>CM051830.1:53827549-58827549 GCA_028451465.1 Erethizon dorsatum | reverse complement strand
AAAATAGGAGTGGTTTTAAAACACACGTGCCATTTATCATCTTTCATTTCTCCTTTAAATACAATAAAGAATATTACAGTGTTGCTGGCAAGTGAGGTACATTATGTGGCTTATATTTTAAAATTATTGTTTAGCTATTGTTTTGAAAAGAAATCATAGACAGGCATAGGTAGGTACAAGGAAACCTGTTAAGAAATTATTATAGTGATCTGGGGAGTAGAAGATAGTGGCTCTGACAAAAACTGGAGAGAGAACATGCAAGAGGTGGCTGTAACAAAATAAAATCAGTAAGCTATTCTTTTAGATTGCATTAAGAATGAAAAAGTAGGAATACAATGGTTCTGTACTTTTTATCCTGAAAACCTGGAAGACCGAACTGCCATCATCTTACATAATTAAAGCTGCAACTAAAACAAATTTAAAATGGTTTATTAATTTATCTTTTCCACAAAATCTATATTTGTTTTAAAATGATGCTACTTCCCTCCCATGTCAATCAGTGGATTCCCATAACATTTAAACAAAATATGATGTATGTAAAATGCTTTCAAGATGAGTCAGTTTATTCTCTGCCCTTCTCTCCTCCAAAATCTTATATTGTGTCCCTTAATTACTCCACTCCCACCACTTTGGTCTTTAGAGTATCCTTTAATTCCCACCAAGTGTCTCCTTCCTCAAGTCTCTATTTCAGGGCACCATCTGCAGTACATTTCCCAGAAGCAACAGTCACTCAACAAGCACTTCATTCATGAATTTGCTCAAACATTATCTCTTTAAAGATATCTTTCCTGCCAACCATGACAAACATTCTTAAAACAGCTTATTTTAGATAATTTTTCATTACTACGAGCTTTATTTTACTTATTTGTTTTGCAGCAGCTATCTCTGTCATTACATTTTTTATGCGTTTAAAACTTTTTCTCCTCCCCAATAAGATTACCTATATTAAGACAGCGAATTTACAGTTTGAAGAATTTCAATACTTTTTGTCGTCTAGGGTCAAATTTATTACACTAATCTAATTATCATCTATGGATGTTTTTGTTTAATAAGTTTAAAGAACTATAAAATATGAAACATTTGCCTCTTGAGATCACGATAGTGACCTAATTCTCAGGTTTTGCCGAAAAGATAAACTGATAAAATAAGTAAGCCTTTAAATTTAGACACTTGTCTGCACCCATAAAAGTGACAGTAGGTCAGCATGTAGCAGTATTGTGAAACTTCTATTGTAAGAATAAGTCTTTATTTACTTCACAGGCTTTCTTCCAAGAAGTGCAATAAGTACATGACAGGACTGAAATTGATACAAGTAGCTCTGCATCAGAATCCCCATCTATATGTGAAGAAACAAGACAAAAGGGAACTGCAATGCTTTATTTGAGACAAAAATTACAACTCACTTATAATAGAAAAGTTCAGGCACTGAATAAAAGAAAATGTACCAGAAATCTCCTCTTAGTTTTCAAACAAGTGATGGTAATACTTCAAGATCAGTGAGACAAAGAAAACTCTGTAGAATTAGTTTATAACAATCTTTTTTCCATTTCTTAGGCTCCTACAGAGTTTCAAAGAACTATTTCACCAGCTGAAAATAGTAAGCGAGGACACACTCCCGATCCAAGAGAGACACTGCTGACATACTGCCTCTCAAGCTAGCTCTTTAAAAATATAATTATCAATATATATTTTATTTATGGAGCTGTTCCTTCATTATTTTAGTATATTAATAATTTTCCATTAATATTATTAATAAGATTACATTTTTAATTTTATTGCATCTATGAATTGTCCTTGATATTTTGAAAGCTAACTTTTAAATACTTGCATTTAAAATGTTATTTCTGCTAGGTTTCTTTCCCCCCTCTATATGGATCTTCTCCGATTTTTTTGTCCCTTTCTATATATTGTCTACCCTTTTACCAGTAAAAATGATAACAAATATTTTCTTTTCAATCACTTTGCTTCCTGTTCTATTCTAAGCTTAGAATTACTTTATGGAAAAATTTAACTATAATTTAACTAATTTAACTATAAATTGGATATTCTACCAAGTGAGCTCCTTGACTAAACTGACTGTTGAATTGTTTGAGTTGGACCGTAGACTCTCTGGCCATCCTAATGGAAGCAATAAATCCAGATTTTGTGCTAGGCAAGCATCGTTAAATTAGCACAATGAACACCAAATGAATAACCAGAAAATAGTGGATACTTTATCAATATAATACTTTGCATATGAAAAAAGAGTAGTCAAATCAGGCCAATTTAAGTGTTTTTATTTGCCTTATCTAGAAAGATCAATTACATTCTGAATTTCAGCACGGAAGCACCTGAGGTATAGAAAGAAGGAAGATGAAATGATACAGGAGTGGAGAGAGGCCAGATCCAGAATCCTCAGGAGAGTCCTGGTAGCCTGGTTATTTCAATCATATTTGCCTATTTTTTACCCCTTGCTAAGAATTGCTTCCTTTGGATACTGCAGCAATAAGACATGGGACTTCATGAGTTAGCAAAGAAAAATACCTAATGCATGGAAGATCACGACTAAAGACAGGAAAATGAGTCAAAAGAAAATGAATAAAATTGGGGGATATTTGAGTCTCTGGAGGGGAGATTGGACAACGTAAATAAGGTAACTAGTTAAAAACTGTGAATATTTTCAAGAGCAAACACATAAATGTACGCATCAAAACTGCACTTAAAACATATACTTTCACTTAAACAATTTAGTTGACTTATCGAAGGAAATCATCATACAGAAGTTTAGAATATTTCAATGGTAGAATTATTTTTTAAAAAATGAAGTGTTACCTTAACCTTTATCTGTATACACCACTCCCATTCTAATTTCTAATAATCTAAGGAAATATAATTTGTCCTTAAAATTTCCCTGATAATCTTTGGAAAGCTAGAAACCACTAGTGCTTCGTATTGACCCCAATCTGCTCTGGTTTTTATTCAAATGTTCTGTATCTAATTCTTCATTTTCAGTTTTCTCCCAGTAACCATAAGCTCCATGAGGGAGGGGATTCATGCACTGAAATATACACCATGCCTACAAAAACAGCTACCTGCAGGGTCAGGCATGGAGGTGCTCATCTGTAATTCCAGGATTTTAGAGGGCTGAGGCAGGGGGAGAATACTCTACTATTGAAATATTCTAAATTTCTGTATGATGATTCCCCTCAATAATTCAACTAAATTGTTTAAGTGAAAGTATATGTTTTAAGTGCAGTTTTGATGTGTACATTTTTGTGTTTGCTCTTGAAAATCTTCACAGTTTTTTTGTTTGTTTGTTTGTTTGTTTTGTGGGTACCGGGGGGTCGACCTCAGGACCTCGCGCGCCAACAGGCACCCGTGCCGCTGAGCGATATCACCGGCCCCTTTTTCGTATGTGGAATCCGGGAGTCGAACTCGGGCCCTCACGCTTGCAAGGCAGGCGCTTATGCCGCTGAGCCATCTCACTGGCCCAATCTTCACAGTTTTTAACTAGTTATGTTATTTATGTTGTCCAATTCCAGCCCTGGCTAAGTCCAGTCTGAACTAAGTGGTAAGACCCTGCCTCAAAAATAAAACAACAAAAACAAACAAACAAAAACAAAACTAAGAAACCTACCTGCATTATATTGCAAGGTTAACAATTTTAATAAATATTTGTTGACTGAATGAATTATACAGTTGAATATCTCAGAGAACAAATCAAAGAGTCAACATATGAATTATACCAACTTGCAGTAAAAAGGTGGCATGAAGAAGTGATAATGAATCTAGTAGAATATTCCTATGAGTTAGGGAAAGAACTGGGTTTGCATATTAAAAAGGCACTCCAAACTTGATTCATGATAAAGGCAAACAGAAAAATCTATCAAGCTTCAAGACAGCAAAAACAATTTATCTACAAAGGAAGAGTAATTACAAGGAAAAGTAAAAGGCATCACATTGTTTATTTGCAGTTGTGGCAGCGGAAGACACACTAGAGCTTTTACAGCCTTAGAAACAGTGGGAACATCTGCAAACTACCATGAAAAATATTGTTTCCCTTGTATCTTAAACCTCACTAATATACATTATATGGCGGGTGAAATATTTATACGTATGCAAAAGCATCAGAAAGCCTATCATCCAATTACTATATCTGGAGAAAATATTCTTACTAAATATCCAAAGGAGCATAATCTCAAAAAGGAGGAAAGTAAAGGAGACAATAAGATAAGAGACTATGGAAAAATTAAGATTGAAATGTGCATTTGTGTGCCTGCAGGCACATATGCCCCAATAGGTAAAACCTAAATAGACGATGATGGAATAGCTGAACACATGAAAAATAGGTTATGAAATGGGGCCCAGAAACAGATAGAATAGACAGTGTAATACATCATATTTAGAATCCAAAATAAATAAAAATAGGGCCAGTGATATAGCTCAGCGGCATAAGAGCCTGCCTGGCAAGCGCGAGGTCCTGAGTTTGACTCGTGGTACCTACATAAATAATAAAAAATAAATAAATAAATAAATAAAATAAATTAATAGAAATAAATTATTTGGACGACACCCCAGAATTTCATATTCTGACTGTTGACTCTTCATTTAATTCATAGTCCTGATCCCTTTGCTGAGGAGTAAACAATAGAATACGTGTCTTTATGTGATGTTAGCCAATTCAAACCTTTCCAAAATGAACACTGAAATATGATCAACATAAGTCATCAAAAGTTTAGGATATTCTAATCCTTTTTTTCCTCTCTCATACACCACTCACATCTTTCTCCTCAATAGGAAAGGCTGGGGAAAGTAGCTTTCATAGCAAAATGGCAATTGAGTGATTTCTGGGTCTCTTCCTTGCTCCTCAGAATGAAAAATATAACTTAAACATCCTCAGAGGGGTTCATCTATGGAGTCACAGAGGGCAATATACAGAGGTACCTGGATTCGTGAATTCAATTCATTTCATGATTCTGGCCACAAACAAAATTGGTTGCAAACCAAATCGATTGCTTTGTCACTTAGCTGCAGGGTCAATTTTGATAAAAAAAAAAAATCTGTCTAATGTCACTTGTTTTTTCCTGTACTGCATAACCCTCTGGAAATGAGAGACCAGGTTATCGTTCATCAGATCCAACACTCTGTTCCTTACAGTTATGTTGGGGTGGTGCTTCTCAAAGATATCCTGGCACTCACTCCATCTTCCATAATGGATTTTATCACCTCGCTGCTGACCTCCTCCCCGTCTTCCTCCTCCTCAGGGGATGCTGCTCAGCGAGTGCCTTCCGCCGCCCACTCTGGAGTTCGGCGAGTTCTTACGGAGTCAGCTCCTCCTCGTGGTCCTCAGCGAGCGCCTTCTGCCGCCCACTCTGGAGCTCGGCGAGTTCTTCCGGCGTCGGCTCCTCCTCGTGGTCCTCAGCGAGCTCCTCTGTGTCTGCTCCGGTGACCTCCAGACCCACACTCTCGCCCACGGACGCGATCTCACGGTCCCCTCCACTCCCTGTGCAGCAGACCCTTCAAAGTCACGTTCAGTGACACATCTGGCCACCGTCTCCTCCAGGCTGAGTTTAAGGTGTGGTGTGTGACATCTTCCCAGGCTTTGTCGATGAGGTTGCTGCAGTGGAGGACATTGAAATGTCTCTTCCAGAGCTCTTTCAGAGTCAAGGGCATCTCTTCAGCGACATTGAAACACCTGGTGAAGAGCACCTTTGTGAACAGCTTCTTGAAGTTGCAGGTCACTTGCTGGTCCATGGGCTGCAGAAGAGGTGTCGTGTTGTGGGGGAGAAACTTGACCTTTATGAAGTCATACTTAGCAGAGTATGTGCTGGGGCACTGTCCATCAGAAAAAGGGAACTTCAGGCAGTTGGTTGTTAGAAATTTCTTAATGGTGGGTGAGAACACCTCATACAGATATTTCATGAACAATCACCTTGTGACCCAGCTTTCATATTGGTCCTCCACATGACAAGCAGTCTGGCCTTGTTCACATTCTGTTCCTTTCATGCACAAGGGGTCTGGGAATGGTCCACAAGTAGTGGCTTAATCTTTAGATCAGCCCTTGCATCCCACACAGCAATAGGGTCAACCTGTCCTTCATGGGTTTGTGCCCCGCCAGTGCCTTTTCCTCCCACATGATGTAGGTCCTGTTCAATATCTTTTTCCGGAAGAGCCCTGTTTCATTGCAGTTGGACATTTGTCTAGTGATGCATCCTTCTGCCTTCATGAACTCCGTGAATTCTTTCTTGCAGGCTTCTGCAGCAGCCCGGTCAGAACTGGAAGCCTCGCCATGCCTCATCACACTGTGGATGCCACTTCTCTTGTGGAATTTATCAAACCACCCTCCACTGGCTTTAGATTCATCACCTGTTGCACTTCTAAGGAGTTTTCTAAATCTCTGTGCTATTTCCTGGCTTTTTCACAGATCAGAGCTTCACTGATGCTGTCACCTGCCAGCTGTTTCTCATTCAACCACACTAACAGTTTTTCCACCTCTTCCAGCACTGGTGTCCTCTGGTTGGTTCACATCATTACTCCTTTTGCCACACCAGCTCCTTTGATGGCATCTTTATTCTTCAAAAGAGTTGAGATCATCGACTTTGCCATCTTGTACTCCAAGGACAGAGCAGTCACACAAATACCACACTCATGCTTTTCTACAATTTCCTTCTTCAATCCAATGGTTATTTTCTTCAAAACTTCCTTCTTACTGTTCTTGCTCTGCACTTTCTTGCCACCTTCACTACCACTGTGAGCATTCCGCTTACCTTCATTACTGCTTTGAACAATTTTTTTACCACCATGCTTGCTCTGCACTCTTTTTGGAGCCATGCTGGATTAAATAATACTGTACAGGATTGTGTGTGCTAAAGAGCACACAAAAGAGTTTCACATCAAGTGTGAAGGTCTGTTTGCAAGTGTGATCTTGTTTAGAGGAAGCCACAGTCATATGTCAGATCGGGGAAAGTGGCCCCATTTGTGTTCATCACGCAATGCGGAGTTTGCAAACTGAAGCAAAATTTTGCTGAATGTTCCCTTTCTTGAACTGAATTTTTTTTTGAACAGAAGCATGTGCGAACTTAGGTATTACTCTATTTAAATTTAGGACAACAATACTGAAATTTGTGCGTGATATAACCAAAACAACAAACTTATCATTTCTGAGCATGCTTCCTCCTTTAAAACATAGCGATCATAATCTAGGGTACACAGGGTTGATAAAAACTAAAGAGGAACATAAGAAAATTGCTTGAAAGTAATAGCCTGCTGGTGGCATTAGTACCTGTTTAAAAAATGAGGATGGTTATTCCTAATATAAATGAAGGAATGAGTCATCTGTATCAGGTAAATATGCCAAGCTGCGTACTGCAAACAGCAGAAAGTTAAAATATCAAAGCACTTTAGTGATGCTGCTTGATGTAAATGGAGTGAATATGGCCTTTGATCCCTTCTTCTGTGAAATTATCTTTTGTTTTTATGATGCCATTAAAAGGGAATATATAGTTAAATCAGGTCATTAAGAAGTCAGCTTGCTAACAACTTAAATTTTTTGAGAAGTATGATTTCCAGTCTTAAAATCTCTGGTGCTGGCCGGTGAGATGGCTCAGCGGCTTAAGTGCCTGCCCGGCAAGTGCGAGGGCCCGAGTTCGACTCCCGGAACCCACATACGAAAAAGGGGCCGGTGATATCGCTCAGCGGCACGGGCGCCTGCTGGCGCGCGAGGTCCTGAGGTCGACCCCCCGGTACCCACAAAAAAAAAAAAAAAAAAATCTCTGGTGCTTAATTCACAGAGGCATATCTTTTCATTTAGTGCCCTATTCACTTTATAATAGAAAGTTTACTAAATGTAGTTTTATGTACAGGGATAATTCTCAAAAATTATTGTGAATAGAGATAAAGGAAGCCAGAGCCCATTCTTTAACAACTTTTAGATCGCAGCTAATGAACTGCGGTACCATTCAATCACTCACCACAATGTGGTATAAATAACAAAAGCAAATCACTGTCGTTAGCCCAAGTGTAACTATGTCATTATTGTCCGCTGTAACTCTCTATGCCATGTTCCATTTGTATCATCATTAATTCCAACTAACATATCATCCATATATCCATAGTGGTTCTACTAAACATTAAGATCTAATTTGTCATCTTTATTCACATTTCATTTATTTCCAAAGCTATATTGTATGGCTAAGTATCAATTTAATGATGATTTTATTTTTCATTCTCAGGAGAGAATATTAAGATGGTTCAACAAGATAGTTAAGACAGTTATATAGCTAGTTTCTCTTGGCTCATTGAAAAGAAAGGTTTGTGCTAATATTGTTTGGACAAGATATCATGCCTATATCTTGTACTCTGAATACTACTACAAAGACAACAATACGCAATGTATTGGTTATTGTAACTGTCCTACTAACCTGTTTTGAAACTCTGTTTCAGTGTTATTTTAATCTTTTTTCTCTTTAAAATAAAAAAAGATGGTTCAATAAAAATGTAGTTGGTGACAATTCCTTTCATGTAAATCTCTTTTGAAGGCTAAAACCACGGTACATAGAGAAAAGAAATGATTAAAACTATGATGTCATAATACATATTATATTTAATTTAAATGAAGCATTATTACATTGGAAGACAGTCAATAGACACTTATGGAAATATTTAAATAGCAACTTTCCTAATATACAACGGTGTATTTATGGTTGCACGGCAGGATTTACTGCAAGAACTGTGAGACAGTAACTGACCGCTGTAGACTACTCAGCGTCAACTGTCTGAATGAAGAATGGTGCTTTGATATAATTGGAAGATTCATAGTAAGGAATTTAATGTACTGCAAAGAAATTTACCACTTCAAGTACAATAGCTTCAGCCAGCCTGTATTTTGAATGCTTTATTAGTCTAAGTGAGAGAAATATAAACTCATACATACACTTACATATATCATATATCAAGTTTACTAATAGAGATCATTATAAGATTTATGTTAAGAAGGCATTAATGAGTGTTCCAGAGTGTATTTCTAATATGAAGTGATCATGTAGCTAATTGAGTTCTGGTGATCTATCTCTGTTTATCAGGAGCTAATGCTGTAAGCTCATAAACTAGATGGAAAATAACATTAGTGTATAGGTTGTTCATCAAGGTATATAAATGTACTTGTTTTACTGTTATGATTTTTGAAATAATTGGATGAATAGAAAGAATGTATACCACATACTGTCTAGCATATATTAGAACTCAACAGTTGTACATGTAAGTATGTTTATTGGAGGAATTATCAGGAATGTACTAAGAGAGACATGATCAAAAATTTTTATTCCAAATTTGAAACTAACAACAGCTTGTGGATAGGAGAATGGATGACTCCATTATGGAATATTTGTATAATGGAATTATAAATAGTGGTTTAAACGGATAAGATATCCTTTCAGCTGTTATCCAGAAAGCTGAATTTTATTCAAAAAATATATTCACAGAAAGATAATTACTACTTAAATTTTAAGACAAGCACGGATATTTTATGGAATCATATAAATATATAGAGAAAGTATAAACAAGATATGAAAATTATGTGCACCAAGTTTACTGCAAGAAATGCCTCTAGACAGATAGGATAGGGAGAGAAATCATGAAAAGTTAGACTTCTAACATATTCGTAGTGCTTAACTTTTTAAAGATAGATTTTGTGAATAAAGAAATGAGATCATGTAGGTAATACTATTATTTTCTCTACTTTCCTTTGGTATAAATATTCTAAAATAATGAAAAGCAAAATTTGGGAAGGGATCATAGACAAATTTATACTATGTATACGCCTTCATCACTTTTATATCACTGAGACCACATACTCAATGCTCACAAATTAGAGGAGGAGAGGTTCACTTTGGCGCAGTTTTAGGAGGATCTAGTTCACAGTTGGCTGACTCCAAGGCAGAAATGGCATGGTGAAAAGGCATGAGTAGAGGAAAGCTGGTCAACCCATGCCAGACAGGAAGTGGAAGGAGAAATGAGGAGCCAGGGAGGGAGCTCTGCCCTCGCAAGTCACCATCACAGGACCACCTCCAGCAGTATGCGAGCTGTGACCTCATCAGTAGGCTCATCCTCAGATGAGAACAGCGCCGCCATGATAGAATGCACGGTCCACGCACATGGGAATTTCGAGGTAAATTGTATAGCTAAACATAACAACATTTTAATAAAAATTCCCACCAGAATAATGGGGCAGGAAAATATATAAAGCAAAAATATAGAAAAAGAAATAGCAGTAATACAGTTTTGGTATACATACTTCATGAATGTTTAGTAGAAATATATACAATTAAAAATACAAGTACATTTGGAAAATCCCATTATAGAAAGAAACCATATGGAAACCAATATTTTTTTATAATAAACCAAAAACAAATTTAAAAAATGAAATTAACAATAAATAACATTAAAGTGAAATTAAGTATGATTCTGATATTATCAAAAATAAATCAGAGGGGCTGGTGATATGGCTCAGCGGTGTAAGCGCCTGCCTGGCAAGCCCGAGGGCCCGAGTTTGACTCCCAGAACCCACATACGAAAAAAGGGCCCATGATATCGCTCAGTGGCATGGGCGCCTGCTGGCGTGCGAGGTCCTGAGGTCGACACCCGGTACCCACAATAAATAAATAAATAAATAAATAAATAAATAAATAAATAAATAAATCAGAAACAGTGATATAGGTGCACCCATGTTTATAGCAGTATAGTTTGTAATAGGTAAATCTTGGAAAAAACCCAAATGTCCATCAACCAGGAATGGACAAAAATGATGTGATTTTTTTTTTATACAATAGACTATTGCTTATCCATAAAAAAGAATGAACTGGAGACATTTGTAGCTAAATGGATACACTTTGAGAACATACTCTTAAGTGAAATAAATTGGACACACATGTAAATATTGCATTGTCTCTCTGGTGTGAGAAGCTGAAAGTGTAAATAAGAACCAAAATGTATAATAGATATTGTGAAATAGGAAGTAATATTTCAAAAGGAAAGGGGAGGCAAGGGGTGTGTGGAAGGGAAAACAAAATAAAATAAATAAATAAGGAGGGGAAGAGAGGCTGAAGAGAGGGGAGGGGAGTGGGAAAAAGAAGGAACTAAGGCATACCATGTACAGATACAAATTCCCTATGATGAATGTGATCATCTAAATTGTACCAATAAACTTAATTAAAAAATACATTAGAATGAATTGAACAGAATAGGGTCAAATCTTCCTAAAAACTACAAAAACAAAAAAATGAAATTAAACACTGTAATGGTTGATACATTGTGTCAACTTGAGAAGTCTAGAAGCTTAACTAAGTAACTCAGCAGTTCTACATCCTAGGGAGTAGAGGACATGACCTTGCTTTTCTAGGATGTCGTTCATTTTGTCAACTTGAGAAGTTTAGAAGTTTAACTAAGTGATTCAGCAGGGGGCCAGGGCCCTCACTTTGTAAACATCCTGAGCCTGTGCGAGAGGAGGGCGGGGAGATGGTGTGAGTGCTGCACCCACCTGAAGGCGGGTAGCCTGCATACAATATAAGGGAGGAAAAGAGGCTCCCCCCCCTCCTTTGTGCTCTTGTTGCTTTTGCTGTTTTCTGCCGCCATGAAGGTTGCCCTCTGCCTTCTGCCACCCTGCCTTGGAGCCAGCTGATTATGGACTGAAACCTCCACAAACTATGAGCTAAATAAACCTTTCCCTCTCTCATTTGGGTGTTGGGTATTTTGCCTCAGCAATGAGAGAAAAGTAATTAAGACAAGTATGTCATTAATAAGTACAGTTATAACTTGTACATGGATAGAAAGATATGTTTATAATGTCCTTTCTTCTTAATGATATTTCCAAGATTTTTATAGATATTGGCAAGTTGAGTATGAAGTTTATATGGAACTACAAATGATATTAAATTGAGAAAGGGATGAACAATGAAAACAAAGATGTAGTCTTTTCCCTACATGAACTCGTGTTAAATTTTAAAAGTAGATTAACAAGAGAATGATTTTGCAATAAGGATAGACTAACAGATCAGAATCATAAGATGTGTAGTTCAGAAATATATCCACAAGGAAATGGACTGTAGATTCCCAACAAAAATAATAAAAGAATTTAATGGAGGAAAGAACGATTTCCTGTCAAATGCGATGGAAAAGATTAATCTTTACCCCTACCTCAAGTCACGCAATAATTATTTTGAGATTAAGGCTAGATCTAAAAGTAAATGCTGAAATTCTGAAGTGCCTGGGAACTAGAAATAATAAAGAAGATGCTTTTCATTGTCTTGTATTAAAGCACTTGGACTTCAAGTTTTAAAATGTCTGCTCAACAAATGACAAAAACCAATAATTACCAAACTGAATTTACATTAAAAGTAAATTTAATCCAGGTGTCTATTTTTTTCTAATGAATTAACCTGAAATGCAACATTTTTTAACAAACTAATCTGATAGAAAGGTTATTATCAGGGAAATATTCAGCAAATATTTGTTTTGCATGAGACAGTGTAGCAGTATGATGGTAAATTTGAGGCCAGCCTGGGCAATGTAACTAGATCTCATCTCTAAAACAAAACAAAACAGAAGCAAAACAAAGCAAACAAACAAAGAAAAGGAGGACTGGGGATGTAGCTCAGTGGTAGAGCGCTTGCTTGGCACACACAAGGCCCATATTCCATCGCTAATACTGAAAAACATTGGTGATGCCCATGCAAATTTCATGCAAAATAGACTTTAAAAATTAAATCAGAAAATTATGATTAATTTTAAATAACAAGTTTCAATTTTTGAGATGATTGCATATGCACCCTAATACTTTATTAGGATGTAAATTGAGAAATATAGAGATGAATATTAACCAAAGCACAAAAAGAAGCAAGGAGAATTGCTCCAGCCGAAACTGTATTTGTGCCCCTTCAGGCACGATTGCCAACGAATGGCAACTGCAGGCCCCTGCATGAAAGGGATTAGGGAGGAAGCTGACTGCACCAGACCTGGTGCACTAGCAGCACACTGCATTTTCCTGGAAGGAGTTACAGTCAAGGACTCAGCTACGGTCCCTAAAACTCTTCTGCCAGCTTTGCTCATTAGCATTTAAGTCTTCATCCAGGCTTTTAATTCAGCTGCCTCTTTGGGGCAAATAGAAAGGCTCAGCTTGAGCTGAGCTGAGACACTTCCCCGTGTCTCCAGGGAGGGCCCTTTGGCTTAGGCTATTTCATCCTCTGTGACTCGATACTTTTCCTGCTTCTGGTCTTCCCTTTTGTAATTAAAATAATCAGCAAGAAGAGTTAAAATATCATGCATCCAGTATGAGAGCATACATTCCTTTGGGGCATATTTTTGAAGCTCAAATTAAAATGTCCAGTGAAAAATGCCTATATAGTACTAACTATAATTAGGTCTTACAGATATACAACTGTTTATCTACTTATAACAAAATAAAGTAAGTTTTGTGTATTTCCTGAGGTTTTAGAAAGGTCAACAGGCATGGCAGGGCTGCCTCTCCAGAAATCACCTCCCGCAGTGTTACTGGGCACAGGAAGGACCATGTTTGGGGATCCCAGACTGCCCCAGCCAGAAGGAAGTTCAAAGGAGGGGAGCCAGTGAGGCGCAAAAGATAACACCATTCTGATGTCATCCATCCTAGAATCTTCCAGGACTTTATGATATTTAATCAACACAGTATTTATATATATATAAATATATATAAGTATATATATATTTATATATATGTAAATATTATATATATATACATCAGGTGCACAAAAACAACGATCAAGAGAATACCGTGAGGGAGAAAGAATGTGTAAGCCACAGAGAAGCTCTAAGTTAATGTGGAAATCTAACATAAGACCTAGTTGATCAGAGTTTTGATGGCTGCTGGGGCCCAGATGGTATTTGTGTTGTGCAGTCATATATAAATTCTAGAAGGAAATAAACCAATATTTTGACAAAGGTTTACTCCTATTAATAGGATGCGACTAAAATTATACTGTAATCAAACCACCTTTGAGTATGCATTTAATTGGAGTTCCATGAAGAATGAAACTTACTCTATGGCAGAATTATGATTAGGTATCTGATATTAAGCACAATAGGCTTTAGAAAATATAGTGGGGGAGGAATAGTAGATGAAAAACTTATTAATTCTAAATCATACTCTTCATTATAAGTTAAGTTTCTCTATTTTCAGTTCATTTTCTTTATAATTAAAGTGGCATAAGAATGCTGAACTTTCTAGTTGAAATTGTGATGAGGAATATCTAATCAAGCACTTTTCAACGTCAATTGCATTCTCAATATTAATAATACAAATAGCTCCAATGATAAACAATTACTGCTTCCCAATTAAGAGTACTGCATTTCTTACAACTACCACCTAAGAATAAGCTACTGAAGAAATTAAAAGGTCACAGAAAGATATCTATAAAAGTGTTTTCATTTTTATAAAAAGAGATAATGGGATGCATATTAAGATGATATTATGCTTATTATAAATAGAAATACTGGCACTGTGATTACACCTTATATAACGAATTAGGATTGTTTTTTTTTTTCCACAGAGCTTCCATGATTTGATAATATTTTCTTTCCATTTCAATAGATAATACAGTTAGGTAGGGCCATAGGTTTCTTTCTATACATTTGCTTTATAATTTCTTAATATTAAGACTTAGAATTGTTGACTGCTGTTTTTTATCCATCAAAAAGAAATGCCTTTAGAGGTTTATACAAAGCTCCTTTGGTTGTCTTCTTTTATATCTAGCCCAGGGATACAGATATAAGGATTTGGATTGCTTTTTCATCTCATTTTTGTAATTCTCCTATAAGACTTCAATAGAGAACCCAGAAAAAAATTTTTAAAAACCCAAACTTTAAATTCATTTAGTTCAACTTCACCATCTGTTTGTTTCTATCTTTTACTTCCATCCTCTAGTTAAATTTTTTTCTTTCTGACAATTCTCTTTAACAAAAGTAACTTACATAAACACACACTCAGAAAAATAAAACTCAAATTAGACTCCATATGAGTACAAGTTTTATTTGGTAGAGTTAAAAGAATTTAAGTATTAGTTGTAACAATAGAGCATTTAAACAGAATCTCTTTGCCCTTTTCTCTCTATTTTTGTGTCTACCTATAATGCTCTCCCCCCACATATGAACAGAGGAATGTTAAGGCTCACATAATTAACCTTTGCAAAAACCAGACTAATGTCAGATTTAGCTAAAAACACAAGGCCATTACATGCCATCTCATTTTTTTTAAACAATATCAGTGGCCTCCTTGAACTTCATGGAAGAACCCAGGCATTCTCCTGCTGTCACGGGTCTTAGTCTTACATATTCTTACTCAAATTTATGATTTGTAGATTTCTTGGTTCTGTTTAGGTATTTTTTCAGCTGTCACTTTCTCAGATCATCCTGTTCTGCACTTGCAGTCTAAAGCCTTAAATACCACCTACTAGCTCACACATGTTGCCCATCTCCACCATGTTTGTCTCACATATTGCTCTGTTATTCGTATATCCTTTCTCACAATTAAATTTTTTTTTTTATTGACTATCAGATTAGTCAGGGAAAAAGCTGAAATGTAAGCTCCTGAAGGTAGAGCTCTGTTTCTTGGTACAGCACTGACCACTGCAGAGATGCGAGCAGGTCTGATCGCTCCACTCTGGTGTATGGAAAGCCACTTGGAAGGGGTTTTCCTTCAAGGAAGAGAAGACACCTTCACCCAACTAAAAAGACCACATCCTTAATGTTAGTACAGTCAGACCTAGCCTGACCAAACCTCCATGGATTCCAGAAATGCATGGAATTTGAGAAGAGGTATAGTGGTGAATGGCAGAATTATATGATACATAAAATATAATTAGCATGACATTTATGTAAGAACTATAAAAGCCAATCAAAGAAAAATACATTGGATAAACTATGTATATTATGCACACCCAACGTATTAATATACATTCATATATAGTTACAATATCTGAAGTTCACCTGACAGCAATTATGAATGTGTGATCTAAGCAGAGAAATGGGTACTTTATCCTAGCAGCCCAAGAAATACATTCTAAAGCAGCCAAAGACACCCTTCATAACACACTAATAGCTTTATTCTTCCAAGATGCTTTCTTGCTTTCTTCTGACTTTGGGACTCGATGATTATTGGCATAGTTTGTGCTGGAAGTTGCAGACATCTGTGGGAAGGAATGGCTAGGGTCAGAAAATAGAAAACCTTGGAGCAACCCAGTTGATTTTGTTCCCTTGGTGATATTTGGCAGTGCTAAAAATTAAGGGGTCTGCCACTGGTATTTGGTGAGTAGAAGCCAGGTTTGCTTCTAATCATTCTGTAGTGCACAAGACATCTCCATACAGCAAGGAAATCCTGGGTCCAAAAGGTCAATACTCTCGAGGCTGAGACAGTATTTCTTAGAGAATGCTTAGGCTCTGGAAGGAAGAAAATAATGAGACAGAATGATATAATGCATATGACTTTATAATAGTTTGAGATATCAAATTTACAAAAGTAAATCTTCTGTTTTAGATTTGAAATCCAGAGGATGAAATAGACTCCACACTGGGAAACCTTTTTTCCTTCATGTGAACACTACATCTGAAAGTGAAGTGCTTAAAGTTAGTTAATCCACATCATATTCCTGGCTTTTGCTTTCCTGTATGGGAACAAGACTGATTTTTCAGCTTATGTAAAAGAATACATACATGTATATATGCTCATATCTTGTATTATGAACTCTTTTGGTTCCTTCCTCTGACTTGCTCACTTAAAGTGCATGTTCTTGATTGTTTTCTTTCTTCATTTATATTATTGGACAAGAAGTGAAAAGATTGGAGTTGTGTTAAATAGCATGAAGCAGTGTGGTACTAACAGAGCTCTCTTCTGCCTTATTTTTAGGGAAAAGGAGAAGTGTCAAGATTCCAGATTTATTAAACATAAAATAGCTGAATCAGGGCCATTGGATTGATCCCATCTACATTCAGCAATGCCATCCAATTAGCAGTCTCTCCAGTTCTTTCCTATTCCATGTCTTATACCTCGGAGACAGTTATTTCCTTTCTTTCCTATCCTTCATGAGCATATTTCTCAATGGATTTCTGAATCCATTTCATTAATTTGATAATTTATACTGTTTTTTTATAGACCCTTGAAGGGAAAGTGGACTAATGCCTAAGGTAATGTATGAAAGGGAGTAGCATCTTTGCTCTAAATTTTTGAGTCTTTCTCACAGGCGTACTCCTTCTTCTCCTTTTCTTCTAGTTCTCCAATATATTTCAGTCACTTGAATCACCATCATATTTTAAATCCATAAACAACAATATAGATAGACTTGGAAGAAAATTTTCAAAGGATTCAAGAAAATATATTTTCTGGAATTAATGGCTAAGCAGTTCTCAAATTATTTTATTCCTGTATAACTGTTAATCATAAAAATGGTAGAACTCTCTCTTATGGTCAAACTCACATATTATTTCTGGGGTCATTTTAGCTTCTTCTGAGACAGCATACTGTATCAGACGACCTCAAGTTACAAGAATTAATGGAAATTAAAGTTACCCCATTGTTTCTACAGTATGCCAAGGATTTTGTGCATGAAATAATGTACATGTGTCCTAGTAATTCTAGGATAAAAATAGATATATTAAGAGATTAGAGTCAGTATCACTTACTCAAACTGTTTATGTAAATCAGCTTGTTCACAATGAGTAGTAATTTATAATTCCAAAATCTATCTATTGATTAATTATCATAATAAATATTAGTAATAAAAAAAATAACTAACAGTGACTACTATTGCTGGGTTCATACTTCTCAGTTTTTTTCTATTTTGTCTTTAATATTATTAATTTTTCGTGAAAGCAAGTACAAAAGGAGTTGTTAAGCATATATCTTTTTATCAGACTCATTAGTACAATTCTTGTGAATGGTTAAAATAATCATACTTAAAGGAAACAAATTATTTTCAATGTCTTAGAGAAATGAACATGCCAATGTTTCTTCATTAAACCTGAAACCAGAAAAGAAATAGGGGGAAAAACTAGCTTGAAGAAGTTTTTACTATTTAAGTAATTCATCTCTCATTATTGAGGAGAAATCAATGAAAACCAAAGTATAAATTTTATGAGGAATTTCTGGGTACAGAGATTTTTGGCTGAATGGTGGCAGCCAAATGGTTTAAATCCTAATTCCTAGAACCTATGAATGTGATGCAACACAACAAAAAGAAATTTGTAGATGTGATTAAGTCGGAGATTTTGAAATGAAGAGATTAACCTGGACTATCGGGCAGACTTTCTGTAATCACAAAAGTCCTTAGAGAAAGGCTGTATAAGAAGTCAGAAACAAGCAGGGTGCAGTGGCACACACCTGTAATCCCAGCACTCTGGGAGACTGAGGCAGGAAAACTGCAAGTTCAAGGCCAGCCTGGGCAAGTTAGGAACTTACTGAGATCCCATTTCAAAATAAAATATAAAACCAGGGGCTGGGGATGCAGCTCAGTGTGAAGGCAATCCCTAGTATCTTAAAAAAATAAGTTAAGGAAACACAGATAACAATGTAATGATAATGACCAATGTGGGAATGATGTTCTTTGGAGATGGAAAAAGAGATGCACAACCAAAAACTCCAGGCCACCCATACATAGAAGCTGAAAAAGACATGGAATCTCCTCTCAGTGCCTGCAGAAGGAGCCAGTCTTGTTGACATTTTGGCTCAAGTCTAATAAGACTAATTTCATTTCTAACCTCCAGAACCATAAGAGAAAATGTTTTTAAGCCACTAAGTTTGTAGTAACTTGTTTTCGTAGCAACAGGAAACAAAATCCACAGAAGTTTCCAGGAAAGAATATGTTTTAGCAAATACGCAAGCTAGCTAGCAGAAAATGATTAGAGAAACTCTCTGAACACATAAATGTGAACATATGATGATAAATGACCATGAAGTATTTCGACTGGATATACAAATATCCAACATGAGAAGTGAAAAGTCAAACTTGAAAGTTGAACATGAAATACAATGAAAAAATCAAACTAGATTTATTTTTAGTGGCCAATTTCAGTTTTAGTTGAATTTTAAGGCTCTCCGAAGTAATT
Source organism: Erethizon dorsatum (assembly GCA_028451465.1). Lineage (NCBI taxonomy): Eukaryota > Metazoa > Chordata > Mammalia > Rodentia > Erethizontidae > Erethizon > Erethizon dorsatum. The sequence goes on along the minus strand of CM051830.1, from coordinate 58,808,448 downwards.
AACAAAGGTGGTTTGAATGTAGGTCAGAAAAATTAAAAAAATAGCAAGATGATTTTTTGGTACTATATTTCTGAACAATAAATTGGTTCTCCATGAATGCACCATACATAGTTTAATAAAATTCTGCTTTTCCTTTGTCATGTTTGGTGGTTCCGTTTGTCAGTTACTTAGCAAATAGCAGGCAAGCTAATAACATGAGATCTTGTCAGTCAATATTTTGCTTCCCCGTTACTCATTCAGACAGGAATAACTCCTGCTGCTACTATATCCTGTATGTATAAATATCTTTCTAATTTGCAACGCACACCAGGACACATGTGAAATGGAATGGGGTCCAGGCAGTTACTTGACTGGAATAACAGCATTCAAAGCACGTAAAACAGTACATCCACGAAGCACCGCTTACTCGGTATTCTTCCCAATATGGACATCTAATAGTCAGATACTGCAGTTGGACTGTAAAGACCAAACCAGCATTGATTAAAAATCAATCCATACTACAAAGTGAGAACTAAATGTAATTTGCTAGACAGCCAGCAAATTGAGTGTCATGTAAATATAGGTACTAGAGGGGCCGATGGTTTAGCTGATTATCAATCTTCACTAAGCTTTGCTGAGATTCTTAGTTCAATTTGTTTGTAGAAAACACTTATATGTTTTTTATAACTTTTCAGCATTCTTTGCCTCCTTTTTTGGGCCATGTCACTGGTAGAGAGCTTTGAAAGAATATTTGTTGAAAAATTATGTCGTGGAAAGTATCTCAGCACGCAATACTGACCAAGACAGAACACGAGTATATCTCAGACTTCACAATATTCACCCACTAACTGTGCGTATATATATACTATCTAACATAAGTTACTCAAAATTTAGATTTGACTACAACAATGTGTTAAGGAGGATGAGTTGCTGTCACAAACTGGGAGCACACACAGCAACACACACACAGAGCAAGAGAGATGCAGAGAGAGAGAGAGAGGTAGAAAGAGAGACAGAAGGAGAGAGAGAGAGATCAGGCCCCAATTATTCTGACAGAGAAGGAATTTACTGATTCTTTGTCAATTATCAAATGTTCCTAGCCTGGTAATCACCTGAAGACCTAACTCTGTTTATTTTTCCAGCTGCTCTTCACATAGATACTATGACCTGTTATGTTTTTTTTTTTTTTTTTTTTTTTTTGTGGGTACCGGGGGGTCGACCTCAGGACCTCGCGTGCCAACAGGCACCTGTGCCGCTGAGCAATATCACCGGCCCCTTTTTCATATGTGGGATCCGGGAGTCGAACTCGGGCCCTCGTGCTTGCAAGGCAGGTGATTACGCCACTGAGCCATCTCACCGGCCCATATGACCTGTGTTAAAGCAACTTTTTTAATCAAGTTGCAAAATTTAATTATGGAACTGTACTAAAAAGGTCTGAAATGCTGTATGACCCAGTTAAATTTTTATTAAAAAAATATTATTTGTTCTCTCTGTACAGTGACTAGATACCAGAAAAATAATATATTTCGCTTTTAAAAAGTTAACTGCATCTCTTATTCTCACTCAAGAATGCTCTAATTGGCAAGCATTTGTTTTCAATGCAAGTATCCCTCGTCTTTAGTAAAGATGTTGAGAGCACAGCGGTGACATCCAGGGTGAATGAGCTGAACATTCAAATCACCCAAACTGATCCAGCAGAGCACATTGTCTTAAATTCCCTCATTACAACATACAGTGCAGAAGGCATTTATAACAAATATGCAAGGAATTAATAAAGTCACCTGGAATCACCCACAAAGAGAGGGAAATACTGATGAAGTTTAATGCTTGTAGCCCACTGGGTATAACACCAATTTTGTCATAAAGGCACATTATTGTGGGTATATAATACCCGTGTTTATTCTTTAATATATTTCTATTGATGTATTATTAATCTTAATTTTATGAGTTTTATAATATTGAACAATGAATGTTTAAAAGGAAAAAAGATCAAAAACATAAAGTTTTGAATTTTAGTATTTATTGTTTATAAAAAAGCATCAAAATTATCAACTTTGACTGTTTTTCGGTGTACAAAGTCTAAAAAATAACAACAGAAATAAATTCCTATATGAGCTACAGTGAAACACGGATAGAACTCAACAAAAAATCATTACTTCAGTTATCACACACTTGCAGCCTGCACACATGACAACAGCGTGTTCCATACACAGATATCGCTTACATGAATGGCACATGTGTTTTCCTTTCCTGGCCCATTGGTAGGATATACTTGACATCTTGCTGGTCTTGCTGTTTTGTCAGGAGGTTGTTATTATATTATACAATGTGTAGTTAACAGGAACATAAAATATCCATAAAATAAAATGTTAAATTCTACATATGTATTGCGTGTTTAGAATAAACACCATTTTCACACCAGCTGTTTATTTGCTTACAAAGCCTAAAAGATAATATCAGAAATAAGTTCCTGCATGAACTACAATAAAAACACCAATAGAACTCTACCACAAAAATAATCTTTGCTTTAATTGTCACACCCAAGGCAGTCTTCATACATGACAACTACATACTCCATGCATATATCTCACTTACGCTGATAGCACATGTATGTAGCTTTCCTTTCCTATGTGGTAGGCCATTCTTGTCACCTTTCTTGTCTTCTTATTCTGTCAGGAGTGTCCTACTAAATTATTCAATGTGTACTTAGTGGGAAAATATGATATCAATAAAGTAATATATCAAATATGCACTGAGTGCTTAGAATAAACATCAATATTTTCACATCAACAGTTTACTTGCTTACAAAACCTAAAAGATAATATCAGAAATGAAAACCTATGTGAACCACAATGTAAATACAAATAAATGTCCACCACAGAAATAAACTGCTTCAACTGTCACACCCATGACAGTCTTAACACATGACAACTGCATGTTCCATATACGAGTATCACTTACACTGATAGCATGTATGGGTTTTTTTTCTGTCCTTTCTTGTAAGGAACAGTTGACATCTTTTTGGTTTTCCTTTTGTCATAGTAGGTCTTTGCGATGTGGTGCCTGCCTGTTCCCCTGTCAGTTCACAGGTATGCTCCACAATTTTTCTTTTGTGCAGTTGCCTGGGCAGAAAGATTTGTTTTTCCTCTGCTATAAATGTTCCCTTATGAGTTCTAGTTCCAAACTTCTCATACAGTGTCTCCATGATATTTTGCACTTGTTATCTTTGTAAACTATCAAACTGTTTATGCCACACATGTTTAGGACTGAGTAAAACACAATCATTGGCCTATGCTTTGTGTTTCAAGTGACATCATAGTTGCTGAAAAACTCATCAACATCTCCTCTACCTTTGGTTTTGATGTAAGAAAGTTACCATCGCAGGGTTGCATTTTGTGGAGGTTTCCCTATCAATATTTACATCATGGTACAATGTTGACATTAGCAGTACCAGTTTGTTTTTCTTTGCCATATGTGAGGCCAATGTTATATCTTTCTGAAATCCAAAGATGGTACTAAACAATTCTGTTTTGAAAATGCAACATTTCACTTGGAATTTCTGCTTTGTTCCTGTGTAAAGTTCCTATGCTGCCAACTTGTGCTCTGTTGGCAAATGTAATATTAACTGGAAAGTGATAAACCAATTGTTGAATGTCACATTCTGATTAATTTGGGAGATGGAAGCAACAAGTCTATTCACAACATCATTTGGTTTTTTTACCATATGAGTAAGGACATGATGGCTGAGTTCACATCTACAAGGGCATAAATTTTTATGCCATATTTTGAAGGTTTTTGTAGAATATACTGGCTGATGCTACAGCAACCATGAACTGCTGCAAGGCATTTATCAATAGTCATATATTCAGATGGTGTGTAAATTGCTTGACAATTACCCACAAGTCTCTCACACCATGAGTGGATAGCAGCCAAATTCTCAGTTCTTTTTCTTTCTAGGCAGGTGGTTTTGTCAGCCAACCTCAGGCAATTTGGAAGGAAACCAAATCTCCTCAGTATCATCATTATTCTACAAACCCCAAGCCTACACCCATTGCTCTTCCATGTCTTTTATATTCCTACAATTACCAGTGGAAAGCCCTGCTAAGTACAGCAGACCTATGAATACTTTCAGTTCAGCTAGTGAGGTGTCATAATACATTTTGAGTATGGCTTTTGGTGCATACAGAATGTTTTGCTTACATTTCAGCATTTGTGTATTTCACAACAGCTTGTAGCATTTCATCTATTACATACAATTTCCAACACTGAATGGCAGTGCTGGTTTTCTGTCCAATAGGTTTCACCCCTGCCAAGCTCTTCATTATATTTATGGGCCTAGTTCTAACACTGGATCTTTGCATTTGATGAGTGACTATTTTGTACCATTTCTACTTGTCAAATATGTACTCACATTGCTGTTTTCTTCATCATCTGAATTAAGGAGGTCTGCATTCCTTGTCTATGTATCAGTTGATTCTTTTTTTTTTTTTTGTGGGTACCGGGGGGTCGACCTCAGGACCTCGCGTGCCAACAGGCACCCGTGCCGCTGAGCGATATCACCGGCCCCTTTTTTGTATGTGGGATCCGGGAGTCGAACTCGGGCCCTCGCGCTTGCAAGGCAGGCGCTTACGCTGCTGAGCCATCTCACCGGCCCTGATTCTTGCTCCATTTCACTGCCACACGAACTTTGGCTCACATCCCCAGCATCAAAGCCATTATCATCTTTATCATCCATGCATGAATGATCAGATGACTCACTTTCAAGCTCCTCCAAAACTTTCTAATCTGGTTTATCATGTGCCATTGTAATGAAATGGGCTACTTCTACCAGAAAAATTTTAAAAAAGAAAAAACATTTTTAAACACATATCTGAAACACACAGAAATTTAGCAATGAGCATTTCATGAGTAAACCTCACCTGTAGCTACTTTGGATCTCCTGTACATACCTTGCAGTTTGTCTGCCCAGTGGTGAATGAACAAATGGGGTTTTGCATTCTCCAGGTGGAGCTACTGTTTGTCACACTCACATTTCATTTATGGTAAAATACATGTATACAGAACAGAAGAGTTATGTGGGTGTATTTTACCCCCTATGATGCTCAGGAAAACATACACAAAACCTGTGAGATGGAGCATTATGTGGGTAAAATTCCCAATTTGACACTATCACACATATGCACACAACTTGCTGTTCATCATGACAAGTGGGTAAACACAATGACTGCTTCATATATCCCCAGGCACAGCTACTGAGATGCTCAGCTGGCTACTATTATGCTAAAGTACAAATTTACAGTAGAAAAATATGGGATTGGTTGCTGTAATCCATTGTTATGTTCTGTTAGTTTCTTTAATATAGTCCAATTTGACCTCCTTTATGAAGGTTAAGAATTAAAATACAGCCTAAAGTCAAATCCAGCAATATAGTATGCAAGTTTTAAAAATTTTTTTTTCTTTTTCAACTCGTACCAGAGCATTATATGCAGATTTGTTTTTCATTTTTGCATTATTGCTCTTGCATATTTATGATTGTTTTCTACTTAGTGATGAATAGAATTCTGATTGATATTTTTAATCACTGTTCTACACTTAAGAATGAAAGTTAACCAATTTAATTTTATTGAATTTCTAATATTACAGAATTTAATTCTGAAAGACTAACTCAATCGATCTATTATAACTGTAAACATAATAACTAAATCATCTCTATTTATTTTTGAGTCACATTACTCCAATAACAATTTCTTAGTAGGAATGCCTCCATAGTTACAGACATAAAAATTTAAAATTAGTATGTGTAGGGGGCCAAGGGATGGAGGGACAGGGAGGAAAGAAACAGAAAGGAGACATAACAAGAATGAAGTTATGTTATATATATGCACCAATTCCCCATGTTGAATTCAATTGCTATATACTGCCAATATGCACTAACAAAAATAAAAATTTAAAAATAGAATATAAGGGCTGGTGAGATGGCTCAGTGGTATAAGCACCTGCCTGGCAAGTGCAAGGGCCCGAGTTCAACTCTCGGAACCCACATATGAAGGCTGGTGATATCGCTCAGTGGCATGGGCACCTGCTGGCGTGCGAGGTCCTGAGGTTGACTCCCGGTACCCACAGAAAAAAAAAAAAAGAATATAAAATCATGATATATTAGACATTATTTTAAGAATTGACTTTTAAAAATAAGAAAAATATTCAAAAACATTTTCTGGATGTAGAAACTGAAATATTTGAGATAAATATTTATTTTATAAAAATAAACTTTGAAAAAATTCTAAGGTATTTTGGGGTTAAGACTCAGTTCAAACCAGAAAATATATTTAGCACATACAGGTTCCAAAATAATATGCATTTTAATGCTAATCTTTTCAGCAACCAAAATCTCCTCTGCTTCCTCTTTTCAGGCTACAGCTTTACAAGACTTCCCTTTCTGGACAACCTGAAACTTTTATTTTGTATTTATTTATTTATTTATTTTTTGTGGGTACCAGGGGTCAAACTCAGGACCTTGTGTGCCAGCAGGCACCCGTGCCACTGAACGATATCACCGGCCCTCTTTTTCTTTGTACATGGGTACCGGGAGTCAAATACAGGACCTCGCGCTTTCCAGGCAGGTGCCTATGCCGCTGAGCCATCACACCGGCCCTCAAAAACTTTTAAAATCATTCTGTGTGGCAATTTCCTTTTGATTTTCAAAATACAATTGCCTAAAACCACCCAATAGTAGCCATGCCTCTGCTGCAATATTACATTCTCTTGAAATTTCTTCCACTAGTTTAATTAGCCCACTACCCTCAGTCTAAGTCTCCTGCAATGTATCTGGACATGAGCAAAATGCAGACAAATTTTCTGCTAAAGCATCACATACATGGACAGTAGTCCAAGTGCCAATGCAGTAAAACCTCTTGAACCCAGTCTCTACTGGCTGCATTTCTATCAGCATTCTGGTCTTCTGAGCTATGACTAGAATTGTCCATGAAACTCCATTCATAGCATTCTAGGGATCCCTCTCCAACTGACATTTCCAAACCCTTCCAAACTTTTCCCACAGCAACAACCCCACTCCTGGTACCAAAATATGTCTTAATCATTGCTCACTAGAGATATACTTACAATGTTCACCTGCAGTCAGGTATGGAAGAGTGTAATAGGGCTGCCTGTTTATTGAAGATCTGAAGGATCCAGTAAAATGTTGAAGGCCTGGAGCTCACTTTAGAATTCCATGTGAGTCTATTTCAAGAAGCTGAAGAGGTTGCTCAGGAAGGCCGAAGAATCTGCACTGGAACCTGGAGATGGACATCCAAGGCAAAGGAGAAGACGAGCTCTTTCAAAGCAATAGAATGGAGCCTTCCTTCTTCTTTCTGTAATGCATTCCATTCAGACTATAACCTTATTGATTAGTGCCACTCATACCCAGGATGGGTTTTTCATCTTCAGTAAATCCATTCAGTCATACCCAGAACTATGCTAAAGTGGTTGGGAATTTCTTACTCAGTTTTACACAACAGTTAACTATAACAAATGGAAATAAATGGACAATAGACGGGGGAAGAATAAGTTTAATAACCATTGGTACTTGTGCAGTCAAGCCAAGGCTGTGAATACTAATTTAATTATTCAATAATTTATTTGAATGCTATATGTTGCTTCACAAAGTAAAAAAGTCATTATTTTCCCACATTTTTTAGTCATTATTCCTGAATTGGGGCTGTTGCTTGTTATCTGTCCTATTTTTGCAAGGCAAAACCAGCCATTAAATCACTGTAATAAGTGAACTCTTTTGTATTACAACTTGTTCAAATAATCACCCACATGTATTTATGTAACATTTCAAATTATCCTTGTAAGGAAATTAAAAACCAGGTAAATATGGCACCTTTGTGTAAAAGACAAGTTATCAAATAATTTACGATCATCTCTCATTCTTTGAACTCCAAGAATATGTTCATATATAGAAATATACACTGAGACACTGTTTTCAATTTAAAAGGTGTTTTAAAAATTATTTTTAGAAATATACATGTAAGACAAATGGAAAATATACCTCTCACAGTATCATGGACAAAAAAGTAGTTGTTTGTTTATTTGTATGTTTGTTTGTTTTTGGTATCCATACACATATACTTAACAATAGATTTGTATTTTTAAAAATAATAGTGTACATTCACAGAGAAAGAGAGAGAGAGAGACAGAATTATTATGCCTTTTTTCAAGAGAAGGAATTGTGGATAGAGTTTGAAGCCATAAGGTCCATTGAGGGAGTAAAACACTTCATTTATCAGAGACTTGGTTTCCGTATGCATGAACATTAGAAATGAAATTAAAATATGGAACACAGAATGAAATTGCAAGTCATCTTTGCATATTAATCATGCTCATATTTTCTGTATCATTCAATTGGTATAATATTAATATGTGCTGTAAATGTGAGCAAGGAAATTTCTAGTTGAACCTTTCACTCAATGCTATCTTAAAGTATTTCCTCACTGGTTAACATAGACAAAGGCATGATATTGTACATATTTAGGTCTATAAAATATTCCATATATTGTATCATAATTTTATTCTATTTTATTTATTATTTTTTTTGTGAATACCAGGGGTTGAACTCAGGACCTTGTGCTCCAGCATTTGCCCTTGGCACTGAGCAATATCACTGGCCCTTTTTCCATATGTGGGTACTGGGAGTCAAACTCAGGACCTCACACTTGGCAGGCAGGCACTTATGCCACTGAACTATCTCACTGGCCCTCATAATTTTATAAATTACCCATCTATCATTAAGAACTGTTAACTTTTCATCTCATTAAAAATTCAGTGATGGCAAGTGAATTTACATCTTTATGATTTTTGAATTTTTTTTTAAATTTTGCTATTATTTTCCTCACTAGAACATTCCATAAATGGAATGATGTAGAAATATATTATGTCCTTGAATATCTTACTCCTCTTTAAAAACAGTTCAAACTCAAATGCTTCTGCTAAGAAGAGGCTTGCTTTCTATTTCATTAGTAGTTATTGTTATTATTACAATTATCCTAATTATCATTACCTGTATCTGTTTTCCTTTCTGGTGTTTTTATTGTGCAGTTGTTAAATATTCCCTTTAATTCTCCAAAGCCATTTCTCTTCTTTCTTCTGTAATTTCCATCCCACAGCCTTTCCAGTGTGTATAATGTCTTTGAGGTATTCTGCTAACTCAGTAATTAAATCCATTTCACCGTTGTTGCTTACACATTGTTTAATTTAGAATCCTGCACTTAATAAAACTTTCTTGTTCTTGGGTGTCTCATTTTTTAATAAAACCCAAATCAAAATAAATCTGAATGCATCGTTTTTGTTCAAAATGAATTTGTTGGAATTACTTTCTCTGGAAAAATTATGCGTTTGGGGGATTAGCATGTATTCTCTTAAACTTCAAAGTGTATTATTTTACTCATAGAAAGTTTTCTGTTCTCTAATGATTATTACTGAGATGAGCTCCCTCCATGAATATAAATACAAGATAAATTATATTTATATTTTTCTTTAAACACCAGAAATCCATAATTTTTGATAACTAATAGGAATAATAATGCAATCTTCTTTAATTGGTCCCTTAGCAGTGCATCATTTCCGATCTACTTCGTTCATTAGTAAAGCAAGCTTCTAGAATATGGCACCGCTGAATGTCTGATCACTAATATATATATGTGAACTCTTGGACGTACTAAATACAGAACAATTCCATTACTGAAAACCCTCCAGAGGCTGCCATCACTTCTTGTGTTAGTTACAGAGTTACACATAGTAAACATAGTGACTTGTCTCTGTAATTCCACTTTCTCTCATTTCATCCTCATCGTTCATTTTAATTAAAGAACAAAGCATGATTAAGCAACGCTGTTTCAGCGACACTGAATCGTTCCTTGCGCCTTGATCATATTGAATTCTTTCATGGCACTGTTCTTTGCACATGCAGTCTCCCTCGGAATGCATTTCCCATTTCAGGTGGTTAATAAGTAGTTCTGTCAATCTGAATGAAATCTCCTGTTGGTTTTTGTGGATATATGAATGACTCCTCACTTTCTGTTCCACTGTATGCAGTGCTACCTTTCTATGTAGCACTAATCACACTGAATGAGATTTCTTGAAATGCCTACAAATTCAAGTTTGTGTCCCTCCTTGGCAAAACAAATGAGTAGTTATGTTTCAGTAAATAACTGTTGAATTTTCACAGTTTATTGGAATATAGTTTGGTATTTAAATTGCCAACAATTATTGTGATTTATAGAATGATGTTAAAATTAATCAGAAACCATAATAATGGCATTACACAGTTTCCCCAAATGCTTGAGAATTTCCTTTAAGAGTAAGTTTCCATTGCTTGTCAGAGAGGCAAAACAGGCTAAATCCTGTTTTCCACTTTGTATAATTTCACCTTTTTTGCTCAGATATTATTTTTAGGTGCTAGTCAACAGAACAGAAGAAAAATTATGTTAATATTATTGATTTAAATAATACATTTACTATTGGTATTGTAATAAGTTCTCAGAGAGTCCCAAATATGATTGGAAATTGGAAACTAATTTATGTACATTTATCACTGCTATTTCCAAGATCACTGCATTTCTTTAGATCAGGTTGATTCTGTTAATAATAAATAAAATGTTACTCGCTTATCAGTATTAACTCAAGGATGAGTAAGAAATACTAATGCAACAAGAGAGTGTTATAGAATAAGCACAAAATAAACAAGATTATATATTTCAGATTTTAATGATAATATTTCTGGTGTTTAAGTAAATTAATATGACTGATAAAAATTTGACTGGAATTTGATAAAATATAACTGGGAAATAAAGAAATAAACAGTAAAGTAAAAGACAACAAGAACTGAAATAGAAGAATGTAGGGTTAAGTTTTATCCCTATGAGAACTGAAGTTTTCTAAGCATAACAATAACAACAAACCTGCATAATTAGTTTTAGCTCCTTATTTGAAGTATATAGTGTAATATATATCAATATTGTATCTAGGTTATTCAATAATTAAATGAGTTGAGTAATGATCTTGAACCCATCTGAACAATGGTGACCATATATATATATATATATGGTCACACATAGTTAGGAAAGAGTGAGAAACAGGTAAAATAATAAAGTAAGATTTTTCTAACATCAATAGCTTATTATAAAAATTAAACAATAAACCCCTTTTCATACACAGTTCTTAAAATGGTAAATTTTAAAATGAATATCAATAAAATGACCATGTTATATTGATGTTGCCCATAGTTTTTCAGTTTATTTAAAATAAAAATGTTTACAATGCTCAATAAATCATGAAAATAGGGATTACTAGAAGAATTCATTATCTTCATGAAGAAAGGAAGTTGCTAAGATGACAAATCAACATCTAGAGTTGTTTTAAAGTCCTCTTCATACTTTTAGTTATGTTTGGCTTTCCTTTAAAAAAGGAAGAAAGAAAAAAAGGCTTCAGACATACAACATTGAATATATTTGGCACGACATATGATAAATCAGTTGGTTAAAGTTATGAAGTTGTTATGAATATGTATCTTATGCCAATCAAATAAAAACTGAAAAACATTCATAATACACAATTTTCTGCTTTCTGGTATAATATAAACTGGCATATGTGCATATAATCGATTGCTTTTCCTTTTATGAACAATTTTGTTCATTCCTTGGCTTCATTTTCTGTCACTGTGAAACTACTTCTTCAACTTAATTTCACTGTTTGCTTATCAAATTATGCCTCCCTTCATGTTATCAAATTCAAAGTCAGTTCAAGTTTAATTTTCTAATGTGTGTGAGTTAATTGGTTCACTGCCAACCATGAAGTGTTCGCTCACTTCTAAATGTATTTTTGCAATATCCCTACCCCCTAGCACTCTACTCATTACCAAAGAAATAGGGCAAATTCTAAATTGCATCACTTCCTCTTTTCAATTTTTAAACATAAACCTCGTAGTCAAGTATAGAAGACCACAATGTTATACTTCATGCATGTTTTATTAGCAATTTAATAAGTATCTATTGTTTATCATAATTAATGTGATTTTTATTTCCATACAGAAATATAAACGACATTATACATATGATAAGTGCCAAATTAATGCACTTGATATATATTTCAAAATTGAAATAATGAATTTAGTTCATTATTTGAATGAATAATGAAATGAATTTAGTTCAGATGAATTTAGTTCAAACTCTAGATTGAAGAAACTTCTGTCATGTGGTTTAGGTTGAGTTATGTATGGTAACTAAACCCCCTTCCAAACACACACACACACACACACACACACAATTTAGAAGCCTACAAGAGCAGAAAATCATTTCTCTGTTCCACAACATGTCAACTGCCATTCTGCAACCCACGTGCCTTCCTTCTTTTGGAATAATACTTTCAGTGTTAATCTTATGACAGTCAGCCATCCTGATTTTCTTAGGGCAACTCACAGGGCACAGAACTTCCAATGCTAACAAGAAAGAAAAATCACAGGCTAATGGAGTTGAATTCATCATCCCAAATCACTACCACAAGTAAACCCCTTTTATAAAGTCATTTTTCTACTTCAGAGGTAAAGTTCAAATTCATGGATTTTGAAATACATCCCCAGACCACAGAAAATTGTCTAGTAAATATGTGTTACATAATTTTTATTTGCTGGAGGAATTCAGTGGGAAATAGTACTAAAAACAAACATCATTTTAATGAACTAATTGCAAGCATTAATTTGAAGTGATTAAAAATGAAACTGAGTGAGAATTTCCCCGTCGCACATTATTTTACCCATTTTGTATCCAATAAAATATATGGAGAAAAATTAATATTATGATGTTATCTAAGGTAACTGTGGAACTGAAGATATTGACAGAAAAGACTATTGTTCTATTGGAAATTAATTGGAAATAAAAGAGAGACCACTTCAGAGAAATGAATTCAACAAACATAACCATTTTGTTATAAAAATGACCTTGAATTATTAAACTCTTTTTATTTCAGTTTACAAGAACTAAGAAAATAGTATTCTAATAAGTGATGACTATTAATTAGTCATCACCTACATATGAATTCAGAATGATGTTTTTCTTCAGTAGCAGAATTTTCAATATTCGTACTCAAAAAGAAAAGTTTATTTACTTAAAAACCAAACTTGAATAATATACCACTATGAAGAGAAGACTTTAAGAATTTGTTATCAATTTAATGATAGTTTTCCACAGAAATATTATTGAATAATTATCAAGTTTTTAATATTCTCTGCCATATTACAATTTTCCCTTAGGGATACCTTCTGGAAATACAGTGATTTTCTCAATAAATTAAATTTAATTAAACAAAGAAAAATGAATCAATAAAAAGAGTTTCAGATTTTCTCTTTTCTTTTTAGCTGGTGAGATAGTTCACAGATATTTAAAGTTTTGGTTTATTCACTGTTAAGTCTTATATGTCGATATCCCCCCAAATCCTCATCCACTTACAGGCGGGGCTTTTCGGAGGCGGCTGGATCTAGGGTATGTGAATATGAATTAAGGGTGCATGATAACTAAATTTGTCCACTGATGGTTTAACATAGTTCTGGCTGTGGATAATTGGAAGGCACATCTTGGATTGGGAGGCACCAACTAATAGGCTTGTAGCCTTAATGAAATAAAAGAGAAAGGGAGACTTGATGCTGCTGCTTTGCTGCCTCCTACCTGCCCTGCCACCGAATATTTCTCCTATGCCATGCAGCCCTGCCTTGGAGCCTTCTGACTATGGACTGAAATCTCTACAAAGTGTGAGCTAAATAAACCTTTCATCCTTTAATTTATGGTTGTTGGGTATTTTGTCCCAGCAATGAGAAACTAATTAAGACATTCGCTCAAAGTTTGGATTTTTCTACCTCATCATCTTATTTCACTCATATTCTGTACCTCACTTTAAAGATTATACTGCAGATCTCTTTTCTTGTCGATGGTGTGAAATGTGTAGGTGTGTGAGAGCTCTCACAAGAACATACAAATTATACATAAGAGGTCAGAATCAGATGGAGATAAAAGGTATATCACAATGCACCTAACGTCTACAGATGGTCCAAAGAAATAAATTGCTCTGAGCTGCCTCTAAATTTTTGAAGTGAGGGGAAAATATATTGATGGTACGATAATTCCGAGCAGTAATAAGAGCTCAAGTTTGCCTCCCAAACCCTCCCTACACATTCAAACTTCATCTAAATTCACAATACCCTCATTCAGGATAGAAGGGTCAAATAACAGATCAGTTTTTCTAACACTCCTTAAAGTCAAACTTGGGAGACTTTTTCAATCAGAAAAGAGAGAGACTCTGTGCTGCATTGCTCTATGGTACATTTTAAGTACGAATATTGAAAATAGTCCTATTGAAGAAAAAGTACTCATTCTGAATTTGTATGTGCCTGGTGACTAATTAATAGTCATTGCTTATTTAAAAAACTATTTTCTTAGTTCCTATAAACTGAAATTAAAAAGTCTAATGATTCAAGTTCATTTGTTTGAACAAAAAGTTATCTTTGTTGAATTCTTTTCACTAAAGTGGCCCCTCTTGTATTGCAATTAATTTCCAGTGGAAAGAAACACTTTTCTGTCAGTATCCTCAGTTCCACAGTGACCACAGGTAATGTTCTTAGGTAATGATCTCAGCATGTTCTCCATGCTACATTTTTGTGAGCGGGAAGGGCTCCCCACATCTCTGTTCGCAGGGATCCATCTTTCCCCTGTCAGTATCCTCAAAATCCATCATCAGTTGGTGCCTGCTCCTGACTGGCCCTTAACCCTCGAGCTCGTTACTGAATATCTGCTCTTACTTCTAAGTGGCTCCTTGATCTTTGTATTACAAGAGAGAAATGAGAATTACATATCTTTGGTCCAGCTGCCTATAATAGTCTTAGTTTAAAAAATAAACAACCCCCAAAACACAAAACGAAATACTTTTAGAGATAATTTAAGCATAGTTTTTATTATTTTAAGTGAAGTGATGACTCTGTAGAATCCTGTGAATCTAAATAATATACTGCTTTTCTAGTCTTTTACGTGCAATGACAAATTCAGAATTTATTAGCACTTCTATCTCCCATCACAAGGAAGATTACAAATCCAATAGAAATAACGTCCATTTATAGAGTTAATTCCATTTATAGAGTTTGAGATTGAATATATTAATATAAAAGGGATAAGTCAAAGCTTTTGGGTGATTTTAAGACTTGGAAATGTATCACAGAATTGTATTTTCCTATTACTCATTTTATTTAATTAAATGATGACGATATTTTGGATAATTTTTCATCTTCAGTGTGGTTCTAATGAGTTATATCATCATTTAAGTCATAAAAAGACTTATACTTTAAGAATCATCCTTCGTCATGACATAAGGAAATTGGGACTGTGAATCCCGGTGGACCATGTTGACTTGAAATAATTAGAAAAAAGTTTATTTGTGTACGAATTGCACTCCAGAAATTGTCATATGCTAATGACTCCTTGTGCTACATATTTTAGCCATGCTTTCCCCTGCTAAATTCAGGGAAGAATTTTTTTTCTACTTTGTAGAACTATAAATGATTATAGGATATGGTTCGAATGGAATTCATAGCCCTAGTCTGTCTCCAGGTCTTATATTTCTAAAAGGTTCATGTCTTCCTACGGTCTAAGCAAAGTGGCATGTATTAAAAGTCAGTGATGGGCTCAATAAGACTTAAAAATGGTTTACATTTAATTAACATAGTAGTGGGTACAGATTATATATATATATATATATATATATATAATATATATATATATATATATGATTTTTGTCTATGAGGATGCTAGAAATTTTCATAGAACACTTGCACTATTAGAATAGGTCCTGATTATCTGAAAGTACTTTCAAATGATAGAAAGTAAATAATTTGAACAGTATGTTGACATTTTGTTGTGTTAATACTGTCGAGTCACAAGTATTGTAAAAGATGTTCCTTCTAATTCGTAATCTAGTTTTCTTTTATTTGTACAAGGAGAAGCATATCGTAGTCCAAGAGACAGCAGATAAAGGACTGCTGTATATTGCAGTCAGTTAAAAATAAAAGAATATCATATGGAAATTTTTTGCAATAATTTAAAAAAGATTTTACAGGAATCCAAGTAAAAGAGAAATAATAAGCAAGTACAGGTATAAATGTTGTAATCCCTAATTTTATTCAATATTATTAGAAATTAATTTTGTATGTATACATAGACAAATATACATAAGTATGTTATGTAGATTAGACTGAAATATATTTATATTAAGAGTTCTCATTTTTACTGCTTCTTTTCCAGTATGTAAGCATTCCAGAATGCACAAGTAAATCATGCTGCTTTACAGAAAGTATTTACTTAATTTGTCAGCACTTCTGCCACTATGGATGATGTTTGCTGAGGTAAAGTCCCCTCTACATTTGAATATTTGCATCAGTTGAGAATCATATACAGTTAATTTATTAAAATTTTAATCTTCCTGGGTCACTTCAAAATTTACTAGTTAAGATATCATTTTCTGATCATGCAAATGATTTTATACCGCAAAACACAATGTTAAAGAAATAAAATTAATTAACTTATTATCTGATTCTTTTAAAACCGTCATAGGATGGTTATTTCTATCTGATTCTTTTAAAACCATCATAAGGACTTCTCCTTGGCACAAGAAATATAAAAGTGGGAAAAACTAGAGATATTGCCTCCCTTCATGAATCTATTTAAATGAGGTTATTAGACTAACACTCATAGTGATAAATATGAAATTGCATTTGCAAAAAAAAGTTCCTATGGGAACAAAAATCCTTCCATGAAGACTTTACAAAAGGAAAACTAAGAAACTGTTTAGGAAGAAAGAAAAATAATGAGTAACTGGGAGGGCACGTTGCAAGGTGAGATGAGACTTTAAGGAGAGCCTGGCCCTTGACTGGGTTTATGGGGAAGGACTCCATGCAAATGCCATGGAGAAGAGAGTGCTCTGGACTGAGGGAATTGTAGTATTTGCAAAATCACTCTGTTGGAGGAGACGGATCCTTAGAAAGCCTGACTGAGGTTCTGAAAAAAGAATAAACTTAAATCTTGGGGAAGGAACGCTAGAACTAAAATGCCAAGTGTATATTTTGATTTCACACTGAAAGTAAGAAGGAATCATGGCAGAGTTTAATATATTCAGAAAAAGAAAAGATGGTGAAGTGGCAAGAAAGACTGGAAAGGCGTACAAAGGTAGGCAGCTGTTGGAACCATAATCTGAGGCAATGTAAACTTGAAATAAATGGACGCTCTCGTTTATAAATTGGAAACATAGAGGAAATGATGGAGGTGTCGATGGGACTCCTAGTTTTGTGGTTGGAATAGAATAGCTGAAGTGAAATCATCCCAACAGATATTTAATTAAATACAGTTTAATTGTTTTACAGAATATCAATTCCTGTCTTAGAGTCTGCTTTGATGAGCATAATTTTCTTTGATTACATTTTTAATACTATTTGACTTAGCTGATGCGAATCTGATTATTCACATTCTTCAAACTGTATGGTACTTTAATTAATTCTTTTAAAGACTATTTCCTCTGACATTGGTATTTTGGCATTAGAGTTTATCAACAATCAACGAATTGATGGGTCTGTTCTTAACCAAGAGCTTAGTTCATTTAACTGATAGCAGCTGCACTTAGAAGATCACTATTATATTAAACAGTGTTGAAATACACTCACAATTAGCTTTTTTAGCAGAATGCATGTTAATTTATTTTGCCATGCTCATAAAATAGTATTCTATAGACTTAACAACCTCTAATGACAGAAATAGTTATCAGTTCATTAAGCAAATCCTACTCAAGACCCAAAGTGGTAGAAGAGAGCAACGACTTGTTGATTATACAATGTTAGTGCTAAAAGAAACTTCAGGGACTGTGTTACAAATACTGTTTTACAAATGACTCAATCAGAAAAAAAAAAACAAACAGAAACAACAAACAAAGTTAGAAAAAATGAATTATCTGTCCTCAGGACTATGTAGGAATTGTACTATGTACTATGTAGGAATTGTTCGCTGGTTTTAAACCCTTCACAGCCAGAGTCCACGTACAAGAGCCTGCTGAGAGTTCCTCAAACAACTGGGATGGTCCTGAGGTGGACTCAGGAGACCTTAAAAAGGCTTCACAAAAGCTTTTCATGTGCAGATTAAGAGTCACTATCCATCATTAGGTACCACATCATTTCATGGACTCCAGGGCTTGCATCACTTTTACAATTATTTCCCTTTCTCTCAAAGTAGGAATAATGCTTGCACATATGTAGTTAGTTATTTTCAAACATCAGTGTTTTTTGAGAGCTAAAAATGGCTGAAGAGAACATATTCATAATGATGCAAGAGCAAATGTGGGTTTTTTTTGGGAAAATGAGGCGAGTAATAGGAAGTCAAACTGCTCATGTATAAATCCTCTCTGAACAAATATAGTCAAGTTTATGAATGACAGTAAAGTAACAAATATATTTTTCAGAACATGAGGGATTGCTTATGGTAAATCAGCATGGAGCAATTATCATCAAAGTAATTTAAGCATATTTAATCATTATCTGTTCATGAATTTATGGTCAGAGCTGACTGAATATAGCTGATTATCACAAAAATAAGAACTACGTGACACTTGCATCTGAGAATCTAAATGATTTGGGCTAAGAGAAAGAATGCAGTACGATAATACTCAACAGCAATACATATTTAAGCAAAGAAACTCAAACTCAATTTGAACGTTGGTATGAAGATTCCATGTCAAAACTGGTGCCACGTGGTTGTAATATCAACACTGGGTAGCTGAGGATTATAAATTTGAACCCACCCTGAGGGACCCAGTCTTAAAATAAAAAAATAGAAAGGACTAGGGATGTAGTGTGGTTAAAAGGCTTTGGTTTTAATCTCCAATATCACAAAAAGAAAGATTATACATGTAGAATTTATGATAAATAGATAAATTTGTAAATAGAATTATGCATCTTACATACTGCAAGATTTTTTATTTCTTCTGGTCATTGCAGTTAAGCTCTTCCATTGTTTCCTCATAAACTATAATTGAAGAGGAACATTAAAATCAAACTGTTGAGTTTGCATGGGGGCATTAATTTTACCAGCAGTAAAATTATTTTAGTTAAGGGATTTTCTACCAACTAAATGGAGTGTCTTACATGCCCAATCAATTCTCGCCAATATGATTACTTTAAAAGAAAGGGATGGTAATTAATTAGAAGAAGTCCTTTCAAGGACAACTGGTCTACAGTGCATAACTCAGGAAAGAGCTGGCATACGCTGTTTCTCCTCAATGCCATCATCTATGTTAATCTTATGTAACACTGGGTCCAAGGAAAGAAGCGGCCCTTGGAGTGGTTAAGTTGTGAAGTGAAACCAGACAATAAGAATTATGTTTAAGAGTAGAAGAAATCATAACATAAAAATGTTAAATTTTCTTGAATATGATTCTTTTGAAGCACATCACTATGACAGTTTATTTTCTCACTTAAACACATACATTTAAAGCAATTAATTTGCATGAGTGAACATTATGCAGTAAAGAGTGATTGCTGTACTTGTGAAGTGATATTGCAGAGAAATATTTACTTTAAACTTTCCTTTTTTCATTAAAAATTAGCAGATTTCAGTTGTGAGAGAAGAACTTACAAAATGTGCTTGATGTATTTATTATAAGTGCTTTTAAAATTTATACTATTATTACCAAGGAAATACTGTATCTCCAATGAAATGTTTCTCAAACACCCTTTTTCTCACCATATTGCTTTATTTTACAGTGTTTATTGTCCAATGCCTAGCATTTATGCCATTTGAGGGGGTTAGGGCCTCAGCTGAAGTTTTTTATTAGTACACATTAGCAGTACATATGCTTATATCCATCTGCAGGAGTAGTTACACATAGTTAACATAACTTCTTTTTATTTTCATCTGCCCCGTCACTTCTCCCTCCCCACATCTTTAAATCCTCTTCCCATATGCAAAAGATCTATTGCCTTATTTCTTCTTTTTATTGTGTTTTTAAATTTATTTATACTTTGGATTTCTCATATAAGAAAAATTATGTGATATTTAAGTTGCATGCCTGACTTATTTCACTTGATTTTATGGTCTCAGTGTGCATTCATTTTCATATAAATTTTTTATGGCAGAGTAATACTCCATTTTGTATAAATACCACATTTTTTTACCATATACATTCATTTGTTGATGGATATACAGCCTGCTTTGAAGATTTAGCTATTATGCACTGTGCTGCTACAAACATGAGTATGTGTGCATTACAGAGGTATGATATTTTTAACATTTTAAGAAGAGCACTAGAGGAGGAATAGCTAGGTGGAATGGAATTTCTTAGTTTTTTTGTGGAATCTGCCTGCTGATTTCCACAGTGGTTGTACCAGTTTACATTCCCACCAACTTGTAGAGGGTCCCTTGTTCCCTAAAGCCTCATCAAGATTTTTTTATAATAAAAACTGTTCTTTCTGTATCAAGATGGAAACTCAATGTTCTTTCAATTTGCATTTTTCTTATGACCACAGATATTGAGAATTTTTCTTGTATTTATTTACTATTTGTACTTCTTTTCCTCAAAAATGCGTGTTCATTTCAGTTGCCCATTTTTTTTTTTAATTGGGTCTTTTACTTCACGGGAGTCTGATTTTTTTTTAGTTCTTTGTAAAATCATGATGTTAGTCCTCTGTCAGAGGAATATCTAGCAAATATTTTCCATTCTGTAGGTTGTTTCTTCACTCTATTGATTGTTTCCTTTGCTGTGCAGTAGCTTTTTAAGTTCATATAATTCTGTTTGTTGATTCTTTTTTGTGTGTGTGTGTGGGTACCGGGGGTCAACCTCAGGACCTTGCACGCCAGCAGGCGCCTGTACCGCTGAGCGATATCACCAGCCCTTTTTTCATATGTGGATACTGGGAACCGAACTCAGGACCTCGTGCTTGCCAGGCAGGCGCTTATGCCGCTGAGCCATCTCACTGGCCCCCTGTTTGTTGATTCTTGATGCTATTTCTTATGAAGTTGGAGTTCTGTTTACAAAGTGCTTTCCTGTGCCTATGTCTTCAAGAGTTTCACCTATTTTATCTTCTATCAGATTGTTTCTGTTTTAATATAATGCCTTTGATCCATTTTGGTTTTATTTTGGTGCATAGTAATTGATGTTGGACTAAATTCAAACTTCTTCATGCGTATAGCTAGTTTTCCTAGCAAAATGGAGTGCAGTATTTTCAAACTCATTCCTGGAATCTAGTGTTATCTTGATTCCCAAACCTGACAAAACCCAACTAAAAAGGAAAACTACAGGCCAGTCTCCTTAATGAATATAGACACAAAACACTTCCATAGGATACTGGCGAACAGAATGCAACACATCATCAAAGAATCATACATATGAGCAAGTAGCTTTCATTCCAGGGAGGCTGTCTTTCCTCCAGTGTGTGTTTTAGCTGCTCAAGATTGCTTTTGCTATTCTGAGTCTTTTCTGGTTCCACGTGAATCTGATGATAGTTTTCTTCTAGTTCTGTGAGGAATGCTGTTGGTATTTCTATTGGAATTGCATTAAATCCATCTATCAGTTTTGTTAATGTGGCCATATTGACTATATTGGTTCTGCCTCTGCAGGAACAAGGGGTATCTTTCCATTTCTCATATCCTGTTTGATCTCCTATTTCAGAGTAATGTAGTTTTTGTTATAGAGGTATTTCACTTCCTTGGTTAGGGTAATTACTTAGTGTTTCATTTTTCTTGATGCTAATGTAAACAGTATTTTTTTGATAATTTCTTTTTTGATCAGTTTCTTCTTGGTGTATAGAAATGCTACTGGTTTTTTTCATGTTGATTTTGCATCCTGCTACATTGTTGAATTTGGTTATTAATTTGTCTTTTCCTAGAATAGAGTCTTTTTATAGAATATTTAGGGTGTTTCATATAAATGATTATGTCATCTGCAAATAATAATAATTTGACATTTTCCATTCCTGTATGTACCCTTTTCATTTTGTTGTCTTGCCTGATGGCTCTGGCTGATATTTTGAGTAATATATTGAACAGGAGCATTAATAATGGGCATCCTTGTCCTGCTATTGATTTTAGAGGGGAAGTTTTCAGCTTTTCTGCATTTTCCATGATGTTGGCAGTAGTTTTATCATAAACAGCTTTATATCATGTTGAAATAAAATCCTTTCATTCTTATTTTCTTCAGGGATTTTATCATGAATGGATGTTGGATTTTTTTCAGAGGTTTTTCCTGCATATTTCCTAGTGAGATAATCATGTGATTTCTGCTCTTGTTTTTGTTTATGTGATACATTACATCTATTCATTTGTGTATGTTGAAGCATCCTTGCATCCCTGGGATGAAGCCTACTTATGTGCTACATCATCTTGTGGAGGACATTTGTGGCTATGTTCATTGAAGTGACTGGCCTGTAGTTTTCTTTTATAGTGGGGTATGATTTTTTGATAATGTGCTACATCATCTTGTGGAGGACATTTGTGGCTATGTTCATTGAAGTGACTGGCCTGTAGTTTTCTTTTATAGTGGGGTACTTGTCTGGTTTTGGAATCAGGATAATGTTAGATTCCAGGAAAGAGTATGGAAATACTCCTTCCTTTCCAATTCCATTAAAGAGTTTGACAAGTACTTGGTTTTATATCCTCCTGGAAAGTTTCAGAGAAGTAAGCATTGAATCATTGAATTCATCAGGTCTTGTCCTTTTCTTAGTTGGTAGATTTGTTTTATCACTGCCTGAATTTCATTGCTAGTCATTGAATTATGCAGAATTCCTTTTGTCTTCTTTGTGCAGTTTGGATTATTTATATGTGTCAGGAATCTGTCCATTTCTTCAAGATTCTGACATTTATTGAGTACAATTTTTCATAGTTGTTATCAGTGATCTTCTGGATTTCAGCATTGTCCATGGTAGTTTTGTCTTTTTCATTTCTAATCCCACTGAAAAATCTTTCCTTTCCAACTTTTGGTAAGTTTAGCAAAATCTTGGTAAATTTTGCTAAATAACTAATTAAATTCATTCACTCATTTAATTTCATTAATTTGCATTCTGATCTATGATTTCTTTCCTTGTTTTAGGTTTGGGTTTAGACTGTTCTTGTTTTTCTAGGTCCTTGAGCACATCACTGGGTTATTTATCTGAGCTCGCTGTTTTCCTAATATGAGAATTCACAGCAATAAACTTCTCCCTTTGACCCCCTTTCACTGTGCTCATAGGTTCTGGCATGTTTTATTATAATTATTGATGATCAGAATTATTGAATTTCTTCCTTGATTTCTTCTGTTACCCATTGAGTATTCAAGAGTATATAATTTAATGTCCAAACATTTGTAATATTTTTGTGATGTCTCTTGTGATTGATTTCTATTTTCAGTCTGTGATGATATAATATAGCACATGAAATGATTTTGTTCTTTTTTCTTTATTTACGGACTGATGTGTGGTGTATTTGAAGAAAGTCCCTTATGCTACTCAGAAAAATGTGTAATGTGTTGTAGTAGGGTAGAATACCCTGTAGATATCTATTATATCCCTTTGTTCAAAGGCATGGTTCAGTGTGGTGTTTCTTTGTTGATTTTCTGTCTAGTAGATCTGTCTCCCTGTGAAAGTAGGGTATTGCGATTGCCACTACAATTGTCTTGGTGTTTGTTTGATGTTTTATGTCCAGTTGTATTTTTTATGAAGTTGGGTGCACTAGTGTTCATTCAGAATATATTTACAACCGCCATCTATTGCTGTTTAATTGTTCCCTTAACTAATATGTATTGACTTTCTTTGTCTCCTCTGATCAATGTTAGCTTGAGATTCACTTTGAGACCAAGATTGCCACCCTTGCTTGCTTCTGGCATCCTGAAAATTGTTTTCCATCATTTAATTTATAGTCTATGCCTTTCTTTGTGATTTTATTCATCTCTTGTATGTAGCAAAACTTTGGGTTTGTTTGTTTGGTTCAGTCTGCCAATTTGTATCTTTTAATTGGGAAGTTGAGGCCATTTACATCAAGAGTTACTACTGAAAGATGTTGAATTATTCCTTGAATAATTATTTGTTCTTTTTCTCTTCTTGACTTCTTTATTTTCCCTTTTTGTTAACTGTTCACCCAGCAGGATGTAAGCCTTCCATCAGAACTTTTGGGTATTTTGGCTTCATTACCTCTCTCTGGATCAGTGATGACAAACCTTTTAGAGACCAAGTGCCCAAACTGCAACCCAAAACCCACTTATTTATCACGAAGTGACAACACTGAAATTAAACCTGAATACTAAGATTTTAGTTTAGAAAAACAACTGTTATCTGATGAACTGCTGCTGGAGCAATGTGGCTCTCGTGCCGACAGAGAGGGCTCTGCATGCCTGCTGTGGCACTCATGCCACAGTTTCTCCACCACTGGTCTAGAATATCCTAGTGTATTTTTTAGAGTGCTGATTTTGTGGTCATGAATTTTCCAAGGTGTTCTTTGTCAAGGAATAGATATTTGGTTCAATGTAGAAGCTTCATCTTTCAGATTAATTTTCTGTATCTGTGTGTGATCACTTCCCTGTTTCAGAATATCTGTGTTAGCCAGTGTCTCTCCTTAGAGTTTCTCTAGAGCACTTTCTTCTCTAATCAGCTGTATCAGAATCTATCAAAAATTGTTATGAAAAGCAAATACGGCTTAAAACTTTTCAGCCATATTGCAAGTAAGAATACTTTAAAACAAGTCTACAATAAAATCATTCTTCTAATTTTTAATACACAAATGAAAAGTAGATGTCTTTCATGAATAGATAAAAGCTATTAACAGGATATAATGTAAGAACAGGCATCATATAAATAGCAATTAAAATATTAAAGTGCATAGGACTAAAATGAACAAAAAACTTGCAAATTTTAGGTAGAGAAAGCTTTAAATATTTCCATAGCATAGGTGAATTTGTTCACAACTTGAAAAAAATTCTATAGAGAAAGCACGGTGTGGTGATTATTATTTTAAATAGCTTTGTCTTTTAATCTTTTTACTAAAGATGTAGGTAATTTCTACACCACCATTACAATATAAGAGTATTCTAAATTTGACAATATGCTTACTTTCAGCAGTGAGTTTTACATTTTCAGTAATGATCTCAATACAAATATGCTAACTATTTAAGAAAATGCATATATAAACTAGCTGGATTTATTCATTTCCTAATGTACATGTATGGCCAAACATCAATTGTGCATCATAAATATATACAACTTTATTTGTTAATTAGAAATAATCATTACCTCCCTTTCATAAACTATATCATGCTGCTTGAGAGGGAATGCAATACGTTAAATATTTTGATTTACTACATTGCTATATATATTCATTAAATTTTCAAGAAAACAGGAATATTGTTTTCTTGTTTTGTGAAATTCACAATTTATTTCTTCATGGTAACATGAAGAAATAACATACAAAACCAAGTATACTCTGAAAAGGCACACTGTGTGGGTAGGCGGAATAGATAGATGTCAAACATTAAGTATATTACATAGCTTCAGTAATGAAAGGTTTAGCAGTGTTGTATTGAAAATCGACAAGTGTGCCTAAATACGAAGTCCCAAAATAAAACCAAGCCATGAACAAAGATTGGTATATAATAAAAATTCCATTTTAATAATTAAAATAAAGGCAATTTAATAATTAATGTGCAACAACTGGATAGCCATTGTGAAAAAAAATCAATATGCATACACATTATAGCATTCTCTGGTTTAAATTCAAGTAGGGAAAATTTTTATATATAAGAATGCATAAAAACATCCGAGAAATGTTAGAGAATTGTTTTATAAATTTGAGTCAAAAGGCATTCATAAATATGTTTGAAATGTTGATCTCAGGAAGGAAAAGATAATAACTCTGACTACATAGAAAGTAAAAATAGCTGCTTGTAAAAAAAATCAAAGAATAAATAAAATGGCAAAATAAAAACTGTACAGCCATTTTATTTCACAAAAGAAAAGTGAGCATCATTCCCTTTATTGGTACCAGGAATCGAACTCAGGGCCTCACACTTGCCAGGCAGACGCTGTGCTGCTGAGCTGCATCTCCAGCCCCAAGTCTTTGATTCTTTATAACTCACTGGGGTTGTCTTTCTGGAAGCTTGTTCTATCTTCTTTGTCCAAGAATGTGAAATTTTACAATGTTGGGACTTTGGGAGAGTGTGTTTGTGTTCATGGTGGGAATTTTTCCTTTTAATTTCTTCAGTTTAAAAGCATGAGTGTTTTCTTTTTAAAGAGTTTCTGTATTATTTCACTTATAAGACATCTTTTCTGCTTTATTTTTCTATAATTCTTAGTTCTGAACATTGGATATGGCATTCCTTAATTGATCTTCCCATTTTCTTATAATTTCTTTTTTGTTTTCTTCTTTTTATGTTGTTCTGTTTTCCATGTATTCCTCCAATTAAATATTTCAAAGCTTGTGTTGAATTTTTAAAGTTTTCACATATTTGTAATAGTCTAGGAAATTTTACCAGCTTCTAAACTGTACATATTTGCAAAATTCTGTTCTTCCATATGGGTAAAGTAGATTTTCTTATACCTATAGAACATTATAATGGTGCTTTATTTTTCTTCTGTGCCACACAGCACATTTCAGTTCTCTGTAAGTACTTTGTTCCCTCACACTCAAATTCTTTTTGCCAACCCTTGCATGATAATCTTTAATGATGAGGGGCCAAGAAAGCCAACTGGAACCTTACCATATGAATGTGGGCCTTGATGAACCCTACCTTCTGAATGCGGACTATGAAGGTTGGTGACTGGCCAGCCATGGGTGGTTTCCCCAGTGAACTCAGTATCCTCTAGCAGGTTCAAAATGCTTATTTGGATTTATGAGTTAGAAGAGAGGCTATGAGTTTCCATCTCCCTGTACGTAGAGCACACTTCAGCACCCAGGCATCTCAAACTTTCTGCCAGTGGAGTACGGTCAGTATACATTTTTAGGCTTCTCATTCAAATTTTGTGTTTTGACTACTGTTTTCATTCTACAAGCCTAGATTTTGCACATTTTTCTTCTTTTTTCTTACAGTTTCCACATCTCTCAGTTTCTAACTGGTTATCTGTTTACCTATTACATTCCCCTTTTCCCATAGACTCTTCAATAAATTTGTTATAATTATTTTAAAATCCTTATCTGATAATCCCAAGTCTGGACCATGTATGTACTTGCTTCTACCACATTTCTACCAATGTGAACATAATCACAGTCTTATTTATTTATTTATTTATTTATTTATTTATTGAGCCTGGGTCTCACTATGTACCACCGGCTGGCCTCGAACTCAGCAATCCTTTTGCCTCAGCCTCACGAGTGCTGGGATTACAGGAGTGCCCCACCACCTCCAGTTCTTTTTTATTTATTTATTTTTTGTAATGCTTTTTTTTTTATTATATCACAGACATTTTGTATAACATTCAATGGCAAAGTATATAAATTATTTTTCCATATGTGCAAGTGTGTATTCCTACATAGGCACATATACATACACATTCCTTTCCTTCACCAATTTAGTAGGATGAGGAAAAGATAATTTATCTATTATTACAACATTTTTACTATTTTTCCTCAAATAGTTCTCTATACTCTACATAAAAAAGTAAAATGATCTTATAGTATCTTAATTCTGTTATTTATTGATACATTTACTTATTTACTTACTACATCACTACATACCCAGCCCTTTATCATTTTTTATTTTGACACAGGGTCTCCTTAAATCGCTAGGTTCCACTGGCTGTGCTCAATTTTGTGATCTTCTTGCTTCAGCCTCCCAGAGTGTTGGGATTACAGGTGTGTGCCACTACACCCGGATTGCTTTTACATTTCTAAAATGTATTATTTATAAATATTCTATCACCATTTACAATTTTTATTGGGCAACTTATGTTTATATTTGATTTTCTTAAAATTCCTTGGCCTTTTTTAGACCTGAAACTGTGTCTGGTGGTTTTTCTGATGCTTTATTTTTTTCAGTCCATGTATTAAAAGAAAAGATTGTGTTTCTTTATCTTTTAGATTGTATTCAAATTTAATATTCTGTAGTACAAAACCTATGGCATGGGCTGGTGATATGGCTCAGTGGCATGGGCACCTGCCTGGCAAGTGTGAGGTTCTGAGTTCGACTCCCAGTACCCACATAAAGGAAAAAAGGGGCTGGTGATATCACTCAGCTGTACAAGTGCCTACTGGCAAGCACGAGGTCCTGAGGTCGACTCCCAGTACCCACACAAAAAAAAAAAAAAAAAAAAACCTATGGCAGGTGTTGTCAAATTTATCTTTTCAAATAATATGACAACTGTCCTGAATAATTCAATGTGACTTCAAGTCTGTGAAATGTTATTTAATATTTCATCTCTTTGTCTAAAAGGATCTGAAGGTGAAGAATGCAAGGTGTTATTGATGCCTGCTTTCTGCTGGCCTCAAACTGGTCTGAACGTGTCATCCCTGCGGGCAGACTGGAGCATGCGTGGTCAGCGAAAGACTCAGGAAAGGTGGGTGCGTTCATGGAATGCATCCTCATTCATCTCTGCAGCTTGCAATTGGCTAATGTGAAAAGAGCTAGATGTTACAGTTACAGGTTTTTCAATGTTCAAGATTTGCACAGCCTAAAAATAGCTACATAAAAAATCCCCAGCATTCTAGATGAAAATATGTATTCATATCATTTGTTCATAATATTGATGTAACAGTTGAAGAATCCTTTTATCCCTACTACCTTTGTTAGTTGTGATTATGCCACTTTTTAATTTGAAGAGCTAGGTTGAAAGTGATAACAAGTGGCCCTTGCATCTGACTGGATACAATAAACCAGATAAACCAGGCTGACATTGTAATCTTCCACAGCTGCCCCACAATAATTGCGGGGCCAAAAACAACAGAAAAAGAGTCACTCTTTTGTGCCCTGTCCTTTCCACATGTACAAATTAATGTTAAATTTTTAAACACATTAAATTAAGGAATAAGCAGTTTAGGATATCAATGTAAACAGATTAGAAGAACTTTTTTGTAACTGAATCTTCTAAAATTTCAGCTTAGCACAATGTTTGTGACATTCCTCAAAAGCATTTTCACATCATATTTCAATTCTAGACAGAATAGGGGTAACATAAAACTACATTTACACACTAATATTTGCACGTTTTCTTAAATTAAAATTGTTCAGATAGCCAATGATAATTATCCAAATTTGATTAAATGTTAATTTGATTTCCTATTGTTCACTAAATATTTCAAAATTGTAGTTTATATCATCATATTAACTTCTTGTGATTTGGAGTTATTTCTGTAAAATATTCTAGTGAATCAAAATGTAAAGAAAATCTGACAAGATTAAACACTTCCAATTGTATCTATTATTAAATGTCAATTATTTTATATTTTCATAGTTATAGACCATTTGAGTAAACAAATTTACAATAGTTTTTTCTGCAGTAATTCAGTCTAATTTATCTAAATATTTATTTATCAAGAAATTATATATCTTTAACTAAAATACTTTGTAAATAGATAAATAAGTTATGCTCTATTTTCATATATTTTAAAAATCAAGGTTTTTTTTTTAATTTAAGCTATGAGCTACATGGAACTATTGCTCTTTTCACGTAAAAGACTAATAAAATTATTCCCACAAAATAGTACGTTATCATGCTGAATATTTTCACAAGAGGCATACATGAATAACACACAGATAATAATTTTCCCTTTTTTATAAATGTTTATTCTTTGTTTGATCAGTAGTCCTAAAATGTGCATAGAAGAGAGTACTTAAATAATTATTTCAGATTTTCCCAAAAAAAAGGAGGAAAAAATTGAAAATTAGTAGGTAAAGGAAGACAAGTTCAAGCAGATAGTGTTTGGAGAGTCAGGGTAGCATTTAGATACAATGATATTAAAACAATTGTGTTCCTTGCTGAGTAGTAGACACTTAAAAGCAGAAAACCCCATTTTGGCATGTACAAATGCATGTACACACAGGAACAAGTTACTGTGGACAGTTTAAACAATAACTCGCATAAAAAGCTGCAGAGAGCCCTGCAATTAAAAACAGTTACAAAAAAGTTCTTCTAATCAGTTTAACATTGATATCCTAAACTTCTGATGCAGAAAACTAATTCAGGGAGAGCAGTGCCTTACCAGAGTTTTTGTAGTATCCAGGGGGGAGAAGTTGAAGAAAGGTTTTTACATCATAGCTGATCATTGAGTGGGAGAGAGAAGTGCAAAGATGGATCTGGTTGATGAATGAAAGCTATGGACTGACCCCTAACATTATAGAATCCTAAAGTGAAACTGGTCAGCGAGTTGTTAGCTTTGGTAAACCAGCTTAGTTTGTTCAAAATCTCTCCTTCCAGATTTTAATATATATCACGGGGCAAAGAGCAAGTGTTTTTTTCTTTTTTCTGGGTATCTTTTAATGACAGCTAATCAGGGGTACTTCAGGTTTTACCATGAAAATCTGAAATTCCAAGTGATCTTTAATTTCCGTGGATAAAATATACTCTTGGGTGGCTTCTAAATCCAAGTGTTTTAAAGGAGACGCATATAAACAGAAGTGAGCTTTTCTTATTTTCTGTACTTCTGCTACAAAACAGTTTTATGATTACAAACTACGGTGCATTATTGGAGGAGGTACTTTTTAAACAAAATAAACAAAGCAATACTAAAATTTGGGAGGTGAAAATCCTTTAAAACTTTTTATGTATTTCAGAATTTTGGATTAGGCCCAAGCCAGTCTCAATACACTGTTTAATCGCCCAAATATAACATTAAATCTATCCACTTATTATCTACCTAAAACAGGGACCATGATAGCTTTTTTTATTCTCCACAAAGCTTTGCACACCTTTCTTTCTAACGATGTGTCCCAGAACTCCTTTTTTTTTTTTTAAAGTAGGCACTGTAAAAGTATAAATCTGAATACTTTTTCTGTCCTATTAAAAATCCATGTACATGGGCCGGTGAGATGGCTCAGCGGCATAAGCGCCTGCCTTGCAAGCGCGAGGGCCCGAGTTCGACTCCCGGATCCCACATACGAAAAAGGGGCCGGTGATATCGCTCAGCGGCACGGGTGCCTGTTGGCATGCGAGGTCCTGAGGTCGACCCCCCGGTACTCACAAAAAAAGAAAAAAAAAAATCCATGTACATGTTCTCCCAGGCTCTTCCGAGTTTTGGGATGCATGGGATATCTTTAACCAGATCCCTGGAATCACCTCTTTGAAATGCAAATAGCAAAGGAAGCAGCATTCTCATCTCCAGTCTCTGTACACAGAAGGTGCCTCACAGAACAAATCTTGGGAACTCAGGAGTAACTCAGAGTGCTTCCTGGAACCCACAGATCAACCTTGTCCCCAAGTGCTCCATCATTTTCTACTAGTTCAAGCAAACACTTAAAAACCCTCCTGCTGTGTGTTTCAACAACATTGAACTGAGTTTTTCTTGTTTATTGCAGTAGTCTTGAATGAAATCTTCTTATTTTTAACTTTGTGCAATTTTTAACTTGATAAGTATTGTTCGAAATGTCTGTGTTTCTACATATCCTGATTTAGAAAAGTCATTCACTCCTATCTGTAAAGTAAGTTTTCTCATATCTATTTCATTAACATGGGCCACAAAAGGGTGAAATAAATGATATACAGTAGAACATACAAAGTTGGTTCTCATAAAGATTCTTTTGCTGAGGGACCAATACCTACATTTATGAATGTGTTACATTTCTTAAAAGCTAGTAAACATTTTAAAATATCTAGAATAAGTCCTAATATTGGAGATATCTAAGTTAGGTAGAGACTGAAAGGCAGGTAGAAAGGTACCAGGCCCAAGACAAAGTCAGAACAGAAATGAGGCAAAGCAGGGCTGTGGTCGAGGACCCAGTTGACAAAAACGAGGCCCCAAGATGCAGCCACCAGGTCTGAGGCTGCGAGCCTCCCCAGAGAGAAACGATGGCTCGAAGCTGTACTGTAACCAGCACTCTCTGGTCCAGTAAGACTGAACAGTGTAACAGACAGATAGATGCAGACCAGAACGCTCTGGCGCCCACTCCTGCCCCTTCCAGAGACGCCTTCGTTCTTCTCCCTGCTATGCATCTTGCTTTTCTATTAGCTCCATATTATCTAAGCCACTGTGCTTGTAAAGCTATAGGTTGATTGTAGCTTGGCCCAAGGTAACCTGTGATAAGATTTTACTGTATAAAAACCTCCTAGACAAAAAGCATAATGGCAAACCGTTTTGGGGAGCCCTCCTGCCCCTCAGAGGCTTTCTCTTAATAAACTTTCCTACCCTTCATCTCCTTTGTCCTTGACTCCATTCCTTGGAGTCCTGAGACTCTAACCTGGGATGTCTAACAGTTGGGAGTTACTTCCCTGTACCATAAATTGGTATGCAGTTTATATTATAGTTCTTTTAAATTAAAATATAGTAACTATATGTGCATATGTAAAATAAAGCCACTGGATTTTCTAAAATAATTTCTATTTCTGGTGGTGGCTATTCTCAAATGATTTCTGTTTCCAGTTGCATCTTACCTTGTGTTTGCATGAGTAGCTATCCAGTGTTTTCTTTGATCAGAGAACTTATTAAAAATCAGATAAAACTAGAACAACTCACAAGAATTTGCATAAATACCACTATGATGTTTTTGCATAAAATTCAAAAGGAAAATGGACTGCTTAAGGC
Organism: Erethizon dorsatum; assembly: GCA_028451465.1. Lineage (NCBI taxonomy): Eukaryota > Metazoa > Chordata > Mammalia > Rodentia > Erethizontidae > Erethizon > Erethizon dorsatum. Next base: position 58,775,713 of record CM051830.1, on the reverse strand, counting down.
AGATTCTTAATTCTCGGCAGATAGTAAAATTGAGAAATCTTTCCTTAGATATACAAAGTCACTTTATGTTTGTATGTACACATTGACTGATAGAATTTACTGTCTTATAAGTCTTTCTGAGCCCTCCACTTACCTATACATATAATTATATTAAACTCAATTTCTAGAAGACTGGACTTTCTGAGGAGTTGGAATTCTTTTGAAATCCCAGATTAAATATTTTTAATTCTAAATCTTACTTGCAATTGATTTTAGACATACAAAATAACTAAAATGTAGAAAATAAACCATCTTTGCCATACAATAAGTGGTTTTCAACCAAATTTTTGAAGATATTTATGTGGTTATGAAACACTTCGTACACAAATAATTGAGCAATGTTTAATCTATAGCTATGGGGAGAACAGACAAGTTTTCTTTATGTTTTTGTTTTTTTTTTCAGGAGATAGGGTGGTAGCTCAATTGTGGAGCAGAGGCTGTGAATGAATATACAAGGTCTTGAGTTCAGTTCTTAGCAACAAACATAACAACAATAAATAAAATAAAATAAACTTTCAGATTCTTATAAATCCCAATAATAATTGCCACAATATGCAGTCAAGGAAGTCTCCCAAAGAAGAGATGTGCCCACCAAATAGGTTCTTGACTCATGTCATAGAAAAGAATTTCAGAAAGTGTCCAAGTGAGGCACCGGTGGATTTATTAACCAGAGTTAGATAGAAAAGAAGAATAGCACACAGATTCCAGCTGGAGCAAGCAGAGGGCACACTCTGAGGAAGGCTCAAGGGTCCACTCACCAGAACCTGGGCCAGCTTTTGTGGATTGGCTGAGGTGGGATGGGTTCTGCCCCCTCTTATCTCAGTTGTAGTTTCATAGCTCTAGACTAGAGGAATCCTTAATGCCTGAGGGGAAATTGGGGGCCCAGGAGATGATTGTTCTTCCTTAGGAAGGAGCCCTCCTTGGTTCTCATCGTGGGTACGTGTTCCCACTCTAGAAGGAGATCTGGGCTGCTCTGTGAGAGTCAGCTTCTCTGGAACCCCAGATGATTACAAGTTTAAAGACTCCTGGGCCTCTCTTCTGAGAGTCCGGTACTAGATGTTATAAAAACTGCCAACTGGATGGTCCTGCAAACTTGGAAAATTATTTTGTCACTCTTATCTTGCAGTCTTTAGTGTCAATGAAGAATGGATTAGACTAGATAACTTTAGGGGTAATAAGCCCTGCAATTTCCTTGAAGAATTAATGCCTTCATGCAGAGCTGAGCAGGCATCTGTCCCAAAGTTGTTTTTTTTTTTTTTTTTTTGAGGGGGGTACTGGGAATCGAACTCACGACCTCATGCTTGCCAAGAAAGCAGTGTGCCGCTGAGCTGTATCCCCTGCCCTGTCCCAAAGTTTTAAGGTAACAAGGGAGGCAAAAAATTGAAAGCAGAGATGCCATTGCTTAGAACTATGGTTTCCTTGTCTCGTTTCTACCTTTTAATTTATTCCATCCTATATCATAATTAATGTGCAGATAAACCATATATTTATAGAAAATAATAATCTGGCCTCTTCTGAATTCTCCACTATTATACATTGTTGTAAAAACATTGCTTTCTCCAAATTTTTATTAGGTATTATTCAGTGACTTAGATTTATAATAAACAAAAACCATGATTCCTTAATTTATGAATTTTTAAATCTATTATAAACTAGCAAATCATGTATTCTTTTATAATCTGTAATTGATACAGACCATGAAGCACAGGTGTGCCCTGCTATGGATTTTAGATTTGGATTGCATTAGCTATTAGTACTCATTTCTTTTTCCTTATGCTGTACTGATCCAACCCAGACTAACTAAAAATAAAAGCAAATAAATAAAGGAAGAAAACCTATGTTTTTGTACAGTATCTGGGTAGTGTCACTCTTTATCAGTTTACAGAGGCCAAACAGATAAATCTGTGTATCCTGATTGGACTGATGAGATAAATGACATAATCCAACAGGAACTACGGGGGAAATGTGCAAGGGGGGGCGGTGAGGGCAGGAGCTCTAACAGGGTCAGAGCTGTGACCCTGGGGAGTGGGCGGGGTAACTACCCCAAGTCTATCTCCTGAAGCGCCACATTGGACAGCTCCTGTTTTGAAATCTCACATCATTTTTGCCCTTGCAGACTTCACATATGAAAAATATATTAACACTGTGTGTGTTAAAGCACAATAACAATCTATTTTTAAAAATTTTAAAGTTTATACCAACATATCTAGAAAGAAATTGTGTGTGTTGGTGTATATATCTGTGTGTATGTGTGTGTATAGGAAGCAGTAGGAATAAGATTTTAGAATAAAGCTAATTAAATCATATTCCTTTCATAATTAAAGCAACTCACTTCATAGGACATTCAGGGTAATAAAGTTAATGGCATGCATATAAATCCAAGCCTTCAAACACAAGCTCCAGAAACAGGACAGAGCAATAAAAACTATAAATAAAACCAATAAACTCCGGTGCTTCCGGGTTTTCTACCTATGGATAATTAGCAATTTTGCTTTTCTGACTATTCTAGTTATGTTAAAGTTTAAGAATTGATATATTAGGATTTTTTTATGAAAGATATTAGAACAATTAGAAAATTTTGAATAGGGTTTAGGCTAGAAAATACATTGTTACAGAAATTTGCTTCTTACTTTTGTTAGTTTCTTTGAGGTAATCATAGAGAATATGCTTTTTGTAAGAAATGCATACTGAAACTGTTGGGGATAAAATACAATACAATCTCAAATTTCAGAAAGACAGTGTAGTGTGTGTGTGTGTAAAGAGAGACAGCAGAAACAATAAAGCAGTGCCATGATATGCATATTTGTATGTTTATTTAATTTTGTAAACAAATTAGAAAAGTACTCCTTTAATGTAAGCAACTTCAAAACTGATACCCTCTCAATCTAGGAAATCGTAACCTGCTTAAACAGTGAGAAATAAAGGCCTTTTTGAATTGCAACTATATACAAATAACAGACTGAGACAAAGAATGCTTATAGCTTCAATTATATTCTAGCATAATGGAGAATAGATATTGGGAAGTAGGAAGATATATCGTGCACAGGTACAAATTTCCTATGATGAATATGATTGGCATGTACATTTAAATTGTACCAGTAAACTTAATAATAAAAAAATTCAAAAAAGTAATAGATTATCAGTATTCTCTTGCTCAACAAATATGAGCTCTTTATAAGCCATTAATCTTTTAAGAGATCACTAATGGTGAGAGCATGAAACCAAGTCCCTAATCATTATTTTATTAAATGGAAAATAAATTATTTGTAATAAACCCACAGCAAAAAGAAAACATATAAATATCTAGAGGAAATTAAAAAATGTTATTAAAGTTGTATCGTATTGGCATTACTTTTTGGAATTAGAAAAGGTTATGCCTGATTTTAAACACTTCACGAGAGGTAGATATCTCTGGCAATAAAATTTACTTAGCTTATACATTTTGGGGGAATATCTTGGGAAAACTTCCATTATTATTCAAAGAATTCCATATCTATATCTATATACTCATGACACAAAAATAAACTAAGCATGTATTAAAGATATTATTTAATTCATGATAAATGAGGAATACATTTGAGTTTTACTCCTGTTTCTGAGGAGAATCCAAATGACCCACTGCAGGAGAAAGAAAACCTAGTGACACCAGGATCTGTCTCTCAGTACAAGGGTATTTCCACACAACTTATAGATATTTAAGAAATGTCTATAAAAATTTCATTAAAAGTGAAAAAGTATGCATACCGTGTTATGGATTATTTTCCATTTAGCTTTTCAAAATCTGCAGTTCTGTCATAATTTGAGATTTGGTTATGAATAGAATATGACTGTGCAAAATTATTTTGATATAAATCAAAACACTAATAGAGGAACACGTGATTTTAATTCAAAAAAGATAAATTCAAACTTTGTAAACAACTGTAATAGTAATAAATGGTGAGATTTTTCAAATACTTGTTTTTTATCTTTTGTAGATTTCTACAAGTAGATTCAGTTGTTTGAGTGAAGAAGATATTCAGGGATGTTGGAGTTTGTGTGAGCTCAGTAGTGCTGTCAAAATGTACATGGAAAATGCAACTGACTCTCCAGAAAATGAGTGTCACCATGCAGCTGTTTGTAAAGATGAAATTAATAGGCTCAGGTATGTATACGTTGTTTGAACAGCAACAACAAAAATCTCCAATCTACCAAAAGTTCTACTTATAATGATAAGTTAGCATTGAATAGTTTCATAATAATATGTGACAATCATTATTTTGTTTAAAATTATGGGTATTTATATATAAGACATTTACATACATACATAGTTATATCTTTTCTCATATTACAGAAATGTTAGGAGTAATGAGAGCAGCACAGAAAAGAAAAGACATGACAATAGTTCTATATGGTGATATTTAACAGTTAAATTACTGCAAATTTGTGCTAGCTTTTGATAAAATGTACACGGCAGCTCCAGAGCAGTCAGCACACAAACAAACAAAAAACCTCAAATACTTCACAAAATGAGCCATGGAGAACTAAGCCTAACTAAAACTAGCAAATACAGAGTCATATTAATGAGTAGTTAAGAATATCAATAAAACCAAAAGTTCATTCTTTTAAAGTGCAGTCATAACAAAATGAATAATCCTTTATCTATAATGAGAAAGAGGTGAGAGATTATTCTAAGCAGGAACAACAGAATGTTATTAATGACATTACAGAAAGAATTCTGAAGAAATGTCAAGCGATTATAAGTCAAAAAGTTTTTGATGAAAAGACAAAGTTTCTAGAAAAGTACAAATAATTGAAAATAATTCAAGAAAAGATAGAAAATACAATTAGTCTTAAAACAAGTGAAAAGTTTTTAGTAATTAAACAACAAAACAAAAGTTATAAATAAAGATCAAATGGCTTCATTGGACAAATGTAGCAAACATTAAAAGCAGAAATAATAAAAATTGTTATCAACATTTGCAAAAATACAAGAGAAGTGAAAGTTCACCACCTTTTCCTTTATGCCAATATTACATTGTTTCAATAACCAAACAGTCATCACAAGAAAAATGGAGACCAGCATACTTATTAATCTGAATACAAAAACACTCCACACCATGAGAGCGCAATAAATCTAGGACCACGTAACTAGGTGGGATATACACAATAACTGAGATTTATAAAGGTAATGCAAGGCTTTTTCTAACAACTTAAAATCAGTTAATATAGTATGCCTTATCAGTAGAATTATGGGATAAAAGAGAAAGGGCATGACAATTTTAATAGATGCAAAAAGTGATGTATTATTATCCTCTTTCATGATAACTACATTAAACAAATGAATTTAGTGGAACTTTCATAATCTGATAAAAGATAATTAAAATATAAAAAAGAAAAGAAAAGAAAAAAACATATTAACATTATACTTAGTTAGGAAACAATGGAAATACAAACGAAAACACAGAAAACACTCTGTACCCACCACTTTGGCTATAATACAAAAGATAGATAGTAACGACTGTTGATGTTGGCAGGAATTTGAATAAATTAGACTCCCATACATTTGAGTCAAACTGTAAAGTGATACAAGTGCTTTAAAAATTAGTCTGTCAGGGCTGGTGAGATGGCTCAGCAGCATAAGCGCCTGCCTGGCAAGCGCGAGGGCCCGAGTTCGACTCCCGGATCCCACATACGAAAAAAGGGCTGGTGATATCGCTCAGCGGCACGGGCGCCTGCTGGCATGGAGGTCCTGAGGTCGACCCCCGGTACGCACACAAAAAAAAAAAAAATTAGTCTGTCAGTTCCTCAGAAATTTAATCACAGACTTAATGTATGATCCAGAGATTTCCACTTCTAGTATATCCTCAAGAAAAATGAAAATAAATCACTACAGAAAATCTTGTACATGGTATCGCACAATCTTATTTAAAATAGCTGAAAAGTTGAAACAACCAACTGTGACTCAGGTAATGAGATAGATAAATAAAATTTTTCATATCCATGCAAAGAAATATTATTTAGTCAGCAATAGAAGGAATAGATTAATGATTACATGCCACAAGTGGGGGAACCTTTGCAATGTTTTGGTAAGACAAAGAAGTCAGTCACATAAGCCACAGAGTTCAATAATCACTTGCTTAATTACACAATGGTTAGAAGATATTTTATTTATTAAGAAAATTAACATTTATTCTTTGATATAATTGTACTTTTTTCCTGAGTTTGAGTTTTTTATTTATTTATTTTTTATGTGGGTACCGGGAGTTGAACTCAGGACCTCGCACTTGCCAGGCAGGCACTTATGCCACTGAGCTATCTCACCGGCCTTATTTATTTATTTTTTGGTATCCAGAATTTGTTGACACTTTTGCAGTTGAAATTATCAGCACTTTTATGACTTCTGGATACTTGCTCATAACACTGACAATGAAGTCCAGCAAATTTTGTAGATATAAATACTTCATGTGAAATTAACCATTCATCTGTATCAGAAGATATCACAATATCTAAAACTTCCAGTGTTTTATCAGTTAGTATCTACTATGAAAAAAGATATGCAAAATCTTGGAATTAACAAAATGTGCTCATATCATCTGTAATTAAAAACTCTATTACTGGGGCTGGTGAGATGGCTCAGCGGCACAAGCGCCTGCCTTGCAAGCGCGAGGGCCCGAGTTCGTTCCACATACGAAAAAGGGGCCGGTGATATCGCTCAGTGGCACGGGTGCCTGCTGGCGCGCGAGGTCCTGAGGTCGACCCCCTGGTACCCACAAAAAAAAAAAAAAAACTCTATTACTAAATTTAAAGAAGGGTAAAATAATATATTCTCTGAAGAAATGTTGATAGCATACATCGAATTAGATATTATGCCTTAAATTGGCTAAGGTAATGATTTTTCCTAAATTAATTCACACATTCAGTATTATACCAAAAATATCTTATAAAAATGTATAAATATTTCTTAAACTCTATATAAAAATAGTATTTCCTAAATGGTTGTCATCACTGAAAAGTGAGTAATGGAGTTTCATTTATATAACATCTGGTATGACAAACTACAGAACCTATATGGACCTTTGCAAGATGGAACAACACTGGTACACATTTCAGAGCTTGACCTGAGGATTTTGGCCATAATTAGATGTGAACGCACAGGGTTATTTAATAAAAGGTGTTGGGAAAATGGCTGAGTATGAGACACTAAGTGGAACTGGATTTCAACCTCAGAATTTATTCACCAGGAGACTCAAAATGTGTTTACAGATCTGAAAGCCAAAGGTAAAATTTTTATATAACTGAAAAAAACTGTAGAAAGATTTCCTTGTACTTTGATATGAAGAACTTTTACACTACATTCACAAAGCATACCTTTAAAACAAAGCATTGATATAATTATTATAATATTAAATTAAGTTTTCTATCTACTGAAGAACATTAATAATAACAATGTTAACAAGACTAAATGGTTGATAAATAATGCATCAACATTTTTCTCCTGAATGTATTTTATATGTGCACAACGTGCTGTGAAAACTGTAAAGAAAATATTTCATACAGGACTATTACCACATTTTGCCTTAACATTTTTACAATATTTTCTGGAAATTCAGAATACATTTAGTAAGATAAATAAAATTCCCACTATTTGTATTGTCCCTCAAAATTTTGTGACAGATTTTGGTAAGTTTGGTGTCATATACTCTAAGAACTAAGTCCAGACTTGAAGTGGTCATGGCTCCAAATTCCTCTTCAGGCTTGCCATTTACACTGAAGACGGTAATCCCTACACAGTGCCAAAATATAGTAAGTTGAAGAATAATCATTCATACAGTCCTCTGATATACCAACCAGCTCCTAAATGCAGTGAATTTTCTGAAATGTTGAAATGAAATTTGGTATCTGTCTCGGGGCAACGTCTCATTCATAGGTAAATTTATATTCTCTTTGAAACACCATTCATGGTTGTTATATTTCATTTAAAAACAAATGTATTTTTAAAGTTCTGAAGTATTATTTCACTTTCTAATCATACAAGTAGCATGCGTGATACCAATGTGTTTTTTGGCATTTGTTCTGGAAGCTATACATTAAATCCGTTTCCTTGGTAAGCTATTTTAGGAGATTCATCTTTCTGTGAAATGCTAGATATAATCAAAACATTATTTTTTGGTTATAAGCTAGAATTCTATTTCAAAATGTAAAAATCTAAAAGTCCATGAGAAATCAGCTATATTTTCAAAGATTATTTCTGTGAGTCAGGAGGATTGTATAAATATCTATGTGAATTTGCCACAGAAATATAATTTCATCAAAGTTTCCTTAAATTATTTCTGAACTAGGAATTCTTTTTTTTTTTTTGTGGGTACTGGGGGGTCGACCTCAGGACCTCGCGCGCCAGCAGGCACCCGTGCCGCTGAGCGATATCACCGGCCCCTTTTTTGTATGTGGGTTCGGGGAGTCGAACTCGGGCCCCTCGCACTTGCAAGTCAGGCGCTTACGCCGCTGAGCCATCTCACTGGCCCAGGAATTCTAATAAATATTTATTTCTAATACTATTGTGATTTCTGCCATGATGTCAGTAACTATTCTTATCAAACATTTTACTTACATCTCTCATGTTTATCTTTAATTTTGGTTACAGAAGGCAGGTCCATCTGTTTACCAAGCAAAAGTTCATATGTTTGTATTTAACTTCAAAAAACCCCCACAAACAATAGGAACAAAAACAAACACACATACAAAAAACTAAAAGGAAATTGGACTCCCTAAAAAAGTGGGCTGATTGTACATATGTACGTATGTATGTTAAGTATGTGCATGAGTATGTGTTTTTGACACCACTAAACCATATTTTTTCTATTAATTAGGATACTTTGACCACTGAGTTTACATGCATTGATTTCTTATTCTATTTACTATGCTCTGGAAAGCTAAAAAATATTGCTTCCTTAAATTTTACTGTAAAATGATATACAGGTCATTACTTAATTTAATTCTAAAGTAGATATAATTGTATGATCCATATATATATATATATATATATATATATATATATATCAACATTAATTATAACAAGCTTTATTAAATGAAGCACTTTTATATAATTCAATTTCAACTGTGGTTTGAGTTGAAGCATAGCTCATGTATACACAGTTATTTCTCTTGTATTTTTACATGTGCAGAAGTCAAGACGTAAGTTATGCATTTACATCAAGGTTTAACTTCAGATTCTATGACTTCAATATTTAATTTTATAGCTTGAATAATAAAAGGAGGTTGTGTTTATTATATCATTTTGTGCCACCTGACCCAGTTTTTTTTTTTCATAGTACCTAAATAGTATTTTGTACATTTGTCATTTTTACATAGCTTTTCAAATTGTCTTCTAAGGCTCAGTATTTCATGAAGGTGCCTATTTGGTGTCTTCAAAAAATGACCTTTCTGTTGATCATAGCTCAGAAGTTACAAATGCAGTTAGAGATTGTTTAGTGAAATAATATTCATGGAACATCCACTGCATAGAAGACATATGGATCATAACCATTTCTCCTTCTCTTTATGTTTTTTAATAATACAAGTTGGGGTTAAAAATTACAATTAGGACTGAGGATGATAGGTAGGGTGATACTCCTACTACATTTAGTTTTTATATTTAAAATATTTTTTCAATAAGAATATAAATGATGAAAAAATCTAAATCACAATATTTAAAAATGATACCACATTTTCATCTTTTAGACTTTTATCTAATACGTTTTGGGATTTTTTCTTTAGCGTTATTAATTTAATTCAAATTTAAGTAAAATTCAGAGCTTAGTAATCCAACTAGTACTACACACAGTCTTTTAGTCTCATTTATTTTTCCAAGTAAAATTTTTTTCAATTTATAGAATATTTTAAATTATCAATAATGTATTTAGGGCCGGTGATATAGCTGAGCAGCATAAGCACCTGCCTTGCAAGAGCGAGATCCTAAGTTTGACTCCTGGTACCCGCATTAAAAAAAAAAAAAAAAAAAATATATATATATATATATATATATATATATATATATATATATATATATTTAGGTCAGTATAGCTTTCATATTTTACCAAAATATTGATGTACTTGTCTTTGAATAACTTTCAATTTAAAATACATTCATCTTAGCAAAAGGTATCCATATATACATGTATATTACCATTAACTTCAGTATTGTGGATTATGATGACAAAAATGCTCTCATACTAGTACATGACTAGGTATAAAGTGATGAGACCTTTTGTGTATTAGGAATATATATTTTAAGTTAATGATTTTTTAAGTAATGGTTTTGTCTTATGGAAGCATGTTGGTAATATATAGGGCCATTTCCAATATTTACAATAATTGTCTGGGAGTGTTGGTATTTAGCAAGTGGGTGGTGAGTGATGCATATTGTAAACAATTATTAATGGACAAAATAATTCCATGAGTAGGAAATGGACTCTATGGTTTGGATGATTTCTAAAAGTCTCAGGATATATTCATGTGGACATGAAACCTTTTTAAACATCTCAGCTTAGATCTGAACTCTATATACTAAAGCAAAATATTTCACATGGTTTTAACAAACATTAAATTTTCTGGGAATGAAATTTTCATGTTAATCAAATACATATGATTTTTATAGAAATATTAGATTTATTGATCATTTTGGAAAACTCACATTATTTTACTTGAATTTCCAGTTAAAAAGTACCACCCTCGTCTTTATTGTAGTTGTCACATCCATGACAAATTTGTCTTTAGGGGCAATGGCTAACCACTTCAAAGTGTCTTCTAGTTTAGTCATTCATTAGTGTTTTACATAAATATGCATTCACTTACAAATTTGTCCTTTTATATTTTATACTAGAATTGAGGTATTCTCTTGACAGATTTTTAATATTACATGTGTCAATAGGTTTTCTCTATGAATTCGATTGTACGATGTAACGAGGCTACTATAGACACAGAAATATATTAAAAACAGAAAATAGTGTTCAGATTTATCTGTCATACCTCTTTTAGATAATGTTTAAAATACATAGTGAAGGATATGGGAGTAATATTTAAAGACGAGAAAAAACAGAACAGATTTTCTCAAGCATGGAGAGCTGAGCAAACTAAAGTAGCTGTGTGCCTCATTTCAACTGGTAAGGGCCCCATGGGGAAATCCGAAACTGTAGGAGAGTCCCAATGCTGTGCAATTAGACATTGAGTAAGTGGCTTTCTGTTCGATCACTTCATCACCTTCATATCGCACTGTGGAAGAAAATTTTCCTGATATTTACTTGCGTGATTCTCCTCTTTTTATATTTCGATAATACAAATTGTTGTTAAAACAATAAGAATATATCAAGATAGTATCATAATACAAATATATTTAAAGCATACATAGGTATGAGTGATAATTACATGCTACAGTAGTATTACTTATAATATTAGCTGATTAAACTATAATAGTGAAAGTTCTTTCTAATTTATTAATGCCATAACAATTTCTTAGAAATTTTAGTGTTCTCAGTTGGACATAATAACCATAGAAATTGCTCTATAAATATAACAAGTAAGCTTCAAATTAGTAAGTTTGTAATTGCAAACTTGAGAAATACTTGGAGTATTAGGTTTAAAATGTCCTTTTTAAGTAAATAAAATAAGTAAACAAGAATATCAAAAGCAACCTGCCAAAGATGAAGGAAAAAGCCCTGGAAATGAATTGAAGATTAGTGTTGATCCCATAAAAATTGGATAGTAAATTAAAAATTCTAGAATTATTATTACATACCTTATTAAAAATACAGAAGATATTTAAGATGCACTTTAAGTGTATCAACTTCCTTATTTTTTTTTTTTTTTGTGGGTACCGGGGGGTCGACCTCAGGACCTCGCGCGCCAGCAGGCGCCCGTGCCGCTGAGCGATATCACTGGCCCCTTTTTCGTATGTGGGTTCTGGGAGTCGAACTCGGGCCCTCGCGCTTGCCGGGCAGGCGCTTAAGCCGCTGAGCCATCTCACCGGCCCAACTTCCTTATTTTTCTCATGAAGCATACACTCACAGAGATTTAAGTGTTTAATTTGTAATTTGAAATATAACGACAAAAATATTAAAACTAAAATATAATGCACCAAATTTATGAGATGAAAAATAATAAAACTGAAAGATATATAAATGTTCTAATAACCTTTAACATTGTTCAGTCAGGAAAAATAAATCTACTTAGATTTTATGGATTAAATAAGACAAGTAACACAATATAAAAACCAGGCAAATGTAGAAAATGATATATCGGTCACACCACAAACCAATTCATGTTTTCTGGTTCCTTAATAGAACGGTAGAGACAGGACAAATTATGAACTATTGGAAGTTATTCTGGAAGCTGGGAAATATCACAGGGAAGCTTGATTCTGGTGAAGGTCTTCTTGCTGCATCAAGACATGGTAAAAGTGCAAGACAGAGGGTAAAAACAGTAGGTGGATTCAAACGAAATTTACTGTCCAGATAACGTACCCACTGCCATGGTAATGGAATTGATCCATTTACAAGAGCCAAGCAATCACCCTAGTTAGCTTCTAAAGATACCACCTCCTTCATACTACAATGGTACATAAATTTCAACGTGAGTTTTGGAGAAGACACTTAAACCATAGCAATAGGCCATCATTTTCTTGCATGGAATATCCCGTCCATTCAGAAAAGTGTTGATATTGTTGTTGCGGTTGTTGTGTTTGATCTCTTTTTATTCTCACAGAATAACAAATAGTACTACGAGTATAAAGTAGAACAGTTGATACAAATGACTATGGAATAATCTTCCCATAATGTGTTAAAGCATCATGTAATTTTCCACCCCAAAACAAATATCTCTGAAAGTGCAAGAGCATTAACAATGAATCTACAAATAATTAAACAGGGCCAAGAACAGGTGTGATTAAATGCCATGCAATAGTTGTTTGTAACTTACCTAGTTTTTCTCTTTGGAAAGGTTAGGAAGGGAAAGTCACTCTATAACTTTATTTTAGGAAACTCTGTTGCAAGGATTTCTGATACACGAGGTAACAGGGCCACTAGCCCAGTAACAAATACATTTAATCCTCTTCGAAGAAATATATGTACAATATAAAATGTTATGAATGAGGAAAATAAGGCACACAAAAACTTACTTGCTGAATAAGTTAAAGAACAATTAGAACCAAAGTTCTATCTGCAAGGGCAGAGTTTTGAATATATCAAAACTATATTTTGCCAGCCAGTTCAGCAATCCTTGGAAAATTGCATAAAATGGCTGTTTTTCACAACTACAAGTGAAAGGCTTGAAATTATTGACCTTTACCTTTTGTTAAACACATCATCACATGATGTATAAGTGTAATGACTCAGGTCTCGTAGGTCAGTGCCCAATAATAGTAGCAAACAAAGTGATTTCACGTCACTCATCTCAACTCGACATGTTTACATAATTATCGTAAGTGCCCTTTGCATATTTGATAAAGGATACTTGAAAATCATGATACTTTTTTTAGACCTAACCATATCACAATGAACTATGGTTATTTTCCATGTCGACGCTTTCTTTTTCAATTTATGTATATGTCATTCAAAGGAATACGTGAGTATATTATATAATGTGTAAAATATGTTAATATATTAAAATTGTATCACACAACTAAACATACATAATGCATAAAGAAAGGGCCCAAGAAAATGTGTTTCATATATAATGGTTGAATATATATACAGGGTTTTTTTTTTTTTTTTTTTGTGGGTACCGGGGGGTCGACCTCAGGACCTCGCGCACCAGCAGGCGCCCGTGCCTCTGAGCGATATCACCGGCCCCTTTTTCGTATGTGGGATCCGGGAGTCGAACTCGGGCCCTCGCGCTTGCAAGGCAGGCGCTTATGCCGCTGAGCCATCTCACCGGCCCCAATATACAGGGTTTTTGAAAGAGTGTGTCTGTGAGTGTGTGTGCGAGCATGTGTGTAAGTGTGTATGCGTGTGTGAAATGAAAAGGTTCACAGCCCATTCTTCTCTATCTCACGAAGAATGTTTTTTGTGGATAGCTAAATAAAACCGCAATATTAAACTTGATACCATTTCAAATACCTTCACAAAAAGTACACATTATATTTCATAATTATATTCACTTAGAGGAGACTATATCAAAATACTAGAAAAAAGTATTGGATAAATTGAAATTCCTGTAATAATTAATTTCTGCAGATGATACTAAAAAAAATCCAACACTTGCATATACATTAAAATTTATATTAATGTACTTAAAATAATGAATCCATGATTTGAATTCATGTTTTCAAGTGTACGCATTTAAAATTGCAAAGTGCTATCTCTTCTAATAAATAATCTAAAGAACACCTGACGTTCCCCTTTTCCTGTATTTTACATAAATTATTGCACTGAGTGACAGACTGAGTTTGAATAATATATGCGTGTACATGCCTCGTATACACCTTACCATTTAGTATAAACAGAGTTCATGATACACGGTTTAGGTAGTAATCAAAGGGTAGACAATGATTTTGACGCTATATCCATTTGGCACCAAAGTTCACTTATAATTTTTCACAGCAAAACAATTATGTATTGTTAGATTGGATATTTTCAGTGAAAAATATTTTTATAAAAATTTTACTAAATCATTTTCCTGTGTTTTTAAATAAATATGCCACTTACATAACATAATAAAGTAAGAGGACTTTCATTCTCGCATATTTCGGATACAGGTGTTTTCTGGGCCACTTTGGCAGATTTTGCATTGCCCACGTCGAACACTGCATGGGAAAACGTCCTGCCCCGGAGCATGAGCTCTGCCTTGCCCAACTGCACCCGTGTCTGGCGCTGTCCACAGAGGAATGACATAGAAACTGAAGACTGCAAACCTGTGTCCTGAAAGCATGGAGCAACCGGTATGCATTTAAGTGGCGGATTCTTCTGCAAGTGCGTCTCAGGATTTACAGGCAAGTCATTCCCCAGAAATCACATTCCCTGGTGGATACTGTTTAATACATTTATTTGAAGTGTGTCAAATGTATGTATTGATTGGCACTGCAGCCTGCTTTCTCATTTGGAACTTGAATAATAGAGTCGCTTTTGGTCAATTTCATTGCTGACTACACAGCTTTGCTCATGCAGATGAGGCTAATGAGGGCAGTTTGGATCACTAAGAAATGATGATATGTTTCCAAAGACTGCGGAGCGAAGCGGGCAGCCGGAACCTCCTCATAATTCTACCTAAATACTTTCCGCAGTGCACTTCGACCTCCTTTTTGGTTGCATAAGCACCATGAGTGCCAATTTTTCTTGCCGTAAGAATACAACTGTACTTTCAATATTGGGTAGGTCATTTTGATGTCCTGACATTAATACCATGAAAAACACATTAAAATCTAATCACATATGTACTCATCCACTGGAAAGTAGGAGAAGACAAAATTCACAATAGCTCTGTGGTGGTAAAGGCACATTTTAATGTAATAATTTACAAATTAAGCATTCAGATTTATAGTACCAGAGATTTTATGCTTGAAATGATTCATTTGAAGTGAGAGTTACAGTGAAATAATTCTTCACAGATTTAAAACTTCTCTCCTATTGTTGCAGCATGAAAAGTTATGCAGAGGGGTAGCCTCAAGATGGCGGATGAGTAAGAAGCAGGCAACGAAACTCTCTCTAAAAGTTACCATTGGAACACGAGAATATAGCGACCCGGAAAGCGCAGGAGGGGGGGGATGCCTCCCCGAAACCCAGAGAAGTTCTGAAGCGCAATCTGGGACCCCCGGCACCAGTGACGGGTGACTTCTAACAAAGAAGACGGAAAGAAGGAGCAGACCGCGCGCGCGCACCTTCTAATATCCCGGGAGTTGGAGCGCCGGCGGAGGCTCAATTCTACGGACACACGGTGGCAGCAGGCGCCCAGGGAGCCCCCACGGAGGATCCTGAGACAGCGGCGGGGCAGGGGAGCGGCGGAGAACGGCGCTGACCGGCGGTGAGTGTCTCTCAGCCACAGCTGCCCCGCGCCAGAGAGTGACCAGCCGGGCGCCATTGTGGGGGGTGTGGCGAAACTCAGAGCGGCTCGGAAACTGCTCTGGGAACTTGTGCTCCGGACAGGGCAGCACAGGGCCTCTCAATTGAGCCCACGAAAGTGTGCTGAGGTCAGCAGGTGAACGAGACTGGACTCTCAGCCACACCTGTCCCGTGCCAGAGAGCGACCGGCCGGGCGCCATTGTGGGGGGTGTGGCGAAACTCAGAGCGGCTCGGAAACTGCTCTGGGAACTTGTGCTCCGGACAGGGCAGCACAGGGCCTCTCAATTGAGCCCACGAAAGTGTGCTGAGGTCAGCAGGCGAACGAGACTGGACTCACAGCCACACCTGTCCCGCGCCAGAGAGCGACTAGCCCGGCGCCATTGTGGGGGGCGTGGCGAAAAACCAGAGCGGCGGGAACCAGTGCAGGGAATCCACGCTCCGACAGAGCGCTGAGCCTCTCAGGCCCAGGGACCGTGAAAGGGCGCTGAGAGCAGAGGCGAGCTAGACTGGTCTCTACCTGAAAGTACGCGCCTCTGCTCACCGCCCGCCAGAGGGCGCTCCTGGCTTACTGGGACGGACCTGCACAGAACAGGTAGCTGCCTACAACAAAGTCAACACCTGGAACTGATTCTTTTTAATTTTTTTTTTTTCTTATTTTTATTTTTTTTTATTATTATTATTTTTTTTTTTTTCTTCTCACTGATTTGTTTTTTGTTCTGGCGAAGGGTTTTTTTTTGTTTTTGTTTTGTTTAGTTTTGTTTTTTGGTGGGGTTTTATTTTTGATCTGTCTGTTTTATTGCTTTTATCTTCGTTATTGTTTCTGTATGTGTATTTGCTCTTTCCTTCATTATTCTCTCTGGTTTTTTATATGAGTGTAAACAGCGCCTCTAACTTCTTTGTGATTGTGGTCGTGATCTGTTCTTCCTTTTATCACTTCCTTCTCTTTTTACCACCTGTTCTCTGCACTAGTGTACCAATTTTAGTGGGATCCCTCTTGGTCCTCTAACCTTATATCTAATTCCTTCCTCTTCTCCCAATACTCTATTTCCTCCTTAACTCATTTTAAATTTAAACTCCTTAGGGAAAAATTGACATACATAGGACTTGTATACTGCATATAATTTTTCTGGTGTGTTTTAGATTTTGTTATATAACCGCAACTCTATACAGCTAAAAGTGGTAAATAACTGGTTAGCTCAGTCTGTCATTTTCTAGGCTGTGTTTGATGCTTTAGTTAACATTATAGCCAAATGTGAAATAATTGTTCTAAACATCTTTCCTTCCTGATATTTCATGATTGAGATTGACTAAGGGACACAGAAAATACAGTGGCACAGTACCAAAGAATCAAGGACTGGGCCAAACAGGTAGCAACTTCGCATACCCAACGAATTGAAGAGGTAGGATCTGGCAGAAAGCTCAAAACACAAAAGCAAGCTCCACTTGGAAGATACTGCAGAGAAGTAGTCATCTTCTAAAGATCTTAAACACTAGCAATAAAGTAACCTACTATAGGTAATTTGCAAACATCACCCCAGGAATTAAAGAAAGAAAACATGAGACGTCACTTAAACAAGATGCAACCCCACACATCCAATTCACCAAAGGCAAACCTAGGGAGCAACGAGGTGGGACAACCCGAAAGCCACCCACCTGGCCTATCTGAAGTGGTAACAACAAAGCAACTGAATGAGGTTCTGGAAAAAATTAAAACAGAAATAATCTCACAGATAACTGCAGAGATAATGTCTACAACGAAGACCATGCTTAAGGACACTATAGCTGATACAGACAAAAAAATAGATGAACTTAAGAAAACTATAGAAACCATGAATGCTCAGCATAGGAAAGAAATGGAATCCATAAGGCAGATTCAAACAGATATCCGAGAGATAAAAAATTCCATTGAAAGTATTTGTAGCAGAATAAGCCAATGCGAGGACAGGATCTCAGATATAGAAGATAGGCTTGCAATTAGTGATCATGAAATGGAAAAATTCTTAAAAATAGCAAGGGACCATGAAAAATCAATTCAGCAGCTGCTAGATGACTCAAAGATAAACAACTTAAGAATAATTGGAATAAATGAAAAAGCAGGAGATAACATCAACGACATTAAAACCTTGTTCAAAGACATAATCAGGGAGAACTTTCCTGGAAGAGAAAAGGAATTTGACACCTCTATAAGTGAAGCTTTCAGAACACCAACTAGACATGATCAAAAAAAAACTTCAGCCAGACATATTATAGTCAAGATCCCAGAAATTCAACAGAAGGGCAGAATCTTAAAAGCTGTTAGGGAGAAGAGACAAATCACCTATGAAGGAAAACCCATCAGAATCACAGCTGACTTTTCAGCACAAACCCTCAATTCAAGAAGAGCTTGGAATGATGTATTGCAAGCTCTAAAGGAAAATAAATTTCAGCCCAGATTGATGTACCCTGCAAAACTATCTTTCAAAATTGATGGAGAAATAAAATACTTTCATGACAAAGAACATCTGAGAAAATTTATGACCACCAAACCAGCACTCCAAAACGTTCTGAAGGACATTCTAGAA
Organism: Erethizon dorsatum; assembly: GCA_028451465.1. Taxonomy (NCBI): domain Eukaryota; kingdom Metazoa; phylum Chordata; class Mammalia; order Rodentia; family Erethizontidae; genus Erethizon; species Erethizon dorsatum. The sequence goes on along the minus strand of CM051830.1, from coordinate 58,757,088 downwards.
AGAGATAGGAACCCCAACAGAAGGAATCCACCAGGCAGGGCAAATAATTAAATAGCCGGAAAGCGGAAAAACAAAGACTGGGAACCAACAACAGGAAAATATCATGACAAGTCAATACATATCAGTTTTAACCATCAATGTTAACGGTCTCAATTCACCAATCAAAAGGCACAGACTGGCGAAATGGATCAAGAAGCAAGATCCAACAATATGCTGTATACAAGAAACACATTTAATTCAGAAAGAAATTCATAGACTGAAAGTCAAAGGATGGAAAACAATACTCCATGCCACAGGAACCCAGAAAAAAGCAGGGGTAGCTATTCTTTTTGCAGACAAAGTGAACTTCAAGCCAAGAAGGATTCAGAGAGATAAAGACAGTCATTACATCCTTGTAAAGGGAACAATCCAAGAGGAAGAGATAACGATCATAAATATATATGCGTCAAATACCAATGCACCCAGCTATATAAAACAAGTACTAAAGGACATGAAAAATCAAATAAGCACTAATACAATTATATTGGGAGATCTCAATACTCCATTGTCACAAAAAGATAGATCAACTGGACAGAAAATCAATAATGAAATAGTAGAACTGAACCAAACTTTTGAACAAATGGACTTAGTAGATGTCTACAGAGTGTTCCATCCCACAACATCAGAATACACATTTTTCTCAGCTGCACATGGGACGTTCTCCAAAATAGACCACATACTAGCTCATAAAACCTGCTTAAGTAAATGCAAAGGAATTGAAATTATCCCATGCATATTATCAGACCATAGTGCAATGAAATTGGAAATCAATGGCAAAAGATCCCACAAAAACTCCCTAAACACATGGAAATTAAACAGCATCCTCCTGAACAACCAATGAGTCACAGATGAAATTAAAGAAGAAATTAGTCACTTTCTACAACTGAATGATAATGACAGTACAACATACCGGAACTTATGGGATACAATGAAAGCAGTCCTAAGAGGGAAATTTATAGCATTAAACACTTATATCAGGAAAATAGAGCAAGCGCAAATAAACAACTTAAGGGTGAACCTCGAGCTTCTAGAAAAAGAAGAGCAGGTTAAGCCAAAAGCCCGTACAAGGGAGGAAATTATAAAGATCAGAGCAGAAATTAACGTATTGGAGAATAAAAAAACAATACAAAGAATCAATGAAGCAAAAAGTTGGTTCTTTGAAAGAATAAATAAGATTGACAAACCCTTATCCAACCTTATTAAAAAAAGAAAAGAAAAGACTCAAATCCATGCAATTGAAAATGAAAAGGGTGATATCAGGACGGACCCTGTAGAAATCCAGAAGATCATCTATACCTATTTTGAAAATTCATATTCTACTAAGATGGAAAATGCAGAAGAAATGGACAGATTCCTAGATTCGTATGAATTACCAAAGCTGAATCAAGAAGATTTAAAAATCCTAAATAAACCAATATCAGCCAATGAAATTGAAGATGTAATTAAAAACCTCCCAACAAAGAAAAGCCCAGGCCCTGATGGATTCACTGCCGAATTCTACAAGAAATTTAGAGAAGACCTAACGCCCCTACTTCTCAAACTTTTCAATGAAATTGAAAGGGAAGCAATACTCCCAAATTCATTCCTGGAAGCAAGCATTACCCTGATACCAAAACCAGAGAAGGACCCAACTAAGAAAGAGAACTACAGGCCAATCTCCCTAATGAACATAGATGCAAAAATCCTTAATAAGATACTGGCAAACAGAATCCAACAAATCATCAAGAAGATTATACACCATGACCAAGTTGGATTCATCCCAGGGATGCAGGGATGGTTCAACATACGTAAATCAATAAATGTAATACAGCATATTAACAGAACCAAAGACAAAAATCACATGATCATCTCAATAGATGCAGAAAAAGCTTTTGACAAAGTCCAGCACCTTTTCATGATAAAAACCCTACAGAAAATTGGAATAGAGGGTCTTTATCTCAATCTGGTAAAAGCTATCTATGACAAACCAACAGCCAATATCATACTAAATGGCCAAAAACTGAAAGCCTTCCCTCTAAAATCAGGAACAAGACAAGGATGTCCACTGTCCCCACTCTTATTCAACATAGTTCTGGAAACTTTAGCCAGAGCGATTAGACAAGAGAAAGAAATAAAAGGAATAATGATCGGAAAGGAAGAAGTTAAATTATCATTATTTGCAGATGACATGATACTCTACACAGAAGACCCCAAAAACTCCACTAAAAAACTGCTAGATTTGATAAGCAAATTCAGTAGTGTAGCTGGATACAAAGTCAATACTCAAAAGTCAATAGCCTTCCTGTACACAAATAACAAATTTACTGAAAGAGAAATTAGGGAAACAATACCTTTCACAATAACATCCAAAAAAATGAAATACCTAGGAATCAACCTCACGAAGGATGTAAAAGACCTCTATACTGAAAACTACAGTACTCTGAAAAAGGAGATTGAAGAGGATATCAGAAAATGGAAAGATATCCCTTGCTCCTGGATAGGAAGAACCAATATAGTGAAAATGGCCATACTTCCAAAATTGTTATACAGATTTAATGCAATTCCAATCAAAATTCCAACAGCATATCTCACAGAATTAGAGAAAACAATCCTAAAATTCATTTGGAATCAGAAGAGACCTAGAATAGCAAAGGCAATTCTGGGCAACAAAGGCAAGGCAGGGGGCATCACAATCCCCGACTTGAAATTATACTATAAAGCTACTGTGATAAAAACAGTGTGGTACTGGCAAAAAAACAGACCTGAAGATCAATGGAACAGATTAGAAGATGCTGAAACAACCCCAGACATACTAAGCCACCTTATCTTTGACAAAGGTGCCAAACACATTCGCTGGAAAAAAGATAGCCTCTTTAATAAATGGTGCTGGAAAAACTGGCTCTACACATGCCGAAGATTAAAACTAGACCCATATCTTTCACCATGCACTAAACTAAATTCAAAATGGATCAGAGATCTAAATATTAAAACAGAAACATTAAATCTGCTGGAAGGTAGGATAGGTAAAACCCTTGGAGACATTGGTGTAGGCAAAGACTTTATGAATAAAAACTCAACCGCACGGGAACTATCCCAAAGAATCAATAACTGGGATCTCATCTTATTAAAAAGCTTTTGCACAGCAAGAGAAACCACCAACAGAGTGAAGAGACAACCCACAATGTGGGAAAAAATGTTTGCCAGCTGTTCCTCAGACAAAGGATTACTATCGAGAACATATAAAGAACTCAAAAAAATTAGACCTCCCAAATTTAAAGACCCACTCAAAAAATGGGCATCTGAGATGAATACACATTCCTCAGATGAAGAAATACTAATGGCAAATAAATATACAAAAAAATGTGCAACATCACTAGTCATTCGAGAGATGCAAATTAAAACAACACTGAGATACCATCTCACCCCAGAAAGAATGGCTACTATAAAGAAATCAACTAATAACAAATGCTGGAGGGGCTGTGGGGAAAAAGGAACCCTTCTCCACTGTTGGTGGGAGTGTCGACTGGTACAGCCACTGTGGAAGTCAGTGTGGAGATTCCTCAAAAAGCTAAGGTTGGAGGTCCCATTTGACCCAGCTATTCCCCTTCTGGGCATCTTCCCAGAAGAATTAAAAACATCATACCACAGCGATATATGTGCACCCATGTTTATAGCAGCACAATTTGTAATAGCCAGATCTTGGAAACAACCCAAATGCCCATCAACTGAGGAATGGATAAGAAAGATGTGGTATTTTTATACAATGGAGTACTATTCAGCCATTAAGAAGGATAAACTGGAGACTTTTATAGGTAAATGGATGCAACTCGAGAAAATACTCATAAGTGAAATAAACCAGAAGCACATGTGTAAGCATCGTATTGTCTCTCTAGTATGAGAAACTGAAAGAGTAAATAAGATCCAAAATGTACAATAGACATGGTGAATCAAAAAGAAACTGGTCAAAAGGAAAGAGAGACTGGAATAAGGAAAAGAAAGAAGGGAAAGGGAAAAAAAATTGTATATATATATATAAGATGGTTAAGATAGATACACTACGATTTTTACTTAGTTCATTGAAGAGTAAGGTTTGTGCCAATAATGTTTGGATAATTAAATGCTAATGTCTGGTGTCCTGAATAACTAACTTAAAGATAGTAATACGCAATGTATTAACCATTCTTACCCTCCTATTATGCTGTTTTGAAAATTTGTTCTTCTTTTGATTTGTTTTGTTTTTTCTTCTCTTTAAAATAAAAAAAAAAAAAAAAAAAAAATCAGACCTCTCAAATTTAAAGACACAATCCAAAAATGGGCATCTGAACTGAACAGAGACTTCAGATGAAGAAGTAGAAATGGCAAATAAATATATGAAAAAATGTTCGACATCACCAGTCACTCAAGAAATGCAAATTAATTAGCCTTCTGCATAATTAATACTTTTTGCTACCTAATCACACCAGTATACACTACTTCCTCCTCTGGACTAGAACTTCCTGTGGCCAGGAATATAGTCTTGTATCATTTTTATGTTGCAGTATACCTTTAACACTCAAAAATAATGAAAAGCGGGGGCCGGTGAGATGGCTCAGCGGCATAAGTGCCTGCCCGGCAAGCACGAGGGCCCGAGTTCGACTCCTGGAACCCACATACGAAAAAGGGGCCGGTGATAGGGGCCGGTGATATCGCTCAGCGGCACGGGCGCCTCCTGGCGCGTGAGGTCCTGAGGTTGACCCCCCGGTACCCACAAAAAAAAAATAACAATAATGAAAAGCTCCCAAATCCTAGCCCATAAAATATTTCCTCCAAAATGCAAGGAAACCTGATAGTAACATAAGAAACTATCTGCTAAGCTCAAGTTATCTGAGATTTTTATTATCAAATAATATTCTCTCAAATTTTTAGTGTTAGAATAAAATAATATTTTTAGAAAATATTTTTTAAAATAAAATAACATTTTTACTTTTTAGAAATAAAGTAATAATTATTTTTAAATAGCAGAATTGTTATTTTTAATTTGCTTAATAAAAGAACAATTCAGTGCCAGCCCTTCAAATCCTTTGAAACTGAAATCACAATTGAAAACCACTGGTTCATAATCTATCCCGTCAGGCCCTGGCAGTTGTTCCTTCTGAGACCTGCATCTTTGTATCACTTATGGACCACTCCGTCATTTGCATTGCTCTTTATCCTTTTATACCTTTTTCTGTATCTGTAGCTAATTTGTAGAAATGCCTCATTTTATACCTACTTTGTGATGCTGAGTTCTAATTAAAACATTGACAGCAAACCTCAAAAAAAAAAAAAAAAAAAAAAAAAGAAAAGTTATGCAGAGGACACACAAGATGAAAATAATATTGTCGTTCTAAAGACCACTTAACTTTAAGTAAAATAATAATAATAATAAAGTGTTATCCAGCTCAAGATTCCCTTTTATTAAAAAGCAGACCCAGTTCTAAAATTCATTTGGATTTCCATCTTAAAATGAAAAATATTTTCCCTACTTGGTATTTAAAGTAATAAGCTGAGGATTTTGGAGGCAACATAGAAAGATAAATTCCAAAACTGGAAATGGAGATCTCACTGGAATAAATTTATGGCTATCCACATGAGCTTTTTTCAAGTTGAAAATGTATTTGAGAGCAAAAATTTTGGAAAGCTTGCTAAAATGTTGGTTCTAATGCCCCATATTTAACCATATTCTAAGTAAAAATAAAATAGGAAGCAAGGTGCTGGCGTTGTTAAAATATCAGTGTGCAACTTAAAAATACACATATTAAAAATGTAAAGTTAAGCAGCAATTATATATAAAACATAAAAATAAATTTAAGTCTTCATAATATCATTACTATTAAAAATGTCATTTGGTATTTTTGATCTATAATATACTTGAATGGATATTTACAAATGGGCATTTTTATACATATGATCAATAAATGAGCTTTCATTTTGTATATCAAGACTATATTGGTTATATCATTAAATGTTTATTCTACATAATGTATATTATATATGTATATATATTACTTACTCTGGTACATAATATGCAATTTCAATGACTTACCTTTACAGCTGGATATAAAAGTAAGATTATTTTTCCTTTTCTGTTTTGAAAATCCCAAGCACAAACTTCACAAGCCTATAGTATCAGCAGGCGGGCATCTCCTATAGCCTCTTTTCCTGAAGCTATAAAGTCCTCTGTGGGTTTTTTTGTTCATTCAAAATTCTGACACTACTTTTATTTATTTATTTATTTATTTTTGGTGGGTACTGGGGTCGACCTCAGGACTTCGCACGCCAGCAGGCGCCCGTGCCACTGAGCGATATCACCGGCCCTTTTTTCGTATGTGGGTTCCGGGAGTCAAACTCAGGACTTTGCACTTGCCAGGCAGGCGCTTACCCCGCTGAGCCATCTCACCGGCCCTCGACACTACTTTTAAAATCTTCACACAGAGATGTAAAGGAATTGACCAATATCTAAATTTTCCAGAGGATACAGGGATATCAGAGTATTTTAGGAGCAGTTTAAAATTGATGCCTCTCTTTTCTCCTTGTCTGTGTTTTGCTCTATTTCTCTTCTGTCCTCATTATCTCCGTTCCGCTGGTTCTTCTCTCCTCTCCCACGTCTTCTCCATGGCATCTCTCCCTTCCACCTAACTCCCTTCCATCTAACTTCTCCTTGCTCTGCCTTTCACCACCTTCCACCTGTTTTTTCTCTCTCTGTTTAAGAAACCAGGCATTTCATGCAGAAACACGTTAAAAAGTGTTACCATGCCTTTCATGTCAGACTAAATCACCACTGTTTCTGAGCTTCCTCATCTTTTTCGGGGATTATAGTTTTACTGAGTTCCCAGGTTAAATATCAGTCTCTGTATCTCTAGCCCAGCAGATCTCAGACTTTGGTGTTCATGGGAGTCACCGGAAGGCCCTGGTAAAACACAAATGGTGCTCACCATTTGAATGAAACCGTCGGAGTTTCTCATTCAGGAGCTGGAGGCCAGAACCGTACGTCCTCGGCGATGCTGATACTGCCGATCTGGTCAGACTGAGACAACTGCTCTAACCTCAATGAATAATATTAAGGTAGAGGACTTGTGTGTATTCGAAGGTATGAAACTTACTTTGGAGTGTGAACCACCATTCAGAACAGCATGAAAAAAGCATCTATTCCAGTCACTGCAGGAAACCTCCTCAGTGCTAGAGTAAGATGCTGACACTGTCCCCTGGAAAGACTAGATACTCTATGAGGGTGTATTCTTTAAATCGGATTCCAATGCCATTAGAAATACATTTATACTCTTTAAATCGGGTTCTAATGCCATTATCTGAAAATTTCCAAAGATATTTAACTGTGAAAATAATTCCAATGAATTTTTTCATGCTGTACCATTTTGCAATTCTCATTTATCCATGTCCATGATATTTGGGGGATGAATTTAAAATTTGATTTGACTTCATACTTTTGGGCATCACTTATTCTCTTCGCTGGTCCCATTGGCATTTGCGGCACTGCACTTTTGTAAAATTGTTTGTGGCCAGAATTAGAGTTCTAAGCCAGCAGACTGAATTCCTACGTGGGGCAATCTTTTGTTTTAAATATACTGGGTTTCTTCTGTTCCTTGACTCAAGGAAGCTTCTTTTTTTCTTCTTTTTTTTGTCCTGATAACTGGGGCTGTCTACAAATCTCTCCTTTGACTACAGGATAAAAGTCATTACACCAAATTAGAGCCAAAGGTTTCATATTTGAGATGAGCTTCCTTAATAGAGTCTGTCCTTTTCATCTAGTTTACATAATGCTCCTACCCTAAAGCAAATCCTTTTCTTCCTACAGCCTTGTGTGCGGTGAATTAGATGTAGAACACTGCGGGCTTGTGTATTCTTTCAAATGCCAAACAGCTTTCTTCGCCTTGTACATCTACATCGTTGAGTAATACAAAAATATTTTGAATTCCAGCTATCAAAAATTTCCAAAGACCTATTTTTTTCCTTGTCTATTAACTTCTATTTCTATAAAGTATAATAGTATGTTTCAAACAAATTTACACTTAAGCTGGTAACATGTCCCCATTAAACACTGTTGAGTAATATGCCTAATTCTAACTGTTCTGTGTTAATTGGCTTATTTCTCACGTGTCATTTTAATATGAAGTCGCATAGCTTTATTCACACCACAGGAGTCTAGTGATTCAAGACACTGTAAGTGTGGTATGAATAACAGAGCTTACTGCGCTCTGCGGGAGGTTCACCCCATGCCTAAATGTTTTTCTATGAAACTAAAATAGAGAGAGGGGAAGATACCTTATGGCTAAATCTCCCCTGTTAAGTCACTCATATTATATTTTCATTTGCCCAGTCAGCCTAGAAGTTCCTGAAGGGCAGAAAGCAATGCATTTAATTTAAATACATGCACAGAAATATTAGTCTTGATTTTAATTTATAGTTGGTTTTATTTCATATGTAACATTTGCTCATGTAATATGTATGCTGAGAGGAGACAATAAGAGCTACTCAGTGTCCATGTTTACAAGGTGTTTTTTTTTTTTTCCAAATTTTGCAGTTCAGTGTAGTCCTTCTCTAAAATATAATGTGTTTGTTTGAATTGAGCTACTAAGGTTGTGCTTTAAAGCCAATAATCCTTTCCTGATTTTCCTGCCTCAATTTATTCTTTCATGGAACTGCATGGACATCCTCTCTTTTCATGAAAATTTTATCAGTATTCAGTGTTTGTCCAAGGCTTTGAAGAAATCTGGTAGGAATGTGTAGAGTATTTTCCATCATATCCAGCTGTCTGTCTGTTGCTAAGCCACTCTGCTAGTACAAATTCCAATGAAGGGACCAATAGGTCAGTGAATCTGATCCTTTGTGAAAATCATCCCGGCCCCTAAGAAACAAATTATTTTACAAGATTCAAGGGCAGTTAGTTCTCCAGGAAGCAGAACTGTCCCTAGGAGAATTCATCCCTGAATTCCCAGGGCTGAGCGCCACAGTATTCTTCTTTTACCTCTGTCTACCCCCTACGCTTCATCCCGTGAGAGAAAAACCTCCCTTGTAAATGATTAATACTGGGTTTTATGTACGTAGATTTATCTCCTTTTCTCACCCACACATAAATGGTGAACGTCACTATGTACCAATAATATAGATATTTATATTCTCAGTTTTAATGGCTTGAAAGTATTTGCTTACATAAACACACCAAACTTAAAACAGAATTGTTGGATCAAAGGACATACATGTGGGTTTTATTGAGGTGGTGGTGGAGTATTCTGGTCTTGTTTTGGGACAACCAAATTACTATCTTTATACACTCACCAACAGTACATGGGGCTGCTGTTTTGCTCGCACTTTTACCATTCCAAGAATTAATCACCATGGTTCTCATTTCTTTTTCAAATTTGATGTGCAAAATTGTATCTCATTTTTATTTTTATTTATTGTAATAATCAAAAGTGTTGAATACTTACAATGAGAAATTCTATTTGGAACTATTCTTACAGGATCTTTCTTATTGTTTTTGTTGAGAAATGTACTTTATTTCTTATATGTATTTTCAGTGTAAACACATAAATCCACTTACTATTTCCCAGGAACTAATCCTATTACCTACAAACAAACATGGTGCCTGTTTCCTTATTATTTTCTTAATTGTTTTTATGGTTTTTTTTTTTTCATTTTTTAGTAGAATGTCATTATTCCTAGGACAAAGTGCAGTACTGTGTTACTGAACATCTTTTCCTTATTCTTGAAGTTAATGGAACTTTAAGATATAATATGACTAAACATGGTATTGGTTTGGTATTAAGTAGATGATAAATGAGAGGAATTTTCCATTTATAATTTAAAGATTTTAATAGGGAAAGGAGAAAGAATAACACAGCATAATAGCCACTGAATGCATTGACAGTTTACCTTTATAATGTTAAGATATTTGCATACACAGGGGAAAAATATTGATCTTTGATGAGTTTTCTAGAAATTTTGTTTTCAGTCTTACAGACTTACTTTGACTTTATTCAAAGATATGGAAATGACACATTATTCTAAAGTGTGAAGTTTTAAATTAAAGTGGGACAACTCTCAGTGATTTGAGAAGATGCAAATACTCCTTCGGGTTTACTGAAAATCAGCCGTTCTTTCTTGCATTTCACAGGGAGCTTTGACCCTCAGTTTCATTCTGCCATTCATCCAGGCTCAACTAAAATATTACATTCTCTAATCTCACTGGCAAAATTATTGACTACCCTAGAAAACATTCGTGATGGATTTTTTTTTGGCAAAAATAAAACATATTCTCTATGTTTTAAATAATTATTGGACCCAATAACCCTTGGAAATATGCTAATCTCTTCAAAACTGAATATAATGATGTTTTAAATATTGATAAAACTATACGATCTACGTATTTGTGATTCACGGAAATGAAAATTCCCCGAGTAACACTGAGTTTTCTTCTAGAACACTAAAAATAGTTTGGATAAAATGAAAAAAAAAAAAAGTAATGTACTATTTGTTCTGTATAGCTTCCCTTTGAAATTGGGACACAAATTAATATTTGATATGATTAAAATAAGTTAAGAAGGTTTTATAGGGCCAGTGAGATAGCTCAGCGGCATAAGCGCCTGCCTGGCAAGCGCAAGGTACTGAGTTCGACCCCCAGTACCCACAAAAAAAAAAAAAAAAAAAAAAAGAAGGTTTTATAGATTTGTGTCACAATGTTGGAATGCATTTTGATATTTTCGTTGGTTTATTGAGTTTTTAAAACATCAATGAAATAATAAGAGATGATGAAATTATATAAAGCCACCTTGAACAGCTGAAGGAAACTTTTATATTGTAGCAATATTCTCATTTTGTACTAATATGTTGGGTTTTCCTCAGGTAACTTAAATCCTTTCAGCATTTTCCTAACAGTCATATAGGAACTATATACAAAGTGGAAATAGAATACCACTCTATACAACAGGTAAACGGAAAAAGAACAAAGATATTTTGTAGAGAGTCCTGCCTCTGTCTGGTAGAGGATCGGAAACAAAGTCTCCCTTAGGTGCTTTGGAACAAAATGGATTATATATACATCTACTTTTACAACCATTTGCTTTGAAGTGTTTCACAGTATACAAATGCACCCACCATAAATGATAAACATATCAATAAATATTGAATGTGTAAAATGAATGTATTTGGTCATTTCCCTTGGGAAGTTAATTTGTAGATTTTTTATGAAAAGCTGATCATCCTCCTTAATATAAATTGGTTATTTTAAAACACTTTAGGGCCGGTGAGATGGCTCAGCGGCTTAAGCGCCTGCCCGGCAAGCGCGAGGGCCCGAGTTCGACTCCCAGATCCCACATACGAAAAAGGGGCCGGTGATATTGCTCAGCGGCACGGGTGCCTGCTGGCACGCGAGGTCCTGAGGTCGACCCCCGGTACCCACAAAAAAAAAAAAAATAAATAAAAAAAAATAAAACACTTTAGTTTAAATGCTTGACCTTTAGAAATCTAGTGCTTTTGGAGAAAATCCCAGATGTGCACACATTTAAAACCGATGTTGAATATTTTGTGTTGCCAGATCCAAAATAAACTAAGTAAATTCCAGCACATAACCTTTTTCTTCCTGATATACAACACTTAGTAAATTATTTTATAATTATGCAAACAATGTTTTGTATAGATTTTGCATTTTAATGAATTTGGGAAAAACTGTAATTTAGAATTAAGTCCAAATCTAAAAGACGAATGTGTTGTACTATAGCTACAGAGTTGCTCTCCCACCATAATACCATATTTTTATTTTAAATGAGGCTGCAATCCCTGCCACTTTAAAGCACAATTTCTGTTTAAATTTTGGGGTATTTTTGGGGGGAGGTGAAATTTAAATACTTCATCTCACAAAAGACATATAATGGTCTCTTGGTTTAAGAACCAACAGTTGTCTTTCTCATACCCTTTTTATTGATATTACCTTTCATAATTTTTCATTCACTCCTATTTTCTGCTTAGTGGTGTCACAGCTCAGTAAAATCAGGAACCAAAGTAGTCAGAAAAATAATTCCCATCATCACTCAAATGATTTTGGAGAACTTCAACCAGTCGTGGAATTAAAGAATATTCTATATATTAATAAAAATAAATATGTATTAATTGATAAATAAAATAAAACTTTTGTAGTACTAGAATAATTATCTTAAAATGTTAGATTTTTTTGATTTGTAAAATAATATATCCTCCAAATATTGTTCTTCATTACATAATCAGTTTACATAAGGTTATAAAAAATAACAGATATCTAGGTAAAAATTATATAAGTACTTGGAGTAAATGGCTCAATCTGTGATGTGAATTATGGAAAATATTTGGTATTTCAGTAGTCTAAGCCTTTTGCTAAATTCTTGTGCCTTTATGTGGTTTAGAAAATGTAACTATTGATAAACAGGAGTCAAAGGATCATAGAACTATCAATCCCGGAGAGACAGAGAGAGAATACACGCTATGTATGGCAGTGGAGACAGAGTCGTAAACGACACATATCCTTTAGTATATTACTTCCCAAATATTTAATTTAGGTATAATTTTTTCATTCATTTAAGTAATTGATTGATCCTTTACTATGAGACATCATTTAAACAAAGTGAAACAAAGAAATTCAGACAAGTAATAGAGAATTCATCTGAGAAAATTTTCTTAAAAAAGAATACAGTATAGTATGATTTCACTCATTTCGTTTGTTCTCCCATAGAAGTTGAGGAACGGTCATTCCTAGAGTCCCAGGACAGTCAGAGGATTGGGAAATGTTGTTAATGGATACTGAATGATAGCCAGGAGCAAGAAGTTCTGGGGTGCTATTGCACAGTGTGGAGACTACAGATAACAATTAAGTGTTGTAGATTTAGAAAGGAGGAAGTAAAGATTTTGAAAGTTTTCATCATAAAATGTGATAAGTGTTTGAGGAGATAAATATGTTTAGCATGATTTAAAAATTACACAATAAACAAATGTATAGAAACATTACATGGTACTTCATGAATATATATAATTTGTGTCTGTTTGTTTCTTTTGTTTTTTTGGGGGGGCTATTAAGAATTAAATCCAGGGCCGGTGAGACGGCTCAGCGGCTTAAGCGCCTGCCTTGCAAGCGCGAAGGCCCGAGTTCGACTCCCGGAACCCACATACGAAAAAGGGGCCGGTGATATCGCTTAGCGGCACGGGTGCCTGTTGGCGCGTGAGGTCCTGAGGTCGACCCCCCGGTACCCACAAAAAAAAAAAAAAAAAATTAAATCCAGGGCATCATGAATGACAGCCAAGTGCTCTACCACTGTGTTACATTTCCAGTCTGATTTTTATATTTTATGTATCACTTAAAAATAAATTTTAAAAACATCATGTTGTACACCTTAAATAGAAATAATAAGCACATACTAAATGATAATTATCATACATTTGTTAAAAGATAGTAGGAAGGGAATATGACGATAGAAAGACACAGTGTGATTCAATCTAAATAAATATTGGCTACACAAACTGATATAAAAAATGTAATGGACTTTTTTTTTTTGTGGGTACCGGGGGGGGTCAACCTCAGGACCTCGCACGCCAGCAGGTGCCCGTGCCGCTGAGCAATATCACCGGCCCCCTTTTTCGTATGTGGGTTCTGGGAGTCGAACTTGGGCCCTCACGTTTGCCAGGCAGGCGCTTAAGCCGCTGAGCCATCTCACCGGCCCCAAGAACTCTTTAAAATAATTATGAAATAGCATATGCAAAAATATGCCCATATGTTGGAAGAGGGCTAAATGTGTTGAAAATGTTTAAGAACTAAGCTTTATCTGGCATGTAGCACAAATATCAATTTACATTAAGATATGCTACCTTAATTACAAATGCTGTAGTCCCTAAGGTAAACACTTCCAAAGTAGTGACAGTGTTTTTAAATATCAATTTAACACTGGGGGAATGTGGAATGTCAAAATAATCAGTCTAAAATATTTATAAGAGAGAAGATATAACATAGAAAAGATGAAAAAATAGAAAACTACTACTGCATGAATTCATTGAACAAACCCAAATAGAAAAGTAATTACTTAAATAAAAATTAAACTCTCCAAGTTAAAGACAAAGGCAAAAGTAATAATGTTGGGCAAAGGAGTACCCCAGAAATAGATATGTAATAGGAAACATGTATTTTATATGAATATGACAGATAAGGCATATATTTAAAAAAAACCCTTTGAATATATGTCAAATAATGAAACTGGAATCTAAAAAGCCAAAATTTTAGAAGAGCTATGTGGAACTTACTGAAAAATCAATGTCATCAGGGCCACTAACTCATTTATATTGCATGTTTGTGCACACACTTACGTATGTTTATTATTGTATTTTTACCTAAGGGCAGATATAATAAGTAGTTTCAACATTTTGCTATACCTCCAAATTACATGGGCAAGACATGCCAACATTTGACAAAGATCGAACTAATATTTGAGGCTAAATTTTTGATTTGAAAGTGTGATATATGTGTAATGTCTTATAATTATACATGTAATTATTTAAAAAATAAACAACTAAGCAATAACCAAATAAAAATAAGAGGGAATCAATATTGAAAAAATAGGTACAACTATGAAAAGGACATTGTTGTAATCAGAAAAATTTTACTGGCTGTAAATTGTTCTATTGTTTCTGTGTTTGTATAATTTCCAAGAGTTGTAATTTGTGAATCACTGGGGCAGATTAGAATTTCCCACCTGCAATCTAGAGGCCTTGTTATCCCAGGAAAATCTACTCAGTAGCGCAAGCAACCTTAATGAGTAAATGGAGCTCAAAGCAGTCACTGAAGAACTCATTTGATCACGATCCAGATTACTAAGACAAGTGAAAGTTGCAGCAATACCAGGGTGATTTTTCCTCCTACTTTTTACCATTATAGGTTAAATGCTGTAATTGTCAATTTCCATTCTCTTTGTGTCAGGCCCCAGGTAACCTCTGCATTCATAATTCCATGTGATTCACTGGTAATATTCTACATTTGTATATTTAGGGAATTTTGTATGATTTAATAATGTTCCTAAAGGTTGAAATGACACAAATTTCTTTATATTTATTTTAGTTTTCTAATTCTTAAGACATTCTGCTGCTATATTATATAAACCAGCTTCAACAACTACTGAAGGAAAGTGCCTCTCCAAAATGATCTCTTTTAGGAAAAGATTGCTGCCAGAGCAGTTCTTAAGAGATTTCTAATCTGCACAGGCTTAAAAAATGCTGACCAAATCTAAAATATAGAACAAAATAGTCACCAAAAATGTAAGACAGACAACGATGCACGTCTTTTTTTTCCTCAGACTTTTCTGTCTTCTTTTAAGTTAGGCTGCAATGCAAAAGTAATTCTGTCTAACAAGAAATTACTAGGTTTTAATTTAACTGGCAGGAAAAATACAGAAAAATGGACCAATTGTTCATAGTAAATATGGAGAAAAATACAATTGCAAAGTAGAGTTTCAAAGAAACATGCCATGAAATGAGTCAGAAAATAACACCCATATCAAATACAATTTTCTAAGGATTCATTTGCAGTTTCAAAATGTTAACACGTATTTTGCCCTTTTGGAAACAGTATCTGTGATCGAAAATGACTTGTGAGTCTACTACTATATTATGTTTCCTTTTGATAAAAGCACACTGGACCTTCAAAATTCTTTTCATAACAATTTTTTTAAGGGAGTATATGAATGTGAATGAGCTCTTTATTCAGAAAAAGTTTGACAATAATAATCTATGTCACATAAGAAGATATAGAATGTTTCTGTTATTCCAGTTCACTCAGAAGTGAAACATGGCCGGAAAACAGTGAACACCTACAATAAGTGTAAACATTTTAAAACAAGATGGATATGAAAGTTTAGTTTTGTCTCATTAGACATTTTCTATTTTTTTTAATTAGGAGTATAAAACTTCTTAGTATAGGAACACTATACAAGGAAATATGATATAATCAGATGTGTTACAGAGCAATTAAATTAAAATTTGTTATCAGCATTTTAAAATACACCCTAATAAAATTATACATTATCTATCTAGCCCTGCATTCTTCTATCTACAAACTATTCATGTGTCCATGCATGTATTTGCTAGCTTGATAAAAGGTATCCAACACATTAAGGCCATACAGATTAATTATACACTTAAAACTTCCTAGTTATTTTGTATCTTTAATAACTGAGTACTGAATTAAATGATGTCTTAATTACTTTTATCTCCTTGCTGGGACAAAATACCAGACACCCATAAGGAAGGAAAGGTTTATTTAGCTCACAGTTTGTGGAGGTTTCAGTCCACAATCAGCTGGTTCCAAGGCAGGGTGGCATGGCAGAGGGGCAACCGTTCATGGTGGCGGAAGGCAGCAAAAGCAACAAGAGCAAAAAGAGCGAGAGCAAGCCTCTTTTCCTCTCTTACATTGTATGCAGGCTACCCGCCCTTGGGTGGGTGTAGCGCTCACACCATCTCCGTGCCCTCCTCTTGCACAGGCTCAGGATGTTTACAAAGGGAGGACCCCGGCCCCCTGCTGAGTCGCATAGTTAAACTTCTAAACTTCTCAAGTTGACACAATGTATCAACCATTACAAATGATGACCAGAATTGTATCAGTAAAATTCAAACCCGACATATGTTTAAGCCAGGATATTTTCAAAAAAGCGTAGGCAAGTTATCTTTATATATCACTTGGTGATACTAATTATGAGACATTCAGCTATCAATTTGAACAGTTACAAGCACTCATGGTAAATATTTAGTCTCAAATTGTTACACTTTTTTTTTTTTTTTTTTTTTACATGTGCAGGTACAGGGAGTGGAACTCAGGACCTCACGCTTGCCAGGCAGACGCTTATGACGCTGAGCAATATCTCCAGCCCTGTTATACTTCTTCAGTTCTACTTAATAGGCAACTCCAAGGTACTATACTAGCTTTTATTAACATTGTAGTTATAGACAGTTAAATGATATTATTGAAAACTAAAGGGCAGACTCCAGCATTTCCACTTAAGCTATTGTTTAGCAGAGAGAAAAGCAGGAAATTTGGCTAGACATCTTTTGGAAAAAGAGGGTTCTCCTTTATCTGGAAGACACTGCCCTAGTGCAGTGCGTGGGCTTCACAAGACACAGCCACGCTGTGAACCTGGCACGAGTGAAGAGGCCAAGGAGAGCCTGCAATGCAGGGAGGGCGCCAGGTGCCCCCTGCTCCTGTGGAAACGTCAGGGCTTGTGATGCTGGGACTCCAGGAGTAACAGCAGGTGAAACACATTCAGCCTCTCACATGCACATAGTGTAAACGGTGGTAGCCAGGGAAATGGCAAGAAGATTAAAATGAACACATGGGCCGGTGAGATGGCTCAGTGGTGTAAGTGCCTGCCTTGCAAGCGCGAGGGCCCAAGTTCGACTCCCGGAACCCACGTACGAAAAAAGGGCCGGTGATATCGCTCAGTGGCACGGGTGCCTGTTGGCGCGGGAGGTCCTGAGGTCGACCCCCTGGTACCCACAAAAAAAAAAAAAAATGAATACAATCCACTGCTTTGTAAACAATGAAGTTTTTTAGGTTTCTCCGCATAGAGATTAATTCATTTATCATAAACAACCAATATAAAGCACATAAAATGTGCAACATATAAGTCAAACATTTAGTCATAATCTTGGTGAAATATTCACTACTTTTTTGATGTCTGGAGATTAAAGAAATTAGTTTGATTTTCATCTATTAAAAAAGCAATCTAAAAAGAGCAATCTATATATATTATGAAAAAGTAATAAAAATGAGAAAAATAAGAAAAAGCAGTCATCTGAAAAAGAAGTGGATTGAGGGCCGGTGAGATGGCTCAGCGGCTTAAGCACCTGCCCGGCAAGCACGAGGGCCCGAGTTCGACTCCCGGAACCCACATACGAAAAAGGGGCCGGTGATGTCGCTCAGCGGCACGGGCGCCTGCTGGCGCATGAGGTCCTGAGGTCGACGCCCCCGGTACCCACAAAAATAAAATAAAATAAAATAAAATAAAATAAAGAAGTGGATTGAGGGCCGGTGAGACGGCTCAGCGGCTTAAGCGCCTGCCTTGCAAGCGCGAAGGCCCGAGTTCGACTCCCGGAACCCACATACGAAAAAGGGGCCGGTGATATCGCTCAGCGGCACAGGTGCCTGTTGACGCGTGAGGTCCTGAGGTCGTCCCCCTGGTACCCACACAAAAAAAAAAAAAAAAAAAAAAAAAAAAGAAGTGGATTGAATTAAATATTAATATAGAGGAAAATATTAAGCCACATAAAAGTCAAAAATTCATATCTGTGAATAGTTATGGGAAAATTTTATAAACATAATGTAGAAAATAAGAAATTTAATTAACAAATAATTTTATAAACATAATATAGAAAATAAGAAATTTAATTAACCAATAGATCAAACAATAAAGTGCAAACATTGATAATTGATATTACCAGATGAATAAAGAACTATATAGTAAATAATAAGAATAAAATATAAAACCAATTTGTGACCTTTAGAAAACAATTGATATTATAATTTGAGAAGTACATTAATGTTTCCAGTTGAGTCTCATGTGCTTACAATAATTAAAATAAATAAAAATGACTACAGAATAATACTTGTTTTCATCAGATTTCCATGCCATCCTTTCATCCGTTGATGGACATATAGGTTGTTTCCAATATGTTGCTTTTATGAATTGTGCCGTTATAAACATGGGTATGCATTCGTCCCTCTAATGTGCGCCATGATACCATAATATTAAGTGAAATAAATCAAGCACACAGCTTAAATATCACATTATTTTCTTAAAGGAGAAAGCCAACACATAACGCGTAAAACAACAGATACATAATAGGGAGTAGGAAAATCTTTTTCAAATGGGAAGGGAGACGAGATTGAGAGAAGGGGTGGGAGGGGACAGGAGAATTAAAGAAAAAAATGGAAATAGAACTTTTGAGAATGGGAAGGAAACCAAAAGTTAGGAGTAGTGACCGACGGGAAAAAAGGGGCCAAAAAAAGATTTAAGAGGTGTTATATACTTGTACCAACTTCCCACAATAAATGTAACCATTATACACAGCCAGCAGGTACTAATAAAAATTGAAACATTCTTAAGAACATGTTTTATTTCCTACTGAAAATGATACTGTGTATCTTAAATTTATGAGTGTCAACAAGTTTGCTTATTCCTGACTCTGTTGATACTACGTAAAATGTGTTATATTTGCAGCATCTGCATTTTTATGTAACTTCTGGGTGCTTTATCAGGCATATTAGTAATTGAGATGATTATAGCATTATATTTTGCATCTTTTGGCTTATTTAGTGTCTGATTAACTGCCTTTTACTATTCTTTCCCATTTATGAGTTATGCTACATTACAAAATTACTAATTACAATAGTTATAAAAGTTACAATAAAAGTATAAATATTTGTCTAAAGTACTCCATAGTTGTCTCTTCTAATGATGGATAAAACAGTGTCACTTTAAAACTAATGGTTACAATGGAGTTTTAAGAAAGAAGGATATAACAAATTTATTAGATTATATTTTTATAGTTTACCTGTTACTTCAGAAACTTTTTAGGATGAAAAATACATTATTAAGAAGTTATCATTGAGCATGTACTCATTATACTAAAGGCAAAAATAAGGCAAAATTATATTCCTATTATACATTCTCAAATTTTCTGAGTAAATTATTTTCACCATCAAATCCAGTTTGTATACTTATTAGAAGAAAGAGTTTTGATCAGCATCACACTAAAATCCCTGCACTGTGTCACTTTTAGGCAACTATAGAATAACACTGTACAGAGCATCTAATGGTGTAAGCCCGTAATCCCCTACAAGGAATAGCAGGGACTTATGGTAGACTTCATGTTCGTGAGTAGTACAAAGGATGTAAGAGATCAAAATATCAATATTAAGAGATCAAAATGGGGACAAAGGCAATCTCAAGTAATATACTGCTGAGTTTAAATAGATGTCATTTAGGGAAATAAGTTCAATTGCATAAAACTTATGAAATGTGGTAGCTTAAGGGACTCCCCAGGTGAAGCAATTAAATTGTCCATGTAAGACCACAAATCAGTAGTATACAAATTCTATTAGATTTATTCAGACAAATCTCCCAGGTTAGAATAAGTGGCAATCTTGTACCTGGAATTTAATATTGAAATGTGGAAATGGCTTAATGTCTCTATAGACAGCCCCTATCAGTGAGCTCTTTTCTTAATATCCATGGCACCACTCATTCATATTAGAACTGTAATAGCTCATTCAATCCCAGAAATTTGTAGGAAACTTATAATGTTTATAAAAACAAGTTTGGCTATATTCCAGAAGTCCATTTTCTGTTTTCTAATCCATTGGTTGAATATTTTAAAAATTAAGATTATACTCAAGGGCCGGTGAGACAGTTCAGCGGCTTAAGCGCCTGCCTGGCAAGCGCGAGGGCCTGAGTTCGACTCCCAGAACCCACATACAAAAAAGGGGCCGGTGACATCGCTCAGCGGCAAAGGCGCCTCCTGGCGCGCGAGATCCTGAGGTCGACCCCCGGTACACACACACACACACAAAAAAAAGATTATACTCAAGAAAATATTAAAAAATTCTTACGTGTAATTAACTTTTGCTTTACTTTGAAATTTATTGTTTTGTTTTTCTGATGTGGGCATTCATAGGAAGAAGTGTCCACACCTATTCTCTTTATGAGACAGTGCCTGGTGGAAGGAAATGACAGATACATTGTTGTCAACTTGAGAAGTTTAGAAGTTTTACTAAGTAACTCAGCAGTTCTACATCCTAGTGTGTAGAGGACATGTCCTGGGGTGGTTGCTTATGCTACAGGATGTTGTAATGGTTGATATATTGTGTCAACTTGAGAAGTTTAGAAGTTTAACTAAGTGACTCAGCAGGGGCCAAGGTCCTCACTTTGTAAACATCCAGAGCCTGTGCAAGAGGAGGGCAGGGAGATGGTGCGAGTGCTACACGCATCCTAGAGATGGATAGCCTGCTTACAATATAAGGGAGGAAAAGAGGCTCACTCTTCGCCCTTTTGCTCTTGTTGCTTTTGCTGTTTTCTGCCGCCTTGAAGGGTTGCCCGTCTGCCATGCCACCCTGCCTTGGAGCCAGCTGATTATGGGCTGAAACCTCTACAAACTGTGAGCTAAATAAATGTTTCCTTCCTTAATTTTGGGTGTCGGGTATTTTGTCCCAGCAATGGGAGGAAAGTAACTAACACACTCAAAGACCACATGAAATTAGAAGAAATAGTATATTTTAAGTAAAAATTAGGATTATTTTTTTTTTTTTGCAAATGGACCTATCTCCTGAAGGCCCATACTCCCTAGTTGCCCTGATGTGGGCATTCGTAGAAAGAACTGTTCACATCTATTCCCTTTATGAAATGGTGCCTGGTGGAAGGAAATGACTCCTCCCTGATGCTTTATCATCAAGTCAGGGGCCTTTCTTAGTTGCAAATCCAAGTAGAACACTGGCTAATGCAAGAGTAAGTGTACGTTCAAATGTACATTTATGTGATCTTTCAAAGCTTTGCAGCTGTGAGCATTCACAGAGTTATATTAGGACTCAGTGTTCTAAAATACAACAAAATATCAGAATGCATATGCTCAGGACACTATTTCAAACTTTTCCAACTTATTTCACAGTCTAACTACCAGAGACTAGGCAAAGATCTAATTTATTCCACAATTAGAATAATATACACATTGAGTTTTCAAAGGGAGCTATTTTAGTGTACTTATAATGAATGCATCTCAAATTCTGGTAAACATTCATATGTACCTAGTTCAAACTACAGATACTACTTCTAATAGAGAATTGTTGAATTCTAATAAATTTCACCAAAATTTTTAGAAAACACCCTATATAATTTTAACTTAATTCTTTAAAGTGTAGGAAAGTTGGTGTAGATAAGCTTCCAGATATTTCAAGCATATCTACATACATTTTATATAGAAATGGTAACACTTCACTAATGAAATATCTAATTAATGAGTATTGTGAAATATTTACAAATAATGTTAGAGATTATAAATTCTTGTCAGGAGAAGTGAACTATTACATTTCCCAAGCATCCAATTTTATGAATAAATAAAAAGTGGAGTTATGTAAAAATAATTTACAAATCTCCATCAGGCAAAATGATATAAACATTTTGCAGTTACAGATACTTGTCGTACAAATTTCTTTGAATTATTTTATTATTGTAGCTTGAAACTGCCATTTTGTTTGAAATATTAGGCTACCTGAAAGAGGTATCTCCAGGTAAAACTACCACTGGTTTGTAATTACCTGATATAGCTGGAAAATATAGGTCCTTCCAAAGAAAAATTAAACTTATAGTACCCCCAGAACGTGCTTTCTAAAGATGTTTGTTTTTGGGACCAAACACTTCATCCTAGAATGCTCCCCAGTAGCTGTTCAGTGCGTGCATGCATGAGCGCGTGCATGTGTACTTGCGCGTGCGTGTGTGCGTGCGCGTGTTCATGTGCGCGTGCATCTGTTCATGTGTGCGCGTGTGTGTTGGGGGTGGGAGTGAGCGGCAGGCTAGAGAGAGGAGCTGACGACTGACTAAATGGACATTTTGTTGATTAATGAAGTATTGTGTAGGAAATGTAAGAGACAATATAAAGTTGCAAATGACCAAATTTTTTTTAGAGAGTGGCTATTTAATAGGAATAGAGTTAAAGCCATCTGATATTAAGATGCTATATATAAGAATAGCAAAATTAAATACAAATCATGTTATTTTATTTGCTGCTTTACTAAGTAATGTTGTAGAAGGAGACCATACATGCTGGGTCTGTTTCCAAGGTTTAGTGAAAATGTTCTAGGAAAGCCACCTTACTTTAGGAAATTATTATTTAAAGGGTCTCCTTCTGAGAGTATTAAATGGTCTGAGGAACTCTTCTTTATTTCTCAGGTTACTGGATGTCAAAATCATAAAATTTAATTTATATTAAGAGAATAAACACATTCTCTTTTTATGAAATCTTAAGCAAAATGTAAATAATCAAGCTGTTGCACCAGGCTTAGTGGTACACCCCTGTAATCCCAGCACTTGGGAGGCTGAGGCTAGAGGATCACTGTGCGTTCAAGGCCGGCCTGAGCTACATAGTGAGTTCGAGATCAGCCTGGACTACATAGAGAAATTGTGTCTCAAAAAACTAAAAAAAAAATAAATTAATTACTTAATTATTAATTTTTAAAATTGCTTAATTAAAAAAATGCCAGGCATGGTGGCACATGCCTCTAATCCCAGCACACAGGAGGCTGAGGCAGGAGGATTGCCATGAGCTTGAGACCAACCTGGGCTACATAGTGAGTTCAAGGACAAACCCGAATTACACAGCAAAACCCTGTCTCAAAAAACCTAAAAAAAAAAAAAAAAAGAAAGATGTTGCATAACTAGGAAAGCTACATGTAAGTACACAGTATAAAAATGGGAATAACTCACATTGATTTTAACAGTGATGCCAGAATTATTTAAAACGTGATGAATATTTAAAATAGAAGTCTATCCGCTCATCCAATAAATAATTGTAAGAGGCAATGTATCATTTGTTAGATATGCTACAGTTTTGGGAAGAGTGCTTAGGGGAATCACAGTTGAAAAGATCTCTGCCTTACAGAAGCGAAAAGTCCACAGGGATAACTGAGATAAGTTAGAGAAAAGAAGGGTCAGAATATGCATAACGTGCCAGCTGTGGAGAGAAATCTAAAGTACGGCAGTGGGAAGCAGTGGTGTGATAAGGAGGATGCTATTGTAGATTGAGCAACAAGTCAAGAAGGTGACATTTTAAGTAGATATCTATATAAAATGAAGGAAATAAGTACATGAACATCAGGGAAAAGAAAGTCCCAAGGAGAAGAATCCCAAAGCACAAAGTTCCTAAGTTAGACCAGCACCAGTCACGTAAGTCATGTTATAGGTGCCGGGGAAACACAACTTACCGAGAGTTAATTACGACACCTCACACTCAACAGGGCATCTGGAAAAACCTCAACGGCTTAGTGGTATTAACTGTAGTTATCTATCTATCTATCATCTATCTATCATCTATCATTTCTGAATCATCAGATACAAAAGAAAAAAATTATGAATTGACTAGAAGAGTCAACGACAGATGGTAAATTACACATGAATACTGAGTACTACAAGGTTAATTCCCATGACCTGAGCCTGTACCTCCGAAGGAAAATAAAACAATAACTTCCAGTGATTAGAGTGAAGCTGTTAATACTATATTGAACGATACCGAAGTTGACTCTCAAAAGACAGAATCAGAGTCAATATCTGAAATATCTTGACAAAGTGATGGATGTTTCCACTAGGAAAAATAATATTATGGGTAAATGTCATGCATTGGTATGAGCTGTGTTGATATAAGAATCAGGGTTCTCTTGAGAAACACAACCAAAAAGATGTTCATGTCTACAGAAAGAAATTTACTATAAGTAATTGACTTGTGCAAATTACAAGTCAAGATTGATAGGTGATAAGAGCTTCAGTTTACCCTTGAAAAACACAAACTGAATGTATACTCTCCATCCAAAAGCCTGGAATCCAGCAGAGCCAGTGTTTTTGTGCCTTTAAAAGGGCAGCCGGAGCGAGACCTGACTCAAAACAAACAAACAGAAATCTAAAAACCAAGGGAAAAAAAAAAAAAACAGTAAAAAGCAAATGAACAAAATGCTGACTTTCACCTAAATAAGGGGAATTCCTGTTGTCTTGGAAATTAGCTTTGCTCCTGCCTTTAGAGGCAATCTTGGCTAGGCGGAAGGCCAACGTAGAATGTTATGGACAGAATATATATCACGCCAAATCCAAGCCCTGAACTCTAATCCCCAGTTGAAGGCTATTTGAAGGTGAGCTTTTGGAGAGAGCATCAGAGAACAAGAATGGAGCCCTCATGAATGGGCATTGGTTTCCTTTTTCAAAGAGGCCAAGGGGGCCGGTGAGATAGCTCAGTGGCATAAGCGCCTGCCTGGCAAGCACAAGGTCCTGAGTTCGACTTCCAGTACCCACAAAAAAAAAAAAAAAAAAAAACAAAGAGGCCAAATGCCTCACTTGCCCACTGTCTGCCCTAGGAAGATAGTGTGAGAAGCTGGCAGTTTGAAGCCTGGAAGAGAGCTCTCACCAGAGCTACAGCAGGCTGGCCTTGCGCTTCCAGCCCAGAACTGTGAGAACTAAGTTTCTACTGGGTATCGTTTACTCAAATGTGGTACTGTGGTAGAGCTTGCCAAACTGCCTAAGACGGGTGCCAGGAATTCCAAGAGTCAGGTTTTGTAGCTGTACGGACAGAAATCACATCTAAACTGCACACCACAATGGCTGCTCTGGAAGAAACTCAAAGCATCAAGTCTTGCAGAACGTAGGAGAGTGTAAAAAGCTCTGTCAGTGCTAGTGGCAAATTACAGAATGACCACCTCTGCCTGCCTCTTCTCGGGAGATGAGGTCCCCCTTGGATAACTACTTCATCAGCCTGCACATTTTGGAATCTAAGCCTCTCTCTGGTGATACAGTAACTGTGTCACACACATACCCAAACTACAAAGTAGTCTAGACATGTAGATGTGCTTCTTGCTTTAACTTATACTTTGGGATGCGAGACGTATAATGTGGCTGATTATAAAATGCAGCATGCGTGTTCAAAGATATGAAGACAAAGTTTGAAAGAATCTGCATCTGAATCTTCCAATAGGCTCTGGCTGCCGCGTTGAGAATCAGGTCCTGACACACAGAGCCTGGACCGAGGAGGCAATGAGCAGAATGATGTCATGCTGCCCAGGGACGGACAGGTGCAATGTGGAAAAGATGTTTTCCTTCATCTTTATTTATGTTTAAACATTTGTAATATGAGTAATGCAATTGATTACAGATCTAGAAGGCAGAACTATAAGGTTTTTTTGTTTTGTTTTGTATTTTTTTTTTTTTTTGTGGGTACCAGGGGTCAAACTCAGGCCCTCCTGCGTCAGCAGGCGCCCGTGCCACTGAGCAATATCACCGGCCCTTTTTTCGTATGTGGGTTCCGGGAGTTGAACTCGGGACCTCACGCTTGCCAGGCAGGCGCTTATGCCACTGAGCTATCTCACTGGCCCAAAACTATAAGTTTTACTGATGTGATTTAGTTTTTCAAAATTTATATTAATTAAACTGATAATAAAATTATAAATATAAAAGTATATAAAAGGTTAGAAACTCCTCATTGGAATTACTTGCAGTAAATTCTCTTGCCAGATAAAATTATGTTCTTTTCCTTCCTCGATAATATGATAATGGTCTCACATTTCTTATTTTGATTTATTCGCCAGAAGATTCAAAGTTAGATGTCTGTTTGCATATTAATAACTTTTGTAACTTTGTCTATATGCTTTTGTATCCATTTCTATTTTTCTCCATTTCTTAACATCATGTCCTTATGAACTTTCTCTATTCTTTTTCATTGACTTTGTTTTATATGAATCCTTAGTTTTAAACTGTCACAAATAAGCTTTTGAAGAGTAGAAGATAATGGGAGAATATTAATTATACACAAAGAAAGAAAACATTGGAAGTTTTCCTGACACTAAGTAGACATTTGAATACACAGTGGTCATGGACTTCCCAAACTTATCCATAATATGTCTTTTGAAATGTAGAAATTGTTTTTTTCTTACATTTTTAATTTTAAAGAGAAAAAAACAATAAAAACAATTATACAGAATTTCAAAACAAAGTAATAGGAGATTAACAATGGATAATATATTGCATATTGTTATCTTCCAAGTGGCTGCTCAGATTTCAAGATATAGGCATGAAAATTTTTTTTTTTATTATGTGGGTACTGGGAGTTGAACTCAGGACCTCGTGCTTGCCAGCAGGCGCTTGTGCCACTGAGCGATATCACTGGCCCCTTTTTTTCCTTTATGTGGGTTCCAGGAGTCGAACTCAGGACCTCACGCTTGCCAGGCAGGCACTTATGCCACTGAGCCATCTCACCAGCCCACGGCATGAAAAATTAATCAAACAATATAAGCACAAACCATTCTTTTTAATGAACTAATAAAAATTAGTAGTTTAATCCAAAATGTACAATAGATATTGTGAAAGGGGAAGAAACTGATCAAAAGGAAAGAACAACTGGGGTGGGGGAAAGGAAAAAAGGAAGGGAAAATTTTAAGAAATATATATATATACATACATGTATACACAAGATAGCTAAGATACTCATATCTTTTGTTAATGCAATCTACACCCAAAACTGTGATTTACTTAATGAAAAACATCTTTTTAACAATCTGATTTATAGAAATAAAATATCATAAATTCACAGAATTGATTTGGTTGGATATTTTCCACTTTTTATGCATATTTTTATGCATATTATTATGCATTATTATTACTAAGCACTACCAGGCATTTCCATAGGTATTTGTTTCAAAACTCAAACATTGATTATTCATTGAACTATACCTATATGTAATGTGTACAAATGTTTATCTTATTAGTTCACTACATTTGGTTTTGATACCAGAAGCTTTACTTTTATATCAGCACTCTTAATATTTGGTTTCTGAACTTTCACACTGTTTACAATGTGCTCTTGTCAAAACTAAGTTATTGCTTTTGTATATAGTGTGATTGTTAAACTTACTGTTCATTTCTACTTTATAATAGAACCCCTAGTTACAAAATGAATTGAGAATAATATCTATGAAACATTGAATGGATTTATGAGTGTGGCAAGAGGATACACATGTTGGGTAGTTACTTTACTGAATACAGATAACTATTTAATCACCCTCTCATTACATGTCTTATTACAATCTCATAAAAAGCATCATTTCATTGGCTCTGAAGAGTACATCTCAAAAAAAATGAGTATTCTACAACAATTTAGGGTTGATCTTGTCATCTTTCTCTGAAAAATAGTACAGAAAGAAATAATGTATGTAAATTATATGACAAAATTGATGGCTTTTTCATATATGATGAAGCATAGAACTTCAACTCCTAGAAACATAGAAACTCAAAACCACTTTTATAATTACAAAATGGTAACTATGTTTTATACATTCTAGCCTTCAAACAACAGAATATCATTTTCTAATTGAATAAAGGGGTTTTGGTCTGGAAGAATCATGAATGTTATTTTCAGCAGAGAATACATCATGTTCAGCAACACATTCCTCATTCAGTATTACTTTATTCATTTGTTTTCTAATCATCCCATTTGTTTAAGTATGTACTTAAAGCTGTATGACATATGTGACACTATATGACATAATGTATTTAGAAAAATATGTATGAATCTGTTGATGACCAATAACGCTAACAACACAAATCTATGTCCTTGGCTAGATGAGCCAAAGGTCTATTACTGGAAAGACATAATGAGTTCTCAGAATGAATAGAAAGACAGAACTGGGAAAAGAAGCTTGGGCATTATTTAGAATTCAAGCAGGTAAAGGAATTTGGACACCGGAGACAGGGCGGGCCTCATGACACGAACTGTTTACTCTTCTCATTTTGCTTCAGTAAGGATCACCATCTTAGGAGGGAAAAACTGACTGAATTCTTTGAGTCTTCAAACACAGGGGGCCCGTTTCCATGATACAGTTGCAGTAGATCGGGTTCAGCTAGAAAGGATAATTGCTCAAAATAATGTGGTGTTTTTTAGGTTTCAGAGAGGTTCGTAGCCAGAAAACAGCAAATAGTTTTTTGTACACTGATAAAACGCAGCTTTATTTCATAAGAACGCAGGATTTATTATTTGAAAGGGCTAAAGAAAAAAGTGTAATTAAGATTTAACAAATGGAAACATTTTAACGTACCTTTCATGATTGGAGAACAATGCGGTAGAGTTCTAAAATAAATCTTAGGCATAAGTCATGTCTTAAACATTTATAATAGTTGGACAAATAATTTAATCTTTTCACATCTTTATTGATAATTTTGGTTTCCATATTTCATATTTATGTATTCTATATTATTTTGTGATTTATTAAATAATATATCAGAAAAATGTTTTGTTCCTCAATGTGTATATCAACTTTATTGTTTGAATATGTTACATTAGCCTTTTATTGTACATATAAAAAAGCAATTTCAACAGTTTCCTTGATGTTTTCTGTCTTAGCATTCAGTTCCAGAGTAATAAATACAAACATGTGCGATAGATGGGGTCTGTTTTGCTATCATTTTGGCTCATTTAGCATTTGATGACATAAAAATTATGTCATCAAATATATACTTACAAATATATGCAAAATGCAGAAACATACATTAAATGAACTTCCGTTTTTGATTCTACACTATAGAAACAGGTATTGAACAAGATAGCTCAACAGCACCTGAGTAATCAAATACATTTCTGCTTCTAAAATGTTTTTAACGCATTTCGAAATGGTGCTATTCCCCATTCTTTCAGGATCAGTGAAGTGTAAATTTCCTCCAAGTAATGTTATTCCATAGAACGATTATAGTGCATACTCTGTAACTTTGTGACCTAGATTAAGTAAAAGCCCTCAGGTTTTAGATAAGAGAAAAGTAAATAAAAATATAATATAAGGAGAAAACATGGGTTAAGGGAGTAAAATGACAAATAATCCAACTTGATAGAATCAAGGTTGTGACCATTCTCGAGTAAGTTCTCATAGGCACATAATTAATTCTAGGTAAGCCATGTTTCAGCTTTCTTTTTTATTTCTTTTGTCTGTGGTCCTTTTGTGCCTTTTTTATCCATTTTTCTGTAAAGTTTATTAAAAGCACGTGTGACATCAAAGGAACATAGTGGGTACTGTGTGAAATATAACTATGAAAAATATTCATGCATAGGTTGCCAATTTATAATATAGTAAGTAGGAAAAAAATGAAAATGAATAATTGCTGAAATGGAAAATAAGTATCTTGTGAGGCAGGCATCATGTATCCATGCTATTTAAAGCAATAATTTCGGTGAGAGAAGAGGAACAAAAACTGTGAGGAGGAAGTGCCATTTTGGTGAGGATTTAAAAAACTAATAAATTCTAAATAAGGGTCAAATATATCTAGGAAACAGTGAAATAGCAAGAAAAAGGTCAAGAAAATGAAACAATAGAAACTAAATTCCCTGTGTGGCAGTGCCAAGCACAGGTCTCGGGGTAGATGTCAGGAAGTTTGGGGTCTTCGAGCTGTCAGGCAGAACTGGACAGCCACCACGGCTTTCTGATCTGAGCCACGAGTAACGGGCCACCCCCCTCATCAAAATTTAAAGTTCGTGAAAATTAGAAGAGTGTTGCCACAGTTGAAAGCTATGTTGGGTTAAGTCTTGAGTTCCATGTGAGGAATTGTTACTTTTCCTCATCAATCACATGAAAGCCATGGCCATTTTGAATTACTGACCATCTTGGTTTTGTGGGATTTTTTTGAAACAGTCAAGGTGACTTTTTCATTTTTCCATAATACTACTTCCTGTTATAATTCCTAGGTGGCTACTTTTCTAGCTAAATTTGCATTTAAGTACAAAAACACATCATCCATTTTTAAACTACTTATTGAATGCATCTCTCAGGATAGGCTATGTTATGCTGTGGTGTACAAAGACAAAGTCTCAGACGATGAACACCCCAGGCATTTAGTTCTTGCTAGCGGAAAGTCTGCCAGAAGTCTGCAGGAAGCTTGGAGCCAACTTCTTCCCACCTAAGTGCTCCGTATTCCCAGCTGCTCCAGTCTCCTGGACTTCCATTTGTTACCCCGAGTGGAGACGAAGAGCATGGGGATCCAGCAATGATGCCTGAAGCCTTCCGTGCCAAAATGACCAACACCATTTTCTCTCAGTTGTCACAGAACAGCCTTAAGCAACCCCACCACACTTCAAGAGCAATGTGGATAGAAGGAGATGAAACAAGGAAGGCAGCCAGCAGCATGTCTGCCACCTATGTTTTCTTGTTGTAAGTTTTTATTTATGGATAAATTTAAATTATTCTGATCAATCTCCATCAGCCTGTATAGATGCATGTTTTCAGTTATGACACACTCAGAAAAAATAGAGGGGCTGGGGATATAGCTCAGTGGCACAGCACCTGCCTGGAAAGCGCGAGGTCCTGAGTTCAGCTCCCGGTACCCACATAAAGAAAAAAAAATTGTTAAAGTAAAGCAAACTGCCATACACAGTAGAATACACAAATGTTCATTGTGTCATCAAAACTCCAAAAGATTTATTCCTACAAAAGTCAATGCAGATTTTCAACAGTCCAACTACATCTGAGAGAAACACAGAGTAGTGGAAATTATCGGCTAAATTACCTTGATTTGAAAATGCTGCTTTCTCCTATAATGCAGCAACTCATTTTCCTGCCTTTTAATTAATTGCAAGTGTTTGTTTTTTCCACTGTCGAATTTCAATCGCTTTTTTCTGTAAATAAAAGATCCAAATGATATACATGCAAATGATACCTTCTTGTGTTTAAATTAAAACTTACTTTGATCCAAATTCAAGTGATTTATTTGCCCACTAATGTTTGAACGGTATGCACATGGTGCATTTCAAAGTGTATGTTATTATATATATATTTCTTCTCTTTTCAAAATTGGGTTGGAAATAAAAATCATAACCAGCCCTTTACGTGTACCTATTCCCAAAGATGAATGTAAACATTATGCATTACAATGTGTACTAATGCATTTTTTAAAATACAATTGAAAGAAAGGAGATATAGATTTGTGATAAATAACTTTCGCACAGAAGAAAGTTTGCTACTGATAGGGTAATTACATGGACTGGAACACAGAACGCAACTCCTGCCTCAGTGTTCCGCACACACTGTGGCGAAGCAGCAGAGGAGCGAAGCTCACCATTGGGATGCGGACTTTGGATGCGGGCATCATCGGCAGAGAAACCTCTCAGGAGCCCCATGTAGGAATCGTACAGGAGCTGCTGAAATATTGGGCCACAGTTTGACAGAGGCAATGGAAGATGTCGGATTTCAGAGATACGGGAGGAAGCAGGGCTCCAAGAGGTCCTGATCTATTGCACGTGGAGTATGTGGTAAATACTAGAATTGAGGATGACGCTTGGACTAAAATTTTTTTTCCTAAGCAAGTGGGTGGATGGTGACACCGCAGTTGTTTTCTATTAAGAGGAGCGAGCGTACTGAACCTGTGCTGTTACAAGCATGAAGGACACTGGAAAGGCTCCTGAAGAACCCGCACAGTTGAAATAAGGGGTCTTTTTCCATAGTCTGTACATTTTTGTTGTTATTCCTTTCCCATTCTCTGGCATTTCTTTTTGTAGCATCAGATGTGTCTGCAGCTTCCCCAGGGCAGAGCAAAATAGCTAATCCTCTGCTTTCTGGTAAAAAGACTGAAGATAAAATTCCAGAAAGATCAGTATGTCCAAGGGATAGGGCAGAGAGGAAGAAATTCAGTAAGGAGACTATGTCAAATTTGTAATGTACTCCAAGACTTCCTTACGAATTGCACTCCTGCGGCTTTCCCTAATCGTATTCAGCAAAGCCAAGACAAAGAGCATGGAAAAGAGGCGCCCCACCACCCACATCCCAGAGTGACCTCCCGCACCATGGCAGATTCACCTCAGCAAAATAAAACCTGAAAACCGAGTGGACATCGGAAAGCACGGCACGCAGCAGACAGAGAGGGCCTCGTGGAATAAACCTACGTAGATCAACTGCTTACTAAACTACAGTACTGATGCACTCGATAAGACCGAAGTGGAAGCCAGCATCTTACGTTTAGTATCTAAAAAGTGCAGGATGCACTTTACTCAGCATACAAAGAATGAGAAAAACTGCAATCTATGTAGAAAAAAGAAACAAAGAGGCCAATGCTGAGGTGCTGGATTCATTTCACAGACTTTGAAGTAGACACTTTCCAAGGAGAAGTAGACACAGTTCCAATTAAGTAAATGAGAAAACCACTGATACCGGTGGAAACTTGAAATCTCAAAATGAAGCCACAAAGAATAACAACATCATAATTTTACCACTAAAAAACCCCAAAAGAACCCAGATATCTGTGAGAATAGGTACATGTACTTGACATATCTTAATTCTTTATGTTTTCCCTCCTATCCCTCTCTCTGTCTCTAGAGCCTCTCCCTTCCATTTTTTTTTTTAGTTCATGTTTGCAAAATGGTACATTAATTCAAAGGATAATGTCTTCTTATACAAGGAAATGTGTTCAAAGGCTCAGTTTGTAAACGTTTAACAATGTTTTCTCCACATCTCTTTTGTCAGTGTTTGCAAACAACAGAGTCTTAATGTGTTGTCTTGCTCTCCTTAATAGCCTTTTTACCAAAGAAAAATGGATTTTTCTCTACTGTGAATTTTTTTTAAGATTTTTTAAAACAAATTCTAAATATTTATGATTATTTTGTGAAATAGTGTAAAATATTGAATTGAAAGTCACACATTTTTAAATATTTTGAAAATTGGTGTTTGTTTTTGCTCATCCTTCTCTTTTTCTTTTCTTTTCTTTCTTTCTTTTTTTTTTTTTTTTTTTTGTAGTCCTGGATACTGAACCCAGGGCTACACTCTGAGCCCTTTTAAATGACTTTTCTTTGAGATGAGGTCTCATTAAGTTTCTAAATTATTCATGGTAGGCTGCAAATTGCTATTCTCCTGCCTCAGCCTCCCATACTTGGCTGATCTTCATTCCCAAGGGCTTGTAGATGACTATTGGGAGATGTTACTTAACGATGAATGCGATAGCTATTTTGTTCATTTTTTCCCACTTATTCTATATTCTTATGTCCTACAAGATTTGATTGTTGTTTTAATTAAGTTCTCATTACTGTGTTACATAGGGTTATCAAAAACAGAACCAGGGGCTTATACCATGCCGAGCCTGAGCGCATTGCCAATCCTGTGTGCTCTGTCACTCGCTGAGGGACAGTGTGATGTATGTCATTCGGCCACACTGAACTATCTCCCACAAGCTCGATTCCATGTACTCCCAGTTCTCTCTGGCAGGGTCTGCCAGCAAGGTTGATGACTTATTACTGTTACCGTCATGTATCATTCATCAATAAGCAAATGCTAGGAAGGGGATGTAGATTACAAAAAGAAACGTTGATACATTCTCAGCAATATTGCCTGCTACTCAAATGTTAATGCAACGGTTATGGTAATTAGAACATAAAATGAAATGTATCTGAATTAATAATGCAACCTATTAAATCACAAAAATGTCTGAGAGCTCTCCAGGGAACATTAAATTTAGCTGACAAAAATCGCTGGTTAAAAAAAAGAGAAAAAAATCTTAGTGTCTTTCTTTTTATTTTTCTTCTGTTTTTAAATGTTTTATTTTTCTTTCTTTTATTAAAAGAGTAAATCACAGGGGAAATTTTAAGTATTCTCAAATCGCAAACATGCGGTCTTTAAAATTTTATACAGACTTTCTAGTACATCATTCATGTTTTCAAAATAATCACAATCAAGAAGATCCTCAAACTACTTAGTTGTAAAACATAAGAATAACTTTGGGTAATAATAATTTCAAATGCTTCTAGACAAGATTAGGCCAATGTATACATACTCGTTTTCCAATTTTCTTTTGTGAAGTGCACGTTTTGTGCTGTCTGGTAAACAGATGAGAAGATTTAATGACATAATTAATGGAGAATATACAGTTCCTTTCCTATTTGTGCTGTCGTCAAATAATTACTGAGTGCTTATCATGTACTGCGTTTTCTGCTCTGAAAATGTAACAGAAGTTGATACAGTTCCTCATGGCGGAGAGAGAAGATTTTACTAACATAACAGATATATCCCAACTTATGGCTGAAAAGTTTCTATTGATACCATAAGGCAGAGTGTGAGGAATGGGATGAGAAAGGTACTCCGTCTGACATGAGGTTATCAGACGAGACTCCTCGGGTAAGGTGACAAGGAAGAGAGAACTGAAGAAAGCACAGAAGTGAGAAACACAGACACGTGAAGCGCAGGTCCCGAGGCAGATGAGCACATCCGGTGTTCAAAGGCCCACAAGATGGCTGTGTGACTGGACCCTGAGCAGAGGGAGAGAGCAGGGTGACACAGCAGGCAGAGAGCGGGGGAGTCTGCCAGTCGCCCTAAGGGGGTTGCAGTCGGGTTTCTGAGACTCACTTTCAGACAATGTCTGTTTCCAGTAAGATAGGAAGGGCCACAGCCAGGCCCTGACGTAATCAGACATGTGGCCCTCTCAAAAGGAGGGGCAATGAGGGCTGAGAACGCTCATTTAAAGTTCTTTATAGTCAATTTACCTTCACCAATGAAGGAGATGAAAACAAAATATTTTGAAGATGTTTTTTAGATAGTGGTGGTTAAATCGGTTTGGGAAGACAGTTGCTTAATTTATTTATGTTTAAATTTCCTCATCTATGAAGCAGAGATAATGCTATTGGCTGGTACACATAAATAATAATTTTGCTGTTGATTTTATTCATGTTGTTTGTTTAACTTTTTTATTGTGCTTATAAATATCTGGTTTGTAAACCTATTCCTAAGAGCTAGGTGTCAAACTGTAACATATATTTTAACATGACTGATTGTCCCTATGATGGCATCTATAAATAATCCATTGTCCTTCACCTTTAGTAAATAAGCAAAGTTCAATTTTTAAAATGTTTAACACTTTGATAAAGTTCATAAAATCCAATTTCACCACATCTCCGTGGATTTGGTGTAGGAAGTTTAAAGAGTACAATGTAATTACTCGAATGTGAGACTCATAATATACGTATGATTAAATGCATTTTATAATGCAGGTAGGAATTAGCACTAAGAGATAAAAGTTTTATAATTGGCTCCTGTAGACTGTGAGGCTGATATTAAATGTTAATGGAGGTGCCACCAGGCTGGGGCCAAGGAGGTCTCCGAACCCGAAATATGAAACATCACCCTCCCTTTTATAGAATAACTTTGCAGGTTTGTGGACTCCCATTGCAGGAAAAGACTGTTTAGGACACGTCGCTAAGAGGCACGGGAAGGTTTACGAGGCAGAGATTATAGGATGCACTCACGGTGGAGTAGGTGCTCAGAGAACTGAGGGGTGTTAGGGTGCAGAACGGGGAATATTAATGTGGTTTTGGTGTAAAATCCTGTGGAATTTGATGATCTATGAGAGATTGGCCTACCCACAGAATTTATGGGGGAAATCTTAATTCAGAGGTGGAAATATGGTCTATTTGTAGGTGAAATAGGACCATTTTTAAATAAAAAGAGAATGGTTGAACCCATTTGCAGGTGAAAGGAAATTGCCCAGGCTTGTTGTGGTTTTGGAGAAAAGAAAAAAAAAAAAAAAAAAAAAAAAAAAACTGGGCTTATGTCTTGAAGTTGTAGATTTTATCTATAAAAATATGATTTTTGGCTCTTTTTTGTCTAGTTTTCATGTTTTTATCATACCTTGATCTCATGAAAGTGTATGCCCTATGAATACAGGGAAAGCAAAGCCTAACTTACAATAGCATATCAATTATTTTTCAGTCAAAATAGAAAATTTGTTTCATTGACCCTAATGAAATCACCAAAAAACCCAGCAGATTTTGTGCAGTGTGTAAGATTTGAGCTTTTACATTAACAATCAAGCTGAATTAATAAACTTGCATGCCCGTTCTACTAACACCTTCCCTTAATCTTCTAAGAGTTTCTCTTATATTTAAGAACACAAATAATGTTGATGTTCAAAATTGATGGTATGTCATCTGATTGTATATTATAAAAATACTTTTAAGCATTATTTAGATACTGCCAAGAAAGAATTGCCCAAATTCAAGTTAACAAACACATCAATTGACTATGCATCTGAATATATGATGTTCCAGGTTTTAAATATTACAGAGAATCTCAAAACTAAGTTTCTCTCTTTCAAAGATTTTGGTCCAGACTCTTACATGAGAGAGGCAGAAGGCAATCACCCCAGTACGTTCACAAGAATAGCACATTTCTCCTTCTGGAAAATGTTTGCCTCTAATAGGGCTTATTTAATTGCCCTCCAGCCTACTCACAATGCTCACTTATAAGAATAATAAATCTGCTTCTGAATACATATTTTTTTTAAAATACAAAATCAGCCTAGGAATTATTTGTCTGTTTTCCACTTCATCACCTCATATTGTTCTTCCATGGGACCTGACCTTGAGAACAATACCTGGCATGATAGAGATTTTTAGTTCTCTTCATTTCAGAGTGGATTCTAGGCTTCTCATTTGGCTTTATGTGTATAACTTTAGAAATGTATTTGAAAATATTCTGACACAAAGACACAGTCACTGTATCTTTGTGAATAAAAAAATAAATGAAAATTGAAATGATAGCTTTTCGATGGAGGCTAGAGCACGAAGTGTCCGCTTAGCCGTTGTTCTGTGATGTTTTGAAGTTTTGATGAAGAAATGTGTAAGTGAGTGTGTGTACCTTCACGTGTGTGTTTATCTCCAACATGAATTTCAGAAATGTGCAGTAGAAATGTCATTTCAAGTGCATTCAGAAGAGAATTTTTGAAAAAGGAGGATACATTGAGGGCAGGAAAAAAACATAGTAACAGCCAGGGACATTTCCCCAGCGACTACTGAATTTCTGTTAAGTAGATTGAGTCTCTATAGACAAAATTCTAGCAGTTAATGGAAAATTAAGTTGATGTCTACCCAAAATAATGTCCTATAATCTGGTTATAGCCTATGAGATATTCTAAGTCAAGGTAATAGAAGAATGTCACAAAATAACAGTATTTGTTTATTTATTCAACAAATATCTTCACCCACTTTTTCTTGATATGACTATAATCCCTACTTATTTTCATAATCACTACATAGGTTGGGGAGTTCACTTCTGTTCTTTGTACCTCAGTTTCATAGACTGCAAAATGAGAACAATAGTAATAATTACACCATAAGGTTACTGGGAACACTCAATAGAAAAATCCACGCACATCGTTTAATACACATCCTGGCACATAGTAAACACTGAATGTTTATTACCATAGTTACTATGACATAGTACAACTTTATGAATTGTAGAAATGAGGTTAAACAAAACAAAAATAATTTTTGTCTTCCATAACTGCGTATACGTGTGATTTCTCCTGATTCTGTACGATGTTAGGGAGCAATAATAGCCACGCAGTAGGACAGGAAAAGGAAGGAGCAGTTAGGACGGTGAGCGTAGGTTCAGTGATGTCAAGGAACCGTTACCATTACCTCTCACGCCTCGGATGTGATCTGAGTACAGCCCTCGATGTCTCGCGTGCCTCTGGCTTGATTCCCACTTAAGGAGAGAGTGAGCTGTAGGATGTGGGGCTAAATATGAGCGATTAAGTCAGCCAAGACACTGCTGCAGGAAAAGGTTAGTGTGATTCTCACAGGATTTCAAATAGATCTTCCGGGAGTGACTTTTTTTTTAAAGTGAGAACACCCTGTGTGCTGCGTCTTCTGTGTATGTAGTCATTTCCCTTTTCACCTGTCTGACTTGTTTTGTTAAGGCTAAGGAAGGTCTTTATTAGAGCCAACAAAAAGCTATAATTATGAGCTCAAATTCTGAAAACTGTGAGCTAAATACACCTCTTCTCTTTGTGAGAACCTAACCTCAAGTATTTTGTTATAGCAACAGAAAACGGACTAAGTATTACCCAAAGTATATTTTTCAGAACTCAACAAATAACTAAGTTCTATTATTAAATTCCATATTTCTTAGCTCTTCTAGACATTCACACATGCTCACAGGTACACACACAAACATATAAATACCCCTGTAATTTTGAGATTATGAAATAAAAACAAGCACCAGACAAAAACCTTTATTTAACCCAAGGTTTTTCAACCCATAAATATCTAAACACCCCACCAACCCAAGACTTCTAATGAAAATGAGGTGGCATTGCATCAATTATCCTCTGGCTTTTAGAGATGTTGATGACTATAAAATGTAATTTATAGGACAAAAAGAAAAGAAATGGAATAGATATTCTCATGTTCAAGACATAATTTAGAGAGTCAGTCAACAAAAACTATGAGAAAAGATGTGGCTATAGGGCCAGTGATATAGTGCAGCAGCATAAGCGCCTGCCTGGCAAGCACGAGGTCCTGAGTTCGACTCCTGGTACCACCCCAAAAAAAATAAAGATATGGCTATAAAAAGGATGGAAGGGAGAGAAACAAAATAACCTGAGGTGGCTCCCTCTTCTAAGATTAGATAAATTATATGAGCTTTGTATTATAAAAATTACAGGTATGTGACTCACATGTAACTTGTAACTGTGAATGAAATATAACCTCGTGTTGCTTAACTCCTGGATTATCCAGATCATATCACTGCTATTTTCAAAGCATGCATAAATTCAAGCTCACTATGTATTGGTAATTTCTAGAACAAAGCTTTGAACCTGGGTTATACATCCATTGTATATTTCCTTCACCAAATGAATAGGACCAAAGATTTCCATTTACTAATTTTTATTTTCTTTGGCACTTATTAGTTTTTGATCATGTTTTGAGATGCTTTAGCAAGTTTATATCTACTTTTGTAGCACCATTGATAATTACCAACCTACTCATTTGATAAACAAAGCAAACTGTTAACACTGTTCAACTAATGACCAGTGAATATTTTAGAAATTAGAACATTTAATGACAATGAGGCCATCAGTACAGTTTTCACTATTTAACAACCTGTCAGTGCCAAAAATTTATATTATGTGCTAAAATAGTGTAGCTATAATAAATTACTTGTATTAGATACCAAAGTATATAAAAATGTAAGTATAGGAACTATATATATATATATATTGGGTGATATTTCAGTATGATTATAGCACAAGACAGATATCACAGAGGAAATAAGTTTGGATGATTAATGTGGAGATAAAGCCGTAAGTATAAACATTATGAAATAGCTTGAACTTTCGACTATGTGAAAGTAACATGAGCAAATAAATTATTTAGCAATATATTTCTAGTAGGTTTTAAAGAATAATGTAGGAGTTAATTTAAATTTCAGGGGCAATAAATTTTAGTTCTCCCTATCTAATCTTCATTTTCAAATAGTACAGTGAAATTATTGGGGAGAACACAAAACAATTTGTGTGAAGAGATAAAAAGAAATATTGTTAATTACGTATTTACCTAGCAAATACTATTTAGAAGAAAAGAAGCTGTGCTATGTGCTCAAAAAGACCTTGTGTACACACATGCACTAACACACACACACGCATAGAATTAAGGGAAGTGAGACAACACTGATTTTCCTTTTAACTTGCTTTGCTTTATATTAGTAGGTTTCAGAGTTTCCTAGTGACAAATGTCAGCCCTCTTGAATCACAAACCCAACTTGTTACATCAGTGTAAATTTCTCATACGTCCTCCCAGCATAGGTGGAAGGGTGGAGCAGGCAGAATTGTGATGTTTCATTTGTCCAAAATCTAGTTTATTTGCAGAATAAGAATTAACAAAATGAAAATAAAATCACAAGCATTATCTGGGAAAAGAGTTCTATAATGGTGGTGTGAATTAGTCAGCATGTCCACAAACCAGGGAAACATCAATTTAACTGATAAAAGTTTTTAGAAACAAGGAAGAGAGGGAGGAAGGAAAGGGAAAGAGAGAGAGAGATGAAGAAAATGACAGATGGAGAGGGAGACGGAGAAGAGATGGGAAGGAAAGGAAAAAACACACAAAGTGGAAATTGTACTAAAAGCATACAGAAAAGAAACCTCTTTAGAAGCTCCAGAAGATGAGTTAGTGGCATTTGAAGTATTATTCTCCCTTCCTTTTGCTGCATTTCCATCCTGACCAAATGTGACAGATGGTCACAAAGACAAAGACTTCCTTTCTCCACAAGTACTCGGTCTAGACTCATTGATTTATCCTAGGAAGGGCCAGGCATGAGTTACTGTGCTCTGCCCTGTACGGCAAGGCTCTCTGCTCCAGACGGGCACACCAGAGAGGCTCTTCAAGCTGCAGTAAGGTAGGACCTGTGCACCCAGTGCAGTAGATTACAGTACTGGTGTCTGCTTGGCAAAGCACCATTTGATAACAGAGTGACAATTTCACACCAAATTCCCCAGCTGAAATCCGTCAGAGAAGACTAATGGCACTGAACCACTCAATATTCTGCTTATAAGACAGAGGTAACAGAGGTCACAGAAGGGGAGAATATCTAAGGATGGGAAGGAGCAGGGCTTAACAGGAAGAGAAGGTAGCTTTGGGTATGTGGGGTATATGGACTTGCCTGAGGATTTGTGGAAAGCAGTGGACATCTTGGTAGAGAACAAATAAAAAGGAGTGAAATAGAAGAAAATATAGAAGTTGAAAAGACATGACATTGAAAGAGGCGAAAGGGAAAAAATTTCTGTGGCTTTAGAAGTCCCATGGTCTGACAGAACCCAGCCTCTTATAATGATCCCATCTTTAATTGGATCAGAGTGTTATGGCCCACAGTGTTATAACAACAAATTTTTAGTTATTAACTAGTAGAGGATAACTCTTAGTTTTGATACTAGTAGTGGAAAACCAGGCTAATACTTGATTGAGAGATCAAAGAACAACCCAAGAACATCCAGCTAAAATCGAAGTCAGGCCTAGCAGTCAGAGAGACTGTGTGAAACCCAAGGTCGCAACTTGTAAGAGGCTCCCCCTTGCGAGGGAAACGCAACTCACTGAAACAGTCCAGGAATCACTAAGCAATGCAATCAGTAAGCACTAAAGACAAAAATCCTAGGTTTTGGTTGTTTGATGTTGTTGCAATATATTCTCTAGTGTGTTATTAGAAACTTAAAATTGAGAAATGCAAAGATAGAGAACCTGACTATAGAACTTCAGATACTGAACCTTATAAACTGATACTTCAAAATGCCTCTCGTGGGCTGGTGAGATGGCTCAGCGGCATAAGTGCCTGCCTGGCAAGTGCGAGGTCCTGAGTTCGACCCCTGGAACCCACATAAAGGAAAAAAAGGACCGGTGATATCACTCAGCGGCACAAGCGCCTGCTGGCAAGTGCGAGGTCCTGAGTTCGACTCCCGGTACCCACATTAAAAAAAAAAATGCCTCTCATAAATCTACACAGAGGATTTAAAACTGTAAGGAAATAAATAATGTAAAATATGATGACAACTTCTCAGCAAAGGAAGACTAATAATATAAAACTAATGAAAACAAAAGTTTTCACTAAAATTTAAAATTACTAAAAAAGATCAACAATAGAAATAGTCCAATTAAAGATATTTATATAGTCTACAGTGACAAATGCATGTATGTATTATGTATATAAAGCATCAACAAAATACACACAACAAAATACAATGAATGGTAAAAGCTACAAATAAAAAGAAATAAAAAACAGTTTGAATGTAACAAGAGAGAAATACTTATCACTTCCAAGCAAAGACAGTAAAGTGGTTAACTGACTTTTCATCAAAGTGTCGATGTCAAAAGGTAGAAACATGGCATATATAAAGTATTTAAAGATTTTTTAAAAATCATCCAATAACATTACACATAGTACAGCTATATTTTTCAAAAAAGAAGGTGAAATAAAGACAATCCCAGATAAATGTAAACAGAGGATTTTTTTTTTATTAACAGATCCATCTTATGAGAAATAGCAAGAAATAATAAATGCTTCAGCTCAAAAGAAATTTGAGCTGGCCAGCCAGACAGTAATTCAAATCTACACGATAGGGAAAGGGGTACGGAAGAGAATGGAAACTCCTGCAGATTTAGATTATGTGTGTGTATACATATAGTATGTATACGTGTAAATTCAACATATTATATATTATGCTATCTATTATGTACATATATTCTAAAATATGATGTATTTTCTCTTTTATTTTTTTTATTTTTTTTTTTGGTGGGTACCGGGGGAACGACCTCAGGACCTCGCGCGCCAGCAGGCGCCCGTGCTGCTGAGCGATATCACCGGCCCCTTTTTCGTATGTGGGTTCCGGGAGTCGAACTCGGGCCCATCGCGCTTGCAGGGCAGGCGCTTAAGCCGCTGAGCCATCTCACCGGCCCCTGTATTTTCTCTTTTAATCTCATAACTAATTTACAACCATTTGTACAGAAGGCTTATGTAGTATGCCTGAGTTTATAACATGGAAATGTAACTTACCGGCTAAAACAGCATGAAAGAGGAAGGTGGCAAAACATATTAAAATAAAGAAAAGGCAATAGAAAACTCAAATCTATAAGAAGAAATTAAGGAAGAGAGAAATGGGAAAAACACAAATTTAAAAGCTCCTTTCGTTTTTTCTCTAAGCTTTTAAGGCATATAAAATAATTATTTAATAAAGATTCTTGGGTTTGGACGTATGTAGATGCAATATGTAAAACAATAAAGGTAAAAGAAGCGGTAGTAAAATGTCTTTCTTTGCCTAGTTCAGTTACAATAAATCTAAAATAAATCTGATTTTATATACCTATATAATCCTTTGTGCAATAACTAAGTAAATTATAAAATGTAATAAAAAATATTAGAGTAATTAAACATTACATTGCAAAATATTCAGTGAATGCAAAAGAAGACAATAAGAATAGAGGAATAAATAACTAGAAACACATAGAAGTCAAAAAGAAAAATAGTAAATATAAATAAAACTATATGGCTAAAAACATCTGGGCCAGTGAGATGGCTCAGTGGTGGAAGCGCCTGCGTGGCAAGTGCAAGGTCCTGAGTTCGACTCCTGGTACCCACATAAAGGAAAAAAAGGGCTGGTGATATCGCTCAGTGGCACAAGCGCCTGCTGGCAAGCATGAGGTCCTGAGTTCGACTCCCGGTACCCACATAAAAAACAAAACAAACAAAAAAACACTTCAGGTATGAAAGTACAAAAGTTCAATCAAAGAACAGAAACTATCAGGCTGAATAAAAACACCATGATCCAACACTATGTTGTCTATAGATGATGCACTTTAGATTTGTATATGTTAAACATAAAAGAAAAATACCATGCAAATAGCAACTATAAGAAAAGTAGCCTATATTAATTAGATAA
Source organism: Erethizon dorsatum (assembly GCA_028451465.1). Lineage (NCBI taxonomy): Eukaryota > Metazoa > Chordata > Mammalia > Rodentia > Erethizontidae > Erethizon > Erethizon dorsatum. The sequence continues at coordinate 58,713,076 of CM051830.1, read as the reverse complement.
AGGAATTTAAAAAAATAAAAAAGAAGTAGTCAGACATGTTGGTACATAATTGTAATCTGCAATACTCTGGGGCCAGTGGCAGGAGGATTTCCAGTTTCTGCCCAGCCTGGGCAACTTAGCTGCATAGAACCTGTCTAAAAATTAAAAATAGAGAAGGGCTGGGAGTGTAGCTTCATGCAGAGGCCTGTGTTTAATCTACAGTACGACAAAGAAAAAAGCAAACAAATAAACAAAGCAAAGTTACTAGATATAGGACAGGGCATTTTACAATAAAACTGTAAATATATCAGAAATGTAATACAGTTAGAAACATAGTCTTCTACTAGAGCCCACAAACATATGATGAAAAATCTGATGGAATTAATAAGAAAAATAGACAATGCAACAATGGCAGTCTGGGTCTTCAGTCCATTCTACTAAGTAAATGTTAGAACAACTAAGTTTAAATCCATTATATCAAATTATGCAGCAGATTTAAACAGTATATACTATAAAGAATTAGCAGACCTCTATGGAACACCTCAGTTTATAACAATCTCATACGCATTCTTCTCAAAACTCCATAAACTTTAAAGTAGTTGGTGTTTTTTAGAGCTGGCTGGATGTAGGATGCATAAATATGGATTAAGGGTTTGATACTGAAAGTAAGGTGCATGGTACTGAATCAGTCTGCCAAATGGTTTAACATAGTTTTGGGTGTGGGTAATGGAAAGGTCCATTCTGGGTGTGGGTGGCACCACCCGAAAGGCTTGTAGCCTGGATGGCATAAAAGGGAAAGGGAGGCTTGCTGCTCGCTAATTTCTGTCTGTCTTCCCATTGACTATTTCTCCTCTGTGATTCCCCTCTTCCGTACCACCCTGCCTTGGAGCCAGCCAACTGTGGCCTGAAACCTCTACATACTGTGAGCCAAATAAACCTTTCTTCCGTTATCACGTGGGTGTTAGATATTGTGTCTCAGTAACGAGAAAAGTATCTAAGGCATGAAATGATCATGCAGAAATCACTAAAAATACCAAGACAAACTGAGTTGTATACTTCAAATGGGTAAAGTATATGGCATAGAGTTCTATCTCAATACGAAGATTAAGAAGATACGTAGTAGCTAGTCTCCATGGAACTTGGCTGTAATCCCAGCATTAAGGGAGCCTGAGGTAGGAGGATGGCAAGTTCAAGTCCCATGTGGGCAACATAACCAGAACCTGTCTCAAAATAAAGAATAAAAGGGCTGGGCATGTAGTCTGTGTGTGGTAGAGTGTGTCCAGGTATGATTCCTTAGCACCACACACATCCAAAAAAGATATATAATAATTTTACATGTAAGTTTTTTTTTTTTAATTGGGTGATGGATCCATGGTGCAGAAAATTCACTTAAATGTAAAAAAAAATATATAAGATTATTTTCTTTGGTTTGCAAATTTATTTTTAATTCCTTTTAACTATTAATTTATTTTTAATTGACAAAATGTATATATTAAGTCAGGTACAATATATAGTTCTGAAATATGTATTCATTGTGGAATGCTCATTCTTCTGTTTAACAAAAGGTTTTAGGGAACTAGAAGAATAAATTTCCTGCTCCAGGCAATCCTCTAAAATACAAACTGACACCTAATTTACTGTTCTTTCATCCAAACAAGATGAAAGCAGAATTTTAAGAAACACCCCTCATTTGTGTGGGAAGAATCCATCAAATGTAGTAGCATAAATGCAACACAAAAGGAAAAGAGTTACATATGTTTCTTTTAACTGATAGAGTTACAATATACTGTGAATGGAAATTCCTAAACACCATTCTGTCAGAAGAAATACAAACTGCACATGCAAATTTTTATTATAGCAAATTGAAAAATCAAATAATGATAATAGAACAAAAGGAAACAGAAAACTAGATTGGTCTTGTAATAAAAGTAAGACCACGTTATGAATGTTGAAATACATTCAACTCTGAAATATTTGTCAACCTCCAGGCAACAGCGTCTCTAGTGCGGAATGGGAAGAGGACAGAGGTTTGTACGTCAGGTAGGGGTGAGGTGGGGATGTCACTATGAATTCTTAACAATAGTGACATTCGTATATGTGACTTCCAAGAGACAAGGAAGAGTTTCATAAGTAAAATGGCCACTTTAATTAAAATAATTCCCGTACCATACAGTTATCTGAAAATATCATTTTAATATATTTTTAAATTTATGAAATGAAAAAGAATGAATTGATTGAAAGAAACTAATAGGTAGATGAAACATTTTATTTCAATGTAAATCTAACTGAATTCAAAATCTTTAAATACAATAAAAAAAAAAATTGCTACCACTTTGTGAAATCTATTGAACGTACCACTTAGGATGTAAAGGCAAATGTCTGTGAAATAAATGTCCTTATTTTCAAATATTTGAAGAAAATATATCCAGGAATTTCAAGTAGACCTTCAAGAAGAGAACGCCTCTGCGTCGGGGCTCTTCAGAGTCTGCGGGCTATGTGAGCTGCTGAGGCATGGGGCGGACGAGGGAGGCTCACAGGAGGGGAGGCGGCGGGGTGCGGCCTCCAGGCCCGAGGTGGAGCGATCCATGCACCTACCCACCCCAGGAAGACGGAAGCTGCCCAACCAGACAGATCGAGGCCGCAGAACCAGCCCAAGGCCCGAGGTCCGAGGTCCAAAGGTCAAGGCGGACGGGGCCTCCTCAGAAGTGGGCACACTTCCCTTTCTATTTCTTTTTCACTCCTTCTGTGCTCCAGGACTCTGGGTTGGTTCTCTCCGCATCTGGAGTAGATCCTGCCCCCTCAGTTTGCTGGCCCAAATGTCAACCCACAGACACACCCAGAACTGGGCTTTACTAATCTGCTAGGCATTTCTTAACCCATTGAAGTTGACATATCTTGATTAACATTCATAACCTCTATAAAAACTTCGGGACTAGTAAAGAAGAGGAGAGAGAAGGGCGAGGAGGTTGATGGAGGATGAACATTAAAGCTTGTTATGTGCAGGTACAAATGAAGCTCCCTACCTCGTATTACTAATATGCAGTAAAAACAAAAAAACAAAACATCAGCAATGTTAGAAGGCTGTGGATAAAGTTCAGTGATAGAGCCCTTGCCTCGCATCTGCAAGATCCAACCCCAAAACCACAGGGAATAAACAGCGAAGCATGTGATCTGTTACGCTTTTTTAACCTTTTATATGAATGTGGCCTTTATTTGCTGTCTCATAGTTTTCCAAGATTTTTTTGTGAAAAATATTAAGATGCTTGTTAAACTTTCATTTTCATTTGATCATGTAAATGAAATCCCACTTGTAATTTCATATGACCTACATTTCTGCCTACCTCCTCTCTTGGTTACGCTACTATAATTTGGGCATTTGATACCTATGATTACCTTAGTAACTTTCAATGAAATTTTATAGAAAATGACATGATATTATGTGGCTAGTTTTACCTGTTACCAAAGAACATTTAAAATGAATGTTATGTGGGAATGGTTTTCAGCTAGAGTTTAATTTTATTTTGGATGGGGTTGAATACTATAAGAATGAATTATTGTAGCATATTGGTAATAATAAAATTATGATGGATTATTTTTAAGCTATTTCACTTCCATTGTTTCTCTCTTAGGTCTCCTTCTCTCTCTTTCTTGTTCTATCACACACACACACACACACACACACACACACACACCAGAGAATCATTGACCTCTGTTTCACAAACTGAAAGTTATGAGGAAAGAGGTTCAGTAATTTGAGTATGATCACTAAATTACTGAACATCAGATCTAGGGTTCAAACTCTGTCTTAGCAAAACCATGATACTGCTTTGAATATTTCTTCAGGCAAGGAATAAAGTGAAATATTAATTTAAAATGGATGAAGAGTTGTTAGGGTATTATTAATGTATTGGTGTGCCTCTCCCGAATACTAAATATTTACATTTTATTATAAGTTATATTTTACTAGAAAAGGATCATGCATCTTGCCTATTAATCATTCTTGTAGAATACTCTTTGAGTATAAAACGTAAAAGCAAAGAATTAAAGGAAAATACAAAAGAACGGCAAACTACTTTTTGTCAAAGACTGTATTCACATTTCTTATATTGAAAGTTATGGAGTTTAAATCTATTAGCACATCACATAAATTAAACTTTGGTATAAATAAATGTTTCTAAACACATGGAACTATAACTAAAATGATTATAGTATGAACTGATTCTAATAATTTAAAAGAGAACTCTATCTTTCAAAACGTACATGACTTTCATAATTTATGAAGACTGTTCAGTGATGTTTATGCCATTTATACCACTGTGTTATTCTGTGCAAATAAACCATGGTCCTTATAACTAGTCAGAAGCGGTCCACTGTTGCACCAAATACTCCATATTATAGCACTTTCTTTCACACCTATACATAATTCCATTTATGATTCAGAAAATAAAAGAACATTTCTAGTTCAGAAAATAAAGAACACTTGTAGTAGAATCCCAGTATTATTGGTCCCTAAATATGCGATGAGAAAAGGTGTACACTAAAGGCATACATCATTTGCTCCAAATCAACTTATACAAATGTGGTGTACAGTAGTACCATATTCTTCTTTTTACTATTTCCTGCTAGAGTTTCTCTAATCTTTTAGGTTTATGACATTAATGACACCCTTTTTCTTTCTTTTTTTTTTTTTTTTATATGCGGGTACTGTGAGTCAAACTCAGGACATCATGCTTGCCAGGCAGGTGCTTATGCCGCCGAGCTATATCACCGGCCCTGACATCCCTTTAAACATCTGATACTAATATGAATTTTCTATTAGAAATCATCATTCAGAGTTATGTAAGCCTGAACTATTTAAGTCTCTAGAGAACATTCTAAAATGTGGTGATTTATTTTTCACATATTTCTTACACATTAGAATTTCAAGTAGTGCAGTAATTGTCCAGGATAATACTCTATTAAAAATCACTGGTTTTGTAGACTTTAGTAGTATGTGGTCAACTGCAAAGAGTGATGGTGAACAAAGTATAAAGCCAAAATTAAACAAACAAACAAACAACAAAAAAAAAAAAACATAGTATACAGTCATTTTTTTCTCAGAAAAAAATTATGCTGATTCCTGGGAATCCGTAGAAGTATTATACAGTATTACCCAGTTTCATACCCAGTTTTCTATATTTTTTGAAATTAAAGGTTTTAATTTTGCATCAAATATAAAATGAAATATAAAATGTCTTTGAGTGTGTGGGTGGAGGAGGGAGAGGAGAGAAGAAGGGGGAGGGGAGGGAAAGAGGGACAGGGACGGAGATAGGGAAAAGGAACCACTGGATCTTCAAGATATTTACCTTATACCCATCCTATTCAGTTTCAGTCTATTTATTTGAATATGTGTTTATGAATACTCACATTAGCAGAGCAACAACCACGTTAATTGCATTGGCTGTAAGAGTAACTGAAAAGAGATTTGATCTATGAACGTTCAGCTTATGTTGGCAAAGATATAAAGTTGCCCCAGTTAGCTCTGTGAAAAAGGTTTTATCATAGCTGTGAGAATATTACTGAAATTCCTGGACATATTCGTAGTTTATGAGGTGTCCTGTTAAATTTAAAAGAAACTGTAATGCTGAAGTTGTGAGCTGTAGTTGTGAGTATATATGGGATAGTTACAAACCACCATCTGTTCAAATAATTCTTTTGCCACAACTTTTGTTTCATTTTATATGTAATTTGTAATTTTAGGTACTGGTTCAGTTGTGTATGTAATCTGCGTACTTTTTGTATAATTTAATTGACATCAGAAATGTCAGTGTCCTCAGTGTGTCTAGGAAGTTTTCTTTTTTAGGTGTTAGTCATCATGCATAAGAAGCTGCTTAGATCGTTCAAACTCACAAGTTACTACAAATAATAATGATCACAATATTTATTACAATATATGTATTTTTCCTTTTCAGTTAGGAATTGTACACGTAATTTAAATATCAACAGATCAAATTTACCAAATAACCTGGAATGTAAGATACCCAAAACCTCAATTTTACTGCTTTAAAACATGGAAGCACAAACCCTCAATTAGAATAGAGACTTTCTAAAGTTTTAAAAGATGCTATGACAAAGCTGGAATTAGAACCCATATCTCTTAATTCATAGCTCAGTTTCCTCCTAGAGCTCTTACAGCATACCTACTGGTGTTATGAACCATTTAAAAACTAAATATGTATGAAATATTTCCAGTAGAAAAATTGCCAAACCTTCATATAAGCTACTTTTGGCATGGATCCTTCCCTTGTGGGGTGTTATTATGCAGTTTAACCACGTATTTTCATTGCACATTTCTGCATTTCACTCTTTACAGTGTCATATATATTCCATTTATTTCAATTTAGTTCCAGCAGATTAAATGTGGCTCTGTCACAGTATGATTATGGATGACAATGTCTGCATATTTAAGAGAAACTTGAACAATGTACATACGTTATACTCTTTTCCTTGTTAAACAGTGAATTCTTGACATCCTTTTAACGCCACAAAAAAATTCTCCACCAATCCTTTAAGGCAATATGTCTGGCTCAATCTCATGTTTTGAATATTTCTTTGCAGTTCTAGCTGTTGCATCTTGGTTTCTATGACAATTCCAGTTAACTCCTACAAAATGGAGTCTAACATAGCTTAAAATATCCTGCATCTACCCCTAATATGGGTTCTGCCACACTGAACCAATTTTCCTTTTTTTTAAATATGAAATGCCTCAAATTCCTCTGATTTATTTATTACCTTTGGTTATCCACACAAATTCTTGCTGCACAAATTCCTGCTTCCTAGGAAACACCGTCGCAAATTTTAAGGTGTGATATGACTCCCACTTTGTGATGTATTCTTTAACTGTTAAAAGTCCCAATTATGGGATTGTTCCTTTGTAGCTTCAAAATATCTCATATCAACAGTATCACCATATTATGCATACATTTTGTGCATATCTATCCCTGCTAACTGACAAAATAGGTCGTGTAGTTTGTGTACTTTCATATCAATTTCATTAAATTTTCAACCATTTGAGCTCAGATACTGTCTTAGGCATTCTGGAATTTGCAAGTGCCTAGTATAGAGACCAGTATAAACAAGATGTTAAATAAAAATTTCACAAGTGAATCTGAGTCAAATTGGAAAACTCTATTTTAATGTTCTAGGAATTGCGAAAATTTTCTATGTGGAGTTCCAAAGTGTACATTACTTCCAATGCATACAAACTAATACTATCTTTATAGGGTCCAGGGTGATACAGAGTAAGCTTTGCCTCAGAGACAGTGGGCAAAAAAATTGGACATTTCCTCAGCTCCTGGTAGAGTGGAAGGTTCCAACCGAAAAGGAAAGAGCCCAAAAGTCCAGGGCAACCACTACCATCTATAAGCCATGCCACTTCAGAGCGGAAGTATCAGTCTGAGAAAATGTGGGTTCCACTTCTGGCTCTGGTACTTAGGCTGTGATTCTGCCCTTGGGAGAGACAGGCCATAGGATGAGAGCTCTGTAGTTTGTCCTGAAAGGATTGACTTTATTTACAACAGAAAGTAGAGAACTCCTTTGCCTAAAGATGTAATGAATAATATTGATTGTCAAATTAATGGGCATGAGAGACAGCCTATTGGCATCGGTAAAGCACACTTTTGGATGTGTCTGGATGCATCATGGAGGTATGGCCTTGGGGACTACATCGGTCCCTGACCCTTTCCCCTTTGGCATTCTTCTGTTCTGCTCTCCAGCCACCATGAAAGTGAGCAGCTTCGCACCACCATGACTTTTGGCCACGATGTTTCTGACTTGGAGCCAACTCATCATGGACTGTACCCTTTCAAACTGTAGCTAAAGTAAGTACTATTCCTTTACACTGGGGTGTCAGGTGTTTATTCCAAGCAATGGTAAATCTGACCAATACAAAAGTCATTGTAAAAATAATGAAGTTCCTGGTGAAAGGTAATTGTGATCCACAAAACGAGCAAAATAGCAAAGTAGCTAGTAATTTAATAGAATCAGGGCAAATGTCCTCAATCTTCTGGAAGTCTATGTTCATGGCCCAAGCTGCACCCAAAGGCATGACCAGAGAAGGACCTCCAAGTTAATAGTCCCCAGATGAATGTGACACAAACTAGTGTCAACTTTCCAATGTGTCTGCAGCCACAGTGCCACCCCAATCAACAGCTTATATCCACTCAGGAACAGCCTCTAGGTAGGTAATCTAAAGATGAAAATGAGGGGAAAATATGTATTATGTTCAGAAACATCACTGAAAGTGAAACATTTCACAGAGAAAGTTCAGACAAGCCTCTAAACAAGTAACACACCAAACAGTAATAACCACCAACAGGTGCAGGGGTAGGGTGTGTACTGAGAGGTGCTACAACGTATTATCTGAAATAATGTCCAGTTTGCAACAAAAATGGGACACATATGAAGGCATAGGGAAATGTGATCAATATACAGGAACAAAGCAAGCAATAGAAACTGATTTTGAAAGGGCTCAAATGGTGGCCAACTGAAACTTAAAAGCAGCTCTTACAAATATTTTCAAGGGACTAAAAAAACTAAAATCAAATAGAGAAAGATATGATCATACTTTGTCATTGGATAAAGAACATTAGTAACATAGATACTGTTAAAAATTGTACACACCGGAAATCTGTATGTGCAAAATTTAAGCCTTGAAATGAAAATTTCACTGGAGGGACTCAGTAATACTGACACAGGCAACAGCATGAATGAATATTGAAACTGTTGTGCGAAGTGAAAAACAAGTTCTAAATGCCCTCTAGAGTATGCTTTTATTTTTATGAAATGTCCAAATTAGGCAGATATATTTGGAGGGAGAAAGTACAGTAGTAGTTGTCTAAGATTTTGTGGGGAATGTGAAAGTTTTAATTGTGTCTCCTCAGAATTCACATATTGAGTTCTGACTCTCTTGGCCTTAAAATATGACATTGTTTTGAAGAAAAGGTGATGTGGTATTCTAGCCAGAACCTTAACATAGAAAATGTCATTAGTTAAGGTCTAAGTAAAGTTGAATAAGCTATGGCCTTTGGTTAATACCACATGATGTCATTAGTTGTACCAAATTTAATGTAAGAATATAAGACATGAAGAATGGGAAAACTTGGATGTGGGTTATGTTCGTACTCTGTGTATCATCTTTGCAGCTGTCCAATAAAAGCTAGAAGTACTCTGAAATTAAAAGTGTATTTAAGGGCCGGTGAGATGGCTCAGCGGCGTAAGCGCCTGCCTTGCAAGCGCGAGGGCCCGAGTTCGACTCCCGGAACCCACATACGAAAAAGGGGCCGGTGATATCGCTCAGTGGCACGGGTGCCTGTTGGCGCGCGAGGTCCTGAGGTCGTCCCCCTGGTACCCACAAAAAAAAAAAAAAAAGTGTATTTAAAAATGGACCTGTGTGATGAAAGAAGGGGGAAATTATCTTGACTATTGTAGAGAATGTCAAGGAATTTGCATGCTAAAAATTGTAGAAAATAACTGAGAGATTCAATTATAATAAATACATTCATTTTGAGAAGCCCATTAACCCAGAGAGATGATAGCAGTTTAAAGCAATTTTTGTTGTGCTTGGCCTCCTGCTTACCCCCCAAAAATATCAAATTACAAATGTTTCTAGAGAAATCACTTAAATATAATGTTTGGTACCATTTATATCGGGAAGTAAAGAAAATATTTTAGGAAAATTCATGTTTAACTTTCAGATGTTATTCTTCTTAAATCTCAGTGAAAACATGAATAATGTAAAGCTTTTTTAATGTTACATAAAATATAATATTTGCCTGACTTCTCAGAGTTATATACATCTTGTATTTTAAATCCTGTTACTTTTCATATGTGAAAAAGTGTAGTTCTTTCTATATATTAATAAAGTTTAAGATGGACCTATATTTTAAGTTAAGAAGAGTGAAAAATTTATAGGATTATTATTAGTGCCATATTCCTTTATCAGATGGCAAAGTTATTTTAGTAGTCTTTCTTTTTAAAAAATGTTCATTGTGGTATCCTGGTGATACAGTAAAGATGGGTTATATATGACAACATAAATTGCATCTTATACTCAAATGTGTCAACTTAGTGAGCTTGGGAATTGCCCAGGGGATTGGTAGAACACACTTTTGGGTGTGTCTGGGTGGGTCATGGAAATATGACCTTGGGTGATACACCCTGTCCATCGTTCCTTCCTTTCTGCCACTGTACACTACTCTGCTTCCCAGACTCCATAAATTTAGGAGCTTTACTCTTCCTCTCCTTTCCAACATGATATTTCTGCCTTGGAACAGGAAACCATGAAAGTGTTTCCCTGAAAATGTGAGCTGGTTGTCAGGTATAATGTGCCACCAATGGAAAAGTTGACTAATCCAGAAAATTGGTACCAGAGAAGTGAGGTCTTTGCTATAACTGTACCTGATAATGTGGTTTAGAAGCCATGGGAAGTAGTTCGTTAGTACATATAGTTTTCTCATAGCTCAATAGCAAATTGAAACCTCGCCATTCATCGACTCCACATTCATGGGCAAAACAGGAAAAGATGCTATCTATTGCTGCAGACTTTACCAAGTTTGAGCACACATGAGAGTATGCCAGCACGAGAGTATTACTTGCAATCAGGCTAGTGGTTATCCTACAATTGTCTTATTTGAGATAACATCACAACAAAAAAGGTCAGTTTTAGAACTTGGTCTTTATTAAAACAGTTTTCTTTTTGTTTTTCTAGTTTTGTCTTTTTTAGTTTTAGGGATCTTTTTTACCCTATGAATATTTAAAACACTGGTGAATATGTATATGTGTATTTGATATATGTTTGTATATATATAGATATAGATATAGATAGATAGATACATATATATAGAAAAAGATATATACATATGTACACTTGTGATTTTGAAGTAAAATTTTTAAAATGTTTAGCTATTAAACATACTTTTTTGATCAAAAAATTACCAGTACAGTTGAAACATCATTTAAAAAAATACATACAAATTATTTTTTTAGCCATGAATATTGCCAATATGAATGAAACATAGCAAGACCTAAGCCACTTGTCTGAACAAACTTTATTTTTTCCAAAACAATGAGAGCCTGCAAATATACACGCTAATACTACAAATTTTAAATTTTGTACAAGAGCCACTAACAGGGACTTATTATCATTATCAAGCATTATGTGCATCGTTTTGGATGCTGTATTTCTAAATGATCACATTGCCACAAACCGATACCACATTGTAGGAAGACGTTAAAGTGGCTGTGACAGTGCAGGGTGGTAGAATTTCTCAGTTCTACCATCATTGTACGAGACTGCTGTTGTTTATGCTGTCCATCACTATTGCTATACCATGTGATACATTACTGTAATACGAATTGCTTAAATATTAGTTTACTAGGGCTGCTTTAACAAAGGACCATAAACTGTACAAATGACAGATAGTCTTGTCAAATTCCAGGCCATTTCTCTTAGCACCTTATATCAAATTTTTAAAAATATTAAAAATTTACTGGATGAAAATAGTCTTTTGAGGAAAAAATGATTAATTATTTTAACACATTTATCTTACTGGATGGTTGCTGCGCCATATAGGTGACTCTGGGTGCTGTGTTATTTGCCAATTTGTAATTTTTTCTAGTTTGCTTTTTAAAATCTGTCAACTTATGGAACAAAATACAGAAACACAATGCAATTAATCTGGGTGAAAATTATATACGAGTAAGCAGAGGCAAGAACTGTGACTCATTCTTTTAAGAACTTGATCACTTAATTTATTTCAAGATTGTTTTATTGTGCTATTTGAAGAACAGCTGTTAAAACCAAAAGTAGCCTGTGATACATTCTATCCTTTATTACTTATGTGGCTATTGTACAAATATTCTCTTTTCACAGGTCATCAACTCCCACACTTACTAACAATCTATCAAACTTTCCTTTTTTCATTTGTCCTTATAACTTAGATTCCATGGTTGATCATTTTAGTAATACTCCCCTACAACCTTCGATGATTTACGTGTGTGTCACAGATCTCCGCCAAGCCCCTACTACCCATGATTGCTGTGCATTCAGCTGGGCAGCTACAAAAAACTACACTGTTGCATGATATAGTAGAAGTATTTTACTACAAATCTGTTATTCTCACCTAAAATGTACACAGCTAATTGCCTGGGTATCATATTGATATAAGGTAAAGAAACTCAACCTGATAGATGTCCAGTACGAGTTCATGTTGTCTAAAATCTAAGAATGAATTTTAGGAACAACGGAGGTTAAGAGCAGAATATATTTGTTGGGGGAAAGAAAGCCTCTGAGAGAGACAGACGGGGTCCCAGCAGGTTGCCAAGGACTCTGCCTTTTCTAGGGATTTTATAGAGTAAAACCACGAGGTGAGGCAGATTCAAAGTAGGGAAAAATGGGAAATCGCAAGGTGGCCATTAGGTGGGACAAAACTATGGTCAACCAATAAGATTACGAGTATAATTGCTCAGGTAAAATTGATTAAATGGGGATCAAGTGGGGAAGCAAGTCAAGTAGCAAGGGGGCATGAGTACAGAACAGGGGCTTTTCCTGTAGGGGGCAGTGGCTCTTCCTGGCTTCCTCAAGGTATCAATACCTATTTAGAGTATCAATCCCTGATGCTTATCCTTAGAAAGTATGTGGGTGCATTCGTTTCATCCTCTGTCTCGAGGTCTGGCCCACAGCAAGGAGCTGTCTCCCCCACAGGTGGAAGGTATCTCTTGAGATGGTCCTCTCCACTTGCTCCTCGGAGGGCCCAGCCCTGTCTGACTGCCTGTAACATTTCTACCTAACTTAGCTGTCTATAACGATTCTAGTCTTCTAAGTTCTACTCATTGTCACTTACTGCAATGATTTCTTTCTTTTTTTCTTTTTTCTTTTTTTTTTTTTTCACTTTCACCCTTTTATAACTTCTGCTACATGTTGCTAGCTTCAATTTGGGAAAACATCACTTTTCATGAATTTTTTCCTATTCTTACCACTCAAATCTATGCTCATCAGCACTCTTCTGTTATGGGAGATGAATTTTTATTATCTGTCTAATCTCTCAAAAGGGCTTTTGATCTTGTTACTTACTTTGTTTATTAGTACATCTTATCTTCTATTTAACTGATGTTGCTTCGACAATTCGATCACAAGAGCTCTTAATCATGCTGATTTCTATCACTATAATATATCTGACACACCATCTCTGTATTAATCTTCTCTTGCTCATAGAAAAAGCTATTTCAATTGCTGTCTAATATCGTCTTCCTTTTCATTACCTTCAACATTTCCATTCATGTAATTATGACATCCTTCGCCATTATTACTCTCAAATGGCTTTATGTTTCTACCGACAATGGACATTTTTAAATTTTCATCTTTATAAGACATTTTAGCAGCTTCTAATGAGGTGTGCCTTTCTTTTTGAAAGTCGATTCTCTTCTTTTGGATCCAATAAAACGGATCCAGTGTTTCCTTGGTCTTTATTTTACCACTGTCTGTTCATTTTTATCTATTCTTTAAAATCTCCCTTCTGTACATTAAATAGTAAATATGAAATCTGTTGTGTCTTAATTTTTGTATCCTTTCTTCTAGCACCATTTAATAAAATAGCTACATTTTTCCCTACTAAATTACTGTACTTTTGTATTCCTGTCAAAATTAGTTAGTTGTGGAAGTGAGAGCGAGTTAGTGGATGCTCTCCTATTTTATTAATAAATGGTCTTTCTGTCACCAATGCCTCACTCTCATGATTATTACAGCTTTATTTAAAGACTTGAAGTCAAAGAGTGTTAGTTAAACCCCAACCGTATTCATCATTTCTCTCCACATTTCCACATGGACTTTTAAATCATGTCAGTGTTTATAAAATGCCTGCAGATATTGTCAGTGGGGTAAATTTTAATATGAAGGACAACTTGGGGAGAACCGATAGAAAATATTAATTCTTATGACACAACCAGCAAACATCTCTCCAATTATTTAGACTCTCTTTAATTCATCTCAACAAACATTAAAGATTTTCATTGCACATCTTTGTCAGATTGACTCAAATGTATTTAATATATTTTAATTCTGTTGTAACATTATAACTATACAAAAACATATGTATTAGTGTTGTTTTTGTACCTGCTTTTAAATTTTTTATGTAGAAAACTGTGTCATCAGTTAAAACATTTTTCTTCCTTTCCTTCCAAGAACTTTTTACCTTTTCTGTGTTTCACTTTACTGTTTAGAAATCTCCTGTACAATATAGCATAGAAATGATGGAAATGGACACCCTCATTTAGTTTTGTTTATGTAGAAAAAGTCAGATTTTTCACAATAAATGTGCTTTAAAAGGGCTGAAAGTCTCACGGGGATTTTTTGAATATTTATCAAAATCCAGATTTCTTGGGCTGGAAAAATATCATTTTGTAAACACAGTGAAGTACAAAACCATTATCTTTCCAAATATTAATTCCCTATGATTCTAACAATCAGAATTGAAAATTTTCTACTGCATCCTACCTACAAAAATACTTTAATTTATGGGTTATTCTTCATTGACTTCACCAATCATCAGTACCTTTTCTATTTTTCCTCTAACAAAGAGTGAATCCACTTTATTTGAATCCAGTGTTCGACGCTGTCCAGCCCACCTGCATGCTGCCGCGTTTCCTGTACTAACATATTTCTACCACCCAGTCATGTGTGTGCTTATGTGCATGCAATCTCCAGACATGACCAAAGCTTTTTTGTATATTTTTTTTATGTGGGTACCGGGAGTCTAACTGAGGACCTCACGCTTACCAGGCAGGCACTTATGCTGCTGAGCTAACATTTTTGTAATTTAAATGTCATATTTATCTTCTTAAAATTTATGAGCCCCTTGACATATTTTCATACAAAACTTAGAACATCGATCTGCTATATAAATTAATATTCACCAAGATAATAATTAAGGAATGATCAAATTTCTATCTTCTCCTTTCTCTAACTCTTCCTAACATCCATAAGATTTTCCATCTTAGAAACAACTCACCCAATTATTCAAGAAAAAGGTAAAGAAGTTTCTTTTATGACATCCTGTCACTCTACACATATACCTTGGCAAATTCAGTTTATTCTGTTTTAAAATATACACTGCAGCGATTCATTATTTTCCACATCAGCTGCCACTTCTCCAGTCACCGTAACCAACATCTCCTTGCTGACCATGAGCTCTCTTGCTATTTCTCCCCTGCCCCAACTTTCCAGTTGCCACGTGAAGCCAATGTACTTCACCAGATAAAGGTTTAACCCAGTGGTATCTCAGTATCTTTACCCAAGCATCAAGATGTTTTTATTGAAGTCCAGAAAACCCCACACATTCCATGTTTGACTTACCATTCCAACTGTTCTTGACCTGCTCTGGGCACATAAAAATTGTTTGCTTTCTAGATTCTTCCAGCCTGCAAGGCTTTTCACAGGGCTCTTCCCTTCGCTGCTTGTGCTCATCAGTTACGTATCAACTGGACTATCACCTCTCCGAGGTGTCTTCTGCTGATCCCATAACAAAACAGATCTCATTTTTTGTTACTGTCTGTTCCATCACCTGGCTTCTGGTCTGTTTGACTCTCCACTAATAATGAGCAATTAACACATGTATAGCAGATCTTTATTCACATTTAAGAAATGCTAGACTACCTTTACAGTGAGATTTATACTTAAATATTAAACACATTAAGCGATAACCCAATTTCTATATTTTTATAATTTGTCTTTAAAATTTTTACCTTTATTACTCCATCTTCATTGAATGAAATAACTATATATATATTAGATTTGAGAAATTATGTAAAATTGATGCAGTCTTAAATTTATGCATGTAAGAGAAGTCACAAAATTAAGTGCTCTGCACAAAACAATGTATCTAATTTGGATTCTAGCTGACTATCCTATAAAGGTTATTTACTTCCCAAGGGTACAATGCGCTGTTAAATATGGTCATCAGATCATGTCACATTCTTCTATGTCCCCTAATTGGAGGCAGCATTAAAGCACTTTCATCGCCTTGCTCACCTGGTCCTTGTTAATGGACCATAGGTATTAAGTGGTATTGCTAAGCCTCATTTGCTTAGTAAATTCTAGATTGATTGGTTGATTAATTGATTAATAGATTTCAACAATTCTCGTTTATATGTAGGTTTTATTCAAAATAGGATTTTACTAATTTTGAGATACGTGGTGCTACATGTGAGAAGAATTAGAAAATGATTTTTATCCTTATCTGCCAAAAATATATACTATTTGAATGGAATATAGTATCAAAAATAAAATTTGCCACTTATACTTAATATGCACATTAGCATATGAACCAAAGATGTGTTACAATTTTAGAAAATGTGTTTTTGTCTTATTCATATCCAGATACTATTGAGTAGAGATCAGGTAATTATTTAAAAATTCTTGGTTACCTTCTATGTATCTTGATTTTTAGAAAGCTTGTTGCTACAATATAGTTCTTATACTTTAGCCTTTCCGTAAGGTTTTCTACTAAGTATGTTCTCATATTCAAAATATGGCTTCAGCACAATAACAAAATAGTACTTCAAATATATTTATGTTTCAAAATTTACAAAACTGTTATTTTTAATTTATCACTTTTAGTAAATTGAATATATTTGTTAATATTAATCGCAGTGGTAGTGTCATTTCTGACAATACTTCGGCGGCAGGCTATGTGAAGTCAGCACAGCCTGTCATGTAATACCAGGGCGAGTTCATATCCAGACTTGCCTCCTCCGTTGGTGTAAATATCTTAATCTGGCAGTACACAGAAAATTCATAATCCTGTGTTGGAAAAATATCAGGACTATCCTTATGCCTACTATTCCTATAGGCATTCATTTCTCTCTTTTCTCTTTACCAGGATGCAGTTCACACATGCAAGCCATACTCTCCTGCCACTTGAATCGCTGGAAGTTTAACTCCCTAAGTAGATATGTTAAATTCAACAAGGTTTGGATGAGAATAATAGAAATAAGTGGCTTGTCTATCTATGAATGTTTTATTTCTGAGTAACATAGAAGTCACATAAAGAATATATAATGCATTTAGGTTTTTTTTTTTTTTTTGTGGGTACCGGGGGGTCGACCTCAGGACCTCACGCGCCAGCAGGCGCCCGTGCCGCTGAGCGATATCACCGGCCCCTTTTTTGTATGTGGGTTCCGGGAGTTGAACTCGGGCCCTCGCGCTTGCCAGGCAGGCGCTTAAGCCACTGAGCCATCTCACCGGCCCTAGGTTTTTATTTATGAAGTAATATCTAATCCTTTTCTATGAAAAATTCCTTTAGCATTGCATCACTAGTTTTTTCCTGTTACTTTTCAAATACAAAGCTATCCTTCCAATGTTTTTATAGTATAGCATTTTGGAGTTCTTTAATCTACATTTTTCAGATTCCTTTGCCACTTGGCTTCCCATTAGTTTCTGAAAATAGAGGGCTATCCAAGGGTTCAAGAACACATAGCAAATCCTGCCTTAGGAGGAAGGGACCAGTCTGTAGAACCACTCTGAAATTCAAAATTCTAATCACTTCCCTCTTTCATTTCCCCATTTATTAGCTACTCTTTTTTTTTTTTTTTTGTGGGTACTGGGGGTCGAACTCAGGACCTCACACGCCAGCAGGCGCCTGTGCTGCTGAACGATATCACCAGCCCTTTTTTCGTATGTGGGTACCAGGAGTCAAACTCAGGACCTCGCGCTTGCCAGGCAGGCGTTTATGCCTCTGAGCTATCTCATTGGCCCTTATTAGCTACTCTTGAAGTTATTATCTTTGATCACCTCAAATTTCCAATTTTGTTTTTAATCCTTCCAATACTTGTGAAAATAACACCTATTATAGATTCCCTTTTAGAATTACATAGTGTAGTTTCTCATTTTTTAGGTGCACACTGAGTAGTCTTACTATCTCTGTTTTCAAAAACCCCAAGTGAATTTTTGTCACCTGTGTGTTTGTATGACGTACAGGTAAACTGGCCACACAAGGGAAAAAGCTGCATGAAGGAGCTTGCTAGGCACGTGCCATTGTCACCAGAATACAAAATATTAGCTTTAACAATATATACCTAAAACTTCCCTTTGAAATTTAAAGCCTTATTGAAATATGTTAGAAAACTCTCTAGCAAAATCTAGAAAATCTGTGTTCCTCATGCTCCAAAGGATTTTCCATTTTTGCTACTGTCACAGTCGCATTTAAATTTCTATCAACTATCATCTTTTTATTCATGCTTTCTTTCACTCCGTTTCCTTCTGGGACACACTATTATTTAATTTCACTTTGCCATGCACTTAAAAAGCTGCCTTCTCCTTCCAGAGCCTCCACATTTGAAATCATGCCAAGTGATTTCATAATGTGCAACTGTTCTCCAGTGTGCTTAGTAACTGCAGCCTTTCTTTATTTTATATTATTTTAAAATTATCCTCTTAATCTTAAATGAAATTATTAAATGGGATCATTAAACAGAATCAGTTATACCAGATATTATGTCTACATGCATAACTGTGGAGATAATTCTATCACCATGCAGCCTTTCCCCTAGTCTCTCATTATTTTAAACCCCTATAGGAGAAGAGATAAACAGGAATCTGATGGGAAAGTTCCCACGTAATCAGTGCAAACAAACACTGCGTTCCACGCGGGCGCAGACTGAACAGCACGATGCCTAGAACTATCTTGAGGCCCAGCGTGAGGTTGTGCATGCAAATGTCATTTGTCAACTCTAAAGCCCTTTAAAATGTTAGAATTCATTCCTAGGCCTGTGTTTGTGTCCTGATGTTTGGACATTTATCTTTTGGTAATGGATATCACTGTTTGCCTTTTCTTTATAGCAGCCATTCGTTGTTTTTTTTTTTATCCAACTATTTATCCAGTATTTAATCTCCTCTGAAATATAAAGTCTGTACCAACATCTACAAGGTTGTACGTATTTTGATGACTTTGCAACGGTCTTATTCTTCCTTGCTGTTGTGCTCAAAGAATACAGACTTTCTTTCTCTTTGTTAAATTAAATGATCTCTTTCCTACCTGAGGGCTTTTGTGTATGCCATTGCCTTTCTCTGTGATGCACCGCCCTCCATCTCCACTTGGCTGCTTTCTTCAGCACTTTGCAGGTCTGTGCCTGATGGTTCGCTCCAGAGCTAACAATTTCCCTGACCGAAACTCACACAGTGCTCCCTCCAGTCGCCCTCAAAACTATCCAGCAACTTTATTTCCTTGTACCGATTTTCACCGGAAAATACTCGTTATGCATTTTGAATTCTATGGAATCTCTACAAACACATATGTTCAATTCCCGTAGGAGATTTTTCTATCCAATCACTACTCTATTCTCGGTGCCTATAGCAACGTGTGATTCAAAATGTAAATTAAGTCTGTATATATTTTAAAGTATGAATAAATATATAAAATATTCTTTTGAGCCAGAAGTGAAGCTGAAGTGTTAGGAATATAAAAATAAATATGAAGCTTTCTCTGTTGTTTTTATTTTGCTCTCCTGCATTAGAAAGGCGAGGGGTCATGATTATGAACAGGATCTAAATTGTAGAGAAAGTAATTTTTTATATATATATTCTGTCTTTCAATATGCATTGAAATCTTTGGAATTTTTTGAGTGTTTTGATGTTTGTTTGACTGAGAATCAAGTATAAGAGAGAACCAAGGAAGCAAAATTAAAATTTTAAAAAATCTTCCTCACATATTTTGTTTTGCTGTCTATGACAACTTACATATTACTACCTGATTTAATTCTCACATTTTGTAAAAAGCCATCAAATTATTTTATAAAGTAAAAAGTACACGTATGTTAAAGGGTGATGATGTCCCTTTTAAGGCAATGAAATATCATCAAATTATTGCAGATAATTATGTTATTTGTAAATTTTCCCAACATCTTGAGGCTGGTGTTTTGGTTTCAAGTTCTACTTTCTGTAGTATTATGAATAACTTACCCATGACAACATAATTGCTAAATATTGATGTATAAGGATATACCAAAATTAAATTCATTATTCTGTATAAGTCACACACACTAGTAAAATAATAAATGTTAGGAATCTAACCAGCTCAGCCAAGTCTCTCAACTTTCATCAAGAAGTAGCTAGGGCCAGTGAGATAGCTCAGTGGCATAAGCGCCTGCCTGGCAAGCGCGAGGTCCTGAGTTCGACTCCTGGTACCCACATACGAAAAAAGGGCCTGTGATATCGCTCAGCAGCACGGATGCCTGCTGGCACGCAAGGTCCTGCGTTTGACTCCTTGTACCCACACACAAAAAAGCTACTTCTTAATTTATTAAATATTATAGATGAATATTTATAATTATCCAGCAATCTCCAAGTTTTTTGCACCATTTTTATTTATCTTATCAAACTAAAGATTAAAGAATAGATAGACAAATCTATCTTACATAGATATATTACATGCTGTATCAAAATATATTGCTATATACATGCTGTATATTACATGCTGTATCAAAATATATTGTACTTAATTTGCATTACTTTATATTGCTTTGATATAGACTTGATTTCAACTTTAAACATTTTAATGAAATTAGCAAGGCACATTATATATCTAGCATTATACATGTCACAGAATATAAACCAAGCTTGACTTCTAGCTAGACAAGAAAAACAAAAACTCAGCTAGAAATGAAAGAGGAGATCTTACAAGTGACCACACGGACATGTAAAGGAACAGATGCGATTACTATGAAGAAGTGCACACCAAAACTTGGACAATCTAGAAGAAATAGGTAAGTTCCTTGAAAAAAAATTTTTTTTGTGACTTAGCCACATTCTTGATACTTAATGCACAAGGAATGACAGCCTCATCTTTCTGAGCTTAATAAATATTATTACTTGGAACACATATAGAAAAAAAACAAAACAAAGCTACAATAAGCATTTTGCATCTCATACAATTAATATCAAATCTATATGTATTTAAATGACTCACACAAATCTATTCACATTTAACTGAGAATATATAAGCTCCAGAAATGAAACAATGAATCAAAAAAATTTATTACAAATTTGTATAGAAAGGTGGAAGTTGGTACTGTTAACCACTTTAGTAGAAGAAAGTTTTTCCAAGGCAGTGAACCTGTAATGAGTAACTTGGCCACTGACTAATCCATTCATAGTACATAAAGAAAACTATTAGAAAATGTAGCAAATTGATTTATAAAAGAAAATAGATATATCATTAAGTATATCAGATATTTCCATTATATATTGCATATGTGTTGTAGTATTGTTAAAAGATTATTTTTCATTTTTATGTTTGCTGTGCATAGTGCTTACATTTAGCAAAAGAGAAAGGAAATAGAATAGAAAGTACTTTCGTTCGTTTGCTGTAATGTAGTAACATATTAAGCATGCAATCATTTCAAATTTAAATGTTACACTGGGTATTCTTTCCTGCAGCCAAATTTTAATTAATTAATTAATTAATTTTTTTTTTTTGGTGTCGGGAATCGAATTCATGATCTCAAGCTTGCCGGGCAGGTGCTGTGCCGCTAAGCTATATCCCTAGCCCTCCTGCAGCCAAGAGTAATAACTTCTTTTCTGGAAAGCCCTAGCTCTCTATCCGCATCTCTGACCGTAATAGATCACATTCTGACATGTACCATGTACATACACATTAAATCGGGAATTTCCTCTTGCTTTTCTCCTATTCCTACTCCAAAAAGTAACTAACTATATATAGTCAAGAGTGTTTGGGCCGGTGAGATGGCTCAGCAGCATAAGTGCCTGCCTGGCAAGCGCGAGGTCCTGAGTTCGACTCCCGGAACCCATATACAAAAAAAGGGCTGGTGATATCGCTCAGCAGCACGGGCGCCTGCTGGAGGGCGAGGTCCTGAGGTTGACCCCTGGTGCCCACAAAAAGAAAAAAAAAAAGGAGTATTTGGACGTAACTAAAATATGCAGTACAGGGTGTCTATCCAAAATGTCATCACTACATTCTAATATCTAACTTGTATGTATAGCCCTTAGATATGTTTAATAAAGTGTCTTTTGGACATAAAACATGCAAAAACTCATAGGAATATATATTTACTGTCAGTTTCAGGAAAACTAAAAGGTAGTTTTCTTTTTTTCCCTGTTTAAAATAATCTCCCTTTGCAGTTTAATTGCATTTACCATTGAGTTTTCTCATACAGGTATAAAAGAACAACTTGAAATTTCGACTTTTTGTGGCTTAGCAATTTTTTAACAATTTGAGAAATATCCAATGTTATAGCACTTTAAGGGACAGAGATGTATAGAAGTGTTCACATATAATTAAAGTACTAAAACTTGACAAAAGACCGCCAGGCATGGTGGTGCACGCCTGCAATCCCAGCACTCAGGCAGCTGAGGCAGGAGGATTGCCATGAGTTGGGGGCCAGCCTGGGCTAAAAGGCGAGTTCCAGGATAGCCTCAACTACATAGCGAGGCCCTGTCTCAAAAAATAAATAAAAATTGACAGAATATAAATAGTAGTGAACATAGGCTTGCATGCAATGATCTACTTTGTGTCAGCTCTAAAATGTTTTATTTTCTTAAACCTCTGCTCTACACATTTTAGTCTTGTTTCTCTTAATTTCTCTGTAATCCCTCTGATATGTCCCTTTTACTGATCTACCCTAGCTTCTTCTTCTAGTCCTTGAAAAACCTCCATTCCCCAGAGTTTTATGTAGACCTCATTTCTCAACTTAGTATTTCTTAGTGACTCATGAAATGCAGCAAGTCCTACTTTCTTGATTATGCTGATAACTGTCAATTACCTAAAGTAAGATTTAATCTCTCTTCTGTCCAACAGATTTTATTTCCACTACTTACCAATCATTTCCATCTAGATTCCCAATACGGAGCTCTTCTGCCATCCTGACCATGCCCTCAGCAATCCGGCTTCACCACACTTGGCGGGACCCTCAGAATCATCTTTGGCACCGAACTTTCCTCCGCCCAGCACACACTCAGTTGCACTAACTCCGGCTGCAAACTTTGTGACAGTAACTTCCTGTCCTCTTCGACTTAGCTTACTGTTACGGTTTTGAGACATTTCATTCACTTCTTGTTGATTTCTTGTCCTTTCCTATACTTCATTGCATTATCAATGAATAGTTCTCTAATAGTTTTCTTTTTAAAAACCCAAAAATGATCAGTTACTCTCATTCATTATTTATACCACCTGCAGTTCAGATGGTCTGAGTATCACTCCAACATCTTTCACAATACATTCCACTTACCGTTTGAATCTCATCTCCAGTCACTTGCTTTCAAACATCCTATGTGCCTTCCAAATAACGACAGGTCGTGATGCAATCTTCTACTTATTAGCATTTTCTCCTACTTTTCCTCTTGCTTTGTTCTGCAACTCAAGTTACTATTTTTCCTACTTCCCCTTCCTTAGAAAATTGGATCCTGTATTCAAAATACACCTCAGATGACTCCACTCCTAAAGCTGTTCAACTTTCTTCAGCAGACTAAATGCAAGATGAGGACAGCTGAGTCCCTATGTACGTAACACTTAAAGAATATTTGATATGGTTAATGCTTGGTAGCATTTAGTGGTTTTCAGGGCAGTATGGTGTCTGGATGAATTCTAAGCTAGATTGAAGTTTAAAATCTTGTTCAGTTTCTACTATATTAAATACTTTGGTTTTGTTCATGATATGTGAATTAAATATCAGTTAAATATCTGATGGCATTTCAAAGATATGTTCTATAGAACTAAGAGGCAAAACTTTTCTCTTCTTTCTTTCTTTTTTTTTTCCTCTTTTCTTTTTAGAAGATAGGGTCTCACTATGTAGTTCAGGATGGCTTTGAACTAACTCACTACATAGCCTAGGCTGGTCTCGAACTCATGGTGGTCCTCCTGCCTCAGCCTCCCGAGTGCTGGGATTATAGGCATGCGCCACCACAGCCGGCTAAACTTTTTCTTCTTACGGGAAAATTTCTTAAATTTCTGGCAGAAAAAGGTGGCCAGTTTGATTCTGGATGGCATTGTGGAGGTTAGACCAGAGGATTAGGTTAGGAAGCCATCATTATGTTGGAACCCACACTTGGAAGAATCCTCTCGAGTCAGACAAGCTACTTCAAGCTTCAGCCCTCATTTTACAATCAACCTCTGCACCTCCA
This sequence comes from Erethizon dorsatum, assembly GCA_028451465.1. Lineage (NCBI taxonomy): Eukaryota > Metazoa > Chordata > Mammalia > Rodentia > Erethizontidae > Erethizon > Erethizon dorsatum. Next base: position 58,688,931 of record CM051830.1, on the reverse strand, counting down.
ATTGTTTTCTTAAACTGAATATTTATAGAAATAGTTTAGACTATAGGCCAAAATTAAGAAGTTAATAGAAAATTGGGATTCTGATAAAAACCAATGTGTAATTTTTTAAAAAGTAATAAAAATGAAATCCCTTCCTGAAGTTCACCTGAATTGTCCCTTAAATTCCATCAGATTAGAAAAACTGTCTTTTTGCTTGTCTGTCTAATGCAACTACCACACTGAGTGCCTAATGTGTAGCTCTAGTTTTCCATTCCCAAAGGAGATACAGCTTTCCTTAACACCGCCTCCACTGCTAAATCTGTGTCTTCCACATCTTAATAAGCAAATGTCCCAATCATACGTTCATTCAAGCCAAACTCTGAGCCATCTCAGATGCCGCAGCTCACTGCCCCCGACCGGGTCATTCAGTCACGGTCAGATAAAAAGGAAGAGGCCGGACCCTTCTCTTCTGACAGCCTCGAAGGGTGTGATGCCCTCCCCTGCTCCTGTCTCTGCTGCCACCTCTCTGCGGAGTAGTAAATATAAATGAATAAATAAAGTAATACTGAATAATAAAGATCAGGGAGACACCATGGCCCAAGCATAATGTTCTCCAGGCTCCCTTTATCCCTAGAGCGCCAGGATAAACAATACAGTTCCTCCAGGAGGTACCACGAAAGTTACAGCAGCGGCGGTGCTTGGGCTTGCGATTGTCCGGGCAGTGCGGCGACTGTCTTTTGAACTCTGGCGATGGCACCCGAGGGTCCTGGTGTCCTGCTGTCCCCAGAAGTCATCGACCCTGGCTGCAACAGGCCTGAAAGATGGGCCTGAAAGACGGGCCTGTCCCACACGGCCTCCTCGTGGCTGCTCTGATGGCTCGTGATGGCTCTGCCTAAAGATGCGCTCGCCCACTCAGGACACCACAGCAAGAGTCCTCACCCGGGTTCACAGCATGCAGGAGACTGCGGCACCCTTCTATAACCCTAACACGCGGAGAGGCTGAGGCAGAAGGACGCGAAGTTCAAGCCCTGGTTATTAGAGATTTAGAGAGATGGTGACTCAAAAAAGAAAGTTAAGGATGTAGCTCAGGGCTGTGTAAAGGTCCTGGGTCCAGTCTCCAGTAGAGCTAACAGTAGGACAAAGGAAGAAGGAGAAGGAGGGAAGGGAGGGTGCAGGGAGGGAGGAAGAGGAGGAGAAGAGGGAAGAAGGAGAGGGGCAGGAGGAGGAGGAAAACAGGTGGGAAATTGTACCTGTGCAGCGTGTGTCTATCCGTGTAAGAAGCATGCCCAGCCTGGGGCCGTGTGGCCGGGCTCCCTGCACGCCACTGTCCCTGTAAAATTGCTGGGTCTTAGTGAAGAGTTCCCTCAAATGGTCCTATTCCCTACTCAGAATTTTTTTTTTTTTTTTTTTTTTAACTTTGTGCTGGTTGGGCTGCGTCACTGTACTGGGGTCACTAACCCTGAAAAGCTCCGGGACTATGGTAGCAGTGGACACTGAGGTCTGGGAGCTTCCAGGGGATGGCAGATGCCTGAGGCTGTGGGGAAAGAGGAAGAAAAAGGCTGAGACCAGAAGTAGGTCAGTGGCAGGCAGGTCCCCCAAAGAGGCCCACAGGAGTGACAGGGGCTCCACAAAGGCAAGAGGCCCCATTAAAGCTTGTAAGTAGAGGCCCCATCAAAGCCTCACGCAGTCATAGGTTGGGCTTTTCTGAGGTGGGTCCATCTAGTGTGTGTAATGCTGGGTTAGGATGATAGGATTAAGGTCACCCTGCCCTGGGTGTGAGCGCTACTTGCCAAGGGCGCGTAGCCCAAATGGAACGTAGGGGACAGAAAGAAAGCTTGCTGATGCTGCCTCCTGCCTGCTCTGTGATGCCCCTATGCCATGCCACTTGCCTTGGAGCCACCCAATTATGCACTGAAGCATCTACAAACTGTGAGCTAAATAAACCTTTCCTCCTTTAACTTTGGGTGCTGGGTATTTAATCTCTGCAATGAAAAAAATGACTAAGCCTCCAAGCTGTAGCTAAGTGGAGCTCGTAGGAGTGTGTGGAGTCTGAACAAGAAAGAGTGTAATACTGAGAGCTGGGACACTACTATTTTTGAACTGATTTGTCCCTAGCATTTCTGCATAGGTTACATTGGAGAAAGCACATAAGCAAAGCAAGAGAGAAGCACTGCTTCCCCTTTGGCTCAGAGCCGTGGCACCAATGACGGGGAATCACTGGTGCTCAGAGCCTGGAGTCACTAAACACAAGGGAACAGCACTTTGCCAATTCATGATTTCCCTCCAAATTGGACAAAAGAACTCTCAAAGGATTGGTAAAACTGTATTCTCTGCCACCAGAATATTCCCATATTCACACATTATGTTCATTTCTGAAACTACCATTATGTCAACAACCAAATCTTCATCCTCAATTAATGCAACGGCTTTACAAAATGGCTTTCTTGCTCCAATTCTTACCACCTTCCTCCACCAAGATTAATTTTCCAAATAGATATCAATCTTCCAAATATAGAAGTCAGGTTGTATTGCTTTCTTATTATAGGTAACTCAAATTTACCTAGAGTTAAATTTAAAATCTTCACTCTAGCCTCCTAGATGGTCCAGTGTCATCTTGTCTCTGCTGCTCTTCCATGTAATATTTTCCCCCTTTGCCTCCTCCAAAACTTGAGCTTATGTCCAGTTCTTTTTTTTTTTTATGTAGGTACTGGGAGTCAAACTCAGGACCTCGTGCTTGCTAGCAGGCGCTTGTGTCGCTGAGCCATCTCACCGGCCCTTTTTTTCCTTTATGTGGGTACCGGGAGTTGAACTCAGGACCTCGCACTTACCAGGCAGGAGATTATGCCACTGAGTTATCTCACTGGCCCCTTTTGTCCAGTTCTTTCACAAGTGCTCTTTCCATTACTGATCCTCTCCCCAGAATTCCCTTGTTTCTCATGGTCTAACCGTGACCATGGTCATTCTGCTGGCCTCCTTATGGTCATTTTTTCCCCAGCTTACAGGTAATTCTATGTTAGATCCTCCATACAGCATATAGAACCAATCCATTTAATTTCCATACTGATATTTATCACCCCTGTATCTCCTTTCTGTTTATTTATTTTATTTATTTATTTTTTTTTATTTTAAAGAGAAGAAAAAAACAAAACAAATCAAAAGAAGAACAAATTTTCAAACAACATAATAGGAGGGTAACAATGGTTAATACATTACGTATTACTATCTTTAAGTTAGTTATTCAGGACACCAGACATTAGCATTCAATTGTCCAAACATTATTGGCACAAACCTTACTCTTCAATGAACTAAGTAAAAATGGTAGTGTATCTATCTTAACCATCTTATATATATATATACAATTTTTTTCCCTTTCCCTTCTTTCTTTTCCCTATTCCAGTCTCTCTTTCCTTTTGACCAGTTTCTTTTTGATTCACCATATCTATTGTACATTTTGGATCTTATTTACTCTTTCAGTTTCTCATACTAGAGAGATAATACGATGCTTACACATGTGCTTCTGGTTTATTTCACTTATGAGTATTTTCTCGAGTTGCATCCATTTACCTATAAAAGTCTCCAGTTTATCCTTCTTAATGGCTGAATAGTACTCCATTGTATAAAAATACCACATCTTTCTTATCCATTCCTCAGTTGATGGGCATTTGGGTTGTTTCCAAGATCTGGCTATTACAAATTGTGCTGCTATAAACATGGGTGCACATATATCGCTGTGGTACGATGTTTTTAATTCTTCTGGGAAGATGCCCAGAAGGGGAATAGCTGGGTCAGATGGGACCTCCAACCCTAGTTTACTGAGGAATCTCCACACTGACTTCCACAGTGGCTGTACCAGTCGACACTCCCACCAACAGTGAAGAAGGGTTCCTTTTTCCCCACAGCCCCTCCAGCATTTGTTATTAGTTGATTTCTTAATAGTAGCCATTCTTTCTGGGGTGAGATGGTATCTCAGTGTTGTTTTAATTTGCATCTCTCGAATGACTAGTGATGTTGCACATTTTTTGTATATTTGTTTGCCATTAGTATTTCTTCATCTGAGAAATGTGTATTCATCTCAGATGCCCATTTATGGAGTGGGTCTTTAAATTTGGGAGGTCTGATTTTTTTGAGTTCTTTATATGTTCTCGATAGTAATCCTTTGTCTGAGGAACAGCTGGCAAACATTTTTTCCCACATTGTGGGTTGTCTCTTCACTCTGTTGGTGGTTTCTCTTGCTGTGCAAAAGCTTTTTAATAAGATGAGATCCCAGTTATTGATTCTTTGGGATAGTTCCCGTGCGGTTGAGTTTTTATTCATAAAGTCTTTGCCTACACCAATGTCTCCAAGGGTTTTACCTATCCTACCTTCCAGCAGATTTAATGTTTCTGTTTTAATATTTAGATCTCTGATCCATTTTGAATTTAGTTTAGTGCATGGTGAAAGATATGGATCTAGTTTTAATCTTCGGCATGTGTAGAGCCAGTTTTTCCAGCACCATTTATTAAAGAGGCTATCTTTCTTCCAGCGAATGTGTTTGGCACCTTTGTCAAAGATAAGGTGGCTTAGTATGTCTGGGGTTGTTTCAGCATCTTCTAATCTGTTCCATTGATTTTCAGGTCTGTTTTTTTGCCAGTACCACACTGTTTTTATCACAGTAGCTTTATAGTATAATTTCAAGTCGGGGATTGTGATGCCCCCTGCCTTGCCTTTGTTGCCCAGAATTGCCTTTGCTATTCTAGGTCTCTTCTGATTCCAAATGAATTTTAGTATTGTTTTCTCTAATTCTGTGAGATATGCTGTTGGAATTTTGATTGGAATTGCATTAAATCTGTATAACAATTTTGGAAGTATGGCCATTTTCACTATATTGGTTCTTCCTATCCAGGAGCAAGGGATATCTTTCCATTTTCTGATATCCTCTTCAATCTCCTTTTTCATAGTACTGTAGTTTTCAGTATAGAGGTCTTTTACATCCTTCGTGAGGTTGATTCCTAGGTATTTCATTTTTTTGGATGTTATTGTGAAAGGTATTGTTTCCCTAATTTCTCTTTCAGTAAGTTTGTTATTTGTGTACAGGAAGGCTATTGACTTTTGAGTATTGACTTTGTATCCAGCTACACTACTGAATTTGCTTATTAAATCTAGCAGTTTTTTAGTGGAGTTTTTGGGATCTTCTGTGTAGAGTATCATGTCATCTGCAAATAATGATAATTTAACTTCTTCCTTTCCAATCATTATTACTTTTATTTCTTTCTCTTGTCTAATCGCTCTGGCTAAAGTTTCCAGAACTATGTTGAATAAGAGTGGGGACAGTGGACATCCTTGTCTTGTTCCTGATTTTAGAGGGAAGGCTTTCAGTTTTTGGCCATTTAGTATGATATTGGCTGTTGGTTTGTCATAGATAGCTTTTACCAGATTGAGATAAAGACCCTCTATTCCAATTTTCTGTAGGGTTTTTATCATGAAAAGGTGCTGGACTTTGTCAAAAGCTTTTTCTGCATCTATTGAGATGATCATGTGATTTTTGTCTTTGGTTCTGTTAATATGCTGTATTACATTTATTGATTTACGTATGTTGAACCATCCCTGCATCCCTGGGATGAATCCAACTTGGTCATGGTGTATAATCTTCTTGATGATTTGTTGGATTCTGTTTGCCAGTATCTTATTAAGGATTTTTGCATCTATGTTCATTAGGGAGATTGGCCTGTAGTTCTCTTTCTTAGTTGGGTCCTTCTCTGGTTTTGGTATCAGGGTAATGCTTGCTTCCAGGAATGAATTTGGGAGTATTGCTTCCCTTTCAATTTCATTGAAAAGTTTGAGAAGTAGGGGCGTTAGGTCTTCTCTAAATTTCTTGTAGAATTCGGCAGTGAATCCATCAGGGCCTGGGCTTTTCTTTGTTGGGAGGTTTTTAATTACATCTTCAATTTCATTGGCTGATATTGGTTTATTTAGGATTTTTAAATCTTCTTGATTCAGCTTTGGTAATTCATACGAATCTAGGAATCTGTCCATTTCTTCTGCATTTTCCATCTTAGTAGAATATAAATTTTCAAAATAGGTATAGGTGATCTGGATTTCTGCAGGGTCCGTTGTGATATCACCCTTTTCATTTTCAATTGCATGGATTTGAGTCTTTTCTTTTCTTTTTTTAATAAGGTTGGATAAGGGTTTGTCAATCTTATTTATTCTTTCAAAGAACCAACTTTTTGCTTCATTGATTCTTTGTATTGTTTTTTTATTCTCCAATACGTTAATTTCTGCTCTGATCTTTATAATTTCCTCCCTTGTATGGGCTTTTGGCTTAACCTGCTCTTCTTTTTCTAGAAGCTCGAGGTTCACCCTTAACTTGTTTATTTGCGCTTGCTCTATTTTCCTGATATAAGTGTTTAATGCTATAAATTTCCCTCTTAGGACTGCTTTCATTGTATCCCATAAGTTCCGGTATGTTGTACTGTCATTATCATTCAGTTGTAGAAAGTGACTAATTTCTTCTTTAATTTCATCTGTGACCCATTGGTTGTTCAGGAGGATGCTGTTTAATTTCCATGTGTTTAGGGAGTTTTTGTGGGATCTTTTGCCATTGATTTCCAATTTCATTGCACTATGGTCTGATAATATGCATGGGATAATTTCAATTCCTTTGCATTTACTTAAGCAGGTTTTATGAGCTAGTATGTGGTCTATTTTGGAGAACGTCCCATGTGCAGCTGAGAAAAATGTGTATTCTGATGTTGTGGGATGGAACACTCTGTAGACATCTACTAAGTCCATTTGTTCAAAAGTTTGGTTCAGCTCTACTATTTCATTATTGATTTTCTGTCCAGTTGATCTATCTTTTTGTGACAGTGGAGTATTGAGATCTCCCAATATAATTGTATTAGTGCTTATTTGATTTTTCATGTCCTTTAGTACTTGTTTTATATAGCTGGGTGCATTGGTATTTGACGCATATATATTTATGATCGTTATCTCTTCCTCTTGGATTGTTCCCTTTACAAGGATGTAATGACCGTCTTTATCTCTCTGAATCCTTCTTGGCTTGAAGTTCACTTTGTCTGCAAAAAGAATAGCTACCCCTGCTTTTTTCTGGGTTCCTGTGGCATGGAGTATTGTTTTCCATCCTTTGACTTTCAGTCTATGAATTTCTTTCTGAATTAAATGTGTTTCTTGTATACAGCATATTGTTGGATCTTGCTTCTTGATCCATTTCGCCAGTCTGTGCCTTTTGATTGGTGAATTGAGACCGTTAACATTGATGGTTAAAACTGATATGTATTGACTTGTCATGATATTTTCCTGTTGTTGGTTCCCACTCTTTGTTTTTCTGCTTTCTGGCTATTTAATTATTTGCCCTGCCTGGTGGATTCCTTCTGTTCGGGTTCCTATCTCTTTCTAGAATGTCCTTCAGAACGTTTTGGAGTGCTGGTTTGGTGGTCATAAATTTTCTCAGATGTTCTTTGTCATGAAAGTATTTTATTTCTCCATCAATTTTGAAAGATAGTTTTGCAGGGTACATCAATCTGGGCTGAAAATTATTTTCCTTTAGAGCTTGCAATACATCATTCCAAGCTCTTCTTGAATTGAGGGTTTGTGCCGAAAAGTCAGCTGTGATTCTGATGGGTTTTCCTTCATAGGTGATTTGTCTCTTCTCCCTAACAGCTTTTAAGATTCTGCCCTTCTGTTGAATTTCTGGGATCTTGACTATAATATGTCTGGCTGAAGTTTTTTTTTGATCATGTCTAGTTGGTGTTCTAAAAGCTTCACTTATAGGGGTGTCAAATTCCTTTTCTCTTCCAGGAAAGTTCTCCCTGATTATGTCTTTGAACAAGGTTTTAATGTCGTTGATGCTATCTCCTGCTTTTTCATTTATTCCAATTATTCTTAAGTTGTTTATCTTTGAGTCATCTAGCAGCTGCTGAATTGATTTTTCATGGTCCCTTGCTATTTTTAAGAATTTTTCCATTTCATGATCACTAATTGCAAGCCTGTCTTCTATATCTGAGATCCTGTCCTCGCATTGGCTTATTCTGCTACAAATACTTTCAATGGAATTTTTTATCTCTTGGGTATCTGCTTGAATCTGCCTTATGGATTCCATTTCTTTCCTATGCTGAGCATTCATGGTTTCTATAGTTTTCTTAAGTTCATCTATTTTTTTGTCTGTATCAGCTATATTGTCCTTAAGCATGGTCTTCATTGTAGACATTATCTCTGCAGTTATCTGTGAGATTATTTCTGTTTTAATTTTTTCCAGAACCTCATTCAGTTGCTTTGTTGTTACCACTTCAGATAGGCCAGGTGGGTGGCTTTCGGATTGTCCCACCTCGTTGCTCCCTAGGTTTGCCTTTGGTGAATTGGATGTGTGGGGTTGCATCTTGTTTAAGTGTCGTCTCATTTTTTCTTTCTTTAATTCCTGGGGTGATGTTTGCAAATTACCTATAGTAGGTTACTTTATTGCTAGTGTTTAAGATCTTTAGAAGATGACTACTTCTCTGCAGTATCTTCCAAGTGGAGCTTGCTTTTAGGTTTTGAGCTTTCTGCCAGATCCTACCTCTTCAATTCGTTGGGTATGTGAAGTTGCTACCTGTTTGGCCCAGTCCTTGATTCTTTGGTACTGTGCCACTGTATTTTCTGTGTCCCTTAGTCAATCTCAATCATGAAATATCAGGAAGGAAAGATGTTTAGAACAATTATTTCACATTTGGCTATAATGTTAACTAAAGCATCAAACACAGCCTAGAAAATGACAGACTGAGCTAACCAGTTATTTACCACTTTTAGCTGTATAGAGTTGCGGTTATACAACAAAATCTAAAACACACCAGAAAAATTATATGCAGTATACAAGTCCTTTGTATGTCAATTTTTCCCCTGAGGAGTTTAAATTTAAAATGAGTTAAGGAGGAAATAGAGTATTGGGAGAAGAGGAAGGAATTAGATGTAAGGTTAGAGGACCAAGAGGGATCCCACTAAAATTGGGACACTAGTGCAGAGGACAGGTGGTAGAAAGAGAAGGAAGGGATAAAAGGAAGAACAGATCACAACCACAATCACAAAGAAGTTAGAGGCGCTGTTTACACTCATATAAAAAACCAGAGAGAATAATGAAGGAAAGAGCAAATACACATACAGAAACAAAAACGAAGATAAAAACAATAAAACAGACAGATCAAAAATAAAACCCCACCAAAAAACAAAACAAAACAAAACAAAAACAAAAAAACCCTTCGCCAGAACAAAAAACAAATCAGTGAGAAAAAAAAAATAATAAAAAATAAAAATAAAAATAAAAAAATAAAAAGAATCAGTTCCAGGTGTTGACTCTGCTGTAGGCAGTTACCCTGTGGTGAGAGAGTCCTGTTCCGTGCAGGTCGGTCCCAGTAAGCCAGGAGCGCCCTCTGGCGGGCGGTGAGCAGATGCGCGTACTTTCAGGCAGAGACCAGTCTAGCTCGCCTCCGCTCTCAGCGCCCTTTCACGATCCCTGGGCCTGAGAGGCTCAGCGCGCTGTCTGGAGCGCGGGTTCCCTGCACTGGTTCCCGCCGCTCTGGTTTTTTGCCACGCCCCCCACAATGGCGCCGGGCCAGTCACTCTCTGGCGCGGGACAGGTGTGGCTGAGAGTCCAGTCTCGTTCGCCTGCTGACCTCAGCACACTTTCGTGGGCCTGAGAGGCCCCGTGCTGCCCTGTCCGGAGCACAAGTTCCCAGAGCAGTTTTCGAGCCGCTCTGAGTTTCGCCACACCCCCCACAATGGCGCCCGGCCGGTCGCTCTCTGGCGCGGGGCAGCTGTGGCTGAGAGACACTCACCGCCGGTCAGCGCCGTTCTCCGCCGCTCCCCTGCCCCGCCGCTGTCTCAGGATCCTCCGTGGGGGCTCCCTGGGCGCCAGCTGCCACCGTGTGTCCGTAGAATTGAGCCTCCGCGGCGCTGCAACTCCCGGGATAGTAGGATAGAAGGTGCGCGCGTGTGGTCTGCTCCTTCTTTCCTTCTTCTTTGTTGGAAGTCACCCGTCACTGGTGCCGGGGGTCCCAGATTGCGCTTCAGAACTTCTCTGGGTTTCGGGGAGGCATCTCCCCCCCTCCTGCGCTTTCCGGGTCGCTATATTCCCGTGTTCCAATGGTAACTTTTAGAGAGAGTTTCGCTGCCTGCTTCTTACTCATCCGCCATCTTGAGGTCCTCTCCTATTTATTTTAGCTTACTTATTATGTATCTAACCCTAGAGAGTATATCTCACGAAAGGAAGGTCTATCTTATTTAATACTATGCTGTATTCTGCTTCTCAAGTTCTCCAAACTTCATCTACTGCCATTACTCCCCACAAAACTGCCAGAATGAAGTTTTGAAAAGCTATGTTCAACAGGCAGTGTACTTGGAGTTAAATTCAAAGTCCTGTCAAACCAGAGTTCTACACAGTAAGGTTAATATGACTGCCTCACTGCCCTCATTTCAGGGCAGTCCTCTTGCTGTTGCCATTTGTTGAAGCTGCTGGCCTCTCTGCTGCTCCTCCAGAGCATCCTCTCCTTTTCCCTCTCCAAAGGGAAAGCAGCAATCGCTTCCTTGCTTTGCTCCAATATAACCTATGGATAAATGATTGGGGTGAACCAATTAAAAATAGGAATGCCACCATCACCCCGATGTCCTTCACTGACAATCCACACGATGCTTTAGCTTTCTTTACAATATTTCTCAATATCCCTCAAAGAGTTATGTACATGTTTTCTCTCTCCTTACATTAGAATTTCTCTCTCCTGTAAGGATGAGAATTTGCCTGTTTTCTCTGTTGTATCCCCAGCTACTAGAATGATGCTTGATACTATCTAGGTGCTCAAAATTTTGGTTTGATGAATGGTTGTTGGATGAATAGAAGAATTAAACAATTTCAAAGATAGACTTCATAGTGTTTGCAACTGTATAAAAAAAATGTATGTCCACTTAATCTGATACTGTAAATAATAGATGGTAGTTGGAAGAATATATGAAGAATTCAGTGGGAATAGTACATCTTTTAAGTAAAAAGTAAAATGTATGTCTTAAGTGAGGTAAATCTTTATTATAAATCATGTTCAGGCAGTCATGATTCATATAGTTGGACATATTTTCAAAACATCTTGAAGTCCGGTGACAGTCTGTTGGCATAGAATACCATCCTGGGTGAAGGAAATGATGGCAAACTGACAAAAACCTCGCAGATATGTAAGCAGGATAACGTGTCTGGCTTTATTGGCTTCTATATGATCTACTTAGGAAATTATGTAGCCCATTATCATTCAAAGTAGTTTGCATCAAAGTGTTCATTATTCACTGGTGATTGAAACAATCTCCTTTCTGCTGCGTGCTCGGAGGATGATTTTCTGGCTGATGTTCCTTGGAGTTGTTCTCTGAAATTGGCAATTCTTATTCTGGAGGCTTGTGTTTGAAGACTTCCATGTCACGTGATTTATTGTTTTGCAGTCATTTTTGACACAAAGACAGAATATTGCTCCACATAAGACAGTGTTCCCGGACTAATTTCTTTTTAACAGTTGATTTCTATGCCTGCCTAGACATGAATAACAGAGGTTTTGCACAGTTCCTTTGTGATACATGGATGTGGTGTGTCAACAGCGTGCTCACAAGTAAAATGAAAAATTGTTCGGCCTCTCTCTCGGCCATGTGCCAAGGAAGGTGCGATGCACTAAGTCAGCCTCTTACAGTGCATTGAGCAAGGATGAGGTTCTAACGTTCGAGTACCCCAGAACGTCTCCACTTATTTTCAGCTTGCACTCAGCACACACAGTGATACCATCATCAAGTTCTTCTCAAAGAAGGAAAAATAAAGCATGCAATATGCTTAGGAAGTCATATGATAATTTGATCACTAGTTTTTAATTGAAAACAATATTTAAAATATTTACATGTAATGACAAAAATAGAGCTAATTTTGTACTAAAGAAAATTGCAGACTGATGTCTTAGGTATAGAAGCACACCCCTCTCCTATAGATTATTTTAACAAGTAATATCCAGCAGATTACATTACAGGTTATTCAGTGATAACTTCCATTGTTGAACATCTTCAAGCTCAAACTTTCTACTACACAAATAGCAAAGTTCAAAAAAATCTGCTCAGTGTTCATAACTTTGCTCAGTAGTCAAACCAAAAGCTATACAGCCTGCGTCCTGTCTTGCTGCAGACACAAGGTTTGAGGCTGCACTCTAAGTGCTGCTGTCGCCCAGCCAATGTACAGTCCTTGCATTCGTGCGCTAAAACTTACTCATCACCATGTTTTTTTGTGCTTTATTTGCCTAAAATATCATAATGATGGCTCTAAAGAAAGTTAGTGGTACCAGTCGAAACTAAGAAGAAAACTGTAAAAACCAAGATAGAGTTAAAGAAAGAAAACCTTGTGAATTTGTTAAAGCCCTGGAAAAATTGAATGTATAAGTGAAATTTTGGGGCCACAGAACCAAATATTTGGTTTTCCTTTATTTCTTATGAGAAAAATATGTCCAATTCTCAGACTTTTTGGTGCTTAAACATGAATTTAGAAGAAATTTAATTCTACAACTAAGGTATCACTGTAGTTGGAAATATAAAATAATTTAGTTACATTACACCAATAGCCCAAATTTAAAAAAAAAATCACATAATGATTTGCAAAGGTGTATAAAGGTTAATTGACAAAATTCAAAGTCTCTATTTTTTGAAGCAAAATCTTTAATATTCTAAAAAGTCGTATAATGTACAAGTGAAACTAACAGCTCATATGTCAAATTTACAGTAACATCACATTAAAATGTGAACAGTTGGGGACATCCACATCTAATTACAATTAAGAAAATTTTTCACTGTGTCATATTAACTGATGAATGTTCATAATACAATGAAATAATGAAAGGAAACAATGGAAACCAACAACCATTTTTGTATTTGAGAATATAAATCAGACTTAATATTTGAGAGTGTTCCATTAACAATCCAAGACCATGAGACGCACTGATGAAAGTTAACACCCTGACTGATTTTTAAGTCAGACCTACTCCTCTGTTGTAGGAGAATGGGCGTGGGTCACTGCTGCTCCTCCTTCTGTGGGGTCAGGAATTTGTCCTCCATGTTAAAGTCCTCCCTGTCCTCTGCACTCTTCTCGTAGCAATTCGCCATCCTAACGCTCAGGATTCAGAGCTTTCGGTGGTTGGGGGCCTTACCACATCACGAGATGCTTACTCCAATATCATTTCTGCTCGAGTTCATGGCTGAACTTTTCTGTCTTGGACAGAACAGAGCCTGCTTCTGACAGAAATGGAGGAGATGGGAGGACGATGGAGCTAGGGCAAAAAACAGACATTACTATCTAACATTGTCATTTCCTATTTCATGAATTTAAATAAATTATTGCGGGTAATTCCTAACATTTTGAATTTTAAGACATACAATTGATGTGAAATAAATGTGACAATGATTCCTGTGTAATTCTTCCTAAATATGTGATTATAAGTTTCTTTCATAGACCATTTTCCATAACTCATGGCCCATTGGGAATATCAGACTTTATCAAACAAAAGCATACAACAAAAGCCGAAATTAGTTTTTATCGTGTTGCTTTATTTTAAAATACTTTCTACATACAAATTACCAAAACTAAACCAAGAACATGCAGACATTTTGAACAATCAAAACAAGCAATGAAACTGAGGCAGAAAATTTGAATTGGTAAGTGAATTATATTTCAGAGATATTCATATTAAAGGGTACATTTCACTATGTTTGGAACTCGCTGTATCTCTACTTTCACTGGTAAACAGAGGGGGCAGACAGAGCCCAGATCCATGTTAATTGATGCCGGCAAGCCAGCAGCAGAATTATGGCAGGGTGGTTGATAATCCCAGCACCTGTGCCTTTAGTTCCACTGAAATTCAGGGTGCTTCTCTTTTCTGGTTTTGAGGCTGGGACCCAAGGTATTTAACCCAGCACTCCAGGTGCCTCCTGCTGGTTTGAACTCAGCTCCCTGTTGGCTTGCACTTGTCTCCCTGTCACCTTGAACTCAGCCCTGACTTCCTGCCAACTTGAACTCGGCTGTGCCTGACACTGGGAGCTGCAGGATGGAGCCAGCCCACAGCTGCTCTGAGCTCTGAGCTCAGTTGGCCCCTCTCCAAGTTGGCTCCTGGCCAATCACCCTCTCCTGGGGGACATCTGAACCTGAATAACTCACCAGCCATTGCAATCTGCTGCATCCACTGCTCCATTCCACAGATGCATTTCTCTGTAGAGGCCTCTGGGGTTGCCAGGGTCACAATGTGTCTGCAGATTCAAGCCCCGCCCATGCCATGAGCCTGTGCTCAGGGATAAAGTGTCGCTTGGCCACCTCCATCTTCTGCATTGCGTTCCCTCTCTTCATTCTCCCTGTGGGTTTCAGTTCTTACTTCAGATCCTGGCGAGTTCCAAGGACGCACTTCCCTCCTCCTCTTCCTCATGTTCTTGTATTCCAGCGTCTGGACGCAAGATCTCGGACAGGCTGTTTCTCTGCTGCTCACCCTCCACCATCTTCCAAAATCGTGTTTCCAAGAGTATAACAGCCTGCACCTGCAGACACACAACACCACACACTGAGCAGGAGGAACATAAAAATACAGGGAAACAAATATTTGTTGAGGTTTATTGTCCTAGACAATGTGATTATAAGTATATTTCTATCACTTTTTTGTATTTTCTAAAATAAAGAATCTTGGGCCGGTGAGATGGCTCAGTGGCATAAGTGCCTGCCTTGCAAGCGCGAGGGCCCGAGTTCGACTCCCGGAACCCACATATGAAAAAGGGGCTGGTGATACTGCTCAGCGGGTGCCTGTTGGCGCTCGAGGTCCTGAGGTCGACTCCCCGGTATCCACAAAAAAAAATAAATAAATAAAATAAAATAAAGAATCTTGATAATTATTCAAATAAAACTTGAAACCCTAATCTAAAAAACACTTCACTCTTACTGCGTTCCTAAGGATTTGTCTGTATGGCCATACGGTCTCTATGTCTGTATGGCCATACCGTTAAAATATTTAGTCTAAGTTTCTCTCCTTTCAATTGGCTATTTTTGCTAGTCCATTGAATGAACATTAGACCAGACTTCAAACGTAATAGATATTTTTGAAATCTTTTAAATTTATGAGAGCAATGTACAGATGAACGCAATTTCTGTGTCTTTTAAATCAAGTATGACAATAGATTGTTATTTGTCCTTAGCACTAATGGCACAGGACCATGCATGCGAGCTATTTCCACGAGGCTGGAGGCTTCTAGGTTAAGCTGACTCTCCAGACACAGCCCTGTCCTCCTGAAGTGAGCATGTCGGTCGTTCATCTAGGGAAAACTCTTTGTTATTAAGGGCACTGGCCCTGGTCATCCAGAGTTATGTAAAACTGATTTTCTCTTGACAAGCCGCAGTTTTTTCTCTCTTTGAAGGCTGTGATGCATGCGTAATTTTTATTGTGGTTTAGTTGATAGCCTTGAAATTGTTTTCCATCTCGTGTAAATGTGCCAGTGTCTCTGTGATTGGTGTTCACAGTTGAAAGAATATAAATTGTTCCTATTTTAGACAGGTGACATACGAGCATATTTCCCTAAGTTGCTTGGAAAAAAAAAGGCCATACGATACTGAAAATCAAATGATAGTAATTTATCTATTTAATAGGGCTTTTGCTACTCTTCTTTAAAATAACCATTCCATTTTGTGTATTTTTGCCCCAGTAAAACCTGTATTCATCAGGTCAGATGATGTGTAACATCTTGGATATTCTTATAACATATTACAATTATTTTTTGAGCAGGTAAGAATGATTTTTCAAAATTAAACATAAAAGAACCTCATCTAATCACTCTAATTCAGAAAAGTAAGGTTGACTTTGTAAGAAACCAAAACTTTAGATCATTTCAAAGAAATATTTTAGTCTCAAGAAAAATGTTTGGCATATTTTTGTTCTTAGAAAGTGAACTAGGGCCAGAGATGTAGCTCAGCAGCACAGCACCTGCCTGGCAAGTGTGAGACCGAGTTCAATTCCCGGTACCAAAATACAACAACAACAAAAAAAAGTGAACTAGACCATAGAAACATCTGGCTACCCTCACTTACCTATGGCACTGCACATGGATGAAAAATTTGCTCAGTTAGAAACAGAATCAGCTGTATTTCCCAGGGCATTCCTATCAGTGCGTAAGATTTAAAATCAACACATAAACTGTCATTCTCCACTTTGAATTCCTCCTTTTCTCCATATTGAGTGCACAGGAAGGAATCTGGAATTTTTCTGTGAGTAATACTCTGTAATAATAGTGTTATTGTACATGCCTGCCTTGATTAAAAGGGTTATGTCCAGTGTTTCTATTTTTGGTTGGGATACGATAAATGAAGATTGTAGAATATTTTCAGGATAATTTTCAAGTATACATTGTAACACATTGTATAAAAATAGGAAATAAAGGGCCGGTGAGATGGCTCAGCGGCTTAAGCGCCTGCCTGGCAAGCGCAAGGGCCCGAGTTCGACTCCCAGATACCACATACGAAAAAGGGGCCGGTGATATCGCTCAGCGGCACGGGCGCCTGCTGGCGCTCGAGGTCCTGAGGTCGACCCCCCGTCACAAAAAAAAAAAAAGGAAATAAAATTCCATACCTTTAAGAAGCTTAGTAGTGCTTTAATGGATAATATATACAAAAATTTTCCTGAGCCCATTCTTTAATCAGCTTCCTTATATTCTTGCCAACATTGACCAGACATATTACAAATATAGAATTGTGGAAATATGAATGAACACAAAATTGTTGGTGTTAGTAAATGGTTGTAAATAACAGGAACAACTTTTCTATCAGACACAATGCGGCCTTTGAATTTTTAAATTTTAATTCACTTCAAATCCTAAAGGAAAAATGAATATAAAATACTAAATAATGGCAAACATAAAATAAAAATGATCCTGCAATATTTAAAATATTTTTATAGAAAAATACACATATGTCAAACAGATGTTTCAGAGAAACAGTTTTAAACAGAGAGAGAGCAAAAGAGAGAGAAAGAGGAGAATGGTCCTACAAATATAATCTGGCTCTGAAAAACGCAGACAATGTGAAAAAGCCTGCCGTGGTGGGTACATCATTTCCTCCCTCTTGTGTTCATTCCCCTTCTTTTTTTTTTTTTTTTGTGGGTACCGGGGGGTCGACCTCAGGACCTCGCGCGCCAGCAGGCGCCCGTGCTGCTGAGCGATATCACCGGCCCCTTTTTCGTATGTGGGTTCCGGGAGTCAAACTCGGGCCCTCGCGCTTGCCAGGCAGGCGCTTACGCCACTGAGCCATCTCACCAGCCCCTCATTCCCCTTCTTGCTTCTTGAACATTTGTGATTTTGTTCACTATGTGCATGACACTGTGGTAAATGATCCTATTGGAGCTATCTCCCATATTTCCCTAGCACATCAATGAAAAGCCTCGCAAACACTACATAATATCATCTAACCGAGGTTGGTACCAGTAAACAAACCATGAGTTCATAGTTGTCCCTTGCACAAAAGTTTTGTCGTCTGAGACACAATTACATTCACCATGATTTGCCCTGCTGCACACAAATGAAAGTGGACCATTATAGCAGGAAGATACTGGAGTGATAGCTAGTTATCACTTTTACCCCAAATTACAGCACTCACTGGGATGGAATTAATGGTTTGCACCTGTGCTGATTTTGCTTTAATCCATTCACTTCTATGCTTTAATATAATGGTATTATGCGCTGTTGTTAAACTGCCACTGTAAGGAAATTCTCAGCAATATTGATCCTAGGAATTTTTTTGTGAACAATGATGCATACTTTGTAACTGCTCATAATTTTTTCTCACAGAAGAGCAAATGGCACAAAAGAATGTACTGTTCAACTGAAAAAATCACGAGATAATTCTTCTGAATAATAAATAGCACACTATTGTGATCTGTCAGGCAAAATGGATCTTGAATCAGAAACTTTTTTAGCATGACAGTTATTTAACTCATATTAAAACTCCAATTCGTGATATATTTGATTATATATTACACATTAGTATTATGAATACATAATAAGTTACTTATAAATGAGCAAAATTATATTTATGTTTCCTCTTTGTCTTTTTGGTAAGTATGTATAATCTATATTGCTTAAAATTCTTTGGGGAGAATGCATTACACATGTATTTTTGAAAATTTAACCACTTAAGATAGAGTCAGACATAAATACTGTATTAGTTTTCTACAGTTGTTGATAAAAATTAGCATTGATTTAATGGCTTGAAACAACACAAATTCATTATTTTATACTTCTGTGTATCAGAAGTTCAGAATGGGCCTCAATAGCCTCAGCATGGTATTGGTAGGCTTATTCCCTCCAGAGCCCCTAAGAAACAATTATTATTAGTAGTAGTATTCGTAGTAATATTAGTATCACCATAAACATTATTAATATTACTATTATTATTTGCATTTTCCAGCTTTTGGAAGTGGCCCCTGTTTTTTGGCTCATGGCCCCCCCATTTCACTAGTAATAAAGGAGTAAGTTCTGACAATGCATTACTATGACCTCTCTGGCTTCTTCTTGCAATTTTAGAGACCCTTGCACTTTTATAGATGTTTGACTTACTCAGACATTTGAGGACAATATTGGTTTATACTTTGAGTTTTTAAATTTAAATTTATTGTAACTGATACAAAAAACATAAAAAATTTATGAGGAACATGTGATAACTTGATACATATATCCATTGTTTAATGCTTAAATCGTGTATATATATATCCTCAACATTTATCATTTCTTTATGGTGAAAATATTCAAATATCCTTTTTTCCATAGCACATTATTATTATATACAGTTGCTTGCCTAAAATAACACACCAGAACTTTTTACTTCTATCTAAGCATAACTTAATACCCATTGATCAACCTTCCCACATATCTTTCTATTCTTTACTCTTCTTATTTCTGGTAACCACCATTTTATTCTCAACTTCCACATGACCAACTTTTTTACGTTCCATATATGAGTGAAACCATAATGTATTGTGACTTTCTTTGCCTGCCCTATTTTACTTAGCATCATGATCCCACTTCAATCCATGTTGCTGGAAAAGACAGGATTTCATTCTTCTTCATGGCTGAATAGTATTCCATTGCATATTTGTACCATTTTTCTTTATCCATTCATCCTGTGACACACATTTAGATTGTCTCCATTTATTGTCTATTGTGAACAGTCCCACAACAATATCAGTATAGAGATGTGTCTTTGACATAGCGATTTCATATCCCGGAGCATAGAACTACTGGATCATACATTAGTACCATTTTAATTTTCTGAGGAACTTTCATACTGCTTTACATAATATCTATGCTAGCTAACATTCTTATCAACAATGTGCAAAGGTTCTATTTTCTTCACATCCTAGCCAGCACTTGTTTTCTTTTGTCTTTCTGATAAGAGCTAATCTTACTGGAGTGAGGTGATTTTTCTTTATGGTTTTCATGTTTATTTTCCTGAGAATTGGTGATGTTGAACATTTTCTCATATGTTGTTGGACATTTGTTGTAATCAAAACACTCACACAGACCACGAAAGAGAGGGGAGAGCATGGAAGTAAATTCATACATCTACTGGTAGCTTTTTGTCACAAAAGTGCTAACAACATGCATTGGAGAAAGATCAGCCTTTTAATAAACGGTGCTGAAAAAGTAGAAACTCACATGGAAAAGAACTACAATAGTCCTTGATTTCTCAAGATTTAAAGACATAAATGTGAAACTTTAAAATATGAAACTGTAAGAAGAAAGCAATCTCAAAGCTTTCTCTTTCTTATGACAAGACTCCAAAAGCATCAGAAACAACAAAAAAATAGACAAATTTTGTTATATAGAATTAAAGTGCGGGCCAGAGGTGTAGTTCAGGGCACAGCACCGGCCTGGCAAGTGCAAAGTCCTGAGTTTGATTCTTGATACAAAAAACAAACAAACTAAAGCGTTTCTGTACAACAAAGCAAATAATCAACAAATTGCAGGTACAGGCTACCAAATGGGTGTAAATATTTGCAAACCATACATCTGACAGAGGGTTGGTATCCAGAATATAAATTATTTGAAAAACTCAATATCAAGAAAAAGAAAGAAGAAAGAAAAAGAGTAACCGATTTAAAATGTCCAACAGGCAGTAGAATTAAATAGGCATTTTTTAGAAGATGACATGCAAGTAGCCAGATTTTAGAACAAGGCCTGGGAGACCAGTTATTGTCTCACAGGGTGATGTGTAAGGCTGTGACGGGGAGACTGACATAGTGCAGTGCAGACCCCAGGAAGATGGAGGAGCCAGGAACTTGGAACATCAGAGGAAAGGTGATGGCAGTGAGCAAAGCCCAAGGGAGAGGCCTGGAGAGCCTCAAGAAGCAACCCTGAGGTGTGAGGCCACTTAAGCCTTTTGGAGTTCACGCCTTTGCTCCAGATGCTGGACAAGGAGCCACAGGACTTCATGTTTAATGTTTGCTCTGCTGGGTTTCAGACTTGCTGTGATGTGATTTCTATTTCCCTATTCTTCCTTTGCGTAATGGGAATGGTTACCGTGTGCCCTTTTATGCATGCAATTTTTAACATTCTTTTTGATTTTTACAGGGGCTCATAACTAAGAATTTGCCTGAGTCTCAGAGGAGACATTGGACTTGGACTCCGGCACTGTTGAATCTGTTAAGACTTTGACAACTTTTAGAGGGAGACTAAATATTTTTTGCATAGAGAGATGCATGTGAGTTTTTTGGGGGCAAAGAGTCAAATGTTACAGTTTGGATTTGGATTATTCCCCCAAAGCCTCATGTGCTCAAAGTGAAATGCGGTGAAGGTGACTGAATTATGAGGTGTTCCAACCAAATTGCTGTTAGGAGGTGGAGCCTGCATAGACGCAGCTCCCTGGGGGTGTGACTTGTGACTAAGGCAAACATATTATAACTATTTTTCGTTTTTCTTAAATTTCATTGTTTATAGGTTGATGATCTCATTACTAATGCCTTTCTCTGTCAACTGAACTGAGAAGAGAATAAAATAAATTTCTATGGCTAAGTAATGTGCATTGAGATACCCTCAGACATTTCATGTACCTTCTATGGTGTTTCCAATTAAATTGATATGGGTTAACATATTTTATTATCATGTTATTAGGATTCACCTTCAGAATTATGAAAACATTTTTTATAAAATTTATTGGTACAACTTAGATATACATAATTATAACATTCATCACAGGAGGTTTGTACCTGTACATGATATATCTTTATTCGTCTTTTTTTCCCAATCCTCTCCCTTCACTTCAACTCTTCTTTCCCTCCTTATTTACAAAGATTTTATTCCATTTTATCCTTCTTTAATCTTTTTTTACCTTTTCCCTTCCTTCATTTCCCTCTTCTCCCTCCCTAGCTCCTCTTTCCTTTTGAACAGTTTCTTCCCATTTCACAATATCTGTTGTACATTTTGGTACTTATTTACTCTTTCAGTTTCTCACACTAGGGAGACAATGTGATATTTACACATGTGAGTCCATTTGATTTCACGTAAGAGTATGGTCTCAAGGTGCATCCATTTACCTAGAAAAGGCTAAAGTTTATCCTTTATGGCTGAGTAGTACTCCATTATATAAAAAGAAACCCATATCTTTTTTATCAATTCCTCGGTTGATGGGCTTTTGGGTTGTTTTCAATATTTACCTATTACAAACTGTGCTGCTGTAAACATGGGTGCACATACATCACTGTGATATGGTGTTTTTAATTCTTCCAGGAAGATACCCAGAAGGGGAATAGCTGAGTCAAATGGGACCTCTAGTTTTTTGAGGAATCTCCACACTAATTTACACAGAGGTTGCATTAGTCTGCACTCCCACCAACAGTGCAGAAGAGTTCCTCTTTCCCCAATGCCCCTCCAGCATTTGTTAATCATTGATTTCTTGATGATAGCTATCTTTTCTGGAGTGAGAAGGAATCTCAGCATTGTTTTAATCTTCATCTGTTGAATGATCAATGATGCTGAACATTTTTTCGTATATTTATTTGCATTTGTATTTCTTCATCTAAAAGTGTGTATTCATCTCAGGTGCCTATTTTTGGATTGGGTCTTTAAATTTTGGGGGTCTGATATATTTTCAATTTTTTATATGTTCTAGATTTTAGTCCTTTCCCTAAGGGACAGGTGGCTAAAATTTTTTCACGCTTTGTGGGTTGTCTGCAGTGTGTTGGTAATTTCTTTCAGTGTGCAAAATCTTTTTAATAGGACGAGATCTCAGTTGTTGGTCTTTGTATTATTTCCCATGCAATCAGGGTTTTGTCCATGAAATCTTGCCTATACTTGTCCTTAAGAGTTCTGCCTATTCTCTCTTCCAGCAAATTTAGTGTCTCTGTTTTAATATTTAGATCTGTGATCCATTTCAATTTTGTTTTAGTGCATGGTGATAGATATGGGTCTAGTTTTATGCTTAAGTATGTGGAAAGCCAGTTTTTCCAGCACCATTTATGAAAGAGGCTATCATCCAGTGAATGTGTTTGGCCCCTTTGTCAAAGACAAGGTGCATTAGTGTGTTTGGAATTTTTTCTGCATCTTCTAATCTGTTCCATTGATCCCAAGGTCTGGTTTTTGTGTGTGTGTGTGTGTATGTTTGTTTGTTTGTCTTTTTGCCAGTACTATGCTGTTTTATGACAGTAGCTTTGTAGTATAATTTCAAGTCAGGTATTGTGGTGCCCCTCGCTTTGCCTTTTTTTCTGAGAATTGTTTTTGCTATTCTAGGTCTCTTCGTCTTCCAAATGAATTTTAGGAACGTTCTCTCTAGTCCTGTGAAGTATGCTAATGGCATTTTGATAGGGATTTTATTAAATCTGTATAACAATTTTGGGAGTATGGTCATTTTCACTATATTGGTTTGTCCTACCAATGAGGAAGGGATATACTTCCCTTTCCTGATATCCTCTTTGACCTCCTTTTTCAGAGTACTGTAATTTTCAAAGTATAGATCTTTTACTTCCTTGTTAGATTGATTCCTAAGTATTTCACTTTTTGGATGCTGTTGTGAAAGGTGCGGTTTCCTTAATTTCTCTCTCACTGAGTTTGTTTTTATGTACAGGAATGCTATTGATTTTCGAGGTTTGAATTTGTATCTGGCTCCACTACTGAATTTGGTTACTAAATCTAGAAGTCTTTTGGTGGAGTTTTTGGTGTCTTCTGTGTGCAATATCATGTCATCTGCAAATAATGATAATTTACCTTCTTCCTTTTCTATCGTTATTCCTTTTTTTTTTTCTTTCTTTCTCTTGTCCAATTGCTCTGGCTAATATTTCTAGAACTATATTGGATAGGAGTGGTTATAGTGGATATCCTTGTATTGTTCCTGATTTTAGAGTGAAATTTTTCAGTTTTTTACCATCTAGTATGATGTTGGCTGTTGGTTTGTTCTAGACGGTTTTTATCAGATTGAGTAAAGACCATCTGTTCCAATTTCATGTAAGGTTTGTATCATGAATGGGTGTTGAACTTGGTCAAGTGCTTCTTCTGCATCTATTGAGATGATCATGTGATTTTGTCTTTGACTTTGTTAATATGGTGCATCACATTTATTGATTTGTGTATACTGAACCATCCCTGTACCCCTGGAATGAATCCAACATGATCACGGTGTATAATCATTTTTTTTTTTTTGTGGGTACCGGGGGGTCAACCTCAGGACCTCGTGCGCCAGCAGGCACCCGTGCCGCTGAGCAATATCACCGGCCCCTTTTTTGTATGTGGGTTCCGGGAGTCGAACTCGGGCCCTTGTGCTTGCCGGGCAGGCGCTTAAGCCACTGAGCCATCTCACCGGCCCATAATCTTGATGATTTGCTGCATTCTGTTTGTCAGTATCTTATTGAAGATTTTTCCATCTATGTTCATTAGGAAGACTGGCATGTAGTTTTGTTTTTTGGTTGGGTCCTTCTCTGCTTTTGGTGTCAGGGTAATACTTCCTTCCAGGATGATTTTAGGAGTATTTCTTCCCTTTCAATTTCATTAAAGAGCTTCAGCATTACTGTCATTAGATCTCTAAATTTCCTGTACGATTGAGCAGTGAATCCATCAGACCTGGGCTTTACTTTTTTGTAAGTTTTTAAATACATTTTCAACTTCATTGACCGATATTAGGTTATTTAGCATTTTTGTATTTTCTTGACTCAGTTTTTATAATTCAAATGCATCTAGGAATCTGTCCAATTCTGTGTTTTCCATCTTATTAGAGTACAGCTTCTCAAAGTAGGCATGGCTGATCTTTTGGATTTCTTCAGAATCCATTGTGATTTCATCTTTTCATTCCCTTTTTTTTTTTTTTTGTGGGTACCGGGGGTTGACCTCAGGACCTTGTGCGCCAGCAGGCGCCCGTGCCGCTGAGTGATATCACCAGCCCTTTTTTCGTATGTGGGTTCCGGGAGTCGAACTCAGGACCTTGTGCTTGCCAGGCAGGCGCTTACGCCGCTGAGCCATCTCACCGGCCCTTGTGATTAATCTTTGAAGAAAACACAAACTATATTTTCCCCCCACATGTTTATTTTTTTCTTATTGTCTCCATATTTATGACACTTGTCTCAAAAATATCAAGAGGGCCGGTGAGATGGCTCAGCAGCATAAGCGCCTGCCTGGCAAGTGCGAGGGCCTGAGTTCGACTCCCGGAACCCACATACGAAAAAAGGGCCGGTGATATCACTCAGCGGCACAGGCGCCTGCTGGCGCGCGAGGTCCTGAGGTCGACCCCGGTACCCACAAAAAAAAAAAAAAAAAAAAAAAAAAAAATCAAGAATAGAAAAATAGATAATAAATACCAGCTACTTACAGAGTGCATTTATAAGAGTTTCAAAATATATAAAATTAAAATGTAAAAAAATAAATAAATGAGAAATGTGACCACTGGGTTAAATAAACACAAAATTTTATAAAATGCCCAGAAATTCGTGTTTAAAATATGAATGAGTGAGCCAGGTATGGCGGCAGTGCTTCGCTTTAATCCCAGCACCCTGGGAGGCTGTGGCAGGAAGATTGTAAATTGGAGCCAGCAAATTACTGACTTAGCAAAACCATGCCTCAGTAACAAAAAATACTGAACAAACAAAAAAGCAAACAAGTGAGTGCCTAGGGATGTAGCTCAGTGTGAACAACTTGGGTTTAATACCCAGTGCTGAAAAAAAAAATATATGTGTATGTTTTAAATGTTGTATAGAAGAAGATTTTTTAAAAATTCATGAAGTTACTAAAATGTGCTACTAAAGGGACTGAATGAATAGCTAATACTGGAAAAAAATCTGAGAAAAAAAATTTTACTCATATTTTTGCTGGTAGAAATTGCTAAAAGTAGTCTTGAATGTGAGTTTCACAGGAAGTAACAAGAAAAATAGATACATATTTAACCCTCCAATTACTCTTCAAGGAAATAACTAAATAATTATACAATTAAAAATAAAACATCAGGGCCGGTGAGATGGCTCAGTGGCTTAAGCGCCTGCCCGGCAAGTGCGAGGGCCCGAGTTCGACTCCCGGATCCCACATACGAAAAAGGGGCCGGTGATATCGCTCAGTGACACGGGCGCCTGCTGGCATGCGAGGTCCTGAGGTCGTCCCCCCGGTACCCACAAAAAAAAAAAAATAAATAAAAAAAATAAAACATCATTACTCTATGCAGACCTGCACATAAAAGTCCCTTAGTTAATTATAATACGGAGGAAGTTTTATGCTATTACAACTTTTAAGACAGTTGTTTAAAGGAATATTTACTAATGTTTAAATTACTATATTGGCAAATTAAATACTGTAATGCAAAAGTGTTGATATAAAATTAAAACAAAAAAAATTTAAAGTTTATGAAAGTTTGACTATTTACTGATTTAGAAATATATTGCAAACTTCTTAGGTAAAGGAAAAGAATACAAGTAGCATAAATCTACAGATTCAACCACACATACACGCACGTATACACCCACATTGTGTCCCCCCACGTGCTATAAATAGCCAGTAAATACAGCAAAGAATCTAACCTCTCTGGTAATCATTTATTTGACATATTAAAACAGTAATGAAATAGAACTTTTCCTTACCACATTAGAAACGTATTTGCATAACTCATTTTATTCCAGGAAGTAAAATGCTATGAGGTATCTGTCACATTGCTAACAGATGAGTAATTGTAAATTATTTCTAACGTGCAATTTCATAATTTACACAAAAATTCTTAAAATGTGATTGCTTCTCAACTAGTAAAATTTCTCCCCTCTTTCTAATGAAAACTCATTATACAAATATATCAGTAAATATTTTAAATACAGTCTTATAAAAAATTCTGCAAGCAACCTAAATTTTAAAAATTGCAAAGCTTCTTTATTTATAACACAGATGAAGTATTATGTTTAAACAAACTTTAAAACAATTTTAAATGAATATCAAATTAGTTGGAAAATACTTCAATCGTGATAGTAATGTGTGAAAAACTGGGATACAAAAGTTTGTGAACTGATGAGAAATAATGTGAAAAATGATAATTCTATTATTTCTGATTTAGTAAGGATTTCAACTTAATTAAATTTTCTGTTCTGCATGTTTGTAGTAGGATATATTTATTAATAAACAATTTAAAGCAAATATTTGAAAATAATACTATTTGTCATTTGGGTAAGTTTTCAAATTTTAAAAAATAATTCAAAATTGTGAGCTGTTAATATTCAAAATTCTTGCATTAGCAATTACCATCTCCAATAAATAAAATTTTTGTTTCTGAAATTGCTTCCTTTTTTCATGCAGTTTATAAGTGGTAAATAACCCTGAGTCTTAAGAATTTATGTAGAATTAAACTGAGAGTTAAGAAACAATACACTTGATTTATGTAATAAGTGTATAGAAAGTATTTTCACAATCATTTGTTATTTTTTCATTTCTTTCAAATGAAATATTAAATTAAAATCATAACTGCTTTATTGTATCTTTTTATTCTTCCCTAAATCATCTTGATAATTCTGTATCAACCTCTTATTGTGACCAGGACATTCAATAAAACTTGTCTATTTCATCTAATCAATCTTTCAGAAAGGCAATACCATGGACAAGACCCCTTTCCTCAGGTTTATGTTGCTCTACAATATTTGACTTTCAAAAAAAGGTATGCAGAAATGAAGACATACAGCAGGGCAGAGAATGGTTGTTCCTGGAGGGTGGGGACTGAGAGACAGAGAGAGATGTCGGTCAATGGGTAAAAAGTGTTAGTTGTATAAGATGAGTAACTTCTACTGATCTTATTATACACAGTGAAGTGAATATAGTTAATAATGCTATATAGTGTACTTGAAATTAATTAAAAGCATAGACCGTAAATATTCTTACTACAAAAAGAACCAAAAAACAGCTTTGGAAGGTCAGAAATTTGTTATGTAGCTTGATTGTGGCCTTTACTTAACAATGTATATGTATATGTATGTGTATGTGTATGTGTACATGTATGTGTATGTGTATATGAAAACATCTCCTCCTTCCTCATCCATCAATTAATCCTCTAATAGATGAGAAAAATACCTATTTGGTAAGAATCACAACTAACTAAGCCTATATACACCTTGGGGATATGTCAATAAATTTAACGTAGGTTACACTTTGGGTCTATTATTTGGTGGCTCAGTTAAACTTGTTGACTTCATTAAATATGGAGGTTCCATAAGTCTCGAGGACAACTTAAACTCATGTCCTCCTCCATTCTTGATGTGATTTCATCATGGATAGGTCTTACTCAGGTTCCATTGTCGTATCTCCACTTTCATATATGAGCCTACATTTAAGGATCTGATATCTGTTTACTGATACTTGTCCCTTGTTTGTAACACCAGTGAGACGATGCCCTGTTCTTTATTTTTCTTCACTTCTGTATAATTCACATTCTCATTGTGACATCCACTGATTTCAATGAACTCTTCTTACCTCTTGTTCCTCATACCCTCATTAAAATTGTATGTTCCATTCAAATGTCTTTCCTCCTCTTTCTTCTATTTCTTCACTTTTTACCGCTGATATTCTGCATATTTTATAATTTTGACTGAAATATACCAGTACACTGTCTGAGAGTTGATGCTATAGTCTAAGCCCATCTCCTATGCTCCATTACTGTGTTTCCAAATGCTTCATAACCTCTTCAAATTGAATACTTCATTACTTCTTTATTTATTTATTTTTTTTTTGGTGGGTACCGGGGGTCGAACTCAGGACCTTGCGTTTGCCAGGCAGGCGCTTACGCTGCTGAGCTATCTCACCAGCCCTTCATTACTTCTTGAAAGTCAGTATTTCTAATTACATTGTCTGATGGTATCTTATATTAAAACACCTTCTTTTCTTTTTGACTTCATTATTTTTCTTTGGGGTAAAACCATTTTCTCTAGTAACCCATTTCAAGTATCTCAATGTTACTTGCCAAAATTAAAAGTGACAACTTTTATTAAAAGCTTTTTCATTTTAGTGTGTGATATTTTAAAGTTGGGTTTTGTAAAACTAGTCACATACATGAACAAAACAATTCCCAAAGTCGTCGTATTAACGATATTTGCTAATCTGTGAGCTCTTTAAATGCTGTCAAGACATCTGTCAGTGTTAAGTTGCTACGTAAGGGTCTAATGTGATATGCGTTGAATGTGTCATATTATCATAGTACATACTTGTAGTTTCCTATGAACATTTCCAGGGCTCATCTTTTAAATTTTTGCCTTACTTAAATGATTTATAATAATTATTTGTACAAAACATAAGAACATAAGATAAAACCATTTCTTTTCTTGCATTTTAAATTCATCAACAAATGAATTTATGGAAGATTAAATTGTCTCATAAACAACTTTTAAGACATTTTCTTATTTGTGTTCTCTATTAAACCTTTCACAAATTGTGTTGACATGTGCAATGATTTTATATGTTTAGGTAAAGCATATGTGAAGGACCTCTATTCTGATCACAAAGAATTCTAGACATTTTATAATGTATTGCAAAAATAGAAGGGTAACAATTATGCTTCTGAAGGTTAACTGATAAAATATCTTTTGAACTTTTATTGGTAGCTTTATAACTTATGATCTATCTTGTGCTTGGCATAATGGAAAAAATAGGAGACATTTGTGGACAATGATTGAAAATGGAGTTTCCTATTCGATGCTTGTAGCCATAAAAGTGTATGATGGGTCAAGGTATATAAAATTATGTTCTTTACAGTCTTCTTTCTTCATAATAAAGTTGCCACTGTACTGTGTGTAAACAAACATAGATTTGCCATATGAGTGTTTGGTGAGTGGGTTTGAGCATTAAAGAACTGCCCAAATTGAGATCCTTTTTATAGCATTTTTTGTTTTGCAACTGTTATTATTTTGAATCATGGATAAGGATGTCCTATTTTCCACAGTGTTATCTGATCTCTTTTAAGTCCATATATTATCCTTCAAAAAAAGCTTTGAGTACATCATAATTGCTCACAGGCATAGTGAAGTTTATTGCTGAAAATTCAGTTAAAATCTTTTATTCTGCCAATGTAATCACACTATATTTCCACTAAGATTTAGCTTTATTATGCAACTGAATTTCAAGCAAATATTCACTATTGAATTTAATTTCAAGGAAATTTTAATTCAGTAGTGTAATATGATGGTTTTATTCACCCAACGTAATTGTATACACGTATATATAATACACACAAATAATGTTACAATAGATTAAGCCGTGTGTCATGCTATTTGTCAATATTGAATCTTCAGACACCACTAATTAATGTCTTTCTATAACATAAGTAGGAAGAATAATAACCTGATTTATTTATGTGCTTTGGTGAAGATGAAGGACATGTTACACCATATACTCCCATTGTTGCTCTTTTTCATGATAATTGCTTGAAACAGCTTTTCATATAAAGGCTGTACTTTGAAGGATATAACATTTTAAAATAAATGTAATAAACATTAGGCATCAAGGAAATATTATTGGTGTTGGATGCCACATACTATTTTTTGAAACACTTGGTTTAGTATTTTGGTTTAAATTCTATTCTGATTTACATTTCAGTGAGCTTAGCAGGTTTACTGTGAATTACCATAGCAATTCTCCCTGCCTCAGTCACTCCTGCTAAATATTGTACAGCTCTACATAACATTGTCTATAAACCAGCATTTTCAGGAACTATCTTCCAAATGAACCAAAGGCATGAAAACTCGCTGAGATTTTGTATTTTCTATAACATAACAGTAAGACTATCACAGCACAGTGATGTATGATGGGATGAGGTTATCTTACCTCTTCTCACCACTGTGGAGTGATGGAACGATGGAGCATGATGAGATCCTCTCCCAAATCTCGGCAGGCTGATTAGGTTCTCCTCCTTTATTCTGTTCCAAATCCTGCACGTTGTAGTGAGGTAAATTCCAGTTAAACCCTCAAGTTTTCTTTAGCTTTGCAGGCTTGCATCTTTATATTACTTCTTAACAACACAACACAAATTCACTTCCTTGCCCACATAGAGTTCTTATAAGTTCTGGTGATGGGGGTAATGAATACTACATCTTAGGGTGCACATAGCTATCTAGTCTTTCTTCTCTTCTTATCTAAGTTCTGTATCAAAATAACATTCATAAGAGTTATTTTTGCATAGTTTTAAGTTAAACCTCTCAACATCACTATCATCTCATATAAATGCTCTCTAATATTTTCTGAAATAAATTTGTATGGACCAAAATTGTAAACACTGATTCCCTTATGCTCTGTACAGTATACAACAGAAAATTAGTATTCATACAAGGAGTAATCAGTGAAAAACCTCAGGAATCTAAAGTGCTATTCATGTTTCTTCTTAAAATGCTGGAACTGCACTCAATCCAGTCACTTAGATAACTACATGAAAATGGATTTTTCCCTTATGATGTGTTTAGCTCTATCTTCTCCCT
Source organism: Erethizon dorsatum (assembly GCA_028451465.1). NCBI lineage: Eukaryota > Metazoa > Chordata > Mammalia > Rodentia > Erethizontidae > Erethizon > Erethizon dorsatum. Next base: position 58,658,005 of record CM051830.1, on the reverse strand, counting down.
CTTCTCTATTTGAATAATTGATCAACATGTAGAAATTTAAAGTAATAAATGCTAGTTGAAGCCCCGGCATCATATACTTGGGATATTTTTGAAATTCAGAGAAAACATGCACATCATGTATATTTCATTGCGCCAACTCAATTATAAATAGTATTACAATTTAAAAGTATTTTTGTAGTTTATTTTTTACTCTCCAATTGGAGAATGCCCAGTGGCATAGGATTTGGGAACCTCTGAATGGTAGTTTGTCAGTTATAATTCTTTTTTTTTTTTTTTTTTTTTGTGGGTACCGGGGGGTCGACCTCAGGACCTCGCGCGCCAGCAGGCGCCCGTGCTGCTGAGCGATATCACCGGCCCCTTTTTCGTATGTGGGTTCCGGGAGTCGAACTCGGGCCCTCGCGCTTGCCGGGCAGGCGCTTAAGCCGCTGAGCCATCTCACCGGCCCAGTTATAATTCTTATAAGCACATGTCTACCATTTGTGTTAACTAGATTTTTTCTTGAGCAAGAATTTAGATGGTGTTCACATTGGCAAAATTTCTCTATCAGTTAACTTTCAAGCAGGATTTCCAAAGTACTTATATTTAAATATTTTAGAGTCTGATACTGGACAAAATTGACCTATAATTAAATTTCCTTCTACATACTAACAGAATGATTTCTGCACAATATTTTAACCAAACGTACAGTTTCATAAAAGTAGAGTTTCAACCTAACTGTGATAGCATAATGAAATTCCATAAATATTGGGGCTTTAAGTGACAGTAAATTTCTGCATTAAAATCAGTTTGCCATTTGCTCTTTTATATGACTCATACCAAAAGTTTAGTAAACTAAAGTGAGTTTTGTCAAATTTCAACTATCACACATCTTTGTGATATTTTACTGTTAGTTTCTTAATGGATAAAATTCTGTTCATTCACAATATTAATAAAATATAAATTGCTCTGTAAAGCCAATGTGAAGTAGATTAAAACATGTTTTACTGATAGACTAACATAGATAAACAAGTTATATTGAACAATTTTTTCTTGATCTATTAAAAATACTTGCAGCCATATATAAAATTACAGAATCTCAAAAAATGTTACAGAAAAATATTGCAACTTAAATTGTTAGAATTTTTATAGTTTAAGTCTTCTGTGGAATGGAGAAAGTCTATATGGAGGTGAAAGGATCCTGTCTGTTGTTTTGTTTTGTTTTGCTTTGCTTTGCTTTGCACTATGCAGGTTCCAGGGTTTTCTTTGCTTGCTTGTTATTTTCTTGTAGTGAACTTCCTGTACCCTGAGCATAGCAAGTGCCTTTTACACCAGAAATTATCTCATGCAAAGCTGAACTAGTATACTTCAATGCTGGCCTTTTACCAGACAAATACAAATATATAAGCCATGGTAGTTCTTAGCACTTATTTTTTGTTACTGTTTGACTTCTCAGTGTGGATCATATCTGGCATTTGTGACCTGTAATTTGAAATGGAAACACTGAAAAATTTAAAATAGTTTTAACCGCTGAGAAAAGTCAAGTATTAATATTAGAGTCAGTATTACATTCTGTAGATATCGTGGAAAATATTTAATGGGTCATATATTAATAAATCCATGACCATAATTTATATGTATTATTCTGGTATACGTGAGAACATGTAAATCATAAGGAAAATTCGTGAGCATGCAAGATACAATGACTACGAAATCAGTAATATCTTTAGAGTGTTTCTGAGAAACTAGGTTGGTGTGTATTGTGAATTTTATACATTCTTTTCTGAAGCCGCTGAGAATTATTTCAGACCACAGGCTGAAGCAATGGATAATTAGTGACACTGCTTTATAATTCTCACGAGCTGTGAGACTCCTACCCTGTTTTTAATTAAAATGTTGACTAAATTATTCATTGTCTGTGGGAGTTGCCTAGAGGGAACCAAGTAGTCAAAAGTTTCCCAATACAAGAGAGATTTTCCCTTTAAAATATGGCAAGTATTTAAAAAATGATAAAAACTTTTATTGTCTGGCAAATCTCATGTTTTAATTTCTGTTCTTTACTTTTTTACCATTATTGGGTTTCAAAGATTGTTATATGATTTTAAAAATAATGGCTAAAGAAAATTTATATATTTGTTGTCCCTAGTTTCCCATGTTAAATATCATAGATTTCTGTTCTTTTTCTCCTGGATAGTGTTTAAATTTTGTGGTCTCTGAATTTGTGTCATAAATTATAAAATGAAACTATACTTCCTCAAGTTTCCAGTGGTTTGATAACACTTGAATAAGAGGAAATAAAGTACTTATAGTACTTAAGCTATTGAAACTATTTTTGGTTTAGACATTTTGGTAACTCTGCAGCAATAAATTTGGTATTTATTATCTAACCTTTCAAAATGGCATATTCCAGTTCATTAAATTGACCTATTTACAGAAATCCTAATAAATTCTTAGAAATTTACATCACCACCTAGAATCATAGAATGTTAGTATAGCTAGAACATTTGTTAATGCTTTCATTTTAATTCTCACCTTAATTATGACTGTTTTTGGTCCAAGAAAATGGTTTATAAATCATATTCCTCTAGAAATGTCAACTAATGTCGACAACATTTTCTCTACCATAAAAATCTCCTTGCACTTTTCATTCAGGGATAGACTTCTTTTTTATTATACAGATTAATTTTTGTCTGATGGTGTGCATGTGTGTTTAAAAACCTATAAAAATTCACCTCTCACAATGAGGTTCTTTGGCAATTGACATGTTCATCTGTTCTCTAAATTGAGTCACTCATGCTAGGAAAATGTCTCTATAATCATTTATAAGACCATCATTACCTTATTAAAAGAGTTTTCACAGATGAAAGGAATTTTCCAATTTTTAGAAAACTACATTAAAATGATGCTCGTTTTTTCTTGTGTTTTATCACATATGACCCAAGAGGTTCTGTCCAGACTTTCTCTCCCAGAAGTAGGACTTACCATGATCCATTTGATTTTCTCAATTTGGACAATACCTAAACAAGACTTTCCTACTCTCAGAATTGCAATTTAGTGAAGCATTCTTAAAATTGTAACCATGATCAAGAATATTAAATGTACACAAAATCTGAAAAATATTATAGTGTGTGAAATAATATGTTTAGCATAATTTGGTATACTGTGGTAAGTGGCATTCAATATGTATATATGGACTTGCTTTTGTCTCAGAGTCAAAGTTTGCCTTTAAAAATTAGACACATCCTTATGTTCCTTTTAAAAAAAATGTAAAGTTGTTGTTTTAACACAATTACAAACAGCATAATGGAAAGGTAGTTATTAATGTGGTTTATGTGCAAGACTCTACAAAACAAAATACCAAGAAAACTTACATGTATACTATATTTTCTCAGTTCCCCATGTTTTCTATTAATACCTCTATGTTTGGAAATAGAATATAATATGAACCTTTGTATTTATATTATTAGAAATTTTAGGGCTAATAATAAGTTTATATAAAATATATATCAAGGTCACTACCTAAACTATCATCACACTTTTTGATCATGTACAATTGCTTATGAAAAGTTTAGTTTTGCCTTACATAACATTAGGTATTCACTTTCATACTGATATAGTACACCTGTTCAGCTCCTGTTTACAATCTTGATTTCATGAAGAATAAGAAAATTGCCAGGGATATAGCTCAGCGGCACAAGTGCCTGCCTGGCAAGAGCAAGGTCCTGAGTTTGATTTCCAGTACCCAAAAAAAAAAAAAAAAAAAATTGACTAATTAAAAATGTAACAGCAGTCTTCTCTGTGTGAAAATGCATTTGTTTGTGGATATAATTGAAAATTCATGTTAATATTACCCAAAAATTCTCCTTCAATTCAAACTTAAAACAATATGAGTATATTAGTTGTAACATACATGTTCAATAATGTTTATTTAGGAGTATCAGTAAAGACAAAAATGCACTGAAGTAACAATCAGAAATGATACAGTTGAATAAACTAAAAATATAAACTATAATATACTACACAAATACTACTTTAAAAACTGTTAGTTTTAATATCGGTCATCTCAGAGGCATAATTTGTCATATAAGAAAGCAAACTACATTAGATAGAATGATTTTATTCTGTGAAACATTGCAGTGGTTCTGCTCCCACAAAAAGAAATTCACATTTCAATAACAAGAAGTGATTTCCTTTAGATCTCTTTCACTTAGAAGAACTCAAATAGTTGAACAATTGCTTTAATATATTTTACACCATACAAGAGTTAGAATGACAGTAATATTCACCAAGCGTAGTATTAAAAAATCAGTAATCAGAGTGATTAGCCACGCCATCCACTTTGGGTGTTCACCAATTTTGAGAAAATTGCCTGTCTCAACAGCTTCAAAAGACAAGGTGGAGGAGGTAGGTCAAATTTGCTGTTTGGTAGTTAGCAAAGGAGGTGGTGTGAGCATCCCCTCTTTTACCAGGGTGAAGCCTCTAAAGAACCTCAACTTCAGAGATGATGGCTTTGGACACAGAAATCTATTTACATGGTGCTATGGTCTGAATGTTTGTGTTCCTTTTATATTCAAACCTTGAAATCCATATCTCTGCAGTTGTATTGATCAGATTTTCATTACAGAAAAAAAAAAATCTGGCATTTGCAATTTGGAGGAAGAAAGGTTTATTTTGGCTCACAGTTCCAGGGTTTCAGTCTCCTCAGCTGTCTCTCGAGTCAGAAATATCAAGTTGGAAGGTGTGTCAGGAAGAGCTGCTCGGCCCTTAGCTGCCCAGAAACAGAGTTGGCAGGGAAACAGCCAGGGAGTCGGGGGTTGAGGATGAGACATAACCTTCAAAGCCATGCCCCTAGTGATCTGCTCATCCAGTTAGGCCCCACTTCTTATGAGTTCTTTCAGCTAATGAACTTCTCAGTGGATTAATCCACTTGAGGAAGTCACAGCTTTCATCATCCCACCAGCTTTCCAAATGTGCCACCTCTGAGCACATGGGGCTTTTGGGAGGCAGTTTAGACCAAAGCGTAAAAAAGGTGACCGTAGTAGGAGGTTGCCTTCCGGAGATGATTAGCTCATGAGCAGGGATTATTCACAAAGTGTATTACTGCTTGGTACAGTTTAGATTTAAAATATCTCCCAAACTCTTATATGCTTGGGAAGATGACTGGATCATGGAAATGCTATATTTATCAGTGGATTCCTCAAGTGACCAGGCCAGTAGCTAATACAGATGTTGGCACTAGAAGAGGGGCTGTTCCCATGACTGTACCTGACCATGTGATTTAGAAGCCACATGATTTAGAATTGGTTTGTGGGAGGAGTTTGGAAAAGTTTGGAGATGTCAGCTAGAGAGGTCCCAGAAGAGAATACTATAACTAGAGTAAGAAGAGATTGCTGGAAGGTTCTGACCCCAGCTCAGAAGGCCAGAACACCGATAGGAAGGAGGTAGTAAAGACAAGATTCAGAAGGTTTCAGATGGGCCAACAAATCTATTGCCAGTTGCTAGAGGCCACATGTATCACACCAATGACAGAAAATTTGTATTCATTTTTCCCACCTCCTCAGAGTGCGGGGAGACTGAGATAAAGGGTGGTAAAATAATTAATCTGCTGGTAGAAATTTCAAAGCTGAGCTAACATTCAGGCTGTGGCATGGGTACTTCTGGCTGCTTATTGTCAAATCTACCATGGAAATCAGAAGAAAAAGACAGTTGTGGAAAGTTAGCAATTTCATCAGAAAGGAAGCACCTGCAAAGTTGGGGGCAAGGAAAGCATGGTTGCTGAAAAGATTAGGATTAAAAAGGAGCCAAGTACTTTGCATCAGGACAAAGGAAAAAACAAGTCAAAGGGATGGCGGTATTGAGCCAGACCCCATGCAACACAGGCTCAAAGGTGCAAAACTGGAAACCTTTGTTTTGCGAAGGGATTCCTTGTGAGCCCTGCTCAAGAATGATCTCATAAGGAAGTGATTACCCTGGATATATTTCAACAGGCTCAGCCATTCAAGCACTCAGAGACCACTACAACCGTGATCCAAGGTGCCAGAGGGGTACGCAGGGGAAAGGTGCTTAACCCATGGCAACCAAGACAAGAGAGAAGGGAGAAGCTATGGTCAAATGCACACCCTTCCCGGTCTTGCCCCAGTGAACCACTCTGTTGAACAAACTGCACCACTGAACACCACAGTCAGCTATGAACTCATGGAAGGACTAATCCATTAATCACTACAGCATTTTCATGGTCCGATCACCTTCCAATACCTGACGTCTGAACATACAAGGTTTTGAGGAAGATATTAGGTCTAATCCATAACAATCCACCTCTGGCTCCAAAAACCTCATGTCCATCTCATTGTGAGAATTTCATTTAATCTTTTCCTATGACTTGCCAAAGTCTTAATGGTTCCAGCATTGATGAAAAACCAAGTCCAAAATCTCCTTTGAGACTCAAAGCAAACTCTTATCTGTGAGACCCTGGAAAAATCAAAAAGAAATTTAAATACTTTCAAAATATAATGGTACAAGGCAAACATTTCCATTCTGAAAGGCAGAAATAGTGGGATAAAAATGAATGGGGCCATAGCAAATCTAAAACACAGCAGGAAAAAATTAAACCTTTCAGATTTGTGTCCAGCACATTTGGCAGGTAGTGGTCAGATGTGATCTCTAAAGGACTTGGGTGGCCCTGTCCCTGTGGCCTTACCCTTACACACTGCAGCTTGCAGCCCACCTGGCCTCTGTCTTGGATCAGCTCTGCTAACCGCACCTCTCCTCTGCAGCCTTTCCATATTCCTGGCATCTCTAGCTTCCTGGGGTCTCCTTTGCACATTCATCTTCACTCATACAGCTTCATTGCCCTCTCAGGGGCACCCTGCTTGGCCTCCGGACCTCCTGAAATCTGAGGGAGAGGGGTTTTCCACAACCCTACAACTCTTGCATTCTTTGTGCCTGTAAATCCAGCACTATATGGATGATGCCAAGGTGGCCCGCATTATATTCGTTAAATTTTTAAAAATCTTCTAACTCAGTACTCAAACTTCATCGTTATGGAAATGAGTTTTAAATACAAAAAAGAAGACAAAAACAGGAAAAAGTAGCTAAAATGCACTAAAAATAAACACTCACATAATGGAAGACCCAAGAGGTACAAAGGAGATTTTGAAAATCAGATTTGAGATGTGTAAATGAGAACTTTGGGGCCAGAAATAACTTCTACAGTGACACAGACTCTTGACCCCTAAATTTTAGTGATTTATTACTGAAGGAATTGTTCCTGACAACACAAATATGTTTTGGAAAACCAGGGAGCATAAAGAATAAAATAAAATATGTGTTTGTTTAGAAACACAAATGCACATACTTAGTGAAGAAAAGACCTTATTTCAGTAAGTACAGAAGTGATTTGAGAATTTCAGTGAGTATGTCAAGGATAAGAAAGATTGTCATTAAAATAAAACATTTCCAGGTGCTAGCCTGCCATCAGAAAGAAAGGTCTCAGTTGAAATTTTAGTTTCGGGGAAGAGCATGTAAACGCCAAAGCGAACAGTCTAAGAAAAATAATCATCACCTCCCACTCTTTGACAGTAAGGCCACTTAGAACTGGAAATACAGGGGAATATCATATAATATTCACAAAACAGTCTTAAATAGTCATACAAATAGTTACCTCAGAAGAGGGAATTTGAAAAAGCAGATCCTTACTTTGTGTGCACAATATATTAAGTGTGTCTATCGCTGAAATATCAGAACACAGACCAATAATCAGTCCTGACACTGACGACAGAAGGCAAAGGAAAATTCCCTTTCCAGTGGAACAGAAATACTGGAACAATTTATTTCCAGCAAAGGTTGCAAGGGAGTTTCCACTACATCTTCACATCCCAATTTTTCTTACATTTTAAACTCCAATATTTAACACCATTACGATTAACGTGCATTGTGTTTCCTTGCTCTCCGACACAGTCTCCTCAACTGTCCCATACAAACTTGAGATATGCACAGCACTGGCCGCATCATCTCTACTTGCGAGTGAAGATGCTGAGATTAAAGACTAAGTGTTGTAATAAAACATTGCTCCTAGCGGACTAAACTTGCTGGACTCTAAAGTCCATGCTCTTTCTGTCATAAAACACTACTTTCTCCCTTTAATTTATGACCACCTGTATGAATGTTTAATAGTGAACCAGAGATTATAGAATACTTTACATCACAAAACTTTCCTATACATTACCGGGAGTAACAGAGGTCCTTTGCAGAGGGAGGGTAACTGATAATATTTCAATGTATACAAAAGACAACTGGATTTTAGAAAATTGGACTTAATTTTTCTGGCAAGCATGGACAAAGTGAAAAATATATAAACTTGCAATATAGTGAAATTCATGTTCTGAGAGAGATAGGCTTGTACAAAAAGTAGTGAGAGGTCAGAAAAGAGTCCCCAAAGCAGAGGATATTCAAGGAGAGTCCTCCAGAGTTGAAATATATTAGGAAATAATTTAAAAGTGAGTAATAATTATATAATATAGAAAGAAATTTACTCTTTGGCAAGAGAAGAGAGGACAATACATTAAGACAGTAAAATAATATTTTCAGACTTATATTAATGACTATGCTGGAGAATAATGAGAACTGATCAGAAAGTTCAGCAGTAGTCAACTGTTTATTGCTTATTTAAAATAATAGTAAAGAGTTTATATAATAATCCGAAGGTTATGAAATATAGAATGAAATTTGTGCTAAGCCATAGAAACCATAGAAAGATTTTAAGTAGACTATACATGTAAAGTTTACAGCTTAAGAAACAAATGCTCAAACTAGAAGTTAAATTAGAAAAGATTGGAGGCACGGAAACAAGAATTAGAGACAACAAGACTAGAAATTTTGTACCTTCAGATGGTGAGAAGGCTCCATAAAGAGGAGAAAATATTATTGAGGAAAAATAAAAGAATTAACTTGAAAATTCTAGTTGTATCTACAGAGATAAAGTATCTAAGTATATAAATATTCAGCATATCGAGAAATTTTCAATAGACCTTTACTTTGGAACATATACAAAAATATACAGTTGGAGAAATGAGATTAAAGAATGAATCCAAAGGCCAGACTGAGGGGAGATCCAGGGATATTTTGACAAATAAAGATAAACATTAGAGACTTCTACAAATAATATTGAGAAGAGATGGCCAAGAATTACGATCACAGAATTCTGCGCAATGGTGGTAGTGAATACCACATGGTCATATAAAATAAAAAAAGAAGTACACCAGCTCTGAAAATTTGAAGGTTATCAGTCCACACATCTAAAATTGTGCAGTTTTGTGGACTTGGGTGAGTTACATCTCACACTCTTCGGTTTAAACATGAGAAATGGCAGCTACATAACAGGTTTTATAATAAATTAATAAAATCTACAAATTGTCTCTGTCTGAATTTTAGAGAGGGCACTAAAGAAAATGCTAAGACATTCTCTACATCCGAAATCTGTCACTGACATAAACAGATGGGATGATAGACCACAGTTTATATGAGCAGATAATAACAATCTTGAGATTTGAACCCAGCTCTTAAAATTTTCTTTAGATTGTGCATCAACTAAACCATCTTAAAAGTTCTTCTATATTTTGTAACTACTAGGGTTTTATGAATATAAGGAGAAACAAATAGGAAAATGGCACAATTGATGAAAAATGTAGTTGGGACAGAAAAAACAAAAGTGATGGGAGGCATTGTAGACATTGGCATCGTTTCCAATGTCCAATCAAGTATCTTCAAATTAAAGCTTTTAATTTTGCTTCCTAATCTCATTTTAATTATTCTTTTCAAGATTATGAAGACATTTATACTTCTCTATCCTCAACTCTCATTTCTAATTGTTCCAGATTTTAAATTTATGAAGTGAAGATATTATATCCCTTTATCCTTTCAGGCTACAGAATAAGGGGGAAATGCTACTGCTTTTGAAAAAATCGGGATATGTGCAATACCAAACCACAGCCTGAGTAAGCAGAGAGCAGATGGAGGGTTGCAAAGTGAATTAGCAGAACTGATTGGTCAGAATTAAGGGCCTGAGGAAGCAGATGCCAATGAGAAGTAATTGAATTTCCCTGGAAATACTCTGGAAAAGATAAATAATTGATAAAATTTACAGTGGATTGATAATAAAGACTGATTTGAAAGGTGTTCATAAAATATTTGCTTTCCATCAGCCACCTGGCTTGGCTTAGTCTGAGCATGTTCCTCTCCCACTTGTATAAAATACAAGACATACAAAAATTAAGCCACATATCGTTGGCCTTTCCAAAGCAAGTGAATAGAAATGAATCAGGAAATAGGTAGTGTGACATAGTTAGAGTTCTCTCTCTTTACCCATCTCTACAATGTCCAGAGCCAGTTTACTGGATAATCTTTATCTGAAGGAGCTGAGAATGTTTAGAAAGGGGGCAGTAGAGGAGATTTGGGCAGATTTGGGCAGTAGAGGCGAGATTAACATAAAAAAATCTAGATTTTTTTTCTCTAACTAGATATATTGAAAAATACACATTAGGGTACAAAGGTTCATGAATTTATTCTAATATAGACTAGTCTAGGAAAGACAATTTTTCTTTTGCCTAAAGGTATAACCTAAGCTGTAAAAACTTCTCAAGGTATCAATTTTGATATCTTCTTCATTCATACAAACAGTGAAATTTTGCTTATAAAAATACGTTTTTATGTTTGTACTTGGATCTCTAATGCAAAGGCATAATATACTATAATCTCCAACAACTAGGGGAAATTCTAGAGAAGATCAGAATAGTGATATTTGTTGGTGTAGAAATACATAATCTGGAAGAAAATAAAATTGTATGAAATTGATGACATGTACTAAGACAAAAATACCAATGGTTTGTCAATATTTTTATATTTGGTCCACTGTAGCATTTAAGTCAAGATGTTAAATATTTCCCATTGCAAATACTATTTCAGTATTACCTAGTGACTATGTAATTATATTTACCTACAGCAGCGTTCACAGTTTCCAAGATCATTTTAATACGTGGTAGAAGATAATTCAACAGAAAAGAGGCTGATAGAGAAAAATTAAGAAACATATTCTACAGGAGGCAAATACATTAAAAATATTAAAAAGTAAAAGTAACTATTTATCATTGTTGGGGTAAGAAGGGAAGCTTCATCAACTACCAGATTTAGGAATTTATTTTTAGAGGTAGAGTAATTTTAAGCAAAACTCCATGCATTTCAACAAATGTTTTTAAGACCCATTTAATCTCCCAGACTCTCCTTTTGGAAAATAAATAGCTTAGGAGAAAACTCTACTAATCCATTGGGCATACCCAGCAATGGCAATTCTGTCAGTGTTTTGCTTGGTGAAAACTCTTGTTCAATGTCAAGTTTGAAAGCCTTAAAGGAAATAATGGTACATGCTACTGGCAAAGCTGACAGTACGGACATGACAGCCCTTCCTTTGTCTTCTCTTCATCCAGTTTCCGCAGAGTCAGTCACCTACGTGTTCACGTAGGAACTCTGATGAAAGAGTTAAGACTTAATCTAGACCAGGTGGAGGCAATATTGACGTGTCAGTGGAAACACTGACGGAATGTGGTCTGAAATAAAAAGACCTGCTCCTTACAAAACATGCTACTTTTCTGTAATTCTAAAGATGCAAGATAATTTTAAATTTCTCAGCCCATTTGTTTATCTATAATAGCTTATATTCTTAGGAAATCTAGCACACCTGTGCTCTGTTCTCTACACTTCAAGATGCATCGCAGGAGTTTATTTTGATGGATAAACCCATTTGTCAATTAACATGTGGCACCGTCATTTTTTCCTGTCTTAAAATGATCTAAAAACTAATATTGTAATTTTTGGTAGTGTGACCAGTTTAATTACTTATGAACTATTAATTTTGGTTGGGTGATTTGTCTCATTTAAATATGAAAAGAAATCACCTTGAAAATTGCTGTTTTGTTGATCAGTAGAATTATATATCATGACTAAAATCTGAGACCATGCTGTCCAATTTTTGAAATATTTCAATTGGATAAAATAATCTGCTCTAGTTATTAAGCCGTGGATATGCTTAATGGAGTAATTAAATAGTACTTACTCAAGGGTTACTCAAAGATGATCTTAAGTATTAAAAGTCCTCCCACTCCTCTCCTCCTTTGCTCATAAAGTTATTACGGTTAGAAAAACTAAGTTTATTCATTATCCAGTAACAGAGGTGACAGTGTGATCTTTAAAATATTAAACACATCTTTATAAAATTGCTTTCTCTTTATCTATGATGGTAGTCATCCAGAAAAGTAATTTCTTCACAGATTACTTGGTTTTAGCAATAATAAATCAATCATTTTATTGTAGAAAATAATACTATTAAGACACATCCTTATCATTTTTTTCTATTTTTCAACATACCATTCTTTCTTCTTCTCTCACTCCTGTTTTTCTTCCATCTGCCTTTCCTTTGCTCATCTCTATCTTTAAAAAAAATTGTAACATTTACACATCATTTTAAAGCATTTGCTTGTATAGTCATCTTTACTTGCATGCTTTTTTTCTACTTCCTTTTTAAAAGTAAAATGTGCTTTAGGATTCCTCACAAATAAATTAACTGGTCATTAATCATATAAGGGAAATATTAATTTATATATATATATATATATATATATTCATAGGATTTGCTATTGTGAGGTTTCAAAGAAATATTTTTTTTTTATTTTATGGACAAAAGGTAAAACAAAATTTCATAGAAAAATAATAGGAGACTAACAATAATTAATATGTTACATGTTGTTATCTTTAAAGTAGTTGCTCAGGGTACAAGATATGGGCATAAAAATTTCTCCAATCAGTGTGTACACAAATCTTCCTTTTTAATGACCTAAGAGACATAATAGTATAACTGAATGCATTTTTCCCTTTTCTCTACTGTTTTCTCCCCTTTCGCCCATCCTAGTTCCTTTTTTGAATAATTTCTTCCCATTTCACAATATCTATTGCATACACATTTTAGAACTTATTTACTCTTTCAGTTTCTCACACCAGGGAAACAATACGATGTTTACACAGGTGTATCTGATTTATTTCACTTATGAGTATGGTCTCAAGTTGCATCCATTTACCTATAAAAGCCCTAAGTTTATCATTTATGGCTGAGTAGTACTCCATTTGTAAAAATACCACATCTCTTTTATCCATTCCTCAGTTGAAGGGCATTTGTTTTTTAAGAAATATATTATTTAAGCCGTGTTTTACCTGAGTTTAGAATATTGCAGAGAAGTCAAGATATGCAAATGAATAGGTGCATCCTAAGCAATCTTAGACACCAGTTGAGTGTGCAAAGTGCAGTTAATATTGATAGAGATTTTTTTTAATCGATCATTCTGAAGAGCTAGTGCAAGTACTTTGGTATCTAATGATAACAATGTGCTTTGTAATAATATAAGGGTCACTTGCGGGGTGAAGAGAAGATGCTGATATTCCCATCTGTTTAAAAGTCAGAGACTACAAGGGGTCCTGTCATTGACATGCTAAAGAGTTTTTACAGGAATACACTATGCTTAAAAACCCACATACACGTATTTCAGTCTGTTTAGTGAATTTTATACAAAACACCCCACATCCCATGTTTAGCACAGGAATATAGACTTTTGATATCAAATATCAAAAGTGGTGCTATTTATAAAATACCAAAGGAACAGAGAGCTTAGCTCTTAACAAGAAAATAAATTTTCTTTGAAATATAGAAAAGAAGCCATCTTCCATGAGCCAGAGTGGATACAGCTAAAAACAGTTAAAATAGCAAACAATCTCATATGATATTTGAGAAGACATTGCTTTTGTTCTTTATTTTGCATAAAAATAGCGCCACACACTTTGTGCTTTGAAAAACCACTACTACCCTCTCAGAGTTTCTGTTGGTAAGATGCCAAGGACACTTTCTGTGAGGGTCTTATCTGAGGTAAGAGCTTCCTCAGGAGGCTAGCAAGACTCAATTTCTTACCTGCTGCCAGGCTGAAGGAATGAGTTCTTTGCCGGTTGTTGGCTGAAGGTCACCCTCAGCTGTTTGCTGCACGGCTGTCTCCACATGGTGGCTCACAACATGGCACCTTGCTTCCTCAAAGCCAGCAAAGAAGAAAGTCATTTGACAAGGTTAAGGTTTACACTCTTGTATAATACAATAATGCAGTCATAACTAGCATATATCTTATCTTTGCCATATTCTATGTGTTAGAAGGCGGTCAGACGTCCCGCCCACACTCGAGGTGAGTGAGGAAGCAAAGAGATCAGAGACCATCTTAGAGTTTGCCCACCACAGACTTAAAGTAAATTAGTTAAAAAAAATCCCTGAAAGCCAGAGAATAATTTTACATGAGTATTAGTTCAACATCTCAGAATTATCAGAGGCTACACTAAATATTAGTTCTGCTAACTGGCTGATTTTTCCACTAGAATACCTTCAGAATTATTTAAGGATGACCCTCGTACATATCTCTAACGTAACAGCAACAAAAACAGAGCAGTAGGGCCGGTGAGATGGCTCAGCGGCATAAGCGCCTGCCTGGCAAGCGCGAGGGCCCGAGTTCGACTCCCGGATCCCACATACGAAAAAGGTGCCGGTGATATCGCTCAGCGGCACGGGCGCCTGCGGGCGCGTGAGGTCCTGAGGTCGACCCCCCGGTACCCACAAAAAAAAAAAAAAAAAAAAAAAAACAGAGCAGTAATAACATTCCACTTAGAGAACATACAGCGTGGAGAGCTGTGTGGTTCACCTCATAAGCACAGGTAATTAATTATTATATCAGGTGGTCTTAAAATAATTCTTAAAATTATTCCACTTCTACCTTTATAAAATTATTAAACACTGATTTTTTCAGTGAAGCAGTACTATTGATTACTTAGTTCCATTTTCTCCTATAATGTTCTTTGAAGTAAAAGATAATCTAATACAGGAAAAATATGAAGAGAAGGATGGCATCATAGTTAGAAGATGATGAGAAGAGACCCTCAAAATAGCAAGGATATTTTCTACTTCATTTGTTTTGTTTCTGGCAAAATGAAACCAGTTAGCAAAAGATATTATAAGTTATACTATTTTTTTAAAATATCTACAAATATTTTATTTATAAATATCAGCTTCTTTGAGAAAGGTTGAAATATTTTATAACTGAATGAATTTTAAAAATTAATAGTAAGATTATTTCAATTGCCCAAAGAAAGAATCATTTCTATGAGATTCTGAAGAAATGGCTGATCAGGATTATCTCAAACATTATTTTTGGTGTGTAACATTATTTTTGGAAATTATGACTTTCTTGGAAGATCGTTCAGTTGAGAGAATAGTATATGGTTAGTAAACAAACTGCCAAGCTATATTTTATCACACATGTGTTTTCAATTAAAACTTCCTTTTATTTTTCACTGAACAGATACCACTCCATGTATCTACCATTCCATATAATCTGTCATTTAATATTTCCAAGATAAATTTATTATTTATCTTTACTAAACATCAATCTTAGTTAAACTACAACATCCTGCCTTAGTTAGATTTTTCAACTCTGCTGTTATTTAGTACAAGAAATTCTCCAAGATAATAACAAAATACTCTCTCTTGCCTTCTTTAAGCCAGGCACATTTCACGAAATTTCCAGTTATCTTCTTATTGAAAAAAATAGCAATATTTGTCACTTGAGATCCATTTCTGGTCAGTGATATATGACAAGTTTAGCAAACAATTACCTAACTGTTTCCTGATAACCTCATTATGCTACTGAATCCTTCAAGTGTGAGATAAATTCTCTATCTCTTTGCATAAAGTGTTTCTTCATGATTTATGTCACTTGGTAATGAGTTTTCACATATATCTAGTTAAAAATAGTCCCCCAAATAAGGGGGACAAGTAATCAATAGTTTTCATTTTATTGATATTTTGGATATATTTAATTAGGAAGTATGAGAAAGAATTGAACTTGAATTAAAAATTTTTATAATTCTAAGTTATAAATAGATATACATATAGAAAATAAATTGAAATCAAATTATTCTTAATATCAAAAAGTAACCAAAATGGAAAACACTTCTTAGGCCTATTAATATGTGAATTTAGTTATATATTCTTTCATGTGCTCCAATTATGTTGGCTATAAATTGCTAATTTTCTTCTGACATTCATTGAAAAATCAGAGGTGGTTTCCTGCAGAGCCAAATTCCCATTAGTTAAGTTCAGCAAATTGGGCCGAAAAAAGTAAGCAATGCTGTACATCTCAAGATCAAGCTATGTATTATTGAATACCAGTGGTGCAAACCTTCATGGGAGTTGGAACTCATTTAATTGTTAAATTTTAATTTCCAGCAGCTTGAATATATTGCTATGATATATTGATTATGAAATCTCCCTTTAAGCATCATTCAATCCCGGAATTGGTACTTATATTAATTAAACATTTGTTTCCTTCACATTTTCTCCTTTTACGCAGTTTTTGAGACCTGTATTAAAATATATCAGTGCATTAATCATTTTAACCAACTGTCACTTAATGCTTTTCAGACACAAGTGTCTAAAGGTACAGGTATATGTTAAGCCAGTTTACCTGATAAGTTTATTAAGTTTCAGTTTGCAATTCCACTAACCAGTTTATGGAGAATACATATAATTTTCACACAGTAGTGGTGTATGTATGGAAATAACGTATTTATAGGAGATAGTTTAAGAAATGCAAAATCACATATCCCCTTTCCGTTTTTATTTAAGTTTTCAAAAAATTAATGTCTAAAACTTTTAAATTTGAGGTAGCAATCTAACACTAAGTAAATAATATGTATGGGAAATTTTCCAAAGATGTTAGTGTTCTAGTAATTATAAAAGAAGTTATTCAAACTTACTAAGGCAAAGAATAATGTGTGTGTGTGTGCTTATGTATGTGTCTCAAAAGGTGAGTAAAATAGTGGTTACAGAACTTTGTTCTTTTTTGATCATGAATAGATATTGAATTAAGTATTTTCATGTTTAGACTAATACAAAGCATGTAAGGTTCAATCTTAAATGCATAGATGACATGGTGACGCAGAGAGAAAAATGTAAGAGTGATAAAAGGAGTTTGCTTTATAATTCTGAATTAAGTCTGTAAGCAAGGATCCATTCTGGTAAATGCTTTTGTATTATTTGTATCAAGGATGAAGATATTTGACAGTATTAGACATTTATGATTGATTACTCATTTAAATCATGAACAACTAGTTTATGGGTTCTCCGCTCAAATACTTTTTATCCACAGTTATGTAACTGTACTTTTCAAAATTTCTAAATTGAACAAATAAAGAAATATGCTCTTTGTGCTTATTTAATGCACAATAGAAGCAAGTTCTAATTTCACTCCTGTTTACTTTGCCTGTGACATTTTCTAGCAAAGATTACAAACTGGGGTCTCTCAGGCCAGAACTTAGAACTGAATAGTAATTTATATGACCTAGGTGTTTAGCTAATGTGTAAAGTTTTGCCTGATTTTGGGAAAAAGCTGAAAATGGCTCTTCTCTTAAAAAAAATGGAAGCTCTGAATTCATATTCCTATATGACAAAAATTGAGCAGACATTGAGGGGCATATGACTTACTTCAGATAGGACTCAAGGTTTTCAATTTGCTTCATATTAAAAACCTTGTGGTGGTGCCCGCTTCACTCATTTTTATTAACTGGGTGATAAGTACATTTCCATTTATGAGCCCCAGTTTAACACAATACTGAGGAATTCACTGTTGTACAATAATAGAAAAGGATGGGAAATTTTTTTCACTTAATCATTCATGATTGTGAATTACTTTTCTGATCTTTTACTGACTGCTAGTTATAGGCAAATTCTGTGCCAGCATTAGCAATGAGAATAAGGATAAATGAAGCCCATTCTCTGGCCTAAAGGAGTTTGTAGTGTAATAATAGAGACAGCTACATTAAAAGGAAATGCCATGGAAGATGAATCCTCGGGAAGCAGCGGGAACACAAAGGCGAAATCTCCAGTGATGTCAACAGGGGAGAAATTTTGGGAGAAGCTGTTTTGGAGGATAACCAACCTGCAACTGGAGAAAATGAAATGAAATAATCTTTAAATTACATCTCAGCTTGCTTTTCATCATTTTATTTTCTTTTAAATCCTTGCTGCTAAAAGTGTTTACATGAAAATTGCAACAGTGTGTTTTAATTTCATATATTAATATTTTTATCATTTAAATAGTAATTTTGAGCCAGGCGTGATGGTCCGTGCCGGTGGTATCAGGACTCTGGAGTGTAAGGCAGAAAGATTACGAGGTAGAGGCCAGGCAGGGTACAAACTGAGACACTTGGTCTCAAGAAACAAAGGAAAACAGGTTGCAAAGAAAAAATACAAACAGAATTTTGTATGATCAAAATTGATCATATTAATCTTACTAATGTAAGATCATTAGTTTCTTTGACATGTGGAATATTATTGGATCATGATGATTTCATGTTCCTGTGCAAAATCCTACATAGATATGGTATATTGCAGATATACCTTCTTTTGTCTTCACATTAGAATGTCCTACATATGCTCAGAGATTTTAGGTTTTTTCTCTATCATATATGTTTGTTCTAGAATTTCAAATATAACCAACAGAACACTATATTATATAAAAGATCCTACAGTCAGTACTGTAGTTTTGAGTATCATCATGCTGTTGTAGGTCTAATAAGTCATTCACTTTTACTGCCATAGAATATTTCATTGTATGGAAGTATAACAGTATGTCATCCATTCTTCTATTAATGCATTCTTGAACTTTTTTGCTGTATTATTAAAGTGTTACTGCACATTTATGTGCAACGCTTTTTATAAACATATGTTTTCTCCACATGGATAAATAGGTGCAAATAGAATTTCTGGATAAGTATATGCTTAATTTTATAAAGTACTACATGGTTTTCAAAAATGGTGGCTAACAAAAGACCCATTACTTTCTTTTACCTGAAAACGTCTTTATTTGCTTCATTCATAAAAGATAATTTGGCCAAATCCAAAATTCAGCATTGACATGTTTTGTTTTTAAAGTGTTTCGACACCTAAAATGATCTACTAGCTTCTAGCCTGCACAATTTTAGAAAAGAAGTCAGGAAAATTGCCATAAAGCTCAGCAAGATTCAGAAATGTTCAATACATCACAGGCTTTGATTTTAACCAGAGACCCTTCTTCAAGGCAGAGCTCCCTTCTATGCCCTTTGTCAATCTTTGTAATCTGGCACAATTATGGCATGACAGAAATATGCAAAGTCATTCTGTAGTGATTCCCTTTACCCATCACCTAGTTCTCCCCAGTGGTTAAATTTAAGCATAACATCATAATAAAATCAGAAAATTTAATGGGAACTATGTGTGTTTATAGCTCTATCCCATTTTTCACGTGTAGATTCCCGTAACCACTGTCCAGAGTTAAGTGCAACACTATTTCATCACTACAGAGATCTACGGCAGCATTTCATGGTTTTGAATGATGTGTGGAAACCTTACATGCCTGTAAGTCACTCTGATGACAATCGTCTTACATAGCGTGCATACACTGACCGTGCCATTAGATAATGTTATACTTTTAGTTTCAAACATAAAGGAAAAGAAGGTGTATTTACCTATACTCTTTTGATTCTTCTACTACATTGTCTTCCTTCTTGTTTCAAGATTTTTTTCTTTTACCACTTCCTTTCTGTTTCAAGAACTTTTTTAACATGTAATTTTAGAGGAGATCGGATGATTACAAATTCTCTTAGCTTTCCTTCTCCTCCAAATATCTTCATTTTCTTTTAGTCTTGAAAGATAGATACGATGTTTGAATATGTCCTTCTAAAGTTCATGTGTAAAACTTAATCCACAAATTTATATGTTAACGATGTTTCGAAATGGAGATATTGAAAGATTACTAGAATTAGGGGAGGTCTTGTGAGTGGGGCCACAAGGATGGTCTTAGTGGCTTTATGAGAAGACAGGGAGGCACCCAACTTGGCACGTGTGTCCTCTCTCATCAGGTGATGCCCTCCATAGTGTCACTCTGCAGCAAGGAGCTCTTGAGCAGATGTTGAGCAGACACTTCTGCCATTACCCTGGGCTTCTCAGCCTCCAGAACTGTGAGCCCAATATATTTATGTTCTTTATAAATTATCAGGTCTCAGGTATTTGCTGATAGCCAGAGTCAACCGACTAAGGGAAGAGGAGCACAAGACATAGGATTTGGGGGTAGCAGTTGTGTGTATCTTAAGTAATATAAAACTCAAACTATTCCTAATTAAACATACAGCATGTTTTTCTAAACATGACCCAGTAAAATAATATCTTGTATCCTTGCTTCTTTTCCAACTCTCACAACCCACCCAATCCACCATGCATTCTATTTCACTTACCTCTGAAATATCTATTTCTGGATTTTACCAATCTTGCTCCTGTTTTTTTCCACCTTCACATCGAGCCCTCATTATCACTCACCTATGTTAACTTAGTAATTTCCTGTTCTTCTTTTTACACTGAAGACAGAACTTTACAAAACACAAGTCTTTTCAATGATGCTCCACTCCATCCCTACCTTAAACACACTGATGTTCTCCTGCCTCCTTAGTATCAAGCAGCTGAACTGAGCGGTCTCCAGGCTTAGCATACACTGGCCTCTCCACCTCACTCAAGTAGATGCTGACCCTCTTGCTCCTCTACTGTGCCAAGGACCTAGAGCCTTGCAATGTCCGCCCCCTCCTGACTGGAAAAGCCTTCCCGACCTATTCTCTACTGTGCTTAATTAATATGCTACGTGGTATCTTAATGTCACCTCAGGAATTAATTGGAGCAAATTCCTCTATTTCAGTGGAACTTCTGCTGGAACCAATATCTATTCTTTATTTTAAGCACATTTTTACCCTTGTGTCTAGGTCACTATTTGCTTAAACTTTATTTTCTTGCTTGGACTCTTACTTCTGTACGGAAAGCAATTAGAAAACTTCTTTGACCTGGTACACCAGAATATTCTGAATGTCTACACAATTCATGGCATGTACATATTACTTAAAATTTTTTGTTGAATTAACAAAGAACTAAATTATAATTTTGTAATTTTTGTGTCTTAACAGATTTTTTCACACTTTTGATAATGTTTTATAAGAAGTTTAATCTTTATCATGTATGTTAAAAATTTATTCAGTAATCTGATTTTAATTATGTTTATCATGTTTTCTGTAAAATTACTAAATTAAAATTGAAGTGGATCAAATATCTAAATATTAAAACATAAACACTAAATCTGATGGAAGATAGAATAGGTAGAACACTTGAAGAATTTGTTGTAGGCAAAGACTTTATGAACAAAACACACATTGCATGAGAAATATCACAAAGAATCAAGAACTGGGATCTTATCTTATTAAAAGCATTAGCCCAGCCAAAGAAACCACCAACAGAGTGAAGAGACAACCTATAGAGTGGGAAAAAATTTTAGCCAGCTGTTTCTCAGACAAAAGACTAAAATCTACAATATATAAGAAACTCCAAATTTAAAGACCCACTAGAAAAAAGGGCATCTGAAATGGATAGATACTTCTCAGACAAGGAAGCAGAAATGGCAAATAAATACATGAAAAAAATGTTCAACATCACTGGTCATTGAAGATATGCAAATTAAATCAATGCTGAGAGTCCATGTCACTGCAGAAAGAATTGTCATTATCAGGAAATCAATGAATAACAAATGCTGGTGGGGCTGTGGGGAAAAATGAACTTTTCTCCACTATTGGTGGGAGTGTAGACTGGTGCAACCATTGTGGAAATCAGTGTGGAGATTTCTCAAAAAACTAAAACTAGAGGTTCTATTTTACCCAGCTATTCCCTTTCTTGGTATCTTCCCCAAAGAATTAAAAGCATCATATCACAGCAATATATGCACACTCATATTTATAGCAGTGCAGTTTGTAATTGCTTGATTTTGGAAACAGCCCAAATGCCAATCAACAAATGAATGGATGAAAAAGTTGTTGTTTTTGTACAGTGGAGAACTGCTCTGACATAAAGAGGATAAGCTTGAGACATTTATAGGTAAATGGATACACCTTGAGATCATGTTTTGAAGTGAGATAAATCAGACACGCATGTTTAAATACCACATTGTTTCTCTACTGTGAGAAACCAATAGTGTAAATAAGGACCAAAAAGTATAATTGATATTGGGAAATGGGAAGAAAATGTTCAAATGAGAAAGTGAACAAAGGAGTGGGGAGTGGGAAAGGAAGAAAGGGACAAGAAAAATAAGAGAATAGAAGGAAAAGAATGGAAACAATGATTTTGTAAATAAGGAAATGCAGAGGGGTTGAAGGGAAGGGAGGGGAATGGGAAAAAAGAAGAAGCTAGATATATCATATACGGGTATAAATTCCTTATGATGGATGTGATCATTACATATATCTAAAATGTACCAATAAATTTAAAAATAAATAAGTAAATTATTTTTCTTTTGTTTCCCAGAGAAAGGATTTGTTTCTTTCCATGTATTTTATTCTTTTTCAGAGTTAGCTAATTGCATTTTTATCATTTACAATAAAGTTTTTGAAAGCATAGTTTTGAGCTTTGTTATTTTTCTAATTTTTAAATTACATTCAATTGTTTTCTAACTTCAAAAATATTACTTCGCTGTTATTTAAATTTCTTTTTAAATATGAAGGAAGGACAACGTAGTATTTATTCACAGTTTTACCTCACAAATGTAACCTTTCTTAACACAATTCTTTTACTAAATCTGTTCTTATCTTATTCTATTTGTTTAGATTATTCATTGAACATAATATAGAATATTATCTTTTATTAACTACATTTATTGGATAAAATGAAGCTGCTGTAAACATTTGAAGCCAAAATAAAAAAGATTTGGATAATATAATACTTATCTTTTAACAAATAGAACATATGGAATTCTGACAGGCAGGCCACTTCTATTTCCCAAATGTCATTAAGAATTGCAGTTTCTTCCATGTTGGGATGCATTCACTTCGTTACTGTTATTACTTCTATGGTTAAAATTAAGTGTCTTCCACATCCATGTTTTTGTTTATGGGAAGGTGAAATAGAGGAGTTCTTGACCAAGAAATTTATTTCTAAACATGTGAGGAGAAAGTTGCATACATATCCTTCTGCATATTCCTAACCTCTGATAACTTAGTGTAAAGATCCCTCTGGGTGGGAAATGAACACTCTTTGGGAGGTCACATATTTGCAAAATGGGGATACAGATGTTGAGAGGACAGCTGGCATTTTGCCATACACTTAAGTCCAAACATACCTTCAGTGCCAGCCAAAACAATTTATTTTATATATTTACGAGTGATATAATGCAACCTTACTGTTGAATACATAGCTTTCCCCTTGCCAGCTGAAAAGCACAGCTGTAATATTTTTTTTGCCAATAATATATTTTTATACTTTTTATTATTTCTTTATTAGAATTTGTGTTAGGTAAATTTATTGTAGTCAAGTGTGCAAACAGTTTTGGCTTCTCTGTACGTATTTTCATTTTTCAATCTCAGAAATTGTGTTGGTTTATATTGTATGTATATGGATATTTCTATATAAATTTTATGTGGTCAACCATACACTTATGCCATTATTTAAAATATATATTCTTTCAATATAATTTGGCTAGACAATTTTTCCTTAGATCTTTTGGGTTTTTAGATGTCTTGTGAGCAAAAATATTGACAGACTTCTATGTTTTCCTGGATGTTTACTGAACCGTCTTGAGAAATAGGAATACTGTTCTGTAAAGGGGAAAGGTTCATCACCTATGGCTTTAATACACGAGGCTACCGTCCCCTTTCAGAGCAAGGGAGCAAAGGGCAGACAATGTTTACTTTCCCGGCAGGAGAAAGTCTTTCTCCAAGGGGGATGGCAAGCAGGCTTAGGGCCCATTGCAAAGTTTCAGTTTCTGCATGCTTGGATTTCCTCTGTTAGAATGCAAGCACTCATTATTTTGCTTTTATGTAAAATTTACATAATTTAGTTTTGAAAATTACACTTTAACACTTAGTCTTTTCTACTTAACTGGGCCTTATTTTTTGCACGATATTTGAAGATGTTTGTGAACATATAAAATACATTTCCTAATGAAACATAGAATATGCATAGAAGTACATACATAATGGAATTCTGAACAGAAAATATATTCCCCTTGATTTTATAAGGTCATTATTTCCTTGGAGTAGGCAACATGGTTATGTATGATTCTATGGGCTTCACAGAGTATAGGCAATGTTAGCTTTATGTGTTGATAAAGGTTTTTACTTCACTAACAATTAGAGGTTTAAAATGGGTTGATTAATTTATAAATAATTATATAAGACATGCCATTAATCATGTTAATATATAATTAGTACCAACTGTGCATATTTTCAGATGGAAAATGCTAAAACTATTTAGTGTCTTCAAATCTGGCTAGATTGAAAACATTGCAAATGTTTACTGTATTGATTATCTGCTCTACTCTGTTGTTCACCCAATTGCATTTTCTTAGTTTTATTTAAAATGTGACAGTTGCTTTAGGAGGTAGTTTTCCTTTTTCCACAAGGGTCCAAAAGAAATTTAATATTAAGTCTTTATTTTCATTATATGTATATTTATTTTTACTATTATTATATTATACTTGTTTATAATTTTCACCCCTATATTATATATTTATCTATTATTTCTAACAGTTCAAATATTCTTTAATACCCACTGTGCTGTCTACATACTTCTATAGTCCCAGTGGTATTTGGTAAAAATGTTCTAGGTTACTCAAAATTTCTTCCCGTAGCAGAGCTTGGATAGAATGGTGTTGAGTATATTTTTCACTTTTTCATATACAACTGAACATACTTATATTTTAATGGTTCTACAATTAGAAATGTTGGCATAAAGTAGAATGCGGGGGACAACTTCCATTGTGTCAAATTTCCCCTGTTGCAATGATCCATTTTCTATTCGTTTGCAAGCCCAGGGGCATTGTTCATAGTCTCAGATCTGGGTTCTCCGGAATGATGAATCACAATTCATAACAATTACCCCAAAAAGCCTCGGGACTGTAGCCCACAGCAAGGTGCCACCTGTCTGCTGAGAGCTATGAGTTGAGAGAACCCATCCAGCCCCCAGCAGGGGCTGCCTGAGAACCATCTCCCCGGGCTCTTTGAAGTAGTAGTGCCTTTTCATCAATTGCCATGCTGAGCTACACCAATAGGGAAGAAAACTAGGTGTAGTAACTGGCAGCTTACTGCTTTAAACTATTCAGAGGCTTAGGAACATGTTCATTAGTAGTATTTCCAAACTGGGCTGATTGCATGAGAATCTTGAAGGAGTGCTGCTTAAAAATAATCATTTGTGTGCTCTACTCTACAATTGTCTGTATTTGTTTTAAATCTGTTTTTCAACAGTACCATTTCCCTCTTTGTGTTGCTGTTGTCATGGGCCAGATACCTTTCTATTATCTTGTACTTTGAGACTGCTTACAAAAAATAATTAGATATGATGGGCAATTTAAGCTGCTTATTGGGACTCATGCATATTTCTGGCTAAAAACCAGAGGTTTGTTTAATTTAATATGCATTGACATTAGAGAATTTGATGGCAATTTTATTATTGTAACCGATACATCCCAAGCTTTACTTCATTCTTTCCAACATGTTAGCAAAGGGAGCACATTCCTGGGTGAAAGTGTTCTTGATAATGAAGACAGAAATCTTACATCCACAGAAAAAACTGAGAGAATATTTCATAAGGTAAAAGAAACCTTTAAATGAAAGAGTAAATACTTTTGCTGAAAGGAGAGTGTACAGTTTGGTTTCCCAAAATCTGGTGAAAGTAGCAGAGGTTGTACAAAATGATTTCCTGATGTCTTACTAGATGGTTCCAATTCACAAATGTGAGGCAAGTCTGGAATCAACACTTTATCATTTCACCAGTTACATCTCAGGCTTACTTAAATTATAAATCCATTGGTAATGACCTATTTGTGGAAGGTGGAACTTCCTGCATATTCACATCTGATGTATCCATACATACTGAGAAGGTATAAAAAGTTAATTAGTTACATATTGAACTTTTCTAGGAAAAAGCAAAGAAAGGAGACTGGCAGGGTGTGTGTTGTTTTTAGAGGATTAAGACAGAATGGATAACCCTATGCATCAAGTTTACAGCCAAAGTAAGGAAAACCTAGAATTTCTCATCAACAGTGGAATACCTCAGATGACAGGAGCATAGCTTCAAACATCAGCATATCAGCAGTGAATTACACAAAAGCAGAGTCAGAGTATTCCTTTTTTTTTTTTTTTTTTTGTGGGTACCGCGGGGTCGACCTCAGGACCTCGCGCGCCAGCAGGCGCCCGTGCCGCTGAGCGATATCACCGGCCCCTTTTTTGTATGTGGGATCCGGGAGTCGAACTCGGGCCCTCGCGCTTGCCGGGCAGGCGCTTAAGCTGCTGAGCTATCTCACCAGCCCGAGTCAGAGTATTCTTTACGAAATTATTATTTTATAATATTACACAATGAAAAATGGAAATAATAAACATATATTTTGAAAATGCATTTGTAAAATTAAAAAGGAATTGCATATTTGATGTTCCTATTATTTTTCTATCGTTATCTCAACTGTAATGTTCATCTTTCTGCTATGTAGTAGAAACAAAATTCTCTACAACTAAACACTGCTGGGGAGTATCAAGGAAGGGGTAGCATCGAGTGGCATTAATTGGTGTCATGAAGTCATTTGTAGTAGGCTCATTAGCACATGTTTTTATCGCGACTGCTTAGATAAATTATCTATCCTGAACAACTTTAATGCTGTTGGCTTTGCCTCATGCTTGCACACATATTGCATCACTCTATTTCAGATGAGTAAAGGAGAAAGGCTTGAAGTAAGCTACAAACAAAATGTGTCAAGTCATCAACCTTTTGGAACATTCTCCATTATTTTACAGTCAAGATTAATGTATTGCAAGAAATACTATGGCCTTTCTGTCCCTCAGGTTTTGCCACAACGTAGACAAGTGACCTTACACGGTTCTTCAAAGTGTTAGAGCTTCTCTGCTACCAGCAGTACAGAAGGATGGATTCTCTGAGATTTTAACAGATTGATAACATCTTATCTTCCCGGTGCACACTGCTTCATGAAGACACAGAAGGCAATTTACCCTCCACTGAGACTATTTGTTGGCTTTTTAATTGACTTGGACTAGTTTTGTACCAGGACCCGTCGAATCATGGTTGAATACAAAGGAGGCATGCAATGAGTGAGAGCATCTGTGTTGGTAATTCCTAAGTCAATAAATTACACCTACTCAAACACTTCGCAGAGCTTTTACAGGAACAATTAAGTTCTCGATCAGTGCTGTTTTCTGGCAATGTACACCGTTTGTGTGATTCTGATTTAAAAAGCATCATTCCTTCTGGTAAGACAGCCTTCACACTCAGCTATGAATGTAGCTGTCCCTGTGTTTTCATGCAGATTGATACAGTCAGGAGAAGTAATGTACATATCATTTATTACACATGTGGACACTTAAGTGCAAACGTAAGTGCAAAATTCACTTTTCCCTGTTTCAATTGCACAGATCAAATGAATATATATTTTATAATTTATGAATTATAAATGTAAACCTAATATGCACAGTGATGCTGTTTTTACAAATTTCTAAAGACCACTGATCCAAATCATATTCTTTCTTTAGTAAGCTATAAACTTTCAATGCATCAAATCCATCCATTTGGAAATAATGATTTGTAAATTATCTAAATATGATATAGCCAGTGAGATAGCTCAGCGGCATAAGCGCCTGCCTGGCAAGCATGAGGTCCTCAGTTCGACTCCCGGTACCCACATAAAAAAGAAAAAAGGGCCGGTGATGTCTCTCAGTGGCACAAGCACTTGCTGGCAAGCGTGAGGTCCTGAGGTCGACTCCTGGTACCCATATAAAAAATAAATAAATAAGTAAATAAGTAAGGTATAAAATAAACACTAACTCAATCATAAATCTTTATGTCTCCATACATAGATGATCGAAGTGGCCCACTTTGCTTCCAATATTAAATTAAATGTTATAAACATGTTTCTGATAAAGTGAAAGTTCACACAGTGACAGATTTTAGGAACATCCTTAACCAATATTATAAGAAAATTTTTCTCCATGCAAGATTAAAATTAGTGTGTGTGTGTGTGTATATGTTAAAGCTGGCTAGAGAAAGGTCAAGACAGCCAAGAGAGAATCATCGATTGGAAGTTTTTACAGGACAGACATCATAACATTAAGCAACGAACACCTTACCCTATTCTGATTTGTAAAACCCGTGGTCTTGTATCATTCCCCCAATCCCTATTATTTCATAGGGGTTCACAGTTAATATACATCACAACCTATCTTAAAAGGTCAAGAGCTGTGAAAAAGACTTTTCAGTTCTTTGCTTTTCTGACGTAAAGTGAAATTTCGTTACATATCTATATGCCCAGGTGAATGCAATTAATTCCACTTAACTGCACCTTTCTCATTTTTGGCATTGTGAAATTTTACTTTCTCTATTTTCTAAAATGGCATGATAAAGTTAACAAAACTCAAGTTTAACAAAACAAAGCAGAGCATAATTATTTTACAGAATAAAATTACAGAAAAGAGCTTTCATTCTTTTTGTATTTTAATGTGAAAACTCTCATTAGGAAAATAATGCCACAATATTTCTATCCAGTTGCAACTTTAGGAAGAGAAATCTTTCTTATATTTGTATATTCACTCCAGTGGAAGAAAAGATGTTTTTGTGGCAATAAGTCAAGAAATGTTTTTATTTTTTATTTTTTATTTTTATTTTTTATGTGGGTACCAGGAGTTGACCTCAGGACCTTGCACTTGCCAGCAAGCACTTGTGCCACTGAGCTGTGCCACTGAGCGCTATCACCAGCCCTTTTTTTCCTTTATGTGGGTGCTGGGAGTCGAACTTAGGACCTCGCTTGCTGGGGAGGTACTTATGCCACTGAGCCATCTCACCAGCCCCAAGAAGTGTTTTTAAATTTCAAAGCACAACTGCTCAACTTTGCTTTGATTTATGCAGCTATTTTATTCACGTAAAATACGCATAATATTGTGTAAATACTCTTAAAATAACCATTTCTGTCTCTATGCAATATTTTAGGAATCTCAGTGAATTAATAACAGTGCCTTTCTTTTTATATGTGTCCATAATGTCTACAATATAGTACATATGATAGTTTTGTTGGGTGAATGCAGGGATGGGTGAATATCTCTGCCATGTCCTGAACTCAACACTTTATTTCCTTGTTGCTGTCTTAAGGCCAGCATAGTGCTATTATACACATTTTATTACTTCTACAACTTATGATTAAAGACAAGATGATTTATTTAAGGTTAAAGAATAAAATACAGAAAATAACTTGTGAAATCCTGACTCAAAAATAATTTTCTTTAGGGTTTTTTTTATTACAGTCTAATAAGTGTACATGTATTTGCTCTAAATTTTTTTTTTTTTTTTTGTGGGTACCGGGGGGACGACCTCAGGACCTCGCGCGCCAGCAGGCGCCCGTGCCACTGAGCGATATCACCGGCCCCTTTTTCGTATGTGGGTTCTGGGAGTCGAACTCGGGCCTTCGCGCTTGCAAGGCAGGCGCTTAAGCCGCTGATCCGTCTCACCGGCCCTGCTCTAAATTTTGTATCTTCATATTGTAGAATAAAAACTGACTCTCTAGTATGTGCAAACTAAATAAAAAATTATGTCCTATGATTTTGTTTAAACAACTCTGGGACCAAAGACATTTTTGTTTCCCTATGATAAACAGTAACAAGATAGCATAAAAACAAGTTAGTTACTTGCTTCAGTGAGCTAAGTCTACACCTTAAGTAATATAGGTCATTTATCAAATGCACTTCATCAAATTATCTCATCCACATTTCTTTTAAGTCTATCACCTTACTATGTCTACAAATGCTAAGCTAGGAAGTCATATGTTCCTGATGCCCGATCCGTCCTTGTCTTAGAAGACCTCTTTGTAATGTAATGATGACCAAATGTAATGATCAGGCCAAGGAAAAGTTATGTGGTGAATCCTGCTTATTTATTTTGTGAAAGTTAAATTATTACTATGGACTAAGTTTGAACAAAGTTTTTCAATTAGATACATCTTTTTTCACTTTATTATATGTGTATTTACTGTTTTACTTGTTAAATAGTTCTCTTGCTGTATTCCAATACTTTAGTATCTATAGCAATTGAGCTGTGAATATGTGATATCTTAAAAAACAACCCTTTAACTTCATATGAAAGCTTATTTTAAAAATTATTTAAAAGTGAGATAAAGATGGTTATTTTTCTTCTAAGCATATTTGCAGTGGATTACACATCATTAAGTGTATTACATGAAAGGCATGTTGTAAGAATTATCTTTTTCATTTGAGCTTTATTGTTATTATTGCTTTTTCTGATGTTGTAAACAAAAGCACATTAGCTGCACAGAATAACCAGAAAGACTAATAATTAGAAGCCAATAAAGGTGAGAGTGAATAGAATGTGAAAATATAAATAAATTGCATTCTGCTTTTAATTTTTAGCTAGCGGTTTTGAAACACTTAACACTCTAAATTACTATAACATTCCAGATCGTGACAGAAATGTATAATACATTTACCAAGGCAGACTGTGGAATAAAGAGGAGAGAAAACATACTAGGACCATGCAAGTCAGTGTTGATTATATTCTGATGAGTCATTACGCTCCAGAGCTGGCCTTAAGTATACACATACACTTACCACTCGCCTCCTAAAAGTGTACAAGATTACTACTATTATTATTATTATTACTTTTATATGCAGGTACCAGGAGTCAAACTCAGGAACTCGTGCTTGCCAGGCAGGCACTTATGCCACTGAACTATATCACCAGCCCTACAAGATTATCTTTAAACTCTTAAAATTATATCTTGCTAGCATTGAAGTGCTTTTCCTCAAAATTTCTAATAAGATGCTCGTTAAATATGAGAAGTGATAAAAACACACAGCCCATGAACATTTATTAATAATTAATGTAATATAAGAATTAGTATTTTAAGGAAAAAATCTGGAAACTTATAATCGCTTTCTTAATTCCATTTTAGTAAAAATAGACAAAAACATCCCCACTGTTTTCTCTACTATGTCCCTTATTTAAGAAACAAGCTCCATCCCTCCCTCCTGACAAAGCTCTTTTCTCTTTCACTCTTTTTTTTTTTTTTTTTTTTTTTTTGGGTACCGGGGGGTCGACCTCAGGACCTCGCGCGCCAACAGGCACCCGTGCCGCTGAGCGATATCACCGGCCCCTTTTTTCGTATGTGGGATCCGGGAGTCGAACTTGGGCCCTCGCGCTTGCAAGGCAGGCGCTTATGCTGCTGAGCCATCTCACCGGCCCTCTCTTTCACTCTTGTGTGCACTTTGGGGTTCATTAAAAGTCAATGCGTACAGATGTTATGGGCACTGACAGGAATCACATAAAACAAAACAGTGCTTACAGGGCTAGCGGCTCACTCAGGGTATCAGAAAGTACAGCATTCTCACTTGTTCCAGCTCTTCACCAACAATGAGGGAAAGAGAAGCGCAGCTGTGGGCAGCCCTTCTGAGAAACTCAGGAGTCAAAGTGCTCCGTTTCCCGATGAATCCATGGGATTAGGGTTGTGCGCACAGAAGAAAATCAAGAGAACTGTAAGGGTCACAGGATGATGCAGAAGATAGGAAAAATGAATCATAAATATTTAGAATAGAGATATCTAAAGTAGTCTTGTTTCTTTCGGAGAAGATGCAAATCTTGAGGCGAAGCAGAGGAAAGATCAGTGACTTTAGATGTTGGTGTCATTGAGACTGATGAAAGAAGATGATAAAGAAAGTCTGTGATCCAGAATGTAAATTCTAGCAAAAGAACAGGGCAGTGAACAGGCAAGCTACAGGAAGACAGAATAAATGATACTGATGTGTGCTCCTCTGGTGAGTTCCTTGGACCAGCAGCACTTGCTTCTGGGGTTTCAGTGCAGAATCTACAGCCTTTCCAGACCTGCTGCGTGAGGGCCGGCACTGGGTTTCAGCAATAACCTCATACAGTTCACATTCAGCTCTGAGCCGCATTGGTGTAGAGAGACAATGTCTTGCTCAAAGAACTTTTGCTCGTTTCAAAAAAGAGAGAAGCAACATCTGGAAGCATTAAAAATGAGCCATACGGGCGTGACTCTGCCTCTTGTCTCTGACACATGTGATGTGTATGACAAGGCTTTCTAGGCAACTTCAGAAGGCTTCAGAGGAAGCTCACTCTGAAGAAAATTACATTTTTTTTCCCTTCTAGTTTTTTCGTACACCAATTTTTACAGCAACTTCATTTGTAAAAATAAAGCCCCAGGGGGGCTGCTCCAAACTGGAAGAAGCCATATATTTATAAATATCTCCAAACTGGAAGAAGCCATATATTTATAAATAGTGAATGAATAAACAAACTAATACACAAAATTATATGGGTGAATCTGAAAATAATTATGAAATATGAAAAAAAAATACTCCAAAAGTCCTTATTGCATGATTCTATAAGCAAGAAAGAAAACCTCTCACGCACACCGCTAGTGACGAGGCGGGCATCAGTGTTTCCTGGGAATAATCCTCCCGAGCTGTGTTTACCTGGAAGCGACCTTCATCTGAGGAGCTTCGAAAGGCTTACGTCTCACTCGCGAAGCTTCTGACTTGAAGTGGCCTGACTGCAGGGCAGAGTTAGATTTTTGTTTATCTTTATTCTCTCGAAGTGTTTATAGTGTGAATGCCAAGTTGAGAACAACTGATTCATGCCAAAAAGGAGGGTACTCAAGGTTAGAATTTTCAAAAATAGAGACAAGTGTGTTGTTGCCAGAGTGAAGATGATCCCAAGGAAGCCGCTGGTGGTTTTGGAGAAGGGAAGGAAGAGTGGGGTGGGGCCACAGGACCAGGAGGTGATGTCTGTGTAAAAGGTGCTTGGACGTGTGGAAAGGCTGCAGGGGTGATTACACTAAACTGTGATGGGGTTGACTTTGTTGCCTTCCAAGAACAGAGCAGGTGCCCCTGCCATTCCTGTCCTTCTCTGTGTTAAAGTTTAAAGTTGGAAGTTCCTTGTATCTTGATACAAAACAATGACTTTTACTAGAAGTAACTCACAAGTATTTAGCACAGATAGTAATATTTTCAAGCATGCTATACTTCTCTAAGGCTGTTGCAATAATGCAGGGTTCACTGGTTTTGAAAAAGACATTTATTAACTAAACACTTTATATATAAAATGTAATTATCTGGTTCATATTTTGTTTTCCCTTTTATGACACTATTTTACCTCCTTCTACCTCCATAGGTGAAATATCCACTACATTTCTCCCTAAAAGACATATTATTTTCATAAAAGCAAAGAGATCTGGTCTTGCTTATTCAGTGCCTGGCACATTAATGACATAATATCTTTGTATTAGATTCTTCCTTGGAAATCCTCTCAATTGCTGTTTCATTTGTTGTTTTGCTTTTCCTATCTTTTAATTAAACTCTCAATATAGATTTTTTTTCTTAGAAACATGAAAGAGGATAGTATAATGTTCTTATTGAACTCTCTTGTATACTAATGGGGTGTTATTTTGCTGCTGAAATAACGTGGCCAGATTCCTCTTAACACTTTTTTTATTTCCTCCTGTTATTCGTGTGTGGAGGGATTCATCTGTGTAAATTCCTGTTCAATTGTCGGAGCAGAGGGGCAGATATTTTGGGAAATCTAAAACAGTCTGTAAATTGCTCTCTTTGCAGAATTGCAGAGTGAAAAGCCGGATTGCTCAGCGCCTGCTGATCACATTGTCCTTCAATGCCTCCGCCCTCAATAGTCCCCACTCTCAGCCACACCGTCCACACACTTTCCCTGTCCTCTTTTAATCATGTGCTAAGTGAGGTACAGTAACAATTCATGACTTCAGGAGAGTGTAGCAGCCATAGGGCAGAAGACAGGAACACCCCAAAGTCTCGATCTACAATGAAATGCTTCTCCTTGGAAGAGGTTTATGTCCCTGTATTCACACAGGACTGGCCAAATCCGTCTAAATGGCTGCACATAACTTCAAGGGAACAGGAAATGGCATATTTCCTTGTACTGGAGAGAAGAGGGAAACTGGATTTTGGTGAAAAGTTGAAATGAACACAGAAGCTCCTACATCACTGAGTGAAAGAGGAGCCAGACAGGAGGTAAAAACCCATCCCCTGTGTGGTGGACTTGTATTTATTTCAGCATCATGCATAAAGGTTTGTGAAGGAGTGAATTATATTTTTGTGTAATAACATAAAGCATAACCCCTATTCTGCTTGATACAGACATAAAAGGCACCCTCTGAGGGGGAATACAGCCATCTCTGATTTCCCTTCATAAAATTTGCATTTAAAGCTAAATTTATTCAATTTGGAAAATTGATCATTTTCCAAAGTCCTCTCTCCTATCATCTCAAGGACTTTGGTCAGAGAAAACCCTTGGTGGAGAGAAGCAGCCAGAGCCAGTCCCTGCTCAGCCCCAATAGGCCAGCATTGTGCCTCTCCTCCACCCTGCGCCAGGGTGTGCCCTGCTCCCCAAAACGGTCATCACCCTATGGAATCCCCCTCACACTGAACTTCCATTTCCTTCTCTCAAGGTGGGAGCCACAAGATGCATGGAAGGACTGACAGCATTCTCCTTTCGTAAATCATGCATCATGTTGCATGATATTCTCAGGCAAGAGAGACCTGGTGCGTAGAAATCAGGAATGCTGACTTTCTGGGTTCACTGTAACTGGACAGATGAAGGCCTTTAGGTTTAGTGACAGGATCAAACTGATTTTATTAATATTTGACATAATAGAATATTAATATCATTATCTACAGTTTTATAGAATGTATTAATTTGATGTTTTCTTATGTATTTGAATTTGAGGTTGGTGAGAGAATAAATCAACCCTAAGTATGTTTGCACACGGTTATGTTTAATTTTCTCTACTCACTTTTGTACCTGTCAGGCCAGTATGCAAAGGGAAAATAGAGCATGGATAGATAGACAGACAGGCGGATGCGGCTGTTCCGTTGAGAGACCATGCAACTCAGTAATCTTGGAAGTCACTAATATATGGGTTCCGGTCCTAAATCCACCACTTTGGCAGGTGAGGCCCTCCAAGTGACCTAAACTTTATACATCTCAATATTCCCTCTTAAAGAAACATTGTAGAAAAAATATGTCTTTTTATCAAAGACAATATCAAAGACAGCTTTCAATGGGCAACAGGTGTATGTCCATCGTTGCCTTTTGTGACATAAAAGGTACAGCATGGAGTAAGTACTGATCATGGTGCCCGACAGCCATCTGGACCTGCTACTGCACAGTAGAGGGATGATACATACTGATAATGTACTCTACACGGCCAAAAGCTATGAAGAATAATCTAGAATGTTTCATCAAAGAAATAGATGTTCGATGAGGTAAATGGGTGCAACCTAATTTAAATATTGCACAGTTTCTTCAGGTATTGAAACCTCACGATACCCGATTAATAAGTGAAATATTTACGTTTCTCTATATCGGTTACATTTA
The DNA here is from genome assembly GCA_028451465.1 of Erethizon dorsatum. Classification (NCBI taxonomy): domain Eukaryota; kingdom Metazoa; phylum Chordata; class Mammalia; order Rodentia; family Erethizontidae; genus Erethizon; species Erethizon dorsatum. The sequence goes on along the minus strand of CM051830.1, from coordinate 58,622,418 downwards.
AAATTAAAACATATAAATATAAAAAGCACTCAATAAATTATGCCTAATTAGCATGTATAAACAGTGTGATATTTAAATTAGGTTACACATATTTACCTCATAAAGCATCTCTTTCTTTGATGAAACATTCTAAATTATTTTTGGTTTTTTATTTGATGGAAATTCATTTTATAATTTGAAATGAGAATTATAGAGTCATATTTCTTAATATTTTAGTCAGTTTGATTGTATTCAATGTATGTATTCTGGAAGATTTTTAGGCAAAGGGGTTAAACGGTAGGCACACAAATAAAGTATTTCATGAAGTAGATAAGGTTCAAGTTGGAGCGGTAGAACAAAATATAGGAATAAGTTGAGGGTCATTTATCTTGTGAAATGGCTCTACCTATTGACAAAACTGGAAAGGACAGGAGGTAAGATTAAATGTGGGCTTCAGAGCCATCAGAGAAAGTTCACATGGCCGTGAGAACCACCAGAGGAATAACCAAAACTAGGAGGAAAGATGATAAATTATGTGAATGAAATGGAGTAGAATTTTGATAAAATCTAAAGTGCATAAGAGCAGTCGGGGCTGGAAATCTGGTTTTAGGAGGCATTGACTTACAGTTGGTTGTTAATCTATTACTTTATGTTAAAATCCGTGGGATAAAATCAGCAGGATAAGTGAGTGCAGAAGGCAAAATAGTGTGTCCAAACTGGCAGAGGACACCTTTAAATAAGAGGAACAAGAAAGATAGAAAACAAATCTAAGGTAGTCTTTTCTTTATGAATATTACTATCTATGGAGGAAAGTATAATATATGAACCCCACATTTGGTGAAGCTTACTATATGACAGGCCAGGCCAGAGGCTTTTTCATAAACTTCTCTCAGCCATCCTGAGACATCAATTTAGAGATGGCACATACAGTATATATTCTATAGAATATATATAGAGAGAAAGAGAGAGAGAAATATTGCATATATATATATGGAAAGAGTAACCAAATATATTAACCGAATTTCCAGGGCAAGATGCCTGGATTTCAGTTCAAGTCTTCCTAAAACCCAAGACCATGCTTCTTTCTGTCTGGCACTGATATTTAAGAAGAAGGTAAAGGAATATTTATGATTATAATGAGTCTTAAAAAAAGAAAGCCCAAGAAATAGATGTAGCTTGTTTTGGTTTTGTAAGTGTGGTGTATATTTAGCAATGCTTTCTTTTTTATTCATATATTTGGGTTTTACCAAAAAAAAATTAAAAGAAAACTGTTTTAGGTAAATGGGGAAAATAAAAGACACTGAATATGTTTATTTTGATAACAGCAAATGTACTGTTAACTGTTTCCAGTTTTCTTATATCTTCTGTATATTACAGTTCCACATTTGTAATCCTTGTGTTTATTTTACTATCCCCATTTTGTGGCTGGAGCTGCTACAAATGAAGGTGCTTCCGTATGGTAGAGCAGGGATTTTCACACAGGGTCTTTAGTCTCATCCTTTCATCTGAAGATGACAGTGACTCTTTAATCACACGTCTGAGTGACTGTGACATTCAGAAGAGATTAACTTAAGTACGTTTTCTCTATTAACAATCATACAACATGGATGCTGCTATCCTTTAACTGCTTCTAGGAAGAATCTTGTCACAGGAGAAAATAAAATAAAACAAACCAGTACCTTGCTTTGTTTCCCCTACAGTTTTCGGGGGGAAAAGAGCTCAAAGAAGGCTTGCTTGTTTCATGCAGTAATACAAAGACTCAAGGAAGAGTTAAAATTAAGATATGGTATAAGGAAAAAACTTAAGACTAATTCCATGTAAAAAATGACTCGTCCAAAAATTAGAATTTGTTTTCAAGGTGTCAGGAAAGATACCCCTATTTGGAATTCCATGGCTTATATTTTTGCACATAGTTTTAAGGACCTGGTTCCTATCTGGTGCCAGATGTTGCTTGACAGGGCAGCTAGAACATGTTCTGGGAGAAGCTAGTAAATAGATGCTATGAAGAAATGATTACAAGTTTGTCTCTGAAAAGCTCTAAAAATTACAATAAATGAAGTTGAACCCCACCTTTGTTCATAAGCAGTAGTGTGTGACTTCATTCTGTCAGTATTTTCCCAGCAACAAATGTGTACAGTTTTCTCTTTTTTTAAAAAGAACTCTAAGAATGAAACACACTTTATAAAACTGAAAGGAAAGCATAGTAATGCACACCGGATAGTTAGCTTGTCGTTCTGTTGTTCACAGGATGAATCATGTCCTTTTCCTAAATTTCAATTACTGTGAAGCAATAGATTTAGATTTTCAACTGAGATTGGTATTTTGTTCTTTGATTCTACAAATACTATTTAGCCACGGAGTTTTACCATTTTGGTCCCTAGAAAGAAGACTCATTTTCAGAAGAGATAAAATATTTAGTACCTCATATTTCTTCTTATGTGCACAAGTAAGAAGAGATTTGCAACAAAAAACATGAAATTTTCACATCCTGATGTGAAGAAATGCACTATGTGAGCAGTTTTCCTACCATTTCGTATTAATGTTACATGCTGTCACGATTTGTTTTCCTCATTTTAGAAAGTATAGAAACATGATGAATACTTCAGTAAAATGATATTATTATTATATTTGCATACCATGTGAGGAAGCAAATACTAAAAATATACAGCTAAACACCAAAACTTCATGAAAGACAACTTTAAAGTAATCCTAATAATACTTACTATAAAATACTTTATTATCTGCAAATTGTAGAGATAGTTGCTTCATTTGCAAAATTCATAAAGTAATATTCACTGATAGTAAAAATTTGGATAAATGATCCTAAACATTACAGTATATTTTGCCTAGAAAGTGCACTGATCCATTATTAAGAACATCTCTTTTTAAAATTATATTCATTTATTTGATTTAATGGGCATTAACTCTTGCATAGTGGGATTCACAATGTAATTTTTGTCATTTCTTGAATCATAGTTATAATATTATATAGCTATATTGGGCCATTCAAATGTTTTTGGAAGAAGCTTGTATTTTTAATTTTTTAGCCCTTATTTTTTACTTCACTTTTAAAAATCACTTATTTCAATTATTGAAGAGAGTCTCAGTCCTCGGTCTTACATGGGGGAACATCCTACTTACAATAAAAAGAAAAATGTAGCATTTGACTTTTGTGTTTTCATTTGGTAAATTATCAGCTCCTTTAAATATATATTGATATTTGATGTGGATTTGATCCATGGTCACAAATGAAATATGCAGGACAAAAATTTCATGTAGTGAACATTTTTTAGGCAAGAGATGTGGAAATTATTAAGGTAAGCCAGAATTACAGTAAATCAGATGATATTTCTCCTTCCTAGGTAATGCTGAAAATCTATCACAAAGAGACTCTGAAAGATTATATTTTACTAACTTTATTTAAAGGAATAAATACTACAAAATATTTCATATGGATTGCCATTTTATATACTCAGGGAGTTTCCTGATTGTTATTATAACAGTTAAGAAAAACAAAATATCACAATAAATTTTTGATATTAGCAAAAACGAGACAAGCTAGAGAGCAGGTTAATGTGCTCGTCAGAAGGCACTGCTCCTGGCCTGCCTGGGACAAGCTGCTTCAATGATGGGTCTCAGTCAATTCCCAAACGGAGTGGAAGTTAAATGGCCTCCCGTTGGGCCGGTGAGATGGCTCAGCGGCATAAGCGCCTGCCTTGCAAGCGCGAGGGCCCGAGTTCGACTCCCGGATCCCACATACGAAAAAGGGGCCGGTGATATCGCTCAGCGGCACGGGTGCCTGTTGGTGCGCGAGGTCCTGAGGTCGACCCCCCGGTACCCACAAAAAAAAAAAAATGGCCTCCCGTTGATACCGTAATAAACAAGCTTCAGTGTCACGTGATTAATGCTTTCTGGCTTAAGAAAACATAGTGGCTGTTAGACTACAAAGTGGTTTAAGGAATCATAGTAAATGAGGAAAAGAATTTATCTGTTAGTCCAAAGGGGAGGTGGAAAATGTGTGCGGATTATGTAGAACTTTTCTAGATAATAATTGGAGAATCAAAAAAAAAAAAAAAGACATAATAAATACACGTATTTCTATGAATTTCCAGGAGGTTTCTCCCAATGATTTTTAGGGAGCAAAACCCCTATCTAACAGAAGTTAAGAAACACGTGAAAAATTAGGGCAAGATAGAAAGATGAAACGTGAGATTACTAAAATTTAAAAAAGTAAGTTATTTTTGTCTACTTAGATGCAATTTATACAGAAAGTAATAATAACGTGCAGCACATACAACAAACTCAACAGTGACCAAAGCAAACCCATTATTTCTCCATTTCATAAATTTAGTTCTTCTATTAAGTAACCACAAGATAATATTTGGCTGACATCTAGTCATTCATAGTCATGTTTTTCCAATGCCTTCGCAAGTTTCAGAATCACTGAGGGGATTCGGATTCCTGTCATCCCCTTCTCGAGCAATAGATGGTCTTTGTTAATGATTTTCCTGCTCAGATTCATTCTTCACCCTGTGATGGGAATTATGCTTACCTTCTTCCTAATATGTAAATTTTATAATTGCATTACTCAGTGAGTCTTCACACTGCTCAGTCTATGGTAGAAAATGAGTTTTATTTATTTAGCATCACGTCTTGACACAACTTTACATCCACTGCAGGCAGCATATGAGAAATGTGGAAATATATCTATTTTATAGAAAGGATAAATAATTTTTAAATATGAATTTAAGATTTTGACTACTTGCATTTTTGACTTAAAAAAAAGAACAAAGTCTCATTTAAATGCCATTGTGCTCTATAAAACTACCTCACACCCGACCTCAAATCAGAGGTAGTAATTCTCTCCATTTCTCTAACCTTATTGATGCTTGCATGACAATAGTTTTAGAACAGTTGCAGAATTTCTTTGTTTCTGTATCTTTTTCCAAATTAAATTCAAACATGATTAAGGGATTACTTCATTGCTCATCCTTTTTTCTGGACTTTTGCTATGACTTCAACACAGTTATCAATGATATTAAACGATGCCGAACGAAGGAACGTTCATGGAAGGAAAAACAAATAGAGCTTCTCAGTTGCTGCGGGAGGCAGAAGACAGAATACAGCCTAGTTTTCAAGGGGAATTTTCCAGGTGGCATCTTCTTCACAAAAGAGAAAACACACTTTTTCAGAAAGTTTTGTGTAATGCAGATGCTGGGAATTTTTAAATAAATTAGATTAAACACCAGCAGCATAGTTTCAATTACTTTAGATCCTACAGGTAAGTAGAAAGCCTGAATTTATTTGGGATGAAGAAAATGTTTTGCTCCATATTTGCGAGTAAGCACTGAATAAAAAAACTCCATCATAAAATATGTACATAATATAAGAACCCACCTATTTGAAGGTATTAGAGGCTGAGTAGAAGTGGGCAGACCTGTGCACAGCCCTTGGTTTTTGGAGAAAAGTAGCTGGAGCTGAGAATGAGTAATCCGCTGTCTGTGAATTTCAGAGAGTCTCAGGATAGCACACACGGTGCACATGGTTATGACAGGCACGGGTGAGAACCCAGAGTATTTTGGACAAAAGGGATAAGAAAAGTGAACCCAGGACTCCAGGATATGTGAAGGGAATGGGGAGAGATTAAAAGGGAAAAAGCAAAAGAGAGGATCTCAAAACTTCATCTATACCAACATAGCCTGAAAAGTCCTTAACCACATTCATGCAGATGGCGCCCAAAGTCATTCATGTAATGAAAACAAAACAAAACAAAACAAAACAAAACATTAAATGATGTCGGAGATGCCACCTAGGAAAAAAGGGTTTGTAACTGAATCCTACAAAAAATTAAGTTTTACTATGATAAAAGAAGCCCAGCAAGATGACACACACTTATAAGCCAAGATAGAGTACTTAGGAGGCTGACGCAGGGGGATTGCAAATTCAAGACCAGTGTGAGCAAGTTAGCTAAACTCCACCTCAAACTAAAATAAAAAGGGCTTGGGATATGCCTCAGTGGTAGAGTAGCTCTGGGTTTTATCACCATGACTGAAATAAAAGCAAGGAAAACAATACTTAGAGAAAAACACAAAAAATTAGAATCTTTGTATTTGACATTGATGATGCCTACAATGTAATCCAAAATTATCTGATGTACAAACAAGAAAAGTAGCATACAATCAAGAGAAAATAAAATCAATAGAATTTTCACCCTGAAATAAATCAATTGTAACAATGTTCTAAAAATTATTCTTATAACTATACTCAAAGAAAAAAATATATGTACTCACATTCTTTTATGTGTTTTACTAAATACAGAAAATATGTTTATAGTACATAACATTCTCATTGGAGCAATAGGAATTCTCAGTACTGAAAGGAGAATGAATACAAGTCATAGAACTAAAAATACAGTTTCTGGAATTAAAAAAAATACTGCCTGAACTTAGTAGTTGAATGGACACAATAGAGTAAAGAAAAAATGAACTTTAAGGTTCAACATTCATATTACCCAGGGTGTTGAAAAAACATAAATATTGAAAGAAAATAAAAAAGAATGTAGCAAGAATGATTCAGTGTTCTATGTTACCCAGTATTCAACAAATATGTAATTTGAACAACAGAAAGAAAGGAATTTAAATGTAGGGCAGGAAAAGAAAAATAAATAATGACTTTTTGTCTTTGAATGAACATTTGTACCTTTCTGTTTTGTTAACTAGTGTAGAAAAATTACCCTTCCTTTATATGTCAGCATAGATTTAAGTTGATCAGTCTCTCCAAAGATGTCCTTTTTCCCACTCCATAGCATGCCCTTCACCTCCAGTTGTAGGCACATGATCTCTCTCAGAAAATCCATATGCCTGTGACTTTGTCTGCGTATCACAGATTCGCGAAGCATCACGCATAGTACAGACCTCATGCTCAAGGTGGGGAGGCAAATCTGACCCGTCTTTTGGCCTTTGTGTAGTGGTCTGTAGTTGCTTCATAAAGAAGCTGAGGTCAAGTTTCAAAACAAAAATTTGTAGGCATTGGGATACTACACATAAAATAATAAGAAATTTAGTAGTTTTTTGTTGTTGTTATTATCGCTATTCTGGGGACTGACCCAGGGCCTTCCCACTAAGCTACATTCCCAGCACTTTCGATTTTTTATTTTGAAAGAGAGTCTCACTAAGTTGTTAAATTGCTCTGGGTGAGGATGGAATCCTCCTCCTTCAGCCTCCTGGAGTGTTGTTGGCATTGCAGGCATGTGCCACCAAGCCCAGCTATATGTTCTCAACTATGTATTCTTATAGTGTATAGACTCCCAAATTTCCTATAAAACACCTGGTTGAAGAAATGCTTAAAAAGAATAAATTTGGGGCAGGGATATATCTCAGCGGCACAAGTGTCTGCCTGGAGAGCGCAAGGTCCTGAGTTCGATTCCTGGTACCAAATAAATAAATAAATAAATACAATAAAAAGAATAAATTTAAAAATCAAAGCACTTTTAGGAAGGGAAACATAAGTACATTTTCAGAAAGATAAAAGCAGTTTGCATGATTACAATGATATCATAATCAGTATTGTATTTTATATAATTGGAAATTTCACTTAACATAATCATTACTCAAAATGCTTTTTGAAGTTTTTCTAAATAACTGAAATACTGCATCATAGGAATGAGATGAATGGGGGTGTGAGTACATTATTCTAAAGCACAAATAGCCAATGGCTTTTATTTGAATGTGGCATTTAATGAGTTAGAGTTTTTCCTTGGGAAACTGGATTATTTAAAGTTGTCTTCTCGTGTGTCCTTCAACTTTTAGGATCTATAATATTTCTTCTTTACTATATTCAATTCCTGTCACACCCTACAATTGCATGCTTTATAGAAACATAATTTATAAGTTAAATAATATTTAATTTATCATATCCTAATAAGACAACTTAGATGTATCTCAGAAGTAATATTCTAAAGTAAAATATATTTTGATAAGCTGGAAGTAGATTTTAGCTTTTATAATCTTATTAAAGCAATTATCACTTATTAAAGCGATGCTTTGCTATGAAATCTGTCAATTTTCAGGCAATTGTCATTTTTAAATTCAGACACTAACTCAATTTTTCATTCATCTGTATGAAATTAATTAAGCTTGAAGTAAAATTTATTCCTGTTTAAGTTTCCTTAACAATTTGGTTTAAAGTTTCAAAATTACTTTATTATCATATTTTATATATAAATTAGGACCTTGCAGTGCATTTAATTAGAGGAAATGAAATATGCACAAAAATATTTGAATAGTTTTTATGATTACATTGAAAGTAGAAAAAACAGTGTTACTCTTAAACTTCTTTGGTTTGTAGAAAAAGGAAAGGAGTACTCTCTTTGACTATTACTTTCTCAATATATTTAATGCGCTAATAGAATTTGGAATATGCATTGTCATTTTTAAAATCAGCATTGACTAAATATGATAACAGTGCATAACAATGCATTGTGAAAGAACTATATGCTTCGAGAGATTCAAATTAATTAACTAAAGTCATTTTTCTTTTAAATAGTTCAAGTGCAAACTGCATAAATTTTCTGTCTTCAAAAGTATAGACAAGAAACTGAATGTCTTAAAAACCTACCAGTGCTATTTACATAATTCTAATTATATTACAATGATTTAAAGATATTTTTGTGCATTATATCATTACTTTTGTAAACACAGTAAATACAATTGATTTCCTTTTCCCTTTGGAGAAGTATTTATCCATACTTTAACATTTCATTTCAGTGAGAAAGATTTGTGTGTTTAAATGTTTTGCCGTTTAATTTTAGATGCAACAGTTACTTCTCTAGTAAAATGCTTCAAATTCATTAGATTTTCACAGCGTAATACGTCTGGGAATCTGCATGATTTATGTTGGACCACAATTTTAAACGAGAGTACTAAGGTAGCGAGTAGCATACAACATTGTCTGGGTATTATGTCAACACCAGGCATAAATGGAATGCTGACCATAAATGCCAAGGGGAAAACCAGGATTGCAATATACTAATGGACAAAGCCCTTGCGAAATCAACAGGTGCCCAGACAGTAAGACAACATGAACTGTGACTTCGAGCCAGAAAGCTCCAGAGTTTTGTCAAGGACAGTGTAATCTCGGATCTTAGTCACTAACTTACAAACCAAGAAATCAGTATGTACTTTAAGGTCAAATAGAACACTATGAAAAATTACTACTTATTATTCAGAATAATTTATGGCTTTAGATTTAGCTGTCCTGCCTTCCTTTACATGGTACACTAAACTCTCAGGTTATAAGTGGAGTAATGTAAAAGAAAGCAGATGGTAAATAAATCAAAGGGCCTCTTCAGAAAATTGAGTAACTTCAGGAGGACTACTTTGTTCCTTAATCTTTTTGGTAGAAGTTAGTTTGCTCTACCGTCAACGTTCTTAGCACTCAGTTCCTAGGTAAATATGATATTATCAGCCACACAATGGTCACAGCTCTGTAACTCATTTAAGAGAAAAATGTTTTTAATATATGTGGCTTCTTTGTCAACCTTCACACAAAAACTTATTTAAACAGTTCCCAAAGTCTTGGGGGAACTTAGCTATTAAAGCAAGTAGATCAATGTATAATTGACATTTTCCCAAGAGTGATTCCTTTGAGTATGTGTTTTTAGTTGTATATTTTAAAGATTGTTTTAGTAATTATTATTGTTTCAATTATACATACATATATGCACAATTATATGTTATATATAATTGTATATATATTTTATATATATATATAATTTTCAAATCAGGAAAACTGGCATTTCTATTCATTTATACTTTTTAAAATTTGGATTGAAATGTAACAGTTACACATATTTTTCAGGTACAATGTGATATTTCAGTACATGTATAAGATGTGTAGTGACCAAATCAAGCTAATTAACATTTCTCCCTTTTTTATCAATACTTTATCTTTGGATATTTTCACTGTCTCACTTCTAGCTATTCATAAATATATAATAATTTATATATTTTCACCCCATTATGCAGGAAAACACTGGAACTTGTTATTTCTAAGAATTTAAAAAATAAGATTTTGTCGATCTACTTAATTATCCCAATTATTTTTGAGTTCCAACTTGAGCATTCTGATTATTGTTTAGGACTCTTAAGAATGAACATTTCCAATGAGGACTAACTCAGTACTTTCCAAAGGTGTCTTATGTCTTTGAATAGTCATTTTGAAAATTGACTCATGTTTGGAATGGGTATCTGTGTCTTCCAATTGCATTCTTTGACTGATTAAAAGCAAAATCAATCAACACCTCTTCCTCCTATCAACTTTCAAATATTGTAAGCTTTCTGTGGTTTCGTAGAGTAGATAAAGTGAGAAATGAACTTCCAACTCTTCCCTGAGCAACCATGAGTCCCTCAGCAAGTCATTTGGCAAAGTTTCCTTATATCTTAAAGAAAAAAATAAGACAAAAATATTTTCAAGTATTGTACTATAGGACACTTCCTTTTGTGTTTTGAGAGAAATCTAATTTCGTTGCTCTCTTGTTCCCTTTTTCAGTTTTTGAAAGCCTTTTTCTATTTGATATATAACTAAGCAATCATTGAAATTATATTGTTTGGTGCAATCCACTTAATGGAATTTTGCCTATACTCCATGATCATCCAACACATTAACAATACTTCAAAACACACAATCTCATGTTCTATTTGAGTATTTCTCAATAACTTCTATCTTAGGTGTGTCAGCCGAATCTGTTTTAAACTAAAATTGTTATTTAGTGGTGAAATATCTCAGTCTTTTAACCCATAACTGTGCCAATTAGGTATTATATATCACCTTAGCATGTTTAGCATAGTAACATATTCTTATTAATCATACTTTTCTCTATACTGTATTTGAAATACAGTTAAAAGTACTTCCTAGGTATTATACAGTATTATTTCCTAGTTCATGCTATTTATCTAAGTATGAAATGAATGTTAATATATTTCTTTTCATTTTTCCCTTTGATGCTCTGAATTGAACCCAGGATCTTATGCATGCAAGATGCACACTCTACCACTGAACTATACATCCAGAAATTCAAATGGCCAGCAACGCATTGCCATTACAGTACCTTTTGAAGGAATTACATTTTCTATGTTATGAAGATAGTACCTGACTTACAGTATCTCATTTTAATGATTATTTGTCCTTATGGTTGTGTAAAAGTGCTATGCATTCAGTAGAAACCATACTTCCTGTTTTGACTGTTGATATATTTTGAGGGTACAGACACCTTTCAATATCTTCTCATTATATATGGCAATGGTAGCCAGCCACAGCTCCCAGTTAAGATGACTAACGTCGTGTAGTATTGCTAAGCAATGATGTTCCATGGAATAAGTTTAAGTGCACTTTGTACTTAGGACATTTTCAACTTATCAGAGACATAGCCTGCTGGACATAACACCAATTTTGTAATAAAGGCTCATTATTATGGCTGTATAATACCTATGTATATTCTTTAGAATACTTCTGTTGATGAATTATTAATTCTAATTTTATGAGATTTATTATATTAAACAGTGAGTACTTAACAGGGAAAAATGTCAAAAATAAAGTATTGAATTATTAATACTTATTGAGTGTTTATATAAAAGCATCTAAATTTTCAATATCTATTGTTTTTTGGTGTAGAAATTCTAGAAAATAACAGAAATAAATTCCTAAATGCACTACAATGAAAATACAAATAGAACTATACAAAAAAAAAACCCTTTACTTCAATTATCACACCTAAGGCAGTCTTCACACATGAAAATAGTATGTTCCATACATACACATATCACTTACACTGACAGCACATGTGCTTTGCTTACCTGACCTTTTTGTAGGAGATCCCTCACATCTTGCTGGTCTTGCTATTTTGTCAGGAGGTTCTTATTCTATTATGCAATGTGTAGTTAACAGGAACATAAAATATCCATAAAATAAAGTATTAAATTGTTAACATGTATTGTGCATTTAGAATAAACATCAGCAATTTCACATCAGCCATGTATTTGGTTATGAAACCTAAAAGATAACACCAGAAATAAATTCCTATATGAACTACAATGAAAATACAAATAGAACTCTACCACAAAAATAATCTTTGCTTCAATTGTCAAACTCAAGGCCATCTTCACACATGATGACAGCATGCTTCTTGCACACACCTCAGTTACACTGACGGCACATGTGCTTAGTTTCTTTTCCTATGTGGCAGGCAATGCTGGTCAGCTCTCTTCCCTTCCTGTTTTCTCAGGAGCTTCCTACTATATTATACAATGTGTACTTAGCAGGAAAATAAGATTTCAATAAAATAAAATGTCAAATATATAATAAGTGCTTAAAATGGACATCAACACAGTCACGTTAGCTTTTTACTTGCTTGCAAAACCTAAAAGATAATATCAGAAATAAAACCCTATGTGAACTACAATGTAAATACAAACAAAAGTCTACCACAAAAATAATTTTTGCTTCAACTGTCACACATGACAGTCTTCACACATGACAGCTACATTTTCGATAACATGAGTATCACTTATACTGATAGTAGGTATGGTTTCCTTTCCAGTCCTTTCTTGTAGGGCACAGTTGACATCTTTTCTTGTTTTCGGGTTGTCATAGCAGGTCTTTGCAATGCAGCACCTGCCTGTTCACCTGTAAGCTCCCCAGTGTTCTCTACAAGTTTTTTGTGTGGTTCCCTGCACAGAAACATTTTATTTTTCCTCTGCTATAAATGATCTCTCATGAGTTCCAGTCCCAAACTTCTTAGAAAATGTCTCTATGATATTTTTCACTTGTTATTTTCTTTGTAAACTATCAAAATATTTATGCCACACACGTTGAGTGAAGATTGAGTAAAACAAAACCATTGGCCCATGCTTTATGTTTCAAGTGACATCAAAGTTGCTAAATAACTCATCAACAACATCTCTTCTGCCTTCGGTTTTGTTGTAGAATATTACCATCTCAGGCTTCCATTTTTGAAGTTTTCTTTATCAATATTTCCATCATGGTGCAATGCTGACATCAGAAGTATCAGTTTGCTTTTCTTTGCCATATATGAGGCCAATGTTATATCTTTCTGAAATCCAAAGATTGTACTATACAATTCTCTGATTTGAAAATGCAACATTTCACTTGGAATTGCTGCTTTGTTCCTGTGTAAAGTTCCTATGCTGCCAACTTGTGCTCTGCTGGCAAATGTAACATAACTGGAAAGCGGTAAACCAATTGTTGAATGTCACATTCTGATTAGTTTGGGAAATGGAAGCAACAAGTCTATTCACAATATCATTTGGATTACTACCACATGAGTAAGGACCTGGTGGCTGAGTTCACATCTACAAGGGCATAAATTTTTGTACCATATTTTGAAGGTTTTTGGAGAATATACTGGCTAATGCTACAGTGACCATGAAATGCTGCAAGACATTTATCAGTAGTCAAGTATTCAGATGGTGTGTAAACTGCTTGACAATTACCCACAAATCTCTCAAACCATGAGTAGATAGCAGCCACATTCTCAGTTCTTTTTCTTTCTAGGCAGGTGGTTTTGTCATCCAACCTGAAGTAATTTTGAAGGAAACCAAACCTCCTCAGTGTCATCATTATTCTACAAACCTCAAGCCCACACCCATCACTTTTCCATAAGTCTTTTACATCCCTATAATTACCATGAGAAAGCCCTGCTAAGTACAGGTATCCTATGAATGCTTCCAGTTCAGCTAGTGATGCATTATAATAAATACTTTTTGAATATGGCTATTGATGTGCATACAGAATGTTTTACTTATATTTCAGCATTTGTGTATTTTTTAACATCTTGTAGCATTTCACAAACAATTCCAACACTGAATGGCAGTGCTGGAATTCCATCCAATGGGGTTCACCTTCCCAAGATCCTGATTATACTTTTAAACCTAGTTCTAATGTTGGATCATTCCATTTGGTTGCTGGACCATTTTGTACCATTTCTACTAGTTAAATATATACTCTCATTGCTGTTTTCTTAATCATCAAAATTAAGGAAGCCTGCATTCCCTGTTTATGTATCTGTTGATTCTGGCTCCATTTCAGTGTCACAGGAACTTTGGCTCATATCCCCAACATCAAAGTCATTATCATCTTCATCATCCATGCATGAATGATCTGCTGGTTCACTTTCAAGCTCCTCCAAAACTTGCAAATCTGGTTTTTCATATGCCATTGTACTGAATTGGGCTACTTCTACCAGAAAAATCAAAAGAAAACTTGCACAGAAAAATGCACAGAAATTTAGCAATGAACATTTCATTGGTAAAACTTACCTGTTTCTGCTTTAGATCTCCTGTACACACCTTGCCATTTGTCTGCCAATTGGGTGAAAGCATTGATGGGATTTTGCTTTCCTCAGGCACAGCCATTGTGAGTCGCATGCACATTCCATTATGGTAAAATAAATGTTTACAGAACAGAAGAATGCTGTGTATTTTACCCCCTGTGATGCTCAGGTAAACATATGCAAAGCCTGTTAGATGGAGCATTATATGGGTAAAAATTCTGTTTGACACTTTTGCACACATACACACACCTTGCCATTAGTTATACCAAGTGGGTGAACATGACAATTGCTTCCTGTATCCCCCAGGCACAGCTAATGAGATGCACAGCTGGCTACTAGTATGCTAAAGTACAAATTTACAGTAGAAAACTATGGGATGGGTTGTTGTAACTCTTATAAGTCAAGCAGAATTTGTATTTGTAGGCATTTGGACAGTTCAAAGCACTTATTGCATATTCATAATATACTGTATCCACAGACTTTATTCTTAAAGATTGTTATAATGGTTCTTGAATTCTGTGAATGCACAACTTTGTCTCACATGTAACTATATGTATTTTTTTTGTGTGTGTGTGGGTACCGGGGGTTGACCTCAGGCACCCATGCCGCTGAGCGATATCACCGGCCCCTTTTTTTCATATGTGGGTTCTGGGAGTCGAACTCGGGCCCTCGCGCTTGCCAGGCAGGCGCTTATGCCACTGAACTGTCTCACTGGCCCCCAGTAAATGTATTTTTAACTGGTTTTTCATTTGTATGGAGTAATTTTGATTTCTTATTGAGTCTACACAATATCAACTTGATGGTTGTACTGTAAACATCAAGAATTAATTATGACCTCAGCTATTAATCTTATATATGACTAACTAGATATCATTTTTTATCTTTATCATGATATCATTACAAATTGCAACTTTAAGAGAGGTGTAGTGCTACACATCTGTAATCTCAGCACTTGGGAAGCTGAGAGGCAGGAAGATACACAGGAGTTCGAAGCCAGCCTAGACTACATAGCAAGTTCAAGGCCAGTCTGAACTATGTAACAAGACCCCATCTCAAAAAACCAAAAAAATTTTTTTTCAATTTTAGCTTCTTTTAGTTTACAGAAAGTGTGTTTGGCTCTTCCTCCATTTAAAAAGCAGTAAAGGAAAACTGATAGAGGTATAAATGATGTTGCATAATATTTTTACCTGAAAGAATAAAATGTTTTGACCAATTCAAAACAAATCTTTCTATATATTGTTATAAATACCATTTAATGGATATTCTATGATAGTCTAGTTACTGCATTATACAAAGATATTTTGAGTCATAAAAATGTCCACGATTTCTTGGGAGTGATATTTATTTCACAGATTGACAAAACTGGAATATAGCTTCCATTTATAATGTCCTTTCTGGTCTAAATGATAAGCCAATTTACTCCTGGTACATATTGCCATTTATCCTCCACAGCCAGAACTCATTCTGGCGATGAGATCTTTACTATGCAGGAAGGTAGCTCA
This sequence comes from Erethizon dorsatum, assembly GCA_028451465.1. NCBI lineage: Eukaryota > Metazoa > Chordata > Mammalia > Rodentia > Erethizontidae > Erethizon > Erethizon dorsatum. Next base: position 58,606,590 of record CM051830.1, on the reverse strand, counting down.
GTTTTAGCTTGACTAGTTGAAAGCTTGCTCAAGTACTTTAAATCTTCATTTATAAGTCATTCTTTCTTATATTAAGGAGGCAGAATCCCAGCTGGCTTCATCTCAAAGGCAAAAATTCCTTCTGAAACCCCTAGGCTATAGCAGTAACATCTCTAAAGTTACAAATCACTGTGTGATAACCCTTTTACTCAAAGGAAATGCATTTACTGACTCCAATATATTCATTTTATTTCTCTAAACAGAGGCAGTTCTATCCAGTTATGTATTCCTGACTGCTACATTGGAAAGGGAAAGCATTCTCATATTGTTCTTCTTGTTTAGAACCAGTTTTTATCTCCTTTTATTTGCATCTTACAAAAGAGTGCTGGCTCACAGAGCCAAACACACAAGACATTTTGAGATGTGGCACAACACTAGCTGGGAATTGTGAAGTATCAATTTAAAAGTAGAGATTTAGAAACAAAAGGAAAAAATACATGCTTGCATTACACACACACACACACACAAAAAAAAAAAATATATATATATATATATATATATATAATTTGTGATATTGAAGCTTAATTGTCAAAACGATTGGCTTGGTAGCTCTCCAGGATATTAGTAAAGCATACTTCTGAGTGTGTCTGGAGGGATCATGAAGAGATCTATATCTCGTCCTTCATCCCTTCATCTCTGGGATTGTTCCCTTACTCTGCTTGTGGACCAGCATAAACTGAGAAGCTTTGCTGTGCCATAATTTTCGTTTGTTTGTTTGTTTGTTTGTTTGTTTGTTTTTGCTTTCTGACAATGAAAGCTAGATATTTTAATGCAATATTTTAATTGAAAACACAATTAATTGCACCGGAACTAGCTAATCATGAGCTGAATCCCCTGAAATCTCAAGCCAAATTAAATGTCTCTTCATTTAAATTAAGATTGTCATGTATTTTGACTCATAGATAAGGCAGCCAACCAATACAGAGAAGCGGGGTTAGTGCTGTGACTATACCTGACCATGAGGTTCAGGAGCCTTTAGAAGTGATTTGAGGGGGATTTGGAAATGTTCACAAATGCAGGAAAGAGAATCTCTAGAACGCTAGAAGTAAAGCCTGAACTATATGTAAGGTTGGGTCCAAAGAAGGAGTGGTTACTGAAGAGATTAGTGCCATTAGGAAGAAGAAAATTACTTCATACAGGGATAAGATAAAAGATGCCCCGAGGGCATCTCGGAAATCAGCAAGACCCCACACACCACAGGTGCCAAAGTGTAAACTTTTCATTTCAGAAGATAGATTCTGGGACCCTTTCTCCAGAAGGGCCATCAGCAAATTGATTCCACTATGCTCATTTCCTCATGCTCACCCAGCCTGCCACTCAAAGGCTGTTGCTGCAAAGGTCCATGGCAACCCTGGTATCACACCGGCACTGGTGGAAGACCATGGCATCACCCACATGATGATAGGTTGTTCAGGCATCAGAATGCAAGAGTTCTGTGGTCATAGAGGCTTCTGCCTAGATTTGAGAAGAAGATATGGAAGGTCAGGCAATGTGCTCCTAAGAGGGGGGTTACATGAAATAATGGTTAGGAAGCCAAAGATGCAGTGGAGACCCCAGGAAACCAGGGATGCAAGAAACATGGAATGCGTGCCAGGGAGAGCTACATACTAAGAGTGGAGCCTGTCCAAGAGAGGACATGTGGGCAACAAGCAAGACCATAGAGGTGGGGCTGCCCAAGCCCTCTAGAACTCACATCTCTCCCTCATGTACTTTGGATGCCAGACACAAAGCTACAGGACTTAATATTTGCCCTACTAAGTTGTAGTCTTGCTTTTGGTTCACTTCTTTTCTAACTCCCCTATTTCTCCCTTTTGGAATAGGAATGTTTACCCTGTGTTGGTTTACCTTCAGACATATAAATTGTTTTTTGGCTTTATTTTCACAGACATTCACAGGCAAGAGTTTGCCTTTAGTCTCAGAAGAGATTTTAATTTGGTCTTTTGAGTAACGCTACAACAGTTCAAACTATGGAGAATGGATTATTATATTTCAGATTGTGCATGGTATAGTTGTATCTGTAGAAATAATTATTAACTTGTTACTGAGTTTGGGGATTTAAAGAGGTGTGTTTGGGTGTCCAATTAAGGAATAGCTTAATTGTCAACTTGAATGGCTTGTGAGCTGCCAAGGGGATTAGTAAAACATACTTCCTTGTGTATGGGGGGCATCATGGAGGCATGACCTTGGCGTCTACATCTTGTCTCTCATCTGTTTCTTTCTGACTGTTCCCCTGCTCTATTACTGAGCTATCATGAGCTGAGCAGAGTCTCTGTAAGACTCTTCCACCGTGTTTCTGCCTTGGAACAAGGTAACCATAGACTGAATCCCCAGACACCATAAGATAATTTAAACCTCTTCTTTGACATGTGGGTATCTGGTATCATGTCTCAGAAATTAGATAGCTGAGTAATACAGTATTTTATAGAAAAAAATTTATTTGGAAAAGTATGTGTTATTTGATGTGGGTGTTGCTTCTTCCCTTACTTATTCAAATAGACTTATTTTGAAATCCAGAGTTATTTTCAAATTTTGATTAAACACAATTAAAGTACGTTAAGTTGATAATAGACTTAAAATCTTGGGAAGGTAGCAAGCACGTCTATCTTGTTTATATGTTTATCCTTAGCATCTGGCTAGCTAAGTAAATGTTTGCCTGGCTTCCATAAGTATTGGTTGTTAAAAAACTACATGAGGGATAAATTAATCAATGAATGAAATAGCTTTTGCTTGATTTATAAGTGGTAAAAATGAAATAAGAATTATATTAGTGAAAAGAACTTATAAAATTTATAAATTTTAGCTCTTTCGACTTATCTAGCATAACATGTAAATTTGGAATTAATTACTTCAAACAAACATAGATGGTAGGTAGGTGGAGATATAGATATTTTCAGAAAAACAATTCTAATACTTGCTTTGTAGTTAAACTGATACAAAGAGACAACACAGCAATATCTGAATATGTTCTGGTTTCTGTTTGTAAAATGAAGTTAAATTCCCAAACTCTTCTGAAAACATCAATTTGACCAAGTCTATTTACCATATTTCATTTGACCATGATATGGTTCTTTTACAGAAATTAACTTGCATAAAGTTAAATACTTTATATTATATTATCAATACATGCCACAGGTATTTGTGACAGATTGGGAACTGTAGATTTTATACAAAGAGAGGATTTTTATGACACTATAGCTTCCTAAATTGGTAGTATAAGATTCATAATGAACACAATATTCAATGAAGAGAAGTTATTTTCTAAATTTAGATCCATTAATCATCAAACTTTTGACTGTGTACAAGGAAATTACCTGCAGAGGGAATTATTTATTTATCTACTTAAATCTGTGTCTGGTCCTTTTGTCTATTTTATTAATTTTATTCAAAACAATTTATTCTTGAGGTATTTCGTTTTGAGCACATAATGTGCTTTAATTATAAATTTGCAATGATAAGAACAATCCCACTACTAATAACGCTGTTTGAATGTTCTGAGAACTGTAGGTAGAATCTATTTTTATCATCCTATATGCTAGAAATAATTAACAGTGTCTCTTATTTTTTTGTATAAACAAAGCAATACTCAGACTTATGCAGATTTTGGAAATCAACAAATCAACAGTCTGGAATTTAACTCAGTTATCTCTGAGGCTCTTAAGCATTAAAATACAACCCTTTTGACAAGTTTAAAGTGTAGTATCAGAAGTATAACCATTAAATGGTATATTTAATGTAATGTGCAATATACTGACAAGGACAAAGAAGAAGACAAAGGTTTCTCTAGGGAACTCTTTCAAGGCTTCACTGAAAGGTCATATATGAGGCGATGTTGGACTGATGAGCAGGAATTTTCTACGAAGGAAATGTGAATGGCAAATAAGTGGTGTATTGGAGAGGGGATGAAGAAATATAAAAGATATTCTGCAGCAGAGAAAATACCACTCATGCAAGGTCAAAATAATGATGTGGAAAATGAGTTGATGAGGTTGGGAAATCATAATTGGTGTGCTAAGAAGGAATCAGGATTTAATGAGGACATTCAAAAGGTAGGTTGGACTAAATTATTGAGTGCTTCACATGACGAAGTCAAAAGTATCAAAATTCACCAAGTGGGCATTGCCAAGTGGCCTTTCTTTCTTTCTTTCTTCCTTCCTTCCTTCCTTCCTTCCTTTCTTTTTCTTTCTTTCTTTCTTTCTCTCATCTGTTCTTTTTTGTTTCTTTCCTTCTTTCCTTTCTTCCTTTCTTCCTGTCTTTTTTTTTCTTTTTATCCCTTCCTACCTTCCTTCCTTTTGTAAGAAAACTGAATTTAGATCATGCTTTTCATAAGTTTTTAGTTGCACAATAGATATTGTTAATTATGGGAACAATGTAATGCCACAAATCTCTACAAGGCCTTCTTCTTGCACAACTGAAATGTTATTCCCTTTGAACCACAACTCTCCATTTTCCCTTCTCCCCAGCATCTGGCAATCAACATTTTACTCTGTATTTCTACTTAGTTTATCCAAAATAAACTAAAAAGCAGGATCACATAGCATTTGCCCTTTATGTATGGTCCATTTCAATTAGAGTAATGCCCTCCAGGTATGAGCATTTATGTTGATGTCAGGACTTCCTTCTTTAATGTTGAATAATAGTCCATTTTACTTAAATATCTTCTTCACAGCATATAGTTGCAAGGTGATATAGCTACTGCTGAAGGAAAATCTGCACTAAGTTACACAGAAGATCTAGCTAAGATAATGAGTGTGGCTTCAATCAACAGCTGATTTTTAATGTAGAAGAAACAGACTTATAGTGGAAGAAGATTATGTCAAGGTCTTCAATGAAAAGAGTAATTAATGCCTGGCTTTGAAACTCACAGGACTGTTTGATGGTCTTGTTAGGAGCTGATGCATCTGGTGTCTGACTATATGGAAGCCAATCTGTATTTACTTCTCTGAAAATCTTGAGGCCTTAAGAATTCTGCTTAGGGGCCAGTGAGATGGCTCAGTGGCGTAAGCGCCTGCCTGGCAAGCGCTAGGGCCGGAGTTCGACTCCCGGATCCCACATATGAAAAAAGGGCCGGTGATGTCGCTCAGCGGCACGGGCGCCTGCTGGCACGCAAGGTCCTGAGGTTGACCCCCAGTACCCACAAAAAAAAAAAAAAAAAAAAAGAATTCTGCTTAATCTACTGGGTTTATGCTCAATAATTGAAACAATAGAGCCTGGATAACAGTATATTTGTTTATGGTATGTATTACTGGATATTTTAAACACACTGCTGAGACCTACTGTTTAGATAAATAAAATTTCAAATATTCATTAACGGTGCAAATAATTACCAAAACTTTCTGATGGAGGCATACAATGATAGCAATGGCTTTGTATTCTGATCAAGGAATAATTTCAACTTTTGTCTATTGTTATTTAATAAATATGTTGCACAAAGCTGTAGCTGCCATACATGGTGATTCCTGTGTGCATCTGTGTCAAGTCAATGGAAAACCTTCAAAAATGATTCATTCTAGATGACATTAATAATTGTAATACATGAGAGGAGACAAAATATCAATACTAACTGGAGTATGGAAGAAGTAGATTCAAACCTTCACAGATGACTTCGTGTTTTTCAGTGCTTCATTAGTACCACAGATGTAGTAGAAATGACAAAAGAACTAGAATAACAGGTAAACCCTGAAGATGTCACTCAATTGTTGCAATCACAAGGTAAAACTAACCAGTTGATTCTTATAGATTATCAAAAAAAGTGGTTTTTGAAATGGAAACTACTGAAAAAACATTGGGCCATCGTTGAAATGACAACAGAGGATTTATATGATTCATAAACTTTGACAAAACAGGATTTGAGAGAACTGACTCCAATTCTGCAAAAAATTCTGTGGGTAAAATACTATCAAACAGTGCCATACCCAACAGCAAATTCTTTCACTCTTTTCTATCCTTCTTCCTTTCTATCTTAGTTATTTTCTCATTGCTGAGACAAAATACCTGACACCCAAAGTTAAAGGAGGAAAAGTTTACTTGGCTCACAGTTTGTAGAGGTTTCAGTCCATAATCTGCTGGCTCCAAGGCAGGGTGGCACATGGCCAAGGGGCAACAGTTCATGGTAGCGGGAGACAGCAAAGTATCTTTTTTTAAAAAGCAGGAACAGCAAAAATAAAATATTAAGTACACTTTTGTAAAAGGAATTCTAGTTAATATTAATGTTCATTTGGGGAATATAGTATCTTTTAGATTGTGGCTTAGGATAATATATAAATTTAGCAAGGTAATTATGAAGTCATAAGCATCAGATAAATAGAAGGAATAGCAAATATACTAGCACATATACAAATATGCAAAGGTATTTTTATACTATGAAGATTTCCTTAAAATTTATACCATGAAAATTTACTTAAATTTGCTAAAAGTAAGTATTAGAGATAAGGCTGAAGTAAATGAATAATTTTGTGGGTACGTGTGAATGTATCTCAATAAAGAATTTTGAGTGGATAGAGGAAAAGAAAATTAGTAAAATTAAATAAAGTAGTCTTGGCTTGAGGAAATAAAGTAAATCAATGATTAGAAGGGCGCTAAGTATTAGTTCTCAAAAAATTGTGGTGTCAGATATTTATCATGTTTAATCTGTTCTTATTGTATTTAATAGAAGTTACTACATCTAGGAAACAAAATATCAAATGAAACTTTTGTTAACAATGCTTCCAGGGCCAGTGAGATGGCTCAGCGGCGTAAGCGCCTGCCTGGCAAGCGCAAGGGCCCGAGTTCAACTCCCGGAACCCACATACGAAAAAAGGGCCGGTGATATCGCTCAGCGACACGGGCGCCTGCTGGCGCGCGAGGTCCTGAGGTCGACCCCCCGGTACCCACAAAAAAAAAAAAAAAGAACAATGCTTCCAAATGCATCACAATTTCCACACAGTCCTACAGAGTTCTATCAGTTTACCTAGGGGAAATGTCGATTCGGGGTTATCTAGCCAAGACAGAATAAATCAATTGAAAGAAAAATAAATGCACTTGGTATTTTTTAGATTTTTGTTCTATTCATACTGATTTGTATTTACCTAGATGAAGGAATGAATTATATAGTACTGAATATTTGTTCCACAGCTATGGAAAAAGTCCACATACCCATAGAAAGCCTTGTGCATCTGAGAGGGTCCTTTGAGCTGTTTTAATGCAGCTACCAGGATACTTTCAGAACCTTTGTTTCTGCTCAGAAGGGAACAATGTGTTTTTATTAACACAGATGGCATATAAAATTTGGCAGGAGAAACATTCTCATTAGCACTTTTGAAGATAGTCTAGTATTTCTCCTATCAAAATGCTGTTTCTGGAATTTCATCTGCATTTGTTTATCTTTTGCCTATTTATCTGTTTACCTTTATCAATCTCCTCAAAGCAAATAAATTTCACACTTGTGTGCACTTCCTTAAATCGCTAAATGTTTGTGTAATTAGTTGTTTAATGTGTTACTTTCTAAAAATGTCAGAATTCGCATATGTCGTGTGTTTTTAAACGAGAGTACATTAGAAATTGTACAGCAAGAATAACTAAATGGCCAAGTTCAGTAGTGGCTTAGGTGTTTTTTCATTGCTGGGACAAATGCCCAATACCCACCGCTTAAAGGAGGAGAGGCTTATTTCGGCTCACGTTTTCAGTCCATGGTTGAGAAAGGGTGTGACGGAAGGACCCGGGCCCAGCACAGCAGAGCAGAAGGGAGGAGCTGGGACCAGGGGTCTTGCACCATTCCAGATAACATCCTCGGGGATCCGCCTCTTCCCAACTCACCGTGAACCACTCCTCTTCCAAAAGCACCCCCAGCACAGGAGTGGTTGGGGGACAATCTTGATCTACCCTGTAACAGCTGGTGTGCAGCTGGAGCGGAGGCTGAGGTGGGAGGAACCCTGGAGTCCAGGAGTTTGAATCCACCCTGGCCAGGTAGCACTCATGACTCCATCCAAAAGAATAAACACGTAAAATAGATGTAATAGGTACACTCTAATAGAACAATTAGAAAACAGCTTCAAGAATTCAGAAACTTCATTGTGTATATTATATATAGGTTTATTTGTATGTGTACCTATGTATATATGCATTATATATGTATTATATGTAGATATTTGAATATATCATTATTCAAATAAACAAGAATACACAAAATGTGTGCAAAATGCAACGTAGAAGCCAGAGTATATTTTCTAGAGCAGTAACCATTTTAAAGAGCATCTTAAGATAATTTTCTATTTATTTTGAAGTATTCTGAGATTTTTTTTTTTACTTAAAGTATCAACATCTTTTGATTTCAGCTCAGTCAATAGCTGGAGGTATTTGAAACTAAAATTACTTTTTTAATATATTTTTAAAATATTTATCTCATTGGCAAGCAACAGTTGGAACTGTTTGGTTTTGTGTATAGTACAATAGTACAAGGAAGTAATAAGCAATATTATGTGTATTCACAATTTCATAGTTTAATATAAAGTGAACATGACTCATATAAATTAGTTTATTTATGGAGACCATAGCCATAAACTCTATCATTATGGAGGTAGAGATATAAGGCTAAAATGGTATGACAATCTGGTGAATGGTAATCTAAGAAAGAGTGATTTTATTATTAACTGTGGTTGACTAGGTTAGATCATTTATGTTAGGAAAATAAATCTTGACATTTATATGGATAATTTTGTGGCTTACTTGTCAACCTTCCTGCGAGACATGGGTCTGATTAAACTCTGATTGAGAATGAGAACAGTAATACATTATTAATGAACTCAGGGTAATTGTAAAGTTTTATGACTTCGGGATCAGTGGAAATTGGTTCCATGGTCAGTTTGAGAAATTACGAGGATGCACCTTGTGCGACAGCGCTGATAGCTTCGCATTAGTCATGGTCTTCCCGCAGCCCTGGCCTGTGCAGCACTAATGACAGTCATTTTGCAGCGTGACCATGCATTAGAATACATTTAGAAGAGCATAAAATGCCTTATATTAAAGGAAAGCTTTTTCTGCAGTTCTTGGCACAAGACGCCTTATATTCCCAGAAGTTCAAGTTTCTTGAAATTGAGACCCATCACCAGTAATCTCAAGTGAATAGGAATTTTTAAAAGAATGATCATTTTGGACACTAAACTAATCCTATTGCCACTCAAAGCTAGGGAAAACATTATGAAACATTTTCTTTTAGAAATTCTCGTCGACAGTTGTATTAATAAATTTATTTTCTTCATAGAGTTTTAGTGAATGAAAGAAAAGCTAAGAACAAATATAAATCTGCTTTTTAGTGAATGATTTCTTCAAATAGCCAAGAAAAATTCAGAAGTTTCAGTTTCAAAACATTAACATTTTGTATGAGAAAACAAAATAATTGTAGATTTATAATAAAAATAATAAATAATGTCTATTACAAGAGTCAGGATAACAAAATAGGGGCAAGAGTTTGGAAACAGAAAGTAGGATTTTATAGGCTCCTGAATGTCCCAGTTTGGTGGACTCAGGGTTTACTATTTATCCTGAGTTTGCTTTTGTCACCTGTGAAGTAGGAATTATAGTAATTCTGCTGAAAAACAAAACAAAACACCAACAAAAAATATTTCTTATGAGAGATCACCGAGGTCCACTCAGTGTTCAGTACATGACATACAGTGAGCCCCCAAATTATTTCCATTATCGTTTCAGCAAAATAATATTGCCTAATAAAATGTGTTGACCATTTACACTTGTTAGAATGAAATGAACATTGAAATTAGGATAGTATAATTTGCTATTCAAATGATTGGATTGATAATCACAGCTGTGAGATCCGCCTTGAAAAATGACTTAGACATGGTTTCATTAAGAGACTTACTACCTGCTGACACTTTAATGTAGATTGTGTTTTTCTTTGTCCTCTAGGCCTCACTGATCAGATGGATTTTTAAGCTGGGATGTTTGTAAAATTCAAGGAAAATCAGACACTAAGACATCATTGAATGTAAAATCATGCCAAATTTAGTGTCTTGAGATACTGGACTCATTCATCCTCAAATAGCCCTTGGCATTTCTAATCAGCTTAAGAAGATACCTAATAGTTTTATTAGGTCTTATTTATTTAGATTAATAAATAGCTAAAAACAAAAGAAAACCATTCTTGCTCATTTTTTTAAAATCCCATCTTGAGATTTCTTGAGACTGACAGACCCAAACAAATCAATTTTTCAGGTTCAAAATTACATCTCCCGCAGCTCTGAGATTATTGTGCTGCTAAATGATCGCGTATGGTACTGAGATAAGTCCTAGATGCCGCTGTTGTAGCTGTGAAAGGAAAGTTGTAGAAGCGTTGGACTTCTAGTGAATTTACAGGGAGTTAGCTCTACCGGGTAGGACTAAAGTTGAGTGAGAAACCATCATTGATGAAATAAGTACTGGCTTAAAAATTCAAATTTGGGGGCCAAAATCCTGCAAGGCCAGGAAATGAATTATGTCACTCTTTTTACCTTTCCTTTCGTCTTTGTAGGTCACCTGGATTGCACTCATACCACTCGCCAGCTTTTCGCAGTTGCAGTAAGACTTCTCTCAGAGCTCCTGGTACTCCGAGCCTGGCTGTACTCACTCTGTCCCTGGCCCCGTCCTCCTGATCTGTGATCGGTGTGCGAGCTCATCTCAGCTGTCTTGTAGGGAAGATGGATTTTGCAGACCGTTCTTGAGGAAGAGTCGTGCCCTTGCCTGAGTTCTCACAGCTCATCTTTCCTTTCAATCGTGATTATTTCCATTTAAAAAACAAACAAGCGAACTTTTCTCTGCTTGATTCCTAGTTAATTGGCGATAGGAATTAAAATACATCCATATACCTCAACGAAAGAAAACTCTAAGGTGTAGCTGCCTCCTTCTTCGCCTTTCTTCATCCGTCACAAGGCCATCGAGAGCGCTATTTTATAGAATGAAGGGTTGCCCTAGATTCCAGAAGTGAAAATAAAGCCAATTATTGAAATAGTTTGAAAAATAGTAATTCTGTAGGTTATATTGACTGAATTCCTCTTTGTTGGGGAACAAAAGGAGCAGGGATGGGTTGGGAAATGAATATGGAAATAAGAAAAATAAATAAATTAGCATATATTGCCCTAAAATACAGTCCTAATAATACATTTAAATTCGATGATCAGTGGTCTGTATTTGTCAGTATTATCCAATGGAAAAATAAATGATCCGCATAAGGAATCCTGATTTTCTTAGCAATTACATTAAAAATAAATGATTAAAATTACTTCACCCGAATAAGTAGATATTATATGTAATCAATATTAAAACATTATTCAAATAATTTATCTCTCTAATTTAGTCTTTGAAACCAGTTATATGTTTTACATTTCTAAGCATCTTAACTAGGAGGTTAGTTTTTCATTAGAATTATTTTATCTATATTTACATCCCATAAAATTTAATGTTGCAAATATGATTTATACACATTACGTCATCTAAGCACATTTAAAGGTTTTCAAACAATTTAGTTTTTAAATTTACATTTAAGTTAATATAAATTTAAAAAATTAAAAATTCAGCTTCTCGTGCACTTCAATTTTTCAGCAGTCACGTGCATAACTGGACATGGCTTTTTTGTATGTGTTTTCTAAGAAAACTGCATTTCTCAAAAGAAACCAAATTCCTAATATCAGCTATTTTCAATGAATGGCACTACGTTCACTTCAGTCCTCAAGTTCACTAAAGCTCTTTGAAATTTGCTTTAAATACAATGCCAAAAGTACCTCAGTTTTCTTCTTCAGTTATGTGTGGTCAACACCAATGACCCTACTTTACACTCATTGTATAACCAACATGATTATTGGTTTGGAATTTTTACAAAGTCTATATTTGGAATTTCATTCATGTGCAGTCTTTCAGTAGCTTAGATGGATTTACATATCATATATTAGTCACACTCCCTTGATCCCTAATTTGTTTCGAGGCATAATTTAAAAATATATTTCTTTTTTGCAATCTTTGTTTCTGCCTTTTCCATTCTGTGTTCTATAACTTTCTTCATCAACAACTGAGCTTCAGGGAAAATCAGTTTAAAAAGACAATTAACGAATAAATCCTTGCTTAATTTCAACTGTCATATTTCTGATCAGGCTTACTCTTTCTCTTACAGCCTGAGATAAAAAACATCAAGTGCATATTGGTAAATAAATATTTGGGACGGCTAAAACACAATGAGCTCTTCAGGTTCAGCAAATTAAATTAAAGAATCACTTTACAGTAATAAACCATACAAAAAAACCACTGGGCTATACACAATAGAAAAGAGAAAATCAATTATACTGCAATAATGCCACTTTCCCAGTCAATTAGAAATTAACAAAAGCGTCTTGTTTATAGGAAGTCTGATGGCATAATTTTCTGACAGTTTTTCATTTGTGAATATTAAGCATAGTTTGTTTAATTAAGAGAGAAAAAGCAACAATCATAATCATTTGGGGAGAAAAAATTCATTTTTCCAGCAACATTAAAATTATCTCAAAGCACTATTATAATTTTAAGTTGCTTTCTTTTAAATGGATGCTGACATATTTTTAAATTTTATAGACATCTTAAATTTAAAGTGGTGTCTAGTAAGTAAAATAAATTGCCATGACTATGGTGAATTTTGGTAAAATACAGTTATAAGAGATTTGTTATTTAACACTACTTTACAAAAGAATAAATGTCATCGAATAGAAGACTTTCGTTCATATTCAATATGCCTCTTCAACAAAATTTTAATATTAATTTTAGCTTTAATGAGTTTGAAAAAAATTGAGAAATTTAAAACAATTTTAGATAAAATTTTTGATAGTATTCCTTTCGTATATCTAACTTAATTAGCAATGCATGTATTCATGTTTTTATTCTAGCTAATATTACATTTTTCTTCAGACCACGCAATTTCCTTATAAACCAAGAACCTTTGCTTCTGCACCTGGCTAGTTTAGCTTGTTAAGTCAGAACATTAATGTAACCAGTAGCATAGATTTGAATACTTTATTTCCTGCTTTTTGCTTTAGTTAATGGTGACAGTCTAAGACGAGCAGCTACCTAGTAAAAGCACATCCTGACTGAAAACGCACTCCTATGTGAACGTTTTTCTGTAGAGAGCACAGCTACATGGAGAGGCCCGTGATAATTACTGATCACCTATGGGATATTCACACTTAGCTTTGTCTAAGATTTCCTGGAGTACTAGCAGTGCATGATGAGGTCCGGAGAGTTGTATTTGGGGCCACGCTGCTTCCATGCCTGGCATTTGTTTGCACTTGAATATAGGTGAACGTGTCCTCACTGACCATTGTGCCGCACCTCTTTTCTAGCTCTGCCCCATTTGTGGGCTATCCCATTTGTCTTCTTTCTATGCTCCCTAGCTGTTCACGCCTAACTCTCTGTGCCTTGTGTGGAGTGGAGTTCCAAAGACTTCTGTTCACATTTGGAAGTGTTACTTGCATGGGGAGACCCATTTCTGGAAGTTAGTGTCAGAGACCACCAGCTCATTCAGATGTCAGGAGCTTGGCTTCTCTCTACGTGTCTCTTCTCACTTCCCGTCCCTGCTTCTAGAAGATTTCATCATACTTGTTAACCAGACAACCATGAGAGGGAGACAGAGAAAATAAATAGATTAGCAATTCCCTCCAAGGGTGGTCAGGATAATTTCTACAAACTAAAGACTCAGGCACAACAAATTTTGAAGCGTAATATTGTTTTCTAGAAATCTAACCTTGAAAAAGTATGCTAACACTGTAACTCCCAAGGTTTTCATTTCTAAAATTGTGATAACAGCTGTTCAAAAATCTGAATTAAAAGATGATGAGATAACATTAATGGAGAAATTAAAATGACACACCACACTTTATTAAGGTTCAAGATAATTATTTACCTATTTAATGCTAAAGAACATTGCTATTGTTATCGTGTATAAAAAGAAAACTATTTTCTATGAAGTAAAATTGATTTGGCTTCTACTCTTCTGAAGTTTTGTATATGATTTTATATAAGAAGTTCTAAATATTTTATATGTGATAGAACTCTTTCATTCAATTTTAGTTGTTTGCTATTTTATTTATAGTGCATAAAAAGTACACATATTTTTCAACTTTAAATTTGATGATGCAGAAAAATATGAAAGCTAACCATAAATTATCAGAGGTACACCATCTATATTTATTATATATTTGAAATATTATGGGAACCATGGCATAGTCTAATAATTGTAAATTAACTTAGGTGACACATATACAACTTTGTCTCAGACTATACATATTGTCTCTTATTTAGTTAGCTTGTATGAGGCACATCACAATTTGATATTTCCAAAAGATAACATAAATATCATACAAACTTATTTGAATTCAATTATTTTTCCTTATGTTGAGTACCAAGAAAAGGTGAAATTTTTAAAATGTCACACGTAAACAGTCATAAATGGCATTTCTGAATTTATTTCATATTTTATAGTCATTTTTATTTACAGAATTTAATTTGTATAAATAACAGTTATGACCTATCAGTCATAACTTTAAAACTGTCCAGCAAAAATAAAATGTGATGTAGCAAACCTCTCACAGTTAAATTTTGTACTTGTCATCTGGACTGTAAAGTAACTTTCTGTTTCCTCAACTCCAACTTGATTTATTGTTTTAACATTTGCCTTTCTTTTCCATCAGATAAAAACTGCTGTGGACATTGATAAATGTACTTTCAAGCCTTGTAAAAATTCAGGTGTATGATTTCATGATAGTTGCCTGCCCAGTAAATAATCAGACATTTATATATTTTAGGCCTATTGTATAAATTTTCATCTCACATGAAATTTTTCAATGTACGAGAAGTTACAACTGATGTGTTAGCAATTCTCCAAGAGTTGATAGAATTCTCCTTAGAAATATTAGGCTCTGAAATACTCAGATTTCACCTTACTGGGTATTTTAGAAACATGTATCAAAGATATGTATAGAAACCAGGGTTCTATACATGTAGTTTTGTAGGAGCATTTTGAATTAAGACAAACATTGACACACTATTTTGGAAATTCCCTATAAACACTACATGGCATAAACTCAGTTTATGTTCATAAGTGTTTATCTTTTTCTATGAAAAAGTTGAATAATACAAAGTTTTAAAACACATTAGGCAGTAACTGCATTTACGGTCTTAAATTATGTAGGAAGTGGTTAAATAATTTAAGTAGAATTCTTAGAGGTGTACATACTACTTCTAACCTTCAAACAATATTTACTGCATTCTAAATGCGAAAAAAATTGTTTTGAGTTGCTGCTGATACTAAAAGCATTTAGTATATAAGAATTCACATAGACAGTGGTTTGCTGAACTTTAAAAATCACGAAAGTGTATAGTGGGTAAATTATTATGCCCTTGGTTGTCAATATAAGTACACAAACTCCTGGTGGAACACAAAAATATAATAAAAATTTTAGGAATATTCAAAACGGTGACCAAAAACTCATGTTCTCAACTTCTAAATCCTCCTACAAGTATACTTAATATAACAAGAAGATTGGGTGAGAATTACAATTAGAATTTGAAATAAAAATTATATACATTTTATTAGGCAGTGATTGGTAAGATAATTATACACAGTGACTACACTATATATCATGTGATTTTAATATCTCTTTAACTTGTTCATCTGTACAAAATTACCGAAACTCTTAGCTAATGTGCCTTAGTTATTTTTTGTAAGCTTCTCTGAACCTTTCTGGTTTCTTCATGCAGTGAAGTCTCATCTATCACTTCTGTTGAAACACACATTAGTCAAACTGGTCAATTTCTCTCTTAAAACAGAGGCCTGAATTTACTTTGCTGAGTATTCAATTTTATTTCTCCAAATTATTTCATGTAAAACCTTCTTTACATAACCACTTAGTCCCATGAAGCGAGCTGTTTCCCTTCTCTGACCCGATGCTCTACGTCTGCTGTTGATGTCCTGCTCTGCTGCCTTTCTGCCCTCCCTGCCTCTCCGCTACAAACGTGACGACCTATACTCTGCTCCTATGGGCAAAGTGAAAGGCCCTGGTTGAAATGCAACCTGAAAATAGGGTACATTAAACCCATTTTAATAATTGTAAAATATTAAACATTCCTTTTGTGATCGTCTTCAGAGAAGTTTGCATTTAATAACACTTTGCCTCCTGGTGTCTCCAAGGAAGTAGATTAAAGGCGGAGATGATCACACGCCACCAAAATCCACACAGGAAAATCATTTAGGGGTTGGAGAACAGTGACTAAAAACACAATTTAGTGTTATATTTTCTATGGGTCTGAGACTTCTATGAGGCTGAGTAATAGACACTGGGGAAAGGGATTACGGAGTTCAGGAACAATACCATAGGGTCAGGATATTGCAATTGCAAAAAAAGTATATCTCCAATTTGTGTTATTTTGAGTCTGAAAAAAATGTATGATACTTAATTTTCATTTTCATTGATGTAACACATGAAATCACGTCAAATAAATACATATGTTAAGATATTCTAAGATGAATGGGGCAGTAACACACCTTTAAAACTAGCACTCAGGTGAAGATAAAAACTTTCCCAGATAAGCTTGAAGATGCTCCAGTGCTCAGCTGGCAACATGAACCTACCTTGCCCCAAAAGTAACCACTCTCGTGACTTTTACGGACTTCTCATATTTTCATTATTCAAGTGTGCATTCCTAGGCACTATGATTTGCCTATGCCTATTTTAAAAATATGTTTGTGAGTGGATGGCAAAGATCTATCTCTTCATTACTTTATTCTGGAACTGCTGACTCAAATTCAGGATTGCAGCTGGTCTCCGAGTAAGCATGTTTGACTTCAGAGTTTTCCACTTTAAGAGAGTTACAAAAGTAATACATATTGAGAAGAAATTTTGCTTTGAATTTTTCTTTTTTCCGGGTCTAGTGATATGCAATTATGTTACAATTGAATGGGCCAAAAATACTCCAGATTCTTGGTACAACAAGGAAAGAATTCCCAAGCGTACACCTTGTAGGAAGTAGTAAGTAGCTGCGTTTATTGAAGACCACGGGACGGTAGCAGGCACAGGCAGAAGGGACAGGAGCCCAGGAAGAACTCTCAAAGAGCTTCAGCACAAGTCAGGCTTCCAGTAGTTAAAGGATCTGACTGCTCTAATTCTAGGCGCCTCGCATTTCGTCTCCCTCTGGTGTTGGAACTAATGGTCTGCCACCTGGGCATCACGACCTGCTAAGGTTAAACATGGACAATCACCGGAGCGGGGCCATGGTCATGGCTGATGAAAGGGAAAGGAGTGGCTCGTTCAGTTTCCCTGTTTCTGACTGTATCAGTTAGATGTTCTTTGTGCTGGGCAGTAGCACCCTGCTGGCCACCATGAACATGAAGGTAAACAACTTATTCTCTAGAGCAACAGGGCTGGCCCCATTTGAAGATATTGCATAATATATTCAGTAAGTTGTATAATATATTCAGCACTTTATTGTAAAATAGGCTTTGTCTTAGATGGGTTTTGCCAAACTGTAGGCTAAAAGAAGCATTCTGAGCATGTTTCAAATAAGATAAGCTATGATGTTTGGTTGATTAAATATGTTAAATGTGCTTTCAATTTAGAATATTTTCAACTTACACAGGATTTATTGGTTTCTGTCATTTTCATTCATTATATCAGAAAATTTCATTGTCAGGAAAGCATCCTTTTTTTCTGGTTGTTTTTCTTCTAATAACTTTGAATTGGTCTTGATCTTGATACTATTTACATTTGCTCATTTTAATACTTTGTGTCTTTTCAGATATTTAGAAATGGACACAATTTGGGGTAATTTTCCTTGAATCACATACTCTGTTCTTGGCTTTTGTGGTTGATGTTTTATTTTGCTGTTTGGTTATTATTCTTGCATATGCTTATGACTGGCCAACTGAGATCTCCGAGGTCTGTTCCCCAGCCCCACTTTTGTCTTTTTACTTATTATCTTTTTTTTTTTTTTTTTTTTTTTTTTTTTTTTGTGGCTGAGCGATATCACTGGCCCTTTTTTCGTATGTGGGTTCCGGGAGTCGAACTAGGGCCCTCGCACTTGCCAGGCAGGCGCTTACACCGCTGAGCCATCTCACCGGCCCTTCACTTCTTTTCTTAAATGTTTTCCTTATTCTGCTTAATTTCTGTTCCATTTCTAGAAGTTTCTCCCATTCTGGGTCCTGTTAGGAAGACAGTGGTGGGGGCTCAGTTGTGTAAGCTTGTGGAGGCACCGTGGTCAGGAGAAATTTTCTTTAAACCATCTTTTTATTATTTCAAGTTCATTCATAAAATATAGTATATATATACTTACCTGGCAGGGGAGATACCATGATCATGAAGGTGGTTTTCCCAGGGCGAGGCTTATCCATTGCACTACGGATGTGCTGACCCCTGCAATTTCCCCAAATGTAGGAAACTTGACTGCATAATTTATGGTAGTGGGAGACTGCGTTCGTGATTTCCCCCCGGGGGGGGAAATATATATATATATATATATAGTATACATACTAATGGGGTACTCTAGGATGTCTTGATGTATGTATATCTTATATAATGTTTAACTAAGGCTAAACATATCCATCTCCTCGATCATCTATCATTTCTTCATGGTGAAATATTTGATGTTATTTCTTCTGGCTTTTATAGTACATCATTATTTTTCAATAATAACCCTAATGTACAGGCTAATACCAAAGTTTCTTGTTCATATCTAATTATAAATTATCTATTGATTTATCATTTTTTTCATTCCTCATTTCCCACCACTCTTCCAAACCTTTGGTAGCCAGCATTACATGACACCAAATTTTTTATTTTCCACCTATGAATGAGATCGTATAGGAGCTGACTTGGTGTGCCTGTCCTGTTTCACCTAACAGAGTGACCTCCTTTTCCATGCACATTGTCACAAATGACAAGAATTGTTTTTTTGGCTGAATAATATTCCAGTGTATACAAGATGTAAACAAACATGTTGAGTGTTTAAATTTTTTAAAAAAATTATTACACTAAAAGATACATCCCCCTCAAAATACTCTACCCTAGTTTACCTACATTTGTCCCATTATTCTTGCCACTTTCTGAACCAGTTCTGCAAGTCCTCTTTTGTGAGTATTTCTAGTCACACTGTCCTGGTTGCCTCAATGTCCTGAAGCAATTCAAAACATGAACTTTTCTGATTATTTTGGCTTAGAGAAGAGCCAGAAATTGCACCATGCCAGATCAGGTGGGTAAGGTGCATGAAGGCACTCCTTACTGTTTTTATTTGACAGAAATTGCCATAAATGTAAAACCTAAACTTCTTCAGAACGTAGCAAGAAAGATGAGATAACTGTGTTCAAAGCAAGGAGTAGTCATTTGAGGGGCTCAACAACCATGTGTTTTTCACTGTATTTTTTTTTAATTTGAACATTCAACCTAGTTTTTATTATATGTTATACCTATCTCATTTTCTTCAATCATCATCAGTGATGGATACTTTGGTTGTTTCCGCTGGATGCTGTGAACCGTCCTGTATAAAATATGTGACTACAGATGCCGTTTGACTCAGTCGTTTCCTTCTGTTTGGCTACATAACAAGTAGTGGGATTGCAGGATCACTTTATACTTCTATTTTCAACTTTTGAGGAACCTTCATGTGGCTTCCCATAGTGGCTGCGCTAGTTTGCATTTCCACCAAGAAGGGTGGCACAAGGGTTCTCTGTTCTCCACATTCTCACCAACACTTGATGTTTTAAGACTTTTTGGTAATAACCACTCTTGGGGTGAAGCGATATTTCATTGTCAGTGTAATTTTCATTTCCCTGATGATTACTGATGTTGAGCAGGTTTTCATGTATTTGTTTGTCATTTTTATGTCTTCTTTTCAAAAATATCTTAGTTCTATTTCCCTATATATATTTTTTTTGGGGGGGCATTGTTTAATTCTGTTTTGTTTTGTTCTGTGTTTTGGTTGTTTGGTTTTTGTTTTTGCTATTGACTTTTTGGAGTTTCTTATATATTCTCTGTAAGAAATATTGTTTGCAAATATTTTCTCCTGATTATAGGTTGTCTCTTCACTTTGGAGATTATTTCTTTTCCTGTTCAAACACATTTTAGTTTGATAGAATTCCATTTGTCCAAGTTTGTGTTTTCTGGGCTTTGGGAGACTTGCACCCAAAATTCCCTGTCCTTCTTTTTATTTTTATTTTTATTTATTTAGTTTTTTGTGGGTACCGGGGGTCGACCTCAGGACTTCGCACGCCAGCAGGCGCCTGTGCCACTGAGCGATGTCACCGGCCTTTTTTTCGTATGTGGGTTCCGGGAGTCAAGCTCGGGCCCTCGCGCTTGCCAGGCAGGCGCTTACGCTGCTGAGACATCTCACTGGGCCTCCCTGTCCTTCTGAAACATTTCCCGTATGTTTTTTCCTAGTGGTTTCATACTTTCAGGTTTTACATTAAATCTTTAATACAAGTTCGCTGTTTTTATTTGAGATGATGTTTGTGTTTGGTGAGAGAGAGGAACATAGTTTCATCTTCTGGCGGTGGATGCCACATTTCCCTCTATTTATTGAGAAGACTGTCCCCTCTCCAGCACATGTCCCAGCACCTTTGCTGAAAATCTGTTCTTCCCTTGCACTCCTGCATTACAGAAGCACAAAAATTCCTCCCTAGGTTGCTATTCTTTGTGAGCTGCCTCTCTGTGCTTTCCAGAAACTTGAGAACTACGTGACACTTCTCTTGTCCTGGGTCCTTATGATTCCCTGTTGGTTCTTTTGGCATCACTTGAATAGATGCGTGTGACTTGTAGTTCTAAGTTCCTATGAAAATTTTCAGAGTTGGTGTTTTTGCATGTGTGTTAGTGTTTACGTTGTTTTAGTTTCCACTTGTGTCTGTGTATTCAATGAGAATCCAGGTCATCAAATTTTGTTGCAAATATCCTTATTGGGTTTCTGGTTTGATTACCTAACTGATCTGTGTGTTCTTAGGTGTGGGTTAAGGGAAATCTATACACTCCTCTGACATAAGCAGTATTTTCTCAGATTTTGATTCCTAATAAAATTAGGAATTCTTATATTTTTATCAAAATGAGAAACAAAATATTTCCATTTTGATTGCTTAGAAATATGTTTATAGATATTTTTAACTTTGGGCACATATTTCAAACAATTTTTTTGATATTATATAGAATGAAATTCAAAATCCCTATTTAATAGTGTATACATGCATAATTCTCCTGCTCTATAGACTGGACTTTATATTTTTCAAAAACATTTTAAGTAAATAGCTTTTGTAAGTTATTTAACACAACTTTAGTCATAGCAACTACTTTATGTATTTGGCCACAAATCGTTCTAAAATTCTTCTTTAATTCTTCTTCAAGAAGTTTATGCCTTTAAAGCATGATTAAATTATTAGTTGCTTCTATGCTAATTCTATGACATGTAAATAAGACAAGATATAGCACGAGAAAAATAAAATTTTAAAAAACATGGAAGGTTGAGAGGGGGAGGATCTTCCCAATTCCAGGGTATACTTGTGTTACCTTGTTGATGCATGCAAAATTTTATGCCATGGTTGATATTATCTGGCATAGAAATGCTCTAATGCTGCTGATTTTTAAAGGTCACTTTGCTCTCCTTAATAGGTAATCATTTCTGCTAGCTAATATTTCTTTATATTACATTTTCAGATTACTAATGCAGTGTTGTAGTTTCTGTCCCCTGTCTGGTCCCTGACTGACATATTTACTGATTCTGACTGCAGTGGGATTTCATACATTTTAAAGCATAATTTTTATTTTTCTTCATATTCTATCATTTCTAAATAGGGAGACTGAACAATTAATGGTATGTTTATAAAATTTGCAATGCATCTAGAAACCTGAGACATTTTAGGCTTCATTAAACATGGTAGATTTATATGGCCTTAATCTCTGTTCTAGACTTCAATTTTCAAGCACCAAAGAAATATAACAATTTCACTGTGTCCAGATATTCACAAATCCTGCCTTAGGCCTAGACATGTATTTTAATGATGATTTTAAAAATGATTTATTGGGGGGACTTTATATTAATCTGGTAATTGAAATTTCCAACTGAATTCTCTATTTCATTACTCCTTTTTGAGAATTCTTAACTTTCCCTCATTGACTACTTTTCTTCCTTTGTTCATTCTGCTCTAACAGACATAGATGATTAGGATTAGTGTAATAAAAGTAGATATCTTAATTTTGGGAGGCATATTCCCATTTTTCTCTTTAAAAGGCCATTGTCATAAACTGTTTAAGGTAGAATTAGGGAATAGCCCATCATGTTTCTGCATTCTGTCTTTGAAGCATTACAAATTGTACCTGCTAAATATGATGTATCACATTTTTTTCCATGGTTAAGCAGATATTCTATAACCCGACTTCCAACTTCTGTTAGCATAGTATGTCATTAGTACCCTTACAGGACACTGTGTAACTATTTGTGAATAAATAAATACTTTCATTGCAGTGAGATTAGTGTATGATTAGTAAGTGTCTTCGAAGAATGGAACTGATTTGAAAGCATAAAATCTAACCAATTTAGATAGCTCTCCCTGATGAATTCAAGCTTGAATCCATTTGTACTCAGTCTTTTGAATGTGTTATAATTTTGACTAAAAACTAAAACAAGATTATTTCTGTAAATCTAATATCTCCTTCCTGAAGTACTCTCTGATGTAAAGTCTACCGTACCATGAAATAGATCTGTTGTACTTTTCCTTTCAACTCTGATGGCATGCCTAATAAACTCCTACTTCATTATACAGAAAAATGTATTCATTTCGGAGACTAAGCATTATAGGAAGATGGGTTTCCATATTGTTATTCCACCTGATAGACTATTAGGAAATCTGCAAGTATATAATTACCAAGAGTAATCTTGTTATTATCAATTGTTCATGACCTGGAAATAGATTCAACATTGTTAAAGATACAATCAGAAATAATTTCTAACATTGAAGTAGCTCACCGTTTTCAGAAACTTACATAATTTCTCTACTGTCATTTTAACAATTCTAAAAGCTGTGCTTGTATTTGGACAGTGACAAGAGAAACACTTAATTAGGAAACTGGATTATTTTATTAACTATACATTAAAAAGAGAATCCTGTGCAGGAAGAATACAATGCCTTGCTAAACACCCAATCTTGAATCTGTTGAAAATAATTTACAATCAATGAAAAACCATGTTTTTAGTCTCTATTTTCATGTTACCATTGAAGTAATTAAACTGAGACATCTGAACAAAAACTAAGGAGAGGTAATATGGTTATTTTGTGTCAAAGACATGGAATCATTTGTGTCTGTAAATACCTGTAAATAGCCAATGTGATTGGCATTATTCCATAGGTCTTTACAATGAGAACCATAGAAAAGGATAAAAGGTAGAAAAAGAATTGAAACTAAAACACATGGTATATTCCTTTATCCATGGTCAAAAGTAGAAGTTGGCAGGGCTGATTGCCTGTTCCAAAAGTTTGGTAGACGTCTGAAAATACCAAGAGGAATTGCTATGTGTCTGATTTTGTGATTTTCTAATTTGAGAAGTTCTTGCTTTACCATATAAATAACTTTTAAGTAAGTATATCCTATGATATGATTTTTTAAAACTAAAAAACTTTAATCAGCATAAACTCATCAACAGTTTATGATCTGTGAGACAAATATTTTCAGTCAACAAAATGTATCATAGCAGGAGAAAAAAATTTCAACTCATAGCAGAGTCCCTGTGACAACTTCATTCTGTAAAGAATAAACTTATGCTCCCATCCTGTTATTAGACACATACTGACTCTTGGTCAAGGAGAAACAGTGCTGAGGGCTTCCCGGAGACTCATTTGTGCAGGAAATCAAACCTCAAGGCCACCTCCTGTTTCCAGACCTAGGTTCTGATGGGGGAGTCTACTTGTAGATGGCAGGACAAAGCAGCAGTCATTCTGGCTAAACTCACCAGACATGGTCCCCTTGCCTATTCAGCTCCTCCATCTAAGCCCTGAGGAACTGACTTCTCAGCTTTCAATCCCAGGTTTGAATACACATTTTTCCAATTCACCTCCATAGAATACTAAACTCCACCTGTCAGACTCTGGAGGGGATGGGGGAATCTACTTCTAGAAGAGGTTATAAAAACACAGATAACTCTTAGACCTGTTGAGTCTGTGAGCGAACCAAAAAGAACACTCTTAGCCTGATATTGAATGAAAGCCTAAATAATGTCATATTATCCAATACAGAACCAAAATACTGAGTAAAATTGATTAATGATAATGTCTAGGAGGATATAGATTAGTGTAAGATTCATCTAAGTATATACAAGTTGGGCATTGTGGCATAAAACTGTCATACCAGCATTTGAGGTTGAGGCAGGAGGATTGTAAATTTGAGACTAATCTGGAATATGTAGTGAAAAGTGAGACTCCCAACTCAAAATAAAAAGGGTGGAGGGGAGGGCATGTAGTTCAGTTTGAAGCTGCTTGGTTCAATCCTTAGTATGGGGGGGAAAGCAGGGAAAAGGAGGAGAGGAGAGGAGAAGAAAAGACAGGAGAGGAGAGGAGAGGTGAAAAGAGAGGAGGGGAGGGGAGGGGAGGGCTGTATCCAGGCTTCAAAGCAGAATACCTAGTTTCTTATCTCCTACGAAGACCAATGGGGAAGGCAAAAGCCAAGGATGAACTCTCCTGCCATTTGTACCTTTGAAAGAATGAATTTGCATGTAAACCAGGAACTTTGAAACAATGACTATTCAAATCACAAAAACAACTCATTGCACAATTTGTGGAAAAGAGTAATGATAATGGAAAAAAGGAAAAGAGTAATGATAATGGAAAAAAAAGGCAAGAATTTTAAGGAATACTTACTCTACATAGAAATCAAGCACGGAAGAGCAGAGGTATTTTCCTTAATTCTAGGTTTCTATCTCATTTTAGGGCATCGTTTGTAGCAGTATTAATTTCCACCAATATTGATGAAAATATTGATTTTTCTCCCAAACTGTTTGTATCATATTCCTAGGCTGTTAATATTGATCGAGACTTTAAATGAAGGAGCTAATATTCTGCCTCGATTTGAATTTAGGGACCTATTTTCCTACTTTTGTGGCTAGATCTGTAATCCTGTTTATATATACACTACTCTGTGGTGATGTTTTTCTCTTCTGCTGACAAACTCCCATACAATGAGCTACAGTGAGATCTTTGTAATAGATGTAGATCCATTTCTAAAAATGTCACTGGCCATTTTTATTCAAGCAAATATACATGAGAGATATTTGATATTAAAGAAAACAAATTCACTGGAATAAACAGCAGTTTTAGCCTTGAGATTAATGATCACAAGATCAATAAAGTTGCCATTAACAAGTACTGCAGAGTTGAAAGCCACTTATATAAAATTTCAGAAAAACTCACTCTAAAAAAGTTATCAGTTTTTATAATTTAAATTCTTTGCCTTTTGTATTATATACTTTTCTATGTAATTTTTACATACTAATACTGGACTCTGTCTTCCAAAATATCCTTAATTCTCTTAAAATATTTAATGTGATTCAGATTTTTGCCAGATACCGTTCTATTGATAGAGAAATATGTATCAACAGGACAGACAAGGTCCCTTCTTGGTTCTATTGTTAAATATTTTTAAATTTTTCAATGGGAGAAAAACTAAATAAAGATAAGAGACATGCAGGTATATGTGAGTAATAAATTATATAAATCAGAGTACAATACAGTGAGATGAGAGAAGTGGTTAGATAGTAAAGACAAACCTCTTCAAAGAATTTCCATTTACATCAAAATGTGGGTAAAAAGGAAATCTCCAGTGGGGAAGAGCTTTACAGGGATAGAAAAGTAAGGACTACAGGTAAAAATGAGTTTGGTTTATTAGGACCCTGTCCAAGTCCAGTATACCTGGAAACTAAGTGAGCAAGAAAGGAGTAGGATCAGTGGTGACTTCAAATTTGTCATGTGCCATATCACTTAAGTAAAAGGCATTGAACTGTACTGGAACTAGTCAGAGGACATTACAATGGATTCATATAGCCTAACTTTATTATCTCTGGATGGGGTGTGGACTATAGCAGAATGTGGGTTACCAGAGAGGAATCATTTTCAGTGATTACTATTCTAATTTGGGAATAGAATAACAGTGACAGACTTGAATATGTGACAGACTTGAATATGAATAATGGAGATACACATATATAGACTAATTTAGGACATTTTTAGGGATAAAATTGTCAAGACGCTGAAAACTTGGGAGAGAATAAGGAAGGACAAGGAGAAACTCGGGCTTTAAAATTTACCATTGCATAACCATCAACCCTAGCATGTCAACCTCACTTGATGCCTCATTGTCTTAGTTACTTTTCTCATTGCTGAGACAAAATACCTGATGCCCAAATTAAAGAGGAAAAGGTTTATTTAGCTCACAGTTTATAGAGGTTTCAGTCCATACTCAGCTGGCTCCAAAGCAGGGTGGCATGGCACAGGGACAACAGTTCATGGCAAAAGCAACAGGAGCAAAAAGGGGGGGCTGAGCAAACCTCTTTTCCTCCCTTATTGTAAGCAGGCTACCCACCCTAGGCTGGGTGCAGCAGTCACACCGTCTCAGTACCTTCCTCTTGCACAGGCTCAGGATGTTTACAAAGTGAGGACCTCAGCCCCCCACTGAGTCACTTAATTAAACTTCTAAACTTCTCAAATTGACACAGTGCATCAACCATTACAACATCCTGGAGCATAAACAACCACCCCAGGACATGTCCTCTACACCCTAAGATGTAGGACTGCTGAATCACTTAGTTAAGCTTCTAAACTTCTCAAGTTGACACAATATATCAACCATTGCAATCACTCATGCTTTTGAATGCATCTGGGTGGGTCATGGAGTCATGGCCTTAGGTACAGAATATGGTTCTTCAAGTGTTCCTCTCTGGTGCTATTTCCCTGCTCTTTTCCGGAGCAACTTTGCCCTGTCATGCCCTTCTGCCTTGGGATTTGTGGGCTGAATCCCCACAAACTATGAAGTAAACTTTTCTTCCTCTAAGTTGTGAGTGTCTGGTATTGTGTCTAGCACCAGGGAAGTTTACTAATATGCCATAGTTAAAAAGGAAGAATGAAGGTAGAGCTGCTTAAAGGGAGTTAATCCGTGGTGAATTTGCGATGCTGGATAGATATCCAAAGTGTACTGATCTCTATTTCATTAGGTGTTCAAACTTGCTGTCTTAGGACTGTAGATCAGGAGGTGGGAGTCATTATCATCTAGAGGTCAAAGTATGGTTGATGTTTTAATAAATCAGTTGATGATTATAATCAAGTGAACAATCAGTGATAGGTAGTAAATATATATATATATATATATATATATATATATATATATATTTGAATGAAACAATGTATAAACTAAGAAAAAGCAAAGCAAGTACAAGAGAAAAACAGGATTTAAGAAAATCACAAAAGAATATTGGTATGAAGGAATTGAAGAAACAGAATAAAGATAGCATAGATTATTTGAGGTACTATGTATGAAACAGAGCTCTCCTTATAGGGGCTTTTTGGTCAGAGGACACTCTCATATCAGTATCCCTCTCAAGAGAAACTAACCACAGGTTGATTTGATCTAGATTGTACAAATAATTGATGGCCTATGAGTGAAGGAAATATCATAAGAAACTGACAAGAAGCTAGCTAGCTATTATAGAGGAAAGCTAATTTAAATGTATGTGTATTTCAGTCAGGATGGAAATACAGATCTAGAAATATATTATGAAGAAGCATTGAGAACATTTAAAAATTCTCATCTAAACTAGTTTAAAATAAGATGTATGACATGCCACTGTATGTTCACTTTTTGTAATAAATGCACTCCACTGTGATAATAGCCTAGACTATGCGGTTGGGAATGTGTGGGAAATCTCTGCACTATCCCTTCATTAGGGCTCTTTACCTAAAAATAAAACAGTAGTAAGACATAGAATCCTCAATTACTTTATTTGTCTACCCAGAAAGTAAGAGAATACATAAATGTCATATTATTAGATATATTCAAACTAGTTATGCTTAATAATGCGTTCGTCAAGCAAATGGAGATTTTACAGCTCACTGAAGCAAACTGAAATTTAATTTAAATTCCGACTGCATTTTTACAGTGAAAGCTCTAACATCAAATATAAGTACAACTTAAATACAGTTATTGTTGTCAAATCATGTGAAACATAATCTGAAACTGAAAAGAGCCAATCACAAATTCTGTTTCTGATGATCATCATTACATCATTTGCAATTTTACCATTTCGTGAATGATTCATCCTAACGTGGACGGAAAATGATTACCTGTTTTTTACAGACAAAAAATGCCATTTGTGTGCATTCTGTCTGAGTCCTGGGAATGCTAGAATGGGATGATTTTGTTTTCATAAATGCTACATTTATAATGGAAAAAATATATAAGCAGCTGACCACATGGGAGAAATGAATGGTATAGAAAGTTGAAGTGACCCCTGTGCCTGGAAAGAATAAGCAGACGTCCCTGACATCACCTTTAATCTAAGATTTAACCTCATGGAGGTTACACAGAATTCTGTGAGGGTTTCATTTTCCTTCAGTTTTTAAAAAAAATTTAATCAAACTATAATAACTGCACAGATTTATCGGGTAAATGTGAAGATGTACACAATTTCATCTCTTGTAATGTTCAATCAGGATAACTAGCATACACAATTTTTTACCAGTTTTTGTTGTATGCTATTCAACAAATCCTACCTATTTTGAAATTTGTAGTACATGGTTAGAGAAATTGGTTGTCAGGTACAAAGTTATAATTAGATAGGAGGAGCGCATTCCTGTGTTCTGTGGCATGGAGCAGAGAGCTAGTCAGTAGCAAGCTCTGAACTTTTACATCTCCCTGGAAGCGCTCAGTGAGCACACTGTAGCTCAGAGGGTAAGGTGTGGCTTCATGGAAGTTTCAGAGCGATTGAAGCACCGTCTCGGGCTATCAGTTTTCTCTGTGGGTTTGTAGGCATTTGGGTATAGAGTCAGTGTATTAACATGGATAATACATGGCGTGAAATTCAAGATTTGCATCCGTTTTAAAACTCAAATGTCGGATTTGAAAAACAAAACAATACAGAAATGCCTTACTTGCAGTATCTTGCCAAAGCCTGCTGATGACTGAGATCGTAAATTTCCTGTTTTCATTAGCTAGGATGGTTTCTGTAGGTAAGCCTGGGGAAGGTGGGTGAAGAGCAAGAAGTAAGTGAAGACTGAAGGTTTTAGGAATTTCTTGAGACTTTTCTCTTAGGAATATAAGCTGGGAGCAGTGTTGAGTTAGGTTGATTTGGAAAGTAGGAATCAGAGAACTCAGAGATATATTTAAGAATATTAGATGGGGTGTGGCGATGAGTATCACAATGTCCAAGAGGGTGAATTGCATTTCTCAGACTTCACCAGAAAGCCAGGAGTGTATATCTAGTGGATAAACCAAGATTCCATTGCTTCTTCTATTTGGGAACTCAATTACCATAGGGATTTTCAAAAAGTGCCTTATCATCACAAGACAGCCTTGAGTTTCCAGTCAGCTGGACTCGAGCCTACTTTTGCCCAACTCTGGGTCCCTGAGCATTTCACACCATCCCTTTATGACTGTTTTAAACACAGGAGCTCTTCCTCTCCCTAGCTCAGAGCATTTACTTGAAAAACTGGCAACTGTAAAGTCTTTCTTCTGGCCCTGGAGGTGTGAATCCTACAAATCCTCATGTTAGTTTTACAAAGCAAAACTATATTTCGCCACGATGCAGGGCCATCCCTTTCATGAAGGGAAAGAGCCTAAACTGGCTTCTCTGTGGGATGGTAGAAAGCCCCGCCGGGCTGTAAAATTGCTTTCTGCCAGGAAGACTGAGAAAGGTCACTTTTCATCTAAGTGAGGCCAAACAGCAAACAATGATGGCCTGAGTCTCCTGACCTAGTTTAGATGAGGTCCAGCCTTGCTCCTCCATGGAAAGAGCCATGGATAAAATCTCCCTGGACTCTTTTGCAGGGTAAGATACTTTGCTTTTGACAATAAGCTACTCAGTATTGCACAAAATTGTATCACTTTGTCTTTAATATTTGTATAAACACAATTGTTTTCTGAAGCATGGGTTGTTGTCTTCACTGTCCAAGTGAAACACCACCTCTCCCAATATTTATCACTGTGTATAGCCTGAGGTTTGTTTTCCAGTCAATCTTTACCTAAAGCTGGACCGCAGAGAGGGAAAATACTTTGCAGGAAGGATCTTTTCCTCAGACATTCTACGGTCATGTTTGAACACAGTTCAGTAGAAAAAAATCTATTAGAATTATTTCTCTTAATTTGAACTTCGGTATGTGTGAAAACAGTATATTTATGGAAATTTTAATATTGAGAGTGAAATTCATCTTATATCTTATGCAAGCATGTCTTACCAAAGTTACCTACATCCTTTCTAAGAGTATCCTCTAGTTACAATGTTTCCTGATCTCATTGTCAAAAACATTTGTTCCTCTTCTGAGTCAATAATGTTTTGTTACATAATAAACACTGGAAATCACATAAACGGGCAGCTTTTTGTTCTGAAGTATCTGCCAGAAACATGAGGATCACAGCAGTGCCTCATCTAAAGTGACAGTTCTTTAAGATGTGACAGTTTTGCTGTATTCTTGAGTTTAGCGAATAAACCCACCACTTTTTTTTTCCCTGTTACCTTCAATGTTTTGTCTAAGATCTTTTGCTCTGTTGTATTTTTCTCAAATCTCGATGACAGGTCAGGCTGGTATCAGTATATGGATGCACAGATAGCTACAGGAGTGGCTTGTTTTGGAAATCTTGCCTGAACTGTTTGGGGTGATGCTTGATAACGTCTTTCACTGAGATTTTCTGGACCCAAGGCCCCTATACCTCATCACAAATGACATGCTGACAGCAAGAGGAGGCCAGAACAGGAGATGAGGAAAAGATACAAAGGAATTGGGCAGGAAAAACAGAAATAAGTGGGGTGATTCTACGTAATGAAAGACCCCATTTAAAAGGACCAAGGCACAATGAACTAGGAACCCTTCAGCAGATTGCTTCAGTTTGAGTTACACCTTTGTGACTCACCAGATGAGAAACACGGTTATTTATAACTTATATTCATCTGCATCCAACACCTTTAAAATGGGGATAAGAATACTCCTCGTGTCATAGAGTTGTTATATAGTTTCAGAAGCCAGTAGAGGTGAAGACAGTAAAAGCTGTGTCATTGTGACCATCTGGTTTGACACGGAGATATGCAAGCTTCACACACACAAATAGACAATTTCACAGAACTTGACATCAAGTTTCTTTCTGAAAATTTCTTGTATTTATAATAATAGCAAAAGAGATGTATGGAAACACAATAAAATATTTTTACAGTTAAAGCAAGCATTTTTTTCTCATCAGATGGAAATCATGCTCTGCACTTTTTGGCACTCAGCTACTGCATTCATATCTCAGTTAAATGAAAACAGCACCTCAGGCTCTCCAGCAGTTAGGCAATGCTTTTCTAAAAATTCATTAGAGATTGATAAGGATATTTTACAAATAATCAGCTTTTAACTCTTCCCTAAAGGAATTCATTTTTCCTACATTTATTTATTTATCTTGTATTAAATCCATATATTATTGCTATATGATTCATTATTTTGTAGTAAACCTGTTATAGAAAAATGTCTTATTCAAGCAGAGGTACAGATTATAAATTAACCCCAAAATATAATGAACTGGGTTTATTAGAACTATTTATAAACCACTTTTGCATAACACAGTTTCACGAAATGCTGTAAGAATCAAGTATGGGTGACTATATTAAAGGAAGTTGCGTTTGTATGCAAATGTGAATATATATATAGCAGTGGACAATTGAAGTTGAAAGATAACTTTAAGTTCTTTGTGTTTTTGCTTATAAAATCAAGAACCATTAATCTTTATTTACTTAACGATAGCTACAGAACTTGTCATTTATAAGAATTCCAAACTAACTTATACATAATGATCTACTTAAAATATTTTATGACAGACATTTAAATAAAATGTTAAAATTATTGAAATATCTTAAGATACATAATGAATGTGGTAAATAAAAAATCACAGGAACTTTAAATAAAATTCAAATTTCCAGAAAATTTTTCCTGTCTCATCTCAGCTAAGAGACAATTATTTTAAAATGCTTCCTTATTTCATTTCTTCAATTACTGGTGTAATTTTCCCATGCATCTGGAATTTTTTGACAAAATTACATGTTACTTATTTGATCTCCTTAATGACAGATGAATCTTTCACTCACTGATGAACCTGATGACCAAATCCACCTTTCTTCTTCCACGTTTTCACCTTAGCTGATATTATTAAATTTAATTCTTCTGTTGACACATTAATTAAATATATTAAGCATCATTCGTTTCTTAATCAAATTCACATAATCTATATTGCTCTTTATTAAAATTAAGTATATAAGTTCCCTTTCTATTTTGTCTACTTCTCTCCCAATTACTCTTTCACATACACCAAATTCTATCACTTTTATTTTTCATTAACATTTCTCATTATTGACTACATTATATTAAAAGATATTAATACCAGTGCAATTAATTCTTCCTTGTTGTGTTTAGAAACTGAAAACCAGTCATTAACATTTACATTATTATAAATATGTAACTATTATTTGCTACAGAAGTGAAGCTAGAATTGTCTTTTCTAGTTTCCTGTTTTACAACCCAGATCCATTTGAAGACCAATATTTCTAGTTTTGAGAAGAAATATTTTATTTTACATTCAATCAGTTGTTCAAGTCTTAGTTTTATTTATATTTGGACCATATTCTTTGTACTTTAAAAAATTTTTCCTCTCAAAATTTTTAATCATTTTAAAAAATCATTACTAAATCATTAATACACTAAATTATTAATAATTGATGGATTGTATATAATAAATTTCCTCTTTAAACTGCAAATAGACCACAGTGTCATGCCCATCTATGTGTGGAATATTTCTACAAAATTTTCTTTAACAAAGAATTTCATTGTTCCCTGAGTTTTTTATTTGGACCAGGATATTTCTCAGCTATTGTCATTGGGTTGTTTATCATTGAATTTTAATTTTTAAATAAAATCATTTCATAAACTATGTCTGTTTTTTATTTATTTGTTCTTTCTGGAGTATATTTTAACAATTTCCTGAGAATATTTGAAAGGTTGTGATATATATATATTAATTTTAATATTAATTAATATTTATTTTTAATTATTAATTTATTAATTTTAAATTATTTAATATTACTATTTAATTTTCATTATTTCATCTGATTTTTCTTCTCAAGAAGCATTTACATTTTCTCTGCATCCTGCACTTTCTGAAATTTTGTACTAACAAAACTGGATTTAGATCTTTTACTTAACCATATTTTAGACTTCCACCTAACAACACAGTCTCATAAGCTTACTACTCATAAGTAGTAAGATTCTTTATTTTTTTTTTAATCTTCACATGCCTATCTGTAATTCTTTTGAATGACAAAGTGTTGGAACTAACTTTATATGTGACTTCATTTTCCTTTCAAAATTTTTTCACAATATAGGAGATTTTTCTAACTATATTTTCTTGTTCTTTTTTTTTTTTTTTTGTGGGTACCGGGGGTCGACCTCAGGACCTCGTGCGCCAGCAGGCGCCCGTGCCGCTGAATGATATCACCGGCCCTATTTTTGTGGGTTCTGGGAGTCGAACTCGGGCCCTTGTGTTTGTCAGGCAGGCGCTTACACCACTGAGCCATCTCACCGGCCTTATTTTCTTGTTCTTAAAATAGATTTTTCCACCAGTATAATGCTCATAATTTTCATTCTTTAAACACATAAGCTTTCTTTTCTTTTTATATGGGTACCAGGAGTTGACCTCAGGACCTAGCGCTTTCCAACAAGCGCTTGTGCCACTGAGCGATATCACTGGCCCTTTTCTTCCTTTATGTGGGTACCAGGAGTTGAACTTAGGACCTTGTGCTTGCCGGGCAGGCGCTTATGCCACTGAGCCATCTCACCGGCCCCACATAAGCTTTCAAACAAGTATTCTTGGAAACAAAAGAGAATATTTCATAGTGATGAAATACTAATACAATGAAAAGGTAAAACAAACATAAATGTATACCCATATGTCAAACCTACAAAAATTCATGAAACAAAAACTGACTATTCATATATGTATAATACATATTATATAGCTATAGAATTTCCAATTACAGTTGGAAATTTCAATAGCTTTATGACAATGAATACTCAAATAATTCAATGAAGAATCAGTGAAGATATGGAAGAGGTGTACATCAACCAATTTGTCCATCTGACATTTACAGGAAATCCCACCAGTCAATAGCAGAACAAATATTCCCTGTAAATTCATATAGAACATTTTCCATATGGAGAAAATTTAGGTTCAAAACAAAGCCACCATGAATTAAAAGTCAATATGAGAAAGATATGGGAAATGTGCCAATATTTGAAATTATTCAACATGCTTTTAAATAACTCAAAGATAAAAAAGATATAACAGAAGATAATAAAATATTTCTTCAAGAGGATAAAAATGATATGACGTATTAAAATGTAGACTGAACTAAAGAAGTGGCTGAATAGAAATTTATAGTTTTAGATTTTTTTTATTTGAAAGATAAATATGCCTAAAATCAGTAATCTATGATTGCAGCTCAAGGATCTTGAAACAAAAGCAAAGGCAACCCAAGGTAAATAAAAGAGGCAATAATAAAGACTGGAAATCGATAACACATAGAACAAAAATAATTATTTTTAAAAACCAATAAAATTCATAGGAAGATAAGAGAGAGTGCACATGTCTAAGTTACTTTTGTCTCATTGCTGAGACAAAATACCCGACACCCAAAGTTAAAGCAGGAAAGATTTATTTGGCTTATATTTCATAGAGGTTTCAGTCCACAGTTGGTCAGGCTCCATGGTAGAGTGGCACATGGCAGACAGGCGTCACAGAGGAGAAACAGTTCATGGCAGAGAGAAGGTAGCAAAGCAACAAGGGATGTTAACAGTGTCTTTCTACCCCTTTTATCTTATCCATGTTATTTAGGGTGGGTAGCGCTCACACCCTTAATCCTAGTGCCTTTGATCCTAGCATTGCACCATGAATTAATCCCAGCATCACACACTCTAGTTCCAGCCACCTCTGAAAAAGCCCACCTATGACTGCATGAGGCTTTGGGGGGACAGCTAGACACAGCCATAACAACACACATTACTTAAAATAGGAAGGAAAGCGGGAATATCTTACAATACTATAGTAATTTTAAAAGATCATGAAGAATATTATGAACAACTTCGTAAAAACAAACTTGACAATTTAGAAGGAACATAAAAAGTCCTAGGAAGTCAAAGGTTACAAAAATTTAAGAACACATGGTAAAAAATGGCTAAATAATAAGTAGAGAAATTGAATTGTCATTAAACAATTTATCATGATTAAAATCAAGAATTCATAAGGCTACCCTAGTAAATTCTCTTTAGTATTTAAAGAAGATATAATACCAACACTACATTTTTTCTTTCCATAGAAGAGGGAGATGAAACACCTTTCAAGTAATTCTCTGAGAACACCACTATTTGGAGAGCAAAGCAAGGCAAATATATCATAAGAAAATGTAACCAATATTCCTAATTTTCAAGGATGGTGGATATAACCCTCTCTATCCTGGAAAGTAGGAGCAAATGGAATATAGATTAATGTGAGTGATTTATTAACATTAATCATGTTTACCAGAAGTATCTGATATTTTTATTTCTCCTTTGCTTCTATAAAACTGAAATATAAATATTGAATAACAACAAAAATAAAGCATAATATGCATAAGTACTGTAATAGAGTTAATTATTGTGGGCGATAGATATATTCTTAGGCTAATTTAACCATAACAAAATGTTAATTTACAGTTTAAAAAAAATGGTGACTCCAGGATCTTGGAGAGGTGTCTGGGATGAGATTTGAAAGACTGACATGGACTGGAGGTGAGGTGCCAGAGGAAGACAAAAAGGAGGTTCTGTCATGGTATCAGCAAAGGAAGGAAGCCACGGACACCAGATAACACTGGGGAGGGCTGTAATTGAACCCCCAAAACTGGGATGGTTGCCCCAGTATTGTCACCTGCAGTAAAAAACCTGAGTGCTCCATTCTTTCACATCACCACGATGCTGTTATGCAACTAAAGACAGATCCTGCTGCACTGCGCTCCTTAAGGAGTTTTGCTAAAAATACACCATCTTTTCTTAATATCTAAAATAATTAGATTATGACAATTAATTTGCAATATTTTAATAAAACTTTAGCTCTAAAGTAGTTTTTAATAGTTATAGACAATATATAACTATGTATATCTTTTTTTTAACACGAGGATACTGGGAGTCGAACTCAGGACCTCGCGCTTGCCAGGAAGGCGCTTATGCCGCTGAGCTATATCACCAGCCCTGTATATCTGCTTTTGAAGGGAAGTCATGAAGTAAAGTGAATTTGTTTAACACCGTATATGGTGTTTAAATTTACAGGAGTAATGGAAATTTTCAACCCTCCCTGAGATGAATGGGAAGAACAGCTGCAGTCATACCAAAATAAAAATAAAAGAAAGAAACTATATCTGTATAAGATCTGTAGATTTTTTGATGTTAAAACTCCCATATCCTGAACACAATCTTAGATTTAGCTGCGTGTTGCAGCAGAAAACACTTTCGTAGTGCAGTGCGTCCTTTGCTTTGTCTAAGAATAACGCTGAGGTGGAGGTGCACACACGCCTGAGTGAGGCGTGGACACTCGGTAGTCTTTAATGAGATGCGGTGGAACTATAGGTGAGTGTTTAAATTCTAAATTACATGTTCCTATTAACTCCCCCAGCTTCCGCACACTTATCCTGACTTTCTTCCTGCTGTCCGAAGCAATTCTGGAAGTATTTTGCAGCTGTCGTGGTGTTGTGGCTGTCTCAGTGTCCCGAATCACTCTAAGTATTTACTTTGATAGTTATTTTGACTTCAGAGAAGAGGCAGAAGTAATATGGCCTGAGATATTGTGAGTAAGGCGGGCTAGGACACACCGCGATAATTTTAGGAGCTTGCCTTTCTGCAGGATGGCACACGCAGCAGCAATATTAATGTCAACATCGGTATCGATATAGATAGATAATATCTATCTACATATATATATATTTTTTTTTTTAATCACACCTCACAAAGACACAAAAGAGACTTCCAGAGTGTTTGAGAAAATGGCAAGAATGATGGGATAAATTCAAGTGAGGGGATTAATAGTTGTGTTTCTTTTGCTGTAGTAAGTTTTTAAATTTAATTTAAACACTGTGTGATTCGATTGTCCCTCGTATTTTGATCCTCACAGTACCTCTAGCTGTCCATTTCAGAGGGGATTTCAAGGCAGAGGTGTATGCTGACCAGAACTATGATCATGGAAGGTTAATTTGAGGTGGATTTATGTTTTTACTTTTAGAAGATACAATGACTATCATAGACATGGATAATTTTCTCTGGGAGTATGTTCGAATATATAATGTCTGTTTGGGTTATTTTACTACATTTTTAAATGGCCACAGAAATAGATATATTCAATTTTTAATACCTACTATTATTTTGGAAATGCACGTGGTTTGTAATTGTGCTATTTTTTTCACAAATCAATCCAGAATAAAAATGACCAGTAAACATATTTAAGGTTTAAAAAAATGTTCATTCGCTCAGATAATAATTTTTCATTTTTGTTTTTTTCTATTTAACTCAGTGTTCAAAAGTTAGATTTTCAACTATTATTGATTTTATTGATTATAGAAGTAACATTTCTTTTGTCTTTAAGTATGCTTACTCATATTTATTTGATTATTACATGTTTTCTCACCTGTCTAAATTCATGTCAATATGTTAGAGATTTTTTTTAAGAATAGAAGTAACAGGGGGCCGGTGAGATGGCTCAGTGGCATAAGTGCTTGCCTGGCAAGTGCGAGGTCCTGAGTTCGATCCCCGGTACCCACAAAAAAAAAAAAAGAATAGAAGTAACATACATGTTCATATCATTTGTGAATTATTTGCATTATATATCAATATTAATTCGTCTACTCTTGTTACAAATTAGTAAGAAAATTAGCTATCATAAGAATTAATTTAATATCTGTTTACACTTTGTTTTTAACTCCAGAAATTAATAATATAGGTGATATAATAAAAAGATCAACTTTATCAACCCAAGTTGAAAGTGAAGTATGAATGGGAAACCAGAACTAGAAAACTATTTAAAAGAAAATGCTACGATTATACAGCTAATAGTCATTTCCATTTTCCCTTTTTCCAGATAGGCTTAATTTGTAAAATTAATAGAAAAAATTATAATTTATCACTCTAGCTTTGTAACATCTACAACCTCAAGGGTAGATTTAAATGCATCTGCACCCCTGGTTTCATTGGTAAACAAGGTTTAACACCTGTGCCTTGGATAGAACATTTTGCACCAAGGGACATAAATTGGAATGCTGGCAATTCACCAGTATTTCTTTTTGGGTTAACTATTATTTTTCTTGGCCTAACATTTTGTTTGCTTTCCAGCAACACAAAATCTCTACTCCTTCTCTAGATTCTCAAGCAGAAGACAAATTAGTTCACAACCAAGGAGATTTTGAACATCTACAAACTTGCAGGACATGAACCTGAATATTCGTTTCAAGAGAAGTTACAGTTTATAGTCAGGCAAAATGAATGACTCTGACAGTAATATGTATGGCATTCTTTTCTTACACATTTAGTCTCAGGTGTTATGCTAAGTGGATTAAAATGCTTGGGCAAATTTAGGGATTATACTTGGTACCTGCTTGCCTTATTAAAACTAACCTGTTTTTTTGTTTGTTTGTTTGTTTGTTTGTTTTTAATTTCCAAAGGTACAAAATGTGAAACAGATACAGTTTCGGGTGCATCAAAGCCCTCCAAGCAGGCCGTCACCTGCCCGGACAAAGCTGGCAATTATTTCCGCTGATGTGTGACTCCATTCAAAAGTAATGAACAGCGAGGGAGAACAAAAAGCAAACATAATTAACTTTAAAAAGCATTTCTGTCTCTTGTCTGGACTCATTTAAGTCTTCCAAAAACATTATTAGTCCTTCATTTTCTTAGACATTTTGTGAAGTGCCTTAGGCAGAATCCAGAATAAAAAGAGCTTTGTTTATACATCCAGGAAAACAGTTGAGTTTCTAATTTTTGTATTAGAAAGGCCACCAGTGAAAACACAAATGCAATAAAGAGTAGGTAGTGCCTGGTGATATAGCTCAGTGGCATAAGTGCCTGCCTGGCAAGCGCGAGGTCCTGAATTCAACTCCCAGTACCTGCATATTAAAAAAAAAAAAAAAAAGAAAAGAAAAGAAAAAAAGAAAAAAAAAGTAGTTTAAGAATTTATTGCAGCCTTCCCTGTTGTACTCAAAATATTTACCCCTATTAATATGTTATTAACTTGGGAAAGTTTTCTGTTTTGTCTTCTCTTTCTAAACTAAAAATGTATTTGCTTTTTGAGTGTAACTATACTTGTTTTGGCATACTGTGTTATTCAGCTTCCCATGGCTGTAACAAATATTCAAACTAATCAAATTATAAAGAAAAAAAGTTTATTTTGGCTACAGTTCTGGAGCTCTCTGTTCATGATGCTTTGCAGCCAAGGCCTGCTCCCCCTATAGCCAGGACGTGAAGAGGGGGTGAAGGAAGGACTGACACCCACTTCCCAGCTTTCAGAGCCTCTTCCAGACACCGGGCGGCTTCAACTTGAGCCTGGCTCTTCGGGTTTCCTCCTTCTCCAGATGTTGCCAACCAGAAGACCAAGATTTTAATACTTTAAGCCTTTAATACTTTAATACTTTAGGCCTTTGGGGCAGACTTGTTGCTTCTGGTGGATGTCTCTTTGGGGTTAGGGGTCCCCTGAAATAACCTTCTGCCTTTCTCCAGGTCCCTCACCCTTACTCCAGCAAAGAATGAGGAAGTGGGCGAGACTGGCTCACAGCGATGCCTCCAGCGGAAAATGAGGGAGTCAGGACTGAAGCTACGCCAAGGGAAAGTTTCTAGTACAATGATGCAGGAGAAAGCTACCTTAACAGCAGAGTGGGCTGCAAGACAGGGGGTTCCGAGCGGGTTGCCCACAGGGTTTTGGGGTGTACTTGTACTTTTAGTGGTAAGCTGGTTCCTAAAACTGACTGGTGTAATCTAGGCCAACCAAGGTCTTCGCCTTTGTTTCTGGGGAGAGCAAAAGGATAGTGGGGGGTTCTCAAGCACACAGGAAATGAAGGCGATTGTTTCAGAAGTGGAAGATTTCTCAAGCACATAGTGCGCAATGAGCATGTGATAATTTTACAACCATCGGCCATGCAGGCCTTGCCCTGAATTGCCTGCCTATGCCCCTCCAATCAGTCCCTATCGTCCTTCTGCCTGGGCTGCTTCCTGCTGGTTAGGGACAGTGTGGAAGGCAGGTGATGTCGGTGGAGGGGAAACGGTCCAGGTGGCCGCGATGGAAGGAGCTCGGTAGCTCCATGGCACCATCCCTGTGTAGGACATCTGCATTTCCGTAGCACTGATGTGGTCTGAAATGAAGTGAGCAAGGCAGTTAAGTACACTGAGGCCGAACAAGCACAATAAAAATAAAAGTATTATTGGCTCCAGGAAAGGAAGTAACCAGGCTGTTATTGGAAAAAGACATTGCTGTAATAAGTGCTCACAATGGGACACCAGGGACTGCAGGCCTGCAAGTGGAAGTTTCTCGCTGCACACTGTCAGCTTGGCTGCTTGTTGAGAGGCAGAGGCCCCTTCCCTTCTACCTCTTAACGGTTCCTGCTCCCTAATCTAACCCTACATGGGGGTCTTCACTGTCCCTACATTATGAGTCCATTGCACATACATTAAATGACTAATATGTACTTTTTACTCGATCTCAACTTGATGATAGTTCTTTGGCTCCAGCAGAAGTATTTTTCCCCAAAACAATAAATTTGTACTTTGTTTATAGAAATGCATGTTTAAAAACTACTGTACAAGTGAGCAGATATAAAGCAACTTATTTGATACTTCCCTAAATTTTAGTGTCTTTTTTTAAAAACCATGAAATTTGAACACTTCAAATAAATACAATTGATTCAGATATTTTTAAATGATGGAGATATTTATCTTAGAAAGTATCTTCTTAAAATTAGGCATGGAAATATTAAGATTGCATGTCCCAGTTCAAATATTGAGATAAAATATAGTTTTCCTGTCTGTCAAATGGAAATAAGACTGTAGCTGCTGGGTGTGGTGCTGTATACCTATTGTCCCAGCACTCTGGG
This sequence comes from Erethizon dorsatum, assembly GCA_028451465.1. Classification (NCBI taxonomy): domain Eukaryota; kingdom Metazoa; phylum Chordata; class Mammalia; order Rodentia; family Erethizontidae; genus Erethizon; species Erethizon dorsatum. Next base: position 58,565,169 of record CM051830.1, on the reverse strand, counting down.
AGGCGGTGGCAGGAGGATTCCGAGTTTGAGCCCTGTTTGGCAAATATAGTAGCATAGCAAGATCCTGTCTCTAAATAAAGTTTAAAAAGAGCTCGAGGGGCCAGTGACATGGCTCAGCGGCATAAGCGCCTGCCTGGCAAGCGCGAGGGCCCGAGTTTGACTCTTGGTACCCACATACGAAAAAAGGGCCGGTGATATTGCTCAGCGGCACGGGTGCCTGCTGGCACGCGAGGTCCTGAGGTCAACCCCGGTACCCACAGGAAAAAAAAAAAAACAAGAGAGAGAGCTTGAGAAATAGCTCAATGTGAGGGTTCTGAGTTTCCAGTATAAGCAGAAAAAAAGGTATATATTGACCTCATTTAAGTAAATGTAGATTGAATGAAATGTGTTATAAAATACCTCATTGCCAGCTACAGTTAATAATCATGTGTCTAACTGTAATTAAAAAATTCTCTCATATATATGTAATGTCCACATAACAGGAAATATTTTTTCATTTTGGACGTGTAGGATGCAAATATACATTTATTAATCCTACATCTTTAAAATACATAGGGAATGGTCTAAATAGTTCCAGTAATAAAAATTATACATTATTTTAAGCATAAAATTTTTCAGAGCTGAGATTTCGGTTTCTCACACCATTCACCAGTGAAAGGAACTAAGGTCTGTAAAGCTAGAGGTGATTCTAGGATTAAGGCAAAAATACATAGAGATGAATATGAATAACCTTTAAAGCCAGAAAACAAGGAAGTGTTCGAAAACAAAACCATGAGGGTATGTTCAAGACACAGGAACCAACTGAAGGCCCAAGAATAATTTGAGCAATAATGTAAAGAAGTATCAATCATTGCCCAAAATACAAAATGCTTTGAGCTCATACTAATAAAAATAAATGATTGAAAAAACAAATGAGAAATAATAGATACACTATTATGCAGAATATCCAATAATTCATGCAGATACTTTGCACTTAGGAGGTAGAACATAACTCTGTCTCCTTTAAATTTGCTTTCTAAATTAATTTTACTGGTACACTTTTGTTATACATAATGATCACATTCATCATATGGAATTTGTATCTGTACATGATATATCTTGATTCTTCTTTAATTCCGCTTCCCCTCCTCTCCCTTCAACCCTTCTTCCCCTTCTTGTTTACAAAAACTTTGCTTCAATTTTTCCTTGTATTCTCTATTTTTTTCTTTTCCCTTCCTTCGTTTCTCCTTCCCTTGTTCCCCTTCCCATTTGAACATTTTCTTCCTACTTCACAATATCTATCATCCATTTTGTTCCTCCTATATGCTTTCAGTTTTTCACATGAGAGAAACAATGTGAGATTTAAACATTTGTTTCACTTAAAAATATGGTCTCAAGGTGCATCCATTTACCTAAAAATGTCTCAAGTTTTTCCTTCTTTACGGCTGAGCAGCACTCCCTTGTATACAAAAACCACATTTTCTTTACCCATTCATCTGTTGATGGGCATCTGGGCTATTTTTGAGATTTAGCTATTTTATTTTATTTTTATTTATTTATTTATTTATTTTTGTGTGTGTGTGAGTACCGGGGGTTGAACTCAGGACCTCGCACTTACCAGGCAGGCGCTTATGCCACTGAGCCATCTCACCAGCCCGAGATTTAGCTATTTTAAAACGTGCTGCCATAAATGTGGGTATCCATATATCGCTGTGGTATGATGATGCTTTTAAGTCTTTTGGGAAGATACCAAGAAAGGAAATATCTAGGTCAAATGGAAACTCTAGTTTTAGTTTTTTGAGCAATCTCCACACTAATTTCCATATAATTTGGAGAGCACATAGTGACTACCTTCCAAAGTGTATGGTATGGAAATCACAGGTATAGAGTGAGAAGTGATTTTATAGTGGAGAGGTATGATACTAGATGCCTCAAACAAATGATCAAGGTTAATATCAAGATTGTAAATCATTTCACTAACATGCATGAGTTGATGAAGGTCATACTTTCTGTTCTGTGGTCCATCTCATTAAAATGCAGCATCCTATTTTAGTCATTGTTAAAGTCACAATTGAGGGGAATTCTAGAATGTATGAGACTGGGATTCCTCAATCTGTCAAGGTCATCAGGTACAGGGAAGTCTGGGAACCCTTCACAACTAAAAAGACCGAAAGGAAACATAACTACTAAAAGTAATATGGCCTTTTGAAAAACAAGTATTTTTCCTACAAACAGAAAAATCACATTAGCTTGAAACTAAATAAATACAAAGTAAGAATTTTTATTTAAAATAATGCGTCGGGCCAGTGAGATGGCTCAGTGGCTTAAGTGCCTGCCTGGCAAGCGCGAGGGCCCGAGTTCGACTCCCGGAACCCACATATGAAAAAGGGGCCGGTGATATCACTCAGTGGCACCGGCGCCTGCTGGCGCACGAGGTCCTGAGGTCGACCCCCCGGTACCCACAGAAAAAATAAAATAAAATAAAATAAAATGAAATAAAATAATGTGTCGATCTGGGGTCTTTAGTTGTGACAAATGTACCACAATAACATAAGGTGTAAACAATGGAGGGAACTGGCTTTGGTGTATAGAATATCCACATACTGTCTGTAAATCCAAAAACTATTATAAAATAAAAAGTTCAGTAAAACTAAGTGATCTCAAATAAATACTTTTACTCAAAATCATTTATATTTAAAGAAAAACAGATGTATAAGATAAATATTAATTCTACCTAAGCATAAATGTTTTAAATTCATATACTGAATATTATAATCTAAAATTATAATAAAGAGAAAAAACTTTCAGTTTTTGATGATGCCTTGGATTTAAGAAACACATTAAATATTCAAAAGAATTGTAAATAAGTAAAATGAAAGAAAAATAAAAAAAAATCTATTATAAAGTGCATTTATCTAATAATACATAATTTTGGTAAATATTATGTAATAATATTTATACTATGGATATACTAGACCGTATTATATAGAAACACAGTCTTGGAAATTTCTCGTTCAATTTATTTCTTTTTTTGTGTGTGTGGGTACCGGGGGTCTACCCCAGGCCCTCGCACCAGCAGGCACCCATGCCTCTGAGCGATATCACTGGCCCTTTTTTTTCATATGTGCATTCCGGGAGTCGAACTCAGGACCTTGCGCTTGCCAGGCAGTCATTTATGCCGCTGAGCCATCTCACTGGCCCTCAATTTATTTCTTTATACCTTTTTCAGCTAGGAAACTTGACTTTCATTACAGAGATGGCTAATTGTTTGTCTTCTTATTTTGCTCCTGTACATGAGCTTAGCTCCTTTGCATAGAGAAAGGCCCCAAAGCATGTGTGCAGACCAATGGAAACTGAATAGAAGTTTGAATTTACCAGCCTCACCAATAAAAACATCCCACACAGAGTGACCACCCCTCTTCCCCTCCATTCTGTTTGGATGGGGAGATATCCAGAAAACTAGAGGAGAACCAGGAGATAGGACAGCACAGGCTCCCAGCTTCTCATGTAGAAAGATTTCTGTGGACCAGGAGCATCGTCACTGTACTGACTGAAAACACAAATAAATGAATAATGTATTGAATGAAACAGCAAATAACTGAACAAAAAATATTGTACTAAATGGCTATGATTAACAGGATTTGTTCTTTATAGCAGCTAACATTATTTACTACAAGAAAGACTTCCTTGAATGTCTCATCTGAACTGATTTTTAAAATCCAAGGTATAAATATATTTTTGAAAAAGCATACAAAAGTCCAGTTATAAATTTAGTTTCTATGTGAAAGACACAATTTCTTTTTGTCTGATTTAGTAATTCTTTCTTGTCTGATTATATTTGTTCTGAGCAGGCTAGCAATTTTGCAGTCTGTTTTCAAAAGAAATAAAAAAGTACATACATAAAATGTAAATTCAGAGCAACACATTAAAATTATCAGATTAAATGTAATAAGCATTTATGTGATTTTATAATGCTTATTTGGAATTGAATAAATTAAATGTGGACTAGCAAATTGTATTTCATAGGAGATGTTGTAGTCAGGGTTTGCAAGGGAAAGGATTAAATACAGGACACATAATTCATAGGATTATTTTATAATATTCAACCAAAGAGTCAAATGCAAAAGAGCATGGGAGATCTATCCACACACTAGAGACCCAAAGAATCCAGCTGAGGTCCTGAATCCCAGGGTAATGTCATGCAGGACAAGCCTGTGGCAATGTCCTGCATGAGTCCAGCTGAAGACCTAGAGCACATGGCAATGTCCCCCATGAGTCCAGCTGGAGGCCCAGAGCCCACGACAATGGAAGCCCACCCCCATGCAAGTCTGTATCAAGGATCTGCACTGGGAAGGCCCAAGGGTCAGCAATGGAAGCTAGAAAGTGTGTGCCAGCAGGATGAAGGATCTGTGCCAGCAGGCTGAGGGATCTGCACTGGAGCCAGGAAGTGATGCTTAAGGTAAGGACCAGAGCTCCCCCAAAAAGAACCACAGCCATCCTCAGTGAAAGCGAGGTACCAAGCTCCTCCAGTGATGAGAACAGCTGAGTTCATATGAGGAAAGCCAGCGTGACAAGCTTCTCCAGGAGAACAAACAGCACCACCTCTTTATAAAACACCTTTTTGTGTTGTTGGCAATAATCCTCAGGTGGCCCTCCACACCCAGCACCATGCTGATTCAGTTCAGCTGGGTGTTACAAATTGACCACCAGTTGTCAATCCACCACAGGAGAAAATCCAAAACTTCCTGACCTGTTCTTTCACAAATACTGACACATTTATTCATTGGTCACAGATGGCAAGTATATGTCCTGTCTGCATGCAAAACCAAAATGATTCACTAAGTAGCCCTTTAAAGAAAACATGCATCTCCTCCCTAATATGAATGTAAACATCATGAACTGCAAACATGTACTAATAAGAAAAATCAAGCAACCAAAAAAGGAAAACATTTATTGGCCACCAGTGTAGAAAATCCTGAAGAAATCTAAAGTTTTAATCTAGATTTTGTGGCATTCTGTTGGCACAGTTTGTATTTTACCCATGGGATCTTTATTTGCATCAACATGTGTTATGTTAAAGAAATTCATGTCATCTTCGTTGTATGAGACATAGATAACTCTACACAGTACTAAATTATATTATTTTCCATTTTGAGTGAAATGTGGAAAGAATACATTCACTTATGAATTTATTTTGAAAATGTAAAGAATGTGGGTATTGTCTGTTTCAAATATGTGAATTTGTAAGAAGCGGTACCATGTGGGTCAGTCTTGGTCTTACTTGTCGGCTTGAGAGCACTGACTCTCCTGGAAAGGGCTCTGCTCCTAGGGTCTGTACTTGTCAGTGGATTAATGTGCTGACCGAGCTGTGACCAGTGGGGTTGGGGAGCAAGCTGGAGGAGGGTCCCTGCAGCAGGAACTTGGCACCCCTGACGCTGACACAGTGAAGTGAGCAGCTACGCTCCACTCAGGCTTCTGCTTTGCAGCTAGCTGACAGTGGATTGAAGAGCACTGAGCCTGCAGCGCTGGTGGGAATGTAAACAAGTACAACCACTATGGGAATCAGCATGGAGACCCTTGAAAAGTCTAACTGTAGAAATAACATTTGCCTGAGCTATGGGTGTATCATTCTTGGGCATATTCTGGAAAGAATTAAGGACCACATGCTATTGGGATACACGCAGAGTAGGTTTAAGGCAATGTGATTCACAACAGGTAAGCTGTGGAAACAGCCTAGCAGCTGACAGAGGCGAATGCACAAGGAAGCTGTGGCATACATCCACAGCGGCGCATGGCTCAGCCCCAGAGGAAAATGTCTTTCACGGGAAAATGGATGGAACTAGCAACCATCAGGTTAAGTGAAACTAGCCAGATCCAGAAAGTTAAGTATCACCTGTTCTCTCTTATGTGAGAAAATTTTTAAAAATACATAAATTAATAAATAATTAAACTTTCAAAGAGAGACAAGGACACTGAGAGTTAGACTTCCATTGAAAGGGAAGGGCAGGCGGGGGGCGGGGGACAAGAAAGGAGGGGTGTTGTGTTTGAAATTGATTAATATGTGTTAAACACAGGTACCAACTTCTTCCAAAACCCTGCATCCTGTGATGTTAACATTCTCTAATCATAATAAAAGAAATAATTTTAAAAAATCCTTAATGACTTTTATAGAGTTGAAGCTTGGAAAAAAACTTAAAACATGTATTTCTTTCAAAAGGAAAGGGTCTTCTTATTATTTTTTTTTACTATGAACTAAATTTGACTTCAGCACTGAACATAAAAGTTTACTATGTGTATCTACTAGGTGTATACTATGCATATTTGCTATGATATAGTCAATTATTATTTTATTATTATTATTGTTATTATTATTTACATGAGGAGAAACCTCAGGATTTTTTTCTAGGAAAGCAAAATATGGAGCACATACATGTTCTCCATGTTGGCTCCCACAATTTTCCATTGCAGTTAAAACAAAAGTACAAAGTAATCCTACTCAGTTATATTGTTGTCATTAATTCACATACTCCATAATTAATCATCACTTATTTAGGAACCCTTTATTAAATACTTCCATGCTCTACACTTCCTAAGCTGAATTGTGATACTGATTCATCTCCCTATGCAAAAAAAAATACTAAATAAGGGTTTTAACGTGATATATTTGAATACATAATGCTTCAAAGTATACATTTTCTTTCTACATATGGGCTGAAAAGAAAATTATTGAGTACATACACATACCTGTGATTAATTATACATACATATCTTTTCCCCAGTATTAAGTTTATTCTATGATGCACATATACATATATTGAAACATGCTCTACAATATAAATACAATTTTTATGTCAATAAAAGTGTGACTCATAAATTGGAACATGTAAGTACACTTATTAGTGAGCAAGCTGTTGTTAACTTTATAGCTTATAATAAAAACTATATTCAAATTCAGTTCATTACTGAAATCCCAGCACTTGGGAGGCTGAGGCAGGAGGATTTCTGTGAGTTTGAGGCCAGCCTGGGTTACTTAGTGAGTTCAAGGCAAGCCTGAACTACATAGGGAGATCTTGTCTCAAAAAAACAAAACAAAACAAAACTTCAGTTCATTAGCCTAAGGAGTAGTGGAAGAAAATAATGTTGCCACTAACATTGTTAGAGTAATAATTCTTGTATTTCTATTATGTTTTGGTGCTGAGAAACAAGGAATTACTATTTTCCTTTAAAATATAAAAGTTTTCCATTCTGAATCCTAAAAGATAGGGCTTTGATGTAAATTATTGTTTAGTAATGGAAGCAAAAGCTTGATTTAATAAGAATGTCAGTTTTATAAATCTATGTATGAACAAGTAAAATGGAAATATTGTTTCAGAGGATGTTTTATCTACTAAAGCTTTAATGACACATGTCTCTAAATGTGTAGCAATTAAGATAAAAAAGCTGAAATGGTAATTAGCCATTAAACATGTTTGCAAAAGGAAGTAAACAGAGAAGAAAGAAAACTCAGCAAAATAAAAATGCTTGAGTGTTGAAAACCAGGATAATAATGCTGTTTTCTGGCTAGGACACTCTGTTATGGGAACTTGTAATTAGAAAGCAGCTTTAAGTTTACATTTTTTTAGTGCTCGTGAAGTGAAAAAGACTAGAGCACGTATAATGGAGCAATTAGTCTTTCAGCCCTACCAGGCCATACCTCCATCATTCTTGGGTTGAACAACAATGGAGATCTACAGATGCTCCAACTGGATGTTCCAGGCTAGTCCTAAACATTCTTGGAGGAGAATGCATCTTGGCTGCACTGTACACGCAACTGATTTTTGAAAATGTTCTCTGACATTTGAAAATATCTTAATGTTAACTATACATCAACTGAATGTAATAACAAAAAGTCAACTTGCTAGAATTGCTTTAATGGAACGGACAGTGTGACTCTGGTTTTGGAAGACTGGTCAAGTAACTGAATGAATTATAAAATGCTTGGATCATAAGAAGTTACTAATCCAATAGAAAAGTATTTGTTTAATATTGGATGTTGATGATTTTGTCTCTCATGCCTTCTCGGCAGCAGTTAAAACAGTGAACGTGAGAATAGAAAGGTTTGACTAGTGCCATGTGCTACCCTTCTTCATGTTTAAATCATTACTTTTATTTCACTTTAAAAACTTACTGGCAAAGGCATACATAAAAGGAATTCGAGTAGGAAACAGCTATATTTCTTTATGCTATTTTTAAGTAGAATTCTTTGTATTTTTTCTATTCTTTACACTATTTCTTTTAAATTCAGAGTTCATATTATAGTTGAATATTTGTTTAATTCTATGATTTTATTATGTTTCTCTTTTAATGAATCAAACTTATTTATCAGTTTGACATTCCTTTCCTTTTTTCTTTATAACCTACTGACTACTCCACTTCCATGGGTAATTGTACTTGAGCACATTTTCTGTAAACGTTGCATATCAAATGAAAATGAAATTGTCACTGACCATAGTATGAATGTATCATATTGAACAGGTTATGCAGTTTAATCAACAAGCCGTTCTACAGCCAGTCCCTCCTGGGTAAGCCAATATGTACAATTATAGGATGAAAGGTCTGGCAGATTTCGAGAAGTGCCTAACGACAACCTGTATTTTATACTAATCACTTTTGATTTGCATTGCCAAGAGGAAATAATGTACCCTTGACAGTATAACAATGAAGAAAAATTATAATTAAGTTGAAAATTACAGAGAACTTTGCTGCAATGAATTCAAATAATCTGAACTCTGCAAATTTGCAAAGTAATGAAAGTTACTGTTTTCTAAATTCTTACCTTTCTTAATTTCCAGGGTATCATTCATCCTTAAATTTAATTGCTATTCAGCATCCTCTTCTGTGTATATATATATATATATATATATATATGTATATATATATATTTTTTTTTTTAATCTTCTCACTATAGTTACTTTTTAGGTTGACCAAATCTATTCAAATGTATTGACTACCTATTTGACAGCATGTGAAAAATGAACTTTCCCATTCAATTTAAAGTAAGTGTACATTGACGATTCCTAAAGTGTCATGCATACCTTAGAACCGTGAGTTTTCTAGGAGGAAATTGAAAATAAATTTAAAAAATAAAGTAAGGAACAAAGGCAACATAAACCATGGGAATTATAAAAAATGTGTTCAGTGTCATCAGAGATTACCCTATGAGCATGAGGCTAGAGTGTACACACAGTGCAAACCAGAAATATGACTGGAAAACAACTAGGGGTAACAGGAAGTAATTAATCCAGGCAAAGCATAATTAAATGTAGAATTTGCCTTCCTTTTAATATTTTACAGAAGCCTGGCATATTGGGAATTGAGAAAATTTGCTTTCTTTGTATTTTATTTCTTTTTTTTCTTTTAGAGAAGATTGCATACTGGGAATAAACATTGAAGTTCTCTGAGTAATCACTCTGTGATCTAGAGTAGAGATATGCAAAGCGGCATGATGTTGAGAGATATTTAAGAGACCAAATAGCTAGGATGTTGTGATACTCAGATGCGTAAAGAAAAGAAAAGTCGTCTTCACATTTCTAGGGTGAATAGATAGATGTTGTTTCATGTATATAGGAGTAGAAAAGCAAGTTCAGTGAAGAGGGAGATAAGTAGGGCACCAACAGACTGGGTTTGTCAGATTAAATGATTAAAGTCAACTTTCCCTTAAGAAACTGTAATACATGCATCTGCAACACGAGAGTTCTGCAATGACTACAACTTTATAAGGCATCAGGAAGAAATATGGAGAATGACCAGATTCTTTCCTTAGGATAGACACTAAGAAACACTAAAATGTAAAGTGTTGTCTAGAGAAAGGCATATACGTTACAACTAGATGCTGAAGATAAAGGGTGAGAGTTCCCATTCGGAAGGAATGGTAAAGTCTCAAGCACTGTTGGGCGGTTCGATATGATTTGGTGTGAAAATGTTTCAGAAAAATTATGAAAGTCCAAGAAAAGTTGAGTAGAATTTAGTTGTTGATGATGGTACTTTGTATAGGAAAAAGTATGCAGATGAAATAAGAAATTGCAAGTAGAAAGAGTAGACGACTCCTTGGATATAATTGGCATGGAAGGGAAAAGGAGATATGGAGCTAAATGAAAAGAAAATGAGACAAAAGGAAATCCTTTTTATTTGAAATTTTATTGTTTGGTTTTCATAGTTTTTCTTTTCTTTTGACTTGTTAGTGCATGTTTGCAGTACATATGATAACCTTCACTGTAGGGAATTGGCACAGGTATAACTTTTAAATGGTTTAGGGAGTGTGAGCCTATGTTCCATTTGGCCTTTCAGATCCATTCTGTGAATGGGAAGGTAAACTACGTGAATGGCATTTCTGACATGAGTTTAACAAATAAGATTTGTGATGTAAGAGAAAAGGACGAGAAGAACGCCGAGCTGTTCATTGCTTCACTTCTCCTTGTGGATTTCCATGGTGTGTCCCTCCATGAACATTTCTTCTCCCTAAATCAGTGGTCTCATGGTCCCTCCCTCTCAGGTTCTGACACCATCTCCCTGCACTGAGTCTCTTTAAACTGTGTGTCAGAAAAGATCCCATCCTAGCCTCACGGTTTTGGCAGATCCTGCCACATTCTGCAAATACTTGTATGTTGAGTTTTTCTCAAATTTCTGTGTAATTCTTCCAACTCTACTATCTCAATGTGTTCATGGGATGATATTTGGGGAAAGCAGAAAGGACAATTAACAGAGAGTGGACAATACAATGAGGTAAGATGGAAGCTTAGGAATCTGGCGGTAACATTAGCATTAGACAACCAAAAAGATATTTCTGTCATTATTTAAAAAGATATCAAAGAAGTAAAAAGAATCAATACAGAGGTTAGTAAAACTAGAAGTTTTTAGCAGAAATTTGGAGGAGTTATGTGATGTGAAATATTTTCTCTAGATTCCAAAGGTATGGCTATTTTCTGTGAATGACAGGAAAATTAATAGGGTTGATAACTCAAGAACAGTGGAAAATGTTCTACATTTAAATGATCACACATTTTTCTCTATGTTGATGCTATCATTGACCATCCTTGAAAATGATTCTTCTAATCAACTTGTTCTATGGGAGCTACTTAACCAAAATTAGCATCCATGTTGAATCAGAGTTAGCGATCATTCTTAAGAATAAAAGTGAATAATTTTAGAAAGTGTTGTCTGACCCTGTTTGGTACTGCAAGCATGAAATTCCAGTCAACAACTATTGGCAAAAGTCTTCAATTGAGGGAGGAACAGGTTGTTGAAGGATAAGGAGAATGAGAAAGGTAACAAGGAGATCTATAAAAAGACAGACACGGCAGAGCTCTGGCACCTAATATACCAGGGCCAACTGCACTTGTGCTAATGCCATTGTTATCACCTTGAGCCAATGCATTTCTCCCAGACCATTGCTGATTCTTTCGGGGTTCCCTCATTTCTTCCATGGAGGCTTCAGTTACATTGAAGTCTAGTTGAAAGTAGAACTCACAAATTTCTTAACAGTACTCTTTAAACGTGTGGATTGCTCTTGCTTAGTACCTGTTATAGTTTAGACCTAAAATGTGGTCACAAATGCTCTTGTATGTGGAAAGTGATTGTACCAGAGGGGTGCTACACTCAGCCGTGGGAGAATCCACTGATGAGCTCACAGTTCAATGTGCTGCCAGGATGTGACGCCTCATCAGAAGCGGTGGGAAAAGGGCCACGATTAGAAGGGCAAATCTCCCTCCCTGGTCCTTCTTTTCCTCTGCTAATCCTGGCTGTTATGAAATGAGCGGGTGTCCTCTGCCCGAACCCTGCCACCAGGCCCCTCCTGCCCTGAGTCCCCGGGAACATGGAACATACGTAAACCCACTGGAATTGTGAGCCAACAAACATTTCCTCCTTTTAAACTGCAGATGTTGGGCGTCGTGTCCCAGTAATGAAAAAAAAGTAACTAAGAACATCCGAAGAGGGAGCACCGAGAATAAAAGAGCTGAAGTAGCTAGAACTGAAGAAATAAAGAGAAAATGATGAGTTCTTAGTGACACTGACTAATAAAGGCATACGGTCCTACTCACTGTCCCTGAAGTTTCAGTGGTTTAGAGAAACATTTCCACTTAAGGAAGCTAAAAGGAAGGAGATGCAATCACAGAGGAGTGATTTTTAATGAAGCTAATGGTAGAAGGTACGTTTAGTAAGTGAATGTGCTGAAGGTTTTTAATTGTGAAAGGAGTAGCATTAGTGCATTTGGGCCGCTGTAACAAAAATACCTCGGATTGCAGCAATGGACAATAGTACATTTCAGGGAGACACACGAGAGGGAAGTTTGTTCAAGAGAGAAGCAGCTCAACATTAAATGGTAACAAAGAAATTTTGCAGTTTTATGTTGGCACGTGTCAGCGTTTTCAAAAATCTGACTGAGATGTGAGATATTATGAACTTAAGAGGGCACACCCCCAAACACACACGCACACACACACACACTCACATCGACAGCAAAATATATTTCCTGGAGGTTTCTGGTAATGGTATAATATCATAACCAAGCCATTATTCAGATGATAATTGTTCACTGGACAAATTATAAAAGCAATTCCTTAAACACACCAAAGCCTGACCAGGAGCAGTCAGAAGTTAGAAAAGAGTCAGCTTTTGGAAAGATATAACATTATTAGATACGATCTGTGTTCGTTTGCCTGTTGACCTAAGGGCCCTTTAGTCTAAACAGTGAAAACAGTAGCAGAAAGCAGCAGTCTTGAGCGTGAAGAGAGAGGACACTGTGAAGCTCCTAGGTGGCAGGGAAGTAAACAGAGGCATTTCCAGGAAGGGAGAAGCCCAATGGAAGAGCGCTGGCATCTCCCACAGATTGCACCAATCTTTCTTTAATTCCCTAATCACACACATGTGGTAATCCTAAAACGCCCAATAAAAGTAAACCGTAGAAACACAGTGAGATAAAGCTTAGCATTTGAGTTTAATTTGGTTAATATCTTGCTACAACGAAACATAACTATTTATATGGACAAAGCAGATCCTGATATAATGCAGCATATCAGGCATGATGTTAAGAATGTAATTAACTATTATGACAAAATTTATTTGTCATATTACTATATTACAGCAACCAGAAGGAAACATAAGGGGAAAATGTCTACAGTATTGTTCTAGACAACACGCTTTTGGGAAAATGACAAACCACAGGCAACAAAAGAAAATTAGGCACATAGAATGGGAAAAAAGTGAAAAGCTTTTGCACAGTAAGCAATCACAGAGTGAGGAGGCAATCCACAGAATGGAATAAAATACTTGGAAGCCATACACATGACAAAAGATTAATTTCCGGATCACGTAGAGAACTCAAACACAGCAAGAAGAGAACCTAAACTGGACAAATGACTTGAACAGTCATCTCTCAAAATGAGTCACACAAATTGTGAACAAATACATGAGAAACTGCTCAGCATCACTAGAGAAATAGAAATAAAATTTACAATGAGATACCTGCCTACTCCAGCAAGAATGGCTGCTATCAAAAAGACCAAAGATCACACATGTTGATGAGGCATATAGAAAAGGGAATATTAATTAGTATAGCCAATATGGAAAATACTAGGAAAGTTACTTAAAAAATTAAAAATAGAAATATTATGTGATACAATAGCCCTATTACTGAATATATACCCAAAATAAATGAAGCAATATGTCAAAGACACATTTGAAGTTCTACGTTCATTGCAGTACTATTAATAAGAGCATCAAAATAGAAACAAACTGAATGCCCATCAGCTGATCAATAATTGCACTGAAGAAAATGTGCATACACAATTGGATACAATTGAGACAGGAAAAGAATGAAACCCTGTCTTTTGATCTACCCAGATGAAGATGAAAAGAAGTAAGCATGGAAGAGAAAGAAAAGTAGTACATGATCCCACCTATATGTGTAATCTAAGAAGTTAATTTCACAGACATTGAGAAGAGAATGGCGGTTACCAGGGCTAAGGACAGTGGAGTGTTGAGAGAGAGAAAGAGAGAGAGAGAGACCAGAAAAATGTTGATTAAAGGATACAAAGTTACATTTATAGACAGGGAAGAAGTTCTGGGGTGCAACTATGCAATAGCTCCAGTAGTTCTACAGATAACAAAAACATACTGCACACTTCACAAACCTAGAAGAAATTATGAATTTTTTGCCACCAAGAAATAATGAATATTTGAGGAGATAGGCATGTTTACCCTGCTTTTAAACATTACACAATGTGTACATGTATCAAGCATTACATGATGGGGCCGGTGAGATGGCTCAGCGGCGTAAGCGCCTGCCTTGCAAGCGTGAGGGCCCGAGTTCGACTCCCGGATCCCACATACGAGAAAGGGGCCGGTGATATCGCTCAGTGGCACGGGTGCCTGTTGGCGCACAAGGTCCTGAGGTCGACCCCCTGGTACCCACCAAAAAAAAAAAAAAAAAAAAAGCATTACATGATGATACCCCATGAACAAGTAGAGTTTCTACATATGAGTTAAAAACTAAATTTTTAAAAGTATAAAAAAGAATGCAATCTTGTCATTTGTGATATGTATGAATGTGGTGGACATTATGGTAAGTAAAATAAGCCTGGTTCAGGCTTATGTGTGAAATCCAGGCAATTGTGACTTATAGAAGTAGAGACGAGAATGATAGTTATTAGAGGCTGGAGAGGTGGGGAGGGAAAAAAGGAGAATTATTCATCAAAGGATACAAAGCTTTAGTCAGACAGGAAGCACTAGTTTTGAGATGTATGGCACAGCACAGAAACTATAGTCAGCAATAAAATATTGTATATTCCAAAGTAGAACAGTATATTTCAAAAGTCACACAATAAAAAATGATAGGTTAGTGACCTGGAAGATACGTTATATGGATCAGTATAATCATTCCACACTGTCTACATTTATCAAAACATCAAATTGTACATTATATGTCTATAATTATGACATAAATAAATATGAGAAGATGAAATAAATGAATCCTGATATGCAGAACCATGACAATCTTTTTTTTTTTTTTTTTTTTTTTGTGGGTCCCAAGGGGTCGACCTCAGGACCTCACGCGCCAGCAGGCGCCCGTGCCGCTGAGCGATATCACCGGCCCCTTTTTCGTATGTGGGTTCTGGGAGTCGAACTCGGGCCCTCGTGCTTGCCAGGCAGGCGCTTAAGCCGCTGAGCCATCTCACCGGCCCGACAATCTTGATATGATCGAGATCCAAGGGTAAAATTAAATACACATTAAATTTTGAGATATCATTTTCAAGGCTAATAGTTTTCAGTAGAAACATTACACAGACCTGTAATTTTAAAGTTTCTTATATATAAAGATAATTTTAAGAAAATATATTTTAAAATGATACTTTTAAGTTAGTTCTTCACTCTGAAGAGGAATAGTACTGAATTGAAGCTTGCATTTATAGGAAGACACGGATATGTAAATGTAAATATACGGATGTAATATTCTTACAACCTTAAGGAGACTGTGTAAATGTCAACCTAAAAAACAAGTAAAAAAGTAATGTAAAGAGCTTTGGCTATGTTGAAAACTAATAGAATAATAAAATCATTTAGTTAATCAAATATGAAACACAAAGGATAGATACAAAAACCAAATGAACAAAACAGTAAGACAAATTAAAAGCAAACACAAAATTTTGGTAAGTCCAATAATAGAAATAATTACATTAAATATCACTGAAATGAAAGTATCCAATTAATATACAAATTGTCCAACCACCAGGATAAAAAAGCAAAGATCATGTTTATTTAGTCTATGAGAAATGAGGATAAATATAAAGACATGGGTAAATTATTTAAAAATTTAAAACATAGCTTTCAAAAAGAAAGCATGAAAGTTTGATGAACCTATTTTAATATTGGAACAAATGGATCACAAGCAGAAATACACTGTGACTCTCATTGTAATAATGGGGTAAGATGTTCGTCAGGGATTCCAGCCTACTCAGTGCAGAGCAGTCCAACCACTATGTCCACACGTCCACAGTCATGAAAAATAATAACATGTTAGTGTTTCAAGACTTTGTGTGAGTCAGTTTGTTACTCAGAAAAGATTGCTGAGATTAAAATGGGTACCTAGAATTGAGGTGTTTTTGTGTTTGAAACTTTATATGATATTGGGCTTTGTTTAGGAACAGCTTTGAAAATGGTGAGGAGGGCCGGTGAGATGGCTCAGTGGAGTAAGCGCCTGCCTGGCAAGCGCGAGGGCCTGAGTTCAACTCCCGGAACCCACATACGAAAAAAGGGCCGGTGATATCGCTCAGTGGCACGGGTGCCTGCTGGCGTGCATGATCCTGAGGTGTCGACCCCTGGTACCCACAAAAAAAAAAAAAAAAAAGAAAGAAAATGGTGAGGAAATGTTAATGATGTCTTGAAAAACAGTGGAGAAATTGGGACTGGAGTCTTGAGAATTAGGAACCAAGTTATATTCTGACCACATACTGGCAAAACAATTCCTTGTGTCAGTGTGGAAGATAGAAAAAGGACATAATGACGTTATCGTCTAGACCTAGAAAATTTCAGAGCAAAATGTTGAAATTACCAAATAGCTTTATTTCCTGCCTGTAATAAAAGAGGGAAGGGATGAGCTAATGATGATAGTTTTCAGCCAGAATTTAGAAAAAGACATTTTAAACTTAGGATTAGTGTGTTGGAAAATAAATATAATTCTTATTTTTAGACATCCAGCTGGTAAAAGATTTTCAAAATAGCGTTAGAGCCATGATCAAATCCAGGACATTACCACTAAAACGGGGCTGCAGAGCCAGATGGAGGAGGTATGGCTTTTAAATCCTTTGTGAAGACTATAGACAGATTTATGGAAGAGGCATGCAGACCCTCTCAGGTAGACAGAAATGATTCTAAACTCTTTGGGACATAGCCTAACTCTTACCCCAGGGCACAGAGGACACAGCTTAGAGAGGGCTGTGCGTCTGACTGGAAGAAAGCTGAGAAAATCATTTAGTTGTAACATGAGCTATTACTTGTGGCTTACAGGGCAGGGTTTTCAGAAGGGTGCTAGGCCACTCTCTGCTTTCTGCCCCCTCCTCTTCCTCTCTTTTTTCAATATGTGTTCACCTCAGTTTTCTCGTCTCTGCTTTGCGTGTTGTAATATGGGTAAGCAGATAACTTTTCTTTCGAACTTGTATGTGTCTTAATCAAGAAAACTGTAATTAAAAGCTAAAACGGAAATTATAGTCAAGTAGCCTCATCTACTTCTGAATTTAATTTATAATTTTAAGCTACTTCCAAGATGATAAAACGTTGTTGGCTTTGGCTGAGATCTCTTCTGTCCGTGTTGTTCTCCATATGAGTAACTCAGGCTAAGCATAATCTGAATATTTTACAGCAGTGATTCTAACTTGGAGATGACGTATCCTCTGGAGTACATTAGCCAAAGTTTAGAGACATTTTCAGCTGTCTTGACTAGAGGAATAAAAAGGGGTATGTAGTAGGTACACTATGTGTTGAATTGTGCCACAGAAATGTATGCTTCCTCTGGCTTCAAATACACTTATCCCAAGGTTTAGCTATTACAAACTGTACTGCTATAAACATGGGTGCACGTATATCACTGTGGTACGATGTTTTTAATTCTTCTGGGAAAATACCCAGAAGGGAAAAATCTGGGTTGAATGGGACCTCCAATCCTAGTTTTTTGAGTGATCTGCAGACTGATTTCCACAGTGGCTGCACCAGTCGACACTCCCACCAACAGTGGAGAAGGGTTCCTTTTTCCCCACAGCCCCACCAGCATTTGTTATTGGTTGATTTCCTGTTGATAGCCATTCTTTCTGGAGTGAGACGGAATCTCAGTGTTTTAATTTGCAACTCTCAGATGACCAATGATGTTGAACATTTTTTCATATATTTATTTGCCCTTTGTGTTTATTCATCTGAGAAGTGTGTATTCATCTCAGAAATGCCCATCAACCGAGGTATGGATAAAAGAGATGGTCGTTTTATACTACTCAGCCATAAAGAAGGATAAACTTGAGACTTTTATAGGTAAATGGATGAAATGAGACCATACTTAAAAGTGAAACAAATCAGACGCACATGTATAAACATCATACTGTCTCCTTAGTGTGAGAAGCTGAAGGAGTAAATAAGGTCCAAAATGTACAATGGATACTGTGAAGTGGGAAGAAACTGTTCAAAAGGAAAGAGAAACTGTGATGGGGGAAAAGAGAAAGGAAGGAAGGGAAAAGGAAAAAAAAATATATATACAATATAGTTAATATCGTTATACTACTAGTTTCTCTTAGTTCATTGAAAAGAAAGGTGTGTGCTAATGTCATTTCAGCAATATTTCATGCCTATATCTTGTACTACTTTGAAAATAACAATATGCAATGCATTACTTATTGTTATTCTATTATCCTGTTTTGAAATTTTGTTTTATTTTTTTCTCTTTAAAATAAAAAAAAATACATTTATCCCATCACTTCTGCCACTGTCTGAAGCTGTCCTTTTTTTATTAGTGTCTTTAGTTGCACCACTGTGGCTGCTTTAGTGTCCTGAGTTGATCCAAAACACTTACCTTTCCTGGTCGTATTAACGCTGAGGAAGAGCCGGAAGTTGCACGGTGCCGCATCCATGAAAGAGGTGGATGGAGACTTACCTTTGTTTTTCTGTGAGCCTGCCTTTCTGTTGAATGGCACCTGGCAGCGGTACTGACCGTGTTTTTTAAAGCACACATCCTAAAGACACTCATGAAAAACAACTTCTAGAATTGCTTCATGAAGTGGCAAGAATGGAAGAATAAATAAATGTATTCAACGCAAGGGGGAGACTCTGAGGGAAATTGATAACCCTGTGTCTTTTACTATAATGTTTTTTTTTAGATTTTAAACATTCACCATATAATTTGATCAACCCTTTTATGTTGAAATCCTAACCTTACATAGGTCCCTTCACACCGTAACCTTAATGGAAAAGAACTTCCTTTCAGGTAAGTGTATTTAGTTAGGATAAAATCTTACTTGAGTGGGATGGGCCCTTAATCCGATCTGACTGGAATTCTTATTCAAAGGGAAAATTTAGGCCCAGACACACACTGAGAGAGATTGCCATGTGTCGGTGAAGGGAGGGGTCAGGGCGTTATTCCCACCAACCCTGAAATGCCAGAGTTTACCAGCCAACACTGACAACAGGGAGAGGCTTGGAGGAGATTCTCTCGCGTATTCACAGAAGGAAAGACACCTCATAAGAGCTGTATTTGCACTTTTAGTGCCCTGAACTGTGATGCAATACATTTTTATTGTTTTAGCCACCTGTAATGTAGCCTTTAGCAAAATAATACAAGGTAGTGAGCAGGGATATTGTACCTAACGTGCAATGAATAACACAGTTCTACACAACCAAAAACTACCTGGCAAAAGTGTCATTAGTGCTGAGTTTGGGAACGTCTATACAGCACATCGTTTGAGCAGAAAAAGTTATAAAGTGCCAGAATCCAAAACTGACAGAGTAACATTTCCGCAGCATTCCTCAGTGTCCATGCAAACGTTTAATGGAGCCCATTAGATTCAAAAGTCAATCAGTTACGCCATTTCATTTCATGTATTTTTTGCAACACCTTGTAGTTATGTAGCTATGTAGTTATGTAGTTACGTAGTTATGTAGTTATTTAATCTATATCCTACACACAGGCAAAGTACACAGCCTAAGATATCAAAAGTCTTCCTCCATCATAGCATTAGGCTTAAATTGAGATTGGAAAATGAAACTTCCTAAAAACTCCCTTTAAAATAGCTGCAAAAAAATAAAACGCTTAGGATTACTATTTTAGAAGCTAGAAAGTGTCTATAGAAAACTACAAAACATTGTTGAGGAAGATACATGGCAGTAGAAAAAAAGTTTAGAATAATGAATATGGTTAGGATGATCTGTAATTTGAACAAAATCTGTACTATAAAAATGGTAGTGGTTTTTCAAAAGACACTGACAACTTGAATTAAAAGATAGAATTGTAAGAATCTATAATGGTTAAAATATCTATTGAAATAAAATAAGTTTGAAGGAGTATAACATTTGGCTTCATAACAATGTCAAAAATGTTTGCTATTGACAGAGAAGATAACTTAATCAACGAAAGTGAAGCATTTCAGAATCCAACCACTCTTACGCAGCTAATATATTTCAGCAAAGTATGCAAAGAAATTACATGGGAAAATGGAAGTATTTTCAAGAAATGATAATAGAGTATATGGATATTTATATGACTTTGACTTCATATGACACATACACATTTACTTCAGATGATCATTGATCTTAAAAGCTAAAAATGTAAAGTTTTTAGGGGAAAATGCGGAAGAAGGTCTTTGTAACTTAGGAGGGTTTGCTTATTCATCCTAAAGACAAAGAGAGCACTAACACTTAAAACAAAACAGGATAAGTCAGATTAATCAAATTGAAAATGTTTCATTACCAATGACACAATTTAGAAAGTAGAAAGTATGAAAGATACTGTACACAAACATCTACTCAAGGATGTTAAAGCAAACTATAGAGTAAATATAATTCAGTAATAAAATAACACAGAAAATAATGTATAAATGATGATAATTAAAATTCAAAAGGAAGGTAAGTAAATTTTAAAAAATTTATCATCTATAATCATCAGGTAAATGCAAAAAAAAAATCAGAAGTGGAAACTTTGCCAAGAGTCTAAAATTTTAAAAAATGTTGAAAATGAACTAAATGGCATTTTTATTCATTGTTGATGGAAAAATACAACTGTTAGTGGAGAATAGAAGAGGAAAATTTGGGGGAAACATTTTGGAAGCTACTTTAAAAATTAAACATATACCTACTTTAAGAACGACAATTAACTTCTTGGTATAAATATAAGCAATTGAAATAATAGTATTGGTTTACCACAGGGCATTTTCAAGAAAATTATAACAATATGATTGACTGTAACTCAAATCAGGAAACTAGCCAAATGTTTGTCAATATGAATATAAGCAAATAGTGATATCTACATACAGTGGATCGACACTGTGATGTTTAATCTTGTTGGACAGTGGTACTAGATTGGTAGATTCCCGGGAAATCAATTGGGTGGTAAAAGTACTAACTTCATGCGTGGATTAGCATACTGATGAGTCCATAGCAGAATGGACTACTAGGTGGTGGAACCAAGTTGGAGAAAGTGTTTCAGGACCTCCAGGATCGTATCTGGTGGCTAGAACCTTACATTTGAGTTTTTCTCTTGTTCTCTTGTTCTCCTGGGTGCCATGATTCGAGCAGCTCTCCTCTCCCATGATCTTCCACCATCCCATTTCTGCCAAGTGTTCAATGAAACCTCTGAAATTGTGAACCAAAATCAACCTCTCTTTCTTTAAACTGGGGGTGAAAACTATTTTGTCCCAATAATGAAAATGCTGAATCAATACAGAAAATTGGTACCAGAGGAGTGGAGTCAGTGCTATGACTCTCCCTGACCACATGGTTCAGAAGCTTTTGAAACTGGTTTGTGGGAGGACCGTGGAAAGACCTGGTGGGTGAGCAGAGATTGACGGCTGCTTCTGGCCAAAGCTCAGAAGACCAGAATGCTGAGGGTAATATGAAGAATAAGGACATTGATCTTGATGTTTCAGATGGTAACAAGGACTCTATTTGAAAATGGACTAATGGCCACGTGTATTCTACTCTGGCAAAAAAAAAAAAAAAAAAAGTTTAAATTTGTCCCCGTTTTACAACTTTGTTTGGGCCTGAATTTTAAGAAGACAGGTTAACTGATCTGGTGGGGGAAATTTCAAGACGGGTCTCTATTCAGGCTCTGACATGGGTATGTCTGGTTGTTTTTAGCTAAATTTATAATGATAATTGAGACACAAAGCAGGCATAAATATTTGAAAAACTTGTATTTTGGCCTGAAAGGAGCAGTGTATAAAGTTGGGGCTGAAAAGAGCTGCGGTTGTGAAAGAGAGCATTAAGTACAAACTAGTTTGAACTGAAACAAGAAAATGTTGCCCTGACATCAACTCAGAAATCAGCAAGACACTACCAATCACAAACTCGAATACATAAAAATACAAACTCCTTTGAAAGGATTTCCTTTTAGAAGAAAGTATCAGGACATTGTGATAACTCAGGGCTGTCTAGGAAGCCCTTCCATGTTCAGCCATCTCGGTACTCAGAGGCCATGGCATCAATGGTATAAGAGCCATTGCTACTGTTATAGGTAAGCAAAATGCAAGAGTTTCAGGATCACTGAGGCTTCCACTCAGATTTTAAAGTTAGGTCTGAGAGGCCAGGCAATGTGTCACATTGTCAGAATTCTCACTGGCAGCCCCTGAGAGGGCTATGTAGGAAGCTTGAGCGTAGCACCAAAGCTCTAATGGAAACCCCAGGGATTCGAAGATGCCAGGAGTGCAGAATGTCTGCCAAGGAAAGCCACATGTAGCAAGTTCAGAGAGCCAAAGAGCAAAGCCACTGGGGGGTGGTGTCCAAGGTGTAACTTCCATCTTGCCACCCTGTGCCTCAGATGCTTGATATGGAGCTACAGGACTGATTGGTTTTGGTCTTACATTGGTCTTATTCATTTCCATCCCCATATCTCTCCCTTTTGAAATGTGAATGTTTACCCTGTACCATTCTATCCTGAGAGCATGTAACTTGTTTTTGAATTTTACAGAGATTCTTATAGCTAAGAGTTTGCCTTGAGTCCCCAAGGAGAGTGGATTTGAATGTTTGAACAATGTTGGCAATTTTGAGAATTTGTGGAAGGAGTTAGTGTGTTTTCAGTTGTATGCAGCATAGTGACATCATGTTAGGTAGTGTTGTTATTGCCTTTATTTGGAGTTTAAATGTGGATTAAGGAGATATGTTGGGTGTCAAGTTGACAAGGCATGGAATGGTTAGTTGTGATTGTCAATTTGACTGTATTGAGGAACTCCTGGAGAGGCCATTAGATCATGAGGCCATTAATGTCATTACTGGGTTATTCCACTGATGAGTTTTTAGCTGAATGGGTTATTGGGTAGTGGGAAAAAGGTTCATGAGGGTGTGACCCTGGGGTTTATATCTACTGCCTAGACCATTACTAATGGGCTTTTTCCCTGTCCTCTACTTACTGGATGCCACAAGTTGGTGCCACAAATTACTCCATGAGGCCCTTTTGGCCATAGCATTTCTGCCCTGAAACTAATCATATATGTACTGAAACTTCTGAAATTGCAAGCCAAAATAAATTTTTCCTCCTTTAGTTTGCTAGTGTCAGTTACGTTGTCTCAGCATTGGAAAATTGGCCAACACAATTACTTAGTGTTAAGAAAGATCAAAGACCTAAACCCCAAGAATTTCTCAAATACTATTGTGAATAAAATGTTGACCAAAAGTAGATCTATTTTTCTACTTATATCAATCCATTTGTATTACTTCAGAAAGTTGGAAAAATCAGAAAACTTGTTGATTCCAGAAACAGGGCTGATTTTGGAAGAAGAATGAATTTTGTGAGATTGTGGAAATGTTCTGTATCTAAAAGACACTGGCCAAAAGAGGTACACTTGTCAAAACTCATTTGATATACACATAGTATTATTATACACAAATTTTGGCTGAAAGTAGGGCTATAAATTGATTTCTCACTAATTTTGCTTTCTGAAGTGGTTTTGATTAGTATTTCTAACACTTTTTCTGTACATCCTATACATGAGCAAAATAGTACCTATCGTGATGATATTGAGAGCCAGATTTACCACTTTTTAAGAAAAATTATGAACATTGAAAGGAGAATTAAAAGGCACTGTGAAGTTTCCCTATAAATATTAAGTATGAGTAGAATTTATGCATGATTTTAGTAGATGCAGAAACGAATATATGGACATACATAAACGCGTGTATTTATTATACTGCACTATAGTAGAACATGCCTCGTGCTGTTGGGGTGACGTGTTAGGCTCTCCAGAGGAACAGAACCCGCCCCCCACGGTTCACGACATAGACTTGCAGGATCGGAGGCAGCAGAGCTCCTGGTGACCACCATCTGTGGGCTGGAGAACTGGAGGACCGAGTAGTCGCGCAGCCCATTAAGACAGAAGCCACAGAACAAGAGGGATCAAGGACACAGAGCCAGTCCAAGGTGGTCCTGGATGCTCACTGGAGAGTTCCCCGTGTGAGTCTGCATTGGAGGCTGAAGAAACTGGAGACCCAAGGCTGTTGTCCTAAGGTGGTGGCGGCAAGGGCGTGCCTGTCGGGAACCCTGGAATGCTTCAAAACAGGCACGTTTCCTTCTTCTTCCACTTTTTATTCCAGCCACACTACAAATCTGCGGGTTGATACCGCCCACAACAGGAACAGATTTTCCCCAGTTTGCTGGCTTCCTGTTAGTCACCCTCACCCAGAACTGTGCTAGGGCTTTCTTAATCCGTTCAAATTGGCCTAGCATGATGGATAGGCACAAATGGGTGTGTGTAGTTACAGGTGTCAGTATGAAACTGAAGTGAGCGGGCATCACATGCACATTAAATGCATTGTTCCCCACGGAAGTTGACGTTCAGCGCTGGTGACCCCTTCCTTAGAACCTAATAATAATAATAATAAATTGTTAGTAATTGTTAGTAATCATAATAATAGTAATAATTGTTAGTGGACGCTCCCTGCTCGCAGGTGCTTTACCAACTGACTGAAGTTTTCCTTCATGTGAATATCTCCACACAATCATTTATTTCATACATTTACAGTTTTATTCCAGTTAATCAAAACATGCTAACAAACTCTGTGCTCTTTAACAGGTGAACAGATAAAACAAATTAATCCATACCATGGTTTGTGATTCAGTAATTAAACAGAACAATGGAATTATTAATGGCATACTGGTAATTCTTAACAGGCTTTTGTTATGTGAAAAGGAAGCCATATGTGAAACAGCACACGTTACATGATTTTCTTTTTCTTTCTTTTTCTTTTTTTTTTGTGGGTACCAGGGGTCGAACTCAGGACCTCACACACCAGCAGGCGGCTGTGCTGCTGAGCATTATCACCGGCCCTTTTCTCCGTTTTATGTGGGTACCAGGAGTCAAACTCAGGATCTCGTGCTTGCCAGGCAGGCGCTTATGCCGCTGAGCCATCTCACCAGCCCATGATTTTCTTTCATGGCGTCCAGGGGAAAGCAGAATTAAATTTCAGGACGGAAAGACCAGTGGTTGCTAAAAAGTTCAGAATGTGATTGTTTTTAATGGAGCATTGCAGAGAATTTTAGGGTGGTGTAATTTTTTTGTGTAGTACTGAGGTGGTAGATAGTATTTCTCAAAATCAATAGGACTCACAGCAAAGTGTACTTTACACAAATTAAAGACAAAATCAGCCATGATTAGAGGCTACAATAACAGAATGAAGACTACCCTAAGTAAACCCAACTTCGCTGGAAATGCGTGACATAACCTCAGTAAATAAGGGGGAAGAAATTAAATTACTGTGAAAGACAGGGTTTTGATTGGTTGTAGTATGGTAAATACTTTTTAAAACTATACATAGACATACACCAGTGTGGAAAAGTTTCTCAAGGAGGGTGGTGTTAGAAATTCTAAAAGTATTTTATGCATATCATAGAAATGAAATAATAAGTAAATAAACTGTAGACAATGAAAATTAAGCTGCTTTTCATCGGAGAAAAATGTAATAAATAGGCCAAGAGGAAAGGCTCTAACAAAATGCTCAGTGAGGGATTAGATGCCTGAGTGAGTCTTTGCTTCTCGACAGTGGTTTCTAAGGCTAGGTCAGTTTCTGGACAGTGTTTTGCTTGAACTTCAAATACGGGGAGCTAACCCAGCCTCCTACGACATCCTCTGCTATGGTTGTAGCCTGTCCATCCGTGAACAAATGCCTTTCTGGTCACTAATTTTATTTATGTCAGGCCTCTGTGAGCTGCTCCTGAGCAGTCCTGGCCTGCAAGGCCGTTCTTGCCTCCCCGCTTTATGCCTCTTAACTCTGTAGTCCCTTTTATTTTTTATTTTCTTTGGAGAAAGCCAAGAGTGGACAGCATTTAAAAGTACCTGCATTAACTAAAATTTCCTTGTTCCACTTACTAAACCAACAATATGAAGATATGTATTAAAAATCTTAAGAGTTTAGTTATAAATCAAATCATATTAGAAAATCCATCCAAAGGCTGTAGGAAGTGAATGAAGTTTTTTTTTTTTTTAATCTCCATAGAACGAGATTGAAGTATTACATAATGAGCCTCAAGAAGTATGAGCAACGCTGACCCAGGATCTGTCTGGGGATTTTTGTTTATGGGCTGATTTCCCGTGGGCCCATGTTCACAGATTAGTGCAGAGGGGTCACTTTCCTGGTATTTAACAATGACCCTCCCTTTGTGGCCATGTTCATTCTATGTAAAGTGTCATAAAATACACAATACAGACACTGATGAACAGCGACTTGCTTATCTAAAATTCAAGATCCATGACGAAAATAATTATTTATTTATCTTTTTGTTTTTTTCAAATATTTACCTCTACCAGGGTTCCAATCTTTCATCATAAATATTGCCTGTATATCTTATGAATAAAAGAATTCTTTCAAAATAATTTTCATATTTCAATAACATATTCCATACATTTACACATGTAAACTAAATAGATAAGAAAAGCAAAATCAAGTATTTTACATACCTCAATATGGAAATGATCTAGACTTACGCAGTCATAAAATCATTTGTTTAAAACCAATGCATTTTCTTTGTGGCAGAAATATTTGCTTTTCTTCTACTTTGTTTTAGGGGTGTGCGATTTTTGACATTTAATGATTTAAATGTTTAATGTAATGAATTTGAAGGCTCTTAGAACTGTCACTACCTGCGATAGCTAAATATGTTTTGCCCAATGTACATTTTTCGTTGGCAAGACACAAGCATTTTCAGTTTTATGATAGGCACAAAATACTCTATAAAGCTGATTGTATAACCTATAAATTATTCAAAAGAGCATTTTCTTGAAAATTTAAATGTGTAATAACGTTTCTCAAAATATAGTTTTTATACATACGAAGTTATATAGAGTAGGATAGAAATGTATCAATTTCTATTTGACTCAGTTTAAGTTTCTATCATAAATTCTCTACTCTGAAGTCACTCTAGTTGAAAATTTACCTCAAGAAATTCCTGAATTAGCCATTTAACCGGTTATGTTCAATAAAGTTTAAAGGTATAACTAGCTGTTTTAAGATTATTTTAGGGCTGGTGATATAGCTCAGCAGCATAAGCGCCTGCCAGGCAAGCCTGAGGTCCTGAGTTTGGTTCCTGGTACCCACATAAAGAAAAAAAAAAAAAGATCATTTTAAAAATTATTTGGACTGTTTTAAGATTATTTTAAAAATTATCATCAAACAATGGCAAACGTTAGTTCTTAGAATTCAATACTTGAATACTTTTTAGGAGTCATGCCAGTATGCTTCTTGCATAGACTCAATAATTAAAATAATGGTTTTAATCAAAGTCATCAGTTTTTAAATGTTGGACAACTCAGTGGTAAAACACAAAGCAAAATGGAAATTTATTTTGTTTATTTACATAAAAATACCTGCAGTGTCTTAGAGTGAAAGAACCAAGTTTTGGGCCCCTGAAGGCCCCGGGGAATGGCAATGCTGTGTTTGAATCACAGGCACGGCACTCGCCTGGATGGAGCACAGGTCTCCTCCTGATATTGCCCTGCCTCAGTTTCCTCAGCTAAATAGAAAGCTAAAGTACCCACTCATAAATTATTTGTGGGGACTCAATGAGTCCACAGGGCAATCATTGAAAACAGTGCTCAGCATATTTTAAGGGCTAAGGAATTGTTACTGTTTTGAATAAATACTACCTAAATTAGTCATGTGTCAAGACCTGCCTTGCATTGGCTTGACTCCCTGCGTCTATGAACACCAGAAATATTTTCATGCATTGCTATTTTTATATTGTGTTCTCCCAGTAGAAGATTATAGAAGCTACAGATTAAACTTATGACTAGTTTCAAAAGTTGGTATTAGTTTTGTAAAATGTGATTACAAAACATGACGGTCTGGGTACCTGCATTATGTTCGTGCTTTGTAGAAGAACGCTGTGACATGGGACGACAGGACCTTCCTGCGGTCTTTTAATCTGGATTTTGAATGGAAATCTTTTCTCTCAGGAGGAACACTTTTGAAAACATTCACCGTGTCCATGATACTGGGACAAGACCTTGAAGATGTGACCAGGCAAGTATCTAGGCTCGGGCTAGAATCTGCTCCCAGATGGATGGTTCCTGTTCTAGGGATGGAGCCTCGTTAAATGGCCCCCACCCCATCCCACTGTTGGGCAGGTAACGTAGCAGTGGAAAGTGGAGGCGGCTGTGCTGCAAGCTCGCCAGCCCTTCCGTGGAAGAAAACTCAGCATCTCAAAGTTTATATACTGATACCAAGTGTGCAGCACAAAAAAATGTAAATTTACAGACTAGAACTGCCTTCCTGCCATTGCTGCCTTAACGCGGTCCACGCGGCAAGTACACAGCCACCCAGGTTGAAAGCCTGTCGCTGTGACACCAGGCTGCCCCAGACCCTGGCCCCCCCATCCTTGGAAGTTTATCTGCAGAGCTCCTATGTCCAAGCATGCTGCCTAGACTGGATTCCAAACTGGAAGGTGGCCCTGTGAAGGACACACTGCTTTCTGTGAAAACTATGAATGCATTTCTCATCCCTCTCTCATTTTTTGTGAATTACTTCATTGGCAGACAATCTGCTACCACCACTGTGTTAACTACTACACAATCAAAAGAACCACCGCAAAACAACAGTTTAAACATTTTTTTTCCTTAAAACCTTGCTTTTGACATACAGAATCTATTTTTAGAGTATTATATTTGCTCCACTAGTAGAGGAAAAAAATCTTTCAAGTATTCAATCAAATGCTTTATTGTATGTGGTATCTATCTTGCCCTGAATCAAGTAAGGGATAAAATAACTGAGGCTAACCAAGATTTAACAGTGTAGTGCTTAATATTATTAAAAAGAATATTTCCCTACTGTATTTTCATAGCCTTATTGAGATATAATTCATGCATCTTAAAATTCACCTGTTAAAATGGAGCTATTCAGTGAATTTTAAAGTATTCACAGACTTGTGCTACCATCGCTATAATCTAAGAACAACTGTGTCACTACTAATCAACCTTCATCCTTTAGAGATTTGCTTATTTGCAGTATTTAAATGGAATTACATAATAGTTGGTCTTTTATGACTGGCTTCTTTTCTCTAGCATAATTAATGATCCATAGAATTAATTTTTATCAGTTTGCTTTTTTTCTATGTCTTGTCTGGTTTTGTTTCATTGTCTTTATCCTGTAGAGATATGTCCTAGTGTACACTTTTGATTCCTTTGTTATTTCCTTTACTATAGTTTTTAAGTTATTTTGTTAGTGTTTTTCTTTGAAATTACAATTAAGTTTCTTAAAATTATCTTGCTAAGATTAACACTCACTTACATTCAAAAGTTGACAAAAACAGTTCTCTTATGTATCTCATCTCACCCTCTCTCCATTGTACCGCCACGCAGACTACATCTCAAACATTGTAAGACCAACCATGAAATTTCATAAATATTGCCTTATGCAGTGTCTTTTTAATTCGATAACAAATTAACAGTAATATATATATATATATATATATATATATATATATATATATGTATATATATATGTGTGTTTGTGTTAAAAGAACAATATATGCTTATGTTTAAAGAATAATTTACGTATATTTATATAAATGTATATTGTGTACACTTTTTCATATATACCTCTTCTCATGCATTTTATTTTTATTTGTGGATTAAAGTTATCATCTAATGGCATTTCAGCCAAAAAGATTTCCCGTAGCTTTTTTTATGTATATTCTATGGCAAAAAATTTGCTCTTTTTTTTTTTTTTTAGCCGAGAAAAAGCTGTGGAAACAATAAAAGATCATCTACGGCTTGGTTAAGATGCCCTGCTTCACTCTTGCCCTTCTTTCTGGTTAAAACCCACCTGTTATTACTGCTACTGCAGTATCTCAGTAAGCGTAGTTTCCTGAACTTCCCTCTGTCTTTTTGACACTCAAGTTTTAAAGATCAGACATAAAGAACCTAATTAGATTAACTGACATCACACACTTCCTTGTCTATGCCAGAGAGTGCATGGAAGAACCATCTAGTCTCCTGGGTTTCTATGGCAGATTGGAAGCTATGAGATAAGAAAAGTTAGAATTATCTTTTAGCTGAGACTACATGCAAGAGGATAAATAAATGCTCCATCAGAAAACCTGGGTGCTATTGGACAGACACAAGGCAGAGAAAAGCTATAAAATTTCAATTTAGACATTGAAGATTTACTGTGTTGAGTGCCTAGCTGGAGTTATAAATTCTGATTTTGAGGAGTTGTTATTGCCTAAAAAAAAAAAATAATAATAATCAATCTGGTAAATGGGCAGAGAAGGTAAAAAAAAATAGAGCATACATCTAATATAGGTTTTAGACACTTTTCAAAATACTTGACATTATTTATTTTGCACTGCAAACCTATAAGGTTTGTGATGGTTTGTTAGAGGCAGTAAAATTACATAACCAAAAATCACATAGCTACTGTGAGTCAAAAATACTTGGGATTCCATGTTTATGCTGATAGCTACACATTACACAATGTGGTTGAAAAATACGGCAAATCTTTATTTTGAAACTTGATACAATAAAAGACAAATTGGCATTAATCCCCCTCAAAGTACTCTCCCACACTTCAAATGTTCATATTCCATCCTTCTTGCCACTTTTTGAAGCAGTTCTGGATGTGACCATCTTTACCTGTGCTGTTTTGGCTGCCTCAATGTCCTGAATCAATTCAAAATATTTACCTTTTGTGGATATTTTAACTTTGAGGAAGAGACAGAAATCCTTTGGTGCCGTATCTTGTAAATAAGGTGGATGAGGACACACTGTAATGCATTTATTTGATAGAAATTGCCCTATCAGAAGGAATGCATGACATAAAGCATTGTCATGATGGGGAATGAAGGTGTTTGTCTATTCTCAGGTTATTATTTTTTTTAATCAACATCATTTCTTAAAAACTCAAGCCCTTATAACACTCGGAATTCACTGTGATGTTCCTGGGTACAAGGTGAGCTCATGCAGTCCATCAAGGTAAAAAAAAAACAAACAATCAAAAAAAAAAAAAAAAACCAACAACTCAAACCAAAAAAAATAGTAACAATTAACAACATCTTGATGTTGGACTTTGATGGATGCACTTTTCTCTCATGAGGAAAACAGGGTGATTTCCTTTGAGAACTGTGAGCTTTGGTTTCAGGATCCTAACCATAGACCCCAATTTCATCTGTGATGACATTTCCTAAAAAGCTGAAATCTGACCCGTGACTTATGGCACACACTTACAAACACACCTTCTCTCAACCATTGCTTACAACTGAATGGCTACACCCGCCAAGCTGAAACTCATCACACTGCTTTACTGAGGTTCGAGTTGCTACTTCTTCGATGACAACTGCAAGCCACTGAATGGTGCTGGGCAGCAGCAGGCATGGCATTTTTTTATCACGCCTTGTGTATTATGTAGACAACCAATCTTAATAATATAGGTACGGCAGAAAAGGAGAAGAGAAGGATACTGAATGTAGAGGTGAGGGTGTTTTAAGAAATACAACATTAAAAATTTTCTCGTTAGACTGACACCCTTATCAATGCGTTTATCTCAATCCAAAACTTGAACTATTATAAAATGAAATGTTAACGCAAAAGCCACTAGATTAAGTACGTTTAAGCTATCCAGTCTTCGCTGTTTTAGTCTCACAATATTTTGCTTCTGTGCCACTTATTTTATTACCCATTTTGTTTGCTCTGGGCTAATCTCATAAGATTTATTTTTATTTTAAGAATTCAGAATAATATAGAAAGGCACATTTCATTCTATCCATGAATTTTATAAAAATATCAAGACACAAAAAGAAAAATTCAGCAATAATTTTGTTTTAGGTAAAAAACAGTGAATTATATTCACTGCTCAGAAGCAGTGAATTATAAAAAATGCAACTAGTTAACTTTCATACATTTTTTTTTTTTTTTTTTGTGGGTACCGGGGGTCGACCTCAGGACCTCGCGCGCCAGCAGGCACCTGTGCCGCTGAGTGATATCACCGGCCCCTTTTTTGTATGTGGGATCCGGGAGTTGAACTCGGGCCCTCGCGCTTGCAAAGCAGGCGCTTACACCGCTGAGCCATCTCACCGGCCCTACTTTCATACATTTGAGTTCACCCTGGGAAGGTAATTTGTTTTCTCAGAGTCAAGCCAGGAAAACAGAACCTTCAAATAAAAACCATTGCTCGGGCTTCAAGTGTTGACAT
Organism: Erethizon dorsatum; assembly: GCA_028451465.1. Lineage (NCBI taxonomy): Eukaryota > Metazoa > Chordata > Mammalia > Rodentia > Erethizontidae > Erethizon > Erethizon dorsatum. The sequence continues at coordinate 58,532,796 of CM051830.1, read as the reverse complement.
GAACTATCTGTATTACAGATAATAGTAGCCATCTGTGGTCTTAGAATGTACAAGACATGTGCCTCTGCTGTGACATCAGAGGACATCCCCTGGGTAAACTGAGCGGTTCTTCATGGCCACACCTCAAAGTGTTAAAGATATGTTCTTAACCTCACTCATTCTCAGAAGACCCACTACAAATCATCCAAAATGGGAAAAAAAAAAAGTGTTTTTCCCCCTCTTTACTGAATGGAAGAGCCACTGGATAGTGTAAAACAAAATTCTTATTACTAAATAGAAGAGCCACCTGACACTGTCTGTCCCTAATGGACATTAAGTGGTAATGGACCTCAGGCAGATATTTCATGCGTTCAAAGATCACAGATGGGTACTATTATCTATTATCCAGAAATTTCATGTATACACTTGAAGTCTAAATGTGAGACCATATTAGCCTCGTGGTTTGAATTTTTTTTTTAGGATTATTTGGATAAAAAAAGTTTCTAAAATTTCACCCTCTCCCCCCATTTTAAGTTCATGGCAGAAGTCAGATTTTACAAAAACATGACAATGTTAAGAGTGAAGCAATAACAGGATAGAGACTACACATTTATATCTAGGAGGAGTAGAACAGAAATGAAGGTAGAATGACATCTACCATAAGGAGAAGTCAAGTGGAAATCTTCCAATAGCTGTAGTTTGCAAAGACAACATGAAAGGATGTGACTACTGCTATGACTTTAAAAATATTTTAGAAACATTTTTTGTCCAAATCATCCTAAAGAAAAAATTCAAACTAAGAGACTAATATGGTCTCACATTTAGCATTTTCAATTTTGTTAACCACCTACGTCCACTTAGCTTTGAAAGAATATTTGTCTTTAAGGATTTTAATACTATCCCAAAGAACTTGATACTAAAAGTTATTCATACACTTGAAAGTAGCATGCTAATTTGATTGATGCAAATTTCAATTAGCATAAAAAGAGTTCAGTTAAGTGAACACTTCTACTATCAATACAATTTTAACAGGAACCTTAGCTTTTGTGATTTTCTGAATTGCTGACAGTGTTCTAAAAAGAAAGTAATGAAAACAGGCTTTTAATGTTTCCTGCCAAATATATATGCAAATAAAAGGTATATTACTGTCTCAATAAAATGTACCTTACTTTCTCAATTTTAAGAGAATGTAGTTCTTAGGAAAGTAAAAACTCCAGGGGAAAATGAAAGATTATATATTTTTTAAATACAACTTGGAGGGCCGGTGAGATGGCTCAGCGGCTTAAGCGCCTGCTCAGCAAGCACGAGGGCCCGAGTTCGACTCCCGGATCCCACATACGAAAAAGGGGCCGGTGATATCGCTCAGCGGCACGGGCGCCTGCTGGCGCTCGAGATCCTGAGGTCGACCCCCCGGTACCCACAAAAAAAAATAATAATAATAAATACAACTTGGAAATATAAAGAGATTTTTCTGTCTGAGGAGGCCAATTCTGTATTTTTATGATATATTTTGTAGGAAAGCTTGCAATAGCTCCTCAGGGTGCGGAGGTCTATGGATCACAAAGTTTTTCTGTGGTCTTGTCCCAGATAACAGAATATCATGTCAAATTAGTGAATTTCATTGGACACATCTTCATTGTTATCACATGCTATATATCACACGTCGCCATTAGCATCTTTAAATTCGGGGCCCATTTTCACCATAGTCACACATTAAAAACACCTCGTCTGAATGTAACTGGTCCTGTACTCATTTTCTCTGACTGTTGCAACTAATTGACAAACTTGAATGAAGCATTTATTATTCTATAGCTTTGGGGGACAGAAATCTAAAATAAGTGGTTGGAGTGTGGCATTGCTTCAGGGACTTCTATTTTCTTTCCTTTTCCAGCTCACTCTTAAGTGAAATAAATTGGACACACATGTGTAAATGTTACGTTGTCTCGCTAGTGTGAGAAACCAAAAGAGTAAATAAGAACCAAAATGTATAATAGATATTGTGAAATAGGAAGAAATTGTTCAAAGGGAAAGGGGAATGGGCGGGGTGGAAGGGAAGAAAAATGAGAAAAAAAGGATAAAATGGAAACAAAACTTTGTAAATAAGGAGGGGAAGCGGGGTTGAAGAGAGGGGCAGGGATGCAAAATAAAGAGAAACTAAGATATATCATGTACAGGTACAAATTCCCTATGATGAGTGTGATCATTATGCATATCTAAATTGTACCAATAAACTTACTTATAAAAAAATAAATATTCTGCATCTTCTGGAGACATTATCTCCTGTTGGACCACTGGCCCCTTACTTACATCAATCAAACTGTTGCTTTCAGTTCATATCTCTTTCCTCCTGTTAACGTCTTGCTTTTCTTTGTACAAGGACTCTTGGAGGACTTTATGTTCACATTTAAGACCCTCCTAGATAAAGTAGGGTAATCTCACAATGTCAAGATTCTCAGTCATATCTCCTTATCTTTATAAGTCATATATTACAATAAGTTTCTGGAATTAGAATCTGGATTCCTTTGGCAGGAGGGTAGAGGTAGGAGGAGTTGGGAAGGTGTTATTCAGTCTACTATATCACCCTTAATTGTACAAAAAATAAATTTGCCTTAAAATCAGGGACACATTTAATTAATAAAATATGGCAATATGGTTTCCTCCTTCCCTCATTCTGTGTTTCATTCTTAATGATTTGTTCTCTTTCCTGATCTTTCTCATTTTCTGCCCTTTATGTGTGTGGAAAACCATCCCTTTTCCTTCTGTATCGAACCTACTTAACCCTAACAATATGTGGAAATTCCTTAGGACTCTATTTAAATATCGTCTGTTTTGGAAGCTTTGTAAAACCAGTTAAGATGTCATTCTTATACCTGTATTTGCCTGGGTTAGTTTTCTATGCAGCATACCAAATCACACTGTAAACTTGGGGAACTAAAACAATCCCTATTTATTATTTCATGATTTCTGAGGGCCAGTAGTCTGATTTTGGTTTAGTTGGGTTTCCAGCTCATGGTCTCACATGACTGAAACCAAAATGTCAGTGTGGCTGTGAGCTAAGACCCCACATCGCTGTTCTTGGCTGCTGGTGGAATTTAGTTCCATGTGGCTTTAACTGGCCTTGCTGCTTTACGGGGCATCAACCCGGAGGATTTTCCACTTCTAGAGCCCCGGTGCTATTCCCTGCCATGCGTTATTGACACTTTCATTTTGTTCCTACAAGGCCAGCTAGAGGATGACTCTGACTTTTCAGTGTTAAGAATCTCTCTTTTGTGGGTCTGTTTTGATACAGGGACATAGACATTCACAAATCTCTTCTGCGGTATAATGTGGCAATCACGGAAGCGATGTTCTATCGTGGTCACAAATCTCACCACATTTAAATGGGGTGACTTATACAGGAAATGCACATTAGTGGTATACAAGAGGGCCATATCGGGATTCTGTTTGGTACGGTGACTCCTTACCAAGAGAAACTACCTTTACGCTTTTTGCACACCATTGATTTCCTTGCTTATTTGAACTTTTCAGTTTTTGTAACCCCACATTGACCGCAATGCTTGCTACATAGTAGGGACACGTGATGTGTTTCATAATGAATTAATACACAAATCAACAAAACATGGAGGTACACTGAATTAATGTGTATCCTGCAAAATATAATATTATATGAGTGTTTTCCAAAGTATGATTATGAATAATTGTTCAGCTACATAATGGATTATGTGTGTAAAATTATTTATGAGGCAACTGCTAAATTAACTTCCTGCCAGAAAAATAAAAACACCTAGCCTCATAATTAAATATTAGAAGTAGGTGATTAGGAGAAAAGCACAGGCATGAGGTCTTTTTGTAAAAGGCGAATCATTCTTTTACTCATGTGGTTGATGTTTATTTGATGTAATTTCTGTTATTTTACAAAGAAAAATACTTTTATTGTGATAAAATAATATCCAGATATGCATCACAAAAGTATCCTATGCAAAACATTTCAGTTTCACACTGGTTTAAGAACAAGGAAGAAATCTTGCTCTCATTCAAATTCTCCACATTGCTTGGGATGGCTCTTACAAAAATGTAGCTACTTACTAAATATATTCATTGAAGAAAATAGTCCTATGCTCTTGGGACTTGGGAAGTACTTTTACATGTTTTTTTCTTTTCTCATTTTTTGTTTTGTTCTTTTTCTTTCTGCATCTGGAAACTAAAAACTAAAAATGTGGATGTCCATTCAGCTTGGTACAGCTTGGTATTCAGTTTAATATAACATATTTGTTCCTTTACTGTGTTCAGTGCTTTCCTGGTACACCCTCTTTTTTCTTCTGGTCAGGGTTGGGAGAATTATAAGGATACTGAGGGTTTAAAAATATTCTCAAAGCAGCCCTCATTTTGTGCTGCTTGTGAAAACCTCATCCACTTACCCCATTTCTTTCATTACACTTCAACCGTAACCCACTGTTTCTACACCTATGTTTATCTTTACTGTACATTTCAGAGAATAAGTGTTAAATACACAGCAATTGTGTAAATGTCTAAATAATTTTACTATGTCTCAAAAAGGGACACCTAATCAGTCCTTCAATCATTTTGTTTTTATGGCCAGTTGATTCTGTTTATGCTTTACTTTTGTTTGACATGGATTCTCTCAGATCACATCATCTTCTTTCTTATCTCTCAATATTTTGTGTACATTTCACACAAGGAAAATCACTTTAGCTACATTTTCTGATCACAACATAAAAATCTAATTTCAAGACTGAAGTGTTCCTATTAAGATTAGAAGCTTACTGCACTGTTTTCTTCAGTTTTTTTTTTTTCAAGAATAGCAAAAAATCCATCAAGCAAAAGTTATTGTGATAGCAACCTCCAGGATACAAGAAAGGAAAGAAAAACAGGAACTTTCAAATCATTAACAATGTACTTTCTTAATTGCAGTGTCTTCCAAAAACGTTTTGAAATGGAGATGTGCAATATAATGAACAAAATGATATTTTTTAAGAAGCTGTCACTTAATATTGCGGCCTGCTGGTGCTTTGATAGATGAAGCATAGAAATCATAAATAACATTTCTTAAATTGTAACAGAGGGGAGAGAGGGAAAGACACAATGATAATGTGGAGAAGAAGTATGAGGCTCTGCCCAAAGATTAAACTGAATGCATGGTGAGCAGAAATCTGTCAGGTACCTGGCAGCAGTGGCAGGGACTGGCTCATCAGAGAGGCAGGCACACAGGCTCGCTGTCCGTTCCAGGTGCTCACTGCGATGCAGGGCCTGCGAGCTTAGCATCCTGAGATTGGCACTGTGTACAGAGAAGACGGATGTGTAAACATTTCCCCTTGGATTCCAGTGTCAGCGTGGGGAGAGCTCGCAGGCCCTTGCGGTGAGTGAGACCAGGGTCAGAGAGTGCCCTTCCCCCCTGCAAGGGGCTGCTGCTGTGACAGTTGCGTGGCCACTGCTGCACCTGCAGTAGAACAATCTCAGCGTGAATTTGATACAGTGATAGAAACACCCAAGACATAGCGGCGATGAGCCACTGACTTCAGGCACCTTGGGCAGCAAACCCAGTGCTAATTCTTTTTTAACTACCCTCATCTCTGCACAATTCATTTATATCATCATGTCCTGTTTTTAGCGAATGTGGAAATTTTTTAGGATATGGCTTCCGTGTTCTGTTATCTATGTTAATAACTTTTAAAATGTGTTTCAAATGGTAGTATTTTAAACTGGTCATCTCTATGCACGATAGAGCTTTGTTTACAAAAATATTTAAAATAACATTACATTAGCTCATCTGCCATACACACACTTTTTTCTGCTGACATAAAAAATACAGAAGGAAAAGAAGTTAGAAGAAATTAGAAGAAGAGAAGGAAAGAAGAAGTAAGGAAAAGAGGAAAGAAGACAAATGGAGAGATTGAATACTAAACATGGATTTTCATGTGGAGGCACAGGCTTCATTTTTGTGACACTCAGGAAAAACAGCACGAAGTGGTGCTGTGAGCTGCATGTGGCTAAGAAGTAGAGGAAAAACACACGAGCAGGAAGCGCACTGAGAAACTGTCCATCTCCTTTCCGCTTCTATCCTTTCAAACTCTGTGTACTTGTACGTGGGGTCCTAGCAAGGGAGATATACTGAAAGTAACACTAGACGTAAAAATGTATTTCAGTAAAAAGTCACTTACTATTTCATGTGCTATTTATAAACAAAGAGTAACACTAATACAACGACTGGAATGTCTGCTAAAAAAACAAGAGCAATATAATATCCTTAAATTGTATTTCTAATAATGTAATTATTACTTATCACATTGTACTGGAGGTAGCAAATCAATGTAGGAAAAATATCCCTACTTTTTTTTCTTTATTTATTTTAAATATTTAAGCAAGTTTTTGTGTCATATCCATTTTTTCCTGTGATATCGTTTTCCTCTGGTATCCAATTTAATTTCCCAGGTTTTCTTCTGAGACATAGTTCATTTGTTTATTTCTTAGTCCAGGATGTTCAGCAATATAAAGAATATTGCCATAAAAGCACAATTTGTTTTTAACAATAATCTTTATCTTTCAGACCCTTTGTTATTTCAATTACCTTTTGTTGTCATCTGCCTTTGAAGATAAAATCTCATTCTTACACATAATTATTAACATTGATGGTGAACATTAATTTGAGCCTAGCTGCTTTTTTTGCTTGCCGATATGCATTAATACCCAAACCTAAATGTCAACTATAAATATATATATTTAAATATCATTATGTTTGACAGTACAGCACAATGTGTCATGGACATATTAAGTGGCGCAGTTTTAATTTCTTAACATACGTAATGCCTTATATAAAATGTAAAGAAGCTGTGATATTTTATCACATCATTTATTTACAACTATACTTGCGTCTTTATTGATCATTTGTATTCAGTGGTAGATTAAAAACACATGCCAAATTAGTAAAAAATAAATAAAAAAGGAAAATGTTGTCTAAAGAGCTGCCAATTCTTGTGCCCCTTTGCTGTTCTTTATGGCTCTGGGCTGCCTTGTTTTCCATAGAGGCCCCAGTTGCACATGCCGTATTCTTTGCTGCAGAAATCAGGAAGCCTCTTAATTCCTCCCAGTGCTTTGCAAGTGCTGCTGCCGCTTAGGGCTTAAGCATTTAGTGAGAGTAATAGCAGGTGCATGGGGAAAGGCAGAGTGGCAGCACAGATTACATGGCTAAATCCTGGGGATAATGAAGAACCCAGGGACTGACTACAAGAAGCCACAAATCTGTCCTTGCTCGAATGGCAATTCACGCTGTCACCATTTCCTTGAGATGTTTCAGACACCATTCTTTTTCCATTATTAATGATAAAATAATTCTTTTAAAAGATCATAATGACATGTGAAAGCTCTTTTTAAACTAAAGCTTAAGAAGTTAAGTATCAAAGTTCAGATCACCATGCTCTTTAAAGAACTTTAACTACTGTACAATTAATTTGTTTGTTAAACCTAAGACAATATGGGGCAGTTAGCTGATATAAAAGGAACCTATAAGTCATACCTGTTGTGTACTGCCAGGCAGCCAGGGAGGGAGACAGGGAGGGAGGGAGATAAGGTGGAAAAAGAGAAAGAGAGGAAGAGGGAGAGGAAGAGGGAAAGGCAGAGAAGGGGGAGGGAGAGAGAAGACAGAGAGAGAGGGGAAGGGACTGAATTATTTTTCATTGTAATTTGTGAGCTGTACAAATGTCCATTATAATCGTTTTTACTTTAAATAACCAAAACATTTTTAAATAAAATAAATGTTTTAAACCAAAGCATTTTAAATAAAACTGAGCAACAATTTTGTTTAGGAAATACTGTAGAAAACTTTGTGATATGGTATTAAATATAAAAATTCAGATTTTCTTCAGTTAGAAGTAAAATGCATAGATGATTATGGCATCTTTAGAGTACCTAAGATTACTGTACCTATACTATGCTGAGAGAAATATTAAGAGGTTTCTCTTTCCTGTTGCTCACAGAGTTGGATGACTTCTGTGTATATAACCCAGGTAATGCTGGCCTGAGAGGTGAACAGGACACTGATGACTGTATTCTGAATTCCTGTGAGCATAATTCTACATACAAAGATCTACTTCTTGTGAGTATCCTTTGTTCTTATTTATATGCTTAATGAGAAATAACAAAATTTCAACCTTTTAAGTACAGTGAACTTTTGATTACATGGTATGCATATTTGTGTATACATATATGCACACACAAACTGAGGCAACATAATGTTTAACTTAACACTTTAAAAAATATTTTAAACAGCACTCTATGCTAGTTGGCTTTCATATTATATAGAAAATAGTTTCTTTATTGGATATACAGCTCTCCATGGTATTGAATTGGTATAAAATTTTTTAAACTCTTCTAAAAAGTGCAGTGAGTTTTACAGTCTCCTCTTTTTATCTAACTCAAGGGATCATATTCACCTGTATGTTTCATTGTCCTTCACTGTCTTAAATTTTGCTTTGATTTTCCTCTCATGTTGTGCACTCCATCATTTCCTTCGGTCATGTTGATGCTGTCTCTCCTGTGCAAATCCATTTGTCATTGCTTTTGTCACAATCATGTGCCATTCTGCCTTAAATGGACTGTGATACAGCTGGCAAATCGATGGGATCCCCTTGGGTGCCTCATTTCTCAGAAAGCCTGACATAATACATATCTACTCAATGTGGACTCATTCACTGACAGGCTTTGGAAAATAAACAACATAAAACAAAGATAATAAGTACTACAATACTCACACAGGCTTACGGTTCATTCTTTATCAACTGAACTCATTTTATTAAAACACTACACCTGTTGGAGTTAAAAAGTAAAGCTTTGAAAAGTAAATTTGTTTTCATAACATATCTTTACTAACAGGACTCTTGTAATGGTAAATTTGTAGAAATTCTATTGCAGAAATTAAAAATCAATTAGTAGCCTGTTGCATTATTGAGACACGATATGCTCATGCTGCTTGTCACATAGTTACACTGCTAAACTCAGTCAGCCTTGACTGCCTGCATCCAGCGCTTCTTCCAGATAACTGGCTAGGTCAACCTGAGCACATCCAGCTGCGATGTCTGTGTTTTCCTACCTAGAAATATATGTCCAGTTTTTCCAACATGCTTCAAGGACTTTATGTCCAGGACAGACTGGCCCAGTCAAGGACACATTTAACTCTACTTGCTCCGCTTAAACCCCCGCCCTCCCAGGATGTTCCTGCCTTATGATAAACTAGTCCTTTTAAGTAAACCTGCTTGAATCAAATCTGCCTGACAACATACAATGTGATTCATGTAACCCATGTAACCAGTTATGTAAAAACCTGCTATCAGCTTTGTACTTACTGCGTGCTAAAGTGTCTTTAAGATTCTGTTTCACTTTGAGCCAGGGCTGGTGATTTGGACTCAGTCCCCCAGCCCGCTGGCATTAATAAATCAGTTGCCTTCCAACTCCTTGGTGTTGAGTGTTTTCCTTTCGGTCCAGTACTGGGTTTTTTCACAACACACTTACAATGTTTTTACTGTGAAAAGATAACATGGAGCAAATCATTTTTTTCCCACAAGGAAGACAAATTCCCAAAGGAATAATTATAACTAACAATTAAAAATCCATGAGTAGAAACAAGGATGATCCATAGCTTATTGAGCCATGGTTCATGAGTGTGGCATTCTCCTGTTGCTTCATCTTTATTTTATTTTTTCTAATTAATTAAGTTTATTGATACATTTCAGGTATGCATGATGATCATACTCATCATAGGAAATTTGTGCCTGCACATGATATATCTTGATTCTTTTTTTTCCCAATCCCCTGCCCTCCCTTGAACCCCTCTTCCCCTCCCTATTTACAAAAGTTTTGTTTCCATTTTTTTCCTTCTTTTCTCATTTATTTTCTTTTCCCTTCCTTCCTTTTCCCCTTTCCCCTCCCTAGTTCTCCTTTCCATTTGAACATTTTCTTCCTATATCACAATATCTATTACATACTTTGGTCCTTATTTATACTTTCAGTTTCTCACACCAGAGAAACTATGTGGTATTTACACATGTGCATCTGATTTATTTTACTTAAGAGTATGGTCTCAAGGTGCATCCATTTACCTAGAAATGTCTCAAGTGTATCCTTCTTTATGGCTGAGTAGTACTCCATTGTATAAAAAAACACATTTTTTTTATCCATTCATCAGTTGATGGACGTTTAGGCTGTTCCCATGATTTAGCTATTACAAACTGAAAAACGTGGGTGTGCACATATCACAGTGGTATGATGCTTTTAATTCTTTTGGGGAGATACCAAGGAGGGGAATAGCTGGGTCAAATGGGACCTCTAATCCTAGTTTTCTGAAGAATCTCTACACTGATTTCCACAGTGGTTGCACCAGTCTACACTCCCACCAACAGGGCAGAAGGGTTCCTTTTTCCCCACAGCCCCTCCAGCATTTGTTATTGGTTGAATTCTTGATGATAGCCATTCTTTCTGGGGCGAGATGAAATCTCAGTGTTGTTTTAAGTTGCATCTCTCAGATGATGAATGATGTTGAACATTTTTTCATGTATTTACTTGCTATTTCTACTTCTTCATCTGAGAAGTATCTGTTCCTTCATCTTGATTCATACCAGATACATTATCTGAGGCATACTAACTATAGCGAGCCCTTCCGGGGCCTCATCACGGCCCGGGAAGTTTATATTTGTAATCCCATGGAAAACTTATTGGAATTCTAGAGAGTTAATTCCAATCTACCACTTCCACTGCAACCCAAGGTGAGAATAAAGACACTAAGGCATATTTATAGTTGTGGGGAGCCAAGGATCCTAAGTCCAGCCAAGATGGTATTTACTCAAACAAAGGCCTCTACCCAGGGCTAAAACAGGGTTTTATTAATTCTCGAGGAGGGGAGTGGCTCAGGGATGAGTGACTGTGAGAATGGCGGGAAGTACCATGAGCTGGGCTGGGTAGGTTGCTTGAAATCACCTTTGCAATGTGTAGAGGGAAGGATATGCAGAAGGAGTAATCTGCATAACACAATTCAAGATAGTATCTAATGTTTAGGGGTTGATGCTTCAGCTCTGATGTGTAATCCTCTGTGCCTCAGGAGGTCATAGCCTCTTTCTCGAGGCTTGATCCCAGCTGACAGCGTGGAGCATAGTTCTCCATCCTTCCAGGCTCACACGTGTGTTTTGGGAGCTACAGGGACAGGGAGACACTGACCTGTCACCTTGCTTCAAAGACTACACATCAGCACCTCGGCTGGACCAATTTGCATTGCTTAAAGCCAATTGAAGGGATAAGGAAAAGTCCTAGCCAGCTTTGTACATATCAGTACATGGAAATAGGGACAGGTTTAGCCAAGATGGAGATAATTGCTCTTCTTTCAAGGAGAGCCATCCAGGTGTCCTCCACAGTTCCCCCTTCTTTGTGTCGAAGAAGCTGGAGCAGGGTGAGTCGTGGCTGTATGGCCTCAAGTCGTCTCCAGGTTGTGAATCCTCTATGACACACTTCAATGAGAAGAATTATAAACAAGAGAATGAGCATACTAATTCCAATATAAAACCAGAAGTGAGCCTTGAGATATGCAAATAGATACAATTGTTCTATAGCATCAGCAAACTTATCCCAATCTTTAATTTGGGCATTGAATGTGGCTGTCTTCTGTGACATGGACAGCACTTTTCTCTGAAGAACATCTATATCCATAGTAACATTTTGATGGCTTGCTCCTCGTATGTGCTTTTTGATCATTCCCCAAGGATGTAGGCTTTTATTATATGGTAAAGGGGTGATACAAAAGCGAGTCGTATTATACTGACATTTTATTTCATTTTATTTATTTACTTATTTTTTTGTGTGGGTACTGGGGGTCGAACTCAGGACCCTGTGCTTGTGAGCAGGCACTTGTGCCACTGAGCCATATCAACGGCCCTATAGTGACATTTTAATCCTTGTTGCAATTGCAAACTTTCAATTTGATTTCCCATTCAAAGGGTGGAGGTCTCTAAGATGCTTACTTGGGTTTGCAATTTTATATCAATTTTGTGCTGAATTTTCCAGCTTTTATCAGCAGTTCTTGTCCAATTGTCTACAAAGTGAGCAGTTTGTACTGAATGAGCTAATACCATAGAGCCAATAGCTGTGCAGGCTATCAAAAGCACTTGGGAGGTTATCCCTGCTATAATTAATCAAGTCATCCTCTTGGTATGATTAGTAAATCTCTTAATCAAAGTCTCTACCAAGAGGGAAGTAGGCGAATGATACCAAGGCTCTGTCAGATTGACCGGAAGCCAAACTCCAGGCATCCTGCCCATGATCACTACTGTGGAGTCATTAAAAAGATGTTCAGGCATGACACAATGGGTTAGATAACAATGAGTACATGAGAACATATTTTGTTGCCACTCTATCTTCCCTATCAATAGTACATTGAGGGACATGTACACGTACGTTTACTTTTACATACATATGTTCTTCTTTCAAGGAGAGTCATCCAGCTGGTCCTCCACACTAACCTCATCCATTGTCTGTGCATGCTTGAAGAAAAGACTGGTGACATTATGCTGGACTCTGAGACAAGGGAATAGGACTTTTATGGAAATGCTTCCTAATCTACATGTAGTAAGTAAGAAAGGGGAAGTCAGGGTCTCCTCTAGACCTCCTGTCTGTTTTTTATGCATGTAAGTCCTGTTTGCAGACCTGATGAGGAGGGTGGGTTACAACCTAATGCTGACTGATGGAAGGCAGCAGAACTGAAAGAGAGGAAAGGGGGAGTTTAATTAATTTTAGAACTCCTAACTGAGCGTCCTGGGCTCCTCCTCAGCTAGACCCAAATATATGAGATCACTGAAGGTCTCCCGTTTAATGGGCTGGGCTCACAGCTCCTTTCACTTGCGGGTAATCATCTAATGTGGCACATCTGTAATGTAAGTAAGATTCTTTTTAGCCTGCGATTTCAGCTGTAGCTTCACGAATAATAGTTTATCAGTAGTAGAAACAACTTTAAACACTCCTAGACTTGACCACAACTTACCTGTGTGACTCTAACCTATGCATCTGACAAGCCATGTGTTGTAACATCAGAAGCTGTGTCATAACAAACAATAGAATAGGTAAAGGTAGCTTTCTTTCGCTTACTCACTTTCTAAATTGCCAATAAGAAGCTATTCAGACTAACTTTAGGCTAGTATCAGTTCAAAACACCAATTCGTACTTCCATAAATGATTATGATAAAAACAAAGGAAAAAAGAAGCAAGGTTAAAAATAAATAAAGTTGTCTAAATAAATTTCAATAACAAAATATAAAAAATTAATATGTGTTAAGTATATATACATCTGAAAATATGTAATTTAAATAATAAATTTCAAAAACTAGGTATCTATTTTATGAATTGATTTAATATATTTATATATTAGGATATTTTCAAAATTATTTTACTCCTCACCATAATTTCATATATCAGTTTCAAGAAATATCACTAGATTGGTGACTTCTTTCCAAGATTAATGTGATAGAGACAACAGATAGTTTTTAAGAATTAAATAATCATCAAAGTACTTCATAGCCTTTAGATATTGTATTTGGGGTCCTAAGACTACCTTACTGTTGATAATTCACAATAAGGACTCAAAAGCTGATTTATTTTTGTTAATGTTTTTACAAAGTTACAGATTAAAAATACTAAAGGGAAAGACAAAAAGAAAAAGTCTAGAAGAAAAGAAGCACAGGTATCCAATGCATTCTCCCATTTGAGTTACAAAGACAGCACTTAAAATACTTCCTGAGAAACATCGTGAGACACCTGCCACCCAGGAAGGCTCACTGAAGTCCTGGATCCAGGGTTTTCCTTGTGGGTCACTCATTAAAGCATGGAACACTTGCAGATCTGATCTTAGTGGACCAGCCTCTGAATTCTGTCGTGGTGAAGCCGATAAAGCATGGCCTATAGATCCAGACACACAAGGAACAGAAAGACAAAACAAACAAACAGAAAAAGAAAACCAGCATCCAGAATATATTACATCGTATGTCCGAACTATTTGGGCCAGCTCAATGTCTGCAATATCAAAAACATTATCAGTCATAATACTCCAAGGCTCAGAGGTAATTTCCCAAGAGCCAGTTAAGATCCAGTCCTACCTTTAAGATATGCAGAGTTTAAACAGCCCAGCTCATTGGTTAACTCCTTTGTTATGCATATTATTATTATCATGGTAAATATTGCATTTTTGTATAGAAACAACAGTATCTAACTGGAAAAACATATCCATACTGGTAAATTGAAATGAAAGAATCATTGCCAAGATACCATGTCAGATGGAAAAAGGTAAAATCTCATAATTTTGAAATAAAATTTGGAATAGACCTCAAAATAATTGAAATAAAGTGAGGTTCAGTTTGAGTTTTATATTTGCTTGCTTTCGCAAAGTGGTTGAAAAAGGAAAAACCATGAAATGCTGAAGCCTTTGAAGTAGAAGAGAAAATCAGAAAGGAATGAAGTGGGATTTTGCTACAGAATATTTAATAATATTGAGAAGTAGAGAGATGACTTTATTTCATCTCTAAGGCATTTACATTTGGCTGAAGTGTCAGGAACCTGCTTTGTGTGGTAGAACTCTAAATCCACCTGCCGTCCCAGTGGCAACAGCCTTCCTCCTCCTGGAACTATATATTTGTGTAAATTTAACCTTTTTACATTTGCAACATTTTCTTCTGATCATACTGACACATCATGATGCTGAATGTAGTATGAGAAGCAGAAAAGTCAGACTTCGAAAGCGCAATAAGGGTGCTGTGTAACAGTGAACCATTCTGCTTCTTTTCCTTTATAGCTCCGTAAAGCTAATTATTTTGAATTCTTACCACAAATAAAATACAAATGCTAAGAATGGGTGTAGTGAAACTCATTCCTTCATGGAACTTTCTTAAGTATTTTTGAAAATAACTATTTCTTTGCGGTTATTTAAATATGTATGATCAAATTAGTATACTATTTTCCCTCTCATTTTACTTTCATTTTCCTCTGTATCTTACATGAATAATGAATGGTTAATTTTCATAACAGCAGGGGAAACAAAACTAGTGCAGTAGAATATGTGAACAGTTTTTCTTCATATGCAACTATGTGGAAATTTATACGTATAATAATTGTTTACTACACTTTCATATTTTCTCCTGAACACAGAGTGGCAAAACACACTCAGTTTATATGTGCACTAATGAAAAATAAACCTGCCATTGCCTTCACGTATTATGTGGTTGAAACATTCATGGGTCATTTGAAAGCTGTCCATTTCCTCCACTTGAGATTATAATCACTGAGGACAAATAAATTTAGAGTTGTAGGGCAGTCTCTACTGGATAGCTTCACCTTGACTGCCACTAAAATGTCTGTTGTGGTGTCCACTTAAAAACAGGTTTATCTGACAAATGGTTGCAGTCTTCGTATATCTAATGAGGCCTAGACCTTTTGTGCACCTCTCCCCGCAATGCATGTTGTGTAGCTAATTAGGGGTCAAATCCCTGTTGTCTCATCAGCATATCCAACTGGAACATTTAAAACCTCTAGGTTCTGCTCTCTCTAGGATTACAAACCCTCCATCAGTATGGAAGCAATCCAACTGCGCTCTGTCCAATGTTCCGTTGCTCTTCGGGCTTTCTTCAGTATAATGATTTGCTTGATTTCATTTCATGGAAATTGACACAGAAAATCTGAACCAGTGTCAGAGGCTGGGAGTTCCAGAATTCTCAAAACTCAAAGAGCCATCTAAATATCCACTGATGGAGAAAAGACAATTTCTATTTGTGCAGAAAAGAAGGCAATACCAAATTATATTCTTAGTCATTTCTCTCTTACAGAAGAATGCAGCAAAATCTGACTACCTTCTAATGTCTCAGCTCTTAACTATAATCTTTATTAATCTTTATTAACATGTACTAAAATTGCTTCTAAGTCTTAACCTTTATAGAACTTAATCTGAAATGTTAAATGTGATAAAAATAATTTTTCTTTATTTATTGTGTAGATTAAACTATAAGTAAACATCTTGTAAACTTAGTGCAATTTAAACACCTTCTAATTTTAGTGTAATTTAAAAGGGTAGAGAGAGCATTTGGAAACTGTCTGGCTTTGACATGGATTTCTTCTGTGATATACTATTAATCATTTAAGTTGTTGGAACCATTAAATGAATAATTGTTCTAATATTACTCAAGTTTATTATATAAGGTTCTATTTTATTACTTTAAAGGCTATATACTTTCAATTTTATTTTAGTACCACTATACATATATATGTATAAATATATGTATATATATGAATATATATATATATGTGTGTGTGTGTGTATATGCTTATGTATACACATATGTATTTCTTCAAGTAGCAATTACTAGACATTTAATTAATGAATTTCTTCAATAAAATAAAAGTTGGACTGAATTGCTTTCAACCAGAAAGTTGCCTTTGCAAATACACATGCTTAAGAGTTGGCATGAGGCTTAATGGTAGAGTGAGTGTTTAGCAGTGCAAGGCCCTGAGTTCAATCCCCATCACTAAAAACAAAACAAAACAAAATAACAAAAATAGACAAAAAACTTTAAAAAAGAAACAGCAACAACAAAAATACATACAAAAGAAGGAATTACACCATATGTGAAAATACAGCACACGCTTAAAATTCTGATTTAGTTGGTGGGTCCAGGCCTCTGGATAATTCATTATGCCTTTTGATTATGAACCATCATTCTATCTGAGAAATCACTGCACTAGGTACCTAGTTGGCACTTTCTAACTTTCAGCTTCTGTGATACCTAGGTGGAGAACAGGGATATCTATATCATACTTACTGATAATTCACAACTGATTTAGTACTTAAAAGAGAATTAATGGCTAGCCTGACAGGCTGATTTATCCTTTGTGTTTCCAGCAACATATTTCAGAGCTCTTTCTAAGTACTACCCTCATTTAGATTCTTCCATCTGTTACAGTTCTTTTGTTTTTTACGACAAAGGAAATAAAATCTAATTTTTATATTCCAATCTATTTTGAAAGAGATAATAATATATTGTTTTCTCCACACTGTTGTAATAACTTAGTGGAGTGTTACTCTATTTATTGATATTTGCTAATCACAAAATTTGTGCATGAAATTGTAGCTTCTCTTCAAGACTGGGTATAATGTTGCATGTCATTTGGGAGTATTAAAATTAATCAATGACTTACTTTAATGACACCCAAAGGTTCAGTAAAATCTGTGGATTAAATCTTGTAAAATCTTCATTTGTGAATAGATGGCCAAACTTATCTAACTCTTGTTATGTTAAAAACCAATCTCACTGCAGTGACTAGGCAACATAAAATCAGGTCCCTTGATTATGGTCATGTTAAATAGCATGCTCTTCTTTACATAGAATAAAATCTGCCTATAATTCATTTCTCAAACCTATGCTTTTTATTATGGAGATCTTTACTTTAAGAATTTATTATGAAAATTTAATGTTCCATTTATGCCTATGAGTCATTGAAAAGAGGGTCCATTTTTGATCCTTTTGACATTATAGTAGGCTAAAGAATTGTTTTCTTGTACAAACCGTGAATGGAATAGAAAGTTGTTTCATTCATGCCATGATCCATACGAATCTTTCAATATGTTCATGCTAACTGTTGATTTTAATAGTTATTCTGCCTATCTGAAGCAGTCCTGTTTCTTCCTCTCAAATCTGTTGTTTTGAATCCACGATTGATCTGAAATACATAACCTAAGACTTATATACAAAATATATGTAAACAGAACATGAGAAAAGACTTGTTGATCCACCTGAATCAACAAATAAGTGAGCTTTGTTCTTTAGACCTGTGAAATCTATTTTGGAAGTTCAGATATATTTTTCCTTTTGCTTTGAACCAAGATTCATTATAAAAAAGAGAGTTTTATAAAAGGTTGAATTTTTGAGGTTTAAAAAATCCATGGAGCAGAATTGAATTTCATAAATATTGCGTGAGAACATAACAGATCAGCGAGGGAATTTCCCATTTTCAGACTCTAATAAAAATGGACTGTTCCCAGAAAGTGCATATCTTAAAAAATTATCTAGCACTGATTGAATACTATTTGCATTGCCAATATTAGCCAAAGAACATAAAGAAATGAGTTTGCTCATTTTAAAAGAATTAAGAGATAAGTTAAGCTTAAGTTTATTCCAAAATAAACATTGTACTTTTATATTATTGGTTATATTGGCATAACTATAACTAGGACTCATTTGTTAGTTTCATAATTTATTTCTGAGAAATCAACAGATAGTTACAGTGCATGGCAAGTCTGGTTTTTTTTTTTCCTAGAAAATATTCTTTCTGCCATTTAGATATATGCCATTTAAATCTGCTAAAATATCTATAAATAGTTTCCCCTAATTGCTATGTCATGTGTAATGTGCTAACGAATTCAGAGTATCATGAGTGAATAAATATATCTGTTATTTCTTCAGAATAACAAATTTACTTGAACAATTTCTTATTACCTGACAACACCTTTCAAAGAGTATTAGATCTTTTATTTTCATCAGTAAACATCTCCAGTGTGTTCTGACTCCCCATTTTTTCCTAATTCCCAGTTTGTCCATAAGGACTTTATCAAAACAAAACATTCTAAGGAATTTTGTGTAGGAGAGTGGGTCGATATGTGTAGAAACAAGCACATATGCAAGTACGCATGTATTCATGTGTACATACACAGAAAAGAGCATATATGTGCCTCTGCTCGCTAGTCGTTTTTGCCACCCATCCTGTCTTAGCCACTTTCTCCTTGCTGAGACACAATACCTGATGCCCACAGCTCTAAAGAGAACAGGTTTATTTGGCTCACAGTGTGTAAAGCTTTCAGTCCATTGGCTTGCTTCAAGGTAGGGAAACATGGCAGAGCAGCATTACAGGAGAAACAGCTCGTGGCATGGCAGGAGGAGACAAAGGGGACAGGGAGACAGAGAGAAAGAGAGAGAGAGACCCTTCCAGGCCACACCCTCAGTCACCTATCTTCTCTGACCAAGGTCCACCTCCCGAAATCACATTTAGCTATAAATTCATTGGTGAAATAATCCACTGATGAGTATCACACCCTTCTGATGCAATCACCCCTCAAAACCCCACCTTCGAACTCATAAATTTTATAGGGGTACACCTGGAAATGAACCATATCATTCCATTCTGGCCCCCCAAAAGGTCATGTGCCATCCTTTTTGCAAAATGCATTTAATCCATCTCTAAGAGTTGCCAAAGTTCTAACAGTTTCAGCATTGCTGAAAAGTCCAAGTTCAAATTCTTTTCTTTCTTTTTTTAAATTTTGTTTTAAAGAGAAAAAAAGTAAAACAGAATTTCAAAACAACATAATAGGAGGGTAACAAAGGTTAATACATTGTCAAACTCTTTTTTGAGATTTAAGGCAAACTCTTAGCTGTGAGCACCTGTACAAATGAAAAGAAAGTTAAATACTTCTTACATACAATGGCACAAGATAGACATTCCCATTCCAAAAAGTGGAAATAGGAGGATAAAAAGGATTTGGACCAAAGCAAGACTAAAACCCAGCAAGGCAAACATTCAATCCTGTACATCTATGTCCAGCCCAAAATTTCAAAAGTGAAAGACTTTGCTTTGAGAAGAGAACCCAGGGCTCTAGGGTGAAGGACCACCTCGGACATTGAATCCACAGGATTCAGTTTATCATGCTCAGCCAGTCAAGATGCTTCTGTAACCATAAGCAAGATGCAAAAGGGCTTAGCTACTGACCAGGCTGGTAGCAGACATTGTTGTCATCCACTTGGTGATGGCTTTTCACATGACCTTAAGCCATTTTTCCTACTGTCTTGTTCCAGAGTACTTGGCTTCTTTTTAATGCTAATTGTTTTTTTAGCCAAGCTCTCCTCTGCTCCATCTCTGTAGACTCAAACTTTACTGGACCTTTCTTTCTGGTCAAACTGAAAATACTTTAAATCATTCAGCTGAGCTGTTTTGCTCTTGTTTCTCAATGTAGAGTGGGTTAAAAGAGCCCAATAGTACCCAAGTCACAGCCTGAATGTTTGGCTGCCTTGAAATTTCCACCATCAGATAATTAGTCCCTTGCCCTAATCTCAGTCTACTACAAAGTCTCAGGACATAAATAAAACAGGGAAAAATGGTTTTTCACCAGAGCATAATCACTTGGCCTGGAGTCCTGCCAATGGAGTCCTTTTCCCAACTGAAACCTCCTGAGCCTGGCCTTCACTATCTGATTTTTCCATAAGCATCTGGTCTTCCAAGCTACAACTAGAATCTGCCATCAGGCTTGGCTTACAGCTTTCTAGGACTGCTTCTCCGCCCAGAATCTCCAAACCTTTTCAAAGTCCTCCCATGAAGCATTCCTCAGGCTTCTGAACCACATGGTCAGGTAGTCACAGCAGCGCCCCTGTCATCATGTCTAAATCTGTCTGAGTGACTTTATTCTTGCTGAGACAAAATGGCCAACACTCACAACTATAAAATGGAGAAGTTTATTTTGGATTGCAGTTTGTAGAGGTTTCAGTCCATACGGGCTGGCTGCAAGGCAGGAAGGAATGGCAAAGGAGAAACAGGTCATGGCGTGGCTGCAGGGAGCAGGGAAAGAGAAAACATGGGAGGAGGGGAGAGATAGACCCCTCCAGGCCATGTCCCCTGCCTCGCCTTCACTAACCAGGCTTCACCTCCCAACATCATATTTAAATGTAAATTAGTCAGTGGATTGTTCCGCTGTTAAGTATCACACCCCCATGGTCCTATCACCTCCCTAAAGCCCCACCTATGAGTCCATGAGGCTGGGGGACATCTAGATATAAACCATAACACATCCTTTGTTTTTCTTCTTTTTTTCATTTTCTTTTCTTTTTTTTTTTGGTACCAGGAATTGAACTCAGGACCTCATGCTTGCCAGGCGGGTGCTGTGCTGCTGAGCTATATCTCCAGCCTTATAACACATCCTTTTCTTAACAGACGTTAAGTACTTACCAAAACAAGTTTTGGACCTAAAATTAATTGTTTCATTATATATATATTAGACTTACATTATATATATTATATTATAATTATTATATTATCTTTATAATTATCATATTATGTATAATTATTATATAATAATTATATATTATATTTATGATTGTATATAATTATATATATCATATTTATATTAGATTTACACATATATACTACATTTACAAAATAAATAGTTTCTTTCTTTCTTTAAGTTGATGAAAAGCCTTGTTTTGGAATAATAAAGTAGTATGTGTCATTAGCTTCATGATAGAAGTGTAAATTCAGAGCATGTATTTTAATACCAAAAGGCAGTGTCTAGAAGTTACACAGCTTTATCTTTACGAGCTGTGCTACCTGAAACAAGACAATTCACCTTTCTGTGTCTCAGTCACTCCAATTTAATAATGAATTTATTCATAGCAACTACTTCACAGAATTGTTATGAAGAGTAAATGTAAAATATTTCATGTATTTAACTTTATGTGAAATCCATAACATAGTCCCTGCCACACAATAGAGAACTGGTAAAATATACATCATGTTGGATGATGATGATGTTGGGGGCTGAAATGATGATTTAATTGTAGTTACTGATAAAAAGTTTCCCTGAGTGGAGAGAAGTTCTAATATTGAATTTCCAAACCCAAGCATTTTAGTCAGGTATATGAAACTGAGCTACAATAAACAGTGATTCGGTCTTTTGTTGTTGTTGTTAAACAGGGTTTCTTTATTGACTACTGAATTTCAACATTAGAATACAAATTTCGTACTAAATAGTATATAATAAATGTATTTGCATTTATATATAAAAACTTTGAAATTCAACATAAAAACCCATTACACAGACTGTTAACCTTTACATTATTTTGTCATGGTTTATTTATTTTTAACATTGAGCGTCATTTCCCTGCAGGTGAGGATTATGCATTATGTACAATACTTTTTAACTGTACATCCTCAAAGCTGAGATAGTATATAGTAGGTTGACAATGAGGGAGGAAGCTAGGAAAGGAAAGAGGGGAGTGAAGGAGAAGAAAGGAAGGATAGAAGAGTCACATCTTTAGTGATGCTTCCTTAACTCTTTTAACATTTTTCCCATAAAGTAAGAAATCCACAATCTAAATATGCCTGCACTGCAGAGCTTTGGCTAACCCTGACCACTTTGTTTGACATGCTCTCAGGCTGTTAGGGATCTGGGGCCATCTTTCAAGGTTTGCTGTAAGATTGCTACAGAGCTGCTGAGATGCTTTGCATCTGATAGACACAAAGCAAAACCACACAACCGGATGTATCTCTCTTCAGGCATCAAGACTTTTTTTTTTTTTTTTGTGGGTACCGGGGGTCGACCTCAGGACCTCGCGCGCCAGCAGGCGCCCGTGCCGCTGAGCGATATCACCGGCCCCTTTTTCGTATGTGGGTTCCGGGAGTCGAACTCAGGCCCTCGCACTTGCCGGGCAGGCGCTTAAGCCGCTGAGCCATCTCACCAGCCCAGGCATCAAGACTTTAACCTGGCTAACTCCACTTAAGTCTTATCAGGGCCATGGCCTTCTACGTCAATTCCCCTGAGTTAAGTTGCTGGCCTTTTCAGCCCTCTCACAAGAAAATCTCCCTTGGTCTAACTGCTATGCTTAGAAGACTAAGAATAAAATTCTGCCCGACAGGCATTAAAAAGAAATGTTCCAGACACAACTGAGGAAAAGAGTACTGCGATTCCTCTCAGTGAAGATGAATATATGAATGTAACTACATATAGGCTTAGAAACAGGTATAGAGAATTACTGCTAATTCTGTGATTTTGAAAAATATAAACAATCAAGGAAGAGTGGCTTGCTGGAAAATGTAGATATCATTTTGTTCAGGGGAGTGCTTTCTAGGATGCCTTTTGGAATACACTTATCCATCATAGAACATATATTTGAGAGAAAAACCTAGGTCTATGGAGGTCTGGTAGGTTTCTCATGGCCGTCCAGTAAAATGTAGCAGAGTGGGGATAGGTTTGCAGGCCACACACCTTCCTTCAGAGGCCCTTTCTTCTAAGAGCAAGCTGTGCCCATGGAGTTATCAGAGCTTGGGTTGAGCTGCCTGCAGGATTTACCAAATAGGGAGAACAAGGATTGCTAGAACCAATCCGTATTTCAGAGGTTCCATAATTCATCCATTCAGTTGCACCATTTTCAAAAATGTATGCATATTTTGGACTCCCCCCCAGGGATTCTGACTTAGTTTGAGCCACTGTGTTCTAAAATCTCTCCCAGAGGATCCAGACACAGAGCCGGAGTGTGCAAGTGTTAGACTGTCCATGTCCTCGGGATTGTGTGGATACGATGTGTGCTTGTGAGCGTGTTCCACGGAGCATGCAGCACCTGGCTCCTGCCAGCCTGTGGGGAAGTTTGCACAGAGAGGTGCAGAGAGCAGTCCAGGGAAAGGTGTATCAGCAGGACATCGGACTCAGTCACAGAGACTGACTTACATGTGTACGCCTCCCATACCCAAAATCGCTGGGGCTGAAAGGAATTTAGAGCTAGGACTATGAGTATTACACTTAGATGTTAGAAGTTAAGATCGAGGGCCGGTGAGATGGCTCAGCGGCGTAAGTGCCTGCCTGGCAAGCACGAGGGCCTGAGTTCGACTCCTGGAACCCACATACAAAAAAAGGGCCGGTGATATTGCTCAGCGGCATGGGCGCTTGCTGGTGTGTGAGGTCCTGAGGTCGACCCCCGGTACCCACGAAAAAAAAAAAAAAAAAAGAATTTAAGATCGAGAGGCCAAGGATGTAGCTCAGTGACAGAGCCCTTTTCTAGCGTACCTAGCTAATGAAACCTTGGTTTTCATCCCCAGCACTATAAAAAATATATAATTTAGAAAGAGAGATTGGTAAACATTTCTTTATATCTCAAGTGGGAGCATTTTGGGGAAAAATACTTCCTTCAGCAAGTTTAATGTGCTATTTCAGTAGCCTGAATCATTGAGCAGTGGCTCTTAGAGGATTCTGATATGAAAAGAACAGGTAGGTCCATCTGAGGGGTTCTGTTTAGGACAGATATGAATGGTTATTGGAACAATTCAATTGAGGTAATTTTTCTAGAACGTACAGTGTTTATGAAATTATAATTTAAGGGTTGAGCGGGTGGCTCAGTAGTAGAAAGCTTGCTTAGCATGTTCAAGGCCCTGGGTTGAACACCAGCATTGAAAACAATGACAACAACAATAACAAAACAGATTTATGGCATCAGAGTAGATAGGTAATTTGGGGTTGTGATGCCAACCTCTTGCTACTCAGCTGAGGACTCTTCATGATTTTGGGTGAGACTTTCAGGTCTAAATTTTCTATAAGGCAAACAGAACCCTTAATGTGAGAGGCACCTTGGCCCACGAGGAGATCTGCTATTCAAGGGATCTTGCTGAAGCTAGCCAGAGAACCAGAACTAAAATGGACTTACTCGTTAGTATCAGAGAGGCCTTGTAGTAGTAAAATTGCAGGAAGAATGTTACATTAGTAACCATCTGGGTGACATTGCAGTAGACTTAAGAAAGGCAATGGTGTGCAGGAATGTTGTTCTTAGGCTTATAGGAAGGTTAGTAGAAAATAATGTACTCCTGAAATAGAAATGTACTGGAAATACATTGGGAAACAATTTACAATCATAAACATGGCAGCTTTCCATTTTCATAGGAAATTGAGCCTGCCAAGTTCATTAAATGGGAAACGAATGGCGAAAGTAACCGGAACAGATGATAGCAGGGTGGTGAGCACAACTTGGTGCTAACGGGAGTAGGAAAGGAGTTCGGCTTCTTCCCGTACTGCAGCTCCATGTATTTTAGACTTTATGCATTGATATTTTTATGCTTGATCAGTGAAAGGCTCAGAAATAGCCATGTAACAGATCGTAAGAGGCACTTGTGGTACTGGCGTGGAAAATGAAGGCAGAACACAAAAATAGACTCTAAAGGACCGTTTAGAGTTGGTACTAGTGTCTTGGGATAAGAAGAGTTTATGATGGATTATTCAGATTGAGGTTCCTGACAAGTGGTCGCGGCTTCACAACTCTTGTAGCTGGGTATTCATTGCCTCTCCACAGACTTCAGGAGTCTCTCATTCATCTTTCAGATGACTGGATATAATGCTAAGTAAATGACCTCAATTGCAGAATTTCTCCACGAAGGGGGAGTAAAAAAATATGTAGTTGTACATATTAAGTCTCAAATACTTAAACTATTTCAACTATTTCATGACAACATGTTCAGTAAATAATTTGAATGCAAATTTAAACAATACAATTTCTCCAAATTTAACATTAAAATGTTTAACTACAGGTATTACATACAAAAATGAATATTTTTATAATAGGAAAATGTTCTAAGATGTTGTATTTTATCGCTGTTATAAACATTTTAAAAGCTAACATAAAACTTTACTGAAGTTCAATTTGTAATTTTAAAAAGGCTCCCCAATTTCACAGGAAAATAGCTTGAGAGGGCCGGTGAGATGGCTCAGCGGCTTAAGCGCCTGCCCGGCAAGCGCAAAGGCCCGAGTTCGACTCCTGGAACCCACATACGAAAAAGGGGCCGGTGATATTGCTCAGCGGCACGGGCTGAGGTCGACACCCCAGTACCCACAAAAAAAAAAAAATAGCTTGAGAAACAGCTGCCTCTTATCTTCTTTCATATTATTGAAAACTGTTGTAATGTGTTGATAATCAATCAAACATCAAAAAAAAGCACCTGGGCATGGTGGCTCACGACTTTAATCTCAGTATCTGGGAGGTATCCCATGTTCAAGCCCAGCCTGGGGCACGTTACTGAGTCAGGAAACCCGATCTCAAAAAAAAAAAAAAAAAAAAAAAAGAGAAAAGTATGAATGACCGGGGTTAAATCCCCAGTAGCACAAGAAAAATAAGACCCAAAACATTTGCCATCTTTCTTTAACAACATGGCCCACTGGGCAGGCGACTTCTCCTAAATGGAATCAATGACTGCATTTTAGCCATCAGAGAACGTACTTTTGCTGTCTTCTTGTGGAAAGGAAAGGCAGACTAATTTTTTCTTAAGATTTGTCATTCTAATTAGCAGATATCAACAGACAACTGCCCATGGTTAGTTTTTCTTTTATTTTGAGTATGATGAATTAAAATAGACCAAAAAACAAATATGCTAAAATTTTGGCCTGACTTCTAAAAATGTATTTTATAACCTGAGTCAAACTATCATAATTTTTAAATGAATAAATTTTATTTAAACTTCAATCACAATATAAACTTGATATCATAAAATTTCAAAGAAATATGTGCAGAATATTTTCAATTAATTGTGTATTATCCCAATGCAGTTTGGCCTTTCTAATGCTCTTGAAAATATGCCTTTAATTCATGTAACTCAAACTTTTATTTTATTTTAAAGAGAAGAAAAAACAAAACAAATCAAAAAAAGAACAAATTTTCAAAACAACATAATATGAGGGTAACAATGGTCAATGCATTACGTATTGTTATCTTTAAGTTAGTTATTCAGGATACCAGATATTAGCATTCAATTGTCCAAACATTATTGGCTCAAACCTTACTCTTCAATGAACTAAGTAAAATAGGTAGTGTATCTATCTTAACCATCTTATATACATATACAATTTTTTTCCCTTTCCCTTCTTTCTTTTCCCTATTCCAGTCTCTCTTTCCTATTGACCAGTTTCTTTTTGATTCACTGTGTCTATTGTACATTTTGTATCTTATTTACTCTTTCAGTTTCTCATACTAGAGAGACAATACGATGCTTACACTTGTGCGTCTGGTTTATTTCACTTATGAGTAGTTTCTCGAGTTGCATCCATTTACCTATAAAAGTCTCCAGTTCATCCTTCTTTATGGCTGAATAGTACTCCATTGTATAAAAATACCACATCTTTCTTATCCATTCCTCAGTTGATGGGCATTTGGGTTGTTTCCAAGATCTGGCTATTACAAATTGTGCTGCTATAAACATGGGTGCACATATATCACTGTGGTACGATGTTTTTAATTCTTCTGGGAAGATGCCCAGAAGGGGAATAGCTGGGTAAAATGGGACCTCCAACCCTAGTTTTTGAGGAATCTCCACACTGACTTCCACAGTGGCTGTACCAGTCGACACTCCCACCAACAGTGAAGAAGGGTTCTTTTTTCCCCACAGCCCCTCCAGCATTTGTTATTAGTTGATTTCTTTATAGTAGCCATTCTTTCTGGGGTGAGATGGTATCTCAGTGTTGTTTTAATTTGCATCTCTCGAATGACTAGTGATGTTGCACATTTTTTTGTATATTTACTTGCCATTAGTATTTCTTCATCTGAGAAATATGTATTCATCTCAGATGCCCATTTTTGGAGTGGGTCTTTAAATTTGGGAGGTCTGATTTTTTTGAGTTCTTTATATGTTCTCAATAGTAATCCTTTGTCTGAGGAACAGCTGGCAAACAGTTTTTCCCACATTGTGGGTTGTCTTTTCACTCTGTTGGTGGTTTCTCTTGCTGTGCAAAAGCTTTTTAATAAGATGAGATCCCAGTTATTGATTCTTTGGGATAGTTCCCGTGCAGTTGAGTTTTTATTCATAAAGTCTTGCCCACACCAATGTCTTCAAGGGTTTTACCTATCCTACCTTCCAGCAGATTTAATGTTTCTTTTTTAACATTTAGATCTCTGATCCATTTTGAATTTAGTTTAGTGCATGGTGAAAGATACGGGTCTAGTTTTAATCTTCAGCATATGTAGAGCCAGCTTTTCCAGCACCATTTATTAAAGAGGCTATCTTTCTTCCAGCGAATGTGTTTGGCACCTTTGTCAAAGATAAGGTGGCTTAGTATGTCTGGGGTTGTTTCTGCATCTTCTAATCTGTTCCATTGATCTTCAGGTCTGTTTTTTTGCCAGTACCACACTGTTTTTATCACAGTAGCTTTATAGTACAATTTCAAGTCGGGGATTGTGATGCCCCCTGCCTTGCTTTTGTTGCCCAGAATTGCCTTTGCTATTCTAGGTCTCTTCTGATTTCAAATGAATTTTAGGATTGTTTTCTCTAATTCTGTGAGATATGCTGTTGGAATTTTGATTGGAATTGCATTAAATCTGTATAACAATTTTGGAAGTATGGCCATTTTCACTATATTGGTTCTTCCTATCCAGGAGCAAGGGATATCTTTCCATTTTCTGATATCCTCTTCAATCTCCTTTTTCAGAGTACTGTAGTTTTCAGGGTAGAGGTCTTTTACATCCTTCGTGAGGTTGATTCCTAGGTATTTCATTTTTTTGGATGTTATTGTGAAAGGTATTGTTTCCCTGATTTCTCTTTCAGTAAATTTGTTATTTGTGTACAGGAAGGCTATTGACTTTTGAGTATTGACTTTGTATCCAGCTACACTACTGAATTTGCTTATTAAATCTAGCAGTTTTTTAGTGGAGTTTTTGGGGTCTTCTGTGTAGAGTATCATGTCATCTGCAAATAATGATAATTTAACTTCTTCCTTTCCAATCATTATTCCCTTTATTTCTTTCTCCTGTCTAATTGCTCTGGCTAAAGTTTCCAGAACTATGTTGAATAAGAGTGGGGACAGTGGACATCCTTGTCTTGTTCCTGATTTTAGAGGGAAGGCTTTCAGTTTTTGGCCATTTAGTATAATATTGGGTGTTGGTTTGTCATAGATAGCTTTAACCAGGTTGAGATAAAGTCCCTCTATTCCAATTTTCTGTAGGGTTTTTATCATGAAAAGGTGCTGGACTTTGTCAAAAGCTTTTTCTGCATCTATTGAGATGATCATGTGATTTTTGTCTTTGGTTCTGTTAATATGGTGTATTACATTTATTGATTTACGTATGTTGAACCATCCCTGAATCGCTGGGATGAATCCAACTTGGTCATGGTGTATAATCTTCTTGATGATTTGTTGGATTCTGTTTGCCAGTATCTTATTAAGGATTTTTGCATCTATGTTCATTAGGGAGATTGGCCTGTAGTTCTCTTTCTTAGTTGGGTCCTTCTCTGGTTTTGGTATCAGGGTAATGCTTGCTTCCAGGAATGGATTTGGGAGTATTACTCCCCTTTCAATTTCATTAAAAAATTTGAGAAGTAGTAGCGTTAGGTCTTCTCTAAATTTCTTGTAGAATTTGGCAGTGAATCCATCAGGGCCTGGGCTTTTCTTTGTTGGGAGGTTTTTAATTACATCTTCAATTTCATTGGTTGATATTGGTTTATGTAGGATTTTTAAATCTTCTTGGTTCAGCTTTGGTAATTCATACAAATCTAGGAATCTGTCCATTTCTTCTGCATTTTCCATCTTAGTAGAATATAGATTTTTAAAATAGGTATAGATGATCTTCTGGATTTCTGCAGGGTCCGTCGTGATATCACCCTTTTCATTTTCAATTGCATGGATTTGAGACTTTTCTTTTCTTTTTTTAATAAGATTGGATAAGGGTTTGTCAATCTTATTTATTCTTTCAAAGAACCAACTTTTTGCTTCATTGATTCTTTGTATTGTTTTTTTAGTCTCCAATACATTGATTTCTGTTCTGATCTTTATAATTTCCTCCCTTGTATGGGCTTTTGGCTTAACCTGCTGTTCTTTTTCTAGAAGTTCGAGGTTTGCCATTAAGTTGTTTATTTGCACTTGCTCTATTTTCCTAATATAAGTATTCAATGCTATAAATTTCCCTCTTAGGACTGCTTTCATTGTATCCCAAAAGTTCCGGTGTGTTGTACTGTCATTATCATTCAGTTGTAGAAATTGTCTAATTTCTTCTTTAATTTCATCTGTGACCCATTGGTTGCTCAGGAGGGTGCTATTTAATTTCTATTTGTTTAGGGAGTTTTTGTGATTTCTTTTGCCATTGATTTCCAATTTCATTGCACTATGGTCTGATAATATGCATGGGATAATTTCAATTCCTTTGCATTTACTTAAGCAGGTTTTATGAGCTAGTATGTGGTCTATTTTGGAGAACGTCCCATGTGCTGCTGAGAAGAATGTGTATTCTGATGTTGTGGGGTGGAACACTCTGTAGACATCTACTAAGTCCATTTGTTCCAAAGTTTGTTTCAGTTCTATTATTTCATTATTGATTTTCTGTCTAGTTGATCTGTCTTTTTGTGACAGTGGAGTATTGAGATCTCCCAATATAATTGCATTAGTGCTTATTTGATTTTTCATGTCCTTTAGTACTTGTTTTATATAACTGGGTGCACTGGGGTTTGACGCATATATATTTATGATCGTTATCTCTTCCTCTTGGATTTTCCCTTTACAAGGATGTAATGACCGTCTTTATCTCTCTGAATCATTCTTGGCTTGAAATTCACTTTGTCTGCAAAAAGAATAGCTACCCCTGCTTTTTTCTGGATTCCTGTTGCATGGAATATTGTTTTCCATCCTTTGACTTTCAGTCTATGAATTTCTTTCTGAATTAAATGTGTTTCTTGTATACAGCATATTGTTGGATCTTGCTTCTTGATCCATTTTGCCAGTCTGTGCCTTTTGATTGGTGAATTGAGACCATTAACATTGATGGTTAAAACTGATATGTATTGACTTATACTTGTCATGATATTTTCCTGTTGTTGGTTCCCACTCTTTGTTTGTTTTTCCCCTTTCCCGCTATTTAATTATCTGCCCTGCCTGGTGGATCCCTTCTGTTGGGGTTCCTATCTCTTTCTAGAATGTCCTTCAGAACATTTTGGAGTGCTGATTTGGTGGTCATAAATTTTCTCAGATGTTCTTTGTCATGGAAGTATTTTATTTCTCCATCAATTTTGAAAGATAGTTTTGCAGGGTACATCAATCTGGGTTGAAAGTTATTTTCCTTTAGAGCTTGAAATATGTCATTCCAAGCTCTTCTTGACTTGAGAGTTTGTGCTGAAAAGTCAGCTGTGATTCTGATGGGTTTTCCTTTATAGGTGATTTGTGTTTTCTCCCTAATAGCTTTTAAGATTCTGCCCTTGTGTTGAATTTCTGGGATCTTGACTATGATATGTCTGGCTGAAATTTTTTTTGGTCATGTCTAGTTGGTGTTCTAAAAGCTTCCTTTATATTGGGGTCAAATTCTTTTTCTCTTCCAGGGAAGTTCTCCATAATAATGTCTTTGAACAAGGTTTTAATATCTTTGATGCTATCTCCTGCTTTTTCATTTATTCCAATTATTCTTAAGTTGTTTATCTTTGAGTCATCTAGCAGCTGCTGAATTGATTTTTCATGGTCCCTTGCTGTTTTTAAGAATTCTTTCTTTTCATGATCACTAACTGCAAGCCTGTCTTCTATATCAGAGATCCTGTCGTCACATTGGCTTAATCTGCTACAAATACTTTCAATGGAATTTTTGTTCTCTTGGATATCTGCTTGTGTCTGCCTTATGGATTCCATTTCTTTCCTATGCTGAGCATTCATGGTTTCTATAGTTTTCTTAAGCTCATCTATTTTTTTGTCTGTATCAGCTATAGTGTCCTTAAGCATGGTCTTCATTGTGGACATTATCTCTGCAGTTATCTGTGAAATTATTTCTGTTTTAATTTTTTCCAGAGCCTCATTCAGTTGTTTTGTTGTTACCCCTTCAGATAGGCCAGGTGGGTGGCTTTCAGATTGTCCCACCTCATTGCCCCCTAGGTTTGCCTTTGGTGAATTGGATGTGTGGGGATTTGTGCATCTTGTTTAAGTCTCGTCTCATTTTTTCTTTCTTTAATTCCTGGGGTGATGTTTGTAAATTACCTACGATAGGTTACTTTATTGCTAGTGTTCAAGATCTTTAGAAGATGACTACTTCTCTGCAGTATCTTCCAAGTGGAGCTTGCTTTTGGGTTTTGAGCTTTCTGCCAGATCCTACCTCTTCAATTCGTTGGATGTGAGAAGTTGCTACCTGTTTGGCCCAGTTCTTGATTCTTTGGTACTGTGTCACTGTATTTTCTGTGTCCCTTAGTCAATATCAATCATGAAATATCAGGAAGGAAAGCTGTTTAGAACAATTATTTCACATTTGGCTATAATGGTAACTGAAGCATCAAACACAGCCTAGAAAATGACAGACTGAGCTAACCAGTTATTTACTACTTTTAGCCGTATAAAGTAGAGTTGCGGTTATATAACAAAATCTAAAACACACCAGAAAAATTATATGCAGTATGCAAGTCCTTAGTAGGTCAATTTTTTCCCCTCAGGAGTTTAAATTTAAAATGAGTTAAGGAGGAAATAGAGTATTGGGAGAAGAGGAACGAATTAGATGTAAGGTTAGAGGACCAAGAGGGATCCCACTAACATTGGGACACTGGTGCAGAAAAAGAGAAGGAAGGGATAAAAGGAAGAACAGATCACAACCACAATCACAAAGAGGTTAGAGGCGCTGTTTACACTCATATAAAAACCAGAGAGAATAATGAAGGAAAGAGCAAATAGACAAACAGAAACAAAAATGAAGACAAAAACAACAAAGCAAACAAACAAAACAAAAATAAAACCCCACAAAAGAAAAAAATAAAAAAAGTTAAAAAAAATAAATAAATAAAAATAAAAAAAATAAAAACCCTTCACCAGAACAAAAAAGTAATGAGAGAGAAAAAATAAAATAAAATAAAATAAAATAAAATAAAAATAAAAGTAAAAGTAAAAAAATAAAAAGAATCAGTTCCAGGTGTTGACTCTGCTGTAGGCAGGCACCATGTGATGACAGAGTCCTGTTCCGTGCAGGTCTGTCCCAGCGAGCCAGGAGCGGCCCTCTGGCAGGCGGTGAGCAGAGCGTGGACTTTCAGGCGGAGACCAGTCTCCTTCCCCTGCCGCTGTCACTGCACTGCTTTCGCGCCGCTCTGATCCTCGCCGCACCCCCCACAATGGCGCCGGGCCAGTCGCTCTCTGGCGCGGGACAGGTGTGGCTGAGAGACCAGTCTCATTCGCCTGCTGCCCTCAGCGCACTTTCGTGGGCCTGAGAGGCGCCACACCGCCCTGTCCGGAGTGCGAGTTCCCAGCTCTGTGTTTTCGCGCCACTCTGATTTTCGCCGCACCCCCCACAATGGCGCCCGGCCAGTCGCTCTCTGGTGCGGGACAGCTGTGGTTGAGAGACACTCACCGCCGGCCTTCGCCGTTCTCCGCCGCTCCCCTGCCCCGTGGCTGTCTCGCGATCCTCTGTGGGGGCTCCCTGGGTGCCGGCTGTCACCGTGTGTCTGCAGCTTTGAGCTTCTGTCGCGCCGTGATTCCTGGGATGGTAGAAGGTGCGCGCACTGGGTCTGCTCCTTCTTTGTTGAAAAGTACCCTTCACCAGTGCCGGGGGTCCCAAGCTGCGCTTCAGAACTTTTCTGGGTCCCGGGGGGGCATCTCCCCCCCCTCCTGCGCTCTCCCGGTCACTATATTCCCATGGTCCAATGGCAACTTTTAGAGAGTTTCGCTGCGTGCTTCTTACTCATCCGCCATCTTTTTTCTGTCTCCATAACTCAAATTTTAAAAACAAACTATAATGTTAAAATTCCTGTGTAGATATCTGTGGATCATTGCTGGAAATATGAAGCATGAAGTATTAGCATATTCAAAAATTAAACAGGATAGCCGGTCAAATATACATTTTATAAGATATTTCTACAGTTAATGGTGGAGTCAAGTTAAGATTTTCAAATAAGTAAATTAATTTTGTATTGCATTACTGTTCTTTTTGTGAAAAGTGAATATGTGTTTATCTAAAAACTTAACATCGTGTAGAAAATTGTATGTTGCGTGCATATGTCTACATTTCGTTAGCCACATGATGTAGAAGAAAGGAGGAGGAAAGGACATGAATTAGTATTCATTGAATAATGCGCCTAGAAATTACTTATAGAGGCTTTTTCCTATTTCTGTATGTACCCTTGTAATCAAGGTATCCATTCCTCATAATGGAAATCGAGTGTGGGAATCTAAACAGCCATAACTCTTATTTCCTGAATGTTGGGAAATAAAATAAACATATTGGGAAAAAAGATCAGGTAAGGAGTCTCCTTTGTGATAATGACAAATCAACTCTTTGTCTTGGTAAAAATGGAGGTGTATGCATACACATAAAACACCTGTGAAATAAAACACAGTTGGATTCCAAAATATGTGGTAAACAGTAAGAGGTTGGGGGCACAGGAGTAACATGGCTCCCAAAATAAGTAAGGCTTCCACAGTAATTTTTATGTAAATTAGTTGAATGTAATTTTTAAATTTTCCAATTGATAAAATTATTTATTTATAGGATGCAAGGTGATATATACTTGAAATTATGACTGATCAATGACTACTCAGACTAATAAATCAATTCATCACCTCATATATTAATTCTATTTTTTGTTTAAAATTTAAAAAATCTACTTTTTAATACATTTTTAAATGTACAGTACATTGTTTATTATAGGCATCATTCTGGGCAAAAGATCACTAATGCTTGAATGCTTGAATGCTTGAATAATGCTTCTATCTAGCTGAAATTCTGAACCCTTCAACAAATGTCTTGCCTTTTCCCATCTGCCCTGTTCTCCCTTACCAGTTGCTGCTAGCCATTGCTGTTTTCTGTTTCTGTGAGTTCCATTTTTAGAGCCCTAAAGTGCTGTCCTCTGAGATTTGCCTTTTGGCGCATGGCTTATTTCATTTAATATAGTGTTGTCCAGTTTGAACTCACTTTCAAAAATATTTACATTCTGGGAGGCTGAAGGAGGAGGAAGATCATAAGATTAAGCCTAGCCCGTGCAACTCAGCAAGATCCTCACACACACACTGCCGTAGTTTTCTCATTGCTGAGGCAAAATGCACAATAACCACAAGTTAAGGGAGGAAAAGTTTATTTAGCTCACAGTTTGTAGAGATTTCAGTCCATAATCAGCTGGCTCCAAGGTAGGGTGGCTTGGCAGACAGGCATTGCAGAAGCGAAACAGTTCATGGCAGGCAGAAGACAACAAAAGCAAAGGATGACCACGGCTCTTTCTATCCCTTATATCTTATCCAGACTACTTAGGGCAGATAGCACTCACACCCTTAATCCTAGTGCCCTTGAGCCTAGCTTTGCACCATGAATGAATCCCAGCCTTGCGCTCTAGATCCAGCCACCTCTGACAAGTCCCTCTTACGACTGCCTGGGGCTTTGGGGTGACATTTAGACACAACCATAACACACACACACACACACACACACACACACACGGCTGGGGATGTAGCTCAGTGCAGGGGTCCCTAGGCTCAATCCCTATTACAAAACACAAGTCAAAACAACACAAATACCGTACATTTGATCTAGAACTAGAATAGAAATTCAGTCTGTTGCCAGCCAACAAAAATATAGATGGTCAAATATTCTATGTGACATACTTGCTTATACCAAAACAGTCGATTGTATCTGAAAATATTACTTATTTAATCATATTAACATAACTTCCAGTAGATTACCTAACAACTCTCGACCTTATTTTCAGAGAAACTTACATATGAATCATTACATATGTCTACTTGATAGTCCTGTCTTTAAAAGACTTTCTAAAATTCATTTTGATGTCATTTAGACAAGAGTTTGAGTTATTTTAGCAGAAAGAAGATAAAATTATTGCGAGTGGTTTCCTCTAGAACTGCTTAGATTGTGGACACAGCAAATATTCATAAAGGACAAAGAATAAAGTTATCTCTCCCTGTGTCTAGACAGGCAATGTAGCTAAACAAATTGGGACGACGCCTGAGGTGCTTACTGATAGGCTTAATTAGTCAGATACAAAATTGCTTTCCTACTTCTTGTTCATTTACCTGACAGATCAGAAAGAAGAAATTCTGGCCTTAAGCAAGGTCATAACACTTCTATAGGTTATGACCTTTTACAACCTCCTTGCAATATTTTGACAACGATTTTGCTGAGCGGCCATCTGTTTTGTTATAGGTGATGTACTGCAATTACATTGGTTCAGTTGGCACCAACTGGACCTGCTTGTATAAGGCTTGTCCTGCATTGCATATTCATAAATCAAGAGACATTTCTTTTCACATATGTGCAAAAACACCTCACCAGAAAATGTGATGGCAAAAGAATATGCAGTCATATTCTGATGTAGATCTTCTCTATGTTACAAAACAGTTTATTGTTTGTGTTTTCAAGGAACAAAGCATCTGAAAAATTCTTCAAACATAAATTTCCAGAAATGAGAAGAAAATGTTTTATTTCCACAACAAGAAATTTTCTCTTTTTTTGGCTGCAACAGAACAGAAGTGGTAGAGGGATGGATGAGCATAAAACCTGATTTCTCTGTAGGGAGAAGTTCACGGAAGTTCTATATTATGTAGTGCATCTTACGATTCATCGTAAATGAGTTTGTAAGAAAGTATATTCATTTCAAATTTCAAATTGTGTCCCTTCGTGTAATAATCTATAGCTAGCTAATTATTTTTATGTTTTCAGGTACATCTCATTTTTCTTTTTCTTTTTTTTTTTTTGTGGGTACCGGGGGGTCGACCTCAGGACCTCGCGCGCCAGCAGGCGCCCGTGCCGCTGAGCGATATCACCGGCCCTTTTTTCGTATGTGGGATCCGGGAGTCGAACTCGGGCCCTCGCGCTTGCCAGGCAGTCGCTTATGCTACTGAGCCATCTCACCGGCCCCATTATTCTACAGAGAACCAAGCCTCCTTTTCTAATTTTGTCAGTAACTCTTTAATAATGTTTTTCAATTTGTTTGTAGTATTAATACATTTTTGTAGATTGTTTAAAAAGGGGAAAACCAATTAAAATTAAAAAGACTAAAACAAAAGCAATCATTTCAAAATCTTACTACCAAGACAATCATAACCACTAGGTCCAGATTCACAAAATTTTGAGGAAATCTTACCACACATCTTTTCTTTTTCAATTCTAGTTTGATAGCTTAACTGCTGTTAGAAGTTAAATTGTCCAGTGGCATATTCAGTCAAAACTTGGATCATCTCCTTTTCTACATAACAGAAAGAATAAAAATAAAGGTCCTCTATCTGGAAGACTAGCAACTGCATCTGACCTCAGAAATCAGGGCTGGCTCTTGGTAGTTTGTTTGTAATGGTTTAAATCTGAATTAGCTTCCAAAACCTAATCACAGGCAATATTCATATAAGCACTAAGATTTTATTAAACTTTTGAGCGATCAGTTCTGATAATTCCAGGTCACATTGTAAAATAGACAGTCTGTTGCCAGCCAACCAAGTACAGCCTGTACTTGAGCAGTCCCCACCTTCTCCAATAGCACTGTACTTCCCGGGTCCTCAGCCTACAGAATAGCGAAGGCCTACGTCAGGTGTGTAAAACCATCACAAGCCACAGGGAGATGCACGCTTGCGCCATTACTGCTCTTCCATGGCCTCATTTTTTTTTTAAGGGAAGAAGAAGAAAAAATAGAAATAAAATAAAACAAGAGTTTCAAATCAGGCTAATAGGACAGCAACAATAATTAATACATTGTGCATTGTTATCTTCATAGTAGTTACTCAGAGTACAAGATCTATTTTATGAGCTCTCCATTTAAACCCCAGACTCAGTGGATTCTCTCAGCAAGGCACAAATATTGAGAAATTATCTGAAAATGAATGAAAGTAGTTCAAACGCATGTTCTTTACCTGGTGGAAAATCAGCATGTCCGATTTACACTAATTACTATTTGTATTAATGAATATGAATACAGAGGAAAGAAAAAGTAGGAGTAATTCTTCAATTAACTTCATAACACTGTCAGAAGGTCTTTTAACTAATGTTTAAAAATTTATGCTCAGTTGCCTCTTTCATCTTATTTTTGTATTCATAGGATCATCTTTCATGAGTATAAACACATAAGTATAATTTTCTGTGGTAATACTGATGTTGCCAAGTGTCTGTTTATATTTATTATCTATGTATCCTGACACAAATAGCTCATACTTCCTCATTTCTTATATTCACGCTGATATATGAGCAGATTAATTGACATAATGCAGTTATCTATCTTTTTTATGTGTTCATTAGTCTACTGACCCAGTTTCAGTTAATTAAGTCATTCTTATTTAATATTGTGCATTATTCTGTTTATGCTGCATTACAATGCCGTTGACATTTTACCCATGGGTGACCTCTTTCAAAGCTAATTTCTATTCAATTGTATTCCGTAAGTAAATCAAAAGATGGAGTGTAATATGGACAATTTATCTTTTGGAAAATATCAATGTGAAGGCAAAATAAAATTGACATGAAGTTCATAATAGTATAAAATAAGAACCATTTAATCTATGATATCTATTTATTTAATAGATTTATGGCTGACATCAATTTCTCTAGCACTGACAGGATCCATAATGGTTTTAAAAAGTTTTCTCATATAGATTTAGGTCTTATTCTTGGAGAACTGAAGACTGAAGATGCTTTAAAAATAACATAAAAAGGGTTATTCATTTTTAGTAAGTTTATCTTTGGGCTTGCTAAAAAGTTACTGATTTCTTAAGTGTAAAAGAAACCCAACAAAATTATTACAATTTCTTGTGTAAATCACAAAAAGAATACTCAATATTTTATAAAACATCTATCATTAATTTAAAATCAAATATACTTTAAAATATTAATTGTTAATAAAATTGCATGCTTAAAAGCTCATCAGAGTCTTTTCTAAAGTCATATGCCTCCATGCAAATTGGTTGCGTCAGTTGTACAAATTAGGATTGGAACCTAAATGCAATCTGTTTTATACCCCTACTGAGCCAAACTTTTGCTGACAAGTACCAAACTTCTTTGGTTTTTATCCCCTATTGCAAAAATTTTGTTAATATATTTCCAAAATGAGTATAATTTCTAAATTATGCTTAAGATTTATTCCAATAGTACAAAATATCAAAATATACAACCACATACATTTTAAAAATGCAATGCAATAAATTTAAAATAATTTAAATGCTTATTGGTAATCTTAAATTTTGGTAATTTTAGTTATTATAATTGATTTACAAATGCATTGTAGTTAAATGAGATTTTCTTCTGTTTTTATTCTTGAACTGATTTTGGCATAGTTATTTAAAAATTTGACTCTAATTTTAATTTGTCTAAATATTGGTTGAAGCAGAAGAGAAAAATGGAAAAGATACCATGAAGAGATGTATAGTTTTTAAAAAGTGTACTATTGCTTGTGTTCACTAACTTACCATGTGTACCCTTGCCATATTCATTAAGAGTGAAAATTCTATGGACAGGAAGGGTAGGTACTGTTTCTGCCCTGTCCTTTTCTGTTTCCTTTATTCTTGCTACAAATACTCTTATAGCTTAAGGTTATCAACATCTACGGTTGCCTAGTTTAAAAAGGTGCTTATCTTCCACAAGGTCCCAGTTCTTAAATGTCACCAGCTCTTAATACCACCATACTGGGACCAAGCCCCTAGCACATGAAGCCTTGAGGACCAACCACATTGACGCCATGGCACACACGCAGACTCTCTCCTCTCTCTGGTCCCCACCCACCTCCCTCCATTATGCATCCAATCATTGTCTTTTAGCCTAGAGTCAACCCTTTAAAGTTAGTTCCTTTAAAAACTTTCCATGTCACTTTACTTAGTTTTCTGGATTCCATTAACAAGGAAACAATAAAATGAAGAAGTTAAGATGTCGGATCTGAAACCGGACTACTGTGTGCAAACCGTAGCTGGCCATCCTTGTCTCTGTAGCTTTGGTGAAATTATGTCACATTTCTGGGCCTCTGTTGCCTGATCAATATGATGAAATGTATGGGCGTAGTAACAGGCAGAAGTGTTATTTTGGTGAGCTTCTCAAGAACAGTTAAAAGGTGATATTTAGGTATGAATCAGAAAATAGTGAGTGAGAGAGTGTAACGTGTGTGTACATCTGTCGGACAGTCGAGGTGAAGGATAAGTTCAAAGCAAGAGCATATGTCAAATTCTGTAGTATTTCTTTGCCTGGCATGAATCATAAATGAAGTGGAATTTGTTCAAAAAGACGTAAAGGCAGAAGACAGACCTGATAGGATACTACAAAGACTTTGCTTTTTATTCTGAAAGAGAGAGAAGCCAGGGAAGGACTTCAAACCTACGTATCGAATATGACTTCCATTATTGGGGTTCAGCTTCTCCTTTGTTCTGTCATACTGCCCTCCAATTCAGTGCCTCTAATCCAGTTAGGTTACCTGTCCTTTTCCCCTGGGGAAGCTTCTTGATGGTGAAAGCCATTTATTTTTCATCTTTGAATCTACTTAATACAGAAACTAGTTAATACAGAACTTACTGTATTGACGAGACTACAATAGATGCTCGAGAAGTACCTGCTGAAGAAGTGAACTGGCACAAGGAATGCTCTTTAGTCATGAAACAGCAGGTCAAGTTCAGTAGAAAGAGTTTTGCTCTGAAATTTAGTGGGTTTGGAGTTTCTTGCTCAATGATATTGGTTTTGGGAACTTAGGCCCATTCTGTAATTATTTATGCATTCAGCAAACTGTTTTTGAATGGATTTTATGATCAAAATGTGTCAAATTTCAAAGTCACTGGACCTCAGATTTCTGTTTTGTTTTTACATTGAGAGCTATACCTACCTTTAAAGCCTTATTCTGTTTCATGATATCCAGTTCTAATTTAAGGATATTGTGAGCTTCAGGGAATTTTTGTCTTAACTCCCTGAACAGACCATTTCCCAAGCATTTTTAAATGAAATTTAAAGAAACTACTGCCAAACTATTAAAGCCTTAGGGCTGCTGAGAAGTCATTAGTTTTATAAAACTGTAAGATGCTTCCTCCCATTCAGTTTGACATTGCTAATGATCTTGAATCTACTTTCCTCTTATACTTTTATATTGTCTAATTCATAAAACTTAACAAAGCATATACAACACAGAAACCTACATTACTTTTCAATATGAAGGAGACAGGGACACATTAAATTAAATTATATGTATTAAGGCAGCTGCACTAAAATAACTTTGTTAGTTACCATCAGATATACTGTAATGTGAATTCAACTAATTGTTGAAATATACATTTAATAATTTATGTTTCATTAATATACAGTACACATAGGATGTAAAGGAATATATATTTATTATGGCATTCTAGAAAATTATCTTGAAGATATAAACTAATTTAAAATGTGATGGCTCTTATCACATATTTCAGGCTACTTCATTAAAACAGCCATATATTCTATTGATGACCTAGCTTTAATTTGACTCTGAAATTTTCCTGCCCTACTTCATTGCCTTACTAGAGTATGGTGAGGTTTAAAGTAAGATCATTTCTGCATAATCATTGCACATCATTGTGGCACATTGAAATAGTAATAAAATTTAACATTGCCATCTTTTATATAGAGGGAAAGCAAAACCTTATAGTACATATTCTGCTATTGCCCATAGAAAGTCTTTTGGTACTTTTTCTTTTAAATTTAACAAGTAATGACGAAAAGAAGGTATCATTTATTTTACTTGCAGGGTTTTCTATTAAGACTCAGTCAGTTGGGGTAATATGGTTTGGCGGTATCTCCAAGGATTGTACGGGTGTTAATGTTATGCTATTTCAGAGTAACATTGATAATCTGTTACTACATATTTTGAAAATACAGCACTTTGCTATGGCATAAGGCATGACTTAATAGGGAGTTCAAAATTGTGATCCATGTATCTTGATTAATGTGAGCAGCAGTATGTTTTTAAATACTCTATTATTCAAGTTACTACATTGCTTAGATCTATTTTTGTTTTGTACAACAAAAGATTACTTTGATTATTTATATATTACTAACTTTTTGCTTAATTTTTAAAAATTGTGCTCCTATGGGTTATTTATGTTTTTATTCCCCTAGCAACTGCTATCCCATTGCAAATGTGAACTAATCCCTCTAAAACACCTGTCAACTATTCTTTGCTTTATCTCTTCACCATTCACTCTAGTCAGATGCTTGTGGGGTGCAGGGTGGGGTGTAGTTACCCTTGGAAAAGTTAAGGAAGCTTTCAAATACAGACAGTATCTGTCTTTAAGTTCCTTCTAAATTACTGTTTTCTCATTTTTACATACTTTGTCCCACTTTCCAACACTTGAAGGTACTTACTCCTGAATAATGCAAGATTTACTGTTTTCAATTTTGTTTCTATTCTTTTCTTGAATGATTGCAAAATCCCATGAGTCAAAATGTGATCCTTGGTTCTTGAACTAACTACATCAGCATCACTGGGAAATATTTTAGAAATGCAAATTCTTGTGTGTGTGCGTCTGTGTTACTGGGGATTGAATCCAGGGCCTTCATGCCGAGCCAAATCCCAAACCCTTTGTTTGCTTTTGGTTTTGTTTGAGACAGGGTCTGCATTGTTTGCTAAATTGCCTAGACTGGGCTCAAAATTGGGATCCTCCTGCCTCAGAGTGCTGGAATTGCAAGCATGTGGTAGCATGCCTGGCTAGAAATGCATACGCAAATCTTGACAACACCTTATACCTAAGGAATTAGAAAATGTACGTGGTCCTCAAAAACGTAAACAAGCTGCACGTGTGATTATATTACTTTCAGAACCAAAACCACAGGCTTTTGGACATGTGGGAATTTAAATTTCTTCCTATTTGGGGGAGTGTGGCTGCACATGCCCTGATTGGAATGCTTCCTGCCTTTAGTTTGTGGACTCACCCGACATGTCGGTGAGCCGTGAGCCTGGAATCTTCTAGGCTTCCAGACATTGTCAATCTTGGTTTCTGGCAATCAAGATGGTCTTTAAAGGGAAGCTCTCTCTGGATCTTAAATGAACTCTGTTGAATAAAATCAACTTCATCTTACTCTTTCCCAGGCCAGGTCCAGAGAGACATTCCTTACCTATGAACTCGGCTTTAAGCCCAAAATGACATGGAAAATTCATGCATAGTATAAAGTAGCTTCCAGGCAGACTTAGTGATTCCTTTCCTTTTCACAAGAAATAGGCAGCTAGCTCCACCTAACATCTGTCCTACCATAATCTTGAGTCTTATGCAAACAATATACTACTGTAGTTAACTGGTGAATAACATAATTTCATTTCCATTTTGGGAAACATTTTTATGTCATTCACTCTTCACATTGCCTAGAAGCATAGCATTCTCTTGCTTCTACTTGAATGTATATAGATTTCACCATGCGTAATAAATGCTATTTGAAAAACATGATGCCTATGGTCTGAGTATTTGGATCCTTCCAAATTGATGTGCTGAAATCCTAATCCTCAAGGTGCTGGCATTAGGAGGTGGACTATTAGGGAAATGAGCAGGTCTTGGGCTGGAGCCTTCTGAAGGAGGTTCATGCTCTTACGAAAGAAGCCAGAAAGAAGGTTCTTGTCCCTTCTGCCACATGAGGGTGCAGCATGAATCTGGCCATCTGTGAGCCAGGAAAGAGTTCCAGAGCAGACAAAGAATTTGCTGGTGTCTTTATCTTGGATTCCAGAACTGTGAGCCATATATTTCTTTTGTCAGTAAGCCTACTAGTTTACGGTATTTTATTATTGCACCCCAAATGAACTAAATGAGTGGTTATGCTAAGATAAAGCTTTGTATTTAAAAGCAAGCCAATGCTGAAAAATTATAAGCCATGGGACCTTGAAAAGACCTCATTTCATATCCATCATCTACAGATTAATGAATCTTTACCAAGCAACGTTCCCCTATGAACAGTTGTTCAGTATACCTGAATGTATCAGATTTGACAGGTACTTTTGCTGTCATCTGCTTTGCAGTAATATTTGTTTGTATTCTTAGTTCTTTTATGTTTAAAAATGCACGTGTCACGTGAAAATAAGTTCCCTTAAGAAATGTAAAGACGGGCAAATGTTACTTTCTGTTCATTTTTAAATGTTACTTGAACTTATTGCATCTATTTCTTTATAGATATTGCTTACAGGATAACTTAACATGTTTCATCAAATCGCTTTTTAAAAATAATTTTAATCACATAAAAATATCCCAATTTTAGTTCATTTAGTTCTAATTAAGTAGATGTTTGCTTAACAGATAATGTATTTTCAGTATAATTATTGCTAAACAATTAATATTTTGCTTAGCCAATTCGAAGATTTATGAATTAGAAAAATGACAAATTTTTAGCGATTCAGCTGATCTAACAGTAGGTACTTACAGACATTTGCTAGAGACATCCGCAATTCTGTTCGTTCTCCCTGTAC
Organism: Erethizon dorsatum; assembly: GCA_028451465.1. Lineage (NCBI taxonomy): Eukaryota > Metazoa > Chordata > Mammalia > Rodentia > Erethizontidae > Erethizon > Erethizon dorsatum. The sequence continues at coordinate 58,488,687 of CM051830.1, read as the reverse complement.
ATGTGTGCAAGAAATGGCCATGTGTTAACGATCAGTCCTCCAGGTTTTATTTACTTGCTTTTGGAAGGACAACTGTTCATGTGATCAAGATACATGTGGGAGAATTTGACATTGCAGTTCAAACAGAAAATCACTTTTATTTATTTATTTATTTATTTTTTTTTTTTTTTGTGGGTACCGGGGGGACGACCTCAGGACCTCACGCACCAACAGGCACCCGTGCCGCTGAGCGATATCACCGGCCCCTTTTTCGTATGTGGGTTCCGGGAGTCGAACTCGGGCCTTCGCGCTTGCAAGGCAGGCGCTTAAGCCACTGAGCCGTCTCACCGGCCAAGAAAATCACTTTTAAAGGAAAATAAATATTATGTGTACATATAATATACAGATTATTAGAGAGTTTTCTTCCTGGGGAACAGTTCTGAACCTATAGCAAAAAGAGGAGATTTTGCTTTGGGTTCTGAATTATACTTCATTTGTATATGTAGTCATTTTCTAGGGAAAGTTCATTTTTGCATGTAGAACTAATATAGGTAGGCATTATCGGAAACACAAATATTATTGACACGTCTTATTCAATAAGTAGTACATTTTTTATCAGCCTTAGAAATTCTCAGAGAGATACTGTATTAGGATAAATGGCTAAACGATACTAAAATATGTACAGCTCCCAAACTGATCAATATCAAATGAGATTTTCAGAGAAATGAAAGGTTTGAGGCCTTGATATATTTTATTAAAATATGTGAGAAACAAAAAGCATTGATTTTGACTTTTATTTTCTGGGAAGCTATTGTTTCCCAGAAGCTTAACAATGACTGTGTTCCTTTTATTTTTCTTTTATAAAAATGAGCAAAGTAAGAACCTTCATAATTAATTTTAACAATTTTAAGTCAATCATACCAAATATCCATTCAGCATAATGTTCATACCCATAATCTATCACAGGGGTTTGTTAAATCAATGTCTTTCAAATCAGTTCATAATTAAAGGTTTAAACATCAAAAGTCTGTCTTTGTATTATGGAATATATATATATAAAATATATAATTATGGAATATATGTATTATAATATTGTTAGTCTCCATAAGCTTATTCATTATGCAAAAATTAACAGAGAGAATGAGAGAGAGAATGAATGTCCACAGCAGTCGTACCATTGAAGTATAATTTCATATGTATCATTTAAACAAATGGGATTTTTTGGTCTTGTTTTGTTTTGCTTTTTCTTTTCTTTTCTGTCTGAATAACTGAACCCAAGAGCCTTGGACATGCTAGGCAAGTATTTTACTGCTGAGCTACATCCCCAGCCATACCTATGAAGAACAAAGTGTACAAAGATTGTGTCAGTTTGTGAAAAGGGACAGTTTACCTGGAATGTATTTTTGTAGAAAAGAATAGCATTTGGAAATTTTGAAGCAGAATCCTTCTAAGGAAAAAAATTAAAGTGCTTACATTTCTCCCTGAAGGTGGTAAAATGCAGATTTCTGGAGACCATCACTAGATATTCTGACTAATTCTCGGCTGGGGTTTAAGAATCCTTCATGTCCAAGAATCATTCCAAGTGACCCAGCTGGAGTGGCCAAAGATAATCTTTTGACTCACGGGAGTTGCCTCGATTCTTGTAAGGAATTACCTTTTGAGACTTTTACCCTTATTTCATGCATAACAACCCAATCATCTTCAAATATATTCTATCCCCTGTCTTAGGGTACTTTCTTTTGGTTCATTTCCTCCAAATCTGCTCTATGCCGGTACTTTAGGCTGCATACAATCCTTGAATCATGTTTCTGGCTTTTTTTTTTTTTTCCTCTTCAGTACTAGAGATTGAACCCAGGTCCTTTGCCCTGAGCTATATCCTCAGCCCTTTTATACTTCCCGATTTTGAAACAGATTCTTGGTAAGTGGCTAAGTATCCCAGGCTGGGTTCAAACTGGTCATCCTCCTGCCTCTCCCACCCAGATCTGACTGTTGGTAAGGCCGCTTTTAAATAATCTACAAAAATGCTTTTAAAAACTAAAATACTTTGCCAATGTACATGCTACCTGTGAATTCTTAACAGATCATACGTGTAATTCAATGATGTCCTTAAATGCAGAATACCTATTCATGCTACACTGCATATCACTTTCCTCAATGTATGTTTGTTCTCTAATTTTTTAATAACTCTAAACTTGGTTTTTAAAAGAAAGTGTTTCTCTGTATATTTAATTTTCTCCATACTGTAATTTTTCATATCCATTCTTATACAAAATAAGTGATTTCATCATTATGACTTGAAACTGAGTTCGATTCCTGGTTCCAAAAAAAAAAAAAAAAGAAAGAAAGAAAAAGAAAAATTATAACCGATGCACACATTTCTGAAAAATTCAGGTAACACTTCAAAATAATTGTACTTCCTTTTTTTCTTCTACTGTCGTACCTTAGTGTTGAGTTTGAATAACAGAGACCTAGGACAACGCTCGGTACTGTCTTTAGTCACTGCGTGCAGGAAACAGATCCGGCTGCTCTCAATTTGGCTCTGAGACCGGATTCTGCACTGATTCAAAAGTAGAAGAGGCTCGCAGTGTTGGGCTCTGCAAGGAATACGGAATAATGAGAAATAAACAATCCCCTCCCTCATGACACCGGCAGACAGAGAGAAGTAAACTGTCCTTCTACAAAGTGATAAAAATGTCACGCGGAGCCCCAGTTAAACTGTCTGCCTGTGGGATGCGCGTGGTAACATCCTCGTGCACTCAGGCGCTGGCCTCCAGGCCCAGATCACGCTGGTTTTATCCACATCGAGGCAGACAGACACACAGGGCTTCTCTTTCTGCCTTTCTAACCCACTGTAAGCTCAGTGCTCTGTGACCTGAGAGAAGTGAAACTAAATACATAACTTACTGATCGTGGTGTCCTCCTGTCAGTACTGCTTTGGTACATATCTGCCCAGTGAATAAACACAATGCCTTTTCAAAGATTTGTTATCTGAGAAGCTAGGCTTCTCATAGGTGCGTTATCTTGCCAAAGAAAATTAAACCTTTGTACTGAATTATTCTTATCTTCTGTAAAAAATAGATAAATTTATACCCAAGAATATAAACACAAATATATGTAGTAGGAAATAACAGTGAAGAATAATAAATAGGGATTCATATTTATAATAAATTACTATATCATTTTAAAATGGTACTTGATGTAGTAAAAGTAAAGTACTAAAATATCTGCAGAGATTTCTAACAGTAATTCTTTGTAATCTCTTATTAATTTAATACTGGTTCCTCTAACTAAGAGTGAAGCTGGGAAGGCCTTTGACAGGAACGGTGACTCCTGTGATGTGAAATGTTAATATCTTTAGTTAACATGTACTGCATTTTTATACAAACAGCTACTGTATTCAAGTCACAGATAAACTATCAGATATTACACAATTTATGGTAGTTTTACATGCTGGAAGACTTGGTGGCTTTAGGTAAATACAGGGTCACAACCTGAGTAATGCCAGTGTGAAATTGTACCAGGGCTTTGGTACACGGTTTTGACTGTGCATGGCTTCTGTGATGATGGAAAGAGACCCGTGAGCTCTGTGTGAAAGAGGACTTGGTTGGGCCGTCTTGCTGTTTAATGTTCAAGTCTCTAGGGAGGTGGGCCCGATCCTAGAGCACAGCAGTTGTGTGAAGGTGGGGGGCTTCATCCACAGCCTAGAATGTTCAGATCAGTGCCCTCTGTCTTTGTAGGTGAGTTCTGGGCCTCGCCCTCAGTTTTTACACATCTCCGGTGGTAGAGTGAGTGTTTCTTTATGTGCTTCCCAGGAGAGCTCCTAACCTTCTGACTTCGTTACATTTCTCATTGCTGAGACAAAATACCCGACACCCAAAGTTAGGGGAGGAAAGGTTTCTTTGGTTCACAGTTTGTAGAGGTTTCAGTCAATAGTCACCTGGCTCCAGGGCAGGGCGGCATGGCAGAGGGCCATTGCAGAGGAGAAACTGTTCATGGTGTGGCAGGCAGAAGGCAGAAGGCAGCAAGCAACGAAGTAGGAAGGAAGCATCCGCCACAATCTGCCACTTTCTTTTACCCCTTCCAGGCTACCCATCCTTTTGGTTAGTGCTTCCCACAACCAGTGTGGCTCTTCCCATTATTCACACCAAGAACTATGCCAGACCAATCAGTGGACTAATTTAGTAATCACATAACCTTAATCCCAGCACCACACATCCTAGATCCAGCCAGCTCTGAAAAGCCCCACCTATGACTGAATGAGGATTTTCAGGACATCTAGACACAAGCTTAACACCCTCGCTCTAAAATGACAATAACTTGCCCTCAGGCTTTGTCTTTTTCAATGCCTCAGTGGCACTGTATAAGTGCAAGCTAATACCACTAGTACCATTTCTGCTTTCACTTTACCTCCGCAATGCAGCCCTTGCATTTCTTAGTGCACGGCCCATCTTCCCCGTGCATTGGTGCCATGTCCTAGGGGGTGTATTTTAACAGTTTCACTACTGCTCTACAGTCTCAGCTATCCGCAGTCCACCTACAGCTGCGGACAGCTTTCTTTCCCACTTAATTATCAAAAGTTCAGCTCTGAAGTTTCACTTTACAATTCACACGGTGGGCCATTCCTGGCTGTAACTCTTTTAGGGAGTTTCCTTAGGGAACTTTTTAAGAAAGGAGAATTTTCGTTGCGGAGTTCAGTCTGTGGAAGAGTGCAGCAAAGAAATGTGCATACAGGCTGGCTGAACGGCAGTGTGACTGTAACAGACACTTCAGGCAACCCCAGGGGGCGTGCTTGAGCCGGGGTACCCTGTTAGGAATGTCTCGAATTGAGGCAGAAGGGTTCTGCTTTTGTGCCTCTCCATAAAGCAGCAATCAGATCTGGGCTGGAGATCGTGGGTAATAACACAGCACTAGCAAGGCTATGAGCAGGCAAAGACAAACTGCAGGACTCAGCCATGGCTTGGCAGCTGCCGAAACTCCAGAGGGCCAGGACTAACAAATACTCAGCTACGGAGCCTGGGGTCTGTTACACATCACAGCACCTGCTGCCGCCTAGGGTGCTACTTAGCAGAAAAGAAGGCAAACACTGATGAAACACCCAGCTTTCCACCAGTAGAATTTAGGAAGCCAGATGGGTACCTTTTGTGATACGACTACTTTATTTTATTTTGTGGAAAAAAAAATACTGTTTTGGGCCCAGGCAAACAAGAAGGCTCTCTTTGTTTGATAATAAAAATTCAAACAGATTCATTTGAGAGGGATATCTTTGAGTGAGAATTCAGGAGTTTTAAAAATTGGAGTGTTTTGCAAAATGTTTATTTGGTAAGTAAAGGAAAGAACTTGTGTAAGTATATTTTGAAGAAATAACAAGTTTTATCAGTGGGGTTATTTCAAAATAGTAATCTTTTACCATTTGGTTTCTGTAGTTACAATACAGTATAAATTGTGAATCTTCAAGATCTAAGGAGTTTGGAAAGCAGTGGAAATAACTGTTTTACTATGTAGTTTTCAAATTCTAGGGGCCGGTGAGATGGCTCAGCAGCATAAGCGCCTGCCTGGCAAGTGCAAGGGCCCGAGTTCGACTCCCGGAACCCACATACAAAAAAAGGACCGGTGATATCGCTCAGCGGCACGGGCGCCTGCTGGCACGCGAGGTCCTGAGCTTGACCCCCGGTACCCACAAAAAATAAATAAATAAATAATATTCTAGTCAAGGAAACCTGGGGTCATGTGTACATTTTAGAAGATATTTTTGATATTCTTTTTTAATTTCTCTATAAGAATGAAGCTAATTTTATGTTGAACCAAAGATTATTTACGGAAAGCTTTCTAGTGTATTATGTGGCAGGATACTTGGAGAGAAAAGAGTCGTAGTTGTTTTACTATGATGAGCGTTGGTTGCCCTGAAGTGCTTCTGAGCCCTCATTTTTCCATTTGGGACGCGTTTTCCTCCTGCCAGGCTCCAGGCTCCAGGAGCCGCGGATGACTCTGGCACAGTACTCCCCACAGCCTCACATTCATGCTGAGGACAGAAAGTGGAATTTTTAAATTAAGCTCTGTAAAAGAAACCACATGACAAGCACTATAATAGAAATGTAATCAAGTTGTGCAGACCCAAAAATGGAGTTGCCATTTCTCCATTTCTTTAGCATTACAGAAGGAACAAAATCTATCATGATTTTTCTTTCTTTCTTTCTTTCTTTCTTTCTTTCTTTCTTTCTTTCTTTCTTTCTTTCCTCCCTTCTTTCTTTCTTTCTTTTTCTTTCTCTTTTCTTCTTTCTCCTTTCTCCATCCCTCCCTTCCTTCCTTCCTTTTTCTTTTCTTTTTTCCTCTCTCTCTCTCCCTTTATTTGTGGTACTGGGAATTCGAACCCATGACTTTGCACATGCTAGTCAAAGTTCTCTACCACTGAGCTATACCCCTATCATTTTTTTTCTTTTTGAGATGGGATCTTGTTGTGTTGTACAGGTTGTGCTTGAACTTGCAATCCTCCTGCCTCAGCCTCCTGAGTAGCTGGGATTACTGGCACGTGTTACCAAGCCAGGCTTACTCTGTCTTTTTGAAGGATACAAAGGAACTTTCCAAATAGAAACCTAGAGTTAATTCCACAATGCACATTTGTCATATAGCAGTAATTCCAAGGGGAGTTAGAATGTATGGTACACTGGATGATATGATATCCGGTGGTAAAATGATGACGGAGTTTTTATTCTGACTACACAAAATAGAGAGTTTATTAAGCAGTACTGAGTGCATAGTTCATTCCATACATGGTAGGAGTCAACGAGGACTTATACAAGAGCTGAGTAACAAAGTTATATTTGATTTTTGGAGGAATAAAATGAGAGACAAATACATATGGTCAGAGAAATACTGAGGCTATAACTGAAGCTAACTTATAAGAGCCCAGAAGTAAGGGCATCATGATTGCTTAGAAAGGAATTTCTAAGGAAAAACCAAATGAACCTGAAATCATTATTTAAGTGAAATTTAAGGATGCAGTGGGATTTAATTTGAAAACCAGGACTTATGTGATGTGCTGAGAGCTGCTTGGTGCATAGAAGGCCAGAGAGTAGCCAGGTGGACGAGTGGTAGACTGAACAATGGCACTAAATATATCCGGTTCTAATCCAGAGAACCTGTGAACTTTACGAGGTGACAGGAACTTTGCAGATGTGGTGAGACGAAAAGCCTGAGCGAATTCTCCTGGATTACACGGGCAGGCCCTAACGGTGCTCTCGGGTATCCTCTGCAGAAGAGGCAGAGAGATGCAAAGCCAGAAGACTAAATTTTAGGGATTATATAAAAATTTAAAGACAAAAATGATTTAGGAAAGATTTTTTTTTCCACATTAGCCTGCGCCCACACAGGGTCTAGATCTTCAGTATTGCTGTTTTCTACCTCCTGTCTCTTCTTATCAAAGGTCTTTAGGACAATGACAGGAGAAGTTGTCACCCCCACATAACAGTGCCTTTGCAGAGATGCCTGCTGATGGAGCAGCTTAAGACTGCTCCACAAATATCTTCTTATTTTATAAGGAGAAAAAGTGAATTCTAAAATAGCTATTGTTATGCATAGTACATAAATAAACCAGTTACTGGAAAAAAAAAAACCCTTCCTAAATCATTTTTGTCTTAAAAATGTTATATAATCCCTAAAATTTTTAGCTTGTTTTACAAGAGAATGGTTATTTGATATATAAATATAAAGAAACTACTGATTCCATTATACCACATAATCACAAATTAGTCTTACTAATCTCACAAATTTATTCTCCTTATGGTTATTTAGCGTAATAGGATTCAAAGAAGTCTGTAAGACTACATATTTGTAAATTCTAAATCACAAGCCACGTTTATCCATTAGACTCTTCTTCCTCTGTACAGTGGCAGTGACCTTGGTTTCTTTCCATTGGCAGAGATTAGGACTAATATCTCTCGTGGTTAATGAATAAATATTAATCATTGTGACACAGTAAGACTAATTTCTCTCCATGTGTTTAAGAACACATTTGTCTTGTGAGTCATTGTAAGGGATCAGAATCAATGCCAAAATTTAGGAGTGAGTCTTCTAAGAAAAGCTGTTAGTTTTAAAACACTTACTGTGTTCCCAGCTGCGGTTTCAGAACATAATTTTGTTAATCAGGAATTAACGAATGACTGGGAATGCTTTAGACGGTTAGTGGGGAAACTTGGCACAACAGATAGATTGTCCTCGTTAATACCTGGCTTATCTAGGAAATATAAATAAGGCAATAAAATATGGTTATTCTAGAACTGAAGGTGTGAGCAAAAAACACCTAGGCCAAGTTTATTGATTTAAAATTAAAACTGGTGAAGACCCATTAAGTGAAATGCTCAGTAGCATCCATGGAGTGGCATTCCGGACCAAAATTAAAAACTCCGACACCGGCCTAGGGTTTTTACCCATGTCTGTGTTTACATTAAGTTAACACCACCCTAAGTGGTGTGATATACGTAGAACATGTTTGCTTATGAAGAGAATGACAACAGGAGTCTGGAGGAGGAGGAGGAGGAGGAAGAGGGAAAGGGCTGGAAATACTTTTTCTGGTCTCTGGTGATCCCAAGGAGAAAGGAGAGTGGTGAGAGCAGTGATTAGGTAAACTACATTAAATCCTGAATTAATAAACACACTGTAAGTCAAATTTTAAGGAAGTGTTTTGAGAATAAAAAATCTGCTTCTTGGAATTATTATTGGGAATTCATAGACTCCTACCCTGCTGATGTTGAAAGGGGTATTTAAAACTGTAATTCACTCTTCTAAGCCATTTTACACACTTCTTCTCCTTTCTTCTGCCACTTCTTTGGTTACAACAGCCATGGCTGTGCTCGTGTATCACCCTTCTCACTCTACTGATGTCAACTTCATGGGTAGCCTATCAGCCTGCACTAAAACCATGATGTTAACCGTGAGACAAAAGAAGCTTTATATCAAGAAACTCTGCAGATGTACAGAGCTTCCAATCACAATGAAGACTGTGGGACCTGAAACCAGTTCAGATAAATTCCTGTCCCGTGAATGCTCTTTCAACTGTGATGTGCTCAGAATTCCTCTTTGTAATTGTGAGGAAGTAAACTTGTATTAAAAAGGAAAGCTACAAGAAAACACTGCAATGAGGTTTTTATGTGCTATTTGCTCAAGGTTACTCCTTCCTGTCTGCGACAATAAGCTTTAGATTCAGATGGCATTAAGTGTGATGTTTGCTACACATTGAGCATATCCAATGAATATGATGCGTACTTCCTGTGTGCATCATTCTGTATGCTAATAATAAAATTATGTGTAGTAAATTGTACATATAATTATATATTTTAAAATATATATACATAATTGTACATAAATGCTGCATCTAAATTTAAAAACCTTTCCTAATCTTACAGGACTTAAAATAAAACCCTAATAAAGTTAAAATATTGTCAGAAGCAAACAGTTCTACAGAACATGAAATATTCAAAACAGAAACACAGTTGAAAATATCTTTAAATTATCTCAAATTGATTATTTTATTTATATCAAGAACCGATGAAATGTGTTATTCTAAGAGGTTGTTGAAAAGTATGCAAAATTAAAAAGCCAAGATTATAGTATTTGTTTGGTGCTTGCCTCCATTGTTTCTGTGAGAAAGCCTAGTCTATTTTTTCTCTTTTATGGATGCTGATTTTCTTCAGGATCACTCTGCCAGGAACGAGTTCTACACTTGTGGTTTAAAAACTTTGACACACTAATTTACATACACCCTAAGGGTGCGAATATCCATCAGTGCATTCATCTGTCAAAACAGTGATTTTGATTGCTCTGTCTCTATCAAACTCAGGAAAGACAGAGTCAAAATGGAACCTGAAAATAATCTGTATTGTGGGCATAGTTCTATTTATTCCATGTGTACACAATTAAAGCTGAATATTTACATAAATTCAGGTTAATATCAGGGCTTTCTCCATGGTCACCCCTGTTGTAAGGTCAGGGACAATGACTACTGGTCGCTCCAATTGTTATGCCATATTATTCTCAAATATATCATCTAATAATCTCGTGATACACACAAAAATTCAGTATGAGGTTTCACATGTTAAGAGGACTATATTCAGCATCTACATTGTCTTTCATATTCATGAGTCCTGCATCAGTTAATTCAACCAACTGCAAACTGAAAATATTTGGAAATAAAAAATTCCAGAAAGTCTCTAAAAAACAAAACTTTATTTTGTCTTACTCCAAGTACCTCGGTGAATCCAGTAAAATAAAGCAATGTGTAGAAGCAATCTGCTGTAACTGCCCTCATTTCACAAATGCTCAGCGTCTCTCTTCCGGTAGTTTGAACATTATTCACCTCGTGTTTCCTTTATGTTGTGTATGTTACAGCTGTGATGGAAACATCTGCACTGGACATGTACAGGCGGGGATTTTGTCATTATTATCTGATCAACATAGTATCACAGTTACTTACGTAGCATTTACATTGTATTATGAATTATAAGAATTCTAGAAATGATTTGAAGTACATGGAGACGCAGGTATAGATTATATGCAAATATTATGTCACTTTATTCAGGGACTTGAGCATCATTAATCGTAATATCCACAAAGGGTCCAGAACCCAATGCCACACGAACCCCAGGGGACACCTGCACATCTCGGGAATGACACTTTACAGGATCGTCAGCTTTCTTCATGGCACATTTCAAAGCATGTATCTTTGACATTAATAACTTACTGTATATTTTAATTTATTTTACAACTGCACTTGAGAGGAGAGAAGAATGAATCAGGAGACTTGAGTTCTAATTCTACCTGTCATCAACTGGTTAAGAGTAGCTCAGCAGTTAATCTCTAGGGGTTCAGCTGCCTCATAAAATGCAGTGCAGCGGAAGGATCAGTGGTTTCCGATGTGTGCTTTAGGGGAGTAACTAATGGGGTTCCTAGGGGCTGGTGGGTGGGGAGAACAGCTAAGCTAAATGGCCCAGGCTCTGGGCTTCCTTCCCTTTGCAGTCAGGCCAGCTCTGCTTTATTTACTTACCCCAGGGAAATGTGTTTGTAGAAGAATTTATTATTTAAAATTAACAAAATTTTAAAACCACTGAACCAAAGGATGTAATGTTTAAGATGCATTTGAGCAACAAATGGCGTATAATTACAGGCGCTCACTAATGTTCCGTAAAGCTGAATATGAGTAAAGAAGGTATCGCTAGCCTTCTGTGTAGTATTTTGGAAAATGCTTGATGGGCTAACAGGGTGATATATTTTAGTCCATAGCGTGCATTAGGATTGTCATTTGGCTTTCAGACTAAAATGTAATGGTCCCAAACATCTAAATTAGCTATCGCAAAGTTGCATTCATATTTTGGCATCTACACGTTTGTGATAGTCTCTCAGAAGAGTATATTTTCCATATTTTATGTATCCTGGAGATAAAGCTTAGGGTAACAGACTACATCTTCAAATGTCAAATGGAATCGATATGTGAAATAGTATTCAAGATGCAAACATTGTTTTAGAACACATTCATGGCAGACATTATTTGCCTGTGATTTGGTACTGGTAGTCTAAGCGTTTTATCCTCGTTTACAGCTCTTTCTTTTCCTTTTTCTAAAATCACTGTCAAATGTAAAGGAAGCCTTTAGAAGAATTACAAATGGTTTGTAAAGATAGGGGAACCACAAATGCCTAAATTAGGAGACATGGTTATTAATAGAGACCATTGTTTGAAATAGTAGAGTAGACAGACAACTGAGGTTACTTTAATTAATATAATATTAATTTCATTAGTAAAGTGACTGGAACCTATGAAATAAACTTAGTGAAAATTTGTACTTAATACTCATTTCTTCGTTTAGAATTTGAGGCATTCAAATACTCATATGCTCTTTTTATTACTAAAATTAATCACATGAAAACAATATCTATGTTTATTACAGGTTTATATTTCCTTTAGAAAATATTTTTTTCAAACCGGAGTAGCTTGAATTATATGCTATAATATCTGCATCTCTCTGCTTCTTTTCACATACTGTATATGTTTATATCGCATTTTTCCAAGTTATCCTTCTGGAACAACTTTGCTTTGAAAGTATCACTCATTGTAATATATATTTCATTGCCATATTTCCACATACGTTCAATTAAATTCAGCATTTTTAATTTTTCCACAGAAATTGTTTTTAAATATTCCATTAACTTCCTGTCAGAATAATACATATTCTTCACTTTCAATTTGAAGCACTGAGGTAAATCATTCTCTTTGGTTGAGTGAAATCATATTAACATAGATTTGTTTATTTATTTTTTAAAAATAAAGATTATTGCATACTGAGAATCATTATCCAGTATTTAAAAATCTTTGTGTATATGGCCAGTTCTATACATTAAAATGAATACTTACAGTAGCATTTAAGGAAGAATGACAATTAGTCACTAGGTAGAGCGCTTTACTCTTATAAGGAATGAATTCTTTATGTATTTCAATTCAAATTTTTTTCTTTTAAAGAAAAGAAAGATCTGTATCTCTCTCATCTAGAATCATGAATAATGAACCAGAAAAGATAAAATTTGAAGTATTCGCTTTTATTGTTTAAGTGTGCATCTAAATTTCTAGAAATCTAATAGTAAAATTCACAAAACATACATTTTAGTAAGATGAATATTCTGGCTAAGAATAAATCAAACACAATTAATCCATTATGAAACAAATCGATTTTCTTCCATCTATCCCGATTTAAAATTTTCATTTACAGAACTGCTTTTGCTTTACTGTAAACACTTTGAGAGGAACTCTAAAAAAAATTTTCTTGGTAAGAAAATGAGATTACCAAAATCAATAAATCATAAACAAAATGTTCTAGATGACAATATTATTTCCAATTAATTTAATCATAAATATTTCAAGTAAAAACATCTACTTTTTAACAAAATATAAAGCAGTTTCCAAATACTAGTGCTTAGTGAACAAAGTACCAAAAGAAACTTAGAATCTATATCCTACAACTTAGTGAGATAGATATTTTGAAAATACACTAAATGCTAAGCAGAAAACAGGTTTAATATACATAAATGACCAATATCATTTAAAGTGTCATAAAAGATAAAACAATATTAAAAGATAGAGCAGCATACCAGAGAAAGGAATTAAAGGAAGATATGGTATTTGTTTTTGACATTTCTTCCTTTTTAAAATATTATTTTATCAGCACATGTTTGCAGTGCATGAAGTTTACCTTTGCTTTAGAGAGAAGGTAGGCGTGTGTAAGTAGCTCATTGATGCTTTTTTATTTCCCTTCCCCACCCACCCGCCTGCCTCCCTGCATCTTTAGACCCTCGTTTCTCTATTTACATTATTATTCTCATTGTTATTTTTTTAGTTCATGTTTACAACATACAATGTTCACATTCACTGTGGGTATTTTGTACATATACTTGCCACATCTTAAATCTTTTTATGACCCTTTCCTTTCCCTCCTTCCCTCCCCTACCTCAGTCTTTTAGACCCCTTCCCATTTATAAATGATCCATCTCCCCATTTTCTTTTATCAGCTTAGATTTTGCTTTTCATTTGTACCTCACATTACTCAAATGAGAGAAACCATGTGGTAAATATGCTTGTGCGTCTGATTTTTTTCTCTTAATATTATGTCTTCAAGGTGTACCAATTTTCCTACAATGTCTCAGATTTATAGCCAATAGTGTTGCATTATGAATAGATGCCACATTTTCTTGATCCAATCACCTGCTGATGGACATACAGGCTGCCTCCAGGATTTAGCTATTATGAATCGTGTGCTATAAACACTGGTATACGTGTATCGCTGTAATGTGATTTCTTTGGCTCTTTTGGGAAGGAAAGTGTTTTGACTGCTAGTGATGGACATAACTGGGAAGGATTGCTAGGGTTGTGAGCAAAAATGGCCTGGTGGAAGAAAGTCAAAGATACCGGAATTACAAGGACTGAGAAGTAGTTCTCCTTGTGTTGACAGTGCACATTGATTGCATCAGAGACTGGAGTTAAAATGTCATTTAAGGTCTGTGCTAAGTGTCAAGTTGTCACCTCTCATCAGCCTTTACTGTTATTTCTGCTGTTCCTTGAGATTAACATGTTTACTATTATATAACTAATAATATATAGAGTCTGAGTTTTTGTTTTGGTTTTTTGAGACAGGGCTCACTATACAGTTCAGGCTGGCTCTGACCCCAGTGTGTAGCCCAAGGTGGCCTCAAAATAAATCAGGGCGATCCTCATGCTTCAGGCTCCTGAGTGCTGGAATTGTGAGTGTGCACCACTATGCCTGGCTTGCAGCCTGAATTTAAATGTTGGCTGTCACTAAATGCCCACAATGTTAATCATTACGGTATTTTCCCAGGTTTTATTTTTCTAAAAATGTATTTATTTTTCCTTCAAAATTAAACAATCATCTTTTTTTCTACTGGTAGGTAAACCGTTCCTAAGTTGATGACTATTTCCTATCACTCAATTATGTTGTTACATAGGGTTCTTTCTTCTACTATTTCTCTCATATAAGAGAAACTGTGTGATATTTAACCATATGTGTGTGATTTATTTCACTTAGCATTATAGATTCAAGGTATATCCATTTTCCTACAAATTACTCAAATTAGATTAATTTTTGTTTATAATTTTCAGTAGATTTAATGTAAAGATTTCTTTGTGTTTAGCCAGTATTAATCTGCAGAATTTTCTAAAGCTGTAGCTACCATATTTTAGGCATCTTAAAAACTCTCATGCAATAAGTTTTCAAATATTGCTTTTCATCAAATCTCTATTCTATATTTTTGGTATATATAGTAGCTGTTTTAATTATTTCACTTTATCCTTTTTTTTTTCTTTTCTGACTTCTGGTTCCCTTTTATTTATATAGTTCAATTAAAAATACATTACTAATCAATTCACTAATTTTCTGTAATGTTTCTGTTATTAAAATAATGAATAGATGAACTTCAGGTTACTTTAATTTTCAAATTCAGAATTTTTCCTTGGCTCTTTTATAGGTACCCGGCTTCTAGTGAAACTTCTTATTTGTTCTCTATATTTTTACAGTTACTAACTATAGTTTTTAAAAATTTGTCCAGTAAACTGAACATCTTGATAGTCTATATGTACTGTCTGTTTTTCTCTTGAATGTGGTCATCAGCATTTCTTCCATCTTAACAAAACTTTTATTTAACAGCAGACATTTTGTTTCCAACATCGAGAAGCTTTATGGATTCTTATCATCTTCCTGAGAGGATTTGATTTCCTCTGGTAAGCAGATGGAGTGCAAATAGAACATCTCGCGGCACTCAAGTGCAGTTCTGGCATCATTGAGTGAGCTCGGTTTTATTGCTGGGTTTGTCTTCGCTGCAGTCTGTGACCCTGTGGCTCTGAACTGAGGGCCAGACATGTTTAGCAGGACCTGTCCTTCTTGCAGCTCTTAAACTCCAGGGTCTCACTCCCCTAAACCACTACATTATGAAGCTTTTCTTTGTGCAGCACAACACCATGAATACAAGTTTAAGGGGGAAAAAATGCCTTCAAATACCTGTCTCCCTGACCAAGCTAAACAGCAGAACTTCTCTCCATTTAAAGAGGTGGCTGCAACTCCAGCTATTTCTCATTTGTCTGGAAGCAAACAGGCAAATGGAGAGGGATGAAAAATAGAGTCAAGCTTATCTTACCTTACTTTGCTTCCGTTCTCTGTAAAATTTAGAATATATGTCAAGCCTTGGTTGCTTTATCTATTTAATCTAGTTTTTGCAGTTAATTTTTGGTAAACATACCTAAAACGGGTTTTGGTTTGTATGAGTGTTTTGTGGATAGCTTTTATTAATGTGTGGCCATTCCCATTAATTTAACATCTATTAAGATAATATTACTGGATGTATGTTGAATTTTATATAATAAGTTTTACTGTATCTGAAATAATAAAACCATTATATTTTTCGGTAAATTTTTGGCGCTATACATCTATTTCTGTGGAAAGACCTATCAGTTCATTGTGTATAAGTGAAGATAGCTTTGTATTTAATTAAATATATTTAATTTTACTTTTTATAATGTTAGTGAGATTGGCTGACATTGAATTTCTTTTATGCTTCCAGATTTCAGTATTCTCAAAAAAATGAGTTTAGCAGTTTCCCCTGTTTTGTTCTTTTAACTTGTATTATATAGAAGATTTAAAGATTTGGAAGTAATTTTCTGAGTCTTATCAGCCTACTGACAATCTTCCTATTTTGATGCATTATGAAATATGTCCTAGTTTAGGGTGATTTTCTGTTGCTCTTTGAATCAGTTTTCCAAATTCATATTTTCTCGTATTTGTTCACTTAATCTAGGTTTGAATTATGTCACATTACTGTGTTCTCTTCCTTTTCCTTCTTCATTTTCTCCTAGTCTGATAATCTTTATGCTTTTTTAGGTGGAGTAGTTTGTTTACACAAATAAATAATGCATAGTTGGATTCAGATCCAGCTGCAATATTTTCTGTTACTTTTTGAAATTGTGTTAATGAGAACAAATTCTATTTGCCTTTTGACTCTCTCTGCTTACTTCAAAGTATTACAGAGGCATCCAAATAAAAACCAGCATTGTATTATGCTTTTAATTTTTTTTAAAGAAAAGATTCATATCTTTTGAAGAACAAAATGCAAGTAGATAACTAAAGGGGCAACTCAGATTATCCCACAGACTTTTTCCTCTGTCCTTATTTCCACTGCTGAGATGAGTAGTTTTCTCCCCATTCATAATCAAAATTGTCTTAGCTGTTGTAGAATTGTTTTCTTTTCAAATAGCACATTGATAAAACAAAATATAATAATTACATTCAACTTTTATATATGCTGTAAGAAGACTTTATCACTTGAATTAGCACAACTCTCAGTCATTTCATTACTCCTCAGATTTTTGATAGATTACTGACTTTATTTCCATCATATTAACCATTGTGTGTTTAGAGAAAACAGACTTCCAGGCTGCAGTTAGCTTTCAGATAGTGATCTTTCTTTGTGATTTAAGCATCATGATTAATACAAATATTAGACATATTTATTTTAGTAGATTGTGAAGAGAGAAGAATATTCACTAAATATTCTGTACATTTGCATATTATGTATGTCATAAATATAACTTACTAATTAAGAATTCCCTGACCAAGTTATTATTTTGCAACATTGATACATAATTTTTGTGCTACATAGTTCACTGATTAAAGTATACATTTCAATAATTTTTAGTATATTCATGAAAAAGTTCTACTATTATCATGATTTAATTTTAGAATATTGTCACCATTCCAAAAGAAACCCACATCCATTAACTGTCTTTCCCCCATTCTCTTTTAGCACAAGGTCCTCAAAAACAGTAGTCTTTCTGTATATTTGGATTTGCCTACTTTGAATGTTTCATGCTTAATTTTTAGTCACATACAAACTTGTTTTCAGAACAGTTGTACTATTTGACAGTAATACCACCAATATATGAGATTTACAAATTCCCCACACCTTGTCTGTATTCATTAATAGTCATCACTTTATTTTGACAGTTTTAGTGGTTTTAAAATGGTATCTCAGCGTACATTTGATATCCATTTTCATTTCCCTATAGACAAATTAGTTTGAACATCTCAAGATGTGATTATCAACTACGTGTTTGTCGTCTTTGTGGAATACTGTGTATCTTTGCATGCTTAGCTTGTTTGGAAATTGAGTTATTTATCTTTTAGGGTTGTATGAATTTTCATATATTTTGGATATGATTACTTATTAGATATTATTTTCAAATGTTTTCTCCTGTTCTGTGCTTTTTCTTGATGTTTTCCTCTGAGGCATATAAATCTTAATTTTGATGGTCAATTATCTGGATTTTTGGCCATTGTTCTTTTTATTGTCACAGCTACAAATTTTTGCCCAATCTAAGGTTGTAATGACTTACTCCAGTATTCTTTTATAAGAACTTTATCATCTTATCTCTTGTGTTTAGGCATAACCATTTTTGAAATACTTGTTTTTATGTATAGTGTGCCACAAGAGTTCAACTTTATTCTTCTGCATTCAGATATTCATACTATTCCTTGGAAAGCTTATTTTTCCATATAAAATTAATTTGGGACTCCTATCTAATATCAACTGAACAAAAATGTAAGAGATTGTTACTGCAATCACAGTTCTATCCATCGTCCTACACCTATCCTTATCCCAGTACCATAGTCTCTTATTGTAACTTTCAGTGTGTTTGAAATCAGAAGTTTATTATCATTTTCTATATTAAAATTATCTGGGCACTACTGGGATTTCACATTTTCATACAAATTTTATTAAGGGATTGTCACTTTTTTAAAGGCAGGTGGAATTTTGAAATGATTGTGTTAAATCAAGATAAATTCAGCAAGTATTGCCATGTTACTAAAAATGTCTTCAATACACATTGATCAATTGTCTTTCTATTTATTTATGACTCCCTGAACCTGTTTCATTCATGTTATGGTTTTCAGTGAATAGGTCTTGCACTTATTAAAATTCATTCATAATAATTTGATATTTTTATGATAACATAAATTGGATTGTTTCCTTAATTCTATTTTCAGATGTATTTTTGCCTCTGTATAGAATCACCATTAATTTTGCTAAATAGATCATGTATATTTCAACTTGGTAAACTCATCGATAACTTTCATCATTTTTAGTGGATTCCTTAGGATCTTCTATATCTGATAATGGAGGTGTTTGCTTCTACCTTTCCAATTTATTGCCCCTTTTTCTATGTTATTCCCAATTACTCTGACAATTTTCAAAAAATTTTCGAACTGAATTGACAAGACTAAATATCCATTTCTTGTTCCTTAGTTAAAGAAATATCATGCAGTCTTTTACCATGAAGCATGTTAGTTTACATAGAATGTTGAAGGTTCTGTGTTCAGTCCTTGAAACTACACACACACACACACACACACACACATACACACACAGGAAATTGGTTGTGTATATGTCATGATGCATTCTACCAGATTCTTTAAATTTCTTTCTATTTTGTTGCATATTCTTTTTCATGAAAATAAATGGAACATTTTCAAATGTTTTACTATTTCTGTTAATTATGCACATGTGTCCTCTGTTAATAATTGTGGGTTGGATTCAATGATTTTCTAATTTTGAACCAAATTTTCACTCTTATCTCTCCCAACTTGTTATGGTATGAAATCTTTTAACATATTGTTGAATTCCATTTGGTAGTATTAGGTTGAGGAATTTCAGGCCCATGTTGGTAAGGAATAGTAGTCTATTGTTTCTTTTTCTTTTGTATTCATTTTTTGGACTCTTTGACTGGTTTTCATATAAGGATAATATTTCCAAGAGTAAATGTGTTGAAAATTCTCTCTTCCTTTAGAAGAGTTGGAAAAGGATTTGTTTTAATTCTTTTGTAAATATTTGGTAGAATTTACTTGTAAATGCTTCTGGGGATATTTTGTAGAAAACATTTACTAATTTTATTGCTTTGACTGTTACAATCTATTATTTTCTAAGTGAGATTTTATAGTGCCTTTTTGTTTTAGTATGAAAGACTCATTTACTCTTTTTCATAGGGCAGGTCTGCTAATGATGAATTCCTTCATTTTCTGTTTATTTTGGAATGCCTTTAATTTGAAAGGTGCCATTGTGGGACATGGGCTTCATCTACTGTGACTGGCTGTGGCTTAGTTGCTTAGCTACAAGGACATCAGATTATTTTATGATCTACTTGCACATCAAGCTAGATTGCCACTCAAATACAATGGCTGACTTAGGCCAGTTTATTCCACTTCAACATACATAATGAATTCTTTTTTTCTTACTGCTCTAAAATTTACCTCTATGTCTTGATGTTTTGACTACTTGACTGCCGTGCAATTAGCTTTTCATCTCATTGAATCTTTTTTTACTTAGAGTTTTTTGAACTTCCCAGATATAGAGATTAAGTATGTTCATTAAATTTGGAAGATGTTTTCCCTTTATTTCTTCAAATAATTTATCTGCCCCTCTCTCCCTTTGCTTTTGGAATTCTTGTCTATATGTGAAAGCACATGATGTGATGGTGTCTCAAGAGCTTCTGAAGCACTACTTTTTTTTTTTTTCTTTCTGAACCTCAGGAACAATAATTTTAGTAGCATTGCCTTCAGATTCAGTAGTATTTTCATCTCTCAAATTGAATATCCTATGGCATCTTTCTATATGGTTTTTTTATTTCAGTTTTTGTACTTTCCAACTTTGGAACTTCTATTGGTCTCATTTTTCATAATTTTTCATGTTATTGCAATTGTCTATTTAATCTGTCTTATTCTTTCTTTATTGTACATGTAAATACATGTGGATTCTATGTATCTTTGAACATTTATTATATTTATTATTGCTGATTTAAAAGTTTTATGCATGGTCAAATATGGAAGTTTTCGCATAGATGCTTTCTGTTGACTGTATATAGGCCACCCTTTTCTGTGTTTGTATAACTTTCAATTTTTCTGATGATATAATGTTTTAAATTCGATTTTTTGGAAAAGCCAGAAACTGGATCCTTTTGTTTCCATCTGTTGCTCTTGTGTTATCTCTGCTATTTGGTTAGTGTTTCCTTCATACAGTTCATTGCTAAATGAGGTCATCGAAGTTTCACTGCTAACTCAGTGGTAAGCCGAGAAAAATAATTTGACAGAGATTTTCTTTAAGCTTTGGAAGTAACAGGAAAGGGAAAATCAAAATATCATTATTTGTAGATGATATGATCCTTTACATAGAAGACTCCCAAAGAAGCTCTACATTAAGACACTTAGAGTTCTAAGTGTCTAATAAACAAATTCAGCAAACTAGTAGGGTACAGAATCAATATACCAAAATCAACATTTCTATATACCAGCAATGAATCCACCAAGAAATTGGAAAAAATCCTATTCACAGTAGCTTCAAAAAAATTAAATACCATGGAATTAACCTAACCAAGAAGGTGAAATTTTCTAATGAAAACTACACTACACTGAAAAATAAGATGGAAGTAGACATCAGAAAGTGGAAAGACATACTCTTTTCCTGCATATGCAGAATCAAATTGTCAACATGGCCATATCATGAAGAGTGATATATATATTTAATAGTATGCCAATCAAACTATCTAGAGAATTTGTCACAGAACTAGAAAAACAATCCTAAAATTTTTACAAAACCATAATAGAGCCAGAATAATCAAAACATTCAGCAATAAGAGCAAATCAAGAAGCATCACAATCCCAGATCCTAAGTTCTATTATAAAGCTACAGTGGTAAAACAGCATAATTCTTGCACAAAAACAGAAATGTAGATTAATGGAACAGAGCTGAAAATGCAGAAGCAACCCCAGGCACATTCAATCATCTGGTCTCCACAGTGGGGCCAAAAACTTCCACTAGATATAAACATAGCCTCCTTAGCAAGTGGTGCTTGGAAAACTAGCCATCGACATGAAGAAGAATCTAGACCCGTATGTCTCATACTATACTAGAATGAAATCAAAATGTAACAAAGGTTAGGTGTAAAAATAAAAACATTAGAACCACTTGATAATGAAATTTAAAAAAATTCTTGAAGGAATAGGCATAGGAAAGAATTTCTGAACAGAAGCCAATTGTACAAGAAGTAACACTAACACTCAACAAAATAAGATTATATTAAGTTAAAAAGCTTCTGCACAGGAAAGGAAATGAAGAGAGTGAGGAGACAGCTTAAAGAATAGGAAAAAAATATTGCCAGCTATTCCTGAGTACTAATATCATAATGTGTAAAGAACTAAAAGATTAGATCTCCCAAATTAAAAGACCCAATCAAAATTATGAACAATTGAAATTAATACACATTTCTCAAAAGAAGAAGTAGAAATGGCCAATAGGAACATAAAACATATTCAGAATCTTTGGCCATTAGAGAAATGCAAATCAAAGCACACCAAGATTTTCCCTGGGTAAGGGAACAACAGCAACAACTGTCATAACTATCAGCAACAACTCAAAAACAATAAATGTTGGAGAAATTATAAAGAATCTTGCATTGTTGGTTGTTATGTAAACTAGTACAACCATATCAATGTGGAGGTTTCTCAGAAAACTAAAACTAGAAATGCCATTTGACCCAGCTATGCTTCTTCTAGGTATCTTCCCCAAAGGATTAAAGACATTGTATTATTTGTGATACACGCACACCCATGTTTATATCAGCCCAGCTCACAATAGCCAAATCTTGGAAGTAGTCTGTGTGTCCATCAACAGATGAATGTATCTTGAGACCGTAATGCTTGAATTACATAAATCAGACATGGAAACTTAAATATTTATGGTTTCTCTTATATGAGAAACTCAAATTTTAAATAAGTTACATAGCAAAATAAAAGATAAATGATAGAATACAGGGAGAAAGGATTTGTGAACATGGGAAGTGGGGCTGCGGATGGGGAGATATGAGATGAAGGGGAGGGGAAGGAGGAGTAAAAATAGATGAAGATATGCTATGCATACACGCCAATTCCTCCCCTGAATGTATACATTATGTATCAAAATATACTGATAAAATTTTGGTACAAAAACAGAAGAGTTTACTTAGTTAAGGTTCAAGACTCTCTGTACCATTCACATAAATTTCTGCTGGGCAAAAATTTCAAGAGTCATGAAAGTTATAGTGAATATTATTATTTAAGAGTTCTTATAAAGACATCTTGTGAAAAATCGCAAAGAAGATCCTTAATTTTCACACTATTTGAAGAAAATCTAATTATCTACAATAAAGAATGCTTAAAATATGTTTCAATAGAGCAAATTAGAATTACACGTCATTGAATTTTTCTTATATAATGAGAAGAAAAGTTTTAGGGAATTAACATTTTTAGGGATACATGATCTAATTGTCTTAGTTACCAAACTGTCTACATGTGCTCATCTCTCCTAACTACAGCAGTTAACACAGTTTAGTGTTTACACAGTTACAAGACATTAAAAAGCAAATTGGACTAAAGATGTAATTTGAATGCTGACTGCAACCTGCCTTCTGCTATTCCTGGCACGGTTTAAAATTTAACTGCCTTCTTTATCTCTGGTTTTTCTTCCCCCAAAGCAGAGTCAACAGCTTTAGCTACAGATGGGGCTCTGTATGGCAGTTACTGGACCCAGATGTCACTCTCTGGAGCATGTTTTGCCAACAGCATCTGGCTCCTTCGCTGCCTAGGTAATTGACATTCCTGTTGGTACTTGGCCTGCTTTTCTTGTGGACACTACAAAGTACATTTGCAGAAAACATGAAGGCTTTCTCCCAATTGATGTTATGTTTTTCTTTTTTCTTTTCTTTTTCTCAGTTTATATTTTATGAGAACTTCTATCAGAGGTCTTAAATTAGGAAGTACTGCACATTAAAACTTTCTATGATTTTTTAAGAATACACATTTTAAAAGATATCATAACTGAAAACATGTGAAGATTCATAAGCAAAATCAATGGTAATTTATATGTATTTTACATGTCAAATGAAATGCATGAAAATTCTTATTAATTTTGCATATTTTATGCATATAACCTTTCAATCACAATATAAAAATAAAACCACAATAAAATTTTAATTTAGGCAATAGCAATCCATGGTACAATATCTACTTTTAAGAATTAGAAAATTTTTTTCTTTACAAAAGGCATAGCTTTGGAAAAAAATTCTATGGGAATGAAGATTTAGCTCCCTTTTGCAATAGCTGAACCATACTTTAGTTTACAGGTATAACATTACACATATACATATTTTAAATATTTTGTAATAATCTATTTTTTATGGAATTAATTTCAAGTGGCCCTCTACATATATGTGTGAAAATGCATTTACAGAAAAATTTCCTAGACATGAAATTGCCTGATCAAATATACTACATTCAAGATTCAGATGGGTTTTATTAAGTTATTTTGGGACATATTTAATATTCACAGAAGCAACAAATGAGAGTGTAAGAGAATATGTTTTATATCATGTGTTAGTTCCTTTTCTCATTGCTGAGACAAAATACCCAACACCCAAAGTTAAAGGAGGAAAAACCTATTTGGCTCACGGTTCTTAGAGGTTTCAGTCCATGGTAGGCTGGCTCCAAGGCAAAATGGCATTGGCGGAGGGGCGTCGCAGAGGAGAAACAGTTCATTGCAGGCAGAACACAGCTACAATGAGCAAGGAAGGGGCCTTAACAGTGTCTTTCTCCCCCTTTTATCTTATCCAGGATACTTTGGATGGGTAGCAGTCACAGCCTTAACTCTAGTGCCCTTGATCCTAGCATTGCACCATGAATCAATTCTACCATCATACACTCTACATCCAGCCATGACTGCATGAGGCTTTGGGGGCTATCTAATCACAAGCCATAACATATCATTTTATGAATGAACAAGTCTCTTAATGATGCTTTATTTATGTCCATTTGTATCAAATGAGGTAACCAACACATAAATATTTTCAGTAACTTATATAAAACTCATGGTATTAGAAAATGGTTAGTCCAAGTATTAGTACATGGTCTCCATGACTACAATTGTTTCATATAAACATGAAGCAAGATATGGTCTTGCTTCTAATACAAAATTATGAATAAATTTTCAGAAATTTGGAAGAGAAAGGGATTCTTCCAAACACATTCTAAGGGGCCAGGAATGATAATACCAGTACAAGGTAAAGATACAATGAGAAAAACATATACAAAAATGTTAGCAAATAAATCCAACAGCATATTTTAAAGATTATTCACCATGGACAAGCTAGATTCATCCCAACATGTTAATCGATATATATGATAAACCTCAGGAACAAAGTGAATAACAAAGAAACAATATGGTTATCTCAATAGATGCAGAAAAAGAGTGTTTACTAGAATTCCAAATGTCTTCATGATAAAAAAAACACAAGATTACACATGCAAGGAACATGCTTCAACATAATAAAGGTTTTATGCAACAACCCAACAGAAATATTATATTAAATGAGAGCTAGCCGAAGCTCTCTCTCTAAAATCTGAAATGAGACAAGCATTCCCACTTTCACTACTTCTGTTCTGGAAAATGCTAGAGTCCTAGCTAGAGCAATCAGTCAAGGAAAAAAATGGGTATTCAAATAGAAAAACTAGAAGTTACATTGTCACTGCTTGCAGATGACTGGAGAAAGTTGCATAATACAAAATCAACAGAAATCCATAACACAGACATATGCCAGTTGTCAATTACTAAAATAAAATTCAAGAAAGCAATGACATTTGCAATAAACTGCTAAGAAATGAATTTAATCAAGGAGGTTAAAGATCTCTACAATGAAATTATAAGATGTTGATGAAAATCATTGAAAAGGATGCAAAATAGTGAAAAAACACTCCATGTTGAAAGACTGAAGAAATCAATACTGTAAAAACATCCATTCTATCCAAATCGATATACAGATTAAATGCAACCTCTATCAAATTAATAATGGTGCTCTTTAAAGAACTAAAATAAACAATTCAAAAATTTGCATACAACCACATATACACACACACAAATAAAAAATAAAATAGGCAGTCACAGCAAAAAAGGACAAATCGTGGGGATTTCAAAAGGACTTTAAAATAAACTACAAAAGTTGAATAATCTACACAGCTTAATATCAGAATAAACACAGATGCATAGATACATGGAAATAATAGAGCACTTAGGAGTAAACTCACACACTGACACACAACTGATTTTTGACAAAGCTACTGAGAATATGCACAGGAGAGAAGAAGCCTTTTTACAAAATGGTGCTGAAAAACTATCTTTACCACAATAATCAGTTTAGATTTCCATATCTCAACAGCTACAAGGATCAACTCAAAATGGATATAACACTTAATTGTAAGATCTGAAACTATGAAACTATAGAACAGTTCTTTGGGGCTATGTTGAGGACATTGGGGAAAACAAAGATATTTTGGACAAGACCCCCAAAGACTAAGAATCAAAGTCAAAATTGACAAATGGAAATACTTTGAATAAAAAATCTCCTGTAGAGCAAAAGAAACAATAAACAGTTCTCAAAAGTACAAAATACAAGAAAATATTTACAATGTATAAATTTGATAAGGGATTAAAATGTAGACTATATAAAGAACACCAAAGTATATAGCAAAAATTAAACAATCCAATTATAAAAGGGCAAATATCTAACTAGTTCTGAAGATGAAGATATTCATATAGTCAACAGGTTCAGGAAAACATATTCTGTATCTCTAAACATCAGATAAATGATAATCAGAACCACAAAGAGGTATGAACTAATAACAGGCTTAAAAAAATAAAAGACCATAGCAAATATTAGTGATGTTGTGGAGAAAAGGAAACCTTTGCATACTGTTCATGGAAATCTAAATTATTACAACCATTATAGACTCCTGCAAAAATTAAAAATAAATCTACCACATGATATGACAATCATACCACTGGCTACATATAAAAAATTGTAATCAGTATGTTATAGAGACATTTGCACTTCAGTAATCCTAGTTCTTCTAGTCATAATAACCAAGAAATTGCAACAATCTAAATGCCCATTAGCTGATGAAAGGCCAAAGAAAATATGGTACTTATGCACCATGGAATACTATCCAGCCATAAAAAGAATGAAATCCTGTCATTTGCAGCAACATAAATGGAACAGCAGATCATTGAGTTAAATGAAATAATTCAAGCACAGACAGACAAGTACAGCTTGACCTCACACATAAAGAAAATTTTAAAAAGTCACATTCATGGCTGTCAAGAGCAGAATGGTGGTCACAGAGGCAGATGACCATAGGTGCAGAAGAAAAAGGAAAGGCTGATCCATGGGTAAGACTTAGGTAAGACTAAGAAGTTCTAGGAAAGTACTGTGCTGTATCATGTATAAAATACATAACAGTTACATTCTCTACATTTTGAAAAGCTAAAAGACAAGATTTTTAAAGTTTTCACCACAAAGAAATGATAACTGTTTTTGGATGATGTGTTCAGCCTTATTTAAGCAATGCACAGGATATAAATGGATCAAAAATAGCATGGTGCTTCATTGACATGCAGATTTTTGTGTATCAACTAAAAAAGACTAAAGAAGAAGGAGGAAATAGGAAAAAAGAAACAAAAATCAACTATATGCTACTGTCCCTCCCTCTGTTTCAATGAAGTGTAGCCACCAGCATACTTCTAATGAACCTATAAATGTCTAAATAATTATCCTTTTTCAATGGAAATGTTGAAACATTGTGTAACTTTAATTTTATATAAAGTGTGACAAGGTTTAGATATACTTTTTTGATTAACAACTCCAAGATCAATTATAACTTCATGAATAGGTCTCTTCATTAAGTAAAATATGTTTCTAAAAGCAATTGCAGACAGGGAGAAAGGTAAAATCATAGAATCTTTCAGGAAGTCTCTTACTTGTGAGGGGGTATCACATTACTGGAACATAATAATAAGCTGAAAAAGTACTTAAAACTATGTTCCTAACATATAAATGAGCTTTCTCATTTCACTGAAGCTGGGCTGAAAGGAGGAAGGAAACAGTTTTATCAGGCAACATATTTTCAGAAGCTCCTATTTCTGAAAAACCTCTTCGTATACATTCTTTAATGCTTCATTCTTTGGCTTCAGCTGGATCAACCTGATCTCTGCTTTTGTCTTTTCACTGTGTCTTTGCTGTATTCATGTCTATCTGTCCAAATTACCTCCTTCACTGCTTATCTGCTTACAGAATTGTAGGGTTTCTCAGGTCTGCATCTTCAAACTTTTCTAAGCTCTCCCCACAAACTATTTCCAAAGGCTTCTGAATCACAATGTAAGTTATAGTAACATCAGTCATCTCACTTTCAATACCAATTTTCACAGCTTTTTGTTTTTGTGACAAAATATATGAAAAAAACAATTCTAAGAAGAGAATTGATTTGGGCTTATGGTTTCAGAGATTTTAGTACATGGTTACCTGGCTCCATTATTTCAGGGTCTGAGTTGAGGCAGTAACTCATAGCGGATGGGATTGATAGAACAAAGAAGCCACATTCTGGTGGCTAGGAAGCAGAGAGAAGAGGGTGCTTGTGCTAAATATACCTTTTAAATGTGTACCCTCAGTGATCTGCTTCCTCCAAATCAGCTCCATCTCCTAGAGTTTCAACCACCTCCTAATAGCACCATAAGCTAGAAACCAAGTTAGCCTTTGGAGATATTTTGGATCCAAACAGTAATAATCATCTCAGTATTTTAAGTAGAACCAGAGCATAACATCCAGACTAAAAGTGACATTATCTCATTATCAATTAAAAATAAAATTTCATTAAAATAAGTTTAGTATGTGTTTCCTCTCATAAAATAATGGATTTCATTTTTTTTTGTTTTGCTTCTCCTTTAACATCTGTTTTAAAAATTGACTAGTCTTATATAAGACCCTAGAATCATAAAATTTAAGAATAAATGTAACAATATATAATAACATAATAAAACAAACCAAAACAAAAATGACCCAGACACATTCAGAAATGGTTCATTAGAAATGAATTGAAAAGCATCAGTCATTGTTTACAGATTTAATGTTGCATGTGAGGGCAATTTCTATTGCTAAGGAAGCACAAAATATATAACTTAGGTTTATGGTATTTGCTAGAAAACATTTTATCAAAAAGTGGAAATATAATATTTGGTTGCATAAAAAAGGGAAATATAAACGATAATTGTCTTTACTGAAAAATCCGTATTTATTTTCTGTGAAAGGTGATTAATCAGAATTTGATGGTGTAATGGTTGATATATTGTGTCAACTTGAGAATTTTAGAAGTTTCACTAAGCGACTCAGCAAGGGGCCAGGGTCCTCACTTTGTAAACATCTCACGCCTGTGCAAGAGGAGGGCATGGAGAGGGTGTGCATGCTACACCCCCCATAGGCAGGCTGGCCTATTTATAATATAAGGTAGGAAAAGAGGCTTGCTTTCCCCCCTTTTGTTCTTGTTGCTTTTGCTGTTTTCTGCAGCCTTGAATTGTTGCCCCTGTGCCATGCCTCCCTGCCTTGGAGCCAGCCTATTATGGACTGAAACCTACACAAACTGTGAGCTAAATAAACCTTTCCTTCCTTAATTTTGAGAGTCAGGTATTTTGTCTCAGCAACAAGAGAAAAGTAACGGAGACAGAATTTGGTACCGAGAGTGGGGTCATTGCTGTGACTATATCTGATCATGTGGTTCAAGAGACTTTGGGAATGGCTTGTAGGAAGAGTTTGGAAAGGTTCAGAGATGTCACCTGAACAAGTAGAGCTGGAACACCTTAGTTCTGTATGGGAGATTCTGGTTGGAGCTCAGAAGACCAGAAGTCTGATAGAAATCTTGCCAGTAAAGTCCAGGCTTGGGAGGTTTCTGCTGGGAAGAAGGACTTCACTGGCTGCTGGACTCCAGATGATGTGTGTTATGGCTTGGCAGAAAGTTTGTCTGCACTGTGCTTGTGTCCACAGACTTTGCTTGAGACTGAGATTAAGGGCGGCAGACTAATTAATCTGGCAGAAGAAATTTTAAGGCGGTCTAATTTTGAGGCTGTGTCATGGCTATTGTTGAGGGCTTTTAGCCTGATGTATGTTGAGAATCAAGAGCAAAGAGCCCAGCAGGATAATTTAAAATGTAATTTTGGCCAGA
Source organism: Erethizon dorsatum (assembly GCA_028451465.1). Taxonomy (NCBI): domain Eukaryota; kingdom Metazoa; phylum Chordata; class Mammalia; order Rodentia; family Erethizontidae; genus Erethizon; species Erethizon dorsatum. The sequence continues at coordinate 58,459,048 of CM051830.1, read as the reverse complement.
TAGGAAGCTTCAGTAAAGCTGTAGACCACAGAGATAAAGCTGAGGAGATCTCAATTGCTGAGAAGGAACAGGACAATGAAAAAGATGGCCTGAGGGCATCACAAGAAGCAGCAAGTCTCCACCCTTTGCAGCCTCAAAACTGCAAAGGTGAAAGACTTTGCTTTGAGATGAAAGCCTCAGAGCACCATGTTCCAGAATGGTGGCAGCATAGAGAATTCGTTCCTCAGAATTCAATTCGGAATGCTAGTGATCCAGGCACTCGATCCCTACAGCCAAGAGAGAGGAAAGCCTGGCTACTGCTCCAGCTGGCAGCAGACCTTGGCCTCATCCATGTGGTGCTGGTTTTAGGTGCATGCAGAATGCAAGAGTTGTGGGGTTAAAAAGGCTTCCACCCCAATTTCAGAAGGCCTGGGAGGCCAGTAAGTGTCCCCCAGAGAGGGCAGTGTGTGAAGCTGTGAGGGTGAAGGCAAAGGTGCAGTGGAGACGCCAGAAGTTTAGAGAAGTCAGGAACATAGATTGTCTGAGGAAACCTGCAAGGAGGGAGCAAAGTGGGCCCAAGAGAGAAGCCAGGGGAGCTACAACCACGGGAAGTGCCACAGGGGTGGAGCCATGCAGGCACTTTAGAGTTCACAATTTGTTTGCCTTAGATGCTGCACATGTAACTACAGGACTTAATGTTTGCCTTGCTGGATTTTGGACTTGCTTTGTTTCCTATCCTTTGTATCCCCCTGTTGGTAACTTTTGGAATGAAGATGTTTATCTTGTGCCACTGAATGTTGGAAGTGTTTAACTTTTCATTTGTACAGGGCCTTACAGCTAAAAGTTTGCCTTAAATCTCAGTGGAGACTTGGGACTTGGACTTTTCAGCAATGCTGAAACTGTTAGGACTTTGGCAAATCTTAGAGATGGACTAAATGCCTTTTGCATAAAGGGATGTGCATGAGTCTTTGGGGGGCCAGGTGCGAAATGTTATGGTTCTAATGTAATGTAATATTGATAGACTTAACACTGGTTCTTAAGGATTGATAAACCTGTGTTATAATGTTCAAGTTGTGAAATGATAAGAATAAGCATGTGTTTGTGTGTGGAGACTGTTTAAAGAAATGTGTCTGGTTGCCAAGGTGACAAGGCATGGATTGTAATGGTTGATACATTGTGTCAATTTGAGAAGTTTAGGAGTTTAACTAAGCAACTCAGCAGGGGGCCAGGGTCCTCACTTTGTAAACATCCTGAGCCTGTGCAAGAGGAGGGCAGGGAGATGGTGTGAGTGCTACACCCGCCATGGGGGGCTGACCTGTTTACAATATAAGGGAAGAAAAGAGGTTTGTTCTCCCCCCTTTTGCTCTTGCTGCTTTTGCTGTCTTCTGCCACCTTGAACTGTTGCCCCTCTGCTATGCTGCCCTGACTTGGAGCCAGTTGATTATGGACTGAAACCTCCACAAGCTTTCCCTCTTGGGTGTCGGGTGTTTTGTCCCAGCAACGAGAGAAAAGTAATGAAGACAGATGGTGTGTTCTTGAAAATGGTATGGGAAGTCCTACATTCTTCTTATCTTTCTGTTGCTCATTTTCTATTATGATTTTTCCCCCTTTTCAGAGAAGGGAATGTTATATGACAAGAATCATTTCATGAGACATTAAATTATTTTAAGATGTTTCAGATGTGGTCACATACATAAAAGTGAAGATCCTACATTTGTAGTTAGAGGAATTTGGGCAATATATTTACCTATAAAACTACCAGCAAGACCAAAATACAGATGTTATGGTTTATATCTAGATGCCTCCCTAAACCTCCCTAAAGCCTCCCTAAAGCTCATAGTTGGGGCAGTGGGTGATGGGTCCTTGTAGGCATGGCCTGGAAGGGTATATCTCCCTTCTTCTCCCTTGATCTCCCTATGCTGCCTGCCATAATGCCATGAGCTGCCTTTTCTCTGCCATGCCAATCTGTCTTGGAGCTAGCCACTGTGGACTGAAACGTCTATGAATTGGAAGCCAAAATAAATTTCTCCTCCTTTAACTTGTGGATGTCAGGTATTCTGTCCCAGTAACAAGAAAGTATCTAAGAAAGATTTTGGTACCAGAGAAGTGGGGTCATTGCTACGAGGCTACCTGGCCGTGTGGTTCAGAAGACTTTGGAACTGGTTTGTAAGAAGAGTTTGCAAGGTTGAGAGATGTTAGCTGAAGAAGCTACCCTGGTCTGTTATAGGCTGAGCTTGGTGGGTGATTCTGGTGAGAGCTCAGAAGACCAGAATGCTGAGAGAAATAGAGCTGGTAAAGGCCAAGCTCAGAAACTTTCAGTTAGGACCAAGGACTGCATTGGCAGTTGGATTGCAGGCCATGTGTGTTACACTTGGCAGAAATTTTGTCTACATTTTGCTCCCACCGTGAGACATTGCAGGAAACTGAGATTAAGGGCAATGGATTTATTAATTTGACAGGAGAAATTTCAAGACAGTATAATGTTCAGGCAGTGGCATGACTATTATTGGGGCTTTTAGCCAGCTCTACCTTGAGATTCAACAACAAATGGCACAGTGTAATGGTTTAAAAATTTTTTCAGAAATGAAGCTCTGGTAAAAATCTCAGCCTGCAAAGATGGGGCAAAGGAGAATTTGGTTGCTTACAAGATTAGCATTAAAAAACAAGTATTTTGGAACAGAACAATAGAAATTATGGCCTAAGGGCATCGAAAGAACCAGCAGGACTCCACCCTTTGCAGCCTCAAATTTGCAAAAGTGAAAGACTGTTTAGAGAAGAGAGGCCCAGAGCACCATGCTCCACAATGCTGGCAGCCTAGGGAATAGCAACTGTTTCCCCATAGTTCAGTTTACCATGCTCAGCCACTATGAGGCCTCTGCAAACATGAGGAAGGTACAAAGGTTCAGTAACTGCTCCAGTTGGTGGTAGACCTTGGAGTCATTGCACATGGTGCTTGTTTTATGTGTATGGAGAATGTAAGTGTTTTGGGATCAGGAAGGCTTCCGCCCTGATTTCAGAAGAAGGTCAGGGAGGCCAGAGAGTGGAAGACTGAGAGGGCACTTCATGAATATGTAAATATGAAGCTGAAACTATAAAGAAGACACCAGAAAGTTGGAGAAGCCAGAAATGTGGAACATCTAAGGAAAGCTGTAAGGAGTAAGCAAAGCCAGCCCAAGAAAGAGGCCATGACGCCATGATGGCTGCAGTGGTGCAGGGACAGGGCCACCCAAGCCCTTTAGAATTAACATTTTGCCACAGATTGCCCTGGATGCTGGTTATGGAACTGCAGCATTTAATGTTTGCCCTTCTGGGTTTCAATCTTGCTTTGTTCCTATTCCTTTTTATCCCCCTATTTGTACATTTTGGAATGGGAATGTTTATCTTGTGCCATTGTATTTTGAAGTTGTTAAATTTCTTTTGATTTTTACAGGGCTCACTGCTAAGAGTTTGTCTTAGATCTCGGACTTTGGATTTGGACTTTTCAGCAATGCTGAATCTGTTGGGACTTTGGCAATGTTTAGAGATGGAATATATGCATTTTGCATAGGGATGCACATGAGACTTTTGAGGCCCAGGGGTGGAATGCTATGATTTATATCTAGATGGTCTCCAAAGCCTCACGTGTTTATGGATGGCTCTTTGAGGAGGTGATTGGATCATGGGGGCATGATACTCATCATTAGATTAGTCCACAGATGGGTTTATAGCTGGGTGTGATGTTGGGAGGTGGAACCTGTTGGGAAGAGGTGGGGCACTGTAGGTGTGGCCTGGATGTGCGTCCCTCTTCCTCCTTTGATCACTCACCCCTCTGCCATGCTGCCCTGCCTTGGAGCCAGCTGACTATGAACTGAAACCTCTACAAATGGAGCCAAAATAACCCTCTCCTCCTTTAACTTATGAGTGTCAAGTATTTTGTCCCTGCAACAAGAAAGTAACTAAGATAATAGAAAATGTTTGTCATCCTAGAAAATTCCCTTTTGTCCCTTCATAGTTCTTTTCTAACTTTATTTCTCATGTTATTTAAAAAAATTTCCTTTGTAAGCCATCCCTTGAAAACAAATACATTCTTTTTCAGCATGAAAATATTTTTATACATATAAATTATACATTCTGCTCATTTAATGAAGAGTTTTCACAGAAATGTTTAAATTCGACTTTACTAATCGTGGCCAGATAAGGTGGTGCTATTATTTCTTTCACACAGTAAAATACCAAAAATTATATAGATTAGTTTGTTTTCAAAGGCATTTGACCACATGTGATTTTCAACTATCAAAACCTGTGTTACTTTTGATCCAAATATGTAGAGGAAGTTGTTAATAATATATAAATATTCGGAATAGACCTTATAGTAGGATACATAGACTTATACTCTTATTTATTTTGAATAAATGAGGTCATAGTAAAATTTATTTAGTCTCAACAAAGGCTAGCTAAAGGGGACAAAACCCCCCCACATCTCCATATTCTTGTACATTCTTATGAGAACATGAAAATATTTAGCAAATGTAAAATATATTAAAATATCAAATTAATTTCTTATCACTATTTTTGCTTAATAATTTGTGTTTTAAATGCATACCTGAAGATCCATCAGTTTCCAGAATGATAAAACAACACATACAGTTGAAGCTTAGACGAAAATTATGAAATCAGGCTAGGGATGTAGCTAAGTACTAAAGTGTCTATTGAATATGTGTGAGGTCATATGTTCAATTCCTCATTATATAAAAAAAAAAAGACTATATTCTTTACTTTTCTCCTAGACCTGTCTTGTGAGCACATTATTTGAACTAATATTGTGCTCACTTTGGCAGCACATAAACTAAAATTGAACTAATATTAATTCTTTTTGCAAAGTTGCCATATTACATTATGCTTTCATTATCTTGTAAGATCAGTTTACAAGATGCCCACTGTACATTTCCATATCTCTTACAAAGTTGTACTCCAATACATGCTCCATGATGTACCTCAGTATTGTGTATTGAAAGATCCAAGCACAAATTTCATCCTTGACTTAAGAATTAAGAAATATTATCACCATGTGGAAGAAAATATGTACTTTCTGTCAAAAAGTATGATGTATATAAACTTTATATTTCTCATATTTTGCCTTCATTTTCAAAGTAAATCACAATGAACATATCCCCTACTACAGAAGTTACTTACAAGTATCTTATATATACCTATATCTTATTTTATTGTGTAATGAGGTCATTAAATTGTTTTTTCAAAACAAAGCTGTGTTTATAGTTTGAAGCCACTTGAGGTAATTTCAGAAGTTATAAAAGTGATTTTTGAGGGGTTTCTTCACATTAAGTACACTAGGATTTTAAACATTTCCCTATTTACAATACACTGGAAGTTAAGACATATAATATTTCATTAGACATCGTAAATTTTATTTTAATCAACAAGTGGCAATAATGTATATTTATAGGGTGAAATGTAAAATTTTGATATGTGTTCACATGGCAAAATTATTAAACCAAGCTAATTAGCATATATCAATTCACCTCCCAAACTTTTTTGTTGTAAGTTGTAAATCTAATGATCAAGCATTTTTAAATATATTTTTATCATTTATGGTTGCATTCTGTGCAATAAATCACTAAATGTTATTTCACCTGTCACGCTGAAAATCTGAACCCATTTATTAACACTGCCCCTTTCTTCATCCATTCCCCTCTCTGTCTCTGGTCACCACCATTCTACTCTGCAATTCTATGAGGTCATCTTCTTTAGACATCACATGTCAATAAATTCATGCATGTTTATCTTTCTGTACCTGGCTTATTTCACTTACCCTAATGTCCCCAAGTCTATCTATATTGTTGGAAATGACAAAATTGTCTTTTCTTCAAAGTTATATCTTATTTTATTGTATATGTGCATATTTAATGTGTTGAAGAACATGCCCAATGTTTTAAAATAATTATTACAATAAAAGACATCTTGCCATTAATCCTCTGAAAATACTCCTCCGTGCTTCAAACACAATCATCACATCATTTTTGCCACTTTCTAAGGCGGTACTAGAAGTCCACTTTCATGAGTGTCTTGGTTGTGCAGTGTGGCTGTCCAATGGAATTGAATATATATGTATTCATGTGTTGATGAAAACTTAGCTTCCTTTCATACATAGGTATCTATTTCATTTACATCTCCCTTGATATATGATATAAAGGTCCTCTTTCAGTACAGTACAACTGCACACAAGGCATTTTGCCTGCTTCAAAACATGTGACTTTAGGGTGTAGCTCAATAGAAGAGCAGTTGCCTGGCTTGCATGAAGTCTGGCTTTGAGCTCCTCCATCTCACACATCCAGAAAAGGCATTGTAATGGTTTAGGTAAAAAATGACCCAGCTTCGCGTCTGAGCATGCGCTCCCTCCGCCCATCCTGATCCTACGTCACCCATTAGACCCTCCCACTGCTTCCCTCAAAGAGATATAAGCCTTGGCACTTCCTCAATAAACTCTCTCTCGCCCTCGCCTTCAAACTGCGTATGTGTTTTTCTTCATCCCCATACTGTCTCTCGGGCTACGCATTCCTGCCCCTGGGAGCTCTGCTGGTCAGAGCCTCCGCGGGTCACAACATTTTGGCGCTCAACGTGGGGCTCGAGAATGACAGGTTCTATGAGGGATCACCCTACAAAGGTTTAAAAGAGTGCCCGGCCGGCCTTTGACCCATCCATGAGGACTCCCCCTCAGTGATCCGCGCGAGGACTTCTCTCTCTCATCTCTCGTCTGAATCACGGTAAGCATTTTCATACTGTAGGGTGTAACATGGGACAGAATCTCAGTGAACATGAGCTCTTTGTCTCAGGGCTCTCCCAGGCCCTCAAAGCCCGGGGAGTCAAAATCAAACAATCCCACCTAACTGCCTACTTTGAGTTTATAAATAAAATCTGCCCTTGGTTTCCACTGGAGGGTACTATCAATGTGAAGGTTTGGAGCCGTGTGGGTTATGCACTCCAAGATTACTACCGGGTCTTCGGACCTGAAAAAGTCCCCGTGACTGCCTTCGCATATTGGACATTAATTTCTGAATTGTTACAGACCCGCCCACTTCCGCCCTCTACAACTCCCCTCCGCCATCTTGCACCAAACTGCCGCCGCCATTTTCTGCTCCCGATTCCACTCACTCCGGCCCTTTGCCCTCCGCCCCCCCCTTTCACAGCCACTACATTCCTTGTTAACTTCCCTCCCTTCTACCCCCCATCTCCTGCTTCCCCTGACTCTGATGCCTTCATGGCCCGACTTATGACTCACATTGCTGACCTTGAACAAACTGCCGATAAGTTACATCAAACATTTAAACTTCAGCTATCCCAATCCCCTACTCTTCCTCCTAACAAACCTAACCCTCCACCAACCTCACCCGACCTTCTCATTTGTCCGTCACGCCCCCAAACACCCCTCCCTTCCCCCAGTTCACGTCTTCATCCTCTGACCTTGTCAAAATGGTCCAATCCATGGCTCTCTGGCTCAATGCCTCCCAGCCTAACCTCACCACCCCATCCTGTTGGCTTTGTTTACAAGCTACTCCCCCATTCTACCACCCTTACGCCACATCTAACGCCACCATTAGCCCTCAAGACCGGTCTTCATCCTCTAAACACCCCAACCTAATACTATCCGTACCCTTCTCCAGCATGGAGGGCTCCGGTACCTGTGCTAGTGGTTCCCCTATGACCACCCTGAGGTCACCCTGCTCTACCCTATACCCCCTCAACGACTCCAACACCTTTCTCTCTGTTACGCCCCCTACATATTGGCTATGTCAAAAGACTGGATTATCTACACAAATATCTATTAAGGTAATCCGAGAAAAACAAGATCTATGTGTCACCGTTGCTATCCTCCCACACATCACCTTTCACCCAGCAAACTATCCCCTCACCCTCGATCCTGACCCCAGAGATCCACCCCTAACTTTATCCCACCTTCGCAAAAAACGTGAGGTCTTCACCACCACCACTCTTCTCATCCTCGGAACCGCATCAGGAATCGCCCTTGGGTCCACAGCTTTGGCCCTTGGACAAACCCAATATAATAGCATCTTACAGGCCATTGACCAAGACCTAAAAAATGTTGAAACCTCTATTCGCGCCCTACAAACATCACTAACCCCCCTGTCTGAAGTTGTTCTCCAAAACAGGCGCGGCTTGGATCTTCTTTTCCTCAAGGAAGGTGGCCTTTGTGCGGCCCTCAAAGAAGAATGCTGTTTCTATACTGACTCCTCCGGTGTGGTCTTACACGCTATGGATAAATTAAATGATGCCCTAAAAAAGAGAGAAATAGCCAGAACACAAGCCTTATTCCCCAACACTTGGTTCTCAACTGTTCTCCCCTACGTTGCCCTCTTCTTAAGCCCCCTTATAGTTTTGGTCCTCGTTTTGGCTCTTGGTCCTCTCCTATTTAGGAGACTTATTGCCTCCGTCAAAATGGCCCTTGCTCCTGTGTGGGAAAGACCTCTCCAAGTTCATTATCAGCGTCTAGCTATGGCAGACGCTGATAAATACAAACAAGCCGAACCCTATGATGATATTGAGGCCCCAGCATATAAGAATGTCGGCCAATGATGGGTAAGATGGAGTTACAAGTCACTAGCACTCTCAGGACCACCTAAGACAGAGCCCCACTCTTCGCCGGGATGCTGGCGATGCTAGTGGTCAGCTCAATGACGGGTAAGGCCTGAAAAATCAAATGCATAAAAACTAAAAAAGACTTGCAGTAACCTCCACAACCTAAGACAGGCCACATTCAGGGTCATACAAACACTCATGGTCGACAATATTTTCTTTTGGAGAAAAAGGAGCATATGTAGAGAGCCATAAATGACCCAGCTTTGCGTCTGAGCATGCGCTCCCTCCACCCATCCTGATCCTACGTCACCCATTAGACCCTCCCACTGCTTCCCTCAAAGAGATATAAGCCTTGGCACTTCCTCAATAAACTCTCTCTCGCCCTCACCTTCAAACTGCGTATGTGTTTTTCTTCATCCCCATACTGTCTCTCAGGCTACGTGTTCCTGCCCCTGGGAGCTCTGCTGGTCGGAGCCTCCACGGGTCACGACACTCTGGGGCACATACAGATAAAAAAAAAGAGGAGTTTAGGAAAATGATGGAAATGATGAACTCCCAACATAGGAAATAAATTGAATCCATGAAACAAATTCTACCAGATATCCAGGAGATGAAAACTTCCATTGAAAGTATATGCAACAGAATGAGCTAATATGAGGACAGAATATCAAGTATAGACAATAGGATTGTGGTCAGCAATCATGAAAAGAAAGATTTCTTAAAAATAGCAAGGGACCATGAGAAATCAATCCAACAGCTGCTCAGTAATGCAAAGAAGAATAGCATAAGATTGATCAGAGTCAATGAAAAAGCAGGAAAACAACATAAAAAACAAACAAACAAACAAAAATGCTCACAGACGTAATGGCAGAAACCTTCCCAAGCAGAGAAAAAGAATTTGACATAGAGATAAGTGAAGCATATAGAACTCCAATTAGCCATGATAAAAAAAAAAAAATCTACAGCAAGGCATATAATAGTTAAGATTTCAGATATTCAGTGCAAGAATAGAATATTAAAAACTATTAGAGAAAAGAAACCAATCACCAATAAAGGAAACCCCATCAGAATCACAGCAGACTTCTCAACACAAATCCTCAAGTGAAGGAGAGCTTGGAGTAAAGTGTGTCAAGCCCTCAAAGAAAACAACCTCCTACCCAGATATCCCACAAAACTATCTTTCAAAATCGATGGAGAAATAAGATACTTCCATGACAAAGAACACCTGAGGAAATTCATGACCACCCAACCAGTACTCCAAATGTTCTGAAGGACATTCCAGAAAGAGATAATAAGGACTGCAATTTAATGAACCACAGCAGAATGAATCCACCAAAAAGGGAAGCAATTAAACAGAGGGGAGAAAAGGGAACCAACAACAGGAAAATAACATGACAAAGATAAGTCAATACACATCAGTTGTAACCACCACTGTTAGTTGTCTCAATTCACCAATCAAAAGATAACAGACTGGTGGAATAGCTAAAGAAGCAAGATGCAGCAATATGCTACATACAAGAAATACATTTAATTCACAAAGAAATTCATAGGCTGAAAGTCAAAGGATGAAAATAATAACCAATGTGACAGGAACCCAGAAAAAACCAGGGGTAGTTATTCTATTTCCAGACAAAGTGGATATCAAGCCAAGATTGATGAAGAGAGACAAAAAAGTCACTACATCCTTGTAAATGGAACAATCAAAAAAGAAGAGATATAATCATAAATATATACGTACCAAATATGTGTGTACCCAACTATAAAAAAAAATATTAATGGACCTGAAAAATCAAATAAACACCAATACAATTTTAATGGGGGAACTCAGTATCCCATTGTCACAAATTGATAGTTCAACTACATGAAAAATCAACAATGAAATATCAGAACTGAGCCAAACTTTTGAACATATGAACTTAGTAGATGTCTCAGTATGTTCCAGCCTGTAACATCAAAATACATATTCTTCTCAGCTGCACATGGAACGTCCTCCAAAATAGATCACACACTGGCTCATAGAACATGCTTAAGTAAATGCAAAGGAACCGAAATTATCACATGCATATTATCAGACCATAGCGCAATGAAATTGGAAATCAATGGCAAAAGAAACCACAAGAACTTCATAAACATATGGACAACCAATGGGTCACAGATGAAATTAAAGAAGAAATTTGACAGTTTCTCCAATTAATTGATAATACCAACAGAACACAGCAGAACTTATGGGATGCACTGAAAGGAGTCCTATAAGGGAAATTTATAATGGTGAATTCCCATATCAGAAAAATAGCAAGCTCAAATAAACAACCTAATGTTGAACCTCAAGCTTCTAGAAAAAGAAGATCAAGTCAAGTACAAAGCTCATATGAGGAAGGAAATTAAAAGATCAGAGCAGAAATTAATGCAATGGAGACTAAGAAAACAACACAAAGGGTCAATGAATCAACGAATTGGTTCTTTGAAAGATTAAATAAAATTGACAAAACTTTAGCCTATCTTATCAAAAAATGGAAAGAAAAGACTCAAATCCATACAATTAGGAATGAAAAGGTGAAATCACAATGGATCCTGTAGAAATCCAGAAGATCAATATCTACTTTGAGAACCTTTACTCTAATAAGATAAAAAAACAGAAGAAATGGACAGATTCCTAGTTAAATATGAGTTACCAAAGGTGAATCAAGAAGATATGATATTCTAAATAAAGCAATATCAGTCAATGAAATTGAAGATGTAATTAAAAACTAACCAACAAAACAAAGCCCAGGCCCTGATGCATTCACTGTTGAATTCTATAAGAAATTTACAGCAGACCTTATGCTGCTACTTTTCAATGTCTTTAATTAAAATGAAAGACAAGCAATACTCCCAAATTCATTCCAAAAGCATTACCCTATAACAAAACCAGAGAAAGAGCCAATCAAAAAAGAGAACTACAGGCCAATTTCCTAATGAACATAGAAGCAAAAATCCTCAATGAGATACTGGCAAACAGAATGCAGCAAATCATCAAGAAGATTATACACCATGACAAACAGGGATTCATCCCAGTGATGCAGGAATGGTTCAACGTATGCTAATCAATTAATGTAAGAAATCATATTAACAGAGCCAAAGACAGAAAACATGATCATCTCAATAGATGCAGAAAAACCATTTGACAAAGTAAAAATCCTTTCATGATAAAAACCCTGCAGAAAATTGGAAGAAATGGTCTTTATCTCAATCTGATAAAAACAATCTATGACAAACCAACATACAACATCATACTAACTGGACAAAACTGAAAGCTTTCACTCTAAAATCAGGAACAAGATAAGAATGTCCACTGTCACCACTCTTATTCAATATAGTTCTGGAAACATTAGTGAAAGAAATTAGACAAGAGAAAGAAATAAAAGGAATAACGATAGGAAAGAAAGAAGTTAAATTGTCATTGTTTGCAGGTGACATGATACTCTACATAGAAGACCCCAAAAATTCACCAAAAAACTTTTAGAATTAATGACCAAATGCAGTATCATAGCTGGATACAAAGCCAACAATCAAAAATCAATAACATTCCTGTACACAAATGGCAAACTCTGAGAGAGAAATTAGGGAAACCACAATTTTCACAGTGCCATCCAAAAATTTTTAATACCTAGGTATCAATATAATGAAGAAAGTAACTTTATATTGAAAACTACAATATTCTGAAAAAGGAGATGGAAAAGGATAACAGTAAATGAAAAGGTATCCCTTGTTCTTTGATACGAAGAATGAATATAGTAAAAATGGCCATAATTTCTTAACTTTTATAGAGATTTAATGCAATCCTTATCAAAATTCCAACAGCATGTCTCATAGAACCAGAGAAAACAATCTTAAACTCACTTGGAACCAGAAGAGACCTAGAATAGCAAAAGCAATTCTGGGCAACAAAGGTAAGGCACAGGGCATCACAATCCCCGAATTGAAATCATACTACAAAGCTACTCTGAGAAAAACAGCATGGTACTGGCAAAAATCATACCCGAAGGTCAATGGAACAATTAGAAAATGAAGAAACAACCCCAAATGTTTTCAACATTCTTATCTTTGACAAAGGAGCCAAACACCTTCACTAGAAAAAAGCCTCTTTAATGAATTGTGCTGTAAATATTGGCTTTCCACATGCCAAAGATTAAAACTAGACCCATGTCTTTCACCATACACTAAACTAAATTGAAATGAATCAACAATCTAAATATTAAAACAGGAACACTAAATCTGCTGGAAGATAGAATAGGTAGAACTCTTGAAGACATTGGTGTAGGCAAAGACTTCAGGAACAAAACCCAGATCACACAGGAACTACGACAAAGAATCGACAACTGGGTTCTCATCCTATTAAAGAGCTTTTGCACAGCAAAGGAAATCACCAACAGAGTGAAGAGACAACACTCAGAGCAGGAAAAGAATTTGCCAGCTGTACCTCAGACAAAGTACTAATATCTAGAATATATAAATAATGAAAAAAAATCAGATCCCCCAAATTTAAAGACCCAATCCAAGAATGGGCATCTGAAATGAATAGACACTTCTCAGATAGAGAAGTAGAAATGGCAAATATACATAAAAAATGTTCAGTATAATTTGTCATTCAAGAGATGCAAATTAATACAATGCTGGGATTCCATCTCATTCCAGAAAGAATGGCCATTATCAAGAAATCAACCAGTGACAAATGCTGGCACGGCTGTGGGGAAAAGGAAGATTTCTCCACTCTTGGTGGGAGTGCAGACTGGTGCAACCACTGTGGCCATCAGTGTGGAGACTCCTCAAAGAACAATAACTAGGGGTTCCATTCAATCCAGCTATTCCCCTTCTTGATATCTACTAGAAAGAATTCAAAGCATCATACCACAACAATATATGTGCACCCGTGTTTACAGCAGCACAATTTGTAATGGCTAAATCTTGGAAACAATACAAATGCCCATCAAACAATGAATGGATAAAGAAGATTTTTTCTATATCATAAAGAAGGATGAACTTGAAACATTTCAAGGTAAATGAGTTCACCTTGAGACACATGTATAAATATCACATTGTTTCTCTGGTGTGAAAAACCAAAAGTGTAAATAAGGACCAAAATGTATAATAGATATTGGGAAATAGGAAGAAAATGTTCAAATGGGAAGAAGAACAAGGGAAGGGGAAGAGGAAAAGGAAGGAAGGGAAAAGAAAAATGAAGAGAATAGGAAAAAATTGAAAAAAATCATTTTAAGTAAGGAAGTAAAGAGGGGTTGAAGAGAGGTGAGGAGAATGGGAAAAAAAGGAGAAACAAGATATGTCCTGTAAAGGTACAAATTCCCTATGATGAATGTTATTATGTATATATAAAATATATCAATAAAATAAAAAATCCTTAAAAATCAAAATGTCTTCCATGTTTGCACCTTCTGTGTAGATTTCCTTCTGTCTTTTAATGTATTTGTAATGTGTGGGTGTTTCTTCTCTCAGGTTCAGAGGTGGGGATTTTGGAAGTTGATTTCATCATGGGGGCGCATGGATTAATCCATTGATGAGCTCACAGCTGACTGAGCTGTTCAGAGGTGGGGTCAGAAGGGACAGGCCGCTGAAGGTGCAACCTGGAAAGGGGTGTTCTGGCGTCCAGCTCCTCCCTTCTCTCTCTGCTCCTGGCAGCCATGAGCTGAGCAGCTTTCTCTGATGTACCCTTTCACCATTTTTTTTTGTTGAGGGGTTTGTGCAGTGAATCAACCCAAACTGTAAGCCCAGCTAAACCTCTCCTCTTTTAAGTTGCTGCTGTCCAGTATTTTGTCCCAGTTATAAGAAACTGACTAATGCTGTCACTTAGTAACAACTTGTGAATAAATAATGACACAATTGGGGCGGCTGGGATAGTTCAGCAGCATAAGCACCTGCTTGGCAAGTGCGAGATACTGAGTTCGACCCCTGGTACCCAGATAAAAAATAATAATAATGATAGTGACACAATTAATGTTATAATGAGGAAATGTACACGTTCATATCAACTTAAAACATTCTCAGTGGGCATGAGGTATTTTTTGATAGTTACTAAATACCATTGTCTTGATTGCCACATAATGCTTGTTTTAGAGAGTTGCTGGACCATTTGTCATTTTCTTTTCAGCTAGTAGATCCATTATGAACACATTTTAGCATTGGAGAGTTAATGCTATTCATTTTATATACATGCCAGTTGTTTTCTTTCAGTGAACTAGGTGTTCTCAAATAGACACTATTTCTTTATGTAGCATTTCTCAGCTATTGAAAACATATAGACATTGTTTCCCTCAGAATCTATATTTCTCTCCCCCTGTTCCGTGAAGCCCATTTCATTTCCACTGTTTTCACCTTCTGTATAGATTTCCTTCTGTCTTTTAATGTATTTGTAATGTGTTGGTGCTTCTTTGTTCACACTCAGCTCAAGGTTTTTTCGAAGAATGAAGATGTATTGAACACAGTTCAGATCCTAGCCCAGCCATTTTGTTAAATACTTTTGTAAAATTTTAGTTTTAAAGTAGTTTTGGGATTATAGAAATGTGTGGGAAGTACAGAAAATTCCCACATTTCTCCTCTCTCTTTTCATACGCACAATTTCCGCTTGAATTATTGACATCCGTAATTTAGTGTGTTCCTTTGTTACAATTTATGAACCAATATCAATACATTATTATTAACTAACAGCCAAAGTTTGCATGAGACTTCACTCTGTACTCTGTGGGTTTTGACACATGCATAGTGTAAAACATTCACCATAACAGTACAATATATAATATTGTCCTAAAAGTGCTCTGGTCCTAAAAGTGCTCTGTTTCTACTTTTCTCCTCTTCTCCTGCTGCCCTGGGAACATTGGCCACCATGATCATTTTATTGCCTCTATAGTTTTACTTTTTGCAGAATATCATAGAATTTAAATCATATAATATGTACATTTTTCCAGGCTGCCTTCTTTCACTTAGCAAAATACACTGCTTTGCATAGCTTCATAGATAATTTCATTTCATTATTGAATATCACTTCTTTGTTTGGATGCAACAATTCTTTAAAAAATTATTTCACCTATTGAAGGATGCATTGGTTGATTCCAATTTTTGAAATGATGAATAAATGAATATAAACTTCTACAAACAAGCTTTTATGTAGATTTACTTTGTCAACTCATTTGGGTAACTACAAAAGAGTGAGATTTCTCTACTTCTTAACTTTATAAGAAATTGTCAGATTGTCTTCTAAAATGAATGCAGCATTTTGCTTTTTCACAACTATATGAATGAGACAGTTGCAGCTCTCATCAGAGTTTAGTGTTTTTGGTGCCGTGCATGTTACTTATCCCAAGTGTGGAGTGGTGTCTTATTTTCTCTTACTTGCCATCCCAAGAACATAGGAGGCTGAGAATTTTCCATATGTTTATCTGTCCTCTATGTATTTTGTCCTGTGAAATGTTAGCTCAGTATTTTGTCCATTTTTAAATTGAGTTTTTTATTATTTAGATTTGAGATTTATTTTAGAAGCAAGTTATCTTGTATGTGTTTTATAGTTTTGCATGTTAAATTTAGGACTGTGCTTCATTTTGAACCTTGGCCATTTTTAGCACTGTGCTTCTGAACAAGTCAGGGTCATTACTGAGGATTCAACACTTCACTTCAATTAAAATGAGTGCTTCTATTTTTCTGTCTTCTTTTGAAATAACATACAGTCTCAAATAAAGTTCTTTGTACAAAGGAAGAATTATAAATATTAATTCTCCATATTCCACATTTTTATCCCTAATTTTATTCCCCCACATTTCCAAATTTTTTTAAAATTTTTCCTTTAGAAATTCTAGCCAAATTCTAGAAGATATCAAATTGTCTAGTAATGGAAATTCTAGTCCTTTTTATCAACAGGACATAGTTTGTCTTCATGCATTATTTCCTAAATTACTATGATCATTTATACTAGAATTAAAATCCAGTTTCACTTGTCAATGCCAGTATGTCAACAATATAATGTCAAGACATATCCAGATTTACTTTGGAAGACATTGATAGAGAGGCATTGCTCAACTGTAGAGAAAAAAAGATTTCTAAGATATTATATATTAGAGATTTTATTAAAATATAAATGCATGAGAATAAAGGAATATGAACCACAATATAAATTAGTAAAGTATATTTATGATGAAAATTAAAAACAACATACCAAGAATAACTGTATAGTATTGAAATATATTTAACTAGATAGAATTGTGAAGAAAGATTTGGTATTGATAAACCAAATTTCTGCACAGTGATTCCTTTGGAAGGAATAATTGAAAATGAGTGGGCAGGCATTCATGAAGTATTTGAACTTGAGAATACCTATTTTTTAATAATGGTGAGGTATAAACAGGTAATGAAATTATTAAAAATCAAAAAGCAATTTGATTCGCTTAATTGATATGATAATATATTTATCTATCTATCTATCTATCTATCTATCTATCTATCTATCTATATATATATATATGTTTTTTTTGTGTGTGTGTGTGGGTACCAGGGGTAGAGCTCAGGATCTCACGCACCAGCAGGTGCCCGTGCCGCTGAGCAATATCACCAGCCCTTTCTTTGTATGTGGGTTCCGGGAGTTGAACTCAGGACCTCGGGCTTGCCAGGCAGGCGCTTATGCCACTGAGCTATCTCACCGGCCCATGATTGTTGTAATATTATTGTAGCATATGAAATCACCAAAACTGTTAAATAGATTTGGGATTATAGATTTGTGCTCATGTTTGAGGGAATGGAACATCAATAGAAGAAAGTGGAAGAAAATACACTCAATTATGAAAGTATGGATTATTATATCTACAAATTTTGTTGATTTCAGTCTTGTAGTTCTACATTCTAACAAATACACCCCTATTTGTGTTTTAGCTGGTGACTACAATTGAACCAGTTCCTGAACATTTTTGCTATATTCAATGAACTATTAAGATAATATTAATGTCGTTTCATAAATTTTTGGCATTAGGGATTGAACCCCAACTCTTCACACTGAGCTACATCCCCAGCCCTTTTTTATAGATTTTATTTCATTTATGAATTAGTTAATTTTTTTGAGACAGTGTCTCACTAACTCTGTAAATTGGTCAGGCTGGGTGGAGCTTGCAGTCCCTTGTCCTGGGCGCCCAGGGTGCTTGTGATAACAGGTGTGTACAACCAGGGCTGGCTCAGTTTTTATTTTTTTCTGTTATAATGATCACATACAAAATAAAACATTGTATGAAATGAAACCAGTACATTTCAAAATATTTTAAAATATTACTTGTATATTCTGTAGAATTTTATACATACATGTATACGTGTGTATGTACGTATAAAATTTGAGTTTCATCTGCAAATGGAAGAAAATATTATTCAAGCTACTTTGTGTAATAAAAAAAATAGCAACTCATTTAACTGGAACCCCAGAGATAAGATGAACAGGTATAGTAGGAAATAATCCCATTTCTTTGAGATTCCCTTGGCTCGACAACATTCTGTATGCCGAATGTGCCTGTAAACTGGCTGCGGCAAGGTAAAATCAACCAGGCGCCACACCTGAAGCATCACTTCAGGAGGTCGCTCATTAGAGTGAGCAGTTACTCACAAGATCACAGCAAATGTCATGACTCGCCACCGCAACTCTGATAGGCCTGCGTACCTCCACCAGACACGGGAGGGGAGCGAGCGAGCTTGCTGCACACCGGAAACACACAACACCGTGGCATGAATCCTGCAAGGACAGAGTCAGATTTATTCTGTCTTGAGTGTGATCTAAGCGTCAAGAATTTTATAAACTAGTCGGAGATGTGAGTATGCAACCTAAATTGAAATCTTTGAGCAATTAGCCTTCCCCCTGGTACGGGGCATCAGCACAAGATGAACTTCTCATTGAACACATGAAATCCAGAGAGGGATTGGTGAAAATCAATCAGAGGAAAGGGACAGTGGGAATGTGTACCGAGGAGGGGTCTACCGTACTGCTAATAACAGCCATACTGCTTTTCTAGTCATATGTTTTGGGATCTATCATTTGAAATTAAAAAGACTAGTCTGGATAAGTCAAGTTAGTTAGAATTTAAGAGGATACAAATAAATATAATAAATGTTATTAAATCATTTTCTACACTGCTACACTGATTTATGTTTAAAAATAGAGAAAACAGCAAGCAAACAAAATTCCCTATAGAAGATCACTATGTTTGTTCTCCCTATTAGTAAAACTTCATGTGGCAATAAAAATGGAAAACCATTAAACTATGATTGGCATAAAAGTTAGAGAATTACTTTATCTCAATTAAAATTCATGTAATGCCTGTTGTTGGGACAGTCATTATCCTCGAGAGTATTAACACACTCTCTAGTCTCACTGGCAAATGTGACCACAAGGAGACATCACAGGATTTGTTAAAATATGACTGAGTTGGAAAAGGATAAACGTTTTACTGCGCTCGTTGTTAAGAATCGTTAGGCGCTGAACCCATGTCTAAGGACTAAGCCAGTGACAGCGAACCTTTTAGATATGAGTGCCCAAACTGCAACCCAAACCCACTTATTTATTGCCAAGTGCCAACATTGTGATTAAACCTGAATACTGGGGCTTTGGTTTATGAAGAGACAGCTCATACGTTAACATTTTTTGTCTTAAAAGAAATAAAAGGAACATGCGTGCCACAGGTTCACCATCACTGGACTAGGACATAGAAAGTTACAGTTTGATGGGGTGGAAACAGCAGGCCTGCTCAAAGGGATGGGATCTTAGCCTGGGAGATGAGCGAGCCTGCAGCACAAGGGCCCTGGGCACCTGAAAGGAAGACAAGAGAGCTTGGGCCAATAAAGCACTGTACCTCAGCATTTTATAAACCTCACAATTTGAAGTTCTAGTGTCAAAGAAAGTCATAAATAACTAAATATTCTGAAGCTTAAAATCAGATGTAATATAGGCTTTTGTATTCAGCACTATTCAATTTTGTGCATTTCATTAGAAAATCCAGAAGAAAAAATTTTAACCACGACAATGCATCCCTCCAGACTGGAGTTTATTTTGATTTCTAAAGCAATACAAAGTAAGATAGATAGATGATTGATAGATTAGATAGATAGATAGATAATTAGCTTACACATGCAAAACACTAAAATATCATTTGTTTTTATTCACTCACAAGCTATAGAAGGTGAAATGATCTTTCAACATCTTGATGTGATCAATTTTATAGGTGTCAATATCACATTTGTCAAATTTTGGTCAATTGCTTCTAACATATAATTTTTCAACCATGACTAGTCAACTTGACTTGGCATTTACCTATTTGCTGAATACATCTCAAAACAAAATCAAATGACTGATGTCATTCTACAATATCTTTATAGAAAAGAACCTTTGCATTACTTTACAGCCAAATAGCTGACTTTGGAACATATGTGAAAACATATTAAAATTTTCTTCAATAAACACTTCCTATTTTTCATGACAAAAATAATTCTCATCAAATCATTAATGATATAGTATCAAAACTTTGAGAGTTTAAATTCATCACATACCTAAATTGAACTTTTCTGTGTTCTTCTTAAGTAAACCACAAGATATTAAAGAAAGAAGGTATAAATCCTAGCAAATGAGATTAATGTCATCCCCTTGTCAGATGTCCTGGGGATATAAGCAAGAAAGCACAAGATAGGATTAGATCGAAAAAAACCCAAACAGAATAAAATCGAAGTACTACTTCCTGGAAACATGTTCAGCACCATGGTGGAGAATATGTAACATTGCTTATCTTACCTCCTATTTAAAAATATGAGAGTAAAAGACCAGTCTCCTGCCCCCTTGCAGGGCATCTGCACTCAGAAGTTGCTAAACTGGGCAGCTTCAGGATTCCTACAAAGATTATTCCAGCGGAAATTGGCAAAGAAAAAGAGCTTCTCCATGGTGTAGTAGATCTCTTCTAGCCAAACAGAAGGCAGGCTCCAGAAGAAAGCTATTCACATACACACCATCCATTTGGCAGGGACACCAAGCTAAGCAGAAAGTCACTTGCTTCGACAATGACTTCTGGTGCTATTGCCCAATCCCAGATATGCCCTGCAAAGAAAATGTAGAATGTATTTTCATCACATTTCCAATGAATCATGTTAAAAGGACTTAACAGCCACCAGGTGGACAATTTTGGATATCCAAAGAGGATGAAATTTCATTGCTATGGGCAAATGCTATGCCTACACAGATCTCCATAGATAAAAGACGAAATCAAGTAAACAAAAGAAAAAAATCAAGAAGTTTGGTCTGCTAAAACATGCTACAGAATAAAAAGAAAATACTGTAAGATGAAAAGCAAGCCATTTATGAAGACACAAAGTTGATTTATTCTAAGTCTATTACCTAGTTTTAAGTGACAGTTATTGTTATAGAATTTTGTTAAAAAAAAAATCTTTCATCTCCCATCCAGTTCACTTCTCAAGATATACATACATAATAATGCTCTTAATCAAAATTACCATTATAGTCTAGGTGCTTTCTTAAGTACTTCACAAAGTGTTGACTAATTTAGTCCAGGCCTAAGAAAGGTATTTTCATTCTCAAATACAGGGAACTGAGATTCATAGAAAGAACCTTGTCAAGTTTTCACAGATATTACAATAAACACAGAATCTGAACCCAGAACATCTGACCCTCTGTGTATGTTTTCACACCATACTCTTTACTGCCTCTTTTATGCCCCCCTCTATAAATACATACTTATATGTATATACAAAATATTACATAATAGAAATCATGAAATGTATGTATTTTGTTTTATATATTATGCATTAACATGACTATATTTGTAAATTATATAAACATTAATATCTCATTTATTTTATTTCTTACTAATGATATAATTAGTACTCTCAATGTCTTATTCATTCTTTTGATATTTTGTTAGTGTATGCAATAAAACAGAAAACTTTAAACACATATCTTTTAGCCCATGTATGTGTATATTAGAAATAGAATAAAACTATTCGGCATTCTCTCATGGTGAGTGCATCCCAGCTTGAATTCTTCAAGAAGTGAAGCCTGAGATGGAGATTTGCATGCGGAAAGGTTACTGTGGAAAGCTCTTGAAATATATGCAGTGTCTTTGCACATCATTTATATCTCAAAACCTTTCGAAAAAAGGTTTATACTGTGGAAGAATGAAAGTTGCATGTTTGGGCAGAAGCAGTGGATGGACTATGATTCTAAGACAGGCGATTTTATCGGTCCCCCTGGGAGCTCTAAAGCAGGGTGGCTCACTACCAGTCACACATGGAGACAGAGGGCTCTGCCTCTGTGTCCCTGCATCTACCATAAGTGGCTGGATATAGCCTCTCTCAAGGAAAGAGAAGTGGTGTTCAGCGAAGTGGCTCTGCCAGCTCTCAGCTGCCACCACCACAAAGGCTGGAGAGATGGAGCATCTTTCCAGGACAAACCACCTCCATCAGGAGCCATGCCTTGAACTCGCAGTAGTTAAGAACTTGTAGTTCTTAAAGATGCTGTTTTCTGGAAACTGCTGGACCACTTTTTAAAAAATTATATATGAAAGATGAATAGAAAGGGATATAGAACCTATTTCTGTAACTCACTGGATGCCAGAAATAGTACAGTCCATCTCCCTCCTTCACTACCCGTTTTATATTCTCCCTACCATCAACAAATATCTCTCAGTTTTTGCTCTACCCCTAAGGGTCTATCTGATGGTTCTCCTACTTGGGATCACTATAAGATCTTTTCCATCACTACTACTATTAATACCAGTCATACTACAGACTGTCAGTTATCATGGTCCTCAGCCTTTTCCTGATGAGGTTCGTTCAAATCTTCCAGCCACACATTTCCCTGGATAAATGGGTTAAGGTAAAATTCTGTCATTAGAACCCGAGATGTACCATGGGTAGTGCTTCCCTTTCAGTGGAATAAGATGCAATGATTTTGTCCATAATTTGAATGGGCTGTCTCAACCTGGTCCAGAATGTGGATTGCATCCCTGTCAACTTCTCTTACACAGCGCTCCCCTAAATCTTCAAAGGGTTTATCTCTCATCACCTGGAGCCCAAGTCATCCAAAGGCATTTATTATATTTACACTCAATTCTGGTCCACTTTGCTTAACATAAAATCACCAGTACAGCAGATCGTCTGCATAATGTCCGAACTGTTCATTCACTTTCAGATTATATTATGGGAAAAGGTGAATAATGTATTTTGAAGAAAGGTCTTAAATGTATGTTGTTTTCTGTCCCCAAAATATTTACAGTTTGTAATGCTCCTGCCTGATAGGAATGGAAAAAAAGAATTTCTGCATTCTTGTTTCTATTGTTTTTAAGTATTTTTACTTGTACTACTTTATTTTATTGATTATCCTCAGAAATGTTTACCATACGTCGGTCCCTTCAGTACTACTTAGTATTTTTTTTATTTTTAAAATTAATTAATAAAATATGTTGAGACGGGGTCTCATTATGTAGTTCAGACTGTCCTTGAGTTCGCTCTGTGGCCCAGGCTGGCCTCGAACTCACTGTTATCCTCCTGTCTCAGCCTCCCCAGTGCTGGGATTACAGATGTGCACCACCATGACAGGGCTACTTAGTATTATTTTTAACATTTCCATGTAGCCTTTGTTTCTATGATAAATTTAGTTTTACTTCCCATTTATTTCTGAAATTCTGCCATACGTTTTTTCTCATTTTCTTAAATGATTTTTTTCCTGAGTCTTTTATGGGTTCTTAATGATTTTCTTGTAAATGGATAATAATTGTATGAACTTTGTACTTTTCTTCAAGTTCTCTGGTTTATCATTCAAATCTGTTTGGTAAAGTAATCACTATATAGGATGTTGTTTTTTTATATTCATTTAATATTTTTACACAACACAATTGACTCACCCTATGCTGATTAATTTGTAAGTTTTTGATATATTTGGGCAAAATAAGTTCTTCATAACCTGAATATTGTAGCAACATGTGTGGGTTAAGGCAATGCCCCGACAAAGGAAAATACAGTAAACTGTAATTTCCTTGACCATAAAATAATATTTGATATTTGTATATTTGGGAAATGCCACATTCTACCAATGTCTCTCTTCTCCACTGTCCTCATGCTCTGTAATGAGAAATATGCCCAGATTGTTGTTTTAAGAAAGGGATTTCCATTAGTCTTCATCCCGGAGAACTCTAATTTATATGTTCCTCCTGAATTTCTCTTTAAAGCAGGCACTTGCTTGTCATGTCTGATCTTACCTAGGTCCCTTTTGCTACTTTTATCATCTCATATTCTTTTATATTCAGAGCCGAAATTGATAACTATTTCATTGAAGATGAAGTTTCATTGTCTGCTTTTAATTTTCCTGTCACACTGGGTTAGATTCAGATAGAAGCCAGCACTGGTGACTTTATTTTGTATCTTACCAACGATCTCTTCTAATTTGAATTTATCCTTTCTCCCTGTGAATTATGACTGACTGTTGAGAGATATTTTTAGGGATGTGGAATATTGCATGGACCATGGAATGACTGGCCAAGTGCCAGGAAGTGTCTTGTCAAGAAATACGATCATAAGTATAAATATTCTCCACATAACCCATGTGAAACAGGAGAATCACGGATGATGTTCCAGAAGTTTCTTTTTTCCTGCTTTTCTTTCTTTTTTTACCATTTCTCTCTTCCTTAACTTTTACAGTCTCATTTATTTTTATAGTTTCATCTTTTCTTTTAAAACAAATAAAAGACTAAGTTGCAGGCAGATTTTTTTAAAAGAAATGCTCTATAATTTTATATTTTAATAAAATAATTGGTCCATATGTGTTACAATGTTAGCTTTCACCATAAGTAGGTTTATTTTTACATAATTTGACATTGGCTAATCAAATTTTGCAAAACTTTAAAATAGATTGTGTTATATGCATATAGCATAGAACTAAGACCACATGGTTAGTAATAAGGTTATACATTTCTGATATGCATTACTCCTATGGAATTTGCAACAGGCAAAACATTTATTAAAATGCTAATTCCCAACAAAACCTCACAGATTTATTTTTTTCTACTTGGTAATCACACATTTTAAATACATAAAAATACTTTGGGATTTTCTGCCTCAGTTGATTTTCTTTTGTGACTTAAAGCTGGACATTTATTAAATTTAAAGTTAAATTGTTACTCCTCATAAAACTTCTCACATGCTATGTATTTAAGAATTATTTTCCAAAATGTTCATAAATTTGTTTAAATGCTACATCTCAGTCCTTTAGCTCCTCTAATACCACTCCGTATCTGCGTTTTGCTTTCTAAAATTCTCCCTGCTACTCAAACTACTCAAAAGGAAATTATACTATGTAGAACTCTTCTACGTTTTACACTGCATTTGCAATACTGTATAACATTTTTCAGCTATGATTTGAATACAACGTGCATATACTTTATGAAATTATACATGTATATATGCATGCATACATATTATTACATACATTTAAGCAGCAAAAACATTCAAATATAAATTCATCTGAATATGTAAGGAATTATATTTGACAGCAGATATTCTCAAAAATACTTTTTGGGAAGAATCAGGGATCAATAACAATATTTACTAGCTCCAAAACCTGTTACACCATCATTTTTCTGTGTTTTCACAGACGTACTCCCCCACACAAACACATGTCTAAATCTAGAGAAAAATAAAGTAGGATGTAAGAAACCAGAAATGCTGAAGTTTTACATTTTACTTTGTATTTTTCTTAAATTTATTTCAACTGACATATAAAACCTATGCTTATAAAGTGTGCCATGTGATGTTTACAAACATACATATTGAATACAATTTCAATCAGATTAAACATATATATTTCTTCAAATACTCATCATTTTTATAGTGATAACATGGGAAATCCTCCCTTCTAGCTTTTTGAAATGTGCAGTAGATAACTGTCACCTATAACCACCCAACTGTCAATGGCACCTGAGGACCTCTTGCTCCTGTCCAGCTGTGACTGAGTACCAGGTGACCACTTTTCCAATGCTTTCCTCCTCCTCTACTTCTGAACCTCTAGTAACAACCATGCCACTCTCAACTACTATTTAGGCATTTTGTTTTTAGATTCTGCACTTTTGAGATCATGTATCTTTTCATTTTATGGGGGTGGGGCTGGCTTATTCACATTCGTTATCCGATCTTGGTCCATATTTTCCTAGATAGTTGTTTAGAGTTGTTTATATCTGTAGTATTAGTTGTACTGTCTTCCTTCCTCATGTATGTTTCCTATTTAGAGTATTCTTTTCCTTTATCTCAGTTGGTATAGCTATGGGCTTGGCAATTTTATTTATATCTTTAAAAAACTGCTCTCCATTTTGTTGATCGGGTGTTTGTGTGTGTGTTTTCTAGTTCATGTGTATCTGTTCTGATTTTTCTTTTCCCGTTCCACTAAATTTGGGCTTGCTTTGTTCTTGGTGTTCTAATTACTACATGTGGAATGAGAGTTGAGGGCTTGTTTGTTTGTTGTTGCTGGTATTCATTGCTATAAACTTTCCTCTTTGGTATACCCCATAGGTTTTGCTATATTGTGTTTTCATTTTCCTTTTTTTAAAGAAAATTCTAAATTTCCTTCATAAGTTTTCCTTTGATCCATTGCTTGTTGTATTGTAAATTGTTTAATTTTCATTTATTTTATAGTTTGCAGTTTTTCTTGAACAGCTTTCTAGTTTCATTGCATGTGATCTAAAATATGCGGTACGATTTTATTTTGTTAACCCTTGTTTAGACTTATTCTGTGGCCTACGTTATCACCTATGATCTGTTCTGGAGAATATTCTATGTGCAGATGAGAAGAATGTATTTATGCACCTATTAGATGGTATATTCTGCAGATATCTGTTAGGTCTGTTTGGTCTATGGTAGAATTTAACTCTTCTCTCTCTCTTGGTTTTCTGCCTGTCTGGTTTCCTATCTGTTTCTTTCTATATTGATATATTAACATTCCCTCCCACTGCTGTATTGGTGTCTATCTCTGTCTTTAGGCCTATTAATATTTACCTTATATACGAGGGTGACCTGAGAGTGGGTGCACATAGAATGAGAATTGCTTTCTCTTGCTGTATTGGGCCCTTTATCATTGTATCCCAACCTTCCCCGTATTTTTTTTTTATTGATTTTTATCTAAAGTCTATTTTATCTCACATAAGTATGGCTAGTCAAGCTTTCTTTTGATTCTATTTACATGGGCTATCTTACTCCTTTCCTTTACTTCCATTTGCTTAGAGGTGAAGTGAGATTCTTGTAAGTAATACATAATTAGGAGTTGACTATGCCTTTAATTTGATAATGCAATCCTTTTAGATTTATTATTAATAGGTCAGATCTTACTACAGCCATTTTGTAACTATTTTCTGACTTTATTGCTCTTTCTCACACTCTTAAAGTCTGCCTTTGTGGGTAAATGATTTACTCCAGCAGAGTGTTTTGATTTCTTGCTTATTATATTTGCTTTGCCTGTTACATATTTTTCCATTGTGGTTTACATGAGGCTTCCTAAAGCATCTTTTGAATTAAGAAGCTATTTTCAAATGTTCACAATTTAACATGATCATGAAGATGAGAAAAGAAACAGAGAGGATACACTAACACGTGATGTAAATTCAGAGGACCCCTCTGCAATCTCTGGCCTTAGAACAGGGTGTCTGCCTCTTGCTGAATCTCACCGCGGGACCCAGCGCTAAGGTCGGAGGAGTCTCAGGCTCACTTTGGGGCCCTACTCCCCATTGGATGAGTCCTGCTCCCTCCCCTGCTACTTGATGTTGGAGGAGGCCCTCAGCCATCTGCTTAGCATATTTCGTGCAGTTAATCCGTGAACATTGGCCTCGGTGTAGCGATGCCCGGGCTCTGCTCAGCCCCTGGTTTCAGTGCGGTGGGCCGTGTACTCAGTTGCAAGTCTAAGGCCTGAACCGAATGCTTTCTGCCTTTCCCAAGCTGGAGGCATCCCTGCTGGTTGGAGCTGGGGGAGGAGTTCCACAGACAAGTCTTTCCTTCAGGTCTTCTTCAACGGGTCTCTTCTCATTGTTTTAGTAAGAGTAGGTACTGTGGTCTCTCGTCTGGCTTCTTAGGCCTTGTGAATGTAGTTAGGCATGCGAATAAGCATTTAAACTGGTGCCTCGGTGGGAAGAGGGCCACAAGGGAGGAGCTTACTCAGTTTCCACCTTCTCTACTTCAAATTTACAGATTTTAAAAATAAGATGAGTTTATGCTGATCATTAAATCATGTAATTGTTCACATTACTCCTGTTGATAACATTAGACATACTCCAAGATCGATGGGTAAACTCACAGGATGGTAGTTACAACTATGCTACTAATGCAATTTTATGCCATCTTATTCAATGTTTTAAACATTTCAGACTTATTCAGGGTATTGTTGAAATTGTCATTTTTAAAGACGGATTTCTTAAGCTTATTGTAGCTTTAGAAAAAGATTCTGCTCTACTGTGATCTACTGTTTCAGTGATAAAATGCTCCATTGTCATGGCCTCCCCATTATGATCACAGCGGTAAAAAATGTGCTCTGCTGTCACTGACCAGCGTACGGTTGGCTTTGTTATTCCACTCTGAGATTTAAATGCATGAACTTTGGCTTTTCTCCAAAATACAGCATGAATTCCATCAAATTTACTTTGGGTTTTAAATATAAGTATACTGGAGGCTTGGCCTGATTCATTTTCTGTTTCTGCTTGGCTGGCACTTTAGCTTCCTGAGATAGAATGAGGAATACTCTAAATCTTGAAAAAGCTTGGAATTGTTTTTCAGAGTGCTGACCCGGAGAATGGCTTGAGATCAACAACTGTGAAAAAGACTATTGATCAGTTGTCTTCTCACAGGGAAAAGAAAATTAAATAATGTAGAATATTAGAAATGCATCGATAATTTGAAGAGAATTATATCAAGACATTATCCAAACAGTTGGTATCAAAATGCATAATGCTTGGGAATAGAAAATAATTGTGCCAGTAACCATACATGATTCATAGATTTCATGTGCCCTATGTATATGTGCATATATATTCATATATATATGTGCATTTATATATATATATATATATATATATATATACATCTTAATAGGGAAGGCTTTTTTCCTTATTAATGCAAAAGCAGAAATTCCTGAGTTAATTTAGAAGCTATAGTCTATAATCTTTCATCCTCGAAAAAGAGACATAACAATAAATGTTTGCTTTTTTGTGTGATCAATTGAGTGTGATCCACCTAGTATGATTATTTTCTAGATCATTTTCTACTTGCTCTGTCTCACTCAAATACTGTAGGATTCTATAAAATACTGGAGAATATGACAGTAAAAAGAACTATACGTTTCCAGAAATTACCTTTATATTTTAAAAAGAAGGCCAATTTTCAATGTATTTGATGTTAAAATAGCCCAGATCATTTTTGTTAGAAAGATCCTTACATTTTATTGTATGCCCTGAATTTTTCTACCAACCCCATGTTTGAATTTCATACTGCAAGTAGAACAACATCTGAACTCTCCCAATTATGTTGACTTGAATTATTATTCATTATGTCTCAGTTCTGCCACCTTTTCTCCCATTCCCATCATTGTGATTCCTCGCTTAACTGATGAACTGATTACCTTTCCAATAATTACATTTCCAAAAATGAAATCCATCCTTCACTCTGTGGTCTACTTGTACTGCCGCCGATAAACCATCTCAAGCCCACATGAGACACGGATCTTAAACCTGAGCTTATTGCTACCTTTGTGTGGTATCTGCCCTATCATCACTCACCAGCAGTGAAACTGTAGCTTCCCAAATGACCTTCATGCCACCCAGCTCTACTTGGATCTATCTTTCATTCTCTAACAATCTGATTCTGTTATTTCCGTGTGTTATGGTGTAGATCTGGGGTGTCCCCCAAATCCTCCTGTGTCTGGAAGGTGACTGGCTCATGGGGCTTCTGCACTTGCCACTGGGTTACTCCACTGAGGAGTCCATGGCTCACTTCCTGTGGGGAGGTGAGGGCTGATTGGAGGCAGGCGACTGGATGCCTAAGCTGCAGGGGTTTATTTCTCTTCCGGGCTCCTCCCTTCTCTCTCTGTTTCCTGACCTCCATGCCCAAGCAGCTTTCTTCCGGGGCAGGCCCTTCCGCCTTGCTTACCCTACATTTGAGCAAGCAAACCATGAACTGAAACTCTGAAACTGTGAGGCAAGGAAAACCTCTCCTCTAAATGGGTGTGTGTGTGTGTCAGGAATTGTGTCCCAGCGACTAGGAGAGCGACAACGACACCGTCCTTAAAAACAAGCAACAATAACACAAGCATGACTTTTTCAAAAGTAGAATTCCAGTTGGCATAATTTTATTTTTCTTGTTGCTACTGATGTTTCCAAGATTCTTAACCCTGTCCTACCACCACCTCTCAAGCTGCAGCCAGCCTCATGCTTTACCTCACGTGCGTTCCTTTCTTAACATTTTGGTGCTGTGCTTCAGAATGATCTTTAATCCTATCTTCTCTTTTAAATATTTTAAAAAGAAATTGTATGAGACTACATGGGCTAATGTTTTTCCATTTTCTTCCTAAGGTTTGCAGGAGTGAAGAGTATATTTAGGACTAATAATTCATTATTAATACTATTTTGTTGATAGTACACACAGTGATATGACTAAATGGATGAACAAGTAACAAATAAAACCTACGGAATGAGTTACTTAGTAAGGTAGTCTGTATAGTTTATATATTCCTTTTTCCAGGTCCTAATAATTTCAGAAGGTGAAGAGACTAAGAATATCATTTTATTTTTCAGTCTTATTTCCTTTTTACCTAACAGAATTGGCTGGAGCTTTATTCTTATATAAGTAATGACTATAACAGACAACAGGTGAACTATTTACTTTTAAAATGACAAATAATAATCATATATTGTTATGGCTATATCACATGGTGTTTTGATATGAGCACACATTTTAGAATGGCTAGCTCAAGCTAATTAACATATGCACTCCCCACATGCTTACCATTTTTGTGTGATGAAAATACTTAAAATCTATTTCCTATAACAATTTTCAAGTATACAATGTATTAACTATGGTTATCATGATGTTAAATTAATCTCTTGAATTTATACTTTGTACATGATATTTTGTATTCTTTGACCAACATATTCCAAATTTCCCCACCTTGAAGCCTTTGGTAACCAACATCCTATCCTTTGCTTTAAAGAGTGAATTAATTTTTAATAAAAAATACTATTTTAATATTCATAATTTACTTTTTAACTCTATTGTAAATTAATGGCCAAGAATGTCTAAATGTCTTAATATACAAAACATGATCAATATATACCAAAAAAATGTTTAATCATTGCTCATTAATATTTGTGGTAAGGAGGGCCAGTGATACAGCTCAGTGGCACAGCACCCACCTGGCAAGTGCAAGGTCCTGAGTTCGATTCCCAGCACACACACACAAAAAATATGGTAAGGAAAAGCATGGAATGGTTGTGTTCACAAACGGGCATCTGTAAAGATTGTTGAAGCCAATTAATTTCTTCGAGGAACACTCTTTTCATTTTTAATAATAATGTCTGCTTTTTTTCTATTGTCAGCTTTATTATTTTAAGTAAACATTTAAGATTTGAACAGTTACTCTTACTTAAAAGTAGCTTGATATATTTTACACATATAGATTTGGGTTTTCTCTCTAGAGAACAGAAAAAATTAGAATATATTAGTCTACCTGTAAGCCCACACTAAATTCACTTTCATGTTTTTCCTACTGGAAAAGGTATACTTGAGGAGTTATACAGTGTGTATTTACCTGTTTGTTCTTTTTTTAACCTATAAAGTCTCTGTTTCTAACAACGAGTTTGAAAAATTCTACCAGATCACAGAAAATTCTCAAATTATTTCACAGTAAAACTTTAAACCAGCCTAAAGCGCTCACATAAAATATATTTTTCACTCCATCCAGAACTAGTTCCTTTTATGTGTACCAAATATTCGAATGTATGAGCTAGTTAGCGTGACTGTTTATTATTAGTAGTGACTTTTCTCCCTCAAATTTTATTTTCTACAAAATACCCATGCGTCTTCACAGGTATCACTGGTTCCATTGACAAAGAGCCAGAAGCTTGTCCAAAGATTTGACCCCTGTATTGATGAAACAAACTTTCAGCACATTTTCTAAATTTCCTGGCGTTGCTGGTTATTCGTAAGAAACTCTTTTACATTAGACAGGTTGGGGCTGGCGAGATGGCTCAGCGGCGTAAGCGCCTGCCCGGCAAGCGCGAGGGCCCAAGTTCGACTCCCGGATCCCACATACGAAAAAGGGGCCGGTGATATCGCTCAGCGGCACGGGCGCCTGCTGGCGCGCAAGGTCCTGAGGTCAACCCCCGGTACCCACAAAAAAATAAATAAATAAATAAATAAATAAATTAGGTTGAAGTTATGTATTCATAAGAGAATACTATAAAGAGAAAAACTATTCATGCAACCTCCGTTAGGACCAGTGGTCATAATATACCAGTGAATTTGACTTCAGAAATCAGTAAGGGGGCCAGTGAGATGGCTCAGCGGCGTAAGCGCCTGCCTGGCAAGTGTGACCTCCTGAGTTGGACTCCTGGTACCCACATATGAAAAAAGGGCCGGTGATATCGCTCAGCAGCACGGGCGCCTGCTGGCGTGCGAGGTCCTGAGGTCAACCCCCGGTACCCACAAAAAAAAAAGCAAGAAATCAGTAAATCCCAGCTTTTCTTCCATTAAAATTTCCACACTTCTTTCATTTATTCCCATGATTTTAATAAATGTTATTTTTATTTTTATTTATTTTTTTTTTGTGGGTACCGGGGGGTCGACCACAGGACCTCGCGCGCCAACAGGCGCCCGTGCCGCTGAGCGATATCACCGGCCCCTTTTTCGTATGTGGGATCCGGGAGTCGAACTTGGGCCCTCGCACTTGCAAGGCAGGTGCTTATGCCGCTGAGACATCTCACCGGCCCCTAAATGTTATTTTTAATGAGGATATTTCAAATAAAATAAATGTACTAAAGTTATTTTACTAGGACTTGATGACATCTAGTTATAACTTTGCTAAAAAACAAAATGTTACATGTTCTGATAATGGATTTTAAACTTGAAAAAAAAGTGAAGAAGAGAAAACCTGAAAGAAAGAAGTTTGATATCGGGTCCTTAGTTTTTTAACCAAATAAGTTTGGGTAAGCTATTTTGATTAAATGTATCAAATCACATAACATATTTGACACTTTTAAAAAGTGATGTTGGGGGCTGGTGAGATGGCTCAGCAGCGTAAGCGCCTGCCTGGCAAGCGCGAGGGCCCGAGTTCGACTCCCGGAACCCACATGCGACAAAAGGGCCGGTGATATTGCTCAGCAGCACTGGCGCCTGCTGGCGTGAGAGGTCCTGAGGTCAAGCCCCAGTACCCACCAAAAAAAAAAAAAAAGTGATGTTGACAAAGGATAGGTACCACTAAGAATTTATTTAATATTACATTGTTGAGCTACATATTATATTTAGGTGGGTGGGGCAACAGATTAATTTTAAAAATTCTATGACACCACTAAATAGCCAACATAGGTGGCTAGGCAATATAAATGTCAATTACTATAGTTACTCTTCAGTTATCATCTCATTTAATCTTTACAACAATTCTCTGAAATTATCATTTCCATTAATCACCCTTATCAATATCTCAACTGAAACCATTCAGATGTATATCAGATTCTACCATTAAACAACTTATATTAATCAGTATTATGATATTTTCAATATTAAATACATAAATGATAACATTTAGCTTCAGATAACCCTTACACATCAGGTAACCAACAGCAAAGGCAAGCCATGTGAACGTTTATAAGACAAAGCAGTATGTTTAATGAGAGGATGAAAGGTTGTGGCAATTGAATTTCAGACCACAGTGAAATCATGCATAAGACCAGTTGATGCGTGACAGTATAATATTTAAAATTTACTTTAAATATTCAGTTTGATGAGTTATAGGAGATAACCAAAGACAAAGCATCTTGGAAATTTTGAAAATGAAAAACAGCCCTGTAAATAATTATATTGGCCCAACAAGACAACGAGGACTCTCCAGACGAATTAGGAAAGATCATCACCAAAATAATTAGTCTAATTTTCTTCAAAAGAAAAATAAAACTATCAAAGCTTTTTGCTCATCATTAGTGGAAGTAACACATGGAGATATATATATATATATATATATATTTATATTTATATCACAAGTGTATTAATTGTTTTGATTGTAAATTTGCCTTACAGAAACACACGTTTCCTAGATGTGTTCCATTTACATGGTGCCTATCTCTGGGCACTGTGGCACCAGCCTACAATTCTATCTACTGAGGAGACTTAGACTGCAGCTCCTCCTAAAGCCAGAACTTCAAGGCCAGCCTGGGCAACAGAGCAAGAGCCCAGCTCACAAACTAAATACATGAATGTATATGTATATACATATAATACAAAAATATGAAAAAGAAAGAACAATAAAAACATACATGGTGCCAATCACTTTGCATCGACAATTAATTTTTAAAATTAGTTGCAAAATCCACTGGATTTAATCTTTGTGAACTAATCAACATTTTACTAGTCAATGATGCCCAAAACACCTTTATCCCTTATTCATTTCAATGTTTCTTTCAACGATACTGTATCTACTTCCAGTTGTTGGCACCAGTTATTCAACTTTTCTCTTCTGACTGTACTGGTTTCATCTACATTCATTCATATAAAAGTTCCTTGTGTCTGGAGCTTGGAAACTGCACACGAATCTTTTCAGTTCAACCCTTTTCCTTCTCTCTTCCTTTGTTGCTTATCATTAAAGCAAATAAGTTGCTTTCAGGCAGCTGGAATTCTTTTCAAATTATCATACAGACTTATCAGCATCAGACACTTTTTTCAGAAAATAATTCCTCTGATATCTCCCGTAACTTGTCTCATGATTTATTATTTCCCTAAACGGTGAAGTACTTGCCCGATGGATCTGCAGCTCTGTGTCATCTATAAACTGACTCGAGTTCTCTCCGCGCACACTGGAGCCTATGGTGGCCTTCCCCTTAGCTAGCTAAGGAGAGGCACACACATCATTCAGTCCGCAGGGTCCATCGAAACATATTACTTCCCCTGTGTGAACAATACCTTATGTGGGAAGCATTCTCCGCTGTGCTGTCTGCTAGAATGCTACAGCTCCTCTACAACCAGCCTAGTTTGAGCTACAATTTGTTTCAACTTCTAGAAAGGCGATTGACTGAAAAGGTACTTGAAGACGATGGCACACACTGCACGGTTGAGGTGTAGATTTATCTAGAGTCTGCGATGTACAGACAGGATTCAGATGTTTTAATTTTTATGTGTTTGCTTTCTGTTCAGTGTCTCCATATTATTCAAATATTAATAGCAAAGACATTTTACCAAGGGGTATGTTAAATATTTCAACAAATAAGCACAAAAACACTGAGGACTAAAACAGCTTAACAAAAAGGAGCATTTTGTTAACTGTTCTGGTAATTAGAAGAATGACTTATTGCTGAGGACACTGAATTAAAAGGCATTTCAGGCCGAGAAACACCTAACTCATCTGGAAAGAAATTATTTTCATTAAATAAAGACTGGGGTAATTCAGCTCAACAGTTATTTTCTGACGTGTCCCAGCGGCCTAACTGTTAGAAATGTAACTAAATGTTTCTTCAATCTTATTTCACTAAGTGAAGTCAGGTTTGCAGTAATATACATAAAATTGTCCCACAAAACCAGGTGAACAATATTTTCCAACAATGTATAGTTTATTAATCTTATTTTAAATGCTAAAGTATTACCTACTATTAGTTCAATGGAATAAATAAGTGCAAAAAATAAACCTGAAACAGTGTCCACAGTTCTTAAAATTTTATTTCAAGTGTAAGAGTCTGCCGGGCTGCGCTGGAGAAATAAATGAATGTGACTCTGACCGTTGCGTGAATGGAGCTCTCTGTCATGAACCCACCATCGCTGGGCAGTTTGTGTGTCCGTGCCCACTGTTTTACACTGGGCAGTTTTGCCAGCCCTACAGCCCCTGTGATCCCCTCAATGAGCCTTGCAAGAACAAGGCCACATGCTTGACTTGGGCAGATGGGTGTCGTTACTGTGTGTGTGGAGAAGGTAAGAGCTTATATGTGTTTTAATGTGCTTTTCTTACTATTTACTTTATGTCCCTAAGGAATAATGGCCTCGTAGCAATGGTGGAGAAAATCCCTATATACATTGAAGAATGAGGGAGGATCTGACTTTAAATTCAGGTGTAAAAACATTTGAAGAAACGCATTTGAAGATCAAATCTACTCAGCATTGGGAGAGGGAGAAATGGTGAAGCTTTGTAGGACCTCTCTCTCTCTCTTTCACTCTCTCTCTTTCCACTTACCTCTTCCTTTTTGGTAACAAGTTGTCTTTCCTGAAGAATCTTGTCTATATTCTGCTCTTGGTGATAGCAGTTAATTAAAGATGGGTGTGGGTGCAATTCAGGGTCATTGAACGTTGCATTATAATATTTCTTCTGGAACTATTTAGACATATCTCTCATTTCTGCTTGGATTCCTCAGTTACTACCATGTGACTGTGGTGCTTACTTTACCCCCCAAAAAGAGACCCCATGTAAGAGGAAAAGGGGAGACCACTCTGAACTCAGTTGCTCACAAACTATTACCATCTTCAGTGAGAAAGCTTTTGCCAGAAAACTGGCATATGGAAGGTTTTCAGTGGAACTAGAATGTGTCATAAGCCAATGTAGAATCCATATTGTTTTCAGAGGTTTACAAATCCAAAATGTTTTCTGCAATTCACTCATGAGTTCTTGCCTCTTTCTCTGTACTGGTCCTTAAAGGAGTACCTTAAAAATAAAGGCAATAATTAGTTCCTTTCCTGGTCAAAAAATCTAATTCAGGCTGTAACAGTGAATTAAATATTGCATTCAAAGCTATTTCCATTTATTTTTTTAAAAAAACTCTTGGGCCAGGTGTGGTGGCACACCTGTAATCCCAGCACTTGGGAGGCTGAGGCAGGAGGAGCATCATGAGTTTGAATCCAGCCTGGGCTACATAGTGAGTTCAAGGCCAGCCTGAACTACATAGTGAGAGCCTGTCTCAAAAAAACCAAAAAAAAAAAACAAAAAAAACAAAAAAAAAAACTTCTCAAGAACGTCCCTAAATTATAGGTAATCTATTTTAAGTTTGTCAGGGCAAGTCCTTAAACCTGTGTACATGATAGAAACTTTTGGGCCTTCTGAGAGATTGGGTCTACACATTGGAAAGCTATCAGTGATTGTTTTTGCAAAAATGAGAAGGACTTTATACAGGCTACAGAATAATGTTGGCAAGAATGAGGCAGACAACATATGGTAGAGAAGAAAATTGTGGAATAAACATTTAATGCTCAAAAAACTTCAGTAATTATAAGGCACATAAGTAAAATGAATAAATAAATAATTTCCTTTTAACAAAGGGAGAATGAAATACTTTGAAAAAGTATTCAATATCAATGGAGAAGCCAATTTATTGAGAAGGATTATTTTAGGGTGTTTCATTCATCCTACACGTATTCTCAGAGGACCAGTACAGCATTAGGTAAATATAAAAGGCACAGTAGTATAATACCTACTTTAAATAAAACCTCTGTTTTGAGAATAAAAATATGTTCTACAAAGTGGACATTCTTCCCAAATCATCTTCTGATATTTGCTTATGCATAGATGCACTAGGACATTTATATAATCCAGTAAGACCTCTTTTCTGATGTTGAGTTATGGAAAATAAGTTCGGCTATATCAGAAAACTTTCTTATCACATATCAAACTAATAATAATGTGTCCCATGGATCTGAGAATTCTCAAAGATGCCTTTAGGAGATTTTTATTTTACCATTGAAAATAATTAAAATCCTTTCCCTCCTTGGGATTTCATTACCCTACTTAATTCTTCCAGAGAAATGGGACCACGTTAAATCAAAGCTTGGGACAGAGTCACATGTGGGTACAATGTGTCATACGTTTGTCTTTCCAAAGTGATTCAGCACAAACCCGTATCTGAAATCCGCATCATTGTTTATCTGTTTTGCATCCCTGTGTATTTCCAAACCTGTGTAATTGTAGAATTTCTCTTAAGCAGGTCTAACTAGTATAGTAATTTTTGCTTATTTAATATTGCTTTTGTTGTTCAACGTCTTTAGCAGATTAAATACTTTTTTATCTTTCCAAAAAAACAGCCTTCAGAAATTTTGCAAAAGGATTACCTATGGAATATTTTATAAGATACGCACTGGGTTGTTTCTACAGATGTTATTTAAAATTGGGTGTACCTCAAAGGTATTATATTATTTTTAAATAATTTTCTTTCTTTTATTGGTACATGTTTACATCACAGAGTGATTACATCCCTCCTAGGAAGTTGGTACCTATACGTAACACACTTAAATTTTCTAATCCCACTCTCCCTCTCTCTCTCCCCTCTACCTTCATCTCAGTCCCTTTCCCTTTTGCAAAGAACATATTTCACTGTATATTATTTTTAAAGCAACGTATGCGCAAATTTTAACAAGTATGAAAAGTTAACAGTACAAAGAAATATGCAACAATACTTTGTCAAGTTATGGTGTAGGATTTGGGAGCTTGACTGGCCCTCTTTTTAAGTTGTTGATAGTTGTCAATTCATTAGAATACGGTGATTTATGAGAAAAATAGTTAAAAGTTTAAGGTCTGAGGGATTAGCATTATGTGTTTCTAAATTTTTGTTCAGTTTTTAATCTATCTATAGGTTCTATCAAGAACTTAATACCAGGAGAGATAAAATTCCAGAGCCACAATAGTAATGTGACTACATGCTAGACAAATAAATTACACATGGCACTCAAACTCACTCTAAAGTGTCAGTAAGCAGAATTCTTTTGGATTTATGCTAAACTGATTGCTCAGCAGGTAAACTATCTTAGTTACTAGGATTGAAAGTTATATTAAAACACTAATGCATCTTAAGGCAATACGAGCTACTTAAAAATTATGGGTGTAATGAAACATCAGAAATATGATTGTGTTTTGTAAGAGAAAGTTAGGGCAATGCTCTGTCTTCAAATTAGAGTGGAGGGGAGTTTATTTGGTGTCTATGTGTATTGAATAGTTTGTAGTGGAAAGTATGTAAGTAGTGAAAAACATTCCCATAATAATTCAACACAGGATTTTTATATATACATAACCCCTGTGTGTGAAGAAATTTCTGTAATTGAAAAAAATCAGTATTTCAATAAATAAAATATATAGAAAGGCAATAACAATTTCATATGATTTCAAGAATCAAATGGGGTTTGTGTTTGCTACTCCAATAGTACCAACTTTGGTTATTTTTGTATGCAATTTGTGCACTTAAAAATTTATTTTGTAGTATATATAATTTCTTCTGCTTCTACAAACTGTGCCCTGTACACAACACACGTTCGTCTTGAAACTTCAGGTTGATAGTTTACTAGAAATCTAAAAATATTATTCCTTATCAACTGACCCAACAGATATATATTGATTTCCAAGATATTTCAAGTCTTGACATAAGTTCTGGAAAAATTAAACATGGCAGAGACATGCCCTTATGGAATTTAAAGTTTAAAAATAGTAAGCACTTAACATATATTCAGGTTAATTATGCATTGTTTTATTTGAAGAATTGTTCCAATATAAATTTCCACAGCTATTTAAAAAAAAAAAATATATATATATATACACATATATATATTTGACTATAAAGTTTAAAGGGGAGATACACAGTTAAACTATTAAAGAACAAAATAGTAAGAGCTTTCACCTTTGTAGCAGAAATAAACACAAGGAAGGAGGATTTGGGGGTACATACACAGCTTCACTCATTAGTGGGACAATTCTTGAGTAATGTTCCTGCTGTGGTTGGAATGTGTCCCCCAAAGTGCTGAAAACTTAATCCCCAGTGCAACAGTACTGAGCTGTGGGACCTTCAAGAGGTGATTAGGTTACAAACACTCTACTTTCATGAATAGATCGGCGCCATTCCTGTGTTAGTCACTGCAAGGTTGGGTTCCTGAGGAAAGGACAAATTCAGCCACCTACTCCCTGTTTCTTTGTCCTCCACCACAAGACCTCACTAGTTGCAGATGTTCCAGCCTCCAGAATTACAAGAACTGAATCTCTGAATTTTATCAGTTACCCACTTTTGGGTAACCTGTAGCAGCACAAAATATCCTGAGATATTTCCCTGTGACTTGTAAGGAGTTCTCAGGCAGACTGAATGGCACTTGCCCGCAATAATCTGCTCATTATACCACTCCCTTCCATTCTCTTCCAGTCTCTCGCACTAATTTCTAGAATTGCCTCAAATAAAAAATTTGCCTGCAAATCATTGTCTAAGATTCTTCTTTTTGAAGAAGTCCAAAGTGAAACGCATAGTAAGTCTCATCCCTCTGAAAACTGTAATTGGTCCAATCCGGGCAGATGACCGGAATCCTGGGGTTCAGAATTCTTCCTTGGATTTGCTGCTGAGAAAAGGGCTCTTTCTTGTTGCCAGAGTTCAGTGAATGCAGTCAGCCACTGCGTCGTCTTCACAGGGAGAAGACTGAGGTACCATGCAAGTGTTTTTCTTCATATTTTATGTAATAAAAGCGATATATGTAGTGAAGGGAAAGCCCTAAGTGGGAAAGGTTAAAAAAAAATGGTTCCAATTCAACATACTAGCAAGAATTAAGGAAGTAAAGATGACTTTAGATAAACTATATGTGGATGTATCTGTTCATGGCATAAACTGTTAACCGTCTTGGCAAGGATCTATGTATATAGAGATCTGAAATACTTTTTTTTTTTTTGTGGGTACCGGGGGTCGACCTCAGGACCTCGCGCGCCAGCAGGCGCCCGTGCCGCTGAGCGATATCACCGGCCCCTTTTTCGTATGTGGGTTCCGGGAGTCGAACTCGGGCCCTCGCGCTTGCCGGGCAGGCGCTTACGCCGCTGAGCCATCTCACCGGCCCAATAATTTTATTTTTGAAGTATATTTCTTTTCTAATATTCTCTTTATTAATGATTGTTTATCTTTCTACTCTGGATTATATCTCAGTTTATAAGCCTGAACATCATCCTGCCAAATACTTTTAATTTAAGACTTAGTTTCTCAATGTAGTTACATTATACATAGAAGACCAAGGTGCGAAACACAAGTTTCTTTAAATGACACTTTGCCAAGGGTGAAAATGTGGTAAAGATGCCGTGGAGGCTTCTAAGAAAAGCTGAGTCAGATCATTCAGATGAGCTGTTGATTTACAACTGGACCCTCAGTTTAATGAAAGTGTGGTAACAGAGACAAGCAGTTGCATTTAAATGTGTCTATTGCTCCGTACATGCACATCATCATGACACATTACCTAGGATGCCTAATTACAAGCACCAAGTGATTTTGTCACTCGGCAAAATAGTTTGACCAAATTGAAAATTACTTTTTCTAACAACAAAAGGATGTGCTCAGATAGTCATACGTATTCATTAGGTTTAAATAGCCATGGAAATTTATATTTGGAAAATTCTTCAAATAAATAATCTATAATCTTAAAACATGTTAAGTGTTACATTTTAAATATTAGTTTGGTCTCTCATTTTTTAAAAGTTGACTTTAAAATCAGCATTGAAAAATCTTATTTAGACTTTGATGGCACACTCTTAATGGCTACTCTGGAAGCTGAGGCAGGAAGTTTTCCTGA
The DNA here is from genome assembly GCA_028451465.1 of Erethizon dorsatum. Classification (NCBI taxonomy): domain Eukaryota; kingdom Metazoa; phylum Chordata; class Mammalia; order Rodentia; family Erethizontidae; genus Erethizon; species Erethizon dorsatum. The sequence goes on along the minus strand of CM051830.1, from coordinate 58,417,684 downwards.
GTAATTCAGAAAAACCCTGTCTTAAAATACAAAGAAGATTGTGAGTGTAGCTCAGTACTCCCTGGCTTTAATCCCCAATACTATAACACAAAGCAAAATGAAATATTAGAATATTGGAAATATGAGTTCCATGTACTCATGTATTCATATTTCCTAGTTTTAAAAGTTTAAATTCACCCCTTTTTAAATACTTATTAATTATTTTGTAAATGGTAGCCTTTTATTACAATGTAATGAAAACATTTAAAAATTCTAACTTGCCAATATTTTGAATTTTAATATTGTTTTCATGAAGTTTGAAAATCCAAGAGAATCAAATTTTTACTTAGGAATAAATAAAAATAATGCTTTTTAATAATTTAAAATAATTTTTAGTATTTTTAGTTTCTATTTTGAGATACATGATTTTTAACCAAGTTATTGGAATACAGGAGTACATGCCATGCTATATTCTTGTATTCCCCTAAATTACTTTCATTTCTAATTACTACAAATGACAGTACTTCCAAAGTGATAGATGTTAAAACTATAGTCCAGAATGATACAAGGTTTCTCGAAAGTTGTTTAGGAAAATGTCTTTCTTGCTAATGTAGTTTATTTGCTGTATTCTCTGCCACAGAATCAAGTGAAGTGTAAAAAGCCTGAAATAGTTAGAAATGAGAATATACTAAGTCAGTTTAAAGTGATGCATATAATCTAGATTGGTACAGATCCTAATGTTCTTTGTAATCTTATAACTAATTTTAAATGTTTTGGAACAGCGGGAAAGAATTAAATAATATAATTTATTAACCATTCACATTCACACACAGCAATTCACAGGCAGACGGTACGAGGAAAGGATCAAGATGGTGCCCATTTGAGATTCCTCATCACGCAGGTGAAGACCCTTACAGCAGTGAACGGCCGAGGGTCAGCTCAACAGCTCTGGGTAGGGATAAAAAACAGAGAAATGGCACAGAATTAATACACGATGCTTTGTGTTTAGACAGTCTTTAAGCTGTAACTGTATATGCTCAAAATGAGTACCATTTTCCAGGATGAAATTCAACTTCTAGCACTAAGGGCTATAGAAAATGTATAGAGACCATGTCCATATGCATGCCATTCCTTTCCAGTCCCTAAAACATAAGCTTCCTCAGTAAACCTTTGTATTATTTTCAATGCAATCCTTGTTTACCTTATTTTTTCCACATACATCTACTGCATCTTAGCAATCTCATTTTCTCGAATCCATTGACATATGTTTTCAGTCAGTAACAAAGCTTCATCTCAGAAATCTCAAGCTTAATGAATAAATCAAAATCATGGAAATCAAGGTTGTCCTATGAGCCAGCCAAGCTCCTAAGCCAAGTGTCCTTATTTACTAACTCAGAAAAAATCATGGAGGGTTCCTGGCCTCTTTGGCCTAACCCTAACCCTAACCCAAACCCGAACCCGAACCCTAATCCTAGCCCTAGCCCTAAGGCCACAGACCCTGCATGCCAGTATCTCAAAAAATCATTTCTAAGGAACATCTTAGTGTCAAAATGCCCTGTCTCACAGAGAAACCCAATCATGCTGAAAGTAGGAGTGCTGCAATGCATCCATCTTTCTAAATCCTTAACTTGTAAATTATGTATCAACAAAAAATATTTAAGGAACTGAATATCCTTTGAAAATAGGAATATTATACAACTATCTTGTTTGCATCTTAAATAATAAAAAGGAGAAGTGTTTTGGAATGACAACTTGCTCACCTAAAAGAAGAGAACCAAATTTGGAAATAAATAATTTTGATTTTATTTTAATGCTAAAGCTATGACATCTAGCACATTAATGAATTACAAGCATTTAACCTCAAATATTAATATAGAGGTTCAGAGAATTAAGAAAGAAAAATATAGGGCCGGTGAGATGGCTCAGCGGCTTAAGCGCCTGCCCGGCAAGCGCGAGGGCCTGAGTTCAACTCCCGGAGCCCACATACGAAAAAGGGGCCGGTGATATCACTCAGCGGCACGGGTGCCTGCTAGCGTGCGAGGTCCTGAGGTCGACCCGCCGGTACCCACAAAAAAAAAAAAAAAGAAAGAAAAATATAAGGCAAATTATATTGCTTCTCCTGACAGCTCTCTGGGCTGTTATTCACTAATTACTTCAGCTTATTTTTCTAAGTACTGGAGACTGAACCCATGGTTTTCACATTGAGTTACATCTCCACGTTTTAATTTTTTTTTTTTTTTAATTTTGAGAGAATGGCTCCCCAAGTCAATAAATTCCCCAGCCTGGGCTCCAACTTGCAATCCTCCTGTCTCAGCTTCCCGGAGTGCTGGGATTATAGCCATGTGCCACCATGCTCAGCTAGATTAGCATTTCATAACGCACCTGCATTTCATCTATGTTTAATCTGTTTTCACGTTTTCATTTTAATGAATTTCTTTTCAGTATCATTTCATTTTTTCTGTTATTTTATATAACCTGTCTCTCCTTCTTAATTGGAATGTCTAAAATCATTTTTAAGTGCAATTGAAAAAAACAGCAAACCTTACCATTTGTTTTCCATTTGTTGCATCTGCCCTTTGTTCCTTTTTACTTTTGTGTTGTCTTTCAGTTAAATAACTTTTAGTTTTTACATTGTTTTCTGGTAGAGAGGGAGCAAGATTTTGGGAAGACACAGCAGCCTCCTCGACAAACTCCGGTGCCAGGCAGGTCTGGGGCTGGATATAATGGCAGACACCATGGAGAATGGCAATGCTATGGCCCACAAAGATAAACTTGTTCTAATACATATTCAATTGTGGGAGTCTAAGCAAGTGAATCCTGAGGGGGATTTTCCTCGAGTAGTAGGTGCTAAAGTGGAAATGTTGAGATACAGAGACCAAAGAAGTTGAGCCATATCATCACATGCCCACGTTACAAGTGATGACAAACTGCACACGAAGAGACAGTGGCCGTAGAAAGGGTGGAGAAAGCTACATGAGAGGAAAGAAGTACCATACTATGGGAGAAGAAGCCCATTCGAGGGCAGCTAGACCATGCTGTCCTTCACGAACTTCTCATTCCAGCCCCGGTCTACGCATGAGCATGCAATGAACAGTTTCATTAAACTGACTTGAATGACCTCTGTTCCTCAAACTGAATTAGCCCAGCTGCACATTGATATTTATGATGTTACTGCAATTATTAAGGTCTACTTTTATCACGGGAAAAGCAAAAGTGGGAAATCATCTTGTTTCTCAAATAGCTACAGAAGAAGTAACTATTGAAAAAACATACCGTGAAAAAATGAGAATAAGTATATTCATTGTTATGCTTCCTTACTATATAACTGGACATAATAATCACCAACACTAAAATATTTAATGGATTTTATAAGGGAATATCTTGTGAATATTTTTCTGATACTAATACATTGACATCATCGTACTTGCCTCTCTTTGTATAACTTTCTTTCACCCTCATCGTTTAGTACAACTGGCATGTGTTTAAATGGATGACTGATTATGGAGCTATGAATCAAAATAATTTGTTTCCTTGAATCAATGGATATGAAAAGCAATCAAATAATTTGGCATGTCTGCTAACTGTCTTGAATAAATCTGGTCATTGAAGCTCAATTTTACTTTAAGATTTGTCATCACATAAATCCATTAGCTTTCCAGATGATTTCAGTTCTTCTAGTTCAAACATTTAAACACCTTATCGAACCACAGTGACATTGCCAGCCACTGTATGCTTCCAGGAGATTAAGTCGGGCACTTTCCCTTCATTCTTTCATTCGATCTCATTACTCTAGGAACTGGTGTAATTTCATTCACATATCATGTTGAAGGATGTGTGAGAAGCTTGAGATCGGGTCTTTTATTTTATGAGACTTTTTAAAACTTTCTTTATGAGCGCATTCTCTTAACTCTGATTTTGACTTTCCCACTCCACAGCACGTATGGCACCTCCATATCTGTCTCACCTCTCTTTGTCAGATCTGGGGAACACCGTGAAACTGACATGAACGAGGGCTTCTCCCTTCCCTGTCAGAATGAAGGTGACTGTGAAGAAGTTAACAATTTTAGGTAGAGAAAAACCCCAGCATATCTAGATGCCTATTTATGTGTCTAGATGTATCTAAGTGCGTGAATGTTTAGAATTTCAACTGAAAAATTAATCATGTATAATTATTAAAAATTAGCTATGCTAGTTAGTTGAAGATTTAATTTTATACATTTATACTAATGAATGATTACATTTCTTATTTAAAAGATGTTTGCGGGCCGGTGAGATGGCTCAGCGGCATAAGCGCCTGCCTTGCAAGCGCGAGGGCCCGAGTTCGATTCCCGGATCCCACATACGAAAAAGGGGCCGGTGATATCGCTCAGCGGCACGGGTGCCTGCTGGCACGCGAGGTCCTGAGGTCGACCCCCCGGTACCCACAAAAACAAAAACAAAAACAAAAACAAAAAGATGTTTGCATCTTTTGCAGAACCAGATATTCTGGACCTCTATGTGAAATTGAAATTAATGAGAGCTCCTCAAAACTTTTCAAAAATAATGGAACATGTGTGGATCTAGAAAACAGGTTAGGGCCGGTGAGACGGCTCAGCGGCTTAAGCGCCTGCCTTGCAAGCGCGAAGGCCCGAGTTCGACTCCCGGAACCCACATACGAAAAAAGGGGCCGGTGATATCGCTCAGCGGCACGGGTGCCTGTTGGCGCGTGAGGTCCTGAGGTCGTCCCCCCGGTACCCACAAAAAAAAAAAAAAAAAAAAAAAAAAAAAAAGAAAACAGGTTAGAGGCTACTTTTCATTGATTCAATTATTGTATGTGTGTAACTTAAAAGCTAATAAAGTTAACACAGTGGGCCCAGAAGGTAGCAAAGGAAGCTGAATATTATTGATTACCTTTGTGCTTGCCTCCATCTCACACGATTAATTCTATCAAATATTCCGAATTTGCATCTGACACATTTTTATTTAATGTGTACTATTAACTGTTTGTATGTGTTTTAAGCAAAATGTTTTGTTTTCATACTAATATATGTGAAATACTATTATGTAGTCTTCTAAAAGTTTTTCAACAAAACATTTCTGTATCATCTGTTAATGAATGCCTGTGTCACTCAATTTTAACAGTTATAGAGCACTTCATTTATATAATCTGACATTTATTATCATTCTACTGGCGAAGACAATTGAATTATTATTTGTTTCCTTGGTTTTGCCTAGAATGATATTAATGTTTTCAGCAATTTCTCTAAACACAGAAGTACTAGTGTTAATGTACTTAATCCCATACCTAGAAATATAATTTTTGGAGTATTGGATTGACATTTTCACATTTAGTGAACAATTGAAAAATGGAATATTCACACTTTCAACAACAGTGAATAAATGTTATTAGCATTGCAGGATGTTACCTTTAATCATGTGTAGGTATGTAAGATTATGTCTCATCATGGTTTTCTCTGCATTCTCCAATGAGGTTGTGTATTTCATTCATTTTTTAAATTTTAAAAATTTCTTTTCTAGAAATGCCTCACTAGGGTATTTGCTCATGAAAATACATCTTCGTAGTAATGTAAAATTATCTTTCTAAAACATGTATGAACTATATATAATAAATTTATATAACATAAAATTTATAAAATTATGAGTATATGGTGCATATTTATATAATTTTTATATATCTACATCAGTGGTAATTATATGCTCTACTGACTGAAATAGATGTTTCACCTTTATAAAAGTACTAAAGCTTAATTTTAATATAATTAAATTAATGAAATATTTTGTGTATGACTCGTATTTTTTCTCTTGTTTAACACTATTTTCTCTACTCCTGAAGCAAAAACTATTTTCTCATATTTCTTTTCAAAATATTTAAAGTTCTGCTTTTCATAGTTAGATCTCAGTCCATGAAGAATCGTGTGTGTGTGTGTGGGAGTGAGAGCACGTGTACCAGGAGAGAGGAACTGAAGTTCGTTTCTTCTACAAGAATAAACAACGAATCTACTACGTAGATCCAAATGGCTGTTTTCCTCACGATTTGCAATACGCTTAGCTGCACGCCCGGTTTCCACCTATGAATTTCTATTGCTGTTCAGTTGCTTAGATTCAGCTAGTCATCCATGCAGTAGTGCTATAACTTTTGGTTTTTGATGTGGATGTATCAAGTGTGATCAAAATATACGGTGAATGTTTAAATTTAAAAGAAAAAATATTATAGTAAAAGTGATATTGCTATTAATTCCCCTCAAATATTCTCCCTCATTTTGAACATACTTATGCCATCATTCCTACATTATTAGTATATGTTTGTGTTAGGGTCAGGACGCCTGCCACGTGAAAGAAGCCTCCAAGAAGCTTTCTCTCATGCAAAGGGCAAGGGGTTTTATTATCCAAGCATGCGTGGGGCTCACTGAACACGCAGGAACAGTGGGCCCAGGGCCAAGCCTGAACAGTGCTTATATGTCTATAGAACAAAGGGAGGAGGGGTCTTTGCAAGCGCAGTTACAGAAGCAGATGGCATTGGTTAGTTTAAACAGCTTTTTACATTTATTGGGAGAAGACAATCATACGGGAGTTTTTAGGCTGGCTGACGGAGCGGCGGAGGACTTTTTCTAATATGGGCAGCAGGTGTTCAGGAAAGGGATACTTCGTAAATTCTTTAGCTATGGGGTTGTTCTTATCTTGTAGCCCAGATCCCTGGTTGCTCTGTTCTCATTCTTATCTAACTTGGGCAACTTTAAATTGTAACAGCTCAATTCCCGGAACATTGGGAGGAGGGGGATAGCATGGACTGTGCATTCCCAGAAGGGAAAATTTCTCTTACAGTTTGGATGCATAATAATTACATTCACCTGCGATACTGATACATATGCGTATCACATCTTGATCAATTTCACTCCCTCCCCAGTCTACTCCCTGTCTCCCCTGTCTGAGATACCTTCCCTAAATCCAGAATGTCTATCACCATGATTCCTACAGTCTCCCTCTATTGTGCTCTTTGTATTATGTATTTTTGCAGTTTGCATTAAGAGAAACCACATGATATTGAACTACCTGTATCCGATTTACTTTACTTAGCTTTATGGTCTCAAGATCCATCCATTTTCCTACAAATGACTCAAATATATGCTTTCTGGCTGGGTAAGGTAGGACTCCATTGAATATACATGCCACATTTTATGCATTCTTTTGTTTTTCTAATTAATTAAATTTATTGGTACATTTTAGGTATACATAATAATTGCATTCATTATAGGGAATTTGTACCTGTACATGATATAACCTGATTCCTTTTTTTCCCCCATTCTCCTCCTCTCCCTTCAACCTTTCTTCCTTTCCCTATTTACAAAAACTTCGCTTCCATTTTTTCCTTCTTTTCTCATAAATTTTTTCTTTTCCCTTCCTTCCTTTCCCCCTTGCCATCCCTAATTCCCCTTCCCATTTGGACATTTTCTGCCTATTTCACAATATCTATTATACTTATTTACACTTTCAGCTTCTCACACCAGAGAATCAATGTGGTATTTACACATGTGTATCCAGTTTATTTAACTTAAAAGTATGGCCTCAAGGTGCATCCATTTAGCTAGAAATGTCTCAAGCTTATCCTTCTTTATGGAAGAGTAGTGCTCCACTGTATGAAAAAAAAAAAACCCACAAGTTCTTTATCCATTCCTCGGTTGTTGGACATTTGGGCGGTTTCCAAAATTTGGCTATTACAAACTGTGCCAAAATAAACATGGGTGTGCATATATCTCTGCGGTATGATGTTTTTAATAGTTTTGGGAAGATACCAAGAAGGGGAATAGCTGGATCGAATGGAATCTCTAGTCCTAGTTTTTGAGGAATATCCACACTGATTCCCAGAGTGGTTGCACTAGTACACTCTCCCACCAATAGTGGAGAAGGGTTCCTTTTTCCCCACAGCTCCTCCAGCATTTGTTATTGGTTGATTTCTGGATAATGGCCATTCTTTCTGGTGTAAGATGGAATCTCAGTGTTGTCATAATTTGCATTTCTCGAATGACCAGTGATGAACATTTTTTCATATATTTATTTGCCATTTCTACTTCCTCTGTGAAGTGTCTATTCATTTCAGATGCCTATTTTGGCAAGGAGGGGGCTCTGATTTTTTTTTTTAATGCTTTATATATTCTATATAGTAGTCCTTTGTCTGAGGAACAGCTGGAAAATTTTTTTCCACTCTGTGTGTTGTCTCTTCACTCTGTTGGTGGATTCTCTTGCTGTGCAAAGGTTTTTTTTTTTTTTTTTTTTTTTTTTTGAGACAGGGTCTCACTATGTAGCTCAGGCTGGTCTCGAACTCATGGTGTTACTCCTGCCTCAGCATCACAAGTGCTGGGATTATCATACACAAACCAATAAATGTAATACACCATATTAACAGAGTCAAGGGCAAAAACCATGTAATCATCTCAATAGATGCAGAAAAAGCTTTGGACAAAGTCCAACACCCATTCATGATAAAAACTCTACAAAAATTGGAATAGATGGTCTTTATTTCAATCTGATAAAAGCCATCTATGACAAACCAACAGCCAACATCTCACTAAATGGACAAAAATTGAAAGCTTTTGCTCTAAAATCAGGAATAAGACAAGGACGTCCACTGTCACCACTCCTATTCATGGTCTGCCACCATGCCCCACTCACAAAAGCTTTTTAATAAGATGAGATCCCAGTTGTTGATACTTTGTAATATTTCCCATGTGATCGGGGTTTTGTTCATGAAATCTCTGCCTACACCTATGTCTTCAAGAGTTCTACCTCTTCTATCTTCCAGCAAACTTAGTGATTCCATTTTGATATTTAGATCTTTGAGCCATTTCAATTCTAGTTTAGTGCATGTTGAAAGATATGGGTCTAGTTTTAATCTTCAGCATGTGGAAAGCCAGTTTTTACAGCATTGTCTATTAAAGAGGCTATCTTTCTTCCAGTGAAGGTGTTTGGCACCTTTATCAAAGCTTAGGTGGCTAAGTATGTCTGGAGTTGTTTCTGCATCTTTTAATCTGTTCCATTTATCTTCAGGTCTGTTTTGTTGTTGTTGTTGTTGCCAGTAACATGCTGTTTTTATCAGAGTAGATTTGTAGTGTAATTTCAAGTCAGGGATTGTGATGCCCCTTGCCTTTCCTTGGTTGCCCAGAATTGACTTTGCTATTTTAGGTCTCTTCTGGTTCCAAATTAATTTTGGGATTGTTTTCTCTAATTCTGTGGGATATGCTTTTGGAATTTTGATCAAGATTGCATTAAATCTGTTTTACAATTTTTGAAGCATGGCCATTTTCACTATATTGGTTCTTCCTCTTTTTTCAGAGTACTGTAGTTTTCAATGTAGAGGTTTTTACTTCCTTTGTTAAATTGATTTTTAAGTATTTCATTTTTCTTGATATTGTTGTGAAAGATGCTGTTTCCCTAATTTCTCTCTCAGTGAGTTTGATATTCATGTACAGGAAAGCTATTAATTTTTGAGTGTTGACTTTGTATTCAGCTAATAACTAATTTTAGTTATTAAATCTACAAGTCTTTTGGTGGAGTTTTTGGGGTCTTCTACATAGACTATCATGTAATCTGCAAACAACGATAATTTAACTTCTTCCATTCCTATAGTTATTCCTTTTATTTCTTTCTCTGGTCTAATTGCTCTGGCTAAGGTTTCCAGAATTATACTGAATAGGAGTGGTGACAGTGGACGTCCTTGTCTTATTCCTGATTTTAGAGCAAAAGCTTTCAATTTTTGTCCATTTAGTGAGATGTTGGCTGTTGGTTTGTCATAGATGGCTTTTATCAGATTGAAATAAAGACCATCTATTCCAATTTTTGTAGAGTTTTTATCATGAATGGGTGTTGGACTTTGTCCAAAGCTTTTTCTGCATCTATTGAGATGATTACATGGTTTTTGCCCTTGACTCTGTTAATATGGTGTATTACATTTATTGGTTTGTGTATGATGACCCATCCTTGCATCCCAGGGATGAATCCCTCTTGGTCATGGTGTATAATCTTCTTGGTGATTTGCTGCATTCTGTTTGCCTGTATCTTATTGAGTATTTTTGTGTCTGTGTTCATTAGAAGATTTGCCTATAGTTTTCTTTTATGATTGGGTCCTTTTCTGGTTTTGATATTAGGGTAATGCTTGCTTACAGGAATGAATTTGGGAGAATTGCTTCCTTTTCAATTTCACTAAAGAGTTGATGGGCATGCAAAACATTTTCATAATTTAGCTATTATAAATTGTGCTGCTATTAACATGGGTATGCATATATCTCTGTACTATGATGTCTTTAACTCTTTGATGAGTGTGTCTAGGACAGGTATAGGTGGGAACAATGGAATTTCTGTTTTGAGTTTTTTGAAGAATTGCTGTGCTATTTTCCTTAGTGGTTGTATTAGTTTACATTCCTCCTAACAATGTAGAAGGGCACCTTTTTCTGCAAAATTTCAACAGCATACACTGTTTTATGAGTCCTTGATGATAGCCATTCTTACTGGAGTAATATGGAATCTCAGTGTTGTTTTGATTTGCATTTCTCTAATGGCCAAAGATGTTGAACATTTTTTGATGTACTTATTGGCCATTTGTCTTTATCCTTTTGACAAGTGTCTATTCATTTTAATTGCTCATTTTTTGGTTAGGTATTTTATTATGAGGGGTCATTTTTTGAGTTCTTTATATATTGTAGATATTAGTCCTCTGTCCAGGGGTGTCTGGCAATGTTTTTCCCATTCTGTAGGTTGTCTCTTCACAATGTTGATTGTTCCTGTGCTGTTCAGGTGCTTTTTAATTTGATCTGATCCCCTTGTTTTCTTGTTATTATTTCTTGGGCAATTGGACCTCTGTATAGAAAGTCCTTGCTCCTGCCATGTCATCAAGAGTTCTTCCTAGTTTGCCTTCCAGTAGCTTCAGTGTTTCTGTTTTTATATCTAGATTTTTAATCTGTTTTCATGTGATTTAGTAAAGAAAGAGAGATAAGGAATAGATTCATTCTTTTGCACATAAATAACCATCCCAACGTTCTTGCAACTTGCTGAGCAGTTCTAGAAGTCCTTTTTTGTGCTTGTCTTGTGATGAAAAATATGGTGACTGCCACTGCTCAGTGCCATCCAACATGGAGGCAGCATCACAAAATACCCACCTTGTTCACCAGATCTGGCACCATGCAACTTCTGGCTTTTCCTAAAAATCAAAATAGCCATGTAAATAAATGTTTTGAATGTATTCAGAATATCAAGGCAGCCATGAATACACAATGAAAGATACTTATGAAAGAGAACTTCTAGAACTGCTTCAGAAAGTAGCAAGAATGATGGGATAAGTATTTTTTAAGTGAGTTTTTTTTTGAGAGATAAATGGTAATGTGTCTTTCACTGTAATATTTTCTAATTACAGTAACTTTCACTCTATATTTCAAACAAAGCACCTTCCAAATGTTTTAATGCATTGAATTCGCTTTGGAAATCCTGCAATACAATGCATCTTAGAGAATGGGAAAACTATCTCAAAACATATCTGAAAAATCTGAAAACATCTAAAAAATATTTCTGGCAAATTAAAAATAACAAGAACAAACATTTCCAACACTTTGACAAAACTTTAAGTTTAGTTCTACTAAAAATTTTTGAAATCAAAATTTTATTTAAACTTGAAATTTCTATTCATCCAAAGTATATTTTATACTATGTCACCTTATTTGTTCTTCTGAAATGCAGGAGTTTCTTATATATGTATATGTATATTTTAGAAGTCTCTAAATCTGTGTTTCACCAAAAGAAAGGAAAGTTTTAGAAATCTTTAATGTGACATGTAATAATTAGTATGAATTTGACTGGATCACTTAAGGCAGTTCAGATTATTTCTTCCCTTAGCCTCAAAAGATTCATCCTGTATGAAAGGACACACAGCAAGGATAAAGAAAAGTTTAGCAAAGCTGAGCAGACTGTTCACTAAGAGGGCAGTAGCAGAAATTTTCACATTTTTATTAGTACATGTTTGCAGTACATGAAGTTTACAGTAATGTTGGGGAGTGGGTACATGTACATAATACAGTTTATTTCTTTTTAAATCTCCTTGCCCTTCTCTACCCCTTCCATTCCTCCTCCTCTAATTTCCCTACCAGATTTTCATTCTTGCTGACATTATTAATCTTAGCTCATGTCGTGGCATGTAATGTTTACATTCACTGAGGTTATTAGGATCCTGTACATGGTTTATCTTCATTCTACTTATTTCTCCTTCCCTTTCCCTCTCCTCTTGGCCTTGGTTTCCTGGACTCCTTCTCATTTGCCAGACATACATCCCCTTGTCTCCTTCTATCCATCCTTTTTTATGCTCTTTGTACTTTGCCTTACTCAAATGAGACATATTTTACAGTATGTAAGCTTGTGTATTTCATTTATTTCACTCACATTTCCCATGTACATCTATCTTTCTACAAATGTCTTCAACTTATCTTCCATCATAGCTAAGTGGTATTCCATTATGTAAAGCTGCCACACTTTCTTTATGCAATCATTTGTTGACAGGTACACAGGCTGCTGCCAGGATTTAGCTATTATGCATTGTGCTCTATAAACATTGGTATGCATGTATCTCTTTAATATGATGTCTTTACCACTTTGGGGAAGATTCTCAAAAGGGAATAGCTGGATCATATGGAATTTCTAATTTTAGTTCTTTGAGAAATCTCCACACTAATGTTCATAATGGTTTTACTAGGTTACACTCCCACCAACAATATAGCAGGGTTCCTTTTTTAATTCAGCCACATCAGCATTTGTTATTTTTTGAGTTCTTAATGATTGCCATTCTTTCTTGTATAAAATGGAATCTTAGCATTGTTTTAATTTGCATTTCTTTAATGGCCAGATACATTGATCATTTTTTCATATATTTATTGGCCATTTGTACTTCTTTGTGAACTGTCTGTTCATTTCACCTGCCCATTCCTTGATTGGGTCTTTTATTTTAGGTGGTCTAGTTACTTTTGAGTTCTTTATATATTGTATATATTAGTCCTCTGTCTGAGAAATAGCTGGTAAAACTTTTCCCCATTCTATAGGTTGTCTCTTTACTGATTCCATTAATGTGCAGAAGATTCTTAATGTAACCCCATTTGTTGATTCTTGCTGTTATTTCCTGGGCAGTTGTGGTTCTGTTTAGAAAACCTTATCCTACACCTATGATTTCAAGTGTTTTACCTATTTTGTCTTCCATTTGGTTCAATATCTGTATTTTAATGTTAGCGATATGGATTCTGCTTCAATCTTCTGCCAACAGTTATCCAGTTTTCCCAGCTCCACTTGTTGAAGAGTCTGTCTTTCCTCCAGTGTATGCTTTTGGCCCCTTTGTCAAAGATCAAATAGCTGAATGTGTCTGGGGATGTTTCTGTATCCTTTGTTTTGCTCCATAGAAACAGTGCAAGAAGGGGAGCCTGGGAACTCCCGTCCTTTTTACTGTTTGGAAGGGCTAAGGTAGGAGGCACAGTAAAAGTTGTAAATGTTCAGCGTCTTGCTTAGTGCTCTCATTAGAGAGAAGAGACAAGAAGAGAGTGGGGTGGAAGAGATGGTGGGTACTGATTGATCACTCAGAAATCTTTCTGTATGCACCCTTAAAAATGGGAGAAGAATTCAAAAGATTTGATTATGTTCTGAATTTCAAAATTAGAAATATTTTATACATTAAATGAATAAATTGCAGTTTAGAATATTTTGAGAATATAAGTGATAATTATCCTAAATCTATCATTAAGAAGAAATGTATGCTATATACATATACCAGTTCTCCAAAACCAATATAACTAGGGTGTACACACACACACACATACACACACTGGAAAGGCACATTCTTCCCTGTCCTCTATTTCTGATGTTCATTCCAAAGAACTTATGTATTTAAGAATGTATTCCAAAATTATTTCCTGGTAGTCAATATTCCAAACTTGAAAATGGGTTTTCAAGCTTCTGGAAATATGCAAGTATTTTAAGTACATAAAAGATCCATCAACTGGGCCGGTGAGATGGCTCAGCTGCATAAGTGCCTGCCTGGCAAGCGCGAGGTCCTGAGTTTGACTCCTGGTACGTGCATATAAAAAAAAAAGATTCATCAATTGAAGTGAAAGTCATTATCATGTTTTGTAGTCAGATATGTCAATATGGAAAAATCATTTCCTGAGATTCATTTCACCATCATAGCTGATAACTCCATGCACAATTCCTAACTACTCTGATTCCATGAAATCCATGCTAATTCACTTGAGAACACATGATAGCAGTAAAGGACAGTATCGTAAACAATCATATTTTGATTTTATTAAAGTATTTAACAAATTCATTGTTATGTGACAGTAGATGGTGATATTAACAAAATGGAAAAATAGGAGAAAAGTTTTCACTATTTGAAGATAACTTCAAAGAGTCACAGTAATTAGATTAATCCCCAAAAGTAATTATAACAAACTACCTAGCTATAAAGAGAGATCTTGGGAAACACAACTCCCTTTTACATACATCAGTATTGCATTCCAACACAATTTTGCATTCTGTCCAAAGATACAAAGATTCTTCACACTTTCTTTCTTTCTTTCTTTCTTTTTTTTAATGTGGGTACTGCGAGTCGACCTCAGGACCTCGCGCTTGCCAGGCAGGCGCTTATTCCGCTGAGCCGTATGACTGGCCCTATCCTCACTCTTTCTTTATTACTCACATTTTTTGTCACCTTCTCTAGTAGGGAACTGTGCTTTCATAGTACTGAATACTGGTTTCCATGGACATGTAATTACTGTATTGATTACATGTATACATTCCTAACTTTCCTACATGGCTTTCAAGAGCAAGCCCAAGCTTGCAAGTTGGTGTTTGTAGCCTCAGCTACTTGGGAGGTCAAGGTGGGAGGACCACGTGAGACTGGCAGTTAGAGCTGGGCAGGCTTGGTAACATAGGAGACCCCTTCCCAAAAGAGAAGTTCATTCATGGCCAGCCCGAGCTTTGCTTACCCTTGCGTCTGGGTACCTGACTAATGACCGTGACTCCATCCAGTACTGTGTACTGCACAGCACGAGAATGTTAGGCTTCTTGTGGCTATAAAATGGTGACTGAAGTAGTTGGGAAGAATTCCCTCAGAAAATCTGAATCAAATGTGGCTCAAACGTTAAAGGAAATGTGGGAAAGCCTCTTTAGACTTCTAAAAATATGTACGGATATTTTCACTAAGTGAACTTCTTCTAACTACTTTAGATTTTGGAAATTATTTTCTCATCTTAATATGTGTAAATAGATTTAGAGGATATGTTTGGAAGAGGTTAAAGTAGCTTTTGCTCTACTTAGCACTTTTATTGGTTTCATCGTATATTTTGATTAAAAGTGTGAGCAGAGGTCAATTTACAATTTGTAGAGGCAGCTGGAGAGGGAAGGAGGATTCAGATGGGGTTTCTGGAATCAGTCTCCTGATACCCACTAGCAAGTGTGTAAAACTTCGAACTTGATATTTAACCTGAATGCCATGATTTCTCCAAAAATGTCAATGTCCATGTGGTCAAGCATTAATGAGGTTGTTTTGATTAACCAGAGGGTTTTCATATTGGAAAATGTCATTTGATCCATAGGCAGAATAATTTTCAGTCAAAACAGAATATCCTGTAGTTGAATGTTTATACATATATACACATATATGATATAGTAGCAAAAACAACATATTTATAGAATTAAGCTCAATAATATTTATGAAGTTTAAAATAATTTATTACTCAAGCAGAATGATTTGAAAATCTCATCTAAGAAATATTTGAGTAGAAAAATATTATGGAAGAGTAAGTTCTGGACTTTTGCTGAGAGAAAAAGATGAAATGGGTATGTAATGCTATTATTTATTTAAATTAAGTCAGAAGTCTCGAATTTAGTGTATACATATAAATTCTATGGTATAATTTCTGTGATTATTTTATAATTTATATAATTTTTTACTATAATAAATTCTTTTTTTTTTATTTGGGTACCGGGAGTCGACCTCAGGACCTCGCACTTGCCAGCAAGCGCTTGTGCCACGGAGCGATATCACCGGCCCTTTTTTTCCTTTATGTGGGTACTGGGAGTCGAACTCAGTACCTCACGCTTGCCAGGCAGGCGCTTATGCCGCTGAGCTATCTCACCAGCCCTATAATAAATTATTTTTTCAATGCTTATTTGTTTCTTTGTCTACCTTTCTTTAGGTTTTCATGTAATTGTGAACCTGGTTACTGTGGATTGCTCTATGAACTGGGTGTAAACGAATGTCAAACCCAAGCTGGTTTAAATGAAAGCAGTTGTGTCAACAGAACAGGTGCCCACACCTGTCTCTGTGCTGCAGGTTGTACAGGTAACCCCATACCTTCCCCGTTTGCAAAACATCTTGTCTGTAAAAACGTGACAACCTCAAATTTTCACTCCAAAACGTGAAATAATTTGCCCGACGCAAACAGTGTGGGAAGACAAATTTTGAAAAAGCATAGAGTAAATTAATAGGAACTTAAATTATGTGCTTTAACAAAAATTTGGTAACTAGTGAGATTATTATTCAAATCATTTTACGTTTTTAAATAGAACTGATCTGAAATGTTTGTATGTCTGTCATACAGAAAAGTATTGTCTAAATAAAAGAAGTAACTTTACTACATCTGTGAAACAAATGGTTTTTTAAGTGTAAGTTTAGCTGTTTGACATACCTACTGCTATAAAATACTTATATGCTACATATGTGCTAGTGAAAGCCCCTGTTAACTTAAATTTCAGTGAGAAAACAATTCAGCACTAGGTATCTTATTATCAGTTATACACAACATACATTCCCTCCAAATATGAAGGCAAAATTTACAGAGAATGCTAAAGGGAGGAATTAGCCCAGTAAACTTCTCAGGGGAAACTGATTTATGAAATACGAACTCCTCTATTGCTTTGACACGACAGTGTTAATAATACAGATCTAACAAGGATGTATTCAAACCTCAAATCTCAGTTTATTGTCTAAATTTTATAGTGATAGATTCACATGGGTTTCTATCCTGAGAGAAACTAGCTAAGAAAAGCTAATATTAGGTTCTTTGCTGGCAGAAGTAAAAGACACTACAAAAATGGAATAAAGATGGCTCAGCAAAACTGATAGGGAAGTAGAAACATTTCCAGGGAATAAGTGATCAAAAGGTGAGAGAAACTAAAGTCACCCAACAATAATATTAAAGAGTATTTCCAGAGAATATTGATAGCTTTGGGGAAGACTTCCTTGCTAACAATAATTACATGTACAAAAGTGTCAGTTTAAATTATTTTTGTTATAATTATGTACTCTATTAAACAAACAAGAGGCATTACACTTAGCCTATAAAACAATGTACTTATTTGTTTTTGTTTGTTTGGGGTAGTACTAGAGATTGAACCCAGGGCCTTCACACTGAGCTATACCCTGGTGTTTTGTAAATTTTTTTCATTTTCAGACAAATTCCCATCCCCCTTTTAATTCTTAACTTTGAGACAGAATCTTGCTATGTTGCCCAGGCTGGGCAACATCATCTTGCTTCAGCCTCCTAGAGTGTCAGGATTGTAGGCGTGCATCAGCACGCCTGGCTCAAAAGAGGACACTCTCTAAAATTTGTATTGCTCATCTTCTTCCAAATGACTGAGATTTCTATATGAAACTATGGATTCCAGCCAACAAGGCCATTCACCATGGCGTTGCCGTGCCTGTTGTTACTGTTTCCAGTAGTGTTAGAATAAGAAATGGGGTTCCAAACTTGATCTGGCCAAGAAACACGCTGTGAAACACTTGATACAGCACTTGAGCTAATATTTTATGTTCATCTTTACGTTGGGAGGATTTCCCAACTTGTCTACTTTCTTTACAAATCATAGTACTTGAGATCGGTTTCAAAATAATGTTAGCTAATATGCTACCAGCAGAAAAGTTAAGAATTTTGATATGTGTTTTCATATAGGTTCAGCAACAAGTAAAAGAAACCGTAATGAATTTTTGGCTTTAGCACATAGATTGAGTTTTCAGAGGTAAGGGATCTGTAGGTAGACAGCGACTGGCGTCAGCTGGCTGGCTTGCTGGATAGGATGGCAATGATGCTTGTGGTCTTTAGTTCACGTTTACATCTGATGGAGTCGCTGTTACACTCGTAGTCGCCAGGTCTACGCTCGGGTCAGGAAACGTAAGGAGAACAGTACCAACATCACTGACCCTTTGTCTTGGGAAAACCTTCCCAGAATCTCAATAAGAGATTTCTGTTAATATCTTATTGACCAGAACCGGCTCATATTGCCAGGTTTAACTGTTGTAGAAGGTGAGAATTTAAACATTTAAACATTAATTTGAAACTTAAACTCTTTCAGAATTTGCCATTGAAAAGAATGAGAGAAAAGTTAATTATGAAATACATGTTACAGTTTGACTTTGTACTAAGTATGACTTGTGACTGGACATTCAAAAAGAGGTTAGATTGTCTTCAAGAGCATTACAAGAGTTTGTTTTTCTCTACATGCACTTTTGACATCAAAATTGACCCTCTCTGTCATTCAAGTATATAAAAAGATTTTGTTATTCTCACACACTTGTACCATACCTTTTATCTTACCCTTTGTTGGAAGATTTTTAGCTTCTAGGCTCTAAATGCCCTAGGGTTTTAGAAAAGATTTTTAAATCTATGTATTTCTCTTCTATTCCATTTCCAGGGAGTCGTGACATTGTAAGCTTTTACCCGGAGAATCTCAGATTTTAAGGCACAAAGATTTCATGCCTTTTGTAACTTTCTCCTTGATCACGTATCTAGTAGTGACCAAGACAGAGCCAAAATACGCATCTCTTTTCTATCCAGTTCTATGTCTACCCTAATTTTATTTCCCTAGAAACAGCAGAATTTGAGTGAAATAATATTAGCGATATAGAAGATAAAGAACATTACATACAATACTGAATGCATTAAAAATTGGCAACCAAATAAGTAAGTCAGCTTTCCATTTCTGCAACAAAATACTTGAGGTAGTCAGCTTACACAGAGGGCAAGTTTATTTGGCTTAAAGTTTTGAAGCACTCAGTCCATGCTCAGTGTCGTTGCCTCTGGGCCTTGGGAGCACGGCACAACCCAGCGGGGAGTGTGTGTCAGGGCAAAGTCATTCACTTGTTGATCAGTGGGAAGGAAAGTGAGCAGAAGGAAGAAACCACGATCTCACAGTGCTCTTCAAAGGCTCTCAGGGACCTGGAACTTCCAGGTAGCCTCATCTCTTGAAGATCCTCCCACTTTCCAGTAGCACCAACTGAAGTCCAGTCCTGGACTATAGCAGTGTATATATTGGCAGCAAAATTTAATATAGTCAATACCTTTAAGCCATTTAATCTACTTATTAAAATATTTTTCCTCTCTCTATACCCCAAAGGCTTATTGATCCTTTGTCCTCTAAATCCATGAATTGTCTGGAGGAACACATTAAATAATAAATGTGCAGTAGATAGCAATACTTCATCCTATGCCTTGGATTAGATTACCTGTGGATGGCTTTGTCATCAGACTGACACTGTTCCCAGTACCATGGCAACTTCTAGTATCAAGAATTGGAGACCGACAATAAATCAACCTCTACAAAGTTAATTATTTAAAGCCATTCTATGATTGATAAATCTATCTTATTATTTAATAGAGTCCAATTTTACACATGTAGTGTACTAACTGAAATACACAGATGCTGACATATAATGAAAGGCTTAGTGTTATTTTACAAGGAAATTAGTTATCAGTGGATTCTTAGTATGGTCTACATTTGGATTGATTACATAACATTTGCTTATGTGTTTCATTTTAACTTAAATGTTAGTTATTTAAATTTAACAGTGATAAACATAACAATATAAGTTGTTTTCTAAAATTGAATAATTGATTCACTTTAGTAACAAATATTTTTATAATCGGACACAATTATATACTATTAAAATAAAAGTAAAACACAATAGACTTTAAACACAATTATGTGGTCATGTCTACAAATGTACCTATTATCTATATTAAAACTTACACATTTACTGTAAACTATTACTATAAAAATGTCTAAGTCCCTTTCTAAGAAATTATAACTTTGATAACAATGCCACCTAGAAAATATAGAAATAAAAGTAGCTCACAGTGATGAAATATTTTCTTCTAAACTGTATATTTTTCTCAGACATGTTTCAAAAAACTATAAGCAATTATACTGTTTTCTATGTTTGAGGTAGTACGCTGTCCTTTACATATTCATTTCATAGAGACAAATACCCAAACTGCAGGAGAAATAAAATGATATTTGGATCATATATACCAGAGTATAATTTGGTAAAATAGGGTCAACTGGTCAATTGTGTTTTCTCACTGATATTGTAAAGACATTATTTATCCTGCTGCAAAAATCCTCTGCCTCACCTGCTAGTATTGACTCCCACATGCTAACTCAAATGCAAATTTCTGGAGTAAGTCTTTCTTGCATTCTTTAATTTCTACTGTTATTTTCTTCCGTAGTGCCATTTTCTTTGTTGTACTTATCATAGATTTTTGAAAACTCAGTTTGATTTTCAGCCCGTCTGAGAACATGTGCCATCTCTTTTTGTTCACTGGTTTATGTCTAAAATACACGAAAGTTTGATCTAGTCTCATACAACTTATCTGCTAAGTTCTTACAAAGGAAACCAGTTTTTTGGAGACAGGAAGGTGAGAAGCAAGAGAGAAAAAGGAAAAGGAGAGGGGGGGAAATGGAATAAAAATTGTTTAATATTTGTTAACACATGCAACAACTTCCCAAGACAAATCCCAACATCACTGAATGTTAACACACAGTAACAGTAGTTAAAATAAAATAAAGTGAATTCCTACTTTAGTATTAAGTGTCAAAATAAAATATAAAAATAATTACTTAAGTGGCAAATTAAAGATGCAAGAGCTAGGTTTAAATTAAGAGATGTTTTAGACTCACTGATTACATATTACACATCTGAAAGTATTGAAGTACTAAGGCTTATGTATATTTTTGATTGATTAATAACTGTAAGTTTCTAGTATTGAAAGTTAAACATTCTGCCAAACATTTGGCATTTGTTATATTTTGTTTTAGATCAATGGCAATCACATCTCTTTGCCAAGTATAATTAGCATAATGTTTACCATTTCTACATCCTATTAATAAAGGCAGAAGCAGTCACAGAAATGCCCAGCTGAATTGTACTTAACCAGTTCCACTTATTTTTAAAAATTCAAAGTTCATTTCTATAGCTCAGACACGCAAAAATAAGTTATTTCTCTAATAGTGAATGCAACACACTATGGGTTCGGTTTCATCTGATAAAGGAAAATATCCTTTACCAGATTAATGTGTGAGATTTTCAAGACAAAATTGTTAATTTGGGTTTAGAATCGACTATCTTGTTGATTCCAGATAGTTCAGGTTTTTGGACGCAGTGAGGAACACACCATCACAGGTATTTTGGTGTTGTGAACCAGAATGGGCCCAGATGCTCATTGCTGCACCTGAGGTCTTTGCTCACTAAATTAAAGTAGTCTTCTAGCCTCAGTCCAGGGCTTGTTATAGCATCGTCTCCTTTGCCTTCATCTCATATCACCCATTAATCCTTTGTCTTTCCCCAAAGGCCAGAACTTGCACATGAAAACTTTACTTTGAAGAAAGATGTTTATATCATTGGGTCACTTACTTACTTCACTTCTTTTACATTGGCTGTTTTTTTTTCATGCTTAAAGCAATATATATTTGACTTTCACATGGCTAGAGGAACAGTTACACAGAAGGAATAAATTAAAGAATTGAGTACTGAATATTTATGTTATGCATTTGTAATCCAAATGCTAATTTTAATAGCTAAGCACCTGATTTTATTTAATTCTAAGCATCAATCATTACAAGACACAATTGCATTTCCTATTTTTTTAATTCCATGCATGCTTATGTGGCTCTGGGGTAAGCAGGGTAAGTGTGGTGAATGCAACGCAGAAACTTCCAAACCTAAAGGATTTTATGTTCCAGTGAGAAGATATAGTCAATGAAGCTCAAATAAATGTGACAGATAATCTGAGATATTGATAAAGGATATAGAAATTTTTGTAACTAAGTATATTCAGCCAAGCGAGACTAACAACGAGACACTAACATATTAAAATACAGTGGCTAAAATAATTGGTGGCACTTTCTCACAAGTGATATTTCGGGAGTGTAGATGAGCACAGCAGATCTGTCACTGTCATGCTACTGATTGCCCAAAGCACCTCATCCTCGTGTCCATGCTGGAGGCTACACCACCTCAACAACCAACTTACAGAAATGGGTGACAAGTGCTCAAGCTGAGTGAATTTAAGCGAACCTAAGTTGATCAGTTCCCCGCATCCCAGCCAGTCCTTTCTCACTAAGTGAACTTAATCACATGGCAGGTAAATTGTATGGGAGGCAGAAGAATGTAAATTCTAACTCTAGACACAGGCCCAGGAAAAAGGGAGAAATATTTAGAGGACAAATACAGGTAAAATAAAGGTTTGTTGATTTGGGGGATATTAGATACACCCACCTGAAGTCTGAGGAACTGACATTTAAACAGACCGAAAAGTTATGAGGTGATATGAAAATCTAGAGGAAAAGCATCCATAGCTAAGGAAACAAAAGCAGAAGAGTCCACAGTGAGACAGAGAGACAAGGTCAGGAGGGCTGCAGGGTAGCGCAAGGACGAGGAGTGGTAGAGATGAAGTTATAAGGACACATCGGGTCAGACAGTGTTGGGGATCTTACTGGGTTTGTATTTGAATTTTTATTTCCATTTCAGTGTATAGCCATGTGAGTATTATTCTAAGTAGCATAATGATTCTTTTTATTTGCAAGTTATTTTTGACAATTTACCATGTGTTAAGCCCCGATTTAGAGAAAAGAGAGGGTGGCAAAATCACTTGAAATTTATTTACTATTTGAGAGACAACAAAACAAAAAAATCAATAAAATAGAGTGTGTCAGATCATATTACTTGACTATAAAATCATAGCAAGAGGATGAGGTGGAGGCAAGATTAAAATCAGGAGGTGGTGAGATACACTTTCAACAGAGTTAGTCAAGGAAAATACATATATTTGGCGCAAGATTGAGTTGCCAGTTGGACCCTCATAGCTTCTATTATAACCGTAAGGCTTTAATCCTCCAGCACTTCTAGGAAGCAGTGTAGGTAGCAGCCAGTCTGCGGCAGACCTGGCCTTGACTGATGGCTAAATCATTTCTGAATTGACTTTTTTTTTTGTGGGTACCAGGGGTCGACCTCAGGACCTCGCATGCCAGCAGGCACCCATGCTGCTGAGTGATATCACCAGACCTTTTTTTTTTTTCATATGTGGGTTCTAGGAGTCAAACTCAGGCCCTCGCGCTTGCCAGGCAGGCGCTTATGCCACTGAGCCATCTCACCAGCCCCCGAATTGACTCTTTAGAGTGACACTTGACTCTCAGCAAATGCAACTGAGATTGACAAAGTAGATCAATCGATTCAGGTGCCAGTGCACTCCCTTACAATAATATGCATGTGGAGTCTTCGTAAGCTCCTAATGAATCTTTTTGAAATTAAAAGTAAAGCTCATTTCACTCAATTCATGAAGCTTAAAACAGACTTAACTGGCAAAGCAGCCATACATTTCTGAGCTCAAAATTCAAACTTTCCTTGAAACACAGGCAGACAAAATTCAAACTTGGAGGTAGGAAGGAAACCGAAGGAATCATTAATCCTTACACCACCTTCTCTTTAGTGAGGTACCAACATAATATGCACTCACTGAATGCTTGTCTGTGACAGTGCTGTCCCAGCGAAGCCTGAGATCCTGGAGTAAGAGAAAATAACGTATTTCAGAGCAGGAGTCCATGAGAAGAGTTTAATCTTTTCTTATAAATATGAAAAGAGAACATAATATGAGTAAGCAAAGATGAATGGAAATCAATGTTTAGCTTGGTGGTACATTTTATATTTTATTTATATTTTATTAAGTTTCCACCCTCATGAATACTTATTGCACATATATGATATTCGAGGTATGAATATTCCTCATCATCTCTACTGGGCAATCCTATTTAATTCACCATCTTCCATCACCCAGACTACCTACAAACCCTCCTCATGGGTCCCTTTGTTTCTATTACCCAAACTCCCTAGTCTATTTCTGCAAACAAGAGTCAGAGAATGTACTAAGCGTGCAAATTAAGAAACAAAACAAAAATTTTAAAATGTTTTGTTTTTTCTCCTCAAGACATCACTCCATTTCTTTTCTCCTTAAATAGAAATCTTCCTCTAATCTTCCTGTATTCTCACTCAAATCAGTGTAGTTTTCTCACCTTTTGTGTACTCCACTCCAGCAGAAAAAAAAGAAAGAAAAAGGAAAAGGCTGCTTCATTGGAAATGTCACCAGAGGCATCAGCATTGCTAAACCCCGTGGTTAACACTGAATCTTATTTTCTTTGATCTAGTAATGACATTGACATCCTCAGTCACTCTCTGTACCTGAAACAATTTACTTCATTTGAGGAACTTTATCTGCTCTTTTTCAAACAAGATTCAGTGGATTGCTGTTATAATCACTCTTACTTATTGGAGACTTTTTAAAAAGCTACATGAAGAGAGAAAGGGGGACAGACTGCATGTTCTTATGTGTGTTTCTACCCCACAGGGACCTCAAGGACGCTTTTGCTACTGCTTGACAACCTTGCCTGTAATCAGGTCAGTTATCCTGCTTGTTAGACTACTATTTTTAACTTTCTATTTTGTTTTTAGACCCTCATCAATCTTTCCTCTAATTAATTCCTCTTTTCCCTTACATTCCCTTAAACAATAAAAGGTATCAGAAGAGCACTTAATCTTCAAAAGAACAAGTACTAATCTATATATTTCAGCATTCATAAACTGTTTCCTCTGTTTTCCTGTGTTCTTGTCAATAGGCAACCCACCCCACGCTAAGTGGATTCTGTTCTATATCACTTATCATTAAAAGACGCTCATCCTATCTTTATTTTCTGTAGCAGTAATTCTGAATTCTTCCCTCCATTCTTTGTCACTATCAGCATATAATAATATTCACCCCATTTTCTTTTGATTTTTCAAACTTTCCTTTTTGCACATTTTGGTTGACCTACTTTCCATTTCTCTTCTATTAAGACAAATGTTCAAACCTGAATAATCCATGTTGGCTATCCATTTTGTCACTGTTAATTCTCTTTCAAACCCATTACTAAGCATGCTTTTAATTTCAAGACTGAAAGGGCACTCTTCTTGTTGAGGTCTTCAATTACCAGCACTGTGCATATTCAAAGACAACTATTTTCCTCATCTTAGTCATATTGTCCATACTGCATCCATAACATACTTTTTGAACTTGCATAATCTGTGTTTTTACAACCATCAGTTTCATCTTCATCACTTTTGTGACTTGTAATGGATTTAGACTTTTTGTTTGAATCCCATTCCATATTTGGATCCATATCCAAATCCATATTTGGATAATTCTGAGATTTGTTTAATGAGTCTTGGCCTCTAATCTGAAGCCCTAAGTAAATAGTCAATATATCCACTTAGTCGTCCGTATTACATTCTCAAACTAGCCCCATATTAAAGATTTATTCTAACCATGTTCTACAGCCAATGTTGTCCACTTCAATGAATGACATCATTATTCACCATGCTTCTCAGGTCAGAATTATGACGTTATTTTTTTTACTTCCTCACATTTCATTATGTAGTTTAACAGCAAGTCCCATTGGCCACATGTTCAATATATGCTTTAATTTAAGCACTTCTTACAACCTCCATTACAATGACTCTATTCCAAACTACCATTTTGTAAATGAAAGATATCATCTTACTTTGTCTCCATGTGCTGCTCTTATAAATGAAAATATATTTATTGCCTCGCCAGCATCTAGGGTCTCATTTTAAAAAAATAAAGCAGATCATTTCACTCCCAAGTTCAAAATCTTTCACAACTTCTTACACAGCTTGAATGAAACACAAACTCCTTTTTTTGGCCTATCAAATCCCCCATCTAGCCTCTGGCTGCCCCTCTGATTTCATTTCCTACTAAATTCTCCCTGACACCCACAAGTCTTTCTCTGTGATTGCATTAGGATGTGAATTACTACCCTCAGATATGGCCCTGGTTTTTTGCCTTATTCCATGGGTTTCTCTGACAGGTCCACCCACATTATATAAAAAATATGATCCTGTCAGTCTACCGACCTACTTTTTCCCTTCATTCAGACCTAAATTCAGAGGTGATATAATTTAATTTAATGTTACAAAGTAAAATTGTTTTATGCAATAAATCTAAAAGTAAAATGAAATGCAAAATTTCAACCTTTTATATTGCTCATTAACCTATAATAAATCTTTCTAAAATAAAACCAATAGCAAATTAAGCCAAGTGATCTTATCACTGGTGATTCTTTATATAATATATAACAATCTTGAAGCCATTAATTTTTATATCCTACAAAATACATGGTAAATATAATGATTTAAGATGAAATACTGCCTATTAAGAACACATCAATTAGCAGGTTATTATCCACTTATGTTTAGTTTTCTAGAGTAGTAGCATTTATATGTCACAAGTGTGACCACCTAACCTTTCAGAGCAATTGGGCCTAAAGAAATATTATAGGTATAGGTTTGAAATGTATTTTTATCTTAACAATAAGAAATGCATCATTATGTAAGAAAAATCAGAATATTACTCAAAAGTGATATTAAACATCATAGTTATAGGACAATTCATAAATGTTAGGCACTGAATTTTGATTCCTAGTCCTTTGTCTTCTTTCTTCCCCAGAGGGAACAAGATACAAAGCACAGGCCTCTGTAAAAAGCAAGGAAAAGAAACTTCCTACAGCCTCTACTGCAGAGTGAGAATATTTCAGCACTACAGATCTCCCCATCAGAAGCAGATTTCAGTGCAGGTTGAGACGAAATTTGTGTAAAAAGCAGCCCCTAAGTACAATGAGCTAAACTGGTTTTGTGCCAGGCTGGGGGTCACCTGGATGGTGCAGATCAGGGGACACATATGCAGGGTGTCGGGCTCACCGTGCAGTTCTAGAAAGCAGGCTTTCACGCTGTCTGCAGTCGGCCCACAGATGATTCTGATGCTCAAACCGTATCTGGCCTGCGAGGCAATGACTTCAGCTACACATGGAACGAGCAGGTCTGGGGTCTCAGCTCAATTCCTAATCTCAGCTCCCTTTGTCAAGTACCATGGCAGGAGCTTAGCTTACACATCTGTTCAGGCTCACAATGTAAGATGTTAAGTTATCCTGATGATGGAAGATGACTTAAAAATATTTCAACCACCTGCTTTACGTGTGGAAAATCCTATATATTTTCACCTCTTATTCACCTCTTAAAAAGTCCCTGCATGGGCCGGTGAGATGGCTCAGCGGCGTAAGTGCCTGCCTTGCAAGCGGGAGGGCCCGAGTTCGACTCCCAGATCCCACATACGAAAAAGGGGCCGGTGATATCGCTCAGCGGCACGGGTGCCTGTTGGCGCGCGAGGTCCTGAGGTCGACCCCCCGGTACCCACAAAAAAAAAAAAAAAAAAAGTCCCTGCATAACTGTGCCCTCATTGCCCACAACAGTGACCATGATAAAGTTTATCCCACAGGTGTTTTATCATTTCCATGTCACCTCTCCCCATTCCTTCAGTTTTTCTTCCAATGATCTCTTCCACGTACAGTATTGCACACAAGTCTGCATCTCAAATTCCGATTTCAGCAGAATTCAAGTCCATGCCATGGAAACAGGAATCCAGTGTGGCTGGACAGGCATTGGTGTACAGTAATTCCTACTTTGGGAAGTATGGAAATCTTTGTTATCAATAAGAGATATTATTTGAAGAACCAATTTCTCCTGACAGGAAAATGAAAGATAACCTGATATTTTTACTCAAATTTTCTTTCTTGTGATTGCGTGGATCTGAGAGTATTTCACTTACAGAAGCCAGAGAATGACTCCATAACTCACATCTTCTAAAATGCAACATACCCCGTGTGAGAGGCAGAGCTGTATTTGGAGGCTGAAGCATTCTCGTAGTCAGTACCTGACTGCTGACAGCGTCTTCACAGAGTTGATGGTCTTCGCGAGTCCAGTGGTGCTGTTCCATGCTGCCATTGATGACCTGACATGTTCTGTGGTTCTAGAGAGTCTGGGTAGATTTAAGGAAGTCTTAAAGACATTTTAGAATCAGAGTATTGAACACTGCCGGGTGAATCAATTGAGGTTTTTAGTGAGCTAAATAGAAATATAATCCACTAGGAAGCAAAGATCGTTAGAGACATTTGCAAGTTGAAATCTTGACCCCCGATTACTCCAATGTATAGGGAAGAAAAATGGGCCTCGCATGTGGTTATCTATTATTTTTAATCGATAAATCATAATTATGTGTATCTATTGATATCATGTGTTGTTTTGACTTATGAAAATATTGTACAAGGGTTAAAGCAAGCTGATTATCTCACCAATTATTTCCTCACCAGCTTATTTTTTGTGGTGAGAATCTTGAAAACATACTCTTCAACAATTTAAAAATATACAGTGCACCACTATTAACACTGGTTACCATGAAGCACAATAGATTATTAAAGCTCATTCAACAGTCTATTCCAGTGGTGGCGAACCTATGGCACATATGTTATTATGCTTTCCTTTTAAGGCAAAAGATGAAAATATATAAGTTGTTTCTTTCTAAACTAACACCTCAGTATTCAGGTTTAATTGCAGTATTGGCACTTTGCGATAATAAGTGGGTTTTGAGTTGCAGTTTGGGCACTTGATCTTAAAAGGTTCACTGACAGTGGTCTGGCCTAATTGTGGCTTGGTGGCCTTAAATCAGCTTCTCCTCTTTCCCCAATCCTCTCTTTCATCATCGGCTCTAGTATCCTCTTTTGTAGGCATATAGATTTAGACTCCACATATAAATGAGTGTCTCTATGGATGGATATTTATCTCCTGCTACATTTTATTTTCTTATTCTCTCCCAGACATTATCTTACCTGATTTTTTTCCTGGTTATCTTTTCTCTTAGTCTAATTTCAGAATAGTTTCCAGCACTGAAAACAAATCTAATGGTGTGGGGCATCCTGGTCAAAGCCCACTGCACCAAGTGAAACTCTGCACCCCTTAAGTTCAGTCGCCTTTTACTTCCGTTTCCTGAGCTCCTACAGGGTGCCAGTTTATCTAGGTGCTGGGGAAGTCAAAGAAGCAGTTTCTCATCCTGACTTCATTCTGCACATATTCCTGTAGACTCTGCAAGAACTCCCTGTGTTCACCGTCACTCTCACAGCTTTGCCCTGCTTCGACTGCAGATTTCAGTTGAGGTTTAACAGCGGTGAGACTGAAGAAAGGTGAAGATTCAAAAATTTTCCAGTCCATAAACACAGGGCAGACGATTATCAGGAGGGCCTGGGAGAAATGTTCTCCTCTTTCTACACTTGCACCTCAACATCCTAGGGCTGTGGGCAGAGAACAGGCAGAACTTTGTTTCCTGATGTGGTGTCACCCACATTGATCTCCTTCTATCTTCAGAAGATAAAGGTTTAGACTTCTAGCACCATTGTTTTCCAAAATTTAATTGCTGTACAACCTGCTAAATGTGGTCCACTGTTTGAATCTAATTCCATTTGCTTGGATAAGATGATTTATAAAAATAAGATTATATTTTAAAATTAAATCGTGTCGTGATACTCTTAATTTTTACACCCTGTTAAAATGTAGAAGATGGAGAAATACTTGGCACGTTGACTTTGAAAACAATAGGCTGGCTATGCATGGTGACCATTTCTTGGGATGGGGCGAAAGTTCTCCATTTCATCTGTGCTGTCCGCTGTGTTTAGCTGTACTGTGTACCTGACCACAATGCACATTTGTGTTTACCACTGCCAGAATTCCCAAGGAAACCCAAATGAGATTTCTCATCCCTTCATTGGCTGCACTCATCTAGACATTTCTGTTTCTGAAAGAAAAGTGCACTTCTCACCATACATGTTGTTTCACAGGCAAATAAACCATTACTTTTCTTTCATACACTCTATTACTTCACTTGGTATGCTTATTCTTCAGCGACATAATGGAATAACATTTTCTGCCTTTAAACAGTTAAGAATTAATTCTTCTAAGGGAGATTGCTAATTAAGAAAACGCTCAACCTGTTAAATATCTATCTTCCCACAGGAGGACTAAATCAAGGCAGAATTGGATCTGCAAAATTTGTGCTTAATTCTTGAGAATGCAACTAAATTTTAGCGTTGAGTTAGTGTTTGTGCTTAGCGAAAAGGCTTGCAACTTGTCTCCAAATGAGTGAACCTGGATAGGCTTTTATTATGAGCTCAGAATAGTACTTTTAATTTGTTTTCCTCTCTAAACAGAAAAAGAGGAGATTACATTTTCTTCTCTTTCTAAGGTATTTTATCTCTAGGGAGTTGTATGAATATAATATTAATTTCAGGCCTAAAAGAAAGAATGTTACTTGTGGTTCATGAGAAACATTTCCATGGTGTCCACCTAATCCATACTGAAGGACCACACACACTTCCACAGGTCTATCCTATCCCTTGACCAAATCAGGATTTGTTTTCTTTGAGAAACAATTGAGGGATAAACTAAAAGAGGAAAAAGTATCTTATCTAAGTACACCATATTCCTCAAAATATTTACCAGGTTCCCTATGGGAGCAGGTTGAAAATGAGGACTTAATGTTCAGTTTTCTAATTCATACAAATACATTCTCAAATCTATTGCCTTGAGCTACTAAACCTTTTCAGTTCTCTTTACCCAGAACATGCCAGGTCACATCTGGAGCTGAGTTTATTTTGCACATCGGCAAGCACTGGGGACTAAAGCAGCTGTAAGTGCCAGTCCGACAAGCTATGAATCAATAAAAATGGGCCCTTGAAACAAAAATATTGCCATAGTTATTATTTTTATCGAATTTCAAGTACACAGAATATGAGTCTCTGCTAGTCTTGGAATCAGTCTATAGCTTTTTTCCAAAAATGAATTTTGGAAGCCAGCACTTTGGAATATTTAAAAATAAATTCACATTAATTCCTCTTTCTGATCTTGTTTGAAATGGGGTTAAGGACAAAGTCAGGTCTTCAGCTTTTCAATGGTTTCCTGCATTATCCTTACATAAATTTAAAAAATGACATCACTATATTCATCTTCATTTTAAAATAAAATACCTATTACATTAAGGTAACTTATAGGGTATATAAGTGTATTTTCAAACTTACACAATTATGGTGCAAAATAATGCCATCACTCAAGCAAGGCTCACAATTCTCCTTTTTAATCACTTCTTACAGACACAACTACTTTAGCGACCTTTATCTTGATTTACTTTATCATTATAAAACTCTATAAATGTAATAATGCATTAGGTATCTTTTGTGTCTGATTTATTTTCTTTCATACAGGTGTGTGAATCATTAATTTGCTATTTTTATTGCTCCTGCATACAGACGTTATGTAATGTTACAATAACAAATGTATTTTATATATTACAATTTATATAATCAATTGTTTGAATATACTATCAATTAAATACCCATCATCCCAATCATAGTCATTTTATTTTCACCCATGGGTGGTGGAACTAAAGCTATTATGAAAGTTCTTATGTAGGTCAACTGTATGTACGAAGCAGTAGTTCGCAGGATAGTCACAGAACTGTGTAAACAACACACTGTTTAATTTTAGGGTTATCGCTCCCAAAGAAACCTCATAACAATCAGCAATAACTTCCTATTTCCCTCTGCCTTTAGTCCCTGAAAACCGCAAATGTATTTTCTACCTCTATAGGTTTGCCTGTTTGGAAAATTTCATATCAATCTGATCATAAATACGTAGCTTTTGAGTTTGATCTGTTTGCATAGCACAGTGTTTTCAAGGCTTTTATTCATATTGTAACATGTGTCAGTACTGCAATCCTTTTTACTGCAAAATAATTGTCCATTGCATGAGTCTACTATATTTTGTTTAGCTGTTCTTTTTTTTTTTTTTTTTTGTGGGTACCGGGGGTCGACCTCATGACCTCGCGCGCCAGCAGGCGCCCGTGCCGCTGAGCGATATCACCGGCCCTTTTTTCGTATGTGGGTTCCGGGAGTCGAACTTGGGCCCTCGCGCTTGCCGGGCAGATGGCTATGACGCTGAGCCATCTCACCAGCCCCTCTCTCACTCTTGATAATCAACACCTCATCCTTTCGGTTCTATTTTAAAAGAGCTTCACCATATGTCCTTTTTGTTCGCTGTTTTCTCTTTAGTTCAAATCATTTCCATCTCTTTGCTGGATTAGTGCTGTGATATTCTCCAGTATTTCTTTCTCCCATATGCTCTTTACATAATTGTCTTATAGAAAAAAAAATATGTGTCTTAAATCCACCTTAAAATAATTCAATGGCTGCTTCTTTTTCTTAGAATACTATAAAACCTCCTTACCCTGACTGTCAAGATTTTGTGTGTGCTGAGCCGGCCCTGGCTTTCCTGTCAGTTCCAAACCAAGCCATCATCCTTGTTCATACGCAAGTACACACGCAGTGCTTGCTAACATGCCACTAGCTATTTCCTGAAGAAACCACACCATTTTCCACGTAGAACTTTGCTCATCATAAGTCAATAGAAACGTCATTCCCATATATCTGTGCAGGCTTATATTCTTCTCTGTAAGAAGTGACTAAAATATTTTCTCTTTAAGAACTTTTATAGTGAAATATCCCAGTTATCTTTCTAAAATACATTTTTTTGTGGCACTAGAGTGAACCTAGGGACTGATTATATGACTATGCTAGAATAGTGGATTTTGAATGTTATTACCAAAAATAAATACTAAAAATTTGAGGTGATAGATATGCTAAATATTCACATTTGATCCTTACACTTGCATCAGAACACCACACTGTACTCCATAAATATGCACAGTTATTTTAAGGAAATTACAAATACAACTCAGCTTAAAATGTATAAGATGAAATTGAATAACTCATGCATTAGTAACATCAGAGCAGTGAAAACAACTGAGTATAGATTAATATACGATGAACAACTGTTCGTAGCTATTGAGCAACATTTCTTTTTTTCTGTTAAACTTATGAGTCGCAGGACAAGTCCCTTGGTAAATCTAAGTTACAAGTGGACGAGAGAAACCTGTTACATTAAACATAAAATTCTATTTATTTCAAATTATGACAAAATCAGAACTGAAAATTACAACTAAAACTGAGAAAAAGTAATATCTATTATACTATCTATTTAGAAAACTATGCTTTAAAGATTAAATGGGTCATATGTATCCAGTTAAGTACACACATTTTGAAGTTTTTAAATAGTAAAAATATAATATTTGCTCAGGGAAGGAGAAGAGAAAGAACACTGAATTGGAAAAAATTTCTAGTAATTCCATTTGTACCAAAGTAATCATCTAGATGAGAGAAGTTTATAAAACTTCCTTGGGGATTATTAACACTACCTGATAGGCTGTTTATATAATTCAACCCTCACCTTAAAAAATGTGTAATTGAAATTATTATTTTTAACATCCTTTAGAGTATGACACTGTCCTTGTAATAAAACGACACAAAGTTTACTTCTCATAGAAAATACACACTATTCTCATATATCTTTCAACTTTACTGAAAAGTCACCTTCTATGTAGAGGCCTTCTGGATTATTATGTATAATCAATGACAAACAACTGCTATCTTGTTAATAATAGCAAGAATGTCACCATGCAAACCAACATAAAATTTGTTATTCAATCAGGTGAAAATAATAGATAAAATTTTGCCTGATGTTCTGATCATATAAATCATAAATCAAGGTTTTAAAAATAGAACATATTGAAGTTACCTGTGATTATTTTATCTGTGGGAATATTGGCTATTTATCAGTAATGAATTAACAAGGAACTCACATTTAATTTAATTTGATATGCTTTTTTCTGCCACATATTTTGTAGTATGTATTTGTCTCAAATAAGTTAATGTAAGTATGACCATAAAAGATAAGAAAGTACATAAGTAAATACTAAGATTTTTGTGTTTTCTTGAATATATTTCCTGAATTCAAAGCGGTACTTGGCACACGATAAGGGCTCAGTAAGCAATTAAAAGCAAATGGATCCTAAAAACAGAAAACTTTGAGTGATCGTATTTTAAATAATGTAAATATATAATTCAAATAAGAATATACAGATATATTAATATAGTGAGTCTTAAAAAGATTTTGAAATATAACATATTTTCTTTATATATTATATCAATATTTAAACTCTATGGGAGCTTTTTAAAAATGTGCAAAAGGATTTTAATTACCCACAGGGTTTTATTAAAGAAACAAAATCAAAATTAATGATGTTTTCAGTGAAACTTGTCTAATCATGTCAGTTGTCTCATGAAAATTCACTGTATAACAAATGTTAATTGGAAATAAAAGACCAGGAAATGTACACAAACAATTACAATCCACTGAGTCAAAAGTCTTGTTTTCAGAAGTACAATTTAATTTTACATTATTTCTTAACATGGGCAAGGAATTTTCTGGAAGCTCTAGCAAATTCACTATTGCTAAAAGTTCAGAGATGAAAATGGTTCAAGCTGGTCAGTGAATATTAAAGTACACTCTATTATAGATAATACAAATATCACTGAGAAGCAGTCCTGTCATCAAAGATATGGAAACAAAGCTAAGGAGAGAAGGTTTTCTAAGGAATTCAGACTTTTTTGGACAACTGATCATTGATGTCAACTTTGAAGGAATGGGCATGTGTGTTCTTACACTTACCTGACCAAGAAAAGCAGGAGAGGAGGAAGGGGAGGCATTTGAGTCTTTCCTGTGCACCATGCCTAAAGCAATTGTCATTCTGTGTCCCAGCCATGTGAGTTATTCCCAGCTGACAGCTGAGGAGATCAGACAAAGTTCAGTAAGTTGTTAGACATCACACAGATGCCAGAGTCCTAACTTGGGACTGAAGTCCAGGTTAGGCATTTTCTGAAACACGTACCAGCATCTGCAGAAGCATGCAGTAAACACAAAGAAAAAAAAAAAAAAAAAGAAAAAAGAAAAAAGAAAATTCACTAAAGTTTCATTTACAGTTTCTTAAGAAATCAATCATCTGAAGCTGGAAATAAAATATGACACCATGACCTTGTAATATTTCTGTCTCTAATTAAATATCTGGATTTGATTGTCACTTATTGAATGGTAGCTTTCTTTGAACTTCTTATTCACAGCAAAGTCTTCCCCTTTCCAAAGTAATCTCTGCTTTTAAACTTATTTCACATTCTTCTATGCCGGGAAAGTAAACCTTCCTTTTTTTCAAGCATACACGCACATGTTTGAAACATGGAAGTAACATATTGATTTTGCATCTACTAATTAGTAATGAATTATATTTTTGAAAAAAAAAATTCTGGTAGTGGGTATTGGATCCAGGGCCTTCACAGCGAGCTACATCCACAGCCCCCCATGTATTTACTTACTTACTTATTTATTTATTTATTTGAGAGAGAGGAAGAGAGAGAGACTCACTCAGCAGCTAAATTCCCCAGGCTGAGTTTGAACTTGGATCTTCCGCCCTCAGCTTCTCAGAGAGTTGGGATTACAGGCATCCTCCACCACTCCAGGCTTTTTTTTTTTTAATGTTAAAATCATTTGCTTTTCCTGTTTCATGTTACTTAATGTTAGCCACACACTCTTTTCATTAAAATAAAATAATAACATTTTCATTACAGTAGAGACATTTAAAAATATTTGTCGTGTAACAGATTTTGGGGGGTTGTTCATTTGGTTTTCTGAGACAGGATCTTGATATGTAGTTCAGAACATTATGAACTCGAGCTCATTATGCAGCCCAGGCTGGCCTAGAGCTCAGGGTGAACCCCCTGCCTCCGCCCCTTGAGTGCTGGGGTTGCAGGCATGCGCCACCAGGCCTGGCTGGTGTACAACTGAATTTATTTTTGAAAAAAATCGCTAATTTAATATTCATAGATATATTTGTACATAAATTTGTCGCATTCTTATAAAATAAAATCATAAATATCTCATAACATATTTCAATAATTAACTCTAATATTTGAAAACTGTAGGTGAAAATGGAAAAAAGGAAAATCAGAAGAATTAAAATTTATCACAAGCCTTTTGAGCATACTTAATATTCCTTCAATAGATGAAGAAAAATGCTATCACTTTAAATATTTTAAAAGTTACTGAAAAAATAATATACTATAGGGAAACATGGCCTATATTTGTATGTTAGGGGAAAATCTGAGCAGCTATTCATTTTCATATCTCTATAAAATGAAAACCAAATAATTATGGTGAATGAAATAAATTACAAGGTCTAAAAGAGATACAATTTCTTGATGCCTCTAGGATGTAATTAATCAAGTAGAAAAGGATTATAATTAACAGGTTTCTAAAATATAAAGTGCCAAGTTTCTTAAAGTGCCTATCTTATGAGTAAAATCTGAGTATTTATGAAAAAGATTAGACTAGATTGTGTAATCTTGCTGAAATGATGGCTTGTGACTTGCCATGAGCAGACCTGGACTGCATTATAGGTTTTATGTAGTTTGGTAAATATAATCTAGTAATAAAATAAGATTAAGATGAAAATTATCTGAATACTGAACAAAAGCAAATCATTTTCTGATGAATAACTTCAACTGACTGCTTAGTAAGAATCTCAAAATTAAGCTATTTGAAACTGATTTGCTTTTTTTTTATGTGGGTACTGGGAGTCGACCTCAGGACCTTATGCTTGCCAGCAGGCGCTTGTGCCGCTGGGTGATATCACTGGCCATTTTTTTTCCTTTATGTGGGTTCCAGGAGTCGAACTCAGGACCTCGCGCTTGCCAGGCAGGCGCTTATGGCCCTGAGCTATCTCACCGGCCTGAAACTGATTTGCTTTAATGTTTGCTTTATTTCTATCCAATGTCTGTAACAGCCTTCATCGCCTACCTTACCCATGCATCTGAGCTCTATGGGATTCCAGGACATATCTCTCTTATAGTCATATGCAATACATAACAAAGAAATATTACTTTACAAATCAGAACAAACTCAGTCTACTCTTTTTTTTAAATCCAACTACTATAGTTGAGGCTATCATCAGTTTCAGTGAGTCTTCGAATCTAACAGCTCGAGTGGTATTTGTGTCTCTGCATCCTCATTTTCCCTTTGCCATATAGCATCCAAAATGAAAATGGTTTATAAAGGCAGAGACTGATATACCATGCTAGCACTCATCAAAGGAAAGTTTACGTTTTGATAGGAATTGCACTGAATTTGTGGATGGCTTTGGGTAGTGTAAACATTTACACAGTATTAACTGTGAGCAATCTTTTCATTTATTGGATTGTTTTCAATTTTCTTTACCAGTGTTTTATAGTTTTCAGTATACAGTTCTTTAGTGTCATTCGTTAAACTAAGTATATTTTTGTTGTTGTTAATGTAAACAAGGTTTTTTTTTAATTTTATTTTTTGGTAGCTATTAATATATAGAAAGCTAATGATTTTTGTGCGTTGATTTTATATCCGGCAATGTTACCAACTTTGTTTGTCAGTTCTGTTAGTTTTGGGGTGCAGTCTTCAGGATCATATGGCCAGTGAAAAAAGACAATTTCACTTCCTCCTTTCCCTTTAGGATGCCCTTAAGTTTTCTCTCTTCCCTAATTTCTTGATTTATGCAATTACAAATCATATAATTACTTGGTAGTAATCAGAATTGAAAAGATTGCTATAAAAATAGACCCATCAGGGCCGGTGAGATGGCTCAGTGGTGTAAGCGCCTGCCTTGCAAGCACAAGGGCCCGAGTTCGACTCCTGGATCCCACATACAAAAAAGGGGATGGTGATATCGCTCAGCGACACGGGTGCCTGTTGGCGCGCGAGGTCCTGAGGTCGACCCCCTGGTACCCACAGAAAAAAAAAATAGACCCATTAACTGATGGAAGAATATAGAAAGCCTAAATATAAGTCTGCACATTTATGGACAATTGATTTTTGACATAAGTCCCAAGAATACCCAATGAGAAAAGGAAATTCTCTTCAATAAATGGTCTTAAGGAAACTTGCTGTCTACATGATGAATGAAATTATGTTCTCATTTCACACCACATAACAAAACAACTCAAAATAAATGAGAGACTTACATGTAAAACCTGAGAATACAAAACTACCAGGGGAGGAATTCCATCATATTCTTCTGGGCAATATTTTTGTTCACTACCTCAATGTCATAAGCAGCAAAAACAAAACAGGTAGTTGAAATAGTGTCAAACAAAAAACTTTCTGCACATCAAAGTAAACAATCACAAACCAAATAAACAACTCACAAAATGGGAGAAAATACAATATGCAAACACTACTTATAAAACATTAATATTTAAAATATTTAGGAACTCAATAGTAAACATATTTAATTTAATTTAATTAAAATTACCAGAGTAACAAATAAGCCAAAGATCTAAAATGAGTATTTCTCAAAAGGAAACACAAAGGCGCAGTAGGTACCTTGAAAACATGCCCAACATTACTAATCATCAAGGAAATGCAAATTAAAACCACAAACAGTACAAACTTAAATGTTTTAAAATTGCTTTCATGAAACAGATGAAAGCTAACAAGCATCGGGGAGTATGTAAAGGAAGGAAAAGTTTTGAAAAGGCCCTGTGGATGTAAGGCTAACACTTTACCACTGAGCTACACACCCAGTTCCAAAAAGAGAACTGTCATGAGTTGTTTTGTTAATGGGAATGTAAATTAGGACAGCCATTATGGAAAACAGTATAGAAAAACTAAAAGCAGAATTACCATATAACCCAACATTCCTTCTTGTGAGTATGTACCCATAAGAACTGAAATTCAAAAAATTGAAGGGACATCTTCAATCACATTCACTGCAATATTTTTCACAAAAGCCAAGATGCATGATCAACCAAAATATTTGTCAGAAAATAAATGGATGAAGGAAATGCAGTATAAAGAAGAAATAGAATACTATGCAGAGAAAGAAATTCTGTCATTTACTGCAAAGTGGATTGAGCTGGAGGACATTTTGCTGAGTAAAATGAATCAAGAATGGAAAGACAATTCCATATGGTCTAGTTATATATGGAATTAAAAAATATCAAAGTGAAAGAAATAAAGAACAGCATGGGTTACCAGAAATTGAGGGCATGGAAAGTGAGGAAAAAGGAAGTTGTCAATTAAACAGTGGAAACACAGACATTCACAAGCTCTTGGTGGACATGTTAGGGTGGACAATATTCAATCCCGTACATTCTAGAAAGCTGGACAAAGTGCATCTTTCTGCTTGCAATAACAATGTACTTCATCCCAATAACTTCCAAATCTTAAATACATTCCAAAACTAACTGTAAAGTCACAATTGTATCTAAATATTATTAGTCCCCAAATTTGCAAATGTCACCTAAATCAGGCATACTTGAAACTTTGATTGTTATTCATCTTATTCATTCTTATTCATCTTCATACTTGAAACTTTGATTCTTATTCATGTAATGAATCTGTGAAACTAGAACACAGATCATCTGCTTCTAACATACTGTAGTGGGGTGGACATAGGACATGTTCGAATTCCAAATGAGAAACATTTTATGAAGTAAGGAATTATGGCAAGTCTGAAACATATCTGGGCAAATTCCATCTTTTTCGAGTATCTCTGGCTTGATGTTCACTGCTCTGAACTCTCCTAGTGTCCTCTGATGGAGACTCAAACTTCTTTACGGGCCATGCTGACACTTTCTCTCTGGGCGCTGCATTTGCAATTCGTGCTTGATGTCCCATCCCTCTCCCTGCCTGTCCAGACTGGTAGTGATTCTGGCACTATACTCTCAAAACCATCTTGGTGTTCTGTGGATGTAAAGGCACCCACAACATAGGCCTGCTTCTATTTCTGACATCTGTTGAGATAATTAAATTAGCCCATGAATCAATCTCTTCAGCAAAGATTTGTCCAACCTCATCCGTGATATTCTCTTCAGAGCGTTTTTTAACATCTTTGACAAAGTTAAGAGAATACGAATTTACCAAGCCTTCAATTTCTGGTTGATTCTTGCTTAATCCTCCCTTCCTTAGTTTATCTTTTCCTTTCATTCTTCATTCTAAGCATCGAGAAAAAAACCATGCCTTCATCGCTTTTTGGAAATGTCTCAGCTAAATGTACAAGTTGATTGCTTAAAAGTTTCGCTTTCTACTGCACACAGCACAATTCAATCATGTATTTTTGCTATTTCATAACAAATGTTGCATTTCCTCATTTTCAGTAACATTTTTCTTAGTATTTCCCTCTGAGATATTGATAGGAACAATTTTATTTTTTTATTTTTTTATTTTTTTGGTGGGTACAGGGGGTCGAACTCAGGACCTCGCCCCCAGCAGGCGCCCGTGCCGCTGAGTGATATCACCGGCCCTTTTTTTGTATGTGGGTTCCGGGAGTCGAACTCAGGACCTCATGCTTGCCAGGCAGGCGCTTATGCTTCTGAGCCATCTCACTGGCAGGGAGCAATTTTAATATTCATGTTTGTATCAACGTTGGTCATTTTTTGTATTTTAAAAACTGTTTTGATTGGAATGTTATATATATTTATGAAATACAACTTGATATTTTGTTTCATATATGCATTTGGTAGTGAGCAACTCAGGTTAATTACCATAACCATCACCTTAAACCCTTATTATTTCTTTGTGGCTAATACAATATCCCCATAATAAAACAATTGTCCCAAATTTCACTAATTACTTCCATAGATGAAAAGCTACCAATATCTTTAGTTTTAATTTTCCCCCATCCCTTGTGATAATACACTTCCTTGTTCTCATTCTATTCCTGCCAAATTTTGAGACCATCTGGTTCCTAGAAGGCTTAATTCCTTTTCATATTTTTTCTCTTTTTCTTTCCAGCATTAACCCCTGACATTCGCTTAGGTGTAGTTTTACAGTTGCTTTCTGTTTTCCTGCTCCCTCTTTACCCATCTAAAACTGTTTTCCATATGAGCTGCTTTCATGTTATTGCCTCAGGTTTCTGCCTCTTCTCTGAATGTCAGACCCTAGTAAACAGGAAAATCGACCTTTCTGTTGGGTCCGGTCAAATCATCACGATACCAACAAATCAAAAACTGTGAAGTTTTGAATTCAAAACAGCAAAAGCACACGCTCACCTGGATATGTCTACTAAGGATGTAGAATACATTTCTAACATCTTCCTCATCTCATCTAATATATCCAATAAGAATGGTATTTTGGTTGTAACCCAGATATCTCAAAATAAACCATGTCTCTATCTCTACCCTCACCAACTTACTCTAATAATAATCTATCAGCTAGGTCTCATTAATTATCTTGGAGATGATTTAATGATCGCAATTAATGTTTGTCATATTACAGCCATGCAATGGTCAATTATTTTAGCAATTCCTCTCCTTTCTCTCTTTTTTTCATGTTTTATCTGTCTGTCCCTATCAATCTGTAACAAGTTCTGCTTATTTTTATAACCTAAAACTGTACATCTTTTCCTAAGAATTTTTTGTCCTCCACATATTTTGATCTTATTTCTGTCACTAATAGATGTATGTTTATTTCTAAGAGGTTCATTTCTTTTGTATTCATCCTGTTAACTTCACTAGTTTTCATTTCAGGTTTCTTCTTCAGCCCACGACATGTGCTAATATCTAAGAATCTCTCTAATAAATGTCGCTGCAAAATTAATTACCTTCCCTTCGTAGGATTTTTCACTGTTTTAATTTTACATATACGTGTGTAATTCAGTGATTAATATAGGCCCCTATCAGAATGTAATATCCAAGAAGGCAGTACAATACCTGCTTTTCTTCATTGTTTGATCACCAGCCTGAATAGAATCCCTGGACTGGAATGAGAGAATAAATGGTGGATTTATTACACTACTATACTACATTCCTATTACAATAAAAGGCAGATCCCTGCCACGGGAT
This sequence comes from Erethizon dorsatum, assembly GCA_028451465.1. Taxonomy (NCBI): domain Eukaryota; kingdom Metazoa; phylum Chordata; class Mammalia; order Rodentia; family Erethizontidae; genus Erethizon; species Erethizon dorsatum. The sequence continues at coordinate 58,375,672 of CM051830.1, read as the reverse complement.
GGATTGAATATAGATGGAGGATTCCACATAATCTGTTTGACAACAAATGTGGGGGTAAATTATAATGAGACATATTTTAGGCCAATATAGAAAGAAGGTTTTAACGTGCTCTTATTTATAAATGAAATATACTTCCTTTACAAAAGAAATGCTTACTAGAAATACTGAGTAATTTCATGATGTGACAAGTGATTTTAAACATTACCTTTTTTATATTCACAACACTTTTCACAGAAGACATAATTAATCTCAACTTTTGCAGATAAAACATAGGCTTCTGTGATAAACAAAATTCTAAGAATGATTTCCTATAAACAACACCTTAGTATAGTCTCCTCTTGTTTGTGAGTGAAAATTATTATAATTTCACTTTCATGATGATGTTGAATTATGTGGAATAAAAGAGATTATGTGGAAGAGCCTAATTTAATCACATCGTCCTTTTTTATTTATTCATTGTTTTGTTCTGTGTACAAAACCCAGGACGCTTACTGAACAGCATCCCTGGCCCTTCTTTTATTTTAATTTTGAGACAAGGTCTCACTAAATCACTAAGTTGCTGGGCTAGAACAAGTGATCTTTCTGCTCCCATTTCCCAGAATACTGGAAATACAGGTGTGCACCAGCTTCCCTTTTTCACACGGTCTTTTTTAAAGGAGTAAATTGTATCTGGCTGATGAGCAGAAGGGCAGTATTTCTTGGATGGCTGTGAAGATTTAGGGAATTGCTTTAGAAAGCATGCAGGGGACTTGTAGTGGGAAGGCGGCGTGCCACTGGAAGACAGCAAGGAACCCGGAATTCCAAGGAACTGTGTGAGGCACTGAATTCTACTCACACTCCAAGGACACAGGACACAAATTCTCCCCGACAGCCTTCAGTGAGACCCAGTCTGGCCAACACCAACCCCTAATTTCAGTGTTGTGAGACACTAAAATAAACACAAGGAAGTCAAGCCCATTTATACACTTCCATGGTGTGGAACCGTGAGTCAATAAATGGGTGTTGCTTATGTTGCTAAATCTGTGGCAATTCATTGAGTAAAAATAGCAAACTAATAGATCAACTGAATGAGAATATGACAAAGGCATTTATCTGATGTATCTAATATATCTAATGAATGAGAATATGACAAGCCTAAAGCCAAAGACATTTCTGGCTTCACAATCTCTACCCACTTTGTAATTAGGGGCAAGAAAGAGGGAATAACATTAATGAAAGTGTTTCAGAAAGTATGTGTTTTTTTCTTGTTCCAACATTGAGATAGAGCTTTCGACAATCGTTCATCTGGCACTAGGCACCGTGGAATCCAAGTACTCAGGGACCCTAAGGCAAGAGGACTGCAGTTCCACTCCCATCATGGGCAACTTAGTGGCTAGTGAAACCCTGAGTCAAAATAAAACAAGGAAGGCAAAGGCCCTAGGTTCATTCCTCAGTATTGAAGAAAAAAAGAAGTTGTTCAACTGGCAATCAGGACACATACATTCTAGTACTAATACAGTCATTATCCTGATTATTGTTTTAATGCCTAATTTATTTTCTTAATTAAAAGGAGATTCTTTCCAGCTCTAAATTCTATTAAATTTCTTTTTTTTTTATCTTTAAAAAAGCCTGCCTTGAGATGTAGAAATCATATTCAAATCTTTCTTGCTTTCCCAAAATTGTCCAGCACACAGCCGACTAGCAATTATTACACATTTCATCACTATAGGTCTAGAATAATTTCTGTAGCTACCCTACCATGTTTTCCCTTGGAATTCTGAGCCAATGAGTCATATTCTGAGTTATTAACATTATCTATTTCTAGACATATCAGTGTCAACACTGAAGCTGATGTCCCTTCAGAAACCTCATGGGAAAACACGAGTTCTTTTAAATGAATTTAATTTTATTGTCGATAAACTTCACAGTTCATTCCCAAAAGCTGGATATTGTGTGAATTCACTGGGCCCGTTTCTTAGGATGCAATTAAATTTGTGATAATTGTACTTGAAAGCACACCAGAAACCTGCCAACAGTTCACTGCCACCACCTGTGTAATGAAGAAGGTGAGAGTAGAAAACAGTCTTTAAATGAAAGGGCAACTCTTTCACTGCTTTGAGTTTTTAGCTTGGCTCTTCTTTCTCACGGGTCATCCTTTCACCCTCACTTCATTAGTCCCATCCAATGTTATCAAGAACAACAGGATATTTACTAAATATGTTCTATTTTGTTCTTTATGTCCAATCCTAAGATAAAATCTACTTTCATCTATTTTAATACAAAAGCCTAATATAACTAACTGGTTTTTTAAAAGAATATCTAAGACTTACAAAATTCTAACAATTTTAAAATATATAAATACAGAAGCACAAAGTAAGAGGGAGTTTGCAAAGGAATTGAAATTATCCCATGCATATTATCAGACCATAGTGCAATGAAATTGGAAATCAATGGCAAAAGAAATCACAAAATCTCCCTAAACACATGGAAATTAAATAGCACCCTCCTGAACAACCAATGGATCACAGATGAAATTAAAGAAGAAATTAAACACTTTCTACAACTGAATGATAATGACAGTACAACATACTGGAACTTATGGGATACATTGAAAGCAGTCCTAAGAGGGAAATTTATAGCATTAAATACTTATATTAGGAAAATAGAGCAAGCGCAAATAAACAACTTAATGGCAAACCTCGAACTTCTAGAAAAAGAAGAGCAGGTTAAGCCAAAAGCCCGTACAAGGGAGGAAATTATAAAGATCAGAGCCGAAATTAATGTATTGGAGACTAAAAAACCAATACAAAGAATCAATGAAGCAAAAAGTTGGTTCTTTGAAACAATAAATAAGATTGACAAACCCTTATCCAACCTTATTAAAAAAAGAAAAGAAAAGACTCAAATCCATGCAATTGAAAATGAAAAGAGTGATATCACGACGGACCCTGAAGAAATCCAGAAGATCATCTATACCTATTTTAAAAATCTATATTCTACTAAGATGGAAAATGCAGAAGAAATGGACAGATTCCTAGATTCGTATGAATTACCAAAGCTGAATCAAGAAGATTTAAAAATCCTAAATAAACCAATATCAACCAATGAAATTGAAGATGTAATTAAAAACCTCCCAACAAAGAAAAGCCCAGGCCCTGATGGATTCACTGCCGAATTCTACAAGAAATTTAGAGAAGACCTAATGCCACTACTTCTCAAACTTTTTAATGAAATTGAAAGGGAAGCAATACTCCCAAATTCATTCCTGGAATCAAGCATTACCCTGATACCAAAACCAGAGAAGGACCCAACTAAGAAAGAGAACTACAGGCTAATCTCCCTAATGAACATAGATGCAAAATTCCTTAATAAGATACTGGCAAACAGAATCCAACAAATCATCAAGAAGATTATACACCATGACCAAGTTGGATTCATCCCTGGGATGCAGGGATGGTTCAACATATGTAAATCAATAAATGTAATACACCATATTAACAGAACCAAAGACAGAAATCACATGATCATCTCAATAGATGCAGAAAAAGCTTTTGACAAAGTCCAGCACCTTTTCATGATAAAAACCCTACAGAAAATTGGAATAGAGGGTCTTTATCTCAACCTGGTAACAGCTATCTATGACAAACCAACACCCAATATTATACTAAATGGCCAAAAACTGAAAGCCTTCCCTCTAAAATCAGGAACAAGACAAGGATGTCCACTGTCCCCACTCTTATTCAACATAGTTCTGGAAACTTTAGCCAGAGCAATTAGACAGGAGAAAGAAATAAAGGGAATAATGATTGGAAAGGAAGAAGTTAAATTATCATTATTTGCAGATGACATGATACTCTACACAGAAGACCCCAAAAACTCCACTAAAAAACTGCCAGATTTAATAAGCAAATTCAGTAGTGTAGCTGGATACAAAGTCAATACTCAAAAGTCAATAGCCTTCCTGTACACAAATAATAAACTTACTGAAAGAGAAATTAGGGAAACAATACCTTTCACAATAACATCCAAAAAAATGAAATACCTAGGAATCAACCTCACAAAGGATGTAATAGACCTCTACACTGAAAACTACAGTACTCTGAAAAAGGAGATTGAAGAGGATATCAGAAAATGGAAAGATATCCCTTGCTCCTGGATAGGAAGAACCAATATAGTGAAAATGGCCATACTTCCAAAATTGTTATACAGATTTAATGCAATTCCAATCAAAATTCCAACAGCATATCTCACAGAATTAGAGAAAACAATCCTAAAATTCATTTGAAATCAGAAGAGACCTAGAATAGCAAAGGCAATTCTGGGCAACAAAGGCAAGGCAGGGGGCATCACAATCCCCAACTTGAAATTATACTATAAAGCTACTGTGATAAGAACAGTGTGGTACTGGCAAAAAAACAGACCTGAAGATCAATGGAACAGATTAGAAGGTGCTGAAACAACCCCAGACATACTAAGCCACCTTATCTTTGACAAAGGTGCCAAACACATTCGCTGGAAGAAAGATAGCCTCTTTAATAAATGGTGCTGGAAAAACTGGCTCTACACATGCCAAAGATTAAAAGTAGACCCATATCTTTCACCATGCACTAAACTAAATTCAAAATGGATCAGAGATCTAAATATTAAAACAGAAACATTAAATCTGCTGGAAGGTAGGATAGGTAAATCCCATAAAGACATTGGTGTAGGCAAAGACTTTATGAATAAAAACTCAACCGCATGGGAACTATCCCAAAGAATCAATAACTGGGATCTCATCTTATTAAAAAGCTTTTGCACAGCAAGAGAAACCACCAACAGAGTGAAAAGACAACCCACAATGTGGGAAAAACTGTTTGCCAGCTGTTCCTCAGACAAAGGATTACTATCGAGAACATATAAAGAACTCAAAAAAATCAGACCTCCCAAATTTAAAGACCCACTCCAAAAATGGGCATCTGAGATGAATACACATTTCTCAGATAAAGAAATACTAATGGCAAATAAATATACAAAAAAATGTGCAACATTACTAGTCATTCGAGGGATGCAAATTAAAACAACACTGAGATACCATCTCACCCCAGAAAGAATGGCTACTGGAAAGAAATCAACTAATAACAAATGCTGGAGGGACTGTGGGGAAAAAGGAATCCTTCTTCACTGTTCGTGTGAGTGTCGACTGGTACAGCCACTGTGGAAGTCAGTGTGGAGATTCCTCAAAAAACTAGGGTTGGAGGTCCCATTTGACCCAGCTATTCCCCTTCTGGGCATCTTCCCAGAAGAATTAAAAACATCATACCACAGTGATATATGTGCACCCATGTTTATAGCAGCACTATTTGTAATAGCCAGATCTTGGAAACAACCCAAATGCCCATCAACTGAGGAATGGATAAGAAAGATGTGGTATTTTTATACAATGGAGTACTATTCAGCCATAAAGAAGGATAAACTGGAGACTTTTCTAGGTAAATGGATGCAACTTGAGAAAATATTCATAAGTGAAATAAACCAGACGCACAAGTGTAAGCATCGTATTCTCTCTAGTATGAGAAACTGAAAGAGTAAAAAAGATCCAAAATGTACAATAGACATGGTGAATCAAAAAGAAACTGGTCAATAAGAAAGAGAGACTGGAATAGGGAAAAGAAAGAAGGAAAAGGGAAAAAAATTGTATATATATATAAGATGGTTAAGATAGATACACTACCAATTTTACTTAGTTCATTGAAGAGTAAGGTTTGAGCCAATAATGTTTGGACAATTGAATGCTAATGTCTGGTATCCTGAATAACTAACTTAAAGATAATAATATGTAATGCATTGACCATTGTTACCCTCATATTATGTTGTTTTGAAAATTTTTTTTTTATTTGTTTTGTTTTTTTCTTCTCTTTAAAATTAAAAAAAAAAAAAAGTAAGAGGGAGTTTGAACACCCTCAAGAGCAGACTGGTATATTGTTGCATGAATATGAACACATTTTCTTTTTTAACATGTTTTAAAATGTTTGGGATCCATACTTCTTGTCAAAATAACGTTCAAGTTCTACATATATCCCATGTAATTTGAATATCCAGTGCATTTTAATGTTAAATCAAAATCATTAAAGCAGTCATTGTGGAGGAATTATTTTAAAGGAGTCATTACCTTTTTATACATCAATACAATTTGCAGTTCTGTCACCAGAAAAACAAAAACAAAACAAAAAATCAGTATAAGGGCATTTAATGTGTATGATTCAAAGTATTCCATGATTACATATGGGACTGATACAGAAGTTTCTCATCTGATGCATAGCCTTCCTAAATCACGTAGGTACAGTCTGTGAGCTTTCATCTTCCTTTGGAACATTAGGTATTGGTTATTGCCACAGGAAGAATTTTACACTAGATGGACTCATAGATTGATTCATGTCAGCACTCTCTAGATTTATCATTTTCTCCCTCACTTGATCTGTGTTCTGTCACCCAGGTCATGCTATTTACATCAGCTATATTCTGTTGTTCAGTACAATCCAGACATTCATCTACACCTATACCTGCCATCCTATACTTACCCTCCTGTTCCCATTGGAAACAAACGTGTTGTAATGGCGTTGTCTTTTGTGTATGTTCATCGTTAGAAAACATCCACCCATCGCTATGAATCTCACTCTTCAATACCCTAGTAATGCGGTTGAAGGAAAAGACCTCACAGCAGTGTCTTTTGCTTTCACAAGCTTTACCATAAAAACACTTCACTACATTTTTCAAACTTCTATGACATCATTGCTTACCTATTTTGCAATCAAAAGCAAGTACTGAAATGTATAGAAACACTTGAAGAAGCATAATTTAGTCACTAAAATTATTTAAGTGATTCCATTTTTTAAACACAGTGAAAAAATAAATACAAATTTGGGGGAACACTATCTGAGACAATCACTGAATTAGCTAGCAAAAATGATCAAAATCAAAATCATTTTCATATACATTAAAGAGAGACATAGAATTGGCTTGGATACTAGGGCTATTGACATTGAGTTTCAGTGAGCTCAGAGACTGTTAAATAATGAATCTCAGTGTGATAATTATACCAATATCGGAAAGAATAAAGTATTTGTCCTAGTGTACCTAAAAATTACCTAGAGCAAGCACAGGATATGAACTCAGATTCAAAAGAAAATGCATTTCAACAGAGAGGAAAAAAGCCCTCAAATGTTTCAGATAAGGCATTTCAGTATGTGTTGAGGAATTTGTAGCATTCTTTTCTACAATTGGATCATAATGAGGTTGAGGAAGTAGATACAATTTAAAAGGTATTTCTTATAAAAACTACTTCCACCAAAAAGAAAAATTCTGAAATTTATTAGATGAAAAAATTATATGGTATTGTTGATTTTAGAAAATGAATAAATTCAGGAGAGTTTAGTGGAAGCCCAAAAAGAATGCGGCTGAAAATGGTGAGTCTTAAAAACGCTGCTGAGATATGAAACTCTGAGCTGAGATAGTTGTCAGGAAAATGGAGAAGATTGTTTCATTTTATAAAAGTTGGATATGAAATGAAAAGGTTCATGAATGACTCAAGTTTTTTGAATTTGTACAATGAAGAGAAAATGTAAACGTGAGAAGATGACTTGTGAGACAATCAATATCACCTAGTTGAGAGAAGTGTTTAAATTACCATTATAGTCCTTTAAGTATAGTTATCACATTCATTGTATTTTTTCACATAAATTACTTTTGATTGCCCTTAATATGTGAATTGTATTAGTCAGAATTCCTAGGAGAAATAGAAAAGCTAAAATGTGTGTGTGTGTATATATATGTAAGCACGTACACATATATGTAGAGAGACACCCTTAACTTTTATTGTAAAGAATCTCCATCTACAATAATGGAGAATGAAAAATCTAGAGCTAGGGAAGCTAATAGTGTTAGGTACAAGTTGAGTCCAAGTCTGAGGACAGAAAACCAGTGTTGCAGCTGAATGACACGAGGCTAGAAAGGTATTTGATTCTTACTCTGCCTTTTTTTCTTAGTCGAGCCTTCAGTGGGCTGGATGATACCGACTCACACAGGGGAGAACAACCTGCTTACTCAACTATAAACTCAAATATTAGTCATGTACAGAAATAACTTCAGGGCCGGTGAGATGGCTCAGCGGCTTAAGCGCCTGCCTTGCAAGTGCGAGGGCCCGAGTTCGACTCCCGGATCCCACATACGAAAAAGGGGCCGGTGATATCGCTCAGCGGCACGGGCGCCTCCTGGCGCGTGAGGTCCTGAGGTCGACCCCCGGTACCCACAAAAAAAAAAAAAAAAAAAAAAAACAGAAATAACTTCAGAGACACATCTAGAAATTATATTTAACTATTTGGGCACTCAAAAGTCCAATCAAATTGATACATATAATTAACCATTGCATGGTCTTATTTCACTTAGTGAGTAAAGCAGTAGAAAAATGTAATCTATTTCACAAAAGTTTATATAGAAAACAAAATCCTTCCCTGAAATTTGCTATATGACCACATTAAACAATCCCTAAGTTAAAGCAATTACATTAATACTAAAGACACCTCCATTTAGATCTAGAAAGTTCTTCTCACTGAAATTTGAGTTAACAGTTACTTTAAGACTATAGAACAGCTAGCTGGCCATAAAGCTGAGCAATGTCTTTGCATTTCTTGTGAAGGTAATAAAGTATTATAATTGTCTTTTATACATTAACTATGATTTCACACAGCGAAATCTGCTATAAGACTCTAATTTCTCCTCTTACTCTTACAAGGGCATAGCCCAACTCTTCTTCTCCATTGCCCAAAGTACCCAACCAACAACAATTAAACTGTAACCTCAGTCTGGCTCTACCCAGTGATGCTGTCCCTGTGCCTTCCGAGAATGTGAACAGCAATCAGTGCTAGAAGCAACCTGAGCTCTTAATCGCATTCACCTATCTTTCATCTCCGGACTTAACACATCTTGGAGCTGTTCTTTCACATGGCAGTGTCTTAACAAAAGGCTCAAGATAGCTTTTTGTGCTTTTTGGTATTTTTCCTTCCACAGAGTCTATTATTGGTAAGACAAGTTTTGACATATTCATTCAATACTACTCACAAGTAAGAAATGTGGGCTTTGCTCTACTCTGGTAACAGAGAATTACTGAAAGTCTTTGAAGAGAAGGAACTTACACAAACTGCCTCTATAAAAGGTCTGACTTAAAAATTCTGTAAAGCTCTTATAGCTTAAATTGAAGAGAAACAGAAAAATGGTGTCTTAGATGATTTTCATATAACCGAGGGCCTGATGTGGACCATGGCGGTGGGAAGGACTCAGAAAGGGCAGTTAACCTGATACCATACATTTATAAGAAGACCAGAAACTGAATTTATCTCTATAGTTTTGAGCCTCGGCAATTTGCATAGAGACAAAAATTTAGCAAATGAAGAGAGAGCTTTACTTTTGGAGTAGGTAAGATGGGATGTTGTTAAGGAAAGAATGATAGAAGCTTTGTTTTAAACCTGAAAGCAAGAAAATCATGGAAATTTAAGGTAAGACATAAAGAATGAGCATCTGAGACTTACAAAAAGAAATGACCACAGATTTATATTTTCAAGTTGTCTGTACAGAAGAAAAGCATGTGGAATAGACATATTCCTGCAGAGATTGGAAAGGAGGAAAGAAAGGCCCAGGAGTGGGCAAACACAAAAGAGAAGGGAGAGAAACTGGTGTTCAAAGAAACTTGAATAGCATATACTGTGCTTCAGCAAATCTAACGTGCCACCAATTGTGTGACGCAATTATTTTATGTGCCATGGAGGAAGAATAAATATTCTAAAATCAATACGAGCATCTTAGAATCCAGGACATACATTTTTGTTAAGATAGGAAAAGAAGAAGAACCAAGAGCCAAGAATCGATTGTGATGATAAAGAAATAATGAGGGATTTTACAGAGAGCCATTTACAATGCTGACTCACACAGGTTGTGTGTAATAGCTGGCAAGTAGATGGCTATAATTAGTAACCATCTAAAAAATATTTGAAGTAGAAAAGCCTCAAACTTTGAGTAACAGCCACTCCAAATAATGGTTTAGCAGAAGACAGAAAATAATATCATGCCAGATCAATCTCTTATACCTGTTTTCTCAGTCAATTTGTTGTCTCAGACCAGAAAATTTGTCCCAGTGTTTAGGCAAATAATGTGTTCCCTACTGATTTGTTTATCTTCACGAAGGTTAGCTCAGTGTTAATTGTAAAACAAACACTATTAGCATTAGTGCCTTGTATGTTAGTTATAATGATAGTGATAGATGCAGATGCCGATGTCAGTGATGATGAACCTTGTTAAATACTGACTTGCTGAAAGTTGCCTCACCAATTCCTGGGGTCCAGAATGAAGTTGAGTTTATTGTCTGTTCAGTTATTTGCTTCATTTTTAGAGGTTTAATATGGGGCTCTGGAATTAAGCAGAGAAGTTAATTATGTTCTTTTTAAACATGTGTCTGACAGTGACAGTGATGTATTGGAAAAACAGAATCCCTGATTCATAGATTTTTTCCAAATTCTCAGCAGTATGCAATGTCTCTACAATTATATTCATGCTATCAATGTGGTGTCAACAACAGGCTCAGAAAACTTTGAAATTTCTCAGTCAACTCTTGTGAGTGGGTGTTAGCTAGTCCTAGCATATCACTTCATATTGATTTACCAAATAGTATAATTTAGTAGAAAGAGTCTTGGATTTGGGGTTGGGACATCAAGATAGTGACCTGGAATAGCTTCATTCTATACTAATCTTTTAGAATACATGGAGCAGAAATTATCTCATTGCCTCTGGCCTATATTTCATCAGGTCCTTCTCACTTCCTGCTCCTGCTGCGACATTCGCAAGAAGATAGGAAGACAGGTAACACAATAGTTACTGTTATTATTTTACATTTGGTGAACACATTTGCAGGTCAGTAATTTCTAATAAAGCAATAGTGCAAAAGATGCCAATGTTCTCCGGAATTTACTTCAACACATTCATTTTAGTTATAATTATTGACAAGTTTAGAAAGTTAAAAATGACTAAGGTAAACATAAATACATGGAAAAATGTATTTCTCTCTTCTTTCTCTTTCATTAGGACTATATAATACATTCTCAAGAAAAGTAGAGAGACATTATTAGTTTTATGTATAAAGCACAGGTACATAAAACACGTCTTTGGCATTAAAATTTTCTGGTTAACAGTAAGTAGACAACACAATCCCCAAAAAGATTTTTTAGAGGGACAATAAGAAAAAAAGGTTGAAAAGCAGTGGTCTGGATAGTACCATGTCTGAAAGAAATTTCTGGAGTATTTTTATTCTACTGTGTTCTTTGCATGTCAATAGTTACTAACCAGATGTGATTAGAGGACAGTGGCAATGGGGCTAATGTGACTGAGCATCTGGATTTTATTTTTATTTTTTAACACTATAAAACTGCACTATAAAAAAAAAGTCTTTGAAAACCAAATGTGATGTTGGCCTGTACATAGGGTTGAACTATCAAGAGGAAACCAGCGTTTGTAACACCAGAGGACAGCCAGTAAAAAGCTTAGGGCATACTGTAAGTGCTCAATAAATGCATCTTCTTTCCCCAAAGGACTCCAGTCTCCATTTAGCAACTCCTCATATGTCACTTTGCATTGCAGGCTCTGCTGACATCCTCCAGTCTAGAAGTGGCTGCATTTTAGAGGTAAAGAGAGTTTCATAAACTTGATCTACCTCGTAGTACTTTTGTGCTGGGAATTTACCTTTAAACTCCACAAATGATAAATCTCTCATTTGTTACTGAACAGGAAATGCCACAAATGTGTAAATAGATCATCTGTCAGCTTCTTTTTTTTCTCCCATGACCTGGAAGTTATGTCACTGTGGAAGAGCGTTTATTTGATTACCATCAGAGGCCATTTCATTAACCAGCTGTTCTATAGACAACTGCTCTTGATGAGAAAAGAAGCCGTTTCTATCAGCCGTTTCATACTGTTCTGAAGTTCCACCCTGAAAATTAGTCATTAGCAAAAACCCTACTTGCTTATTTTCAGTGAAAATTAAGACTTGCTTCGGGACATTTTCAGATTTTTTAACATCAAATCCACTGACTTCTTTGTAGTAATAATAGCAATGGGCTTCACTCTTTTGCTGTCTTCCAATTTGGGTTTCTCTACATCGATCTCATTTTCTTTCAAGTCTGATTCCTGGCTCAATTCAGTATCTTTTGGCTTATTCTCTTCTTCAACTACATTCTCGCTACTTTCCAGTTTTGTTCACTTTCTGGGGTACGGTCACTGATTTTCCCATAGTTTGTTGATCCGGTATTTCAGGTAAAGGAGAGCATTGAAGCCACTGATGGCCGATCATGTGTTTCTGAACCTTCAAGTGGGCTTGCTTGCCGCGATCGAACACTTGGATCTTGGATTGATTTAGCTTTTGTCACCTGGTCATTGCATAGGGCCTGGCTTTGTATATCCAAAGCTTCAGCCTCACCCTGGACATTCAGACTACAGTCTGTGTCTGCTATAACTCTGGAATGATTACTCTTTGGTGCCGCTCTTGAGAATTTTGTGCAGGGAACCTGAAGTCTGGATTTAGCCTTTTTCTTAGATCGGCATCCTCAGACTTTCTTTCAGGTTGCATTTCAGCCTCAAATAGCTTTTGCTGCTCTGGAGGATCTGACCTTTTCCTACGTGTCACTAGGAAAAGTGACCTCTGATTGAGGCCCAGGCACCCCCTGGACGCTGTGGCTGACCAGAAGCTCCTGCTTCTGGGGGACACTTCCTTGTCGCAGCAGCAGCCTGGGAGCCGGCTTTGAGCTTCGGCACCTTGGCTGCTTTCTTTCTTCTCTTGAGGCAACGCATGGATGTGGTTTCCTCCCCTCTCTTATCCTGAGGGATAACTTCTGCAGATCTCTTCTCATCCTTATTTTCTTCTTGAATTGCAGAAACTGTGACCTCCGTTTTTACACTCTTTTATTCTCTAGAAAACTATATTCTCTTTCTCCTGTGGCATCCCTATAGAACATGGACAAAAATATGACAACTCAGTAAAATATTTTTCAGGCGTATTCATTCCTTTCACCTTAATCCATTCCACCGTTTTAAGGTGGTTTCTCCAGTACACAAATACCAAGTTTCTCTATAGCTTTAACCTTTTCTCTTTGCCCACTTAAAAGATCAACAGAGAGCACCAGGGTCTCAAGCCAACCCTGTTCCCAAGTTCTGGGAGCCATGGTCGCATCTGGAGTGAGGAACCTGGATTTTAAATTATATTTAAGTAACTATTTGTGTCTCTTACCTGCAGTGTTGCATAACACAATTCTTTAGGTTACTGATACATTTCTTCTTACAGTAAAGTTCTAATATCAATTATCTTATAATTCAGCTCTCAAAGGTATTCAGAATATTGTATAATCCATAGCAAATAAATCATAAATTTGAGGGCTACCTGTTAGTTTGAAAGCCTCTTGCCATACTTCTCTGAGAATATTGTAGAAATGAATAAGTCCAACATGTCCTCCTCCCATACATTGAAATGTAAGAGAAAAATCTCCAATTCCACCTTGTACTACCTATTCTTTAAATTATTTACTTAGAATGGCAAAATGGTCATAAATCAAGTGTAATCTCAGAAACATTTCCATTGTTTTGGTTGTTACTGACTGGTCTTACTGCACATGCTCCAAGACGGGAGTCCAGTTATTGTTTCATACCATATTCCTTGATAACTATATTTAATAGCATCATAATAACATGCAGAGTGACCATTTTAACACCATGCTAATTAGTATTAAAGTGATGATATGTACCGGAGACATTATGACTGTTTTATGGACAGAGTACGACAAATAACTGTTGCAGCACTATTCTGTACTAGAAACACAATTCCAAGTCGGGTACATGGGGGGCCATATTTATATCCATAACCACAGCTATGGAGCACTGCACATAAGGTAAGGCCAACCCAAGGGCTCTATCCACAGTGATCTTGATGTGCATGCCTGTATCTACATGTGTACATGGGTACTGAATATCCCACAAAACTCAGGTTAAAACTTAATCACCATGTTGGTGGTGTTAAGAGGTAGGAATATTTAGGAAGTAATTAAGTCATGAGGGCTTTACCTTTGTGAATGGGTGAGTCCTTTATACCAGAGCTGTAGGAAACAAGTTTAGGCCCCTCCCCTTGCCCTTCTGTCCCTTCCCCACGTGAGGACACATTCATCCCTAAAGGCGCAGCAACACAGCAGCATCGGAGAGAGGAAGCAGCCTTCCCCACACACCAACATGCCAGTGCCTTGGGCTTTGTAGCCTCCACAATGGCGAGGAATGGATTTCTGGTTTCTAAAACTAATAATCAAATCTCAAGTAATGTTACAGCAGCACGAACAGACTAAGAGCATATCTAAAAACAATAGGAAAACTAGACTCGTAGTGTCCACTCTTAGGAGTAACGAATACAATTCTTTATATAAAAACTACTTTGGCAGTGTCTTATTATCCATGCTCTTGTAATGACAAGCTATTTTCACTATACATTTGTAGTATTGATGAAAACTGTCCCACTAAGTACTATGCATCTAAGTCACAGTACATAATACCTAAAAGACTATGTAAGGTATTTGTTGATGATTTTTCAATACTTTTTAAGAAATCATTGTGTAACTGGTTAAGTTGATCAAAAATATATGTTGGGTTGATAATTATCTGATGACTAATATGTAAAATGTGTGTATCCAATCTGACTTTTCCAAATGAACTAGCGGGATTTCTTGTATTAGTAGTGAATTACTCAAGCAAAAATTAATTCAGTATGATTTCACTGGATCAGTGCAGTTGAAATAAGAGCAGATCTAGAAAGCAGAGCAAAATGTTTTTAATTACAAGGTGTTAATCAGCAAGAATAATGACAGAATTTGCTTTATGAGTGGAATGCATAATTGGTAAGACAAGAAAGAGGTAAAATTGAATCTGATACCTTAAATTATACATGTCATATTTTTTTCTTAACTGCTTCTGAATATTGAAATTCTCAGTACAAATAGCTATTTAGCATGGAATTATAGCTCCTCCTAGTTGTTTAGGGTTTACATTTAAAATTAAACAATCGTTAGTTAGAAACAAGATAAGTTAAATCAAACATTAAGAAAGATATCACAAGGGGATCATAAGGAAACAAAATAAATAAGGATTTGAACTCTTCTTCTGATATAGATCTATAGAAAGTCGAGAAAAACATAAAGTCTACCAATTCCAATAACATTTATTTGGTGGAAAAAAAGTCATACAAGTAGCCATGTAGTACACATAACATAACACCTTGATGTGTGTGTGCGTGCAAGTATAAGGAAGCGACAGAGAATACACAGTGACCCACATGGTTGCATGTGATTTATTCCATCAAAATACACTCACCTTCCCAAAAAAGTCAATGTCTAAAGAAGGAAATTATAGCTTGTTTGAACATCTTCAATTCTCGCGTGCTCTGGGGGATCTTCTGGTCCTAGGTCCTTGAGAATGAGGAATTAATGTGAAAGTCTTGGGCATCAACATTACACCTGGCAGAAATGTGTTCTACTTTCTTATTCAGATAATTCAGTTGTCAATCGTTCTGCCTATCAATATGAGGTTTATTTTAATGAGCAATTGGACTACATACAGGAACTGATTTCATTTTATCTTCAGACTGCTCAGAATTGCTTTCCACTGGAACCATCAAGAGTTTACATTTGCTCCATTTTTCAATTATTGCTGTGACAGTGACATAGTAGTCACTTGAATGGCAGTCATTTAACAAATGATGGCTTAGAGAGGGGATCCAAACTCCTGTATCTTAAGAAGACCAGGGATGCAAGGTATGTGCACATTTATGGTCATGAAAAACACATTACCTAAGTCATGGTTTTCTTTCCTGTAAACTAAAAACATACTGAAAACCATTACTAGGCAAAACATGAGAATGAATTCTTAAATTTAAATACTATGGAGAAAAAATAGTTCTACGTTAATCCTGGAGCAGTTACTGGTACAAGTTGAAAGCATTACTAAAGAAAATTTAGTAGTATGAGTAGTATTGTGAGAAGTTTAATTATGTTCCTATTTTTGACTAAAATGAGAAACACCACATACAACTGAAGTGATGTCTGAATGGAGAAAATAAAACAGTGGTGCTTAATGAAAAGCTCTACATTATTTCTGTATTTCTTTAATTATATTTAAAATTGTACCAGTATTCAATTAATACCGATGTAAACAAGTGTTAGGATAATTTTGTTATGTGACAGAAGTTCCATAAAATCACTTATTTATGCAGAATTCATAAGATGCTCCACACTTTGTATTTGGAACAAAAAGGAAAGCTGGATTAACTGGCTTGAAGGAACTGATGAACTACTGGACAACAGAAACAGGAAGAGACAAAGTGAGATAAGAGAGGGGAGAGGTGGCAAGGGAGAGGTGGCAAGGAAGAGATAGAGAAAATGAAAAAACAAATAACGGTAGACTGTCAGATACAAGGCCAGGCAAACCCTAAACAAACACAAATGTCTTCAAATTGACCTCTTAAAGGATAGTATTTACGGGAGCAGGTTCAAAACAGTTTCAAATGAAGCTGTATTTATAAAACATATATAAAACTAGAAAGCAAAGGAACACTAAAAAGAATAAGCAAAATATTAATAAATTTGAATTCAAAGGAGAAATAGGAATAGTATGATTCTTTGAAACCAAATTTGTTGAATATAAAGAACACGACATTAATTCAATTATTTATTTATTTGTTTGTTTATTCTTGTTGTAGCTATTATAGTGCTAGGGATTAAGTACTAGGTGAACACTCTATCACCAAGAAACACCACCAGCCCCATTCTATTTTTTTTGTCAAAGAGGGTAAATACATCAAAATATAATTTTTCTCATTAATTATCAATATAAGTGCAAGGCAGAAGTACAAAAATTAAAGAGAATCAAAAAGAAAAGATTGTGAAATACAAATCGCCAGAAGTAACAGTAATAGATGCACAGTGCTGTGACATTACTAAGATAACCCTTTAAATCCTTTTATAATTAGTTCCATGCAGTGCACTGAATTCACTCAAATTAATTTTTATTTCCAATAGTATGTTCTGAAAACCTCCTACTGCCATTCACTAATTTTCCACATCATTTTAATAGCTGCCTAAAATTCCATCATGAGCATATAAAATAATGAATCTCAGACTTATGCATCTATATATTTTCCAATTTGTCAGTTTGACAAAAATGCTTGAATAGTCACCTTTCTGGGTACATCTTGAAACCCTGTTAATAATTTCCTTGAGTCAAATTCCTAAGTGAAATTTCATGAAAACTACACTTGTCCTTGTTTTTCTTTTACATTTTGAGAAACTGTTTACAGAATTTGGCTAAATTGCTTGGTAAATGATGTTATTTTCTAACTCTTGACTAGATTTTACAATTTGCAGACCAATCTGGAGTGTAAATGCAAGATCATTTGATTGCTTGGCCACAACACTGATACTACTATTTTTAAAACAGTCATTTAAATAGTCAATTTTTTTAAATTATGCCCTACTTTTAATATGCAGGTCACACGTCACTGCCAGAAAGAGATACACATGCTAGTGAGGTTAAACACTGTTTTTTTTTTTTTTTTTTTGTGGGTACCGGGGGGTCGACCTCAGGACCTCGCGCGCCAGCAGGCGCCCGTGCCGCTGAGCGATATCACCGGCCCCTTTTTTGTATGTGGGATCCGGGAGTCAAACTCGGGCCCTCGCGCTTGCCGGGCAGGCGCTTAAGCCGCTGAGCCATCTCACCAGCCCAACACTGTTTTTTTTTGACATAATATATTCCCCTAAAGAAAATATTTCCCTGAATAAGTTATCCACAATACAACGGCCAAAAGAGAACACATGTGTGATGATTATGTATAATGATCTTCATCCATTACTTAGATTGGTGAAATGTCGAAACAACTGACCATTATTAAAATGTTAAGTACATCATAACAAATATTCTTCATGAAAAATATAATTATGCTACCTGCATTTTGTGTATGCCTGTATATGCATATATGTACATAGAAAATAATATACTTATCATATATATTCATGAAAAAGTTTACATATTTTGCAATGATGAAAACGTCTTAACACGTTACAGTTGTATAGATGGTTTTATTTTTTTATTTATTTATTTTTTTGTGGGTACCGGGGGGTCGACCTCAGGACCTCGCGGGTCAACAGGCACCCGTGCCGCTGAGCGATATCACCGGCCCTTTTTTCGTATGTGGGTTCCGGGAGTCGAACTCGGGCCCTCGTGCTTGCAAGGCAGGCGCTTACGCCGCTGAGCCATCTCACCGGCCCTAGATGGTTTTATTTTTGCAGTGAGATCATTGAAAAGCTCAAAATTTTTATTCTTCATTTGAATAGGCTCAAAATGAAGGTGGTAATAAAGTTTCAAGATGCTATTTACCGCTTATTCCGTAAGTTACGCATTGACAACATTCTGACGTAAAGACTGGCTTAGGTTCAGGAAGTCAGTTGAACACCTCGAAGAGAAGCCCCTTGGGAAAACAGGACAGACCTACGGAGGTCTCAGCCCATGCGGTGAACCAGCAAGTTTAGAGCAGAAAGTAAATCTTCCTTACCAGGAACAAAAGGAACCTGACAGGTCTCAATTTTGGAAAACTTTAATTTAAAAAAAAAACAACAGAATTATAAATATGAAATCAAGCATATTAGAAGAACCCTTTTTAGGTGAAGGGCCTAAAGTTTAAATTTGTTAGATTCATAACAAATTTGTTTTAGTTCTTTTTATCCTTGATACAGAGAAGGGTGAAAACTTGGCAAAAACTTTTAATGAATACAATTTGTATTGGTTTTCATGTGTCCAATCACAGGTGAACTTTAAAGACTAAGTCAATTTGTCATAGAACTAAAATTCCATGATTTAAAATATCTAACGACCTCATTGATTTCAGATTTAATACTCCAGTGTCAAGAACCTCCCCTGTTTGAAATGAATATTTTAATCTTTCAATCAAGAGCATGTTTTATTTATATAAAACATACAGACTATTGTTAATGAGCAACACATTAAATACGTTCATAAGGTTTAATTTTAAAATGGGTTAAAAATAAAATGATAAGTAGTAATTATAGAATTTTGCTTCTCTACTGAAGTTTATGATTTACAAATAAATTTCAAATGCATTAATTTGACTGAGGCATTTACCATGCTGTCAAGTTGATATTATCCACAGGAAATAGACGAGGCAGGGTGAGGGCTGTGTTGCTGAATGACTTTGTCCAGTATCACACCGCCCTGATGGAAAGATTTGAACTCACGTCTTCTCATTAAAAAGGAGTGGGCAAATGCATATTATGTGGGAAGAGAAGGGTTGTGAAGATGTAATGATAGAGAGGGGGCTGATAAGTGTTTTGCAGTAGGCTCTCAGAAGAAAAAAAATAGAGAGTTGAGGCTTATTCGTAATATTTCCTAATCCCCTCAGTGTGAGCCTGCCATCATTTTCAGTTCAATAGACCAAGATTAACTGAAGTAGCTCGCAGAGTTCACAATTAATATTCAGATCTTGTGAGCAACATAAGCTGGTCCTGTGGTATTATCAAGTGGGTTTTCCTGACTGCTCTTTGTAGCTTGGCTAAGTAGCAAATTGTGAAAGTAGACAGTCATAGGAGGAAATATGTGCTGTGTGTGTTTACGTAAAACTATTTCTCAAAACATTGTAGAATGGTACACTTAGTAACCTCCATAGTGCCCCTGAGAATTAAAGGTAACATTGAGCAGGATTTTAGTACCACAGTGAGTACTAAATAATAATAAAAATCATTTTGTTCTTAACACTCATTAAATCTTATGTACTAGCAAAGCACTGTGATAAAAGCAAGGTGCCAAGGTTTAGGTATCATTTCTATACTTATTTTACTGTAACAAAATTTAGCAACAAGTATGACATATAACTCTTGCCACCAGCTATTATTAAGTGGTAGAGCTGGGATTCAACACAGAATCAAACAGGAAAGTATTCACTACTAAACATTTAAATGATTTTGTGTGTATTATGAGATGTTCAAATTTAATTCTATAAAAAGGTGAAAAAAATGCTGAAAACAAGGTGACAGGGCTAAGACAATAAACACAGTAAAGTGACAATGTGGTCACTTCAATTGAAAAAAATATGGTTTTTTGGTCTGATTTCCCATGACTGTGACAAAACACCCAGAAGTTAAAAGAAGGGAGGATTAATTCAGTTCACGTTTTCAGGAGATTTAGTCCATGGTCAGTAACTCCAAGGCAGGAAAATCGTGGCAGAAGGGCATGGTGGAGCAATGATACTTAGTTCATGATGGTAGGGAAACAGAGCAGGAGAACAGTAACAGAGCAGAAAGGGCGAGGGACCACAAGCTCCTGTCTCCACAGCCTATTCAATCGTACACCCAAAGTGTACTTTACTAATCTCTTGGTGAGCTGCCAAGATAATCAAGTTGACATAATTAAGCTTAACCATTACATATTGTCTAAATTAGTGTGATAATAGTGGCAATAAATTCAGATGACACATAAAATGCACTGTCGATTCTTTTGGACTCATTTTCAAAACCTTCCTCCAATTTTAGTTTTAGTGTAACATTATATTAATATTTTCTCAAAGTTTGATAAAAATAAAGAAAATAATCTCGTAATCTTATATATTTTCCATATTACCTTCTAACATCTTAATTTTATCTAGATGTATTTATCCATAAAAACATAGATGGAATTGCCAAAAATGATGCAAACATTTATTCCCAAATGTCACAAATTTTGTTCATGCCCTAGGACACCGAAAACAAGACTTTGTTTGTCAAGTTCCAACCAGGTCTTTATGAGACTTTGAATCTTCTTTTTTAGTTAGCAAAGAAAGATTCCTAGTGCTTAAGATTCCCCCTATGCAGAAGTAAATTTAACTAATAATGACAATTAAAGAGGGACTAATTTTTGATTGGTCTAATCTATAGAAACTTACAATCTAGTGGGCCTCAAAATATATAAGTAAATGTAGACTTGCAGGTATGAGAAACATTTTAAAGTTGATTTGTTACATTTAATTTTAGTGGTGATAATAAATTTAATACTGTTCGATATGTAATACCTTATTATTCCTGTGCCTCATACTACTCTACCTGCTGGATCTTGGAGAAACCTGGACAATCGTAGGAGAGAGGGTAGGACAGCCGAGAAGGATGAACACTACGCAGTGGCTAGCTACATTAGCATTTTGGCATTTTATACTAATAATACTCGTAATGCTCACTGAGGTCAGTCTTGCATATTGAAGTAAAATTGTCCTATACTGGAATGTTAAATATATTGAAATATTTTATTTATCTTCTTTATGTAACAATACATACAGCATGCAATCAAAATCTTTTCACAAAACTATTTTTCTTCTGCAAACCTATTTTATGGCATACTATTTTATTTTAAACTGACATACATGTTTGTGGGGTATAGTGTGAAGTTATATACATGGATACAATATGTGATGATCAAATTTGAGTCATTAGCATATCCATCACCTCAAACATTTATCATTTCTTTGTGGTGAAAAAGTTCAAATTCTCTCTTCTACCTATTTGGAAATATAGAATACACTTTTGTGAATTATGAATGCCCTCCTGTACAAGAGGACATGGGGAATTACTTCTACCATTTGTAAATTTATTTATATTCTTCAACCTCTATACATTCATATCCCTACCTTGCCTGGCTCTTGGTAGATACCATTCTTCTCTCAAATGTCACCTTTTTCACATGCCACAAATGAGTGAGATCAGGGGGTATTTGTCTTTCTGTCCCAGTGTTATTAGTTACATAATGTTTCCCAGGCTCATCCATATTGCTCAGGGCAGGATTTCATTTTTTTTCTTTTTGATTAATGACTGAAAGCATTCCACTGTATAAAATATAACACATTTTCTTTATCTGTACATTTGTTGATGCATCTTTAATTAACTCCATGTCTTGACTATTGTGAGTAGTGCTTCAGTGCGGATAAAAGTGGAGATATCTCATCAACATACTGACTTAAATTCCACTGGATATGTATCCAACAAAGGGCTTACTGGATCATTTGATTGTTCTATTTTAGATTTTTAGGAAGAATCATACTTTTTTTCATAGTAACCGTATTATTTTATATCCCCACTAACAAACAGTAAGAATTCCCATTCCTGCAGAGCCTCAGCAATATTTGTTATTTCTTATCCTTTGGCAGTGTCCATTTCCTACTACACAGTTATCATGATTGTTTAATTGTGCTCTGTTTCCTGCTGATTCATACACCTGGTCTCCCCTTGTTATTATCTGTGCATCTAGAGAAGCAGACATCTTTTCTCATTTTGTAGAGTGGCTCTCACAGGAGACAGTTTTTACCTGCTGGTGCATCTCAAGAGTTCGTTTCGATAGCGCGTGTTGACTTGGGTTGTAGGTAGGTGCCGTAGTGCTGTCTCCACGCACTTTTTTTCATCTGCAAATCATCAGTGACACCTGCAAAGTGCTTCAGTTGTGCAGCGACTTCACTTGGTAAAAAGCTGCCTCCCCGTTGAGATTGCCAGCACTTTATACTGTGGGTTCACAAGGCTGCTCTTTACCAGGCAGCGTGGTCCCCCAAGTCCCTGCCATGCTGGGATCATGGCTGTACTACTAGGCCCAGACTCCATGAAACAAGGACAGGGATGTTGCAGCCACTTCTGTGAGCTGTGTGCAGTGGTGGTGCAACCTCAAGGATGGGGACATGCAGTGGTTAGGCGCCCAAAGAACAAGACACACTGCTGAAATGGCTGTGGTGCTGGTGCAGCACGGGACAGGTGCGGCCTGGGGCACCACAGGAGGAACAGTGTGAGCTCCTGCTTTGGTGCAATGTAACTGTGTACACTTCATGTCACTCCCGCTGGGCTCAGTGAGTGCTGCAGCATTCTTCAGAAGGAAACATTTTAGAAGGAAACCATCCATCGTTTCAAGGCAGACTTCTGGATGCCTCGCTCTTAAATTTCCCCCTCTGGGAGACGTCACACTTGATTCCAGACTATTCCCAAGTGAGGAGACAGAGACTGTGGCGGAGGATTTCTTTCCCTTTTCTAGCACCCAACCTGATGCTCGTGCCCCATGATGGCTCCCTCACACTCATGCTGCATGGCAGCACCTCAGACGCTCCAGTTGGAGTCCTGTCATCAAGGTGTTTCTGTGGTCTTGTTTTGGGTATGAAGTGATTGCAGTTGGGTTCCACTAGGCAGCCATCTAGCCCTGACCTCAGCATGCATGATGGTTATCTTTTCAGTGTCATTATACTACACTTACTTCAGTACTATATGAAGATGGTGGTACACATGTAGGATGAAACAAGATCACTATGTTGAAATAAAATGAGTAATTTTGCTTAATAGAAAGAGTTGCCCTCATTTTTCCTTGCGTGAAATAAGCCATAAAATTAATTCTAGTTGTCTCAATTTCAACTTTCAGATGTGCGAGTTGGGAGGCAGAATGTGGAAGGGTTTGATGTTTAAACCACTGTAATGCACACTCCTGTGACACATGGGGATATTGTACACTCGTTCAGGATAGTCTAGAACAATAATTTCACAAGCATACTCACTGAGACAATTAAAAATCAACAATGTTGTACAGGTACATTTAATCCTCATACTAGCCCCATGAAACAGAAGCTATTACTTTATGTATGATTAATTAGAGTTTGCTTTTAGCTTCCTGAGATGTAATTGATATAACAAACATCATACCCATTAAATATAGCTTTGACATATGTATACCATCACCGCAGTCAAGAAAATAAGTACTTGGATCACCTGTAAAAATTCGCTTGAGTTTTGTATGTATTTATCACGTTTATGGTAAGCATACCTAACATTAAATTTATTCTTGTTACATATTAAAAGTGCACCATCCCATATTCTTGACTATGGGTACTATATTACACTAATTTCTAGAAGCTATTCACCCTGCATAGCTGAAGTTTTTATACCATTGACCAAAAACTATCATTGTATTTACCTGCAGGTCTGGTAACTAATACTTCATTCTGCCTTTCTATCAGTTTGACTGTTTCACATACATCGCACACGCGATATTAGTTTCAACTATACCAGAAACTATTAACTAAACAGTACTTTAAATAGTGAGTTATTTTCTGCATTATATTAGCAAGTAAATTGATTGAAGTAAAATCCCCTGAATTTATTAGCAATAATGTGAGTTAGTAAATTATAAAATATATGTGTATGCCTATGTGAAGTTCTTAAATTCTGACAATATTTGAACATTTTAATTCCAGTGCATATGCTGGGCTCTGAGAAATAGGTGATTACCCTTTGGTAGAAGAATTTAGTTCATCTATATTCTCTGTTTTAAAAATTCTTCCTATTGTCTAGTATCTTCCATTTAATCAGCCTTTGTATGCTTATTTGCCCTTGCATGTATACTGCATATATTTACCTGGAGTAATTTCTCACTTTCCATAGTTGCCTAATTGAACATATGCTTCATTTTCTATGCCTTTTTGACGCATTCATTTAGTGTGTTGTAAAAAATGTAAGCCATATGTTTGAATTAGAATACTGCTTTTTCCTGTGTTAGTGATTGTGTAAAAGAATTTAGAATCTCTTCTTCTAAAGATTCTTACAGTGGCATAGGAAAATGTGTGTGTTCTTCAATGAACTATGAAGTTCTCTAGCATCAGGACACACTCCCATTCCTGTGTTATGAAGTCTGAGGGAGAAGGCCTCAATTTTATATGGCCTAATACTAATGAGTCACCTTCACCCTGTACCTTTCAAAACAGAAGAACAAATGTGTGGGGAGACAAGATCAAACTGCACATCATCATCCACCTCCTTCTCTTCATCTCATCACCAAATACTTGCCAATACTTTGCCTGAAGCTCAAGGGCCACAATAATGAATTTGGGAAACCTCTCCCCAATCTTGAGATATTTATGGACAGAAAAACAAAGCATCAGTAAAAGTTCTTTCAAGATCTTTTGGAAATAAACATACATTACATTTTATGGGTTATGTATTCTCTGTAAATTATTTCCAAATAATTGGGATATTAGGTAAGTGATCGTTAATTAAGTGCTTAAGCCATGCTTGTTTAATTCTGTGCTTAAAATATCTGGTATTAATATAAAGACAATTGCTCTGTTAATCATGTTTTGCTAATATACAATTTATTTACTTTCAACTTTCTTTTATTGCTTCTGACCCAAAATTAAAAAGAGTTCCTAAAGAAAATGTTTATTTCTTGGGAAGTTTCTCATAGGTCAAGCTTTTCAGGAAAGAGGAGATTTATATGCAGGTGACTTATTCAGGTTTTTTTGTTTTGTTTTTACAACAATGCCTGTGAAGGAAAAGGAGAAGGAAGACTGGGAAAGAAGATATTAAACTAAGATGTCATTATAACAGAAGCCTCAGTTGATTCCCTAGGAGACTGAAATGGGCTGTGACCCTTAAGGGTGAAGCCAAATTGAGTCTCCTCCAAACATCCCATCACAATAAGAAAGCAGGAAATAAAACTGAGCAAGGTAGCTCCCTTCAGTCAAGGGCAATTGAATTTATGAGAAAGAACTCAGCGCTGAGCTGTTGGTAGGCACCTACTCTCACATTTGAGCAAATAAGTGTTTTCTCTAAATAGGGAATGGGATTGGTGACAGCCTCACAGACTGCCTAGCAGCCATTTGTGCTGCTTGCATCATCTCCTTCCTAAAATAAACAGATCTCATCGGGAAACTGCTCATCCCAATTCTGGGCTGTCTTTTCCTGGGTAAATGGAAGAAAGGGAATTTATTGAGAAGTACAATTTCCATCACTGAAGCTGGTATACATATGATAATAACATTCTTCCTTTCCTGTGAAATTTATGTAACCCTCATCCCTGGCAAGAAAATGTGCTAGTCTACTTGTGATTTCCCAGCAAGGCTGGAACTTCTATATTTGAACAATTACTGACAATATTGGACAAAGTACTACTGAGATATGATCCAACTGAACACATTAATGCCATATATTCTCAGTCCTGTACCCATCTATAACAATGCTCTACGTCTTATTGATCATCAGCATTGCTTAAACCTTCATCTTTATTGGGACCTTATAAAAATTATCATAGACTAGGTAGCTTAGAAATAATAAAATTTAATTCTAATAGTTGTGGATTCTGGGAAGTCCAACATAAAAGTGGCAGTAGAGACTAGGTCTGCTTAGGGCTACTTTCTGATTCACAGATGGTACCTTCTGGCTGTCCCCAGATGGTAGAAGCATACCTGGTAGAAGTCTCGCTCGGACGTATTTGACAAGGGCACTATTCCTATGTGGGAAGAGCTGAGATGACCTAATTATCTCCGCAAAGCTCTACCTCACCACCTTCAGGGTTAGGAATTCAACATGAAAATAAGAAGAGCAATAATTTATAGGAAGAGCTATATATCTATGGAGCCCACATTTTCAGGAATTGAAAGCACTAGTTACCAAGTTGTACCTAAAAATAATGGCACATGGGCTCAGTCATCCTTTCTCCCTTTGGTTCCCAATTCCATACATCATACCTGTTGGAGAATGGCCAGCATTTAGTAGTCATTGGCTTAGAGTACACATTGTATCTTATCCAAATTGCCACCTACTCATGCCAGATGCTTTTGGATGGCATGTTGTACTATAAAACCAGTGGGCCCCATCACTGCCTGATCACTGCTGTGCAAAGTAAGTCCTTCGGTACAATCAATTGTTATAAGAGATCTCAAATTAGTGGATCAAAAGTAAGTAAGTCCTTGAGTAGTGATTCTGGTAAAGTCCCTGTTGGTAGGAGAGGCAGAAAATGCAAAACATACCTTGAATTTGAGTCAATTCTAGTTACAATGAACCACTTGTCCTTCTATCTAATGTAATCTGCTGACCATCAAGACCTGATAGTCTAGGTTTCTATTCCTGGAAATTGGATATATGATGGAGGCAGTGTTCAGTCTTGGAACACTGGACCCCTTCGACTGGGTCCATGCATGGCCTTAACATTGTCCACTCTATTTGTGTCTTTTGTGCCACCATGGTGACAGAAGATGGCTCTTGTTAACTGGCTTAGTTCATTCTATGTGGTCACTTAGTGCCTCTGCTATGGTATATATGGGTAACCATATATAACATGCACTACAAAGACCTTCATGCTAACAGCCCACTTCCTGTAGTCCATCTACATCCTTCTTCTCCATATTTCCTTTATCCAGATTTTCTCATATTTTTCTTCTAGCTCAGTGCGGTAGTTTGTCACCACCTAAAATTCTGTGTCTTCTTCTATTATTTTTATACACAGAAAATTACTATATGCTCTGAATGATTCCACCCACTAGGAGGAGTTCCTTTTCCCTTTACTTTCCTGAGCACCCTCTCAGTGAAGCACCGGAGAAGTACCCCCCTTTTATTTCATGCCATACGGCAAGTGAGCACATTTATCAGCTACATTGGGGTTTCTTCCTTCTCCTTCGAAAGATCATGAGTAAGGTCCCTTTCCCTTAACCACAGTGTGGACTGAGGATGTGCACTTGCAACAAAAACTCACACCATGAGGGAGTGGTTCTACACACCAACTCTTGTCTACTCACACCCGATTCCTGATACACCATCTAAAGGAGAATGCTGCTTTTCCTGCCCAGTGCATCGATAACTTTGTGCATGTGGATATTTGATGACTTCTCATCAGGTGTTTTATCTGCACACTGCAGATAAAATTTTATCAGGCACTCTTTCTCAATTTCAGGGTAATTCTTGACTACTATGGTTTGGCATTGTTCCAGAGCCCTAGGGTCTATGATTCAGCTCCTGGCATTTCCAATACACCCTGCACAGCATCTTCTCCACTGCGGATACCTCTGGTTTTCTGAGATATAAAACACAAACAACAGAGCAGTTTGTACACCTGCCTAGAACTTCTACATAATTCTGTTAATTTAGTAAAATTCTTATTCATATCTCTCTAAATATATCTTCTGCAGTGTTCCTTCTCTCTCTTACTATAGGAATTCCAACTACAAATAAGTTAGGAACTTTGATATTATTTTAAACTTTTTGGATCCCCTATTCTGTTTTCTTAATCTCTTATCTTTATCTACCATTTTGTGTGTGAATAATTTATATTGATATCTTCAAGTCCATTGGTTCTTTTCTTTATTATGGGCAATCCTTTGGTAGCATCATTAAATGAATTACTCAAGTATAAGTATTATCTTTCTTTCATTTCCATTTAAATATTTTATAGTTTTACCTCGTTTTTGATATTCCCACTGATTCACTTAACTATCTTCTCTAATATATTTTTATATTCCAGTCACATTTTATTTATTTATTTATTTTTTGTGGGTACTGGGGGTCGACCTCAGAGCCTCGCACACCAGCAGGCACCCGTGCCGCTGAGCGATATCACCGACCCTTTCTTCATATGTGGGTTCCAGGAGTCGAACTGGGGCCCTTGCGCTTGCTGGGCAGGTGCTTATGCCGCTGAGCCATTTCACCGGCCCTCCAGTCACATTTTAAATAAGCATTTATTGTAGATTCCCTCTCTGAAATTTTCAACCCTTATGTCATCTTTAGTTTTCATTTCATCAGTTTGTTTTTGTTGTTTCTGTTCTCATTGTTTTTGTATATCTCATATTTTTCTTGACCTACTTGAAGAAAAAAAACTACATATGTCCCTAGAGTATTCCTTGAGGAATTATCTTAGCTAGACTGCCTAACTGGAAACATTTTTTATGGCTGGTGGCATTGTTTCTTATAAAGTGTTGCAGCATAAAATATTTTATTAAAAAAATTCTCTTTCTTGGATTAATGAAGCTCTTATTATTTTGTTATATATTGAAATTCAAACTGGTTAGATATGTTAATATCAATATTCAAATTTATTGATTCTTAAAATATAAGTTCTGTGATAATTACATGTTTGTATTTATTTAGTTAGGCAATTCACAAAAATCATCTTGTTAATTCAATTGTAATTATATTCAAAATGATACCACGATTTGGATGTATTAAAAATATGAGAAACAGACTATTTTGATCACTGGCTGCTTTAAAAGTTTTTATTTGGCATTTTTATGACTTAAAAGTATCTGCTCAAATAATAATTAAGAATGGAAGTAAAATAATAATTCAAATAAATATACTCTAAGGAAAATCTGAAAAATGGTGTTCTTATTAGGCTATTTCAAAAGGGCCTTTAAAATGAGTTTAGAATTTCAGAGTGATTTCGAGTAAAAACAGGCTTCAAAAGACTGAGCTGTGGAGGTGGCAAGCTGTGCATAGATGAGGACCAAACACAGATGTCACAAAATCCAGACAATGTTTAATTCAAATCCAGTTTGCTGAAAGCAGTGGATACTATACCTATTACGATTAGAAGCATCTACGAAGATATTTTTTATATAAGATTGTCATGCCTGCTTCTCAGAGGTTCAGATTTGGGATTTGTATGTTTAAAATCTCCATAGTTAGCACCTCCCACAAAAACTCCACAGTAAATTCTGTAATGTGATCAGAGTTTTAACCAGGCTTTAGATTAGTTGCTAATGTTAGATCAGTGAAAAAGGAGATAAGATTGACACAGGGGAATTAGTTTTAGACTAGGGAGACAACATTTAACTTAGATTCTAGTAAAGAGTTCATTTTTAAAAATAATTTTTGATTGACACATGATATTTCTACAAACTGTTCAGTCCTAAAAGGTCATGCAATCCTGTCATTTTTGACAGCATGAATGGACCTGGATGACATCATAAAATATGTCATTAAATTATAAAATACCACGTAAAAAAAAAAGTTAAGAGTCAGAGAGTGACCTTGGAAAACTTTTCCAACACATAAGTCTAACCAGGTTGGAATTGTGAGTGAACTGGGAAGAAATTATGAAAAAGTACAAAAATTGGAAGAAAGATAGATGATAGGTAAATAAGGAGAGAGGCAGGGAGGTAAGTACAGGTGTATATATACCTGTATTATCCTGGTATAATAGTGTTGAAGATGTAAATGTTTTACTAATTAAACATATCAGTTTATGAACTTTTGTGGTTTATTCCTGAAAAAGTACTCTTTACAGCTAAAGAAGTACAATAATACCTTGGTTTGCGAGCAAAATTCATTCCAGAAACACACTTGTGATCCAAAGCGCTTGCATATCAAAGCGAATTTCCCTTAAGAAATAATGGAAACTCAGAGGATTTGTTCCACAACCCAAACATATTCATATACAAAAGATTACAAAACTGTTGTACAATACAAAATAATAAACAAAATTCAAAATATAAAGAAAAACAAATTAACTGCACTTACCTGTGAAAATTTTTGTGGCTGGCGTGAGGGATGAAAGAGAGAGGAGTGTTAATGTGTAGGATGACTTTCGCTATCACTAACAGAATCACTGTTATCTATTGGCTCAATGGAATCTTTTTATTTTCATGCAAATTTAAAACGAGACCTGTCCAAAAACACTTGTTTTTTACTCCTTTTGAGGATGTCATGGGAATGTGACATTGCGTCGTCGTTAAACAGATTCATTACTCGCACTGCTACAGCCTTAATTGGGCAATGCTTTTCTACAAAATTCTGCAGTTTCCCACATTTTCTACATCTCCTTAATCTCATTTGAAGTGAGGGATTCCACTGCCTTTTTCTCCTCCTCCTCTGCAGATGAGATCTCCTCCATAACCTCTTGCCGTTGATGATCACCCACAATCCCACAGCGGGGAGAGAAAGAACCATAAAGCTCAATTATGACCAGGTGAAGTTTGGTGTCATGTTACTCATATTGCAAGGTATCACTCATTAATCAAGGTAAAATTTATTAGAAATATTTGCTCATTTTGCAGGACACTTCCAGAGCAAACTACTCACAATCCAAGGTTTTAGTGTATATATCAAGGTAGACTACTAAGCTGAATTTTTACAAAACTGAGAACAAGGAAAGGCCCCAAATTCTACAGTTCACTATCTACTCTGCTTTCAAAAGGAATTGCCTGCAGTACTAATGAAATCAAGGATTCAAATTTTATAACCACGAAGTAAAAATTATTACAAACATAAACTATTGTCCTATTGCTATAGCTCCAAGGATTCCAATGGGATAGCAGAAAAGAAAGCATGGTGATTTTTTTCCTCAATTTTTTTATCTTATATAATGGAGTTCAAAATGCTAATAATTAGATCACTTGGATATTATCTGCTATGCTATGTGGTAAATACCAGGTCAAAAGGAACTATGTGAAGACTCCAGAACTAAGATTAACACATAAATATATGTTGGTAAATCCAAAAGTAGTAAGAAGTAAATATGGTATATAAGGTGAGACGAGCAAAATACTGAGACTGAAACTTTGACTAAGGCATTGATAACGTCTAATAAAGTCTATATATTAGCTCTTTTAGATTTGCTGAGATTCATGGAGACAGCCTTAGAGCATTCACATTTTTATCTATGAAGATGACAAATAATTATTTTGTTATAATGAAGTCAATATAAACATTTATTCTATGTGCTGCTGAGAATGTATACACATTGCTGTACACCTCTCCCCAGTACTGTGACTTAGATATTTTGATCCAGAGATGGTAAACGAGGTACTTAAATTTTTCATAGAGTGGCAGTTATGTATGGGAGATAATTTGGAACATTTAGAATATTATTTCTTTTTCACTTATTAAGAATTTTCTCTTTTTGAATGAGAGAATAAGGAGAGAGATTATTAAATACTTCCCCTTGGCTATATAGACAAGACTTATATTTTAAAGGTGAAATGTACAGGACTGATAACCCTCTCATTCCAGATGCTGGGTTTCACAATTCCGAAGAGCAATGGTTTTCCCTGATTCTCAAAAACTGTGTATTCTTAGTTTGGATGAGACAGGAAAATAAAAAATGATGAACAAACAAATACAGAAATGACATCTAAAAAATATAAGCAAACACAATACTGATTTGTTTATTTAACAAACATTTGAGTAGATGCATTACAGCACTAGTCAACATCTGTTCCTCTATGAAGCTAAGCTGTAATGTAGGAAGACGGAACAAAATATTTTTTTTTAAATAAGTACATTTTATACTATAAGATTACTTGTGGGGGGAAGAACATAAAACAGGGTAAAGGCAATCGTGGGTGAGGAAAGAAATGCAATTTTAAATATTGTGTTCAAGTAAGTCCCATTTGAATACATACTTGAAGAAATTCAGAGCACAAGTTACGTAAATATCTCGGGAAAGGAATTCTTAGGGATCAAAAACGGGCTTTGTGAAGAATATGTCTGAAGATTTTCAATAAACATAAGGACAATGTACTCAGAAGAGTAGTCAAGGTAAAGCGTATGAAGTTAGAAGCGTGAAGGAGCAGCTGCTGTGTGTAGCGCCGAAGGGCTGTGAGGTTAAAAATGGGAAAAGGCACTGCAGGGATCGGAAGGTTCCACGATCAGTCAGTGGAAGGTTCCACGATCAGTCAATGGCAACACTGTTATCCTTCCTCTCTGGAGGCTACAAAGGAAGTCAAAGTATAACCACAACTTAAATTAATAAATAAAACATTAAGAAGAGGAAAATTTCTAAGGTTATCTTGATGTTTTCTGTAGCTAAACTGAAACATGTTTGCATTTTATGCAGAGAATGTTTGGGGAGCATAACTGTCATTGTTCAAGTCTCCTATTCACCAAACCACAGAGGCCTCCTCCTGTCCCATCTTTTAACTCTCTGTCCTCCACCCTACAATTATATGGTAAATTAACAATCTCTTATTAAGTACGAGTGTCAAGACTGACACTGCCAACATTGGATATAGTTGTACAAATACATATCACTTATCTTGATTGGGATAGCAGCAACTCTCAAAACACCAAAATCAATCATTAGTTATAATTTAGCTGCAGTAGTTTTCCAGGTAAATGATAACAATTAAATAGTAAGTATTACTATTACTATATCAGGCCCTAGGCTAGTTATTTTTAATACACTATTTTACTTTGTTATCTCAGTAAAACTATGACATACTACTAAATAAATAATCCTCATTTTCCAATGAGAAGTTTGATTATTATACCTCATCCAAGGAGTATCATTGTCACACATATATATCTTTTCCAGGGGGAGGGACATTCTTTTTCCTACCATTCATGTTAGCTTTAGTCATCTGCTTTTGTTTGGCCAGTGAAAGGTAAGTGGAAGATTTCACAGCCGCCTATTTCATTGCCCAAAGTCACACGATTGAGCCCAAGATAAATAGGAATAAGCTTGGGCTTCTTCAGGATGATAGCAATGTCCTGGGTATCTGCATTAACCTTAGATCCAGAGTTGCAACACTGTAAAGCAGTCTACAACGCATCCTAGTCTAGGAAAAGGTGAGAAGTAACTCCGAGCGTTCTTAAACTTCTGAAATGTAGTGCACCTAGCATGCGGTAAAGGCTCCAGTATCAGTAACTATTATGTTCTTCATTTTAGTAAGTTATTATTTATCTTTACTGCCAACTAGATTTATTTGCTTGTCTACAAACACCAGGTGGGTTGTAGCCGGCAGTTCTAAGGAGCAAACCCGGGCCCTCGGGCATGCTAGACAAACACCTCCACTGAGATACAGCCCAGGGCCAAGTGCCATGCTTTTTAATTAGTGTCTGTGATGTTACTCAGGGCAGCAGCGTATGCACATATCACACCAAGTAGTTGCAGAGTAGGTGATGTAAAGTAATTATTACAAGCCCAAATTAGGACATGGTTTGAATCTTAATACGCTCCTTGGTAACATGAAAACTTTACTTAAACTCAACAGTGAGTAGAGATTAATAAGACCTGCCTGGTTTTGATGAGTTTGATGAACTCTAACTGTGCCTTCTGGACAAGGTCTGATACAAGTGTTGAGTCAGTGACAATTCTGATGCCCGGTACAAGTAGACGCAATGGGCAAAGCATTTATTCTAAGCATTTTATACCGATTCACCTCTTTTTCTTAGTATACCCAATGTGTGCAACGTGAAACATGGTCTTGTATTTCATTTAGCTCTGCTTGTACAGTTCTGTAGATTTTTCCTATCCAGTCTTTCCTGTCTGACATTTTCCCGAATTTACAGGTTTCTTTTTTTTTTTTTTTTTTTTTTTTTGCACTGGGCCTGTACTTGAGCACAGAAGTGGCAAATGGTTGGTACTAAATAAATAAATATTCACAATTTGGTCTTTGAAAAACCTCAGGTCTTTAGCCAAATTTAGGTTATATTTTGGGCAAATGATAGACTCAAGATGAGCAAATTTAGAAAACTTCATACTCTCAATTCCTAAAGGTAAAAAACATTCAATTTTCAAGGATCATTTAGAAAATACTATGAATTATTATTCACAAAGACAACTTGATATAATCCATTACTTCACTAATGTCCTCAGCAAATAATTCCTCATACCAAAAATAAATCTGTTAAGTAGATTAAGCTTGTGCTTTGTTTCTCCATTCCCATGAAATTAATGGCTTGAGATTTTACAAACCTAAGCACGCTTAACCTTGAAAACCTTTTACCTTTGCCATACCAGGTCAAATGATCCTTATGAGGACAGGCTCTGGATTTCTTAGGTGATATTTGCCATAATGAACCAACTTTAGTGTTTTACATTTAAGTGTTCTTCTCTTTGTCTTGTCTGTTCTTTCTGTCATTACAAAGGCATCGATTGTGAAGTAAATATAGATGAGTGCCTATCACGGCCCTGTCTCCATGACGGAGCTTGTATTGATAGCATCAATCACTACACCTGCCACTGCAAAAGTGGGTTTTTTGGATCACGCTGTGAAATAAATGCAAGAGCTTGCTTCTCAAATCCTTGCCTACAGGGAAAGTAGCTATATTTATTTTTTCTATTATTAACTCCATGGAAGTATATTTATCTCACAATATTTAAGACTTACTGTCAAGGGAAAGTTGATAAAGATAATTTTAATTATGCTCTTTCATAAAACAAGAAGTTAGTACAGTTAAGATGACAAATGCTGCCTGTTTTAGCTAATGTGATGTACTAATACATTATCTCTGCCCTTTTTTTATTTCTGTTCATTAGCATAAAGTAATTTTCAATAAATGTAGATTAATTAGACTTTAATATGCTTAAAGGTAACTGTTCACAGTAACAGAGGTAGCAGGTAGGATGATGGCTCATTCTATTATTTGCTCTTTGGAGAGATAATACCACACATTTAATGTCTAAAACGTCCCTAAGTAGGCTGGTTCTTTCATCCCCATGTGTATAAAAGGTATTTAATGACTCTATGGTGCTGTATAATAACCCACCTGTGCAGGGAGAGAATATTAGTTTAGACAAATCTAGAGTAGGGATATTTGTAGGAGAAGCAGGTGGTAAAAGAAGATCATATCACAGATGTACCACGCTGCTTCTGCAACGTTATTTTATTTTCTCATCCTGCCACTGACTTGGCAGGGAGGATTAAGGTGAGTTGCTTATTGCGATGCAGTGTGTCTATCGCTCTCCTACCTAAGCCCCAGGTGCAATTTTGATCTCAGAACTGTTCCTTCTTTTCAGTGCCATGGGGGAGATGGCAAAAATGAAAATTGATCAGTGCTTTCAGTTCAGTCACCTTCAAGGATAAGACACTGGAATAGACCCTACTTCCTATTCCTCATGAGAGTGTGTTTGTTTTTTCTGTGTGAACAAGGAAAATTTTAAACAGTGAAACTTTCTTGAAGGTGTACTTTAATGTCCACTAACTCTGGTTCAGTGTTTCAGATCCATAAATCTCATTAGTGAGTGTCGACACTCTGGAGAGGTAGAACAGACTAGCACAAGGTGCAAAGTGAAGATCAATGTAAGTTTTATGATTTATTAAAATGACATGAAAAAAATTAAATGTAAAAGTGAAACTGCTAGCTATTGGTTTCAGACTCATTTCGTGAATAGTCACTGACAACTTAGCTGCTCTCTCACCTATCATCTATGGAACCCCTCAGTTGCTTTGAACGAAACTACATATCACAGCTTCTTAAACCTTTTCATGCTTCCGGTGTTGTCATGAACTTCTGCAATCTGGAACATTCC
Source organism: Erethizon dorsatum (assembly GCA_028451465.1). Lineage (NCBI taxonomy): Eukaryota > Metazoa > Chordata > Mammalia > Rodentia > Erethizontidae > Erethizon > Erethizon dorsatum. The sequence goes on along the minus strand of CM051830.1, from coordinate 58,339,573 downwards.
GGAAACTACATTCCAGAAGTGTTACCACAATACATTATCACACTGCATACTCAGATTGCCTGTGTTTTACATCTGCCTCCTCATTCCGGCTCTTAGGACAGAGAGGTGTCTGTGGGTCTGTGGAGATGAGACAGGATCAAACTTACCCACTCATCACAACAAGAAAAGAAATAACGAAGGAATCAGCAGATAGGTGGGCAGTGCTGTAACACTCTAAGGATCTGTCTTCCAGTCTTCTGGAGCTCGGGTGGTATGACTGACACGTGGTGTTTTCTGAGGGACGCTTCTTCCTGTCTGGAAATATTGGTTGCCTGAAGACTGTGGCTGTACTTAGTGAGAACTGGTGAGCCTACATGGAATAATTGGAAGATCTTCCAAAACGTTTTTGGCGGAGAGCGATATGGCAAAGGAAGTAAACATAGGGACAAAGAATATTTTTTGCCACCGTGAGACGTAGGCACTTTATTTAAATCCTTTGGTCTCATTTTTCAATAAAACAAAGCTGTAATAATTCCTGTATCAAAGGCTTATTGAGCAAAGATGCACACGAGAAATGGTAAATACTCAGAGAACTTCCTCGTCATTAAGAGTGGAGCATTCAGGGAGAAGTGGAACTGAGTTTCTAGACTGCTAGTTCTCTGCTCTGTGTTCTGAGGCCAATTACTCACGTTCTGAAATCATGTTTTAGCTACTCAGTGAATGTAATCACGGTCACTAACTCATCCCTTGTGAGGATTATATAATATAATGCAAGTGAATCAATTAGCACATTTTCTGATATATGCTAATTTTTTTTTTTTTTGTGGGTACCAGGGGTTGACCTCAGGACCTCATGCGCCAGCAGGTGCCCATGCTACTGAGCAATATCACCGTCCCTTTTTTTTCGTATGTGTGTTCTGGGAGTCAAACTCAGGACCTCACGCTTGCCAGGCAGGAGATTATGCCGCTGAGCCATCTCACCGTCCTGATACATGCTAATTTTAAAAGTCTGAATTATCTATGATATGTTTATTTGGTTCAAGACACGAAAGCTATTCCTGATGAGGAAAAGGATATGTAATTAATAAATTCCCTGTTAAAGAATAGAAGCACCATATTGGAAATACCTATACTATCTTGCCTGTGGTACTCTCTAATGCCATATTTCTTGGTAGTACAAATACCACATTGTGAATTGAATATATCACTACATATACAAGCATAGAGTCCTGACTCACTCTTTTGATAGCCTCAAAGTGTTCCAAATAAATGCTGAAAAACCACCCTTACTTAATGAGAGTAGGAGCATGCCAGCTTCCCTAGATCCTATTAAATGAAGCCACCTTCTTAAAAAAAAATTTGGCTAATTTAATGTTGATAATGAGCCATGTCATTATTCAAATTGACACTTTTCCAGGTTACTACCAAGATTAATGACATTTCCATATGATTATATGCCATTTGTATTTCTTGGTACCTTCTTATCTACTCATACCTCTTGACTCATAGTACTTATGTTTTGGCTTAGTTGTTCTTTTCTTTTTGGCTTCTGTTATTTTAAATTATGAATATAATCTCTGTGTTCTGAAATCTTGCAATTCATTTTAGAACTTGGAAACTCTTGCTTCAGACAACGTGTAAATTGTGAAATTTACATATTTCTCTCTAACTTTTCCTTTGTGGCTCTGGACTTTTCATCCTGTCCTTTCATATACCAATATTTAAATATTCACTATGTTCTCATTGACTGAACTTTAGGATTAACTGCAACTTTAATGTTTAACCCACAATGCGTATTTTGTTATGATTGATAAGAGGCAGAGACAAGGTTCTAATTTAATGATTTTTTGTAAAAGAATCCTAAAATTTCCCAATATCTTTATCAAAAAATTTTTTATTTCTGTATTGCTCCAAGGTCCTCAGTGTTTATATGCTAAGTTTCTAAATGTGAGTCAGTTTAGAGATTATTTTATTTCTCTGCTTTTCACCTCACTGTGAACTGGGGCCACCTATACTAATTAAAGTACAATTGATTCTTTAAAAATTTGTCATTTTTCACTAATACATTGAATACACGTAGTATGTAATTTATGGTAATTCATTTGGCACATGTTTAACATTTATGATAAACCAAGATAAAATAGTTGTTACTTACAATTTCTGCCCCATCAGCTGGAAGTCCATTTATCTACTTACTACCTATCACCTATCATCTATGTGTCTATCATGTATCTATTCATCCATCCATCTATTCAACCTATATATTTGCTGACATATTAATTTAAAGTTCTCCATTCTCCATATGGAGACACAAGATCCTCCATAGTGCAATAATAGATTTATGTCTGAGTCTGTCTTCCTAGGTGAAAGAGACAAAAGCCTTGGAGAAATATGGGCAACACTGATTGAAAATACGCCTCAGATCAACAAAGAGAAAGCTGTTACATATATAGATGGTTGGAAACGAGAACAGCGTAAGTTGTATTAGGGGTAGGTCTGGAAAAATGTGGATAAACTCTTGTGTTTTTCTGTTAAAATAATTTAAAGTGAGTTATAAAAATCGGAATTAGTGGGCCGGTGAGATGGCTCAGCGGCTTAAGCGCCTGCCCGGCAAGCGCGAGGGCCCGAGTTCGACTCCCGGAACCCACATACGAAAAAGGGGCCGGTGATATCGCTCAGCGGCACGGGCGCCTCCTGGCGCGCGACGTCCTGAGGTCGACCCCCCGGTACCCACAAAAAAAAAAAAAAAAAAAAATTGGAATTAGTGCTGGAGAAAAACAAACACGTGACTGGGATGGAATGGACACCATGTTTAGTGAAAGGCGTAAGTAACACTTGAATGTGTGCCCATGAACTCACAAACAAACAGGATACACAGAAGAGCCTAGGAAGCATAGAAAGGTGATACTGTTGTTTCCATTTTGATGGACCAGAGAAGGATGGCATGTGTTATTCTCCTATATTTGTACATGCAGGAGTGTTATTTTTAATATCAAATTATAAATATATAAATATATAAATATATATAATAGATGAAACTATGATGTGAGAATAAAAGAATATATTGAGACATTCTTGGGTGAAAGAAAGCTAAGTGAATTTGATGTCAGGAGACTTAATATGTAAGAAAGATCAAAGGAATTTCTTTCCAAATGAGTTCGAATAAATAACCTAATGATGCACTACAAGGTCCTAGAAAAAAAAGGAACAATCCAAACCTATATCTAGTATAAGGAAGGAAATCAATGAAATTGAGAACAACAATAAAAACAATACAAAGAGTCAATGAATTGAAGAGTTGGTTCTTTGAAAGAATAAAAAAAATAGAAAAACCTTTAGACAATCTAACCAAAAAAAGGAGAAAAAAGACCCAAATCCGTGCAAAAGGTAAAACCACATCAGCTACTGCTGAAACCAAAATCATTGTTAATGACTACTTTACAAACCTATACATCTAAACATTGCAGAATTCAAATATAATGGATCAATTCCTAGATATACATAAATTACCAAAAACGAACTAAGAAAGATTTAAAAACTCTGAATAATTCAATAGTGGGCAATGAAATTGAAGCTTTAATAAAAAACCTACCAATTAAGAGAATTCCAGGAATGGATGGACTCACTGATGAATTCTACAAAAACTTTGGAGGAGATCTAACTCCAAGACTCCTCAAGCTCTTTAATGAATTTGAAAAGGAAGGAGTACTCCCAGAGTCATTCCTGGAAACTATCATTACCCTGATTCCAAGATTATACAAGGATCCACCCAAAAAAGAGAACTATAGACCAAACTTTAATGAATATAGACACAAAAGTCATGAGCAAGATACTGGCAAACAGAATGCAATGAATCACCAAAGTGGTCACACGTCATGACCAAGTAGGTTTCCTCTCAGGGATGCAAGGATGGTTCAACATACACAAATCCATCAATGTAATATATCACATAAATAGATGCAAGGGCAAATCACAGGATCATCTCAAGAGCACAAAAAAAAGCACTTGACAAATCTAACATCCTTTCATGATAAAAACACAGAAGAAAATAGATTTTGAATACATGTTTCTGAACTAGTTAGGGCTCCTCACAGACACAGCTGGGGGTACCTCAGTAATTCTGAAGGCCTGAGGACCAGGAGCAGATGGGATGAAGTCCAGTCTCAGGCCCAGAGAAGATGAGAGGAGGGCTCTGCACTCAAACAGTGAGGCAGGCAAAAAACAAAACCAAACACAACTCCTCCTTCCTCTCCCTTTGTTTTTCTGGGCGAAGGCCACACCCACATTTGAGGAAGTAGTTTCTCTGAGTTCACTGATTCAAATGCTGATTTCATCTAGAAACACTCAGGACACAGCCAGAAACGACGTTGAGCAGTGGGTTCCCCACAGTCAATCCAGTTGATACATTAAGTTAACTATCACAGATTTCTTCTGCAGCATGTTTTAGTGTATTCGAGAAAATAGGACCGCTTATAAAGTGTGAGTCATCTTTAAAAATGCATTTGAGGGCTGGTGAGATGGCTCAGCCACGTAAGCGCCTGCCTGGCAAGCACAAGGGCCCAAGTTCGACTTCCAGAACCCACATACAAAAAAAGGGCCGGTGATATCGCTAAGCGGCACGGGCGCCTGCTGGCTCGCGAGGTCCTAAGGTCGACCCCCGGTACCCACAAAAAAAAAAAAATGCATTTGAAACTCTTACTTTGGCTTTCAAAAATATCTTGAAGTTTGGGTCATGAATTTGAGCATGTAGCTCCAGTCCTGATGTACCATGATTTCCTGTATTATATTAGTGCATTTCAAGGTGTTTCTAGGACAGTTGTTATTTTTTATATTTTAATGGCCTTTCCTAGAAATCCAAATGCATTTTGCATAAAGAAATCAAAGTTAAATATCTCCAGCAAGAATCCTAATTTAGATATGCATAATCTTGTTTCATTTGTTGAGAAAGCAAAGCGAACCTGCATTTCGTTTATATCATGTACCATTCCGCAGATCAAACTGGGCATCGAACAAAATCTCCCTTTTACCTGCTTCAGCTCCACATACAAACAGGTGAGTCTTGAGGAGAATAAAAGCAGCCAATAAAAATTATACTAGAAATAAGCTTCACATATATTTGACCTTTACTATGCTCATTACCATAAGCACAATTCCGTAGCTGAAGCATTTCGGTAAAAGTCATGAATTTTTGTGCAGTGAGTTCTGAATTGAACATTTAGTGTCTGTGGTTTTGCCCTGGCAGTCTTTCTATGTGGCCTTGGTGAAGTCATCCCAATATGCCTGAGCTCTTCCTGGAGCTTGTGAATCAAATGCAACTGTTAGACTCTTTTTTTACTACCCAGTGTCTGGTCCATGCTCTCCTAGCAGGATCACCAAGGAGTGTGGTAGAAATGGAGAGACTCAGGCCCATTGTTTACTGTGCGCTCTACTCTGCAGTTTAACAAGCCGCCACCACCCATTGGTATTCATATGCAATTTAAGACCACTGGGCTACACTAGTAGGTTTGATTAAGAGCTTGGAAAAGTTTGGACAAATTTGTGAAGCTTAACAGACCACTTCGGGGGGAGTGAAAGTTTAACGGGTAATAGGCGCTGTTTCCAATATTTAGATACAGGTTCCATTCATATCTGGTAATGCATTGTTTCTCTGAGATCTTACTGAAGAAAGTAATCCACTACTCAAATATGTCAGTGCTTAAAAAGTAACACAGAGGCTGTGAATAGAAAAGTGCCCTAGCCCTGTCATCACCACACACCCGCTACATTTCCTGACCCAACTTTCCAAGCACAGGTTGAATGAAGGAAGCGCTGGACTCTGGCTCCGTTGTCCCATTTACCTTGGTCTGGAGCTTCCCTTCCCACTTCTATCCTTTCCTCCACACGCCCCAGGCTTTTGATTTTTGCTTTTTCTAAAATTACATTAGTTAATTTTTCTTGAGAACCACTTTATTATCTTAAAATACAACAAAGTAATATAAATGATCATGAACAAAAGGAAAGACAACTTCCTTAATTTATGAACCAGGGAAGATCAAGAACTTTAAATGACAATTTGATTTTCTCTAAAGAAGAAATTGCTTTTGTATTCCTCATTAAGGCTTCTAATTGATTTAGTAAAAGATTCTTGTAAACCCTAGAGATGGAACTCTTGGCAGTCAGAAACAATCCCTTTCCTCCCATGGGAGGTACAATTCAATTAGTTTATGTAATGCTTTCTAATAAATCATTCTATATATACACAGCTACAGGACTAAGAGAGAAGCATGTTTCCATGCCACTCCCAGTGGAATTCTGCATTTACATGTTGTAAAAATATCTGCAAAACCTTCAGGAATTCTGCTAAGTGCCCTTAGTTATCCTTATGGAGTTCTCATTGTCAGCAATGGTGAACAAATATGAGAACGACATTTCTTTATGACAGCAGACACTTGGTCCTATCACTTGGGTGAGTGGGAAAGATCATGCTCTGGCTCCCATGCATGACTTGAGTTGCATACTCAAGAGCACAATCCATTTCCTACCGAGAACTACACTAACTAAGCTCTTGGTAATTTTGACAAATATTTAATTTTCCATTTAGGTGCGTGATATGAATGCAATGAGTATTCACTGTTGGACTAACAAAGGTCTTGGTTAGTTCTTCTAGATTAGTCCTTTATTATTAACTCTGCAAGTCATTACTTACCATCGGCATCAATTAGCGATAGTTCTAAAAAATTATAACTTTTCAGGTAAAATGCTAAAAAGAGTATTTTATGTTTATATAAGCAATAAGCTTTGAGCATATAATAACTTGAGAACCCAGAATGCAAAGAATTCAAGTTTGCATGTATCCAGTTTGTGCAGTTAACACATGAAAATACATTTTAAGACAGCTTTACGAATGATGTCATAGATTTCACAAATTATTTATCATAATTATAAATGAAAATCTTTTCAGTTAACATTACATTAGCTGTCATATGATGTTTTCACAAAGTGAACACATGAACCTACAATATAAACTTAAATAGTATGTAGTATGATATGGTAGAGAGTAAATACATAGAAAAACACATATTCTATTTAAGGCAAGGGAAAATGATTGAAGTGGAGACTGACATGCCTCACCTTCCAAGTGAAAAGAGGAGGAGGATGACATTTACAGAGTAGCTATTAGGTCCTAGTCCCAGTAACAAGTGGTTTTTATTCATTGTTTAACTTTCATAGCAACCTATGTGAGGTTGGTGATATTACTGGAATTTTACAAATAATGCAGTTATAATCAATAAAATGCTACTTGGGTAAATAAGTAAATGCAAGAGATGTTTTAAAAGTTTTAAATATACAAAGTAAAAAATAGATACTATCCAGATTTCTTCGATTCCACAAAACTCCTCTGCTTCTGGGATTATGAGTATCAGAAATGTTTGATGTATGTTCGGCTGAATGCAAGGGAAAACTAAAAGATTATGACTGGATTCAAAATTCAGATATTACAGAGTTTCAGGTTTATTAGAGGGATGTAAGATGACTGTCAGTTGTACGTTTTGCATGATCTGAGAGTGAATGGAGGCCATGGTAACCATCATCCCAGTAGAGCTAAATTGGGACTGTCCCTTGCAGACTGGGATATATCACAGACAGGAAGGTAAATGCCAGTGACTCTCTGAAGAAAGTTGCTTTAATAATATTGTTGGAGGAGATGGTACATATTTTAGTAAATCCTAATAATTTTTTTTTCCTGAAAAGTCAGCAATAAAACATTGGACAGAATTTCACCTTTATAGAAATAAATATGTATTTCAACACACTGGCATATTATTTTCTAAAGATGCTTCTAAATAAACATATTAACAGAATGGTTTTTCTTGCTGCTAGTAATAAAGTTATATTCCCTGTTTGTTAATTTAGGACTGTACACCAGTTCCTTGTGTGAAGGGGGCTCGCAGCAGGCGTGGGGGACTTGTGGGCACACACTGTGGGACAGAGAGCGGCAGCTTGGAGGAGCCGCGCTGAGTGCGATTCTGTGTTTGAACAGAGGGATTTGCCGTGATGGATGTGGACACGCTTTGGACTGTAGGTCAGTATTTACCCACAATTGATTAAATGTGTACATATTGAGGAGTGTGCTATGAAACGGAGATGATTAGTTTGCAAGTTTCCATCTTAAAATGTGTAACCACAACCTTGAAATCAACATTTACAGAAAAGCATTGGTTACTCTTTCCAAATGCCATGTATTCATATCAGTCCGAGGTTTTGATTTCCTAGTTTAATCCCAGTTTAATAATTGCTTCTTATCACCTTTCTTTCCTGGAAGTGGGATTTTTCTCTTAAATATTATAACAATAAAAGATGAATAAATATTTCATATTTATAGCATAATTTTTAACTGGAGATTCATTTTTGTTGCTGTAATAGCCATCTACTAAGACCTTAAGAAGACATAAAAATTTTTACTTGAGTTATAGAGATAAATTAATCTATCACTATATATTTGAACCAATTATTATAGTTTTTAACCTCTTAGGAGATTTTCATTTCTTTGTTTTTATGCTTATATATAACTTTTATGACCACATTATATATAATTGATTGGTCATTTGAGAGTTTTCTACTATCTGTTCAATATTAAAAGTATGAATTGAACACATGTATAAAACTACATGTAAGATTTCCCTTTCTTCCTACTTCAGTGTGATTTGTGATCGGCCGATGTTAAGTTAAAATCTGTGAATGACTGTGTTTCTATCAATGTATCTTAAATTACTGATATGTTTACCATGTGTATTTCAGTACGTTAGTATTTACTAGTAAAGTGTATCTATTATTTTATAGTTTATCACGTATTTCTCTTCAAGATAATGTATTCTGCCTTAAATTAAACACTGTTCTCACCAGTTTTCTTAATCTAGGGCATGTTTGCTCACTTATTTATTTTGACCCAGGGTGGTACCATTTGGGGGGGCGTTGTATGTCTCCAGTAAAGTGCAGGTAAATGTCAATCTCACATAAACATGCCTGTTAACTTTTCATGTATTCAGGCTGTATTTATTATTATGACACATTTATTGCTAACTATCTTTTGCTTAACATGCTATTTTTATTTAAAATACACACATATGCACACACACACACACAGCTGTCACATCTGCTGTATGTGTGTTGGGAGGGGTCTATATTAACAATCCTATTGTCTCTCAAGTATCTTGTTATTTTTTAGCATAGATTTGCTTATTATATACCAGTGGTCCGATGAAATATAATAAACCTGTTTCTAACACAGATGCAATGAAGCAATAGAGGATTACAGAAGTGATCACAGTAAGGCCCTCAGAGATATAACCTAGTAAATGTATGGATTAAGTTGGCAACAGTAAAAGAAATATTCATTCCCAATGGATACAATGCTATAAATCGGTTTCTATTCATGGAAACCTATTTGGTTCAACTAAAAAACTACTTACAGAAAAGTGAACAGAAAAGCAAAGTGCATATTTATACAAACTTAGTATTTGTTAAACCAAGCACTTGAGATCTCCTTTATGAATATTCCTTTTAAAGGAAAGTTGCCCGTAGGCACCTTAGCCTGACATAAGGATAAAGCCCACGGAATTGACAAGGAGAAAGCCTGCTTTTCTTGGGCATATTTCCCACGGACAAGCACAGGCCTTCATTACATTACAAGGTTATTCAAATTGCATTTAAGTCTGTCTGCAAATTTCTCGCTGTGGATTCCATGTGACTGAGGACTCCCGAACATCTGAATGGCGATTTTAGGTGGCGCAGTTACTGCAGGGACTGGTCCACTGTACTTTGCAGGGTCTGCAGAGGTGGTGGCAATGAACATAGTCCCTGGCTTATTTATGAGGCAAAAGTCACATTGTGGGTGACAGTGCTTTGCAATTTAAATCACCAGATTTGTGTATGTGCTAAGTATTAATCTATGCTATATGAATGTAATTGTAAAAGTATTTTTCTTTACTTAAAAAGGAAATTATACTTACCAGCTGGAGCCCTGTGTTGCATTCCTCAAATTTTGTCAAAAAGAAAGATCTAACTCTTAAAGCACAGTAAAATATTTTGTTATAGTCTTCCTGTTGCTAATTTTGCTTCAAAATTTACACAAACCATAGTTAAAGTTGATGTGCCTATTTTCACTGATGATTTATTTGTCGGTTTTCTAAAGTTTGGTTGACTTCAATTGGATGTTCAGCTCTACAATGTTATGAATTTGCCTCATGGACATTTATTCTAACTCTTACTGTGATGAAAGTTCCTATATTAAATATTTCAGCCTTCAGTGATCTGTACAGTGTTCTATCAGTGGTTTCTCAAGGATTTCAGAATCTCTTTTCTTTGAATAGGAAACTTAATGTTGAATCACATGACTATGGACTATACTACTACCCCACAGAATTTTCTGGCAAATTTGAAACTGACAATACAAAATACTGTGTTATGTTATTTTCTTTACATAGTAATTACAATTTGAAAGTACAAATTGCTTAGAGCTTATCTTTGAGGACTGTATAATACATGCTATTGTGTTGCTTTATTCTCCATCACTGCAGAAAATAAAGCGGGTTCTATTTTCATGACTGCCTAATATTATGAATTCATTGATTCATTTTGCTGCGGAAAATTGACATGATTTTTAAATGCTTTAATTAAAAACATGTATGAAATACTTTTACTGAATATTTTGAAAATACTTTTAAATGGAGAACTTATACTTTAAATCCCTTTTGGTTGATCTTTGAAATTTTAAGTGTTTAACAATGTGAAATATTATATATTTCTTTCCTTTTATGTATCTTTTCAAGTCTGTAAAAAATTTTTTTAAAAACCTTGTTCCATTTTTCTTTTATGCTTTAGTATTTTTTTTTAATTTTTAAAGAGAAGAAAAAACAAAACAAATCAAAAAAGAAAAAATTTTCAAACAACGTAATAGGAGGGTAACAATGGTTAATGCATTACGTATTATTATCTTTAAGTTAGTTATTCAGGATACCAGATATTAGCATTCAATTGTCCAAACATTATTGGCACAAACCTTATTCTTTAATGAACTAAGTGAAATTGGTAGTGTATCTATCTTAACCATCTTATATATATATATACAATTTTTTTTCCTTTCCCTTCTTTCTTTTCCCTATTCCCCTATTCCAGTCTCTCTTTCCTTTTGACCAGTTTCTTTTTGATTCTCCATGTCTATTGTAAATTTTGGATGTTATTTACTCTTTCAGTTTGTCATACTAGAGAGACAATACGATGCTTACACATGTGCGTCCGGTTTATTCACTTATGAGTACTTTCTTGAGTTGCATCTATTTGCCTAGAAAAGTCTCCAGTATATCCTTCTTTATGGCTGAATAGTACTCCATTGTGTAAAAATACCACATCTTTCTTATCCATTCCTCAGTTGATGGGCATTTTGGTTGTTTCCAAGATCTGGCTATTACAAATTGTGCTGCTATAAACATGGGTGCACATATATCGCTGTGGTACGATGTTTTTTTTTTTTTTTGTGGGTACCGGGGGGTCGACCTCAGGACCTCACGCGCCAGCAGGCGCCCGTGCCGCTGAGCGATATCACCGGCCCCTTTTTCGTATGTGGATTCCGGGAGTCGAACTCGGGCCCTCGCACTTGCCGGGCAGGCGCTTAAGCCACTGAGCCATCTCACCGGCCCCTGGTACAATGTTTTTAATTCTTCTGGGAAGATACCCAGAAGGGGAATAGCTGGGTCAAATGGGACCTCTAACCCTAGTTTTTTGAGGAATCTCCACACTGATTTCCACAGTGGCTGTACCAGTCGACACTCCCACCAACAGTGGAGAAGGGTCCCTTTTTCCCCACAGCCCCTTCAGCATTTGTTATTAGTTGACTTCTTGATAATAGCCATTCTTTCTGGGGCGAGATGGTATTTCAGTATTGTTTTAATTTGCATCTCTCGAATGACTAGTGATGTTGCACATTCTTTTGTATATTTATTTGCCATTTGTATTTCTTCATCTGAGAAATGTGTATTCATCTCAGATGCCCATTTTTGGAGTGGGTCTTTAAATTTGGGAGTTCTGATTTTTTTGAGTTCTTTATATGTTCTCGATAGTAATCCTTTGTCTGACGAACAGCTGGCAAACATTTTTTCCCACGTTGTGGGTTGTCTCTTCACTCTGTTGGTGGTTTCTCTTGCTGTGCAAAAGCTTTTTAATAAGATGAGATCCCAGTTGTTGATATTTTGTGATAGTTCCTGTGCGGTTGAGGTTTTATTCATAAAGTCTTTGCCTACACCAGTGTCTTCCAGGGTTTTACCTATCCTACCTTCTAGCAGATTTAATATTTCTGTTTTAATATTTAGATCTCTGATCCATTTTGAATTTAGTTTAGTGCATGGTGAAAGATATGGGTCTAGTTTTAATCTTCGGCATGTGTAGAGCCACTTTTTCCAGCACCATTTATTAAAGAGGCTATCTTTCCTCCAGTGAATGTGTTTGGCACCTTTGTCAAAGATAAGGTGGCTTAGTATGTCTGGGGTCTATTCCAATTTTCTGTAGGGTCTTTACCATGAAAAGGTGCTGGACTTTGTCAAAAGCTTTTTCTGCATCTATTGAGATGATCATGTGGTTTTTGTCTTTGGTTCTGTTATGGTGTATTACATTTATTGATTTACGTATGTTGAACCATCCCTGCATCCCAGGGATGAATCCAACTTCGTCATGGTGTATAATCTTCTTGATAATTTGTTGGATTTTGTTTGCCAGTATCTTATTAAGGATTTTTGCATGTATGTTCATTAGGGAGATTGGCCTATTGTTCTCTTTCTTAGTTGGGTCCTTCTCTGGTTTTGGTATCAGGGTAATGCTTGCTTCCAGGAATGAATTTGGGAGTATTGCTTCCCTTTCAATTTCATTAAAAAGTTTGAGAAGTAGTGGCGTTAGGTCTTCTCTAAATTTCTTGTAGAATTCGGCAGTGAATCCATCAGGGCCTGGGCTTTTCTTTGTTGGGAGGTTTTTAATTACATCTTCGATTTCATTGGTTGATATTGCTTTATTTAGGATTTTTAAATCTTCTTGATTCAGCTTGGTAATACATACGTATCTAGGAATCTGTCCATTTCTTCTGCATTTTCCATCTTAGTAGAATATAAGTTTTCAAAATAAGTATAGATAATCTTCTGGATTTCTGCAGGGTCCATCATGATATCACCCTTTTCATTTTCAATTGCATGGATTTGAGTCTTTTCTTTTCTTTTTTTAACAAGGTTTGATAAGGGTTTGTCAATCTTATTTATTCTTTCAAAGAACCAACTCTTTGCTTCGTTGATTCTTTGTATTGTTTTTTAGTCTCCAATACATTAATTTCTGCTCTGATCTTTACAATTTCCTCCCTTGTATGGGCTTTTGGCTTAGCCTGCTCTTCTTTTTCTAGAAGTTCAAGGTTTGCCATTAAGTTGTTTATTTGCACTTGCTCTATTTTTCTGATATAGGTATTTAATGCTATAAATTTCCCTCTTAGTATTGCTTTCATTGTATCCCATAAGTTCCGGTATGTTGTACTGTCATTATCATTCAGTTGTAGAAAGTGTCTAATTTCTTCTTTAATATCATCTGTGACCCATTGGTTGTTCAGGAGGGTGCTGTTTAATTTCCATGTGTTTAGGGAGTTTTTGTGCGATCTTTTGCCATTGATTTCCAATTTCATTGCACTATGGTCTGATAATATGCATGGGATAATTTCAATTCCTTTGCATTTACTTAAGCAGGTTCTATGAGCTAGTATGTGGTCTATTTTGGAGAACGTCCCATGTGCAGCTGAGAAGAATGTGTATTCTGATGTTGTGGGGTGGAACACTCTGTAGACATGTACTAAGTCCATTTGTTCCAAAGTTTGGTTTAGTTCTACTATTTCATTACTGATTTTTTGCCTAGTTTATCTGTCTTTTTGTGACAGTGGAGTATTGAGATCCCTCAGTATAACTGTATTAGTGCTTATTTGATTTTTCATGTCCTTTAGTACTTGTTTTGTATAGCTGGGTGCACTGGGGTTTGACGCATATATATTTATGATCGTTATCTCTTCCTCTTGGATTGTTCCCTTTACAAGGATGTAATGACCGTCTTTATCTCTCTGAATCATTCTTGGCTTGAAATTCACTTTGTCTGCAAAAAGAATCACTACCCCTGCTTTTTTCTGGGTTCCTGTGGCATGGAGTATTGTTTTCCATCCTTTGACTTTCAGTCTATGAATTTCTTTCTGAATTAAATGTGTTTCTTGTATACAGCATATTGTCGGATCTTGCTTCTTGATGCATTTTGCATGTGTGTGCCTTTTGATTGGTGAATTGAGACCGTTAACATTGATGGTTAAAACTGATATGTATTGACATATACTTGTCATGATATTTTCCTGTTGTTGGTTCCCACTCTTTGTTTGTTTTTCCGCTTTCCCTCTATTTAATTATTTGCCCTGCCTGGTGGATTCCTTCTGTTGGGGTTCCTGGAGTTGTAGTCCTTGTTATCTCTTTCTAGAATGTTCTTCAGAACATTTTGGAGTGCTGGTTTGGTGGTCATAAATTTTCTCAATGTTCTTTGTCATGAAAGTATTTTATTTATCCATCAATTTTGAAAGATAGTTTTGCAGAGTACATCAATCTGGGTTGGAAATTATTTTCCTTTAGAGCTTGAAATGCATCATTCCAAGCTCTTCTTGCCTTGAGGGTTTGTGCTGAAAAGTCAGCTGTGATTCTGATGGGTTTTCCTTTTTAGGTGATTTGTCTCTTCTCCCTAACAGCTTTTAAGATTCTGCCCTTCTGTTCAATTTCTGGGATTTTGACTATGATATGTCTGGCTGAAGTTTTTTTTTTTTTTTTTTTTTTTTTTTTGATCATGTCTAGTTGGAGTTCTAAATGCCTCTTTTATATGGGGGTCAAATTCTTTTTCTCTTCCAGGGAAGTTCTCCCTGATAATGTCTGTGAACAATGTTCTAATGTCATTGATGCTATCTCCTGCTTTTTCATTTATTCCAATTATTCTTAAGTTGTTTATCTTTGAGTCTTCCAGCAGCTGCTGAATTGATTTTTCATGGTCCCTTGCTATTTTTAAGAATTCTTCCTTTTCATGATCACTAATTGCAAGCCTGTCTTCTATATCTGAGATCCTCTCCTCACATTGGTTTGATCTGTTACAAATACTTTCAATGGAATTTTTGTTCTCCTGGATATCTGCTTGTATCTCCCTTATGGATTCCATTTCTTTCCTATGCTGAGCATTCATGGTTTCTCTAATTTTCTTAAGCTCTTCTATTTTTTTTTTCTGTATCAGCTATAGTGTCCTTCAGCATGGTCTTCATTGTGGACATTATCTCTGCAGTTATCTGTGAAATTATTTCTGTTTTAATTTTTTCCAGAGCCTCATTCAGTTGCTTTGTTGTTACCACCTCAGATAGGCCAGGTGAGTGGCTTTCAGATTGTCCCACCTCATTGCCCCCTAGGTTTGCCTTTGGTGAATTGGATGTGTGGGGTTACATCTTGTTTAAGTGTTGTCTCATTTTATTTTCTTTCTTTAGTTTAATTCCTGGGGTGATGTTTGTAAATTACCTATTTTAGGTTACTTTATTGCTAGTGTTCAAGATCCTTAGGAGATGACTACTTCTCTGCAGTATCTTCCAAGAGGAGCTTATTTTTGGGTTTTGAGCTTTCTGCCAAATCCTACCTCTTCAATTTGTTGGATATGTGAAGTTGCTACCTGTTTGGCCCAGTCCTTGGTTTTTAGTACTGTGTCACTGTATTTTCTGTGTCCCTTTGTCAATCTCAGTCATGAAATATCAGGAAGGAGAGCTGTTTAGAACAATTATTTCACATTTGGCTATCATGGTACCTAAAGCATCAAACACAGCCTAGAAAATGACAGACTGAGCTAACCAGTTATTTGCCTCTTTTAACCATATAAAGTAGAGTTGCAGTTATATAACAAAATCTAAAACACACCAGAAAAATTATATGCAGTACACAAGTCCTTAATATGTCAGTTTTTCCCTCAGGAGTTTAAATTTAAAATGAGTTAAGGAAGAAATAGAGTATTGGGAGAAGAGGAAAGAATTAGATATAAGGTTAGAGGACCAAGAGTGATCCCACTAACACTGGGAAACTGGTGCAGAGGACTGGTGGGAAAAAGAGAAGGAAGGGATAAAAGGAAGAACAGATCACAACCACAATCGCAAAGAGGTTAGAGGCGCTGTTCACATTCATATAAAAAACCAGAGAGAATAATGAAGGGAAGAGCGAATAGACAAACAGAAACAAAAATGAAGACAAAAACAACAAAACAAAGAGACAAAAAAAAAAAAAAAAAACCCCACCAAAAAAAAGAAAAAAACCCTTCACCAGAACAAAAAAACAAATGAGAGAGAGGAAAAAAAAAAATTAAAAAATTTAAAAAAATAAAAAGAATCAGTTCCAGGTGTTGACTGTGCTGTAGGCAGGCACCATGTGATGACAGAGTCCTGTTCCGTGCAGGTCCGTCCCAGTAAGCAAGGAGGCCCTTTGGTAGGGTGGTGAGCAGAAGCGTGGACTTTCAGGCGGAGACCAGTCTCCTTCGCCTGCAGCTGTCAGCGCACTTTCCCTGGGCCTGAGAGCCAGGCGGGGCGCTGCACTGTCCCGAGAGCTAAGTCCCGAGCGCTGTGTTTTCACGCTGCTCTGATTTTCCCCGCTCTCCCCACAATGGCACCCGGCCAGTCGCTGTCTGGCGCGGGATAGCTGTGGCTGAGAGACACTCAACGCTGGCCAGCACAGTCCTCCGCCACTCCCATGCCCCGCCGCTGTCTCACAATCCTCCATGGGGGCTCCGGGGGCGCCGGCTGTCACCGCATGTCTGCAGATTTGAGCTTCTGTCCCGCCGCGGTTCCTGGGACAGAGAGAAGGTGCATGTGGTCTCCTCCTTCTTCTTTGTTGAAAGTGCCCTTCACTGGCTCCGGGTGTCCCAAGCTGCGCTTCAGAACTTTCCTGGGTCCAAGTGAGGCATCTCCCTCCCTCCTGCGCTCTCCCGGTCACTATATTCCCGTGGTCCAGTGGCAACTTTTGGAGAGTTTCTCTGACTGCTTCTTACACATCCGTCATCTTTTTCCTCCCCCCTATGCTTTAGTATGGATTCACTCATTTCGCATTTTACTTTGGGTACTAATATTGCTTGTGTGTCATACACATAAATCTGTCCCTCATGCATTTGAGTTTCTTTCAGTTTTTGTTTGTTTATGTTCCTTCCCAATTCATTTACTCCTCAAACTTTATTCAGTTTCTGCATATTTTTAGAGTATCAGTCATTCTTTTTTACTTTTCAGTGAATATCAGCTTTTAATTAACTCCCTTCTACAGTAAATGTAATGCCCACCTAACACTACTTTATTAACTTCTGTTTATGAGAGTATATTTTTCCAGAGTTCCTATAGATGGCTAATCTTTTTGTTACAGAATTATTTCAGTTGACACCAAGTCTCATCTACTGCCATTTTCCATATTTTTATTTGCACATGTTTGCATTACATAATGTTTATATTCCTTGTGTGGATTTGGTACGTGTATGTAACATATGTTAATTCCTTTTTGCCTCCTTTTTCCCTCCCCTCTGGCCCCCCTCCATTGTCCCTTGATCCCCTTCCCATTTGCAAAAGATCTATCTCCCTACTTCCTATTATCCATCTTTTATTTTGCCCTTTATTATATTTTGGGTTTCTTATATAAGGGAAACCATGTGATATTTAAGCTTGTGTGTCTGATTTATTTCATTTAAATTTATGGTCTCAAGGGACATCCATTTTCCTACAAATGACTCATGTTTTTCTTTCTTTGTAGCAGAACAGTACTCCGTTGTATGTAAATGCCACATTTCCTTTATCCATTCTTCTGTTGATGGACTTACAAGTTGCTTCCAAGATGTCACTATTATGAATCGTGCTGCTTTCAACATGGTTGTGGGTACATCTCTGTGGTTTGATGTCGTTAGCCCTTTTGGGAAGATACCTAGAAGGGGAATAGCTGGGTCAAATGGAATTTCTGGTTTTAGATTTTTAAGGAATCTCCACACTGATTTCTATAGTAGTTGTACTGTGATGACTCCCATAGCTACATAGTTACTAGCTGCATAGTTACCATCTACATAGTTACTAGACAATAGAAAAATATCATTGAGGAAGTGTATATAATGGTCAAATAAATCAACATCTAGTCCCTAAATGTTAGAGGTTGCCAGTGTATGACAAAGTAGTAAAGTTAGCACATTTTTGTACACTTTGTGTTGAAATACACAGAAAAGCTTGTTCTCTGTAAATAATTTTGGATTCAGTCATCTGTAACATTACATATGCCTGTACTTGTCCACTGGGTTGAAGCAGAAAGAAGAAAATAGGGCCAAAATGGTCATACATAGCCAAAAGTGGAGCAAAAGAAAAACTTGCTGTTCTATTCTTTTGTAATAGCTAGGTACCTCTGTAAGTTCCTTATGCAAAAGCCAATGTACCAACCATAACCATTATACGCTGTTCTGAGAATAGTTGATTTCTGTTCCAATCAGGATGTGGTTTTTGCTTTAAATTCTGTGTGTTAAACAGATCCGGCACTGATCTGTGATCTCCCTGCATCTTGCAGATCAGTCGCTGGCTGAATAAAGGATCATTAAACTTCTAGACTGGCTGCCTGGCTTTCTATTATGAGTTTGAACCCATGACAGCACTAGTTTACATTGCACCCAACAATGTACAAAGATTCCTTTTCCCTGCAGCCTTGCCAGCATTTGTTATTATTTGATTTTTGGACTATGGTCATTCTTCCTGGGGTAAGATGGAATCTCAGTGTTATTTAATTTGTATTTCCCTAATGGCCAGTGATGCTGAGCATTTTCTCAAATATTTATTGGCCATTTTTACTTCTACTTCTGTGACATGTCTATTTATTTCACTTGCCTATTTTTTGATTGGGTCTTTTATTTTGCGGGTCTAATTTCCTGAGTTTTTTATATAGTCTAGATATTGCTCCTCTGTCTAAGGAATGGCTGGCATTTTTCCCCTTTTCTGGTAGGTTTTCTTTTCACTCTGTTAGTTGTTTCTTTTGCTTTGCAGAAGATTTTTAATTTGATATGACCCCATTTGTTGACTGTCAGTGCTACTTCCTGCGCAACTGGAGTTCTGTTCAGAAAGTCTTTGCCTACACCTGACTTCAAAAGTTTTACTTATTTTACCTTCCAGCAGGTTAAGTGTTTCTGCTTTAACATTGAGTTCTTTGATCAGTTTTGACTCTCCTTAAGTATATGGTGAGAAATATCGCTCTGGAATCAATGTTCTGCATATAGATAGCCAGTTCACCCAACCCTTCATTAAAGAGGGTATCTTTCCCCTAGTGTGTGCTTTTGACCCATTTTTCAATAATCAAGTGGTTGAATGTACTTGAGGTTACTTCTGCATCCTCTGTTTTGTTTTGTTGCTGCTCATATCTGTTTTTGTGCAAGTGCATTCATTTTTTATCTCTGTTGCTTTGTAATATAACTCTGAGTACAGGATTGTGAGGCCTCCCACTTTGCACCTTGTTATCTATAATTGCTTTTACTCTTCTGGGCCTCTTCTGATCCCATATGTATTGTTGGATTATTTTCTCCAGTTCTGTGAAGAATGCGTTGTTATTTTGACAGGGATTGTGTTACATCTGTATATCAATTTTGGAAATATTGGCATTTTGAATATGTTGGTTCAGCCTATCCAGGAACAGGGGATATCTTTCTATTTTTCAGAGTACAGTAGTTTTCATTTTAGGGGTCCTTCACTTCTTTAAGTCAATTCCTTAAGTTAAATATTTAATTTTTCTTGTGAATGACATTTTTCTCCTAATTCATTTCTCAGTTAGTTCATTATTACAAGAGTTCTACTGCTTTTTGTGTGTTTATTTTGTAACCTGCTACATTACTGAATTTTGGTTATTGATCCTAAGGGTCTTTGGGGGATTTCTTTGAGTCTTCTATTTAGAGGATCATTCATCTGCAAATAGTAATAACTTGAGTTCTTCCTTTCCTATACATACCCTTTTTATTACCTGATTGTGCTTGCTAATATTTGTTGCTAGTACTATGTTGAAAGGAGCAGTGATAGTGGGCATCTTTGTCTTGTTCCTGATTCTTTATGCCTGCTTTGTGTTGATCAGAAGTCTCATAAAGCCACTTTTATATCCTACCTTCATTGGCTAGACTCTTCTCACTGAGTTATTTCTGTGTCTCCAGGACAGTTTTAGATGATAAGCCTGAATTAAGTGGCTTTTGTAGAAACACACATTAATACACAGACATGGCCAAGAAAGCCAGTTCTGCCACATGGGTGCCTAGATCCAGGGTGAAATTGCTGAGCAGATTTTGGTTCTTTTAAAAGTCATCTACTTCTTTAGTTATGAATATTGGGCTCCTTAGATTAGAGGAACATCAGACTTATACCTTGTTCATTTCTGACTTTCCTCCTTAAAATATTTTATTATTTGATATTATAGTACATGTATAATAATAATATAAAATAAGATTGCTAGTGTTAGTTTTTTTTTATCTTCCTAAAATAGTTGCTAAATCTTGAAAGTAATCAGTAGTTTCTGTGAATTAAAAAGAAAGAGCCAATGAATGAATGAATAAAGATAAATTTAAGCTTGGCTGGTTTTGTTTCGGGGTTACTGGGAAGTAAACCAAGGACCTTCACACTGAGTTACAACCTCACCCCACCCCCAAGAAAGAGTCTTGCTAATTCACTAGGTAATGCTGGCTGAGTTTGAACTTGTGATCTTCCTGCTTCAGCCTCCCAGAGTGCTGGGGTTACAGACATGTGCTGCCAGTCCTGACAACTGCCGATTTTGAATATGATTCTTAAAGATGGTAAAATGAATGAACTGCTGACATATAGCTAGGTTCCTCACTAGTGTGGCCAAACAGAAAGCAATATTGCTGTGAATACTGAAACAAAATATATAAATTATTTCTCGTGTTCTAAGACAATTAGTTTAAAATAAATAAACCCTGAGCTATTACACATATCACATAATGTTCAAGTAATTTTATAAGCACACTTTGAATGATCTCTGGAGAACCAGAAGGGTATTTTTAACATCAAAAGTATGTTTCAGTAATATATATTTTAGGCAAGCCAAACTCTTGGTGATGATACTGCCTAATGAAGAAATATCCATTTATTAATATGCTTGCTTAAAATCTAGGAAAAAGGTTACTTGACATGAAATGAAATTTTTAGTCTTTGCCATTCATAGACTTTATTTAAAATAATTCACAGTATTATTTTTGTTTAGAAAATATAACATCTGGCAATTGCTTTCCTAGTGTCAAACTAAATGCATGTTTTCTATTGATTTATTCAGTGTTAAGGCTGAAGGAAGTTTACTTCTCATGACCCCAATACTTCATAAATATGAAAGCAAATATCTAAGGATATTTGTATTCTGTCAGCACCTAAGCAGAAGCCACAATTAATGGCAAAATCGATGCCTATTTATTTTTACTTTTGCTTTACTTTACTTTTATTTTACTTTTAATCTGGAAAACAAAGAAATATATATGTTATGTAGGATAGCAAAGAGAAGATACATACGATCAGATATCATGACCATGCTCTAGATGCAGTTAAAATCTATTTTGTACTTTATATCCTGGTGTGAAGTTGAAAGACATTAATGACTTTGTTCAGTTTAATAATAGCTGCTTTCAGAAGTCTGTAAGTATTATTACCCATGTGTAACACTTGAATAGCATTTTAATGCGTGCAAGTTTTCGTATACCATAAAAACTATGTTGACATTACATTAGAATCCAAATGAGACTTACATGGAAAAGGGCTATAAAAATATAAAAAAATTACATGTAACCTCCTTCTGTGGTGCCGTGTCTATTATATAGAATATAGCAAACAATTTATAGAGCAAGGCATGGAGATGCATGGTAAGTTGTCTTTGATTTTAATGTGTAAAATACTGCTCCTGGCAGTGGTTCCCATGGTGTTTCCTGCCCCTCGTCTTGCACAGTTTTTTCCAGCTCCCCAAATCTCTCATCTTCCAGTTGGAAAGCACCTTTCACTCTCGTTTCTTCCACATTTTTTCCTTCGTAGGCATCGCCTACATGCTCCTGAAGCTGCTCACCCTCTGGCCCTTCTCATTCACCTGAGCTCCTTCGCTCTTTCTACTCTGGATTGGGCACCAATAATTCTCACTGTTAATACATTATGTTAAAGGAATGGTAAATTTCACGTCCCACTTCTGCCATTGTAGTATTTCCTTTTTGAAAGATTTCAAGAGATTCGGTAAAATAAATATTTTACTTTTAGGATCTCACCTACCATATGATATTATTAGAAGAAACAATTGAGGTAACTAAGCCTTTCTGAACACCCTCATACACTGGGAGAAGAACAAATGTAATTTTCTTATATTCTTGAGTAGCAAAACCAGGACTCAGAGCTCTGAGTTAGGTAACTTAGGATGGTTACAGGAAAGTAAAGGTATTGACTCCATAAATCACTTACCTCAGCTGAAAATTATTCAGTTTTTTTACTTGGAATAAGATATCAGTATTTACCCAGCCACAGTGAAGTGACTTTCCATTACATAGATGTGTTTTCAAAATGTGACCTGGAAAATACAGTACTGAAAATTTATCCTTTTTTACTCTATGATGAATTATTTTTTATCTTATACAATATTGCAAGCAACAAGCTAATAAGCAGTATGACTTTCTTTAATAGGACTAGTAATTTGAACATCATCTTTGGTATTTTAGCACATTACTTCAGAAAATGAAGGTATTGAAATTTAAAATATGAAACCATTTTGATGTTTACATATAAAGTGTTATGATTAATAGATGTTATTTTAAATGCATAATTTAATCATTAAATCATATAATAGGCCTTTCACTATAGTCAAATATGGGATTATATGCCTTTATCATTTATTTTCAAACTCATTTCATAATAACAAATCTGCTTCTGATGATCTTCTAAACTATCACAAAACTTACAATTAATCACTGAATGTTTTGTTTTGTTCATGCTTTAAGAAACATTGCTAGAATTTCCAATTTCTTCCACGTTTTTAAAAATTATATATTTCCGAACTTTACCTCTCCAAATCAGATGAATCAATCAGTGGGTTTTTAATACTTGATTTTCTAAAATATATTCATAAATTAAATCACATAATTTTCTATATAGACATAACAATGAAACACTAAGCTAGAATTACATTAAAATTTAGTATTTCCAGCCTTCATGTAAACTGTGGAAATGACTTTGTACACAATGCCTTACATCCTTCTCTGTTTGGTGATGTTATGATGTCTACTTTACTTTGTCATTCCATAAGTTAAAAAAAAAAAGAATATAATATTTATATTGAGAATTTGCAATGTAGTTAACCTTTCAAAATATAAATTCAAATAATTCAGTCCTGCTCCCTGGTCTGACCTGTAGGTAATGATAAAATAATTGGACTAAAAATATTGGATCATGTTATCTGTTCTTTGTAGTTACTCTTTCTGCTCTTTCAATCTTTGATATAATTCTAATACATCCGCTAGTCTTTCAATTTTTTTATTAGTATGTGTTTGTGGTGCATGCACTTTACAATAATCTTGGGGAATGAATACGTGTATTTATACAAGCTGCTTCCTTTTTTAAAATCCCCTTCTCCATCCCTCCCCCTTTCCTCCCTTCCCCTTTAATTTACCTTTCCCTATTTTTATTCTCATTGATATTATTAATCTTACCTCATGTTTATGGTGTATAATTCATTGAGGTTGTTAGGGTCTCGTACGTGGCTTAACTTACTCCACTCAATTCCACTTCCCCTGCCCCTCCCCCTTCTCCCTTGACCTGATGGACCCCTTCCCACTTGCAAGAGATCCATGTCCTCCTCTCCTCTCCTTCTGTCCATCCATTATTATTCTCTTTGTTTGTACTTTGCCTTACTCAAATGAGAGATAACATATGGTATTTGAGCCTGTGTCCAGTTTACTTTACTTAACATTATATTTTTCAGGTGCATCCATTTTCCTACAAATGTCTCATTTATCCTTTGTAGCTGAGTAGTATTCCTTTATGTACAGATACCACATTTTCTTTATCCAGTCATCTGTTGACAGGAATACAGGCAGCATCTAGGATTTAGTTATTATTAATTGTGCTACTATACACATTGCTGTGTATGTATAAACACTGGTATGCTTATACTATTTCTGAAGCTCTTTGGGGAAGGTGTGAATGGTCACTGGGTCATATGGAATTTCTCATTTCAGTTCTCTGAGAAATCTCCATATTGATTTCCATAGTGGTTGTACTAATTTACATTCTCACCAGCAATGTAGGAGGGTTCCTTTTTCACTGAAGCCTTGTCAGCATTTGCTATTTTTTTTTATCTTTTTGATGATTGCCATTCTTTCTAGAGTAAGATGGAATCTTAGCATTGTTTTAATTTGCATTTCTCTGGTGGCCAGAGATTAACAGTTTTTCATGCATTGGTTGGCCATTTGAATTTCTTCTTCTGTGAAGTGTCCGTTCATTTCACCTGCCTATTTCTTTTCTCAGTCTTTAATTTTAGGTGGTCTATATTTTTACTCTTTATATATTGTAGATATTAGTCCTCTGTCTGAGGAGTATCTGGCAAAAATTATTTTCCCATTCTGGAGGTTGTCTTTTCACTGTAATTGATTCTTTCATTGTACAGAACCTTTTCAATTTGATGTAATCCCATTTGTTGATTCTTGCTGTTATTTCTTGGGCAATTGCAGTTCTGTTTAGAAAATCCTTTCCTACACCCATGGCTTCAACTGTTTTATCTATTTTATCTTCCAGTATGTTCAGTGTTTCTGTTTTAATAGTGGGATCTTTTATCCATTTTGATTTTAATTTAGTACATGGTGAGAGATAAGGGTCAAGTTTCAGTCTTCTGCAAACAGTTATCCAGTTTTCACAGCACCACTCGTTGAAGAGTGTCTTTCCTCCAAGGTATGCTTTTGTCCCCTTTGTCAAAGATCAAATAGCTGAATGTGTCTGGGGATGTTTCTGTATCTTCCATTCTATTCCGTTGATCCCCATAGCTGTTTTGTTGTTGTTGTTGCTTCCAGTACCATGCTGTTTATATCACCATTGCTTTGTAGCATAGCTTGAAGTCAGGCATTGTAAAGCCTCCTGCTTTTCTCTTTTTGCCCAAAATTTCTTTTACTATTCTGGATCTCTTCTGGTTCCATATGAATTTTAAGATTGTTCTCTTTAGATCTGTTTTAAACTATTTTTAAACTATGTTTTTAAACTATGTTTTTAAAACTATTTTATTACTATTTGTATTGGGACTGCTTAAAATCCGTATAACAGTTTTGGAAGTATGGCCTTTTTGATGATATTGGTTCTGCCTATCCAAGAGCAGGGGGCATCCTTCCATTTTCTGATGTCCTCTTCAATCTCCTTTTTCAGAGTATTGTAGTTTTCTTTGTAGAGATCTTTCACTTCCTCGGTTAGGTTAATTGCTAGGTATTTCATTTCTTTTGAAGCTACTTTGTTTTTATAATTTCCTTCTCATCAAGTTGGTGTACAAAAATGCTAAGGATTTTTGTGCATTTATCTAGTATCCTGCTACATTGCTGAAATTGATTACTAATTCTAAGAGTTTTTTGGTCTTTGGGTCTTCTATGTAAAATACCTTGTCATCTGTAAATCATTATAATTTGAGGTCTTCCTTTCCTGTATGTGTTCCTTTTATTTCTTTCTCTTACCTGATTCCTTTGGCTAATGTTCCAAGTACTATGTTGAATAAAAGTTGTGATGATGGGCATCCTTTTCTTGTTCCTGATTTTAGGGGGATTGCTTTTAGTTTTACCCATGAAATATGAAGTTTGCTGATGGTTTGTCAATAATAGCTTTTATTAAATTCATGAATGGTCCTTCTATACTTGTTTTCTGCAGGAATTTTATCATGAAAGTGTTGGACTTTGCCAAAAAACCTTTTTTTGCATCTATCGATATGAACACGTGGTTTTTGCCTCTGCTTTTGGGTATGTGATGTATTACATTTATTGACTTACATACGTTGTACCATCCTTGAATGTCTGGGATGGAACCTACTTGATCATGATGTATGATATTTTTGATAATGTGCTGAATTTTACTCACTAATATCTTGTTAAGGATTTTTGCATCTATATTCATTAAGGAGATTGGCCTATAGTTCTCTTTTTACTTGGGTCTTTATACAGTTTTGGGATCAGGTTAATACAGGCTTTCATAAAAAAATTTAGGGACACTCCATTCCTTCCAATTTCTTTGAAAAGCTTGAGTAGTATTGGTGATATAACATCCTTAATTGTTTTATAGAATTCAGCAGTGAATCCATCAGGTCCTGGGTTTCTTTTGGGTTGGTAGATGCTTTATTACTATGTCGATTTTATTGTTTACTATTGAGTTCAGCATATTTAGATCTTCTTGGGCTAGCTTTGGTAATTTGTGTGAGTCTAGGGAGCTGTCAGTTTCTTCAAATTTTGTCAATTTTTTTAATACAAGTTTTCAAAGTAGTTACTGTCTTCTGGATTTCCACACTGTCTGCTGTGACCTTGCCTTTTTCATCTTTAATTCATTGATGTGAGTCTTTTTTCTCTTTCTCTTGGTAAGTCTAGCTAAAGGGCTTATCTGTTTTGTTTATGCTTTTGAAGATCTAGCTCTTGGGCTGGTGAGATAGCTCAGCAGCATAAGCGCCTGCCTGGCAAGCGTGAGGTCTTGAGTTCGACTCCCAGTACCTGCATATGAAAAAAGGGCCAGTGATATCGCTCAGTGGCATGGGTGCCTGCTGGTGCATGAGGTCCTGAGGTTGACCCCTGGTACCCACAAAAAAAAAAATCTAGCTCTTTAATTTGTTGATTTTTTTTAAATTGCTTTGTTATCATTTCATTGATTTCTGCTCTAATCTTTATAATTTCCCCCTTAATTTAAGTTTGGGTTTGGATTGTGATTGGTTCTCAAGTATCTTAAGATTTCTCATAAGGTTATTTATTTGAGCTTGCTCTGTTTTCCTAATGTGAGCATTGATTGTGATGAACTTTCCTCTTAGGACTGCTTTCATAGTGTCCTACATGTTTCAGTGATTTCCAAAAATTTTTAAATTTCTTCTGTGACCCATTGGTTTTCTAGGAGTGTGTTGTTAATTTTCCAGGTGCTTTTACCTTTTCTGTAATTTCTTCTGTTATTGATTTCACTTTTCACTGTACAGTGGTCTGATAGTCCACATGGGGTAATTGCAGTTCTTTTGTATTTACCTAAGTGGGCTTTGTGGAGTCGTATGTCAGCTATTTTGGAAAAATTACCATGTGCTGCAGAGAAGAATCTATATTCTGTTGTAGTGGGGGTAGAATACTCTGCAGATAACTATTAAATCTGTATCTTCAATGGTGTGGTTTAGTTCTGATATTTCTTGATTTTTTTTCTTAGTTGATTTGTCTCCTTGTGGATGTGAGGTGTTAAGATTGCCCACTATGATTGTGTTAGTATTTATTTGATCTTTTATGTTCACCAGTATTTATTTTATGAAGATTGAAGCTCCAGTAATTGGTGCATATATATTTATCAATGTAATCTCTTCTTGTTGGATTGCACCCTTATATGTAGAATGCAGTGACCTTCTGTGTCTCTTCTAATTTGTTTTAGCTTGAAGTTTACCCTGTCTGATATTAAAATTGCTACCCCTGTTTGTTTTCGAGGTCTTGTTGAGTGAAATATTGTTTTCCATCCTTTAACTTTTAGTCTGTGAATATCTTCTCAGATTAGGTAAGTTTCTTGACTGCAGCAGATGGTTGCATTCTGTTTTTTGATCCAGTCTGCCAGTCTGTGTCTTTTAATTGAGGAATTGAGGCCATTAATGTTGAGAGAGATTATTGAGATGTGTTATTTACTATTATGGCATTCTTTGTGTTGGTGACTCCTTTGTTTTTCTTTTCCTGTCTTTTTTTGTGGTTGTTGTTTATCCATTGACTTTAGCTGGTGTTTCATTTCTTCTGGGTTTCTAGCTGTATTAGTTTCATTATCTAGGATATTGTTGGGTATTGCCTAGAGTGCTGGTTTTGTAGTCATAAATCTCGAGTTGGTCTTTTTCATGGAACATCCTTACTTCACCATCTATTTGGAAAGAAAACTTTGCTGCTTAGGTTAGCCTAGTTTGGAAGTTATTTGCTCTTAGGGCTTGAAATACTTCACTCCAAGATTTTCTAGCCTTGAAGGTTTGTGTCGAGAAGTCTGCTGGAATTCTAATTGGTCTAGCTTTGTATATGGTATTTTGTCTTTGTTTTTGTTTTTCTTCTAGTGCTTTTAAAATTCTGTTTTTCTGCTGGATATTTGATAATTTAATAAGGATATGTCTTGGTGAGTCTCTTTTGTTATTCTGTAATCCTTGCTTCTTTGTATGTTGAACTCCTTTCTCATATTTGAGTTTTCCACTATGATTTCTGTAAACATATTAATAATTCTATCTGTGTTATCTTCAGCTTTTCTCTAACTCCAATTAACCTTAGGTTAGTCTTCTCAGTGTCATTTAGTAACTGCTGGATGGCCTTTTCTTGTTCTCTTCTTTTATTCATGACTTCTCTGAGTGCTTCTTAATACCATTTTTCCTGAATTTCAGACACTCTATCTTCACATTGGTCATCTCTGCAATTTATAAATTCCATACATTTTTTTTATTTCAGGTATTTCTATTTGATATCGTTTCAAAGATTCTATATCCATGTTGAATCTCTCATTCATGTTTTGAACGGTTTTCGTCAGGTTGTCCAATTTTTTACTAATTTCCCCCGATTTCACCTGGGACATATTGAGTGATAAGCCATGAAATTTTTACTTAT
Organism: Erethizon dorsatum; assembly: GCA_028451465.1. NCBI lineage: Eukaryota > Metazoa > Chordata > Mammalia > Rodentia > Erethizontidae > Erethizon > Erethizon dorsatum. The sequence goes on along the minus strand of CM051830.1, from coordinate 58,310,713 downwards.
TTCTCTTTGAGATTGTATAGTTTCTTCATCTCTTCTATAAACTTTTCATAGAGTTCTGCTGCCTGGTATTTGTTTTCCATTCTATTTGTGCCCCCTGGCTCCATCTTAGGGGAATTAGGAGACCTTGGGGGATTCAGTTGCCTTGTTTCCCCGTGATATTGTGTGTATGTATATCCATTTTTTATTAATTATGATCCCCTGGAACTCCAGATATGGACATAGAGAGAAAACCAGTTCTTATCTACTATTATTTTGCCTTACTATACTAGTAAATTTAGTGGCATCACTGGCATCAAATGACAACTGGGTACACCAAACCCTAGGATCCACTCCTGGGCATCCTTTAACCTGAACTGAGGAGACTATGATTTTAGTGCAGACAGACAACCTGTGTATTAGCCTATAATACTTTAGACCGTGAGATTCTACTGAGTGCAGGTAGCTGTGCCACAGGTCAAAGATACCACTAGACTGCCTCTTCAGGACCACTCCCTCTGATAAGTTCACCCTCCAAGCCTGGCCTCACGCAACAGAGTACAGGCCCTGTGAACTTGGGCCTCCTCCCAAGGGACCCGAGGAGATGCTTATGTAACTCTCCCTGTCTCCAAGCCTACGACCCAAGGATTCTCTCACCCAGTCTCTGTGGTAGAGTAACACTTCTGTTCTGAAGCAAACTCTCCTCCTGGTGTTGGTCTCTTCTTCAGTCAGGTGGGTGAGTGAGTTGTCATTTCCGTGGCCCTGTGCTGAGAAGACAGCAGGAGCAGCCCCCAGCCTGTGCTTGTCCCATCAGCCCCAGGATTCCCCCCTGGACTGAGCATGCGGGGCAGGCCTGGGCACATGACGTGGGCCCCAGCGTGCAGCCAGGGGGTTGGGGTAGTTGCTTGGTGGGTTCAGAACAGCTTCCTCTAGGGGAGGTCACTTGGTTTGGCCCTGCCATGAGGCCAGGAGGTGGGGGGCAGTGACTCAGCGGGTGACAGGCTTCTTCCATGGTCCTGGGTGTGGTGAACTCCTGCTGGGTCTCAGGGAGGCTTCCTCCCGGGCATGTGGCTCAGGTTTGCGGTAGGATGGTTATCCATAGACTTTCAATTTTAAACAAAATGTATACAAATAAAGGATTAAAAATGAAAATATTATGTTTAAATTGACAGAATATTTGATTAATCATCAAAGACAGAAATTCAATCAGTCACAACCCAGACCATTTAGCAATTCCAGAAGCTCTTTTCTGTTTTATTTTCTCCTTAATGTTTGATGCATACAAAAGAATATATTAAAATGTATGTAACTAAATTTGGGTTTAATGGTTTCCACTCCTTTTCTGATATGCATGGAATAGAATTTGAATGTGGTACTCAAAATACATTTTTCAGTACACACAACTTAGCAATTCCTCTTAGGATCATGTAGCTTTTGAATTTGTCTTTGAATTGTCAACAGAAGGACACTTTTTTTTCTTCCAAATTAGATAATTATTTGTAATGCTTAATGTATATCTTATATGAAATATAATTGCATACAAATTTGAAGAACACAATCTTTAAACAGTGTGCCATTGCAGCCTTTCAAATAATGACTAGTCTGAAAACCTTGGTTATGTAAAAATATTCTGATGTTTTCTGAGAGTGAATTCCCTTGCGAACATAAGGATACCTTTACTAGTGTGTGAAAGTGGTGGCAATCTAGGTAGATTTATTTTTTTAGCTAAGATAAGCATCCCATTATTTTAACAATGTAGTTTATTCAACTGATAATTGGGAAATAGGAATAATGATTTTGAACACTGGAGTATTTTGAGATCAATGTATTTGTAACCACAGATTCTCCTGAAATTGCCAATTATAAAAATTTAATTCAAAGTTCAGATCATTTTCTTTATTGTTTCTAAAAGTGTAGCCCAGACTTGCAGCTTGATTTCCAAATTTATGTACATTTCTAATGAGTTGTAATAATAACTGAAAAAATATTATATTTAGATCATTGCTTATTTTTATTAAGTATAAGAATAAATGTCAATGTAAATAATTACATAGCATTATCTATTTTTAGTTATTGACGCAGAAAATTTATAGGTTAACTTAACAATGCACTAGTGTTAATATAAATAATTGATCAGAAATCTGATTGATTAAGTAAGGGGGAAATGTTAAACATTAAAATTAAAAAGCTTACTCTGAAAAATAACTGCAGATTAAACTGTCTGATTGAACTAGATTTATATAGGTACACAGATATTTAAAAATATTAAAAAAATTGGAACTGCTAATTTTTTTTTTGCTTCAGTGGATTAAAAGGGTATTCAGAAAGTTCTAACTATGCCACACACACACACAATACCAGTGTCAGAATTTGCTCTCTGGCTCTATGATTGGATAGAATTCAACTTTAATACCACATTCTACAGTCTAGGTTGATAGCACCTTTTCATCAAAGACATCAGGCAGTAAGGAAAGAAAAAAATTGTTCGTGCTCCTTATTGTCAGTGGAATTACTGCATCTACAGGTCAGGGCATCAGTACAGTTGCTGCATGCTTTAGCGCTTTACCAATCCCTTCTGCAGGCCACTTTATATAGCTGGAAACTCTTCTTGCCTTTGAATTTTTGAAGCATAATTTTGATTGCTCTTTATCCATAAAAATATTCCAAGCTTTCTCCAAATCTTTTAGATCTGGCAGAACTATAAACCTCGTAATGAGATTTTTGAAGAGAAATGGCTTTTTATAAGTGGTTTAAGCTGAAACATCAGTGTTTGTGTTACCTGCTGTGAACGCGTGTATGAGAGGGAGGAAAACAAAACAAGGCAGAGAGAGAATATTACAAATATCTCCTGCTCTTTACACTTTAAAAGGAAAGTAGTGTGTTCATACACATAAAGTAGATCCTTTTTTTCCATGGATTCCACATGCATGCATTCAATCTGCCTCAGATAAAAAGTATTTCAAAATAAGTTGCCTATGTATTGAACATATGCACTTTCTCATGGCATTATTTCCTCCATGGTACAGTATACCAACTATTTATCTTGCATTAACATTGTGTGACCTGTAAGTAATCTAGAGATGATTTAAGTATAGGAGAGTATATGTATAGGTTATACGCAAATACTACAACCATTTTATATAACGAGCATGAGTATCTATAGATTTTGGTATTCAAGGAGCACTCTTGGAGATAGATATATATGGTATATGTATATGAGTGTAGACAGTGTGCACACACACTAATATATATGTCCATTTATCTCATATATCAATCTCATATTATGAATAGCACAAATTTATTTTGGATCATATATGGGCTATTCACATTATATAGTTTTTTAAAATTAACTCTATTTTGAAAAATTTATTATGTGCTTTCAATTCCATATACGTGGAAGCCATAGAAATAAGTTAGATAAATCTCCTAAATGAAGAAGCTTACAATCTATTAAGAAAATCCATAAAGCAATGTAAGAATGTTTAACAGAAAAATACTGCAAATATGTAACACTTTGGCAAAGGAATAAAGTAGTAGTGACCTACTCTATTTTGTGGGATCTCCAACAAGAGGTGAACTTTGTCCTCCATGTTCAAACAAGAGAGCATTACAGGGGGCCGGTGGATGGCTCAGCGGCATAAGTGTCTGCCTGGCAAGTGCGAGGTCCTGAGTTCGACTCCCGGTACCCACATATGAAAAAAGGGCTGGTGATTTTGCTCAGTGGCACAGGCGCCTGGCGAGGTCCTGAGGTCGACCCCAGTACCCACAAAAAAAAAAAAAAAAAAAAAGAAAAAGAAAATAAAGAGAGCATTACATTGCTACATTTGATATCAAAGCCAAAAGAAAAAGTGGAGAAACAAAATTCTCGATGAGTTAAAGGCATGCATTGTCATGAAAACTAAACATACAACATTGCGTGATAAAATAGATAGGCTGAAGGAGCCAGATCTTAAAAAGACAAATGAAAAGTGCTTTGTGGAGTGATGAACTTAATGCTGCAGACAATGAGAGAAGTCCTTTACATGACCTGTAAGTAAGGAAATTAAACGGTCAAATTTGTATTTTATAAAAATAACTATTTGCAGCATTTATGTAGGTAAAGAGATACAGTACCAAATACTGCAATAATCAATATGACTTCAGCAGAGATGGTGAGAAGCGAGAAGACAGCAGGATTGAGAGACATGGGAGAAAGAAAAACATGTTTTTTTTACTGATTACATAAGAAGCAGAAGGAATAGTCAAGAATGATTGGAGTTTGCTTGCTTGTTTATTTTCACCAATCTGGGATGATTACATAGATTCAAAATCAAAAGTGCCCTGAGTATTTATGAAATAATTATTATCTCTTATAGAATGGGAAGAGCCTTCTGCCTTATACTGTATAACTTGATCATTGTTGGCTCAAATCCATTTCACATAAATGATGCAAAAGAACCCATCAAAATGGATCTTCGCGCTAGTTGCATTGATGCATAGAATTAGATGTGTAATACAGCTTCTCCCATACATGGTTTCTTTGACCTTACATTTATATTTTGATTGATCTAATCACTTTCTAAGAAATAAGATATAAGTTCATGAAACTTAAGGTGTACGGACAGGACTCTGTATATACACAAATTGTTTTTAAACATGTTCTTAGATAGCTCACAAACTTCTCATATCTCTATTGATTAAAATATTCTTGTAATTACTTATGTTTTACCATCTCTATGAATAAGAATAGGAGGACCCTTAAAATCTTTAGGGAAGTATGAGTAGAATTTCAAACTTTATAAAAAGTAGTAATGGAGTAATCAATGAGTGAAAGACTTTTGTAATTCTCTAAGCTAAATACTTCATATCAGGCATCTGTAAGCGTGAAACGCTTTTGCTTCCTTTAAAGAAATTAACCTAGGCCGGTGAGATGGCTCAGCGGCTTAAGCGCCTGCCTTGCAAGCGCGAGGGCCCGAGTTCGACTCCTGGATCCCACATACGAAAAAGGGGCCGGTGATATTGCTCAGCGGCACGGGCGCCTGCTGGCGCGCGAGGTCCTGAGGTCGACCCCCCGGTACCCACAAAAAAAAAAAAAAAAAAAAAAAGAAATTAACCTAAAAAAGTGATCTTCTAAACTCAGGAGCATCCGATATTTCTTACATGTTATTTGATGTTAATATACTTAATAAAATAATGTAATGAATGAAAAAATAACTTCAACAACACACAGATATATATTTGGTTTATTCATGATATTTATATAACATAAATGATATTAAACATCATTCTTTATGTAATCTTGCTCTTGAATATCTAATAATTGGAGCAAGCAGGGGTTCTGTGGATATTTCAAATGCTCTCCTTATTCTGAAAGTTTGAACGCCATCTGGCTTGTTGGCAACATGAATAGACGGTTTGTGGTTTGTGGATTTAGAAATCTCGTGAGTATTTTGCTTGTTTAAGACCCACCTGTAGGATTAGAGGATTTATGAACTTTCCTACAGCCACTCCAGTTAAACCTGTTTAAAATGCCTCCTCAGAATTCCTCCTACAGAATAAAATTATATTTTTATAGTCATCTTTAATTTTATAAATATAACCCAAACTCAGAATAAAGAATGTGCATAAGCTGTATCACCTACAATTGATCAACCAGAAGAGATGTGAACTTATGAAATATTAAATATACCATTTTTATCATTTATTTTAGGGGTCTAATATTAGCATGATTTGGGCAAATAGCAATATTGGAAATAGGCAAGATTTCTCTAAAGTGTAATTCATTAAGTTTCAACCTGATAGGTCCATGAAAATGTATTTTCACAACAGACTTTTGGGACATAAAATGTTAGTAAATTTTAATTTTGGATCTTTGAACTTGAAGTCATTCATGAAAGTTATTATTTTGCTAATTTTTGCTATAATTTTAATGTCACTTGCTTAAATATTTAATCATGCTATGTTGCACTTTTGAAGATTATGGCTCTTCTTATTATAAGAATCACTTTGTTGTATTTTTTCATATCTAATCTCAGTACTTCACTTTTGTACATTCCCAAACTTTGCATAGCATGTATCACAGTGTTTGGTATTTGGAAAGAAGAGATAGCTAATATCAATTGACCTCATTGAGATTGACTAAGCAGGAGCTCAACTCCATTAAATTTTTCACCTTGTTTGAAATGTCACAGTGTTTTGGAGGAGTAGATGTGTTTATGACTGTCACAGTGCACATTGACAATAAAAGTACAACAGATATGAATTTCCCTCAACATACTCACTCTCTTGATGAAGGAAATAATATGCTAAATAAAAACCAAGCCCAAAGTCATAAAGATGAAGTGAGATTGGAATTCACTAACAAGTTTTGGTACCTTACACATTCTTGGGTCATACAAAAGTACCTGGCTGGAGTATAGGATATGCAGGTGACTCTTCATTTTAGTACAAATTTGTATTTTCAACAATAATTTGGGAAGAGACAATTCTGTTCTTCCTGGTTCCCTCAGCTACACAGCAGTTGACCAGGGTTAGAAGTTTGGTCGCCTAAGAACATAGCCTCTCTGGTTATCTGGAGATTACCTCTGAGGTTCCGCCATTTCCGCAGGTAAACTAAATAGCCTGGGATAGCATCTCACTAACTCTCTTTAAGTGGCTAGTTCTCTAACAAATTTCTGATTTCTATATCTTAGTCTTGCAGGAATGCCTTGCGTTAATTTTCCTTAGTGAGCTTTTAGAAATGCACTCCCTCCTGGGAAGTAGCAGTAGGAACAGAGCAAGCAATCAGGTGTTTCTTGTCTTCCTTTCAATTCATGTGACAACATGAATACATTTTGAATACATTATACTAAATGGCATGAGTGTCAGAAAGACAAACATTGCATGATTAAATTAATATGAGGTATCAAAAATATTCACACTCTTAAAAATAAGGAATAGAATGTTGGTTGCCAGAGGCAGAACAAAGGAAAAAGGTTTAGTTGCTTTTAAAATGGTACGGAGTTTTATTTTTCTAAGTTGAGTGAGTTTAGATGTTTAGAGATGTCTAGATGTTTAGAGATTTTCTGTGTTGAATGCTTAAAAATTTATGCAAATAATGGATTTCAGTTTAAATATTTTACCAAAAGAAAAAAAAATAGATAAAATAGTGGAACAATAAGTTTTCATAAATATATTTGTAAAAATTTTTAAAATTCCTAATTATGTAATAAAACAGGTGAGGAAAAGGAAATGCATCATACTGTAGTAGTTGGACGCTATCTATGAACAACTGGCTACCGGAGTAATTATTCCTGAAAGCTAAGCCATTGAATTTCGATCACAAAGATAATGAATGGTAGCTACCAAATTTAATGTTTTCTTGATCAGGTCTGTTACAGGAGTTACATCTGCAACATCTAATATACAAGCTGCTATTAAAACCATATTTAGGCAAAATTTTCAAATATAAAGGTGAGCATCTTTTCAGCTACTGAAGGCCCTCAGTGATTTTTATTTTACACATCCCATTACTGAAAATCCTCCACATCATCACATTCAAAAAGACGGCTAAACATCCTCTTCCTAGGTCATACTTGAAATTTTAAGAGAATTTACCAATCAACTTAGTCACTTTTAAGTCTCCAGTTATTCTAACTAATATAATTTGCCCCAAAAGTAGCAAAATAAAGATAAATATAGTTAAGAAATTAGGATTAAATCTTTGACATCGGTAAATAACTGGCATAAACCATTTATGTAGTTCTATTCCATTATGTATTTCTATGACTCTTCCCTCGGACTCCTTCCATTTATTCTAATAACTAACCACGGCATTGCTTCCTTCCTACCTTCACAAACTGATAATCAGGGATGCAAATAGAAAAACCAGGCTGACCCCGTTACTAACTGAGTTATTTTCATATACTAGCTTAGAAATGTATATGAGTTTCAGTGTAAGATAGATCTTTAAACTTTCTAGATCTTTGGAGTTACTTTTTTAATCAACCAGTGGCGAAGATTAAGTTTATAATTGTTAAATCTCTTCTCTTAAATTTATATGAATGCTCCTCAACTTACAATAGAATTACATCTGAAAAAAATCCATCGTAAATTAAAAATACCTAAAGCCAAATATACACTTAAAACACTGGAAGTAGGACATACACAGATGCCATGTTGTGCACGTGATGGGATGTGAAAACACAAAGTGGAATATCCAAAATTAAAGGCAACAGCATGCACTGTAAAGCATCCTGTGTTATCCTCCCCCTCAGCTGGCTGCCAGCATGGAGAGAGAGTGTTATACCACACATCACTAGCCCAGCAAAAGACAAAATTCATAATTTGAAGGGCGATTTCTACTGAATCATCACTTTCATACCATTGTAACATGGATCCGTAGCAATTCAGGGACAATCTGATAACACATGGGCGAACACACACATTGAAATCCTTTGGAAACTCTTTAATCTAGCTTTTACTAATACACATAATAGGTGCCTATGCCAAATAAGCAAATAAATTCTTTACACAAGGGTGCATGTTGCTTTTTGTCTAATTGAGAAGAAATTTAATCTGTAAAATATTTAAATTTCCCTGTTTCAAGAATTAATCTTATATCTATTATCGTTTATCAATTTTTCTCAGGCAATTGAGCTCACCTTAGAACTAGGAATTAATGTTAAGGCTAGAAATTAAGTCACCATATTTAGGTACTGATTAACATCAGAAAATAACTTGAGATGGCTCAGCGGCGTAAGCGCCTGCCCGGCAAGCGCGAGGGCCCGAGTTCAACTCCCGGAACCCACATACAAAAAAAGGGCCGGTAATATCGCTCAGCGGCATGGGCACCTGCTGGTGCACAAGGTCCTGAGGTTGACCCCTGGTACCCACAAAAAAAAAAAAGAAAGAAAGAAAGGAAGAAAGAAAATAACTTACTCTCAGCATGTCTCTCCAGGGTAATGTTTTTCAAAGTAGGGGCCATGAATTGGTGTTTTTAAATTCTCTACAGTAACAGTCTTAATTTCGTATGTTAATATTTGTGAATAAATTTAAAAAGCAAATCACATGAAACATGTGATCAAATACTGACAGAATATAGTGTTTTATGTATACGTTTCTTTCACTGTCACACTGCAATCTGGTCATATTATGTTTATCATCAGAAGTTAATAGAAAATATTTTGGACACTGTACATATATTAAAAATTGAAGGCAAGTTATATTCACTTGAGATCATCTACCACAGAATAAGGAATGCTTCACAGCAATTTGATTTTTAGGTATTTATTTATTTTTGCCACTGGGGCTTGATATGTTGACCTCACTGGTCCTGATTTCTTGAGCTCAAATAATTCAATTCAGTCGTCCAAGTATCTGGGACTACAGGCATGTGCCACTACACCTGAGAGTAACTGGAATACACAAAACTACGAAAGAATTGAGTCACCATAAATCAAAATGGAGTACAACTAGGATGAGTGCACAAAACCCGAATCATAGATGAGATGGAAGGAGTATCATAGTCGTGTTGTAAATAGTGGTTGCAATTTTAACGATGTCATTGACCACATAAAATTATCATTAATTTAAACTTTAGGTTTTCTTTTTGTAGTTCTGTGAGCGGCATATTAAAATTTCCTGTTTTATAAAAACTATAGTATAGAGAGTTATTGCTGTTTTTTGTTTACAATATTTCTCCTTTATCCACATTTTTGCTTTCTGTGGTTGCAATTGTCCACAGTCAACAGCATTGAAAAAATACTAAATGGAAATTCCAGAAATAAACCATTCATAAGTTTTGAATTGCACACTTCTCAGAACAGCATGGTGAAATCATGCGCCGCCCAGTTCCATCCTTCCTTAGTCGTGGATCAGCATTTTGTCCGTCTTGCCAAGTGATACATGTCACCTGCTCGATAGTCACTCAGTAACTATCCCAGTTATCAGATTTTTTTTATTTTAAAGAGAAAAAACAATAAAAACAATGATACAAAATTTCAAAGCAAGATAGTAGGAGATTAACAATGGTTAATACATCGCATATTGTTATCTTCAAAGTAGTTGCTCATATTACAAGATATAGGCATGAAGTTACTAGATTTGTCAGATTCAACTGTCCCAGTATTACAGTGCTTTTGCTCAAGTAAACTTTAGTTTGTGACCACAAAGCACAAAAGTGGTGATGCTAGCAATTTGGATATGCCACAGAGAAGCTATATAGAGGGTTTTTTTTTTAAGTAATAAAGTGTAATTGCTTGAGGAAAGGAAAACAATGTATGCTGCAGTTGCTAAGATCTACAATAAGGAAAAAACACATGTGTGACATTGTGAAAGAGAAAGAAGAAATTCCTGCTAGTTTTGCTGTCACACTTCAGACTGCAAAAGTTACAACTACAGTGCACAGTAAGTGTTTGGTGAAGATGGAAAAGACAAAACGATAGGGGTTGATACTATTAAACTTTCAGGCTTCCACTGAAGGTCTTGAAACATCCTCCAGCAATAAGTGGAGACTACTGTATTCTTAAAAATTACTGAAAATCATTTTTATTAAAATACATATAGCTAGCTATTAACTTATATTTTCTATAGGTTTAAGATTACAATAATACAAAACATGACTGTAGTTGCTATCAACAATGAATTCAGGGCCGGCGATATGGCTTAGCAGCATAAGCGCCTGCTGGCAAGTGCAAGGTCCTGAGTTCGACTCCCAGTACCTGCATATAAAAAAAAATAAACAATGAATTCATCACTAAGTCAAAGTTGCAGACTGTCTTTCTGTAAGTTTCCTCTTTTATTACCCACACTTGTCCAGATAACTACTTACAATGTAAGTATAATTTCAGATAAAGTATGAAATTGTTGTTTTCTGATTAGTACACTCCTATCTTGTACTAAAGTCTCCTATTAAAAATTTGATTTTACTTTTTCTAATTTGTGAAAAGTTCAAAATCTTTATAGGCTTGATAAGCTTTCTGTAGATATAAGGTAATACTTAAATAGTAAATTTTAGATCCTAATAAATGCATACTCACTTCCTGTGTGGACAAATTCCAATTTCAATATTTATTTACTAACTCAAATTATTAGGATACTTAAATAGTAAATTTTAGATCCTAATAAATGCATACTCACTTCCTGTGTGGACAAATTCCAATTTCAATATTTATTTACTAACTCAAATATAATGAGAATGTGCTTTTTTCTTGCTTGATGGGTAACATTTGAAAGGATTTACATGATTTGTCAAGCATATGTACTTTTCCTGGTCTTAGTCGGGAAAGGATTATGCACATTTTTTTCTGCATATTATGAAAAAAATGAACTGTGAAAAAAGCAGAATGGGAAATCCATAATCCAAGAGAACTTTGGGCTTCATTTACAGAGAAGAAGAGAAAAAGAACCAAACACAATACATAAAAACTTCCTGGAATCTATTGATTGTAATTTTACAAATGAAATCTGTAAATATAATTTATAAGATGTTTTTAAATTGTGCAGTTATATCCTTTTTTGCCTTCTATGTGCTCTTCTTGTAGTAAGAAAAAGATAAAAGTTAGTGAGGAAGAATAATAAGAAAAAAAATGGTCCTGGACATTGTGGCATTTTGTCTTCCTTTACTTTTCAAAAGACGCCAGAAATTGTATCTTTTGACTGATAACGCTTTTATAAGTAAAAGTTTACATAGCATTAAGAAGAAGTTGAATGTATGTTGGAGAAAAGAGCCTCTTCAGCAGATATTACTGGGAAAACAGGCAATCTACATGCAGAAGACTGAAGCTAGACCCAAATCTCTCACCATATACTAAACTAAAATCAAAATGGATGAAAGACGTAAATGCTAAAACAGAAACACTTACCCTGCTGGAAGACAAAATACTGAAACTCTTGAAATCATAGATGTAGGCAAAGACTTTCTGAATAGAACTCTGGCTGCACAGGAAATAGTTGTGACAATCAACAAATGGAATCATATCAAGTCAAGAGGCTTCTGCACAGCAAAAGAAACAATCAACACAGTAAAAAGAAAACCTACCAAATGGTAGAAAATGTTGACAGTCATTCCCCAGATAGAGAACTCATATCTAGACTGTATAAAGAACTAAAATAATTAGCACCCCCCAATAAAAGACCCAATCAAAAAATGGGCAAGTGAAATGAATAGACATTTCAAAGAAGAACAAATAGCTAATTAATACATGAAAAAATGTTCAACCTTCTGGCCATTAGAAAAATGCAAAGTAAAACAACACTGAAGTTCCATCTTACGCCAGAAAGCATGGCCATCATCATGAAATCAAACAAGTGCTGGAGAGGCTCTGGGGAAAAAGAAATGCTTCTACACTGTTGTTGGGAATGTAAACTGGTACAACCATGACGGAAATCAGTATGGAAATTCTTCAAAACACTGAAACTAGAAATACCACTTGACCTAGGTACTCCCCTCCTAGGTGTCTTCCTGCAAGAGTTAAAGACATCATATTACAGTGACACGTGCACTCCATGCATTGTTTGCAGCAGCACAATTCATAATAGTTAGATGTAGAAAGAAAGCTATATGCCCATAAACAGATGAATGAATAAAGAAAATGTGATGTCTATACATAATGAACAGCTATATAGAAGGATAAATTTGAGACATTTGTAGGAAAATGGATGCACCTTGAGACCATAATGCTAAGCAAAATAAATCAGGCACACAAGTTTAAATACCAGTGGTTTCTCACATCTGAGTAATCCAAAGTAGAAATAAAGTAAAGAGCAAAATAAAAGATTGATAAAAGAAACCAGGAACATAGATCTTATACAAATGGGATGGAAACCAAGAGACTGAGGGTGGAGGAAAGGGGAGGGAAAAGGGGTGTTAAAAGATGAAAGATGTGTCACATGCATGAATGAACTATCCACAATTAATATAATCATAATATGTTGCAAACATGAAGTACATATAATAATAATAATGCAATCTGAACCTAGAGAAGGAGGGAGGGAGGAGGTTGAGGAGGGGAAAAAGGAATATTAAAAATCTAAGTATGTTAAGTACATGTATGTACTCCATAAGATGAACATAAAAAACATGTATGGTGAACACGTTCTAATAAAAAAAAAACTAGAAAAAATAAAGTATGCCAAATCCATGATAAAAAAGCAGTTGAAAATAAAATGTGATCAGGGTCTTATTGCTTCTGTCCACATTTTCTCTTAGTGCAACCAAAGTAGGATTAGTTTACTCTGTCATGTAAAATCTACAGCGAAGGGTCTATTTTTCTTAGTTTCGATGCCTCTAAACTTGTATTAGAAACATCTCTTTCAATGTATTCCACTCCAATGCACTTGTTTGGCTTGGAAAATAGTCACAGGAAAATATTTATTATGTTCTTTCTAGCAGCGTAACAAATGATTGCCACTGGATAATATAGTGCACCTATAATTTTCGTCTTATGTCTAATGATTGAACTAACATTGAATTCATAATTCACATTTGAATCATTATTTACATTGTGTAAATAAATTATACTTTATAATTCGTGAATTTGAAAATATACTTCAAGGCCTTATTGTACTCTTTCTGTCAAATTTTGTAGTCTTTTTGTGACTGTAAGCACACACTTTTTCCTTTTATTTCTTTTTACTTACCAAACCTTTAAAACAAAATGGAAATTCTCCTGTAGTCTTTTTCAAGACATAAACTTTTTCTTAACAAGAAGTCTAGTGAGAAAATCAATGTGTTGATAAATGATTCATCGGCTGTATTTTTTTATAAGGATTTGATAGTTGTAGTTTCCTCACAAAAACACAGAGAACAAATCAAAGGGCAAGTTACTCCTACGAACTAGTTGTAGAAGAGGTTATTCACCTAGATTTTTGAAATTTATAAATGTATAATCTTAGCATTCTTTGTTTTTGTACTAGCCATTTACTTGCTTAATATATATTTACTCAGCTTCTGCTATGTGCCAATGGGAATGTCATGAATTAAAACTGAATACAGAAAAAAAAAAAAGGAACCCCAAAGCTTACAGTCTTGGGGTTAGCACAGAAAGTAGCATACAGAGAGGAGAGAAAACAGAGAATACAATACAAGAAGATATATAATCAAGTACTACCTTTGCCTGGGTTGTATGTATGTAATGTAAAATATGAAGGAAGAGATGATAGAGGGTTTAGGGATAGACGGTACAGTATGAAAAATTGTATATTTATTGAACTGCAAATACCTTAATACTGATGGAGCCTATGAATATGCATGTGTGACAGAGAGAGAGACAGAGAGACAGAGAGAGAGAATGTGAGTGACTCCAGGTTCATATTTTTCTGGAAGAGAGGATGGTGACTAAATAACAGAAGTACACAGAGAAGAGCCTGCGAGTCAGTAAGTCAAGTATATTTGGGCATCGCTAAGCACTTTAGAGATGGATTTTAAAATAATAACAATTCACAAATGCAAAAGTAACTTCCAGTATGATATGTAGTAGCTCACTCTCAGGAGCAGAGGACAGGGGTCACAAGACACCTGGATAAATCATTTAGCATAGAAGCGTTCACACAAAGAAACTTTCAAAAAGAACTCAGAGGAGTCATAGAAAGTGAAGGAAGTAAAACAAAAGCTTCTGAAATATAAGTAGTATCCTTAGAGTGACAAGCAACATATTTATTTATTTAAAACAACAACTGCAAAAGAGCTAAATATAGAAAAGAAGTTCAAAGAACACAAAAGGCACTCCTGGAAATTAAATATATATGGTAAATTTTATATATATATATATATATATATATATATATATATATATATATATATGTATGTATATGTAAATGGGAAACTGAAAATTAAAGAGCTAGTTTGAATATAATACATATATATGAAATTGAAAATTGAAGAGTTTGAAAATCGAAGGCAATTTCCCAGAAAGTAACCTCCTCAGACACACATAGGATCCAGAGAAAAATTATATAGGTATAAAATAAAGAGATGAGACAATAAAATATTCACTCTCTAACATCTGATTCATAGTATCCTCTGTGAGAGATCACAGGGAGAAAGAAGTTAGTAAAAGAATGAATAATTCAATACAATTCACAGAATTGAGGTCAATGCATTTGTACATTAGAAAGGACTCAACAAGGGCTCAAAAAACTCAAGAAATTGTAAGAACATTTTTTTTTTAGAAAATTAAAGATTAAAGGAAATAGGGGATATTTCAAGCAAGAGGAAACAAAATACTCCCTAAAAGCATTTTTTCCTCAAAGGACATGTAAAAATTCTCTGGCAGAATAATTAAAATTAGAAGTCAGGAGAACAATGATTTTAAAATTTTAGGAAAAAACAATTGTAAAATTATATAACACCAAAGCCATCAATGATACATTAGAATGAAATGGGCAACCCAAACCGGAATGGTTTGTGTCAAGAGGTTTCTGAGAACGTAATGATAAAAACGGGTTTTGATCTAATCACTCACTGGCTACATCAGGATGAGACCACAGCCCTGAGTAGGTGACCACAGAGCGTGGAGAAAGAAAGCATCGAACCACTTAATTTGCACTGGTGGTGAATCAGGATGGTGCATCAGCGAATGAGGGATCCACTCCGGTTCAGTGTGGAAAAGCATGAGGGAAACAGGAATTTAAGGACCAATTGGATTTTACGTTATTACCCAACTACATTTACTTCTAGAAAAAGCATAACAAAAGTCATATCAAGAAATCAAAAGTCAAGAATCAAAGTCAGCACACCATTTGGCAGCATACAAAAAAGTCCCCTTCCCTCCAAGTGTGCAACAGAGAAAGCTGGAAACTTCTTCAGGATTTAGCACTAGTGTAGTCCAGTTATGAAGAAAGTTAACTTGTGAGTTAACACAGCCTGTACTACGTGTTATAAAAGATACAGGTTTTAAAAAATCACATTGAGAAAAATATTTACAGTTTTGAAGAAGGGTGAGTGCCAGGTTAAAAAAAAAAACAACTGAAGATATTCTGAGGATGACAGCTGTAATAAGTCATAATCAGCAGCAACAAACGTTGGTCAGCTAGGGTGACCCAGCGAGGTCTACAGTACATTGTCCAAGAGACAGAGAGCGACGCAATAGAAAGCACGCTGGGTAGTATGGGTGGACAGCACTTCATCGTGCAGATGACCACATTTTCTTCATCTAATTCATCTGGTGGTAGACACAAAACTTGATTCCATTTCTTGGCTATAAACATGGAGTGCTGTTATCCCTTTTGCCTACTTACTTCCTTTCCTTGGTGTAGAGCCAGTAGAGGATAGTTGCATTGTACCATAGTTCTACTTTTAATATTTTGAAGAAACTGCACATGGTTTTCCACTGACAGCATGTAAGAGTTTTCCTTTTTCCACATCCATAAGAGTATTTATTATTATTATTATTATTATTGTTTTTCTATTAATAGCTGTTCTAGTTGAAGTAAGGTGATATCTCCTGTGGTTGGATTTTTATTTATCTAATGATTAGTAATACTGAGCATTTTTGCATATACATTGGCCATTTGCATGTTTTCTCTTGAGAAATGTTTAAGATTTTTACCAATTTTTTAATTAGGTTATTTTTGTTATTTCATTTTGTTTTTCTTAAATTATTTGAGTCCTTTATATGTTCTTGATATAAACCCCTTGTCAGAAGTATAGTTTGGAAATATTTTCTGTAGACTGCCATTTCTGTAGACTGCCTCCTTATTCTGCTGTTTGTTTCTTTTGATTTGCAGTTTAATGTAATCCCATTTGCCTAGTTTTACTTTCATTGTCTATGCTATGCAAAACATCTTTGCCCAGATCAATGTCATAGAGCATTTCCTCTAGGTTTTCTTCAAGTAATTTTTCTTTCTTTACATTTGAGTTTTTAAATTATTTTGACTTGATCTTTTTATATGGTAAGAGAGAGAAAGCAGTCTAGTGCCATTCCTCGGCATATGGACATCCGATTTTCTACACCATTTCTTGAAGGACTGTTATTTCTTCATTTTCTGTTCTTGGGACTTTTGCTAAGTGGCTGTAAATGTATGGAATGCTTGAATCATAAATACTAAAATTTCTAGTGGGCAATAATGACCACAGATGCAGTCCTTAACAGTGAAAGACATATGTAATGAATAACTGGTCCATTCTCATACCTTTACAACTCTTTTATCTACAGTATTTAAGGATACATTTATTTCGTCTTGAGAATTATTATATTTGGTTGTTTTTGATAAAGCTGATATATAAGTTATGACATAGATCCAGGAAGTTTGAAATTAGAGAAAGTAAGTATTCATCACTTTGTACAGAAAAGTTGAAAACGAGAAATATTTAAATAATATACAGTGCAATCATCCTAACTTAAGGATTAGTAGGAAAAATGTCTATTACTCTATTAAATATACTCAACAGATGGGCCTCACATTAGTCACTTAAAAGTACAAGTCCCTAAAAGATGGGCAGTATTTGAGAGCTGTTTCTTTGTCCACCAGACAAGCTAAATTTTAATTAAAATTCATGACCTTTTTCTGTTACTACTTCTTGATTCTAAATAAGCTATTGATTATTTCAGCAAAGTGAGTCAAAAGCAAGACACATTTATTTCCTCTAAAACTGAGTTTCACATTCTGAAAAGATCAGTCTTAGTAGCAACGGTAGACTGCAATTGCCTAATCTACATTTAATTATTTATAGTCTTACAAATAGAAGTCATAGAGCATAAGTATCTATAGTAATCCACATTTTATTTATAGATCTACATATGTGAACACATGTATATATAAAATAGCAGTCAGAAGATTTAAATATCCAATAATTTTATGAACATTAATCTTAGTTTTTCAAGAGATGTTGTAAACTAAGTCTTATAGATTTATCAGTTTCCAGGAGAAGAAATTGAGTCCCAACTATGCCAAGTTAATCAGAAAGAAGCCGATGCGACTTCCTGATACAATCAATGTGTTATGTACTCTACCAACTTTACCACCCTCAACTATCACGTATGTTTTATGAGAGAAGCATAGTATTCATAACATTGGAAAGTCAATTTTCACACAACGGTTAAAGTTTTATAACACTCATTGTTTTTATGTCTGTACACATTCCCTGATAACATCTAACAGGAGAAACTTAATGGGGTACCGGGCTTATAACATGTTCTGCAATGTGGGAAAAAGGAAACTGAGTAGGGACGGGGGTAAGCCAGAAAAGTTGGTGGCAATCGTCCACCAACAGATACTATCATGACTAAGGAGGTGTGCAAGGCGGAGGTTTTCCCATGTCTGCGTTTGTTTCATGGTTGGGGCGTGTGAATTTCATTTCATATAACTTACCTAAGGTTTGATTAGTAAATAATCATTAATCAGATTGATTATACACCTTGGCTGCCCAATAGAATCACAGAAGAACTTTCAAAAAAAAATAGATGCCTTAGTCCCATAGAAATTCTGATTCGATATATCTGGAACAGCGCTAGGACATCAGTGTGAAAAGCATGTACGATTTGTGAAACACCTATGTTAAAACTGTTCATTAATTACCTGGAGTTCAAATTGAACTGGGCATTCTCTATTTGCTAGATGTGCCTACCCTGTCTGTGAGAACATGTCCCTCTGTGACAGATCATCATTCTAACACATCGAGACATTAGCTCCACTTTCATCAGAGAATAAAATACTTAGATGAATAAAAAGCATATTTTACAAACCCTTTGTAGCTTAAAGAAAACTAACTTTCAAAATATTTCCCCTCATATGTGCTTACTTGATTTTCCAACTTCAACTTTATCTGAGACTTGCATGCTCATTTTCTTGCCTGTGAATTCATTCTTAGAAAATACCTCCAAAATATTGACAAAAATACATTTTATAAAAAACTATATTTGTCTCACTGTTTTCAACTGGAAGTCTTTGGCAAGACTAAATTTTTATGAATGTCATGGTCTGTACTTGGGGCATAGAATTTCAAATACATGTGGATTGATCTTCTAATGTGAAAACCATAATAAATATCCAATTTGGCATTTGGCTTGGTGCACCTTACATTTTAATGCACTAGAACTGTTAGATTAATTCTAATTTTATTTCTACTAATTTTCTACATGTTTGAGATTTAAATAACTTTAAGTAGAACATTTTATTCTTTAAGTTTCGATTGAAAAGATGGGCCTAATTTACGAATATTGTTTTCCAACATTTTGTTCAATACAATCTTAATTTCAATCAAAAAAGATAATTGCATGACCATTGCAAACGATTAATTAAAACACATGTACAATAAGAGAAAGTCTTCCATAAACTTATTCTCTAATCATATCTGTAAAAATTTGGTAAATATTCTTCCTATTGATTTAGTTGTAAACCTATACTATACATATTTTTCTTTAAATATTTTTCTCTGTAGCTCTTTAACACATTTTGGGGTACTGTATTTTATTCTCTATTTAAAATTCTATTTTTCATAGCAGTATTTCATATTTTTATTTTTCATTTAACATGGTTATTATATTAAATCAAATTGATCTGGATTTTCATTTTTTCCTTTATTCACTTCATTGCCAGTTACCTCTGATAGCACATTTTTTAAAAACTTACCAAATTTTCCTTCTCGAAGTTTCTATCCCTTGACAAATTCACCCTAGCACACCTGAATACTTCCTATCTGAACCATCTTCTTTATATATCATCTTCTGCAGATCTCTTTGCTTGTTCTGTGACTTTGTATTTTCTTTCTAGAATTGTTGAATAGTAACCTAATTAACCTCGATCTTCTAGCTACATACTTCGTCTTTTACAGTAGAGTTTTCACAATATTTATATATCTTTTTTTTAAAAAATGAGATGTTGTGACAGGGCCCTGTGTTGAATTCCCATTCCCACAAAAGGAGAAAGAAAGAAAAAAAAAAAAAAAAAAAAAAAAGCAAACCAGAAAGGGCTATTAACTAAATCCATCATTTAAAACTCCTCACTAGGTCCTAATTTTCTATGGAATGAGTCCAAATTCATATTTGGTCTATGTCCAACTTTCCTTTTCTCACATTAGCTATTGACTACCCAGTGCACTACATTTCCAGTCAGATCTGTGATCAAAGTTTCTGGTAATTCTTCATATTGCTTCTTCTTTGCATTTTTTTTTCTGATTTGTGCAAGACAAGTGTGGCCAAAGCTTGGGTAATTATGTTCTTTCTCTGTGTATTTCCATTAAAATAGAGGTAGCCAAGATCACGCTGCTGTTAAACAACACAGCAATATTTAAACCAAGGTTTTTAATTCTACAGAGGGTATCTTTCATATCACAGGTCTTGATATTTGTACCTTTCTCTTTAAATATATTCATCCAGATTAATAAGTATTAGGACTCACCAATTTAAATGTTTGCAAAAATCTGAAAACATTTTAGTACTGATATTTCTTCTTATGATAGATAAATAATGAAAATTACTCAAGAAATAATTAATAAATATAAATTATAAATAATATGTATATTGCTTCTCCAGATTTCCATAGCACATACTTATTTCTCCTAAAACGTGCTCATGGCTTGTTTCCACTGTTAGTTTATGTATATTAATTCTACTAAGATATATTTTGAGAGTGAAGAATATTTTTTATTTATTTTTAAAATTTAGCAGTTTTTACACAGGAGGTAGTCAACAAAATTTGAATAAATAATCAAATATGATTTGAAAAAAGAACATTCCCTAAAATGGCCTTGGCCTAGTTAAGCTTTTTAATACAAAATTCACTTGATATTGTCATAATAACATAAAATCAGTGTACAGAATGTTAATAACTATTGTTCTGCATATTTCAGTATATGAAGTATGGTTAGCTTTTAGAGATGACTTGTCTAATGATCTGGAAAACAATATAATATAATACTTACTTATTTTACTCCCTTTAGTCTCTTAATTAAAACATATATCACTTCTGTAATATAACTCTGAATTGAAGGGTGAGATAATATCCAACATGGAAATCACTGTCATAATTTGTCACAGTGAAAGTGCAGTGTGAAGGCGAGATTTTACATATGGAATTCCACAGAACCAAACCCAAAAGTAGGGCTTGATGGAAGCTTTACTTGGTGACTCAAATTATATTTTTATAACCTAAATAACACAAGGTATACATGTTCCTCAATCTGTGGAAAATCTAATTTCTCTACACAGAGTCGGAATTCTTGAAATAAAATCCCTCCTTTGAAAAGCTGGGGTTGAAAGTCGACTGAATAATGTGCATTTTCCTGAAAATTCCACTGTATAAAAGTTAATTATACTTACATAGCATCTCTAATAATTATAGCTATACTGATAAACTGAAAACTTACGTATGTGTCTGTTGATTTAGAGGAAATTTTTGAACCTGTTTAAATGCTGGCTTGCTTCAGGCAACTTATGTCCTGACAATATCAGATTCAAGGTTTGATGGAATGTTACTTGATTTCTTATTAAGTGGTTTAGTAATTTATTTCATGCATCTTTATATTCATATTTTGTAGTAAAATGCCTATTGTATTTATTATCATTTTCAGAGCTCTTAGTAGTTTAAATTCTAATTTTCAAGATTTTTGTAAATAAACATCGTATAAGAATGATAGTTATATTGCTTTTAGTAGACATTTGGAAAATGATGTCACTCAGGTAACGACATTCTCCCAAATATCTGAAAATGTGACTCCAAAAAGATATTTGCTATTGAACGACATTGTAATTGAAAAGCCATTGACGCGTTGAGGGAAGAATCACGTAGCGCAAGGCAATTCTCTTTTGGTCCAAATGTCACAAGTGTGCCACGAAGGCATTCTGCTTATTTCTCATTATATAACTGTATTGTGTAATTTAGGATTGGGTATCTCACGTTCTAATTATCTTCTATGACTTACCTGTTAAATATGACATTTTTCTTTCATTGAAATTCAGCTTCTGGCCTAGGAAACGCAGGGAAGAGATTTGGTCTATGTAAGAGAAAATGCGTTGTGTGACAATCAGGAGATGTGACGGAAGAACAAGCCAGGTCTCCGTGTGTGTTTGCCAAATGTCAGCAGTCACTCGGTCTCACTATATGAAGTTTTCTATTGTCGTTAGAGAAGGAAGAGATTAGAGAGTACACTACTTGTTTTGTTTACGCTCGAAAAAATACAGCTTACTTTAAAACCACTCTTAAATCATGTATACACAGTCGCAATCCCCAGATTTACCCTGAGTTTATGGCCTCTGCCAGACCACTGAAAATCAGTTTGAATGACACCTGTTCCTTAAACTGAATTTCTCTTCATTTGAACCAAATTAATTTTTGGAGAGGTACTGATTGATTGATTCTCCTCTTTTATCTCTCTCCCACAGTAATGTTTCATGCATGAATGGACATATACAAGTAAAGATTAAAATCGGAGTTAAATTATTTGAGAATAAACAAAAAATTTTGACATTCTTTAAAGTGTCCAAAAATGTGACTCCTTAAAGAAATTATTTCTAGTCTACCTCAGTTAGACGGTGTGAATGCTGAATCTCTCTGTGGCTGAGAAGACAGGCAAATTAGTTGAGATTCCCCACAAAGCACTGTGTTCAAGGCAAACTGTTCTGTAAAATAAGAGCTAGCGGGACACGGTAATGGGAGAGGAGAGGAGAGGACGGTAATGAAGTACACTGCAAAGGTCCAATATGGAATCTGCTGTTATGTATAGTTTAGACTACTAGTTGGAAAATTATAAAACACTCCTGGGTACAAGATACAACGTTGCTTTAGTTTTGTTTAAAATTAAAAGATAAGCAAGTTAACTCTCCCTTTCTCTCTCTCTCTCTTTCACACAGAATCTATCAACTGAGAGGAGACAAGGTCTTTAGGAAAGTCTAAAATTTCTTTTCTAAGTTTATAAATTTACAGTATCTAAATAATTACTCAACATTAACAGAGAAAAATTCTTATGCTTTTTATACTCATTTTCTGGAAAGCACAGCTTACTAAATCAAATTGACTTTGAGTTCTCCCTGCTGTTGATTGGCTGCTGCCCTGTAGCCATCTCGCAGATGCACAGCATCCCCGCATCCTAGCAGGTTGTACCGCGTGTAGCTGTCTCCATGGTTCCCGGTTTTGTTCTCCCTGAAGCCCTAAGATCCCCCAGAGGCCGCCAAAACGCCCTGCATGTTCTAAGGCTTCTGGCAATGAACCTAAGCGCCAGAAGAGTTTAAGACACTGCAGGAGAAGGTTGAACTACTAGATTTGCTCCAGGAACTTTATGTTATGCTGCCGTAGCATAATAGGCATTTTTTTTTTGACCATCTGATATTCGCGGTTTTTCAAAATATGCGGGTGTTCTAGAAAGTAAGCCCCGCGAATTTCGGGTATCCATTCTAATAATATTCATGTTGTGTAAAATCCCATCCATAGCCAGGCATGGTGGTGCATACCTGTAATCCCAGCACTATGGGAGGCTGAGGCAGGAGGATCCCAAGTTTGACCATGCAAAGGCCCTGGGTTCAAAACTCTGTACCCTCTCCCTTAAAAAAAATCCCATCCACAACCTTTTTCAAATATATTTTTTATCATCCAGGAATACACTTTCAAATGAGATCATATTTCTGCCTTGTTACTAATACATATCTTCCCTTATTTATTTAAGGATGCATATAACATGTTTATTTCTTCATCCTTCTTATTTAAAAATCTACTGCATTTAGTGTATGTTGTCTTTATTTTGTAGTATTTATCTTTGCCTGGTGTCTACCCAAAACAATAAGCTGTGTCATTATAATCCTTTCTAAGTAGATTTAAGTAGTAAGTGTGAGTAGAATACTTTGGGGAAAACAGTCCAGCCTTGGTGCAGATATAACTCTGGTAGATATTTTGAGTTTCTTTCATTTTATCCCACTGGAAGTTTGAAGCCTAATCGCTAACAGAGTTCTTTGGACATGAAACAAGCAATATCTTACCTTATATTTGGGCATTAATTCAAAATGTTGCTATCTTTTTCACCCTTCCTGAGCGTTAGTATTCTCACCCCAAGAAAAGAAATGAGAACACGATTAGTACAACCAACAGTTACCAACCGCAGTTAGGTACATTGTTCACTGGCTGTAAAGGCATTAGCTCCTATCCATGTTCTATGTCTGAGATGTGAATAAACACGTTCTGGAATCAGCAGCAGTGAGATCTTGAGTTCATCACTGGTGTGAGATGACTTCTAGGAATTTCTTTCTAAAAGCAACAGATTAAATCAACTAGTAAATGTAAAAAGGTAGTATACCATCAGTTATTTAATTTAGGCTGGAATCTCATCGAAACTGAGATAGTGTCCTTAAATATTCATATCTATAATTGATTATGTGTTTGATATTCTAATACTGTATTCTGGCATTGAAAAAATATAAATTCATTTCCTAGTTAATTCTTTCAAGGTTTTGCGACGATTTTCAACTCGTAATTTCTTCAGGTTAATAGTATCTTTATTCTTATCAAGATTTAAGATTGATGGAGAAAGGAAGAAATAAATTAAAACATGAAGATTGTTTTTAGCCCAAGAACATTTTGTATGTGTACCAAGAGAGGACTGTTCTTACTCTAAAAAAAAAAAAAAAAAGGAGAAACTGCAGGGACTTTATTGCTTATAGTTTATAGTGTTCATTACTTGCAATCTTTGTGGCAAAGTTTTTATTTAGAAGTAACAACTCTGGTGTGATCTCATTAGGAAGATAATCAATATATTAGCAAGCAAGCAAAAAAAAAAAAAAAAAACACATTTAAGAAAAGCTCAGAACCTGTTCAGTACTTCTTGGTCAGAGTGTGATATTTAAAGTGCTATAAACACAGCAAAATAAGGAGTACAGAGCCAAAAGTGCTTTATGTTTCTTCATCCTTTTAGATGTCATATTTTTTTTTTATTATTTAACCTTACTGGATTCAGACCTTCAATAGCATGTTCCCCACCAAATTAGGGCCATAGGTTGCTGTCAAGGGCTTCGATCCTGTAAGGTATACAGAATAACAACTAAAATCATGTTATTATCAGGAACCCAGCGATCCACTTACTATAGCTGTCTCCCTCATCCAAGTACATCACAATCTTCTCTATAATTAGAAAATATTTGAAATTTAGTGTGGGTCCTAACGATGGGACTGTTCTTGACAGACTTCTTAGTCAAGCTAATGAACCACAGAAGGTAATTTTTAGAAAGTGTCAACTATTTTAGCTTACAATATCAGCTTGAGACTGTAAAGAATGGTAGTCATTGGCTATGCACCAAAACCGATTATAACAAATATATTTATATTTTTATTTGGAAAAATTTAAAGAATAAAGATGGTATGTGTGGTGATATCTTAGAGCAAACAGTAGTATTTTAAACATGCTGCATCTAGACAGCCTTCATATTTCTGATCATTTTATGTAATTACATCAAAATAGCAGTAATCAGCAAAACTGGGAATATAATTTCTCTATTAAAGATTGACAGTCTTCCAGATAGACACAGAATACATTTAGATCTAATTTAATAGGATCCTTGCCTATCTATGCTGAAGAAATAGCTCCTCCTATTACCAGCATCATCTTGAAGAAAGCTTTGTGCAGTGGTATAGTTGGCATCAACTACCTGGTTCTGACACTACATCTTTTATGATGCAAATAGCTTGCCCTATAGCTATTTCCAGAGTAATTTAAAACTCTTCCCATGAAACTTTATAAGCCAAGGAAATAGGAAAACATATCTGGCCAGAAAAACAGGGCTGCTAGATCGGTTCAAGCAATGAATTTTTAAAAGCTCTACTTAAAACAACAGAGTACGTCAATTGGCAATATCAGTCCACGGTGAGCTTTGAAACACTCTCTTTCTAAGCCCAGGCAGCTGGGTGATTTGTACCATATTTGATTTTTAGTTTTTCTGCAGCCCTTCTTGATTTATCACTTTTTATATTTTATAGCTGACAGAAACCCTGCAGGAGGTTGTTTTGCTGATAATTTTGGAAGTTGATAATAGTAAAGGGTGTGTAGAGTTTAGACCTAACAGAGAAATGTTGCTTTAAAACATATTATCACTGCTGAGAGATAATTCTCAGAGAAAAATAACACAAAATGACAAGCAATTCTACTTCACTATTTTGATTTTTACAAATGTAAATATATCCCTTTTCTGTTTACTACCTTTTCTACATTCTTGTAATGTTTTAGACTTTCAAGAGGAATTCACCAAGGTATTTTCATATGGAGCCACTAATACAGTCCTGGGAAATTTTACACTAGATAATAACGATTCCATAAATATTCTGGTCCAGAATTCCAACTGCTAAGAACACGGTTACTGTTATGAAGTCTTTGTGACCCAGAGAGGGAAACTTGTGCGGTGCACGTATGAGGGATTGGAGAGGGTTAACATGAAACATTGGCTCTTTTGTCCTAGAATACCTTTCCTAGGTTATCTCTAATCTTTCCACCAAGAGCTCATTTTATAAAAGAGAACACTGAAGCACAGAGAAGATAACACTCACCCGGGAGGTTCCGCTCCTACATGGAAAGGCTCGGGTATAAACCACAGACTATATTCCATCCTGTTACCACAGGATAATTTTATGGAGACAACACCCTTCAAAAGCAAACCATATGAACAATCCCAATGGAAGGAAACAGGAATGTTACATGGCAACTGCATGTGGCCTTGTGGTAGGAGCATAAATATGTTAGTATTGGAGAAGCGTGCGGGCCAACTTGAGCCACTATAAAAGAATATGAGAAACTAGGATGCTTATAAAAGAAGCAGAAATTTCTTTTCCACAGTTCTAGCTGACAGGAAGTCTAAGAGGAAGGCATCAATGTCGGATGAGGACTTGCCTCTTGGTTCCTAGAGGGCCATCTTCTTGTTATGTCCTCACATGGAAGAAGGAGCAAAGGAGCTCTCTTTCTGAGGACAATTATACTATTCATGAAGACTCTGCCCCAAGACTAACTCACTTCCCAAAGCCCCACCTCCAAATACCATTTTGTTGGTGGTTCGAATTTTGAAGTCCCACATTTAGTCTATAGCAAGGAAACTGTAAGCTGATGTACAAAATTGTGCAGGTGCCTCCAACTGCCTGCTCATGAAGGCAATACAAGACCACACTGGTTTTGTCCATTTGTTTAATTTGGATTTCACTGCATTTTAGAAATAATTATGCTTTGAGTGTCTTTAGCCAGCCATAAGGTTTTCAGCACTTAGGATTGCCTATTGCTGTGCCCAGGAGATTGCTACTTACTTACATTATCTGCTTGGCCAACTCTTGGCCTTGGAGTTGCGCTTCCTAGTTCACAAGCTATTTACTTATCTTAAATGACTAGAAATGCCTTTCCCTAGTGTCAAAAGCCAGTTTGTGAAGCAAATGTTAAATAGTTGTAAATATAAAAACAAAATTTATAGCGCTGCAATTTTGTGCCAACTCTAAGAATAAAAGGTAAGAGGGTTTGGTGACAGATAAGGGACATGAATCGAGTAAGGTATAATAAATTTAGCAAAACAGATAGACACAGGAATAGATGGGACCAAATTTTAGTCTGAGGAAAGTAGATTTTATGGCACAAAGTTTTAAAACAAGATTAAAAGTTCAGTCTCTACTGATAGTAAGGTGAGGGCTGACTGAGATTTAAGGGGTATGCACATGCTATCAGGAGTTCAGTTTTAGGAACTGTAAATTTATACAGGACAAGCAGAGTTTCAGGTTTACAAAATGAAGCCCTTATATTCGCTGTAAAAGAACTTAGGTCAAAATCAGAATAGGACATGGTTATTGTGAAACGGGAATCTGAAGGTAAATGGTGAATGAATGCCAAATTTAGCTCCATGCTAAGCAGATACTCAATGAATACGACATACCGTTATGCTGGGTGTAATCCCAGACTGAGGGAAGCTATATCCGTAAGCTAATGTAAATACCCACCAATCATGAACTTCTGCAGTTCTGATCATGAGCTCAGTTACCCTTTTCAACTAACTACTTTCCTTCCTCTTTTGTCACAAAGAGGAGAGATATCATAAGAAAGGCTCTAGAAGTAGAAAACTTGACAAGTGACCTTCGGTTTTCTCAATCTCTCTCCCAGAATCAACCCTGGAGAAATCTCAGCTGTATAAGCAGGATCCTATGGGTAGAATTCTAGAGTTTTTGCTTAATTTCTTTGTGTTCTCTAATTTTATAAAACAAAGGGTAAAAATACGTATAATAAATGAAGGTAATTTAGGAGAAGGTTAATGGAAATGGGGTCAAAATCATAAACTGGACATGTTGGAAAAGGACAGGCATTTGCATATTTATCTAAATTCAATCATCTGAATATTACAAACTTTTTAAAGAATAAATTTTAAAAAACAATAAAGTTTTTACAATGCTAGCAAGAAAGAAAGCAGAGTATTAGTGTTCAAGATATTTTGACAGATTCCTGGAATTTATGTTTATAATTTTCAAGGAAGCAAGAATGAAATAACTTGTAGCAGAAAAACACAAAGGTGAAAAGAAGTACAGGAGCAATTGCAACTGCAGTAAAAGTCAAAGGATGGTGCACACATAAAGACGGCAGGAATAGGGCCTAGGCCAGTGATGGCAAACCTTTTGCTGGTTTCAATGATAACAAACTGCTTGCTTCGCCATGTGTGCCATAGCTTTGCCTCCACTGGCCTAGGCCCAGGGACATCAGGACAATTTAAAGATGGCACTGAGACCTCAGGCCGGTGCAGGCCTCTTGCTGTTCCCCAGTGTGTCAGGCAGCAGAGGCTCTGGTTCCAGGCAAAACCCAGGACTGCTCTGAATCAGCACAGAGGCTATCAGCACGGAGCATGGGGTGTGAAAGTTACTTAGATCCCGTCAAGGGGCTCTGGTCTTCAAAGTAGATAGACAGCAACCACGAAAGAAAAGGCAAGGAGAGAGATAATAGTAATAAATAAAAAGTGCTCCAGTCTTACAGAAAAGCCCCCATAATTTTAAAAGTTGGGAAAGGATATGTCATCCTGCCTCTTTTTGTGTCCACAAAACACTGTGAAGTCCAGCACTTCCAAGTGGAAGGAGGTGGAGGAATCTTCCTAGTCAGGCCCTGTGGGAAGCCGTGCGTGCCCGCTGAGCAACGGAACATAGCTTATCACACACAGGCCTTTATACGAACAATGAATTGGACATCCGTGTTCACAGGCTCTGAGAAAAATTACCAACATCAAGAGGCAGATTGATAAGTCACAGCACAGACGGGAGAGAGTATATAAAATGTCTACATCAACATGCCTCCTTTGAAATGAAATTCATAGGACAGAAGGATTAAACTGCCATATAAAATGAAGGCACATGTTTATTCTCAATAATCAGAAATAAAAAAGACATTGGTATAAAACAAATTGTTGGTCAAAGGAATAATAGAAAAATGCTAAAAGCAAAAAGGTATTTATTCTATTTGAAAAACTATTAAACATGTTTTTTATGTAATGCTAACACTTTGAAAACAATAAAGCAGTATCTATTTATATGAGAAATTATTTCTAAAATGCAAAATTATGGAATATTCTGTCCGAATATAATACTTCAATTAGTAGGAAAAATTAGATAATAGGGTATTTACAAACTGTGACAAGATAGCTTGTTCTTCCATGTAAAGGACTGTACACAGCAGGCACAAAATAAGCCTTCTTTTAAACCTTTCTTGCGCTTGAAAACACAAAAAATTCTTAATAATTTCTGTAAGGCAGAAATCTTTTCTGGCATAGTTACTGGCAACAATAGAATAAAAATTGAAATTAGCAATAAACTAAATGACAATAGCTATGATAAAAATTAAATCAAAACAGAAATTATGAGCTATTTAGGAATGAATTTCAATGCAGCACCCACCACATACCAAAAACTATGATGCAGACAGAGCAGTAAAAAGGAAAATGAACAGCTTTAAATATATGTAGTAGAACTTAACAGTTTTAATGAGTGAATCAAAGTAAGCCAAAAAACACCAGAATATTCCCAGAATAATGAAGAGGGAAACTTTAAGTAGGCTAGAAATCAAAATCAACATTATTCTGTAGCAGTAGTAACAAATATATAAGTATACATTTGATTCAGAAAAAAACCAATAATGTTCTTTGAAAAATCTCTTAAAGCAGGCAAATATTTGCCAAAACAGAGAGAAGAGAATCATAAATAATTACACGGAGTGAAAAAATGGATGCAACTATACATACAGAATAATTTTTTAAAATAAATCCCATATGTAAGTACAGATCAAAAGCTTGAGCAATTTTATACAAATAGTTAAGGGGAAAAATAAAGAAGTGTGAGGGAAATAAATATGCCATGAGAGATAATGTCCTAGAATCGAAAGAGAAAAAAGTTAAAGAAAGGGAGAAAGGGTGTTCTTCAGTATTAAATATCCAGGAATTTCCAAATATGCATGGGTTTAAATAAAATAATTATATTCAGTAGTTCGGAGTTGTTTGAATTGAAATATATTATATCCTTCCTATCCATAGAAGCAGTATTGTCAGCGATTAAGAGTTTCTGAGGCTGCACATACTCACGTCTAAGTAAATGCTTACTGTACCTTACTAATACCACAAAGCAAGGGATCTTCATTTATTACTGGTATTGCTGCACTCTAATGCCACCGACTTCAATTTTTAAATGCTTTATACATGCAAAAAGCTCTGTAAATGCAAAGAATCACGTGAAGATTTCTTTATGACTATTGCCATAAACAATAATTATTTTAAGATATAATGTGTTTTAAGTAGTATTTAGACTCTGCCCATTGCATTGCATAACTTCAAACTTTCCCATACAGCTTCATGCAGGTGAGAAGATTGACTTTCAAAGAAATTTACTGAAACAATGGATGTAAGAAGCACAAGACTTTGTTACGGGTCAGTACACTCACAATTTCTATTCTACTACACTAGTGGGTGAATTTGTCTATTTTTTTCTATGGGATGGATCTTTTGGGATTTTATTTTTCCATGTAGAAACCACAATGTTATAAAAATAACTAGTGATAAACCAACTACTATGAGAATTGCTTGTCTGAATTTTCAGATTGCAACTTGAAACAGAGATCAATGTTCGTAAGTACCCTTCAATGTATATTTTTCCCCAGTGGATGAAGATAAGTAGATTTTTGCAATCTCCATAAAACAGTAATCTTTAATTTCTGTATAGACAACCTACAGATAATTCTTACTCACATGTACAGCTCCTCAACACATGAAATCACTTGATTATTTTTTACAGTACTGATGTTTGAACCCAAATTCTGTGCACTGAGCTACAGCCCCTGCTGTAGCTCACCTTTGGTTTTTTTTGTTTTGGGTTTTTCTGTTGTTGTTGTTTTTGGTTTTTTAGACAGGATCTCACTAAATTCCCCAAGTGGGAATTTGCAGTACTCCTGCCTCAGCTTCCCAGAGTGCTGGGATTACCGACACCATGAATGGTTTTGAATAATTATTTCAAGAGGTGACCAAAAGAAAACATCCCTAGGGGCCTGATTCTTAATAATCCATCATATTCTAATCGCAATCCTCACTGTTGAGAAACTACTTTTAGATTCTTCAAGGCAGCAAAGCAAAGGTTGAATTACAGGCACTTTCTCTTGTTGCCAAAGTCATGGTCAAACTTATGTGACGGAATGTAAGAACAAAAATACATTTTTTTTCTTTCCGACTATGCATAAAGAACCTTATATTTTAAAAATGGGCATAGTTGCAAGAAAATTAGTTCTGTTCTTCTTTAATACTCTTATTTTCTTTGCTCTCTTTGTTCTCCTTAACCTACCTGGATGGACACACTTTACTCCCATTTCCAGCTGAATACCTTCTATCCAGCAGACACCAGGGTTTGTGCTGCTTATCAGCTAAGAACAGTTGTTGTATGATCAAAAATTTAAAAACAAGACTCAATTTCTTGAGTTGAAAATCTTATGAAATTCAACTTCCAAAGTCTGTGAATAAAGTTTTCTTGATCACAGCTGTGGCCATTCATTCCACACCTTCAGTGGCTGCTTTTGAGCTCAGGCAGCAGATCGGAGCAGCTGCAATGGGATTACACAGCCTACCTGACGCACTGCGGAAAGTCTTTGCCACAATACCAACCGGCAGCGATGTCCACAAATAGAAGCTCTGCAAGCCTGCACTGCCATTTGCAGTTCAGTCATCCCCAGGTGGAGAGGACGATCATTAGCTCTTTCCCTGCTCTGTCCTGCAGGAGCTTAAGATCGCTGCTGTTGTGTCCAGTGCTGAAAGCTCCCGAAACTGCTCCTCCTCTAAATGAGAATCACTGTGATCAGTACCACTGACACCTACCTATGAGAAAGTGGGCACAGCACCATATACGTGCTGAAGTCATGAGACGCAGGAAGATCTAACAGGTCTTTTGGTATCCATGGGCCCTGGTGCCTCTCGTGCTACCAAAAGGGGGAAACATTTTGGTGCATAAGAGTATTTCCATTTTCAATCAGGGTTATTCTGCAGTGAAAGTATTTATGATTCAAATATCACAACTTTTAGTGGTCTAATGGTTTATAGCCGTATTCCTTGGCATCCCATAATAGTACTAGGATTGGGCTAAGGGAAAAGATAATAGAATTATCTGTAATCTGTATTTACCACTACGATTGACTACATGGTCCTAGTTTTAGTGTAAACGATATGTTCTTTTACGCTGTTACTTCACCTTAAAGGATTTTCTTCAAGAAGAGCTTCCTATATGAAGGTGCCATTATTAATCTCTGCTGTTTTCCAAATTGCAAACCTCAGATGTAAAATAAAAGCTCAAATTTTTCCCCTTTGGGAAAAATTATTTTATTACCCCATTCTTTCTTAGACACTAGACGATGTGCGCGTGACTTTGGTACATCCACCACTCAGCGTTGCCCAGTCCACAAATGGCAATTGCTGTGTTAGGAAAACAAACACAGAACTACTATCAGCACTGACTGAACACCAGACTCTCACCAAGCTAAAGATCACCAAGTTTTTGTTTCCATTTCATTAAAACACAAAATAAAAACAAAGAACTTTAAGAGTAATCAGTCTGTGTTCAGGCATGTTTGCTCTCATTTCCCATAGCTGTGTATTCTCATAGGGAATGAGACACAAGGGAGCAACTGTGTCTATATTTCTGACAAACGTGGTTCGAATTTCTAGTAGATGCTGTAGGGAAGAAAAGGGTCTATACAAATATTTATTACCTGAGTTAGTGCATGGTTAAATAATCAAATAGAAGTCTAGATCATTCTGCTTAAAGTACAGTAAACTTGATTCTAGGGTCTCATTTTCCTTTATTTTGAACACACTATGAAACCTAGAGCACAGTTATGCCCAGTAAAAATAACATCTTGGGCCGGTGATACTGTTCAGTAGCATAAGCGCCTGCCTGGCAAGCGCGAGGTCCTGAGTTCGACTCCTGGTACCCGTATAAAAAAAATCTTTACTAAATACCTAACACTAGCTATATGCGGTCCTGTGCGTGGTGTGAGGAGTATGAGCAGGCAGGAATAAGAGTAAGGACATATTCTCTTTGATATTTAACATCACACCAAAAATATATGTGAATGGTATTTGTCTGTTAAACTACTTGATATATTTGCATGTAAGTCTCCACTCTGTGAAGTTCACTAATAATGGTAATAGATCACGCATTAACCTTCGTGCATTGATTCGCGGTTGTGCATTTAATTTTGATTTCGGTAAATAATGTTTTTATTTTTGACAGAACCAATGTCAGTCATTTTTAAACATAATCCTGTATGGACCTGGGTAAAGAGAGCTGGATTCTAATCAGAACCTATTAGCATTTGCTCCGGCACACGATGCAGTGCAGTAGCTGACGGCCACATGGAATGTATTTCTTGGATTTACAGTAAAGAAAAATGAGAATGCAAGAGGTACCAGGAGAGAGGGGCACTGACTGCTGAAGGTTTTAAAGGACACTTGAAAGTAGCCCCCCCTTTTATTCTGTTCTCTGCCACTCTCTATAGATTCTGGGAAAGTCACAGGTGCCTCCTCAAATAATTCAAGGAAAAGTTGCCCTTAAGGAGGTAAAATACTACATGAGGATGCCCTTTGGTGGCTGGAAGAAAAACAGAGGACCAAAGGTTATCTGGAGATGAGTTACTCTCAGTAATTAATTAGTTACCAGAGGCCACTATGCAACTTTTGAGTTCACACATTGTAGTTCACAGTACTAGCCAAAATGCCCTTTGATGCTGATTTAATTCATTCATTGATAAAAACTGTTTGAGATGGGCTGGAGAGGCAGCTCAGTGGTACAGCGCTCGCCTCCCCTAGCCCCAAAATAAATGACTGAGTGCAAATTTCAAATCCTAGCTCCAGCACCGGCCCACTGTGTGACCTAACACAGGTCACCTGGTCTCTGGTCCTTTTCTTCTCCACATTTGTGAAATGGGGGTAACCTTATATATCTTTTATCTGTTTAGAAATGAATATGACATTCAAAAACTGACAGAAGGAAAAAAAGTAGAACCTACTCTAGAGCAGTATTTATTTCCTTTTCATCAGACCACTAAGGAGACATTTTAGCCTTTTTTACTTTTTTCCTAACACTACATGAAAGAAAATTCTAAGGAAAAAAAAAAATAGGTAGGGTTCTTCCTTAGTGTGCCACTGGCCCTCGCAATATCCATGCCATTTTCAGCCCCCAAGAATCAATCTTCATCCCCTTGGTAGTGATATGCGGCCTATTAAGAATGCATGCTTTTGAATAATACCAATTAGCCAGTATCCCACAAACTCCCAATTTATCTTCTAGTTGCAAAACATTTACAGACACAAAAAGAAATCATTCAGCCCTGACACAGTATAATGAAGCAGGCCTTGTTTAGTAATGCTCCCATTAACCGACACAGTTTTCACATAAGGGTAACAAGAAGAGAGTGTAAGTTCTTGTTTTCCTCTTGCAGAATTGGGCCTACATTGTGCCAACATCAAGTGACCGCAGTCAGTGGTTTGGGGAGCAATAACAAAGCCATTAGGTGCTCAAGAAAGCAACTGGAGAAACCGAGTTCAGCTCCCACACTATTGGCAACGATCTCATAAAAACAGTAACCTCTTCCTTATCATTGCCCTAGAAAAGACTTTCTCTCCTGCTGCCTTCTGTGTTATTTTAATCAGATTCCACGAGTGTGAATAACGACAGGAGAAGCTGGGACCAGGAACACCGAGCCTTTGGTGATAAGGAAGCCCAGATGTGGAGGCCACACTCAGGGAGGTGGCTCATGGCAAGCTGCTTGGTGTAGTCTTCAAACTCCAAACTACCTCACAGAGAAAGTTGCGCTTCTGAACCTTTATTACCAAGGGGCTTGTATAATGGCCACAAACTCATTTAAAGACATCCTTATCAATTTATCAAAGAAGCTACCTTGAGGTTATAATAAAACTTTCTCCTACGATCATGCATATGTTTAAGGGAAATAATTCACACTGGTGACCTGTATGGAAAGAATTTCTTGCCAGTGATTTCTTACAAAGATCAAAAAGATAATTGCCCTTTCAGAGGGACTGAAGTTCTGCTTCAACCATTTTTAAGTAGCTCATGAAATAGAATTCTATTTCCGCACCCCTGCTACTATATATTGTGTATATGGTATTAATATTATTATCATTATAGTTTTCTTCTTGTTTTCTACTACAAAGTCAGAAATGTTCCTATTTTATGTTTAGAAATAAGAAATAATTTGCTAAATTTTAAGGTGAACTGAAATAAAGTAGTTTTTAATGATATTCATATTCTGTTTATTCTGATATCCACATTTGAAACATATGAAGCAAACATAATGGTAAAATAAATTAATTTTCAGATAATTTTCATCTTTCTATGCTACTTTAAACTTCATTTTATGCTGATAATAGGAATTTTAGACTACTTTCACCGGCTTACCTGTCAGAGTATACAACTGTACCACTATATGGTTTTGGGGTAAAAACTCTCTGTGGCCCATATGACCACAAAGTGTGATTCTGATTGCACCAATGACATCATCACATGGATAATTTCAAACTCTTTTATTTATATTCAGAGCTCTGAACTATCAGTAGACTTCAAAAACACTTTGACTTCTTTTAGTTTTCCTTCAGTGTAACCGAACGTATTCTTTTTTGTTATAATTCTGCCTTTGCCTCACTCATTTTTAAAGTGAATCAAATTAATTACAGTTACAGAATTTTAGAAAAAGCAAATTTGTTCAAAGTATTAAGCATAAGGTATGCATGTGGAAAAATAATGCATATATTTGATTATCAGTGGAAAAGTCTCACATTTATTTTTCAGTAGAAATTCAAGTTTAAAGTGGTTATACAATAGGAACAATATATAGCTTCATGGGTATGATTCCACGAAAAATTAATAGAAGGAGAGAAAAACAAAAGAAAGGAAAGGAAATAGGTAACCCATAAGATGCTAGATGGAAGAGGAGATGATAGGGGTTTACCTCACATATTTCACCCTTTTAAAATGCTTAATTTTGTGCTAGTCTATATTTGTACCCTAAGAAGGGGTGACACAGACATATTTTATAAGTTAGAATTTTAATTTTTTCTCCCTTATCTTACCTAATATTTTCTGACTATAATTATTTAAAAATACTATCAATAGCTCCATGAATTAAAGATGAAAATATAATGCTAAATATTTTCAGAATTTATTAAATCTAAAACATACCAATAAAATATTTCTTTAAATCCAACTTCATTGCTTTCAAATTTATTCCTGTGGTAATTTGTAACACTGGATCAGATATGTTTTTCTTCAAAATAAAAGAAGCAATGAAGGTTTGTTAAAGAATTACCATGGCAAGCAATCCAATGCTCTGTTTTATACTGTGGCCAAATTGCTATTTACAGAGTTGAGCTTTATCACAATTTATTTACAATAACTTCATTAATATACTCCTAAGGGGAGTTTATTTCTTTCTAATGTGATACACTGTAGATATTTTATGAAAAAGAAGCATTTCAAGGCTAGAACAGTCAAACCTAAAGTAGGCTAGAGATCTATTTACTGAGATCAAGCACTATAAATGTATGTTTTCTTAGAAGACAGTAAAGCACAGGTGTATAAAACAGTATAATCACTATTCCAAAGAGAAGGACTTGAGAAACTAAATAAACATTTTTCTGTCTATAGAAAGGGGAGTTGTGTGTGTGTGTGTGTGTATGTGTGTACTTACCTGCGTGCATTCTCAAACATGAAAATACATGCACATTTACCATTACTATCACCTATGTATATTCGCTTCTCTCTATGTGGCAAAAACAAGAAATATAGCAAAAGGAAAGTGGATGAATATCTTGTAAAAATTCATCACACCCAGCTCTCAACAGAGGTAGCGGGAATAATCCCGACTCTAATGCGTCCTTCTCGAGGTGCCCTTCTGAGAATCATTGCAGGCCATAGATGTCTGTGGCAACTCAAAGGCTTTTCAACTGCCCCTGGTTTAGCTCATAACCAGCAGACAGCTGTGCAGCTAAGCAGTGGGTGGAATCCCTAATGTGTACACAGTAGAGAAACAAGTTAGCTGCTGCCTTTAGGAACTTGCTGGGTGAGAGAGTTCACGAATTTCTTCTAATTTTCAGCTTATTCATCAGAAGAGTCACTGACATAGTCAGAGATTGTTACAGGGACAAAGACAAACAAACTCCTGGGTCCTTTACCTACGATTCATTAAAAGCACAATCTGTGCTTCCTTCTGAGACATTCAAGGACTTAAAAACACTATTTGCTTTCTCTTTGAATTGTGCCTATAAATGTGCAATAGGCCACTAAATTAGACCAAAGCTTGACTTTAATTTTGTAAATCTCTGGGACAAATTATTCTCAGCTCTGCATACAGGCATGTTAGTCATCTAGGGAGGATGTATTTAAAAGGGGACAAAACAAAGTGGACTAGCCCTAAATTTACAGAGCCCTTTCCATTCCTTGTCAAGGTGGAAGACACCAAGATAAGAGCCACTAATTTTTAAGATCAGGAGGCCTCTAATTACCACCATTTAGAACGTCCTTTTCCAGACCCCAACTCCTTTCGACTGGATGCTTAGACAGTTTAGAAATTGGCCTAAACCCATGATCATCTGGATTCCTCAAAAACAGAGCCTCACAGGACTGCAGCCACCACAAAGACAATCATTTCCTGAAAAAGGAGAGCCCATCCCCGGCCACGAGCGTTCCTCCACAGATGTACATGTATGACACTCTAATATTACAAGACTCTGTTTTCAACTAAAATTAGAGACCACTTGGGGAATATAATTGTCCATACAAATAACAACTGTTCTTTTAAAACTAATGCATATTATTATAACAAATATTGTAAATCTACTGACAAATTTAATACACTTTAAATTCAAGGGTGATCTTAGATCAAAGGTACTTGTTAACAGGCTACCTGCTCGAGTTCCATCATGGTTTGGTTACCATGCATATTTTATATGTGCCTAATGACTAAAAATCAACATCTTTGTTAAAATAAAAGTCTCACATTGAAAATCAGGCAATGCTTACAAACATAACCATTAAATGGAAAGTGAAAGTTTCCATTGTGTTTTGGTGCTGCTTCTGGTTTAAATTATGTTATAAAACAAATCCAAACTCCAAGGGAATTTGGAACAACTAGCTCTTGATTCTAAAACAAAAATTGGAATGACACTTTCAGCTAAAATACAAATATTTGATGTTTAAGAACTTAAGAAGTTTTAGGTTAATTTTTGTAACTATTACTATAGAATACATTTTTAGAGCTGTTTTGGTTAGGAAATAACCTTTGCTGAGTAATTTGCTAAACAAGAATTTCAAATAGAATAAGTCTTCAGTGTAAATGATTATTTTCATATGGGTTTGAAGGTGTTGTGTAACATTACTGTCTATAAATGTTAAAAGTTATATACACGTAAATTTAAATAACTGAGAAAATCCTTTTGTTGCTTATTTCTTCCAAATTGTCTAAAACCAGGCGATGGCACTCATTAGTCATGTGACCTTGACGACATCATTGAACCTCTTCCAGTCTCAATGACATCATGTATATGATCCATATTTTAGTGTTATCCTTCCCAGACAATAAAACCCCAATGTACTGTAAGCAAAAACAAATTATGTATAGAGTGATAGCTTAGAGAACTGCAGATACACTTAACAAACAAGTTTCATGTGACAGAGGACAGGAGACAAGCGAAGATTGTCTGCCTGTGACTCGACTGTCCCCGGAGGCTCCTCACCACAGCGCTGCTCTCACCACCAGGGGACACCACAGGCGGAGGGGGGAATCACCTTGGGGACAGCCTCCCAGAGCAAAACCCTTCACCCCTGAGATGCAGAGTTCCTGCTTTTGGTTTAGCCACAGATAGTTCAAAAGTGCTTTACAGTGTTTGCTGGTATATCTGTTTAACATAATATACACCCTGAGGTCTGGTTTAAAAAAAAAAAAATCTTCTATTTTTTTACTCAGAGAGACCCTTGACTTATCCAATCTATAATGGAAGCAGAACAACTTCATGTTGATTTTATGAGTTTTAACAACCGAAGTATGTGACCTACACTGCGCAGTGTTTGTAATGCAGTAAACTTTCAGATGTTAACAATTAGCAAATTTTCACTTAGCTATGCCTTAAATACTCAGACCCTAATCAAACGCTTAAAAAAATAAGGTATCTCTGAACTGTATGTTACTTCCTAGAAGGAAGCAACAGAGTTGCTAATAAATTCAGAGCTTCTACGGGATCTTAAATACAGAATGTTTAAGGTTTATAGGAGGCAAGTTGGGGAAAAGCAAATAAATAGTAGATTAAAAAAAAATACTACTTAGTAAAGCTTGTTAATACAAATCCCTCTGGTATCATTTTCAGGCTGCCGAGGGTCTAAAGTTGTCTTCAGTTGTCTACCTTTTTCTCCCTGGTAAAGTAGGAGAAAGAGGTCATTGTCATTCTAAATCTAGATTTTGTTTTTAGGCAACAGAAGGGCAGAAAGCTTTCCTGCATCTGCTTTTTCTTAATAAGCAATTGTTCATATTTCATGAAAGTGTATTCTAGTCTTACATTTTATTCACCATGATTTCCTATAGCTGTCATTTAATTCCACAAAACAGGTAAGACAAGATAACCAACATATTTGTCATTATTCTAGAATCCCTCAGTTCCATAATTTTCTTATTTGGAGCACCTAGAATATCAATCAATACCTATGAGACATGTTGATATGTGTTCATAATTATTTTTATTATATTTACTAGTGATATACAGTACATGTCTTTATATATATAGACCAAGAACAAAAGTTACCCTGAATATGTTACTTTACTACGTGATTATCACACGAAGCAATTTAATTATAAACTCAATGAAATCCTATGTTCTAAGCACTTTTATCAATTCTGTTCTCTTCATGGCATTTATTTGGAACTCCTATAGTTGATACAAGTGGCAGATATGTGAAAACAGATACTATATGAAAAAATCAAAGGTAAATAGCCAATAGCTTGACAAAGTACATGTTTGTCACTAGATACAGAGAGCAAGATTTAAATCTATGTTGCACATCCAATTACTCCCCTTCCAATCGCATATTCTGTTTTGGGTAGAAAGGGACGAGGGAGAAGAGAACTCAAATTCCTTTCGCAGATCCTACATCACTGGAAAAGGAACAGCTTGCTCTAAGTGTGGTGACACCCAGTGTGTGTCCCGAGATGTAGTGCGTCTTTCCGCTGTACCCAGAATGGTTCCGCTGATTAAGAATGAGACTAAGAACTGCGAGGTTACAGTAAAAGACAGACAATGAGAAACAGGGAGACTGATTTTCGCTGTAGGAAAGGGGACCAAGAGGTGGAGGGAGCTGAGAGCGATGTACATGTACCAATTCCCAAGATAAACATAAGCATTATATACTGAAAACGTGTACCAATAAAAACCAAAATTAAAAAAAATGAGGCTAACACATGGAAAATTCCAAGAAAAGATTTGAGAGAAGCGTTAGAATCCCTAAGGGAAACCATTCTGTGGAAGTTACTCGCAGTCGCACATAGCCCAAGACTTGTCTCAAACAAGAGCCAGCAAAAACTACCCCGAACCTGAAACATTTGACATTTTGAGTGTAAGATCTCCTGAATCCTTATCAATAATAACTAGTGTTGCTGGCACTCATAAACACTATGCTAAATCTGTGTAATTTTCACTACACTTTCACCAGAAAAGTTACAGATTGGTGGCCCGCAGAGCAGTCAAGCAATAGAAAAATTGTGTTCCTGAGCTCGGGTTTGAGCGAGATGCCCCCAGGGAAGAGATTTCTGCAGCCCAAAATCTGCTGAGCATTCCCATTCTCAATACCAGACATAGACCGTAACAGAATTAATCAGCCATAGCAAATTGAAATTATCCAAACTATTAGAATCAGTGAAAGTGCAGGACAGTCATACTGCCATGCCAAAGGGCATCAGACAACCTTCAGGAAGATTTAGAGAATCAAGGAGATTGATGACACCCTCAACATTAGCCATGGAGAAGGCGCATCAGCTTAAATGCTTAAATACTGTGAGTATGGATGATCTCTAAGAATAGATTGTAGGGTAGAACTAACTCAAAGTGCTTGACAGGAATCCATGGAAACAACATAATGGATATCAGAAATCTTGTGTTCCCCAAGTTCCTCAATCATGTCCTCCTAAAGTTGTTTAAAAAAACCCACACAGATGTGCTATTGTACTATTACATCATAATTTTTTTTAAAAAATATACCTCAAATAGAAATTTGCAAGTATGAGAAATGAAGGTTATGTTCTCTTCTCACACTCTAGTGCAGTGGTGGCAAACCTATGGCATGCATGTTGTTTTTCTTCTAAGACAAAAGATGTTAATGTATGAGTTGTTTTTTCCAAACTAAAACATCAATATTCAGGTTTAATCGCAGCGTTAGTACCTTGCAATAAATGGGTTTTGGGTTGCAGTTTGAGCACTCGTCTGTAAAATGTTCGCCATCACTGCTCCAGCGGCTCCTATTCTGCATTCTCCAAGGTGTCCACCCTTGGGAGTTTCTGCTGGGGGATTTTACAAGCATATGTATGAAGCTGGCTGTGATATGCAAGGAGACGATCAATTGTTAGTCCTCTGCTTTAAGTAGGGAATTACATTTGACTCTTTCTCGCGTACAGTTGCTTTCAAATTTAATGCAAATGAAATCAGTGTAGTTACTATGCACACATATAAGTGGATAATAATGTGAGTGGAAGAATTTGCCAACTAAAGGTCCTCATGATATTTCAAAAAACATTTGGAATTTCTCTCTCTGAATATTGTTGTATATATTGGTACCATTTCTCTATATCCCAGTGGCCGATGAGTTTAAGAATGCTAATTCTTATGTGATTACTTAATGTGTAGAATATTCTTTGGGCATAATGAAATTTTTTTTAGAACTTGATAAATATAGCAACTTTACAACATTTTAAATAAACTAAATGCTCCCAAATTTTACATTTCAGAATGGCTAATTTTATATCATTTGTATTCCGGCTCAATAAAAATAACTTAAAATCATTATTGCTTAACAAAATAAAGTACATTTTTTTATTTTTTCAATACTTAAATTTCTATTTCCCTGCTAAGTTCATAAATGACTGCTGTTACATATTATTGATATATATTTACTATCTCTTAAAATCCTCATTTTCCAATCATTTTATGACTGCTATGCTTTTTTTTTTTTTTGTGAGTACCAGGGGTCAACCTCAGGACCTCATGCGCCAGCAGGCGCCCGTGCCGCTGAGCGATATCACCGGCCCTTTTCTCGTATGTGGGTTCCGGGAGTCGAACTCGGGCCCTCGCGCTTGCCAGGCCAGCACGTACGCCGCTGAGCCATCTCACGGGCCCTGAATTTTTATTATGTGTCCTGCAAAACAGTCATTATGAGATAAAATCAGTGAGCTTTTCCTAATATTTTTAGAAATAGTGAACTTTTGGCAAACTGAATTTAACTTTCTTTTAGGAATGTTTCAAAACAAAGAATGAAACAAATTGTCTGACTCCTCTATAAAATTAAGTGAATACACGTTGTCTTTTCATAAGAACAGAAAAGAAAGGGCCGGTGATATAGCTCAGCGGCACAAGCACCTGCCGAGCAAGCCCGAGGTCCTAAGTTTGACTCCCGGTACCCGCGTATAAAAAAAAAAAAGGAAGAAAAGAAAAAGAAAGAAAGAAAGAAAAGCAAAAAAAAATAAAGAACAGAAAAAAGTTGCCGGTACCGTTTTTCTGAATCTTGCATATGTGTTTTCTTAGAGAAATAAGAAGACATAAGTAGAAATTTGTTCTACTTATATAAAATATTCCATGTTTTAATAACAAACATATCTGTTCCCAAGAATATGAAAGTCCTTACACTATACCCGGAGATGCTGTTTAAAGAATATGTCATGTGAGACTTATAGTCAAATGCAATTTTTTACTAATTCAGATGATTGAAGTGATTGTCTGTTCTTTCTTTATTGTTTTTAAATTTTATTTATTCTTCAAAAAGCAGAAAACTGCTTTCTACTAAGTATATACTCTAAAACCAGCATTGTTTTTAACCTACATAGATCCCATCTACGCAGTTTCATGCACATATTCAAGTTTGGTTAAACTGTATTAAATAGCTAACTGCTCTCGTGTGGATGTCGTCCCATTTACCTTTTAATCCACTTCCACAAGTTCTGACAATGCTGTGGACAGGCAGTGATGCTGTACTGTAGATGCTACTCTTTACACAAGCGCTAATGCCACCAACGCCCGGCGCTGGACCAGCGATGTGATGCTTTCATTGTTTTGCTTGCACGCATCTCTGGAGACCTCCGTCTGCTAAA
This sequence comes from Erethizon dorsatum, assembly GCA_028451465.1. Classification (NCBI taxonomy): domain Eukaryota; kingdom Metazoa; phylum Chordata; class Mammalia; order Rodentia; family Erethizontidae; genus Erethizon; species Erethizon dorsatum. The sequence goes on along the minus strand of CM051830.1, from coordinate 58,266,981 downwards.
GAAGTACAAAACAAGCAACATCTGCTCCCCAAGTCTTAACTAATTTGGGATTTAAATCTCTTTTAACTGGAAAATTCAATTTATAGATTAGTGGTGTGTGGCTCCAGCGGATTTCACCTCAATTCCTGATTTCCTTGCCAAGTGGAAATGATTCGGTGATGCTGCTTGATGATTTGCTTTATTGTTTTGTTGTTTCTAAAACTCACTGAAAGAAACTTTAAAAAACTCATTGAATAGCAAAAAATCTGCTTTATTTTTTAAGATGTTAGAAATTATTTTGAATTCTTCATAATAGTTGAATTTGTTCAATGATTCTCATTAAGCAACACTTTTTTAATCAGTGTTTTAGTGTCATAGAAACATATGAAATACATCAAAGCTGTATTAGGAAGAGTCTTGTATACTTTATACAAAATTGTCGTATAATAAAAACATTATGGGGCTTATATGTTATCTACAGTAATAGTTTGGTAACATTTCCCCTTTCTTCAGTTCGAATTGTGCTTTAATTTTGTTGTGGTTTTTCTTAAGGTAAGAAAGATTACTTGTTTTTTTGTTCTTTTTTGCAGTGATTCTAAACATTCCAATCTTTATGTAATGTACATAGCCCTTCCAGATCAGTTTCTAAAAAAATTCTCTGGAACCCATTTGATATTTGAATCAATGAATGAAAAATTTTCATATTTCCACAAATATCCTAAGCTGTACGCATGCCATTTGATCTCATGAGATAAAAATTTTCTTTTATTGTAAAATTACTATAATTCCTTTGAAAGACAAAGCAATGATAATATCCTATTTGGTGACATGAACTTACAAAATATCTGTAGTTAAGAATGACATAGGCCATTAAAAACAAACTTGAAGACTGAAAGTAAACCTTAATTTGTTTCATGTATAATCAAGAAAAATTACTTCGAAGATTGTCAAATAAAGACGTCCATTTACATGATTGTAACAGTTATGGGTCCGGCCAGAGGCAGTGAAAACAAAACCATTTTAGGTTCAGCCTCTTGCTCTTAATCATTTGTGACCAGCACATTCCATATTTATAAAATTACATGATAGTTTTGTAAGCACTACCAAGGAAATTTAAATAAATTACAGACTTATTAATGTAAAAAAATTAAATGTTTGAAACAAACTTTTATAGCAGGTGAACTCAGGTATGCGGCACTTCCTATTTTTAGATTCTGACTGAATCTCACCTCTGCTTCTGTCTCTTTGGTTGGAGGGAATTCAACTGAGATTCCTTTTAGATTTTCTCTCCTATCCCCAGGGAAACAAGCAAATCTTTGAAGACACCCAGAGCTAGAGGAAAATGAGAAAATCCTCTAATCTTCAAGCTTCCATATACACTGCTGAATTGTATTCTTGTCCAGCCCACCTATTTCCCTTCTCACCAGTGATTCTGTGGCTTTTATAGCTGACTTTGGATATGCAAAGCCTAGCCATGACTGGAAAACTGACTGCACAATCAGCCTCCCTGGGTGCATTTTGAAGACATCCTGGAAAAACTGGATTTCTGCATATAAAAGAATGGAATAAGATTTTATCTCACACTGTACATAAAAAAAAAAAAAAACTAAAAATGAGTTAAGGACTTAAATATAAGACCTGAAACCCTAAAACTGATAAAAGAAAAGACCGCAAAGACTCTTTGACATTGGTCTTTTATTAAATTTTGATATGACAGCAAAATCATGGACAAAAGAGCAAAAATAAGCAAGTGAGATTACACTAAACTGCAAAGCTACTGCACAGCAAGAAAGCAAAAAAGGAAAAGGCAAATTATAAAATGGAAGAATATATTTGCGAACTGTATCCCTGAAAAGGAGTTAATAGCTAAAATATGTGAGGCAATCATTCAACTAGGTAGCAAAAAATAAATAGACAAACAAACCCTGGGGGCTAAGGAAAAGTAAACAGATTAAAATTATACATAGAACTGGCTGATTCCTTTTCTTAATCTTCGATTCTTACTCTGTTTTCATACATCTGAGGCACAAAGAGAAAGCATTTATTATCACCTCATCAGAACCCCCAGCACAAACTCTTCAAATAAATTTCAACATTAACAAAATAGAGGACAGGATGATTGTGTTTAGCAGACCCCACTCTAAGCTCTGAAGCTACAGGTGATGAAGCATCCCTGGCTTTGTCACGTGTAATAGGTGATCTCATGCACACCCCAAATCACCAGATAAAATTGAAGGCTTCTCTGTTTGCACACCACACCTAGCCAAAAAATTATGCCATTTTCAAACAGTGTCCTACACCAGAATTGCATTTATTGGCATGCTGTTCCCAAAAGAAAAGAAAATGGGAGCGCTCATCAATTACTTTCCTCACTTGACTTTATGCTAGAACTGGTCACTTCCCATGAATAGAGCGTGTCTCTCTGGAGTCAATAATGAAAGGATGATTACATGGAAAAAGCACCAACCACAGGACAGACATCACCATGCTATGACCCTGATGTTCTGCGGTCCCTATTCTGCTTAATTATGCTAAAATATGGGTTTAGGTAGGTTCCAAAATAAAACTAGAACAAAGGTTAACTTTAAAAGAAGGAGACACAAAAACTCTTTCTCTCTGCTTGCACAGATTACCTGGTCTCCAAGGTGAACAGGATATGTAAGCTTTTAATGAAAGTTAGAAATACAGAATTAATATTCCTTTAAACATCACTTGCAGTTTGTGACCCCAAGATATTTCACTGTTGTGTACATTTCAGTGTATAAAAGTTGAAAATAACAGCCTAATTATATAGTGTAACTTTTGTAGGAACCATACAAAAAGGCATTCCAAAATTTAGAATTGCAAGTACAGAAATGTATTTTATGCCAATTTATTATAATTATAGTAATTATATGTACATAACTATTAACATGAAATATTAACAAGTCTTGAAATGAGACTTTAAAAAAACATTTTTTCTTATTCAGATATTTTATTTTCCTCACAGCAGTATTGTTTCTATTTCTTCACACTGCAAAATGGAAAATGGAGCCTGAACAATTACGCTAGGCCTTAAAATTTTTGGTAAAACATATCTTGGAATTTCTGACAATTAGGAATATGATGGTATCATTTTGAGATCTTTATGCAATTTATAGTAAAGAGCAATTTAAATATTATTCAGGAAAATAGTTTCTATTGCTTGTGTCTGGATGTCCCTCCAAAGCCTCATACAATCACAGGGAGGCTTTTCAGAGGTGGCTGGATCTAGAGGGTGCGGTGCTGAGATCAAGGGTGTACCATTACCAAATCAGTCCACTGATGTGTTTGGTACAGTTCTGGCTAGGATTAAGGGTGTGAGTGCTACAGCCACCCTAAGGCAGGCAGCCTGCACAAAATATAAAGGGCAGAAAGAGGGCTAATGTGCTCTGGCCTGCCTGCTTGCTATGGACTATTTCTCCTCTGCAGTGCCCCTCTTCCATGCTCTCCTGCCTTGGAGCAGCTAACTATGGACTGAAACCTCTACACACAGAGCTGAAATAAACATTTCCTCCTTTAACTTTGGGTGCCTAGATTTTGTCTCAGCAATGAGAAAAGTAACTAAGACAGAATTGGGTACCAAGAATGGGTCATTGCTGTGACTGTACCTGACCGTGGGGTTCAGTACCCTTTGGAAATGCTTTGGGGAAGAGTTTGGAAAGATTTGGAGGTGCTGGCTGAAAAAGCAGCCCTGGAATGCTTGAGGCTGTACGTGATGAGAGTTTCTGATCAGAGCCTAGGAGACTAGAATGCTGATAGAAATACCGCCTGCAAAGGCCTGGCTCAGGAGGTTTCTGCTGGAAAGTTGGACTCCAGACGATGTGTGTTATGCCTTAGCAGAAAGTTTGTCTGCATTTTGCTTGTATCCAGAGACTTTGCCTGACACTGAGATTGAAGGCAGCAGACTAATTAATCTGCCAGAAGAAATTTCAAGGCAGTCTAATGTTAAGGCAGTGGCATGGCTATTGTTAGGGGCTTTTAGCTAGATCTATGTGAAGAATCAAGAACAAAGAGCCCAAAAGAATGATTTAAAATGTTGTGAGTTTGGCCAGAAAGGAAGCTCCAGTAAAGCTGCGGACTACAAAGATAGAGCAGAGGAGAAAATGGTCACTGAAAAGACTAGCAAGAAAAAGCCACATATTTCAGAAAAAGACAACAGAAAAGATAACCTGAGGATATCCCAAGAACCAGAAGGATCCAGCCTTTGCAGCCTTAGAGTTGCAAAGGTGACAGATTTTGTTTGAGAAGAGTCCAGAGCACCATATTTGAGAATGGTGGCAGCCTAGAGAAACTGTTCTTCAGGATTGGGTCCAGAGTGATCAGCAATCCAGGCACTCAACCCCTACAGCCAAGAGAGAAAGAACCCTGGCTACTGCTCCAGCTGGCAGCAGACCTTGGCATCATCCACGTGGTGCTGGTTTTAGGTACATGCAGAATGCAAGAGTTGTGGGGTCAGGAAGGCTTCCACCACAATTTCAGAAGGTCTAGGAGGCCAGGCAGTGTGCCACTGAGAGGGCAGTGGGTGAAGCTGTGAGTGTGAAGCTGAAGGTGCAGTTGAGACTCCAGAAGATTGGAGAAGGAAGGAACATGGATCATCTGAAGAAAACTGCAAGGAGGGAGCTGAGCTGGACCAAGAGAGAAGCTGTGGGAGCTACAACCAGCAGAACTGCTGTAGGGGTGGAGCCACCCAAGCCCTTTGGAGTTCACATCTTGCCACAGATTACCTTGGATGCTGCACATGGAACTACAGGACTTAACGTTTGCCCTGCTGGATTTTGGACTTGCTTTGGTCCCATTCCTTTGTATCCACCTATTTTGTACCTTTTGAAATAGTAAAGTTTATCTTGTGCCACTGAATGTTGGAAGTGTTTAACTTTCTTGCAGTTAAGAGTTTTCCTTAAATCTCAGAGGAGACTTGGGACTTGGACTTTTCAGCAATGCTGAAACTGTTAGGACTTTGACAACACTTAGAGATGGACTAAATGACTTTTGTGTAAAGGATTGTGCATAAGTCTTTGAGGGGAAGGAGTGGAATGTTATGGCTTGTGTCTAGCTGTCCCCCCAAAGCCACATGCAGTCATATGGAGGCTTTTCTGAGGTGGCTGGATCTAGAGTGTGTGGTTCTGGGATCAACGGTGCATGATTACTAAATCAGTTCACTCATTGGTTTGGCATAGTTCTGGCTAGGATTAAAGATGTGAGTGCTACACCTGTCCTAGGGCAGGAAGCCTGCATAAAATATAAGGGGCAGAAAGAGGGCTAATGTGTTTTCTCCTACCTGCTTGCCATGGGCTATTTCTCCTCTCCAATGTCCTTCTGCCTTACTACCCTGCCTTGGAGCACCTGACCATGAACTTAAACCTCTACAAATTGTGAGCTGAAATAAACCTTTCCTACTTTAACTTTGGGTGTTGGATATTTTGTCTCATCAACAGGAAAAGTAACTAAGATAACAGCGACAGTATTTTGTTACAGACAGTATTTTAAGTCCAATTGAGTATAGAGAAGTAATGGCTCTGGATGGAACCATTTGGCAAAGCACACAAGGTACAAATGCAGTATGAAGATTTTGAGTATGTTGGTTACTCTGCTATCTATCCAATACAGAGACAAAATCCCTACCTAATCTTTCTGTGCAATACTGATAATAACACATTTTGATATAAGCACCACAGAAATTCTTTAGATGTGGTCATGAAGATTAATGCTAAACTTTACATCATTAGAAGTTTCTCCAAGAAATGGGGTCACTCAGCAAGGTTTAATTTGTTAGTATAAATGTATAGTTTTACTGTTCAAAAGTTAAATTATTATAAGTTTATGGAAATATCACTCCCATAATTGTTGCATGAATGGCTTCTTCTTGAAAAATGAAAAAGATTATTTGAAATATCACAAGGTTATATGAAACAACAAATTCTATTCCATTTTTCCCAAAGAAAGACAATTCCCTCAGATAATCATAAAAGTTTTCTTTTATTGAAGTTGTCACAAATTGTAACATTATATATCTTTATGTGATCACAGAACTCTGTTTTCTCCTATAATTAGTAAGATTCTTCTGCCTGATTTTGTCATTCACTGTTGTTTACTCTGAGGCTTAGGGCCTGGCGAGCTCCAGGGTACAGTATTGAGTTAATAAATATTGTCAAGGAGAAAATAGACAAGTACCTAATAAAGGACTCCTTTCCCAATATAGCTGTAATTAAATGCAGTTAGAAAGGAAAATGTTTGGCCTAGCAGGAAAAGCTTTACAGAAAAGATGAAATGGTAGCAATTATAATAATGAGCCAAAGGAGGAGTTTAGAAAAAGGCCTGCAAATTGATGTTTCTTACCCTTTCTAACTACTTGACAGTAGTTTCACTGTTAATGAGTCAGAGTTAGTGCAATACCATTACAGGAATGAAGATGGTTTTAGGAAATTAACATTTTTGTTATTTCCTCAACTACTTTTTAGAGAATGATATTTGAAATCTAGCTAAAATATTCTGGGAAGTCATTAGTTCCTTCAATTTTATTCAGTGCTGTATAAATGGAATTTCAATTTTAAGTACATCCTTCTTGTTTACATGTCGTATACTGAAGTACCTCATTTTCACAAAAGGTAATATGCATCCTAATGTCTTCAAACACATAACAAAAAAATATAAATAATTTGTGTTGGGATATTTGAAAATTGTAAGGATTTGAAGTAGTACACCTTCATAGGCATTCATTATAAAATTTCATTAATCCGTAGTATAAATTCTCAGAGCAAAAACCACAATCGTATTAGAAAGACTTCAGTCTTTAGGTAATGACCAATTAAAAATATTAAATTCAATTCATTTTTCATAGAACTAAAAAAATCCAGCTAGTATTTTGATCAACACTCAAACATAAAATTCTAAAAAAAGCTTATCTCTAAGTTAATTTAATTATAATACATGTTTCTGTTTAACATTTCTGAATATGGACTACAATTCTTCCGCAATTTTTCTTTATTTCCTTCCTGACAGGTGATAAGAATCTGTCTCTGTCTCTTGGCTTTCAGTGTAAGTTGGTGTGTGCATCACTAAACAGCTACATAAGAGTCAAAATAAACTGCTGTCAGAAAGATAAATAATTTTTCAAATTATTGAAAAATAATTTATAGCAATTATTTGCTATCAATACATATTTCTATTTTTATATTTCCCTAATATTAGGGTTTCAATAATACACAAAATAATTAAAATATGATCAATCATATGCCTTTCAGTTTATGAAAAAGAAAACCTAATTTTAGTAAATTGATTTTTTTTTTTTTTTATGTGGGTACCAGTGGTTGAACTCAAAACCTCATGCTTGCCAGCAGGTGCCCGTGCTGCTGAGCAGTATCACTGGCCCTTTTTTGGTATGTGGGTACTGGGGGTCGAACTCAGGACCTCCCGCTTGCCAGGCAGGCACTTATGCCGCTCAGCCATCTCACCGGCCTCTAAATTGATTTTTGTACAATGAAAATACATCAATGAGAAAAGTGTATTGTGAATGGTTGTTATAGTGTAGGTATCAAATGCCCTTATGAGTCCAGAGGTAGTCCTTTCACAAAGTGAGTGCTTCATGAGGGCACTGCACTTACAAGTGAGTTTGTCTGTTGATGAATACTTAGCTGAATATGCTGCTAGGACGTGGGGTCTGGGTTGAGGTGAATCACTAAGATGTGACCTGTAAGATGTACACTTGTCCCCAGCTCCTGCCCTCTCCCTCTGCTTCCTGGCTGCCATGGGGAGCGGCTCTTCTCCACCCATGCCCTTCCACCGTGACTGTTTCTGCCTTGGAACCAGCAACCATGGACCGAACTCTCTGAAATGTGAGCCAAATTGTCGTAGTTACTAAGCCGTAATATCCAACACCCACAACTCTACGGAGAAGAGGATTAATTTGACTTACAGTTTGTACAGAATGAAATATTGTGATCAAAGGAGGCAGCAGAAAGATAGACCCTTCCAGGCCACACCCCCAGTGACCCACCTCTCCTACCACGCCCCACAAATCGAAATTAGCTATAAAATCATCAGCGAATCAATCCACTTGTGAGTATCATACCTCCGAGATCCGATGACCTCATGCATCTATGAGGGCATGAGGCTTTGGAGGTACATCAAATATAAACCGTAACACAAGCCTTTCCTCCTTTAATTACTGGGTGTTGGGTAGTGATGGTAAAGTCACTAATACAAAGTTTTATTATGTTTTAATTATTAAGTCATTTGGTTTTTCTTCTCATCTGGATACTTTATGACTTGCAAGATTGTATCCTTGCAATTTTAGTCTAAACCCTGTAACTTTAAAATACCTAGTATATATCGTGACTTATTGCACCCCATACTACATTAAGGTTCATGTAGGCATACTTCTCTACAGTGTCATTCATTCATTACGAGAAAGCAGAGGAAGACTAGAGCCATAATGCAAGAATAATAAATGACTCTTATTCGTACTTTTCCTTTGGTTTTACGTTCTGTAGCTTCCTAGAGTTGATTCTGGATTTGAACTCACTCTGTAGCCCAGGCTCTCTTCAAACTCACCGCAATCCTTCTGCCTCAGCCTCCCGAGTGGGGGAATTACAGGTGTGTTCCAAAACCCCCAGCTTTTTCCTTAGGTGATATTGAGAATGGCACCACGTACGAACACTCAAAGATGTGTTAAAATTAGGAAAAATGTGTTTATTCTGCTCTCGATTTCTAAGTGGTCGCTATATATACTTCTTCCAACCTGTGTGTGCCTTACACTGCCCCACTTCCTCTTACAAACCCACCTTCCAGTGTAGTTAATTTCACGTATAAATTTAGGGATTCTCTCTTTTTCTTTGAGAGAAAATGGACGAGCATAGCCTCGATTTCGGCAAAATTTTTTTTTTTTTTTTTTTTTTGTGGGTACCAGGGGGACGACCTCAGGACCTCGCGCGCCAACAGGCACCCGTGCCACTGAGCGATATCACCGGCCCCTTTTTCGTATGTGGGTTCCGGGAGTCGAACTCGGGCCCTCGCGCTTGCAAGGCAGGCGCTTACGCCGCTGAGCCATCTCACCGGCCCTCGGCAAAAATTTATAAACAGATATTAATAATACTTAAAAACAGAAAAGGTCAACAGGTTGCCTAGATTAATTTAACATACTCTTAATATGATATCTATGCCGTCAAGCTATTTCCAGAAAAAACTTGCAGCAAAATAAGTAAAATAAATTATGCTTGTTTTATGTACCTGATACCTACTCTTTCTTTAGAAACAAAAATTGATAAAAAATACCTCAAACTAAACTTTGAAAGAAAAAAATGCCAAGAACACTCTTTTCTCCTACAGATAACTTCCAGCTATTTAAAAAAAAATTCTTTTAGAGGAGGGCAGTGAAGGCGAGAGTGTGCAGTTGCTTCAGTCCCTGGGAAGATCTTCCTAGTTACGTTACTTTTTTTTGAAATAGAACTTCTTTATTTGACCAGCAGCAAATCTATTTTTTGTTTTTGTTTTTTGGGTAATTTTTCCCCAAACATGTCTGCAATGTGGACGGAAGCTAACGATTGAGTAAGAACCGAACTACAAGACTGTTACGAGTGCTTCTGAGAATTATCTAAGGATTTTGTTAGTTTGCATTATGTATTTAAAAATAGTTTGTCATTTCTTTTTCAAATTAGGCTGCCGTAATTCACATGACTTGCATTCTTATTTCTAGTCCTTATTTTTCAAAAGACAGTTGTTTTTCTCATTCTTGTGAAAAATAAGATTGAATAGCTTTTGATTCTTTTCTTTTCAAGGTGAAATTTCATTTGCTTTACACTGAAACTGAAACATGTGGTTCAATTAGTCAGGGATATATTCTTATTTTTATCACAGAAAATGTCCTCTACAAGGCCATTTACAACCTGGATTTTGTCCTTTTCTACATGAATATGTTGGTAGAAATATAGCATGGCAGATCTAAAACAACATAGTTATATAATACTTACCTATAATTAACTACTAATTTGTAAGCCATGTTTATTTCAATAAGATAGATAAGCTCTGTTCAGATATTTAAAGGATTAAAGAATTTTATTTGATTCCATAAATATGTATGAATGCCAGGACTAGGCAATGTATGAAATACTGAGAGTTGAAGATGAATTAGACATTCTCTACCCTGTGGAAACTCACTTACAAGCAGGCATGTAAATTGTTAATAGACATTCATGACACATCATAACATCCAAATAATTTGAATAGCTAGAAAAAGAAACGCATACAGCAAGGCTTACAAAAGGAGTTTTGAAATGGGCCTGGGGGGGCCAGTTGCATATTGTCGGGCAGAGAAGAGAAAAGGCACCCTCAAAACTGGAACACAATGGGGGTGTCTTGGAAATTGCAAGGTCACTATGCACACTAAAAGGGTCAAAATTCTTTGAACCTGTAACTGTTGATCACAAAAAAAATATGTGGAAACCCTTTGGATTACATTGCATGCTAGTAAAGATTTAGATTAAAATGTGTAGGCACTGGAGGGCCACCTAGGTGTATCAACAGGAGTGACATGATTAATTTTATATTCATGAGGTTAGCTCTAGGAAATTGTATAGGATGAAAACAAAAGGGAAAAGGAGGTTGATTAAAGCAGTCACTTAAGGTGAAATGAATAAAACATGAATCTGAGGTGAGTGTGGGGGGAGCTAGAATCACTGAGGACCTGCTGCAGCCTCTGCCGGGCTGGAGGTGTTGGTAAATGGTGACTCTCCACTGTGAAATAAGACTCAGAGAACTTTGATTTTTTAGCATGATGGACGTTTGCTCAATATTCATTAGCGATATCAAGAATAAAATTTGAAATACCTTGAATTATTTTTAGTTTGAAGACAAAGGTGTAGAAACGATCAGAAGTAGATTGTAACTGATGGCAAATGCAGATGTGCATCAACTGGGGGGAGAGAGGACCCAAAGTAAAATCCTAGTGAATATTAATAATAATAGCACGAGAATAGAGCACAGAGACACAGTAAGCACGCCAGTCAGCCGAGGCAAAGAGAGTATCAAAGAAATCGCCATTATTAGATCTAATTTTAAAGGCAACATTCATATTTGACAATTTAAACATGCTTATTGGAAGGTTAAATCTTAGCCACTGCTGGGATTTCAAACTGCTATGTCCATCAGGTAGCTGAAAGCTCTCGTATGCATGTGAGGACCGCAGTGAAAGGCAGAGATGTAGCCCCCAAAGCGCTTTGCATGGAGTTAATGGAGAAGTCCTTGACAACAAATGATAATTCAGGAGGTAGAGTCTAAAGGCAGAAGAGAGGTGAAAAGGGTCTTGGCAAACACAGACATTTACTGTGCTAACACAGCAGAAGTTTCCAGCAAAAAGACACAGCAGGTCAAAGGAAAGCCAAGACAAAGCTTTGTGGTGAAAGTTAAGTGGAGAAAAGGCTTTAGAAGCCAAAAGATTTGTAATGGCTTTGAGCTAAAAAAGGAGAGATTAAAAAAAAAAAAAAAAAAAAGAGGGACAATATGACTAAAGTTTGCAATCAGAAATGGATGGCTAATATAAAACAAATTCAATGGGCTGGTGAATGCAAAATTCAGATTGCATGCACTAGAGAAGCGTGTGTGTGTGTGTGTGTGTGTGTGTGTGTGTGTGTGTGCACGCATCCCCATCTGTATCTGTGTGCACACACACAAAGTAGAGAAAGCAAAGGGAAGCTACTCTTCCATGATTTTTATGTAACCATCTTAAAAACGAAAAAAACGGATCATTTTCCTAATCCATAGATGGGAAGGAAGAACTAGTTCTGAAAAACAGCTGCTGGTGCTGAAACAACAACTCGCGTTGAAATCCAAGTAAGAGCTGTAGAAGCACCCTGGAAAATGGATGCAACTCGAGAAAATACTCATAAGTGAAATAAACCGGAAGCACATGTGTAAGCATCGTATTGTCTCCCTAGTGTGAGAAACTGAAAGAGTAAATAAGATCCAAAATGTACAATAGATATGGTAAAACAGGAAGAAACTGGTCAAAAGGAAAGAGAAACTGGGATGGGCGAAAGGGAAAAAGAAAGAAGGGAAAAGAAAAAAATTATATATATATATATATATATATATATATATATGATAGTTAAGATAGATACACTATTAATTTTGCTTACTTCATTGAAAAGAAAGATTTGTGCTAATAATGTTTGGACAATTGAATGCTGGTATCTTGTTCCCTTAGTAACTAATTTAAAGATAACAATATGTAATATATTAATCTTTGTTACCCTCCTATTATGTTGTTTTGAAATTTTGTTCTATTTTTTTCTCTTTAAAAAAAAAAGAGGCAGCCTGGAGAGGCCATGTAAAAGTCTTCCTAAAGTTTATTTGTAAAAACCTAGCAAAGGAATCAATCAGGTATGAAAAAAAGAAATGGAAATTTTATAAATAATAAATAGTATGTTTATTATTCTGCTAGTTCTATGAGAAAGTGATTAAAATATCAATATGATTTTTTTTCAAATTGAGAAAAGAATAAGAAGTCAATGGCTGTGTTATTTTTGGATAGTCGCGTGCTTTTGAAATGTACTTGTTCTATCCTCATAATAGGATTAAGGCATAAGCAGTACGGCAACGTTCTTATGTGAGGTGTACTTTGTCTCTCTGGGAAGAAAAAACAATTGGACTAACAGTGACTTAAATCACTGTTTTACTGAGTCCAAGGAGAAAATATAAGGACATCGAAATTTTGGTGGATCAGGCCATGTTTTGAGGGATGGGAGTAGGTTGGACTAGAACACAATAAGAAAATGACACAATGCTTAAAACTTTATTACTGATGGGTGTAATGAATGCATCGCATTACTTTTTCATTCAATATCACTTGACTGCCCGTTCCTGCCATAGTGACACTCAACTTAGATAAAAGCAACTGTTGACAAGGATTTATTGTCAGTGAAGTCCTGCTCCAAAAGCGACTGTTCGTATCTCAACATATGACATGTCCGGCTTAAAGAGGATCTTAAATGTAAGATTTTCCCATCCTGCTACCAGGAATGGGAGATCAGAGAGTAGAGGCATTTCATGCTACTATATTCGTTTGCTTTTTAAATTTATTTTATCTAGTAAATATACATTTTTGTACCTTGGGCTTTTTCACTTTTATTTGTTTGCTTTTTCATTTTTGTTAACTGCATGGTGTTGTTTCTTAACTATTTAAGCACATTAGACAGGGTTTTGTGACTGTTACAACAATTTCTCTAGCAGAAGTTGAAGCTATTTCTCATAAATTATTTTAACTAAAAGTACTACATTATCTGAATTGTTAGTATGTTATCTGTTTTTAATTTGAAATCTTTATGATTCAGAAATGATATCTACTTAACCTTTATAAAATGATTTCATATTTAAGCATATGTCAAATGACATACAAAAACATATACGACAGTAAATTTGTTATTCTGCTATATTGCTAAAATTTTTGTATTTACCCCATTCATCATCAGTGCTTCGTGTTATTTCGAAATAAGTCAAATTTTAAGATTAAAAGCTGCATTTTATTAAAAATAGAAGTATAAATTTTATAAGTATAAACAGCACATGTAATTTGGTGATTTAAAGAAATATCACATCAAACACATTAGACTGTGAATCTCTAAATCCTGAAGGTTGACTTACATCCATTTGCATCGGGACTTTTTGCTTGAATTTAAAAATCTACACTGGTGATTGAAAGTTGAGAGTTGTTGCAGTTGTTTTTCTCACAGCGATGTCCTGTCACCTCCTTGCCTGTGCTAGCAGGGAAAGCAACAGAAACTGTGCATGCACTGAGAGGCTGGCAGGTAAAAGAAACGGCACAAACTGCAGGCAGGGTTTCCCTGAGAGTCCCTACCTGGACGGCCCGAGGGGCTTGTTTGCACCTGCGTGCACCTATCACTTCTTAAACCAACTTCTCCAGTCAAATCAGCCCTATGTATGTTCATCCTGCAGCAGAATCCTTTGTGGTAAGCCCTTTGAAAATAGCTCAGACAACAATAATGAAGTCACTATTATGAGTGCCAAAGAAATCCTTCACAATGGACCGGTTAGCAGAATGGAGAGAAGTGGAACGACCACGAGGCTGTGGGGAGAAGGAATGTCAAGTAGCAGGGCAGGCCTGTAGCTGATGACCAGCACAGACACAAAACTACTGGGACAGCACAGTGATGGGCGCTCACCAGGCCAGAGAGAGAACTGGGTGATGCATAAATTACAAAACCTGTAAAAGGCTCCCACCGTCATCTATAGACGTCCTCAGAGCATCACGGGGATGGCAGCCCCTGCTGCACATCCACCCTTTCAGTGTGTTCTGTCGAGCACATCTCCCTCTGCAGGGCTGTCTTCAAAGAAGAGATATTGATTTACAGAAAATGACATTAGACATAAAGAATGATGATACATAGATCACAGATGCTGCATCAACATATGGAAGAGTTCTTGCATCAGCAAATAAAAGGGGTCAATAATGTGAAGAGAGTAAGTGTAAGATTTATTAGGAGATTTTATTGCTCTGTGATTTATGAATTGCTACAGATGGCAATGATGTAGTATAATATTCACAAATATGATGCAATAAAGATTATTAAAGCATCTAGCAGTGCTGTTTTTAGTTTCAGCTATAAGCAGAAAATATCTTGAGGAACTCTGCATTATAAAGGTGATGCACAGATACGCTTAATTTTTAACAGACCCCATAATGGTTATGTCTTCTATGGTGGGGTATATTGTGCAATAATTTGGTTTTATTATTTTTATTTTAATACATACATGTTATGGCTTAGATCCAAAATGTACTCCAGATCCCTCATGTGTTCAGCGGTGGGGCTTGTGGGAGGTGACTGGGCCACAGTACTCATCACAGACTGTTCTGTTAATCAATTGAAAGATGAATGTGTTGTGATGTGACCTGGAAGGGTGCATTCTTGACTCCAGCTCCTCCCTTCTCTCTCTGCTTCTTGGCTGCCATGGGTTGAGCAGCTTTCTCTCTACTACACCCTTGCTCCATTCCACTTCTGCTCTGGAGATAACCAGCCATAAACTAAATCTTACGAAACAAGAGGCAAAGCACACCTCTCCTTCTTTAAAGCTGTGAGTGTTGGGTATTTTGTCCCAGTGACAGAAAAGTGACTAATTAAGAAAATTAGTACTATAGTAGTGGGATCATTGCTGTGACTATATCTGACCATGTGGTTCAGACGCCTTTGGAACTGGTTTGTGGGTGTTCAGAAAAATTTGGAGATGCCAGCTAGAGACACCATGGAAGGGCGTAAGTAAAGCTTGATGGGCAATTCTGGTTGGAGCTCAGAAGACCAGCATGCTGTAGGTATGCAGACAGTAAAGGTCACTTGGCGAGGGCTCAGTTGGGAAGATGCTGTTGGGATATTGAGGTCATGTGTGTTTCATTCTGGTAAGGAATTTGTCTCAGATTTTGTCCATGTAATAAAACTTTGTTGGAATTTTCAGCTGTGCTGGAGCTAGTAAGACTTTGGCAACTCATAGTGATGGACTTAATGGATTTTGCATAATGAGATGACATAAGCCTTTTGAATCCAGGAACAGACTGTCATGGTTTAAAACTAAAATGCCCCTCAAAAGTCTTGTGTGTTCAGAGATGGGGCTTTTGGAAGGGGATTGCATCATGAGGGAAACAAACTCATTAGTGGATTGGTCCATCAATGAGTTTGAAGCTAAATGTGCTTTTAAGAGGTAGGGCCTGGTTGGGAGTGGGCCATTAGGGGCGTGATCTGGAAGGATATATTCTTGTCCTCATCCATTCCCTTCTCTCTCTGCTTTCTGGCTACTATTAGTTGAGTGGCTTTCCTCTTTGGTGCCCTCCTGCCATGCAATTTCTGCCAGCTTACTGTGGACTAAACCCACTAAAACCTTGAACAAAAATTAACCTTTTCTTCAGTTTGCAGATGTCCGATATATTGTCCCATGGAGAAAAACCTGACTAATATAATACAGGGAAAGTTTAGCAGACTCATGAATGAGTATGGCAAAGTCATGAAGAGCACGGACTGCACCTGTCCAATGCCTGACCTGATATCTTCTTCACTTAGTTGATGAGTATCTGCGTTCTCTAAACTGGATGCCTGACCTTGAGGGTCTCCCTTTACTCTCCTGAAATCTTCAACCACAGAGCTATTATGTTTTGCTCTTTCTGTGATTTGCTGCTACACATACTCTGACCTAGATTGAAGAACATGTGTATTTTCAACCTAAAATGAATGTTGTCCCTGTAATAACAATGCAGAAACCCTATACAGCATCAGGTGGATAATGTCACTTATTGAAGGAAAATGGAGAGTTCTTTATTAAATTTTTCATTTCCTAAAGAAATCTATCACTTTTAAAATTTGCTTATATACAACTCTATCTCAATATAATAGAAGTTACATTTACACAAATGGTCAATAAAAGATTAATTCTAATTCCTGTGTCAAAAAGAGCAGTTACTCCTACTCAAGGCACCATATTTTCTAAATATGTCTATTTTAGAAAGCAGAGTTAATGAAATGTGTTTCTTTCCTGACTGTGATAAAATTTAGTGTAACTTTAAGATAGTATTTTTTAGATAAAGCATAATAGCATTTAAAATTAGCCCTGTATTGTTCAAAACAATAGCTCTGCATTAAGAATTAGTAGTTTCAATGTATTTTCTCCAATAGGCAATTGAAAGTACACTTTTCTTGGTGTGGCACTTTCCTGTCCTGTTTTTATCCTAGAATGAATCTCTCATCCGCCTCTTTTTTTTTTTTTTTGTGGGTACCGGGGGGTCGACCTCAGGACCTCGCGTGCCAACAGGCACCCATGCCGCTGAGCGATATCACCGGCCCCTTTTTCGTATGTGGGATCCGGGAGTCGAACTCGGGTCCTCGCGCTTGCAAAGCAGGCGCTTACGCCGCTGAGCCATCTCACCGGCCCTCATCAGCCTCTTTCTTGATCAAACCTGTGAATGCTCTGGTCCGTCTCCCACTGCCTGTTGCCTTAAGCTGTGAAGTATTAGCTATGCATCAGCTTAGCACATGTTCGATTATATTTTCTTGCTTGTGTAGCCCAAGATTCTGATTTGTGAATTGTCAGATCTGTCCTCTTTCTTGTCAAAACATCTTTTGACTTTATTGTGTACAGCCCAACCATCTGTCACACTGACAATCGTAATATAGGCCATTTCTTTTAGACCATTTCTACTGCTAAAGTTGAACACAATGCTCTGTTTTCTTTCCTATCTAAATCAGATCCTTTTTGCCTTGATCACAAACTGAAATCTTCAACTATGCAGCCATTTCTATTCCATATACCGTTTATTGTGTTGAAACACTTACAACCCAGCTGACAGCACTTTAGCTTCTCCCTAAACCCATGATTTATTTTATTTATGCAACATACATTACTCTGGAAACTGTGTGATGTTTGAATAAACTGACTGCATTTACTATGTGTTAGACTCTGGGAAGTAATCTTCATAAAATCAGTTTTGGTCCAAATGTCATTCTGGTTCCAACTAAGGAGCCTTACAATTGTAAGTCCTAGATGTAAAGGAAGTGAAACTAACAGAAAGCAAATTAAAATAGGATTTTCATGTGACCACTGCACCAGCCACATTTTTCCTATAAAAATCATGTTTAGGACTTTATCATGTTTCACTAACTAACCTCTATGACTGTTCTAGATTAACAAGGTATTTTTTGTTTGATAAATAGGAAAAATTATTCCCTTCATTTTTAGAGAGAAGACAAGTGGAAGAGAATGGACTGATTTGAAAAAAATATCAAGTTCCTATTTGGAATGTAAATTTCCCAAAGAATGAGGGTTTGTTTTGTTCATTGCTATATCCCCCGCTTCCATAAGAGGGGAGGCTGCCATTACATATCAGTTAAAAATGGGATATATCCATAAATGTTTTCAAAGAATAAGTCTCACTTGCTGCTCTGGGACTTTGCACTTCCTCCATATTTCCTCCATCTGTAACTATCTTCTTGAGATATTCTTTCAGTTTGATCCTCCCTTTTTTGTTCAGTTATTTCACCAAGTTATCTAACCCCAAGCACACTACTTCAAGTCACAGTACCTGCAAGAATCCACCTGATCTTAAGGGCCAGTGAGATGGCTCAGCGGCTTAAGTGCCTGCCCGGCAAGCACAAGGGCCCGAGTTCGACTCCCGGAACCCACATACGAAAAAGGGGCCGCTGATATCGCTCAGTGGCACAGGCGCCTGCTGGTGCGTGAGGTCCTGAGGTCGACCCCCGGTACCCACAAAAAAAAAAAAAAAAAAAAGAATCTACTTGATCTTTATCATACTTCCTGCCTTTCCTAACGCCCAAGTAGGACTGCCATTATCAGGTGTATTTCATTTATCAGTGAAGTAATTTTTTCCACCTGCCCTGCTCATTGTGAGCTCCATAACGACAAATGTTTGCATCTGGTTTTTTTCCTGTTGCTGTTTGTGGTCCTACTCTATCAACAATGCGTAAGAAGAGACCGGCTCCTTGAAGAGACTTGATAATTAGTAGTAGAATAAAACTAGAAGTTGGAATATTTGGCTTGGAGAATACAGTGAAAATTTCTTTCAATTTACAGAATACTGACTTGTTTTAGATCTATAAAATGTGCTCAATAATGTGAAATAAGCTCATCATATGTATTTGACACTGTCATAAAAATGCAAATCTTTGCACATTTAGATATTTAAATAGGGTGTCAAGGGAGGTTGCAGTTAGGCTTTACCTTGTATGCTAGCATGAAGTGTTGGAAGAAGAGTTTTTTAAAATCAGATGAAAAGCAGCGGCTAAGAAAGCGGAGTCGAGGGCTCACAATTGTGGACTGCGGTAGCAGGCAAACTTGAGGGTGTCACTGTCACAGCTGCACAGGCATCAGAGCTTCTCACGGACGAACCAGTGCTTTAGCGAACAAAATTCCTACCGTGCTAAACTACGCACTAACATATTAATTCAATTGAAATAAATACGTTTTCAAAACCAGTGTCATAACTGACTGTAGAAAGAGGGAGAAAGATATATTTGAACAGCGTTATTTCATAATATTGTGTGCTTTCTCTTATTCCCTCTCTTTTTCTCCCTCTTTCTCCCCCTTTGTCTCTCCAAGATCCATTTTTTTTCAAATTCATTTCCCAAAATACCACCAGATTTAGCTTGCTATTATAAAATCCTGCAATAAATGAACACTGTAAGACCTCTGGAAATAGATTGCTTTGTGAATTCTCAGAAAGTGAAGTAAAAAGAGAGCCTTGCATATTGCACCAGAATGCCTACAGTAATGCATTTTTATGCACATTTCCCAAGGCTATTAGTCCATGGAGGTTTGCCAGAAAAAGGTAGTCCCTTTCCAGGAATTTAGTGGAATAAGAAGTACAGTAAAACTCTTGTTAATATATGCAGAATTTTCACAGAA
This sequence comes from Erethizon dorsatum, assembly GCA_028451465.1. Taxonomy (NCBI): domain Eukaryota; kingdom Metazoa; phylum Chordata; class Mammalia; order Rodentia; family Erethizontidae; genus Erethizon; species Erethizon dorsatum. The sequence goes on along the minus strand of CM051830.1, from coordinate 58,247,574 downwards.
AACATATATTATATAGCTAGTATATAGGTCTTGTAGAATCGCTGAGAAATCCCAAGAGAATTCACTTTCTCTGGTGGGTTTGTGGAACTCACTGGAAAAACGAACAAGACTTGCCATTCTATAAATATGTGCAGGAGAGTTTTAGATTCATGATTCTTTCCTTCAAGTCCCCTATGCTCCGCAGGGTGCCTGCCACGGCTGCTGCAGTAGCTGCCTTCAGGAATCTGTATTAGTGGAATATTTAATCAACATCTACATTTTTGTAAAGCTGCATAGGAAATGCCACCTTTTGAATAAATGAAGAGAATAATAATAAATCTGTTCAAAACTAATGTCACTTAAAGAGCCAGCTTGGGACACAATTGAGTTTTCATGCTGACAATGTCTTGAAAGGAATTTGGGAGCAGTCACATTTCATGCGGAGACCCCAGGCGACCATTGTTCCAGTGCAGACCAGCTCACATTGGCATTGAAGAGGAAGAAGGTTCAAAGGGTGTCTTTTATCTGCTGCAGATTTTGGAAGGTATATTCTCGTATCCATGAGGGATGCTATTGAAAATTTCAGTGTGTTTGAAGGAATATTTACCGCTTTGATTTTCTATTTCTTACCCATAATACTGGCGCTTTAGAACATAAAATTACTTTCCAAAGTCATATTAGGTGCAGTCATTTAACGAATGTGTTTCCCCTGGATGTTTTGCACTTCAAAAGACAGATAGCGACACATAAATGCTTGAGCACTGTTGAGTTAGGTTTATGAATATTTTGAGTGAGTCAGTGTTGCTAAGGGTGCTTCAGAACGCCTGGTTCTAACCAAGGTTTTTGATGCGCGGCTTTACGAATTTGATCTTTTGAAACAAGCTGTCCTTCAGCCACTGCCTGGGAGAATTTGGCTCCATGGCTACATAGCAGCCTTCTACTTCACCTCACGGCATTTCACTTCCTTTTGCAGAGCACTGGCCCTCAAGCGCCCAAACCTTTTCATAATTTGAAAGAAATTGAAGAAAGAGGAGCAAATTGTTCAGAGAATTACTACAATGGCAGTAAGAGGCTTTAACAACAAAGTTTATCTGTTGTCCTTTGCAAGTTTTTGGTGTAAAAACACTTGCATAGTTGGTGCTATTTTCTGGCAAAGCCACACAAGCTTTAGAAATCTCATCTCGTGCATTCGTTACTTTCAGAAAATAAACTCTTGAATCTATTTTTTGTTTATTTTGGTCATTAATCAGTTCTTGCTTGTACAAGATCCTAATTCATGGCTCAACATAAAGTTCTCCTAACCATGAATACCTGACAGCCACCTGCTGCTATAAGATCACCATGACCAACATCAATGCATCAATTTTCACCAGAACTGGTAATATCTTTATAAATTATGTTCGTCATTCCACTGCCAATCTCTTTCTTTCCTTAGTCAAGGTGCTCTATTATATATACTTAAACCTATCAATTGTGCTTATATGCTGCTGCTTATATATATATCCTATATTTAAGCCAGATGAAGGTTATTTCTCAAATTTATGCTCACATATGCCTTTTTCACACACATTTACACATGGCTCATTTCATGCTATAGGAGAGCAAACACACGATAATGTTTACATTTTTTACCTAGCTAGTCAACTTGAATTCATCCTTTAGAGTTACTTTACTCTATTTATTTCTTGTTTCTCATAGTAGTTATTGGATTCCAATAATGTCTAGGCACTGCGCTCTGAATTAAGTTATAAAATTGTATTTAAAATACAATATTATTTTGAGACAGAGTCTCGCTATGTAGTGCAGACTGGTCTTGAACATACTGTGTAGTCCAAGCTGCCCTCAAACGTGCAGTCTTCTTGCCTCAGTCTTCCTGAGTGCTTGGATCTCAGGGATGTTCCCCCATTCCCAGAAGAACAAATGTCTTCAAAACAACTGCAGAAATATCTTAACGAGAATCTCTTCTTGCCCTGTTCCATCCGCTCATTGATACCAAAGGAAACATACAAAAAGTCCTGCCTCTTCTCCCAATTCACTTTATTACTTGCATCCTATTTTATATATTGCAGCATGTCTGTGCCTGAATGTCTCCCTCATTCAGTTTTGTACTTTTGGATGAATAATTTGTATTTATCATGTTTCTGGATAAAAATGAACAGAAGAATGAGCTGAGGTGTTACATTGTTTATATTTTCCACTGACTTCCAGAACTTGGCTAAATAGGTTTATTTGTTAGTGGTCATGGTCAAAGTGGTTATTCAATAAAACTTCAAAGAATGCATTTTGAGATATATATATATACTTATATATATTTTATATATATAAAATCTCAAATTATAATTTATTATAATTGTCTTAGATTTTTTTCACCTTCTCATTAAGCAAATTAAGTGACAAAATTTAATCCTGTGCAAAAGATTGTGGGCACACATAAATGTGCTAAAATATATAAAATTAGGAGTTAAAGCAGAATGCTATTTTTAAAAGCATCACTCATCTTACAAAGAGATTCTATTTTTCAAAAAATAGAAGCTCCTAGGTTTACTAAAATAGAATACTGCTTTTCTGCTTGGAGCAGGTACCTTAAAGTTTCTATTTACATATAAATAAAACATTGCTGCAATTAATTGTTAAATATATCATGTCTGTTTAATTATTGATATTGAGATATATAATTACAGAATTAACATCGTGTTCATGTCTTGACAATAGGAGATGCCCTTGTCAGAAAATTACATTTTTATAAGCATCTCTACGGCTACATCTTGTAATTCAGTATTTTTCAAGGTGTTTTTTTTTTCTCTGTCCTTGGACATCAGATCCACAAAAGTTCTGTGTAACTTTCAGAGTTATTAGAGATGGCAGCAACTATATTATTTCATAACATGAAAACCAGGCTACCGCTTTTGAACTATAAACTAAGTTGTCTTGACCGTAAGTCAAACTCTCCCTTAGCCCTCTGTGAGCACCCGCTTACATGTTCCAGAGAAAATGGGCAACGAGAAGGAAATGGTCACTCGTTCCCGCCATCATCTGGAGAGAACTATGTGATCAGGTGAAATTATATTTCGTGATGTAACAACATCCTTTCATAAACTCAATTCCTCTCTCTCCATGGAGTAAGACTGATGCTTGATGACAGCGTTTTCATTGTACTTTCAAAACTCACTTGTATCACAGCGATTGTTTTATTGCTAACGTGCAAATTATCACTTGGCATATTATTAATATGTTGAATGTTTTTTTTTTTTTTTTTTTGTGGGTACCGGGGGGACGACCTCAGGACCTCGCGCGCCAACAGGCACCCGTGCCGCTGAGCGATATCACCGGCCCCTTTTTCGTATGTGGGTTCCGGGAGTCGAACTCGGGCCTTCGCGCTTGCAAGGCAGGCGCTTACGCCGCTGAGCCATCTCACCGGCCCTATGTTGAATGTTTTTGATTCTTCATATTATTGTTAATTATTGCTCCTAAATAAAGCTGAGCTGCCTCTGTGACTTATAGCAGTATGGCTTATCTATTAAAATATATAATTCATGAACAATGCTAAGAATCATGCAGATCTTAACACTGGACTTTCTAAATGAGGACAAAGGGGAATCACTCCTTGAATAGCTATTTTACCAATTTATTCTTTTTCTCCAAGGTATGATATAGCACAACAGTTGTTCAAATTCATCCCTTCTCTTTCTGCTCAGATTCTTCAAAACTTCCATTTGCCTGCCTAAGTCTCAAGCCCTTCTTCCTCCAAGCTTTCAATCATTTAAATCAATTTTGTCTTCTATAACTTCCTTGAATTAAGCATCATTTCCTGTTTCTCCCATTAACATAGCAAAATATAATAAGTCAAACTTAGGTAATCTTTATTAAAGGAAATGGCTAGAAAATGGGGAGCTGTTAGTACTTAAAAAATATCTAATCTTATCAAATTTTATTTAATTTTGTCTAAATCTTATCCAAAGCTCAACATAGTGTGTGCGTTAACAACATTACTTTGGTAGTGATTATAAAGGAACGGATCCAGGAAGACATGGACTGAAGTACTACATAATACTTTTCAGGAATGTCTTTGAACATGGACTACAAAAATTAAAAATATATATGCTTGTGCATGGTATGTGTGTGTCCATTTTTTTAATACAGAGGGACATATTTGGAACTAATCAGCATGTAACCTGATATTTAAAAGTGTATGCAGCAGAGCAAGAACTCCTGGGTTGAAAATCTTGCCTGAATTTTGTATCATGTGGATGTTGAGATCAGTTTTAACCATTTTTTGACTTTGTCTTTCTCCTACAAAGAAGAGAGCCATAATATACCCTATGCAGGATTATGCTCAGGATTTCATATGAGATCATCTTTGTAGGAATTGTAGAGCACTACAGGGCAATTATTAAATTTCAAATGAAAGTCGGTAATAACAGTGGTATGATTCTGTTCAGAAAATTGAGAAGAGCATTGAAATCAATTTCTGTCTTCTTGACTCCTTTTCTTTCTCCTTTTCTAGTGTTAAAACTAGACCATATTTGTAGAATACCAGATTGAGTATCCTATGTACTATACACATAATTAATTTCCTGCTCAAATTTTATTGCCCAAAATATCTACACATATTAATTATGTAGCTATAAATTTTTTTAAAAAATTAAATTAGTATATAATTTTGTCTTCTATAACTTACTTGAATTAAGCATCATTTCTTATTTCTCCCATTAGCATAGTGAAGTATAGTAAGTCAAACTTAGGTAATCTTTATTAAAGGAGATGGCTAGAAAATGGGAAGCTATTCCATGATAAGCAATCACTTAAAGGGAAAATCTATGTTTCAAAATTATTAACTCATTATGTCTCATGAATTTCTTGAAAACTTCATTTCTGTGACTTTGAGGGAAATTGTCTCTAACTTCTAATCTTGGTGCGAAAAGACAAGAAGAAAGCCAAATTCACTATTTTTCATATAATGTTTACAGTGGTTTAACTTTTGAAGACTTCAAGTAATTAAGTTACCTTTCTTCTGTGTTTGAAGTAAATGGGTCTTTACTGGTTTTGTTTCTATTACTCCCCTATTCCTTTGTCCTCTTTGAGAAACTTCTGCATTGAGATAAGATACCATTTTTTCAGATGTTCATCCTGCTCAGAATTCTGAACAATCATAAGGATGTCAGTCCTGGGCCAGTAAGATAGCTCAGCAGCATAAGCACCTGCCTGGCAAGTGCGAGGTCCTGTGTTCGACTCCCGGTACCTACATATATTAAAAAAAAAAAGAATGTCAGTCCTAGCTTGCAGTGACTGGTTGGTCGATCAGCCATTGGCTGTCTTTAGTCCCAGCAACTGTGGCTACTGAATGATTCTGGAGGCCTTTGACTGTGTTCATAAAGATAACATCACGAATAAGGAAGTGTGATTGGTTAGAACCCTTTGCGCCCAAACTCTAACCAATTGCTCTCAGAGAAAGGCAGCTTAGTGTGTTAGGCTCAGTTGACATTGAAGATTAGAATATGAAAACCTGTGTCTAAGCCAAAGTAGGATATGGGACTCAACCGAGACTGAGCTGTTTATACCACATATATATGTGTGCACATAGGCGTACATGTTCATGTGTAGGTACACTTGTATGTACGTGCATATATTTACATAGAGTAGAAATAAACAGGAAAAGCTTTTTATCTAAATTTTTTTCTTTAATTTGTTTTCAGGGAGCATATATATTATATATATATATTATATATATATTTATTTTTTAGTACTTGTTTACAGTACATAAAGTTTACATTCCTTGTGTGCAGTTAGTACATAACACAGCTTCATTCTTTTTTTCACTCTCTTTCCCTCCCTTTCCTCCCCCCCTTCATCTCTTGATCCTCTTCCCATTACAAAAAGATCTCCAAGTTGTACATGTAATAAAGATGTGGAATTTCTATACTAAATGTTCCTTTATATATGTAGGGAAAAGCATATGTACAAACTGAAAACATTTGCCTATTGTGTGAGTGGATGCAAGTTCAGTATTCACATGACAAAATCGTCTCAAAAACAATGTGAAACATTTACATAATGGAAAGACATGGATTTGATTTTGCCTCTATTAATTCTTACTTGTACAACCTTGGGCAAAGTATTTAATTTTTCTATACCTAAGATTTCTCATTTGTACAATGAAACTGTAATCATTAAATAATCATGTTGCTTTTTATGAGATGCATTTATTTGCATGTGTCTTGCACCACTCCTCTTTTCCAAAAGGAAGCATTCACTTTAGAAATTGTATTTTCTGTGAAGTATTCATATTTTTATGTTAATTCTTCATATTTTAGAAGAACAGTTTGAGGGGCTAATTCTGTATGTCTCAAATCTGAAACACAATTTTATCATAAGTCACCAAGTAAATTTCTAAACTTTTAACTGAAGGGCCCAAAAAATTAGATTGCAAATATTTTGGAAATATGCTCAAAGAAAGTGCCACCAGCAAAATAACCAGTTTGCAGTAGCTCATGATTTATTAACTTTCATGCTGTGAAGTTAAAATAAATGGCCTACCATATTACTGAATACCTCACATTTTAATAAAAGCAATGTGTTATCATTTACAACCCATCCTTGGACAAATTTTCATATCTGGCTCCTACAGCCTTCCTACAGTCAGGCTTCTCATCTTGGATTTTAATGATACACACAGTTTACATCCAAAACTACTTTAGTGTCCTCATTTCTTCAGGACCACCTAGAAGTGATTTATTATAAATTTAATTCTGATCTTTCCAATGGAAGCACATATATAAATATATGCATATATATGAGCAAATATATTATTTAAAATAATTATGTAGCTTATTGAATATAAATTGTTTTCATAAAGGTTTAAAATGAGGATGAATTTATAGATTTACGAAATGGAAAAAGGAGGCAAGAAAAAATATTTCTATGAAGAAAGTAGTAATGTTACCTAACTGGTGACAGAAGAAATATTCAATAATGAATGTCATTCAATAGATTTTTTTATTGGGATATTGATTTAGCAAGAAAAATCCTTTGCGAAAAGTAATTTCTGGAAACACTGTGGTCACTAGTGTCAATTTCACAATGCACCACAATCATACAGGTTTCATATTCTCAAATGGAAATCAAATTATGAAATAACTCATGCTCATTAGGAAAGACAAATAAAATAGGAAAAACAAACCCAGTAAAGCAAAATCCTAACACTCAGAGATAATCACTGCATCATTTAGTCATCATTTTCCAGACGTATTTAATATTTTTATGTATCTATGTCTATTCATTTCTCCAGCCCCACACAAAACTAATTTGTCGCATTGCTTACTGGTGCGAAGAGGGGGGTGATGTATGCAGACAGCAATATTTGTCCTGCACATTCATTAACTAATAAAATATTCAAAACAAACACAAGTTGTCAAGAACTGTGAAGAGTCTGACATTCTCCCTTACTTGCAGGCTTAAAAACTTGTCCACTACTGTTTCATACATTCTAGCAGAATACCAGACATCCGAGTCAGAAACACAAGACTTTTCTCATGGTGCAGCAGTCGTCACGAACGTCGTGTTTCTTTTGATTCCCCTTGTTTCCAACACAGACACTCCAGGCAGATGCTGCGCTTGTTACTGATTTGTATTACAGCGAGGGAATTTGAAGTTTATGTAACCCTAACCTTCCATAACAGAGCTGCTAGCAAACCTGCCCAATTTTTGCTCTGAAGGGAGACATTTTTTTTTTTCCTGAACAGCAAACAAACTGCTCCACCCTGAGGAAAACAAAATCCTTGTGAAGATAGTCTAGAACATCGCCTGTGTGTTCTTGATACACAAACACGAAGACTCGTGGAGAATTGTTTCTCAACAAAATAAGGTCATGTGAGCAAATCTGGGCAGATCTGACTCTCTTCTCCAGAAATATGGAACTGGCAGTAACAGGATTAAGTTGAGAACCAGCAGTAATAGGATCCCGACTTAACCTATTTAGTAAAAAGTAAAATTGCGAGGTCTAATTGGGTTATGTTTTTGTTTGTTAAAACAAGCTGAATATCTGATAAATATCCAAGAATGCTGTTTTGTATGTAAATTGTCTTGAGTGTTTCAGGATCATATGCAATAATGCCAAATGCAGGTATGTGTTTTCACAAGTGCGTAATTATTTTTTAGACCAAATTGCAAGAGGAACTGCTGTGTCAGAAAGATGTGAGCAACCATTTTTTTCAGATCTTGGTACATTCCATGTAGATCTTTTCATGCTTGCTTACTTCATATGCTGAGGACTAAAATTTTGATTTAATAGTGCATCTTCAGTTGTGCCTTGTTTTTCCAGGCATTTTTTGCACTGCATGTGTCTATTTCTATAATTGAAGTCCACAATGCTCTTCTAGATCACTTCATAGCAACCCCCTCATAATTTTAAATGGGTACTTCAACTCTACTTTATATTTTTAAAAGGAAAAAGAAAATGATGTAACAAAAAATTTGACCACATACATGTAGGTGATTTCTGTTTTCTCACCATCCAGGGATTACCAGCTCTGCCCGGCTCTGTGGAGCCGCTCTGAGGCTTGGACCCTTCCACCATTGCTTTCCTGTCCCGTCCAGGCTTTGCTTTATTTCCACATGACATCAATGCAGAATGCAGGTGGAAGGAAGTTTAACGGAGTCACCACAGATATTTCACTCACCAGACACAGATGTCAGATGGCAGTCTGAGGGATTTTCAGAAGATCGATGTTTGATGATTCCATGGAGAATTTTTTGGGGTGTAGTTTGTGAGATAGGAAATGATGAGGTGGAGAAGGGATACTCATTCAGTAGACCCTGTACTTGAAATTTTGAATTTTCTTCTTTTTCCAAGCTAGAGATAGGCAGTCAGCTATTCTCTTTATAATTTTTGTCCATGGGTGCAACAGTGAGCACATCTCCCAATCCGACATGAGCTCATGAAGGTAAAGGACAGGTACCCCCTAGTCTCCTGCATAGCTGAGCTACAGTGCCCAGAAGGCCAGGTATATTCAATGCACATCGGACCTGCACTATTTCTAATTTGTGATGAGTTGAACAGAACCCAGCCCTACAGGCCAAGGAGCATCTGGGAGTCATCGCCTTCCCAGACCTTCTCACAGTGAGGGTTGGGAAAAACAGCCTACTCAGCCAATGTTACAACCAGCTACGACTGTAGAGATGTATTAAGAGTGAGAAGGTAGCAGTGAGAAGGTAGCAAGCATCACACATTACATCTATTATTTATAATTAGTTTATATATCACACGTATACATTTTTTATCATTTGTGAGGCATTTAGTTATTATTTATGTATACCCGAAAGAAACACTGCATACTTGTGTTTTCTGTTCTCCATTTCAGAACAAGATTACCAAGACAGGGTCTCAGGTAGTTTTAGGTCAAAACTGGGTTAGAAACGAAACATAAAGAATTAAGTCTATACATAGCTGTGCTCTAAGATTATAGGTGGTTTTAGGTCATGTTTCGGGAATGAAAGCAATTTAACTCATCTCGCAGGAAACAAAAGCAGGTGTTGAGCCATGAAAACCCCAATCACTTACTTTTACCGGGCCTCTTAATTTTTCTGTCCCCTGGTTTCTGCTCTACTGTGCCGGATTCTTGAACAGGTAGCCAGCTGAGGGCGTGTCGGTGACAGACGGGCCATGAAGTGTCAGCAAACAGGACAAAGCAAATCCAGCCATAACTACGGAGACACTCCACCGGAACCGTTCAGCCACGTACCCATAGATAAATACAGCTATTGCAGAAAAAAGACTAATTTCCTGAAACATCTGTTCAGCCAGTTTCCGGCCCTTGGTCCCAGCATGATTAATGGAGGAGGCAGACAGTGGAGCAAGAGAAGCCGATACTGAGCAGCCAGCGCCTGACACTGTGCGTGGCAGGGTGGGCCGTCTGAAGCCCCGGCTGTACACATTTTAAATATTTATGTGATGTATGTTAGAATACCTATTCTGAACGTAAACAAAGGACAGATATGAATGAGACTATACAAATATACTTCTAAGACTGTATTTTAAAAGTTTTTCTCCCTATATATTTTTATGTTTGTCTGCATTAAAATATACCCTTGCAGCCAGGTATGTGGTGGCACGTGGCTGAAATCCCAGCACTCTGCAGGGCTGGGGTAGGAAGATTGTAACTCTCAGCCCAGCCTGGGAAACTTGGTGACTTAGTGAGACTCTGTCTCAAAATAAAACATAAGTATATTAATAAACCGTGCTGGCGCTCAGCGTGAAGGCCCTGAGTTCAACGTCCAGACTGCCCCCAACTCACTCGTCCAAGTAACTATATAATATTTTGTCCCTACTTGCTTATAATTTTGCTATTATAGAGAATTATTCAGTGGAAAACTTTTGTTTTTATTTTTATCTTTTTTGTGGGGCCCAACCATTAATCATCGTTAGCTTTCTTATTACATACAAGGAGAATTATTTAGTAAATTAAATACATTTTGAAACACATGGAACCATATTGGAAAATTGATCCTAAAAGAAAATTGGGCCAATGCCTGCTTCTTTTTGTACTCAGCAATAAGAAATATAAAAGTGTTAATATAGCCCTTGGCATGTTTCCTATGTCTCCTTCTTCACTATCAATAAATTGATTGTTTTGTTTTTCATTAGAATTATTGTCCATAAATATATATTAAAATATAGTATTCTGGTTGTTGCTTTTGGTTTTCAATTTATCATGTATGTTCTTGTTATAGAAATTACCATGACTTGGGAATTATATGTATTCTATACTTATTTACTTTTGTGCTTCTGGGGGTCCAACCCAAGGCCTCATGCATGCTAGGCCAAGTACTCTACCCTGAGCTAATGTCACCAGCCCAAAGCAGGGTGTGTACAAAAATGTGTCTTTATTAGCACTAAGAATTCTGCTACGAATGTGTTCTCTGTATTCACCATTTGTTTGAGTGGATTACATATTTAACTGTAACACGATGAAAAGATAAAACAATGTAACTCCCAAATCTAAAGATTCCTTGCTATCCTTATTATCTAAAAATAGGTAAATTTCAGCGAAACATCACCCTTAAAAATAGAAAAACACTTTCATGACTTCTGGTCTGAGATTGAACCTGGACATCAACTCCTTTTATTATATATGTTTATGCATGTGTGCGTGTGTAATAGACAATACATTTTAATTATTTTAAGACTAATTTTTCCAGGAAATTTATGTTTTCTTCATTGCTTTTAACCATCAATAACTTTTTTCTATATGTGTTAATCTAGATCATTATCTATTACTTTACTAGTGTTTATGATGTTTTCATTTGTATTATTTATTTTAACTAGTATCAATACACCATAAATGTTGTACCTATTAATGGATACTATATAGTGGTGGGTATACATATATTGTGTAAATTTTAAAGACGGTTAAATATATTTACTTCTTCAAATCATTTCATTTTATTTATAGTTACATGTATAATTTCCTTCTATTTGTTCTTTTCTTAAAGGTATTAATTATTCACACATTGGATCATTTTATGTGGCCTTCATAATACACCTATCTCTCACTTATAAATTTCCTTTTCCTCTTTCCTTTGGGCTCCATATGAGATTTTATTTTTCTAGTCTAGTGTCAATTTTATTATCTTTGGCTCTATCCTTTCCATTTTGTTCTATATACTTTTAGCTTTTTTAAGTTCTACAGTGTCATTGTCTCTTATGAAGTAAAAATACTTCACTTTAATTTTTGTTATTTTTTCTTCTCTATAAAAATCTATATATTCAATTTAATTGAGGGAGGGAGAAGAAACATTATTTTTATCTCTTTTAGGCAAAAACCATATTATGCATGCAAATTTGCTATAACAGTTCTTTAACAAAATTATTGCTAATAATTATCCTTGCATTCGGTGCTTTCATGGTATATTTGCTATTTACACACATACACACAAATGTGCTATTAGGATAGTTTATAATTCCTTTCATTTTAGCACAGAATTTGGAGTAATGATGTTATTTAGAGGGATGAGTATAATTTGATTAAATATTCTGCTTGTCTACAATAGCAAATAAATTATTAAGAAGGAAGTTCAGATGATAAATATTCAAGTCCAAGATAGGTATCATAGGTTTGGGGTATTTGGAAGTACAGGACTTTTAAAAAATCACTTTTAGGGACCAGCAACCAGCTCAGGAAAATCTGGAACTTGGTAATCAGCTTCGCCAGAGGAATCCAGGTATCTGGCCCCTCCCTCTACACCATGGGTCTGGTAACCAGCATGGGAAGAATCCGGGACTCAGTAACCGGCCTTTTTCTCTCAGTGTTCTTTTTTTTCTTTCTCTCTTCTTTTTCTTTCTTTTATTTTCTTCTCTTTTCTAAATGGCTGGGGAGAACTCCAGCCACAGAAATTTAATCCCATCCCCCAAACCCAGAGACCAAGTTCAGATACTCCCTCGAATACTCCTTCGATTCTTTTTTTTCTACCCCTTTCTCTAGTTTCCCAAACCTTGTGTAACCATCATTTGTCCTCCACCTTGCTTGTACTTCTTTTCCAGTTATCTCTGTTCTATCCACTATCCTCCCTAAATTTCTCCACCACAGGGTAAAACCACTCTACCAAGAGGAAACACTTGGCATACAAACTCCTAATTTATGATTGTTTCTGTCATAAAACTATGAACTTTGCTCTTATGGTCTAAAGTACAAAATCAATAGTTACCACAGTTTGTCAGTTTCTAAACTGTACTTGATGCTATTGTTATTGCTAATTTTACTACTTTAGCTAAGATATTATATCTGTTGTAATCAGTTGTTCTCCCTTCTGCAACAATACTGGGAAACTCTGGGGTAATAACCTCACCACAGCCTTACACCAAAGGACTGGGGACTGAGCCAAATAGGTACCAATATCCTACTCTTAATTAATTGGGAAGGTAGGATCTTGGGACAGACACAAACCAAGAATTTCCTGCACACAGAAGGCATACCTGAAGAACAGACTTTTCCTAAAGAGGCCTTGATAGTAATATAACTACCTACTGCAAAAACTCACAAGTATCATCACAGAAAACAAAATTTAAAAAAAATTTTTTAAATAGAAAATAACAAGACAAAGAAGCAAAATGCAATCTCAGACCTGTTGCCCACCCAGAACAAGTCCAGGAGACATTGACATAGAAGAAATTGGAAGACACACACCAGAAATTTCTGAAATGATAGCAACCGAAGTGAAGAAACAAATCCATGAGGCTATAGAGGAAATCAGATCAGAATCTAATCTCTCGGGTAAAAAAAGAAAGGTCTACATTTATAAAGGAATTGCTCAGCAAATCTAGAGTAGAGATAGATAAAAAAACAGATGATGATAGGAAGAGGATGGAAAATGTGAATGATCAATATAGGAAAGAAATAGAATGCATGAAATGCATTCAAAGAGATATCCAGGAAATTAAAAATTCCATTGAAAGTTGGCAGAACCACTTGAACAAAACTGAAGACAGACTTTCAGACCTTGAATACAGGATCTCAGCTAGCGATCATGAAAGGAAACATCTCTTGTAAATAACAAAAGATCAGGAAATAACAATTCAGTAGCTGCAAGACAACACAAAGGAAAATAATGTAAGAATAATTGGTGTCAATGAAAAAGCAGGAGTCAACACAAATGACATAAAAAACTTTGCAGAAGTAATAGCAGAAAATTTCACAAACATGGAAAAAGAATCTGACATACAGATAAGTGAGGCATATAAAACCCCAATTAGCCATAACCAAAATAAATCTACATATAATAATCAAGACATAATAATCAAGACCCCAGATATTGAGCACAGAAACAGAATATTAAAAGCCATTAGAGGAAAGAAACAGATTACCTATAAGGGAAAAACCCATCAGAATCACAGCAGACTTCTCAACAGAAACCCTCAAGTGAAGAAGAGCTTAAAGTATTTCAAGTCCTGAAAGAAAACAACTTGCAACCCAGATTGATGTACTCTGCAAACTGTCTTTCAAAACTAATGGAGAAATAAGATACCTCCATGACGAAGAACAACTGAAGAAATTCATGACCACCAAACCAACCCTACAAAGAGTACTGAGAGATATTCTAGACAGGGATAAAAATGACCACAATTCCAGGAACACCGATACAAAGGAACCACCAAGCAGGTGAAGCAATTAGAGGGGAAAGGCAGGGAATAAACAGCAAGAAAATAACATGAAAAAGATAAGCCAGTGCACATCACTTATAACCATCAATGTAAATGGCCTCAATTCACCAACCAAAAGAAACAGACTGGCAGAATGGATCAAGAGACAAGATCCAACAATATGCTGTATAAAAGAAACACATGTGACTCAAAAAGAAATTCATAGACTAAAAGTCAAATGATGGAAAAAAAATACTCCACGAGACAAGAACCCAGAAAAAGCTAGGGGTAGCTATGCTGTTTGCAGACAATGTGAACTTCAAACCAAGAATAATCAAAAGAGATAAAGAAGGCCACTACATACCTGTTAGAGGAAAAATTCAAGAGGAGGAGATAACAATCATAAATATATATGCACCAAATATGGGAGCACTCAACTAGGTAAGACAATTATTAATAGACATGAAAAATCAAATAAGCAATAACACAATCGTAATGGGGGACCTTAATACCCCATTGTCACAAAGATATAGATCAACTAGACAAAAAATCAGCAAAGAAATAACAGAACTGAATCAAACCTCTGAACAAATAGACTTAGAAGATATTTACAGAGTGTTCCACCCAACATCAGAATACACATTCCTTTCAACTGCACATGGGACATTCTCTAAAATAGACCATATACTAGCCCATAGAACAAGCTTAAGTAAATGCAAAGGAATTGGAATTATCCCATGCATATTATCTGACCATAGTGCAATGAAATAGGAAATTAATGACAAAAGAAACCACAAAAACTCCATAAACACATGGAAATTAAATAACACCCTCCTAAACAACCAATGGGTCACAGATGAAATTAAAGAAGAAATTAAACAATATCTACAAGCAGACAAAAATGCAAATACAACTTACCAGAACCTATGGGACACAATGAAAGCAGTCCTAAGAGGGAAATTTATAGCAATGAATTCTCATCAGGAAAATAAAATAAGCACTAATAAACAGCCTAATGCTGCACCTCTAACTTCTAGAAAAAGAAGAGCAAGTCAAGCCCAAAACCCATATAAGGGAGGAAATTATAAAGAGCAGAGCAGAAATTAATGCCATTGAGACTAAGAAAACAATACAAAGAATTAATGAATCAAAGAGTTGGTTCTTTGAAAGAATAAATAAGATTGATAAACCCCTAGCCAACCTAATCAAAAAAGGAAAGAAAAAACTCAAATTCATGCAATGAGGAACGAAAAGGGTGAAATCACTACAGATCCTCTGGAAAATCAGAATATCAGTACCTACTTTGAAAATCTTTACTTGCATAGGATGGAAAACACAGAAGAAATGGACAGATTCCTAGATATGTATGAATTACCAAAGCTGAATCAAGAAGAAGTAAAAATTCTGAGTAACCCAATATCAGTTAATGAAATTAAAAATGTAATTAAATACTTACCAATAAAGAAAAGCCCAGGTCCTGATGGATTCACAGCTGAATTCTACAAGAAATTTAGAGAAGATTTGACACCAATACTCCTCAAACTCTTTAATGAAATTGAAAGGGGAGCAATGCTCTCTAACTCATTCCTGGAGGCAAGTATTACCCTGATACCAAAACCGAGAAAGACCCAACCGAAAAAGAACTACAGGCCAATCTGCCTAACAAACATAGGTGCAAAAAATCCTCAATAAAGTACAAGCAAATAGAACACAGCAAATCATCAAGAAGATTTTACACCATGACCAAGTGGGATTCATCCCAGGAATGCAGGGATGGTTCAACATACGCAAATCAATAAATGTAATAAACCATATCAACAGAGCCAAAGACAAAAATCATATGATCATCTCAATACATGCAGAAAAAGCTCTTGATAAAGTCCAACACTCATTCATGATAAAAACCCTGCCAAAAATCAGAATAGATGGTCTTTACCTCAATCTAATAAAAGCCATCAATGAGAAACCAACAGCCAACATCATACTAAATGGACAAAAACTGAAATCTTTCAATTTGAAATGAGGAACAAGACAAGCATGTCCACTATCACCTCTCTTATTCAATATAGTTCTGGAAACATTAGCCAGAGCAATTAGACAAGAGAGAGAAATAAAATGAATAAGGATAGGAAAGGAAGAAGTTGCATTATCATTATTCACAGATGACATGATACTATACATAGAAGACCCCAAAAACTCCACCAAAAGACTTCTGGAATTAATAACCAAGTTCAGTAGCATACCTGGATACAAAGTCAATACTCAAAAAACAATAGCATTCCTGTACAAACAACAAACTCACTGAGAGAGAAATTAGGGAAACAACACCCTTCACAATAGCATCCAAAAAGAAAAATGAAACACTTAGGAATCAATCTAACAAAGGAAATAAAAGATCTATACATTGAAAATTACAGTACTCTCAAAAAAGAGTTCGAAGAGGATATCAGAAAATGAAAATACATCCCTTGCTCATGGACAGGAAGAACCAACATTGTGAAAACGGCCATACTCCCAAAACAGCTATACAGATTTCATGCAATCCTGATCAAAGTACCATTAGCATACCTCACAGATCTAGAGAAAATTTGGAATCAGAAGAGACCTAGAATAACAAAGGCAATTGTGGGCAACAAAGGCAAGGCAGGAGGCATCACAATCCCTGACCTGAAATTATACTACAAAGCTACTGAGATAAAATCAGCATGGTACTGGCAAATAAAACAGACCTGGGGATCAATGGAACAGGTTAGAAGATGCAGACACAACCACAAACACACTCAGCCACTTTATCTTTGACAAAGTGGCCAAACATATTCACTGGAAGAAAGACAGCCTCTTTAATAAATGGTGCTACAAAAACTGGTTTTCCACATGGTGAGGACTAAAACTAGACCCATGTCTGTCACCATGCACTAAACTAAAGTCAAAATGGATCAAAGATCTAAATATTAACACAGAAACACTAAGTCTACTGGAAGAGAAAGTAGGTAGAAATCTTGAAGACATAGGGGTGGACAGAGAGTTCATGAACAAAAACCAAACTGCACAGGAAGTACTTCAAAGAATCACAACTGGGATCTCATCTCATTAAAAAGTTTTTCACCTCAAAAGAAATCACTAACAGAGTGAAAAGAAAACCCACAGAGTGGGAAAATATTTCAGCCCACTGTCCCCCAGACAAAGGACTTCTATCGAGAACATATAAAGAATTGAAGAAAATCAGACCCCCAAATTTAAAGACCCACTCCAAAAATGGGCATCTGAAATGAATATGCACTTCTCAGATGAAGAAATACAAATACAAAATAAATATATGAAAACATGTTCCACATCATTGGTCATTTGAGAAATGCAAATTAAAACAACACTGAGATTCCATCTCACTCCAGAAACAATGGCTATCATCAAGAAAGGAACCAATAACAAATGCTGGAGGGGCTGTGGGTAAAAAGGAACCCTTCGCCACTGTTGGTGGGAGTGTAGACTGGTGCAATCACTGTGGAAATCAGTGTGGAGATTCCTCAAAAACTAGAATTAGAGCTCACATTTGACGTAGCAAATGTTCCCCTTCTGTGTATTTTCTCAGAATAATTAAAATAATTAAAAACATCATACCACAGTGATATATATGCACCCATGTTTATAGCAGCACAATTTATCATATCTAAATGTTGGAAACAACCCAATGCCCATCAACCGAGGAATGGATAAAAATGTGGTGTTTTTTTTATAAAATGGAATACAACTCAGCTATATAGAAGGATAAACTCGAGTCTTTTATAGGTAAATGGATGCAACTAGAGACCATACTCATGAGTGAAATAAATCAGACTCACACTTGTAAACATTGTATTGTCTCTCTAGTGTAAGAAACTGAAAGAGTAAATAAGATCCAAAAGCTACAATAGATATTGTGAAAGGGAAAGAAACTGCTCAAAAGGAAAGAACACCTGGGATGGGAGAAAAGAGAAAAGAAGTAAGGGAAAAGAAAAGAAAAAAAAAAAAATATATATATATATATATACAAAATAGCTAAGATAATTGTATTACTAATGTCTTTTAGTTCATTGAAAAGAACGGTTTGTGCTTATATTGTTTGATCAATTTTGCATGCCTATATCTTGTAATCCGAGCAACTACTTTGAAGATAACAATACACAATATATTAACCATTGTTAATTTCCTATTATATTGTCAGGAAATTCTTTATCATTGTTTTTATTGTTTTTTCCATTAAAATAAAAAAAATCATTTTTAAATGCATTATTAGAAGGAATTGGGAATGAAGCAGCCCTAGGGAAGTAGGTATCCTTCAGGGTTTGTTTCCTTCCTTATGTTAAAGTTGAACTCATCACCATCTTCAAACAAGAGTTAGCTCATTTTAATCTGAAAGTCAGCATATTCTTCTCATAAATGTTTTTCAGCTGTAAATGGAGAGTAGACTTCTCTTAGTATCTTGTCCACTCTAATAGAAACATTGTGTTAAAGGGAGGGAAGTAGTTTAACGTTTGTCCTCAAATCCCTGGTGCTGCTGATACCCAGAGGGGGCATGAATTGTGATCAGATTCCTTCTTTCTGGTGAGGTCATGTCATCCCCTGATCCTATACTCTTGCTTGTCTGAAAAAAGTGACATTTTGGACCTTTCGAGATATCCTGCACGTGACTGTAACAATACTGTATTGTGCTTCTAAGTGGGTAAACTGTGTCTTCTCCTCCAGTATTCCTTCATGCTGGTTCAACTTAAATTTTACATTGCCCATAGTCTTTGGAGACTGAACTGTGGCAATTTTCAGCATAAATGAAAAGTTTTGCTTTTTAATTTTCATAACTTCTGTTCATTTTGGTAAAATATATGAACCATTATTTACTCATACTGATACTTTCTTGAATACTGACATGTGAAAAAATTTTAAGGGTTTTTAAATGACTATAAAAAGGTTTAAAGGAGTTTATCTAATTGATAATCGTATAGATACACATAGATAAATGTTACTTTGTGCATACCTCTGTTGAACTGAAATACGGTACCAAGATAAACGTTCTGTGAAGTGCCCAATTTTTTGCATGTTGGAAGTTTATTAAAATATTTTATTTGCAATGTGCAAATTTTATCCTGAACATAAAATAAGAAAAATAAAACAGTACTGAGTTGACTCTGTGTTTAAATAAAAACTTTGATAATCATAAGCTACAATGAAAATTGTTTATAAATAGTAGCTTTAGCCACAAGTTTGCACCCAGCCTGGGCAGCTCAGGGCTATCCAATCAAAAATAAAAAGAACTGGAGACGTAGCTCAGGGGTAGAGGGTTTGCCTAGCGTGTGAGGCCCAGGTTCCATTTAGTTACGAGAGACAGAGAGCGAAACTGAGACAGGGACAGAGACAGAAAGATTTATTCCAAAATGCGTGTTTGCAGATATTTCTTTATGGGTCACTCAGATGTTTGCACACCTTGCAAACAGAGATGCTGGCTACTTCCACACGTATTTCCTAGATATTTGTATAATAAACACCCTTGGAATACGGAGGCAATGTCTCCCTCAGAAACAGATAACAGGATTGTTTATGTTTACTACAGTGAGGACAAAGCTCTGTTGGGGTAATATTCAGAGAGGCTCGTAGTCCACTATACAAGTCTTGGGTGTCCAAACTCAGGTTGCTGTGGTTTTACTGTAACACATTCCATGAGTTGCAGTTGTCTGAATCTCTCTATGTCCTGCTGTGGGATGTGAGGGACACGGGGAACAAAGTAATCATCAAACTCACGCTACCTGGTGTGCATGAATAATCCTGATCTTTTTCTCTGGCCTTGTCTCTTGTTTTCTGCCAACTTCCATGTTTCTTTTTTCTGTCTTGAAAAAATACACAAAAGTATTACCTTAGACAGTAAGATTTTCCTATATCCCAAATCACTTATTTCCCACAGAATCGATTACATTTTAAATATTTCTATACTAGAATGACTAAACTCATGTTTCAAAATATGTACAGTGGTGCCTTAATTCACCAACTTAATTGGTTTTACGGTTTTGGAAAAGATGGCCTCATTTGTGTTTGTGTGGGAAAGATGGCCACTGTCATGTTTGTCACCCGATGTGGAGTTTGCAAACAAAAACAAAATTTTGCCAATTTCTTCTGCTTGTGCACCAAATTGTCCACAAACAAACGTGGTCATAAGCCAAGGTACCACTGTATTAATATCTATAGTATACCCGTCATTACATAGTACAGAGAATAATCTGTATTCAAGAAAAGTTTACTATGTAAATAAATGAATGATTGATGTCTTTCTAAACTATCTTCTTTATACAGCCCACAGTAGGATAACATTTAATTAAGCCAGAGAACAACAAGAAAAACTTGGAAAACAATTATTACACAAGAGAACTTACTTAATAGATGTTCCATGGGATGGTATATTTTTCTATTTCTACTGAAATACCTCACTTAAATATCTGAATCTGATCCCGGCAATATTTTTAAAAAATAATTACATATATTAAATAAATTGATCAATTTAAGTAATAGTATATATAACATATAGATAGATAGATAGATAGATAGATAGATAGATAGATAGATAGATATAGATATATATCATTAACTTCTATTTTCCTTTTAAACTGGTATTTTGCAGTTCTTAATTTTGATTGTGCATGTGTGCATTCCCTCATTATCTTGGTATAACAATGAGCATGTTGATTAAATACATTATTTTCATAACTAGAAAACCATGAGTCTGAAAGCATGTAGGCTTTGTACTGTGTGGCTCCATCAGGGATTTTATCTATGTAGAAAAAGCATGTGAAAGTGACTGTTTCTTTCCCTACTTAAGAAAACATCCATCACAGAGAAATAGTGTTCTTTTCTGAGGCCTTTTTTCTTTTAAAATTGTGTAAAAATTGTCCAACTATGTTTGAAGTCCAATTACCTCGGAAGATAATGGCTACCTTATTCATATGTAGGTGAAGGTGAATCACATAAAGCATCCTGGAATGACAGCTAGAGAAAAACTCTCATTCGGACCAATCACACAAGGGTAAAAACTTCACTGTATTTTCTTTTTATAGTTAACTCATGATAGGTCCTCCATTCTCAAAGTAATTGCTCAAAATTCCAAATCAAGTTCAAGAATAATCCACATGATATGTTTAAAAGTTAAAGCCATTATTTAATTTTACTTCTTAATTTTTTTTCAATAGTTGTTTTGCTTTACAACAGAACAAGAAATTATGTAAAGAAAAAAACACAATAATTTAAAACCTTTTTCTATTGATATAAACATAGAGTCTTGAATATGCATCATGTATAATATTGCTGTTTACTTTTTAATTCTTACAGTTGTTCTATAGATTTCATAGGACTTCTATGTGAACAATGAAATTGGTATTTCCCTTGGTACAAACATTTTGGGTTAAACTGGCTATGATTTCTGTAAAATGCTGAAAAGAAGATGGAGAGTAGTCTTGCATGCCTTGCTCCTGATCTCAAATTATGTATCAATATTTTTCAAGGATTCTTACAGTAGCCAATCATTTTTATGACTGCTCATATTAGATTGAAAAAGTTTACATATAGTTTGCTAAAAGGTTTTCCTATAAATGGTGGTAAAATTTTTTCAAGTTTTTAAAGCTTATTTTAGTGAACAAATGTACATATTTTATGTTTTAATTTTACATATTACATGATTTTTAAAATTTTAAACCTACTGTAAATTCCTGGGATAAACTATTAATCAGCACATACTATCCTTGTAACACATTGCTTACTATACTAATGTAATGTAATGTAATGTTCAGGATTTTTGTATCATTGTTCAGGAGGAATTTGGTCTTTATTTATATTTTTGAAAGATATCTTTGGCAGATTTTGTATCAGAGCTTTGATGGTCATTTAATTTCACTTGGAGTGTTTCTTCACCTTCTGTTTTCTGAGAGAGTTTATATAGAATTTTCATTATTTCTACTTCAAATATTCAGTACAATTTGCATGGAAACTAACTACTTTACATACTAAGATTATTCAGATTTTCCATATAATTTTTTCCTCATTTTTGGAAATTGTGATTTTGTACGAATTAGTCTGTTTTATGTTTCCCCCTCATTTAGAATAAAGATCCAAGTATTCCATTATGATCCTTTTAATGTTTGTAGAATTCTTTTTCTGTGTGTTTGTTTCTGATGCTGGTCATATTTGGTTAAGTCCTTTTTATTTTCTCAGTATTTCTAGGAATTTATTTATCAGTTTCATTATTATCTTCAAAGAATCTACTCATGTTTGCAAAAGTTTTTAAATGTTTGATATTTAGATAATTGGCTCATGTTTACTTACTTTCTCTTTACAACAGATAATTTATTTTTCTAATTTCCTAAGGTAGAAACTTAGATCATCAACTTTAAACTTTTACTATTTTCTAATAAGAACTAGTTTAGTTATAATTTTATTCTCTAAGCGCTGTCTTTGTAGCTTCTTATGTATTTTCTATTTTTAAGTTAAAAGTATTTTCTATTCTCTCTTGGCATTTTTTATTTTATTCTTCAGTGATTTAGAAGTGCATTGCCTAATTTCAAAGTATATCTGATTTCTTTCAATATCTTATTTTTATTGCTTTCCATTGAATTTAGTGTGGAGAGAAAACATTCTGTAAGATTTCAATCTCCTAAACTTACGAGACACATCTTACACTAGCATGTTGCTTCCTTTGATTAATGTTTCAAATACTCTTGAAAAGATTGTGTATTTTGAGGTTACTGAGTTTGTGTAAATTAGGTCAACATGATTGATAGATGAATTCACATCTTTTACATCATTTATGAATTGTTGAGTTTTTCTATCAAGTATTTATACAGAATTTTTGAAATGTCCAAGTATGACTGCTTGTTTCTCTGTTTTTGAAGTACATACATTTTGTTTTATGTTCTTGATAGATTACTTGTTATGAAATTCTTTTCTTCTCCCTAATAATGTTCCTTGTATTGAATTCTTTTTTGTCTGATACTGATAAACCAGTCTAAATTTATTATACTTCTTATGTGCATGATATATTTTCCATATTTTACTTTCATCTTTTGAAAGAGTGTCTCTTTTATTAGGTCATAGTCGAGACTTAGTTTTATTTGTTATTGAGAATTTCTGCCCCTCCATCTGGACTTTTTAGTTTATTGCAATTTCTCTTAATGTAATGATTGATATAATTGAATTTGTATTCATGGTGTTGTTAGTTTTCTGTTTAGCCTATCTTGTTTTCATAATTTACATTATCTTTTGTCTTCTTTTCAATTTATTGGTGGTGTTTAATATCTAATTTATTGATGTGTTTACATTGTTATTGTTTATCCAATTATTAAATCCTTAATGCATTACACTTTAGCTGGAATTAATATTGCAATACATCTCATAAAATATAAAAACTTGTCAAATTATATTTCTGTAACTCTACCAGGCTATTGTTTAATATATATTTGTGTGTGTGTATTTATACATATTTATTTGTACTTGAATGTACCTGTGTGTGTGGTTGTGTGTGAATATATATAATCCCAATAATATATCTCAGTGGAGTTATAATCGTTGCTTAAAAGCATCATGGTGGGCCGGTGAGATGGCTCAGCGGCGTAAGCACCTGCCTTGCAAGCGCGAGGGACCGAGTTCGACTCCCGGAACCCACATACGAAAAAGGTGCCGGTGATATCGCTCAGCGGCATGGGAGCCTGTTGGCGCGCGAGGTCCTAACATCGACCCCCCGGTACCCACAAAAAAAAAAAAAAAGAATCATGGTACATAAAAATAAGTAGAAAACCAATATTTTATATATAGTTGCATAGCTGCCTTATTCTATGCTCTTTCTTCTCACACAATATGATTTCAGTTCTGCGTTTATTGTATGTTTTTTATTTCTGTTCACAATGAATTATCCAAGTTGTAATTTGTCGCAGATGTCTTTCTTTACTGAGCCTTCATTTTTGAAGAATATTTTTGATGGATGTTATTTTTGGTCTAACTGGTCTTACATTGCTGTTGCTGATGGCAATTTGTTCAACACTTTAAAGATGCCATTTTGTTAGGCAGAAAATTAGATGTTCGTAACCCTGGATACAGGTGTCTGGGACTTCAGGAAAATGTGAATTTTTTTCTTTTTTTTCATTTCCTTAATCATTACCTAGAGATAAAATTCGAACAAGCCTATGGTTTCGAGCTCTCATCTAAAAGAAAACAACCTTCTTGGAGCATTGCCAATAAAGTCTAGGGTCCATGAAAGGCCCGACCCTGTGTGAGGAGTTGGGAAAATGCTTCAAAGTATCAAAATAAACTAAACAGAAATGTCCCACCTTGGGAGTAAACAGAGTCTTTCTTCCCTCTGAAGTTGATCGATACGGCCACATTCCTTGTAAAAGAAAAATGAAGGAAATGATATTCCTTGAAGACCCATTGCAACATGTAGATGTGGCCTAAGCCTCAATTCATTGCAAATTTGTCTCAGCACTGGCCCAGCGGCACACTTAGAGGTCTGCTCTATCCCTCTGAAAATCTCTCACCGTCAGTGAACTCTATGCCCCATGCGATTGCCTACATACCTTGCCTTAGATCTTTTATGGAGGACACAAAGGACCAAGGAGTGAGTGTCGCTGGCTCCTCACGGTGTGGCGACCTGGCTTCCCAGTGACAATTTTAGGGTCCTTGAGCCTATCGTTTTTTCTTTGCTCTGACCATTCACACATTTATCTATTTATTCTCACTTTGTTTTCCTCTGCTTTCAACATTCCTTTATTTTTGCTTTTTAGTGGTTTATCTAGGAAATGTGTAAGCTGTATTGGTTTCTTCTTAATTCCTTGGGTTTGCTGTGCTTTTCAAGAGTGAAAGTTATGCTTGTTATTATGGTTGGAAAAAACTATAGCCATTAATTTTTCAAGTAATTTTCCACTCCATTTTTTTATCACTTTTCCTTCAAAGACATCATCGACTATATTTTATTTTCAACTTCTTTCTTCCTGCAATCCTAATATATAATAAATTTACATTTATATTACTTCAGTTTTGTTGACGGTTTCTTTTGCCATTTCAAGCCCAATAAATAGAATATCCAATGATTTTTGTTCAGTTCAGATTAACTTTTAAAATTTCAACTTGACACTTTGTTACAGTTTCTATTTTTCCACTCATTTTCTCAAACTACTAATTCAGGTGGTCATCATTTCCTTTAACTCATTGGATATATTCATGCTGGCCTTTTAAATTCTTTTTCTGCTCATCAAAAGTGGGCAATTCATTTGTTAGTTCCAGTTCAAAGTTAACATCTGACTCTCACTGTCTTGTTTACTTGTTTTAAAAAACAATGGTTATATACTGAACTTTGTGGAGCCTTTGAACTCTATTACGGTATTTTTTTTGTGTGTGTGTGGGTACCGGGGTTTGAACTCAGGATTTCGAACACCCCCAGGCACCAGTGCCGCTGAGCGATACCACTGGCCCTTTTTTCGTATGTGGGTACCGGGAGTCGAACTCAGGACCTCACGCTTGCCAGGCAGGTGCTTATGCCGCTGAGCTATCTCACCAGGCCCTAATATGGCATCTTTTGCTAAAGAAACGTTGACATCTTTTAGCAAGCATAACATGAGGCAGGATTAGAATTCAAATCTCTGCCTTCCCTGGTGGACAGCAGCTAAAGTCTCTGCTGAGTTCCCCCAGGCTTGCAGCTGCTGCCTTCCCTCTGGTCCTCGGGGTTTCT
This sequence comes from Erethizon dorsatum, assembly GCA_028451465.1. NCBI lineage: Eukaryota > Metazoa > Chordata > Mammalia > Rodentia > Erethizontidae > Erethizon > Erethizon dorsatum. The sequence continues at coordinate 58,221,736 of CM051830.1, read as the reverse complement.
TGTACTGCCCATGAATGGTCCCTCGGTTAGTCAGGGACCTACTTGAAGAACTCATGAAGATTTCTCTCTCACTTCATGGCTGCCCCCTCCCCAGCATCTGTCCTCTCACCTTCCAGTTATTGTCCTAGTCACTGTCATGCTTTGTCCTCTGATTCATTCAGTGAGTAAAACTGCAACTTTACCATTGATCTCCAGCCACCCATACACAGGAGGGCCTGGGGTTGGGCGCTTCCTTCTAGCCATTGTCGTACCATGATAAATCCCACTAGATGCAATGTTCTTTCAAAATTTGAAAATCCTCCATTTTTTTCCTGTATTTAGGCATATTTGTTAATGTTTTCATATTTTTTCAAATATTTAAATTTTTATCTGCAAGAGAGTAGTTTTGATTCCAACTACTATATCACTATCCAAAGATGTTATTTTTGAGGCTAATATAGTTTTATTGGCATTGTACCCAACTCCTCCTCTTCTTGGCTGTCTCTTTCCATGATTCTTCCAAGTAAGTTGATTTGCCTAACGTTTAGCTTGCGTCTCTCATATCGGCCCTCTCTTAAATGTTTGCTGTCAGCATTTCCATTATTTCTAAGATTGCCTTTTGGCTTGAACTTCTCGTACTCTGTTTCAAGTAACCATCAGTTGCTTGGATAGACTTTAGGGAATTTGTTTTATGCTCTTCCTTTCCCTCTGAGCAAAATCTCTTGAGTCACTGCTCTAGGCTCTGGGAGAAGTTGGTGAACTCAGGTCTTCTCTGCTTCTGGAACTTCCATTCCGGAAGCTAACTGGGGCCAGGGCAATGTTTCCCAGAGCTGTTGGCTGGATGCGACTGGGGTAGATCTTCTGCCCTACCTGAGGGGGCGCACTCAGGAAATGCAAGCCCTAATCTCGGTCACACGAGCTAAGAACGGAGCCTCTGCAACCCAGTCAGGGTGAGGAGCCTGGGTGGCCTTGTCGTACCTGCGAGACGCCTCGCTGTGACCCCTGTGAGCTAAGAGGACAGGAGTCACACTCGCACCTGTCTCAACGTGGAGATTTTAAACACTCCGCGCGGGCAGAAATACCACGCATTTTCAGCAATCTTAGGAAAACCAGTATATTTTCTTGAACAAATATTTTCTTGTTTTCTGTATGCTGTCTACAGAAGATAAAGTGATTTTGCTGTAATTTCCACTGGTTGTCCTTGTTTCAAAGGAGACTGCCACTCGTGCTGGCCTTCTGGAAGCTGACACCCCCTTGTTTCTCTTCCCACATTTTTAGTTTTCCTTCTCTTTTCCATCAGTCACTTTGACTCTGCTACACAAGGAGTATTCCCTAAACTTTAATTTGTTTTTTAAATGAATATATATATATATATATAATATATATATATGCATAAAGTATGAAATAAAAAGCCCAATAATAGGAAAAAAATGGGGGGGTATTATAACCCAGCACAGCCAATGTATCTAAAATTGTACCTTGACTTAGTACAGTTGTCTTATATGTTTTATATGTCCTTTGGCCTATTATTTGGGCTTTCAATCTGTATACATAATAATTAACTTCTTTTTTCTTTTTCTTTTGTTTTTTATATGTGGGTACCAGAAGTCGAACTCAGGACCTTGCACTTGCCAGGCAGGTGCTTATGCCACTGAGCTAACTCACTGGCCCCATGATAATTAACTTTAGAAAGTCTTATAAATAAATGAATCTGGTGCTGGAAAAATAAAAGTGGGGTGAAGGCAAGGGGAAAGAAAATAACTGAAATGTGTTACATGCATATATCAATTCCCTACCGTGAATGTAGTCATTATCTACTGCAAACGTGTCCTAATGAAAATAAAAATAAAATAGATACAAATTCTATGTTTTAGGGACATAGAGTCTTTTCCTTTTAAAAAATGACTGTTTTACTTATCAAATAGGGCTTCCTTTCCCATTATCTAGGTCAGAAATATAATTATATCATTCTATCATTTTACTGCAGAAATTAGTTTATTCTGATATGCATGAAACAATTTATTTTTTCTGCAGAATAACTTGGTCTAGAAAATAAGAAGCCTTTTGTAGAAGAGATAAGAATAAAAATGGAAATTATTCACATGGAGGAAATAACAAAACAAAGAGCTGATCTCCATAATATTTAAAGAGATTTTGCTATAAAAGGAATAGGATAAAAATTTTGTTAGGAGACAAGTTTTTAAGCATATGCACAGAAGTGTTCAAGAAAAGAAAAGCAAGTAGCCTTTAACATACAGAAAGATGTTCGTTTCACTTATTATAAAGGAAATATAGTTAAAATGTCACTGAAACAGCTTTTCAAGTTATAGTTTCAGCAAACAACCAAAAAAGATAGTCTAATCAGATATTGACGCTGTGACTGCTCTCTCACACACTGGAGTTATGAGTGGAAAGGGATTTAACCTTCCTCAGAGCTACCTGGCAATATCAAGTATGATTACATTACCTAAGCACTTAACCACTGACTCGTTATCCTGCCTTTAAGATTGTATCCTGAAAATGTAGTTCTACAAATAGAAGCAATATATACATTAGACTATCCTCACTAGCAGAAGTATCTAAGGATAAAGTATCTTGATGCGTCCAACTTGCTTTGAAAAGTTTCAAAAAGCACACACTCACACATTAATATATGCAATGAGCTGAATGTTGCCGTCCCTTCCCAATTCGTGTGTCAACATCCTAACCCCTACTCTTATAGTATTAAGAATGGGGGGAACTATTAGTTCATGAGAGTCCCCTCGGGAATGTGACTAGTACCCTGTACAAGAGCCACAGAGAGGTCCCTGCTCCTTCTCCCAGGTGAGAGTATAGGCAGAAGACAGCCATTAAGAAACAGGAAGTAGGCCCTCCACAGGCACCAGGTCTGCCCAGGCTCCAGAGCTGTGAGAAATTACTCTGTATTGCTTAAAAGCCACTAGTTCATGATCTTTCAGTACAGCTAACTGGACAGAATAAGACAACTTCTATATGCAAAAGCTATATATCAAATATTAACGATTGTTAAATCTTGGTGGTGAGTATATTGATGTGTATGGTACTATTTTGTTTTCGGTTCTTCTGTATGTTGGCAATTTAGCAGTATTTATTTTTTTGATTGTATTTAGTAATTAAATTAAGGAAGATAGCAGAAAAACTTAGGTAATAGTCTAGAATATGTCCAGAGAGTTCATAATAAAATGTATGCAGACTAGGAATGTCAAGGACAGAGGAGAAGCCAAGGCATTTAGAATGTTTACTATTCATGACTTGGAATTTAGGATTGAAGGAAATGAGTCAAAAAGCTTTTAATATTTAAAGCCATGTTGCTGGAAAATGGTGTTGTCCATTCAAACTGGTATGTGAGGTTTGGGAATCTGGGGGTGGTGTATAATATTGTTTTTGGACATGGTGATTCTGGCATGGGTGGAGAAAATGACTGGGTTACAATCGATGTGAGCTCAGGCCTGCAGCCTCATCGACACAGAAAACACTTGAAACTCTAAATTTGACAAAATCCCTAGTGGTAGAGCATATAGACAAATGGAATTGGGAGAAAGGTTCAAGTACTCAAAGATAGACTTTTCCCCCAAGGTTGTGAAATAAAACAAAGGTCCAGGGTACAAATATCTACAAAGTAATACCAGAAGTGGTAGAAGCAAAGCAAAGAAAGGGGAATTCAAGGTGGAATTTCAAGGTGGAAGTTTCTACACAAGCAAGACATAGCAAAATCAACCAAGGACTTTCTAGGCCTTAGGCAATTAGAGGCTTTTGGTCTATTAAAGATAATAGCAAACATGCGGGCAGGAATTTTAGATAAAGAGCATTCATCCCTTGAAGGCTTTAAAACTCCTGCTTCAAGAAATTCCACAAGCCAACTCCTAGTGCTACGAGATGAGGGCAGAGGAATTTTCAGTGCAGTGACGGTAATTGTCTTTCCCTGTGCTAAGCAGAGAACGTGAACTTATTAAATAAAGTCATTAGATTCCTTAACATTGCATAAGGGAGAAGTAGACACACTTTGCCAAAATGAAATATTAGTGGGTAAAATCTCACAGAAATAGGGACATTTTTGTCTTCTCAGAACATCTATTGAGCAGTTTTCTACATGATGTACTGCCAACCTCTTCTAAAAGGTCAAGCATCCCAAGAATATTTGTACTGCTGCTTTTCATGCCAATAAGAGATGGAATAATTCATGGTACCACTGAGAATAGACTTTAAATATTTATTGAAGTTCATAGGCCTCCGCGCAACTTTTATAGGACAATCCTTCTGCATTACTAGTCAAAAACGTTATCTGCATTTATGTATTTTTGGATTGTTAAATTTTTCAGTCAAAGTTATGAGCTGCTTCATTTTTTTCTATTAGTTACATCTCAACACATTTATGGCCTTAAATTGTAGCAAATTTTAATACATGCATTGTATTCATTACTAAATTTACATGATAATTGAATTAAAGCAAAATAACTTTTTCTATGACAAAGCACATATCTGTTTTTATTTAGCTCTTACTTTCTCCTAGTTGATTTTTGCTTTGCAATATTGAAAGAATTTGTTTTAAGACATTGGTATAAAGATATACTGTAATAGGCATCATTAAAGCTATTATTGATATTAATAAGATAAAATTATTACCTGTGATTCTTTCCGAATTTACCAAAGAATATCATATGCAGGATATGCCAATCCATTTGCAATTATCTCGAAGTCAGAGTTTTTTTATGAATACTGTGAATAATTATAGGATGAACTTATTTTAATTATCAGCAAAAGTAGCTCCTTGTTGGAGGCAAAAAATAATTAGACAGTGACTTAAAACTTTTGTGGTTGCTGGCAGCACTATCTGAAAGTCTGAAGTCATTTTGAAATCGTGGCACTAGGAGATTTTTATTAAGGGCAGAGATGAGATAATGTATTCAAATAGTAATTGAATGTGTTACTTCCTAGCATCTGTTCACATGATGAAGGACTTAGCATCATCATAACTCAATTATACTGTGTTGTCCCTATGGTCAGCATAAATAATGTACATCTTCCTTCTCATACTCGTCCAGTCGAAGTAATAGTTGCAGAGGCCTCTCTGCCCTGACATCGGTAATCTTTACCTGGGTGCTGGGTGACAAGGACCAGTATCCCATGCACATAGTGACGTAGTGATGTGTAGCTTGCCTCTGAAATTCTGCCATGGCATTTCAGCTTTGCAGAAATGATTGAGACAATATATTCTATTTTTTTTGAATTATAAAAAAGATGGATAAAACTGATTGTAAAGTTAAAATAAAATACTTCTTCCGATTTAGCTTTAATTGGAGCCAGACTAAATATAGAGAAAGAAAGAAGCCATGGAGCAGCTGAAAAGGAATATTTCTAAATTTTAAAGTCATATATTTATAATTTTCCTGAATATGAAAGATTTTCTTTCAACTAAGTTGTAAGATATTGCCAATATTTCAGTCTGTTGTGAGGGTTACAGGGCAGGAGTAGTAAAATAAATAGTTTGAGTCACTTATCTATTTTGCAGGCCTTGTTTAAAGTTCAACTAGAGAAGCTAAATTAGTGTTTTTTTCTTGCTGCCAGGAAGAGTCGCAAACAGAAATTTATTACTTACAGCTTCTATCTAGTGTACAGTTACTAAATTCAAAAGACCAAGACTCGTCAGCTTTGGAGAGCTATTTAGTTCAGTTGTGTAAGGTTTCAGGAATCCAAATTGATGGTAGAAAGAGCACAATGAGAGAATAACAGGGCAGAAATTATATATTTTAAAGGAATTTACATTAGTATGTATGCAATACAATATCCCCATCATACAGAGTAATAAAAAGTGAACGTCTCTCTGCTGTTTCTTTTATGCCTCCCTTGAATATTTTAAAAGGCTTGAGGGAGGTTCAACTCCCATTACACCTAAGTTAGAATCCTAGCCTAGGAAAAGAGGCAGAAAGTTTAGTTTTCAAAGTCATCGAGACATACAGTTCCTGCCAGAAAAAAAGCCCGGAGCCCAGACTACCTCGCCGACCAGTGGGCTGGGGCCTCGGAGCCTTGGGCGGTTGCTATTCTGTGGTTGCTGCCTCCTCACTGCTGAGTAGGATGCTCTGTGAAAGGGGCACAGGGATGGGCAAACACAATAAAGGGGAAACGTTATTCAGAAGCAAAAATCTAACTAAATATAAATTGCAAAATGCCTGGAAGTTATGGCTACAACATGGCTTTCTCTCAACGATATCTAGGAATAACCAGAAAACAGAAAACAGAGTAGTTTATTAACAATATTTTTTAATCTTTTTCTTTTTTTGGCATTGGGAATCGAACTCATGACCTTGCATTTGCCAGGCAGGCTCTGTGCCACTGTGTTAGGGTTGGGACACCCGCCGCGTGAAGGAAGACTCCAAGAAGCATTCTCTCATGCAAAGGGCAAGGGGTTTTATTATCCAAGCATGACTGGGGCTCCCTGAACACGCAGGAACAGTGGGCCTCGAGGTTTGTCTGTGTAGGGCTTATATGTCTATAGAACAAAGGGAGGAGGGGTCTTTGCAAGCGCGGTTACAGAAGCAGATAGCATTGGTTAGTTTAAATGGTTACCTACATTCATTGGGAGAGAATAACTACATGGGAGTTTAAGGCTGAGCGGCAGAGGATATTTCCTAATATGGACAGCAGATGGTCCGGAACAACACAATCTGCAATCCTTGCAAATTCCTTAGCCCAGGGTCAGCCGTTATCTTGCAGCCCAGTTCCCTGGTCTGTGGTCAGCTTTGTTCTGTTTTTATCTACTTTAGGCAGCTTTGTAACAGCTCAATTCCCGGAACACTGGGAGGAGGGGGACAGCATGGTCTGTGTATTCCCAGAAGGGAAAATTTCTCTTACAACTGAGCTATATCCCTGGCCCTTAGCATTTTTTAAAATAATTTTATTTTTTTCTAAGGATTCAATAAAATAGTTGCCTGTTAAAGATATATAATTTCCCCTTAAAGGGCATCCACATATTAATTTGTGTGTGCAATTACAGTGAAAGACCACAAATTAATTCATTATTGTTGTCAGTGTACTCCATAAAAAATGTTGTTTTTATCTGTGTAAAAAATCTTATGCTTGGCAGTAAAAATTGTCCCTTTCCAACACTGGGCACGATGTTAGTAGGGCCATTCTGATGTGATGAATAGCTCCCTCCTCTAAAATTACCTTTTTAATAAAATCTCCAATTATAATTATAGTGTACAACCGAGAAGCCTAAGTACTATGTTTGTCGCTCAAGTTAGCATGAGATGTATGTTTCTATTGTTTTAATTACTAAAATATGTTATGCATTTACCGAGGAAATAAAATCAAATAAAGATTTATCAGGTTAAGCATTTCCCTCACCCCTATAAAAAGTTACCAGTGTTTCAAAAGGAGAATGTCTTAATTCCTAAACGCTGCTACAACAGCTTACAATGATAGAATTTACGAGCAAATCCAAGCTCAAGTTTAAGCCAGCTCAGTGTTGGTGGGAGCTGCTTTTCTTCCTATCCTTCCATGGTGGAAGGAGCTGTCTCGCTTTGCGAGGGCTCCTTTACACAGGTACTAATGCCATGCGTGAGGGCCCCACTCTGTGAGCTTACCACTTCCCCAAAGCCCCACCTCCGAGTAGCATCACAGTGGGGATTGCATTTTAATTTATGAATTTTGACCATGACAGAAGGCTTAAACCTTTATGTTCTCCAAGTATAGTGATAGTCTTCTTTAGAGTTTTAGAACTTCAAAGAGTAAATTTTGAAGCAGAATTCCCAGCCCTGAAGAATGCAGGCAGAGGGATGTATTTTCTTCACGGAGAGGGGGGAAGGAGCGGGCCTGACACGGAAGCATTCCTCTTCCCAGCACCGGAAGAGGATCTGAGGTCCAGGAGCAGCATACACGTCTTGACTTTACCCAGGAGACACAGCCCTTAATATATCTAAGGCAGCAGGTTCTCGAAAAAATAATACAGACCTGCACTCTTTAACTACGTAGGGCCTGCGAAGGAAAATACTGCAGTGCTTTCTTCATGAAACATCCATGTATGTCTTTGGCTAGTTCTCTGGCACTATTGAGCACAAGATTTTGGGGTGAGCCCAGAAGCAGATGAAAGGGCTGTTCGGCTCCTAGAACAGAAATTTTGAATATTCCTCCCGGTTGGCTCAAAACAGACTGGGTGTGAAGTAGTAAAATAAAGGAAATGCGGTGTGTCCTACCCTTCATTTTGAAGTATAAACAACTACAGCTGTGTGAACGTGATAGTGGCCACAAAGTCAAAATATTGCACAGTTCTCTCTATATTTTTTGTACTACAACTAGCCCTTTCTTTTTACATCATTTTTTCCCTATCTTTTTGGCCATGCTGCATTGGTAAAACAAAAATTACACTGGACAACGTTAAGTAGGCCAAGAAAACTTTACTCAAGGCATCGCAGAGCCAAGAGGGTATAGCTCACCCCACACTCAACTCCTCGGAAACAATGGATGGAAGACTTCGTTAGAGTTGAGGTGGGCAGGATTCTAGGCTATCGTGTTTGTTCATTGGCCTCACCCACAGGAAATATCTTCATGACAGGAGGAAGATTTTCAACTTGGAGCTAGGTGCCCACTGACGTGAGGTACCTACTTCCCCAGAGGCGGGGTGATGGGTTGTGATTTTCATGATTGTATTTCAAAGGAATGCCTTCCAGATCTCTGAGAAAGACAGTTCTGGGCTATAAAACTGGGAAGAATTCAGATAAGGATTTTCACCTCAAAGGGGCAGGAAAAGGATTTACAGTTGCAAGTTTTCTAAAATAAATTCTCTAAGAGAGGAAGGTCAGGTACCTGAGAAGCCTTCCTTAAAGGGTTCACTAAGCGGAGGGAACGGAAAGCCACCTTGGTCAGTGTGCAAAATTAAGTACCACAAGATTAAGTTACATTTTACACATCTAACCCGCTTGATAAAATTACTATTTTTCCTTTTTATGTGAAATCATGATTTTTAAAGGTGTTTTTCATTCCCACTCTAACTTTCTGAAAGAGACCACATTAAAAAGAAATAACATTTTAAAAGCAGGTAAAACACACACAGCCTTCATACATTCCAAGGACCGAGTGACCAAGACTGCAGACACTGGCATTTAATAAGGCACGGACCAGTGCTCCCAAGTAATTAAAAAGGGACTGCAACACTTAATTGTGTCTCTTAAAGAACATTAGGGTAGATTCATTTCATTACTCCCAAAATTACTTTGCAAAACCTCTTTTCTTTTTATCCCCAGTTTTCCCAGTCACCTTACTGGTCCAAGGCCATTCAGTCAGAAATTCCACAAAATCCTGACACTTAACCCAGCTCCAAAGACTGTTGCTCTTTTCCTCATCATTCTCCCAGTCTTCAAAAACATGTCTGTCTGTCTGTCTGTCTGTCTCTCATCAGTGAATATCAATTTCTTTTAGACTAGTCTGTCAAATCAGATCAGATTGCTATGTAAGTGATAGCAAAATTTCCATTAAAGCTGCTACTCTTTAGAATAGTGTTTACTAATGACCACTTACATGTTTCAAAATGAAATAAGCCAATTCATTTTACTTTGTTTTCTGGGAGATTAAGTACAATGAATCTATGAAAGCTGTGCGTAAATATAAGCCTTCTCATTTTTGATAAAAAATGTAGAAAATATTATGCCCTCTAATATAGTTGAAGGCAGGACATGTGTTATTTTCTGGAACCCTGGTGTATAGTGTGGCACATAAAATACAGAATATGAGACAGTCTTCATGGACAACCCTCTACTGTTCATAGCGCATGGTCAATTATTTTACACATAGTCTTCTTTTAAAAATGATTCAGTGAGGGCGGGTGAGATGGCTCAGCGGCATAAGTGCCTGCCCAGCAAGCACAAGGGCCCGAGTTCGACTCCCGGAACCCACATACAAAAAAAGGGCCGGTGATATCACTCAGCAGCACGGGCGTCTGCTGGTGCGCGAGGTCCTGAGGTCGACCCCCAGTACCCACAAAAAAAATAAATAAAAAATAAAAAAATAAAAATGATTCAGTGAATGAATAAGTAAATAAAATATTATAGTGGTATTATTATCACACCTTTAATTGCATTCCATAACGTTTCCTGTTTTATGTACTAGACTATACATTTAAGATTCCAAACAAATAGAGAATTATAACCCAGTTTATAACTGGGATGGGTAAGGGACAACACAGGCAGCGACCACAGAAGGGAAGATTGGCATGGAGGTAGCCGATTACAACAGAATAAGTGAGTTCTTCAAAGTGTGTAGATAGAGGAATGCGTCATGACCAGAGTCTCATTCAAGCCCAGCCCATGACAGTTGTGATTCTAAACTGGAAATCTGGAGAGGAGAAGTGCAACAAATAAGGATAGAAGACACCAAAAGGGGAGCAAATTCCTTCACGCAAAATAGTTTAAGCAACAAATACAATAAACATTTAGAATTATTATTTATTTTGCTTTTTCTCCCCACCTCTATAGAATAGAGGACTTTTTTGAAATATGTTTGGAAGGCAGTTAGCACTTTCTGTACTTTTAAAGCACATTCTTATTATGACAAGATTTATTTTCAACTATTCGTCCCTTGAGATTTATTTTGACCTTGAACACTCGCTGTTCTCGCTTAGCCTTTTTAGCATGAAATGGTTAAAATCACGGATACCGTAATGCGTAATGCAGCGGTGCTGTGGCCTTCTGGCTCCGGTTACAGCAAGCCTCCCTGGGTTCTGCAGACAAGTGTTTACAATCGTGTTTCAAAAGTGCGGATTCGGGAACAGCAGCAAGAGCCTTGTTTGAGAACCTGCTACAAAGGAAAACCCTTTTGACCAATCTTATGCTTACTGAAAGAAAAATTCTCCTGTGGATAATTTTCAGACATATTGACTGAAAATTATCTGGAAATAAGAGTCCCCATCTCTTTGTCTGAATGCAGAGACTCCTTTGCCTTTTTGGGTCCTTTCAGAAGATTTTTCTTTACTCATTCTTTTTATATGAATTTATTCATTCAGATACAGACAATAAAATGACCATAAAGCCACTTAGGAAGAGCAAACATTTTAAAATAATGTTTAAATTGCCTATTGTTCTGAATGTTTTCATAAAATATAATATTTCAAGGGTGCTAAATCGTTACCCAGTATATTCCCAGTAAATGACACTAATATTCGCAATATGTGAAAGAAATCTAATAGTTGTCAGGGAAATTTTAAAACGATCAATAATATACATGTTAGTCATAAAATATGGTAAGCAAATAGAAAAAAAAGAGCCATGAGTTCCCACCTGACTTTTTAAAGTGAGGACTTCAGAGAATGTCCGTGCCAGCCGCGTGCTGTCTGCTGTGTGGAAGGAGGGACCTCGATGGGTTCCCCCACGAGGACTTCGTGTGAGGGTCCCACGTGTGTGGCAGCTTGAAGAAGTGAGGGGACCTAACACACAAGCTGATTCTTGAAGTGAAAATGTAGGCACCAATCAACAGTGTCAACCCTTTTAACAAGGAAAACTCTTAAATTCTCTGTGCCTCACACAGGCAACTTGGTGATCCTGACTGAAGATGTAGGAGAGTTTCTTCCAGTGCCTAAATATTAACTATCCCACTCTACTAGATTTTGTAGACACTTTTGTGAATTGTTGCAGCGAATGGGATTATTTACTCCTTACTCTATGTGCTACTGAACTCTGATCAGGCTTTTATGACTGCATTGATCTTTAGGAAAAATCAAAACTAAACAAAATGGAAAGAAAAAAAGACAAGAAGGAAACACATGAGAAATGTTTCAGACACTCTCAAAGGACTTGACTGATCAGGGCGAAATGAGAGTAGAAAATCCTCTTACACAGCCCGTTAAATGGATGCAATCAGGCTGGAGAAGGGGTGAGGCACACAGTTCAGTGCTAGGTTTACCTGCGGTGTCTACAGACGACTAGAAGTTTGGGATCAGTGGCATGTGGTTATAAGCGACATTTATTTGTGGGCAGCATTACTTAGAACTTGCAGAAAAGAAAAGAAATAGGCTCTAGAGCACAGTGGAAAACATTTAGAAATGATTACTTAAACTTGATACAGTGAAAGAAAGAAAATAAACAAGAAAATATTGGGATGGGAAAGCAGGAAGCTCAGGCAGCATTAATCCAAGAAGAGGCGGATGATTACCTCAAATCTCACAAGCGAGTCAGGCTTCAGAAGACAGCCTCGTAATCATTAGAATGGACGATTTTCATTCTTAGAACTTACACTGGGCATTAGAGGTGAAAATTTGTTGTCATGGATTGAGGAGTAAATGGGAAATTAAAAGTAAAAGTAGTGAGTGATTATTTCAATAGTAAAGGGAAATAAATAGGGTAATAGGGGAATCAAAGTATTCTCTTTAGAATGAAGAAACTTGAATGCATGAGATGCTGGCAAACATGGAAAGAAGGGGAGCTAACTTGACAAAAAGGGAGGAGAGCAGCTCCCTCTGAAGAGGGTCAGCAAGAATCACCAAGGATCAGCAAAAGGGAAGGGCGTGTTAAAGTGAAAGGTGTTGAGTAAATTAAAGCATGCCAATGTTAAGAATGCTTCTCATTTTAGTATAATAACGACTTCATAATTTGTTTTAAATTCCTATTCACAATTAAAGACAAGATACTTTAAAACTTTTAAATACATTATAATGTGCTTTTAAAATAACTTTGAAACATACAAAAACCTGAGAATGACACTACTGAATAGTAACTAGCACTAGTTCTTTGAGTCTAAAATTTGTATAAAACCTGGAAAAAAAAAATACAGCCTTAAGAAAAAAAATCTCTAAGCCAAGCATAACTGAATTTGATTTAGTCCATAATAGTTTGAAATCCAATTTTGGATAAATCCCTTATGCAAAGCACTTACTATGATATAATTATGTTTTTCTCTTACTGTCTCCCCTCACTTTTACTTTTATTTTTTTCATAGCTTATTTCTCCTTTGCCTATAAATGATTATCACACTATTTTAATTAAAAATGTATATATCAACTCACTGATTAATTATTAAAGACTCCACATATACTTTGTAAATTTTAAGACATTACAATAGACATTTATGAAAATTTTAAGTCTATATTATTTTTATCACAGATATATCATGCTCATACATTCTCAATTATGGATGTATATACAGTGATAAAACTTGTTATGTTTGTTATTTCCCCAAACGTGCCAAAGTTGATGTAGAAATAGGTATAAATATAAATGGAGGTATAGATAGTGAGCTAATTTTATGTGGTGGCACTTAGTGCACTTGGGCTGCTATAAAAACACAACATAAGCTAAGTGACTTCTCAATGATAAAACTTTATTTCTCACAATTCTAGAGGCTGGGAACGCCAAATTCAAATCACCAACAGCTTTATCATCTGCTGAAGGTCCACTTCCTGGCTCAAATCCAGCCCAGCATCCCCCCCCCCCCCGTCCTACAGCTGAAAAGCTCAAATGAACGCCCTTGGCTTTTATGTAAGGGCACTGATCCTCCTACCTCCTTACCTAACCAAGGCCCCATACCATAATCTGCCCAATCTGGGGGTAGGATTTCAGCACAAGGATTCCATTCATTCCGCTGGAGAATGTTGGGGGCCAAGCTGTCTGTACCTTGGGTATCTAGGGCAAGGCCACTGCTTCTCATGAGTGTGCACAGCTCAGGGAGCTGACACACATAGTGACTTGACCTTCACTTGAGATAATATAGACACTTCCCCTCCTGTTCCCCGTGAAGCCACCAAGGCATGCTGTTCTGCTGAACATTAGATATTCTTCCTGTCCCAGATCCTACCCTCCCCTGAAACTCTCCATGAGCTTATTCATATGCTGATTGTGTAAATAAATGTGCTGCAGGTGCTGGGCAGTTCCTTTCTCCCATCAGAAGAGGAGGCTCCACCTGACCTGAGCTTTCTGCATCTTGACTCTTGGTTTCTTCATCCCCCACCATCCTCCCTCCAGAGTTTCAAGAGATGCACTGGACATGGCAGGAGAATCCATCAGTTTAGGGGAGCAGAGTAACCCACTTCTTCTCTTTTGCAGGTCTATGGCGTGATCGTACATATATCCTACCTCCCTTCTTTTTGGGTGGGGCACCATCGATATTCACAGCCAATGAATGTGACTAGAAGTAGTATGTGCCCCTTTGAGGGAAGAACAATGAGGTGCTGGTGGGAAAATCTCCAGAGCTCCCTTCTCTTCCTGATATGGATGTTGGCCATCGTCCATCAGCCAGGTCCAACAAGGAATGCAGTCCCGTGAGACTGTGATGGACTTATCTCATAAACAAGAATGAATTTCTTATATTAAGCCTTTAAGATCTGGGGATATGTCCAAGCAGTGAAAGTTAATGCATTAGTTCACTGATCAATCCTTCGAAAAATTTGTTAACTGAAGCAGTCTACAATGTTGTCACACAAAATGGTATCCAATTGAAGTACTGTTCACTTAAAAGTTTTTATTGACTTAATGATAATGAAAACTAAGAAATTCTCTCTTATTATTGATAGTATATTTCATCTGAGAATGGCTTTTCTATTTTAAAGCTATATATAATTGCATTTAGGTTTTCAGTGAACTTCCACGTTTTAGCAATATTTTTAGCAAGATAACTTTAGCAAGTTCAGGGTATCTACTTCTATTAACTCCTTGTAAAAGCATCAAATCATCATATTGTAATTGATTATTTTAAAGATAAAAATCTGAATTTCTTGAAGAAAGGACTATTTTCCTTGGATCAATTCTTAAAGATGCGTAACTTTTGTCTTTTCTGGGCTAGATGTGCACAGTTACCCAGGTAACTAAAATAGTTATTCTCAAATTAGGATGGAATTATAGCAGAAGGAGTTCATGTCTGACTTTCTTGAGTAGGAAGCCAAATCCATTATGTGCCAATTATGTGATCCTGTGCAATTTCTTAACCTTATTAGCATACAGTCCTTCTCATTAGTAAAATAAAAACAAGGAAAACTATCTCCATGTATTATTAGGAGAGTTAATTTTGACAAAATGGATAGAACACTTCATACTACTAATAATCTGCTATACTCTCTCCCTCTTTCTCTCTCTCTCTCTGCAGTCACTCATGCAATGCGAAATGAACAAGTTTATAGTATTTTATTCATCTCTTTCATTAATGAGTGAGCCTATGCTATGTTAATACTAACACGTGGAACATTTAAAAAGTTATGTATTCACAGACAATTGAATAAAAACATTTGTGAATAACCATTCTGGCTTAGATGCAAATCTGATTATTGTCCTACAAGATAATAAATGATAAACTTGGAGGTTATATTTTTCCAGTAACAGAAAGTATATGTATTTCAACTCAATAAAAATATACGAGCAAACCAAGTGTAGGGCTGTCTGTCAAGAATCTTCAGAAATGCACGTAACTGTAGTTCACATTAGCTGCTGTACCGCTCTCCTACTTCTGTGATCTAAGCATTTCAACTTGATGCAGACAACTCCCAGGTGACTGAATATTTGTCTGTGAGCCTGAGGACTTTCAAAAACTTCTTTCATACAAGTAAGAACAGAGATTCTGGGCAATGAGTGCCCTGCCCACCCTCCGTCCACCATCTCCCCAAAGCCATCGGGAAGTCCGCACTTGCCCCCTTCCACCCACCCAAAATATTAGGTTTTATTTCCCCATGGCTGCCTTCAAAAACATGTTCGCATTTACTATTTACTGTGCTGCTCATGTTCCTCTCTGTCTGGTTGTGACCTCTGCAAAGACCGTGCGTGCTTTCCTCATCACTGTATGGAAGTTAGTAAGGGACTTTAGGCACAATAGGTAATGAACAAATATGGCTTCAGTGTAGCTCAGAAAATAAAGGAGGAGAGATCGTAGCAAACATAAAAAATCAGACTTTCGACTTGTCAGAGAACCTGAAGAAAACCATAAACAAATTCTCATCACATACATTTCTTGGAAAAATGCAAAGAAAACAGGTTGTAAATTTATTTATTTATATATTCTTAAGTGTCAACTGCCTTTCAACACTTCAGAAACCACGCTGTGTGTGTGCACTGTCACCAGTTCGTTTTCACGATAAACTAATTGCAACATCTATAAAAGCTTATATCATGTATATTGATTGAAGCATTTGATAAAGACCTGTAAGAAGCCAAATTATTTTAAAATACATCTTTTCTTTAAAAATTTGAAGTTGTTAAAAACAGAATATCTCTCCACAAGAATTTACACTCTGAAAATCTCTGTGTAGGATCTCTTCTTTATTTTAGTTCCATAATCTATGTGATTTCAGGGTATACAGTCCCTAGCTATTTCTCTTCATTATGTTTAAATACTATAAGAGAATTCACTTATTTATATGTTGCCTTGCTAAAATAAATGACAATACCCAAGAAGCACAGTAAAGTTCATCTTTGAATATATTTCAATTCTGATAATATGGAAAAATTATTTTAAATTATTTTTAATAATTGCTCTTCTGAAACCTGCTGCTGTATACACATAGTAAAATAATGAAAGAAATCAGATGTAAATGTTTTCTCAGATCAGGTTTTCTGTTGTATTATTACTAATTGCAGCAATGATTATAGGGTTTTGTTGGTGACAACTTTCTAAAAATAATTTTGAAGATAGTATGATGTTACTAATTTTCTTTAATGATATGTCTGTTTTACATATTTTCTGTTGTTAGTTCACATACCTCCTGTGTTTTTTTAATAACTACTCCACAAGAAAGGGTTAAAATGGTAGTATTAATAACTTTCCAATTCATATTATACATTACACATTTTAAATGAAATATCATTAATAAATTTAGACATTTTGTGGGAATCAAATATTGATGTGTTGATAATATTAGATTTTGAGTAGGAAAGATTCAAATGCATATTTTTAGGTGTGAGACTTATGTATTTTATCAAAATAAAATAAATGAAGTGAAATCAATGACCAATTTTAATGCAGTTCAGCAAGGTCATTTCTCCTAGGTATTAAAGTCAAAGAAAAGCACATGGCTCAATATTTCCTAGTGCTTGTAAAGATGCTTGAGTGTTGGAACTGTCCTTGCTCCCTCTTTTTGGTAGGGGGGAGAGGGCTTCAGGTTAGCATTGATTAAATGAATGATAAGGTCTTTGATGAATCAATTTTTTTCACATTTTTAATTTAGAAGGTAAAACTTTCCATCACAGTTTAAGCTAAAAATTATGGCTGAGATAATAGAGGTTTGATTCCTCTGCAAGTTAAAGAGGAAAAAGTTGCTATTCAAATGTCAAGACATCTTGTGGTCCAAGATGATTAAAACTAAACTGTTTGCTATATGAATCCCAAGGTGCGGCTCTATCTCAGCTTTGGTGACATTTAGCCAGTGACTTTTCATAGCTTGTTAATAATGTATAGCTGTGTCCCTATATAAATTTGCAGTGACAGAAGTGGCCATTTGGAGTGGAGCAGTTAATGAGATTTATTCTTGACAGAAAATGCAGATTTGAAAAGTATTTCTAAAAAAATCAAGACTGATGACAAAGAAATCCTGTATTTAAGCTAAGCATAGTGACACATGCCTATAATCCTGGCACTTTGGGAGGCTGAGGCAGGAGGATCACAATTCTCAGGTCAGTAACCATTATTTAACAATTAACAGAGTGGTAATTTCTCACGTGTTTTAGCTGAAATCACTGAACTTTATCAAGCATTTTTTTTTCATATTTTTATTCAACATACTTGCTATTTGTCTTACATAAATCAGACTTCTGGGTATTTTCTAACCTTGGATCTATTCAGTTCCATATAATTCATTTAAGCTTTTTAGTATGAGTAAGACTTACCGTGGGTTTATGTAATTATATGTTGTTGCCCTTACCTGCTGGAAAGCACTAACATGTACTTTAATCACATATTTGGCTTTACCTATAGTCTTAAATGAATCTTGAATGATTGAATAACTATTAACAGGTGCAGATATGCATAGTGTTGGCAAAAATAAAAGCCCTTATTGTTAGACAATAAATTCATGTTTTATAAGAAAAATTCAGTGCATAATCTGAATATTCAATATCAATCTCCCATTAATTATTTTGTTCTAGTAGAAAAAGAGAACTATTTTTTATCATGTCTATTTGTAATATTTGAACCTGAAAACCTAAAACCACACAAAATAATGTATCAATTATGAAATATCAGAGTAGATATGAAGACACTGAATTATTAAAGTATGAGAAATGAGATGACCTTCTGAGCTATTCATTTTTTATTTAACATGTATAATAAGAATATAAATAACTCCCAACTTTTACTAATTTATTTGAGGAGGTTATCCACTTTCTGAGATTACTGTTGCATTTAGTTCTCTATGAGTATAATACATTTATTATGAAAATGTCAAAAATTAAGAATAGGAAACAAATTAAACAGCTGAATCACATGAAATTGCCATGTTTATAAATGAAACATGGTCAAATACTAACAATTTCACTTGGATCCACCTAAATAGATTCCCCAAGACAGAGAAAGTTGCCATTAAATTTTGTTGCTTTTCCATCCACATGAGTATATGACTATATATACTAATTTTGTGCTTCCATAACAAAGTATCAGAAATTGGGTGGCTTAAACAACAGAAATATATGGTATCAGCATTGTGGTGCTACGGTGAAACCAAGATGTTTCCAGAGCTGATTGGTCCTGGGGACTTCGAGGAAAAGGTCCCTCCCTCCTTCGTAGTCTCAGGTAGCTGTGGGATTCCTTGGGTTGAAGATGGTGGGCTTCCTGTGCCTTCAGATACTCTTCTGCTCATATCTGTTTTTGAGTCATTTTGTCATTTTTATAAAGATCCTACTCATATCAGATTGAAGCCAACTTTAATGACCTCAAATTAGCAACTTCTACAAAGAACCTACTTCCAAATAACGTTCCCTTCTGACATATGGGGATTTGGAATTTCAAATATCTCTTCTGAGAGGTGCAACTCAACTTCTAACAATGTGCAACACAGAAGTAGATGAATGAATGTAACACACACACAAACACATATACACGTGGGATTTTGTACAGTTCTTCAATAGGCTAACATACGTGTTTCACACATGAGAGTAGTTATATACAATGCCATATTTTGCTTACCTGTTACTTATCAGAAGACATAGAAATGGTTTTGAATTATTTGGTATCATAAATGAGACATCCACGACTGATCAGAGTCTACTCTTAATACATAACAAATCATCCCTAATTTGGGAGTTTAAAACAACAGAAATTTATTATTCCAGGATTTTTGTAGATTAAGACATCCAGACATGTCCTGATGGAGCCTCTGTCCAGAGTCTTAGTGGGCTAAAATCAGGGTGTTGAATTTAAAACATTTGAGTGAACAGTGTCTCCTCTCAGGGTCTGGGGCCGCTTCCAAGCTCGCTGGTTGGTGGCAGAGTTCATTTCCTTGTGGTTGTAGGACTGAGGGTTCCAATTGCTGTGATGAAAGAACCCTTCCTGCACCCCGCTGCTGCCCTGGGACCCGCGCCTGTGTCCTCCCTCAGAGCTGGCAAGCTGCATTCTTCAAGGGGCCAGGGGGAGACCCTCCGTCCCCGCTCCCACAGTCAGAGAAAACCGCTTATCCAGGGAGCATGTGGGTAGGTGACCCACCTCTGACAGTCTCTCTACTAACATAATCACCAAGTGCTATTTCACCATAGGCACAGCTTCCCTCTACGCTCCAGGGAATGAGATAGAGTGAGACTGTGGGTCACCTTAGAATTCTGCAAGGAAAAATATTCTCATTATTCTGTCTTCATCTTTTCTTTTTTTTAATTTTTTTTATTTTAAAGAGAAGAAAAAAACAAAACAAATCAAAAGAACAAATTTTCAAAACAACATAATAGGAGGGTAACAATGGTTAATACATTATGTATTACTATCTTTAAGTTAGTTATTCAGGATACCAGACATTAGCATTCAATTGTCCAAACATTATTGGCACAAACCTTACTCTTCAATGAACTAAGTAAAATTGGTAGTGTATCTATCTTAACCATCATATATATATATATATATATATATATATATATATATATATATATACAATTTTTTTCCCTTTCCCTTCTTTCTTTTCCCTATTCCAGTCTCTCTTTCCTTTTGACCAGTTTCTTTTTGATTCACCATGTCTATTGTACATTTTGGATCTTATTTACTCTTTCAGTTTCTCATACTAGAGAGACAATACGATGCTTACATATGTGCTTCTGGTTTATTTCACTTATGAGTATTTTCTCGAGTTGCATCCATTTACCTATAAAAGTCTCCAGTTTATCCTTCTTTATGGCTGAATAGTACTCTGTTGTATAAAAATACCACATCTTTCTTATCCATTCCTCAGTTGATGGGCATTTGGGTTGTTTCCAAGATCTGGCTATTACAAATTGTGCTGCTATAAACATGGGTGCACATATATCGCTGTGGTACGATGTTTTTAATTCTTCTGGGAAGATGCCCAGAAGGGGAATAGCTGGGTCAAATGGGACCTCCAACCCTAGTTTTTTGAGGAATCTCCACACTGACTTCCACAGTGGCTGTACCAGTTGACACTCCCACCAACAGTGAAGAAGAGTTCCTTTTTCCCCACAGCCCCTCCAGCATTTGTTATTACTTGATTTCTTTATAGTAGCCATTCTTTCTGGGGTGAGATGGTATCTCAGTGTTGTTTTAATTTGCATCTCTCGAATGACTAGTGATGTTGCACATTTTTTTGTATATTTATTTGCCATTAGTATTTCTTCATCTGAGAAATGTGTATTCATCTCAGATGCCCATTTTTGGAGTGGGTCTTTAAATTTGGGAGGACTGATTTTTTTAAGTTCTTTATATGTTCTCGATAGTAATCCTTTGTCTGAGGAACAGCTGGCAAACATTTTTTCCCACATTGTGGGTTGTCTCTTCACTCTGTTGGTGGTTTCTCTTGCTGTGCAAAAGCTTTTTAATAAGATGAGATCCCAGTTATTGATTCTTTGGGATAGTTCCCGTGCGGTTGAGTTTTTATTCATAAAGTCTTTGCCTACACCAATGTCTCCAAGGGTTTTACCTATCCTACCTTCCAGCAGATTTAGTGTTTCTGTTTTAATATTTAGATCTCTGATCCATTTTGAATTTAGTTTAGTGCATGGTGAAAGATATGGGTCTACTTTTAATCTTTGGCATGTGTAGAGCTAGTTTTTCCAGCACCATTTATTAAAGAAGCTATCTTTCTTCCAGCGAATGTGTTTGGCACCTTTGTCAAAGATAAGGTGGCTTAGTGTGTCTGGGGTTGTTTCAGCATCTTCTAATCTGTTCCATTGATCTTCAGGTCTGTTTCTTTGCCAGTACCACACTGTTTTTATCACAGTAGCTTTATAGTATAATTTCAAGTCGGGGATAGTGATGCCCCCTGCCTTGCCTTTGTTGCCCAGAATTGCCTTTGCTATTCTAGGTCTCTTCTGATTCCAAATGAATTTTAGGATTGTTTTCTCTAATTCTGTGAGATATGCTGTTGGAATTTTGATTGGAATTGCATTAAATCTGTATAACAATTTTGGAAGTATGGCCATTTTCACTATATTGGTTCTTCCTATCCAGGAGCAAGGGATATCTTTCCATTTTCTGATATCCTCTTCAATCTCCTTTTTCAGAGTACTGTAGTTTTCAGTATAGAGGTTTTTTACATCCTTTGTGAGGTTGATTCCTAGGTATTTCATTTTTTTGGATGTTATTGTGAAAGGTATTGTTTCCCTAATTTCTCTTTCGGTAAGTTTGTTATTTGTGTACAGGAAGGCTATTGACTTTTGAGTATTGACTTTGTATCCAGCTACACTACTGAATTTGCTTATTAAATCTAGCAGTTTTTTAGTGGAGTTTTTGGGGTCTTCTGTGTAGAGTATCATGTCATCTGCAAATAATGATAATTTAACTTCTTCCTTTCCAATCATTATTCCATTTATTTCTTTCTCTTGTCTAATTGCTCTAGCTAAAGTTTCCAAAACTATGTTGAATAAGAGTGGGGACAGTGGACATCCTTGTCTTGTTCCTGATTTTAGAGGGAAGGCTTTCAATTTTTGGCCATTTAGTATAATATTGGCTGTTGGTTTGTCATAGATAGCTTTTACCAGATTGAGATAAAGACCCTCTATTCCAATTTTCTGTAGGGTTTTTATCATAAAAAGGTGCTGGACTTTGTCAAAAGCTTTTTCTGCATCTATTGAGATGATCATGTGATTTTTGTCTTTGGTTCTGTTAATATGGTGTATTACATTTATTGATTTACGTATGTTGAACCATCCCTGCATCCCTGGGATGAATCCAACTTGGTCATGGTGTATAATCTTCTTGATGATTTGTTGGATTCTGTTTGCCAGTATCTTATTAAGGATTTTTGCATCTATGTTCATTAGGGAGATTGGCCTGTAGTTCTCTTTCTGAATTGGGTCCTTCTCTGGTTTTGGTATCAGGGTAATGCTTGCTTCCAGGAATGAATTTGGGAGTATTGCTTCCCTATCAATTTCATTGAAAAGTTTGAGAAGTAGGGGCGTTAGGTCTTCTCTAAATTTCTTGTAGAATTCGGCAGTGAATCCATCAGGGCCTGGGCTTTTCTTTGTTGGGAGGTTTTTAATTACATCTTCAATTTCATTGGTTGATATTGGTTTATTTAGGATTTTTAAATCTTCTTGATTCAGCTTTGGTAATTCATACGAATCTAGGAATCTGTCCATTTCTTCTGCATTTTCCATCTTAGTAGAATATAAATTTTCAAAATAGGTATAGATGATCTTCTGGATTTCTGCAGGTTCCGTCGTGATATCACCCTTTTCATTTTCAATTGCATGGATTTGAGTCTTTTCTTTTCTTTTTTTAATAAGGTTGGATAAGGGTTTGTCAACCTTATTTATTCTTTCAAAGAACCAACTTTTTGCTTCATTGATTCTTTGTATTGTTTTTTTAGTCTCCAATACGTTAACTTCTGCTCTGATCTTTATAATTTCCTCCCTTGTACGGGCTTTTGGCTTAACCTGCTCTTCTTTTTCTAGAAGCTCGAGGTTCACCCTTAAGTTGTTTATTTGCACTTGCTCTATTTTCCTAATATAAGTATTTAATGCTATAAATTTCCCTCTTAGGACTGCTTTCATTGTATCCCATAAGTTCCGGTATGTTGTACTGTCATTATCATTCAGTTGTAGAAAGTGTCTAATTTCTTCTTTAATTTCATCTGTGACCCATTGGTTGTTCAGGAGGGTGCTGTTTAATTTCCATGTGTTTAGGGAGTTTTTGTGATTTCTTTTGCCATTGATTTCCAATTTCATTGCACTATGGTCTGATAATATGCATGGGATAATTTCAATTCCTTTGCATTTACTTAAGCAGGTTTTATGAGCTAGTATGTGGTCTATTTTGGAGAACGTCCCATGTGCAGCTGAGAAAAATGTGTATTCTGATGTTGTGGGATGGAACACTCTGTAGACATCTACTAAGTCCATTTGTTCAAAAGTTCGGTTCAGTTCTACTATTTCATTATTGATTTTCTCTCCAGTTGATCTGTCTTTTTGTGACAGTGGAGTATTGAGATCTCCCAATATAATTGTATTAGTGCTTATTTGATTTTTCATGTCCTTTAGTACTTGTTTTATATAGCTGGGTGCATTGGTATTTGACGCATATATATTTATGATCGTTATCTCTTCCTCTTGGATTGTTCCCTTTACAAGGATGTAATGACCATCTTTATCTCTCTGAATCCTTCTTGGCTTGAAGTTCACTTTGTTTGCAAAAACAATAGCTACCCCTGCTTTTTTTTGGGTTCCTGTGGCATGGAGTATTGTCTTCCATCCTTTGACTTTCAGTCTATGAATTTCTTTCTGAATTAAATGTGTTTCTTGTATACAGCATATTGTTGGATCTTGCTTCTTGATCCATTTCACCAGTCTGTGCCTTTTGATTGGTGAATTGAGACCGTTAACTTTGATGGTTAAAACTGATATGTATTGACTTATACTTGTCATGATATTTTCCTGTTGTTGGTTCCCACTCTTTGTTTTTCCCCTTTCCTGCTATTTAATTATCTGCCCTGCCTGGTGGATTCCTTCTGTTGGGGTTCCTATCTCTTTCTAGAATGTCCTTCAGAAGATTTTGGAGTGCTGGTTTGGTGGTCATAAATTTTCTCAGATGTTCTTTGTCATAAAAGTATTTTATTTCTCCATCAATTTTGAAAGATAGTTTTTCAGGGTATATCAGTCTGGGTTGAAAATTATTTTCCTTTAGAGCTTGAAATACATCATTCCAAGCTCTTCTTGCCTTGAGGGTTTGTGCTGAAAAGTCAGCTGTGATTCTGATGGGTTTTCCTTTATAGGTGATTTGTCTCTTGTCCCTAACAGCTTTTAAGATTCTGCCCTTCTGTTGAATTTCTGGGATCTTGACTATAATATGTCTGGCTGAAGTTTTTTTTGATCATGTCTAGTTGGTGTTCTAAAAGCTTCACTTATAGGGGCGTCAAATTCCTTTTCTCTTCCAGGAAAGTTCTCCCTGATTATGTCTTTGAACAAGGTTTTAATGTCATTGATGCTATCTCCTGCTTTTTCATTTATTCCAATTATTCTTAAGTTGTTTATCTTTGAGTCATCTAGCAGCTGCTGAATTGATTTTTCATGGTCCCTTGCTGTTTTTAAGAATTCTTCCTTTTCATAATCACTAATTGCAAGCCTGTCTTCTATATCTGAGATCCTGTCCTCGCATTGGCTTAATCTGCTACAAATACTTTCAATGGAATTTTTGTTCTCTTGGATATCTGCTTGTATCTCCCTTATGGATTCCATTTCTTTCCTATGCTGAGCATTCATGGTTTCTATAGTTTTCTTAAACTCATCTATTTTTTTGTCTGTATCAGCTATAGTGTCCTTCAGCATGGTCTTCAATGTGGACATTATCTCTGCAGTTATCTGTGAGATTATTTCTGTTTTAATTTTTTCCAGAGCCTCATTCAGTTGCTTTGTTGTTACCACTTCAGATAGGCCAGGTGGGTGGTTTTCAGATTGTCCCGCCTCGTTGCCCCCTAGGTTTGCCTTTGGTGAATTGGATGTGTGGGGTTGCATCTTGTTTAAGTGTCATCTCATTTTTTCTTTTTTTAATTCCTGGGGTGATGTTTGCAAATTACCTATGGTAGGTTACTTTATTGCTAGTGTTTAAGATCTTTAGAAGATGACTACTTCTCTGCAGTATCTTCCAAGTGGAGCTTGCTTTTGGGTTTTGAGCTTTCTGCCAGATCCTACCTCTTCAATTCGTTGGATGTGAGAAGTTGCTACCTGTTTGGCCCAGTCCTTGATTCTTTGGTACTGTGCCACTGTATTTTCTGTGTCCCTTAGTCAATCTCAATCACAAAATATCAGGAAGGAAAGATGTTTAGAACAATTATTTCACATTTGGCTATAATGTTAACTAAAGCATCAAACACAGCCTAGAAAATGACAGACTGAGCTAACCAGTTATTTACCGCTTTTAGCTGTATAGAGTTGTGGTTATATAACAAAATCTAAAACACACCAGAAAAATTATATGCAGTATACAAGTCCTATGTATGTCAATTTTTCCCTGAGGAGTTTAAATTTAAAATGAGTTAAGGAGGAAATAAAGTGTTGGGAGAATAGGAAGGAATTAGATGTAAGGTTAGAGGACCAAGAGGGATCCCACTAAAATTGGGACACTGGTGCAGAGGACTCGTGGTAAAAAGAGAAGGAAGGGATAAAAGGAAGAACAGATCACAACCACAATCACAAAGAAGTTAGAGGTGCTGTTTACACTCATATAAAAAACCAGAGAGAATAATGAAGGAAAGAGCAAATACACATACAGAAACAAAAACGAAGATAAAAACAATAAAACAGACAAAACAAAAATAAAACCCCACCAAAAAAAAAAAAAACAAAAAAACAAAAAACCTTTGCCAGAACAAAACACAAATGAGTGAGAAAAAAAAAAAATAAATAAATAAATAAATAAAAAGAATCAGTTCCAGGTGTTGACTCTGCTGTAGGCAGGCACCGTGTGGTGACAGAGTCCTGTTCCGTGCAGGTCGGTCCCAGTAAGCCAGGAGCGGCCCTCTGGCGGGGCAGTGAGCAGAAGTGCGTACTTTCAGGCAGAGACCAGTCTAGCTCTCCTGCCGCTCTCAGTGCCCTTTCACTATCCCTGGGCCTGAGAGGCGCAGCGCGCTGTCCGGAGCACGGGTTCCCTGTACTGGTTTCCCGCCACTCTGATTTTCACCACGCCCCCCACAATGGCGCCGGGCCAGTCGCTCTCTGGTGCAGGAAAGGTGTGGCTGAGAGACCAGTCTCATTCACCTACTGACCTCAGCACACTTTCGTTGGCCTGAGAGGCCCCGCGCTGCCCTGTCCGGAGCACGAGTGTCCAGCGCTGTTTTTCTTTCGCGCCACTCTGAGTTTCCCCACACCCCCCACAATGGCGCCCGGCCGGTCGCTCTCTGGCGTGGGGCAGCTGTGGCTGAGAGACACTCACCGCTGGTCAGCGCCGTTCTCCGCCACTCCCCCGCCTCGCCGCTGTCTCAGGATTCTCCGTGGGGGCTCCCTGGGTGTCAGCTGTCACCGTGTGTCCGTAGAATTGAACTTCTGTAGCGCTGCAATTCCTGGGATGGTAGAAGGTGCACGCATGATCTGATCCTTCTTTCCTTCTTCTTTGTTGGAAAGTACCCTTCACTGGTGCCGGGGGTCCCAGATTGTGCTTCAGAACTTTTCTGGGTTCCGGGGAGGCATCTCGCCCCCCTCCTGCGCTTTCCCGGTCGCTATATTCCCGTGTTCCAACGGTAACTTTTAGAGAGAGTTTCGCTGCCTGCTTCTTACTCATCCGCCATCTTTTTCCCCTCCCCCGTCTTCATCTTTTTGAGCATAACCCCCTGTACACCTCTGGTACTGGGTTTGAACCCAGGGCCTTTCCACTGAGCTACATCCCCAGAGCTTTTTCTTTTTCTTCTCTCTCTCTCTCTCTCTCTCTCTCTCTCTCTCTCTCTCTGTGTGTGTGTGTGTGCACGCGCGCAAGCATGTGCGTGACTGAGTCATTAAGTCCTTAAATTTGCCAAGCTTGGATAACTGGACTTGCAATCCTCCTGCCTCAGCCTCCCAAAGAGCATGAGCCACTGTGCCCAGGAAAGGATACATTTTATAGAATAAGTTCTGGACAGGAAAAAATCATCTTTTCAAAATAAATGTCCAATTCTGTAAGCTTTTAAAACATTGCTGAAGTAGACCAGTACACTTGGATTGCCTGTGTGGCACTGGGTCTCCAGTAACAGAATCTTATGTCCCCATTAAACAATAGCTTGAACAAAAATACAAAAGATAGGCAATAAGGTAAAAAGATGATAAAACAGTAGCATCTTGTTTTATTTAAATTATGTCACTGAATTCGTTGCAATATTTGGTAGCATATTTTCCTTTGTGATATTCATACACTTACCCATACTGCTCTTCTTTCTATTATCCTCCTTGATATGTACGAACTCTGAGGATATTAACATTGTTGAAACTCTCTCTGATTTGTATACATTTTCATTTGACTAGCAGCTTTCTTTTGTTTTACCTTATTAGTTTCCATTCTCCCTGTCTATCTTCATTAATCTGTTTTTTTAATCTAATAGTTGATTTGTAAATTCCTTAGGAAAAACAAAACTTAAATTGCACATACAATATATGGCTTTGTTCTTAGTATAAATAATTCAAGTAATATGGAAACATAGACTGTAAAATATCTTTAAATATCTTACCATCTTTTCTCTGCAAATCATACAATCTCCTTACAAGAGAAATTTGTGGACCTTAAGAGAGTTTCTTTTAAATACTTTAGTATTTCTTATGAACAAGAATATTCAACTATATAATCAGAGTAATTTCTAAAATTTGGGATAGTAAACAATATGCTATTATGATCTAATCCACAGGTTTGTTCAAATCTCATTAAATATCCTAGTAAAATTCCTTTTATAAATTCTTTCATTTCCACTCAATGTTACAGTCTTAGATTGTATTTATTAGATATATCCTCTAAACTGTTCATCAGCATTGCTTTTTCTTTTATGATCATCATTTTTGGATGAATGTAAGCCATTGTGCTTTTAGAATGTCTCCCAATTTTAGTTTACCTGACACTTTTCATGTATTTTGACTCAGATTCTGTGCTCTTGGGGGCAATATGATAAATTATTATCAACCAGTTTTTAAAGTACCGTAAACTACTGTGCTTTATCTTATAGAAGATGATTGTTTTAAAATATGTCCCCAGTTATCTCATAATCCTCTAAAAATTGAATATATGTCCCTTCCCATAAACTCAGACAGGATTTTGCGATAGCCTGAACGAGTGGAACTGAGCAGAAGTGGCACTTCCCTGTTAAGTTGAAAGCTGTCTTCAGGTCTCTTTCAGTTTTCCTGAGCACTCTTAGGCTTTGACTGCCACACCAGAAATGCAAACACCACGAGAGCAGAGTGCCTGGCTGCTTCATCCACTAATAGTCGTCTTTCTCCCCCGGCATGATGTCCACAGGGCTCACCTGGCTGTACCTGAATTACAGATCATGTGTGTTCCTTAGCTGGATAGAAGATGTGTATACAAAATAAATGAACTGATCAACCATTTAAGCTTAACTGGCTATCAAATGCTTATCATTGCCCTTTAATTGAAAGGGTGATTGGAAAAACATTTTTTCTACAGGACCATTTTGTTTTTCTTAAAATCTTTCCTTTGCTTATGCATGCACACATGCATTCCATAAACTTACAAACATCAGCTCTAGTTTAAGTAAAATGTTTCCCTTCTCTAGGCAGTGAGTAAAACCACTGTGTCTGTAAAGAATAACAAATGCCATTTTAGGTAAAATCTCTTGGAAAGAAAAAATAATGTATGAAAAATAGCAATACTTGAAGTTTTTGTTTCTTAACTGAGTTTAACCTAATATGGTTATTTTCTGATTGTAAGAAGAATAAATGTTTATTTTCAGAATATTTTCAAAGAAAAATGCCATAATCTGTTTACAGCATGAAGCATTGCTTTATATGTAATGAATTGCTATGTGAATAAAATCTGTGAATTGGTATATGATTACTGTATAGTCTATTAATTTTTAGAGTATAGTGTTCATGATGAACATAATGAACAATTCCAAAACAAGATTGCCTTTACTAGGTTAATAATCTTACCATGTACAATCCCATTCTAAAACAAATCAGTTCTGTGTCTCTCCGTATTATGTGTGTGTTACAGCTGGATGCCCCACAAACCCTTATGTACTCAAAGTCTGGGCTTTTGAAGCTAGTAGGATTATGGGGCACTACAGCTAGACTGGTTTTGGAAGGAGGGGTCTAGCTGGAACAGGCAGCTCTCTGGAGATATGTAAGGACATGTTTCTGCCTCTGGTTCCTCTATTTGCTCTGTGCTTCCTGGCTGCCATGAGGTGAGCAGCTATCCTCTTCCAAACCCTTCCACCGTCCTTCCTTGCCTTGGAGCCAGACAGCTATGGACTAAAAGCGTGATCCAAATAAACCTCTCCTTTTCTAAGTTGCTGGTGTCAGGAAACTAACACAGTGTGTATATATTATATATACATATATACACATATATAACATGTATGCTCTCATACACGTGTTTTATTTTGAAAAGATCTTTGATTTGAGAATGATATTATTTGGGGACATTAAGTTTGATGCTTCTCATACTACCTTCTATAGTTATGCATGATCTAGGAATATATTTTGTCAAGATACACTTTACTAAAATTTAGTAAAGAAAATATTCTGAAGAATTTTCATGTTTCATTTAACATATTGTATAGTAAATTTGTATAGTAAATGTTCCTTTCAGTGTTCGATTATATAAATATTACTGCATGAAATCATAAATATGTTATAGTTACACAATAACTGGAAAATTAGAAAAATTATATTTTTACATCTTATTGCAATCATATTTGATGTCCCATGCACTAGACATTTTTCACCTTAAAAATTTTGTAATAACCTTCACCAAGTAGGATAAACTATGCAATGGCCCAGCACTTCATCATATGTTATTACCATTGCTATATTTACAAGGAATTAGGCAAGTCAGACTTTATAAAGAATTGTTCTCTTACCTATTTTGTTATTTATAATTGATTTTTTAATGTAACAGTCAGATATTAAAAAACATTGTATGCATCTCAACAAAAAATCAATATATTCAAATAAGATATTGTGATGGTTAGGTAATAGCAAGCTTTGCCTCTTTGAGATGATTTAAGGGCTTAACGATAAGAGTTTAACTTATTCATCTCAACATGGTGCTTTTTGCATATAATAATGTGTAATCCTGAATCACAGATGAAATAGCTATGGAGATTTATAGAAGGAAAGCATATATGGTATTTATGAAGATCATACAACTAGTAATCCTCAGAGATCTTATTCTAGCTGATCTTTCTCTACTTCTACAAACACCCTTGAAATCACACAGTGCTGTCTCCTTTTTGCTGTTAAATTAAAGAACGTTCTCGTGGCGATCTCCCTATGGAGTCAGTTTTAGATCTATGATTACACACAGAACGGATGTTCCTGGAGAGAATGCAGTATTGTAATCTTTTGAAAGTAGCTCTACTTTAAGTTGTTAAGCACATCATTGAAATCTTAATGTCTCTGTTTTATTTGCTGATTCGAACACAAAACTGCTCTGGTTTCTGGTTTTTGATGTTTCATTGCTTAGATAATGATGTGTTCATTAAAAATCTCGTAATTGTTTAGTGTTGAGCCTGGGCTTAAGCAGC
The DNA here is from genome assembly GCA_028451465.1 of Erethizon dorsatum. NCBI lineage: Eukaryota > Metazoa > Chordata > Mammalia > Rodentia > Erethizontidae > Erethizon > Erethizon dorsatum. The sequence continues at coordinate 58,190,976 of CM051830.1, read as the reverse complement.
AAGAGAGACCTAAAACTTTCCATTAATTGGGGACAAAGAGAAATGGTAAACAGAATTTAATCCCCAAAGAAATTCAGCTACTTTTTGAAAGCTAGTTGATGTAAAATAATAGTGCTCTGATGAATAGAACGCTATGTGATTATTTCCAGTTGTTTGCTCACTAAATGTAATGAGGGATTTAAAAAAACAATAGTAAAGCTTTATATAGCAAAGAACTACTGATAAAAGATGTTAGACAGCCAACATGCGGATTCCGCATCCTGCCGCTGTATAGAAAATGATGCGGTCCAATAAAGACGCATTTGATTGAGAGCTATTCAGCCAGTTAAGTGATTGTCCTAAGAGTGGGAAAACGACGGAAGCCAAGTTAGCAATTACAAACAAGGAGAGCTGAGGCAATGATGTTAACCTCATCATAGCATGTATTTATATCCATTCAGATGGGCTAAGGTCAGAAATTTTCCTATACTTACAGAATTTCCATGGTCATCATCTTTTCAGAATATCATAATATTCTGCCAGTTCTCTGGATATTCAAATGATTAAAGATAAATAGAAATTTCCAAGATGTATAACTTTGTAGTAATTCTTGTAACTCTAGGTATGTTTCTAGAATGTATACATTTCTAAAAGGCATATTTAAATTTAAAAAATATTCTCACATTCTCATCATGAGTCTCTCTCCCAATAAAAATTATTTGTCCCCGTTGCTCTTATTCTTTTAGGGTTCACCTTCTCTTGTCCATCCTAATTATTTTAAATCATAAGATGGCAAAAGTTGTGTTGTAAGACTCAGTCACCTACAAGCAAAACAAAACTGTAACTATCTAATTAGAACATATATAGAAATCCTATAGCTCATTGTTATGGCTTATATGCTGATGTCCCCCCACAAATCCTCATGTGGTTATAGGTGGGGTGTTTTGAAGGCAGCTGTCTTAGGATGACTGAATGTGGATTACAGTTGTGATACTGGGATCAAATATGTTGATAATGGAAGCCCCACCCTGGATGTGGGGGGCACCAATCAATAGGCTTATAGCCTGGATAGAATATAAGCAGGCAGAAAGAAGGTAGGCTGCTACTGCTGCTGCTTACTGTCTTCTGCCTGCTACACCATGAACTGTTTCTCATCTGTGTTGCCCCTCTGCCATGCCACCCTGCCCTGGAACCAGCTGACTATGAACTGAAACCTCTACAAACTGTGAACTGAAATAAATCTTTCCTCCTTTAACTTTCGGGTGTTGGGTATTTTGTCTCACCAATGAGAAAAGTAACTAAGACACTCATAAAACTTGAGAGTTTCTTTATGATGCTAATTTCAGGCAGAACTGGATCTAGGGACAACTCAGTTCAAAAGCTGCTTTCCTATTTTTCTGTTTTTATTTTTCTCCTCCCTATATACCTATTTAAAGGTGGAATCTATACAAATGGTGGGGAAAAATTGCTGCTAATAAATTTGACTCTAATTTCTCAGGCTTCAATTCAAAATAAAAATTAGATCAACTCTTAAGAAGTTGAGGGCTGGGGATATAGCTCAGTGGCACAGTACCTGCCTGGCAAGCACGAGGTACTGAGTTCAATTCCTGGTACCACTCCCCCCCATAAAGGTAGATCTATTTGATAGGACTTGATACTATATGGATAGGAACAATTCCCAAAGGAATTTTAGAGTCAATTTTATGCATTGATTTATTAGTTATAAACTGATTTAGACTCATTAGTGGCCAGTTTTTTTAATTCTATTTTTTCATGGAGAAGAATAAAAGTCATTTCATTGTCATTTTCTGGGAAATTACTCAGCATATTAGTGATATAATTAGGCAAAATTGAAAGAATTTAAGAAACTTTTGATTCTATGCTGAAATGCAGTTTATATCATATATAATATGCATTCAAAATTAGCTTAAACTAAACTTTGGAAATAGCAATTCTTTAGAAAGAAATAGTTTATGTGCATCTGTTTCACTGCTATGTCTTCTGCTAATATGATATAAAAAAGCAATGCTGTGATTTGGACTTCTATTTTGTGTAGTCATGTATCTAAAAAGAGAGAAACTAGAGAATGGTAATAATTTTCAAAATATATGTTACATCATTAGATAAGTCGAAGAGATTTTTTTCCCCTGACTATCATTTAATGCTATTTTTCAAATTATTTGTTGGCAAAATTGTGTAAGAAATTTTTTTTTTTTTATGTAGGTATCGGGAGTCGACCTCAGGACCTTGCGCTTGCCAGCAGGCACTTGTGCCTCTGAACGATATCACCGGCCCTAAAATTATACTTTTAATATTAATCTCAATGCTGGCATCCCTTACAACCAGGTACTATCTACCTACCAAGGAGCTGGGAATCAGTCCCTTCATAACTGACGGAAAGTACAGTGCAAATTGAAAGCAAATCAAGAATAAAAATTAAAATCTTGTTGAAGAATCAGGGACTTGTGAAATTGGAAAAAGTTCTGCTAGAGAATTGTTTTCTTGATACACTATTGCCAGTGAAGACAGGCCAAATTTAAACTGATTAATATTGAACAAGGGAAAATCAGCAGGACTGATTACATAGGAAGCCATTGAAAAGATAATGATTTGTACGTACAAGATCAAGAGAGACATTTTGGAAAAAGGAGAAAGCCATAAAAATATTTTCATGAATATGCAGTTTGTCAAAGAGAAAGTAGGGTTCCTCAAGATGGCGGATGAGTAAGAAGCAGGCAGCAAAACTCTCTCTAAAAGTTACCATTGGAACACGGGAATATAGCGACCCAGAAAGCGCAGGAGGGGGGGAGATGCCTCCCCGAAACCCAGAAAAGTTCTGAAGCGCAATCTGGGACCCCCGGCACCAGTGACGGGTGACTTCCAACAAAGAAGAAGGAAAGAAGGAGCAGACCGCGCGCGTGCACCTTCTAATATCCCGGGAGTTGGAGCGCCGGCGGAGGCTCAATTCTACGGACACACGGTGGCAGCTGGCGCCCAGGGAGCCCCCACGGAGGATCCTGAGACAGCGGCGGGGCAGGGGAGCGGCGGAGAACGGCGCTGACCGGCGGTGAGTGTCTCTCAGCCACAGCTGCCCCGCGCCAGAGAGCGACAGGCCGGGCGCCATTGTGGGGGGTGTGGCGAAACTCAGAGCGGCTCGGAAACTGCTCTGGGAACTTGTGCTCCGGACAGGGCAGCACAGGGCCTCTCAATTGAGCCCACGAAAGTGTGCTGAGGTCAGCAGGCGAACGAGACTGGACTCTCAGCCACACCTGTCCCGCGCCAGAGAGCGACTGGCCCGGCGCCATTGTGGGGGGCGTGGCGAAAAACCAGAGCGGCGGGAACCAGTGCAGGGAACCCGCGCTCCGGACAGCACGCTGAGCCTCTCAGGCCCAGGGATCGTGAAAGGGCGGCGAGAGCGGAGGCGAGCTAGACTGGTCTCTGCCTGAAAGTACGCGCCTCTGCTCACCACCCACCAGAGGGCGCTCCTGGCTTACTGGGACGGACCTGCACAGAACAGGACTTTGTCACAAGGTACCTGCCTACAACAGAGTCAACACCTGGACCTGATTCTTTTTATATTTTTTATTTTTATTTTTATTTTTTATTTTTATTTTTATTTTTTTCTCACTGATTTGTTTTTTTGTTCTGGCGAAGGGTTATTTTGTTTTTGTTTTGTTTTGTTTTGTTTTTTGGTGGGGTTTTATTTTTGATCTGTCTGTTTTATTGTTTTTATCTTTGTTTTTGTTTCTGTATGTGTATTTGCTCTTTCCTTCATTATTCTCTCTGGTTTTTTATATGAGTGTAAACAGCGCCTCTAACTTCTTTGTGATTGTGGTTGTGATCTGTTCTTCCTTTTATCCCTTCCTTCTCTTTTTACCACCTGTCCTCTGCACTAGTGTCCCAATTTTAGTGGGATCCCTCTTGGTCCTCTAACCTTACATCTAATTCCTTCCTCTTCTCCCAATACTCTATTTCCTCCTTAACTCATCTTAAATTTAAACTCCTCAAGGAAAAATTGACATACATAGGACTTGTATACTGCATATAATTTTTCTGGTGTGTTTTAGATTTTGTTATATAACCGCAACTCTATACAGCTAAAAGTGGTAAATAACTGGTTAGCTCAGTCTGTCATTTTTTAGGCTGTGTTTGATGCTTTAGTTAACATTATAGCCAAATGTGAAATAATTGTTCTAAACATCTTTCCTTCCTGATATTTCATGATTGAGATTGACTAAGGGACACAGAAAATACAGTGGCACAGTACCAAAGAATCAAGGACTGGGCCAAACAGGTAGCAACTTCGCATACCCAACGAATTGAAGAGGTAGGATCTGGCAGAAAGCTCAAAACCTAAAAGCAAGCTCCACTTGGAAGATACTGCAGAGAAGTAGTCATCTTCTAAAGATCTTAAACACTAGCAATAAAGTAACCTACTATAGGTAATTTGCAAACATCACCCCAGGAATTAAAGAAAGAAAAAATGAGACGACACTTAAACAAGATGCAACCACACACATCCAATTCACCAAAGGCAAACCTAGGGAGCAACGAGGTGGGACAATCCGAAAGCCACCCACCTGGCCTATCTGAAGTGGTAACAACAAAGCAACTGAATGAGGTTCTGGAAAAAATTAAAACAGAAATAATCTCACAGATAACTGCAGAGATAATGTCTACAATGAAGACCATGCTTAAGGACACTATAGCTGATACAGACAAAAAAATAGATGAACTTAAGAAAACTATAGAAACCATGAATGCTCAGCATAGGAAAGAAATGGAATCTATAAGGCAGATTCAAGCAGATATCCAAGAGATAAAAAATTCCATTGAAAGTATTTGTAGCAGAATAAGCCAATGCGAGGACAGGATCTCAGATATAGAAGACAGGCTTGCAATTAGTGATCATGAAATGGAAAAATTCTTAAAAATAGCAAGGGACCATGAAAAATCAATTCAGCAGCTGCTAGATGACTCAAAGATAAACAACTTAAGAATAATTGGAATAAATGAAAAAGCAGGAGATAGCATCAACGACATTAAAACCTTGTTCAAAGACATAATCAGGGAGAACTTTCCTGGAAGAGAAAAGGAATTTGACACCCCTATAAGTGAAGCTTTTAGAACACCAACTAGACATGATCAAAAAAAAACTTCAGCCAGACATATTATAGTCAAGATCCCAGAAATTCAACAGAAGGGCAGAATCTTAAAAGCTGTTAGGGAGAAGAGACAAATCACCTATGAAGGAAAACCCATCAGAATCACAGCTGACTTTTCAGCACAAACCCTCAATTCAAGAAGAGCTTGGAATGATGTATTGCAAGCTCTAAAGGAAAATAATTTTCAGCCCAGATTGATGTACCCTGCAAAACTATCTTTCAAAATTGATGGAGAAATAAAATACTTTCATGACAAAGAACATCTGAGAAAATTTATGACCACCAAACCAGCACTCCAAAACGTTCTGAAGGACATTCTAGAAAGAGATAGGAACCCCAACAGAAGGAATCCACCAGGCAGGGCAAACAATTAAATAGCCGGAAAGTGGAAAAACAAAGAGTGGGAACCAACAACAGGAAAATATCATGACAAGTCAATACATATCAGTTTTAACCATCAATGTTAACGGTCTCAATTCACCAATCAAAAGGCACAGACTGGCGAAATGGATCAAGAAGCAAGATCCAACAATATGCTGTATACAAGAAACACATTTAATTCAGAAAGAAATTCATAGACTGAAAGTCAAAGGATGGAAAACAATACTCCATGCCACAGGAACCCAGAAAAAAGCAGGGGTAGCTATTCTTTTTGCAGACAAAGTGAACTTCAAGCCAAGAAGGATTCAGAGAGATAAAGACGGTCATTACATCCTTGTAAAGGGAACAATCCAAGAGGAAGAGATAACGATCATAAATATATATGCGTCAAATACCAATGCACCCAGCTATATAAAACAAGTACTAAAGGACATGAAAAATCAAATAAGCACTAATACAATTATATTGGGAGATCTCAATACTCCACTGTCACAAAAAGATAGATCAACTGGACAGAAAATCAATAATGAAATAGTAGAACTGAACCAAACTTTTGAACAAATGGACTTAGTAGATGTCTACAGAGTGTTCCATCCCACAACATCAGAATACACATTTTTCTCAGCTGCACATGGGACGTTCTCCAAAATAGACCACATACTAGCTCATAAAACCTGCTTAAGTAAATGCAAAGGAATTGAAATTATCCCATGCATATTATCAGACCATAGTGCAATGAAATTGGAAATCAATGGCAAAAGATCCCACAAAAACTCCCTAAACACATGGAAATTAAACAGCATCCTCCTGAACAACCAATGGGTCACAGATGAAATTAAAGAAGAAATTAGTCACTTTCTACAACTGAATGATAATGACAGTACAACATACCGGAACTTATGGGATACAATGAAAGCAGTCCTAAGAGGGAAATTTATAGCATTAAACACTTATATCAGGAAAATAGAGCAAGCGCAAATAAACAACTTAAGGGTGAACCTCGAGCTTCTAGAAAAAGAAGAGCAGGTTAAGCCAAAAGCCCGTACAAGGGAGGAAATTATAAAGATCAGAGCAGAAATTAACGTATTGGAGAATAAAAAAACAATACAAAGAATCAATGAAGCAAAAAGTTGGTTCTTTGAAAGAATAAATAAGATTGACAAACCCTTATCCAACCTTATTAAAAAAAGAAAAGAAAAGACTCAAATCCATGCAATTGAAAATGAAAAGGGTGATATCACGACGGACCCTGCAGAAATCCAGAAGATCATCTATACCTATTTTGAAAATTTATATTCTACTAAGATGGAAAATACAGAAGAAATGGACAGATTCCTAGATTCGTATGAATTACCAAAGCTGAATCAAGAAGATTTAAAAATCCTAAATAAACCAATATCAGCCAATGAAATTGAAGATGTAATTAAAAACCTCCCAACAAAGAAAAGCCCAGGCCCTGATGGATTCACTGCCGAATTCTACAAGAAATTTAGAGAAGACCTAACGCCCCTACTTCTCAAACTTTTCAATGAAATTGAAAGGGAAGCAATACTCCCAAATTCATTCCTGAAAGCAAGCATTACCCTGATACCAAAACCAGAGAAGGACCCAACTAAGAAAGAGAACTACAGGCCAATCTCCCTAATGAACATAGATGCAAAAATCCTTAATAAGATACTGGCAAACAGAATCCAACAAATCATCAAGAAGATTATACACCATGACCAAGTTGGATTCATCCCAGGGATGCAGGGATGGTTCAACATACGTAAATCAATAAATGTAATACACCATATTAACAGAACCAAAGACAAAAATCACATGATCATCTCAATAGATGCAGAAAAAGCTTTTGACAAAGTCCAGCACCTTTTCATGATAAAAACCCTACAGAAAATTGGAATAGAGGGTCTTTATCTCAATCTGGTAAAAGCTATCTATGACAAAGCAACAGCCAATATTATACTAAATGGCCAAAAACTGAAAGCCTTCCCTCTAAAATCAGGAACAAGACAAGGATGTCCACTGTCCCCACTCTTATTCAACATAGTTCTGGAAACTTTAGCCAGAGCGATTAGACAAGAGAAAGAAATAAAAGGAATAATGATTGGAAAGGAAGAAGTTAAATTATCATTATTTGCAGATGACATGATACTCTACACAGAAGACCCCAAAAACTCCACTAAAAAACTGCTAGATTTAATAAGCAAATTCAGTAGTGTAGCTGGATACAAAGTCAATACTCAAAAGTCAATAGCCTTCCTGTACACAAATAACAAACTTACTGAAAGAGAAATTAGGGAAACAATACCTTTCACAATAACATCCAAAAAAATGAAATACCTAGGAATCAACCTCATGAAGGATGTAAAAGACCTCTATACTGAAAACTACAGTACTCTGAAAAAGGAGATTGAAGAGGATATCAGAAAATGGAAAGATATCCCTTGCTCCTGGATAGGAAGAACCAATATAGTGAAAATGGCCATACTTCCAAAATTGTTATACAGATTTAATGCAATTCCAATCAAAATTCCAACAGCATATCTCACAGAATTAGAGAAAACAATCCTAAAATTCATTTGGAATCAGAAGAGACCTAGAATAGCAAAGGCAATTCTGGGCAACAAAGGCAAGGCAGGGGGCATCACTATCCCCGACTTGAAATTATACTATAAAGCTACTGTGATAAAAACAGTGTGGTACTGGCAACAAAACAGACCTGAAGATCAATGGAACAGATTAGAAGATGCTGAAACAACCCCAGACATACTAAGCCACCTTATCTTTGACAAAGGTGCCAAACACATTCGCTGGAAGAAAGATAGCCTCTTTAATAAATGGTGCTGGAAAAACTGGCTCTACACATGCCGAAGATTAAAACTAGATCCATATCTTTCACCATGCACTAAACTAAATTCAAAATGGATCAGAGATCTAAATATTAAAACAGAAACATTAAATCTGCTGGAAGGTAGGATAGGTAAAACCCTTGGAGACATTGGTGTAGGCAAAGACTTTATGAATAAAAACTCAACCGCACGGGAACTATCCCAAAGAATCAATAACTGGGATCTCATCTTATTAAAAAGCTTTTGCACAGCAAGAGAAACCACCAACAGAGTGAAGAGACAACCCACAATGTGGGAAAAAATGTTTGCCAGCTGTTCCTCAGACAAAGGATTACTATCGAGAACATATAAAGAACTCAAAAAAATCAGACCTCCCAAATTTAAAGACCCACTCCAAAAATGGGCATCTGAGATGAATACACATTTCTCAGATGAAGAAATACTAATGGCAAATAAATATACAAAAAAATGTGCAACATCACTAGTCATTCGAGAGATGCAAATTAAAACAACACTGAGATACCATCTCACCCCAGAAAGAATGGCTACTATTAAGAAATCAACTAATAACAAATGCTGGAGGGGCTGTGGGGAAAAAGGAACCCTTCTTCACTGTTGGTGGGAGTGTCGACTGGTACAGCCACTGTGGAAGTCAGTGTGGAGATTCCTCAGAAAACTAGGGTTGGAGGTCCCATTTGACCCAGCTATTCCCCTTCTGGGCATCTTCCCAGAAGAATTAAAAACATCGTACCACAGCGATATATGTGCACCCATGTTTATAGCAGCACAATTTGTAATAGCCAGATCTTGGAAACAACCCAAATGCCCATCAACTGAGGAATGGATAAGAAAGATGTGGTATTTTTATACAATGGAGTACTATTCAGCCATAAAGAAGGATAAACTGGAGACTTTTATAGGTAAATGGATGCAACTCGAGAAAATACTCATAAGTGAAATAAACCAGAAGCACATGTGTAAGCATCGTATTATCTCTCTAGTATGAGAAACTGAAAGAGTAAATAAGATCCAAAATGTACAATAGACATGGTGAATCAAAAAGAAACTGGTCAAAAGGAAAGAGAGACTGGAATAGGGAAAAGAAAGAAGGGAAAGGGAAAAAAATTGTATATATATATATATATAAGATGGTTAAGATAGATACACTACCATTTTTACTTAGTTCATTGAAGAGTAAGGTTTGTGCCAATAATGTTTGGACAATTGAATGCTAATGTCTGGTGTCCTGAATAACTAACTTAAAGATAGTAATACGTAATGTATTAACCATTGTTACCCTCCTATTATGTTTGTTTGAAAATTTGTTCTTCTTTTGATTTGTTTTGTTTTTTCTTCTCTTTAAAATAAAAAAAAATAAAAAAAATAAAAAAAATAAAAAAACAAAGAGAAAGTAGAGGAAGCAATAAAATAATGCTGGGGTTGGAGGACATACTAAGCACCACAATAACTAAGTTTCAAATGTGTGTATGTGAAGACAGAGATAACTCTTAAAATGTATGTATTTTAATGTTGCTTTTAAGATTAAAGAAAATATCTTTTTCTTGTACTATAATGTGAAATTCTAGGCTCTTTCTTAGCCCGGGTTGTGTAAGTTATGTTGAATTTTTACATCAATTGCCCCATGAGAGAGAGAGACAGGAGGGAGGGGGAGAGAGAGATCTACACAGACACAAAAATACGTACCATTTGTTCTTATGTGTGCATATATATTAAAATAACATACATTTCACAAAATGTAGAGTGTTAAAGAGTTCAACCACAATTTCTCCTTTAGTATTACTTAAATATTTGCTATTTTTGCAAAAACAAAAGTTGTATAAAACTGTTTTTTCTGTGAAAAGAAGATTTTTCTGTAGCAACAATGAGTCCATATAATCAAATTTCCACAAATAATAAAATATTAAATGTAATATTGCAAGGCTAACAGTTGGAACTGAATACTGTTATTGAAACCATTTTTCCTGTGATGTGGGGTTGATGGTGACACATCTAGAAACTGTTTTATGAAGAATGGGTTCAAAAGATGGGAGGTTTCCCATGGAAGTGGAAAACTTTTGTGATAAAATATAAGGTGTTTACAAATGCATGTAAATCGATTAGATCACTCATGGATAACTTTGTTCGACTCAGCCCCGTGTTCTTTTGCTCATTTCAGATACAAATCACGACTTGGCAAAATTCAGCTCCCTGGAATTTAGCAGTTCTTGTCATCGGGTCCCAAAGGATGCCCAATCCTTAGGGTTACAACTCTGACGTTTGAATGCGAGCACTTCTTACTTCTGAGTGCTGCAGCTCAGCGTTGAGTATGGGCAGCTGCCCCTGTCTGCTCCTCGGCAGCCAGATCTTGCATCCCCCTTGCAGCTTTCTGGATCTTTTCCGGCAACTTACGGCACCTCTCCGGAGCTCTTCCGCAGGTGTGTGGAAGTCTCTACTGTTTTGGCTCTTAAAGCTCTGCCAGTTTCTGGAGTTCATCCGCAGTCCTCTGGCTTCCAAGCATGTTCAGGGTTAACTGCCCATAGTGCTACCAGCTCTTCCTTAACTACAACCAGCTCAGCCCACTCTGCGTGGTCTGCGCCGCAGCGGAGGGGACAGTGCACAGGAGAGAGCACCCCTGGACCGAGCGGAGATTTGCGAGGGGGCCCTGCTCATACAGAGACGGGGCAGGTCCGTGCAGGCGCCGTCCCTCGCATCTCATGAACCTATCTGGAGATTTCCAAAGCTGTGGCCAAGGCGCGGGGTCACGTGGTGAGATAGCAGAGTCCAAATAACTATTTCTTGAATGTGTTTTTAAGCATTTCCAGCACTAGAAAATGTGGAGCTTCAAATTAAATCGAACTTTCAAAATATTTCATCAGAAGCCTCTTCCATACCTGGGTACACACTCATGAATGCGTCAGGATTTGATCTAACTCTTTCCATGGGGAAAAGAGTTTTCAAAACGTCTGAAATGTTGCCTACAAGAACAGTTGTCTTTTATTTAATTTCAGGGCAGATAAAGCTTTCCAGTTACTAGCTAAATAAAATATCATCTTGCGCCCTGATGGTTTTTTAAAGTATATAGAGCCGGTGAGATAGCTCAGCGGCATAGGCACCTGCCTGGCAAGCGCGAGGTCCTGAGTTTGACTCCCGGTACCCGCATAAAAAGAAAAAAAAGTATATAATTTACCTAAGTGTACATAGATAGAAAATTGAGCTACCATAAACTATAGTATTTCCTGACTAGAATAGAGTAATATAGTATAAACATGCAAACCTTCTGACTAATTAAGAACTTTGTCTTGAGAAGATCATTCTGAACACAGAAGAACAATACACAAAAGATGACTGAAGTCATGATAGATTGAGATAATTTTCATTGTTCAGATTGCTTCTGGCTATTTGCTTACTGTCTCTTAAAAATATTCCTCAGAATATTAAATGTTTTATTCCTAAAAGTGCAATATAGGAAAGTAAACTCCTCTTTGAGGAAAGAGCTCAGTGTGTTTTGGATTTGTTAAACTCCTTTCCTTGATTCTTTTTTTTTTTTTTTTTTTAATATGCGGGTACCGGGAGTCAAACTCAGGACCTCACGTGTGCCAGGGCAGGCGCTTATGCCACTGAACTATATCACTGGCCCCTTTCCTTGATTTTTAAAGATGTTATTTAACATGAAAAATAGACTGAGGATCCACATGTAGCATGTGGAGCAGATGTTTTGGATGCTTTTCTTCCCATCCTGGCTGCTATGGACAGTCCCACAACAATGACTGTCCCACCACAGTTGCTTCTACTTTTATTTCTGAGCATTCTGGAAATTGAGGAATCTTGGTACATGCACTTCCTGGACAGATGCTCATAGATAACCCGAAGTTTGGAGAGGTCAGTGCCTTCAGTGTGACCCTTCACTAATAAGGAATAAATGTCACCGGGAAATTCTTCCATTTTGTAATCATTCTGGGGAAACTCCTGAATTGCCTTCTCCACAGGTCTTCATTAGGTCCTTAATGTGTACAAGTTATTTATTGCTGTGTAACAAATAGCCCCTCATATTCAGTGCCTTAAAACAGCATTAATTCCCACAGATTTTCTGGGTCAGGAGGTTAGAAATCGCTTACATGGTGGCCTGTGTCTGGACTTTTCATGAGGTTGCAATTAAGATGTTAGCTGAGTTACCAATTCTTGTAGATGTGCAGTGAGGTTGAGAGATCTTTTTAGCTTGCTCATGCAACTACTGACCAGAGGCTCCAGCTCTTTTCTAGATGAGCTCGTCCACAGTTACTCAAGTGTCTTCATAACCTGGTGGTGATCTTACCCTAGAGACCCAAAGCAAGAAGGAGGAAAATTCATTTCCTGTGTGTTCTATTGATTAGAAGTCAATGTGAATTCAACCAAGGACAGCCTACATTTGATGGGAGAAGAAGTAGGCTTCATACCTTTGAAAAATATAGAATAATTTAAAAAACTTTACAGTTGTGGTGAGCCCGAGTTCCTACAAGGGCAAGCTGATAAATAATATGTTATTGGGTTTTGTGTCTGCCTTGTTTCATTCCTTCCACTCCACTTCTCCTCCTGTGGATCACCTCCTACACAAACAACCTGCACAAAGCCCTGGTCTCCATTTCTGCACATGAAACATTCCAAACCAAAACAACACAGCACTTTGAAATTTAAATATTTTCAGTATCCAAATTTTATGGAAAACTAGTGTGAGACATCATCTATAAAGAGAACTTCATCTTGAAGATTTATTTTTTATTCATTCATAATCACTGAGACAGTTTTAATACTTCATTTTTGTCTAACATACTTTATCCACATTTAGTTTTACCATTTAGACGATTCTTTGATTTGTAGTCTCAAGAAACTTAGATTTATGTTATAATTGCCATATGAGAATATCTCTTCTCAATCTTTATGCATAATCAATAGATAACAGATAATACAATTACTTAAGGTAAAAGTAAAAATGCTAAATTAAAAATGGCTTTTAAAATTCATAATTTAGGCAAAACTACTAAAAGTAGTACCTATTTTAAATATCAATTAAAATTATACCCCATGCATTTTACTTACAGCAATAATGAATTTGAATTACACATTTGAGGGCCGGTGAGATGGCTCAGCGGCATAAGCGCCTGCCTTGCAAGCGCGAGGGCCCGAGTTCGACTCCCGGATCCCACATACGAAAAAGGGGCCGGTGATATCGCTCAGCGGCACGGGTGCCTGTTGGCGCGCGAGGTCCTGAGGTCGTCCCCCCGGTACCCACAAAAAAAAAAAAAATAAAAAATAAAAAAAAAAAATAAAATGAATTACACATTTGACTATACATATAAAATTGAGATTCCAGTCTATCACAATTTTTGCAACAAAACAGTCAAAGTAGCTTAAAATAAATTTTATGTAAAAAATGTAGAGGATATCATATGCCTAACTGAATAGTGCAGAAAATAGTAATAACCTTGATTATTTGTTCAACATTACATTGAACAAAAGATGCAGGTCATCTTGGTTGATTCAGGATGCTCCATTCAATTTGCTATGATGTCCACAGTTATCAACCAAGAATTTCTCTAGTTTTCTCCAGATATTTGATAGTTAATGATATCAAACTATCTATAGAATAACCATAAAAAGAAAAAAGCTAGTGTTATAAATCTATGATCATTCACATGAGGGAAAAATGTAAGTAAAAGCATTAGGATTTCACTGACAAAGATAAAATGTTTGACCATTTTAGTTTCAGTTTGATTGTGTAGTGTATCATCAAGGACAAAGGGGTCAGGTCACAGAGATAAGAAACGTGAAAGATGATCATGCTTGTTTTGTTTTGCCTATGGCTGTTCTCCAGAACCATGACTACTTGCATGAAAAGAAACAAACAATTCCAAAAGGCATGATTTTTTATTTTTACCAACATGTAAAAAAATTATTATTTTTCTTTATGTGGGTACCGGAAGTCGAACTCAGGACCTCGCACTTGCCAGCAGGCACTTATGCCACTGAGCCATATCACCGGCCCTAAAAAAATAAATTTAAGCAAAAGTTATAGCCAGGGTGTGTGCATTCTTAATTGGAGGATCTTTATTCATGGTTAACTATTACTGATTATCTGTAAAGGAAGCAGCTAATTTTGAGAGATATATATCAAATTTTGTTATAAGTAAAAGAATATTTGTATTTACTTATCATTTAAAAAGAAGATAAGTCACAGAAAAGAACTGCAAGAATTTTTGAAATTGTATGAAGTGACTTTTTTTATGTGTCCAGCAGTTGTTCTCAATTCTACTGTGTTATTGACTTCAGCAAATTTCTTAATGAATAAACATGAAATGTATGAGTATTTAGCTAATATTTTTAAAGGTGATGTTCATAATGTGGCTTCATCCTAGGAAAGTGTTAAAGTACATTCTTCAATTATGTTATAAAAGCCAAGTGAATGGCGTAAGAAAGTGCAACTGTATTTCTTTTTAATCTAATGCAAACATTTCAAAGGCCAATAAGAATTTAGCAAGTGTATGTAAGTTGAATTAAATCCTACTAAAATTGATTGGTTAGACCTCCAAACTAAATAGAAAAAGGTTTCTGATTAGAATTGATTATGTGGGCTGGAAATTAAACTTTTGAATGCTTATTGTTTCTTACCCAATTATATGATGCCAGACACTATTTTATGTGTTTCGTATGTTGTCCAAAAAATTCCTTAGTTATATGTCTCATAATTTAACTTGATAAATGAACAAAGTGGTAGTTCATCCATACATCTCTCCATGGACAGCAAGATCGATAGGAGATATGATTAGGATTTTCCTTTAAGGAAGTGGGATACAGGAAGAAAGTAGAAAAGAAATATCATGATGTTGCCCTTAATAAATGCAAAAATAAAAATAGTCATATTAAAGGAACAGTATCAGTAGTAATACTGAAGGAAAGAGATGGTGACTGGCAGATTTTTATGTGAAAGCATTCAGGCCATGAGATTATCAAAATAGGTACAATGTGAACTAAATTATTATTTTTGCAACTCATCCATAACAGGTAGCAAGACACTATCTTCCAATCTGAAGAATGACAAGGTTATATTCTTCAGGTATATAATATTTACATATATATTATTCACTTTTCTTCCTTAGATGCCTTCCTGGACTTTCTGATCAATTTTGTGAAGTTAATATATATGAGTGTTCCTCATCACCATATGTACACGGTGCAAAGTGCGACTACCACATTAATGCATTTAATTTGGATTTAAATACATTTATGTATTTGCAAATGTCCACAAGGTAAATATAGCATCTTAAAAATAATAAACATACAGTGTAAATATTATAAAATATATATTTTATGATAATATATATAAATTATAAAATATATATTTTATAATTTTATCAGTTCCCTCAATAGTTTTGTTTACTATCAGTCAAGTTCTAAGCAACGACCAGGCTAAAAACACATAGGAAGCAACATTTCAGGCCACTACAAGAAAACTGTAATAATTACAATATTAATCCATCTTACTACATGGACTTTCTACATTTCTATAAGCTTCAGATTTCTGATCTTTATAATACTTATGCCTAGTTTACAGTAACTCCTTTGTAAATGCTAGTTGTCAACTAATGTTAAAAATATTTTTTCCAACAATTTTTGACATAGAGGACAATAAACATTTTGCTGCATAATTGCTGCTGTGGTCAGAATATTTTTGTTCCTCTAAAATTCACATACTGTAAAGTAGCCAGTAATATAATAGGAGTAAAGATTTGATTTGGAGAAGGCAACCACGTTAGGAGGGTGGAACCCTCATAAATAGGATTAGTGCCCTCCTAAAAGAGACCCAAAGAGCTAGTTGGTCCCTTCTGCCATGTGAGGGCACAATCAGAAGGCCACCCTAAAAAGAACACAGCAGATCCTCACCAGATATTGAATCTGCCAGCAAGTAGAAGTTGGACATCCCAGTCCCCAAAACTGTAAGAAATAACGTATTTGTAAGCCACTCGGTGTATGGTGTATTTACTAAAGCACCCCTGAATGAATTAAGAAAGTCGTTCACAAATAATTAAGGTTCTTTTGGCAATTTCTACCTTTGATCATATTCTCCTTAACTCTAATTGGTATAAACAATTTATTTCCATGAGCTTTTTCTCTCTTCCCTTTAGTTCTCTACATTTTTAGACTCGCTGCTCCATTCCTGTCTTCTGTGATTCATCCTCAGCATTTGCTTCCATCCATTCAACAGGGATGTAGAATTCCTGAATTTCCTTGAGCAGCAGTAATCTTTCAAGAATATATATGGGGAATAGCATCAGCCTCTTAAAAATAATTTTCACTCATCAGACAATTGTAGGTCATTTGTAGATACCTAAGAGTTCTAGAATTCTTGTTATTGGGTCCACTGAAGCAGTAACAGCCGGGTGGTCATGTGGGTATTACGGCTTGTACTATTTATGTGAAGACGTACAAACTAGTGCATGTGTACCACTTTAGTGTCACCCACATGACATTTGCAAGTTTGGTATTTATTGAGAGCCCAGCTCTTTTTGAACTCTCAGTACTAGCCCTAAATTTTATTCGGTCACACAAAACATCTAGAGATCATTTTATCTGGATTTTGAAATAGCCACCTGTACATTAGACTATCACTTTTACCAGTAAAAGAAGTAAATAAAGGTTAAATTTTCGATAGAAGGAATACATGTCATTTCCATAGTTTGGCATCTTTCAAGCAGAACTATATTTATTATGGTACAAGCATTTAAAACCTTATAATTGTGATCATAAGCAATGCAACAAAGTCTTACAAAAACAGTGAGGAAGTAAAATGTCTATGAACATGACATTTTACTGTAGAAATACGTGTCTTATAATTGCTCATTTCACTGAGGTTCATGTTTGTAAAGATCTCACCACTGTGAGATTAGTTTTGGTGCTGTAAATTCAGATCCCACTTCCTCTGGATTCACTTAGAAATTCAGCCCTGTCTGAAGTATCCGCAGCACTCAGGTGAGGCCTCACACTGAACGCTGCTGAGGGTATCGTAGTGGAAGGCAGAAGACCTGGGAATTACGCCCCCTGGTATTGTGAGGTGTCAGAAGTTGCAGGTACTTTTGATTTAAGTCTTAGACATTTCACAGCCTAACGCAGGAGCAAAAACCGACCAAGCAACAAATGAAACAAGTAAATTCCTGGAAAATGCTGTGGACACTCTTCCAGCCCCGTCCCCACTCCCAGAGGATCTCATTAGCCATGGCTCTTAGCCATGCAGCCCATCCTCCCTCCGAGTTACTTAGGGAATACAGTAATCTCGGTCCTGCAGACTCCTTCCCTCATCCTCATTCTGTGTGTCATGGTGCTGTGCAATCAGGGTGTTTTATACCGACAGTAAAATCCACTGTCTCCCTACAGCTCTGTAGTGTTGACAAATGCACGGAACTGTGGACCACTCGCACAACCAGTCACGTAACCAGACTTCTCCTTTGTAGTGAAACCTGTCCTCAACCCCAAAAGAAATTTATCTTGACAGACTCATAAATTTGCATCATTTTTTCCTTAAAAATCTGACACTGTTTTACATGTGTTCATAGTTTTGAATGCTGAGAGCTAAATGTGGGAAGACTTTGACACATATGTGCCTAGGCAATAATAATAATTATTACAACAGCAGCAAGACTACAACTGACACCGTAACTCATTTGGTTTCCATAACGACCTTGAGAAGAATGTATCTCATTTTAGTGTTCTTATTTTATTGATGAGAAAGAGGCCCAGACCCAATGGGTTAATCTCTTACATTAGTGGCAGACCCAGGATTCATATCCAAGAACTAGGACCTCAGCACCCATCTTCTCCTATGTTCCCCCAAATGTTGTATCCCTGAATAACCTAATCTGCAGTTATGCAAGATGAATCAAGTCTAAAGATTGGCTGTACAATAATTGGCTCTATAATCAAAAGGATTTATACAGTAAAAAGTCACAACCATAAAAAATAGTCTCCCCCAATAAGATCATCAGTGTGTTCCAACTTAGTACGGATTCTAATCATTGTGAAAATTCTGCAGGGAGGTCTCCCACCCAGATCTGTTTGAAATTTCCCTTTAAAAGCTTCCACGAGCAAAAAATTAAAACCTTCCACTGTTCTGAGTACTTCAGAGGAAGTTGCCTTCTCCCAGATGCAATAGGACGACACAAGGCCGACGTTTGGTTAGTTCATGCCCATCTTTCCTTGTCGTCCGTGGAAATAAAAAGTCTTAAATAATACTGATATTTCTTACTGATAATACTGATAAGTCTAAAAAAAGTACTGATAGGGCCGGTGAGATGGCTCAGCGGCGTAAGCGCCTGCCCTGCAAGCGCGAGGGCCCGAGTTTGACTCCCAGAACCCACATACAAAAAAGGGGCCGGTGATATCGCTCAGCGGCACGGGCGCCTGCTGGTGCGCGAGGTCCTGAGGTCGACCCCCGGTACCCACAAAAAAAAAAAAAGTGCTGATAATTCTTTCCTTTATTTTTGTCTAAATCTTGCACTTTTGCTTATCTTCCACGACTCTGAATACAAACCTACCTTGACTAGGCATTATTCTGTCTTTAAATAAAACATAAAAAATCATTGCTATTGTCTGTTTCCATCAGTTGTGGAAGTCTTCCTTAAATTCAAATTATGTTGCCAGTTATCAAAATTTTCTTGTATTCATCTAACATCTGTTTTTCCCTTCATTGTTGTGACCCCGAGTGGCTCCTCTATTGTACCATACATTTTGTGATTTCATCTTTATTCTCTTTTCCTCTCCTTTGTAGCCCCCAAAAATTGTATGACTCCTGTATTCCTGCAACATTCTGAACAGAACACAATTTGAAAAAATAAATACTGCCTGCCCTGTGTGATGTATCTGTAAAACACACAGATTTAAAGTGGATATAAGTGGGCTGGAAGATACCTTAAATAATATCTAAGTTTTGCACTACCAACTCTGAGTAGAGAAGTTGTCTTTGGGGCATACGCGGCACATACTGAAAAAATAGTTCATTTACGATGTTAGCCAGCATTGGGTAGTCACTGACAGGGCACAGTTAGCATGAGGCCTAACTTCTCTAAGCAGACAAACTCTTTCCCTGCGCCAAGCTAACAGGTACAGTGTTGGACAAATGGAGCACAGGTTGGATTTCTGATCAGAAATTATCAGAATGCACGTGCTTTGGTTTTAGTGTAAGTGGTCCTATTCCTAGTGATACAGAACAGCGCTTATAACTCACAAGCTATCTTACTGTGAGCAAATTAGAAGCGAAGGGGCACAGTCTTTGCACTGCTCATGTGAAAGCTTCCCCCAGAGTTGCTCTGCATCCCTGGAGCTGTCACTGCGGTAGGTACTTCTCATACCAGGAGCAGGGGGCTGATGGTGTTAATATCAGTGATGACGGAAGCTGCAGGTACATTTCATTTTTAGAGGTAGCCTCATTTGTTTGGAAGCAGAAATGCTGCCTTGACTTTGGGGTATGCAAATAAAGAACAAATCCAGATAAGATCTGCTACAGGTGTCATGGTTAAGTCGGGGGTGGCACTTTCATATTTGGAACAGAAGAGAGAGAGACTAATTTTTCTTTCTATCAAGAACCATGAAAAGTGAGATAATCTTTACTGTGAAATAAGAGTATATATGATTATATTTTCGAGGCGATTTAGATACAAAAACAATTCTTCTACATATTCTGGTGTTAGACTGGAAGAAAATAATTTTCATTTATGTTATCCAATTACTATATAATATATTAACTAGTAAGACAGAATTATTCTGGGTTTAGGTTTAATTTTATTTTATTTTCCTAAGATTAGGTACAAATCACTTTGTACTGAGAGGGAAAATAAAATGAAATGGGACATATGCAGTAATTCTTTGAAATAGTGACTTTCACTTTCATTAAAAACTCAAGCTAATGAATTACTATGTTATAGCAAGAATGGGAATATGTTTCTAGTTGTAAATATTGATGTATTTAAAGATGTGTTTTATTCATCAACTTAAAATTGCTCTAATTTTCATTATAATGTTCCATCTAAAGTCATTTTACATTTTTGCCTGCATTAGTTGGCATTGTCTATTCTGTAAGCAGTTATTTACTTTCTATTTTATGTGAGCCACTGGAATAATAGTGTAAATTTAGCACCATAGTGATTTGATCACCCATTTTATAGATGGCAAATGGTTTCATCTCTTGTTTGGAATTGCCAAACAATATTTTGAATATTTGATTATCTTGTTGCAACTTCAACTGTGTTTTGGAGATTTTTAAAAATCTTGTCCAATGGGTATATCCATTTGCCTGATTTATAGAATTCTTAACATTACTTTGCACCACACTTGTTTATGCATCTATTTATTTATGCCTTTATTTTTGATGCGTATCTTTTGTACTCAGCATTCATTCCTGTCTGCTGTACTTTCCCGTACTGCAGAAGCAGTGAAATGAAAATCTACAGTTTCTAGTTGCCCTTACAGCTGAGAGTGTATGTATAACTGGATTTCACCAACCATTAGTAAACCTGAACTCCCAAGGCTCTTCTGGAGCCTATTTCTGGATGCCTTAGTAGTTTCTTGTGTTACAGAGAGTCATGGAAATGTGTGGTTTTCACGCACATGTGGTACTGGTGGGAGGAGCAGCAAACCTGGCCATCAGTGTACAGTCAGGAGTTTTAGGGCTGGGAGAGGCAGCTGGTGGGGCGGTGGCAGCTGGGAGACAATCTGATTTGCCTGCATTGTGCAATGAGTTCTTCAACTCAGTATTCGTAGTGGTGGCTTTTCTATTTGTCACTCTCCTGACAAATAGTGGGGTTGGGGGTAAAGTATTATCTGTAGTTCTTAGTGTTTACTCCTCAGGCCCATCTACTAATCATTTTGTAAGCATCTAATTCCATTACCAGGTCCTCTTTGGACTAAGTATTTAGGGTAGATTCTGTTTCTTGTGCATCCCTAATTTTTCTTGGGTCATAGTTTGTTGCCTTATGTTCCCCGCTGTTTGACCAAACTTTAGACAGCTTCTTTCTGACTATGGCCCCCTGATCTCCTTTTCCTTAAAACAGTTGCTTTAGAAAACTTTACATGTAAATTATTTCCCTAGCCCTTTGAGTTGAAAATTTTCTCCCAACCTATAACCATTACAAATCAGAAATGTCTTTGTCAGGGTCTGGGAATCATGCTTTTGAAGTATAATTCTAGAAGGAGATAGTGCCCATAGCTCACAGTCTCCAGAGAACAAGAGACAATTACAAACACAAAGAACCTAACCGTACTGCCTGCCCCACCTCCCCTCACCCCAATCTTCCAGTTTCTTTCCACTAGCTCATCCACGTTTAAAAGTCTTTCTGCCTTATTTGTTTCAGTGGAGTTTGAGTCCAAACATTCTCCTCTATTGCAAATCTCTCTCTCCTAATGAAACATTTTTGGATTACTTCCTCCTTGTCTGTTTAACTTGTCCACTGTAATTTTTCTTTTACAGTCTTCATATTATAACTTGCAGCTTTGCTATGGCCTTCATAGTATTAGAACCAAGAGAAAACCTATTATTAAGTTGTTTAAAATATATTTTTAAATCTTATTCAAAAGAATATACAATACATGTCTATTCCACAAAAATGATACAATAAACATGTACTTCAAGAAATAAAATATTATCAACAATTCTAGATTTCTCTGCACCCCTTTCAGAACCCATTAATATTCCCTCAACCTGAAGTAGCTATTCTGAATTTTGTATTCAACATTCCCTTGGTATTCCTTATAGTTTTGTTATATATGCCTAAGTAATGTTATGTTCTGTATTTTACTTTTATAAGAACTATTATCGGAATGTAAATATTTTTATGGAATATGCTTTTATGATCAACGATATGCTTTTGAGCTTCAGCCATATGAATGACCGCTCTAAGTGGCTTTTTATAAGCTCTGGAAACCTGTTTTCCTGAATCCCCTTTCATAGCTTCTGTGGTGGAGATCAGTACAAAATCACGCCACCATGTGAAAGAGTACTGGGAAGCAGAAAGACTCTTGGGAAAGGATTTGATACATGCAGTTTTCTGGCATCTACATCTAAGTTGGATTTGTAAGTTACCAAATACTTAAGTTTGGGACTTATTTTTTCTTTTTATAAATTAGAATTGCATCATTCTTAGGATACTTATTTCATAGTTCTCTTATAATTTATCAGGGAAGAACAATGAGGATATAATTTTAAGTAGGAATAAAAAAAGGCTAAAGTTCTCCATAGATGCTATTCAGATTAAATGTTGTTGGACAATCAACAGAAACATAAGAAAAGTTAAGAAATTGCAGTTCTACTGAGTCAGCAAGGCAGAGAACAATGAGGGGTGCCTCTGCAGATCTGTCATTCTTTTTTTTTTTTTTTTTAATGTGGGTACCAGCAGTCGAACTCAGGACCTCGCACTTGCCAGCAGGTGCTTATACCGCTGAGCCATCTCACCGGCCCAGATCTGTCATTCTGGTGTAGAATGGTTTGTTAGGTAAATAGGATGTTGTGGTAAACATGTTAAACATATTAAGATTCATTCCAAATAATTACCTGGTGTGAAAAAAACAATTTTTTAAAACATTTACCCTACATGTTCTCAAGAATCCTTACTGATATAGTGGAGACCTTAGCAATATTGGGTGCTGGGTTGAATATAAAAATGACAAAATGGTCACTAAATAAGTAAATAAACAAATGACATGCAAATAGTGTTGTAGTTATGAAAAATTAGACTGTTGTATTTAAAGGTCAACTATACATAAACAAATTATTTGTATTCTGTAGAACCACCGCTTAAAAATTATGAACTAAGACATTGCAAATATTAAAAGAAAACATTGCATGTCTAAACATCTATAGCATTGATTTCATTTGAATTCATCTAATTTGATTTGATTTCATTTGAATTTAAGATCCATATGAACTAGAAATATGAAGTGTGTATGTTCTGTCACCTTCCATGTATTTCACCTAAACTAAAGACACAGGGATAAGAGTTGAAAGTTTCTCTCTCATGCCCTTCCTTCCATTCATACATAATTGCATGATTTTAGAGAAATTCTTTAATTCTCTGAGTTCAGTTTTCTCATGTACTAGAAATAGTAATAACAACAGACTACAAAGAGCTCTTATCGTCATGAAGAGCAGGTGCTAATACATATAAACAGTATCTATTATTATCATTATCATCATGAGGAAGTAAATGTGTTCTTTGTGGTTTTGTTTAACAGGGTGGTCTGGACATCTCTACAGGAAGGAACTCGAGTCCACTAACAGCTCACATATTCATGGGACATGCACCAAACTTGAGCCCAGCTCATCATGTTTCCACATACCTGGATTCGTGGTAAAGATTACATATTGTTTTCTGTTGTGATAATTGGCTTTTTTCATCATCTTTGAAATATAGTAAGAAACAGAGTACTGGATTGGGAGAAATGGGCTGGTAAAGTGAATTTTGGGCCATTGTCTCCCCCTCTGGCTGTGACATCACAGTGAGCATCCCTCCTCCTTTTGGGTTATTCATCTCCCGCACCCTCAGCCCTTTCTTTCAGGAGAAACGCATTCTAGCAAATTGCTCTGTACAGTGGTAAGAGTGACTTCATGTATTGTCCTTAAATGTCTTAATGCGTTTAGAAGGAGGAAGCCAGCAGACAAATTGCTTCATACTGTCAGGATCTTGGCAGAATTTCCGTCTTGCTGAAGGACACAGCACTGTTTCCAGGGCTGGGCTTGAGTGTTGCGTGTCCTAGCAGGAAGGTTCTGCTTCCTCAGCAGATCTGAACTGGTCGCAATGGCATTAGCAATAGAATAGACTTCCCATCACAAAAATGACTCCATTAAAACACAGTTCTAAGCCACACTCCTTTATTAAAACTGATCACAGGACATCAGTATAGTAACGAAACAGCCATTGACAAAATGGAGTTCTCCGGAATTCTAATGCCTATTTAGATGTACAGTATCATTGATGGATGGATCGATTCTAAGTAACATTAAGCAAGAGGGGGTGAAGTCAGACGAAAGGGTATAAAAATAAGGAGTCAGATTTCACGGGAATACGAGCTTGGCCAGTGTCTAAGTAAGAGGCCCAAGTGTGGAGGGATTAGAGACTCCTCAGAGTTAGAAGAGCAGAATAGAACATTCGAGTCTCTGGAAGTGGTTAAGGAATTGGCCAGAAAAATGGTCTACACCTGTCCACAAACAGAAGTATTTGTGAAAGTTCGTGTGGAAGGGCTTGGGCCTAATTCAGCCACTTTTCCTTCTGGAAGGCTATTCCCTGGGCTCAGCTGTCTTAGAGGAAAATGAGCGAACACAGATCTTTTCTCTGGAAATCCTCTGTTCTCTTACCTAGTGAAATGTTTTTTCTCTGAGTGACTCCAGAGGGGTAGATCTTTGAGAATGAGCTTCAGACAATCTGATATTTCAGTGTGGAAGTATTTGGTGGCAAAAAGTTAATTTTGACACCTCTGATTACACCAATAATGGTTTCCTCAAAAGTCAGTGGAAAAAGACTGAGATATATACTCTATTTGACTATTATCTGTCAAGGCAACCAACTATATTGAAATCCAAATTACTTAGAAAATTAGCGCTCATTTTAAAAATCATATACTTTTATAAGCACAAAAATTAGCAAAAATCCCTGATATTTTTTAAATAGTTCATCATGTCCTTTTAAATTTGAAACATGAATCTCACTACTATTTGCTTCTTTAATAAAAAATCAGATAGGGATGATAAATACATTAGTATGTTGAAAATATTGATACCTTTAAATATAAGTGTTTTATAAAACAACAAATTCACTAGATAGAAGGAAGAGTTATCGATATGAATCTAAATTTAATTTAGATATTTACTAAATTAATTCCAAATGGATATTCTTATGACCACCCTTTCAAATATATAGATACCAAAATGAAATTTTTTTAGCATACTAAATAAGGAACAGTGTCTGCATAAAAAGTTACAAAACTGTTAGGAATATTCAACTTTTTAATGCATTAATTATAAAATAAATAATGATAGAGGAAATTTGGTTTATTGAAAAAATTGACATTGAAATGTTATTCTATCAAAGTTACAGCACTATACAGGAATTCTAAATTATATGTTCCTAAAGATGCACCTTTGAAAATCACATGTAGGGCCGGTGAGATGGCTCAGCAGTGTAAGCGCCTGCCTGGCAAGCGCGAGGGCCCGAGTTCGACTTCCGGAACCCACATACGAAAAAGGGGCCGGTGATATCGCTCAGCGGCATGGACGCCTGCTGGCCCGTGAGGTCCTGAGGTCGACCCCCGGTACCCACAAAAAAAAAGAAAAAAGAAAAAAAGAAAATCACATGTAAAGTGTTAGTAAAAGTAAAATGTGAAATATTTTGCTGAAAAATAGAAAATAAAAAATTTCAAATTTTTACTTTGAGTGATAGAACAGTATCAAAGTTTATAAATATAAAAAAAGTGATGAAATGGAAACCTGTTTTGAAAACAGGCATGGATAATGCATGAAAGGGTTGCAAATTTTCTTTCTGAGTTTCTTTCTCCCTCTTCCATAAATCCTGATTATAAATAGAATATACAAAATAATAATCCCAATGGTGGGAAATGTCATACTTCATTAGTTCCTTATGTTCTTTATAAAGTATGGCATCGGGCCGGTGAGATGGCTCAGTGGCGTAAGCGCCTGCCTTGCAAGCGCGAGGGCCCGAGTTCGACTCCCGGATCCCACATACAGAAAAGGGGCCGGTGATATCGCTCAGCGGCACGGGTGCCTGTTGGCGCGCGAGGTCCTGAGGTCGACCCCCCCCGGTACCCACAAAAAAAAATAATAAATAAAAAAAATTAAAAAAAAATAAAGTATGGCATCACAAAAAGATAAAAGTTGAGTCTTAAGAAATGAAGCAGTTACACAGCTTGGAAGAAAACTAAACTATCTAGCATTAGGAATAGAAATAAAATGTGCATACGGGATATATTTGAGCACAAAAGCATTGGGAATAGTGAGGAGTGGAAAACTCACCCAGGGAGAAAGCCTTGGCAGCATTTTAGCACGAAAATAGGTGGGAAGAGAACATTGCACCACTTAGCACAACATTTAGGTGTTTCTTCTTTTATTTTTCTAGATAGAAATATACCTCAAAATTCATTTTCAGGGCCGGTGAGATGGCTCAGCGGTGTAAGCGCCTGCCTTGCAAGCGCGAGGGCCCGAGTTCGACTCCCGGATCCCACATACGAAAAAGGGGCCGGTGATATCGCTCAGCGGCACGGGTGCCTGTTGGCGTGCGAGGTCCTGAGGTCAACCCCCCAGTACCCACAAAAAAAAAAAAATTCATTTTCAGCTTACAGTGGGTTGAGATAGAACTCCATCCATCATAAACTGAGTGGCATTTTCATCTCAAGCTGGCTATACTCTCCTCCCGTACCGGAAGGTCAACGTGATTTCTCTCCAAGAGTCTTTATGAGAACCCGGTAGGGCTCTTGGTGCTGTAATTTTGAGAGGGGGAATTCTCTAAGCCTGGGTCCCTCTGGAGCTCTTAGAACTCTAACATCTGTCCACACTGAGCTTCCAGCATGTGATCAATTATAGTTTGTTGTGCTACCCTGGTACTGGCTGCAACAGTGACTTCTGTTCTGGTGAGCTATGCAGTCTCTCCAAGGCTTGGGGCGGTGGTTTGCTCCGTGGTCCCAACTCTCTGAAAGAAGAATCTGTGATTTCCGTGGTTCTCAGCTTTTCTCTTTTTTGAAAATGGGAGTGATGACTTCCAAGTTCTTTGAACACAAGACCAGAACCCAGAAAACTTCTGGTTAAGAATGAAAGGACCTATAAAAATATTTAACAAGAAAAATAAATTTTCTTTCATTCATGGAATTCAATATGTCTTGAAAAAAATTATTTCTTTATTTTAATTAGGCTTCAAAGGTATGTCACCTTGAATGATTGTCTAGAGGTATATTTCAATCTAGAAAAATAAAAGAAGAAACGCCTAAACAACCTCATTGAGTTGTTTAAAAGTCATTAATTTGGATGGTAATCAGATTCATTTACTTGTAGAAAATAAAAATTATAAATCATCTGTACATATACTCGAGGTATACTAGATGATACTTCATAAAATGCAATCTAAGCAAATGATATTAAACACTTCAAATTGGGTAGTATTTAAGCATTGATTTACTCATTTATATGAAGCTAAGTACAAAACCTTAGCCAGAATATCTAGCAATTCTCATATTAAGTTTCTGTACGTTAACTTGAAATTCCTTCCAATATCCTTCTTATTTGCATAGACTTTTAAAAAATGACACTGTCCACATTCCTTTTGAGCTATTTTAAAAGCTCTCAGTAATTAGATTGTCATATAAAATGTTAATTCTCCTCAGTGTTTAAAGGATTAGAGAAGATTAATGTTACCACAATTATTTGTTTTATAATGAAAGAACAACTTGGTAACTAAACAGTCCCTATGGGAAGAGGATAGAAAGTAATTTTTTTCTTTTAGTTCATTTTTTTTTCCAGTACCAGAACTGAACTCAGGACCTCACACTTGCCAGGCAGGCGCTGTGCCGCTGAGCTATATCCCTGGTCCTTTTCCTTTATTTCGAAGAATTAATTTTTCATCGATAACATCAAAGAACTGAATTCTGGAGTTTTTCTCAGTGTTTTAAGTTGTGACAATTCCTGACACATTAACAATTAGTGCGGATTATTCCTTTGAGCAAATCCAACTGCAAAAGTGAATCAAACCAAGGTTAAAGGACTTATATTACTCAGAAATTTAAATGCTTTCTGAGACAATTTAAAGGACAGAACACAATTTATTGAGTGTCCTAGACTTGGTAAAAAAATTCAAGACAAATGATCTTCCTCTTTTTAATTTGATCAGAACTGTTCATTTCTTCCTCAGCAAATGAATTTCCACCAAACAAGATTGATCCATACATTAATCTATGACCGTCAATGGGTCAGGATTACTGTATTTTCCAAATGATAGCAGTCAGTAAAAGTGATGATTGCATCTTTAAATTAAAACACAGATATTCATGTACTGTGGAAGCAGTATTTAGAGTAAACACAATGGAAAAAGAGAAACTATTTTCTGAATGTGTAAAACATATTGAGTTCTCCAGCAATGTATTTAGTTTAAATGTCATCTTTAAAATAGACTCAAAAAATAAGACACAGTATCGCAAGACTAAGTCTTTAATGTGATATTTGCCTATGCTTCTAGTGTTTATTTCCTCATGATGTAAAGTCATCAATATTGTTAAAAATGTTATCTCTTGTATTCAAGATACTATGATTCATCCTATTAATTATTATAGTTTGTCATCTCAATATAGGAAATAAATGGGCAAGATGAAATTCTTAGACAAAAAGTGTATTTTTAGAGAAAGAGTTTTTTTAATTTTTGACATTTATACATATTTGAATTCAAGTTATTGATATTTCATATCAGTCTAAAACATATTCTTTGGACCTTCAAGATAACAAATCTTAAAAATCTCATGAAGAAATACATGAAAACATACAGTTCTTATATTCAAGTTAGAAAAAAAGAGGACAGGCTCTTGAATCCATTAAATAACAACAGCATCCATGTTTATTTTCAGTGAGATCTTATATTATACTGTAATATATATTTAGCACTATCATATACAGATCTTCATAATAATATAAAAATTCATTAACTTTAATTTATCACCCATAATGGTCATTGCTGTATGTGGAGAAGATAAATACGTAGGGATTATAACAGTCATCAAGGAGTGGAAATTCAGGAAGCTGTCTTAAGTGGGTAATGGAGGAAACAGCAGTGGAGACACTGTGGTACTAATACTCAAAAATAATAAGCCAGTTGGCAAACCCTGTGTAAAGGAAACATAAGGTAAGTTTGTCAAGGAACAAAGTATTACAGCGTCAGTCTAAGGTTTAGAAAAGTATCTTTAAAAGGGCTAAAATTTAATCTGAATCTCCTATGGGAAGCCCATTTTGAGGGATTGCTCAAAATTGCTAATGAGAAGGCTAAGTTTGCGATGGCCATTACAAAAAGGCTCAGCCTCTCAGTACTGTTTTCAGCACAAACAACTAAAGCTGTGTGTTCTAAACACTGCGGGGCAATTCCGTGTCTTAATACTTTATAACTACAGGGATACGATGTCTTTGGAAAAAGAGGGAAAAGTGAAAAATGCAATGAAAACTTGTATTAACGATGCAAAAAAAGAAGTCATCTGGATGAAATATAATTTATAATGTAAAATGAAATTTAATATTTTCAGAAGTATTTTATGAGAAATGACATATTATCCTTACTTGAATATGCAGACATATAGAATTAAGATTACTCCATGGACTTAGATATTGAAGGTAACAACTGCCCATTTCTCATCTATTCCTCTATTTTGTCTTAAACATGGACAGTGAAACATGTTGGTATTTGGCCAAACCCTGAAAATGATTAGTGACATATTTTGACTCAAAGGAGAATAAACTTCATATTTTTGACATCATTAAAATAGAAAATGCTATGAGGTTTAATTTTGCCATGTATACAAAGAGACTGTTGAGTTGAAATCTTAGCCATAAGTAGAATGCCATTGTTAATCCATTGGAACATTGCTCACAGAATATTAAATCCCCATACTTATGAATCAGTGTCCTTTTTTTTATATATCATGTCTGTTATTCATTTATTATTGATAGATGCCTATATATAATATTGGTAGAGTTTTGAGTAGAAGATGTTATTGAAACTACTTTTTAAAGTAAATGCATAATTGCAATTTTGTTTGTTTATTGTTTACTATTTTTATTTCTTATTTTTTGTAGTAGAGGAATCAAAACTGAACCTCATACATGCTAGGGAAAGCACTCTGCCACTTAGCTGCATTCCCAGCCCTGTTACTGAGTTTTTTCTTAATCCAATTAAAATGGGTAAATTATATGAATTGACATATCTCAAAAGAAGATATTTGAATTGTTAATAAATCTATGAAACAATGCTTAACATCTACAGCTTTCAGGCCAACGTAAGCCAAAACCAAAATGAAGCATCATTTCATTCCAATTTGAATGCTTAATATCAAAAAGACAAAAAATAAATTCTGGCAAGGGTGTTGAGAGAAGGAGTCTCTCATATTGTTGGTAGGGATGTAAATTAGTACAGTTTATGAAAACCAGTATAGTGGTTCCTCAAAGCAAATTAAAAATAAATTACTTAAACATAAATAAATCTACCATATGATATAATCATCCCACTTTTGTGTGTATATATATATATATATTCCCAAAGGAAATGATATCACAGCAAAAAAGAAATATCTGCATGCCCATGCATATTGCTGTGTTTTGCACAGTAGCCAAGATAGAAAATCAAGCTAAATATCCATTAAGAGATGAACAGATAATCAAAATGTATTATAAATATACATATATATAATATATACCCATATAAGATATTATATATGAATAACATTAATCCATAAAAGCAATGATATTTTGTCATTTGTAGCAAAATGAATGGAATTGGAAGACTTTGTTTTCAGTTAAAGAAGTCAGACATAAAAAGACAAATTCTGAATGTTATCTCATGTGTGGATACTCAAAAACGTCAATCACTGTGTCATAGGGATTACGAGAGGCTGAGAAAGGTAAGGTGGGACTAGGGATGGCGGGAAGCTGTAGAACGCGTACTAAAACATGGCTAGATTGCAACAGTAATTCTGCCATTCTACAGTATAGTGGGTGACTATAGTTTAAAATAAACTCTTAGGTGTTTTATGAGTAATAGGAAGAGAGCGCTTTAAGGCTCCAAACGCAAAGTGATGGTAAGGAGATACAAAAGTTAATTACCCTAATTTAATTAATACTTTTTTATACATGTATGCAATTATCACACTTTGCCCCATAAATATGTATAATTAAAATAATCATTAAAATAAAAATGAAAGTGAAAGCATAGATTTCAACATCCATTTCAAAGTCCCACACCTTTTCCTTGGTCCGCGAGACTCTGCAGAGCTGGTCCTTCCTGTTTGCCTCTGTTCTTGCCCATTGCTCGTCTCCTCCCAGCTCTCGGCATTTCAGTCCCTATGTAATTTTCAGCTGCTGAAATGTACAATGCAAAGTTCTAGCTTTGTCTTTTTTGCACATGCTTGGCTTTTACCCGGAATAATCCTGTTTCCTCCTGTCCAGTGTCTTAATTGTTACTTATCTTTCTAATTTGGGCCTATGTATCTCTTTTTAGAGGAAAGCTTCCAACACCCCGCAACATAAGCTTAGATAATATTTTTCAATATACTGTATCTTCTAGAACAGTTTAATGTTCACAGAAAAAGTAAGAACTACAGACCCCTACCCTAATACATCCATAGCCTCCCTCACTATCAAACTCCTGCATCAAATTGGTCCAGTCGTCACCATCAAAAAAAACAACATTGAAACATCATTATCACCCAGATTCCAGAAACTACATTAGAGTTTACATTGGTCCTCTACATTCTATAGATTTGGACAACTGCATAAGAACATATAACCACCATCAGAGTATCATACAGAACAGTTAACCTGCCCTAAATATATACGATTCACATATTGCCATGGTCTACATCTAGATGTCCCCCAAAACCACATGTGCTCATAGATGGAGCTTCTGGGAGGTGACTGGATCACGGGTGTGTGCTATTCATCAGTGGATTAGTACACTGATGAGTTTATGACTAAATGTGACCTTGGAAGGTGAAGCCTTGTCAAAGGAGGTGTGTCACTGGGGGTGTGGCCTGGAAGGGCCATCTCCCTCCCTCCTCTGGGATTTCTCTCTGCTTCCAGACACCATGCCATACGCATGGCCCCTCTGCCATGCCCCCCGCCTTGGAGGCAGCCAACTATGGACTGAAACCTCTCCAAACTGTGAGCCAACATAAACCTTTCCTTTTTTAAATTGTAGGTGTCAGGTATTGTGTCCCAGGGACAAAAATTGACTAAGACGTGCATCAATCTAATCTCACCCTCCCCAATCTCTGGCAATGGTTGATACCTTTTCTAGGATGTCACGTACTTACAATCACCCAACATGTAGCCTTTTCAGTTTGGTTTGTTTCATCTAGTGGTAGGATGCTAAAGTTCTTCCATGTCTTTTCATGGCTTAAGAAGTCATTACTTTTTGGGCCGGTGAGACGGCTCAGCGGCTTAAGCGCCTGCCTGGCAAGCGCGAGGGCCTGAGTTGACTCCCGGAACCCACATACGAAAAAAGGGCCAGTGATATCGCTCAGCGGCACGGGTGCCTGCTGGCGCACAAGGTCCTGAGGTCGACCCCCAGTACCCACACACACACACACACACACACAAAAAGAAGTCATTACTTTTTAAGACTAAATAATATTCTATCATCTGAATGTATCACAGTTTGTTTAACCTCTGTACCTGTTTAAGTCCATCTTAGTTATTTTCGCATTTTGGCAATTGTGAATAAAGCTGCCAAACATTCATGCACATGCTTTTATGTGAACATAAGCTTTCACTTCACTCCCATAAGCACTATAGGACATAATCTCTGGATTATATGGTGAAACTCTTTTGCATTTTCTCGAACAGTTAAGTAGCATATTATAATTTACAAGCAGTGACATACACCATTACAGATAAAAGTATACTTTTATTCAATAATGCAGTCATTTGAAATATTACTTGGCCATAAGCTACAGTTAAAATTAGCTGTCATTTATGAAGCATTACTTATTTTTCAGGCTAAGTAACTTAGATGAATTATCTCATTTAAATATTTAAAACAGACGAAGGGGATTTACAATGAAAGTATAAAACATTGATGACAGAAATTGAAGACAATACAAACAGATGGAAAGATATCCCATGTTGATGAATTGGAGGAAGCAATATTTTCAAAATGCCTGTATTATCCAAAGTGAACTACAGATTCAATGCAGTTAAAAAATTCTAAAATTTGTATGGGATTATGAAAATACCCAAATAGACAAAATAATATTGATCAAAAAGAAAAAAAAAGATGCATTACAGTACTTGACTTTAAAATACAATACAAAATTGTAGTAACCAAAACTGTACAGTATTAACATGGAAACAGACATAGAGACAAGTGGAGTATAATAAAGAGCCTAGCAGTAAACTTATCTATCTGTAGCCAGCTAATTTTCAACAATGGTGTTATGAACACATTGGAAAAAGGACAGACCTTTCAATAAATACCTCAGAGAAAATTGGGTGTCCTGATGGGGTATCCTTAAAATGTCACCAGTTACAGAAATACACTCAAAATGGATTAAAGACTTAAACGTAAGATATGTAACACTTAGAAGAAAATATAGGGAAAACAATTCTGAAGATTTTTTTTTAACAAACTCCAAAAACATAAGAAATAAGAGCAAATGTGGATGGTTGGGATCTCATTGAACAGTTAGTTCCTGTACAGCAAAGAGAGCAATAATCAGAGCGAATTAACAACCTAGAGGTTGGAAGAAAATCTATGCAAATTTATATATCTGAAAAATTGTTAATGTTGAGAATGTATGAAAAATAAATGAACTGATTTTAAAATGGGCCATAAATCTAAATAGACATTTCTCAAAGGGTTACATACAAGTGACCAACACGTACATGAAAAAAAATGCTGACACTGATCAATAGAGAAATAGAAATCACAGCCACCACCAGATATCCCCCTATCCTAGGAAGAATGGCTATGCTCAAAAAGACTGAAGACAGAAAGTGCTGATTAGGATGTGGAGGGAAAGAGCCCTTGAAGCTGGTGATAAAAATGTAAATTGGTACAGCAATTATGGAAAAAGTATGAAAGTTTATGAAAAAATTTCAAAAAGAACTAAAACATGACCCAGTAATCCCACTCTTGGGTATCTACCCCAAATGAAATCAGTA
The DNA here is from genome assembly GCA_028451465.1 of Erethizon dorsatum. Lineage (NCBI taxonomy): Eukaryota > Metazoa > Chordata > Mammalia > Rodentia > Erethizontidae > Erethizon > Erethizon dorsatum. Next base: position 58,156,675 of record CM051830.1, on the reverse strand, counting down.
TGCAGTAATATTACTGCACTCCGATACAGTAATATTCACAAGAGCCCAGAGGTGGAAACAGTGTGCCAATCAACAGATCGATGGTACAGAAAATATGGTATAGATATGCAATGGAATACTATTCAGTCAAGAAGACATAATAAAATCCTGACATCCGTGACAACATGGATGGTACTGAAGATCACTATGTTCAGTGAAATAACCCAGGCACAGAAAGACAAGTAAGTGTCCCATAATTGTATTTATGTTCATATTTGGAATATAAAAAGTTTGTCTCTGAATTGGAGAGTAGAATAATAGTTTCAGAGACTGGGGAGAGTAGGAGGGAGAGAGATAGAGAATGGTTCATCGATAGGTACTAATCTGCAGTTTAGAGTTAGAAGGTCTAGTGCGCCTTCAGCATGAGTACAAACAGCAGTTGTATACTGTGTCTCAGCAACCTAGAACAAAGGATTTGGGTATTTCCATCATAAAGAAGTGACAGATGTTTGAGAAGATAAATATGTTTAAGCTGAGTACACCAAGTGTACAATGTATCAAGACATTACAAGGTATCCCATTAATATGTAAGTTTTGGTGTTTGCATGTGTCAGTCAGAGATAAATATAATTTTAAAATTTCCAAACAGAAAATTTTAGCCAATATAGTCTGTCCTAGTTTTGATGGTTTTGTTCTTCTACCGAAATTCATATGTTGACATCCTAACCCCTGAGGTGATGGTGTTAGGAGACTGGGCTTTCGGTAGATGATTAGGTCACATGCATGCTGTACTCGCTGTTGAAAAGAGATCCCCAGCAGCTAGCTTGTCCCCTCCACCACAGGAGAACACAGCTAGAAGTCACCACCTGTGAGCAATTAGGTTTGCTGAGATACAATCTGTGGGCACCTTTGCTTTGGCCTGCCCACCCTCCACGGCTCTGAGAAGCAAATTTCCGTTTTCATGCACCACTCAATTTGTTATTTTTGCACCCTGAACAGACTAAAACTTACTTCTTACAGAATCCTCTTGTATCTTTAAACCAAAACTCATTTCACATGGTTCTTACAGTGTAACAAGTGAAGCTGTGCATTTTCCATCTGCCAGTTTATTCTATAAATAATTAAATGCTGGCTAGAAAGAACAGGAAATATGATAGCCTGTATCTACTGCATTTCTTTGATGATAAAAGCCAGTCTGTTTCTCTGTTCTTTCTGGCATTGCCATGACAGACAGCGTGGTTACAATGCCTCCCTTGTGGCCTAGGTGTCTTTTTAAAATTCATATCCTATGCACCTGTTTAAGCTTCCCCTACCTCTTAATTAGAAATAAATGCAATTGAGAAACGGGCCAACGGATAGGAAGGAATAAGGCCTGTTGGTTATTGCTCTTTTCATGGCTCGGGGATACTGATTAACAGCACAGCTTATTTCGCTTGCTGTGTCCGGTTTATTTTTAGTGTTTGATGATGTCCTTGCACCATAGTGCTTCATTGGTTTTTGTCTCATTTTGCATAACTGTTTTCATGTCATTTTCTCTTGCATTTCTCATGTGAGAAGAGGGCGGTGTGCATATTCCTAGAATTTGAAGATCAGCTTCAAAGACAACATAACTAAGTGTAAACCTAACCCACTTCAACCTGAAAGGAGAAGAATAAAATGGATTGTCACACTTTTATATAGAACACATGGTAGGCTTGATAGTGTTTCCAAGACAATCTCCTTAACATTTTAAAATGACGATTCCAATTTTATATTGTAAAGAAAAATATAAAAGATTAATATATTAACGAATCATAGGCATGTGTGAGGGACCCAAGCGTGGTTGTCTTAGTTGGTAGAGAACTGGATTGTGGGAAGAGATGAGTAAATAAATGGTAGGATATACTAAGGAATGTGTATACACACACACACAATGGTATGACTGTCAAAAAAAGGTAGGAAGCTCAGTGAAATTTGGTTAAATTGGCTCAGGAAAACAGCTCCAATAGGAGAGCAAGCCCGAATGCCAAGGGTGAGCAGTAGGATGAGATATAAATGGGCACTGCCCCAGGGAGAATGGGTAGGGGAGAGCAAGTATTTCTAAATAGTGTTAATAAAAAAATATAATGATGTGTTCTTTTTAGGAAACATGGTTCATGACAAGGACCATTTTAGCATTTAGTATGCATATAGAATTGGTCTTAGATTAAAATAGCTACTTAAAATGTGGTTTTGATCTTAAGGAGCTCAAGCTCATAAAGAGGAGGTAAAACATGAATAAAAACAAATTAAATACCAACTGAAAAGAGGTAAGTGGCATGAGATGTAAATAAAATAAGTATGATAGGGATTCAGAGAATGAAGACATTGCAGGAGTTGGAAAATGATTTATGAAATAAATTATATCTTCTCATGAACTTTTAGTTGAACATTCTGTAACTAAGGAAAGCTTCCCTAAATGGTATGGGCATTTGGTAGTAAGAAAAAAAAGAAAGAAAGAAAACAATTGTAACTTTCTACTTGCCACTTGTTTAGTGACATTTGGGGACTCCTAAGCATTCATATTGGTGAGCCACAAATTTACTTACAATGTGTTAATTTCACCTTTATTTTCTGAAACACTATATGAATCCACACTATTGGAATTCTAAAAAATTCTATTGGCTCTTTCAGTTTTAAATACTTTGGACTTTGCATCACTTATCAGCTTGCAGAATGGGTGATTCAGACACAGGCGTTTCCAGGAATCTTTAAGTTATTGCAATTCAGTGAGGTAGGAATTTGGAAACTGTAATCTATGCTATTGGCATGAAGATATCAGAGAGTGATTTTATTGGTCCCATTGATATTTTGTACTTGTGATGACTATGATTGTAATTAAATCATTCTAACATGATGACTATAATACTACATTGAATTAAATAAAATAAAAAGCATTGTAATTAATATTTTAAACAGTGGTATTTCCAACAATAATTGTGCCACAGTTAAACATATAACTAAAATTAAAACCATCTCTGCTTTTAAAATCCAATATCTATCTGTTTAATGTGTAAGATAATCATAAAAAGACTGATTTTTTAATTGGAATTCCAGATATCAAAAGTAATTTGAAGGTAATTGAATTTAATCATTGTAGAAAGTTGATAAAGTCGCATCCATTTAAAATTAGAGGTAGCCACATATATATGTTTCCAGTGAGTTATGTTTATTGCTTGGTAAACTTTTTTTTTTTTTTTTTTTTTTGTGTGGGTACCGGGGATCGACCTCAGGACCTTGCGCACCACCAGGCGCCCGTGCCACTGAGTGAAATCACCGGCCCTTTTTTCGTTTGTGGGTTCCGGGAGTTGAACTCAGGCCCTTGCGCTTGCCGGGCAGGCGCTTACGCCACTGAGCCATCTCACTGGCCCTCGGTAAACTTTTATTTCTAAAAATTGTTGTACTCTGACCTGGACTCTTAGTTCTCAATTCTTATGTAAAATGAGGAGAAAAGTATTCAGAGTAAACCTATCACCAAAAAAGGAATATTAATCCAATCAATCATCTAAAAGATAAGTCCAAAAAATAAAAAACTATAATTTGTGCTATTTCGTGCATAGGTATATTTACCAACGTACACAAAGAAAAAAAAAACTAAATATCTTAATAGAAATATATTAGGAAAATATGATTTATGTGCATGTTGCTAAATAATTTATAGATTATAGCTCATCTTCATATGCATTTCTATCAGATTGTACTTATTTTTGAGTAGTTTAAAACTGATTCTTGATTCATGGACGCATTGTACTCTATAACCTTATATGTGATGGATTTTTCTGGAAGGCAAATACATGAGAATCTTGTCTCAAGACTTGTTCAGCATTTTTCAAACACTAAGGTAGATGCTTAAGGTCTATTTTTACTATTATAAAGCTATAGACTGATAGTGCAAAATATATCAAGCAACAATTGCCATTTTACAGATAATGGCTACATTTAATGTTCATGAGTCAGGAATCAATTTTAAACTACTCAAAAAGAAGTACAACCCAATAATAAACAATGCATACAAAATGGATCATATCTATAAATTACTTAGAAACACGCACACGAACCTAGTGTAGGGCCGGTGAGATAGCTCAGCGGCATAAGCGCCTGCCTGGCAAGCACAAGGTCCTGAGTTCGACTCCCAGTACCTACATAAAAATAAACAAAAAAAACCCTAGCGTAAATACATTAAAAAATTAAAGACTATAGAAGGTTTCATAAAAATGTTGATAGCAATGGTGGGAATTTGGGAAGTGAAACAACATATGTACAGTAGTAATTAGCATAGTATTGTAAGAGAAATTTTCCCTTCTGGGAATGCACGGTCCATGCTGTCCCCCTCCTCCCAAGGTTCCTAGAATTGAGCTGTTACAATTTAAAGCTGCCTAAGTTAGATAAGATTGAGAACAGAGCAACCAGGGATCTGGGCTAAAAGATAAAAACAACTCCATGGCTAAAGAATTTACAAAGTATCCCTTTCCTAAACAAATGCTGCCCATATTAGGAAACGTCCTCCGCCGCACCATCGGCCAGCCTAAAAACTCCTGTATGAGTGTCTTCTCCCAATGAATGTAAAAAGCTGTTTAAACTAACCAATGCTATCTGCTTCTGTAACCGTGCTTGCAAAGACCCCTCCTCCCTTTGTTCTATAGACATATAAGCCCTACACAGACAAACCTCGGGGCCCACTGTTCCTGCGTGTTCAGTGAGCCCCACGCATGCTTGGATAATAAAACCCCTTGCCCTTTGCATGAGAGAACGCTTCTTGGAGTCTTCCTTCACGCGGCGGGTGTCTCGACCCTAACAGTATATGTAAAAACTATAGTAAGAAATAAGTTATGAGAAATAACTACTAGCTTTCAGTGTCAGAGTTAATTGTTTTAATTTTTCCCAAGAAGAGATGTAGGTCACTGGTGATTTTTTTTTCAGCTAAGGAACCAAATAGTCTTATTTTTTAAAAGATAACTCCGGTAAGACTCTACACTAGTAAATATGATTTTGAGGACTTGACTCTAAATCAATGTCTCAACCTTTTGCCTCGAAAACCTTTTTGCAAAAATATCTGTTGCCTGAACATCTGTCTCTGGTGTTAACCTTGATTTCTCCCCCCTAGCTATGCTTGTCATTGTCTTTCTGTTGCATCTTCCTCTTGCCAGAACTGGAGAAAGAAATCTCACTCAGCGCACTCCTAAAGATCTTTATCCTTCCTCTCATTGGTACTCTAGACATTGTCCCTATAATTTAAAACTGTGCAAAGCTATGAACCTGTGATTTCAAAAGCGTCTCTACTGAAGCAAAGACGCTGAAGATCCAGCAGCTAAATTAGCTGAGGAAAATAAAATTACCCTCCAATGACGTAGAGGCTATAAAAGCTATATTTTCCTGAAATAATTTTCATTTTAGGAAAGCTTTCAACTTTATTTGCCCACTAACAGAAATATGATTCATGTTTCTCCATTTCTTTGGTTATCAATCATGGTTTCTGTATGAGTACTTCTGTTTTACTGACTGGCATAGATGATTCTACAAATAATTAAACCTATAAAATTTTAATTAACTTTTTTTCTTTCTAAGAAAATGCAGTAAGTGAAGAAGTCCTCACTATCAAAAAATCTCACATTGTATTTGTCCCATAAAATTTAGACTGGGCTACAGAACTTCTACTTTGAGGAAAATTCCACAAATTCTTAGTGTTCTTCAGACTTTCTACAAATAAAGAATTGTGGGCCCATAGTTTTGTTCAAGGTCTATGATTTTATTTTTCATCTTTAACCTTAAGAAAATAAAAATGACCGATTTGAGTCAGCACATTAGCCAACATACTTGGAAAGGTTTTGAAAGCTTTTGCCTCAAAACTTTTGTCATGTTCTCAGAAAGAAATGCAAGTATTGGGAAGCAGATATGTAGATATATTTTATTTATTTTTTTTTTTTGTGGGTACCGGGGGGTCGACCTCAGGACCTCACGCACCAGCAGGCACACGTGCCACTGAGCAATATCACCGGCCCATTTTTCGTATGTGGGTTCCGGGAGTCGAACTCGGGCCCTCGCGCTTGCCGGGCAGGCGCTTAAGCCACTGAGCCATCTCACCGGCCCTGTAGATATATTTTAAAAGAAGTTAAAAATTGTCTTTCTTTAAAGATCAAACTGTTTTAAGTAGTCTAACTAATAGCTCCAGTTTTAAAGAGAATCTCCCCGAAGTATTTGAATTTATTTTTACCTACATCACAACTCCTTTTGCTATAAATTAAAAATAATTGCTTCTTATGGAAATTATTTTGTAAGGATAGAAAATAAACTGGCTTCATATATCAAGATAAAACATGCAAAGAACATTATTTTGTAATCCAAAGCGAAGTAAGATGTTTTGAAAATTACGGGAAATGTTTTCAAATTATGTGTTCTAAATACTGAATTTTTATTAACTTCCAACCTTAGTCATATTCGTATGACTTTCAGAGAAAAATGCTTATAATTTATTATATAGCTTTTATCTCTATATTGATTACCATATAGTAGAAATTACTCACTAAGAAAAAAATCCTCAAAGCAAATGTAAGGTAGCATTTTGACTTGAAATTAAAGAACTTAAGAATGAATTTAGATGTTTATATTTCAGTTTTGAAAGATTTAATTTTGAAATATGAGCAAAATTCACTATTTTACTTTTCAAACAAAATAAGATAAGGTGATGATTTGAGCTCTCTAATGTGATTATGAAAATGTGAAAGAATACACAAATAAGCTTTAAAAATTCTCCCAGAAACAATGAACCTGTGAGATTATTTTAATTATGGTGATTTTTTTTTTTTTTTCAGATCTTCTCCACTGAATTTCATGGTAGAGACAAAATAAGCAGAATTACTTGTTTAACACCCATCTCTCAAAGAACAGACAGCATTTCAACACAAATATATACAGTGTCACCTGCGGAGAAACTGCTCAGTGCCTTCCCATCCGTCAGGGACGCAAGCGTAAGAATTACCGGTTCAGTCAGTGAAGGTAAGCAACAGTGAGCAAGATATGAAGTTTGATATGAAAAATTTCTGCATTAGAGACCGATTTTCAATTTTTACTTTTCTAAGATGCATGGTTTTTCAGGAGTAAAATTGTCAGAGAATTCTTTGGTTGCATTCTTGGTTTAAGTTTTCTTTTAAGAATATTGATGGCCTAGGCTAATAAATATTCTTTCTGGATCTGTGGGAAAGATGCTGTCTTTATTAGGATGTTTAAATTTCAGTAGATAATTGGAGCTCAATCCCAGCTCATTTTATTTTAACTATCAGTTGAAATTATTTACAAAAGCCTTGTACTACTTGCCTCCTTTACCTTTATTTAATGTCCTTTGAATCACTATGTGTAAATCGTACCCCTCAAAATTTAGTTGAAAGACCCTGAGATACGAAAAGTTTATTTTTTTAATTTGAAATATTTTGATGACTAGAGTCTGTTTCAGTATTTGCTATGATCCACATTACTAAATCAAATGCTGTCATATGGTGTAATAAATAGTAGATCATATTTTAAATTCCTAGTTCACTCTTAAAGTCAGTATCACTCAGGATAATCCAAATGAGAATTGTAGCCCTTAGCAAGGTATTCCTTATTCAAGAAAAAGTATTTTTGAATATTGTTATATATTCTAAGCAGAAAGTAGCTTGTTATACTTTTTTACTAATTTAACATCAATTAAACTACTTTCTGTTATTTTAAAGAATTAAATTAAAATATAGTGTCTTGCCATGTAAAGAATATTTTTTCTATTTAGTAAGTAAAATAATATTAGTAATATTTATAACCCAATGAATAAAATATTCCTTAATTCTAGTGAATCTAAAGAACTGCAATTTTATATTTCATAATTCAAGTAAGTCATTTGGTTGGGAATATGTCTATTTTATGTAACGTCATTGTTCTGACACATTATATGGGATGTGAATAACAAGAGTTTGCATTCACAGCTGTTTGCGAAGTCACTAAAATTCCTTTTACTCTTAAGCTGTTATCAGAAATGTCATTTATAGAGCCAGATTTGTCTGCATATAATGGGTGCTTGGTGGCAGCGCAATTCGCTAAAGCCCAAGGCTATTGACTGTTAATTTATTTTTCTGACTTCTTTCTTCGCCTCTTCCTTCTGAAGGTCTAGAGCAGACAGATATTTTCCAGCGAGATGGTCTTGCAACCACTGGCTTGCCAGGATTAAGCATTGGCAGAGCCTTTCGAAGTGATTTACTCCAAGAAGTGATCTCCAGTACAGAGCTTTTAGCAAAGCAGTTTTCTTTCTTCCAGAGATGCTTTTTCTTCTCAGTTTCTGAATTTTGGTGTTCATGACGCTGCATCTGCATCACCTAAGACTACCCAAACTTCCACAGCCACACCAGCATTCTCTTTCCTTGACAGGAGAGTAAGGGCCCCGTTTCTCATTCCTTCCTCAGCGACAGATTTTATTTTCCTCACACCATCTTTATTATTTGAGAACTATCGCACTGTTGCCTTGGCTGCTACCACAGTGAATTCAGCAATTAGTGGCATTCCAGGGGCTGATATTGAGTTAAACAGGCGCTCATTCCTCTCCAGTGGATTCCAGCTCACAACTGCTTCCAAGAGTGCACCCCCAATTCTCTCTAGGAGGGCTCAAGAGGATACTGAAGAATATTCAGCTGTTCGCTTAATTTCGAGAAGGGAACACTGGAGATCGCTGAGCTCCGCAATGCCTTCCATTTATCCTGCGAAGATAATTATATTCAAACAGGTACCCATCTTAAACTCATCCACTGTGCCCCAGCCCGGTACACAAGCCTCCATTCCCACTGAATATCAGCTTATTACTGAAGCATCCATGGACCGGAGACTGACAAGCATCGAATCACGGGCTGCTGACTCTTTAAGCGAATTAAGCCAAACATGTGCAACATGTTCTATGACTGAAATAAAATCCTCTCATGAATTCTCAGATCAAGTTGTGCATAGTAAACAGTCCCATTTTTATGAGCCATTCTGGTTGAAGTCAGCAATATTAGCCAGCTGGTACGCGCTAATGAGAACTCAAACTATCACTTCTGGGCATTCATTTTCTTCTCCTACTGAAATAACACCATCCCTGGCATTCAAAGAACTATCATCTTTGTTTCCATTCAAAAAGAAGTGCAAAAGAAACAATTTTATCCTCGTCCTTGGAAGAATCCATTGCCCTATCGAGTAATTTGGATGATAATTTATGTTTGGATAAAACTTGTTTATCCATTTTCCCTTCAAAAATTTTCTATTCAGACTTGCTGTACTCTGATTTGACTTCAAAACGGACTACTGATGATCTGTCAGCATCAGAAAACATTTTAAAACTATGGAAATTAGGAAAATATCACATTACTATAGGCCCCACCGAAGTACTGAGTCAAGACAATTTACCAGACAGAGGAGAGAGTAAAATATCACACGACCAGTTCAAATTTCACACAAGTGACAGTTCTCTAGATCTGGAGTTAACCTTACATCATTCAGGTGTTACTTGGAAGACATTCAGAAACCACGCATTCCAGTGACCTCAGAAACAATCAGCCACTGTATCCAGGCTTGGGACCTGATTTTACAAAGGAAATTCTAATATGTTTTATGCCATCTCAGCAATTCAATCTCTTCCCACACAGACCTCTCTCACATACCTGTAATTAGGCCATATTGGGCGTATTCCCTGGAGATTCTTACCTTGAATTCTGATTTAAAGGAGGAATTGTCCGATCGGGATCTTCAAGCTGCTGTGTATGGTCGAAGATCTCCCGCTGCGGGCCGGAGTCTTTCCAGCACTAGATCTTTTACCTCGTCGACACCAGGGTTCCTTGCAGCACACCAGCGTCTGATGAGTCCTGGTGAGTTTTGAGGTTTCTCCTCGGTAAACTTAGAAATGCATTTCTTTTCCTCAGAGAAGACAAAGCCTGTCATGGTCGCCAGGTGCTCTAAACAGCCGAACTGTAATCAGGGCAGCAGCCAGCTCAATGGGGATGGCACCTGCTGTCGCACCTGTCACAGATGGTTATTCTGTATGTGCTGCCACCAGAGCCAGCAGATCGATGCGGGAGTGTGCTGGGGACGACCAGACCGCTGGCAAGCAATCAGAACTGAGCTAGTCCAACTCATTACAACAGAGCCTTCAAAGTTTAGCAATAACTTTTATTATTCTCACTTCTTGAAATAGCTTCTTTTGTCAGGGAGAACACAAGGTAACATGCTCTTTCCAACGTTACCTCCAGTGCTGGCATTTTGTAATAGAAAGAAGTGAGGAAATCAAGGGAACTTTATCAGGTTTTTCTATCCTATATGTTATGATATATCATTTTTAAATTTAAATCTGTGAGGCTTTCACTGTATGTAATTCAAAGCATGAATTAAATTTGTGGACTTTATTTAACAAAAGCACTATATAACATTTGCAAGAGATTCAAGTGGGTGAATTTGAATTCGGAATCTTAAATAATTTATCACAAATTCATTTCCTTACAAACATTTCTTACTTTTGAGCACTTTTGGAATCATTAATGTCCTCTTCCCTTGTAATTGTTATCAAATTGCTAAGGTTGTGGAAAAAAAAAGAAAAAGTTTAAAGAATTACAATTATCAGAAAGAGGGAGTTTTTTTCATTACTGAGAGAAGTTCTGTCTTGTGGAATTTTGGATGTTACTTTGTGGTGGTGAAGCTAATTTTCCTACAAGGAGAAACATAAATGTTTTGATTCCATATGTATGGATATGATTCTACTGTAGAAGAAACATTTACTACCTAAAGTATTTTAGATGTGTAATTTATGGCAGACAGCTCAGTAATATGAAAGACCAAATCATTATATTTGGTATGTCCAAATTGATGAGATTTTCATTATAAAGTTTCTAAATAGAAGATAGTAAATTTAATTACAAATTTAAATGTAGTATTCTACTTGTACTTTCACAAAATTATAGCTTATAGTTTAACTGTGATGGCTTATAAAAATGCCCAATACACCATGTCTCATGAATAATATTCTGGGTAAATTCAGCAGAGATAAAACTTCTCCTTTCAAATACTCTGCCCCACCCAAAGCCACTTCTTGGAAATAATTGGGTCACTAATTTTGCACTCCCCCCAAATCAAACACTGTGATTGCTTTTTATGAACATAACCTTGTCACTTTTAACACCTTACTCTAATTGCGAAGACTCTTGGATGAATTTGTCTCCTCGTCTCCTTTGAGTTTTGATTTCTTAGTAAATTTAAACCCAGTAACCAACCACAGGGCATTTTCTGGCTTTCACCAGTGTGTTCATCTACGATGTTGGGCAGACTAAAATCATGGAACGGATAATGGGCCACTGAGTTAAAAAGAAGCCCCAGGCCACTCCCTGAGGTTAGCAAAGTGAGGGAGAGGGAGTTGCCTTTGAAACACCTTTTAAAATGCATGATTCCTGACTCTTTGGCATAGTGACTATTAATCACCATTGTCTGTCTTGGACCAGTCTGTGTGGGTTAATTTAGTAAACAAAGCAAATGAACTTCAATGAAAAGAGGGAACATGTTCTAGCAACTCAACATTGTTTTCCTACAGCAGTATTACTCTCCAGTGTTTCTACCACTAATTTGATAAGGAAATCAGGGAGAACAGAGCTTCTTAATCCAGATATTCTCCAATAGCAACTGATTTAAAAAAGGTATAAAAAATGATTTCTATGATTTCCATTTATTATATTCTTAGTTGCAGAATTCTAAATTAAAGAGTAGAATATTAATAAATGATGACTGGATTTTTTTAAAAATAAAATTCAGTGTAAGATTTTAATAATATGATTTACCGCAGCTTCAGAAAAAAAATCTTAGACAATTATAGTTTACTAAGGGCATATTTTTTTTTCTGTTTTTCCTTAAGAGCTTTGGTTTATCTCCACGTCTCTTTTTGCATCTATTAATATTCCCCGCAGATGTCAAAATATATATCTTGCAATATTCAGTGTCATTCTTTTAACTGATGCATAAAAATTGTACATATTTACCCAAGGAACATGTGATATTTTCATACATATATTCACTGTGTAATGTTCAAATAGGGGCAAACACATCTTTCACTTCAAACAATTAGTACTTCTTATGATAAAAACATTTGAAGTCCTTACTTCCAAATTTAAAAGGAAATGTAGTGCTTCGTTATCATCTGTAGTCACCATACTGTGCAATAGAAGAGCAGGACATCTTTCTTCTATGTAACTATAACTGTTACCCATTAATCGATCAACCTTCCCACTCTCTTCTCCCCCAGCACCTAGTAACCACTCTTCACTCTCAACTTCTATGAGATGAACTGCTTTAGATTGCATATATGAGTAAGACCATGCTGTACATACAATTCTGTACCTGACTTATCTCACTTAACATAATGACCTTCACAAATGACAGGATTTTATTCTTTTTTGGAGATGAATAGTATTCCAGTATGTATATGGACCTCATTGTCTTTACCCATTCATCAGTTAATGGAAGCGTAGGTTGCTTTCATTTCTTACCCATTGTGAATAGTGCTGCAATGGGCACAGGAATGCACATGCCCTTTCAACCCGGTGATTTCATTTCCTTTGGATATATACCAAGTAATGGGATGTTCTAGGTCATACAGTAGTCCTTTACAGAAAAAGTTTACTAACATCCTGCATCACTATAGTTCTGATAATCCTCAGTTTGGTGCTCATATCTGCCACACAGGGACCCAGAACAGTTGGGATTTCAGACCTGTGTAACCCTGTTGTGCTACTCCAAGTCAAGTGCTCTTGTTTTCTGTCCACTCTCATGGGGACCTTGAATGCATACATGAGGAGTGGCGGGCACTTATTACCTATCTTGCTGAAGCCCTTAGATCTGTGTCCAGGACTGGCTCGGGGAAGTGTGACCTCTGCAGTCACACAGGACCTCATACTTATTAGGACCCCACTCTCGATGGAGCTGTGGCGTGTGGAGTTTCGAGTGACCGAGCAGGAGTGCAGGTTCAGGTGTTATGAAAGCCGACGACTTCCACCAAGCATTAGAATGTGTTCGTGTCAAGAAATGAAATACAACCAGTTGAGTTACATCTGAGTTTTAATGCTTCCACTCTTGTGTTAAGAACAAAATTCATGTGCAAACAATGAAGTATGAATTATGTAGAGCATAAAATATGTAAGGTAAGTGTTTATAGAGTTTGACTTCCTTCTATTTACTGTGGAAGCTTCCATCCCTCGATATGAAGATCCATGGTAATATTTATAACAACAGTTGAAAAGTTTCCATTTCTTACTTAGAATGACATTAAATAGCAAATAAAAAGACCATAGAAGTTGGAAGAAGCTATGGAACAAAGGGCAACGCTTTGTATTCTGTGTTCTGGTACTTTTAATGGCATCTCTTTCCAGCTTCTTTGACCAAACGACCCTGGTTTTGAAGTATGTATAGGACCCTGCCAGGGGACTGCTGCTCAGGAAGTCGCTCCCTATGCCTCTGCAACCCAGGCTTCATGCCCAGAGTCTCCCTCATTCTTGACGCTAAACTAATTCTTGACGCTAAATCTTTTTAGTTTGATTTTAGACATTTTTTTTCTCTTCTTTATTTTGTTACTGATTTTCTTTTTCCATTCCACAAATCATCAAGTTTCTTTTCTTAATTCTCAGGCTTCTTTTCCTCAAAGATTCTTTGGAGCCACAGCTAGATTTATGGCTTCAGATATGTGCAGAGAAATCAACTCTTTTCATTTTTGACTACTCAACACTTTTTGCCAATAGCTCTCTGAAACATTTTAAGCTAGGATAATGCTGTTATTTCCCGAAAACTGAAATCTTTACCTCCTTTCCCACTTATACATTTATTCCCTTATGCATCTCTCAGGTGAAAGTTTTGTCCATCTAGGTTTCTAAGCTTCAGGGCAAACTTTATTTTATCAAGAGTACTATTGATTCTGTCTACAAAGTTCTTTTCCAACACTTTATGACAGACCACTGTTACTATTACAGTTTTCCTCTAGTCACTCTTACACAGTATTTTTGTAAATGGGGATATCTTTTTCCAGTTTATAGTCTCTCTGATCTGTCTTCCATATTACTTTCAGAGATATTTTATATGCTTCTTCATTCCTTCGCTCTAAAAACTACAGTAACTTTTCATTTCTGATAAGAAATGATTTAAGATCTTAAGATTTCCACTTGTATAACCTACATAGAATATTCAACCTTGATCACATTATCTTAATTCATTCTACTCATCCCTACCCTATTTTATGATTATTAATTTCTGAATCCTATCACCCAGCTACATGACTACAATTTAGAATGCATAATGCCTCCCCATGAATGTCGTCCATTGCGCAGTTTGTTAAATTTCCTGTGCTGAGGCCCGATTCAAGCTAATCAAGCTATTGGAGGACTTTGGTAAGCTTCATGCTTTATTCTTTTCCTTTATATTTAGTACTATGGAACATTGTGCAAAACTTAGCATGATCTTGGGTTTGGTTATTTCTTGTTCTTTGTTAGCTTCCTCAGGGCTCTTTCGGGAAAAGAATCATATGTTATTTTATATAGTGTCTTATTAAAGATGTGTCGTAATGATGGAGTTATAGGAAAGACTGTAAAATACCTATCTTTAATATGATCACAGTGATCCATCAATTTAATACGCATTAGGGAGGTTTAGCTGTGGAAGCTGCTAGGAGGAGAGCAACACAAGCTGTGGATATGTGGAAACCTGGGGGTAGGAAAATGAAGAATATACCAAGACTGGAGAATTAATCAAGGATGGAAGAAGCTGGATAACTAAGATGGAAACTGGATAACTCAATATGCAGTGAATTTAAGAAATCATCAAATCATTCATGGCTCCTATGGTGTGCTATTTTGTAGGCAAGTGGTGTGGTATCAGGATACTCTAGGAAGCTGGCGAGACAGGTAAGGATGGGAGATCATGATTCATTTCTGAGTAATTAACTAGTATAGGGCTTGATTATGGATGTTCAGGAGCAAGATTCATTGAGAAAACAGTTACCTGTTCATGAAGAGGATTTAACACACTGGTGTTCAAGAGAAAATACCAGCTCTGCAGTGAGAATATAAGTGAGGATGAAAATTTCATGTACTGAGTGGAAGACAAGGCAATAACCCAGTCCTGTGACCTCACCCAATGTTTGACAAGGCTTGGTGAGGACAATGATGGTGAAGAAACAGTTTGACCATGAAACAACAAAAATATTTGTGGACATTTCTGGATATTACAGGATTTTAGGCAAACAATTGCTTATGTTGAGGAAAATTATTGTAAAATAACTTCCAGTAATTCATTACCTACTTATTACCTAACAATGATATTGAAGGTCTGGTCTCTGAACAAATTTACAGAGGAAAAACCAGCAGAAACTGTTTTGGTTGCATTCCCTTAACCGATCAATGTTTGAGTTGGCATCAAAATTTGAGTTTAGAAGATCTTACTCATTCTTCACGTCCTTCATGTCTTCTTAGCTCCTGTCCTAGAGCAGATCTTGATCTTGGCCTTCTAGTGAATGCTGTCTCTTACTCCAGGTATTGAGGGACACTAAGAAAGAATTGGGGGAAAGTAAAGGAGAAGTTAATAAATATGGAGTAATGGACTGACACTCTCAGTCTTTTGCCCATGGATGGGTCCAAAAGAGCTAATTCTGATAGTGAGGAGAAATAGTTGCCTCTGCAGACATCGTTTTTCTTATTTTACTATTATCAGTCACTTTTACACAGGAAATTAATAAAATGTTATTTCTGTTGCTTCTCAAATCTGTATGTAAATCACATAGTGCAGGATAAATGTCACTGTTATGAATATTGATTAGTAGAATATTGAGATGTTATTTAATGTCAATAATAAATGTTATTCAGACTCCTGCACAGTGTTAAAACAGTGATTGACATAACCTGTTATTTTCTTTAGTGTTTCACTTAGTAACATATTTTATTGTCCTGAAATCTCTGGTATGGATCATGTAAGTATAAATAACACAGGTGCTTCATGGTCTCCTGAAGTTTAATTTGCAGTGAAAATAGGTAGATAAGAAACTAAGCAAAATAAGTTTGTATTTCTACATAACACTATATACTTATTCTGGTGGTTTGGGTGGAATATCAGCTTGATTAGCTTAAGGAATCCCCTGGGAGACTGATACATCGCACTTCTGAATGTGTCCAGGTGGGTCGTGAAAGTGTGACTTTGGGTACAAAGAATTCCTGGCTGGAATTCTTCCCTGCCTTTTCTTGGCTACCATAAACTAAGCATCTTTGCTCTGCTATGCCCTTCTTCCATGACTTTTCTTCCTTGTAGCCAGTCACCCATGAACTAAATCCCCCTGAAACTGAAAGCCCAATTATACAAATCCCCCTTTAAATTGTGAGAATGGAGTACTGTATTCTAGTTCTGGGAAAGCTGACTAATACAGAAAACTGGTATCAAAAATGGAGTCATCATTGTGATTCTTCCAGGACACGTGGTTCTGAAGCACTTGGAACTGTTTGCAGGAGGAATTTATAAGAGTTTAGAGATGAGGTTTAGAGGAGCCCTGGAACGCTGTAAGCAGAGCCTGATGGGCAATTCTGGCCATACCTCAGAGAACTAGAATGCTGATAAGAATGCAGATAGTAAAGGCCAGGCTCAGGAGCTTTCAGTTGGGAACAAGGACTCCATTGGGAGTTGGATGGCAGGCCTTGTGTACCATGTTCTGACAAAAAAAAAAAAAAAATTATTTATAATTTGTTCATGTCCTGAGACTTTGCAGGAGATTCAGATTAAAGGCAGTGGACAAAATTTGATGAAGGAAATTTGAAGACACCCCAACATTCAGGCTGTGTTGGAAGTATTTGTGGCTGTATTTAGTTAGATTTATAATGAGAATTTTGGGCAAAAAGTAGAGGAGAAATGTTTGAGAAAATTAAATTTTGAACAAAAAGCAAGCACATGTAAAATTGGGACCACAGAAGGTATGACTGCTGGAGAAATCGGTACCAACAAATAGAAAACAAGTTCACTGTACAGGAATAAGGAGAAATACGCCTTGAGAGTATCTCAGAAACCAGCAATGCCCCACTATCCCAGCCTCAATTCTTCAAAAATGTCAACCTTTCACTTGAGAGAGAGATCCAGGCACCTCAGCTCAAGAAGCGCTTCCTAGGGAATTGGTTGCACAAGATTCGTTTCACTGTGCTCAGATATTCATGTACTCAGGAGTTGCTGCAGCCATGATCAAAGAGTGTCTGGCCACTGTTCCCTCTGTCAGATGACATTGGTGTACTCCATGTAATAATGGTTTTACTGGCAAGAAGAATGCAAGAGTTGGGGGTAAAGGGGATTTTAACCCAGACTTCAAATGAAGTCCAGAGAAGTCAGGCAAGGACTCTCTGAGAGGGCAATGCATGGAAGATGTTCCCCAGGAAGTCAGAGATGCCAGAGTTATCAGTCTGCAAAGTAAATATGCAGACTTTGTGTGAAACAAGCCCAAGAGAGAGACTGTTTGAGCTGCAGGAAGCAAGACCATACAGGTGGGGCCATCCAAGCCTTTTGGCACTCAAAAAGCTCATGGTCACTAAGCTACAGAACTTAATGTGTGTCCTGCTTTGTTTGAGTCTTCCTTTGATTTGATTCTTTTCTATCCACCATTCCTCTTTTTTGAAATGGGTAAGTTAGCCTGTGTTGATCTCAGTTTCCTCATCTACGAAACATGTCTTTTAAAGTCATTTCTTTCTCGAACATTCTGCAAACATAAGGCTGTGCATATATTTATTACGAACAAGCCTTCACTCCAGAACGATGGATTGTGGAACATATTTCTAAGGAATGCTTATGTAGTCCACTTATCCCCAAGTCACATGTTGCTTGCAGGATGGTTTCCGAGCTCTGACTTCTCAGATGATCTTTTGTGGGTGTTTTAGTGGCTAATGATTCCACACTAAAGCAAAAGTTGGCTCAGAATCCTTACAGATTGTCCAGGTTATTTACTTACATATTTAAAAGTCCTCAGCTGTACAGTTCATTTTGTGTTAAGATGGCAAAAACTGGAAAGTTAAAGAAACCTAGAAATGCCATTTTACAACTTATTAGTTCTTTCAAGACTCTGACTGAGCCTCCATTTCTCCTCTTGTAAAATGGATCTGCTGCTAATTTTGCTGGTGATTTCACAAGTTATGTGAACTAATCTCTGTAAATGTCTGTCCCACTGCACTTTCAATGATACCTTGACTCACAACTTTCATTTTTTGGAAGTTTAGTTCTACGTATTGTTTTTGCCATTACTGCATTTAACACCTGGCTGGTCCTTAAGCTGTGAGTATCTGAAATGTGAACTCGATGCTTGACCCCAATTTTACTGATATGCAGCTTACCTTTGACACATTCAAATACTGCTGACTAACGTACCCTGCTGTGACATAGAGTGTCTGGACATACACACTCTCTCCTTGTCGTGGTTTACATATCTGACTGTACTTATGCAAGGGCTACCAACCCTTCTTCAGATCTCTTTAATTGCTGTTTATGATTTTTAACCACAACTCCAACTCCAAAGTCATGATTTAATTGGATGCATCTAGCCTCTCCTTTCTCAGCTTCCAAATATAAAATCCTTAAAGTATAGAAACCACATTAATTTCTATATTCCAATTTTGTATTCCTACCTCCCCCTTTCCTATGAAAGTGCACATTTTAATTTCTGAAGAATTATTTAATATTAAAAGAAAGATGATGTGAAAATCCAATGTATATTTGCAAATGGATAAAATTTTACTTATAATTTTGAATCTTCAGATGATAAATTTAACATTTTTGATTAAAGGTTATAACCACATTTATACTTTTCTATTTTTTCCCATCTATACTCTTATTTTAGTTAAATTATCTCCATTTCATTTAGACATTGTATAAATTGTTATCTAGTGGTTTTTTAATCTCGTCTTTTTTGATACCAGTGCCTTAGTAACTCTACAACACTCTGTGAGTTATTTCTACTGAGAGGAAATAAAGTAAAGTTGTATTTTATCATTCTCACAGCTGAAATCAATAGAGTCAATTATGTGCTTTTCCACCATTTAATATTTATACCTGGAGGTGTATAAGTATCACTGCTTATACAAGTGAAAAAAGACTTTATTTACAAAACAAGAAAGCCTGCATAAAAAATAACATATTTTTCATGAATGACTGGGAAGTGTATTTATTTTTATTAACCTCATAATAACTAACCCCCAGATTTTATATCTGATTAATATTTAATAGCATAAGAGATGAATTTGTCAGTTATGATGCCACAAAAATGTAGTGGAAACAAAAACATGCATGTAAAGGGCTTGCGCTTTGCATTAATGCCTCACAGAAATTAGCATATTACTTCTTACAATGTCCTTATCACAGTGTGTGTCTTCAGAATTTAGGCTCAGTTATCAAGCTATCCAGTACCAAATCCACTTAGTATGTGATCTTAGAATGTGATCTATGATCCACTGAACTACTTCCTGCCTTATCTTTCTATCTTTCACGTGGGAATACAGTTACTATGTTTATTCTTAATGTTAGATTCAAGAATATGAAATGAATTCTTTCAAAATATTTATTGAATTTAAAAAGAACAAACATCCAAAGAAGAGAGTCTGTCCATAGTAGCATGGCTTGGGAAAAGAATTTAGGTGTCTCTTCTGAGGTACCCTAAGGTCACTGTGCACTGTGAGATGGTCACACCGAGGTTGACTTAGACGTCTAATACAAACAAACAAGTGGACAAGAGAACAGACCAAACCCATCTGCTATAAGGATTGCAGGGTTTCTTTCTGAATCAATCATACTTCAAGACCACTAAAGGTAATAAAAGAGACCGTAGCACACATCATTAATTGTTTAAATAAAGAAAAATAAATAATAGTTTCAAGAAAGTACGTGACTCCAGGAAAAAATAAACAATATTTTCTCAAAATGTTATAATGCATAAATCTTGTGAACATCAGAAAATGGCTTTTGAAAAAAATACAAGAAAAAATGTGTTCTTAGATGTATTAGTCAATTTCCCATTTAGGAGACAAAATACCAAACACCCACAATTTAAGGAGGAGAGGTTTATTTTGCCTCATGTTTCAGAAGATTCGGTCATGATTTGTGGGCTCCAAGGCAGAAATGGAACCGAAGAGGGGATGGAGAAGGAAAGCTGCTCAACACATGGGAGCCAGGAAGCAAAGAGAGAAAGAATACACTTTTCCAGTCCACACTACCAGTGACATCTCCAAACAGGCCCCAATTCCAAACAATACTCTCAGCTACTGAGCTCACTCATGGTGAATCCACTGAGGAGTACAGTGCCCCCATGATCCAGTCACCTTCTAAAAGCCTCACCCCTACATGAGACTTTCAGAGGATGTTTTAGCCCCAAACCATAACATTTCACTTTTATAGTGAGCCCTTTCCAGTCCTTGTCACGGTCTGGGAAGTTTATATTTGTAATCCCATGGAAAAGTTACAGGAATTCTAGCAAGTTAACTCCAATCTACCACTTCCAGTGCAACCCACAGCGACAATGAAGACACTAAGGCATATTTATAGTTGTGGGGAGCCAAGGGGTTCCTAAGTCCAGCCGAGATGGTGGTTATAGGAACAAAGGCCTTGACCCAGGGCTGAACCCGGGTTTTATTAATTCTCAACGAGGCGAGTAGCTTGGGGATGAGTGACTGTGAGAGTGGCGGGAAGTCCATGAGTACTGTGAGCTGGGCTAGGTAGGAGGCCTGAAATCACCTTTGCAAATGCAGAGGGAAGGATATGCAGAAGGAGTAATCTGCATAACACAATTCAAGATAGTATCTAATGTTTTGGGGTCGGTGCTGTGTAATCTTTTATGCCCTGGGAAGTCATAGCCTCTTACTCGAGGCTCGATCCCAGCCAGCAGCGTGGAGCATGGCTCTCCATACAGCCCAGCTCACCCACGTGTTTTGGGAGCTACAGGGGTGAGGAAACACTGACCTGTCACCTTGCTTCAAAGACTACACATCAGCACCTCAGCTGGACCGATTTGCCTTGCATAAAGCCAATTGAAGGAATAAGGAAAAGTCCTAGCCAGCTCTGTACATATCAGTACATGGAAATAGGGCCAGGTCTAGCCAAAATGGAAATAATTGTTCTTTTAAGGAGAGCCATTCAGATGATCCTCCACACACTTTTGCACTCCAAAAGGCTTATGGCATCTCATTAGGTAAAATGAGAATTAATCCATTCGTAAGAGTTACCAGTGTCTCAACAGTTCCAGCATTGCTGAAAAGTATATATACAGTTTTCTTTGAGATTGAAAGAAAAATTTTGGGTGTGAGTCCCTGTAAAAATCAAAAAGGAAGTTGAACAGTTTCAACATACAATGGCATAGGGTAAATATTCCCATTGTAAAAGGGAGGCATATGGAAATAGAGAGAAATTGGACCTTAGTGGAAGTCTCCATGACCCTACAATTTTTGCATTCTTCTGGGCTGAAAATCCAGCACCACATGGATGACACCAAAGCCTGCCACCAGCTCGAGCAGTAGCCAGGCACCCTTAGAGCATGTCTGCAATGGCTTCTGAGTGCCTGGGTAGTTTAGCACAGAGAAATAAAGCCCGAACAACTGATGTCCTAGGAAGTCCTTCTTGAGCCAGGATCCCAGGGACTGTCTTCTCAAATGGAAGATTTACACATTGCATCTTGGCCAACTCCTGAGATGTCTCCAAACCCTATTTCCTATTGCCCTGAGGCAAAGTACTTAGCATTTATTTTTATTGTTAATTTTTTAAGGAACCATGTTTTCCTTTGCCACAACTTCAGAGGTACTTCTTTTTGGTGAAATTGCAAACTTTCCAAATCATTGAACTCTGCTTTTTTTTACCCAGTTCTCACTGTACATGTGGCTACAAGTAGCGAGAAGTACCCCATGACACAACCTGAGTATTGAGCTGCCTTGAAATTTCCTGCACAAGATCAGTTAGTCCACTACCTTTAATCACAGTTTCCCATAAAGTCTCAGGACATGGGCAAAACGAAGACAAATTTTCTGTCAGAATGTAATGTGCATACCCTTTAGAACAATTAATTGCCTGTGGAGTCCTTGTTCCCAGTAGAAACTCCCTAAGCCTGGCCTTAACTGTCTGCATTCCTTAACTGTCACCATTCTGTTCTTCTGAGCTATGGTCAGAGTCACCCCTCAGGCTCTGTCTTCAGCAGTGATGGTGAACCTAGGACATGTATGCCACAGCAGGCATGCAGACCACTCTCTGTCGGTGGGTGAGCCAAGTCGCCCCAGCACTGCCCCAGCAGCCAATGATCTGATAACAGCACACGAAGGGGCAGTATTAGCACTCCGCCATAAATAAATGGGTTTTAGGTTGCAGTTCAGGCACTCTTCTCTAAAAGATTTGCTGTCACTGGTTTAGGTCATTTCAAAGAGACATTTTATTTAGAGATTTTGTATTAAGTGCTTAACTTATAAGAAAGAAATTTAAGTGTTATGTCATTCATTTACAATATAGACTATGTGAGAAATCCCATTTTTTTAAACATAAAAATTTGTGTGCCCAGATTTTGAACAGAAATGCTGTTAAAGATATAACATATCAAAAAAATAAAATAAAATAAAAGATAAAATACTCCAGATGACACTTTGATATATGTGATACCTCTGAAGTAGAAAAAATTATTCCAACTTATTTGACAACAGTTTCTTTACATTATAAGTGACTAAGAATATGGGTAAGAATGAACTGTTCATTGTGCTGGGAAGAGAAAGTCATTTGAATCCTTTGTTCTTTATTCACTGATTTCTATTTGAAGCTTTCCACTTAGTGCCAAGACTTTCTTTTTCACAGAATGCTTAACTGATAATAACATGAACTCTGCTAATACTCATGATTCAATGATGCTTTTAAATATTTTGTTTGTAGAAAAGCATTACCTTTCAAAGCTAACATTCATTGATTACTGTATATGGAGGAATTTATCTTTGCAATTATAATTTTTCTAAAGGCAAATCAAGGTTTAAATGATAAACTTACATCTTCAGTGCCCTTACTTTAAAATTTGCTGTCATCCTACATAATTACTTTTAATTCAACTCAATGTCAATCTTTTTAAAGGCACTTTGATGTTGATTTTTTTAAATTTTATGATTAAAAATGATTCGTGCTCCTAAGAATTTGTAGTATGCACTTTATTTATATGAAAAAAATTTAAGCAAGAAGATTTAAAAACTACAAGGGTGATAGTGAAAAAGTAATATCTTTCCATATGAGAAGTATCCTGGTCTATCCATTCTACCTTCAGAAATGTCAAGTTAAAACAAATTTTTAATACTTCTCCCACATATCATATGTCCTTCCGCATGAGGTATTGTTATAATTTTAAAAAGGAGCTTGTATAATTTTCAATGTTGTTTCTGTACATATTTTTGTTCAAAGGTGATAAAATTCCAAAAACAAGGGCTAACTAGAAAACAACTGAAAAAACCATATCCAGATTCTGCTAATCTTCCCATGTGTACCTGTTGTAGACCTGGTCATGATTAATTGAAACAGGAAAATTAACTGAGACAGGAAAATTGGTATAAGCTCTAAATTCATTTCAAATTTGAGTAAAGCGTTTCTTAAAAATGCCTTCACATTAACTTTATTGATCCTGAAATTAGAGGCAAGACCAGATGATGCAGCTGCATCTAAAATTTTTATAAATAAAACATCCTATTTTTAAAAATAATTTTAAATCATGAATACAGAATACCATCTCTGTAACAGTTTATTAAAAAAGAACCAGGCTATATGCTGACTTCAGGTTATAAAGCAGGGCAAGGTAGCTGGCTAACATAGGAGAGGGCAGGGAAAGAAGGCATAAATTAAAGAAGTCTCCGCTGGGGGATAGCTTCAGAGTTTTCACACGCTGAAGGGTGTATGCAGGCAGCATGTTGTCCTGATTTTTATTTATTGCTGCATAACATATTACTATGAATTTAGTGGCTTACTACATGTATGTATTATTTTACCCAATTGTATAGGTTAGATGTCTAGGCACGGTGTAAATAGATTCTCTCCTGTAACTACTGTTCTTAGTTTTTATCTGGACTTGGAATCTTCCTCCATGCTCGTTCATTGTAGGAAGCCTTCATTTCCTTGTCATTTTAGTATCAATGTACCTGTTTCCTTACCAACTGCCAGCTGGGTACGGCTCTCAGATCCTAGAGACAATTCTCAGGCCTCTGTTGTTTGACTCTCTCCATCTCAGAAACAGAGAACTTGCCCATGTCAAGTCCCTGTCGTCGTTTGAATCTCTTTACATCCTCTTCTGCTACAAGTAGAAGAAAACGCTGCCTTTAAGGGGCTCATTTGATTATGACAGACCGGCCCATACAATCTTCCTTTTGTCATATAATGTAATTACAATTGATGTCACATTATGTTCACAAGATTCATCCATATTCAAAAGGAGAAGACTATTCAAGAAAGGTCACTGGGAATTTTGTTTTACTATTCTGACCACTGCATATGAGAATCCCGAAGGCTGCAGCTTTACAGTAGGAGGGGTGGACAGAAACAAGAAGACAGGCCACAGGGAGACCCTCAAGCTGGTAAACCGTGCTCAGGGCCTCCCCTCCTTGCAAGTAGCCTGTGAAAATGAATGGAGGCAGAAGAGGAATCTCATTGTTCCAACTGAGATCAGCACACAGGTACTCAGACGTCAGAAAGGTAAGCAGTGAAGAGGGGAAGACCAACAGCTGTGTTTGTGACCGACGCACAGCAGCAGTCCCCAGCACAAGGCAAAGTGTGATTAAGGATGAACAGGCCAAGGTTAAATGTTACAAAATATTCTTTTTTCTTCTATTTTACGAAACATTATTAACTACTTTCTTAGAAAGTCAATTAGAAAAACATGGGAAGGATTTCCTATGTTTTAAGAATTAGCCGAACAAAATGAATTTTCCTCTCACTTTATCCTCACCACAACCTCTCTAGGTTTTGGGGTGATAACTCCTGTTCAGTTGTTCCGGGATGGTCCTGTCCGTTTTACGTTATTTCTATAATGACTTTCTTCTATTACACTTGTATGGCTTCAGTCCCATGTGTGATTGTTCATTATCTACAGCACACACTAGATAATAAGCTGTTTAAAAGCAGGACTTTAATCTCACTCATATTTACGCCCTTAGTATTGAGCATGAAAATGGATATTTAGTATGAATTAGATTTTTGTTGCCTCTGAAAACATGTCTGAGGTAAAATTTTCGGCAGGAAAAATTGGATATAAGTTTGGCAATTTGAATTTTAATTCAGCTCCATTTAAATTAAGAATATGTGCAAATTACTAAATACTAACTTTTTCATGGAATAAAGTGAAGAACTGAATAAGATTGTCTTTGATTATAAACTCCTATCAATGTTTTCTTACACTATAAATTTGTTATTTTAACCTCTTTTAAATTGATACTTAAATTGATACTTTCAAATTAACTGAAATTTTGATAACAATTATTTTTCCAATAAATGCCTCTGTTTATATGGTTAGCTATATATTCTTAATACTTTTAATTAGATAACACTTTTAATTTCCAGCATGAACATACTATTTATTCCTTGCTTCATTTGTTTATTCTTAGATATAATTGATGAGGCTATATTCAAGACAACTACTACTATTTATTTACTATTCATTTCTTTCAACACATAACCAATAGCAGTAAGACCTAGAAATTTTCTTGCTTCTTCAGAAATTGTTTCTATAGAAACCAAGTATTTTGAGCTGAAGAACCAAGAAATGTAACATGAGAATATGTGCATTTATACTGAGACTTTATATGCTCTTTTATTTTCAGTTTAGAAATTATTGATGACAGCTCTTTTGTAAAAAATATATATATATTTAAATATCGCAATGAACAATGAAGAAATATTTGATTTATTTCCTTAATCAAAAGTAAGTAAATAACTCTAAGATATTCACACCATTTTAAATCTATAAATGTGTCTACTCTTTATGTTTTTTATATCAATTTTGAGAGTAGTGCTGAATTGTTTCCTAAATGTTATCGTTTTCTATAGGAAAAATCACTGTGGTTAAAAGTGTTGAATTCCCCAATACAAAGTCTATTTTATTCATGTGCCTAACACATTTTAGACAAATTATCTATAAATATTTACCAATATTTACCAATATTTATGATATAAATTAATTGTGTGACTATTTAAATAATCTCTGGAATTAGAATGATGTATATGGTACATTACTGAACTCATATTTTTTTAAACACAATTAGGCAAAATTTTTCATAAATATAATGTTATTTAAAATGATATGCAATTCATCTAATTTATACTGTCTATTTGTGGTTTTTGTTGTGCGTTGCTTTGATAATCTTCCAGCATTTATTTCTTCATCTGTTGCTGTTTTAGATCCATCTACTTCATGATTTTTCCGAACATTCCTCCAGTCCTTTCTCCTTGTCTACAAAACAATTAACAACTGTCTGTATATTCCCAGAAGAAAAGCTTTTCATTTTATACCAGATTACTTTCCTAAAAATTATACTTTAGGCCTCCACTAAGCTGTTTTCTGAATTTGAGGAGACTTTCATCTCCGGTCTTACTGGAGTCTTATTTTTGTTTCAAGCTCTGTATCAAAACTTCGCTCTTCCCAGGACCTTCCCTTAGGGTCCCACAGCCTCTGGCTCCCCATAGAATCTGTCCCCATTTTTGAAAAGTCATCGTGTCTCTCTCCGAGTCTTCTGTAATAATCACTCACATATGTGATTGACTCCACAGAAAACGTTGTTTCTCATCTCTGAATTCCTCCACGGTTCCTGAACTCAATGTCTATTATGCACTGCCTTGCATCCCTAAATTTCGTACATTAAATCCCTGTTAATAGGACTGCATTTGCAGATAGGTTCTTCAAGGAAGCAATGTTAAGCAAACTTATAAAGGTAGAGTTTGGAGCTGATAGAGCTCATGTCCTTATAAGAACGAGAAGAGACACCATTGGTGTCACACACAGAGGAAAAGCTGTGCAAAGACACAGTGAGGACATAGCCATCCACGCCCCAGAAGGGAGGCTGCTCCAGAAACAGGCTGCGTTGGCATTTTGACTTAGTTTTTCTGTCTCCAAAAATGTCAGAAAATACATTTCTGTGGTTTTAGACACCAGCCTGTGGTGGTTTTTTTATGGCAGCCTGAGCAGACTAATCCAACAAGGGATATCTGAATTAAAGTGACTATGCTAAGGAAATTGTTTTGCTTTTCCTACATCAGTCTCAGAAGTGTTTTATGCCAATGTAGGGAGAGCTTCTTACTGATTATTTCTACTGTGCTCCAATACTGTAGAAATAACAGCAACAAAGAGAAATAGCAGAAGCTGTTGTTTGAACTTTTAGGTTTGACCAGGGAGTCTCTTCCCAACAGCAAATGCTCACCAGTTTTCCTCCTCTCTTCACGTTATTTCTTGGACTCTTTCACAAGCAGCTCTTCCTTTACTACCTCTGGATTTCCTAGGCTTCCTTTGTTCTCGTGGAAGAGACAAATCCCGTGTGGTTGGTATTTTTTTTTTTTATATATATGATACCAAAAGCCTAGGCCACAAAAGCAAAAATAGACAAATGCTATTGCACCAAACTAAATAGCTTCCGCACAGAAAAAGACACGATCAACAGGATGAAGAGATAGCCTAGGAAAGAGAGTAAAATATTTGCAAGCATACATCGACAAGAGGTTAATATTCAAAATATGTGAGAAATTCAAATAACTCTGCAGCAAGAAAAGAACCCAATCGAAAATGGATAAAAAACTCAGTTCTCGAAAGAAGACATAAATGTTGCTAACATGTATATGAAAGAAATACTCAGGATCACTAATTACCAAGAAAATGCAAATTAAAACCTCAATGAAATATTACCTCCCTGCTGTTAGAATGTCTGTTATCGAAAAGAAAAAAGGCGAGTGTGGAGAAAAGGGAACACTTACATACAGTTGGTGGGAATTTAAATTATGTAAGTTGGACAGCCATTATGGAAAACGATATGGAGTTTCATAAAAATAACTAAAAATAGAACTATCATGTGATCCAGGGATCCCACTTCTAGTTTATATCCAAAGGAAATGATATTAGTATGTTGAGAAGATACCCACAGTCCCTTACTCAGTACAGCATCAGTCACACCAGCCAAACAAACACATTTATGGTAGGTCCATATTACATTAATAAATTAATTATACTTCTGATATTTTAAAATGCATATATGCAATACATATACAACTATAAATTTAAGATTAAAACAATAAATTCCTTTTTATTATTTAAAAATATGTGAGTGATGTCTCAGAACATTTTGTAGCTTTTGTATTTTTGTACTTATATAATATCTTGTACATTAAATTCATAACATAACTTCATTTGTATATTATTTGAAACTGTTTGGTCAGTGAATCTTCCAACATTGACACAGGGACTATGTTTCTGAATTAAAAGTATGCTGTAACCTTGGAGCTTAAAAAAATATACGGTACCTAGTACGTATTCTAAATTTGCTGAATAAATGAATGACTACAATGATGATTTATATAACATGCAAATCAATTGAAAAGCTTTTCAGACATCAGAATTTGGTGCACATTTGGGAGATATAATGAGTACTCCCTGCTTCAATTATAATAAGGCTGTCAGATTCCCTTTAAACCCCCAAGTTAAACTTGGTCGCAAAAATTTGAATGCATGGTATCTCACTCTACAGCTTAATTATTAACGATGATATTAGTATTTGTTTGAAAAGGCTGTCTGATCTTCAAAGACCAAAAATTCTTTTTCATCTGCTTCATAAAAGAAAAAGTAAAAAGAACGCTATGCTTAGGATCAGAGAATAAATACTGAATGTCAGAACTTCAGATTATGCATCTTTAATGAGCTCTGAGTCCAGAGAAAAATATATTCCACTAATACACCAGATAATGTGAAAACTTAGGTGGTCATTGACCTTTTCTAGCCAACCAAAGTAAGCATTTTGATCATATAAATAATTAATTTCAATGTCAAACTAAGTCAGCTACTTCAGTATCTAATTCCAGTGTTACTATTGTTTTACCATTAGTGAAGATACTTAAAGTTAAAATGTTTGCCTTATGCACAACCTCTAAAAAGTAATCTATAATGCACTTGAATATTACACAGATTTGTAGTTAGAAGTCTTGGCTTTACCTTTGACAGCTGTGCAATTTATGGACAATCATTCATTTATCTGTAAAACCGCTGTGGAAATCAAGTTAACAGTTGCTTAGAAAAGAACCTGGCAAGAGTATAGGTGTATTAAATATTATTTTAAATTAAAGAATGTGTGTTAAATACTGGAAATAATGTTACCAGTTTTAGGTATTAACTCTAAAATTGAGAACATACAGTAATGTACTGTTAGATATAGTTTAGAGATAATACAGTAAGGTTCTCTCATTTTTTCACATGAAAAATGTGAACTCATAGTTAAGTAATTCATAACTATTTTCTAATAAATTAAGTACAGAAGGAAATTTAGAGTGAAAATTAGACCTTTTCTTTCTTCACTCTAAGCCAGATATAGCATACTTCGACATAAACGTTATTAAATGAAAACATACTTTTTAAAGATTTGAATGATATCAGAAGATTGATAATTTTAAGATTATGGGGAGTCCATTTATTAAGTATTTTTACATGTAAGTTATATAAGACATATATTCACACGATGCATTATTTTTCTCTGAACTATTTAAAACTCACTTTTCCTTGAAGATCAGTCATTCGTCGTAACGGAATTATTTTTACATAATGAAATGACATTTTACTCTATTAATTTATCCTGTTGGAGGAAATTGTTTATTTGTTATTTATAAAGTGAGTTAGCCATTTTGTGAAATTAAGTAGAATACTACTAAATGTGATTTTGAGTTTCACACACAGTAGAGAGATGGTTTTTTCATGCTTTATTAACTTTTTTGTCTCCATGAGAAATTGGGAGACTAGTAGCATTGAAAGTAGATATTTTAGGAAACAAATTTTGAATCTTAAATTCTTGAACTTTTCTTTATAGTCATCTAATGTTTTCCTTCAGAGAAATTCCTACCTAATAATTCCTAACAAAATAAATTCAAACGAACTGCAGAGATGCAAAATAAGATATTTTATAAAATATATATCATATTTATATATAATATAGCCTGTGGAAAAAATTTACTACATGTTTGTACAAATAAAATTATACAGTCATAAAAATAAAAAGTTTATTATACAGAACATTAAACTTCTACACGTCAAACTGTTATTCATAATGTTAAATTTTATGGAAAATGCATTTATATTTCAGGAATAAAAGAAAGAATGACAAAGTACCAGTGGCATGACTTGACAATTCAAAAAATATATATAAGTATTTCTAAAAATATATGACTATATTTTGTGTTATGAACAATTGTCAATATTCAAAATGTAAAAAGATACCATTTATACCCATCAATTGGGCAAAAGAAGAAATCATAGTTACATTAAATATTTGAATGGATAGAAAAAAAAAGCACCAACTTAGAATTCTTTTAGGAGTATGAATCCAAAATTTCCTAAGAAAAGTTGGGAAATCATAGCATAAGAAAAACCTTTGCATATATATTCATCTCATAATTCTAATTTTATATGTTTTAATTATATTGATACAAAATTATGTAAAAGTATCTTATAAAAATGTTGTATATAATCACAAGAAATTATCTGAAATTACTTTGGTTTGACCCTTGAAGGAAGATCATTACATTCCTTTTTTAAAAAGGCGAAAGATTTATGCGAGTTGAAGAGAAACCAGAGTATACATTCCTTTTTTAAAGAACAGAAATTTGTAAAAGTCAAGGAATAATACAAAGAGTTTCAGAGCATGTAATAATTCTAATACTAGGATTTATTGAAAACTCTGGTGAACATTTAAATTTAAAACATTTATTACAGAAAAAGACATTATCATTAATCATCCTCAAAATAGTCCCCTCAGTTCAAAAGCACTTATCCAGTTGTTCTTTCCACTTCCTAAAGCAGTTCTGCATGTCTTCGAATGTCTTTACAAGATATGATCCAAAATTCAATAATGCTGCCATCCAACAGGAAGATGAGCTCTTAAAAACATGATGGTGCGTCCTCATCCACCTTCTTCTCCAGGTCTGGCACTATGCAACTTCTGGATCTTCCCAAAGTCAAAATGACCATGGCCGGTAAACGTTTTGAATTGATTCAGGTCATCAAGGCAGCCACGACAGTGCAAAAAAGACAGTCAGGAAAGAAGACTTCCAGACCTGCTTCAGAAAGTGACAAAAATGACGGGATAAGTGTGTTTTAAAAGAGGAGGAGCATTTTGAAGGGAATTAATGTCAATGTGTCTTTCACCGTAATTTTAAAAATGTAAACACACCACATCTTTTCATCATACTTCCTATTTGTAGACTTCTCTGGTGCTGGAAATTACAACATCAAATAAAAACTTTTAAAACTACTGAGTTAAGAAAGCATATTATGTGACTCTTATCTTTCTTCCTTGAACAAAGAACGCTGCATAGTATACAGGAAATTTGGAAACTGCCTTATTTTGTGTGCACAAAAGTATTTCAGATAAGATGGTAAAGTATATAAAAAGTTTATTATACAAAACATTAAACTTATTTCAGATAAGATAAGTTACTTATTTCAGTAAAGTAACAACGCCATGTTCAGGAGCTCTTGAAAAAATGACACAGTTATTACCGTATCCTACAGATAACAGGATCAAATACTGACAACCAGTAATTGTTACAAATAAACAATGATTCATTTGTACAAAGACGTCCAATACCTTTTATATTTCATTGAATGTACTCTCTTTTCTTCAGTAGCTTATACTAGAACAATTGTTGAAAATCAACTTAACATATAGGTAATTTCTAGAAACGTTAGTCTTTTCCACTTATTTACATATCTGTCCTCATGCCTATACTACATTATCTAGATTAACTGTATCTTGTAATGTATCTTGAAACCGAATAACATGAGCTTTCCACTCTGGTTCTTTTTCCAAATTCTTTTTTTTTTTTTTTCTTTTTTTGTGGGTACCGGGGGGTCGACCTCAGG
This sequence comes from Erethizon dorsatum, assembly GCA_028451465.1. Taxonomy (NCBI): domain Eukaryota; kingdom Metazoa; phylum Chordata; class Mammalia; order Rodentia; family Erethizontidae; genus Erethizon; species Erethizon dorsatum. The sequence continues at coordinate 58,124,562 of CM051830.1, read as the reverse complement.
ACATCGCGTGCCAACAGGCACCCGTGCCGCTGAGCGATATCACCGGCCCCTTTTTCGTATGTGGGTTCCGGGAGTCGAACTCGGGCCCTCGCGCTTGCAAGGCAGGCGCTTATGCCGCTGAGCCATCTCACCGGCCCCCAAATTCTTTTAACTCATCTAGATCTTTAACTTTATTATATAAATTAGATAGCCAACTTTTCATCTTCTCTTTTGACATGATTACATAAAATCTATAGGCCAGGCTTCTTCTTTTACCAATATGATTACATATAATATTATATTATATAACTAATGTGAATTTATCTGTCTGTTGGCTATGTTTTCCTATACATGGATATTTTATATATTTCTAATTTATCTCTATCTGTTGACTTTCTGTTGTTATATGTGATTATTTTATATAATTTTAATGAAATATTCCTGTTTTGAGAACAGCAAATGTAGATCACAGCAGGTGACCTTATCATATTGACCTAAACCTGATTAAAGTTGGAAAACAACTTTTAAAATAAATTCAATGATATGTTTCAATACTATATGGAAACAACATTTGGTTTACATGACTGGAAAATTCATCATTTGATTAGTTATATATTTATATCTTAGTTTTTCCCTTTTTATTTCAAGATACGGTTAATCAAAATATGGTATTTGTGTAAGGATTTACATGTAGAACAATGGAATAGATAGCTAGATCTGTACTCATTTCTGCTTGGAAATATTCCAACTCTCCTCTGAAATACTGCTTTTCAAGTTTGCTGCTTCAGTAAATGACAGAAACATTGTGTTGGTCTTAACGAAAAAGAAACTTCTTTTATTTTATTCTTTTCCACATGCATGTGTGTGTTACTAGTGATTGAACTCAGTACCTTCGCACTGAGCTACATCTGCAGCCATTTATCCACCTGTCATCTCTCTATCATCTATCTCTCTATCTAGGGAATGGGTCTCACTAAGTCACTGGGTTGCCCAGGCTGGACTTGAACTTACAATTCTCCTCTCTTACCTTCCCACAGTACTGGGATTACAGGTGTGAGCCACCACACCTGGCTACCAAAACATCATTCTTGATCCCTTTGTTTTTCTAACCTGTCCATTTATGTAAGGGGTAATTCTATTGGCTTCACCTTCAAAATATGTCCTAGAACTGAACTTTTCTCCACCTCTATTGACACACTATTATATATAGTTCTATCACTACCAATAGTATAGCTGTTCACTCTTCCCAACTCGATTTTGTCATTGCTATGATTCCAACAGTTACTATCTTTTAAAGAATTTCATTAAAAATGAAATCCAAAATATTGTCTATAGCTTATATTTACTAGATTTGACTTATATTTGTGTACCTGGCTTTATTGTCTGTGGCTCTTCCCATGTATTTCAGCCACAATGTCCAGCTAGCTTGTCCTTTGAAATGCCTCTTCTCAGCCTTGTATTTTTGCCTTTGTTCATTCTTTTATCTGTATGCTCTTCACATAGATAACTGCAAGGTTTTTCTTTGAGTTCATATCTCTCCTAATTTCAGCATTACTTAGCTTCCTGATCTCTGCAATAGCACTTTCTATCAAAGTCCTGATTAAAAACCTGGTGCGGTGTCCCTGGGTCTGTAACCACAGCTACTTGGGAAGCTAAGGCAGGAGGATCCTGAGTTGCAGGCCAGCCTGGGCAGCACAGCAAGACTTTGTCTCAGGATAAAGAAGCCTGATTAAATATCTTTATTGTGTCGCGTGAAACTTGAAAACAAACACATATACCCATCCAACTGCATACTAGGGACAAAACACTGGACACTAAAACTTAAAGGTATATTTGGCTCACATTTCAGGAGATCCAGCCCATAGTCAGATAGCTCCAATGGCATGGAGAAAGGGAATGGCAGAGAAAAACTGCTCAACCCATGGTGTCCAGGTAGTGGAGAGAGAGAAAAGGGAGGACCTGGGAACAAGAATACAGCCTTCCAGGTCACACCCAGTGACACATTTCTTCATACCAGCCCCTTCTCCTAACATAGCATTTAGCAATGAATTCATCGATGAACAAATCCACTTGTTAGTGTAGTGTCCCCGATCCAGTCACCTTCCAAAAGTCACCTCTGGACACATGAGACTGGGGGACATGTTTTATCTGTATCTAAATCTACCTTTATCTACATCTATATCATCTATGTCTATACCCAGAAGTAAAGTTATTTTGTATTTTTTGTTAGCTTTACTTGAAATAGACAAATGCAGTGGAAGCAGAATTTTTGATTATGGAAATATCTGCAGCAATTAGAAAGATCCTTGGATCATAGCAAGTGCTCAATTAAAGTTTTAATAAATGAATTAATGAATGAATGGATTCTGTGTCAAATCTTTGTAACATTTTGGATTGTATATTCTGTTAAAAACCCAGCCCCCTCCCCCCAAAAAAAACCCAAAAAACTCTTTTGGTTTAATATATTGTGACATGCTTTGATAGTTCAATATTTGTGTTGTCTTTTTTCATATACACTAAATGTAAGCAATCCATTTATTCAGAGAAATAGAGAAATCAATAAGGCTGGAAGTCTCCCTTTAGATTTAAAATTAAATTTTGTGTACTGGTCTATTGCTTGTAAATGAAGCATGGTAAAAATGGAATGGATATTCAGCAATTTTCAGGGCATATTTAAGATACAATGATTTTTAAATTTATTTTATTGGTACACTTTAGATATACATAATGATCACATTCATCACAGGCAATTTGTACCTGTACATAATATATCTTGATTCTTCTTTTTTCCCAAATCCTTCCCCTTCCTCCAACCCCTTTTCTCCTCATTTACAAAAAATTTGTTTACAAGAAAAAAAGACACAGTGATTTAAAATATAAGCTATTATTTGCAAATATAGTCAGCCTGCACAGTAGTAGCCCCTGAGATAGAAACGGCTGATGTGAGAAGCCATGAACTGTGAAATGATATGAACAGAGAAAACACAAGTTTCAAACAAAAGCCCCAAATGGAAAGACAAAACCCCACTAACTTGTTTAACTGTTGGCCTTATTTGTTTTAGGTTTTGCCTTATGGTTTTTCCACATAGGATGTTCTAGGTGGAGTAAAAACAGAGATTTATTTAAGAAGTGTGGACAAGGCTCTTAAGAGCTATTAATAGCCTAAAATAATTGGGTTAGTTAATTTTTCATAAAATAAGACTCACAGTTATACAGTGTTATGGGCCAGATGCTAAATGCATTGTAAAAAGTTGTCTGGAATTTATGCCCTTAAATGATTTTTATGATCACTTCAGTTGTTAGCAGAATATAAGTACTCACAAAGCAGCTAAGCAAATAAAAATGTTTTAATCACATTTATATTTAATGATGTCTCTTTACAGCTTAAGATAACTACTTCAAAGTTTCAAAACATATCATCCATCTTGAATTTTTGAAAATCTGGTGAACTATTCTAATGGATTTTTAAAAGTACACCCCCTAGGAAGCTCTAACTTCGACAAATTCCATGTTCAGAATACAAGGTCTTGGATGTTTAGAATTGAAATGACCTAATTATTCATAGTTACCTAAGAAAATATAATTTAAATATATCATATTTAATACAGGATTAAAAAAGAAATTCTCCACCGGACCTTTTCAGAGTAAACAAAATTGCATGTATAATTAATTATACTACAGACCCTTGCCTATTAGTTTTCCACAATGATTGCCTGTTTATGCTGAAGTTAATCATTATGAGGTGAACTTTGCATAAAATGAGGAGCGGCTCAGAGTGTCTTGAAGTCAATCCAAAGCAGTGCAATGTTGCTAAAGCGCGGGCTCCAGTTCAGTTGCTGGGCAGCCCTAGGCAGCTGCAGCCTCACGACTCCTGGTCCCAGCCCCGCCTGTGCGCTGACCAGAATCCACTGCACAGCATTTCTCCTCGTCTGAGTTTCTCACTAAAATCTGAAAGATTCTATGCAATAAGTACAGGCTACACATAATTATCCAGGTGCTTTACAAAATTACCATTGTTGCACCATCATCACAAACAGGTTCATTTATACTTGTTATGCTACTGTTTTTCATAAGCTACATGTATTTTTTTCATTCTTCTAGACGTCATTGCCTTATTTCTCCATCATAGAAAAAACATACCTTTTTTTCTTCAAATTGAAGGAAAAACTGATGGGTGCACTACCAGCATTGTGCCTTTTATACTTTTTACCATTTAGAGCTATTTATGTGGTATAGCAGGAAATGCACACAGTATTATAATTCAGATTCATAATAGGGTGTTGTTTTATTTGGCCGAGATGAAAATAAGGAGTGTCCAGGGAGTATAGCTCTTTGAAAGTTGAATTTTTCACAAGGCCTGATGCATAAAAGCACTAAACACCTTTTAATATATGCTAATTGAACTGAACTACAAAAATGATTCCGGAATATAAACAATGTGCTTTAATAGCCTCTTTGGATGTCAATTCAGTCTTATCACAGAATGTATTCTAAGAAATAGGAATTCATTTTCATAAGAAATCTGTGTAGTTGTAGTAAAGTAATGAAAATAAGTGACACAAGCACCATTTTATACTAGGAATATAAAAGTGATAATGGTTGTCAATCATTCCTTAACTGCAGGAGAATATATTTTCTTTGTGTGTTTATATTATTCTAGATTTTGAGTGAATAATTACAAAGCTGTCATTCTTTTCTTTAAAAAAATGCTTATTAGAGAATCAAACTAGCTATTGTTTGTTGACATAGACTTAACCGAGGACAATTAAAACGATGTCAACAAAGGCACCTTTTACAATTTTAAAGTAATTTCTCTCTTGTTGCTATAGTGATTGCTAGAAGAGTCTACACATTTGCCAGGTAACTGCCTTTGGGTCGAACAAATGTTGCAGATATTCTTGGTTTTCATTTCTAAAATGGTTAAAACAATTTTTTCACTAATAAGTCTCAGACATGAGCAATATACTACAAGCCTGTGGAGTATTAAAAGTAGCCCCTATGCTTGAAGTGACAGAAACCACCATAATATATGACATATATTAGGTAGAAAGCTTTAGGTAAGAGATGTCTTCCTGTTAATGTAAAACTAAATATGATATAAGGTATCAGTAAGTAACATAAGCAAGTGATGAAAATTAAAATCATCTATTATGTTAAAATAATATATATGCCAATTCATTGTTAATTTCCAGATTATTTTTCTGGATTCGACACTCATCAAGGTGCAGCTACTAAATCCCCTCAAATCAGTCTCCTCTCATTCCATTCTGCAGTTAGTTTCTGGATTTTTCTGATATTTCAAGAAATACTCCCCAACACTTTACTTTGTAATCACTAAAATCTGGATAAAATCAAACAGACTTATCAGGAAATAACTGCGTAAATGCATTTAAAAATATGTGCTGTTTTTTCACATGTAAAACATGTGTAATTGCTTACCAATAGAAAAAGAAAGTGTGACTCTATTATGGAAAGTTTTTGTTTGTTTGTTTAAGATTCTGGTCAAGGGCTGGTGAGATAGCTCAGTTGCATAAGCGCCTGCCTGGCAAGTGCAAGGTCCTGAGTTTGACTTCTGGTACCCACATTAAAAAAAAAAAAGATTCTGGTCAGTAATGGCAATTTTTAATAGAAGTAATGACAATATTAAAATAAGGATTTAACATGCTGTAGGAAAGTATGAGGAAAATACCTTGGATATTCTCTGTTCATAAATTTGAGATAAAATGGAAAGAGTCAACTACATTCTGAATTTTATTTACCATGACTTTAGCCATAAAACCAGAGGAGAAGGAAATAAAAAATTATGAGTGAGTAGGAGATATTTGCCCCAGAATATACAAGTGTATATAATTGATATAAAGGGAATCCATCAACACTACACATTAACCTTTCCTTAACCCCACTGAAGTAAGCCTGTATCATGCCGAAAAGGATGGAGGGACTACTTATTATCAAAATTATTACATAAAATGAAATATGGCACTTGAAAATCAACAAGTAAATCTAGAAACACGACATTTGTCTACAACACTTTTCACAAAAGTAAGTACAACATGGTCATTAGCATCTTTCATGAGCACGTCAGCTTATCTGATCCTCTGCTTGTGATAAGAGGAGGCGGAGTGGAAATCAGATTTCCCAGCTCCACTGTGTGAATGTTTGTGGCTGACAGTCTGATTTGAGGGAGTGTCTATCGTGGGCATCCCCATGACAAAAAGGAAGACGCTATTTCTACCAGCGATGGCTAGTTGTTGTAGCTACTGAATGGTGGATACTTTGTCAGAAAACAGACCTTTATTTGCTAATGTGTAAGGGACCTGGAAAGCTTCTAAAGTCCAATTGGAAACAGCTTGAGGAGTAATAACTACACATTAGAAAGGCAAGTCCCCCCTTACTTGCATTCCAGCTGAGACAGCCCATGAGAAATGTCCCTTGGAAACTGGAGATGGGGTAAGGAGAGAAGCTTAGACATTTCTTCCCTTGCTCTCTGACTTAGCATCTACATATCTTCCATTTCTCCGGCTTCCATGAGACAGGACCACCCTGTTTGCACCATCTATGCAGGCAATCGCGCTCCTGCATATGACGCCATGTTTCCTCCTCTCCAGTGGAGGACTGGTAAATGGTCTCCTGTGTATACTAATATCTGGGCGCTCTTACTTTCTTCCCACCGTCTTCTGGTTCTCCTTTACCTTCTTAACCAAATCCTTGACCTGAATTACCTTTCTGCAATCTTTTACTGAAATAATTAAAGCTCAACTGTGCATAATATTGCTTCTGTTATATTATAGCATATTCTTTCACTTAGCATAGGAATAAAAAGAAAAATTCCCAATTTTAATGGAAAGCTGTGATTTATCTCAGAGATTCAAACGGTCATAAGAAGCAAGAGTTATATTAGCTGGTCAAAAATCGAAAACAATTCAACATATTACCTGCTGGCAGTTTCCGATATTTAAACACACTTTCAGAGATAATTCCTAAGATATCTGATATATACGTCTAGTATGTTGTAATGAGTAAGAAATTTAGAAATCTGAATCTCTAACAGAGACTGTGTGGTTATTGAGGAAAGTATAGCATTTAAGAGCATGAAATAAACAGTTTGAGTCCTAAACCTGTAAGATTTTGCTGTGATAACTTGTACCTCTTAGCCTCCTACACTTTGATTTTCATATGAATAGAAGAAAGATAATCTTCATAAGTATCTTTGATATGCCTGTTTTATTCCCATTTTACAGAGTAGGAAACAGGTAAATTATTTCTCTGGATCTCAACTAACTAGAATGAAGAAGAGCTTATTTCAAATCTACTAAGTCATTTAATTTATAAATATTACTTGTAAATAGTATCGTGTAAAGGTGTTTACTGTTGTTTGTTAATGAGATTGTATTAACGTAATTTCAATAACTTTAATATCAAATGATTCATTGTTTTTAGAGGCAATAAAATCTTAAATAGGATTCAAATTTATGATACCAAAAATGTCAGTTGAATTTTGAATTTTGAGAAACATTTGAAGATCCACATGAAATCGTCCAATGAGGTTTTCTCTTATAAGATGAAATCTGGGAAATATTCAGCTTATTTAAGTAATTTTAATTTAGACAAATCTTCCTAAAAGAAATAAGTAATGAAACTGACTAGCCTGCATTTAATAACAGTAAATTCTTAAAACCTATCCTCATAATTAATTATAAGTGTTATTTTATAACCAGTCGTTGAGATGAAGTTGAAATTTCAAAGGAGAAGTTGAATCTTAAAAGGCCTTGACTATTGTGGTAACTTACAATTCTCCTTTGAAACTTAAAGCTATAAATTAGTAGCAATAAAACACAATAAATTACCTGTTCTGTGTGGCAATGTGTCAGGTGTTGAACTATGAAGGACGAAGATTGGTGAAAGCCAATATCTACTCAACCATGGAAATTTTATGGCTCAATTAAAGAGCCATTACAGCATTTTCTTTTGAACTAAGACATCAATTTCTTAGGACAAAAGTAATTATATCTAAAGCAGTTATTTACTGCAGTATATAACTGTAAGCACATGGCTCTCTTGGTAATAAGATGAACATAAGGAATGAAACAGAAATCTTCACAACTTTTTCTAAATGGTGACAGTAAAATCTAAGGAAAATGCTTTGCAGCTGCTATCATGTACTTCCGTAGAAGTATAAGCAGTACTTCTCCCTTCATGAAGGGTGCTCTTTCAGGCTATTCAATAAATGTCTAATGTTCTTGAAAAGTATTCAGTTATTTTTCAGCCCTCTTACATATATTCTTTTATAATCATACTTATTTTATTCATTAAATGTGAAATTGGGCATTGCTTTAATCTCAATTTAAACAGCAAAGGGAACAAAGCTCGGAAAGCTGCTTTGACAATAATTTCCGCTCAACTAAAGTTAATAAGAGCACTCAGCTATAAATCTGAGTTGCTTGAAATCCTCATTAAACTGTATGCTTATATTCAGGTAAATGCTAGAATTTTTGTCTTCACTAATAACACATGATAATTGAGAGGTTTTCCTCCCATAGGGAAGAAGAATCATATAAACATTATCAAGAATGGGATTTCTAAATAGGTAGAAAAATAAATTGGTAGGCAAGGGGCACAGGTCTAGGGTACAGTTTGGTAGATGATATTTACATAGAGTATTTTAAAACTCAGGCATAAAGATCACTGTGACAGCAATATTAATTTGATCATATAAATGGAAAGTGTTTGAATAAACAGCTGTTTTTTTTCTGATGAGAAACTGAGCATGTTGATTTGCTCATCGAAATTCAGAGGTAGAATATTTTATTATTTTTGACAACTAATATTCAAAGCTTTCTGTTTTCTGTCTTTGCGTTTAAAAACCTATAAGTAGAGGTTCAAAAATACATTTCATACAGGTCAAAAAAGTGATGACATTACTTAAAACAGTGTGTGACCGAATAAATATAAGTGAACACATTTTTAAGTGCAGAGGTTCTTCTGAGAGTGGTTTATCATCTAGTCGCTTGTTTCTGCCTATATACAAGATGAAAGTGTAATAATTTTCTAGATAATGGTAAACTTTTACAATTGCAAAACATCTCAATATGCATTATCATCTTCCATTCTCACTAACCTCTATAAAGTAAAAAATTCCTATATTTTAAATCTCCATTTATAAACGTAGCAATTATACTTCAGTAGCAAAGAGTAAATCCTATAACAGAAAATAACAGAAATGGAAAAAAGCACCTGACTTTTCTGAAAACTTAGTAGATCGAAAACATGACTGGCAGATTCCAAAGGATAGAAAACAAATAAAGAATAGGTAAATATATAATAGTAGTTATATGAGAAAAAAGAATAGAAGACGTGGGATATTTGAGGCCCCAGAAGGATGTCATTATGAGATAGATATTCCTAAATCACAAATTAGGAACACCGTGGCAGTGCCCTGCTCTTTGAAGTGGATGACTACTCTTTGCTCTAAGCCAACAAGCAGTGAGAAAATTCTAAATTTGGATTTTTTCGTGTTATCATTTTAATTGGCTAATTGTATGTTTTAAAATAATATTGCTTGGGACCTATATAGAAACAATGAAAAGCATTTCTTCCTGAAGTGTGCTATTTGTTTCTAAATACATACCAAAGCCTCTTCTGAATACCAATGCTGTGAACACCATAACATGACTTAACAAGGGGCCTGATCGACTCCCCTGGGATGCGCTTAGCCCGGTCACGACACAGTGGACATCATAGCACTACCCAAGAGCAGGAACCTGTCAGACTCACTGAGGCTCGATCAGCGGGTAAGATTAATTGTGTGCCGAGCACCTTCAGTCTGGAAGAATCAAGATGAACTCAGGATTATTATATTTAATGGGGATAGTCTGAAAAGACACATAAGAAAATACAGAAAAAAATTCGACAGCAATGGAACAATACTTGAGTTTCAGGGACAATGCAACTCTGGGAATAATTTTGTTAGCAGCAGGCATCTCTTGATTTTCTGCATCCCTATAATTCTCTTTTTACCATTCCCTTCCCAAATCAGAGGGTATTGTTGACAGAGCCCTGTGCCATGTAGTCTACAATTGTCATACCAGCTCTCTGCAGTGAGGTATTAGGAAAACTGGTAGGTGGACAGTGATCTCATTTGCTACTGGTATTGTCATGTGTCAATGAAGTTGTTGTTCAAGTGGAACAGGTTATGTACAACTAATGGCCTTACAGTGCTTCCCAGAACAAGTGGCTGTCAGCGTGGTTTATTCAAGAAAAAAAATTGGAGATTGTCCAATCTGAAGGTGAGACCCCAAGGTCCTGCTCAGTTTTTTGGGTGAGGTACTTGAGCAGAGATGAGCAAAAAAGGGAGGAAAGCAGAAGCAGGGAGCTGGGATTCAGACTGCAGTAGGACTTCTCCTGGCAGGATTTCAAGTTGCTCCCTCAGATGCAGGCAACTGACAGCGTTTTTTCTCTGGAAAAGATTTTTGCCTGGTGTTTTCTCAAACTCTAGAAAATCATTCAACTTGTCAGCAAAGCTGAAAAGACAGGCTCTTTGATATGTAAGAGCAGCTGGGAAACTGTTCTTCACTTCTTAGCTGTCAGGGTGCGAGGAAGCTTTTCAACAAGCACCATCACAGAAGATATTTCAGGACACAATGAACTCGGAAGCGTAAAAGAAAATGTTTTCAAGGCCAAAGCCAGTATTAGAATCTTCAGTCTCTAGGGAACCAAGGAGCACAGAAGCAATGGGCAGTTTGCCTCACTCGTTCTACTAGTGCAAATGAGTATGTACACATGAGTTGGAAAAGCAAGGACTTGCAGGAGTACCGCATGCCAATTCAAATCAAATGCTGTGGCATCTTAGAGGCCTCCCTTGACCAAACCTATCCACACCCTTGCAACGGTAAGAGCATTTACAGACCAGCAATGTCAGCATCCACCTGAGCTTCTCTCGTACCCTACCAAATGAGACTCTATTTTTCATTGTGTTAAAATGCACAATACTGGATTTACCATCTTAAACATTTTTAAGTGTAAAGTTCAGCTGTGTCGAGTATATTTATATTGTCGTATGACCAGTCTGCAGAACATTTTCATCTTACAAAACCAAGAACAGTACCCATTAAACAACGTCTGCAATATGCATGAAGCGTGTGCATTATGCTAAGTGAAATAAGCCACTACCAAAAATGCAATTATTGTATGTTTTCACTTATATGACAACCTGTGTCTTAATAAAATCCTCAGGTGATTCAATTAAATTTTAAAACATTAATTCAGGCCACATCTGGGCTTAGCAGGCATGAGCATCATAAAAGGTTAGCAGCATAATTACTAGGTATTTTATCTCTAGTGGAGATAAAAAGATAGAACATAATTTTTCACTTCAAATGTAACTGCTATATAAAAGTAGTTCTCCAATTGCTTACCAATCATTTGATAATGGAAATTTGTTTAAATTCTTGGCCTCATTTTTTTAAAAAATACATAATATACCCATAATGAAAACCTACAGTGTATTGTTTTCATGATGATTAAAGAAGATGTGTGCAGGGCATTTATTGTAGCCCTTGGGTACACTAAGGGTACTTAGAAAATAATTGATAATTACTATTATGTACGTCCAAAAACCCTACCACTACTGGCCTTTCAAAAGAAATTCTTTCCTACAGCAGTATGAATCCTTGAAAATTACAGAATCTTGAACTAACAGAACAATCTCAAATAACTGTACATGCATGATTTAGGGGCAGGGTGTTAGGAAAAATATAAAACTATACCAAAAATAAATTCAGTAATTAATTACAATTATTCAGTTATGTAACTTTAATCAGCATGGTAATTTAAGTAATATATTTTTCTCCAAATAAAGTATGGATTAATTTATATCATTATTATTTATGCATAGAAACAAAAAATTGGTAACCATTAGAAGATATGACATGGACACATTTCTGGCTTCAGTATCAATTCACATCCCTTAGACCATATAATCCTGAGCATCAAGCATAATTTTCATCTTTTATTAGAGACTCAAAAATGTGATGCTGGATAATCTTTTGTAAAAAGTTTCCTGCATCTATTTTTATACATCCCAGATTCACACTTAGCAGCTTGTCTAATAAGTACATCCCTGCTATAAATTTAACACTTAGTAATTCTCTTATTTGATATGCCTAAAACAAGTATTTTAATAACCAAAATTGAGCTTGAGATCCCTTAATAGCACAAACTACTCTTAAAAGGAAAGAGCTAAGTAGAAGGAGGAAAGAGTAAAGGGAAAGGGGATGCAAAAGGAATTAAGATGTGCTATGTACATGGACCAACACCCCAAATGGAATGTAAATATTATGTACTACCCACATGTACTAATACACTAAAAAATCCTGTAAAAATAATTTAAAAATTATATCAGCATATGTTCTCACTAATGAATAGTAACATTTTTAATTGATTTATAAATTTCTTTAGAAAATTATTCTACATGTTATAGCAATGAAAACATTCAGAAAATACTAAAATTGGTTTTTCACAGATAAAAAGTTTCATTCCAGAGAGTTAGGAACAAGAAAAGAAATGAAAATTAAAATAGCAAAATTAATACAAAGGGATGCCACACAAGCAAGTCTCAGTTGCCACCTCTAAAAAATGTTTTGGTGCACCTTATGAAAAGGACTATTCATTGAGTCTCAGAAGTGACTTGGAGCAAGCATAAAAGTCAAACTTAAGCATTATAATGACAAATTTTGTGAGAAAAATGGTGAGAATGAAAATATACACTTTACTGCCAAAGAGATACAAAGCTATGCAATGAAAGGAAAATTGGTGCCCTTTTAAAAGTCAATGTGTATTGATTTAATCATGTGTTAATGCAAAACAATTTTACAGCTGGGGATGTAGCTCAGCGGCACAGCGCCTGTCTGGCAAGCACGAGGTCAAGAGTTCGATTCTTGGTGCAAAAAAAAACCCCAATTTTACAAAAGGACATACAATTTCAACACTAATATCTAATGGAATGTATATCAATTCAGAGCAAAAAAATCATGGAAAAAATGCTGGATTAAAACTCACTCAATCTACCTAACTAAAGAACTGTAGTTTATTTACAAATATATACATGGTATGGTCAAGATAAATTTTTAAAATTTATTATAGTGAAGGACACTTTGCCATTAATCTACCTCAAAATACTCCCACTCACCTCAAATGCATTTATCCTGTCATTCTTGCTACTTGTTTTTTGACAGAATTTAATCAAGAATTTTTTTATTAACTTTTTTCTTTCTATTTTTATTTTTGTATTAGTACGTATTCATTATACATAATGATTACATTCCTTGTGCGGAGTTGGTACATGCCCGTAACACATCTTCATTCCTTTTTTCATCTCTTTTCCTTCCCCTCCCTCCCAATTCCTTCCACGTCTTGGTCCCATTTTGTTTTTGCCGATCTGTCTCCATATTTCCTACAATTCATCTTTTATTTTGGTCTCTTTTTATATTGAGTTTCTCACATAAGATAAATCAGGTGATGTTTAAGCTTGCATGATTTATTTCACTTAACATTATGGTTTCAAGTTGTATCTATTTTCTTTCAAATGACTCAACTTTTTCTTTATGAAAGAGTAGTACTCCATTTGTAGAAATACATTTTTTTATCCATTCATCTGATGATGGGCATGTAGACCACTACCAAGATTTACATATTATGAATTGTGCTGCTATAAACAAAAGTATGCATGTATTACTGTAATAGGATCATCTAACTTTTTCAGGTATATACCTGGAAGACGCATAGCTAGGCAAATGAAATTTATATTATTAGTTTTGGAGGAAATCTCCCTATTGATTTCTACAATGGTTGAATTAGTTTACATTGCTACCACCAGTGTGGAAGGGTTCCTTTTCACTTATAGCTTCATCAGCATTTGTTATTATTATTATTTGATTTCTTGATGATAACCACTCTTTCTGGAATAACATGAGATCCCAATGTTTTTTTAACTTGCATTTCTCTAATGACTAGAGGTGTTGAACGTGTTTTTCATATATTTATAGCCATTAGTACATCTTCTTAGAAGTGTCTATTCATTTTAGTTGCTTAGTTTTTAATGAGTCTTTTATTTTGGGGAGCTCTACTTTAGATGAGTTCTTTATGTATTCTAGATATTAATTTTCTGCCTAAGGAATAACTGCTAAAATGTTTTTCCATTTTGTAGCTTATCTCTTCACTCTGTTACCTGTTTCCTTTGCTGTGCAGAAACTTTTTAAATTTGATATGATACAATTTGTTGATTTTTGACGTTATTTGTTATGCAGATGGCAGTTCAGATAATCCTTGCCCACACCTATGTCTTCAAGAGTTTTACCTATTTTATCTACCAACAGATTAAGAGTTAATTTTTTTTTTTAATGTGGGTACCGGGAGTCAACCTCAGGACCTCACGCTTGCCAGGCAGGCGCTTATGCCACTGAGCTATCTCACTGGCCCAGACTTAATGTTTTAACATTTATATATTTCACCATTTTGATTTTAGGTTAATACTTGGTAAGGTGCATGGGTCTAGATCCGATCTGTATGTAGTCAGTTTTGGCAGTATCATGTTTTAAAGATGCTATCTTTATTCCAGCATATATTTTTGGCCCTTTGCAAAAATCAGACAGCATAATGTACCTGGGGTTGTTTATGCATCCTCTGTTCTCTTCCACTGATACACATGACTCTTCTTACACCCTGTTTTTAATCACTGTACCTTTGCCGTGTGATTTGAAGTCCAGGATTGTGTTGCTTCTGCTTTACTCTTGTGGCCCAGGATGGCTTTTGCTGTTCTGGGTCTCTTGTTCTATATGAATTTTAGGATTATTTTTTTGCTAGTTCTCTGAAGAATGCTATTGATATTTTGTTTGGGACTTCACTGAATCCATATATTAGTTTAGGAAGTATGTGTTCTTCAATTTCCATTTTCAGAGTACTGTGGTTTTTTTGTTGTGGAGGTCTCTCACTTCCTTGGTTAGGTTAAATCCTAAGTATTTAATTTTTCTTGATGCTATTGTGAATGGTATTGCTTTACTAATTTCTTTCTCTTTGAGTTCATTATTAGTACACAGTAATGCTACTGATTTTTGAGCATTGGTGGGTCCTGCTACACTACTGAATTAGGTTACTAACTTTAGGGGTCTTTTGATAGAATTTTTCAGTGCTTTATGTAGAGGATCAGATCATCTACAAAGAATAATAATTTGACTTCTTCCTTCTCTTTAAATATCTGCTTTGTTTCTTTCTCTCGTCTGCTCTGACGAACGTTCTGAGTTCTATAATGAAAAGGAGTGGTGATAGTGGACATCCATGTGTTATTCCTGATTTCAGCAGGAAAGATTTTCATTCTTCCCCATTTAATATGATATTGGTAGGAGGTTTGTCAAAAATGGGTTTTATCAGTTTAAAATAAGTCCCTTATATAACCATTTTCTTAAATTTTTTTTAAATCATGAATGGATGTTTGATTTTATCAAAGGCTTTTTCTGGATTTATTGATATGAATGTACAATTTTTGCCTTGCTTTTGTTTATGTGATATATACTTGCATGCCTGGGCTAAACCTATTGGGTCATAATGTATGATCTTATTGATGACTTGTTGCAGTCTGTTTGGGAATTATGAGGATTTTTATGTCTATATTCATTAAAGTGATTGGCTTTCACTTCTCTTTTTTGATTGGATCATTAAGTGGTTTTGGAATCACACTAATGCTAGTTTCCAGGAATGACTTTGGGAGTACTCCTTCCCTTTCAATTTAATTAAAGAGTTCCAGGAGTACTGGCATTAGATCTTCCCTGAAGTTCTTGTAGAATTCAATTGTGAATCCATTGTGTCTGGATTTTTCTTACTTGGGCTAAGAAATAAGTTCTTAAAATCAAACAAGGTTTTCCTGCCTTTGGTATTTTTTTTAATATTGCTTCAATTACATTGGCTGCTATTAGATTATTCAAGATTTTTACACCTTTTTGGTTCACTTTTAGTAATTCTTATTTACCTAGAAATCTAACCATTTCTTCTGGATTCTCCTAATTATTGGAGTACAAGGTTTCAAAGTAGTTACTAGTAGTCTTATGGTTTTTGGCACTGTCTGTTGTGATTTTAGCTTTTCATTTCTAATTACAAAGATTTAGAAAATTTTTTATATTTTTTGATTGGCTAAAGTCTTATGCATTTTGTTTATTCTTCGAAAGAACCAGCTCTTCACTGATTCTTTCTTTCTTTCTTTCTCTCATTCTTTCTTTCTTTCTTTCTTTCTCTCATAGTCTCAATTTCATTAATTTCTGCTTTCATTCTTATAATTTCTTTCCTTGTTTTACTAGGACTTTGAGGTGCAGCATGAGGCCCTGTGGATCAGCTTTGGGGGAGTTGGGAGCTTTTGGAAAGATTTTGTCACCTTGTCTGCTTATGTTTATTATTATTATTATTATTATTATTATTATTATTATTATTTGCTGAGGTTTCTGGATTAATGACAGTGGAAACACTTTGTTGTTAGTATGGAGACCTGTTGTAACAGTGGCTGTTATTCAGTAATGCACTCTGGGCATGGATAGCTATAGGTCCTTGCCTGTGTCTCAAGATCCAAACACCACTGTTAATTGCCGAGGGAGTCGGCAGTATAATTTCCCCAGTGTCCAGTTCTCCAGGAATGGACCACAGTACTGTTAATGACATAAAGGCAATCTATATATTGGCAACAACTACGCCACCTTGGCAACAGAAATAAAATCAGCAACAATAATGGAGTCAAAGACAAACAGGACATTGACATATCATAAGAATCAATAATATACCACCCTTAAATATAGAAAAGAGATCCATATTTATAATACAAACACTAAGATAAAGACAATATTGATATACTGTAATATCTATTAAATGCAACAACCATACCTCCACTCATATTAGAAAATAATTCAACAGTAATAACATAGAGTTAACTAACCATCTGAAGGTTAATAAAGCTTATTTGTTATACTGGTAAAGATAGAGTTAGTGGGGAAAGGGAGAATGAAAGAAGTAAAATTTGAAAAATTAAGCAATGGAAGATAAGGAGCAGAGAAAAGTGAGATAAAAGATTTTATTAAGGAGTAAATGGAAGTTAACAGAGTTAGATAAAAGTAACAGAGAACAAAGAATGAAGAAAGAAAAATGAGCAAAGTAAAAAGAATAAAAGAAAAAACTGAAAAGAATTCAAAGGAAAGAAAAGAAAATAGAACCAAGCCCCCATAAACCAATGAAAAAAAGGAGTCAAAAAAATTGCACATTTTTTTTTAAATGAGTTGTCTCTTTCCAGGATCTACAGTCTTGAAATTCAGCAAGTCACAGTTTTCTCTGCCTAACTTTATGGTCTTTGGGTTTGTGAGGTGTCTCCCTGGCTCCAGAGGCCCCTCTGTCTGTACACCTCAGGCTGTGGCAACTGTCCAAACTGCAGCAGGTCCTTGCTCATGTTGGTAGATGGGGAAAGCAGTTACATCAATTGTATCTGTACTGCATGTAGATAGCCAGGTGAGGGTTCCAGCAGACTGCTGGGCTGATGCCAGCAGTTTCAAATCCAGGTGCCTCAGAGAGTCACACATTTTGGGCCTCACTTCTCATCACAGAAGGTGGGGTCTGGCCTCCTTCCTGGCCTAAGCTTAAATTTTTGAGGGAGTTTATGTCTAGCCTGCATGCTCTCCATGACTGTCTCTTGTGGCTGTCTCTCAAATAGTCACTGTGGTAAGATAACACTCGAAACTCTGAAGTGAAGATGTTCTGTAATTGTTCTGTGGCTCAGTCTTAAACAATTACCTCCTTCCCAAAATGGCTACTGACTATATCCTTTCAAATATGGTGGGTGCTGCACTGATTTCTTCTCCAAATCTAGCTTACTATGAAGAAAAAGTCACTGTGGAGTAAAACCCCATGGTATTTTTGCAGTTCACAGTAGCCCTGGGCTTACCTTGTGGCCAGTGCTACTGGCCTGGTCCATTGCTTTTTCTTGGAGCTACTGACCCTCCAGGCTTACCTTCTTTTTCCAGGCACTGGCCTTATCCATGATCAGATTGGTCAGTATGGCGCTACCACTGTTCCTCCATATCTAGGAGAAACAAAATATGAAGTTGGCTGGTGGCCCAACCATGGGCAAAGGTGAATTTCAGAGTCTCTGGGTCCCCATGCCACCCCTTCCACATCTGTGGGTGTTGGCAGCTCACTTGCTTCCCATTGACATGTTTTTTGTGTTTTTTTTTTTTAACCCCAAATTGAATTCTTAGTTTTCAAATCTGGCAAACTGACACTCCAATACTCCCATCAACCTGCTCCTTGCCAGTTTCATTAATGTCTTTAGTCACATTATAGTGGCTGCTTCCACATTTTTAATTGAGCCAAAATGTGTACTTTTATGGTCATGTTGATTTTAGCAAAGAACCAGTCACACAGTGCCAGAGCCAGTGAATTAGGTGGATGAGGACACATTGCATGATTTTATATGACAGAAGTTACTGTGCCAGAAATGATTGTATGATAGGAGCATTGCTAGGAAAGAGGACACAAAGTCTCAGGCTGTTTTCTACGTACAAGATTTCTTAAATGACCTAAATACCCTTAAGTGTTCAGAGTTCACCGTACTTTTCCTGGTACAAGTTCTTCTTGCACAATTCCATCAAAGTAAAAAAAAAAAAATTGATATTGGATCTTTCTTTGCACAAGGAGAACAAGGTGATTTCCTTTGAGAACTCTGAAATTTGGTGTCAGAATTATAACCGTACACCAAAGTTTCATCCCTTGTGATATTTCTTAAGAAGCTGTAATCTGAAGCAGCACTATGAAACAAATCCAATGAAACTGATGAATGCTGTTGTTTTTAAGACACCTGAAAGGTGTGAAATGAATTTTGCACTCACTCACCTCATGTTCAAATCTGCTGTTAAAATGCTTTGAGTGGATCATAAGAAATTTTTAGATCTTTGGAAATTTCCCTAATAGTCAATCTTCTGTTTGAATCATTCTGCTTACCCTTGCAGCATTCTCTTGAATTTTTGATGTTGAAGGATGCCTTGATCTCACTTCCTATTTAAGCAGTTCACAACCATTCTGAAATAGTCACGCCACTTGTAAATCACCTTCATGGTCACTTACAGCATCACCTTTCTCTTGGTCATATTCTGTCACTGGCATAAAATACTTAACACCTACTAATTAAAGCAGCAAAGGCTTATTTTGCTCATAATTTCAGTACATGCTTTGCTAGTGCCAAGGCAGGAACAGGATGGTAGAAGAGTCTGGCAGAGGAAAAGGTGTCAACCTATGGAAGCCAGGAAGCAGAGGTAGAGCCAGGAATGATAATATACCCTTTTAGATAGCAGCCCAGTGACTCATCTTTTCCAACCAAGACCCACATCCTGATACAGTGGCACCTTGGTTCATGAGCTTAATTCATTCCACAATTCTGGGAAAGATGGCCATGATCCTGTTCATCACCTGATGTGGAGTTCACAAACATAAGCAAAATTTTGCTTAGTGCTTCTGTTTATGAACTGCATTATTTGCCAACAGAATTGTTCATGAACTGAGGTATTACTGTATCTCACTTAGCTCTGAACTTCCCGATGCTTGAGTTCACTAATGAAATTAGTGCCCATGACCTGATCACTGTCCACACACAGGAAATTTTGGGGGACATTTTAGATCTAAGCTACAACATTCTGCCTCTAGCCCTCAAAAAACTCATGTACATCTGATTATACAAAAGGCATCTAGTCCATCTCTAAGACACCAAACTCTTAAGATTCCTGGCATTGCTAAAGTACAAGTCCAAAGTCTCTTCTAAGACTAAGAGCAAACACTTAGCTGTGAGCCCTTTAGCAGTCAAAGAGAGTTAAATCACTTCCAACATTCAATGGCTCAAAGCAAACATTCCTACTTGAGAAGGGAAAAATGAGGGGATGGAAAGGAATGGGACAAAAGCAAGACCAAAACCCAGCACTGCACACATTGTGTAGCTTCATGTTCAGCATTCAGGGCAGGTTTCAGTGAGATATGAGCTCCAAAGGGCTTAAATGGAACTGCATCTATGGTTTTGCTGATTGCAGCCCACATGGTCTTTCTCTTGGGGTGGCTCCACTGATTTGCCTATGACTTTCCTCGCAAATGTTTCACATTTCTGGCATCTCCTACTTCTTGGGATCACCACTGAACTTTTGGCTCACTCTTAAACACTACTCTCTCAGGGGCACACTGCCCAGCCTCCCAATCATTCCTTTGAAATTTGGGTGGAAACCTTCATGAGCTCACAAACCTTGCATTCTGTATGCCTCTAAAACTAGCACTGTGCGGATGGTACCAAGGTCTTCCACCAGTACAGGCAGTAGCCAAACACCCTTGCATCATGGTTCCAGAGGCCTCTGAGAGTCTGGGTGGCTGATCATGGTTAAATGAACACCAGGGAACCAATTCGCTAAGCAGCTCTATTTGAACAAGAGACCCAGAAGCTCTCTTTTCAAATGAAAGCTTTTCAGTTTTACACCCCTGAGTTTGTGAGTGGTGGGGTCTTGCTGTTTCTTGAGAGGACCTCAAGCTATCTATTTTTTATCATGATGTGAAAGTACTTGGATTCTTTTCAATGCTAATCTTTTAAGCAATCTTACTCTTCTTTGCCTCAATTTAGCAAGTTCTTGATTTGTGATGAAACTGAAACTTTTCAAACGGCTTTTGCTCCTGATTCTCACTGTAAATCTTGCTGAAAGCAGCCAGAAGTACCCAGGACATAGGCTGAACATTGGGCTACCTTGAAATTTCCCCTTCCAGATTAGTCTGTCACTCTTAATCTCAGTCTCCTACAAAGTCTCAGGACATAGGCAAAATAAATAAAAATTTTCTGCTAGAGCATAACAAATATGATCTCTAGTCCAACTATAAAGGAGTCCTTATTCCAAAGTGAAACCTGTTAAGCCTGGCCTTTACTGTCTCAATTTCAATCAGCATCTGATTGTCTACACTATGACTAGTCTAACACTATAAGCATGGCCTACAGCATTTTAGGACTTCTTTAGCTGGCATCTCCAAGCCTTATTCAATGCCTCCTGTGAACCACTTCAAAAGCTTCTAGACTGCATGGCCAGGTACTCTCATAGCAATGACTCCACTTCCCTGGTACCAATATTTATCTTAATCAGTTTTTATCACTTTAACAAAATGTTTAAAATCTACAATTTAAATAAAGAGAGGTTTATTTTGCCTTGCAGTTTTAGATCATGCTTGGCTAGCTTCAGTACCGGAACAGGATGGCAGAGGAGCATAGCAGTAGTAAATGTGCACAACCCATATCAGCCAGAAAGCAAAAAGCAAAGGGAGAAATATAAACTAAATCATGCCTCCAGTGTCCCACCACTGCTAACAAGGTCGTACCTCCTAATAATACATTTAATCTACACTCATCACCCATGATTCAATCACTTTCCAGACCCATAACAGCAGTAAACTGATTTTAATATTTCATATATTTCTTTAGCACTTTTTTAGAGTATGCAAAAAATTTTCATGGTAATATTTGTTTGTGATCTATCATTTAAGGCACACTCTAAGTCACACCTTCTTTCAGTCGTACCTCATAACCAACTGACTGCAGCAAACAAGTTACACACTCACTGTTACTAAGGTTCTACACTGGCCTACTGAAGATCACTGCTGTTTTGTTTTGTGGCACTCACAGCAGCATTCCCTGCAGTTTCTGAGCTATATATATATATATATATATATATATATATATATATATATATAGCTCCAATGTGATCAGAAATATATATATATATATATATATATATATATATAGTATAGAGACTGTTGTACTTTGTATGCATAAACACTTGTCACATATGTAAGTACAGCTCTTCAGCTAAGTGTATTGCATGATATTTATTATATATTTATTATTATTTCTCTTTCTTTTACCAAATTTCTCTTCTGTATTTAGAGATCCTGACAATCTGGTGAATGGTTCCATCTACTTCCTAGTCATTTTTTATATAGCTATATGCATTCACAAAGTTCAGAGGAGAAAATGTAAAGACTAATTTTTGAATGAAAAAGCAATGCATGTAGTGGTTACATTAGACTTTGAAATGTCACAGTATTCATTTTGCTATTCAAAGCAGTGAATTAAGTCTTAAATGATGTTCAGCATTGAATCATATACTAAAGACTTTTAAATTTTCATCAGAATGCTGTATAGTTATATCACTGAACAAATTATTTATTCAGGAATGCCTGCTAACAGTTAAGATGGATGACCTATTACATAAATCATTGAAAACAGCTATTTTTCCCATTTCATTGATTTTTTTTACATTTTCTTCTTTTCCTTTTCTATGTGTTTGTTTTCTTGTTATATGGGAAGAAAACTGCAGATACAAGTTAATTCATACAAAATGATGAACTGTGGTTTTTGTTGATGTTATTGTTTTCACTGATGGCATCTATGTTCTCCCACACTAACAGATACAAACAAATATATTCTCTAAACACAAAGGTTATATTCAAAAATAAACTTTTCCCTTGAAGACAAATTTCAATTAATAATCACAATAGAAATTTAACGTATTATCAAGATGTAAGAAGTTTTATCACAAAACCAGGGTTGTATTGATAAGATATGCATCAATAATCTATATAACTTAATATTACACTAAGAAAATAATTGAATATAAAATTCTCTTGTCTTTTTGGTGCAGATTGAGAAAAAACATAAAAACTGATTTCAAATATTTCCAATAAAATGATAAATTTGAATAAGTATGCAAGTTTTCATTACTTAGCTAAAGATTGAAAATAATAAGATGGCTCCAATCTGTCAAAATTGACAGCTATACCTGGACAGATTTTAGCTGCAATGGTAGTGAAGGTCTACCCCCTCCTATCAAAAACCCTTTGTGATTAATTTCTCAATGTAAGCATCTCTGTAAATTCTGTGATAATATAAATTTGAAAACATACCTAGAATCAGGACACAGCTGGTTAGTACTTTTTTCTTATAAAAAATGAAAGATATGAATAAAATTATACCTTAAAATTTGCTTTTCATTTATTTTACTTGTATGAAAACATGCTAAATAAATGCTTAATAACATGTAGTTGGCATATGCCAAATACAAAACAAATACATTTTATAAACCTTTGTTGTCAAACCTTGTTGAATTATGGGTTAAAAATAAAAATAACATAAATAAGTTACAAATTAAATACTATAAATAATTTAAGACATTACTTAAGTATAATATTTTATTTTAAAGCCACTGAATTTAGCATTAATTACATTTTAATGAACTTGAATGACAAACATTCAATAACTATTTAGGATAGTATATTGCCTGAAAGCTACAGAAAAGTTAATTTTATCCATCATTGCCTTAATGAATAGAAAGGGCCTTGAATTTTGTGATAGTAGATCCAAGTATATCCTTGGTACAGAAGCCCAGTTCCTAGAACAAATGTGTTTTATAATCCACCTTTTTTGATGTAGTGGAAGAATTGTTCATTTTTAATTACATAATTATTTAAAGATTACTTGAGATTTTACTAATCTGAAAGTGAGGGAAACAGTAATATCCCAAGGCCTAAAAATCTGGTTTTGAAAACACTTAGACTTAGAAATAATTTTTATTTAATACTGTCAAAAAATATTCCCAGGCTATTTAGTAACTGGTCAGGTGGTGGTGACACAAAAGCAGAATGGAAGAACTCAGTTCGCAAAAATTTTGGAAAAGCCAGAGACTCTGTAGGACAGACACAAATACAAAATTAATATAACAAATTGCTTCTCGAGTGAGATACATAGGCAACATCAAAGAGAGAATTGGAAAGGTGTATCAAAAAGGGATTCTGAGAGGAGCACGTCGATGACACGTGCATGTGTCTGTGCTTGTATGGGAGCTCCATGTCTAGAAAGGCCAGAACGGTTATGTTTTACCCAGTTTGTGTCTGTGACGAACTCACTACTGGTTAACTCCCTGAAGACAGTCCACTGCAAAAAAATAGTGTCACATTCCACAGAATGAGTTGAATTGACTAAGTTTTAGATGAAGAAGTGTGCTGTATCAAAATTAAGAATAGCAAGAATGAAGCTTGATTAGTTGAAAGAGCACAAATTTATGATTGGTTGAAGATAGAAATTAGAGAAACAAAATGTCTGCAGGCCAAAATTTGGAAGTCTGAAAAAGAAGAGAAGAGAAACAGACATAATCATGGCAAGGAAATGTCTATTGAATGCTTTCAAATTCATTTAACCTTTTCAGTATTACTAACATTCAAATATATTTCTTCTAATTTCTGATATATCTATCAGAATTTATTTTATAGTTTGTATCTCTTTTGGCACACTTCTTCACTTTTTCTTTTAGCTCTATTGGCATATTACTTATAATTATTTCTGAGTCCTTATCTGATAATTCCAGTTATAGACTCCAAAATAGAGTTGCTTCAATTGATTGTTCCCTCCTTTAACCATGGATCACATTTATTATGTCTTCACATGACTTATAATTTTAACATATATTGAACATTGTATGTAAAAAACAGCAAATATTGTAGGAAATAATGTTCTCTACTCAGAAAACTTCATATGTCTTTTGTCATTTTCCCAATTTGGAAGGAAACAAGAGAGGCAAGTCAACATAATCTGTAAGCAGACTGGTTCTAAACTATTTTGCAACTTGGATGGATTCATCACAGGCTTTAAATATTTTGAGAAAATGTTTATTGTTTTTACCAGGACTTCTTGGGAATCACAGGAGGATGAAGATCACAAAAATTCTCTGTGTTTTCCAAAGAGCTCCTGGCTTTTCAAACACTTGGATGTCTCTTTCTGTTTTGTAGCCTGGCCAGTAACACTTTGGGTCGCAGGAGAGTTCTCACCATTTTCCAGGCCTATCTGGTTTTCAGAACATCAGGAGATTTCTGTCTGTCCTATTTCCCTGCCTCTAGATTTTGGAGGACTGCTGCAGAGAATTCAGCGGAAGCACAGGTTGGTCGTTGGAAATGATCTTGCCTCTTCTGCTTCATGCTTACCTATTTGACGAGGCAGCAATAAATGCAGTGAAAGCCCAAAGTGTTTTGAAATCATTTCTCTTAATTCACTGATATGATTCCAGCCTACTCCTAGCACGCTTGGTGTGACACAGTCCCTCAACACAACGATTCTGGTATGAACATTTCATACTTGTTAACGTGTTAATTGGGTCATCTTTATTGACGTCTACTCTGAATGTCTCCTCCTCCTGCTAATGTATTTATGTGACCTAGTGAGTTATGTTCTTATTTCTACAGTAATTACCTTTGAAGACTTTCCACATCCTTACTATCATCAATTGGCTGAGACTTCTTTGGCTCAATTTGGATAGAAATCACAAATTTTAAAGTACAGCTCTCTTTATATTATCAACTTTGGGTTTTGAGGGCGAGGGTCTCTTAGCCCTGAGCGTCAAGTGCCAGCACCTCTTTTCTCTTAGTGCGAAAACTTCTCATGTTACCTCTTAGTTTTATAGCTGTTAGTGGGTCCTAGGCATCCCTAATAGCTCCTCAGTAGCTGAGGCTCATAGATCCCTTGGTGGCTACCTGGAGCTCTTCCAGCGGCTTCTACTGTATCTCAAGGGCTCTTCACTGGTCACCACAGGTCTCCATAGGTCACAGCTAGTCAACTCTCAAGTCTGCTTCTCTTGACTCTTTGCTACTCCAGTGTTCTCTGAAGATCTTCAAGACTAATAGCCCTCAGTGTTACCAGCTCTTCTTAGTGCACCCTTCCCAGCTAAGTCTACTTGAGATAAGAAACATGAGTAGACAAATAGACTGTTGGGTCACTCAAGCAAGACTTTTCTGGGACTTGTGCTGCAGCACGGGAGGGTAGTACATGGGAAGAAGCTTTCCTGGACTGACACGAGGTGTGTGATGGAGCCCTGCTGTTTATAAAGAGGTGGAGTAGGCCCTGGGATAATCCAAATTTTAAGTATGCCAGACCAAAGCAAGTATCTTCCTGAACAACCCTGGGGAATCTAGGACATCCTCAGTTGTCATGGCAACAATTCAACAGAACTTCAGAAGTGACCGCTGGATTGACAACTATGTGACTGCTTGGAAGGGGTTTTCCAGGAAGGGTGGCAATTTTGACCACTCCCTGTATGGGTTTGGGGATTTGTGGGATAAGGGTAGTGGACTCTGGTCCCTCTGAACCTTTGCTCTGTGAGGTAGGGTTTTCTAGTTGCTCTTCAGAGAAGCAACAGCAGAGCCTGGAGTAGCCCAGAGAAGGGAAGAAACCTGTAGCTGTCATGGACCTGAAGCTCCTGTCAGAGTGTGGTACTGAAGTAACTGCAGAGGTGGTGGAAGACACCAAGGCAGTTCACCTCAGAGCACCCTTGGATGTAGGAGGAGTGAGGGGCAGGGCGTGAACAGGTGTCAGTTATGTTACACAGCCTCTGTCTGTCAAAGGGGAAAGGGAAGGGCCAGGCCTCATCTCTTTCTGTGTGACAACCAGAAACCATTTTAATTTAACTTTTTAAGAAAGTGATAGAGTATACTACAAAATATGAGAGCTTTCCCATAAAAAAAAAATCTCAGCTAATTTATCCTGCTCCTTGTCTATTTTAGATAAAGCCATCTTTCAAAGCATCATAAACAAATCAATTTAGTTTTTAAATGAATTGCCTGTTAAAGAGCCGGGTACAGTTACATGCACCTGTAATTTTACCTACGTGGAGAGGTGAGAATTAAAGTTCAATCTGGAGATCTGGCAACATTGAAAGCCTCTATCTCAAAAAAAAAAGAGAGAAAAGAAATAAAGAAGAAGAAGAAGAAAGAGGAAAAGGGAAGGAAGGAAAAGAAATATTAAAGACATTATGATGGGATAACCAGAAAGTGGCAGAGATAGTTCAAAAATGACTATGACTAGAAAAAATTTCTTACAGCAAATTCAGTATTATAAAATTTGGAGAGGATGCACTTACTTTTAGTTTTTGGAGTATCAGTATGTTCTGAGTCTACCTGATTTTGAAGGAAGGAGTGAGAGCTGGAGACCAAATTACTATATTATTTTAACGAAATATTTTTTGTCTCCTTCGATGTCAAGTTATATTTTTTAAGACTACTTGAAATTTAAGGGTTGTTAGATACTTTATTGCTTGTGATTAAGTGGAAACAAATACAAAAACTGAGGTAATAATTCCCTAAGAAAATCATTCCATTTTTTATATGAAATGGTACTTTTTCACTTCAAAAAGTCTTGCAGTAAAGTCTGGTTATAAAGCTCCAAGGTATTAAATGAATGCTATAATTGTATTAAGTTGTTAAATAACTATCTTAAATTTTTATTTTCTTGTTTTTCTTATATTTCTAAAAATATTTATTAACAAATGAAATTTAAAAATATTTTATACCTCTGGGAGCATAGTATAGACCTGCAGAAATAAATCTGCAGATATAAACAAGACTTTATAGTTTATTTGAGAAGATTACTAGAAAAAAAACATTTTCTTATACCAAAATTGTATGAATACACATTTACTATTTTCCTTGGTATAAAGAGCTTTTAAGTCTTCTGTTCACTAAATAAGAAATGACAATTCTGTACATTTTAGTTCTTTAAATCATTATTATTATGTAAGAACCTGCAATAATGCTTTTGGTTAACATTTTTTACATTAGTCATGCACCTGACTTATTTTCCATTCTCAAATATTTACATTAAGGCAGTTGCTATATTAAACATCAGTGTACTTTTAAAAGGCCATTTTACTTCTGACTTAAAAGAAGTTAAAAACTGAAATGTAATGAAATATGAGCTGCATATGAAAATGACAACATTACAGTTTTATATTTGTTGTTTCTCTCGCTCAAGAAAAGAAATAGACAAAATTGGGCCGGTGAGATGGCTCAGCGGCTTAAGCGCCTGCCTTGCAAGCGCGACAGCCCGAGTTCGACTCCCGGATCCCACATACGAAAAAGGGGCCGGTGATATCGCTCAGCGGCACGGGTGCCTGTTGGCGCGCGAGGTCCTGAGGTCGACCCCCCGGTACCCACAAAAAAAAAAAAAAAAAAAGAAATAGACAAAATTTTATTGTGTCCACACACTGGAGAGCTTCCTTTCCACTATTAAAATCTTTTTTATTTTACCAGGCTTGGTCAGCTTTTGCCCCATGGCTGGGACAAAATACCTTACACACACAACTTAAAGAAAAAAGTGATATATTTGGCTCACAGTTTCAGAGGTTTCAGTCCATGGTAGGCTGTCTCCAAAGCAGGAACATCATGGAGGAGGGGGGCAGCAGAGCCAAGCTGCTCACTTAAGGAAGCAGAGAAAAGGAGAAGATTGCTTGAGAGATATGAATCCTCCAAGAGCTTGTTCCAAGTTACCCAGCTTGTCAAACTGGGCCCTACTTCCTAATAACACATTCAGCTATGAACTTTGGTGTATTAATCCATTGATGAATCAACATCCCTATGATCCAATCACCTCTCCATATGTTTCTTAATCCAGTCAAGTTGACAATTAGTATTAACAGGCACATCGCCCTAAATTTGGATTCTAAGATTTATTTTCAATTTTTTTTATGTTGGAATTTTATTCCCCTTCATTTCATTCATTTCAAAACTTTTCAAAATTGTATTTAAAATGTTCTAGTTGGCACAATCTGTGTTTCTACGAACTTAGTTTCTGCTTTAGCTTTGTGAGCTCCTTGACATCTGAACTGTGGTATTCTTTGGTTTATTTCGTTTTAGTCAAAACTAGGAGCTCTGACAATATATCAAAATTTATGTTCATTCACCTAATCACCTAAATAATCTCATTAAATAGAGACTACAATTTTCCTCATAATAAAATATATTTCATCTTTTAATCCTTACATGGTACACAAGTGATGCCCATTAAATATTGAATTAAACTTCAATAATTTATTTGATGATAAACATTTATTTAATGTCAGTGTTGTTGGAATTTTATTAGACTGTACTGGTTAGAAAGATGATTAATCTTGTTTTCACTTTACAAGCTATTGGTAAGAATAGCACAAACGTGACAATAACCACTTCTTCCTACAGGGTGACGGTAATACTAGGATGTGACCAGGAATAAATCAGTACTTAATTACATGTAGGCAATCAATGGAATCTTAAGAGGAACTCAAGCCGAGGAGAAAAATGGACTTGTGATGTCCTTGGAGAACTACACATTTTGGTGTGGACAGACCATAGAATGAAGTATACAGTAAGCGCAGCTAAAAAAAAAAAAAAAAAAAACCCACGTCAGTAGATAAGGCTAATTTCTTTGTTCTACAAAGCAACTCAGACTTAATCCTGGACTAATTTTTCCAGTGTGTGTAGAAACCACTTGTTCTGTGCACCATTCTATTGACCAATAACTTTTAAAAAATGAAAATATTTGCAATAGAATAATTAATTACACTAACCTCTGTGCAGTATTTATATATCTTACACTTGGAAAGGCAGAGTATCTTTGGTTTTATCCAATCTATAACAGGACCATGCTACCATTCTAAGGTATCTGAATAGTCGCAGTATAAAAATGGATTGAAAGTGGCAAGAAACAAATAGATGGTGAAAGTTATTTCTTCATTAAACTATCCTGATAGTAAATATCTAGAGAAATATGCTGGGAGCTCTCAAATTTAGATGACAGGGATGACAAAAGGCACTTTTAAGATATAATATTTAAAATCAATGTACTTGGTACTACAGAAGGAATAGGAAAGATAAAATCAATTCATTTCAGACATTTGACATGAATGACTTACATAAACTTACATAAACAATTCACAGAGAAACATCCCATAAGGAAGGTAATGATTACATATTGACATATAAGTTAAATTCAAGTGGAATACATAGATAGAGAGATCCAAGGGTGACATTGGCTCTCAAGGAATGTGAGAGGTCATGAAAGTGAAAAAGAATAAAACATAAGAGCTTCTAATAGAAAAGGGAGCACGGACAGTTGCAGTGATGCAGAAATCAAAAAAGGGTCAGTTATCTGAAAAGGGAAGATTGAGAAGTCCTCAGCATTTGGAAGAACAGTCCAAATGAGTCCAAATGAGGAAGGAGGCTGGGACATTTCTCAATGAACACATGCTAGCAGAGAAAATGAAATCATGGAGGAACCATCAATTCGAGACTCTACTTGTGATTATTGTGATTATTTCTTAGAGTCATTCAAATCTCTGCAGTTGAGTTGGTATTTCACCATTTGAACTAAGTTTTTGCAGACCCTAGAAAAATAGTACTGGGAATTCATACATGCTTGCATCCATATATGTGGAAATCTGTCTTGCTTATTGACACCCCTGATAAAATGTTCTCAATTTTTTAGGCAAATAGAATATTTTTCTCTCTATGATGACTCTTCAGTAATTTGGTACTCTTCTTGTGATCTGTCTTTTCTCTTGACTTTATATAATTTTCTTTATTTTTAATTTATTTTTATTTTATTGGTATATTTTAGATATACATAATGATCACATTCATCATAGGGAATTTGTACTTGTACATAAAATATCTTGCTGCCCTTTTTTATTCCATTCCACTCCCCTCCCTTCAACCCCTCTTCCGCTCCTTATTTACAAAAGCTTTGTTTCCATTTTTTCCATCTATCCTTTTTGTCTCTTCTTTCTTTTCTCCCTTCCCTGCTCTTCCCCTTCTCATCTGAACAATTTATTTCCATTTCCCAAAATCTGTTATAAATTTTACATATTCAGTTTCTCACACAAGAGAAACAATGTGATATTTACACATGTGTGTCTGATTTATTTCACTTAAGTGTATGGTTTCAAGGTACATCCATTTACATAGAAATGTCTCAAGCTTACCCTTCTTTATGGCAGAGTAGTAAATACTCCATTGTATAAAAAAACCACATCTTTTTTATCCATTCATCTGTTGATAGGCATTTGGGTTGTTTCCAAGATTCAGCAATTACAAACTGTGCCACTCTAAAGATGGGTATGCATATATCGCTGTGGTATGATGCTTTTAATTATCTCAGGAAGATACCAAGAGGGGAATAACTGGGTCAAATGGAACCTTTAGCTTTAGTTTTTTTAAGGAATCTCCACACTGATTTCCACAGTGGTTGCACCAGTCTACACTCCCACCACTCCCAGTGGAGAAGGGTTCCTTTTTCTCCACAGCCCCTCCAGCATTTATTATTGGTTGATTTCTTCACAATAGCCATTTTTTCTGGAGTGAGATGAAATCTCACCAATGTTTAATTTGCATCTTTCGAATGATATGTGATGTTGAACGTTTTTTCATATATTTGTTGTTTCTAATTCTTCATCTGAGAAGTGTCTATACATTTCAGATACCCATTTTTGGTCTGGGTCTTTAAATTTTGGTGGTCTGATTTTTTTAGTTGTTTATATATTCTACATAGTGATCCTTTGTCTAAGGAACAGCTGCAAAAAAGTTTTTCCACAGTGTGTGTTATCTCTTCATTCTGTAGTTGGTTTGTTTTGTTTTGATTTGTTTTTTGTTTTTTGTGGTTTTTTTGTGGGTACTGGGGGTCGACCTCAGGACCTCGTGTGCCAGCAGGCACCAATGCCGCTGAGTAATTTCACCAGCCCTTTTTTCCTATGTGGGTACCAGGAGTTGAACTCAGGACCTCGTGCTTGCCAGGCAGGCACTTATGCTGCTGAGCCATTGCACTGGCCTTGTTTTGATTTGTTTTGTTTCATTTTTGTTGTGGTATTTTATGTTCCTGTCAAAAAGCTTTTGAGTAAGATGAGATCCCAGTTGCAGATTCTTTCTTACATTCCCTGTGCCATGAGGGTTTTATTCATAAAGTCTTCACTTGTACCACTGTCTTCAAGAGTTCTACCTATTCTATTTTCAAGCAGATTTAGTGTTTCTGTTTTAATATATAGATCTTTGACCCATTTCGACGTTACTTTACTGCATGGTGATAGACATGGGTCTAGTGTTAGGCTTCAGCATGTGGAAATCCAGTTTCTCCAGCACCATTTTTTAAAGAGGCTATCTTTCTTCCAGTGAACGTCCTTAGTCCATTTGTCAAAGATAAGGTGGCTGAGTGTGTTCGTAGTTGTGTCTGAATCTTCTAATCTGTTCCACTGATCCTCAGGTCTGCTTCTTGCCAGTACCATACTGATTTTATCACAGTACCTGTGTAGTATAATTTCAAGTCAGGGATTGAGATGCTTCTGCCTTGCCTTTGTTGCCCAGGATTGCCTTTGCTATTCCAGGTCTCTTGTTGCCAAATGAATTTTAGGAAATTTTTCTCAAGTTCTGTGAGGTATGCTAATGGTATTTTGATTGAGATTGCATTAAATCTGTATAACAGTTTTGGGAGTGTGGCCATTTTCACCTTGTTGATTCTTCCCATCCATGAGCAAGGGATATCTTTCCATTTTCTAATATCCTCTTCGAGTTCCTTTTTAAGAGTACTGTAATTTTCAATGTATAGATCTTTTACTTCCTTTGTTAGATTGATTCCTAAGTATTTCATTTTTTTGGATGTTTTTCTGAAGGGTGTGGTTTCCCTAATTTCTCTCTCACTGAGTTTGCCGTTTGTGTACAGGAATGCTATTGATTTTTGAGTGTTGACTTTGTATCCAGCTATGCTACTGAATTTAGTTATTAAATCTAGAAGTCTTTTGGTGGAGTTTTGGGGTCTTTTATGTAGAGTATCATGTCATCTGCAAATAATAAAACAATTATTAACAGACATGAAAAATCAAATAAGCACCAACACAGTTGTATTGGGGGAACTTGACACCCCACTGTCACAAATAGACAGACCAAGTAGACAAAAACTCAACGAAGAAATATCAGAACTGAACCAAACTTTTGAAAAAATGGGCTTAGTAGATGTCTACACAATGTTCAACCCCAGAAATTAGAATACATATACTTCTCATCTGCATGTGGGGTGTTCTCTAAAATAGACCACACACTAGGTCATAGAACATGCTTATGTAAATGAAAAGGAACTGAAATTATCCCATGCATATTGTCAGACCATAGTTCAATGAAATTAGAGATCAATTGCAAAAGAAACCAACAGAACTTCTTAAACATATGAAAATTAAATAACACCCTCCTGAACAACCAATGGGTCACAGATGAAATTAAAGAAGAAATTAGAGAGTTTCTCCAATTAAATGATAATAGCAATACAACATACCAGAACATATAGGTTGCAATGAAAACAGTCCTGTAGGGGAAATTTATAGTGGTGATTTCCCATACCAGAAAAACAGAGTGAGCTCAAATAAGCAACCTAATATTTAACCTCAAGTTTCTAGACACAGAAGAGCAAGTCAGGCCCAAAGCTTGTACAAGGAGGAAATTATAAAGATCAGAGCAGAAATTAATGCAATTGGGACTAAGCAAACAGTACAAAGAATCAGTGAATTAAAGAGTTGGTTCTTCAAAAGATTAAATAAAATTAACAAACCATTAGCCAACCTTACCAAAAAAAGGGAAAAAAAAAGACTCAAATCCACAGAATTAGGAATGAAAAGCGTGAAGTCATCACAGATCCTGCAGAAACCCAGAAGTCTGTCATACCTACTTCGAGAACCTGTATTCTAATAAGATGGAAAACACAGAAGAAATGGACAGATTCCTAGATACATATGAATTACCAAAGGGGGAATCAAGAAGATATAAAAATTCTAAACAAACCAATATCAATCAATGAAATTGAAGATGTAATTAAAGACCTACCAAGAAAGAAACATGCAGGCCCTGATGGATTCACTCCTGAATTACACAAGAAATTAAAGAAGACTTATTTCTGCTAGTTCTCAAACTCTTTAATGAAATAGAAAGGCAAACAATACTCCCAAATTCATTCCTGGAAGCAACCATTACCCTGATATCAAAACCACAGAAGGACCCAATGAAGAAAGAGAACTACAGGCCAAACTCCCTATTGAACATACATGCAAAAATCCTTAATAAGATAGTGGCAAAAAGAATACAGCAAATCATTAGGAAGATTATACACCATGAACAAGTAGGATTAATTCCAGGGATGCAGGGATGGTTCAACATATGCAAAACAATAAATCTAATACACCATATTAACAGAATCAAGGAAAAAATATGATCATCTCAATAGAGGCAGAAAAAGTCCAACACTCATTCATGATACAAACCCTACAGAAAATTGGAATAGACAGTCTTTATCCCACTATGATAAAAGCCATCTATGACAAATCAACAGCCGAAATCGTACTAAATGGATAAAACTGAAAGCATTCACTCAAAAATCAGGATGTCCACTCTCATCACTATTATTCGATGTAGTTCTGTAAACATTAGGCAGAGCAATTAGAAAAGAAAAAGAAATAAAAGACATAAGGATAGAAAGGAAGAAGTTAAGTTATCATTATTCACAGATGTCATGATACTCTACATGGAAAACCCCAAAACTCCACCAAAAGACTTCTAGATTTAATAACCAAATTCAGTAGCATAGCTGGATACAAAGTCAACACTCAAAAATCAATAGCATTCCTATACACAAACGGCAAACTCAGTGAGAGAGAAATTAGGGAAACCACACCCTTCAGAATAACATCCAAAAAAATGAAATACTTAGGAATCAATCTAACAAAGGAAGTAAAAGATCTATACATTGAAAATTATAGTACTCTTAAAAAGGAACTCGAAGAGGATATTAGAAAATGGAAAGATATCCCTTGCTCATGGATGGGAAGAATCAACAAGGTGAAAATGGCCACACTCCCAAAACTGTTATACAGATTTAATGCTGATCAAAATACCGTTAGCATACCTCACAGAACTTGAGAAAACTTTCCTAAAATTCATTTGTTAACAAGAGGCCTAGAATAGCAAAGGCAATCCTGGGCAACAAAGGCAAGGCAGAAGCATCTCAATCCCTGACTTGAAATTATACTACACAGGTACTGTGATAAAATCAGCATGGTACTGGCAAAAAGCAGACCTGAGGATCAGTGGAACAGATTGGAAGATTTAGACACAACTATGAACACACTCAGCCACCCTATCTTTGACAAAGTGGCCAAACATGTTCACTGGAAGAAAGATACACTTTTTAATAAATGGTGCTGGAAAAACTGGCTTTCCACATGGTGAGGACTAAAACTAGACCCATGTTTATTACCATGCACTAAACTAAAATCAAAATGGATCAAAGATCTAAATATTCAAACAAAAACACTAAGACTACTGGAAAAGAAAGTAGGTAGAAATCTTGAAGATATAAGTGTAGGCAGAGAGTTCATGAAAAAAACCAAACTGCATGGGAAATACTTCAAAGAATCAACAACTGGGATCTCATCTTATTAAAAAGATTTTGTACATCTAAAGCAAACCCACAGAGTGGGAAAAAAAGTTTAGTCAACTGTCCCTCAGACAAAGGACTTCTATCTAGAACATATAAAGAATTGAAAAAAAATCAGACCTCCCCCAATTCAAAGACCCAATCCAAATATGGGTATCTGAGATGAAGACAAACTTCTCATATGAAGAAATACGAATGGCAAATAAATATGTAAAAAAGTATTCAACATAATTGGTAATTTGAGAGATGCAAATTAAACCAACACTGAGATTTCATCTCACTCCAGAAAGAATAGCTATCATCAAGAAATCAACCAATAACAAATGCTGGTGGGGCTATGGGGAAGAAGGAACACTTCCCCACTGTTTGTGAAAGTGTAGACTGGTACAGCCACTGTGGAGATTCCTCAAAAAAGTAGGAATAGAGGTCCCATTCAATGCAGGTATTCCCCTTCTGGGTATCTTCCCAAAAGAATTAAAAACATCATACCACAGTGATAAATGTTCACCCATGTTTATAGCAGCACAATTTGTAATAGCTAAATCTTGGAAACAACCCAAATACCCATAAACCAATGAATGGATAAAAAAGATGTGGTATTTTTATACAATGGAGTACTACTCAGCCATAAAAGAGGATAATCTTGTGACTTTTATAGGTAAATGGATGCAACTTGAGACCATACTCATAAGTGAAAAATCAGACTCACATGTGTAAACATCATAATGTCTCCCTGGAGTGAGAAACTGAAAGAGTAAATAGGTCTAAAATGTACAATGGATATTGAGAAATGGGAAGAAATTTTTCAAAATGAAAAAGGAGCTAAAATGGGGGAAAGGGGAAAGGACAGAAGGGAAAAAAATGCAGGTCAGTTATACTATTAGTGTTATACTATTAGTGTCTCTTAGTTCATTGAAAATGAAGGTTTGTACTATCAACTGGAGAATTTTAATGCCCTTATCTTGTACTCTGAGCAGCTACTTTAAAGATAACAACATGCAATGTATTAACTCTTGCTATTCTATTATTGTGTTATGAAATTTTGTTTTACCTTTTTCCCATAAAATAAAAAAAAACTGTTTTATATAGATGTTGTGTTGGTATTTGTTGCATATATTTATTATTGTTATCTCTTTCTCTTGAATTGTTCCCTTTACAAGGATGTAGTGACCTTCTTTGTCTCTGTTAATCAGTATTGGCTTGAAATCCACTTTGTCTGCAAACAGAATAGTTACTGCTGCTTTTTTCCAGGTTCCTGTCACGTGGAATGTTGTTTTCCATCCTTTGACTCTTAGTCCATGAATTTCTTTTTGAATTAAATGTGTTTCTTTTATGCAGCATATTGTTGGGTCTTGCTTCTTGATCCATTCTGCCATTGTGTTTCTTTTGATTGGTGAATTGAGAACATTTACATTGATGATTATAGCTGATATATATTGACATACTTTTGTCATGTTATTTTTCTGTTGTTGGTTCCCTTTTTTCCCCCCTCTTTTTAATTGCTGGTGGAGTCATTCTATTAGGGTTCAAGGAGTTTTAGTCTTG
Source organism: Erethizon dorsatum (assembly GCA_028451465.1). Classification (NCBI taxonomy): domain Eukaryota; kingdom Metazoa; phylum Chordata; class Mammalia; order Rodentia; family Erethizontidae; genus Erethizon; species Erethizon dorsatum. The sequence goes on along the minus strand of CM051830.1, from coordinate 58,087,688 downwards.
TTATGTCTCTCTAGAATGTCCTTCAGAACATTTTGGGGTGCTGGTTTGGTGTTCATGAATTTCTTCAAATGGTCTTTGTCAAATGTTCTTTGTCAGTATCTTATTTCGCCATCAATTTTAAGCGATAGTTTTGTGATGCATATCAATCTGAGCAGGATGTTTTCTTTTAGGACTTGAAATACTTCACCCCAAGCTCTCTTTGACTTTAGGGTTTCTGTTGAGAAGTTTGCTGTGATTCTGATGGGCTTTCTTTTGAGGGTGATGTATGTCATTTCTCTAACAGTTTTTAATATTCTGTTCTCGTGCTGAATTTCTAGAATCTTGATTATTATAACTTCTGGTGTAGAATTTTTTTTATCATGGCTAATTGGAGTTCTATATGCCTCTCTTATCTGTATGTCAAATTATTTTTCCATGCTTGGGAAGTTTTCTGACATTACTTCTGTGAAAAAAGTTTTTATGGCCTTTGTACTATCTCCTGCCTTTTCATTGACTCCAAACCATCTTATGTTATTCTTCTTTGCATCATCTAGCAGCTATTGGTTTAATTTTATGTGGTCACTTGTTATTCTTAAGAAATCTTTCTTTTCATGATCACTATCTATAATCTTGTCTTCTATATCTGATATTCTGTCATCACATTGGCTCATTCTGCTGCATACACTTTCAATGGAATTTTTAATCTCCTGGATATCTGTGGGAATCTGTTTCATTGACCACATTTCTTTCCTTGTTGAGCATTCATGGTTTCCTTCATTTTTCTAAGCTCATCTATTTTTTACCTGTATCTGCTCTAGAGTCACTAACCATGTCTTTCATTAACCATATCACCATCTCTACAGTTATTTGAGAAATTATTTCTGATTTGATTATCTTCTAGAGCCTCATTAATCTGTTTTGCTACTTCCACTATTTCCAATTCACAGTCCAGGTGGGTGGCTTTTGACTTGTTCTACCTTATTGATCCCTGGATTTGCCTTTGGTGAGCTTGAAGTCTGGGGTTGCATATTGCTTTGGTGTCTTCTCATATTCTATTTATTTTTAGTTTAATTACTGGGTTGATGCTTGTATATTGCTCATGGCAGGTAGCTTTATTGCTAGTATTTAGAATACTTAAGAAATAACTAGTTCTCGGAGGTGTCTTTCAGGTGAAGATGGCTTTTGGGTTTTGAGTCTGTTGCAAGATCCTACCCCTTCAATTTATCGGGGCTGAGAGGTTGCTGCCTATTTGGCCTAGCCTGTGGTTCTTTGGCATTGGACTGTGGTATATTTTTGTGGCCCTTTGGCAATTTCAGTCTTGCCATACTAGGAAGAACAACTGATTAGAATGACTATCTCACCTTGGGTAAAGTACAATCAGCAATAACAATAGCATAAAACACAGCCTAGAAAATGAGAAACTATGATAAATATTAATTTGCCACTTTAATCATATGAACTATATTTGTAGTTATATAACAAAATCTAAAACAATCCAGAGTATTGTATACAGTAAATATAACCTCAGTGTGAGATTTTTACACTCAGTGTAGAAAACTACAAAGGGGTTGGGGTGGGAGAAATAGAGAAATAGAAGAAGAAGAAGAAGAGAAAAAAGAAGAAGAAAAAGAGATTAGAAACAAGGCTGGAAGACAAGGGAAACTTACAAAATCTGGAAAACTGGTGAAGAAGACAGGAGGGAAAGAGAAGAAAAAAGAACAATACAGGATAACAACAACAAAAAAAATCAGAAACAATATTCATAGTCATATAAAAACAAGAATAAATAATCAAGAAAAAAGGAAACAAAAACAAGAAAAGAAAAAGAAGAAAAATAAAAAAAGTCCACTTCAATGCATGTCTCTTTTGTCACTGATAGACAAAATGAGCAGACAGAGTCCAGATCCATGTTAATTCCCAGCAAGCCAGCCATAGATTGATGGTGGGGTGGACAATCCCTGCAAGCCTGCACATTTAGTTACAATGAATTTCAGACTGGTGTTTTGCTGTAAGGTTAGAACCTGATTTGTTCAGCCTGCCACACTCCATGCAGTTCCTGCCAACTTGAACTCAGCTCCTTCACCTTCTGCTGACTTGAACTTGGTTCTGCCTCACCCTGACACTGGAGCCGCTAAATGGAGCCTGCAGCTGCTCTGAATTCTGAGTTCAGTTGACCCCTCTCCAAGATGGCTCCCGGCCAATAGCTCTCTTCTGGGGGACATCTGAACCTGAATAACTCACCAGCCACTGCAGCCTGCTGCTCCACTGCTCTGTTCCACTGGTGCATTTCTCCATGGAGGCCTTTGGGGTCGCTAGCAGTCACCATTCATCTGAATGTTCGAGTTGCCCTGCCCAGGCTATGAACAGGGCTCAAGGAGAAAACACTGCCTGCCTCCTCCTTCTTCTGTATTGAGGTCTCTCTCTCCACTCCCCCCGTAGGCTTCATTTCTTGCTTCAGATCCTTCCTGGGTCCCAAGAACCCTCTTCCTTCCTTTTTATTTTCCTCCCATTGCTATATTCCAGTGTCTGGACACCAAATCTTGGAGAGGCTATTTCTCTGCTGTTCACCACTCTGGCATCTTCCCAGAAGGCCCTTGAATCTATATTTAAATGTTTCAAAAATATGTATGTCTATTACTAGAAATAAGAGGTAAAATACTGCATGACACAACCTTATTCTTTGTTTTTGTGTTACTTTTTTTTCCCCTCTAAATATGTATAGAATAAGTTATCTATCCTCAATATTGGTACTTTTTTGTTTTGTTTTAAGGAACTATTAAGATGATCAACATAAATTTCCTCCTCAATTACCTTAAACATTTACTTTATAATCACATATAATTGAAATTTACCTATAGTTCAAAACATAACTGTTTTGTTTTAGCAAAAACAAAAACAAGAAAAGAAAATTTTGTCACCCTAACATATGAAAATATCAAGAATATGAATGATAAAGTTTTTCAGAATATATATGTGCATGCCTGTAATCCCAGCACTCAGGAGGCTGAGGCAACAGGATCACTGCAAGTTTGAGACCAGGTTGGCTACCAAGTAAGTTCAAGGCCAAAGTGAATTACATAATGAGAGACCCTGTCTCAAAAAAGCAAAAAAGGGCCTTTGATATAGCTCAGTGGCATAAGCACCTGCCTGGCAAGTGTGAGGTCCTGAGTTCAGTTCCCGGTACTCACATAAAGGAAAAACAACAACAAAAAAAAGCAAAAAAAAAAAAAAAAAAAAAAAAAAAAAAAATATATATATATATATATATATATATATATATATATATATATTTGCCCCTGAGATATAGGAAAATAAGAATATCTCCAAAATTCTACTGTTAAGGCTGCACAAATCTGGCATTTTTTATTTGTACATGTTTGCTTACAGATATCATTTTATTTTATTAAAGCATTGCATTAAGAAAAAAAAAAAAAACAGAAAAGGGCCGTGGGCCTGGCATATCAATTTCATTTTGTCTTACCCATTTCCATTTTTCTACTCCTCTTTGGGTTGTTATTTAAAACAGACAATAGGGGCCAGTGAGATAGCTCAGCGACATTAGCGCCTGCCTGGTAAGAGCGAGATCCTGAGTTCAACTCCCAGTACTCACATAAAGGAAAAAAAGGGCTGGTGGTATCACTCAGCAGCACAAGCACCTGCTCTCAAGCACGAGGTCCTGAGTTCGACTCCTGGTACCCACATTAAAAAAAAAAAAAAACTGACAATAGGACCTTGGCATATATTGAACCCATGAGCTCTCACATAAGTGTTTCTTTTTAAAATGTGAAATAATTTGTTGAGCATTGAAAGATTCATTGAATCACTTGTTGCTCTGGGACTTGTTGCAGTTATTTGCTTTTAATCTAGGTATTTCTACTTATCTCTAGCAAAAACACCCAAAAATTTACCAGAAAGAAACTTTTAAAAGTTTTTGGCTGTTTTACTCAAAGCATTATCAAGTACCCTCAAATTATGATCCCCAGCATGGACTGTGTGCTTTCCTTCGTATCTTTTGGCATAAATGGTGGTATAAAACTCTAAATCTGTTTGCCCACTTGGAGTAAAGAAGTGAGTCCAGTGGCGTATGAGCCTTGTTTAAGAAGAATTCATACTAGTGGATACTGGAACAAAACTCTGGATGTTGAGAAATTTTGCCCCAGGTCCCAGTTAGGGCATTTAATATTTGATTCTATGTCTTTTAATTTCTACAATTCAGAGACCTAAGTGTAAGTATAAAATAAATGATAATGATGTAACTTTCACTTCTCAGTCTTGTTTTTCATTCGCTTTCTTTTTCCCAAAGATAATAAAGTTGGTAGGGTAAAATTTCACATGTGCTGATGCTCTGAAAAACAAAATTTAGAAATTGAATAAAAAGTAATTTCTTATATATGTTGTATACTGAAAAATACAATAATAATATACAAGAGTATGTTTTAAATTATCAGTATGTAATAATTTGATCATGACCAATTTTTAAATCTCTGGAAAAATAAAAATAATTACTTTAAATAAGTGAAATAGATCATTTAATTTTTATATAGCATTTTACTTTGAATAGATTTGTGATTGGTCCTGGTTGCATTCAAATATGTGGTACAATTTTACATTTGAAAAACTTAAAACTACTTTATCACAATCCAAGAAGATGTCTTGTATATATAAACAAAGCAACTATTTTCTGTGAATCAAAAGAAGCTATTTTATTAGTCTTTGTTATGTTTACATCTCAGAAAATTAAACTTTTGTAAATGATACATTTAGCTCCACTTATTTCTCACTATATTTCCTGGAAGATAGAAAAGTATACAAATGTAAAATTAAAAAGTCAGGTTACGAAAAACAATGAAGTAAAAATACTAAAGGAAAAAACTACTATTCAATCACAGGAATTGCTTTTGTTTAACTAACACAATGGTAATCTAAATATTTTGGTCCAATCTTTTAAGTGGATGGTTTCCTAAAAATTCAGGAGGAAAAATAACAGAAAGGGTCTTTACTGAACCCTAACAAAAATCGAACAGAATGGTCTGGCCGCCATTTTATATATGAATTTTGAATACTCATCAATCAGGAAGTTTTGTAGTTTCTTCTATCCAGCCCTTTTCTTCATTTTCCTAGTTCCGCCCCCCCTGCATTCCCTGTGGTAATAGCCCATTTTCTCTGAAGAAGCAATTAAATGCTCCGTGACCTTACAAAGAATAACCTTTTTCCTTATTTCTAAGGCTTTCAAAATAGAAATATTTCATGACTTGGGGATCATATCTTCCATAGCAAGTATTAGTTAAGGAGTTTTTCTAAATTCACTCTACTCTGTCTAAAGGAAGATGCATGGATTTCCTTGTTTATTAATAACTGTGAGAAAGAACAGTAATGAATTAGTGAGAGTAATAAATTAGTGAGTGATACCTATACACTTCGGAAACTCTGATCTGATTGAAAATAGTTAAAGAAGTGAAAATTTGAGTAGAAAGGAGAGAGAATGAAGTAAACTGACAGTCTACATTGGCAAAAGTTAGGCTTCCTTATTAGTATTCCTCCTTATTTTTAGTTTTCTGTGCATATCAGTTTTAAATAAGCTGTTTCCTGGCAGGCCAAACCCGCCTCTCGCGAGACAAGATCATCCTTCATGAGAAGTTCAGTTGTAAGCACACAGCCCTGTATAAATGCTAAAATCATTAACCATTTCACCTGTAGGAAAAACACAGTGTATAAACCTTAACTAAAATTACATGCCATGCCATGACATTTTGTTACTTTCTAAAGAAATAGCAAAAGAAAATTGCTAGTTTTAAATATATAATTGATCATCCAGATATTCTTTTGATCACTGAATAACAGAGCGATTTTCTTTTGATCTTTAAATGTGCTCTTCTCATTGCTGTCACCGGAAGAACTCAGCACTCAGAAATTCTGAATCAGAGAGAGGACCTCAAGATGGCGGATGAGTAAGAAGCAGGCAGCGAAACTCTCTCTAAAAGTTACCATTGGAACACAGGAATATAGCAACCCGGAAAGCGCAGGAGGGGGGGAGATGCCTCCCCGAAACCCAGAAAAGTTCTGAAGCGCAATCTGGGACCCCCGGCACCAGTGACGGATGACTTCCAACAAAGAAGAAGGAAAGAAGGAGCAGACCGCACGCGCGCACCTTCTACTATCCCGGGAGTTGCAGCGCCGCGGAGGCTCAATTCTACGGACACATGGTGGCAGCTGGTGCCCAGGAGCCCCCACAGAGGATCCTGAGACAGCGGCGGGGCAGGGGAGCGGCGGAGAATGGCGCTGACCGGCGGTGAGTGTCTCTCAGCCACAGCTGCCCTGCGCCAGAGAGCGACCGGCCGGGTGCCATTGTGGGGGGTGTGGCGAAACTCAGAGCAGCTCGGAAACTGCTCTGGGAACTTGTGCTCCGGACAGGACAGCACGGGGCCTCTCAGGCCCACGAAAGTGTGCTGAGGTCAGCAGGCGAACGAGACTGGACTCTCAGCCACACCTGTCCCGTGCCAGAGAGCGACTGGCCCGGCGCCATTGTGGGGGGCGTGGCGAAAAACCAGAGCGGCGGGAACCAGTGCAGGGAACCCGTGCTCCGGACAGCACGCTGAGCCTCTCAGGCCCAGGGATCGTGAAAGGGCGCCGAGAGTGGAGGCGAGCTAGACTGGTCTCTGCCTGAAAGTACGTGCCTCTGCTCACCGCCCGCCAGAGGGCGCTCCTGGCTTACTGGGACGGACCTGCACAGAACAGGACTCTGTCACAAGGTACCTGCCTACAACAGAGTCAACACCTGGAACTGATTCTTTTTATTTTTTTTATTTTTATTTTTATTTTTATTTTTATTTTTATTTTTATTTTTTTTCTCACTGATTTGTTTTTTGTTCTGGCGAAGGGTTTTTTTGTTTTTGTTTTGTTTTTTGGTGGGGTTTTATTTTTGATCTGTCTGTTTTATTGTTTTTATCTTCGTTTTTGTTTCTGTATGTGTATTTGCTCTTTCCTTCATTATTCTCTCTGGTTTTTTATATGAGTGTAAACAGCGCCTCTAACTTCTTTGTGATTGTGGTTGTGATCTGTTCTTCCTTTTATCCCTTCCTTCTCTTTTTACCACCTGTCCTCTGCACTAGTGTCCCAATTTTAGTGGGATCCCTCTTGGTCCTCTAACCTTACATCTAATTCCTTCCTCTTCTCCCAATACTCTATTTCCTCCTTAACTCATTTTAAATTTAAACTCCTCAAGGAAAAATTGACATACATAGGACTTGTATACTGCATATAATTTTTCTGGTGTGTTTTAGATTTTGTTATATAACCACAACTCTATACAGCTAAAAGTGGTAAATAACTGGTTAGCTCAGTCTGTCATTTTTTAGGCTGTGTTTGATGCTTTAGTTAACATTATAGCCAAATGTGAAATAATTGTTCTAAACATCTTTCCTTCCTGATATTTCATGATTGAGATTGACTAAGGGACACAGAAAATACAGTGGCACAGTACCAAAGAATCAAGGACTGGGCCAAACAGGTAGCAACTTCGCATACCCAACGAATTGAAGAGGTAGGATCTGGCAGAAAGCTCAAAACCTAAAAGCAAGCTCCACTTGGAAGATACTGCAGAGAAGTAGTCATCTTCTAAAGATCTTAAACACTAGCAATAAAGTAACCTACTATAGGTAATTTGCAAACATCACCCCAGGAATTAAAGAAAGAAAAAATGAGACGACACTTAAACAAGATGCAACCACACACATCCAATTCACCAAAGGCAAACCTAGGGAGCAACGAGGTGGGACAATCCGAAAGCCACCCACCTGGCCTATCTGAAATGGTAACAACAAAGCAACTGAATGAGGCTCTGGAAAAAATTAAAACAGAAATAATCTCACAGATAACTGCAGAGATAATGTCTACAATGAAGACCATGCTTAAGGACACTATAGCTGATACAGACAAAAAAATAGATGAACTTAAGAAAACTATAGAAACCATGAATGCTCAGCATAGGAAAGAAATGGAATCCATAAGGCAGATTCAAGCAGATATCCAAGAGATAAAAAATTCCATTGAAAGTATTTGTAGCAGAATAAGCCAATGCGAGGACAGGATCTCAGATATAGAAGACAGGCTTGCAATTAGTGATCATGAAATGGAAAAATTCTTAAAAATAGCAAGGGACCATGAAAAATCAATTCAGCAGCTGCTAGATGACTCAAAGATAAACAACTTAAGAATAATTGGAATAAATGAAAAAGCAGGAGATAGCATCAACGACATTAAAACCTTGTTCAAAGACATAATCAGGGAGAACTTTCCTGGAAGAGAAAAGGAATTTGACACCCCTATAAGTGAAGCTTTTAGAACACCAACTAGACATGATCAAAAAAAAACTTCAGCCAGACATATTATAGTCAAGATCCCAGAAATTCAACAGAAGGGCAGAATCTTAAAAGCTGTTAGGGAGAAGAGACAAATCACCTATGAAGGAAAACCCATCAGAATCACAGCTGACTTTTCAGCACAAACCCTCAATTCAAGAAGAGCTTGGAATGATGTATTGCAAGCTCTAAAGGAAAATAATTTTCAGCTCAGATTGATGTACCCTGCAAAACTATCTTTCAAAATTGATGGAGAAATAAAATACTTTCATGACAAAGAACATCTGAGAAAATTTATGACCACCAAACCAGCACTCCAAAACGTTCTGAAGGACATTCTAGAAAGAGATAGGAACCCCAACAGAAGGAATCCACCAGGCAGGGCAAATAATTAAATAGTCGGAAAGTGGAAAAACAAAGAGTGGGAACCAACAACAGGAAAATATCATGACAAGTCAATACATATCAGTTTTAACCATCAATGTTAACGATCTCAATTCACCAATCAAAAGGCACAGACTGGTGAAATGGATCAAGAAGCAAGATCCAACAATATGCTGTATACAAGAAACACATTTAATTCAGAAAGAAATTCATAGACTGAAAGTCAAAGGATGGAAAACAATACTCCATGCCACAGGAACCCAGAAAAAAGCAGGGGTAGCTATTCTTTTTGCAGACAAAGTGAACTTCAAGCCAAGAAGGATTCAGAGAGATAAAGACGGTCATTACATCCTTGTAAAGGGAACAATCCAAGAGGAAGAGATAACGATCATAAATATATATGCGTCAAATACCAATGCACCCAGCTATATAAAACAAGTACTAAAGGACATGAAAAATCAAATAAGCACTAATACAATTATATTGGGAGATCTCAATACTCCACTGTCACAAAAAGATAGATCAACTGCACAGAAAATCAATAATGAAATAGTAGAACTGAACCAAACTTTGGAACAAATGGACTTAGTAGATGTCTACAGAGTGTTCCATCCCACAACATCAGAATACACATTTTTCTCAGCTGCACATGGGACGTTCTCCAAAATAGACCACATACTAGCTCATAAAACCTGCTTAAGTAAATGCAAAGGAATTGAAATTATCCCATGCATATTATCAGACCATAGTGCAATGAAATTGGAAATCAATGGCAAAAGATCCCACAAAAACTCCCTAAACACATGGAAATTAAACAGCATCCTCCTGAACAACCAATGGGTCACAGATGAAATTAAAGAAGAAATTAGTCACTTTCTACAACTGAATGATAATGACAGTACAACATACCGGAACTTATGGGATACAATGAAAGCAGTCCTAAGAGGGAAATTTATAGCATTAAACACTTATATCAGGAAAATAGAGCAAGCGCAAATAAACAACTTAAGGGTGAACCTTGAGCTTCTAGAAAAAGAAGAGCAGGTTAAGCCAAAAGCCCGTACAAGGGAGGAAATTATAAAGATCAGAGCAGAAATTAACGTATTGGAGAATAAAAAAACAATACAAAGAATCAATGAAGCAAAAAGTTGGTTCTTTGAAAGAATAAATAAGATTGACAAACCCTTATCCAAATTATTAAAAAAAGAAAAGAAAAGACTCAAATCCATGCAATTGAAAATGAAAAGGGTGATATCAGGACGGACCCTGCAGAAATCCAGAAGATCATCTATACCTATTTTGAAAATTCATATTCTACTAAGATGGAAAATGCAGAAGAAATGGACAGATTCCTAGATTCGTATGAATTACCAAAGCTGAATCAAGAAGATTTAAAAATCCTAAATAAACCAATATCAACCAATGAAATTGAAGATGTAATTAAAAACCTCCCAACAAAGAAAAGCCCAGGCCCTGATGGATTCACTGCCGAATTCTACAAGAAATTTAGAGAAGACCTAACGCCCCTACTTCTCAAACTTTTCAATGAAATTGAAAGGGAAGCAATACTCCCAAATTCATTCCTGGAAGCAAGCATTACCCTGATACCAAAACCAGAGAAGGACCCAACTAAGAAAGAGAACTACAGGCCAATCTCCCTAATGAACATAGATGCAAAAATCCTTAATAAGATACTGGCAAACAGAATCCAACAAATCATCAAGAAGATTATACACCATGACCAAGTTGGATTCATCCCAGGGATGCAGGGATGGTTCAACATATGTAAATCAATAAATGTAATACAGCATATTAACAGAAGCAAAGACAAAAATCACATGATCATCTCAATAGATGCAGAAAAAGCTTTTGACAAAGTCCAGCACCTTTTCATGATAAAAACCCTACAGAAAATTGGAATAGAGGGTCTTTATCTCAATCTGGTAAAAGCTATCTATGACAAACCAAGAGCCAATATTATACTAAATGGCCAAAAACTGAAAGCCTTCCCTCTAAAATCAGGAACAAGACAAGGATGTCCACTGTCCCCACTCTTATTCAACATAGTTCTGGAAACTTTAGCCAGAGCGATTAGACAAGAGAAAGAAATAAAAGGAATAATGATTGGAAAGGAAGAAGTTAAATTATCATTATTTGCAGATGACATGATACTCTACACAGAAGACCCCAAAAACTCCACTAAAAAGCTGCTAGATTTAATAAGCAAATTCAGTAGTGTAGCTGGATACAAAGTCAATACTCAAAAGTCAATAGCCTTCCTGTACACAAATAACAAACTTACTGAAAGAGAAATTAGGGAAACAATACCTTTCACAATAACATCCAAAAAAATGAAATACCTAGGAATCAACCTCACGAAGGATGTAAAAGACCTCTATACTGAAAACTACAGTACTCTGAAAAAGGAGATTGAAGAGGATATCAGAAAATGGAAAGATATCCCTTGCTCCTGGATAGGAAGAACCAATATAGTGAAAATGACCATACTTCCAAAATTGTTATACAGATTTAATGCAATTCCAATCAAAATTCCAACAGCATATCTCACAGAACTAGAGAAAACAATCCTAAAATTCATTTGGAATCAGAAGAGACCTAGAATAGCAAAGGCAATTCTGGGCAACAAAGGCAAGGCAGGGGGCATCACAATCCCCGACTTGAAATTATACTATAAAGCTACTGTGATAAAAACAGTGTGGTACTGGCAAAAAAACAGACCTGAAGATCAATGGAACAGATTAGAAGATGCTGAAACAACCCCAGACATACTAAGCCACCTTATCTTTGACAAAGGTGCCAAACACATTCGCTGGAAGAAAGATAGCCTCTTTAATAAATGGTGCTGGAAAAACTGGCTCTACACATGCCGAAGATTAAAACTAGATCCATATCTTTCACCATGCACTAAACTAAATTCAAAATGGATCAGAGATCTAAATATTAAAACAGAAACATTAAATCTGCTGGAAGGTAGGATAGGTAAAACCCTTGGAGACATTGGTGTAGGCAAAGACTTTATGAATAAAAACTCAACCGCATGGGAACTATCCCAAAGAATCAATAACTGGGATCTCATCTTATTAAAAAGCTTTTGCACAGCAAGAGAAACCACCAACAGAGTGAAAAGACAACCCACAATGTGGGAAAAAATGTTTGCCAGCTGTTCCTCAGACAAAGGATTACTATCGAGAACATATAAAGAACTCAAAAAAATCAGACCTCCCAAATTTAAAGACCCACTCCAAAAATGGGCATCTGAGATGAATACACATTTCTCAGATGAAGAAATACTAATGGCAAATAAATATACAAAAAAATGTGCAACATCACTAGTCATTCGAGAGATGCAAATTAAAACAACACTGAGATACCATCTCACCCCAGAAAGAATGGCTACTATTAAGAAATCAACTAATAACAAATGCTGGAGGGGCTGTAGGGAAAAAGGAACCCTTCTTCACTGTTGTTGGGAGTGTCGACTGGTACAGCCACTGTGGAAGTCAGTGTGGAGATTCCTCAGAAAACTAGGGTTGCAGGTCCCATTTGACCCAGCTATTCCCCTTCTGGGCATCTTCCCAGAAGAATTAAAAACATCGTACCACAGCGATATATGTGCACCCATGTTTATAGCAGCACAATTTGTAATAGCCAGATCTTGGAAACAACCCAAATGCCCATCAACTGAGGAATGGATAAGAAAGATGTGGTATTTTTATACAATGGAGTACTATTCAGCCATAAAGAAGGATAAACTGGAGACTTTTATAGGTAAATGGATGCAACTCGAGAAAATACTCATAAGTGAAATAAACCAGAAGCACATGTGTAAGCATCGTATTATCTCTCTAGTATGAGAAACTGAAAGAGTAAATAAGATCCAAAATGTACAATAGACATGGTGAATCAAAAAGAAACTGGTCAAAAGGAAAGAGAGACTGGAATAGGGAAAAGAAAGAAGGGAAAGGGAAAAAAAATTGTATATATATATATAAGATGGTTAAGATAGATACACTACCATTTTTACTTAGTTCATTGAAGAGTAAGGTTTGTGCCAATAATGTTTGGACAATTGAATGCTAATGTCTGGTGTCCTGAATAACTAACTTAAAGATAGTAATACATAATGTATTAACCATTGTTACCCTCCTATTATGTTGGTTTGAAAATTTGTTCTTCTTTTGATTTGTGTTGTTTTTTCTTCTCTTAAAAATAAAAAAAAAGAAATTCTGAATCATATTTTTTGTTTTCCCTTGACATTTGTTTTATTTACAAGTTATTCTCTACAGTTTTAACCTTCATAGATCAAATGTATTTGAAAATGAAAAGATTTATATGTGGAAAAAGAAAAAACACAGTGTTTCAGGTCAGAGCCTACTGTAAAGGATGAGAGCTCTTAGTGCAGATGGGGCATTGCCTGCCCAGCCTCCAGCCTGAGTCCCCACTCCACATCCTTACAGGCTGAGAAATTTAAGGAAGCTTTGGGGATACTGGAAAGTTGCTCATCAAGCTGATGTCACAAACGACCACACAGATCATTCAGTGTGTCTTTCAGTACCACAAGGCAGCCCTCCTTCCAACACCCCTACTTGCTCTAACTGCATGCTGGACTTTGGAGATTTCTTCCCACTCCACCATTGCCCCTTTGATCCTCAGTTCATGATCTACTTAATGTGCTACTCTAGCTTGAACCTGTGAGTTAGAAGAGTGTCTTCTTCAACTCATAGTGCCCTCAGGAATAAACATGCTTTATATGTGCTTCAGGTGTGATGTACAGAGGAATCTTCCCTAAGAAAGAAAATGAAACTGGTTCTTAAATTCTATGCAACCAGCATCACCAGTTGAAATTGAATGCTTTCTTGTGTGGCACAAGAAAAGTCAGCTCATCTGTGAATTTATGTTCCTAATTTTTCATTTTGTACATTCAGCACACCAATGATGGGACCCACTACAAACATTTTCCTGAAATCCTTCTTTTCTTTTTTCCTTTCTTATTAGTATGTGTTTTCAGTACGTGAAGTTTACCTTCATCTTAGGGAGGGGGTGCATGTACATAACACAGCTTGATTCTGTTTTAATCTCCTTCCCCTGGAGTCCTGCTTTAGCCACGCTATTCAGCCGTCCCAGAGAAAAGGGGGTACTTATTGCCCACATTCAAAAATGAGTTTTCTGTACTTGGTTATGCATTTGTTCATTCATGGTCTCTCGTTTTCAATAAACATTTGGGTGTTCATTATGCTCACGTAAGCGTAGAAGTGAGAAGAATGAACTTCAAAGAATAAACTACATCTCTTTTTCCATGAGCTGAGCCTAACAAAGAGAGCAAAAGACATCGAAGCTTCCATTCAGCCCTGAGTGAATAAGCAACTGAATCAGTTTAGCTCCTAACTTCAGGAACAACATACTGATAAATGTAAAAGAGCTGCTCCATCAATACTTCACCTATAAAGTATGTTACTATAAAAATGTCATAAAGAGATAGGAACACGTGCCACACTTGTTTTACCACAATGTTGGTTGGGAATTCTGGATCACAGCTACCCTTTTCAAGAACAGCATTTTTTAGATTTTTTTACCCTTAGCAGTTCTGTGCTAGTCTATTGGTTGGAAACACATGTGCATAGTAAAATAGAAGCCACCATGACTCTTACAGCTGCAAGCAGCTCAATGGACATGCTTCTTAAATAATCCAGTTCAGTACTGTAAGTAGCTGAGGTAGCAAGGTGGTGCATCTTCAGAATTACTTCTGTTTGTGCTATAAACTGAAATAATAATGGTAGCTTTTGGTGGGTCATGCAGCTCAGTGTCTCCTATTACATATAGCTGATACCCTGACTTTTCCTCTTCAACACTGTTGTGGTTCTCTAAGGCTCCAATTCCCAGCACTGAAATCTTTCATACGTGAACACAGAGAGTTACCATAATTGTGGATCAGCCTGGGAAGGGTCGATACTCTGTGTTGTTCCTGCCTTTTGGTTCTTGGATCCTACTTAGCAAGATTTATGAGAAAGGCCACAGAAAGAAGCTGAGTCAGAAGATAGTAGTTTTTAGCAAGATGTTTATTAAACAACAAGCAAAGTATAATCAAGAATAACTTAATCACGAATAACTTTTGTTGGAGAGGACAGTACACTTGGGAAAGTTTCAAGTGGGTAGACCCAGGTGGCAACTCTAGTGAGGCCCATGGTTAGTTTCTTTTTTGTTTTCCTAGAATTTGCAGGATGGTTGGGATCTGTGGGTTTCGGGTCTTCTTCTAATCAGCCATGAGAGGCCACCTTCACATTGGGATGGTGAGGTTTGGGACAAGCATGGTGGCCAAGGCCCAGTGGGAGGGGTGGAGTAAAAAACTACAATGCAAATGTATGTAAATGAGGCCCAATAGGGCCAACATAGGTCAACCTGGGGCCTGAGTCTTATGGGTATACATACATGAACCACAGAGTCATAACTGTGTAAGTGGGGACCTTGAAAGGAGCTTGCTGAGACCTTAGGAAATTCTAAGACCACAAGTTTAGGATACTTAAATAACTGTCTGTCTGCAAGGTTTCCTCCCTCAGCTCATCCACCATTCTCCCAGCTCCAGCTGTTATCTAGCTAGTTACACAAACAATAGCTTCAATTTTCCTGACTCAATTTTTTTGGACTGATATATCAGTGACACAAGAGTTTTAAATTCCAAGGGATGATATCAAAGTAAAGGATTTTACATGTGTTACAAAGAAGTTCATCATGCCTAGAGCAAAGTTAAGTGATTCAATGAGCAAGTAAAACTTCTAAAATGAAACACTAATTCTTTTCTTCTAGTTGAAACTACACATTCATTGACTCAACCACTTCTATGAAATAAAAAGAATTTTCTTGTCCTGTCGAGTAATAAAAATAGCCCGTAGTAAGTGCATTCCCTACAGTATCTTAAATCATTAACATTTATAGCCAACTAGCATTATAAACAAAACCCACACCACTAAAAAAACAAAAACAAAAAAAATAAGTTCTCTCCTTCCACAGCTCTAGCCCACTGAGAAAAGGCTACAATAAAATCTAGTGCTTCTCTTATTTTTGTTTACCTACAGTTAACAGATGTGAAATCCTTCTAGAGTTGATAAAAGTAGAACAATTAATATGACAGAAAAAATTGACTTAGAGATCAATATGAAATGTGTTTCCTCTGAGTATCATGAGTCAGAGAAGACTCAACGGGAATTTTTGTGATTTCTTCAGAAATATCTTCTCCATTTCTGAGTTTCTCACCAGCATTTCTCAAAATGGATTGGGAGCTCTCTGGGCAGCTAATGACAGCTACCAGGCACTTGCAGATTCTCTCTGTTGGGGTTCCGTCCAAGTCTACTACTTGGTCATGACCTAGAATAGCCACAAAATGTCCTCGTTTCTCTCCATTTCCAGAGTTCCATATTGGGTCCAGTGGAAACACACTGTTGAATGCTGAACATTGCTTACTGTGGGAGAACCATTTCTTCCTAAATTCAACCCACTTTCCATTTTGGTGTATGTCAGTAATTTCAGCACTGTCCCTTCCACTTACTTTTTAGATTTTGGGGTGTGAGACACTGGTCTATCCTCCTATAAAAGTTCCAGTACACATATAGAAACTCTGAATGGTTTCTTTGCCTCCATAATTTTGTCCATGGTGAGGATGGAGCACCATCCCTCCCTCATAATTTGAAGTACTCACAGCACACATGCAACACTGTCCAAAGACATGTTCTAATCTTCAACCTCAGGTGTTGCATTCTTCACATCTTCAACTAATGACTGTTAAGGAGCAAAAAACGTATTTATAGCAACTTCCATTGCAAAGAAAACTAAAATGACCAAGTCTTTTCCTCTGGTTTGTAAGATAATTGACAACTATTTGGGGGGAATCTTAGCTAAATGTAAAACAAAGTCAATTTAGTATCCAATAACACAAAACGTATTTAAAAGGCCACCAGATTTCTTTTGTCTTTTCTCAGGAGAATGTATTTTCTCCTTTTCACCCAGCATTTATGCTTCTGAATAGCCTGCATACGCTCCAAAATAGGAGCAGCAATTATGCATAACAGCGATTTGCACAAACAAATCTAGAGTGCTCTGTCAACTTTTTTCTTCCAAGAAACTCCCAGAACTATTCATGCTAAGCCTTCCCCTAATGGATCTTGGCCACCCATAAGCTTTCCCAAGTGCTACTGAGATTGTCCTTAATACTTCTCTGGAGGAACCATTGCCCCTTAGCTGCTGGAGGGCAGGAGCTTTCCTCCTTAGAACAGTTCCACTACCGCTGGTCCCAACTCATGCAACTCCTCGGCACCAGTCAGAGGGCACACGCTTTAGAAGTCCTGAATTCGAGATTTAATAAATAAAGTTTTCCATCAGTTCTTAGCTGTTTCTACTGCCCAGTAAAATATTTTCTTTACCGTTATGGTCAATAATGATTCTGGTTAGATTTAAATATGATTTCAATATGATTATTAACTAAGACTATTTTAAGGATAAATTATACTTTCTATTTATAATCCTATAGTGAAAGAGTAAATCTTAGCTTACAAAACAGTTCTTCTGCAGTACATATGCATGTTATACATTTCAAACATGGAATGAAATCAGATATGGATAGAAAGACTATGCTTTAGAAGATAGAAAGTGTCGTAGGTAGAATCCTCTGAGATCCATCCAGAACCCGGTCAAATGATGGAGACCAGGACAAACAATTGGCTCTGTTTCTTAGAAAGAGAATTTGATTATTCCTTTAGGAATTTATCACTCTGTTAAACTTGACATTTTTAGAAACTGGGATGTCCATTGTTTAGCCTCTCAGGTATCAGTGTCGCCAGCACATATGAGAGATCAATAGCATGGAAATATCTGAGCTGAGGCCAGCTCCATAGGACTATTTTGCCTTTTGTTGGTTAAATGGGTGAAGGGGAAGTAAACAAATTATTGAGGTCACTGGAATGGAAGGTAGGTGACACAGGCATAAAAGAGCAAATGGCTACAGGTTTTCTGCCCAGTAAATGCTTTTCATGCTTGTAGAAGAGGGAACAAAATGAATTAATAAAATAATTATTAATACAAGTTGCTTTACAGGTAGTTTTCTGCAAAAGTGGCCTTGACCCCAAAATGTGTCTTTCTATTATTATAGCACATTTACTGGAAGTAATTGATTTCTTGACTTTCTATTCTGAGAGCCCTAGAAGTTTCAAAATGAGAATTAGTTGACGAGAAGACCTCACCTGCCTTACTGTTGTTTTGCCAGGATAAATGGGTGGATCATTCCCACCCAAGCTCTTCATGCTTGCTTCACTACCTAGGCTTGAGACTTACTCACCATCAACTCTGCATACTTTGTATATTTTCTAGACTGGAGAAATTGTGATGTTCAATATCCCAATAGTTTCATTCTCAAAATTTCAATGCTGCCAAATGGTTATTTCTATAACATAGAATGTTGCCTTAAAGTACTAGTTTTCGCACTTGTGGCTTTGCTACCTGCTGCCTAAAATGGGATACAAAAACCTCCCCAATTATTGTCTCACAGGTACAGTTAGAATTCTCTAAGTTGCCTGTTTCTGGCAACTAAGTCATCTCGATTCTTGGAGTCCACTACTAACATGGCTTCCTGACCTTGTATGCTTTTTCAATAGGTAGAGATAATTCCTAAATACTTGGCCCTATCTCTTCCTTGCTGGACCTAGAAATAATTATTGACATACTACATTGACAAGATAGACCAGAATAAGTACAAATAAATGGCCTTCTGGAAGGCTATTATACATAATTATATAAAGATTATGTAATTAGTCTTATTCAGTGAACTGAAATCTATGCTATACTGGCATTCCTGGATGTTTTTGAAAGAGTAAATTTATCATCAAAATTCATATTTATAACCACATGTACCTAAATAATGGACATGTGTATAAAGTTCCACTGATCTCCAATATTTAGTGCTATGCATAATTAAATTAAATAAAAGCTTGTTCTATGTTACTTGGCGCTGGGTCTCCTATCAAAGTAAAAAGTAAAACTTTAAATGTAGTAGAAAAAAATTAGACTAAAAATCAATGAAACCCTTTTAATAGTACATTTAACCAATTATAAATGTCAATATTTTTATTTCTTTTAATTCTTTACTATGGCAGAATGCATTTGGGCCTAAAATTGTGTAGAGAAAAGGGCTTAGGACCAGTGAGCCTTTGTGTTTTGTGTCTAATTCAACTCATGCTTAAGTGTGTAGTTTTAAGGTGATCCAAAATTTCTTTACTCGTACACAGGTCTGTTTGTAAGTTGGTGTAACTCATTCAATTTTGTGGTTAATAAATTTTCAAAATATTTTAAGTGTCTTTGAGCCTCAGTATTTTATTTCATGTTTAGAGATTCATTTAGTAGTGTGGAAGCATTAATTCAAAATGTATGAAGTAATTATTAGAAATTAATTACATCTTAGATGACTTTTAAAAGCTGGAATTTAATGCACATATATAAAAGGGAAAATGTAGTTAATATACAATAAAATTATATGAGAATTACTTAAACTTAGGCTGTAAATGTAAATTACATTCTTATTAGCATATTAAACTTTCAGTATTACTGTTCTCAAGATATTTAGGCATAATCATAAAGCATAGTTATACCTAGAATTAATTTTTTGAAATAAAAACAGGGTTCATTTTATGTTTTTGTGGTTCTAAAAATGAATTTAATTAATCTCTTAAAAACAATTATATTAAGTGGAAATCAAGAAATTATCATTAACAGCATTGTCTACAGATTCACACACAAATATATAGCAAAATCCATATATAGATTCATCAAACGTGCACATAAGTAAGAATTGATTAATATATTAATATCAACATTTAAATATTACTCTTTGACATTTGGCAATTATGTAAATTGGGATCTATTTTAGTAAGAAATACCCATATGACTAAAAGCAAATAATTGAAATCATAAGATTATAATGGTAATGGTGATCTTAGCAAACCTTGAAAAATTAAACATAAATAAGTTACTTAAAATTAAATATTTATACATTAAATGCATAAGTATTACTGCATCTAAATAAAACATCTTTTACTGTTCACTTTTACATAATAATCTGTAGGTTTTGTCAAGACACATTATTATTCATATCAAAAGTGAGATTCTGTTTTATTCACATATTGAGCAGAAAATTATTACAAATCTCAACTATTTTAAGAAACTACTCTGTTTACATCTATAATAAAATATGTGGTCAAAATATGTTACTCGCCTTAGTTACCTGTTTAAGTAATAATTTTACCTTCCTGCTTTATTTTCAAAGCTATAACTAACTGAACTAATGGAAAATTAAACACAAACCATACCTTGACCTATAGGTTCTGAAGACGTGTTTTGAAAATAAAACATAACGAAACTAGATCATAGAAAAAAATGGTGCAAATATATTTAAAAGGGAAAGGAGTCACACACCTCTTTATACTATGCAAGGCAAATCTGTGGCACTCAGATTTTGTGATATTCCTTTGCTTTCATGAACAAAGCTTTTACTTCTATGCTTTTCTTAGTTACCTTTATTCTCCTTTCTACGTTCCTTGTTCTCCTCCCTCTTTAATGCGAAGAGTTCCTGATTTTGCATTTCCTGTTCCCCTCTCTCCACAGTCCCGGTGACCATCATGATGCTGCCCTGGTCAGTGTTAAACTCACTCTGACTAGGTAAACATTTGCCACGGAGTCCCAATCACAGTGGGATTTCTGTAAAGTCAATTCTTTGCAAGAGAGGCCCAATAAAGGCAAAATTTTGACAAGATGACAGTAACTTGGGCTGCCAGTGCTTTCCCTGACATAGCTAAACACCATGCTCACTGTAGCTTTCTGCCGCCATCGCGATCCCTGCAGATCTAGTCTTGTTCAGGAGCATTCAACTGGCCTCGCTTGGGTCACAGGCCATGCGGCAGCTGTCCAAGGATGGACTTCTTACAAAATGTCTTTGTACTTCCCAGATAGCCTGGGTCATGCAGCCTGCTAACTTCCTATGTGTCTGCTAGACTTCTTACTTCACTGTGAAATTCATCATTTTACACACACACAACTAGTATGTCTAATAATTTCTTTCTTCTGACATCTCAGCTTCTAGTCACACTTTCATTTATATATTGAAGTAAGATTTACCTGAGGTAGGTACAGGGAGCATAATTATGAAGAATGAACCGTCCAGGGAGGAGAGCTTAAATTATGAGCTGTCCTCTCAGCTGTGACAAACACTGTGCTGATCATAGAAATAGCACAACACAAATTCAGATGGGGAGTGACTCCCTGAAAGATATGACGAAAGGCACCATTACTCCTTGGACTCTTGTGCCCACCCCCACACCTTGGTCTCATCACTTCCAGGTCCTTCACCCTACAGTTTCTTACAAGATGTACTTTCAGTTTTTCTAGTGTCTGCATAGCGGCAATCATTACTCTTTTCTGTTCTAGGAATTAATTGTTCCTCTGTTGGGACTGGAGAAGGCAATCTGTAGATTTTATCACTGCCTTTTAAGTGTTTACAAGATTTAGAAGCCATGCATCATGATAATATAACTTTATGCTAATCAACACTTTTGATTCTCAGGTGCCCTGAATATGTTACTCTAATGATTAGTATGCATTGAATTAATGCCTTTACCTACAGTTTAACGGTCCCCTATATCTGTCTCATTTGCTTTATAAAACCCTATAGTTATGGGTACTCCAGATATCTCTGACGATTTAAATATTTCCTTGGCTGCCTTGGCCTGGGGATTTTCTCTAGTGCTATGCATTAGCTAGCTACAAGTGACATCTCAAAATTCAAAAGTAAATTAATACTTTTGTCCCTGCTTACAAACATACTTCTTTACCATTTCAATTGTTCCTATAGAAGGACCTTGTAAAATGTAAAAATAAATCGTTCAAAGAGCAGCAACACTTTTTCTATTTAATGAAGGAAAGAAAGCAGCGTGTTAAATAAGTTTTACCAATTTGTAAATTTTTGTAGGTAAAGACAGCATATCACATATAGCTACTCAATTTAAATTTATTTACTTATGTTTTCATGAATTTTATATTGCCAATCCCAAAAAATATCTACTTGGCTATTTTATAATTGAAAGTAAATTAAATTGCCTAATAGGTTTAAAACTACTAAGCGTCTTATGATAAAACTATATCAAAGTATTTCTGCAGAAGTATGAGTAGAATAAAATATTCAAGGTAGGGATATGGAGTAATTGCTACTTAAATTTTCTTTTTTCAATTGAGTGGAAACAATGTGACATAGTATTAAGAACTATACATCCATTTTTTTTTCAAAAGAAGCAAATTATTTTAGAACAAAAAATGTGCAAGTATAACAAGGATACACAAAAAAGAGTGTTTTCATTATTTTTCTTAAAATTATTTAATATATCATTTTGGAATATGTTGAAAACTGAAAACTTCTGTGTTCTAATAATATACATGTATACTATAAATCTAAGTGGTTTGCACTTTCTCACTTCCCTACACATTTATGCTCTATCTTTTAAAATCTTTTTTACATTTTTTTAACCTCTTTTCTGCACTGATTTATTTTATTTATTATAACTGACCTTATCTTCATCATTTTCCTTTGCCTTTTTCCTCCCACTCACCTCAAGTTTGCAAATGAATCATATCCTGGCTCATATCTTTTTCACTTCCTCCCCTTTTCTTTCCTCCATCCAGGGCAGGTTACATGGCTGCCTGCTTCCCAAACCCAGCCCCATACTACCAAGATACAGAACATTCTGTCACCAGGATCACCAATTTAATTCTCAGAATGAGTGGCCTTTCCTCACCCTCATGCTAAGCCTGATAATAAGTATTGCTTGCTTGTAAAACTGATTACCTACTTTGTCAGGTACTACCCTTTGCACATTCTGCTATCTCTAAAATTATTTGTTGGTGGTGATTTGCACTGACTTCTCCCCTATATGATAAAGTTTATTCTAACTCTCTAGAATTTTCTAGAAAGACAGGTCTTGGTTACAACCAATAGAACCAAAGTTTGGGTGATTTAGGCATACATGTGTAGACGTGCATGCATACATATAAGTGTGTATAATATACACATATATGAGACTTTTCTGAATCTCATTCAGATTAAAAGGCTGATCAGGTTTCAGAAAGGCTAAGAAACAGAAAATTTGAGAACAATTACCGGGAATTATTGATAGTCTCTTCAGATGCTTCAATTCCCATGGACCTGTCCTAGGTATTTCTTGGTTTGCATGTTCTTTACCTAAAAATGCAAATTTTTGAAAGCATCTGATTTGGATAGCTAGGTTCAGAAGACGCAAAACTGCTTAGAATTTACTTTCCAAGTCAATTTTTCCTCAAAGATCAAATGCAGGAGATTTTATGAGAATTGGAAAAAATTGATACTAGGTGGGCAGATGGAGCGGCCATGTACTCTACGTGCCTCTCCTTGTCCTCCTGGAAAATTCCCTGTCTGAGGGGAGCTGCAGGCACAGCATGGCAGCTAACTCAAGCTATGCTCCTGTCATGGAATTTCTGGGACCCAGAGTGCTCCCCATCTCTCCATCTCTACTCAGTGGGTCACCATGAATGTGACTACAAACAGAAAATCACACAGTGACAGTCTCAAAGTGGAGACTTAATGACTGTGTGCCACACTAAAGGCATTCACAAAAAAAGAATATGGTTTCTTTCCTATGCCCTTGTTTGTGTACTACCTTTTATTCTAAATGCCCCTGAGATTTCCTCTGAAGAGGCACATATAACAGCAAAATAAAAAGGAAACAAGCATATAAATACTGTTTTTATTATACAGGAATCATCTACACAGCTGATTTACATGTGTAAATACAGGTGTCTTTGTGGTGGTTTGCTCTTCTCGCTCATGGAAGTGTCTACATCGTGATGTTATCTGGTCAAGACAGTTTTCCACTTCAGAATTAGAAAAAAGCTCAGGAGCAAAGAGCAAGGACAGAACAGATGAGGCTGAACCAGAGCCCCAGAGCAGGTGGGCTGCATGTGGCCCCGGATGGGAAGGCAGGGGGCTGGGGGCAGAGTCTGTGGTCACCTGGCGGAGCTGATCTCAGGCATTTACTGCGGGAACATGGTTGGTGCTGCTTCTCACGTATCCTTGAAACGGTCTTGAATTCTTTGTGTGAACACGTATAAGGAACGCCCAGATCCTCTACGGGAACAAGTCAACATTGAAAAGCTGATGAATTGTCCTGATTTGACTATTTTACTAATATTTAGCATTATGCAAACACATTTAAAAATTTAACAATGACTTCTGATTTTAAAACATAAAATCTAGAGCAATTCACTTTCTGCCGTATCCTCTTCCTTATTAGACATTGCATAGAAGTATTTTTCTCACTTTTTAAAAATAATTGTTTCTAATAAAGTTTGTATTTTAAATATTATATATTCTTTTATACATCTCTATATTATTATGGCAGAACTAAATTAATAAGTAGTCATGAATGAACTTTTCATAACTTTAAATGTTATATATGTATTTCATATCAGAAACGAAACTCAGAGAATGACATTAAACTGCAGGATAGGGTCTAAGGCTTTTAGAAAGATAGGAACTTATAAAAAATAATTTCTCAATATCTTAGCTAATAATTTCAGTCTTTTACATCACATCAATGTATATACAGAATGAAAGACATTTTCATTAACATTTGAAAAAGTGACATAATGCCTAAAAATTAGCCATAAATATTTTCATCAGAAATATCCCATCCATGAAATTTTATGTAGAAATTATATTATTGCAGGATACTCTACCTTCTGAATTTTTTATCTAAATAACTAAATTTATTTTTTATTTTTCCTCAAAGCAATCTTCAAATTATTACAACCAATATATAATCAGGTATTGTGAGACTGAATGTTTCTACCGTGCACATTTGAATAAGTATTATAGCTTTTGGAAGAAAAAATAATAAAATAAATTTTAAAAAAGACTCGATTCCCAGCATTCATTATGGAAAACAAGGAATTCCTCAAAATGTATGTGGAAGAAGAGAATTACATGCACTTATCTTCATGAATTGGCTAACCTCTTTCCTATGCTGCTCCAAATGTAGCACTAACAAAAGTGAGTGATTATATATTTCTTTTCATTTTAACTCTGTGCATCATTACAAATACCACATACATAATTGTTGCCATTCTAGAAAAGAACAATAGCCATCTGTTCATGATTATTTTGTAAGATAGAAACTTGCTCCCGAGAAATTCTCAAACCCTTTGATAAATATAATTGCAAAATACTCTTTTACTACAGGGGAGTTATTATACACCATACCAGATCCATTAGCTTGGTAAAATTGGAATTATTATTTTAATGTTGCCATGATGGTAGCCTCTATTTTTCCTAACCACTTCAGTTCCATTGGAAACAGCTGACATTTGTCCCCATAATAACTGTAAATGGAAGCAAGACCTACAGTAGAGATACGAGCCACACTTCAAAGAACACATACTCCCAAATAGGAATTGTGTTGGAAGTTGGAGAAGAGGCGAGTTCTCATTCAGCAGCCCCAGAGAGAGACCTAGGAATCTGAAACTTCAGAGGACATTTTAAGAAATGATCTACTACACTGTCATGCAGACAGGTCAAGTAGAAGCAAGGACTGCCAGGAAAAGACTCCATGCTTTCCAACTTTATACAAGGCTGGAAAACATTTTCTAAAATGAAGTCTGACAAGGAAAGAATAACCAGAATGGTTTAAAAGGCACGAAAGTATGGACTTACCACAGCATTGTATTTGTGAAACCATTTTTCCAATTTAAAATTTATATTTACAGCTAATATTTTCATTTTTTTCAAATTGCCTGAAGAAAACCTTCCAGCCTCTTTCAGCAGGAGGGAGGAGAGATAATTTACACAGGGCAGAAGGGAGAAATGCTATTTTGTTGATATGATTCATGAACATAGCAAAGGCCTGCCTGGAGAATAAATGAGAAAATGGTACAACTGTGAATAAAAGCATGAAAATAGCCCATGAGATCACACCATTGTATTTTACTTTTTTAATTATCATGTATTACATGTGCATATTAACAGAGCACAGGGTGACATTTCAACATATGCACCTGGTGTGTGGACTGATCAAATTGGTATCATGAACATTTTTAGTCTTACCATTTCCCTGTGGTTCAAGTGCTAATAAGTAAATTAAAACATCTTTTCTTTAAAGATGAATTTGAATGAGGCTAAAACCGATGAGACCAGAGACTTAGAGGGGAGTTGAGGTAACGATCGGTGAGTGATACTTAACAGTAGTGATCTCGTACGTTCTAATGCAGTGTGTTATAATCCACATAAACAAAAGCCTTTGGGGTCATCAATAATTTTTAAAAGCATAGGAAGCTCCTGACATCAAAAAGATTCAAAACTATTAGTCTAAGATCACAAATCTCATAAAACTGCAACCAGCATTAAAGCCTAAAGAGATCTGGCCAGGCATGATAATACACAATTCCTCCCCCATCAAATCACCTTAGACCCCAAAGAAAAGTAATACTTATTCTTTTTTTTTTTTTTTTGTGGGTACCGGGGGGTCGACCTCAGGACCTCGCGCGCCAACAGGCACCGTGCCGCTGAGCGATATCACCGGCCCCTTTTTCGTATGTGGGTTCCGGGAGTCGAACTCGGGCCCTCGCGTTTGCCGGGCAGGTGCTTAAGCCACTGAGCCATCTCACCGGCCCTAAGTAATACTTATTCTTACCTAAACAATTTAAAGATGGGGAAACTGAGACCAAAAATATAAACAACTTCCTAATATTTAACTCTGGACAAAAAAAAAAAAAAATCCTGTAATTCTTGACTTTAACAATATTCTTTCAGTTTTTCTGCATTATTTGTAATTTACTTTATTTATATTTAGCTTTCTTTGGGCATTATTACATTGCTTTAATTAACACCAGAGTATCTCAAAAGTAATGAGGCCCATTTATTTGTTTGTTGGAACATTTCCTTAATTCACATGTATAGTTTTGTTTACAAATGTGCTACTTTCTTCATTTAAAAAAAAATTAAATCAGGCATAGTTGTACATACTTATAATTATAATGTCAGCTACTTGGAATGCTGAGACTAAAAATCTCTTAAGGTCATGACCAGCCTTGGCAGCATAGCAATACCCTGTCAAAAATTATTTTAGAAGGAATAATACAGCAATTGATTTGTTACATATAAGTTTTATCAGCTTGCCCACTAGTCCTGATTCCGCTAACGTGAAAACGTTTAGATATTCATGATGGCAGACACTCAAACTGCTAGAGTAGTAGAAAACTTTATCTAATTAATTTCAGTAAGGCTAGAAGAACACCTGTCACTCTATTTAGGAATGTTCTTTAAGGTGCACATACTTGTGAGTCCTTTACATCTCACCTCTTTATTCATGGTATCAACTCTGCATTTTTTAGAAAAAGCAAAACAAAATATATAAAAAGAGCTTAGTGTTATGGAAGCCAGATCCTAGTAGAATTCCATGTAGAGAATTAGCAAGGCCAAATTCTTCTAAATTGGTGATGAAAAAAAGACTGGGAATATCTTCTTTCTACCAAGTTGGTAAATATTGGTACTAGCATGTCTTGAGGCAGTCTTAATATTTTAAAGTCATTAAAGTTAATCTTTGTTTGGTTTTTATGATGTGCACAGGAAATAAGATGCTTTTCATTTGCAAAATTATGTATTCTATTATAGTAGTAAAATTAAAATAAAAATTTATTGTCATCCTGCTTCACGTTTCCGAGAATGTTGCCTTATTCGATGGGTGGTCCCTTCTACATTACGTTGTGTATTCTTAGACAATGTATAATTTGAATAAGTAGGCAGAATTTTTTAGGAATATACTCCTAAATTAAATAAATTGGACACACATGTTTAAATACCCCATTGTTTTTCTGGTTTGAGAAACCAAAAGTGTATATAAGCACCAAAATGTATGATAGATATTGGGAAATGGAAAAAAAAATGTTCAAATGGGAAGGGGAACAAAGTAGGGGGGAGGGGAAAGGACAAAAAAAAGAATAGAAGGGAAAATGGAAACAAAGATTTTGTAAATAAGGAGAGGAGGAGGAGTTGGAGAAAGAGGACGGAAATGGGAAAAAAGCAAGATATATCACGTATGGGTACAAATTTCCTATGGCGAATGTGATCATTATGTATATCTAAAATGTACAAATTTTTTTAAAAAGGAATATTTCTGAGGTGATGAAATTATTGCTTTCCTTTGATCATACCATAGAGATATAAAGAATATGGGTTGTGTCTTTAAATAAGGTCATTTTATATTATTTCTATTTAGAAAAACTTTTATAGAATGATTTACTGTCAATTGTTTAGGAAAGAAGATAAATGATCACTTTCATTAGCAACATCATTTTGCCATGATTATGACTGTAGAAATATTTTAGTAATAATAGTATGGGATTGTTACAAAATTCCAAAGAATTGTGGTATTCAAGCGTGAGAACCAAGTCTTATGGGTGCTCACACAACAACTGACAGGTTAGCAACGAGACCAGCCTTGAACTTGTTGTGGGAAAGAGGTGAAGAACACAGCAAAGCAAGGATGCTGTTGCTAATGCTGCATTTCCATGCTGTGCTCAGGTTTCACAGATTTATAAGAAATGAGATATTTAAAAATAGAAGAATAAAATTATAAGATAGAAACTGTGGAGTAATTAAATGTAAATACTACATTCCTAAGTTTGTAGACATTAAATGAATAGCTTCTCGCTTGCCCTGTCCAAGTGGCACAGATACGTTGAACTAGAAGCGCGCTTGTTGCAAGAGAGATGAGGAGAACGCTAGGGTGAGTTGCGGGAGCCCTTCGCATCTTTCTGTTCCTCCAGCTTCAGCCCCCAGTCGATGACATTCTGTCCTTGCCAGTCTTCAGGAATCGTGAGAAATACTATTTCTTCAGCTTCTGCTGGATTGTCATGCCCATTATTTGTTCCTTCAAATTGACAATAAGTAAATCAGTGATATGGCGGCTTTGACTGAGCTACATTCCTTTACAATAGAAGTCAATGCTTATATACACTTTGCATCCTGGTGTCTTTCAAACCCTGTTGGACTTGACCTTGAGCTGTAAGAGCCCCTGTGCTCCCAATCCCGATGCAAGAAGAATTCCTGAGCAAGCCATCTTTCTGGGCGAGTCGCAGATGCCATTCCTGAGCAAGCCATCTTTCTGGGGGTGAGATGGATTTGGGATTTGTCACCATTTTCGAATTCTTTACCTTCAACTTGAAAGTACATGGAAGGCAGTAAAGTGAAACAGGATGTCATGAATTAAAAGTGAGAAGTCAAAGATACAATTGTGATTTCCAGTAGTACTGCCGACTTCACAAGGAAACCAATGAAGCTTGGATACTTTTTTGTATTTTGGTGTTTTAACCAGTGTTTAAAAGACAGTAAAAGAAATACATGATTCATCCCTCAATATTTAGGAGCAAGCAAATAATCAAGTTAGAGAAAAAAATATTAAATGGACTTTTGGATTACATGTGATTATTTTTTAAATTGATTACATTTTAAGTCACAGTAAAGTGATCCAATTTGTTTAAATTCATATGTGCCCATTAAATCTTAACACCTATAATAATTAGGAATTATTTTAGTTTTGCAAGTCTGATAGCATAACATTTTCTCTTTACCTATAGTAACGTAAAATAAGCAAAAAAAAAAAAAGAAAATATTTCTAATCCACATCAAGATTTTTCCTTAGTGAATATTTTGATATATTAAATAACACTGTGATTTGAATTCTTAGACTATTCTAACAATTATAGAGAGGAAAACAATTTTTTCTTTCCAATATGCAGCTATTATTAGAGCATCTGTAGTTAATTCATGTTGTGTGTTAGAAAGTCAAATTAGGGCCGGGGATATAGCTCAGCGGTACAGCACCTGCACGGGAAAAGGAAGGTCATGAGTTCAATTCCCAGTACAAAAAAAAAAATCAAATCATCGGAGATTTACCAAAAAGCAGTCAATGTACTTGTTCCTCTGCGTGTTCTGGACTGTCTTAAATGGATTTCTAGTAGAATTGCTATTATTATCACCAGACATAGATCAGGTGTTTCAAGATCCCAAATCACCACTCTGAAAAATTAACTCTAACTACTTTATCTAAGAGTTAGGTAGCTAAATGGAAACTATTAGGGATAAACACAATCTAAAATCATGAGCTCAATCTTCCTAGGGGTCCCCCACACGTATCAATTGTGAAGTGATACACGTACATCTTTAGGTCTGTATTGACAAACAGCATAATATCATATCATGATTTTTAATATCATGTTTGATACTAACACTTTAAATATAGTCACGATTCTATCACCAAAACTGTATCTCCTCTGTTAATTTCCGCTTTATAAAAATACTTTGTCAATGAAGAGAAAAAATAGACAAAAGATTGCAAATTCCCAGTTAGGTTGTCAAAAATGAGAGAATTGAGTAAAGATACAAAATGATTTAAATAATTATGAAAAAAAACTAGGAGCTCTAGGTCCCATCTGACCCAGCTCATCCCCTTCTGGGTATCTTCCTCAAAGAATTAAAAGCATCATACCACAGCAATATATGTATACTCATGTTTATAACAGCACAGTTTGTAATAGCTAAATCTTGGAAGCAACCCAGATGCCCATCAACTGAGGAATGGATAAAAAAGATGTGTTTTTTTTTTTATACAATGGTGTACTACTCAGCCATAAATAAGGATAAACTTGAGCCATTTCTAGGTAAATGGGTACATCTTGAGACCATACTTCTAAGTGAAATAAATCAGTCACACATGTGTAAATATCACATTGTTTCTCTAGTGTGAGAAACCAAAAGTGTAAATAAGGACCAAAGTGTGTAATAGGTATTATGAAATAGGAAGAAATTGTTCAAAAGAAAGGGAAACTAGAGAGGGGGAGGGGGAAAGGAAGGAAGGGAAAAGAAAAAAATATAAAAGAAACACTTAATGGAAAAATCTTTGTAAATAAGGAGGGGAAGAGGGGTTGAAGGGAGGGGAGGGGATTGAGGAAAAAAAAGAAGAAGCAAGATATATCATGTACAAGTACAAATTCCCTATGATGAATATGATAATTATGTATATCTAAATTGTACCAATAAACTTAATAAAATTCTAAAAACTTAAAAAAATAATAATTATGAAATTTTCACTGTTTTGAAGTTATTTTATTTAATAGAATTCATTGGAATTTTTATTAAAATTGGAAATAATTATGATAGAAACTCTTTGGTAGTTGTAATTTATAAATTACACTTTTTTTCACTTTTATGCAATAAAACTGTAGAGATACCATTGCATTTATTAGGCAGAATAATTTTTTTTTTCAGAACAATTTTAAATCATGAAAACTCAGGAAGTTAAGGAACTTCAAACTAATCCAGTGACATGTCAGAACGCTATGAAGGATTTATAAATTATTAAATTTTATCTTTTTTTTATGTGGGTACCGGGAGTTGAACTCAGGACCTCACGCTTGCCAGGCAGGCACTTATGCCACTGAGTCACCTCACAGGCGCTGAATTTTATCTTTCTAATAATACAGTGCGAATAACAAAAGTTTGTCTCCTCCAAGGCTATACATATGCCTCCCTTTGATATAAGATTTAAAATAAGTCAGTATGATGATGCTGTCACATTTAGGAAATAGCTGATTTTCAAACCAAATATTGAGGAATATTTTTAAATTTTCGCAGCTTAATTTCAAGAGAGATGGATACTAGGTATAAACTGGTAAAATGTGTATCTCCCAAAGGAAACAATGACTTTGACAGTAAATTTACTGACAAGTGTGTTAAGTTTAATGTCCCATAAGCAAAATTTCTGTACTCCATTTATGTAAATGTTAAAATACAGTTTGGTTTAAGGGCACTTTATGGAGCTATTGTAATCTACATATCCATTATTTGAATTTTCCTAATAATTCTGTGAGGTAATAATTTCCATTTTAAAAATGAGGAGATAAGGCTGCCAGGGTATTTCGTGATTGCTCAAGTCATAGGGGACTGAACCGCTGATGCCCAAGCCGTTGCTCGCCTCAGCTCAGCACAGGAGGCGCTCTCCGCATAGCCACGTAAGGCTTCAGGTTACTGTGTCTCAGTGGTTTTCGTGGTAAGAAAATTCAAATCCCAAGTACTGATAATTGCTTTCATGCGGTCATGGGTCATGAACTAGACTGAATAGGTAATTGGTGCCTTTAACACCTAGGTGATATTTAAAAATTGGCAGGGAATCCCTGATGGGCAGAGTTCAATTAATAGGTTCATCTTTATTTAAAAACCCATCTTAGTAGTTATTCTTACGTGTAGTGCTTATGTGTTTCTGAAATCACGGAAATTAAAGGCAAGCGAACATCACGAGGAGGATGAAAGGGTTGTGCATCTGCAGCCTTCACGCCTCACGAAGATTCGAAGGCTGCCTGCAGGTTCTGGCCTGCCAGAGGGCAAGTCAGCAAGAGTGAGCCCGCGGCTGTCTGGCTACGGGATCCGTTACTGTCCCTCCTGGGTGACGAGGCCTAAAGTACATGAATTCCATGTAATTACTTGAAATTTCATCCAATAAATATGGATGCATTTATACCCAGTATATCTTCAAAACCTACTGGAGGTGGCTGGTGTTAAAAAGTCAGAGAAAGAATCACCCATGCCAACAGTGAGGACCATAATTAGAGTGCAGCTCTGAATTTCCCAGCCTTCAGGAAAAGGAGGAAGCAGTGACAGGGCATCCATCTCCAAAAGAAGAATCAGTGGTAGAACATGTCCCAAATAGACGTTATTCTGCATCTGCCCCTGTGGGGTCCTGCAGCCCCCTCATGGAAATGAATGTTCAGTTCAACGGATATTAACTAAGTAAATGCTGTCAGTGTGATTTCTTGGTAAGACCTGGAAACACGGGAATTTTCAAAGACCCTTCCTTGGTTTTAGGTATGTAGTGGAATCTTCTTGTCCACACAGCACGTCCTCCAGCATCCCAGATCCCTTACAGACCTCGCGAGAGCGCTTTGGGAGCCTTAGCGCTAGTGCCAGTCTCCTTCCTCCAGACCACACAACAATATCTTACTTCACGGTCGACGCTCACGTTGTGCTTTTGCAGAAGTTGGACTGTCTGTCACTAAGATCCTTTCCTGAACTCCCTACAAGCAGTGACTTGTGTTCAGACACTGCACCGCGTCACCCCTGTCCTTGCTCTCCCGGGAAATCATTCTCCCTGCTTCCCCGCTCTTCTCAGCGCGAGCATCC
The DNA here is from genome assembly GCA_028451465.1 of Erethizon dorsatum. Lineage (NCBI taxonomy): Eukaryota > Metazoa > Chordata > Mammalia > Rodentia > Erethizontidae > Erethizon > Erethizon dorsatum. The sequence goes on along the minus strand of CM051830.1, from coordinate 58,054,661 downwards.
CGTCTTGCTCCACACCGTGTGTGCTTCCAGAGAGCATCACCGAGTACCCAGAACAAACTCTGGCTCACCTGGTAGTCTGTCAATATTTCTTTGACAAATAAATGAACAAAAATGACAGGAATTTTTTTCTTCATGGTAAATTGTAGCCAAAAAAAAAAAAAAAAAAAAAAATGGTGAGATTGGTCATCACACTGAGGTATCAGCATCATAATACAAGTATCATTGATGAGTTTTCCAAAGATGTGAAAGCAAATTTTCAAATATCCTAATTTCATAAAAATTCTCTAAAATTTGAGGTCATAATTAAAAAGCAAGGATGGTGATCATGCTGGGAACCAAGATGATGAATATTTAAAATATAATTTTACAGAGATCTGACCAATCCTAAGTAGAGAACTTAACATGTCTGTAGCAAGGGATGGATGTCAATCACTGCAATTTTCTCTCTTAAATATTACTAGGCTTCTAATGTTTCAGACCCAAAGCCATTCTCTAGATTGTAGGACTACGCTTTTAGTGCCTTCCATTGCTGCATCAGAAAAAATGTTCAGTAGTAGACTTACAAACACTTTGGACATTTATTACATTTTTATTACATTTATTTGACCTCAAATACCTACATGTGGGAGTTACCTGTAAATCTGTTAAAGCCTTTTTGAGAAACTCTCATTAATAATGACTGGAGCACTCCAATTCTACAAAAATAGTTTCAGAACGGCTAACAAAAATATTTTTCTTAAGAAGCATCCACATCTACATTCAGAGCCCTCCTCTTCACCCCCACAGTTTTATAACACAGAGCTCCGAAATGATTCTTCAACCTGAAATTTTTTTTTTCTTCAAATAAAGCCAGCTCCCTCAACCTTACAGAATACATCCCAAGGACTACGTGCCTTTGAAGTGCTTTGTGTGCCTGCCAGGAGAATTTAACTACCAAGTCTTTCCACAAGGAACTGAAGAACTTGGCTCATTTTGTAAAATTATTTTAAAATGACTATTGAATTAAGTAAAATATCTAACAAACAAAAATCTGAGTTTCTATAGAACTTACATGTTTTATCTTGATGAGTGAAATAAGTCAATTTCTGAGGTCACGATAAAATAATATCAGCCATTCAAAAGAGATAGCTATATTCCAATCTATTATGGCAAGAGGAAAGAAATGCTGCTCATCTAAAAATACTAGCAGGTCATTAAGAACTTCCTTACATTGCAGATAGGAGGCTCAAACTGCTCTGATTTATGCCATGAGAAATTATTCTTTGCTGTGTAATAAGAATGTGTCTGCCTGCCTTTGTTCTTGAAATAATTTCAAATTTCTATGGTGCAGAAATATCAGAGATCAATTTTAAGCTCATTTAGTTTTCACCAAATTGGATTTTTTCATCATTTCACAGATTTTTGATAGATCAATTAATTAAGGTTGCAATTTATGATGACAGCACAGAATAAAACAAAACTGCTCATAGCAGGGAAAAAATTGCCTCAAATTGATTCACCCCAATATAAAACAATCTGCATTTGCTTTTAGGAAAAAAAATAGGTGTATGAAGAGAAAAGAATATTTGAAAATTTGTGAATTATTAATATAGAAGGAATGGGATGTTAACCTTTAAAAAGTACCAAGCTCTGTGGGTGCTGCCATTTCTCTCCCACTTTTCACGCTGTCCTTCATTCTCACGCACCCAGCCCCACCGCGGGGCCGCCGGAAATCACGAAAGCGATTAGCGCAGCGCGCTCGCGCATCGCTGGAGTCAACGCGTCGCCTGTCAGTTAACGTGATATTTATGACAACCCTAGGACATCAGCGCAGCATTATCGCTGCTCTAAAAATAAAGAAACCGAGGCGCGAAGCTTGCGTTTGCTCACATTCTGGATCTGGTGCATTCAGGAGCCCTTCTGCCACCCAGACAGTGTAGCGCCAGGGATTTCAGGGTCACGCCCAGAGGAGGGGTGACAAGGGATTTCGGGGTCACTCGCGGAGGAGGGGTGACCGCAGAGTCGGGGTCACGCGCGGAGGAGGGGTGACCGGGGAGTGAGGCGCTGGACCTCGCCTCATCCTCGCATGACGCGGACGCTCACCGGCCCTTTCGTGGGGACACCGAGTCACCCCCGTTCTCCCTAGATACCTGGGCTGTGCTTTCCCCTCAGTGACCAACGCGCTTATTTAGTTTTGCTTCATCGATCTCCGTTCCAGCTTCTTCCTTTGCGAATCCCATGCCCGGACGTCAGGCCTCGGCCTTCTTCCCCGCGTGGTGCGCTCTTACCTTCCCACGAGAAGAGTCCCAGGATCGGAGGTGCACGCACACGCGCCATGTGCATGTGTGCATAACTACATGTAATTACCGTTGTACAGAAACAGTGATACTGTTTTGTTTTTTTTTTTCGTTTTTTAGGTAAAAATCCACCATAATAATTGTTGCTGTTGTTTAGTATTTTTAGATGTCATAACTCACTTCAGGACTTAACAACACAAGACATGACAAGTCAAATGGAACAGACATTTATTCTCCGATGCACGTATAATGAATACCATCAGAGAAAGGCGACAAGTAACTATGCTGCTCATTCTTTTTTTTAAGAAAATAATACACTAAATCACAGGGTGTTAATAACTGGGGTTTTCTAAATTTCAAAGCAATGAAATTAATAAAAAGTTGATACAATATTTACTATGGAGCAGATGAACTTTAGGGTCTTATTTTTAAATATCAAAAAATATTGAGAAATAGTCTACCTAAACAACCCCCCGCAAAGACAAATTGTGCCAATATCAATTTGTTAGCACAATTAATAAGCAAATTGAAGTGCTGCAGAATTAACATAATCAATGTTATGCAATCAATAATGAAAACGGACAAAAACACTTGACTAACCCTTGCCGTGGCCAATTTATTCCCATCACTCTGACACAATCACATTGGTTTTCCAACACAGTTTCCCTCCTCATGGATGCTCTGAGAACGTGAAATAATCCGTTGAAAGCTGTACAGTACCAGTTTACTTCACCGCCTTCAAATTAAAAAAAGTTTATTCATCTTCCTCCAACTTCCTGCAAAAAGGAAAGATTCCCTTCCTAAAACATAATACACTGAGGTTAAGCAAAATAATAAATGGAACATCTCAGACCCTTTCCATGTGCATGGTGAAGATATTTCAACAACCATTGATACTTAACAATTGAGTCCTAACTACATTATTTCTTTCTTTAGAAATGTACATCGTTTCAATGTGTGATTAATCCTTTTAAAATCAGGGCATCTAGTTAATAAGGAAAAAACCATTTCAATACAAATACTCAGCCTATGTAAAGAGCTATAAAAAATTTACAAGTACAAAAATGTCAGCTTAAATGCAGCTTCATATTTGTATTAGGAGGTTTTGTTGTACCTAGAGGAAATGTAAATTTGCTATTTCTAGGAACTTGTCAAACAGCAACAGCTAATGAACTATAAAGCAGGAAAATTGTGGTCCTTCAAAAGCAATAAAAATTTCCCAAAGTTCTGTTAAAAAGGAGATCCAAAATAAATAAATAAATAAAAATTTAAAAAAAGAAGATCCAGGCCAGTCATGTAATCCCAGCACTCAGGAGGCTGAGGCAGTAGGATCACTGTGAGTTCTAGGCCAGCCTGGGCTACATAGTGAATTCAAGTCCAGCCTAAACTACATAGCAAGACTCTGCCTCAAAAAAAAAAAGAAGAAGAAAGAAGGAAAGAAAGGGAGAGACATCTAGAGCAGTTATTTTAATATCTTATCCAAATAGAAATCCATTTTGAATATGTAATTCAAAATTCTTGAAATATTAGAATTATATAATACACATAACAGACATATAATTTAAAATCACAAATAAAGTAAATGTGGAAATAGATGTGGTTTTCGAAATAGATGCAGTTTTGTATTTTTATTACTTTTCAATTTAAATGTTGCCATTATAATTTTGAAATAATTAGCTTGGTAGTCACTGCATGCTCCCTAAATTCTCCTTTCGGTTTGGAAATTGAAGTCTGCAGGCTGCTGTATAAGGCCCTCAGCACTGCACTCCTTATGGAGACCATAAAGCTGCCAGAACCACAGTCAGGCCTTAGTCCTGGGCCACAAGCACCTGAGTCCTACAGCGTCTGAACCTTTATATTGTGGCTAATATAACTTCTCATGCAAGCTATTGAATGAGGTTACTTCACATTTATCTTCATTTTGTTATAGTTGTTTGTCACAAAATTAAACATAGCAAAAACTGAATCAGTCTATTGGCTGAGGAATACAACTAAATAAATCTGTTATAGCATTAAGTGATAACTTTTTTTTACTTACTTAAAAATTAGGAAAATGTATACTTTGTCTCTGATATATGATGTTCTGAGGGGAAAAAAATGATTAAATTTTGTTAACTTCCATTTACATACATGCATCATTTTATTAAATTTATTTTCATCACCAAAATTATTTGACTCCATGGAACCTCTCTTCTTCACCTAATTTTCAAGCTCTCTTTTTACAAAAACCAAGTGTTACTGGCTAAATGATGTCCGCATCCATCTTAACCCTGTGGCAGACCAAAATGATTATTCCTGCTGGTGTCATGACTTTGCAAAGGGTATTGCATTAGAAGATTTAAGCAGAAGATCAAACTACAAGAAATAGCACAGGGCTGGTGAGATGGCTCAGCGGCATAAGCGCCTGCCTGGCAAGCGCGAGGTCCTGAGTTCGACCCCCGGTAGCCACATAAGAAAAAAGGGCCGGTGATATCACTCAGTGGCACAGGCTCCAGCTGGAGCACAAGGTCCTGAGTTTGACCCCCAGTACCCACAAAAAAAAAAAAAAAAGAAAGAAATAGCACAAAATCTATGTTGCTCAGCAGCTGGGATTTATTTAACATGTTACCATTAATGTTAGGTAGCAAAACCAGTGTTGAAAGTTGAACACACAGGTTTTTTTTCTTTTAAGAAAGAAGAGATTAGAGTACTGTAACGTTCTCTGAGACCAGGGGTTTTGCATGTGGTACCAAGAGGTGTGGAAAAGTCATGCATTTAAGGACATACAAAGGCGGAAGTCACAAAGAAGGCAAATAAGAGGTGGAGGACATATACATATTACTCTAGCTGAACTAAAAAAGTACACTTAAGCCAGGTTCCTAAAGGAGTGGAAAAACTCAGCCCCGCGCGGGTGTGATTCGTTGATCACACAAGTACTGTCCAACACCAGATCCCACTGCAGAGTAAAACTGAAACAGAAGTCAGACCAGTCTGCTGCCGACTCAAACACGGTACACGTTGCAGCCATGAAAACTGATGAGTTTTCTAGTCACCCATGGAAATGTTTTTACTCAATTTTGTTGGTCTATGCCAAAGTGAAGAGATTAAAAAAGAATGTCGCAGTAAGAAAGTCTGTGTGTCTCTGTGCTTGGAGTGCAGATCTGTTGAAAAGAATTTTGGGAAATAAAGTTGGATATACATACAACCATGCAGTTGGAAATGATCTTATTTTCCATGCTTATGTTGACTTTTTCTTAAACTTATTGTTTAAGGTGTTACGGCCCGTGTCTAGATGTCCCCATCAAAGCTTCATGCGGTCATAGGTGGGGATTTTTCAGAGGTGGCTGGATCTAGAGAACGTGATGCTGGGATTAAGGATGTGTGATTACTAAATCTCTTCACCAATTGGTTTGGCCCCCACCCTGAACCCAGTACCTGAGATAGAGTATAAATGGGGCAGAAAGAAGCTGCTAAGGTCTCTTGCCTGCTTTGCTACCTCCTACCCGCCACGAACTGTTTCTCCTCTGCGATCCTCCTGCCAAGCAATCCAGCCTTAGAGCCAGCTGACTATGGACTGAAATCTCTAGGAACTGTGAACCAAATGAACGTTTCCTCCTAAATGTGATAGGGACTATGATCGGTTTTCCAACATAAAGGATTCAATAAACCAAGAAGAGTGTACAGCTTAGATCAGATGAAAGCCTGCTGGTGCAAAGAGAGGAAAGGATGAAGAGGATCTGAATGAGAGACTAATTGTTCTGAAGAAAATGAAGATGTAAGAACTAAAAGAGGCCGAGTAGTTGAGACTTGGTTACACTAAACTGTTTGGCGGAGGAAGCGGCATTCACCAGTCTATAAGAACAGGAGCTGCCTGGGTTCCAAAATTATCTCTAAGATTTATTAGATTTGCTATCCATCATTTTCCTCTTCTTTAAAATTTTATAATCATGATTTAGTAGGTATCTTAATAGGATGTGAGAATCAATGTAAACTATGTAAAATCATTTAGAAAATTATCTGACTTAACAAATGCTATCAATAGCTATCTTTATGAAAGATAAAACATGAATGATGAATTAAATATGAATGATGTCCTACTTCGAAGCGAGAGGAGATAAAAACACTGCCACAAAGTGAAATAGAGCAGGCAAGGGTCTGAATAAAGTGGATGTGCGTTTCATTCACTTTAACTTTCCTTCCTTCCAGCTGCACCCAAGGTGGAGGCGTGGCACATCTGGTCCCCCTTGTCATTCATCCTATGTCCAGGGCTCCTGTGTGCATGCCAGTCATTACCACGCTTGTTTATCCCTCCTCAAATGCTTACAGTTGTTTTGATTCATTCCTCTTCTTCCTTCCTCTGGTCAAAACAATTACTAGGGCCGGTGATATAGCTCAGCAGCATAAGCACCTGCCTGGCAAGCGCGAGGTCCTGAGTTTGACTCCCAGTACCCACATGTTAAAAAAAAAAAAAAATTACTAGGATTTGTTATTTCTGAAAACAAACAGGCAGACAAAACACCCTCATTAGTCGCTCTTGTGCATTTACACTTTCAAATCTGAAGCCAAGTTGTTATACCTGCCTTGGTGAATAGCACCACTTCTAGTATAGTTTCCCTGTCTATTACAACTGCGCATTATGAGCTTTTACATGCATGTCAGCGCTCTGCCCGTAGTTTCAGTACGATGTGCTCCTATTGTAGCACTTCTAACTGTAATGTTCTCATCTAGTTTGCCTTTAACACCCCCACACTTTGCTCACCACACTTTTATCAGTTGGTCCCTTATTGACCTGAAATAACACTGTAACCTCTGTACCATGTGACCACAGTCAGAAAGAAGCCTTTGTGCCTACATAAGACTTCAGCATTCTCAGATTTTTAAAATCACAGAAAAACATTTTTTCTAACATGATTAAAAATCATGTAGTATAAGTTTAAAAGAAAATTATTAGTGAGCACAAATACCTAAAAACATGTTTGATTTTCGGAAAGTTTATAGCATTCAACATTGTAATTCTTTTGAAAATGGTGAAAACAAACAGTAGACATCCAGAAGGCTTTTAAAATGATTTGTCAAAGAATAATGACAAAAGAAAATATACAGTAAATCACAAAATGGAGAAATTTTTAAGGAGAAACCTCTTCTTGGAATTAACATCAGTTTACATAATAAAGCGAGGCAATGCAGTAAAAAGATATAAACCAGCAGAAACACGGAGAAGTTTGTGTTATCCATGGAATGAGGAAAGAGAATCAAGTGAGGGCCTTTGCATTTTAAAAAAGTAACTACTGGGTTTGCAACATGCAAGGCAAACCTGTTACTCATTTGCAGATAACTGAATAAAAAGAAAGAAGTATGGAAGCTTTTTGATATTTTCATAACTTTTTAGTTATAATCCAATTCCAATTTTTAATTCCAAAGAGAAATCTCATGCTATCATTTAATACTAAGAAAAAATTCTAACTAAATGTTCAGTATTTAAAAATATCTTCTACATCACGTTACGAAAGCAAAGGATTAAGCAGAAATTCACACTTCATTTAAATAATATATAACACATTTTCCTGGCTTTGGACACCTTACTTCGCAGAACAAATATTTGATTCACTTTGTGTTTCTCAGGGCCTTGATTAAAAAGAATGTTGAATAAATTGTGTGAATGAATTATTATTAAATAATGAAAGTTACTTCTAGAGGGAAAAAAATCTTAGCAAGAAGAGTAATTTCTAAAAAAAAAGTGGTGTTTATATGTGTTTTTCCAGTTGCCATTTTCCAAATAGTGAGGGAAAATAAAAATCTGATATTTTCTAAGACTCAGAAATTATATTATTAAATCTTCCAGTGGAAATTTAAATTATTGAAATGGTAGATTTAGTTGGAATTGTTTGTTAATGAAAACTAAGGCATCATTAATGATTAATGGCATACAAACAACTATAAGGGATTAGAAAAAAGAAGTTTAATGTCTGACTGTATTTATGTATTATCTATACCTTTCATTTCAATTTGTACATCTTGACTTGACCCATCAAAAGCCATCATATGTTTATATAAAGATGGAAAAAAAAAGGCAAAAGCCACCAAACAGAGGAAACGTCTTGTTTGCTTAACTTCTCTTCACTATTTTTCTCTTGGCCATATGTAATTTAGGAGATCTTCCAATCTGAAATACCTTTTCACTTAAGTTCTGTTCTTTTTAATAATTTTATTCCTTAAATTCTAATTCAAGACCCAACTTTCTTGGTTATTGAAGCACAAGTAATTCTAAATTACTGTCACCTTCCAGGCTTAAACTGAGATTGTCACACAGGGTGTGATTTAAGGACATGTGACTACAAGTCAAAAACAAAAGCTAGCATGGATAAAGAACTTCAGAAAGCTTCTGCGATGTTTCCTGGACTAAAACTCCCCAGTTCCACGGCAAATTACATCCCCACCCATACGTATCATTGCACATGACCTCCTCTATCCCATACCAGAGTGAACAGAATTTCTGAGAAATCTGCTGCTTATTATATCAGTATTAAAATGATATGAACTTTTTCTCAAGTATCCAGATAAGTAGGCCAAATGCTTATGCTGTGCTACAAGTGACAATGATTTATGACTATGCTACCTAAATCATATCAGGTTTAACCAATTTTTAAGCTGTAACAGAATAATCAACATTTTGATCTTAGAGATTGACATATTTACCTAAGTCATTAAGAGTGTCTGCATACATTAAGCATATTTGATTATTTGACATTTATAGCTCTTCTGTAATGAACATAGTCATTTTGGTTGGCAAGGAGAACGAGAGAAACCAAAAACTATGACATTCATGAGGTGTGGAATAGAACCAAGGTTTGAGGCCATATATTCCAATGTTGATAGCATTATTCTTTACGATTCATTATTACACCAGGTAGAACTAGGAACTCTGAAAGGAAATGCTGCATATAGAAACAAACCATAGTCATGAATAGGTTTATTCATCTACTTACTGGTTCATTCATTCACTGATGTAATAATAATGTACTTTATTTGGGTTTGCGTAAGTGCCAACTATGATGAAAGTAGTAGATTAAATGAGTTTATAGTAAATGAAGAAACAAAAAGCAGAGATAAACACAACTATGTGGTGCACAATACAGGAAAGATTAATACATTCTTGGAAGCAATACATTTTGCCTGGGGAATCAGGAGAGATCTGTCAGAGAAACCAGGTAGTAAGTGACTAAGGATGAATAGCTCAAGTATTTGAACTCTAGAAAATAATGAACTCATGGAGCTTTAAATCAGGTTGAGTGTCATGATCAAATTCCATTAAATAAATAATTTCAGTTGCTCTGTGGAAAATGATTTGAGGAAAGACAGGTAGAGAAATCAGTCCCAAGAATCCAAGTGAAGCGTTTTCCTTCCCTAGGAGGGACAGGAATCTACTCAACTCAGAAATGCATTTTCGCATAGAATGAAGAAATCACTGTTATCTGTTTTTCTGGGTATTGTGAGAGTGAGAAAATAATTCAGCTCCACTGTACTCTGAGAGAAGATTTTTCTTGGACATGTGCTTCACAAAATAAGCTGCAGCAATATGCTCCTTCAGGGGCAGTTGATATCTTTGGCAACTGTGGACTCCCAGACTATCAGAGTTCTCACTGCAGGCCCTATGTGTTGTGGAGAAGATGATCCTGGAGAGAAGGAAACATCTGCTTTATCCCAGTGTCTCTTGGCAGATACGGAGAAAGAACGTGAAACCTAAGTGAAGAGAAAAGGCAAGTTACGTCTAGCCTTCCCTGTTGTAAACTGGATTCCAGTGTGAATAGTGATACCTAATTCAGTGAAGATAGAATGTGATGGAATAAATAATCTCCTCTCATAACTAATTTTACAAATGGAAGCAGAAAATTTGAGGTGATTGGAGGAGACTTAACAATATGGAAAGAGTGCCTAAGGTTAGGAAGATTCTGAAAAATGATCTACGTACAAAGTACTTAATATTTCTTTTTAATGGTGCATTGCTCTATTTAGCCAAATGTTCTACATTTCTACCAAAAAGTGACTTTTTCCTTTTAATTTTGGCAATTAATTTTCTTTCAATTTAGTCAATATTTGGCTTTTGCTTGTCCTTATTTATAAGGCGGCCTCCCTTTTCTAGCCATGAGCAGATTTTCCCTTTTTATGGGTTTCTGGGAAGCCCCTCTAGTCTAGTTCTTACATTTAATTATTTTGATTTGCAGCTCTCCAGTTTGGTTTTTATATTCCTATTTACATTTTATTTTCCTTCTTTAGAGTCACACCTGCTGTAGTCTGCTACCTTATCAGTTGTTTAATATTGAGTAAATAAGGGTTTCTAAATCAGAAATAAATATTAAAAAAGAAAAAAGAAAACACAGCCCTCTCCTTTTCATTTTCCTCAGTGCTTCAAGTCGTCCCATTCTCTAGGCACGGATGAATTTAACTTGGCATTCATTCATATTAATAGGAATTACAAGTTAAGGATTCTCCACATGTTCAATCACAGCTTATTAATATTTTCTAAGTGTCCTTCCAATATCTTTGCATTGTGACATTAATAGAGCGTAGAATACATTCTTTCCATTCTGTTCTATACCCTCCGCCCCTAGGACTGTTTTGGGAAGAAACGACACAGAAAAGTTTCACGTGACCCACATCAGTTTCTCCTCTTGCTCTGCCTCTGCCCTCAGCCAGCAGCACTGATTTCTTTGACTTCCTCTGCATCACTTCTCCATATATATCGGAATCTAACCACCCGAAGGACTCAGTCCACCTTCACACCTACATCCCAGAGGTAGGCTTTTGAAATATCTCCTAGGGTAGAGTTAATTGCTCTTTACACATACCCAAGACCTTGCGTGTTCTTCCAACTAATATTTAGGCGTAATTCTTTTTCATCATAATCAAATTCCAGGCTTTTTAAGCAGAGAGGCAACAAAATTTATTGCACAAATCAAGAAAGTTTTGCTCTAAGACAAATTCTAAAGGGAACCAGATAAAAGCAGGCATGAAGGAGATTTTGATGGCTCCATCAACAACAAAGGGATATTCCCCATCATTGTAGGTACTGTATTTCAAATGGCTAGCACAGTTTCAAGCATAAAATAGGCTCTTAAGTGAAGTTTCAAACAACTATATAGATCATTTAACAATATTCCTAGCAGAAATCTTTGGGATTTAGATTATAAATACATGACCTTTAGGCACTGGCTCTACCATTTAACAATGTTTACCAACTTAGGACAGTACACCTTTCACATCCTCCAACTTCTCATTTGTGACATGAGGATGACACAAATCTTAAGTAGAGAGATGGATTTCTTTTTAAAATGTGTGGATTTATGCCAAAACAAATAATACACGAATGGTAATCACCTTCAAAAATGTTAGTGTTTTTCTGGTATTGCTTCTTTTCTCTTGGCTATGGTACTCTTTCTTATGATATAAAGATTTTGCATATTCCAAGCCTGTGATTTTTTTAAACTCTTGGCATTTTTGGAGGTGTGGGAATTAAACTTTGGGTCTTTCACATGCCAGGGAAGTACTCCATCTCAGTTTCACCTCCAGCCCAAGAATTTATAACAGAGATTAATTAATGTGTTATATAGATGCGTGTTTAGTGATTAAATTTTTTGGTTTTCCCCTTTGATGCTGGGGATCAAACTCAGGACTGTTTGGCGAGAGTTCTAACACCGAGTTACCTTCTCAGCTCTATCAGTAAATACTAATACTTAACTTTTACTTACTTGTACAAGAAATCTGCAATACAGACTCATCTTCATATACTTCTTTATAATCATTTATTAATACCAGCTCTGGTTATAAATTATGTCTTGGAAACACTAGATGTGTTATAACAGGCACCGTATCTAGGCTTTCTCTATATATTAGCTTCCTAGTATATAAAGACAGAATGGTGGTTCTTACTTGAGGTAATTTGTGGTTATTAAATCATCTGTTAAATGTGAAGTCAGTTTGTAAGTATTTAGACCAGTAAATATTTGCCGTTAGATATGATTTAAATAAACTTTAAATACAAAATAAAACTCTTCATTATCTTCTGGAATCTAGCATATTATTTCTAAAAAGTTGAAAATACCTATTGGGGTTATGGTCGTCTTATAGTCAAGGAGATAATAATTGCAACAAATCTAATTTCTATCAGGTAAATGTTTGCTTTAGACAATTTAATGATTCTCTTCCAGACTAAAGTTTTGTTAGACATATTCAGTAGTTATTTGGAGAGTTCTATTTTGCTTTATTTTTCATTTTAGGAAAGTAGAGTTTTGTACATAATAAAATATGTGCTCTACATAGAATTTCTTAAGTGCATTTGTATTCTCCCAAATACCGCTGTTTGACTGTATTTCTACCATTAATGCTAATCTCAGTTCCTAACATTTTAGTCATTGATATTCTGAAAAAAAAATCTAAGGAGTACTGTTGCTTTTCCAACATTTATAAATCTTTCATCTGCCTAGTGACTTCATTACTAGTAATTCTACACACTTTATTGAATTTTAAAAAGGCCTTGTATTAATATTCCTTGTAATCTTATGACTTGAAGCATTCACTTCTTGATTGGAATGCTGGATATGTACACATAACCTCACAGCAGAGATTTCTGTCTTCATTAATCACAAAGCAGATGAAAGCATAAAGATCTGTGCTCCAGGTTATAGGAATTCGCCTTTGTTATCTATGAGAAAAATTGCTTTCAGCGCTTATTGTAAAATATTGATTTGTGTGATAAAATTAGGCAGTTAGATATTACCTTCTCTCTTTCAATCACTGTGACATTTTTGCAGCAATTTAGTCACTCAAAAAAAAATAAAACTTGGGCTGGTGAGATGGCTCAGCAGCGTAAGCGCCTGCCTTGCAAGCGTGAGAGCCCGAGTTCGACTCCCGGAACCCACATACGAAAAAGGGTCCGGCGATATCGCTCAGCGGCACGGGCGCGTGTTGGCGCGCGAGGTCCTGAGGTCGACCCCCCGGTACCCAAAAAAAAAAAATAAATAAATAAATAAATAAATAAATAAATAAAACTTTTACTTGGGGAAATCTTTAAAAATGCACAGTATTATTCCTAGAACATGGTTGGCACATAATAGTTTAGAGTATTCATTTTCAGTACTAGTATATTATATTGTTATTTAGGGCTCTCATCACCTCCTTTTCTCTGCCTTCTCAAGTTCGTCTTTTGTTCTTTTCCTCCTCCTCTCCTCCTTCCTCCTCCCTCTAATATACAGCTCGTCAGAAAAAGGAAAAGGCCAATGCAATCCCCATTTACCACTGAGGCCTTAACTCTTCTGCCATACCAGCTCTGACAGACAAGGACACCAACCAAAGGGATCTCTCTGGGCCGCCTTCCTACTGCCAGCGTGGACTGTCTTCTGATTCCTTTTCTAATACCTCATAGGTCTTTTTTGTTGGGGGGGACAGGGGTACGAGCTGTATATTTAACCCAGGGCCTTCTCAATGAGCTACATCCCCAATATATCTTCAACCCTTTTCATACTTTATTTTGAGACAAATTTTCACTAAGTTGCTAGGGTACTAGGCTGGGCTTGCACTTGGATCCTCCTGCCTCAACTTCCCAGAGTGCTGAGATTTCAGGTATGCACCAATGCACCCAATTTCTGTTTTGGGTTTGGTTTTTTGTTTGTTGGTTGGTTTTGGCTTTGGCTTTGGCTTTGGCTTTGGTTTTGGTTTTGTCTTTGGCTTTGGTTTCGGTTTTATCTTGGTTTTAGAGACAGAGTCTCACTATGTAGTTTATGCTGGCCTTGAAATCAGTATGTAGCCCAGGCTGGCCTCAAATTTGTAGTGATCCTTCTGCCTCAGCCTCCCTGAGGCTGAGATTGCAGGTGTGTACTACCATGCCTAGCTGCATCCAATTTTATGTCTTGATTCTTTTTGTCGTGTTGTTCTTTAGCTTGTTGGATACAACTTTTTAATTATAGTACCATATCTCCCTTGGCATGTGTGGTACTACTTTTTTAAACATTTTACCTGGGCCAAGGTCCCTATGTAGAAATTCAGCCAGCATCCCAGACTGCCACTTTTCATAGGAAGGAAGAATAATTATTGTACAATTTTAACCCATACTTTCAGTCACGTTTTAGAGGATCACACATTTATGTGAATGAATAAGTGTTCTAACAAATAATAAAATTCTCTGAAAGATACAATAGTTTTCATATTAATTGTTTTGCTGGAAGTCTGCCTGCTCAGACCACCCCAGCTTCAGCTAGAGGCACTATAGTTATATCCTCATTGGAGAGGACCCTTCATGAAGCACGTATCTTATAAAGATTAGTTGTCCGGCTGGTGAGATGGCTCAGCGGCGTAAGCGCCTGCCTGGCAAGTGCGAGGGCCTGAGTTCGACTCCTGCAACCCACATATGAAAAAAGGGCTGGTGATATCGCTCAGCGGCAAGGGCGCCTGCTGGTGCACGAGGTCCTGAGTTTAACCCCCGGTACCCAGAAAAGAAGAAAAGAAAAAAAAAAGATTAGTTGTGAATCCAAACAAAATAAGATTTCTGAGAAGCTACACAGCATGTGATCAGGAAAAAATCTGTAATGTTAGAAACTAAATCTCAAAAATTCTAACAAGAGAACAAATCTTCATATTGGTTCATATCATACCTTATTACTTAGCAATTTTTTAAACGCCACCAGAGTATTAATTAATCATAGTCAATCAATCTAAAATGATAGAAGAGACAAGACATTAACAAATGCTTTTAAAAAAGAAACAATAGACTTTATATTAGAACTTTTTCAGTAGATTTTTACATTTCCAGTATGAGAATATTTGTTCTATGTTGAATAAATTATAAATGAATTTACTTACATTTTGGAAATATTATATATATTTATATGTTCAATGAACATACATACACACAGGAGCAGACATATGGAAAAACATATGTATATACAAAAAGCATATAGTTATCTGTCCACCAGATATTGGTTTTGTAAATTTGAATTTGAAAGCTCGATTACAGTTGAATATATTTATCAGTGTTATAAAGTGAGGAGGTATATCTCCATAGTACATGTACAATAATATAAATTTCAGTAAAAAGAGGGAGCTTATTTTTTCATACTACAAATGCCCTAATTTCTTTTTATATAAGCTTTCTTGTAAGCACATAGTATATGAGCACTGAAAATTAAAGAACAAAAAAGCTGGGTTCCTCACGGTTTTGTTTTTCTATGAAACAATTTTTCTTTCATCATCCTTTTCCAACTACTGCATCCAAGCCTTAGTGTAACATGGTACAAAATGTGATCTACTACACTAAAAATGACTTAAAGTATGAGATCATCTAGAAGTAGATTTAATAATAGAAAATAATTTCTGAAGATTTACCATGCACTGGCCAATATACAAATTATTTTAAGAGCGTTAGCCTGTTAATTCTCCACCAACTTTTCCAATCTTAGCCTCCAATTACAAAGATGCACAGAAAGTATGACTATCTGAACACTGATTCCAAAGCCCAAATACTTTGCTATGGGCACCAGGAGAAAAAGTCAATGCTTTAGCATGCTAGCTACATGTGACTTCTACTATGATTAATTTTTGGAAAAAATATTTAAGCAGATGGGATAGTTTATCTTTTTTTTTTTTTGTGGGTACTGGGGGGTCGACCTCAGGACCTCGCGCGCCAGCAGGCGCCCGTGCCACTGAGCGATATCACTGGCCCCTTTTTCATATGTGGGTTCCGGGAGTCGAACTCGGGCCCTTGTGCTTGCCAGGCAGGCACGTACTCCACTGAGCCATCTCACCGGCCCATAATAGTTTATCTTTAAAGATGACATCTGTTTGCAGAAAAGATTGTAATAAATGAGACCAAATAATTTTCAGATAGTTATGACATGAGGAAACAAAGATGCTAAATGATGTCATTTGAAGCCTAACAATCATGTGTTTTTTATGACTTCATATGCTCAGAGGTAATGCAAATACTATAAAAAAGGCTTTCACATTCATGTAATGGAAGAGTTATTTCTACTATCAATCCATGTTTATTTTACTTTACTTATTAATATTATGTCTCCTTATTCTAATGTTATTTGTCCTTAAGAATTTCTATAAACTGGATTTTGGGACCATTTCTAGGCCGATTTTCTATTTTCCAATTATAGATAGCATAGTGCTTTATAAAGCACAGTAAATGTCTCTTTGTTTAATCTAACTATGATAACCAATAATATCAAAATAACCTGGCTATTTCGTGGTGCTCCACACTATAGGTATTTTCTATACACCTTTGCTTTCCAATTTTACTGTATGGCCTTTCCATATAACAGGAGAGGACCCAAAAATCCGCATAGAGTGTGCGACTCTGATACCCAGATAGCCTGAAGCCCAAGCATGAACAAGCCAAAAAACGACATTTGCTCCTTCCTTGATTCCATATCCTTTCCTTGGGACTTGGCTAAATCACAGTGTCTTAGTTACTTTCTCATTGCTGCGGTTGGAACAATATACTGAATGTCCACAACCTAAAGGAGGAAAAGTTCATTTTGAAGGTTTCATTCTATAGTCAACTGAATCCAAGGCAGGGCAGCATGGCAGAGGGGGATGGGAGTAGAGAAACTAGCCATAGCATGACAAGCAGGAAGCCACAGCCAGCCAGCTTTCCTTTCCCTTTTTATTCCATCAGGCTACAAGCCTATTGGTTGGTGCCACCCACACCCAGGGTGGGGCTTCTCTCTTCAATAAATTCATTCAGCCACACCCAGAACTATGCTAAACCAATCAGTGGACTAATCCAGTAATCACACACCTATGATCCAGTCACCTCCCAAAAGCTACAACTATGAGTGAATGAGGTTTGGGGGGAAACATCTAAATATAAGCCAAACACATGGGATTTAAAAATTCCTCTGATGAATAATGCTTTGAATTGACATAGTAATTACTCATCAAAGAAAGAAACTCATCATGTTAAAAGAACTTTATATTGTAAACTACAGTATTCTGAAAAAAAGAGATCAAAGAGGATATCAGAAAATGGAAAGATACCCTTGTTCTTGGGTAGGAAGAATGAATACAGTGGAAATGGCCATACTCCCCAAACTGCTATATGGATTTAATGCAATCCCAATCAAAATACCAACAGCATATCTCATAGAATTAAAGAAAATATCCTAAAAGTCATTTGGAACCAGAAGAGACCTAGAATAATGAAAGCAATTCTGGGCAATAAAAGCAAGGCAGGAGGCATCACAATCCCTGACTTGAAATTATATTATAAAGCTACTGTGATAAAAACAGCATGGTTCTGAAAAAAAAAATAAAAAAACCCAGACCCAAGGATCAATGGAACAGATTAGAAGAGGCAGAAACAACTCCAAACACACTCAGCCACCTTGTTCTTGACAAAGGGAACAAGAATACTCACTGGAAGAAAGATAGCCTCTTTAATAAATGGTGATGGAAAACCTGGCTTTCCATATGCTGAAGATTAAAACTAGACCCATGTCTCTCACCATGCACTAAACTAAAATTGAAATGGACCAAAGAGCAAAATATTAAAACAGAAACACCGAATCTACTGGAAGATAGAGTAGAACTCTTGAAGACAGTGGTGTAGGCAAAGACTTTATGAACAAAACCCCAGTCACAGAGGAAATAATACAAAGAATCAACAAATGGGATCTCATCTTATTAAAGAGTTTTGCACAGCAAAAATCCCACCAACAAAGAGACAACCTTCCGAGTGGGAAAATCTCCCATGCCATAATTATGTTTTCTTTTTCAGAAATAGGTCAAATGACTTCGTAATTTCAGGTTTCAAAATGAAAGCATTTATAACCAAATTGATTTTATTTCTCCTGGTCATCATAAAAAATGACTTTTGTGCAAATAGTGAGGTTGAACATAGAGATACCATGGGTAGTTATCTCAAGTTATCATGGGTAAATCTCAAGTTATCACCTGGTGGTTTCAAGTTTATGCTCAACTGGGATCTGTAGGACAATGGATTTATGGTCTGTACAATTTATCCTAGAAAAACTGAGACATGACTAAATGTCCATTTCTCTTGAGGCCTAGACCTAACTTTATGTTTCTCCTGTTTTAACTTCCAGCATTTAAACATGGTAAGTACACCAAAGTATATGTTGAAGCAAATTAAAAATCATTTCCATTACTACATCACGATCTAATTTATGGATAAATTATATAGATTTACTAATTTATACTTGCTGTAAAATGCAAACAAGATTATAAAACTGTTATTTATAATAATCCACCTTAAAATATCTTATTTTTTAAATGAGAAATCAAAAATTAAGGCTTAATAACAGAGTATTCTCTTCTTTTAGTTTTAACATATTTATATTGGGATGACTAACAATTTCATCAGGATATTTCACTGATATTTTATATCCATTAAATAGGTATTAATTGTAAACACTGCTCATGATCCAATTGTGGTACTGAAGAAATTCAATTACATTGGAAACGGTTGTAGTTTTCTACAGCATTATTTTTTCCAAAGATTCATATATTGTTAATATTACACAATTGGTTTTCCTCTTAGTCCTTTTGGTTTTATCTATCTGTATGATTTCAGGTGAAGGATAAGCAGTTCATATAGTAACATTCTGTTAAATGTACACTGTTACATAAAACGGTGCCTCTAAATTCCGTCTGCTATTTTTTTTCAAAATTTTCTGTCTGCTTAATGTGCAAAGGGATGTGCAGGTAAACCTTTCTGACAATGACCAATGCATTCACAAATGTTGAATTTTTTTTAATGATCCAAAATCTAGAAAACATTTACATTGCTTTTTATTTGAACTATTATGAGATATAAGGAGGAAACCTTGGAGCAAGTGTTGTGAAATTCTTAACTAGAATGATTATCCCAGCTCTATAATTTATGATAGTGACCTGTATCCACTAGTGTATTCTCTAGGAAAAGATAAATCAGTGTAAATTGCAGCAGAATAGTCGTAGGGTGGATGTAAGAGCAAATTCCACCTCCAGGGACTGTGGTCATCTCTTCGCCTAAATATGTCTCTTATAAGGCTCCAAACATTCATTAAACCTGTGTGATTTATGTGAAGGCAGCCAAGGACTGAGTTAGATGATCCTTTAGGGGTCCTTGGAGACCCCTTCTGTTACTGTACGTGGACCTTTGGTTCTATCCAGAACTGATCCTTTGGGGCATGTGGATAATATTCCTTAGGAACAGTTTCAAGGCAGCTTCTGGTAAGAATTCATATTTTTTTTTTAACACACAGCAGGCACACCTGTTGCTCTGCTAATGGGCAATCAATCAATCAAGTAAATAACTGTGCCCAGTTGCCCTTGTCTATTTAGCAATAAATAGGTTTAATAAAAAGTTTTGACAATTACTTAGACCATGAAAACTTTAACAAAATGATACATATTGAAGAATAAAGTATTACTCAAAAACTCTTGAAAATTTCTGTAACTTTCTAGTGTGTCCTAGGTGTTGAACTTGGTTATCTAACAAATACATTCAAGCAAGCTGTAAAACAGTCCAAGGTACTGTACAATGTTTTGTTTCTCTGAAATTTGATAATTTTCGAAACTAAAATATTAAATTCACTGGGATTTGGCCTTAGACAAGGCTACTAAATAAGTACATTCTTTCTTTGACTGGAGCCAATTGAATCCTAACTTTCAATATCATAAAATATTGTATAAGTTCCAAGAATAAAGTACTTCATCTTTTCACTTCTAGAATTTAAAAATGCATAAATCTCATAATTTTGATATCCCTATGACTACGCTTACTCACATTTCATTAGAGCAAAAAAGGTAGCAATATGTGTATGTACCAATTCCCCAAAATGAATGCATTTATTTTGTATCACAAGCATATATAATAAAAAAGGAAAAAATTAAAAAGGCATAATAGAAATATGACAATTTCCAGACAGTGGTCTCTTCTTAAAAACCAGTATATAGGGCCAGCGAGATAGCTCAGCGGCATAAGCGCCTGCCTGGCAAGTGCGAGGTCCTGAGTTCGACTCCTGGAACCCACATAAAGGAAAAAAGGCCGGTGATATACTCAGTGGCACAAGTGCTTACTGGCAAGCGCAGGGTCCTGAGGTTGACTCCTGGTACCTACATAAAAAAAAAAAAAAGTATATAATTTGCTTTTGTGTACTTTCTCTCAAATTTTCCCTGAGTTTTCTGTTATCTTTAAATATAAATAATAAATATTTATATGAATCTAATGCATATTTATAAATATGTGTTGACTAGTGAATTGTAAATATTGGGAATTTTATGCCTCATCTCAGACACAATCAATTTATATATACTACAGTGGTAGCTTGGCTTATGAACTTAATTTGTTTTACAACTTTGGGGAAGAAGGCTGCACTTGTGTTTGTGTGAGGAAGATGGCCAGTGGTCATGTTTGTCACCAGTGGTCATGTTTGAAAGCCAAATTATCTACAAACAGAAGTACTCAGGAACTGAGGTATCAATATCATTTTTAAATTCATGATAAATATTTAATCTGAAGTTCTTTGTTTTGGATAAATTTAATCATCAGCTTCTTTGATTTAATATTAAATGTTTCATTTGGTTGCTAGCAATTCTGAGAATCAATGGTAGTCTTTCATAATCAATGAGAGGATTTTATAAGCAAAATAATTATTGGAAAATATGGTGTAGTTTCTTGATTTTTGTTAGAGCCCTGTAATCAAGACATTGAATAAGTGATAGGGTTGGAAAGAGGAAGGACTTGACGATGTGCACTTGTGACCACCTCAATTTGGATCAATGAAAGAGTATGAAAGCTTTCCTGGTTGTCTACTGAGTGAAAAAAGTAAATACATGATCAGTCCAATTCTACAGTGACTAATGTCAATGATATGTTGTGGAAATACCGCTTATGAAAATTTTCCCATCATCCCTACCATTCTTTCAGTTGAAGAGTTATCCTCAAAATAACATTGAACTGAATTTGCTGCTATTGTTTCTCAAATGTGTGCCCCATAATGGTTAGGGAAAAGCCATTCTTCTGTCACAGCTTCCCTAATTCCCTTTTCCCTACAATTTCCCTCTGAAGTAGAGGTGCATTCAACCAACTGTACAACCAGATCTCAGCGCATTCTTCCTCCCAATTCTGACCAAACATGTGTTTTCCTTCCTTATTCCTAAATCAGTAAGTTCTGCATCTACAAAAAGCATCTAATGTAGAAATATTTCCCTCTTTCATTTCTGTTTGAAAATCATACTTAGACATTCTTCCATAACAATCACGTTCAAATCAGACTAGCCCAGGATCTATATTTGTCCTCTTTGGATCCTTTCTCCTTCCTCAAAGGCCTAATTCCATAAATATCACTAATGATATTTCACCTTCAAAATATTTGCAACTCATTTCCTCTTTTGAGAGTTTAATGATTCTTAATCTGAAAGACAATTCTCATGAAATTTTGTTGGTCCTAAATGCCCAGTGGAATTTGGGGCACTTGATTCAACACTGCCCTCTTTGTCCAAGCAAAGATGACTTTATAACAGGTACTGGTGGAAAAACAGACCTAGGATCAATAGAACAGACTAGAAGATACAGAAACAACTCCAAATGCACTCAGCCACCTGATCTTTGACAAAGGGGCCAAACACATTCACATTCTTTAATAAATGGTGCTGGAAAAACTGCCTCTCTACATGCTTAAGACTAAAAATAGACCCATGTCTATCACAATGCACTAAATGAAAATCAAAATGGTTCAAAGATCTAAATATTAAAATGGAAACGCTAAATCTTCTGGAAGATAGAATAGGTAGAATTCTCAAAGACATAGGTGTAGGCAAAAACTTTATGAACAAAACCCCAATTACACAGGAATTACCACAAAGAATCAACAACTGGTATCTCATCTCACTAAAAGGCTTTTGCACAGCAAAAGAAATCACCAACAGAGCAAAAAGACAACCCTCAGAGCAGGAAAAAATTAATGCCAGCTGTTCTTCAGACAAAGGACTAATATCTTTAACATATAAAGAACTGAAAAAAATCAGGCCCTCCAAATTCAAAGACCCAATCCAGAAATGGGCATCTGAGATGAATAGACATATCTCAGAAGAAGAAGTACAAATGGAGCTGCTCTAGTAATTGCTAGGTGTTTCTTAACCCAATGAAGCTGACAGTCAGCATTAAAGGTCACATCTTCTTTCCCTATAATCATATCTTTGGCTCAGACTTGACTGTGTAAGGAAAACTTACATAATTTAAGGTCAAACTATAGTGGACACTCCCTAAGGCTAAACAAGCCAGTAATTCACTATGGAGTTCACTTTGTTTGAAACTGAAAGACCAATATTTTGCTTCCTGACACTTATAAGTGGCATACTCATTAGGGCCTGCAATAGCTACCTTTTTCATTTTGCTGAGGTGCAGCCTTTGCAGAACCCCATGACTTTGCTGGATCAGAATAAACTCACTTTGCTATTGGGCCTGTACACAGCCAATATCTGACACAAGCAATGACTTTTACTTAAGGTAAATGAGGACTTCATGGAATTCCTTAAGGTTCGGCATGGCGGCCCACCTGTAAACAGATTCATCATAAGCTGATATTCTCCAACATGGTAGAAATTCTACATGGGCATCACTTAAGATCTAAAGATATTTTCTCAAGTCATAATTATAGAAACTCAGTAGAGATATACTTCATGGCTCATTTTAGCCTCTGCCAATGTGACTGAGTTTGGAATCTGCCCCAGTGATTGTGAAAGGGAGTATACTTCCAGACGTGTCAGGTTGAATCAGGGAGGCATGGCTTGGGGTCTATGTCTGGTTGCTGTGGCACTGTTCCCCTGCTGCTTGCCAGTCGCCATGAGCTAAAATGTTTCACTCCTTCCTGCCCTTTCATCATGATACTTCTGCCTTGGACCCAGCAATCACAGACTGAAACCATGAGCAAATTTAACCTCTGCTTCTCTAAATTGTGGGTGTGAGGCATTGTGCCTCAGTGATGGAAAAGCTGACTAATACATCCAACCACCACAGTCAAAATGTGTTTTTTTTTTCATATATTAAAATTTAGTGCCCTTGTGCTCATTTCAGTAGCACATATACTAAAATTGAATGCCCAAAGTTATGGACTTTGGCTACCCCCAAAACCTCTGTAAAATTGTAATGCATGTCTATATATTATGACTAGGTGATAGATATCAGACTTTAAGAAAACACCCAATAAACCTCTTTGCCTTCCTTATTTAAGTTTGAAATGAAATAAAAAAATATACAAACAGTAAAGCTTACGAGATCACAATATCATCCTTGTTACTAATTAAGCTAATACAGTGATGTCCCTTGCATCCAAGGGCAAGTAATTTAGCAAATATCTATCCAGAGAATCAGATGAGCTTGCTTACCTGATAATTGGCCACACTTAGAAAGGACAAACTTCGCACAGAGACAGAGACTGCCGTCAAATTCATGGAGGAGCAGAGAAGAACTTGATCCCTGGAAGCCACCACAGAAATGGCAAGGGAAAGAAAGAGCAAGGACCATGTCTACTTAGCTTCTCATTCTAAGATCGCAGATCACATAAGTAACATCAGTAAGGAGGAAGCAACAGGCTGGTGATGAGGAAGGAATTTAAGAGAATACCCCATGCAAGAAACCTCTAATGCTGGTAAGGTAGCATTCTTCCAAATGCCAATATTTCCCTTTTTTTTTTTTTTATTTATCTTGCCTCAGTGTTTTCAGCCACTTTCTTGTTTAACCACAGGGTTTGAGTGTTTTGCCCATTGAGGGAAGGACATCTGGTAAACCTTCTGTCACTGTGTACACCTCTGTCCATACTTTTTATTACATAACGGCTGATTGGCGATTGTTAAGTCCATTCATTCACATATTGCTATGGCTTTCCACAAAGATAGAGTTAGTAATTGAGGTCTAAAATATTTACTCTCTGATATTTTACAGAAAATATCTGCTAACTTCTGTTCTGAAATAGGAAGCATTTCTTGTTCATATGCAGGTCAACTCTAGTGGCGGATATAGTAAGATTTGATAAATTTGTTAATAGAATAGTTCAGTGGCCCCACTCAGTTTTTTAATGGCAGAGACACTGGGTATTGACACTAGTGTTGCTCTCATTTCTAACTTGGAAGATAAGAAAACATTTCATTGGTGAACGACAATGAATTTCCTTGAGGTGGTGGTGTATGAGAAGAAAATAGAGATACGAATCTGCAGATAGAAAATTTGGTAGCTTCTCTTTATAGCACTTGGTGTCTATCAGATGTTAGCTCCCACACAGGTGCAAATGGTAAGCAAAATTAATTTTCCTTCAACAGAATATAAAACACCAAAATCAATACACGCACATGCAGCCAACTGACATTTGACAAAGTTGACAAGAATATATATTGGAGAAGAGATAATCTTTTCAATAAATAGTTCTGGCAAGACTGAATATACCTATATGGAACAATGAAACTATATCCTGTCTGTCCGTCATGCCTGTCACTATCCATAAAACTAGACTTACATTGATCAAAGATCTAAATGTAAGACCTAAAATGATGAAATTCCTACAGGAAAATATAGGGAAAACCTTTAAGACATGGATGAAAACAAAAAAATTTTTAATGGGACCCCAAAAATACATGCAACAAAAGTAAAAATAGAAAAACTGGCACTGTATCAAATTAAAGTTCCTGCACATTAAAGGAACAAAACAATAGGTATAAGAGACAACCTACAAAATAGGAGAGTATATTTGCAAACTATTCAACAAGGGATTAATATTCAGAATACATATGGTACCAAAAATTCTTTATGCCAAACCCCCAAACAAACTCCAAAATAAACTACAAATTTGTCTTTCTCAAAAGAAGACATACAAATGACCAACAAGTATATGAAAACCATGTTCAATATCACAGTCAGGGAAATGCAAATCAAGACGCAGTGAGGTACTGTATGACCATAATTAGAATAACTACTATCGAAAGGACAGCAAATGGCAAATGCTGACAAAAATACAAAGAAAGGGGAACTCATATGCTGTTGGTGGGAATGTAAATTAGTATAATTGGTATGCAAAATAGTATGGAAAAATCCCTTAAAAACTAAAAAATAGATCTACCATGTAATCCAACAATCCCACTGCTGAATATATACCTAAAGATAATGAAATCATTATCTGGTTAAAGTCGTTACCTACCTGATTTGATCATTACACCTTGTATACATGTATCAAATTATCATTCAGCACTCCATAAAGATGTTCAAGTGTTATATCCCTACACAAAAAGAATTTCCCTTAAATCTTTGTGCTAAAATATTATTTCTGGGGTTTTTTTTCATATTAAGAATAAAACAATAATAGCAACCTCAACAAACTACAATGTAACAGATTGACATAACACTGATAAACAAGCATCTTGAAAAATTAAAAGCATTTTACTGTGTTAATTAATTAGTATGAGATAGGAACCATTATGTCATTAAAATTGATAAGTAAACTGAGGCACCAGGAAGTTAAATAATTTTTCCAAATTCACATAGGTAAAAATGGCAGAGCAATGTTTGGAAAAATGATACACTGCCCTCTTAAATTTAATTTGCACATATGTAGGCAAAATAGTCTGAAAGAAATCCTATATGGCGGCCAATAATAATTGAGACTAAACTGATATATTGATACAGTAGTGCTCCCCCTTATCCATAGTGTTGATTTCTAAAATTTCAACTATCTTTAGTGAATTGTGATCCAAAACTATTAAATGGAAAATTCCAAAAATAAACATTTCATAAGTTTCAAGTAAGTTTACTGTAATATATTATTATGAGTGCTCTATTTTATCAATTATTATTGGTAACCCCTTACTGTGCCTAATGTATATACTATACAGTATCTTAGGTACATTTTTTTTAGGGAAAAAACTACAGTTCAGGTTGAGTACTTACACCATTTCAGCCATCCACTGGGGGTCTTTAAATGTATTCTCTGAGATAAGGGTGGGGATGAAGCTAGTGGACATTCGAGTCCTCAGTGCTCATTTCTCACTGGGTACATTAGACTAAATAATGCACTTCTCTCCATTTTCCCATTGTAAGTTCAGACATGAGCAACTAGATCAGTGAAGTAGGAAGAGTGTCTTGCTAGAGACTTCTGGGAAAGAAGGCGTATTTTTATTGAATAAAAGTTATAAAATATAACTCTGATTGCTTCAGGTGGCTACTGGAGGAGTAAATCTTAAGATGAGGATTGTGTTATGGAAAGTGAGATTTGATGGCACGGGAGTGGGGCTGAAGCAACGGAAGCCAAGCTCTCCATAACTTCCCTGTCTTTCCTGTAGGTGAATGCATTCATTAACTTATTTATAAAGTGTGGTCTGAGCTCGATTTTTGTTTTGACATTTAGAGCCGAAAGTTTCCTGCCAAGTAAAAAATTAAATCACACTAAAAATATTGAATATAGAGAACAGATTTTAAGCACATTACTTGACTAACATATTACTTGGCATGCTGTCAGTATCTTAGCATGGCTGGGAATGTTGAGCAGACGCACTTGAGATGTAATGGAGTGAATGCTGGTGTGAATAGAACTGGGTTCTTATTTTACTTTGTGTAAAACACTGAGATTCTTTTTTGTTTTGTTTTGTTAGTAATTTAAATCTCTCAATCACTTTCTTCAAGATGAGAGATTTGGGCCGGTGAGATAGCTCAGCGGCATAAGCGCCTGCCTGGCAAGCGCGAGGTCCTGAGTTTGACTCCCGGTACCCACATACAAAGGAAAAAAGGGCCGGTGATATCGCTCAGCGGCAGGAGCACCTGCTCACAAGTGCGAGGTCCTGAGTTCGACCCCCAGTACCCACAAAAAAAAAAAGAGAGATGAGAGATTTAAGAATATTCCCTGAGTCTTCGAAACTAATAATCTGTGACATAAGAAAAAGCTGGCTTTTCACTGGTGCCGTAGTAATCTTTGAAAAACATTTTCTTTTATTTAAATCCTAAGTCAATCCATTCATTTTTGCTCATCATAAAAAATGTGTAAAATATTTACTGAGCCTTGAACTGTTTGGTTGTTTGTACTCTAAATGAAAAAAAATTATGAGTTCTCAATGGTTATTACAGCGATGACTAAGTTTTAAAAGACCATTAGATACTTTCAGAACCCCAGAAATCATATTTAAGAATAGTTATTCACTTGATGTATTGGGCTTTTTCAGAAATCATAATTATGAAGCAGTGAAGAGTAAGAGACATGCAGTTTTTTTGTGAAATGTGGCATATTCTGCCTTGCCTTTAAAACAATGTGAAAAATGCCTATTTGGGAAATCTGATGATGATAAGCAGTGTAACTACAACGGAACTTTCATGAATACATGGAGTTTTTGTTTAACCTGATGGCCAGTAAATTAAAATGTATGTTGTAGCGTATAGCTGAGGATTTATGCAACAGCAGTAGAATAAGCACCAGCTGAATTAGCAAGTTGATTGTGTAAGCAACAAAACTCATTGTAGCTAAACTGAATCTGACAAATTGACATTCTGCCCGGTAAACCTGAGATTTATAATATTTACTGCTATTAACAATAATGAAACAGCAGAGAAATTTAGTATCTGACATTCTAATCCGTATATTTCACTTTTCCTCTTGCTAATCAATGCTTAATTCTGGAATACATTTTATGTTTTGTTCTCTTTTTAGCGGTAAAGTTTGACGTAGTCTTAGTCAACATTAAATGAATTATAACATTGCATAAAGATTAACTTTTACTTTACTCTTTCAGTCTTTAACGGAGAAAATATTTTTAAGTAAAGAAGGAAGGCCACAATTTAATCATTTACAATTTGAAATAAAATTCAGTAGTGCATTTTTAAAACACAATAGCTGTCCATTGGCCTTGTTGTTGCATGATAGGATTGTTTAATAATAAAGCATTAATATTTACTGGAGTTCCTGGTGGTGCAGTTACGAATGGTGGCACCCATAGAAAATACAGTCCCCAGCTTTCATGTATGAAATGCCGGACTTAAAAAAAAAAAAAAAAAAAAAAAAAAAACTCAAATGGGTACTATATGAATTGCTAGTTGTATTTAGTAGACATGGGAATAAAGGATAGAAAAACACTGTTTTATAGAGTTAACACCATTACCATTTGCTTGGAAATGCTTATTCATGATTCCTGCAGTGTGCATTTGCCGAGGCATGGCGAGACACTCAGACTGATTTCCACACAAATAGGAATGTTCACGTCAAATGTTGCATTTCAAGCTCCCACTTCGGTACTTGGAGTGATTGAAAAATACACACATTGAATGTTTAAACTTTTTAAAAATTATTACAGTAAAAGATATATTTTCAAGAAAAAGGGGGAGAGTATTTTGAGGGGATTAATGACAACATCATGTCTTTTACTACAATAATTCTTTTTTATTTAAACATTCATTGTATTCTTTGAACATTCCACGCCATCAAATTTGATGGCAATTTCTGTCAAAGAAAAACATTACAGTGTGGGTCCTCATTCACCTTATTCAATGGATTTGACACTACGTAACTTCTGGCTCTTACCCAAAGTCACAATGACTAGGAAAGGTAAACATTTTTAATCACTTCAGGACACAGAGGCAGCCATGATACCACAACGGACCACACTCATAAAAGAAGACTTCCAGAACTGCTATAGAAAGGGTCAAGAACAATGGAATAGCTGTGTTTGAACTGAGCGGGGTATTTTGAGGATTAATGAGAATGCGTCTTTTGCTTTAACAGTTTGTTTAACATAGATGATGTCTTTCTGATCACATCTCATATAAACCCCACTGTGATGTGGGTGTCGTCTGTTACTCAGCAGAATACACTCGTTCTGACAGATTCAGCGCTTGCAGGGAGAATTACATAACTAATGCAATGTCAATATAAATGTCTAACGTGTCAGAAACTCACTTAGTTTACTGGAGAAACCCAAAATACTTAATTTAAATATCGGAATAAGAGAGGTGATAGAGGATCTGAAAAAGAGGGGAGAGAGGAGGGCAGGGAGGAGCTGTAAAAATGATTAAGATATGATAGATGTGTGTATAAATACCACAAAATGATTACAATTATTATACATTGCAATCATATACCAATATAACAAATATATATAAAATTAAGGTAAGCCTATCTTTTAAAATTTTATTTAAACATTATAATATCTAAAATCAAAACAATGAGCTGTTTGTTTTTATTAAAAAAATGCTTCAATTTCTTTCAAATATAGGGTTAGTATTATAGACTGAGGCCCGGTTAATCTTCAAAAACAAATAAAGTGACCTTAAACTTAGAGGGATCCAGGTCTTGAAAACACTCATTTGTAGTTCAGGGAATGATGCTTTCTCTAATGCGACAGAATGAGAGTAAATTGTTTGGGGCATCTGGCATTTACAGTGAGAAATTGGAAAGAGTTGCTAGTAACGAGTAGTAATGTAAAGTGAACGGTAAAATAAGAAAGGGACATTCTTTGAAAGGTTTTATAAATTCCACTAAGTAGTTTGCATTTTATGGGGTAGGCAATATCATGGAAAAAGAAAGTGACAAAATTTAGAAAAGTGACTCTGCAACAGTGACGAGATGAGTCGAAGAGCCCTGGGCTTTAATACAAGTCAGGAGGTTATTACTGGGCACGCAGGAGCTGAGGAGACCCATGACCGAAGGAAAACATACAGAATTATGACACAAACCTCTTCGTTAGTTCATTGCACTTTCTACCTATGCACATTGTCTGTGGCTTCACTTTCACTACATTTCCTAATAGCTTATTATTTTGAGTATAGTGATTGTATATGGAAAATAAGAAACGTTGTAATGGCCCCCAGCAATGTATGACAAGAATTAAGCTTCTGGGAATACTTTATCCTGACAATTGCATCCGTCTTTAAACAGTGTCACTTCAACTAGGTCACCTATTAAGATAATAAACTGTGAGGTCTTCTAGTGCTCTAAAGTACTGAAAAAATACAATGACAACTTCGGGGACATTATTTGGTATCTTTCTGTCATGACAAGTTTGTAAGAATATTATTTTTAATTTAAGATTAAAATCAAGTGCTATCATTACCTGTAATAGGCCATTTCTATGAAATTACCTTGATAATATTCCATCCATGCAAGTTCACAAGAAAACTAGTTTTAAGATGAAATCAATTATTATAATTATAGTATGGAAGTATTTTTACATTTTATAAAGCAGAACATAGACAAAAAGCATATTTCAAAGACAGTTTTCTCATTTTAAATTAGAATTGCAATCGTATCTACTTTATATGACTATTTTGAAGATTAAATAAAATTATCCTCATGATGTATTTCACTTACTATTTGACACACAGTAATCTATGTAAAGGTCAGTTTTTTTATATTAATTATTCATATTAATAACATATTAACTAGTCATGAAAAGGAAGCAACTGACAAATGGGTCACAGTATTGTCAAAAATACTAGCAGTGATGTATTTTCTTCTGTAGAGCTTTTCAACATAGAAGGAATTTTAAAATTTAAAATTTTTTAATATTTTAAAATTCTCATTTTCCCTAGGCTACGTCCTGAGCTAGAAAGATACCAAAATACAGTTCTAGTCCCTAAAATTTTGTATTCAAATTGGAGAGAACCATTTTAAATGTAAATGGAACTGCTTGCAAAATATAATAAGAATATACTTAAGCAGACCATAACCAAATATCTTCTGAATCCTTGGTAAAGTTCCATGGGGAATTTCAATATTTGTGTTGAATCTAGGTGAAAAACATCAGTTTGCTAAATACACGGTTAGTGGAAAACTTACTATGCGAGTAGAATGAGCACAAGCACAGGAAAGCAGGAATATAACAATAACAAAACAACGCTTTTGCTGAAAATGAGAAGAGTGGTAATGATAGCAGCAGAAATTAGAGGAAATTTCAGAAATTTGCTAAAAATGAGAAGAGTGGTAATGCTAATGACAGAAACTGAGATGGAAAGATGTGGCTCAAATAAGAGGTACCAATTTAAAAACAAATATTTCCCAAAATATTTCATATGTCTACATTGTCCTAATGTTCTTTCTTTTTTTTTTTTTTTTTTTATGTGGGTACCGGGAGTCAAACTCAGGACCTCGCGCTTGCCAGCAGACGCTTGCCAGCAGGTGCTTGTACTGCTGAGCGATATCACCGGCCCTTTTTTTTCCTTTATGTGGGTTCCGGGAGTCGAACTCGGGCCCTCGCACTTGCCAGGCAGGTGCTTATGCAGCTGAGCCATCTCACTGGCCCGACATTGTCCTAATTTTCAAAGATTTTTAATCACATATCATTAAATGTGGAATACATATTTCTTTTCAAGAAAATACATGTACTATCATAAAAATGAAGGAATCAAGAGCAGCCTTCAGTACTTCAGAAGAGAAAAGACAATACCCCTCACCATTTTGTTTGTGATTTTGTGCTGTGGTTCTGAGGATTGAATCACGAGCCTTGGCACTGTGTGGCATCTCCAGTCTTCGTTGCTTTTTATTTGAGTACAGTGTGTTGTTACATCACTGAATAGCCTAGACTGGACTCCAATTTGTGATCCTCCTTCCTCAGCTTCCCAGAATGCTAGGATTACAGGCATGTAGCACCACACCCAGTTGAAAAGATCCCTTTTCACTGGAAAAACAAAATGAAGTTATTGAAATGGTACAATACAGAGAACCCTTTAAGGAAAAGTAAAATTTACAATGGAAAATGGGTGGGGACCAGTATGAGAGGTTTGGTGGTCCGCTGGCTGGAGACTGTCTTGAAAGAAGGGTGAAAAATGACAGGTCACAGTCTTGTGTTTGCTGTACGTGGGAATCAGTTTCGTATACTCAATTAAATGGATTCCTGTTCCCTGTGTATACTGAATCCTGGCTGATGGAAGGATATACGTGGTCATTTCACAGAGGTATAGCTTCCCTGTGCCATTTCAAGTCAATGAGATATTGAATAGCTCATTTTTTCAGTCTTACATACACGCATTTTTAGTACGTGGTATATATTTAAATCATAAATATAAAAACATGTGCAAGTGTTGTAAATTATGTGTGTGTGTTCCCTTATGATCCATTTATGTAACTTTGAAACAAAAATATTTAGGTTGATATTCACTTGCATCTCTTTGGCAATAGTAATAAATAGAGTGCAGTGACTAACATAATTGATCCTTTCGAGATAATAAGAACAGCGTGAAAATATAGAAAATCAAAATGAACACATTTACACATTTAAAAAGTTAATAGACTTTTTAACATAGAAAACATGTACCCTCTACTTTTTTGCTTCCTCAAGCAAGTTAATTACATCACCTTGTAAGGACACAGAGATCTGGGGAAGGATTGTGTCATTATACTCTGACTTAATTTTTACCTTAAATGATACCATCGATTCATCACAGTGCCTTGCGTTATTCAGTATACACCTTTACAGTGCACCTGAAATGAGACTCATTGCAGAAGCTTGCAATCTAGCATTGCAGATAGGCTACAGTGAAAGAGGTCGGCACATAGGATGGCATACACAGAGGGCTACAAGGAGGCACGGACCCAGGCTGGGTCATCCATTTGAAGCAGAAGTCTTGCAAATTAAGCAAGTTATTACTGCTTCCTTTTTTTTTTTTTTTTTTTTTTTGCGGGTACTGGGGGTCGACCTCAGGACCTCGCGCGCCAGCAGGCGCCCATGCCGCTGAGCGATATCACCGGCCCTTTTTTCGTATGTGGGTTCCGGGAGTCGAACTCGGGCCCTTGCGCTTGCCAGGCAGGCGCTTACGCCACTGAGCCATCTCACCAGCCCACCGCTTCCATTTTAAAGAAAAGGAAATGAAGCCTTCATGGGTTGAACTAACTTTAACATAGCAAGGTTAGAGAGACACCGCGAGATGCCATGTAAGATGCTGAGTAAGATGCCCCCGTGATCATGTCACAGCAATTGGAACAGCTATGCATGTCCCAAACCTCCTTCCCGGAGCTAAGGAAGCTTGGCAAGAGACAACAGGGCTTAGTTTCACTGAAATAAGAAAAGGAGATGCACTGAAAAAAGCAGGAAGGAAAGTGCTGCCTGTTTCACCTCTCCTGCAGCTCCAAGCAGTGCATGTGGAGAAAGACTCCCCTCCTTGGGAGTCTCCCCTCCTTGGGAGTCTCCCTAGGGGGAGGGAGAGGGGATTAAGTCTAGGCCTTAGATGTGAAATCCAGTACCAGTCTGCCACTGGGAAACCCAGGCTGGACAGAGCTCTGCCACCCTCAACCCCAATCCAATTCCTGCCCACTGAGCCCAGGAACTGTAGTATACAGGCAGCCAAGGGACTGCCCTCTCCACGCCTCCTCCGATCTCTGCAAGCAAAGCAGGAAACAAGACCTCCCCCACTCCAGGTAGTAGGGAATGAAAGGTTACACAGGACTTTGTCTTGCGATTCAGTGCTGTCCTCACCATAATAAGGACCAGCAGCAGGCAGAAAACAAAGGGCTCTCTACCCAGGCCGTAGCTCACAGACAGAGCCTGGAGACCTGCCCAGCATCGCTGTCAGGCTTAGAGTGGACTTGGGTCACATATACCCCACCCCACGAAACAGTGCAGGTTCACAAGGCTAAGAGACTCGGATGATCCAGTTTAGTACCTGCCTTAGTAGTCACAGGATTTTCTCAACCACCGGTCCCTATCCTCAGGCAGCACAACCATCCTTGGGCGAATGCTTGCAAATGAAACTTCAAGACCAGCCCGGGCATTCAGCAGAGATACACAGTGAAGTGGGACAGACGTGCATCTCATCTGCAGCACTGCTAGCTGCTGTGTGAGCCTGCGTGCATGCCAGAGAGTGCGGAGGTCTTTGTGGCTATGGACTCAGGCACGTCCAGTTTTGCATCAGCCTTCATTGCCGTAGAACTGATGCTAAGCTGGGAGCTTCAGGGCCATAGGAATTTACACTGTCTCCAGGGGCTGGGGGAGCCAGGGGTGTGACCCCATCGCACTCCAAGTCTGACAGTGATACAGGTGGCGGATGCGATGTAGTTTGTGTCGTAGACGTTGAGAGGAGAATCGTGGTAACCAGAGGCTGGGGAATGCAGGGGGAGAAGAGGGTGAGGAAATATTCATCAATGTGCGCTAACTTAGGCAGATGTGAGTCAGAGTTCTGGTGTGCTACTGAGAACTAGGAGACTGTAGACGACCACATATTGTATTTTTTAGAAAGCTTAAATGAGAGAGTTTGAATGCTTTCAATATGGAGATAAGAATGTTTCATTTATTTAAACATTATATGCTATATATGTGTATCAAACATCATGTTACCCCATTAATATGTACAATGTTTATATCTCTATGTATAGTTAAAACACAGTTAATGAATAAAAAAGGTTAATAAGTAGCAGAAGTAAGCCTCAGTCATGATCATAAGTTACCGAGGTTAAGATTTTACAGCCTGCCAGGTACTGTGCTCAGTACTCATATTTTCACCTTATTTAATATTCAGTGCCACCTAGGAAATATATTCTATAATCATCAGAATAGAAGCAGCAGTATAATAAGCAGCAGAAAAGGAGAGTGTTGGAGAATTGTAATATATTAGGCTCAGTAAATAGATAGCACAGGAAAAAGTTGGCAAGTTAGAAATTGGGAAAGGCTTGCTAGGGTTTATAAATAAGAGAATATCTTTAGCAATTGCAACCTGAGAGTATTTTTCTGACTTAATGGTAGAGTAAGAAAAAAGTAAAAGATATTTGTAGGTCTATGCTTTGTCACCGATTATTCCTGGGGACCATGGCTTTATGACAAGAGACCTGAGAGAAACAGCTGAAACTGAAAGGAACTGCGACTGTCCGTGGTCCTGAGCGATGTGTTTCCCTGACCATTTCTGCGACCAGAGAGAACAAAGTCCACACGGAGTTAGGAAAGGTATAACTAGAATGACAAAAATGCTATGTTAGTTTGTAGTTGAATTTCCTGACGTTTCAGTAAATTACCCAATACCTTACACACGTTGTTCGGCCGTTATAATGCGTTGCTTTTCTTGAATACTTGTCATGTTACATCTTAACAAAATCTTGCTGTTTCTAATGAAAGCTTGTGAAATGGCCTGAAACTGTTAATTAACTATGACCATTAGTATTAACAGGAGGAAGTGAAAACAGTGAAGTTCTGCATTCCCTTTCATCTGAAGTGTGCAAATTTAGAATTAACTTAATAAGCTTCTAGAATATCAATAAGACTTAAGAACTGCATTTTGAGTCTTCTCTCGTATTTATCATATGATTCTAAGCAAAAAAAATCTGCATTTTATGAAAGGAAATGAATGGAAGTTGAGTGAATAAGATTAGATAATGTGTGTAATTCTTTCCTAGTTTCCCAGTTGCCCTTTTTCTAAAACAATGAAACAACATCTTCCCACATGGTAATATATGTAATTCTATTATGCTGTAATAAGAAAATATTGTTTATTTGTGTGCTAACCTTGGTCAACCAAGCCACTAATTCATGTGTAGAATTCACCAAAACATAAGCAGATACTTTCTTAGTAAACAATAAATATAAGTTCATTATCATTCACCGCAGTAAGAAATAACACCACGTGGATGGATCATGAGCAAAACCTCAGAGGCGGAGTTAGAAGTGAGATAGTTATGAGGAAGCAGGAAGGGAGTTACAATAATCAAAGGATGTGGTCTTTCAAGTTGGTGGCTAAAAATGAAAAAAAGTTGGATATAAGAATTTATAATTAGGGCCGGTGAGATGGCTCAGCGGCGTGGGCGCCTGCCTTGCAAGCGCGAAGGCCCGAGTTCGACTCCCGGAACCCACATACGAAAAAGGGGCCGGTGATATTGCTCAGCGGCACGGGTGCCTGTTGGCGCGCGAGGTCCTGAGGTCGTCCCCCCGGTACCCACAAAAAAAAAAAAAAAAAAAAAAAAGAATTTATAATTAATGGACACTTTGCAGCAACCCTTGATAAGTAAACTTGATTAATAATTCACATTATTTTGATAAGAAAAGATAATCATTTTGATAAGAATATCACAAATAAAAAAATAAAGTTTTCTATAGGTCTATAGTCTTGTATATTCCCAGCATAAAATTTTCTGAAACCAACAACTGAGTCATATTACTGGAGGGGTATAGTCTTATATAAATCATGTTGACATAGATGATCCCACCCTCTGTGGGACCTATTCTCACTGGTGATTAAATCTTCAGCTCAAATTGGGGACCCACAGATCCTCTTTCACTATACTAGTGTCCATTCAAAACATTTATTGTATAATCAATAGCTCAGTAAAATTTCAGCATATATCAAAACTAATTAATGCAAAACTTTCAACCTGAAAATAAGATCATGGACTTCTGCTTACTGCTTATTTTTGTGAAAATGTAACTCGTGTAGAGCAATTATATTTGTGATATCTTATTCTTTATTACTAATGACATTAGGATTCCACGTTATTGCTGGAATCATGAATTTTAAAAAGGTCATGTTAGCAAAACTTTTATTCATTAGTGTTCAGGCATGTCAACAGAGAAACTGTTATGGAAAACAGGCTAGCCTATGCTTGCATATTATGATTACTTTGTATTTATTCTTACTAAAGTGTTCATGATATTTTGTGTACTAGATCATTGGGTACAACTTTCACAGTAAGATATGCTACATAATTGATATGCTACTAAATTTGCTATTTTCTGTAACCTAAGATAGAGTGTCTTAATTACTTTTCTTGTTGCCGAGACAAAATACCCAACACCCACAAGTTAAGGAAGGAAAGGTTTATTTAGCTCACAGTTTATAGAGGTTTTAGTCCATAATCAGCTGGCTTCAAGGCTCGGTGGTGTGGCAGAGGGGCAGCAGTTCATGGAGGCAGAAGATACCAAAAGCAACAAGAGAGGAGGAGAGAGCAAGACTTTCTGTCCCTTATATCATATGCAGGCTACCCGCCCTAGGGCAGGTGTAGCACTCACACCCTTAATCCCAGCATTGGACCATAAATCAATTACAAACTCTAGATTCACCCGCCTCTGAAAAACCCACCCCCGACTACTGCATGAGGCTTTGGGAGGGGTCATCTAGACACAAACCATAGCAAAGAGCATACAATGATTGTCAATGAAAAAACTTGGATTTTATTTTCAACTCATGATCCTCCCAAATACATGTAGTTACAGGAAAGTAACTCCCTGGAATTTTATTGAATTATACATGCATCTTATTCATTCTAATTCTGAGTCTTCTTCAGTTGCCCAACTTCTACAAGTTCAATAATAGAATAAATTCTGGATAGTAACTACCATCATGGTTTTTTCTCACCAAAATTGTAAGTAAAGTTGAGGCTTAAAATGAGTCATTTCTATGGCAATATTGTGAGCTATGTAATATAATTGTAATTCAAGTTAATTCAGAAAAATACATTATTTCATCTTTCTTGTAGCATCATAGTATTTTTAATTGAATTTCCTCACAAAAGCATACTTTATGTCTAGGAGATAATTTTTATAAATTTGTGTCAGAGCATAAATTGGAATTTAAGAAGCATTTTGTCTCCATTTTTATGTTTGTATCATGTTTAAATGTCTCCTAATTCAGCTGATATATCATCTTTCTTAGCTTTGTAAATGAAATAGCTACATGGCTTGCCAAATTCACTAAACAAACAAGTAAACTGACTTAAATTTATACCTGGTATTTCTTATAAATAAACAAAATCTGAGCTTGATGTTATAACAATGGCCAAACATCTTCCTCCAAATCAAGATAAGGAAAAAACAGTGTGTCTTATAGTTATTCTAAATTTATTGACTCAATTCTTGTTCTTGTATTTTTTCTGCCAATTTTTCTTCTCTTCCCACGCACCTTCCCAAGTTGACTTCTGAAATAAATTATCAGTCTATACTGTACCGTGGGAAGGACCGTCTCAGATACCTGGAAGGGCTAATTCATGGAAGTTCCTTTTTACCTGCATCAAACAGAATCATACCTTTGGAAGGGATAACAGGAGGGCCATATTTACTAGACTTAAATTTCATTAGTTCTAGCATTAGCTATAATGTGTTCCTATACTCTTATTCCAGAATGTGCTCTGAAAGATCCCACAAATCTGAGAAAACATATTAAGCTAC
Source organism: Erethizon dorsatum (assembly GCA_028451465.1). Taxonomy (NCBI): domain Eukaryota; kingdom Metazoa; phylum Chordata; class Mammalia; order Rodentia; family Erethizontidae; genus Erethizon; species Erethizon dorsatum. Next base: position 58,016,301 of record CM051830.1, on the reverse strand, counting down.
GGAAGATTTCAGCAAAGATAGGAAGAAATTTCCCTTCCAAATGAGAAAAAATTAGTCTCTGAAGAAAATCAAAATGATAAATGTGTGGGATAATTTTTGACTCATAGTAGGCACTCAATCTGACACAGCTAAATAAATGAGAAAGGTATTGAATTAACTCGTTCGCCCTAAAAATCTTTTCCTAGCAACATTGAGGAATGGCTCTCTAGTTCTGTTTCTAAATATTGTTTCTTTTGGAGACTCTGGTGGATTGACAACTGTTGCTCAACTTGTAACACCCAGCTGGACTGAATCAGCATGGTGCTGGGTGTGGGAGGCCCACCTGAGGAGTGTTGCCAACAGCGTACAAAGGAGAACTGGAGAGGAAGAGATGTTGCTGTTGATTCTCCTGGAGGAGCTTGTCATGATGACTTTCCTGTTGTGAACTTGGCTATTCTCATCATCAGAGGAACTAGGGACCTCGTCACTGAGAATGGCTGCGGTTCACTTTGGCGGAGCGCTGGTCCTTACTTTGATCATCGCTTCCTGGCTCCAGAGGGAAAGATGGTGCACTGTTCAATCTCCTGGAGAAGCTTGTCACTCTGGCTTTCCTGACATAAACTCAGCTGTTCTCGTCATTGGAGGAGCTCAGGACCTCGTTGTTGCTGAGGATGGCTGTGGTTCTTTGGGGGAGCTCTGGTCCTTACCTTGAGTGTTGCTTCCTGGCTCCAGTGCAGATCCCTCAGCCTGCTGGCATGGATCCTGCATCCTGCTGGCACAGACTTTCTAGCTTCCACCATGGGCCTTTGGGCTTTCCCAGTGCAGATCTGTGAAACAGACTTGCATGAGACATTGTCATGGGCTCTAGGTCTTCAGCTGGACTCCTGCAGGACATTTCTGTGGAATCCAGGCCCTCAGCCAGATCACCTGGGTCTCTAGTGTGTGGACAGATTTCCTGCACTCTTGTATTTGACTCTCTGGGTGACTATTATAAAATAATCCTATAAATTATGTGTCCTGTATTGAATTGTTTCCCTTGCAAAACCTTGACTGCAACAGAGACTAAAGGGAGAGCTGCAGTTAGCAACCAGCTTGTGATTTCTCAAGGCAGGAAAGGAGGAGATCACATCTCCATGAGCTCAGAGAGGAACGCTTGCCCATGGTGGGCTCAAATGCAGAGAAGACAAAGGGGTTTCGTGTTCCCTGCCAAGATTCCCTGTATCACTACAGCCAAGAAGAAAGACAGATGGCCAACAAACTAATGTAAAATGCTCAATATCATTTTTGTTCCTCAGGGAAATACAAATTGAAACAACAATGAGACATCATCTAACTGCAGTGAGAATGGCTATTATACAAAAATGGCTGGTGAGGATGTAGGCAACAAGGAACTTACCAACATAGTCGATGTGAGTGTAGATTAGTGCAACCACCATGAAAACAATAAGACATTTCTTCAAAAAACTAAAAAGAAATCTACTGTCCGACCAAGCTATCACATTTGTATAATATACAAAGGAAATAAAAATCAGCATACCAAAGAGATAACTTACACATCCGTTATTAATGTGGCAGTCTTTGTAATACCAAAGATTGTAGGAAACATCTAGATACCCATTAGATGAATGCTTGTACAATGAATCAAGGTAATTTTTAATTTTTATGTTTTATCAAATTATACATTAAATTACATAAATTCCACTTTCCTATAATGTCTGAAATCTGAAAAAAATCGCTCAAAATATGTTCAGGATCGCTCATTGGCTTTGCAATGTGATATGAAGACTTGGATCTAAAAGTTTATCTACGACAATATATTCTAGAATGTAAGCATCAACCTACAGATAACGATAGATTCACTAGTATGTGTAGAGTAGATAGAAAACAGTAAAATGTGTTCTGAAATAAAATGTTCTCCTAGAGGGAGGGCAAATTCTGCAGACCTAGGATATATTAGTAAACTTACAATTTCAACAAATTTGAAGTTGAAACTGTAAAATGATCCCGATAAGGATATCCAGAGTCCTCTCCTCCCATTTATTTTAGATGTACCATTAAACCAAAAATTAATACTTTAAAAATTTGTGAGAGGTATAGAGAATAAATGTTAGTTTATCTAACTAAAAGATGTAGATTAATAGAAATTAGCATTCTAGTTTAAGATGATGAATTAATTACATAGACTAACCTATGTCTCCTGAAATTCCACAGATAATGAGTAAAGTATTTTTAAAAGTAGCAAACCTCTATGACCAATATAATGATAGAAGAAGAAACACACATAAGATTACAAACAGACAAGTTTAGGAGAACTGAGAATTTGGAAACTAAAATTGGCAGTGGGAAAAGTAGAGACGTGTTGTGATTTATAGCACAGCATTCACAAAAGCCTCAGGAAGTGACAACTCTAGATAATGGGAAGGACAAGTGAGAGTGGGATGAAAATCCCACCAGTTAAATGTCTTAGCATTGATACATTTTTCAGCAAACCGTCTATGTGCTGATGTGCTCAGTATGCTTTGCATGAAGCCAGACTAATTTCTATCCTTAATACAGCAGGTTGTCCTGCACGGCACACCTGGCCTCTTGAGCTGCACAAGATGACAAAAAGCTTCAAATCTTGGCCCAATTGAATGCATGCATGGTTTTTTTACGTCTTGTTTTTCATTGCTGTTTGTTTTCTGGTCATATCATTTAAATTAAGTTAGATTAAATTAAATTAATTTAATTTAATTAGTATACTTTTAGCTTAAACAAATTTGTTCTGAAAAGAATATATTCTCAGATACAGAATAAAACTACCCCTCCACAAAATCATGAAGTAGAAGTTTTCTAGTTTAAAGTAGGCAAATACTGAAATATAAAGTGTTTAATATTTTCAGACATTTTAGTATCTAACAGATTTCAAAATTTCCTTATATAAAATTGGATTATTTTTGTTTGTTTGCTTGTTTGCTTTTTGTGGTACTTGGAATTGAACTCAAGGTCTTCCCAATGAGCCACATCCCCATTATTATTATTATTATTATTTTATTTTGAGGCAGGATCTCCCTAAGTTGTTAAGTTGCCTCAGATGGGCTCAAATTTGTGATCCTCCTATCTCAGCCATCTAGATTACTGGGATGCCAGTCATACACACCACACTTAGCTCGAATGCATGCTTCCTAAATGTTTATTCATTAACAAATATAGATAAATGATATAAATTATCTGTAAGTTTCTTTTTTTTATTTTTTTTGTGTGGGTACCAGGAGTCGACCTCAGGACCTTGCGCTTGCCAGCAGGCGCTTATGCCACTGAGCGATATCACCGGCCACTTTTTTTCCTTTATATGGGTACTGGGACTCAAACTCAGTACCTTGTGCTTGCCAGGCAGGTGCTTATGCCGCTGAGCTATCTCACCGGCCCCCTGTAAGTTTCTTGAATGGAAATTTATTAGTTTGTTTAATAAATGAAAAAGAAATTTTTTATTTCTATTCAATACTCTCCCCCAAATAATTTGAACAAAATCAGCTTTCAAACCACGTGCCCTGAAAAAAATAAAATTTGTCAAGGATTGTCATAATGACAATATGACCTACATGAAAATTGTCATGTAGACATTTTGTCATATTGTTCTCCATATTTGCACAGCTGTCAAGTATTGAGCTCCCATTCAAACTATTGTCTTCAAGTCCAGATCCAATATTCCTAGTGTTCGATTCACAGTTCTTGACCAGTTTGTCTTTCAGTACTATAATTGTGTATTTCTAATAGTTCACTGGAATTTAAACATTTCAGAATGTAATGAAAACAGCACACAGTATTTTCAAAACATGTCTAAAAAAACAAATGCGTATCTAATTTCGGTGTTCCTCAACCTTCTGCCAAAGCCATCACCAGGACTGCTACCATGTATGGACCTCCCTGTTCATCTTTCGAACCCAGATCCCTCCAACTGCATGCAGGAAATGCCAATGTTTTGCCTTGTAAACCTCTTCCTCTACTGTCTCAAAGAAAAATATATAGGCAATGAAATATGACAGGCACATGTGGTTTACTCCTTACCTTATTTTAATGATAGACTTTCAGGTCAAGAAAAAGCAGGCAAAAGTATTAGTAGTGAACAGGCCTTAGAGTTCCTAAAATAGCTCTTTTCAAAATAAATGTGTCAACTTGTCACAACTGAGGGGAAATATTCACATGCAAGAACTATTCCCATCAATGGAAGTCATATTAAAGATTGCTCTGTGTGTTTGTATTTATGTGTATGTGTGTATATGTGTGCTTGTGGATGTACGGTATTAAATTGTGAGAACTTTTTTATTTGCATACTCTTCCTTTCATCTATGTCCTACAATTATAAAAAGCACAATTTTTTTTCTTTTCTACTCTTCCTTACTGTCAGCTGTCAGGTAATAGCAGAAATCAGTTTTAAAATTAAGAATAGTTAAAGATCAGGTGAGGAGTTGAAAATTACATTTAATTAAAAGCTGATGGCTCGATAGAAGGTGAGATATGGAAAATCACTATTAACACCTCTACTATTCTTCTTGCCCATGAGAAAATGAAACCATTGAAAAGTATTAAAAGCAGTAATTTCTTTTTTTTTTTTTTTTTTTTATTTATTTTTTGTGGGTACCGGGGGGTCGACCTCAGGACCTTGCACGCCAGCAGGCGCCCGTGCCGCTGAGCGATATCACCGGCCCCTTTTTTGTATGTGGGTTCCGGGAGTCGAACTTGGGCCCTCGCGCTTGCCAGGCAGGCGCTTAAACCGCTGAGCCATCTCACCGGCCCTAAAAGCAGTAATTTCTAAGACAGCTTGAAGGTGACGATTATTTAAGTAATGTCATAGAATGCAAATTAAAGGACATTTAAAAAGAATATTAGGTAAGTAAATATAGAGCATATCAGATGCTATGTAACCATATATGAGTGGAAAATTGATGAACTGTTTACTTTTTAAGCAAAATATTTTACTCATGATACTTTGCCCCAAATCAACAGCAACATATCTAAAGTTAGGAAGGAATATTTTGAGTTTTTACCAATTATGAATTATAGGGACAGATTACTTGATTATGTTACATAAGGAAGTAATATTTGTAGTAGCAGTTTTATTTTACTAGAAATTAAACAGACAATATACATTATCAATTAGCTTTTAGATTTTGTTATTCCTATATGTATTACAGGCAGCTGTTATAATCGAAATATGATGGCTTGCAATAAATATAAAATGTTACAAGACTCCTTAATTTTTATTGGTATTTTTGTTCCATGGATTATATTGTGATGATGTACACTGATATCACTCAATGTGCAGTGGTACTTTGGTTTATGAACTTAATTTGTTTTATGATTTGGCGGAAGGTGACTGTGTTTGTGTCTGGGGAAGATAATCGTGGTTGTGTTTGTCAGTAGATGTGGAGATTGCCAATGAAAGCAAAATTTTGCCGAACACTTTTGTTTGTGAACCAAATTGTTTTTCAGATAGAAGCAGTTGTGAACCGAGGTATCACTGCAATTTTTGCATTTATTCAATCAACAATCTAAATGGAAAGTGGAGCTTGTCAAACTCATAAGAAAAATCACAAGATTTTCTCAGCACTGAAACAAAGTATCCATCCCAGATATGAGTGAAAGTCCTTTAGGAGACTATAAAAATATCCCTGACTCCTTAGTTCCCTTCCTTCTGTTAACCAGTTGGCCAAGAAGATGAAAGGTTTGAGGAGGGTGGCCATAAGTTTTTCCCAGTGTTGTTACATTCTCATTTCCTTGTGGAAAAATTTTCCTTCATCATATTATATTTTATGGAGTAGGTAGATTTCCAGCATATCTATAAAACCCAATGTAGATTCCAATAGTCCTTACATGTCAAACTTCAGAATAAGGAGAAAAGGCCACAGAGGACATCTAAAAGACTACATATAACTTAATTTCAGAGTACTTTTATTAATTAATTAGCACAAACTTGCTAAGCATTTAGTAATGTATGTATTATTTTAACAAAAAAGCAATACTCAGAAACTAGGTTATAAATGACTTTGGATTCCATTGGTAAGTGGGACACCATTTTTATATCCACCGACATTAATCATTCCACTATTCTCTGAAGGTAGAATTTAATATGAGCTTCCACATGGGACTTCTTACAAGTGGATATCTTGCCTTCCACGTCCTCCATCAGAGCTTTACGCTCAGTCCCAAGTGAGTATTTTCTATAGGAACTTCAAGTGCTACATTTAACACAACGTATATGTTGCCTGTTCATGCAGGAATAGAAGTGATGCTGAAGAATGTGTGCTTTGACGAAAATTCATTTTACAAATTCTATGTTTTGGATCAAATTATTTTCCTTAAGTCTTAATTCCTTAGCACGAAAATACACGGATCATAAGCACTTTGGGCTGACAAGTTTTGCATATTGATGAGAATCAAATTAGATAATGCATGTAAAATTGCAATATAATCAGTACAGGAAATGGAATTTGCATTATCAACATTAGTAAAACGGCTCTAACAGAATTGATATACATACTTAAGCTGCTCTTATAAAATGGGGGAAAAAAATGGTCTTCTACATAGCAACATAGAATGAACACTTAGGGCTTTCCCCAAATCTGTGCAATGCAGCAGTGCCAGGTAGTTCACGTTATAAATATATGATTCAAAGACATTCTCAGCATATGCCTATAACAATTATTCTTAAAATGAATTTTTGTTGCAAATACATTGTTTCACTGTAAGAAAATGTTTTCTTCCTTAAGTAAAAACTGAGCAAATTCCTTTATCTAGTAATCCCACACACACACACACACACACACACACAAGTACAAGATAATTGTCTCTAATTTTACAGGTAAACGTGGGAGATGGAAAGTGAAGTAACTTCTGTAAGGTAACACATATTAAGTGACCAAATAAATATTAACCCTAAGCCTGCTTGCAGGTTAGAACACATTTAACTGTAGCACCCTTAATCATAATCAGTACTGAAATATTCTGTTGATATTTTAATATATTGCGCCCCTACAGTTTTGTAGTTCAACATAAAATATGAGTGATCAGTCAAGAAAAACTCTTTTACATGTGAGAAGAAAACTATTGTTGCCAAATTTATTTAGTGAAGGTGAGTACTTCAGTATTGAAACCGTAAAGGGTGCTATGAAAAAATGAAAATTCAAAGGCAGTCTCAACCTTCAGCAAAGATGCAAATATCCTTAATATAAAATATTTGCAGAGGAAACCTACATATGTACACACACCATGTGCAAACTGGGTTTACTTCTGGGAAAATCTCATGGTTTAATATTACATATCAGAGTTTTTCATGATATAATCACATCAATAAGTTGAATAAAAAATAATATTAAATTCTGCTAAAAATTCCTAGCAAACTAAGAATTCCAGGAAAGTTTCTTACTGTGTTAAAGGGTATCATTTACATGAAAAGAACACAACATAATCAAAGGTGAAAGCTTAAAACAGTCCTGTAATGGTTGCTGCATTTTATCAACTTGAGAAGTTTAACTAAGTGACTCAGCAGGGAGCGGGGTCCTCCCTTTGTAAACATCCTGAGACTGTGCAAGAGGAGGGCAAGGAGATGGTGTGAGTGCTACACTCGCCCCAGGGCGGGTAGCCTGCATACAAACTAAGAGAGGAAAAGAGCCCCCCCCACACACTCCTTTCGCTCTTGCTGCTTCTGCTGTCTCCTGCTGCCGTGAAATGTTGCCCCTCACTGCGCCACCCTGCCTTTGAGCCAGCTGATTATGGACCGAAACCTCCACAAACTGTGAGCTAAATAAACATTCCCTTCCTTAATTTTGGGTGTCAGGTATTTTGTCTCAGCAACTAGAGAAAAGTAACTAAGGCAGAATTGGTCCACTTCCCTTACAAAGTCAAAACAAGAAAAACTCTCATTATTATTATTTCACTTCAGTGTTTTTTCTGATGCTTGATCCACGGTAATAAACAAAGAAGATATTTAATATTTAAAAACAACAAAAAATAACCCCACTACTCATAGTTGATAGAGTATTATTAAAAATAGGAAAGTTCAAAAAGATTACTCAGGCCGGTGAGATGGCTCAGTGGCTTAAGCGCCTGCCCGGCAAGTGCGAGGGCCCGAGTTCGACTCCCGGAACCCACATACGAAAAAGGGGCCGGTGATATCGCTCAGCGGCACGGGCGCCTGCTGGCGCGCGAGGTCCTGAGGTCGACCCCCCGGTACCCACAAAAAAAAAAAAAAAAAAAGATTACTCAATAGAGTTACATTTCATATACCAGTACAATGAGTTACATATACAATGTTAGAAAATAGCTATACAAATGACAAGTTAGCAAGATTTCTAGAAGATAACCTAAGAGAACAAGCACATAATCTTCACCATGAAAGAATTATAAAATGGTACTTAATGTTTTACAAACCCTAGTGAAGTGGAGACATATGTCACATCTGTATATACAAAGATAAAGTGTTATAAAGACATCAATTACTTACACTTCCACACATGTAAAAGATTTCAAATCAATTTGTAACAAGAGTTTTCACACAATTTAATAGGATGTTTGCCCATGTAAATGATCCCAGTATCTACATAAAAGGGTACAGGGCAAAGAATAAGCAACACAATCCCGTGGAAAGAGAACAAGGTGCAGAAAGTGACCACTGCCAACAGTCAATAATCCAATAAACTCAGTGTTTCAATGGCTCATGGTGATCTTCAGCCCAGTGGAACAGGACAATTTCTGAATGAAATGTACGTGGAGGATGATGGAGGACTGAACTAGCAATGCAGATGAACAAAGCAAGGGTGACTGGTCTTTTTATCCGAGAAAGACTGGTTCTGCGCATTAACAGACAAAAGACAAAATGGAGGATCGCAGACTCTATGCAGAGCAAGTATTAAACAATTCCATCCCAGGCAGCCGGCAGCAATCACAGTTAAGCAAAGGGAGTTACAAGATTTGATTTTTATTTTAGAGTTACTTGCCATCCTTACAGGTTGTTATAATGAAATTTCCATGGTAAAATATCACCATTTGCCGGTGTAAAAAATATATGATCATAGGTGGTTGTTTTCAAAAAGATCCTTGATTGCTTTCACACAAAAAAGCAATCAACAACTTCACTAGTTCTCCCTGAACAATACTTGCAATTGCCTATTTTCTTAAACTCTGCTTTTACGGTTTGTATTTATGTTTCCTTTGGCTACACTGAGGAATCTCTGCAATTCTTAAACTGTGTATTCTAGCTTTCAATTTCAATATTCTCAGTTTATAAGCTTTTTATGCGAAAAAACTAAAACATACTCTATCAATTATGTTACTGACTTACAGTCCAAGGACTAATCAATCTGTGAAAATCTGTGAAGAAAACAAATATTTCATAATTTATCTTGAAGTATGTTTGGTTACTAAGAAAACATTTTCATACAGCAAACATTTTAAATTGCCAGGAAAAGCATCATTTCAAGAAGTATGTGTAAGACACTCAACAAAACTTAGCACATAGTAAACAGTGGGTAAATGCCAGTTTTCTTACTTTCAACTCTTTTATTAGTGGATAGCAAGCTAATTGAGGTCAATTAGAATGGTTATGTAAAGTTGAATTTTAAGGTGATTACACAATTTATAGAACTTTGAAGGATAAAAGATGAAACATGGGAGTATTTTGCAATGATAGAATGAGATCTCCTTTCTAGAAATAACACAAAGTAAGAGAAACAAGTCATAAAGAGTATCTATGCCTAATAATGTGGTTGCTAATCTCTATATGATAGAACCTAGATTTAGAATATGACACAGGTTTCTTAATAGTGTAGTAAACATGTCTCTATGAATTACATTTAATTGTTATACATTATAATTTTTCTCTAATACTTAACAGAAATTATACACATATACGTGCACACACAAATATAAGAAAAGACACTGTCATTTCCTACATTACTTTCAAGACATAAAATACATAAAGGGTCATTCTTCATTTTATTTCTTTTTTTTTTTTTTTGTGGGTACCGGGGGTTCGACCTCAGGACCTCGCACGCCAACAGGCGCCCGTGCTGCTGAGCGATATCACCGGCCCCTTTTTCGTATGTGAGTTCCGGGAGTCGAACTCGGGCCCTTGTGCTTGCCGGGCAGGTAGTTAAGCTGCTGAGCCATCTTACCGGCCCCTTCATTTTATTTCTTAACAAAACATTTTTTAACTTTTAAGTATTGAGGCAGGGAATGAGGCATTTATCTTTGCATGATATTGATTGGTATTGACAATAAACTATTAGAAATAGGGTTTCTAAATACCTTCTTCTTATAAATACCTTCTTCTAAATACCTAAATACCTTCTTCTTAAACTATGTAATCATCATAGTCATTATCAAACTTTCAGTCCCACAGAAAATCCTGGTATTTAATTATTTCTTTAAACTATTCCAACTTTCACATTTCATCATAAATAGAGCATAAAGAATAAAAATGACATCTTTAAAATCTATTTAGAATTATGATCTGCTAACCAAGAAATAAAAAAGTTCAAGCCAAAATTCATTTATTCCTTTTAAGTATATATTTTCATTAAAAAATATGTTGGAGTAAATGTTCATAACTTATCAAAGAAATAATTATTTGTTTTATTTAGTTGATTTCAATCTATGCATGTGTATGAATATACAAGGGGTGATCCAAAATACTTTTAATGATTAAGTTTTTAAAATTTATTGGTAGAGGACATGTTGCCATAACCCCCCTCAAAATACCATCACACACACTTGGAATACACTTACTGCTTTGTTCTTGCCACTCTCTGAAGCAATTCTGGAAGTTATCTTTCCTGTATTTACAAGGCATGGTTAAAAATAAGCTACTGTTTATTGTCATCCAACGGAAAATCTGGCTGACATATTTTAATGTGTATCTTCATCCACTTTGTTCACTGGACCTGACATCATACAACTTCTGGCTCTACCTCAAAATCAAAATGACCATGAAGGTAAACATTTTGAATCATTTCAGGACATCAAGCCAGCCAGGAAAGCACAAAGACGCAAACAGGGCCTCCAGAACTGCTTCAGAAAGTGGCAAGAATGATGGTATAAGTGTATTGGAAGCGAGGGAGAGTATTTTGAGGAGGATTCATATCAATGTGTCTTTTATGGTGATAAAATATTTTATTTAAACACACACCATATTTTTGAATCACACACACTACATACATATATGTAAATGTTCACAAACATGAATCTCAGAATTTCTGTTATTCATTTAACCTAAAATACATTTGTTATATTATTCTTTTATTCTATTTAAATCCTTCTTTGTGCAGTGGAAGAGTGCAGGGTTATTGATTCCTGACTCTTCTCTGAAACAGGTTTTATTTTTCTTTATCCTCATGCAATGGGAGTGGTTAGAGGTTTATATGGGCCAGAAACTCTCATTTGTCAAGAAATTTTGGCAGTTACTTAGCAACAACAAAATTCATTTTAAACTATTTACTTAGTGGATGGATTTATTCTTAAAGTCAATATGTGCTGCTAAGAACAAAGATGAGAGCTATCTCAAAGGAGAAACAAAGCAGGGATTTGTAGATGAAAAGCTGAGATCTGTAGCTTGGTGATGTAATGAAGCACCTGAGTCTTAGAATCTGACAGTCAGATATAAGCCAGGAAATAAGGCTTGAATCTGGTTAAATACTGGAAATAGATTTTGAGGCATTCTTCCAACCGAGTACCAGTTTTTCCCACCAAAAAGCCCTCTGTAGGTCTCAAAGGGAGCCAACCCCACCCTCATCCACATTGGAGGGCTCCATTTGTTACCAGACAACACCCCCAGGGATTCCAGGCTCTTTTTGTTCCATCTAAATAACTGGCCAGGACAACGAATGAACAAAACTTTTATTCAAAGTAAAGTATGATTCAAAGCAAAGGAAGAAAAAGAAAGAATGAAGAAAAGAGAAAAAAGGCAGAGATGCATCCTGAAAGCAGGATGAGCCACTGCAGAAGTGGAACCAAGAAGTGGAAGCAAGATTGCAGTGTCAGCAAAGTCAATGGGCACAGCCTTTCATATCTTCTGAGATCCTGTCTGTAGGAAGTTGTTCTGCCCACACATTCAGGCTGTGATTGATGGGTCACATCTGATCTGGATCAGGTTGCATCCTTATATTCTTTTCCCAGCCTCTGTTGCAATATTCATGCTTGACAGGCTACATTCTGTCTTCCAGCCAGCCTGCTGTGCCCTAATCTCCTACCTCACATTGGTGCCATATCGAGCCAGTGAGGTGGTAGGAAAGGTTCTTCTATTCCTCTTCCTTTGGCAGAAATAAGAGAAACTAAATGGCCGGGTAAGAATGAGGCACTATGTCACTGAAACTGCCACTGGACCCCATACTGGAACCATGAGGAAAGTCTGATTAAACTTAGCCCTGATGTTCAGAGAGGAAGGAAAGATCTTAGTGTTTATATGAGGAGCCACTGATCTAGTGAATAAATGTACATGTATCTGAAAACCCACTTTTTTCTTCACTTCCATTTACTTAAACCAGTAATTTTCTTTTTGCAGAAGCTATTTTGAAATCACCTTTCTGGGTATTTGTACTCAAATGTATATACACACATTCAGAGGTATAATCAGAGCATATAATTCAGATGAGATCCTTCTTTTTAGGAAAATAGAAAGGCAGAAATTTAATATTTAATTCAAGATAATGAAAAAATATATAGAACTATTATTTTACTTTAGCCCAAAATTATTAGAAATGATTTTTGTATATTTTCTTCACAGAACTATTCTGTGCTTCTTATTACTATCATTCTCATCTGAGTAAGACTCTTGCTAAGAGAAGTACAAAAATCTGTTTTCATGTATTTCTATAGGAAACGCAACAAATTGAATATACTATGCAAAGTATTTTTAACTTTTTATCCAAATCAAACAGAATGCAATTTACAATCACATTTAAATAAATGCAATTATATTTTTGAAAGATATAGTGAATCTTTCAATGCTTAAAAAAAATCAAGTACTGAGCTAAATATTTGAGATAAAACGAGGAATCAAATGTTGAGTGCATCTACAGGTTTTTCCACAGAGCACAATGACAAAGCTGCCTCACTTTTAAAGCCTTAGCTGGTAAATGGAAATATCTGAAAAAAATTAAAGAGATTTTGTGTTAGGACAATATATTTATTTCTGAAGTATTTCGAATATGTTGCATTTCATTTCCCCAATATTTAATATATCCATGCTGCAATGTTAGTTTTTGAAAGCATTTTGTGCTCTTTCATAATCAAATGAATATTTGTCTCTGTTCCTGATTCATTGAAAGATTTGTCTGAAACCTTTTAAAGCTAATGTATGAAATTGTGTTTTGGTATGTTTTCAACATTGCTATTTGAACTCTACCTGGAAAAATATGTGTCTATATCACATAACAACTAAAAGATTAGAATGTCAAAATTGAAAGCACTTTGTTTTCTTTTCCCACTTTTGAGCCAGCCTTCACTAATGAATTCCTTGATTAGAATGCACATATGTACTTCTACTTCCTCAAACCACAAACGTTTTGTGACAGTATTTTGAAACTTCATATCGTTTGCTAAAAAGAACAAAGTTCTTTTAAGATTACCTGAATTTTTTACAGTTTTTAACAGTTTTGAGATTTCAGTGTAGTGTTTCCAAAACTTCACTTAAAAAGTTATTAGAAAGCTAGTCCATGTAAGTTTTAGACTGTTGAAGTTTTAAAATACAGAATAAATACAGTGTTTTACTATGATAAATAATAAACAAAAGTTTATGAGACCTCACTAGTGATCTTTTCTATTAATTACGAAAGAATAAATAATTGGGAAGGTTAAAGAGAAACAGTTTGTGTAAAAGAGTCACAAATGGAGTAACAGAAGAGAGGAAATGAAAAGGAGCTCAAATATAGTTATTTCAAGAATCACCAACCAAAAACCATCAACCTAGTACTTATCAAGCAAAAATGACTCTTAATAATAATATAATTAACAAATTATTCAGATAAATAAACTGGGTTATTTAGCCATATATTTATGGATTTCAAATTTTAAATTATCAGAATAAGTTGCTTAAAATATTTCCAAATTTTATTTTAAAACTATAGCAAATTAAAACTATAGCAAATTAAAACAGGCACCAAGCAGGTGGAGGAAATCTAACGAGGAGCAGACAGGGCTTTTGCACGCCCTCCCTGTCTCAGCCTCCGGCTGCCCTGTGGTGAGCACCTCACTACTCCGCAGCGCCCTCCAACGCTGTTGCAGAATCCCCGGGGCACCTGACAGTGGGCTGCAACCTCGGACACCGGCCTTGGAAGTATTTTGTACCTGAAGCGAGCTAGCAGGTCGGAGCCAGAGGAGCAGAGCACGCTGTTACTGATAAATATACTTCATAATTTTATATCTATATTTTATAGGAACCATGTTGTAGAAACATGCTAGAGAAACATGTTCCTATTTCTACTGTTGACTTTTAATACAAAATCTGAGGAAAAGCGGAGTTGATTATCAGTCATCTATACACACAGCGAGGTTTATTATGAAGCCCCCACATGAAAAAATTATGACATAAGCTCTGTGTATGTGTCATGAGTAATAGGTACCCAGGTTTGAATTAAGCAGAAAAATGTCACACATGAGCCATTCAGAAAACATGTATTAAATATTTAATTCCAACATAAACTGTGCTTTCTTTCTCACTCCAGACTTCAGTTGTGTTTGTTATCAGGGTGATGCCAGAATCTAGAATTTCAGAATGTGCTTCTAAATCTGCAAAATACCGCCTCACTGGACTCTCAGACTCACACTCCTATGGTCTGTTACTGTATTTCAAGGAATGCTCGAATATGGTGGATGGTCTTTTTATTCAATTATTTGTTGAAAATGGTATATTAAAGGAAGTCATTAAATTAAAGAAAACTTTAGAAAGTTAGCTAATTGCCTCTTTTAGTGTTCTTTTCAAAATAAAATCAGCGCTTAGGTATGTCATTTGTAACTACCTCCATGCTCTCTTTTATTCTGTTTTCTCAGGGTTCTACTGTTGAATATGTATATATCAAAACAGCACATGAATGAATTCACTTTAATTATCTCGCTTTCTCTATATTTTTAACTTTCCTTCCACTTCTATGTTGAGTGATATTGACTGATTCCCCAATTTTCAAATAATGATAATAGTTTTCATGTTTCACTTCAATAGCAGGTTTGATTGGCAGACTCAGGGAATGCTAAAATTCTTTCAGACAGGCCCTGAGAGGAAAATTATTTTCAGGATAATGCTAATGATTGTTCTTGTGACTGTCATGGCTGTAAGTACAGCAGAACGTTCCAGAGGCTCCATGACATACCATTGCTCTGATTGCTAATGGAATGTGTGCTTATGAATTTTTGTGTTTTTACAGTTTTTAACTTTGTAAATATGTATGGACATAATGTACTACACCAAAGTCTTTGGAGTTCTCACTAATTTTTAAGAGTTCAAAAGAATCGTGATGTGAAAAAAGTTAAGATTGCTGATTTAGCACTTAATAGACTTTACAACAATCATTTTTAAGGACTTTTAAAATTGAATCATAATAATTGTACAGATTTATGGAGTGCATTCTGATGTAAATATGTAACAATCAAATTAGGGTAGATAACAATAATGTATATTGCAAAATAACTAGAAGAGAGGGCTTTTAATGTTTCATCCTTTACAAAAGGAATGATAAGCATTTGAAATAAGGGATGTCAACCTTTGGAAAAAAAAAAGACTAACATTACACAGCTAATAAAATTTGAGAGCCAATTTTGATTTGAAAATGTATGGTCTTTCCCTAACATTATCTTAACTATAGAAATTATCTCATATTACTATTCTAAAACTTAACTTAGAGATGTTATCTCAGTCATCAATGCAATAAGATTATTAAATCAGCAGGATCTACTATATGAAATGTAATAATTATATTTTGCCTACCATTTCTTTTATAATGTGATTTAAATTTATACATTGTGAATGTCCATGAGTGAGGTATTCTCTGTAGTTTGTATAAACTGAATTTTACTAGTTTGATTTTTTTAAATGCTAAGCTTTCTTAAGTAGTATAAAACTCATGGAACGTTTAACACAAAGCCTGATATTTGTTATGTCAATTAGGCATAGCAATTAAATTGTATAATGAATAAAATACCATAATTAACTATCCCACATCAATCTGATCCTTTAAGAAAAAAATTGCTTTGCCTGTTCTACAGCACGTTTATCAATAAGAGCAGAAATCTTCATGAGCCTCAAGAGAGTCAGCAAAAATGAACAGACCAAATGTAAGAAATTATAAAGAACAGATAATATTGAACATCGGTCATGCTCACAGTATTTCCCCTCTGCACAATTGTTTTTTCATTTGCTAATTCAACTGCCACACCGAAGTGTCTAACTCAGCTTGTTTCCTTCAACACTGTGACCCTTTCCAATCAGAGGTGTCCTGAGAGATTCCCAGAAACTTCAGGCACTTTGGATGAAAATATTTTATGAAGTAGTGCACTATTAATGGTTGGTTACTCCTTACACTTCTAAAAGGGAAAAAAAATTGTGATAACTTAAACCAAGATATTTAGGAGTTGTAGAACTAGTGAGTGAAGAGACTTACAGAATCTCTTTCCCTTAAATTTTTGAAAAAGAAAGAGTCCCTATTGGCAAATTTGCAACAATGACTATTATTTATAGATTTGCAAGTATTTGTCAGTCTCCAACTTAAGAGATTGGTTCATGAACTCTGTAGCTGGACTGCCAGGATCTGATTTTTGGTTCTACTCTTAGAAACTTTGTGATCTTGCTTGCACTTTCTACTTAAGTTTATTCAATTGTAAAATGGGTGCAATTAAAAATGACATTTAAATTAGCAAATGAGTATGCACTGTGAATTAAATGTCATAAATAAGTAAATGCAAGTCAAATACACAGAATGGTGTCCAGGACACGTAATCATATGAGGGGGTTTGTTGATTTCTCTGTACCTTAAGATGCTGCAGACAAACAGAGACGCTCAGGCAGTGTGGCTGTGTGATACATGTGTTTCTGACTCTTAAAGATGGCACATCGGGATTTCTTACTCTTTTCCATAAATCCAAAATTCTACATTTTTTTGCACTCCACATTACTCCTTCCCTGGAATGATTTAGAAGGAATTTCAGCATTATTCTACCACTATTTTTAGATTCTCTTGTTCTGCTATGATTTGTGAGACTAAGCTCCACTTTCTACATCTATTTTAAAAGTATAATCATAAGGGCACTGCATTTACATCACAATTTTCACAAAGACATGTTTATGGTTGAACTTTTAGAGTGATCATGATTTGAGGCCTATTGAAATTCAAGAAATGCATATTTCTTTGGAAATTTGTATTTTTAGGAAAGTTTAATATATCACACTTATCTCTAAAAATATTGCACTGTCTCCTTCTTATACCAAAAATGTAAGTACCTCTATTTACTGTCCAGAGTCAAATATCAGTCATCCCACTTATTAGCAGTGTCACTATTATTATTAATTATTATTAGTGAAAAGTGATCACTGAGCCTCCCTGACTAAGGACAAATCACCTTGATTTCCAGACTGAATAATGGAGAATAGGATGATATCTACTTCACATATTTAGGGGTAAGGAGCACCCAGCGCATGGAATTCCCAGAGTTGCCTGATCAGTCACGCCTGCTGCAGACAGGGTTTTCCTTCTCTATGTTAGGACTTGTTGGGCCATTAGCAGTAATCCTACAAATGGCCCTAGACAAGTGCAAGCATCAGAAAGCTAACAATGAATGGTTCACTTTCGTAATTTTGAATTTTTTTTCCTGTGATGTTAACATCACCCTCTAGGTCATACTGACTGGTCTTTGCCCCATTCCACCCCAATATATAAGGAAACTTGCCAATAGTATTTCCTTTCTCTTAATGCAATAAGCTACTTCTTTCAACCATTTCCCCCAGAATACTGGGAAATGATCTGGCAGTGTGTATTTGTGTGTGCACACATATGCGTATACACACATACATGTAATGATATATGTTTATATGTTCAATACTAACACTTAGTAGTTTTGTATTTAAGCTGTTACTTTCTATGTTTCAAACGTATTGCTTCTCCAATGCAATATGAAAAGTACTGGCCAGGCTGGTAATATAGCTCAGTGGCATAAGTGCCTGCCTGGCAAGTGCGAGGTACTGAGTTTGGTTCCCGGTACCCACATAAGGAAAAAAAAAAAAAAAAAAAGAAAGAAAAGAAAAGTACTGGCAAATTGTACAATCCAGGACAAATAGAAGTTATCAAGTTCATACTGTTTCAAAAAGCCTTAACAAAAATTTTTTTCCCTGTAGTACCACTTTATCTGTGCTAGTGAAGTAAAATTGCAAAGCATTGACACTATAAGTAGAGTGAATGATGGAAAAATATATACTGTTTATCTGGTAAGATGGACTTTTCTTTTCTACTTAATCACAAAAGTAAATAAAGACTATTTTTCTGGATATTGTCCTTGTCCTTTTAGCACCAAGGTTATCCTGATTAGTATTCACATGTACCTTTGTGTGAATTAATGTTTATCAAGCTTTTCTGTGTATTCCAAAACTTACAGTGAGGGAAGAATGTCAAAGGGGTTATATCAGTAATCAATTTAAATAAGCATTTTTATAAGGAGACCATGAAAGCCTCTCAGTATTTTCCATTTAGAGAAGTTGTAAAAATCAAAGAAGTTGATCTTTCCTTTCAGCAAACAAAATAAAATGTATTCATTGTAGAATATTTGGAACATTCAGAAAAAATAATAAAAGAGAAAATTTTCCTGACCCACTATCCCACAGTACAAGTGGAATATACATCACTAACATTTCCAGAAGCTTGGTTAGAAAGCGTCCCCATCTCCAAATGCCCAGCAGAAACTGATACAAATCATGGTACCCATCTGAGAAATGCTCTGTAGCCTCCCTCCTTAGCTTAGCTAGCTTAGCTAGATGGTTTTCCTTGCCTTGTGTCTTCCCATCTTCTTCGCTGTCTGCACGTGTCCCAATTTCCTTTTCTTTTAAGAATGGAAATATTTTATCAAAGCCCACCCTAATTTTCACTTCCTACCTCTCTGAAGATCCTAATTCCAAATACAGTCACACTCTGAGTGACCAGGGCTTAGATCTTCAATGTAAGAATTTTGCATAGGAATCAATTCAGCCCACATGTCCTGAGCTGCTTTGGAAAGCAAAGGTAGTAGAAGATAGGCAGATTTCTTAAGATCACATTGCTGGTCAGTGACCAAGATTAGAATCCAGATCTCCTGCCTCTAGACTTGACAACTGTTTCTACTGACACGTCTGATCTGTATTTTAAGAGTGATAAACTACTGTTTAGTGTTCCTTAAAAGAAACACTAAGCATAAAAAAATTTGAATAAATTTGAGTCACTTGAGGAAAAATGGATACACAGAAGATTAAATATTTCATTATTTCTCCTCTATGAGAATATCAAGATGTAAATAATTTAAAGAGTAAAATAAAAGATAGATAATAGAAAGCAAGGATACAGGCTTTGTGGAGCTGGGAATGGGACCCAAGGATAAGGGAAGTAAACAGGACCAAGATGTAATATGTTTACTTACCAATTCTCCAAGATTATGTATTATGAATCACAAAAAAAAAAAGAAACTCGAAGAATCCTGTGAATACCTATTTTCATTATCCTCATCACAATCCACTTTTAAGGATAATTAACAATTTTTTTTTACTTTATCGAATAACTAGTGTTTGCCACTTATATCAAAAGTGCTTTATATTTGACCTAAATCATTTACATTTAGAAATATTTCTTCCCAAGCCTTTCGTTTGTTTGAAATATTGTAACAGAAAATTTTATAGAAATATACTCTTCCATAGATTGTTCTCTATAAAAAGCAAAGGTAGAACTCCATTCATTTATTTTCTCTGTGACTTCAAATATAGCCTTAAAATGATAAAAAGGAAAATCTTCAATTTTAAGTTAAACATAGTGCAAGAATGCGGTGGCCATATTTTCTTTAATCATAATCCTCTTTTATCTGAGTAAATAGTGAGCACACGTTTCCTTCCACCTCTACATTCTTTCATCTGGTTTCTGTTGAATGGAGCTGTTTACTCCCTAGAATTGGAAGGAGAATATGGGTCCTTTCTCTCATGCCTTCATGGAACTGTGGGGAAAAAGAAAGCAAGGTTGCTCGATGCCCATGAGGAAGTTCTTTCAGGAAGCATGAAACAAATATGCTCCATGCAAAAGTACTAAGCTCATTTTTTTTTTTCAAACAAGGAAAGAAAAGCTGTTCCGGAGAGCAGCATTACACTTTTAAAAAAGAAAGGTGTGATTGTTTAAAATAACCAAAGCAAGAAAAGAAATATGAAGTACCGAAAATCAGATGAACTATACACTAGCATAATAAAGACTTTGAAAGCACAGTTACTAAAAATATTTCAGTGAGAAGTTAGCTACAGCTAGTGCTCACATTTTAGTGAAAGGGGAAGTGAAATGGGACAAGGCAATGGTGTGAGGCTGCTGAAAAACAGCACACACTGTGTTCGGAGGGAAAACAGAAATAGTGTGCGTATGTCACTCTGCATGTGAACACCACGGGTGTGACTAAAGCTCGGAGGGCTGAGAGAACTCGAGAGTTGCACATATAAATTCTCGCAACACAATGTAAGGGTGTGATGTACTTCAGCCATGTCTGTTGGTGGTGTTATAACAATTAGAAATATACTAATTACTAATTATACTAATCATATCAGTGTACTGTATGCCACTTTTTATAAACATTATGGTGCTTATTCTACTTTAACACATATTATAATTATATATAGATACATAAAACACTGTATAACCATTTATCCTGCATTTAATAACAAAGGTATGTTGGATTTTTTTTTCACTTAAAGCCACTACTTGAATTTTATCCTTAAAAGAAGAATTTGAGATTCAAAAATAGAAGTAAATTAAGCTTTGACCTTCTCAGTTACGAGACTTTAAAATATATTTAGTGTCTACCAATTAAAAACATTGCCTTGAATAAAACATTTTTAAAATTTATTGTCTTAGTTTTAAGTTCATAAAGTACAACCTGATGTGTAAGAAAATTACTGGAATTTTATGACTTCTGTAACTATCCCATGGAGAATTTGTTAGTCCTGCACATTAGTTGGGGGTAGGCAGCTCTGATTCTATGAGCAACACAGAGTCAAAAGAGTGAGAATATCTTTGGTTATTTTTATTAGAACCATTTGTAAGGTACTGTTTAAATCTAGTTATGGGAACATACAATAAATTAGATACAGTGTGTTAGTCAGCTTTCTGTTGCTGGGACTGCAATCCTAACACACAAATGTCCCTAACACACAAACACCCCTAACACAAAAAACATAAAGGAGGAGAGGTTGATTTTGGCTCGTGGTTTCAAATGATTCAGTCCATGGTCATCTGGCGCCAAAGCAGAAACATCATGGCAGAAGGTCCTGGTGGAGGAAAGCTGCTCACCCTGTGGCATCCAGGAAACCAAGAGCAGGGAAAGAGCTTGAGCAAGACAGAGGAAGGGATTGGAGACAGAATATAACTTTCAAAGCCATGCCCCAGTGACCTACTTCTTCTGTCTCCCCTCCTAATACCCCATGCGGCTTTCAAGTCACGAAAAGTTTAATCCATTGATGAGGTCAGTGCCCTCCTAAGCCAGTTACCCACCTCCGAACATTGCTGTATTGAGAATCAAGCCCTCAATCCATGAATCTTTAGGGGAAGCTTCATCTTTAAATGATAACAAAATTTTGAAAAAAAATACTGCTTTGTGAACAATTAAATGATGTGTAAGAAGCCTGACATGTACCAATGACATACATACATTGACAAATATTTTCTGTGTAACAAGTCAATACACAAAGTGAATCCAAAGCCTAAGTTCCATTCCATGGTGTCTGTTAGATGACGATAGGAGGAGGGTATCCCTTAACTAATCAGTGGCATAAAAAGAGGGAACGGACAAAATAATCTAGGATCATTTAGATATAAAGGAGTGAGAACATGTTCTAAAAATACAAAAGTGTTAAGATTGCATAGATCACTTCATGCTAAGCTAAGAACTGGGAGCTAAATCATATGCAATAGATGCCCACAGGAGGATTTCTAAATAAGAGAGCAAATAATACTATCAATGAAGTATTCACTTTTTAAAAGAGGGTGCAGTGGGTACAGTGGGCCTTTCCAGATCTACAAGACAGATCTGGTTTCTCCTCTCTTTTGTTCTGGTTCTTCAAGCTTGACCCAATCCACCTAAATGTAGGTTACATGAATGAACTCTGCTTTGGATAGAAATATCATTCCTTAAAATTTCATATTTTGAAGTCTTAATCCCCTAGTACCTTAGAATGTGACCTTATTTGAAGAGAGTCATTAGACTGGTAGCTAAGCTGAACTGAGGGCAGTAGGATGGCCCTGAACACAATACAGTTGGTATCCTCATAAAAAGCAGAACTAGGTCGCACACAGAGAAATGCACAGAAGAAAGACAATGTAAAGACAGAGAGAAGACAAACATCTACCAGCCAAGGAGAGAGAACTGGAACGGATCCTCCTCCAAGAGCCCTCAAAAGAATTCAACCCTGCCAACCGCTTGACCTTGAACTTCCAGCCTGTAGAGCTCTAAGATAATAAACTGCACTTATTTAAGCCACCACATTTATGGTCTTTTGCTAAGGCAGTCCTGGCAAACTAACACAGGCCTCCATCTGCTGGCTTTTTGCAGGCTCCAGTCAAAGGGTAACAGAGGCAGGAAATGGGCTGGATATCCGCACGCTTGTCCTTGCATTATGTCCCTGGGCTGGCTTGCTTCCTCAAGTCTTAGCTTCTGGCAGATGGCCCCCTCCTCTAAATTCTGAAAACTCCTCTTGTCCTTGCCCTCGAGTGCTTTACCCTCCCCACCCCTCCTTCCTCCAGTCTGTAGATGAAGAGGTCATGTGGGACCAACTCTGCTGAGGTCCTAGTATACTATAGTATCACATAAGGATTTCCAAATCTCCAGTCTCTTTTTCGTAAGAAGTTCATTTATTAAAGCCGATTTAAATTATGTTAGTTTAAAAGTACAGTGTATTTCTGCTGTGAACATGAATCTTGTCCGTTCAGCGTGATGGAAAATAGTTGGATGGAGTTCAGAGAGCAGGATTCACACACCACTTCTTTTTTGCATTCTATTGTCTAGAACTTAGTCATGTTGACAAGTGTAATGGCACAAGTAGCCTTTACTGCACTACTTATAAGAATATAAATTAATACGATCGTTATTTATTTTTTAAACAATTATACTAAATATTGCTATAATTTATGGTTTAATCTGTGGTTTATATCACAGAATTTTAAGTGATCTGAAATGTAAATAATGTCAACTTTAATGCTACAAATAATTGCTTTATTTTCATGTGTTTCTATTGTTTAAACTGCAATAAGCACTTACTAAAGTATTGTTGCACTATGCCAAGGGACGTGAACTATTTAATCTTCTTAACATAAACTTTGTCCTTGTGATGTGCTGGAGTAGTAGATAATATTGTTAAAATATACAGAAAATTTTGCATCCAAAATAGAGATCAATCTGAAAGAAATCACTTACTTTGTGGCAACTGGAATAAAGACAATCAGAACATTACCACAGTAAGCATCAAAGTTTTGCACTTCTGTAGGAAGATATTAATAATAAAGCCAAGAACTTGACATGTGTTACCCAGAGCAAGAGCACTTTGGCTCCAGGTGCTAGGAAATCACTGAAGTGGAAACGAAAAGAAATAAACCCCTTCACTGTAGCAGAATATCAACCCCCTCCTCCCAGCCAGTACACTTCAGTTTCTTAGTTGCCCAGGTAATAGTTCCTGTTCCAGTTCCGGTTGCTCCTGTCTCTTAGAAATGGCTGGTCACTGTGATGCATAGCTGGTCACTTTGATGCACATTGCATAAACCAATCCCCAATTGACAAGCCATTCTGCCTCTGTACTTCCTGCTTGCTTATCCTGTGTAAGCCCTAGACCACCAGAGATTGGGGCCTTATATTTTGGGAATGATCCCCATCAGTGCTCGTCGACTTACATAAATCTGCCTCCAAATACTGGGTGTCATTTTGGTGTTTCTGCTCCCTGTTACATCACCACTTTCTGAAAAGTAAACATTCTGTCCTCTAATGAAATGTGTACATTATTTCATTAATCTTTTCATTAACCACTGTCAGTCATGTCAAGAAAAACATGTCAATGAAATAATTATTTTACTTTAGTTTGAACAAAAATAAAAACAAATGATTTTGATTCTAAAATAATGTTCACCCAGCAAAATGTCATTCTAACACAAACCAATTTTTCTTTTCCTCCATTGTATATATATATATTCAACATAAAATATAAAGGAGTGAAAGTTTTTCATTTAACAAAGGAAAAGAGAAGTTTAAAATGTTTCCTTTATAGGACAGTTAATCAAATTTAAAATTAAATATTACTAAGTTACAATTTTTAACTCTATTCAAATGCCCTGATAAATTGATTTCCAACTACTTTCTACAAGCTATTTTAAAACTCAAGTTAAAATAAGTATACATTTCAAAGTGGGATATTTCCCATCACTTTGCTTAAAAGTTTCATAAACATTTAACCCAATACAAAATGATTGAAAGAAATTTCAGAAAAAGTTGCTGCCATCATTTCTACTATGGAAAAACACACAATAATTTTAGCTACACTTATATCCATTAACATCAGTGTTTGTTTACTTGTTTTCCACTGAAACAAAGGATTAATTATCAGTCTACAGAAATTAAGGCTGAAACTATGCAGTCCAGAGGCTCAGCCCAGTTCAGCCAAGACACTACTTAGCATTTGAGAGTTGATAGAATATTTTTGGTCACATCATCGGCAGAACAGTCAGATGTGTTACTGAAGCAGCGCATAACTTCTGTGTACACAAGCATTTATTGGGGAACTACTGTATTTCATCAAGGTATTTTACCATACATCCAGAATATAAAAACTCGAAGTGCAACAAACTCAAAAGCCCTGGTCCTACTTGTTCAGAAAAAATAAATAGAAAATATATTTTCTAACAGTTTTTAAAACCAGCTAATAGGGAGCCGGTGAGATAGCTCAGCAGCATAAGCACCTGCCTGGCAAGCGTGAGGTCCTGAGTTCTACTCCCGGAACCCACATACGAAGAAAGGGCCGGTGATATCACTCAGCAGCACGGGCATCTGCTGGAGCACGAGGTCCTGAGTTCGACCCCCGGGACCCACACACAGAAAACAGCTAATATACAGACGAGAAAAAGGCAAATGCTAAATTCCTAATATATGCTCTAGGTAAGAAAGAAGTTCCGGTTGGGTCAGGAAACTGGTGACAATGGCTGAGCCATCCAAGTGCACGCCACTCAGAGGCTCAACAGCACGTAGCAACAAAGGCTGGCACATCACGAATACAGATTTAACAGGTAACTGTTGGCTACCCATGTTTTTCAACTGGACAACAAATTTGCCTTGTTTTCGATGCTGTTTTGTGCTCTCACCCCATAAAAGACTCTAACTGGGTGACTTGGAGCTAAAAATCCCAACGACTGGACAGTTTCTGCTGCCTATGACACAGCTTTACTCACAGCTGTCTTTTGAACTTGCCTCCTTCTCTTTTATCTCTGCCAAAGAGATAAAATGGGGTTACGCCGTTATACTATTGGAAAAATATCCTTTTGGTATTTAAAAACAAACACAAAACTTAAAAATTGTTATTAAGAAAAACTTAGAATATTAAAGGAAATTGTTGAAGTGCTAAATTTAAGTTCTCATGAACTTCATGTGCTATGATCCAATTTAGTGCATTTTGGAATAATGCTAGATGCTCTGAATTTAGCCCTCTCAAATATTTCCTTTTTCTTCCATGTAGAACACCACAATCTAATTAACTTACTGAATCAATACTTGTCAGGAAAATCACATGTTTGGAGTCAATTGTGTTGAAGGGAGTGAATGCATTTTTGAGACACAGTTAAAATAATAATCATTATTATTTTAGTAAATTAACACAGTTCAACTCATCACATGAAAATTGTCAGTTCCTTTTCATAAGATAAAAGTGGCCTGTCCTATTTTATTAAGTATTATTTGTAAATTTGCTTACATTAATGGCAAATGATTCTGTAGAAAGCAATTACGAATGACTTCACAACCCAAAGTCAAGTCTTTATTTGCATCTTTCTTTGTGTATGATCAATGCAAAGCTTTGGAACATTTTTCTGTTAGCATCAAACTTTCTCAAAAATGAAGGCAAATAGCTTTCCCAGTATGCATTTTTTTTTAAATGAGAAGGTATTAAAGTAGCAGGTTTCAACTTAAACAAATGCAACACTGGTGAACTTTAAGTTTCAAAGCGTTCTGAGAAGTGTGTCACATCTCCCAAAGGTGTCTAGTTCATTTACTGAACCCCGTGCAGAATGACGCATATTTGTATCCATAACTCTGGCTGCCTGTCCCCTTGGCTTACTCTGTTATGGCCTTGCAAACGGCTTTAATCGTTAAAGCTTCATTGATCACCACATGTCATCAGAAATGAATGCATTAAGGCTGCATGCATTGAATTGTCAGCAGAAAAAATTCTAGGAACTATCGAAATGTTAATTTCCAGATAATTCTGTCAGTTGTATTATTAATCATTAATGACTAATTGTCATGCTACTATGAAAAACACAATGCTACCAAATTTGCCCAAATTTAAGCTAAAATATGAGCCAGTTGTTTAGAAAATTTTAACACTTTTGCAAGATTTTCAAAAATATTGTTTGAAACTGATAATATTGCATAGTGAGTCTTACATAACTCGCTAAATTATAACAAATTAAGGATAGTGGGTCGCTAATGGCCGGAAACAGAATAAATAAGGTGACAGGGCTGGTGAGATGGCTCAGGGGCATAAGCGCCTGCCTGGCAAGCGCAAGGGCCCGAGTTCAACTCCCGGAACCCACATACGAAAAAAGGGCCAGTGATATCACTCAGGGGCACGGGCGCCTGCTGGCGCGCGAGGTCCTGAGTTCAACCCCCAGTACCCACAAAAAAAAAATATATATATATAAGGCGACAAAGCCCAAGGAGTTAAGTAGGGCTGGAGGTTTGGACTTGGAAACTAAGGTTAGGCATGGCGTGATAAGTTGCTTACAGGGAAAATACAGAATGTTTTGGATAGATTGCACTAAATATGAAGGACAGGACTTAGAAGAATATTTAATTACTCATTACATGGAGAATTTGACTCACTTCTCCATGACACCACTCCCTTTCCTTGTATCCTGGACTTCATCACCGTTCGTGTTTGGAGGGGCTTTCTCTTCCAGGACCACCGTCCTCTTTTCATTATTCATCTTTCTCTCACTGCTGGACCCTTTCCCAAAAAGCAGAAGTGCACATTAAAATCCCCCCAGCTGCAATGCAACACCACTCTAGACCTTATATTCATTTTATTCTGTTCCCCATGTGACTTTGATTTTGTTTCCTGCTATTTATTCTTCAAACTAATCAAATATGGCTCCCACAGTCCCATAACCGACATCAACTTTTCTTAATGTTACGTGTGAGTAGGAAGTTCTTGTGTTCAAACAGATAGTTTTTTTTAGAGTAAAAAGAGGTGTGTTGTTAGTTATTACTCTGAACCACACAAGTAAGTTCTGACCTGTGCAACATAAGACAATGGTCATCCTTACACGGTCTTCATGTTAACAAAGCCCATATGTAATTTTCTCCCCTCGTTGTACTAGGCATTTTGGTGACAGCAGGCTGTCTTCTTGAAATCATCTTCTATGTCTGCTTCAGTAAAGGGAATGCTTCGGTCCTCCTATCGGAATGCTCAAGTTCTCTTTATCTTTTGCTTGCTCTAAGCATTGTTCACAAGTTGGCCAGGGTGTTTGTTTAAAGCATTCTGCATGGAGTCATGGCTCTGTTAGGAGATTCTTTATGGTCCCTCTGTCCTCTCCACTGTCACTAGGCCTTGCACAATGGGTTCCTGCCTATATCGCTGCACTTCCTCGTGAAACCTGACTTCTCCTCTCAGGGCTCCTTTCACTTTGGCGTTCTATCACTTCTCAAACTCTCTACAAAGCTTGTTTCAGTTGGGTCCCTTAATGTCACTGCTCCTTCTACCTACAATAGAATTCTCTCTTCCTTCTCCTATATCCTCATATTGGCTTCAGAAGCCCTCTTTCCCTTTATTCAAGTTTAAGATTAAAAGCTTATCTTTAGGCAGACCCTCCTAAATTATTCTAAGCTTTTTTCTCAAGTATTATCTCCATGGCACCTATTCTTACCTTACATTTATTTGTTTATCAGTCTGTATTCTGAGATACACGCTGAGCTTCAGGGGTTGAGGGACATGTCTGTCTTGTTCCCTAGTGCCTAGCATGCAGTTAAACTTATTAAACAGTTGGTTAATAAGTTAGATATTAAATAATGAATGAGAGGCAGGTTCTGAGGGTTGCTGGGGGTTGAAGAGCAGGAAAAATCACCACGAGAAAGAAGGAAATAAATTTTCAAGTGTAAGCCATGTCCATGGTTCTAGGAATTAGCAGCATTTATGGAAAAACAAAGCAGAAACAGATTAGAGCTGCCAGAAAAATATAATTTCCTTTTTGCTGGGTCCTTTGGGCTTTCCAACCAAATAGATTGAGTTTCAAATAACTTTTTCTTTAGAGTCACATGATATTTTTGCATACTCACACTAATCTATACACGTAAATCACTGAACAAAAAAGTAATAATCTGATACATTATAAGAATTTAATAAAATATCAATAATAATAACAATATTTTAAATGAGCTCTCTTTTCCCCAAAATATCACAGCATACTTCCAATTTATAACTTGTTGACAGATGTCTATAAAGTTTACTGGATGTTCTTGCTTCTACATATATTTGATTTAGGTTGTAAACTCCCCAAAATACAGAAACTGAATTGATTTAGCTGAGTTATCACCATTGTGGTTATTTTAAATAGGTGAAATTACTAACTTTGAATAGAAGTTTATCTTGTAATATTTTTCCGTTGAAGCATGTGTGAATTAGTGAAGAACTCTCTCACTAAATTAGAAACTTAATTTTATTCAAACAGTTGAAAATTTTTAGTTCACCATTTGAAAGGAATACAGAATGGAAATCCAAGTACTAAATGAGCATTTTCTTTCATAAAATTACAGCATTTAAAATAATTGCAAGGGATTATGTTCATACACTTAAGTATGTTTGAAAGGAACCAGTAACATAAGCCATTCATAACTGTACAAAGCTTGTCATTGCTGATCTCAGTCCCAGCTCTAGAGAATTTGCTTTCTCAGCCTCTCTACCAAAGATGCCAGTTCCTGTGCTGGGATCACCTCAAAGGCATGAAAATTCCATGATGTTGAGAAACACTGTCCTGCATTTCTGTCAGGAGTTGCATGCACTGTAATACACTTACAGTTAAAATGTTAACTGTCTGAATTTGCAATGGACATTGACTTTATAGCTAGAGAATAAAATTGCTTGACATTTGGCAGGTTTCAAATTGGTATACCTGTGACATCTTGCTTGAAATCAAGTGGTCATATAGTTGGATTGACTCCATTTTCAGTCAATAGCTATATCAAAAATGATTAAATCCAAAAGAAAAAAAATAGTAAATTAAAAGTTGGATGTTTTATTCTATTTTACTTTTTTATGTATTTATTTATTTTTGGAGCATAGCAACAGCCACCTCCCACAAAAGCTGGACATTTTAAAAGTTAGAAGCTTGCTTATTTTTATATTCTCAGGAACTAACAAATTGCTTTCCAAAAAAAAGAATAAATGCTCGAGTGGTTGATTGACTGAATGAGTCTATTATTGAGTAAAACTTTTACATAATAGTCATATGACATTGTCATAAAAATTATCTTTAAAAATAGAAAAGCACTTTGTATTTTCATAGTTCTAGTAGTGACATATTACATTTTAAAAGAAAATTATAAAATTATATGTATTTTAATGTAAAATAAATTATTTATTATGCATGTTACTTTTCTGAAAAACAAATCTACAGCACAATGTGGTTATAGGAATATTAAGCCAGTGATAACACAAGGTGAAAGTAGATTTATGTTCATAGTAATTAACCTTTGGTCCACAATTGTAATGAAAAATTTATTAATACAGTTCCAATGCATTAATATGATGATAATCATCGTGCAAAGATTACTTCTAAAACTCTAACTTTTAAAAAATGAAAAGCAAAGAAGAAAATAAAAGATAACTCTAAGAAAATATTTTCCTCTCAATTCATAACACAAAGCCCAGTATTTCTTCTCTGAGGTTTCTCATCCCCCTTGCTGACCATGTGCTCTACATCCATAATGTTCAAAAGTCCTCAGCAGATGGAGCCCAGCAGTGTGATCGTCCCACCATTACCTGTATTTCTTGCTACAAGGTCATAGACGTTTATTGGTGTCCCGAGAGAGATGAGCCCTTGGCCTGCCCAAACTCCTGTCACCACTGCAATACGTGTATTTGCCTAATGAGATAAGGCTATTTGAGTAAACCCAGAACAATGATGGTAAAATAGTTTGGGTAATATTCAGTACACCTTTCGGTGGACACCCTATTTAATGTCTTCCCCAACAATCCAACTATCTCAGCACTATTGACATTTTAGAGGTGTTGTCCTGAGTACCACAGGATGTAGTCATCCCAGCAACTACTGCTCCCCTCATTTATGAGGGCTAAAAATGCCTCCATACATTGTAAAATATTCCCGTTATGCAAGAGCAAATTGCACACCCCCCTTTAAGAATTACTACAGACACATACACTCAATTCCTGAACTATTTCAAAACTCAGTAATTTCCAAATTATTACAAAGAACAGGCAATTATTTTATCGTTATTCTGGTTTTGGTAAAGAGAAAGGGAGAAAACTAGGTATTTTTAATTTTTTGGAGAGTAAATACTACATTGATGATGTTTAAGACTTAGAAGTGGATTTTTACACACTTTCTGAATCAAAGGTGAGTTTTCACTTGTCAACCTTCTCTGACTACAAGAATGTTTTAATTTTAAAAAATCCTTGGTGAGGTAAGGTAAAAGTACCACTGACATAGTTCCATTTGTCTTTAAAACAGTTGTACTAATGAGTGATACCCACCTTCCTAATTGCCCATCCTCCCAACCATGATCACTTATGATGTAATAAATAGGGCAGAGAGAAAAGGACCTGTGCAGAAGAATTGGGATAGAAGCAGTAAAAAAAGTTTTAAATCGTGGCCACAGAGTAAAGTTCTTTGGTTTGTCTTACCTTTCTCTCATTCAGTCAATGTACTGGCATACACACGCTGCTCCTCTGAGCCATTTCTGAAACAGAAAAGCTGGTAGCTGTTAGTCATAGCCCATTCAACATCCTGACCCCACAGTACAGTTCACCTCCTCAGGGACATCACGACCAAACCACAAAACCAATCTAATTTGGAACCAGCAGTGGGAGAACAGGACGGAGAAGCATGAATCTGACAGAACTTGCCACCTTTCACAGATGGAACTTTCTCCACCCACAGGCATCTCATCTTTCTGCATTAGTTCTTCCTGCATAGAACAATGAGCATTGAGGTGGATATTGGAAAATAACAAGGTTATAATTTCTAAAAAAGTTACCTTGAACCTTCTTAAAGCACATGACTTAATATAAACTCAATGTGCACCCAGTGGTGAGGACCTGGATAGACATTCTACAGCTTTATGGAGATTGTTTACAAGCAGGATCGTAGGTAGCTAGCTAGATGGAAGTGATGGAAGGAGGAGCCCTTCTGCCTGAGAACTGGTTGGGAAGCAGTGAGGAGGGTGTGTAATGAGCCAGTATAACTACTATGGATTCTTCCTCTGGATCCATTCCTAAGTCAGCACTCCACCATCCAAATGAGCATACAAAAGCATTTTCAAAACCATGGCAAATTTCAGCAATGGCAATAACAAACTAGCAATGGGGAGAATATGCACGGTTTTTCACAGTTGAAAAGTTAGAATTGTTTTTTTCAACTTCTTCCTCACATTTTAATTAAGATGCTACTGAAACCTTGAGCAATTAATTCTTACTAAACATCAGTGGGTTTTAATTATGTGAAAACTTGTCATTATTTAATGCCATTTAATTCCACAACGACAAAAGATTTCTTAATAGCTTATTTTGAAAAGGTGTAGATATTTTCACTTTTCTTGGTACTAGAAAATAAGTATAATATGCCAATTAAAACACAGTTCTGGAAACAAGTAGCAAATTACAACACTGCCACTGACTATGTGACACTGTGTTTTTTACTGAACAGCTCAACCTTAACTCCCTCATTTGTTAAATACAAAAAAACCAGTGGACCCACTGCAGAGGGTCATCATGCTTATCATTTAATTTATTGCATAAGCCTTTCTTGTAGAGAGTGCTCAACAAATCTTTGCAATTACTTTTATGATTGGGCATTTCAAATTTATGCGTACAAGTGCTCAGCTTTTCATAGTAACAGGTCAGAGTTCTAACGGTCACCCAATATATCTAGGATAAAGAAATGACAAGAGGGTTCATTTCAGCACTATGTCATTATTATTGTATCCACGTACAATGTGTTCTTGAAAAGTATGAGTTCTTGAGGTGAGAAGACAGAGTCCAACTGCTGTCATCATCCCTTACTGTGTGGTTTGGGTCAAGTTATTTTCTAAGTCTTTACTGGTTATACTGAGGATTAAGAAAGCTAAACATGGTGAACACTTTAGGAATCACTCTATAAAGGTTACTTAATGTTGTCATTGTGTTATCATCAACATTTTTTAAACTTCCATTATCTTTTATTCAGTAGCCACCATTTTGTGCTGCATAAATTTTGGAAACTTTGCCTATGTTCTTGAGTAGCACTTAAAAATCTTCACTAAAGCCACGAAAAGCTCAAAAAATGATAGAACTGATACATTGAAGTGATGGAAATAAAACAGACTTCAAATACCTTACCACTTATCTATGGTAAATGAGGAATATTAAGAATTTATAAACCTTTGGTGAATGAATGAATGAATGAATAAAAGATGTGTGGATGCATAATAAATCAGTATATATACGGAAGACAAAACAAATTTGAAGAAAGAAAAAAGGCATAATTGCTTGCAAAGAATTCATGCCAAGATTTATCCACATTCATTAAAATATGAAAAAATTTAATTTTAGTAAGCCCAGAAGTTGAGTGGGGTATTGCTGCTCTTGTTAATTTGGCATGATTTCAGCTGCCATACAGATCAGTCTGAAGAGTGTAGAGTTGGTATCAGTAGGATGAGAATTACTTTAAGCATCAGAATTTTATATCTGAGTTTTGATCCTTATTTCTTTTGATTATAAATGTAGAAAAAGAGATTTAACTTCGAAAGTACTTACTAAGGAATGATCATACAAGCAAAATCAAATTCTAGGAAGTGAGCCAACACCGGATTTCCGCTGTCCCTGAAGGGTTTTATTTAAGGAAACCATTGATTTCTGCCACTACTCTGAAGAAACTCATGTGCAAAGGTGGCCAAAAAAATCTGCCTCCAATTCAGCGTTCTAGGATCCTTTCCAAGGTGAGATCAACTTCTTTTGGATTAGCACATGAGCAGTTTTGTTGAAAGTAGCCTTTAAGCTCAATTTTTTGTGTAACATTTTGAAAAGGAAAGGAAAAACTCTTTGTGATAGCTTCTATGAAGCTTAGGAACTTTAACTTGCTTCATTTTAATATTTAAGAGAAAAAAAATATATTATTATCATCAAACGAAGTGTTTCCAAAGGAACTGTCAAGAGTTTACTATTCGCCCAAGGCTTCCTTGAGGACATTTCCATATGAGATACTAAAGTACGATTAAAACAATCTAGCTTTATACCTTGCGATTTGAAGAGAGCTGCAAAATCACTAGCAATTTGGATTAATTAATAAAGATACTTTCAAAATGGCTCGGTAAAAAGTACCACATTTCTCAGCTCAAAATAATGGAATTTATGAGCTCTTTCACTAAACTAGGGTATTTCCTTTTAACGTATATGGACGTGACATTGTCTTCTTATAACCGGCTTTAGCTCAGACATGAAGCATCAGAAAGCAATGTGACATCCGCGGAGGACGCCTGAGGAATCCCGTATCAGGGAGAGAGAGCAAACTGTGGTGGTGTTTAGTCTTAATAAAACTGGCCAGTAGTGCCATAGCTGAGAAATTGCACAGATGCATTTTTAATAACGTGCTTATTAGTTTCGCATCACCATGAAAAGCAGTGATGAAAATACAGAGGGAACAAGGTGACCTTGTGGATGTAGTGCTTTCTGTTTTAGGAAACATACGGTCTATGTTTAGCATTTGAAATAAACATAATTATGATTAACATGCAAATTTACTATAGTTCCCAGTGTGCGCCGGTCACCATCAAGTGGTACCACCAGGTAGCAAAGATCCTGCAATCCATTATGCAGCCATTGCTCGTGAGCACCAAGGAAACTTTCCTCATTGATGTGCTGCTTCTAGTCATGTAGGTTACTATGTTTTTCATTCTACTTTTGTGTTTATTGGATTTTTGCTTTGGATTTTTTTGAACAAAGGAATAATTAGAAATTTAATTTGAAAATTAAGAAGGAAAGTAAAGACACTCCTCATCAAGTCCTACTTTATTTTGAAGATAATTACTGTTAAATCTTCAGAAGTTTCTTCTGTATTTTTACCTATACGTTTTTAAAGGTACATGCAGATTTCTGTTTTCACATATTCATTTCTGAAATTATCATCGAAGTCCTGTTATAATGGATGAAGATTTACCTCTCCTGCGCCAACCTGTCTGTCCTGACTGATCCTTTCAAAAATTAAGATTTCGGGGTCAGTGATATAGCTCAGCAGCATAAGCGCCTGCCTGGCAAGCGCGAGATCCTGAGTTTGACTCCCGGTACCTGCATATTAAAAAAAAAAAAATTAAGGTTTTTGAAAAGCAATAAGCAAATAATGAAACCACTATAAAGGACATACATACATTTTTTGCCCAGCCAAGTATTATATTACATTTACCATTCCTTTTTTCTTTTTTTTAATATCCTCACCACTGTACCCTTATAAATAATGTCTCCATGTACTATTTACATTGCTTTCAATATTTCCATCTTTATTTTTTTAACCCTTCAGCACACATCCCATAGGACTTTCAATGATGAAATTTTACTTTGATATTGTCCTACATTTGATCAAATGATTTCTGTATATTTCTTTTTTAATTTAATTCCATTTTTTTCCTGCCATAAAATGGTGATATTTTATCACATAATAGCTTTTTAAATCAAACCATTCATGGAAAGTGATAGTCTTGCCATGCTTATATGTATATACACTCTACTCTCAGACTTAATTTTACAAGTCAAATTTTATATGCAACGTGTGAACCATTTTCCCTCTGAAGAAGTCAAGGCTCCATTTATTTCTGTCATGTTCTGTTGCTGTCAGAACACCTTTCAGATATTTATTTATATGTGTTTTTTTTTTCTTTTTTAGTGCTGGAGACTGAACCAGGGCATCACCACAGAACTACATCCTTAGCCCTTTTTATTTATTTATTTGTTTGTTTGTTTGTTTGTTTTTGCGACAGAGTCTTGCTAAGTCACTAACTTGCTCAGGTTGGGTCTGAACTTGCAATCCTCCTGTTTCATCCTCCTCGAATATGGGGATTACAAATGTGCACCACCGTACTTGGTTTGTGACACCTTTTAATTTCTCTTTATGTCCAAGGCAACTTTTAGGATCATTTCTCTATTTTGATTATTCTGAAACTTTACTAATTTGCATGCTCATAGCCCATTTGGATGCATATAAAAATACTATACATGAACAGGTGATGAACAATACAATTTTATTCCTCAGTCCGGGAGGCTGGGCAGTCCAGGATGAGGGCAGTGGCTGACCCGGTGTCTGGTGAGGCCCGGTCTCCTGATTCCTGGAGGGCACTTTTCACATGGTGCCCTCCCGCTGTGGAAGGGCTGAGCATCCTCCCCCAGGCCTCTTTTAGAAGCAGTAATCCCGATCTTGAAGGCTATCCCTCATGACCTAATAAACTTTCAGAGGCCCAGCTTCACAATACCATCACCTTGGGTGTTTAGGTTTCAACATATGAATTTTGAACACGTGAAAACTCAGACCACATCAAGAATTTGGTCATTTCCTTTGGTCATTCACTCTGCTGGATACTCGTGGATCATTTTTGGCACAATATTTCAGAACTGGTCTCTAGTCTCTTACATTTTTCCACTGGTTTTCAATTTCTTTACCCTTTGTCCCAACATTCAGGATATTTCCTTTACTTTGTATTTTAACACTTTAAGACCTCTTCACTGGTTTTTATCTAAGTGCTCTGATTATTTTTTCCTAGTTCTTGTACTTCCAGAAGTTATCATTGATTTAAGATTTTTTTGAACATTTAGCCTACTTTCTGATATGTCCTCAGTGTCCCAGCAGGAGACAGATGCGTTTGAATTTAAAAGGTTTAATTGAAGATATTTTAACGGAAAGATTATTTGTAGATGTTTATGCATCGGTAGAGGAACCAACAAGATATTAATGTTTGCCAAGATGCCATCCCTGCGCTTGAGGCCGAGGAGGAAGAAGTGCTCCCAGAGCTTGGGACCTCACCAGGTTTTAGGGTCAGAGACTCAGTCCCTGCCAAATCACCCTACAGTAGAAGGACCGTCGGATCTCCTTTGGGGAAGAGAGGGAATATTTGTCTACAAAGGCTGGAGGAGAGGAACTGATCATTCATTTGCCCACAACATAAATTTCAAGTAGTGCCCTCGGATAGAATCCTGCTCCTCACTTTCCTGTAACAGCTTCCGTTTTAGGAATTTTATGTAATAAACTGGCTGACTTCCACCAGTATCCTCCACAGGCACTTTCCATTGAAGAA
This sequence comes from Erethizon dorsatum, assembly GCA_028451465.1. Lineage (NCBI taxonomy): Eukaryota > Metazoa > Chordata > Mammalia > Rodentia > Erethizontidae > Erethizon > Erethizon dorsatum. The sequence continues at coordinate 57,979,356 of CM051830.1, read as the reverse complement.
TCTGCTAAATTAGCTGCAATTCTCCATCTGCTTTGTCTCCAAAATATTCTTTTAACTTTATCATCTACTGACATATGCTCTCAGTTTTCTATATCTTTGTCAATTTATACTGTTTTATTTGTTGTAAAGAAAGACAAAGTGAAGTCTTATGAAGAAGAGATAATAGAAGTTACATACATATGGATGATCTTTCAGCCTTAACCAATATTTGTAATTAAAGTTACTTTTGCAATATTATCCAGTTATGAGGTAGTAGCTATGTTACTTTATACTACGACAATATACTGCATGTTTAGCAGCTGATATACTCGATATTCCTCAAAATTAGAGGGAAAAATATTAGGTTCCTATTAGTCATCTACTTCTTTTTCTTTGTTTGTTTTGGTTTGTTGAGACAGGGGCTTGCTAGGTTGTGCATGCTCTCCTCAAGCCTGTGGTGATCTTCCTGCCTCACCCTCCCTGATGCTGGGATTACAGGAGTCGCCACACCGGCTAACTTCTGTTTATAGACATGAAATTCACCATCCTTAGCCTCACTGGCTTCTCAAATGCTTTCTTTCCTTTCTCCACTTATTTACCCTCCCGTACATCTCTACCAAACCCCAATACTCATCCAACATAATAAGGAAAACACAATATTGGATTAATAAACATTGACAAATACCTTCTAATGCTTCCTTAGTCTAAATCACCAGAGCTCTCCTTCTGCATTATTTTTAGGGCAACAATTATTCTAAGAAACCTGTGTAAATGTTTTCATTAAAATTTCTTATATGTGTTAGATTCATTGTCAAAGAATGATGATTATTGTGTGCTTTAAGGAAAGCATTAAACTATTATTTGTTAAAGATATAGGAACTAATGTAAAATATGCTATGAATACTTTAAAATCAGCTATGCTGTATTATATGCAAAGTTTTTCTATATATTTCAATTGCACTTCATTAATATATTTTTAAATGTTCTACAATTCTTACTGTTGTTTCTTTATTCAACTTATTTTAAATTTAGTACTGATGTACTCAATGTCCAGGCTCCATTTAGGTTTCGGTCCATTTCCAGGATTAAATTAATAACAGATTTCACTTTATACATTCATGTTTTTATATATATTTAAGCATTTTTTTATAAATGTATGACCCAAGCCATTGTATTTTGTATGTCAAATTTTAATTTTAATTAATTTTAATTTTAATTGTTAGTTTTTTAATTTTTATTTTAAAGAGAAAAAATGGAACAAAATTTCAAGACAATATAATAGGAGGGTAACAATGATTAATACATTGTGTACTGTTATCTTTAAATTAGTTACTCAGAGTACAAGATATCGGCATTCCATTGTTCAAACAATATTAGCACAAAACTTTCTTAATTGTTAGTTTTGAGCATGATTTTTTTATTGGTATATTTTTGCATATACCATATTCACTGTAGGGAATTTGTACCAATACATTATATGACTTAATTTTTCTCCCTCCCCACACTTCCACTCTTCTGCCACTCCCCATTTACAAAAACATTGTTTCCATTTTTCCTTTACAGTCTCTCTTTTTTTTAAAAATCCCTTTTCCGGGCCGGTGAGATGGCTCAGCGGCGTAAGCGCCTGCCTTGCAAGCGCAAGGGCCCGAGTTCGACTCCCGGATCCCACATATGAAAAAGGTGCCGGTGATATCGCTCAGTGGCACGGGTGCCTGTTGGCGCACGAGGTCCTGAGGTCGACACCCCGGTACCCACAAAAAAAAAAAATCCCTTTTCCTTTCCTTCTCCTCCCTCTCCCCACTCCCTTGTTCCCACACCCATTTGAACAAGTTTTTCCTGCTTCCCAATGTCTATCCTCCATTATGAACCTTATTTACCCTTTGAGGTTCTCACAAAGGAGAAATAATGGGATATTTAAAGCTGTATGTCTGATTTATTTCACTTAAAATTATGGTCTTGAGGTATATACATTTACCTAGAAATGTCTCAAGTTTATCCTACTTTATGGAAGAATAGTACTCCATTATATATAAATGTGACATTTTCTTTATCCATTCATCTGTCGATGGACATATAGGCTATTTCCAAGATTTAGCTGTTATAAATTGTGCTGCTGTAAACATGTTTATACATGTATCACTGTCATGTGATGCTTTTAACTCTTTCAGGAAGATAACTAAAAGGGGAACAGCTGAACCAAATGCAACCTCTAGTTTTAGTTTTTTGAGGGATCTCCATAATGATTTCCATAGTGGTTGCACCTACACTCCCACCAACATTGGAGAAGTGTTCCTTTTTCCCCACAGCCCTTCCAGCATTTGTTATTCATTTATTTCTTGATAATAGCCATTTTTTCTACAGTGAGATGATATCTCAGTATTGTTTTAATTTGCATTATTGGAATGACCAGTAATATTGAACATTTTTTATATATTTATTTGCTGTTTGTATTTCTTCATCTGAAAAGTGTCTATTGATTTTAGATTCCCAGTTTTGGATTGGGTCTTTAAATTTGGGGGGTCAGATTTTTAAAAATTCTTTATATATTCTATATATTAGTCCTTTGAGGTGCAGCAGGTAAAATTTTTTCCCATTCTGTGGGCTGTCTCTTCACTCTGTTGGTGATTTCTTTTGCTTTTGCTATGCAAATCTTTTTGATTTGTTGTGATCCAGTTTTTGATTCTTTGTAATATTTCCTGTGCAATTGGGATTTTGTTCATAAACTCTTTACCAAAAGTTTTGCTTATTCTATATTCTAACAGATTCACTGTTTCTGTTTTAATATTTAGATCTTTCACCCATTTTGATTTTAATTTAGTGCATGGTGAGATATACAGGTCTAAGTTTAATCTTTGGTATGTAGACAGCCAGTTTTTCCAGCACCATTTATTAAGGAGGCTATCTTTCTTCCAATGAAGGTGTTTGGCACCTTTGCCAAAGGTGAGGTAGGTCAGTGTCCTTAGAGTTGTTTCTGAATCTTCTAATCAGTTCCATTGATCCTCAGGCCTGTTTTGTTTTGTTTTGTTACCAGTACCATGCTGTTTTTATCACTGTAGTTTTGCAGTATAATTTCAAATGAGGGATCGTGATGCCCCCTGCCTTGTCTTTGTTGCCCAGAATTGCTTTTGCTGTTCTAGGTCTCTTCTGCTTCTATATGAAGGTTAGGTTTTCTCTAGTTCTTTGAGGTATACTATTGGTATTTTTTGCATGAAATCTGTACTGGAAGTATAGTCATTTTTACTATATTCATTCTGCCTATCCAAGAACAAGGGATATCTTTATTTCTATCTTCTATTATCCTCTTCAGTCTCTTTTGTCAGAGTACTGGATTTTTCAATGTAGAGGTATTTCACTTCCTTTGTTAAATATTTTTTGTGTGTGTGTGGGTATGGGGGGTCGACCTCAGGACCTTGATCGCCAGCAGGCACCCGTGGCTCTGAGCAATATCACCGGCCCTTTTTTTGGATGTGGGTTCTGGGAGTCGAACTCGGGCCCTCGCGCTTGCCAGGCAGGGCCCTCCTTTGTTAAATTAATTCCTAAGTATTTTGTTTTTCTTGATGCTATTGTGAAAGGTGTGGTATCCCTAATTTTTCTCTCAGTGAGTTTCTTATTGGTGTACAGGAATGCTATTGATTTTTGAGCGTTGACTTTGTATCCTGCTACACTACAGAATTTAGTTATTAATTCTAGGAGTTTTGTGGTGGAGTTTTGGGGATCTTCTACATACAGTATCATGTCATCGGCAAACAATGATGATTTAATTTCTTCTTTTCCTATCCGTATTCCTTTTCTTTCTCTCATCTAACTGCTCTGGATAGTGTTTCCAGAACTATATTGAATAGGAGGGGTGATGGTGGGCATCCCTGTCTTGTTCCTGATTTCAGAGTGAAAGCTTTCAGTTTTTTTTTTTTTTGTTTTTTTTGTTTTTTTTTTGTGGGTACTGGGAGGACGACCTCAGGACCTCACGCGCCAACAGGCACCTGTGCCGCTGAGCGATATCACCGGCCCCTTTTTCGTATGTGGGTTCCGGGAGTCGAACTCGGGCCTTCGCGCTTGCAAGGCAGGCGCTTAAGCCACTGAGCCGTCTCACCGGCCCAAGCTTTCAGTTTTTGAACATTTAGTATGATGCAGAGATGCTGTCTTAGTTACTTTTCTCTCATTTCTGAGACAAAATACCCAGCACTCAAGGTTAATAGGGGAAAGGTTTATTTGGCTCACAGTTTGTATGGATTTCAGTCCATAATTGGCTGGCTCCAAGGCAGGGTGGCACGTGGCAGAGGGGCAACAGTTCATGGCGGCAGAAGACAGCAAAAACAACAAGGGAGGAGAGACAAGACTCTTTCTGTCTCTTACATTGTATCTGGTCTACTGAGATTAGGGTGGTGCCAATCTAATCAGTGGACTGATCCAGCAATCACCCACCCTTAGTCCCCGCAACCTCAATCCTACCATTGCATCATGAATCAGTCATACACTGCAGATTCAGCCACCTCCAAAAAAGCCTCATCTAAAACTGCATGAAGCTTTGGGAGGACATCTAGACACAACCCATAACATTCCACTCCTGATCCCCCAAGGACTTACACATAGCCCTTTATGCAAAAGGCATTTAGTCCATCTCCAAGAGTTGCCAGAATCCTAACAGTTTTAGCATTGCTGAAAAACCCAAGTCCAACTTCTCCTCTGAGATTTAAGGAAAACTCTTAGCTGTGAGCCTCTGTACAAATGAAAAGAAAAACACTTCCAACATACAATGGCAAAAGATACATGTTACCATTCCAAAAGGTTCAAATAGGGAGATACAAAGGAATGGGATCAAAGCAACTCCAAAATCCAGCAGGGCAAACATCAAGTCCTGTAGTTCCACGGGCAGCATCTGAGGCAATCTGTGGCCAGACGTGAACTCAAAAGGGCTTGGGTGGCTCTGTCCCTATGGCACTGCTGGTGGTGGTGGCTTCCAGGGCTTCTCTCTGGGGCAACCTCTGCTCCCTCCTTGCAGTTTTTCTCAGACAATCCAAGTTCCTGGCTTCTCCAAATTTCTGGGGTCTTTGCTGCACCTTTGGCTTCACACTTACAGCTTCACACACTGCCCTCTCAGGGGCACACTGCCTGGTCTCCAAGACCTTCCTCTGAAATCTGCGTGGAAGCCTTCCTGACCTCACAATGCTTGCATTCTGCATGTGCCTAAAACCAGCACCACATGGATGATGCTGAGGTCTGCCACTAACTGGAGCAGTAGCCAGGCTTCCTTCTCTCTTGGCTGTAGGGCTCAAGTGCCTGGATTGCTAAACACTTTGCACCCAATCCCAAGTAACATTTATTGATTTGCGTATGTTGAACCATCACTGACTCCCTGGAATGAATCCTACTTGATCATGATATATGATCTTTTTGATGATTTGCTGTATTCTGTTTGCCAGTGTCTTAATGAGGCTGTTTACATCTGTATTCATTAAAGAGATTGGCCTGTAGTTCTCTTTTTTGGTTGGGTCCATGTCTGATTTTGGAATCAGGGTAATGCTTGCTAATTTCAATTTTTCTGATCTAAATTTCCCTACTCATTTATGAGTTATTGGGTCTCACATATGTACTTTAATGACTCTCCAAATGCAAAACACTTGAGAGACTTGAACTTTATTTCAAAACTTTTTTTTGTTACCATAATTTTATGCTTTAAGGATTTTCAATATTTTCATATTCTACAGTAGTGTATTATCTTTTATTGTAATCATTTTCTCACTCACTTTGAAGATAAGCAAATTCTTTACATTCCTGTATAGTGACTTTTTAAAATAAAATATCAAATTTGTTGTTAATTATAGCTGCCATAATTAAAAATGGAACTCTGGCTTCTCACCATGATTTGGGCAAGAAATAGTAGTTGGCATTGCATGTCCTTCTATTAACTTCTCCATTACTTGATAAACATTAGATTAAAAATATTTATTGGTTTCATAGATTTTTCCTTATAAATAAAATTTTATTAAATTTTTAACCACAATTAATAAAAGTATTTGACATTTTGATATAGTATACTAACAAACACATTTTTGAGCTGTAATTTTCTTACTCTGAATTCCTGTTGGCTGATTCGTATTTTACTCTTCATGTTTAAGTTCTCAAAAGATAGCTTGCTTCCTGTATGCATCCATCTACGTAAAGTTTTTCACAATGCTTTTTACTTTGTTAGCCATACTATGTTATCTTCCTTCAATTTCCTTATATCAAAGTGCTTTCTTTCATTGACTTCTTGATTGTAATTGTAACCATCTTGTAAATCCTGTTGAGCACATTTAACAATTGCATTCTCAGACACTAGTTCTTTTTTTTCCAATTTACATTCTCAAATTAAATAAAACTCCAAGCCAGGTGTTAAGGGTGCACACTTATAATTCCAGCACTCTGAGGCAAGAGGATCACAGATTTGAGCCCAGCCTGGGTAAAGTTAGGAACTGTGCATGAGCCTAAGCCAAAATAAAGTGGGTAGAGGGGTATGAATCAGTGTGCAGGCCCTGGGTTCAATCACCAATTCCACAAAACAAAAACAAAAACAAAACCTCTAATTTTTCCTTATATGCCATAAACATTTATCTTTGTTTCATTTTTCTCTTTTCAGCAGGTAGGTAGCAAATAGATTTCTAATTGTCCAACCTTGATTTTTAACCAAAGAGAAGCTGTGCTCTGCTTTGGCAGAGGGGAGAGAAAGGCAGTGAACTGGAAAAGTAGTGCTGGGTTTGCTGTGGCTTAACGTGTCGTTTCTTTCATGAGATAATTGGGTTAGGAGGACCAAGCCAAGACTGAAGTAGAAAACCTAAGTAACAACAAGCCCAAATAGCGGAAAGTACAGTCTTGCAAAACATAATGGGAGCTGCTGTCTCTAGTATTAATAATCAAAAATGTATTTTCCTTGTTAAGGATTTGAATTAATTAATAAAATAGTGTTTCCACTGTGGAGCATCATGTGGTTGCCATAGTTGCTAGCACCAGGAACATCCTTTAGCATCAGATGCAGACAGATTTTTCTCTATTTACTTGGAATGTGTTTCAAGAGACAAAGTTACTCTCTACTCCTCCGAGACAAATGTTGGTAATATGCAGAAACCCCCAAAATATTTACCCTCATAACTGAAAGAGAACCAGGATTTTAGTTTTTTTAATCCGAAAACAATCTAACATTTAGAGTCAAGAAAATGAAGGGGAACCAGGAAAGCAGAGAGACTTGATAGTGTTGTAAAGTCTAAGGGAAGGAACTGGGGAGGGTGTCTGGGAGAAGGCTGAAGAAATGGTCAAGTGAGGGACATCCCAAAGATGTACCAGGACTGCCAAGGGATGGGGATGAAGACTGGCCCTGGGATGTCAACTCAGAGGGAAAAATCAAGCGTGGCAAAGGCAACTTCTTAACATACCTGAGGGGTGGGCAAAGACCAAATGGTGAGAAAAAATGAGAATCAGCTCTGGAAAAAGTTCTTAGAGATTCTTGCTATAGAGCAACATCAAAAACTGAAGAAATGTGCAGGGAGGGAGAAGAGTCAAGGAAGAGATTTTTCTCTTTTTTAGATGACAGATATGAAAGAGTGTTTGTATGGGGCTGGGAATAGTATGATTAAGAGAAAAATGACTGATAAACAGGGAGAAAGAGGGAACATTACTTTCTTGAGGAGGCAAAATAAAAATTGCATTTTGGAGTGTGTGCCCCTGGGGAGGAGTGACTGCTGCTACTGCTGAGGGTATGTCTATGTTTTTTGGGAGGAGGATTTTGCCTTGTGTTCTCTAGGCATTAAACTTTGTCATGTAAGTTTCACCTTCAACAATAAATTATTGCATTAACTATTTTTCTAAGAGACCCCTTTAGAAATAAAGTTCGTATTTGTCTCCTGTTTATCCATACTCAGTGTACTTTATGATGTGCAAAATCATTCATTTTTAACTTCTAAAACCTTAAAAGACTCCTCAACGTTTTTCTAAAAGCCCATTATTCTTTATATGGGTAGTTAAAGGCAAGATTAAAATAAAAATCACTATGCAGAAAATTCTGAGTCTCTTAAAATGTCATGTTTTTAACTTAAATATTATAGACTTCGAGTGAGGAAACAAAATGTCCCTGAATAGTGTGTGAGAGGCTCATTATCATCGTGTTTGAAAGTACAAGGACAAGCAGGAAAAACCACTCTTCATACCTCGGGATGATTCTTCCAGTCGGCTCTGAATTGCTATCATGAAATACCTGAGATGGCTACCTATAAAGAGAAAAGATTTACTTAGCTCAAAGTTTTGAAGGTTCGAAGTTCACAGTCAGGCACCTCACTGACTTGAACTGTGGTGAGGCGATAGATGCCGCTCTGAACCTCAGGTGCTATCAGTTCAGGTGATCAGGTTCTGCCTGCGTCGGTTGTGCCCGGATCCTCTGCTATCTTGGTTAACACAGTCCTGAGAAATCTCAAGAGTCCATAAATACTCTCATTTTGCTTGGTTATGATTGCCCCAAAAGGGATTTAACTGTGCTACCCCCCCCCTTTATTAAGTGCAGTCTTTCCTATCAATAGAGAACCTTTATTGATAGGAATCACTTGTATTCTCTAAAATGAGAGTTCTGGACTTTTCAAACCCCAAGCTGTGTAAAACTTAAAACTTATTCCCAAAGCCACTGTCTGCTCCTCCAAGAAATGCTGGCAACGATGAGGAAATCCCAGAAATGTTCACCCTCATAGTTGAAAGGGAACCTCAATTTTACATTTTTTATCCAAAATCTACTTAATATTTAGAGCTTTCTCCTTTCGATTTTCAAATAGACTCTCATAATGCCCATTGCACAACATGGTTTTTGTTTTGTTTTGTTTTGTTTGTCTTTTTGTTTCATAATTCAGTTTTCTCCAAATGTGCATGCACACACTTGAGAGCCTTTACGCTTAGCAATACAAAACTACTGTACCTTCCTGTTATATTATTAGCTGCTCCCAACAAGGACTATTTCTATCCTACGTTTACTTATATTTCATTTTTGCTTTCTTCTTCTTTCTAAAATAAGTCAAGACAGCCCAAAATAACAAGAGCATTGTTCAGATCCTAATTGTCAAAATATGCTATTGATGAACTTGTTTCCAACAAACGTGTATGACAGAGCCATGGTGCATTAGTTACCATCTTTTCCCAAGATTTCAGTGCTTCCTGAATTCTCACAGCTCATTCCCTTCTACACTTGGTTCTGGGTTTTACTAGATTGTCAGATGTTTGCTGGGAATAAAAAAGGAAAAAAGAAATTGTCTGTGTTGTACTTGTGAGGATCACATCAACTAACGCGTAATTTTGGTTTCTCAATTCCCTCTGACTACAAATACCTCAGAAGTTGGCTGCTTCTTGCAAGGAAGAATATCTTCTACATTCTGTTTCCTCTCACAGGAGGGTGAAGATTCTCTGTTCAACTTCCGCTCCCAGTGAGATGGACACGTGCTACACTAGGCTTTGTGTTACTGAGCTTTAGAATAACACCTCTCTTGAGATTTATGTTTTTCCTGAGCTCAAAGTGGACCATAGATTTCGCAATCATTACAGCCCAAAAAGAACACTACTCTTAAAGTATTCAGGTCACACAGTTATCAAAACATATTTACAAGTCTACTGAAAATATTTAGGCACAGAATGGCCCTTTAAAATACTCTTAGGCATCCTCTGTCACTTCCCAGGTGACTGGTTTTCATATAGGGGAGACTAAGCCACATAGTTGGGGCTTTATGCTCTTCTTCTTTCTAATAGAGGAGTCACTATTGCTTTTATGATATCTCTATCTGTATGTCATAGAAATCAGGTACTAGGAAGCATTATGTTTCAAAAACAAAGTAATGATAAAACATTTCAATGAACTCATTATTTATTATTCATTTTCTCTTCCATAAAAGGATTAAAACAAAAACAACACTCCAAGAAAAATTTTTGGTAAAACTGTTTATGCATTATCTTTATCAAAAGCACATATGTGTATGGATATACACATGTTCACACACATACACACTAACATTAAGGATTTGAAATTGTATGTATATAATTCTTGATGTAGCATGCAAATATCCCTTGATAGCACTTTACATTTGTATAACACTGAATATGTCTTAACTTCTTAAATGAGGCAATAGAATCCCCACTTTTCTCATTAGTACATGAGGATGTCCTAGCACCTCCACTTTGCCTTTTTAAATGGTGCTATTTTCCATGACAATTGATGAAGCTTTGCTCTAAGAGTCAATTTCAGTTTGAAGAATGAACCAGAGTTTGTGAGTCTGGCTGTATGCAACCAATAAAAATAAAAACCTAAAATTTTATGGTCCAAACCATCAATTTTTATTTCAATTTTATTGTCTATCCTCAAGGTAACTGAAAGGCTGGTAATAAGTGTGATTTCTGAGTCTAAACTTGCAGCAATTTCATACCCTTAAGTGCAGATATCGTTGTGATGATGGATTTCATGTTATACTGGGTTTGCCTAAACAAGCCTTCCCAGGGCAGCTGTTGGCTGACACCAAGTGATGGATGATAAGCCCAGTTGCTTATGAAAACTTACACCTTCTGTGTGCATGTGCATGTGTGCGTGTGTGTGTGTGTGTGCGTGTGTGTTTTGAGAGAAATGCATGCTCAGTATCAAATATATTAGCCTCTGATTTCCACGGGTCTCCTGTAACTTCCATAAATAGCCTCTGGTGCCCACTTTCCCATGGCAGAGGCTCATCATCAATTCCCAGTACCCACTCTATGTCACTCACTGGCCTGACAGAGGATGTCAAAGAAAGGAGGGGTTTGCAATCAAGGAATAAGAAATCTCAGCTCTGCACCTGTTAACCGAGGCTTTGGACAAGTTGTTTGCAATGCTCGAACCTCTGGATGACTTCTCGGCTGTTGAATGGAGATAACAATAATTTTCAAGTAAGAGCGCACAGCATAGAGCACGTCCTAGTGATACCTACGTTAGCCTATTCAGGCCGCTTTAACTAAATGACCATTGGCTGGTGGTTCATAAACAGTAAACTATCGCCCCTCACAGTTCTGAAGGCAGGGAAGTCTAAGGTTTGCACTGGAAGATTTGCTGTCTGGGGAGGGCTTTTCTTTGCTTTATAAAAGTCTCTCTGTGTCTTCACAAAGTAGAAGGGGAAAATAATTTCCCTTGGGCTTCCTGTGCAAGAATCCCATTAGGAGGTCTCTTATCTTCTTTATCTCAGCCTCCCTCAGGCCCTATATCTCTTAATTCCATCACTCTGAGGGCAAGATATTCAACATAAGACTTTTAAAGGAATACAGTCCTTCCGACCATAGTGATACCTAATATCACCGATTCAGGCACAGATGAATACATTTCACCAGGAGTGTATGGTACTAAATATTCAAATCAATCACTGGAGCTTGATATCTGGGTTTCAGCAGACTTTCAGTGAGCAGTATACTATTTGATGAGTTCATCAAGTTCGTATTTTTCTGTTTGTCATTTGGGTGTTTCTTTGTCTCAATAATTTTCTGGCTGTTGATAATAGTGTCACTTCTATTATAATTTCTGGTCCATAGTTTTATCATTCTATTATCTTATCACTGTCATCCTTAGTGCACGCAATCTGGATTTAATGAACATACCTCTTTTTTCACAATTAATCTAATTTTATCTTACAGAACCAAAAATTGCTTTGAATACATGATATAGAAATATGATTATGATTTTATCCATTTTATGACCTAGAGTTGTACATTAAATTCAAATCAACAAAATTCCTGACACTTAGGAGCCAGGAAAATACAACTGAAGATAGAGAACAAAATATATGTAGGTGTTGAATGAGGGGCTCTGTAAATGTCTGTTAACTACCATGACGAGAATCTTGGTGGTCAACTTGACTGTGTTAAGAGTACTGCAGAGGGGATTGGAGTGTGAGGACGCTAACCCGCTGACAATTTGGTGGCTGAATGCGCTATGAGGCAGTGGGGTCTGGTTGGAGAAGGGAGTGGGCATGGCGACGTGAATTTGGGAACTCTAACTGGCCTCTGGCTCCCTCTTCCTTGCTGTTCTTCCCCTGTACTCTGCTTCTCAATTGCCATGACAGGCCCAGCTTTGCTTCGCCATGCCCTTCCTCCAGGTTTTGGAGCTACCATGTCAGACCATAGATGGAAACCAGAGCCAAGCTTTTCCTTTAATTTGTGAATATCAGGTATTTTGTCAAAGCAGTGGGAAAGCTGGGCAATACGGGCACATTTAGTCTGTAGTATAGTTTAACTCTGACTTTTTTTTTTTTAACTTTCTGTCTGGATGATCTTTCTGTTGATGAAAATGGGATGTTGGAATCTCCCACCACTTTTGCCTTGGAATCCCTCTCCCTCTTTCAGATCTGGTGATGTTGGTTTGATAAAAATGAGTGGTCTGGCCTTGGATGCACGTACATTTATGACAGTGTCTTCTTTTGAACTGATTTCTTTATTATTGTATAATAACCTTCTTTGTCTGTTTTTTTTTTTTTTTTTCAGTTTTTGTTCTGGATTCTATTCTGTCCACTAGAAATATAGGTACTCCTGCTTGGGTTTGTTTTCCATTCACTTCAAACACATTTTCCAAGCTTCTACTTTCAGTCTGTGTACGTCTTTACTGGTGAAGTCCGCTTCTTTTAGGCAGCATGGAATCACCAGAGGAATAAGTTGTGGTGTTCTATATCACAGTGCAGTGACTGTTATAGTTCACATAACCTGTTATATATTTTATGAAGATCTACACCAGAGGAGCTTGAAAGTTCTAAATATCAAGAAATGACAATAGGAAGGAAATGCTAATTACCCTGATTTGATCGATGTATACTATATATATATGCAATAAAATATCACAAAGTACCCTACTAGTCTATGCAATTAACATTTTTAAATTTAAAATATAAAATGAATATTGAATTCATGCATGGGGAGGGATAAAGCAAAAGATTAATAGGGAAAAATCTTAGGAAAAGAGTGATTTCTAAAAGATTTTCTAGCCTAAAATCAAAGAGAGAGACCTACTCTTTAAAATCTGCTTAAAAACAGATTTTATGGATTGAGTTGTGTTTTTTCTCCCTTCTACCAAGTTCTTATGTTGCGGTCCTATCTTCCAGACCCTTAAAATTTGAGTGTATCAGGAGACAGAGCCTTACAGAAGTAGCTAGGGTTGGATGAGTTTGCATGAGGAGGCCCTGGTCCAACATGACTGGTGTGGTAAGAAAAGCAGACACCAGGTACGCGTGTGCACAGAGAAAAGGCGGTGTGAGGACACAGTGAGAAGGTGGCCATCTGCAAGCCAAGGAGAGAGACCTCAGAAAAACTATCTGTCAAAAATTTGACTTTGGACTTCCACCCTTCAAAACTGTGGGAAAATAATGTCTATCGTCTAAGCCACCCAATCTGATTTGTGGCCTTTTGCTGTGGTAAGCCTAGTGGCCAAAACACAGACAAATACCAAACGAGAAAATGAGCACGTGCTGAGCCCCTGACTTTGCCCTAAATGCTCAAGCCTCCTAACGCGCAAAGGGTTGGTGCGTCAAGATACACATTTTTATCACCCACTCGTGTATGTATTTTATTTTCTGGACATGCAGATTGAGTAGCACGAACAGCGAGTACACCTGCCCACTTCTTTAATCCCGTTTTTCCGGCAGCACTCCCATGTCCGCGTGTGACGGCTCCAGCTCCTCAGGCTTTCTTGCAACTCGCCCCGCGCACTGTCCTCCCCAGGAGCCTTCGCTCACATTTACCATCCTCTCCACCTCCTTCCTATCGAATTCTGCTTAACCTGGTTCTTATCCAATTCTGCCGCTCTAATGCTTCGTGTTTTTAGACTTCTTCGCAAGCCTCCCCTCCTTGGGAATGTGCTCCTCGACACGTGAGAGTCTGGCAACGTCTAACCCCGCTGAGAGCCTTGCTGTTCCATGCCGGTCATCCTCTCCCTTGAGAGCTGAATTACGAAGGAAGGGCAGCACTGCTTCTTGTCAATCCTGCATCAAGCATGGGCTGTCTTTCTTGACATAGTTATAAATACCTGTTTGACAAATAAAGAGTAAATATTATGTAGGCAATAAATTTGGAAGTGGAGAATCAGGAAATATTCCAGAGCCGGTTTCCTCATTTTCTCTCTCATATAATATATATATATACCTTATATGCATACGCACTTTTTTATATACTAGACATGTATATGCAAAAACATAGAGGCAATATATGTATATATTAACTAATTTGGGAAGGCACCAGGGAACAGAAATAATAATTTAGGTGTTTCTGAAATGAAATTCAGGTAACAAACAACCCTCAAAACCCTCATCTTTTTTCACCAACCCTCAAAAATAAAACAAAACAAAAGGACATGTAGCAGACTAGAGATATTTGGAATCTCCATGGTTGGAGATGTTGACTAATAATAATAGGCTTTATGTGCAATTGTGGAACTGCAATTAGAATGAACCGAAAATGTCAAAATATACTTGACTAAATGTCTGACTAGTCTGACCGGGACCTAATTCCAAAATTTTCATGGTGAAATAGCCATCACTATCCAAAAATTTCATGGGTGACCACCCCAGGAGAGAATATAAGATATAAATTTGCAGTAGAAGCCCTACATGAACTCCCAAAATCTCAGTAACACAAAGGGCTAATTTTTAGATCTAGGAATGAAAAGCAGTGAATAGTTCCTTTGAGGATGATTTTTATCATCTATATCATTTTAAATATGCTTTTTGACCCTCTCCTCCTTTCTCTGAATAAGCAGATTTTCTCTAAAACCTCCACTTAAGTTTATCCTTCTTTATGGATGAGTAGTACTCCATTATATTAAAAAGAGACAAAAGGTAAATGGATGCAACTTGAGACCATACTCATAAGTGAAATAAATCAGACTTACATGTGTAAACGTCGTATTGTCTCCCTGGTGTGAGAAACTGAAAGAGTAAATAGGTCTAAAATGTACAATAGATATGGTAAAATGGGAGAAAACTGTTCAAAAGAAAAGAGAAACTGTGATGGGGGAAAGGAAGGAAGGGAAAAGGGAAAAGAAACAAGATAGCTAAGATTAGATATACTGCTAGTTTCTCTTAGTTCATTGAAAAGTTTGTGCTAATATTGTTTGGACAATATCTCATGCTTGTATCTTGTACCCTGAATAACTACTCTGAAGATAACAATATGCAATGTATTAATTATTGTTACTCTCCTATTATCTTGTTTCGAAATTCTGGTGTTTTTTTTTTTCTTTTTATAATAAAAATAAATGAATTGGGCCAGTGATATAGCTCAGCGGCATAAGCACCAGCCTGGCAAGCGCAAGGTCCTGAGTTCAACTCCTGGTACCCACATATAAAAAATAAAAATAAAAATAAATAAATAAATAAATAATAAGTAAATAAAACCTCCACTCACATTGTTTTCTTGACCTGTTTTGACTGATCTGAGTACTTTGGTTCCAGTTACAACTTGACTCAGGATAATCTGATTGTCCATGGCAAGAACACAAGTACCATTATATAAATCCACTCTAAAACTAACAAATTCAGTTTCAAAAACAATCTGCTGACTTTTGTATCCCATTAGTAATTCAAAAAAACTAAATTTCACAGATATTTATGAGCATTCAAAAAGTATGAGTATCATATCTCCAAATATTTTCATTTATATGATTTGGCCAAGTAATATAAAATGTAAATGTGTGCTAACTTAACCTAATGTTTGGGGTTTTCTTGGTGTTCTTTTTATAAAGTAGATATTTTATCTCAAAGAAATTTTACTAAGTGTGGCTTGATTGTTCATAACCACAAATATAATAATTAGATCTATTTTTCTTGTGTAATGTAATCAGTGATCTCGGTATTTAATAATCTACTGCCAATTGTTTCATGACTGCTAAAATATAATTTAAATAGAACCAGTGTTATTAACACAGAGTATTAACCATATCACTGGTATTTAATTTCAATCGCAGGTGCAAAAAATACATTTATTCAGTGGAAAGTCTTGAAGTTTTATCTAGGTACAGCTAAGATGCATAAAATGATGAGGAATACTTTTGTTTTTCATATGACTACAAATGAAGAAAAAATGCATCTGTGTCTCAGTTACTTTTCTCATTGCTGAGACAAAATACCCAACATCCAAGGTTAAAGGAGGAAAGGTTTATTTAGCTCACAGTTTGCAGAGGTTTCTCCATAATTGGCTGGCTCCAAGGCTGGGTGGTGTGGTAGAGGGGCATCGCAGAGGAGAAACAGTTCATGGCAGGCAGAAGGTAGCAAAACAAGCAAGGGACAACCACAGATCTTGCTATCCTTTATATCTTATCCAGGCTACTCAGGGCAGGTAGCACTCACACCTTTAATCCTAGTGCCCTCGGTCCTAGCATTGCACCATGAATCAATTCCATCATCACACATTCTAGATCCAGCCACCTCTGAAAAAGCCCCTCCTATGACTGCACGAGGCTTTGAGGGGACATCTAGACACAAGGCATAACAATCTGTTTGTACAGTTTTTGTGACTGCATCCAGAAAGAAAAGATCATCCAGAATAATGCTTGCTTTGGGATTACCCAGAAAATAATTCAATTGCATGGTATTTTCAGTGCTAAATTCAAAGCTTCAGCTGCTCTTTGTTCAGCTGCCTCTAATTGCTAGAAAATCTGGTTATGACCAAGAGAACAAAAGGTAGTGTGCCCATAGAATGCCCCATGGGCAGAGGGATGATGGAACTCTAGCATGGAGACGAGAGCCAACATCTGGCCACAGAGGAGGGGCATCTAAGCACCTGGCAACTTGTGGGCTTTCTGCCCATGATGAGCTGTCACCTGGGAACCTCACACGACAGAAGAGAATTGTTGCTGTATTATTAGAATACAGTTATTGGTATAAGCTAAAACTGGGAACTTATTTTTCTAAGTCCAATGCCTAAGTTCAGGAAGAAATCAAGGGCAGGTAAATCATAACTTTGCCAATTCAGATGTTGATTGTTTACTGGAGTGACAAAACAGAAACATGAAGCAATAATACAAAAAGAGAAGTAGTATAATAATTGAATTAAAAATAAATGACATAGTTCAATGGCATTAGATGCTAAAGAAAGGATGATTATGAGAGCAAATATGAGAAACATTTAAAGTGGTGTTTATTTAAAATCTTAATTATGAATAGCATTTAAGTGGGTAAAAGAGAAAACTGGGCAGATAGGAAAACAGGATCCACCAAAGGACCCACAGGATTCATAACCAAGTGAAGTCTTCGAACAAAGACACTGACCTAAGTGTAGCATCGGATTCTACTCGCAGAGCTGACATAGATAAAACTGGTGACATAATAAGGGTCTGAACTGGAAAGATGGGGCCTTGAATTCCCATCTCGAATGCACAGATATAGACTTGATTCTTTTTTTTTTTTTTTTTTTTTTTGTGGGTACCGGGGGTCGACCTCAGGACCTTGCGTGCCAGCAGGCGCCCGTGCCGCTGAGTGATATCACCGGCCCCTTTTTCGTATGTGGGATCTGGGAGTCGAACTCGGGCCCTCGTGCTTGCCGGGCAGGCGCTTAAGCCACTGAGCCATCTCACCAGCCCCTAGACTTGATTCTTTAGGCAATGGTCTTACACTCAAAGTTTTAAATTGGGAAGTTTTGTAAGTTTGATTTCTTTCAAAGTCATGATGTGGGAGTAGAAAATGGCAGCAATTCCCTGTTGCCTGTGGAACCTGCCTGAATAAATATTATGAAACTCAAATTAGTCTTAAAAGATATATCCACTAAACCTGTGTAATTTAAAAATCAATTTGAAGTTGGAATTTAATAAATATCTTCTAAACTATATGAATATAAAATAGCCCCAGATAAACTGGGGTAATATGATTGGATAAAAATAGTATATATCAGCATCAACTATCTAAATCAATGCTTATATCCTTTTTTCTATTCATGTGAATAGTCAGTTTATGGGCCTGAATCTTCCCTGAGAAAAGTAGATTTGTTATTTTGTACAAATTTATTTGTATCATTATGACTGGTTGAATCAATTATTCATATTCGAAGTAAATATGATTAGTAATCAACAAGATATATATACAGATATAGATAGATATAAAGTTCCTGTGGGAAGTTTTATTACTGTCAATTAAAAACAGTTCCATCGGGGCTGGTGAGATAGCTCAGCAGCATAAGTGCCTGCCTGGCAAGCGCGAGGTCCTGAGTTTGACTCCCGGAACCCACATACAAAAAAAGGGCCGGTGATATCGTTCAGAGGCATGGGCACCCGCTGGCACGCAAGGCCTGAGGTCAACCCCCGGTACCCACAAAAAAAAAAAAAAAACAGTTCTGTTAAGCATAAAATTGAAGGCAGAGTCATTTCTAAACCATGACTTCTGTAATGCTCAAGAAAAAACGGGTGAGAAAATTGATTTCTAACATGATAGAATTTTACCATTTGCTGCTGTTTTGATTACTTATTTATAAGACTGGCATATTGTTTCTATCCCTTTCACATTTTGCTAACACATATGAACACATAGTTCCTGCTGCGTAATGACATTGGAACCACATGAAACATGTGTCAGTATGCCACTTTCATTTTTATGCTGTTCAGCAGTCCCCTGACCTTCCCGAGCACCTACACTGAATACCCATATACAATAAATAGAATTTAGAACACAAGGCACTTTTCTTCCAGGTCCTAATTAATGATTAGTATTCTGTGAGTACAAGTGATGAACGTGAACAATCATGGAAAGTTTGGGAGAAGAGCAATTGAAGGTAGTTCGAATCCCACTGGTCCTCCATAGAGTTCTATATATATGTTTCTAATTATACAAAAGAAAGTCTGTTCTATTCATTTGACCTTGTAAGCACCCTTGTGCTGAGTTTAATAGAAAGCATTACAAAGCCCTGATGGAAAAATTTTACACTGCATAGTGTGTTAGGTAAACTGTATCGTCAGCAAATGCTAAGCAACAATGTGGTGAGGCTGTTTTCCTACATTCAGTCACTTCCTGTTACATTCAGTCGAGCGCAATCACAGCAACATTGCCTCCACTCTAATGAGCCTAAGGGGAAAGATATGACTGCTGTTAAAAAGTGTGTCTCTTGAATAGAATAACAACCTTGCTAGCTGAAATATTAGAATTGCATTTTCAGCGAGGAAAACTTGATTGTCTACATTGTTATAATGGAGGCGTACTTACCTTTCATCTTACCCCAGCAGAACTGCCAGTTGTCCGGGATATGTGCAGAAGAAAGACAATATGCTGCCCTTGTATTCATTTACAGTGGGTAATTTATTTCACAAATGATAATAGCTTTGGAAACAAGAATAACCAATGCAGAATTTGAAGTATAAAAGAAAAATCCTCGCATTGATCAAAAGGTGAAAACCAGTATAAATTAATGCGTAGATAACAGTGTTCCTGATAGTGAAGCAGACTACCTCTGTGACAATGAGTACAAATTGGATTAAACGATACAATAAATTTCAAGGAAAAGCTCCAATGCAATACGTCTATCAGTAATTTTCCTCGATCTATAATCCTTTCCCCCATACTTTCTGATTTCCTCTCCTTTACCCATGTCAAAGACCATGCGAAATCTCTAGCTTGGAGTTGGTAATCGAAGATGAATCGCCTGATCTTCATATTCGTGCAGGACGTTCTGTGCGGCTAACACTAACTGAAAGAGGGACGTCTTGAGACGTTAACAGAACCTATTGTCAGGCCCAGCTCCAGTTTAAAATTTCAACCCAGTAACCAATCAATAATGATACTTTTTCAGATTGTAAGAAAATATGAAAGATTTTTTTATACATTGCTTCAAATAGTGGATCATCTTGGTACTCTTAGTACTCTAAGCCCCAAAATCTGCCTCGATCAGGGTTTTGCTAGGTAAACAGAATCAGCGGGAAATGTATATTAAGAAATGTTTTTCCAACAATTGGCGTATGCAGTTAGAGATCCAGCTGTGGGTGTAAAGTCCGCAGGGCAGGTTGGCAGGCCGGGAACTGGGGCAGGAGCTGGCGCCTCCGTCCACAGCTGGGATCTCCTTCCCCAGGGAACCTCGTGCTGCTCCGGGCGCGCCCCACTGACAGGACGCCCTCTGCGAGAAGACTCTCGTGCAAGGCCAGCTGTGCAGATGCGAGCTACAGCTCTCACACGTCTTAGATGCTTGCACCACTGCGGAATCAAGGAGCTGGGGACTGTCGCCTCTCCAAGATAACGCACAAAATCACCACCACGGCCATTCAGTTGAGAAAAATGTCTGAAGGAGACCTAAGAAAATATAACGTGAGTAGTGAGAAAGTGAATAACATTGCAGGTTAATTTCTACAAATTTTCCCAAGAAAATAAATAAAATATATTTATTTAGAGAATATACTCTATAACGTAGCTTTATAGCTTTATAGAAAATAGTGGGAAAGTTGAGGGGAAAAATGCTCAGATATCCAATAACTGGATATTTTGAAATAAATTAAAGTGAAATAAATATGAACAGTTATGTTAAAATTAAAATTTTGGAATAGTTAATACCATACATAAATGTTTACATTATTAAGTTAATAAAGAAAACTAAATATGAAAGCATTTCTACATTATATTTTCAATATTGGAGAAAATTCTATACAATAAATAGAGTTTTAAATTATACTAGAATAATGATGTTCCTTTCTGAGATAAATACAAGTTTTTCTATTGTGCTTTTCCACTTTTAATATCTTAGTATCTTAAGAAATTTTCTCCAACAAATATTTGTCATTAAAAAGCATGCTGTCTTAAATAAAAATGCTGTTTGTCTTATTAAATGGCAAATGTTTTAGACAATACTCCACAAACTGCTTCCACATGTAATGCTGTAGTATCTGGCAGACACGAGGCCCTGCTTCAGATGTGAGTACAGTAATATTACAACAATGCCTCCCACGGCGTGAAACTGCTAGTCCCTGTGCGGATGACACGCACCCACATGTCAAAGCACAGAGCTGGGGCCAGTGAGACAGCTCAGCGGCATAAGCACCTGCCTGGCCAGCGTGAGGTCCCGAGTTTGACTCCCGGAACCCACAAGAAAAAAAAAAAGAAAAAAATAAGCAGGGAGCTTAAGTGAGCTGATTTTGAACCCAACTCTCATTTCCACCTGCAGGCACACAAAACTTTTAAGACTCCATTTTAATCATTTCTCTTACGCCTTTCACCTCCAATCAAAATCTCAAGTCTGTATTTTCTATTACTCTTCCATTTTTTAAAAAATTATCATGCAAGGATCAATGGAATTTTTCTCATTGAAATCTAAAGATTTCCAACTTTATAATTTATGGTAGCCTTACCACACAACTTAGTATAAGTGTACATTAAAATAATATATATGTAACATTGTATCATTTTAGTTCGTTAAGTAAAAAATTTCAAAACCATAAAGACCACAGTTCAATGTGGAATAAGTGCAGATTAGTAAATAAAGAAAAAAGGTAAAATGAATGTAGTTTTTATGTGTAATAAACAAGCAATAATACAAAAAAATTGCAGAGGTATATATTTGCATTGCTACTAGAGTAAAATGTTTTATTTTGTAATAACAATATAAATACATTTTCATACATTTTAAATACATATATTCAGGTGGGTATATGCAAATATATGTGTGTATTTATGTCTATATGTGTTTGTATGTATTTCCCTTTAAATTTTAGAATATAAAGTAAAATTTATTCTGAACATGCAACTTAATTTTGATAAAATGCTATTGATATTTTTGGGATAGAATAACAGATTCTAAATTAAAAGCATATAAAATGCAAAGGAAATCTTTGCAGGGGAGTTAGAGGACATTGGCATGCCAAATATTGAACTAAACTACGCCCTTAAAATAATTCAAGAAATATAATTGGATTCAAGTATCACACTGAAAGACTATAAAGTACAAGTTGAAGAAATATATGCTAATATACACATTATCTGAGCTGGACATGGTAGCGCATGCCTGTAGTTCTAACACTCAGGAGGCTGAGGCAGGAAGATTATAGGAAGTTCACGGCCAGCCTGGGCTACATAGGAAATTCAAGTCCAGGCTAAGCTACACAGGGAGACTCTGTCTCAAAAACAACAACAAAAATATCTGATTGCGATGATGGCCTTCAAATCTGTCTACAAAAATAAAACATTAAAAAAAACCAATGATTTATTTCTTAGAGGGGAAAGGATTTTCATGCAAAGCATACTAAAAAAAAAAAAAACTAATGTGCCTTATCATCTGAATATAAATCCAAAAATCTTGAGCAGATGTACTCATGCTGATTTGAATAGGATTTCTGAAGTGTAATTGAGCGATTAGATGGAAAATCCTTAAATTTGTTTATAATTTGGTTCAATCATTTATTTCTAAGTATATTTTCTAAAGAAATAAGGAAACAAGGGTGAAATGACTTTTCAAGAATTAATTATTACATAATTGTTTTTAATTTTAAAACCCTGGAACAAATGTCTAATCATAGGGTTCACTGAAGTAAGTTGTAATATAGTCATAGAAAAGAAAATTACATGGATCAAAATATACTGATATAAATGTCTTGTTATTGACATATATTTTACTGATATTATTGTGAAAGACAAATGGTGAAAGGTTCTCAGTGATTAATTCATTAGATGTTGGGTACATTTAAAAAAATTTTTTTGGTAATGAATATCTACTATTTCCATTGTCAGGAAAAACAATAAAGTTCATACATATTATATTTTAAATTACCGTTGTATTTGTTATAACCAAAGGCCAAACAACTATGTCTGGTATTTTAGTGTATTTTATTTGCTTCATAAAATATGGGACATTAGTTCATTACCAAAGCATTGGTGAATAATTATTGCTATTTTAATATCACAAAACAGTACAAACTGTTTTTCCAAGCATTAAAATTCAGAAAATGATTGGAACAGAAATAGTTGGGTTTTTTTATTTTTATCATTTAATGAATGGCTTCCTTGAAGCTATATCCTGCCTAAGATATTTTTAACAGTTTAATTGTAAGAAGTAATTAACCCAGAAAGTTTGTAGTTTGCTTCTAAATAAAGAATCCAAGAATATCAAGTGAGTTCTAAAAAATATTCCTCTAATTTTAATATAGGAAATAACATTAATCATTTAAAAATTTTTTCAGAATGTTTCTTTGACTAAATCTCAATATTGTCTGCATGGCTGTATTTGATCTTAGCTCTATTAAGTTTATATCATGATAAAAATGGAAAATAGATGCGAAGAATTACTGTAAACACTATTTTTAAGGGAAAAAGAACACACACAACATATAAATATGTTCAACTCTTTCATCATATGTAATCCAAAGCCATTATAAAAGTGTCTACATGTATTTGTGTGTTTATATATGTGTGTGTATTTAAAGCTGGACCATACCCACATATATAGAACACTGGACTCAAATTAGATATTCTGCGGTCATAAAAATATCACTAAATTTCACCATTTGCTAGTCACTCCATTTCAAAGAATTAAAAGTAAACAGAATATTCTCTGAGCATATTGTTTAGCTCTCTGAACTAAAATAAAAAACAGAGAATCCTTGTATATCTTTAAGTTCTGCAATTCTGAATGATTGTTGAACCAAAGGAAACAACTGTAAATACTTTGATGATGATAATGAAAGAGAACATGTGAATGTCTAAGTTTATGTGTAGAAGGAAATTTTTAATCTTTACGGAATATTAGTATAAAAACCTCACAAACAGAAGAATAAAGTAAACACAGTAAGAGTTAAAGAAATCATAAAGATAAAAGTGAAAGAGAAATCTCAAAGAAAATTCCAGAACCAATTGGCTATACAAGTGAGTTCTACCATATGTAAAAGCTAAACGTAACATCAATATAATACAGACCTTCTGAAAGTACAGTAGACCCTTGACTTTCAAATTCAGTTCATTTGTGAGGGCTGGTCATAACTCCATTTGGTTGTAAGTCAAGACTATTTTTCCCATAAGAAAAAATGGAAATACCCGTAACACATTCCAAACCTCCCAAAGCACTCCTTAACTAACATTTCATAATAAAAAAGGGTTATGTAATTGTGCAATTTACCAGGAACACCAATAATTTTCCTAGTGTATTCACTACAAAGTTATAAAATGTGCCCAGTTTACCAGAAACAACAATGTCATACTGTACTCAACATTCAAGTTGACATCTCTGGCTTGCAGGAAGGGAGGATGGAATGGAAGGTGGTTATTATTTGGAAGGAGAGTCCCCTTCCATAGGAACATCAGGAATCGGGCTCTCTGCTGTCCTTTCTCTCCTTGGGAGAGTCTGCAGCCCACTTGGACCTGCTTCTGGCTCACTAGGTCTCAAACTTTTCAGAACTAAAATCTGGTCTAAGGTTGTCTGTTTCTGTCTTTTCTTTAACTCTGTTCTGTAGTATGACATGGCATTGTCATTAAGCAAGTGAATGCAATGATTAGCTTTTTCTCTGTCTGGGTGGGTCTTCTCTACAAATGTTTGTAGCTGTGTCCATTTTTTCAGGATTTCCTTTATTTCGGAAGAACTTTGCTGCACTGATGGCTGATTCCTCCTCCTCTTCAGAAAGCTCCTCAGCTGCCATTCTCTGTGGCTCAGCCAGAAGTTTCTGAAGTTCCTCTGCAGACAGTTCCTCTGAGGGTTCCTCCCTCAGCATCACCACTGTCTACCTGCAAGCCTGTGGACTCTGCTGTAGTGACAGTGTCATCAACCACAGGGTCAACTGAAGGTTCAGGCTCCTCTACACAGCCTTCAGAGTCTCTCTCCTGTATAATCTTAGGCTACAATTTCTTCCAGGCAGATCTCAGTGTCCTTAGAGAGACATTGGCCTAGGATTTCTCAATGAACCCCTCACAGGAAAGGATGTTGTAATGTTCCTTCCAGAACTCTTTAAGGGTTAAATCTGTATCTGAGACCACCTGGAAGCACTTCAGGAATAATTCCTTGGTGTATAGCTTTTTAAAGTTAGTGTAACCTGCTGGTCCATGGGCTACAGTGGAGGAGTTGTATTAGGTGGGAGGAACTTGACTGAGAGCCATGAGAATTCTTCAGCCAGTTCTTCTTCCAAATCTCATGGGTGAGCAGGAGCACTGTCCACGAAGAGGAGAGCTTTGAGTGGTGAACCTTTGTCCTCTAGATATTTCTTAACAGTAGGACAGAAAGCCTTCCTGAGCCACTCGAGAAAAAGCACCCTTGTTACCCAGGCTTTTGCATTAAATCTCCACATGATAAGCTTCCCTAGCCTATTCCTCATGATTTTATGTCTTATGAACACTCTAGGGGTCTCAAAGTGATAAACCAAGACAGACTTTACCTTGAGGTCACCATTTACATTGGCACATAACAAAGATTTAGCCTATCCTTCATAGGCTTCTGGCCTGGCATTTTCTTCTCTTCCTGGGTAATGTATGTTCTCCTGGGAATTTTTTTTCCAGAAAAGGCCAGTTTTGTCACACTTGAAAACTTGATGAGAGCAAAAACCATTCTCTGTGTCATCATTTTGAAGTGGTACATGTAATTTTCAGCAGTCTTTTTATCAGCACAGGCTGCTTCACCATGGCAAGTCACCCTATGAAACCCAGTTTTCACTTAAAATTGTGAAACCACCCCTTACAATGTTTCATCATTGTCAGTCATTGATGGATTATCCTTTACAAGATCTGCTTTTATAGCCCTAGATTGCTCACAAATTACAGACTCAGATAAGCTATAACCTGCCATCTGCCTCATTTATCCACACTGATAGCCTTTCTACCTCATCTAACACTGTTGATCGTGATTTAATAATTTGAGTAACACCTTTAGAAACACTAGCTTCCTTATACAAATCTTTTCTGTGTAAGATTGTCGAGATCATGGATTTTGACTTGCTGTACATATTAGCGAGATTGTTCACATGAATGCCACTGTCATATTTCTCCACAATTTCCTTCTTCTTTTCAATTGTGATTGCTTTCGTTATCTTCCCTTTCTTCCTTAGCTTCTTTTCTAGCTTTTTGGGGGGCCATTGTGATATCAGTAATCATAGCAATTATATAAAGCTTTGACCAAAATCACGTCCATAAACACACACATCTGGGCTCAGACTGATGTTTACACTACACTTACACATACTTTTCTGGCATCATGAGTCTTTGTCTACAACCACACAAGTGGCTGGCATTAAGGTTGTAACTCAAGACTTGGTTGTAAGTTAAACACAGAAGTCTGGTCATAATCCAAGTTGTTTGTATATGATGCTGGTCATAAATCAAGGATCCACTGTATATAAGGACAGCATAACCTTGATAGAAGAATTTTACAAGAGTGGAAATTCCAAAACCAATTTCTCATTAACATATAGGTAAAATTCCTTGAAATATAGAAAAGTGTACCCAGGGCTATATAATTTTTATTGTATAATTTCTTATTTGTTCTCAATTGTGATGAAGTGTGTTGGCTGGGTTTTGAATATTTGGAAATATTCCTAGAATTAGTTTCACTTGGTTAAGATGTATGAAGAAAAAGAGAGAGCCCAGGAAGACAAGCACACACACACAAACACACACACATACTACAGGCAAAACAATGTGGGAGGGGTGAAGTAGGAAGTCTTACTCTACTGGATATTAAATACCATATTTTAGAATAACTCTCAAGACAGTTATGTATTGGTGCAAGAAAGAAAAATTGACCAATTGAGCAGAATAGAGTGTAAAAACAGAAATATATATACATACATATATATATATATATATGTATATATATACATATATATATGATTTATGACAGAAGTAATATTGCAAACTGTGAGAAATGGATAGTTTGGGATTTTTTCACTCATCTTGTGTCAATTGGATTT
Source organism: Erethizon dorsatum (assembly GCA_028451465.1). Classification (NCBI taxonomy): domain Eukaryota; kingdom Metazoa; phylum Chordata; class Mammalia; order Rodentia; family Erethizontidae; genus Erethizon; species Erethizon dorsatum. The sequence goes on along the minus strand of CM051830.1, from coordinate 57,952,541 downwards.
CCATGAGCGAGCATACCTCAGACTGTATGAAAGTCCATCTCAGATTGATTGCATATCTAAATGTCAAAAATAAAATATATCTTCAAGATAAGATAGATTAAAAACAAGAACAAAAAACACTAATAAGTAAAATGTTGATAAACTAATATGAATTAAAATTAAGAATTATATTCAGCAAAAAAGGAAAAATTATCATTAAGAAAGTGAAAAGTAAGACACTAAATGGAAAAACAAAACATTTATAATATATTTAAACAAAAGAGCATACATCCCCAAACAAAAAAACTCTAAATCTTTTCTGTTGTCTTCAACAGAAATGCATATTCACATGTACCAACCTATATGATCAAACATGTTTATAACAGCACTAGTCAGAACAGCCCCCAAATGAAAACCAAACATGCAGCACTGGTACAACAAACACCTTAGAAATATCCAGCGATCTACCTTGAAAATGAAAACACTATCAACAAACAGCTATTAATTTCAATAACAAGAATGAATACCAAAATCATAATGTTGAATAAAGACAGAGGTGTGCGTCTGTTGTGAGTGTGGGTGGGTGTGCTGAGATGGGAAGTAATTTTTTACTTTTTGACCAAGATGATGCTTACTTCAACACGTTCACAATATGGTATTTCATAGAACTTTCCCATTTATCCTCTTAATTGTGTATTTTACAATTCAATAATAGTTTATGCAAATGTATGAAAGATAGAATGTCGCATATTCATGGTACAAGGTAATATTGACAGGTGGGTGTCATGTGGGTGTTTTTAAAGTATGTATAAAACACTATAATAAGGGTTACTTGTTTGGTAAACAGAGTGATTAGATCACAAATCTACTGATTTTTCTCTAAAAGGTGGGGCATATTTTTGGCTTTGGGGGCTTTAGCATCTTTGTGGCAAGTATTCAACACCATGAAAGTGCCCATTAATGACACACAGAGGAACGTTTTTGTGTTCCAATTAAACTTTACTTCCAAGAGCTGATAGGCAAGATTTGGTCCATAGGCCAGAGTTTGCATATTCCTGGACTCAGTGAAAAGTTAAATATATGGTTATAGTACATGAGAAACTTATATCTACATATTAAATTATTGCTGAAATATCTGTTTTTCTAAACTTTAAAAAAGGAGCACATGTAACTTTATACTTTTAATCTTCTAATTAAGTTACATTTATGTTTCTTAAGATTTTTACATTCTACTTCTTAGAACGAATTATATTTCTACAATCAAATACTCTCTGTAGTATTTGTTTTCCGTGTGTATAGTATAAATTTATAATTTACACATTTATAAAGTTATATTGTGACCACATGTAAGCCTGATTCTTTTCAGTACTTTTCACTCAACTATGAAAATTCAACAATGAAAAAATAAATAAATAAGTAAAACCAACAATGTAAAAAAATAACCGAAATAGAGTATTACAAGCTAGCGTTATTTCATTAACTATTGAGAAAGATGTTTATTCTCAAAACTTACTCATTTCATTAAGTGGTTGCTACAACTTGTTGTTTTGTCAAAATTTAGTGTTGTATTTATGTACTTAAGGCAATAAGTGTTTCTAATTTAAAACAGATTAATCTACACCTGGCTTTGTTGGTCGTATGGTGAGATAATCTATTTACCCTTTCTTATTTGGCAATAGCTTAATTAATTGGTCAGACAAATGTTTATACAACACATAATGAAGTCACAAATTTCCTTCCTAAATGTTTGCAGGCAAAATTAGATCCATGTGCGGCTGAACTGATTATTCTAGGGAGGACTGTGAAGAGCAGAGAATCTATCAGTCATGTATCTGGAAAACCCCTGCCGAAATCAGGCTCTTTTTATTGGTGGATCACCAGAACATCACAGGGAAAATCAGGTATTTCCACTGATGTTTTCAAGATACTATGTCATTTTAATGAAAAGACAAAAAGGACAATATTAGTTTCCCACTTAGTTGGTATATCTACATGGTTTCAAAAGGAAATTTTGAACAACTCTATTAACATACCTCATATATATATTTTTACCTACTGTGCTAACTATACTAAAAGTTTATTGTTCTTAATAAATAGAATTGCTCCAGTGCTGAGCTGATTTTCCATCCTATAGCTATAATTTGTGTACTTTTCTTAATATTAAGCATATGGGCACCCCCTAAGCTAATGATTTTCATAGGACATGGGAGTGGGTTGCTTAACAATTCACCAAAATATAATTTGAAAAATAGAACTTGCAGGTTATTGCTAGTCTCTGTTTCATGTGAATTTACTAAAATATGGGGATGTTATTGCACTTTGTGCATGCTCCAGCCAACTTCCTAAATTTCCCTAGAGATAATTAGCTTGCTGTCTTCATTATTAAGCTACATTTTAGTATAATAACCTGGATGTTGACTTAAATGCTATTGATTATTTGGCCCCACTTTGTGTTATCACTGAGAATTGCCTTAAAAATTTAAAGTTGTTTTCTGAGTGTATCAATGGCTAATTATATTTATGAATGTTTTCTCATACTAAATTTACCATCCTACTTCACATATTTAAATATATGTTCTTCATATTATTGGAAATATAAATGTTCTTATTTAAAGTTCTATAAGTAATACCTGTTCCTATAAATCTGTTTACTGTATTATGGCTTCTGGTACCCAGAAGACAAACATTTTAAAGCAAATATACATAAAGAAGAAAATTTGCTTGCAAAGTTGGTGGGACACATAGCATTTAATGAAGTTGGGACATTCTACATCAGTCAGCATGCACAGGAAGTATTTTAGATTCAGATTTATGGCATTAGAAGTTTATTTATTGAACATTAAACAGACTCTCACTATAAAATTGATGTGCTTTATTGACTTTTTCTGGATAAACCAGTGTAAGCTCCAAAAGTGCGGAAAATGTTTTGCTTACACCAGGGCAAGGACAGTTTTATCACAATTATAATTCCATGAATGGTTTTTAAGTGAAAGTGGCAATTAAAGAATGGATTAAATGATTCTAAAACTTACATAAATTAAACTTGAATCATTTACATTTAAATTGATATCTTATTTCAAAACTATGCCTATGTTTTCCTAAAGTAAAAAATAGATTTTAAGCCAGGTGTGGACACACACCTGTAATCCCAGCACTCTAAGAAGTGGAGGCAGGAGGGTCATAATTTCGAGTCCGATGAGGGAAAGTTAGATCCCATTTAAAAAAAAAAAAAAAAAAAAAAGGAGGCTGAAGATGTACTTCAGGGTAGATGCCCTAGGTTCAATTCTGAAGTACTAGATATAGATAGATGATTGATAGATTAGATAGATAGATAGATAGATAGATAGATAGATAGATAGATAGATGATAGATGATAGATAGATGAGAGATAGCTCCATGTAGACTGCAGTCTTTTGAAGATACAAATTCTCAAGATTCAAGGGGCTAATGTTCTGTTGGGTAGATACACAAATATTGATAATATAGTTAGCTGTTACAAATATTAACAATATGTATAAGCAAGATAGGAAAATATGAAAAAAGCCTGCCGAGTGTGTGCCTGGTGAATAATATGCTGATTGTTCTTCCAGACAAAGGTAATTTCACACAGACATAAGTAATGGAAAGGCTGGGAGGAAGAGAGGGGTTAGAAATAATTAATTCTTGTGGAGACATGGAGAGTGATACAAAGAGAGCAAGAGGAGGACTTCATTTTGGACAAGTGAACAGGGACCGGAGTATAATGTAAAGTAGTATAGATTTACACGCTGTACTGAAGAAGCCACTTAAGAAGTCTGAATAGGAAATGGTCTTAAACTGCTTTCACCCTGATAGCAACTGAAGTGTAGAACTGAAAGTGTTTAAACTACAGGGTAAGAATTGGTCAAGTTAGATTACAGGGAAAATAAGACATGAGGTGGCAATGGCTTTGGGAAATGACTATGAAAGCTACTGAACGTACCAATAATTATAGTAAGAAGGAAAAAGTGGAATTCAAACAGCCAGTTTGATTGACATCACTAGAGCATTTTTGGTGCCATTCTTAAAGTGGAGAACATGAGATTACTTACAGGGAAAAGTGACAAGTTCATTTTTGCATTTGGGTTACCCTCTGGCAGAAATGATTTTCAAACACTGAACAACTGGCCCTGCTGTCACCACTAATTTATTAGCTCATTGTATCAGTATATTTCTGCTCAATACCATTTGTATCACTGGAACAGCATAATATAGAATAAGTCACTTGAAATAAGGGAATTGAGTTCACAAGGGACAATGAATATATGGCTGTGTATCTTTGTACAGGGGTAGTCGAAGCCAAAGTCTTTGATTGGATTGATTTTGTAGATTAAAAAAGAAGTGGCTGGAGAGTTGGGGATCAGCAATCCGAGAGTGGGCTGAGGAGAAGTATCCACAAAGTGGGTAAGAAATAGAGAGCTTGATAGTAGACAAAGCAAAAAATGCAACCCAAAAAAAAAAAGAGAATTATGTGTTCTTTGCAAAAGAATTATGCATTCAATACCAGTGCTACAAAAGCTTAACCAGCAGTTTCCAGAGAAGAGAATAAGAGAGGAAATCAAATTGTAATATTGTAAGGATGAATTTTGAAATAAAAAAAAAGCAAGAGAATGATTTTATGCTACTTTCTCTAGAAACTTGTTAACGATCAGAGAGAGAAGTTACTAAGTAGGGGAAGACAACATGTTAAAACCGCACAGATATATGACAATTTATTATATTCCTAAATATTGCCTCCCAAAAACTTGGTCTAAAAGGATTGGTATTCACTAAAGGAAAAGCTTCCTAACCGTTGGGTGTTCATCTCATGTGAAATATCTGGACATTTCAGTATTCACTGAGTAGACCAGAAAAGATTCCTTGAAATCAAAAAGACCTCCAACTAAGCAGATTTTCCCTCTTTCTAAAATATGCATTATTTGAAGGTTTTATGTCAGTTCCTTATTGATTATTAATCTTCTTCTTATTTCATTACCTTGTCTCAGAAACTCTATGTAATGTGAAGACATGTATGAATATGCGTGTGTGATATACACTTATATTGCTATACACTAAATGATTAATACAGGTAAACTTAGAATGCTGCAGATGATGGTATTTAAAGAGAACTCATACGATGAATCAGAAAAAGAGAAGGTAAAGCCAACTTTGTGAACCTTTTTCTACAATACAACCTCTCTGAATATCTCAGCATCAGGCAGGCTTTAACTATCTAATTGTTGTGTTCTGATTAAGAGCTGCTATTTAAGCACAGTGGGTTGTCAGTGCCCAGAAAATTAAAAACAACAGGTTTGCAGTATAAAACACCAAGGAAAGTAACTATACTTGATTCCTCAAACCCATAAGGGCTAAGTAACACTTCTCCTCTAACCTCTAAGCTTCCAATAATGCATCTCTGTACTGGCCCAAGCCCCAGCACATGATAAGAGTCCCTACCCAGTGTGTACGAGCGGACAGGTTGTTTAATGCTTCCTTTAACAAAACCACACAGAGCTCAGTGTGTGAGAAGAGAATGAAACAGTCAGACACTTCCAGTTCTGTGCCTGGAGTACGAAAATCTCTGCATCCCCTGATAACCATAAATGATGGTCACTTCCAGGGTCTGAGAGTCAGTGACTCCTTTTGGTGGTAGAAAAGCATTTTGCTTGGTAGTGCTTTAACTGCTTACACTTGTCAGTGCACAGACTCCTGCTTTCATGCCCAAGTTACTTAATGACATCAAACTTCAATCTCTAACAAATACAGACCAAGCTACAACAGCACCAGCTATTCTCTTTGTTAAATGCAAAAGGATACAAAGTAACTATTTTGTTATGGTTTGTATCTAGATTCCCCCAAAGCCTCAAACACTCACAAGTGGGGCTTTTTGTTGCTGGCTGGATCTAGGGTGTGTGATGCTGGGATTATGGTATTAAATTAGTCAGTGATTGAAATAGTTCTGGTGTGGCTGAATGGGTTTACTCAAAACAGAAGCTCCACCCTAGGTGTGGCTGGCAGTACCCAAGAGGGTTGTATCCTAGATAGGATAAAAGGGAAAGGCAGGCTCACTGCTGCTGTTGCTTGCTGCCTTCTGCTTTCTGCCTGCCATGAACTGTTTCTCCTCTGCAATGTCCCTCTGTCAGGCCACCCTGCCCTGGAGCCAGCCAACTATGGACTGAAACCTCTACAGACTGTGAGCCAAAAACTTTTCCTCCTTTAACGCTGAGGGTTGGGTATTTTGTCTCAGCAATAAGAAAAGTAACTAAATATAAGGAAATAAATATTGTTAATACACTTGTAGTTTTTTTCTTCCTCATACATAAATACATAATACAAAATGAGTTGTGGAAAGATTATGCCTTTTTTTCACATGCAAATCAATCACTAAGGCTAAAAAGCAACATATGATGTCCTATACTGTTATACTGGATTAGAATTTTTGAAGAATTAGTGGCTGACTTCAAGAATCTAAACATCTCCCTTAAATTTAATTAATTTTTAATTGCAGCAGGGTAAAAGAGTTCATTTTTTTAACTTCCTGTGAATCTATTTGCAGTTAAAAATACTTTGGAAAACCAAAGCTTTATGTATGATTAAACCTTACATGGGTCCAGAATATTCATTTACAAATTCAGTAATTAATTCAATATGATTGATTCACCTCTATAAAAAGGTCTATAAATCATCAGCCTTAAAAAATTGTTAGCCAAAAGAAAAACTAAATCTGGTAACTTATTCATCTGAAACAGAGATAGAATTATTTTTACAAATTTGTGATAGATTCCTGAATAATAAATTTAAAACACACCTCGAATATATGTGTTTCGTGGTCTGTAACATATCAATTTTGGTAGCTCATATTAGTCATCACAACCTGCCATCAACTTAGAGAGATAATATGCATCCAGTAACATCTCTGAAAATATGTTTACATAGGCTCCCAGAAGATGGCTTTCTACCTTTCCATGTTCCTCAAAGATGCTTGTCTTTTGGGAATAAAGCATACTCAGAGGTAAATTGAAAGATGTCATTGAAAAAAATCAAGAAGTGTGACAGCATTGAACCTTTCTGAGTTCAATAAATTCTAAAATGTTAATCCTTACCCTGTGCTCATATAAAGCCCAGACCATCAAAAAGAGAATCACTCCACAATAAGTCTGCTAAATAGACATTTACCTAAAACTACATGTTAATGAGCATAACACCTGTCCCTTATGAACATAAGCAAATAATAGGCACATTAAGCGTTCCCTGCAACACTTCAAAATGCATTGCTTCTTCTAGAGATTGTGTGGTAAGGAATTCATTTGCTTATTCTGCTGAACTACCCTTTGGGTCCTTGATTATCCATTCTTCCCGCAGTGGTATCTAGCCACAAATCAATGAATTATTAGATTGAGATTGACCCAGTGAGGATGATACCCACTCCTTTCATATCCATATAAAGCTCTGAGTGCCACGAGTCTGGAGAGTTTTGTCTAAATCTGTCTTCCTGTCGGTGTTTCCAGTATCATTTGGACCTCTCTTTAATCTCTCCATGGTGTGCATTTCTAGATTGAAAAGCTCTCCGTGTATTTAGTCCTAGTTCTTTTTGTTCAAGAACTCTCTGGTCTATATTCACTATTGAATCTACCTCACCCCAATTATTTAATCTTATTAGAAAAAGTAGAAAAGAATTTATGTATCCCCGAACACATAAACCTACAAAGAATTCAGAAGTTGTTGGGCAAGCCTTGGGTTTCTGGCTTCAGCAGCTACTTAAAAGACTCATAACATTGGTGGGAAAGACAGGAGAAAACATTTAGGGAATAACAGGACAGTTAGTTTGAACACTCTGTGTCATTTGCGAGGCTCGTAGGGTGACTAAGGTTAACATTTATTTTCATGATTCAGGGTGTTCTTGGCATGTAATATTTAAACACGTGAGAACAGATTATATAACAAGCTTAGGAGAGTGAAGAGAGTGAGAACAGAAGGCCGAGAATAGGTCCTGAGGATATCTGATATTTAATGAGAAGGTGATTCAGTATCAACCAAAAAGTTAGGCAGAGGGGCCAGAGCGCAGCAAGGAAAAGTAACAATACTGTACTATGGCAGAAGCTGGATGCAGAGGAAACACAGAGAAGGAGGTGCTGCTCAACACTGCTAAAGTCAAGACCTTTGATAATAAAGACTTAAAAACATACGTTGAATTCTTTAATACAGATAGCACTGACAAATGTACCAAAGAAAAGCTCATGATGGTAAGTGAAGGAACTGCGTCAGTTTTCTGTCCAGAAGTAACGTCTCCTGACAAAAGGGAGACGTGCTAAATAAATTTGTTTCCCATGGCAATAATCGTAAAAATTGCAACTGCAGTGAAAAAGTTTAATATTAAAAAAAAAACCTGCCCTGGAAATCCATTTGATGTCACCTGTGAAGTCAAAGATAAGCATATCCCAAGTAGCAAGATTTTCTTGTTTAGGTGAAGTTCTTATGCATCTGCACTGGAGTTTTGTACTGGATTATGCATACCAAAAGCCTCCGTAACACAAAAAATGAAAAGGAGGAGAAACGTGGATTATCAGTAGTACATGTGTCCTGTGTACCACACACAAATAAAGTGGTGAAAACCAGTGACCCTCACCTGCACATATCAACATGAATACATCTCAAAAAGTGAGTGGAGAGTGGAGAAATGAAATCATGTGCAAACAGCGCCATCACGTAAATTCCCCAAATAGGAGAACCTAAAAAATGTATAACCTTTGATTTATACTTGTATACACACAAATATACATATACAGACCAGATAAAATAAAAAATAATGGAAAGACTAATAAAATCAGAACTAGTGCAGGGATTACCAGGCAAGGATACAGAACAGATCATAAAAGAGTTCTCAAAATTTAAGACAAGTTTCAACATTGCTAGTCTTACATTCTTTATAGGGTATATGTATGTTCATTTTATTATTAATATTTAAAATATTTATATCATATAGAGCTATATAAAGCAAAACCTGTTGCAAATAGCAAGTTGGCAAATATTTCTATGTTGAGAAAACATATTTTATACATTTATATTTTCTTCCTATAAATAATTTAGATTAATATAAAATATTAAATGTGAAATAGAGACCTGATTTTCAATCATATCTTTACAAAATCAATATTTTGTGGTATTGTTAGACATTAACTGAAATCTTTGTGCCTCAAGCTACTCTTCTATAAAGGATGAAATTGGAATTATTGTTTTTAAAAGAGTATTGCATTTCAAGATGGTTATATGAACATATATGTATACATATATACACATTATATGTAGATCTTACAAATGTATTTGTGATAGACCACCTACTCATGCTATGAATTACCCAGACTTTTTTGTAGTGAAACACTATCCCAGGCTTGGATTCTGTTATATTCCGCTCCCCTAGGATCACCACACTTCCATACAGTGTCCCTGAGGTCAACCTGTTGAGACACCCCACCTGGTGTTCCTTCTCTTCCTGCTTACATTTCCATTTAAATTGTAAAAGGTCTCAAAGAGTTTTCATTTTAAAACTAACAAACAAAACCCAGCAATCACATATTCCAAGTCCATAGTATAACCTCTAAAAAATAGAGAATAAAATTGAGACAAATGAATATATATTTACTTTCTTTTTTTAATCCTGATAGATATATTAAAATCGAAGTTCTTTGATATTTCCTTGCAAGTGGTTAGGGGATATGGAATCCAGTAAAGCAAGAAGGAATCTAGTTTATTTTAGTTAGGGGATTCTAGTAATTTATATCATAATTTTTAAACCCTATTTAATTTTGCAGCATAATCTATGTAACTCAATAGCAAGTAAAATAAAATCAATTTTTGGCTAAGTGCTTTGGGGCTATTAATTTGGGAGATGGTTTTCTAGTTAAATTTAAGGACTTAAGGCCAGTTTAGCCAAAGGCTCAAGAACAGAATCCCCTGGTGAATGATCTCCCATATGAAAATCATAATTTAAATTTTAAGGAGGCTGAGAATTGGGAAAATAAGTGAAGCATGAATTCAGAGAATTTGTAGCCTAATCCATAAAGATGAAAGTGAAGTACTTCATAAACTCCATTGTAAAATGTTACATAATCCAATGTTGTTAAAATTGTCTTCATCAGCAACTACACTGGCTCCATCCCAAGAAAAAATTAACAGTGGCTCCTTACACAGCATGAGAAAATAAATCATCTCTGATCATTGGGAACCAAGCTTCTTAGTACTGAGTCGATCAATTTACTATTTCTGACACCTGCTCTATTTTCTCCATGATATAAAAGAGTCCTTTTTAAAGCATTCAGTAATCTCACCACAAGTACTAATTCAGAAGAGGTGACAGAGAGCTCTGGAGTTCGAGGGAGAATCCCTGCTCCCTAATTTGCAGTGTAATGCCTTGAGCAAGTCACTTACCTTGTCTCGGCCTCCTTTCCTTCACCTGCAGAATGAGGACCCAGTCTCTATATTGGTCGTCTTTTCCATAGCAGGTACAAAATACCTGAAACCTACAACTTACAGAAGAAGAGGATTATTTTAGCTCATGGTTCTGGAGGGGTCAGTCCTTCTAGAAGTGGGCTGGCTCCAAGGCAAAAACATCAGGGTAGAAGTGTGTGGTGGAGACTAACTGCTCACTTCATGGCATCTGGAAAGCAAAAAGCAAGGGCAGAGCAAAAAGTAGAGATGAAGGGCAAGGGACTAGATACAGCCCCAAGGCCACAGCCCCGTAACATATCCAGACATACCCAGAATGGTGATTTACTAAACCATGAGACAGACCTCAAGCCAATCAGGTGAACAATCAAGATTAACCGACCTTCACAGTCTCCTAGAGTTGTGTTATTCACGATTGACATATGGCACAGTATGCATTCACCAGCAATTATCCCATATTACTCTTTTATTTAATTATTTTTTGAACATTGACATCTTATTTTACCTTTTGAAGCTATTTCTAGTTTACTCTAATCATTATGGAAATCTAAGTTTTGAAGTCCATTGTGATGCACAAATTGTTTCCGATATTATGAAATGTGATTCTAGAGTTTCTTGTATTATGAAATGTGATCCTAGTTCATACACTACACAATTTTTGAATAATTTACAAGGAATTGGCTGGGCATGGTGGCACACACCTGTAATCCCAGCACTCAGGAGGCTGACACAAGAGGATTGCCACAAATTCGAGGTCAGCCTGGACTACACAGTGAGTTCAAGGCCAGCCTAAGCTACATAACGAGACCCTGTCTCACAAAACCAAAAAAAAGGAGGAATTATCATTTTTTTTTCCCTGAAAGAAAGATACCATACCATTCTTTTTTGTTTTGTTTTGTTTTGTTTTTTGTTTTTGTTTTTGGTACCGGGAATTGAACTCAGGACCTCGCACTTGCCAGATAGTCACTGTGCTGCTGAGCTATATCCCCAGCCCCCATTCTTTAGTTTTATGTCATTTACTTATAAAAGTGAATTAGTGAATATAGAGCCACCTAGAATATGAGACAGTGTAGCTTTTCTGCCTTTCTAAAATAAAAAAGCAAACTGTATTTTCTGAACTTCCATGAAATCTTGCTCTTCACTACCGCTATTGTTCCCTGACTGTTCCTCAGGCTTTGACCCCTTATCGATTAGTCATTATCATTAGTGTAAAAAATATTACCAATATAACTTAGAGGGAAATAGATCTTCTCATTTATTAAAGTAAGCAAGGATTTCAGAACATACTTTTTGGCGGGGGAGCTGGGATCTGTTCTAGGTCCATCACAAATATTAACTCATTAAACCATATAATGAGCAAGTAGATCAGAATTTATTCATAGTTTACAGCTGACAAAATTGAACTGGTGACTTGTTCAAGGTCACACAAATAGTAAGCAATGGAATCAGGACCTGAACCCAGTCAGTGCAGGCTCAGTATCCACGGTACTGTGAGGCTCCATTGTGCATCTGTTGGACTACACAGTGGAAATGTGGCCTGATATCTCAAGGACGTGAAGAAATAAGATGATTTTGGAAAATCTTATTTTCAAAACAAAAACTACAAAATACTGTTCTTTATAAAGTCATTGCATTTATAATAGTAGTTAATAGTTACTAGTCACATTTTCTTTACCTTACATTCTCATGGCACTTTCTACTTGCAGTCTGAAGTAGAAAGAAGCTTTCTGAAGAAGGGAACATTTCTATCTCTACTTCACAAATGAACTTTCAGGCTTCATGTCCTTCAATTTCCTCATTTGTGAAACAGAGATAGTCACGATCCCTTCTTCAAAAAGCTTCTTTACACACAGTTATCGAGCGTGACACAAAAACTCAAACTCATGCTTTTAAAATATATGCCACTGTGCTTTGCTACAAATAGCAATGTCATACACCTTTTTAAATAATGACTTTTAATGCCTGTGCTAAGAAAAATTTTAAAATACACTGAATATCATAATAAAATTTAAAAAAACCCTGATATAGTATTCTTCAGATTCCACTGTAATAGATTCTCCTCTTAAGTCAATTCATATTCTGAAGAACTTCTTAATATGCAGTTTAAAAAGATGATTGGAACAGACCAAAGTAAGCAGAAATTCATTTATCTATCTAGCAAGTCTATTTACCTATCTAGCTAGGTTCTATCTCTCTCTATTAATCCATTTAAGATTACTTATGTGCAGGCATTGTACTGTGTTGGGAATTCATGGGTTTCCCTGAAAACCAATCAGAAAAGGCTCTATTTTCCTTTATCCTATTTACTTTTTTTTTTTTTTTTTTTTTTTAGAGGGAGTCAGTATATTGCCCAGGCTGATCTCGAACTCCTGGACTCCAGCAATGTTCCTGCCTCATCCTCCCAAGTAGCTCAGACTACAGATGTGCACCCCCAAGCCCGGGCCATGTTTTCTTAAGAAAGGAAGTAGTGAGTAGAGTTGAAGATAACAGCCAGGTTTTTATTCTGGGCTGATAAGGCCCCAGAGGAAACTTACCCTGAGACAGAAAAGAACTCAAAGGAAACAAATCAATGGGAAAAGATTGTAAACTCACTTCGTAAGTGAATTTTACCATGTATGTCTGAGGGTTACAACATAATAAATTCACTTTTCCGCCTACCTAAAGTCGCTAACTAAGGGCCTGTGGGAATACTGCGATTTCCATGCCACATGTGCAAAGCCCAGAGACGAGGTCGGAAGCGTCAGCTGTAGCAGAAGCAGAGAGAGGAACTGTAATTGCCCAGAATTTAGCGTGCACAGAATGCTAAATCCACCCTTCAGAGACTGGGAGAGCTCAGATGCACCCCAGATGGTGGGCTTTCTCAGCATCACTCCACAGGGCTGTCCGGGAGTTTGTAAGACATGAGGGCTCTGACTTATTTGCAATTCCTCAGGCTCCTTTCTGGTCTGTTTGCAAACACTAACTTCCAGAGTGACATTTTCCTGGATTTCTTGTCCACCCACAGGGCTGTAGACGCATGCATGTGTCTGTCTCGCGACCTCATTTGCCCTGCTGTGTAGAAAACCACCTGTAACCCTGCACCCGCCAGCTCCTGCTGCTCCATCCTCCAGCTCCACATGGCAGCTTTCCCTGCCACTGGCGTCTGAGTTAACTTCCCTGACAGCACGCCATGGCAACCTGCATTCATAGCTACCCTGGCACTTAGCGTCTTGTTTTCACTGAAATCATAACTTTGTTGTCTGTCTTTTGCACTATGGTATATACCTTCTTGCAGTAATGGACTTGATTATTTTGCATTTCCATCTCCATTACTTATATTTGGTTCTTTGGAGACTTGTATTTTTGAACAGAAAGATATTGAATTTAGTTTTTTGGGTTTTTTTTTTTAAATGGTATTAATTCCAATAGGATAGTATTGAATTCGCATGAGATTTACTGGTATAAATGAAGGAAAACGGGCTGGTGAGATGGCTCAGCGGCATAAGCACCTGCCTGGCAAGCACAAGGTCCTGAGTTCGACTCCCAGAACCCGCATATGAAAAAAGGGCTGGTGATATCGCTCAGCGGCACGGGCGCCTCCTGGCGCACAAGGTCCTGAGGTCGACCCCCGGAACCCGCATAAGAAAAAAGGGCTGGTGATATCGCTCAGCGGCACGGGCGCCTGCTGGCACGCAAGGTCCTGAGGTCGACCCCCGGTACCCACAAAAAAAAAAAAAAAAAATTAAAGGAAAACACAGTTCTTCACAACAGGATAGCTTCCTCCTGAGTAGACGTGTTATTTCTGATATGTGAGATGATGTATCACGGAGTCTGATACATGATGTATCATTTTTTAAGCTTTCAAATATCTTCACTTTTGTTTGCTTCCTCTCATTTGTCCTTCTCTGAAGAAATCTATTAGTGCAAAGTAGAGAAAGGTACCCACAATAATGCAACTTCTTTGATCCTTTTTATGTTTATGGCATTGGCTAGAATTCCCTCTCGCAAACTGCCTTGAGTCAATTTTGGCTTTTTAGTCATTGTTAGGATTTTTGTATACATCTGTAAACTCTGGTAATTAGAAGTAGGAAGTATCTACTTACATACTCCTTTCTCTATACACTCACCAGCAGTTGAGATGTTATAAAGAAACCCAACCTAAATGCTGTCAAAAATAAAAGCATTAAAAAAATCACCCCTTGTTAGCCTGAGAAAATCTTATACTATATTCAGGCCCCTTAGCTCATATTTTTAAATTAAGAGTTGTTGTTAATGCTAACACAAGACATGCTGATGACAGCAAAAACAAACAACCTTGCGGTGCAGAAAATGACAGCTTCTTATGTAAAGTGGATTTAAAATTTGACAATTCAGGCTGCACAAAAAGGTCATTCTGTGCTTGGTATATTCTTTCTTTTTTTCCAGTCCTGGGCATTGAACTATAGCCTCACAGATGCTAAGTATTGCTCTCTATCATGAATTGCATCCTTATACCTGCATTTGTTATATTGTTATATTCAATTATGATGAATTTTTCCTAAATAGATTGGGAGTTTTTCATTTCTTCGATAAAAATATTAGATCTAACACCTCATGTACTGATTAGCAAAATCTATTTTGAATTTCTATAAGGACATCTGAAGTGTTAAGAAATCAACTTTTAGGTGCTGATTTCTGATTATGTTTTTAGGCATTTTCTTTAAATTTTTTGACTCAGAACACGTGTACATATTTATGAGGTACAATGTGGTATTTTGATTCTTGTGTAAATTGAATAATGATCAACTCAGGGTAATGAAATAATGTTGCTCTATTAGCTTTCCCATCCCTAACACCTGCTACAGACACCACAACTTGTAGGAGAATTTTAATTCGGCTCATGCTTTCATAGGTTTCAGTGCAGGACTATGAGGCAGGAACTTCCTGTCAGTAGATCATGGCGGAGCAAAGCTTCTTAGCTTGTGGGGATGAGGAATCGGAGCAAGAGGTCAGTGCCAGAGAGGAAAGGGAGAGGGACCAGAGACAGCACCTGAGGTCACACCTCTGTGACCCACCCAGACACACCCAGAAGTGCATTTTACTAATCCCCTTGGTGACTCCCAAGCCACTCAAGTTGACACAACTAACCTTAACTGCCACTGCTATGTTTAACCATTGCCTCATAATAAATCATCCCCAAGCACTTAGTGTTTAACACAATAGATATGTATTTGCTCACAGTTCTGTAATATTGCTCTCCATGAGGAGAGCAAACTGTTTTGCTTCACTAGGAATATGGTGGAGTTGGAATATCCAAAAATGAGTTTGTCATTGACATGTTTTATTACTCTGTAGAGAAATGCAGAAGGCAGACTAACTTTGTAATATTCATTCTCTCTCTCTCTCTCTCTCTCTCTCTCTCTCCTCTATATATGTTTTGCTTGGACTCTCTCACATTACAACAGCTTCAGGGAATTAGACTGCTGCGGAACATAAAGGCCTAAACTGCCACACCTTCATAATGTCTAGTCTCGGAAGTGTCAGAATCTTGCATTCATTTGGTCAGTGCTTTCATAAGGCAAGCCCAGATTCAAGGTGAGGAAGCAGCAAACCCATCTTTTAAAGGAGTAGTTCCAAGATCATTTTGCAAAATAAACTCGTTAAAAAGTATTTTCAAGATAATTCTCCAGCTACAGTTGAATAAGTATATCTCAGGTCCAGTTGCTCTTAGTCCAAAAACCTATGGGTAAACAACACATCTGGTCCCCATAGACTCAGCCACAATGGCGAACAGATAGAAGGTAACAGCCACTGGTAGTTTTTCTGAAGTTCAGCTAGACAGCTTTACCAGGTCGTGGGAGCTCTTGTCTGTGGCTTTTAGACACCATCTCTGGTATGTGTGCTCCACTCTCCCTGCCTTTCCAGTAAAATTGGCTTGGTGTCTTAGTTACTTTTTCTTGTTGCTGAGACAAAATACCTGACACCCAAGGTCAAAGGAGGAGAGGTTGATTTTGGCTCCCAGTTTGTAGAGGTTTCAGTCTATAGTCAGCTGGCTCCAAGGCAGGGTGGCATGGCAGAGGGACTTTGTAGAGGAGAAACAGTTCATGGCAGGCAGAAGGTAGCAAAGCAGCAAAGTAGTGAAGTAGCAGCACGTGTCAACCACAGCAGTCTTCTTTCTGTACCCTATATTTTATCCAGGCTATAATCCCTTGGGGAGGGGGTAGCACTCACACTCAGGGTGAGGCACCCTTAATCCTACCCAGAATTATACCAAAACAATCAATTTAGTAATCACATACCCTTGATCCCCGTAGCACACAGCCTAGTTCCAGCCACCTCTAAAAAGCCCCACGTATGGCTGCATGAGGCTTTGTGGGGACATCTAGACACAAGTTGTAACACTTGGCAAGGGAATAAAAATGACACTTGCAAATTTATGTGAAGCATGATGAAGTAGAATTTTGCTTAAAAGAGGTGTAGGAATTACACTCTTGATGCATTTATATACCCCTTGAACCAGCTTTGAGTGTTTGGAAAACACCATCCTAAATTCTCCTGAGGTCACAAAACACTCCCTTTATTTTAACATTTATTCTGAGGGTCTATTTTATTGAAAGCACCTGAGATTTAGCCAGAATCATTTCTTATCTTGATAATATTTTTATTCTAGGCAAGACTGAAGATGAAAAACAGTTTCATTTCCAAATCTAACATGTCTTGGCTTCTTTATATTGCTCTAAATGCTGCTTGAATACTGACAAGCTCATTCCTCATCTCATTGTTCTTTAGCTTTGGCACAGTCAAAAGAAGCCACGTTCAACATTCTTCCTGGAAATCTACACAAATTTCACAAATCATTAATTTGACTTTTTATTGTCCATGCTGCCATAGGTGACAGTTTTGCTAATTTTTCTGCTAGTAAATCACTCAGAACCCTGCTCTGCAGTCTTCAGCAGCTAATTCCCTTTGTTTTTGCAGCTATTGACAGCTGTCTTGAGAATCTTGCTGTCCAAAACAAGACCATATGTTTTACCATTTTGTGATATCATCACGCTGCTTCTAAGTGCCACGTGGTTTTAGTGCATAGAAATGTTTTTAATGTCATAAGCAACAAATTAAGTGTTTGTTAGTGGTTTTAAGCATCATGTAGGCTGTATTTGTTCACAGTGCTACAATTTAGTGGGGCTCGATAAGGACACCTCATGCCTGTTTCCTCTGCTATCTTTTGGGCTGAAACATCCAAGTAAAATGCCCTGGTGCCTTTGGTGGGATGATGAGAAAACCAAAGAGCTGGCCGGGCCATTTCCTTCATCCCTGTGCATGTGTGTGTGTGTGTGTGTGTGTGTGTGTGTACACTGACACTTCAGAATGTTAGCCTGCATTTTTTCCAGTACAACATATGCATCTCATTACCTGCTGACTGCCTTTCTCCAAAGCACAAAAGCAGAAGCTTTCAAGCCATCTCCATTTCTAGGCTCCTAAAATACCACTAGTGGAGGAACCGTAAAAGTATCCCTCCTGCTGCTCTCACAATGGTGTCACTGGGTCAGCCAATACTACAGAAGAGGAGAGATTTGGGCTGATGTATTAATTGCCCTGTTACTTGTATTCAGAGAACAAGGATGTCAAAGATTGCAGGTTGTAACTTTCCTGTCACAGGCTGCTCTTAGACAACGCCTGCCCCTCCCAGGTGGCCTGAGCTGCCCTACTTCAGAAGCACAGTGAGAGGCTGGGCCAAGGCTCGCCCTAAGGGGATGTTGTAGTGGATCCTTACACTCCCTCTTCTCTAAATCTCTGTTCTCTGCTGGCACTACTTCAAACTCCAGAGAGACCGGTGACCCACATGCTGCCATTTCTAATTATTTCAGCAATATATATAAATATGTGGTCTAGCACTCACTTTCCTCCTTTTTGAAATATATTCTTGCTCTTTTCTCATTTTCTTGCCACCAGCTCATTCTTCATTGCTGTTGCTTGTGTCCTTTATTATTTTATAGGTTATTATAGCTACAGACAATTAAAAATATTTCTCATCTCTGTCCTTACTTTTTATTTTTCGCATTTTGTTCAATTATTTTCATTGCTTCCTGACTTAATCATCGTGTTTACTTTCACTTTTACTTTGAATGGTAAAATTTATGTTAGAACACAAAGAAATTGAATGACATTACATAGAAAAAAATAACAAAAATATATAAGCCCCCCAAAAATACTACTTTAAAATACTCATCTTTTGTTAATGGTACATTTTGCAAAGTGTGGAAGCAACTAAATTTCCTCAGTAAAATATCCAAGAGCTACTTAATTTGGATTAATTTCATTAATATTTCCAGGAATTAGACACATAGTGAAAGGAAAGAAATATTAGAACATTTTATTTCTACCTAAGAATAGTTTTACTTGCCATTGAGGGAAGAGAAAGGAAAGTAAATCAAGTTTTTACCTATTTTAAATGCCAGATTCATTATCCTCCTATGTTTGAGCAAGGAAGTATTTGGCAAAAATGACCCAATATGTTTCCAAGTGTAATAGTCATTTTCCTGTTGCTGGAACAAAATAACAGAAACCTGCAATGTAAAGGAGGAGAGGTTTCTTTTAGATTATGGTTTCAGTGGGTTTAGTCTATGGTTGATCAGCTCCAATGCAGAAGGGTAATGGTGGAAGCATAGTAGGAGGAAAGATTCTTATTCCATGGCAGCCAGGACATAGAGAGGGGAGAGGAGCCTGGGATGAGAATGCAACCATCCAGATTACATGCACAGTGACCCACCCCTTCCAACCAGGCCCCACCTCCTAAGAACATATTAAAAGGTGAAATATCAATGGATTAATCCACTGATTACTGTGGCACCGCATGATCCAATCACCTTCTAAACGTCTCTAAACACATGTGCCTTCAGGAGGAAATTTTAGATCTGAACCACAACGTTCCACCCATGACCTCTGAAAGGCTCATGTGCACCACATTATGCAGCATGCATTTAGTCCATTTCAAGTTTTCATGAAGTCTTAACAGGTCAGGCATTGCTGAAAAGTCCAAGTCCAGATTTACCTCTGAGAGGCAATCCCTTGGCTCTCAGCTGTAAGCCTCTATAAAATCAAAAAAGTTAAACACTTCCGGGTCATAAAATGGCACAGTTTAAATATTCCCACTCCAAAAGGGAGAAATGGGGAATACAAAGGTGTCAAGCAAAAGCCAAAAAGAAACTCAGCAGGACAAAAATTAAACCCTGAAATCCTGAAGCTCTATGCGCAGTACCTGGGGTGCGTTGTGAGTTGTGAGCTTGGAAGGGCTTGGGCAGTCCTGACCCTATTGCCTTGCTGATAACAGCGTACATGACTTCTAACTTGAGCTGGCTCAGTGCATTTCCTGTGGTTTTCCTTGGCAGACATTGTACATTCCTGGCATCTCCAAGTTCCTGGCATTTTTATTTCACCTTCAAGTTCACTCCCACAGCTTCATGCTTCATGCTCCAGGGGCACATTTCCTGACTTCCAAGGCTTTTCTTTGAAATCTTGCACCCTACAACACTTGCATAACCCTGCTACTCTTGCACTCTGCATGCCTATACAGCCAGCACCAGGCAGATGATGCCAAGGTCTGCCTCCAGCTCAAGCCGTAACTGTACCTCGTGTACTATAGCTGCAGGGCCTCTGAGTGCCAGGAGAGCTGACCTCTGGGGAAACATTTCCTCAGGCAGCCCTGAACTGACACTCTGGGACTCTTAGCAAAGCAAAGCTTTTGGCAGGATTTCACCCTTTTATACCCTTGAGCCTTTGATGGATGGGGTCTGGCCTTTCCTGAGATGTCCTCAAGGCATTTTTCCTTTTGTTCCAATGGAAAGTAATCAGATTCCTTTCAGTGATACTGTTCTTTCAGCAATCACAATCTTCTTGGCCCCAACTGCGCATGCACTTCCTATCTGCCCAGTTGCACAATTTTCATATCTTTCAGTGCTGGTTTTTGTTTCAGATCTTCATTGTAAATTTGGCTAAAAGCAGCCAGCAATAGTCTTGCCACAGCCTGAACATTGGGCTGCCTTCAAATTTCCTCTACCAGATTACTTAGTCTGACACTTTGTAATTCAGCCTCATGCGAATCTCAAAACAAACATAGACAAACTTTTCCAAACTCTTCCCACAAACCAGTTCCAAAGTCTTTTGAACCACATTGTCAGGTATAGTCACCTCAATGACCTCACTTCTCTGGTATCAATTTTCTGTATTTATCAGCTTTTCCATTTCTGTGCAACATTCCCAACATCCATAATTTAAAGGAGTAGAGGATTAATTTGGCTCATGGGCTCGACGGGTTCAGTCCATGGTTGGCTGGCTCCAGACCAGAAGCAGGATGGTGGAAAGTCATGAACAGGAAAGAGCTACCCCACAGCAGCCCAGAATCAAAGAGAAAGAGAGAAGAGAGGAATACAGAATAAGAATATGTCTTCCTCATTACACCCACATTGACCCGCCTCTTCCAACCTGGACCTACCTCTTAATAGCATATATCAATGAATTTAATCCATTAATAAGTGTAGTGCCCCCATGATTCAATCACCTTCCAAAAGTTCTACCTCTCAACACAAAAGACTATATCTAAACCACAGCCCCAAGTATACTTTATTAATGTTTTTAAATTTAATCTTTATATATTGAGAATTTTTACATTTTGATCAATCAAATGAAGTCCCTGAGAAAACTGATAAAGTATTAGACTGACTTCACAGTGGTAAACCAACTCATGACATTGCTGTTGATGTCAGAATCAAAGTGAATCATGTGACGTCATATCAGTACACAGTTTATCTGTGAAGATTTTGCCTTCTCCCAGTCACTTAAACCTCAGCACCCAAAAATCATTGAAATAATGTAATTCCTGTTTCAGTGTTGGTTTGTTCTAATCATTGAAGCATAATAATGATATTTCATAAAATGGGTTGGAAATAAATAAAATACCATTGAAATGAAATAACATTCATTGATTGCATAGTTTTTTAAAATGTAAAAGTGACAAAATTTTCCTCAGTAAAAATTCCAAGAGCTACTTAATATGGATGAACTAGCTTGATTTTTCTAATAAACATATGCATTTTGAAGACAAAGAAATTTTAAAACATATTACTTCAACCTGAGAATAGATTTATTTGCCATTAAGAGAAGAGAAAGGGAGCTAAATTAATTTTTAATTGCTGATGCTACAATATTTACTATCAAATATTATCAAGTGTTTATTTATTAAGCTTTCTTCAGTACTAAGTAAGAGGTACTTAATTTGGAGTGTTTAGATTAATTTTTGTAGTAATCAGATACACTTTGAAGGTAAGGAAACTTTAAACATGTTACTTGAATCTTGGGGTGTGCCTGTTACATTACTGTGACATCTTATGATACCAGAACTTTCTATTTTGAAACAAGAGCACAAGGAAATATGTACTTTAGATATTTACTATGACATTTTGGTGGAGCTTATAAATACATAGATTTTAAATGGTCTTGTCAGCATACCAGTTATTCTCAGATACTTAATCAGTGACCTCTATTTCTCAAAGTGGAGAAGTTTTCAATATCAGTAGGAAAAATTATTTGAGCTCTTTCTCTTTTGTCCCTAAAATAATTATTATGACTATGCAAGAAAAACTTGTGTTTTTAAACATTCTGTCATGAATTTCTATTAAAATTATCACAGGATTTGGCATAGGATTTTATATTCACATTTAATGATTTTCAGTAAAAATTATGTTGGTGAAACAAATTATTCTATATTTCATCTGTTGCCATTCCTGCTAATAGTATAAAGGCCAGCAGTTGATGCTGAAGATGATAAAGATGAAACTTTTACATAAAGTTTTGAGGAGAAAAAAGGCAGCTTAAACTCCAAAAATATATTCTTTGTAGCTTGTTCCATGTTATTTGATGTCATCATTCTAAACTGAGTATTCAAACAATCCTATGTAGACAAATAAAAAATAAGCCTGAAAAAAATCCAAATAAATCACCTAAAACTGACAGATAATGTGAGATTCAACTGACTCCAGTTCCAAGAAAGTACAGATAATTCTGAAAAGACAATTGGAAAGACAGAATACAATAGAAGTGTGAGTATAATAAAAATCTGAGTAAATGCAATTTCTATGTATGAGTCCACCTTGCATTAAGATAATAGCTACCAGTGAATTAAGAGGGTGAACAAAAAATGAAATTCACTGACGTTCAAAACAATGATTAGTCTAGTGATATGAATATGATGTGTCCTAAATTACAAACAACTCTGAAGAAAACGGAAAAAATGCGATTTTAAAAGCCATACTTTTGTGATCATATTTCCCTCAAACACAGTTGATGTTTTATTTATAATAGGTTTGCAAGAATGTATTTTGAGGGCCAGTGAGACGGCTCAGCGGCGTAAGCGCCTGCCTTGCAAGCGCGAGGGCCCGAGTTCGATTCCCGGAACCCACATACGAAAAAGGGGCCAGTGATATCACTTAGCGGCACGGGCGCCTGTTGGCGCGCGAGGTCCTGAGGTCGACCCCCGGTACACACAAAAAAAAAAAAAAAAAAGAATGTGTTTTGAGCATCTTTGCTTTTATTAGAGAATAGAAGAATACCTAGAGAATGCAATTAAGCTATTGAAAATAAGCCTGAATGTGGACAAAATTTCTAATTCTATTTTTAAAATCACATATATATATAAAATCATTTGCAGTCATACTATGTAGAGAGAGCTTTCTAGGAGAGTTAGATAGATGGCAGATTATAGGTAGATAGATGATAGATAAATAGATGAGAGATAGAAGCTCAGTTCTTCAAATGTTGCTCTTATAATTACTTGCCAGACCTTTCTTTTGCTTGTACTATTATAGCCTCATTCGCACATACTCTTTAGCAGTTATCACACTGCTTTGTAGTCAGTTCTGCTTGTATCTGGCTTCCTGTAGATTTTTTTTTATTTTATTTTAAAGAGAAGAAAAAACAAAACAAATAAAAAAAAGAACAAATTTTCAAAACAACATAATATGAGGGTAACAATGGTCAATGCATTACGTATTATTATCTTTAAGTTAGTTATTCAGGATACCAGACATTAGCATTCAATTGTCCAAACATTATTGGCTCAAGCCTTACTCTTCAATGAACTAAGTAAAACTGGTAGTGTATCTATTTTAACCATCTTATATACATATACAATTTTTTTTCCCTTTCCCTTCTTTCTTTTCCCCATTCCAGTCTCTCTTTCTTATTGACCAGTTTCTTTTTGATTCACCATGTCTATTGTACATTTTGGATCTTATTTACTCTTTCAGTTTCTCATACTAGAGAGACAATATGATGCTTACACATGTGCGTGTGGTTTATTTCACTTATGAGTATTTTCTCGAGTTGCATCCATTTACCTATAAAAGTCTCCAGTTTATCCTTCTTTATGGCTGAATAGTACTCCATTGTATAAAAATACCACATATTTCTTATCCATTCCCCAGTTGATGGGCATTTGGGTTGTTTCCAAGATCTGGCTATTACAAATTGTGCTGCTATAAACATGGGTGCACATATATTACTGTGGTACGATGTTTTTAATTCTTCTGGGAAGATGCCCAGAAGGGGAATAGCTGGGTCAAATGGGACCTTCAACCCTAGTTTTTGAGGAATCTCCACACTGACTTCCACAGTGGCTGTACCAGTGGACACTCCCAACAACAGTGAAGAAGGGTTCCTTTTTCCCCACAGCCCCTCCAGCATTTGTTATTAGTTGATTTCTTTATAGTAGCCATTCTTTCTGGAGTGAGATGGTATCTCAGTGTTGTTTTAATTTGCATCTCTCGAATGACTAGTGATGTTGCACATTTTTTTGTATATTTATTTGCCATTAGTATTTCTTCATCTGAGAAATGTGTATTCATCTCAGATGCCCATTTTTGGAGTGGGTCTTTAAATTTGGGAGGTCTGATTTTTTTGAGTTCTTTATATGTTCTCGATAGTAATCCTTTGTCTGAGGAACAGCTGGCAAACATTTTTTCCCACATTGTGGGTTGTCTTTTCACTCTGTTGGTGGTTTCTCTTGCTGTGCAAAAGCTTTTTAATAAGACGAGATCCCAGTTATTGATTCTTTGGGATAGTTCCCATGCGGTTGAGTTTTTATTCATAAAGTCTTTGCCTACACCAATGTCTTCAAGGGATTTACCTATCCTACCTTCCAGCAGATTTAATGTTTCTGTTTTAATATTTAGATCTCTGATCCATTTTGAATTTAGTTTAGTGCATGGTGAAAGATATGGGTCTAGTTTTAATCTTCGGCATGTGTAGTGGCTTCCTGTAGATTTGAAATTCCTGCCAATTCCCCCTAACCCGAATGGCATTTTATTTGCATCTTTCACCCCAGTTTTGGACAGTACCTGACATGTAGTGGGTACAAAGAATAAATGTTCTGATTTAGCCAAGAAATAAGCTTTGATGAAACCGTTCACCTGCTTCTTAATGCAGTCGTGTGGTAGTTGGAATATATAGTTTCATGTTCTTTGCAGCACATTCTACATTTACCAGAAAAGGTCATTTGTGTACATTGTTGTGTCCAAAAAACTTAGTGTGCTTGTTTTTGCCTGAGATTGATTTTTCTCTTTCTGAGTTACTCCTAGTTTTTGAAGAGGAAACACTTCTGAGTCCCTTTGCTGCAAAGGACCATATCAACTAAGCCGTCCTCTTTGTTGTACATCAAGTCATAGGAGTGGGATAACATCTACACCGAAAACTAAGTCCCTTAAAATCTGCCCTTCTTTAAGACATTGGTGCTTTCTTTGACATTCACTAACCTAGCTGATACGTTTTATGTAGTAATAGGAATATTGGTTTTATACTTGGCATTCAGCAGGCCCAGTGTACATGAAATAGATCTGCGCCTTTTTTACTATGCTGTATATATTTTGTAGTAAAAGAAGTTAAAGAGAGGGAGAGAAGCAAACTTTCTATCTAAAGTTTAACGTTCAGCTTTCCAAATCTGAAACCACTATTTCATAGATGAATTTCCAAACCTAACCAAAAAAAGAAAAGATATCACAGCTGAAGAGAATAACAGGTAATATTTCTCCCTCTCATATGTTATTTTCACATCAGAGATAGCACTAAGTGACAAGGCACTAGGAAGGTCTGGCCCAAGAGTTAGGTCAACCCAGGATAATATCACACGAGAAATCTTAATTCACCTTCAGCTAGTGTAGAGTACCTCCAGCAATATCCTATATCTTCATCTCCAACTTCAGGTTGTAGTTTCTCTTTCCAAATATCCAACATGAGGTCAGAGTGTGAAAAATTAGGTCAAGTTAGAACTCAGAGATTGGTCAGTATTATAAAATCAGATGGTTGTGAAAGACAAATTAAAGGTCTGTTTTTTTCTAATGGTTAGCTTCCTTATTGAACTTTTAAGTGTGATAACTAGAATTAGGAGAATTTATTTAGCTAAGTCTAACTAAATGTATTGTACTCACATTATTAATGGCCCGAGTATCCCTTTTTAAAGTGACAATTATCTTTTGGTCCATATTCGGGGAATGGCACAAATCATGAAGAGACTTGAAGTCATTTAAAGAAAGTAAGCAGAGCCATAAAGAATTGCTAAGCATTTTTGTTTTTTGAAATTATGATGGGATTGATATAAACAAATGAGGTGAGGATCACTTTACATGGCATTAGAATAAGAGCTATGATGGGTTGAATGTGTTTCCTACACATTCATAGATTGCAGCCCTAAACCCCAAAATGAATGTATTTGCATAGAGAGAGAGCATGTGACAAGGTAGATAACAAGAGTCACATGAAGTAATAAGGGAAAGACCTCAATCTAACAGGGCATTTGCCCTTGTAAGGGGAGGAAGAGGCCCCAGAAGTCTCTTTTTCCCCCATTGCTATGAGAGGACACAGTGAAAAAGAGCGAGTTTGCATACTAGCAAGGGAGATCTGACCAGGGGCTGAATTGGCCAGCAACTTGATTATAAAATTCCCAGGTTCTAGAACTGTGAGAAAAATTAGTTTTTTGTCCTTTAAGCCACTCGGTCTGTGATGTTTTTAATGAAGCCTGAGCTAACAGTGATAAGGACCTGTGGTGTAGTTATAAGAAGACAGGTTTCTGTGTCAACTAGAAATATTTTCTGGAGTCTAAGAATAAGTGAGATACTTTGAGTGGTACTGAATTCTCCATCACTGGAGAAATTCAAACATAAACCAGAAATCATTTTGGGAGGAGACTATGAAATATATTCAAATATCAGAAGAGTATTTAGATCAGGTTGGGGACTCCCAAACATTGTTCAATAGACAAATGCCAGTTGTCATCATTCCTTTAAAGTAAAAAAAAAATTTTTTCCATCTGATAAATTTATTTAAAAATGAAAAACTTTCTCCATGTTATATTATCATTCTTTTTAACAATACAATGTGTTTTATTTGAAATCAAAATACAAATACATGGTCCTTGCTAAAACTCTTAATAAGGAAAATTACAAGTTGACAACTCAATGTGAGTGTTCCTAATGTTTTTGTATATTTCAATCATCTGTCACATGTGGAATCCTAAGAAAGATAAGGCTAGAGGAATGTTATTATATCATAAAATCCCCCACTTTTTAAATTTTCATCCTTATGTCCACTTAGATGAAGAAGATAGGTTATTATGCAAAGGGAAAATTATACACCAATTTATTATTGATGGTAAAATCTCAGACACTGTTTATCCTGAAAAAAAAAAAAAAACCACTAGATATATATGGTCACTAATTGCAGTAACTATCCAGTTACTTGGAATTGTTTCCTCTTCCAATTTGACTTATGCTGTGGTCTTCTGGCTGCTTTGTTTCCTCTCACCTGTGAATTTCATCACTTTGTGTTCTGCCTTCATATTCTTGGTTTACTTTGAGCACTGTAAGTCAGCATTACTCTGAAGTTTTACTCTCTGCTTAAGTGTATTCTATGTGCCATACATCATTCTGCTTGGATTTTGTAATATACCTTGGAGAGTGAGAATGTCAAAATCCAGTATCACACTGCAGTCCCCTTGCATGTGTAGCATGGGAACAAGGGACACTCTTCATCCAGAGATCTGAGAAGGAGAATTTTGGGAGTGGAGACTGAATAACCCTGTACTGGAACCCTAGCTGAAGGTACAAAGACCACAGTCCTTGGGAAGGAATACCTGTGGGCACACATCCATGATACCTGTGGGCACCAGAGCACTTCTTCAGTGATTTATTGCAGTGCTATCTTTTTTATAATACAATTTAACAGTATATTTTCCACTAAGCTTCAATGTGCTTTACAGGAGTTTCAACTGACCAGGCAGAGATCCAAAGCATTCTCATAGAGTGGCACCTTCTGAGGAAAGAAGTCTTAAGGCGCTCTTTTGACAAGCTCTATCTAAATATACTGGTGCACAAGTGACCATCAGTTAGACACTGACAAGGGATGAGAAATAGGAACCACCCAGGTGGATCAAATAAGCCTAGCTTTTCTAAACATCTCCGAAAGAATTCAGTGCTGACAGGGTAGTCAGCAAGAAGACTGGCATCACGATCCAGCAGTGGATGAGATGTATCTATTTTGGTCACTAAAAGAGCCATGGATCCCATCAGGATTTTTGAAAGCTTCCACTGCTTCCTTCCATCATGTCTTTACATACATGAAGTTGCATATGTACAGAACACAGTCTTTCTGGAATAACTAATGGAAAATACTCCCCCTTGGCTTAGCTTGATGCTGTAATGTAGAAGAGCAAACTACAGCCCAGGGTGGGGAGGGTCACATCCAACCTGCCACCTGTCTTCAATTAAAGTTTTATTGGCACACAGCTGCATCCACTTCTTGTGCATTGGCTAGGGCTGCTTTCGCATCCCACAGGCAGAGTGAGGCATGGAGACCATTTTAGGCACTGGAGGCCTAAAATATTCACCCTCTGTCCTTTTCTGGAAAAAGTTTGCTGCCCTCAATGTTACATAACTAAAAAAAGACTACTTTGCTCTGAACCACTTTACTTCTTTCTCCAACAGACTTCTAAAATTTGTTTCAAACACTTCCCTTTATTGAATTCTATGAAATAAGAAAAAGGTTAAGTTAGTCAGATATGTCTGAGAGTTTAAGAACATCCTACATATTTCTGCCAGAGGCTTGAAGAAATATTTTGAAGAAGTAGTAAAGCAAATGGGGAATTTCTTTGTATGTCTTTCTGATCAAATAGAAAAATGCACCTCGCTCTATATCCTTAGTATATTTGGCAATTAAGATTCAACCGTCCTCCCTTCTAACCCAAAACAGCAGCCCACCCTTACACAGTTTTGGGGTTTTCGATTTGGGTGTGTGTGATGTTCCTTGAAAAGAGAAAAGTCATTAACAATTATGTACATAATTCTTTCATAAGAAACACATGTCCAGAGCCTGAATTCTGAATATTTTCACATTCTTTTGATTTGTAGCCTTTTCACTACACATTTCAATTATTTTGTTTTGATTCAAGGGACTTAGTGTCACCCAAATATCAATTGGCCAAACAGAATCATTGAATAAATGCAAATTGATTCTACCCGCAGAAATAGATGTTCACTAATTCAAGTTTAATGAGCCTCAAAATAGCATTTTAAGTACATTTTTATTTTTTATAGACTTTAATCATATCTGTCTTTAGGGCTTGGATTTTAGGAGCACGGAAGAAATATTCTGGGCTAATTAAGCTCGCTCACCTGATAGGTTTTCCTCAACATCGCCTAACTCTGCTCAGGGCAAGAGTAACATATTTACAGGAGAAAAGGAAGAGAAGACTATTAAACCAGATTTTGATAACAGAGGGACAATTCAATCCTCAAAATTCGCTGTACATAACAATCCTGAGTATTACTTCACACTTGTGTGTGTTCGGCGGACACTGGCGGATGGTGTCAGGAGAACCTGCAGCCTGTGCAGAAGTCCGTCCTCTCTGTCCAGTGTCCTCCTCCAGTGCGCGAAGACATACACGAGGCCAACGCTGCAAAGCTGAGGAAACGTGAAATTGCACTGGGAAAAGCCCCAACTAAGAATATTCATTTTGATGATTTTGACTTCTGATTTAAATATTCAGAAATACAATTACTTTACACTGGATTAAACACACTCTCCTAATAGATAAGCTGCTTCCGGGGGAAGAGGCTCAATAATTTCGGAAGCTTTGCCAGCTCTCCTGCGATACTGGTGTGACATTTAATTTTCTAAAGAAATAAATTACTAGAGTAAATAGTATCCAAACGCAAGCCGCAAGTGCATGGAACCCAACTGAAACAGTAACTTCGAGCCACCTCTTACACCTTTTCCTTTCCTCTCCATAAAGGATATTTAAATAAAATAAAACGTTGCAATGTTGCATCTGGCATCAGACTTCATGGTATCATTCCAGTAACATTGTACTTCAGTTACTGCTTCTGCAGCCAGTGGAATCTTCTCTTGTGGTCACTAGGATGCCCATAAAGTGATGAAAAGAGTGGCTGGCTCCTTCAAGATCAGATTACCTGAACCAGACAGATGTCACCTCCCCCTTCCAGGAACTCCTGCAGCTCATATCCGGTGGGGGAGGGGGAGCTTGCCACTTTCTAATTACATGGATGTTATTTCTTAGCTCTCCTAGGGAGGGCTCTGCCTGATTGATTTCTGTATCCCCTCATTGTCTTGTCTTATAGGGGGAGCCACTCAGGAAATATTTGAATTAAATTTTGAATTGATTAATGCATGCCTGAAACAATATTACATTCTCCCAGGAAATAAACTACTCAGGAAATTGATTTTAGACTTATTTAGGAGCTTTAGCAAATCTATTGGGGATTTATTGAATCAAATAATCAGGACTTCGGTCTCAACCTCACAGTTAATAGTAAAGCAATGCTTACAGAGAAAAATTGATGAACACAAACCCTATGTAATTATTATTTCATACATTATAGTAAAAGCGTAAACTATGTTTATGTTACAAACTGTGTGAAACTACCCTGATTTTTAAAAATGATCTCAATTCTCGCAAGAACTGTATGAGGTAGGTAACTTATTATGCTCATTTTACTAAAGAGGAAACTGAGAAATCTGAAAATCATACAGATAAAGAGGAGAGTCAGGATTTACGCATGGACTGTTTACTCCAAGCTGAGTGCACCTAACTTATTTTTATGCAGACAACCACTGGGATTTGTCATGTGTTGTGTGCAGATTATGAGGGGATTATGGGATAATTTTAGGGAACATGTGAGCAAATTATTTTTGTTTGTTTTAAATCTATATTTATTTCAGGGTAGAGTAATACAACCTGGACATCAAACTTGTGATTTCATGAGTATTTTGGTTTAAGACAAGATTAGAGTAAGTATTGATGTTGGTCCTGAGTTGTTTGAGAAAAAAAAAAAACACACACACACACAAATTATATATTAATATACAAGGTACGGAGCTACAGCAACAATCCTACAGTGGTTTTTGAGTGACTGATGATTAAGAAACCGTACTGTATTAAGGAACATCCTGGAAAAATGCTCTCTATGTTTCAACTCATCAGAATATAGTTTTCCTTCCCTGATATATTAACTTAATAAATATATAAATAATCAAAGGATTTGATAATTTTGTGCCAGAAATATATATAGGTATATGATTAAAATTGTCACCTTATTCATATATCCTATTATTTATAAAATTCTACTACATGTATTTATATATATGCATATTTAACTGGAATTAAGTGATAGAATGGTAGGGTTTTTAATGACACATTGTACAAAATATCTTAAAGTTCCCAACTAATCAGCATAGTATGCACAGACATCTCAGAAATGAGACTATCAATTCTCTATTATCTCTCTAATCTAAGAGAAAATAAAATTTCCATCAAGAGGGGACACAAGTAGGTAGAATTTGAAAAGGAGAAAATGATGGCAGGTTTTCCATATGCTTTTAAATCTTGCATCATAGACTATGGACAGTGAGAGAAAACACCTAGTTTAAACCCTTTGGAAGGATGAAGAAACACACTGTGATGCCAAGCTCTGCTCTGCATTCCCTCCCCACCCACAGAATCAATGGGCAGCATTTATGATTAGAACATATATGCCCTCTGTAAAAGTTAAAACCTCAGCTATATTATTATAATAAAGAGTGGTGACGGTTCTTAAAGCAGTACTTCACTGAATTAATCCATGGCACTTATTTCAAAATAAGGGTCTTTGTATGGCATTATGCTTTACTTAATATTTTCCATAAAAGAGATGTGATTGTTTATTTCTGAAATGGACTGAAACTATTTGCTTCTCTCCCCCCACAGAGTCTCTTAAATAAATCCGGCAGTCATTATCCATATATCTAACACTCTTGTTATGCTAACATTTTGTTTCTAAAAAGGATCAAACTGTATAAGGTGAATATTTATTATTTTTGGCAATCAGCTAGTGTTTTGTTAATTTACACATAATATTTGTATATATAGGGGAATGTATAATGAAATAATTTGCTACACATTATGATGTATAATGATTTAATCAAGATATTTAGCACTTTCATGTCTATGTGTTTAGAATGTTTAGATGTTTCTTTTCTAGTCATATGAAAGATGTCATAAATTGTTCTAGTCTATGGCTGCCTCATTGTTCAGTAGCACATTAAAAAATTTCCTACTACCTGTAGGATGATGCCTTGTACACTAATGTCTTGAGGCATTTATTAGAAGTTTTATTCCAGCAGTTTTATGGTTTCAGGTTATACACTTGGATTTGTAATCCATTTCAGTTGAGTTTTGTGAATAATTAGATCTAGAGATTCTTATACCTGTTATCAAATCTCTCTTTCTCTCATTCCCTCCATCCTTCCTGTTCTCTAGCAACCATTCTTCTCCTCTTTCCTGCTCTAAGATCACCTTTATTAACTTCCACATATAAGTGACTATGTGATATTTCAATTTCTCTGCCTTGTTTATCTCACTTAAAATAATATCACCCAATTCCATCCACATTACAGCAAATTATAGATTTCAAATATATGAAATTTCATATATATAACTTCATATATATAATTTCTTACATATACATAGATCATATATATATATATATATATATATATATATATATATATATATACACACACACATATGGGCAGTGCCAGCTAATAGACTTGTAGCTTAGGCAGATTAAAGGGGAAAAAAAAAAATATATATATATATATATATATATATGAGGAAATATAAATAATTAACATGGGAATGTAAATATCCCTTTGATAAAAAGAGAGCATTTTTTTGTATGTTGACCCAATAACAGAACCACAAAACACCCAAAATAACCCAAGCAATCCTGAATGAAAAGGTTGAAGCTAGAGATATCCAAATACCTTACATCAAATATACTACAAAGCTATAGAAACCAAAGCAGACATATTAATAGCGTAAGAATCAACACATAGACCAAAGGAATAGAATACTGAACCTAGAAATTAATCCACGTACTTAGAGCTAACTGTTTGTGACAAAATTCCCAAGATCATATAACAGGAAAGGACAGTCTCTTCAAGAAATAGTGAGGGAAATCTGGATATTCATATGTGGATGAAAGGCACTAGACCCCTATCTCGTACTAAAGGGGAGAAATCAAATGAATATTAGACGTGAGAGTATGAAACCACTAGAAGAAAACATAAGGGAAAACATTTCAGATAGGCCAAGATTTCTAGGTAAGTATCCAGTGCTTCATACTGCTTTGAACGACCTTTTTCGCCATCAGTAGTAGCAATGTTCAAGGTGCCACTGCTGGTTCATCACTGTAGCTCATCTACTGTGCTCAAATGCCAGCTGTTTTTCTGTATTTAAAAATTCATTCCCAATAAACTAGATTTTCTGCATCAGTGAGATTCTGTTAGTCAGGGTTCTGTAGAAAAGCAAAATAATAGAAAATAGATGTATAATTATGCAAAGGGATGTTGTTGGCCAAATCTGTGTTGGATAGCTTAAGAAATGAGCCGGAAGTCCAAAGGAGATGTTGAGACTCAAGCTTTTCCAAAATGGGGACACTTCCTTTTTCTTTCCTCTTTAACCTGCCTAGGCTACAAGTCTATTAGTTGGCACCGCCCACATCCCTGGTGGGTCTTCACCCTCAGTTTGCTGGACTGCATGTCAGTCATCCACAGACACACCCAGCACTGTGCTCCTCCAATCTGTTAAGCATGTCTTACCCATTCAAATTAACACACCTTAATGAATGGCCAACTCTGATGGCCCCCACGCAGATGTTTCTTCCTCTGATCAGGCTGCAAAAGCTAAATGGCAATAAAAAATGAACCCACTAAGAAGGGCCAATTTTTTGACCAAAGGGCCTGGGTACCCTTTTATTCCCAGAGGTGCCCTCCTCCTGCCAGCCCGATATCCATGTGCTTTCTTTCAATCTAAGCTCTCAAGAAGGAAACTGATCTAAGCAGTTACAGTAAGTTGTTAAATGTTTGACAATTTAATATGCTCCCTCTCCTGGGGATATTTGGGGTTCAGTGAACTAAAAGCCATTATCTATAATAAATTTCAGAGGGTGAGATTTTTTACATCAACAAGCTAAGAGGGACAAATTTTATTTTTGTTTGTTTGTTTGTTTGTTTTGTTTCCTGATGCCCTTGAAATTGCACCTGGTCTGATTAAATCAAGTTGCCAGAAGATCTCTTAGGTCTCTCATATTACCATTTATGCATAGGATTTCCTAATGCTTAATCTAGAGAACCACAGATAAGGTTACAGAAAGAATTTTTAAAAGCCAGAACATTTGATAGGCCATGAAGCCCACAAAATTGTCACACGACTTAAATGATGGACAATATTCTCGTCCTAGTGCACCTGGATGCGAGGCCATAGGGTTCTCTATTTCCAGTTGAGTTTTATAGACTGGTGCTTAGAGAGACTTGTCCGTACCACTACCATTAGATAGACAGACAGACAGACACATAGATACATAGATGATAGAGATAGATAGATAGATAGATAGATAGATAGATAGATAGATAGATAGATATCGATAGATTGATCTAAAAGTATGTGCCTCAGATAAAGCAGGAAGCAGGACAGACCAAGTCCCCACCCTAATAAAGCACGCAGTCAAATTACATTATATTCATTTGTGTACTTATTTTATTGTCTATACTGGGTGCCACTTTAGAGCAGGGACATATCTTGTTCATCCATCTGTCCATATCCCACCACACGGTTTCTAATGAAGGTAAGACCCTAGACAAAAAAATTGTTGGATACATTTTAGAGAAGGATCGCTGAAGGAGTTGGGTAAACACCAGAATGGACAACATAATTAGCATAAATGAAAACTTTTGGAATGAGTCCGGTAAATAAAAAAAGCTAGGGAGAAAAATAAAAATTAACTGCAGGGCCGGTGAGATGGTTCAGTGGCGTATGCACCTGCCTGGCAAGCTCGAGGTCCTGAGTTCTACACCCAGAACCCACATACGAAAAAAGGGGCCGGTGATATCGCTCAGCGGCACGGGCGCCTGCTGGAGCGCGAGGTCCTGAGATCGACCCCCAGTACCCACAAAAAAACAAACAAAACAAAATAAAAAAACCAACCCTTTGATTCACTGATCCTTTGTATTTTTAAATTTCTATTACTGTGTGCAGAGCCTGAGAGGTGCAGGGCTCAGGTGAAAAGCCAGGCATCCATCTGAGTTAACAGCATTGGTGGCTTTGGCGACTGTGACCCTGATTAGTAAGGAGAAGAGCAGCATTTGAAAACAATAAAGATAGTAAGAAAGTCTTCCTCAAGATTTTCTTTTAAGTGGATGCATGGTAACAATATTAGCCAACTGAACTGAACACTTAGGTTTCAGCTACTCTTTTTAAAACATTTTATTTGTGTCAGCTTATTAAAACCCCACAGTGAGTACAATAGTGTCCTCATTTTACCAATAAAGAAACCAGTGTACCGATATGCTAACAACTTTTTCTATGGTTAGGCAGAAAGCAGCAGAACCATATTTCACACTATTGCTATAACCTAATGTGATAGCTGCCAAAGAGGGGAGTCAGATCAAGAAAGATTACTATACGCTGGATAATATTAAGGCATATTTATGAGCAAATTGGGATGGTTCATTAGAGAGGGAACAGGATGGGAAGTACATTTTCCTCTTGGAAACATTTGGTACTGCTTTACAGAAATAAACAATGAGGGCTTTTCTTCCCTCTAGAAATTCTCAACCATCTACTAAATTATTTGTGGAATCGCTATCTATTTTTGCCTCAAATGACGAGGTGCTTTGATTTTATAGAAATTATTCATCTCTCAGAGCTTGATAAATAGATGCTAATTATCGGTAGTTATAACTGTAGTTATATGTGCATCTACACACAGATTCAAATAGGAGGCAGCTATATATTTATAGACAAATAAGTAGAAAATACGTAATATAAATATGTGAGTAAAATAAGAAAGAAAGAAATCTAGAATTTGTAAAAAGCACTA
The DNA here is from genome assembly GCA_028451465.1 of Erethizon dorsatum. NCBI lineage: Eukaryota > Metazoa > Chordata > Mammalia > Rodentia > Erethizontidae > Erethizon > Erethizon dorsatum. The sequence continues at coordinate 57,916,686 of CM051830.1, read as the reverse complement.
CTTGGTCTAGACTACCTCTGTTAGAACAGTTCTTTCCACTTTTATCATGTTTGAACCTACAGAAAAACTGAAAACAAAACTCGCCTAGGCCAAAATATAACGAAAAGAATCATACAATATTCAACTCGGCTTTGGAGTTTGTTTGCCTGTTTTCTTAGTTATCATGGAATTCTAGTAGACGGTCACGTCACATGATAAATCTTCAATTTGTCACCGTGTGGAAATTTTTGAATTTACTTGATTTCAATACATTAGATTAACCTGTATAAGGACAAATACAGTATCTGAGGATGTTTTTTTCCCCCAGATAATGTGAGGACATTACACTGACTCCTTCAAATTAGTAAACATATGTCTCCTTTCCACGGTTTCCTGTGTTACTTGCAAGCTAGGTGATGACAGATTTGGACAGAAATTGTACATGAGGGCAGAGCAGTACAATCAGCCTGCTGCGGCCTGAGCCATACACTGGCTTCCTCCTCGTGCCTCCAAATCTAGGGAATGTCTGTATTGAGCAATAGCTAGACAGCGGGTGGCAAGGAAGTACTGTAAATTTTGGAATATAAAGGATTGTTTGTAGATTATTTAATGAATTTCTTAAAGTTTGAAATATTGTAGAATAAATTTCTCTTAAGCAAGGACTTCATTTAAATTACTATTATTATTACAGCTCTTATAGTTTTTCCAGACTCGGATATGCCATACAACTATTTTTTCTGAAATTGTTCAACCTACATTCCAATATTACTGTCTTGGTTACTTTTCTCATTGCTGAGACAACATATTTGACATCCAGTGTTAAAGTTATTTCAGCTCACAGTTTGTAGAAGTTTCAGTCCATAACTGCCTGGCTCCAAGGCAGGGTGGCATGGCAGAGGGGCATCACAAGGAGAAAGAGTTCATGGCAGGCAGAAGGCAGCAAAATCATGCAAGCAGCAAGCAACAAACCACAGGTACTTTCTGTCCCTTTATATTGTATCCAGGCTACCTGTCTTAGGACAGGTAGCACTCACACCCAGGGGGGGCATCCTTAATCCTACGCAGAACTGGGCCAAACCAATCAGCGCACTGATTTAGTAAGCACACACCATTGATCCCAGCCTCACACAATCTAGATCCAGCCACCTCTGAAAAAGCCCCACCTACGACTGCATGAGGCTTTGAGGAGAGATCTAGACACAGCCGTAACGATCACAGATGGGGATCTGAAGTAATATCATTACCTGAAGAATATTATAAACCATTTAAAAGGATATCATTACCTTGCTCTTCTGAAAAATTGCAAAATGGCTTCTTCTCCGACGAGCTTGATATCGAATTAAAATTGCAGGCATCCTAGAACAGGTGTTGGTTGCTGAGAGTAGCACAATAAAATCTCTTTTATTTCCAAATACATTTTGTATTTAGTAAGCTGTTACTAGCAGAGAGAGACAGAAAGAGAGAGGGAGAGAGAGAGACAGAAAGACAGAGACAGACACAGAGAGAGATTTGATTTAACTTGCATATTTACTGCTGACTTCATAAAGTAACCGTATTTTGTGTTCAAGACAAAGACAGCATCAGCCGTTTTCTATATTTGCTACAGCAATACACAAGTGTTTTGTTATTTAAAGTATTGTACAACTGTCATATACAACATTAACAAGTTAAAAATTCAGTTTAAAGGTTTTTTAAGTTTCTTCACTTTTTATTTTAAAACTGATAAAATTTAAAAAGACAAACTTAAAAAGATTTTTCACTGAAAAATCAGAAAAGAATTGTGAACTATAATAAAAAACATACTCCATATCTCATAAAATATTCAAGTTGTCTATTTTATAGAATCATTAACTCTTACCTAATATGCAACAATATTGTAGAGCACGTTTGTTTACTCAAAATCTTATTTTATCTATACATAATATGTAAATATTTTACAAATATGTATATCAAGATGATAACGTTTCTTCCACACTTCTGTCATTTAGTTGAAAAACAATACCATATATTTCTTTTTTAATGCCATATATTCATTTTTAAAAGTTCCTTGTAATATTACAATACAATTATTCTTTTACCTAAACTAACGAATATGTTTCACAATAATTAAGTGCTGATATCTATAACCAAATTTTAAAATTTTTAACATTTTTTTACAGGTTATAAGATCACAAGTAAAAGCGTAGAATGTACCACAATATTTGGTTTTCATGTTGAAACGTCGTCATTAATGATTGACAATATTCAAAATTCCAATAAAAATGTTTGGATTTCAACTGGACATTAAGAAATCTTTGAACAAACAGCATTCCTCATATTTATACTCAGTAATTCCAAATTCACAGTGAGCAAAGCATGACAGATAAAACTGTCTTGGTTCTCAGTATAGCAGGGCACCAAAGATGATGAATGAGCTCTGTGACCAATGGCTTCAAGTCTGCCCCAGTGCAGCCCCGCCATGGCAGGCTTGTGACTTGAGAAGACCAAATTTCCAAAACTTACGAATATGGGCAAAATTTGAAAGAGTTTTCTTTCCCAGTTTAGAAATAACTGAAAAACACATGCAAGTCATCAGAGAAATGAAAATACTTTTTGTAGCTTTGTTATTGATAGTAGCTAAATTCGAAATGTGGATTAGGTCTTCAACTAGAGGGGTTCCAAATTCTTTATCTCATAGCGAAACATCATTTCACCCAGATGTGGAGTTGGCAACTTGAGAGGTAGTCCCTCAACACGTAGCTGAAGGCTGATCTTTGGAGTGGTGATTTCACAGAATAGAGAGAGGGGGTGATGCGATGAGTTGAACAGTGCTGTGAAAGAATTGCACAATCATCTCCTCGGTGGGAGATCCTCAGTGTGTAAATATAATGCCTGACAGAGACACGATTTTTCCACAGTACTGACAATATTTATGGTAAACAGTAGATGGAAATTAGCAAGCAGAAATAGTGATCGAATCTACCAAATAAAATTATCATGGGGAACCGATGAGATATGCGTAATAGTGCTCAGTATTTATTAATTACTACTTTAGTATCATTGATATTAATAGTTTAAAAATATTTTATCAGCAAGCTCTTTTATCAAGCCAGCTTGTCTTTGTCTGTCCTAATGGTTGTAACAGGTGTGGGATGAAAAATTCTCAATGTTAAAAGATAGACATAGGTCGTTGATTATTAAAATGTTAGAATATTTACCTTTCGTAGAAAAATATGTACCTTCCTTCGTGAGTGGAGGTTGTATACTATATAAGAAGAGAGTGAATTTTCTTGAGTTGGTGGCAAGAGTTTAAAAAATCAGAGAGAAGGAAAAGTACTATAAAGAGGATAGTGATACAGTTCAATAACTTTATAGATGATAGATAAAAAAAGGTTGAATCTTTTGGGAGAAATAGAGATTTTCAAACTAAGGCATTTTAAACCAATGTGGTGGGGCTGGAGAACTGCTTTGAATTCTGTAATGCTATGAAAGGAGACAAGCTGACACCAGTAGACGTGATGATGAAGTGCATACAATAAAAGGAGGCAGTTTCTTTTAAAAATAACTGCATCAAATAGATGCAAATACTTTTGCATCAAATGCATGCAAATACTTTTGCATCAAATGCATGCAAATAGAGAGTAGTATGATGAACCCACTAACCATCTGCCAGTCTCAAACTGAACATACACAAAGCAACACACCCAGACAATTTTATTTCATCCTGTCAAATATGTTCTTTACCCTCTGTCTTCTAGAATTTTGTAAACACATCTCTGAAATCAGAACATTTTATTTGTAAATCTCTCTCTGTATATATATGACATATGTTATTATTATATAACATTGTATATTAATATTATTATATAACATTATATATTAATATATGATATTATATATACAGAGTCTGCCAAAAATGTATACATGCTTCAGGAAAAGAAAAACTTGTACAAGTATTTTAATACTAAATGTATTGAGACATCATGAGATTAATACAAGTTACCTTTGGCCTCTGCAATTACAAGAGGTGCTCAGAGTGGTGGCCATCAGCTGGCAGATGTTTATTAGTATGATGAACTGTTGCTTGGGTAACCTTGGCCATTGGGATTGCTGCACATGCATTTTTGATTTCTTCTCTAGGGCTGGCAGTGCAGTGGATTTTCTGCAGCATGTGACACCCTCTAAGGTCCCCATATGAGTGAGGATAACACCATCTGTTGAAAAAACATGCTATTTTTCTTTTCCTGAAGTGTGTATACATTTTGGAGGAATATATATATATATATATATATATATATATATATATATATCTCCATGGAAAAATTCATTATGAACAAATCTCTTGCTATAGAAAGTAAAATTAGTTGCCACTTAGCACTGGATACTGTTAGCATATGGCTGCTAATGGGTAAGGTGTTTGTTTTGGGATAAAGATTGTAGAAATTGTTCGGCATCTCTGTGAATATGCTGAAACCCTGATGTACTTTATAAGTGGATACATTTTATTATATACAAGCTATACCTCAATAAAACTGTTAAAAATCATGGGAAATCCAGCAGCATATAGACAGCTGCATTGAAAAGATATGTGAAAATGTCTGGAAGGGGAGTCAGTGTTTATAGAGTGTAGCATGGAAGAGAAACATGCCTGATCTTGCTGAGGGAAAAATAAATGGAGAATTTCTACGGCCATTGTGCAAGACATTTTTTGCCAGTTTCTGCTGTGATGAACTCATAACTAAAAACACAGATGATGTCAATGTCCCAGAGGTAAATTCTAGGTCGCTCTGAAACCTTGCTAACCTAAAGAATGTAGAAAATACCCTCAAATGTTCAATTTCCTGATTTTCTCACTTTAGGTTCCCAAGTAAGATGACTATTTACTCCTAAATTTCAATAATTGGCCCCACAAGACTTATAGCAGTCCCTGTTTGGAGTCTTTAAATCTCATCTTTCAGGGGCCAGTGAGATAGCTCAGCGGCATAAGCGCCTGCCTGGCAAGTGCGAGGTCCTGAGTTTGACTCCCGGAACCCACATAAAGGAAAAAAAGGGCCAGTGATATCGTTCAGTGGCACAAGCGCCTGCCGGCAAGCGCAAGGTCCTGAGTTCGACCCCCGGTACCCACAAAAAAAAAAAACAAACTCATCTTTCACCTGCACATTCAAAATGCCTCAAGAAGAAATGTCAAAACCAATATTTTGTGCTCCCTTCTTTCCAAGTTTTTACCCCTCAATTCCTTGTTTCCTGGAAAGGTCACTGCTGCCTCCACATAGACTTTCATATAAATTTGACTCTGATGAGCTGTTTGCATAAAAAGTTTGATCTCCAGTAAGACATTCTTTCATTACAATAAGCAGATATGTGTTATTCTCTACCTTTTTATTTTAGAGTATTTTGTCTATTTTTTAATTGATAACACATTGCAACACTGCCTAACCCCAGAAGCTATATGACGCTGCCTGAATTTTAAAAAGTAAATTCTCTGGATTTATAGATTTTTTTAGAAAAAAATAGGTATTTTTTTAACAGACAGTTTGGAGAAAAATGTGCATTAAACTTCCAACTCTACTCCATTTCATCAGCCTCTTTGCCAGTGCACAACTTGGCTAACTGTATGTGATGTCCCCGTGCTTATAACGCAGTATCTGTCAAATAAATATTTGTTGAATCAATGTATGAATTTTATTTTTTTGAAAAATACACAAAATCTAGTTTCTATTTTAATTTTCTATATAAACTGTGTCCACATGAATCTCCTAAGTATTACAAAATAAACACACTTTAATGAGTATATCAAAATAAGGTAAATTGATTAAAATATCCTCAATATTCCTATTTTATGCAGTTGTTTTATCATTAAGTTGTTTAGATCACACATTTAGCATATTTGTAGAATAATGCGACAGTTTCCATCATATACAGTGCATAGTTGCCACCTAATTTGTTCTTCTACATAACAGTTAAGAATCTGAACTACATTTTCACACCTGAGTCTATGTGCACGGACTCAGAATCTGTATTTCCTACCAATTTCCCTCTTTTGCTTGACCTATTACTATTCAGTGTCCCCAGTCTTGGAATGATTTCTGAGAAACTAATAAATACTTAATAGGCATTTAATAAATATTCATAGCATTGAATTTGCTACTTCTTTATTTTCTTCCTTTCTCTTCTATGCCCCGGTGTAATTCATCAAACTCATCAATTCCTTTGCCACAATATCACTCAGAACCTTTCCACTTTTCTAGGCACTGGAAAATACAGACCACATTGCAGCTGTTCTCCATCACTTTATGACCCTTCAATGGCTTCAGTCAGTTTGAAACAGATATTGATGAAAGTTGATCATATTATCAATAAATACACCAAAAAGGTGTAAAATATGAGGAACATCTGGAGAATCATAGAATAAAATAATTCCATGCCTAATGTTTAATAGAAGGAAATTAAGGCTTATAAGCAAATTAAAGATAAATACAGCAAACAAGTCAAGTTATCATAGAAATGATGTGTAACCACTTGCCCTTAATTAGGATAGAGGGACTTCAAAACGAGTAATAAATTTTTTGGAAGAAAATATGATGTTAAGAAGGAGAGAAACTGTAAATAAAGAACAATGCATACAAACAATCAGTAAAAACTGACTGTGGGAAAGGAAGAAACAGGACTTCTAAAGATAAAGAGTAATACCTGGGTTGCCCTGGTTCCATGATAGATTACACTTTACAAAGGAAAAGCTAATTGAAGATGAATGCACAGGAGTAGAAACCAACTACACCAAAAGGGAGAAAAAGGATGGGGAAAAATGAAGAGATTTGATAGCCTGTAGGACATAGCAGAAATCAAACTATGCATAACTTGACTTCCAGAGGCGGAGAAAGAGGGACAAAATACATTGGAGAACTATGGACCAAAATTGTCTGAATTGGGTGAAAAATTCAAGTCATATAGTCAATAATATCAACAAAACTACCAAAACAGGGTATCTTTGACTTATGCAAAAATGCAAACGTGAAAACAGTGAAACATTTTAAATCCCCAAAGATAAAGAATAAATATAAATAATCTGTCAATACAAAATTGAATTCAACAAAAATTACTAAAAATAGTACAAATTAATGAAATTTTGAGAAAAACAAGTAAATGAACCAAACCGGAGCCAATATACTTCCATGTCACCTATATTATGAGACATGTTAAAGGGAGCTGCTCGAGTTGCTGGAAAAATGACACAAAAAGAAAGGAAGGACCACAAAGGCAAGGGAGACGGTCAGAATGGAACTGAGGTGCAATGATGGAAATTTTAGAAAAGAACACATCACAGCAGCAGCAGCAGGGTGAGAAGGTCTTCTGACCACTTCACACACACACACGCACACACACACACACACGTGCACACACACACATACACACACACATTTTCAAACATTTTCCTTTCATGTATGGTTTTGTCTAATCCAGGATTCAAGTAATACTTTATTCATAGTAGAACCTTTCCTTGTTCAAAGAAAGTCTGAAGAAGAAGGTGAATATATAAAACAGACTGAAGGCAAGTTGCCCCATACTGAACATGTGAGCACAAATTCCCGAAGTCCTTGGAGAAACAGTGTCCTCAGATCACGCAGTCTGAAGACCACTGATTGGAACAATCAGTATGGCTAGAGGTAAAGGACCTCTGTGCCACACAGTTTGTAAAAACTGTACTAAACTGCTCACAAGGGAGTTATCTAGTAATAAACGACCTGCAAAATAAATAAATAACAGTAAACACGAAACTACTGGTGTCCTTGTGTAACACCAACTATTTCTTCCTTGGTCCTAAGCCAAGGAAGGTTTCTGAGTCCACTAACCCAAGAAGTCCATTGAGTTTGGCTAAATCAGAGCAGGTAGAATAGAATAGAAGCAGCGATAACAATGTGAAGAGAACTTACAAACCACTGAATCAAAAGGAACAAGAAACCAGCCCTTAAAATGGGAACTTAATAGCAAATTAATCATGAATCCAGATATTCTTCAAGTAATTGAGTTTCTATTATGTCATGATGACCAAAACCAAGATTTTTGTACTTTCATATTTTTTTTCACAGCACCAAATGTTTAGGTTTCAAAAAATTCAAGTGGTATATTTGTATTTTAAATTGTCCAGTTCTAAATTTTATATATTATAGACATAGCCAAAACCTTAACCATGAAGGTTCTCTTTCCAAACTTTGTGTAAGTACTATTGAATATCAATATGAACTTTGTTCATAGAGTACAGAATCCACAGACTTTAACTATCTTTAAAGAGTGAGAGCAAAAGCCATCAAATCCCAGGGACAGAATTAAAAATTCTTCTATTAATAAGGAGGTAGAAAAAGCAAGAACATATTAAAGATGTAGTTAGAAATTTGAGGCATTATAAGTTGGAAATTTTAAAAAGAGAAAATTATTACCACTGCTCAGTATCATGAATTATATTTGTGTTGCTTTGGAATAACATACCACATTTCCATTTTACATTGTTTAGGAATAACTAGGATGCGTTGTTTCATTATTTGTCTTGGATAAAAATACGAACTGAACTTGAGAAATCATAGCAGTCCGTATGAGTACAAAATATTCCTCATTGGAATGAAGATAACATGCAATGCTACCTTTCCCGTGAACTAGCAAAGCTGATTTTCTATTCTCGTTATCTAAGTTGCTGTATATTGGTACACTATAACTAGTTATATCAATTATGTATGTTGTGTCCTTCTTTTTATGTTTAAGAATCCCATCCTAGGTATTTAGCTAATCAGATTACCATAAACTAAACAAATTCAAGGGAAAGAGTTTCCCTGCAAGAGAAATCACCTAAAAAAGAACATCCTTGGAATTTACTATTTAGTAGCAGTGTTTCTGTGTTTAAGTTTCCTTACTTTTTTCATAAACTAAATATCCATATTCCAAGTGAAAAATATTTATATCACAATTGGTTTGAAGACTAAGTAATACAGCCTGAACAAATCAGCCAGAAGTTAATATATGAGAAAACTGGGAAATTATTAGCCTATGAAAACATACAAAATGAAACAATTTTGAATTCATTCAAATTTAAAGGCTAATGGCCTTTAACAAATTTTTCTTGCCGTTTTTCAATGGCCAATGTAAATATATTAATATTGATTTTTAATCCATACATAATGGAATCATAGTGTTTTAAGAAGTATTTCAATAGGATGCTCATAGAATCATTTGTTTTTAAGAGCATTTTTCTTACCTTTCTGGTAGCTCTGTACAGTATTCATTTAAAAAACTAACTTTCACCTCTCTCTCAGTCCTATGATTAACAAAGATCTTAGTGGACAAAAAAAAATATCTACTTAAAAATGGAAATAGTTTTATGCCATTGTTAATCTATGTCAAAAAGTCCAGTATTCATAAGAATAACAATCAAAAACATTTTAGACCATTTAATTATAATTTTTAATAGTAAACTGAAGTAATTCACATTTGTAATGTTTTAAGAAACTTAGAAATAACTATTTTAGAATGTAAAAACTAGGTTTAGGTATAAGTGCATTAAAAATAGAAATTATATTTAAAGAAAAAAAGATTAATGAAGACTACAAAACCCTTACGCTAATAATTGCAATCAATACTTTCCCATCTTCACCACGTAAAAGCCTAATATTTCTGTTTTCTTTGGAATCAACTTGACTTCTGCAAACTTGCTGCATGAAATGTTATTTTATTTTCTGATTCAGTCATTTTGACATTTGACAGAGTGTTACCAGTGGAGAGGTTTGCAGTGCTTTTGAGGCTATATCAGGAAGCAGAAAAAAATATAAATGTTTTAATAAGAAGAATATAATTTAAAAGATGAAGTAAAATGCACTCTTCCTAAAATTTCTAAACAAGGTAAAGGCTTTATTCTATTATTTATTTAGCTACAATGTTACATTTAATGGGAAGTGAATTCTTGAGAATGCAGGTAGTATATTTTTAACTGAAAAATTAAATTAGGCAATTTATTTTTCAGTGTATGAGTTTGGTGGTTGCCATGACTATAATTTGATCCATCTTAGCTTGAACTTTTTAACAGTATTGAAAGAATATCAGAGACAAGAACCTAAAATAAATGTTCATTTCTAGCTATTGAATTCTGAGCTGTGCCCTTTTATTAGGTTTTTTCCCATAAATATAAACTAGGCTAGACACATAATTACTTGTAAGGTATTGCATTTTCACTGTGAATACAATGAAAACTTGTGCTCTGTTTATCTTTACAAGGTTGTTTTGTTCACTGAGATTAATTTTTTTCCAACGTTCTTATTTCTTGTTGTTGTTGTTGTTGTTGTTCTTGGCATTTTGGGAATTCTGATACCTTTTATTTTTGCCTAAGTTATTCTTAAGGAATATAAGCCACACAATTGAACATAAAAGAAAAACCACTTATACCATATTAGGGCTGCAGGACGTCAAGTATTTCTAACTTACACTGCTTCCATTCATTGCTGGAAGAGCAATTCTTGATGTTCTGAGAGCTGCATGTGGGGAGAGGTTGTTGATATCTGACAGAAAAAAATGCAAAGAACAGAGCTCTTTAAGTCTACAACCTGATAGTGAAACTCATGTGATTAGTAAAATGGCTATTTCTAAAATTTTATTTACTATATTTCACCACAGTAAAGTATACACTATCATACAGAGTTATCCATTTTTGAGTGTAGCAAGTGCAGCTAAAATCTAGTCACTTAAGCAAAATTCCTGAACTTAACACATTATCATTAAGTATAATGTTATATATTAAATCTCTAGACACACTTTGTATCATTTGTTCTACATCTACCCTTTTGTTCCCCAGCTCCCCTCTGAATCCCTGGTAAGCAAGTCCAAGGTTTTATTCTCTGTCTCTGTGTACTTGACACGTGTGTGTATCTGTGTGTGTGTGTGTTTCTACATATAAGTGAGGTATAGGTGCAATATTTTTCGTTCTGTATCTACTAGATACATATCAGTTTCTTTATTCATTTGCTGATACTCACTACACCATTAGTAAGAATAGACAAGAGAGAGTAAAAATTCTATTAAAGTTTGGTACGTATTTATAAAGAGTCGAATTAGTGTTCTACCGATGTGTTGAATAAATCAACTCAGCCTTCAAATATAAGTGCATAGTCTAACCAGTTTGCACTGAGAATAGTACATTGAAAAATTTCATATAAATTCCCTCTCTCTCTCTCTTTTTCCCTCTCTCTCAGATTTCTGAATCAGTGAAAACTTTTACTGGCTGCTTAGAAGTTATAGAAATCAGTAACTCAGGATCTTTCTTTCCATCCAAGACAGTGGAAAAAAACCACATTGAAAATTGCAGGTAAAAATATCACTAGTGATCTTTCAAATAACCTGTTCAAATAAGCATGCTAAAAGACTATTTTAATTGAAATAATCTAATGAATGCCAGATTATATTTCCTTCCCTTAGCTCTTTCTCAAACTTCCATATTCTACTCTCATACAGACTATAGAATTTTTAAACTGCGTCCCAATTACTTGGACCATTTGTATACAACAGATGTCTGCTTTGCGCTGTATGAGAGTATCATATTGACAAACAAATGATCAGGTTGTCATGATCAGAAAACATCATCCATCAGAGCTAGTTTTTTTTTTTAATAAACAGTCAGGCATGCAATATATTGTTTAGAGTTCAAAAAATTTCTTTTCTCCAAATTATCACTCTCAAAAAATTGTCCTTGTTCTTCAATTTCTAGTACTCTTTCTTTCAAACAGTGTACTTCCAGGTATATAAATCTCCAAATGTGCCTGGAAGATGGGGTGAACTAAAGGCATAGCACATTTAGGACATAATTGGGTATTAATATATTGGTGTGAAGTAATTACAATATTGTTTGTCTTTGATTGTTAAGAAAAGGGTTAGTTGGGGGGCTCAGTGGTACATGAGTTGCATACAGTTGAGAAGACAACATGGTGACACAGAATGACTGATCCTAGAACACCATGAAAGCTGTGTCAAAAACAGAAATACATTGATTCATTCTAATGAAAAAATGTGAAATACTGGAATTGAACTATGTGCTATGATCCAACATGTTATGGTTTAGCTCTAAAATGCCCCCCAAGAGTCTAATGTGTTCAGAGTTGGGGTTTGTGGAAGGTGGTTGGATAATGGGGGGGATACTTTCCAGTGTGGAGTGATCCATTGATGAGTTCATGACTAAATGTACTATTAGGATGTGGGGCCTGGTAGGAAGAGGTGGGGCACCAGGTGAGTGACCTGAGTGCTGTATTCTTGTCTCCAGCTCCTCTGTTCTCTCTTTTTCTGCTTCTGGGCCAACATGGGCTGAGCAGGTCTCTTCTTCCATGCTCTCCCTACCTGCTGTTTCTGCCTTGAAGCCAGATAATCATGAACTGAACTCTCTGAAACTATGAAACAAAATAAATCTCTCCTTGTTTAAGTTGTGGGTGTCAGATATTTTGTCCCAGTGACAGGAAAGTGACTAATTTGTATATTATAACAGAAAAAAAAAATGGTAATACAGAGTCTGCCCATGAGGAGATTTTACTATTGTAGAACACATATTGGTGAAATATCCAAATGAATATATAAAAAGCTCCTCAGAAAAAAAAAAAAAAAACACCCAAATCTACTTCATGTATGAATACAATCAAATACATTTCCTTTACAGATAGGAGGGAAGTGTGTTTATTCTAGAATTTAAAAATTTTTATAAAATAAAAAGAAAATTTATTCCTAATCATTGAATAAAATTTGATTTTTAGGCTAATACATTTAGAATACAATTGTGACCACAATGATACAGTGATAAAATGATACAAGGGCACACTATTTTTGTTTGTTTGTTAGTTTCATTTCATTTTTTGAGACAGGGTCTCACCATGTAGTGCAGGTTGGCCTTGAACTCACTATGTGTGTAGCCCAGGCTGGCCTGGAACTCACAGCGATCCTCCTGCCTCAGCCTCCCAAGCGTTGGGATTACAGGCATGTGGCACCAGACCTGGCTTAGGGGTACACTACTTTTTGTCTGTTTTGTTTTGTTTTTCTTCAGATGAAAATGTAATTAATAGTTTATACTGTAACACAAATCTTGGTAATGTTATTTGTTGTCAAGCATTTTAAAGTTCTTACATTTTTCATGTATTCCTTTTTAAAAATTTTGTTATTTTTATTGATTTGCAATTAATATTTTCTAATATATATTTACCTGTCAGGTCCTTTGTTCCCTACCTTGTCTATGCAATGCTGTGATATTTTTTCATCTTGTGTAACTGAAATTTTAGACCCACTGAATCGCACTGTTTATTTTCCCTTCCCCCTTGTTCTTTGCAATCATTATTCTATGCTGTTTCTGATAAAATGATAAAATGATCACTATGAAAGTGATCATTTTCATTTTCCTCATATAAATAGAATAATGCAGCATTTGTTATTCTGAGTTTGGCTTATGTCTTAGTTACTTTTCTCTCGCTGCTGAGACAAAATACCTGACACCCAAGGTTAAAGGAGGAAAGGTCTATTTAGCTCACAGTTTGTAGAGATTTCAGCCCATAATTGGCTGGCTCCAAGGCAGGGTGGCGTGGCAGAGGAGAACAGTCACGGTGGGCAGAAAGTAGCAAAGCAACAAGCAGGGCAACAGTTCATAGCAGCGGAAGACAGCAAAAGCAACAAGGGAAGGGAACAGACTCTTTCTGTCCCTTATATGGCATGCAGGCTATCCGCCATAGGGCAGGTGTACCACTCACACCTTTAATTCTAGGCAGAATTATGCCAAAACAATCAGTGGACATATATTCCTATATGTGCATATATCATATTATTCTTAGCATTCATCGGTCAATAGATACTTGGGTTGTTTCTATGTTATAAGTATTCTGAATAACGTTGCTTTGAACATAGATTCAAGATCTTGCTAAAAGTGTTCTGGGACAGAATCAGAAGTGGAAATGCTGGATCATATGGAAATCCTATTGTTCATTTTTGGAAGGACATCCACGCTTTTCCACAATTGCTTTCCCATTTTACTTTCCCCCCACAATATACAAGGGTTCCATTTCTCCTCATCCCTGTCAACTATTTTTGTGTGTTTGCTTTTAATAGTAGCAAGCCTGAAAGGTATGTAGTGGTAATTCATTGTAAGCTTAGTTCGTATTTCCTTAAGTACTTATGATGTTGATTACAGTGGTACCTCGGTTCATGAACTTGATTCTTTCCATGATTCTGGTTGTAAACTGATTTAATGACAACCAAATCAAATTCAATGGTTCAGTTCAGTGTTGACCATATGGGGAAATTTGATTTGGTTCTCATCCAGTTCATTTTGTGACCAAAATCATGGAGAGAACGGAGTTCATGAACAGAGGTAACACTGTATTTTGCTTTATATCTGGATACCCCCCAAAACTTCATGTACTCAGAAATGAGCCCTGTGGAAGGTGGTTCAGTTATAAGGCACTACAGCTGACTTGGGTTGGGAAGTGGGACCTGGTCAGAAGGAAAAGCTCACCAGGGATGGCCTATCTCCTCCCCTGGCTCCTCCCTTTCCTCTAGCCCTGCTGGCCGCTTTGTCACGGGCAGCATTTCCTCTGCTATGCCCTTTTGCCATACCATCCTGCCTTGGAGCCAGGAAACTATGCCCTGAGTATGTGAGCCAAAATAAGCCCCTCCTTCTTTAAATTGTGTGTATTGAGTATCGTGTCCCAGCAATGAGAAAATGACTGAGACATATTTTGTTTTTTGTTTTTTGTTTTTTTGTGGGTACTGGGGGTCAAACTCAGGACCTCATGTGCCAGCAGGTGCCTGTGCCACTGAGCGATATCACGGCCCTTTATTCGTATGTGGGTACCGGAAGTCAAACTCAGGACCTCGTGCTTGCCAAGCAGGCACTTATGCCACTGAGCTATCTCACCGGCCCATATTTTGGTACTGAGAGGTGGGATTGTTGCTGTGACTGTATCAGACCATGTGGTTTAGAAGCTTTTGGAACTGGTTCATAGGAGGAGTATGGAAAGGTTTGGAGATGCCAGCTGGAAAAGCAGTCCTAGTATGTTGTAAGCCAAGCTATTGGAGATTTTAATGAGAATTCAAAAGACCAGAATGCTTCTAAAAAGGTAGATGGCAAAGACCAGACACAGAAAGTTTTTAGCTGAGAACAAGGGCTCCACTGGCAGTTGGAATCAAGACCCTGTGTGTTATGCTCTGGCAGAAAATTTGTCTACATTTTACAGAAGACGGAGACTAAGGATGAAAGAACTTTCAAGGCAGCTGACTGTTCAGGCTGTGACATGGGTATTGCTCATTGCTTTTAGCAAGATTTATCCTGAGAAACAGGAGAAAAAAAACATTTAAAAAGTTATCAGTTTCCCCACAAAAGAAGGGGCTCCATAGTTGCAGCATGTTGTTCAAAAGATTAGCATTAAAAAGTAGCCAAGTGCTTTACAACAGGACAATAAGAAAAAGACCTGGAGGACATGTGGAGAACCTGAAAGACTTTGCCCTTTGCAAACTAAGGTGCAAAACTGAAAGAATTTGCTTTGAGAAGAGAGTCCCAGGGCACCCTGTTAGAGAAGAGCAGCCTAGGGAATTGGTTCTTTAGAATTTGGTTCACAGTGCTCAGCCTTCCAAGAACTCAGAAGCCACTGCAGCCATGATTCAAGAGGGCCTGGCTACTGTTTGAGCTGGGGGTACTACATCCGTGGAGTGCTGCTTTTACGAGTGTACAGAATGCAAGAGTTGAGGGGTCAGGGAGGCTTCCACTAAGATTTCAGAAGAAGGCCTGGAGATAAAGGCAGTATATTCCTGAGAGGGCAGTGTGTGAAAAATCATGAAGGTGAGGTAGAAAATGCAGTGAAGACCCCAAGAAGTTACAGATGCTAGGAATGTGGAACATCTGCAGAGGAGAGGAGCCAGGAGGGCTCCAAACACCAGTGCTGTAGAGATGGGGTCATCCAGGAGCTTTGGTGTTCACATCTTTGACCCAGGTCCTGGATGTACAGGACTTAATGTCTGCCGTTCTCCATCTCACTTTGGTTCAGTTGGTTTCTACTCCCCTGTTCCTCCCTTTTGGAATCAGACTGCTTGCTTGTGTCATTGCATGCTGTAAGGTTTTAACTTTCTTTTTAACTTTTATGGGGGCTCACAGCTAAGAATTTGCCTTAAGTCTCAGAGGGGACTTTGGTCTTAGACATTTCAGCAATACTGGAGCTGTTAAGACTTTGGTGGCTCTTAGAGATGAACAAAATGCATTTTACATAAAGAGATGCACATGAGCCTTTAGGGGCTGGGGTTGAATGCTATGTTTTATGCCTGCACATCCTCCCACAGCTTCATGTGGTCAGAGGTGAGACTCATGGCAGGTCATTGGATTATGGGGGTGACACAGCTGGCATGGTGTTGGAAGGTAGTGCCTGGTCAGAAGAGGTAGATTATTGGGGGTGTGACCTAGAAGGGAATACCTCCCTCCCTGACTCCTTCCTTTGCTCTATCCTTCCTGGCTAGCATGGCTCAAACAGCTTTTCCTCTACTACGCCTCTCCACCATGCCATCTTGTCTTGGAGTCTGGGACTATGGACTGAGAACATGAGCCAAAATAAACTTCTCCTTCTTCATGCTGTGGGAGGTCAGGTATTGTTTCCCTGAAAAGATAAAGGAGCTAAGACATTGATTATTTTCATGTATATATTGCTATTTTAAGTCTAACTTTAAAAAATGTATGTTCAAGTCCTTTGCCTATTTTTAAATCAGGCTGTTTGTATTTTTATTGTTAAGCTTTAGAAGTTCTTTCTAAATATTTTTGATATTAATTTCTTATCAAATATATGATTTGCAAATATTTTCTCCCACTCTTAATGTTACTGTTTTCTTCTGTTGATATGTTTTTTTTTTTTTTTTTTTTTTTTTTTTTTTTGGGTACCAGGGGGTCGACCTCAGGACCTCGCGCGCCAACAGGCACCCGTGCCGCTGAGCGATATCACCGGCCCCTTTTTCGTATGTGGGATCCGGGAGTTGAACTCGGGCCCTCGCGCTTGCAAGGCAGGCACTTATGCCGCTGAGCCATCTCACCGGCCCTCTGTTGATATGTTTTGATGTACAATTTTGTTAAATTTTTACAAGGCCCAATGAGTCTTTTTTTGTTTTGTAGATTTATGCTTGGTTTCATATCCAAGAAATTACTGCCAAGTCCAATATTGTGACGCTTTTGCTCTATGTTTTCTTTTAGGTCCCATATTCAGGTCTTTGATCTACTTTGAGTTGATTGTGTATATAGCATTAGGTAGTCTCGTTTCTTTTTTTTTTTTTTTTTTTTTTTTTTTTTTTTGCATGTGTTCAGTTCAGGTTTCCAGAACTAGTATTAAAAAAATTTTCACTTCCCTCTTCGATGGACTTGACTCTCTTGTCAAAAATAATATTTGCAACACTTTATTTCTTAGCTCCCTACTCTACTTTCTTGATCTGTATGTTGGTCTTTATGGCAATACTAAAATGTTTTGATTATGGTAACATTGAAACGAACTTTGAAATCAGATAGTATGAGAACACCAACCTTATTCTACTTTGTCAAGATTCATTTGGATATTTAGAGTCCTTTCAAATTCTATATGAATTTTAGAGGAACCTAAGGAATCTTCAGGTCTTAGATTTTCCTAGGGGATTTATAGTTATTTTCTTTTTTTTAACTTTAATTTTTAATTTTTTTATTAGTACATGTTTGCCATACATATTGATGGCATTCATCATAGGGAATTCATACCTATTCATATTTTAATTCTTTTTTTTCCATTCCCTGCCCCTTCTTTCAAACCTTGTTCTTCTCCCCATTTGCAAAAACTTAGCTTCCTTTTTTTCTTCCATTCTTTTTTTTCCTTTTCCCTTCTTTTTCCTTCTCTCTTGTTCCCCTCCCATTTGAACATATTCTTCCTACTTCCCAATATCCATCCTCCATTATGATCCTTATTTACCCTTTGGGTTTTTCATGCAAAAGAAACAGTTTAATATTTAAACTTGTGTGTCCAATTTATTTCACTTAAGATTATGGTCTTAAAATCCCTTCATTTTTCTAAAAATGACTCAAGTTTGTCCTTCTTTATAGCAGAATAGTACTCCATTTTATACAAATACCACATTTGCTTTATCCATTCAACTTTTGATGGGAATATGGGCTGTTTACAAGATTTACCTATTATAAATTGTGCTGCTATAAATGTATCACTGTGATATCATGTTTTTAATTCTTTCAGGAAGATACGTTGAAGAGGAATAGCTGCGTCAAATGGAACCTCTAGTTTTAGTTTCTTTGAGGAATCTCCATATTGACTTCCATACAGTTGTACTAGTTTACACTTCCACTAACAGTGGAGAAGGATTCCTTTTTCCCCACAGCCCCTCCATCATTTGTCATTGACCGATTTCTTGATGATAGCCATTCTTTCTGAAGCAAGACGGAATGTCAGTGTTTTAATTTGCATGTCTTGAATGACCAGTGATGTTGAGCATTTTTTCATGTATTTATTTGCTGTTTGTATTCCTTCATCTGATAAATGTCTATTCATTCCAGAGCCCATTTAAATTTGGGAGGGTTTGATTTTTTTTTTTTTTTAATTCTTTGTATACTCTAGATGTTAGTCCTTTTTCTGAGGAGTAGCTGATAAATATTTTTCCCATTCTGTGGGTTGCCTCTTCACTCTGTTGCTGGTTTCTTTTGCCATGCAAAAGCTTTTTAATTTGAAGTGATCCCAGTTGTTGGTTCTTTGTAATATTTCCTGTGTGATTGGGGTTTCGTTCATAAAGTCTTTGCCTACACCTATACCTTCTAGAGTTTTACCTATTCTATATTCCAGCAGATTAAGTGTTTTTAACATTTAGATTTTTGATCCACTTTGATTTTAATTTAGTGTATAGTGAAAGATATGGGTCTAGCTTTAGGCTTTGGCATGTGGAAAGTCAGTTTTTCCAGCACCATTTATTAAAGAGGCTATCTTTCTACCAGTGAAGGTGTTTGGCTCCTTTGTCAAAGATAAAGTAGGTGAGTGGGCTTAGAGTTGTTTCTGCATCTCTAATCTGTTCCACTGATCCTTGGGTCTGTTTATTTGCCAGTACCATGGTGTTTTTATCATAGTAGCTGTGTGGTACAGTTTCAAGTCAGGGATTGTGATGCCCCTGCCTTGCCTTTGTTGTCCAGAATTGCTTTCACTGTTCTAGGTCTCTTCTAGTACCATAAGAATTTTAGAATTGTTTTCTCTAGTCTTGTGAGGCATGCTATTGATATCTTGATGGGTATTGCATGAAATCTATAAAACAGTTTTGGAAGTATAGTCATTTTCACCATATTGGTTCTGCGTACCCGAGAACAGGGGTGTCTTGGTTACATTTCTCTCATTGCTGAGACAAAATACCTGATGCCCAAAATTAAGAAAGAAAAGGTTTATTTAGCTCACAGTTTGTGGAGGTTTCATTCCATACTTGGCTGGCTCCAAGGCAGAGTGTCACATGGCAGAGAGTAACAGTTCATGGCGATGGAAAACAGCAAAAGGAACAAGAGCATAAAAGGAGGAGAGTGAGAGAGCAGTCCTCTTTCCCTCCCTTATATTGTATGCAGGCTACCTGCCCCAGGGCGAGTGTAGCACTCACACCCATAATCCCAGCATTGGACCATGAGTCAATCACAAACTCTAGAAGCGCACCCCCATGACTGTATGAGGCAGTACGGGGACATCTAGACACAAACCGTAACAAGGGGAGGTCTTTCTTTCTATCTTTTAATATCCTCTTCAATATCTTTGTCAGAGTACTGGAGTTTTCATTGTAGAGGTCGTTTACTTTCTTTGTTAAATTGATTCCTAAGCATTTCATTTTTCTATGAAAAGTGTTGTTTCCCTAATTTCTTTTTCAGTGAGTTTGTTATTTGTGTACAGGAATGCTATTGATTTTAGGTGTTGACTTTGTATCCTACTATGCTGCCAAATTTGATTATTAATTCTAGGAGTCTTATTGTGGAGTTTTGGGGGTCTTCTGTGTAGAGTATCATGTCATCAGCAAATAATTATAATTTAGCTTCTTCCTTTCCTATCCACATTCCTTTATTTCTTTCCTTTGTCTAATTGCTCTGGCTAATGTCTCCAGAACTATATTGAATAGGAGTGGTGATAATTTTCCCCATGCACGCATTTGGGATGTTTGTTTGTTTGTTTTGTTTTGTTTTGTTTGTTTGCATTTGTTTTTGGAGGTCTCAATCTTTAATGTCTGACTCCAAAAAGGAGAAAAAGAGAAAAATGAAAGGAGGAAAAAGAACATTAGTCACTTAATTCCCCTGGTAAGTCACTTTGGCTGGAGGACCAGGGCTTGTAATGATGGCGAGGAGCACCATGACCATGACCACAATGAAGACTGGAGGAAGCAGTGAGTGGTTTGAGCACATGCTGCTATTACAGGGAGGCCAGAATCCATCTTGCCAGCCACAGATCCTGTAAGCTGTGTGCAAACCGCTCCAAAAAATATGCAAACGGCTACTTGTCACAGGGCTGAGAGGTCTAGTATGGGTAGATATTAAAGCAGTAAGATCAGAAATTGATCAAAATTAGCTACAATTTAATGTTGAAAACTTTATCTGGAAGTCGTAGACTTCAGTAGGCGTTAGCATCCCAAATAGTTGCATCGGACAGTTTCTGCCAGGGGGATTGTTGTCTAGGTAGAGAGGCAGATGCCGAGTGTTTTCTAACTCATGCTTCTCCTTATTACTTTTAAAAGATAAAATAAGCATATTATTTATTAAAATAAGTAGCACATCTGTGCAAAATAACTGTACTTCTCCAGAATAAAGTAAAAGTGGTGGTAAAATGGTGTTGTTTTAATGTCTGTCTTACTGAAGACAGCTGGATTCTCACATGTGCTTCTGCGTTCTGTCTGCCAATACTTGTTTTGCTGAAGCAGTTGGAGAGATTCTGGCCTCACAACACATATATATTGGAAAAGAGAAATATTTTGATAGACATTGCAGACTATTGGGAATACTCTTCTTTGATTTACACTAAAACTTGGTGGGTAATAAATTATAAAGATTAGTTGCAATGCAGAATGTGAAACTCAGTTAACTAGCATTTCACTCTGTGGTAAATTAAAATCCATTGTTCTATATTGCATTTCCATGAATTTTTATCCATGGACAATTTTGTACTATCAAAATATTGGTTCCTTGAATTATTTAGCCATTCCAAATGTCAACATCTGTCAGTATAGAGTCTCAAATAATTGTATTTGTTAATATCCCCTTCAATCACACCAGAAACATATTTAAATACAATAAAGCTACCAAGCCTCCAATGGCAGATAAGAATTTTCCAAAATTCTAATACTTGCTAGAAAGCTCAGTTTTTATCACTGCCAACAAATACTATTTGTGGTTTTTTTTTCCTTGAAATGGCAAACTTACTTTGTTTTTGAGAAAATATCTACCTAATACGTTGCATAACTATGGTCTGAATAGTAATTCTTACAAGTAAAATTGTGTTTCATAAAAGAATTAGCTTTTTAAGCTTACACAACAAATAACGACTTACATGCTTTTCCATGAGAAAACCTTCATAACTTCAATGTAGCAAAAGTAGCAAAAATATTTCATGCACACTCCTTTCTTCGCTACACATTACAAAAACATGTATTTCATAGGTTATGTTTTAATAAAATTAAAAATTGTAGCAGTTCCACGAGTACATTCTTATTTTACAAAATGCTTTTTATCCTTTTTACTGTGCCAATACTTCACCTACTAGTACAATTAATACTATTATTCTATTTAGGCTAAATCATCATAGTTTTATCTGCTATTACCTTTCGCCTATGAGTACAAATGCATACACAGTGAAAAAGTTAAATAACATCTCAGAAGTGTTATTAGAAGTGTTTTAACCTCACAAAACATATGAAAGGTTGTTGGGGACCCCAAAAGGACACTCTGAAAATTGTTGCTCTTTACTAATATGTTTGGTGGCTCTCTGTTTACCTGATTATTATAGCAAAGCTCATCTGTACAGATGGTGGTCCAGATGAAAAAGTAGGTGAGATGCAGAATTTCATCACAGGAATGTAAGCCTACCACCTGACATTAACTGTAGCATGAAGATATTGCTATTGATAAACCAAAACTATGGTTAATGGTAGTTCCACTCATACTTACATAAAGAAAGTTGAATATCCCCCAAATTTGTAGAGCTCCAGTTTGAAATCCACTGATTCATTTTCTTAATCTACTGAAAGATTTAAATTTTTTAACATAGCATTTTCCAATTTCTCACATCTTTGCTGTCTGCCTTATACTGGTAATGTAAGAAAACACAACTTTCAGCATTGTTTTGCCAAGGAAATTGACTCACATTTTGTAGTATTATTTTTTTAGTAGTTGCAGTGGTAGGTGATCGGTTTAATACTTGCTTGAATTATTTCACCAAGCTTTTTTCCAGCAGTGGAACTGACAGTATTTCTGCCTATGTACATAACAAATCTCTTCACATTTGGATTAATTATCATATCCTTTCTGCTTTAATGGTCACCTTATAACAGAGAGGTGACTTCACCCGCGTTCTTAGTTACAATATGGAATATATTTCGGGCACAAAGATTTATCAGTATGCATTGGCTAATATCATTTTGTCCAGAATGTGAAATACTGTTTTTTTAAAATTCAGGTGCAGGGCCGGTGAGATGACTCAGTGGCATAAGCACCTGCCTGGCAAGCATGAGGTCCTGATTTCGACTCCTGGTACCCACATAGGAAAAAAGGGTGCATGAGGTCCTGAGTTCCACCCCCAGTACCCACACACACACACACAAAAAAAAAAAATTCAGGTGCAATAGAGAGACATCAGTGTAGTATGAATCAAGGACAGCTAAGTCAGTTGTTCTACTCTTAGTTTTCTGCCATCCAGAAGCACTTATATGTGAACTAATAGCTCTGGATAACCTTGCTAAAAAGAGTAGAACTTTGCAAAGCAGAGAAACAGGTGTTTAAAAGAATGATAAGTATGGTAGATTACACAAATGAGATGAAAATTATGATCTATCTGTGTACATATGTAGATGGATCTTAAACGCACTGCTAAGTGAAAAGAATGAGAGCTATGGGCACCACACCATTTGTGCGCCCTTTTAAGGCCACCATACATCTGAGCAGTGATCTTCCTCCGTTGCACACCCTCAGGTTGTTCTGTGTAACAGCGAATACTCTGGATCATATGTTATCTTATCCTGTCGTTCTCGTTTGAATAATCACCTTTCCTGAAACAGTAAGTTGTGAGAATAAACTATTCAAAAAGAACGAAGTGATTCAGAAACAAAAGTTTACTGTCACCAGTGATCGTTTTCTATCTTTGATTCTATTTCACAAATCATCTCAGTAGGTCATTAATATCATCATTAGGATATGGTTTGCTTTTCAAAAGGGAGTAAGGTATAATACATATAATATGCTGTTAAAATTTGTGGCAATGATCTAGATGCCCTACTTTTAAGTCATTTTTAAGTATTTTTTAATAAACACTAAGTCATAGGGTTTAGTTCCCTACTAATTCATTAATTTAATTTTTAATCATGTACTCTCATTTTCTAGTAGATAATGACCTTTAAAATATAACCTTAAACAAATTTTGATCATTCAGAAATAATAATCTACCATTAATCATTTTATTTAGATAACATAACCAAATGAAATTTGGAAAAATTAGGTGATTAATAATATTTCTCCAGGTTTTAGATATTCAAATTCCTTTCTTTCTATGTACGTGCTACAATGCTGATATTTTTTGGTCTTTTAGACACATGATTATCACTTTTAGGTAAAAGTCAGATGAGAAAGAAGATCTGAAATGCCAATTTGATAATCATGTTATATTTGGGAATCATGAGGAAAGGGCTTCCAAAGCAAAGCTGAGTTGAACCCATACAGAGGAACTCTCTTTTCAATAGGTTTGCCTTGACATGTGTACTTCATGTGTACAGTGCCAATTTATTGTAATGTTTTCCAAGTGGCTAAATTATTCCATGAGTTGTTTGTTTTTATAGTAAGGACAGTAGTCTAAGAGACCTCCATGAGGAAATTTTGTCATCGTTTACAAGGATGTCTATTAAGAGACGGTGCAGTAGAGTAACAGCTAATAACAACAACAGTAGTATTAATGCAATAATAATAATTTCAGTAATCTTCATGTTTAACACTTACAAATTAGCAAAAATGGGTTGGCAACTTAATGGATTGATAAATGTTTGCATAATTTCTGCTCTATATAATTCCTTCATGACTCTCTTTATTTCATTTGGTCTCTTTTTTATTTCTGTTATATTATTCTGAGATAATTCCTTATGACTTTCATTGTATGTGTTTTTTATTTGGTCCAAAACTTCTGAGAAATAGTCTATCATCTGCATTATTTTTTTAAATCTTACTGCCTAATTTATACATTTGACATCTATTTTAGATAAACAGACTTACACTGAAGATATATTAAATTTGAAAAAGATAATGAGACCAGTCATGCCAAGGATTTTCATCATGTATGATTTGAAATTAAGGCTAGAGTGAAGCCTTGCTCTATAAAGTCATGTGGGAAATGTTTTAGTTGTACTTTAATCAAAATCTACAGAAGGAAGAGATGATATACTACAGACTGGAAAAAAATATGCATATCATCTCAGACAGCTGGATTCTCTCCTGTTTATCAAAGACACTTTGGTTTGGTTTTGTTTTTATTTTTAATTTTATACAGGTCTTGAAAATCTGAGATAAAGCTATTTTAATCTTAGCTCTCCAAATGTAAACTATTTATCACCAGCACTCTCGGTAGTAAATACATTTTGGGAAAATGTGCAATGATTGTACCTAATTATAAATCTGAAAAGTTTATCATCTTTTATATCTTGTGGTATTTTGATACTTATAACTTAATTCACAAATTCTAAAATGAGTATTGTCTTTAGCTTTTCATAATGGACTTAAACATAGATTTCAAAATCCTTATGATTTGAGTATGGCAAGATAGCCCTGTTATACTTAGATAGGGTTTTTCTATGAGTAAATACGGCCAAAAACATAGTAGCTACCCAAAGCTTCCATTGACTACAAAGATAGATTAGAACAAATGATTAAGTATACAATTGAAGTCTTTAACAATCTGAACTGTATAATTAATTGCATATCTGTGTATTATTTGTCTGTACCATTGTTCAAATATGAACAATGGACTGGCCAATTTTTCCTTGATATGTTCAGAAACTAGTTGAGCTCTCAACCCATAAATAAATTATGTATTCATTATGAACATCAGAAAATTTAAAACTAAATGCATAGATATCACAGTCTCTCATATTTTGCAAAGAAAAGTGATACCTGCTATCATGTGCAGTCTGGAGCTAAAGAACCAACTGAGTAGAAAGGTGAGAAGAGTAACTCTGACACCACAGTGCATACTGGCTGTACTACTTGTACTGGGTTATTTTAGTAGTTTCTTCACATGGTAATGATGATAACGATACTAGTCACAGAGTATTACTGTAAGAGATGGATGATTCGATACAGTATATTCCTTTCTATCCTCAGAATAGTGTCAAATACACAGTATGAACTCTATTATATTAGGCAATGTTATCATTTTTTTTCACGTCAACTGAAAACAATGAACATTGGACTTTTTCCTAGATTATTCCCAAACCAATTAACACAACGTTTGGTGGGCCAGGAAGAAGGTAAAAGGTATTTCACAAAGCACGTGAACACAGAAAAGGTGTAAAGGAAGTTTAAGATTATCCATGCTTGGTCTGAGAAATCCCTTGACTACTCCTCCATCATTTATTTCCTAAAGACCTGCTCTTGGCCTCGGTCCTAACCTTGCTCCAAATTCTGTGCTCTCCCCTTAATCTATCTTATCTCATTAGGCCCCTGCTCTCTGGAAACTCAATTTATTTTAATATCATATTAAAAAGATCAATTAACTTCCGCAGTATCACTTTTTTCACTTCTAGACCATGCCCCGCAGCCTATATTTTTCAATTAAACATCTACTCTACTATTTCAAAAACTAAAGGCAATTCTCTCCTCAAAAGTAACTGAAAATATGCTTTGCCTTGTTACATAGGCTCAATCATAGCTGTATTTGACTAGTACACTGCCTTCCCAGTGGATGCTTCTGCGTTACACAAAGGAGGATGGGAGCGCTTACCCACTAACAGTGGGAGTGGTCCTGCTTAGACTGTTGTATTTCTACGGCAGGAGAATGAATGCATACACTAAGTTTCAAAGTTCAGCTGTGCTTCTTCCTATTGCTGTAAGCTTGGAAGAGTCATTTAATCTCTGTTTCCCTATTGTAAAATGGGGATGATGATAGTGGCATCATGAATTTGACAAGACCAAGTAAAACTGAGTATAAACAGTGTTTTTGGCCTAATTCCCTGGCTCAGGAGTGGTTTCCATTTTGCTAACTCTTAGTAATCAGGTGTCTTCACGTATTTTTCTCTAACCACATTCTCAGTCAGTCATGAGCATAGTCTCCTTAGAAGAGCAATGCTTTTCACAAAAAGTTCAAATGGTAACCTTTAATTTTTGAAGAAACAATAGAATATACTTTATTTTTACCCCAGTTTAAAAATGAATGAAATACAGTAATACAAAAATAAATAAGAAATAGAGGCAAAGAAATTTAAGGGCAGAGTACAAACATGAAGTTCCTAAATTCTGTTGAACAGAAAATTTGGTTTATTTCTGTTCCAAGTTGACTTCTTCATTTTGCGTAAGCTTTTATAAAGTGAAATACATCTTCACTTCCATGCACTGTAAAAATCTTCCAGTTTTCTATTCCTGTCTCATTTAAATCTTTGTTCATTGTGTGCCACTTTTGGCAATTAAAAGATATCAATATTTATATTTTAAAGTGTATTCTAATACTTGAGAAATGAAACACTCAGGGAAAGGAAACTATTTTTAGTTTTGCAATGAAGCAAATATAGTTAGGTTTTTATTTACACAAATGCATATCATGGAATTTGAAGTTAACCTTTTTCAAATGTT
The DNA here is from genome assembly GCA_028451465.1 of Erethizon dorsatum. NCBI lineage: Eukaryota > Metazoa > Chordata > Mammalia > Rodentia > Erethizontidae > Erethizon > Erethizon dorsatum. The sequence continues at coordinate 57,889,679 of CM051830.1, read as the reverse complement.
AGTATTTGAGGTTCTAACAGTATGTAACCCACTTTATTATGAATAGTAGAAGGATCATTCATTTTGGAGTAATAGCATTCATAATAGTGTTTGTGATTAATGAGAGCACTGCTATAATGAACTCATACATTCAAAACTATAGTGAAATTCAGAAGGAGCATATATTTTAGTGCCCTCAGGGTTCTATATACTGTACCATTCTTAAGTAATATTTTATTTTCAGTTTCTGCTTTTGGTACTAATAGATGACAGTCTTCCAAGTGCTTACAGAATAAAAATTAAATTTCCTACTAGCTGCACAACAGAGGAGCTTATGCACCTCCATTATAATATAAAACAGTTTGATAGAAGTAGTTGCCAGCCAAGGATAGACTTGTCCAATCTCCTCTGCCTCTTAACATCTAGGTTAGACTACAGAGTTTGTCCACATCAGTGAAATCCCAGCTAAAGTATGTGACTTCTGGTCTTTGAGGTTTAGGCTGCAATTTGCTGTCACTGAGCGTGAGGAAGACTTTGAGAACCTAGGCAATGATTGAAGAGCCACAGAACTGGAGAAAACTATCATAAAATTTAAATAGAACCAGAAGAGACTTAGAACAGCAAAAGTACTCTCTGGTAACAGGAGCAAAGCAGGAGGCACTACAGTCCCAGACTTGAAGTTATACTACAAAGCTACCATGATAAAAGCAGCATGGTATGGGCACAAAAACTGACATGAAGATCAACGGGGTGGAGTAGAAGATGTGAAACAACCCCCAAACACAGTCAGCTACCTGCTGTTTGACAAAAAGCACCAAAAACATACACTGGAAGAGATATAGCCTCTTTAATATGTGGTACTGGGAAAACTAGCTGTCCACATGCAGAGGACTGAATCTAGATCCATATCTTTCACCACGTACTAAATTAAAATAAAAATGGATCGAAGAACTAAATATTAAATCAGAAGCAATTAACCTGTTGGGCAATAAAATAGATGAAACTCTAGAAATCATAGGCATAGGCAAGGACTTTCTGAGCAGAACCCTGGTTGCATAGGAACTAGAACCAATAATCAACAAATGGGGTCATATCAAACCAAAAAGCTTCTGCACAGCAAAAGAAACCACAACAGAGTGAAAGGACTACCAACAGAAGGGCAAAAATTTTTGCCAGTTATTCCTCAGGCAGGATTCATATCTAGAATACATAATAAGCTCAAAAAAATTAGAACTTCCCAAATAAAAGTCCCTATCAAAAAACTAGAAAAATGAAATAAATAGAGAGTTCACAGTGGTACGAATGACCAGCAAATATGTGAATAAAAGTTCAATGGGGCTGGTGAGATAGCTCAGCAGCACAAGCGCCTGCTCGCAAGTGCGAGGTCCTGAGTTCGACCCCCGGTACCCACCAAAAAAAAAAAAAAAAAAAGTTCAAAATCACTGGTCATTAGAGAAATGCAAATTTAAACAAAACTGAGATTTCATCTTGACCTAGAAAGAATGACCATCATCAAGAAATCAAATTTTTAAAAAACATGCTGGCAAGGCTGTAGGGAGTAAAAGGAACCCTTCTACATTGTTGATGGGAATGTAAATTGGTACCATCACTGAAAATCATTATGGAGAGTCCTCAAAAAACTAAAAGTAGAAATTACATTTGACCTACTTATTCTCCTTCTAGATGTCTTCCCAAAAGAGTAAAAGACACCATATTACAGTGATACATACCCATATTGATAGCAGGACAATTCATAATCACTAAATCTTGGAAGCAGCCTATATGTCCATCAGCAGAATAATGGATGAAAAGAATGTGGTATTTACACACAGTGGAGTATTACTGTGCCATAAAGAAAAATAAACTTGAGTTGTTTGTAGGAAATTGAATGCACCATGAGACCATAGTGTTAAGTGAAATAATTCAGACACACAAGCTTAAATATTACATGGATTCTTTTATATGAGAAAGCCAGAATAAGCATAAAAGGCAAAATAAAAGTTAATAGGAAACAGGGAGATGGAGCTTTCTCAAAAGGGAAGGAGGTCAGAAAATGCAGGGAGAGGGAAGGGTGTGGAGGGAAGTGATAGAAAAAGAATTAAGATATGTTCATGTGTCATGTGCATGGGCCAACTCCACACGAGGAATACTCACATTATGTAATGCCAACACGTACTAATAAAAAATGTAAAAAGTAAAATAAAAGTTTAAAAAATTTTAAAAGGTAAAATTTAGAAAATTTCTAGACCCCCCCCTTCAAAAGATTATGATACAGTACAAGGGCAGCATACACCCATTTAGGTTTATCAGGGAACTATGAGAACTAAGCTGATCCAAAGATGAAATCAAAAGTTACTTCATTTCCTGCAAGCACATTGTTCCGATCCCTTCAGGTAACTGTCATTAAGTCGAGAAATGCATAAAAGGAATGAAAACTATTTAAAGCCAAGTTGAAATTATGCCAAAAAGAAAGCCCTGTGTATTATTAGAAACACAGATCAGAATAAATGCAAATGAATTAACACTTCCTAAATGTTGATAGAAGTATATCGTCCAGAAAACGACAATGCTGGATGAAAATAGCTTGTAACTCTGTCTCATGGGCTCCAAAATTTATACCAACACGAAGCAGCATACAGAAGTTCTGTCTTCCCCAGGGAGCACACAGTGCCCAAAGCCCTCCTTGGAGATGCGGAGAGGCCATTTGGGAAGGACAAGGAAGTCGCACCCCAAAGAATGGTCTAATCAAGAAACTCTACATGCTGAGGCAGAGGGGCCTCAACTGATGAATTAGTCCCTTTCCACAGGGCTGCGTATTCCCACTCCTCCCTTTCTGTGTGGGCACTGAGCAGTTCTTCGGCCCCTGTTCTCTCTGTAGTGAGAAGAAAATAGTCTTGTCTTTAAATTGCACCTCTCAGCACCTGACAGAGCCACTGCCAGACTTCATGCAAGGCACTCTGGACATCGCCCAGAAACCACTGGGTCTGAGCTAGGAACAGTGACAGGGAGAGACCGGTGCTGCCTCTCTTGAAAAGGGGCTGGGCGTGTTCAACAGCAGAGAAAGGAGCTGTGCGTGTGTTTGTGCCCAGAGGAGCAGCCTGAGGGAGACTTTGCTGCCATCCACCAGCACCAACACCACATAGGGCTTTTGTGGAAGGCAGCAGCAACTGGAGACAGCCTTTCCCATCCACTTACATCCAGGTCAGAGGTCAGAAAATTACCCCAGGGACTAGTTCAATTCAGCTTGGTACCTGTTTTTATAAGGCACAAGAATGAAGGGTTTTTTTGTGTCTTTGTTTTATTGGTTTTTTTGTTTGTTTGTTTACATTTTTAAACTGTTGTAATGAAAATCAAAATAAGAGTCATATTTTGTGATACCTGAAAGTTTTATGAAATTCAAATTTAAGCATCCATAAATAAAGTTTTACTGGAATACAGCCATACCTAATTTACATATTACCTATGGCTGCTTTCAGACTACAGCCACAAGGATGAATATTTGTGACAGAAATGTATGACCCACGAAGAGTAATAAATTTGCTATCTGGCTCTTTATAGAAAAAGTTGATCAATCTCGGGTATAAGTAGCACAACTGAAGTGGTTTTCTCACTAATGAAACATGAAAAGAAATGAATTGTGGCGCTAACTAACCCAAATACACAAGAGATGTGGGACCCTTTCACATTTTCTCCCTCCTTGTTTTTCTTCACGTTCTGGCTGGAGGAAGAAGACTGACAAGGCCCTAGTGAAAGCTTGAATCAAGGGCCGGAGAGATCCTAAGACCCTAAATTACTGCAAGAAGAAACCCTGCTCCTCGCCTACTGGACAGGTGCACTAGCGGCAGCCTGATGTCAGCAACCTTAAACCACTGAAACGTGGTGCTTCCTTTGTTCTCTCGTGAGGATTACGCAAACTATCACAGGCTTCTAACTGTTTAACCTCCCCTAAGTGCAGGACGTCTCCGGTTTACTTTGAGCGTATTTGTTAGTCTGGTTCCATCGTATTCCTCCAGGTTCTGTCTTGTCACTTCCTCTTCTCTACACTGACCCACTTGATCCTTAATTATATAATCCTTAAACTCCTGCTATGTCCTGGATATTTAAATGTGTAAAGAGTTCCGCATGTAAGAACTCACAGCATACTAAAAGGGAGAACACATAAAACAGTTGATTATAATAAAAGCAGCAATTTCAATGACATAAATACTTCTTTGGTTCCATTAGAATACCTGCAATTGATGGAAAGATAGCAACAGACATAACAAAAGTTATACAGTGTAGGTACTGGGAAGGGCTTTCTAATACAAAGCCCTATGCTGAGCTCCGTCCTAGTCAGAGGGACACTTCCTTGGCACTCTATTCTCCAAAAAAGGTATTAGGCTACAACACATACTGCTCGGTACAGCAGAGTCCCTTTAGTCCCGTAATCTTTTACTACAGTTATCAGTCCTCTCTCCATTTCTCTAAGACTGTAGCAGTTTGGCTGCCTGCTCACCAAATAACCCTGAAAAATTCCACATATGTGCTACATATTCTACATATGAAGAATGCTACATGTGAGAAACTATACAAATCAAAAGTTATATTTCTAAGAAACCTGACACCAGCTCACAAGGAGATTCCTGGTATTTGACCCTGAAATATTCATTTATTCACTCAGTAAATACATACTGATCTCTTGTTGCTAATTAGCTCTAAGATATAAAGATGTACAAAAGAGGCCCACTCTGCCCGTCAGGAAGCATACCTTGGAGTCATTTTAAGGAAGTGGATTTGGGAGAGGAAAATACCTGAGCCCAGCTCACAGCAGTCACGGCAGAATCAGATAACGTGTCCAATCTTCCTTCTTTAGAGTCCAAAACTGGGCAGTGGTAGAGGTTTCCCATGCTGAGAATTCCTGCCATGCTGAGAAACTGGTGGATAAATATCATTTTCCATAAGCATGCAAGGGCAGGACAAAACAGTGTAAAATCAAAAACAATAGTCACTCCCGTAAAGATTTATAAATAGATATTTTAGGGTGTCCAGAAGGCAGTCACCTGTCTCAGCCCATAAAAGGGTGGGCATAACATACACAAAGGAGGAAATATCTCAACTTGTTTCTAAAGCAAGAACTTACCAAAAGAATTATATTATGGCATATTGGTTGCTGCTGGAACCTAAAGCATAAGCTGGGAAGATGTAAGATAAGCTTGAAACGTAAGCTCAGAGCAGACAGAGGAGATTTAGTGGGTTAAAGAGCTTGGAGCTACTAATAATCTGGGCTTATGTTAAAATAAGTATTTTTAGATAGAGCACCTGGCTCATTCTATGCAGATGTGGAACCTAAAGTTAAGGAAATGAGACCAGAATTAGAAACACCAGACAGAAGGATTTTTGATTAACCAAAGAAAACCAGAGCGCCTGAAAGAGGACAGTGTCGGCAGAAATAGAGGAGTCGTGCTGCGTCTGCTCTTCGGAAGGAAGATGGCTAGATTTAGCTGCTGCGTTTCTCACAGATGAAGGATGAAAGGGAGACAAGAGTGGCTCCAAGAATGTCAGGGCAATGACATACGTTAAAAATATGTATTTGGAAATACTAAATATTAAAGTAGCAGATAAAAGCACAAAAACATGTAAAGACACCCAAGGAAAGTGAGAGCAGCAACTGGCCATGTCCAAATGCATGAGTACCGTTGCATTCATTCCAGTTTTTGGTCCATGAAAGCACAAGAAAGATGGCATCTTATTGCAGTAAAGTTTCATACTTCAGTGACGATAGAGTTCCCAGAGGGTTTTCGTTACCTATGTCATTTTGTAATTTATCTCTGTCATTTAAAGACACATTCACGTAGTCATTCATCCAATTATTCAGAAATTTGCATAGGAGCCCTGCTAAGCCACTGGGACTCGTGGAGAACTTTCCAGAACTGACTGCTGACTGTATGGATTTATTGCACACCACCGACGGAGATTTCAGAAGTTCACTAGGAACCAAGACGTGAGAGAGTGTGACAACTTCTCAGTTCTGTTGTTTACCATGAGATACGTCTGTCAGTTCTGAGGACGGTCTGTATGTCAAGTCAAGCTAAACGATGCCACCATGTCCATTGCGATGACCCAGTTTGGAATTTTGAAGTTAAATGCTCCCCCTGGTGGTCACGATGTCTGAGAAGGGCCAGACCCTCCACAGCGCTCTACTGCTCAGGGGGACAAAGATGTGAACTCCCCAGGGCAGCCCACGTGCAAGCTGTCGTGATCAGTAGACTGAAATGTGACCTGATTTCATCCCCTACATTGATTAGCAGGAACATACAACACTCAGTCTTTCTCATTACACCATATGTATACTATTTCAAACTCCTTTGTCCATTCTAGCCATCCTCACCGAAAGATTTAGATAATAAAATTCCAAAAATTAAGTGGAGCATGGTTTTAATATTTAGAAAAAGATTTATATGTGTGAAAGTAAAGATATGGAAAAATCTGAGAACATGGTTGTCATTTGCTGAACGATCCACGCGCTGCTTTGTGACGAATGATGAAGAGTCATTGGTGCCTCTACGGCTGGCGCTGCGAGAGTAGCTAAAGTGACTAGATCAAGGCAAGCGGGGTGAAAAGTGTCTTCAGCGCTACTTTCCACATTCACAGACTCCATTTCTAATACATAGTTGAGCTTTGTTGGGAAAAGTGGACACAAAGTCGCTGTCTTTGTTCTTAGGTGTAAATGATTTCCAGCTCTTCAGCCCCCGGGGTTTGTAGGTGTGGTGGTGAAAAGGCTCCACTTGACTGACTGTGGTTCCTGCAGCTGAGGGTGTGACTATAGAGACCAAAGAAAATTAAACAAAGGCAAGCTGATGGAAAGATTTAATCAATCAGGCTTTCATATAGGTATAAAGGTATTAAGTGCGGCAAATTAAGTGCATATTATGTTTTACCCCTTAAAAGAATAAAGTGATAATACTGAAAATATTAATTTTCTTTTACATTTATTTATCTTGAGTCAGAGAACATATTAAAGAAAACCTACCTTGACAATGTGATGCACAAGACGATGGAAGTCCCTATTTGCCAATTCAAATTATCTCTTATTCTTATATATATATTCATATTCCTTTTTTGAGGAGTCTGACATATCCATGCAAAGTAATGTGGGTGAAAGTGGTACAGTTTTTGTTTTGGCTTCTATTTCATTTTGTTTTGTTTTTTTGAGACAGGGTCTCACTATATAGTGCAGGCTGGACTTGAACTCATTACCTAGCCCAGGCTGGCTTCTAACTCATGGCAACCCTCCTTCCTCAGCCTCCCCAGTGCTGGGATTACAGGCATGCACCACCATGCCCACCAAAAGTGGTCCCATGTTAACAACATCACTGCCTTTGTGGAATTTAAATGTTACCATATAAATCTATTTTTGGCATAATTTTTCTAATGTAAACTATATTTACATTTGATCAATACTTGCATGACTCTGTAATAAACATCTGCAGTGAAGATAATTGATGGAAAATGACAACATCATTTCACCCATTTGTTAAGAGACTGTTAAGAATCTTTCAACATTCATAGCTAAAGCCCCTTCAATTCCATATCAATTTCTGGATAAAACTCATTTTTTTTTAAGTCCCATACCTTCCTTTCGTCATTTTCCACTACTGCAGGGCTTCAGGTAGGTACTGCTAGAATAGAACATCTGAGATACTGCTAGTCTACAGTGGGGTATAAAAGCCCTGAATCTCACTTTGGGGAAAAATACTCATATTTAGTTAAAACTCACTATATTGTCAGCATTGTGCTGAATGCTTTATTTCACACTGAAATTTTATACATGGAGTATTCTACTATTTGTCCATTTTACAAGTAAAACAACTGAGACAAGAAACATTTACAAACACATCCACAAGCATACTGTTTTTAGGAGGCAGATTTGGTACGGCATTCGGCTCCTGAGCTCTTTCTAAAAGACTAGAGGTGACAAACCCATGCTTGTCCCCTGGTAGCCAGGATCATCATGTATTCATCCAGTCATCTACTTATTCTTCTTATAAACCCTTTAGAGCACTCACTAGATATATGTGAGTTTGTGGTCCGGGCTCTATGAATTAACTGAAATCCCTGCTATCATACAGCTAATAGAGAAGATAGGCAACAATGCAGTAAATGACAAATTACATTGTCAAACTATTGAAGATAAGGATACATAAAAAGTAGAGAAAAAGAAAGTTTTGGGCTAACATTGTTTGGACAATTGAATGCCAATATCTTGTACTCTGAGTAACTAATTTAAAGATAACTATACACAATGTATTAACCATTGTTACCCTCCTATTATGTTGTTTTGAAATTTTATTTTTCTCTTTAAAATAAAAACTTAAAAAAAAGTAAAGAAGCAGAAAATATTGATTTTGATTTCCCAAACTCTGACGAGGTATGCTTAAGTAGACACATGAATAATATGAGAGATCTGACCAGGAAAATATTTGGGGAATGATATTTCAGGAGATGAAACAAGCTAAAATAAAAGTACTGAAATGAGAATGAAATTGGTATATTCCAATACCCTGTCACTGGAACTGAATTGGAGAGGAAAGAGTGGTAGAGTATTAGGTCAGCAATTTTCCTGGGGAATGGAGTAGTCCATATTGAAGACTTTAAATTGCCAATTAACTGTCACTGGGAAATAGTGTTATGAATAATGATAAGACATGATTACCGTACACATAATACACTGCTGTGTGTTATACAGACTGTAAGGGATGGGAATGAAATTAGGGAGATAGTTTAGTAACCATGAGGATGACCACTGAATGGAAAAGCAGTAGGTTTCCTGGTGGATTCATTCCAGTGGAGTGAACTGGAAGAAGTTTTTGCTTCGTAGCTAAGGCACAGGATGGCAATGTCTTAACCTAGAACAATATTCCAGTTACTATGGCTCATTAACAAAACATCCCGAAGGTCACTGGAGGGAAATACTTACTTATGACATTTATGCATTCTATGGGTCAAAAATTCTAACAGGACACACAGGAGTGGCTGGTTCCTCGGCACTGCATCTGGCCAGGACCTCAGCTAGAGAGGCTCGAAGGTGCAAAGCAGGAGTCCAAAGGCATTTTCACCAGTAGTGCAGAGATTGATTCTAAATTTAATCTAAGTTAATTTTTAGATTAAAATGAATACCTATTTTGAGTATCAGATGGTTTCATTATTGTTCACCAGTAATGGGGCTTTATCTTCACTTTCTTTTGAGTGTTGGACTCTTGTGGAAATCTATAAAATATTTGCTCTAATTTGGAAAAATCAGATATAGAAAAGAGAGCTCAACTCAGAATTGCCTCTTGAGTACCTGTGTTAAACCCTATTCCATAATCTGCTACTAAAGATGATTATTAATTTTTTATATCCAGAATCACGGCTTGGAGGTGAACAACTCTAATCTCAAGTTTTCCATTCACTGGCTGAAATAAATTGGCAGGCCTGTGTACATGATGGGTTCATTTATTTCACATCTCTCAGTAGTGTTTTCAGAAATGGACGATGTGTGCCAACCCAGATATCAGGATAGAAGCAAGCCCATATGTCATCTACAATCACAGCCAATTCAGGCTCTCATCACCCTGCCTTCCTGCACCATCAGTGAGTTTCCTCATCTGTCTCTCCTAACACATCTCGAAATTTCCTCCCATATTCCATACTGACGTTCAGTGCCCTAGCTCAGGGTTATTGCACAAAACCCTCCAAACAATCTTCTTGCCTTCTATATTTGCCTTCCTGAATTCCTCTTTCTTCTGCATTGTTAGTAGAGTACCCACCTAAATTGCAAATTAGCCAGTACATGACAACAAATCATATGAAAAATCTAAATTATTCATATCATGGCGCATTATATCTTTTGCAATTGACCCATGGACTAGAAAATGACTAGATGTTACCCTAGTCTATACAGAATTATGATATGAGCTTAAAAATAGTTTGGCCCTAGAAATTCAAATTTATTTAGCTTCAAAGTATCAAGCTAACTTTTCTTACTGCTTTACCAGTGAGTGATAATTGAACTAAGCATGCATGTACTGTAGGTTTTAAAAATTTCTGTTTTCAATATAAATATTTGCATATCCTGTCATGGGAGTAATTTAATTTACAGATTTTGTTAAGTAATTCATGATTCAAATATAATGTTCAAATGACACATTTCATTTCTCAAAGTATTTTTAAAATATATGAGAATGAGAATCTTAAATCCTGTATTGGATTTCACCCACCTTGACCGTCCTCCATTCTCACAGTTAATAAAATCCATGTGGTCACTTACCTTCAAGATTATTTTGTACTACTGATATTTTGAGGTTCTTTGTTTTTTTGAAAGATGCCTTAAGTCACAGGGTTTAATTATAATTATTTTACAAAAGCTTTCTGACTAGAAATTAACTGAATATAGCCATAGCAAAACCAATTAAAAGATTGCAGTTTCCAGAAACTAAGTAAGCCAGTTTTGTTTATTTTTTAAATTTGAAGGCAAAATAGTTTACATAATGCCACAGCAGAACATACATTGTCCTTCATGAGCCCTTGACTGCAAAAGTTAATAAAAACATTCCTACTCAATGTCGTAGTTGGCCACTGAAGAAAGGCGGATACTTTTACCAACAAAAGAAGCATTCATTTCCAAAAACTGCATATAAATATTTTACACAGTTACCTAATTTTCTCAAAGTTTAAATTGATTATAAATAGTTTATGTGCTTTTTTTTTTTCTTTTTTTTTTTTCCTTTGGATCTGAAACCTGCAGAACTCTAATGAAATCTTGCTTAAGGCTGCTTCAGTAAGCCAAACCTGCGGGACGGTACGGCAGTGCCCCCTAGCGCCAGGTGACTGCACAAATTGACATTTTCTTGCTGTTTTATTTGGTCAGAACACTGATAAATGTTGGCTGGCCCCGCTCCCTGCGATGTAGAGAATAATGCAACGATGACAGAAGAATCACAGGGTTTTTTCATTTTATGTGCCTTTCTAAAGTTATAAAAATAATAGAATGTTTAAACTGCAAAATATCCAGAGATCTTCCTGAACAACACAACTCCCTTCCAGGTGTGGGTGCATGGGCCGGTGAGATGGCTCAGTGGCTTAAGCGCCTGCCCGGCAAGCGCGAGGGCCCGAGTTCGACTCCCGGATCCCACATACGAAAAAGGGGCCGGTGATATCGCTCAGTGACACGGGCGCCTGCTGGCGTGCGAGGTCCTGAGGTCGTCCCCCCGGTACCCACAAAAAAAAAAAAAAAAAAAAAAAAACCAGGTGTGGGTGCAGCTGTTACCTGTCCAGAGTCCCCGGTCACACATCAGGCAGTACCCGTGATGAATCCGAAGCAGAACGGTTAGCAAGGCCACACCAGAAAGGCCACTCTTAATTATGTACTAATAATACAACTATTCATTTCAATAAGGTTATGCACACTGCTCATTTCTTTACTATGTATGCATGGTTCCTTTTCAGAATAAGCCCTCATAACATTTTCTCAAACAATCACACCGTTTAAAATAAGGTGAAATTTAAGAGGGCACAACAATGAAATTTGTATCTAACTTCCAGTCTAAAACGCATATCAAATAAAAAATTGCCAATCTCCTCTTTCTATGAATGTTGCTGTGTCTCATGGGTCATTTCCTCGTTTCTAGAGCCTTGAAGAAATTTAAAAAACAAACCAACTCAAAGCTGAAGCACGTTTAATTCATTAATATGATACAATTGTAGAATATACTGAAATATACGACTCTTCAATATTGATATAGAAATACAAACCACGTAGATGGTAGAGAAAGCGTGGATAAAGGGAAAAGCAAGGAGGCAAAAGAACCAAAAAACACAAAACCAACGACACATCTCTTCTCAGGGTGGTAAGAGAAAGTAATCTGAATCTAGTAAAATAACAAGAACCAGGTAAGAGTCCGGAAGATAGACGGCTGGCCACCATTTACTCCTCTGCACCTTCTTCTTAATGCCTAACATGTACTGGAGGTCAGCTACCTTCAAGCTTGACCCAGTTGGGCTGAGGGCCATGTCCCTGCTATCTTTCCTCAAGTGCTGGCCATCACCTGCCCCTGCCCTAAGGCACAGAAAGATGCCTCCCAAAGGTAGAAGAAGCTGTAATAAATAGGAGTTTGGTAATGACTTTTCCCCTCAACTTGACTATAAATTTTCTGTTAAGAAAAAAAAGAGATCTATTTGTTTTGGCTTCAGGCTGATGTAAGTTTCATGCTTGTGTTAAAATACTCTCTTTTCCCCTTGGGAACCCCTGGTATATATACCAGACATATTCTTTTTGCAGAGCAAAACCAGCTGCTGTTTTTGTATATCATCTCCTTATTAGTGTTTCTTTTATTCAGTGTATTTATTTAAAGCAAAACTAATAGATGTCTAATTGAGGTCATAAAAAGTGCTGGATTTTTTTAAAATGTTTTAATTTAACAAAAGCACAAATAAATATGAGGCTTCAAGTACAACTTAGTATGAAACCTAAGAGACAAAAACAAAGAGTTGAAAGATAGCAGCAGACAGTTCAGCACTTGTTTTTCATAGCAGCAGAGATTCATTAGTAAAGATTTTGGCTGGCTGAACTATATTAAAAATTCTGACACTGTAGAAAGCTGGACATTACTGAGCATGTGAGCGATTGATTGATTGTGTGTGTGTGTGTGTGTGTGTGTGTGTGTGTGTGTGTGTCTGGTGCTAGGGGTCAAAACCAGGGCCTCTCCCATGCTAGGCAAGTGCTCTAACACCAAGCTATACCCCAAGTCCCAGGGTGTTATTAAAAAACAGCTATAGAGCACATATCCAAAAGGTATCCACAATTACCAAGAAAAACTTCAACTTTAGACAATGAAATATTTGAATAGTGTATTTTACTTTGAGGGGAAGAGTAGTACAAAATTTCAGTGTAAAAAACTTCACTGTTTTCCATGCATCACACCTAGTGAGTTTCTTACTAAAATGAAGACTCAAAGATTCTAAAACTCTGAGGCTTAGTTTACATAAAATTAAAAAGCAGAATGTTCTTGTAAAATGTGCATCCCAAATAAGAATGAAGAACTTTATTGTTAAAAGCTTCTTAAAAACGTGATTAGAAAATATTACTAATCTACTATCTTTACATTTTATCCCAACGAAGGCAATGCAATATGTCGTAAATGACAGTCATCAATTGAAGAACTGCATAGCATAATATGTTAAGTTCCTCCCCTGGTTCACTAATGTGCTCCAGAACATCTTTAACAGGTGCTCATTGGGGCGCTGCATGAAGTCTTACTTTACTACCCCATGAGGCAGCCAGTTGCATTTTTCAGGGGTTGTGAGAACTACAGGATGTCATGCAAAAATTCCAAATACAGCTTCTTGATTTAGCGTAATCATTTTCCATATGTGAATCTTTCAATTTCTTGAAGACAGGCCTATGCTAAAGATTTTCGAGCCTCCATTCTCAAATGATATGATTTCTGGATGTTCTGTCCTTATTTCTCTTCTAAGTTCATCATTATTTAGTTTGGCCCCAGAACTAAACTTTTTCAAACATTATCTAAAAAGTGTGGGTTAGACTGGGTGCTAGTAGCTCAGAATTCTGTCTGAAATTGCATTGGAACTTTTTAAAAAACATTTTTCTCCATTATCTTTGATTATTTAAATATCTTGATATTTACATTTTAAGTTGTTTTAGTACCCCAAGGTGTATCTGACAAACATAGTTTATGGTATAAACTCTTCATCTGGTAAATCATTCTTGAAAGGTAAGAGTCATATAATTATACTTTCTAGAATTCATTAAGGTGGTCTTATCTGCTTAGTTAGCAGGGATCACTTAAAACTGAGCTAGGCTGTTTTGGGATACCTTTCTGTGTTCATATAAATGACCCTGAATTTTTATGGAGGGTGACGTATTCAGCTATCCTGCGGAAATTGCAACAGTGTGTTTCACAAAGCTATTTCTGAAAACTCTTTGATTTTTATTTGGAGAAGTCACACATTAGGAAATGTTTATGTTCTCTTTAGTACGTGAATGAGTTATGTAAGTCTTAAATGTTCCATGTGAGGATGACATAAATTTTGGACAATTTGTATGACAGGCATTAATAGATATCAACTACAGTCATAGAAATATCTCATAAATGCTCCCACTGCGCCCAATGCTACTGTTGTTCTGATTTTCATAAATCTGAGGAAATCTGCATCAGTAAATTAGCTGTCGTGTATTTCACTAGTATTATGTTTTACTTGACTTATAGAATTTTTTGATGTTTTACAAAATATTTTTGAAATTAATTTTATTTTTAGAATAGGTGATTTTAATCCATTATAATAATTTCATTTTAGTGAATTCTCCTTCATACCTCCAATTTAAGTTCAAAGTAGCAGTCTCCATCATTGTTTCTAGATTCATTTAATAATTAAAACCAATTACATGATTTAGGTTGAAGTAAGGTACTTTTTGTATAACTGAAGATTGAGCTATGATACAATGCATTTTATGCTAAAATTTTAATGAGTGGACAGAGATGAGTAAAACAGTAACAAGAGAGTTTCCAATTTTTAACCCATTTATTCAGGGAGATAGAAAAGAATGAGGATGCCTTTCCAAGAATACATTTGACCTATGTCCAGCTACTGGAAGTTTTCAAGGGCACCAAACTCTATCGGCTGAATGCTTAGTTATGTTTTTTTAGAAACTTAGCACTTAACCAACAATAAATCTTCAGGCAAATAATCAAACTGTCAACCACAAAGTCAACACAAAACAAGTACAAGGAGTATCTAGGGACCAGAGGCAATCTTAAAATATTCAGAAGGAAAAAAAAATAATCTTTATCCTGATTATCCCAAGGATATAAAAGCATTTTCAAAGATGATGTTACATTAGAAAGATAAGAAGCTAGAGTTCATTAAAAATTAACAGTAATGTAATTGAAATGTATCTATTAAGGTAGTAAGTTTTAAACAAAAGAGATAAATGTGTATTTCTGGTTGGCTTTGATCCTTTCGAACTGTAGGTAAAACAGAGTAAAGATTAAAAGTATTTTGAAATTATACTAAAATGTCCAGGTCTAGATGTATGAACTTAGACATGCCCAACCACCCCAGGTACTTATAATTAAACATAAATAAGCAAAATGTTAAGGAGAAAACCCTATTATTACTTAAAATGTGGGTGGGCATCAATTACAAATTGCTTATTTCAAAGCATATATGGAGTTGTAATTTGGATTTTAAAAGATGCTTCTTATTTACATATGTTTCTACTTTTCCAAAGACCGACGTAGAACTGAAGGAAATAAATAAATAGAATTATGAATAATTTCACCACTGGCCACCAATTTGAGAGAGTAAATGTTGCTGGGAGGAATGATTGAGATGCCAGGGAAGCAGCGCACACTTGATGGGAAGTGGGAATGGAAGAAAACTGCTGAGAATCAGTTTCTGGATCTTAGTGGCCCTGTTGTTCCAGTTTACAATCACCAAGCAGTCTCTACGGCACATGCGCTTATTCAGTCATTCCACTTACTCAGTGAAGAAACAGGAAGTGAGTACTTACGGTGGCTTCGGATAGTGCTTAGCCCCAGTGGAGAAAGAGCAGTGAATGTGACCAGGCCTTATTCTCACTGGACCAAGTAACAAGATACTTCCAGCAAAGAGTCCAAGACCAAATGGCTGCACTGTGGATTTTACCAAATCTTAATATCAACACATTCAGTGGGGCTAAATGAAATGTAACTTGTTGAAGAGAATGTACTAATGTCATAAAATAACCAGGACTAGCAGGGCCTATGGCTTAAAATAGAATGCTAAGCAAAGTTTTCTTCTAAAATGAAATTCTGAGTTGAAATCTAACTAAAGAATAGAGATATTTACTCCTTTCCAAGATGAAATAAAAGGCTGTTCAAAAACCTTGTTGTAGTATGGCAGTGTGAGTGCACCTATAACCCCAGCTACTTGGGATCCTGTGACGAGGGTCCTGAGTTTGAGGTTGCCTGTGCAACAGACCTTGTCTGGAGAAAGCCTTAATGTGATCATCCTTGAAAAATTTGAAAGTCAGTAAGACCTATGCATCTGGCACGTAACAAATGAAGCAAGAAGTGGAACAGGTTGGGGATATATTCTAGAGGCCTGGAAGTGGATATTTAAAGGAGTTAAGCAAGGGAAAACAAATGAAAATATAACATGCCAAACTCTATGGGATACAGCATTGGCAATATCGTCGTGGAGTGCATAGCAAAAAGTACCTACATCAAAAATAATAAAGGAGGGCCGGTGAGATGGCTCAGCAGCATGGCTCAGCGGCGTAAGCGCCTGCCTGGCCAGCGCGAGGGCCCGAGTTTGACTCCCGGAACCCACATACGAAAAAAGGGCCAGTGATATCGCTCAGCGGCACGGGCGCCTGCTGGCGCGCAAGGTCCTGAGGTCGACACCCGGTGCCCCCCCAAAAAAAAAATAATAATAATAATAAAGGAGAGGAGAGGGGAGGAGAAGGAAGGGGAGGGGAGGAGAAGAGAGGGGAGGAGAGGGAAGAAAAGAAAAGGGGAAGAAGGGAGGGGAGGGGAAGGGAGAAAAGAAGAGGGAAGAAAAGAGGGAAGGGAAGGGAAGAGAAGAGGGAAGAGAAAGAGGGAAAGATTTCAGATAAACAATACTACTCAAGGAGCAAGAAAAGCAAGAACAAACTAAACCCAAAATTATTAGAAGGAAAGTATAACAATGATCAAAGCAGAAATACATAAACTAGAGATTTAAAATCAATACAAAAAACATTGAAACAAAGAGTTTTTTTCAAAGATCAACAAAATTTATAAACCTTTAACTAGACTAACAAAGAAAAATGAAGACCCCAGTAAATGAAATCAGAGATTTAAAAAGGAGACATTACAAATGATACCACAAAAATATAAAGAATTATTTGGGAATATAATAAATAACTATAGCCTCATAAATTGGAAAAACCAATGAGAAATAGATAAATATCTAAACTCACATAACTCACTAAAGTTAACCTTTAGAGCATAAAAGCCTGAACAGACCAATAACAAGAAATAAGATTCAATCAGTAATAAAAAAAATCTTCCAGCAAAGAGCCCAAGACCCAATGGCTACACTGTGGAATTTTACCAAATCTTAAAAAAAGAAATATTACCAATTCCTGAACTATTCCAAAGTATTGAAAGACAGAGACTCTTTCCAAATTTATTCTATGAGGTCAGCATTACCTTCACTAAATCAAACAATGACATAACAAAAAAGAAATTCAAACCAGTATTTCCTAAGCCAATAACCTAAAAATGCAAAAATTCTCAACAAAGTACTAGACAATTGAACCCAATAGCACACCAAATATATTACTTACCATGATCAAGTGGGATTCATCCCAGGGATGTCAGGATAGTTCAACATATGCAAATAAATAATCATGATACCTCACATCAAAAGAATGAAGGACAAAACCATTTGATTATCTCAACAGATCGAGAAAAAATCATATGATAAAACTCAACGTGCTGGGCTGGTGAGATAGTTCAGCGGCATAAGCACCTGCCTGGCAAGCGCGAGGTCCTGAGTTTGACTCCCGGAACCCACATACAAGAAAAGAGCCAGTGATATCGCTCAGCGGCACGGGCGCCTGCTGGTGCGCAAGGTCCTGAGTTTGACCCCCGGTACCCACAAAAAAAAAAAAAAAAAACTCAACATGCCTTGTGATATAACAGTATGGAAGGAAGATATGGCAACAAAATAAGTCTACAGATGAAAAACCACGGCCTCCATTTTCAACATTTTTATTCAATGTAGTGTCAGAAATATTATCCAGAGTGATAAGGCAAGAGAAAGAAATAAAGGGCATGCAAATCATGAAGAAGGAGGTCAACTTACCTGTTATTTCAGATGACATGACTTTATATATATAGGAAAACCTAAATACTTTGCCAAAAATCTACTACAACAAATAAAGGAGTTCAATAAGGTTGCAGCACACAAAACCAACAGGAAAACATCAGTAGCTTTTTTTATACAGCAATAACCAAATCCATAAAACAGAAAAGCAGTACCACTTACAAAATTGTCATATTCACAGAAATTAAAAAATGCTTCTCAAATTTCTGTGAGATCACCAAAGACCCCAAGTAATCAAAAAACTTCTGAGTTGAAAAAGCAAAGCTGGAGGCAACTACCTGCCTTCAAAATATAGTACAATGGCACAGTAATCAAAACAGCCTAGCATTGGCATTAAAGAAAAAAAAAAGCCACATAGACCAACGGAACACAACTGAAACCCAGATATAAGCCTGTAATTTTAGCCTAATTTTTGACTAAGGCACCAAAACATACATTGGTGAAAGACTTCAGTAAACAGTGTGGTTGTTATGGGTTGTGTCTAGATGTTTTCCCAAAGCCTTCTCAGGGGTGGCTGGATCTGGGGTGTGCGATGCTGGGATTAAGTGTGTGACGCTGGGGTCAAGGGTGTGTGATTACTAAATTAGTCCACTGATGGATTTCACATGGTTCTGAGTGTGGATGTGGAAAAGCCACCATGGGTGTGAGCGCAAACTGCTCCAAGGGTGGGTAGCCTGGGTACAATATAAGGGACAAAAAGAGGGATGCTGTTGTGCCTTGCTGCTTTGGTACTTTACTGCTTGCTGCCTTCCTACCTTCTTCCTTCTGCCCACCATGAATTGTTTCTCTTCTGCAATGCCCCCTTGCCTTGCCGCCCTACCTTGGAGCCAGCTGACTATGGACTGAGATCTCTACAAACTGTGAGCCAAAATAATCCTTTCCTCCCTTAAGTTTCGGTATTGGGCACTTTGTCTCAGCAATGAGCAAAGTAACTAAGACAATGGTATACCCGGATATCCATATGAGAAAGAAAGAAGCTAGACAACAGTATTTCACCATAGACAAAAATCATTTCAAAATGGATCAAAGAATTAAATATAAAACCTGAAATTATGAAAATACTAGAAGAAAGTATAGGATAAATGCTTCAGGACATTGCCTGGGCAAATATTTTTGGGCTATGACTGCAAAACCACAGACAAAATTGACAAATTTGACAGCAAAAATTGACAAGTGAGATTAAATCAAACTGAAAAGATTCTGCACTGGAAGGAAACAATCAACAGAGGGAAGAGACAACCTGCAGAATGAGTTAAATTCCTTACAATCCATCCATCTGTTAAGAAGTTAACATCTAGCCAGGCCTGGTGGCACACCCTGTAATCCCAGCGCTTGAGAAGCAGGAGAATTGCTGTGAGTTCGAGGCCAGTCTGGGCTACATAGTGGGTTCAAGGCCAACCTGAACTACATAGCAAAACCTTGCCTCAAATAAGAAGTTAATATCTAAAATACGTAAGAAAATCAACAATTTAATAACAAGAAACCCAAGTAATTAAAAATGGGCAAATGACCTAAATAAACATTTCTACTAGCAGGATGTGGCCAACAAATGTCCAACAAACAGAATTTTTAAAAACCACATCATTAATCAAAATGCAAATCTAAACTATTATGAATTATTAATTTTAACCTAGAATAGGTAGTATCAAAAGCATAGAAGTAACAAATGCTGAGTATGACGTAGAGAAAACGAAACACCTTCACACTATTGAAGGAAATGTAAATTAATGTAGTCTTTATAGAAAGTAGTGTGGAGGGTCCTCAAAAAGCTATAAAAAGAACCACGACATAATCCAGTGATTCCACTACTGTGCATATATCCAAAGGATTTAAATCGGTATGCCAAAGAGGTATCTGTAGGCTCATGTTTATGTCAGCACTATTCAAAATAGCTAAGGTATGGAATTAACATAGGTGTCCACTGACAGATGAATGGGTAAAAAAATACTACACACACAGTGAAATGATATTCAACCATACAAATAATGAAATTCTGCCATTTGCAACAATATGGAAAGAGCTACAGGACATTAAGTGAAATACATTAAACACAAAAAAAACTGACATGCATGTTCTTCTCACTTACATGTAGAAACAAAAAAAGTTGATCACAAAGAATTTGAGAATAGAATAATGGTTGCCAGGGTTTGGGAAGAATGTGGTACAGGGAGGATTAGAGAAAGTGTGGTTAGCACATGCAAAGATGTAAATGGCTTTGACCAATAACTTCTAATGTCTCATAGCAAACAATACACTAGAACTATAAGATAGATGGTTATTTGTTGAATATTTCAAAATTCAGTCAAATGGGGCCGGTGAGATGGCTCAGTGGCATAAGCGCCTGCCTTGCAAGCGCGAGGGCCCGAGTTCGACTCCCGGATCCCACATATGGAAAAGGGGCCGGTGATATCGCTCAGCGGCAGGGGCGCCTGTTGGCGCGCGAGGTCCTGAGGTCGACCCCCCGGTACCCACAAAAAAAAAAAAAAAAAAAAAAAATTCAGTCAAATGGCAACAAATATCTTCCTAAATGGAAATATGCTTCATTCCACCAAAATCATTATGTTTTAATAACTTGAAAATATACAAATATGGTTTTAGTAGAGAGGGAGAAAGTAAGTTGAATTCTTTTTTTTTTTTTTTTTTTTTTTTTGTGGGTACTGGGTGTCAAACTCAGGACCTCGCGTGACAGCAGGCGCCTATGCAGCTGAGCGACATCACCGGCTACTTTTTCATATGTGGGTTCCGGGAGTTGAACTCGGGACCTCGCACTTGCCAGGCAGGCGCTTACGCCGCTAAGCCATCTCACCAGCCCCGTAAGTTGAATTCTTATGCTCACTCTATCATCAGAAAAAAGAAGCTTTTCAAATTACTCATTGGTTTTAACAAGAAAGGAGAGTTTACAAATAGAGTTTCCAAGCTGCAAACCACTATAAACACAGCTCAGGTCAATAAGATGAATCCAGAATGTCCTGGAGTATAATTCAGCAACTGGGAAACTTAGAGTATTTAAGGAAAGCACTTAACAGTGGAAGAGGAAGGGGAGGTTAAGAAATGTCCACAGAAATATGTCCACATAACTTCATGACAGTAGCCCTCAGGAGAATTGGGAACTTATGAATAAGTTAAAAAAAATCTATACAAGCTTATGAAAAACATCTCCACAGAGGAAAAGAATAGAGAGAACCCTGTGATTATGGATAATTTTAGAATTTAAAAGCTCTGTTCACAATACGTATGATATGAAATCAATCTAGTTGCCCATCAACAGATGAGTAAAGAAGTTAAAGGAAATATGACCTTCTGAAATATAAAGAAAATAGAACTTAAACTTTAATAAATGCTAACATCTTAATTTATAATTAAGGCATTCAATAAAATTTAATCTAATAATCATACAAAAATTACCAAGCTTAGTGCAAGAAGGAACTGATAAGCAAAACATAGACTGAATAAACAGAGAAAAAGCAATTAAGAAATATTAAAACTGTCACACTTCTATTTGTCATAGTAGTAGAGTTCCTTGCTAGTGCAGGAATTTTTTTTAATTGTTAAAATGGAAATTACACAGATGTGGTTTAAAAGAAACACATTGTAGAAAACTGAAAAGACTATACAAAAACATTATTAGAATTAATAAAATAGTATAACTAGTTAGCTGAAGATAATTATTGAAGAGCAAACTGCATTTTTGTAGTTTAGCACCGAAGCTTTGAGCAATGAAAATTTGAAATATCATTCATAAATGTATAAAACACCTATAAATGAATATTAAAATGTAACATGTATAAAGAATATTCAAAATTTTCAATTATATTTAAAAGGCATAAATAAATACAAAAGAATATGTCATTGAATAGGGAGATTTACTATTTTAAAGATGTCAGTTGAATCTGAAAATATACAACTGAGAGTATTTATTTCTCAAAAAGCTCTATATAGAAAATTAAAACATAGGCCACAATTGGTAAACATACTTGCAACATATGAGAATGAAAAATGGCTATTTCCCAGGTGCTACAAAGATCAGTTACAAATAAAAAGGGCAACTCAATAGAAAAACTGACCAGAAGAAGTGTGAAAAGATGCAAACGGAGCCCTCAGTTAAACAAACAGGCAAAAGCTAAATAATTAATGTGTGCTGATAAAGATGGAAGGTCACAGTAGTTCATGTATTACTAACACACGCAACACAATCTCTTCACAAAGTCACATCCATGCACAGCTCTCAACCTACAATTCCCCCTTTTGCTCTTCTATGACCGCCAGGAATCATGTGTAAGAATGTTCGTAGTGTCATTATTCGTAACCAAATGAAACTGAAACACTAGCAATTTCCATTAACACTGGTAAAGTAAAACATGTTAACATAACACTATAATGAACCAGATGGAAGCACATCAACATGCAATAATCCTAGAAGTTGTATTAATGAAAAATAAGCAATCCATAAGTGAGTAAGACAGATCTACCTATTTATTATAAAATGTTCAAATAAAACTAATAATTACATTGTTTCAGTAAGGGTCAACATATAAGTGGAAAGACTGAAAACACGATGAAGTTCAGAATAGGGAATGCTTTATGGACAGATGCGAGGCAGGGGACAGGACAGAGGGGAGGAAACCTTGGTACAGTTGGTGTTCTGTTTGTCATTGGTGGGCTCACTGTTTTATTATTGGGCTTTCAAAGTTAATGACATATTTGCATGTGCATATGTAAAGATAATCAGTTACTACATGTGATAATATTAGTATGTTACCTGACATACTATTATGACCCTTGGTTTTTCAATTAATATCTTAGTTTTCTTTCTACATCTTTGCACAAAAGTCTCCTTAATTATAATTAAATTCCAGTAGTCAATTATGAGTTTTATTCACTATTCATTTATCCACAATTTAGCTTTTAATATCAATTAGTTAGACTGGATGTATGTGTTATCTTGCAGCATCCCAAATAAATATAAGGTCCGCAAAAGCAGAAGTTAACCCCATCTTTGCATTACCTCCTCCTTACAAGTACAGGATCGGTACTATCTCCCGGAAAAGTTTGAATACATGAGTAAGACCATGGCATGTTAATGTGCAGGCCATAGTAGGGAATGGTATTCACAACCTCACCAAGTGGAAAGTAAATTCCTGGCTATAGTGTACAAACACATAAGGTAATCCATAGGAAATTGCATATTAAAGCAGGGTTATCTGTTTTTAAAGCTTGAATTGACAATAAAAACATAAAATATACCTGCACCAAGAATTTTGGTAAATATTTAGGCTGCAGTTGGTGTCACCCAGTCATTATTCAGTTATCAATTATTCAATAAACTACAGAAAATGTGCATCTAAATTAAATGTCTAAGAATAAGTTTAGCCAAAGTAGATTGATAGCATTCAATAAACCTAGTATTCTTTAAACCTTTGTAAAGGATCGTAACAGAATTTTTTTAAAAAAAGAAATTACTTTTCACTACTGAAGCAAGTCATATTTGTAGTAATATTTGCTGAAGATAAACATTGCTAGTAAATTGATCACATTTCGTACTTGTATACTTTTGAATGAATTCAATACTTGATAGTATTAAAAATACAAAAATATAACATAGATAGGTTAGAGTTAAGCATGATATTTAAAGACAGAAATAGGCAGTTTCCAAACTTAAAATAACAAGAAACATAGGAGAGTTAATAAGAAAAATGAGCTAGTGCCGTAAAACATCTTTTGTCTGACAAGTATATATCCTGTCTGATATCTTATGTAGCCACTTGCTAACTTGATATCTATAGTTGATGTTTGTCAAGAAGAATAAAATAAAAGATAAGATAGTCCCCGATCCATTTCGTTTGCTTGTTTCTTTGGTTAGCTGTTTGGTTGCTTTTATGTATTTTACAAAGATATGGATGGTTCTTTCTTCCTTTCCAGACCTTAACAATTTTATTGATTCTCTTTAAAGTAATTAAACGGCATGAATCAGTTTAAGGTTTTTTCAACACATTCTTTTTTATTTCCTGTTTCTCCTTTCATCGTACGGAATCGTCCTATCTGACTTGCACTGGTTTCTCAGCCCCAAGTCTTCTAGTCCTTCTCGTATAACAATCTGACCCTGTTCCACCTTAGACAAGAAATCATAGTCATCTAGTTTCCTCGGCCCCGCTGTATAACAAGCTCGTAGCTGCTCCTACCAGGAGAGCGGTCCCGACCACAACTCCACTCCCTCCTTAGCCACACTGATTCAATGCTAAGAGTTGGCAGAGCTTTTTCCTCTTTTAAAGCACTACAGTAGCAACCACACATTTTTGTTTGTTTTTGTTTTTGTTTTCTTCCAGCAAGAAAAAGCTATACGAAGATTGTAGAATGCTCTCATTTACTCCTTTGTTAAATCAAATACAAGTTATCTTTTGGAAGGAGTTGTGAGTGCCTGCAGTATCCCTGGCGTGGGGCCACCAAGCATTTAACATTTTCTCCTTTTCACGAGAGAAGGAAGAACTAAACTAGGGTAACTCTAAATCCAATCTCCTCAGCCAAAGAGTAAGATTGTCAAACGTCTCCTCTAACACTGGCCCCTGCATGCCTCATGACTTTGGAAATAAGACCATTTTTATTCAATTGGGTGGGTCAGAACCCCACACCATTTCTTGCTTCTGTCTGTCTTGTCACCAAAATTCTATTTATCAGCGAGAACCCTGTACTATACCACCAATATGTACTTCCAGCCTACTCATTTTCTTCATTTCTATTTTCTTTCTAGTCCACAATATCATCATCATTTCTCAGAGCAGTGTAATGCCATTTATTCATTCATTCATTCATTCATTCATTCATTCATTCATTTTGGGGTTTTCTGAGACAAGGTCTCACTATGTAGTTCAAGCCTGACCTTGAACTCAGTATGTAGCCCAGGCTGGCCTCAAATTCATGGAGATCCTCCTCCCTCAGACTCCCCAGTACTGGGAATACAGGGGTGTGCTACCTCACCCAGCAAGCCTCTGAACTGGTCTCTTGTCTTCTATTACAGCTCCGTAAATGTGTTTCCTATATAGCAATTGTTTTATTATTTTGAATATACATATAAAATATTAATTGTCCATAAGATTATGCATTAAGAGTGGTTGCCTCTCCCACTCGAAAATTCCATCCCCATTTTCCAGAATTTGTTCATATATGCCCTCCCTGAAATTGGCCATTCATATGTACACTAAATTACATGCACACATATCTTTTTTCCTTAAAGGAGAACATGCTACGGACGATACTCTCTTCTTTGATGTCCTCATTTAACAATTTCATTGGAAAACTTTTATACAATCACATGTAGATCTATTTCTCTTTCTAACACAATATTCCATTTTATGATTGTTCTGTAATTTACTATATTCCTATGCTAGGATTCTTAATTGTTTATGGTGTTGTGCAAAGAAAAAAATAACATTGCAACCCTCTTTCTATGTGCACGTGTGGGCAAGTACATCCTTAGGATGAACTAAAAGTGGGAAAACATGTGCTTTTAAATTCTAAGGCAATATTACCAATTAACCAAATTTCAAAGACGAGATATCAGTTTATTTCCCATCACCTTCCGTACCATAAGAAATCAAGTCAGTAGTATCTCACCATCCCCGGGTGTGATCAGTCTTCCAAATCTTGCTAACCAGAGGTATAGAAATGGTAAATATTGAATTACGAGTAGGAATAAGCAATTTTAATGTTTCTATGCTTCCTGTATTTTTGTGTGTGTGCTCTGTGTTTTGACCTTTGGTTATTTTTCTACTGGCTTTTTGGTCTGTTTATATTGATTCCTTCTAACGCACGTGTTGGAAATAGAAAATTAAAATTTGTAGTCAAAACTAGCAGTCCTTTCTTTCCGTTTGGATTCTGGTTTTGTGACTAGTTTTAAGCTTCTCCTGGCTCGGATGTTTTTCAGTGTCTACATGGACTACCTGGAGCAGCACCATGGTTTCACAGTATTTCTTACATTAAGGTCGTTGGCTCCACCGGAATTCACCTTGCTGTAAGGGCACATCTGGTGGGGATGCTACAGAAAAAGAGTGAGGCTTCCTGGTAGCCATTAGAAAGGAAGCCGGCAAGAATGAGGATGGAGAAACTAGCCAGGCAGAACACATGGTGGAAAGAGAGGTAAAGAGATGGAGGTGACAGAGTTCACATGAGGGGAAGAGGTAAGAGTACAAGAGTAAAGGCCATACAGCGCACGTCAGGAGCTTTTTCAATGTATGAGGACGACTTCATTAACAACTTTACTTACCTAACACTGACCCAACTAAACAGCAGTCCCATGATGATACTCATGATACTTCAGATCTCACTGAGTGTTGTATTATGGTGTTAATTTCGTGCAACGAAATAAAAGGTGGAATAAATAAATTTTGTGGGAGGATACCAATAAAACCTTCACTTGACTGGAGTATCTTTAGATTCTTCAAAACTTAAATACGTTACATAATATAAAAGAAGTCCTCATTTTTTCAACAGCCCCAAGAGTATATTCTAAATAATGAAAGCTGAATACTAAAATCACGGAGCATGTGACCATTTTCATCTTTCTTTGCTTTCTTAAACAAAATAAACATCCCACAGTCAAACAGTTTCTTACAGATAGCTTTAGTGGCCACTATTTGCCATGGTTTTAATCTTTCTTGCAATTTTAACTTCCTTTCTGGCTATCAGCCTATAATGCTGCATCTGGTGTGGAGCCTCACTGAGCACTCCAGGACGAGGCTGAGAACTTTGGGTCGGTCCCTGTCTCATAGACAGCGCTTGGCTGACTTTCCTGACAGATGGGCCTACAGCCCAGCACCCGTGCAACATGGAGGCCTGGACCGGCAAAGCCCCCACGGCCTCTGGGTTCAGGACCACTGAGGTGCTGCGAATCTAATTTCCAGATAAGTGTCATTGTGACATTTCATAGGATTTGTCCTTAGTGGATTTGGCTTATTTTTTTAAAAAACCAAAGTCGGTATGTGAGGTCTTAAACCAGCATCAGTTCAATAACTCCATTTAAAAAGTGCTTTGTAAAATGGAACAATAAACTCTTAGAACTGAAGCCAGATCTACTCTGAGGAATAGAATTTTTGTTACAGTTTTTCTGACTGGTAGAATATTATTTATTCAGGTTTTTCTTGGTTTTGTTGTTTCTTTAAGCTAAGAACTCTTTATTGTTTTGTTTTTCAGCGGGAACATTCCGCTAGCCACTCACCCAAACTTAAATTACTGTTGCTTAGTTGCTATTCATAAATTAATACCGAGCTAGAACTCAATCATACTTAAATTGTAAAATCCATTCTCTAATGAATTAATTGATTATTTAGCATCTGAGTGTTATGCACTTATAATTTGGGGAGATAAAATTAGAAACTGAAATACTAGACAATGCAAGCTGATTACTTTAAGGTTTTATAAAATCTTGGTAATAGCTGTGCCTTTTTAATTCTCAATAATATATAGACACTGGAAAATTAGGCATATTTAGTTTCTATAAAATGCAATTCTGTATCATTATTTAATTTTTTAAACATATGAATGAGTATCTGAATGTGAAAACCATTTCATACCTATTTGACTGAATGATTTAAACCAACTGACGTGGAATATTAGGGGGAAATTTAGGGGAAAGGTATCATCATAACTTTATAATTGTAAGAACTTTCAATCAAAGCAACACTTAGAATAATAAGAGTTATTTTTGGCAAATACTTGCTATGATCCAGTACTAAGCCCTTTATGTACAAATCCCATTAATTCTCTGAACAGAATTTTAAAATGTGGAATCTTTTTTGGAGAAGATAATTAACTTGCCAAAAGTCACACACGCTGGTAATGGGAAATACTCGCATATTACTAAATTCACTCTTTCCTTTTTCTATCTTTGGATCCTGAAATACATTCTTTGTAAATTTTACTTTATTTTTCTGTTTTCATCTTCTAATCATTACCTGGTCAAAATAAGTTTGCCAAAGAACAGTAAGACCACAGCATACTCTCAAAATTCTTCTGTGGATATCTAGATATTTTGAAAAGTTAAATTTCATGTCTTGGAGGGGTCCAAGAAACCCAGTTTAAAGCTTAGACAATTTATCAGCATTTCAAGACACCAAAGATTGTTCTGAGTAATCAAGGCCTAACTATGATCAAGTCATAAAGACAGGAGTTGAACTGGACTACATTTATCAACATATTCTTGGACTTCCAAGTTCTCAACTTGTGAAAATCTAGGACTTTTGTTGAAAAGTTTTCACACACGGAAAGGAGTAAGTAATAAATCATGAATATATGGACGTTTTTGTGACTTTAAAGGGCATGTGATTGCCAACTGTAATACAAATCATTTTTTTAAATGTTCCAAATAATAATAAGAAAATCAAAGTAACATGAATAATCAACAGCTTAAATTTTGGGAAAAAGTAACTCTAAGATTGAGAATAGTAAACTGAGATAAAATGGGCAAATTAAGTTCTCGCTTTGCCGCAATAACACATTAGAAAGTATTTCATAGCTTCTACTCTGTGAAAAAATCGGTCATAGAGGGTCCTCAATGACCTCTTGCTGTATTCAGACACTTGCTGATGTGAGGTAGCAGCTTTTCTCATCGAAAGTGAGTTTTGTCTTCTCACCCCTTGACTCTGAGTGAAGCTTGTGCGTCACTTTTGTTGTTATGAGGTAGCATTAGTGACACGGTGCCATCCAGAGACCAATCTCAGGAGGAACTGCACACTTCCGTTGCTTTCTTAGATACAATATGACCATCACAGAGACAACACTGGCCAACCTGCTGGACAGTGAGAGAACACAAGGAACAGAGCCAAATTCTCCTGCCTGAAGTCAAATTAGATCATTGGGATTTCCGCAGAAGCAGCAGACGTCTGAAGATGATTAAGCCTTGGAGGAATAAGAACTGCCCATCTGAGCCTAGATTTCCCATCTACAAAATTGCAAGCTAAGTTAAAGTTTGCTGTTTTAGAGTAGTTTGTGACATGCCACCAGCCAGCTAATACATCAGCTGTTCTCTATTTCAGGGTCCTAAGGTTCTCTGAAAACAAGGCAGCCTTCCCAGAACCATGCAGGCACTGATTTATTTAACTCAGTCGGCTACTGAAAAACTGTGATAGATACATTAACTACATAGCATGCGAAGGATCCACTATGTTTTGGTAAATATAGTTCAACAAATCAAAGGACTTGCTTAGGAGAAAGACAGAAAGATACTTCTTAACACTGCATATTTCACGTTGCAATTTTTACCTTGTTCAGAAAATATACCATCTCATTTTTCATCAAACTACAAAACCAGAACAATCTTAGATCCTAATTTTGAGGCTGGTACCTTTAGGTATCACACTACCTGGTAGGTCTATATTTAAGAAGGAACTGTGTTTCAAACCAATATATCCATAAACAATGTTCAGGTCCAAAGAAAATCACCACCTTTTGATGATTAGCAAGTACTCAGTATGGCCATGGCTTCTTTATTAATGTATGAATATTAATAAACATGAAACTATAGTAACAATAAAGTGTTTATGAAAAATTCTAAAGAAAAAGTGAAAAAGGAAAAGTATCTTAAAGCATAGTTTACTACAGAACCAGGAAAAAAAAATGCCATATTAAATCAAATTCAGAAAGTTTTTAAATAGGGCAATAATGTCATAAGGAAAAAAACAGAGTGGTTTATAAAAATGAGAAAATGAAATATCAAGTTAATGAGCTGAAATGAAAAACAGCATAGATTTGATCAGAAAAGATTGCAATAAAACTGAAACTGCAGAAGTTTGGGTAAAATACACACTGAATTTACCAAATAAACTTAGTGACTTGAGAAAATCAAATCAGTAGATAAAGACTTTTAGAAATGTCCCCAGAATGAAGAGGGAACAAGAAAAGGAAGGGTGACAATGAGATGATTATTACAACAAAGATTTAATGGACAATTACCCTGTGCCTGGTTCTTCTTCAAAGGTACCAACTGCTTTTTCATCTTCTCAATAATCTGTGATTTCTGCACTGCCCTCACTTTGCAGATAGAAAACTGGGGCTTGGAGTTTATGGAAGCTTCTCTAGGCTACAGAACTTGTAAATAGTCAGCTGTAATTTAAACCAAGATAGCCTGACTTCAAACCTCACGCTTTTAGCACCAATGTAATAAAGCTGTTCTATTTCTCTGAAGAAGACAAGACATTAAAGACAAAACTCTCAGGTGGTTAAAAAAAAAAAAGGCTTGTGTAAGCAGATCAAAGGAGTTCACCAGATTCTTTCAAAGTTAATAAAAAGAGAGCCATGCTAGGTAAGTCTTGGAAAAGATGTTCATGTTGAAAAGTTAAGTTTTAGATTGCTATAAGAACTTAGGCCAGGCGAGCCTCAAGATGGCGGATGAGTAAGAAGCAGGCAACGAAACTCTCTCTAAAAGTTACCATTGGAACACGAGAAAATAGCGACCCGGAAAGCGCAGGAGGGGGGGAGATGCCTCCCCGAAACCCAGAGAAGTTCTGAAGCGCAATCTGGGACCCCCAGCACCAGTGATGGGTGACTTCTAACAAAGAAGACGGAAAGAAGGAGCAGACCGCGCGCGCGCACCTTCTAATATCCCGGGAGTTGGAGTGCCGGCGGAGGCTCAATTCTACGGACACACGGTGGCAGCTGGCACCCAGGGAGCCCCCACGGAGGATCCTGAGACAGCGGCGGGGCAGGGGAGCGGTGGAGAACGGCGCTGACCGGCGGTGAGTGTCTCTCAGCCACAGCTGCCCCGCGCCAGAGAGTGACCGGCCGGGCGCCATTGTGGGGGGTGTGGCGAAACTCAGAGCGGCTCGGAAACTGCTCTGGGAACTTGTGCTCCGGACAGGGCAGCACAGGGCCTCTCAATTGAGCCCACGAAAGTGTGCTGAGGTCAGCAGGTGAACGAGACTGGACTCTCAGCCACACCTCTCCCGCGCCAGAGAGCGACCGGCCGGGCGCCATTGTGGGGGGTGTGGCGAAACTCAGAGCGGCTCGGAAACTGCTCTGGGAACTTGTGCTCCGGACAGGGCAGCACAGGGCCTCTCAATTGAGCCCACGAAAGTGTGCTGAGGTCAGCAGGCGAACGAGACTGGACTCACAGCCACACCTGTCCCGCGCCAGAGAGCGACTGGCCCGGCGCCATTGTGGGGGGCGTGGCGAAAAACCAGAGCACGGGAACCAGTGCAGGAAATCCGCGCTCGGACAGCGCGCTGAGCCTCTCAGGCCCAGGGACCGTGAAAGGGCGCTGAGAGCGGAGGCGAGCTAGACTGGTCTCTACCTGAAAGTACACACCTCTGCTCACCGCCCGCCAGAGGGCGCTCCTGGCTTACTGGGACGGACCTGCACAGAACAGGTAGCTGCCTACAACAAAGTCAACACCTGGAACTGATTCTTTTTAATTTTTTTTTTTTCTTATTTTTATTTTTTTTTATTATTATTTTTTTTTTCTTCTCACTGATTTGTTTTTTGTTCTGGCGAAGGGTTTTTTTGTTTGTTTTTGTTTTGTTTAGTTTTGTTTTTTGGTGGGGTTTTATTTTGATCTGTCTGTTTTATTGCTTTTATCTTCGTTATTGTTTCTGTATGTGTATTTGCTCTTTCCTTCATTATTCTCTCTGGTTTTTTATATGAGTGTAAACAGCGCCTCTAACTTCTTTGTGATTGTGGTCGTGATCTGTTCTTCCTTTTATCACTTCCTTCTCTTTTTACCACCTGTTCTCTGCACTAGTGTCCCAATTTTAGTGGGATCCCTCTTGGTCCTCTAACCTTACATCTAATTCCTTCCTCTTCTCCCAATACTCTATTTCCTCCTTAACTCATTTTAAATTTAAACTCCTTAGGGAAAAATTGACATACATAGGACTTGTATACTGCATATAATTTTTCTGGTGTGTTTTAAATTTTGTTATATAACCGCAACTCTATACAGCTAAAAGTGGTAAATAACTGGTTAGCTCAGTCTGTCATTTTCTAGGCTGTGTTTGATGCTTTAGTTAACATTATAGCCAAATGTGAAATAATTGTTCTAAACATCTTTCCTTCCTGATATTTCATGATTGAGATTGACTAAGGGACACAGAAAATACAGTGGCACAGTACCAAAGAATCAAGGACTGGGCCAAACAGGTAGCAACTTCGCATACCCAACGAATTGAAGAGGTAGGATCTGGCAGAAAGCTCAAAACACAAAAGCAAGCTCCACTTGGAAGATACTGCAGAGAAGTAGTCATCTTCTAAAGATCTTAAACACTAGCAATAAAGTAACCTACTATAGGTAATTTGCAAACATCACCCCAGGAATTAAAGAAAGAAAACATGAGACGTCAATTAAACAAGATGCAACCCCACACATCCAATTCACCAAAGGCAAACCTAGGGAGCAACGAGGTGGGACAATCCGAAAGCCACCCACCTGGCCTATCTGAAGTGGTAACAACAAAGCAACTCAATGAGGTTCTGGAAAAAATTAAAACAGAAATAATCTCACAGATAACTGCAGAGATAATGTCTACAACGAAGACCATGCTTAAGGACACTATAGCTGATACAGACAAAAAAATAGATGAACTTAAGAAAACTATAGAAACCATGAATGCTCAGCATAGGAAAGAAATGGAATCCATAAGGCAGATTCAAACAAATATCCAAGAGATAAAAAATTCCATTGAAAGTATTTGTAGCAGAATAAGCCAATGCGAGGACACGATCTCAGATATAGAAGATAGGCTTGCAATTAGTGATCATGAAATGGAAAAATTCTTAAAAATAGCAAGGGACCATGAAAAATCAATTCAGCAGCTGCTGGATGACTCAAAGATAAACAACTTAAGAATAATTGGAATAAATGAAAAAGCAGGAGATAACATCAACGACATTAAAACCTTGTTCAAAGACATAATCAGGGAGAATTTTCCTGGAAGAGAAAAGGAATTTGACACCTCTATAAGTGAAGCTTTCAGAACACCAACTAGACATGATCAAAAAAAACTTCAGCCAGACATATTATAGTCAAGATCCCAGAAATTCAACAGAAGGGCAGAATCTTAAAAGCTGTTAGGGAGAAGAGACAAATCACCTATGAAGGAAAACCCATCAGAATCACAGCTGACTTTTCAGCACAAACCCTCAATTCAAGAAGAGCTTGGAATGATGTATTGCAAGCTCTAAAGGAAAATAATTTTCAGCCCAGATTGATGTACCCTGCAAAACTATCTTTCAAAATTGATGGAGAAATAAAATACTTTCATGACAAAGAACATCTGAGAAAATTTATGACCACCAAACCAGCACTCCAAAACGTTCTGAAGGACATTCTAGAAAGAGATAGGAACCCCAACAGAAGGAATCCACCAGGCAGGGCAAATAATTAAATAGCCAGAAAGCGGAAAAACAAAGAGTGGGAACCAACAACAGGAAAATATCATGACAAGTCAATACATATCAGTTTTAACCATCAATGTTAACGGTCTCAATTCACCAATCAAAAGGCACAGACTGGCGAAATGGATCAAGAAGCAAGATCCAACAATATGCTGTATACAAGAAACACATTTAATTCAGAAAGAAATTCATAGACTGAAAGTCAAAGGATGGAAAACAATACTCCATGCCACAGGAACCCAGAAAAAAGCAGGGGTAGCTATTCTTTTTGCAGACAAAGTGAACTTCAAGCCAAGAAGGATTCAGAGAGATAAAGACGGTCATTACATCCTTGTAAAGGGAACAATCCAAGAGGAAGAGATAACGATCATAAATATATATGCGTCAAATACCAATGCACCCAGCTATATAAAACAAGTACTAAAGGACATGAAAAATCAAATAAGCACTAATACAATTATATTGGGAGATCTCAATACTCCACTGTCACAAAAAGATAGATCAACTGGACAGAAAATCAATAATGAAATAGTAGAACTGAACCAAACTTTTGAACAAATGGACTTAGTAGATGTCTACAGAGTGTTCCATCCCACAACATCAGAATACACATTTTTCTCAGCTGCACATGGGACGTTCTCCAAAATAGACCACATACTAGCTCATAAAACCTGCTTAAGTAAATGCAAAGGAATTGAAATTATCCCATGCATATTATCAGACCATAGTGCAATGAAATTGGAAATCAATGGCAAAAGATCCCACAAAAACTCCCTAAACACATGGAAATTAAACAGCATCCTCCTGAACAACCAATGGGTCACAGATGAAATTAAAGAAGAAATTAGTCACTTTCTACAACTGAATGATAATGACAGTACAACATACCGGAACTTATGGGATACAATGAAAGCAGTCCTAAGAGGGAAATTTATAGCATTAAATACTTATATTAGGAAAATAGAGCAAGCGCAAATAAACAACTTAAGGGTGAACCTCGAGCTTCTAGAAAAAGAAGAGCAGGTTAAGCCAAAAGCCCATACAAGGGAGGAAATTATAAAGATCAGAGCAGAAATTAACGTATTGGAGAATAAAAAAACAATACAAAGAATCAATGAAGCAAAAAGTTGGTTCTTTGAAAGAATAAATAAGATTGACAAACCCTTATCCAACCTTATTAAAAAAAGAAAAGAAAAGACTCAAATCCATGCAATTGAAAATGAAAAGGGTGATATCACGACGGACCCTGCAGAAATCCAGAAGATCATCTATACCTATTTTGAAAAT
The DNA here is from genome assembly GCA_028451465.1 of Erethizon dorsatum. Taxonomy (NCBI): domain Eukaryota; kingdom Metazoa; phylum Chordata; class Mammalia; order Rodentia; family Erethizontidae; genus Erethizon; species Erethizon dorsatum. The sequence continues at coordinate 57,855,146 of CM051830.1, read as the reverse complement.
TCATATTCTACTAAGATGGAAAATGCAGAAGAAATGGACAGATTCCTAGATTCGTATGAATTACCAAAGCTGAATCAAGAAGATTTAAAAATCCTAAATAAACCAATATCAGCCAGTGAAATTGAAGATGTAATTAAAAACCTCCCAACAAAGAAAAGCCCAGGCCCTGATGGATTCACTGCCGAATTCTACAAGAAATTTAGAGAAGACCTAATGCCCCTACTTCTCAAACTTTTCAATGAAATTGAAAGGGAAGCAATACTCCCAAATTCATTCCTGGAAGCAAGCATTACCCTGATACCAAAACCAGAGAAGGACCCAACTAAGAAAGAGAACTACAGGCCAATCTCCCTAATGAACATAGATGCAAAAATCCTTAATAAGATACTGGCAAACAGAATCCAACAAATCATCAAGAAGATTATACACCATGACCAAGTTGGATTCATCCCAGGGATGCAGGGATGGTTCAACATACGTAAATCAATAAATGTAATACAGCATATTAACAGAACCAAAGACAAAAATCACATGATCATCTCAATAGATGCAGAAAAAGCTTTTGACAAAGTCCAGCACCTTTTCATGATAAAAACCCTACAGAAAATTGGAATAGAGGGTCTTTATCTCAATCTGGTAAAAGCTCTCTATGACAAACCAACAGCCAATATTATACTAAATGGCCAAAAACTGAAAGCCTTCCCTCTAAAGTCAGGAACAAGACAAGGATGTCCACTGTCCCCACTCTTATTCAACATAGTTCTGGAAACTTTAGCCAGAGCGATTAGACAAGAGAAAGAAATAAAAGGAATAATGATCGGAAAGGAAGAAGTTAAATTATCATTATTTGCAGATGACATGATACTCTACACAGAAGACCCCAAAAACTCCACTAAAAAACTGCTAGATTTGATAAGCAAATTCAGTAGTGTAGCTGGATACAAAGTCAATACTCAAAAGTCAATAGCCTTCCTGTACACAAATAACAAACTTACTGAAAGAGAAATTAGGGAAACAATACCTTTCACAATAACATCCAAAAAAATGAAATACCTAGGAATCAACCTCACGAAGGATGTAAAAGACCTCTATACTGAAAACTACAGTACTCTGAAAAAGGAGATTGAAGAGGATATCAGAAAATGGAAAGATATCCCTTGCTCCTGGATAGGAAGAACCAATATAGTGAAAATGGCCATACTTCCAAAATTGTTATACAGATTTAATGCAATTCCAATCAAAATTCCAACAGCATATCTCACAGAATTAGAGAAAACAATCCTAAAATTCATTTGGAATCAGAAGAGACCTAGAATAGCAAAGGCAATTCTGGGCAACAAAGGCAAGGCAGGGGGCATCACAATCCCCGACTTGAAATTATACTATAAAGCTACTGTGATAAAAGCAGTGTAGTATTGGCAAAAAAACAGACCTGAAGATCAATGGAACAGATTAGAAGATGCTGAAACAACCCCAGACATACTAAGCCACCTTATCTTTGACAAAGGTGCCAAACACATTCGCTGGAAGAAAGATAGCCTCTTTAATAAATGGTGCTGGAAAAACTGGCTCTACACATGCCGAAGATTAAAACTAGACCCATATCTTTCACCATGCACTAAACTAAATTCAAAATGGATCAGAGATCTAAATATTAAAACAGAAACATTAAATCTGCTGGAAGGTAGGATAGGTAAAACCCTTGGAGACATTGGTGTAGGCAAAGACTTTATGAATAAAAACTCAACCACACGGGAACTATCCCAAAGAATCAATAACTGGGATCTCATCTTATTAAAAAGCTTTTGCACAGCAAGAGAAACCACCAACAGAGTGAAGAGACAACCCACAATGTGGGAAAAAATGTTTGCCAGTTGTTCCTCAGACAAAGGATTACTATCGAGAACATATAAAGAACTCAAAAAAATCAGACCTCCCAAATTTAAAGACCCACTCCAAAAATGGGCATCTGAGATGAATACACATTTCTCAGATGAAGAAATACTAATGGCAAATAAATATACAAAAAAATGTGCAACATCACTACTCATTCGAGAGATGCAAATTAAAACAACACTGAGATACCATCTCACCCCAGAAAGAATGGCTACTATAAAGAAATCAACTAATAACAAATGCTGGAGGGGCTGTGGGGAAAAAGGAACCCTTCTCCACTGTTGGTGGGAGTGTCGACTGGTACAGCCACTGTGGAAGTCAGTGTGGAGATTCCTCAAAAAGCTAGGGTTGGAGGTCCCATTTGACCCAGCTATTCCCCTTCTGGGCATCTTCCCAGAAGAATTAAAAACATCATACCACAGCGATATATGTGCACCCATGTTTATAGCAGCACAATTTGTAATAGCCAGATCTTGGAAACAACCCAAATGCCCATCAACTGAGGAATGGATAAGAAAGATGTGGTATTTTTATACAATGGAGTACTATTCAGCCATTAAGAAGGATAAACTGGAGACTTTTATAGGTAAATGGATGCAACTCGAGAAAATACTCATAAGTGAAATAAACCAGAAGCACATGTGTAAGCATCGTATTGTCTCTCTAGTATGAGAAACTGAAAGAGTATATAAGATCCAAAATGTACAATAGACATGGTGAATCAAAAAGAAACTGGTCAAAAGGAAAGAGAGACTGGAATAAGGAAAAGAAAGAAGGGAAAGGGGAAAAAAATTGTATATATATATATATATAAGATGGTTAAGATAGATACACTACAATTTTTACTTAGTTCATTGAAGAGTAAGGTTTGTGCCAATAATGTTTGGATAATTAAATGCTAATGTCTGGTGTCCTGAATAACTAACTTAAAGATAGTAATATGCAATGTATTAACCATTCTTACCCTCCTATTATGTTGTTTTGAAAATTTGTTCTTCTTTTGATTTGTTTTGTTTTTTCTTCTCTTTAAAATAAAATTAAAAAAAAAAAAAAAAAAAAAGAACTTAGGCCAAAACAAAAATAAAAACAGGTTACCTTCAAATAACAAAAACAATATATGCTGTAGAATTTTCTCTCCAATATGAAAGAGAAAAAGAAATGCCAGCAAAGCAAAGGAAAATAAAAGGTGGTGGGGAAATGTGCAAAAATATCTGGTAAATTTCCATCTATGTACTAATGAAGTAAATAGTCTTAGAAAGAATACTACTCTTATAACCTAGGTGATGTGTGCCATCAACTAAAAATAAGAAACTTGTCATTTCAAAGTAGCAGACCATTTAAATATAAAATATACAAATGGTATTATAAGAGTAGATACAAGCAACAAAATAACCTGAAATTTAATATTTAAAGTATAAAGATAATTAAATGATGTTTAAGATTCCAAAGCTCAGCTTGTTTATTAAAAAATTAAATGAGCCAGGTGTGTGTGTGTGTGTGTATGATGATAGGGATGGATGAAGACTGTAATAAAATTACTTTTATTATAAAGAAACAGTATATTATGAAATCACTTTGGAAATAAATGCAGAAATCTTAGGTAAAGTATTAGAAATCCTGACTCAGTACTCCATGGAAAATTTCATCTCACTTTAATGAGATTTATACACATAATTAAGAATAATTTAATATTAAATATATATTGAAGAGTAGGCCCAATAAGAAAAATATAACAAGCAAGAGCATCTCGATAGATGCCATAACAATATGTCTCATTTAGTCGCTCGGTAGGGTCTGAGGAGTTCTCCTCAGAGAAAAGATGAGGACCTCAGCTAACCACCACATCCCCGCGCGGAGTAGCTAGCGGACTCTTGTCACAGACAAGCATTTCAGGATCCAGCAGTTAGAGGCACAGGTGGATTTATTAAGCGGAGTCCAAACACACGTTCAGAAAGAAGGACAGATGCTTGAAATTGAGGGGCAGTATGATCTGGGTTCATGGGTGTCCTCAAGAAGGGTGATCTAAAATGTGTATTCCAGTATCTGTCGGATCGCCCATGAAAGGGCCAGGCTAAAGTGCAAACTGTTTGTATGTGTTTCAGATCTACCAAAATGCTACCCGAAAGATAGTGCTGTTTTCTTGAGGGTAGAAGTCTGTGGAATATTTGGATTTATAATATCAAAAGAAAACCACTGGCTCAATTTATGGATGTATTTTATCTGCAAGACTCTTAGCAATGGAAGCGGGAGAAGCATGGAAGAAAAACAGGTCTGGGAGTTAAAGGGGCCTTGTAACTTTTTACATCATTTAGCTGTGCCTTTTCCTCTGGATTCGCAGGGTAGAGCTGGCTAAAAACCCCTACAGTACCCACACCACCAGCCTCAATGTTTTGGCTGCCTTGAACTTCGTCTGCCCCAATAATTAGCCAGCTGCCTTTAATCTCAGTCTCCTGCAAAGCATCAGGACATAAGTGAAATGTTAACAAATTTTCTAACCCTTTCATTTAGTCTTTTTTCCCCTTGTGGTGCTAAAGATAGAACCCAAGACCCGCGCATCTTAGGTGAGCGCACTACAGCTCAGTTACATCCACCGTCCTTGTTCAGCTCTACCTTGAGAATCAAGAGCAAATGGCGCAGCCAAATGATGCACCACGTCTTGAAGTTGCAAGTTTTTAAAATTACAGTTTTAGGGCCGGTGGTATCGCTCAGCGGCACAAGCCCTTGCTGGCAAGCGCGAGGTCCTGAGGTCGACTCCCGGTACCCACATAAAAAATAAATAAATTAATTAATTAATTAATTAAATTTAATTACAGTTTTAAAATTACGATCTCCTTGTTTCCTTTCTACCTGTCTTTTTGTGCTATCTTACCTCAATATCACTAACACCCTTTTGATGAGTCTTCTAGAAAAGCAGGAATGGAAGCGTTTATAATGACTAAGGGCATATTTTAAGTTGACAGAGAGCAGCATAATCAATACTGAGATTCTAGTGAGATGTGGAAAAGGCACTTTTGAGACACAAAACAGAAGAGAAATTTTGTTTCCGTTATGATTCACCACTGTTATGGAAGTTCTGGTCAATGAAATAACATAAAACCATAAATAAGAGACTTGATAGTAAAATAAATACAAAATAAAGTTATTATTTGCAATGCCTGTCTGGTATTAAGTATACCAACCTGATTAATGAAAAATGAATTTAATGGGGAACTACCAATTAACAGGTTATATATTACTAATAAATAAAGGCTATTATAGGAAAGATGATCCGTTTTACTACAGAACAAAAAGTGTGAAATTTCTTTAAAAAAAATCTTCACAAGTACAATGCAGAATTTGCACGAAGAGGGGGTGAGATGGCTCAGCGGCGTAAGCACCTGCCTTGCAAGCGCGAGGACCCGAGTTCGACTCCCGGATCCCACATACGAAAAAAGGGCCGGTGATATCGCTCAGTGGCACAGGCGCCTGCTGGCGCGCGAGGTCCTGAGGTCGACCCCCGGTACCCACAAAAAAAAAATAAAAAAAATAAAGAATTTGCACGAAGAAAACTAATAGAATGTTGCTACACTTGTAAAAGGACATGAATAAGGACTGTGAATGTAACTCAGGTGTAGTGTGCTTGCCTAACACATAGCTCTTGGGTTCTATCTTTAGCACCACAAGGGGAAAAAAAGATTTGACTAAATGAAAGGGTTAGAAAATTTGTTAATATTTCGCTTATGTCCTGATACTTTGCAGGAGACTGAGATTAAAGGCAGCTGGCTACTTATTCTGGTGGACGAAGTTCAAGGCAGCCAAAATATTCAGGCTGGTGGTGTGGGTACTGTAGGGGGCTTTGAGAAGCAAGAGCAAAAGGCACAGCTAAATGATTTAAAAAGTTTTGAATTTAGTAAGCAAAGAAGCTTCAATAAAGCTGGGGCCTGCAAAAATGGAGGAGAGGATATTTTGTTGCTCAAAAGATTAGCATTAAGAAAAAGTCACGACAAGACAGTAAAGAAAAGATAGCATAAAGGCATTACAAACACCAGCAAGACTCCACTCTTTTTAAAATTGATCAGCCAATTTATTGTTTATTTCTATTTGTTCCGCCCTTTCTTTCTTTCTTCCTTTTTTGTTTTATATTGTTTTGTTTTGTCTTTTGTTTTTTGAGACATGGTCTCGCTTTGCAGTTCGGGGTGGCCTTGCATTCACTATGTAGCCCAGGCTGTTCTCAAACTCACAGCAATCCTCCTGCCTCAGCCTCCAGAGTGCTGGGATTACAGGCATGCACCACTCTGCCTGGCTAAGACTCCACTCCTTACAGGCTCAAAATTATAAAGGTGACTGCTTTGAGACTTTTAGGCCCCAGGGCACCATGCTCCAAAATTGCAGCCACCTAGAAAATTAATGCCTTGGGATTCTGTTCAAAGCACTTAGCCATCCAGGCACTTGGAGTCCTCTACAAGATGCAAAAGGGCTTGCTACTGCTCAAGCTGCTGACAGACCTTGGTGTCATCCATGCGATGCTGGTTTTACAAAACATGCAGAAAACAAGAGCTGTGGGGTCTGGGAGGCATCTGCCCAAATTTCAAAACAAGAACCAAGATGCCAAGCAGTGTGCCTCTGAGAGGGCAAAACGAAGTTGTGAGTGTGAAGCCAAAAGTGCAGTGGAAACCCCGGGATATTCAAAAAGCCAGGAACATGGAACACCTGAAAAAAGCTGCAAGGAATGAGCCAAACAAGCACAAGAAAGAAGTTATGAAGGCTGAAATCCCCAGCAGTACCGTAGGGGTGGGGCCATGCAAGCCCTTTGGAGTTCATATTTTTGCCACAGATATCTTGGGTATTAGACATACAGCTGTAGGATTTAATGTTTGCCCTGCTGATTTTCCATCTTGCTTCGGTACCATTCCTTTCTATCTCCTATTTCTCCCTTTTAGAATGGGGATGTTTAGCTGCACCTTTGTGTGTTCGAAGTGTTTAATTTTCTTTTTGATTTTTACAGGGACTCACAGTTAAGAGTTTGCCTTAAATTTCAAAGGAGACTTTAGAAGGACTTTTCAGGAATGCTGAAACTATTAGGACTCGACAACTCTTAGAAATGGACTCAATACATTTTACATAAAGGAATGTGCATGAATCTCTTGGGGCCAGGGTCAGAACGTTATGGTTTGTATCTGGATGTCTCCCTAAAGCCTCATGGATCACAGGTGCTGCTTTGCGCAGTTGATTGGATCATGGAGCACCTTACTCATCGGTAAATTAGTCCTCTGAGGCAATGGTAGCTAAATGTGATGTTGGGAGGTGAATACACTGGAAGAGAATATCTCCCTCCTTCCTGCCTTCCTCTCTCTCTGTCTGCTTTCTGCCTGCCATGCCACAAGCAATTCTCCTCTCCCATCCCCCTCTGTCATGCCATCCTACCTTGGAGCCAGCCAACTATGGACTGAAACCTCTACACTCTATGAGCCAAAATAAACCTTCCTCTTAAAAAAATGGAAAGGGTTTAACATAATATTCAAGTCTTTCTGAATCAATATAGATGTTTATATTAGTCCAGACAAAATTGTAATAGTACCTCAATTTCAAAATTGAAGACTAAGTAATGGTATGCATCGCTTCTTTCTAAAATTCCATTGTAGCTGTCAAAGTCAAGAACAATTCCTTAATAAGTTTGCAAAACTATGAAGGACACTAATACTATTACAAAATAAAATACAGATAATAGGAAAAAAGAGAAAAAATAAAGTATTGTAATCCAGCACAGACAATGTATCTAAAAGTGTACCTTGGGCCGGTGAGATGGCTCAGCGGCGTAAGCGCCTGCCTTGCAAACGCGAGGGCCCGAGTTCAACTCCCGGAACCCACATACGAAAAAGGGGTTGGTGATATCGCTCAGTGGCACAGGTGCCTGTTGGCGCGCGAGGTCCTGAGGTCGACCCCCCGGTACCCACAAAAAAATAAAATAAAATAAAAAAATAAAAATAAAAAAGATAAAAGTGTACCTTGACTTAGTACAATCGTCTTACATGTTTTATATGTTCTTTGGCCTATTACTCTGGCTTTCTATATATATATATATATATATATATATATATATATATATATATATATATATATATGATAATTAACTATAACGTCTTATAAATAAATGAAACTGATGCTGGAAAAATAAAAAGGGGGTGGAGGGAAGGAAAAAGAAAAATGAAATGTGTTGTGTACATGTACCAATTCCCTACAGTGAATGAATGTAATCAGTATGTACTGCAAACATGTACTAATATAAGTAAAAATATATATATTGCATGGTTTCTCTTAGAAGAGAAACCCAGTGTATAAATAAAGAGCAGTGTAAAAGATAGGTCATAGGTAGCAGGGAAACATATTTTTGCAAAAGGGAAGGGGACCAATAGGAGGTCCCCAATAGGAGGGAGGTGAGAAGGAAAGGAAGGAGAAATGAAAAAAGAATTAAAATGTGTTATGTATTGACAAACATCATAAGATGTATGCAGTCATTATGTATCACAAATATGTGCTGAAAATAAAAAGCAAAAAAAAAACTCTTCAAAAAGAAAGAAAATGGAAGAATGTTTCATCTATAAATATAAGCAGTGCCTTTTGTTAGTATCTGAGGGTCATGGTGGTCAGTGGTTCAGGCTCCTAACTTGGTGTTCTGCCACCCCGGTGTGTGTAAGATAGCTAGCTGAACTCCTGCCGTGCTAGCTGTGTTCCAGGAAGCAGCAATGTCATAGAAAAACAGAAGAGTATGCCCCTCCATTAAAGAGCACCTTCCAGTATCTCACATGTTACTTCTATCCCCTTGGCCAGGACTTAGTCAATTTGAATACTTAGCATTAAGAGAGGCTGCAAAATCTTTACTGTAGAAGGTTAACCACAGAAGTTCCTATTGGGGAAAACAGCAAGAGTATCTTGGGAAAACTCACAATCTCTTTCACAGAGAAAAATTTAAACAGATAAAGTAATGAAATACTTCTGGAATATTTACATAAGGTGAGTTATTTTGTTTCAGGTAGAACAACTGTATGGTAAGAAATAAAACTGTATTTGCAAAGGATAAATTCGTGGAAGAAAAATTTCACCAAAGATAAACAAGGGAGACTTTATTCAAGACTGTAGGGTAGAGGAATCAAACACAGCTCTTCACACACACACACACACACACACACACACACACACTCACACACAGTGTTGAAGATCTTGAGTGAGCTAGTAGAAAAGTCCTGGAGGCTTTTAATGGGAAAATGTGGTCAGTGTGATTGGAACATCTGTGTTTGCTGATTTGATTTCTCAGAATTTAGCTCTCACCATCTCACAGACCAGAGACAAGGGTGCTACCTCCTTCTGCGATTGTACATAAAAGGGGTCCCAGGCCCTTGAGGAAGACTGGGCTGGGAAAAAGGCTAGAAGATGAGAAAAGATTTACATCTCAAAGGGGCAGAGATATAATTTACAACTGAAAGTTACCTAAAGTAATTGCTCTTTAAAAAGGTCAGAGAACTCCAGTCTGGAAGAAGACTCTCTAAAAAAGCTTAAACAACCTGAAGGAAACATTAAGACTGTCAGGGTCATAATTTATTCCATGAATGACAGGGCAGGAGGTGGGGTACAGCACTTGGTTGAACAACTTATGATAGAATGGTAGAATTGCTACCCCTGTCCCTCACTCTCATAACTTCTGGTTACAATATTTGCTACCAGGATATACTGAAAATGCAGCTCTTTAAGTAAAGAAGAATTTGCAATGGAAGACTCTCCTAAAGCAACTTTAAGGCTCAGATAATTCCAAATATCTAGAACAAATATGGTGCCTCTGTAGCAGAGGGCAAGTACACTGAAAGCACACTTTTATTTATTATATCATGTGCTATTATCTTAAGCATGGAGAAATCAAATTCCAAATGGCTCACAGTACTAAGTGAATTCCATCTAGATATTTGGCTGGCAAAATGACTAGCCTGGTATACAACTGTGGCGCTATGTTGGATTTTGAGTAAGAGGCCTACGAGCGTGTCATATGGCAGAGACTCTATAGGCAAAGGTCTGGAGGTTTACACTCAATAGGTAACTATTGCCAGCTTTAAAAGATATTCCAGGATGTGAGCAGTTAAATGTTTTGAGATGTTTTGTTATTTAAATTGATCTCAATACACCTTAATAGAGTGCTTTAATACTTTAAAATAAAAGCTATTAGACTAGTGGAGTGTGTGTGTGTGTGAGTGTGTGTGTGTGATAAACTGTGCTGAAACTGGAAAAAGGGCAATATGCATATCTCTGATCTGGCAGACTGTAGCAGTCAGAATGTACTTTTTCTTTAAACTATGTAACCCTGGATTCAACAGGGACCTTTTTTCCTCTTCTGTTTTCATTTATGCACCTTCTCCTCTGACCTGACAGGATAAAGCAGAAGGCCCTTTTTGGATTTGCATGGAAATAAACATATGGAAATTTAGGTGACACAGGTGCCTCTCTAATTAGCAACTGATTGATTTTCACATCATTCTCATTTGTCCAGCCATGGGGTGGAAGGTCACTCTCTTGTTTCAGTGCTCTGAAGTTCACTCTTGTGCTGCATCCAGTGCAGCTCTTGAAACTCCAGAAGGGGGATGGTGAAGGATGAAGAAAAAACAAGAGTCAAGATGCAGAAAGCTGAGGTCAGGTGGAGCGTCCTCTCCTGGTGGGAGGAAAAGAACCACCCAATATCTGCAGCGTGCTTATTTTTACACTTGGCAGGTTGATGTCAGTTGATACCTCTTTGCCTAGCCACTTGTTCACATGGCTCACCTCAGGCGCTCCATGTTCTGGGTTTGGCCTTGCTTTAGTCCTACACATGTGATCAATCTCCAGCTTCAGTCACTCCCCACATCTCCCTTTTTTCTGTTTTGTAGTTGCAAGTGATGGGTGGCCGGTTGAAGTTGGAGGAGCTGTATTTGAAGGACTCTGTAGAAGACCTTCTTATTCGTGAACACTTTCCATTCTGAGTGAACTTACTCATTTAGGCTAAAGATTCCCAGTCCAAAGATTTCAGGTCCCTTCATTTAGCAATTTAACCCTATACAGCCCATTAACCCATAACAGTAGTCAGTTACCTGTGTAGCTGGCAATTGTCAGAAGGTGTTACTAATTTGAGTTTCTTTTATAGCTAACATTGTACTATGGCATTGTTTTATACATCTTGTGGTTATACTTTTCTGCTGGATGTTCAAGACCAACTTAAGGTGAGACCTATATTAATCAATTTTTTGCTATCTATCAAGGTCAGTTAAGTCTCCTCAGGATTTACCTTAGAACCGTGTACAGCACCCCTTGTATTTCCTTTCAGTGACAGCCTACTGGATGAGTCACAGCCATTGAAACTCCAGAGGAGGGACAGTGGAGGATGAAGAAAAATAAGTGTCAAGATGCAAAAAGCTGAGGTCAGGTGGAGCCAAGTTGCTTTCTTTGAAAGCTTGGGAGACTTTTCTCTCCTGGTGACTCTCCTTAGGCAAGCTATAGATCTCCTTCCTCTAGGGTCCAACAATCTCCTTGGTCAGAAGATCAGGGACTCACCAAGTTGTAGGATGTCGCAGCAGAGGTTTTCTTATGTCCTGGGTCCTTACCCAGGACATAAGGTTGGGACCAAAATATTGTCTGTCCTCCTGGCCCATCTATCTTTCTAGTTTTTAGTCTCCAAATGTCAGTTGTTGAAAATCCAGAAGTGAAGGTTAATAACATTCCCTGTAATGGGAGCAGTGAGCTTAATATTATAGTTTTATCTGAATATCAAGAACCTTCAAATACAATGTAGAACCATTATTTTCTACCAACTATGGATGTTCTAGTAGTTGAATCCCTGTAGAATATTAACAGATAGCAGTTATATAGTTTTATACAGAAAATTTGAAATCAAAAGCCATACATAATATTGTAGCATAACAATCATGATGACATTTTTGTAACAGCCTAAATTTCCATTTTGACATAAAATAGCCTTTTTAGTCAATCATCTGTATCTAGTACATAAGATGTTTTTACCTAACATGTTGACCTTTAATGGGATATCATTGAATAAATTTGTGGCATTGTCCAGTCTGTATAATGTCTAGGTATCTTTAAGTATAGTGGCACATACATAGCATACACATCACATAGTTTTTGTTAAAGCAAGAGGTCTGAATCTGAAAGAAAAAAATCATAAACAATTCCTGTTTTACATTTTGGAAGACCTGTACATCTGAAGGCATGAATACATTTAATACACCACAAGATTAATAATAATCAATTGTCATAGCCATATGAAAACTTTTGCTTTTTAATTTAGTTTTGTACCAAAGCATCTTTAAACCAGAAAACCTTATTGTCTCATTTTTAGAAAACTTAATCTTTTGACGATGACCAATGTAAACATATCACAATAATATATTTTCAATAACATTTATCAGGGTGTCTCCCATAAGGCTATGGAGATCACTGGGGCTTCCCACTAATGAACAAAGGCTGGGATATGATTTTTCCCAGGCAGCTGCTCCTTTATTCACCAAAGGGAGCCCTGAAAAATAATCTCCCAAGCCTGAAGGGTCCTCATTTATTTACCTTAACAAATTTCTGATTACCTATGAGAAAACCAATTTTGATATCATTTTGACCAGGTGGAAGCATGCTTTTTAAATCTATAAGCCAAATTAAATTATAAACAAAATGATCCAAAAATGCAAAAGAAAAAGGAAAGAAAAAAATTGTTGAGCTCAAATAAAAAACAGCTGTTCACGTATTGGAGAAACAGACAAACAAACAAGTACACAGACAATCTTCTTAAAACATCAGAGTGTACTCAAATATATTTTTGGCCAAATTAAATTATAATAATTCTTGTATAATTTTAGAAGTTTGTAATTATAAATAGACTAGTCAGAATTTTTTGTAGGTCAATTAGCAGAGATCTCTCATAAGAAAAATTTGGAAGGAACAAAAACTTTTATCTATAAATTATATATATATATATATTTTTTTTTTTTTTTTTTTTGGTCTTAAGAATACTGGCAACTTTTGTGTTCTTCTTTCATGTAGCTTCCAGCTCAGTTATCTCCCTGTACTCTATCACCTACTCAGAACTTTGATTCCCATTTTTGTTTACCATCTCCTGGACATCCTGGGCCAATTTCTTTAATTGGCCCCAGGTCACGTCTAGGCCCATCCTTGTCTATTGCAGTAGTGTGGTTTCTGAAGCATCACTGCCACAGGATTGAGCATCAGCTTTTTGAAAGGGGCAACAAACTCCTTCTCCAGGTCTGGGTTCATGATGCAGCCAGACAGCATGCTCTGGAACCTAGATAGGTCATTCAGCATTCTCTGGAAAGACACAAGGATACCCTTGGCCCCACATGAATACTGGGCTGGGTCTTTTCTATTGTCCAGCATGAAGACCTTTCCAAAGAACACTTCCAACCTTTTTTTCCTTTACCTGATTGAATTGTTTTTCTGCTGGTTTAGTCCCATCCCTAGTAGGATTTAAAAAGTTAATGATATATACTACCAACTAAAGTCTGTTATGAGGTGTGAATTTTGTAAGGAAGGATTTCCATTTTTGTTTTTGTAATTGAATTTTGAGCATATGGTGAGCATGTTCAATAACTCCTTGACCTTGAATGTTATGAGGAATTCCCATGGTAAGGGAAATGTGAAAAGTTTTACAAAACATTTGGAAGGCAGCACTCATATAAGCCAGGCCACTGTCAGTCTTAGGCAACTGTGGGCAGCCAAGGGTAGCCTCCTTACACCATTTATGTGCATTTTCAAAGGCCAATTGTTGAACTATTAACTTGCTAGCCTCTGTGTTGTTGATAAACCTCCCACTAGCCTGCAATAAGCATGCCACAAAATCCTGAAAATGTTTATCAGGCACCTGGTGAGGGGAGGTCAGATCAAGTGATGTTTCACCCCCTGAAGGAAGTTCCCTCCAAGCCCCTGTGGCAGCCACTTCAACCTGCTCGTATGCTTGCAATTCAAAAGCAAGTTGACTATTCATGGCAGCAAAGGCACCTCCTCCGGCCAGCACGTCCCCTGCAATGGCCACGCTGTGAAAGGCGCCACAAGTGGCCCACTCTGCACACAAAATTTCCCCTCCACAATAAACAACCCCCCGGGCTCAAACACACTCCAGTTACTCCCTTCCAATCATTTGGGGGCCACAACCCTATGGGCTCTGTAAAACCCAAGGTAAAAGGGGCTGCGGGGCCACAGGCAGCAGTAGCCTGTTTTAGCCCTTCCAAGGTCCTAACAGGCACAGCTTCACGAAGACACACGACCTGTTCCCAGATCACTGGGATCCTGGAGTCTGCCTGAAAACCCTCCAGGGACTCTCCTGCCTCCCTGGCTTCTTTTAGCACCAATTGCAAGGGAGAAAGAAAGAATGACTTTATTCTGTGAAGGGTAGAAGTCTCAGTCTGTGACACAGCAAAATTTTTCTGAACTGAGAAAGCAGAAGTAGCCTTTTGTGGTGCAGTTAAGGTTATCAGTTTTACGTAGAGTTGTTGTGAAATGGAAGTCACAGTGGAACACTCCTCTAGTGGGGAAGGGTCCTCCCTGCCCCCCGCAGCTCATTCCCCATCCGACTGAGCAAAGCTAGAGGGTTCAAGCTCCGCTGGGGGGCTGTTGCTCCACTATCCTTTTTCTGCTCAGGACTTAGTTTTAAGATAGTGCTCTGAGCCATATCCTCTGTGGTCATCTCAACAGGTGCACAATCATGGAGACCCTCCCTGATCCAGGTCCCCAACCAAAAGGTAAACACAGGAATCAATAATATAACTAACGTTTGTACACACATCTGTTGTTCTTGAGAACCTGTTTGCCCCATGTTTTACACTAGTGAAATCAATATGCACCAGTGAAATCAATGCTTCTCGTGAGCCTGTTTTGTTCATGAGTGCACTCTCAAAGGTGTCCTCTCACCTGTTATAATGAGTTTTCCTGTGCTCCAAGTCCGTGTTTTAGGCACCAATTGCCATGTCTGGCCCAGCTCTTGAAACTCCGGAAGGGAGACAGTGGAGGATGTAGAAAAAACAAGTCAAGATGCAGAAAGCTGAGGTCAGGTGGAGCCTCCTCGCCTGGTGGGAGAAAAAGGAAACACCCAGTGACTGCAGTGCATTTATTTATACACTTGGGAGGTTATTGTCAATTGAAACCCCTCTGCCTAGCAACTTGTTTCCTTGGCTCTCCTTGGGTGCTGTGTTCAGGGGCTGGCCTTGCTTTAGCCCTGCATGTGTGATCGATCTCAGCTTCAGCTGCTCCCCACACTCCTGCAGGGGTCCTCACTGAGATTCTCAGGAGTTCCTTTCACAAGGAATTGACATGTACTTCTAGAAATTGGGGATGTGAAATGGACAGCTGAATCCACACTCTACCGTCAAGCCAAATTCCTGCACTGAAACTAATCCAAGAAACAGTAAAGTAGATTGATTGTAAGAAAGCATGAATGCACAAAGCTTCTTAGGCTCATGAGCTGTTCTGCGGGCTGGGAGCACCAGTGGCCTTCCTGTGCAGTTTGAACAGAGCAAGATGACACTGACTTCCAAACTTTCCCTTAGGTTCTTTCTACATGACTGAATGAGTCTTTCTAGTTACCAAGAATAAAGTAAGGTCTGGGAATCTGCATGTAGGGCTCTTTCTGTTGTCACAATATAAAATTGGAATAGTGATCATCATTGCTATCTTCATTTACATCATAATTATCCCCATCAATACCATTTATTACAGGTCTTGGATATGAACATTCCCAGATAATTGTCATATCTTGTCATAATTTACATATCACTTCCTAACTAAGAGTTGGGGAATGTGCATAACACATAATTCTATCCAACAAACTAAAATACATTGTGTGCTTTTGTTTAATACTGGAGACACAAAGTTATGTAAGTCATCAACCCTGCTTTAGTATTAGTAACGCTAATATCATATGATATACATTGTTGTATTAGATAAATTTCTCATCTCTGAGATACAATATCCAACAACCATACATGGTTTCAGGCAATTCAGTCCAAGGCAGAAACATCATGGTGGCAGTGCATTATAGAGCAAAGCTGCTTAGTTTGTGGTCATCAGGAAACAGTTTTAATCATTTTTCTGAATATTTTTACAACTCATATTGTTACATACTCGCAACCCCTTGAAACATGTATAGTGAGATCTACATATGAGATAAAAAAAATTCAACACAGATGTGAAGCCAAGACACTCTTTAGTCACAAAGTCCTACATTTAATCTTGAGCTTCTAACAGTAATGACTGACTGAACTGTAACATTTGGTTCTATATAAAATTAAGGATATTTGCTGGATGTTTGAATACAAAGAAGTCCCTGGCCTGTCTTAGAAACTAAATTTGCTAAGCTTTATTGTGTCAGTTGCAAAGTAAAGATCATGAGAACAGTTAGGAAATTAATTCAGTAGTCTAAGCTTAGAAAGATTTAATCTTAAATGGCAGAGAGAATAAAGAGTATAAGAAGTAATGAGGAAAAAGGAAAATGAACTAAAGATATCTCAATTCTTTTTTCCATTTGAATATTTGAGAACCAAGAGCCAGCTTTGAATGAAAAAAAGTATTTTATTAAAGGATAATGGATTTTCAAGTGTTAGCTAGATATCAGATAATGTCTGCAGGCTAGATATGGTACTGAAATTCTGGAGAGTCAATGGAGGAGAAATAGAACTGGGAAATTCCAGCTGAGATATATATATATATATATATATATATATATATATATATATATAATATTTCTTTATATTTCATTTCCTACTCCTATTCCCAATGCAACTATTTGCATAGCTCCCAGTATCATGATTTTTTCTGGCCTTAGTGAGCTCATGCATCAAAGGCAACATTGATGGTTAGTGGTAGGCTATGCTGCTTACCTGCCTTTCATTCCTTCATAGCTGGTAGTTCATAGTGACAGATTTAATTATTACTATTGCTGTGACCTCATGCTCTCCTCTGGAGACAGGCTTCATACAGGGTCCTTAATGACTTTGCCATAGCACAGGTGAACCTCCGCAACTTCTCAGTATGGTTAAATGGGGCTTCCTTTTTTTCCTGCCTCTTTGTCTTCCTTTTCTTTGTAGCTTTGCATTAAAAAGAAAACTAAGGAAGCTGAAAGGAAATTGGAGCCAAATCCACAGGAGCCTCTTAAGTGAAATATCGAGCACTAGCTCCCCAGTGTAAGTGGTTTCCACACAGCCATTCATTGCAAGCCCCCACTAAGCTAAAGCAAAGTGTTCGATGGATTAGATACACTTAGCCCTATGTCTGGAATCAGTCGTACAAAAAGGGCCTGAAAGCAAACACATTTAAGCATGAGTAGATTTTTCATTTCTCTAATGTTTGTGTTTGACTGCCATGAAAGATTTAAATTCCATATATCCTAAATTTATGAAGGATAAATCAGTTATGTATTAGACAATTATAAAACTGAATTTCTGGGCCGGTGAGACGGCTCAGCGGCTTAAGCTCCTGCCTTGCAAGCGCGAAGGCCCGAGTTCGACTCCCGGAACCCACATACGAAAAAGGGGCCGGTGATATCGCTCAGAGGCACGGGTGCCTGTTGGCACATGAGGTCCTGAGGTCGTCCCCCCGGTACCCACAAAAAAAAAAAAAAAAAAAAACTGAATTTCTTTGCAAAATATAAGTAAATAATATATCAATATCATTTCAAATTCTTAACCTTTGTTAAGATTAATAGTTAAATGATTCTATTCATGGCACTTAGAAAAACATGCTGGACTGCGTCATATAAGTAAGTGATTCTCAGTTATATGATAAAATTAGAGGCATTTCTATATTAAATCAGTAACTTTAGCATAACACAAAAAAAATGTGTATGTGAATTTCCACTATTTACTTAGAAGACCATTGAGCTACATGGTACTTGTGTAGATACTTATAGAAAATAAAGTAAGAATGCATAAAAAGTTCATTTTATATATATATATATATATATATATATATGTATGTATGTATATGACACACATTACAAAAGTGACAAACCTGCTATATTCTGTACCTTAGGAAATTATGTGCACACACAAATACACACAGACACAAATACACACACAACTACTGAAGTGATAAAACTGAATTAACTTTTATAATAGAGTAGATAATGTTCTTTCAGATAAAACATCTGAATTAAGACAGCAGTAAGTTCTCTTCACTACACAAATGGTGATTTGTTTATTTAGTCCAATAAGAAACAAATCAAAATACCATGAACATTTTTAAAGGCACCAATAATCAAAAAGAATTCTGTGCAACATTAATTTTGCATCACCGAGTATTTTGCTGCCAGTATCTCAACATTTACAAGAAATTGCACTTATCTTTTCAATAAAATATTAACAAAATATAAATGACAAATGGAAAACTAGACCTTGAGGCAAAAAAGAAAATTGATGAGAGAAAACAAACTAGATAAGCATCTTTTCAGATAATGAAGTTCTAGTGAGGGTATGAGAATCCTAGTAATTTCAAGAATTCTTTTTCTTTCTCTAGGTGTTTAAATTTTTGCAAGAGCAGATCTCACTTTTCTCCTAACTTTCTCACTTCCTACTCATGAAATGGTTCATGATTTGCTGGTGAGTTCAAATTCAGCCTTTGCTGAAATTGAAATTATCATGATAACAATGATGGCTTAAACGCTAAAATTAAGTGAATATATTTCACACTTCAATTCCATCCATCTCAATGCAGCATTTAACATTCCTTTACCTTGAAAAACCTTTTGCTTTTTCACATAACCATTTCCAAATTTTACTTATATCATTGTACTTCTTGCTTTCTCTGCTAGTGAAAATCTCTAATACCCAAATTCCCTCAAATCTGATAGTCCCTAAAATATTGTCTTTTGCTCCTTTCCCTTTGTTCTTATATATAAATTCCTATACCCTATATTTTCAATCTCTTCTTTAGGTTCACTTCCTCAAGGGTAGGTATATGAGTCAGGGTCTGAATGGGAAAGAGATGCACAACATGTTACAAAAATTTCAGCAAGATTTATTTATAAGATGGCAATAATAGAAGAATAGATGAAATATGGTAAAACTGCCAGGTATGGTACACAAATTCCAGGCATGCAGCTGGCAAGTTGTCACTGGCTTTGGACCCAAAACCCTAAGGGATGGAAGAGGACACATAGGGGTTGAGGTTTCTATCAAAAGCTGCAGCCAGCTTGACATGACCTCAGAGCAGGCACTTACATGCATATTTACTCTAAATTCAACCTCTTCCTCCCTCCCAACTCTTGTTAGGGCTCCCCATTGAGCCAAAACATCTAAAAGCCAGAAATTGTAGGAGTTCTATTGATGCAGTTGGATTGGTCAATTTCCTGCATACAGTGCATAGTGGACTGAGCAAGAAAGTGACTCTGGAAAAGTAAACTGAAGTACCTAAAATAATGGCATAGATTGTAAACAGTATGCAACTTTTTGTTGTAGTTCTACTTTTTAACTACACAGGCAGTGTCTTGGTTACTTTTTCTTGTTATTGAGACAAAATACCCATCACCCAACATTAAGGGAGGAAAGGTGTATTTTGGCTCACTGTTTGTAGAGGTTTCAGTCCATAGTTGGCCGGCTCCAAAGCAGGGCAGCATGCATGGCACAGGGGCATCACAGAGAAATAATAGTGCATGACAAGCAGGCAGGAGACAGCAAAGGAGCAAGCAGCAGCAGCCTGTCTCTCCCTTTTATCCCTTCCAGGCTACCTGCCTCTTGGGTGGTGCTGCCCACACCCAAGGAGGGCCTTCCCATTATCCACACCCAGAACTATGCTAAACCAATCCATGGCCTAATTTAGTAATATCACACCCTTCATCTCAGAATCACACCCTTAATCCCAGTATCACACAGCCTAGATTTAGCCACCTCCAAAAGCCCCATCTATAATTGCATGAGCCTTTGGGGGGACATCTAGATACAAGTCACCAGATAGATATGAAATGCACACTAAGACTGTTTTCCAAGCTAACACATTCTTTAATGAAATGTTGTAAATCATTGTTAAACAATGGTGTAGTAGTTTGAAAATATGACTATAGTGATCCAACAAGATGTTTATGTAGAAGGCCAAATAAATGTTCCGTTAGAGCCTCCCTGGAGTAGAATACCAAAGGCCAGTCACCAGTTTCCAAAATCTGGCTTTCTTCCATCAGCTTCCCTAGAAAACAGAATCAGAGTTAAAAGTTTATGTGGAATGCAGTCCACATGGAACAAGGGACAATGGAAGTGAAGCAGAGAAGAAGGGGGATACATAGAAAGGGGTGCATTATTGATCAGACCACAACTTAATTTACTTAGGCACATGGGACATCACAAGAGAGCCCTCTTTACTATACCACATCGGTGCAGTTTTGGGTAGGGAAAAAGAAGACACATTTATACGGTGACTCACTGCCAGCTCCTGATTCCAGCTAAGCAGTCTGTCTTTTGGAATTCACTACTGTTCTTTCAAGTTGCCTCAGTGGCAGCCCAGTCAGACTCTGAAGAAGCCTGAACTCCGCTAGTTCAAGGCACAGTTGCAGTGGTCCCTGTTGGAATATATGATGTCATACAAGGCCTCATTAAGTACAGACCCAATACCATTTTTGTGAAGTGACAGCTGAAAAGACACCAGTGCTCACTATAGTGTATCACTCAGCTTTTTGTGGGTGGAACAAAATATCTGATATATACAAGTTAAAGGAGGCTGGCCGGTGAGATGGCTCAGCGGTGTAAGCACCTGCCTTGCAAGCGCAAGGGCCCGAGTTCGACTCCCGGATCCCACCTACGAAAAAGGGGCCGGTGATATCGCTCAGTGGCACGGGTGCCTGTTGGCGCACGAGGTCCTGAGGTCGACCCCCCGGTACCCACACAAAAAAAATAAATAAATAAAATAAATAAATAAATAAAGGAGGGAGGATTCATTTTGGCTCATGGTTTCAGAGGTATCAGTACATGGTCAGCTGGCTCCAAGGCAGATGCATCATTGCAGCACAGCATGGTGGAGAAAAGTTGTTCACTTCTTGGTGGCCAGATGCACGGGGACCGGGAGAAAAGCTTGAGAGAGAGGAAGGAGCTAGGAACAGGATCCACCCATCCAGGTCATGCTTCCAGTGGCCTACTTTTTCCAACAAGGCCCACATCCTAGTTGCACATTCAGCTATGAAAGAATCAGTGTATTGACTCATTACGTACACGATCTAATCATCTTCCAAAAGTCCCAACTTGCACACAAGAGCATTTGGAGGGATGTTTTTATTCACACCATAACACATGATCATCAGAAATTCCAAAGAAATACCTAAGACCAGGAAATAATTTGTGGCCATTAACTGAGACCATAACTATGGAGATGTGCAGAGTTCAAGCTTCTGTTAGCCAAATTGAGTGCAAAATGTGATAATGTGATGCCTGTTCATTACTACAACAAAAATGTGATTTCCAAACACACTAATATGCATGCCTAGCATTTCAGTTTGCATAAAACCCACAGACACCTAAAGCAGTGTTTCTCAAGTGTTTCTACCATGTGCAATTAAAGGCTGAGAAGAGTAAACACATTTTCACAGATGTCTTTTTTTTTGTGGGTACTGGGGGGTCGACCTCAGGACCTCGCGCGCCAACAGGCACCTGTGCCGCTGAGCGGTATCACCGGCCCCTTTTTCGTATGTGGGATCCAGGAGTCGAACTCGGGCCCTCACGCTTGCAAGGCAGGCGCTTACGCAGCTGAGCCATCTCACAGTCCCTTCACAGATGTCTTGAGTCTTACTCTATTAGCAGAGTGCGATGAAATTTGCTAAAATGTTATTTTTTATCTTAAGGCATGTAAATATTAAATATTAGTTTAACTATTGAAATGATACATTAATTAACTTTGAGGAGTACTGGTGTTCCCAGAAGCTATCCCTTGCTTATTCTATGGATTTCATAATTCTGACGTATAGTTAAAAGTACAGACATAAAGAATAAAGTCCAAGTTCTCAGCATGACGTGTTACCACCATTCTGATCCAGATCTCAACACACATTTATTTATTTATTTATTTATACAACTACTCTGCAACTATTGGATGGCATCACTGTTCAACATACTGCATTGGGCAGACAGCACGCAATGAGGAGGAGAAAAATGGACAAAATACCTGAATTTACCATTCAGATTCAAGGGGGAATGTACAAATAAATAAGTTACTGCCAGTTTAGGGTGATAGGATTTCTATTACAAGGACGAATGATCAAATATATAAGATGTGTTTCAAAATTTAACTTGATAAGTGTTAGGCAAAGCTTCCTAAAGAACTACCTTCTAAGCTAAGAATTGGAGTACAAATAGGCATCAGTCAGGGAAAGTAGAAAAAAGCAAAGGACAACAAATGGTTTGAAGCCTGAGCAATTAGAACGGAACTCCACAGGAGCTTGAAGCAGCTTCTGAATGGCTTTGAAAGCCAGAGTAAGGGGATTAAAGTTGCTACCAAGAGCAACAGGGAGACCGTGTGGTCCTTGGAGGGAAGTTGTGTGAATAGGTTTACGCGTTAACAGGATCACTTTGACTAGGATGATTGACGGGATTACGATTGGAAGTGAGAACACCAGTTGGAATGCTTTTGCAATCACCTGGGCAAGGAGTGGTGATGGTAGAAAGTAAACCGAGTCAAACGTGCACAAGTGAATTAAATAGATCTCGGTGATGGAGAGAGGAAAAGCACAGTGCTCAAGCTTCTAATTTGGCTTTGGACTGTGTGGGAGAGCTGTCTAGGAGAGAGGAGGCTTCGGGGAGGGCAAGAGTGAGAACGCAGGTAGAAGAAAGCTGTGGAGTTGTGTGGACAGATCTGCCCTGCAGCATTACAGGAGACTGGGACTTTTCGGCATCTATAAGACGAAGCTGGCATTCAAGAACATGCCAGCTATGATAATCTCCTCACAACATACACCGATTTACAATTCATCCTCAGAAATGTAGACGTTCCCAGCCTCCAGAACTAGAAATATCTCACGGTTTTTCACATACTGTTTCAATATTTTACACTTTTTCACATACAGTTTCTTTAGCCCGAGATAACATTTGCCACCTGGAAATCCCTCTGATTTTTGGGAGTTAGCTCAATTGACCATTCTGTGAAGACTTTTGAATTTCTTGAAACCAGCTTCATTATTTTTTCCTTTTTTGTGTTATCATAGAACCTCTTCTATTCTGTAACTATCGTCACATAATTTGCCCATGGGGCTCACTAACCTCACCAAATGCCTCCTAATGGTTTGTGACCAGATCATCTGCACGCCCACTACCTGGCCCACAGAAAACCCAAAATAAATTATTACAGAATAAATAGAATGGATGAACACACTTATTTATTCCTGCCAAACACAGCCATGATAGTGTTTTCAAAGTAAAACAAATAGAAGGAATGAACAAAAATGAAATCTTAGTTTGAAAGAACTACATCTCTCCTTGTTTTCTGAACTAGAAGGGACATAACAACTATGAGAAATACTTTAATGCGCTTAGTGAGGGACTGATGGGATATAAACCCGCTTCGCCATCCTCGGGGTGCTGTTGGGTAAAGCCAGTTGCCCAGTTTCTCACAGACACATTTATATTAAATGTTTTTATCCATCAAATGTTTCTTTAATATCTATGATGTCCTTTGCCTCAATAATTTCTGATCTAATTATCTGCTTTCATATAATATCTAGCATACTTCTGAAAGAAATTACACAAAGTCTTCTCTACTCTAAGGTTTTCGTACAGGAAGAATAGTACAGCAAGTACACATAAAATCGATGCAAGACATGGCTGCATGTTTATCTTTCCTTAGAATTTACATGGAGATTCATTTAGGGCACTTAAGTATCTGACCTCATACTTTGAAATACAATAGAGTTTTAATATACAATTCTACATTTAGATCCTAGTTTGTGTGCCTACTTTCCTATGACTTCAATATAAATTTATTATGTTTCTCACAGTAGTCTGAAACAAATGCAAGCTATCATATTTTGAATGTAAAACAATTGTATCTAATATTTTTCTCTAGCCTTTTGGATTTGAAATGAACATAGTCCATCATTGCTTTAGCAATTCATGGCCCTATTTTATTAACCCTAAAATATTAAAATAATCGTTTTAAAGTATCCAGTACACTGCATGGTTTTCTCTTTAGAGAAATTACTGTTTCTCCCTGTCTACAGTTGCCTGCGATTCTGCCCGCAGATGAATAATGATATTGAGGGTTGTCATTTCATGACCCAACTGAGCAGGAATGTCATTAAATGGATCACTGTTTATTTGTAAAAGTTACATTTTCCTGACATCTCACGCAAAGTGGTGATATAAGTTTACATGCTCAAATTTCCACTCTCCCAAGTTGGCAAAGAAATATTTTTTAAAGTTCAAGCAATAAATCAATCAGGTATCATCCAGATAGAACCAAGTGGAGAGAATTTTTTTACACCATGAAATTTATATCTCCCTCCTCAGTAAATGTTACTGTTCAATCAGTCACCCAAACTCAGAGCCTAAGGTTCGTTTACGTTTCTTCCTCTTTCTCCTGGGGCTACTTATTCTCTTTATTTCCATCTCGACTCCCTATCATTCTTCACCTTGGTTGGCAGCCTGGGAGGCTGATTTCTATGGGCTACAACCCTCCAGCCCCACCCAGCCTCTGATTTACAGTTGTGTTTGGCGAATGGGATGGAAGCATCTTGAAGAATAGAAAGAAAAAGAGGAAAGGGTATTCATTCTCCATTCTCTAAAGTGGGGTTCAAGTTCATGATGCCTGAACTCCTCAGAGAGCACAGATCTTGTCAGGCAGTTCTTCTCCCACACCTACATCTTCGGCCACATTGCAAAATTATTCTACGTGCTTCCCCTTCCATCCATTGATAGTAAGATAGTGTAGTCCTCAGACATGTCCCTATCTCTTTGGATTCTCTTAAACTTTTTCAACTTGAAGTTATCTATTCATTAAACCTACTTTAACTATCCTTTCTGAATGTACCATCTGTTTCCTGACAGCTTGTGACTGTTAGACACCTTGTACATGAAATTGATCTCAAATTCTTTTAAGAAAAAAGTTCACCCAAATCCATCCACTTCTCTGTATCCACAATAACACTCTCCTAGTACAAGTCTCAATCCAGTTCTTCTTCTAGATTGTTTCAACTGCCTCCAGCTATTTCTCCTTTACAAACCATGCTCCATGTTAAACCCACAGTGGTAACTGAAAAACAAACATGGATTATTAATTCTCTACTTAAATGCTACTGATGTCTTTGCTTTAAAACATGGCCAGAAAGCTTACCACTATTCAGGTCCTGCCTGTCACTAAGAGTCTCTTCTTGTTGCATGTATACACACACACACACACACACACACACACACACACACACACATATACACATGAACTTCCTCCATGGCAAACCACTTGCAATTTTTTCTCTTCCAGATCTTTAAACACACAAGCTCCTCTGATAGGGTTCAGAGCGCTTTCTGACCCTCCAGCACTCCACTGTAAACTTCCTAAGGAAGTCTCACCTGATAATTTTTCTTTTCCTTCTAATGCCACATATCTGTTCATCTTCTATCCTGACACCTTGCCATAGTTCCTTTTGAGCCTTGCCAGGAGCATAAAATTTTTGGGGACGATTCAAGTTTCAAACCATATGGGTACAAATCCACATTCCGCACACGTTTGTTTTATGATTTTGAGCAAGTTTATTAAGTGTGTGCCTCTGTTTTCTCATCTGTAAATGTAGGCAAATAAAAATAGTTATTTTTTAAATTTCTGTAAGGCTTAAATTATTTTAATAATTATGAAGCATCTGCAGCACTGTTGGGTATACAGTAAACATGCAAAATATCATGGAGTTACAATTGCCTATTTTTCTCAACCCCGTAAGACAGATGGTTCTTAAAAGACTTGGACCTAAATTGGGCATGGTGCCACACACCTGTAATTCCAGAATTCTCAGAGGTGGGACAGAAGAATGGCAAGTTCCAGTGTAGCCTGGACAAGACACTGTCTCAAAACAAAAAATTAAAAATGGCTGTAGCTTTGTTCTAAGGTCCTGGATTCAATCCACAGTTTGAGGAGGTCTGTTTTGTACTAGTCACCTTATAATCTCGACTAGTATTTGTCTAATGCATAGGACAAACTTCGTAAGTCCTCTTTGGTTGAATATATGAATGAATGACATACAGTGGATTCTACATTGATTGATTTGCCTTCTCTCCTGACCTATTATATTTTTCAAATCCTGACTGATGATGTCCCAGTATAAATCTCAAAAATAATCCTCTTCATAAAATAAATTCTCTTTGGAGCCCTTATAAATCTGAGATAATCCCACTTTTCTTGTGAGATTCAGAAAACAAATTTGTATTTCTCTTTGTCAGCAACATGTGCCTATGGCTGGGATTGTCATTTTAAGCACGCTACTTTCATTATTAACTTGGCTTTCACTAATTTGGATGTACTTTCCTGATAATAAGCAATTTTTAATGTTGACTGATATTTTACAATATTCTTCTTTCCTGTGAGTTTTATAGTAATTTGGAAGTATTCCAAAGTATTATGTCTCCATAAGCAGTGGAATAAATTTAATTTAATTAATATAATAAATGCTTCTATTTCACAGGAAACACTTATTTAAAATGCTGTGTGTGTGCATGCATATATATATATGTGTATATATATATATACACATATATATATATATCTTACTGTTTATAGTGCCAAGGTATTCACACTTCAACTTCTAAATTTAAATGAAGCCATGCTCTTAGCCAAACCATGATTTTTATGAACTTAAATTCAATTTTCCATTGTCCCTCAAAATCTATATACTATCAGCATTCAAATATTAATGTATAGCCCTCTTTAAGGATCCATGGTACAAAATTCACTTGCTATAATGCTCCATTGCACTCTGCATTTACATATGATTTGTTTCTTATGCCTTTTCTCGGAACATATCATGAATTAGAACACTTATAATGTAAAAATACTATTTAAACAATTACCAGTGTCAAAACTACACTATGCACTGATTACTTAAGTAAATAAAGTTTAAGTGTTAAATCTTAGAGAGATTACCATAAAAACAGAATAAAGACTGCGTTGTACAAATATATAAAACATTACTGAGTACTGCAAACTGCGCTAATTAAAGTTTATTTTCATTTAAAATCTATAGAAAATACGAAGATATAAAGACATTCACTGTATAGTATATATGTATATCAGCAATGAAAAACATTCAGAGTTTTTATCTGCTAAAATGGATAAAAATTTTGAGAAATTTCTGCAAGACATTTAAAAAAGGATGATGACTTCCATTTCTGGTACTGTGGCAACTGGGAAAAAAATCCAGTTACAAGGCATCATAATTTTCAACAGGACCTATGTAAGAGGGAAAAGAGCAAGAACTTCAGAAAATTCTCAGAAAGAGCAGGAAATGTTGTCTGAAAAGGCATAAAGTGAATCAGCATATATCAAAATATATAATTATTTCTTTTAAATCGACAAGTAAAAACAGGCAACCCATTTGAAAAAGAGAGAAAAGTATATATTCTAGCAATTCAGAATAAATAAGATGTAAATGAAAAATTATATATTAAAATTTAATGGGGCTGGTGAGATGGCTCAGCGGTGTAAGCACCTGCCTGGCAAGCACGAGGGCCCGAGTTCGACTCCTGGAACCCACATACGAAAAAAGGGCTGGGGATATTGCTCAGCGGCATGGGCACCTGCTGGCGCGCGAGGTTTTGAGGTCGAACCCCGGTACCCACCCAAAAAAAAAAAAATTTAAGTAGAAACTGAAGCAACAATGAAGTTATTAATTCTTATAATTTTCAATCATCAGATATATAGTCAATTAAATAAAGATGATATTTACCTTTGGTAAAGAATTGGGGAAATTTATACTCTAAAACTATTTGGAGAGATTTAATTTTTCATAGGCCTTTATAAAATATATATTAAAATAAAAGTAGCGTTATTCTTCAAAAGTACCCACTATGTTCACAATATATTTGTAGTATGATATTCACTGCAGTATTCACAATTTGAAAATTTTTAAACAAACTAAATGGTTACAATAGAGAAACGATTCAATACCTTATCATTTTACACTATGAACAACTCCCATTACAATTTCTAAACTTTGCATATGTAAGTATAATCACAATAAAAATCCCCAAGATATTTTATAACCGAAAATGAAGAAAAAATACAAGGTTCTAAAGTTTTATTTAATAACTTTATTTGTACATGACTTTGATGGCAGAAATTGGCGATACACACCAGCTCATTTCCCTGGCTTTCTGAGAACGTAGCTATAAGACTTTCCTAAGCTCCCAAGCTTCAACAAAAAATAAGGAAATTTAAAGTTAAATTGCACTTCAGGGTAATTCCAACCTATGAAAAGCACACAGCATAGAATATTAAAAATATTGCACTAAAATGTGGTTAGAACATACACTGAATATATATTAAGGAAATGGAGACACGTAAAGTTGAACTTCTTTGAAGATAATGATACACAGTGTAATAACTGTTATTATTCTCTTATTATTTGACTACGAAATTTTGTTTTATTTTTCCATAAAATAAAATTTAAAAACTAAAAAATGATGGAAGCAAATCATGAAGTAGTGTATATTTTGACTTGGAATAATTTTGGACATGGAAGTAATACAATAAGAAGAATAAATGGGTTCTAGATAATTTTAGGCATTATAACTAAAGGAGAACAAGGAATAAGAGGGTTGAGGAAATGGCTATTGGATGAATTGGCCAATTTTTATTTTACTGGGGAGAGGCAGCTATTTCACAAGGTTTTGTGGTGCTAATCTAAGAAGACCTTTATCAAAACAGCTTGAAAAAGGTATGCAAGTGGCCATTATAGTATTTTCAAAGGACAGCAGATGAGGACAGTTAATATATGGAAATGCAGAATTTGGTTTCAAAAACTGTGTTTTCCAAACTTATACATTTAGATGAAATACATTACCTAAGCAGAGAGGTAGACCTGGCTTGATATCTCTGACTGAACCTATGGAGTACTTGGTCCCTGAATCCAATATATGCAAATCAGAGAGAAAGCATGCATTCTACTTAATTCACCGAAATAAAAACGCACATTTTGAATAAATTGACTTAAAAAAAAAAGCAGAATAAATGAATAAGGTAGTGGGAAGAGTAGACTGGAGGAAGATGGTCACTAAACTAGAGAAGAGGAAAAGGAAAGGCGAACATAGAGCTGATGAAAGATTGCGGCGATTTCACTAGTTTACAAGTAAAATGAGAGGCATAGAATTTGAGAGGAGGAAGGGAAGAAAAGAAAGACATCCAAGGTTTCTTCTACTTCTTGATTTGGTGTATAAGCAGACATGTGAATCTAACTCTCAACCAGCTTTGGGCTCTGGACTCGAAACGCAGAGAAGCTGCATGTTCTCTGTCATCAGAGCGACTCTCAGCAGGGGTGGCAGGAGGAGGGGAATAAGAGTCTGCCTAGGGATAGTGCACATTTTACGGGTACCCACCCTGCATAGGGAGAAGCAGTGGTGTGGACACCCTGGGGTGCCGGTCTTACCTAGCACACACGGATATGGTGAGCATCAGTGATGTAGGAATGCTTGTGCTCTAAGGAACCACAAGCATAATATATGTCTATAAATATGTAATAGCTAAGAGTACACAATTGTGAGAGTGAGAAAAGCATTCGAGTGAGAACGATGTGAAAACAGCGTCTATTAACATCATACTATTTTGTTAAAAGTGAATTAATTTGTTTGCATTTTAAAATATTGAGCTTTACTGAGTGTGAGGTTATAATTCTTATTCTATCACATATGCTATATTTTTAAACACGGTGCAGAGCAGGGCCTGGGGTGTAGGTCAGGGACAGAACTCATGGATAGCACAATGGAGACACTGAGGTCGGTCTCCAGGACACACAAAAAAACTGTAATTACGTTTGTTTATATTTTTACCTAAGGAAGTTGTGTTGTTTTTATATCTAATACTTATTTTGAATATCAAATGAGAATTTTGCATGTACAGTAATTTTACATATGTTATCTTTTAACATAAAAACGTCAACCGAATACATTTTTATACATTGGTTTGCTATCAGGTAAAATTCAGTATGGTTAAAAATTTTCAGAGTTGTTTGATCAAAGTAAAGTCAACATCAAACTTTACAGCTAGCTGAGAATGATGGCAATTTAAAGTTTTTAAGCCATTTTTCAATATGCTTAATTCTCCATTCGACATGATGACGTTCTTGTGATTGAGAAGTTAAAGCAAACATTTGATTTTTCTCTGGGTTTTCTCCTGTGAGCCACCATTACCAGGACTAAGTGCTGTCAGGACTTAGTGTGGGAATTGAAGGCCTGCAACTAAGACACTCTGTAGAAATAGTACGAGAGATAAAATCAGTCATAGATATAGGTATGGATATAGATATATATATATAGAGAGAGAGATGTTAAAAACAATTATATATGTTTATAGTTATGATGCTTGATAATATCTAAATAGAAAAATAGACGTTTTGGAAGAATGATAAGCAACCACTGCTTTTGATATATATATATATATTTTTTTTTAATGGAATTAGGTAGTCTGCTTCATTACAATTCCAGAAGAACAGTACAGTCAGTAGTTAGACCAGTACAGAATACTATTTTTAACTTAAGATAGCCATTATTTTTTCTACTGCATGTAAGAATAAATAAATAAATAAATAAATAAATAAATAAATAAATAAATAAGATTTAAAGCAACAGCAGGTTACTAATTTTTAGGTAACTATTAAAGTTATGGAAAACATTGTCACTGCATGAATTGTAGCACTATTTTGAGGGACATTTAGCAATTCCATAAAAAATGTAAGCACACATACCACTTGTGAGAATTCATAATGCCACAGTTAGATAATAGAAATGGGGAGATTTGTGTCAAAGGGTAACCCCCTAAAAGGAAGATGAATTTAAGAATTTTGCTAGTACAAATATAAAATGATGAGATCTCTTTGGAAAATAATTTGGCCATTGCTCAAAATTTGAAAGAATTTATATCATCCAACACTTCTACTCCTACATTCCCAAGATATATCTAGACAAATATTTAAGCATGAATGTCCATAGTAGCATTGATTACATCACCAAAAGGTACCCCTGGCCCAAGTGTCTATCAACCAATTCATAGGCAAAATGTATCCTCAGTAATAAAGGATAAAGTTCTGACAGATGTAACATTATGAAAGGATTATGCTAAGTGAAACAGCCAGCATGAAGATTTATGACTGCCTTTATATAAAATGTCAAAACTAGGCAGAGTTCTATAGATAGAAAGTCACCTGAAGGTTGCCTGGGGCAGGCTGAGCGTATGGTGAGGAGTAAAGGGAAGGAGGTTTTGTCACAGGAGAGTAACTCCCAGCCTGTTAGATATCAGTGTCCCAATTTTGTGTCCCCCAATATCAAAGAATGGACTCAAGGACAAAGGAGATTAAGGGCAGGAAAGGTTTATTGAGAGAAAGCTCCTGAGACAGGAGGGGTCCTGAAAGCAGGTGGTCACTGAGACTCTTTGTCAAGGATATTTTACACCCCAAGTTCACAATGTGGGTAGCTATGAGTCAAACTGCAATTGACATATAAGGGTCACAAGTATAGTCGCTTAGCTAGTAGTGATCCAAAAGGAAAGTGAGGCATTAGCAAGGGTGCATGATGAGCATTAACTTTAGCTTATCTATAACTACTAACATAGAAAGGACAAAGGCATTCATGGAAAGGAATGGAGTATGGGTCCAGGTGTTCTGGTCGCCCACCCACGCAGCTGGTGCCTATCCAGGCTCCCTGGGCCAGGTGGTGCTGGTTACAGTACAACTCAAGCTGCTGTTTGAGGTCTGGCTCTCTTCAAATTCGCCTCCAGCCACAATCCTGCTATGTCTCATCTGCACTGACTGCCTCAAGAGCCCAATCCCTCTTCGTCTATTAATTTCTATCCAACTTAGTTGTCTACAGTTGTTCGTTATGGGTTAACACAATACAAAACTAGACTATGGTGATTTGCTGTACAAGTCTATCTACCCAAAATTGCTGAACGATGTATTTATATGAACATGGTCTGTGTATATGACGTATAATTAAAATATAATGGTAACCCAGATAAGAGAAAAAACTTGTAATAGCATAACTGTACTAATTATAAACTGATAGACTCAATAATGGTATATCCAAACAACCAAATACTCTGTGGCTTAAAAAAAAAAAAATAGAAAACTTTACTTACTGTAAAGGAAGCCCACCAGAACCAATTTTTGGTGAAATCACAAAAGCTAAATAGCATATCCTAATAGGTGAAAAGACAAAACTAAAATGCACTATGTGTGTTTATAGTATACTCTCAATTTTCTAAAACAAAACATGTAGCTATTTATGTTACTCGTACCTGAATCATGTTACCTAGATTACAACACTTAAAAATCTAACAGTGATTTTTGAAACTTTTCTTACACTCATAAGAGGCCTAAACTCAACATTCTTCTAGCTGAGATATTTTGTTTCTATTTCATACTTTATTGTCACTTTAAGAATTCTTCTACATATCTGCTTATGAAGCAGTGGTCCCAGAATTCACACATCTGGGTGAGCCCACTGTTCCTTTTAAGAATTTAAGGACAGACAAGTGCATGCTGAATAGTGATTAACATCAGCTAGCAATCTCAGGCTGAAGCAGTGGGAAATTTTTAGCCACAGGGTTACTTTCTGTCTGCACCCCCAGGGATTCTGGAGGACCCCCGGAACGACAGACCTGCCATGAAGATAGAGATCACCCCCGATGATTGGGATCTGTCCTGTTGCGATAGCTTTCTCTAATGGCCAAGCTTCGTTTTGAATAAAGTTAGCATGTGATAGTCGCATATAATCCTTTATGAAAAAATTCTGGAGGGCTTACTTTTTTGTAACAATGGGCTGATTCATCACTGTATCCTTCTACAAAGATATATATCCAAGAAGCAAACAGATTCTTCACCCTAATTATTTTGGACAGATAGTCAAGTATTTATACAAGAAAAGCAAACAAGAGTGACTTTTAAAATCTCATTTATTTTAAAAATAATTTTGAAAATCTTAAGTCTGAATTTACTTCTAATCACTCATAAATCCCTGATTTCTAGAATAAAGAGAAATTGTGAAGTTTAATGCTAATTACATTATGGCCATCATCTTATGCTTAATGAACTTCCATTTTTTTCTTTTATGTGGGTACCAGCAGTTGAACTCAGGACCTCACGCTTGCCAGCAGGTGCTTGTGCCACTGAGCGATATCACCGGCCCTTTTTTTCCTTTTTGTGGGTACCAGGAGTTGAACTCAGGACCTCGAGCTTGCCAGGCAGGCACTTACCCCACTGAGCCATCTCACCGGGCCTGAACCTCCATTTTTAACTTGATATTTTTAAACTTTATGTAAAAATAAGTTAAAATTTAGACAATCAGACTAAATTTTTCTTTTTAAATATATAAAAAACTTGAATGAATTTTATGTAGTTTAATTCTAAATTCTAAAACAGGTAAATTCATGACATAATTTGTAAGTCAAAAAGAAAACTCCTGGAAGTTAAGAACTAGTAACAATGATGTTGCAGAAATGAACTCGTCTTTACAATATAACATGTGACTGAAAAATGCTGCTTCAGAAATTTGATTTATGATGTTGATGTTTCATTGATGAATCAATTGATAGTAATTATTTTTTGTAATTGGTTAAAAAAAGAAATCTGTAACATATTGACTTTTTTCAGGTGAGACACAGGCCCCCTGAGTAGTTGCAGTAGGAGAAAGAAGCAATGACATTTAAGTCAGTCTAATATATTCCTGAGAAAGAGGTTATCGACTGCAGTTCATGAAGTCAACACTAAAACCAGATATTAAATCAGAATATGGAATAGGGAATAGTAAATCTCATGTAACTCTGATTAACTCTGCCATTTAATTTGAGGAAAGTTAGAGACAAACTCGCTTATATTATGAGTACAAATGAAAAGAACAATGCATATCATCCAAGACAACAAAATCAGAGAAAGTGCTTTTAAGATTGCATCAAATGTGTTAGAGTTTATATTATTTATAAAACTAAAAAGGTAGAAAGCTATGAAATTAGCTCTGGGGTGATAAAATTATTTTCATTTGCTATTTTTCTTTTTAAAAGTACATTATGTTACTAAAAATAGGTGGCATATTTACAAATAAATGATTTAAATCCATTTATCAAGTATTTACTGGAGAACCTATGAAGGAGCCAAGCACTGTTAGAGATAAAATGAAGGAAAGAGCAGAGGTGATCCATGTCCTTCCTGGATATTGCAACCCAGAAAAAAGAGAAGAGGATCAGGCTTAAACAGTCATAAAAATATTGTCACAACGTATCCTATAGTGAATACTGTACGAAACAATCTCAAGTTATAAAAGGATTGCAAAAATAAAGATCTGATCTCTACATTAACATCACATCAGTACAATGTTTCATAAATTCTAATCTATTTCATTTTCTTAAGCTTTTCTATTCTATTCTAATCAATTGGCATCAGTGTGCACAATGGATAAAAAAGCAGATAGTTGAGTTTCCAATGTCAGTCAGAGAATGTTTGATCTAACTTCTTTGTTTAAGGTTCTATCTTTATGATAATGTGCAATATAAGATTTCCCAGATATATAGATTATTTTTTACTGAAGCAAGATTTTTATATTAAGAATATAATTCTCTCATGATTGTATTAGCTGAGAATTCCTAAGGCACAATTTCCCAAACAGTACGTTTATGAGTATGCCAAAGATATGAATTCAAGAAATATTTATAAAGTATTTATTATGACCATAAACAGCAGAATAGGAGAGGTTGTTCACAAAAGAATCATACACAAGCACACAGTAAATATTCTAGCAATGGTACAAATGACATTTGTAGAATTTTCAAGATGAGGGAGACATTACTTTCATCCTTATGAGCAAAAGGGAACTGAGAAGACGATACAGAGGAACTCATACTGGTTCAGACTTGGCACTTCCGGTGAAATTTTAGTAAGAAGAAAAGAATAATGCGTGTAAACTAGTTTGAACAAACTTCCAAAATTAGGGACATTTACAATCCTTACAGCGTAAGAATCACATTTGGTTTGAGAGAATTTAAGATATTTACTAGTAATCTTGATAAAATGGATTAGAATTAGATCATCAGGGGCTTTGGATATAAATGCAAAGAATTTCAGTGTAATTCAGAGAAATCTTACTGTTGTTCATTATTTAGTGGGAAATAAAAAATATTAAGCCGGTAGTAATGTTTGTGAAAAAATTATGGGATCTTGGTAACTCCTAGAAATGAATACAAGTCACTTTGAGGAATGCAATTAACCTAGGAATAATTCAACAGCTTCTACCATCAAAATATAAAACAGTGTGGCTTCTTGATCCTAGATGCATAAGATTTGACACAAAGGAAAGCTGCGTTGGGGAAATTGTGATTCTTTTCCACAAAGAACTGGTACTTACGCATTAAAAAGCCAATGCCACTAGGTTTCTTACCACTTTGAAGAAATTCATTTAGATTCTCAGAACCACGTAGACTGACTACAGATCCATAATTCATCCAGTCATATTATGTGTGTCAGACATTTTCAGCAACTACAAATCCCTCAACAGTAACACAGACATGCCCATTCTATTTATGCTCCTTAAACCTGAGTCCAACATCCTCCTCCCTTTTTTTTAATACCCTCTTATTTGGAATCAAAGTTTTTTATTATTTCTATTTAGTTTCCTAGTACTTCTTAACTTACATTTTGTGTTTTGGTCTGTTTATAAATTGCAGATTCCAAGATGGTGCTCTGTCTCCAGTGGCGGCCTCCGATGCTCCTGCTGGTGTGACAGAAGGGCATGGCCCCCTGGGGACTCCCCTCAACCCCTCTGCTGAGGCCTCCTCTGTCTGCCAGGAGGACAAAAACCAGCATGGAGGCACTTGCTGTCCCATCCTCCTGTCCAGCGGTGGCGTCTCTTTCCAGTGTGACTGCCCACTACATTTTACAAGCCATTTCTGTGAAAAAGGTAACCAACCATTCGGCTTCCATATTCCTTTTAAAAACTTCTCCAGTCAAAGAGACTTGAAACCTATAGAAAATATGCTGGCGGATATTAGCACAAACAAGAAATACCTGTATAATTTTATTTAAAAATTAATTATAATAGAATATTTCCAGTTCAATAATGTAGAAACAAACCTGAGATTGGTTTATATTAAGAATGCCATTTGAAATATATTTTAAAATGCTACATAAAATAGGACTTAAAATTTAAGTGCAGAGTTATTTATGCAATTACATCTCAAATTGTAGTGAACCCTTCTTTTGTCATCGGAGGTTACAGTACTATTTTTATTATTTAATTGCTAATCAAATCACTGGATTTTATATCCAGAGACAGATCCCCATATTTAAATTACTTCCATATTAAAGAAGTGTATATCATTTTTTATGCTTAAGGTTATGTTTTTAGCATTGATGGAGTTATTTATGAGTAAAAAAAAAAAAAAAAAAAAAAAAAAAAAAACCATTTCCCTATTGTCAAGATCGAATAGTCTCCTAAAAGGATTTCAGTCAATTCGATCGGTGCTGGCCAAGTTCACCCGGAGATTCTTCGTGCACTGTGCAAAAGCAGCAGGTCGTAATGCAGCCGATTGCTAAGCGTCATTGTTGTCTATGAGAAATTAATCGCTAGTTCTAAATTAGGGAGGTGGGGAAGGGAATCACTAGTGGATATGATTAAGATCTCATAGAATTTCATTATTAATCTAAGCTTGTATTAAATAACTACCTTCTTAATGCTAAAATGTGGTCCCTCCCACAGCTAATTCAAAGTTACATATCTAAGTTATTCACATCATCTTTCCAAGTGACCTTGGGTGATTGTTGTAAATGTTTTAATATTTAACCAAATAAGCAAGAACATACAAACATGTACTTTCATGTTCATTTTAAAACATCATGTAAATATTCTTAAAGTCTATTTCTTTAGCTACGAAATGCTTTGGAAGACACATGGCTAGGGCTTGACATTTGGGCACATATTCCATCCACATATCTGTGAAAAATCATGAGGTTCCCATCCTACCATAATTGAGATCATTTCTATTACATTCTAGGAGCAAGGGTCTAGGGAGAGAATATCAGAAAACTAAAATAAATGTTCATCTAGCACATGTTTAAGGAAGAAGGTATTATTATGATCTTAAACTGGAAAACATATTAGGCAACTGCAAAAGGCTTGTGGTCAGTGCTAGTATCTTTCCCCAATGATTTCAGTTAAACTAAAATATAGAAAGTAGGTTTAAGAGTACTTAAATTTCAGGAAAATCTAGACATAACTGATGAAAGACCATGATGCTCTGAAAAAAAAAAGTGTAATTACACAGATATCTAGATGAAAATTGATTTTTTTTACAAGCCTTGCTCCTTTTTACATCCAGTTAATATTCTTAGCTTGTGAGAGAATGTTAAAGTATTTTATTTTAACAACTTTGATGTTTCATAGCAAAATGGAGGAGTAAATTAAACTATAAAGCTTAACTAAAATAGCACAAGATTCAGCAACACAGTGAAAGTGTTTCGAGAATAATGGGACTCAGGAATGGGTCACCCATACACATATTTCCTGCCTACTCAACATTACATCATATTCTTGTTTTGTCAAACCATCTATATGCAATTACCTCATAACATTGATTTACAGAAATTATTTGATTGAATATGTTTCTTGTCTTCCCTCAGCACATGTTGTCTTAATTCCTATTAGCTAAACCTTGCTGTCTACTACAACATGATGATCCTGCATCCCACCAGGGGAAACAGAAATGCACACATCCTTTCTGTGTTTTCTATGGCTTCATGCAGGCAGATGGTTCTCGCCTACTGTAAAGTTCAGAGTGACATATTTAGAATATCAGTGCCTCGCTCTGGGGGAAGTGTATGCCTCTGACTATTAATTATAGCATTAACATTTGTAACCAGCCCCATACTTTTTAGTGTTCTATAAAACAATTTTATAAATAGTGCAATAAAGGCATATTTAAATGCCATACATTAAGAGCAAAAAAAAAACTGCTATTTTATTTGATATCTTGTCTGTGTATATTCTATATATGTTTAAAGGTTAACTGTACTGATAGTAAATTGCAAATCTGGAAATACAAATGTGAGATTTTACTAGGCCTTTTATATTGTTAAAAGCCGGTGAGATGGCTCAGCGGCTTAAGCGCCTGCCCGGCAAGCGTGAGGGCCCGAGTTCGACTCCCAGAACCCACATACGAAAAAGGGGCCGGTGATATCGCTCAGCGGCACGGGCGCCTGCTGGCGCGCGAGGTCCTGAGGTCGACCCCCCGGTACCCATAAAAAAAAAAAAAAAAAAAAGAAGAAGAGACTGCCTTAAGGTCTTATATTTAAAAGGCGTATTAGAGTAGTCCAAAATTATTTATTAACTTTAAATCGGGTGGTTGAATGTCAGACATCTCAAAGCGCAGAAGGTGGATAGACAAGGCTAGGAAGGGTGCTATAGCAGTGATGTACCCCTCTTCTGAGAACTGATGGCCCACAGCATTAGAAAAGGACCAAGAAATAAGTGTCCGCCTTTTCAAACACAATGCTACCGTCTGAAAATCTGTCTTTGAAATCAGAGAGCAATGCTGCCTGCTTACTAGTAAATGACAACTGCTGAAACATTAAGACATAACCTGGAAATGAAGAGGGATTGAAGTCAAGGACAGGGGCTGAAGAAAATATTACCTAAGATCAAAGATACGGGATTTCATTTTTGAAGCTGGGTGGGCTGAGGGTCCCGTCTTCCCTACTGTTCTCCACCACAAGACCGCCTTCACTGTCCAGCAGGGTGCACCCTGCTCTGCTGGTGGAAAGGGGCAGTTTATTCCTTATCCTAGTGTTTGTAACTATGACACCAGTGGGTTGAAACCAAGGTTTCGGTAGCCAGTGTTTCTTCCTGGGGCTTCTGGGGTTCTTGCTTTTTCCCCTTTCCAGAGGCTGTCTGCGTTCTTTGGCCCACAGAGCCTACATCCACCTTCAGAGCAAGGGATGACGGTCTATGCTCCCTCCTGTTGTATCGCTCAGATGTACTCTTCCACACCCCTCTCCACACTTAAGACCCCTTGAGATTACACAGAGCTCACTGAGATAATTCAGCATAATGAGTATATCTCAACGTCAGTTGAACATCGTCTTAATTCCTGAACCTCAATTCCCTTTTGCCATGCATAGATTCCAGGAATTAAGATGTGGATCTTTGGAGAAAGGATTACTCTGCGTACATAGGACCGCTTGGTTATCTCTTGTGGGATTTATATGATTGGACAAGAAAGGAGATTTATAGAACAATATCTGGTGCTCACAGCACTGAGGGCTTTAGTTGAAGCCAGATTGGAAAATGTACTGAAGAATTGTCTGGGGGACGGACAGAGGGCCCACGTGAGGTCTTCCGGGAACAGCCTGGTCTCTGGCCACCACCAGCAGACGGGAGCTCACAGAGGCACCGTGTTCACCTGACACCTGCTCAGGACTCAGACTCAAGAGACGATGGAATTGTTTAACTGGCAAAACCCAGCCATGTGCTCACCCATTGCCTCTACGGGAAAGCGAGTGAGAGGGACAAAAGGAAGGCATCTTTCATTACAACCTTTAAACAAAGCTTTTATTATCTACTAAAATCTCACACATCAAGTCTCCTTTTCATTTTCACTCAAAAATATAATCATCCACAAGGGTGCTCATACCACATGCTCACGCACACGCAGCTCACACACGTGCCCCCAAAACTCAGTGCCAGTGCTCTTCATCCTTTAGGAACTTTCCTTCTCACCACTTTTCTGTTTTCTCACAAAATTTCTGTTGTTTCATGCATTTATACTGCAGAGTAGCTGAGCAAAATCTTCTATGGGCTCTCATCCTTGTAAACATATCATAAAAGATTTTGGTAATTGAAGATTTTTTTTTCTTACATTCAATTTAGATACCAGGAAAAATATCCCATGGAGAAAGTGGTATCATAAATGGTACTTGAAAAGATGCGTTGGAGGAATTAGAATGAATAAATGTATGAAGGAGAAAAGAATTGTAGTTTGGCTTGGGTGCTGGGTACAGGTAGGATCAGCTGGAAAACAAACCTGGAAATTCAAATGGAGCTCATGTTGCAAAGAACATTAAGTGACAGATTGAAATATGAAATTTATTAGCACTGACTTTCGGTCAGGCAGATGTAATGACCAAAGCTGTGCTTTAGGATGATGCATTTGACAGTGGAATATAGAAAGGATTACAGTGGAGAAGGGAATGAGATGGAGAGAAAAATTAGTAAGTCATTACAACAGTCTAGAAAATAAGATGGACACTCTTTGAACCCCAGTAGAGCAGATACAGGAAAGTAGAGAAGATTTTCACATTCTTTGTACAGAGTGTAGTATAGATTTTTTATCAAAACTTTATGGGCTTGAAGCAGACTGATATCTTGCAATGTATTATTTTACATAGAATAAAATGTGTGGTATAAAATGTGATCATAAATGACAAGTCACATTGAATGTCCCTTTTTCTCTGTCTTGCACCATCTTCTATCCCACCTTTTTGAAGAAAGCCCAAATCATACGCACCAAACAGACTTGATAATAAAGCAAATGATGTGGAATTATTCAACAAAAGGTTATGGTCAAAACAAAGATGCCTAGCTCACTAAACATTTTAAGTACCTGTATCTGGGCACACATCTATTTCACTGCTAAATCCCTCAAGAACCATGATGTTATGGCAAGCGTATGTGTTCATAGCAGATTTATCATCCATGTGGCGCTCACGCACACAAAGAAAATTCGAAAAATGAAAGATTGTTAAAATAATCTTTACTATTATATTAAATAATACATTTTAGAGTAGATGTTAAAATACTTTACTATTGAAACACACATTAAAATTAAAGAAGTTGAAACTAATATTTCATAAGTATGGAAACAATGTCCACAAGAGGGATAGTAAGTATAATTACTACCAATAGTAAACTGTTAAGGACAAATGTAGAACCAGAACACGATGCTCAGGCCTCAAAACTATTATTTTTATCTACCATATATGTTTCCTGCAGAAATTTTCAGTGGTATATTCCACATTGAGTAGTAAGTAAAATTTATTCAATTGTACATACTTTAGATAAAAATTGCATAAATTTAAACTAATATAGTAATGAACTTAATTGTACTAAATTATCTATCATAGATGTATTTATTTACAAACACAATATTTAATGAATTTACCAATGATCATTTTAACCGGTAGGCATGTTTAAAAGTATTTTCCTAAAGTAAATTTGATTACAAAAATGGAATAGTTAATCTGAGTCCCATGAAATCATTTTAAAGTGATAATGTTTAAGCAGATACAATAACTAGAAGATAGTTGGTGTTTAGGGTTTTAAAAAAGCATATACCCATAAAAATATAATGAAAGATAGACATGCAACTTAAAATATTTCTTGTTGTCACATCGAAAAACTCAAAAGCAACAGGGGGAATGAACTTTAATAGTGCTTTATGTAGCCTAGTATACACAAAATATCACTATGTAAAATATTATCATAACATAATGTAAAATATTAATGAAATACCATATATTATTTTTCCATACTGACAATTTGAAGTCTGGTGTTTGCTTCACACTTACAGCCCTTCTTGATACAAAGTGGCTGCCCTTCAAGGGCGCCATACCCATATGTCCAGCTGTTTTAGCTCATCATTTGTGCTCCTGTAACAGAACACCACAGACTGAGTAATTTATCATTAACAGAAATTTAAAACCTCATGGGTCTGGATGCTGCAAAACCCAGTATCAAAGTACTGAGCTCTGACAAGGGCTTTCTTGTTTCCTTAGCTCGTGGTGGAAGGTGAGGAGGCAAGAGGGCGAGCGAGAGCAAGAGCAGCATGAACTTGACATATAATGGCATCAATCCCACGCATAGGGTGGATTCCTCTGAGCTTAATCCTGTCTTAAAAGTCCCACCTCCTCAGACCATTATACTGGCAACTAAATTTCAACTTGAGTTGTAGCAGCCATACATTCAGACCACAGCACTGGTAGGTACCATATCAGAGTGCAAATCTCCATGGCCTAAGGAGGAAAGGCTTCACGAAGGTCGTGGTGTTGCTTCAACAGATGTATCGACATGGAGGGGTTGGGAGGGGACACAGGGATGTTTCTATTTAAATGTTTGTTTAGAATACAATGTGAGAAGATGGAGGCAACTGAAGTCACAGCAAGTCTTAATCAAGACACCCAGTCGTACTATTCATTAAAGAAGCAAGCGTGAAAGACTCATTCGTGTACCACAGTCCAGAACACGCGTGTCCTCTCTTCTTTTAACTGCCTGTGTTCGCATTCTGTCCACTGTTATACGAGAGGTTTCACCTGAAACCCGCAGCCTTAAATGCTTACTATACGCTGATAGCCGAGGGACGCATTGACCAATCCCGACGTTCTGCCGAATGCCAGGCACGTATTTACATTTGCATATTAAACAAGACCTTTTACACGAAAATAGGCCATGAGTCTCATGAAAGGAATTCTCTCTCATTCTTCCATTAACATATTTATTCATTGATAAGTTAAGTTAAATGAGTCCATCTCTTTCTACTGAGATTTCACTGCACGCTTACTAAGTGCTAAACATTGCATTTCACACTAGTCATACACTGGTGAGAAAGATGCTCGTGTTCTCTCCCTTTGGTTATCTGAGAGGTGTAAACAAATAGAGAAGTAAATGTTCATATACCATAATAATCTAAATCATGGATAGACTCTGAAACAGTGTGCCACAATAAAGAAGAGCAGGGTGCAGTGCAGTGGGAATAGAGGAAATCCCACTTATAAATCCGCTACAAGAAAATGCCATTAAGACAAATCTGAAAAGTGAAAAGCTTCCAGCTTTTTGAAAAACAATGTTCCAAAAGGAGAAAACAGTGTGCTATCATGAGCGTGAATGTATCAAAATGATTTTTTCAAGGAAAATTGTAAGTGCCATATTTTCTTAATATGGAGCTAAAACAAATTCATGAAGAGAAAACAATTCCTCCAATCTCATTTATTTGTTAATTTAGTTTAAATTTGTAATGAGCCTGTTGTCCTTGGTCTCTAAAAATTTCAGGAAAATTTTATGGCTGGATACTAACTATGAAGGGTATTTTTTCCCAGGTAAGTTATAGTCTGTGCTCTCAAAGAAAGCACTAAACATATCCATTTGAGAATACACCAGCAGGGCTGGTGATATAGATCAGCAGCATAAGTGCCTGCCCGGCAATATCGAGGTCCTGAGTTCAACTCCTGGTACCTGCATATGAAAAAAAAAAAAAAAAAAAAGAACATATCAGCAGACAGTTAAATTAATGGAGTTTACTTGAATTCTACCCTAATATATTTGTCATTTTAACATTTTAAAAATTGTAGTAGAACTGCAGTAATGAAATAGTAAAGACTTGGGCCAGTGAGATGGCTCAGCGGCTTAAGCACCTGCCCGGCAAGCGCGAGGGCCCGAGTTCGACTCCCAGAACCCACATACGAAAAAGGGGCCGGTGATATCGCTCAGCGGCACGGACGCCTGCTGGCGTGCGAGGTCCTGAGGTCGACCCCCCGGTACCCACAAAAAAAAAAAAAAAAGAAATAGTAAAGACTTGAAATAAAACACTCTTCTCTAGTTAACCAGAAGAAATCCAGGTAAACCCCTGAAGGATAAAAATATGGATGATTTAAGAATAGACCAACAGTAAAAACCATGGCTAACATTAACCTAAAATGTTCTGACACAAAGACAAAACAAAAGGACTGTAATGACTACGGCTGTAACATGTGGCCTCTGAGAAACTAATTTTCAAATAAGTATTTTCTATTTTTTTTTTTTTATGTGGGTACCAGGAGTTGACCTCAGGACCTCGCGCTTGCCAGGCAGGTGCTTATGCCGCTGAGCTATATCACCAGCCCTCAAATAAGTATTTTCTTAAACATGTGATGTACCTTTGGCAGGAAAAAATTAATAGAACTTATATTTAAAAGGCAATATCATGTCTTTACTTATAAATATAATTTTCTTAATGAAATTAAGAGTCACCTGAGCAGAAGAATTTGTACTTAAAATTGTCCTTGAAATATTAAATTGATTTCAGCTGCTCTAATCTATTTGAAGGTGTCTCCACGTATGCCTTTTTATTCTCTATCCTAGGATCACAGCTATGGATTTGAATAGCTATGAATAGATATGAAAGGATATGGAAATTGAAAATAATACTTAGACACACACACATCACCATTTTCCACCAATGCTTTTGGCTGCTTGTGGATTAAAAGTGGAGAATGAATTTTTGGTGTAATCACAGTGTTCCTGTAAATTAATATTAGATTTTCTTTGTCCATTTTGTTCT
Source organism: Erethizon dorsatum (assembly GCA_028451465.1). Lineage (NCBI taxonomy): Eukaryota > Metazoa > Chordata > Mammalia > Rodentia > Erethizontidae > Erethizon > Erethizon dorsatum. Next base: position 57,810,737 of record CM051830.1, on the reverse strand, counting down.
ACTATAACAGAATAACAGACTAGGCAATCCATAATGGACAGGACAGAAATTTACTGGCTTGTGGTTCCGGACATTAGGAAGTCCAAGATCAAGGGCTGCATCTCATGAGGACCTTCTTGCTGGATCATCCATGACAGGACATGGAAAGGGAGAGAGACAGAGAGAGACAGAGAGAGGAAGAGAGAGAGAGAGAGAGGGAAAGAGGCTGAGACCCCCTTTTATAACCAGCTCATTCCTGTGATAATGATATAAATCCATTCACACCCCCCCATGGCCTAATGATCCCACCTCTCCTCTCTGTTGCACTGAAGATTAGGTTTTTGGGAGACAAATATCAAAGCACAACACAAATGTAGTAACTAAGAAATAAGAAAGCAACAGGTAATGACATAGTCTTTACCATCTCACACTTGGTGCACACCGTGCTGAACTTTTCTCATGCATTTCTTTTCAATCCTCACACTCATGCTGCCAATCAAGTTATATTTTATTTTTGCAAGTTCTTTTTGTCTCCAAGCTATAGAAACCAACTCAATAGAGATAATAGTTGACATTGATCAGATGTGTAGTATTTATTAGGAATAACCTTAATGGATAGCGACTCATTTAATCCTCATACTGAGTGTTATCTTAAAGCAAATACTATTGTATCCTCATAATTCAGGAGAGAAAATGGGAACAGACATTATGTAACTTGTCCATGGTTCCCCGGCCAGTAAATTCCGGAATTAGGATTTGAATTCAACTTTGGGAACTATTCTACTTCTCTGACCCACATTAATGTAGTAAAGAAAGGAAATTTTTTTTTAGCAGCCAGGCATGGCAGTGGACACCTGTAATCCCAGGTACTCATGAGGCTGATACAGGAGCATCACTTGAGCTCACAAGTTCAAGACCAGCCTGAGCAACAGGCTCATCGTGCACATGCGCACACACACACACACACACACACACACACACACACACACACACACCTGCAGCACCTCACAGAACCCCAGAATGGAAACGCAAAGGTTTTATCCCAACAGGGAACAAAAATCAGGACCAGACGCACCCTTGGTCCTTTCCCTGTTGGCGTCATGTTTCATTCTTCCTCCCATGTACTGTCTGACACGGCTTTTGAGTCAGTTTTATAAAATCTTTCTCCCAAGCTCGGGCTAAATCATGCTTGGACTGACTCTAAGGAGATGCTTGTTGCCAGTTTAGTGACGTGCAGATCACTCCTCACTCAACCATTCTGGTCAAAAGTATGCCATGCCAGCCTGCCTGCTGGCAGATCCCTGCAGATCAGAAAGTAGTGTCCAAGAAGGAGGAATTACTGCAGGCTGTGAGTACCCCACAAACATGTGCAAGACCCCCATTTTCCTGATGAAGATACTGAGCCCTGAGAGTACACATGCCCATTCCCACAGAGAGAGAATAATTTGCAAGGGTCATACAGTAATTGGCAAAGCCAGAACTCAAACCATGCTGTGTTTAATGCCAGTGCTTTTTTTTTTAACCACTATGCATTTCCATTACAATTTTTACCTTAAAAAACAAGCAAGAATCCCAGGGTACAAATATTAAGCCAATGCTACTTACACTGACATCCTAGTACATTTAGTTATTAAGCTGGGGCTGGCCAGATGACTCAGCCGCATAAGCACCTGCCTGGCAAGTGTGAGGTCCTGAGTTCGACTCCCGGAACCCACATACGAAAAAAGTGCCGGTGATATCGCTTAGCGGCACGGGCGCCTGCTGGCGCACGAGGTCCTGAGTTGGACCCCCGGTACCCACAAAAAAAAAAGTTATTAAGTGACCTGAATTGGTGGACTGCACTCAAGAAAATTTCTCCCAGCACTGACTTCAGAAATATTGTCAGGTTTCTCTTTCACCTTCTTTGGCGATGACTTGGTATATCTCATAATTTTAAGGTACCTACAGGCATTAGAAAGCCTAATCAAATTTAATCACTCTCACAGGAAGTTGAAACTGTCCACTCTTGCTCCTCCCTTCGATACCCTTCCGCCCTACGACCGAATTCTCCAGGTCAGATCAAGGTTAGTAGGAATCAGAAGAAACACCAACAGTCACATTCCTTAAAAGGCTCTGATTGTGTGTCAGCGTGAGCAGTAGGCCCATGTGTCCTACGGGAGCAGCAGTGGTCATTTGCTGATTCCTTGCGACCCCTTTCCCTTTTGGAGGTTGTGTACTCTCAGCAAATCTGCCTCAAATCGCCTTTAGCAACCTAGGGAAAGTACATCTCCACCCTTTTTGGCTGGTGCCCTGAGGAGGTAGACTCATTTCTGGATGAGATTATTTCTAGATAACTTGAGCTCTACTAACTTCCTTATCATCGATTACATGGCAGAAAATCTCAAGCATCCCTGTCCTGCCAACTAGTGGAAGTACAAACCCGCATGCGTGGTGTCCCTCACCTCACTAACGCGCAGACAGCTCCTCCTGCTGCATCCAGGATTCTCCCAGCAAGAGGCGGACCCCAGTTTCCATCCCCTGCCTCCCAACTCTAAGAGGTTGTCAACGCTGGCATTCATTAAGGGGGTGAAAACAGATTTTTCAGAAACTCCTGGCAGTAGGGGACTGAGTGCCTTTCGGATTTGTGCAGAGGAATGTGATTGGGACTGGGCGTTTTAAAGCCTCCCTTTAAAATGAGGGATGAGGGAGACAGATGAGCAGGGACACAAGCAGAGTGGGAGAAATGAAAAATTACCGGGATGGTCAGTGAAATGTTAGAACAGCTGTGCCTGCCCGCTGGCGATTACACAAGGCTGGATTCTGTCCTCCCGAAGAGACTGGGAGAGCAAAGCCCTGTGCGCGCTACTGAACGCGCTTGGGAGGAAGGGCTCCCGGTTTCCCAGGAAAGATTCTCTGAGTCATAGCAGATGCATGCGTGCTGCAAAGGGCCCACAGAAAGCTTAGTCATTGTAAACTCAAGAAATGCTCTAAGAAAGAAAAGCCAGAAGACTGCTTTGGAGTATTGCCTAAAACAAATGATAAATCTGCCAGCCTTGGGTAGATGTTGTTAATGGGGGGCATGTGGGGTAGCTGGGGTCCCCTTCACGACAAACCTTATGCTGCCAGAAATTATGCTGGAGCTTGGTCCTCTCTTGCACAGCGGTTTGGGTGGTGTTGTTCCCTGCCGAGGGTTTTGCAGATCTCAGTCATGTGCGCACAAGTATTCTGATCAGATGGTGGCAGAGCAACCCACAAAAGGTTCCCGCTCCTCTAGCGTGTGGCTTGATGCTTGCTATTTGTGAGTGGTATTTTGGAGACAGCCTCAGTCAGTGTGGTGTGGGAGTAGAAGAGGCCACCGTGCTTCCTCCTCTTCTAAAGCCTTCTGAAGAATTCCCCTCTGTGACAGAGGTGTGGGAGGACATAACACATAGACCAGTTAATGTATAGTATCTAAGTATGCTTAATCTCCCTCTTAGAAGAGACAGTTTGGCGACTTTAATAAGAAATTTGAGAATACAGGAAAGGTCCTCTTATAGGTGCTCTTATATTGACATAGAGCTACAAAATACACTTCAATTAAGAGAGAAATGAATCCACCCCTCTGTAGTAATGCTTCTTCCTGCAGTCCTTTTCATATATTCATATTGGGGCCGGAGAGATGGCTCAGCAGCATAAGTGCCTGCCTGGCAAGTGCGAGGTCCTGAGTTCGACTCCTGGTACCCACATTAAAAAAAAAAAGAAAGAAAGAAATATATTTACACTGACTTATTCCTGGAGGCACAGAAGATTCAACTCTACTCAAAGGGGTTCTGAGACACAGCTGGATCCCAAAGATCTCTTGAGTTTTTCTTTCTTTTTTAAATTTTAATGTCACATGCTCTTTACATTTTACGACACCTGAGTTACAATATAAACAGCGAATGAAATCACCATTTGTGGATTTTCATCTTTTTTTTCTGTGACTAGAAACAAATCTGACATGTGACTCGGGTCATGTGTATTTGAGAGCTCCGAATCCTAACCACTAGACCACTAGGGAGGCGCTAGGTCAGGTGTATTTGAGAAGCATGAGGTTACTGAAAAAGGATGAGAGCCCCTTTTAGCTCTAAAATGTATTGACTTCCAGCCGGTTGTCTAACATGAATCCTTTGCCTTCCAGTCAGCCATTGCTCTGGGTTTTGGACTAAAAGCAGCCTATGGAACTGTGCTCTGTTACATTGGCAAGAAATCTTGCTCTTCAGGCACTTTCCTTACTTGCTACTCAATTTTTTGAGGTTGAGTTGCCTGTAAAGCAAATCTGAGACAGAAATTATAATGCAGAAAATTTTTCAAAAGAGAACTCTCAAGATCAGCGCATATGAGGAAAGAAAAGCAGTGGCACTGTGGCACTGTGAGTCCTTTCCAGCATCTGTCACACCAGTGCGCCTCCCTGTGTCCGTCCTCTTAGATGCAGCTGTGGAGTGTCCTAATCTTTGCTGGCCTGGGAATTCTACTGTGGGCTTCTCCATGCACTTCCTCTGACATTATTCACAAACAGAACTGAGAAACACAGGACTTTGGAAGAGAAGGCGCTGTTTGGAGTTGTGGAGACTATCTTGAAATTCGTATTCTCACTTTCTTTTGTATTCCTAATTAAGAGATAGTTTTACAAAGTTCAAGAATGTGATTTCTTTTTGCATATGACTGTCTGATACTTGGAGTCCCAGGTGTCACACACACCTGGATTCCTCCCCGACTTCTTTTCAAAATGATCTGAACTTGATTCTTTTTCCAGACACTTTGACTTTCAGGATCTGGTGCATGCTTTCTCACCTAATGTTGTATTCCCAAAATCTCCTGCCAGCCAAAACTATAACCCAATTATACTGAAGGATTTATAATTAATTCCCCAACATTTCAGGTTCCCTCTGGTTCTGCATCCTTACACTCCAATGTTCCTTCTTGTGCAGCGTACTTCTTAACCTAATGAGCCATTTTGCACCATTAAAGACGCATCCGTTATTACTCTCCCTGGGATACCATCTTTTTCTCATCCACTCAGAAGCTTGATTTTGTTTCCCGCTCCACATTCCCAGAGCATCCTGTGCCTTTCTCTGGTTGGCTTTCTTGTCTTGTATTTTCATGGTGGATTAACTCAGGTCCCCCTCCTGGATGGTAACATAGTGAAGAAGGTAACTTTCATGTATGTTTTTCTCATTCTGGCCACTACCCAGCACCTAGTATCTAGAAGGGAATTAAATAATTCTGTTAAATTTAAAACAATAGTTTTTCAAATAGCCAAGTACTCATTTAGCTATTGGAATATAGTTGGTAAATACCATCATATGGAAGAAGAAAGGAAGAAATATAAAAATTGCTGCCTTCTGTTAAAAATTAAAGAAGTAACCCCTGTTTTTTCCTCAAATTAGTTCTAAATTTGAACATTTACTTGAACTTTTATAGTTATGCCAGTCTGTTTCTTAACAGTTCAGGCAGCCCTTACAACTTCAGTTTATCGAATAACTCTTCGTAATGCTTACGTTGGTTTCTCTCTCTTTGTAGGTAAAATACAAAATATTTGGAGTATGGTACTTTTTAATATGCTTTTATTGAAAGTATAACAAAGTTCGTCTAGGATATTTTCTTGTGGCTATCATAGCATTTTAAATATGGAAACACAAAAGCTAGACAAAATATTTCTGGTACATCTCTGAACTTCTGCTGTAATTTTTTGGATTCAGTAAACTGAAAATTACCCTTGTCATACGTATTTCACAAATATTCACTGTCAAAATATTCTTTGGCCATAAGGAAGGATAAATTCAAGTCATTTATAGGAAAATGGATGCATCTTGAGTCCATCATGCTATACGAAATAAATCAGTGACAGATGAGAACCCCAAAACATGAATAATTTTAAAAGCAAAATAAAGGATAGATGATGGCAACAGGGAGGTGGACTTTGCGGAGATGGGAAGGACATCTGAGGATGGGTGCAGACAGGAGGGAGGAGACTGAAAGAGAAAGTACAAAGGATCAAGACGCGATACGTGTTGTAAGGTCCGCGGAAGAGGGGTCCGAGAAAGGAGACGCTCCAAGAACCACACAGGCTCTTATGTAAAAGGCACAGGGTTTATTGAAAGGCTACACCGGCGTAGGGTCACCCAGCGAATGTGCCGAGGCGACCCTGAAGGGCAGAAGCAAGGGGTTTCTATAGGGTTGGGCATGGTAATGAAGGATAGGCAAGCAAAGTTTACAGAAGCCAATCACAGAGAGTTAAGGGGTACCTAGTACATTCATTGGTTACTTAGGGGAACCTATGGGCAGGGGAGTTCAGCAAACGGGCAACCAATCAGTTTGAGAAAGGCTAACAAAGGAGCCCGGGCGCGGGAATGCAGCCCACACGCGGGCTTGGGTCACTGACCAAATCACATGATTTCCAGGAATTTACCCTGATGTGGGGAAACAGAAACTTAAGAAACTTATCTATTTAAAACGGAAACTTAGAAACTTGAGCTAACATATTGTGATGATAGCAGCCATTTTGTAACCCAGCCTCACACATCAGAATTACAGTTGTACAACCTAAACTTTATACCAAATCACATCAAACCTCACAGTGTATGTATCATGTATGTATCAATTCCCCAGGATGAATGTTTTTATAATGTATCATAAATATACACTAATAATTTCAAAGGATTCAAACAATTCAACAAAATTCTGACAACAGTTGATATACCATAAACCACTGAAGATTGTTGTTTAGAGCTCTCTGTAATAGAATTTAGAATAAAGAAAATGAAATGACTTGCAATCTTTTGAAGTGGAATGGAACTTTCAAATCAATGATGTAGTTTTGAAAAACTTGAGCAATTTTACTTTTATTTGACTGGCAAAATTACACCTATAAGTCACATGCATATGAAATAGCACATCGTTCCAAAGTAAAGGACTAACCAACTTTGTTGCAAATCAAATAAAGGAATTTTTGCTTGTTCACAATTTTTAGTGCCAGGTTTAAGAAATATTCTAAAAGCTCAATCTATCATGGATTTCTATGTGCAGCACAGCTGATATGTCTTGGTATAAAATGCAAAAGAGCCACTTAAGATTAGTTACCTTATTCAAATTAGCATGTACAGTGCCAAAAGTGTGTTTCAGGAAGAACCTGTTAACATTTTTGGAAAATGCAAAGAATTAAAACAAAAGGAAAAAGAAGGCAAAAAGCCAAAATGAGTTTTCTTTCTTGCACAATGAGTTTCTGTTCCCTTTCTAGATTGAAACTTGAGAACTGTACACATTTTCATGTTAAGTTGATTTATAATTCCCTCTTTGTAGAGGTGATAAAAAGGCATTATGTATGAATATCTAAAAAAGATTACTGTGTAATCACTTGAAAATAGCCAGCATTGAGAATTGCTAAAAATGATGAATGTGTGATTCTGGACACAATTAGAGTTTGTGAAATCAACCATACCATTGTTCAGATGTTTGAACATATGTTCCAAAGCCCAAAGCATATCTGTATAGAATTGTTCCCCACAGTAAAGCAATATTCCCTTCATTTTAGGCCCATTTGTATTATGAAAAATGCAATCCACATATATCAGGTTAATTTCCATTTAGATCATTTGAAATGCTATCTTTTAAAAAGCCCTCTAATGTTTCACTACTTATGTATTGCAAGGCGTTACCAGCTCACATTAATACCTCATGAATCTCTGAGAGTATTATACTTCTTTTAATTTAGAGTTAGAAATTTTGCTTATAATTGTGAACCTGATGCAAACTCTATTCACTTTATACATATGGAGATTTCGCCACATTGAATACACCTAAATGCTCTTCATCGAATTATAAAAATAATGCTTATCTGCTCTTGCATACAGCACGCTCAATCCATTATATAGTCTGATCTATACTCTTCTATATCAAACTATTCCTTTTGCTTTGAAATAACGTGCTTTGAGGACTTCTCAAACCTCTGCTACTGAACACATTTCCACCCATAAGGCAGAAACTTTCTTGATATTCTTGGACAAGCTCATGATGACTTAGCTAAATCTATTCTTATTTACTCTTCCCACGTTAGGTAATTTTTAAAAACTTACAAGGAACTCTTCCATAATGTAAACGTACTCTGCTACACACATTCCACAAAAATTTTTTTAGATAATTACAATGGGGTAAATAACATGTCATCCTCACTTTAGGGGAAAAAAGATCTCCAGACCCAGATATACTTCATTAATTATTAAACCGTTCTCTCTGTGGTCATTTTTGTTTTTTCACTACCAACTATTTACATGGATTGGACCACCTGAAGTTTAAAATGCTCCTGCTTCTGTCTCTCCATACATTTATGCCCCTCTCCAGCGTTTTATATAAGCATAAGCTATCACTGATGCAAAAAGATTGAGTAGTTCCAAAACAAAGGGCTATGATATCTCGATGAACACTGCCTCTAGGGCTATATTTAGATGATTTTTCCATCAGTACCTCTGAGGCAAATTGTTCAATTTGCTGTAAATACAAAATATTACCAGGATATTCACATATATCTTCAACCATCTAAATAAAACTCAAAATTCTCAGTACAAGTTTGTACAGTTTAAATTTAAGAAAAACAATTAATAACTTTTCAGTGTCAGTATTTCACAAATATTGCCTGGGACATACTACAGTAAAAATTAATTTGTTGTTTATCTGAGGTTGCAGTTTAAGTGGGTGTCCTGTGTTTCATTTGTAAAGCTGGTGATCCTGCCTTTGCACCAAGGAGGGAGAGGGTGCTTTTGAAACATAGCTTATTAGAGCTGAAAGAACTTTCAAAGCGGCTTAGGACAGAGGTCTTCTGAATTTTCAGTAAAAAGCCAAATAGTAAATACTTTTGGATTTGTGGGCCATATAGGGTTTCTATCATGTATTTTTCTTTCTTTAAAACAAAAACTCTTTAAGTCTGTAAAAAATCACTCATAACCCACAAATCGTACCAAATGAAATTTCAGGCTGGATTTGGTCAAAAGCCATGGTTTGCCACCTCCGGCCGTAGGTCTTTGGCACTCGTTTTACACCTGAGGTTCGAATGCTGTACTGTAATTGGCATCTGTATGATTCTTACCTCCCTGTCCAGCCGACATCTGTAACCTACTCTAACCTAGCGAGTGCCTCTTCTGCACTGCCAATCAAACTAAAATCCACTTTCTACTTACAGCGTTGTTTCTGTTCCATCAAATTTTATGAATGTTCTCCTTGAAGAAGAAAATGGAATCAAAAACAAGTATCAGGGCTGGTGAGATGGCTCAGCGGTGTAAGTGCCTGCCTGGCAAGTGCAAGGGCCCGAGTTCGACTCCCGGAACCTGCATACGAAAAAAGGGCCAGTGATATCGCTCAGCGGCACGGGCGCCTGCTGGCGTGCGAGGTCCTGAGGTCGACCCCCGGTACCCACAAAAAAAAAAAAAAAAAACAAGTATCAGGTTCCTAGTGACTTCATATTACTACATTAAGGAGTAATCTATCCAATATTGTGGATAAAGATTTAAATATATACATTTGATATATGAACTATATATAATATATGAACTATATAGTGTATATATACATACATGCTTACATATTTTAACATATATGGCACATATTTAAATTTTTGTGTTTAAAACAGAGCATTTGTCATTTATTTTGAATTTTTGCTTTCTGAAAATTATTTCTCTGTGTTTATACTTTTTAAATGTTCATTTCATTTACAAATTTGTCTTCCATCTTCCACTTATGATTTTTTAAAAACCTGAGTTAATCAGTAAGTCTTTCGGGGAGTCTTCCTTAGATAATGATATGCTTTCAGATTTCCTCTCTAGATGAGATTATTTGAAAAGGCACAGTGCTGATCGAATATTTTATTTCTCTCAAACTATATTCTTTCTGAGAAAATTAAGCAACAACAATATCATGTCAAACATATATATATGATATATAAAATAAATTACAAGCTATTACAGTTATAGAAAGACAGATATATAAATTAAATTTGGTAAATCTAGTTTGGAAAGACCAGCTAAGGAGAGGAACAGGGAAACATCATCCCCCCACTATGTCAGAATGTAGCTATGTTAAGAGATAGGACCTGAAAGAGGTGTTTAAGCTAAAATGAGCCCATTATTGTGGGCCTTAGTTCAGTCTGACTGGTATTCTTATAAACTGGAGAACATGAGGGAAAAAAAGGAGACATATTCCAATAACACATGTTCACCGAAAGACCATTGGAGGGCACAGCCAGAAGCCATGCAGAAAGGCTTCCGAAGACACCAAACCTGCTTACACCTTCAGTGGGGCGTCCAGGCTCCAGAGCTGTGAGGCGACAAACATTCGCCGCTCAAGCCACTCGGGTAGGAGTAATGTTTTCTGTGGAGTCCTAGCAAACTAATAGACCTACTACTACTTTGGGAAAATGCTAATCTGCCGTCCATCTGCCATAGTGACATAAAGATACCCATTTAATAATAAATTAGCCTCATTAAAAAGTAAGGAAATATAAATGAATGATAGTAGTGCAGAGCAAATTCTTAAAACTTAGAATACTTATGAGATGTTATCTGAACACTGGCAACACCAAAATTTGGAGTTATATTAGGAAAAGGGTGACCAAAGACATAGAAAATTAAGGCATTGTTAAACAAGCAGACAATAAACTAGAATAAAACAGCATACAGGAAGAGAAAGAAAGAGAGAGAAAGAAAGAAAGAAAGATTGATTCAAGCCTCCTGACTTGAATTGTATAAAACAAAAGATCAAGATAAATAGATTTTAGAAAAAATGCTGCATTTTCTACCAAATAGAACAGCCACTACCAGATTTTCAGGAGGCAATTTGAAAAGAATCTGACACACCCAGTGGTTAAGTATAAAAGAAAGAACTAGGGCAGTAGCTGAAGGCAGAGAATCTGGCACAGTTTTTTCAAATTTAAGAATAAGAGTTATATCTCTTAAGAGCAGAAAGGAAGGGGCTAATCAGATGAAATATTTATAAATAAAGTAGCATTTGCAAAGTGAGCCCTTGAACAAATATTAAAGAAAGAAGAGAATTGAGAATAGAGTAGAAAGCCTGGGCACAGAAAATAAGATGGAGGAAATGGATATGTGATTTCTCAGACTGCGTAGTTGTTGATTGAATACATGTGATTACGTATTAGCTGACGAAATGGAGTTCAGTGAATTGTTAGATGTAGTCATGACAAACTATTTCAACTTAAGCTGGTCTCGGCATCTGTAGGAGAAGAGAGAATTAATAAGATGGATGAAAAAAATAAGAGAGTTTTAAGGTACCACTAATATTAATACCACATTGATTATGTTCTCTCTGAAACTTGGGTTATTTTGCTAGCATTATAGTATTACTAGAAAAAATATGTTTTCTGTAGACAGTGAAATTGCTCATATTAACTTACTCTGTCAGTCTCATTTACAATTTAAAAATTTTAAGAAATATGATCTTAGAGGGTGACTTTTAAAGTGAAAACTAGTATAGCAGTTTTTTTTTTTTTTTTGTGGGTACCGGGGGTCGACCTCAGGACCTCGCACCTACCAGCAGGCGCCTGTGCCTCTGAGCGATATCACCGGCCCCAGTACAGCAGTTTTTAAGCAGAATTTTTTTTTTTTTTTTTTGGTACCAGGAATCAAACTCACGACCTCACGCTTGCCAGGCAGGCACTGTGCCGCTGGGCTGTATCCCCGATCTTCTAGGTATTTCAGTTTGCTAGTTCATTATTATTAGATAGTAAAAATATTCCCTCAATGCTAAAGTGTCAATGGAAAATTGAGACCATAGGCGCATCGAAGGAGCGATAAGATAGAATGGAAAAGTGACGATGCAGAGGAGGACCAGCCATCCCTGACAGGGGACTTTTGCATCTACTGTTCCATGTAGTTATGTATTCTCACTATTTAAAACATTTACTGAGAATTTAATATTAGCAATTATGATGGAATATGCACATAAAAGACAAACAGAATCCTTCTCAGTCACGACATAATTTTTACATAATCGGTCCTAGTATTCTTTCTTACTTCATAATTATACTCATAAGTATAATATCTCAAGTTTACAGTATACTTGCATTCAAAGGTTCATTAAATCACAGAAGATTGTTAAGTAATAATAAGAAAACTAACTATAAGTATACTTGTAACCCAAAGTATTACTACACACTACAGTCATTGATTTTACATTCTTGTCTATATTTATCTTCTATAGTATCTTTGTAATTTTGTCATTAAAATTTACCCTGGGTTCTTTGTGTGCTATCTTTTATTTGACTAAACATCTGAATTTGCTGTAATGTGCCAATTTTTTACTCCTTTTCTGTGCCTAAGTTTCCCAGAAGATTACCAGGGAAAGTCTGATATTTTAATGAATAAGAGAAGAGTTGTAGAGACAGTTAACCTCATGTATGGACACTTAAGCCTCTACAGTATAATGTGTTCTTTTAGCTGTATAATAATGTAATAAAATGCATATTTAATATCCTACAAATGGCTTTAAGATAACCCAAAATGTATAAATGCCTTTAAAGCTCTGCATAATGTAATAACCAACGGTGGGAGCAGTCAGACTTCAAAGCTGCCTCCTGTAAACACTGGCCGCGTAATTCTCACACACAGGCTGGCAGAGGGTCTCAAGCGAGGAGAACGTAGGAAACACGGGAACAGAAACGGTGAGGGTGCACTGGTACAGTGAGGTCACAGGCTAAGCAGGTAGCTAAGAAATCAACTTAGCAACAGGTCTTCAACCCACAGCGCTTCACCGATTGTATGTTTTTATATCAGAAGAATGAGAGAAAAACATCAACATTTCCACACGCTTTTACTAGCTTTTGGTTTTTTTTTTAATATATGAACATAAAAGTTGGCACAGAACTGACATATAAAGAAAATCCTGATGGATTCTGCCTTTCTAGAAATAGATCCTTTTCTCCCCTGTATCTTCTCAGATTTTCACTCCCCAAACGCCACAGTTTCCTTCAGATCATCTGGACAAAGTTGGTTAGAACGTGGTTTGAACCGGAGGTGGTGGGCTACGCCTGTAATCCCAGCACTGATTGAGCCCTGTCTGGGCAGTTTAACCACTTATCGAGACCCTATTCAAAAAAAATAAATAAATAAAAATAAAAATTGCTGCAATGTAGCTCAGTGAGAAAGTCCAGAGTTCAATCTCCAGTACCATTTTCTAAAAAAAAAAATTCATATGTAGGGTCCAGTGAGATAGCGCAGGGGCATAGGAGCCTGCCTGGCAAGCGTGAGGTCCTGAGTTCGACTCCTGATACCCACATATGAAAAAAGGGCCGGTGATATCACTCAGCAGCACGGGCGCCTGCTGGTGCGCAAGGTCCTGAGTTCGACTCCCGGTACCCACACAAAAAAAATTAATATGTAAATTCTGTCTATCCCAATGACCCACTATCAGACATTAATTATATTTAATTATATCTAATAAATTATAATTAATGTGCATCAACAAAATAATACAATTAATATGTACCAAATAGTATGCACTGACAGATACTTCTTTCTCTAACTCCTCATTGTTCGGGTGCTCTGTAACTTGAGTTTCCATAGTCACACAGCGTAAGACTTGAAAGCTTGTCATGATAAGAAAATATTTCCTGGTTAACATGACCGCCTGAACACATGGCTTTCAAGACCAATCACTGACCTGTCTTTGGTTCTTAGGACCTCTCACTGTAATATTCAGACATCATAAAATTAATTAGAAGCAAATATGTTCTGAAGAGAATTTGGAAATATAACAAAAGTAAAAAAAATCCACAAAGTCAGGTGTTACAGTGAAAGCCATCATCCAATGATAATGTAAATTTAGGCCACATGACAGTTAAAATTAAGTAATGAAAAGCAGGTTTTATGACCAGAAAGGCGTTTCAAAAGAAAATTAATTGAGTAACAAAATATTAAGAGAGGACCTTGGGGAAATTAACGAAGTCCTCATAATTTTTTTGAAAAAAAAAATGCCTGTAAAACACAATAAGAAAACTCAAATGTGGTGTGACTACTGTTGCGTTGTGCTATTATATTTTAAGAAAGATTATACCGATAATTAGCATATGGTTATAATTTTAAATATCTATGTATTAATTATAAAATAGAATAAATGTATTTTTATAATTCCGGTTTCTTTCAAAAAGATAATTCTTAACTAAATCTTGATTTTTTTGCACCTTTTAAAAGTGGATTCCATTAAGTGAGTTTTGGAAACGGATATCACAATTATTCCTTCAAAATACGAGCCTAGGTGCTTGTGAAACGATCTCTCCACAAGAACCAAATGCCGGGATTGAAGTCTTAACTTAGGTAAGCGCTCATGAAACCACTTGCAGGTTCTTATGACTGACAGAATGACAAAGTACTTTGAGGCCAATCTCCTTTGAAAGTCGCTCTACGCCATCACCAAATATTGCTGATAACATGAGATGTCAAAGTTGATCAATGTTTCAACATCACATAGTACGTGCAAGTCATTCCCAGGATAATTTAGGAATTATGGCAACCCTGCAAGTAGCTCAGAAAACACCCTGAACTATATTTTTGGACACAATTACTACCATGATAGCAGGTAAGTTAATCTTTAAATCCAGGTTATTGTATATTCTGGTGAGAGAGCTGACCAAAGATAGAATTTTGACTACCTGTAATTTACCATTTGATCCTGTAGCACATAAATTACCCTGAATGGACTTTTAAAAGTGCTCAAATTTAAAATCCATCATCTGGCTAATGAAGCAAATGTTTAGACCAAGAAATTTTGTAATATCGTAGGTATGTATTAAATTAACTATGGTTATAAAGATCGAGATGCATTACCCAATTATAATTTAAAAGCTGGAAAACACAAAGGAATATTACAAATCTTAATAAACAGACAAACCAAATTAAATAAAAGTTTGTAATGAAAGAATTATGCAAATCTTTTTGGTTTCTATGGAAATAAAATATTTTTAAAATGATTTCAAAGCAATCCTGCTGTGAATGTTAATTAGAAAATGGAAGCATAAGCTATGAAAATTGCTTTTAATTTTCCCCCTAGATTTTATTATGACAATTTCAAACTATAGAAGAGCTGAAATAATTTTGATACCTACATTATCACAACCTCAGTTTCATTATTAACATTTTACCAGACACACTTTATAACACATCCATCTATCCCTTTATAAATCCATCGGTACATTTCTCCACACATTTCAGGGTTACAGATGTCAGTATGCTACACCCCCAAAATGCTAGAGCATGCATGTTATTAGGGTTCAATCATTGTAACTATCTTATTTTTGATAAAATTAACAAAGAATGTGCCATTATCTGAATTTTGACAAATGAACTTGTTTTACATAATTCCCTATGAAACATTAAAACATTACACCAAAATTTTCCTGTGCTTGTTCATAATAAATTCCTTCACCTAGATCCTATGGGAGCAACCATTACTGTACATATACTAGTTCCTAGGGCTTCTATCTTTTGTGATGTTTTTGAGATTCACAAATATTTTAGTGAATAGTAGTTACTTTCTACTCCTGACTAATATTTCATTCTGTTTCCACGCGTTATTGATGGACAGCCGAACTACTTCCAGTACAGTATTTTGCTATTGTGAGGAAAGATGCTATGACATTTTTGTTGAAAATTTTTTTGAGAACATATAATTTTATTTCTCTTGAGTAAATTCCCACAAGTGGAATTCTACAGGGAAGGTTCATGGTTAACCTTAGGTCTTCTTTCAAAGTGACTGTGAGTACCTTTATTTTAAAAATAAAATCAAACATTTGAAGAACATATGTTTGAAGCAATAATCTGTAATTTCAACAACATGAAAGTCTTACAAAAAGAATAGTGTACCAAATATGTATGCTTCCAAAAGAGAAAAATAAATTACCTCTATCTCCATTTCTTTTGATTACATGCCTATACTTAAATATTCAGTGCCAAATATTTAAGCCTCAAAGAATTCATTTTCATATGTAGTCAAATGTGATTTTATTCTTAATTTAAAAAGATAATTCATAGAATTTATGTTGAATACTGATATATTTTAAGAAAAAATACATACTAATAACTATTGGCCGCAGATTCTGTTTGGAATTTCTTAAAGTATTCAGTATAATTTTTTTTTAACCTTTGGTGCTTAACGCACTTTTATTCATCCCTTCAAAAATAATTTATAGAGCACCTACTAGGAGTCAGATACTGTTCTAGATCTAGAATGAGACAAATACACATACAGTAATTTTTGGTGTTTTCTTTCTTTGGTCAATATTTTTAAGACCCATGGTGCTGGTGTTTAATGGCCCTCCTTGCTTTTCCCATCTCCCAGCTCCCATTATTTAGCCTTTGACCTGAAAGCTTCCAGAAAAACCTCATCAAAGTCAGTAGTATTTTTAGCACAACCCTAGAGAAGCCGCCTCATCTTCCAGGGAGTCACCTAGATGCTGAGCTTCAGGGGACCCAAACAATTCTCCAGGGTCTAAACTTTTTCCGACCCACAGACTGGTCCATCTGGATGCCCCAACACCTGACTTCATTTCTCCTAACTCCAACTGGAGCCTGGCTTGCGGCCTGGGGCCGCGGGTTCTCGGGTTTACAGTAGTGCCCTCCACCCGGCAGAGAGCGTTCCTGCTGCCCAGCCTGCCCTCCACTGGGGATCTCTCAGTCTCCTTTCATGTGGACCCTGTGTGTAAGTCCACTGGCTCGTGAGCCAGCATTCAGACGTGGGCTGCCACCCCTCACGACAGCCACTGGCACACTGACACTTGCGTCTGCCCTTATTGGCCTTCCCCTCAAAGCCCTGGATTATGGGACATGCTCCTCCTGCACCTAGGATGCTGCCCATGCCTGGAGGACACGCTTGTGCACCCCTCCATCTCTCAGGCCCTGGCTCTGGCCCGGCAGTAACAAATTGCCATAGATGACTCGCTTAAAAACGAAAGAAATGTGTCTCACAGATTTGAGGCCGGAACGCGAAGTGTGGCTTCATGGAATAACCCTTCCTGGCTTTCAAACTCCTGCCAGCTCCAACGCGTTCCTTCCCTGACTTCAGAATGAGCAACTCCAAACGCTGCCTCCGTCTTCCGAGCACCTTCCCCTGCGTGGAGCCTTTCATCTCCTGCCTTCGCCGCTCCTCTCTTGTCCTCTCCTTTCTTCTCCTCTCCTCTCTGGCCCTCTCTTACCATTGGATTCAGACCCTATTCTCACCTAATATGATCTCATCTCAACTTTCCACATTACCCACTCTACAAAGGTCCTTTTTTCAGTAAGATCGTAATTTCAGGGTCCAAGTAGATACATATGTTTTAGTGGGCCATAATTCAGTCCAACACAAACTCTGTTAAGGCTTTTCTGTTATCTATGATTCTTACAACAGTAATATAGTTTCATATTTGAATAAAGAATATTGCCAAGGTGAACATAACTTATTTTCTGAAATATTTTGGCTATTATGGTTTAAGTAGGAAATTATAGTTCTTTCTTTCTTTGTTTTCTTCTAAAGAATAATATTAAGCCGGGTGTGGTAGTTCATACTTGTAATCCCAGCACTCCAGAGGCTGAAACAGGAAAATCTCGTGTCTGAGATCAGCCTGGACAACTTAGTGACTTAGCAAGACCCTGTGTCAAAAAGTAAAAAGGGCTGGGACGGAGCTCAGTGTGAAGGCCCTACATTTCAAAATTTAAAAAGAGTAAACATTAGATTTTATGCCACACGATAGTATTTGATTTAGTGGTAGTGGCTGGGGTTTAGGGGGTCATTTTCCTTTGACTCCTACAGTGGGGTAAAGAGATGCACCCTAGAAAGCAGCACAGCTATGAAATTTTGAGGGCCCGCTGAAGTATGGCCTGTCCTCCTGTGGGTGATCTGAGCAGTTTGTCCTCTGAAAGAAACACCCACAGGAACAAAGACACGCGGAATGGACCAGCCCTCGCACAGACAGCAGCTTGACAAGACGCCTCGCGTTGAAGGAGAGGCGGTACACCCGGAACCCGAGGCCACTGTGTCTCCCTGTGTACGCAGACCCCAATTCTGTAAATGTGCTGTTTCTTGCAACAGCTTGTTTTACTCTTGAGCTTGGCGCTGCTGCCCTTTCTGGTGGGGTGTCCTGTGCCTGGTGGGGTGTCCTGTGCCTGGTGGGGTGTCGCAGCCTGCTCTCCCTGAGTGCCAGCAGTGGTGCTCCCGAGAGGATGCTAAATGTTCCCTGGGGAACAGAGTCACTGGTCTGATGAGCGCTGCTAGAATAAGCTATCAAAACCGTATCCTTCAAAGACAGGTCTGCTACTTTAAAGGTGCCATGGAGCTCTCTGTTGAAATGCAAATAGTTCTGAATTAAAAATACTTGCACAGTTGGCGTCCTCTGTAGTTTGGGAATTTTTTGTTTGTTTGTTTCACTAAGTGTAACTTCTAGATAAGTGCAGCATCTGTTTCCCCTTTTCTGAGGATTGATAGATGTTTTTTAACGTAATGGGGTTCCTAGCCCTCTTCTATCTCAGGTCATTGAGTTTAATGGTTAAGACATGGTTGTAGGTCCCTCTCAGGAGGCGAAGGTACGTACTGATCATTCGACTGTGGGCAGGAAAATATTATTTTCTTTGGTAAAGACATCACTCCTTTAAATTTAGAAACATTAAGTTTCTAAGGCTTTGTTACCATTTTATTTAAAGCCTATTAGCCCCAGCATAATGAATAACAGCTCACCATTTTGCCCCATCTATGATTAATTTAGAGAAGTAGAAAAGCTCATAAAAATAGCTAACTGATATTTACAGACCTTCTGTCTCTCTGTAATACTATAGGAAGTGTTTCTAGTTAAACTGGAATAAAAAAGAAACAAGCAAAGCCAAGATGAACAACTCCTCAGCCTCTATTTCAGATAATATCCTGTCCTTACTTGAGTGTATAGTACTGTCAAGTTACCCATTAATATATTAACTCTCCTTCATGTGGCAAAAACTGTAGTACTGAAATACTTCAAATTGTTATTCCAGAAGTTCATAATCTGACTCATATTGGTTTTTATGTTTCAGATCTCAGAAAATTCTGAAGTTTGGTAAGTTCCTAAGAAGATAGTTACATTTTGAACAGTCTCAGTCCAGCAAAACATTTTAAAAATCTGGTAAGCGAGCCAAGAAAAACACCTATATGAGCAAAGTGTAGACTGAGGGTTCACTCGGCCTCCTTTCTGCTATAACTCCTCTTGATATGTCCTTCCTTTGCAGCCTTTGTTAGGAATAACACGCACATCATTTTGAGGGAATGGAACGTTAAGAAAAATAATAAAAATTCCCACTACAAACTGAAGCTCATAATTATGAAATAGGAATTTGCAAATGGGAAGCTCTGAAGTTTGACCTTCCCAAGCGCCGGGCTCTTTGCACCTCTTCTTCCTCCCTCATCTTACATCCTACGGCACCGGCAGAGTCCCCAAGTCATACACCTGTAAGGCAGCACCGGCACCCAGCAGGCGTGAGTCTGAGACAGGGCAGGGTGACCCACAGCTCCCTTCATTGTGCAGTTCCTGTCTCAGTTACCGCGGGCTAGCGCCCAATGCCTGCACTTCTTTCTTATTCTTTCTTCATGTCTTTAAGAATTCCAGTGCAACCCCTAACTCTTACACTTACTTTATATTTTTTTATTTTATGGAAAAAAGGTAAAACAAAATTTCATAACAAAATAAGAGAATAACCATTGTTAATACATTGCATATTGTTATCTTTAAAGTAGTTACAAGATACGGGCATTAAAATTTCTCCAATTGATACTAGCACAACCTAAGAAACACTAATAGTATAGCTGACTTGCATTTTTCCCCTTTTCCCTTCCTTCCTTTCCCCCTTCCCCCATCCTAGTACTTTTTTCCTTTTGAACAATTTCTTCCCATTTCATAATATCTATTGTACATTTTAGACCTTATTTACTCTTTCAGTTTCTCACCCCAGATGTTTACACACGTGGTTTATTTCACTTGTGACTATGGCCTCAAGTTGCATCCATTTACCTATAAAAGTTTCAAGTTTATCCTTCTTTATGCCTGATGTCCTGCATTAACATGATATATTTATTGCAGTCACTAAACCGAAATTAGTGTAGTATTACTAACTGAAGTAGGTGGTTTATGTTAAGGGTTACTCTGAGTTGCACAGTTCTACAGGTTTTGAAAACTGCATCACGTCCTGGATCCATTATTACAGCATCACATAGAGTATTTTCACCACCCCCACCCAGAGGACCCCCATGCTTTACCTCTTCGTATTCCCCTCACCCCTGGAAATCCCTGGAGGCCACCACTCCCTTTTTGCTGTCTCTATAACTTTTCCTTCTCCATAGCATTACATAGTTAGAATCCTATAGTATGTCGCCTTTCACCCTGGCTTCTCTCAGTTAACATGCATTTAAGTTTCTTCCCTGTCTTTTTGTGGCCTGATAGTTCATTTCATTTTTTAAAAATTATTATTAATATGTATTTATTATTCAAATTAATTGATTTCACTGTGACATTTCCAAAATACACACACTGATCACACCCACCGTCTCTTCTACCCTCCCTCTCTCACCCACTCCAGTCCCTTTCCTAGTCCAAGTTCCTCTTCTACTTTCACATAATCTTTTGTTTTAGTGTCCACGTGTGAAAGAAAACATGTGATGCTTATCTTTCTGTGTCTGATTTATTTCATTCAACATAGTGTAGCCCAGTTCCATCCATTTTCCTGCCAATGACAGGACTCGTTCTTCCCGCCAGCTGAATACTCCATTGTGTGCACACACCACACCTCTTCATCTGCTGGCGCCACACAGGCTGACTCCGTCCTTGGCATTGTGAACAGTGCCTTGGTAGACGTGGGTACGACAGTGTCTCTTTTTTTACACTGACTTTATTTCCTTCAGCTCTATACCCAGGAGTAGTATAGCGGGATATATGGTGATTTTATGTTTGGTTTTCTGAGCAACTGCTATAATGTTTTCCATAGTGGTTGTTGATTTGCATTCACACAAACTGTATATAAAGGTTCCTTTTTCTCTACAGCCTCTCCAGCTCTGTGGCAGAATAGAGCTTCATTGTCTGGAGGTATCAGAGCCTGCTGACCCATTCACTTATTGCCCCCAGTTTAGGGAAATTAAAAACCCTGCCATAAATTTATGTACAAATTTTTTTGTGGATATGATTTTTTAAATCCTATCAGTAAATCCTAGGAGGACAATTGCTGGCTGACATAATGGCAGTTAGAAATTGGCAAATTGTCTTCCAAAGTAACTATGAAGTTTTATTCTATCAACCAACGAGCACTCTGTGTCAAGACCAGCTTTCGGTACTCTCGGGGCCTTTGTTTTGCTTGATTTGTATTTTAGCCATTCTAACTGGCATGTGTGGTACCTCTTGCAGTTTTCTAATGACAGGTGATGTTCAGTATATTTTTACATACATACACACACATGGTAAGGTATCTATTCTGGTTTTTTTGCTTACTTTTTAATTGATTTTCTTTTGCTTATTATTAAGAGTTCTTTGTATATTTTGGAAACAAACCTGTTTTAGAATACATGCTTTGGAAATATTTTCTCTCAATCTGTAGATTTTCATGTTTTTAAAGTCTTCTATATCTTATACACAGCAGTGTTTTTAATTTTAACTGAATTTTTTAGTGAAGTCCAAATAAATGATCTTCTCTTTCATGGATTGGGTATTTGGTGTTGTATCTTAAAAACTCATCATTAAAACAAGGGTCACCTTAATTGTCTTTCACATTTCTTCTAAAATTTTTGAAGTTTTGTATTCTATATTTCGATCTATAAGCTATGTAAAGGTTTTGTAGTTGTGTTTGTGTGTGTGTGTGTGTGTGGTATTACATGTGGGTCCTAGTCTGCTCATAGTGAAATACTTTAAATTGGGTGGATTAAAAGATGGGACTTTATTTTTTTGCGTATCAGAGCTGGAGAGTACACAGTCCAGGTTCTCATGGATTTGGTTTCTGCTGACAACTCACTCTCTAGAGGGTGGACGGCCACTTTCTCACGTGTCCTCGTCCAGATTTCTCTTCCTGTTTCATAAGGCCACAGGACTACTGGATTAGAGCCTTGCCTTTATAACCTTTTTGAACCTTAATGACTTCTTTAAAAAGATCCATCTCCAAATTTAGTCACATTGGAAGTTAAGGCTTCCTTGTACAAGTTTTAAGGGTGGAGGCCGGAGGGGAAGTTTACTTGAACTTACTCCGTGAAGTCCAACCCTTCATGTTAAGCACAGCTAAAGCTCTGAAAAACATAAGCCTACAAAATCTCCCTTTCATTCTTCGCTACCATATTGGGTTTCTGATTATTTCACCAACTATCTGATTACTTCAACTCTTTCCGGAAAACTGGAAAGACGATTACCATGACATTATCATAGCTTTTTGTTTTAACATCTCTTCTGCCATAGAATGCACAGGAAAGATTTCTAGGAAGGCAATGGCCTGAGGAGTTTTGCTACCTCTCTACTTTTAAATCTGCCTTTCCTGCAGTTCAAAGACAGCGACTGCAAGCGATACCCGGAGCACCGTGAAGGTCCCAACAATGAAAACCAGGACGAGAGACGCTGGACACCGGCACTGAGACCCTGGAATCAAAAGTCCTGACCAAGGAAAGCTTGACGCAAGAAAGTAGCTGTTCATCCCGCGTGGGGAGACGACTGACCACTGAGTCAGCGCACTGCCTCTCTGTCCTTGGAGTATAAACCACGCTCATCTGCAAGCAGCTCCTGAACCTCAGAAAGATGAAGTAAAGCAGATTAGTGTTCAGGCAGCCGTAATCTGCCTGCTGCTGTATGGTGGGGCCATGGAATTAGATTAAAGTGCCAGTTTATGTAACATCTGGGAGTGGGAGAAGAGGAGGGAAAGTGAGAAATACAGGGGTTTAAAAGTCTCATATTATTAATTCGAATATGCGGAGGTTTGAAAGAAGCATATTATGGGAGACAGTGAATTTTTTGTTAGGAAAGAAGTTTTCAGTTAGCAGTATGGACATATATGTCTAATTAAAATGTCAGTGAAAACAAAAAAAATTATTTTGGAAATAATGTGAATTTATGCCAAAACCATGGTCTTTTACTATAGCTTTGTATTATTTTGAAGTCAGGTAATAGCTCAGTGGTGCAGCGCCTGCCTGGCAATCACGAGGTTCTGAGTTCGATTCTTGGTACTCCTCCCCCGCCAAAAAAGAATGAAGTCAGGTAGTGTAAGGCCTCCTTTTTGTTCTTTTTATTCAAGATGGCTTTGGTTATTCAGGGTACTTTTGTGCAACAGATCTTTACAAGACAAAATTTTAAATGATATACTTTAGATAGAAAAAAAAAAAAAAGATTCCAAATAGTTAATCTAACATGCAAGAAAGAATAGTGCTTAAAGAAGATACTAAATATGTCAGTAAAACTAAACAAATATTGGCTGTGTAGACTTCAACTCGTATAGGGTTAAAAAAATGAAAGGTTGGCCGGTGAGATGGCTCAGCGGCTTAAGCGCCTGCCCAGCAAGCGCGAGGGCCCGAGTTCGACTTCCGGAACCCACATACAAAAAAGGGGCCGGTGATATCGCTCAGCGGCACGGGCGCCTGCTGGTGCGCGAGCTCCTGAGGTCGACCCCCCGGTACCCATAAAAAATAAATAAATAAATAAATAAATAAAAATAATAATAAAAGGTAGAATCAAAATACATGAAAATAACAGAATATTACTTAGAAAAATGGTGAGAGTTGCAGAGTTTTAAGGTCTTTGTGTTGTTGTAGATGGGTTAGGCATGCAAATTAAAAACCACAAATAAAGTAGAAATGCAATGTGCAACTTCCAAACTCTGCCAGAGACTTCAGCTATCTGTTATCAGATAAATATAATTATAATCTTGAAAACCTTTTAGTATTTCATAGAACAAGTAGGCAAATAATGAATA
This sequence comes from Erethizon dorsatum, assembly GCA_028451465.1. NCBI lineage: Eukaryota > Metazoa > Chordata > Mammalia > Rodentia > Erethizontidae > Erethizon > Erethizon dorsatum. The sequence continues at coordinate 57,786,834 of CM051830.1, read as the reverse complement.
TGAAGTTTAGAATAATTACATTAACAATCAAGGAATTTTGCATATAAATAAAACACTGACCCAAACCACTGGAGAATATTTTATACATATTTGTAATCACAAGGAATGTTCACCAAAATTAATATTATGTTGGCCAAAAAAAAAAAAACAAAAAAACAAAAAACGTGGTATAGGTCATTCTCACCTGAAATGCAATTACATTAAAAATCTATAATCGAAAGATGATAGATATAAAGTATAAAAAGTATGTTGGCACAGTTAAGAAACACTTCCAATAAGACATAAGCCAAGATAGAATAAGAAAAAACCATAATGAAAGTTATAAAATACAGTAAAACCTTGATTTGTGGCATAATTCCTTCTGGAAACGTGGTTGTAATCCAAAGCACTTGTAGAACAAAGGAAATTTCCCCATGAAAAATAATAGAAACTCAGCTTATTTGTTCCACAACCCAAAATCATTCACATAAAAGTGATTATAATACTGTCATATAATACAAAATAATAAAGAAAATACAAAATATAAAGAAAAATAAACAAATTAACCTGCACTTACCTCTGAAAACCTTTGTGGCTGATATGAAGGAGACAAGAAAGAGATTTATGGTATAGAATTACTTTCACTATCACCAACAGTCACTGCCAGAATCACTGCTATCTATTGGCTCAGTAGAATCGTTTTCTTTTCATGCTGTTTTGACAAGGAATTTAACCAGTGACACTTGCTCTTGTCCCCTTTTGAGGATTTCGAGGAAATGTGACATCGCATTGTCATGAAATAGATTCATCACTCACACTGCTACGTCGTTCAAACTGCTTATTCAAGTGGTGCTTTTCTACAGAATTTTGCACTGTTTCCCACATTTTACACATCTTCCTAATCTGTCTTTTAGGGGTTCCTCTGTCTTTGTCTCCTTGTCCTCTGCCGAGGAGATCTCCTCCAGAACCTCTTGCTGTTGGGAGACGGTCAGTCACAATCCCACAGCAAGAAGGAGGGAGGGAGGGACAGAGAGAGAGAGAGAACCATTGACTCAGTTGTGACTTTTGGCATCACATACCACTAGTACTGCATGAGACTGCTTGTTTATCAGGTTAAAATTTATTAGAAATGTTTGCTACTCTTGTGGAACACTCGCAGAACAAGTTACTCACAATCAAAGGTTTTACTATAATTCAATAATAAAATTTTACATGTAAAAACTGGTTTGACTCAAAGCAGTATCTACCAAAAAACTAATACCCCTAAATGTTTGTACTAGCAAAGATAAGAGCTATGCATACATCTTTAAAATAACAGACAAAACTCAGATAAGATAAAGTGCATTCATAAATATAAGAATAATCCAGACTTCTTGAATATAAACAGTAAGATATTTGTTTTGGATAAAGGGGGCTCTGCCATGCTAAGCTTTGTTATGAAACTATAATGATTAATTTTATGCATGGAATTTAATTAAACAAGCAGAGATAGAGCCACTTGTCCATAAACTTGAACATTGAGTTGTAAATATACCAATTCTGCCCCAAATAGTCTATAGTTTCCACACAATTCCAACTGAAATTACTTCAGTTTTATTTTGCAAAACTTGACAAGCTGATCCTAAAATTTGTATGGAAGAAAAACTTCTACAAAAGACTTCAACACTTTTAAAGAAATAAAGCAGGTTAAGGTGATTTCCTTTCCCAGAAATGAAGAATTGTAAATCTATAGTAATTAAGATAATACAACAGTGACACATTGATTAAAAAAAAAAAAGACACATAGATCAGGCTGCATAGACCACAAACCGATTCACAACCAGAAATAAACGTGATTTATTGTAGACCTAGCATCAAAGATCAATGGGAGGAGGAAGAGCTGCTCACCAAATTATGCAAGAACATTTAGCTGTATGAGAAAAGGTAGATTTGCACTGCCCCATCATGTCATACATAAAATTTACTTTCAAGCAGGTTGAAGACAAATATGAAAGGGAAGAAAAATTTTCAGCAGGGTGTATAAGAAAATTGCCCTATACTTTGGGGATAGAGGAAAATTTAAGACACACGAAAATGCTTAACGGTAAAAGAAAACATAAATAAATATCTCAAAAATAAATTATGTGCTCCTGGATAGGAAGAACCAATATAGTGAAAATGGCCATACTTCCAAAATTGTTATACAGATTTAATGCAATTCCAATCAAAATTCCAACAGTGTGGGGGCCGGTGAGATGGCTCAGCGGTGTAAGCGCCTGCCTTGCAAGCGTGAGGGCCCGAGTTCGACTCCCGGAACCCACATACGAAAAAGGGGCCGGTGATATCACTCAGCGGCACGGGCGCCTACTGGAGCGCGAGGTCCTGAGGTCGACCCCCCGGTACCCACCAAAAAAAAAAAAAAAAAAAAAAAAAACATTCCAACAGCATATCTCACAGAATTAGAGAAAACAATCCTAAAATTCATTTGGAATCAGAAGAGACCTAGAATAGCAAAGGCAATTCTGGGCAACAAACGCAAGGCAGGGGGCATCACAATCCCCTACTTGAAATTATACTATAAAGCTACTGTGATAAAAACAGTGTGGTACTGGCAAAAAAACAGACCTGAAGATCAATGGAACAGATTAGAAGATGCTGAAACAACCCCAGACATACTAAGCCACCTTATCTTTGACAAAGGTGCCAAACACATTCGCTGGAAGAAAGATAGCCTCTTTAATAAATGGTGCTGGAAAAACTGGCTCTACACATGCCGAAGATTAAAACTAGACCCATATCTTTCACCATGCACTAAACTAAATTCAAAACGGATCAGAGATCTAAATATTAAAACAGAAACATTAAATCTGCTGGAAGGTAGGACAGGTAAAACCCTTGAAGACATTGGTGTAGGCAAAGACTTTATGAATAAAAACTCAACCGCACAGGAACTATCCCAAAGAATCAATAACTGGGATCTCATCTTATTAAAAAGCTTTTGCACAGCAAGAGAAACCACCAACAGAGTGAAAAGACAACCCACAACGTGGGAAAAAATGTTTGCCAGTTGTTCCTCAGACAAAGGATTACTATCGAGAACATACAAAGAACTCAAAAAAATCAGACCTCCCAAATTTAAAGACCCACTCCAAAAATGGGCATCTGAGATGAATACACATTTCTCAGATGAAGAAATACTAATGGCAAATAAATATACAAAAAAATGTGCAACATCACTAGTCATTCGAGAGATGCAAATTAAAACAACACTGAGATACCATCTCACCCCAGAAAGAATGGCTACTATAAAGAAATCAACTAATAACAAATGCTGGAGGGGCTGTGGGGAAAAAGGATCCCTTCTTCACTGTTGGTGGGAGTGTCGACTGGTACAGCCACTGTGGAAGTCAGTGTGGAGATTCCTCAGAAAACTAGGGTTGGAGGTCCCATTTGACCCAGCTACTCCCTTTCTGGGCATCTTCCCAGAAGAATTAAAAACATCGTACCACAGTGATATATGTGCACCCATGTTTATAGCAGCACAATTTGCAATAGCTAGATCTTGGAAACAATCCAAATGCCCATTGACTGAGGAATGGATAAGAAAGATGTGGTATTTTTATACAATGGAGTACTACTCAGCCATAAAGAAGGATAAACTAGAGACTTTTATAGGTAAATGGATGCAACTCGAGAAAATACTCATAAGTGAAATAAACCAGATGCACATGTGTAAGCATCGTATTGTCTCTCTAGTATGAGAAACTGAAAGAGTAAATAAGATCCAAAATGTACAATAGACATGGTGAATCAAAAAGAAACTGGTCAAAAGGAAAGAGAGACTGGAATAGGGAAAAGAAAGAAGGGAGAGGGAAAAAAAAGTTGTATATATATATAAGATGGTTAAGATAGATACACTACCAATTTTACTTAGTTCATTGAAGAGTAAGTTTTGTGCCAATAATATTTGGACAATTGAATGCTAATGTCTGGTATCCTGAATAACTAACTTAAAGATAATAATATGTAATGCATTAACCATTGTTACACTCATATTATGGTGTTTTGAAATTTTGTTCTTTTTTTTGATGTTTTGTTTTTTCTTCTCTTTAAAATAAAAAAAAATTATGAACTTCCATTCATCAAAAGACACCACAAAAATGATGCAAAGAGGAGCCGGAAATGGAAAAACTCACATAAAAAGTGTAAATGCCAAAAATAAATGATTAACATGCAGAATATAGATTCTTGTCAATCAATTAAAAAAGCAAAATATCTTATGGAAAACTAGTCCAAAATATATAAATATTTCCCAGTAGCAGAAATGCATGAAATAAATGTCCAGAAAACGTATCCACATGTACTTTTCATGAATTAGGGGAATGCAGGATAAAACTGCAGTGCGGCGCTGTTCTTACCTCACCTGTGTCCCACACCGAGGCACTTGGACAGTTGTAATTGGAAGCATCCTAAGTAGTTATATAAATGCTTCATTGTGTAACTAATGTGTTTCTTGCACACAAACTCTTTCTGGAAGGTAAGACTCTTCTCCATCCTAATTTTGACATCCATTCTCTTTTCCTGGAATCCTTTCTAACGCATCCTTGGGGTTTCCCTCAAAAGAAGAGATTTCAGCGGGCGTCAGTCTGACCTCTCCAATCAAAAGTGAAGAGTTTTAGTCAAGTCCCTTAAATTCTGGGCTCTAATCCTCACTTATGAAGTGAGTAGAGCTAGAGTTCCCCTCAGAAATTTCAGACTAGCGGCACTTGAAGCCTGACAATGTACTTGTTTGGCTCGTACCATACCCTTGAATTTTTAAAATATAACTATCAATATGTAAATATCGCCAGCCTGAGACAGCAGCCTCCATCATTCCATACCGTGCGACACCCTAACTGCTGGATTTGACCGCTTCCTCGCCACTGATGGCAACAAGTCTGCAACCTCTGCAAGATGCTTTCTACATTTCTTTACTGAAGCTTAAAACATTAGCACAGCGTACCCTTAACCAGAAATCTACTTAATTACCATAAGGCACTATGACTTGTTCCATTCATCGTGTGTCCCATCCATATGATGTGTGCGGTTTTACACAACTTTGTTCTGTGGGGTTGGCATGGGTGCCTTCCCAGCACACACACACGACTCACCCCCTACTGCCATCAGAGCGCCCGGTGAGTGCACTGCCTCCACTCCACCCTGCTGGTCGCGGGCAGAGGAAGTGCTTCAGGTTGACGCTGTGGTTAATTTCCCACACAATCCCTGCTGCAGGGTCATCAGTAAATATGCATTTGATATAATATGGTGTGGATGCATGAAGGAAATCTGAGCCACCTCCAGTTAGTATGTGTCCAGCACAGGATCTACAGAATTTTCTGTAAAGGGCCAGAAAGTAAACATTTCAGAATTTGAGAAGCATACGGTCTCCAATGCTCGACTCAGCTCTGTTATTGCAGTGGGCCTTGGAAGGAATTGGCAAAGCGGTGTTAGGATCTTGCAAGTCTAAAATCCCTCAGGCATGTACCTCAGCAGGCTGCAACCGCGGGGAGCTCATGCTACAGAGCAGAGGCGGTTTTCCTTTTGCCCTGAAACCTCAGCTTTTGGCCTTATGTTCTTCAACTGATTGAGTGAGATCCCCCCACAATAACGAGGATAATCTGCTTCACTTGGTATGGTTAGCTGCTAATGATCCTAACTATATCTGCAAAATGCCTCGTCAGCAACATGTAGAGCAGTACTCCACTAAATAACTGAGTACTACAGCCTAGAAAAATAGATATAAAATGTTATTTAATGTGAATTTCATGTACTTTTCACATCACAAAGCATTATTTTTCTTTTGATTTTTTTTTTTCTGAAAGATTCCAAAATGTAGACACCTTTGTTAGCTCATAAGAGGGTCGCACAAGACCAGGTGGTGGCTAAATTTGGTCCTCGGGCCATTATTTTCCACTCCTTGCTTCAGCAAAGCCTTCTGTGCACATTATTGATATGCATTGAACGTGTATCGCGTTTCTTTCATGTACATCTGTGAACACAGATGGAAAGCACTCTAAAACATTAGTTAATGACAGCTATTCTCAAAACAAGGCTTTTTGTGGCCCCCAAATTGAGAAAAGAATAAGAGAAATTGTAAATATTCAATTTCTGGAGTCTTTAATAATATTGAAAATCATCATTATCCCACACTGTCTATGGGTAATGCTACCCAAGAAAAGAAATAGAGAGAGGAATATCTGCCAGGGTCTTTCAAGATCTTTAGTTCCACACAGTAAGAATGAGTGGTAAAATAATAATGAAATATATTGATAAAAGAGATACGGAACACAACCATTATTTATTTTCTTACTAAATAATCTCAAACTCAGCTTCGGAGCATGCACACACATACACACTCACAAGCACACATACACACACTTTATTCTTTATTACTCTCACTAATGTACTTAGTATATGTTAGACATTTTTATTTGCAATACCAGGGGATTGCACCCAGGGGCACTCTATCCCTGAGCTACATCCCCAGCCCCTTTTTATATTTTTTAATTTTGAGACAGAGTCTTGCTAAGTCACTAAGTTGCCCAGACTGGACTCGAGCATGGGATGGTTCTGCTTCAGCCTCTGGAGTCCAGTGATTAGAAGCATGTGCTACCACGCCCAGCTATGTTAGATGTTAGCCTTTTAATCAGGTATAGGTGATAAAAAAAGATCAATAAGACACATTTCTTCAAGAGTTCACAGCGTTAGATAAGGAAAATTGTTAGTCATGCACCATTTATCAGCCTTTTCTGCAAAGTTATCTGATTTAATCTCCCAAACAACTCAATGTAGAGTTGGAGATAAAACTACAGGATCAATTCAATTTGAATTTCACATGAACAACAATTCATAATTTAGAATGCACTCTAGGCAATATTTGAGTCATAGTAAAAGTGATTGGGACATATTTATGTTAAAAATAATCTGAAATTCATATTTGTCTCATATTTTTGCTACATCTTGCAATCTAGTTCAACGAGATATAGGAATTATTGTACCCAGTTTATGTCTGAGTAAAGAGGTGCTTAGAAAGATTATTTCATTGTTCAAATTCACATAATGGAATTCCATGCAAATTTTCTGAGGTAGAATCCAATAGGAAGACAGAGAAATAGAGTGTCTTATTGGCATACTGGACAGACAAAAGGATGAAATTAATTTCATAACTTCATGTGGTCAAATGTTTAGGTAGAACCTGAAAAGTGTGTGCCGTATATGTAAGAATAAATAAAGACAAAACAAATTGGAACTATTTAATTATCATTTTATCTTACAAAATAATGTTCACTTTTTCAAGTTTCTATTTGCACTTAAGTTTGCCATTTCAGCTACAACCTGTATATTACAGTAATATTTACAATAAGCGATCATATTTAGTTGCCCTTTTTTCAAGATTAGTAAATAATGTACAAGATGCTAATTCCAATTAACATCTAGATAAAAAGCCCACATTTTATTATATCATTTGCAAAGAAATCATATATCGAGCACAGACAGCAAGTCAACTTTTTTATCATTTTAGTTTATCAGTACACGTTTGTGGTTTATAATTATTACATTCATCATGTGGAGTTGGTACATACACGTAGCACATCTTCATTCCTTTTCTTATCCCTTTTCCCTTCCTTCCCTCCCCCCCCGGATCTCCTTTCCTTTTCTGTACCTGTTTGCAGTATATAATGCTCACATTCTTTGTGAAGCTTAAATGTCACATTTTTTCTCTTACATGAAAAACCCAGAGTAAAATAAACAAAATACAAGATAGATAAAGGAAGTAGGGAGACAGATCTTTCTCTAAGAGGAAGGAGATCAAGAGATGGAGGGATGGAGAGGAGAGGAAGGGATAAGGGACAGAAAAAAAAAAAAAAAGAATTGGGGTGAGTTATGTCCATGCACAAACTCCACTCAAGGAATGTAAACTTTATGTACAGAGAGTGAAATGTTAGGGGAAAATGTGTCTTGTTACTTTGTCTTAAAGGAGATCAGGGTAGGTTAGAAGAAGAAAGCTAAAAGAACTAAAAGAGCTAAAGGAATTATTTCACACATCCAATCTTTAATGAAACAAGAATATTCATTGTTTCATGGTTTCACTTGTCTAGATGGAAAAGATAATTAAGGTGGATAATCGGGTTCTGATTACATGCAATGTGTGATTATTTCTTACTTGAGTGTGTTATGTAAATAGAAAAGTTCTTCATTCCCATAAAATATAGTTGGAACTAATACATCACTAACATGTATCATTTAAATTAACACAACAGTGGCTGTCTTCCTTGCACAAACACAATGAGGCCATCTTCCCCGGAATTGTGGTATGAATTAAATTCGTGAACTGAGGTACCACTGTCTCATCACTAACTGCTTAGACGTCTCTAGAATAGATAAACTTTCATTTTAGCACAGTGGCTTAAGAAGTAAGTTTTTATTATCTTTATATCTCTTCCATCATCTTTAGAAGACTTAAAGGGATGAGATTTGAGAAAGACAATTGTTCCCTGTGTGATTAATAGATATCACAGATGAATAGTAAACGAGTCACAAAATAAGAATAAAACTTAGAAGGATGATAAAAGAGATAATAAGCTCTACGTGCAAAGCCATACTTTGGTCCCATAATGTAAAACTTAGGAAAGAGGAAGCCCAAAAGTGGTGAGGAAAACGTGCCCACAGATCTGCACAGCATTTAAACTTTAGCAAATTGATTCATTTCTGACCATAACCCTTGAAATTATCACAGAAAGATGGTTGCAGAATTTCAGAGGAAAACATATGCATGCTACTGTTTCATTTCGTCACCCTTTCCGAAGTAGCGGAGCAGGCGTGGGCTCTGCAGGGGAAAGGGGATAACCAAACGTGTACGTAAGCGCTCTCTCAGTCCCTTTGGATCTAGCTTTATGAGTGAGTTTATACTTACTACTCACAGTTTCAACAATTACAAGTGCTTGTGTTTTAAAACTCATGAAACCTGGGCAGAGAGTCTCTTTCACCATCCGAATTTTGGCCCCCTCGAAGAAGAATGCCCGGTAGGTGATAGAGGGAAGGACGCACTGTCCCTCAGGACAGCTTGGCTTCTCTCTAGCTGCTATTTCTTCATTCGAGAAGGATGTCAGATACGTCCTTTTACTGCAGGGTTTCTCAATTAATTTTTGAATGTAGCTCTTTGTCCTTCTGGTGGTGTAATTTTAAGGGCTTTAAGATGCATAAACCGAAGAAAAAGGAAGATACGGTACAGGAAAACTGTTATTCAAAAACATCAATTATGTGTGAGAATCTAAATGATATTCTGCACAAAAGTTTAAAACATCTTGGATTACAGACTCATGTATACACTGTTCAGAATGCTTTAACCTCAATATAACACGAAGGTTGCAACCTAATTTCACTACATATTGTCTATTGTATTGGAGCCCCAAGTTATTTTATCAAACGTGAATTTTATTGCCTTCAAAGATAAGAAGAATATACGGGGTTATGTTACAACATGCAATACATGCACATATGCATAGATTCCCTGAATGGGAGGTTTCCATCCTTTCCCAAAAAGCAGAAAATCTGCAACCTTGGATGCAAATTCACACACAGCTGCCCTTGGGGGCGCTTGGAGAATCACCGGCATTGTACAAGGGGCTTGCATGCTGTCCCTCACCACATCCCACACCTACCTTGCCCCACTCAATCAAGGAAACTGCTGGAGGAGGAGAACCATGGGAGTTTGATGGCCCAATGGATATTAGCTGAAATCAGAATGGAGCTTTTTTACCTAATGTTATGGGAAGAGCAGTACATGAGTTTAGGTCCAGGCTTACCAAGTTTTTAACCTTGTCCTCTAAAATGAGGATTCTGGGACTGCTAACTTGCCAGGTAGACTAAGGACTCGGCACACTATGTTTTAAATAAATCACGCATCTGGTGTATGGTAGCTCTCCAACTTCGGATTTCTAGAAAATAAACTTCTACATCTTCACATTGTCTTTAAAGGGGCTTCATAAATGGACACTGGCCTGTCAAGTCGTACAATAAAACTCAGTGACAGTGAAGTATGACTGTTATTCACTGGCTGTGTAAAAAGAAGATAGATTAATAAAAGAAGATGGATAAAGAACTGGTTGTGAAATACTGAGATTGGAAAAATATGGCTTGTGACTTAGAGGGGAATGATACATTTAAATAAATCAGACTGGGAAAATAATCTTTTTAAGCCAACAAGGTATTTTCTCTCCGGTAACACTTTTTTGAGTGAGTAGCACTCAACATGCCACTGACTTTGTGCATTAGATATTACATTTTTTTTTCAGAATGTTAAACAGTCTCAACATGTTGGTGAGTGCTGTTGTGAAATACGTATTTATCTTAGTTCAGGCTCTGACAAAATATGATTACCTTGGTGGCATAGAAAGAAGAGAAACTTATTTCTCACATTTTTGGAAGCTGGGAAGTCCAAGATCAAGATATGGGTAAATTTAGCACCTGGGGAGAGCCTGCCTTCTAGTTCATAGATGCTACCTTCTCCCTGTGTGGAGACAGGAGGAAGGGTCTGCTTGGATCTCAGGGGTCTCCTTTATAAGGGTGCCTATTCCATTCATGAGAAGTCTGCCCTCATTCACAAAATCATCTTCCAAAGAGCCCCACTCCTTAATACGTTTGCATGGGTGAATAAGTTCTCGGTGTAAGGATTGTGGGAAAACAGAAATATCCAGGTCATAACCATGCTAGTTACAGACGTTCCTAAATGCCTTAAAATGTAATGAAGATGTGCTAATGGATAGAAATTTTTTATCAGTTTTTAAAATGTAATTATTCTTATTCTTTTCAAATGAATTCTTTTCATTCTGATTAATGAAATCAATTCAGCTTTCATTTATTGACTTATGAAATGAATTCAGACTTGTAAAATCCAAAAAAGATGCAAAGGGTAAATTATTTTCCAGATATTTTCTGTGTCTCTTGATAATTCAATTACTTTTCTTCAATTAGTTTCAATAGCTAACCCACCAGGAAGAAGGGTAAGATTCCAGTAGTACGAAAGCATCTTTTGGCATAATATGACTGTTTATTATAATAGCGTTCAAAGCATCCAGAGTGTTGAATGACCCCAGGAAGAGTTCAGACTTTTCCTACTCAAAGAAATGCACTGGGAAACTAGAATACTAGCTTTCTACTAATCACAATGGAAAGCATGTTTGCTTTACTTTTTATATATTTTATCCTACTTGAGAATAACTGTTCTCCCACAAACCACAGGGTTAAATTCGTATAGATGAGTGTCATGATTTAAAAATGCATCCTCCAGGGCCGGTGAGATGGCTCAGTGGCTTAAGCGCCTGCCGGGCAAGAGCGAGGGCCCGAGTTCGACTCCCGGAACCCACATACGAAAAAGGGGCAGGTGATATCGCTCAGCGGTACGGGCGCCTGCTGGCACGCGAGGTCCTGAGGTCGACCCCCTGGTGCCCACAAAAAAATAAAAATAAAAATAAAAATGCATCCTCCAGAGAGAAGCCTTGCCAGAAAAAAAGCAAGTTCTAGGAAGTCAGATATTTGTTTTGAAGACTATACAAATTTCGCTATTAATATTGATGACCTATCACTGTTTCAATCAACCCATATCAAATAATTTTATAAAGTGAGGAGAAAATGGAATATTGCATTTCCCCTTTGTTAAGAAAGAATTTTTTAGGGTAGTTTTTTTACATTTATACAAAGAGAAGTTTAGAAATTATGCCAGCCTGTGTAATTTACGGGTCTGTAAATCACGCCTTGCAACCAAATAGCTATATTTTATTCCAAGCTCATTCTCATCAGATGGTAGTCTGCAAATATTTATTGAGCAGTATTGAGTCTCAATTCTTCCTTCCTCCATTTTTCATTCAAACACAAATATTTCTTGACTTCTTGTCACATTCCATCCCCTGTGGCAAGTGCCAGGGATCCAGTGATAAATGAGACAGAATCCGCAGCTGTCACGGTGTTTGACCTACTTGGGACAGGTGGTGATGAAACGCTCACACATGGCAGGGCGCCGCCTTAGCCAGAGGATCGGATCTCACAGAAGTGTTTCTCAAGCCAAAGCCTGAAAGATCCACTGTAGTTTCAAAAATAAAAATAAAAAATAGATCTCGAACTTTGTCTTGTTATGGGAAATGTTTATTGGCAACAGTGAATACATCCAAAATAAAATCTTTTGAAAAGTGAACCATGTGTAGCACATTATTTACTTTTATTGTTTATTAAATAATATATTGAAAAAACCTCTACCTGAAGGAATTTTTATTGCAGTCTAATGACTTAATAATGAAATTTATACAACCAGACTATTGTAGTTAGTTTAAAATTTTTAATGTCCAATGAAGGATATTGTATGTACACTGGAACATGGTTTTTGGTTATAGCCATGTTAGCATTTTATAGCATAGCGCTCTGTGTACAGGCTGTGGGAAAGATGGCGGGGAGGCTTATACCGTGGAATCCAGGCACCAAAGAGTGCACCAATCATTAAGACAACTAGTGTGAAATCTTGGTGCCAGGGAGTAAAAAGAAGGGAATTCTGAATGGCAGGAACTTACGGTGGAAGAGCGAAGGCTGGAAAGGTTGGCAGTGGCCCAGTAGAAGAGTTTGTCTTTTGTTCTGAGGATGAAGTGAAACTTCAAGTCCGGTAAGAGAAACAACAGCATCACTGGAGGTGTTGGGTGGAGGTAGGAGAGTCAAGAGAATGGGTTCGTTTCTTTGCTTATGGTGAGTAAAGCAATGGTGTGCTTGAGGGCTGATGGGAATGGTACAACGGAAACAGAAACCAGCACCGAAAAATCTTTCACAGGTATGAAAAAGGAGACAATAGAGGAAGAATGTCCTTGGGTCTCTTGGAGCAATGGACTCTGACGCCCCCAACCACACACACACACGTACGCCGTGTGTGGCCTTAGAAAGGAACTCAAAGTCTTCTGGCACAGTAGCCGTGGTGTGACTCCTGGGACTTTTCAAAACCTATTTTCTCTCAATGGAATTGTGAGGAAAGATAAGGTACAACTAGCCATTGTAGATCCATGTTGCCTAGAGAATAAGACCTACCCCGAAAATGATGAGCCTTTAAAACTACAGATCAAAACTACCAGCTCTACTCAGCCTGTCCTTGCCTCACCTGCCTTATGGAGTAGCCACTGAGCAAGAGGATAGCGATGCAGGGAAGGCAAGGACAGGCTGACCAGGGCTGGCAGTTTTGAGCGCTGGTTTTCGAGGCTCACTACTTTCCAGTTAGGTCTTATTTTCAGGGAAACTGGGTCAGTTACTGAAAATGAATGGATTGGGAAAACATAATGTGATTTGGAGACTTATCCTTTATGATGATTTCACCTCAAAATAATTTTAAAAGTAGCTTTAATTAAAACATAAAATTGCTGCATATCTAAAGCATAACAGACACAAATAAAAGCATTTTTTTTTTTTTTTTGTGGGTACCGGGGGATCGACCTCAGGACCTCGTGCGCCAACAGGCACCCGTGCCTCTGAGCGATATCACCGGCCCCTTTTTCGTATGTGGGTTCCGGGAGTCGAACTCGGGCCCTCGCGCTTGCAAGGCAGGCGCTTACACCGCTGAGCCATCTCACCGGCCCAAATGAAAGCATTTTTGAAAACAGAAAAATTCGTTGTTATGCACTTTAATTCTGCATGATTTTCCATGACCTTAAATGTTCCCAAAAAGCTCATGTGTTGAAAGGCTGACCCCGTAATGAGCGGAGGTGAGGCCTTTAGGAAGTGACAGCATCATGGGGTTTGTGACCTCATGAATGGATTAATCCATGTATGGATTCTTAGCATAATAGGCTTTGGAGAAGCAGTGCAAACTTGAAGACGTTGGGTATAGTTAGAGAAAGCAGGTCCTTGGAGGGGTGCCCTGCCCTTGACTGGCGTACTCTGTCTCTGGCCCTCTCTTCTCTCTCCCTGCTTCCTGGTCACTGTGTGTTGAGTAGTTTGTTCCACAAGACCTTCTCCATCCTGACATTTGGCCTTGATTGAGGCTCAAAGCAATTGGCCCAAGCATGCCATGGACTGAAACCTCTAAAACCATGAGCCTAAACAAACCTTTCCTCCTTTCAAGTTGACTCACTCAGGAATTTTGCCACAGCAGTGGAAAGCTGGCTAACACAATCTACTAGAGAAAGGACAGGCACATGGCAAGTGTGAAGCAACTATAAATAGAAATGGACAGGCAAAAATTAGGTTCTGACAGATCTGAGTTAAAGTCATGGAAGTCCACTGGCCTTTTCAACTAATTGAGAATGTTGGTGACAAAAATGGATTGTTTGAAAAGCAGCTAATTTTCTAACACTTAGAAAAATCTGTCATTTAAAGTAAGTCAAATATTACCACCTTTGCAGTAGAACTGACAAGTAATTGCTGCTTTTTTAAACTATCTATGGCATTTTAGAGATAAAAACACATCTTTTCTAGTAAGACTGAAATGCTACCATTTACTCAGTTGGTGGTAATTTTCTGATAATTAGGTAATCTAGTGAAATGTCATGTGTCTCCTCAGGCTCTGTGGAAATGCAGTGTGGACCCTTTCTTTCAAAGGTGATGCATTTATATTACTTCACCAGGAGTGTCATAAAGTAAGCAAACTTAATGAGCATTCATTCTGCATTTACACTTAATAATTGAGGATGCTGTAGTTTTTAAAAACAAAAATAAAGACTAATTTTTGGACTTCGTGTGTTATAGGAAAATTTTTGGCATATATCCAGCATAAAGTCCTTGGAAAAATAAATCATCACCTAATATATTGTTTATTTTTGTTATTAATTAATAGTATTTTGAGAAAACATTCATCCAAAGAAATTATATTGCAATCTAATGATGTAGTGGTGAAAATCATACACTCAGGCCATTGCTCTTAGTCTAAAATCTTTAATGTCCTTTGAAGAATATAGTCTGTACCATAGAACACATTTTTTATGATAGACAACTTAGCATTTTATAATGTATTACTCTGTATTTGGATAGTGTTTTATTTCACCTCTCTACTTGTTTTCTGTTGTACATTTTTTCTATCAAAGGAGTACATAGTCCATTATGAAAAATATCTCAGAATCTTTCCTGATGCTTAACAATACATCGCTCAATCTTTTTTTTTTTTTGTGGGTACCGGGGGGTCTACCTCAGGACCTCGCGCGCCAGCAGGCGCCCGTGCCACTGAGCGATATCACAGGCCCCTTTTTCGTATGTGGGTTCCGGGAGTCGAACTCGGGCCCTCACGCTTGCCGGGCAGGCGCTTAAGCCGCTGAGCCATCTCACCGGCCCACATCGCTCAATCTTAAACTTGAGTATATGTTTACTGAGTTCAGTTATTATTAAAATGAAGATTAAACTTAATTTCATTGGCTAATTTTTTGGTAAAGAAATGTTTGTTGTTAGAATTGTGACTATTTGAGGTTCAAATAGTAATTTTCTTTTCAGATCATTTCAATACATGGTAAGATGTAAGAAAATAAATATTCATGACAAGTTACCTGTAAAATGTATATTTTGAACCCTTAGGTATATTGCTTTACAAGGGAGGAAGAAAATGTTGACATGCTAATTTGAATTCTTAAAAAGAAAAATATTAATCCAACTATTGTACAAGCTGATAGTTCCTTGGGTATTTTCATAGAGCAAGAATGTCATAATAGAAAAGCCTTGACTGTTTTTTTTTTTACTTGTGATGACTTTTTATTAACACATAGTAGTTGTAATGCTAATAGGATCCCATGTGATATTTCTATGCATGCATCTAGCAGGCATTGAGCTTCTTTCTCTCTCTCTCTAAACTCACTGCATTTTCTCCCATGCTTTATCACCTCTATAAATCCAAGATTTTTCTACATTCAAAACTCTGTCTCAGACCACAGATTTTGTAATGTCTTCCTAATGCATTAAGTTTACTTCCACACAACATGAAAAAGTATTTCTTTCTTCACATTTCTCACTTTCTTCCTATATTTATCAGCTATAGATGGAGTTTCTTCTCTGAACATGCTCAGTGTACCTCGTCCAAATTAGACAAAAATTGTTTCCTTCATGAAGCCTTTATTTTCCTAATCTTTCCCCAGTATTTTAGGAATCAGTACCCAACATCCAGAAACAATTTCTGCCTAAAATACAGACCAAAGTAAAGATGAAGACTATGAGAATGGGAGACAGGTCGCTAGTAATGAGTAGCACCCCAGAGGTATGGGATTTATCATTTTATAATTTGGCACCATAAACACTTCATGAACTCTGAAGTATACCTTTTCTTTCATCCATTTAATCATTAATTCAACATTTTTATGATACCTCCTTAGAGGCAGGCCTTTTACTAGAGCTTAATATATGCACTATTGCAATCACGTGGATCTCAATCTAGGATTTCACAGGAAATACCACGTTCACAGCTTTATGTCTTAAGTTTCACCACACAGCTGATATTTTGCTAATTTCAAAAACTCTAAAAGTTAGTTTAGTGTCTTATACTCTGATTTCAAATTGGCATTTTAGGGCTTTTTAAAATTGTAATTTCTTGGGTTTCATGCTCTGGCAGTTTTAGTGTGGAATTAGCCCAAGGTAGTTTTATAGCAATAAAGGGTAAGTCTCATTGAAGAAGCCTACTAGTTCTTTACCTCTTGTACTTTTATTTCTTACTCCAAAACAACTAAAAACTAGAAAAGAAACTATATCCAAGGGAATTAGCTCTCAAGTATGATCTGAAACTATTGGGACATAAATTATTTAGTTTTTAAAATAAAATCATATGCCTTCTAGTCTTGCACCAGAGAAATTATTGGGTTGGTTTCAAAATGAATCAATTAGTACCTAAGGCTTTGGACTGCTTTATAATGTCATGAAGAAGATG
This sequence comes from Erethizon dorsatum, assembly GCA_028451465.1. Classification (NCBI taxonomy): domain Eukaryota; kingdom Metazoa; phylum Chordata; class Mammalia; order Rodentia; family Erethizontidae; genus Erethizon; species Erethizon dorsatum. The sequence goes on along the minus strand of CM051830.1, from coordinate 57,769,973 downwards.
TCTAGTAATTCTAAAAGCTGACTATCACAAGTTTATTGCCATATTATGAGTACATTTCCAAATTACAAGGCAAGCAGAAAAGTAAAGGGGAAAAAGCCAACATTCTTGCCTAGAAAGGCAACTGTGAACTTGTGTGGAGGCCAAACTTGGTTTATAAATTCAGGCCTCCTGGCAATAATGATTTAATATTATTGTAAGAACATGAGCAAAAAACTACCTGTGTCAGGAGAAAGGGATTATATATTATTTATATGACTTTTTTATTATTGCTGCTTTTCTTCCACTACGTGTAAAGTGCTTTCAAATATCCTGGCAATGCTGAAAAATCCTTTGTTTGCTTCATCAGTTCTTTCTTTCAGAAGGGGAAAGTAAATTAATGGTTTATCATTTGCCAAACATCACATTTCACAACTTCCTACTAAACGTAAGAGAATGATGATAAGGCAAAGTGCAGAAGTCTACCTGTCCTCCCACCACATTTTCATCTACAGAACTAAGCAGACAGGCTCTAGCCCTGCTGTCTGTAAACATGCACACAGGATTTGCTATGTAATAATCAGTTGCCATGAATTTAAGCAATCTAACTTTCAGGCAGGCAGAAAATTTTGGATTCAGGAGTATTTATGGAAGACAGGAATTCTGTTGTCCCGTGTAACTAAACTAAGGACAGGACCTGGTCCAGCTAGACCCAAAGATGGTGACCACCAGAACTGGAAATACCAATACCAGCAAAGTGCCTTTCATTGGACATCAATTTCTGTTTCCATCTGCTTGTCATTTCCCTTTACCTGAGTGGACAGCAATAAATACAGCAAACTTCCTGGTAAAATACGCAGCACCCACATTCACACCAAAATAACAGACTCAGAAAAAAGTAACTACTACAAAACCACTACCCTGTAGCTCTTCTTTCACATCATTGGCTTTTATTCCAAGAAAGGGAAAACAAACCTAGGGAAGAATGTTGCTTGGCTAGGTACAGGGTCACATGCTCTGCACCATTGGCTAATGATTCTGCTACTAAAATTAACAAGCCCAACAATAACTACACCTCTCTGATGGTGGTGTTGTTCTTAGAGAATATTGTTAAAGGGGACTGAGTTGAACCCTAGCATTAGGGGACTGCATATCCCAAAAGAAAGAACAGAGATTCTGGATAGACAAGCATATGCAATCACTCAAATTATGAAGTGAAACTTCTCACCACTGAAGACCATTTTATGGCATGTATAATACTAATGAGAAACCAAGTTATGGCCAAGAGAGAAAACAAAGCAAAATGTGGGAAATTAAAGTACGTAGCAAGCACGAATCCAAATAGATAAAGTCACAGAAGGCCCACACAGCACCTGTCATAGCTATATTTCATGAACATAAGCCTCAATAAACATTATTTGATAAGGATAACCAAAAATCATCTAGGTGATTAGCGGTGCAATCAGCAAACTAAATTAGATGGACTTCCTAGAAAATATGTCATGCATATTCATGCAAAAACAATTAATTTGAAGGACTAATGACATTTCAAAATGGGGGAACTAATTAGAAGAATAATTTAAAATATAATCTCATTAGTGTTGATTAGCTTTACAATAGTTTATAGAAGACTAGAGAAAGAAAATGAGAACTAGAGATATGAGGAAATTAGTTAATAAAATAGAGACTAATATATGAAATTATCTCATTGAAAAAAGTCATTTTTTCCTAAAACACAAGGGAAGAGAATAAGAAGAAAAAAATTCTGATAATCAAAAGAAAATTAGTTAATAAAATAGAGACTAATATATGAAATTATCTCATTGAAAAAAGTCATTTTTTCCTAAAACGCAAGGGAAGAGAATAAGAAGAAAAAAATTCTGATAATCAAAAGATGTCAGTAATTTCTGTAACTGTTAATAAGCAAATTCAGTAATTATGAACAAATAAGTACATTATTACTTTCCTTCTAAAGAGTTAAAATTACAAAATGATGTAATTTATTAGTAAATTTCACCTTTATAACCATATATATTCAGTTATGAGAACATTGATGATGTTTTATGCAGAAGAACAATAAATAAAGGGGGGAAATTTTTCAAAATAGTGTAGCATCCTTCATTTTTTATTAGATTAGAAGGAATTTTATTTTAACTTACTTGGTCAATATGTTAAATGGAAAATATGTTAAAAGCTTATTCTCCCTGGTAAGTAAAATTATGAACACTGATTAAAGAGTTTTCATGTCTCTCCAAAATATAAATCATCAAATTATATTACAAATTTCAAGACAAAACTTTGCACATGTTTTGGATTTATACCAGTGTGTATGTGTAGGATATGCACCTATATGTACATATACACATATATGCATACAAGGGGTGATCAAAATATATGGTGAATGTTTAAATTTTTTTTAAAAAAATTGTTACAATAAAAGACACATTATCATTAATCCCTCTCAAAATGTTTGCCCTCACTTAGAACATACTTATCCCATCATTCTTACCACTTTCTGGAGCACTTCTGGAAGTCCTCTTTCATGAGTGTCTTTCTGAGCTGTGAATGCTGCTGGCAAGTGTCATCCACCAGAAAAGTAGGCATGTAAAAATATTGTGCTGCATCCTTATCCACCTTATTCACTGGACTTGACACTATGCAATTTCTGGCTCTTTCTCAAAGTCAAAATACATATGAAATGTAAATAGATATGAAATGTAAACATTCTGATTGATTTAGGACACTGAGGCAGCCACAATTGCTCAACTAAAGACACTTGTGAAAGAGGACTTTCAGAACTGTTCCAGAAAGTAGCAGAAACAGTGGGATAAGTGTGCTTGAAGTGAGGGGAAGTATATAGAGGGAGATTAACAGTGATAAATCATTTATAGTAAGAAATTTTTAAAAATTTAAGCAATCACCATATTTTTAATGTACCTCCTGTACACATAAATAATCATGTGGTATGTTAAATTTTATTCTGCCATATTGGTACCAAAAGGTTTAGCTTCAAGATTTCTCATCTTAAGAAACCATACAATATGTAAGATAAATTGAAATACTCCAGTTGCCTTCTATCTAGTTTTCATGCTTATGTAATTTACCAATTGTCTATTCCCAAAATGGAAATAAAGCTTCTACATATGCAATTCATCCAATGCTTTGTGGCTCAAAGCCCTGCTCAGATTGTCCTTGTCACGCAGAGGAAAGGTTGCAGTCCAAGAGTTTTCTCAGCACCTGACCTATCCATTGGCCCTGTCCCTCATGCTCCTTGGGATCTCAGACTTTCTTTCACCACATTAGCTTCTTACTGTTTCTCCAGCACAGAGGACTGCATGACAGTTGCCTACTCTCAAATGCCTCCTTTTCTGCAAAATCAATACTTATATCATTTTTTAAAATTGAATCCCATAAGCCCAGAATTCCTTATGACCTCTTTTACATTTTTCCCATGGTGCTAATCTTCCAATATGGAATGTGCTCTTTAATATGTTTTTCTTTATTATCTTTCTCCCCTGGCCAAAGTGCAAACTTCAAGATGGAGAAGATGTCTGTATGTTTTGTTCCCATATCCCCCTCTCTCATTTTTGGCCCTGTTACATTTAGACCCCGTGGGGATCTAAGCTCTGGGGACTGGTCCTGGTTCTAGCTGCAGTGTCTGCTGGGAAGACCAACTTTGCATGACCAGCTTCATTGTCTTTCTCAGGCCCATGCTGTACTCCTCTTCCCTATTGTTCCCTGAGCTCCCCGCTGACACCCAGCAATGAGATGTCTGCGTGTCTTTGTGCCCTGCAAGTGCACCTCGGAAATGTGGGAAATCAACCTCACTACAAAGAGACAGAAGCCAGTGAATAAATCATCTCCCCATCTCAGACTGTCTGGAGAAATGATCATTTATTTGTCCACTCAGAAAGCAGCTGTGTGTACTATTTTATCCTCGACACTAAGTGGTAGCCAGATCACTTCACATCCCTGCAATTGCTTTTCTTTCCTTTTCTTCCACACTTTCTTCCCTCACTTCTGCTCCCTGCAATAACATTCAAAAGAAAAGAAAGAAATAAGAAAAAGAAAAGAAGGAAGGAAGGAAGGAAGGAAGGAAGGAAGGAAGGAAGAAAGAAAGAAAGAAAGAAAGAAAGAAAGAAAGAAAGAAAGAAAGAGAAAGAAAGAAGGAAGGAAGGAAGGAAGGAAGCAAGGAAGGAAAGAAAGAAAGAAAGAAAGAAAGAAAGAAAGAAAGAAAGAAAGAAAGAAAGAAAGAAAGAAAGAAAGAAAGAAAGAAAGAGAAAGAAAGAAAGAAAACGAGAGGAAGGAAGGAAGAAGAAAGGAAGAAAAAGCATACATGCTTCTCTGGAAGCTGTGTTTTCCCGAGAACCTAGGTTTACTAAATAAATATGTATTGTTGACTAAGTGAATGTAAATTCATAATATCAAACAAAGGCATAGAAATGCTGGGTGAGTCGTACTGATGTTAGCACTCTATGAAGGGAGTCCGCCGCTGTGGCACGCCTAAGGAGTGAGGAAGCGCTGATTCCGGAGTAGATCTCTAACACGATAACTGACGTAAGTGCACTGTATTTCCTCTATTTGTTTCTTATACACAATAACAAGGAAAGAAACCTTGAAGAAGTAGTGTGAGATCTCTTTTAGTACCTTAAGGCAATATTTCTCTTTATTTTGGTCTCCTAGAAGCCTTACAAACCCAACCTTCTTTAGTTGACTAGTCTTAGCACTCTTGAAACCCAACATGAGCTCTTATTGTCTCACTATTTTATGACTGACTGTTAATTAGAAATCTAATATTTTTCTTTAAGAGTTTCAATACCCATTTCAAAAAATAAATATGTCAAATCATGCTTTGAACTAATATAATAATAAATTATGCACATTCCAATAAGATACTTCTTTTAATGTTGAACAAGTGATGGAGATGTGTTAGATATGTCTTAACAGAAAAATATATCTTGTTATGTTCAATATAATTTTTGTATATTCTACACTGGCCGAAGTTATCTCACACAATTAATGCCCTCATTTGTAACATTTTAGTCTCAGTTAATCTCTATGGATGAAGAACATAATTTTTCTACTAATGTAATTTAAAAATTCTAGTTTGGGAGGACTGAAAGAAAATGAAATCCTTTATCATACACACACGACACAATATCTACATGTTTCAAAACAGCACACAATACCTCATAAATATGTATGATTGTGTCAACCAAAAAGGTAAAATTTAAATTTAAAAACAAAAGTAAACATCCTTAGTGATGACAAAAAGATTACATTTGGCAAATTCGAAATCACCATCACTAGGAAGAGTCCTCAAAGTAAAAAACTCAATTTTGATATTTAAGAAAAATGCTTATTCAGCAAGCAAAGAGTAATTGGGAAGAAATATATTCCTCTAAATAACATTTTACTTTCAACATAAGCTTAGAAATCTAGCAAAAGTAGACCAAAGATACTCATCTTCAAGAAATTAACAATTTTTATGAGGAAGAAGGAAACTTTCTAGTGTTCAGGCGAAGAAATGGGAGTCAGCGGTCACTGGCAAGGATTTTACCTCAAAACACACTAACTTGTTAATAGATGCATATGGGTTTGACTCCTATAGGTGGCCCGTTCCGTGGAGAGCAGTAGTGAGTGTCCCCTTAGCACATAGTTCTCCAGGGTGGCCATATTGTCACATGGGCTGGGATGTCCTTCTTTTTGAAGTCTGAATAATATTCCATTGTATGTAGATACCACGTTTTCTGTATCCATTTACCTGTCGATGGACCTTAGATAGTTTCCGTCTCGTAGGTGTTGAGAGTAATGCTACCATGAGCATGGGAGCGCAGATACCTCTCTGAGATCCTGATTTCAATAGTTTTGGTTGTATACACAAATAGGATTGCTAGATCATAAGGTAGTTATGCGTATTTTTAGCTTTTAAAAGCACTTCTATATGATTATTCAAAGCATCCACACTTTATATTCTCAACAACAGTGTTGGTTATGCTTATATGAGCTATCATAAAACTGCTAAACTCAGAGAAGCAGAATAGCATGGTGGCTGCCCAGCGGTTGGGGCCAGGGGAAACTGAGGATTAGTATTCAGTGTGTGCACAGTTTCAGTTACGTGAGATGAGTAAGTGTTAAGATCTAAAAGCAACATTACATCTATAATTAATAGTGTATTAAGGTGCATAAAATTCAGTACAGTGTAGATCTTGATTTGAGGATTTTTAAAAATAGATGAGTAAGAAAGCGTGACACAGTAGTTTGGTTTATATACATTTTTCCTGGAGAGAGATCTGTGATATAAGGAGGATAAGAAATGCTATTGATGGTGGTAATTGGTATATGCTGAGGGCATCGTCTATTGATTATTCTATCGTCCCTTTTCCTAAGATTCATGAAAATTTCACTAAGGTATCCACCCCTTGCCACAAATCCAGGAGTGGCTGCTGTTTTCCTAAAGCAGCTGCTATATTTCATTCCCCTTGTCTCCTGCCAGCAACCACTGTGACCACCAGATCCCTTGCTAAGAACCCTGAAGAAGTGGGAGCCCAGATCCTTAGAATTGGAGAAAGAAATACGTTGGGCAAAAATGGTCAGTGGAATCTTGCCTTGATGAGGGAATCCAGCAGTAGCAGAAAAGACAGCTCACTGAGAGGGAATTTGCTGAAAAATGGCTAAGAAACAAAAAGGCCCTGGTCAAATCTATCTGAAACCTTCCCTGTCTACAGAGATCACTTTCTACTTATCTAACACTAAATTCCTGTTACAGCTTACTGGTTTGAAATGGGACTTCTGTTACCTGTGGATAAGGACCCTGATGAATACATCAATAATCCTTACTCATCGCTTTGTTTTCAAAGGATTGCCTTCCTTTCACAATCTTGCTACCAATGTATGTCTCCCTGGTCCTTTTTTAAAAGTACATTTTAGAGTTAGTAAAAAGTTTAATTGTTTAGCTAGTAATATAAGTTGAAATGTATTTGTAGCTTCATTCAAAAAACATTTTAGAGTCCAAAGCGGGCGTCTCAAAGAACTGGAGCCCTGGATTACAAAGGCATTGCACGCCGATGTGGGTATAGGTACTCCCTGTTGACAACTGTCAGCATCTTTCTGCATCAAAAATGTTTCCAAGGTCCACACACCACTCTACCCGCTAAGATCTTTATGTCTTTCTATTCACATTACTTACTTTCCACACATAGATGTATAAATTCAGGGAAATAATCAAGGGTATAGGCTGGTACTGTTGAAATCATTTAATAACTTAACAGAGTCATAAAAGAATGCTTAGTTTTAAATATATAATCGAAAATAAATTTCCTTCATTCTATACAGTAGCTACTAAATTATTCCATCATTTAAAATTTGTCAAGGAAGAAATTTAGTCTCATTTTGTATATTAAGCAAATGAAAGGATAGATTTAGGATCAGTGGCAAATGGGTCAAATCACAACCAGAACTCAGAGTAGCAGAAAGCCTTTGTGCCACCAGGATTTCATATGCCATGCCTGTTCCACCTGGCTCTCTGTAGAGAAAATGGAATGAGAAAAAAATTGGAACAGAAAAGCCACCGTATACGTGAAAGTATTACCCTTCAAAAAATTTTATGCAATGCTTCATAAAAATGAGGTCAACTTCATTATTTATTGTTGTTGTATCCTGAATTGTTGTATGTTGAATTGTAATAACCCCAAAAGATGTGTCGAAGTGCTAATCCCTAGTACCTATAAATGAGGTCTTATTTAGAAGTGAGATCTCTGCAGCTATAACCAAGAATTGATGAGATCACAGTAGATGAGTGTGGACAGGACTACAGAACCTCCCAAGGCTGGAAGGAGGCAAGAAAATATTCCTCCCTAGAGCCTTCAGAGGGAGCATGGCCTTGTCACGCTTTGCTTTCTGGCTTCTATACTTTAGAACTATGAGACTGTAAATTTCTGTTATTTTAAAACAGCTCTTTTGTGGTAATTTGTTATAGCAACCCTAAGAAACAAACACATTAATCTAAAGCAATGCCAACTTCTCAGGATCCCCAAGAAATAAATGCATTAATCTGAGAAGTAGCTCAAGAAGTACACCATGCCTTGAACTCTTGCTTCCTGAGTACCTTAAGCTTCCTGAATCAGGTCTTCCATCTTTTTTTAGGGGTTACTTATTCCAACTATGGGGAAACACTGGAAATGGCTTTGCTTTGTTGAGAGACACACACTTAGTGAAGGTCAGCACCAAGAAAATCCACACCTGCTTCTCCTGTGTTTGCCACTGTTCTGTCTGTATAACTGCCTGACCTAATCAACTTGTAAAAAGAAACCTTTATTTTGGCTCACAGTTTGTTTTTTTTATTTTTATTTTTATTTTAAAGAGAAGAAAACAAAACAAAACAAAAAAAGAACAAAATTTTCAAAACAACATAATAGGAGAGTAACAATGGTTAATACATTATGTTAGTTACTCAGGGTATAAGATATCAGCATTCAGTTGTCCAAATATTGCTGGCATAAACCTTTCTCTTCAATGAACTAAGCAAAATTAGTAGTGTATCTATCTTAACCATCTTATATATATATACAACTTTTTTTTCTTTTCCCTTCTTTCTTTTCCTCATTCCCCCATCCCAGACTCTCTCTCCTTTTGACCAGTTTCTTTCTGAGTCATAATATCTATTGTACATTTTAGATCTTATTTACTCTTTCAGTTTCTCACACTAGGGAGACAATATGGTGCTTACACATGTGCGTCCGGTTAATTTCACTTATGAGTATTTTCTCGAGTTGCATCCATTTACCTATAAAAGTCTCCAGTTTATCCTTCTTTATGGCTGAATAGTACTCCATTGTACAAAAATACCACATTTTTCTTATCCATTCCTCAGTTGATGGGCATTTGGGTTGTTTCCAAGATCTGGCTATCACAAATTGTGCTGCTATAAACATGGGTGCACATATATCGCTGTGGTACAATGTTTTTAATTCTTCTGGGAAGATACCCAGAAGGGGAATATCTGGGTCAAATGGGACCTCTAATCCTAGTTTTTTGAGGAATCTCCACATTGATTTCCACAGTGGTTGCACCAGTTGGCACTCCCACCAACAGTGGAGAAGGGTTCCTTTTTCCCCACAGCCCCTCCAGCATTTGTTATTAGTTGATTTCTTGATAATAGCCATTTTTTCTGGGGTGAGATGGTATCTCAGTGTTGTTTTAATTTGCATCTCTCGAATGACTAGTGATGTTGCACATTTTTTTGTATATTTATTTGCCATTTGTATTTCTTCATCTGAGAAATGTGTATTCATCTCAAATGCCCATTTTTGGATTGGGTCTTTAAATTTGGGAGGTCTGATTTTTTTGAGTTCTTTGTGTGTTCTCGATAGTAGTAGATAGTTCTAGATAGTTCTAGATAGTTCTTTGTCTGAGGAACAGCTGGAAAACATTTTTTCCCACGTTGTGGGTTGTCTCTGCACTCTGTTGGTGGTATCTCTTGCTGTGCAAAAGCTTTTTAATAAGATGAGATCCCAGTTGTTGATTCTTTGTGATAGTTCCTGTGCAGTTGAGGTTTTAGTCATAAAGTCTTTGCCTACTCCAATGTCTTCAAGGGTTTTACCTATCCTACCTTCCAGCAGATTTAATGTTTCTGTTTTAATATTTAGATCTCTGATCCATTTTGAATTTAATTTAGTGCATGGTGAAAGATATGGGTCTAGTTTTAATCTTCGGCATGGGCAGAGCCAGTTTTTCCAGCACCATTTATTAAAGGGCCATCTTTCTTCCAGTGAATGTGTTTGGCACCTTTGTCAAATATAAGGTGGCTTAGTATGTCTGGAGTTGTTTCGCATCTTCTAATCTGTTCCATTGATCTTCGGGTCTGTTTTTTTGCCAGTACCACACTGTTTTTTATCACAGTTGGCTCACAGTTTTAGAGGGTCCTGTCCATGGTCAGTTGCCCTGAGGCAAAGCCACACATCATGGCGGTAGCAGATTGTAGAGCAAAACCACTCACCTTGTACCCAGGGCACAAAAGAAAAAGAGAAAGGGGGAAAGGCTGGGCTTCATGATACTCAGGCCATGACCCCAGTGACCTGAACACTTCCATGCTTACAGGTTCTACCTCCCCACAAAAGAGCTATGCTGAGGACCAATACTTTAACACAGGAGCCATTGGGAGACATCCTAGTTCCACACCACAACATCAAACTCTTCACATTGCAGACCGCTAATTGCTTACTTGACATCTCAGGCCATGTTTCAGCAATAGCCCTGTTATAAGCAGAATAGCACTGAAAACCCCTCAGTGTGTCTTCATACCTCTAGTCATATATTCAAGATAGAAATATCCAGTGTTAATCCTCAGCTTTGGTGTTATGCTTTAGTTCCTTCTTCCTCACAGTCAGACCCAGACTCCAGTGGTCCAAGGCTCCCTCCTGTACTGATTTTCCATTTGCATCCTGTAATAGTTAGGGTTCAGTAGAGGAACAGAATCAATATAAAATATATGCAGAGTCCACCAAAAAAATGTAGACACATTTCAGCAGTCCTCAATACTAATGAATGTCTGGAAACTAATGGCCACTATTTTGAGCACCTCTTGTCATTGTAGAGGCCAAAGGTAACTGGTATGAATCTCATGATGTCTCAATAAATTTAGTATTAAAATATTTATACAAGTTTTTCTTTTCATGATGTATACATTTTTTTGGCAGACTCTGTGATTATACAAAGAATTTATGAGATAGGCTTACAAGGTCAGATGGGGAGGAGTTACCACCCTATCTGTGGAAGCAGAGGCAGAAAAATCCAAAATAACCATCTGCATGCTGGGAAGCCAGAGGATTCACAGCAGTTGAAGGTCAAAGGCCTGGAAGCTCACGGCAGAGTAACAGGTGCAAGTCTGTGTCGGAAATCTGAAGATTCTGCACTGGAAGCCTGACGGAAGAGGAGGCCAACATCCGAAGACAATGGTGAAGGCTGGAGCTTCTCTGAAGAAAAAGGATACACTTTCTCCTTCTTTCCCTTTTTATTCCATCCAGGCTCCAAGCCTGCTGGTTGGTGGCACCCACATCCAGGTTGGGCGTTTCCTCCTCAGCTTGCAGCCTGCACGTCAACCGTCCACAGCCACACAAAGAGGTTTACCAATCTGCTAGGTGGTTCTTACTCAAGTTGACATGTCATAATCTACCTCTTGTCAACCGACCACCGGAAACATCTCCTAAAGCCATAATTAGCCTCCAAATACAATAGCACCTAACACGGAACAACTATCCTGCATTCTTACAAGGGAAACCCTAATCCAACCCTCATAACAGAAGGCAGCTTTTCTTTGGGTGATGCTCACTTTTCCTAACTTCCCTAACTTAAATGTTATAATATAGATATAACCATAATTGAGAACTGCTGTTAAGTCAATTGATGTTATGGTACAAAGAAAAACAAATACATATTTAATATATGTGTATATACACACAAACACATTAACTCAATAGGAAAGAAGTTCTTATGACAACTGCAATCTTTTTTTATGTGACTGGTCACATGGTCATAGCTGATATTTATAAATATCTTCTTCTACTACCTTTTCTGTATTCACTCGGCCTCAGCATGCACCTCAGCAGGTCTTGGTTCTTTCCCTGGTGGGGTGACCCAGGCCTTCATTCCTGAAGGTCTGATGTGGCCCTGCTCAGGATCTACCCATATATACCACTTCCAGGTAACGATGGACTATTGTTGTGTGTGCCACCTTTATGACCTGTTGGATCAGATAGCACTCAATTAAGATGGGCAGCTCGGTTTGCATAGTAACCTGGTATCCCATGGTCAAGCATTCAGTTTCCACTAAGGCCCAGTAGCAAGCCAGGAGCTGTTTTTCAAAGGGGACGCACGTGTTGGCAGTGCCTTGCTCCAAAGTACTAAAGGCTTCCTCTGTGAGTCACCTATGGGGTCCTGCCAGAGGCTCCAAACAGCATCCTTACCTGGCACTGATGCCTCAGGTACCCTTGGATCTGCTGGATCATACAGTGCCCGTGGCACAGCAGCCTGCTCATCAGCCTGGGCCTATGACAGAGCTTTCTCTTGTTCTGGGCCCTACTCAGAACTAGCAGCTTTCTGAGTCACTTTGGTACAGGGGCTGCAAAATCACTGACTCCAAAATCCAAATAGGCTAACTACGCATTGTGCCTTTTCTTTTTTTTTTTTTTTTTTTTTTTGTTTTGGGGGCCAGATACAACAACCTTAGGAGGGACCACATACCCCACACCACTGGACTCTTAGAAATTTCTCTGAGGTGGAGGGACCTTGAATTTTATTTTGATTTATTCCTCATCTTCTGGCATGCAAATGCCTTGCCAACAAGTACAGAGTATTTGCTACCTTTCACTCACTTGGTCCAATCAGCATAATCTCATCAATGTGATACACCAGTGTTACACCTTGTAGGAGAGAAAGGTGATGAAGATCCCTCTGAACTGCACTGTGACACAGAGCTGGACAGTGAATACCCCTAAGGTAGGACAGTAAAAATGTTTTGCTGGCCTTGCTAGCTCAAACTAAAATGCTTCTGGTGGGCCTTATGGATAGGTATGGAGAAAAAAGAATTTGTCAAATCAACAGCTACCATATGTATCAGGTACTAGGAGGTGTGTTAACGTGCTCAAGCAAGGGAACCATGTAGGGCCCAGAAGCTGAAATTGGAGTCACAGTTGATGAAGCTTACAGTAATCCCTCATCATTCTTGAAGGTCCAGTCTTCTACGCAGGCTGATAGGACAGTTAAATGACAACGTGGCGGTAACAGCATCCTTGCATCTTTCAAGTCCTTGACGATGGTGCTAATCTTGGCAGTTCCTCCAAGGATGTGACACTGACTTCACTTACTCTTTTCACAGGTAGGGACAACTCTTCCAGCTTCTATTTGACCTTTCCCTCCATAACAGCCCTCACACGATAGGTTACGGAACCAGTGTGAGAATTCTGTGAAGTACTGAGTGTGTCACTCCCCATTACGCATTCTGAACCTGGAGAAATGATCACAGGATGGCTTCAGGGATCTACTGCACCCACTGTGAGTTGTATCTTGGCTAAAACTCTATTGATCACCTGACCATAATAGGCCTTTATTCTTGCTCGAGTGCAACAAGGACATTTTGGATCTCCTAGAATCAGCGTTAGTTCGGAAGTCCAGAGTCCCTGAAATGTCTGCTCGTTTCCCTTTCCACAGTGTGCAGTCAGGTAAAAGGCCTTAGGTCCCTTTGGAAAAGATGGGAGAAGGACAGTGAAACTTTTTGGTAGTGTACGAGGATCCTTCATCCAGAGGACCTAGCATCCCCTTCACGCAAGGGGTTCTGGGTCTGGAAACTGGCTCACATCTGGATATTGGTTAAAAGGCCATGATTCTCCATTGCTATAGTTTGAGGTAAATTTTAGCTCCTTTGCCCTAAAGTTTTTCGTCTTATAATAACCTAGCAAAACGTTAGCAGGCTTCCCATCTATTTCACTTCTGGGAACACCGTGGCTAATCAATCAACACCATAGTCTACACATCAGACCATTCTGATCACCGCTCTGCTTCTGCTGTCCACTGCAGTGTGTTCACCTTTCCTTTGGCAAACGACTGCTGCCCCTAGGCTCCTGCCTCTCTGGGATTAAACCCATCACCTTTAAGTTTGCCATTTGGGTGACTGCCATCCGTACCGTCAAGTGTGGTAGACACAGAAGAGCAATAATGGGGCTCACCAAGAATGCTGGTGCTCCCCTTAGTGAAAGGGACGTTTTCCAAACCATCCCAGTGTTGAGGGCTAGAGTTTACCTGGCAAATCCAAGCCAGCCTCCCATCCCTCAGGGCCTTTGAGTCCCCTCATCAAGAGTAAACCAAGCAGTATCAGGCATCTCCAGCTCAGTCAGTCAGCCATCTTTTAACGCATAATTCAGCCAGCCAGTCAAATAAAAGGTTAATGATTTTAAACTCTATAAAATGCAACACTAAACTTAGAATCTCTACTTAATGGGTCCTCAACCTGATCTATGTTTAGCTTCTTCCACCTGTATCCCATACCCTTAGATCCATTCCTGTACTTGCTCCTCAGACCTCTGCTTGAAGGATTGGAAAACTTTCTTTGGGAGTTCGGTGGGCCTCCGCGTCGGTCATGCTGTGTACGCCGCCTTCAGGAGCCTTCAGAGGCTTGAGCCTGGGTGTAGGCCCAGAGACAGAAGTGAGTGGTGAGGGCAGGGCCTGAGTAGAGTCAGCTTTGCCTTCCTTGGCAACTTCGTCAGCGACATGGGGACTGCCATTTCTATAAGCAACCCGGGATTGGTTCCCTTGGGTATAATCGCGCCAGGTCACTACTTGACGTGACGTTTTATTGTGAAGTCTCTCCACCTGGGATTCAGAACTCCTCTTTCCTGTCATCTTCAGGGCTTTCTGCTGAAGTTCCTCTCATTTCCTAACCCCAGCTTGCGCCTCCATCCCTATGATTTTCTTACATCTTGAACATCTTTTTTTTATTTTTGAGATGGAGGCCTTACTACATTGTCCAGGCTGGTCTCGAACTCTTGGCCTCAGGTGATACTCATGCCTCAGCTCCCACATGCTGGGACTACAGGTATGTACCATCGTACCCGGCTATCTTGGGCAGTTTTTAAAATAATCACCATATGCCTCTGTTTATGGAACAGATCTTCTGCTTTCTCCTGTTTTGTTCTTATCAATACCCGTGTATCTGACCTGATTATAAGCTCCAGCTGAACTGACAGGAAACTACTTTCCTGCAGATCACCTCGGTCTAGTCCCGGCCATTCATCCATCGATATCTATTGAGTAACATCTCTGAACTGGACACTGTCAAAAGCACTAGGAATAAACTGATGAACAAGAAGGTCAAGCTCTCTATTCCGATGCAGCGTGCCGATCAAAGGAGAGTAAAATTGCTATAGGACACCAAAATAAATGTCAGATGAGTCCTTGTGGATTCAAAATATTTTAAAATTCCTTTCAGGAACTCTATAAATGTCAATTTTTCTCATATTTCTGAATTATGTTTTATCTTGCTGATTCCACCTGCAACTCTACTGCTAACTACTATCCAAAAATATAATTTATTTTCTGAACAGTATTATTGAGATGTAAATTACATACCACAACTCTCACCATTTTCGATATATTTACAGTTCTACAACCATCTCCACAGTATTTTAGGAATGTTCCTATCACTCCCAAAATGCCTTTGTGAACATTTCCATTTACTATCCATTTTCACCCCAACCTCAACTAATCATTTATCCACCTCTATAATCTATAAATTTTACTTCTCTGGACATTTCATAAAATGGAATTGTACAATATGTGATCTTTTGTATCAGGCTTCTTTTACTTAATATAATGTTTTTACAGCAGTTAGTATGAGTGGTATATTACTTTGTATTGCTAAATTGTGTTCTGTCATATGGACATACCACATTTTTAAATTCATTTACAAGTTGATGGGAATTTGTGTTGTTTCTAGTTTTTAGCTATTATGAATAATGCTGCTATAAATAGTTGCATACAGGTCTTTATGTAGACATGCTTTCACTTCATTTTGGTAGATACATAAGAATAGAAATGTTGGTTTATACGGTAAGCTTATATTTAACTTTCTAAGAAATCTGCCCAACTGGTTTGCAAAGTGATGCTATCATTTGACATTCTCACAAGCAATGTGGGTGCATACATATTTGTTATTTTATGCCAATTATAGCCATTCTAAGGAGTGTAAAATGATATTTTATTACAATTTTAGTTTGTGTTCCTCTAATGGCAGATGTTCAGTATCTTTTCATGTACTTAGTGTTCCACTTCTATATCTCCTTTGTTGTGATGTCTAGCCAAACATTTTTCTTATTTTTATGTAGATTATTTATCTTAATATTAACATTTTAAAATATATTCTAAGTAAGGAATTCTGAGTAAAAATATTTATAAAATATATTCTTTTGGGGTATCCCTGTTTACTTAATATGATTTTCTTTTATAGCATATTTTATGGATGTGTATATTTATATATGTTTTCGTATCTGTGTACATATGTGCACATGTTTGTGCAAGTGTATATGTATGTCTAAATACATATATATACACAAGTGACCATGTCCTTTGGACCTTGCAATTTATCTTTTAAGTCTTTCCCTCTAACCTTTCTTAAATTTGCATGAAGGTGTAAAATCTAATCTTGGAACTTAGAGGTTTCAAATGACTCAGAATGTGCACCTGTTTCCCATAAATAAGCTTATGCACAAAATGTAAAAGAAAAATGGCAAATGATGGCACTGTTCTGAGTATTGGCACTGTCATATTTGTGTTGCGAAAAGTATACCTTATGTCACCTTTGTGTCATGAACCAGAATACCAATAATCCATATCACCATCACAACCCTTGTCATTTGCTAGTGCGTGCTCAAGATGTAAAACATTCATCATATTCTACATTGTTGTATGCTTTTAATTTTGTATTATAGGCACTATTTTACACATCAGAAGTAACTAAATAAATATATGGTAATCATTTCTTACTCCGTGATTTTCTTATTTAGAATCCTATCTTGCTGCAGAATTTGCATAACCATTAACTGAAAGTACAGGAAGATTTAGAATATCTAATTGAAATCTTTCTTACTTCTCTTATCAAAGTGTTTTGGATTAGCCAACAAGACATCTGCTGCTCATATAATTTCATAAAATTATGAAATGACCTATTCGTGTGCAAATAGTAAGGAGTCTAAATGAAGCTCTCTGTTATTTTATAAATGCAGGTTCTACAATTTTAGCAAAATTTTTATGACTTTGTGAGTTAAAAAGAAATAACACATTATGGCACCCAGAAAATATTTCACTAAATTAAGGTAAAATAGTGTGCTACTATGAGATTTTGAGGCCCATTATCATTAGATGGCTACTTTTACAGAGAAGCAGGTGACTTGGAATCAGTTACTATAAGCACTGTTACCTGTTCCCTGATTAGTTATTTCATAACTCATTTCAAACTTTAATTAAAAGGCCAAAACCTTTCCTTTGCTTTGGTGCTATTGATCATGTCTTCCCAGAATGCCTCCTTAGCAGATCCGCCCTGGCCTTACAACAACTGCTCAGCAAGCGTCCCTTTTTGCTCCAATCAGCAGAGTAACAAAAAGGGATCCTTTGGGATGACATAGTGCAGAATTTAGACTTGGACAGGCCCCAGTCACATTCTTCTTATATTTCTCCTACTTCTTTCCAGATAATTTTGCTACAGACTATAAAACACCCCACTGACTGAAGTCCAAAGCTTGAAACTGTGATTTAGGAGCTTTAAATGTGTGACTGCTACAAGAGACACAGACATTTCTTCCTATTAGTAGAAACCCGTGCAAATTCACTTACACCCAACCTACAGGCTGCAATCACCTCCTTCGTATCGAGTCAAGTAAGCTATAGGAATACTGGAGAAGTCAACATGAGTAGCAGTCATACCACCAAAGGCGTTTTAGGTGGATAATCACTGTTTTATTATACTACATATTAACGATCTATATTGATCACTGGATCCAATCTATGCCATGTGGCATTTTAGCATGAGTAGCTCAAGGGCAAAGTTTTCTATAAAAAAGAAGCAATTGGAAGGTATAACTACAGTTCCTTTCCAACATTAACATGCTAAGAAAGACTCAGCATTAGCATCCATGATAGCAAAAATAATGCATTGCAATAATGCAGCTATTTTAGCACTTAGTGGGGCTCACTGACCCTACAAGAATGAAGGAGGAAACATCGTGCTATTTGACAGAAAGGATTCCCACACGTCCAGTGATTTAAGATTTGTTTTCAGAAGTTAGGCATATGCGATGCCATTACGGCATTTTCACTATACAAGCATTGTGTCCACTCTTCTAGAAGTCATACCTCTCGGGTACTAAAATATAATGTTCTGGATGTCCACGTCTCTTGGCCTCAAAGGACGATGGGGATCGTATTTAAAGCATTAAGCAAGGGCCGGTGAGATGGCTCAGCGGCGTAAGCGCCTGCCTTGCAAGCGTGAGGGCCCGAGTTCGACTCCTGGATCCCACATACAAAAAAGGGGCCGGTGATATCGCTCAGCGGCACGGGCGCCTGCTGGCGTGCGAGGTACTGAGGTCGACCCCCGGTACCCACTAAAAAATAAATAAATAAATAAAAAAGCATTAAGCAATCCTAAAGTGCCAGTGTTCATCTCCCTGGGAACACATGTGAAACTCCAGAGAACTACTTACTGAAACCAAGTCGTCAGGAAAAGGGTGAAGGAAGCATAATCCACAGCTGAGCAAATAACTATGCTTTGATTTAGTAATTTTATAATTGTCAAATCCCTTTTGAGCACTTTCCAAATTCTTAGCTATGTTTAGCATTTATTTCAAAGAAAGCAGATATAAAGATACATAAATTTTATTTTTTTATTATTTTTTTTTTTGTGGGTACCGGGGGTCGACCTCAGGACCTCGCACACCAGCAGGCGCCCGTGCCGCTGAGCGATATCACCGGCCCCTTTTTCGTATGTGGGTTCCGGGAGTCGAACTTGGGCCCTCGCGCTTGCCAGGCAGGCGCTTACACCGCTGAGCCATCTCACCGGCCAGATACATAAATTTTAAACATACATTCATTTCTGTTGTGACAAATAGATTTTAAGGTTTTAATTAAAATCATTGTTATTTGATACATTAGATAAACTCAAATGAAATCTGGCAGTACATGATAGATATTAACACTGCAATTACTATGATCATTTTCACAAGACATGACAACATAAAGCCTTGTTTCTGCTTTGTTTTCATGAAGGACTACAGCGCAAATTTCTTTTGAAATATACATTCCGCTTTTATTTTTAAAATTTATACTAGATTTATTGAGATATAATTGATATAAAAAGAGCTGCACATCTTTAATGTATTACAATTTGATGACCCTTTCGGTCAGCCAAAAACATAACTGCCTAAAAATAGCTCACTAAACTCCTTCATCATTTTGACTTAGAAATGAGCACAAAATTTTCCCTAGATTTATCATATTTTATAAGTTGCATTACAGAAGTCCAAAGAGAAATGATGCAAAAATGCCTACCACAGGGAGGAAAAATCAAAAATCAAAATATATTGAGTACCTCAGAGGATTTCAATATGGAAAAAAATTCTTTACATCTACTATATATCTCAGCTGAGATTGGAATCTATACCGTTTAAATAATATCTTTCTAGTTAATAGAATTATTTTTATCTACTTAATATAGCCAATTACCTTCAGTGTAAAGAAAATGCCAAGGTTTAACTGTTTGCCCCTTTCATTCATTCAACAAACATCCACATATTCTACAATCCAAATATAACATTTTAATTCTATTTCTGAGTTGATGTCCGGCAAAAGTCTGAAGAGAAGTCCGTGTTTATTGGATTCGCTGAGAATCATCATCAAGGCCACCTCTAAATTTAGCCACCTCTAAATTTGGCAAAGTTCTAGTGTCTTGATACATGGATAAGCCCTGTCACTACTTAAAACCAAAGTACAAATCCTATACGCGGCAACAGTATCAGCATGGCCTCTGTTCTTACAAAATTTTAGTCTAGTGCAAAGGTGATACCGCTAAACAAATAACAAGAAGCCAATATTAAAGTACAGTCTAACTTAGGCATATAAAGGCAGGTGTACATTAGCATTTTCTCGATTATACAAGCAAGATTGTTTTTCAACAAATGCTGTTATAATATCCCAGGGGAGATTAAGTATCAAATTCCAAATCCAATAACTAATGCACGATATTTTTTGCAAGAAAAAATGGATTACCTGGCCTAGAGTAAATGTAGAAATGCATATTTTTTTTATTGTTACAGTCCTATCTTTAAACCAATTAAAAGACCCAACTATGTGCTGGGAGAAATTAGTTATATGCTGCCCTTTAGCAATTAAAGAGTCAAAAAAGAGATAATGGTTATTTTCTAGGGTGATGAGAATAACTTTGTTCCGTCACCACACCTGAGTGTTCACCAGCTAGGGGTTACTTCACACGTTTTCTGCTCCTGAGAAAGTGTATCTGAGAAACAACGCCTCAGCAGAATACTTTTTTCCAAACTGGAAAACAAAACCAACCCCACAGTTTAAAAGCTTTCTTCAGTGTCTTTAGAAACAGTTTGTCTATTTGTCTTCTTTCTGATAGGATGACATATTATAAATTAATTCAGAAATCCTTCTTGAAATATGTCTTTATACCTGCTTCCCTCCTCTAGCTTTCCAGCCTCCGGTTACCATTTTGCTTTTTCCTTAAAGTTAGAATGAGTCTGAGGTACACACTTACCTGTCAACTGAAATTCCTCTAGTTCTCTGAATGCTCCTTCAAGTGCCAGATTTGATGGGGGAAAAGGATTTTTCTCTACAGAAACACTGTCCTTAAGTCACTCAGGGAGAAAAATGCTTTTGTTGCATAATTATTAAATAATACTCATTCCCATATACCTATAGTATTTATCACACAATAGTTGAACACTATTGTTCTTTTTTCCCCTGGAAATCTCTTAGTAAAATCCAAAGTAGTAAATTGTACTAGAGTGTAAAATTGTATGCAGGTAGGAGGTTACATACTGTGTTATACCTGAGAGGTAGAGATACCCAAGGAAAAATAAATAGTGCATACAGTTACTTTGCCTCTTTTGAGCTTGAGAAAATACTCATTTGTTCTTTTAGTTGGCAATTCTAATCTGAATATCTTAGGAATTAAAGAAAACGGGTGAAAGTACTTTTTGAAAAGTTAAAGGGGACAAAATAGCCAACCTGAATGAAACAATTAACATAAGAACTAATAATTTTTATAACTTTGAAAAAGATTACTGTGGAAGAAAAACAGTGGTACTATGAAGTATTTTATAACATAGTCCTAATTTTTGTTTGTTTTTAGGTTTATAAGCTTAGTGGGTTTTTTGGTTTTGTTTTGTTTTTGGCAACTAGAAAACATTTTATAAGCTAACCATCTTTCCCCTCCTCTTTTAGAATAAATTTTCTTCCCCCATGTAAACCCTATTGTTGCTAATGCCCTCATACTCTTCCAGGTCTCAGCTTTGCAAAACACTGTGGCCAGTGGTATAATAAGGTCTCCTTAGCTATGGTACAAGCTCTGTGAAGACAAAAACAGCTTGCCTCTTTCCTTTTTGTACTTTCCAGGAGGAAGCAGAGTGCCTGGCACAGAACAGCACCCACTAACCATTCCATGAGTGAATGAATGAATGAATGAATGAATGAAATAATAATTTCGTGATTTCACATGATTTGTGAGCAGTAAATTATGAAAGTTATAAAGACTAGCCAGGTGTGGTGGCATACACCTGTAATCCCAGCACTCTGGAGGCTGAGGCAGGAGGATTGCTGCAAGTTCCAATCCAGCCTGGGCTACACAGTGATCTCAAGGCCAGCCTGAGCCACTTAGTGAGACCCCGTCTCAAAAAATTAAGGAAAAAAAACTCACAAAGATATAATGAGTGACACAATTTATACTCTAATTAATTTAATAAAATAATTAATCATTATTGTGAGGAGTACTAATCAATCACAAATGGTAAGTGCTTAGATAAATTAGTATGCTACTCTTAGTCTCTCACAGTTTTGCCACAATTTCCTTGGATTAACTCGGAGAAAGAAAGAAATCAGAGAAAATGAAAAGGGAAGTAGATTTTGAGCTGTCTGATAGTTTTCTGCCTGTGAATTAGGTTGAAAGGAATTCAGTTTCTGATTTTCAATGCCAAACCAGTGTGCATACAACAGAGGAATTAGCTTTCCATGTGTGGTTTTACGAGAGGTTCAGTGTTAGCAATTGGTTCAGATCATACCTGTCCAGGGACAAGGGACACCATACTGAAGAGTCCCCAGGACTCCCGGGGGATCCCTGACAGAGGAGCAGAGAGGGACAACGACTGCTGGGAGGCTTCCTGATTATAAACTAAGTCATTCTCCCTGGTTGGACGAAAGACAGACGGAAAGGCAGTGAACAAGAAAAGCCATGGTCTTCCTCTTTATGGAGCCTATAGTCCAGTGGGTATGGAAAAAACGAATCAAATAATTATAGAAATAATAGTATAAATGTAATTGTGATACATTTCACAAATGAGAGGCTTATGTACCTTAATTTAAGGGGTGTGAAGTCCATGAATCTTCAGAGAGATTCACAGCAGTGCTGTCTTCTTTTTCCCCGTACTTTTTTAATGTGTGTGAAAGCCACAAGTGTGATAAAGCACACTTCCTCTCTCTTCCCTCTGGAGCAGGAGGGGCTGAGATTTAAGGGTCGCTCCCGCCATAAAGTTATTCGATCAACATTTTCTGGAAATTCCCATATACCAAAATACATTGGGTTTGACAACAAGCAACAGTTTAAAAAAAGAGAAATGTAATATTCACATAAATATACATAATAAATTGTCTTGCTGAGAATGGATCTAGAAATTACACTAAACAGAGAAATCTTTGAATAAAGTCAGTATCTTAACACTACCAGCTCTCTGCCTATATGAAAGGATTGTCTGAGTTCTTTCTTTTTAAAAGAATGGGGCTGGTGAGATGGCTCAGCGGCGTAAGCGCCTGCCTGGCAAGTGCAAGGTCATGAGTTCGACACTCGGAACCCACATACTAGAAAAGGGCCAGTGATATCGCTCATCAGCATGGGCGCCTGCTGGTGCGCGAGGTCCTGAGTTGGACCCCCGGTACCCACAAAAAAAAAAAAGAACGGACCCCACATAGGCCTTTACATGAGTCCACTTGAAAATCATCTTATAATAAAAATTCTTCAAGTAAATGTTTATCTTGTGTTTTACTTCGTTTCATCTTGCTAGAGACATCATGGAAAACTTCCTCTTTCAGTGATTCACATTATCCCAAGTGTTCGCTGCCATTCAAAATTGCAGGTGTTTTTTATACTTCTTCAAAGTGATCATAAAAAATATTTTAGCTACTTCTTCAAAAATGTATATGTCCCAAGAAAAATAATCAAATATTGATACTCTTGCATTGATATAATTACTAACACCTTACCACCAAGACACGCCATCTGAATTTTGCCATGGGAGACCTTACTTGGTTTATCGCCCATGACAGCAGCTGGAGCCAGGGAAGATGAAAATTTACTTCTCTTTGGACTGGAGATGCCTTCAGTGCTTATTCTCGGGCATCAACAGAGTTTCTTGACTGGGTACAGCAATCAAATCCTTAGGCTGTTATTATTTATGTAGCTTCATACCTGGTCAGTCGTATTACCCTACAGTACAAGGGTCCCCTTTACGTCTTCTAAGGAGGACATTTGAATTCTTGTACTGCATTTCCAGCAATTCTTCTAAAGAGGTTTGAAGTAGGGGGTGCTGACCGAAAATTGATACTTTCAGTCACATGTTTTATGCCAATTTATCAAAGTAATTGTATAGCTAGTGATGAGCCTCTCTTGTGCAGATTCTTTTAAATGAAATGAATGAAATCCATCACAGCAATATTCTCTGAGGCCTGCATAGCCTTGTTTATTTAGTCTCCCGGGATGTCTGCGCTGTGAATTAGCATGTGTCTGTCTAGGAATGGAATATCGTTCTTGGCAAGACTCACTCCAACATGTCGATGTGGCTCTCAGAGAAGTCTCTCGCTAAAAACCGGGAGTGGACCCCAAGAGGAAACACACCGCTGCGCATTCTTCCATCCACCAGCACAGAATGGAATACTTGGCAGGTAAGCACATCTCCCTGTCAAAAACATGTTGCATCAAATAGCTGCGCTGAACCCGTCCTTCATTTTTAAACATTCCGTGGCCAGAAAGAGAAAAATACATCAAAGCAGGAAGTACCTGCATTGAAAAGATAAAAACCTAGTTTAGATTTAAATTAGTCCAGCGGATGCAGCAGAGGGCCCAAATTCAGAGAGTCTAATAGCTTTTGTTAAAGGTTGATTTTAGTTATAGCTCGAATAACCAATTATCTTGCTATGGAGAAGCAGGATTCATAGACAAAGATTAAACCATAAATGTGCTTGGCTTCCTTTTCCCCAGGAATGCTTAACTTGTTAAATGTTAAAACCAACTTGGTGTTCAATGGGAAGTCTATATAATTTCTTTAGAAAAACGATGCACTCAATATATGAGAATGAATAAGCTAACTTTAACATTTCCTACAACAATCCAAGGGTCCAATTTTTCAGGAAAATAATGCCATTTGCACCAGTAATCTAATAAATGTGATTATGAATTTTCTAGTTGCTCTTAAATGTGAAATGATTGCCCCTTCAAACTGCAAGTCAGATCACAAATCTATTTTTAAATGGCTTCCTTCCCAGAACTAGTAACTGTTAATGAGCAAGGATTGATAAAATTCTTCAAGTTATTTTTTGCTTACACAAAAACAGACAAGAGGTGTTTAAATCCTTGTGTTGAAATCTGGTTCTACCATTTGGCTCGGAGGGGTTTTTAGCAAAAGCTACCTCCATTTGTACCACAGTTTAATTATTTAGAAAATGGAATAATAATAACTGCTTCCCATGTATTTTGTCAGGATTAAATTACTTCATAGCAGAAAACAATTATTTAGAACAAAAAGAAAACAATGACAAAATCTAGGATTAAGGCTCAGTTCTGGAAGTTCAAATCTCTAACCAGGCCTGTGTCTAAGGACCTTTTATTTCCTCTTCAATTAACTTCTGGGTATGTGAACATCTCGGCACCAAAGTAGAGGAGCCACAGAGTAAAATGAAATTGGTCAAATGAGAAAATAAGAAAGAATTTATAAGAGAGTTAATATTTGGTTGATAAAGTATATGCCACTGCATTTTTATCATAGCCATAATTTTAAATCCATCTATGGAAAGAAACTCTATTTTTGTTTGCTAGTTTGTTCACAACACCCAATACTGTACTCACACATGGTAGGAGTTCACTAAATGTTGTTGAATAAGTGGAAAGAACAATTAAATTGATGAACTTACTGGGTACTCACGTGGTTTCTTTTCAAGTACCCTAGTGCAGGAAGTACCAGAATTCAGCTTCATTTTATCTGGAATTACCAGGTGGGCACTAATGGGTGTAGCTGAGAACCAAGTCAGCACTGCTGGTGTTTACATACCAGACCAATTGTTTTTGAGTAACTTTCCCCTTGGGATTTGTTCTCAATACTATATGTCAGTTTGCTTAATTTAAAATAGCTCTTCTAAGGGGAAAAATAAAACTTCAAGAGAGATTCCATCATGTATTTAGCAATGCAGCTAACATCCGTGCATGCAATGCCAATAAGTTTTGGAATATTTCAGAGAAAAAAGACAGACAAAAATTCTTGCACTGTGAAGCGTACATACTAGTAGGAGTGAAAGAGCATGAGGAAAGAGTCAAAAAGTGTAGATAGCACACACAAATTTATAAGAATTCAGCAATGCAACTGATTACGTTAACTTATACACCACCTGAGAGAGAATCTCAGCGTGAATCCAACTTACAATATGAATTTATATTTACATAATCCCCAGAGGTAGGTGAAAGTAATTTTTTTCTCTCACTTTTTTACACTCTCACTTTGCTTTACCATGATGATATTGGAGTATGGCAGGTAAAGCACTCCCTCAAAAACAGAAAAAAAAAAAAAAAACTTAAGCAGCCACCAAAAAATCACTCAGTGATTGAGATTAATATTTTAGTGCATTCCAAAAATCAAAATGAACACAAAAGTCCATGATAGGAAAAATTTAAAAATTAAATAAAAACAGAATCAGACCCTATACTCCCTATGCAACCTCTTCTCTCATCCTATTCCAAGTTTTGCCTGATATCTCAATTATTCCTTTTCTTCCCAGTAAGGAGAAAGCTGATAAAATTCACATGATACCCTTCCTAAGGGCATAGCAGTATGTGATGAAAGGAATCTCTAAATGCATATTGTCAAACAATACTTTGGAGTTCAGTCTTTCTACCGACCTCTTAAATTACCCTATGCACGCAGTCTCCCAGCTTTACTTGAAAGCAGAGCTAGGTTCAAAACCTGGTGTTGAAAATCAGGGCCCTGGCTCACAACTGCAAAGGGTAGCTCCCTCTCCCAGCAGTCACACCTGGAGAATTTTACAAGAAGGCAAAATCTAAGCAAGTTGTAAATGTCTCAATCCTTTTGGACACTGTTGATAAATTATATCTTGGTTGATCTCTATAAGAATGTTACTGCTTCACATTGTGTATTAGATGCAGCATAATACTAAATCCTGAGTTATTCATCACCCTCGGCAGAACTGTGAAGCAGGGTAGGTCGGTCCCTGGCTGACTACCTCTCTCTCCATAACCCGACATCCAGCTTCCTCTCCAGCTAACCGTGTGCCCTGCTAACCTGCACACCCAGCCCCGTCAAGCTTTCAGGAAGTTCACTCAGATGTTGCCTATTTCTCACTATGGAAATACACCTGCTAGTTTCACAACCCCACAGGACCTCAATTTAGGTGGCTGTGATTGGAAAATGATCACTCAAAAAAAAGTCACCCTGGGGTATGATATCCAGTAATATTTCAGTTTGTTTTCATGGCCAGAGTATTAGCATTTTAATCCGGGCTGGAGAGGGGAAAGCTCTCCAGAGAGCACAAAACTGGGGCTGTGGTACACTTGTAACTGAAAATTAACATTGGCTGTAACAAATACTGAATTTTAAAAGCAGTCAGCTTTTAGCTAGGGATCAGTGAGGTGTCACTTTCTTGCATTTTTTTTCCTCATATTCATAGACAGAGCACCTAGTATGCTTATTGTAAACTATTTTACACACACAAACAAAGCATAGAATATAGTGAATATCAAGTAGCCCCCTTGCAGCATTTTCAACATATTTTGCCATATTTACTTTAAAATTTATGTAAAATAAAACATAAAAGACAAAGCTAAACCCCTGGGAGGCTACTTTTGAATTATCTTTCCTTGCTGGAACTGTTAACATAAAGTTTGGTGTGTCTTACTGTTTTAGTGTATGTGCTGCCAAAGTAAGCATGTGTCTTAATACTTTATAAATTATACTACTTAAAAATATATCCTCAGGTAACAAGAAATATTATTTTGGAAATTTTCAAACATTGAATAAATCCTATCATACTCCATATATCTTTTTAAACACTTACTTTGTATCTTCTTTAAATTGACACACAATGATTATCCACATATATGGTGTACACTGTAATATTTCTATTCGATATGGTGTATATTATGTGTAATGACAAATCAGGGTAATGGGTAATCTGCTTTTTTTTAATTTTAAAATCAACTGTTTCTTAGTGGATCCATTTTGAATACTGTAGCTCTCATACATTCACTTCAATTTATTTATGTGTCTTCCTATTGTCTTTCCCATTACAAGCAATGGTGCAAAAACAAAAGCAGGTTTACAAATGTCTTTTTGTGCACATGTGTCAAGATTTCTCACACATCTATCTCTGAAAGTAAAACTGCTGGATCCGAGAGTACGAGCATTTCTGACGCACAAGCTCGTCCTAAGCTACTCTCTACAGTTTGCTGTCCCATTTGCAGAGGGGACATAGCCTGTGTCTCCACAGTATCACTGGCACCAGGTAGTGTCAGGCTCTCTTTACAATGAAAAGAATGTGAAACAACTTCACAATTATTTCAATTTGTCTTTCCCTAGTAACTTGTAAAGTTGAAAACATATTCATTTGTGAATTATCCATTTAGATTTCCTCTTCTGTTAATGTGCCTGTTTCTATCATATTCTACATTACATAATCACAGAAATAATTTATTCCAAAGGAATGATGGCCCTTCAGGTAATTTGGAAATTAATGGAGATGATCTCACTGGCCTAGGAGGCTTCCCAGTATTTCTTTAAAAAATATATATTTTTTTTTTATTTGCTTTCTTTGCCTGTTTCAAAGAATAATTCTGATTGTCCCAATGCTTGTGCATTATAGTCTCAAAACATAATTGAATGTTGGATTAGATTAGATGCCAATCTAAATTCAAGTCATCATTTATTCCTTTTTATGTGTAATTTCTGACAAGAGATTTAACATCTCAGTGGCACAGTATCTTCATCTTAAAATCATATAATAATAATCCCTAGACTCCAAATCCAATAGGATCGTCAAGGCTATGTAATAATAACTTGTAATAGATGTACAGTTTTGAGATTGGTACCTGGCACATAGTATTGTTATTATTAGATATTACCCATAGGATACTGTGATTAACACAATATGCGAAGCACTTTGAACAGTAGACTTTAGTAATTTTGGCTTACATAATTTATTTCTTCCAAGGGAGCATATATTTATTTTTAAACCATAAGATTTCCTCACCTCCATAGGTTTTTGTTGGTAATCTTTGTCCAAAGCTATTTTCATTTTCTATTTCAGAGAAATTTCTCTCTACTTATATATACAGCCTTGTAAATATTAATAAATGCCATGAAAATGATTTGATGCTTTTCAATGAAAGATACCATGAAAATCTCATTGATTTTCTTTTTCAGATGACTCACAAAGGTGACTCTTTAGATGCAAAATGCTAGCATTTTTCAAAATCTTAGCAAAAAATGACAATCTCAGAATGCAGCTGTAACTGGAAATGTCATTTGATTGCAATGGTACAAAATTATATTCTTGACCTCAGCACTAAAAGTGATGTTAAAAGCTTTACAACCAGTGACATCCTTTGTAATAGACTGTGGGGCTTCCTAAGGTACTGAGAATCGAGGGATCAGGATAGAAAATTATAGGGGCAGCAAGGCATAGTTGATGCTGAAGAGCCCTAAAATCTAATCTCAAAACTGAGAACAAGACAGACACAACCACATTTTTAAATTAGTCTTCTAACATTTCTTCCATGCGACCTATTCATAGCTCATGAGTCCCTCTTTGTTATCTGTCAAGAGAAAATACCCAGAGTGGATAAAGCATTGAACTTCCAAATCTGCCATCACTTTTTTTCCTTTTTATATGAGTACCGGGAGTCGAACTCAGGACTTCGCGCTTGCCGGGCAGGCACTTATGCCTCTGAGCCATCTCACCGGTCCTCTGCCATCACTTTTTCCTTCCTCATAATCTAGACATTGTGTCTGGAAACCATCCTTCTGTTTAATCCCCATCTTCTCCCCAATTCTCTTATTTCTAGCACTTTAAATCTGCATTTATGTCTTCATGAATACGCCCTGTTTTCATATTTATTCAAATAATCTTAAAATGTCGAACACGTGAATTAAACAATTCATATTTCTGAAGAGGAGAGGTAACCAGCAGCCGTATAGGAGGACTGGTGCCCGAGGAGAGAAACGGGCTCAGAAGTGTCAGAAAATAACATGCTTCTTAATAAAAATGACAATGATACAGAAAGATATCTAATGAGGTTCAGAATTTTTATATGCTTAATGCTTATGTAATACTATTCTGTAGGTGTATATATACTATGTGCATATGGTTATTATTTATGGTATGTCTCATCATTTAGAGGCTTTTAGATTTTATATAGTCAACTCTGGAATTGGAAATTATTACTGAGAACTTCATCTTTGATTTCATGATCTCTGAAATATCTTTGAAAATATTCTAATTACATTTTACTACATTGCTGGAAAAAACATGTTAGAAAACTTGAATTCTACTTCAGCCATTTCTAGCTAGAACTGTATGATTGTGTATGGAGAGTTTTCTGTTTAACACTGTTTTCTTTCACTACTTTGCAACCTGTTATCCTGGCAAGCATTGTTTCAATAGGAATGAAATTTGAGCTCATCCCATTAGCTTTCAGGTCTGTGCGTTCATACTTATTATTATCATTTTTTGTTAAAAATCATGCATTTTTCCTCAAATTGTATACAAGTTTTTCCTGCTCACTTTTCATCTAAAATTACTTTAAGGAAATAATTTCAAAGATTAATGACTACCACCACTGTCCCTTATTTCCATAATTATTTCCCATAGTCAAACTTCAAAAGTCTACTGCTGAAATTGACCATTTTCATTAAGCTATTCATATTCTTCCCACTTAACTCTTTATTGTCTTATAAAAGAATTGTTATTCTCTTTATTTCTTTGTTAAAATCCTTAAAACTTTTTGCAGCATCTTTTATATCCATCTCTTCTTTTTTATAGCCTCCTTTCAGGTTTTGAAATTTTGATGTGTGTAACCCACGTCACCTCCCAATGTCCCCAGATCCCTCTGAATTGTGCATGATATTATTCCCACTTTCCAGCAAAAGAAAATTGATTCCATAAACAAAATAAGACATACAAGCAAGCAAAAGTAATGGCAAAGGGAAAAATCACAGGGACATCATGTCAACGAAGTTTATTTCTGAACTCACGATCTATTAGCTTGCCGAGGAAGCAAATACAGCTGTAGGGAGTACATCAGCCAAGGTCATACTTGACACCCTGGGTCTGATTTTGGCTTCTCAGAAAATGCCTGGGCTGAGTGGGTTTACTCAAGTTTAAAGTTCTAACCCATTCGTGTAGAAATATCCCAGAGATCTGGGAGGTCCTGAAGGAGACTAAGACCCAAAATCTCCAAAATTCCTCTACAGGTAAGTAACCCTTAATCTAGCCTCTGTAGTCAAGGTTGCCTTATATAAGGACTTTTCAAACTTAATAGGCTCAATCATCTGGAGAGCTTCTAAAAATGCAGGTTCTGCTTCAGTAGGTGTGCTGTCATGCCTGAGAATCTACATTTCTCACAAATTCCCAGGAGATGCTAAAATTTAAGTTTTATGGACATATTTTGGGTCCCAGACCCTAGCATCATTCTTTACCTGAGAGCAACTGCAGGATACTTCCAATTAGGAAAATAATTACTATTATCAGGAATAGTGCCTGTAAAATAATTCACATTTATATGGCATTTCAAGTTGACAGAGCACTCTGACATTTGTTAGCTCCTTCTGATATTCACCATAACCCCCTGATGATGGCAGGGCATTAATTATTCCGAGGAGAAATTGAAGGAATGTTAATGCTCTTGCTCAGTGTCACTCAACTAATAACTGCCAAGGCGATCTGGGACGTGAACTCAGACATGGAGGCAGTATGACAAAAGCCTAAGAGAACAGACACTGGAGTCAGAACTATCTTTAAATTTTGTCTCCTTCCATCTTCATTGTGTGACATTGTACAAGTTACTTAACCTCTTTATTTGGGCTTCCTCATTTATAAACCGGGCAGGTCTATTTCATATACTTGTTAGCCTTAATAACCTCTTAAATGCCTAGAATAAGCATGCCCACTGCATGGTAATCACTAAAGGAATGGAAGTTTATGCTGTGGCTTTGTTGTCACCTTTGTTATCCGAGAAAATGCTACTGTATTTTTGTAGATGCTACTTATCCTAGCAAAATCATCGCATACCTAACTTCCCTAGATCATTTGGCCGTGATGAGCTCGGCATGAAAAACATGACAAGATTAGACACTTCGCTTTGTTGGCGTGTTTCTGTTTGGCTGGGTATATGGGAAGGCTTGCAGCATCCTTGCCTACTGATGTGTTGTTATGCATATAAAGGATTTCTCCCTGCAGAGTCTCTGCTATGGCTCCTTTCACAAGCTCACACATCCACACACATTTTCTTCAAGTGTAGAATAAGAGTTATTTTTTGATAGGGGGTGCTGATGAGCCATTATACTTGGGTAAGGTTCAGATGATTTCACCAGTTGTGACTTCTGCAAAAGCAACTGAGCAGTGCCACTAGAAAAAGCTAAAAATGACATCTGTGTCAGTGTCAGATAAATGAGGAAACACAAAACAAAATAAAGTGCTGCACCATATTGATACTATGTGGGGTATAATTTATGAAACTGTCTCAATAGTTATTAAACATTTTTGTCTTTTACGAATACTAAGATCTGGACCAGGACAACACATAGTTTATAACTGTGTAACAAATAAAAATATTTTCTCCTTGGCTAGTCTTTCATCAAAGACAATAAAGGTGTAATAATCTTTTTCCTATTTAAAATTTATCATAACTTTTTTCTATAACATATTTCAGTGGTTGGAAAGTTCATAGGTCTAAGTATTTTGACTTCTAAGCATTTCTTATCTAACCTGATCATTATAATATGAGTTGAGTGCTATAATATTTTTCAGAAATCCCAGGTATCCAAGAAAAATGAAAGTCTAGAACAAAAATGAATATGTAGGGTCAATTTTGTGATAAGAAGTGCAAGATTGTCATTTCATAGGTTTGTCCATGAGATGAGCAGCTGGTCAGCTCAAACACTCGGCTGTCACCTTGCTTGAAGGTCTCATTGATTTCACTGTGAGCAACTGAACTATTGATGTGTGACATGAAATTTAGACAACACTTCCCATCGTGTAGGGCGGGGCTTACAGAGCAGGGAACACATAATATGTGTACCGTTTTTGTATAATAAGGAGTCATAGAAAACCGGTGTGATACAACAAGAAAAAAAGAATCAGCAAGACAGACAAATGCAAGGAATTATCTGCACACCTCCACCAACCAAATTGCATTCTAAAGTAAGTTTACCAGGAAAATCTAACAGATTAAACAAAACTTAGCAATAATGTTTAATATAAAAAGTAGTATACGAATTTTTTGCAATAAGTCAATAATGTAAAAATATAGATGTACTCATAGATAGGAAATGAAATATATGTACTCAAATCTTAATTGGCTGAGACTTTTGGATGATTTTCATTTCATTCTGACTATATCATGTATTTTTAAATGTTCATGGAATTTATAAATTACTGTTCTTTTAGAGGGCTGAGGATCAAACCCGAGACTTCATGCATAGTAAGCAGGTGCTACATTACTGAACTACATCCCCAGTCCCATAAATTACTTTCATAACCAAACATAAACAATTAAAAATAATTTATGACACACAATTCTGTACTATATATATATAAAACCTTTGAGGTCACATGAGTCTAGATTCAGATTTTCTTTTGCCACTCAGTTTAGTCTATGATATGCTTGCTATAATATCAAGCAACTCCAAAAGTCCGATTGGCTTGACAAAACACAAGTTTATTTCACACATACGCAAGGTCCACTGAGGTTCCGAGGCTGCTGCACTCTGTCTGGTGCACCAGCATTACAGACTCGTTTGCTCTGTAGCTCGTCTACGTAAGCACACACTTCTACATGGCTTCCAAACTCCACGTAAACACACACTTCTGCACAGCAGGGGAAAGAGGGCTGAAGAGTTGAGCATCAGTGACCAGGAGCTTTGGTTCAAAAGCGGCACATATCATTTCCGCTTACCTTTCACAGCCAGGATCGGTCCGTGACTATTATTGTTATCCTTGTTCTAGAAGTGAAGGAAAGACAGACGGAGTCTTGGTAATTCTTAATGGTGTCTGCCATAGCTGTTAGCCTCTTGGACGCCACTGGGCAATGGACATCCATGAGGTTTGTTTAATCATATTACAGTCTCAGCTGAATATTTTCAAGATTATGTAGATTTAATCACTACTGCAGTAGTTGAAACTGGCATGGAAGAAGGAGTTAACAAATGTTCGTTGTGTGATCCCTTTACCTACAGCTGGAGTCAAATATATAAAATTTGCTACAAGTGTATTTTAGAAAGTTACTACTCCTGCTGCCTTTGTTACATCACATAATATGGGTAACCACATTCTTTCTGCCTGGATTTGTAACAGAATTCTTTATATTTTATTACACCTTTAATGTGTGCCCAATAGTTCTATATGAATCGGTGATTGTTCAGAAAGTTCAGTGTACTTTTCTACAAGCTAAGTGACAGTAACAACTCATTCCCATACAACAGGCACTGGAGAAAGAACGGCACCATCCGTAACCATCATGCTGCCTTCGTTTGCTCCTCTCAGCCCAGCCCATCAGGAATTCCACCTATAGAGCACAGTCGCTGTCTTAAATGTCATCCCACCCCATGGAAGCCTGCACGATGGAAAATGAGTGATCTTTGGTAACAGACGTGTAGACATTCGGGTCACAATATTTTTACTGATTTGCCATGCAATCTCGGACAACTGACCTGAACTCAAAGACCTTAAATTTCCTCACAAGAAAGACAATGATAAAAACATTTACTCACGGCAGATGCTTCATCTGTCCCACACTACATCGCCGGCCCACTTCTGATCTCAGTCTTGATTTTGATGAACAGCTGGGTACAGCTGCTTATCTCCCACCGCAAGGGTGTATCTCTCTGCTGTTCTGCTTTGAGTCATCTCTCCTGAAGCGTGCTTAGCTCAACAGAGCTCAGCGGAGCTGGAGAATTAATACCTGGGAACAGAAGTCCTCACCAAATGGCCCAGTCTCTCAAATTGCAAACTGATGATCATAAGTGGCCTTCCCTACACTTCCATAAGTCCTAGGGAATCAAGGCCCCAAAGCTTAATTCTCAATAGCATGTGCTTTATGGACTTCCATTCTTCACCCTCCCCCTTCCGCCTCAGTCCTATGAGTGTGGATCACATCTCGCGTGTGACGCTTTGAGTGTGGTCTGAGTGACACCCCAAGGATCCGTTATGATTCAGGCTTGGTCTCCAAGATGGTGCTACTGGGAAGTTCTGTGCAATCTTTGGGATGTGGAATTCCATGGTAAGTCTTTGGGTCATTATCCTGAGAAGGTAACTCAGGGGGCTCCATGGTAGAGGATTCTACAAATACCTACAACTGGATCCAGTGACAGAGTCACTGTCTTAAATGTCATCCCTCCTCACAGAACCCTGCATGACGGAAAAGGAATGATCTTTGGTATCAGACATGTACACAGTATTGTCACTGATTTGCCATGCAGTTTCAAGCAACTGACCTATTCACTTCTGAAGACATGATTCAGTCTCTGTTCATGATTGGAGATGTAATCACTTGCTTTCTCCTCACCTGGACTCCCATCCACCATTGCCATCTACCATTCACCACAAGATGACATGGCTTTGAGGTGGTCCTTGCCAAGCCTGTGCTATGCTGTTTGGATATTAGAACCTCCAAAACGGTGACCTAAATAAACCTCTCTTGCTTCATAAGAAAATGTGTCTGGTATTTCATTGTAATAATGCAAAGGTAAGTAGAACTCATGTAAATTATCTATATTCAAGTCCTTGGGTTCTGTCTAATCCCAAACTTAAGAGCAAATTTTGGAAAATATTTGTAATGTTTGTATTAGTCAATTTTTCTACTGCTGAGATGAAATACCCAACACCTGAAACTTACAAGAGGAAAGGTTTATTTTAGCTCACAATTTTAGTGGGTTCAGTCCATGGTTCACTGACTCCAAGGCAGAAAGGTCATGGTGGAGGTGCCTGGTGAAGAAAAGCTGCTCACCTCATGGTGTCCAAGAAGCAGAGGCAGACAGCAAGAGGAGGGGCCAAGGACAAGAATACACACTTCTAGTTTACACCTCCAGTGACCCACCTTTTCTAACCAGGTCCCACCTCCTAAGAGTACATTCAGCTATGAACACTTTAGTGGATGAGTATAACACCCCCATGATCTAATTACCTTCCAAAAGGCCCATATCAAAACACAAGACTTTTTAGTGACATTTGAAGTCTAAACTTCTTTTATATCTCTATGGTAAAAATTTTAGGAAGCTTCAAGTTTCTTATGTGTTGATTAATAAATCTACAAACTTCTTGTGACATATTCCTATTTTGATATGATTATTGGACACATTCCTTGTCATGATGTCAAGTGAATTTTCTCAGTAGATGGCAGGAGTATCTCTCTAATCTTTTTCTACACCAGGACAGCTAGAAAAATTCTAACTATACTTTTTAGTAACTGTGAACCTCAAAAGTAGGATCCATAAATCCTAATTGTATGCATCTCCAGCTCAACTATGCTTAAGTAAAGCCCCAAAATTTGCCCACTCCAAAATTATGCAACCCAAGAAGAAATGTGACAGAAAATATTTCAGCATGAAAAGAGAGAATGATGTAGCTTAAGTTGGAGTTATACTATCTTATTTTAGAAAAGTAGACAAAAGCCTAAGGTCATTTGAACACATTCCCAGGGTCTTTCTGGGAACTTGGAAGGGATCAGTGCAAATGAGGAGCCCTGATGCTTAAGTTTCATGAGGCTCACGATAACTCCTCCACACGTCCTAGCTGTTAATGAGTTTCAGTTGGCTGAGAGACTGGGAGAGAAAAAGCAAAGAGGAAAAGCATATCACCTTATGATACTGCTTAGCATTCAGTGTGCAAAATATAGTCTGGAGTCATATGTTAAGCCTTTTATATTTTCCCTCAATTATTAAAATCTTTACTTAAAAAGTGCGTGAACTTTCTTCTAAGGGTAAAGAAAAAAGATGGACTTAAAACATTTTAAGCATGTACCTATTCTGGGGAATGAATTGGAAACGTAAAAAAAAAAAGGAAGAGTAAAACTCAATTCAGTTGGCACTCATGATTTTTCATATGTGTGTAAAATTAAGAAAGAATCTGACAAAGTATGTTAAGGGTATAGCAAAATAACTTAGGATGACAAAGTCTTTTTTTTTAAACATTTTACATACAGTTGACATACTAATTACACTTCGTGTTTTATTTCTAAGTGTCTTGGTAGATACAGTGTTCAGTAATGAGTGCTACTGTTGTCCCATTTAAGGTATTAACTACTTACATTCAAAGAAACATGTTATTTCTTGAAAGGTGTATGTATCAACTGCCTATTGTTTTTCCTCTAATTAGTGAATTTTTACTGAATATTTATTAGTTTGTAGTTGCATTATATATATTTAAGACTGATGATATGGCTGGTTAATGTATAATTCTAAAACAAAACAGAGGAAGAAAACTAAAAGGAAGAGAATTAAAGTATCTTTATCCAGAGGTAATAACAAGCATTATTAATTTTATAAAATAACCATATTTTTTTATTCAGTAGAAGCTGTCAAATATTTATCCTTCATACTTATCATCATTTTTGTGGTTACCAAGTGCTAATACTATTAATAATAAAATAGTTTCACAGGTAAAATTATACAAACTGATATATCCAGTTACCTGAAGAAAAACAAGCATTTTAGCAGTGAGATTTTCTTTGACTAAGATAGTTACCTAGCTAACTAGAATTACACAAACATATGCACAGGAAAATCATCCATTTAGAAACTGACTAGTTTCCAGTTCTCAATACTATTGGAAATTTGAAGAAAGGGTGGTTTTTCCATGCACTCCTGTGGGTGGCCGGTCCCGCTAGTTCTGGGCATGCCTTGTTCTCATCACAGGACCTCAGGCAGCATTAGGGTTTCATAGCCTAAAAGAGAAGTGGCTGGGCAACTAGAAGTTATACTTCTTCCCAGACCTCCCAGGACCCCCAAGATGCTGAGAAGGCAGGAGTTGCCAATTAGAGAGAGAGAATGAAGAAGAGACGGAGTGAGAATAAGGCAGGAGAGGGCATGGCAGTGGTAGGAAAAAGTGTGGACTTCCATGCCTGAGGTGACAGAGCAGCACACAGTGTGGGGGACCTAGGAGACAAGTCCTGTGGCTTCAGGAGTTGCAACAAAGGTCCCAGGGTCCTATACAGTATGGCGGTGAAGGCCCAGGGCATGGCAGCGATGGGGCTCCCACCTCCAGGGACCCGCTGGGCCACATCTGCTTCACTGTAAAATGATGTAAGGACTTAAAACAGGACAGAGGTTACACAGAAAGATTAGGAAAGCTATTTTCTTTGGGGGCAGTTTTCTCTTTCCTCCTGTATCCCAGCTGAAGAAATACAAATAAATACTTCTAGTCATGACTTTGTGATACTTAACTGGCTCTTGACCTCAAAGATGCACTATGGTAGTAAGAGGCATGAATAAAGTGTTGTTAAATAACACCATTTGTCCCATAGCATCCACTTTCCAGTTTACAAAGATGTAACTACAGTCATGACACTTTTCATTGACATGAAAAGACATACCAGACCAGCAAATGCAAGGTGCAGCTGGACCATAGAAACCCTAGCCTTAGCAGTTCACGTGCGCTTGAGAATTTCACTTTCTAAACTAAAAAGACTCATGAAATCCTCAATGAGTCTAACACATTGCTCAAAATCCTTTTCCATTCTCTCTTTTGATGTTTGATTAGATAATGACATCTTGTAGTATCCCAAGCAAAACATATTTTTGAAAGTTAATCTACTTCAAAAGAAGAAACTTAATGAGCTCCCAAAGAAAAAGATGATATAAAAGCACCCACCAGTTTGAACTTTCAACGTTCTCTATAGGATAGCAGATAATTGAGAAAAACAGGTTGTACATATACCAGAATCTCGCTTTGCCTTAGCTTATTATTAGCAAGAACAAAACACTTTGTGGCTTGGAACATCTGTGGTCTTTGACTTCTGTTTCTATGTCTGTGGTTGAAAGAATACTGAACACATCCGGCTGATGGATAAGGAAGACTGTTTGGGTTGGCAGAGATAGAAAACTAGTTTTCTGTCCTGCAGCATAGCTACCCAGTCCTTCACTGGCCGTCTCCACATGCCTGTCTCAAAGACATCTCAAATTTGAACTTAATATCCTTCCTGGAATCTATGCCATCTTCTTTTGAATCTTTATTTTTAGCAAAGTTCTAGGTTTGGCAGCAAAACTGAGTAAAAGTTATAGTAAATTCCCATACAACCCCTATCTCCACACATAGACAACCTCCCCAGGTAATGATGCTCCATGCCATGCTGATGCCTTTTACAACGGGTGGCTCTGCATTGAGGCATCATCATTCAGGACACGGAGCCCACATCAGGGTTTTCTCTCTTGGGGCTGGACGTTCTACAGGTTTTTGACAAATGTTCAACATGTAGCTATCATTACAGTACCACAAAGCACAGTTCCCCTGCTATCAAATTTTTTTTCTCTGTCCATCCATTCCTCTGTCCTCCTTAATTAGTAGCAACCACTAATCTTTACTCTCTCGATGGTTTTGTCTTTTCCAGAACATCATATCGTTGGAATCAGACAGTACATAGCCTCTTCAGATTAGATTCCTTCATTTAGTGGTGGGCTTTTCTGTTTCCTCCACATTTTTCACGATTTGGAGCTCATTTTGTTTTAAAATTGAAAAATACCCCATTGTTTCGATGTATGAGCGTTTATCCATTCGCCTACTGAATCCATCTATTACCTCAGTGGAAACCAATCCTCAGAAACAAAGAAGCAAGCTTAGGTCTCCTCCTCCTCTCCACTTCAATTTGACTTTCTCAGGAGCATTTCTTCTCTGCTCCTACTGCTCTGCTACACCTTTATTGAACTAATTTAGGCCACAATCATTTATACTTACTAGTCTGCTCTTTTTTATCACACTCTTTAGTTTCTAACCAACCAATGCAATGTCTTACACTACTACAAGAATTATTCTAAATCCTAAGGCTGATCTCAACTCCTTTCTTTAATGGTCAATGCCTTCCACGAAATTAGTGACACGTGTGAGTGCACATGTTTTTATGACCTGGTCCTGGATTACCTCGCTAATTTCATCCCTATCTTCCTTTCTTCCAACTGCACTGGCCTACTATTCCTATACTTCAGTGGCCCCCGATTGCTTATTGCTCACTACACTGGTCATGTTTCCCCCACACTTTGTGTATCGGAGTAGGATATACAAGTTTCTGGGGCTGTTCCTATGGCACATTACTGGCCAGGTCATGCCCGCCTTTCAGAACTCAGCTCAGAGCTTGCTTCTGCTCGGAAGCCTTCCTTGACATATCCTGCCTATATGAAGGACCCCTCATCCGCATTCTCTTAGAATGCCAGACTATCTCTCATATTGCATTATAACGATCTCTTTATTCGTCTATGATTAGAGCTTCACGTGTTCAAGACCAGAGCTGGGGATGTTCACAAGTGACAGTCAGGGCCAGATCCCTCCACTGTCTTTAGTGCCTTCTTGATGGAAGCCCCCTCTTCTCTTCACTTCCAGGACCCTCCCTCCCCCCATCTCTCAGTCTTCTTGGTGCCTTGTTTTCCAAGACCATCATTAGCTAGTGGAAAATATTAACGCCTCAAGCTACAATCTAAGTATATCTGACTTAGGCCTAGCCTGGTAGCTTCATTTTCATTGTATTTCTGCTTTTGGTGTGAAATTAACAAGGGAAAAACTGCCTTGGGGGTGCCAGTGACAGCCTGGGTCGGGGACGACTGCAGGGGAGAGTGTAAACACGCACGCATGCACGCTCACCCCGCAAACCGGCAAACCAGATTTCCCTATATAAAATAGTGCCACACATTCAGTACTTGCTTTAGCCCTCTGAATGTTTAACCTTGTTTCTATTGTGAGGAAAAAATATTGCCTACTTTTAAAAAATAAGTAAATATTAGGTTGTGAATAACTATAAGCG
Organism: Erethizon dorsatum; assembly: GCA_028451465.1. Classification (NCBI taxonomy): domain Eukaryota; kingdom Metazoa; phylum Chordata; class Mammalia; order Rodentia; family Erethizontidae; genus Erethizon; species Erethizon dorsatum. The sequence goes on along the minus strand of CM051830.1, from coordinate 57,729,730 downwards.
ATTAAAATTAAGTAGAAATGAATCGGAGATATAGTTCTTCAATTATTATAGTTTATGAATATAAATATAACATGTTGGTTTCAAAGTTAATGAATTTAAGCTTGGAATAAGCTGTTTTCTGTTAAAAGGGCTTGTTTTTATTGCTTTTTATGATCTTACAAGTAGTCATTTAATTGGTTGCCAAAAACTAAGAAAAAGAGGGCGTTTTGGTATTAACACTTTTCCCCTGTCCTTGTTTTCAGTGAATCATTTGCAATATTAAAAGTGATCAACTCTCTTTCCAATTTAACTGAGTTTCTGAGAAGCAATTTCTCTCTTTTTATAGTAACACTTTTATCCAGTGTCCAAGTATGACTCCTTTCTTGCCAAGACAAAAGCCTTCTGGCTTGTTAGCAATTCTATGTAACTATGCCAACCAGTATCTCTGCCTAAAATGTTTTTAAAGAGAGGTAGAAATATCTACACTTAATGAATTTCTGTAGAAATCACTAAGTATTTCAAAAAACTGGGAAAGAAGAAAGTATCGTACTCCCAGGAATCTTACTCAGTATAAACTAATTAAGAGACAAAGATACATTTATATCTGGAGTTTTGCCTTCTAAGAAGTAAAGTTAAAATGAGCACAGTATAAGTTAAAAACTTGACAAACTGCATCTTCAAAACTACAATTATATAGATTAAGACTGGGATATGAGCAAATACAGTACTGCAAGATCATAAAAACACATTTTTAAACAGGTTAATAACACAATTGCAAATGGTTCTGTGGCAGTAAAGATCCCAGGGGGAAACAGATGGTGCAGTCAATTAGAGAATCTAAGGATGGTTTCATGGAGGGTCACGTAGGACCGCAGGGACAAGGCACAGGGAATCAGTAAAAGACATGAAAGACAGCAGGCAACTCTGGGCCCAGCAAGAAAGGAGCTTTTGTCACTCCCTGGCCTAAGGGAGGAAGAGGGAAGCAGTTACCAAAACTTGGAATGGGAGAGGCAGCTGTGTACCGGTAGCCTTCAGGATAGGGACACAGCCCAGCAGAGGAGAGTGGCCAGGCAGAAAGCACCTTATTTGCAAAGTTCAAGCTGGCCACCAGCAGGCATAAGCATGGAAGTCCGGTAACTCCCATCCCTGTTAGCCTCGCTGGGCTGGGTGGAAGTAAAAAGCACATCTGGAGAAACAATTAGAAAACAGCCAACAGAGCCACTAATATTCCACACTATATGGCCCGTGAATGAAGCTCACGAAGAAGTTTAACCTAAGTAATCTATGAAGCAAGAAATTAAATCAATATTATATAAAGCCTCCAAGTTAAGAGGTCTTCAGATGGGTTTTCTTTTTGTTAGATATCTGCATATATTGACAAAATACAATTTCATGATTCATATCAATTAACCAATATAAACCTCCATACAAAATAGACAGGGGGGAAGGTCATCCTTAAAATGGAATATATATTTAATACTTTCAGTTATTCATCCATTTGTCCACCCTTACCCTGTGGTCCATTTGCTTTGCGTATTCTCTTGTCAGATGTTCGATGAGTCCAGTTCTGTGCTATCTCTGTTCAAACTCTTCAGACCCTGTCCTGATAGCCCTTCAAACCCACCAGACTTCAGTGGTCAGACCTTAACCCTTTCAACGTTTGAAGCTTCAAAATTCAAATCTCAAGACCTGAAATTACTCATGCTGATCATAAAGGAGAGGCAGAAGTTACAATTCTAAGTCTTTCACTCTTTCGTAGTCTCTTTTTAAAGTATTTATGCCTCACTGTGTTTGTTTAGCATCTGTTTCCACCCACTGAACATGGCTATCAACCTTCTCAGATCTGTAGAGCATATGTCTACTTCGACTGCTTTTATACCTTCCTGTGAAGTCCGTAAGTTAAGGTATAGTCCCAAAGATTACCTCCCCTTTGCCAAATTTGCCTTAGGAAGGTCATGAAAATGGACATATTGCGTGAACCCGAGTTAGGGATTTCAACTCTATTTTTGTGTTCTGGAATCTTTTTGATTCATCTGTCTTTGATTTTCCATAAATTTCCTCATACTGTTAGATAAAACTTAGTCTTCTCAAATCTACTAGTCTTGCCTATAATTTTTTCCCTCTCAGAGTTAATAATAATAATGCACAAATGCTGTACCTACTTTGTTTCCTGACCCCCCAGCCCCGGCTCAACTATTCTGCTAGGGTTGACAACTTGTCTACTAACTCCTCTGATTTCTATTCTTTCTCTGCCAGCCTTAAGTGTCTATCGCCTTATGAGAATTTTTCACTTGCACAAGCAGGCTGCTAAGTGTTGTTGGAGAAATGGCACAATTATGAGGAAACTGTTTATTTTCTCTAGTCTGGTGGGTTTTTTTCCTTTTTCTCAGAACAGTGCTTCCAAACCAGGAATATTCTCACAAAGTGCCGTATATCATTTCCATCGCTTTGCTCCCAGAAGATCACTTTGCCTCTGAATTATGACTAAAATAGAAGCCCTAGGAGGAACCCCTCCTGACGCCTCACCCAGCCCACACACGTATCTATATCGATTGTCTCACACACCCTTTGATAGTCTTGGAAAGTGAAATGTTCTGAAGCAAATCCCTGTCATTCTGCTTGGGTTCTGTTTCCCACCCCTCCCTTCTTGGCTTCCTAAAACTTTGCTATTTTATGTACTCTCTTTCCTCAACATCTCCTCTCGTCCTCACTTCAGGAGTGCACCAGTTTTTCCTCCTTTTTTACAAAAGAACTGCTCCCAGAAAATCCCTTTGTGGTCTATGGCCCCTTCTAGCCATTTCAGTCTTTCTCTTTCTGGCAAACTTTCTTTAAAGACTCATCTAAAGTAAATGTCACTTCTTTCTCATCTATTTTAGCTCATCTATTTATATCTATTATGGACAACTGGAACTCTGTCCCAACAGACAGAAATCGCGCTTGAATTTAGGAAGTATCAAACCCAGCAGATACTCTCTAATCCTATTCTTGCTTCATTTTTCTTCATAACTTGACACCAAATGTCATTCTTCTTTAAATGCTTTCCTTTCTTGACTTTGACTCTACTCTAATTTTCTTTTGGTTGCCCTCCAAGCCATTTTATCGATTATTTCTGATTACCTGTTAATGCTGGTATTCCTACGCATTCTTTTTTCTTCATTCTGAAAGCTATTTCTGTGATCTTCATATGACCTCATCCATTCCCGTCTTCAAATAATGAATATATACCAATGTTTCCACAATTTTTACACACTAAAACTGAGCCTGCTAATGCTAATGTGACTGAAGACTGGCTCTGCTGTTTAGTAGCTGGACCAAACTAGGTGAAAGACTTTCTGAGTCTTGGACTGCTCAACTGTAAAGGTGACACAGCACCTCCAGCCTGCGGGAGGTGATGTGTGATGAACAAGGACATCTAAGAGTATGAGCAAAGCTTCTAATGTGAAGCAGGCACTCAAGAAAGGTAACCTTATTTTCTCTTCTTCCTAATTATTCTTGTCTTTCCCTCACCCAAGTATTTCTTCTGAACCCCCAGCTCTGTCATTTCTCTAAACCTCCAAACCAGCTTTATTCTTATAACCCTGGTGCTCAGTAGAGTCACTAAATTGCTTATAAAAAAAAAATACCAGCTTTCACCCTATTCACCCTGCATAAATCAGCTCCACCATCATCCAATCAATTCCAAGTCCTACTAATTGTGTTCAAATAGTACTCAAATTTTTTGGCTCCCTTTCCACTGTTCTCATTTAATTATTCTATTTAAAAATATGCCCAAGTGGGCCGGTGAGATGGCTCAGCGGCTTAAGCGCCTGCCCGGCAAGCGCAAGGGCCCGAGTTCGACTCCCGGATCCCACATACGAAAAAGGGGCCGGTGATATCGCTCAGCGGCACGGGCGCCTGTTGGCGCGCGAGGTCCTGAGGTCGACCCCCCCGGTACCCACAAAAAAAAAAAATAAAAAAAATAAAAATATGCCCACGATGTTATAGTGTGTATTTCAGCCCCTTCCCAGTCATCCTTGAAAACTACCCCTCTATGTTGATCATAAATATATTTTAAAATCAAAAATCTGATCAGTCATTCAAGATTGTCTATGGTAATATCTAAGTGCTGTAGTATGATCCTCATGGTAGTTGATGGTCTAATATTTGCTTTATACACATCGTCATTACTTAGGAACCCATGCTGGATTGGTCCTAGGACCTGCCCACCCCCCAAATTGTTGATGCTAAGGTCCCTTATGTAAAATGGTGCAGCAATTGTACATAACCTATACACATCCCCCTATACACTTTAAATAATCTCTAGTTTACTCGTAAACCGGGATGAAATATAAATGTTATGTGAATGGCAGTTATACTATTTTGTTTAAGGAATAATGATAAGAAAAATTCTGTATGTCTTTGATTCAGATGTAATCTTTTCTTCCAAAATTTTTTTTATCTGCAGTTGTTTGAATCCCTGTATTTAGAAACTTCGGAGAGAGAAAGCAACTCTGTGTGCGTGCATGCGTGCGTTCGTAAAGAGAGTGTTGTAGTGGGCGAGGCAATGCTAAAACAAAGCTAAGTCAAATCTATCGTAACAAATCAACAGATAAGGCCTAAACTCCATACACAAAAAACAGCAGTAAGCATGCATCTTTGGAAATGCAAAGGGAGCGACCAGATGAAAGGGCTGAAAGTCTTTTTTTTCTGACTGTGGAACTGAGCCTTAGTTATCAGAATCTCTACCAGCTTTTAGCTTAGCATTCACGACAAGCATTCTGATACCACCAGACTTTTAAAAATTTACATCTATGAATTGAACCACTTACCAGTCCAATTATTTAATTACAGGATGACCAAAAATTACATTTTCTCATTAATTTTTGTAAGGTAATATAACAGGAAACATAAAAATGACAACTTCATCAAATTTATTCATTACAAGAATCAACTGGCTGAAATGACACCTGCCCAAGTGGTGCTTGGGAATATCAGTGCGTGAAGAAATGTGCTGCCTGGCCGGTACTCCAGGAAACTGTTCAGGGGTTAATCAAAGTTTCATACTGAAATAAATAAATGTAAGCAATAATATGCAGTTAACCTTGATTTCTCCATTTATAAGAGTAGGATCTTGGAGACAAAAAGTAAAACAAACTTGTAAAATTATAGCCAAATGCAACCACACCGCAGTACGATCATGAGCAGCTGTGTTAAAGTTACACGGAAAAAAATTCAGAAATAAGAAATATAGGGGATGCATATTTATAGAAAAGATTTATTTTATGGATTGAAGCAGTGGGCCTGATGTGACGGGAAGGAATAATAAATGGTCCATCTACATATGTTTGAGATGGACAGACTTGATAGTAAAAAAAAAAAAAAAAGGATAATTAATTAATATGAAAAATTTCTGCAGTAGGTTGCAGGTAATATTGCAGCCATTGTAAGCTAAGGAGCTGCCCTATTTACAAAGGATCAAGGGCCAATGCAAAATTTCTTGGAGAGATGGAGTGGTCCATGTGGGTCTTGCTTTATTTTCCAAAGAATGTTGAAAAATTTGTAATCCAGGACAAGAGAGCTTGCTGTTCACCACTACCAAAAGTTCTCGGAACTGAATCAAGATGCTGCCCACATTTGACAAAAATCAGTGGAAAAAATCATTCTTTTGAGAATCGTAGATCTTCAAAACTAAATTGAAATTAAGTAGGCTGGCAGCCTCAATATCCCTGATACAAATCCTGCTTCAGACCAAGTTTTATGCTGTGATGTTTTCAATTTATTTGAAAAGGTGATTTATCATATATATAAAACTAGGCTATAAGAGCCTGTAGCATGTTTTCGTAAAATGATTTAAATGTCCCTAGTCTATAAGTAAATAGAATAATTTTGAGAGCATTTCACAAGATTGCAATAATTCAAGGATTATGAGAAGACAAAATTATAGCATTTAGTAAAATATTGAGAATAAGACATTATTCTCCATTAAAAAAATTAATATACAAAATGAGGCAGTAAAAATGAGATTTTCATTTTCTTATAAACATATGAGAGACAAATGAAAGGGATATAATAAAACAGGGAATGTTTTTATTTCTAAAAATTATCACAATCATCTGTATGTTCAGAAAACAAATATATATATCTTAAAAAACTGAACTCCATAATACCTTAGAGAGAAAGGGAGAGAATGATTAAGCAAATGTGTGAATGATTCAGTTTTAGTTTGAGCGTTACTCTAAGTTAGACTTCTAAGACCAATCTATTCATCATTTTTTGGTAGTTAAATAAATCTAAAGCCATTTATTTCACCTTTATACAAACATGACTTATGAGGGAGAAATACTCATCCGCTTAATAACTTACTTTCAGTTGATTGTGTTGTGACCATTTGGAAGGATCTGTGTGGTTGTCCTACCTTCAAACATTTTCAAAATAGACTGAGTACTCACAGTGGCTTCAGACTGATACAAAAGGCGAATGAAAACTTTGATATATTTTAAATGAACACAATATTTTAAAAGATTTTGTAATTTTCCAAATGCTGTTTCAGTATTATTTTTCTAATTTTGATTTGATAATTTATAATTATATAAATGTATAGGGTAAAAAGTGATATTATCACCTAGAATTATCTTTGAGGTAGAATTTTTAAGAAGATACTCATTTTTAAAAATGACATTAGACTTCAGATTTTATTCTTCAGTTCTACACGATGGTCCTGCTTATTGCTGAGGTTGCCATGTCATAAATGCCTCTGTGTATTTGCATGTGTGTTCCATTACGTGTGCCTCGGTCCTTGTTTAGAAGCACACCTGAATGAGGAAAACACATTTTCATTCAAGACCCATTATTTTATTATGATTTCGATCCATCAGTAAAACTCTACAAAACTAGAACGTATGGATGAAATAATCAAGTAGAAATGTTCATTTCATTGATAATCTAAATTTTACCATCAATAATATTAATAGGTAGCACTTATTAATGAGAAGTAAAATTAAATGTGTATCCTGTTGTTCCTTTTCCAGTCACAAAAAATACTATTTCTTCCTGAGACTGAATTTAAATAACATTTTAACTGCTCTTTATTGTAGTACGCAGCATTTGAGGGATTTTGGAATTATAGAAAAAATTAAAATGCAATATAAAAGAACTCAGTGCATAGAGTAACATCTACTATATTGCATTTAGTACATTCAACTTTACTTGCATATTAAAATAAAAATGGTGGGCCGGTGATATAGCTCAGTGGCATAAGCACCTGCCTAGCAAGAACAAGATCCTGAGTTCGACTCCTGGAACCCACAAAAAGGAAAATAAATAAATAAATAAATAAAATGGAATGTCACCTTGTACTTTAAATTTATGTTATGTATGCTTTAGCATAATTGTTATGTAAAAACTAAATATTTATGCCTATTGTGTATTGGTTATTAATCCTCAAGCAAGATAAACATTTTGAATCAATTAAGAACATTGAGGTAGCAACCCCAGGAAGAACAGCTGTCACCAAGAAGTCAAATAACAACAAATGCTGGCAAGGCTGTGAGGAGAAATGAACCCTTCTACACTGTTGGCGGGAATGTAAACTAGAACAACTAGGGAACCATTATGAAAATCAGTATGGAGATTTCTTAAACAAAAAAAAAAAAAAAAAAAAAAAAAAAAACTAGAAGCTCCATTTGACTCCACAATTCCCCTCTAGGTATCTTCCCAGTTGAATTAAAGACATCATATTACAGGGATACATGCATGTTTACAGCAGCACAATTCATAATAGCTATAACTTAGAAGCAGCCTATAGGTCCACCAATAGATGAAAGGATTTTAAAAAATGTGGTATTTACACACAATGGAGTGCTACTCTGCCATAAGGAAAGATAAACTTGAATTATTTGTAGGCAAATGGATACATTTTTAGACCACAATGTTAAGTACAATAAATGAGACATGCAAGCTTAAATAGAACATGATTTCTCTTCTATGAAAAACACGTTATAAATGAAAAGATAAAAATAAAAGACAGATGATAGAAACTAGGGAGACCGATCTTTCTCAAAAGGAAAGGTGATCAAGAGATGGATGGAGTAGGGAGGAAGGAGAGGAATAGGAGATACCAAAAGGAATTAAGAAGTGTTTTGTACATGTACCAACTCCACACAAGAAATGTAAATATTGTGCTCTGCAAATATGTACTAAGAAGAAAGAAAGAAGAAAGAAAGAAAGAAAGAAAGAAAGAAAGAAAGAAAGAAAGAGAAAGAAGGAAAGAAAAAGAAAAGAAAAGAAAGAAAGAAAGAAAGAGAGAGAGAAAGAGAAAGAAAGAAAGAGAAAGGAAGGAAGGAAGGAAGGAAGGAAGGAAGGAAGGAAGGAAGAAAGAAAGAAAGAAAGAAAGAAAGAAAGAAGAAAGAAAGAAAAAAGAGAAAGAAAGAAAGAAAGAAAGAAAGAAAAGAAAGAAAGAAAGAAAGAAAGAAAGAAAGAAAGAAAGAAAGAAAGAAGAAAGAAAGAAAAAAGAGAAAGAAAGAAAGAAAGAAAGAAAGAAAGAAAAGAAAGAAAGAAAGAAAGAAAGAAAGAAAGAAAGAAAGAAAGAAAGAAAGAAAGAAAGAAGAAAGAAAGAAAAAAGAAGACTCAGATTTGCTTTAGAAAGTGGCAAGAAGGGTGGGATAGTGTGCTGCCTGTGTGTGCCTGGCTTATTGCACTGAACATGGTATAGCGTGATTCCATTGCATACGTGTGTGTGAGTGTGTATTTGTATGATTTCCCCTGTTCATCTGTTGATGAGCACTTGGATTGATTCCCTAGCGCGGCCCTTTGCACAGTGCTGCATGTGCAAAGGGATGGTAGCTACATAGTGCTACTCTATCATCTTGCTCCAGCCTCTCCTCTTTAAAAAGTTTTGTTCTACAAATAAAGTATATTTTTCTATCGGGCATTTTTTGTAGGCTATAAAGAAAAAAAAGTGAGGGCTCAGAAGGAAATAACCTTCTACCATAGTTTAGTCATATTCATTTTACCCTTCTGGAAAACTAGAATTATGGTGTTCAATGGAATTGTACTTAGTGGTGTGTACCACAATCTATGGTCCCTGAAAAGTAGCATGATATTATTTAAAGAGTTTTTCCATACCAATAGATTCCAGGCTGAACTCTAGGATACGCCACTGCGTATCGGCACTGAGTGTAACTACTTCCTTCTCAGTATACTTCTCCATCTGACATCACCAAATTTTTCATGTCGATGTGCAATTCCACAGCACAGGCCACTGCCAATTACTGCACCTTTACTATTTTTGCAGTGTCATAAGGTACTCACGTTCCTCTTGCTTCTGAAAACACACACAGACATATACAAACACACACACGTGCGCATGCACACACATCACACCACCCACGCCGAGAACCTCAGGAAAAATCAGACTGTCACCCAGCTGGGGAGAAAATAGACTCTGGGTCAGCGCTGCTTGGATTCGGTCTCTGCCTCCACCATTTCCAGGTGGGCCATATTGAACAATTTACACAACTTTTCTTTGTAAATCTGATATCATAATTATATTGAGCTTATAAATGTTAGAATTAAATAGAATAATGCAAAAAACAATTTAAAACTATATACATAGTACACTGCAAGGATTAGCTATGAAGTATCTGAACTATATAAATCTGATCGTTATCCATCATCTCTCAAAGCTCTCTAATAGCCTCCTGTGGTGGCGAGAATTAAAATTCCACACTACTCACTACAGTCTCCAAAGCCCAACATGACCTGGTGCCCACTGTCCCCTCCCACCTCACCTCCTGCTGCCTGGCTTTCTTTCAGTTCCTCTAATGTGCCATGTTTTGTTTTGCTTTGTTTGTTTTGTTATACTTCAGTGGTATTACTCCTATAATTCCCTCTGCATGGAAACATTTTTCTCCATTCTTTGTATGAATGGCCCTTTTATCAGTGGCCAGAAATCTTTCCCATAAAGGAGCAGATTGCAAAGATTTTCAAATCGTAGGCCCTACAGTGTCTGTTACATGTACTCAATCCAGCTGGCACAATGCATAGCAGCTGCAAATAAAAGATGAATAATGGGCGTATGGCTGTTGTATCAGTGAGGGTTCACTAGAAGGGAAAAGAAATATATACATACATATATATATATATATTTACTAAATTGTCTTACAATGGCAGCCTGCAGACTCAGGGGTGGAAGAATGTAACATAGCCATCTGCAAGCTGAAAAGCTGAAGGATCCAGTTAAAGGTCAAAGGCCAGGAGTGACGGCAGAGTCCAGTGGGAGTCCATATCAGAAATCCAAAGGGTCTGGGTTGGAAGGCTGAAGACTGTGCTATGCCTGAAGGAGCTGGAGAGGAACATCCAAGGGCAACAGCAAAGTCCAGACCTCCTCAAAAAAATTGAAAGGAAAGCCTTCCTCCTTTCCCTTTTTATTCTATCTCAGCTGCAAACCTATTGGTTGGTCCCACCCGCATCTGAGGTGGGTCTTCCTTCCTCAGTTTTCAGCCTGCATGTCAGTTACCCAGAACTGTGCTCCCCAGTACACTAGGCATGTCTTAATCCATTCAAGCTGACATGTAACAGTTATCACAACTGTGCTCTGACAAAACTTTATTTACAAAAACAGGGCTACATGTGGCCAGTGGGCCATGCATATTTGCCTTACTACTGTAATCTAGTCCTTCACTACCTAATTTCCATGATACTGCTCATATAACTTTAATGTTGCTACCATTATTCAGCCCTGTGACTATTTTATAGCACTTACAGCAATGCATAATCATTTGACTTATTAGCTTATTTACTGTTATTTCTAAAAGATCGCCACAAACAGTAAGTTATAAACATTTTAGCATGGTGAGTATTGTTTAGAAAGCATTTGATAAATACTTTTTGAATGGATAAATGAAATCCATTTTGTCTGACTTTGAAAGTCAGGAGGAACAAATCAGAAAAACATTACTGTAAGAGCTATATAGATTATCAATTATGGTACTGTGTCCTTTATAAATAATCTTTATAATAATCTTTGTTGTAGAATGCAGAAAATCTCTTTCTTGCCATCCAGAGCTCACAGGATCCTGGAACGTTGATAGCCCTCGTGTTTCTGCTGCCTAGGGATTAGAGATAAGTATGACCTCATTTTTGTTGCATATGCATGTTATGAGAATTAGAATCGAGCAGGCCATCTGGGGATGGAGTCTTCATCTTGCATTGTTCATTTCATAGTATATATGAGGGACATTCATTTCATGCAGAGAATTAAGAAGTCACAGCCATCAAAGCATGCTCCGTTTTAAAATGTTCACGGTATGCTTTAGGGCTACATATTCACAGCATGCATTTAAAAGATGCAATTAGGGGCAATGATGCACAAAATTGCTCGTGCAAAGAAAATATTATTTTTAGAAATGCAATTGAAACACCCAAAGAAACTAAAAATAAAGGATTATACTGGTCAGGTAAGGACTTGTAGCAACACAATGAGCTCTGTGCACTGCAGAAGTTACTAAAAAGTTGTTGTCAACAAATTTCTTAAAATGTCTCAAATTCAATTGCCTTTCGTTCAGGCAGGTAGAGATCATATCCAAAAGAATCAAGGTTTTGGCCGACATTGTCAAGCCATCTAGCTTCACCTTCTCCATCAAATAATGTTTAATTTTCATAGTTAAAGATATCTATTAGGTGCAAAAACACAGAATGGGAGAATCACTCCTGGTTCTTCTTTAGCACAGTAACTACAAAGTGAAATAACCCAGAATATATTTCAAAATGACTAGAAAAGAACAGTTTGAAATTCTTAACATGTAAAAGTGATTAATGGTGGAAGAGCTCAAATGCTTATTACTATGGTTTGATTAATGTGCATTGCATAAGAATATTTTAAGGTGCTCCATAAAATTGTACAAATATTTTTTTAAATTATAAAAAACAAAAATAAAAAAACCTGTCAAATCTCTGATATTGTATCTCATATCCCTTATGAAAACTACATCAAAATGTAAAGATCACCATTTTAGACAAAATTCTTGGGTGAATTCTAATTGTGCTTGAATATAATACATCCCCTGTGGTGACCTCCACGTTTTTAGGGATGACCAAGTAGTTTGGACACAGTTTTAGCACTACTCAAATCTGGTCACTTGTTCTCTCCATGTTTTCCATTTGGGTGTTGTACCCCAGACATTTGTTTTTCAGTCTGCTGCTTTGTAAACTATTTTTTCAATGTATCACACCATAAATACAGCCTGAATTATTTTTAAAAGTTTGTGAATTACATTTTTCAATAGAAACAATTACTTTACATAAGTGGCAAGCAAAAGCAAATGTGAAATTTTTTACAAGTTTTAGGCTTTCTAAGTAAATAGAAATTTGGAGAAATCCTTTTGAGCACAAAATAAAGTCAATCTGTAAAGAAATGCAATTATCTAATTTCATTAGTATTGGTAAAAGACAAAAGAGAAAAAAATCGAGCTCCACAAAAGCTGAAACTTTCAGTGAAAATTATCTTTCAGTGAAAAGTAATTTTCACAGCTTACTTTCCCGTAATTTTTAGATGATTATAAGTAATTGTAGTTATTGTGTAACAGTTACTAACATTTAAAGTCCCTTAGTCCAAGAATTAGACACAGAAAATGATGTTCAAGGAAATTAGTGTGATTTTTTTTCCTTCTATTTAACTGATGTTGAATCTGTCTGAAGATTTTAAAAATTTACACACAAACATTACAAATAATATCTTATTCAGGTTATATAGTGATAAACTACAACGTAGAGTTTTAAAAACTTCATGCTCTTAGTAAGATAGGTTAAATGTTTTAAATAAACATTTGTCTCTCCAAATTAAACTTGCATGGGATTAAATTTTTCCCACTCAGGACTTGCTAAAGATGTTCTCTTGTTATGAGAGGGTCCCTGTCCACAGCGCAGACATGGTCTCTCCATGCTATAGATTCTGGGTCTTATTCAGAACCATTTGGCACCTGGCAGAGACCAGACACACGATGCACAGTTGAATGTTTATATTATAAAACTAAGTATGTACTTACTACCATCTTTCATTTCTGACATGGAGAAATGAAACCGTATATAGGCATTGATTGACCAGGACATACACGACGATGGGAGGGCTTCTCAGAGAAGGGGACTGGACCTATCTGGGGAAAGATGAGTGGGTAAGAAAGGGCAGAGTGAGGGAGCTGCTAGACAGGGCGATAAACGAGGCGGCAAACCAGACAAAATAAAGACTTTTAAAGCAGAAACGTGAAACATGGGGATATTTTGGTGGCAGCACCTTGAAAGAACCAAGAGAAAACCACAGCGTGATGGGCAGTGCAGAACTTCCAGGAGATTTTACAGATAGTGAGGGGAAAGAGAATAATGCAAACAGGCGCACAGCAACTGGCTGACACAATTCAGATTGGATATTGTAACAAAACTCCTTTGTAAAAATCTTCTGACAACTTTTAAAACTCCTTCTCCTGCTCCTTTCATGCTTTATTTGTGGCAAGCCAACGAGAAAGCTTAGGTGCACCTTTCTTCTGCAGCGGGAGAATCCAAAGCACCTAGGGATATAAGCTGCACAGAAAGGGCCCAGCAGTCTGCTCTGCCTACTCTTGTGTGCGTTTTAGACGAGCGTGGGAGGCTGTCCGGTTAGGTTACTTTCTAATCATCCGCCTTCTCCCCTTGCTGTGTGTGTGGCATCACCGAAGAATTTAGGGACAAGGATCAACCCAGCTGATAAATTATGGTTAAAAAAAAAACATTCCAAAATATGTTTGAATATAGGTCAGAGTTTTTGTCTTTGTTCCACAAGATGGTATTAATCACCGTTTTGAAGACAGGAAGTTTTGTGCGGGACTACTTCATCTTTCATTTTCAAAGCTGTGCTCTTCCACTGGGGCGCAAACCCAAATGCTACTGAGACCTGAGGTTAAATCATCTCTTTCTCTAACTTTCCAGCGTTCTTGTTTCTGTCAACCCCCTTGTTGGTAATGTCATGCTTGACTTGAGTTGCTGATTGTATTTGATTATTTAAAGAGTTGCATTTGCATGATAAAATGAATAGCGTTCTTTCAACAAAATAGTAATCAAGAAACTCATCATTGATGCAGCTCCTAGAATCATCTTACTGAAGAAAATAGCTGCCCATGTTCTGCAATAAACTATTTAAATAATTCATAAATTGTGGTCTGGGGGCTGCCTAGAATATTTTCCAAATTATATATGACATGAACATTTGTTTTCCTCTGAACACTGTTAGTCTGATACCAAATGTCGTGTTAAAATTCAGGCCGGTGGAAATCATCATTCATTCTTACAAATATTTGGTTTGCACCCCACAGAGGTCAAGTATATACATTACATGCAATGCTTGAAGCAATATATTTAACACTTGTCAGGGAGAACTTACTTTTTGTTTGTTTCTAGCCAATTTCCACGACTTTCCCTCTCAAGAGGAGATAAAGTAGATGAGAGGAGGAAGATTCAAGCAGAAAGTAGAGGCCAAAGTGTAGGTGAAATGAGTAGGAAGACTTTCATATTATCAATATGCTTCTTATACTTATTTTGAGTAAAATAAAAGGCGGTGAGATACTTCTAACCTGCCAAAACAAAGTGAATCTTTGCTCTTGGCTACAACTTTCAAATGAAAATAAGACAGTATGAGAATCTTTGCTTTAAGCATTTTTATAACTACATTTTCCCCTGACTTTTCCCTACATTGTTCCACCGGGCTCGCTGTTTTATACATCACTTTTATTTTCTTTAAGCCAGCAAAATCCTGGTTTGGATGCTTTGCCTTCCAGTGACCTGGCTGCCTTATCATTTTACCTGATAGTTGTAAAATTAGAAAGCTCTGACGAATCTCTTATGGCTGTACTGTGCCCAAGGAGAGAATTTTCAGTGGCGTGGAGAAATAGGAACTCTGCACATAAACTTTGCTGTTGTTGACTTTTAAACCAAAAGCACAATCTTTGAATGGGGAGCTCGAGATTAAAATCGTTCTGTAACTTAATTGTATCAATTTTAATTTTGTATTTATATCTTGTTGTTTGTTTCTGCCAGGCCCTAGAGGTGACAATCACTGCTGCATATCACTTTGTTTCCCAGTATATTTCCCAGAACAAAACTCCATAGAATTTATGACCCAATTTTTGCCTTTGATTCAATCTGAAAAATATCCAACTCACATGAAGCCCGGAGCTGGCGGTTAGAAACGATTAAAGCTGTCTTTCTCCTTATCCAAGGTTGCTAAAAGGGTCAGGGCAAGGCTGGGTTCCACTTCCTGAGCCACTATCTCTCTTCTGTGCACAAATAGATTTTCCTTTATTTTGTTGTGTTTATTTAACCATGCTGTTAATTCAGAAAATTGAACTAGCTTGATAAAATTACTCAAAAATATGTCTCTTACAAGAAGAAGCAATTTAAAAATTTGTTTCTAGATGCAATTTTTACTTTGTATGAAAAAATGAAAATGAATGCCATAAAATGAGATAATGTAATAACTTTTGTAAAATTTTGACAATAGTATTAGACCTTATTTTTTCTACCTGATAAGAATGTTTGTAAATGTTTGATCTTATTAGCTATCATGAGTAACTATTAATAAAGGTTTCTATATTACATTTTGCGTCATAAATGAAATATTTTAAATGAATATTATAAGGCCTCTAGACTAAAACTATATTTACATAGTCTAGAAAGAGAAAATCCTTATCTAAAAGATTCTACTAGTTTATTTTTCATTTTTAATATTGATTTTAAAGTACCAAAGTCCTCAATTCTTTGCAATATTAATTCATTTTTGTCTCATAACATATTTATGAGATGGTGCTGGCATAATTCCCTTTTTATAAATTAAAAAACAAGACGAGAGAGGTTAAGCATCTTACCAAAGGTTGTACAACTAGTAAATGGAGACAAAGCTGCGGAAACCCGGGGGGCGGGGGGGGCTGGCTCCATGCTTCAGCATCTCCTCAGCTCTATGAAACACTTCTTCGTATTGATTCACAAAAGGTAACATTAAACATAGTACATCGCTGTAGGTAAATTTTCTTAGAAATTTAGAGACAGAAAACATATCGAAGGAGTTGCTTTTCAGGCTCATATCCATAAGTATTTCTAGGCAAGACACACATGTAACTGTGTAAGTGGTTTTTCTCTATTTAGTAGTAATTTTATGCATAAGACTTATTTTATAATATCAGATTGTTGGCAACTCTTCTACAACTCATTTTTTCACTACTGGAAAATTTTTCACTACTTTCTGTAGGTAAATTAAAGGCACTCGAGTTACTACTTCAGGCCAGGTAGAAGCTGTACAGGTTCACAGTGTTCCGAAAACCGCTAATATGTAGTTACTTTATTAAACGAGAAAAGGATGTGTGCTAAAAACTAAGATCAAACTGCCCTCTATCATTATTACATGTAAGCCAGCAGGAATAAAACAAAGCAGATGGAAAACAGATAGACGTCAAATTAAGAAATGAAAGCATTGGTTACTGAATAGATGTGGGTACAGACAAAAGCAGGTGCTGACAAAGCCCTGGCACAGGCTGCTCCACAGTGGGTACGGGGCTGTCAGCTGCCAATCAGTCCACAGTACTGCCAAGGAGAAGTCTGAAGGGGCCACCTGCCAGATCCATGGGCAACTCCGAGGAACTGCGAGGCATCTCTGGTTTGCCAGCAGGAAAACAAGACCTCTCCTCCAGCTGCAAGGAAATAAATTTTCCAGGAATCGGTATGAGTGGAAGAGGACCTGGAGCCTCAGATGCGATCACTGCACCTCGATTTCATCCCAGGGAAATGCTGAGGCGATTCAGGTAATGGGCCTGATGGGCGGAAACTAGGATCCAATAAATTTGGGTTGTTTTGAGTGGCTAAGTCAGCGGGAATTTGGTGCACTGAGATAGAAAACCAGTACATTCATAGATGTGGTTAGCTAAATAATTGCCGTAGTTGAAAACTGTCTATAACAGCACTTTCCACATAGTAACATCTAAGGATTGGTACCTTGGTAGCATTATTATCTATCTTCCTGAATCTCAATTTTCCTTTTAGATTTGAAAGTAAATACTAATCTACATTCAGAAAAACCCATTGGGAAATAATGTTTTAGTGATAATCATATAAGAGTTCCAAAGAATTTTGGTCGGTGTAATCTATTTCTTCTCTACATCTTTATTTGATTTCATTAAAATTTAGCTAGACTGAGATCTCTAAAAGGGGTATGAATAGACCATTATTAGTGTGATTTTTGTTATCACTGTTTTGGTTATTTGCTTTGTCATTTAAGATATAAGCATGTTTTTTTAAATGACTGAAGGAAACACACTAATAATGATCCGAATATAATGTTAAAGCACTGATGAGATTTTTGTTACTTGCAAAAACCAAGTTCAAAGTAAATTTAAACATTCGAAAAAATTTAATCATGGAAAAATGAATGTTTTGTAATAGTGCAAGAGGAAAGGCTGCAAAATGACCATGGAAGTAAGGCACAGATGAACCAGTCTAGGATAGTCACCCTGCAGTTGTTTTGTTTTGCTTTGCTTTGCTTTGTTTTGTTTTTTGAGATAGGGTCTTGCTGTACAGTTCAGGCTGGCCTTGTACTCACTATGTAGCCCAGGCTGGCCTCGAACTTGTGGTGATCCTCCTGCCTCAGCCTCCTTAGTGCTGGGATGACAGGCGTGTGCCACCATGCCTGGCACATTGTGTGTTTTTACGTACGTGTGTGTCTTCCTTATCCTGTGCCCTCTAACTGGAATGCTCTATAAAATCAGCTTCCCTTTGATGCAAACTCTTCCCTTACAAATGAAAAGGATGAATGAGAAATTATCATTTTGTCTGTGTCATTTGCTATAATGTTTTCTATACTATAAATTTCATCAAAGGAAAAGATATCTCAATTTCCAGTTCCTGGAAGTGGCTATGAACTCAAAAATTGTTTACTATACAAAATTGAATTGATCAAATGTTACTTGCAAATTTTATGTTTAAACTTTTTTTTGCAAATTTAGATCACATATTAATTTATTGTATTATCTAAATATTCTTCTATTAATTGGAAGGAACCTGAGTTAGCAAGTTGAATATAGTCTTAATAGCATTTTTATAGGAACTTTTGATGATTATATCTATGTTGTATTATTTATATGTCATCAAAATGGCTGTAATGAAAATGCAGAAAGTTCTATCAATTGAGTTGTAAACACAATAAGCCACAATATTCTAATTTGTTGACAATGTTTTTATGATTAAACTAATTATTTTAATATTATGTAAACATAATAAAATAGTTGCTTTGGTGAACACAAACTTTAAATAAGATTTTGGTAAATGAATGAAAAACCTAAGTCTCTGGACTTCATTTTTCTGCCAAATGTGAAAATACAACTTGAATAAGAAAGGAAAACAGTTCAGTAACATGAAATGAACTCTATCAGTCAATCAGTCATTAGAAAGTGAAATTCAATTTATAGAAGATACATCATCTGGTGATAATTTTGTTATTTAGTAGTATTAAGTATTTGTTATACAAATGAATTTTCTCAGTGCCCATTTTTAAGATCTTTTTATGATAAATCTATAAAAGTAAAAGTTTTTATGCTCATAAGAAATATTGTAAGCTGTAAACGGGCTTGGTGGCACACACCTGTAATCCCAGTACTCAGAAGGCTGAGACAGGAATATCTCCATGAGTTTGAGTCCAGCCTGGGCTACATAGTGAGTTCAAGGCCTCCTTGTCTCAAAAAAAAAAAAAAAAATGTAAACTGAATGTGGTGGCACACGCTGGTAATCCCAGCACTGAGGAGGCTGCTGCACGAGGATCACCAAGAGTTCGAGGCCAGCCTGGGCTACATAGTGAGTTCATGGCCAGCCTGAACTGAAAATAACACCAGGGTAAAAGTATTTAAATATGAGGTGGTATATAGATATATAAATACATGTGGATATAGATATGTATGTATGTAGAATTTGCAGCTTATTAAGGTATAAATGAAAACATTATATACATTTGAGGTGTATGATGTGATTTTTATGTATTATACATTATGAAATAATTACCATGCTCAAGAAAAGTAATGTATATGTCACCTCACAGACATATTTTTGTGTGTATGGTGACAATATTTAAAATCTACTGTCTGCATATTTCAACTACACAATAAATTAATAAAACCTATAATCACCACTGACGACATTTGCTCTCCAGAACATATTCATCTTTTCTTCCCTGGCCCATGTTTCACTACATCAGGATTACCCTGATCGTGGGGAGTTGGTACACGTACATGACGCATCTTAATTCTGCTTCCTTCTGCTTCCCTGCTCCTTCCAAATCTTGGTCCCCTTCCCATTTAAAAAAGTTCTATTCCCATTTTTGTCTTCAATTCTTTCTTTATTTCATCTCCTTTCCCTTTCCTCTCCCTCCATCTCATGATCCCCTTCCCATTTGAAAAACATCTCCCTACTTTCTATTATCTATCTTTTATTTTGTTCTTTATTAATCTTATAACTGCAAGTTTGTACCCATTGACCACTCCACATTACCCAGAGTCCAGCGCCTGGTAACCTCCCTTTTACAATCGTTTCTATGAGTTCTGCTTTTTGTAGACACCACATGTTAGTATCCTATGGTACTATTTCTCCATGTGGCTGTTTCACTTAGTATAAAGCCTTCCAAGTCTGACACGTTGTTCCAAGTGAAATAGGCTGAGGAGTAGGTGAGTGATAAATAGATACAGATAGAGCTCTACCTTGTGTTTGTGTTCACTTATCCTCCATAAACAGCATAGGTATTTGTGTGTCCTGCCTCCTGTGAATAAAAGTACAGTGAACATCAGAATGCAAATACATCTTTTTTGCACTGATTTGTTTTGGGAGTGCATACAGAGATGGAATTGTCAGATCACACAGTAGTTCTATTTTAATCTTGTAAGTGAAGTGCTACACCATTTCCATAGTGGCTAATAAATTTACATTCCATAAGCAAGGCACACGAGTTTTTTTCTTTCTCCACACCCTTTTCAGCATGTGCTGTCTACTGCTATTTTTGTAAGATCTATTCTAGTGTGTGTGGGGTAATAGCTCATGTGATTTTCATTTGTGATTTCATGGGAATTAGGGTTACTCAAGCACCTGTTAATATACGCATGGACTATTTATATGTCTTCTTTGGAAAAATGTGTATTCGGATTCTTTAGCCATTTTTAAATTACGTGGGTTTTTTTTCCTGCTGAGTTGTATGAGTTCTTTGTATATTATGGATATTAACTCCTCATTTTATATATAATATGAAGATAGTTTCTGCTATTCCATAGTTTGCCTTTTCATTTATTTTTTACTCATTTATTATTTATTGATTGATTTATCTGTACTGTGCAGAAATTACAAAGTAAGGAATTAATGTTGGCATTTTTGTTACTTGTTTTCTGGCTTGGTGGATCCATTATTTCTTTCTGGTTTTGTTTTAACAAATTTTTAAATTTTTATTGGTACATGTTTGCAGTACATAATCATTACAATTCTTGTGTTGATTTGATACATGAACACAGCACTTTAATTATTTTTATTTCTCCTCCCTCTTCCATCTCTTGGTCCCTTTTCCTTTGGAGAAAGATCTATCTCCTTACTTATTATTATCTGTCTTTTATTTTGCTTTTTATTTATAAATTGGGTTTCTCATATAAGAAAAACATTTTTTTGTTTTGTTTTGTTTTGTTTTTTGTGAGTCCCACGAGTCGAACTCAGGACCTCGCGCTTGCGAGCAGGCGCTTGTGCCGCTGAGCGATATCACCGGCCCTTTTTTCCTTTGTATGTGGGTACCAGGAGTTGAACTCAGGACCTTGCGCTTGCCAGGCAGGTGCTTATGCCACTGAACTATCTCACCGGCCCCAAACTATGTTTTTAAGTTTATACATCTGATTTACTTCACTTAACATCATGGTCTCAACGTGATTCCATTTTCCTACAAATGCCTGAAATGTATCTTTCTTTATGGCAGAGTAGTACTCCATTATGTATAAATACCACATTTTCTTTATTCATTCATCTGTTGATGGACACATAGGTTGGTTTAAGATTTAGCTATTATGAATTTTACTGCTATAAACATGGGTATGCATACATCACTGTGATATGATGTTTTTAACTCTTTCAGGAATATACTTAGAAGGGGAATACCTGGGTCAAATGGAATTTCTAGCTTCAGTTTTCGGAGGAATCTTCATACTTATTTCCAGAGTGGTTTTGCTAGTTTACATTCCCACCCACAATGTAGAAATGTTCCTTTTTCTCCACAGCCTTGCCAGCATTTGTTATTATTTGATTTCTTGATGGTGGCCATTCTTTCTGGAATAAAATGGAATCTACCTGTTGTTTTAATTTATATTTCTCTAATGCCTAGGCATATTTAATTTTTTGTGTGTATTTATTGACCACTCTGAGAAGCATCAATTCATTCCAGTTGCCCATTTTTTGATTAGTTCTTTGAGGGTAGCTATAATTTTTTGATTTCTTTAAATAATCTAGGTATTAGTCCTCTGTCAAGCAGTAGCTGGAAAAATATTTTTCCCATTTTGTAGATTGGCTGTTCACTCTGTTGATTGTTTCCTTTGCTGTGCTTAAGGTTTTAATTTGACATACTCCTATTTGATGACTCTTGATGTTATTGTTTGTACAGCTGCAGTTTTGCTCAGAAAGTCTTCACATATGCTTCTGTCTTCAAGAGTTTTATCTTCTAGCAGATTGTATTTCTGTTTTAATACTTAAATCTTTGGTCTATTTTGATTTTAGTTTATTACATGGTGAGAGATTGGGTCTGGATGCAAGTTTTCACAGCACCATTTGCTAAAGAGGCTGTCCTTCCTCCAGCATATGTTTTTGATCTCTCTGTCAAAGACAAGATGTCCACTGTCACCACTATTATTCAGTACAGTACACAAAACTTTGGCCAGAGCAATCAGGCAAGAGGAAAAAATAAAAGGGATACACATAGGAAGAAGTCAAACCATTCTTATTTGTAGATGACATAACCTTTTATTTAGAAGACCAAAAAATTCCACCAAAAGAATCCCAAAACTAGTACATTCAGCAAGGTAGCAGGACACAAAACACAAAAATCAATGATGCTCCTGTACACTGACAATAAAAACACCAAAAAAGAAATTAGAAAAAGTAATAACATTCATGGTAGTGTCAAGAAAAATTAAATACTTAGGAATTAACCTAACAAAGGAAGTGAAAGACCTCTACAAGGAGAACTACAGCACTCTGAAAAAGGAAATTGAAGAGGACATCAGAAAATGATTATAGGGCCGGTGATATAGCTCAGAGTCATAATCGCCTGCCTGGCAAGCGCGAGGTCCTGAGTTCGACTCCTGGCACTCACATTAAAAAAAAAAAAAAGAAAATGATTATAGGGTTTCACTTTGTGGTTACCATGGGGCTTACATAAAATATCTTAACATTGTAACAATCTGTTTTAAGTAATAGCAACATAACATTGATCGCAAACACACATTTTACACTTGTATTCACCCCCACATTGTGTGTTTCTGATATCACTAATTACATGTTTTTATATCTCTTATTCATTAACAAATTATTGTAGCTATAGTTGCTTTTAATACTTTTTATTTTACAATATTTTTCCTGGTGACCTAAATACCACCATGACACTATAGAAGTGTTCTGAACTTGACTATCATCTCCCTTTTTACATCAGCTTTTGTGTATTTATGTCTTCATGTTATTAATTAGCAGCCTTTGCAGATGAAAGCGCTCTCTTGAGCATTTCTTTTAAGGCAGTTCTGGAGGTGATGAACTCCTTCAGCTTTGTATATCTTGGAATGTCTTCATCTCATCTTCATTTCTGAAGCACAGCTTTTCCAGTTCAAATCCTCTTGCTTGGCACTTTTTTATTTCAGTGCCTTGACTGTATCTGCCCACTTTTTCCAGGCTTGCAAAATTTCTGCTGAGAAATCCAACTTCTCATGGAAGTTTTCTTGAATGTAGGAATGGGTTTTTCCTCCTTGTTTACAAAATGATCTCTTTTTCTTGGACTTTTGTCAAGTTTGTTATATGCTTTGATGAATTCCTTGAAGGTTGAACCTTTGGAAATTTCAGCTATTATTTCTTTAAAATCATTTTCTAGGTTCTTTCTCTTTCTCTCTCCCTCTCTCCCTCCCTCCTTTTTTTTTTTTTTTTTTTTGTTTGTTTGTTTGTTTGGTTGGTTGGTTGGTTGGTTGGTTGGTTAGTTTTTTGTTTTTTTTGAGGCAGGGTCTAACAAGCTAGTTCAGGATGGTCTTGAACTCACTCTATAACTCAGGCTGGCCTAACTCATGGCAATCCTCCTGCATCAGCCTCCTGAGTACTGGGATTACGAGCTTACACCACCACCCCTGTTTCTCTTCTCCTAAAACATCCATAAAGGCAAAAGTTAGCTCTCTTGATACTGCCCTATAAGTCCCAAACACTTTCTTTACTCCTTCCTATTCTTTTTTGTTTATTTCTTTCTTTTCTCTTAGTTACTTTCTTGTTGCTGGAACAAAATAACCAACACTCACAAGTTAAAGGAGGAAAGGTTTATTTAGCTCACAGTTTGTAGAGGTTTCAGTCCATAGTGTGCTGGCTCCAAGGCAGGGTGGCATGGCAGAGGCGTAGCAATTCGTGGCATGGCAGACAGGAAGAAGCAAGACTTCTTTCTTCTTTCCCTTTTAATCCACCAAGACTACAAGCCTATTATTTGGTGCCACCCATGCCCTCTTCAGTACATCAATCATCCATACCCAGAACTATGCTAAACCTATCAGTGGACTAATCCAGTATCACACACCCATGATCCAGTATCACACACCCATGACCCAGTATCACACACCCATCACCCAGTTATCACACACCCATCACCCAGTATCACACACCCATGACCCAGTTATCACACACCCATGACCCAGTTATCACACACCCATGACCCAGTATCACACACCCATGACCCAGTTATCACACACCGATGACCCAGTATCACACACCCATCACCCAGTATCACACACCCATCACCCAGTTATCACACACCCATGACCCAGTTATCACACACCCATGACCCAGTTATCACACACCCATCACCCAGTATCACACACCCATGACCCAGTTATCACACACCGATGACCCAGTATCACACACCCATGAGCTAGTATCACACACCCATCACCCAGTATCACACACCCATCACCCAGTATCACACACCCATGATCCAGTCACTCCCAGGAGCCCCACCTATAGCACATGAGGCTTTGGGGGGACATCTAAAGGTAAGCCGTAACATTCTCTAACTAGGTAGTTTTGAATGACCTTGCCTTCCAGTTCACGTAATTTTTTTCTTCTGCATCATTATGCCTGCTGTTGACACTCTCTATTTCATCCATTGTATTTTGCAGTTCCAAAATTTCTGGTTGGTTTTGTTTTTTCTATCTCTTTTGCACATATATTGTTTTTCTGAGTTGGACAGCAGTTTTCTTGCAACCTACTGAGCTTCTTTAGTTTGAATTCTTTGTCAGCCAACTCACAGATCTCTACTATTTTTTAATCTGTTACTGAAACATTGTGTTCTTTTCACTATGTCCTATTGCTTCGGTTTTTCATGTTTGTTGTTGTCCGGAGTTGGTGTCTGTGCATTTATTCAGGGGAGCTCTCCTCTTCCAGACTTTCTGGACTGGCTTTGGAAGGCAGAGACCTCAGCTCTGCATGGCGTGAGGGGTGGGGATTCTGCTCTGGGGAGAGCAGTCCTGTGCCTTCTCTACACGGCTTCTCCAGCTGACATCAGTGCTGGAGACTGTGGCAGGCTAGCAACCAAGGCTGTGGGTGACCCGGTGTTCCTGAGGGCACTTGGGGCATTTAATGGTGAAGGTTTCTGGGTCCTCCAATTCTTTTTCCTCCCACAGGAAAGTGATGGCCAAGGGACTCTGTCTTGTCATCAGGTCTGGGTTATGGGCAAGCTCACCATGGACGTGGTGCCCAGCCTGATACTAGGCACCCATGTGATGGGCACAGCGCTGGGTTACAAAGTGTGTGCCTCAAGGACAGACTGCAGTTCTGAGGTCCAAAGCAGCAGGGTCCAGGTGCAGGTGACAGATCTGAGATTCAAACCCCAGGGTGGCTTTCAAATCTGCTGCAGTACTACCACGACTCAATGACTGTGAAAACATTCTTAAATCTAAATTCCTATTCATCCTCAGTTGGGAAGAAGAGATTTACTCATAAAAAAGCTTATAGCTTAGCATAACACTATTTGCAATTAAACTTACAGATTTCCACCTGTATTTTGTATATTACAATAGAGTTTGAATGCTATCTATGAGTGAATACTTATTTATTTTTGTTTATCGGCCAGTAGCTTCAAAAACAGTTTTCACTTTCTAATCAACATAACCTTAAAAAAAAAAAAACAGAAAGAAAACCTACTTTATAATTATAGAACTCTAAATTTGGTTATAATTTGCATTTGCATTGTCACAATGCCAGTGCTAAATTCACCTCCTGGCTGTAGTCTTGGGAGATGGGAGATGGTAATGCAGAACTTTCCCTGGGACTTTGTTCACGGTGAGATTTGTATTGAAAAGCAATACTAGAAAGTGGAGAGTCAAATTTGCCTGAAGATATATACAATCTTTTGCTTTGTACATGAATAAAATATAAGGGCCAGTGAGAGAGCTCAGCAGCATAAGTGCCTGCCTGGCAAGCACGAGGTCCTGAGTTCGACTCCCGGTACCCACATACGAAAAAAGGGCCGGTGATATTGCTCAGCCACATGGGTGCCTGCTGCCACGTGAGGTCCTGGGTCAACCCCCGGTACCCACAAAAAATAAAAAAATAAAAATTACTTAATAAGTAAGAACTTGGCATTGAAAAAGAATTTGATGTATGTGAGGGAACAGAATATTATATAAAAAGCCACTCATCTCAGGATTGGCTGTCAAAGGGCACATTATTTCTGCTGGTGAGAGGAATAAATAATAACTGTTTGAGGTGATAGCTATGTTACGTAGCTTGGTTAACTCATTCTGATACATCCAGATATCAGTTCATCACTTTGAACCTCAGAAATACATATTATATAACTCATCAATATCTATTACAGTAAATGTTAAGAAAAGAAAAACAGTGCAGTCTGATCTTGACCTTTCACCCACTCATTAGGTGGGATAATCACTCAATGCCCCGAGCACGAGCTCTCTTAGCTGTGAAAGGATGCAAGGGGCAGGGTGGAATAGCTGTGACTCAGGGTTGGGGTGTGGTGGGGTAGAGCACTTGCTTAACACATGTGAAGCCCTGGGTTCAATCCCAACACACACACACACACCTGAAATACCTATGATTCAATCACTGATAAAAAGATTACTAAAATCCACACATCTGAGCATTTGGGTTAATCTCCCTGTAACAATATATTGCAGGGCCATACATAGGTCCCTGTCCTGTTCAAAGATTTCATTAGCAATTTGGAGGAAGACACAGTCTGATAATTGAATTTTTAGGTGAAATAAAGCCTGGAAGTAAAGTGAATATGAGGATATCAGAGAATCTAAGCCACAAGTGTTGACAGGTTGGAAAAATAAGAAGAGTGAACTAATATGGAGTATATTATAGAAATATACATCTGTCCTTACGAGCAGATCCCAGTGACTTGAGTACACTTTGGGTTATGTACAATAGTGTTAGCAAATAGCAGCATTGGCTATGACAACTCATTTGTTAGTGTTTACACATCTGTAATACAAACCTTTCTAATGTGTTTAACTTTCCATTCTTCTCTACTACCTCACAGGACCTCAAACTAGAATTCAAATCTGGAGGAGGAAGCCCAGATATCTGCCTTTCCTGCATCATCATCGAAGCCTCTGATTATTAAAAAAGAAAAATAAGGTTACCTAATTAGGAAGATTTGTAGCACTTCGGTTCATAACCATGAACCTACATTGCACCTTCTGCACAATTCCTAAATAGTTTAGCTTCCACTCAAGTATTTCTTTAATCCTAAAATGTATACACTCAGACTACATCTTTGAGCTTGAAACCCATAGAGCCAACAAATACCATATAAGCATCTTCAGTTGGATGCCTCTTTAACCTGGATGGCTTCTAGTTCTGAAAATCAAATGTTTAAAACTAAATTCCTAGTCACACACACTGGCACACGCACACACACAAACATACACACACACACACAGAGTGTCGGTCACCGTTTATCTACAAGGTACATCTATCCACTCAATGCCTATTACATTAAATCAAAGAATCATCAAAGATCATCATGGAATAATCTGAGATTATGTCTAAATTCTACATAAATAATTTAGATCTAAAATGTTCTACTTCATTCCTTATCAGCAGTAGCTATGTTATTTTTGTAAGATAAGAATAGAAAAAAGGAGGACTGAGAACCCCTTTAGATTTCCTCTATGATTGCCTACTTTTTAAAAAAGATTCTTTAGATTCCGTGAGTACAAAATACCATTAATCACAAGGCTCATACTATGCAGCATGTTACGGTGCATTTTTGTTCTTAATCCAACAGAAGTCAACACTCAGCTGTAGAAAGAAGAGAAAGTGAGTTTAGCACTAAACAGTATGCTTGCAGTCTCTCGCTGGGATTTCAAAGAGGTTTCTTTAGAAACAGTTTTCTATCCCACTAGTTTTTAATAGGAGAGGGAAAATTGGTTTACGATATGAACTTTTAAACTTTCCTGTATTTTCATACCAATTGCTTGCCCCACACTTGAACCCAACAATTTCCCATATATTCAAGTGTTTTTGTACTCATGGTTCTTAGCAGGAATCAGAATGTGCTGTTGCACAGGCCCAGATAAAAGGACCAGGCACGTAAGTGACTGCAATTTGCAGGCTTTATAATGTATTTTCAATTTTTGAGCTTTTTGAACTAAACTACTGAGCCCTTTTAGGTTTAGCTCTAGATTTTGACCTTCGTTTGTCAAAGATCTTGCATGTGAGGCATTTCAACTAGTAAAATAGTAGGCTCGTATGGCTGTAGTCATAATTCCTGAGTGTTTCTAGTCATTTCTTTTTTAACATTTTCAGAGGTTGTGATTATGTTCAATGTATGGAATAATTTCCTAATTATATCTCTGGTGTTACATTAGTAATCTCAAAATGGCTATCATGCAATAAAAATTATTTTTATAGTACATCAATGTTTAATTCTTAAAAATGTCTTACAAGTTGTTGAAGAAATAGGAATAACAGAACCAATGAATGGCACAAAGGGTTGGGTAATGAAGGAAATAGGGGGTGGAAGAAATTGAAAGACTTAGTTCCATGCTTAGTACCAGGTAGGAACAGAATCAAGAAAAAAATAAAACATTTAAGAGCCTTTCATAGGCATCAAGTTTGGAAGGAAAAATACAATAATGCTAGGCTAATGTTTAGAAAGGCGGCAATGTTGACCGAGGTAGTGACTTCATATTCCAACCTGGGAAAATTACAAAAATGTGTATTGCCTACACCCGCAGAAGAGTGAGCATAAAGGCAGTGCTGAATGGAGTGGCAGGCACCTAGAGAGGAGGGACTCTGAAGTTATGGCTCTGGATTGACATCTCCTAGCTAGGGAAACTTGTGTACATCACTTAACTTTCCAGGAGACGATTCCTCATTTGTGAAAGGGTTGTATTGAGGGTGAACATAGATGGTCATGTTAAAAATTGTGTTTTGCATAATTCTCATACCCAATGAGAGTAAAAGACATTACTTTTGGACAGGAATATGGAAGGAATGTTCCAGGAAGGATGGGGTTCAAGGTACAGGGTTTTCAAAGTCACAGGGCAAGTTACCAGGAAAAATCGGATGGAAAACGGTAGTCGGAGAATAAACTGCTATACAACAATCATTCTTCCGTAGCCTTTTGAGAGTCAGGCTGTATATTTCAGAGCTTCAGTTTTAGAATTAATAAGCAGCAGAGTCAGACCTCAAAAGCAGATATTCCTAACTGTTCAACATTCAGAAAATTGCTTTCCTTTTAAAGAGGTTTAAAAAGTCTCAGCCATCTTCCATTTAAAAATAAGTAAATAAAAATAAAACAGAGAAGGTTTCTGGTTTGCAGTTTAGTGTGTAAGGAACCTAGAATTTGCCAGTCTGCATAAGAAAAAGAAAAAAATGAAAAAACAAACTACTCTTATTAACTGTATCAGAAAAATGAGGTCATAGAGCAAGCAACAGACCCCGAAGATTGGTGAGACAGCCAGGGAAACACAGAGAATCACAGTGTACTGGAGCAGAAGTCTCAGCGGAAACCATGGCCAGGGTAGGAAAACCTGAGGGGTAACTGATGAATCGCTGGAGGCTCAGGGTGGGCGTCTGAGAAAACTCCCGCAGGACACAGTCGTGGGGCAGGGCACACTTCTCTGAGTCTCTCTCCAAGAGTTTTACCCAATACTCACAGTGCACATCAGAGAAAGCTCCCCTGTGCCAGCTTCCATTTTGAACTATGACAGTGTAGCTTTCCTTCTTAAGGCTTACTTACACTCAGGAGAAATTGTTTCACCAGAGCCTAACCTTCTGGGGTTTTATCAGAGCCAAACCCATCTGGCAGAAGAAAAATGCCAACCTTCACCCTTCTCCAGCCACCCAGACCGAGCCAAGAGTGGGAGGGTGGAGACTTAGAAGCTCTGGTGAGCTCTCATCCAGGGACACAGGACACCAACACTAAGGCCCAGCAAAAGGGACAGAGATGAGTCTTTCCATGGCCACATTGCTATCAGACTGCTTCCATCAGTTTCTTTAGCTCGGTACACCATGTCTGTGTTCCAGTACAAAATTACAAGGGATGCCATCAGACAAATTTAACACGTATATATATTTTTAAGAGATTGAACAGATATTACAATCAAGTCAGATACAGAAATAATTTTTGAAAACTTTTAATGAGAAAAGTAGACAACATGGGCCAGTGAGATGGCTCAGCAGCATAAGTGCCTGCCTGGCATGCGCGAGGGCCTGAGTTCTACTCCCAGAACCCACATATGAAAAAAAGGGCCGGTGATATCGCTCAGCGGCACGGGCACCTGCTGGCACGTGAGGTCCTGAGGTTGACCCCCAGTACCCACAAGAAAAAAAAAAAAGTAGACAACATGAAAGCACAAATATTAACGTAAGCAGAGGAGTGAAGTTTTAAGAAACAAAAATACTAGAGACCATAGAAAAAGTGAAAAATTGTCTTTGTAGGTTTATTAATAGATTGGACACTGATGAGGAATGAATCTCTTGTTACAGCAGTGTTAGATTTACCAGAGGTGAAGCAACCAAGCGGCACTCAGAAAGTTGGAGGGAACCAACCTTTATTACGCTGGCAGGCTCAGAGGAGCTGCGTACTCCAAAGTCTGAGCCCCGAGCCTTTGCTGGGGCTGTCTTATATAGAGGTTTTAGGCAGGAATGCTCAGGCTGAGTTACAGAGGCAGAACGGGGCATGGTTAAGCATAGGGGATTTAAGACAGGCTGTAAAAGCAAGATTCTAGAAGAGGAATGAGACAGTTGCTTTGTGTGAGCTGGCCATTTTGGTCTTAAGTTTCAGTTTCCCAAAGTTTTGTTTTCCTCAACACTCTGAGAGTGAGGATATGTCAGTAGAAAATGTAATTGAAACATAACAAAATATACTCTTATCAAAGCATAACATATTCCCCCTTTGTTATGTATAATTTATATCTTCTATGCATCAGTTTAAATAACAAAAAATAATATCTAAAAAACAGTTAGACTACTATGAAAGTTGTCATATACACATAATGAGAATATCAGAAGAAAAAAACAGAAAAAGGATAGGAAGAAAATTTGAAACAATGTTCCCTGAGCATTTCCCTCAGTGAATGTCATACATCAAGTTACAGTTCCAGCAAGGTCAAAGAACACAAAGCAAGATAAAGGCCAAAAGATATAAAAATGAAAAATAAAATGAAACCACACTATGGCACATCAGTGCAAACAGCAGAAAATCAAAGATTTTTTTTAAAAACCAGAGTAAAAGACATATTATGCAGGAACAAAGACTTATATCTGAGTTTTCCTTAGAAATCATGCAAACAAAAATAGAATGAAATGAAGTATTACAAAAAAACCCCACAAATCTAGAATTCTGTATTCCACAACATTATTCTTTAAAGTAAAAGATAAGTACTTTTAAAGACAAACAAAATTAGAGAAATTTGTTATCAGAAAATATTTTGAAAGTACTTGGGTTAGTTATGAAATAGTTATATTGCAAAGTCAAGGGCAACCACTAAAAAAAGAAACAAACAAACAAACAAAATATATGTGTATATATATATATTTACAAAACACATTAAGAAAGGAAAGAAAATAAAATCATATAAAATGTTCAATTGCCATAAAAGTCAGAAAAAGTATAGAAGACAAAATAGGAGCAAAGAACAAGGACAAGGATGATGAATAGAAAACTGTAACAAATAGAAAACTGTAGATACGCATCCAACTATACCAATAACCACTTTAATTGTAAGTAGTCCCAGTGCATTGATAAAAGATAGAGATTGTCATAATAGATCAAACAGAAGAACCAAGTATACATTGTTTAAAAGAGACACACTTCATGGGGTGAGGATGTACCTCAGTGTTAGAGTGCTTGCCTAGCATGTGTGAGGACCTGGGTTCAATCCCCAACATTATAAAGCAAAGCTTTTAATTTAAACCCACTTTAAATATGAACACAGATACAGATTAAAAATAAAGTGATGCAGAGAGATATACCATGCTAAAAGTAATCAGTGAAAGCTGGAGTGGCTATATTAATTGCAGACTTCAGAGCCAAGAAAATTAATACACTGTGAGACACCCAGACAAGGCATAGAATATCATTCAGTGACAAAAGCAAATGAGCTAACTAATCATGAAAAGACATGGAGGAGCATTCAATGTATGCTACTAAATGAAAGAAGGCAATCTGAAAAGGCTATCTATAAAATGTGATTCTAACTACATGACATTGTGGAAAAAACGAAACTATAGAGACATTTTCCAGAGGAAAGAGGGAGGGAGGAATGGACAGACAGAGCACAGAAATTTTAAGGAAAATGAAACCATACTATATGATGTCACATAGTGGATGCATGTTGTACATTTGTCAGAATCGATACAGTATGCAACGCCAAGAGTGAACGAACCCTCATGAAAACCATACACTTTGGGTGAAAATGATGTCTTCACGTAGATTCATGGATTGCAACAGACGAACCACTGTTATGTGGGACATAAGAAGGGGATGTGCGTGGAAACAAGGAGAAGATGGGAATTCTCTGTACTTTCTGCTCAACTATGCTGTGAGCCTAGTACATAAAATTTATTAATTTAAAATAGAGCAGTGATAGTAATAGGGCTTGTGGGAGTATCGCCTGGCATATAGTAGTGTTCAAAAAATGCTAGCCAGTATTAAGATAATGAATCTGATTCCTCTCATTTTCATTGTTGTCTCCTTCTCCTCTTTCTGCTGCTATTTCCACCTGTTCTTCAGTCTCTGTCTCTGTCTCTGTCTCTGTCTCTCTCTCTCTCTCTCTCTCTCTCTCTCTCTGTATCAGAAAAATAAAATAATCTGTAACAACTGAGCTTACTGTGGATACTGATTATAGTTTTTCTATTTAATGCTAGTACATTCCAGTAGTAAGTAATGTATTAACTTATGTACAGATTTATCTGACAATGTCAGATGACTAATGGAAATATGGTAGTCTAGCAACATGGAAAGTACTGCATTATGCGATTACCACAAAATGCAACAGCTTAGTGGAAGAGAGACGTAGGGACTGACTTTAGCACAGCAGGCAAGTGAGGAAATCGTTCTGCCCCTGAGCTACACCTCTACCACATATTCATACAGGAGAAAGAAACGCCCAACCTGCTGGATGTCCGGAACGCCAAGTTCGAGTTCTCGAAAACTCAGGAATGAATTCTAGGTACAACAGAGGTTCAGAGTAGGAAGAATTTATTGAGAGAAAGAAAGCTTCTTTCTAAGAGGGACAGAAGGGAGCCTGGAAAGTGGGTGGCCCACTGACCCCGCTTCTCAAGGGTGTTTTATTGAGCAAAGCCACGAGGTGAGGTGGATTCAAGGTGAGACAGAACTATAATAAATCAATAAGATTACAAGTATAGTCGCTTCGGTAATATTGATCCAATGGGAAATCACAAGGTAGGAGTGAGGTGGGACAAAACGATGGTGAACCAATAAGAGCGTGAGTATAGTTGCTTAGGTAATATTGATTAAATGGGGATCAAATTGGGAAGCAAGTCATGTAGCAAGCACGCAGGGGATGAGCAAAGGCTTTCCTGGAAGGAGTGGGTTAAGCAGGTTTGGTCTCCACCCCAAGGTGCTTGATACCTACTTAGAATATCAATCACAGCTGTTCATCCCTATGGGAGGTATATGTGTGAGTAGTTCTTTTTCCTGAAGCCCGGCCTTCAGTGAGTGCGCCTCCAGGCACAGGCGTCTTCTGCATTGACCTCTGGAGGGTGCAGCCCGGTCTGACTGCCTACATTTCTACCTGACTTAGCTGTCTAGAATATTACCATTTTTGTACTAGTGGCTAGATTCTAAACTCAAAAAGAAAAATCAGAGGCTTTGAAGTGTCTAGTACAGTAAGAACCTCCGAAAAAGCCCAGTGAAGCCTCCCGTCTATTACTAAGTTCAATTCATCCCCGTATACACGGACGTACATCTTGAGGAAAGGCTTTAGCAAGTGACTGATGCACTAAAGCAGTAAAGCAGGAAGTGAAAATAATTATTCTCCGTGTTCACCTGGGTCCATCCTTATAAATAAACAACTTCGTTTGCTAGCTATTGCACTTGCTTGTGTGCACACGTGCGGACACACACACACACCCCTCACCTCCCACCTCTGACTGATTTTCCTTCCTGATAATCGTTCCTGGCTCAGATTCCATTGGAACGGGCCTTTTCATGTCCTACCTATCTGATATCTCCCTTCCCCTTTTCTCTTTATCTTCTCAATGCCAAAATATTCCTGTCTTGAATTTCCTGTAGGTTTCATTACCTCTGTGCTGTTAGTTCTTTGACCTACAGCTTTCATTTATTCCATATTTGCAACCATCTGGTGATAGTTTTATTGTAGACAGCTAAATTAGGTATAAATATGACAGGCAGTCAGACAGGGCTGGGCCCTCAGCACAAAAGACAATCGTAGCTAGAGGCGCATTCCCTGAAGGCCAGGCTTCAATAAAAAGAGGACCAGTACACCCACATACTTCCCCTAGGGATGAACAGCAGTGACTGATATTCTAAATAGGCCTCAATCACCTTGGATGGGGGACCAAAACCTCCCTAGCCCATTCCTTCCTGGAAAATCCTAGTTTCTTCCATGTATGCAGGCTACGTGACTCGCTTCCCCATTTAATCAGTATTATCTAAGCGACTACACTTGCACTCTTATTGGTTCGCTATAGTTTTGTCCCACCTCACAGCCACCTTGTGATTTTCCATTGGATCAGTATTACCTAAGCAGCTGTACTTGTAATCTTACTAGTTAAGTACAGCTTTATCTCGCCTTACACCCTCCTCACTTGGTGGCTTTGCTCTATATAACTCCCCTGAGAAGCGGGTTCGCCAGGCCACTCACTCAGGACCCCCTTCCCTCCCTCTTAGAAGCTTTCTTTTTCTCAATAAATTTTTCCTACTCTTGACTTCATTCTTCCTAGAATTCATTCCTTCATTTTGGAGATCACAAACTCCAAAGCGTATCAGACATCTAGCAGGTTGGAAGTTATAATATTTCCCCTATATTATTTGGAGGTCCTACATAATACTCCCTATATCAATTTCTACATGAATACTCCATTTGCAACGCAGAATCGCAGTGTACATCCTGATTTATCGCCCTCACGTTGTTCAATTTCTCTTCCCCCTGGCTTTCCTGTTTCAGGTTCTCCGTTTCCAGATCGCTCAAATTTGAAAACGCTGTTGTTTCCCCTCGCTCTCTCACTTCCCTTGACCACAGTATGTTCCTTGCCCAACCCGGGCCTTTTGGATCTCTGTGCCGCCCACGTTTGCTGTTGCTCTGGTCCTTCGCTGGATCCTGACTTCGCCCACCTGAACTGTTGCTGTGACTTCTTAGACAACTTTTTCTTCCTAATGGGGCTGTGTGCGCATTGCTGGGAGCTTAGTACTTCTGAAGGACAATGCTAATTTTGCTCCTTCTCTGCTCATAAATGTTTGATGGCTCTCTCTGCAGCATGAACTTCCGTTTCTTTATTCTGGCATGCTGCACACGAGGGTTCTCCTCCTTCCTTCCTTTCCAACTCGACCAGCTGTGGCTCCCTCACACCATCTGCGCTCCCGCCCAATTGGACCTCGACTTCCCCCGCTGCACTCCCAGACCAAGCCCGGCCTTCCTGGTTCCTGCCCCGGCCTCTTTCCCCTGTGCAAAAACATATTGTTTGTTATATGAAGTAATTCTTACAGCAATTTTCCCAGTTAAAATGGAAAATTATTAATTAAACACCTATATCTTATGCATCTTAAATCGCCTGTGCTTTGAGTGGAGTTGATTTAGAATATTTTTTGAATGGATGAGTGCTTAAGCACTCATTTATCTCATTAAGGATTTTAAAATCACTCGACTTCCTGCTTTTTGCTTGTTTGATGGTATTTAGCAATGATATTTTTGTTAGCTTATAACTTTTGTTTCCCTTTGCTGATAAGTTTTTGCAATATTTACAATTTTTCCATGGGATTGGGGAGCTTTTCCCCGCAGACCACCATCTTTCTGCGTGTTCTGCCTCTTCTATCGCGGTACCTGCTTCAAAATGTTCCTATTTTCATGGCAGCACGTGGGTCACTTTTTCTCTATCTACCATGTTACCTTTCTTCTACACTGTATTTCAAATTGTGTCTGTTAAACAGAAATGTTTTTGTTAAATGTGAGTGCCTTACCTTACCTCACCTCTACCAAATTAGTAAATTATAGGTTGAAATCCTTGGAAATACAGTATTAAATTTAAAATGATTATTTGTAAAGCATAAAGAATATTATGCTACACAGTAAAATATTTAAATTATTTAGAAGTGATATAAACTATCAATGGTTTTTGTGTTCTTGGAGACATAACAGATATAAAAGATAATAACAAAGAAAAATTGTTTTTTCTTGTTTCTAACTTTGTATCTTCTATTTTATTGTGAGTTTTGTTTCTGTTTTCCTGTGCATTGTTTTGGTCAGATGGAGAGCAGCTTTATTTATGCTTAAAATGGAGGGATAAGTGGTGGTGGTCAGAAGGAGAAATGTTAGTTGAGTTTTGATACTGTAAGTGCTTTGCTCTGGGGAAAAATAAATACGGTAAAAAAAATGAGTATTAGCAGTAACAAGAGAATTGTTACCAATTTTTATTATGCACTTAATAATTTTATCAACACTTGTGGACTAATAGAAATGTGAATGTCTAATATAGGAAATTATAGAAGTAAAAGAGATAATGTAGTCCATGAGATTTCGACCATCTAAATGTAATTATTTGTATTTTAAAATAAGCAAAAATGTATGATGTAGCTAAAGATGGCTTAGTATAATTTTTATACTTCATGCTACAGTACCATGCACTATATTACATTTATGTGCAATATTTGTATCACATACAAATCTTTAAGATAGTGGTAATTATTACCAATTATAATTTATTAATTAAAATAGTGAATAATTATATTCACTATTACTATCACAAAATATGTAGTGTTTAAGTTATGTCATGAGCATTGGACTTTATTATAAAATATTAGAATAATATAGATGATTATAATTTTTGAATCTTTGAAGATTATTGCCTAGATTTATTATTCTTAATGATGAAAGCTTCTTCTGGTAAAGAGCTACATGAGCTTATAAACTGATAATAATCATTTTAATCACAGAATTTAATACAATTAGAAACACAAATGAAGCAATATAATAGTCTACAACTAAAACAAAATATGTATTAATAATTACAGTGTATTAGTCATTTCCTTTATGAATTTAATCATATATGTATATGATGTTCTTTCTGAGGAAAGTAAAAAAGGACTCAACCAAAACATTTCAACAATCCTAATTTTTAAATTTCAATGGAATAAGTCAGATCTATGTCCCTTATTGGATGTTTTCATGACCCAGAACTGATTTTACTTTGTTAACCACATAAAAGTTAAAATAATTGGTTTGATCATCCTATAAGATCTTTTAAGACATTTTAATTTATGGAGCTTGTTTTATGTCTATTTTGTAATCAGAAGCAACTAACTGAATACTATATATCATGTTTTGTAAGATATTTAAAACATGTTTCCATGAAAATACTGTTGTTTTTTCTCTTATAACTGGAAGAAAAACAAACTTGGAGTGTGTTCAAATAACACTGCCTAAAGAGGCTTCGGAAGCAGCAGGAAAGCACCCTGCCCAACCCCAATTAGTCTTATTTTCCATACTTAGGGCAGTTCTGTTTTTCAACATATCCACTACACGCGGTGATAATGAAAATTAATATAGTTAGAAAGCAATTCAATAGTACATGTTTATTGTTCATAATTGTTGTTTCCTGTCATAATGTTCATAAAACTTGTCAGCTCTGAGAAAAGTTCAAGGAATATGTGAACTGGGAAGCAGGCAGGTGCTCCTGAATTATGCAGTAGATAACGTTCCTGCAAAGCGTGTGGCAGTCACTTTTCAGCAAATCAAATTACTCTTCTGTTGCAGTGGATGAGTTCACCACTTCTCACAATAGGCAAGACCTGGCTGTGGATCCAAATAATTTCATTCACACATGAACCCATACATGAAGACTCTTCTTCCTCCACAAGTTTTCCTGTGGATTTAGCAATAGTGGGAAAAAAGTTTAACCACAAGAAAAATGCTAGGACCTCATCTCTATAGTCTTTCTGTAGCCTATAGAAATATTTTCTATATTTAACTAAAAAAAATTTCTCTATTTAAAAAAACTACTATAGTTTTTTAAACTGCCATTAATTGTTTCCCAGAAGCTGGAAAGTGGAGAGGGAGGGAAGATACAGATGGTTGGCTAACAGATACAAGAATATAGGCAGGAAGGGAAAGCTATACAGAACAGCTGGGTAACTCTGGTTATATTACTCAGCTTTTCCATAGCTAAGACATAAGTCTCACCCACAACTAAGAGGAGGGTTGAATTTGCTCAATTTCAGTCCATGACCTGCTGGCTCCAAGCCAGAGACACGGTGGCAGGGAGCATGGCAGAGCAAAGCCACTTAGCTCCTAGTGGCCAGCAAGCAGTGACAGAGAGGAAGCTGCAAGGGACTGACAAAGATTCCAAGGCCGCACCTGCAAGATACACCCAAACTCACTCACAAGCTGCTCCACCAATTCCCAAGGCAAATCCCAAAAGTTAAAAATAATTTGTTGTGTATTTTAAAATAGCTAGGAGAAAGGATTTTGAATGATCTCAATACAAAGAAATGATCAGGCTGGTGAGATAGCTCAGCGGCATAAATGCCTGCCTGGCAAGCGCCAGGTCCTGAGTTTGACCCCCGGTACCCACAAAAAAAAAAAAAAGAAATGATCAATATTAGAGGTGATAATATGTTCATTACTCTGATTCGATAAGTACACATGGCATACCCTTATTGAATTATTACAACCTACCCCAAAATTAAGTACAATTATGTGTCAACTAAAAATAAAACTTATAGCAGAAAAAGCCACCACAAATAATAATTGACTGTTTATATATGTGTTTAAGAATGCATATTAGGGGCCGGTGAGATGGCTCAGCGGCGTAAGCGCCTGCCTTGCAAGCGCGAGGGCCCGAGTTCGACTCCCGGAACCCACATACGAAAAAGGGGCCAGTGATATCGCTCAGCGGCACAGGTGCCTGTTGGCGCTCGAGGTCCTGAGGTCGACCCCCCGGTACCCACCAAAAAAAAAAAAAAAAAAAAAGAATGCATATTAGGGCTGGTGATATAGCTCAGCGGCATAAGCGCTTGCCTGGCAAGCGCAAGGTCCTGAGTTTGGTTCCCGGTACCCACAAAAGGAAAAAACAAAACAAAACAAAACAAAAGAAAGCATATTAGAAAGTGCAAAATGGAGAATGTCATGAGGGTGGGGGAAAGGACAAATATAACACAACTTCTCAGAGAACATGCAGAAGAGGAGTAGAAAAGATGGGCTTGTGACTGTCTTTTTACCTACTCTTACATGTCCCATGAGGTTCCATTCCTCCAGGAGCAGCAAGTCAGAAAGAATATCCAAGGGAACAATATCACCTAGGACTTGTGAAGAAAGCTACCACACCAGAAGAAAATTCTCACTTGAAGTTTACTTCGATGATACTAGAATCTTAACTTCCATGACAGGGAAAAGTTTATCTGTTTTGCTCATTTATGTAGTCCCCAACCAGGAACTGGCATGTAATAATCACTCAATAAACATTTGTTGAGTAAATGAACAGAGTGACTCTCAATAGGATGGTAAAAATAAAATGAAGAAATAATGTATAACCCCACTGTCTATGACAGAATCGACACATACATAACTTCCAAACAGTTGGCAAGGTATGTACTAAGGACTCCATTTATAATTGGTCTAACTCTTTGCAATCCTAACCATTTTCCTCTGCCAGAATGCCATCCACATTCCTCACCCAAACATCCTCCCACGTAGCACTAGCTACTAGCGCATTTTAACTTGATAGGCATATTGCTTTTTCCTTATAATAATATTAAAGAGTAGTGTGTGTGCAGTTATACATCCGCCAAAATTCTCCTCCTTCCCATAAAATTCCAAATGTGCTGTGAACTATTCTGGTCACATAAAAGTGAACGCAAACTTCCTCCTTGACTCATATTTCCCAAATGTCTTCTTAAAATTAACTTAGAACATCCAGGTTTACTAACTGAAGTCAATGTAGCTTCCTCTCCCAACATAACAGGTTCAATATGCCATCAATCATTTTCAATATTTGGAACAACAATCATAGCATAAGACAGAAAATAACTGATGGTCTAAAAGAGTTGTGGATGCAATGTTATGGGAAGTTTAAATGTTATTCAAGTCTTCCATGAAGAAGGATTTCTTTACCCAGGATTTGGGGAAAGGACATGTCAGGCAGTCGGAAGAGCGCAAACACAAGTAGAACACAGATGAAACTGTTCTCGTCCTCACCGGTAGCTGTGTGTGTGTGGGAGCTGTGGGTTTACCTGATAATTATCCTGCAGCCTCTGAAGACGTTTGACCAAAGGTCTTAGAAGATTACAACTGGATAAAACGAGTGTGACAGGAATGACAGCTGATAGACACTGCAGGAAAGGAGGCCGGTTACGAAGAGGTTGTTGCATAGTTGAGTTGAAATGTAATAAGAATTTAAAGAAGAGTGGGGGGAACAGAAATGAAAATGCAAGGTTTGATCTAAGGAAGAGGTGTCAGGAACGAGTTGGAGAAGAGATGGGTGGATAATGATGCCGAGTTTCTAAGCTTGGAAGAAGTAGGCGTGATGAGTAAGAAACCGGAGGAGGAGCACATTCAGAAAAGACATGGATTGGGTGACCTGGGACACTGTCTGAGAAGTGACGTGCGCTGTGGGCTGGTGGCAAAGCTACGGGCAGGGAAGGAGACAGCCAAAGTACAGCGAGTGCTGTGGAAGGCAGGGGAGAGAAAGTTTTAATAAAAAGAAATGTGTAGTGCTACCGAGACTTTTAAGCACGTGACCACTAAGGAAAATTTTGCAACAGGCCCTTAACTGTTAGGGAAAAAAGCTGATATAATAAAATGCAGAAACAGGTAGGTAAATTTCAAGGAGTTAAAGATTGTATACAGAAAGCCAGGAAACTGTAAAGAATGATGCTGCCTAACTTAAACCTAAGTTTCTTAAAATAAATTATATTATTTGTATCTGACTTGCAAAAGCAACCTTGTAAGTTACAGACGTCAACAGCATGTTAAAAAATAAACTCTCACACATTAGGAAATGAGGCTATAAATAAAATAAGATCTCATATTTAAATATAATATTTAACTGTGAAATGTTCTTGAAATAAAAAGGGGCCAGTATTTGGAAAGGAAAGATTTTAGAGGATTTTGTGGAAAATGTTTTCATAGAAAACCATCATTTGAATTTCATTCCTTACCCTCTTCCATAAACCACGCCTCTC
The DNA here is from genome assembly GCA_028451465.1 of Erethizon dorsatum. Lineage (NCBI taxonomy): Eukaryota > Metazoa > Chordata > Mammalia > Rodentia > Erethizontidae > Erethizon > Erethizon dorsatum. Next base: position 57,688,602 of record CM051830.1, on the reverse strand, counting down.
ACTGTATTTAGGGGTTTTTGACAACAGGCATCTTGGAAAATAACACCATGTTCTGGTAGAGCACACATTCACACCCGAGATGCTATGGCAGCCCCTGAAGTTGTGTGCCTGTGTGTATGTGTGTGTGTGGGGGGGGGTGTTCACGTGTGCCTGAGTGTGATTTAAGGGGGGTGGGTAGAGCAAGAAACTGGGAATTAAAGGGAGGGAGGGAAGGAGGAGGAGAAGTAAAAACAATGAAGACATGATGTGTACATGTTACCTTGGGTGATGGCACCCTGGACAGGTTCCTAAGTTCTCGTGCCCCACAAAAACTGGACACGGCACAGGACAGAAAGGCGAAGCAGTGAAATTTAATGAAGTTCAATTAGGCGATGGTATGCTCACAGCAAGTGGGCTCGCACCGGTGGAAAGGAAAATGGTGTGAGCGCTGAATGTGCTGGTTCAGGAATGGAAAATGTTCTGCTGGGTCTAGGGCACCTCCCCATGGGTCTTTCAGAGCACGATTGAAACATGATTGAGAGGGTGCCGAGTCTCGTCAGCTGCGTCTATGCACACGTCCTTCCCCATAATTCACTCTTATAATTGCATGTACAGCATGCAGTCCATACGCATGGATTTTTAATGAGCTGCCAGTAATCAAAGGTTACTATAGGTCATGCCTGAGAATCTGGCATGCATGCGTCTTGGTTTGGGACTTCTGACTCTTCACAGGCAGGCCTAGGGGTCTTTATCTTTCTTATCTCTGCTCCAAATACGGAACCTTAGTACAAAGGTTGGGGAGGTTGGCCCTGGGCATTGCCCTGATCCAAGTGAGTGGAGTGGAGTGGCCCCATAGCCCCAAGTCTACCATCTCTATTATATATGTACCAGTTTCCCCATGACGAGGGTATTTTTTATGGCAAACATATGCCACCAAAAAAACAATTCAAAAATAAATAATAAATACACCCCCACGTACAGTGGGGCAGGAAATGACAAGGGAATGTAGAAGTCCTTACCACAGAGTGGATAGGCATCCCTAAGAGAAGGGCTGCTGGGTTGGAATCACTCCTCTGGTCAGGTGACTGAGATGGCCTTAGGCCCTGCCCTCCCGCATCTAAACTCTAGAGAGGCCTCCTCCGGACCCAGGTTGCTGACCTCCTTTTCTTAGATGATTTACTTTAGAAAACTTTCCATCGTAAATGCTTTCTCTACTTTCTTTGATATGTAAATCTTTAAAAAAAAAAAAAAAAGCTTTTGCTAGTTTTACAACCCAGAAGTGGCTTTCTGTAGACCTGAGAGCCGTCCTTTTGAAATGCAGTCATTAAAGCAGAAAGCGGCTCTGTGGGAGAGTGGAAATCTACATTCAGGGGATGCCTTGTTCTAAGTCTTCCTTGCATGTTGAACTTGGTTTGCACAAATTTGCAGCAGCAAGTCTGAGTATAGCAAAGAAAGTTAGAGCAGGGCCCCTGGTAAGTGACTGGACAACGCTAGGCAGTAGCTGGAAGTCCTAAGAGTAACGCTCAGCAAGGGCTTCCAAAGGTGGCACCAGTGTCCATGAGTTGTAAAGTAACCAGATTTAATAACTAAAAATAGAAGGCTCTTAGGTAAATTTAAATTTCAAGTACACTTTTTATAGCCTAAGTCTATCCTGTGCTAGGACATCCTTGTACCAAAAAATTATTTACTGTATATTTGAATTCAAATTTATTTCAGCATTCTGTGCATTATCTGGCATCTCTAAAATGAGAGAAACAATCGGGCTGTTTTTGAGATGGAGTCTCACTATGTAGTCAGACCACCCTCAATTTACCAAGCTGGGTTCAAACTTGCAATACTCCTGCCTCAGCTTCCTAAGTGCTGGGATTACAGGAGAGTGCTACCATGCTCAGCAATCAGTTTTATTGAACAGCCACCTTTTAGAATAAGAAGCCTGCTTGCAATAGTGCCAACTACCAGCTGCAACACCTCTTTTTGTCCATCTTTTCATCCCTCCACCTTCCTTTCTCCTTGGGCCAAGCTAAAAGGGTTAGAAATAGCAGCTGGCCGGGTCGGGGGTGGGGGGAGGTGGACAGTCAGGAGAGGAGAGAACAGAAAGCAACTCACCAATGCCTCTCAAGGCGGACAGCAGGGGTGAGGTCACCTCCAAGCCTTGGCTGGTGGAGCAGGACAGCGAAAGTCCACCTCTGAGAGATGAGTGTTAGCACATTTCTCGAGTGGATTCTAGTTTGCAAATCACTCTGCGACCTAGAGAGAAGGTAGGGCTCCAGGAGACGCCCACGTTTTCATCCCGTGGCAAACAAATGATCCCTCGTTATGAGAAATTTCCCCCATTCTGACAAAAACAAGAACTAAAATTTCATTTCCAACATTCCTCGACCTTGTTCCATGTACCAATTATACAGATACGAAACAAGAAAATAAAATGCTTTTCGAATGTCACATACAAGATTTTGTGAGACTAGTTATTTAGATATTAATTCTAAAACAATAATTCTAAAGCTATAACCATGCATATCCTATCACTTAAAAAATCTAAGAATTACTGAAAAACATTAAATATAAATGAATATGAATAAAACTCCTCTATATGACAATTGTCTAATCTCTATGTATCACAAATTTTTTGTCACTTTTTGAGACTAAATTAGAATTACAACAAATAAAATTCCCTGACACTTCTTTGTATAAATTAATGGTTTTCAAGCATGCAGCCATATGTGACCCAGACTATTTTAGGCATCTGATGAAAACTGTGATTTCATATATGCAAGTATATAGATTTTTTCATATAATTTTAATGTTTGTTGACCCTTAAATCCTACCCTTGAGCATCACATTTAAATTCTTACTCAAAGTGTTTTCCTCTGGACTAGTGGTTAATCATTTGAGATAAAGATTATAAATTTATTTTACTTCTATATCTAAATTTCTTTTTTTTTTTTTTGTGGGTACCAGGGGGTCGACCTCAGGACCTCGTGCGCCAGCAGGCGCCTGTGCCGCTGAGCGATATCACCGGCCCCTTTTTCGTATGTGGGGTCCGGGAGTCGAACTCGGGCCCTCGCGCTTGCCAGGCAGGCGCTTAAGCCGCTGAGCCATCTCACCGGCCCCTAAATTTCTTAAAGTTGTACTTAATATCTGAAAGTATCAATGTTACCTTTTTATAGGAATACTAACTGTAAATGCTAGATTTTTATCTATTTAAGTAACAATAAATTGCTGTAAAATGTACTAAATGACCCCTTTTTTAGATACAGGTTTATTTATACCATATTTCCATGGGAATTCCTACTTAGAACTGCCATTTTTTAAGACTCTGGATGAGTCGGAGTTTGTCCTGGAGGAAAAACATAATAGAATTGTTACCATCTACTTGACTATAAAAACAAACCCTTTAAATGGAAATATTCTCTACACTGAGTATTGAAAGTTTGGTCTTCTATATCATGCTTCTTTCTTAAATGTTGGCCTATTAAATCAGCGAGTTCACTTAAATACTATGGGAGGGCTGGTGAGATGGCTCAGCGGCATAAGCGCCTGCCTTGCAAGCGCGAGGGCCCGAGTTCGACTCCCGGATCCCACATACGAAAAAGGGGCCGGTGATATCGCTCAGCGGTACGGGTGCCTGTTGGCGCGCGAGGTCCTGAGGTCGACCCCCCAGTACCCACAAAAAAAAAAAAAAAAATACTATGGGAAACTTTTCTAGGCTAGTGCATGGAGTATTCCCAAGAAGAAATATTAGTTCTTTGTAGTTTTTTAGAAGTGTCTTTAATTTATGAGTCACTCAAATGGAACATGACTTATAAACAGGCTCTGAACTGACAAGAAAGAATGCAGTGAGCGTATGAATTTGATGGCATATGGCTATAGCAGTAAAACATAAATGCTACAAATGTTTCAGAACATATTTTTGTGGTATAAATCACTAAATATGAATTGCACTCAATACTTAGTAACTTGGAAAAAGGCATTCCAAAGCTGCAATTTATTTGACAATTGGGAAAATTCCTAATATTCTTTTAGCAACATTTATTATCTTGGTGTGTGCTGATTTGAAAATTTAAAAATAGTATTAACAGTATTTGCTTAAGGAAATGTCTCTATATCCAGGGCTTTCTACATTATAATGTAATGTGCTCACAAGGGTCTCTATAACCAGAATTTATGAGCCTTTTTCTTCTCTGATTGAATATTACTGAAATGTATTAACCTGCAGCATTCAAAATGTGATTTTTTTTTTATCTCTTTTGAAATGAGTCCATGATAGTTTTAATAATTCCCTGTATAGGTTTACAATGTCTTCTGTACTTTAACAGATTATCCACTCTGGAGTAACTTCTTATTTCCCCAATGATTTCCTCCTCTCCTTTGAAATCACCTGCAAAACTGATTCATCACCCTGACTTTCTAAACAAAATTTAAACCCTTTAAATTATTTAACCATGAGTAAAATTCCTAAAAGAAGCATTTGGAAAGCTGAGTGAAGTTAGAAATTTTAAACATTAAATTAAAGCTGGGAATTTATGTTGTATTTTAGAAGGAAACCAGTTTGTCAGAGCTAGGGCACTATTATTTATTCCTTGGGGGGGGCAGAAGCACCCAAGTTTAAACAATGGCTTTAGAATGTCTGATTTATTTATGTCAAAAAAAGAGAGAGAAGAAAAGAAAAAAGGAAAACTTGCTTTTCTATATGAAATCTAAGCATGGGGAGAAGGCCATGAAATTTGAAGATATAGTGCAGTGCAAGAAAAACAAAGCAAAACACAGAACAAAAGACATAAACAATAATTTAAAGCCATAAGCAAAGTGATTTTCTGGCTTGGCAATTTTTACCATTGCGTGGAATTAGAAGGTGTCTCCTTGGGGAAAGAGTGATTTGTTTTTACAAACTAAAAACAGGTCATAGAGCAGCAGCCAGCCCTGGGAATTCTGCTCTGAGCCCAAGCTCCTGGCCCATGTCCTCACTGCCTCCCATGGGGCTCTTTCTGAAGGTCACAGAAGTACACGCTACGTACCCGCGCCCTCTGTCCATGCGGCCGCTTTAGTTAAATTCACTAGAACTCAAGCTAATATTAGTGTTGGATGCTATTTTTGCTTTTCCTATCTGATAGCCCACCAACGCAATCACACTAGAAATTAATAGTAAAACAAAAACCATGTTAATAATCACCAATTTCTGTCCTTGTCTTATAGAACTGTCACTGTAGCCCTGATACACTGAAGCTATTTACTCAAAGCGGTTTCCTAGCCTGTGAAAGGAGAAAATATTTTTGTCTGTGAAGCATTTTTTTGCTGTTGTTAATTTGTAAGATGGTCATTTGTTCCTACGCGGCTGGATGCTGCAATTCCTAGGCAGAATGTTTTGTGGAGTTGCTGCCTTCTTTGCCCTGGATTTTGTCAACTTCATAAAAACCTCACAGCAGACGAACACAAAGATTTTGGTGATGCATTTAGATACCCTTATCTTAAAAGGCGGCCCCTAACTTGACTTATGGACCAATTTTCTTCCTTTTAAGATCAGTATATTATGTGTAAGAGCAAGTAAAATAGTAAGAAAATTAAAACAGACGCTTCACTTTAGATTTGGGTTGTTTTTTTTGGTTTGGGTTTTATTTAGATTTTTCTGTTTTTTCAATCATTTTTTAAATTCCTGAACATTTCAGTGCAACTCAACTCCACGTTGCAAATATTTACTGAACATTTGTATTTTATGTCATCCGACATTTGCATTTTATGTCATCCGACATTTGCATTTTATGTCATCCAGTATTTAGGGGAAAAGGAAAGAGAAATGCAGGTTCCTTGTTCAAAATTGCCTTGCCACCTAATTGTTGAAAAGGAACAGAAGGAAGCTAAAACTTGAATCCTCATGGAGTTACAGTAAAAATCCTCAGAAAGAATAGTTTAAAGAGAGCCCTCTGTGGGAGAGAGCCAGCTCCGAGCACAGCAGTGAAGATGAAAAGAAAGCTTTTGAGTCTGCCACTGAACCAATTCAGAATTCTGGAACCCAGTCAAAGGAGCCACTAATAGGTCATGAGAGAAGGGATAAGACCACACAGCATTTCTTAGGTGAGCTTTCAGAAAATGACCTCTATTCGGGGAGTGGTATCAATCAGGAGGCTTTGTTATGGGATATGTTACTCTGTGGTTAGATCCATTCTGTGTGGCTTTGAAGATTCTGTCATCTTTGAGAATTCGGAGCAAGTGTCTGACCAAGTCCCAGGAGGCAAATTACATGAATTCCAGTGGGAGGGCAGATTCAGAAGTAATTTTATATTACTTAATGTGTGTATTTAAAGTTGAAAGCAAAAGAAGGACCAGCCTTTGCTATTTATTTCAGGGAGGAATTAAAAGACAGGTAGGATTAGAAGGACCTCCTATTTTGCATTTTGGGAGGGCTAAAGGAAGATTTCTGATACTGCTGGAGAAAACAAATTATATCTAAAGAGTCACAATACCTGTCTTTCTCTATAAAATGAGTCTCTGCAGAATATATATATTTATTAGATACTTATGCTTTGTAATGATGATATGGCATGAAATGAAATTCCACAGCATTTCCTGACATCATATTAGAAAGCATCTTCTTTTTATATAGAAAAAAAGATTGTGCAGCTCTTTCAATCAATTTTAGTGTGTACCACATAATTCTTTGAATGTCTTTGTCCCTCCTTAATAGCTCCCAATAGAGCGAGCTTCAGACAGATAGGGAGGGAGAAGGTTTGAATGCGTGGATGGATGAATTCATGCGTTGCTATTCAAAAAGTACTTAGAAACTGCTTTTAGCTCTTTTCTTATGACAGGCAAGTCAAATTCAACAAATTTTGAATGCTTAGAAAGTGCACAGCATTCTATTAGGCACAGAAAGAGGTGTAAATGTGAATGAGAGTTGGTCTATATCCGTAGTCTCTCAACATTTAGAGGAGAGGTACCATGTACCTAATTGCATGGGAAATCTGATTGTAAAAGATCCTGTAATAGGAGCATAAATTAGGAACTGGGGCAGAGTAGAGAGATTGATTACATCAGGTGTCTGTGTTTACCTCTCCTCACTAAAGAAGGAACATTTCCTAATCTGGAACTACATTTTATAGCTCTCTCTTCTCCGCCACCTCCTCAGTTCCTCAGCTAGTGCCTTGAATGGAGTAGCTCTTGCCTGGAAGTGGTTTTGAAGTTCTTTTTGTGAGTTACTCAGCCCTGATGGCTGTAATGAAAAATAAATATGTACTGAATCTTTAAGAAATTATCCTGCTGAACATTCTTATACTTGCTTCCTTAACAAGTAGAAACAAACATCACAGATCCCAATAGTTTAGTCAAAACATAGCTTGAACCAACCATAAACTTTTCCTACCTCTATGTGAGCAATCAGGAACAGAGTAGGGTTTGGTAAATTTTTCTATAACAGCAAAAGTACATGATTTTGCAAGCCATGGAATCTCTGTCCCAGATGTTAAAATCTACACTTGTAACATGAAAATACCAATAAACAACTAAAAATGAATGAGCGTCTTCCCATTAAACTTTGTTTACGAAACCATACAGCAGCAGAATTTGGCCCATGGGCCAGAGTTTGCCAGCTCTTGACCAAGAACAATATGACTTGTTAAATTTCTCTTGAAATGAACTAATTCAACTCTACTGAAATTCCTGAAGAAATAAGTCAGTGGCAGATACACCCCTCCCTCTATTGTAACCCCCCAAGGGAACCAGACCAGTTGGGAAAAAGCTTGCTTTTGGTGAACAGAGGTGGGGGCAAAGGCAGATAAACAGATGAGCCCAGTGGAGGAAGGAAACTGCTGCACATTCGTTTTGAGACTAGGATAATTCAACAATTAAGAAAAATATTACGGACTGGACTGCCTGGCTCTTTGAGCAGTTCCTTAGTTATCTCTTTGTGCTGGCTTTTATAATGTAGGATAATAATACATAAGACATCCAAAAGGTATTGCAAGGTAATACTTTAAGCCCTTTCCCCCTCAAAACTAACCAAAGGAACAAGGCTAAGGGTGCCCAGGATTGAGAGCCCAGGGTACAAGGCTATTGTCTGAGAGGTGTCATTAACGTTTCCTCCACTGGGCAGAACCCTGGGAATAAATAGACTATTTTTAAAATCCCAGAATTGAAAATGAGAGAGTAGTGAGACGGACAGCATATTTACACTTCACGAATCTTAAATCAGCAGACGCAATTTTAATTAGGAAAACTAAAACTTGAGAGTTATAGATTTTATTGTTACAAAATATTGTCTGAATATTATACTCATTGTCAATACGTAAATGACTGATTGAAAAAATTACTACAGAGCCTAACAGGATAAAGAACTCTTTCAAGAAAAAGATAGGTTCACACTTCTCTAATGGATCATCAAGCATCTTTTCAGCAAAACAACAGAGTGGCTTTCTTTCAGTGGCTTAATAACAAGCTCTTCCAGAGCTTTCAAGTCCCATCCAAGGGTAGCACAAATAGGGACATTATGGGGAAAGGATACTACTTTTAACATTTGCCATACACAGGCATAAACCACCTAACGATGTTTCAGTCAAATGCACTGCATAGACAAATGTGGCCCTGCAAAATTACAGGGGAGGCAAAAAAGTCCCACTACCTAGTGACATCCTCACCATCATAACATTATGGTGGAATGCATTATTTACATATTCCTGGTGATGCTGGTGTAGAAGAACCTCCTGTGCCCCCAGTCATATAAAAGTATAGCTCGGACAACTATACAGCTAGATACAGTCTATAACTCTTGATGATTAGCAACTATGTTCATACTCTATATATTTCCTATACTATAAGTACTGTTTTAGAACACACTGCTACTTATTTAAAAACAATTTTACTGAACAACAGTAGGCAGTGATAAGCCAGCAGAGGCCTCACCCATCTTCATTGCATGGAGAGGCCGTGTGAAGTGGTGGACTTACATTCCCTAGTTGTGTACAAGTACACTGTGTACGTTCACACAGGGACTGTTCAACAACACCACATTCCTGCCCTTAAGCAGCACATACTGCATGTATACACAAAAAGAGACAGAATCATACACAGGGAAAGAAAACAGAGTCATATTCGCTTAATATCTTTGGGTTCAGTGACCAATGTTGAACTAAATTTAATGAATTTGAGTATTTTAACATGGGTTACTCAACTCATAAAGTTTAATATAGAAACACACATAGTAATCTAAGAATAGATATTAGTTATAATTTTCTTTTGTAGTTCTATTTTTAAAAGTCAATACTTTCTCACTAATGACCCCTAATTTTACAGCTATAAATCAAATAATTTTCATAGTAACTCTGTTCAAAAATTTGTTTTAATACTGTTGGTGAAAAGTGAAAGAGTTCCTCCTAAATATATGTTCATAACTTTTCTCTAAATATAGAATCCAGGTTTATATGATACAGCGTCAATTGATTTGAGGGTGAAAAGCTTGATGAACCAATAAGGGCTAATGCCTTGAAGTGATCGGTTTGCTTCGGAATCAGGTAAATGCATCAGTGGCCACGAGTCTTTCATGTTCCCACCTGGCACCACGTGTTACTTGCAAAGCTCTGAAGTTTAAAAGTAGTGTTATTTAAACAAAAGACAGACAATAGGAAAGAAAAAGGACAGGGTAAAAGTTATCGTAATCCAACATGGACAGCATATCTGTAAGCATACCTTGATTTAGTATAACTATCTTTTGTGTTTTATATGTTTTTTAGCCTGTTAGTCTGGCTATTAATCTGTATTTATGATAACTAATTTGTTAAGGACTTATAAAATAAATGATAAAATCTGATGCTGGCAAACCAAAATTGTTTTTAAAAGGGGGTGGAGAGGAAGGCAGAAAAATAAGAATCAAGATGTGTTATGTTCTTGGACCAATTCTGCACAATGAATGTGCTGCCATTATGTACTGCCAGTGTCACTAATAAAATTTTTAAATTATTATTATATAAAGCAATAAATTGCTTATTAAAAATACACTAATATGATAAATCAAAAACTGTCAATATATAGCAGATGGTCAAGAAAACTAAGCTTGCTTATCTTCACTGCCGTTCCCATTATGTTTCGTAAAGCAGCTTTATTTTCTGCTGTACGACAAGGCAGTGCGGTTCGTGATGGGCTTGCTGGTACACTCGGATGAGACCAGTCACCCCTGTCATTGATTTTATTGGTTAAGCATCCTTTAAAAATAATTCGCTCTCACATGGTACCACATACATCTTGTTGAATGTGCACAATCAATCTTTAAAATTCAGTTTCTAAAGTCTTGAAGAACTAACCCTATGCACTTGGCACAACAGCCTGATATCAATATGTTCAGCTCTGTTTGCCCAACTCTGTGTCATGATTTTAAGTCATCTCAGATGTGTGAGTCTGAAATGATAATGTGAAGCAATTTATAAAAACGCTAAGTTAGAGAAGACTCATGAGTAAAAGTAAAAGTAAAAATTAGTGCATGACTCCCTCCCCACTCTCAAAATGGTAAGAGTGGAGAGCAGGCCAGCCACGAATGAGGGTGCAGTCTTGCGGCACAACCGGCTAGGGCCCAAAGAGAGAGCACGCCAGGTGCTGGCGCAGGTCTGTGTTTCCCACCCCAGCCCCAGTGAAGAGAGGAGTAAAATGTAATACCAAAAATCCTTCAAAGAAAAGCGGCCTGAGAAATTCAATAGGAAGCCATGAGAAAAATAACAAAAGTACTAAAGATAAGAAACCAAGCAGAAACTGCTAATGGATCTCAGGAGACACACAGAGGGGGAAGCAGCTCTGTCCTCGGCCAGGCCCTGGGCTCGTTCTGGAAGCTGTGCCAATGACGTCCTCAGGAGGGTGACAAAGCCTGCAGGGTGGAGTGGGCTCTGGAATAGGCCACTTAGGAGAATCTCGGAAGAGTGATTTTCAACCAGGTTCATTATGACTTCTGTTATTACTAATTTATCATAAAATCTTGAATGCTGTTCTTTTATCCAATTTGTTTCCTTCTACAATATTGATTTGATCTATTTTGTATTATTGTATTTCGGTCTGTGTGGCTCTATTACTGAATTTATATTCTCAGTTCTCCAGATCCATAACTTGAATCATCTTAGACAACACGCTTCTACTTTTTATGCCCCCACCCCTTTCCAATTATTCAGCTATGTTTTGAATCCTTCATTTCCCATCTTGATCATTCTCATTGTGGGCAAGTCTGTCCAACTCAAGACTGCCACATCGCTTAATACCGGGAGACTTCATTCGCACTGAACTCCATGTAAACTGACCCCTTAGATTTGGTTTCAGTTATTTGTTCTGCTATAAGTTGAATTATTTCTCTTGACATTCATCATAACTTCGAAAGCTACAATTACTTATTTTACTTTGAATTACTTAGAATCATTTGGATGAATTTCCAAAGGGTTATATAAGATCAACCCATGTCAAAGATTTTACTTGCTATTAATTAATGAACTAATAAGACATCACAACCAGTTCAAAGGACAATTTAAAGACTAGATACAGATAAAGAATAAGGAATTCTAAGGTAGAATTACAAACGGAGGAAAACAGGTCTACCGTAGGGTAATAATCAATTGAATTTCACAGTATATAATTAATTTGCACTTCTATAGTCAAGAAGCATCTGAATTATTATTAACTTTCCTCAGCTTTAGAGCTGTGAAGTAGCTGCAAGCCGAAGAAATGTGCAGAGGACCTGAATCGGTTGGTCAGATTTTTTTTCTTCTTTCAAAGCATTTCATAATTTTCAGAATACTTTTCTCTCAATAATTCTTTGATATCTGAGTGTTGCTTTCATCCACTCTCGGAACATTAAAGAATAGGAAAGAAGTAAGCCCAAGTTCTTGACATTCAGAAGAATGTTTTAAAGAGCATTCATCTTTAGGTTTAGCAGTAACTTTAGTCTCACTATTTTATTTTACGAGGTGAGGTAAGCTTCAATGGACGGATATCTCGTGTGAATCAGCAGACCTCTGAGGGACCTCCAAGACCCTTCCAGGGGTGCAGAAGACCAAAACTGCTGCATCGCCAAGTGCATTCATGGTGCAAAAGTCACGGTGGATAAAACTGCCAATACTGTAATGTCCAGAGAGTGGCACCAGATTCTACTGTCACTGACTTCTTCTCCACTATGCGCACAAAGCAAAAGCGAATGCTCTTAAATGTCATTAATGGTGCAATAAAATTTATTAATATCATTATTTCTTATCCCTGAGTATACAACTTTTTAATATTCCGTGTATAAAATTAGAAGAACACGCTAAGCAAGTTGGCTGAATATTGAATTGTACTAATCTGTCTCAAGGAAAAGTACTCGGGCAGGTTTTTTAGTAGCCAATGGGACAACCATGATGAAAACATGACTTGAAAAAGTGACTGACAAAATGTGCTTTTCAGGGGGCCGGTGAGATGGCTCAGGGGCGTACGTGCCTGCCTGGCAAGCGCAAGGTCCTGAGTTTGACTCCCGAATCCCACATATGAAAAAAGGGCCAGTGATATTGCTCAGCTGCACAGGTGCCTGCCGGCGCGCGAGGTCCTGAGGTCGACCCCCGGTACCCACACACACACACACAAAAAAAGTGTGGTTTTCAGACTTGAGTATTTGGCAGCTAGTTTTTCAAAAATTAAGAAGCCTGGTACTTCAAGGAAAAGAGTTAACTGTATCTGAGACCAGTGATATAACCCCACCTATCAAAGAAAATTAAGATGAACAGAAAATATATCTTCTCCACAATGAACCTGAGAGTTTTCTAATACTTTCTGATGACTTCAATGGTAGTATTAATGAATCTGGTTTTTATATGCATCCTAAAATGTGTCAGTATTAGAAAGATTGCATAATTCAGTGAATCAATATTTTTCAAATGATCAATGGTGTTACAGAATCATGAATGGTAAATATCTAATCAAAGGCAAGAAAGACCAATGGGATTTTAATGTAATTGAGTACGCGAAGATTGTTAGTACAGTTACAGATTCCACGCTGCTGCTAAACTTTAAGACTTTATAAGTCTTTAACATTTCTTCACGCTATCAAAAATGTTTCCATCTACATTTCCATGTGAGGCTGGATTTGGGATACTTCAACCAAAGCAACCATTCACAATGGATTCAATACAGAAGAGGATGTGAGAATCAAATTGTCTTTTACTAAATTTGCCATTAACAATATTGACACCCGAATTTGTTTCCTATTGGTGAACAATAAATTACCACTAACTTGGCAGCTTAAAACAATACAAATTTATTGTGTTCAATTTTCAGAGGTCAGAAGTCCTAACTGAATTTCACCAGACTAGAATCCAGCTGTATGGGTGGGACTGGTTCCTCCTGGAGACTCCAGGGCAGAATCCGTTCTCTGCCTCTTGTGGCTCTGCGGCTGCTTGTATTCTGTGGCTGCTTGTATTCTGTGGCATGGGCTGTGTTGCCCTAATCTGTTTCTATAGTGACATGGCATTTTCCTCACCTGTCCTCATATCTCCCTGTGCTTCTCTCTTTAAGGACATGCTTGACTATAGTTAAGGGCTCTTCAGAGTCCAGGAAAATCTCTACATCAAACTCATTGATTTAATCACATCTCTTTGGGGCCAGGGATATAGCTCAGTGTTACAAGTGCCTGCCTGGCAAGCACAAGGTCCTGAGTTCGAGTCCCCATACCAAAAAAAAAGAAAAAAAATCATATCTCTTTTGTAGCACGAGTTAACACTCCAGAAATTAGAACATGATGGCTTTGGGGACAAGTTTTCAGCCTACCATAACCTCATACTGCTTCACGTTACATAAAAAAATTAATTCTACACAGAGTTTAGCTCTTAAGTGAAATTTACAAAAAGTAATGAAGACGATAAATCTATGGTTTGTGGGCTGGCAAAGATATCTTAAACTTGAGAGTAAAAGGTGTAGTTACAACTGTGAAGCAATAAACTCACCTACACTAAAATCAAAAAATAGATGTTCATCAAAACTCACTCTCAAGAGATTAACATGGTAATCTACAGAATTAGAGGAGATTTTTGCAATACGTGTGGTTGACAAAGAGGATGTCCAAAAAGGAAAAACCAAACAACTAAATAGAAATAGTCAAAGGAAACACAAACTGCTCTTTCACAAAAGAGAATATAAAATAGGTATAGACACAGGAACGTGTCAAACTTCACCAATAATCAGAAAGATAAAAGTTTAAGCTGTAACAAATGTAGAACAGTTAAGATCTGTAAAATGATCACACCAAATGACAGTAATGATGTTGATTAGTAGGAACTCTGGTACATTCCTGGTAAAGAATTAAAAATAATCACTTTGGAAAACTGGAAATGGTTATAATAGTTACTAATGTTAATCATATTTATACTTTCTAATAGAGCAATTCAATTCCCAGATATATACACAACCAAAATGTGTGAGACACATGTACATCTGACATATAGTAGTATTCGTAATAACTCAAAACCAGGTGGCGAGTTGCCATCCGCAGTAGAAAGAAGTGAATTGTAAACATTAACGTGTTGGACTATGATAAACACTGAAATGAGTGAATTTCTATCTTCCCAACATAATATTGAACAAAAACAAACAAACACAGAGAATATTTATAGTATAATTCCACTAACGTGAAGACCAAAATCAAACAAGTCGAACCATAGCTGTTCAGCATCAGGATTGTGGTGATTTTTGCTGGAAGGAGGAAAGGAGTAGTGGTCGCCGAGACTGGCTATGAACATGACGTTCCTTTTAGACTTGAGTGACGATCCAGTGAGCGGGTTCATTTCGTGATAACTCACTGAGCAATACGCTTATAATTCGTGTGATTTTCTGCATGAGTTAGACTTCCACTAAGAAAGTTTTTAAAAATCTATGAACTTATAGAGACAGATGTCTAAAATTTATTTTAAGTGAAAAGAGAACAAGGTTGTTCATGAATTCATGAATAAAGTACGATCTTGCTTTTAGAAATAAAATTGTGATATGTAAATATTTATGGATGGATAGTTGATGGAAAAAGAAGATCTCAAAGTGGGCTGGAGAGTGGGGTTGAGGGAAAGGGATGTTTCTCCTTTTGTTCTTTATATGTTACTCTATCATCTCAATTTTTATGAAAGATGTATACTTTTTTGTAAATAAAATGGAAATAATTTTAAGAAATGAAATATAGGCCAGATGTGGCACACACACTTGTAATCCCAGCACTTGAGAGGCTGAGGCAGGAGGATCACTGTGAGTTCGAGGCCAGCCTGGGCTACATAGTGAAACCCTGTCTCGAAAAAGAAAAGAAAGAAAGAAAGAAAGAAAGAAAGAAAGAAAGAAAGAAAGAAAGAAAGAAAGAAAGAATAGAAAGTAAAATTATAGATTAAGTAAAGTAATAATTATTACTATAAATATGTTATTGAATGCTCAATATGTGCCAGGCATTTTCTATTTATTATTTAACTCTCACAGTAGTTCTAAAACTTAGTAGCACTTAACCCATTTTAACATATAAAGAGGGGCCGGTGAGATGGCTCAGCGGCTTAAGCGCCTGCCTGGCAAGCGCGAGGGCCCGAGTTCGACTCCCGGAACCCACATATGAAAAAGGGGCCGGTGATATCGCTTAGTGGCACAGGCGCCTGCGGGCGCGTGGGGTCCTGAGGTCGACCCCCGGTACCCACAAAAAAAAAAAATATATATATAAAGAAACTGAAATTTAAAATAGTTAAAGATGTCTGGCTACTAGGTGACAGTCAAAAGCTAGACCCACATCAAGTTAATACTATTAATACTATTAATACCTTGCTAATCTTACCCTGTGGAGAATAACGCATGTGTGTAATGCAGCCCTTATCACAATGAAGAACTATTTAATAGCACTATTAGCATTCCGTAAGTCACTTCTTTTTGAGAATAAAGATTGTGTTTATGACTGAATGATTGTTATCAAATAAAATATTAATCTGCATTAATTACTAATGTGCTTGTTCTTAAAGGTGCTGAAAAATACTTTTGGAAAACAGTTCCTGCCATTTATTTCTTGTGGAAGGAAGGCCCACTGTCAAATACGGATGTGGAAGTTCTCAAAATATCTTGGCTCTTTCTGAAAATCATAGCATTAACACTAATGTCCTCCTCCCTATTACAATACGGTAAGAATTCCACAGTATTTCTTTGAGTAATAGTGCTGAGTGTCATTTTAGATACAACATTTATTAGTACATTATGTATAAGCGCAGCAGCCACTAAAACATAGAAAGTAAACAAGCTACACCTGAAAATTGGTTGGCTGCTACTCTTTTCAATTGGTGAAGTAAGCTACAAACCAAGCTAAGGTATGATTTGATACTATCGTATGGCGATCAAATTTTACACAAAACAAAATCAATTTGTTTTATTTTTATGTTATTGATTATATGTTAGAATAAAGAGTGAAATAGTTTAGCTAAAATTAAGATCTAGTTTAATTCTTCATTAAAATATAGACTTAATAAAAAGAGTGCAGCTACTAAGAATGTAGGAGGGAGGGCCACTGGCTACACAGAAAAAGGAAAAAAATTGAATATTAAATGAAATGTCTTTCTAGACTATACACATCTTTAGAAAGGAGTCTTTAAATTTGTTCATGCTTCAGAATTAGGAAATATCAGAAAAGAAAACTGGCAAAATATGATGGTCACATATTAAGGGGATTACTGACAAAATGTACATGTTGCAGCCAACAGCTAAAAATTCTTCATCGGTCTAGCATGGGTCTTTCATTCTATGTCAGTGAAAAATATCATTTTGGGGCTGAGTTTATATGTGAGATAACAATTGGATACATTAGACTGATCAGCAGGAATCTCAGCTAACCTATGAAGGTTACATAAATCATAAATTTTCTGAGGATCTGCGTCGATCTGAAAATAACATCCAGGGAACTGACACCAATCCAACGAGGTAAAGTTCCGGGCAGGGTAGCATCTTACTCGTCCTTAATGCACTTAGCAGGGCATGTGGCAACCAGGAGACACGCAGTGAATGCCCGGATGTCTGAAGAAGTAGGGGTGGGCAGTTGAACGGGGTGTAACAAGAAGGCAATGAACTACCCTACAGTAATGAAATCGTTATCCATATATCAGGTGCATCCTTTTAGAACACTGAGCTTTTACAGACAAAGCGAGTTCAGAGTGATGAACTTAATTCGTATTTCAAGCATCTGTTTTGCCAGTTTATCACAAAACTGAGCCAGATGAGAAGTTGAATAACAAAGATGACTATTTAAAAGCATTTCTAGGGCCAGTGAGATGGCTCAGCGGCTTAAGCGCCTGCTTGGCAAGCGCGAGGGCCCCAGTTCGACTCCCTGAACCCACATACGAAAAAGGGCCGGTGATATCGCTCAGCGGCACGGGCGCCTGCTGGCGCGCGAGGTCCTGAGGTCAACCCCCTGGTACCCACAAAAAAAAAAAAAAAAAAAAGCATTTCTATTGATAAGTTCATCATTTTAAACAATATCATAATTTTATATAAACAACACATTCTATGATATATGAAGTCATTTAAAAAATTTTTTTGGTCAAACTTTCTTACAAGACTGATTTTCTTCTTCGTTTTTAAGTAAAAGTGACATCAGTGGGCAGTTCTTGAACCACTCAGAGTCTTAGGTAATCTTAAATTGAAGGCACTCAGTAATTTATACATGCTATACAAATATAAATGGCTCTAGTAAAACTAGAAACCAATGACTTTCTAAGTCCTTCGTTTAATTTTATCCAGTTAAATCTCTTTGTCACCCTAAGGCAAATTAAGTATACCCTTTTAGAACACTTGAACAGAGAAAGGAAAGGAATTATCTCCTAACAAAGGTCTTTCAATGGAACAGAGTGTTACTAATCCAAAAATGTAAATCTGCTTTTCTTATACGCAGTATCCTACAAGAGCTCAAGGCAACAAAAGATTGCATAAGAGGCTTTTCTAGAACTACACTGTATATTGCACATATATTATGTATCATATAATTTAAAATTTTTTGAATGTTTATCTACTAAGCATTTTTAATGTTTTAATTTTTGCTTCTCATTTCTCTTCGTGTTTCTTCTCTTTAAATTCTCTGTTTAATTTCCTTTATTCATTTAAAAATTGTGCCCACTGTTTGTGTAGCACTGTATTAAACTCCCGGCATTCAGAGGTAAGCCAAAATAGACAAACACCTAATTTTTATGTGTACACAGTATAATGAGATATGCTATGAGGGAATAATGAAAGATTTGAGATGCACTGGAAATGAAAAATATGTGATGTAAGAACAACTCATGGTAGCCTGACCTATGTTAGAGAAAATAAGAAACTTCTGTGAAAAGTGAGTAACCCTGAATTTGTTAAAAGAAAACAAACAGGCAAAGCAGTGACCATGTGTGGCAGGTAGAGAGAAGAGTAAGTGAAAAGACTCACCATGAACAACCATTTAAACATGCAAAAACACCCTGTATAGAGCACAAGCAGAGGAGGGTGGCTTAGGATTGGGAGACTAAGTCTGCCAGGCCGACAGTTGGAGAATCCTATTTACTCTCACAGAATGATTACAGGGGACAACTGATGTGTCCAAGAAGACCTAATGATGGCTCAGAATACGCTAGACTTGGACAGAAATTGACACGTGAGTTATAAGTAGGAGCAAGACTGTAGCTTATTGAATATCAGCAATAAAAATGATGTCAAAAATGAATACTCATTGTCTGATGTACAGCTGGATGGAAGAGTACGTCTTCCTCTGAAATAGTAAACAATGGATGAAAAGCAGGTCTGGTAAAGAAAGAAGATGGTGCATGATGGTACTGAGATGAAAGCACCTTTGAAACATTGAAGCGCACTTTTCACTAGATGAGCTCAAAGGAGAGCGCTCGATGAGAAATCAAATCTATAAGTCATAAGTGTGCAGAGAAGAGTTGAAGTCAGGTGTGAAGAAGACCACAGAGTAAGAGGAAAGAATTATCTGGTGATGACGCTTGAGCTGACATTTAATGACTGTGCAGAAGATAAAGGAGGAGAGGCTGACAGACACTCAGAGGAGTAGTAGATAAACAACAACGCGAGCTATTTGAGAAGATCATGGGAAAGTTTATCCAGCGCTCTGAGAGTCCCCTGGACTTTCCATGTGATTCCCTGACCCGAAGACTTCTTCGTAAGTGATAGAGAAAGAAGTAGATTGGAGAAAACTGAGATCGTAAGTACAGACAAGTCTTTAAAGAAGTTTTACTGTGACAGCTTAAATGAAAACATATAGGAGAAACTGGAGGGAAGAGAGAAATTAAAAGGGAAAAATGTAAGATGAAAGAGAATTGAGCATGTTTAATTGTTGATTGGAAATATTAGTTAAGTAGGAAGTATAAGAACACAGAAAAATTTAAAAATGAGACTCTAAAGCCTCAACAATTTGGAGCAATGAGATAAATATATCTGAGAAGAGTATTCCCTCCAGAGGACAAGGAAACGAAGAGACCCACGAACGCCGTGGCTTCCGATCTTGGCCTTCGTGTTTGGTCCTGGATCTAGCCTTGCTCTGGCTCATCCCTGCCTGTCAAACTGCTTATGGCATCTTCTCTCTCTGTCTCTTGTATTCTACTCTTTTTGCTTTACTTTTTAAAAATCAAGTGTATTTTTAACTGGTACATAAAAAAAAACACAAGAACTATGCGTATTAGTAAGGTAGCATATGAAGTTTTGATGCATGTATACACT
The DNA here is from genome assembly GCA_028451465.1 of Erethizon dorsatum. NCBI lineage: Eukaryota > Metazoa > Chordata > Mammalia > Rodentia > Erethizontidae > Erethizon > Erethizon dorsatum. The sequence continues at coordinate 57,668,943 of CM051830.1, read as the reverse complement.
GTGTAATGTTGAAATCAGATTAAACACATCTATCTCCTCAAACATTTCTTACTTCTCCTTCAGTAACTGGGAAAAAATTGTACATCTCTTTCTAGCTGTCCCAACGCTCACTAATAAGACTCGCGGTATGCAAATTTGAGATAGATTCTTCTAAAAATGCCTCTAAAAAATCTCATCATTAGGGTCCTCTTTGTCATATGAATCCTGATGAGGTTTCTTCCATATTTCAGATGTTCTTAACCATAAAATAATGCAGCACGACTGATAAAAAATTATTTTCGGGCTGGTGAGATAGCTCAGCGGCATAAGCGCCTGCTTGGCAAGCGCGAGGTCCTGAGTTCGACTCCCGGATCCCACATACGAAAAAGGGGCCGGTGATATCGCTCAGCGGCATGGGCGCCTGCTGGGGCACGAGGTCCTGATGTCGACCCCCGGTACCCACAAAAAAAAAATTATTTTCAAAACTTAGTGGGAACAATTTTAAGGTAAACATGAAAAGATGGCTTCCTTTTTATTTTGTTATGGCTACATTTTTGTATTTCATCAGCCAGTGCTTCCTCCGATGAATTCACCTGGCATCTGTATGAGAGAAGGCAGAAGTAGAACAAACTTGAATAAGCCACTTGTAGTGATTGAGGTCAATTCAGGATCAAGATAGGAGTTCTTCTCAAATGAAACAGAGCAGAGATCAGAGCTCTACAGATGCATTGTAATTCATACTCATGCACAGTTTGTCTTTCATTTCAGCGCATTTTGAAAGGGATCACATAGAGCTATTGGTTTTCACAAGGGTTATTCTTTTTTGGGAAAGTTCAGAAAAATTGTCTTACTATATATATATATATATATATATTTAAAGTTTCCAAGGTTTAAATTCTTCTGGCACCTTTATTGTCCATCCTATACAAAAGCTTATTCTTTCCCAAGTATTTTGCTCTCTAAAGAATCCCTGTGTCCTTTCTTCTAGGTGATTTACTGTGTTATCTGCATGTTTTAAATCCTCCTTGTCCATTCTGCCTTCCTCATATTCAGCCATTCCACACACCTGACACTTCATCAAAGATTCATCAAGAGGCATAAAGTTTCCCACGTCTATTGATGGCATACTGTAGTACCTAACCATTCATTTTTGTTACCAAACTCTTGGTTTAGCAAAATGGGGTGTTGGCCAAAAAACTGCATTACTGGCAGATCATACATCCTCACTGAGAAACAGTTTAAATTTAAGATCAATGCCACAGAGGCTGACGATGTGTCCAGCACTGTATTGAGTCAGAAAGAACACAATTTAACACTTGCTAAAACCTAAACATACATCAGGTAAAATCACTATCAGTATTTTTCTCACAGTAGCTTTTCCATATTTGGTCATGAAAACTCCTGTTGAGTTTTGTAGGTGGGCTGATTTTCATCTCCTGTTGATCTTTCCATTTCTATGGTAGAAAAACCTCAGCCAGGTATGGTAATCCCAGCACTGTAATCCCAGCACCCTGAGAGACTGAGGCAGGAGGATCACAAATTTTAGCCCAGCCTTGGCAATTTAATAATTTAGTGAGAACATGTCTCAAAATAAAAAAAAAAAAAAATTGAAAACACTGGGAATATAGCTCAGTGCAAAGGCTCTAGGTCCAATCCCCCATACTGTAAAAACAATACAAAACAAAATAAATGTATATGTAGATTATTTTTATTCATTTTAAGTAAGTTGTTTCCTACATTGTTTGATTAAGAAAGTAGATTAAATAATTTACTATAATGCAAAAGTGGTATTAATCTCAAAATAACAGGAAGTATTCTAAAGATTGATTTTGGATATCAAATATTTATTAGTAAATAATTCTTAGAGAAATAAGAAAAGAACCAAACAATAATTTCTTCTAATACTCATATTTAATTTATCAAAGGGCTCTCAGACAACTCTGCTCAGTATCTGGTTCCACGAGTTTGCTGTTTTTCAACATATTCTCTACATTATGACTTGTTTCCCCACTTGTCCTGACCTATAAACCCACATAGAGAATGAGAAGAGTACGAAAATTCATGTAAAAAGAATACTCATCGCGTATTAACAGCTATAACTTTGAGATGAACTCAAAATTCTTTTATATTTTCAGTTTCCTAAAATATGTGAGTTTTTCACACCTTCCAAAGATTTAGTATTTTATAAGTTATGGATTTCATGCCTTTAGTCTCAGAGCCAAGAAACTATGTCATAGTGAGAACTTTCGCTTTTTGAAACAGATGGTGACTTTTGAACTGTGCTAAGTCTATAAGATATTAGATTTATTCATAAAATGTTGCCATGTCAATATGGAAAGTTTGGCAAGATTTTCATTTTAAAAAGGTCAATCTTCGGCACTTCAATATTAATTTCTGTACCTTTTTCATCAACTCCTCCATCTGGTATTTCTTACAAGAAATATAGGAAAGCTGGAGCTCAATATGGGAAATACAGATAATACTGTATTGCTATTTTGACATGTGGTTACAGAAATATAATCATTGTTCTTCCCTGTAATCTATAGCCACATTATACCCGAACAGCACATCGTAACGCAGTTTATTCGTATTAAATTGAAAATATACTGAAAACTAAAATTTTGACATTAAATAAACTTAAGATACTTTTAAAGGATAGTTATGGATCCACAATCAATAATTTTAATACTGTTTAGCATTGTTGGATAGAGTTCTCTGTTGATATATAACACTGTCTTTAAAATTTGGGTGCTTTTGGAGAAACAAGGAATGTTAGTTTGGTGCTTAAAGATGCAGAAATAAGAAGGAGCTTTCTAAGTAAAAACATCATTATCTAAATGTGAACAGAAGTCTACGCAGTATCCCTACTGAACAAAGTGTCAGTGGACCCTACCAATCAGTCTGATATTAAAAATATATCTTTCAGGTGATTGACTATGTCATCACATTGTTAGTCCTAAGAGTACAATTACGTTCAGATTGTCAAAATGGAATGGCCATTAGTGACATCAAAAAGTGAAAACTCAAGACCAGCACAACTCATCATCTGGTCCACTAAGACGAGAAGCCTAGAGAGAGACAGTTGTTGGGCCCCCCGGAGCTGAGAGAAATCACCAAGACTCAATTTAAGAAAAAGAAAAACAGGGCCGGTGAGATAGCTCAGTGGCATAAGCACCTGCCTGGCAAGTGCGAGGTCCTGAGTTCGAATCCTGGTACCCACATAAAGGAGAAAAAGGGCCGGTGATATTGCTCAGTGGCACAGGCGCCTGCTGGTGTGCAAGGTCCTGAGTTTGACCCCCAGTACCCACAAAAAAAAAAAAAAAAAGAGAAACAGCAATTGGCAAGGACATCTGTACCATGGAGTGGGAAGGGAGCTGCATTTTGAAGAAAGATTAGGAATTTATCGGGGGGTAGCAGATGGAAGAACATCTGCAAAGATAACACCAGGCTCATGCAAGATATTCTATGGAAATTGGGTAAATAGCACAAAGTTCAAAGGGAAAAGATGTTTAGCTCTTCAACAATCAACCACCAGACACTGTTATTTCTAATGTGGAGAATTACAATAAATAAAAATAAAAAGCAAGATAAAATTTGAGCACTAACAAGGTATGCTAGCCAGGCATAGTGACTCACTCCTGTAATCCCAGCATTCAGGAGGCTGAGGCAGGAGGATTGCTGTGAATTCAAGGCCAACCTGGGCAACATAGTGAGTTCAAGGCCAGCCAGAACTGCATAAGGAGACCCTGTCTCAAAACAAAACAAAACAAAACAAAACAAGGTATGCTGAGGCAGGGTGGCAGGGTGCAGATAGTCATTACCCTTTCTTATTAGTGGTAGATTTCTACAGCTGTCAGTAATACTGTTAAAGAGTTCTGAATTACTCTTCTGTGGTGGCAGTGTCCAGAGAAAAGAACGACATCCTTATAACCTTCTCTTTCTATAAGCCCAAGATGTGTGCAGTCTATCATGCTAAGATGAGATTTTGACAATTATGTAAAAAGATGATAAGAAACAAATGAAAACTTTTGGGCAAACTGAGTACAGAGGAATTTGGACAGAGAAGTAATAATTAATAGAATCAAAGAATTTTGCCACATGGTACAGTTAAAATTCGGGGGTTTAGCATGTTGAAAACTAAGATTCGTGAAGAAACACCACAGAATCATTTGTTCATTAAATGAAGGAGGATTGTTTTAACAATACAGATTTATATTTCGTGTACATTTCAACCCACTTCTGTAGGTCCACAGCTCTCCCTAATTGGAATCCGTCATTACAGTTAGAAGATATTTGATTGCTGCCTTAAAACAACTACCAGGAAAAACAGTTTACTGCAAAAATTGTTCAGAGCTAGTCCTCAGCATCAGGCCTCATCCTTGACAATCTCTGTCCTAATTAAGTTCTTTCCAATAATTCTCACTGAGTGGACTTGAAATATAGACCATGCTGTCTCTAAAAATAAAAAGGACAACCAGTGGACTTTCTAAAGGAAGCTACATCAAAGGTCCTCTCAACAAATCATCCATGACTTCATCAATATATGGAATAAAAAGCAGACAGGGATTGAGATAAATTGTTTCACAATTTAACATCTGTAAATTCCTTGCCACCTAACACAGCAATTAGCTAGAAATAACTTAAGACTTTTCAAAAGATTTACTTTTTATTGAAACCTAGTACTGTGGACAGGGACTGATACCAAGACAAAGTGTTTGAATTCAGTAAATACAGGTTAAAGGCTTTTTAATATTTTTAAGATCATTTATTCTAATCATGAGACATAGTAAATTTCAGGTTTTATGGTATTTGATATACAAATGTCAACTAGTCTCTCTTAGTTTTCAACTTTATGATAGCTGACCTAATTCTAATTGCCAGTAATATCAGAAAACTCCAATCCTACAATCCTGCCCTTCACAGATAAAATGTTACCAAAATTTTAAAAAAAAAAAGGAAAGTCCAAGACAAAACCCTATAGCAGTTACTGTAAAGTGGGGACTTACTGAGTCTTACATTATATCCACAAGTACCCAGTGCTGTCGCTTGACTTAAATAGGAACTGAGTAAAAACCTACGTAGCAGTTCCACCATTTAGGATGCAAAAATTCCCTAATGTGGTGGGCTGGGATGGACTCACTTATGTCCTGGGAATCCCTTTCCCTCCCCCAAAGGAATAAAATAGCAAAGGACCCTCCTTTTGCTTGCATGGCAAGAGCAATGTCACTCATCCCTGCCCCTAGAGTACAAGAGCAGAAATTAGGGTGAAGGAGTATCCCAAATCCTCTGAAAAACCCATGGAGACACAGTCCCAGCTTGGCTTAAATTCTGTGTACGATTCCTGAAAGAAGAAAATGTAAAATCTTGTGCTGATGATGGACAGAAATCACCAAGAAGCACACATCATTCTTAGACACAGGTGCATGCAGTCCCAAGGGTTCCTAAAAATATTGGAGCACGAGATTCTTGGGTTTTTTTTTTTCTCACTTTATTAGTACATGTGTGTGGTAAATAGTGTTCACATTCCTTGTAGGGGGTCAGTACATGCACATAACACATCTTCATTCCTTCTTTCACCCACTTTCCCTTCCCTACTGCAACGGCAAGCAGAAACACTGAAACAACACCCAGAACTTGGAGGTAGATTTATTTTACATTGACAGGCACTGATCGGGATCATTCCCAAAATATCAGGCCCCAAAGGCCCAGGTAGGGAGGTTTCTATGGGATTTCAAGGGGGAGTAGAGAGGTAGAGTGCTTGGCTGTCTTTGACTGGTTCTTATAATGTGCATCATAGTGACCAGCTATGCATCACAGTGACCGGCCGTTTCTAGGAGACAGAAGCAACCGGAACTGAAACAGGAACTATTACCTGGGCAACTGAAGTATGCTGGCTGGGGGAGCATTTTCTGCTACATTACCATGCCCTTTTCCTTATTTTTTGTACAGTTTACAGTACATAATGTTTACATTCCTACGTAGAGTTGGTACATGTACAGAATATGCCCCTGTTCCTTTTTTCATCCCCTTCCCCTCCCCTCCTTCCTCCATCTCTTGATCCCCTTCCCCTTTGAGAATGAACTACCTCCCTATATCCTGTTATCTATCTTTTATTTTGCTCTTTATTTTTTACTCTGGGTTTCTCACGTAAGAGAAACCATGTGATATATAAACTCATGTATCTGATTTATTTCATTTAATATCATCATCTCAAGGTACATCCATTTTCCTACAAAATGAGTCTAATTTATCCTTGTTTACAGCAGAGTAGTACTCCACTGTGTATAAATACATTTTCTGTATCCATTCATGTGTTGATCGACAGACATATAAGCTACTTGCAAGATATAGTGATTATGAGTTGAGCTGCCATAACATGAATATGCAGGGATCACTGTAATATGATGTCTTTAACTCTTTCTGGAAGTAGAGGAGATTCTGTAAGGCATTGTAATTCCTCAAATTATGAAAATTCTCAGCTTCTGAGGCATAGTAATCATATCTTAATTCAGATTCTTTGGAAACAGACTGCCATGGATGTGGGATGCAGCAAGTTTTCTCAAGAATGCTCTTGGCAACAACACCTGGAAAGAAAGCGCGGAGGGAAGCAGGACCGAGAGGTTGAATTGCAAAGCAATTACACCAGCAGCTTCAGTTGCCCCCAGGAGCTCTGGAGTTCAGATTCCTATATTTTCCTGAGCTGAGTCCCCACCCCTGGGGACACCGGGCAGCACACGAGGGCATCTGGTACAGGTGGGGAGGCTCATGACCACATCAGCACCCACACAAGGTTTACTCTTCCTGAAGCAAGCTAATGTTGTTATTAAATAAACATAGGTTACCACACTCGCAATCACCCCATCACAGTAAGCAGGGAGGAGGGGTCCCCATTTCACACTCTGTTATCGGAGTGACCTATCAAAGGGTGACTCTCAGGGAGTAGGGCTGAATACTAATCACACCAAAACCCAAGTGCTGATGGTGCGTGAGCAGGGACATCTCTTACCACAATTCGTGCCATTAGGTGATGTCTCATCAGAGCAGAGAGCGCTGCCGAGCAGGACAGACCTGGGCACAGGGCAGTGGGGGCCTCCCAGGGTCATTCTGATTCCAAACGAGGCACAGACGCCTGGAAGCAGGACTCCACGAAGTGCGAAGGCAAAGGATTCTCCACACCACTGCAAAGAATTTTGCCTGTCTGTATCTTTCTTTAAAATATAAAGATAATAATATCTATTTTCTGCTATATAGGCCTCCGTGAAATATCATCTATATAAAAGTGCTTTGAAAATCATCAAGTATCCCTAAAACATACAGTGTTATTATTATGGTTTATCATCCACAGAAGTCTATTGCTGCCCTACGACTAGAAAAAAGAGAATGCTCACTACTTTTTACTTTATAATATCTCATCCAAAACACTTTATAATTGGGCAGTTAGTGGTGTGATTAATGGACTGCCCTCTCATGGAAATCTTTTTGAAGTTCCTTGCTGGTCCGTCTTGCTTCCTTTATAATCTCACAGAGGGAGCTATTTGAGGTCAGGCTCTGGTACATGATATGAAATTACATAACCGGGGTCACAGAGTGGGCGCCTGCACTGTAATAAGCACACTTGTTTCCATGGCAGCTGGGGAGAAAGCTGCCCAGGTAACTATGAGGACAACATGCCAGTGTGTGGCAAAGCAAGAGTTTATTTACAACACCTACATAACAGGAATCTCATTTTAGTCAATTCGTCATGACTACTAATAGCTATGTAATAATACAGTATTTAGACAAGCATTGTGATAAATATTTTACCCACAATCTCATTTACAATATCTTTAAGGGGTAGTTACTTTTATGATACTCATTTTACAGATGAGGAAACTGAGGCCTAGGAGATGAATTAATTTATCTAAGGTCATGCAATTAATAAGTAACTTAACAGGACTTCCATTTAGGATATTTTACTCTATGTCCCATATCAGTGATGGCGAACCTATTAGAACTTTCAATGATACAAACAGCCCACTGTGGCACATATGGGACCATTACCGTCCTATATATTTAATCATGCTACACAGCTATTGCTATTCAGATTTTTTTCCTGAAATACTCTTTAAGTGTGATTACTCTTGAATCAAAGAATCTGCAAAGTGCTCCCCTTTCCACATCAACTATCATTTCAGGAACAAAATATATGGCTTATAATCAATTCCTCTATCAACTCCTTAGCTATCCATCTTTAGCCGCCTCTAGTACCTAACTAAAATGGGCTGCCCATCCCATCAAAACCACAATTCTTACTGCCCCAAATGTGGCACTAGCTTTCCCCATCATGTTCATCTTAGCTGACGCCACAACTCCTCTTTAGAAGTGTTCTGCCTTTCCTACCAAGTTGTTCACTATGCATTCTGCAAGCTGATCCTGTTGGCAAGCTAGTCTAGCCAGTCCCGATTCACACATAAGTATGAAAAATGGCTTTTTTCTTCTCAGTTCCCAGCACATTCATATCTTCTGATGGTCTCTCTTGGATTTTGGATAAGTGATGATCTCATCTCCAAAATCAAGCAATAATGGTGCAAAAATCTCTTCCTTTTCTCACACTTAAACTAATATAGAGATTATTTAGGCTGTATGTTCAGTATGTACAGATACACAAATGATACATTCAGGCAAGAAATTAGAAACTTTACTTAAGCTTCATGGAAACTCCAAAAATTATGTTTAAAAAAAAAAGAATTAGCATTAGTAGAGGGCCTTCAAGGTTATATGGAGAATTATTAATTCTAATTTATCCTCAAATACATAAATTATGTAAATAATAAAATAGTCATCCTTAATTGAGCTCTTACTACTTCCCAAGCACACTTCTACTTACCCGTTTTTATTTGTTTATTCTTAAAATTCACCCAACAAAATACTACTATACTCACTTGAAAGCAGGAGACACTGAGGCACACAGTACCTGAGAACAAGGAGAAATCACAGTTTTCAAAGTCAGGCAGTCTGAACCTGGAGACCAACTCTAACCACTACCCAACATAACATGAACTATAACACAGGCAATAAATGAGGTTAAAGTGTTTTGTACTTTGCATACTTCATGAAATCGTTATGAAATTTTCAAAATTCTCCAAATTTTTAATTCTAAAATTAGCTATCATAACAAATTTGAAAGCTCAATTATTATTACAAATATTTTTTAATCTAAATTTATTTCTTTTCTGTTTTGACTTACACAATTGCCACTTTCTTTACTAAGAAATTTTACAAAATTAAATTTAGTAAAAATTATTTAATAATTGCAATAACACCTTGAAAGAAAAATGAAATCAATATACTATTTATCAATTCTGGAATAAACAGCAAGTATTGGTGGAATCACTTTTTTTTTAGCCCACAAAATGCGCAGCTATGATAAGTTAGATTATTTAAAGATGTTTATGAATTATTATGTTTTGTTACACTTATTGCAAATCAAAATTTAAATGTATTTGCTACTATAAAAATGACATTCTGCTACTTAAAACTCAGTCTGTTAGGTTCTGTTCAAAAGGCTTTTAGAAGAAGTAGTTTTCATCCTTGAAAATGATACAGGTCAAATATATTTTATCGTAGACAAATTTTTTAAAGACCAGAAAAGTAGGAAAGTTCTGTACCTTCCTCTCCTACTTCATAAGAAAAAGGTTTTTAATACTAAAAAGAATATTGTTGTATTTCTCTATATGTACATTACCTCTTCAATCACCAATTATGATAGAATAGATATGTTATGTAACTCAGAACTCAGAGAATGAGACAGAGGAATGTAACCTACAATAACATTCCATTGCGCTTTGAGAGAACAACTGCTGTAAAATATCATATGTAGGCTGTTCAGAACATTTCCAACTGCTTATTTAAAAAGTTTCCAGGAGCCGGTGAGATGGCTCAGTGGCATAAGCGCCTGCCTGGCAAGTGCGAGGGCCCGAGTTCGACTCCCGGATCCCACATACGAAAAAAGGGCCAGTGATATCGCTCAGCGGCACGGGTGCCTGCTGGTGCACGAGGTCCTGAGGTCGACCCCTGGTACCCACAAAAAAATAAAAAATAAAAAGTTTCCAGTGCTGGATTTATTGTTAGATTCAGAAATGAGGGGAGTGGTATTTTTATTATGTGTGATGATTCTATTAATATACTCAGAAAAGTGCAATTGTGTATCTAAAATGTTACTTTCATAATCCAAAATAATTAAGTGTCCTCACAAAATATAGTTTTTGAAAAATATATTTCAATATAACCTGAAGGGCCGGTGAGATGGCTCAGCGGCGTAAGCGCCTGCCTGGCAAGCGCGAGGTCCTGAGGTCGATCCCCGGTACCCACAAAAAAAAAAAAAAACACTGAAATATTTTTACCTAAGAGTTTCATGAAAGATAATCTAATCCAATCCTCTCATTTTTCTGCTGAAGAAACTTCACACCTGGAAGAACAAGGAAATTGCTTGAGCCCGGGACTCAAAAGAAAAGAAAAATATTAGAATTAGATCTCCCTCTCACACTCCCCTGAGCATGACCAGTGCATCTGTTCTTAGAGGTGACGTGCTGGCACCATCTTTTTCCCTTTCTGTGACCCCTGAGTTAACTTTTGTTTCAAGTAAAGAAGAGTTACCTCTTGACTGCTCAGTACACCAAGACCGCAGAACTCTTGAGCCTTCCCAAGTCCAAACCAAATGACTCCTCTTTTCCAAACCTCACCAGAAGCATCTGATTTCATCAAAGCAGTCATGTTTATTTATCTTGTCATCGTAGGTGAAAATTAGTGATCTTTATCAAAAAGAATCACAGATTTTTTTTTTTTTTTTTGAGACAGGGTCTCGTTATGTAGTCCAGGCTGGCCTTGAACTCACTATGCAGGCCAGACTGGCCTTGAACTTGTGGCAATCCACCTGCCTCAGCCTCCCTAGTGCTGGGATTACAGGGGTGTGCCACCATGCCTGGCAAAATCACAGAATCTTATAAAAGTTATGAGCAAATTTCTACTCTGACCCCTAATAAATATAAGATTCTCATCTACAACCACCCTGAACCTTGATAGTGTTGATGAAATTTTAACAATAATGAGTAATTGCTATTCCAGAAAACATCTGATTCAAGATTTGTAGACTCTGTAAATGTTAGGGAATTCTTTGTCCTAGTAAATACACTTTTCTTTGCAATTTCATGGGCATTGGTCTTCTACCTGTTCTAAGAAAAATAAAAGATAAGCATTAATCCACAAAGTATTCTCTTTTGGTTTCTACTTACCAGTTATCACATATTTCCTTAGTCATGGAATCTAAACTCTGTGTGACCAGGACTTTTGTTTTTAATCATTATTTGTCCCCAGTGCCTAATTTAGTACTAGTATACAGAATATGTTCAGTAGAAGAATGTGTTCAATTTTCAAATGAAGAAAAATTGTTCCTCTTGCATTGTTTTTTTCTTTATAATGAAACATTTTCAGGTCCTAACATGTTCCCCATTGCCATGAATTAGGAGACCCTCACCATCCTAATTATTCTTCATGCACTGTGTCAGCTACCATAGAATTTGTCACAGAAAATGGAACACAATTGTCCCCTAGAATTTAAAACAATGTAGCAGGCCAGTGAGATGGCTCAGCAGCGTAAGCACCTGCCTGGCAAGCACGAGGTCCTGAGTTCAACTCCTGGTACCCACATACGAAAAAAGGGCCGGTGACAAAGATGTGTAAGATTAAAATTCACCCCAAAAAATGGTTTTTCTCGATTTTCACATCATTCAGATTGTCTTTGTAGTCAACAAAATACCATAAGCCGCCTGAAATTATTTAAGTTGCTTAGTCACATTGCTGCTTTTACCATTCTCATAATGTGCAAACACCCTCCGGAGATGGAACGCATTAAGAGAAGTTCACAGTCACAGCTTGTAGTCGGTTTCTTGCATCAGATGCAATCTTCTCCTCACCCCCAGCTGAGAACAGGGAGCTGAAGGATGGGGGATTTCAGAGATGGGGTACATGACTTTTGTCCCTGTGGCACACAGTCAAGTCTGAGTGCGTCCCCAAGTCGGGGCCAGGGCATATGAACGATGAGGATGGGGTAAAAGTTCAACAGAAAACGCACCCATGGGGTGACACTGGCACATATTTTCTCCTTCCTCCTGTTTCAGTGTATGAGGTTCAGTACATTTTAACTAAGAGAATGCTATGGGTCTGGTTCTGTAATATCCTATCATATAAAGCAGGGAGGAGAATATAGTTCCCTCTCTTTCTTCTGCTACACTCATGTTGTATCTTAGTCAATTAAATGGTGGCCTTTCGGGCCTTCCTGAAACTGTCTTCTCAAACTCACCTGTAAGTTCTCCTCGAGTGTATTTGAGAGGTCATAATTTGGGCCTGTACATGCTACATACAGGTGTGTCTCCTCTGCAACTCTACAAAACACATCCACCTCTGTACAATGTTTGTCTGGACTTCCATGTGCCTCTATTTTCTAATGCTTTTGCAGGTGTCATATCAGTTCAACGATATGTAAATAAACTAATCTGTGATGTGGTCAATATTTTGCTAGGTCCTGTGGAATATAGAAACTAATCACAAAAATATAGTTAAAATACTAACCAAAGTTAGTGATAGACATGCTAAAATGCTGGGGTAAACTACAATGATTTCTGCAACTTATTTTGTAATGCTTCCCAAAAAAAGGTAAAATGGTAGATATATATATCTATATAGACATATCTTTAGATATCTAGATACCTATAGATATAGATCTATCTAGATATAGAGATATATATGAGAGTAAACATGGAAAAATGCTAACTGTAGGACCAAGGTCCACATATAACTCTATACTGTGAAATTTATTTAGCTTTTTGTGTGTTCAAAATTCTTGATGATGAAATATTAGTGAAAAAAATAACTGATCACTGTTTACCTGTATCTTACCTTCAGTGGGAAGTTTAAACATTCGTATATGCAATAATTACTAAACCGTAAGGTGCTGATTGTAAACATGCTGAGAATTCAGAGAAATCAACACGAGCTGATAAATCAGGAAGGAGTACCACTGGAGACTTAACAATTGAGTAGGGTTTTATAAGATGAAGTCAAAGAAAGGGAGCATTTCAAGTGAGAGAACCAACATGGGCAAACAGGTGGTGGAGGCAGAATGATAAGTGCTTGGGACAAGAAGAGTTGAACTTGTTGGAAATAATCCCAAATAACTCTGGATATACCTAGGAAAGATAGAAAAGGTCACATCACAATGGGTTGAAAAGAGAAAGACACAGTTCTTCCTCTTAAGAAGTTGAAATAGAGCATTTGGATTAAAAAGAGGAAATAGAGACCAGACTTACAAACAGAAGAGCTGCACAACCATATGAAAATGAGGAGAGAAAGTTGCTAGATGAACACAGGCACTCAAGAATGCTGCAGACTGCAGACCCCCGGATAACCATGGCATGTCATGCAGAAATAACTGGATGAGAAACATTTGAAGTCACGTTTATTGGCATAATTTTATTTGTAGTAGAGAAGTTAAATGATGTGTTTGCACAGAAGCCATTCAACTCTCCCCATTCCCAGGACAAAGTACCCTACCACTGTAGTTGTCCTGGGCCAGCTCAGGCTACAGCATAGCCAACCTTCATGAGATGCCAGACCCTTTGCCCAAACAGAAAACCATACAGGAGCAAAATCCAGTGGAAACAAGAGAATTTATTAGAAAGGTATGGAATTACTTAAATATTAAAATAAATTCTCAGGAACCAAGCTTGGAAAGCACAGAAACCAGAGTATGTCCAGGAGGATTTGGGTCACTCTCTCCAGGTAAAAATGCCAACAGTTCTCATTACAATTTAAAATCCAAAGTGAAAGGACAGTATATCGGAGGAGACCAGCTTACGTTGCAGCCCAACCCTGGGCCAGCAAAGGTGGTCCTCTTGATACCAGTACCTTGCAAGACCCAATTTAGGCAAGTGACTTAGTCATTCAAGAAACATGAAAAGGGCTGGCTAAGAGTGGCCACCTTGTAGGATTGTGCAAAGAACCAAGGGAAATCATATGATACTTTCAATGAGAGAGTGGTGCAAATATTTTGTAAATATCACCTCATCCTATAAACATCTCTTTGAGAATTATGAATGAAGTCTTTTAGCTCAAGTTTTTAAAATTTAACTTGAAAATAACATAAAACACCTCTTGTTTTGTTAGGCATTTTCCATTCCTGAGTTCTGAATGCTGAATGAGTGTGTCTTTTGAAAAAATGTACACTTGATAATTTGAGACTATCCACATCTCATTTTTGTGAAGATGTTTTCATGTGTGCTGTTTTTACTATCATATGTCTATATGACGGGTTTTGCGATTCGGTTCTTCTCCTGCTGATGATGTCCTTTTCTGGTAGCCAATGCTCACAAACAATCTCTGGTCCCCTACACAGAATGTCTGAATTGTTACCCTCGCCCAAGTTATTTCATAGTTTCACTACTGCAATTTTATATTATATTTTACCTAATAACACACCTAAATTGGAGCTGGGAATTAAAAATAACTTTACCTGCAGAAAGTGCCTAATTTTAATACTTGGTTAATTTCAAATATAGGATAATGAGAAGGAAAAATAATACTGAAAGGAAACACCGTTGGTGCTCTGTGCTATCATTAACACTCAGCGTGGCTCACCATGACAATAAAGGAAATTTTTAGTGGCTGGCAAGCTAAACCAGACCTCTGTCCTGGAACTTTCAAAGAGAATAGGAAATGCAAAGACTCACCAAATTTATGACCTATTGGGAAACTCTACTTCATTTCTAAGTGAGGATTTGGAGGTTGTAGGTATGGAAACAAAGAGCTATTCTGATGATTAAAAAAAAAGAATGCCACCATGTGGTGGATTTGACAACTGGTGGTCAACTTGTAACACCCAGCTGAACTGAATCAGCGTGGTACTGGGTGTGGAGGGCCCACTTGAGGATTGTTGCCAAAAACACAAAAAAGGTGTTTTATAAAGAGGTGATACTGTTGGTTCTCCTAGGGAAGCTTGTCACGCTGGCTTTCCTGATACGAATTCAGCTGTTTTCATCGTCGGAGGAGCTCAGGACCTCATTGTCACTGAAGATGGCTGTGGTAATTTTCAGGAGACCTCTGGTCCTTACTCTGAGCGTCGCTTCCTGGCTCCGGGGTAGATCCCTCAGCCTGCTGGCACAGATCCTTCATCCCGCTGGTGCAGACTTTCTAGCTTCCATCACTGACCTTTGGGCCTTCTCAGCGCAGATCCATAAAACACACTTGCATGAGACATTGTCGTGGGCTCTGGGCCTCCAGTTGGACTCGTGGGGGGGCGGCATTGCCATGGGCTCTAGGTCTTCAGCTGGACTCGTGCAGGACACTACTGTAGAATCCAGGCCTTCAGTTGGATTCTTTGGGTCTCTAGTGTGTGGACAGATCTCCCACACTCTTTTGTATATGACTCTTTGGGTGACTATTGTAAAATAATCCTATAAATTATGTGTTCTGTATTGTATTGTTTCCCTTGCAAACGCTGACTACAGTGCACCATAAATGCAAATGTCAGTGTATAACATGCTGACTTTCTTTTGTAGGCCAAGTTTATAAAGGGAAAAGTCAGCGCTTAAAATTCAATAGTTCTTTTGTTTTTCAAGAAGCTTAAGCGACTATTGAACACCCTGCTCTGCTAAGGGGGAATGCTTTTTCCTCAGTAAGAAGAAATGTAATAAATTTTGCTGGATTTGTGTTTGCAAAAAGGGATAATAATACTTGAGCCTCTTTCAACTCAAATTCATGCTTCAGAATTAAGTGTAGATGTAGAAGAGGTAGGCACAATGTCGCATATGTGTTCTTGCTTCACTGCAAGCCGCTCATGGGTATCGTGTTTTCAACCCCTGGTGAATCTAGACACATGGCCAGATGGAGATGGCTGCATGGCTGGATGAGTGGATGGATGGATGGATGGATGGGCAGAAAATTGATCAATAGATTAATAGGTATGGGTAGGAGGTGGATATGTGATACATAGCCATTCTTAAAATTCTGTATCAGACCACATTTGTAAACATTCTTTCTCTTAGGTTCCTTTTGTACTTCAGCTACATCTAGCCCTTCAAATTGTCACTGTTTTCTGTTGGGGCAGACAACATTTCTGGCCTGATGTCCTACTTCAAGGATCTTAACATTTTCAACTATATTTAAAATCTCTAAAATATATAGATGTATAGGTATATATGTATACATATCTATAAGCATAAATATATAAGACATTATTTCATACATATAATGTTAAACTGTTGCCAATAAATTGTTTTATCTAAATGCAAAAGTTGAGTTACTCTGAGGGAAAAACAAGAAAGAAAAATCTGTCAATAATCCCCAAATGTCTATATTCACCTTTTTAAAGTTTTCCTGGTAAAAGCTTTGCATGGTTAAAAAGTAAAAGTTTAGGCAGAACTTTCATTATCCGATGGAGGCTGAAATACTGGAACTTTGTTCTTAGCATATTTCGGTCCATTTTAAAAATAGATTCAAGTACCTGTGGCCAAAGATGCTCACAATAGTCATAGAGATGATTCATTCTGCCTCCAGGAGCCATCTGACTAAAAATAACGATTGCTCCTATGAATGGCCCGTGTGTTCCACAGCCCACTCGGGGGACTTCTCCTGCACTGGACTGATTACAGTGAAACGTTATTTGTTTGCTGAAAATTACCCTAATGTTCTACAGCCAGTGTTCTACACATAGCTAATCTCTATGGGACTTAAGTCTAAATTTACTCTTACCGTCTTTATTTCACATTTTTCAAAAGTTATTTTTGTCATTTGGTTTTTGATATCTCCTATCTGGTCTCAACTGCTTACTGCTACCTTTTATTTTCTTGCTCATCTGGAAGCTAAGTCAACAAAACAGCTTGGCATAGTAAATCATATATTCTCACTGTGGAGTGCTGTTGTGTTTTTTAAAGTAAAAAAAAAAAAAGTCGCATACTGTCATCAATAGTGAAGGAGGAAAAATAAACTTTTCACCTCTAACAGGGAGAGAAAGAATGTTAAGTACTCTAAGAGATGTATGGTGAATGTCAAAGACCAAAGGGCCCATACATTTCTGTAGCTACATTAAGTAACAAATGGAGCTGCACGGAGTTATTTGGTTGGAATTCAAGCTGAGTTGGATAACATCAGCGTACAGCCGCTCACATAAATGCTCTACCTTATAAGTGAGGTTACATTCCACCCGAAGAATTCCTCAGCTCTCTACCACTTTGACTTCAGCTTTCCTCGTATTTCTTTTTTTTTTTTTTTTTTTTTTTTTTTTGTGGGTACCGGGGGGTCGACCTCAGGACCTCGCGCGCCAGCAGGCACCTGTGCCTCTGAGCGATATCACCAGCCCCTTTTTCGTATGTGGGATCCGGGAGTCAAACTCGGGCCCTCGCACTTGCCGGGCAGGCGCTTAAGCCGCTGAGCCATCTCACCGGCCCTCCTCGTATTTCTAATCAGAAAGTCTTTGCTTTGAATCACCTTGGTGGGTAGCAGCAGCATAATACCGATGCAGAGAGAGCCAGTAATGACCGAATTTGAATGTACCTTAAAGTGAACAAAATGCAGCTAAATCACAATCATTTAACCAGTGATCAAAGCTTTCAATTAATGGGAATACTTTACTGCGTACTTCTCATCGAAAGTAGGAGTTAAAATGACAACATTCAAAGAAGCCAGAAAAGATATGTTTTTATCAGCCAGTATAAAAAGCAAGTAATATTTGGACTGATTAGACCTTGAAAGTATTTGAAATCCTACTTTCAGGAGATCTAAGACATATTCAAATGTGTAGGGCTTCATAAAGAACACTAGCTAACCTTGTGCCTCATGGGAGATGGGAATAACTGATGAAACCACTACCTGGGACCAGACACTTTAGGAAAAAGTCTTCATAAAAAATTCTTCTAGTATACTTAAAGTTCAACATGACAGTGAACAAGAAGGTTGCCTGGTGTTTATCCTCTTCATGTTGTAAGGGCAAGGTAACTTCACGTCCTTTTCAAGTCCCCATAAGTCATCCATCCCACACGGAGGCTATTTGCCCAAGGAAGAGAGGGCACGTGCATCCCAGAGCAAAGAGTCTGTGAGCTTAGACTCCAGCTGACTCTGGAATCTACACCAAAATTCCCTTAAAAAGTAGAATAACAAGGCCATATTAAGTCGAAAAAGTGAATTCCAGGGGCCTCTTCTTCCTCTCTCCATCGGGTGTGTTTCTACTCTTTGAGGAAGAGAGATAGTGCTATAGGAGCATCAAAAAGGAAGCAAGGAACTGCAGACTAATGGGGATATTTGTTGCAGAGCCTCTAGATGCCCAAGGGGACCCTACTTTCAGGTTCAGCCTTAGCTCCAACTTCGTGCATGTATGATGGCCAGAGGTTATGGTAGGAAGGTGGCTGAAGAGTAGGCCTGGTCTCTCATGACTATGCAGGACATGTAAGAATTCTAGATGTCCCAGTGCTCCTCAGAAGGCACCCAGTGAATATCCATGCTATAACCATGACAGATCCAGAAAGATGCACATCTATTACAGATTCTGAGCCCTGCAATGACACATTTTATGTTGTACACCAAGGTCATGCATCAATTACACTTCTACCAGGACTTGCTTTCTCACCAGCACTAGATGTCTTCAGCATTTTAAAAATTGATAAGTTATTAGGTGGAAATGGTATTTTGTCATTATTTTAAATGTGAGTGTTCAGCACTGTCATAAGTCTATTTGGACCACTTAAATAAAACCAATTTTTCTTATATATTTACTATTTTCCCAGCACGATACCAAATGATTTACCTGTATTTAATTGTGTAATCATCATAGCAATCCTATGGGGGGGGATGCTGCTATAATGCCCTCCTTACAGAAGAGGAAATTGAGCAATGGGGTATTAAACAATTTGTCCCAGGTCCACTCAGTTAGCTAGGGCTCAGTTCCAGATCCAGTACTCTATTATTACGAGAGCAATTTGAGAAGAAAAATCTACAACCCTCGGAGAATGCAGTAGGGGAGCCGTGGAGGAGCTGAGGACGATTGATATCGATTATAGAGGTGCACAGGGTGACGAAGGAGGGCAAGTCAGTGAGAACAGCCTGAAGCAAAGGTCCCAAGGAGGAGCAAAGTCGCTGTCCAGATGGATAACAGTGCAGACAAGCCTCGGAGAAGCAGAAGCCACGAAGTCACACTCAAATGATACAAGGACTGTGGTTTCCACTCGGTCACAAAAAAAGGATTTGGAGAAGTAAAGAGGGCCTCAGTGACAGGACAATCGGTGTGCCCAGAATGATAAGGAGCTTTCTTCCTGGGGCTCTGCCTGGGTTATGTTATGGTTCACGGTCCTCTGAACTTTCAGAACAGCAAGGAGTCCTTATTGTCCATTTTCTAATCACCAGCTCAATGTTCTTCTAACGTGGTAAACGAAACAGTGAAGTCTTGTTGGTAAAGGAACAGCCGCCCACTGTGGGCACATTTAGGTAAAGATCCACATGAAACATTAATAGTTATGGAATTGTTGTTCTCTAATTCTACCAAATGAAACTAACACATGATCCCAAATCCAATCCATCAGTAACTAAGAAAATTACCTTCCGTCTTACCAATCTTATTTTTATAATTATAAGAAAATTTCTGCTCTCACTCATCATTAACATGTTGTGGATCTGATGGACTTTCCAAAGGATGGAGAATTTCTAATAGCTTTTCAAAAACTATAATGAGTTTTAAGTGGTGAGTTTTAAATGTGTGCAAAGAAAAGGCAGGTAACACACAAAGAGAGTGAAAGGAACCTAAAATGTTTTGAACATAGGAAAAAGAGAAATAGTTATGTTTACTTCAGATTCCAGCTGAGATATAGCCCCATTTTTTTTCTTCCTGCCATAGATATCAACTTATAGTCAGATCCATTAAGCTCTCCAATTAACATGTGGAGAGCAGAAATTTCAAAGCAAGGAAAACGAAAGAGAGGCAAAGACATTTTTATTTTTCTTCAATATTTTCTCTCACGGTTTCTCCAATTTCCATCCCAAATAGGGAAATTGGTATGTACTGAAGATGGTTATTGCCTTCTGAACATGTAAGAGCTGTGACACAAAAGGCACTCCGGGGCTTTGTGATTTATTGCTTTATCACTTTTAGTGCTGCCTCTGTTCATCCTTGAGTCAGCGCAGGCTCCAGGATGTAGGAAAAGGGCAACATCTTCTGGATTTCCTTTTTTAAGGGCAAAGCACTTACCATTTTCTACATACAATGCACTTATCTTTTGGCTCCCTGTTAAATGAACAACCCCGAAGCCTGGTTTTTAAACCTCTTCAATACAGGAAGACATGTTTTCCACGTTCTCAACCAACTTTAAAAATTTATGAATTGCAGTTGTCATTTGCATGAAAGCTGCAACTATTTTAGTCTACATTTTCATTTTAAGAGAATTGTGTTTTCTCATACACACACAAACACACATCAGATATATATATATCTATGTTTTTTCTATATATATGTGTGTGTGTGCGTGCTTGTGTGTGTTATGTTGTGAGAGAGAGAGAGAGACTTGGTCTGGAACTCTCTCCAAACTGTGCAGGTCCATGTCATTCTTTCTGTCTGTATCATCGGAATTTACCAGCCGCTATTTGAAGAAGCAAAGCCCAGTTGTCACTCTACTCCAAGCAAAAAGAAGTTCAAGGACACAGTCACCTAGAATTATAAATGCAGTACCCATGTAAATGACAATGGTTGAGATTAAAATATAGCCACATGTCTACTCCTAAGCCTACTCTGAGGAGTAGATTAAAATCTTCTGTATTTTACTTTCCATAGCCCTCAATCTGGTTCCAGACTTTTATATGAGTATCTCTATTTTAAAATGAGTTTCGTTTGCTATTTGTTTACTTTAGTGTCTTTACCCATTTTGGTCATGGGCAATGGTAAAGCTCAGTTACAGCTTTCCATGAGCTTTATGACAGGGATTGACAACCACCTGAACCATATTAAGGTTCAAATAATAAATATTTTAGGTTTCAGTAGTCATACCCTCCCTATTTCAATTATCTGCAACAGTAGCTCTAGAACAACCATATACAATGCATAAACAAAGATACATGGCCCTCTTCCAATAAAATTTTACACATACAAGATGTGGCTTAGTCCTTAGCTTGTGAATCTTTGCCCTAGAATGTAAACTAATAACTCATATCTTAGTTGTATTCCATGTTAAAATTCCCAAAACCTACAACATAGAAAGAAATTACACACCATTATCTCTAATGAATATAGATGCAAAAATCCTCAACAAAACACTATCAAACCAAATCCAGCTGCATATTAAAAAGATCATTCACCATGATCAAGTTAACCATAATTAACACAAGCATGCAAGGATAGTTCAATATATGTAAATTAATAAGCATGATACAACACATTCACAGAATGAACAACAAAAAGACATCTGATCATTACAGTAGAATGATTGCTACAGTACAGAAAAGCCCTTGACAAGATTAAATATCCCCTCATGACATTTAACCTTGTCAAATTGTCAATAAACAGCTGTGACAAGAATGTACTTCAACACAATGCAGGCCTTACATAAATAGCCCAGAGCTAACATTGTACTTGTATTAGTCAGTTTTCATGTTGCTGGACAAAATACCTGACACCCACAACTAGAGGAAAGATTTCTATCCAATATAGTAATGCAAGCTTTAGCCAGAGAATTTAGGCAACAGAAAGGCATCCAAATTGGAAATGAAGAAGTTAAAGTAACTGAAAAAGCAATCAAGAAATCAGTCCAGTTGCAAGAACTACGAAACACTTAGGAATAAATTTAAACAAAGAGGTAAAAATGTCTACAATGAAAACTATAAAATATTGACAAAAATTAAAGACACAAGTGCATAGAAAGATAACCTGTTTTCATAGATTGAAGAATTAACATCATTAAAATGTCTATATTACCCAAAGTGACTTCTGCATTTGATGTAGTCTATCAAAATACTAATGAACATATTCATAAAAACAGAAAAAAACCATCCTAAAATATATATTCTACCACAAAAGACTCCAAAGAGCCAAAGAAATCTTGAGGGGAAAAAAAAAAAACTCTGGATGCTCCCCACTATCTGATTTCAAAATATACTGCAAAGTAATAGTAACCAAAATAACAAAGTACTGAGAAAAACAGACTGATGGAGCAACGTAAAGGAATAGAGTCCAAAAATAAATTCAGGTATACATACCTAACTGATTTTCAATAAAGGAGCTAAAGACCAACAACAGGAAAAGGACAGTCTTTCCAAAAAATAGATGTACACATGCAAGAAAAAATGAAATCAGACCTTTATCTCTCACCATACACAAAAATCAACTCAAAATACAGTAATAATTCTCCTGCCTCCCCAGAGCATTGCAAGTAATCCCGAGGCATTGTCATACATCACCACATTAAATTGAGCACAACATATTGAAAAGAGAAAGCTTCAGTGCAAATATCCGAAAAGTTTAACTAGATCTGGATAAAACTTGTTTGAACTCCCAATTTACATACTATGGCAATTACAGAGATAAAAGAGTTATTTAAAAAGATACCTCCACAGAAAACTTCAGTTTATCAAAACATTTTCCAAGTCCAATTTAAAACATCTGAAAAAAATGCCAAGTAAGAAAAATTGACTTTGCAAGTTCTATCTCACCATATGTCCACTTTATCTCTTTATATTGTTTTACTTTAAATAAAATGGTTAATATACAAAATATCGACACAAAAAGATTTACAATCTAACTGTAAACTTTATAGAAAACATTTTTAATAAATTTAATTATTTTTCATTCCCTCTTCTCTATTCAGAAATCATATTATCAAGACAAAAATCTAACAAAAATAGAAGAAAATGTTTTCCAAAATTTTTCTGTAAAAATTTGTAGATAATCCCAATGCTGGATATGCTGCTATTGATGGATTTCTTCACAGTGCCTAAGAGATGTTGTAAGAATAAATTTAATCCTGACACATGGAAATCCTAGACTTAAAAACAGACTCCATTACACTAGCATTAAAGATTCTGTACATCAAAATTCTTAAAATTATGGGTAATCTCAAAACAATAAAATACATATAATTTCATCAATTAAAATAAATAATAAAAATATAAAACTGGATAATCTCAAAATTATAAAATATGTAGCTTTTTGACTTTTTACTTTAGACCTAAATTCCTGCCCCTCACACCTTGGACACATACCCATTTCATAAATTTTATAGGAACATTGTTTACCATTCAAATAATGGCAACATTATATTCCCTTTAAATACACTTTTGGATCTCAAAATACATTTTATCACAGTTAGTTCAAGTTATATTTATACAAATTCCAAAATCACAAACCCCAAATTTCTTTTTTCCCTTTTTTATTTTATGAAAAAATAAAACAAAATTTCATAATCAAATAATAAGAAAATAACAGTAGTTATTGCACTGTGTATTGTTATCTTCAAAGAAATTACTCAGAGTACAAGACAAACTGAAAAGATTCTTACAAAACAGAAACAATAACACAAATCTTTCTTTTCAAGGAACTACAATAAACAACTTGAGAATGTAATTAACATTAACTTAACAGTGAAATAAATCAGACACACAAGCTCCAATATAACATGACTTCTCTTACACGAGAAAAAAAATATGATAGATATGTGTGTGTGTGTGTGTGTATAGTCTTAGTTACTTTTTCTTATTGCTGAGACAAAATACCCGACACCCAAAGTTAAAGGAGGAAAGTTTTATTTAGCTCACAGTTTGTAGAAGTTTCAGTCCATAGTCAGCTCCAAAGCAGGGTGGCATGGCAGAGGGGCATTGCAGAGAAGAAATTATTCATGGCAGGCAGAAGGTAGCAAAGCATCCAAGCTGCAAGCAACAAGTGACAGTTTCTTTCTGTCCCTTTATAGTGTATCCAGGCTACATGTCCTAGGGCAGGTAGCACCCTTAATCCTACTGAGAACTATGCCAAACCAATGACAGATAATTTAGTAATTGCACCACCTTAATCCCAGCATCACACACTCTTGATCCACCTCCAAAAAGCCCCCCCTATGATCCCATGAGGCTTTTTGGGACAGCTAGACACAAGGTGAGAAAGAGGGTGTGAAAGAAATAACACAGGAGGAGAGAGATTCAATTGTGCTTCAAGCATTTATTGCACAACTAGGTTGATGCTACATTTTCAAACAAAATTATGCACACAGATGTGAGTTTTGGATATGGTCTCAAAAGGTAGGTTAAAACAATTGGAAATTGATTATAATGCAGTAGGTAAGAAGAAGTAATGAATTACCAAACCAATCAAAAACTGCCCAATTAGTTATCTGTACTATTACAGACAATCTAATTCAATGCTTTTTACTGTGGAAAACACACAACAAAAAATTTATTTTCTTAACCACTTTTAACTGTACAGTTGAATTAGCAATATTCACATAATGTGTTGCTTTTAAAAAAATGTTTTCAACAAATGTTATAGATTAGCTATAGTCCTACAGTTCCATAGAAGTGTCAATAAATTTACAAATCAAATTTAATACTTTTTTGTGGTACTGAAAATTGAACTCAGGGCCTTGACATGCAGCGATATCTCCAGCAGCCTACTTATTTATTTATTTATTTATTTATTTATTATTTTTTTTTTTTTTTTTTTTTTTTTTTTTTTAAACAGAGTCTTGCTAAATTACCCACTTTTCCAGGCTGGGCTCAAAATTGCAGTCCTCCTTCTTCAGCCTTCCAGAATGCTGGGATTACAGACATGCACCACCCTGCTCAAATTTAACACTTTGGAAACTATTCCAAAACTCAAGTTGTATCTATGTAGAAAAAAGGAAAGAAATCTCCACATGGCAGTAATCCTAAACTATTAAATCACGAATAATAGACATTCAAAAATGACTCAAAGAAATGCATTGAAAAGCTAGTATATTCTTCCCCATCTCTAAGGCGAGATGTAGATTTCTTCACCTGCAGGAGTTCCTAAGAGGCTCCATCAATGCTTATATTTCAAATTGGGAGAACCAACAATTCATTAAATCCAGCTAGCTGTTCTCCAGTGGATCTTAAGAGATTTTACTCCTTTTTCATATACTGGAATTTCCTCATAACCAAGTTTACAACCAATTGTGATTCTGCCCAGAAATATCATAATGAATTATGTGGTTCTTATTCAATTAACGAACAACAGTTGCTATTTCTGAAAATGGTAGGAATCACAGCAGCAGAAACTTTACTCTGTTCTAGGAACTTGACTCAGATTTCTGCCCGAAAGAGTCCAGATTTCTTCTTCAGTAACTATCACAGTAAAACTCAAAGTAAACAATACCTAAAGTAAGAATTTAACATCAGCTGTGAATAAATCATGAATTAAAAAGACCGTTTGTGTAAACTAAAGTATCTAACTAGTTTATTGACTTCTTCATCGATCGGATATTCAAAAGTAAAGTAGAAGAAAGCAAATAAATCAAACAATTAAAAATGTTCTGCTTCATGAAACCAGGTCCATGAATAAAGGATAGTCTATCATACATCAAAATGGGGGAAAAAAGAAATTGTTCCTGAGCAATCTTAGATGGGGAGATTATAAATCATCACTAATCAGAAAAAGTCAATTTGATCTAAAATAAATTTTAGTTCATTTTGGATGTTTACTCAATTTTATTCAGATAAATTGAAAGTTTACTCAGTGCCTAAATTACAATTTAAGTATCTATATGATTAATGTTCCTACACAGTTTTAGAAAATGAAATGCCACGTTTCAACTGATCTGAACTAATGAAATATCATTCAGTAAATTAAACCCTGATGTGTTTTGAAGCAGGCGTACAATTCACAGTGATTGTGTGCACCCCATTAATGACTTTCAGATGAGGTGAAGAGTCAGAAATAATGACAGATGGGAATTTCTAGCAAATCCATAGCAACTGCCACTTTCATCTGCACGTGTGTGTTTGTTCATTGTTTCATAGTTTGCTAATGATTCATATTCATTGACTATCATCTTGTTAAGATGCTGCCAAAGGGAGTATTTTATTCAAAACCTCATTCCTTCATTAAGAAATATATCATTTTTCTCATAATCCAGGGCTATCTTTTTTCCTCAAATGTTTCATACTTTGTATTTTTTAAAGCAACTCAAGCAATCTATCTTGGTTGAAAATAGCAATTCCACAAAAGAATGAATTGTACATTTTATGATACAAACCCAAATACATTACATTTGTCTGGTTTTCTATTAATATTCATGAAATTTTTTGCACTATTTGTTTTCTAGATTGTATTTAATTCAGTTCCAACTTTTCTACTAAATGTGGTTGAATAAGAAGCCTAAATTGCTATTTTGTGAAGTGTACTGAAGTGTTAATGTGTAATGTGGTTAAAAATGACTAATGAAAATTTTAATAAGACTTTTTCCACAGTCTAATTCCCAATATGTCCTGTAACATGCTTGCATTATCACTGGTCTTTTAGATTCATATAAGGTATACTATAACAGGGAAGGCAATATAAAATCAAATTTTAAAAATTCTTGTGTTGTAGCTGCCAATTATGTGGTCCAACTACACAGTTCATATTCATTTGAGGCTCTGCATTTTCCAAGTAGAATGCTTCACCTTACCTCACATCTCAAATACCCTCTTCTGTCCCAGTTATTAAGAATAGGTAGAAGAATGTAATTTGGATTTAGATAGTTCTAGATTCAAATTTGAGTTCTGCCACTGTCCTACACATGATCTCAGGCAAGTTATTTTACCCAAGTGACTCCACCTGTGGGGTGTAGTTAATAATAATTGCATCATAGACTAAACAAGGTAATGTACCTGAAGAATTTAATGGCACCCTATATCAGGATCTTAATCTAGAATTCTTACTTCAACTTCTTCGCCACATTTCTTTACTGACAAACTGGCCTCAAGTTTTGTTACCCCTTCGACATCTAAATAACTTTTTTCATTAGTCCATGTGTGCAGTACATAATGTCTACATTTCTTGTGTAGGGTTTGTACATGTACATAACACAGTTTAATTCCTTTTCTCATTCCCTTTCCATTCCCACCATCTCTTGATCCCCTTCCATTGGAGAAAGTTCGGCTATTGTGGCTTTCCTCACGATAGCCCGCCCGGCTTCCTCCAGGGTGTACTTTTGTCTTGCTTTTTCCTCTTTTACTCACCCCAAGCTCACACTGTAGAGCCAGTTTCTCCCTCACTCTTCACTTTTACTTTTTCAGATAAATTTTGCCACTGCTTTGAAAAGAAAAAGCGATACCTCCCTACTTCCTGTTATCTTTCTTTTACAAGGCTTCTTCCTCTTCACCCCCACCGAGATGCCTCAGTGTGAGCCCTTGCTGTTCACCTGTGTGATGTCTGTATCCTCCTCGGTGGTTTTTGTGCCTAAATTCTAATCCTTTCCAAACTATCTTCCACAAGACCCAGAGTAACTACAGGATAAATCTGAATATTTTACTTCTCCAAATTAAGCTTTCAATTGTTATCTTAGTTACTTTTCTCATTGCTGAGACAAAATACGCAACACCCACAAGTTAAAGGAGGAAAGGTTTATTTTAGCTCATGGTTTCTAGAGGTTTCAGTTCATAGTGGGCTGGCTCCAAGGCAGGGTGGAGTGACAGAGGAGCATGGCAGAGGAGAAACAGTTCATGGCATGGCAGATAGGAAGAAGTGAGCCTTCTTTCCTTGTTTCCCTTTTATTCCATTCAGCCTATTGGTTGGTGGTACCCACATCCAGGATGGGATTTCCCTGTTCAGTAAATCCAACACCCACATCCAGAACTATGCTAAACCAATCAGTGGGCTAATCCAGTATCACACACCCATGATCCAGTCACTCCCAAAAGCCCCACCTGTGAGTGCATGAGGCTTTGGGGGACATCTAGATACAAGCCGTAGCTATTGCCTAAACCCAACATCATCTGTACAACCATGACTTGAAATGTAGCTATTGCTTACCTGGTCAACAGTAACACTCAACACGCCTGATTCTCCACCTCAACTCCATCAAACTTTAGCAGTCCTATCATTTTTAAAGTCTTTAACATATGCCGTTTCCTAGCCTGAATCAGTAGAAAAGCAACAAACGCCTGTCCAAATAGATTTAAGTTGTCACTTTACATTACTCTGTTATACAACAGAATTTGTAGTGTAAGATCTCCTAAAAGATGGCTTGTGTGGTCATTACAGAGAGAAAAAGTACAAATCAGAATTCTAGTTCAAAATGTTCTCTGACACGTAGCAATGCCCTTTATTGCTAATGCAAACTAATTCCTTCAACAAGATCAGAGGTAGAGCTTTCCAAACCAAAACTTCAGAGGTGAGCCCAGAATCCAATTTTAAAAGCATATGCTAGCATGACTTTCTGAGTATATATAATCAGATTTTCTAATAACCACTTTCTCATGTAAGGTTAAATGTAATAGAATTTAAAAAGACAAAATTAAACATTTCTTTAAAAGTAGAACAGGGATTTTTTTTTTTTTTGAAAAATGAAAAAAGCATTTAGGATGTCAGGAAAATGTAATTAGTATATTAGTATATAGGGAAAAAAGAAGCATCAATTTGAAGATTATCCTCTTATTGGTATTACACCGAGTAATGTTGCAGATTTCCTCTGCACATTTTCAGTGATCCAGTTGTGTCTCTCATGATCTTTTACCCTGACTTCATAGGTAATGCATTGCATTTTCAGAGCAGGTGAAAATAAACATATTCTAGGCAGCAAAGAACCAGCACCAGGGGATGTGCAATGCCTACGTCTAGTTTCCTCACTCAGTGATCTAGGCGTGTGTGATATACCTGCCCTACCTACTTCCCTTCCTCCACACGTGAACCACAGATCTGTAAGGCCGAGGCTGCACTTACCCACAGCTACAAATCTCATCAGATTCTTCTCTCCGTGGGAGTACAGTTTGTTCTAATACTCATGTAGATCTACTAAATTTGTTGAGTAAACATAAATTAACCACAGTCCCGGATGAATACAGATTAAACATACTTAATGTCTCCTATCACTATAATTAAGACAAAACAGGAATTAGTAAAGAGTTTCTCAAATCGTGTATGAATGGCTCTTTGGTTCAGTTACGTATCTCCGTGGGGATCTGTCCTATGCATGTTTGCAGCAGCCCTAGATGCCACATGTTGGATGTCAATAGCATCAATTCCCCAATTGTGACAATCTCCAGACACTGAAAGATGTCTTCGAGAGAAGGACAAAATCATCCCCGGTTACAAACTGTTGCATGAGATTGTACTAGATTTGAAGCCTAACACCTAAGTTAGAGGTTGGCAAAGTACAAACCGTGAGCAACAGAGAAGGAAAAGAAATAGAGACCGTGTAGGTTTCCTGCAAAGCCTAGAATATTTTCACTACAGGAAAAGCTTGTTGATCATAGAAGTTCGTGAACTGGGGATCCGGAAAGCTGTGACCTGTCCACTTTCACACATTCTGACATCACATTTTGTTTTTTCATGATTCTCAGCTTCTAATTCTTTTGCACTGTATATGATGTGTGACAATTAGGATTCAAAATAGGGTTCCCCCAGAAGGAAGAAGGCCAGTAATAATGACTGTCTTATTCCTTTAAGTTTGAAGTTGATGATAACTTTTCTAACTTATTGCTTGGTTTGTATAGTACATCTAGTTTCATTTGTTCAATCAATTTAGGGGGAAAATACAATAAAATGCTAATATGATCTATATTCTAAAATATTAGCACCTAAATTTTTTACCTACTTAATTTTAAAGAAAACCACAAATTCTGATCTGTAATTAAACACTGAAATCCAGAGGGTGGTAAAGGACATTCAGCTGTCCACCTATTCCTCTATTTTGAACATAATACCACTCTTACTTTCAAATAAAAAGCACATTCCTTATTCCTTAAAATGCTCATTATCTCATGTGAGAGGAGGACATTATCAATAGAAATATGCAATTTCATCTTGCTGTAGTTTAAACCTTTTTTCCTTTAGTGATAAGAAATTGCCACGTATTGCTTGTTGCTATTTACTCTGTGTTTAAGATGGTTGGTTGTTTTGATTTTTGGTTTACAGTGTTGGGGCTCAAACTAGAGCCTCACATTCTAGTCTACATTCTACACTGACCTACTTCCTAGTGTAAGGCACGAACTACATCCCGGCCTCGTTTTTCTCCCTAATGCCCTAATTTTGTGTCTCCTGGCCTGACAACTCTGGCCCTCTTGGCCTCTCCAACCTTTAGGCACCACAGTGTATATTCACAGGTGTATATCAAAACCACCTGTTCCTGGCACCTGTGTCCCACCCCAGAGACTAGGACTCAGCTGGTCCAGAATACGACCTGAGCATTGTGGATTTTAAGCATCTTCCTAAGGGTGATTTCAATGTGGAGACAACTGCTGCAGGAGTTAAGCCTGGACACTCAGGGCCAGGCTCTGGGGAGCCGTATCCCAGTTACATCCTTGAGAGCCCGTGCAGATCTCTTCCTTCCTGAGCTCCATTTCCCCCATCTGTACGATGGATACTGAGAGATAACGCTGCCTAAGTTTGAAGGGTTCTGTGCATTACTGTGAATATATATATATGTATATATAAATATATAATATAATATATAATGATATAATATATATAATAAATATACCAAATTATAATCCAAGAATTTAGATAGCAGTAGCAGTGTTGATAGTGTTGGTACTGTTATCATACCTTTTCATTGGCCTCATTCTCTCTTCAACATTTTTTCTTTCATTTTAATTTAGCACTTAATGGACCCAGATTTGCCCTACCATGTAATTTGAGCACACTTCCCTTGTACACCATTACCTATCACAGGCGTGACCAATGACAAACTATTAAGTCTAGATCCGCTTTTTTTTTGGGTACCGGGGAGTCGACCTCAGGACCTCGCGCGCCAGCAGGCACCGTGCTGCTGAGCGATATCACCAGCCCTTTTTTCGTATGTGGGTTCCGGGAGTCGAACTCGGGCCCTCACGCTTGCCAGGCAGGCACTTACGCCGCTGAGCCGTCTCACCGGCCCAAGATCAGCTTTTATTTCCTTTAACTTTCTTTTTTTTTTTTTTTTTTTTTTTTTTTTTTGGGTACCGGGGGGACGACCTCAGGACCTCATGCGCCAACAGGCACCCGTGCCTCTGAGCGATAGCACCGGCCCCTTTTTCGTATGTGGGTTCCGGGAGTCGAACTCGGGCCCTCGCGCCTGCAAGGCAGGCGCTTAAGCCGCTGAGCCGTCTCACCGGCCCTCCTTTAACTTTCTTGAATTTATGTTGATTGAATCAGTGTTTCTGATAAATTAGACTGCACTGTGAAACTGTTTGAAACCCTGCTGCTTCCTGATTTTTTTTTTTCTCAGCTACTCCACAGCTGAATACTTGTGAAGGCCCAATGTCTTAGATTATATATGCATCTTAACAGTGTAAGTCTACTCACAATTCAGTGTGTATCCTAATTTCATCTATGTTGAAAATGATATTGTAACTACTGAATTTAATAGTTGAAGCATTATTAATATAACTAATTTAAAGTTCTAAAAACTTAATAATTTCTAAAGATTAAATTTAATTTCTTGTCCACTATACCTAATTCAAATCTAATTAAATTAGGCTATTAAATATTTCCAATGAGAATTTAGATAGACAAGAAATTTTGACAGTTCGTGGAGGCTTAATGTCATGTTTGTGTAATTGTTTAAACACTCTACAACAGAATTTCTGACCTATTTTAGATAGTCATTAACCTATCGTTATCTTTACTTGCTTACAAATCCATTTATTATACGCTCTCAAATTCAAAGATAAAATTAACCCTTGATCTGTTTACCAAAGATCATGTAGAAAATAAAATCCTTGGTACTTTTCACTTTCATTTTAATCTTTTTCAAGTGGTAAAATATCATGCCTTTCCCAAATTCTTCAAGAAACGACACTGAATAGCTAAATGACTATTAGTGGAAAAGGATACTCTCTTCTCTAAAGGAAGCAGGATTGGGATAAATGGATAAAAACTTATTTGAGGAGTATTTTGACTCAATTTATGAGAAGCAGGAAGAACACAGAATCTAATTTAAAAATGGCAAAATAACTGAATAGACATTCTCCAAAGAAGAGATATAGATGGCTGGGATATAACAAGAAATATAAACTGGGACTCTCTCTCCAGTTGCTGGTGAGAGAACTTCTAAAACCCACCAAACTTCTAAAACTCTGTAACTTCCAGAGTGGTAGGTGTGATAGGAGTGTTTAAAATATCTGAGGTCTTAGCCCCTCGTTCCTGACATAAGATCCTGGGACTCTTGGAGACCTCTCTGAGGGGGCTGGGGTTGAGTTGACCACTGTTGGCCAGTGAATTAATCAGCCGTGCCCTCCCTGTGGAGCTGCATAGAAGACCCCAGCACCAGGGATCCGAGAGCTTCCAGGCAGGAGAACATCGAGGGACAGGAGGATGGGCTTCCAGGGAAAGGTGTGCTAGCTCCTTGCCCCTTCCCCACACCATGCCCGGTGCTTCTCTTCTGCTTGGCTGTTCCTTAGTTGTATCCTTCATAACAAACTAGTAACAGCAAGGAAAGTGTTTCCTGAGTCCTGTGAACCAAAGGAGGAAATTGTTGAAACTAAGGAGAGGGCAGTGGAAACCCATTAACACGTAGCCACCTCAGATAAAAGTGTGAATGACCTCTGCAGGTGGAGAAGTTTTGTGACACTGAGCCCTCACCTGTGGGATGTGCACACGCTCTGGATAGTTAGTGTCAGAACTGAGTTGTTCTAGGACTCTTAATTGCCGTCCACAAAAAAAAAACTGAGGAACTGTTTGGCATTGAAAACCTAGATACTTGGTGTCAGAAGAGTAGTAATATAGAAAAACAGCTTTTCCCTTTAATAGCTAACAAGCACAGAAATAGATGCTCAAAACCACTCATCACTAGGGAAATGCACGTCAAAATCACATGACTTTCACTTCACATCTACTATAGTTTCCATAATGTTTTTAATGTAAACCAATAAGTGTTGGTAAAGTTATGGAAAAGTTAGGATGCTTTAGATTATTAGTAGGGAGGTAAAATTGTACATTCACTCTAGAAAGCATTTGATGGTTGTTCAAAAGTTAACTTACCGCATGATCCACCAATTCTGTTCCTTAGTATATGCTCAAAAGAACTGAAAACAGGGTGTCAAACAGATACTTGCATACTGGTGTTCGGTGTTCGCGACAAGATTGTTGACAGTAGCCAACATCTGAGAACAATATGTGTCCATTTGCAGACGAGGGGGTAAGCAAATACGGATCTCTACGTGCAATAGGACGCCATCTAGCCCTAAGAAAGGATGGATTTCTGCTAGATGCTACAACACTGATTAACCTTGAAACGTTTCTGCTGAGTGAAATAATCCAGACACAGAAATACAATTATCATATGATCCACTTTTATGAAATATGCAGAAGCAGCAAATTCATATAGAACAAATTAGACGAGAGATTAGCAGAGGTTGGGGGAGTGCAGAACACGGTTCATGGTTACATACAGAATTCTTGTCTGGGGTAATAAAAATTTTGGAAATAGACAGTAGTGACAGTAGTATAACTTTGTAAGAACACTTAATGCCCCTGAATTGTGCACTTAGAAAGAGTTAAAATGGTAAAAATTTTGTTATTAGTGTTTTTCTATAATAAAAATAGGCTGGATAAAAATATCTCCCAGAACCAGGATAAGAAAAAAGAGAAGCAGAGAAAGGAGGATGGACATGATCAAATCTTAATATACCCATGTGTGGAAATGTCACAGTGAAACTCATTAATTTATACAATTAATATGTGTTAATAACTATAATTTTTTTAGGTACTGAATATTAAAAACATCTCCCATGAATAGATCCTGGGAGACCTGAATACTGAGAATATCAAAGACATAAAATATTTCCAAAAAGGTTTTGAAGATGCATGTGAAGGGGGAGGACAACTCTTTTAAATCATGAAATCAACTCCATTCATACATTTATTGCCAGTGGGGACAGGAACCAATATAATTTCAATGGAAGGTAATTTGGGAAACATCTGATAAAAATAACTAACACGCAAATTTTCCTACTTTGAAATTCTACTTATAGATCTTTATCTCACAGATAAGCAAATTGTTGATTGTATCAGTCTTTGTAATAGAAAAAAACACAAATAACCTAAACATCCATGAAGAGAGAAGTGCTTAAGTAAAATATATGTACATACGATGTACGAGCAATACTCTGCCAACATAAAAAGCAATTATGAGGAAATTCTGTTTCCTGATAGGAAACTAACTGTCTCCAAAATGGATTAAGTAGCAAAGCACAATGCAGAAATCATTTGTGGGGTGTGTGTATGCAGGGACACACAGTTTCATATCGGGACAGAGAGGACCTTTGCATAAGCAAACAAGAAATGAGCGACACCGCTTCTTTTAAGGAGCAGACTTCAGTGAAGGCAGGAGGGAGAGGTCAGACCCCAGCAATTGGTTATCATTTCAATCTCGGACCACGTGAATGTATTGCTTATAGAAAACGCAACTTACAAAATCTTAATTCACCCATTGTGGAGAAAACATGTTCCAGTGTCCCTCCTATTTATGATTTATTTAGCTGGTGAATGGTCTATTTTTACCTTAAAACAGTTTCGCAAGGAATTTATTACTGACCATTAGGGCTGGACCCTTCTTTGTTGTCCAGGGCTGTTCTGCACATTCTAGTCCTCGTGCCCTGTTATGACAAACAAACATGTTTCCATGTATTGCCAAGTATTCCTGGGGCAGTAGCAGAGTTGTTAACAATGAAGCAAGGGCTTCCTTGGTGTAATGAACTCTCTTTCACATGGAATAGTCGGACAGGCTGGAGTTCATCCTCTACAAAGTCTTAAAACAATGTATTCCTAACAGCGGAGAAGGGACTATACATCTCGAATTCTTCTCATCACAAACTTCCTCCATTCTGAGTATGGTTTAGATCACTCCATTTCAGCACTTAGAGTAACATGATTGTTAAATAACTGTGAGAAGTTCCTTTTTTTATAGTTAAATTATTTTATTCTACTAGTAAAAATGAATAAAACCACACTGTATTCTTACATTTTGCAAAAGATCATGAGGAAAGAAAAGAGGTGTTACATTTAGTCCTAAATGTTAGAAAACAAAGTGACTTTATCCTTCTAACTCTCTACTTAAGTATTCAGAATTAAACATTTTATAATTGTTGTCTTTGAATACTCTTAATGCCTTTTCTTTTTTCTTTGAAAACTATCACTTCAAGTAATTCTAGGCTCTGACTGATAGACAAAATGGGAACAATTTCTCAGCTCAGAAAATGCTTTTGGGTAAAGAAAATACTTAGAAAAGCAAAGATGGACAAATTTCTTCATTTAGGGACAGTTCCTTGTTTATCCCTTTATATTTTCACAGTGTGGGCAGAGGATCTTCTACAATCATCTTAATTCTTTGATTTCTAGGAAATCTTTGAAGATAAGAATAGGGTTATTCCATCTTTCCACAACTCCACCATTGAGATCTTTCTTTAGCATAATTTATGATTTTAACATTTGTATTGTTTTTCCTGAAATTAGGACAATAACATTATTAAATAATTCAAAATTACAATAATCCATCATGGAAGTATTTGCTACATTAACTGCGCATCAAAAAACATCTGCAATTGTTAAAAAAAAAAAAGCTTGAATATTAATGTTTCTTTTACCATAGCTAGTAAATATAATCCTTCCACCAAAAAGCAATTAAAAAAATAAATTCAAGTGGGGATATTGTAGGCCTCTAAATAGCATACAGTCCAGGAATGGAAATTTTTGAATAACTTTTACTTCTTTTCCATTCGCTACTATGTTTCTGGAAATAATAAACGTAATGCCTTTGCACTTTATAGAGGTCTGTAGAATGCTTTCATTGCTGAATTGCTGCATTACAATAAATGCAGATACTGGCAATGTTTGCAATGGATTTTTACAAAAAAATGTTTGCAATGGATTCTTGTTGATTAGATCAATGTTTCCTGTCAAAGTACACTAATCTGTTAAAATTTTAAAGAAGGAAGTGTGGTGTTGCTTTGTGATCCATTTCATGCTCTCTCCACAGTTCAGACATTTGTTAAATCAAATCATTTGGATTATCTGTATATCTTAATAGTGTCCATTTACGATCAATATATACACATTATAATCTAGTTCCCATCTGAATTCCATTTTAACCATCGAACACTGCTAGTATTCAAACTTTTATCTAATTGTAAAATCATTTTATTGGCCGGTAGGATAGCTCAGCTGCATAAGTGCCTGCCTGGCAAGCGCAAGGTCCTGAGGTCAACTCCTGGTACCCACATAAAAAAAAAAAAAAAAAATCATTGTATTAAAAAAGAAAATCTGCTCTTTGCTTCTTATAGCTCTGTAACACATAGCTGAATATTTGATGGTTCAAACAGTAGAACTTAGTTCTGTCACTTGTCCAGAAGCCGGCAGTCTGAAATCGTATATCCTGTATGGCCCACACTGTTGCCTGTATTTCTGAGAAGCCCATTCCTGCCTCTTCTGGCTTCTGAACACTACGGTATTTTTTGTCTTCTGCGGCTTGCGGTGGCATCTTACAGTCTGCTTCCATCGTCATCTCCCCTTCTCCTTTGTGTGAGTCTCAGATCTCCCCTTTCCTCTCCCTGTCTCCTATAAGAACACTTGTGACAAGATTTAGGGCACACCCGGATAATCCAAGACAATCTTTTCTCGAAATCCTTAATGTAATCAGATTTGCAAAGACTTTGTCTAAACGAGGTAACAGATTCCAAGAACTGGAATAGCTTGGCGGGACCATTTCCTTACAGTGTGTTGCCTTGCAACACATGAAAAACAGAAATGTCACCAAAAACAAGTGAAGGTAGAGACATCATACAAAAGATATACAATGTTTGGGCCAGTGAGATGGCTCAGCGGCGTAAGCACCTGCCTGGCAAGCACGAGGTCCTGAGTTTGACTCCCGGAACCCACATACAAAAAAGGGGCCGGTGATATCGCTTAGCGGCACGGGTGCCTGCTGGTGCGTGAGGTCCTGAGGTCGACCCCCGGTACCCACCAAAAAAAAAAAAAAAGTATATATATATATATATATATATATATATATACACACACACACAATGTTTGCAAAACCTATACTACTTCAAATCATTACTTTTATTCTTATCACATAAAATAATATGCAGATAAAAACATAACATAGACATTAAGGAAATGTGAATTTAATTAGAAAGCAAAAAGAAACCCACAACCAAGAAACTGAACACACAAAGACAGGTCATTTTCCTGGTGCCATGATGTTCCCAACCTGATTTTATAATATATCTAGGTGCCAAGCATGTCTTAATTTGCTTTCCAGAGGAAACTTCATTGATTATGCTTTCAAATGAAACCTCTCTCTCTCTCTCTCTCTCTCTCTCTCTCTCTCTCTCTCTCTCTCTCTTTCTCTCTCCCCCCCCCCTTTTATTACATCTTTTCCCAGAAGTAAGTGCAATGAACTTGACACAGAGGTTTCCACACATGGCATGGTCGTAAATCAAATGGGGTAGGATAGCTACAGAATGGATAACTGATTTTTCCAATACGTTATTTCTCATGCAAAATAACTGAACACAGGAGTGTGTGGAAGAGAATACAAAGGTTTAGAAAGGGATGAGAAGTGTATATCAAGAAGAATACAAGTATTTCAGTAACTTGTGCAAGTTACACACACAATTAGGTCAGGGCTGGGTTTTTCACTGCAGCATGTTGACTTCTCGCTTCTCTTTGTTGATAGTTGACTTGCTAACGAGTGGCCCTTCACTTTGGGAGAACAGGGCAGGCAGCAGGTGAATAAAATGGTTCCTTTAAGAAACTGGTTCTAGGGCAGGTAATATAGCTTAGCACATAAGCACCTGCCTGGCAAGCGGGAAGTCCTGAATTCAACTCCTGGTACCCACATATTAAAAAAAACAAAAAAAGAAAGAAAGAAAAGAAACTGGTTCTAGGGGTCTGTTTGGGGCAGATAACCCAATTTAAGTGACTTCAGTGTGTTTCATGTGCACTATGCACCAGACACCGTGCTCACAGCTGAGGTCACCAAGAACAATCAGATACAGCCTCACTCAGAGACAAAAAAAGACCATAAATGAAAAGAATTATAAGAGATGAGGGGCAGGGGGTAAGAGAGGACAAAAAAAGAATTAAAATGCGTTGTGTACACGTACCAACTCCCGGCGATGAATATGATCATTGTGTAGTAGAAACATGTACTGTACTAATAAAAATAAAATTTAAAAACTTGCAACTGCAGAACCACAAAGCATGACCTGATTTATTGTGGCATCAAATGAGATCCCATGCAATAAGAATGCACCTTTCTGAGCACCTTTACCGCCTTCACGACCAGGCCAGAGTCCTAGAACGATAGAGAACCGATGCTCCCAAGTAAATTCACTCCCACAACTGCTAGGGGCCATGACCCTCTTCCAGGCACCCTTTCAGAAGCTACCAATGCAGCACCAGCTCTAGGAAATGTGCTAGCGTGCCTCTCGCTTTGCCCCGACTCTCGCCATTAAGGGGTTCTAAAGAGGTGTTTGTGAGGTCCGGGCAGATTCCGCTTTCAGCTCCCTTGCTCTCCTGAGCACTCATCCAAGAGTCCAGTCTTGGAAATGAAAGTCCTTCAGCCCAGGAGGGGGCAGGCAGAAGGCGGAGTTATGCAAGAAGAGGCCGATCGCCTAAGGAGAGCAATAAATGGAAAGATCAGGACCGCGGAAGGCAGGGTGGAGAAGTCCTCCTCTTAAGAGAACAGGATGTCAGGCAGAGACAAAGATGGCTTCAGCAGTAAAGGAAAACGAAAGCTTTCCTCTCTCAGTTAAGCCAAAGGATGCTATTTGCTGCTATCGAAAGGTAGATGGAGGTACTTGGAGGGGAACTTATAACACTCTCATTAGCGATCACAAAGAGATATCCCTGAGCTATAACTTGTAGGTTTGAAACCTGGCTCTTGTCACTCATGAATGGCATGGACTTGAGCATATTATTTCATCTCTTGGGCCCTCAATTTTCTCATCTTTAAATGTGAAAAATATTCCTATTTACCTCATACGACAGACACTATTTAATACTTGAAAGTATTCAGGGTAAAGCCTGTTCCATAACAAATGTGACATAAATGTTTACTAAATAAATAATTTTATTCTATTCCATTATAAGAAGCCATTGCTAATGGCTTAAGTGTCACTCTTCATGGGATAAGTGTCACTTGTTACAGGAGGTTACAGGAGCAGCAGAAAGCAAGCGACCAGGTGGGGAAACTGGGTTTCAGAGAAGGAAAAAAGAGAAGAGGGGCAGGAATGGAGAAGGGGAGGAGGGGGAGGGTAAGGAAGGAGTTAAAGACCAGAGAAAAGATGTTTCCCCTTTGTCTCCCAGAAGTAGCGAAGCTGCGCACTCTCAGAAATTCCCTACTCTCATTTGGCCTCAAGAGCCTGGCTAGGGCAGAAAGGCCTCGCTGTGCTCTGTGAATGAGAACACTGCTGTGCCTTTCTGGCTGTCTGTCTGTCTGTCTGTCTGTCTGTCTGTCTGTCTGTCAGTGCAGCCTTGAAGCCCTGCACTCCTCTGGATATGAGGCTACACCGGGGTGCTGGCGGCTGGCCACGCTCCCTCTGGCTTGGGTGAGAAGTGTCCCTCGGGAGATCGCCAGTGCTTTCCCCTCACCCTCCGTGCCAGCCGCAGAGGACCGGGCTTCCTGTACTCTGTGTCCCCATCCGCCACAGTCACTTGTTCCATAACCCTTTGACCACTTGTGTTGTGAATGAAAAGGTCCACTGTCTTTTGTATTTAAGATTATTCGCCAAAAATTAATTTCTTTTATGCTTTATTTTACTTTAAAAGTCATTTTTCTTCTGTTCCTCATTATTTTAGTTTATATTAAAAGATATTTTAAATTATTTTTATTGAGATGATGTAGATAAATTAACACAGATTATAGATCTTAGAGCTTATTAAATTTTATTCCGATTTTTGAGCCTATGAGCTTTACAATAATTTAGTGTTCTATTTGCATCAAGCAGTTCAAAACATTCAAAGCATCTCTAACTGTCAGTGATTTTTTTCTCTGCATGAGGTGATGCGGTTTGGTTCCACTTGGAGTATTTTGTGTATCATAGTCTGGAAAAAGTCCAAAACGTTTAGTGTAATTGTTTTTCCTCCTAGAAACAACTCCGGCAATGTATTTTCTCAATTGTAATAATGCAAACCAAAACATTTTTGTCATCATCATGATCATTGATTCAGTTAAATTCCCTTCAATTTTTAAATTTGGAAATGCTGTCATTGAAACATTAATAAGAAATGGACTCAAAGGAGGGCTAGTCATTCTTCTTTCCATTAATAAACCTAGGTTGCAGGTATCCGTCATTTTTTTTTTTTTTTTTGTGGGTACCGGGGGTCGACCTCAGGACCTCACGCGCCAGCAGGTGCCCGTGCCACTGAGCGATATCACCAGCCCTTCTTTTCGTATGTGGGTACCGGGAGTCGAACTCAGGACCTCGTGCTTGCCAGGCAGGCGCTTATGCCGCTGAGCCATCTCACTGGCCCCAATTCTATTTTTATGTTCATTGAATTTCTAAAATTTTTCTTGTCTGGGTTAT
This sequence comes from Erethizon dorsatum, assembly GCA_028451465.1. Lineage (NCBI taxonomy): Eukaryota > Metazoa > Chordata > Mammalia > Rodentia > Erethizontidae > Erethizon > Erethizon dorsatum. The sequence goes on along the minus strand of CM051830.1, from coordinate 57,628,242 downwards.
CTCCAAATTGAAAATTTTCTTGAGCTAAGAATATAACTTGACTTTTTTCTCTTTTTGTATGGGAAATGTTAAAGACAAGAAGGCCATATTTGGCAAAAGAATATAGGAAGGATAGATAGAGGGGAAAGAGGTATACATAAAATCACAGAAACCATAAAGAAAAATCTACATATCAGAATGAGAAGTTGATGTTCTTGATCAAAGAAAATGAAATAAGCTGAGGGAAGGGACATGTAGATGGTCCACTCGTGGGCAGAGAAATATAAAATCAAAGAGGTATTGATCTGAGGCGTGGCTCACTGAGCCCATTCAGTCTTTTCATACTCAGAGTAATAAGAATATTTATAACACTGCTCAGGAAGTACTTTTGAAATTTAAATCTTTGCATCTCTATGAATCTACTCTCTCTTCATATTTCTAAGAAAAAGCTAGGACTATTAGAGAGTTCACTAGGTTAAACATAGAATGATATAAATATTTTAACATTGAAATATTTTCTGCTTTTTAAACAAGTCTCAGTTAAAATGTATCACCAGGAAAATTACATGTTACAAATAACTAATCACGCAGAAACTGTAGTACTTAGAAAACAAGGAAACTATACACTTTTCATTAACACTAGACAATTTTATGAAAAGAATCCCTCAGTGTAACATATCTTAAAAAAAGATAGGAACCCACATGGACTTTCCTGAGTGAAATTTGTCTACAACTTCACTCACAGCATAAGGGAAGTGAATTTCCACACACCAACACCGTCAGAAATTGTATTATGTTCAAATTTGGTAATTTGGTTATTATCTAATTTTTCATTCGGTTTTTCGGCTTGAAGAATTTTACTCCACCAAAATACCTACCTGTCTGAGTGTAGGTACCGATGAAGAAAGGGTCAGTGATCGATATTTAAACTACTGAGTTTTGACTGGTGATTCAGTGGGACTGGATATAAATACACCTCAAAGCTGTTAAGCAACACGCTGAGCAAATAAGTGTTGAAAGTGAAGTATAAAATTCAATATTATCTATATTTTTAGGCTGAGCACTTGTAGGTTTTAGAAGTACAATTCTTGAAACCCACATTCACCATGAGAGTGGGTTGGTTCTACGTCGCACTCTGCACTGATAGATTATAAAGAAATGAGATTTTCTATTGACTTCTCAAATGAAATGACAACAGTGAAGTTGAGCTTGGCAACTTTCATAATACCCTTTTTCTTAAATGAGCTCTCAAATGCTACCAAATATTCAAGAAAATCAGTTGTCCATTAAAAACTCAACTAGTTGTCAAGAATCAGCTCTCAGGGGAAAATGGTGGTGGTGGCGGGTGGGGGTGCTGGTTTGTACCATTATCCAATTTCCTTGGCATCGATACTCCCACCGTGGTCAGTTTCAGTCTTCACAATGGATTCCCTCAGTGTGGGGTAGGAAGAGGTCTGCATGTACAGCCCTCCTGACCTAGTGCTGCCTCACGGTAGCCAGCCCTGAAGGTCCCCTTCATCATGTCCAGCCAGGTCAAAGCTCGATGTCTGGTTAAAAAATAATAAGTAAATAAACGAATATGTAAGTAAGCAAAGTTTCCAGATGTAAATTGAAACTTTGCAGTTGTGCTGGTCATCATGTGAAGATTTTCCTAGGTGGCTGTTCACATGTTTGGAAGGCATCCTCGCACATGAATTGGACAGTGTACTAAGAAGTAGCATCACGGTTCTCAGAAAATCTCCAGTACTCGCAATGGCTGAGTGCATGTTCCCTTGACAACTTCTGTGGCTAATCAAGGTGTAAGTGGTTGCTGTCCTCAGCAGTCATCACGGAGCCTTTGTTTAGCATCAGTGCTTCTCAGGAAAAATGGTTTGGCTTTCTCTGGGATTTATCATTAAGTATACTTGGACTTTTTTTTTATTCACAAGGAAAGCTAGTTAACATTCCAATACCTGATACCAATGACCATCCCACGACCGTTAAAATATCTATACATAATACCCGTCACCATCTCAGGATTGTCATCCAGAGACGGGAAATGCTCACCACGGTCACTTGTGAGAGGTCATAGGCTGGTCAGGTACACACTGTTTGTGTGGCCAGGCCGGTCATCTCCTGATGCTCTAAGCAAAAGGAGGTGTTTCAGGATGCTTTTGGTGTGTTTGTGCTGCCTTTGTTTGACAAAGTGTCTGACCCTGCAGTTTTTGTGCCTGATTAAGTTTTCGCACTCTTATAGCATTTGGGCTGTGCCGAGGTGCACTGACAGTCTCAAGAAATACGACAGTGTCGTTAGGGAAAGGTATGAAAATCATCATCTTCTTAAACAACAGGTGCATAAATTTGCTCATGAGGCGGTGCCAATCGCGTCAGACACGTGAGCTGACGTCTTTGGACAGTTCCATCCACATCGCCTGATGGATCAGCTTAGAAATATATTTTCCCATGATCTTCTGTTACAAACAGGGAGCTAACACAATCATGCTACCAATTAGATCCTAAGTTAATCTTTGTGGGGACCAGATGCTGTTCCGCACCTCCGTCTCCGTGTGCCTTTACTGCCACCTACTGATGCGCAGTCTCGGCGAGTCTCCAGCCCAGCTGCTGTATTCCGTGCAGAGCTGGCCCTGTGGGCGAAATCACTTCGATGAATGTGGAGACAGAGCTGCCAGAAGTTGATCTCACACTCTCGCAATCCTAAGTGTGCCAACCCTAAGAAGATCCTCTTAAATAAAAGTTCTGAGATGGCACCTAATACATACACTGTCTATTTCTTCGGAGTAATTGATGAAAATAAAAAATGGATGAAATAAATAGAGAAAAATAAAAATAGACAAACACACAAAGACAAGTTCAAAACATGGTCACCATCTCTGTAGACAAGAAACAAAAATTCAAATTTGGTAAACATTAAGGCAAATTACTATCGGTTAGAAATTCCATAGTGATTAGTCTGGAAATTCGCTTAGCTGCTACCTGTATTGCAAGTCAGCCCTACAGCGAACCAAATTTTGCATTTATTTTAAAAATCTGATAGAAAGCGGGGAGATTGGAAAGGGAAGGAAAGGGAGAAAGTACTTTGTAGCAAGCAAACCCAGATCACAGCCAAAGTCTAAAATAAAGAGTCTAACCTCCTAGCTGGGTAACAGCCAAGCCAGGTGACAAGCGAAAAGAACATGCATGGTTTACACCTCTGCAAGCACCCCATATTGTCATCAACTCTGTGACAGTCCAACATTCCCCGTAAGTTACTGGTACTCTTCTGCGTGTCACCATTACCTCTCGGCTTCAGGCTACGTTTCCACATGAACTCTGTTTCCTGTGCTTTCAGCACAGCACATAGTGGTCCTTTCAAATGTTTAATTTGTTATGGTTTAATGCCAGTGATGCATATCTCGCAAATTTGACAAATCAAACATAATACCTTAGAAAGGAAAGAATCCGTGCTTTCTATTTCTCTCTAGAAGGAAAAACGCACAACTCTACCTACAGGTTTTTGAAATATACCACTGGAAAACTATGAGGCAGATGTATTCCAATGCTGATAGCACACAACAAACCTGGGACAAGAAAAGCCAAAGAATTAATCCTTCCAAATTTAAATGTGCAAAATCATGATGGCATCTCTCAGTAACTTGTTTAACCATTCTTCCCTCTTCACCTCACAGACGGATTATAGATAACTCTCTGGTCACATGGCCTTTCAAAGGCAAGGACTTAGTCTGATCTTTTACTGTGTTTTCTATTCAAAAAATGTAGGCTGTGTGTTCAAGATGACTGTAACTTCACACTGAGTCACTCCGCCCCAGTGTCAAACACAGAGTTACAACACAGAAAATAAAAAATAGACAAGAATATAGAGGCAAGTTCAAGACAGGACAAACATCTCCCTAGACAAGAAACAGAAATTCCAAACTAACACTGCTGGCTTGCCAAGATGTATGTCCAGAAATAGGGAAGCTCCATGTCTACAGGATAAAAGAAATAGAAACGACTTATTGAAGAATAACTGTGAAAAGTTTAATATAGATGTAGCTGTAGATGAAAGAGATGATAGATAGATGATAGATAAATAGATGGATAGATAGATAGATGATAGATAGACAAAGAAAGAGGACCATATGAGTCTCTGACTTGGCTGACAGCCCAGAAAGACAACAGAAAACAGAAGTGTCAGGACCTGAACTGCGCTGCGAATCCTCCATCAGCATCACGAATGGACTTGGGGATACAATTAACATCTCCATAGGACAGAACTACCAATAGCCATTGTCCCAAGAGTTTGGTTCAGGTATCAGAGGATCAAGCAGGGTTCTTATTATGCAGGCAGGATTAGGGATAGCAGAAGATAGGAAAATGAGCCTACATAGCACAATACCAGAACGCATGGTAATACTGAGAAAGAAACCAAGCAAATCATTCTAAATAAAATAATTTTATGAGTCTAATAAAAATTCCAGGTCTTTTTAGGATGTTGAAAAGCATGAATTATTATTTTTCAATTAAAAAGAGAGATTATAAAAGGAAAACAAACAGAAATTCACACACAAAAAAAATACAGAAAATATTAAAAATCTTGGGAATGAAAAATATTTATAGACCTTAGAGGCTTAAACTGAATGTAGTGGCATAAGCCTGTGTAAATAACACCAGCACTGTGAATGGCTGAGGCTGGAGGATTTCAAGTTTGAGCCCAGCCTGGGCAACTTAGTGACTTAACAAGACCCTGTTTCAAAACTTTTTTAAAAAATGACTGGGAACGTAATTCAATGTGAAGGTCCTGGTTCAATTCCCAGCATAACAAAGAAAGAAAGAAAGAAAGAAAGAAAGAAAGAAAGAAAGAAAGAAAGAAAGAAAGAAAGAAAGAAAGAGAAAGAAAGAAGGAAGGAAGGAAGGAAGGAAGGAAAGAAAGAAAGAAAGAAAGAAAGAAAGAAAGAAAGAAAGAAAGAAAGAAAGGAAGAAAGAAAGAAAGAAAGAAAAAGAAAGACAAAGAGAGAGACAGAAAGAAAGAAGTGGAGGGGAGGGGAGGAGAGAGAGAAGAAGGAAAGAGGAAGGAAGGCAGAAAGGAAGGAAGGGAGAAAGAGAGAAAGGAAGAAATTTAAGGTTTGGCTTAATAGGATTAACAATAATCCTATTAAGAGACAGTTAACCATATGGTACTTAGGAAGACTACGGGACATAGAAATTAAGACACTTGTTTGTAAACAATGAAAACAAAATTAAGAAATTTAGATGGCACATTATAGGCTACTTAAAAATGTCTAATAAGTTCTAGAAATACATTTCAGGGATTACAATGGAGAAACATTTTGTGATTCACATGAGACTTCTCCCAAATTGAAGAAATATATCATTTTTGAGATCAAAAGCACACCTGTCACCTTGAGAAGAGTATACAGTGCCACACCCACACTCATCACTGCAGATAAATACAGGATCTAAAAGCTGCCAGAGTGAAAAAGGAAAGTAGCAAGAGAGCGACTTCACATCCGCAATAGATGGCAGGAAGCAATCCGATACTACACTACGAGTTCTAAAAGAAAAATAAGTCAATCTACTCTAAAATTCTAGACATTGTTGAACCATTATTAGGGGTGAACAGAAGTGTGAAATGACTATGGGTCTGCCACCCACAGATATGAGAAGTACAAACACACACCTAGCAAGGTGATCCGCAGGTGTGCCTAGAAGGAAGGGACAGGGACCAAGAAACAAGCAATGGGAGTCAGCAAATTATTTATCCTGATTGTCTTCTCTTAAAAAAACTGAATTTCGGGGCCGGTGAGATGGCTCAGTGGCGTAAGTGCCTGCCTTGCAAGCGCGAGGGCCCGAGTTCGACTCCCGGAACCCACATACGAAAAAGGGGCCGGTGATATCGCTCAGCGGCACGGGTGCCTGTTGGCACGCGAGGTCCTGAGGTCGACCCCCGGTACCCACAAAAAAAAAAAAAAAAACTGAATTTGTCTTAACAGGTTAAATTGAAAAATGTTATATATTCACTGTCTAAAATTTAGAAAATACAAATAAACAAAAGACACAAATTGAAAAGTACCCTTACTACCAGAAGGCAGAGGTAGCCACTGATAATATTAGTGAAAAGATTTCTGGTATTATCTCTTTATTTTTTTTTTACATGATGCTATATGATCCAAGTTATCATTTTTCTATTTCACTCAAATATTTGCATGTTATAAATTATTATTCTATAACTCTTATTTAAGAGTTGAATAGCATTGGGGCCGGTGAGATGGCTCAGCGGCTTAAGCGCCTGCCTGGCAAGCGCGAGGGCCCGAGTTCAACTCCCGGAACCCACATACGAAAAAGGGGCCGGTGATATCGCTCAGCGGCACGGGCGCCTGCTGGCCCGCGAGGTCCTGAGGTCGACCCCCGGTACCCACAAAAAAAAAAAAAAAAAAAAGAGTTGAATAGCATTATATTATACAAGGTACTTGATTTAATTAATTAACCAACCCATCCTTTATTTCTGGTATTTTTACAACTCTTTCCTGGGTTTTGGACACCCTGAACTCCCAGTTTAAACAGAGTCTTTCAAAAATTTACAAATAAATTTTCCTTTTCTGGTCAAAATGTTTCAGACTACATTGTTTAACATACCTAAATATTACAGCTCTAAAACACAAAAATGTAAGAATGCTGAATAAAAATCTTTCATCAAATTTTGGTTTTTAAAATAATACAACTTGAGTGTTTGATTTTGAATTGCAATATGAGTAATATCCGCAGAAGTAGATGAACACTTCAACTTGACTGTGTAATTTATTTTCACAAAAATCTCTTTAAGAGATCCCGATCTAGTCAGCAAATAATTGCTTTAACTTGGATTTTAATATTAGCACAGAATGATTTATGTACATTAAATAATGGGATTCTCACTAACCATTTACAAGCCAAGAATGATTATCTCTCTTCTGTGGGTGATCATACTGCAGGGGAGAAAGGTTAAGTGGTTTGCGCAGGATCACTCAGCCAGTCAATGGATTATCTCAAAATACAGTCCTGGAGTCTTTAAATCATTAGACTCAGCCAACCTCAGCAGTACTTGAAAGGCATAAAGGATACACATTTAGATTTTTCCTCAAGTGATTTATGTCGTATAATGTCTAATTTGTTTATAGAGAATTATTGTGTCTTACAAAACAAATTGGTTCATAAGGAAATATAAGACATTACGAAAACAAGTAAGAATATCCTTATAGGAAAAATTCTGGTAGATTTAGAGAACGAATTTCCAAAATGATATATAAACTAATCGAACAACAGAATCAAGTATTTGTTGAAGGGTCAGGGGAGAATGGGAGGAATAACAGCAGAAAGCAAATAGATTGGCTTCCAGTCTTACAACAGCAGCTCATGGTTACATTTAACAAGTTCTGAATGAAAGGAGGAACTTATTCGTTACTGAGAACATGTGTGTTCCCTAAAAGCTACTCCTTCTATCTCCAGTGAAAAGCATCCATACATGTAAACCTGGCCGCGTCGGCAATGTTGGCAATGGCTTCAAAGACGCTTTCACACACCGTTCATACAAATGAGAAATTCTTGGAATCCAGCAGTGTTCAGTAATCTGATATGAATTAGAAATGACCTTGGTAAACTACAGTGGGGACCAAAACAGTAGTGGAATGATTTACTGAAACAAGCATATCAGATTTGTATTTCCAGGTAAGACGAGAGAAGGAACTGGCCCCATAGCTAAGCCTTTTAGAGGAGGGAGAGGAAAGGAAAAGCTTAGGGTTTTTTTTTTTTTCAGTCAACTAAGTTCGCAAAATTTTTTTTTTAAGTATGATTAAATTATTTACAAATGATGTTTTAGTAAAATTGACTTTTTGTTTTAAAAGTAGAACAATGGACAACTCAAGTTTGCTAGGAACCTCCCTGATTTTTGCACTGAAATTCCCACATTCTGGGAAATTCAAGTCCAGGCAAACTGGAACCATTGATGAAAATTAAAAATAAAACTTCAGTGTAAGGGCTGGGGCTATAGTTTAGTGGAGAAGATTCTACTGGGTTGGATCCCTAACATTACAAAAAAACTTTCTGTTTATAGTCTAGAATTTAGAAAATATAAATAAGCTAACATGAAAATAAAATCATCTACATGCTCAGTATGTAAAAATAGCTACTTTTAATATCAATGAATATACTTCAATATTATCTCTATGGAATAAACTTTATAGCACTGCAAATTGCTATTGTTAAATATGGTGTCAAAGTAATATTATTTGAATTGTCTTTTTTTTTTTTTTTTTGTGGGTACCGGGGGTTGACCTCAGGACCTCGAGCGCCAGCAGGCGCCCGTGCTGCTGAGCGATATCACCGGCCCCTCTTTTTGTATGTGGGTTCCGGGAGTCGAACTCGGGCCCTTGCGCTTGCCAGGCAGGCGCTTTTGCCGCTGAGCCATCTCACCGGCCCTTAATTGTCTTTTAAAACATTAAATGAAGTGTTCAAAAAGTACCCCAATGCCAAACACATTCGCTGGAAGAAAGATAGCCTCTTTAATAAATGGTGCTGGAAAAACTGGCTCTACACATGCCGAAGATTAAAACTAGACCCATATCTTTCACCATGCACTAAACTAAATTCAAAATGGATCAGAAATCTAAATATTAAAACAGAAACATTAAATCTGCTGGAAGGTAGGATAGGTAAAATCCTTGAAGACATTGGTGTAGGCAAAGACTTTATGAATAAAACTTCAACCGCACGGGAACTATCCCAAAGAATCAACAACTGGGATCTCATCTTATTAAAAAGCTTTTGCACAGCAAGAGAAACCACCAACAGAGTGAAGAGACAACCCACAACGTGGGAAAAAATGTTTGCCAGCTGTTCCTCAGACAAAGGATTACTATCGAGAACATACAAAGAACTCAAAAAAATCAGACCTCCCAAATTTAAAGACCCACTCCAAAAATGGGCATCTGAGATGAATAAACACTTGTCAGATGAAGAAATACTAATGGCAAATAAATATACAAAAAAAGTGCAACATCACTAGTCATTCGAGAGATGCAAATTAAAACAACACTGAGATACCATCTCACCCCAGAAAGAATGGCTATTATCAAGAAATCAACTAATAACAAATGCTGGAGGGGCTGTGGGGAAAAAGGAACCCTTCTTCACTGTTGGTGGGAGTGTCGACTGGTACAGCCACTGTGGAAGTCAGTGTGGAGATTCCTCAAAAAACTAGGGTTGGAGGTCCCATTTGACCCAGCTATTCCCCTTCTGGGCATCTTCCCAGAAGAATTAAAAACATCGTACCACAGCAATATATGTGCACCCATGTTTATAGCAGCACAATTTGTACTAGCCAGATCTTGGAAACAACTCAAATGCCCATCAACTGAGGAATGGATAAGAAAGATGTGGTATTTTTATACAATGGAGTACTATTCAGCCATAAAGAAGGATAAACTGGAGACTTTTATAGGTAAATGGATGCAACTCGAGAAAATACTCATAAGTGAAATAAACCGGAAGCACATGTGTAAGTATGGTATTGTCTCTCTAGTATGAGAAACTGAAAGAGTAAATAAGATCTAAAATGTACAATAGACATGATGAATCAAAAAGAAACTGGTCAAAAAGAAAGAGAGACTGGAATAGGGAAAAGAAAGAAGGGAAAGGGAAAAAAATTGTGTATATATATATAAGATGGTTAAGATAGATACACTACAAATTTTACTTAGTTCATTGAAGAGTAAGGTTTGTGCCAATAATGTTTGGACAATTGAATGCTAATGTCTGGTATCCTGAATAACTAACTTAAAGATAATAATATGTAATGCATTAACCATTGTTACCCTCATATTATGTTGTTTTGAAAATTTGTTCTTTTTTTGATTTGTTTTGTTTTTTCTTCTCTTTAAAATAAAAAATAAAAATAAAAAAAAAGTACCCCAAGTCCTTTAGGGAATGTGCCTATTCATCTGATTGCATCACTCTAGAAACTCCTGATAAATTTTCAACTGTGTATTGACCATTCCTGCTATTTATTCTACAAATTCCCTTTGCCTTGCACTTCTCTTTATCTCCGAAACAGAGTACCAGCTGGTACATTAGCAGCATGCTCTCTGAGTGCTGATAACGGTATCACAGTGTAATCTCACGGCTCAGGGGTATGCAGCCTTTCATTTCTTATTTCCTTTCTATTTCCCCTGTAGGCCGGGGAGGGAAATTCTCTACCTAGGGAATTTAGCATCATTTAACATTGATGTTACTTGTCCAAGAGTTTCCTCCGTGAGTTAAGACCATCTGTCAACCACAGTTAGCACTTAAAATTTATCAATACCTACTGATACAGAGAAAGCTTTTTTGCTTTGGGGGAGGAGGATTTCTGGAAGCATTTCAAGTCCTGATTGAAAGTCAGGGGGAGAGAAGGAAAATGAAATGCAGTGTTAGAAAAGAAATATATCGTTTATCTCTCTGAAAAAGTTCGCACTTGGCTGAGGCCACATTTCGGGATTACTGTGATCCATAAAGTACCTCTCTTGTTCAAGAAGTAGTTGCCATTCATGTGTGAAGTTACTCTATTCTTGCCAATAACACATATAATAATGGCTGCTTCTGTTTTACTTCTAGCTACACAATACCGTTTCGCAGTCCAGGGTTGCCTGCGGGACTGAAATGGCTGCAGATGGAAAGCCTACCTCACAGCAGAAAGACCCGGCGACACTCTATACGTCCCAGGCGTGTACACAAACATCTATTTCCACACACTAACTGTGCCCTCCACAGTTCAAATAACTGTTTAAGTTACTAAGCATTAATTACACTTCACAACTGAGCAGATTACTGTAAACTCAAAACAAAGCACCAGAAAATTTGTCTCATGCTTTGGGCATTGTTAAATGTGTATAATTTTGCCTGCCACTGAAAAATTGTATTAAATTTAACAACAAATTGACTTTGGATTTAATATACTGTTGTTAATATTTTTTAAAAAGAAAAGGTAGCTTAAGAGTGGGAAGGATGAACAAGATACAACTTAAAACACTTACTATGCAAAGCTTATGTTTTTCTGGGATGTGGTAAGCACTCGTGTAGTGTTAAAAAGTCTGTTCTCAGTTTTCCAGACTTACACTGGCCAGGACATTTTTCTTAGAAACATTGAATAAAGCCAAGTCCAAAGAAGAGAGAATGTCTCTCTCTCCCTCTCCAGAGACCAAGAAATTTGCTGAATTCTTTTCATTTTAATGATGTGGTTGGTTTTATACTTCTTAAGATGACTTTATTGTAACAGATTTAAGGTAAAAAATTCCTAGTTCGTTTGATCATCATAGAGAGTTAATCTGTATAATTAGAACTCCAAAGTACTAATTTGGGTACACATTAAAGCTGGCAAAAGCCACTGCCCTAACAAATTGGAAATTTCATTTCCTTTCTGTTTCTTTTATCTGGTTTCTTGTTGCACAGTGTTTGATACACGGACATCCGGGATAAGCACACAGAACATCTGACATTTGCATGAGCACATTCCATTTTCCAAATTATGGCCATATATGTTATCTCATTTGATACAAAAACCCTGCAAATTAAAAGTAATTATCCTTTTCTATGGCTGAAAATCAGACTTGTCAAAACTTCGCAGGAAAGAAACTTGACTCAGGCTTCCTGATTCCCAGTACTTTTTGGTCCCTTTATGATACACTCTATTATTCTTCATTTGCTGTGGCAGCTAACTTCCAGTGGCCAAATTGTTCTCATATTTTAAAAACTTGAGCAAAGAGGGCTAAATCCTTACACTCGAGATATAGAATATTTGAGTAGTGGAAGATACATGAAATTCTCATAATTTTGTGAAAAACCTAATGTATGACTAAAGTTTCATATTGAAAGTTCCATATTTTCTTATAAATAATACACATTATGCTATTAACTTAGACATTAATGAACCACATATTTAATAAATAGAGTTCAAGTGCTCCATAAATACATTTCTGTTGCTGGAAGGATAAATATGACTTACAGTCTTTTTAACATCAGTCACCTTGTCTTTCAGGCTGACGGAATGAAATACTGATCAGAATGCCCCAAGTGATATACACATGCACATACAGAGACCAGCCGGTAAGCACAGAATTTATGATTAACGGTGAATACAATGCGGATAATGTTAGGGTGGCGGACACAGAACTCACTGAGGGGCTGTCACGTGTTTTCACAACCCTGCCTTCCTCTGGTCAGTCTGAGTCAAGGACTCCAAAGCCTGAGTGAATCACTCCGCCTGCATACCATGGATCCTCCCGGACTGGACCCCAGTCCCAGCATTATGGTACAGAGGGGCCGTCCCTGGCTTACCGTGGTCCAGCTTGCCACGGCGCAGAAGCATAAACAGAAGCATGCTGAAGAAGCTGTGCTTCCGGGAGCTCCCGATCAGCCATGGCGTCATGGGGTTGAACAACTGATACTCGGCAGTGTACTGAGTTTGACAGGAATAGTAAGTGCATTCTGACTTACAATATTGCCAACTCATGGTGGATTTACTGGCCCAGAACCACTTTATGTCCAAGAGCATCTATAATAAGCTACTGAAGCCCACTTCTGTGACACACAGCCTCTTCTCTCCAAGTCTTGGCAGGAAGGATCTTGTCTGAGCAAGGACACCCCGACGTGGCTTCCAGTAGTGAATATACTATTTGCCTCTGTGGAATGGGGTGTAGAACCAGGATATTATGAGCTGAAGCCATTTCATTTTAAGACTCATAGACTTTGGCACAGTCATCCAGGCAAGTTCGAGCCTCGCCTCTGGCTCATGGCATCTTCTGCATCTGTCCTTATGTCTGTCTTTACCAGGCAGCTTTGTACTTTCATAAGCTTTTCTGTCATTGTCTAGTGTCCTTTTATTGAAGGATTCCCTTTACCATTTCTGAAAGCAGGCATAGTGGCGACTTCCCTTAGCTTTTGCTTATCTGGGAATTCTTTATGTTGCCTTCCTTTTTGAAAGACAATTTTGCCGGATGTAGTGTTATTATTGGCAAGGATTCTGTGTTTTTCAGCCCTTCAAATGTATCATCCTACTCCTTTCCAACCTTCAAAGGTTTTGTGGGAAAGAATCTGCAGACAGTGTCATGGGAGCTTCCATTTATGTGACAAATCACTTTTCTCACCCAGGATGTCTTTGATTTTCAATAATTTGATTATAATGTGACTCCACATGGACATCTGCCGTTTTATTCTAGTTGCATCTTGATACTGGTGCCCATATCTTTCCAGATTTGCAAAGTTTTCAGCTATTACTTCATCAAATAAGACTTTTCTCTGTCTCTCTATGCCCCCCTCCTTCTTTTTCTTCATCTTCTGTGGCGATAATGCATGGGTTGATCCACTTTATAGTGACACAGAAGTCATTTACGCTTTCTTTATTCTTTTATGTATATATTGTTTTCTTTCTACCCCTCTAACTGGGTAATTTCAAATAATCTGGCTCTGAGTTAAATGATTTTTTTTTCTTCTGCTTTATCAAATCTGCTGCTGGATTCCAGTGAACCTTTTCAATTCAGGTATTATATTTTTCAGGTTATATTTTTCCTGACCACACTGAGCATCTTCAAGATTATTAATCTGAATGCTTTGTCAGATTTTTCCTACCTCTGTATCTTTAGGACTGGTTTTTTGGAGATTTATCTTATTACTTTGGTGGGGCTATGTTTTTCTGTTATTCTGTGCTTTATAATTAGAGTGGGAGTCACACATGTAGAAAAAAACCTCTCTTGTCCTTTTGACCTGGCTTTATACCAGGAAAGACTTACTAGGCAGCAAGGCTGGGGGGTCCGAGGACCTCTCTAACCTTCTCTATGCATATGGTTTCTCAGGATTTGCACATGCAAATGACAATCAGAGTGATTTGCCAGTTTCTTTCTTCCATAGCTCCTGCTCTCTTGCGCTGTGGGTGTCTGTCTATGGTACTGTAGGTTCTCCGAAGATGCCACAAACGGCCTCTTTTATCTTCAGCAGCCCTCCTTTGAGTGTCTAGCATATGCCAGACCCACCAGCACTCCAAGTTGGGTATGACAGAAATCAGACCTTCAGACGTTCTCCCGAAAAGCCAGAGCACTGGGTAGGGGCTCCGGTTTCCTCTTCTCCCCCTTCACTCTGAGAGAGAGAGTCTGCCCAGCCAGAGTCCTTACTGCACCCTGGGTCTGCAGAAGCAGGACAGGTTGCCCAGCTCTCTTGTTAGCAGCGCCAGGCATCTAGAGTATGCTGCGCCTCCTCCTTGACGCTCTAGACAGGAACTAACCCCATGGGCATCTCCCCTAAAATGAAAGCACTGGGTTCTTGGATACCATTCTGTCCCTCCCCAGGAAAGGGCTGGAAGTTGAGAGTTTTCCCCACTCACCCCAGCCAATCCGGGGTACAGGACGGTGGTGCATGAATGTGTGCCCACCCAGACACCCAGTGGTACCCAGCATGGCACCACTTCCTGTCAGGACTTAGATTCAGATGAAACAAAAGCCAACAGGTTTCAGGCTTCTCTTTCCCTCCCCAGGGAGAAACGAGCTGAGAGTTTTCTCCTGATGGTACCAGGCTGTGCCAGGGGAAGTGACCACAGGGCAAGGAGTTGTCCTTTCAGGTGCAGCGCAGCCTGTTTCTTGTGTGCTTGGTGTGCAGGCGCCCCTTGACTACTTCTAGCTCTCGCACCGAGGGAATTGGTCTGTGGTTGCTAACTTGGGTCATCTTGGGGAAAGAAGGTCTGGGCCTCCTCTTCTGCTGTCATGCTGCTCTGTATGCTATTATTTTGTAACTAATTTTCTTAGGATTGAATTTTCCAAGATTACATTAATTAATTTTCACACAAGGATAATCCCACACTCTTCTTTTGTATTTACACTTCCCTAGATCAATGTGTCCACAGGATAGCAACTCAGTTCATTGATTCCTTCCCTAAAGTTCAGTTCTTCCTTCAACAAAGTGAGAAGATATTACTCTGAGAACATTGTCTCTCCAAGAAAACCTTAAGAATCAAATGTTTAACCGCAGAGCATGGGACCACTGAGGACTGCACTGCTGTTTATCAAGTTTTAAAAATATAACCTCTTGGTGTGAGTTACTCCATGTTAACCACAGGAGAATTCACTAGGCTCCATACACGCACTGCACTGTGCTCTGTACGACATTAAATGCAGAGGGGTACGCTAGAAAGATGACGCGATGTTCCTCCTGGATGACCCTCACATGTACTTACTCTGGTAAAATAACAAGACACCAAAAATAGGAAAGAGCCTTAATAGATAAGTAGGAGACAAGGAATGCAGGACTGAGTTTCACAAAACAGGTTGTTTTTAACAAATGTCTATGAAAATTCTCATTCAAAAGCATTGTACGGACTCTCACAATCAAATGGCCACTTGGGCAGAAGCCACACCCCCAAAATGGTCACAGATTAATATAGAAGAGGTGGCACACAGATTTTCACGCTTTAGGCAAAGCAAGAGAAAAAGAGAAAGTTTCACTGCAAAGGGATAGCAATGTAGATAAATACTTCTGCCTTTTGATTTTTTTTTTCACTTGTCATCTCCAAACAGTTTTTAAGAATTTAAGCCAAAAATTAATTAAATAAATCCATCTTTGAAATACTTTACCCAAAATCTCGTCCATCTTCCTTCCAATATTTGATGTTTCTGGTTTTGAATTTGTTTGCATGAAATTTAGAGAATACATAAAACAAAAATGTGGTTGTGACTCTCGAAATTCAGTCCATTCCAAATATAAATGATCATATTCTTAGTCAGATTTACGTACACTCTGATAAATGCCACACAAGACAGTATATGGAGGGCTGGTGACATGAGCCGTAGAAGGAATTTTCCAAGATCGGAATAAGAAAAGACAAGAGTTTATCCCGATAAGAGAACATTGTCAAGAGGGACAGCTGGACATTTTCCAGGAGAGGAATCATGTCGTCAGAGGTTGGGGTTTTTATAAAGGTTTGAGGATATATTAAAAGGGGTGTAGGGAGCAAATCTAGATATTGTTTTTCTGGATCACCTGGTTCCTGCTAGTCTTTTAGGAGAACCTGAGTTGTATTCAAAGGTGTGCATTAAAGTTACATATGACAAGACCATGTACTCTGGCCTCACAGAAGGCCCTCTAGTTCCAGACAAGGATATCCGTCTGCATTAACTCTTTGAAATCAGATGGGTCAGGGCACATCTGGAGGCATAAGTGGAATTTATACTGATCGCTGTCTTGTGCTGTTGCTATTCAGCATGAGTAAGACACCTCACGACTGTCCAGAATGTGTCAGCAAAGATATTTTGTCACTGAGAGTTTTAACCCTTGGTCACCATAGTATATTTAACCAAAGTACATTTGCAGTTATCTACCCATCCATCATTAACACAAAAGGCATCCAGTTTAAGACAGAATTGAGAATGTAGAACAAAACTAAACATTGAAGCAAGATATTATTACATAAGCATAGGTCTCTAAATAACTAAATTTATAAAGAATAGTTTAAAGAATATTTGAGTTTAAATATCTAAATTTAAACTAAAAAAAAGAAAGAAAGAAAGAAATAGAACAACTTCTCATCCCCCAAGCCTGCTCTGGCTTTTGAAATTTTTCTTCCCCTTTGCATGTGTGTTATATGTTTACTTCCCCTTTGCCTGTGTTATAAAAGTGGAAGTATGTTCATCCATTAAAGAGAAATTCTGACAGAAAAGAGAATGTTCACTTCACTCTCGGCAGACGCGGGGTCCTTCCCCACAAGCACCAATTACATATTTTATTGTGTTGATCACCGTTTCTTGATCATCTCTGTGCTTTTATCCTGTAAGATCGTATCGATGTCAGACTTTGTTCTCCATTGATTCACAAGGAGTTACTAGAAAAGACTTACTGAAAGACCTGTCTCCTTTGGAATTACTCTACACACAGGAGGCGGCTTAGATAATCGAGAGTCTGGGGAGAGACGTCAACCATTTTAATGGTTATCTATATGCAGCAAGGACAGCCCATCTTTTAGATATTTCAGGGCTCCAACTAAGCTTGAGCCTGAGATCAGAAGAAATGCAAAAGTCATCTACTTTCATTATCTGGTTTGTTTGTTTGTTTTTTTTTTGTGGGTATCGGGGGTCGACCTCAGGACCTCATGCGCCAGCAGGCACCCGTGCTGCTGAGCGATATCACCGGCCCTTTTTTCGTATGTGGGTTCCGGGAGTCGAACTCGGGCCCTCACGCTTGCCAGGCAGGCGCTTACGCCGCTGAGCCATCTCACCGGCCCTGGGGGTTTTTAATAGTGTGTTAAAACATAGACATCACCGTAGACCTTCCCTCCTGTCTGTCAATGTGACAGAAGAAGGTGTTTTTCTGTCCTCTACTAGTTTTGTGTTGGGATGACACTCTTGTCAACACAGCGAGAAGTTTGCTATTCAAAGTGTGTGATCAACAAAGACGTCAGGCCCCTGGGGACAGAAAGTTCAGACCTTGTGTGCAGAGTCTGAAAACTCAGGATCGACCCCAGGCTGTGTTAACGGTGGGTCACTGAGTAAGTCAGTGAGTTTGTAAAGCAATTGACCCAAACTGACTTAGCACAAGTGACATACTCCCCTGCTGCGTGAAGGTCCCATTGATACCTCTGCAAACTTTTACCTGGGCACACTCTGCTCTGCACCCAAAAACTGTCATCCTCTGCGACTCAGAAAGTACTCAGGAAAAAAATTAAGAAATGTCCTTAAGAGAGACTGAATCTGAAAGCAAAATTACAAAAACAAGAACTCAAATACACTGTAATCCTAGCACTCGGGAGGCTGAGGCAGGAGGATCATTGCAAGTTCGAGACCAGCCTGGGCTACAAAGTGAGCTCAAGGACAGCCTGAACTGCATAGCAAGACCCTGTCTCAAAAAGACAAAAAAAAAAAAAAAACCAAGAACTCAAATACAGAGCTATTTTGACCTGTTAGGAGCCATGGAAATGCTTTGCTTCTGTTCTCTACAAGCCCATTTGCATGAACACAGTGTATATTGGTATAAATGTTAAATGATATCGATAGGCATTGCCTTGCTCTCCTCCCCCAAGAATCCTAACCTACTTCTTTGGCTCCAGGTTTTGAATTCTTGCAATACTCTTTTTCCATTTTATTGTACTTGAAATATGGTTTTTCAGTAAGGGCATTGACTCGGGTGCTGGCGTGCATTTGGGGAATAGGGACATTAGCAACAATGCCTGTAGCCACATCTACCTGTTATACTCTGAACAGCCCTGAAAAGGAAGGTGTCACTGCCAGTTCTTAAAAACTTCAAGTGTAGCTCATAAATTCCTGATGAGAAGAGTTTCATTTTATGAACATCTAAGTTTTAAAAACTCAATTATATGTGTTTCTGAGGTTAGAAAAGGAGAGCTCGAGTACCAGTTTAAATCCTGTGATTTCATTGTCATTCTCGTCAATGGTCTAAGGTTCTGCAATGAGCATTGGGTGAGAAAAATGATTTTCTGTTCTCAGCTTGTGCTGGCCACGAGAACTAATCTGTGCAGTATTTCTCACCTCGCCACTCCTAGTTTGCTGGCAATTTTGACCTCCCCAAATCGCTGCCTTCCCATTTATGCTGTACCCTGCCTGTGTGTGGGTCCGTGTCCAGTGTTTCTCTCATTGCAAGGTATGAGTCAGATTAGAGTAGAGGTCCAACTTCTCTGACATTGACCTTATCTCAGCCATTAGGTTTGCAATGACTGTTTTCAAATCAGGTCCCACACTGATGTGCTGAGGACTAGAACTTCAATATACAAATTTAGAAGGCACACAATTCAACCCCTGACCATAATGAATTAACGTGGCATTTTTCTTTATCAGTTGTCAGTTGGTAATGTTCACATTACAATGCATACACTTTAGTTCAATAAATCAGCAAGATTGATTGAGTGCCTACTTTTTGCACTAAATTGTATTAGATTTTGTGAGATTAAAAAATGTAAAAACAAGGGCCTTTTCTAAAGTTATTTATCTTACCGCCGGCTACACATGACAATACTATCAAACAACTGAACCCTGTTTTACACAGAAAAACACATTAAAACACGTCATGACAGAATCAAACATCCTACATCTTTTCCACATAGACTGACACCGCCTCATAATAAGGTTTTGTTGTTACTATTCTTACAGAGATATTTTGAATCAGTGTTCCTTGGTCATGTTCCTGAAAACGTAAAAATCCATGAGAATGTGAGACATATTCATGGGTTCAGAGGCTGCTTTGGAGAACTTCAAGGGAACAACAAAATTCCTCATAACTGACTAAGCATGACATGGGCTGAAGGTAGGGAGCTGCAGGGCAGCGAGTTGTGCTCAGCACCTGTGAAGCAACAATGCTGCCACCTGCCTCAGGGCAGTGCCCGCCTGTGACCCCAGCCTGTGCTGGAGAGCCGCGGGCTCCAGCTCTGTCATATGGGTTTGAAAACCAGGGTCCGGAACACCCCAGTTCTTGTAGGCATCGCATAGGTGAGACACACTATGGCTCAGAGAAATTTACATACTGTGGGCACACTCATGAGATTTCCAGACCCTCAAAACAACCAGGTAACTGCATCTGATTTTGGAACTATTAAATGGATCTAAGTTTTAATGCAGGTGCTCCTGATTTTTTAAATATGAATAAGAGGTTGTCCATTAACAATTTTTGATCTATTTATTTATTTTTATTTTGTTTGCTTTTAATTCATTCCCCCCCAAAAAAAACTGGTTAGATCTTTAATAGCAAGATGAAAATATGCCTGTACCTATCTTTTCTTTTTGTTTGCAATCCTATATGATTTTTCCTCCTTGAAGTGCAGATTTGTTGTGCCATCTAAGTTTAAGATCTTAATTAAAATTACTTTCTGCTCCACTAAAATGTCTTTAGCGAATCAACCCTTGGGAGTGTCATTTAGACAATGTAAAATGTATTTTCGAGCTTCTTCAGTCCTCCGAGAAATCCTTATGTCAGGGCTACTGATAAGGACAGGAAAGGAGCTAAAATACATACAGGTTATAATAATTTAAATCAAGGAAAAATTGGCCAAATCTCACAGTAAATATCTTAATTCACCTCAGTATTTCCAAGTGACGATCTAACAAGTAGCTAATAATGACTCCATGAAAGTAAGCATCTACAACTGTATACCTAGAGCGTGAAAGAAAAAGGTCTATCAAAGAGGCAGGAAAAAAATGGTAAGCAGAGGTGGGTTCTGCATGTGATCAGTAGAACACCAAGTGAAAAGAGAGGGAAAGTGGAACAACAACTGGTGAAGACAAGAAACAGAAGACAGGACAGGTATGAAAATATTAATGTGACGTGTACGCTAGAAAATCAAAGCCTGACAGTAAGAAATTTGCAAAAAAATAGGAGCGAGGTATAATGGAAAAAGAAGTCATTGTCTCTTAGACTGTCTAGAAATTCTCCTTCTGATTCAGTGTGTGTGTGTGTGTGTGTGTGTGTGTGTGACTTGATTCATACATTTGTACCACAACAACAGCAATATAGACATATTTAACACAAGAAGACCACAACAGATAAAATTTTAAATAACTGAAAGAGAGTGACATTGAGTGCAAAGTGTTAAGATGACTTTCTTCACCATTATCACTCTTCCTGGAGGAAACAAAATAAAAGCTTGACTCACTAAATATTCTGCTTTATAACAAACCCATTACCAGTAATTGTCTTGTGGTGGAAGCTGTGGCTTGGTTTTCACCAGCAAAATGACCAGCAGAATAGGTGGCAGATGTCACTTCCATGACCAGCTCACATAGAATCATGAGCTACTTCTCACAAGGAGATGTTGTCCCTGGCTTTGATGGAGCATGTAGCAGTTTGGAGGAGGTGAACTTGGCAAGGCAGCTTGGAGCAGCCTCCAACTAGCAAGCAGGTGAGAGTGGCTGTGGGCTGAGAGCTAGGAAATGCTGAAGCCCAGAGTCTTACAACTATAAGGAAATGAAGTTTACCAGGACCTACATGAGCTTGGAAATGGGTACGTCCCCCATTGAGCATTGAAATGACAAGCACTTCTGCGGCACAGGGAGATGATTATGCAGAAAATCCAGGTAAGCCACATTGGGCTTTTCACCCATGAAAATTAGTTAATAAATACGGTTTGCTTAAGCTAAATTTGTGGTAGCATTGCTATGTACCAGTAAAGAACTAACACATTCCAATTTCCTGCAAAAGTATCAAGCTTTCTGAGAGATGCAAGGGTCTCACATTACATTAACCCAAGTATATATTAAATGAAATAAAACTTTTATTTGCTGGGATTAAAGAACCTTGCATTGCCTCCAATCCAGTTATTTGTTATGTAAAAATACAAAATAAAGATAACCACCCTATTAGGATACATCAAGCAATCTTAGATTTGCTTATACTTTATACATTCATTCCCTTAAATTTATTTCAACAAATCTCACCTGAGAGCTAACTGGGAGTCAAGAAGCATGTAAAAAAAGCTGTGTATTCAAAGTTCTAGTCCTGCATACAAGGAGCTTTTGGTCTAGTGAAGATGCTCCCTCAGCACCTTTGGTATCAGGGTAAATGGTCCCACATAAAGGTATCTGTTGATCTCCTGCCATACGCATTATGTATTCTGCCCTTCCGTGACCATGTATGACTCTCGAGCCCTCAACCATGACCTCAGAGAAATCCACTGGAACATTAGCTGACTTTGGCATGCAGTGTTTAAGCCCTTTCAGATCATCAGTGCACCCGTGATTGAAACATTTCACGTATTTTCATTTCTATCGTGACTACCAGTGGCCAAATTCTCTAACCTACCCCTGGTGATTACTGCACCCAGGCCGCAGAGGCTCGTGATGGTGCTCGTGACAGCTCTCCCCCTGTCACCACAATTCCATAGCACACTGAAGTTGTCCGGATCCAGAACACCAACTAAAAACATCTCAGAAGATCATAAGAAGAGTTGTACAGGGCCCAAAGTTTAGTGCAAGAACAACACCGATAGTGATGGGCCACAGGAGAGATCAACAGAGTACAAATGCTGTTGTTACAGTGTGGATCTAGAGTGTCCCCTAAAACCTCTTGTGACCAGAGGTGGAGCTTGGGAAGAGATGGGATTATGAGGACTCAAGCTGCATCAGTGGTTTAATCCATTGAGGGACTCGTAACTTGATGCCAACTAGGAGATGATGGAGACTTAGGAGGTGGGACCTAGTTCAAGGAAAAGGGTAAAGAAGTTTGGCAATGGCAACTGTGACTTGTCCCTCATCTGTTCCTCTCCAGTTCTTTCATGGGCTCTCCCACTCTGCTCCCTGGGTGCCATGAGGTGAGCAGTTTCCCCCCCACACACCCTTCCACCATGACATTTCTGCCTTAGAGCCAGCTGGCCATGGAATGAAACATCTGAAACTGTGAGCCAAAATAAACTTGCCGTCTTGTTTACGTCAGGTATTTTGTCACAGTGACCCAAAGCTGAGTAGCACTGCTATCCTCCACCCTTCCTTATTATGTCTAAAATCTTAACATACCCCCATCAATGGAGGAGTCTAGGAGACTCTGGAGTAACCCGTACTAAAAGACCTACACTCCTGATAAGGCCATGAGCAGCTTCAGTCCATCAAGAAGAATTCAGGTCAAAGTAGGATACAGAGAACCACCACGGTGACCAACACCTCCCCTCAATGAGAGTATACAGTATGTTTTCCCAAAAAGAAATGTAGAGGAACAATGAGCTACCAGGGAAGCTCCAGCCTGACTTTGGCTGACTGGATTTTAACTGTCCTAATGCTTTTCCAATCTATGTTGTTGGCCAAAGGCAACGTTTTCCTTCCTCTGTGTATTAGTGTTCCATACCAAATGCTTGAGGCAATCAACGTGTAAAGAGAAAGGCTTGTTTGCCTCATACTTTTGGAGATTCCCATCCATGGTCCATTGGCCCTGTTGCTTTTGGGCTTTGGCGAGGCAGCACATCATCTTGGGAACACACAGTGGAGCGAGCTGCTCACCTTATGGCGGCTGGGAAACAAAACGGGAGCAGAAGAGATGAAAAGATCAGGGTGCATTATCTCCATTTAGGACACCCTCCCCCCAGTGACCGAAAACCTTCCACATCTCCACACCGTTTAAAGTTCCCGCTGTCTCCAGTAGTGCCAGACTGGAGACCAAGCCTTAAACCCGGACTTCTGAGAGATGCTCCGGGTCCAAATGTGCCACGTGCTATTGCCACATTACACAGTGATTTCTCCAAGCTCTTCCAAAATGTAGCACCCTTCCCGCCCTGTGATTCTCTCGTTGGTCTCACTTCATGTCTATGCAGGCAGAGTTCTAAACTCTCTCACTCTCTTCTCCTCTTTATTTAAATGACAGATAGATTTAAATAAGATATATAATTATACAGCCTTTCTGGATTTCAGAAGGAGATGACCTGAATGCATTATTCTTAGACCTGCCAATTTTATTATATCTTCAAAGTAATATATTGTCTACATTCAGAATAAAAGAGTCATTATTACAAAGAAAATAGGAAAGTCTTTCCACATCTCTACTTCCTTTCTCAAAATACAGACACATTATTGTTATTCTACAGCATGTGTGTGTAAAGTTCTAGCATGAAAGTCCCGGTTAGAGTTTACCATCATGGTTTAGTTGCAGTGCAATAATTCCCATCCAATGGTTGAGAAATGGCTCCTAATGAGGCAAATAAGAATTTCAAGAGAAGGGGAAATTTTTCAGTACACACACACTGTGAGCATTCTAACACATATCTCCTAGGAATGCACACCTATTTTCTTCAACAAGAATAATGGTAGCATAACAAGAGATAACCTCAAAGAAGTGGGCTTTAGAAGAAAAGTAGGGTAGTAATAGAGCTCCATCCCATAGTGCTGGACACTGGGGTTCATGAAATCAAACTCAGTTACAATAGATATAAAAAAATCGCAAAATTTAGTGGCTTGGTTGATCTAATTTAGTGCTATAAAATGCTAGCCATACATTGTGTATGCTGGTAATCGGGTTACAGGAAGACAAATTTCATGTGGGAAAGTATTAAAGGAAGTAACGCTTCGGCAATTCTACTGAGCAAATGTCATTCTTCCTTGAGTATCATTACATGTTTCTGAACAATGTCCAATCTTTTTTCATTTTGTTATAAATCTGTGCTAGAGTTTTCAAACCCCTGTGGTTGCTCATTTCACAGAAGTCCAAATTGCGTGTAGTAAAATTCAGTTTAGAAAAGTGATACAGAAGTGTTATTCTGAGTCACCAACTCTCCATGGATCTGGAACAAGCCGTTCTCCAAAAGGGCAAAGGAAGGTTAGCAAATTAAACAGATAATATTTAAATCGCTTTCTGCTGTCTGTACCAGATGTTTTGAAATAGGTTAAACAATAATTAAGAAGGAGCATCGGGTATGGGAATATACTCATATAACCACTGCCCTAAAAACTGATGTCGGTCACATTATAGTAAATAATTATTGAAAATCTAATTCTGCACTTAGTCTCAATTTTACCAGAAGCTAAGAGTTACGTATGTTCGTTGTCGTGTATTGAAAGTGTCACTCCCACACATGAATGGAGGTGCTTTTCTGTGCCTGAAGCTGTTCTGGTAGTTTCTACTCATCACTTACCAGTGCTCTCCTCCATGTGCTCAGGGAGGGGTCAGCAAACTGTTTCTATAAAGGGAGAACTAATGGAATCTCACTGTAGCAAGAAAGTAGCCAATGACAGAATGTAAATAAATGAACATGGTTATGTTCCAGTAAAACTTTATTTACAAAAACAGATGACTGACAGGATTTGACCTGGGGAGCCATAGTTTATGAGCCACTACACTAGGTAAACAAGTGAATGAATTAATGTTATTCAACTCATTGACAAAGAAAATTCAACTCAAATTAAGCAACTTCCAAAAAATATGTATTTCTTTTTTGCCGTCAAATTTTAATTCTTTTGTTTTATTAAATTTCTTAAATGTTATTGGTACATGTTTTCAGTGCATGGCTACATTTCTCATGGGAAGTTGGTACATGTATATAACCCATCTTAATTCTTTTTTAACCCCCTTCTCCTAAATGTCCCATGTGAAGAGAAGTCAAAGTTGGCTTCCTTTGTTCTTTCCTTTCAATCCATTTTCCCTATTACCTCGTTATGTAGACATATTTTTTAACATTGCCTGATAGAAGCCAGATTTTCGTGATTTCTGAGGTTTTTAGTTTCCAAGTCATTTAACACTTCAAAATGAGGTAGGAGTCACAGATCGAATTTGAAATTGCAATAGTAACACTATTACACCATAGGAAGAATTAGGGCATTATGAATCAGCCTTTCGGTTTGTTCTATAATGAGTCACACCCCACCCCCAAAAACATTTTTGCCTGTCTTCAGTGTCACCTCCCAGTGTCATGTAGTCAGGCACCACCTGCTGAGATCTCTCAGTTATTGCTCTGTATCCCAGCCAGATTCCCCCTAATCCAGCTCAGCAGTCTAAACCACTTTTCTAAATACTAAGGGGAAAAATAGTCTATTTCGATAAATTTCCTGCCATGTATTCAGACTAATAATGTCTTCAGAAATTTAACCCTTCTTAGTTTCTTCACTTTCTGTCTATAGCAAACATTTCAAAATTGCACAGAGAATTTAAGTGTCCTTCATAGTAGAAAACTAATTTTTGTATTTGGTTAGATTATTGTCAGATATAAGCGCCCAAATATCTCAATTATAGGCAGCCCCTGTAGCTAGAGAAACAGGATAGAAAAGGAAAATATCCAGCTTTAAGTACAATATCCGATTTTGTTTTAAGTAAAATTTAGAAACATATGTGATTTCAGAGTTTTATCAAATCTCTTGCCTTGTGATAGTTAATTGAGCACTTAAGGCATTTATCTATGTAATTTGTTCACTAAAACCAGCCTTACTTAAAGGGATGCAAATATGAAAAGGAGTTTTTCTTCTGTCAGTGGTGTGCATCGTATCTATAGGACCTTGCATTACCTTCCATAAGGTTCTAACACCACTATGAATGTTCCCATAATAAAACAGCTGGTCCAGTTTAAAACTTCTGTGTCTTGTCCAATTTAGGGCCAATCTCTGGCCAGGTTGAGCAGGACCTCGAGTTCAAAACTTTAGAGTGGGGGTGGAACATAGTGTGTTCTTGCTGATTATTTTCTATCCCTGTTCTGCTTCTAGTTTCTACAGGTTCGGGACTATCTGGGAGCAGGTAGGGTTCAAAGGTTTTCTTACCAGCAGATACCATTATGGTTCTGTCTTGGTAGGGTTTGCTCTGTTACAACAAATGCTCAATGCTGGGTCACTCGACGATATACACGTGAATCATCCCCACACCCCACCTGAGAGCCACGTCACGATCCTCTGCCCAAGGGAGAAATACTCTTCAAT
Organism: Erethizon dorsatum; assembly: GCA_028451465.1. Classification (NCBI taxonomy): domain Eukaryota; kingdom Metazoa; phylum Chordata; class Mammalia; order Rodentia; family Erethizontidae; genus Erethizon; species Erethizon dorsatum. The sequence goes on along the minus strand of CM051830.1, from coordinate 57,601,918 downwards.
TTGTCTCCCAGCCTAACCCTCCACAATGCCTGATTTGCTGACATCTTTCTTTTAATAACAGAGCTTTTTACCCTGACGTGCTCTCACATCGCACGTGTCATTCTAAGACCTGGAAGACGCTAGGAATTGTAATGGGTTATTACAACTCTCCTTGGGAGAAGAAAGCATATTGCAATCATGAAGCGGTTTCAGGTGGGCACTTCTTGTGAAGGAACTAAAGAGAGTTCCGAAAAGGAGACCCAAATCTTCAGGTTCCCGGGTAATTTGTGGTGATTTCCTTTGCTATTTCATATTTGCTTTATACATTGTCTTAGTTACTTTCTCGTTGCTGGGGTAAAATACCTGACACCCACTAGTTAAAAGAGGAAAGGTTTATTTTGGCTCATGCTTTGTAGAGGTCTCAGTTCATAGTCAGCTGGCTACAAGGTGGGGCAGCATGGCAGAGGGGAAACAGTGAGCCAGGCTTCCCTCTCTCCCTTTATAGTCCATCCAGACTACAAACCTGTTGATTGGTGCCACCCATACCCAGGGTGGGGCTTCCATTATCCACACACAGAAGGATGCTAAACCAATTTAGTTATCACACACTTTTAATCACAGTATCACACACCCTCATTCAGCATCACACACCCGTGATCCAGCCACCTCCCAAAGTCCCACCTATGAGCACATGAGGCTTTGGGGGGACATCTACATACATAGCTATATATATATGAATTCTTTTTATTAAAAAGAGTTCTAAAGTTATGTAAGTTTTAGGTCTCACAAAATCTAGACTCCTCCTGGCCCAGTAGGAAATCCTATAAGATGGAATTCTGGCAAGATAACTTGAATCCAGTGTCCAAGATTAATTTTTAAAAAATTATGAACATGACGTTCATACAAATACATTCATCCAAGCCAACTCATTAATGAAGGAATGGGCATGATGGTGAAGCTGGATCAAAGAGAACTCAAGAGACTGAGCATATGCAGTCACCGAAACAATTCTAAAATGAGATTGCTAGGCTAGAAACAAAATTATTAATACCCTACAAAGCAAAAAATGTATTTTTGGAGAGGGGCAGAGCAAGATAGTGGAAAAGACTTTCACCACAATAGTCCCCCACAGAAACATCAATTTGAACAACTATCCACACATGAAAATAACCTTCTCTTGAAGAGCAGAAACCATATGAGAGATTCTAGAACATGGTTATAGCATAATACTGAAGAACACATGAAGAGGCCAGGGAGAACAGTTGTATATTACCTGTATCATCTCTTCCCCAACTCCATGCAACACAATGCAGAGAGACTGTCCCCCTGAGGAGAGAGAGAGAGAAGTAGGATAGAATTTTGCATGGAACCTAATATCAGGGCTTCTCCAGTAAAACATGGCACCAGACAGACCCCCACGATGACGAAGTCCGTGCCCATATTCATGGACTGAGTCCCCAGACTATCCTGGTGCCAGACAGGCACTCACAGTGACAATAAGACACTCATGTCAGGCCCACGTCACCAGAGTAACTCACAGCACCGGGTAGACCTCCATGGCCAGAGGCTTGGACCCCAGCCCGCCATGGTGCCAGCGCTGGTAGCTAAGGCGTTTCCGACTGGCACGGCCTCTGAGGTTGTGGTGAGTTCAGGGAACTCCCCGGCACGCAACAACCACAGCACTCACTGGTTCAGGAACCACCGCTGAAGACCTGCCTGGATCTGGACAGGGTTGCCGTGGAAAGACACGCTCACGCAACGCCAAACTGCAGGTGCTACTTCTTCAACGTGCAGACATCAATTCGTGACCCTAAGAACAATCAGCAAACATGACACCACCAAGCAGACAAAACGCGGTACCAGTGACTGACCCAGGGAGATGGAGATGAATGAACTGCCCGACCAAGAATGCAAAGTAGCTGTCTTAAAAGAGGTTTAGCAAACTGCAAGTTAATTCAAAGGGAACAACTGAGAAATTTGACAGAAAGATTGAAATAATATTTCTTTAAAAAACAGAAAAATTCTGCAGCTGAAAACACAATGAAATAAATGAAAAATGCAATAGAGAACATTACCACCATAGTTGAGCAAACAGATGTGAACTAGTAGTCACTTTATTTGAAAATATACAGAGAAGAAAAAGGAATAAGAGGAATTATGAAAGGTTATGCACTTTATGAGATATAAGAAAGGAATAAATGTATGAATCATTGGTGCTCAAGAAGGACTAGGAAAATATAAAAAGGTAGAAAAATTATTTGGAGAAATAATGGCAAAATTTTTTTCAAAACTGGAGATAGATACGATACAAATTTTCAGTTACAAGAAGGTCAAAGATTCTAATCAGATTTAATACCTGGATGAGACTATGCCACTACATATACTCAAACTATCAAAGATCCAAGACAAAAAGATAAAGTTGATTAAAAATACTCCCAAAGACCTGAAAAGACATCCCTCAAAAGAAGATATACAAATGTACAATAGGTATATAGAAAAACACTTACCATCACGAATCATAAGGGAAATGAAAATCAAAATCACAATGAGAAAGTGCTTTACTACAGGTTGAATGGCAAGTGTCCAAAAGACTTAAGATAATGAATACTGGCAAGAATTTGGAGAAAGGGGAACTCGTACATTGCTGATAGCATTGTAAATTAGTATAGTCACTATGGAAAACAGAATGAAGGTTCCTCAAAAATATTAAAAGCAAAACCGTAATATAATCCAGAAACTCCACTGCCAGATGTATATCCAAGGGAAATGAAATTAGTATGCAGAAGAAATATCTGCACTCCCATGTGTACTGCAGAACTATTCGCTGTGGCCAAAATAAGGAATTAACCTACGTGTCCATCAACAGGTGATTTCTTATGGGAATCTATTAGGCAATAGAAAGAATAAAATTCTGTAATTTCAATAACACAGATGAACCTGGCAGATATACTATCACATGAAATAAGCCAGGCAAGGAAAGATAAATACCCCCTTAATTACTCATACATGGAATTTCCGACAGTTGATCTCATAGAAGTAGAGAGGGTAATACTTATCATCCGAGGCTGGGAAGGTCAGCGGGGTGAGGACAGATTACTTAATGGGTATATGCTCATACACTCACAGCTAAACTATATGAATAAGTTTGGGGTACCACCCCGGTGTAATAATAGAGAAGGGTGGTTGTAGTTAGTAGCATTGTATCATAGCAAAGAGGCTCTTAAGTATTTCCATCATAAGGAAATGACAAATGTTTGAGGTGATGACTAAGCTAAATATCCCGAGTCCCTAACAACATATACCTGGATTGAAACACATATTGTAGTGTGTAAATATGTATAATTATATTAATTAACAATAAGACTGTTTTACAATAATAGAGGCCCAAATAAAGGTACATTCTGCTAGGGAGCTATATAATCCTCAGGCAGATTTGTTAGATAATGCTGCTAGTATCATATTAAAGAAACATTTTATTTTTTATACTGTTTCAAAATGTTTCAGAACACCCAGCACCTTTTCTATCGCCAAGAGACTGGAACCGCAACTATTTGAGCTTCACCCATCTGTTCGGTTTTTAATGTTTAACAAGCAGAACGTAATCATAAGCAAAAGAACACTTAGAAAAAGAGACCCATTTAAGTTTTTAATGTACAGGGAAATTTCATGTTTTTTCTTTTCCCTCTGAAGGCTTAATAATTTTGTCCTTGAAATGAACCAACAATGGACAGATTAACAGGGGAAACACATATAAATTTTATTGCATGCCTGAACACCAGAACTACACATATTCAGAATGAGAATCAAAAAAAGGGCAAGTTGGCCGGACCTTATACAGAGCTAAGCAAGGGGCCAGGGCCTGGGGCTCCTAGAAGAGGGTGCGCAGGCAGTGACAGGGAGGAAAGGATGTTCACTGGAAAGGTGAGGTCGCCAGGTGAGTCGCCTATGTTAGATCTCTGTCTGGACCAGGGGTGAGGCCTCAATCTCTGCTCCCTATGAAAAGATCTTTTCTCAGCAGAAAGAAGGATAATGGACAGAAAAACATATTCATATCTGCTGGGTGTTTACTTCACAAGTGTAAGTGGAAATTTATAAATGTATATTTCTTTTTTCAAAAAAGGGGTAGGCTTTGGAGCAATTTCTATGTCTGCAGAGGTGTGCAGTTTCTCTGAATAGCCAACTCAAAATATGCCGAAGAAATGTATTGTGGGGTGGTATCATTCAGGGTATGTATAGGGATATGTATAGCAGACAAAAATACCGCCATAGGTTCATGATTGGACAGACTCCATTACAAAAAAATACCAGATTACCAAAAGAAAGGCAAACAGAACTTTACTAACACGTACATTTTATATACGCATGGAGACACCCAGAGAATGAGTAGTATGCCAAAGAGATGGCTTCGAATTCAATTCCAGCTTTCATAGCATCCCCAGCAAAGAAAGATATATTTTTAGAAAAATGCCAAAAGAAAAAGACTTCAAGTCTCTTGGGAAGAAGGCAAAAAACCGGCAGATGGTCTAACTTTTCTCTGCTCTGAGACACAATGCCTGACACCTGCAAAGTAGAGGAGGAAAGGTCTATTTGGCTCAGAGTTGGCAGAGGTTTCAGGCCATGGCCAGCTGGCTCCCTTTCAGGCAAGGCGGCAGGGCAGAGGAGGCCTGGTTGTGGCATAGAGAAAAAGGGTGAAGAGAAAGAAGAGAAGAGAGAGACCCTTCCAGGCCATGCCCACACGACCCACCTCCTCCAACCAGGCTGCCCCTCCCAGCGTCACGCGTAGCTGTGAACTCATCGGTGCTGGCCCACTCGTGAGTATCAGGCCCCATGATGCAGTAACCTCCCTAAAGCCCCACCTCTGAGCACGTGAGGCTTTGGGGGACATCCAGATATAAGCCATAACACTGATAAAGGTTGGTTAATAACCAATACTGAATTGGTTACTGGTTAGTAACCAATTCTGGTTTCTTCTCAGTGCTGACAATGATCAGTTGGTTGAGTGAGGGTTCAGGGTGCCTTTTTCTTCTTTGTAAATCTATACGTTGCTGTTAGGTAAAGAGAAGGGGAGCAATGGATTTTCCCGCATCCACAGCTCAACAGTTCCTCTTCTAGAGAGGCATGTTCTGTTCTCTCACCCAAGATTCAAAAAGCAAATTCTACTAATAAAGAGAAAGGCAGAACCAATGTTAGGTTTTTGCTCCTTATTGGAAAAAATATAATGCATCACAACTAAGTATTTTGGTATCTGATTTTGTTTTCTCAATACCCGTGTTTAGAAATCATTTGAATGCAAGTCATTTGGATGAAAGTAGGTATGTGTGTCCTTGCTGCCATCTACGTCCTTCTTCCTACCACGAGTATTTGCCAAACGTCCCTGTTACATTAGCAGAGTGATGAGCCCTGGATTTACAGAGATAAATAAGACATGGAACTTCTTTCTACACACTCTTTTGCGCAGAATAATCTCAGGTTGGTAAAACACTGAAGCATGCAGAGCGAAATACATTTTTCCATTTATACATATAAAGTGCAGTTTTAGGTTCAAATAGTCCAGGTTTCACAATCACCATTGTTTATCTTGTTTCTTTTCTCCATTCTACAAGTGCCAGGTATTGTGAAAATGGGCTGGTATGGGGTCATTTATTCTTGCTTGGAGAATGTGACTGAAACTGCAGGGTTTTTAGTTGTTTATAAAAGTGGATCACATATTTGGAAAGCATAACTCTTGCCAATGTAAGTGTCACAGGGCTCTTGGTAAAGTACAAATGCAGTTTAAATTGATTTTCTAACTACTTTTATTACTGCTATTCTTGAGTGCAGCAACAAAGGTTGGGCATTTGTTTTTATGGGGCAAAAAACATTTAAGTCCCCTGCAAATCAGAGTTTCATTAAAATCATGATTATGTATGCAGTTATATTTCAATGAGAACAGACAAGAATAAATATGGAAGAAACTGCATCATTTATACCAAATTTGTGAAAAGTCTCAAATAGTTATAAGTTTCAAGGTTTGACCAATGGAAAAGACACCTATCAAATTCCACACATTTTTTACATCATATTTATGCAGCAAGGTCAAACAAGTAGGGAGAAAAAAAATATCTCATCTTCAATTTTTTCTACCCTGAGGTAATAATACACGGAGAACTCATTTACTCTGATTGATCTTCCTGGGCATCGGAGACCTCTCTGCCTTAAATCCCATCTGAAAACTATCTTTTCCCTCTTTTTTCTTACATAATGCTAACAGGGTTCTCTCTCTCTCTCTCTCTCTCTCTCTCTCTCTCTCTCTCTCTCTCTCTCAGAGCAAACAAGCTACATAAGACCTGCTACCATGTTTTCTACACTGTTTTTCTACCCCTCAAAAGCTATTTATTAATGAGCTGTGAGTAGGAAAGTTGTGTTAAAGCTTGCTCATTTTGTATCTAGCCTTGTTCTTGTTTTAATTCTCCATGGCTTGCCACTTATATGTTGCATTTTGGCACAGGAAGAAATGGCTTGATAAATTGTGTTAACCACTCTAGTTTGTACATATAATTAGCTACGCCACTGTTAAAATTGTGTGAAAAGCTTGACAAACAAAATGCAAACAAAACAAAGTTGAAGCTGGAATGCAGTGTGAGATATTCAGAATCCCTTGGCTTTGATTTAAAACAAGGAATTTAAATTCAGGAAAGAAGTAAGCCATTTTTTTCTTGATTCACCAATAGACAAAGTTCCCAAGTGTAACATTTTGTTCCCAGACCACTTACTGGTGTATCATGTACCTTAGGAAAAGAGCTTAACCTTTTATTCTAGGAAAATGATATAAAAATTACTCCTACCTATCTACCTAAACCTCAAGAGTTTCAGAGACAAAACTTAAAACTTGCTAAGGACTTAAGAGAGAGAAACACACTGGGGGAAACGCTGAGTATTGTTTATGACATTAAACTTGAAGCAGTGGGTTCCAGCAGACCCTGTCCAGGTATTAACGCTGCTTGCAGAATGCCAGCAATTAAGACATACTGGTCGCGCCGTGGGAAAGGATGTAGCAGCATCCTTCTGCTATGACTTTATCTTACAGTGATGTCAGTACTGAAATCATCTTTAAGACATAGTTTTCAGTTTCTCTTTCAGTACAGACAGGATAAATTGTAATTTTCTAGACTTTAACTCAAAGCCATCCGTCCTAAACTCTGAAATATAAGTCACCCGTTAGTTTCATCTCAAATAAAGTTAGTTATCTAAATGATTTTGGTGACTATTTTCAGGAGTTCTCTAAGTTGAGAGTTATAGTCAAGGACTAGGCCATTACAAACATCATAGCTTCAATGATGTGGATGAATCTAACAAGCAATAGGTCCGTTTTATCCTGAATCTCAAGCACGTCACTAACTGCTCCTGGATGTCACACTCATTTGTGTAAAGAGAGCTGAACCCATATTTCTAAAACTATTTTTCAAGGTACACTAATAAGCCTTCCTCTTTTAAAAGAGTGAAGAAGAAATTTTCCTAAGACAAATTCATAAGCTATCATGTGACTTGTACCTCTTCTTAGAGTTTCACAATGTATTTCAACATGCTGAAGAGGTCCTACCAGAAAGAACAAGTTTAATTCTGCTTAGAAGTTCCTGAACACTTTTCATCCACCCTCCCCCCAAAATAATTTTTTTTCCAGAAATACCGATTAACATCACGTGGAACACTCTCTCAGAAGTAATGTGAGGAAATCCTGTACTACATGATACAAAGTCCAACACAAGGATTTTTTTCTACTTTTAAAAGATTTCTATACTAGACTATTTTACAACTGGGGAAATACTTGGAGTTTAGGGAGCTTCAATACCAAGAATCCTTTCTTATATTTGACTTTATTTGTCATAGGCTTCATGATTTATATTTTTCTCTTTTCAGTCTTAGATGAATATAATTTATGATATATGCAGTTTAAATGCAATGCAATAGACAAAAAAAATCATGCCTACATATTGGGAGTCTATCTTGAGGTAGGAAATTATTTAAATATTAGAACTGAGATGGGTTACAGCTGAATACACACCACACTGATTTCTTTCCTCTTTGCTGTCTTACAAAGCGGGTGGAGGGGGCTTTTTTTTTTTTTTTAATTTACCCCCCTAGTCTGTGCGCCTGTACAAAAACACAAATTAAACCTTCAAAAATGTTGTAGGCTTACCTGTGAGCAACAAATATTTACACACATCATTGCAAAATGGCATCTTCTTTCCCCAAAGAGGTAAAACTGGGTGAGGGAAGGGGTAGAGACCTTCCCACAACCCGGAGAAGGGCTCAGGCCTCTTCTGCACACCTTTCTATGCTGCAGACACTTATCTTCCCCTGAGATTTCCTTTGACTGAAAATTGTCAAAATCTTTCTAATCCTAAATACCTAAATCATAAATCTCAAATGCCTAAAGATCTAAGGATCCAGTGCTATTATATGTAGCCTAGTGATATATCATTATTTAGGTATTGCTGATTCAAATATGTTAAGAAATATTTTCTAATTTTATAATGTGTGTTCGGTAGATACTTGCGAGCATACCAAGGGCAACAGAGAGACTGCCAGTGTGATGGGCGGATGAAGTGAAAGCCCAGAAGGCATAGGGTAGGACAAACCCCATTGACGAGCAGCATCCTTGAGTTGGAACAGACAGAGGAGGTCTCTTCGATACTCTCACGGCACAGCTCTCCAGCGTTGAGCTTGACTCCTGTTGTTCGGTTTATTTCATAAATTTGCAGGGACCGTGGTTAACTTGTAGATATTGTCTGACAGAGAAGAGACCAACTTCCCTCTGGTGGAGAAGTACAACAAGCACTGCAGTTTATGGTCTTATTGGATAGCAGCCAGTTTTATATCTAATCCACCAATCTTGGCTTAACGGTGTTTTTCAAATGCTCTTTGACAATATTACTGCTTCTTTCATTACTTACAGAGTTAAATAAAATCTTGACATCACTAATATTGTATTTGTATGACCATCATGATTTTATCAGTAAGAAATTAGACTTCACTAGGATCATTTTCCACATTACTTCCCTTTATCGTTTTTATGTAAAGCATGGATTAAAATGAAAGTCAAACCATATTGACACGAGGAAGAGTCACAGTGGAGAAGGAGAAGGACAGTGTGACCCTTCCTGGCTCAGGACCAAGAAGCAGCCCCACGTTCTTCTCTCAGCAGTGTGCCCTCCACCATCCCGCAGATCTTCTTCCTGCAGACGTGGCCAGGTGCGCAGATAGGAAGTGGGTACAGCTACGCTGGGCATCCCACTCAGCAGGTCCTGCACTGGGAGCCTCGCTCTGCAGCTACCATGTTTAGGTCCTCGGCACAATAGTGCCTTTGCATTCGGCTTCTGAAAGAGAAGTGACATGGGACCATGGAGCATGCCTTCAGCCTTGAAGCCTCTCTCACACCTCCCATGTCTCCAGGAAAGTTCTCTGTCACTCGCCTCCCGCCCCTGCCCTGGACCGTGGTCTGTTGCAGCTTCAGGACCCTGAGCACAAGCCCAGGAAGAGCCAGGCTTGGGGACACATGGCTAAGTGCTAGCTCAGGGCAGGTCCCAGTGCCCACAAGGGTCTGCACACACCCATTAAACACAGAAATAAAAACACAGAAACACACAGAAAACACAGAAACAGCTTGGGAGAGAGAGGATGCAAGGAAAAGTAAGAAGCTCTTTTTCTGCTTTTTGAAATAAGAGCACCTCATTTTTATCCTGAACGAGGTCCCACAGAGGGTGGCAGGGTGAGGAAGGAGTATTTTCAATGCCACACTGGCTCCTGTTCCTATGTGAAGGACTGCAAATATATTCAGCCCATTTATGGCTGATCCTTACATCTTTGTTTAGCTTCAAATCTTTGTTTCATTTTCATCTTAATGATATATGCGTAGAGAACAAAATACTCCTAATAATACTGCATAAGACTGCTTAAAATTCCTGTAATAATTATAGTGATTACAGAATTTCTTGGCTAATCTATAGAAACCATAGGATCTTCTCTTTGCCTACACTTCATACACTAGAAATGACATAAACAAAAATTCCCCAGGCTCTCCTTTAAAACCAGACTCATAAAACCCAGCTCAGCAATACCTTAAATTTGTTTTTCAAGATTTTCACTAGTGTTTTCCACAGCATGGGTTTCACATTATGAAATTACCCTTAGACAAAGAAACTTCTATCATAAGGTGGTTTTAATAAGCACAGAAAAGAGAACCTTCAGCACTAGTCATTGTACAAGGCATCAAATAGTACAAATAATAAATCTTGAACACTATACTCAAGCCGAAGGGGGATGAAGATACTACAGCACAGCACACAAGTGCTGGAACATATCGATGTCCTCTTAAAAAGTGTGTCACAGTGAAACCCAGCAGTATAAACACAACATAAGCAGGTGTGTAAGTGGGATGCATCACATTGAGTGCCTCTGAAACAAACTCAGTTTCAACACATTTCATCATTAGGTGAATATTATAATTAGTTATATTCAACCAAAGACATACTTAATATAAACCTAGTTTTCACATATTCCTACTGAGTTCCTTTGCTGTTGGATTTGCATTACTACTAAAACATCTAAAACTGCCAAATCAGGGGAAAAAATCCAATGAGATTTCTGAGCTGTTTGCCATGGCTGACTGGAGAGTTAACAGTCAGGAACATCATTGCTTTTGAGCCTGTCTTGGGGAGCTTTTTACTGAAAGGAAGACTGAAGTTATCAGGGGTCATCTGGCAGGACAGATTTTTATTAGAGTTTTGAGAAACCTCTCAAATATCCTGCCTTCACCTTTCTAGCCTTGTAGAACAGAGAGCTGCAGATCTCATAGCTAATATTCAAACTGAAATTGGACCATACAGATATGAGAAATCAAATTGACATGAAAGGTTACCCATCTTCCCATCCTAGCTCTATTCCAATTCCATAGGTGCTTTTATTTTTTAGTTCACTTTTGGAATAAGGAGAAACGTTTCTACACATATCCTGTATTTTCCCCTACGTGAGGTATCTGTCCATCCACCTATGTGATGATGATTTAGTTGTCTCTCAAGTGTAGACAAGTCCAGAAGCAAGAGTACAAAAATAAAGAATTTGTTTGTCCTTGAAAATAGTATGGTGTAAGCTATAACAGTTTTATTGTAAACTAAAGCTCTCTTCAAATCTTCCATCCAATATTTTTCTGAATATCTGAGTCCCTTCCAATGAATATTCCTCAAAAAAGTAGGGAATTACTAAATTAAAATAACCCCAGGTAGAAGATACTAATTAAAAAGAAAAAAAGACAGGTATAGGAGATATCTTAGAAAGACCTCCTTTTATTATAAAGGAGAAAAAAATATTAATCATAATGTGACAATAATTTCAATGACACTTGTAACAGTACAATCTTAGAGATCCTAAAATTAACAAAAAAAGCCAGCCTTTTCAAAAACTGTTGAGTACTTTGCTTTTTATTTTTCTTTAACTTAATCACGGCTTAAAAGCTATATGATTTGAGACAAAATTTCAGTTTGTTGCCTGTAAGACAAAGAAGAACCAATACCAACTGGACCTTCTTTCCAGATCTGTAAGAGGCTGAAATAAAACTATATGTGTGGAAATGCTCTAAATTGCAAGAAACCATCCAAATGCAAAGATGTTTTAGTATAAAGGCATAGAATGTTGAAAATGAGAGCATGAAGGCTCTTTTGATTTGAACAAGCAGCTTGTATACTGCCCATCGGGATTAATTATAGACTTCCCACATTTCTAAAATAGTCACAGATTTATTTAAATAGTGAGATTCAAAACTGACTGAACCATAGTAGGTTGATCAAAAGTCGAAAACATCCTGCAGCTTCTCCAGGTACTCACGCCTGTCAGTCTCACATCCAAGCTTTTGATCCAAACATTCAGAGCCAGGTATGTTCCTGTGACGACCGAGCACCATTGCCAGCGGCACTGTGTCACAGCCTCTCTCTCCTGCAGATACATGGCAGTTTGTGTTAACACATGCTGTTGTTCTCTAGCACTGCCTGATCGACTTCTCTACTCTTGCCAAACAACCCATGGTGGGGAAACAGTTACAATAAAAAGTGGCTCACACCATTATTTGCTTGCCCTATTCAAATTCCTATACGTGCATTATCTTAGTCTTTGCAATGGTGCTGTGATGGCTCTGCCATGGTGATCTCCATTGCACATATGGCAAAACTGAGGTATGGAGAATCTAAACAGTAGTGGAGGTGAGTTTATGCCTCAGGAGTGCTTTACTATGCTTCATAAAGGATACTGAACACCTGATCTCATTATCTTGGTGAACATTTTTAAAGTAGACATCACAATTCCTCTGTTACAAAAAAGTAAACTGAGGTTCAAAAAGTTTAAACCGCTTTTTCAAGGTCACACTGGAGGTAACAAAAGTAGCTTAGCTGGGGGCTTTAGCACAGAACCGTTTGCACCCTGCATCCTGTGTCCTATCCATGACATCACCATGAATCTCCAAGGTCCTCTCCCCTCAGCGCCCAGGATATTTTCTGCCACAGGTTCTGTTTTCTCAGCCTACCTTCCTTTTTCTTTCTAGCTTCTGATAAAAAGGAGAAGATTCCAGCCCTGCCTCCAGATCTTTTGGCAGGCCCAAAAGCCAAATTGTGGTGCTTTTTTAAGTCAAGCAAATGGATTCAACTGACATGCCATTTCCAGTTCCACCAAAAAAAGTTTTATATAAGAGTTAGAATTGGAATAGATAAATAGATAGAAGCCTTTATCCATCAATGAATTTTTCCACACTGAAGTACAGGCCCCTAACGTAACTCTTTGACTCCTGTGAGAGAAGGAGGGCAATTTGATACCTGGGTGCTTCCAAAAAATAAAAAATAAAAATAACTTTGCTCATCAAAAATTAAATGCATTTTACATTTGTACATATTCTGTGGAAATTGAAAACGCATACTTAAAACTAAGAATTACAACAGTGTAAAAATGTTATCTATAGATAGGGAAATGAGCAAAAAATGTTGCCGTGGGATGCCCCGCCATCTTTCTTTCTGCCAAAGACTGGCAGAGGACAAGTGCCTGTCCTTCATGGCTTCTATGGAGAAACCAAGCTCCTGACAGTGAGCCATGTGTATGAAGTGAGAATCCTACTCTTTCAATCGTGAGGACACGAGTAACAAGGCGTTTGTTGGCCAGCAGTGTTCCGCCAGCACAGGAATGGCGGGAATGTCAAGAATGTACTGCAGTTATTGTGAAAAATAACCTTAATCTCTGTGGCCTTGGCTAATTTTTTACAGGAATTACAGAAGAGATAGAAGTATAAACGGGCTCACTCCAATAGGAAGAGCCTATGAAACTAGGCTAAGCTAATTTATTCGCCATAGTGGAAAGATTGTTTTTATTTCAGAAACCTGACAGAATCCGTTGGCATAATGTGACAGTACCTGCATCACCTTCCTGGTTATGTTTTCCTTTTATTATGGCTCTGTCTACTGTAGCCTGAAATTGTCACTCTACTTGGCTAACTGCTAAATCTCAAGCAATAAAGGAGCTGGTTGTTTTTTTTTTTAATTGTACTAACTAGAGAGAAGTATGAAGGGGAAAATTCATGTTTCACTCTATTTGTCTTACATTTTTGGGTCCGGTGTTCTGATTTATAGTGTGACTTATGCCGCATCAAAACTCAGAGCTAAATTATAAAGTCAGTTTTCAGCTTCAACAAATCCTCTCTGGGTCCTGCTGTGTTTCCCTTAATAGCAAGGAGCGGTGAGCGCCATCTGTAAGGAAGCTCGGCTTGCATATGAACTACACAAGCAGGAGACAACAACAACGCAGAACAGAGCGGCAACTCAACAATGCTTCCGTGTGTATGTGTGTGTGTGTGTGTGTGTGTGTGTGTGTGTTTCTTTCTGTTTCTTTTCAACACTGAGGAATGGAGTCAGGAAGTGATTTAGAAAGACATCTTTTTTATTATTGAGTCTTAAGAATAATTTTTGATGTTTTGCATGCATATAGTTGAAGGCAAGATGTCATTGCTTAGGACAGCAGCCGGCTTTATGATCTGAACTCATTTTGCTTAGATTTGTCACCTTAAGAAACAGTGAGTTTCTCGAGCTGCTGACTTCTACAAACCCCTTTATATTCTCCCCTGTACATTTATTCTAGATTTGTGTAGCCTGATGTGAACATACAAGTTCATCCTAGCTAGAGAAAGGTCCGCTGAGAATACATAAGTATTTCTATTTTACCTCAAATTAAAATAGGGAAGGGAGTCAAACTCCCACTGAAAAATACTGAGTTATTGTTCTTTATATTGGCCTAAAGGTAGAACAATATTCTCTTTATATTCTGTTTCTCTAACCAGATTTAATCTTCCTTCCAGGGAGGAAAGTAACAAAAACAGTAATAACTTACTGCCACCTACAGATGGGAAATAAGTCTTTGAAAAAGTCTGCTAGGAGCAAGAAAGACGAACCTGGAGTTCACACGAAAGACCCACCAGTCAGAGAACATAAATCTTTCAGTTCCATGCGAGAAACGAGAAATTCCCTACCATCAGTAATTAAACTGGGCCTGTAGTTTATGAGACTTAAATAATATTAGAACTACTGAAAAAGCAGATTCTCCAGTAGTACATTCAAGTTATTTTCTTCTCATAAAAGTTTCTTCTTAGTGGCAGAGTTGCCAGTTACTACCATCTACATCTTAAGGAAATGAAGAAAACCCATACTCAAGCCAAATTTTTTTTGCAAAAATCCGTCCTCTCTCAGAGCCAGTAATGCCACCTCTCAGGCCGGTGATCAAGCTGCACTGGAAGGAGAAAGCAATGCCATTTTTTGTTACCATTTCTTAAAACCACACAATATCACCTTTTCTTGGTTCACATATAAAGGGTCTCAGGCACTTCTCCCATGTTATTCAGTGTGCAATTAACTGGGTATTTCTTCTCGTATATAGTACTCTTGCCCATCTGATCCCATTTTCCAGCCCATCTGATCCCTCACTTGCTTTTATAAAAGCATTCATATTACTTTGCTGTATTGTTTGATAACCATGCTTTTTCAAATATTAATTACAGTTTCTCAAATCTGAAATATTTGCTTGGAAAAAATTAACACACTTCACAGGAAGATGTTTTTGAAGATATTGCAGATTGTTACATTTAAATGTTGGTGTCCCCTCTTCCTCATTCAACAGTTCACATGCTGGAACATAATACTCACTGTAGTACTGGTGTGTGGCACTGTTAAGAGAGGACTAGGCTCTGAAGTCTTTGCGGCATGAGTGGATTATTTATGGGTCTCTAATAAAAAGGCCTGAGGGAGCCCGTTTGTCCCTTTTACCATCTTTGGCAAAACAAACTCTCAACCTTCACCTAACAATGTCCTGGTACCTTGATTTTGAGTTTCTCAGCCTCCAGACCTGTGAGCAGCAAATTCTTGTTGTTTATAAATTACCCAGCCTAAACTATTTTGTTATAGTACAAGGAACAGACTAAAACAGAGATAGAAGAAGTAAAAGATAATGGCTAAGAATGGAGTCACATATAACTCACTGGTGAGTACAGACCAGTTTATTAAGTTTCCTGGTTCAAGTACTGTCTTCTTTAAAATGTGAGTGGTGACAGTACATGGCCATATGGCAGCTACCTAGATTAAATGAGTTGATACGTCTAGCTGTCCACCATACTGTTGAACACACAGAAAATACTCCGTCAATGTAAGCTGTAGTTTTATTTGTATCTAATCCAAGCTGACAAAACTGATTCTGAAAGATATAACTTCTTGCCTTGCCCCATGTTGACAGTATGAAGATACACAGCTTGATAAAGAATATCTTAGTAACAATTTTGTTGTGATTTTTGATACTAGGGATTAAACACGGCATGGTGTGCTAAGCACATGTTCTACTACGGCAATACAGCCCACGCCCTGTTAATAAAATTTTAATATTTTTCAATTGAATTGTCTCTTAAGCCATAGTAATACCTTTTATATACACCTACAATTTAAAATTAGGACATTTATATGCAAAACAACATCATAAGAATTTTATCTTCATTACCTCTATCTCTTATAAGTAAAGCCCAGGGATTAAGAAAGATTGGAAAACTTACCCATGGCCAGTAAATACCCGCTTTGGGATCTGAGCACAAGTTTGCACGCCTCCAAAACACTGAGTCACTAACTGAGCACATTGCTTCTCACCAGTTCCTACTAGAGATGAAGCGAGAGCTTATTTTTAGGCTCCTAAGCAGTTAGTTAAATTAAAGACACATTTTTCCTCACATTATTATATTTCCTGCTTTATCTCTGCTTAAACAGAACTATGTAAAATTGTTCTTCTCTATTAAGCATTGAAGTTCCTCCAAAAAAGTCTTAGGTCCTCTTTATTAAGCCCTCCCTTGTCTCCACAGATCATCCATCCATTCTTGTGACTTCAAATGCCAACAATCTGCTTGCACTGCACACTGCCATCACCCACTGTGTAAGCCAAATGCCAACCTCAGTTGGACATCTCAAAAACAAATATACAGCCTTCCCTCTCCAGTGCAGAGCAGCACCATCTCCCCAGTTAACCAAACTGGAAGTGCAGGAGTAATCTCGGATCCTCTCTCTTGTTATCATCTCCACTGCAACCCAACAGTTAACTCTATTTCACTCAGCATTCGTCGTACATCAAAAGTCCTCTGCAGGGAACCAAGCACAGCTCACCACCCTCTCTTACCCCAATGACATCACAGCTCCTGACTGTATCCTTGACTCCCGGCTCACCCCATCCATGCTTTCTCAATCCAGCAGCCAAAACAACGTTTGTAAACTGCACTTCGGATAGCAGTCCTTCCTCTTTCCACTCTTTGGAGCACAGATATGCTTGGAATCAAGTACAGACTCTTCATCCTTCCTGTGAGGCTCTGTATGATCTTCCCATTCCCACATCACCAGCCACACCTTGAATTCATCCTCAGCGCTCACTTCGACCACTCGAATTCAAGTCCATGGCCATCTCCTCACAGCTCTTCCCCACGACGATACTTGTCTGTTAAGCTTTATTTCAGAAATCATCTTCTTAGTGAAGCTCTCACACAGCCCTGCCTTAACCAGGTCCTGCTACTCTAACAGAACGTCTGACCTGTTTCTTAGGGCGCTGGAGGCTGAGAAGTGTAAGATCACAGCGTTGGCTTTCAGTGTCTGGTGAGGACCTCCTTGCTGTGCCTCCCATGGCAGAAGATACGGAGGGCAGAGGGCCCAGCGAGTTCTCTCCAGCTCTTTGGTAAGGCGTGAATCTTGTTACAGACTGCCCCACGTCTTCATAGGCTCTACTAAAAGAATGAGCTGGAGACACTTAAATGCAGGAGTAAACACACAAAAGAAGGCCACAGGAAAGACTTGGGAAGCAGGTGCGCACCGCCTCCCGGCATGCAGGCTGGGCCCCTCTTTCCTGTGCCCCCTCAGCCAGGGCTGCAGCCCTCTGCCTCCCTCAGCACACGCAGAGGAAAGGGAAAGGCAGCGGTGGCACCGTGGCTCTCACACCTCCACATCTGTCTCAGATCTTGTTTACATCCTGTCTCCATCCAGAGGCGCACGTTTTACTATGATGATGAAGCCAGGGTGACTTTGGGGCAAGGGTTTCTCTTCGTGCACACGCTCTGGCTTAGGAAGAGCCCCAAGCCCAGCCTCTTCTTGGGTGGAATAGCAGCTTTCATATGCAGGCTTCGAAACACTGCTTTCCACGTCTCGGGAGACTGCTGACCGCCACAGATCAAGTGTGGACAGTCGTCCCTCATAGACCTTGCCGCCCCATCTCAATCCCACCCATGAGAGCAGAGGCACTCAGGGCCTAACCACCACTGAAGGTCCCCACTCCTCCTCCTCCTTCTCCTCCTCTTCCTTCTTCCTTTCCACACCGGAAACAGAACCCAGGGCCTTCACACAGAGCTACATCCCCAGCCCTCCTTTATTCTTTTTTTTTTTTTTTTAATTGTGAGATAGGTTTGCAGTAAGTTTCTAAGTTGCCCAGGCTGGGGTCAAACTTGCTTCAGCCTCCCAGAATGCTGGGATTACAGATGTGCTCCATCCGCCCCTTCCACAAAGGCCTTCTTCTTAACACTGTTGCGTTAGGGATTAATTTGCAATATGCATTTGCAAGTGTCCACAAACATTCAAACCCGAGCAAAGCCCATCCAATACACTCTTCTCCCTAACTGTGACCATTACTTCAGCAGACTTTTTTCCTCCATCATACCCTTGGAGATGGGTATCGTACTGTGATTTCTCTTTTACCTGTTGAGTATACGTATGTCTCTTCTGCTAGACTGATTTTATGGGCATTGAATTATGCTTGTTTCATTCACAGTTTATTACCCATACTTAATACAGGCCTGGAGTGCTCTCAGTGAATATTTGCTAGCATTCAATGAGTATTTGTTGAAAGAATTATAATAGTTGGTTGTGACCATTGATTTCCCATACTAGCACATTAGCTTGGCCATTAGCGGTGCTCATAGATTATAGCATTAAACCTATGCGCATCTTGAAGTCGTATCCGAGACATAAGGGGAAGTGAGCGATCTGCGTGCAGCTAAGCGTGAGTCCATTCGCAGTCTCCTCTAGTTGAGAATCAAACTAACTTTGTATCTCTCCATGAATTATAATTCTCCATATGTTATGATTAGGTTTTCTAGAAAGGTAAGTTGTAGCCATGATGGTTTTCTAATGGCTTTGTTTCTTATTTTAAAAACAAGATTTTGATACAATATTTGAGTGCTAACTCTAGCGCCATCCATCTACTCTACTGATAGTTCCGGGATCTTTGAGTTGCTAGCTGCTTTTCTTCCAGAGATTTTTAACAGTTACAGATATACTTAACATTTTTACACACATAAGAAATCCTTTACTATCATATGGAAGGATGACTGGTTAGATTAAGCCTTGGAGGAAGCATTTAAGAATAATGTAAAGGATTGGAGTCGTAGCTCAGCGGTAGAGTGCTTGCCCAACATGTGCAAGGCCCTAGACTCTATCACTAGGACTGAAGAAAGAAGGAAGGAAAGAACGAAGGAAGGAAGGAAGGAAGGAAGAAAGGAAGGAAGGAAGGAGGGCAGGAAGGATTATAAATAGAAGCATAATATATATAGCATTCATGCAAGATTTTTCCTTAATTTTTAGACATAGCTAGCAGAAAATTTTGGTCACACTTACAGTTTCTGACAAATAATTTTAATTCACTAAGCCCTGAGGAACAGCTATATGCTTAGCACACAGTCTTCATCTTGTCAGCAAACATGTACTGAGCTATTCTTTAATAAAGAATGCAATTGATGCTTATTATTCAAGGATCCCACACTTACAAATGCATCTACTCACTAAAATTTATTGTCACCCCCAAGTAACACTGGTGGCATTTTTACAGACATTGAAGACCATCACAAATATGTGCAGAGTAGTGAAAAATCCTCTCTCTACGATGCAAACTCTGAGCCGGGGCCACACAAGGTGAAGCTGTCCCTTCTTGCTTCAGCTCTCCAACTGCAAACAGGTCCTTTTTGTGATCTGTGTAGTGCCATTTTCCTTCGCATTTTTTCCCTATCTTTGGTGCTTTCACTGTTTAAAATGACTCATAAATGTGCTATTGAAGTGCTTTCTGTGTCCCTCAGTTTAACACAGCGATACACGTTACAGAGAAAACTCACGTGTTCGATAAGTTTCATTCAAGTTTGCATTACAGTGCTGGGGACCATGAATTCATTGCTGATGGATCAATACTACGGCACCTCCAGATAAAGGAGGGTCAGCTCATCTACCTGCACATGAGGCTATTTCAGAAATTTTTAAACTAACATCTAAAATTGATTATGAAGCTATGGAAAAAATGGAATAGCGACTAAATTTGTAGATTAATGATTTGACAACCAATTTTTTTCAAAGGGTGTTAGAGAACATTATTGTAAGGTTGAAAGCCAAAAAACACTCATAGCCATATATCTATAGTCAGGAAAACGTTAAATCCTTTTGGGCTAGTGCTGAGTGGCTTGCTCATTTCAAAAGACCGTACAAGTTGAAAATGTTAAAAAAAAAAAAAAAAACTACAGGGATAAAAACAGCATGATACTGGCACAAAAACAGACATGTGGATCAATGGAAAGAATAGAGGATGCAGAAACAATCCCAAGTACATTCAACTACTTGATCTTTGACAAAATGGCCAAAGACGTACACTGGAGGAAAAACAGCCTCTTTAATAAATGGTGTTGGGAAAACTGGCTTTCCACATGCTGAAGATTAAAACTAGACCCATGTCTCTCACCATGTACTAAACTAAAATCAAAATGGATCAAAGACCTAAATGCTAAAACACAAACACTTAATCTGCTGGAAGATGAAATAGTTAAAATTTTTAAAGTCATAGACATAGGCCAGGACTTTCTAAACAGAACCCCAGTTGCACACACAATAGTACCAAGAATCAAGAAATGGGATCATATCAAATTAAAAAGCTTCTGCACAATCAACAAAATGAAGACATACCTTACAGAATGAGAACATTTTGTTTCCAGCTATTAGAGGACTAAGGTCTAGAATATATAAAGAATTCAAAAAAAGGAAGCCCTACAAAATAAAAGATTCAATCAGAAAGTAGACATGTAAAATGAATGGAAACTTCTCAGAAGAAAAAGTACAAATGGCCAATAAATACATAAAGAACTGTTCAACATTGTTGGACGTTAAAAAAAATGCAAATTAAAACAACGAGAATCCATCCTGCCCTGGAAAGAGTGACCATCATCAAGAAATCAAATAATAACAAATACTGGCAAGGCTGCAAAGAAAAAGGAAATTTTCTACATCGTTGGTGGGAATGTAAGCTAGTACAACAACTATGGAAGATTCTTCAAAAATCTAAAGTAGAAATTCCATTTGACCCAACTATTCCCTTTTAGGTATCTTCCCAGAAGAGGTAAAGATATCATACCACAATGATATATGCACACCCATATTTATAACAGCAAAATTCATAACAGCTAAATCTTGAAAGTAGCCTATATGTCATCGACAGATGAATGGATAAAGAAAATGTGGTATTTATACACAGGGCAGTACTACTCTGCTATAAAGAAGGATAAGCTTGAGTCACTTGTAGGAGAATGGATGCACCTTGAGACCACAAATTTAAGTGAAGTAAATCAGATGCACAAGCTTAAATATTGCATGGCTTCTCTCATATGAGAAACCCAAAACATAAAGAAAGAGCAAAATAAAAGACAAATAATAGTAAGTCAGGAGATAGATATTTCTCAAATGGGAAGGGGATCAAGAGATAGAGGAAGGTGGGGAGGGAGAAGGGAATGAAAAAAGTGTTAAAATGTGTTCTGTACCTGCACCAACTCCCCACAAAGAATGTAATCACTATGTACTGCAAACACGTACTAATTAAAAATTTCTTAAAAACTCGAAGGTGAGCAAGCTTTGCAGATCAAGAGGTTATGGATGGTCAATATGTTACTCCATTTGGTTTAGTCATTCCATAATATATACATATATCAAAAACCACATTATACCCATATACATAATTGTTTGTCAATTAAAATAAAGCATATATGAAAAAGAACTTTTAAAATACCTGCCAAGTGTTATACAATAAAAGGATTATGTAGAATAGCAGGTTTTCAACAATGATGAGAGTGGATTTACGAAGACTTTGAAAAATAAACCTACGCAATGCAAATGACATATCAATTGATGACAACATTGTGACCAGGGGCTTGCAGGAACTTAACCTTGTATTTCTCCTAGGAACAGCAGCTACATGTTTGTTAATTTAGTGTTTGTACCAATTCTATAGAACATAACTCCCAGAATAACCATCTGTCTCTTACCTCAAGGAAGTCATAGTCAGTTGGATAAGAGACACATTAGCAGACATTATGCAAATGGAATCAATTATGCACAGTATATTTTTGTTGAATGAACAAATAAGTTAGTGAATTCAAAGGATGATGAAAGAAATACGTATAAGACATGGGCCATAGGAGGCACCTAGGCTAACCTGAAAACAGAAACTGAAACTATCTTCCTAGCGAAAGGAACCCCTACACTGAATATTAATGAATGTTTAATTAATGAATGTTTAAAAAGTTACTCAGACAAAAAAAGTTGTAAGTATGCAAAACTATGGAAAGAAAGTAATGGAGAAGGTTTGAGAAGTGCTGAGGAAATTAGTGTGCTAGAGCAAAGATACTTACAGAAGTGGTAAGAGCGGAGATGGGCAGAGTTAGGGACCACAGGAAAGAGTTTAAATTTTATGCTAAAGGTACTGTGTACTAATGGGACATGGAAAGCAGAGACACTTCACCTTCACCTTCTCTCCCAGCAGAGCTGTGCCTACCCGTGTCTCACTTTAGAGCGTCCATTGAGATACATCTCATATATACATAAAATCATGAGAAACTTTTAAGCATCTGGATAATGAAAAGCAACCTCTTTACACCAGTAAAGAACCTAAACCCATTGCTTGAACATTATGCACTGTTGTCTCCATTTTGGAACTAAGTTAATAGAATCGTCTTGGTTGAAAGCTTGGCTCAAGTTAGTCTTTTTGAGAAAAAGTGATTCAAAAGAAAGGGAGGGAGAGGAGTGAGGGGCGGGAGAGAAGAAGGGACAAAGAAGGAAGGGAGGGAGCAGGGGAAGGAGGAAGGAAGGGAGGAGAAGGAGGAAGAGAAAGAGAGGTTTGTCTTAAACGGAACAGCGGGCCATTGCTTTCCTTCAAGCTGGTGTCCCGCACCCCTGGGGAGCCCACCCAGCCGTGTCTGTCAGCAGCCTGCTACTGGAGGCAGCCGTCAGTGCGGCTGACGTGGTAAAGGCAGCTACATGATGGGGGAAAGGCTCTTGTCTCATATTTCTGAAAGACAAAGAAATGGCAAAGCATGTTTTCCTCCAGTGCACAAAACACAAAGATAAGTGTGCAGGCAACCAGGAAGCAATTGAGATTAAGGATTCATCTTTTGGGAGAAGAAGGGGGAGAAAGGCACATCCATCTTCATGCAACGGCAGCTTCTACACAGAAGTGACAGAGCACAAGCTTTTCCACGCAGCCAAGTATGATTAATAGTGAAAGGAGAAGCCGGTGGCTCCAAACCAATCTAGAAGCCAGACCTTTCCCATTTTCTCTGTCAGGGGCTGTGCATGTGTGTTAACATATTTTAATCAAATTCTTGAGGCATTCCTTGAGCCATTCAGTTTGGTGTATTTTTACTCATGAGTCATTAGTGTTGAACTGAATATTCCATCTTAATAAAACCTCAGCCAACTACAGTGTGAGCCAAGGGAGCTCTTCAAGTACACCTTGGTGGCAGTCTCCTCCCTGACGCCTTACTCTCTTGGCCTCAGTAACGTGAGCCACTGACCCTCAGAATGAAGAGCTGCTATCTCAACAATGATTCAGTAGAAAGGAACCATTTCATCGGTGTCATGAGACAGGGCAATTCAACTTACAGCACAGTCAGGCAGTGTGGAGGACCACCTGGACGATTCTCCTTAAAAGAAGAGCAATTACCTCCATTTTGTCTAAACCTGGCCCTACTGCCATGTACTGATATGTACAGAGCTGCCTAGGACTTTTCCTTATCCCTTCAATTGGCTTTAAGCAATGCAAATTGGTCCAGCCAAGGTGCTGATGTGTAGTCTTTGAAGCAAAGGGATAGGTCAGTGTTTCCCTGTCCCTGTAGCTCCCAAACCATATGGGTGAGCCTGGCAGGATGGAGAGCCGTGCTCCACGCTGTCGGCTGGGATCGAGCCTCGAGAAAGAGGCTATGACTTCCCAGGGCATAGAAGATTACACATCAGAGCTGAAGCACCGACCCCAAAACATTAGATACTATCTTGAATTGTGTTATGCAGATTACTCCTTCTGCACAGCCTTCCCTCTGCATGTTGCAAAGGTGATTTCAGGCCACCTACCTAGCCCAGTTCACGGTACTCATGGACTTCCCACCATTCTCACAGGCACTCATCCCCAAGCCACTCCCCTCCTTGAGAATTAATAAAACCTGGGTTTGGCCCTGGGTCAAGGCCTTTGTTCCAGTAGCCACCATCTTGGCTGGACTTAGGACCCCTTGGCTCCCCACAACTATAGTGTCTTTATTCTTGCCGTGGGTTGCACTGGAAGCGGTAGATTGGAATTAACTTGCTAGAATTCCAATAACTTTTCCATGGGGTTACAAATATAAAGTTCCTGGATCACGATGAAGACTGGGAAGGGCTCACTATAAGGCAGAGGTTCTTTGCCAGAGGACTTTTTTCCTGACTAATTTCTTGTTAGACTATTATGATAATACTCCTGCTTGCTGCATTAACATTTAACATCTTTACCCCACTTTTACTGGTACTCATGAAAGAGATGATTACAACAATAAGAAAAGAAAAGGGCTGGGAGATCAGACTCAAATCAAGAAATCTCAGAAAGCATTAGGGCTGGATTCACAGACCAGTCATAATACATAACCATAATAGTAGGAAAATTGCAGGGTTTTTATAAATTAGAAAAATCATTTCACTCCATAAAGAGTATCACTTAACCTGTAAATTATTCAATAGAAATACAGGAAAATGTGGGCAAATAGCACTAGTTTTTATTTTTAAGAAGTATTGGGACATAATTTTCTATTTTTAATAAAATAGCTAAAATTTATTGAGCATCTTTAGTACTTATAATGTATTCATTTGCTTAATTGTCCTAACAACTCTTTGAGATAAAAACTGTCTATTCTTTCCTTTTTTTCAACAAGTGCACATATGTAATGCAGAATAACGACGTTCGTTTGGGGGGAATTGTCACATACATGTAACATAGCTTGATCATTTTCAGTCCCCCCCCAATCACATTCCCTATCTCCAAGAGTCTACCTTCTAGTTTTTAACCTTCTTTTAGATGGCAAAAATGAGATACCAAAAGATAGAGTATATTTGCCAGGGTCCCATAAGCTAGAAAATTTGGGAACTGGGATTCAAACACAGGTTAGCTCTACAAGCAAGATTTTGACTACTAAAATATACTAATTTCACTGTTGTGTCCTGTTTGAATCCAATATATTTTCCTTAAAAGTTATGTTACAAACCATCAACACTCTTACCTTATAAAATAAGTATTTCCAAAATCAGAAATGTGTACTTCATGATTTTAACAAAATATTATCTTGGGGGCACCCTTGGTATTCTGTCACAGAAATTTTTATCTAGAGTTCTTAAAGATCTAGTGCCTTGAAGTTCATGCAAAGATATTTTATTTTGTAAAACAAGGAATTCCTTCTCTCTTATGCAGCCAAGAAGTATAACATATGAAACTAGAGTATGTTCAGAATTTTACACAAAACTGTTTGTTCAGTTTATTTTCCTAACCTCGTTGTGCTACAGACCACACTGAGGTGGCTTAGTTCCCCTTACTACATAGACATTTACTCAAAAACAAGCAAACAGGGCCAGTGAGATAGCTCAGCGGCATAAGCGCCTGCTTGGCAAGCACAAAGTCCTGAGTACAAGCAACACACAAGATGTAGCCCAAGACCTTCTCAATACAATAAAGAGGACTTAGTGAAAAGTAGATGAGGTTGCCAGGAAGAATGGTTAGTATGATTTCCTACTCAAAAAACAAAATCGTTGGGATGTATTTGTACCTATAAAATATTTTTATTACTTAACAGAAACTAAACTCAATAAGGAACAGTTCTGCAGTTCCTTAATGTTTAATTATTTAGTATGACAGATAATTTGAACTTCTAGTCTAGATTTATGAGGTTATGTTGTGACATAAAATCATGCGCAAAGCCAAATCAGGTCAGTGCTAAACGTCAAGGTGTGCACAGAGCACCTGAGCCATCGGCAGCTCAATGGAGAGCTGGGCTGGCATCTGAAGACCTGCAGTCCCGCCCTGCTTTGCAGACCTCAGACAGCTCCCCAGTGCTCCGAGCAGAAGCTTTGCATTTACAGTCCCTTCCAACCATGGAATTCCACATTTCTAGGGCTTACCAGAGGTTAAGGTTTGAGCAATAAAGATACCATTGACTGTTGGGCAAAGCTGCGGAGTCCAAGTCAAAGGTTTCAGGTTTGTATTCCTAATTCTGCTCAGAGCAGCTGGGGTATAACAAGTTAGTGGAGAACGATCTGGGGAATGTGGTTTTCTAAGATGTAGGGGTGGGGTTTAGTAACAGCCCAGTTTACTTGATGTGTCTAAAAAATTAGTTCAGACAAGTACTTTGATGGAATTGAACTAACGTTCAATTTAGTCAAAGAGTGGAAGCAATCCGACGTGCACACACAGCCCGATATGCAAAGATTTCTTGTTATTGCTATTCAATTAGATCCAAATTTTTTGTACAATTTCATTTCCTTTAGTTTAGTGACTACAAAACTCAGTAAATGTATTTCTCTGTAATGTTCAACAATTAAGTATATTTGCACATTTTTTTCTATGAGTCAGTGATGGGGTGGCAAATGGTTTAAGGCCAACTAAATTACTTTGAATCTTGTGCCATTAACCTCTTTTTTGGATATTTCCTTTGAACTACCTATCTGCATGGCAGAATAGATTGTCGTTAAATAACTGATCAGTATTCACTCCCATAGAACCAAAGTAGGAGTCAGTGACAATGCATTCTTATTAAGGTGACTGTGCTTTTGATATGTAAATATAGATCTTCTAAAGTTCTTTTTATATTCTAGAAAATGTTCAGAATAAATGCGGCGTTCTCGACACACACACAAAGATAACTATGTGAAGAAATGAATATGAGAGTTAGCTAGATGTCATTCCACAGAGTGTTTCTACTTCAAAAATGTTTTGTACATGATAAATATATTCCATTTCAATTGTCAACTTGAATAAAATTTAGAAAATTTAAAAACATAAACAAATAAAATCTTTATAAATTAGCTGGCAGACTAGAGTATGTCATCCACTAACATCACTGGTGAAATTACCGAAAGCCTATATCCAAGATACATTAAAGCAAGAATTCATACTCTCCTCTCATTACACAGCTGAGGACAAAGAAAAAGTCCATTTTTGCTGCATGTGGCTAAGAACTAGATGCTCTGCCTTATAACTCGCTGTAAATTGTTTTCCTTTCAGCTTTTCTATCACTTATTTGTTGAATTAGCCAGGATTATTTTGGCTGTAAGGGACAGAAATCCATGCAAACTAGCTTAAAATACAAAAAAGGGGGGGTGATTGTGTCTTATTAGAAAAGTGTAAGGCTTCAGGCAGAGTCGGGTGCTGAGCTCTGAATTTTATTCTGTTTTTCACTGGCTTTTTTCCTGTAGCCTTTTGTCCAAACTGCTAGAAATGAAGTCTGTGGGCATTCCAACTCAATGGTCCTCACAGCGTGAGGTGCAGGACAAAGAAAAAGCCTGTCTTCCTGCATCCGCTTAGCACATTCAGTAAGAAGCCTCTGACTGAGTATTATCATGGCCAGGTGGACCTGACTGGGCGTCCTGGTTTTGTCCTCACACAAAGCAAGAACACTGGGTAGGCAACATCAACAAGGGTGGCTGCATCCATGGGCAGAACGGTGATTTGGTTGGATTGCTGTTTGGCGAACACAAAAATGCTGCAGAGAAATAGCAGCGATGTCCCTAAGAACCCGCGCGGAAGAGCCCCACCCAAAGTAGAAACAGTCACAGCTTGAAACACTTTAAATCCATTTCTCCAAAACATTGTCTTGGTTTTAATTAAATTTGAAGTTGAATTGTTCTCAAAATTATTTACAATTTGTTTCCATATATCTTCTTAACAAAAAACACTGCTTTAATTTGTTTTTATAATGTTTAGATTCACAGGCACATATCAACATATAACAGAAATACCTTTATATTTCCATGTAGGATCAAGTTGGCCAAAATACCTTCCGATTCTGACTCTTTTCTGTACATGACCTCATTTAGCATTTTTGCACATGATGAAAATCAAACCAACAAACTAGTTAGAATAAGCAAGGCCCCAATGTATAGATAAATTATTTCCATGTGTGATACCACTTCTACAAAATATATTTTTAGTTGGAGATAATTTCATGTTCTTTCTGTTGCTTTTGTTATGTGGTTCAAATAATGAATACATCCTTCCTTTTGCTACTATTTTCATATTCAATGACATTAATTACAGAAAATAAAACTGGTAAAAATATATTTCTCGTAAAAATTTCTCCTTTAAAACTCCTAAATCTAGAAAAGATAAAAATAGCAATTTTGTCTTATGTTTTTCTCTTCAAAACTAAATGTTGAAAAACTTTCTTGTCCTTGCTAATATTGCCATATTTTCCAAGTAGTTTTTTTTTTAATTGCAAACACTAAAGAAATTAATGAGAGTGGGAGAGATTTTTGTGCTTTTTTATCAGGCCTATATATGACAATTTCACCAACGTGATATCCCTCTTAATCTCCCTCCTCTACTACCCCTGAAAGTGTAACTTTGAAGGAATAGTTTTAGAGATATCAAGCTTGAAAGGGCTTTTGAAATATTTCATTTCTAAGCCGTGTCAAAAATAGGCATGTTTGTTAAAAAAAAAAAAAAATCCCTTTACAAAGAAGCTTGTCTGGGGAAAGTATTCTTCAAAACTGTAGACATTTCTCTCAGAAAGCTTCTGTTCCAAGTCAGGCAGCTTATTGTTCTGATCTCGCAGCTCAGTCCCGCAGCTTGAATTTCTTTTCAAAATTGTTTAATGACTTTTAAGAATGTGTTTCTTGCTAAGTCTTGTGAGCTTCTGGTGTCAATGTTTGCCTTTTGATTTCTGTAATTCAGTTCACATTTGTGCTCTTGACCCTTTCTAAAACAAGGGCCAGAGCGGTCTGGCTTTTTGTAAAACATGAGATCACCCATCTTGAAACCCTGGAGCTTTACAACGATGCTTTCCTCACTGCATTCACTTACCAAGCTTGCCAAATACTTGTACATATCCAACTCATTCTGTCACGATTTTGGATAACGTAGATTCATTGTTATTTGACAAATGGTTCAGATTTGAATGCCTAAATCAGACCTGACACTCAGAAGTTAAAGGAAACAAATCAGTAATTTGCTGCACTTTTAGATCACTTACACTTCCTCTTTCAACCAAAAGAAATAAACCATATTTCAATATCTCCACCACATGTAAGCTTTCTTCGAAAATGCATTTAAAAAATAATTTCTGTTTCCTCGTGGCCAACGAGGCTGCCTGCATGGCTGGCCAGACCGACCAATGTTAAAACATTTTCTTTTCCTTCTGGAATGTAGCAACAACTCTGTCGGGCCCTGTTTTCTTAGAATCCGGAATGTATTTCTGTTTAGCATGCTCCTAACAATCTGAAACCCTGTAAGGGTGTTATTTTAACTCTGTTTCACAGACAGCAGCAGCCTCTGCTTCAAACCTGGCTACGAGATCATGCCTGGACCAGCATCCGCAGCGCTGGACAGGCACCTCCAAACGCACACCCTTTCCGTGGGGGAGGTGAGGCTGGAGAGCTGGTTGCATCTCTTCGCCTCAAGGTTTCATCTTTGGCTGTGTAGAGTTCCAAATTCCAATTTTATTGGTTTGTCTTAGTTTAACCAATTGATTTGACATTTAAGTGCATATAATGATTCCTACCTTATCATTTTGTAATGAAAAATACAATTACCATTAGACAGTAACAATTTTATCCGCTAGTCAGTGCATTCTCTTCCCAATAATGATACATTGGAAATTTGTTCGAATTCAGAAGGTGGTATATTAATGTGTTTGTGCTGTGTTTGTCCTGGGTAACTGATGAGCAGTTGTCTTGTCGTGCTGGAAGATGGGGTCTTGCAGGGTCCTCACATGGTCCACAATGGGCAGAAGAACAGGAAGGTCCCAGAGGCTCCGCCCAGCCCCCTCACAAGCCACTGTGCAATCACTTGCCACGAGGCCTCACCTAGTAACACCACTGTGGGAGTTAAATCACAGCCTGAATTTGGGAGGATTGACAGATCAGCCCAGGTGATTTGGTAAATGTGGAAAACCCTGAAAAGAAAATTAAATGCGATTAATATTAATTCATCCAAGCCAAGAACTTACCTTATGTCCCTGCTTCCATCTGGCTCTAAAAGCTGACACCAGGTGCAGTCCCTCTTTGGTCAAGAGCTTGACTTACGCCATGTCCTTAGAAAGAATCAGACACTTGGCTCTTCCTCTGAGGAGCTTGGATTTACATTGCAGCCCCAGGCACTGGGAGTTTTCAAGCTTTGAACAGCAGTTCCAAAGTTTCCATCACCAAACATCTCCCAAACCCAGCGCCTGGGAATAAACCTCGAATATCTGCACGGTGTTTGGGCCACGCAAACCTGACCTTGGTCATTTCTTCATGTTTCTAGCCCTCCAGACACCAGGTGCAAGATTCTGCCTTCATCCTGCCCTTTTTAGTCCTTTTGATTGGTCTTGAATCCAATGAAAGCTCTAAAAAGAAAAGATTTCATTCTCAAGTAGGATAGTTCAATGACAGTGTAACAAAAGGATCTGTTTACAAAGCTCTGAACGAGGCCTAAGGCGACCCGGAGCCTTTAGAATACATCTGTGACCTCCCGAAGGCCAGAGGAGGCAGGAAAAAGCAGTTCTTTGGACCCGGAAGAGAAAGTTACAGAGAGCGGAAGAGGGAAGTGTGATTTGAGGAACATACCACAGTCAGCTTTACAGCAAAGGGGGCCGGGGAGCCGGACCCTGACCTCACTTTTCCCTTGCTTCCCACTGTCTGTGGGGCTCCCCAGAGGGCCAGGAAGGCCAACACATTCCCACAGCCAGGCTTTCAGGGCAGGGAGGAGGGTGGTGGAGGATGGGATGAATTAAGAAAGGAAAATGTAAAGTATCTGGCATGATTCCCCTGTCATCCATCAAAATACATTGATTTCTATTTCTTTTTTGTCCCCCCACCCTGAGACAGAGTTCTGGGAGTTGTACACAATTTTTTCACAAGAGAGAGACAGTTAGGAAATTTGAATCTTGACAGTGTCTGGTGTCACCTCACATCACAGCGCCTTTGATGTTACTAACAATCACACCGGCCCCACTCTTACCCTGGAGAAGGTTTATAAATCTGTTTTTTCTTACTTCCCAAGAACAGGGAACAAATCTGATTTCCCTTTGTATTCCTAACGCTGCCCACTAGATAGCCATCACTCAGGAACATCCGCTCATGGGACTGATTATCCGGGTCCAAGCCAGGGCTGGGCAGAGTTTCCCCCTCCGGGGCAGTACCTGGAATAGCACTAAGCTGTCTTTTTGACAGTGTCTTTTTCAGTATTCCTTCCGGGTCTTCAGAAGCTTCAGTTACTCCTTATCATTACGCCATCCCATCACTCTCCTTCATTTACCATAGCCTCACGACGTTCCAATTTCCCAGTTTGCAACTTACTTTCCATTGATTTCATTTTAGATAGCTTCCTGGCGACATGTAGTAAGGCATCTGAATCTCATCCATAACATGTCTTCAAATTACATTTTGTAGAGTTTTCTTTGGAAGAGATTCCTTGCAGGTTGTTAAAAGCATCAAAAGCTTATTGATGTTAGTATCGAATCAGTCTGTCCTTGACTCTGCATTATGGATTGCATATGAGAAGTTCGCATTTACATAGATAAAAGAACAAAAAATAAGTAAATTCACTCGATGTTGAGTTGAACGAATTGTTGACAATCTGATTACCTCTCTGAGGGCACATGCCTGGACACTACCCACGTGCGTGGGACAGCAGAAGCCGCGGAGGGGGGGGTAGACAGAAACACGGAAACAGGTTCACTGCACAGAAAGCCTGGGGCTTTCCAAGAGCCTCGGCTCTGGTCCTGAGGGCAAGCACGTGTACAGTGGACCTGTGCCCCTGATGGCTGCAGGGAAACACGCAGTGGTGATCCTGGCATGTAACCGGTATCAGGCAAGCATGGAAAGAGAAAATAGTAGCAAGGAATTCTGACATGAGCAAACTCTTAAATACCTACTAGTTGGACTAGTTGGTACATAGCTATTGCCAGGATGCTTATAGCATGCCAGGAGAGATCACAGAAGAAACTAAGCACACCATCACCTTATTCTTGAACTTCTAGCCTGCAGAACCGGGAGAAAATAAATTTCTGTTATTTAAGCCTCTGAGTCTCTAATATTTTATTATGATAACCCAAACTGACTACTACACTTTGCCAGATACTGGGTCAAACTTTTACATATAATTCTAGTAAGAAACCTGTGGGGTGTTTTTATGATCTTTATTTTAAAGATACAAGCAATTGAGGAATTAGGGCTTCAGCTAACTTCTTTACGGGTTTGGAATGCAGGCAGCTTGATTTACACTATTCCAAATTTCCTCTTCCTCCTTTTCCAAATTTCCTTATAGGACTTCAGACAGTTTGGATTGGGGCCAAATCTAATAGCTTTATTTTAACTTAATCATTTATTTAAATGTCCTACCTATAAATAAAGTCTCATTCTGAGAAACTGGGGGTTAGGGCTCTGAAATACAAATTTAAGGGAACCCAGTTCAGTCCATAACGGTAAACACCCAATAAATTTCAGTGCTGTCTAGAAGGGCATGGAGACCAGCCAGAATAAGAAGATGACATTGATTCCCTCATTTGTGCAACAAATATTGAAAAGCATACTGTGTACCAGGCTTTGTTCTAAGCTCAGGAAATAGAGCAATGAATAAGACAGAAAAGTTCCTGCTTTAGGTAGCTTCCATTTTAGGGGAAGAGTTGCAAAAAGAGAACCATACTGTTGTAACCAATTAATGAGACAACAAGGGAGGGTGTCCAAAAATAGAGCTCTTTATTTTAGCTGGTACCCAGCGGAGTCCCCTATGCCAGAACAAAGAGGAGCCCCGGAGGCAGATAGAGAGCAGTTTCTATAGTAGCAAGCAGTTGTACAGAAGCCAATAGTGACGGTTAATAAAGTAATTTTACAAACTTATTGGTTAGGCTTTTAGGTGCGGGGTATTTTGGCATTATTTCATTGGGCAAAAGGAACATCTTTTATGGGTTGCTAGAGGACGGGAAGGTGCATTTCGTCACTATGGGGGAATTCATCTAGCCTAAACAAAGGCGAAGCATATCTAACGGTATTTGGCGGGAAGCAGGAGCTGAACAGGCGAAATGGCGGTCTGTTCATAAGATGGCATTAGCCTAGTCAGGTTACAACCTTCCCCACTGATTTTATGTGCACGAGTCAAATCATTGACTCGTTTGGTCGGTCAATTATGGGGAGTTGTTCCCATCCTTGAGATCTGAGCACCATGAGCTTAATGGACTGAACTCTGGAATTAACATATCTAATTAGACCGTTGACAACACAGGGTCCTATGGTAAGGAGGACTAGTAATATAATCAGGGGTCCAATTAGGGGCAAGAGGTAGGGGAGCATCCCGTTCCATGCTCCCCAAAAAGGGTTATCGAATAGCTCCTTTCTTCTTTGTAATAGGTCTTCTTGTAATTTTTTAATCTTATCTCTCACAATACCTGACTTATTGGCATAAAAGCAACAGCGTTCTTGTAGGGCTAAACAGATTCCCCCTTGTTCAGCTGTCAACAGGTCTAATCCTCTTCTATTTTGAAGGACTACCTCTGCTAGGGAGTCTATCTGATCTTGGATGTCCTGTATGGTCCCAGATAAAGCTTGAACATCCTCAATCAACTGGTTGGAAAGCTTTGCATAAGAATGTACAGCAATCCCCAGGCCTGCAGAGCCCGTGGCCATGGCTCCCGTGACGCCTAGTCCCACCAATATAGGAATGAGTTCAACTGCTCTTTTATGCCGTCCGGCTATATATTCAAAGCTAGGAATAGGTACGGGTTCATCTCCTGAAATAATGTCTAAATCAGGCAAAAGGGAAGCTAAGACACATAACCCAGTCCAGTTTACAGGAAGGAAGGTGAAAGCCAGATTTTCCCCACAAATGAATACATGACCTCTGGGGGGGCAGAGAGGGTCAGAGCGATTCTGTATGTGGCTACATGAAGCAAAAACGGCAAACCCAACATCAGTATCAAAGCTATTGTTTTTTTTTTTTTTTTTTGTGGGTACCAGGGGGTCGACCTCAGGACCTCGCGCACCAGGAGGCGCCCGTGCCGCTGAGCGATATCACCGGCCCCTTTTTCGTATGTGGGTTCCGGGAGCCGAACTCGGGCCCTCGCGCTTGCCGGGCAGGCGCTTAAGCCGCTGAGCCATCTCACCGGCCCAAAGCTATTGTTTTGAAATTGGCCCTGAATACTGTTAGGGTCGGGACACCCGCTGCGTGAAGGAAGACTCCAAGAAGCATTCTCTCATGCAAAGGGCAAGGGGTTTTATTATCCAAGCATGCCTGGGGCTCCCTGAACACACAGGAACAGTGGGCCCCTAGGTTTGCCTGTGCAGGGCTTATATGTCTATAGAACAAAAGGAGGAGGGGTCTTTGCAAGCGCGGTTACAGAAGCAGATAGCATTGGTTAGTTTAAACAGCTTTTTACATTCATTGGGAGAAGACACTCATATGGGAGTTTTTAGGCTGGCTGACCGAGCGGGGAGGATGTTTTCTAATATGGGCAGCAGGTGGTCCGGAACAGCACAATCTGCAATCCTTGCAAATTTCTTAGCCCAGGGTCAGTCGTTATCTTGCAGCCCAGTTCCCTGGTCTGTGGTCAGCTTTGTTTTGTTTTTATCTACTTTAGGTAGCTTTGTAACAGCTCAATTCCCGGAACATTGGGAGGAGGGGGACAGTATAGACTGTGCATTCCCAGAAGGGAAAATTTCTCTTACAATACAAGAGACATTGTTAAAGTCTACAGGTTGAACTCTAAAAGAGGGGGTATAAGAGCAGTTTGGGCTACTGGAGTCAAAGGCAATTGGGGTTACATTAGAGGGTACCGCCAAGGGTATGGGGGTACCAAGAGTTAAGCACAACCAGCAATTTCCAGCTAGGCTTGGGTTGGTCATATTGAGAGCCTGATGGGTGGCCCTTAGTATGTCTGAGGTTTGAGTGTCTAAATCAACCCCTTGTGACTTGGGAAGGGCTAGCGGGTGGTAGTTTACCTTGGGGACCATCCGTTCCCAAATTTCTTGCAACCTCTTCTGTATGTATTGTTGTCTAATTTGGTCCTGTGGACCCCCTCCATCTGATACATGGATGGGGGCAGTCCGATTCCAACAGACTGGTTTACCAACTGTGCCTGAGCAAGAAGCCTGAAGGTACCTAGAGGTTCCGACTACTTGGGGCATGGTGGACCAGTCCCCATTGGAGCCAAAATTTCTAGTATTTTGTAGGACAGCTGTAAAATAAGTGAGGTTGCTGGGGCCCCTACATTCATGGGCCTCGGCATAACATGTTGAATGCATTTGGGAGTAGTAAGTGGTGCATTCAGTGGGACAGGGTGGCGTTGAGCCTGAATTGGGCTTAACTTGGGGTTTTCCTAGGCACTGCCAGGAAGCTGACTTTCCAACCCCCATTGTCATGTGTTCATTGTTTTTAACCAATTTTGCCGTTTTGTCCCTGCAGTCAATGGTCCACATGACAAGATGACCTTTTCCCTGCCATTTTCCTCCCTCACAGTTACAGGGGTTGCTGTATATGGCTATAAGAAGTTGTTGCTTATTTACTGGGGCTTCCAGGCCACTCATCACAGGTGGGGGCAGCAATATTAATAACATCGGTGACATTAACACATATATGGTCAAGCAGAACATTTTTTTAGCTTAATCTTTAGGGGGTTGGTTCCCCTTTCCACCGTCCACTTATCTGGTTCCATGGTTGGAGAGTCTGAGGTCGGCAGTGCTTTAAAGTGGCTGTGGTGGATCCAGGCGGTCTTTCCAGTGACCTTGATAGTGGTTGGAGTGCTGAGAATGATGGTGTACGGCCCTTCCCACCTGGGTTCGAGTCCAGCTTGGCGAAATCGCTTGTGGAGTACCTGGGTACCTGGCTCCACCGCTTGAACAGGTTCTGTGGTCGGTGGGTCAGGTGGTGGGTGTTTTTGGCGGAATACCCGATGGATGGAGGAGAGCATGGGCTGTAGAGCCTGAAGAGACTTAACAAGATCCTGATTAGTAAGTTCCGCAATCTTTTCCTCAGCCAGCCTAGGCAACAGAGGGGGAGGTTGGCCAAACATGGCCTCAAAAGGGGAAATTTCCGATACATAGGGAGTGCATCTGGCCCAGAGGAGGGCAAAGGGCAGGAGGCTCACCCAGTTCTCACCAGTTTCTAGAGACATTTTAGTCAAAGTAGACTTTAAGTTTTGATTCATCCTCTCTACTTGTCCTGAACTTTGAGGTCTATAGGCACAGTGTAGTTTCCAATTAATCTGAAGTGCCTGAGTTAATTTTTGCATGACCTGAGCTATGAAAGCCGGGCCATTGTCGGACCCCAGGGATAAGGGCAAACCAAATCGAGGTATTATTTCATAAAGTAGTTTTTTGACCACTACAAGAGCTGACTCCGAGCAAGTGGGGTAAGCTTCCACCCACCCAGTGAAGGTATCAACCATGACCAATAAATATTTGTGTCCTCCTTGGCCAGGCCCCTTTAATTCATTGAAATCTATTTCCCAATGTTCTCCAGGTGATGTGCCTCAGTATCTGGTCATTTCAGGAGGCTTGTCATTTTTGGGATTTACTAATTGGCACTGTTCACAGCGTAGGCTCGAGGAATGGGTCAGCTTGGTAAGCTTGGGGATAAAGAACCTATCTCTAAATAAGTTAGCCAATTTGGTTCCTCCCAGGTGAGTGGCCCTATGAGCTTGCTGGATCAGTTCTCGTCCTAGAGCCTCAGGAATTAATATTCTTTTATCTGGGAGCCGAAGCCATTTGTCTGAGTCTCTGGGTTTGGCATTTAGTTGGGCTGCCAAGTGTTGGTCGCCGGCAGAGTATATTGGATCTGAGATGGTTGGGGGCAGGAGTAATAGAGCCTTTGTCTCAGGAGGCCCCACTGATTTTAGGGCGGCTGACCGAGCGACCTGATCTGTGAAGTTATTTCCTTTGGAAATGGGGTCAACTCCATTCGTATGCGCCTTACAATGCATAATTGACACTTTGAGGGGTAACCAGATGGCTGCCAAGAGGTCCAGTATTTGGGGGGCATTTTTAATCTTTTGTCCCCCTGAAGTTAAAAGTCCTCG
Organism: Erethizon dorsatum; assembly: GCA_028451465.1. Classification (NCBI taxonomy): domain Eukaryota; kingdom Metazoa; phylum Chordata; class Mammalia; order Rodentia; family Erethizontidae; genus Erethizon; species Erethizon dorsatum. Next base: position 57,564,855 of record CM051830.1, on the reverse strand, counting down.
CTCCTGATAAATGGCCCCATGTACATGCACTGTGGCGAAGGCGTAACGACTGTCAGTGTAGATATTGACCTTTTTTCCTTCACTCAGTTTTAAGGCCTGAGTCAGAGCTATGAGCTCCACCTTTTGGGCCGAGGTTCCAGGATCTAGCCCTTGTGACCACAGCTCATGGGTTACAGAAACTACTGCAGCCCCTGCAACTCGCTTACCTTCATGGATGTAACTACTACCGTCAGTAAACAATGTGAGTTCGGCATCATCAAGCGGAGTGTCAGTGAGGTCCTCCCGCAAGCCGGAGATGGCCTTGGTGATAGCCAAGCAGTCATGAAGGGGTAGCGAGGGGTCATCATCAGGAAGCAAAGTAGCAGGATTTAGGCTGGAAGCCTCTCTGAACTGGACTGACATTGGATCAAGAAGCAGAGTCTGATAGTGGAGGATTCGAGCGTCTGACATCCATTTAGTTGGTGGGGCCTTTATGAGAGTCTCTAGGCTGTGGGGGGTTACTGTTTTTACGAACTGACCAAAAGTCAGTTTTCTGGATTCTTGAGCCAAAAGGGCTGCCGCAGCAAGCATGCAAAGGCATGTAGGCCATCCTGTGTCCACACTATCCAGTCGTTTAGACAAGTAGGCCACTGGACGATGCCAAGGGCCTAAGTCTTGAGTGAGCACCCCTTTGGCTATTCCCCGCTTTTCATCAATAAACAGGATGAAAGACTTTTGGAGATTCGGTAAAGCTAAGGCAGGTGCCTCAATTAAAGCCTCTTTTCGTCTTTTGAATGCCAGTTCTTGGGGGTCTCCCCAAATGAGGGGATCTTGAGTTGGTCCCTTGAGAGCCTCATACAGGGGCTGTGCCAGCTCAGTGAAGTGAATGATCCATAGCCTGCAGTATCCTATTGCCCCCAGTAACTCTGGAACTTGCCTTTTGCTAGTGGGGGTTGGGATCTGCAGGATGGCTTGTACCCTAGAAAGGGATAGGGTGCGTCTCCCTTCATGTATTTGGTAGCCCAAATAAGTCACTTGTTTCTGGCATAATTGGGCCTTTTTAGCTGACACTCTATAGCCCAAATCAGAGAGAGTCTGTAATAAGGCTTGGGTGTGGCATACGCAATGTTCAAAAGTTTCAGAAGCCAAAAGCAGGTCATCTACGTATTGCAGCAGAGTCACGTCCGGGTATGCTTCCCGGAAAGAAAGGAGGTCTCTAGACAATGCTTCATCAAATAAGGTGGGAGCATTCTTAAACCCCTGGGGTAACCAAGTCCAAGTCAGCTGTTCAGTGACCCCCGTATTGGGATCAGTCCACTCAAAAGCAAAGAGGGGTTGGCTTACCGGGGCGACTGGCAGAGTGAAGAAGGCATCTTTTAAATCCAATACCGTATACCAGGTCCGTTCAGGTCCCAGGAGGCTTAAGAGAGTATAAGGATTAGGCACAGTCAGATGTAGGGTGACCACATGTTTGTTTACCTCACGGAGGTCCTGGACGGGTCTGTAATCTTTGGTTCCAGGCTTTTGAACCGGCAGCAGAGGAATATTCCAAGGGGAGAAGCAAGGTCTCAGAATCCCTTGGCCTTTGAACCTGGAAATATGCAATGCTATGCCTCTTCTAGCATCTATATTGATGTGGTATTGTCTAAGTCTGATGGGTGAGGCCATGGGAAGCAATTCTATGACCAGAGGAACTTGATTTTTTGCCAGACCTGGGGGATTTTGTTCTGCCCAGACCTGGGGTATCTGTTGAACCCATCTGCGTAATAATTTGTCCCCACGCCCTTAGTCCTCTGGTTGCAATGTCTCTTGAAATAATAAGTGTCCTTCTCCCTCAGGGTATAGAGCCAGCACCTTAATTTGGGACGTACCCAATTTTATTTGAGGTTCCTCTGTGTCAAAACTCAATTGGACCTTTAACTTATGGAGTAAGTCTCTTCCTAGCAAAGGGTCTGAACAGCCTGGTGCCCAGAGAAAAGTGTGTTGGACGGTCGGCTGTCCTGGGCGGGATAGAGCTGCTCTATACTGTTTCACCACTTGTGTCTGTCCAGTGGCACCTTTTACTCTAAAAGTTTTCCCGGTAGGGGTCCCAATAGGCTTGGTCAACACTGAGTGAGTGGCTCCTGAGTTCACAAGGAAATCAACAGGTTGGCCCCCTACTGTCAATGTTAGCCTGGGCTCCAGGGGGCCTCTGGAGCCCTGACCCCCTCAAGGTTGATTAAGGAGGGCCTTGGTGTCACGCTCTAGTTTGGCCTTTAGCTTGGGGCAATCTTTGGCCCAGTGTCCCTTTTCCTTGCAGTAAGCACATTGGTCCTTGTCCAGAGGAGGCTTTTTGCCTCCTTTGTTATTAGGCTTCTGCCCAGTTGCTAGGCACACTAGGATCTTGGTCAACTTTTTGTCGTTTACTTCTTCCTTAGTTTCTCTCTGGTCAAACACTTTTTTTTTTTTTTTTTGTGGGTACCGGGGGGTCGACCTCAGGACCTCGTGCGCCAGCAGGTGCCCGTGCCGCTGAGCGATATTACCGGCCCCTTTTTCGTATGTGGGATCCGGGAGTCGAACTCGGGCCCTTGCGCTTGCCGGGCAGGCGCTTAAGCCGCTGAGCCATCTCACCGGCCCCTTGGTCAAACACTTTTTGAGCTATCTCTAACAACTGGCTAAGGGGGGCTCCCTCAAAACCCTCAATTTTTTGTAACTTCCATTTTATATCTGGGGCCGACTGGGTCACGAACGCAATATTTATGGCTCGTGCATTTTCAGGTGCCTCCGGATCTATAGGTGTATAGATGCGGTAGGCTTCACGTAATTTTTCTAAATAGACAGAAGGGGACTCATTTGCCAATTGTCTTACCTCGGAAACTTTAGACAAGTTAGTAGGCTTCCGGGCGGCGGCCTTAAGGGCTCCTAGAAGCAGCTGGCGATACCTTTCGAGAGCCTCCTTACCTCTATCCGTGTTTGGGTCCCAGTCCGGGCGTGAAAGGGGAAAAACAAGGTTTTGTCGATCCAGATTATCCGTGGGAGTTCCATCCAGACCGAGTACAGCTTTACGAGCGGCGGAACGAATCCGGTCCCGTTCCTCAGCTGTAAAAAGAGTCTGGAGCAACTGCTGGCAATCATCCCAAGTGGGACGATGGGAATGGACAATGCTCTCGAGGAGACTTGTTAGTCCCTGAGGGTCTTTAGAGAATGGCGGGTTTTGATGCTTCCAGTTATAGAGGTCCGAGGTAGTGAAAGGAATATAAATCATCATAGGGACCTGATCTGGACCCGCAGGAGCTCCACGGAGGGGGTAGAGGGGAGTAGGGTCAGAGTCGCGAGAGGAGATGTCGGGGGATGAGGAGCGATGACGTCGACGAGTGCGTCGGGAGCTGAAGGGAGGGGCAGGAGTCAGGGGAGGGGTTGAGGGTTGAGGGGGTACGCTAGGGCTGGACGGGCGGCTGCAGCCGGGCGGGTGGAGGGATAAGGGGGAGGGAGTTCCTCTGGGGCTGAGGGTTCCAGGATGGGAGAAGGCTTAGGGGGGTGTCACCTTGAGAGCGGCGATAGTCGGAGGACAAACTGGGTGGCGGCTCAAGGTTTGGTTATATCTTTTTAACCAAGGGGGTGGGTCATAGATAAGGTCGATCCACACCTGGATGCAGGTGAACTGGTCCGGGTGGCTAGGGGCTGAAGATCTTCTGTCTCAGGCTCTGTGCAAGGGGAAGAGAGAAAGAGCCCTCGGCAGCCATGTGCCGCTGGAGAGTATGGGCCGTTCAAGTTCACAAAAGGTCCGACGTTTACCCGGATAAACAGGGTCTCCCTAACCCTTCGCTCGTTCTCTGAAAACTGAAAAATGGTCAAAGATTAGTTGAAGGGGGTTGGCGGTGTGGACGGTCCTTGTCCCATGCTATGTAGAGAAACAAAGAAAGATGGACGGACACGAACAAAGACAAAACAAAGGTACAAACAACACAGATTACTCGGCGATCCGAATTTTTCTGAAATCAAATTTATAGCAATTTATAGTTCCATTGAAAACACAAATTATCCTTAGGAAAACCAAGGCCTAAAAGGCCTAAAACCAACGACCGAAGTCCAAAATCCCTAAGGCAAATAAACGGAGGGCGTCCCACTCCACCGGCTCAGGGAAGCACGTTCCCGTCGCCCCAACTGGTGCGCACCATCCAAATTGGAACAAAATTTAGAGAGTGTCTTACCTTTTAGATGCCAAGGAAAAAATTGAGAGGCCAAAATAAGGGATCCCGGACGAGCCCCCAAATGTTGTAACCAATTAATGAGACAACAAGGGAGGGTGTCCAAAAATAGAGCTCTTTATTTTAGCTGGTACCCAGCAGCGTCCTCTATGCCAGAACAAAGAGGAGCCCCGGAGGCAGATAGAGAGCAGTTTCTATAGTAGCAAGCAGTTGTACAGAAGCCAATAGCGACGGTTAATAAAGTAATTTTACAAACTTATTGGTTAGGCTTTTAGGTGCGGGGTATTTTGGCATTATTTCATTGGGCAAAAGGAACATCTTTTATGGGTTGCTAGAGGGCAGGAAGGTGCATTTCATCACTATGGGGGAATTCATCTAGCCTAAACAAAGGTGAAGCTTATCTAACGGTATTTGGCGGGAAGCAGGAGCTGAACAGGCGAAATGGCAGTCTGTTCATAAGATGGCATTAGCCTAGTCAGGTTACAACACATACGAACTACTGAAAAATCATTTCCGTTACACTCGGTAAAAGCCTCATACCTACATGTGGAATGTAAAGTGTAAGTATGAATACCAACACTTATCCCTAAATTTAGATTTTATGAAGTATGCAATTGGAGAAATGCACATTTTCTTTCTTTTATTAAGGAAGGAGTGTGGGGCGGTGTCTCTATACAAGTCCAAGGGAAAACTAGAAACACTGGACTGTTTAGGAATGGTTAAAGACAAACCGCTCCCTTGCCCGGAAGATGCCGAAGTGTGCCTTTCCGTTGATCCTTCTGTTCTAGAACCATCTGGTCCCAGTATAGATTCACAGAGGCCGAGAAGCTGTGAAACTGAAGAAAAGAGGGAGAGGGATCCATAGTTGCACAGAGTACAATTTATTGGGGATTTTCTGGCAGAAGTGTGGTACTGGGTGGCAGCAAGTTCAGTTGTACCCTTCCGTGTGGGTCCAAAGCAGGAGCACTGATCATCCTAGCTGGAATGACCTCAAGGTAATATCAAATAGGCATACAGCTGGCACCAGGGTCTGGTCGTCAGCGTTCACATACCGCTCTAATGGTCTCGTCTCTTTCTAGTATGATGGGAAATTCTACAGGGAAAATTGGCTAGGGTTATTCTGGGGCAATCGTGGGGTTAAAACTCATGATGGCTACAGCTAAATCCATACACTTTTCTATACAGATTTCTACCCTGTGATATTTTGAAATATTTATTTGGTCTTCATTTTGCTTCCTGGCATACAACTCCATGAAACCTGTGGAATCGCTAGAGGGATGAGTGTTTTCCACATCCAATGAGAGGACTGGTGTCTAGATGGACTCATGACAGGGAAGGTCCCTAGAAAGATCAAGGCGCTTTGATCCAACGGCCAATGTCACAATCATTCATGTAATCATAATGAAGCCTCCATAAACCCCCAAAGGGACAGAGTTCAGACAGCTTCTGGATGGTTCTCTACATGGCAGTTCCTTGAAGATGGCTCTCCAAGAGAAGGCATGGAAACTCTGTACCCTTTCCAAAGTGGAGGGGTAGGGGTAGTGACATGGGGCTGGGCCCACAACCAGGGGGATGTGGCATAGTCACTAGCTAGAATTTAGTTGAGCTGGGTATGGCAGCACAAATGGTCTAGAGGCTGAGGCAGAAGGATCATGAGTGCAAGGCCAGCCTGACCTACAGAGTGAGACCCTTCCTCTAACACCCTCCCCAAAAAAGAATTTAACTGAACCAGAGGTGCCCCACTGGTGTCTGCCGTGCAACTGATTGGGTGGTGTGAGGGGCAAAGTGCTCACAGCTGTGTTATCAGAAGTATTGTGCTGAGTTGGACGGAAATAGGGAAAGCTTTCGTTTAGATCCCGTATCTTCATTAACCCTTTATAATAGAATTTTTCCTCAAATAAGAACCAAGAAAGTAAAGCAGCAGTGAACAGGGAGAGGAAGACAAAGAACGTCAGATGTATGAAATAGGAAGAACAAGACTGAAAAAGTCCACTGAAGGAGCAACGCCCAGAAAAGGCACAAGAAATGACTCTTGGTCTTTGGGCCAGGAAGAACAGGAGCGGGGATGGGTTCACTTTGGACCGTTTTGTCCTCAGCAGTGAGAACCGAATGAGGATATCCAGACACAGCTGCAAGCAAAACCAGGTGTCCACGCTGACACAAGGATTGTGATTTCTTAGAGGAAGAGAGAGAGAGAGAGAAATAGAGAGACAGAGACTGAGACAGAGGCAGGCACAGGAAGCAAGGATTTCAATGTACCTCGGCCGGGGTGGGAAGGGAGGAGAATGAGGAGCAGAGCAATGAAACCAAAGGAGAAAAGCAGGGCAGGTCCTTCAAGGAGCCCCGGAGGAACAGAGCACCAGAGGTGGCGGGAAGGAACCGGGGAGGAGACTCCAGGCAGTAAAAGTGGATGCTGCAGAGGGCGAAAGAGGGTGAGGAATGGAGAGAGCTGCTGTGCTCAGGTCCTACGAGTTTGTTCTTGACTCTCAAGAAAGTAGATTTGATAAGGGGGAGACCCCAGATCTGAGACGTGTGCGGTGTGAGGTGGCTCTGAAGCCAGCCGGGCAAGCGGACTGTTCTCTAAAGAGGTCCAGTTTTACACGAGCAGTGGTTCCGCTTCCAAAGAGAAAGGTGATCTCAAGCGACGGTACCACCCAGGCTATGCCTGCTGTCCCTGGTGAGTGACTGAAACACTGCTGCCCCTCATCCAGTACAATCAGGACGAAACCCAGGACAGTCCCTGGCCAGGCCAAGGAACTGCGCCACACTTTCTCTAAGACAGCAAGAAAGGGGAAGAGATGATAGGCAGACACAAGGAAGAGCTAACATGATTGACAACCCGCATGGCTTGTGTGTTCCAATATTCTTTATCTTTCCACTGCGTTATGGAGTGGGATAGAGGCATGCGCCGAGAGGTCCGGAAAATGCGCTTTTTGAGGAGTGCCTGCGGTGAAAAACGGCCACTGCTGCCCCGCTGAGCCATGAAGCAGCCTTGGAGGGTCCAATACGACTCCTCTGCCTGCCATTCAACAGACCAAATCTATTTTAGACATAATTTCCTATTAGGATTTATATACCTTTACAGTCTGGGACTTTTAAAATTTTTAATCATTCTTTAGACTTACTCACATTTTTATATCTAAAGTGGGTATTAATTCGATAACTGAATGACAAGTAATTACTTGGAAATCAATCCATTTCTTGTTTTAGGTCAAAAGCGCCACTTTAAAGTATGTTAGCTTGAAGATGAATGTCTCTAGAAAGAACAGTAACCCAATCATGCTGCTCACCGATCCAGGCACTAATCAGATTTATGTAACGGTGACCTAATAAGTGCATACTGATCTTCTCTAGGCGCCAGGCTTTTTTTTCCTTTTGCATTGCCAGGGCTTGAACTCAAGGTCTTTCTCATGCTGGGAGATTGGTCCATCCCGAGCTGCCTCCACAGCCAAATGTTACCTATCACTAAAACATACAAAGCTGAAACACGGTTACAGAACAGTGTAAATATGATTTAGCTTGACATTTTGTTTTGCTTTTTTTTTGTTCGTTTGTGTGTGCTCCCGTGTGTTTTGGATTTTATTTTTATTTTCAATTGACAAATAATAATTGTATATCTTTGTGGGGTACAATGTGACGTTTCAAAAGCTATGCATTCTGGAATGAATAAATCAGCCTAGCTAATCACCAACTTCTGTCTTTGTGGTAAGAACACTTAAAATCCACTCTTTTAAAGTAAAGATGCAACCAACAGAAGACAGTAGGTGACAGCAAGGACCCAGGAGGTCAAACAGGGCAGGCATAATTTTCATGCCTGTGATGAGGCAGGAAGCCAGGAGATGCTGCATAAATAAGGTTTGTAAAGAAACATAGGCCTCCGTGCATTACTTAATGATACCATGGTGACTAGTAGGGCAAGTCAAATAGGCACAAATATTGGGAGAGAGCACTTTAAATTAAGCATTTTCTTAGCAGATAATTAATAGATTATTTCAGAATTTAGCTGAGTAAGAACCAGCATTATATTTGTCTGGAGAGTGGCTGGAAAAAATAAAAAATAGCATAAAAGGCTGCTTTTGCTAATAAATGAACATGATAGTGCAAAGGATGGATGAGGAAGTGCTATCTTTCATTCTGAGTCCTTCTATCTCACTGAAATTTTTATTTTGTGCATGTGTTACTTCGATAAAATATTAAACAAAGAGAACATTAACAGCATTATTATATTAACATTATAATAGATGACAAATCCTTTTTCTGAACAGTTGAGAGGCCACCGCAGCCTGTGACTTTAAGACTCCTAAGTCATGAGAAAATGATCCCAAATTTATTTGTCCAAAATGTTCGGTTTAGGAGTCAAGCTGTAGTTCAGCTGGAGGGTACTTGCTAGCACATTCAAGACCCTGATTTCCATTCCCAGCAGCAGCGCACATGTGCACACACACACACACACACACACACACACAATTTGTGTTCAGTAACCCGGGGAAACAAATTATTTTAAGAGATTAAAGGGAAATTCATACCTCTAGATGACAGGTCCAGTCTTGTGCTACTCTACCTTCCGACCTAAGGAGAGAGGTATGAAAAGTGATCCATCAATCACTTTTCCTCCGGCAGACCTCAGAGCTCTGAGCCTTGAGTGCGTGACTACCCAGAGCTCCCATAAAATTAGCAGTTGACACCAGCCCTGCAGGCTGCAGTTTTCTTGCAGTCTACTGATCACTACTTATTTGTTTTTTGTTAGATTCCCTAGGCTTTAGCTTTGTAGAAAGGAGCTTAGCTTGATGCAGTGAAATCAGATTAGAAACCGTTCACCTGGTCTGACTTTGTTTTCATTAATATTTCTTAAATAACAGGTCAGTAAATGCTGACGTACCCACAGATCCTATTTGACCACTCTACATACCTAGATAAATCCAGGCAACATCTTTCCAGGATGCCACAGACATCGGACATTCAGGGTTTCCTCCAGCCTCAGATTACTACTAACGCTCTCGTGGGGTTGCATAAATCACAAAACCACTCCCTGGCTTCTCTGGCTGGATTTGGCTCTGACACAAGAAACTGCATTTAAGGACTGACTGTGTTGTCAGCATTCTCGCTTGAATCTCATTAGTGATTTCTTCAATGTACTGACCTCCTAAGTAGGTTTTGGTAATTGTGTATCTCCGTAAGACTTTCAGGAGCTTGTAGGGTATCATTAAGCTGAGTGTACTAATGGGTTGATCCAGAAGCAACCAGAACTGGTGGGATTTGTACTGTGACTTGAATTGAAATATCAGGAGAAAATGCATCCTTAAGCAGATGCTTCCTGACCCCAAATTGGAAATCAGGAGGTGAAATGCTTAGCACTTCAGGTGAAATGAAATCTACATGAGGACACACACTTGCTGCCAAGGCCTGGTGAGGGCCTCTGCACGCACACACAAGCTCAGGTGTGTGCTCGGGGGAAAGGTGAGCCCAGTGCCTCCCTACTTCAGAGCACTGGGTCATTCTGCAGTCGCTGGGCACTGGGGAAGAACATGGAGCATGTTCACAACAAGGAAGTCAGCATAAATCTCCACTCTTTGCAAACCAGCGTTGACTGGCACTTTGGATTTTCAGAGCATTTCACACGCAGCCACACAATTGGTTTTAAAGATGTCCATTGGATTTTAAAGAAGGAAGTGACTTCAGCAGTCATTACGAGGGAAAGCTCATAGCACCCACCTCAGCCATCCTGTGCCCGTCAGTTGTTTAACGTGTGCTCTGCCCAACATCTGTCGCAGAACCTCGGCTTCTCGAGTCAGAGATGCTGCAGCAATGGCTTTCATCTTGACACACCAGTAACGTCAGAGTTACAGTTTAGGAGCTACTGGGCACTTCCAGCCACAAGAGGGATATAGAATATTAAACCGCAGTGATGTATGGGAAATGCCAGCCCAGAAAACTCAGCTTGACCAAACTCAGCCCACAGGGGAGAAAAGGAAAAAGGGAAATCCATCTCAACTCAAGCGGCACTGCTTCCAGGTCAGCAGAAACACTAATTGTTTTATGATCGTGACTTTTTAAACTTCCGTAAGGCAAAGTAATAACAAATCTTCAAAGCCTGTCAGGCATTTTGGCCCCGGCTCATGACGTAATAACAAGCAGGTTATTGCCTTAAGTCTGACCTAATGCAAAGCATAACAGACCCAAAGTCAAGGGACCTGAGCTTCGAGCTTGTGTATTGCTTACAGAATGCAGGGTCAGGAGCATTGGGCTGGAGGTGCACATGTGAATCTCTTATATTTGCAATGGTAAATAATAACTTTTTATTTGATGTTAACATCCCAAGTTTTCTCTTGAGAAAACTGAGGCACACTTGGTTCAAGTAACTTTCCCAGCACGTCACAGCTGGTCAGAGCATAGCAAGCTTATAACGGAAGTTTCTATGACTCCAAAACCAATATCCATTTTATTAGTCTTCATCAGTTTCACAGAAATATTGGCTTGAAACCCACTCAGTTTTTCTCACTGACCTGTGAAAAATCAAATGAGTCATTATTTCTTTTAAAAGCTCCTTGAACAAATTCACCTATATTTATTGAAATGTTATTTCTGTTTAGTACTGAACTAAGTATTAAGGGAATAACTGAATTATAAAGGATAAAAGATAGCCTTTATGCAGGTGCAAACCATTGTGATCACTGTCAGTTTGTACCCAATGATAATTATGGCAGTGACTAACTTTCCTTGCACGTGAAGTACTCGGTACTTCTGGAAGCATCCCAAAATACCAAGTAGAAGAACCATTAAGCACTGAGCATCGTCCATGACTTAGTATAAAATTACTAACATCACAGGTACCAGTGCTGACCCAAAAGGTGTGACTTAACTGTGGGACTAATCATCAAAATGTGACCCAAGTTCTTAGCTCGGTTCCTCTACTGATGATCATTTTTAAGCTACTTCCCATCTCTATCCGTTCACCTTCTGTGTTTAATACAATGGAAAGAGTTAACCTGTCATTGAATGTGTTGTTGAGCTACTGCACCTCTCAGAGGCCGGTGCAAAAACATGCTGAGCCTACTAAATGTGCCATAAAAGTCCCAAGTGACATTAATGTTTAACTTTTACACGCAATATGCTATGAGATGAACAACTACACAAAAAATAAAAATGTTAAGCGCCTTTCCTGCTAGGCCATTGTAGTCTAAGAAGAAAAGGCCAATTGTTCCCTTTGTACAGCTTGTCCTAGCGTGGGGTAAGGATTCTTTCATTCTGTGACATTTCTCTGGAGTGGCTGAAAAGTAAGAATATGATTCACTAGATTAATTCCCAATTCCACAAAATTTAGCTAAACATCCTAAAAAGTGAAGCTTGGGAAATTTTGAAAAATTATATATCAATTGACAAGCCCCTGCTCAGAGGCTGGTCCCTGTGAAACCAACTCTGGCCAAACCACATAAACCCAAGTTCATCTCACTAAGCCGAAGAATGAAATTGCAGACAAATGGAGGAAATCGGGAGAGTGTTTATTAGAAATAGAAGAAAACTTGCTCGTGGTTTGGAGGGGTGGTATTCTGAAAGTAGAAATTCCAGTATACTTTCTTCATCCTTGTCTCATATGGATATGCAGAGCATGGGGGTGGAAGGAGGAGTCAGTCACTCAGCTGAAATTCAAATTCAAAGAGACCAAGTTCAAGGGAAACCAGTTATTTTACAGTTCTAATGTTTAATGAAGTCCAGCCTAGAGGAAGGAAAGAGCTGCCATCTAACTTAACATACTCTGTATGTCTCTTTCAACAGAAGGATTCTTATCTGTCCATTTTATCCTAACTTTTTATCCTTTTTCCTGTATTTGCTTTTTCATTTCTAAACTTAACTAGCTGCATGGCCTGAATTCACTCTTTTTTTTTTTTTTTTTTTTTTTTTTGGGTACCAGGGGTCAAACTCAGGACCTCGCAAGCCAGTGGGCACCCATGCCCCTGAGCAATATCACCGGCCCTTTCTTCATATGTGGATACTGGGAGTCGAACTCAGGACCTTGCGCTTGCCAAGCAGGCACTTATGCCACTGAGCCATCTCACCGGCCCTGAATTCACTCTTAACTGGGTGTATGGGCTATTTTCTTTGAATGAATGTAAACAACTCTACCCTAGCCCTAGCCCTTACTGGCTGCCTATTTATAAGATAACTAACTAAACCATCCTTTACATTTTCTTTTCATGATCTTAGATACTAAAATTATGGGAAAAAAATTGAGTACCAGATGAAAGATACTATAACTTCTATGTTATATGGGCCAGTAGAGTGAGTCTAACTTGTTGAATTTTCATGCAAGAACTTTTAAAATTATCTATTGCCTAGGATATGTAAATGTATGTATTTTCTTCACTATTTTTCTTCTCTTTCTTTTGTTATTCTTGCTGATAAATGGGACTGCTGTTGTTTAGACCTTAAAAACATAAACTGTGGGGCTGCCACAGTTTGTCATACTGCCACAGTATGTATGGAAACATACTTTTTAAGAGTTTCTTGACAAAACTTCCCAGAAATTCTTCCCTTAACATATAAGGCATATTAGTGAACATTGTGTTTTTGCTAACCTCAGGACTGCTTTCTTCAGTCATTGGCATCTTTACATGCATCAGATATGAGGCTCAAGGAGATTAAATTCCCCAAAATATCCAACGCATGTATTTTTATGCCCTGATCATCTGATCATATTACCAAACCCAAAATATACATATGGACTCTCTTGGTTTAAGCCCTAAGGTCCTCTGTCAATCTTGCTGGGTAGTGGTGGATAACAGGAGAAAATATCACTTCTAATTTCCCCAGGCAATCAGTGGCAATATTAGCCAAAGAATATAGAAATTATTATAGGCAGCTAAATTGGTTAGAAATAAATATACAATCAGAGAGGGATGGGCCCTCAAGGAAGTCAGTGGGAAACAAAGACATCAGGATGGTGGCTGGAGGTGCCTCTGAAGGAGGCCAGGCTTCAAGATAAAGATGCAGTGGCCAGGCCCGCAGGCCTCCCTGAGGGATGAACAGTAACTCAGATTCCTACTGTAATTATGACCACCTGGTCTAGGAAGTCCAGTGGGCATCAGTTGCTAGGTGGGTGATCAGAGCATCTGGCCCCGTCCCTTCCCAAAAATGTCACCGGTCTTTCCATGTACCCTCACCACGTGACCCACTTCCCTACTGGATCAGTATTAGCCAAGCAGCTATACTTATAATCCTATAGGTTAATTATAGTTTGACCCACATTGTATCCACATTGTGACTTTGCTGTATGAATTACCCCTGACAAAGGGGCTTGATGGCAACCCACTCGGGACCCCTCCTGTCTCTCAGAGCTATCTCCCAATAAGCCTTTCCTACTCCTAACCTTCATTGTTCCTTCAAATTCATTCTTCGATTTTGGGGGACATGAACTTGGCACATCTGACATCTAGCAAGTTGGGAGTTATATTTCTCCCATATCAAAATGACCCCAAACCTCTTCCAATATATCATTTATTTCCTACATTTACTTTTCTATTATTGGCCAAAAAAGAAAACAAGCAAAGCTGAAAACATAGATCCAGTGGTTCCATCTTATGTTCTAAACAACAAATTTTACCTGAAACACCAAGTAGAAATTACTGTTTCACAGAATGTATCCCTTCCGATTTACTGCCTACACAAACAACTTCAGAATGCTTCTCTAGAATAAAGTCTTTTCCTCCTCCGTGCCATGCATTTCAAGGGTAGCTCTAAGCAATTCACTTTGCATAAAGACTGTGGTAATAAATGGAGTTCTAACTTACTACAAAACTAAAAATGAAAATCATCACGTCATTCCTCAGCTTAAACCTAAATTATAAGACACAATTAATTTTGAAAGGAAAGAGTAAATATACAATCTTTTAAAGAAGTGCAAGTGAAATCATATGCATTGAGATAAATTTCCCATCATAATGGGCAATGTCATATAAACTTTAGAGAATTCATTCTTGAATTGATTATATGTAATCCATGTAAACTTTTGAAAGAAGTCTATGAATAACACCAATTGACTGATTACTGTGTTGTGCTTATTCACCAGTCAGATTCCAAGAATTAAGAAAAATTATTCAATATTTAATTTCTTATATTACCATCCAGAGTCTCTCAAGAAAGAAAGGTTTAGCCTAAACAGTGGCCCATCTCAGCATTATTTCAGTGGCTTAAGTGGGCAGTGTTATAGGCTGCTTTCTTTGCAATTGGCATCTTTAAACAAGAAATGTAACCTATGATTTTAATGACCTTTAGTGGCCAGAAAAGTGTGGCTCCTTTACCACAGGAAATATTTTCTAAACTTTGAACGTGTTATCTTACTCTTTGCTGCCACCTATTGTACAGTTGCTAATATAGCAAGTTTTAAAATGGCATTTGCAAGGAATGTTCAGGAAAAGGAATCTCAGTTTATAAAGCATGTAAATTTTGTTCCTACTGCCTTGAGACCTAAAAAGCACAGCATTTTTATTTTCTATGCTAGCCTAATGAAATCGACACACTGCAAAAAATAACAGCACAGTGAATATACTTGTCAATCATTAGAAGACTTTTAAGCACTGTTTACTAATATCATTCAGACTGATAAACTGAAGTTTAGCAAAGTTACAATGCCTTGGTTTTCACATTTATAAGGGGTGCTGCTCAAAGGAGCACCATTCAATTACTGCTTCTTTATTTTACAGAGGAGGGTATTGAGGCCCAAGGGAAAAAATAGTTTGTTCAAAGTTGTAAAGCCAGCTGTTTGTCAACACAGGACAGGAAATGAGGGCAGCCTGCTCTTGATACAGACTTACCCTTATTTTCTTACTACATGTCAGCATTTGTGCTGTAAAATGACAGGTGATATATTAATAAAAAGTTCCAATTGCCTTTAGTTATCTTCACAAAATCACTCTCAAAATTATAGTAGATTAAAAATGTGTTTCCAACAAGGAACACAATCTCTGCTGCTCCCTATGAAAGGACAATTAACACTAAAGTATGACATATTGCATTTTTATTTTTAATTAAACTCACAACACTTTTGTTCTTAAATGATACCTAATTGTCTTATTTTCCTAGACCTGAAGAATTTTCTTAAAGTTGCTAAAAATCTGGGCTGGTGAGATAGCTCAGCAGCATAAGCGCCCACCTGGCAAGCGCAAGGTCCTGAGTTCAACTCTCGGTATCCACATACAAAAAAGGGGCCGGTGATATCGCTCAGTGGCACAAGCGCCTGCTGGCAAGTGCGAGGTCCTGAGGTTGACTCCCGGTACCCACATTAAAAAAAAAAATGTTGCTAAAAATCTGATAATAACAACGAAAGCAAAGTGAAGTATTATCAGTCAGCTTTAGTTGCTACAACAAAATACCATATACTAGGTGCTTCAAGCAATGGGAAATCTGCTTTCTCTTTCACAGCGTTAGGGGCTGGAAGCCTGTGAACAGGGCACAGCAGGTGGGGTTCCGGAAGCTTTCCTCCTGACTTGCCACTGGCCACTTCTTGCTTATGTTCTCATTGGCACTCCTGGGGGGTGTGGGTGGAAATCTCTCCCCTCCTTCCTTCTCTTCTTAGGATGCCTTATTTGATTAGGTTCCCCACAGTTATAACCATGGTTAATTAACCCTAATCACCTAAGGTAATCTCCAGATACCAACACAGCAAAAGAATCAATCTTGGAGGAGACACAATTCAGTCCATGGCATCGTTTGATACTTTGAAATGAGAAACTATGATTCAAAACACTATAAAGCTCCACATGATTTTGAGGACAGAGCTTTTTCCAAAATAGTTAACTTAGAAACTTTGGGAATCCTCAAAACTCATGGAAGAGGAAAAATAATGATAACATGAAAATAATAATCCCCACGCTCATTTCTTGTAAATCTTTGATTTACAGTTGGTATACTCTTCAGGTCTTTACCAAGACCGACCTATTCCAGTATTGCCAGTATAAGATGTATGTGAATAAATGTTTCTTTTTCTCTGATAAAACTTTCCAAAATAGAAAACCCTTTTTCCATTATCCCTGTGAAGAAAGCTCGGTAGGTGACATGACTGATTTTATGCGTGAGAAAACAAAGCCCCCATGCCTCAAAGTCCCTCACAGTCAGGCCATAAAAATGTAAAAAGTACGAACCAAAAACATTTTCTACCAACCACAGCTGCCCAACCACAAAACCATATTACCCAGACATTCGTAATTAGTTTAAGCTGAGAAGCTCAGTTTTAATTAATGACATGTGGAAACACAGAATTGCGTAGAAGATGGGTAGAAGACACCGCGGGTCGGCAGCCCCGGACGCAGTCCGGTGCATTTCGTGGCTTCACATTTCCCGTCCTCCCAAGGCCCTTCACGCGGTCCCCGGCAGCAGCGAGCAGGACGGTGCAAGGAGCCTGCCCGAGATGGCAAAGGCGTCCCAACCATGCCCTCTGCAGCCTCTCCCACCCACACCAAGGGCAAAACGAGAGGTTCCCCAGGTTTACGTGCGCGACAGGCGATGCTTTCCTGACGGCTCGGAAGGGTGTTTTTAGAAAACACCTTTTATCAACCGGGGTCCTAGCAGGAAGCACAGTTTAACACAGATGGTTCCGGAGACCTTCAGGAATGTTGTGTTCAGCGATGCTGAACGTTAAAGGAACTAAGAAGAAAAGAAGGAATCCGGAGACTGGGGAGGGGGCTCATGGCCCTCCTAGGGCCAAGGGAAGGGAATGGTGTTTGGGGGCCGAGGGAGAACTGAAACGGGAAAGAGGGGCCCGACAGGTGCTGCTGTCCCGAGGGGCTGCACCTGCGGGAACCTTCCTTGCGCCTGCCCCGCCTCTCACAGGTGCGACCCACGCGCTAAGCGCCGTGGACACTGCGGGCAGAGGGCTGGAGAGGCCGCCTCCGCGCACCGAGCAGGACCGAGGACAGGGACGAGCCTAGGAAGGAGCCGGAAGGACAAGGAAGCACGTATTCCTTCCTGTTAGCTCCTAAAAGTGCCTTCTCTGTTTTGTTTTGTTTTTTGTCTTTTTGAGACAGGGTCTCGCTATGCAGTTCAGGCTGGCCTTGAGCTCACTTTGTAGCCCAGGCTGGTCTCGAACTTGCAACAATCTTCCTGCCTCAGCCTCCCGAGTGCTGGGATTACAGGCGTGTGCCACCACACCCTGGCTAAAGTGCCTTCTCTGAACACGGGTAGGTTTTAGAATGCCACTAATCAAGCTGTAATTCCCAGTTTTGTTAAAATTAGAAGTAATTTTATACATACAGATTAGATAGATTGATAGATGGCTGCTCTTTTCTTCAAATCATTGGCAACAAAGAATAAAACAGGTACACATTGGCCAGATAATCAAAGAATCAACAACAACGACAAATCCACTTTTATAAGCGCCAAGCCTCCCAACACTTAGAAACGTGGAGATTGGAGCGTGCGCTTCGCAGGGAAGTGGGGGTCCCACCGTGCAGCAGACTCCGGCCAAATAAAGACCGCGCCGCTGCTGTGGGGTGCAGGAGACAATGGAAAACGCACTGCTGGATCCTGGGGTACATGTGGAGAAAACCCTGGACGTGTGAAGCGAGTGGAGAAGTCCTCCGGCCAGGGCTGATGGAGCTGTGGGTTCACCGGTTCGTGTCCCCAAGGAAGCGATTCCAGGCCACGGTCCGCCAGGCCACGGTGTGGGTCACCAAGCCTTTCACCGGCCCCCAAGGAGAGCAGGTCTCGCAGATTAGATTAAGTGTGTCACAGCAGAGTAGGACTGTGCGCCTACTTTCCAAACTGTTTTGTCTGAATTTGACATGAAGATAGGAAATAAAATTATGAGTTGAAGCAGATACCCAAAAGACCAGAAATTACACCTGTATCCAGTTTAAAGAATCTGAAACACAATGTTCCAATCCTTTGGAGTTAAACTAAAACAATCTCCCAGGCTGTACCAAAAACCAAACAAACAAACAAACAAACAAAAAAATACATCACTGCTCCTGCTCCCTCTCCCCTTCCTCCTTCCCCCACTCCCAGCGAGCCCCTTACTCGCTCTCCATCCCTCTGCTCCACTCCTCCTGGGGTCTCCCCACCCAGCCTCTTCCACCAGAGCTATGATGGCTGCTACCGCGGCTCAGAGCCGCCTTGCCCCTTTCCCTCCCAGGCTGACCTCCTTCCTGTCAAGGTTTGAATATGATATGTGACCCCACAAGCTGCTGTGTGGAGGGGTTCGTTGCCAGGTGACAGGCTTTGGGGTGATTGATTAGATTATGGGGGCTCTCATTTCATTCAGTGGACAAACCCATTGACAGGATCATGATTTGATGGTTATTGCAAGGTCATGGAAATGGGATGCGGGCCTCAGAGAAAGGAGTGGATGAGGGGAATTGCATCTGGTTCCTTGGCCCCGCCCTCCCTGACTCCAGCACACTCTGCTTCTTGGCTGCCCTGAGTTGAGCAGCTCTCCTTAGCTGTGTCTTCCATGATTTTTCTGCCTTCTCACAGGCCTGAAAGCAACAGAGCCAGAAAGATGGACTGAAACCTTTGTGCTCACGAGCCAAGACGTCTCTCTCCTCCTTTAAATTGTTATTCTCGGGTATTTTCTCTCTGTGACAGAGCCCTGACTAACACAAGTCCTTCCCCCCCAGCCTTCTTGGATTAGAAAAATGGACTCAGAGGACAGCTTCAAAGAAAGTAGCCACTTGTACGAAAGTGTTGGTGTAGTCGTGGGTACCGGATAGATTCAAGTTAAGACCAGTGCAAGGCTTAGTGAAGATCCTCTATAAATTCTTACAATATGAAGTGAACGGAACAGCTACTCCTTAAAGCTTCTACATGGTTTAATGAAGAGAATACAAAAAATGTTTCAGTTTTTCCAAGCATACTTCTAGCTAAAGGGGCAGAAAAATGCTACATTTGTTTAGATAGAGAAAACTGATACATAGCAATTCTTTTTTTTTTTTTTTTTGTGGGTACCGGGGATCGAACTCAAGACCTCGCGTGCCAGCAGGCGCCCGTGCCGCTGAGCGATATCACCGGCCCTTTTTTCGTATGTGGGTACTGGGAGTCGAACTCAGGACCTAGCACTTGCCAGGCAGGCACTTATGTCACTGCGCCATCTCACTGGCCCAGCAATTCTAATAAATGAGTTCCCTGGGTCCTGAAGACGCTTCCAGTCACCTGACCACCTCATGTCCTGGAAAGCCTTTGATGCTGCCCGGCGAGGCTGGGCATCCCTCTCTGGACTCCCAGGCAGACCTTCCTAGTTCTCTGCTAACTTAACTGCAATTTCTGCAGGATGCTGTTCATCGTGTATCAAAGCAATTAACACCGCGTCTGCATTGTGTGATAGAGACACAACTGTCATCTGTTGAACTAATGGTCAAGGAAGAAGAATAATTATTCAGTAGGCATGGCATGCAACATTCAAAATTATAATAGATGCATTCATGTTAATAAGCCACCCTCGATTTGGGGATTTCCTTTTTTGTGTAGCAACCAAATATAAAATATTGTAGTTAGGCTGCTTATTCAAATAAATCACAAAAGCTCAAGGTATTATATTGCACCAGATTGCAAAGCACACTTTCTGGTAATTCTCATCCTCAGTGTTAGTGATACAACAACATCTTACCTGCGTTTGCACCTCACTGCCAACATTCTCTGCACTGCACATTGCCTTGAGGCAGTTCTCAAACCCGCACAGCCTGGGATAAAGACACTCCAGCACAGAGAACCACTATTTGCGTACTAACTGAGCCCCCTGGATGGTACACACAAAGGAGGCTGTGCAGAATTTTGAATACTTTCTCCACCAGTGTCTCTCATATGAATAGTACCCAAAACTCTCATGGCGTGTGCTTTGTTATAGGGGAGGAGAGCTGGAGAATCTATTTTCCCCTGTTTCCCACTGATAAGGCTCATTAAAGTAAATAGGAGCGAGGCAGGCACACCAATGGGAGACACATCCCTGGGGTTCTGTCTACACAAAAAATTGGACTCATCATAAAATCTATGTGACTCAGGCTTTTG
Source organism: Erethizon dorsatum (assembly GCA_028451465.1). Classification (NCBI taxonomy): domain Eukaryota; kingdom Metazoa; phylum Chordata; class Mammalia; order Rodentia; family Erethizontidae; genus Erethizon; species Erethizon dorsatum. Next base: position 57,544,699 of record CM051830.1, on the reverse strand, counting down.
TGAAATCAACTTTATCGATTTTACCTTTATTGCCTCTTTCACGTCTGGTTTAATTTCGGTTTCAATTTCTACTATTTGACATTTGGTACAAAGGACAATTTTAAGAACATTTTCTCTACCATTTTCCCCTGCATTCACGATAAGTCACGCATTTACCTAAACATGCGTTGAAATACAAAAGGATAGGTAAGGACTGGGGTTGGTCAAGTGAAGAAGTTGGAATGGAGGCTGTTGTTTCCTTACCCTGTTGCTCATTTTCTTAACACAAAGAGAGGAAAATACCAAAAGTCTTCAAAAGATTCCCGAGCACAGTGCTATTTTCTGAATATATACAGCTTGTTTGCAGTTGACAGCGGCCTTACTGTTAAGCGTTTAACCACAGTGAAATCTGGTTCTGTAGCTTTGTCCTTATACGATTCTAACCAGAAATGGTGACTAGTATTTCTCTACCCACCACATCAGTGACTGACCTTCATAAAGATGACCCCGGCATGGGTGCAAGTGTCTACGTATGTTGGTCTCTAAACACACACACACACACACACTACATGGGACTCACTCTGTGTTGTTTGAGAAATCTAGAATTTTGTCACATTCAAAGTATTTTAAAAAACCACATCTATGAACTGTTAAATAGTACTTTCTAACCACCCAGTTTCATAATTCTTCCTTCTGAAACCTTCTCTGACCTCTCAGTGCCACGAGCCAAGATTAATTGTTCTGGGGGGTGAACACGCAGCATCTTAAACGCTATTTCTTGCTTTACCGTTATTACTTACCTAATTGCTTTTTTTTTCTATGACAGCCTCAGTAAACAAAGGTTATGCCTGTGATTTAGTCATGCACAAAGGTGTTGAAAATATGATGAATTGTGCAACAACAAAACCAGACAGAACAAGAGAAAAACAGGCAATTGTGTTTCATAAAAATTAAAAACTTTTCTGCAAAGAACACTATCAGAATATGAAAAGATCAAGACAATGAGAATAACTATGTGCAAATCAAATATCTGATAAGGGCTTTGTATCCCGAATACGCACATTAAAAAACCTCTTACAACTCAACAATTAAAAGACAACCAGGTTTATGGAGGTCAAATAATTTGAACAGACATTTCTCCAAAGAATATATGCAAATGGCTAACAAGCATGGAATAAAAATGTTCAACATCTTTAGCATTAGAGAAATGCAAACCAAAACCATTAAGTGATACCATTTCACATGCACTAAGATGATTATAAACAAAATGTAAACAATAAGTGAAGCCCAAGATGGAGAGAAAATAGAATCCTCAAACACTGATGGCAGAATTGTAAAATTGTGCAGCCTCTTTAGAGAATAATTTCCATTACCAGGTTTATACCCAAAAGAAATGAAAACATATGGTCACAAAGAAACATGTAGATGAATATTCATAGCAGCATTTTTCATAATAGCCAAAAAGTGAAAACAGCTCAAAGGTCCATCATCTGATGAATGGATAAACAAAGTGTGGTATATCGATGTCGTGAAAAATACGAGTTATAATCAAGAAACGTGGTGAAAGTTTAAAAATTTTAATGTATTACTGTGAAAGATACATTGCCATTAATCCCCCTCAAAATACTCTCCTTTGTTCCAAACACTCTTATCCCAGCATTATTGCCACTTTCTGAAGCAGTTCTAAAAGTCCTCTTTTGTGTGCGTCTTTAGTTGTGGCTGCCTCCAAGTCCTGAATCGATTCAAAGCATTTATCTTCAGAGGGGGTTTGGCTGTGGGGAAGGGCCAGACTTCCCATAGTGCCAGGTTCCATGAATAAGGCTGATGAGGACACTGTAATGATTTCATGGGTCTGCCTTTCTTTTGGGTGCAGCATTCACTGTAGTTTTTATCACACTTCATAAAGATACTCACAAAAGAGGACTTGTGCGACTGTTTCAGAAAATGGCGAGAACAATTGGATAAGTGTGTTCACAGGGTAACAGCTTAGGGGAGATTAACGGCAATGTGTTTTTCACTATGATAATGTTTATAAATTTAAACATTCACCAAACATTTCATTCAAATCTTCAATGTTCAGCCACAAAGAGAAAAGAAATACCGATACATGCTACAACTTGATTTAACCTTAAAAATTTACACTAACAGAAAGAGGCCAGTCACAGCCATATATGACATGATTGCATTTCTATGAAATGTCCTGATTAGACAAATACAGAGAAAAAGAAAAGAGATAGTGGCAGCCCAGGCTGGGAATGGCAGAAGAGCAGGCAGTGTGCTGATGGCATGGAGCTTCTATTTGTAATGATCACAACAATACAAAGTCAGACTGTGGGGATATTTTTACAGCTCTATGAATATGCTGAAAACCATTGAAATGAACAAATGAGTGAGTTTTGTATATAAAAATCTCAATAAAGGGTGTGTGTGTGGTGTGCGTGTGTGTGTGTTGGGTGTGTCTGTCTGTGTGTGCGTTTCACATATCAGTTTTCTCCCTTCTATTGCAGTCAAGTCCTGGAGCAAGCTCATGGGTTAGGAAAAGAAATATGAAAAGTGCTCAGCATTCGCAAGAATTCAGAGCTGAAAGCACTGAGCCACCTAGAACTCCCAGAGGGGAGTTTTCGGGTCCCTTTAGAGTGTATGAAAAACAATGGCTTTCCCTATCAAGCTAAGAAAGTGCTATCTGACGAGTTCTTAAGTGTCTAAAGCTGTCCTTTCCTACTTGGTAGCTACAGCCTCATGCGGCTGCTGCCGTCTGAAATGTGGTCAGAACAGAGCTGGGGTGAAAGTTTGTTTATTTTTTATTTTTTTGTGATACTGGGGATTGAACCCAGGGCCTCGCACATGCTAGGCAGGTGCTTTACCACCAAGCTACCTCCCAGCCCATAATTTTAAAAAACACTGGACTTTTTAAAAAAGTAAAATATCTCATTAACAAGTTTTATCATATCGATTATCTGTTAAAGTGATAATATTTTGGCTATATTGGTTAAACAGAATACATTATTAAAATTAACTGATGTATTTCCTTTTGTCTGTCATGAAATGTATTCTAGAGTATTTAATATTTTATATGTGGCTCACACTACATTTTTTTTTTTTTTTGTGGGTACCGGGGGTTGACCTCAGGACCTCGCGCGCCAGCAGGCGCCCATGCCGCTGAGCGATATCACCGGCCCTTTTTTCGTATGTGGGTTCCGGGAGTCGAACTCGGGCCCTCGCCCTTGCCAGGCAGGCGCTTACGCCTCTGAGCCATCTCACCGGCCCCTCACACTATATTTATACTGGACAGTCTTAGTCTAGAAACTTGAGTACTAAACAAGTGGTGAGACTGGCTAGCAAAGCAATCCTGGAAACATGAGGACAACACGGACAAGAAGAGTGCTTCCCTAGAAAAGCTTAGAGGGCCGGTGAGATGGCTCAGCAGCATAAGCGCCTGCCTGGAAAGCGCGAGGTCCTGAGTTCGACTTCCAGTACCACATAAAGGAAAAAAAGGGCAGGTGGTAATCACTCAGCGGCACAAGCGCCTCCTGGCAAGCACGAGGTCCAGAGTTCGACTCCCGGTACCCACATTAAAAAAAAAAAAGAAAAGCTTAGAAACAGAGGCATAAAACAATAGGAAAGAAGAAGGGCAAAAGCCGCTGCTCTTCTCCTTCCTTTACGTCTCTTCCTTGTTCTTCACAACTTTCTGAATCCCTAGACAAATTCTAATCTAGGGCTTCTTCGATACGCATTGGCAAAAATAAGTAAATAAATGGAGTAAATAAACCTTGGACATCCTAAATATCTTATGGTTGCACTTATCCTAATTACTTCACATCTGTCTTCTCCACTAAATTATCACTCTTGTACAAAAATGCAATATATATGTACAAAATAGATGTCCAAAAATATGTACAAAAATGCAATGCATATATACACAATACAATATATAGTATTATATATATATTGTATTGTATATATATACAATATATATATGTATTGCATTTTTGTACATATTTAGCACATAGTAGATATTCAATAAATAATTTTAAAACTTGGGATGCATAGGAAAGCACAAAGTGGGTCAGGCGCTTGCTATTTGTGCTTTTCCCAGCTTTCCAAATCTAAAGTTGCAAAACCCCATGGTATCTCCCACTACTGCAAGGATCAATAAAAAGCTTTCAAAGAAAAAATAATATTTGTATTTAACCTGAACAATTTGAACCCGTGCCACACTAGATCTTTAGATGGAGAAAGAAAGAAGTGATCATATCTAGCATGAAATAACCCAGGAACACAGGGTCCAAAGCTTTGATCTTTTTCCGTTTCATTGCTGAAGGATTTTCACTCAGGAGATAAGAGTCTAAATAAGCAAATCAGTGAATGGCAAGCAGTATGAGTAAAACCCCACCCAAGTGTGATGTCAGTGGGCGTTCTGAATAGAGAGCGAGTCCTCTCGGCAGTTAGCCTGTGTCAGGCTATTCACTTATTAGTTTGATTTTATTTAACTTCCTATTTTTAAAAGCAGTTTTAATGACCATGAAGTCAGATGTTTATCCGAGAATAATTTATAGCAGTGTTGGAAGCTGCCAACCTGTGTACCTCTGAGACATTTGTAGCACAGAATATATTATTTCTGTCACTTAAGAAACCAGGCAGCCGAAACTCGCTCAGATTTTTATCAGCATCCCTGCTAATGGAGCTGATAAAGCTGATTTGTGGGAAAAGCGAATGTGATTGAAATGTGTGCAGATGCATTTACATAAGGGCTTTTGTATTTTAAACCAATGACTTTGACCTAGATTTCAGTATTTTTTGCTTTGCTAAGCAATAAAATCATCTGTGAACAGTCAAGTTGAAACCATATGCATCTGGATCATTCTCTCACTGCCATTGCCTATTAGTTGGGGAAACCTGAATCGAACGCAATGAGTAGAAGTCATACCAGTAATATTTTGCTGAGTAATTAATAATTGTAATTTAAATAATTTTGCTGTAACTTCAAGCCATAAATCAGACAAATGTAGAAAATATTAGCAGGAAACATCCTTAAAAATTCTAAACGTAAAAACCTATTATTTCATTTTCCTGTTTTAGAAAAAAAGCACAGTTGAAATATATTTACTATTCCTGACAAAATTTTAAAATAATTATTTGCTATTCGAAACCACCTAAAATATCAGCATACTTTCAAAAAGTTTTAGTCCTGAGGTTAATGTAAGGTTTCTTCCGTATGATAAGCACAATTAAAAACATAGTAACAAGGATGATAAAACCAACCATAAGACAGACAGGCTATAAAATTAGTGTTACTGTATCTAACCAAAGAAAAACTCTCAGCTAGTGCCCACTTAGGCAAAAGTGTTTATCTGCAAAGACACTGTATACAATCCTTAAAGTTTTGAATGATTACTTGTTGCTATTGCGTTTTTGGGAGGGGACGTCTATCTCGAATTAAGTCAGAATCTTCTCGGTTTGACTAGACAGTCCTTAACCTTAGCATCCCTCCAGTTGGGAAATTCTTCGTTGGTCATCCCAACTTCCCTTCAGTGAGAGACACTCTCAATAACACCACTAACACAAAGTCATCCAGTTTCCAGGATTCCTCTTAAAATGGCCTGCTCTATTTGAGAAAGTCCTAACAGAAAGCTCTTATATGGAGCAAAAGTTTATGCCATGGTCTAATTCTACACTATGAAGCTGGAATCGCTTTGACTCACTGATTTCTGTATTCCCGTTTGTCCCCTTTCTCCATCTGCTTTTCACCTCCTCCTCCTTCTTCTCCTCTTCTTCCTCTTCCTCTTCCTCCTACTCTTTCTCCTCAGTCTACCCTTACCAGTGGTATCCCCGGGCTTCCCTCTTTGGCCGACAGTTCTTTCTGATGTGTTTTCTTCAGCTGATATCACTCACTTCCATCTTTAAAAATATACCTTCATGTCCTCGACTTCCAAGTCAATACACTGCATTGATATCTGTCCTACACTACACACAGCGTGGTGGCTCTCAGACTTTAGTACTTGCTGGGGTCGCCTGGGGAAATGGGATCCCCCTCATGAATCTAACTGGATTTTCTGGGGGTGGTGTCCAGGCACCAGGACTTTTCACATCTGATACTCAACCTTTGGCTTTGCTGTCAAATGATTGGTGAGGCATTACACTCTAAGGGCTAATTCAGGGTTTTTTAAAATATCTTTCTTCCCTAATGGTCCAACCCATGAAATTTCAATAGCATACATTTAATGAACATCTGTTCAGCAGCCTATGAATAGCCATGCAAGGTGTACACATATAAGCAAGGTTTTTGCCACACTGAAGCAACTATTTTAACCCATGGGGAACAACATCCCCTCGTTGAAAATACATGACTAAACAGGTGAAGGTTGGCTTTATTGTCTGTTATGCAAGCAAGATAAGAGATTTCCAAAGCCACGTATAAGAGAAAAGTTATAAAATTTTAAATAATGGTACGAAATAACAGTAGAACTGCAAGTTTTTCAAAAAGCATCTAGTAAGGTTAAACTACAAAAGACAAGCTCTAACTCAGAACACTAAGCTGAGCCACACTTATATCCAAAGTGTAAAAGTATAGGATGTATTTAGAAGCTATGGCTTGAATAAGCTTGAAGATTATGCTAGCCTCTCACTGAGAGTGAAGGTAGTTGGGGGCAGAGATAAAAAGCAGAGTGTGAATAAAGTCAAGCCAAGCGCTAATAGGCTGCCCCGTTACAGAGGCAGCAGCCTTCTTTTGCAGGCTTTGTCTGTCTTGCAGTCATCCTCATGAAATCATTTCTACATAGCACCGCAGTTAAAACGAAAAAGGTCTTTCAACATTTGGCAGGGCAGTAGAATAAAAATATAGAGAAAAATACTAAATAAATTACTGAAACTGTATGGCATTTTATAGCTTTGTAAAGTGCTTCCTAACAGGAAAAAGTAGTTACAATAGACTCTCTCTTACATAGACTCTCTCTTATGCAAACTGTCTCCCAACACCGTGTAACAAATTAGAGATTGACAACGTAGTGATAATATTAGCAAACCTGGAAGATATTTATTGCATGGAGGTAGCACATATAGCTTATTAAATAGGAAAACAGACAATCAAATGAAACTCAGAAATTTAGCAAAGCACAGATTGCTTTAAAATTTTGTCACTAAACTGAGAGGAAATAGGTTTCCCTCCGGAATATCAATGGGGTAATTTGGATGCTGATGCAGGTGAGAAAGGCACCAACTGGGGTCAGAGGCCAGAGGTAGAAGACAGGAGAACAGGGAAATGGCACAAAGATTGCTGTGGAACAGGGGAAGCGTGAGCCAGAAAGGCATAGGAGTGAGTTGAAACAACTTTATTGAATTTGATAAAAAGACCAGAAAAGCCAGGCGCATCCTAGTCAACTGGTTAGAGGACTTAACATAGTATACTACCGAGAAAAGTTCTGCCAGTAGCATTTGAGTCAATCTGTTAACATTTACTCCCAGAATACTCCTATTCCACTGGCTATGTTCTCTTTAAAATGACCTTTTATTTAAAAGTCCTTTATGCAGAAAAAAGAGCAAAGTAGTAATACTCGCTACCAGGAGGAGCCTCAAAGACATTATGCTAAGCAAAAAAAGCTAGACACAGACACGAAAGGCCATACATTAGATTCTGTTTATGTTACTGGACGCTCAATAGCTCAGGTTCATCCGCTAGCCACTGACCAAATCAAAGGAGGCTGTTTATCTCGATAAAATAAAGAAAGAACTTATTCAAATCTCACTCCAAAGAGATAGAGGGGCCTATTTGCCTCAAATCACCATCTCGCTGTGGACGAGACCCTTTTATAATAAGGGACAGAGAGGAGGGGAGCGCAGAGACCATGCAGAGCTCCACCCTGCTTTAACACCTCCAGCCCTCCTCTGCTCATCCTCCCCTTCCTTGTGCAAAGGAATCTGGGATCTGGCCTCCTGGGGCCAGCATTTGCATATTCTGTCACTGCTTTTGGGCTGAGGAAAGAAGTGGGTGTTGGCTCTGTGCTCAGCAGGAGGAAGTTCGGAGAAGTTTCTTATCTCTTCAAGAAAAAAAATCTAACTTTTAATGTTCCATTTTGAGATGCTGGTTACTATTCCACAAAATATCCAGCGTAGACAAATCTGCGGAAACAGCAAGTAGGGTAGTGATCACCAAGGGCCAGACCAGGGGGAATGAGAGGTGAATGCATACTAAGTAGGGTGTTTCCTGTCAGAGCGATGAAAATATGCTGGAACCACATAGGGTACACCTGAATGGACATAATCGTAGACAGAGAGGAGCATCCTGAAAAGGAGAGTGGTAAGAAGGAGATGAGTGAGCCAGACGATGCTGGCCTTGTAGGCCAGGGACTGAGCCCTGGCTCACACATACAGTGGGAAAAGAGAGAGTTCACGCCGTCCTCACAGGGGCTTCCATGATGGAGTTTGGTTTTCTGCTGGTTGTGCAGGCGGCTGCCTTATCTGCTCTCCTGCCTTTGTCACCCAAGATTATTAGATAACAAAGATAGTGTGTGAGGTGTCACTCGAGTCTGCATTCCCTAATTAATTTTATTGATACGTTTCCCACTATATGCCTGTCACATCAGTATACTCACTGTGTTGGTTACTTTTCTCTCATTGCTGAGACAAAATACCTGGTGCCCTAAATTAAGGAAGGAAAGGTTTGCTTAGCTCACAGTTTGCAGAGGTTTCAGTCCATAATCAGCTGGCTCCAAGGCAGGGTGGCATGGTGAGGGGCAACACAAGGCAGAAGACAGCAAAAGCAGCAAGAGCAAAAAGCAGGGAGAGCGAGACTCTTTTCCTCCCTTGTATTGTATGCAGCCTACCCGCCCCCAGGATGGGTGCAGCGCTCACACCATCTCCGTGCCCTCCTCTTGCACAGGCTCAGGATGTTTACAAGTGAGGACCCCGGCCCCCTGCTGAGTCACTTAGTTAAACTTCTAAACTTCTCAAGTTGACACAATGAACAGCATCCTAGAGGTAAGGGCACGTCCTTTACTCCCTAGGATGCAGAACTGCTGAGTTACTTAGTTGAGCTTCTAGACTTCTCCATTTGACACAATGTATCAACCACTATACTCACTCCCTTACATACCCTCAAATCTGCATCCTCCTTTCTCTGTTGCACCTCCAACTGTGCAGCTGACCTTCGCGTATCTCCAGAATCTTGTTTCCCAAGTCTATTCATTGCTCCTGTCCCTAGATGACATTACACACCTCTCCTTTCTCTCAGAAGTCTACCATCTCCACCCCTATTTCATGCTTAGCCGATTACTGTGACACTGAAAAGCAGAAGAGGATTTTCACAGAGCTCTGCCACCACCCTCCCCAGGCAGGGAGCATCTCTGCCCCATGCTGTTACTATTCCCCTCTCTTTCCAGATATAAATTATTCCTTTATTTCCTCTTTTATGTCTTCTTTTATGGAGAATACACATTTCTTTATGTTTCATTTCTATTCCTTGGTTAACTTTTAATGATATTGTTTCGTGTTATTTTCTTAAAGGTTTGTTGAAGTATTACAACACACAATTTATCACAACCTCTCAAAATAATACTAACATAATTCCAGTAAAAGATATAAATTGTATCTTTGTACATCTCCTTCTCCCCATCTTTTGGACTACCATTATACATAGTGCATCTTTACTACAATGTTACAGACCCTACAATGTGATTTTATAATTACTGCTTTATTCAATCACATCGTTTTTTAAAGTAGTTAAAAGAAGAAATAAGAAAAATATAGATCCTTTTACCATTGTCCACATATCTCATTCCTTTTTAGCCTTAAAATGTTCTTTAATATTGCTACTGCCAACAAGTTGCAGTTCTTTCAGTCTTTATCTATAATGTCTTTGTTTCACTTTCATTTATTTTAACTTCCATTTATTTATTTATTTTTATTGTGTGTGTGTATGTGTATGTGTGCACACTGGGGATTGAACCCAAAGCCTTGTACATGTTAAGCACATACTATATCATAGTGCTGTGCCCCCAGCCCCTCACCGTCATTTTGAAAGACATTTTTGCTGTGTATAGAATTCTTGGTGACAAGTTTTGTCTTTCAGCAGTGTAATATCTTATTCCACTGTTGACCATCTTCTATTGTTGCCAATGAGAAGTCAGCCGTTAAGCAGATTGTCGTTCCTCATATTCGATCAGTTGCTTTCCCTTGTTGCTTCCAAGTGTCTCTCTTTGGCTTCAGCTTTCAATAGCTTCACAGTTATATGTCTCGATGTGGATAATTTGGGGTTTGTCTTATTTGGGATTCATTGAACTTCTTGTATTTGTAACTTAATTTTTTGATAAAATTTGGGAATATATCAAATATTTTTATGCACCTTTCTTTATTTCCTCTCCTTTTTGACTCATTATAAATATGTTTTTATTATCCCACAAATCTCTGAAGCCATATTTACTTTGTTTTAACCTTGTTTTCAATGTGTTCTTCACCTTGGATAACTTGTATTTGTCTACCTTCAAGTTCATTGACTCCATATTCTGGTATCTCTTATTTGCTGTTGAGGCCCTTTAGCAAATATGTTATTCAGTTTTTATAATTTTCAACTACAGAATTTTCATTCAGTTTTCTATTTTTAACTAATTTTTATGGATTTTCTATTCACTGAATGGTCATCATTATACTTTTCTTTAATTCTTTAAGCACACATTTCTTTTGTTATTTGGTACACTGGTAATAGCTTCTTTTAACACTTTGTATTCTAAATTCAGCATCTGAGGACACTCAGAGACAATACTTATTGACTGCTTTGTTCCTTAAATATGTATTACAAGTTCTAGTTTCTTTTCATTTCTCATGATGTTTTGTTGCCTACCAGCCTTTTTGGATAATATGTTGTATCAATTCTGAATCCTTACTGTGCTCTACTTAAAGCTGTTTCATTTGGTTATTTAGTAAACTTGCCTAGACTCGATCTATAAAGCTGATCCCTGCTAAATATATAATACTGCTCTATTTGGTCATTATTTTCCTCATTTTTATTTTAAGCCTCCTTTCCTAGAGGTCATCCTCTAGCATGTGTTCGTAGCTTGCATTTTTAGAGTCTGTCACTCAGCACAAGGTTGCACAGATTGTTCCGCAAAAACTCAAGCCAATCTATCTGCCATTCACCACTGTGTAAACTGGGGAGGGGACCGTATTAAAACTTCAGATAATTTTTAACTCTACTCTTGTTTTTAGCATTCCACCAAGTTCTCCCAAAGCTCCTGTGTACCTGTGTATGGGTTGCATCAGTTGGGGCACATGGGTGACTCAGGGCCTCTTTGGTCTCCGCTGTACACGGGCACAGCCTCAACCTTTCAGATGTGCTCAAGACCTGAGCATGTGGGGAGTTATGCACTGTGCAAGAACTGGAGTTTTCTTGTTTGCTACTAAGAGAAACTTTGTATGATTTGATTTCTCTTAGAATCCCTTCTCACTGCACTTATTTTCTGATAGATAATGAGGCGTATTATAAAGAAAGGGCATTTCACAGCAGGAAACCCCTAGAAACTGTATATATTTCATCATACCAAACAGGCACAAATTAATGCATTTGTTATTGCACTTTCATTGTTCTCCTTTGCTAAGAAAAAATAACGAAATAACCCCTGCAGGTGGTTCAAAGTCGTTAAAAACATTATTTTTTAATAGCCACACTAGACAGAAGTAGCAGGTAAAAACATCTAAAGAAGTTTTATTTCATAGGGAAGTTCGAAGCAAACTGTATAGCTGTATCTGATTATTTTCTCATTATTGCACTAAAGAAAAAGAAAGGCCAGTATCAACTTACAAAAAGTAAACAAATGTACCCACCCTCTTTGCTATAAATTTAGGTTTCAGTCATAATTAACAGAGTATAGTCTTCTTTTGTCACTATTATCTCTTTACCCCTAAAAAATCTGTTTATATAGTCAAAAAGGATTTATCAAGTGCCTGTTATGGCCCAGTCACTGTAAATGCTTAGTATGTGGAGTGCAAGTATCAGCTTCTATATTAAAGGGCAGCATAGCTGAACAAAGCAGCAGAGTGAGTCACTTAAACAAGATTTCATCTTCTCAGTGCTATAATGGACATTCCCACCTGGAAGGACCAGACAATGCTCCACTCACAAGGTGACCTGAGGAAACCCCGAACCATAAACAAGAATTTGCTCAGCATTTGAAAAAGAAATAGGGTGTTTTGGATACAAGCAAAGTCAGGGATTACTTGGGAAAGCTGTAAGTGGTTTACTAACTGGAGCATATGATTTGAAAAGTGTTGTAAGAAAGAAAGTAGAAAGGCCAAAGCAGGGTAATATCAGGAAGGACCTTGCATCTCAGGCCCAGAATTTGGTATCATTCTCAATGCAAATGGAAACATTGTTGGGTCCTAGACTGGAAAGCAATGTCTACAGCGCTGTGCTATGGGCATCTGGCTGTGGAAATCTTCTTCGCTGACTCAGCAGTGCCATGAAGGGAGTGAGAAGTAAAGCTAAGCACTCATTTGGCTGATTCTTAGAAAGCAGGGAGAAGGGAAGTAGATTAGCAGATAATAGGAGTCTAGTAGGGCCTTAAATTATCTTCCTGTTTAGAGATTAAAGGTACTTGTTTGAAATTTAATTATCAATGAATCATTCCACAATTGTCTATTCTCTAAAAATCAGTGTCAGTCAATAAATATAATAATCTGCACTTTCTTTTTTTCACATTATCTATACCTATTTAGTTTAACCTTTCAGTAGGTCATAACTGGCTCTACTTGACATTTGTTAACCTTTTGTAAAGTAATTATTACAAAGAATATACAGCAGCCTGGTAGTGACTCCATATTTACTCATTACACTTGAACAGAGATTGCACTTAAAAGCAGAATGATGCATGTAAAACCTTATTTCTTAATCTGAGTGGGTTATTTAGTCATCAGAAAAATGATTCCATAAATACATAGTAAAAACACTATTAATCTAATATTGTATTTCACTTAAAAGGATAGTGATATCTATTCAAAACAATTTGACTCGTTATACTAGCCATCTTTCCTTGAAAGCAGTCAAATGTGATACAACATTCTATAGTCACTCATTTTCCAGAGCCTTGCACTTCTAACAATGTGGGAAAGATTGTTTAAAATCCCATCTATAAAGGAACACTGGCTCTGATTTTTAAAAACATTCAAAATAGGTGCTTCCTCCATTCTCCCTGGGACAGTGGTACCTGTGATCGGGGCATAAGTCCGCACTCTGCACTTCCCCCACTGCCCCAGGACGGTGGTGCCACCTAGAGGAGACATCCCAAGGAACAGACACCTCCTAGGAAAGCCTCAGCATCAGTGATAAGGCTATCTAACATTAGAAATCTAACAGCATAAACACAGAAAACAAAATAAAATAGAAAATGACACGGTGAAAAAGCAAAATGCAATCCCAAACACCCAGCCCACCAAGGACAAGTCCAGAAAACAAAGAGATAGAGGAAATCAGAAGCCAACAAATGGAATTCTCTGAAATGATAGCAGCAGAAGTGAAAAAACAAATGGAAGCGGCCGCAGAGAAAATAATCTCTAAGGTACAAAAAGAAATGACTCTCAAAATGAAAGACATTAAAGCAGACACAGATAAACAAACACAGGAGCTCAAGAAAATGATGCAAACCATGAATGCCAAACATAGACAAGAAATGGAATCAATGAAACAGATCCAAAAAGAAATTCAGGAGATTAGAAACTCCATTTAAAATATACGCTGCAGATTGAATGAAGGTGAGGATAGAATATCAGAGCTAGAAGACAGGAACGCAACTAGTGACCAGGAAAAGAAAGATATCTTAAAAATTGCAAGAGACCACAAAAAATCTATCCAACAGCTACAGGATGAAGCAAAGAAGAACAACCTAAGATTGACTGGAATCAGTGAGAAAGCAGGAGACAGCACAAAAACCATTAAAAACCTCCTCACAGAAATAATGGTAGAAAACTTCCCAAACATGGATAAAGAATTTGACATACAAATGAATGAAGCATATAGAACTCCAAATAGCCGTGACCAAAATAAATCTACACCAAGGCATATAATAATCAAGATTCCAGAAATTCAACACAAGAACAAAATACTAAAAGCAGTTAGAGAAAAGAAACATGTCACCTATAAAGGAAAGCCCATCAGAATCACAGCAGACTTCTGAACACAAACCCTCAAATCAAGAATAGCTTGGAGTGAAGTATTTCAAGCCTTAAAGGAAAACAATCTTCAACCCAGATTGATGTATTCCGCAAAACTATCTTTCAAAATTGATGGAGAAACAAGACACTTCCATGACAAAGAACAACTGAAGAAATTTATGACCATCAAACTAGCTCTACAGAATGCTCCAAAAGACATATTAGAAAGAGATAATGAAGACCACAAACACAGGAACACTAATAGAAAGAAGCCACCAGGCAGAGCAAGCACTAAACAGAACAGAAATACAGGGAACAAACAACAGGGAAACAACATGAAAATGAAAAGCCCGTACATATCAGTTATAACCATCAACATAAATGGTCTCAACTCACCAATCAAAAGAAACAGACTGGCAGAATGAATCAAGAAGCAAGATCCAACAATATGTTGCATTCAAGAAACACATTTAACCCCAAAACAAATTCATAGACTAAAAGTCAAAGTATGGAAAACAATTCTCCATGCCACAGGAACCCAGAAAAAAGCAGGGGTAGTTATTCTATTTGCAGACAATGCAAACTTTAAGCCAAAACTGATCAAAAGAGAAAAAGAAGGTCACTACATACTTGTGGGGAAAACTCCAAGAAGAAGAGATAACAATCATAAATATTTATGCACCAAACACAGGCTCACTCAACTACATAAAACAAATATTAACACATATGAAAAACCAAATAAGCACTAACACAACTGTAGTGGGGGACTTCAATACCCCACTTTCATAAATAGATAGATCAACTAGACAAAAAATCAACAAATAAATATTAGGATTAAACCAAGCCTGTGAACAAATGGACTTGGTAGATGACTACAGAGTGTTCCACCCCAAAACATCAGAATACACATTCTTCTCAGCTGCACATAGGACATTCTCCAAAATAGACCATATATTAGCTGACAAAACATGTTTAAGTAAATGCAGAGGAATTGAAATCATCCCATGCATACTATCTGGCCATAGCGCAATGAAACTGGAAATCAACAACAAAGGAAATTACAAAAACTACATTAACACATGGAAATTAAACAACACCCTTATGAACAACCAATGAGTCACAGAGGAAATTTAAAGATGAAATCAAACAGTAAATACAATTAAACAATAACACCAATACAACATACCAAAACTTATGGTACACAATGAAAGCAGTCCTATGAAGGAAATTTATAGCGGTGCACTCATACATCAGAAAAACAGAACAAGCTCAAATAAACAACCTAATGTTGAACCTCAAAAAAAAGAACAACAAAGAAGAAAAAGAAAAAGAAGAACAAATCAACCCCAAAGCTCATATGAGGGAGGAAATTATAAAGATAATGCACTAGAGACTAAGAAAACAATACAAAGGATAAATGAATCAAAAAGCTGATTCTTTGAAAGAATAAATAAAATTGATAAACCATTAGCCAACCTCATCAAAAAGAGGAAAGAAAAACCACAAATTCAAGCAATTAGGAATAAAAAGGGGGAAATCACAACAGATCCCCCAGAAATCCAGGAGATCATCAATACCTACTTGAAGAACCTGTATTCTAATAAGATAGAAAACACAGAAGAGGGGCTGGTGAGATGGCTCAGCGGCGTACGTGCCTGCCTGGCAAGTGCGAGGGCCCGAGTTCAACTCCCAGAACCCACATACGAAAACAAAAGGGCGGGTGATATCACTCAGTGGCATGGGCACCTGCTGGTGCACAAGGTCCTGAGGTCGACCCCCAGTACCCACAAAAAAAAAAAAAAAAAAAGAAAACACAGAAGAAATGGACAGACTCCTAGACACAATCAAATTGCCAAAACTAGCTCAAGAAGATATAAAAATTCTAAATAAACCAATATCAGCCAATGAAATTTGTAATTAAAAATTTACCAACAAAGAAAAGCCCAAGCCCCAAAGCATTCACTGTTGAAGTCTACAAGAAATTTAGAGAAGAACTAATGCCACTAATGCTGAAACTCTTTAAAGAAATTGAAAGGGAAGCAGTACTTCCAAAGTCATTCCTGGAAGCAAGTATTACCCCAATTCCAAAACCAGACTAGAACCCAACCAAGAAAGAAAACTACAGGCCAAGCTCCCTAATGAACATGGATGCAAAAATCCTTAATAAGATACTGGCAAACAGAATGCAGCAAATCATCAAGAAGATTATACACCATGACCAAATAGGATTCATTCCAGGGATGCAGGGATGGTTCCACATGTGTAAATCAATAAATGTAATGCACCATATTACCAGAGCCAAAGACAAAAATCACACGATCATCTCAATAGATGCAGAAAAAGCATTTGACAAAATCCAACACCCATTCATGATAAAAACCCTACAGAAAATTGGAATAGGTGGACTTTACCTCAATCTTATAAAAGCCATCTATGACAAACCAACAGCTAATATCATATTAAATGGTCAAAAACTGAAATCTTTCACTCTAAAATCAGGAACAAGACAAGGATGTCCATCATCACCGCTCCTATTCAGTATAGTTCTGTAAACATTAGCCAGAACAATTAGACAAGAGAAAGAAATAAAAGGAATAAAGATAGGAAAGGAAGAAGTTAAATTATCATTATTTGCAGATGACATGATACTCTATATAGAAGACCCCAAAAACTCCACCAAAAAACTTGTACATTTAAAATCCAAATTCAGTAGTGTAGCAGGATAAAAAATCAACACTCAAAAGTCAATAGCCTTCCTGTACACAAGCAACAAACTCACAGAGAGAAATTAGGGAAAACACACCCTTCACAATAGCACCCAAAAAGTGAAATACTTAGGAATCAATCTAACAAAGGATGTAAAAGATCTGTACAGTGAAAACTACAGTACTCTGAAAAAGGAGATCAAAGAGGACATCAGAAAATGGAAAGATATCCCTTGCTCTTATATAGGAAGAACCAACATAGTGAAAATGGCCATGCTCCCAAAACTGTTATACAGATTTAGTGCAATCCTGATCAAAACACCATTAGCATACCTCACAGATCTAGAGAAAACATTTCTAAAACTCATTTGGAACCAGAAGAGACCTAGAATAGCAAACACAATTCTGGGCAACAAAGGCAAGGCAGGGGGCATCACAATCCCAGATGTGAAATTATATTACAAAGCTACTGTGATAAAATCAGCATGGTATTGGCAAAAAAAAAAAAAAAAAAAAAAAAAAACAGACCTGGGGCAGAGGATATAGCTCAGCAGCACAAGCACCTGCCTGGCAAGCTCAAGGTGTTGAGTTCAATTCTCAGTACCAAAAATTTAAAAAAAAAAAAAAGCAGGCCTGAAGATCAGTGGAACAAAATAGAAGATGCAGAAGCATCCCCAAACATACTCAGCCACCTTGTCCTTACAAAGGAGCCAAATATGTTCACTGGAAGAAAGATAGTCTCTTTAATAAACAGTGTTGGAAAAACTGGTTCTCCACATGCCGAAGACTAAAACTAGACCCATGTCTATCACCATGCATTAAACTGAAGTCAAAATGGATCAAAGATCTAAATATTAAAATAGGAACACTAAATTTACTGGAGGAGAAAATAGGCAGAAATCTTGAAGACATAGGTGTAGATGGAGACTTCATGAACAAAATCCAGACAGCAAGGGAAGTAGTAACAAAGAATCAACAAATAGGATCTCACCTTATTAAAAAGCTTTTGCACAACAAAAGAAATCAGCAACAGAGTGAAAAGACGACCCACAGAGTGGGAAAAAATTATAGCCAGCTGTCCCATAGACAAAGGACTTCTATCTAGAACATATAAAGAATTGGAAAAAGGCAGACCCCCCAAATTCAAAGACCTAATCCAAAAATGGGCAGCTGAGATGAATATGCACTTCTCAGATGAAGAAATATAAATGGCAAATAAATACATCAAAAAATGTTCAACATCACTGGTCATTCGAGAGATGCAAATTAAAACAACACCTAGATTCCATCTCGCCCCAGAAAGAATGGTTATCATCAAAAAATCAACCAATAACAAATGCTGGAGGGGCTGTGGGGAAAAAGGAACCCTTCTCCACTGTTGGTGGGAGTGTCAACTGGTGCAACCACTGTGGAAATCAGTGTGGAGATTCTTTTAAAAATTAGGATTAAAGGTCCCATTCAAACCAGCTATCCCCCTTCTGGGTATCTTCCCGAAAGAATTAAAAGCATCATACCACAGCAATATATGTGCACCCATGTTTATAGCAGCACAATTTGTAATAGGTAAATCTTGGAAGCAACACAGATGCCCATCAACCAAGGAATGGATGAAAAAGATGTGGTTTTTCTATATAATGGAGTACTACTCAGCCATAAAGAAAGATAAACTGGAGACTTTTATAGGTAAATGAATGCAACTTGAGACTATACTCATAGGTGAAATAAATCAGACCCATATATGTAAGCATCGTAGTGTCTCACTAGAGTGAGAAACTGAACAAATAAATAGGATCCCAAATGTATAATAGATATTGTGAATTGGGAAGAAACTGTTCAAAAGAAAAGACAAGCCGTGATGGGGAAAAGGGGAAAGGAAGAAAGAGAAAAAGAAAAAAATATGTGTGTAAACAAGATAGTTAAGATAGTCATACAGCTAGCTCCTCTGAGTTCCTTGAAAAGAAAGTTTTGTGCTAATATTGTTTGGACAAGATTCCATGCCTAAATTTTGTACTCTGAATAACTACTATGAAAACAACAATATGCAATGTATCAACTATTGTAACTGTCCTACTAATCCATTTTGAAACTCAGTTTCATTGTTTCTTTTTTTTTCTTTAAAATAAAAAAGACTCAAAATAATATTCAAATTATTTTCTTTTTTTTTTTTTGTGGGTACCGGGGGGTCGACCTCAGGACCTCACGCGCCAGCAGGCGGCCGTGCCGCTGAGCGATATCACCGGCCCCTTTTTCGTATGTGGGTTCCGGGAGTCGAACTCGGGCCCTCGTGCTTGCCGGGCAGGCGCTTACGCCGCTGAGCCATCTCACCGGCCCTCAAATTATTTTCTGATGGACTATTGTGATTGAGGTAGGGAAAGCCAAACATTTATGCAAAAATCTCTATTAGGGATAAGATATTGGAGCTAGGATGGTAACATGGCGGTAACATGATGGAATTACCAAATACTCAATTGCAGAAAGTCTCTTAAAATCAAGCCTTGCTTTGTTGGAGTTCAAACTGTTATCAGACTCCAGAAGCAACAACATCCGGTCCCCTCATCTCTCTCAACACAAAGGTGATGGTGTCACTTCAAATCACTACATGTGTGGATGGAACTGCTGCCATGGCCGGACAGCTCTGGTTTCATTACTCAGGTCAAAGAAGTGGTGAATGAGACCCTACACTACGTCTTCCACAGAGAAATCCTGGCCAGCAAAAACATGTCACCCGGACTTCACGACATTTTGCAGGATGTGATTAAAACAACCAACCGCGTCAAAGTATGAGCTCTTTACTCATGTCTGTTTGCACAGCTCTGTGAGGAGTGGACATGGAGCACAAATATCTCTTATACACGGAAGTGAGATGGTTTCCTAAAGGTGGATCACTGGCCAGAGTTTTTGAGTTATGGGAGCTGCTCCAAAGACTTTTTCTTTCTTTTTTAAAAAAAGAGTTACCACTAACAGCACATTTTAGTGACACAGAATGGGTCTCAAAACTTGCTCACTCATGTGATGTGTTCGACATGCTCAACAAACTGAATCTGTCACTTCCAGGGAGAATGACAACTATGTTCAAGTCTGTAGACAACATGGACACATTCAAAGCTAAACTGGAATTGGGGGAGTGACAAGTGAACACTGGAATTTTTGACATGTTTCAAACACTAGCAGAGATTTTGAAGAGTATGAGCATGACTTCCCAGCCACAAAGACCCCTGAACTGGAGAGAAATGGATCACAACCCATTTCTGAATAAGCCAGGTAATTCAATTTCGTGCATGCCAGAAGAGGATCAAATGCTTGAGATCACAGTGACAGTAGCCTTAAAATATGTTTGAGACGACTTCATATCTGTCTGTATTGAAGTCAAGGCAGGGTATCCTGTGATTACACTGAAAAGCCTACCTTCGAGAAGCAGGGGTTTCTGCAGTGATAGCGATGAAAATGAGATTACAGAGAACATAAGCGACACACTATGGGTGTCCCTGGCTCCGATCACCCCTAGATAGGACTGTCCAGTTATAGGAAAATGAGCTCTGAGCTCCCACTGGTTCTGCATTATGGCAAGTTGTATAATTATTTCATTACATATTACAATGTAATAATCATAGAAGTAAATTGCACAATAAACGTAATACACTTGAATCATCTCAAACCACCCCTCCCCCAGTCAATAAAAAATTGTCTTCCCTGAAACTCGTCCTGGTGCCAAAAACACTGGGGACCAATTATACAGGATGAAAAATGGTCAGCCACAAGAAGGCATAGAAAAAATGTAAATGCATCTTCCTAAATGAAAGAAGCTGTGGTGGATCGACAACTGGTGGTCAACTTGTCACACCCAGCTGAACTGAATCAGCGTGGTGCTGGGTGTGGAGGGCCCACCTGAGGACTGTTGCCAACAACATAAAAAGGAGAACTGGAGAGGAAGGGTTGCTGCTGTCGGTTCTCTTTGAGGAGCTTGTCACGCTGGCTTTCCTGATAGGAACTTGGCTGTTCTCATCGTCGGAGGAGCTCGGGACCTCACTGTCGCTGAGGATGGCTGTGGTGACTTTCGGGGGAGCTCTGGTCCTTACTCTGAGCGTCGCTTCCTGGCTCCGGGATAGATCCCTCAGCCTGCTGGCACAGATCCTTCATCCCGCTGGTGCAGACTTTCTAGCTTCCACCACTGACCTTTGGGCCTTCCCGGTGCAGATCCGTGAAGTATCCTTGCATGAGACATTGTTGTGGGCTCTGGGCCTCTAGTGGACTCGTGGAGGCATTGCCATGGGCTCTAGGTCTTCAGCTGGACTCATGCAGGACACTGCTGTAGGATCCAGGCCCTCAGCTGGATTCTTTGGGTCTTTAGTGTGTGGACAGATTTCCTGCACTCTTTTTGTATATGACTCTTTGGGTGACTATTACAAAATAACTCTATAAATTATGTGTCCTGTATTGTATTGTTTCCCTTGCAAACCCTGACTACAACAGAAGCCAATCTTAAAAGGTTATGTACTATGATTCTAATTATATAATATTCTAGAAAAAGCAAAATTATGAAGACAATAAGAAGATCAAAGGTTGCCATAAGTAACAGTTTGGGATGGATGAATAGGCAAAATATAGGGAATTTGGGAGGCAGAGAAAAATATCCCACATGATACTAAAATGTTGGATATCTGTTCTTATGGTTTAAATCTAGATGTCTCCCCAAAGCCACGTGTGCTCCTAGGTGAGGCTTTAGGGAGGTGATTGGGCCATGGGGGTGTGGTACTCACTGGTGGATTAGTTCACTGAAGAGTGTACAGCTAAATGCGATTTGGAGGTAAAGCCTATTTGGAGGAGATGGGTCACTGGGGGCGTGGCCTGAAAGGGTCTACCTCCCTCCTTCCTCCTTTGATCTCTCAGCTTCACTGCCACCATGCCATGAGCAATTCTCCTCTGTGATGCCCCTTTGCCATGTCAGCCTGCCTTGGAGCCAGCTGATTATGAAATGAAACCTCTATAAACTGTGAGCCAAACTGAACCTCTCCTTCCTTAAGTTGTCTCTATCGCATATATGGTCAGAGCAATGGAGAAAGTAGCTAGGACAGTTGTTATACATTTGTCAAAACTCACGGGATATTCAGCACCATGTAAACTATGGGCTTTGGAGGTAACGATGTGTCCGTGTAGGTTCAGCAACTGTAATAAATATACCACTCCGGTGAAAGGTGTTGACAGGGAGACCGAATACGTGTGGAGACAGAAGGTTCGTGAGAACTCTGTACTTTCCACTTAATTTTTCTGTGAACCTAAAATTGCTCTAAAAGATAAGTAAGTTTAAAATTACCAAGCAAACTAATACATGTATTTAATACATAAGAACTACGTATATGAAATGATTTAAGAAGCAATATTTGACACTGAAGAGCACATAAGAAGTCTGATCTATTTAAAAAAAAAAAAGTGATTTATCAGCACTGCAATCCACATAAAGACAGAACTACTTACAAGCTATACAGTAAGTCCCCTACTTACGAACATTCGAGTTGCAAATTTTCACAGATACTATTGGACCTTGTGTTAGGAACATTTGTAGTTGTGAACAAATCACGGAAGTAGCTCATGTATCTACCTTTCCATTTTAACATAACTGTAAAAGTAAAAATAGTTTACTTACACTATTTGTGCATGTGTGTTTTATGCTTTACATTGTATATTTGTTTCAAAAGTGTATAAGACTCATTTTGTCAGTGCCGTGAATTAACTAATGGTCAACTTGTAACACCCAGCAGCACTGAATCAGCGTGGTTCTTGGTGTGGAAGGCCCACCTGAGGACTGCTGCCAATAACGTAAAAGGAGAACTGGAGGGGAAGAGGTGGTGCTGTTGATCTCCTGGAGAAGCTTGTCGTGCTGGCTTTCCTGATATGAACTCAGCTGTTCTCATTGTCAGAGGAACTGGAGACCTCACTGTCGCTGACGGCTGCAGTTCTTTTCAGGGGAGCTCTGGTCTTTACCTTGAACGTCACTTCCTGGCTCCAGTGCAGCTCCCTCAGCCTACTGGCACAGATCCTTCATCCTGCTGGTGCACACTTTCTAGCTTCCACTGATGACCCTTGGGCCTTCCCAGTGCAGATCCTTGATACAGACTTGAATGAGACACTGTTGTGGGCCCTGGACCTCCAGCTGGACTCATGGACCTCCAGCTGTGGGGGGGCATTACCATGGGCTCTAGGTCTTCAACTGGACTCGTGCAGAACACTGCTGTGGGATCCAGGCCCTCAGCTGGATTCTTCGGGTCTCTAGTACATGGGCAGATGTCCTGCACTCTTCTGCATTTGACTCTTTGGGTGACTATTACAAAATAATCCTGTAATAATCCTATGTGCCCTGTATTAAATTTATTCCCTTGTAAACCCTGACTACAACAATCAGATTTACGAATGAACCCAACCTATGAATGTTCTCCCAGAACAGGAACTTGTTCTTAAGTTGGGGACTCACTGTAGTGGAAACAAACCTTGATATTCATTAGATATATCCAGAATGGATATATAGATTGAAATTCATAAGCAAGTAGGATATGAGTGAAGTCATAAAAATTATGAGGACAATTTAAGAAATTCTTGGGGACTGGCATTCCATTTCAAGCAGGAAGTGCACATGGTCCAGTATGTAACTAAAAGAAGAATTAAATTCTGGGCTTAGGTTAGTAGAAGATGACGTTTTTGTGTAAGAAGAAGGAGACTGTATTTTACTCTGTAAGCAATGAATTCGTTGGTAGATATATCTTATTGAAAGATGCAATGTAGACTGAGAGAAGAATAGGATTAAGATCTGAATAGATAAAACATAAGATCAATCTTAAAACTATCCATAAAGTATATGGAGTCATAGGATGATTGGGACAGTTAACTAGTTATGTCCTAAAGTTTTGCTTTTATTCACAGGGGATTCAATTTCTGCTCCCAGCTCACTAGCTGTGACAGCCTCACAATTCTCAGTTCCCTTATCTCTAAAATAAAATGAAACAGCTGTTATGAAATGATTTTTTATGTATCCTGAAATACAAAATGCTTATTCGAAGATTATGTCTCCATTTTTTCTTATATTATGTAATAATTAATTCTACAGTGCAAGTCATACTATAGTAGCTGGATACTCTTATGGTTGACTTAACAACTCCTGCAAAAAGAAACGCTGGAGATTGTGGGAAAACACGTTATCTAATTTTTAAATAGAAGATATCATCAAATATATGTATATGATCAAACATGCTAGCTCTATTTTCAAAAGCTGACAAAAACACAATATATTTCCATTTTTCTTAAGGCCTTCTCAGTTTTGATGACTTAGTAGTCTGAGTATAGTCTCATTATATTACATGCTTGACATGGAGAAATGCAACTGTAGCATCTCCTTGGGGAAAGTGGTGCATTTACATATTCGAAGTTTACAGTAATACCTCTGTGGTGTTTGGGCCTGCAGATGCTGCCTAACTGGCCAGATCTTGTTCTGTCACTTTGTTTCTAGGTCAATGGTTTGCATTTTTTATAATAAACTGGCCAGACAGTGTCCTGACTTTACTGCTCTGCAGATGTCTGATTTGAAGGAGAATAAGAGCAATTAAGTACTTAATTAAATTCTATTAGCAAATATAAGCACGTAAAAGTTGCTTCAGCCTCCATACTCAGATTTCACTCTCCAGGCACAGCTTCCTCCCATGGTAACATTCACTCTGAAACTTTCCTCATTGTACTTTTGCACTTTTGAAAAATGTCAGCCCTCAGTTTTATAGCATTTCATTTAACACTTTTAGGGGCACTTTCAACCTTTCATAATTTGTAGCCATCTTCCAAAAATGTGTGATAGGCACGGTTAAGGCGGCAGTCAGAATAAAAGGTCAGTACATAGATCGAAGTGTTACAGAACATCAATAAAGATAATGGACTAAAAAAATTCAAAGCAGGGCCGGTGAGATGGCTCAGCGGCGTAAGCGCCTGCCTTGCAAGCGCGAGGGCCCGAGTTCGACTCCCGGATCCCACATATGAAAAAGGGGCCGGTGATATCGCTCAGTGGCACAGGCGCCTGCTGGCGCGCGAGGTCCTGAGGTCGTCCCCCTGGTACCCACAAAAAAAAAAAAAAATTCAAAGCAGGGACTTACTTCTTTAGCACCTCGTCGCCTTGTTATCTGTCACCTTATTACCAAATTTCCTAAAGAATTTCCCATTTGGAAAACACGCTAGGCTGAAACTTGCCTAACATTACTTCTTCGAATCTTCCAAATACTTGACGAATACTAATATCATTTTTTACAGGGCAGCCACACATACACAATTTTTCTCCTTTTGTTTGGACTATAAAGACTATGACATTTCCAACTGCGACTTGATTTATATTATCTATCCTAGAAAGCTGAGAATTGATCCTGTTTTGTAGATGGCATATCTTAAACTGCCTATGTCCATGAACTTAAATTGTTTCCATTTTAATCCTGAAAAGGCACTCACAAGAAAATTCAGTGCTTCTTGAATTTCAAAGCTCCATTTTATTGAGATAATACAGCTTTCAGATAATCCTCATATTACCCAAGCCAGAAGGTAAAATACTGTTTACTTTTGCTTAATAGAAAACTTACCAGATCATATGGACACTAGTAAGTCAAAATATGACAAAAAGCATTGAACATCTAGTCTCCCTTTTTACTGTAGCTACTAGGAATCTCAGACACCAACTTTTAAGTTCCTTTATGGGTCTTGAAGCCACACCATAGATGTTTGGCCAGAATATCACTGAGTCTGAATGACTGGAAGACTGTCTTACATTTATCATTCAACAAATATTTATTTGATATTAACTATACACTATTCACTTTGGAAGAAGAATATTCTTCCCAGGAGTGCAACTATACCAAATGCAATCTAAATCAGTGAGGGAGACTCAACTTATTATAGAGACTCTCTTTTCAGTCCCAAATTGGGTTAGGTTGTCACCATGGAAATATTTCAGATGGGTAGAAACTGGGCCACCAAAGCTGTATATTACATTCATTGAGGAACTTGGTAAAATACACACATGTCCAGTTCTTGTATCCCCACAACTACTTCAGTGGCTTCATGGTGAGACCAATGGGTTCATATTTTTGAGTTTCAATTAAAATTCTCCCCAAATGCCCATTTAAAATAGGCCCTTTGCTGGGCATAGTGGGGCACGCCTGTAATCACTTGGGAGGCTGAGGCAGGAGAATCACTTGAAGTTCAAGGCCAGCCTGGGCTGCATAGTGAGTTCAAGGCCAGCCTGCACTATATAGAGAGACCCTGTCTCAAAAAACCAAAAATAAAAAATAAAATAAAATAGGGCCCCTGCTGTGTTCTTCTGATATTGTTTAATTCATGTCGCCCCATTCACATTGTAAATGCAACACAAAATGGGACAGCGTCTATTTTACTCCCTGGGGTTACAGTGTGTAACCTGAACCTGGCCAGAGAGATTCAGAAAATGCGTGTTGGGTGGATGAATAGATGTATGACTGAACAGAAAGGCAAAGCAGCTGGAAACGCGGCAGGAGGTGTTAACGGCCTGCCCCTTCATCCTTTGTGAAGGCTTCTGAGACACGTTAGGGGCTCTTGAGTGCAAAACCAAACATAATATGACAGGTCTGCCTTTGGCAATGGCGTATCCTGGAGAAATATTTGTACGATGCCATTTATCAGAGACTTGAGTGACACATTTTGTAACAGGACAAGGTATACCTCAAGTAGTCTGTTTCGTATTTGATGGTCTTCATATCTAGAGGTTTATTGGAGGAATGAGAGCATTGCCAACAGCACTCTGGGGAATAAATAACTCCTGAACAATTTCCAGATTAGCTCTGTTTTGTTCTTCCTAGAAAGCAATAACTTGATCTTAGATATCAGGGGATGAAAGTAGCTGCAGGTTTTCAATTAAGATTCCTACTGTGTTTCTTCTTTCTAGTGCAAGACACAAAATCAGATTTTGGAAAATGTCAACATGGTATTAAGATAAATTGTGTCCTGTCTTGAAAAATCTAACAGAGTAGTCAACCTTAAGCCAAGAATTACAACAGTTTCCCATATGTGATTAAATTAGTACAACTCTTTTCCTCATGCCCACATATTTTTCTTTTTTACTTGATTATATTTAAAAGGAACTGAGATAAACCATATTCTCTTACACATTTTAAACTTTAATGTACAAAATTTTTGCCAAAAATGTAAATATATTATATGAATAATGGAAATAATATCTTCATGTTGTACACTAATTTTTGCATATATATACCATGGGAGGATTAACTTTAAGGGAAAGGAATTTGGAAATTAATTCAATTTCAGATTCAATAAGTTCTGAGAAACAAGTGTATTTAAATGTATCTTTTCAAATATAATTTTAGGATGCTTAGAAATTTTTCATTCAGTTTGTACTGGAAAGTTTGCAATAACCAATCATTCACATGTATGGTTAACAGAAAATACAACTTTCAAATCAGGAAAATAGTTCAAACCAGTGAAACAAAACTTGAAATGATTCTGACTTTTAAAAAATGAAAAAATTTCCCTCTGGCATTGAGATTTCCTCAATGCTGTAACAAGTCTCAGAAGAGATTTTCAGAACCCAGGCTATAATCCCTTTCCAAACCGGTTCTATTTCTGGGCCATAGTGAGCCCAGTAGTTTTGGATTTGTTGAGTAAAGCAATTTAGGAATTGCTTTCTGCAGATGGTGATGCATTTTATAGTGAATCATTGAAGCTTTAAAAATAACAAACTACTGTCTTAAAAACCTTAAAATGATCCCCCCAAATAATAAAATCTTATCTAGCCCATTTGATAGAGCAGTGGAGGGGAAAGAGCCTAACTGAAACCACTGAAAAGCGGGAAAAGTTGACTGTACTTTTTTTTCTAACATCCATTTAATGTAAAAGAAAATTGTCACATCTAATGGAGTGTCAGAAAAGTGTTAACTAGGTATAAATGCCTTTTCAAACTGTCCTTTCCATCCATAAGGTCACAGAACTGAAGAGCTTGCCTCCAGCAGAAACACCTTTCGATGAGGACTGGCCATTGTACATGGTTTTCAAAGAAATGTCCATTTAAGTGTCACGTCAACCCATTTTGACAAGAGATTTAGTCTTTTCCAGGGCAAAGAAGTTGCCAGCTAAAACTTTTAATTGAAAAAGCCTGAAGCCACTTTCAACCTCTGGTATTTAAAACTCAAATTACTCTTTTTAGCATTAAAAAAGGATAAAAGGGAAGAAGAGGGGGAAGCACATTATTTCGAAGAGAACAAAGCAATAAGTTATTATCAGTCATCCCTCTTTCAGAATGTTTCCAATTCTCTGAGTTTTGTATATTAGTTCCATCAGCTTAACACAAAATATCACTCTGAGATTCTGCCTCAAAAAGTCTAATTTGAACCCTAAAGGAGCTTACAGATAAGAAAACTATTAAAATAAAACACAGCCTTACTTACAATTAGTTTAAGATGAGAACTCTTCACAGTGCTTTAATGCATTCAGTATGACAATAGGGTGAGGAAAAATATTATGACCCAAACAAAGTACAAGCGCACCTCCGGCTTACCTAGGATTTTCCCATCATGCACCTGTCGACCTGGCATCCTGTCCACACTGGCACACTCCAGATGCTTCATAGTGAATCATCAGCTTCCTTCTCGTCATCGTCAACAGATGCATGAAAATGAGCTGCGGCCGCTTCTGTTCAGACAACTGTCATTCATGGACTTAATTTCTGTCTTCACAACTGTACCCCAGAAGTTAACCAAATTATTCCTCAGGTAGAACAGCATTTCGTAGCTATCTCATGCATGGTAATTGCATTTGTAAGGTTAAGAACATATATTCATTTAAGTGCAGAAAGAATTCCACTACATGTGACCACACACACAAGTATCTTTCTATTTAGTGATGATGAAAATACAATGCACAAATGCTTTGAGTTCAAGCTTCTTTATTCCACTGCTAGGCTAAATATCTGGTCCAGCCTTTGAATTTTTAAGGTATTTGAATCGACTTGATTCTGGGATAGGCATGCATGTTGGAAGTTTCTGAGATGACACAGCACCCCATCAATCTTACCCTGAGAGGCCCCCCAGAACCCTTATTTATCTGTGTGCTTTTTGTTTTCCTCTTGTCCCAACACCACTTTTCTGTTCATGCCACATTCTTGTTTTTCTGTTGGCACAGACCTGCCCTGAGCTCATCTTCCCATCATCTTCTATAAACGTAGCTGCTGCTTCTTTTACCATTGGATGCACACTTACAATTCTTTGCTTGCCATAAACAAAAGTTGGGCATCTATCTGTCCGATCCATTCCACAGTTATCGCTTCCCCTACTTTTTAATTTTGTGCTCTTCAGCTCTGAGAATGGTGTCAAAATCTACTCAGCTGCCTAAACAGGAAGCAATCACCATGTTAGACATATTTTCTCCCAAGAATTTCTCAAATCGCTTCTAGACACTTCCACTCCAACTGAATTTTTCTATACTTTTGCTTGAATTTCTGTGTGTTACACAGGATCTGACCAGAGACAAAAGCTCAGGGGTAGAGCACTTTCCTAGCATGAACAAGGCCCTGGAATCAACCCCCAACAGTGTGAAGAAGAAGAAGAAGGGAAGGAGGAGAAGAGGAAAAAGAAAAGAACTAATAACAGAGAATTACTTGTAAGAGGTGTCCCAGTCACTATCTCATCCCTGGGACAAGATACCCAACACCCACGATTTAAAGGAGGAGAGATTTATTTTGGCTCATAGTTTCAGTCCATGGTTAGCTGGCCCCAAGGCAGGAATGGCATAGTAGAAGGGCCTGGTGTAGGAGGAAGGTAGTTCAATCTGTGGCAGCCAGGAAGCAGAAAGAGAAGGGAGGAATGGGAACAAGAAGAGTACACCCTTCCAGGTCAGGACCCTAGTGCCGCACCTCCAACCAGACCCCACCTCTCAACGGCACATTCAGCTACTGAACACATCGGAGAATCCACTGAAGAGTTTAGCGCCCCAATGATTTAATCATCTTCCAAACACATGATGTCATGGGGGACATTTTTTATATAAACCATAACAGAGTTTAAAAGTGCATTGAAGATTTCAGGTATGAGGGATTTAGGGAGCTATTCCTACCTCTAGGACTGGGGAAGACTACTCAAGAAAAGAACAAATTTGGGCAGGTGAGATGGCTCAGCGGTGTAAGCGCCTGCCTTGCAAGCGCGAGGGCCCGAGTTCGACTCCCGGATCCCACATACGAAAAAGGGGCCGGTGATATCGCTCAGCGGCACGGGTTCCTGTTGGCGCGCGAGGTCCTGAGGTCGACCCCCAGGTACCCACAAAAAAAAAAAAAAAAGAACAAATTAGAACACACACACACATACACCATCTGTGGAACAAGGACTCCTGGTTGTCAGCTTGACTGGATTGAGATTCAAAGCGATGGATTGTGAGGGCGTAATTACCTGTATCAATGGTGAGTTCATATTGAATGGGCTGTTAGGAGGTAGAGAGCTTTACTAGAGGAAGTGAGTCACCGAGGTGTGACTCTGGGGACTATACATGGTGTGATCAAAATATATAGTGAGAGTTTAAAAATTTATTACAGTAAAAGACACATTGCTATTAATTCCCCTCAAAACCATCCCCCTCAGTTAAAACACACTTGTCCCATCATTCTTCCCACATCCTAAAGCAGTTCTAAAAATCCTCTTTCATAAGCGTCTTTATGAGTCGGGATCAAAACTAGTGTAGATGCTACCACCATCCAACAGAAACAGGCAGGCTCCTCATCTACTTACTCACCACATCTAGTGCCGTGCAGATTCTCGTCTTCCTCAAAGTCAAAATGGCCATGAATGGTCAACGTTTTGCATCAGTTCCGGACATCCAGGTAACCAGGACAACATAACTAAAGTCAAAGGGGGAAAGGAAAGCACATCACAGCCAGGAAGGGAACTCCTTTTCCTGTGTCCCTCTGAGTACCCCGTACTGACAAGGCTTAACATCCTTCCAGCTGGGCCGTCCAGCTGCACTATCAAAAAGGGACAATAAAATGTAGATGTGAAGCTGAGAGACCGTACATTAGTAACTGACACGTTCTTTTCCTACAGTGACTGTCTGCTTGTATATTCTCCTTAATGTAGCCCCTAGCATGACAATTCTAAACAGCATGATTAGTAACCTACCCAAATCCTTCAGGGCTTGCCTGACAACAATCAGGTGATCAAATTCTTAACAAGATCAAAGGTCCTTCCTGTATCTCAACTCAGCCCAACTTCTACTTTATGCTTCAAATATATTGATAAGATTAAGTGAGTGAAATCTAGCCTCAGTAGAAGATACCTCTTCCTGAGAACTAGGATAGGAGGAGAGAAGAATGGAGAAGTAAGTGAGGAGGAGATCGTGTGAGAAGCCACGGCTGCTGCTGGTGACGGCCATTGTACCTATGGAGTAGGGAGTAGAATCATGTGTGAGTAGGACATGGGACTTGAGATTGGGGAAGACCAGAACAAGCACGCTGTTGAAGGAGGAAACAAATTGAAGTCAAAATTAATGTACTTTGCCAAGTGTATTTAAAATGCTACCTGGGATAACATAAATGTGTAGGATATGCTATGGGGGGAAGCTATATGAGATGAAGGTCTAAACTAGGCTCTGAAATGAGGAAATGATTGGGGATATAATGTGTAAATGTTGAGCGGTGAATTTGATATTGCCCCTTGTAACTGTATATCTATCCTGTGCCAGAGCTTCAGAATCATAATCTACATCATATGTTTTGAGAGGTAGGAATTAAATATCTGCTAGCCAACAATCACTATTGTACATTGTTCAGGACACTGACTCTATATTAGGAGATTTGGGACATTTCCAAATGTTACCATTTTGGTCCTAAGGGACAGACATAGAATGTACTTGAAAAGCAAGACTGATTAATCGTCACATTTACAGGCAAGAATTCCAGATTTCTTGCTTTTTTTCCCAACCCACAATCACAGCATTGAAACTTCACAGAAAGGACAATGTACAATAAGAGAGAAACTACAAAAAATTAGGTTTCTCATTGCAAATTCAACACAAGAATATAGCAATACTCACAACTAAGGTTTTCTGTTCATAAATGCATATCTTTCTGGAGAGTTGGTACTTACTATGCCTTACATTTGTAAGGAATACCTTTCCCACCCACAGCAATTTTGTTAATATCTCAATATCAAAAATGAGCAGCCATTAACATTGTATGTGTTTCTACCTTCCTGACAACAGATGAATCTACCACAGTAATAGTGAGTAGGAATTGTGTAGACGTGAATATTGCAAAAGTCAAGGGAATGAGTAAAATGGTAATTCATTGGCTTGAATATTTTAAGAGAATGTTTGTTCCTTTTGGTTGGAGTTAAAATAGCATTTTAAAAGCTTAAGCCAACTATTCTATCCTTAAATAGCTCCCTAATAGGTACATTATCTTTCCAGGAAATTATCTGGGAGTTCCAGAGCTCCATAAGCACAGCATTTGCTGATTCTGTTATATTAAATCTTGCCCAAATTGCCCTACCGTGCTTGGGGCTGGAGACCAGCTAATTTTGCAGTGAACACAGAATGAGGAAATTTATTACAAAATTGTTGTTTGAGCATGAAGTCTAATCTTTAGACCCGGAGATGTTTTTCTAATTGAGGAATAATTTTAGATATTGAAGTTATCAACAATTATTAATGCATTATTTTATTTCCTTACCTGTCAGTTTCCTTCCACATTGTCCTTCTCTTTCAGACCACTTCTCTTTGTGCCACATTTCACCGTATTGTTCCTGTCCCACCAATAACTGGTTCTGGGTCAACTAAGTATGTTTCGCCTGTGCCCACCTCTTTTCTATATAATAGGCAACCGATCAGGGCCAAGTACTGGAAAAATTCTGGGCAATTCATTTCGCTTATTTTTCTAATGGCCACTTTTTGATATTGTCTGAGTCTCCTCCCTTGGAAAAAACCTTTAACTCCCCTTCCGAGGACGACAGAGTCACACAGCCAAAGAAATGGAAAATATATCCTTTTCTACAAAGGAAATTTCTATGCACTTGCTGGGATGGAAATTCTGGTTGTCCTTGTGAAGTGAGCCTGACTTTCAGAGAAGAAAGGGACAGGAGGGAGGAAAGAGGAAAGAAGAGAAAAAAGAGGGAAAGGGGACAACTGAAAGAGACATTCAAATAAATTCAATATTTCTTCACAAAATACCCATAAGATTGAATTGGACTGATCCTAGAAACAGAAGGAAAAAATTTATGATGTTGTTTGTGAACTGTCCCTGTTTTATGCGTTATTTCTTCAAATATGATTCCACGACATCTATGATTCCTTTTATTATTGTTCCTATCATTTTTAACTTCATTGTTTCTGCCTTGAGTAAAATCTTTTTCTATAAATAAAAGAAATAAATTCCTGTCACAGGACATTTTCCCTGAGCTCTGTTCCTAGGTATATTATATAGACCATATTTCCACATGTTCACATTCTGGACTACTATAAGTTCGGTTTTCCTTTTTCTTTTTTAATTTCTATTATTTTCATGATTGACTATTTTTAAGAAGTGGAGTCTGTTTAGGCAGCAGGTTCTCAGATAAAGCAAAACCTTCGGTAGTACTGGAGCAGGGGTGCTTCGCACAGCTGACAGCTCATTTGACAGGAGTTCAAGAATTTTCAGGAAGGAGGATTCTTGTGGAAGAGGGAAAAAATTGCTCTGTAATTAGCAGACTTATTGTGGTGTTGTGAAATTCATGAAAACTGAATGAAAATTCTGTTGAAACCATAGGTACTTGGGACCTCATTTGCATTCATTCTTAAGCCTCCGCTGTGGCGCTGTAAATAGCAGACCCTATACTTAAAGATGAGTTGTTTCTACCAATAGCAATTTTATTTTTAGGAATATCTAGAGATTTTATTCATAAGGATTCCTTCCTGCACATTTTTCCTGCTGAGTATCCTCTTGACACTGCGGGTGGCCAGCTTTGAACCCTGCTAATGATCTGTTAGATATAGAGTGCAAGAGTTCTTTATTTTATTTAGTTAATGCACACAAGAACCCTTTTGGTTCTAGAAGATTTTCTGGTATCTGGCTGTGTTATATAAAGAGTGGGCACCCCTTTAAGCTAGCGTCTTTTATTTTTTAAATAGCTAAATTTTTCTAAAGGTAAATTTTAATAACCCTAGAAACTTCATGACAGTCACTTGATATGTTAACCAAATTGCAAACTTATAATCAAATATCCTGTAATAATTACAGTGTCAAAACATACTGTCAAAACATACACAGTATGTTTTGCATAGATGGTATTTTTTAAACTAAACTTTAAAACAACTGAGCATATTTTTTCTCTTTCATCTTGTCTTGTATAAAATAACGCAGTAGAATATATAGTGCACTAATGAAATTAAAACCCTCTAATCTTTGTACTTGGCTGTATAAATATTATGTTTTCAGATATATGTTAGTTAAAAGTTGAAATATATCCCCCAAACAAAAGAAGTCGTAATGCCCTGGCATGCTGCTGAGGAGAGCATGGTAAATAATGTCCACCAAGCTTTCACTCTACAGAGGAAATTTGTCTCTGAAGGGCTGACTTAGCTCACAGGGAGTGACACAAGAGCATCACCTGGTGACTTTTTAAAAACACGGGATTTTGGGCCTCACACAGCTCTTCCGGTTGGTCTTGCAAGGCCAGGGGCACAGAGGGACATTTAGGTCTAAGACCCACACAGGAGACGTCCGGGTAACATCTGCTGGGGCTGGAACCCAGGCGAGCACTGTAGAAACTACTTTCGCATGAATTTATGTGTCCACAGCTCGACCCCAACATCCTTGCTACTGGGTAAATTTCTTTGTCATGCATGCTGTGTTTTACAGAAATTCGTACATACGTTTATGTGGTCTCCCAAACAGCACAGAAGTGAACCTCATTTACTCTCTGGTACACAGCTCTATCCATAACACATGTGCACAAAAAATACTGGCTGACAGCAAGGGGCAGAAACTGTGGTATTTTGGTGCACAGGCCAAAGCTTCACCAACTTCTGGGTTCTTTCCCAGAAGTCCCTGCCATGACTTTGTTAAAGGGAAATCAGTAATACAATGTTCTATATAGTTTGTAGTTCTTGTGAAGGATAAAACAGTTTCACTTTCCTTAAATGAAATATACTCCGTGTGAACACATTCTCCCGTGACTGGTTAAACAGTGCCAGTCAACTCACAGCAATGCTGTGACAAGGCAACCCGGGGGAGCCATGTCACCTGCTTCCATCAGTGCCCCAGCGTCAGCAGTGTAGGTAAAGACAATCAGGCCCAGGGCTCCCTTCCCCGTCAGTGCCACCTTCCGCTTCAGGATACGGAGAAGCATCCAAGTGGCTTAAGGGACAGAGAAAACCCCTGGCTGGTTAGCTTTTGAATGAGTTAGGACTTAGTAATGGGGGTCTTTGTGAGGATATGCAGAGAAGAAACTTCTGTCAGGTGAAAAATAGATTTTAAAAAATTGGTGAGCTGCTTGGCACTCCAGGAAGTCACTCGGAACTTCACAACACAATTTGAAGTGAAGGGCACAGAGATGCCGCCACCTGGAAACATCTCACCTGGTTCCAGCAGACCCTAATGAAGTGCTCATGGGACATCACCAGGGGCCAAAGGGCTGCGTGCCCGACCGAGTGAACCAGAAATGGCAACTGCCCCCTTTCTTGGACTGTTTTCTATGGAATTTCTATTTCTCTCTATCCTCTAGCTGCCTACCAATGTACAGATGCACACCGTCATTGCCACATGAATTTACACGACCAATTTCCTGCAAAAACTGATGAAAGCAAAAAAAAAAAAAAAAAAAAATAGAAATGAGGCTTCATTGATCAATAAGATATAATCAAAATAGTATTGTTCTTGGTTTTTACCATGAAAACATCTTTCATGCACCTTAAATCTCTTCATGTCTCTATGATTAAAGCACTTAATGTTTAGAGTAGTCTGACAGTCACAAAAGAGGTGTTTTCCTTTATCTTAAAAAGACTAATTTGCAGCCAGGCATGATGGTACACACCTGTAATCTTAGCACCCAGGAGGCTGAGGCAGGACAACCACAAGTACAAGGCCAGCCTAGGCTCCATAGACCACCCCGGACTACATAGCAAGACCCTGTCTCAAAAAAAAAAAAAAAAAAAAGACTACTGTGATCTTTCCAGCTTTCAAGAGTGTTGTTATACCTGTAAGTGGTATCTCAAAAGACAAATCAGTATCATAATGGCATTCATGTTAATCTTTGTTTCCAACTTCGAAAGCCTGTATTTTATATCTACTCTATACAAAATGCTATGCAGTAGCCATGGACATTATAAAATGATTTGTAGCAACAAAATCTGAGGGCCTCAAAGTCTTTTATCCCACCCAAGACAGCATTTCTTGCTATCCCGCACCTAACCCTCATCATACTTCATCCTTCTAGCACGAAGAGTTACCATAAAAACATAGACATTTTTAGAAAAGGAAAACCTTTCTCACTTCAAAGGCAGGTATACCTTAGTAAGGAAGCAGTGGTCTATTTCTGTAAACAAACTTATGTTAGACTGAGGGGGCTGAAAGATGTAGGGAAGTAAGAGACCACGCAGAGAAGAGCAAGAGACAGCCAAGACCGGCGCGAGTGTAGGGACCGACTCACGAAGACACACTGTGCGCCTTCCACATTTGACTCAGTCCCGCTCCAATTCTTAAAAGCCAACAACCACACTGACAAGATAAGATGTAAACAGGAAAAAACAACTTACAAGTCTGTGTGCCAAGGCGTGTGGACTAAGGTAATGAGAGAGAAAGGAAAGAACAACAACTCTGAATGGAATTCATTTAAGTGCAGGTGGCAAAATCTCGACTCAAACCATTTTAAACAAAAGTACAGGGCCGGTGAGATGGCTCAGCGGCATAAGCGCCTGCCTGGCAAGCGCGAGGGCCCGAGTTCGACTCCCGGATCCCACATACGAAAAAGGGGCCGGTGATATCGCTCAGCGGCACGGGCGCCTGTTGGCGCGCGAGGTCCTGAGGTCGACCCCCCGGTACCCACAAAAAAAAAAAAAAAAAAAAAAGTACAAAGGGGTTTGAATATATTGGTCACGCTGTTGTAGAAGAATGGCTCCATCTGGAGCTCAAATAACATCCCACTAATCTATGTCGCCCACTTGCTTGCAGTTCCTTGCCGGAGGTTAGTTAGTTATTCTCCCGCAGGCTCTCCCCTCCCCATGGGCAGATGCCACCAGCAGCTCCCGGTTCACCAAACCCTGCAGAAAGACAGCACTCTCGAAGAGTTCCAGAGGCCCTGCCCCATGCCAGTCTGCCTTGTGTGCCCACATACCCATCCTGAGCTCTCCACTGTGGTTGGCAGCAAGAGTGGAATCTGCCCCGGCAGACAGTGTGGGCCATGAGGGGTAGAGGGGACTCTTGCTTTGAAAGGAGGAAACAGATGCAGGGAAGGTAGAAAGGACAGATTCCAAGTTCCTTCCCCTGAGAGTGCTTCCCGCAGGTGAGAGGAGTATCCTTCCTGAGCTCTGCTTTTATAGGCAGGCACA
Organism: Erethizon dorsatum; assembly: GCA_028451465.1. Taxonomy (NCBI): domain Eukaryota; kingdom Metazoa; phylum Chordata; class Mammalia; order Rodentia; family Erethizontidae; genus Erethizon; species Erethizon dorsatum. The sequence goes on along the minus strand of CM051830.1, from coordinate 57,507,314 downwards.
GCCTGTGGCCACCAAACCATATTTTAAGTTGCAGAGTTGTGTAATCATTACAGCTCCCCACTGTGCCCTTTTTTAGGACTACATGAGTGCAGCTCTTGGAGGATTTTGCCCTCAATATGGGAGTTTATCTCCAGCTTAAAATTCTCCTCTGAGCTCTGAGCAAGGCGGCTTTTCCTAATAGACATATGAAGCACTTTATTGAAGCAGCACCACACATATTTAATGACGCCCTGAAAAGACACCTATTGTGAAATAAAAGATGAGATAAATCAAAAATAAAAATAGACTGCTTAAAATAGCACTCATGGCCTCAGACAATCTATAAAGCGTTAATCTGCTTTCAGTGTAAAGTACATAGATAAAAATGCTCAAAAGTGAAAACATGCAGGAAAATGGGAAGAAAAAATTCACTTATTAGACAACATGCAATTGCAGTTTTATTTGTACACAGGTGGGTACGTGTGTATATAAATGTCAATTGTTTTCTTTTAAAATTTTTTTTTTCGTGACAGTGACAACTGGTTCTGTGAGTGTCCAAAGCTGTGCCAGTTTACAAGCTGTGAAAACAATCCCTGGGGAAAGGTGGCTGCCGGTATTCCCAAATCCTGAACAGATGTTGTCTGCCTGTGTCTCTATGGTAAATCTGGACCCCTGTGCATGGAAGGTAAGGGCACGGAGTCCTCCCTGAGGAGCACAGGTGACGGGGAGGAGGACACAAGTCCCCTGAAACATAAAGGACGGCCTGACAGCGCAAATACATCAAACCCTGGGCTTGGTTTTTTTCAAGTTCGTTGACACAAGAGCCATTAGAGAGACTGATGGTTGAGCAGGTACTTCTCACGCCTATCTAGTAATTACAAAGGAGGTAAGGAGTTTTCCTGAGGCTGGACTCCAGAAAATCTCTGCACTATAAAATCTCAAAGTCAACCAGTGATAAGAAAGTAACAAGGAAAATCAAGAGCGATACGTAAAATCAAATTATCTTGTGTGATTTTGGCAAACTGAGGGTATAATATTAACAAATCTACATATCATAGCTGATTTTTCCACACTTAATGACAACAAAACTTATGACACAGTTGTTACATGCTGAGAAACTAAGTCACAATACCCGTGTGCCTCTCCTTAGGAAAATCCAGTATATGGAAAACTTACATTACAAAGAGATAAGAAAATGCTACAATATAACTGTATTTTAGGAAGCAAATTGTCTAGCAATTTAATGTCAGCTTCAATATACAGAAATCAGTATGTCTGAAAATATTTTAGAAATAACAAAAAGTAGTTGACATTCAAATTTAATCAACACGGGAGTAGACTTGTTTTATCTTCATTTTTACTATAAAGAGAAAGTGAAGTTTACTTCTTTCACACAACTGGTATTTGATACTAAATTTTAGAAAATTTTTTAAAAGGCTACCAAAATGAGCACAAGACCCTATATCCCAGGCACATAAAGCGAAGCAAATATATCCAGTCCAGGATGACGCACTGAAAAGCTAGGGATTACGCCCTGACGTGAAGGCTAAAAACTGGAACTAGGATAAAGAGGATTCTGTCCCTAAGAGCTTTTGATGTTTTTGATACAGATGTTTTTGAAGGGAACTGAGCCTCTGGATTTTGTGTATGTCTTGGAGAAAGGAAGAGTTAAGGGACATACTAGAAATTTTGTTCTCTGTGTTGCAGGGTTATGTAGGATCCAGTCAAGTTGTTTTTATAAATAGAAGAAAGCATCTTTGAATGGATGAAATTGAATTCTCATCCTTTCTTATTAAAAGCTTATGCTACACAGACATAATCATTCCACTCCGATAAAAGCTGTTCAAAATGAAATTGATTACAATAAACTTGACTGCTAAGGGAGGAATCACCAGTTTTACTTTCTACCGGTCCTATGCTCTTTAATCTCTGGTCTCGTGGTGAGGGCCATGCAGGAATACTGTCTGCTTCTCTCAACCACATCACCGTAAAGACAAAGAGGAAGTGCCTTCCCTTGTCTCTTGTCCTCTGTGTCCGGTCCGTAAATACGTCTTATGTAATTTCTCCTCTCCTCCTAATTTAGATCTCTCAGTGGAAAACAGCCTTGAGGAAAGCAGCCTAAGGGACAAACTTGTACCTTGACGAGGCCTCTAGAACCCCGCTGCCTGCGGTAAAATACAATTACTCCGGACTAGTCAGCCGAGGGCCTTAGACAAGTCACTCGGTATCTCCATGTCCCAGTGAGTCTGATAACAGAACTACCTCATAGATTTTATGAAAACCAAGGAAGATAATGCATGTAAAGTGCTTAACATATTATGGGACATGTACAAAATGTTTCGTTTTTTTGAGTGGTCAAGCTAGGATTCTTTCCCACAAGGAACTGCTCCCTCTTGTCATGTGGGAAACAGGGCTGGATCTCCATCCTAGGCAGAAAGAAAACTCTTCAGGATATCAGTGGAAATCAAAATTAATTTTTTTTGAAGAATTTTTCTAAGTTGGCGACACTTTGTGCGGTGATTAAAGACACACCAGGGTATTACAAAATCAGGCAGGAAGGTAGCGCTCCAAGGACACCAACAATCACTGGGCTATTTAAGGACGTCACGCCTCTGTAAAGCAGCTTAATGTCAGGCTGGCATTTTGTAAGAGTGCATCTCAAGTACATGTAATGTCCTGTCATGTAAGCTCATAACTCTGATGACATCGGCCCTGATATGATCTGGCTTCCTCTCTCCAACTCAGCAGCTCTTTGATTGCCCTGCTGTTCAAAGTGCTTCAGTATCCCTCATTTCCCACCATGTTTGAACCCCTATTTTCTAACTCCTGGTTACAAAGAAATGCTGAAAGATCAAGCCCAAGCCCAGAGGGGTACATTGTGGCTGCACAAGAAAGTGCTCCGGAAAGCGGTTCTCTTGCTCTGGGTTGAAGGTGGCCTTTGAGTGGTCTGCATTTTTTCTTAAGAACTGAGGAAAATTGCCTTTCCTTTTGCTCAGTGGGAAGGTGAGCACCTCCTGCCTTTTGCTTTTTCTTCTTATTTCAGCATCTGTAAAGAGAAAAAGTTAGGTTGGCACAAACAAAAAAGCAGCGATTAAAATAAATACATATTCCAATGTACGCTGAAATATTCTTGAAAACTAGCTTTGATAGACTCCCGCTACCTAACAATGTTGACATACTGAGTTAATGCCTTTCCTCTATTTATGCAAGCGGCAGTCCCAGGAGACCAAAGTTACGTTTATTGTCTCAGTAATTATCACCAGTACTTTATGTTTATAAACAAAAAAGTCTGTGTGTGTGTGTGTGTGTGTGTGTGTGTGTGCGCGCGTGTCTGGGAAATCTTTCCGATCAGAAGCTTTTGTTAGATTTACAGATTTCTCATAGGTCTGCATTTAATACTGTAGGCTTTGTCTAGAGGTTCTGTGCCTCCCACCAGTGAGCACTGTAGTACTAATCTCTGACCCCAAACAGGTTCGTTTTTCCTTCTTGGAACCGTGGAACCAGCAATAAGACTGAGCGCTGCCTGAGCCCTGAAAGAGACTTATTCTTGGCCAAGAATAAAATGGGAGATAAAACTGCAAATCAACTTCTCAGCCCCTTGGAGGTCGGGAGGTTACAGATTTAGTGTGAGAGAGATGGTGGAGAGAGAGAAGCTGGTAAGGGGGAGGGCTTCTCTGGGAATGGGTGGAGATTTTCTGGGAACCCAGGCAGCTGCCTCTTTCCACTCCTTCTACAGTTCTTTCCTGTTGCTGGAGTGGCCATCTTCAGCTGTGTCATCACTGCAGCATGTGTCCCTTACCACGCAGATGGGAAGAAATGAAGTTAGAGGCTGTCTGGGGCTCGCGTCAAGGCCAACTCACCTGAAGAGGGACATTGGCCTATGGGCATCCTGTCCTCAAAGATAAATAAGACTGGGCAGGGAGAACTGAAATCCAGCCAGGCTGAGTGGGCCGGGCAAGATTAGGGCAGGGTAACAGTGAGTTTTAGTTATATACAGTTAGACATATGTTAGATACATAAAGCACATATAAATGTAAAAACATAGTTTTATATATAGACACACCACTCCCATAAAATAAGAAAACAAGGCGTTTAGAGGTAGAATATTGTACAAGTTCTGACTGTCTGTTAGTTGTCTGGCCAGTGTACTCTGTGCCTCTTTTTATTTATACAGCCCTGGTGTTATTTGGGGCAGGAATACATCCAGCCAAAATTTCTACACCTCCCTTACAGTAGAGCGTGGCCATGGACTATATCCTGGACAATCTAATGCAGGCATAAGTTTTGGAAAGACATATGCCCTGGGAAACCTCTTTAAGGGCAGCCTGGTCCCCAGGCTTCCTTCCCTCTGAACCTAGAATATGGATGAGATGACAGAGGCACCCTGGATCCTGAGGCAGCCTTGAGCCCACAAGATGCATATTAGGGTGGGGAAGTAAAATATGTAACAAGCTTAAGTCCCTGACTCTGTTAAATCCATCAGCGGACTCATTTTGTTATTACACCCTTAATCCACATTCACACACTCTAGATCCAGCCACCTCTGAAAAGCCCCACCTATGGCCTCAGTAGGCTCTGGGGGGACACCTAGACACAAACCATGATGGGGACCATTAGGACTTCCCTGAGGTCGCAGAGAGATCTGAGTACAGCGCAGAGCCACACCAGCCTCTGGAAGCAAAGGCTGCACACGGAGCAGCAGGGTAGGCTCTGCTCAGTAGGTAAGGGTCGTGGACCTCCTCCTGTACCCATGGCCGGGGACATCCAGGCCCACAGAGCAGCTAGTCACCAAGAGGTTTTCATGGCTTATTTTTCTGATGAGCCATGTAAGTCCCTAAAGCCACAGGCCAGGCAAAAGTACTCCTTTATGCTTCTGAAGCCCAGGCCTCCCTGGGACTGCCTGAGTGTGGGACAAGGTTGACCTGCCTAGTGACAGTGGACACAGAAGCCACCAGCCAGGTGCTGAGGAGGACCCTCTTCAGCTGGCTCCAAGGCAGCGTGGCACGGTAGAGGGGCAACGGTTCATGGTGGTGGGAAACAGCAAATGCAACAAGAGCAAGACAAGCCTCTTTCTGTGGCTTATATTGTATCCGGTCTACTGGGATTAGGGCTGTGCCAATCCAATCCGTGGGTTGATCCAGCAATCACCCACCCTTAATCCCAGCACCCTTAACCCCAGCATTGCACTATGAATCAATCACACACTCTAGATTCAGCCACCTCCGGAAAACCCTATTGTTGTTGCAGTGTAAGTCTGTTTTGATTGCTGTCACAGGATAATATAATTTGAAGCCAGGTACTGTGATGCATCTACCTTTGATCTTCTTTCTGTAGATATGGGAGGGCTCTTTGTAGCCTTCTGTAATTCCATATGAATTCCATACGAGTTACAGCAGGTGGTTTTCCACTGCCATGAACTGTTGCCCCTCTGCCATGCCACCCTTGGAGCCGGCTGATTATGAACTGAAACCTCTAGAAACTATTAGCTGAAATAAACCTTTCCTCCTTTAACTTTGGTTGTCGGGTATTTTGTCTCAGCAATGAGAAAAGTAACTAAGACAATGGTCAAACATTTCTAATAAATTTTAACTTGATAAATGAGCAATGTCTTGCAAAATGAGTGGTACATGACGCCTAATGTCACATGATCACAACTGAGCTAATGGTTCCTCTCTCTCTCTTTCTCTCTCTCTCTCTCTCTCTCTATCTCTCACTGCGGGATTGTGCATGATTATCTCCCAACAGCAAGAGGTAGGGAGGAGATCTCATCTGCCGAGAAGGAAGAGAAAAAAGCATGGGAATCTCTCACTTCAAATGAGATTAGGGAGATGTGTAAAAAGTGGGGAACAGTGCGAAATTTTATGGAAAACACCACCTGAATAAGGCTGTAGCAATGCAAGCGATGAGTCTGTTTAGTGACAACGGAATGTCACATTTCTACAAAATCCTCAAAAGGAGGCAAAAGCAAGTGTCACTGGATAGGTTCCTTGTTAATGTTGCATGAAAAGAAAAAAGAGTCCATTGAGCCAGTAGACAGCAGTGATTCTATTAGTGACAGTGAAAGTCGTCCTCTACAATGACCCTCCTCCCTCTTGTCTCCTTCACACCAGCCACGAAGGTTTCCAAAGGTAAGCGCAGGTTAATTTGTTTTTTTTATATTGTATTTTCTTTATTATTTTGTATTATATTACAGCATTGTAATCATTTCATATGAATATTTTTGGTTGTGGAACAAATCATCTGAGTTTCCTTTATTTCTTATGGGGAAATTTGCTTTGACGTACCAGTGCTTTGGATTACAAGCGTGTTTCCAGAAAGTGTTATGCTCACACATCAAAGTTTTACTGTATGGTGTTTTCGTTTTGTTTTGTTTTTAACACATCTTTGTCTACCTGTGTTATGAGGGTGATTTTGCCGTTTAAAATGAGTTTGGAAGTGCTTCTTTCTCTTCAATTTTCTGGAAGACCTGAAAAATGATTGAGGGTCTCGATCTTATCCTGGGCTTAGTTGTTGCTGCTCCCATTGTTGTGGTGCAATTTTGATTATTGAGTCGTTCTCTGTATTCATCCCTGGTCTGTTTGTCTGTCTGTTTTCTCCTGATTCAGTGTGAATCAGTAACCCCAAAGAAGAGTGCATACACAACAGGAGTAACTTCCCATTTCCCGCCAACCTGAAATACCCACCTGAGAAAAACAGCTTTCTGTGTCTTGAAACTCATCTATTCTGAAAGTTTCATGATATATTTATATACATATTTATGCATTCCTATAATATACTTTACCTTGTTTCAAGTATGTACTCTTTTAATGCACAATGTCGGGGGTGGTGGTCACTGCTGGAGGAGCCTCAGGCCTCATGGCCTGCCTTCCAGCAGTGTCCATGAACCCCTGACCTGCTCGGTAAAGGCCTGTCCTGCTCACACAGCTGGGGCGAGGCCCTCTGTGGCAGCTGAGAACTGCACCTGGGTGGGACCCATTCAGTCACAGCGGGCTCTGGAACAGGCTGACCTGCCAGTAGCGAGGTTCCCTGAGTGAGAGAGGGGGCTTTGGGCCAGCAGGGAGAACCTCTGGCAGGGTGGCCTCTTCTGTCCAGTGTGCAGGGTGGGCTGCTTTACTGAGAATGGAGCGGGAGACCTTGCAGGGGCCTCCCTGTCTCCTGGTTCCCTCCCAGGTACCATGGTGCCCCCTGCCACTGGCCATTCCACTAGTACTCTGTTGGTGAGGATGTAAACAAGTATAACCCCTATGAAGGTCACTCAGAAAACTACAACCAGAAATTCCATTTGATCCAAATGTACCTCTCCTTCGGCCAAGGATGTAGCTTAGCGCTGCAGCACCTGCCTGGCAAGCACAAGGCTGTGAGTTCCAAAAAAAGTACACCTCTCCTAGGTAACTTCCTGAAAGAGCTAAAGTCATCATACTACAGTGACACAGAACACCCATGTTCATAGCAGCACATCTCGCAATAGCTAAAGCATGGGAGCAACACACAGTATATGCTCATCAACAGACGAGTGGATAAAGAAAATGCGGTGTGTACACACAATAGAGTGCAACTTAGCCATAAAGAAGGACAAATTTGAGTCGTTTGTAGGAAAATGTATTTTGAGACCATAATACTAAGTGAAATAAGTCATTCACAAAAGGTTAAATATCACTTAGTTTCTCTAATATGAGAAACTCAAAATATAAATTATTTAAAGAGCAAAATAGGGCTGTTGAGATAGCTCAGTGGCTTAAGCACCTGCCCGGCAAGCGCGAGGGCCCGAGTTCGACTCCTGGAACCCACATAAGAAAAAAGGGCCGGTGATATCGCTCAGCGGCACGGGCGCCTGCTGGCGCGCGAGGTCCTGAGGTCAACCCCCGGTACCCACAAAAAAAAAAAAAAAAAAAGCATTTCCTGCTTTTTAAAAACTGTCTTCTAAATGGATATACCGCGCAGAATTGTCTCTCCTGAATACACTTATGGAAAATGGGTTTTGTAGACTTTGTGTAAAAATGTAAACTCTGCAGTTTACCCTGAAAGCTCACCAGAGAATTTAACTTTGCAAGTCTATCAGACAACACCCTTCAACAAAGAGTCTTTTTTTAATCAAATGAAGCCTGTTAGGTTCCACCACACCTATCAGGTTCTGCTTGGTTGGTTTAAGGGCTACCCGAATGTGATGCACTGCCAGGCATCAAGCGATGGGAAGGACAAACACATGTGTCATTCATAAAAAAAGATCTTCGGAGAAACAGGAAATTGATTAGAGGCTAAATAAATTTATGCCACATGAAAAAAAAAAGCATGAAGTCAATATTGCGTGAGGAAGCAATGGAATTTATTGATCGTTAGCAACGCAATAAACGGTGGGTAGAAATGGCTGTGTGTGACATAAATTGTCTACTGTTCTACACCACGATGGCGACTATTCTGTGCAAGTTTTTCTTTCTTTGCATCCACAGACATTCTCATGTTGTGCCTTTTCTAATACCGTCTCCCTACGTCATTTCAGCTTGAACACAGTCTCCGTTTTCCTTCAGATAACTTCTTAAAGTATTTAGAAGTCAACTGACAGCCCGCTGTAAGCACCCCTGGAATTCACTCCCTAGCACAACAACAGTCACGTGACTTTGTACAGAACTTTTTTCTGCCTTGAAAACAACTTGAAAGTTCTTCAGAGTATTAACCTAAACCATCCTCCTGAGCCTATTACTGTGCCTTCTAAGAGCCGGTGGGTATTTGTCAATTTTGTAAAACAGTCGATGAATAAATGGTCTGATATGGTCTATTGTCAAAAGCCTGTCCCACAGCACACGGTGCGACAAGGGGCCCACAGCAAAGCCTGTGCAGGGTGAGGAGCTGGCCACCGCCGGAGCGCCTCGCACTCGTCTCCTGTGCTCTGTGCCACCGATCGCCCGGCGAGAAAGGCAGCTGCCCACCGCATGCTGAGAGCTGCCGTTCTCACGCAGCAGGCCTTTCAAAGAACACAAAGTGGCCGTGTGTGCTGTATTGTGGGACTGGAGGAAAAGATTACTTCTCTTCCCCTACCTAACCTTTTGGTTTCTTTCGTTTATGTTTTCTGTTATCCTATGACATATGCATGTAATTCTAAACAAATACTATAGATGAGGCATGGCCAAAAACGTTCAGAGGCCACAGGCTACACGATTTCCTTTCAGAGATGACCACAGACACTGATTTCAGTGTTTTCGTTGGGGTTGGGGTCGTTTGTCTTCTGTTTTTGTTTTTGTTTTTGTTCTTTAGCAGCGCTGGGGATGGAATGCAGGGCCTGCACATACTAAGCAAGCTCTGTCACAGAACTGTGTCCCTAGCCCAGTTCCACTGATTTCATAGGTCTAACTTGGAGAAGTTGATTTTAAATCGTGCTGCATCGGGATACACACGTGTACGTGCACATACTTTATTAAATAATTCTAAAAAATTTGAAAATTGAGCAAGAATAACTTGTGAAAGCTTATCTATTAATATACTTTAAATTATGTTTCTTTTCTGTTGACTAAGTAGTAGACAAATATGGGTATATTTTTAAGTGCCTCGTCCTGATGAGCTAGCACTTGGGTCCGGCCTAAAGGAGGTTCAGGCGCGTTAGACCATCACTGCTGTGTTCGTTACTGGCTTGTAAAGTTCACACAGCACTTTGAAAGTCAGCATTTTACTGCCCATCTTGATTTGCGTTCATAACTAAACACCTGGTACAGATATCTGACCTTTTCCAGAGGGCAAATCTAAACACCGCATTTAGTGGTTCAGTCTCAAAACTGACATTTTTGCAATTGTCTTTGCCATTCTAAAGTGGCCACGGGTATCTCTGATTTTATCGTTTTGTTCTTGTGAACAGTATTAAATCAACTTGAAATTGTTAAAATGGGATTCTTTCAGCCGCAGGTCTTTAAGCTGTGGAGAAGGAGACGCTGCCACTAGGGCGAAGGGCTGGTCATCCTGCTTGCTGGAGCGCGTCCCTGCCGTCTCCGAGAGGACGCTCGCTCCCACCCAGGGCCCTCCCTGCAGGGCGTCACGGTGGCCGCGCTCCTGAGTGCCTGTCAGGATTGCTTTTTTCCTTAACCATGGTGGGCTCATTTTTCCTGAGACAGCTGTAGCCTCTGCATTTTAAATTCGATTGCCTGTGTAGGTTTTTAAAATACAGGGCATAAGAAATACTGTGTATTTCAGAAAATTTTGTTGTCTGTAGATTGTAAAATCCCTCTCCAGTTTGTCCGTTTCTCGCCCCCGCTAAACCTACCTCCTTCGTGACTTATTTTAATAAATAAACACTTCTGAGAAAAGTGCAGCTGTAGATCCTGAATTTTGAGCTTCTGTATTTTTGTTGACTTCAGCTGTAGCTAAAGCAAAATGAGAGGCGTAAGTAGCCGTTTCTCCCACATAGCAAAGGAGCAACCCAATTTCCCACCCTGCAAATTAAAGAACTGGAGGTGCCGCTACTGGTGTCTAAAGACTCTTTCGCTTTTTCAAGCCTTGCTCTGTCGGAACAGGAGAAAATCAGAACACCTGTGCAATACACAAAGGGCTGCAAATTTATGGGTGTATTAAAGTCTAATTATAACCTGATAAAGATAAGTCCCTAGACAAAAGCCTATTTCTAGAGAAGCAGCTTTTGTAAGAACAAACTTAGAAGTGATTATATCCCAAATGTGCTGCTTGGTAGCAGTGAGAAGAAGTGTTACTCCAAGTATTCTCAGAGGTAGAAAGCAGAAGAGAAGCACCCTTCTGGTTCACACTGCGTTCTCTCGAGAGTGCGCGTGATGTTACAGCTTAGCTGACTCTTTACCGCTTTAACGTCTGCACACTGTTGATTAGTGAATATCACTGCTTGAGCAGGATCAGACAGATATGGCTTATTAACTAACAAATCCTCACATCACATAATGCTTACAGTCACGGTGCAGAACTGGTACGTGCACGTAACACATCTCAGTTCTTTTTGTTTCCCCTTCTTCATACTCCCTTTTTTACCAGCATCAGATTCACTTATTTACTGTATCTTACAAGTCCTTATACAGTTAATCATCATGCGTACAAATTAGCAGCCAGACTAACAGGCCAAAAAAAACATGTAAAACACATAAGACAATTATACTAAATCAAGGTACACTTTTATATACATTGTTAATGCTGGGATACAATAACTTGCATCCCTCTCTTTTCTCCTCTAGTCTGTCTTTTATTTTGCCCTTTATTTATATATTGAGTTTCTCATATAAGGGAAACCATGTGATATTTAAGCTTGTGTGTCTGATTTACTTCATTTAACACTATGGTCTCAAGACGCATCCATTTCCCTACAAATGACTCAAGTTTATCCTTCTTTATGGCAGAGTAATACTCCATTGTGTGTAAATGCCATATTGTCTTTATCTACTCATCTGTTGACGGACATATATAAATGTTTCCAATGTCTAGCTATTAAGAACTGTGCTGTTATGAACATGGGCATGCCTACATCACTGTGGTATGATGTCTTTAACTCTTACAGGAAGATACCTGAAAAGGGAATAGCTGGGTCAAATGGAATTTCTAGTTTTAGTTTTTTGAGAAATCTCTATACTGATTTCCATAGTGGTTGTACACTCCACCCAACTACATAGAAGAATTCCTTTTTCCCAACAGCCTTGCCAGCATTTGTTATTGGTTGCTCTTTTGATGATAGCCATTCTTTCTGAAGATAGTATCTCATTGTTGTTTTAATTTATATTTCTCTAATGGCCAGTGATGTTGAACATTTTTTCATGTATTTATTGGTTGTTTGTACTTCTCCACCTGAGAAGTGTCTATTCATTTCAGATACCCACTTTTGATTGGGTCTTCAAGTTTGGGGGAGTCTAATTTTTTGAGTTCTTTATTTTTTTATTTTTTTATATGCAGGTACTGGGAGTCGAACTCAGGACCTTGTGCTTGCTAGGCAGGCGCTTATGCCACTGAGCTATATCACTGGCCCTTGAGTTCTTTATATATTCTGGATATTATTCCTTTGTCTGAGGTGTAGCTGGCAAAAAAATTTTCCCATTCTGTAGATGGTCTTCTCACTCTATTGGTGGTTTCCTTTGCCGTACAGAGCTTTTGAATTCAATGTGATACCATTTGTTGATTCTTGGTATTATTGTTTATGTAACCAGCTTCTATTCAGAAAGTTTTTGCCTACATCTATATCTTCAACAGTGTTTTTATTTTAATATATAGAACTTTGGTCCATTTTTATTTTAGTTTAGTGCATGGTGATAGATACGTGTCTAGGTTCAACCTTCAGCACACGGATAGCTAGTTTTCCTAGCATCATTTGTTAAGTGGGCTCTTTTTCCTCCTATGAAGGGATTTGGTCCCTTTGTTAAGATAATGTAGCTGAATGTGCCTGGAGTTGTTTCTGCATCCTCTATTCTGTTCCACTGATCCACAAGTCATACGACTGTTTTGTTTAGTTTTGTCGGTACCATGCTGTTTTCATCACTCTAGTTTTGGGACTATGGCCATTTTGACTATCCTATCCAGGAACAGGGGGTATCTTTCCATTTTCTTTTTTATTTTCTTTTTTTTTTTTTTTTTTTTTATTTTAAAGAGAAGAAAAAACAAAACAAATCAAAAGAAGAACAAATTTTCAAAACAACATAATAGGAGGGTAACAATAGTTAATACATTACGTATTACTATCTTTAAGTTAGTTATTCAGGATACCAGAAATTAGCATTCAATTGTCCAAACATTATTGGCACAAACCTTACTCTTCAATGAACTAAGTAAAATTGGTAGTGTATCTATCTTAACCATCTTATATATATATACAATTTTTTTCCCTTTCCCTTCTTTCTTTTCCCTATTCCAGTCTCTCTTTCCTTTTGACCAGTTTCTTTTTGATTCACCATGTCTATTGTACATTTTGGATCTTATTTACTCTTTCAGTTTCTCATACTAGAGAGACAATACGATGCTTACACATGTGCTTCTGGTTTATTCTTTCCATTTTCTAATACACTCTTCTATCTCCTTTTTCAGAGTACTATAGTTTTCATTGTAGAGGTCTTTCACTTCCTTGGTTAAGTTAATTCCAAAGTGCCTCATTTTTCTTGATACTACTGTGAAAAATGTTTCCCTAATTTCTTTCGGTGAGTTTGTTATTGGTGTACAGGAAAGCTATTGATCTTTGAGTACTGACTTTGTATCCTGCCACATTACTGAATTTGGTAATAAATTCTAGGAGTCTTTTGGTGGAGTTTTTGGGGTCTTCTATGTAAAGGATCATGTAATCTGCAAATAGTAATTATTTAACTTCTTCCTTTTTTACATCTTTTTATTTCTTTCTCTTGTCAAATTGCTCTGACTCGTGTTTTGAGAACTATATAGGACAGAAGTGGTGATAGCACACTTGCTTGTCTTGTTCCTGATTTTAGAGGGAAGATTTTCAACCTCTTTCAGTTTAATATTATGTTGGCCAATGATTTGTCACAGATGCTTTTATCACATTAAGGTAAAGACATTCTATGCATATTTTCTTTAGCATTTTTATCATGAATGGAAGGTGGATATTTTTCGAAGAACTTTTCTGTGTCGATTGAGCTCCTCCTGTGATTTTTGTCCTTGTTTCTGTTTCCATGGTGTATTACATTTATTGATTCACACATTTTGAACCATTCTTGCAGCCGTGGGATGAAGCCTATTTGGTATATAATCTTTTTGATGATTTGCTGTATTCTCTTTGCCAGCATTTTAATGAGGATATTTGGGTTTATATTCATCTATATTCATTCATTAAAGAGCTGGGCCTGTAGTTCTGTTTTTGTTTGGGTTCTTTTCTGGTTTTGGAATCAGAGTAATGCTTCCTTCCAGAAAAGACTTTGGGAGTACTGATTCAATTTGATTTTATTAAAGAGTTTGAGGAGTATACGCCTTGTTTATCTGTATGTTTATTTCTTTCCCTACATTTGGGGAGTTTTCTGGCATTATTTCTGTGAACAGGTTTTTTATGCCATTTGTGTTGTCTTCTGGTTTTTCACTTATTCCAAATGCTATTAGATTAGTCTTCTTTGCACAATCTAGTAACTGTTGGATCTATTTTTCGGACGTGGACACACACACACTCAGGGTGAGCCTGCTGTGGACTACTGCCTCACAGGTCCAGTGGAGGCCTCGTGAATCCCCAGCAGCGGACAGGCCACGGCCAGCCCTCTCAGGAATGAAGCCTCGCCTCGTCTCACCAGATCTAGAATCTGGCCAGCTGTAGGTTTGCAAAAAGCAAGGAGAAGGCAGGAAGCAAGATTTAAATGTGTTTCTCCTATGTGAAGGGAAAGAGCGTCAGAATAGCAGGAGCGGCTTCTGAACACTTCAGCAGCTTAAACACTGTCTTCCAGGGTTTCCTCCATCGCTGAGCGCCTGGTCATTTGCCTGTGTCTGAGAGCAAGAGAGAGGGAAGAGGGAGAAACCATATCTACTGTCAGTTCCGGCTCCACCTGACAGCTGTCCCCACCCTGATGAGCAGCCCAGTTGCGGACACAGTGTCTGCCAGAAGGTCCTGGGTCTTGGACTTTTCTGGCCGTGCCTCCCTCTGTCCTTTTAGCCTCGGCGGTGGCAGCTGCTGTCGGCTGTTTGGCTGTTCCTGGTGTCTGGGTTCGCTTCCCCACCTTGTTTGCCATTTTGGCTCCTCCTTTAAAATAAGCTCCCTACGTGAAGTTGCTTCCTTCGGACTGCATCTTGATCGCTTTCTTCATTGTGGAGGCAAAATACCTGACACCCACAATTCAAAGAGGAGGTTTGTGTTGGCTCACAGTTTCAGAAGTTTCTGGCCATGGTCAGCAGGTTCAAATGCCGAGGTGGGGGAAAAGGCGCTCCTGTTATGGCGGCCAGGAAGCAGAGAGAGAAGAGAGGAGCCAGGGAGAGAGATAAACCCTGCCACTGACCCACTTCCAAGCAGGCTCCACCTCCTGAAAGCATTACTTCCCCCACTGTAAAGCAATCACCTTCCAGAAGCCCCCTCTGGACACATGAGCCTTGGGAGTGGGCTTCCTCCAGCTCTAAACCCTAGCACACTGCCTCTTGCAGATGCTGCTAACAAACCATGCCTTCGACCTCGCACCAAGAGAACTCACGGCTGCTGCTGTATCTCCTTACAGTTGTCCCACACTGCCTGGCTCCAGTAGAGGACTGGGTTTGCTAACTGAAATTTAGTCCATGTCAGAACAGGATTGCAACATAAACAGGAGAACAAATGGGCACTGTGCAGAGATTCTGTAGGTAGAACAAATTCAAATAACAAAAGCTCTGAGAAGGCTCCGTAGGAAAATGGAGGATGACACTTTCCGATTGTATGTGGGACTGTTGCATATATTAGAAGGAAATGTTCACGTGCAAATGCACGTATCGGAAGGGTACATATTGACATTGGGCAGCCAAAGGTCGGTGGGAGACGTCTGTCGGGTCCTATGTGGTTTGGATTTGGGTACTGGCTATGCAGTGCCTGAACTACATTTCTGTTTGTGTGCACACACCTGATCTAGCATAGGCCAGTGACACCCTCTCCCCAGGACGTGAGTACTCAGGAAGCGATCCGAAGACAGAGTGATATTCAGGAACTCTCTGTAACACGTCTGCCTGTCCCCAGATGTGAAGACAGCAAGCCTGCATCTGACAGTGGCTGTCCGCACAGCGCGCGCAGCGGGTGAACGCGGTCACGTTTGAACCGCCTGCTCTTCCTTCGCTTCTGCCCGTTTTCCCCACGGGTCCTTCAGGCTCACGTTGACTCTGTGAGCTGCTCTACTGCTGTCCACGAATTTGTTTCCTGATTAACGTAGCTGGGCTCGGTTTCTATGGCCTGTAACCAAGATATTTAATCGATAGTCTTTTTCCAGGTATTCCACGCTATGACAAAACACGTATTTTATTATGTTTTCTTGTTATTTGCATTTTACAACTTTAACTCTTAATTATTCTAGTCATTTAACCAGTATAGTTTGAGATAAACATCTGCTCACTATTTAAATATATTAAACTTCGATGCTGTTAAATATAACAAGATCTTTTCCGATCAAAAAGGATACTCTGGCCAGGGGTGGTAGCACACACCTGTAATCCTAGCTACTTAGGAGGCTGAGATAGGAGGATCAAAATGTTGAGACGGGCCGGGAAATTTTTTTTTTTTTTTTTTTTTTTTTAAGAAAGGATCTCACTTTGTAGTTCAAGCTGCCTTGAACTCACTATGTAGCCCAGGCTGGCCCCAAACTTGTGGTGATCCTCCTGCCTCAGCCCCCTGAGTGCTAGGATTACAGGTGTGTGATACCACAGCCATCTTAAGTCTTGAAATTTAAAAAAAGAAATTTAAGGGCGGGGGATATATGTAGCTCAGTGCTACAGCACTTGCCTAGTATGCACAAGGTCTTGGGTTCCACCCCTGGTACTACAAATAATACTCCAATATTATCTTACCCTTCACAAATCATGGCTAATTGTTTTTCTTTATTTATTGGCAGTATTGCTTAGAATAACCACTCGTGCCATATTTATTAATATAGAATCTTCCTTTACTATATGTTTTTATGTAGGTGTTCCCCAGAAATGACTTAGTATTTTGTAGTATGCTGCTATTTCTTTGCAGCACTTCAGTAACTAAACTACAGATGTCTCAAATTTGTCATTTTCCTGTAGAATCTCTGGTTAGGCTTTTTTTTTTTTTTTTCTTTTCTCTCCCTCATAGTTAGAGTTCATGTTGCTCTGTAATAAACCAGCCTTACTATTTGTAATATGAATTACAAAGGTATGTATTAGATTTTTGCATTTCCTAAACTGTTTTTAAATAACACCAAAACCAACAATGAAAATTATATTCAGTGATATTGAATACATGTTCCTATGTGTGTATGTATATAGAGGCATGTGCCTCTACTTGGAAAGCTTTAAACACAAATTGATGTTTTTAGCCACTACTTTTCATTCACATTCTCTGCACATTGAAAAACAATTAAGTTCCTAATAAGGCCTACGTGTTGATAAAGCCACTGGTATATGTTGAATACCATTTAATTGATTTTACTACAAGCCAGTTAATATATTTGTTTATATTAAATATGATAAGAAGGACTTTAAGGGTATTATAAGTTTTCCTGAGTCTAAAGCCAGGACTTTAGAGTTGGAGGGAACAGAATAAGGTTGGATGAAATAATTCAGGAGCGGCACAAATAATATAAAATAATACAACAAATAATATAAAATATGTATCGATGGCTTGAAGTTAGCTGTAATCATAAATATCATGGCCATTCGAGTGAGGCAGGCAGCATGAAATGCTAGGAAGAGCAAAGTGTTGGACTCAAAGGGGTTCGAATCCTGACTGTGCCATTTCTGAGCTCTGTGACATAATCTTTCTGATCCCAGTGTCCCCATATATGAGGCACGAGTACACAGGTCAGAACATCTCACTGGGTTCCCGAGAAATAATATGATTGGAGTGGGGCACCTAGAAGCTGGAACACAGTAGGTACTATAATTACTATTTTTATTCAGGTGATGCAAATAAAGTGCATGCATACATTACTCCTGTTTTTAAAAAAGTTTAAAAGACTAAAAGCATTTTCACTGAACTTAATTGATGACTCATTCCAACCTCGATGTTTCTTAATAACTAAAACTCCACTACCATGAAAAGAAATCTTAAGTTAGGAAAGAGAAATGTGTTCAAAACACATCCATTCCAGAATATTCTATGGGTACAGTAGTTAGGGGTTTTATCACAATAAACTATAAACCAAAAGTATTTAATCCAAGACAAACCTGCACAATTTATATAATATGAATAGCAAAGGTATGTGAAAATTTTACCATTCTGAGTTTATCCTATAATTGTAGTGCATTACAGATATTTTAATATAAACCTATATGTCTCAAGGACCTTTCTCTCTCTCCCTTTCTTTCTTCCTTTCCTTTCTTTCCTTCCCTCCCTTTCTTTCTTTCCTTCCTTCCTTTATTTCTTTCTTTCCTTCCTTCCTTCCTTCCCTCTCTCTTCTTTCTTTCTTTTTTTTTCTTTTTTCTTCCCTGCTTAACAGTTTGTGCTACTATAAAATAGCCTACCAGTTAGTTTTATATTCACAGCAGTTACTTTGAAAAGCCAGAAGATGGCACTGGTTTCTAAGAATTATTAAAAGAATGTGCTGCTTTGGAGTCTGATCATTTACAGCTCTTTTGCTGCTGGGAATGATGATACTCTATGTTTTCATCAGTTCTTCTATCTTGATGTATAATTCTGTTTGTTCTTAACTTTTCTCTAACAATTAGAGAAGAACGGTAGGATTTAAATATCTATGTAGAATGCCTGAATGATTTAACACGAGCAGGAATTGGCAACAACAAACCATATTTATTTCATGCTTTTACTGCTGCGTAAATTAAATATTGTATATCCATTTGAACAGACAGCTTTATTTATTCATGTATTCAGTATCTTCATCTTGGTTCAGGAGTGAAAAACAAATGTATGGTTTCTGTACAAGCCATCATCACCCATGATTATCAGTTAGATCTCAGGAGATATTTATTTCTATTCCCTTTAAGTGAAAGTCACATTTGTAAGTTACCACTTACTACTATTTCTAAGTGGTAATTCCGCACCATGTAGTAGCAGCTCCACACAGAGCTTGTTCAGCAGTGGAGATAGAAACAATAATCATATGCATGGCTTTATATCTTAATTTCAGTTGAACAGAATAGTAAGCGGAGCCTATTTTTGTATTACTAAGAAAGAGCTAAGAACAAAGAGATAATAAAAATGTTTATGTTGAAATCTACAAAGGAATAGTAGGGAGGCCAGCATTGGTTTTTGTTTTTTTTTTTTTACAAATTTATCCATCTGCCTAAGGGTAGATAATTTTCCTGGCAAAGTTAACGTCTGTTTTGAGATATGATACCCTACTGAACACCATGCTTGGGGAACTGGCATTCTAGAGTTTTTCAAAATCAGCAGTTTCCAGGGGAAAATCTATCTACCATCTGGTGCTTCATTAAAATACATAATGGAGGAGGAAGAACAGAATTGGATTTTTGCTAGCTCAGTAGTCCCCGGTGTCCACTCTACAAGGGTAATGTATACAGCAGTCCTTAGAGAAAACAAAAGCCAAGGAAAAATCAATCCCAGTTATGTTCTGTTTTTGTGTTTTGTATCTGCCTGAAGAAATGCTTCTAGTATTTTTAAGTTACAACTTTAAAAAGACACTATTGTCAAGTATTAAACAGAAACTAATGTACAAAAATAAAACAGATGAAGCTATAGTTATATTTATACAACTTAATTATGAAAAACAGTGGATTTGTCAAAGAAGGGGGTCTCCATGCTTTTGTTTTCAGTATCATTATATGAGAGTGTAATCTGAATTTTTACTCACACTAAGGAGATATTCTAAGATCGTTGCAAAAATTCAGGAACATTTTTATTCTTTGGGGTGACTAAAAAAATGAAAAAAAAAATTAAATAAGCCCTGGTGACGGTATAGAAGTTTTATTTCTCAACTTCATCTAAAAACTTTAATGACAAAAAAACAAAAGACCAGGTGTGGTGGTGTACACCTGTAACCCCAGCACTCAGGAGGCTGAGGCAGGAGGATTGCTGCAAGTTTGAGGCCAGCAGGGGCTACAAAGTGAGTTCAAGCCCAGCCTGAACTATGTAGCAAAACCCTATCTCAAAAAGACAAAATAGGCCGGTGAGATGGCTCAGCGGCGTAAGCGCCTGCCTTGCAAGCGCGAGGGCCCGAGTTCGACTCCCGGATCCCACATACGAAAAAGGGGCCGGTGATATCGCTCAGCGGCATGGGTGCCTGTTGGCGCGCGAGGTCCTGAGGTCGACCCCCCGGTACCCACAAAAAAAAAAAAAAAAGACAAAATAATAATAATAATAATAATAAAAACTTTAATGAATTACATAAGAAAGAATAGTCACGTAAACGCAAAAAGTTCCTAGTTGCATGAGAACTGAATCGAGGAGCGATTAGATAAATAATAACAGCCTAAAGATAACATATAAATAGATATCGCCATGTCCTCGATGCCATGCTAAATGCTCTGTGCATCCATCCAGCGATTTGATACATACTTATCTCATGCCCCGTGGAAACAGGCACTGTTGCCTGTCCTAGAGCTCACGAAGGACCGGCAAGCTCTAGATCCATGGAGATCTGCGGCCCACCTGGGCTAACGAAACAACAGAAAGTAAATAGGTCGCGCACAGTGGGCCTAGGCCCCAGTGAGCAAAGCAAGCTAAGGAACTGGAGAGGTACGGGGCTGAGAGAGGACTAACGGCCTAGCACAGTGGTTAGGAAACACTTGGCTGGGTAGAGGACACTAGGCAGAGTCTTGAGGAAGCAAAGAGCCAGCCCAGCACTTCTGGGGGACCATGCTCCAGGCACTGGAAAGCACAGGAGCAGACGCATTCAACCAGAGCACGTTAGATTTGTTTGAGAAACACGAAGAAATCAGCGTGGTAGGCCAGAATGACACTAAAGAAATGAGTGTAGAATAAACTTGAAGAACAGGAGCTTTAGACTATGCTAAGGAGACTTTAACTTATTTCTTACTTCAATCAAAAACAATGGAAGAGGGCTGGTGAGATGGCTCAGCGGCTTAAGTGCCTGCCCGGCAAGCACGAGGGCCCGAGTTTGACTCCCGGAACCCACATACGAAAAAGGGGCCGGTGATATCGCTCAGCGGCACAGGCGCCTGCTGGCGCGCGAGGTCCTGAGGTCGACCCCCAGTACCCACAAAAAAAAAAAAAAAATGGAAGAATTTTAATATGCAATTTATATTTTAAAAATTATTCTGGCTATGATACAGACAAGAGACTATGAAGGGACACAGGCGACAGCAGGGAAACCAGTTCATCCAGGCTGGAAGCCTGCCCTGAACTCTGGGGGCTTTCACAGCAGTGGTGGAAAGCGGCGGGATTGGGGGTACATATTCGAAGATGAAGTTACTATGATTCCACAGCTGACCAGTTGAGGCAGCAGAGAAAGGAACAATTTATGCACGATTTCCAGCTTTTGTTCTGAGTAGAGCGCGAAGACTGAGGAATGGATTAACTTGGGAGAGAAAGGAAGGGATTGTATCCCTAGAGATTGTAGATATGGGAATTAGGAGTCCTCTTTCTGTGTGCTCGGTTTGAGATACCTTTTTGAATATACTTAAGTTTATTGGCACATTTTAGATATACATAAAGATCTTATTCATCATAAGGAAATTGTACCTGTACATGATATATTTTTATTTCTCTATTTTTCCCACTCCTCTCCCCTCCCTTCAACCCATCTTCCTCTCCCTATTTACAAAGCTTTGTTTCCATTTTATCCACTTTTTTAATCTTTTTTTCCCTTTTCCTTTCCTTCCTTTCCCCCTTCCCCCACCCTAGTTTTTCTTTCTTTTTGAACAATTTCTTCGCATATCACAATAGCTATTGTACATTTTGGCCCCTACTTACTCTTTCTGTTTCTCACACCAGGGAAACAATGTGATATTTACATATGCGAGTCCAATTTATTTCACTCAAGAGTATGGTCTCAAGTTGCATCCATTTACTTAGAAATGCCTCAAATTTATCCTTCTTTATGGCCAAGTATTCATATTAAAATATATATCACTGTGGTATGATGCTTTTAATTTTTCTAGGAAGATACCCAGAAGGAGAAGAGTGGGTCAAATGGGACCTCTCATCCTAGTTTTTAGAGGAATCTCCACACTGATTTCCACAGTTGTTGCACCAGTCTA
This sequence comes from Erethizon dorsatum, assembly GCA_028451465.1. NCBI lineage: Eukaryota > Metazoa > Chordata > Mammalia > Rodentia > Erethizontidae > Erethizon > Erethizon dorsatum. The sequence goes on along the minus strand of CM051830.1, from coordinate 57,485,594 downwards.
CACTTCCACCGACAGTGGAGAAGGGTTCCTTTTTCCCCTACAACCCCTCCAGCATTTGTTATCAGTCGATTTCTTGATGACAGCCATTTTTTCAGGAGTGAGATGGAATCTCAGCGTTGTTTTAATTTGCATCTCTCTAATAACCGGTGATGTTGAACATTCTTTCATATATTTATTTGCCATTTGTATTTTTTCATCTGAGAAGTGTGCATTCATCTCAGATGTCCATTTTTGGATTGGATCTTCAAATCTGGGGGATCTAATTTTTATTAGTTCTTTATATGTTCTAGATATAAGTCCTTTGTCTGAGGGAAAACTGGCTAAAATTTTTTTCCCACTCTGTGGGTAATCTTTTCACTCTGTTGGTGATTTCTTTTGTTATGTAAAAGCTTTATAATAGGATAAGATCCCAGTTGCTAATTTTTTGTATTATTTCTTGTGCATTTGGGATTTTGTTCACAAAATCTTTGCCTACACCTATGTCTTCAAGAGTTCTGCATATTCTCTCTTCCAGCAGATGTAGTATTTCTGCTTTAATATTTAGGTCTTTGATCTATTTTGATTTTAGTTTGGTGCACGGTGAGAGACATGGGTCTAGCTTTAGTCTTCAGCATGTGGAAAGGCAGTTTTTCCAGCACCATTTATTAAAGAGGCTATCTTTATTCCAGTGAACATGTTTGGCCCCTTTGTCAAAGATAAGGTGGCTGAGTGTGTTTGGAATTGATTCTGCATCTTCTAATCTGTTCCACTGATTCTCGGGTCAGTTTTTTTGCCAGTACCATGTTGTTTTTATCACGGTAGCTTTGTAGTATAATTTCAAGTCAGGGATTGTGATGCCCCCTGCCTTGCCTTTGTTGCCAAGAATTGTTTTTGCTATTCTAGGTCTCTTCTGGTTTCAAATGAATTTTAGAAATGTTTTCTGCAGTTCTGTGAGGTATGCTAATGGTATTTTGATTGGGGTTGCATTAAATCTGTATAACAATTTTAGGAGTATGGCCATTTTTACCATGTTGGTTCTTCCTATCCATGAGCAAGGGATATCTTTCCATTTTCTGATATCCTATTCAATCCCCTTTTTGGGAGCACTGTAATTTCAGTGTGTCAATCTTTTATTTCCTTTGTTAGATTGATTCCTAAGTATTTCATTCTTTGAGTGCTATTGTGAAGGGTGTGTTTTCCCTAATTTCTCTCTCAGTGAGTTTGTTGTTTGTGTACAGTAATGCTATTGATTTTTAAGTGTTGATTTTGTATCCAGCTACGCTACTGAACTTGGTTATTAAACTTGTAAGTCCTTTGGTGGAGTTTTTGGGGTCTTTTGTGTAGAAGATCATGTCATTTGCAAAGAGTAATAATTTAACTTCTTCCTTTTGTTACATATCCTTTTTATTTATTTCTCTTGTCTAATTGCTCTGGCTAGTGTTTCCAGAACTATATTGAACAAGAGTGGGGATAGTGGATATCTTTGCCTTGTTCCTGACTTTAGAGTGAAAGCTTTCAGTTTCTGAACATTTAGTACAATGTCAAAGATAAGGAGGCTGAGTGTGTTTAATGTGATTTAGTATGATGCTGGCTGTTGGTTTGTCATAGATGGCTTTTATCAGATTGAGATAAAGACCAGCTATTCCAATTTTCTGTAGGGTTTTTATCATGAATGGGTGTTGGACTTTGTCAAATGCTTTTTCTGCATCTATTGATATGATTGTGTGATTTTTGTCTTTGGCTCTGGTAATATGGTGCATTACATTTATTGATTTACACATGTGGAACCATCCCTGCATCCCTGGAATGAATCCTATTTGGTCATGGTGTATAATCTTCTTGATGATTTGCTGCATTCTGTTTGCCAGTATCTTATTAACGGTTTTTGCATACATGTTCATTAGAGAGATTAGTCTGTAGTTCTCTTTTCTGGTTGGGTCCTTCTCTGCTTTTGGTATCAGCGTAATGCTTGCTTCCAGGAATGATTCTGGAAGTACTGCTTCCCTTTCAATTTCATTAAAGAGTTTCAGCATTAGTGGTATTAGGTCTTCTCTAAATTTCTTGTAGAATTCAGCAGTGAATCCATCAGGGCCTGGGCTTTTCTTTGTTGGTAGGTTTTTAATTACATTTTCAATTTCATTGACTGATTTCAGGTTAGTTAGAATATTTAGATCTTCTTGATTCAGTTTTGCTAATTTGTATGTGTCCAGGAATCTGTCCATTTCTTCTGTGTTTTCCATCTTATTAGAGTACAGGTTATTGAAGTAGGTATTGATGATCTTCTGGATTTCCAGAGGATGTAGGACCTGTTGTGATTTCACCCTTTTCATTCCTAATTGCTTGAACTTGAGTCTTTTCTTTCCTCTTTTTGATGAGGTTGGCTAGAGGCTTACCACTTTAATCTTTCAAAGAACCAACTTTTTGATTCATTGATTCTTTGTATTGTTTTCTTAGTCTCAATTGCATTAATTTCTGCTCTAATCTTTATAATTTCCTCTTGTACAAGCTTTGGATTTGATTTGTTCTTCCTATTCTAGGAGTTTGAGGTTCAATGTGCAGTTGTTTATTTGAGTTCGTTCTGTTTTCCTCATGTGAGAATTTACTGCTATAAATTTTCCTCATATGACTGTTTTCATTGAGTCCCATAAATTCCAGTATGTTGTACTGGCATTCTCATTTAATTGTAGATACTGTTTAATTTCTTCTTTAATTTCCCCTGTGACCCATTGGCTGTTCAGGAGGGTGTTGTTTAATTTCCACTTGTTCATGTAATTTTTGTGCTTTGTCCTGCCATTGATTTCCAACTTCATTGCACTATAGTCAGATAATATGCATGGGATAATTTTAATTCTTTTGCATTTACTTAAGGATGTTCTATGGGCTAATATGTGGTCTATTTTGGAGAAAGTCCCACGTGCAGCTAGGAAGATAGTGTATTCTGATGTTGCGGGGAACATCCTGTCTATGGGGGAACACTCTGTACACATCTACTAAGTCTATTTGTATAGAGATTTGGTTTAATTCTGATATTTCTTTGTTGATTTTTTTGTCTGGTTGATCTACATAATTGTGCAAATAGGGCATTAAGGTCCCCCATTACAATTGTGTTCATGCTTATTTGATTTTTCATGTCCATTAATACTTGTTTTATGTAGTTGCACGCACCAGTGTTTGGTGCATATACATTTATGATTGTTATCTCTTCTTCTTGGAGTTTTCCCTTAAGAAGTATGTAGTGACCCTCTTTGTCTCTTTTGATCAGTCTTGGCTTGAAGTTCACATTGTCTGCAAATAGAAGAGCTACCTCTGCTTTTTTCTGGGTTCCTGTTTCATGGAGTATTGTTTCCCATCCTTTGATTTTCAGTTTATGAATTTCTTTTAGAGTTAAATGTGTTTCTTGAATACAGCACATTGTTGGATCTTGCTTCTTGATCCATTCTGCCAGTCTGTTTCTTTTGATTGGTGAATTGAGACCATTTATATTGATGGCTATAACAGATATGTATTGGCATATCTTTCTCATATTATTTTCTAGTTGTCGGTTCCCTGTCTTTCCCCTCTGTTTAATTGCTTGCCCTGCCTGGTGGCTTCTTTCTATTGGTGGTCTTGTGGTTGTGATCTTTGTTTTCCCTTTCTAATATGTGCTTCAGAGCATTCTGAAGAGCTGGTTTGGTGGTCATGAATTTCCTCAGGTGTTCTTTGTCATGGAAGTATCTTATTTCTCCATCAATTTTGAAAGATAGCTTTGTGGGGTTCATCAATCTGGGTTGGAGGTTGTTTTCTTTTAAAGCTTGAAATACCTCACTCCAAGCTATCCTTAATTTGAGGGTTTATGTTGAGAACTCTGCTGTGACTCTGATAGCCTTTCCTTTATAAGTGATTTGTTTCTTTTTTCTAACTGCTTTTAGTATTTTGTTCTTGTGCTGAATTTCTGGAATCTTGATTATTATATGTGTTGGTGTATATTTATTTTGCTCATGGCTGTTTGGAGTTCTGTATACTTCATTTATTCATATGTCAAATTCTTTATCCGTATTTGGGAAGTTTTCTGCCATTATTTCTGTTGAGGGTTTTTTTTTTTTTTAATGGCATCTGCGCTGTCTCCAGCTTTCTCTTTGACCCCAATCAATCTTATCTTGTTCTTCTTTGCTTCATCTTGTAGCTGTTGGGTTGATTTTTCATGGTCTCTTGCTATTTTTAAGATATCTTTCTTTTCATGATCATTAGCCACAATTTTGTCTTCAAAATGTGATATTCTAAACTCACTTTCATTCAATCTGTGGCATATACTTTCAATGGAGGCTTTAATTTCTTGGATTTCTGTCTGGGTCTGTTTCATGGATTCCATTTCTTTCCAATGTTGGGCATTTGTGGTTTCCATCATTTTCCTAAGCTCTTCTATTTTTTTTAATCTGTGTCACCTCTAAGCAGTGAATCCATCAGGGCCTGGGCTTTTCTTTGTTGGGAGGTTTTTAATTACATCTTTGATTTCATTGATTGATACTGGTTTACTTAGGATTTTTATATCTTCTTGATTCAGCTTTGGTAATTCTTATGTATCTAGGAATCCACCCATTTCTTGTGCATTTTCCATCTTATTAGAATACAAGTTTTCAAAGTAGGTGCAGATGATCTTCTGGATTTCTGCAGGGTCCATTGTGGTTTCACCCTTTTCATTCCTAATCACATGAATTTGAGTCTTTTCTTTCCTTTTTTAAATAAGGTTGGATAAGGGTTTGTTGATTTTATTTAATCTTTCAAAGAACCAATTCTTTGATTCATTGATTCTTAGTATTATTTTTTTTAGCCTCCAATGTGTTAATTTCTGCTCTGATCTTTATAATTTCCTCCCTTGTATGAGCTTTTGGCTTAGCCTGGTCTTCTTTTACCAGAAGTTTGAGGCTCACCATTAGGTTGATTATTTGTGCTTGCTCTGTTTTCCTGATACGGGTATTTAATGCTATAAATTTCCCTCTTAGGACTGCTTTCATTGTGTCCGATAAGTTCCAGTATGTTGTACTGTCATTATCATTCAATTGTAGCAACTGTCTAATTTCTTCTTTAATTTCATCTGTGACCCATTGGTTGTTCAGGAGGGTGCTATTTAATTCCCATGTGTTTAGGAAATTCTTATGGTTTCTTTTGCTATTGATTTCCAATTTCATTGCACTATGGTCTGATATTATGCATGGGATAATTTCAATTCCTTTGCATTTACTTAAGCAGGTTCTATGAGCTAGTATGTGGTCTATTTTGGAGAACATCCCATGTGCAGCTGAGAAGAATGTGTATTCTGATATTGTGGGGTGGAACACTCTATAGACATCTACTAAGTCCATTTGTTCAAATGTTTGGTTCAGTTCTAATATTTCATTGTTGATTTTTTGTCTAGTTGATCTGTCTTTTTGTGACAGTGGGGTAATGAGATCTCCCAATACAATTGTATTAGTGCTTATTTGATTTTTCATGCCCATTAAAATTTGTCTTATATAGTTGGGTGCACTGGTATTTGTTGCATATATATTTATGATTGTTATCTCTTCCTCTTGGATTGTTCCCTTTACAAGGATGTAGTGACCTTCTTTATCTCTCTGAATCAGTCTTGGCTTGAAATTCACTTTGTCCACAAAAAGAATAGCTACCCCTGCTTTTTTCTGGGTTCCTGTCACATGGAGTATTGTTTTCCATCCTTTGACTTTCAGTCTGTGAATTTCTTTTTGAATTAAATGTGCTTCTTGTATGCAGCATATTGTTGGATCTTGCTTCTTTATCCATTCTGCCAGTCTGTACCTTTTGATTGGTGAATTGAGACCATTTATATTGATGGCTATAACAGATACGTATTGACTTATCCTTGTCATGTTATTTTCCTGTTGCTGGCTCTCCATCTTTTTTTCCCCCTCTGTCTGTTTGTTTTGATTTTGATAATATAGAATTATGTATGTCATGGAACCAGGCATAGTAGTAATCCCAGCACTCTGGGAGGTTAATGCAGGAGAATAAAAGTTTCAAGTCCAGCCTGGTCAACTTAGTAACTTAGCTAGACCCTGTCTCAAAATAAAAAATAAAAAAGGGCTGGGGATGTAGTTCAATTCAAGGTCTGGATTCAATCCCCAGGACCACAAAAAATAAAAAAGTGTCATGAGTTGTCTTAATTACCTCCTTGTTGCTGAGATAAAATACCAAGCACACAAAAGTTAAAGGAGGAAAGATTTCTTTTAGCTCAGTTTGTAGCGGTTTCAGTCCACAGTTGGCTGGCTCCAAGGCAGAGAGGCATGGCAGAGGGGCATCCCAGAGGAGAAACAGCTCATGGCAGGCAGAAGGCAGCCAAAAACCAACAGTGAGCCTTCCTTTCCCTTTTGCCCCATCCAGGCTACAAGCTTATTGGTTGGTTGGTACCACCCACCCCCAGGATGGGTCTTCCAATTATCCACACCCAGAACTCTGCTAAACCAATTAGTGGACTAATCCAATTATCACACAACCTTAATCCAGTATCACACAACCATGATCCAGCCACTTCCAAAAGTCCCCCATCACCATGAGCACATGAGACTTTAGGGTATATCTAGGTACAAGCCATAACATGAGTTTATTCTGATTGATAATACATTTCTATTAGCTAACTGTTTAAATATCATACCATCTTTTTTAGTATTACCCACAAGTTGTCTTGTATTTACAATTCTGTGTAAGTTTAACTCAATTGTTCAATTTCTTGATATTATCAAAGTCTTCATTTTCATTCTTGACAAACAGTTGAACCACCAGCTCTCTCTATCTAATCTGAACATTATACTTGAAAACCAGAGTGGTGTTTCTAAAATCAAGTTTGATCATTGCCCAACTACCTAAGGATGATGGACAAAATATTAAGTCCTTCAAGATTTGACTCCTCTCTTGTATTTATTTCCACTCTCACTGTTTTTATTTCACTCTGAAATTTGCAAATTTCATTAGTTCCCAGGGAACTACATGTGGTTTTGGCCTTCGCTTGCTGTTCTTCTACCTGAAATACTCTTTCCCCTTCGCCTGCTTGGCCAGTTACTGCTCAGCAGCCAGTTCAGGTGAATAAAGTTATTGACACAACTTCTGTCCCTTGGGACAGTTTGTTTCTTATCTTTGGGTCACTAGCATGTAGCATAGGGTCTGATAGTAAAATACACATGAGATATGCATTTGTCAATATAACCTAAATGAAGTGAAACCTTTAAGTAGACTTATCTGTAAATTATTAATAAGAAATGCCAAAAGGAGATGACAGCCATTCTTCTATTGTAATATTAACATTCAATTGAACTTTATTTTCACTGTTTTAAAGCTGAGATTGAAAGAGTATCTGTATTTTTATTCTTTTAATTCCAGTATGCCTCATTTCCCTCACTTCACCCTAACCCACTACTACTGAAAGGTAAGTACCTGGTAGCAAGAGTATTGTTACTTCTGGAACAGAAATCAACTTCTTTCATTAGATAAAAAATAAAAATAAGGGCCGGTGAGATGGCTCAGTGGCATAAGCGCCTGCCTTGCAAGCGCGAGGGCCCGAGTTCGACTCCCGGAACCCACATACAAAAAAGGGGCCGGTGATATCGCTCAGCGGCACGGGTGCCTGTTGGCGCGTGAGGTCCTGAGGTCGACCCCCCGGTACCCACAAAAAAAAATAAATAAATAAAAAAAATAAAATAAAATAAAAATAAGAGGTAATTTATCTCAAAATCCTTACTTCACTTTCTGGCAAGTTTTGACAGTTACACTTATCCTATGCCACATATCTCAAGGACTAAACTAAGATTTTAACAAACTATCCAAATGAACTATTCAGCTTATTCCACACAAATACCTTAGTTTAGTGGTCATATAAACAAACAGAAATAAGAGCTTTGGAGAACAAGAATCATTTTTTCCTAGTCTAGCACAATTACTTGCTGTATAAACAATTAGAACTAGACATAAAAAGCTCCTTTGTTGTAAATGTTAGGTGCCAAAGTGAGGATGTCTTAAGGCTTGTAAAAATTCTAGTTTTACAACTTCCCTGGAGATCCCCCGTCTTTGACTGGAAGGAAGCAACATAAGAAGCTTCTTCCTTTTATCCAGCTGTCCGCAGTCCATGAAACAAGGCGAAGGAATATCCTTTCATCTGTAACGGACATGAGTGGGGCAGAACATGCCCATTCCCATTTCCCTTGGGGTAGGAAAATAAAAGCCAGTTGGGACCATTTATGAAAAACATAGAACAATGAAAGGGAAGTTTTGGATGTAAGATTAGAGGCAAAGGAAAAGAGAACAGATGACTGATAGCACCCCTCCAGTAAAGCTGATTTTGTGCACAGCAGTGCTTGAATTTCCATTTCTCCATTTCCAGTTTCCAGTAAATCTCCCTATAGTTTCAGATCCATCAAAATCCACGCCTTCACTCTCTACCAAGCATCCCAGCTGAACAAGAACATTCCTGTTAGACAACTATTTTTACTCAACGAAAAGTTCCAGTTACAATACAGTGATGAAAATGGACTGATTTCCTTCCTATTTCCTGACTTTCCTAACTCTGGCCTGTGGTTTGGCTCATAGAAAGGTTCAAGACTAGAAAAGCAGTGTGTGTTCAACCTGTGAGTTCCTCTGCAAGTCAGCCCCAGCATTTGGAGACAGATCGTGTTTACAAAGCACTTGAGCAAACACTCGGATTGCCAGTGATAATTTCCATGTCTAAGATTAAGTCTCAAAAATAGGGTTTTGCTTTTTAAGTAAATTCTTTATGATATAGAAAGGATATATAAGAGAAAGGGTTATATATATACAGGATTGCAAACATAACATTTCCTTCGTTCTGGTTTTGAAATTCCCCATCAACTCTCTTAGTTGCTCAATGCTGAATAGCACTTAAGCATAATTAATGTGATAGTAAACAGATTATCTGGCCAGACGCATCAGCAAAACATAACCTTTTTTCACAAGTGCACGTGCAGGATTATTTTAACTGCTTCGCTTGGGTTTTTCCACAGCAATTAATATCACTCAGCCCAGGTTCTGTGGTGTGGATGCCTTTGGATACACCTCATTCCCAGCCCATTCACGGATTTCAGACATTGGCTTCGTTTATGAATTCCTCTTGAAGTTTCAGCTGGCAAACAACCACTCAGCATTGCAAAACAATCTGATATTTTATGCTGGAAAGGACAGGAAGGACACGGTGAGAGAAACTGAGACTTCCAGGATTGCCTCTCTTCTTTAAGAATACTTTAGGGATTCTCCATGGACACTCTCTGGCTGTGGGTAGAGAAGATATTTGCCCAGATGCAGTCTCCTGCTGTGTTCCGCCTCCAGCGTGATCCTTGTAGTCCAAAGTGTCCAGCAGTCTCCTGACCCTTGCCAAATCCCTGGTTCACACTAGAGCTGATTCTTAGATCCAAGAGCCAAACTGCTAGCAGGCAAACGTAAGGACAGAGAAGGTGAGCAAGTCACACAGGACGTGATTTATTGACTTGTCCTTTCCTCTGTTTTTTTGTTTCTTTATATAAGAAGAGAAGCCAAGTTCTCAGAAATAGCATGACTTTACAGTGCATTGTTGTGACGTGAGAGTGGTTTGAACATCCTCAGAGAAAGCCATTCCAAGTTGAAGGGGCAAAAAATTAAGAAGTCACTAGACCTGTGCAAAGCTCTCCCATGCTCTAGCACTGGTGGGAAATCAACTTGCAGGGTAAATTTGCCTTTAAGTAGAAATTAGTTTTGCACATGTTAGGTCGAGGAAATGCACACTTGTTCTATTTCCAAGTCTGCAACTAACAGTTAAGCAATTAATCACTTGCCTTCTCTGAGCGCAGTGTTCTCATCTGTGAAATCAACATGTTGTACCAAAAAAACAGACTGTCAACCATCCACTGGTTCTCTTTTGCTAGGAGAAATATAAACTATTTGTTGTTTTTTGGGTCTGTTCCCCCAATTCACTCGGTGACTATCTCATAACACCAAATATTCTTTTCTGAATGGACACATGTCTAAAAAGTGCCTGCGCCCCAAGAAGAGAGTGCGTGTCCGCCTCCCCAGCTCCGAGGAAGGGAAACTTCACCATGTGACACGCTATCCCTCCGCAGTGCCCCTCCACGGTGCAGGAGTTACCTTCTTAAAGGGCTGTGACAACGCCCGAGCCTCTTGAAAACCCACCTGTGGCTCTTCACGGTGCTTCGGAGGAAACCCAAGCCTTTGTACCACGTTCTTGAAGGACCCTCAGCATCACAGTCTGGCTCTCTGAACACAGCTGGCCTCTCCCACCGTGCCTGAGCTCTGCTGCTCAGTTCTTCCAGCACTTCCGGTGTGCGAGCGCTGTTTCCGCTTCCTGGACCGGAAATGTCTACAGCCTGCCTGTGTGAATGTGAATCTAGTCCCCACCACTTACAAATTAAATGACTTAATGTCTCTTGACCTGTCACGTCGGTCTAATAACAGTACATTCCCTAATGGTGTTGACAGGATTAATAGAATTAATATATGAAAAGCAGATAAAATACCACAGGCCTCAAAAAAATATGGCGGCTTGAAATTTCTCCCCCCACTTTCACAGAACTCTTTATTAATCTGTGTGCCTGTTACTTGCCAGTCTTCACAACTAGCGTAGGAGCTTAATATAGAGATCAAATCAACCCTGTTCAACTTTATATACCTCCGTCCAGCATAGGACATGGAACATAATCAATATTGAAGGAATGAATAAAAGAACCACAATACAAATAACTACACGAATCATAAATCAACAACATACTTGCACAAATATTCTTAAAGAGTGACAATTCTAGGGCTTCCAGTTCCAAGACTATGTTCTCCCAGGAGCTTTCCCAAGCCACTTCCTTTCAGCCTTTTGGTGACTCTCCCCTCCTTCTGAGCATAGCCTGCCCTGCATTTAGGATCAGGGACCTTTGTCGAAGGATTTGGTTGGCTAAAAATTCTAAAATTATTTCCTCCTTCATACAAATGATGTCCCGGCTACCACCATACACCCACAAAGTCTCTTTTGGATGGTTTTAATAAATATTTGCTGAATGACTTCCAGGAGTCAGGGAGGGATAAAGGGAAAGAAAGGAATTCCTACCACGAATCCTTTAGTCTGCACATTCCTGATCGTATGTTAATCACTTATATCCCTCTCACTACCCCAGAAAAAGCAAATAAAAATTCAAATAAGACTCTAAGTCCTCAACGTTTTAATAGATCCTCTGTATCTTTACAGATTCATACGGGAAGAAACAAAGGATAAACACTTAGCCCGTGAATAAAAGTGCTGCCAAATGTTGAGGGAGATAAAAGACTACTTCTCAAAATTCTCAAAACAAAATAAAACAACCTACAACTGCATGCAGAGGCTCACAGTGTGGTTAAATAAAACCGAGGGAGCAGGTAGATAACGCTGTGAAGCTCCACTTCTAATTGGTGAAAATGGGAAACCTAAAACACACAATTCCACCTTATACCGCTTGAGGGAGCAAGAACACCAGCTTAAAGAAATGCCGGCCTCCCACACTTCCTAAGGCGGTTTCTTGGCATTTCGTTCAGTGTCTTCTCTTCCTATCCCCCACTTCCACAATGGATGTCTTACGGTTTGGCTCTTCTAGAGGCACCTAAACGTCCACAGCATCCATAGGTGAACACTCCCCACCCCGTATTTCTTCCGCTTCAGCCGGACACGCAGGAGTCATCTGGATTTCTCCCTTTTGTCTATTTTGACAAATATTTACCAGACAGCTAGATGAGGCCTTCTTCTAGGTGCTAGAGATATATTGATCAATAAGGCAGGTGAGAACCTTGTCCTCTTTCCATGTTGTCCTCCACATCCTATCAAACACCGACGTCTGTCCATTTCACTTACTTTATGGGTTTTCGCTTTCTTTCCATCCATATCACTCCTAGTTTATCCGTCAAGATGGTGCAGTACCAGTGGCCTCTTCCTCGTCTCTCTGCTCCATCATGCCCTTAGTCCCCTCTATGTCCCCTGTGCTGCAGGGGACAGTACCAGCGTACGAGTCCAAACATATCTTGCTTAATCACCCTAGCATACTACCCAAGTACCTTTGCATAATACAGGAAGATGTTATCAGCCTCTGCCATTTGCATAATCCCTTTTTCCTTCTTTCTCCCCTACTCAGCAGTATTGGCACAGGCGTACATCCTGTGTCACGTCACTGTGTCCTCCTGCACATCCGCGCTTTTGTACAGGATGTTCTGTCCCCCTGAACTGCCACATGGCACCTGTGTGCCTTCAGGACACTGCTGCCCTTTACCTCTCAGCTCCAAAGATCATTCTTTATAAACATCTGTAGCACTTAACTATTTCTCTGAATCTCTTTGAGGACCAGAACGATGGCTTTTTTTTTTTTTTTTTTTTTTTAGTGTCAGTAGTGATTATTGCATACAGATATGCAAAGTTTCTTGAAAGAATGAACACAAAAATTCACTGTCCTTGTTACAGTACAACTTATCGTTGGTTTAGGGAGGGGAGATACACGTCCTTAAAATCTTGTTAACTAGCAGTGCTAAACCAGAGGTCAGTCATCATGTACGCACTGCATCTATCACATGTAACACATATATGGAGCATATCACATATTGAATGCAAAGAAGTACATAAATGATAGAAAGATGGCATTCACAAAGTAGAAATCTCATCCAGCTGAAACAGTCAGGGACTATGCTCCTGTTAGTGTGCCCCTCCTCCTTTCCCTTCCATCGTGACCAGGCCTCCACCTTCAGTGCTATAGCAGCCCAGCTACATTCCCAGTTCACTTCTCTCCCCTGCCAGCCCCGTTCTTCCCCACTCAAGAGTCTGCATAGCGGTCAGTTCATTCCACTGGAGATCCGTCACCCCACCTCTCCCTCCTTCCAAGGTCCTCTTCCTAGGAATGCCTGTGCCAGTCCTTTTCAGCTTTCCTAACACAACCCATCCACATGACGTCCTCTGATAAACTCAGGTGCCCCTGTGTACTGCGCAAAGAATGCATACACAGAGCCCTGTAGTCTACAGCCCATAATTTGAGATCTGATTAGATACTCTTTTGTCACTCAGGACCACTACATTGAATCATATGATTGTGCCATTTTCATAAATCAAAAACAGAGAAGAGACCAGTAACTTCATAATCTTGCCCCTCAGCAAGGATAACCTGAAATTCATTTACGATGAACCACGCTTCAGTTTCCTTTGTACTCCTAGCCACACTGCTCACGCGCTGGTCACTACATGAGAAATCAGTGATTGCGTGTTCACTGATCGCTTCACAGCGGAACGACGCTCTGCAGACAGAGGTGATCCTGGCTGGCTAATAACACTGTGCAGGCACAGATTATCTGGATGGCAGGGGAGAAGTTAGAACTGAATAAAAGGGGAGAGGGAGACATGTGCCTCTGCTTACCTCCTTGAAATGTAAGTTTAAAATCTTATCTGTAACATGTACTTAAAAGCTTTAATACAGTGATAGAAATTTTCTGAAGAAAAAATATATGACTTCCTGGAAATTTGATCTATGTACCTAAATGCTTTAGGTGCACAGCTCTCCATCAACCGCCAGCACGTAGATCTTCTATGTCGTGGTCGTTATGAAAGGTTGTCTCGTATTTCATGCCAAATAATTTCTTGTTTGTTTCATGCCCACAGTTATTAAGTGTAAGAGAAATGAGAGTACATAAATATAGCCTGATGTTTTTCTGTGGGGAAAAAAAGGAAATGAATGCCATCTATAGTACAGCAAAAGAAAAATGAAGTAGGAATGTCACAAAAGCAACGAGCCCTGCCCGTTCTTTAGAGGGCCCGGGTACGGCCTGGATGAAGGAAGATGCCCGATGGATGAGAAAGCAGGCTGCAGCCAGTTCCTCAGTGCAGCACGTCTCTCCATTGCACCGCACGGAGGTGTTTTATAAACATTACTGACCATATGTGCCTGTATTCAATTGCTTTTACAACGGAAAAATACGTTCATTATTTTTCTGTAATCATAACAGGGTGACTAGCAATAGTGAGGATTTTCTGCCCCACAACCTCAAACTATCAAACTTTAGTTTTCGTGGAATTAAGCTGTAATATCAAAGTTGTCCATATTTGTAAATACTTTGAGCTTTCTAAAATAGTTTTTAAAAAAGCTAAACCAGTTCAGTTTAATGATTGCAAAACACATGAAAATTGTCACATTTGACCAACGCTCAAACAGAATTAGGGATGACAAAGATATGTAGATCTTTGCAAAGACTCCCACTGCCTTTGTTCAGATTTACAGGAAAAGAAGTATACGTTTAAACATGGTTGAGGAGTGGTTACTGCTGGCTCACTGGGGAGCAGCTCAAGGACAAAAAGGGAGGGAGAATCAAGTGCAAACTAATCAACTAGAAGCTCGCAGTTTTCGTGCCTATCTCCTACGCTGCCAGTAAACACCTGTGCCCCCTTTGTAGAAATTCAAATTTATTCACCAACAGGAGCTTTCATATCTTACTTTCATGGTTTCATCTCAGACAGGAAGACAGATCCAAACTTACTGCTTTTTCTAGTTTCAACTCTTTTTGCTCAGAGATATAAAAATATGGGCTACGTGTGAGGCCCCTTGAAGTGAGTTTTAACACATTCTCAGCTGCTCTGAGCTCAGTGTTGGATTTGTTGTTACTGGCAAACTTGCAACACTGTCCACTCATTAGCACAGCTGGAAATCTGGGCACCATCTTGATTTGGCCATCGCGGTAGCTGGTTTGCCTTGCATACATTTTAATAATTTAATTCCAAATTGTAGGCATTTTATGGTACCCACTGCACATAATGAAGAGACATGGGAATGACTTTCACTCTAATATATTCAGAAACCTGGACTTAGCTATAGTTTAATGGTGTCATCCACAGAAACAAGAAGCTAGAAGTTTGCCACTATTATCAGAAGCTGTACAGTTCTTAAGATAAAGACTGTATGGTTCTTAAGAGCTAATCCAGAATCTCCAGTCACCATATTTTGGTTTTGTAACTTGAAAAGACTGACACTAAATATGGGATAACAATCTTTCAAGAGTCTAGATTTCTATATCACTCAATGTACTTTGTTCTAATAAGACTTCTATTCTTTTGTCTCTTGTTTCTTGCATATCAGCCTAATATATTTTTTCTTCATTTCACCTTAGTTTTTATCTTCATAAACTTTTTCCCTTACTTTCCTAAAATATCTCATTCTTATCTAACTTTTGATTCATGTATCATCTAGCTTCCTTTCTAAAAAGTAAAAATACTATCTCATAGCCAGTTGAAAAATCAATTAAAGCTTTATAGTTTCATCTTGATGACTCTGTATCTGCATCATGCCCTGTAATATCAAGAATATTTGATAAAAATGTAGTATCCTTCTTTCAGAAATCACCTTTACAATCCCTAAAGCTAAAATAAAATATGGCAGCAAAGAGACTCCACATAAGGAATGATTTCCTCAAATGAAAATTCCCACCAGTAATTAAGAGCCATTCATGTAGGAGACAAAATCAACATTTGATAATCAGTAGCTGTTCTATACACCATTAATGAACTCTCTATAAAAGAAATCAGGAAAAAAATCTGTTCACAGCAGCCTCAGAAAATAAAATAAATTACCTAGGAATAAACTAAATAATCAGCGAAAGACCACTACAATGAAAATTATAAAACAATAAGGAAAGAAGTTGAGAAAAATATTGGAAGATGGAAAGACATTTCATCTTCATGGTTTGGGAAAATTAATAGTTAAAATGGCCATACTACTGAAAATGACCTACAGACTCAAGGCAATCCCCACTTGAAAACCAATGACGTTCTGCACAGAACTAAAAAAACCAAGCCTGAAATTCATAGGGAAGCACAAGTGACTATAAATAGCCAAAACAACACCCTGAGCAAAAAAGAACAGTGCTTGAGGTATCACAATCACTGATCTCAAAATATACTTGCAAACATTTCAAAATATAGAGCCACTGTAACAAAAGCATCATGGTATTGTCATGAAAATAAACATATCGATTTTAATTTTTTTAAATTTTTATTTATTGATTGATTGATTTTTATATGCAGGTACCGGGAGTCGAGCTCAGAACCTCGCACTTGCCAGGCAGGCATTTATGCCGCTGAGCTATATCACTGGCCCAACATATCGATTAATGGAATAGAATAGAAAAACCAAGAATAAATCCATGCATCTATAGATATCAGATTCTTGACAAAGGAACCAAAAACTAAAAGATAGAGGAGATACCTTCTTAATAATCAATGCTGGGAAAACTGGACATCCACTTGTAGAAGACTGAAACTAGATCCCTATCTCTCGCCCTGAACAAAAATCAACTCCAGATGAATCAAAAACTTTAATGTAAAAGCTAAAGCTTTAACATAACTAGAGGAAAACAGGGCAAACACTTCAAGAAATTGGTATTGGCAATGATTTCCTGAACAGGACTCCAATACCTCAGGAAATACCAGGAACATTGACAAGTGGGGTTATATCAAATTTAAAAGATTCTGCACAGCAAAACACACAGTTAGCAGGGTAAGGAGGCAACCTACAAAATGGGAGTTATTCCTGAGACAGAGGATTAATATACCAAATATATAAAGAAATCAAAAAATGTAACACCAAAAGAATAGTAATCCAGTCAATGACTGGGTAAATGAGCTGAATAGACACTTTTTTTTTTTCCTTTATGTGGGTACCAGAAGTTGAACTCAGGACCTCGCACTTGCCAAGCAGGCACTTATGCTGCTGAGCTATCTCACTGGCCTGACACTTCTTAAAAGAAGTTCAAATGACAAAAAAAATACATGGAAAAAACGGCTGGCATCTTTAGCTATCAGGGAAATGCAAATCAAAGCTGCATGCAATTCCATTCCAACCTAGTCAGAACGGCAATTACCAAGAAAACAAAAAATAGCAACTGCTGGCAAGTGTACAGCAGAAAGGGAGCCCTTACGCTGTCGGTGGGTCTGTAAATTAGTGCAGTCACTATGGAGATCAGTGTACGGATTCCTCAAAACGACTAAAAATAAAGCTGTCTTATGACCCAGTTATATCACTCCTGGGTATATACCCAAAGGAATCAATGTCGGCATACAGTACATACATAGACATCCATCTTTACTGTGGCCTGTTCACAGCACCCAAATGATGGATTCAGCCTAGATCCCCACCAGTGAATGCATGGATAAAGAAAATGTATAGGTAGCTAACTAGCTAGCCAGATAGATGGATGGATGGGTAGATAGATAGACAGACAGACAGACAGACAGACAGATAGATAGATGGACAGATACATGGATAGATAGGAGTATTATTCACCCATAAATAAGAATGAAATCATGTCATTTTCAGGAAATGAATGAGAAGGAAGATTATCATTTAAGCAAAATAAATCACACTTGGAAAGATAAGTATCTTGTGTTTTCTTTCATATGAGAAATCTAGAAAAAAAGATGACAGGAAAGTCGATGGGAGACTATTAGGGAAGGGGACCAGGAGGAGGAGAGGGTAGTAACAGAGAGGGTAGAATTGATCAAAGTATGCTATATGCACATTTGAAAATGTCACTAAGGAATTCATTATTTGGTCCACCTAATATGTTCTAATTATTATCATTTTAAAAAGAGTCATTCACTAAACAATGTCCCTTGGGTTAGCAAGTCATGGAGTCACCTCTGCGGCTCCTTTTACAGGTTTTCTTCTACCTATGGCAGGAGAGGAGGCATGGAGAAGAAAAAGCCACTGTCGCTTAGAATTTCTGAATCCATTTGGAAATGTCTTTTGCAAAATTTTATTGTTAGAGACAATTCTATGAGGTGTTATCATTACAATTGTGTAAAACAAAATAAAAGAAATTAAGCAGCTAAAATTAGATGAGCAAAGACACACAAAAAATTAAATACTGATGTCCTTGTGCTTCTTGAGACTTTGCTTAACTCTGCAAAGTACACGTGTTATCAGCTTTCTGCCCTGTGACAAAATACCTGAGAAGAACAGTTTAGAGGAGGAAAGGTTTACTTCGGCTTATGGTTTGAGGGACTTCAGTCCATGGTCACCTGGCTCCATTGTTTCTGGGTCTGAGGTGAAGCAGTACCTTGTGATGGAAAGGTATGGCAGGGGAAGCCACTCACCCCATGGCAAGAGGGAAGCAGAGAGAAAGCACCAGGGAAAGGGCTGGGGGTAAGAAGACACACCTTCACACACAACCCCCCAGTGACCTACTTCTGTACCTGGGTCCCACATCTCATAGCCCTTTCATCTGTGAAGTCATTACTGGATTAAACCAGAGTCTTTTGGGGATACTTCATGAGTATTTCAGCACCTTTTCGTTAACTCAGGTGCTGACATTGTGACATTTACATAAATATTCAAGCTCCCCATATGCTCCCTCAGAACAGTGCAAAGAACAGCCTCACAAACCTGTCCGCACCCTTACACAGAGCAGCTGTGAGCGAGTTTCCGCCTCTTCTGTGCAATGCTTCTCATTTCTGAGGCATCGCTCTGAGTAGACCAAGGGCAAACACAGGCATGCACAGCTTTGTGGTTTGCAACGTACAATGACTGCCTGGAATTAGCGGGAGAGACAGAAGGACAGGTGTGTTAACAAATCTCTGCAATGTACAAGCTTGAATTACTTCTTTATACACAAGTCTAATATTTACTTTTAAGAGGTCCATTAATGAATCCATGGCCCAAACCACAAACTGCTACTCTCGCCAGGCCTTCCTTCATGGTGGAGCTAATTCGACCACTTCTCATTACCGCATCTTTTTTCTCTAAGAATTCCTTTACAATTACCATGAAGCAGGCAGCATTGCTGCACAGTTTCGCTCCTTTTCTTTGTCATCCACATCAAGCTGACCTGCCCAGTTTCTCTGAAACCTTCAATGCCTTTCCTGCTCCACATACTACAGACTTTCCTTTCTTGTCTGTTCATGCCAGTTAAATCAGAAGCTGTGCCAACGGGGTCACCCGGCTTGGAGAACTACTGACACAAACAGTCAAACCTTTAGGTTTAGAAACAAACCACAAACAAATCCCACATGTACTTCTAAGTAATTTAGACAAGAATATACCATAGGGCCGGTAAGATGGCTCAGCGGCGTAAGCGCCTGCCTGGCAAGCGCGAGGGCCCGAGTTCGACTCCCAGAACCCACATACGAAAAAAGGGGTCGGTGATATTGCTCAGCGGCACAGGTGCCTGCTGGCGCGCGAGGTCCTGAGGTCGACCCCTGGTACCCACATAAAAAAAAAAAAAAAAAAAAAAAAAAAGAATATACCATAAAACTTTTAATCATATACTCCTGATGCAAATATTTTGCTCTACATTCTCCCTAAGGTTTTATGTATTTAGGGTCTGTTATCACCACCACTCACTCCTCCTGCATCACACATTTCTAAGACCCTCCTGAACAGCTTAGGGTGGCCTGACATCCCATCTCAACCTCCTTGCTGTATTCTTCCAGAATATCCATGCAGCACCCTCCCTCTTGGGTCTATTTTTATCATCATTTGTGACCACTAACAATGCACCATCCCGCTCTCCACCTTCAGGAGTCCTCGCTTTTGTCAATGAATCGCTGTTCTCATCCATTTTGAGGCCAGATGCTATTCTAAACATAGCATCTTATCTTCTGGCCCCCTGAGAGTCACCCTAACAATCCCATTATGAGCTGTTGTTTATAATGCTAGGCAGGGTTTACCACAACACATCCACTTGGAAGCGCTTTGCTTCATGGTATCTGTGGAATTGAGTTACAACTTTTCTCTCTTTTCAGAGAGACCAAGTGGAACTCTTTTCTGTGGACTCTAAGAGGATTTTCACTCACTTCCCAGACCTTGTTCCTCCTAACCACTTCGTATGCGGAGTCACCTCCATGTTTTCTTCTTCCTCCTTTTACAACTTGCACAATGCAATCTCTAAATCCCGCCTTATTAGCACCAGCTCTGAAGTTATATCCGACGAGTATCCCTTGCCTTGTCTGAAAATCTTCCGAAGCATGGCTTCATTAAGATTCACTGTGAGCTTGTGTTCGACATCCCAAATGAGCTCAGTTACAATTCCTTTCATGAAAAACTTTTCATGGTATCAATCGCAAAAATCCCTATATAAAAATAAAAATGTGGGCCAGTGAGATGGCTCAGTGGCATAAGCGCCTGCCTGGCAAGCACGAGGTCCTGAGTTCGACTCCCGGAACCCACATACGCAAAAAGGGCCGGTGATATCGCTCAGCAGCACAAGCACTTGCTGGTAAGCACGAGGTCCTGAGTTCGACTGCCAGTACTCACATAAAAAATAAAATTAAAAAAAAATAAAAATGTGCAATACCACTTGCTCTGTAAGTTGACAAATTTAAAATACAAATGTTCATATATTTCCCTGAGCTGCTTATAGAATAATGTTCTAATACAACATTTAGTTTCATAATGAAATTATTCTAGGACATTAGTAATTGCTTGACTATGCCATTGCTTATATTATGTCCTGGTAAGCCAAGAAATTTCCATTGCAATAAATTCCAGGAAAGTGACGTAGGACATATAAATGGATGCTAACGAACCATGCCTTCAAGTCATCTCATTTCACCTCCACGGTTTACCCTCCAAGGTCCTTCAGTTGGATCACACAGTAAAGCATTTAAGCAGTTCGGTCTACAGCTTTAAGAAAAAAGAAAAGAAAAGAAATATCTTGGTGCCGTCTCTGACCCCAGATGTCCACTGGGAGCAAATGTGTGTTCCAGTATAGAGGCCGGGAACGCCTGCTTTCCAGACTTCGTGTTAAAAATCAGGGAAAGAGAATGGGATACGCGCAGCTAAGGCCAGGCCGCAGTTGACAGGAAGGAGAAAGCAAAGTACCTTTACTGAGCAGCTACGATGTGCTAGACCCGGTCCTGATGCTGTTCACACAGTGAGTTTTGCCAAATCCTGAGGGACAGTTTTCTCCCTGTCCCTCTGAGAGAAGCGCTTTGGAGCCGAGGGTGGGAAGGGGCCAAGGCCCAGGCAGATGCTTCTCTTCCTGTACTGCAGGCGCCGCGTGCTCGGCGACACCCCATGAACCCCAAGGCGGTTCTCCTGTCGCTACAGGTTTCAGTGTCTCATCTCATCCACCTGAGTCACGCTAACCCTCGGTCTGCTCTTCACCTGTTCGCTGAGGGAGGTCATCAAAGGGTCCCCTGCAGGCACAGCCACTTCATATGCGGAGCCCGTTGCAAAAGAAAATGTGAGCTCCCTTGTTCAAAACGCAGAACATTGTTAAAGGTACAAAATAGAAGCATTTTCCTTTCTTCAATGATCTCTCAACTTCTTAGGGTGTTCTTTATAGCATTCCAGGTTAAGAAAAATTAAAACATTAAATTAATACCATGAATTTTACCATGCATTTTGATATTGTGCAATGCCAGTTTAAAATGCTGATATCAAAGCACTTACCTCATTTGAAG
Source organism: Erethizon dorsatum (assembly GCA_028451465.1). NCBI lineage: Eukaryota > Metazoa > Chordata > Mammalia > Rodentia > Erethizontidae > Erethizon > Erethizon dorsatum. Next base: position 57,464,188 of record CM051830.1, on the reverse strand, counting down.
AGTCACCAGAGTTATGCAGTAAATATTTCACAGCTCGTACATGCACGCGTACGTCTCCCTCGCCACAGTGGAGACGCTGCGCGCCATTAAGGGAGCTCTCTTCATTTCTCTTCCTGTGACCGGCACAACCTGCCAGCTCTCCCTGCCTTCAGGTTCCGGATGCTAAGGAGGACTGAGGGGCAAAAAGCTTTCTCTGTCTTTCCTTTTCCTTCTTTGCCATCATTTCCCGCACGGATCATGAGCTGACACTGGTAAAGAAGAAAGAGGCATACAGAGAAGTGTTAGGCTCCCCGATCACCCACGCTTCCAAACCACTCTGCTTTCTCCCCAAGTCGAAGGCCAGCTCGGCCCAGGTGGAAAGCGCAGCCACGGGGCTGTCGCCCCACTCAGGCCTCACACACGGCTCGTGCCGAGCCTCGCCGCACCCTCGTGGCTCTCAGGGGACCTCGCAGACTTCGAGCGCAAACACGCAGTGTGTGCGTGCATCTCCATTCCCGCTCACGCTCCCTCCCTGCAGACGCCCCTTCCCACGCACGGGTCACCCACGAGAGCGTGAACAGCGTCCCGCCCGGTGGCAGAGCAGCCCGCACGCCTGGCCCCCTCGCCCCGTCGTTAGACGTGGCCGGGAACCATTGCGAAGGTTTTTCTGGGAGCTGCCTTCGAAGACCCCCGGAGGTGGTGGAACGAGGGTTCTGTGTTTTCGGTGCACTTCCTGGGCAATGGGGGTGAACGTCCAGGAGTGGGAAACACCACCCCAGAACGACCCCAAGCCCCTACACTTCCAGGCCCCAGGCCCTGCGGCCAACTTCTTTTCTTTCTCCTGCCTACTCCTCGCCTTCCCCACGGTGGACACGGGGCAGCCCAAGCGGAAAGGGCGGCGAGGACAGGAAGGCAGCGTGGCAGACACCGCGTGGGAGGAGCAGGCTCCCCTCTGCCTGGTGTGATTGCTCCCACATCTCCCTGTCCCCCGCTCCCGGTGCATCCCTGCGCCGGGGCTCAGGGACACCTCTGTAGGCAGAGACACCGCACACTGAAGCGGTCACTTCCCGTCTGCTCCTTCCCTGGGCCCCTCACCCCGGGACGGACCCGCACTCTCCACCTGGCCTGCCGCCAGGCTCTTCGAATTGCCTCCGACACTTCCTTTCCCCACCTCCTCCTCCAAGCAGTCCTTTCAATCACCTTCTAAACCCCTCTTCTCCTAGTCCCTGAGCCACTACCTTCATTTATTTGGATCTCAATCCTTCCTCTTCTGAGTCATTCAAACACCCTTCCAAGAGGCTCCTTCTCTGCCGCTTTATTCCACCTCAACATTGCTATGAGACTGTTCTGAAATGCAGCTCCCATGTACCTCTCACTGCAGGAGCCCTTCATGGTTCCTCAGAGTCGCAGGTAAAGTCAATCAATCAATCAATCAATCAATCTTTATAGAATACCATGCCCTTAACTCCAGCCCTTTCTGCCCTTCCCTTTCCTGTCACCCACTGAACACCAGCCAGGCCTGGGTCTCAGCAGTTCTGGAAGCTGCCACGCTCTTCCTGTCCCTGCTGGGGTTTGCAAGGTTGTTCCCTTTGCTTTGGCGGGAGGAGCTCCTCAGCATCTCCCCTTTTTTCATTGTGCCCCAATTTGAACCCCAAACTCAAGCTTCCTGCTTGTCATTTTGCAGGCTAGCTCAGAAATCAACTCAAAAATCACCTCCTTTTCGATTTCCTAAGCCTCCTACCCACTCGGTTTTAATGCCTGACCCTATGCTGCTGCTACTCTGCTCCCCAGGGCATCTGAAAAATCAAAACAAAACCTTCTGTCTCCTGTCTCCCCTGGCAAGCTATTGAGCACCTTAAAGATTACGTTTCTGCCATGACATAGGTTCTCAAAAACCCACCTCCCAAACTATCTGCAGATATTTCTCTCTAAAGCCTGGTCAGACCAACAGAAGCCAAGTCGGCAGCGAAAGCTGCTCGCAGGTTCAGAAGGGGAGGTTGTGCAGACTCATCTCCAATGTTGTTCCGGACCAAGGACTTGCTTCTACTTTCCCCCCATGTTTGGACACCTCACTTCTACAGGGTCCTTTATATTCATTCTCTAAGCGGAATTGCCTCTGTTCTCTCGCTGCAAGCTTCAGTATCGAGGTCCTCTTCTATCACACCCACAAACACGCCTTTCAGAAACCAAGTCCCTGAGCCCTTTTGTGCTAAGTTATGGTTCGATCTACAATGTTCCCTAAACGTGTTGTGTTCAAGATGGAGCTTTTAGGAGGTGACTGGATCATGGGGTGTTATTCTCGTCAGGAGATTCACCCTCTGATGAGTTCATAGTTGAATGTGCTCTTAGGAGGTGGGGCATGTTCAGAAGAGGTGCATCAGTTGCAGGGTAGCTCTTCCTGTGGCTCTTGCTTGCTTGCTGTGCCACCATCCCCCAGGATACTAACAGCTTCCCTCTGCCATGCCCCGTTGCCCCTTTGCCATGATGTTTCTGCCTTGGAACTGCTAAACCTTGGGATGAATCCATGAGCCGAAACAAAGCTCTCCTGCTTTCAGTTACAGGTAGCAGGTGTTTTGTCCCAATTATGGAAAAGCTAAAACATTCCACATCTGCTGATGGTCCCAGAACTTTTTAACCCCACCAAGCCTACCGCGGGAACTTCCTCTAGTGACCGGTGCTGGGTCTCTCCTGGCCACTTTCTTTGTCCCTTTCATTTATTAAAGCTGTCTCCCAAGTGCTCTGAGTCTTGCAACTCGCTGTATGGCACAGATGGAGGGAGAGAGAGAGAGAAGAGGGACGTGGAAACAACGCCCCTTTAACTGGTGGTGAGGGGGCATGGTCAAGAGCTTTTGCCATGGAACTATGATAACATACTCTGAACAACCATGGGAGCGAGTTGTCCTTTAGCATCTCAGCAAGTCACAGAAACTCAAAGCGGATCCTAGGTTGTGTCAGGTTTTTGAATCTGGTTAACTACCAGAGTTCTACTCCGTTGTAAAGTTCTTCTTGTTGTAAATCACTCTAAATTTAATTCAGACAAAAGGAAACTATAATCTCATTCAACTGTTTAGGTATTAATCATTTTCTAGCTTGACCAGAACCCTCATGGCTTCAAAGAAATACACTATTAGAGCTCGGACATTTTCTGGGGCTGTGAATAATAATTGCCAGTTGCACACATAACTGAACGCTGATGAGAAACCAAATGTCTGTTACAACTTACCACGTTGGTTTGTAACTGAGAACAGGCAGTAAAACAAAGCCTCGCAGGTTCCTGAATGTCCTAAGTGTCCATACATCTCCTCCTTCCGGGGCTGAACAGCGATGACTTCCCGGCGGTGGGCCTGCTCCACGGCAGTGTGGTTTAGGGGTACAGCCTGGACTTTGACCTCACCAGTATCAGGAGGGAGCCCCTCGACCTGAGCCTCGGAGTCCACACCGTCCGTCTGGGGCAATTCTTCCACACGAGCTGGCTGAAGGCAAAGAGACTCGCCGTGCAGTAGGAGGTTGCTGGATCTGGGCTCAAGCACGAGGCCAGAGGCCACAGTGCCTCCCCTGGAGGTCACAGGCCAGTGCACCAAAAACAACATAGGGAGATGACCACGTGTTGGCGGTGTAAGAATGAATAAGAGGACTCACTAACATAGGTAGGGAGGACAGCGGGTAACGTAGGTGGGGATGAGAGGGGCTTCAGATGCTTGAGCACGACTTCAAATAAGTAGGATTAGGGAAAAGAACAGTTGCCAGCGTGGACTTTAGGAGTCAAGTAGTTGGGAGTGGCCGCGGGTGGGGGCTGGGGAGAGAGCCGCAGTTAGAAGTAGACGAGGTCTGCACTGTCAGAGGGCTTCTGTGTCGTGCCGGGAAGCAGCTCTCATCCAAAGAGCTGTGCACAGATACTTAAGAGGGGAAGTTGCGAATTCTCTTTGGTTGGTTCCCATGTTTTGACACATGACTCTGATGAATGTATTAAGAATGGAGGAGGGAGGGCAAGGCGAGTTGTTATTAGCAGGATACCAGCTCCTAATCTTTGGAGAACTGTGATTTTAACTGAACGAGAAACCATGACTGCTACATTAATGTCCATGTGCTAATAGACACCAGCAGAGAGGCAGAGAATGGAGTGATAACGTGTTTTGTTTCTTTAAAATTCAAGTCTTCGTAAGTTTTTCATGCCAACTTAATGGTAAATAACAAAAAGTATCTTAACAGTCCACCCTGGGGCAATAATGTCTTTTTTAATAGTTTTGATTTTTTTTCCTTTAGAAGGGAGATGATCATAAAAATAAGTCTGTCATTTCCCCAGGAAGACTGATTGGCCTCAGTGTCTTCAATCAGTTTTACATAGGTGGTTATAGTGAATACGCTTCAGATCTCTTACCCAAGGGAGGCAATTTTAAAAATGGTTTTCAAGGTAAGGCATGAGTGATATTTATACAATAGCTACTCATTCCAAATGTTGATAAAAGACACAGCTTTTAAAGAGTATATGCCTAGCTTCCAAACCAGTTTCAGTGATTGCTTTGAATCATACTTAATCAAAAGCATTCATTCATCGTGTACTGATCACTCACTCTGCATTTACTAGGCATTTAGGATTCTTTAAAAGCAAAACAGTGGTTCTTGAACTCTTGAGTTTACATTCTATTTGAACAGAGGAGGGGACAGGCAATAAATACTAAATATGATTAATAATTACATAGCAGTATAATGTGATACATTCTATGAGGAAAAAAGGCAATGTAGAGCATGATATGGGGGAATCAGGAATATGCATAATTTTTATACAGAATGCTTTTTAATATAGGCTGAACAGGGTAGATTTCATACAGTTGCTGTAAACATTGAAACTCCATCTAACTTTGAAGGGTCTATGATATAAAAGGTGAGAGACAGACTGGCAGAGGTCAATCTATCCATACCTCCATGGCGTGGCTACCCAAGCCAGGAGAATTAACGGAATGCTAGGAGTGGGAAGCAATTATATTGCTAAAGTCTGTCTCCCCATGTTCAAAAAAAAAAAAAAAAAGAAAAGAAAAAGAAAAAGAAAAAAATTGAAGCTCGGATCTTCTGCATAAAGTTTTTTCATGGCAGAATTATAAAGGGGAAATATACTTTGCATTGTTATAACAATTCACTTGTGAAAATAAGCTTTGTGGTGGACTCTAGTCACAGAGTATTTGACTGCAGGGCGGCTCATGTATGTCCTCACATGCTCAGGGTGTGCAGAGCTCTAGAAGAAACCAGGATGTGCTGCGACCCAGGAGACAGAGCTGCCCTGGAGTACGTCTCAGGCACTTCCCATCTCCGCCTCCTGGGCAGCCTTCTTCCCCAACCTCCATGCACGTCTGCCTGAACATGAATCCAGGAGGCCACCCACTGGAAACACGGGCAAGTCACACAGCTAAGCCAGCATGGTACAATGTCAGGGTCTACCAAAATGCCTTCATCTGCCAAGGCTCACAAGGAAACATTCTCCTTGGATATGTAATCATACCGATTCTCCGAAGAGTGTCTTAAAGATTAGCCTAAAATGTATGGCGGCACAGAGCTACATGTGATGCAGGGCTTACCATTTGTAGCAGGAGATATCTGAAAGGAATTAGAAGGGCATAACAGATCGTGAGGTTTTTAAAATATCATAGTCAGGAAAGAGAGAGTGAGCTTGTAAATGTGAAGCAGGTACATCTTCCACTCAGTGGGACAGAGACCCTAGAAGGGAGACGATCAAAATTTGATGTCGTTTGTTCACGGACACAACCCTTACACCTAAGTGTCTTGGGTTGGATAATTTCTGTGTGTGTGAGAAGCTGCAGTGATATCAAGGACCAGAGGATGGACTCAAACGCAACGCCAGGGTGTGTGCCCAGCTCCACTACCCCAGGCCTCATGCCCTCCTGCCCTTCCTGCCCTCCCTGTGCCTCCCACATCTGTGACATGGGATGAGAGCAGCGCTTCCTTCTCCTAGTGTCATCCTGAGAGAGACCCAGTGGCGAGGGGGCACAGGTTAGTGCCCCATGTGGCCAGCGTCCTATGGGTCAGCAATGGCGAGTGCTGGAGGTGCAGGCCCAGCTCGCCTCATGTTTGTTCCTCTTTCTGTACTGCACGGAGACTGACAGCAAAAGGCCCAGGAATGTGGCTGTCTTCAGACCCAAGCTCTGCCGCCTGGCAGCTATGTGACTCTGAGCCTGCTGTTTAACTCTCTGTACCTCCGTTTTCTCCTCTGAAAAATAAAAACACCTACGCCATAGGGTTCTTATGGGTTAACCCATTAAGCAAAATAATTACATTAAGTGCTTAGCTCAGAAACAAGCCCATGATAAGCCCTCAACAATTATTATCAATACTGTACTGTGCTGTCAGAGGTGTTGTTTTCAAATTTATTAAACTACAGTGCTTCCTGGTTTCCTTTTGTGTTATTTTCTCCATTTTCTTTGGCAATTTCCTCTGTATTTTGACAAGAACAAAGAGAGGCTTTTGTCAGGCCTGTTATTCTGCAGAACTGAGGCATGAGCCCGGTTCCACACACACAGAGCTGCCCCTTTCTCCAACAGATGCACTAGGGCTGCACACTGCTGGCCAGCTGCCACGGCTTCCTCAGTCAGGATGAGCTCTTTTGGTAATGGCCACTGAGCCCTCAGTCCTACAAAAGATCCAGGAAGAATCTTGGAAGCCCCTCATTGCATCATTCATCTGTTGAATCTTCTCTTGATGTCTGCGTCCTCCCCCATTATAAATGAGCATTCATTATTTGCTACAAACTAGGGATAGCCACTCCCAATGTACTAGAACAACCAAATCACGACTGTGTCAGAAGCCCTCGGTTCCCGGAAGCTGATCTCTAAAGAATGATGCAGGCTGACTTATTTTGGCCCTACCCCAAAACTGCTTCATTGAAATCTTAGGGAGGAAATAAAAATTTGCATTTTTAACAAGACTTCCCAGATTTAGAAGATTCTACATTAATGGTAACAAAACAGAATTTTATGAAAGAATTTAATAATCAGAGTAATGTTATGACATTTGTCCTAAGAGCTTGAAATACTAGCAATAAAGCAACCTACCATAGGCAATTTACAAATATCACCCCAGGAATTAAACTAAAGAAAGAAAAGAAAATGAGACGACACTTAAACAAGATGCAACCCCACACATCCAGTTCACCAAAGGCAAACCCAGGGGGAAATGAGGTGGGACAATTCGAAAGCCACCCACCCGGCATCTCTGAAGTGGTAACAACAAAGCAGTTGAATGAGGCTCTAGAAAAATTTAAATCAGAAATAATTTCTCAGATAACTGCAGAGATAATGTCCACAATGAAGACCATGCTTAAGGATGGTCTAGAGCAGACACAGACAAAAAAAAAAAATAGATGAGCTTAAGAAAATGATGGAAGCCATGAATGCTCAGCATAGGAAAGAAATGGACTCCATAAAGCAGATTCAAGCAGATATCCAGGAGAACAAAAATTCCATTGAAAGTATTTGTAGCAGATTAAGCCAATGTGAGGACAGGATCTCAGATATAGAAGACAGGCTTGCAATTAGTGATCATGAAAAGAAAGAATTCTTAAAAATAGCAAGGGACCATGAAAAATCAATCCAGCAGCTGCTAGATGATGCAAAGAAGAATAACTTAAGATTGATTGGGGTCAATGAAAAAGCAGGAGATAGCATAAATGACATCAGAACACTGTTCACAGACATTATAACAGAAAATTGCCCTGGTAGAGAAAAATAATTTGATGTTCAGATAAGTGAGGCTTATAGAACTCCAATTAGCCATGATCAAAAAAATCTTCAGCCAGGCATATCATAGTCAAGATCCCAGAAATTCAACATAAGAGTAGAATCTTAAAAGCTGTTAGAGAAAAGAAACAAATCACCTATAAAGGAAAGCCCATCAGAATCACAGCGGACTTTTCAGCACAAACCCTCAAATCAAGAAGAGCTTGGAATGATCTATTTCAAGTTCTAAAGGAAAATAATCTTCAACCTAGATTGATGTACCTCGCAAAACTATCTTCCAAAAGTGATGGAGAAATAAAATACTTCCATGACAAAGAACATCTGAGAAAATTTATAACCACCAAACCAGCATTCCAAAATGTTTTGAAGGACATTCTAGAAAGGGATAACAAGGACTACAACTCCAGGAACCCCAACAGCAGAAATCCACCAGGCAGGGAAAACAATTAAAGAGAGGGAGGGAAAAAAAATAAAAAGAGGGGGAGCCAAGAACAGGAAAATAACATGACAAGCATAAGTCAATACATATCAGTTTTAACCATCAATGTTAATGGTCTCAATTCACCAATCAAAAGGCACAGACTGGCAAATTGGATCAAGAAGCAAGATTCAACACTATGCTGTACACAAGAAACACAGTTAATTCAAAAAGAAATTCATAGACTGAAAGTCAAAGGATGGAAAACAATACTCCATCCAACAGGAACCCAGAAAAAAGCAGGGGTAGCTCTTCTTTTTGCAGACAAAGTGAATGTCAAGCCAAGAATGATTCAGAGAGATAAAGAAGGTCACTACATCCTTGTAAAGGGAACAATCCAAGAGGAAGAGATAACAATCATATATACAACAAATACCAGTGTACCAAACTATATAAAACAAATATTTTTTTTTTTTTGTGGGTACCGGGGGGTCCACCTCAGGACCTCGTGCACCAACAGGCACCCATGCTGCTGAACTCGGGCCCTCGCGCTTGCAAGGCAGGCGCTTACGCCGCTGAGCCATCTCACCGGCCCAAAACAAATATTAATGGACATGAAAAATCAAATAAGCACTAATACAATTGTATTGGGGGAACTCATTACCCCAGTAACACAAAAAGACAGATCAACTAGACAAAAAATCAACAATGAAATATTAAAATTGAACCAAACTTTGGAACAAATGGACTTAGTAGATGTCTACAGAGTGTTCCACACCACAACACCAGAATACACATTCTTCTCAGCTTCACATGGCACGTTCTCCAAAATAGACCACATACTAGCTCATAGAACCTGCTTAAGTAAATGCAAAGGAATTGAAATTATCCCATGTATATTATCAGACTATAGTGCAATGAAATTGGAAATCAATGGCAAAAGAAAACACAAGAACTTCCTAAACACATGGAAATTAAATAGCACCCTCCTGAACAACCAATGGGTCACAGATGAAATTAAAGAAGAAATTAGACAGTTTCTGCAACTGAATGATAACAACAGAACAACATACTGGAACTTAAGGGATACAATGAAAGCAGTCCTAAGAGGGAAATTTATAGCATTAAATTCCTATATTAGGAAAACAGAGCAAGCACAAATAACCTAATGGTGAACCTCAAACTTCTAGAAAAAGAAGAGCAGGCTAAGTCAAAAGCTCATATAAGGGAGGAAATTATAAAGATCAGAGCAGAAATTAACGTATTGGAGACTAAAAAAACAATACAAAGAATCAACGAATCAAAGAGTTGGTTCTTTGAAAGATTAAATAAAATCGACAAACCCTTATCCAACCTTATTAAAAAAAGGAAAGAAAGTACTCAAATCCACGCAATTAAGAATGAAAAGGGTGATATCACAACGGACCCTGCAGAAATCCAGATCATCTACACCTACTTTGAAAACTTGTATTCTAATAAGATGGAAAATGCAGAGGAAAAGGACAGAGTCCTAGATATATACGAATTACCAAAGCTCAACCAAGAAGATATAAAAATCCTAAATAAACCAATAACAATCAATGAAATCAAAGATGTAATTAAAAACCTCCCAATAAAGAAAAGCCCAGGGCCGGTGAGATGGCTCAGTGGTGTAAGTGCCTGCCTGGCAAGCGCGAGGGCCCGAGTTCGACTCCGGGAACCCATATACGAAAAAAGGGCCGGCGATATCGCTCAGTGGCATGGGCACCTGCTGGCATGCGAGGTCCTGAGGTTGACAGCCAGTACCCACACACACACACACAAAAACAAAGAAAAGCCCAGGCCCTGATGGATTCACTGCTGAATTCTATAAGAAATTTAGAGAAGATCTAACACCACTGCTTCTCAAACTGTTTAATGAAATTGAAAGGGAAGCAATACTCCCTAATTCATTCCTGGAAGAAAGCATTACCCTGATACGAAAACCAGAGAAGGACCCAACTAAGAAAGAGAACTGGGGGGAAAAAAAGATGGCGGATGAGTAAGAAGCACGCAGAGAAACTCTCTAAAAGTTGCCATTGGACTACGGGAATATAGTGACCGGAAGAGCGCAGGAGGCGGGCAGATGCCTCCCTGGGACCCAGAAAAGTTCTGAAGCGCAGCTTGGAACCCCCGGCACCAGTGAAGGGTACTTTTCAACAAAGAAGGAAAAGACCGCGCACGCACCTTCTACCATCCCAGGAATCACGGCGGGACGGAAGCTCAAAGCTGCGGACACACGGTGACAGCCGGCGCCCAGGAAGCCCCCACGGAGGATCGCGGGACAGCGGCGAGGCAGGGGAGCGGCGGAGAACGGCGCTGGCCGGCGGTGAGTGTCTCTCAGCCACAGCTGTCCCGCGCCAGAGAGCGACGGGCCGGGCGCCATTGTGGGGGGTGCGGCGAAAATCAGAGCGGCTCGAAAACTGCTCTGGGAACTTGTGCTCCAGACAGGGCAGCGTGGTGCCTCTCAGCCCCACGAAAGTGCGCTGAGGGCGGCGGGTGAAGGAGACTGGTCTCTCAGCCACACCTGTCCTGCGCCAGAGAGCTACTGGCCGGGCGCCATTGTGGGGGGCGTGGCGAAAATCAGAGCGGCGCCAAAGCAGTGCGCTGACAGCGGCAGGTGAAGGAGACCAGTCTCCGCCTGAACGTCCACGCTCTGCTCACTGCCCGCCAGAGGGCGCTCCTGGCTCGCTGGGACGGACCTGCACGGAACAGGACTCTGTCACCACACGGTGCCTGCCTACAGCAGAGTCAACACCTGGAACTGATTATTTTTATTTTTTTTATATTTTTTTATTTTTTTTTTTCTCTCTCATTAGTTTTTTGTTCTGGTGAAGGGGTTTTTATTTTTGTTTTTATTTTTGTTTTATTTTTATTTTGTTTTTATTTTTTTCTTTTGTGGGGTTTTATTTGTTTTATCTCTTTGCTTTGTTGTTTTTGTCTTCATTTTTGTTTCTGTTTGTCTATTTGCTCTTTCCTTCATTATTCTCTCTGGCTTTTATATGAATGTAAACAGCGCCTCTAACCTCTTTGTGATTGTGGTTGTGATCTGTTCTTCCTTTTATCCTTTCCTTCTCTTTTTCCCACCAGTCCTCTGCACCAGGATCCACCAGGGATCCCTCTTGGTCCTCTAACCTTACATCTAATTCCTTCCTCTTCTCACAATACTCTATTTCCTCCTTAACTCATTTTAAATTTAAACTCCTGAGGGGAAAAATTGACATACTAAGGACTTGTATACTGCATATAATTTTTCTGGTGTGTTTTAGATTTTGTTATATAACCGCAACTCTACTTTATACAGCTAAAAGTGGTAAATAACTGGTTAGCTCAGTCTGTCATTTTCTAGGCTGTGTTTGATGCTTCAGTTACCATTATAGCCAAATGTAAAATAATTGTTCTAAACAGCTTTCCTTCCTGATATTTCATGATTGATATTGACTAAGGGACACAGAAAATACAGTGGCACAGTACCAAAGAATCAAGGACTGGGCCAAACAGGTAGCAACTTCTCACATCCAACGAATTGAAGAGGTAGGATCTGGCAGAAAGCTTAAAACCCAAAAGCAAGCTCCACTTGGAAGATACTGCAGAGAAGTAGTCATCTTCTAAGGATCTTGAACACTAGCAATAAAGCAACCTATCATAGGTAATTTACAAACATCACCCCAGGAATTAAAGAAAGAAAAGATGAGACGACACTTAAACAAGATGCAACCCCACACATCCAATTCACCAAAGGCAAACCTAGGGGGCAACGAGGTGGGACAATCCGAAAGCCACCCACCTGGCATATCTGAAGGGGTAACAACAAAACAATTGAATGAGGCTCTGGAAAAAATTAAAACAGAAATAATTTCACAGATAACTGCAGAGATAATGTCCACAATGAAGACTATGCTTAAGGACACTATAGCTGATACAGACAAAAAAATAGATGAGCTTAAGAAAACTATAGAAACCATGAATGCTCAGCATAGGAAAGAAATAGAATCCATAAAGCAGATTCAAGCAGATATCCAAGAGAACAAAAATTCCATTGAAAGTATTTGTAGCAGATTAAGCCAATGTGAGGACAGGATATCAGATATAGAAGACAGGCTTGCAATTAGTGATCATGAAAAGAAAGAATTCTTAAAAACAGCAAGGGACCATGAAAAATCAATTCAGCAGCTGCTAGATGACTCAAAGATAAACAACTTAAGAATAATTGGAGGAAACTGCTCTGGGAACTTGTGCTCCGGACAGGGCAGCACAGGGCCTCTCAATTGAGCCCACGAAAGTGTGCTGAGGTCAGCAGGTGAATGAGACTGGACTCTCAGGCACACCTGTCCCGCGCCAGAGAGCGACCGGCCGGGCGCCATTGTGGGGGGTGTGGCGAAACTCAGAGCGGCTCGGAAACTGCTCTGGGAACTTGTGCTCCGGACAGGGCAGCACAGGGCCTCTCAATTGAGCCCACGAAAGTGTGCTGAGGTCAGCAGGTGAACGAGACTGGACTCTCAGCCACACCTGTCCCGTGCCAGAGAGCGACCGGCCGGGCGCCATTGTGGGGGGGTGTGGCGAAACTCAGAGCGGCTCGGAAACTGCTCTGGGAACTTGTGCTCCGGACAGGGCAGCACAGGGCCTCTCAATTGAGCCCACGAAAGTGTGCTGAGGTCAGCAGGCGAACGAGACTGGACTCTCAGCCACACCTGTCCCGCGCCAGAGAGCGACTGGCCCGGCGCCATTGTGGGGGGCGTGGCGAAAAACCAGAGCGGCGGGAACCAGTGCAGGGAATCCGCGCTCGGACAGCGCGCTGAGCCTCTCAGGCCCAGGGACCGTGAAAGGGCGCTGAGAGCGGAGGCGAGCTAGACTGGTCTCTACCTGAAAGTACGCGCCTCTGCTCACCGCCCGCCAGAGGGCGCTCCTGGCTTACTGGGACAGACCTGCACAGAACAGGTAGCTGCCTACAACAAAGTCAACACCTGGAACTGATTCTTTTTAATTGTTTTTTTCTTTTTCTTATTTTTATTTTTTTTTTATTATTATTATTTTTTTTTTCTTCTCACTGATTTATTTTTTGTTCTGGCGAAGGGTTTTTTTTTTTGTTTTTGTTTTGTTTAGTTTTGTTTTTTGGTGGGGTTTTATTTTTGATCTGTCTGTTTTATTGCTTTTATCTTCATTATTGTTTCTGTATGTGTATTTGCTCTTTCCTTCATTATTCTCTCTGGTTTTTTATATGAGTGTAAACAGCACCTCTAACTTCTTTGTGATTGTGGTCATGATCTGTTCTTCCTTTTATCACTTCCTTCTCTTTTTACCACCTGTTCTCTGCACTAGTGTCCCAATTTTAGTGGGATCCCTCTTGGTCCTCTAACCTTATATCTAATTCCTTCCTCTTCTCCCAATACTCTATCTCCTCCTTAACTCATTTTAAATTTAAACTCCTTAGGGAAAAATTGACATACATAGGACTTGTATACTGCATATAATTTTTCTGGTGTGTTTTAGATTTTGTTATATAACTGCAACTCTATACAGCTAAAAGTGGTAAATAATTGGTTAGCTCAGTCTGTCATTTTCTAGGCTCTGTTTGATGCTTTAGTTAACATTATATCCAAATGTGAAATAATTGTTCTAAACATCTTTCCTTCCTGATATTTCATGATTGAGATTGACTAAGGGACACAGAAAATACAGTGGCACAGTACCAAAGAATCAAGGACTGGGCCAAACAGGTAGCAACTTCGCATACCCAACGAATTGAAGAGGTAGGATCTGGCAGAAAGCTCAAAACACAAAAGCAAGCTCCACTTGGAAGATACTGCAGAGAAGTAGTCATCTTCTAAAGATCTTAAACACTAGCAATAAAGTAACCTAATATAGGTAATTTGCAAACATCACCCCAGGAATTAAAGAAAGAAAAAATGAGACGACACTTAAACAAGATGCAACCCCACACATCCAATTCACCAAAGGCAAACCTAGGGAGCAACGAGGTGGGACAATCCGAAAGCCACCCACCTGGCCTATCTGAAGTGGTAACAACAAAGCAACTGAATGAGGTTCTGGAAAAAATTAAAACAGAAATAATCTCACAGATAACTGCAGAGATAATGTCTACAACGAAGACCATGCTTAAGGACACTATAGCTGATACAGACAAAAAAATAGATGAACTTAAGAAAACTATAGAAACCATGAATGCTCAGCATAGGAAAGAAATGGAATCCATAAGGCAGATTCAAACAGATATCCAAGAGATAAAAAATTCCATTGAAAGTATTTGTAGCAGAATAAGCCAATGCGAGGACAGGATCTCAGATATAGAAGATAGGCTTGCAATTAGTGATCATGAAATGGAAAAATTCTTAAAAATAGCAAGGGACCATGAAAAATCAATTCAGCAGCTGCTAGATGACTCAAAGATAAACAACTTAAGAATAATTGGAATAAATGAAAAAGCAGGAGATAACATCAACGACATTAAAACCTTGTTCAAAGACATAATCAGGGAGAACTTTCCTGGAAGAGAAAAGGAATTTGACACCTCTATAAGTGAAGCTTTCAGAACACCAACTAGACATGATCAAAAAAAAACTTCAGCCAGACATATTATAGTCAAGATCCCAGAAATTCAACAGAAGGGCAGAATTTTAAAAGCTGTTAGGGAGAAGAGACAAATCACCTATGAAGGAAAACCCATCAGAATCACAGCTGACTTTTCAGCACAAACCCTCAATTCAAGAAGAGCTTGGAATGATGTATTGCAAGCTCTAAAGGAAAATAATTTTCAGCCCAGATTGATGTACCCTGCAAAACTATCTTTCAAAATTGATGGAGAAATAAAATACTTTCATGACAAAGAACATCTGAGAAAATTTATGACCACCAAACCAGCACTCCAAAACGTTCTGAAGGACATTCTAGAAAGAGATAGGAACCCCAACAGAAGGAATCCACCAGGCAGGGCAAATAATTAAATAGCCGGAAAGCGGAAAAACAAAGAGTGGGAACCAACAACAGGAAAATATCATGACAAGTCAATACATATCAGTTTTAACCATCAATGTTAACGGTCTCAATTCACCAATCAAAAGGCACAGACTGGCGAAATGGATCAAGAAGCAAGATCCAACAATATGCTGTATACAAGAAACACATTTAATTCAGAAAGAAATTCATAGACTGAAAGTCAAAGGATGGAAAACAATACTCCATGCAACAGGAACCCAGAAAAAAGCAGGGGTAGCTATGCTTTTTGCAGACAAAGTGAACTTCAAGCCAAGAAGGATTCAGAGAGATAAAGACGGTCATTACATCCTTGTAAAGGGAACAATCCAAGAGGAAGAGATAACGATCATAAATATATATGCGTCAAATACCAATGCACCCAGCTATATAAAACAAGTACTAAAGGACATGAAAAATCAAATAAGCACTAATACAATTATATTGGGAGATCTCAATACTCCACTGTCACAAAAAGATAGATCAACTGGACAGAAAATCAATAATGAAATAGTAGAACTGAACCAAACTTTTGAACAAATGGACTTAGTAGATGTCTACAGAGTGTTCCATCCCACAACATCAGAATACACATTTTTCTCAGCTGCACATGGGACGTTCTCCAAAATAGACCACATACTAGCTCATAAAACCTGCTTAAGTAAATGCAAAGGAATTGAAATTATCCCATGCATATTATCAGACCATAGTGCAATGAAATTGGAAATCAATGGCAAAAGATCCCACAAAAACTCCCTAAACACATGGAAATTAAACAGCATCCTCCTGAACAACCAATGGGTCACAGATGAAATTAAAGAAGAAATTAGTCACTTTCTACAACTGAATGATAATGACAGTACAACATACCGGAACTTATGGGATACAATGAAAGCAGTCCTAAGAGGGAAATTTATAGCATTAAACACTTATATCAGGAAAATAGAGCAAGCGCAAATAAACAACTTAAGGGTGAACCTCGAGCTTCTAGAAAAAGAAGAGCAGGTTAAGCCAAAAGCCCATACAAGGGAGGAAATTATAAAGATCAGAGCAGAAATTAACGTATTGGAGAATAAAAAAACAATACAAAGAATCAATGAAGCAAAAAGTTGGTTCTTTGAAAGAATAAATAAGATTGACAAACCCTTATCCAACCTTATTAAAAAAAGAAAAGAAAAGACTCAAATCCATGCAATTGAAAATGAAAAGGGTGATATCACGACGGACCCTGCAGAAATCCAGAAGATCATCTATACCTATTTTGAAAATTTATATTCTACTAAGATGGAAAATGCAGAAGAAATGGACAGATTCCTAGATTCGTATGAATTACCAAAGCTGAATCAAGAAGATTTAAAAATCCTAAATAAACCAATATCAGCCAGTGAAATTGAAGATGTAATTAAAAACCTCCCAACAAAGAAAAGCCCAGGCCCTGATGGATTCACTGCCGAATTCTACAAGAAATTTAGAGAAGAGCTAACGCCCCTACTTCTCAAACTTTTCAATGAAATTGAAAGGGAAGCAATACTCCCAAATTCATTCCTGGAAGCAAGCATTACCCTGATACCAAAACCAGAGAAGGACCCAACTAAGAAAGAGAACTACAGGCCAATCTCCCTAATGAACATAGATGCAAAAATACTTAATAAGATACTGGCAAACAGAATCCAACAAATCATCAAGAAGATTATACACCATGACCAAGTTGGATTCATCCCAGGGATGCAGGGATGGTTCAACATACGTAAATCAATAAATGTAATACACCATATTAACAGAACCAAAGACAAAAATCACATGATCATCTCAATAGATGCAGAAAAAGCTTTTGACAAAGTCCAGCACCTTTTCATGATAAAAACCCTACAGAAAATTGGAATAGAGGGTCTTTATCTCAATCTGGTAAAAGCTATCTATGACAAACCAACAGCCAATATTATACTAAATGGCCAAAAACTGAAAGCCTTCCCACTAAAATCAGGAACAAGACAAGGATGTGCACTGTCCCCACTCTTATTCAACATAGTTCTGGAAACTTTAGCCAGAGCGATTAGACAAGAGAAAGAAATAAAAGGAATAATGATCGGAAAGGAAAAAGTTAAATTATCATTATTTGCAGATGACATGATACTCTACACAGAAGACCCCAAAAACTCCACTAAAAAACTGCTAGATTTGATAAGCAAATTCAGTAGTGTAGCTGGATACAAAGTCAATACTCAAAAGTCAATAGCCTTCCTGTACACAAATAACAAACTTACTGAAAGAGAAATTAGGGAAACAATACCTTTCACAATAACATCCAAAAAAATGAAATACCTAGGAATCAACCTCACGAAGGATGTAAAAGACCTCTATACTGAAAACTACAGTACTCTGAAAAAGGAGATTGAAGAGGATATCAGAAAATGGAAAGATATCCCTTGCTCCTGGATAGGAAGAACCAATATAGTGAAAATGGCCATACTCCCAAAATTGTTATACAGATTTAATGCAATTCCAATCAAAATTCCAACAGCATATCTCACAGAATTAGAGAAAACAATCCTAAAATTCATTTGGAATCAGAAGAGACCTAGAATAGCAAAGGCAATTCTGGGCAACAAAGGCAAGGCAGGGGGCATCACAATCCCCGACTTGAAATTATACTATAAAGCTACTGTGATAAAAACAGTGTGGTACTGGCAAAAAAACAGACCTGAAGATCAATGGAACAGATTAGAAGATGCTGAAACAACCCCAGACATACTAAGCCACCTTATCTTTGACAAAGGTGCCAAACACATTCGCTGGAAAAAAGATAGCCTCTTTAATAAATGGTGCTGGAAAAACTGGCTCTACACATGCCGAAGATTAAAACTAGACCCATATCTTTCACCATGCACTAAACTAAATTCAAAATGGATCAGAGATCTAAATATTAAAACAGAAACATTAAATCTGCTGGAAGGTAGGATAGGTAAAACCCTTGGAGACATTGGTGTAGGCAAAGACTTTATGAATAAAAACTCAACCGCACGGGAACTATCCCAAAGAATCAATAACTGGGATCTCATCTTATTAAAAAGCTTTTGCACAGCAAGAGAAACCACCAACAGAGTGAAGAGACAACCCACAATGTGGGAAAAAATGTTTGCCAGCTGTTCCTCAGACAAAGGATTACTATCGAGAACATATAAAGAACTCAAAAAAATCAGACCTCCCAAATTTAAAGACCCACTCCAAAAATGGGCATCTGAGATGAATACACATTTCTCAGATGAAGAAATACTAATGGCAAATAAATATACAAAAAAATGTGCAACATCACTAGTCATTCGAGAGATGCAAATTAAAACAACACTGAGATACCATCTCACCCCAGAAAGAATGGCTACTATAAAGAAATCAACTAATAACAAATGCTGGAGGGGCTGTGGGGAAAAAGGAACCCTTCTCCACTGTTGGTGGGAGTGTCGACTGGTACAGCCACTGTGGAAGTCAGTGTGGAGATTCCTCAAAAAGCTAGGGTTGGAGGTCCCATTTGACCCAGCTATTCCCCTTCTGGGCATCTTCCCAGAAGAATTAAAAACATCATACCACAGCGATATATGTGCACCCATGTTTATAGCAGCACAATTTGTAATAGCCAGATCTTGGAAACAACCCAAATGCCCATCAACTGAGGAATGGATAAGAAAGATGTGGTATTTTTATACAATGGAGTACTATTCAGCCATAAAGAAGGATAAACTGGAGACTTTTATAGGTAAATGGATGCAACTCGAGAAAATACTCATAAGTGAAATAAACCAGAAGCACATGTGTAAGCATCGTATTGTCTCTCTAGTATGAGAAACTGAAAGAGTAAATAAGATCCAAAATGTACAATAGACATGGTGAATCAAAAAGAAACTGGTCAAAAGGAAAGAGAGACTGGAATAGGGAAAAGAAAGAAGGGAAAGGGAAAAAAATTGTATATATATATATAAGATGGTTAAGATAGATACACTACGATTTTTACTTAGTTCATTGAAGAGTAAGGTTTGTGCCAATAATGTTTGGATAATTAAATGCTAATGTCTGGTGTCCTGAATAACTAACTTAAAGATAGTAATACGCAATGTATTAACCATTCTTACCCTCCTATTATGTTGTTTTGAAAATTTGTTCTTCTTTTGATTTGTTTTGTTTTTTCTTCTCTTTAAAATAAAATTAAAAAAAAAAAAAAAGAATAATTGGAATAAATGAAAAAGCAGGAGATAGCATAAATGACATTAAAACCTTGTTCAAAGACATTATTAGGGAGAACTTTCCTGGGAGAGAAAAAGAATTTGACTCCCCAATAAGTGAAGCTTTTAGAACACCAACTAGACATGATCAAAAAAAAAACTTCAGCAAGACATATCATAGTCAAGATCCCAGAAATTCAACAGAAGGGCAGAATCTTAAAAGCTGTTAGGGAGAAGAGACAAATCACCTATAAAGGAAAACCCATCAGAATCACAGCTGACTTTTCAGCACAAACCCTCAATTCAAGAAGAGCTTGGAATGACGTATTTCAAGCTCTAAAGGAAAATAATTTTCAACCCAGATTGATGTACCCCGCAAAACTATCTTTCAAAATTGATGGAGAAATAAAATACTTTCATGACAAAGAACATCTAAGAAAATTTATGACCACCAAACCAGCACTCCAAAATGTTCTGAAAGACATTCTAGAAAGAGATAGGAACCCCAACAGAAGGAATCCACCAGGCAGGGCAGATAATTAAATAGCAGGAAAGGGGAAAAACAAAGAGTGGGAACCAACAACAGGAAAATATCATGACAAGTATAAGTCAATACATATCAGTTTTAACCATCAATGTTAACGGTCTCAATTCACCAATCAAAAGGCACAGACTGGCGAAATGGATCAAGAAGCAAGATCCAACAATATGCTGTATACAAGAAACACATTTAATTCAGAAAGAAATTCATAGACTGAAAGTCAAAGGATGGAAAACAATACTCCATGCAACAGGAACCCAGAAAAAAGCAGGGGTAGCTATGCTTTTTGCAGACAAAGTGAACTTCAAGCCAAGAAGGATTCAGAGAGATAAAGACGGTCATTACATCCTTGTAAAGGGAACAATCCAAGAGGAAGAGATAACGATCATAAATATATATGCGTCAAATACCAATGCACCCAGCTATATAAAACAAGTACTAAAGGACATGAAAAATCAAATAAGCACTAATACAATTATATTGGGAGATCTCAATACTCCACTGTCACAAAAGGACAGATCAACTAGACAGAAAATCAATAATGAAATAATAAAACTGAACCAAACTTTGGAACAAATGGACTTAGTAGATGTCTACAGAGTGTTCCACCCCACAACATCAGAATACACATTCTTCTCAGCTGCACATGGGACGTTCTCCAAAATAGACCACATACTAGCTCATAAAACCTGCTTAAGTAAATGCAAAGGAATTGAAATTATCCCATGCATATTATCAGACCATAGTGCAATGAAATTGGAAATCAATGGCAAAAGAAATCACAAATACTCCCTAAACACATGGAAATTAAACAGCACCCTCCTGAACAACCAATGGTTCACCGATGAAATTAAAGAAGAAATTAGACAATTTCTAGAACTGAATGATAATGACAGTACAACATACCGAAACTTATGGGATACAATGAAAGCAGTCCTAAGAGGGAAATTTATAGCATTAAATACTTATATTAGGAAAATAGAGCAAGCGCAAATAAACAACTTAATGGCGAACCTCGGACTTCTAGAAAAAGAAGAGCAGGTTAAGCCAAAAGCCCGTACAAGGGAGGAAATTACAAAGATCAGAGCAGAAATTAATGTATTGGAGACTAAAAAAACAATACAAAGAATCAATGAAGCAAAAAGTTGGTTCTTTGAAAGAATAAATAAGATTGACAAACCCTTATCCAACCTTATTAAAAAAAGAAAAGAAAAGACTCAAATCCATGCAATTGAAAATGAAAAGGGTGATATCACGACGGACCCTGCAGAAATCCAGAAGATCATCTATACCTATTTTAAAAATCTATATTCTACTAAGATGGAAAATGCAGAAGAAATGGACAGATTCCTAGATTCGTATGAATTACCAAAGCTGAATCAAGAAGATTTAAAAATCCTAAATAAACCAATATCAACCAATGAAATTGAAGATGTAATTAAAAACCTCCCAACAAAGAAAAGCCCAGGCCCTGATGGATTCACTGCCGAATTCTACAAGAAATTTAGAGAAGACCTAACACAACTACTTCTCAAACTTTTTAATGAAATTGAAAGAGAAGCAATACTCCCAAACTCATTCCTGAAAGCAAGCATTACCCTGATACCAAAACCAGAGAAGGACCCAACTAAGAAAGAGAACTACAGGCCAATCTCCCTAATGAACATAGATGCAAAAATCCTTAGTAAGATACTGGCAAACAGAATCCAACAAATCATCAAGAAGATTATACACCATGACCAAGTTGGATTCATCCCAGGGATGCAGGGATGGTTCAACATACGTAAATCAATAAATGTAATACACCATATTAACAGAACCAAAGACAAAAATCACATGATCATCTCAATAGATGCAGAAAAAGCTTTTGACAAAGTCCAGCACCTTTTCATGATAAAAACCCTACAGAAAATTGGAATAGAGGGTCTTTATCTCAACCTGGTAAAAGCTATCTATGACAAACCAACAGCCAATATTATACTAAATGGCCAAAAACTGAAAGCCTTCCCTCTAAAATCAGGAACAAGACAAGGATGTCCACTGTCCCCACTCTTATTCAACATAGTTCTGGAAACTTTAGCCAGAGCAATTAGACAAGAGAAAGAAATAAAGCGAATAATGATTGGAAAGGAAGAAGTTAAATTATCATTATTTGCAGATGACATGATACTCTACACAGAAGACCCCAAAAACTCCACTAAAAAACTGCTAGATTTAATAAGCAAATTCAGTAGTGTAGCTGGATACAAAGTCAATACTCAGAAGTCAATAGCCTTCCTGTACACAAATAACAAACTTACTGAAAGAGAAATTAGGGAAACAATACCTTTCACAATAACATCCAAAAAAATGAAATACCTAGGAATCAACCTCACAAAGGATGTAAAAGACCTATACACTGAAAACTACAGTACTCTGAAAAAGGAGATTGAAGAGGATATCAGAAAATGGAAAGATATCCCTTGCTCCTGGATAGGAAGAACCAATATAGTGAAAATGGCCATACTCCCAAAATTGTTATACAGATTTAATGCAATTCCAATCAAAATTCCAACAGCATATCTCACAGAACTAGAGAAAACAATCCTAAAATTCATTTGGAATCAGAAGAGACCTAGAATAGCAAAGGCAATTCTGAGCAACAAACGCAAGGCAAGGGGCATCACAATCCCTGACTTGAAATTATACTATAAAGCTACTGTGATAAAAACAGTGTGGTACTGGCAAAAAAACAGACCTGAAGATCAATGGAACAGATTAGAAGATGCTGAAACAACCCCAGACATACTAAGCCACCTTATCTTTGACAAAGGTGCCAAACACATTCGCTGGAAAAAAGATAGCCTCTTTAATAAATGGTGCTGGAAAAACTGGCTCTACACATGCCGAAGATTAAAACTAGACCCATATCTTTCACCATGCACTAAACTAAATTCAAAATGGATCAGAGATCTAAATATTAAAACAGAAACATTAAATCTGCTGGAAGGTAGGATAGGTAAAACCCTTGGAGACATTGGTGTAGGCAAAGACTTTATGAATAAAAACTCAACCGCACGGGAACTATCCCAAAGAATCAATAACTGGGATCTCATCTTATTAAAAAGCTTTTGCACAACAAGAGAAACCACCAACAGAGTGAAGAGACAACCCACAATGTGGGAAAAAATGTTTGCCAGCTGTTCCTCAGACAAAGGATTACTATCGAGAACATATAAAGAACTCAAAAAAATCAGACCTCCCAAATTTAAAGACCCACTCCAAAAATGGGCATCTGAGATGAATACACATTTCTCAGATGAAGAAATACTAATGGCAAATAAATATACAAAAAAATGTGCAACATCACTAGTCATTCGAGAGATGCAAATTAAAACAACACTGAGATACCATCTCACCCCAGAAAGAATGGCTACTATAAAGAAATCAACTAATAACAAATGCTGGAGGGGCTGTGGGGAAAAAGGAACCCTTCTCCACTGTTGGTGGGAGTGTCGACTGGTACAGCCACTGTGGAAGTCAGAGTGGAGATTCCTCAAAAAACTAGGGTTGGAGGTCCCATTTGACCCAGCTATTCCCCTTCTGGGCATCTTCCCAGAAGAATTAAAAACATCGTACCACAGCGATATATGTGCACCCATGTTTATAGCAGCACAATTTGTAATAGCCAGATCTTGGAAACAACCCAAATGCCCATCAACTGAGGAATGGATAAGAAAGATGTGGTATTTTTATACAATGGAGTACTATTCAGCCATAAAGAAGGATAAACTGGAGACTTTTATAGGTAAATGGATGCAACTCGAGAAAATACTCATAAGTGAAATAAACCAGAAGCACATGTGTAAGCATCGTATTGTCTCTCTAGTATGAGAAACTGAAAGAGTAAATAAGATCCAAAATGTACAATAGACATGGTGAATCAAAAAGAAACTGGTCAAAAGGAAAGAAAGACTGGAATAGGGAAAAGAAAGAAGGGAAAGGGAAAAAAAATTGTATATATATATATATAAGATGGTTAAGATGGATACACTACCAATTTTACTTAGTTCATTGAAGAGTAAGGTTTGTGCCAATAATGTTTGGACAATTGAATGCTAATGTCTGGTATCCTGAATAACTAACTGAAAGATAGTAATACGTAATGTATTAACCATTGTTACCCTCCTATTATGTTGTTTAGAAAATTTGTTCTTCTTTTGATTTGTTTTGTTTTTTCTTCTCTTTAAAATTCAAAAAAAAAAAAAAAAAAAAGAAAGAGAACTACAGGTCAATCTCCCTAATGAACATAGATGCAAAAATCCTTAATAAGATACTGGCAAACAGAATGCAGCAAATCATCAAGAAGATTATACACCATGACCAAGTTGGATTCATCCCAGGGATGCAGGGATGGTTCAGCATACTTAAATCAATAAATGTAATATACCATATTAACAGAACCAAGGACAAAAATCATATGATCACCTCAATAGATGCAGAAAAAGCTTTTGACAAAGTCCAGCACCCATTCATGATAAAAACCCTACAGAAAATTGAATAGAGGGTCTTTCTCTCAATCTGATAAAAGCTATCTATGACAAACCAACAGCCAGTATCATACTAAATAGACAAAAACTGAAAGGCTTCTCTCTAAAATCAGGAACAAGACAAGGATGTCCACTGTCCCCACTCTTATTCAACATAGTTCTGGAAACTTTAGCCAGAGCAAGTAGACAAGAGAAAGAAATAAAAGGAATAATGATTGGAAAGGAAGAAGTTAAATTATCATTATTTGCAGACAACATGATACTCTATGTAGAAGATCCCATAAACTCCACTAAAAAACTGCTAGATTTAATAAGCAAATTCAGTAGTGTAGCTGGATACAAAGTCAACACTCAAAAATCAATAGCCTTCCTGTACACGAATAACAAACTCACTGAAAGAGAAATTAGGGAAATAACACCTTTCACAATAACATCCAAAAAAATGAAATACCTAGGAATCAATCTCACAAAGGAGGTAAACGACCTCTACACTGAAAACTACAGTACTCTGAAAAAGGAGATTGAAGAGAATATCAGAAAATGGAAAGATATCCCTTGCTCTTGGGTTGGAAGAACCAACATAGTGAAAATGGCCATACTTCCAAAACTGTTATACAGATTTAATGCAATCCCAATCAAAATTCCAAAAACATATCTCACAGAATTAGAGAAAACAATCCTAAAATTCATCTGGAACCAGAAGAGACCTAGAATAGCAAAGGCAGTTCTGGGCAACAAACGCAAGGCAAGAGACATCACAATCCCTGATTTGAAATTATCTATAATGCTACTGTGATTAAAATAGCGTGGTATTGGCAAAAAACAGACTCGAAAATCAGTGGAACAGATTAGAAAAGGCAGAAACAACTCTGACATACTAAGCCACCTTATCTTTGACAAAGGTGCCAAACACATTCACTGGAAGAAAGATAGCCTCTTTAATAAATGGTGCTGGAAAAACTGGCTCTACACATGCCGAAGATTAAAATTAGACCCATATCTTTCACCGTGCACTAAACTAAATTCAAAATGGATCAAAGATCTAAATATTAAAACAGAAACATTAAATCTCCTGGAAAATAGAATAGGTAAAACTCTTGAAGACATTGGTGTAGGCAAAAACTTTATGAATAAAACCCCCATCGCACAGGAAGTAGCACAAAGAATCAACAACTGGGATCTCATGTTATTAAAAAGCTTTTGCACAGCAAGAGAAACCACCAACAGAGTGAAGAGACAACCCACAACGTGGGAAAAAATGTTTGCCAGTTGTTCCTCAGACAAAGGATTACTATCGAGAACATACAAAGAACTCAAAAAAATCAGACCTCCCAAATTTAAAGACCCAATCCAAAAATGGGCATCTGAGATGAATAAACACTTCTCAGATGAAGAAATACAAATGGCAAATAAATATATGAAAAAATGTTTAACATCACTAGTCATTCGAGAGATGCAAATGAAAACAACACTGAGATTCCATCTCACCCCAGAAAGAATGGCTATTATCAAGAAGTCAACTAAAACAAATGCTGGAGGGGCTGTGGGGAAAAAGGAACCCTTCTCCACTGTTGGTGGGAGTGTCGACTGGTGCAGCCACTGTGGAAATCAGTGTGGAGACTCCTCAAAAAACTAGGGTTGGAGGTCCCATTTGGCCCAGCTATTCCCCTTCTGGGCATCTTCCCAGAAGAATTAAAAACATCGTACCACAGCAATATATGTGCACCCATGTTTATAGCAGCACAATTTGTAATAGCTAGATCGTGGAAACAACCCAAATGCCCATTAACTGAGGAATGGATAAAAAAGATTGGTATTTCTATACAATGGAGTACTACTCAGCCATAAAGAAAGATAAACTGGAAACTTTTATAGGTAAATGGATGCAACTTGAGAAAATACTCATAAGTGAAATAAACCGGATGCACATTTGTAAACATTGTATTGTCTCCCTACTATGAAAATGCAATTTCACTGTGACTATTCCATTCCTTAGTCTTCTATTTTTACCTAGCTTTTACATGGCTTAATCTTATACTGAGTAATATTTTTCTCCAAAAATATTTGTACATTCTCTAATGCTTGAGTTTGTTAATACATGAGAATGTTTACTTGTTGTCTTTAAAAAATAAATTAATTAATTAAAAAAATAAATCACAAGGTAAATATTACCTGATTTAGCATTTCATATTTCTAGAAACATTCTTGATGAATACCAAATCCTAAAGTTTGCAATCTAAAATACAAATCCTTAATGCAAATAAAGTCCATGTGTTTTTGTTCTAGAAATGACTTCTAATGAGCCAAGATTTTTCCTTTAACCTCTAATGTTCAGGAAGATATCAAGAGGACCCAGATTAAGTAATCTACAAATGCCAGGTAACCAGGGCCATACTATCTTACCTGACCGAAAAAAAGCGTCTCTCACCTCCTCTGCTCTCCCAAGTTGCAGCTGTTACAAAGCTGTAGCATTTATAGGTTGAGGTCCATGATTGTGGTCTCAGACACACTGGGCAAAAAAGGAAGGAAAGAAGCAAAGTGTGAAGGGAGGGAAGGAGGCAGGAGAGAAGAAAAAAGTAAAAAGCTTAGGGCACATCTGAGAATACGCTGAGCCCTTTCACTAGAAGCTGTTCGGCTCAGAAAATCGTGTTGCACAGTTAAATGGTCTAAAGGCCACTGTGGAAACAGAACAATTCAAACCCTCGTTGTCACCGCAAATGCCTTTGCTCGGCACTTCTTTAGGTGTCTCCCATCCTTGTGGGCCGGTCTTCCCCAGTCCTGTTTGAACATCTGGCGCAGTCGCGCCCCACGTGCGAGCCTGGACCAGCCACACCTGTCCGCATCGCTGGGCAGCTGGCTAGAAATGCAAATCCTTACTGGCTGGGGAGCGCGGGGCGTGAGTTCCAGGTACACAGATTTTAACGATCCTTTACAGATAGATTGACTTCTGCCAGATTTCAGTGGTCCTTTCCTGCGGTTCTGATGCAGCTGAAGTTTGAGAACTCTGGCTTCCTGTCATCTTTGGTTCCTCAGCCCTCCCAGTTACCCAACTCCCCGAACACTGTGCGCAGTTGCCCCGTGTCACTTGCCTGCTCAGGAGCTGAACAAGCACCCTCTCCACTCTAGAATAAGGGCTGAATTCTCCACCTGCTGTTCTAAAACTCATATATTTTTCTCATACTTACCGTGCCCCTCCAAATTCTCTGTTCCCTGAAAGTCTATTTGTTAGTCAAGGTTTTTCAGAGAAACAGAACCGATGGCGAGTGTATATTTATATAAAGAGGCGGATATTTATTATAAGGAACTGGGCTCTGTGGTTATGAAGGCCGAGAAGTCCCAGGTCTGCAGACTGGAAGCTGGAGACCCAGGAGAACGCAGGTGTGGTGCTGCCGCAGCCGAGGCCTGAGAAGAGCCCAGATCGGGTCTGTTCGCTCAACGCCGCCCACGCCGCTGTTTCAGTCCGAGCGTCAAGGTTGGAAGAGTCTGCTTAAGCGGCCAGGCAGAGGAGTTTCTTCTTACTCAGCGGGCAGCGGGGAGTGGGCAGGGGACACCGGGCAGCGGGCAGCGGAAAGGGGGCAGGGGGCAGCGGGCAGGGTGCAGGGGGCAGCGGGCAGCGGGCCGGGGGCAGCGAGCAGGGGGCAGCGGGCAGGGCGCAGCGGGCAGGGGGCAGGGGGCAGGGGGCAGCGGGCAGGGTGCAGGGGGCAGCGGGCAGCGGGCCGGGGGCAGCGGGCAGGGGGCAGCGGGAAGGGGGCAGGGGGCAGCGGGCAGGGGGCCGGGGGCAGCGGGCAGGGGACAGGGGGCAGCGGGCGGGGGCAGCGGGCAGGGGGCAGCGGGCAGGGGGCCGAGGGCAGCGGGCAGGGGACAGGGGGCAGCGGGCGGGGGCAGCGGGCAGGGGGCAGCGGGCAGGGCGCAGGGAGCAGTGGGCAGCGGGCCGGGGGCAGGGCGCAGGGGGCAGCGGGCAGGGCTCAGGGGGCAGTAGGCAGTGGGCCGGGGGCAGGGGGCAGGGCGCAGGGGGCAGCGGCTGGGGACAGCGGGCAGCGGGCCGGGGGCAGGGTGCAGCGGGCAGGGTGCAGGAGGCAGCGGGCAGGGGGCAGCGGGCAGCGAGGGGGTCGGCAGCCCTCCGCCTGCCCGCACCGCAGCCCTGGCCCGAGCGCAGCCGGGGGTGACCGCACGGGGCGGCCCCGCGTCTGCACTCCCCCTCCGCACTCGCTGGGCGCGCAGGGACGCTTCCCCGCCGGCCGCACCGCGCTCCCGAGCGCGGGATCCGGAGCCGCTCGCAGACTCCCGCGCGGGAGGGAGAGGACGGGCGCGCGGGCCGCAGCAAAAACCTCCTCCACCGAGCGTCAGTCTCCGCAGAAGCGGTTTCGGAGGGGCCTGCGAACGCGCCAAAGACAGGAAGGAAGCGGCGTCTCTTCGATTCTCCCGCTCTAGCTCTCCGTGTAAGACGGCCAAATAATAATAATAATAATAATAATGTCGGAAAGTTACACACAGAACCGCTGAGAAGGTCTGATGTGGGGCTCTAGGGCGACCGGCTAACAGCAGAGCAGCAGGGATGACGCTACCCTAAAGGACTTCAGCGCAAGAGTGTGACATTTCATTACTGGTTTATTTTTAAGTGACAGGGTCTCACTCTGCTGTCCAAGCTAGCCCCAAACCCCTGGACAGAAGCAATCCTCCTGCTTCAGCCTCCCAAGGAGTTGGGACTACAGCCACACACCACCATATCCACTTTTTTTAAAAAAGGAGTTTTAAAAATCATTAATGTCTCTTGTTCTCCCTGAACAACCCCTCATTTTCCCACTAGAAATTTTCACAAGTTCTCACAAGAAACTTTCTTGAATTGTGCTAAAGCAGTATCTTACAATTGCACAGCACTGTGCTGGTAACAGTGCCTTTTTTGCATACATTATTTCCATTGTTCCTCACTGTGACGTTCTAAATTAGTCAAGGCCAGCATCCTCATTCCACTGAAAGACTGATGGTGAGGAAAGCTGGCGACTGAGCTCCTCCGTGGTACAGCAGGGAGGAGAAGCAGACCTTTCTGGTCCGGAACTAGGAGGTAATGAAAACAGTGCTAAGCAATAATTTTTTTACTCTTAATTTTAAAAACAAGGTTAAAGTTGTGTTCCACTGACAGTTCCTACTGTCTAAGTTGGAAATACCTTGCTTTGTGCAAACACATACTCTGGGGATTTCATAAATCACTTCCTGGGTGGAAAGGTGTATCCCAAAGCCAGACGTGAAAGCCTTAATTTGAATAACACAGGCTTGAGCAGTAATGTAGAACGGGAAATACTTCTGCTAAGTTTCCCTTACAGGATCCTAAAAATTTTCCTATCAAAATTGTGACTAGTTTGGGGATCTTGTTGATGTAACCAAAAACTATTTACTGTGTTAATTATCATGTGAAGCAGTACCATAGAGTCAAAAATAGCTCCTGTGACTATCACACAATGACATCAATAATAGATCTCTAGACCTAAAACAGGTGACAATATATATACCTCAATAAAACTTTAAAAATATTAAAGCTGCCATTCACAGATGCTCAGCAACAGCAAAAGCAGCAGTTCAAAGAATTTTATTCCTTTGGACAGTTTTTATAATTCTTTTCTAACTACGACAATAAGAATTCCCTCCTTTAAAAGAAAAAAAATTTTTATAATAATACTTTTCAATAGTACTTAAGAAATTTTCTCCTATCCTTGCCCTAGTCTGTGGCTTTTTATGTATTTTTCTTTCATGTGTGTATGTGTGGGGTGTGTGTGTGTGTGTTATGATTTACATCCAGATGTCCCCCCAGAGCCTCATGTTCTCATAGGTGGAGCTTTGGGAGGAGACTGGATCAGGGGGTGCGATACTCTTCAGTAGATCAGTCTACTGATGAGTTTATATAGCTAAGTGTGATGTTGGGAGGTGAAGCCTGGTAGAGGAGGTGGTCACTGGGGGCGTGGCCTGGAACTGGTTATCTCTTTCCCACTTCTCCCTTGATCTCCTCTCTCTGCTTCCTGCCTGCCCTGCCATGAACTGCTTCTCTGCGATGCCCCTTTGCCATGCTGCCCAGGTGACTGTGGACTGAAACCTCTACAAACTGTGAGCCAGAATAAACCTTTTCTAATTTAAATTGTGGGTATTGCGTATTGTATCTCAGCAAGGAGAAAGGAAGACAGTGTGTGTGTGCGTGCGTGTGTGTGTGTGTGCATGTGTGTGTGTGTGTGTGTGTTACTGGCAGTTGAATCCAGGGCCTTGGCACTGAGCTGCATGCTCAGCCCTTTTTTTAATTTGTTTTTTGGAGACAGGGTCTCACTAAGCCACAAGGTTTCCCAGGCTAGGCTTGAACCTGCGCTCCTCCTGCCTTAGCCTCCCAAAGTGCAGGAATTACAGGCATGTGCCGCCACGCCTAGCTTCAGATACTTAATTTTATATGGCTTTACACTTTTATTTTTCACCTAAAGCAGAGCAATATTAAACTGAATTTCTAGGTAACACTGTAGAGAGTTCAGTCTTTTCCTGAAAAATAACATACGATTAAATATTTTTAATTGCTCAAGAGGCAAATCCTAATCCAGACATATAAATTTCATGTTGTATGGAATCGATTTAAAAAGCAAAATCTCCAAGTGGGTCAAAGTACCTAAGTCAGTGATGGCGAACATTTTAGAGGCCGAGTGTCCAAACTGCAACCCAAAACCCACTTATTTCTCGCAAAGCGGCAACAGTGAGATTAAACCCGAATACTAAAGTTTTAGTTTAGACGAAAGCAACTGTCATCTGATGCTAGACTGCTGGGGTGAGAGGGCTTTGTGTGCCCGCTGTGGCACACGTGCCATAGGTTCCCCACCACTGAAAGTAAGCAAAATGCTACTTTAGTTCCTCTCCTCCGAGCCGGGGTGAGAGACGCTGTGCAGGCATAAAAGGGAAAGTCCTGCTCCAAGTCTGCAAGAGGTGGGGCAGACGGGGCTCAGGGCTCGGGTGCGAAGGAGCTTCCTGCTCCAAGTTCCTCCGGGCGCCCAGATCCAGGGTTTTTTCACGGCAGACAATAATAAGGCAGAGTTCATGTCAGTTCTTATGTTCCTGGGATCAGCTCCCAGGAACGCAACAAAGAGACAGAAAACTATTAGTTGTTAGTAGGGAAGGGCTTTTTTTTTTTTTTAAGTTTACTTCTTAGTTCTACATGTTCATGCCTTTGGTTCATGTTTTGCAACAAGTTCACTTAACTTACATGTCTTAGTTACTTTTCTTGTTGCTGAGACAAAATAGCCAACACCCAAAGTTGAAGGAGGAAAGGTTTATTTTGGTTCAGTTTGTAGAGGTTTCAGTCCGCAGTCAACTGGCTGCAAGCCAGGGCGGCTTGACAGAGGGGCATTGTAGAGGAGAAGCGTTCATGGTGGGCAGAATGTAGCAAAAGCGGAGAGCAGCAAGCAACAGCAGTGGCCCTCCTTCTGTCTCTCATATTCCATCCAGGCTACCCGCCCTTAGGACAGGTGGCACTCACACGCAGGGTGGGCTTTCCCATCATCCACACTCAGAACTATGTGAAACCCATCAGTGGACTGATTTAGTAATCGCACCCTCAATCCCAGTGTCACACACTCTAGATCCAGCCACTTCCGAAAAGCCCCACCCATGACCGTATGAGGCTTTGGCTTCCTAAAAGCCTCTTTCCTGCTCATAATATTCCTTGGTTTTCCCTTGCCAGGGCAGCAAAGCCTACATCCTTTAAACTGTCAGCCGTGACTACTGCAGCATGACAACTGCTGACCTGTTACTCCTGGTATGCATTACTTCCTGTGCAATAGTCAAATTACTCAGACTTCTTATCTGGCCTTTTAAGAAATACCATTTACCGAGCAATTTTCTGTGCTTTTTGTGAGGCTGTACCAGCTTGGTAACTCAGTACCTTCTATTTGTTTTTCCTCTTCCTCATTTTGCTTCTCCCTTGCTTTTGCTTCTTTGACAAGATACCCTTTAGACTCTGTGTTTTCAGAGATTCCAACTTTAGACTGATAATTTTTCTCACCCATGAGATTGGCCAAAGGCTAAAAGAAAATCTGATTAATCGGTTGGTAAGGTGGCAAAAAAGAAGATACTGTCATTTCTTAGAACACACTCCATTTGTTTTCTCTATTTTTTAAAGCAAAGGCCAGAAGTTACTCACCCGTCTGGCACTGGGCATCTGGTTGATAAAGCGAGGGAATATTTATGTGATGCAGGAGCACACAGATCTGGAAAAAGGTCCTTACGTGGATCTCTGATAGGTCACCAGGATCTATTAAGTCAAAAGTAGGGTAAAGAAAAAGAGAAGAGAGCTATAGAAAAACAGATGTAAATACATACATTTAGATACACACACACACACACACACAAATTTTTCTAAGGAAAATTACCAAAATAGGGTGAGAAAGAAAACAAGAAATGACAGTATAAAAGCTACACTTTTCTAAGTATAATTTGCATTAGAGTTTTTATTCGTAACCAGAAAAAGTGTTTCTCCTGGTAAGTCAAAAAAGGGAGGGAGGTTATTTTAAATGTTGAAGGAAAGTAAGGAAATAAGTGAATTCAACTGCATTTCAACCTCATAGAATAACTAACCAAACAATATTTAATTCAACTGATTTTCATTCATAGTATGCTGCCTCTACAGTGTTTAAATCCTAAAGCCAAAAAGAACCATAAATACATCCCAAACTTCATTCTGCAGTCTTGATGTCAGTAATAACATTGCTATTTGAAACTATAGACAAAATTGGCCAAATAGTAATATAGATGATAACTAGCTAGCTAAAGAGATAGCAAATAATTATGATAATATTTATCATTAGAAACTAAGATTTTCAGCATAAATGAAAAGAGATGCAGGCGTAAAATCAAAGAAAAACTTTCTAGTCTTTAATTTGAACTAGAAATAACTTACAAATACATAGCTTGGTTTACTCATTCCAAAGAATTTATTTTCTAGCTTTGTCCACTAAAAATATCTAGAAACAATTCTAGTATCAATGAATACTTCTAATGCCCAAACTGTAATCTCAAAATACCATTTTCCACTAAAAATTAATCAATATTTCTTGGAGAATTGTACACATAGCTCTAGTGCAGGAAATGTATGATATAAGCCTGTATATATTTTTGTGCCTAAAAATAGCCATGTTAACAAATACTACCAGGGTTATTTCAAAAGATAACCAGAGCTGCCAGGCATGGGTGGTGCACACCTATAATCCCAACATTCTGAAGGCTGAGGCAAGAGGATCACCATGAGTTCAAGGCCAGTCTGGTCTACATAGTGAGTTCAAGGCCAACCCGAACTATATAGCAAGACCCTGTCTCAAAAAGAAAGAATGAATGAATGAATGAATGAAAATGAGAGTTACCTGAAAGAGACTCCCATTGGCCAAAGACAGGACAATTCAGAATCAGAGAATGTCTATAATAGATTTAAACATGCCAGTACATAAGACACATGTAGTTGTGATGATATCTAATAAGGGAGAAAATCTTTCCCCAGTGGTGGTTGTTACTGTACTACTCATTAGTCCAAGGTTTGTAAAGGGAAAAATTGATTTGTTCAATCTTCCTTTATGACAAAGGTGTATTTTGCACTACAGCACCCAGCCTTGCCAGTGAGCCTTCCTCCTGGTAGAAGCTCCCCTCTCTAGAGGGAGTCCTTTCCCACCCTGAATAGGGATGATCTTGTAAACACAGATATTCCAGAAATAACAATTTGTAACTTCCTAAACTAAGTCAAAAAGTAATCCCAGCTTCTGCCTTCCTCACATGGTTGAGTTTAAGTATTAAGCGTTGCTTTTCACTGAACAGTTTTAATAAGAGAGAGACTGTATATTCTACCCCCCAGCTCCTGTATAGATAATTGTTGCAGGCAGCAAGCCAGACAGAAGAGTAACTATTATGAAGCCAGAATAATGTTGAATGTTTATTCTTCCTTTAAGCCACTAAGCTTTAGAGCAATTTATTAAGCAGTGATAGATAACTAATTCTGACCAACCAGATAATTAATGAGCAGTTCTCTACAGAACTTAGCTATTAAGTGCAGGATACATAATAGAAATGGGAAACATTACCATTTGTGACCTCCAACAAAATAATAATTGCTTGAACTGTTAAGTGAAAGATCAATAGAAAGCTATATGGTGGTTGGATCCGACTGATGCCACACTTTAACCATGTGGTCAGTCGTGCCATAATTAACCGTGGGACAACCAGACATTATATGCCTCCTGAGGTGATGTAGTTCAGGCCATACAATACCATCTATAAAACATTTAAAAAACAAATTCGAACCTGAATCCACTCAAGCTCTGTGTTTATGGGAAATATTGGCAATAAAAAAACAAATGAAATTATAAAGATATAAACAACAAAATCCAGAATGTGAGAAAAAGTACTGGATGAATGACCCCCAAAATAACATGGATGGAAGTAATACGGATGATTTTCACCTAGGTAACAAGCTTAAGACATGCAGGTGCACTATGAACTTGGTTTGGCTCCTCTTGAACTATCAGAAAAAAGAACCTTTTGACACAATCGTAACACAGAAATCAGAAAGTACTATTCATTTTGTTGGGCTTGATAACAGTATATGGTGGTCTTTTAAAGTTTCTTACCAGAGATACATGCTGAGGTATCTACAGATAGAATGGGATTTGGTTCAAACCATTTTGATTTTAAAAATGGTGGAAGAGAAACAAATGAAACTAGAAGAGCAGAAAACTAATAATTTGTTGAATCCAGACAGTGATTTCAAGGAGGAACAAAGTGCTATTTTTTCTTTTATATGTGTTTAGATTTTAAAAATAGTATGTATAATATGCATTTTTAATTTGTAAAATTCATAAAGTGTAATTTTTAAAACTACACTCTGATTCCACCAGTGATTCCATCACTTTTAGAATCTAAGAATATTTCATTCCACTCTCCCATCTTCAGTTCTCAGCTGCCAGAACAATGACAGTTCATCATTTAAGATCACCTTTGGAAAACATATTTGAAGAATGTGGATTCTAGTTAACACTGATTCATTTTATTTAAGCAGCAGAGAATAATGTATGTAAATTAATCATGCTTCTCTATTCCTGTGGCTTGGGCGGCGTCTCTCTTCTCTCCTGGTTACTCGTCAGTTACCTCTGATGTGATCGTTGAGAGCTACACAAACTGTGGCACTCCAAGGACTTTTCCAGCATTAATGCACACCCAAAGTAGGGCTTATGCCATCAGCATCTCTCGTTCTGCAGTCTTGCTTCCACCACAGTGACTACTCCATATCTCACATGCTTAAAATCACAATCAACTTCAATTTCTTCTGAATGGACAAAGACGTTCACACTTTAAGAAAGATCATACTGTTTAGGTTGGTGCAGGGGGTACGGTGGAGATCTAGAAGGGAAAGGTTTATACATCATGGCCACCTAAATAATTTCCAACCCATCTTCTGGCCACCTCACCACTGCAATAAATACATGGTCACTCCGCTCCATCTCTCTGTCTTCTGTACATTGTTTCAGTTTGCTCCAACCAAATTTTCCTCATAGTCTCACACAAAGTGCTGTATCATCTTTTTGGTAGTTTAGGCTTAAATTCATCCTAATGCAAGAAGAGCTCACCATCTACTCCAAGTTCACTTAAATGGTTTCCCAACTGTTTTAAGGTTCCCTCCTTAGGCAATTCTGAATTCAGTTGTTAACGCAGTATAATGTTCAGGCCTTTCTACCTAGAGAAGAAAAGTATCAAAAGTGAGGCCCAAGGACAAACCATCAGTCCTTATATCTTATGTAAAGGGTAATTTCACCTCATCCTTATCACATGTTATAAGGTATCTTCAAAGACTTTGGGGAGCGATCTCACTGCAAAGAAGGAAGGCCACGGGGGTGTGCCAGAGAGGGCGGGTGGTGACAGTAACCCTCTCGGAGGCATGTGGTTTGACATGCCATCTCATTCCAGCGTATGATAAGTTCATTTGTTTTAGCAATTGTTTGCATATTCTTCAAAGTTCCAAATTTTCAGAGTGTCATTTAACAACCCCCAAATTTTGACAGGCAAATTTTGGCAGGGAAAATGATATCTATCATATCACATTTACTTTATTCTCCCAACTTCTACTCAAATGGAAATTAACTGGAAAGAAAAGCAATTTGATATGAATGAAGCCACCCAACATGACAGATGGTCTAATGAGACAGTAATACAGATATATTTCTGTTTCTCTTTAAGTGGCAGAGAAATAAGTTGTATATACAATGGAGTCCTTTAGGCCATGTGGTCACCCATTGCCAAATTATATAAATTTATTCCATTATCCATAGGATTTTAACATGATACTGCATAGATTTCATTTTAAATTTTGTGTTTACTTTTGCTAATGCATAGAAAACCCACAAATCTGCTGGGCATGGTGGCACACACCTATAATCTCAGCACTGAGGAGGCTGAAGCAGGAGGATTGTTATGAGTTTGAGGCCAGCCTTGGCTGCATAGTGAGTTCAAGGCCAGCCTGAACTACATAGCAAGACTCTGTCTCTAATGAAAAAAAAAAAAAAAAAATCCACCAATCTGTAAGGATAACTTTCCCACAGATCAAGATGAAGGTAAATTTTCTCCAAAAACATTCTGTTCTCATCTCATCCTCAACATTCATGGAAAAGTCCTTCTATCCAAAGCACTCAGTATCCACATTTGTTAGTTAAGCTGAAAATGTAGGGTATGTGGATATTGTATTTTTCAAGATCTCAGTTTCTAATCTGCACCCTGAGGACTACGAATTTTATTTACTTCATGAGGTAAATATAGAGATTGATTGAGTTAGGACAGTACATATAATATGTACTTAAAATGGTGCTGGGTGACAACATGCAGCCTAAAACAATAAATGCTGTGCATTACATTTTACATACATCATACATATTTTATATAAATGCATTGTTCTAAAGGAAGTAGGCAGTCCTAAGGGAGCAGGACTATGTTTTCTGCTCTGCATTTGCCCTGCATACAAAATGCAGAGGAACACTGTACTTTACCTTTGGTGACTATTTAGTAACTGAATGATACCTAAGTTATATTCAAATAAGCAATATTAAATTCTATCTTCTTATTTTCAGGAGTTTTTGTATGTCCATCTTCATCCTAAACTCCAGCGGTCTTAGCATTGCCTAATTACAAGAAAATTAAATTCTTCATATTGAATTTCTATTGTAATGAGAAAAAAACTAACCAATACATGTTTCTGAGCTATAAAACATTTACAGGAAGAACTGAACAATTTACCTGTAATTCAGGAATTTAAACTTTTCATACTAAATACATATAATTAAAGTAACTAATAACAATAAAAACAGTCTAATACTCAACTCTCAATCGCCTTCACGATTATTTGCACTATTTCTAAAGTATCTCCTATTTCCTTTTATGGTATGATCTATCTATGTTTGGGAGCAGAGAAATCTGTAAATTATTCTGTATGTGCTAACAATTAAAGATACATAACATTTTGGGGACGATTTTTTTTTAATGTGGGTACTGGGGGTCGAACTCAGGACCTCGCACTTGCCAGCAGGCACTTGTGCCGCTGAGCAATATCACCGGCCCTTTTTTTCCTTTTTATGTGGGTACCAGGAGTCGAACTCAGGACCTCGCGCTTGCCAGGCAGGCACTTATACCGCTGATCTATCTCACTGGCCTTGGAAAAATCTTGAAATAAGGAAACAGTTCTTTGCATCATGGCAATGATTCCTCAGTATCCCGTAAGTATTCCCAATGCTCATGTAGTGGACACCAGCCCTTTTTGCATGCTAATTCACTTAAATCACAAATCTGCCTTTACTCTCATCAAATTTAAGAGCCGTGTCATTAGATGCTTATAGAAAAAAGCTACTTTATCATATACTTTCACCTCTAACTCTAGCTAAAAGTGGATTGATTCTCTATATTTTCCCTTTAAACCATATTCCTCCCCAAACATCTGTTGCCATCAGACCATGTGCAACACACCTGACCCCCACTAATGGCATCATATTCTTTGGATCCCTTTAATCCTGAAACCTCAAGAGTTTCCATAAGATCGAGACACAGAAAGATGGCTAAAGTGTAGCTGCCTTTGCCTGTCACCAGCCTTCACTCTGTTCCTCAAGTTCCTGCGCTGCAAAATGAGGATGGTGATGGCAGTTTCCTCAGCAGACTGTACAGGTGTGCACGTTTAACGTTCTGAGAAGGATGTCTGCTATATAATAAGCCTCAATAAATGTGATCACTATAATCTTTCCTCTTCATGCCAACACACTTACCCAAGGGTTGACAATGCTTCATATCCACTTCCTTCTTTCCATTCCTGCAGTCATTTCTCAATTCTGACCATATTTTTGGCATGTATGTACATCATTATCCCAGTTGTGACTCATTCATTCACTTATCTATTTCCTGACTAGGCAAAGACAAATTATCATATACCAAGGACTGTTTGGGGGCCTGGGACTAAAACAGACAACAAAAGAGACCCACCCTCTGCCCCATGGATCTAATGGCCTGGTATAGGGACCATGAAACTGAGCTATGGACCAAATCTCACCCAACACAATTAATGCAAACACAATTAACTGACATACAGCCACACCTTTTTGTGTATTTTCTATGGCTGCTTTCACCATTGGCACTGTTGAGTTACTGAGACAGAGTCTGTAAAGCTCACACAGCAAAAGTTATAATGCCTGGCCTCTCACGGGAAAAACTCGCCAGTCCTTTTCCTAGTAGCAAAAATGTAGTAAGATCTCACTAGGGTGAAAATTACATCACTAGAGAAGGTATATTGTTACACCATGCAGTCATCCTACACGTATCATGCTAATATTCTCAAAATGTGCCTTATCATTCTGTCATGCCTTCTGTATCCGTCACTTAAAGGTTGAACTAATTCAGCCTGTTGTTCAGGACCATGGGCACAGGGGCTCTTTTCTGGGCTGATCTTCTATTGCTCCTGTCCCTCAGTCACGCATTTACATAGGCACACCTTACTTCAGAAGCCTTCCCTGAGTTCGAATTGCTTAGGTGTTTCTCCTAGGGACTCCCATAGTACCCTTTTTAGCACTTATCCTTTGTATTAAAATTGCCTACTTTTTAATCTGACCCCTGCAAAAATCAGCAAATCTATGAGGTCAGGAATAGAGCCTTATATACCCTAGAATCTCAGTGCTAAGTGCAGTGGCAGACACTCAGCATATAAAGAATAAAATTCATAAAAAAAAAAAAAAGAATAAAATTCTTTAAATGAATGAATACCTCCTTTCCTTTGTTTTGTTTTTACTTTTCCCACTATATGAGCACAATCTTTCACACACATACTTAAAAACTTATTCCTTCTTAGGGCAGAATAGTATATATATGGTTGAAGCAAGAAATAATAATGAATTTATTTCATGGGCTAGAAAAACATTCCCCAAATTAGAGAGTAATGAATGAATATTTGAAATCATTTATTATCTACATTTCCTAGGATGCTAAAGAAGCCAAACAATAAAAAAGAAACACGTGATCTTGAAAAATTATTCTAGGGGCCGGTGAGATGGCTCAGCAGCTTAAGCGCCTGCCCAGCAAGCGCGAGGGCCTGAGTTCGACTCCCGGAACCCACATATGAAAAAGGGGCCAGTGATATCGCTCAGTGGCACGGGTGCCTGCTGGCGCGTGAGGTCCTGAGGTCGACCCTCCGGTACCCACAAAAAAAAAAGAAAAAAGAAAAATTATTCTAATGATAATTTTTCTTAAAATATAATGCAAGAAAGTGGCATATAATGCTTGAAAATAACTTTTTAAATCTTTAAAAATTTAGATATTTCAGATTTTTAAAATTCTGAGAGGAATTTTATGAGGCTCTAGTTTATCTTAAGTAAGTTTAATAATATAATTTAGGCTACATTTAATATTAAAATAGTAAATATTATATTCTTATATCATGGTGTATATCTCAAACATACAAAATTTATTTTCAAATAAGTAAAAGAAATATTTTAACTACTGCAAGGTCTATCTATAAGATAGTGAGGACTAATTTTATTAGCTTTATCTTTTTTAAAATAGATGAAAATTAACCACTAGATGGTATAATCATCACAAAAAAAAGGTAATGACACTAGAGTTTTATTTTTCTTAAAAATTGCTTAATGTGAATTTTTACTATGGTTTCATTTCTTCTGTGAAATTGGTAACACATTCTATTTTACATATAAAGGATCTTTGCACATTTTAGTGCTCATTAAACAATTAAAATTATATGTAACTTTCCAGAAGATTAATTCTGTATTTTATTTGTCTGCATTTTAAGGAATCCTATACAGTTTTTCAAACTATTTTTAAATCTGTTAACTTAGATGTAACAAGATAAACTTTTCTTTCATCATGACTTATCTAAACATTCTGTTTAATGCAATGGTAATCGTCCCAGAGGGATTTGTTGGTCTTTTTATATGTCCCTTATGGCTCTACCTAATAAGCTCCAAACAGGAATTTTCATTTTAGATTCCTCCTAGAATCAAAGTCTAACAGGTATGTATCAATCAGTGCTCACTAGTGAGAAAGATTTAATGTGAGATATTTATGTGGCTGAAGAATCTGTGCTTGAGGCCAGGGTTGGACGTCCAAGGTGAAGGCAAAGACGGAGCTCCTCTAAAGAAACAGAAGCCAGACTTCCTTCTTCATCCCCTTTTTATTCCATTCGGGCTACAAACCTATTGGTTGGTGCCACCCACACCCAGGGTGGGTCTTCTATCTTCAGTAAATCCCTT
Source organism: Erethizon dorsatum (assembly GCA_028451465.1). Lineage (NCBI taxonomy): Eukaryota > Metazoa > Chordata > Mammalia > Rodentia > Erethizontidae > Erethizon > Erethizon dorsatum. The sequence continues at coordinate 57,422,967 of CM051830.1, read as the reverse complement.
CAGCCTCAACCAGACCTAGGCTAATCCAATCATTTTGGTGTTTCTTACTAGAGTTGACACAGCAGTTAACTATCACACAGCACACTGGCAAACATGCACTGGTCACATTAGCTATGCTCTCATCCTGTTTCTGGGTCCCTGCAGCACTTCTCCATACTGCTCACTCAACTCCTCAGCACCTGCAGCTGGCAAGCTTCACCAGAGCATGGTGCAGCCCTCCAGGACCGCCACACTCCGCACTCTGCATCCCACACTCCTCACGTGTCTTCTGCTCACTTTGTACAACCTCACACAATGTTATGTGTGAGAAAGAAACCAGAAGACACAGAAGATAAAAAATGAATTGTTAAGGTAAAAATATGACTAGATAGTGAAACAGTAAAGGAAAAATAGGGATTTGAAATTACTGTATTCTTAATATGTGTAGGTACCTACATACTTAATCATTTTATTTTAATAAAGTACAGAAATCCAGTAAAATGTTCCATATTTTCAATTACCTACAAATCTATTATTTTGGGGAGAATTCCCATACACTGATAATGAGAATGTAAATTGGTACAATTACTGTGAAGGGAAGATTGGAATATGTAGCCAAAGCCTAGAAGTCATAAATTTATTCTAAGGAAATGATCATAAATATGCAAAGAATCTTTTTTTTGGTCTTTTTGAAACAGGGTTTCACCATGCAGTTCAGACTGGCCTTGAACTCACTTTGTAGCCCAGGCTGGCCTCAAACTTGCAGCGATCCTCCTGCTCAGCCTCCCGGGTGCTGGGATTACAGGCATGCACTATGCCTAGCAATATGCAAAGATATAGCTACAAGAGTTTTCCCACAATGTAGTTTACAGAAAGTAGTAAATTATAAACATATGACTAGATGAACCCTTGCACTGGCCCACAATCAACTCTGTGTCTATGGATTCCACTTGCTGACCATAGCAACCTGCCAACTCTGAGCTGGCTCTGCATTTTGTTTCCCCTCAGCCCAGAGGTGCTGACCAACCACACCCCCTGATGGTGGATGAGGCCAACATCCAGCAAAAGAAAGTACGCCCAGAGGGCCAGAAGGTCCAGGAAGAAATTACAAACCCAGCCAACAATGCTAAACCCAAGAAAATCCCACAGCTATTGTACACTACAAAAACAGCATGGGGTTTTTCTCCAAAAGTGACTCCTTCACAGCAAGCTGGAGTTGGAGAAGGAACCCAATGCTGCATCTGCCATATTGCCAGAGAGTATTTAATCATGTGCCATTTTAGGAAGAGGTTAATTGCTTAAGACTGAGGCAGAGAACAACTATAAAACAACTCCACTTCAGGGTTTCTGGTGTTATCCTCTCACAGTAGCTGGGTGGGGGACAGTCATAGGAGACTGCCACAGAGAGGGTGTGGGCTAGACATGGACATCCTGAGAAGTTTAAGCTTCAGCTGGAAATGGAAACATGATGCCCTCCAGCATGGGAAACCAAGCCCAGCACGTGTGGCTTCCAGAGGTGGCTGAATCTGAAAGTACTGGCATTAAGTCCAGCATTCTGTTTGAACTGCCACACCACTGCCTACCTACACCAGAGAACAGTAGTCTGAAAGCAAGATTCTGAAGTGTAAGCATCAAAGTTGGCTTCAACCTTAAGTGTTTCTCCTGAGACCTGGACACTACGTGAACGTAGCCTTTGAGTGCTTCCAGGTTAAAGTGGATGTGACTCAAGAGTAAGCTAAAGATAATTTGAGCCAGGGAATTTAGCAGGAGATGCTGCGCAGGCCTAGGACCCCAGACTGCTCACCATCAGTATGGGAATAAATGAGAAATAAACACCATATTACACTAAGAGACGTCAAGGAAATTTGTAGTCTTGAAACTGTGAGAAAATATATGAAAGAGCAAAAAGCTAAAAAACAGTTAAGAAAACTCTCAAAAGTAGCAGATGTCTTGACTAGACACGAAGAGTTATTATAAAGCTGAAGAAGTGAAAATAATGTGATAATGGCACACATTTGAACCAACAGACTAAGGGAACAGAACAAAGACACAAGATCACGTGTCAACAAATCTGGTACGTCAGTGGGAAAAGGCTGAGTGCTAGGACTGCTGGTTGTCTATGTGCAGCACTGTCATTGGACCTTTACCCCACATCAAACAAAAAAATAATTTTATATGCATTCAAACATAAAGGACAAAAACTATCGTTTTAGGAGATAATATACATGTTTTTAACCTTGTAAGGGGAAAATTTCCTAAGGAACTCAAAAAATGCAAGCCATAAAAAATATTACAGTTTCAACTACACAAAAATTTTGAATTTCAATTCATCAAGTTATATGGTCACGACCATAGCTACATCCATCTACATTGGTGAATCCCAAAAACACAATCCTGAGAGAAAGATAGCCATTCAAGATTACACGTAGTATTATATTGCATTTATGTTAAGTTTTAAGACAGGCAAAACTAAAAACTAAAACTGTAAAGAAATTCAAGAGAATGCTTATCTGTAACTTCAGGACACTGGTCAGCTCCCTACGGAGAGAAGGGTAAAAACACTTGTGGCCTTCAAGGTCCTAGTAATTGTCCCCTTGATCTTAGCCAAAAGTCTGAAAAGCGATGCTAGTAATTCTCAAGGTAGTAGGTCCAATGATGTTCATTTTATCATTAATCACTGAACTGCACATATATATGCTATGCATAATGTGCTTCATAATAAAATGTTTTAAAGTAAAATATATACTGTGTAAAGTATTTTAATGTTAAAACTTGTTCAGACAAAGTAACAGATACAGGCTAATTGCTTAAAATAATCAACATTGCCATAATCAGAGGTTAGGGAAGATTATTTTTTTCATTTTACAATGCTCTTAACAGTTGATTCTGTAAAATGATAAAAGATGTTAATAACTTTTGCTGAGTGTTTTTTGTTCTCACTTCCCTTTCAATGTGGCACATGACATGTCATATTGTATAATCCACCAAGAAAGGGTTATGTGAGCTGCCTTCAGTCCTAAGAATCTGTAACGGTTGTCCTGGCCTAAACGGCAAACAAAATCACAGACCCTTCAGTCTTCTACCTGCCTTTTCTTGACTTGCTCATCCAAAGTTACATAGCGGTGATGCTTTTCAAAAACCCCATCAGTATTGTTAATGTCATTCGCCTACGTCCATAGTTTTATAGTAAGCAAAGGCCATTGTAATTAATTGAAAGCAAGTATGACCCTGGACTAGTGGATGTATTCACAAAGTAAATTTACTTGTGTTGTCCACTTCCTTTTTCTACCTGCTTAGGGGAACTCAAACTTTTCCTGATCTTGGATTAAAATGCAGGGCGGCCTACTGAATTTCTGCTTCTGCTTGACAAATAGGCACATTCATTTTCATACATATTTCCAGTGCATTAACTCAGAGTCCACTTCAACATACTAGTCAACACTTTACCCTTCGGGACGATTGCCCTTAACTCAGCCAGGGACCACAGTATGAACACAAGGTATGGGAAGGAGGATGCTGTCATCCTGCTCGCCTGAGCCTCATTGCTTCTGACTCCACACCTCTCATTCCATCTTAGAAAGTACTTTTTTAACTGGCACCATTTGCAGATGGTTTGTGCTCTCTAGGCCTGGCGGGAATTTAAAGCTAACACTTTCTCTCATGTACAAGTCTAACATTATCAGATTTAGGGGGTGAAAGAAGAAAATACAGAGTTTTGAGATAATTTGAATTCCAGATAAACAACAAAAAATCTTTAGCATAAGTGTATCTCAAATATTACTTATCTGAAATTCTTGTACATTGTTGGTGGGAGTGTAAACTGGTACAATCACAATGGAAGTCAGTGTGGAGATTCCTCAAAACACTAAAACTAGAAATTCCATTAGACCCAGCTATTCCCCTTCTAGGTATTTTCTCAGGACAGTTAAAGGCATCTTACTACAGCAATACATGCGTATCCATGTTTACAGCAGCACAACTCATATGATAGCTAAATCTTGGAAGTAGCCTATATGTCCATCGGTAGATGAATGGATAAAGAAATGTGGTATATATACACAGTAGAATACTACTCTGCCATAAAGAAGGATAAATTTGTGTCATTTGTAGGAAAATGGAAGCACCTTGAGATTATGTTAAATGAAATAAATCAGACACACAAGCACAAATATCACATGGTTTATCTTGAAACTCAAGATAAACTCATGGTTTATATATGAAACTCAAAGTATAAATAAAGAGCAAAATAAAAGGTAGATATTACAAAATAGGGAGATAGATCCTCTGCAAATAAGAAAGGAACCAGAGATGAAGTGAGGGGGTAAAGAGGGAAGTGTAAGGTGAAAAAGAATTAAGATGTGTCACGTACACATACCAACTCCCCACAAACATGGACTAATGGGGAAAAAATTGTTTATCTGAAATTCAAATGTTGTAGGAGATATACTAAAAAGTATTATCTGACATTTAAACTCATGCAGGCACCTGCATTTTACCTGGCAATTCTACCTTTGGTGGGTCCATTAGCAATTCCTCCGTAGGGCCTCTGCCACGCAGATAGTCTCTCCTCCAACTGGGTACTCCCTTTCCTCCTCAATTCCACCCATGCTGCTGGGATCTCTTCAGCTAGCAGGATACCTCCTGGGAAGCTCTCTTTTTGATATGTCCTCAATTTCATGTGACAGCCTTTCCCTGAGAGTCACTCACCCCTGTCAGGTGTGTAGTCCCTCAAGACCTGGACCTTTGTGTTCGCTGATGTCAGAAAACACATTCCAAGTTCCCCAAGTAGTCCTGAAGAATCTCTTTTATCTAGGTTTGAAGACAGGAGCCAGGAATTTGAGCCCCCTCAGTGGTGGTGTGGGAACAGGGTGAGCAAGTTACAGTGTGGTGGTGTACAAAAGAATGATTTTTGTAAAACTTTCTATTTCCACATTTTGAATTTATTTAAATACTTGATATGGAATCCAGTAATTCCAAGCTTTCCTTTGACAAATTGGATCTTGGTAGCTTAAGGCACAATTCATCTTGATATCTTGGTGCTTCAGTTAAAACTACCAAGCGGACATCAGGGTGATGCATAAGTGTTCATCCAGTTCCTCTCAAGTATTCAAGTCAGGCTGCTTTCCTCTCTTAACCTACAGCTGCAACTGTCCCACAGAGGGGGAAAGAGTGCTCTGCACAGAAAAGTCTCCTCCTGTGACCCTGGTCATGACCCTCCACAGCAGTGCAGCAAAGGAGCAACCTGTGTTCCTTTGCCGCATGGATACACCTGCCACTGCCCTCTAGGAACCAGTGGACTCCGCTGTGAAAAAGTGAGCCCAAATTTCAACTCATTTGCTGTCCTACAAAGTTAATTTACTTTACAAAAAATAAAACATAAATACATATTATGAGAGCAGAGCTCAATTTCCTCTCTCCCCAGTACATTCAACATTTTATAGGTAGAATAACAATCAAAATCCAGTAGTACAAAAATATAGCTTTGTTGTTAGTACAACTTATTAACCCAACACTCCCTGTCTGTGTAGTCTAGATCTGTTGTGGTAAATGTAGTTAACTGAGCAAGCTTAGATTCATAACTCCCTTTTTTTTTTGGTGGGTACCGGGGGTCGACCTCAGGACCTTGCACGCCAGCAGGCGCCCGTGCCGCTGAGCAATATCACCGGCCCCTTTTTTCGTATGTGGGATCTGGGAGTCGAACTCAGGCCCTCATGCTTGACAAGCAGGCGCTTACGCCGCTGAGCCTCTCACTGGCCCTCATAACTCCCTTTTAGGACAAGACTGTATCATTGAGCTTTCGCCTTCTGTGACTCCCACCTGATTCAAAACTCTCAGGCAGCTGGGCCTGATGGTGCACACCTATAATTCCACCACTCTGGGCAGCTGAGACAGAGAGATCACAAAGGCCCAACCAGGACAACTTAGTGAGGTCCTGTCTCAAAATTAAAAAATGTAAAATTAAAACAAAGACCAAGGATATAGCTCAGTGCAAAGACCCTAGGTTCAAACTCCAGTACAGAGGAACGACAATTAAAAAAAAAAAAAAACCCTCGGGGATATCAAAAGGCAGATATACCAGCTGCAGGGAGAAATACAAAGGAGAGATCGAGGGCTGAAATGATCCCAAGTCCAGTAGAAGCAATAAGCAGCAATAACATCCTAACCAATTAGACAAATTATGGTAGTGCCTCTCAGGGAGCAATATCCTGGGAGCATTCCCTGTGATGTAGTACCGAAACCAGAATAGCAGCAGACAAGCCAGGAAACTGCCAGTTAATAAAGCCGCAGAGGCTAAGCCAAAAAATCTGGGAGTTCTGGGACCACCATCTCGTCTTCCTAAGAGTGTACTCGCTACTATTTCCCTATTTGTCTCACCTTTCACCCAGAAAAGTGAAATGCTTTAGCCCCTTCAAGAGCAAAATAAAGATGTTTCTCCCCCTTTTGGGCAGAGATTAGGATACAAAGAGTACAAGAGCCAGCCACTAATTGTATTGGATCCACCTTTGCATTATTTGGGGATATCGTTGTAATGTATTCATATTGTGATAAGAACAAATGTAATCGCTCTTAGACCACTTTATCAAATATATTTATGCAAAAAAATTGGCTATATTCTTTGAGATTCTGTGTGTGTTTCATTCTCCTCCAAAAGTCAAAATTGTTGACAAATGGAAGACACTTAAGAGTTAACACGCTAGTGATTTAGTGAAAGAAATGTAAAATCCCATCTCAAAGCGTGACTATGAGACAATGAGATGAGGTCGTGTGTCTCGATTATGGAAAGCATTCTCTTTTGTAATGGCATTAGGGATAGATATTCATTTTTTAAAAAAATGATGGTTCTTAGTTCCTAGAATGTGCCACACACTTTCTTGGAAAAGAGATTCTGCCCATACTCTTTCCCCAGCCTAAAATGCATTAATCTTCCCCTTCATACTAAGCTAATACCTACTGATCTTTAAAATCTGAATTCAGATCTTGCTATGCAAGGGAAGACTTTCCTGATTCTTCCACAAATTAAGGGCAATGACCATGCCTGTTTTCATTCATTGTTGTCCAATCTCTGGCACCTGTTACATAGTGCAGAGCAAAATAGCTTAAATATTTCAATTTAAATGCTATAAAATAATAAAAACTGATTGTCATGGTTGTCATGAAGTAGTTCTTTGGTGAACAAAAAAAGCTCAAAACTTTCCCAAGTTGAACACTACTATTTCTTCCAAAGGAAGAAATATTAGAAACGAAAGAAACAGCAGGAAAAGTAACAAAGACTACTGAATGTAACAACAGGGAAGGCTTAAAGGCTCAAATGATAAAAGTTTGGAAGATTAAGCCAGTGTGTGCAAATGTGTATTTATATAAATAAGCAGGTGCTATGCATGCATACATATTACACAGAGACACGAGGGGGGTGGGGGAAGCTGAAGATAACGTGTCACAAGTACTGAGATTTTTTTCACAGAAAGAGAGTCTAGATAAAGTTTGATCAAAAATACCAGAAAGCTTGTGACACCCTCATAGAACAAGTTAATTAAAGATACAGTTACACTATAAAATAGGAATTTGAATATAATACTCTGAAATCCAGAGATGTCATTAAAATACTGTAGCAGAATTCTGGTTCACTCACTTGGCAAGACAGATAAGATGTCCAGTTTTTTCCTTATACACACGTCTTGCTCATTTGCTCGTTTTTTCTACTATAACTGTCTTTCATGTTTATGACATTTGTGATTTATAAATGTACTTATATTCTTGCCTGAATCATAAATCTCTCAATTTATTTTCCCTGTGTTATTGGTAAATTGTGTTTTTGCTTGGATTACTTTCAGTACTATTAAATTCTAGCTACTGAATAATGTTGTCATTTAACAAAGTTAGATTTCATAGTATGTGTTTTTAACTTTCATCTAGCAAATACTGAAAACATTTCTATTTTTCTTATATTTTTCTATCTATAGCATTATTTTCCTTTCACTCATTTCTTGTTCTCTAAAGTAAGGAAATCCATGCACATGCTGGTATTTTGAATGAAATTGGCAAATGCTCAAGCTACTTAGACATTTTCCTGATGTTAAGAAAGATTTTAATAGTCCCATCAGCCTCAGATTTCCACTGAATCAATTCTTGCTAATGAAGTAGTTCAATTCTTCAGGCCCTCGCAACACTTCTGAAGGTTTCTGGCCAAGTTCTTTGTTTTCCTAATAGTACAGAAATTGGTCCACAGTAAAATAGATGGCAGCATCAGGAAACACTGTGTTTGCCTGTTTTCACATACTCATTTTTAGGTGTATTTGGCTATTACAGCAAGTAATGCACACACTTTCTGCATAGAAAAAAAATGAGTTTCCATCTTCGTTTCCTCACTTTCAATCCCATCAAAATAATTAGTAGGGAAAAGGTTAGATGTGTACTAGATTCCTTATTTCTATAACTTTACAATTATCATAAAAAGTAAAATATAAATAGGTACTAGCTAGGATTTTTAGGAACACACATTTTACATCTTTGGTCTTCTTTCTGTCATTTATAATATAACCTGCTAAATAAAAAGTGAAATTCAGGGAGAAAGTGAATTATAAATAACAGTTCTGAAATCTATGTGAACTTCAAGCTTTTTGAGCATCTACAGGAACAGATATGGAAACTGAATCCAAGAAGAAAGAAACATACATAATGTCCATTTTCTAACTTTGGACTTGGGTAAGTAACTTCACTTTCTTAAAAGAAGATGCTTAAAAATCTCCTATCGAGGAGTATTTTTGGTGAAACAGGGAGATTCCACTCTTGTCAATTCCTATATTAATTTCTTCTTGTATAAGACAGTGAGGGAAAACGTAAGAACTTTAAAAGACATATCCACGAGACTTTTCTTCAACAAAGTTCTTTTTATTTTCCACTCAAGATAATATTAGTGAGCAAAAATACTTACATTGGATTTTTAGCTATCTAAAGTATTTTCCCTCAAAATATTTTCTATTCTGAGCCATAAGTACCCTGCTCATATCCTCAGAAAGCAGACAAAAAAGTATTTACAATCAATTTCTATAAATAGGACTTTGTTACTACTCCTGCGGCAGATCTGTCCACCTTCTAACATGAGGTGATTGGCAGTGATGAGACTCAACCAAACTTTACTTTCTTACCTGTGACACTGGCAGGCTCCCTACTGTTCCTAATCAAATTATGACAAAGTGATACCACACTTATAACCATGGTGAGAGACATAAAGTCTACAAAATATCTCATTATTGCATTTTCCCCTCTTTTTAAACTCTTTATAATTTATCTTAAGAAAACTTGGAAAGCAAGATTTTCAGTATTGCCCTCTTCTACTGACCAAAAAATACCACAGATAAAGTGGTGGACAGCCCTATGGTTTCCAAGGCAGAACTGTCCGAGAGGCTCTTAGCACCCCTACACAGAAGTTACACTGAGGAGTCAGTGAAATAAAAAAGCCTCCACACTGCCTAGCACATATCTACCACTCCGTCAATATTAGCTCCCTCCTGCAGAGGAAGGAAAACACTGCTGGATTACACTTGCATTCAGTGTAGGCTATGTCCATATAAACATTTGATCATATTTGTTTTTTAAATATAGGTTAGCTTTAATAGAGTCTTAAGTTAAAATACTTTAAACCTTCCGTTCTTAAAAGACAGTATCATTTTACTATAGAGAAGATGTAAAAATTATTATAAGATTAATACAGTAGATACAAACTTTTCAAAGAGACGAAATCAATTTTAAAAAAAAAAACAATACTCATTCTCAATACTCATATCATATTAAAATTGTAAAAGAATTTATGGAAAAACAACTCAGGCAATGTAGGGATGTTCAAAGCACTAAAAGATAGTGTCCTTCCTGTCAAATAGCTCAAATTTAGGTGGAGATCAGGAAAAAGTCTGTGACAAATAAATGTGTATAATCTGATAACAGTTCAGAGAAACAACAAATGTGCCAGGGCATTGAATTTTGAATTCTAAATTAATGACCCAGTAACCACACTGTTTCTCACTAGTGCTACCTGAATAGACTTTCAAATGCAATGGAATTAAGTTGGGTTTCAAAGGATGGGTAAGATGTGAGCAACTCATACAATATGAGAAGTAGCTTTCCTAAGACTGAGAACTACTTCAACACAGCATACAGAAGAGTGGAAGGATGTTCAGCAGCATATTTATAAAATTATTCACTATGATCAAGTGCAGTTCACACCAGGACTGAAACAATGGTTCCATGTATACAAGGCAATAGATGTAATATACCTAATCAACAGAATAAGGAACAAAAACCATATAATAATCTCAATAGATTTAGAAAAAGCATTTGATAAAATCAACACACCTTCATAAAAACTCTAAACTAATTATCAAAGGAATATACCCCAACATAGTAAAGATCACACACAAGCTAGCATTAGACTGAATGGAAAAACCTGAAAACTTTCTTTTTATGATTGGGAACAAGACAAGGATACAAACTTTCACCACTTTTATTCAATACTGTACTGAAAGTACTACCCAGAACAATAAGGTAACAGAAAAAAGGGAATCCAAACCAGAAAGGGGGAAGTCAAATTGTCAATATTTGCAGATGGCATGATCTTATATATAGAAAACCCCAGAGATTCCACCAAAAAACTATTTGAAGTATTAAACAAATTCAGTAAAGTTGCAAGACACAAAATCAATATACAAAAATCAGCAGTTTCCACATGTTGATAGCAAATTTACTAAAAAAAAAAAAAATGAAGATGATTCCATTTGCAAATGCCACAGAAATAATTAAAACCTAGTAATAAATGTAACAAAAGAGGTGTAAGATCTTTGCAATGAAAACTGTAAAACACCAATGAAAGAAATTGAAGAGGGCATAAATACATGGAAAGACATTACAAGTTCATGGAGTGAAAGAATCAGTAACATTAAAATGTCCGTACTATTCAAAGAGATTTTCAGATTCAGTGCAATGCCTAGCAAAATTTTCAATGACATATACACAGAATTAGGAAAAAAAAAAAAACCCTAAAAATTGTATGGAACTACAATAAACAAACAACCCAAACAGACAAAGCCATTTTGAAGTTAAGCAAGTCTGGAGGATCACAATCCTTCTCTCTGAAATACACCACGAAGCTACAATATCCAAAAGGCTGATGTTAACGGTGCTGGCAAAGATGTGCAGAAAAGGGAACCCTTGCACAGTGTTGATTAACAACTTGAACAGTACAGCCACTGTGGAAAACAGTATGGAAGTTTATTGAAATATTTTTTAAGAAATGAAAAATAGAGCTATTATATGATCCCGCAGTTCCACAACTGAGTTTACAAAGGGTGATCAAAAGATATGGTGAATGCTTACATTTTAAAAATTTTATTACAGTAAAAGACACTGCCAAGAATGATAGGATATGTGTTTGAAGCAAGGGTATTTTGAGGTGAATAAATAGCAATGTGTCTTTTACAGTGATTTTTTAAAATTTAAACATTTGCCGTATTTTATGATCACTCCATACTGATGAAATGTTTAGAGTAACTTGTCAAGTAAAAATACTACAGTGTTTCCTCATCTACTTTATTCAGTGGATCTGGCACCATCTAACTTCTGGCTCTTCCCCGAAGTCAAAATGACCATGAAAGATAAATGTTTTGAGTCAGTTTAGGCATAGAGGCAACCACAGAGGCATAGAGCCCAGTTAAAGACACTCACTTCAGAAAGTAGCAAGAATGATAGCCTAAGTGTGTTTGAAGCAATAGAGGCTATTTTGAGGGAAATTAATGACAAAGTGTCTTTTACTGCAATAAGTATTTTTTTTTAATTCAACAATCAATGTAGGGCCGGTGAGATAGCTCAGCAGCATAAGCGCTTGCCTGGCAAGTGCAAGGTCCTGAGTTTGACTCCCGGAACCCACATAAAGGAAAAAAAGGGCCAGCGATATCGTTCAGCGGCACAAGCGCCTGCTGGCAAGTGCAAGGTCCTGAGGTCGACTCCTGGTACCCACATAAAACAAACAAACAAACAAACAATCAATGTAATTTTTATCACATCCCATATATCCAAAGATGAAATCATTATAACAATAATACATTGCCCTCCCATATTTATTATAGCATCAAAATATGGAATCAACCCAGATGTCTTTAAAGTGGGTACATAGATAAAGAAAATGTGGTATATTTACAGAATGGGATATTATTCAGCCACAAAAAGAGTGAAATTTTGTTATTTGCAGCAACACAGGTGGATGGAACTTGAAGTTATTATGCTAAATGAAATAAGGCAGATACGGAAAGAAAATAGTATATTTTTGCACTCGTTTGTGGAAAGTAATAACTCAGTCTTCAGGATGAACTGAGTGGAATAGTGGTCACAAGAGACTGTCAAAGGCAGAAGGAAAGGGAACAGAAAGAAGTTCAACAAGGGACACCAAGACACGGAGTGGAGGAGTTACTTCCGGTTCTCCCGTGGCACGGGAGAGTAACTGTTGCTTAAGGCAATCCAGGATATAATTCAAAGCCATGAAAACGAAAATGACTAGTGGTAGACAGAAACACTTACTAGTTTGATTACTACACACTGTACGCATTTCGAATTACCAAATGTACCACCATAAAGATGTACAAATATGTCTCCAAAAAGGATTGCAATTTATATTATTTGTGAGTGAAAGATTGTAAAACAAATGAGTATGCTTTAAAGTAGATACTGCTTAAATATGTTTAATCTTTTAAATAAAAAAAGCTTTTAAAATGTAAAAATGAAAGGTTTTTCAATGTTTTCACCACAAAAATGATTGATGTTAGAGGAACTAGATATTTACCCAGGTTTGAACATTACACAAAAATTCATGTATCAAAGCATCTCATGGTACCCCACAAATATACACATTATTGTGAGCAAATTACAGTTTTTTAATAAATAATTTTTTTAAATGGAAGGGTAGATTTGCATATGTGAGTAAACCCCTTCATCTGGCAAGGAAATTTATGCCAGGCAAGCCCCTGAATTGTTAAAATCTCATGAGGACAGAGGAGAAAATGTAAAGAACATTGGATTAAAATATATCAGGAATGCTTACTGACAGTGCTCAACTGACACTTGTAATTGGGATGATTATTCCATGATTAAAACCTGGGTGACACATACATGCAATCAGCACACTCTCCCACAAACTTCTGGTAATAGCCCTTTGAGACTCCTAAAACAGAATTTAGAATTTGCCTAACTCAGTGGTTGACACTTCCAAACAGCATAAGAGAGACCTCATAGTAAATATAAGCACATTTTTAAAGTGACCAGGACAGTGGTGGAAAAATAAACTATACCTCATACCAAATGAATAAAGAAAAAAAAAAAGAAAAGAAAAAGCAAGCAGGGATAGGCAGGGAAGGACAAGTGGGACTGGTCCACTGCGAGGCATGCACCTTAGTGCAAAGCTAGCTTGGGTTTCTCGGAGGCCTCGGTAAAATGTAACATACAACAGGGCTGCAGCTGTTGCCTAGTGAATGGAAGCACATCAGGGATCACACCAAAGATGGGAAATACGTCCTGACTCTGAACTTTAATAAAAATATACCCAGCAAGCCTTGATTTAAAATGGAAGAAGAAATTTAAGAATATAATATATGTCATCTTTGAGGCCAACTTTCTAGAAAATCAGGCTTTTTATATTGACACACAATCAAGTCTAATGTACCGTATTAAGTCACAGTTCTACGAATGTACTTACGTCAAAAATTAGAGGGCCGGTGAGATGGCTCAGCGGCATAAGTGCCTGCCTGGCAAGCGCAAGGGCCCAGGTTTGACTCCCGGAACCCACATACAAAAAAAAGGGCCGGTGATATCGCTCAGCGGCACGGGCACCTGCTGGCGCACGAGGTCCTGAGGTCGACCCCCGGTACCCACAAAAAAAAAAAAAAATTAGATAAGTAGCTTTCTAATGATCTGGCAGATTACTAGAGTAATAATTAATTAATTCTCCAATGAAATAATTACTTGACATTGTCATGAGAATGTTACTTTTGGCTACTTTATGTCCATCAAGTTTTTGATAGACAAAGCATAACAAAAAAATAAAAAATAAAGTCCCCATATAAGTTAAATTATTCTGGTTACTGAAAGGATTGATGTGCTTTATTTTCCAGATTTTCTAGACGGCAACATTATGATTATGAAATTTTAAAAGTTTAACTTAGCACCTGTTTAAACCTTCAAACTGTGCTCCATAAAACATGGAATAGAATATCCCATTCTAGAAGATTTTGGTAGCAGGAATCACCAGATGTCTCCATCATAAAACAACCATGTGGTTTTGCAGAATACTCTATATTGAGAGGTCTCCAAAGATTATTTACAGCAAAACAGCCACCCAAATAATCAAATGAGTTAAACTGTTAAATAGAGTTTTCAGCATTATGCATCTGGGTGCTGAGGAAAGTCTGCCTAAATGGATCATTTTATGTCTTTTTGTTTGTTTTTTTATATGCGGGTACCGGGAGTCAAACTCAGGACCTCACGCTTGCCAGGCAGGCACTTATGCCGCTGAGCTATATCACCGGCCCCATTTTATGTTTTTGATGACTGATACTCAATCAGTCCTTCTGTTAGCAATTAGCCAATAGGTTCAGCTGCTGATCTGCATGACTCTGACGATAATCAATGCTGCTGGCAAAGAAGATGCTTAGTTTCCATTTTGGGTTACAATAACAAGGTGTGTTCCTGGTTTCTCCAGAATTTGTCAGACTGCTTCAGGTAATATGGAGAAGTAAAAGACTTCAGATAGCTAAGGGTGGAAAAACATTGTTCCCTGTCTGTTAGGTTCTCATTGGAACAAAACTTTGAAAGAGCTTAACCCAAGAGGCTACAGTGCAGCTAGGCACGTGGCACACATCTGCACTCGCACCACTATGCAGCCTGAGCAGGACTGCGATGTCGAGCCCTGCCTGGGGTACAGAGAGACTTACTGAGACGCCGCTGCAGCTATAGAAAATAAAAAGGGCTGGTGATCTAGCTCAAGGCGAAGGGCCCAGGTTCAATCTCAGTGAGAAAAAAAATTATATCCATTTATCCATATACCTGCAGGCAAAGAATAGAAATATACAACTCCTACCTTCACACTGTATACAAAAACTAACTCAAAATAAGCCAGCAACCTAAACACAAGACCTGAAATAATTTTTGTGAATATACGAATATATTTTCATGACTTTAGATTTGTCAATGGATTCTTAGATATGACAAATGAAAAAAACAGATAAATGGGACTTTATCAAAATTAAAAACAATTGCACACACAAGGACATTATTTTAAAAAGAAACATAAAGAAAACCTGTAGACTGAGAGAAAATATTTGCAAATCATGTAACTGATAAGAATTTAATATCCTGAATATATAAAGAACTTCTAAAACTCTGCCAAAATAAAAAGAACTTTTTAAAAATGGGCAAAGGACCTGAATAGACATCTTCAAAAGATACACAAATGGTGATGAGCATACGAAAAGATATTCAACATTATTAGTCATTAGGAAAATGCAAAGCAAAACTAAAATTATATACTATTTCACACTTTCAGGATAGCTCTAACCATAAAGGAATGGCATTTTTTAAAAAAACAGAAAACACATAATTGGTAGAGGAAATTTGGAGAAATCCTCAGACACTGCTTCTAGGAATGTAAGTGGCATAGTCATTGTAGGAGAGGAAATGGTTTGGCTGTTCCTCACAAAGTTAAACATAGAATTACTTTATCACCCTCCTAGTTTACACGCAAAGGAACTAAAACCTGAAATTATGTCTTCCTCAAGTGTGTGTTTAAGAAGGGGTGGAAGGTAGAGATGGTGATTTATTTCTAATTCACAATTTCACTAAAGGTATCTTTAAAGTTCTTTAGAGTTCCAGTTGTTTTTAAATTTTATTTTATTAGTATATGTTTGCAGCACATGAACTTACATTCATCTTAGTGAGCAGGTACATGTATATCTCTTAACTCTTATTCCCCTCTCCCTCACCACCCACCTCCTTCCTGTCTCTACCTCTCCTTTCCCCATTTTCATTATTATTTTTAGTTCATGTTTATGATATGTAATGTTTACATTCATTGTAGGTAATTGGTACACACTACAAGACACATCAATCTTTTTATTTCCCTTCCCCATCCCTCCTCTCCTCACCCTTGATCTCTTGGACCCCTTTCCCTTTGCAAAAGCTCTATCTCTGTTTCTTTCTATCAATCCCTTATTTTGCTCTTTAGTTTTATTTTGCCTTACTTGAATGAGAGCTACCATATGGTATTTAAACTTGTGTGTCTGATTTCACTTAACATATTTTCCAGGTATATACACTTTGCTACAAATGTCTCAAAATTATCCTTCTTTACAGCCGAGTATTTCATTATATAGATACATTTTCTTTATCCATTTGTCTGTTGAAGGACACAGAGGCCACTTCCATATTATGAATTGTGCTGCTATAAACATTGGTATGCAGGTATCACTATAATATGATGTCTTCAGCTCTAATGGAATTTCTATTTTTAATTTTTTGAGAAATCTCCATAATGATTTCCATAATAGTTGAACTGGTTTTCAGTGGAAAGACATTAAAATATTAGACATCAAGTCTAAGTGTCCCTAGAATTCTTTCTTGTCCACATGCCCTTGAAGGATTGAAGACTCATGTACGGGTTTAGCAGATGTCGCAAATACTCTCGAGGTAAAACCGGGTTTTGTCATCTACCTATTTAACTGCTATTTCCTTTTTCATCTTTTTAAAATTTCTTTTTTGCATCTGAGTATTTTTCTTGCCCTATCATCGGTTTACTACAAACTATGTTTCATAATAACTTATCCACACATTTTAGTGTTTTCGGCCCACTGTACTGCTGGACCCTGAAGTCAGCAATTAGATTTGTAACGAAGTCTTTTTGGTGGGTGTGAGCCCAGTGCACGAGAAACTACAGGAGGAAAGTAAGATTGCTATGATAGGGCAACATAAATGGGGACATAAGTATGCAGTCCTGAACTCCGAGGAGCAGAGGCCGAGCTTCGTCAGTGATTTGGGGGTGGAGAAGGATGCTGATAAAGGGAGCAGTCCTTTTATAGTAGTGTATTTAGTACATCCACCCGTAACCCCCATTCTCATTAAAGCAGCCAGAAAGAGGGAGGAACACTGGTCCTTTTTCCCTTTAAAACTACATTTGGTTGGGCCGGTGAGATGGCTCAGCGGCTTAAGCGCCTGCCCGGCAAGCGCGAGGGCCCGAGTTCGACTCCCGGAACCCACATACGAAAAAGGGGCCGGTGATATCGCTCAGCGGCACGGGCGCCTGCTGGCGCGCGAGGTCCTGAGGTCGTTCCCCCGGTACCCACCAAAAAAAAAAAAAAAAAAAAAAAAAAAAAAAAAAAAAACTACATTTGGTTATTTTTTAAATTGATGTATACTCAGTATCATGGTAACTCACAGACAGCTCAACTGATGAACTAAAAATCAAAGTATGCTTGAACCTAAATAAGGTAGATTATGCATATGAGGAAAAATATTATAATGAAAAAGCTGCTAAAATATATGTATAATAAAGATTTTTTCATATTTTGCTATTTGATATGTGCTATTTAAGGGCACTGTTATGCCTTAAAAGCCTACAATGAGAAAATGATTTGCTCACCAAGAATGCTTCCTCCTAATGATGACAAATTTTTTTAAACACCACTTCTCTCATTTTCACTGTTTTAGTTACTTTCTCTCATTGCTAAGACAAAATACCCAACACCCAAGGTTAAAGGAGGAAAGGTTTATTTAGCTTTCAGTTTGTAGAGGTTTCAGTCCTTAATTGGCTGGCTCCAAGGCAGGGGGGCACATGGCAGAGGGGCAACAGTTCATGGGGGTGGAAGTCAGCAAAAGCAACAAGAGAGAGGAGGGAGGGAGAGAGAGACAAGCCTCTTTCTGTCCCTTATATTGTATCCAGTCTACCAGGATTAGGGTGGTGCCAATCCAATCAGTGGACTGATCCAGCAATCACCCACCCTTAATCCCAAGCACCCTTAATTCTAGCACTGCATCACCAGTCGATCACACACTCTAGATTCAACCACCTCCGAAAAAGCTCTATGACCGTGTGAGGCTTTGGGGGTACATCTAGACACAGATCATAAAATCCACCATTTCAAGCCTGGTGATATCCTTTAGAAAGCCCTCTTGCTAGCAACCTTGCCAATCACTGCTGGAGACATTTGGATGTCAGAGTTCAACGTGTTTTGTTGTTGTTGCTGTTTTGTTTCTGTTTTGCAGAAGTATGAAGACTTTTATACTGTGCTTGGTTTCAGAGCACTCGGTCAGTTCTATTTTAAACCAAGTAAAGTTTTCCAGACTCTTAGTAAGGAATGACTCTAGTGTCTTTAATTACAACCTCCTCCTCTTTCACATGCTGAATTTGCATATATATAATTTAGGAAACAAATCTGAGCATAAAATTAGGAGACCAATCTGACTGGCAAATATTCAGCCTACAAAATCTGCCCTGTCCTTCCATCAGAAACCCTGGGAGTGTTGGTTACTAGGCAAACTTGTCTGCCTAGCTCTTTCTTTGAGAGGAGTAATCACCTAGGAAACTTCTAAGTCTTAAATGAAAACAGATTCCTGGCAGACACTCCATTCTACCAGACTCTACCCAACCAGTATTATCCACATCGGAATAAACTGCTTAGGTGCAAGGTGATACTCCTGCCAAACTATATTTGACTTCTGACTAACACTCTAATTCCTCCTGGAAAATGAGGTTTTCTGAATCAAGGTGTAAAATTTAACATTTCTTATTGTCTAAAAGTTTTAGCTGAGGCCTCAAAGCCGAGAACAATAGGCATTATGTAAGTTCACGAGTCTAAAAAAACATTTATAGGTGATGAGATATCACTATATACCTAGTGGAACAACTAAAATTAAAAATGGCGACAAATGCTGGTTAGACTGTGTAGAAACTATATCTAGCACATACTGTTGGTGAAAATACGAAATGGTAATTCACTCTATTATTTTGGGAGTTTCTTATAAAACAAAACATACATTAACTGTACAGCCCAGCAATCACAATATGAGGCATTTATACCAAAGAAGTTAAAGCTTACATACACTGCAATAAAAATATGTATATGAATGGCCATAGCAACTTTATTTGAACAGCTAAAAACTGGAAACAATCTGGATATCCTTCAATGGATGAAAAGGTAATAGATCCATGTCACAGAATACCACTCAGAAACCAAAAGGAAGGAACTGCTGTTAGGTGATGCAGATGCTCAGATGGATCTCAAGGGTATTATGCTGAGTGAAGAGAGAAAATCCACATAGAATCAAGAGGTGGCACTCTTGGTCCATCAACTATGGGGTTGGGGGGAGGCAGAAAAGGAGAGAAACTGAGATAATTGGTTTAGAGAAAATGGACTATTTAGGAGAAGATTGTTGGCAGCAAGAGGGGTTCTGATATCCACAAAAAATGGGTGAGAACATTAAAACTATTAATAAAAAATAGAGTCCCTTCCCAGGAGGGAAGACTAACATTTCCTTCCCTGGTGGTCAGTTTCTGCTGAGCTGACACTGGCTGTGGACCCAGAGAGAAGCACCAGGAAAAGACATCTCAGGAGAACCGACCTGTGTCCCCTGGAGTGAGGAAAGGCTTACGGCAGTGCCTGGCCTACACTTACAGTACCTTGAAGGCAAGAGACTGGCTGGAGCTTCTAATGCCAAGGGTATCCTGGGAACAGAGATGCCCTTCTAGAGGACAGGGCAAGAGTCCTGAGCATGACTCAGACGAGCAGGCATGAGTCATCTTGAAGGAAACAAGACCAAAAAGGTAAATTATCTCAAGAAAAAAAGAGGCATCTCTCAAGATTCACAAAAAGTGAAGAAGTGTCAGCCTTGTCAAGAACTGCAGGCAGAGAAACCAGTGGGGAGTTGAAGAGCATTCAAAGATCCAAAGGCATGTCTGGCATGCAGAGGACGACAGACACTTGAGAGGAGGTGCCCACAGCTACAGACGAGAAAGATCCCTCTTTCTTACCACTGACCCCCAATATGATCTTGGAAAAGCCAAAAGCACCAGAGGGGAAGGTTGTGGAGAAGAGTGATGAACAGAACAAAACCCTGGTATTTGCCCTCTTCCCCACATCACTTTCCAAACTTCGGTCAGATCTGAGCTGTGGACAAAGGGTAGAGGTTTAGAGTTAGGTGAAAGATGGGGATTTTAATTCAGATTGAATAGGATTTAACCTCTGAAAATGAGAACATCTCAGAGACTTGAAAATGATCAAAGAGCTAAGGGATTTGCCTAAGATATAATCAAGAATGAAAATGACAGAGCTCTCAGACATCTGAAGGACAATCACAGAGAAAACCCAAGCTACTTCATGAGTGCCTCCTACCAACTCTTTTAAACAAAACATAACCAGTCCTTAAATTTTTTCCCTTGATGCATAAAGCAATCCTTTGCTTACTCTGCTTTGTCTGGTGTTCCATGTCACCTATTCTTAAGCATTTTGAAGAGATATATCTGTCCTCAAAGTGTTGCTTGTTTTTGAATTCTATGGATGCTGTAAATCAGGTGAAACATAATTACAATCCAAATGTTTCTACTTCTTTAATCAGTCCACTTCGTTTTTACTCTCGCCAGAGTGTACCGAGCTGGTCCTGGTCAGCGTAGCAGCTACTGAACAGTGGTGAATGTAAATGTTACTTATTTATCTGGACGGGCTCCTATTTATAATAAACAAGAACATTAAAATGATGATCATGAGTGAGGCTTGTGTAATTTGGACATCTCCTGAATTATTAGTTATTACTTCTCTCAGAAAACTTTGAAACTACTCTTTACACTGACCAGACCCGAGAGTATTGGTTGGAATGCTGTAGATCAGTTATCCAAGAATGGCTCTGGTGTTTTCTTCTTAAGTGAACCTGTTTTGATTTTTTTTTTTTTTTTTGATTAGCAAAATCTCCCAAAGATGACTTACTGTGCGAATAACTTTGTATGAGTCACTGGAAAACTTGAACCTTTCCAAATCTACCTCAAAGTGAATAAAAGAGGAAATATATGGCAGCTAATTTAGTGATGATAGATATTACCTACTGAATCAGAGTCTTTGAAGTCCAATTTGAGGACTCTTCCTGCTTCTACAGTCAGAAACACTCTCATACAAAAGGCATCAGAACTTTCAGTTCCCTATTTAAGCTGTAAAAACTTAATGTGCAGAATCATAATTCATGAGTAAAAGCATCAATTATCCAGAGTCTCATAAAGTGCAATCAATTCAGAAAAACAGAATGTTCGCCTGCCTTAGCTATTTGAATAGATTTGCCCCTTATCTGAGAACCCAGAACACTGGAATTCTTGAACAGAGCTGTGAGTTACAAGAACTTCAAAGCCCTGAGAGAAAATTGCCAGGGAGTTGCCAGCTGAAGTACAAGGCATTTAGAAAACAAAAAAGTCAGAGTCTTATATAAATATCTAGAGTACAGTATTTTCATCAAATTAGGACTATGCTTTAAAATAGTTTTTTTGAATTTTTGTAATTCTAAAAGTGAATTTTTCATGTACACTTAAATTCTATAATAAAATTTAAAATTCTAAAAGTGAATTTTTCATGTACACTTAAATTCTATAATAAAATTTAAAAGTTCACTAATTCTTAAAGCAAATATAGTATAATCAGTGTTCGTGCTGAACCCTTTTAAAGTGGGTGTTATGGTACACAGTGTAGAACCCTACACTTGTTTTCAGATATGGGGATATCTGCTCCCCCAACTGCTGGAAATATTGCCTCCAGAGAGCTCAAAGCTAAATCCCTCCTGAGGACTGAAGGGACCTGGCTGCATCCCCAGCTCCCTATGATATCAGCTCCCAACTTCTGTCCCTTGCTGCCTTCACTCTCCCACAGGTGCTGTTTCCAGGAGCATTCTCTAGTAAATCTGTTCACAAAGTTCCATCTCAGTTAGGAAAGCTACCCAAGACAAAAGGACACAGGAACTGACTTGGCAGAATTCCAACTGGCACAATTTGCAAGCATTTGAGAAATTAGATAATTGTAATACAACATTAAAATCCATTGAGTAACAGTGACCCCAAACTGAAGAGAAACGGAGGGTTTTCTGTTCTCTAACAATGACAGAACTAATAGAAAGGCAGAGAAGGAAGGAAATAGGTGTTCCACATGTTAGCATATTAGACTCAGAACTAATAAATGTAGAAGGAATGTTGTAGAGAATTAGTATGTGGCAACCATCGCAAAAGATGCTTGATTCCCACTGGAGTTAACAATGTTACTGCTGCTGGTGGGTAGAGGTTAGTTGAGGTTCATTCAGAGTATTGAAATAATCTTGGAATACCTTCCTATAAAACACAAATTAGTTACAGAGGGGAGGATTTAAAGTGAAGATACATGGCAAATATAAATATGAGCAGATGATCAAAGTCAATGTTACCAGTAGTGAGATTGGTCTACATCTATATTGTGTACTTTTTGTTTTTTGAGACAGGGATTGCAGTGTCATCCAAGCTGACCTAAAACCCACTATGTAGCCCAGGGTGGCCTCTCACTCATGGTGAACCTTCTGCCTCTGCCTCCCTGAGTGCTGGGATTTCAAGTGTGTGCCACCACACCCAGCTACATTGTATACTTCTTGATGCACACAGCATCTTTACCAATGTTACATGATTCCAAAACTATGCAGAAACACCAGATGAACTGAAGTTGAGAATCATTGTATAGAACATAGGACATCTTAAGCTATCAAGAATATGGAAAAATAGATAAAACAGACAACTTTTCAAGACTGAAGGAATTTGAGGAGATAAGACAAATAAATGCAACACCTATTCCTGGAGGGCATCCTTGACAGAAGGGAAAGAGACATTTCCTCACTGGATTGAGGAAATTTGAATCTAGCCTATTGCTTGGATCATAGTGCTACAGCAATATTGATTTTGTGATTTGAAGATCTTTGTGCTGATTATATAGAATATTATTTTTGGGAATATATCCCATTGGAACATTTAGAAGTTATGGACACTGACTTTGCTCTTTAAAGTTTTAGGAAAAAAGTCTAATAAGTGATGTGTATGACAGAAACAATCAGTGAAAGAGAGGGAGGGGGGAGAGAGAGATTGGGTGGGAGAGAGAGATTGGAAGGAAATGCGATGTAACAGAAACAACTGCTCACGTCATCAGGGAAATGAAAATCAAAACTCACTCCAACATGAATTGCTATTATCAAAAAGACAAAAGTTAACAAATGCTGGTGAGGATGTGAAGAAAAGGCAATCCTTGGACACTGTTGGTGGAAAGTAAACGAATACAGTCTTTATGGAAAACAGTATAATGGTTCCTCAAAAAACTAAAAATGAGGGCCAGTGAGATGGCTCAGCGGCGTAAGCGCCTGCCCGGCAAGCACGAGGGCCCGAGTTCGACTCCCGGATCCCACATATGAAAAAGGGGCCGGTGATATCGCTCAGCGGCACAGGCGCCTCCTGGCGCGTGAGGTCCTGAGGTCGACCCCCCGGTACCCACAAAAAAAAAAAAAAAAACAACTAAAAATGAAACTACCATATGATCTAACAGTCCAACTCAGGTATATACCCAAAGGAAGTAAAACTAATATGTCAAAGAGACACCTGCATTCCCATGGTTACGACAGTACTATTCACAATAATCCAGATATGGAAACCACCTAAGTGTCTATCAACTGCTGAGTGGATAAAGAACATGTAATAGATACACACAAGGAGACACTAATCAGTCTTTAAAAAGATGAAGTCCTGTATTTATGACAACATGGATGGAACTGGAGATTAAGTGAAATAATCCAGGCACAGATCAGTGCATAGAGGAAGGAGGGATAGGGAAAGTTTCATCAATGGACCCTAAGTTATGGTTAGAAGTTCTGGTGTGCCATTGCACAGAGGGTGGTTATACACAAAAATAATGTGCTGTACATTTCAGAAAGTTAGAAGAACGTTGAATTTTTTTCATCGTAAAGAAATGATAAATGTTTGATTAGATATATTTAACCTGATTTAAACACTGAACACATACATGTATTGAAACATATGAGACTCCATAAATAATTGTTTATGTATCAGTTTTAAAAGTAAATTTAACTTAAAAAATAGAAATAGTTGGACAGCATGGGTAAAGGAGACACCAGCTTTTTAGTATGACAACTTTTCTATAAGTTTAAAGAAAATTATTTACAATTCTTTTTTTCTACCATACACCTCTTTGCATTCTTGATTGCCATTGTTTCCATGGGGTCAATTTAAAAAAATCTTGAAAATACACTCAGACACAGCAAGCATGTTGCTGAAAAAGGATCCACTCCCCTGAGGGAAGAAGCCAAGTACAGCAGCAAGTCAGGCTGCTGCATTTAGTACCCAGACTAGCAGGCACTGCCCAGTACCCACTGTCCTCACTCTTCCCTGTAGGTAGACAGAGTCCAGCAAGTGAAATATTTATGAGAGGGCTTCCATAGATGTGGGCACTAAAGCAGGTGTGGCTCAGAGAATCACTCAAGGAGACATGACTGAGTAAAGACCAGTGAACCCCAGAGACAGAAAAGAACAAGGGCACAGTCCTCATCAGGGATCCAGATGAGGCACTGAGTGATCTGTGGGACAGTGGGCCACAGGGACATGCAGCAGCTGACCAGTGTGATGCAGAAGTGGAGCAGCGCCAGAGGGGACACTCCCAACACTCCCCCAAATGCCACCAAGCTCTGTGCCAGTATGGTGTCCCACCTCCTGCCTGACCTCAAACACCAGAGATTCATCCCCTCACCCACCAAAATGGGCTGAATTGGATGCCCATGTGAGCTTCCTACCATTGGCTCCCAAATGCTACTGAATTCCACTGAATCCCAAATGAGCTCCCTACCATTGGCTCCCAAATGCCTCTGAATCCTAAGCACCACTGAATCTGCAGGATGTATAGAGAATACTGGAGCAGATTCAGTCTGTTGCAGGTGGAAAGCTGGAGAGGGGGTCAGAAGGTATTGCACAGCATGCTTACCTGGAGAGGCACAGAAAGAGCAGACTTAAGTAGCTCCAGGGATTATTGTAGAGAGGGCATGGAGATGCACAAAGCACCTCCAGAGATCAGAGGAAGACTAGGTGTTTGACCAGTCTTGCTGTGCTCCCTCCCATACAATTGAAGTGTCTGATCATAAACAAAACAAAAACACAGCTGGTCATACCCACAGGAGCATAGCTGAAACCTCACAGAACTCTGCCTGCAGAGGGGAGCAGCAGGTTCAGAGGTCTGCCCAGATACTCACCCCCAACTCACTGGTAGGCAAGAAAATAAATCATAGTGGGGGGAGCGGGCAGTTCAAACACCAGTCTCCCAGCACAACAGAGGACTGGAGCGCAATCCCTTACAACTGCTACAAGATAAGGTCTCTTATTTTTGAAGTAAGGGGGAAAAGCACACTGGTCAAATTCAGACTGAAGTAGAAATAAGACCGAAAGGACTCGTGCTTTTTTTTTTTTTTTTCAGGACTTATGTCTTTGTATGTGTATGTTTTGAATTTTTTTTTCTCCTCTCATCTTGTGTATATATATTTGTATATATAAAACAAAGAATAAGAATTGGCACTTTAGATAGTATCTTTTTTTTTTTTTTTTTTTTGTGGGTACCGGGGGGGTCGACCTCAGGACCTCGCGCGCCAACAGGCGCCCGTGCCGCTGAGCGATATCACCGGCCCCTTTTTCGTATGTGGGATCCGGGAGTCGAACTCGGGCCCTCGCGCTTACAAGGCAGGCGCTTACGCCACTGAGCCATCTCACCGGCCCTAGATAGTATCTTTAATGGCCATGTCAAACCCTCACCAGAATTATGTACAGGGAATTCAAACACAAGTTTCTACAAGCATATTAACTCGTTCCAACATTCTTGCAGCTTTCCCCAATCTCCAATTATACTTCCCCCTTGTCTTTTTTCCCTGAAAATAACCATCCAAACCCCCTCTCCCTTGCCCTCCACACATAAAAATACCACCACCAAAATCCTCTTTTCTTGCTTTCATTTGCTGTTAGTTCTCTTATCCCCCTTCTTTCTGAATTTTCTTCCTTATTCCTGATTCCCTCATCCTCCACATCCCAGCCTACTTGCCACTACATTATTATACTGTCTTCATGGGGTACTGAAAAAAGTGGGAATTGTTAAAACAAGTCTTAAATTATCTGACTGAGATATGATTAGGTCTTTAGATGCTTATATAACTGGTAGTTGTTCTCTCTTTGCAATGCAGTGACGGGGAATGATCCTATTGTTTTGAGCAGTTGATTAAGTACCTGAACACTAAAACATAATCAAGGCCAAGGTCACATCACAAGGAGACATTCACTAACTAAAGAAATCTTCACAGTAGTGAGTTTTCCTATCCTAACTGATCTTTAACCCTCAGCACAAAAACAACAGAAACAGGAAAAACAAGGCAACGTGATGCCTCCAAAACCTCTGAACTCTCCAAAAGCTTCTCTCATGGGCACTGAGGTGGAAAGTTTCAGGCAAAGAACTGAAAAATCAAACGGTTAAATTTTGAAGTGATCAGAGGAGAAACTAATAAGCACATACATAAGATGTTCAGTGAGTTAAAGAGGATGTAAATAATCTAATACGTTCAACAAGACACAAACAAAAAGATGACTGAATTAAAGACAATGCAAGATATGAATGACCACTTTTGTAAAGAATAAAAGATTATAAAAAGGAATTGAGAAATCCTCCATATGAAATTTCAATTCAAATTATGTGTAACAGGAACTACCAATCTGAGGGGGAGAATGTCAGAACTCAAAGACAAGGCTGATGTTATCATGTGCTCAATGACACCCTAAACACGATAAGACACCTCAGAAGCTGGATCCAGCAGCTTCTAGGTAACTCAAAAAAACCAACCTATGAATTAAAGGAGTTAGAGAATGGTTAAAGGATGACACCAACAGTATAAAATATTTATTCACTGGAATCACAGAAGAAAACTTTTCAAATATAGGGCAAGAATTCAGTATCTAGTCAAATGAGGAATATAGAACCCCAAGTAGCCATGACCAGAAAAGAACCTCTTCATGACATATCATAGTCAAAATCCCAGCAATACAGCAATAATGAAGAGACAGAAAAGCATCAAGTAACCTATAAAGGCAAGCCTATCAGAACAGCAGCAGATTTCCCAACACAAACCTTAAAGGCCAAGAGAGCTTAGTTTTCTAAGCCCTAAAAGGAAACATTTGTCAGTCCTGATGATGATATCCCATACAAGGTTTATTCAAAATGGATGAACCATTTCCTTGACAAAGTAAACCTAAATATATTCATGACCAGCAAATCAGCATTGCAGAAAGCACTGCCAGGAATTTTAAACAGAGAAAGAGAGGCCAATATTACCAAAGAACATAAAGGAACATTTCTAACTGGGAGAGTAGTTAAACAAAAGGAAAAATAAAGGGATCAGCATTGGAAAAAATAATGCAATGACAGAATTCTGTATATATCTTCAAAAGCATTCAATATCAATGGTCTTAACTATACAATGTAAAGATGCAGACGGGCAGACTGGATCAAGAAACAATCCAACAATGTGTTGCCCACAAGAGAGACACTTTACCCACAAAGAAACAGACTGAAAGAGAAAGGATAGAAAATGATACTCCATACAACTGAAGTCCCAAAGCAAGAAGGAGCAACTATCCTATTTTCAGATAAAGTGGACTTCAAGCGAAAACTGATCAGTAGAATGTCGCGACAAAGAAGGTCGCTAGTTCTGGAAAAGGAAACAATTTAGCAGGGGGACTAACAACTGTAAATATGTATGCACTAAATGCTGGTGCACCCAATTTCATGAAATAAAAAGTACAGATATAAAAGGACAGACAGACACCAATGCAATCATAAGGGGGGAATTCAATACCCCAGTCTCATAGACAGGTAAACCAGACATCCCCCCAACAAAAAAAACACAAAGGAATATTAGAGTTGAATCACGCCATCAAACAGCTGGACTTGACAGATATCTAGAGTGTTTTATCCAACAGCAGATACATTTTTTTCTCAGCAGCGCACAGAACTTTCTTGAAAATGGACCTTATCTTGAGCCGTAAAGCATGCTTAAATACAAAAGAATTAAAATAATTCCCTGCATTCTATCAAACCATAACAAAACTAGAAATAACAGCAAAATAAACCATAGAAAATATGCAAACACATACAGATTAAATAATACAATCTTGAATAAGCAGAGGGTCACAGAAGAAATCAGGAAAGATGAAAAGGTTTCTAGAATCAAATGACAATAGAAACACAACATACTAAAACCTATGCGATGGGCCGGTGAGATGGCTCAGTGGCGTAAGCGCCTGCCTGGCAAGCGCGAGGGCCCGAGTTCAACTCCCAGAACCCACATACAAAAAAAGGGCCGGTGATATCGCTCAGTGGCACAGGCGCCTGCTGGAGCACGAGGTCCTGAGGTCGGCCCCCGGTACCCACACACACAAAAAAATAAATAAATAATAAAACCTATGGGATGCAATGAAAGCAGTTCTAAGAGAGTTTATACCTGTGAATGCCCATTTAAAAAAAATAAATAAATAAAAATAAAGAGAAATCCCTCCAAAAATAACCTAAATGATACAACTCAAGACCCTAGGGGGGTGGGGATGATGAGAAACAAGAGCAATCCAAATCCAAAGGTAATACAAGGAATGAAATTACAAAGATCAGAGCAGAAATTAATGAAATTGAAATTAAAAAATAGAAAGGATCAGTGAATCAAATGGTTGGTTTTGTTTGTTTGTTTGTGGGTACTGGGGGTCGACCTCAGGACCTCACATGCCAGCAGGCGCCCGTGCCGCTGAGCGATATCACCAGCCCTTTTTTCGTATGTGGGTTCCGGGAGTCGAACTCGGGCCCTCAGGCTTGCCAGGCAGGCTTTACGCAGCTGAGCCATCTCACTGGCCCAGCGTTGGTTTTTTGAAAAGATACACAAGTCTTAGCCAAACTTACCAAAAGGTAGGAAATGACTCATTATCAGTGCAATTAGAAATAAAAAAGGTGAGGGCCGGTGAGATGGCTCAGCGGCTTAAGCGCCTGCCGGGCAAGCGCGAGGGCCCGAGTTCGACTCCTGGAACCCACATACGAAAAAGGGGCCGGTGATATCGCTCAGTGGCACGGGTGCCTGCTGGCGCGCGAGGTCCTGAGGTCGACCCCCCAGTACCCACCAAAACAAACAAACAAAAAAAAAGGTGAAATCACAATGGACACTGCCAAAATCCAGATGATTTTAAGAAATTATTTTGAAAACATATTGCAGCGAACTGTAGAATCTGGAAGATTTTGTGGAAATGAGGAAGGATCTGGGGAAGGAGGAAAAGAGGAAGGCAGAAGTAAAAATGATCAAGATGTGATATGTACCACTTCCCCAAAATAAATGTTATTATTATGTATCACTGATCCAACAATTAAAGAAAACATCTTATGTTACCAACACTGAGTCTTCTAAATAATGAGTATTATGTGTGTTTATTCTTTAACCTCAATGTTTTGTAATATTTTGGTGTTTAACCTTGGCATACCTTTTATTACATGTATTTACAAATATATATATAGATAGATATGTACACACAAAGAACTTTTATTACTCAACAGTAAGAAAATGAAAAACTCAGTAAAAAATAGACAAAAAAAATGGCAGACACCTCATGTAGAATGATATCCAGGCAGTACATACATAAAGATGCTCAGTATGTGTCATTAGGCAACTGCAAATTAAAATAATGACACTACTGTCGAACACTTCAGAAACTAAGACAATGACAACACCAAAAGCTAGCAAGAATGCAGACCAATAGGAATTCTCTCATTCATTACTGGTGGAAATACAAAATGGTACAGCCAGTTTAAAGACCAGAGGGCAGGTTCTGACCAAGCTAAACATATTCTTACTATAATATTGGGTAGTCCTTGATATTAACCCAAATCAGAAGAAAACTAGTGTCTAAACAAAAATTTGAACATGGATGTCTACAGAGGTTTTATTCACAACTGCCAAAACTTGGAAGCAAGCAAGATGTCCTTCAGTAAATGAATGGGTAAATACATAATGGTACATCTAGACATGTGGATATTATACAGCATGAAAATGACAGCTACTGAGCCATGAAAAGACATGGAAGAAAATTAGAAGCATAAGTGAAAAAAAATCTGAAAATGCTATATGCTGTATAATTCCAACTATAATATTCTAGGAAAGATAATAAAAAGAGACCAGGGACTTCCAGAGGCTAGGGAGGAAGGGTCAAATAAAGGGAGCACAGATTAAGACAACAAAACTATTCTGTGTGATAGTGTACCAACGAATACCTGTTGTTACACATTTGTCAAAACCCAGAGAATGGACAACAGCAGGAAAGAACTCTATGCAAATGATGAAATGTAGGTGATAGTGAGGTGTCAAGATAGGTTCATTAGTAGTAATAAATGTAATATCCTGAGAGAGATATTGATAGCAGGAGAAGCTATCAGTGTGGAGGCAGAAGTTATATAGGAACTTTCCACTCTGTTTTGCTGTGAACCCAAACTGTTCAAAAAAAAAAAAAAAAAAAAAAAAAAAAACTGCTTTAAAAATACTACGCAAGTATTTACAAGATAGGCAAAATATGTTTGCATCAATGTTTCATGAAGATTACTGAATTAAAAAGTATGTTATGCATAGTTTATGTATAAGATAACCCATTTATATAAGATACTATCTCTCTCTATATATACAAACAGCATTTTTATATATATAAAATATATAAATTACTCAGTGGCTCCTGGGGTTAAGGGAGGAGTAAGACAAAATAAATTTTTCCTTTTCTGCTTTATATAAATATGTCTATATCATCTGAATGTTTTACAATAGGCACTACTTTTGTAATTAAAAATATTTCAAAACAACACTCATTTTTTAAAGTGTCCCTGTATTTTTAAAATAAAGTATAAAAAGTATGTTTTGGAAAATGTATTGTGGTCCAAGAAACACCTATGCTAAATACACCTGGGGCATTCATTAACGATATACTCCCTGGACCCCATCCAAGTTTAATGTTTAATTAGTCAGGCCCTTTAGGAATGAGGCATAGGGATTTGCCTTCTTAGTACCACCACCAGTGACCCTTAACCCCTACCATTCCGGACTGTAATACAGCAAAATGAGTCGTTACCTAAAACTCAGCAAATGCCAACAACCTCCTGGATAAGTGCTTACCACTTGCATGTTGATCTAAAACTGAAAGACAGCAGTTACCACAGCCCAGCTGAAAGGGGGATGAGGCTAAATAACAAAATCAATGACTCAAGACATGCCATGAACCAGAGCCCACTGTAAGAAACACTGTTACAGTATAAAATGAAGAGACAAGAGTGTAGAGAGGAAAGCTGCCAAATGCGCCTAAATTCCCTTTTCTCATAATTCCCATTTGCTCATACACACAGGCAACAATATACGAATGACTGTAAATCTGCTTAATGATTCTACTTTAGTTTGAAATGAATTTCCTCATGCTTAGTACTCATTAAGAAAAATTAACAAGTT
Organism: Erethizon dorsatum; assembly: GCA_028451465.1. Lineage (NCBI taxonomy): Eukaryota > Metazoa > Chordata > Mammalia > Rodentia > Erethizontidae > Erethizon > Erethizon dorsatum. The sequence continues at coordinate 57,391,371 of CM051830.1, read as the reverse complement.
AGCACTTTCTGGACACAGGGGCCTAAATTATTGTCAAGTAAAGGCGTATACATATATTCATTTATACTGTCACTTAAAATGTATGACAAGTCATACCCCTGCATTTTAAGTGGAGTATAGAAGCTAATAAAATAATTTACAGTTTTGTCTTCTATCTTTCACTATTTGAACCTCCCTTCTAGAAGTATAATTAATGTTAAACATTCCCCAGAATCTCAGTTATGTATCTGATACCACTCTATTATGCAATCTAAAGCAGATTTGTGCCACATAAAACCAGGCAGAAGGAGCATAGTTACTTAGAAGGCTTTTTAATAACTGGCTCTATTATAAAAGCCTAAAGTTAGTAAAAGTAGACTCAAAGTTACCAAGGTTCAATGTATTCACCTATGTGCAATACTTGGAAGGTCAAATTACTAAATTATAAAGCAGTTTATTACATGTACCCACTTTTTAAAATTCGGATGGCTCAAGAATCTCTCTCCCCCCCCCACCCCATCTAGCGTTATCTATAAGTGATCTTTCAGAAGAAATGAATTATCCTGGATGTCTTTTGCTTCCTTTCATATTCGAAAACAGACATATTCAATTGCAGTTTAAACCTCTTGCTGCATATGGAATCCTATTTTATGCTGCACAACACTTAAAAGCATCGTCAGGTAAGGTTAGCAGAATCTTTGTAGAAAATTTTTTAATATCCTGATGCATTTCTATTAAATATTGCTTTCTAATTTTTTTTTTTTTTTTTTTTTTGTGGGTACCAGGGGGACGACCTCAGGACCTCGCGCGCCAACAGGCACCCGTGCCACTGAGCGATATCACCGGCCCCTTTTTCGTATGTGGGTTCCGGGAGTCGAACTCGGGCCCTCGCGCTTGCAAGGCAGGCGCTTACGCTGCTGAGCCATCTCACCGGCCTGCTTTCTAATTTTAAGCCAGTCTATAAAATACAAATACTTGATTTTTTGACTGTCACTGAAAATACATGCTTATGAATTTAGCTTTCCCAAAATATAAATGGTAATAAAATAGCAAGACCTTTTTGAAATTAAAATTAGCAAAATCTTGTTGTGTGTGGTGGTGCACACCTGTAATTCCAGCACTGTAGAGGGTGAAGCAGAAGGACTGCAGAGATTTTGAGGCCAGCCTGGGCTACATAGTGAGTTCAAGACCAGCCTGAACTACACACTACACAGTGAAATCCTGTCTCAAAAAAACAAAACAAAAACAATTAGCAAAATCTAAATACAGTATGTGCTCAACTTTATAACAATCCCATTAAAAAAGGGTTTTAAGATAAGCGTAATAACCCTCTGTCAAAAAAAACAAAATATGTACATATAAGATACAGGAAATCAAACAATGGCTGATGTATTTCAGGTACATTCATCCATACTTACAGCTCCCAAAATTCTTCTTAGGTTGTTCTGTCAGTCAAATAAAAAATCTAGCACCTCGGCTCCAAATAAGTTTATAAGAATGTTTAATCATGAGATACAAATTTATAAAATACAGAATAAAAATTGCCAGTTTGCTCGTATTAAAATTTGATTTTTGCCAGGTGTGGTGGCGCACGTCTGTAATCTCAGCACTCAGGAGGCCGAGGCAGGAGGATTGCCATGAGTTCAAGGCCAGCTGAACTACATAGTGAGACCCTGTCTCAAAAGAACAAAACTCTAAAATTTGATTTTTAAGGTGGTATCACTTTGCTCTTGATTTTTATATGCACAATATATTTCTCCAGAATTCTGACAAAAACATTTACATATATGGTTACCTGTCTATTGTGAAATATTTTAAAATTTTTACACTTTTCATTATTTCTCACAAAATACAGTCTTGATATTGAGGAACAAATCAGTTTGTTTCTCACAGCAACAAAAGTAGTGTTCTGGTTTTCAGTCTAATATAAGTAGTTCCTGTAGAGGTATTTTAATTTGCAGTTAAACAGTAAACTGTCAGGGGATTAGACCAGTTTCCATCTCACTACACTGCCGAAATACCTTCAAGATAATTTCAAAAATAAAATATAATTTCAAAGAGGAAACATTCACACTATTGAGCCACCTACTGTAGAAGAGACTTGTTCTTCTGAGATTTGATGTTTGACTTTAAATTCATGATTACTTTAAACCTCCCTAAGGAAGTGCCAAATGAAAGAATCATGCATAAAGGAAAATTTTCTATTTATAGATTTATAAATTTTCTATTTATATTTATAAAGAGACACTAAAAGTTGTTTTGCGCATACAAAGCTCAGGATTAATGTAAGCAGGACCTTTGTATTGCACAAAAAGTCAAGATATAGTCAGGACTGTGACGAAGCAGGAATGATGTCCCACAGTATAGTTCTATAATCAGTACACTGGGTGCATATTCACGTTTATGTAAATGAAATGTAAAGCTTATATATATTAATAGGAGGGAAAGAATGCTTTCTTATGTCTGTTTTTTAATGCCTGTAGCTCAGTTCATGACAGAAAAGATTTATTTTTATTTTTATTTTTTATTTTTTTGGTTTTTTGAGACAGGTCTTGCTTTGTAGCTCAGGCTGGCCTTCAACTCACTATGTAGTCCAGGCTGGCCTTGAACTCGTGGCAATCCTCCTGCCTCAGCCTCCCAAGTGCTGGGATTACAGGGATATGCCACGACACCGGGCTAAGATTTTCCTTTTTTTGCCATTAGATACTATTTACAAATAGAAATTTGTTACTTTCACACCATGACAGATGATGCCTTTGACATTTAGGTAATGAAATCATGTAAAAGTCTAAAATATTAAGGATCTAAACTGTACACTCATAGATTAACCTGAAGATAATTATAAGATAAAAGGCATAAAACTGTATTTTAGCAATCAGGTGATATATTTTAGCATTTTTAAAATATAAGTTCACTTGAATTTTATTTCATTTATTCAAGGGTTCATAAAATGTAGCTGTCCTGTACTTTGTACCTTTTCAAAAAGTCATGTCTGACATAAACATTAACCAAGCTTTCATACATAATCACCAGCTAAGAGAAACAGTTAGTTTAAAATGTCCACATAAAACACATGTCAAAACTCACAAGTTAAGATTCTGGTGGCCAACTGGATTTTCATATGTAGAAAACCAAATTCTCAATTAACAAGATACTGTGTCTCTTTCAAGGTTAATCAGTTAAGCAGTATCAAACAGTGTACAATTCAAAACAAAACAGGGGCCGATGAGATGGCTCAGTGGCATAAGCGCCTGCCTGCAAGCGCGAGGGCCCGAGTTCGACTCCCGGATCCCACATAGGGGCCGGTGATATCGCTCAGGCGGCACGGCGCCTGTTGGCGCACGAGGTCCTGAGGTCGACCCCCCGTACCCACAAAACAAAACAACTCCAAAATTACTCTATTTGATTTTAAAGCTATGGATTTAGAAAAAACATTTCAAAGTGATAAAACCAGGGTCCCTATTCATACATTATCTGCTAAAAATTAACAAAGATTTCTGTTATAAAAAATCATATTGTATTAGTCTGAATTCATTTTAATAGTTATAATCCTCCAAAAAGTGTATTAAATAAAACCTAGTCTTCAAGCCCAGTCATCCACAACATGAAGTTAAAACACAAATAATTGAACAATGAGATTAGAATTACATTCGCTTTCATTTTCTGGAGGAAAAAAACGTACGCGCATGCACAATTTCTCCAGAACGGTTTCTGCAGTCTCTCCGCAAGTGCTTGGCACTGCAAGGTCCTTCTAACGTACAGTGAAGCTCGCGGGGTGGCGCTGAAGGTTCAGAGACAGTGGCAGGACAAGGGCCCCGCCGCGGCTGACTGCACGTCACTAGCTGGAGAACTCCTGCAGGGCTTCTGTCTCACGCAGGGACTTCTTCTTCTAAGGACTGCCCATTACATTTACTTACCTAAGCCACGCTACTCATGATATTCTAACCAAGATCTGCGTGATTTTTAAAATAAAATCTGCACATACAGCTACAAGAGCAATTTTAGCTCCCACAGCCATAAAGTGAAAACATCTTGGCAATACTTCAGAAAACCGAACCATTCCAGCAACTTGCCCACTGATACAGACCAGCTTCAGCTTTCCTACTCATCTTTTAGATATCTTTTATTCTAATGTTAAGTTTTCCTTATAAAATTATCTACTACCAGGACGCTAAACTACAAGTAGAAAGAGAAGCCTCTTCATAATTCTGTGAAAGAGAAACTGGTTTGTATACACAAACAGACCACAAAGTACATTCAGGGTGCTGTAATTTAATGTTGATGATGTTTCCTTGTCATGGTTTCCTTGTCTATGGTATAAAAGTTTAAGTGACCCAACCTATGTTTTTCTTTTACACCAACTGTAACTGCTTTCTTTTTCCTTATAATGTTCATCTTAATTTACATTAATATTAATAATGTTCAATCAATATGCAAATAAACCATTTTGTTTCTTAGGAAGGTTTACAAAAACAATTCATATTACAGGAAAAAGATGTTTTGTTTTCAAGCTAAAATTCGTATTTCAGTAGTACTGAGTCATCTCACCCCATAACACTACAAAGTGTTTCCTTATTCAACAATTATTTACTAAGCATCCACTTATGTGTCAGGCACTGTGTTAGGTGCTGAGGACAAACTAGTCCAAATTGAACACAGAACTTGCCCTCATGAAGCCTACAATCTAGTGAATGAAGCAGCTATTTATCAAATAATCATGTATGTAGAGACACTGGGATTATATTCACTAAAAATTCCCTATGGGGGAATATAGTTTAACAGATGCAGAACTGCCTGTCCTCCAACCACCCTAGAATAGCTGACACAGCCTACAAGGGAGATAGAACGAAAGGGCACTATGTGCAGAAAGGAGACAAAGAATCGTGCATGCCAGAGGGAGGGACAGGGAAGAGGAGCATTAAGTGTCAAATATTCCTGTATTAGAACACAAAAGGGTGTAAAATGTTAGAGAGGGGGAAACATTTGGGGGAAGATTTCTGAATGACACGTGGTAAAACACTTTGCCCTCGTGAAGCAATCCTACACTAAAGAGCTACACATCATCCCACACATGAAGAGTTGCCTTTACTTTTCCTGCAGTTGCCTTATTGTAACCTCAGATGCTAGGACGTTTGTTCAAATCTGTTCACACATGGTTACATAACTATGAAATGAATATTGTTATGGAGGAAAAACCTGGTGATATTAAAGCACTGAGAGAAAACAAAACACCTGACCATTTCCAGAGGCAATCAAGGCAAACTTCTCTAAGAACTGGCATTCTGATCTGAGAGCTAAAGGATGAGTTCCTAGTTGAGGTGGAGGAACGATATGCACGAGGGTCCTGATGCAGAAAGATGCAATTCTAACAGTCAGTGCTACTGGAGTAAAGAGAGTGGAGGGTAAGGGAGACACTTCAGGTAAGGATGGGGAGAGGGGAGTGCAGCCAAGAACCCATACAGCCTTTCCAGATACAGTAACGTTAGAGAGTTCAGAATTCAAGTATCTATCCCAACAAAAGTAAATACCACTAAACGGTTGCCTACAGATCAGGCATTTGAAATGACCACTTTAGTTTTAGTGTAGATTAGAAAATCAACTAGAGAAGGAAAAAAAGTGGAGGCTCTTGCAGTACATCAAGCTAGACAGTGAACTTATGTAGCACAGGATAAAAACAATGAACTGAATTTAAAAATATACAGTGAGCCAAAATGCTATAATAATCTTGTTTGATTAAAGACTTATCTGGTGATACAGATTGTGTGTGAAGTGAGGAAAGGAAGGTATGAAGGATTGTACCTAGGGTTTTAGCTCCAAGAATTGGATGAAGGAATGTTTCACCAAGTTTGGGAAGACTGGACGAGGTCAGGTTAACAGAAGTTCGCACACAGATATATGAGCTTTAGAGCTCAAGGTGCCTTTAAAACACATAGATGGTAATCTCACGGTGGGATTTTAGTATTTGTCGACAGAACTGGAAGTCAAGGGAAATTTTGTTTGGACAGCATACAGTACGTTTTTCATAGCGCCACTAATAACTCCTCTCGTTTCTTTCCCTTTACCAACCTCCCCAATCTGTTGTCAAAAACAGAACCAGTGGTTTGAAATGAAACATTCGAGTTACTTCTCTTTACACACTCACCCTTAACAATTTAAGGAAAATGTCACAAAAGTTTAATACATTAACAACCATCTGTAATTAGGCAGAACATGTGGCCAACTTCTGAGCGAAATGAAAGAATACAGAATATGCATGATGGCGTTTTGATCTGTACGTGGAAATAAAGTTCTCTAACATAACTGTGCTCAAGACGTGTTACTTTTTAAAAAACCAAGACTTACACATAGCCACAAAAAGCAAATGTTTTTAATGCAACGGTATTTTACTAATTAAATCCTTTACAGGTGATTTTTTATGTCTCTTTAGTAAATGGTTCTGTTCAACTTCCTTACAACCTTGGTGACAGAACTACCATTCTACAAATTGTCCAAAAAGTAACCTTTAACGGAAGTACTTGGCACGTGATTAAAGCAGGAAGAGTTGGTGCCGAAGGCTATCTGGATCTAGATGGAATAAGCCTAAGAGGAAAAACCTCTGCTCAAATGAGATCCCTGGACACAGAGACTTCTGTATTGGTGGAGTATCATCCTTACATCTTGTAAGCCCCACAGCAACAGCAAGTGAACCTGTAGGTTTTCAAGGCTGTTTGAGAAGCAATTATAAATAACCGAGAATTATAATTAACCGAGTTAGGAGCGAAAGGTGGTTCACACGTAGGTGACTGTGATGGGACAGCCTGCGGGTATGACATCTGCAGAAACTGTGGTAATGAATAGCAAACGGCACAACTTTTTCTTGCAGGTTTGCCACACTGGGCTGGAACTACATGTAACCAGTCTGCATCCTGTTTGAACCACCTTTGTCTCCGCCAATCTCTATGTATACCCGGCCAGTCATTTTCTAACAGTTCTGTGTACTTTGGGTTGGGTGGGGAGGTAGTGTGAAAACAAAATTTCATTTTCAACTGCAAAATTTATGGGTAACTCTTACTTTAAATATACTAACCCGAACTACAAAACAAGAAACCTTCAGTTCACAACTCTATCTTTAAATTTCAGTACTACTGAAACAGAAGGTTTAATTGTATGTATGGGAAAAGCTCAAAATGAAGAAAATGACTTTCTAGCAAGTGGTCTTTATAACAAAACCTTGAAAACAGCAGTTAAGTTAGGAGACACACTTTCTGTGTCTATGAGCTATAGTAAAGCTACATTCTGTTGTAACAAATGGCACCATGTTGTTATAATTCAAAATCAAACCCTTACCAAGGTCCGCCTAAATAGTAGCCTAATTATTTCTTACATTGATCTATGTAAAAAGTTCGTCTCTCTAAACTACGATGGTATTTGTTATCTAGGGGGTTTTGAATATGGTTGAAAGGTAAATATTATTACTCAAGAGATTTTTAAGAGAGATTATGTTAGCCAAATCAAAGATATCATATTTTTCCAGGATCCAAAAAAAAATTGAGTTAATTAAAGCAGAAGGATATAATGGTTATAATAGAGATGAACAAAATTCAGTACATAAATTATCACCGGAGATTTTAATATACAATATATGTACAAATATAGTTATTTTGATAGTCATTTGTCACATGGTTAAATGGGAATCAAGTATTTACTACTGCCTGAAATAGTCTAAATGCTAACACATCTTTTTGATACGCTTGTAAATTACAGCAAAAGGGGTGGTTTTGGTTGTTTTTCTTACAACCAATTTATACTTTGATTCTTGTTTTAATTCCATTAGTTCATTAATCTGTGAATTTTCAATAAAATTAAAATAGGAATAAATTGGATATAAAGAAAAATAAGACATTAACCAAGATAAAATTATACGAAGAAATATAACTGGCTCACAGCTATAAATATTTACATGATTGCAATAATGTAAAAATTAAATATGGTCTTAAACTAGAAATCACTGCATGAATGTAGGAAGGGAGAACGTGAGGCAGAGAGTAGGCTGGTAAGAGCTACATCTTTATCTTTCGTAGCAAGACATCAATAGATTTGAAATATTTATAACTTTATAATAGTATACACATGCTACTTATGAAGGCAAATACCCTAAAAAGTGGCTAAAAGGATAAAAAGTGGTAATCTCTATAGAAAAGTGAAGACCACTGCTTTTTGTTTATAAACCTTGTAGAATTACTTGACTTTTAAAGCCATGTACTTATATAATTGATCAAAATTTACAATTAAACTTTATTTATAGTTGTTTCCAAGTCTACAGACCTCAAAATTGGGCATAAAACTATTTGTGAATAATGTTAAAATTACTTACTCCAGCCGGGCATAGTGGCACACACTTGTAATCCCAGCACTCAGGAGGCTGAGGCAGGAGGTTTGCCAAGAGTTTTGGGCCAGCCTGGGCTACATAAGCAAGTTCAAGGCCAGCCTGCACTACATAGTGAGACTGTCTCAAAAAAAACCCAAAAAACAACAAAAATAAATAAATACTTAATCTAGCTGTCCTGACAATGTGTGTACCATTAAAAGCTTGAGAAAGTACACTTTGCTAAACACAAGGTATTGATATAACTCACTTCCCACCCCCATGTCAGCACTGCAGACTAGAAGGTAATTACTGTGTTACTTAGCATTTTCAGCATTTTATATTTATGATAATTTTGCCACCAAGAAAGCAGCTGACAACACATAACTAACTGGAACAATAACAGAATAGGTCATGGGGATGGAAAAAACCTTGGTAATAAGCATTATGTAAAGAGGAAAAAAAAAAAAACATGCAATTATCCATCCTAAAAATGCAGACAATTTACACAAGGAATGATGAAGGCGCAATTAACCCTCTAAGGTCTGTGCCGACTCTGGCCTCTGCACAAGGACTAGGTTATTTAAACATTTGAACAGTATTTTTGTTGTTTTAGCCACCCCAATGAGAAAGCTATACCTTCTTAGAACAACTTAGGAACAAAGTTAAGAACTTGGGTGCTGACAGGGCAAAGCACTCTGAGACACACTCTTCCTGTTAACATCAGAGTACATGAAAGGAGACTGCAAACCAGATTTGCAGGGTGTGTACATACTGCTTCAGAAGTTTCTTTTCTTTTAAAAAGAAACAACTCGAGACAACTCTACCAGTATTCGCTAAAAAATACTTTGACCTAAATTGGTTTGGTGCAGACCACTGCACCACTTTGGAAATTGAGATACGCATAAATGCTCTTCTTTCAGCAGCTAGCTATCAAAACTTTTAACACATTCCCACCAGCAGTCCATGCATGACTGTCCCATCAAGTGGCTTGTACCACTGCCGATACAAATGAATCCGACTTTTATTGGTCTTTTTACTAATAGAACTGAATTAGAGCCACCTGACAGCAAGACATACATGTTACGGCCCCATCGTGTTTGAAGCCAAGCAGGCCGTTACCTGGACGGCTACTACAGCTTTCAGCAACGGTCTGCACAGCACTCCCGGCACGTTAGGCCTCAGGTTCCACGTAATACTGTGCTCCTCTGCTACACAAAGCAGCACCTCCTCAAGTGTGGTCCAAGGGACCTGTGAGGTCTTCTCAGGGGATCCCAGTCCTGCCCTTCCCAGTGGTAAATCTGTGTAAAGCCACACTTTCATCATATATTTCAAACAAAACATTAAATGCAGGAACAGATTTTTAAAAATCCAGCTGACTTGAGGCAAATATGGAAAGAATGAAAACAATGACATGCCTCTTACTAACCTGATTTAGTTTGGAAGTTTTCATACGTGTTGTATTAACACGTAATAGCTTTATCATTAAATTTAATAGCATTAAAGTTATCATTTTAATTTCTAATGTTTTCAAGTTTTCAAGTGTAGGTGGTCCTGTAAACCAAAAGTTCAGCTTTTCTGGTTCACAGGTTCTCGCAGCTGCCCATTTTACATTCAGATGTTATCACCCATTTTCTACACTGTTCTACAAACTCTACAAGGTTGGTCCCTTCTCATGCTGCTCTTCATTGATTTCCAAGACCAGTACCTAATAAATATGTAAGAACTAAAAACGGCCGGTGAGATAGCTCAGCGGCATAAGCGCCTGCCTGGCAAGCGCGAGGTCCTGGAGTTCAACTCCCAGTACCCACAAAAAAAAAAAAAAAAAAAAAAAAAACCAACTGAAAACTGCTTCCTACAGCTTCTCCTGCAGGGCACAACTTGATGAGAACTTTTCTTTTCACCTTAAAACTCTTGAGGGCTGGGGATACAGCTCAGGGACACAGCGCCTTCCTGGCAAGCATGACGTCCTGAATTCAATTCCCGGTACAAAAAAAAAAAAAACAAAAAAAAAAACTGCAAACTCCTTGTGGCAAATTGTCAACATTATCCTTACTTTTGCTATCTTATTGATGGTTTTGAAGATTTCCTATGTGATACGCTTTTCCAGCATGAAGTAAAAATAATGGATATAAAAAGAACTTCAAAATAATTTTACTATAAACGTTATGATGATGCTTCTCAAAATGTTGAATGTAAACACGAGAACTTTTTTTTTTTAAGTAAATTATCTAAATCAGAGGATGGCAATTATTTACCTTTCAAAAGTTTCCTTTTAAAAAGTTCCTGAAAAAAAAATCATTAATTTGGGACATAACATTCTCTTAAGGAATACTATAAAAAGACAACTTGGTCTAATATATACATAAGAACATACAAATCGAATTATTTCATAGAAAAAGTAAAGGTATTCTGAGGATATTCTGCATTCATATTGGATTCACTACCTTGTAAGTACATATATGCTGGGATTTCTTCCAATGCCAGCTTTAAATCTATCCTTTAAAATGAAATCTACAATTTGACCCAGCTATTCCCCTCCTTGGTATCTTCCCCCCAAAATTAAAAGCATCCTACACCACAGTGATATGTATGCACTCCTATATTTATAATGGCACATTTTGTAATAGCCAAATCTTGGAAACAGCCCAAATGCCCATCAACTGGTGAATGGATAAAGATGTGGTTTTTTTATACAATGGAGTGCTACTCTGCCATAAAGGAGGATACGCTTGAGGCATTTCTAGGTAAATGGATGCACCTTGAGACCATACTCTTACGTGAAATAAATTGGACACATATGTAAATACATTATTTCTCTGGTGTGAGAAACCGAAAGTGTAAATAAGGACCAAAATGTATATTAAGTATTGTGAAATAAGAAGAAAATGTTCAAATGGGTGGGGAAACAAGGGGGAGGGGAGGAAAGAAGGGAAAAAATGAGAAAAGGAAAAAATAGAAACAATGCTTTTGTAAATGGGGAGGGGAAAGGGGGTTGGAGGGGAGGGGAATAGCAAAAAAAAAGAATCAAGTTATATCATGTACAGGTACAAATTCCCTATGATGAATTGATCATTATGTCTAGAAAAAAAGTACCAATAAAATCTGATAAAAGAGTGGACCCAAGTTTTTAAGACACTTATGGTTATTGACCTAATATGTGTTTCTTAACTCATTCCACTACCTTCTTGCTCTATACATAAAACTACTAAAATTCTTTATGAAACAGAAATCAAAGGATCAGGGAGAGTGTTTGGTACATTTTTAAAAGCAGTACCAATGTCATGTGTGACTTATTTTGAGCAACAGAAATCAAATGTTAGTTTAATGCTCTTCGCATCCATTTTAGAGGGATCTGAGAATAAGATAGGAACAGTACATCCAAATGTTAAAGTTAAATTAAAATATTTGAGATCAAGTTCATTACCAACCTCTTAAAATGCACTTAAACTTGATCCATGTACTTTAAAAATACAGCTATTAAAGGAACAATTAAGGTTAAACTTACCCATTAACAAACCGTTTTATGTTAACAGAGGCTAATTTTATGTCACACATTAAGTATAAACACATGCTAATATTCCAGGCTGTTCAACATCACTCTAGTTTCTTCTCTATTGTTATTATTTACTATGGCCTTAGATATTCCCTAACTCCAAAAATGTAACACTGAGTCAGATGTCCCATAACTTCAAAAATCTAACAAGAGGTCACCAACCAACCTACAGTTAGTGAGTGTAGGCAGGGTAACAGTCCCCCAAGAGATGTCCATATCCTAGTCCCTGGCACATCTATAAACAGGTTACACAGAAGAGGAATTAGGATCACAGAATTTAGAACACTATTCAGCTGACCTTAAAGCAGTAAGATTATGTGGGCAGGTGAATGTAGCGATCACAAGGGTCTTCATAAAGAAGGAAACAGAAAGGAGGGTCAGACAGAGCTAGCAACATGAGAAAAGACTCAGCCTCATTTTGTAGAGGAAGGGATTGTGAATCAAGGAAAGTGGCTGGTCTCCGGAAGTCAGAAAAGGTAAAGTGGATTCTTCCCTAAAGTCTCCATGGAAAAAGAACTTAGCATGGGGACACCTTGATACAGCATTAGAGAGACCTGCATCAGACTTCTGATCCACACAACTCTAATAGATTTGTGTGGTTTTATTATAATTTGTCATAGCAGCAAAAGAAAATATAAGACTGGAGAATTAAAATTTGTGATTAAAATAAACTGCATGTGTACAAATGAACCCAAAGGTGCTGGCTGTGTCTCCTCATTCACTGTGGGAGGCCAGGTTGCTCAGCATAGTTTCAAACAGGTCGGTGAATGAAAAGCAAGAGGACCATGAAGGGGTAAGGTAATCAGGCTCTCCTCCTCTCATTCTCAATTATCAGAACAAAACTGGCAAGTAGGTGGGCTTTGGAGAAAAAGCAACTTGGTTTGGATTACCACTGAAACAGCAGTCTAACCTTGGCAATTTTTTGAAGTTCCAGTCTCCTCAGCTCTCAGCGAAGTCTTCACCTTTCAGAGCTGATCAGGTTTACATAAAGTGCTCAACACAGTTCTGACGGGGGGGGGGCAGCTAACAGCAGCTTGCTTACCACCACGAAGATTACAAAGGGGGAACTCTTAGGTCCTGAGACACACTGTACTAGTATGTATGAACTGTCTTGGGATATTTCTAGTTTTTCAAAAAATGTTGAACATTTTTTAAAGAGCAAGTTTTCCTAAAACAGAGGAACCTGAAAGATGACATTTATGTACTTTCACTAGTTTAAGGCTGGTCATAGGTGGGACCTAAACTAAGAAAAGCTTCATATCTAGTACTCAATAAAATTTTTGTCATTTTCTCCCTCTTCCCTCACCAGGAAAACCTCAAATAATACTGCCTTCCCTACGCTCCACAAAATTTCAACCAGAGGTTAAGATACCTACGTTGGGGGTGTAGCTTAGTGGTAGAGCACTTTTCTACCATGCACTTTAGGCATGGGGCCCTTGGTTCAATCCCCAGCACTGGAAAATTAAAAAAAAATTTTAAAACCCTGCTTCTAACATTTAAGAGCACTGAAATCCTAGGAAATGGCCATCACTAACAAGAGGATATTTAGCCTTTGCCTATGTTAAAAAATTTGCATTAAAATTCAATGAGATTCAATAAAATATGAAGAATTTTACATTAAGCATCACAACATATACAAGAAATTATTAACTAAGAGGTGATCAAAAATGATGTAGACTTTATTCCATTTAATAACCGATTGTTTTACTTGTACCATAGAAAAGAAATTTGGTGTCAGATCAAGTATTAAATCAGTAAAAGATCTACTGACAACATGCACATCTGAAATTTAAAAAAAAAAAAAAAACCCAGAAGAACCCCAAAAAAAACCCACTAGAAGTTTTGTTTTTTTTAAACTTGTAAAATCTTGATAGCAATTTCTTAATGATGCAAAAGATGATTGACCAGTCTTAGATTTGGCGGGTGACAGAGGGGAGGTTGGAGGCTTTTATTTCTCCTAATAATTTAACCTCCAAAAGAAAAACAGGCTGAAGTTAAATATACTTTATTGGAATAAAAATCCCCCATTTTAGAACTTTCATGATGATAAATGTCAGATAACAAGTCTTGCAAGTTGTTGTAAATTAAATACAATTTCATTTTGAACTTTTCTCCAGGGAAAACTGCAAGGCTAATATAGCTGCAAAACTATCTTTAACTGTAATCCTTAGCTTTAGGAAAACAATCTTAATTTTGTGGCTACTGATATATTTCTTCATTGGTACATGTAGGTTAAAAACACTGGTCTCTTTTTTTTCCCTTTGGGTCTCAGCATCATTTGACAGCTGTTGCTTTAAATTACAGCCATCAATACAGTAAGTATTTTAGGGTGTAAATTTAGATTTGAAATAACAATTGCTTCCATGTGCTTTCTATTTCAAGTAAAACTGGAATATTAAACTGTACGGTTGCCCTATAACAGTGATGGCAAATATTTCAGAGCTTTCAATGATACAAATAACCCACTGTGTGCTATAGGTTCGCCAGCACCATCCCATGAGCAAATCAAGGTTAATTAGGCATTTTACAAAAAGATTCAAAACATAGCTCACTTAGATAAAAGTTCTGTGGTCTTACAATGGTGAGTCAGTGTAACAATTTTATGGTGCACAAGTATTCAAAAAATAAACCAATTAAGTAGGATATAGCTTCAGTTTTTCATTGGCAGTTCTAAAGCCCAGCCTCTTCTGAAGAGTGTATTCTAAATACACAATTTATCTCAGCCTAACCTCTTAAAATTTAAAACGACTGCCTCCCAATCTAATAACTGACATAGCTATGTATAGGTGTTTTTGGCCGAGTAAGAGCACAATGTCTAAAGTAATTAAAGCTTTAAAGAAATTATTTTACTACTGAGTTTCAAATCACACACACAAAATAGATGAGAAATTCTTTTATCATATTTAGAATCAAAATATCCCTTAAAATATTTACATTTTACAGTAAAAAGGATAGCAAAACACAAGATCATGTACAAGCTTAAGTATTCAAGTTTCTGAAGAGCCAAAAAATGAAAAGAAAAACAATGGACTACCACAAAGCTGTCATGGACTGTAATAAATTCCTTCAACGAGTGCAGATTAAAGTAACAAATGTACTCCTTGGACTTCTGATTCTTGGTCAAAAACAGCTCAATTGAATGATTAGTATAATCTAGTTATGAAGTTGCTTGGCTTTTTGTTGCTCCTCTACAGTTTCTTTAAAAACAGTGCAATTTTAAACTTACAGAGCACACGTTACTATCAAATAGTCATTATATAAAGGACACTCACTAGAGGCGGTAAATATTTTCCATAGTTAACCATATTTACCAATTAAGGAATAAAAACTAAAATTTCTAAGCCTTTATTGCAAATTAATAAAACAAATCTTTGAATATACAGCAATGTAAAACTTTTAAAAATATTGAATTCCTATAGCTAGGTTCAGTATGAAGGGATGATGAGCACTGGCACAGAGCACTCTGCACCAACAGACAGAATCGAGTGTTCTGCAAACCACCAACAGCAAGAATTTAAAAGATGGGACAATCATAGCAGGCAATCGGAGAAAAGTACAGCAGTTAGTAGTTATTTAAATGTCATCCTGAAGCAGCCTGCAAATTTTACCTTTTGCTTTTAGCTCTGTCAGCATGGTCCCTATCTTTGTGATACCTATCCCTGTCCTTTTCCCCTTCTCTGTGTTTACTTTTCTCTCGTTCTTTGTCCTTTTCATGGTCTTCACTTTTGGGTTTGTCTGGTTTCTTTTCTGTATTTCTATTATCTCTGCCCACTTTTCCATCTGTTCCTCGATCACCATGTAATAACCGTGGCCTGTCTTTGTCTTTGTGCCCTTCCTCTCTTTTTCTGTCTCTGTCTTTGTCTTGGCTTCTGTCTCTGCGTCTGTGCCTTTCAGTTTCTTGCTCCCATTCCTTTTCGTGTCGCTCTCTTTTCAAGTGGTGTGAATCACTGTAAAATCTCTGGCGATCCCCTTTCCCCCTATTAAATGGCCGATCCAGTGGCAGTTGGTCTTGCCTACCCCAAGGGTCACTATGGCGCCTTTCCGGTCTCCGAATATCTTTAACCTGGTAAAAATTCTGTGGGCCTATATACCTTGATGCTTGTGAAAGGGGACCCATCATACGTTGTGGTTGGCCTGGGAGATGAACAACAGGTGGCCAGGGAACCACTGGATTTTGAGGAAAGCCAAAGCCTGGAGGGGGAAGTAAAGGGGGTGGCAAATGTGGTGGAAATCCAAACATGCTTTGTGGGGGAAAGTTAGGAGGCCCTGCAAATGGAAACCCTGGAGGGCTGGATTTGAGATGATGGAGACCGGGCTGCTGTGGCCTCATGGGTGGGAAGTTCACACCTGTTCTGGGGCTGGTGCTTCTGGGAGTGAAGCTGATGCTTTTGGGAGGAAATTCTGATTGGCATGTGTTTCCAAGTTCAAAATGAGATGTTGCAGCCACTCCTCTTCTAAATGGGTGCACAGTTTCAATATTCTGTGTTAAAATGTCCTCCTGTAAGGGTTTTGCTGGTTCTGTTTGAGAAGGTGTGTTGTCTACTGACGGTGAGCTCTGTGCAGGCTTTGAGTTATCGTCCTGCTGAACACAGGAGTTTTTCTCTGTAGTAGACAATTTCTCTTCCACACTGATCTGCTCTGTCAGTTGCTCCTTGTTGTGTGACAGATCAGAAAGGGCATGTTTTTCTCCATTTCGGCAACCATCTCCATCTTTGCTTTCTGAAGCAGTTATCTGCTGACTCCGTCCTGCTGCTTGCCTAGGATCCCTTTTCAGATTAATAAACTGTGGGGACCTTGCTGTATTAGCAACAAGATTTTCATTGCAACTCACATTACCATCTGTGTTTCCTTTTCCTACATTAGGCCTGCATGGAGAACTACTTGAAGTCCGATTATCTTGCAAATTATTCTCTTGATCTTGGAGCAGCTGTCTTTTTAATGTTCTCTCTTTATTCTCCACAGTTTCTTCTTGTTTTGACTGGATTGATAAATTTGTTAAGAATGCTTCTGTAGAAACATCTGGTGGTTTACCTCTGAGACTAAGACTCGCCAAAGGCCCTGGAGAAATGGAAGAGGATCCCACTAATGATGCTTCTTCTCCTCCTCCTGAACTGCCTGTAGATTCTGAAAGACTGTCTCCTTTAAGTTTCACCTCCTTGGCTTCACCATCTGTTACTTCCACTTTATCTACTTTTTCTGTTTTGGGGTTAGTTTGCTCATTTATAAATGGAATTTCCTTAACAGGGTTCTGTTCTACCACTGACTGACCCTGCTCATATCCTTGGCCAGTGGTGCCCAAAAGGCTCTGAAGTATATCATCCACAGGAAGAGGTTTATTTGCTAAGTCCAAAGCGGATGGTTGATTTTCCCACCCAATTAATACCCCAGGAAGAAATCGTAAAGGTTTGGGTGGCTCCTGTTTGGTGACTTCCATTAAAGGTTCAATAGCTGTTGGGAGGTCTTCCTGAAGAGTCTGCTGAGGCTTATTTCTCTGCTTGTGTAACACAGTTGTAAAGGAATTAAAGAAGTCGTTTTCCTCCTCTGGTGCTTCTTCTGCAGAGGCTTCTATTTTAGTTTTCTTGTCAGGTGGCAAGACTATCGGTACAGTTTCAGTAGCCTCGGCTGCATGACAAGTACCAGTATTGGCACTATACTGCCTCTTCAGCTTCTGACGAATGATTAGGCCCAACAATAGATTGGGTCTATGCAGTTCAAGCCCTGTATAAATGAAAAACATCAACAGTCATTTTCAATCATTATATAAAACATTTGCATTTAGTTTATCACAAGATATTAAATGGATACCTAGGTCTGTCAAGCCCTCTCTAGAGGGCTGAATCCCGAAAAAGGAAGCAGCCATTCTGTCTGCTCTGATCCCACTCCCTACTGTATTTCAACATTACTTAGTGTTAAAACATATACCTACCAGGTCCATCAAAAGGCACAAGAGGGTGTGGAATTTTATCTGCAGCACCCAAAGGAATAAGGTACATATCTTTAACCTGCTTCATGTTGTTAGCAGCCACTCCATAACGCTTTCTGCTACTGAAGTATGCAAACAGCAAAGTATAAGAAATTTGATCTTCTTCAGTTACTGGTGTGAAACGAACCACACAAATTTCCTATTTAAGAAAATAAATAGTTGTTTAAAAGAATAACCGAAAATAGCTTGGCTTGAAATACTATTTCTCAATTAGAAATAATCAGATTTTATAACCACACAGTTTACGAACTTCAAAACAGATGAGAATACTGAGAGGCAATAATGCTTAAGATCTTTGCTGATCAACTGATAGGTTTGTTTTTCAAAAAAAATTTCATAAGGAAAGAAATTGAGCCCCGAGATGATTAATGAATTAGTGCTTGGTTAAATAACTTGTAAGAGGCAGAGATGATACTGTAACCCAGTCTTTGGATATTTATAGTACGATCTTATTTCCAATCTTAAAACCTCTATAGAGTGCTCGTGTTCTTGGAACATTGTGAATTAACAGCATTTAGCACCATCAACCCACTATGTAATTATGTAAGTCTCTCCCTTGTCTGTGAGGAATATGTTCCAAGACCCCCGGTAAATTCTTGAAACTATGGACAGTACTGAACCACATATATGTATTTTCTTCATACACATATATGAAACTTTATCACATATACAATAAAGTTAATTTATAAATTAGGTACAGTAAAGGTTAACAAATATAATAACAAAATAGAACAATTGTAACAATATAGTGTAATAAAACTGTCAGCATCACCACTTTTGTGCTTTGAAGCCATCAGCAACAAAGTGAAGGTCATGGGTCACTGTAACACTGAGACAGCTGATCTGGTAACCATGATGGATACTAAGTAACTAACAAACAGGCAGCACATGTAGCCTAGATACAGACACACTGAACAAGGGGATGACTAATGTCCTGGATGGGACAGAGTAGAAGAGAGCAAGATTTCATCATGCTTCTCAGAATGTCCATTTAAAACTTATGAATTATTGCTGGACTTTCCGATCTAGTATTTCTGACGCATAGTTGACTATAGGCAAATGGAACTTCGGAAACCAGAGCTACAGATAAGGGAGAACTAATATACATACATATCTACTACAAGGATTAAATTTAGGAATAAAGGGGGAATGGGCTACCTAACAAAAGAAGAAAAAACAAACTGTTGTTTGAGCTACTATATCTTTGTTGCAAAAGTTTAGTTATGCCTTAAGTAAATGCCTATGATGAAGCAAGGTGGAGTTCCAGGGTGAATACTTAAAAGTATTTCTTCAGAAATGTTGAGAAACCAGAGAAAGCATACCATAGGCAGATAATGAAAGGGAATGTTGGGCTGTTTGAGCCTTAGCAAATGGCTTCTGTTCAGTTTTGTAAGACGCATCAATATACACTGGCTCCCATGCACAGGAGACCTTGCTCCCTTCATAACAACTCCAGAGGAGTTAATTTTGTAAACATTTTCCTATGCTGGTACTGTGAAAAAGATTTGCTCACCTTGGTTCCTGATGCTTTTATTTTTTCCACATAATCCCAAACTGTCTGAGGTGATATCCGGCCACCCACTTGAATACTATCTGGTAGATCCTATGTTAAACAAAAAAAAAGCGAAGTGATCAATATATATGGAACACCTTTATTATAATATTCATAATTCATACAAGTAAAAAGACTTGCAGGTAACAGCTCGGTAGTGAAAGATGTGCTTAGCTCTAGGTTCCATCCCCAACACACACACAAAAAGTAAACAAAAGGCATTACAAGACATAATATAGTTCAGAGACAGCAATTACACTCTATGTCAAATGCCAACTCCAAATGAATGATGCCTAAAATACAGGTACTAAGAAAAAGTCTGGTCATTCCAGGCTGTCAGCGGATAGAGAGCCACAAAAAAAGAAAGCAGTGGGAAGCACATCGAATTAACAATTCAGAAAATTTACAACACATTTCAAAATATTCAGAGAGATGGCTCTCCCCTCCTAAGGTTTTTTGGTTTTCTGTTTTGGTAGTAGTAGACGGGGGAACTCTTTAAAATCATTAAGAGCTAAATTTCAAAGGCCACCAAATTATAGAGTATTATTTCTGTGCAGAGGAAAATAACACTGCAATAATGCAAGGCTTTTTTTAAAAAGGTACAATCTTTCTAAAAACAGACAACTACACATAAAATCAATTAAGAATATTTTAAAAACTTTATTCAGTATGTTCCTTTTTTCCATGAAGACTGAAGATCTTATAAAAGCATAATTAACTGATATTAAATTCAATTCAGTTTATTTAAATTATTAATTGCTTTAAATACTTTGTGATTTTAATCCCAATCAAACTAAAATAACTAGAAAACAGAGGTGGAGTTCTGGAAAGCAACTACACAGAACTGTGGCTCAGAGAAAAATTAGAATTCTATTTAAAATTAAAATGTTTCCATAGTTCAGAATCTAATTTTCAATTTAAAAGTTATCTGCACCATGATCTAATCAGACTAAATTTCTAAACAGACTGTCAAAAGGAGCACCAACATTCATCTACTTTTCTCTTACAAAATTCACATATCTAAAATATCACTTATCAAGCAAACTGTATGTAAATGTAATTACTAATAATTATTAACAAAACACAAATGCTAAACCAATTAGCATTAGATAAACACTACATTAAATTAAACTAATTTCAGCCTAATCAAAAGTTTATTAGATTTACAGAGAACTGTCATATGATTTATGCTTTTTAAAATACTGAAAACAATTTTTTAAAAAACTTTTATCTTTATGGTCAGCAGACGGAGAATGAATGAAAAAGGTAAACATTAAGATATGAACATTAGCAGCAAATATGATCTCAATATAAATATACATATGTACTTATTTTCCTTTTGTTAAGATGAACAAAAATAATTTCCTTCAAAATTATGTTAAAATGTCACACTTTGTCATTAATTAAAATATTATGATGTGGGCCGGTGAGATGGCTCAGTGGTGTAAGCGCCTGCTTGGCAAGCGTGAGGGCCCGAGTTCGACTCCTGGAACCCACATATGAAAAAAGGGCCGGTGATATCGCTCAGCGGCACGCGTGCCGGCTGGCACACGAGGTCCTGAGGTCGACCCACAGTACCCACAAAAAAAAAAAAAAAAAAAAAAATTATGATGTTACTGCTGTTTATTTTCCTTACACACTATATAATAGATTCTTCTATTCCCTCAAGTATAAAATCAACCAAGGGGGGCCGCTGACATAGCTCAGCGGCATAAGCGCCTGCCTGGCAAGTGCGAGGGGGGGCCACTGACATAGCTCAGCGGCATAAGCGCCTGCCTGGCAAGCGCGAGGTCCTGAGTTCAACTCCCAGTACCAGCGTATTAAGAAGAAAGAAAGAACGAAAGAACGAAAGAACGAAAGAACGAAAGAACGAAAGAAAGAAAGAAAGAAAGAAAGAAAGAAAAGAAATAAAATCAACCAAGGGTATCTGTGCAGCAACTGTGGTCACTAGTCTTATGGGACCGTCGTCAAGCTGTACAACCTCAATTCCAGGTCTATACTGCATTCACAGAAACAGATAAGAACTAGAGTCACGAAGCTGGACAAACATAAACACAAGAGGAAATTAAACTTGTTTAACAATGAAAAATCTTTCTGATAGGCTAATACTAAATATCACAGTTACGTCAATCTTTTATGTAAGTCTGTATTAAAAGCCAAACTTGGATATCCACGCAGAACACTTGCTGAATTTCAATTCTGACATGGTGAAGTACATCCTTGGAGTATAAGGCACATAGATTTAGAACTCTGAGAGTAGAGTTTTCTACAATCGTACAAAGCAACTGTAGAACTGACTAAACTGCTCAAGGACTGTTATTAGTAAGTATTTTTTATTTTAACTATATGTTATTTCCCTGCCTACTGCTTTCGGAAATCACAGGCCAAGCTAGGCACAGAAGGGCAGCAAAGATCACAGTACCTCTGTCAAATATTCAGACGAGCCAGATACTGGGTAGGCTTTGGTAACGAATTTTGCCACAGAAGGCATGTTGATGAAACCTTTCCAGATGAAGTTCAATCGAGCCAGGAAGGTAGACTCGACATCAACAGTTCCGGGCATCTCTGGACTAGAAAATGTTATTATAAAGTTAGCAGCCTAAAGATACACGAGAAGTCCATTTTCTACTCAGTCATTAGTTAAAGTCAAATTTAAAGCCATCCTCTGTCTGCCTTACACAGACCAAGCACCAGAGATATGCAAGCAATTTTCCTGTAATAACCTAGCCTCTGCCTCTTGGGACAACCAAAATGAGAGGTCGAGTGCCCACACTCAAATCTCTCACTCTAACCACTTAAAATTAATTTTCAGTCTTACACTTTTATTTCCATTAGCTTAGAGTACAGGAAAATATAGTAACTGTCTCAAAAGAAAAGTAATTAAGAAATGTCACTTCATTGCTTTCAAAGACTTCCAAGTGCAACTTAGTAAAAACCTATAATTATTACAAAAAGTGTAACTGAGAGAAAACCACCGTGGAGCAGGAGAGAATGTTGATTTTGGAGACTCTTGTTTGTCCTCTTCAAAGAATTCAGAAGCCAAAATATTTGAAGTTGAAGACAATGCATCTGCTATACTTTCTGCTTCATTGTCTGAATGTTTCCGAGCTACTCCAACAACAACTTTGACCTTTTTTGGAGAAAGATCATCTACAGGTGGTGCCATTCGACCTAAAGACAGAAGACACCCAAGTAAATTATTGTTGTTAACTGCAATTTTTATAACTTAATCCATCTTTACTTTGTCAAGTTATTTAGTTTACCTGATTCAGTTCCTGGGTAACCCATCCCTTTTCTGGGGTAATGTCAAAACTCACCATCATGTCATCATTTCTCATTATAAGTTATCTTACTCTTAGCTTAAGAATCAGAGAACTTACCAGTCAGCATTCTCCTATTGCCCACCTCTTCCCTCTTCCCAAACTGAAGTCTCAGAATATTGCGCAGGGTTCCACTGTATTACACTTAATTTCTCTTTCAAATTATTTTACAAACATTACCCTCTAAATGTTGAACATGTGAGTAAATATAGATTCAGTATAATTCCTTTTTTACTTGCATAAAAAATTAGGAAAAAGATGTTAAGCAATTTAAGACAACCTATAATGAAAATGTTACACAAGAACATAAAATAGCTTTCTTGATTCAACTCTTTACCTAAAGTACGCCAAAATCCAATAATATCGAGAAGTATTATAGAACTCTGTAAAACAAATCATACCCTACTTGGCACTGCATGTAGCAGCAGTTTATGGGTATTACATATACAGTGTAGTGCCGCTTCTGTACTAAGACACGAAAACCATTCGTTTTTATTTTGCAGTGCTGGTCACTACTTATTAAACTGATTCCGCTGCTTGTCCCTGAGTCACAATCTACAGTTTAAAAAGTAATGACTATGAGACACTTGAAAATGTTATCTATATATGTCTCTTCAAACAAATCGTGTGTGCTTCTCCTTTTCCTGAATTCAGCTCAAGCTCACGTTATTCCCAATATCTAGAATGTGCTTGCCCTCTCTTTGCAGGAACATTTCTCGACTTTTCACCTCTCTGCTTAAATATTAATTCTTCAGGCGAGCTTCTCACACACCAGTGTAGGTGAGGGTCTTCACATCAAACACACTTATAGCAAGTGCACTTCAGAAACTGGTATCTGGCTGTCTTTACCTCTTAAAGCCTAGAAAACATCAGACCCTTTTATCAATGTATTCCTTGCACTCAGCAAAGTACCTGACAAGAACATCCCACCAAACATTTACTAAATGAATAATCAAGATAAGAATATACATGAAAAGGTAATTTCTGAGCAGAAGATCCAGAGTAAACAATGCAGTAAGAACAAACTCCGAGGACTGAGACTACCCGGCTTCAAGACTTACTACAAAGTACAGTAATCGAAACATTGTGGCATTGGCAAAAGAGCAGACAAACATAAATGGAGCAGCATAGAGGGCCTACATCACATACAATTAATTGTGTCTGATCTTCAACAAGGAAGCAAGACGATACAATGCAGCAAAGAGTCTTTTCAACGAATTATGCTGGAACAACTGGACATACACATGCAAACGCGCGCACACACACACACACACACACACACACCAGAGGATTCATCTAGATACAAACCTTCCACTCTTCACAAAAGTTAACTCAAAATGGATCAGAAACCTAAATGTAAAACACAAAACTATAGAATTTACGAAAGACAACACAGGAGCGGATACAGCGATGAGAGCAAACGCCAAAGGCATTACTCTGAAAGAGTGAGTGAGCTGAACTCTGTGAAAACTGAACACTTCTGCTTTGCGAAAAATCATGTCAGGAAAATGAGATATAAGCCATCAATCGTGAGAAAATAATTGCAAAGGACATATCTGAGAGGATAATACCCAAAATACACAAAAACTCTTAAAACTCAAAAACGGGAAAACAACCAACACAACTAGAGAGCAGGCAAAAGATCTAAACAGACTCCTAACCAAAGAGACACACGAATGGCAAATAGCATAGGAAAAGACGCCAGACATCACGCCGTTAGGGAATCATAAATTAAACAAGGTACCACTGCCTACCTATCAGAATGCCCAAATCCTCAACACTGACATCAGCAAATGTTGGTGAGGATGTGGACCGTAAGGAAATCTCACGTACACTGCTAGGAATGCAAATGGTACAGCCACTTTGAAAGACTGTCAGTCAGTTTTTTACAAAGATAAACACACTACATGATCCAACAATCGTGTTCTCTGGTATCTACCCTCACTGGCATTTACCCAAAGGAGATGAAAGCTTACATACACACAAGAAATTTCACTTGTTTATAGCAGTTTTATTTATATCTGCCAATCAACATGTCCCTCAGTTAATGAATGGATAAAATAAACTGTGGTACATCCAAACAATGGGGTATCATTCAGTACTAAAAAGAAATGACTTATGGTTCATGAAAGGACACTGATGATCCTTAAATGGTTATTATTAAATGATCAGACCCTGGCAAGGGTTGGGAGGTGAAGATCACATATAATACAATTAATTCTAAATATTAAGCTATACTATTGCATCAAAATATACCTCAACACTAAAAATGAAAGTCACACGAAAATGTGCTGCTGCTCAAAAACAGTAGGTGAGTGCTGCACCACCAAAACTAGAAAAACAAAAACTACTTAAATTACTAATATTAGTATCGAAGTACTCCCCCTTTAACAATGAATGCAACACTTTAGGAAGAAAAATTTCTAATTACCTATGCAGATTTTGCAGTTAAGATCAAAAAGATGCTGTCTGTGTTGACTAGTGGTGTCTTTAGACATGGAGTCATTCTCTTCTTTTTGTTTTTCAGATCCTTCTGGCTTCTCCAATGACTTACTAGCTATAGGTTCCTAATGTAAAGTGAGAGTAAAAGTTAGTTTGGGCTGATACAATTTTGCTTCAGTTATAAAAATCAAGTTATACTTTACACTGATGTTTTCCCAAAATGTAATTATTATATTCATAGGTTGCTTTTACTATTTTTAAAAAACTATTATTATGCAAAATAGAGCAAAACAAAGACAAAAACAAACGAACAAAAAACTTCTCATTCTTCAAAACTTTCAATAAGATTCCGAATCATTTCCTCACCGTACCAGCTCTCAAATTATAGTCCTGTGATCCCCAACCTTTTTGGCACCAGGGGCTAAGGTGAGCAGAAGACAACTTTCCATGGACTGGGGGTAAGGGTGATGGGAGGGATACATACCTCAAATGCCCCATACTATGGGGTTCTGGCTCCTATGAGAATCTAATGCCCTGTTCATCTGACCGCAGGCAAAGCTCAGGCAGGCGGCAAGAGGAAGCTTCCCTGGCCCACAGGCTACACACCAAGGTCAGTTCAAGGCCCGGGGTTAGAGAACCCCATACAATCTATTTCAAGAAGCACCTAAAGTTGGGTGTGGTGGCACACGCCTGAATTCCAGCACTCGGGAGGCTGAGGCAGGTGGATCACTGTGAGTTCGCAGCCAGCTTGGGCTACATAGTGAGTTCAAGGCCAGCCTGAACTAGATAGCAAGACCCTGTCTCAAAAAACAACAAAAAAGAACCACCTACAGATTCTTAAGCCTATTAAGGAATTATACTACTATCCCAGGAATCTACACTGACCTTTTTATCAGGTACCTATACTGCAGATAATCTATATTCTAAGAGAAACAATACTCAACAATATCAACCTGAAAAAAGCCATTACATCAGTGAACTACTTTAAAATAGACACTTTTTAAAATTCTTCTTTCTCCTTTAAGAACATAAGGCAAATGAATCTTTTCTGACTACTGTTTTGAGCTATTAAACATGACACATCTATAATCTTTACCTGAATCTCCATGGCTGCTTCCTGTTCCTTCATTGGGGCATCACTCTCAATTTCTATTTCACCTTTGTGAGTTATTTTTGTGATTGGTCGTCTTTCCACTTCTCTCTGCTCTTTCTCAATCATCTCTATGGTCTAAGAGAAAATTTTTAAAAGATTATATTTGAAATATGTATTTCCAAATGTACACTTAAAATACTAGGAGCTTTCGTAAAAATACACAAATCATTATACTTGATTTGTAATCTTTAGCATACACTGAGTGTTTAAATGTGCTTGCTGACTTAGTGCTTTTTAGCAGCTGCCACAGGGAAATAAAAACTATCCTGCTCTTAGATCCTAACTTGATGTTCTAACATCCTCCACAACAGCAATTTATTTAGACATCAAAAAATAAATCAGGCAGTTCCTATTAGTGTCCCCTGACTGAGCCGGTTTAGTAACAGTGGTAATTCACAGCTTAACAAGCTCAGCAACAAAACATAAACATTTAGCCAGGATGGCAGTAAGCAGCAAAGGCTGCTGGGAGGGAGCAGAATGGGGAAAGGAAGGTAAAAATAGACTTGCTCATCTATCTTGCTTTCATTAAGTGCAAATCATCCTTAAAGAAAGAAATCAGGGGCCGGTGAGATGGCTCAGCGGCGTAAGCGCCTGCCTTGCAAGCGCGAGGGCCCGAGTTCGACTCCCGGAACCCACATACGAAAAAGGGGCCGGTGATATCGCTCAGCGGCACGGGCGCCTGTTGGCGCGTGAGGTCCTGAGGTCGACCCCCCGGTACCCACAAAAAAAAAAAAAAAAAGAAAGAAATCAGCTATGTGGCCCACGACCAACCTCATCTCCAATCCAGAGGACACTTACAGCATAACATACACACGTGCATATTGAGTATATTTGAGATACAGAGTTTAAAAAAAAAAGCAGCAGTAAGAGTATTTTAAAAATAAAAGGAGAAGAAACTACACAAGATGAAGGTGAAGAAACATATAGATAGATACAATGTATCAAAGCAAGGCCTCTCGTCCTTCAAACAAGACTGGGCATACATCTACGTTCAGGTTTAATGCTCAGCAGCAGGTATCATGGGTAAAAGGTAAACCATGTAGAGCTAAAATGAATGATAACCATTATTTTCTATAATAAACAGGCAACATTCTGAGGCTACTGTAGTAAAAATACTGGATCATATGGCTCTCTCACTGTAACAACAGATCTTAAGTCACATATTAACTTATCTTTAAAGGTATTTCACATTCACAATCCCCAAATGAAAAACTCTTGGCACCTACATCTTTCAGAATTTTTTTTTAGTTTTAGAAATGCAGTGTAGTACACACACTGTATTGTGCAACATTTCGATTAGATCTGAGACAGCATCGTATAATTAAACATACAGCATTTCTGTGAATGTGAACATTTACATGTGGAACTCATGAGATTTTATCAATAAATTAAATTAGAAGGAAAAAACCTGTTTGGAGCTTTTGCTACTTGAAACTTTAAATAATAAGGGATTATAAACTTGTGCAAATTTTTATTTGGATTTACCTGCTTTTATAAATTACCAATATTCATAAAACCTTCAGACTGTATTTATGAAAAGTACATGTAATTAAGAAAAGGTTCACCTATTTTTCTACCTTGATTTGCAAAATATAGTAGAAATGAGAATAGAATTTAAGAAAAAACAGAATTTAAGAAACACAGAGAGCCAGTTGCTCTGCAGTGCACCAGTAGTGGGAGCTACTTGGGAGGCCGAGGCAAGACAATCACTTGAGCCCAGGAATTAAGGGACCACACCAGGCAATAAAATGACACCCCAACTGGGGAGGGGTGGGGATGAAAGAGGAGAGGGAGAGGAGCAAGTGACTTCATGACAGAAAGTGCTGCTGTGTAATGGATAGAGAGTTCTCTCTCTATAATTTTCCCCTATGACTTAAAAACACAGGACGACCAAACACATATTGTGGATCTTCTTACATGTCTGTTTTCTCTGCGTCGCCAAGCAGCTAACTCTTTAGAAGCCAGTTCTTCTGAACTCATTTTTATAAGATGATCAGGGGTTACTTCTCCTTTCAATACTTTTTTAAATAATATCTGAAATGATATAAAAATGAGATGGGGAGACAAACACGTAAAAAAGAGGAGTTACAGTACATAAAACTGTAATCCATAAAGACATAATTCCGATGTCTGATTTACAAATACTTAATGATTTATACATTACCTAATACAGAGATTAAAGACAGGTTTTAAACCCTAAGGCAACAAAACACACATTTCATATAAAAGCCAACACAGCAGGGAAGCATGTATAGTAGAACCTTATACACCTATCCCGAAATCACAGTACGTCTATCCAGGGGCTGGGCACAGTGCTACATGCCTGTAATCCCAGCACTCGGGAGGCTGAGGCAGAAGAATACCAAATCTGAGCCAGCCTGGGCAACTCAGTGACTGCAGCAAGACCGGTCTCAAAATCCTAAGTTTTTTTAAAAGGGCAAAGCAGTGTAGTTCATTGTGAAGGCCCGGGGTTCAACCCCCAGTGGCACCAAAGTAAGTAAGTAGTTTACCCAGAAATAACATCTGTCATAACCAATCTACAGCATAGCAAGGTACTGCATAAAGACCTTTACTCAACATAATCCTTCCATATTTTTAAGATTTTACATGTTTAAATCCAGTCTTGAATTGGAACCAGAACGATCAACTTCAAGAAAAAAATCTAAAGGAAATAAATATTTATTTAATTACCAAGGAAAAGCTACTGGGCTGTACAATTCAAGAAGTATCTAAAGCCAGGCGTGGTGGTGCAAGCCTGTAATCCCAGCACTCGGGAGGCTGAGGCAAGAGGATTGCTGTGCGTCTGAGGCCAGCCTGGCCTATATAGCTGAGTATAAGATCAGTCTAAACTACGCAGTGAGGCCCTGTCACAAACAAACCAACAAAAAAAGAAGCATCTAATTCCTCTTGGACCACGACGGCAGACTGTACAGTGCGGACTTTTCTTAAGTAGATGTCTGAGTATTTCAAGAACTACTTCAGATCAGACACGGTTTTCCCTTAGTATCCACAGGGATATTAGTTCCAGGAACCCCATGGATACCAAATTCCTCAAACACTCGAGTCTCTTACACAGAATGATGCCTTCCTTGTATGTGTATCTGTGCATATTGCCATACACGGTCATGCGCACGTAACGCTTTAGTCAGTAACGGACCACATGCACGATAGTGGACTCAGAACATTCTGTCGCCAGGAGACAGGTAACACGTTCATGTAAATACACCCTGCAGTGTTCACACAATGGCAAAACTGCCTAACAATGAAGTTTTTGGAGTGCATCCCTGTTGTAAAGGAACACAGGACTGGAGTTTGAGTCATCTCTAGGATTACTTATGTAACACAAAGTAAGTGCTATGTTCACAGTTGTTATACTGCACTGTTAAGGAATAATGACTAGAAAACAAATTTGCATACATGTTCAGGACAGACACGGTCTTTTCCAGTATTTTGATCTGCTGTATGTGGAAGACTGACTGGACTGTAGAAGTACCCTTATACGAATTTATGCAAAAACTTCATGTAAGGAGGTTACATTTCATTACTTTCTACAACCTGGAGTCATCTGTAGCAATAATTACTGCTGGACCCAAGTAAATGTAACACAGAAGCGATGACTCATGCTGGATGCACTCAGCGTGTTCATCAAAGGTGCACCTGGAGCCTGGCACGCTGGCACTTGGGAGGCTGAGACCAGAGGACCTAAGTTTGAGGCCGGCTTGGGCAACATACTTAGACCCTGTCTCAAAATTTAAAAAAGGATGAAGATATCTCAGCGCAAAAGACCCAAGTTTAATCTCCAGTAATGGGGAAAAAAAGGTCTACCTAGATTTCCTAACTCTCAAAAAATTAGAGGTTACATTAATGTTTACTATATAGCTAAAAGACAGAACTAAAGTTATTTTAGTAAAAATTTTAAAATCATCATGGAGGGCTGTGTTTTGTTATTGGTTGGGTTTTTTTGTTTTTTTTGTATCACTTCTTTGCCCAAGCTGTTTTTGTTTCCTGGGCTCAAGCAATTCTCCTAGCTCAGTCTCCCAAGCAGCAGGAATTACAGATGCATGTGACCAGGCCCCGTTTCAGGGTTTTGTTTTTTTTTTATCTAAATGTAATTTATATTTTAGGCTTACATCAAAAGCAGTGACAAAACTTTAATGAAGTTTAACTTCATAGAGTTTCTAAAGAAAATACATGAACTTTTTAAATAATCTGTATCACACAAGGGAGAGTCAAGGAAAGAAAATTCACATAAATCAGGGTAAGATGAGTAGTATTTCAACAGCATTATACAATACTACTTATTACTATGCAGAATCCATGAATCGGTACCAACAATATTTCACTAGAAGCATGTAAGCATGTTCTGGACTAGGGATACAGCTGAGTGATAGAGTACATGCTTTGCAGGTGTGATGCCCTGGGTTCCATACCCAGCACCAAACAGAACAGAACATGTTCTAAACCAAGAGGTACAGGAACTGTACAGTACGGTTCCAATTAATAAATTATGCATCTATACTATTACACTCTTAATCCCAATGTAAACAGGAAAGTTGGAAGCATGAATATCTATAGACATGAACAAAACATACTCACATTGTTTTTAGGATCTTTCAGATTGAACATCAGACTTCTGTATTTGTTCTTATATTTAGCATCTGTGTCCCGAAAAAAGGAGAAAAGCTCTTTTTCAATTTTTGTGGCAACTTTTGCTGCCTTTTCCTCCGGTACCTTCAAATTTGAGTCTGTAAGTCTTAAAATCAGAACAATCCAATTACTTTTAGGGCACACGAAGCAGGTTACTGAATCTTCTGCAATACCAGTGCGCGTTACCTTTTCATGAGAATGTCCTTCAAGGAATGCCTGACACTCTGTCTGATCTGATCCGCAGAAGGCTTGGAAGCAGGGGCAGCAGCAGGATGCACACTAGGCACTCCTTTTTCCACTTTCTTCTTCCTTATCTCTTGCTTCTCATGAGTACCTGATTTGAACAAGTATCAAAACTCATTCTACTGTTTTCAAAAACATAATTTATAATCAAAATTAACTGAGAAGTCTCTATAACCCGTAGTCCTTATTGAAATCAGAATCTAGTATATACTGAAATGTTCCTGACATTGAAATTCTAATGAAAATGAATGGTGATTAAAAAGCTATAAACTGTGCTGGGGATATAGCTTAGTGGTAGAGCACTTGCCTAGTATGCAAGGCCTTAGGTTCAATTCCCAGCACTGGAAAAAAAAAAAAGCTATAAACTATGCTTTATCCCCAATTTAGATAATGGCTGTTCAGAGCTGCTTTTCACATGTACGCATTAATTCGCTATATGTACATTAGAAAGCCATTTAGAAAATCTGACCTGAACTTATTAGGTGAACAGATCATTTAATGACCTTACAAATATCATTTTAAGCATCAATATTAAGCATTTTTTTATGTACTTGTCACTCCAACAATTCTTAAGGCTATAATTTTTACTATCTTCATGGCCTCACTTTCCCACAAAACCCAACGTAAATTAGATAGTACACTATTACTACTCCCTTGTATACGTAGTACCTTTATTCCTTCTCCTTTAAACATCTCAAACCTTGATGAAAGCCAATTTTTATCCTTCACACAAACAGGCTACAAACATCTGAAAATAACTGCAGATAAATAAGCACTGGCACTTACAGATCTTATTTTAAATCTGTAATCATAAACACCAACTAAGTAATTCAACCTTCAGCCCCATTAAAATTTCCCAACAAACCTGCTCGCTCTTTTTTCAAAGCATCTATTTCACACTTTTTTCTCTTCTCAAACCAGCAACAGTAGCTTTCCACTTTCGCCCTCATTTGATTTGCCCACTCACATCTCACTGAGGAAACAGAAAATGTCACGTAGCACACCTTGCCATCAGCAAGGTGACCTTCCTGTACCAGTCTTCTTCTATCTGACCACGTATAATACTCCCTACTATAGAGTGAGCATCCCTAAACCCAAAGCCCCAAGTCTGAAAATTTTTAACATGGACAAGATGCTCAAAAACTTTCAGATTTTGGCCAGAGCAATAAGACAAAAGGAAGAAATAAAGGGCATCCAAATAAGAAAGGAGGAGGTCAGTGGGCAGAATTTTATATATTAAAAAACCTCAAGACTTAACTAGAAACCTTTTAGAAATGATAAATGAGTCAATATGATTGTAGAATATAAAATCAATATATGAAAATCTATAGCTTTTTATGAAATAAAAATTTTATGAAATGAAATTGCTGGGAAGTTAAGAAAGCAACTGCATTCTCAATGGCTACAAAAAATAATAGCTACCTAGAACGAAGCTACCTACCAATGAAGTGAACGATCTCTACGACAAAAAGTACAAAACACTGGTGAAACAAACTGAAGACCCCCCCCAACAAAACCATATTCATGAATTGAAATATTGTTAAAATGTTCATGTTACCCAAAACAATCAACAGATTCAATACAATATTTATCAACATATGAATAACATTCTCCATGAAAATAGCAAAGGATACTCCTATAATTTGTAGGGAATCACAAAAGATTCCCAAAGAGCCAAAGCAATCCTGAGCAGAGAACAAAGGTAAAGGCATTAAAATATCTGACTTCAAGATATACAACAGAGTAACAGTAACCAAAACAGCATGGTAATGGCATAAAAAAAAAAGACACATAAACCAATGGAACAGTACAGATAATCCGGAAATGATTTTTTTTGGAGACAGTCTTGGCTATGTTATTCAGGCTGGCCTTGAACTACATTGCCCAGGCTGGCCTTGAACTTGTGGTGATTCTCCTGCTTCAGCCTCCCAAGTGCTGGGATTACAAGTGTGCAACACCATGTCCAACTTACAACCAACTGATTTTTAATAAAGGCAACCAAGAATGTACACTGGGTGGTTCTTAGAAAACACACATGCCATAATATCTTCTTTAACAAATTTCTTGACTACACATCCTCCTAGCTACCACACCATTTCTGTTGCCTTACACAGCAAAACACCTGGAAAGAGTTACCTGTAATAAATACTTTCAGTTCATTACCTTTACATTCTTCTATAAACTACTACAATTGGTTTTTGTCCCTACTGCTCCACTAAAGCCATTCCAGTCATCAATGATGTTTTTTTCTTTTTTTTTTTTTTTTTGAGACAGGATCTCGCTATGTAGCCCAGGTTGGCCTCGAACTCCTGGCGATCCTCCTGCTTCAGTCCCCTAAGTGCTAGGATTACGGGCATGTACCGCCACACTGGGCAGTTATCTCTGTTTCACTAAATCACAGATTTAACAGTGTGTGTTCACTTCATTAGACATCCAGATATACTGACAAACTGCACCTGGCTTTGGGCCGCCCTGGTTTTCCAGATCTCCTCTTTCCTCACAGGCTACCTCACCTCTTTTGTCTCGTCTCTTCTGCCAGATCCTCTTCTCCCAAATTCTAATGCTGGTGCTCTAAGGCTCTGCTTCTGCTTCTTCACTACGGAACTCTCTAACTGTTCATATCTCCATGCATGGTTTTAAGTAACGACCATGCACTGAGGAGACCTAAATGTATACACCTGCCTCCGAAGTCTTGTCAGCTTCAGACTCATCACCCAAAGGTGTCCTCAAGTATCTCCGCCTGGATGGCTAACGAAGCTTTAATGACCAGAACTTTTCAGTTTTCCTCCCATCTTTTTCTCATCTCAATAGATGACACCAACATTTTACCCAGATATTCTCTAAGATTCTTTCATTTACTTATATCTAGTCCACTAGCAAGTCCTGTCAACTCTACTATAAAAGCTATCTTAACCTGGCCACTTCTCACTACCACCATTGTACAACTGTCACCCGCCACCACCATTTCTTGCAGAGGACACTGGTTCAGACTCTTAGTTGGTATGCTTTTTCTCCTGCCTCCTAAAACTTAGTATGCACGGAGCAACCAGAGTGATCCCTCGCTCCATGTAAAACTCTCTGAAGGTTGCTCTTAATATTCAGAATAAAACTCTTCTCTAACTCCTCTTGTATTATTCTATCTCTCATGCATTACTTTCCAATCCCTTCACACTAACTTCCTCCCATAAATGCCAAACTTGTATCTACCTCAAAGGTTACAATTATTGTGCCCCTCACCTATATCCTCCTCCAAAAACTCTGCATCTTTCAATTTCCACAAATTACCACCTCCCTCCATCTAAAACAAAAGCTTCCACCTCTCTCCCTTACTGTGCCTCTCTATCCCATCACCACATTTTTTCTTCAGTCTCTAAAATAACACACCATTTGCTTACTTTTCAACTTACTGTTTTCCTTCTCCCAGAAGGAAAAGTGCCTTAGTGCTGTTAAGGCAAGAGCCACAGGTTCACTACTGCTTCCTCAGAATTCAGAATAATTCTTTTTAATTACAATATGACCAATCATCTGAACTACTTTGTCATTAAAATGTTAATTTAGGCCGGTGAGACGGCTCAGCGGCTTAAGCGCCTGCCTTGCAAGCGCGAAGGCCCGAGTTCGACTCCCGGAACCCACATACGAAAAAGGGGCCGGTGATATCGCTCAGCGGCACGGGCGCCTGTTGGCGCGTGAGGTCCTGAGGTCGTCCCCCCGGTACCCACAAAAAAAAAAAAAAAAAAAAAAAGTTAATTTAAAAAATTTCCCTAAATACAGTTTTCAAACTTTCAAGTCGCGAACTTTCACAGGTGTACTGTATAATATTCACAGGCGTACCATGTAAGACTCACTTTGTCAGATCATGAACGAATTCAACTTACAAACATCCTCCCAGAATGGAACTCATTCGTAAGTCAGGGACTTACTATAAACTAACTGTGCATGAAACAAGATATAAATAAATTAGGACATAACAATTTCTATTAATCTCACTGCCTGATTTTGAAGCTGTGCAAATAATGTTTGTAGCCTCTTTTGGTATTTTTTCACTTTTTTCTTCTGAGGATCTCCGAGGTAAAATTGGTTGTCCCATCTTTCGCAGAGGAGCAAGCTGCCATTTTTTTATTTCATTATCTCTATGGTCTGATGAATTTCTGCCTTCAGGAGATTCCTGGAAAAACAGTACATAATTTGTTAGCATTAAAAACTGCTAAATAATCTTTAAATATAAAACAAGCATCAGTAACACATGGATAAATGCCAGGCGTGGTGGTGCATGCCAGTAATCATAGCATTCGAGAAGCTGAGGCAGGAGGATTGTCATGAGTTTGAGGCCAGCCTGTACTACAGAGTTCAAGGCCAGTCTGAAGTACAGAGCAAGAGCCTGCCTCAAAAAGCTAAAAAAAAAAAAAAGTACATAGATAAAAAATTTTAAACCAAATTGGTATTATGACATATGAAGAAAGCAAATATATTTTAGCCAATTAAACATTTAAACAGTTTTTTAAAAGATGTACAAAAATAGGTCTTATTAGTAAAAAGATTCTCATTCAAAATCTACGAGATAAGCATCTATCTTCTGCAGAACATGCAACAAACTGCCTATAAAGGAAGAAAAAAATAACATAAGAGATCACAGTCCCAAAAATGTTAGTAAAAAGAAAATTACATATAAGATAATAAACAGTTCTTAGTTGGCTGTAGATACAAAAAAGGAAATTGTGGAGAAACAAGCATATATATTTTTCAACATATTTCTAAAGCAAATGAAGTCACACTTGCTGATAATAAGTGTATCAATGAAGTTCTCAGTGTGTTTAAATACATGAGGTAGAATAAATCATCAATATACTTGTGACTCTGGCCCTAATTATAACCCACAAAGAATTACAGTGGCACCTCGGTTCACAAACTCAATTCTCTCCACGATTCTGGTTGCAAGCCGAACGGAACAAGAACTGAATTATATTTCCCCATTAAGGTCAACACTGAACTTAACCATTGAATTTTATTTGGTTCTCATCCAACTTGGAGGTTTGCAACCAGAATCATGGAAAGAATCAACTTTGTGAACAAAGGCTGTACTAGTGAAACTGGAATTCTGAGATACCCGAGAGAATTTAATCACACACCAATGTGCTTGCAAGATAGGAGGAAGAATACTGTGCATAGATACAGAATCGTTAAGTTTTAAGACAGAGTTATATAGCTGATTTTCTCTAGAATAGAAATCCTATAATTGTCTCTCTACGTGTTTTTTTACCTCTCCAACTAAACTTCCTTGAGTGCAGGAACACGTTTCAATGTATATACTAAGTCTGATTGTACCATGCTCGATACACAATAGAAACTCAATAAATGGTTTGATATAAACATGCAAGGATAAAAAGTGACATATGAAAAACATTCTTCATAAACTAACATCAGAAAGATTCAAAGATTTAATAGTTCACCATAAAAAGAAAAGGAGATAATGATCACTTGAAAGGTACATATATTTACAAAATCAGACTTCCTTTTTTGATACAGATACTGGAGAAATTTCTCAAAATATTAACAATATTAATGTCTTATTATGTCTTTTCAAGCAAGACAAACAACTCATGATAATACAATATATTTTTAAATGGCAAAGAAGTTATAGATAAAAGGTAATGATTAAGAGTTAATGACACATGGAAGTTTCCCAAAGACCTGCTACAAACTGTTCTTAATAGAGCTCTCAGGTCCTGATACAATCTGATTCCTGAAGTCTTGTCAAGCAGAAAATGTTATATGCTGCCAGGACTCGGCGACCTGAAACTTAACCCAGATTTGTCACATAAGGACAATCTGAAAGAATTAAATTTGTAAATAATGGAGAAGACGCTGGAGAAAACAAGCTCATGCTTTTTTTTTTTTTTTTTTTTTTTTTTTTTTTGGTCTTTTTGAGACACAGTTCCACTATGCAGTTGACACTGGCCTTGAACTCGCTTTGTAGCCCAGGCTGGCCTAAAACTTGCAGCAATCCTCCTGCCTCAGCCTCCCAAGTGCTGGGATTACAGGCGTGTGCCACCACACTCGGCTCTAACCTCATCCTCTTCAATCTGAACTAACTACTTTTATCATGCAGAAAAATTAGCTTTAATAGGGAGGCTTCAGAAAACTACACTTTTTCAGGGATGCAATTTTAGTTCAAATTGAAAAACTTCCAAACAGATCTACTTAAAGTGGAAACATATTCTCTCATACTGTTTTCCAAATGAGAATTAGAACTGTTCTTTCTAGAAATGCTGTAGAGCATAGTAACAAATCGGAATGTTTTGATTAAAAGATTTCTATGGCTTCTTCCCAACTCTAAATTTATGTTGTCTCTTGGATCATTATACTTGCCTATTTTTATACATTTGTTACCAATGTGTTTCCTCCCCAGCAGGACTCTAACCAACCCAGGGTTAGAAAAAGCACAGGTAATAAAAAGGAATATAAGGAATAAAGAAAACTTAATAAAATAAAACTGAGTGTCCTTTGTATATTCCTCTTGTTAAAGACTAAATATCATAAAATTTATTCCTTTTTGTGTGTGTGGTGATGCTGAGGATCAAACCCAGGGCCTTGCACATGCTACACAGATCAGCACTGTACCACTGAGCTATATCCCCAGCCCCTTGAACAATTTTAAAAATTCTTTCAGAGTAGTTAAAATATAAATGCAAGACCAGGGAAAACTGACAACTTACTATGACTTCACATTTTAAGAGAAAAATTATGAGAGTCGCAAGAAAATATGGAAACAGGGCCGGTGAGATGGCTCAGCGGTGTAAGCGCCTGCCTTGCAAGCGCGAGGGCCCGAGTTCGACTCCCGGATCCCACATACGAAAAAGGGGCCGGTGATATCGCTCAGCGGCACGGGTGCCTGTTGGCGTGCGAGGTCCTGAGGTCGACCCCCCGGTACCCACCAAAAAAAAAAAAAAAAAAAAAAAAAAAAGAAAATATGGAAACAAAGGTAAAAAAATTACTTCCCTTACCAAAAAAACAACAACAAAAATTCTTCCAACCTGAAAATAACACTGCCAAATGGTTAAAGGATTGGTAGATATTTACAGCCTAAAAAGTTTTTGTTTGCAGTACTGGGGGCCAAAGCTAAGTCTTTCCCATTGAGCTACCAAATGGTTAAAGGATTGGTAGATATTTACAGTCTAAAAAGTTTTTGTTTGCAGTACTGGGGGCCAAAGCTAAGTCTTTCTCATTGAGCTACACACCCAGACCTTTTTCCAATTTCTTATTTTGAGACAGGGTCTAAGTCACTAACTTGCCCAGGCTGAGCTCAAACTTGCAATCTTCCTGCTTCAGCCTCCCAGAGTGTTAAGATTACAGGCCAAGTGAAGCTATTTTTACAGACATTTAGCAAGCTCAACTTTTATGTAAGGCCACAAGAGCACACACACACAAGCACCTTATCTCAGAAAATTCAAGTACCAAACTACAGACTAAGACTGGCACAAAAGATGATGGGAAATAAAGAGTTCCAGGCTCTGAATACATCACTATCTGGTTTCACTCAGAATGCCAAACAAACGTTCAATAAAAACCAATACATCTTTATAAAAAATAAATTTAAAAATATACACCAGAACACTGACATCTAAAAAAGAAATTTCTAAATTTTCATTGTTCATACAAAGTTCTAAATAACAAAATGTAATGGAAAGCATACCCGTTTTAAAATTTTGACCTTGTGCTTCACTGTATCATCTGTACATCTGGTTTTGTCATTTGTTGTCATGTGCTTTGATAATCCGAGTTTTTCACACTCCATTTTTTGATCTTCACTATGAACTTCAACTGTACCTTGATTTTCAAAATAATCTGTGTCTAAACTTTCAGTCTTTTTATCTTCTTCAGCACAACATCTTACACACACATACTCTTTGTCTTCCTCTCCCATCCGCTGCGCTTGAGAAAGACTCAGTCCAACACAATCACCATGAAACCAGTCATCACATCGCCCACAGCCAACCATAAACCTGAGAAAAACAAAAGCAGAAATGGGCATTTTTAAAAACTAATGTGAAAAGTGAGACTGAAGTAAATTTTCAGTGCGATTTTTCTGTTATCTTGCATGTTTTCTACCCCTACCCATTCCTTAAGTTCAACACAGAGCAGCATTCAAGGAATATTCTATGAAAATGAAACATTTAAGACTTCAAATATTTCCCCTCTGGTACAAGTGAGAAAATACTTGGCGGGGGGGGGGGGTGGTTTGTACAAAATACCATTAGAATAAAAACCAAGAAAAAAAAAATCACTGGAAATACAGAATATGTATAAAACAAAGTATAAGTTCTCTTCAATGAGGGGTAATAATTTCGTATCTCTGCTAATTTCATCACTATCCATTCAAGTTACAGCTGTATTACCTAAGATCTGAAATACCACATACAACTGTGGAAGAACTGTGTAAGACTGTCACATGACAAAAAGAAAGCAGTGAGAAAAATAAGTCAGAAACTGAACAGAGCCTCTCAAGCTGTTTATTAACCACATTAACTTAAGCTCAAGCTGTACAGGGGCACGTGGTGTCACACAAGTTCAGCTGAACAATCTTCTTACGCACTCTGGGGGATGAAGGACATTCTTACTAATGTCCCTGTGTTTTGGATAATCGACTGAGTGGTAGTTTCCCCTTCACTGCATTTTAACTAAGAAATAAACTAAGCGCAGAAGCACAAGATATGTGGTTCTAAAAAAGCTATTAACCTAATACAGAGAACTTACAGTTAACTTTTGAATAAAGTCACAAGATATATAAAGTGATTTAGGGGGAAAATTCTTTTTACTTTTTAATCCATTAAGCTATAAAGCTCACTTCACATATTCATATTTAGCATCTCTTTTTGTTCTTCAGGCCAGTAATTCATGGTATATTTGAATGAATGATTCAAGTATATTCTTTAAACATGTAAGGATTTTGTGATTTTCCTAGTAGTGTCACCACCTTCTCAAATGCCTTTGAAAAATTTTAGTGCAAAAGGATGCTAAAGGTAATACTGAGCGATACGGCTAACTTGCTCTAAATACAGCAGAGGTCCTGTTTACAGTGTGAGAACTACATCAGAACACCATCCTTAAGAGGGATTTCTAAAGTCACGCCTCTAAAGCAGTACTTCCTTCTCTTCTTCCTTTCACGGCTTTCCACTGTGTGCCACACTACTGCTATGCTTTAAGGCTTCACGTCAATTAAACCTCACCAGTGATGCTTTGCCAGCTTTATCACTGAGTTACTCATCCTTCCAAAAGTGAATTTGGCTTGAAAAATAAAAATACAAAATGCTTTGGATTCACAAGGCCAATTAAGAAACTTTCAAACAATGTAATATTTGTTAAAAGTTTCTCTAGGCTTCAGAATTTTGATGGCTTCATGTTTCTATTCCAATATTCCAGTCAACAGGAAAAATATGTTTTCAATACAGGTGCTTTAATGTTCATTTGAGGTTGTAAAGTTAAAAGAATTATTTCTTGAAAGCAATCATCTAATATGAATAGCTTTGAGATACTGAAGGAAAAAGTAAATGGTGATGTCCCTTTACTCTCACAACCAAAACTCTATCATGATTCTTCAAAGGAAGTCTGGAATTGGTTTCAGTAAAAACCCAGACCATGCCTCTGTCCCAAATCCAATTCTAAATGTCAAATTACAAAGCACAAGTGTTTTCTAACATTTATTTTACTTAATCTTTATAACCATAAAATTTATCAATTATTACACCCTGGTTTGTTTGAAGTTTTTTCTGGAAATGTCCCACTCATACTTGAGAGGCCTGAAAAGCAAACCTCTAAACTATTAAGATAACACTGGGTTTGATGTAAAACGGTGTTGTTAAATAAATTTTTCTGAGACATTGGGGAAAATGGCAATGACCGTATCCTACTGGAAAGTAAATTCATTTTAGAATAGAACTGATTACCCAAAAATGTAAATACTGATCATTTTTTAGTCTAACACTGGAAAGTACCATGAACTTTTTAGATTGTTCAAAAAAAAAAAAAAAAAAAAAAAAGGAAAGAAAAAGAAAAAGAAAAAGATGGCTTCACACACAAAATGTACTTTTTCTTTCAGGTACCACTCTACTTTAAAAAACATGAGCAATGGGGGAGGGACACAGTAGTGAGACTGCAGCAGTGGGAGTTGGCTCACATTTATTCTCTCATTTCTGACTCTGTCCTTCAATTTCTGATTACCAAGGAAATCGCCCTAAGGAAAACACTGTAACCTACACAGTAAATCTGACTACAAATGAATGTTATGTGGCATTTAGCTCTGGGTCAGTTAACTGAAGAGTGCGGCAATACTTGTGCTGTCTTCTATGTTCATATACAAGTCAAAAAAATAAACTACATCCACTATAAAACAAAAAAAATTTTTAAATTCTTATCTATTTTCTTTTTGGCAAGAGCCAAACATGCTTAGAACATGTTCAAGTTTTTTCAAAGTAAACTACAGAGGCGACTCTGACGACTCCTGATCTTAACAAATGCACGTCACAATCTCACTAACACTGTAGGTGTTACGCAAGATGGATCTTTAAGTGACAGCCCTAGACCATGTTACTGGGACTATGTATGTCCTCACTACATCCAACATGCAAGGATTCTATTCAACATTAAATAGTTATTGACAATGTAATCTGCAGAGAAATTTAAAAAATACTTAAAATCCTGAGAAATAAATTTTTTTGTGAAAATGTCCTTGTTTGAGTGCCTAAAACAACCCATTTTGCTGAGATTTTGTGTTTAAAATGTCACCCAGTCTACAACATGGTCCAAGAAAGCACAATGCAAATTAAAGATGCAAGGTATCTTCCGGAGAAGTAGGAAAATAGAAACCACAAGGTAGACAATACGAAAAGACTAAGACTTGTTCCTTTCAAAATGCCAAATACGCTGAAAGGTTCAAACCCACATTTAAAAAAAAAAAACAGGACTAAACGGTCTAGTTTTTAAAATAATATGTGTTTGGTGTAATGTTGAATCGGGAAAATGGAATCAAAAGAATAGCATAGTAAAGAATCAGTATCTACTGTCAGAATACACAGAAGCTGCTTATTGTTAAATACTGCAACTGGCTATACCATGAACATCTGTATTACAAAATGTAATTTCCAACTGGATGCATAAGGAAACTAATCCCAGTTGCAAAATGCGTAAGATACTAAAGAGTTTAAACAGAAGCAAAACTGTCACAAGTGCTAGAAAATCTCACATTTATTGTATTAACACCCTTCAATGTGACTAGTGCATCAAGGGATTAAAATTATTTCCATTTATTTTGCTAATAAATTTATATCCTTACATGTGGATTAAAATAGGAAAATTATGTATTGTGTGAAAGGTACATTTTTTGAGTAAACTCAATATATGCAAATACAACATAAAGTAGCAGTGAAGACTAGTTAAGTATTAATCTCTCAGGCTCCTTTATTGACAACACTGAAGTAATATGAAAAGCGCTTCCAAAACTGATTGTTTCCGGTGTCAGTTTATGTTATCCAGACTCTATACATCTAACATTCTAAGTCATTTTCCAGACTTGGATCAATAAAACTAGATTTTATACAGAAGAGTCTAAAGGTGGCATTAAGTTATAAAAAGATTTTTTTAAATGAAACTAACACCTAAACCTGACTTTACAAGATAACCACTGATGTTGATGAAGTGATATCGCATCATTAAAAAGTCTGGGCAAGGGCCAGGCGTGGTGGTACACACCTGTAATCCCAGCACTAGGGAGGCTGAGGCAGGAGGATCGCAGCAAATCTGAGGCCAGCCTGGGCTACATAGTCAGTTCAAAGCCACCCTGGACTACACAGTGAGACCGTGTCTCCAAAAAAATAAATAAATAAATAAGAGAAAGAGGAGTCTGGGCAAACTCCTGAGGACAGGGCCATTGGAACACTAATGTATCTATAAAAAGCTACCGTATAACATACTTGATGCCGAAGTTTCCACTTCTCTATCCACTTCAGTGTGATGTTTAGAAGATTCTAGCAGAAGGACAGGGGCTGACTTTTTATTAAAAGGGCACTTAACAGCACCATTCAAACTTTAATTCTCTTAGGTCTAAAAATAATAAGCTCACTTTACAGTATCTGAATAAGGTGTGCTAAATGAAAAACTGTGAGTATATAAGTGGCACAAATACAGCACTGTATTCAAACAAGTTACAACATTTAAAAATGAACTGTATTTTGTTATAAAGTAACCCCCAGCGTTAAAACTAGGGCTTGGACTAAATCATAAATGAAGACCTGTGACATGAAACTTGTATTTTAGAAAACAGCCCCATACCTCCCCCCCATTCTCCCCAACTACTCCTTCCCTATCAAAGTAATGTATTACAAAATACTTTAATGTCCCTCTCTGAGTTTAATTTTTATGTAATCTAACAATGATGGAAAAAGTCACTCTAATATTAACATTCAAGCTATTTCTTTTTATCGTATCAGTGCTGATAGAAGCTCCAACAGCAGTCTTGTAGATGCATGTTCCACTTCATCTCGTTTTCCTTTTCTTAAAAAAGCTAATAAAGAAAGAAATACA
Organism: Erethizon dorsatum; assembly: GCA_028451465.1. NCBI lineage: Eukaryota > Metazoa > Chordata > Mammalia > Rodentia > Erethizontidae > Erethizon > Erethizon dorsatum. The sequence continues at coordinate 57,347,579 of CM051830.1, read as the reverse complement.
CTGGGAGGAGAGAGGCAATGTCATAAAACTATTAAAGATGGAATCCTAAAAAATAATCAAAAGCAATGCTAAAACTCAACTCTAAATAATTTTGAAAGATCTGAATTTACAAGAAATTCTTGTAATCACTGGAACATTTCAAAAGTAGTACATATTTTCACTCTATTTCATGTTACATACAAATTCTCCTGGGTTATCAAACAGTTGTTTTAGCTGTCAAATTTTATTATAAGGTCAAGTTTGATAGTTTCAAGATGACAGTATGAAGTCTTTAATGTGCATCTTAAAAAAAAAACCTTCAAATGAAAAATAGAATTCCCATTATCACCTTTACATTTTATTACTAGTTCTTCTCAAGCCAATTAAAATGCAGTCTCCAAGACAGCATAACAATTTTCTGATTTGCAAAAAGGTTTTGGTTTTGTATTCAAATGCAATGACTAAATTACACTATCTGATTACAATGACAAAACATTTCCACGTGTATCAGCTGTTGATCAGACTATGCTTTTAAAAATGTAATAGGACACACAAGAATTCAAGTAGCTCCATCTTTCTATCATTATCCAGGACTGATGAAGGTTTTTGTTTTTGCAAAAAAGTCTTTGCGTGTTAAATCATTTCTTTCTATAAAGAAGTTCTTAGACCAATCCCACCCTCCAAAAATACAATTTCTCTTCAATGTACACATCACTCATATGCACACACACACCTGTTGCCATGTGGTTTTTTGCAAAACCCACACTGCTTGCTGGGAGCCCACATGGATTTGCTCTCAAATAAGGAGCTATGATCGGAACCTTCTCTTTTTACAGTAGCTATGTTGTCTGGAATGAACAACGGAGGCTCATCCAAAGAAAAACTTCTGCTGCTTCTTCTCTGACGAGGCTGCAGGTTCTTCTCAGGTTTTTTTAGTTTCAGCTTATCCTCTTCCTTATAGTGCTCAAGGCTGGGGTGTTCAGACTCTTCTTTCACGTGACTGGTGACTCTCGCTGCTGGTGCCTGCTGATGAGGCTTATGGCACAGTCTGTGGCTGGAATGTAACAAATGGCCCGGACTAGGATGACCATGAAGAAGCTTATCACTCAAAGAGTAGGTTAAAGGTTTAGAGGTTTGCACTGAATTTTGATCCTGTGATGTTTTTTTGAATACAGAATGAGCTTGGTTTTTCACAGCCTTAACCCCAGAATTACAACTTTGAGTCTTTGATTCTTTATCAATTTTTTTCCTCACTTTAATTGGCCTATGGAAATTTTGCTGGGATTCTGGTTCATTAGCATTTCGTTTCACACTTTTGACATTAGTTTTGTTATGCACTATTACATGCTTTGCTGCAACAATTTTCTTCAGAGTATCTGTGGTCACATCTTGCTTAGAATGAGTTATAGGTTTAGTATGTTTGGATTTGTTTTTTGACTCTACACAAGAAACACTACTTGACTGGCTACTTCTATCATTCTGAAGGTTTGCTGTCTCCTGAGACTCCATTTGGGTACTTTCAATAATATTCAACTGTCTTGAATTTTGGTCAGACACATCGTTAACAGCATTTTCTAAAACATTATCTTCTGGCTCAAAAGCATTAGTACCAACTGCCTCTAACGCTGATTTACTAAACTCGGTGCTCCTTAGCTGCATATCACTAGACTCTGTGTCTTCACAGTAACCCAACGGCTCCATTTTATTTCTCTGGAGGGAGTTCTCAGCTTCACCAACATCCACGGTATTCAGTTCCAAATTACACTCGGCCACTTCATCCACTGGACTGCACAGACCTGCCAGATTCTTTTCTGTGCTACCTGCATTTATACAAGCAACATCACCAGAGACACCAGCAGATGACTCGGATTCCTCAGTAATTTGGTCATCTTCACGGGATAATTTTACTATCTCCTCTGATTCCTTTTCAAGTTTTTCCTTTGCCCTCCTCCTTTCTTCAACAGTCTCATCCATTTTACCCGAAATGGAATCATTCTGCTCATCTTCCTCCTTACCTGAAAACTTAAACAATGAGCTGCTAACAGTCTTAATTTTACGTTCCATCAGAGCTTCGTTTTTCCTTTCTTCAATTGGGATACAAGTCTCTGAAAGAAGTGGACAATTTAATTCTTGAGGCGGCACACTGGCTTCTCCCTGATTATTACACTTAGGCTTGGACTCCAACCCAGCACCATCTTTCATTTCAAAGCAAGGTGACAATGAAGAATGACCTGAAGTCACTAGTACTCGCGGTACCACTTCAGTCTGTCCAGTATGTCGGCTGCTCCTTCTGTTCTCCTTCTGGTACTCAGGTTTCAGTGATGCACAGGCTTCCTCTTTAACCTGACATCTTTCTGGTGGTTTCGTCCCTGCCTTGGGGGCAGATACAGTCTTCCCAGATGCCTTTTTTGTGCTACTTAAGGGTGCGGCATTTGAACGCTTGGCAATAGTGCTTTGTCGCAAACTTCTCACTTGTTCTATCACAAGGGGAAAAAAATAAATAAAAATAACTTAGCTATTTTGCCATGTGTTTTTATTTCAGTAAAATTTAGAATATATCACTTTATTCTGACCTATAAAACTTATTTGATCATTTTAATAAAAATGTACTGTTATTTATAATCACATACACTGAAATATATGTAATTTAACATGTATATGTTAATTTTATATTTGTCAAAGTTCTTTGAATCTGGCAGAGGAAAAAAATTATGAAATTTGGAATGATATTGTAATTTACGACAAGATGTTTCTGGGTCTCCTTTCCATAAGAAACTGGAAGTAAAAATGAGTAAAATGAGATTCCTTTACTATTAATGCCTATGTTAAAGAATATATTTTTAAACATTAAATATTTCTAAATATTTTTTAAAAACCGGGTGTGGTGGTAGACACCTATAATCCCAGCACTCTGGGAGGCTGAGGCAGGAGGATCACCATGTTCAAGTCCCACCTAGAAAAGATAGCAAGACCCTGCCCCCAAAAATTTTAAATTTAAAAAGAGCTGGAGATGTAGCTCAGTGATAGAGCACCTGGGTTTCAACACCTAGTACTGCAATAATTAAAAAATTTTTTGTTGTTGTTGTTGTTTGTTTTTTGTGAGTACCGGGGGGTCAACCTCAGGACCTTGCGCGCCAACAGGCACCCGTGCTGCTGAGCGATATCACCGGCCCCTTTTTCATATGTGGGATCCGGGAGTCGAACTCGGGCCCTCGTGCTTGCAAGGCAGGCGCTTATGCCGCTGAGCCATCTCACCAGCCCAATAATTAAAATTTTTAAAAAATTCAAATGCCAGTAAAATTTGAACCTATCATAAAAAGGATCTATGGGGCCGGTGAGATGGCTCAGCGGCTTAAGCGCCTGCCCGGCAAGCGCGAGGGCCCGAGTTCGACTCCCGGATCCCACATACCAAAAAGGGGCCGGTGATATCGCTCAGCGGCACGGGCGCCTGTTGGCGCGCGAGGTCCTGAGGTCGACCCCCCGGTACCCACAAAAAAAAAAAAAAAAAAAAAAAAAGGATCTATGTAAGCTGTAAGATGCAACTTCAAAAGGTCTCTAATCCCTTTTTAAATGTTATTCCTTACATCACCTTTTAGCATTCAAGTTATTCTTAAAAAATGAAGCATATACCAGAGAACCACACATAGATCACTGAAAGAAAAAAAGAAATTTTTAAGATTTAAACCAAGAAAATGTATCATAAGAGAAAATAAAGGAAAATATGAAAAAATTTAATAAAGCTTCCCCATGTGTAAGAATGCCCTTTTTCTATACTGATAAACCCTCGAGGGGGAGAAACACAAAGTGAAAAGAACTAGAAAGAGAGCTAAATGATACACTATATAGAAAAACCACCAATATGTTAAAATTCAAAATATGAAGCTACTTCCAAGGCTATGCATATTCTAGCACCTCTAAATCCAAGTCCTCATGAAAATTACGTTTTAAAGTCTCCCTTTCAAAACAAAAGTCTACTATGCTCTAATACTTCAAACATTTCCCTACTTTATCATTGGACTACACTCCTTCTTTAAGAATCTGATAGAGGGGCTGGGGATGTGGCTCAGTGGTAGAGCTTTTGCCTTGCATGCACAAGGCCTTAGGTTTGATCCCCAGCACCACCAAAAAAATAAATAAATAAATAAAAACTCATAGACCAATGATGTATGTCCTCATTTACCTGGAACAATCCTGGGTGATGTTTACAATCCTCCATGTGATCTTTTTTTTTTTGTGGGTACCGGGGGGTCGACCTCAGGACCTCGCGCACCAGCAGGCGCCCGTGCCGCTGAGTGATATCACCGGCCCCTTTTTCGTATGTGGGTTCCGGGAGTCGAACTCGGGCCCTCGCGCTTGCCGGGCAGGCGCTTAAGCCACTGAGCCATCTCACCGGCCCTCCTCCATGTAATGTTTAACAGCACACTCTTTCACTCTTAAGTGTTGCAGTTAGGAAAATAATTCATATAGCTATCAAATATTAGGGACCTCTTCTAATTCCCCTAGGACTTGACGCACTGTCTATATATTAGGGAAATACTCAACACTTTTAATAATTATTTAGTGGATCATGAACTGTTTATCACATGCTTATTTGTATACTTCAAAAATAATTAAAATTTTAATATTTTATTTCAGATAATTTTTAAAACTTTGAAGACAACTCTATTCATCCTTAAAACGGAATAAATGAAGAACCCAGAATAAATGAATACCCATTACCTATTAATAAAGGAAAAACCTTCAACACTTAAGTGGTTCCTAAAAATGATAAAGGAATAGCATAATTGCTAAGATATCTAATAAGATATTTTTTTCTAATAGTGATTTATAAAGCAAAAGATAAGTTCACTTTTTCTGCTCCGAATATGAACTGTCTTAGTGTGAAGCCTGGCTCTTACAGCCTTAAAAAAAAAAATTTATTTTTCTACATTGCTCATTCTATTTCTCAAAGTCTCAAATACACATATGCCAAATAAGTAACTCTTTAAAAATGATTAAATATAAAAAGCAAGGAAAATTCAGGTAACTACAAACAACTAAGTTTCAAATCCCCACTACAGCTGCAATAAAGGGATCTTTTTTGAAATAGCATGAAATGAAAGGAAAAGAACTAGAGAACAGAAAAGAAAACAAGTTTTAGAAACCAAGTGAGATGATTCTAAAAAAACAGGACACAGGAGACCCATAAAGACAAGCAACGAAGCTGGCGGGTTTATTAAAACCCAACACCATAAACACCTAACCCCAAACTGGTGGCTTGTTCTCTGGAAAGAGGAAAAGAAAATTTCTAGACTAAGAAACATCAGGTACATTTGAGAATAGCAGGACAGTACAATACACTTACATTTGTGAAAATAATCTGTTGCATATACCTACAGCTAAGACGCTCCAATCAGCTCCTCTCAAAACCTGTATTACTACACACAGTATCTACTAAGCTATGGGGAAAACCCAAGTTCTGATATGAGGGATTCTGCCAAAAGACTGCAATCACGTCATCAAACAGAAATGGTCAAATTTCAGAGGCAGCCCACACACTTAGAAGCCCCATAAAGTGTTCATTCCCCATCCGGAGCAAACATATTGGAAAGCCTCTAACATAAAGGAAGAAAGCCAATCTTTAAAAAAAAAAAATTTAAAATTATACAAAGAAGTAAAAACTTTTTGAAATACCTTTAGTATCTCAATAAAAATAAAAGATACTACACATCCATAAAATAAGACTAGACTGTTACCAAAGGGCCGCTGCCAAAACAAAAGAACAATTGGAAATTACAAGTACAGAACTTGATAAAAAGGTCTGAGGATAAATATGAGATAATCTAAACAAGTAAAGGAAAAAGATAAAGAGGCAGAAAATAAGCAGAGTAAAGAAAATGGAAAGGCCATTTAATAAAAGTACTTCCAGAAAACAAGACTTGAGAAAATAAAGAGAATAATGAAATAAATTACTGAAGGAATTTTCCCAGACATGAAAAACCATTTTCAGACTAAAAGATCTAATTAAATCCTAGATCAATACATAAAATACACTCATACCAACGTACATTACCACGAAATATCAAAATACAGTACCAGAGCTGAAGAGGAAAATTACAAAAACTTCCAGAAGAAAGCACATAAACGTCTTTAAAAAATCAGAATAAACTTCTTACGAACGCTTAAGTTAGAAGAAAATGGAGCAACACCTTCCAATGCCTAAAAAAAAGATGATTTTCAGCCTTGAATTCTATGTCTGACCCAAAGCATGACTCCACTCTAAGAACAGATTCAATAAACCTACAAATAGAAAAAGTTTTAAAAGTACATCTGTATACTCCCTTTTCTCACAAGTTACTGGAAGAGGTGCATCGCAAAATGAAGGAGCTCAACCAAAGAGAAGCAAACAGGAAATAACAAAGCAGACTCTTCAAACGGATGCAAAAGGGACACCCTTGACAGATCTGTACCAGGCGCAGAGGGCTCACACCAGTCCACTGGGCAGCGCATCAGAGGCACCAGGAGATGTTTCCTCAATAAAATGAAAATGACAAGAGTACCCAATGGGCACAAATTTCTTCAGGAAAATTTAAGAGAACTGGAAGAATAAGATCTACAGTACACAAGTGAAAAGTAAAAACAATCAAATCTGAAAGACAAAATATTGTAGAGGAAAGGAAAAGTAACCACAGTTTTATTATGTGAATCATCTCTAGCAGTACAGCCATGGAAAACTAAGTAATTACTACTGATCTAACAAAACTATATATTGGAAGGATATGAAATATACATTTGTGTGAAGGGGCCAAGAAAAGGAAAAAGAATATCTGAAGTGTGACATCAAGAGATAAATACAAGCCGGGTGTTGTGGTGCACACCTCTAATTCCAGCACTCAGGAGGCCAAGATAGGAAGATTGTCCTGAGTTCGAGGCCAGCCTGGGCTATGTAGAGAGTTCAATGCCAGCCTGAACTGCATAGTGAGACACTGTCTCAAAAAAACAAAAAACAAAAACAAAAAAAATCAGACCAAAAAAGGAGCACCTGAAATCCCAGCACACTGGGAGGCTGAGGCAGGAGGACCACAAATTTGAGCCCAGCCCAGGAAACTCAGCACGATGGCCTTAGGTTCAATCCCCAGTACTGTCAAAAAAAAGTAGAAGCAATAGATGCATGGTACCTAAAGAGTCAAAGATAAATATCAAAATTAACCGAAAGAGTTAACAGTAGCTTCCTCTGGGGATGGGAAATGGGTGGTGGGTACTAGAAACTTGTACAACAAATTGATATAATTTCAGTTTTGATTATCAAAATGCAAACATCAAACATCAAAAAATATGATCTCTGCTTAGAAAGTTTAGAAGCTAACACATCTGTTCCTAGAGCTCTGATTTTCTAGCTGGACCTCTTTGGAAGGATTACCTTGTGCCATTAAACGTGGTGATTTTCTTGGTGATCTCACTGAGTTTTCTTCTACTTTGTCCCTCAAATTCCTGTTAGGTAAAATCAATTCTTCTTCATCAATGGTATCATTGCCACTTTCTTTAACAACTCCTTCATCCATAATATCGTCAAGACCAACAACTAGAAAAAGACAAAAACAATAAAAAATTAATTTTAAAAATATTGTGGGGCAATACATAAAACAATGCAAGTTTTAGTAAAAATACCACAGTCATGAAAATCTAGGTCTGTTCCTAACATATGTGATACTGCCAATACCACTATACTAAGCTCCCACATCAATTCAGTACTACGAAATTCTGCCTTGTGAGGCAACTAATCAAAGAGAACATCAGTTATAACTTTTCATGATTTGACCTCAATTACCACTTTCATTTATCATCGGCTATTCCCTTAGGAATGTGACAGGCAACTATACCTGAGCAGTCAATTATCCCAATACTGCTTAAAGTAGTCACAAAACAGTTCCATACCTTGAAAAGCTTATGATTCTAGGTTCCTGCCAGAATCCAATAATCTAATTGATCATACCACTTAGATATTTTATGTTACAGTGCTGTAACTGTGAGAGTAAGCAATGACGGGGGGAGGGGGTATGAAAAACACAACTTCCCTTCCCCCAAACAGTGGGGAAAACACTAGGTATTTAATACAACTATGTATGAAATTACTTTCTCCTCATCAAATGAGACAAAGACATTTATTTGGGGAGAGGGAAGGAAGATTACAGAAAGATGGACACTGAAAGAAATATGAATACTGTATTCAGATTGTCATTAGGTCTGTTCATGTACACAATAGCACTTAATCAGCAAATGTGTAACTCATTCTAAATGCATACATATATGAAATCTTGCACGAAGAATGGGACTGTTCAGAGGAGAAGATCTGCATTCAAATCCCTGCCAGAACATTTAAAGTAATGTAACCTCTTAGTTTTATCTCTAAAATGAGAATGACAATACCTGTCCTACCTACCTCACAGGGTTGTTGTAAGAATCAAGTGAGATGAAGTATGACAGACAACTCACTCTGTAAGCTTTAGAGCACTATGCAAATGTTAATTATCTTCATCCTAGAGTTTAGAAGGAACCTCAAGAAGTAATCTAGTCCTCATCTCTGTATCCAAGTAGAAATTCATTTAAAAAGAGCTCAACAAGATAGTGGTCTACCCTAAAATTTAAAGAGAACAAAATTCTTCATAAATATACTTTCAAATGGTACAATCTTCCTGAAGAGCATTTGACAACAAACAGAATTACAAGAGACTCCTCATACAATTTGACCAAGATAAATTATGAAGAACAGAGAAAAGAACAGATTGTGAAGAAAATGCTGCCCAGAAAACACAATCTGACTCTTGTTAGAAACAAAGAAATGAAATGCATGTGCTGTACACTTAGGGTAAAAAGACTGACAGGAAAAAGGCGAAAATTATACCATCAATAATAAGTAATTTTTATCTATAAAAGAATACATCTTTTTTCTATTTTCCTAATGTCCTGCTGTAAGCATGTATTACTCTCAAGAGCTGAGCCCATGCTTTTAACCACTACGCTGTACATTGAAAGCTTAGTGCACAATATGTTTTAGAAAAATTAATCAGGACCTATTTAATATTAGGGTAAAGATAAATGGGAAGTCCAGTTAGGCTATTCCTTCATGATGGAATACTTAGGCGGCCACACACTGACAAACATTCTCGAAAAAATTTTCACATTAGATAAGTAGGTCCATTGTGGTCATTTTAAATAGCAAAATCAAAACTACTTTTCACCTCAATTTTATATAAAAGCACACAAACTGCATTACTAAGCTACATAAAAATGTAGAAGAAAAAATCCAATGGACTGTTATCAGTGATCATCTCGATAAGGTGGATAAAGAATACCATAGTTTAACCTTTGTTACACTTTCCCTGTTTTCCAAGTTTCCTACAATGAGCATGTACTTTTTTTTTTTTTGTGGGTACCGGGGGGTCAACCTCAGGACCTCGGGCGTCAACAGGCACCCGTGCCGCTGAGCGATATCACCGGCCCCTTTTCTCGTATGTGGGATCCGGGAGTCGAACTCGGGCCCTCGCGCTTGCCAGGCAGGCGCTTACGCCGCTGAGCCATCTCACCGGCCCAGCATGTACTTTTTATTACAATCAGGAAAGAAAGGAACAATAAAAAAAAAAGGGGAGAAAGGCTAATAGTGTTTGTTCACAGGAAGTGAAAAGGTATGTTATGAATTTCACAGCTATACTGCAAAGCAGAAATAGGATTTAGCCAAATACAAAGGTCAATTACTCAGTTTTAAGTTATTTTATTTCCTAGCAGCATCTGACACAGTTGATTCCTCTCCCTTCTCCAATCCCTTTCTCCTTGATTAGTTTCTAGAACATTACCTTGTCCTATGTCGCCAGCCACTTCTCTTCAGTAACATTCTTGCAGATATCCACATAATCGGAGCTTTCCAACAGTTCAGCCCTTCACGTCTCTCCTTTACGCCGTCTCACACCCAGGCATTCCTAGGTGATCCCATCTAGTTTCATCTATACTCCACTGGAGATATTTTCTCCAGGCCCACAATCACATTTGACTACTTGAAGACTTTAATCTGATGAGGGTGTCTAATAGGTATCTCAAACCTGACACACTGAAAATAAACATCAATTCCACCCATCCTTCTACTCACCCAAAATAACTATTCCTCGCAGGGTATTCTCAGTAAACGAAACCTCCATTCGCCCAGATGTTTGAGCCTATCGAACTCTACAGCCAGCCTTAGCTCCTCTCTCTGTACCTTTCCCTACATGCAAGCAAAAGGAATATCCTGCTAGCTCTATCCACAAAATGCATCATTTATCTGAACCACTATCATCTCCACTGCAAATCGCCATCGTTTCTCATCAGTACACTATAAAAGTTTCCTAGCATCCCAGATTCCTCTTCTGCAAACCCTCCCCCAGACAGTTTACATGGTTATCACTGTGATCCTTCTAAAACATTAATCAGATGTTACATTCTCCTGTTCGGGACTCTCCAAAGCATTCCCAAAACATTTAGATTTAAAGTCTAAAACCCTATCCAGAGCCTACCTTGCTGACTGACTGTATTCCAATCACACAGACCTTTGCTGAATACAAGAAAGCATAGACCACCTCGGGCTTTCTGTACTTGCCATTCATTACCTAAAGTGAAGGGCTATTCTCCTAGGTATCAACAAAGCTCACTCTTCCCTTCTCAAAGAAATCACCCTATGCAAAACAGTACATACCCCCATCACTGCCTAACGAACCTGGGCATACTTTACCCTTTAAAACACGTTTACTGACATTATGTATCATTTACTGCTTATTTTATCCACTAAAGCGTAAGCTCCCCAATGTCAACTTTATTTGTGCCTCGAAGACCAAAACCTAGAACAATCTTGCATATATATGAGGTACTCCAGAAATATTTGCTGAATAAAAGAATTAGAGGAAAGGACAGGTCAGAAAAATTTTAATTTTTTAAAGAGAAAAATGTTTCCATTAACCCAAACAGAGAAGCTGGAAGAACAAATTTAAAAAGATAATAGCTTCACTTTTTGGACACATTGATGAGATGAAGAACCAGAAAAGGCAAAAAAAAAAAAAATAGCATTAAGGTAATTCGACATACACCACAAAGAGTATGGAGAAATTCAAGGAAGCAGGGATCAGAAAGGATACAACAAGAATGAAGGAAAGAGAAAAATCTACTAGTTTTGCACAAAGGAGGAGAGGGTCAGATGACAAGGGGTTATGAAGTGAATAGGTAAATAATGACAATAACTAGTCTCGTTTTTATTTTTTAAGTAAATGTAATGGCAAAAGAAAGATGGGACAATCAGTTGCAGGGATTTAAAGGGACAAAAGATGATTTTTCTATATATGTGACAGATGGGAAAGGCAGAAGCAAAGGAGGTAGTAAGGTAGGGAGAGTACACTTTACAAAGAAGGAGATGAATGTGAATGAAGGAATTGAAAGGTGAAGTAGAACAAAAGATGGAAGTGGAGAGAAGAAAGGGGAGGAAAGGGCCGGTGAGATGGCTCAGCGGTATAAGCGCCTGCCCGGCAAGCGCGAGGTCCTGAGTTCAACTCCTGGAACCCACATAAAGGGAAAAAAAAAAGGGGGGGGGCAGTGATATCGCTCAGCAGCACAAGCGCTTGCTGGCAAGCGCAAGGTCCTGAGGGTCGACTCCCGGTACTCACATTAAAAAAAAAAAGGAAGGGAGGAAAGAAACGAGGGAAAAATGAGAGAGCTAACCATATTTGTACGTACTAGAAAATAACTTGGAAGTGATGCCTAGAGGTTCTGCTATGGTTTGACTGTGCCCTCCAAAAGTTCAGGTATTGAAAACTTAACCTTCAAATTCATATGTTAATAACACAGGGGGAGGGCTTTGGAAATTAATTAGAATCATATAAGGCCATGAAGGAGGGGGCCCCCCATGATGGTATCTGTGAAGAAAAGAGCACCATGCTAGTATGCTTGCTCTGTCTGACCATGTGACACCTTCCTCCATCATGTTAATACGCAACAAGACTCTTAAACAGATGGACACACCATGCTATTGGAATTCTGAGCCTCCAGGACCAGGAGCTAGCAAACCTTTATTCTTTATGAACTACCAGTCTGTGGAATTCAGTTACCAGAAAATGGACAAAGAGGACTAATCAAAAATCTCGTGGTCAACAACCTACAATCAGAATAACTAAGACTATATTTGAGATGCTCCTCAAAGGTAAGATTTACAAAAGTATTTTTTTTGTACTCCTGCTGCATCTGGCACACATTTCCCTGATGTCAAAAATCCATCTCTATAATGAATCAAACTCCACCTGCTCCCAAAGATTCTAGGGCTCTCATGCTGAACGAGACTCACAACAACAAAATACCTAGTTAACCTCTCAGTGTGTCATGAGGGTTAAATGAACATAGCAAGTACTAGGAATTATGTCTGGCACTGAAAAAGCCCTATGTTGTTAACTTTTCTTCAATCTCTCCCTCAGCTATACTACCATAAAAATCTTGAGTTCCTTCTCCCTTTTTTATTAGCATATATTAACTACACAGAATCATGAGGTTCATTTTGGTATACTGGACACATACAAATTACACACAACGTATTTTGATTGTTTCTACCTCACACTACTCCCCTTTATCCTTGTCCTCTCTCTTTCTGATTCCCTTTATCTTTTTAAATTGTCTATCTTCTCTAATGCCACTACTACTCAAACTTTTAATGAAATTGAAAGGGAAGCAATACTTCCAAATTCATTCCTGGAAGCAAGCATTACTGTAATACCAAAACCAGAGAAGGATCCAATCAAAAAAGAGAACTACAAGCCAATCTCCCTAGTGAATATAGATGCAAAAATCCTCAGTACAATACAGGCAAATAGAATGAAGCAAATCATCAAGAAGTATATACCATGACCAAGTAGGATTCATCCCAGGGATGCAGGGATGGTTCAACATACGCAAATCAATAAACGTAATATACCACATTAATGGAACCAAGAACAAAAACCATATGATCATCTCAATAGATGCAGAAAAAGCATTTGACAAAGTCCAACACCCACTCATGATTAAAAAAAAAAAAAAAAAAAAACCCTACAGATAATTAGAAGGTCTTTATCAAAAATCTGATAAAAGCCATCTTTGACAACCCAACAGCCAACATCATACTAAATGGTCAAAAATAGAAAGCTTTCACTCTAAACAAGGATGTCCACTACCACCACACTTATTCAATATTGTCCCGGAAACATTAGCCAGAGCAATTAGACAAGAGTAAGAAATGAATAATGATAGGGAAGGAAAAAGTTAAATTAGCATTATTTGCTGGTGACATGATACTCTACACAGAAGACCCCAAACCCCACCAAAAGACTTTCAGATTTAATAACCAAATTCAGAAGCATAGCAGGATACAGTCAACACTCAAAAATCAACAGCCTTCCTGTACACAAACAACAAAGTCACTGAGAGAGAAATTAGGGAAACAATGCCTTTCATAACAGCATCAATTAAACGCAATACTTAGGAATCTATCTAATAAAGATCCTTTACATTGAAAAGTACAGTACTCTGAAATAGGAGATGTAAGAGGATATCGCAAAATGAAAAGATAGCCCCTGTTCTTGGATAGACAGAACCAATATAGGGAAAAGGACCACATTTCCAAAACTGTTATACAGATTTAATGTAATCCCAATCAAAATACCCGTAGCATACCTCCCAGAATTAGAGAAAACAACCCTAAATTTCATTTTCAACCAGAAGAGACCTAGAATAGCAAAGGCAATTCTGGGCAACAAAGGCAAGGCAGGGGTCATCACAATCCCTGACCTGAAACTATAATATAAAACTACTGTGATAAAAAATCAACATGGTACTGGCACCAAAACAAACAAACAAAAAAACCAGACCTAAGGATCAATGGAATAGAACAGAAGATACAGACACAACTCCAAACATACTCAGCCGCCTTAACTTTGACAAAGGGCCCAAATACCTTCCCTGGAAGAAAGCATCTTTAATAAACAGTGCTGGAAAAAATGACTTTCCACATGCTGAAGATTAAAAGTAGACCCACATCTCTCACCATACAAAAACTAAAATCAAATTAGATCCTTTTAAAATATTAAAACAGAAACACTCAGTTTGCTGAAAGATAATATAGGTAAAACTCTTGAAGACCCAGGTGTAGACAAAGACTTTATGAACAAAACCCCGATCACACTGGAAATATTACAAAGAATCAACCAATGGGATCACATCATATTAAAAAGCTTTTGCAAGCAAAAGAAACCACCAACAGAGTGAAGAAACAACCCACAGAATGGGAAAGAAATTTTGCCAGCTGTTCCTCAAACAAAGGACTAATCTCTAGACTATATAAAGAACTCAAAAAAAAAAAAAAAAAAAATCAGGCCCCACCCAAAATTTAAAGACTCAGTCCAAAAATGGGCATCTGAAATGAAAAGACACTTCTCAGATTAAGAAGTAGAAATGGCAAATAAATATGTTAAAAAATGCTCAACATCACTAGTCATTCGAGAGATGCAAATTAAAACAACACTGAGACTCCCTCTCGCTCCAGAAAAAATGGCTGTCGTCAAGAAATCAAACAATAACAAATGCTGGAGGGCTGTGGGGATAAGGAACCCTTCTCCACTGCTGGTGGGGGTGTAAATTAGTACAACCACTGTGGAAATCAGTGTGGAGATTCCTCAAAAAACTAAAACTAGAGGCTCCATGTGACCCAGCTCTTCCCCTCCTTAGGATCAAAGCACAGTGATGAGTGCATGCCCACGTCTGCAGCAGCACAGTCTGTAACAGCTAAATCTTGGAAACAGCCCAGATGCCCATCAATGGACGAAGGGATAATGACAATGTGGGTTCTATATACAACAGAGTACTACACTTCCATAAAGGAGAAACTTGAGACATTTTTAGGTAAATGGATGCATCTTGAGACATACTTTTAAGTGAAATAAATCAGACACATGTGTGAATATTGCATTGCTTCTCTTGTATGAGCAACTGAAATGGTAAATAAGGACCAAAATGGATGACAGATATTGGGAAGGAGGAAGAAATATTCAAATGGGAAGGGGAATGTGGGGGAGGAAAGGGGGAAAAAAAAAAAAGAATAGCAATAAAATGGAAACGAAGCTTTTGTAAGTAAGCAGGGGAAGAAGGGTTGAAGGGAGGGGGAGGGGATTGCAGGGGGGGGAAGAAGAATCAAGGTATATTATGTACAAGTACAAATTCCCTATGATGAATGCGATCAATATGCATATCAAAAGAACACCAATAAAATTAATTTAAAAATAATTTATCTTCTATTTTTGTCTTTTCTTTCTAGATTCCACACGAGCATCTCCCTGACTTCAATTCCCTCCAAAATAAATCAACCAATTTAAAAAAAAAGTCCAATCTCTTCATCTGATTAAAGATATTCACAGTACAGAATGAATAATCTCTGGCTATAATCCTCCCAATTAAGTACAGATACTTATAAAAGATAGTGATGTTTCAACTACTTCTGCTAAGAAAAAAGATCAGGAGTAAAGAGAAATGATTTTTTTCCCCAGAATACTGTCTATTCTTGGGTACTTTATCTCCCCCCTTGCCACCGCAAAGCAAAAATAAGATGCTGTATTTGATATTTGACTTAAAAAAAAATGGCCAGCCCCATTCAATACATCTACTGAAATGTCAGTGTGAATTCAAAAAAAAAAAGAAGAGAAAAAAATAAAGCAATGGCCTGATTCTTTTGGAAGTAAAGATACTTCTCATGTCATGCAGAAAAGGCAGTGTATTTTTTCCCCCTCATACAATCTACTAATAGGTTGTCATTCTCATGTTGAAGTTTGGCATAGTATCTATGACCTCATTCAGAAATCTCCTTAAACGTGACTTTATATCACAACCCCAAATCACTTTAATTAGACTTAACTACTCTGAATTCTAGTCGAGTCTAAGTGAAGTTGTCCTGACATTAATACTTACTCCAGACTATTAATTCCACACTGTCTTGGGGGTGGGGGGAATGATGGAGAGAGGGGGAGAAGGGGGAAAAGGGTTAAGATGGGGAGAAGGGGGAGGAAAGGAAAGAAGAAAGGGAGGGGAAGGGAGAGGGGAGGGGGAAGAGAGAGAGGAGGAAGGGGAGAATCATCACCGACAAACATTTGGAGTTAACTTTATTGCATTTCTCAACAACTGGGATTTGTTTAAATCATTTTAACACCACACAAAGGGGAGAATTACAAGTCAGAAACACTAGAGAATTCTTCACATTTGGTACATATTAATTATGCTGGCAGTATGAACACCAACCTCAGCTCAACTACTTCTAAGTCAGTTACTTCCTCCATTATAAAATTGGCGTTAAGTGCAAAACATGAGGAAAAAACAAAGAGCATATCTTTGCAATATCACAACAATAAAAGGCAGATGTCTACTTTACAGGGCTTGTGGTTTTTGAAGTAGATTAAGAAAATACAGGGATTAATCTCCACAGCTATCTCCTATAAAATTTCAGAAGACTACCTAACCTCTACTGGTCTTCTCTTGGGTGAGAGTTCTTTCCTTCAAGGAAAGACTCACAAAATTCACTCCAAAAGAGGCTGGTGCATGATACAATATCCAATTGTGTATTATGTACAACACAACTGACCATTTTGAGGTGGGTTTATCTTTTTAAAAAAAGATAACACTATATACAATACCCTTTTTTTACCCCTTTTAATTTCTTCTTTACAACAAACTTTATGCACAGGTTTACTGAGTCGAAGAAGGTAAATATATTGTTTTATTATAACAGGCTAGGCAGGTAGGTAGATATCATCAGATGAATTTTCAAAAAGAAACAGTTTATAGTTCAAAGAATTTTGTATTAGGTCTGAGTAAGAGCTCACTGGCATTGGAATTCAGAATTTTTAAAAGCCTGAATACACTTCAGGTATGTATCCGCCTTCCTGAATGTCTTTAGTCTTGGCTACTCTCCTACTCAGGTCCTAACATGTTTTATTCTCAACAATTCACATGAATTCTTTAGGTAATACGTATCTGCGTTACCTGCTTAAAGTATTTTCTCTTGCTTATGTTATGAGTGGCATCAGTCTCAGTTAATTTTTCTTCCTACTGCTATCTTCAGTTAGTCCAACACTATTAAATCTTCTTTCTGCTGTAACTTATATTTTAACATACCCTAAAGTCTTATGTCTAATGATCATAAATATTTCAACTTCTGCCAAAATGGAATTTATAGATATTTCACGGAAAGACAGTTTTCTACCAACAAGCCTAAAAATCAAGGCAAGTTCAGTGTATTCATTGCAAAACTTCAGGCCTCAATGTGTTAAGGGCATTTTATAAGGGAAATAAGTATATGTGGTACAATGTAACTGTCTCCTAAGCTGATTTTCATACAATCCCTAAAAAAGAATGATGTACAACAAAATGTGAAAATGTGAACAATCTCATAGATTTTTCCCTTCTTTTATTCACATTTTCTAGTCCATCTCGTATTAAAAATTTTTCCAAAACTGTCTGAATATACATGCAAATGTCTACAGAAAGAAGCTAAAAAGATATTTAACAAAGGTTTTTCTAAGAGGAAAGTGGTATTGCTGCCACATTTTTATTTTTAGAATTTTATTTTTTATTGAAGTTATTGAAGTATAAATGCACACAGTTTTAAAGAGTTGTTTCTGGTTCCATCAAGTTCGTTAAGAAAAACATTAATAGCCAGGAACCACTTTTCCTCCACTTCCCTCTCACAGCCTCAATTTCTTCACTGGAAAAAAGAAAACATAATGAACCTTCACTGAAGGGTTGCTACGAAAATAAACCAAGGCAGCTTTAAACACAGTGCTTAATACACAAGCAACGAGATCTTTATAAAGTGACGATCGCGTATCTCAAGGCTCATATTCTCAAAGGGTTTTCTATCCCCCTACTTACCCTGTCCTTCTACCCCTACACCAAACTATCCAAATTGTTCTGATTGCCAAGATTATTCGATCAAGCTAATAAAAAGTGAGATGGGGGCCAGTGAGAAGGCTCAGTGGCATAAGCACCTGCCTGGCAAGCGTGAGGTCCTGAGTTCGACTCCTGGAACCCACAGGAAAAAAAAAAGTGAGATGGTAATTTTTCTCCAAAAGTTAATATTTTAATTTTGTCCTAAATACCTTTAACTCCTTTAAAAATACTCACTGAGCACCTACTGTGTCACACACTGTCCTAGATTATTCTAGATACAAAGGATACAGAATTCTCAGGACAAATAACCTGTTTTCTTACACAAATAAATGTCAAGAAAAAAAGATACAGACTAAAATACTTATGTGAAGTATCAACTAACTGAATGTACTAACCTTACTTCAATTGATTTAAATTGTAAAAATATTATTGAGGGAACTGGGTAAACAAAAAAGCAGACTATAGGAAAATATCAAGAACTATTAAATGTTTTAGGCAGGATAATGTTACCATGGCTACCTTTTTGTTTGTTTGTTTGTTTGTTTGTGGGTACCGGGGGGTCGACCTCAGGACCTCGCGCGCCAGCAGGCGCCCGTGCCGCTGAGCGATATCACCGGCCCCTTTTTCGTATGTGGGTTCCGGAAGTCGAACTCGGGCCCTCGCGCTTGCCGGGCAGGCGCTTAAGCCGCTGAGCCATCTCACCGGCCCCATCCATGGCTACTTTTTTCAAAGTATTGTACTTCAGAGATATATGAGAGAGAAAATCATACAATTTCTGATCTGTGCTTCAAAGTAATCCTAAGCAAAAGGGGGCATTAAGAACAGAGTGGGGTGCAGATGAGACAAGGCCAATTATTAAACTGTTCACAGTAACAAGTATGTGAAGGTTCACTATGCTATTCTCACTGTTTCTACATATATGATGTTTTCCATAAAATAAAGCTGAAAAAACCATTCCAGCCAGGCATAGTGGTGCATGCTTACAATCCCAGCACTTGGTAGGCTGAGGCAGGAAGATTACCACGACTTTGAGGCCAGCATGAACTACATAGTGAAACCCTGACTCAAAAACAAAAACGAGGGCCGGTGAGATGGCTCAGCGGTGTAAGCGCCTGCCTGGCAAGCGCAAGGTCCTGAGTTTGACTCCTGGTACCCACATAAAGGAAAAAAAAGGGCCACTGATATCACTCAGCAGCACAAGCGCTTGCTGGCAAGCGCGAGATCCTGAGGTCGACTCCCAGTACCCACATTTAAAAAAAAAAAAAAAAGAAAACATTCCCATGAAGCTTCATTTTAATGATGGTGAAACAGCTGACACATGCCTACAACTGCAACTACTTAGGAGGCTAAGGCAAGAGGAGCTCCAGTTTACTGCCAGCTTTGGCAAAATAGTGAAATGCCCTCTCAAAAACAGAAACATTGAACAGGTGATGGCAGTGAGACAAAATATGTAGCAAGTTAGATGATAAGTTATATAAATAAAGGAAAAGTAGCCAGATACAGTGGTGCATGCCTGTAATCCCAGCACTCAGGAGGCTGAGGAAGGAGGATCGTTACATTCAAGCCTGCCCTGGACTACACAGCAACATTACATTCAACCCCAGGCTCGGCCATATAGCAAGACCTTGTCTTGAAAAAAACAAAACCACCCAAGGGAACAGAGGAGTGGCAAAGTCACAGGAAGCACAGAGGGCGTATGGACAAAGAGCCTGTGACTGCGTCTGCGCTTCACAGTATCCACATGACAAGAGGTCCCCTTTTCTAACTTCCAACAAGATGCCATACAGGAAAAGATTTCTAGTTAAGAGCACCTAGAACAGTCATGCAAACCCGTTAGAGCTTTCAATGACAGAAACAAGCCTGCTGCAGCACGCATGCCATAGGTTTGCCACCACTGAGACAGGAGATGTACCAAGCGTACACTGAGTAGGGTCCTACAGAACAAAAAGACTGCAACTTTTTTCTTTGCACAAAAACGCTGTGACAAAAGCACTGAGCACAAATGTGACATGGTCTCACTTTTCAAAGGATAACTAGTTTACTTGTGGTGCTCTTTTGGACACAGGCTGTAAGGAATCCTGAAGGGCAGAAGCAGGGAAGTCAGTTATAGGATACTTATTGCAAGGATCCAGGTAAAAGATGGTAATAGCTAAGACCCCAGGTTGCAGCGAAGAAAGTATCCAGATTTTAGATATATTCTGAAAATAGGGCCCACAGGAGTTGCTAATGAACTGAGTATGGACTGTGAGGAAAAGGGAGAGGTGACAGATGACTTCAAAGTTCTTTGCTGAGCAACTGAAAGTAGTAGCTGCCATGTAGAAATGCGAAAGACTGTAGTAATTAGTGACATCAGAAAACAGGGTGAGGAAAGAGTGAGTATCAAAAGTTCAGTTTTAAACCTTAAGCCTAAGATGCCCAAAAGACAACCAAAGAAAATAAACACAAGAGTATGGAGTTTAGGTAAGAAGCTGAAGCTAAGGGTTTAAATACTTAAGAGTTCAATCACAGATGTCGTTATGAAGTTAGCAAATTGGGTGATATCACCATGAAGTGAGTAGAAAAAAAGAACTGTCTAGAATCCAAACTCTGGGACACTCACATATTTAAAGGTCAGGTAATGAAGCATAGAAGAAATTCAGGGGATGAAGCCAGAAAGGTGACAGAATTAAGAGCTATAAATCAGAGAGCAAGTGCATAAATCATTTCAAAAAGCAAAGATCAACTAAATTAAATGTCATTGATAGGTAAAAAAAGAGAAACAGGTACTGAATCTGGTAACATAAGAACTACTGGTGCAATCTTACCGATGGTACCTTACCCAGTGGAAAAGAAAACTCAGATTTGGAGAAGTATAGTAACACTTATGCCAAAGCAAATCATAGTATCTTATGTACAATGGCAGAACCACACTGTAAATTGGCAATGTTTGGAATGCTATTTAATAAGTATCACTGTTACCATAAAATGGGAATAGGTTTTAAAAGAAACAATTCAAACCTCCTATGTATATATCAAATTTATTTTCATCAACATTAAATCTGAAATCTTAAACTAAGGAAAAAATTTTCAACCAAATCCTGTCAACAAGTAAATTTCCTAGCTGACCTCTTTTCACATATTTCATGTATTTTTGTGAAACTGCATGTTTGGAATCTTTCATAACTGAAACTGACTGTACATAAAACAGAAAAAATATGGTCCTGAGGCCAAATTAAAATAAGAATCCCAGAATGAAATAAAAATCAGCAAGTACTTTAAGACCCACTCTGCCTCTGTAGCAACACAATAACAAACTTTAGGCACAGTTGGACATTTGTTATAAGCAGTTATTAGACAATACATCTCGCTGACCACATGTGGGATGACTGGGGTAGACAGAAAAAGAACAACACGAGCATCAGAAACAAAACACCATACAACACAATGTATTATTTTAAATCCACAAACTCCTTACGGCAATCAGAAAGAAAGCCAAAAACTTAACGTGACACCTTCGACACTGGATGTGACTATTTCACCAACTCCTTACTTTGGAAATCGGAAATTAAGTATTTTTCTTTCCCTTTCATCTGCCTCTTCAGTAGAACTGTAAGCAACTGGGTGGTTTAAAAAAAAAAAAAAAAGGGGCCGGTGAGATGCCTCAGCGGCATAAGCACCTGCCTGGCAAGCGCGAGGGCCCAAGTTCGACTCCCGGAACCCACATACAAAAAAGGGGCCGGTATATCACTCAGCGGCACAGGCGCTTGCTGGCGTGCGAGGTCCTGAGGTCGACCCCTGGTACCCACAAAAAAAAAACTTTACCAGAAGAATGCCTAAAAGTAAGTGTTTAAAAACGGGCCTTAAATTTTTTCATATTATTAAAGCTATATTCCCATACATTAATTATTATCTCAAGTATTTAAAGAAGAAGAGATTTGGTTCTTGGCACCTTAACCTTGTACTCAAACTTAACATTAAGAGAGTCAGCCGGCCAGGCTTGGTGGCACGTGCCTGTAATCCCAGTTACTCAGTAGGTGGAGGAAGGAGGACCACATGTTCCAGGCCAGCCTGGGCCACTTAGCGAGACCTGGTCACAAAAATAAAAGTATTTAAAAAGGGATAAGGATGGAACTCAGGAGTAAAATGCCCCTGGGTTCAAACCTCAGCACTGCAAAATAAAATAAAAAAATCAAATCAAACTAACAAACATTTTAAGACTTCTAGTACTACTATAATACAGCTTCACCTATGAAGGGTTCTTGCAAAATATGTGTAACTTGACCCTAATCAAGTTTTCAACCTTATTTCCAAGACGCAGGAAGTAAAAGGGATAGAAGGACAAGCCAAATGACGTAACAAAAATTTTTTAAATCTAGAACTTGGGACATTCCTAAGATATCTGGTCTTATCTCTGCAAAAAGTATCAATGGAAAAGTGTGTGGGGAAACTGCAGAAATACAGTCTAAGTAAAGGCCATACTAGGTCTGAGACAGCATTTTGATTGGAACTTATCAGATAAAAATTACATCTTTTGGACAAATAGCATATTTGAATATGGGCAGGATATTATGTTTTAGGTATGGTTACGGTATCACGCATTAATCCTTTTCAGAAGGTACATGGTAAAGTTTAAATGAATGGATGAAGTGGTACACTGATAAAAGAAAAGAGCAAAACATTAGTATCTGTTGACTATACTATATCAGTACATTTGAAATTTTGAAAATACAAAATTAAATTTAAAAATAAGAACAAACTTAAAAAGTACCTTTAACTAGGCATCTAAATAGCATTTACAGCCTACTTCACTCAAACAGATTTAAAGTGGCTTTTTTTGTGTGTGTGTGGGTACCGGGGGTCGACCTCAGGACCTTGCGCTCCAGCAGGCGCCCGTGCCGCTGAGCGATATCACCGGCCCTTTCTTCGTATGTGGGTTCCGGGAGTCGAACTCGGGCCCTCGTGCTTGCCAGGCAGGCGCGTATGCCGCTGAGCCATCTCACCGGCCCCTAAAGTGGCTTTTAAAAGGATATACATAAGCAAGTTCAAGGCCAGCCTGCACTACATGGTGAGATTGTCTCAAAAAAAAAAAAAAAAAAAAAGGATATACAATACAAAGTAGTATTGAAAAGAAGGAAACAAAAGTTGGGAGATGCTACATGAAAGAAATATATTATTGCCAAGCATGATGGCACATCTGTAATTTGAGCTACTGGGGAGGCTGTGGCAGAAGAATTGCAAGTCCAAGCCCCCTGGGCAACTCAGACCAATTCCTGTTTCAAAATAAAAAAAACGTAAGAGGGCTGAACATGTAGCTCAACCTCAGCACTAGAGTGCCTGCCTTCAATCCCAGTGTGAAGGGTGGGAAGGCAAGGAAAACAGAAAGGAGGATGAACTCAAGGATGCTACTATCCAGAATGAGACACGTATTTTACCAGGAAGTCCCTGATTTCCAGTTGCTTAAATCAAGAGATATAAGAGAAGGGAAGAGGATGGAGAAAAAAAAAAAAAATTTTTTTTTTTGAGATGTGTCGTATCTATGTACCAACTACCCGTGATAAAGTAATCATTATGTACTGCAAACATGGACTAATAAAAAGATGCTTAAAAGTCAGTTTATCAGGTGTTTGGGAAAACTCTTTGGGGAGAAAATACATTAAAAAATAGTATACATTTAAAAAATACTGGCTCCATAAGCACCGAAACCCCCTAAAAATTGTTACACTGGGGGTAGGGCAGGGTGAGGTAGGTGGTGGGGGTGAAAATGATCAATGTTGAGTGAAGGTCTGAATCTGGCAACAATGAAAGAAAGACACTGACCTGTGTAACGAATAAGGACTGAAAAAATAACTGCCTCTAGCTAAAATTCCATTTCCAACAGACACCCTTTTATAGAAGCTCTTCTTAAACTCTAAGAACCCACGAAGCAGATGATTTCCTAAGGGGGTGTACATCTATCAGCTAGACGGAAACAGATGACAGTCAATGACCTGGAGGAAAATAATATGTATATTAACTGCTACCTAAAAACCAAAACAATAAGAAACAAATAAGCATTACAATATTTAATCAGACTAACATTAGCGCCCTTGGTGGATTCCTGTTACTCTGTATTCACCTGAAGAGAGACAGCGAGGAGTAAGAACTCCATAGTGGAGGAACTGACACTCAAGGCATCTGTTCACCTTCAGCATTTTGTATTTTTATGCAATGTCATTAATTCAGTTTCTTTTACATTAAAAAAAAAAAAACACTTTAAAGATTATTCCCAGAAATTTTAATGGAATGGGAAGTGATGGTTAAAATCTTTATATCACATCAAGGTTCTCCATTAACTCACAGCACAAGCCTTCAAAAACTTTTAAAAATGAGTTGTACATTTTTGTTCTACAAAATGAGACAAATATTTTACAAACGAAATAAGTACTACAAACATTCTGTCCTATTTTAAGTAGCCGTGATGTCATAATAAAAATTAAACACCCTTGGAGTCTGTCTCTTCTATAAAGATGACCTCTTAGTAGTTAAGAAAACAGCTACGTGCTTTTCTAGAAAGAAAGAAAAAGAAAGAGACAGAGAGAGAGAGAAAGGCAGGCCAACCAAATCAAAACTGGGCTAAGAAAATCAATATTTTAGCTGGGCAGGGGGGTACACACCTATAATCCCAACACTCGGAAGGCTGAAAGTACGAGCAGACTGGGTGACATAGTGAGATCAAGGCTAGCCTGAACTACGCAATGAGACCGTCTCAAAAAACAAAACAACAATGAAAGAAAAGAAAAACCAATGTTTACATATGTTTCCATCATTTTGGGAATATATCTAGAAATGAAATGTATATAATTAAAACTCTTATCTGGACACTAAAATTTTTCCTATTAAAACAATTCAATGCCTTTTGAGTTCAAATTGTTAAAAAAAAAAAATTAACTTCCTATTAGTTTAAAAGAACAAGAAGCACAATGAAAGATGGCAGAAATCTTCCAATTAAACTACAATAAGTCTCTGTATATTTGATAGGAACAAAACTAGGATTGTAACTTAGTAACCAGAACCTATACCGAATTTCTTCCATTTGAACACATACTATCATTAGGTTCCTTTACCAGCTATCATAGTCACTAAAATCCAGGATCAGCTGGGTGTGGTGGTATCTGCCTGTAATCACAGCACTTGGGAGGTTACTGCCTGTAATCACAGCACCTCAGCTCCTTGCTGAGGCAGGAGGATCCTGGGAGTTCAAGCCCAGCCTGGGCTACATAGTTTGAGGCCAGCCTAGAATATACATACTGCGAGACTCTGTCTCAAAAAACCAAAAATATAAAAAAATAAAGTCCAGGATCAGAATAAACTCAATTTAGAACCACATACATAAAAAAAGTATAACAGAGTAAGATGACACAAAAATAATTAAGCATATGCAATCGATGCATTCCCAAAAAGTTCTTACGTAATAATTTTATTAATTTTCAAAGTATTTTTATATATGAACTATATTATATATATTTTATATATGAACTATATTTTATTTATGAACTATAGTTCATCACTTAAAAATATGTCTTATACAAAGGACATTAATAAATTAGCACTATATAAGTATATACAAGTATATAAGTATGCATGCAAGTATTATGTACTGAAAATGTCATTTATAAACATGTACAATCAAAAAAATTTAGATACCATTACTTAATGAAATAAAGTCTCAGATACACAAGCAGTAATTCTGATACCCACCTCCTTCAGGGTTAAACCAGAATTAAATATCCCTCTAAAATTTATGAGTAAATGATCATGCTCTATGAACAGATCCAGATTTTAGGAAATGAGAAATGAATTATGCAGCTTAGAAAAGTAGAAACAAGCAAGGCAGAATCAACTCTGAAAACAAGCCCACTACTCAAAACTCCCAGGATGACCTGTGACCTAGAAAATGTACTGATCAGAGCCGCCCCACGTTATGAACCACAGATGCTGCACTTGAAACTACTGGCTGTTACTCGGTACCTATTTAGCCATCTTCCCTCATTTACTACAATTCCAGTTTTTTCAGCTAGGTACATGGTCATCCATAATAAAAACCACCCTTTTCAACTGACCTTACTGACAGAAGATATGAGTACTGCCTAAGCTATGATGCATGGGATAAAAGTAGAAATTGTACAAGCAATTCAGAAGATGACCTAAAATGAAACAGGCATTACTTCCTTTCTCCTTTTTTACTGACTGAGAACCACAATGGACAGCTGAAGGAGACATGCAATACTGAAAACACACAGGTATGCAAAGTAGAAGGAGCTCCATCCCTGGCTCTGTGTGAATCCATGCCAGCACTCACTGACCCCTAGCATGACAAAGGAAAAACAATTTTGTTTGGTAAACACGTTACTCACTAAGTTACTGAGGCTGAGCTTGAACTCACTATCCCTGCCCTCAGCCTCCCTAGTGCTAAAATTACAGATGTGCGCCACACCCCCATCTAAGGAATATCCTTTATATCACTGTTATTGAGTATTTTCTCTCCCTCTCAGCTGAACCTAATCCCAACTAATACTAAGGTCAAAAATCCTGTCAAGATGACCCATAAGTTCCAGCTCCTGAGACGTGAACCTATCACATGCCAAGGAATGAAGAAACTTGGCTATTCTGGCTACAAGTACTTTCATCCCCAGAACAGACACAGAGGGAGGACTGAAATGAGTCATCTTTCTCCCGACCATTACAAGCCAGCCGAACAATGTTACCTCAGATCACTCGAGAATTAGAGATGCAGCTCTCTATTATCACAATTATTTTCTGGTCGGCATCCTCAAAATACAGCAAAGTAAAGGGCTAAGAGATTTTATTCACTTTTCTTCTTGACAGAAAAAAAAAGTTAATTATGGAGTTAATTAGACAAGGAAAAAAAGAAGATAAAAACCAAGTTCAGACAACATCTGCTCAAAGATCCTTGATACTCTCTGTACTCCCAGGCTCCAGAAATCCTCCTGCTGCCTCATCCCGAGTTGCTAGGACTGTAAATGCACGACACAAAATTATTTTTAAATTACAAAGTAAAATAATTCACTACTTAAAGGACAGAAAAGTTGTTCATAAACTATCTTAGTAAATAAACATTGATGTTTATACATCTAAGTATGCAAATGCTCCATGATTATGATAAATTGAGTATATGTGATCAAGTTGGAACAATTATCAAATTAAGAATACTAGTTGTTATAATACCAAAACTCACAGACTATTACTAGCTGTTCCACCCAAATGACTTCCCATTAAAACATATAAACATCAAATAATTTCAAAATCACTTAATGAGGACACATCTTTAATAATACAAATAATTCTGGAAATGTTAAGGATTTATCACTAAGGATTTAAGTAGTATATACTAACATGATAAACATTTTGATTCTAAGCTGAGATCACAGACAAGGTAAGAAAACAAATTCTTTTTTTGTGTGTGGGTACCAGGAGTCGAACTCAGGACCTTGTGCGCCAGCAGGTGCCTGTGCCGCTGAGTGATATCACCGGCCCTTTTTTCATATGTGGGTACCGGGAGTCGAACTCAGGACCTCGCGCTTGCCAGGCAGGCACTTATGCCACTGAGCTATCTCACCGGCCCCCAAGAAAACAAATTCTGATTACTAACCCTGGAGGGTAGATAAAGAATGATACTGAAACGAATTCAGTTGGGAACAAAGGAAAAGGCAGAACATGAAGATGAGAGAATACAGAAAATAAAATAGAAGATGGCCACTAACAAGCATTTCACACATTTTCAAAATGTCTAAAAACACTTTTTCATATTTCTGCATAATAATAGGACCCACAGCTCTTTCTCTTATTCTAAACCAGCAGAGGCATGGGTTAAAAATGCATTTGAAAGCTAAGCTGGAAATATATCCATTCCTAATCTTTCTTAAATGAGAAAAATAAATTCAAATTTACACAATGAATGTCTGAATTGACTCATTTTTGTCATGTTGTAACTGTTCACAATTTAAGGTAACTATATTTTATAAATTTTGTAACTACAATACAATTTAAGATACTTTTAATATCTGAAACATACTCTCTCCAAAATATTGTGTCAACCATATTTTATTAATTTTACATTTGTAAACAAAAAAAAAAAAAAAGAATGCTTCCTAATAGAAATGACAGGTACACATGATCAGATGATAGTTCTAAAGAAAAACGCCTTGCTTTTGTCTGGCAATCAGAGCACACCACAACCAGGTAGGTGGTGGTAGTCCTACAAATCAGTTGTGCAATCCAGCCAGTAAAATGCTTTCATCCTAATCTCAGTCTCTGATTATAGGAAATTTAGCTTTACCAGGAAAAAAGGACTTATTAGCTCATCATTCTGGGGTATTCCTATACTTTAAAAAACTTCTATGTAAGCATCTCATGACAAATTACCTCTCTTACTATGAAAGTATACATTCGCTAATTTATGATTCAAGGTGCATTTAGTGCCAAGATAAAAAGTCTGTAACAAAAGATCTGAACTAGCAAAGAAGTACTGTATTTTAAGGAGAAAGGTGCCAAAATAATAGTACCAACACTAGTAGCTCCAGTTCAGAAGTCTTTTGGGAAGATTCTTCAACTAAAGCAAGGGAGAAGAGTACAGGGGGAGAAGACACAGATCAAAGAGTTCCAAAGGAAACCAGGCAGCGACAATAGTGAAAATGGCAACAAGGAATTCTGCAATAAATGGAAAGCAGCAAGGATAATCATTGGACAATATATTCTTTAAGAAAGAACATGAGTTTTACTTTCAAGTTTTACTTTTTTTTTTTTTTTTTTTAATGTGGGTACCGGGAGTCGACCTCAGGACCTCGCGCTTGCCAGCAGGTGCTTGTGCAGCTGAGTGATATCACTGGCCCTTTTTTCCTTTATGTGGGTACCGGGAATCAAACCCAGGAACTCGTGCTTGCTGGGCAGGCACTTATGCCGCTGAGCTATCTCACCAGCCCCTCAAGTTTTACTTTTTAAAGTGGACTATAAACTAGAAATTATGCCAAACAATCTTCATGCATGCCTGAAACTGTAAGGCTTCATGTGTCTATTTGTGCATTAGGGAGGATCCCAAATCACTGAGGAAAATTTTGGCCCTGTCTTCCACAGGGACAAGGCAGCCTCCTCATCGAACAAATACCTCTAATGGACCTTTTAAACTTACACAACCTCATATGGAGCCCTGCTGATTAAAAACACCTGTACCAATGCACTTAGCTGGCAAAAGGTAACTGTATTCTCTACAGTTCTCAGACGGTATCATAGAATTTACCTTGATATCCATACCTTTAAAAGTCTCATGATAAATTATACCCAAGGCAGGTTGCTTGAAAGATAACTTAAAATTTATCCTGGGATTGGATCCAACCATTGTATTAGTTCCTGTAATACTGCTTATACTGGGATATATATTGAGGAAGTGTTTTAAAGCACTAAGTTCACTGAAAGCATGTTGCTTAAGATTTTACTACATCACACATCATGATAAACTATAGATGAACTTTCTTTCTAATTTTAGTATCAGAAATATTTTTCTTTTTCCTGGGCAATAATTTGTTTTGACATTCGGGAGACTGTACTTTTCACTTTGTGTATTTTTATCTTCCACAATGATTGCTAGAAATCTAAGACCCAAAGCTGCAGTGCACCTGCAGCATCCATTTTCTAAATTTTATTTATTTATTTTTTGGAGCATGCATTTTATCATCTGAACTTCTGATCTCAACATCTGGTCTCACTGTGACCATTAATCCAGATACATCAACTTCATTAAGAAAGATTAATAAAGCACTCTCCTGGGTGTATCTCAGTGGGTTGTACAAGAGTGACCATAAGAACTACGGTATTCGCGATTCTTTGCCAATTCCTCTCTGGCAGTTCCCTTACTCTGCTTTCTGGCTGCCATGAATTAAGGATTGTCGCTCCACCATGCCCTTCCACTATGATGTTTCTGCACTGGAGCCACCTGACTGTGGAATGAATCCCTGAAACCACAGGCCAAATTAAATCTCTCCCCCTTTTAAGTTGTAGGTGTTGGATATTGTGTCTCAGCAACAGGAAACCTGCATAAAGTTAGTTCTGCAAAAGTGGGGTTGTTGCTGTGACTGTTATGACCATGAAGTTTAAAAGCCTTTGGAACTAGTTTGCTGAAAGAGTTTAGAAAGCTCCGGAAACATAAGCTAGAGAAGCCTTAGAACATGATGATGGGTTATTCTGGTCAGAGCTCAGATCAGAATCCTTACCAAACTCAGACAGTAAAAGCCAGGCTTACAAGTTTCAGTTGGGAGCAAGGGCTCCACTGGCATTTAGACTATGTGTGTTATCTGTGTCGGAAACAACTTCTACATATTGCCCTTCTTCCGAGACTTTGCAGAAAACTGACATTATGACAGCTTAATATTCACACTGTGGTACAGGTACTACTGAGTGCTTCTGGCCATAACTATAGTGAGAATTAGAGGCAAAAGGTAGAGTAGAAAAATTTGAAAAACTTAAATTTTGGCCAGGACCATGGGTAAAGTTGGGGCCAAATGAGGTATGGCTGCTAAAGAAATTAGAACTACTAAAAAGAAGACAAATATTTTGTACAGGGACAAGAAGAAATATGCCTTGAGGGCATCTTACCAGTCTGCAAGACCTTGCCTGCCCATTGCAGGCTCAAGAGTGCAAAACTCTCAGACTTTCTTTTAAAAACAGTGTTCCTGGGACCCCTGCCCAAGAAGGGCCTCCCAGAGAATTGGTTCCCCAAGATTGATTTTCACTGTGCTCAGCTATCCAGGTACTCAAAGGCCACTGCAGCCTTGATCCAAAGAAGCCTGGCTACTACTTCTACTCTCAGCAGACCATAATAATGTCATCTATGGGGTGCTGGTTTTACTGGCATGCAGAATGCAAGTTATGTAGTAAGAGGAAGGGGCGAAGAAGCGAGTATTACTGCTTCATCCCTCAAGGTTGCTTGCTGCAGTCATAACCCTGAGAAATGATCCAGGAAATGTGGTCAGGACCCTGCATTCTTGTCATACCCAGCAAGAAAGTTTAGGAACACTCAAGGCCCATGGCACACTACCATTCCCAGTAAGTGTATGTTAATAAACTTAATAACTAGCCTTATCACCATCCTCAGAAAAACCAGAAGAAAAATTATTCCTATACTAAACTTTAAGTTCCATGACAACAGCAACAAGGTTATTTTACTCAACTTTGTGTATGTGTTGCCTGTCACACTACACGGCACAAAAGAAACATCTGATAAATGAATAAAGCTATAAACAACTAATTTTCAACAAAATCTTTCAAGTTAATGTTTATATAATTGAGCCACAACTTCTTCAATGGTAAAATGAGGGAAAGATTACAGGTTTTTGTGTCTGTGTTTTTCTTGTATCTACTATAATTCCCTCTTGCATCAGCATTTCACCTAACAATGGTGGTTTGGGCACTGCTAATGTACATAACTCGGCACAACCTTAGAGCCCTCTCTGGTATTCATGACCAACTATATCACTGGCCAGTGACTGTCTTTCCCCACTAAGCTGCCTAGCTTTAATAATTATCAGGGCACAATAAATCTCTCCTACAAGTCTATTCTTTAAACGGGAAAGAAAGAAAGTTAGGCGTGGTGGTGCAGCCCATCATCCCAGCACTTGGGAGGCTGAGGTAGGAGGATTGCCATGAGTTCGAGGCCAGCCTGAGCTACACAGTGAGCTCAAGGCCAGTCTGGACTGCATAATAAGACCCTGTCTCAAAAAATAAAATAAAATAAAATAAAATGGAAAGAAAATAATTATTCTCTTTGTTCTTTTTAAAAAGGAATTTCAAGAAAAGTCATCCTAATTTTGTTCACTACAAAGTAAATGAAAATTTGAGGATCAGCATAAACCCTTGATCTTAACAGTACTCATTTACCCTCATGTACCTAGGAGCAGAAAAACTTAAGATTCTATTCCAATCTGAGTACTGTGACTTACTTATTTGTGAACCTGGAAAATTCATCATGCTGGAAACCTCCATCTATTGGGCTATAACGTGGAATTAATAGTATGTATTTACAGCTCTTAAGGTTCTTGTGATGACTTCATGAGACTTCACTGCAAAGAACTTTTCTACAGTACTTGGCACACACATTGTTTTATAAACTTCCTATATATTTTATGAGAAAAGAAATGGGGGTTTTCTTTATGAACTGTCTTTGCCTGCAAACTCACCTTGAAACTACTTTCTCAAAATTCTGAGACTAAAACTACTTTCATGACAATAAATATAAGCTAGTAATTCAAATAATAATTTATCGTAGCCCCAAATTTTGGTACCTTGCTGTGCTGGTTAATTTTATGTCATCTTAGCTAGAATATGGAACCCAGGTATTTGGTCAGTCATCAATCTAAAGGTGGCTACAAAAGTACTTTTTGGTTAAGATTAATGTTTAAACCAACAGACTCTAGGCAAAGGAGATTACCTTCCACAATGTAGGTGGGCCTCATCTCATCAGCGGGAGGCCATAAGAGACAAAAGATGGTGTTCCCCTGAATTAAAGAGAATTCTGCATCCAGAATGCCTTCTGCTCAAGCTGCAACATCAACTGTTCCTTAGGTCTCCAGCCTGCCAGTCTACCCTGCATATTTTGGGCTTGGAAGTCTTCATAATCATGTAACCAATTCCTTAAACAAATCACTATCCCTCTCCCAGTAAATGAACAAGCCCAACACACATACACAATTACTTCTGTTTCTCTGGAGAACTCTAATACAGTACACTTGTTAAGTCTGAAAAGTATGTTAACAGCCCTATCAGCCTCACAAAACAACATTACTAACACAGGAAAAAGACCTTGAAAGTAAAGAAACACATGAAAACAAACCTTGGAATAAAGAACAGTTTGAAATTCACCACTGACAAAGACAATAATGGACAAGATTCCAAAATCCTTAAGAATTACTATGTATCAGTAATTTTATATTTATTATGGTTAAATTAAGAGTTGCTGGTTCAATACAGCAACCTTTATTCATCTTTTATCTTCTCGCTCCCTAAATCTCATTAAAATGAGACTAAAAGAATAAAAGCCAAAATCTATAATAAGGAGAATAAAAAGACCAAAAACAGATGAATATTTCTAGAAGATGAAAAGAAAACTGAATAGCAGAGATTAACGCAATAGCATGAAGAAAAGATAGCTCAGAGTCAAAGGGAGCTAAAGTTTAAAAGAGAGTAACTGTGTCCAATAAACTTTCTGAGTCTCCAGAAATGGAGTAACAGAGGCCATAGTGAGCTTGGCCAGAAGTAAAAAGTTAACTTATAGCCTAAACACTGCTAGGTCAACTCCCTCTCTCCCAACTTCATCACACAGCAAGGCCTACGAACCAAGCAATGAATTCCAAGCCAGAAAATCTTTTCCTATCTCTAAGCTGAAACTGAATAAACTGAAGGAAACAGTACAGCGCCTAATAAGATGCTTCTCATTCTGTTATTCAGAAGTTCCCCCAAATAACTGCAGGATATCTAGCTAAAGCCATTTACCCCACAGCACAATTTGATTTCCTATTTCTCTCAGCTTAAACATAACCAAAAATAATCAGACATTTGGGGAAAACCCGCAACACTATGGAAAGGAGCAAAATAAACAGAATAATTCAGAACACATAAAGAGATATATCTCTTTGACCACAGAATGCTATTTAAAAATGGTATGAACAAAAAGAACACAAGAGATTGTAGAAATAGTGAAGTAACTTTCATAATTAAATATTCAAATATGGCGAAATATGACAACGCATCTCTGAAAAGACACAAAGCAAAACAGAAAAGATGTAAGACACATAAGCCAACATATGTCTACTATACATGTTTGAGAAAAACAAAATTTCTCAAAGTTGAAAGAATCCACTTTCCAAATTAAAAGGCCCACTGTGTACCTACTCAAAAAAGTGAAAAAAGTACACCTACATATGTCACTAACTTTTCGGAACACCAAAATATAAGGAAAAACCCTAAAGCTGGTGTAGGGAAGGCCATTTGACAATGCAACAAGTAACTCTTTATCAGGCAATCCATCAGCAATACTAGATGCTTAGAAAACCAAGTAACAGTACCTGAAATGTCGAAGGGAAAATGATATTCAGCTTTGTACTCTACATAAAAATTGTAAGTCAAAAATACTGGTATTAGAAAGTTACTAAGGATGTTATTAAGCAAAGTGTATGTAAAGAAAAAAGAAGAAATACAGGAAAGCAATCCTACAAATCAAGAGTAGAAAACCTCTAGGATAACAGATGTACAACAGGCCTAGAAAATGACAAACACAGAGAGAACAGAAGAATGACAGAGGGCTCTGGGAGATGGATGTCCAGGAAAAAAAAAAAGGCGAACTCAACAGAACCAGCAGTATACTCAAAGCCTTTCGAAAAAGAAGCCTGTTATAATAAACAGCACAGAAATGCAAGTTTTTTAAAATGTATAGTCACCAACTCAAAAAATGAAGCTGTGCTCGTCTCAGTCCAAGGTTATTTTTTTTGCTTGAAGTTTTAAGTGAAACAAGCAATGGCCTTCAAAAATAACAATGAGGGCCGGTGAGATGGCTCAGCGGCGTAAGCGCCTGCCTTGCAAGCGCGAGGGCCCGAGTTCGACTCCCGGATCCCACATAAAAAAAAGGGGCCGGTGATATCGCTCAGCGGCAGGGGTGCCTGTTGGCGCGCGAGGTCCTGAGGTCGACCCCCCGGTACCCACAAAAAAAAAAAAAAAAAAAAAACAATGAAATGAAATTAAACACTAAATAAAAGGAAAAAACTAAGATATTAGGGATATACTGATGGAAAATAAGGTTAATTTTACTTCACATTTTTAAATTAAGAAGACCAAAAATTAAATAGTCATTGCAAAGTAAAATATACTTGTTTTATCATATGTCAAGCTAAGGAAAGCGAAAGTAAATGGAATCAAGTAGAAATAAAAATGAGAGAAAACACATAATACATAAAATAAACAAACTGGAAAACTCTGGCCCTAGGTCAAAATTCTCACTCTGAATTTATTTATTTATTTTTGTGGGTACCGGGGGTTGACCTCAGGACCTCGCATGCCAGCAGGCGCCCAGGCCACTGAGCAATATCACCAGCCCCTTTTTTCGTATGTGGGATCCGGGAGTCGAACTCGGGCCCTCGCACTTGCCAGGCAGGCGCGTAGGCCGCTGAGCCATCTCACCGGCCCCTCTCTCTGAATTTAATAAGTGACACTTTAATATTTACATTAAAAATATTATCTGTTGCATCTTTTTGAGTTTAATTGCTCTTTTTGGTTTTAAAGATGACCGCAGCAATAATTAAAATACTTGTCTTGAAAAGAACTGACACAGTCTATTAGAAATGTCTAAATCAAGTACATCTCTTAACACAGAGAAGCATGAGAAATAAGATGGCCAAGAAACAAAACAAACAGCAATTAAAGTGCTCATGTGTTATCACATTGCTTTTCAGCTATATTACTTACAAGAAGCAATGAAATATATCAAGGCCAAATTATATATCAAAATGGCATTTAATATTATCATTAATCTTATAGAAATAAAATTTTATTCTTAAAGACCATACATGTGCTTAGAAAATCAATTAAAACTCTCTAATATCCAATTGAGAGTATATACTTTGACTGTATTTTCATAATATCTGCATGACTGCAAAAGCATCAAATCTGTATCAAATCTGTATTTTTCCTGCTTTAAGGGGATGCTGAACTGAAAAGTATGACCAATGGTGTAAGAGGTATACCAAAACACGTTCTAAAACACTAACAATTAGTATTCAGAATAAACAAAAAGTGAGAGTTCCAGTGCAAATAATGAATTTGTACATATCGTTGGATCCACAGGTATAATTAATTTACACGAATAGCTCCTATACACCTCTCAAGGGAAAGTACAAATAAGTACCAAAAACTGGATTTTACTGGACCAGAGAATAACTGCCAAGCCTAGGTTCGATGTATTATCCAATTGAAAACGTCCAAAAAGAAGCATGAAGCTATTGAACTTGTGTCTTCTAAATTAATCTCAGTGACACACCAGCTCAGAAGTCATTTTCCAGAACAAGTGCAATATATTTTTCCAATATTACAGTCAAATTCAGACTCCAACAATGAAGCAGCTCCAAACTACAGAGGCATGATTCAAAATTAAAACTCTATGTACCCAAGAAAGAAAAACACACACATTCTCGTGCACGCGGATGCTAAAAATGGGGGTGTCACTGAAGGAGAGCGAATCGGGGTCACTCGAGGCTAGGAAAGGTAAAGGGGACGGAAGGTAGAGGGACACTGAATACCAGACACCAAAACACAGATGAGAAGAGCTAAGTTCTAATGTCCTACAGCATAGTAGGGTGGCTATAGTTTATAATGATTTATTATATATAAGAAACTAAAAAGAATTCCAAGTTTCCCAATAAAAACTAAGTGAGATTTGAAATGCTAATTACTCTGATTATTACACATTATATACAAATAGCAAATTATCACACTGCACCCCGCAAGTATGTATTCTGTTACTAAAACTTTGTGTGCCAAAAAAGGGACTAAATTACATGACTGTTAAGAAAGTTATGAAACCAATCAACATGTATTACTATACTTTGCTCAGAAGGAAAGCAGCACCAGCTAAAATTCTACTTTTAAAGATACAAAAACACTTATCCCATGTGCATGTTCCCAGGTATTTTCCTTTACACTTGCAGAAACACTGAAGTACAGAATATGAATCAACTCTTAGTAAATGTGCAGGGCGCCTCCAAGAGTTCAATGATCTTTTTAATTTTCTTAATCCCTAAAAACCACACTATAGGAGGGATGTTTTTAACTTAGTGAATTATAACTCTGATGGTAACTCTGCAAGCCATGATACAGTGGGAAAGGGCATCTTAAGTTTCATTTAAAAGGTTCGGTAACTACAAGTGCTATCTGAGTAAAACGCTGCTCTCAATACACATATATACAGTATGTGTCATTACGCAGTGTTACTCTACATAGTAAAAAGAAATCAAATTATACCCGTAAAAATTTCACTGTACCATATGAAGAATGACTTCTAAGTGGCACATGCCTATACAGTATTCCCACCACTCTGGGAAGCTGAGGCAGGAGGATCCCAAGTTCAAGACCAGCCTAGAAAACCCAGCAACTTGGCAAGAGCCTGTCTCAAAATTTAAAAAAATAAATAAATAAAACTTTTTTAAAAGGGGCTGGGGATGCAGATGAGTGAGAAGGCCCTGGGCCCAATCCTGGGAACAAAAATACAATGAATATCAACACTTGAGGTCAAATATTTCAAACCCAATATTCATGTTTCCTCAGTGAAATTTTTAAAAAATGTATTACTGGGCAGCACATCTAAAAACTATATACGAATACTGCAATAAGACTAGTGATACTTTACACAATTAAAAGCATTCTGTAAAATAAAGTAAGAGTCAAAAGAGGATCAGGGCTCTGTCAAAATCAATCAGTATTCCAACTTTTGCAATCTCACAGTGCCGAGGGCAATTTTCTGTGTCCTACTTTTCTAATTTTTAAAACTACTGTTATGACTTCTGGAGACAACGAAATATATGCAAACCATTCAATTACATGAACAAAAAATTGGCCTTTTAACAACTACAAAAAGCAATCTAGTTCAGTGTAACAGAAAACAAAACATAGCAGCTACTGGTTTGTTAATTTTACAACACTGCAAAAATCAGAGTTACAACATAACCACAATCTACAGCTCTTCCTGTCCTGAGAAATATGAATAGGATCACTTCCCTACTTGGCTTCTCTAGTCAAGACTGAAATTAGTAAAGATCTATAGACTCAGGTAAAAACAAGTAGGTAAGAACTATGTCATTTTTACTTCGTAACAAAAAGCTTGAAGTAATTCATAAATAGCTGAAAAGTTACTGTTGGCCGGGCAGGTGTCACATGCCTGTAATCCCCATATTCCGGAGGCTAAGGCAGGAGGACTGCTGCAAATTCAAGGCCAGCCTGGCCTACGTAGTAAGTTCAAGACCAGCCTAAACTACATAGTGAGACCCTGTCTCAAAAAAAAAAAAAAAAAAAAAAAAAAGTTATTGTTTTTACTAATGGTTACAATAAGATTTCTTCTTTGAAACGCTCTCCTAAATCTGGTATTCCAAAACCAAAAGTTAAAAAAAAATTTTTCACAAACGTTTTCTATTTTGCAGTCGTTAGAAAATGTGTAGGCCTTTTATTGAAACAAATATCCCAAAGGGCAAAAAGAACTTTGATAAATGTTCTGCCTAACAGCACAAAGAATGTTAAATAATTCTAAATTGAAGAGTTTTATCATTATTGTAAGCTTCCCCATGTAATTTTCTGATATCTTAAAAACATATACACTACAAATACATGAATACAGTTTTGTTACAGAATCTAAGATAAATAATTGTAGCAAACAAATGTTAAGAAAATTCAAAAACTAATTCTACTTAAGTCAAACTTTAAATGATAGCACCATCATAAACAAGTATGAATAAACCTCAAAAAATTAAATACTTTAATGAGGGTGTTTTAAGTCTTTTAACAGAAAAAGAAATGTTCACCAAAACTGAATACTTTCCACATCAACAAAAACTTTTCAACAGAAATCAAAAAAATTTTTTTTGTGTGTGGGTACCGGGGGTCGACCTCAGGACCTCGTGCGCCAGCAGGCGCCCATGCCGCTGAGCAATATCACGGCCCTTTTTTGGTATCCGGGTACCGGGAGTCAAACTCAGGACCTCGCACTTGCCGGGCAGGCGCTTATGCCACTGAGCCATCTCACTGGCCCCAGAAATCAATTTTTAAAGAGGACACCAAGTAGGAATAATAATATGACTGGAGAGCCAAAATTTTTTAAGTAAAAAAAGTCGAACAGGATGATACACCTGCCAATTCCATTTCCTTGAAGGGAATTGTAAAAATATTAAATCAGTGTTTAGCCTGGCCTTGGACTAAACTGGGAAACAGTGTGCATATAACCAAACACTGTCTGAAGTGTTAATAACAACAATATAAAGATAATTAGAGCTACTGTACTGACACAAGGACCAAAGTAAAAAACTTAAAACAATGTATACATAAAACAAAATTTTAAAAGCTTTAGAACATTTCGAATACAACAACAATGTAAGCCTATGCGATAACACAACACAATGTAAATAATTCAAAGAGACATCATT
The DNA here is from genome assembly GCA_028451465.1 of Erethizon dorsatum. Classification (NCBI taxonomy): domain Eukaryota; kingdom Metazoa; phylum Chordata; class Mammalia; order Rodentia; family Erethizontidae; genus Erethizon; species Erethizon dorsatum. The sequence goes on along the minus strand of CM051830.1, from coordinate 57,308,451 downwards.
AGCAAGCAATTCAAAATCCCCCAGTATTGAAGTGTGGTTAAAATGAAAAGATTCCTAGTATTCAGTGTTGAAGCCTTCAGGCAGAGTAATCTGACACATTCATGGGTCAACAGCAGAACACCCCTTCCAAACTTTAAATATTACTACATAACTTAAAAGACAAAATGTTAAAAAGAAATGAAAAATACACTGAAAAACTGCACTTTAGGAGAAGTCTAGAATCACTGAAAAACAAACAAACATCACATAAACCTGTGAACTATCCTAGGAAATGGTGAGAAAGCCTTATTTAGTTCTCCACATGAGACTGATTTACCTTTATCTAACTTGAGCTTACACAAGAGCTACTGCTTCAAAGTTCATACTAATATTTTCTTTGGTTTACAAAAAAAAACTACCAATTTTTCTATATACTAACATGACACCAAAGTCATTTCTAATTCAAAATAGTTCAGCCTTGCAAAACGTTAATAACTTCTTTCTTTCTTTCCTTCTTTCTTTATTGCCATACTGGGGACCGAACTCAGGGCCTTCTCACTGAGCTACATCCCCTGCCCCTTTTTTGCAACAAGGTCTTGCTAAATTGCCCAAGTTGGGCTTGAACTTGGGATCCTCTTCCCTCAGCCTCCCAGTGCTGGGGTTACAGATATAACCTACATGCCCAGCTATTATCCTCCTTCTTCCAGCTTTTTCAACTATAGATTCTAGAACAATGCTGTCCAACAGAAATATAATGGAAGCCACATATGTTACTTGAAATTTTCAAATAGCCATTTGCTAAAGAAAAAACAAAACAGTCTTGGGGCTGTGGTCCTAGCTACCCAGGTGGCTGAGGTAAGAGAACTGCTTGAGGCCAGGAATCCTGGAATGAGCAACATTATGAGATCCAGCCTCAAAAAAAAAAAAAAGAGAGAACATGCAAAATTAATTTTACTTAACCAACAATATCCAAAAGCATCACTTTAACACAATCAACTTAAAATCTGATGAAACAGTTTAGTACAATCTTTTCATATCGTCTTCAAATGCTACTGTGCATTTTACAGCACATGCAATTAGGACTAGATTTCAAGCTACCAACTGTTGTTACATGTGGCTAGTGATTACTACACTGGACAGCAGGTCTAGAGTTCTTTCTCTGGATTTGAGGTAGATATACAAAATGCGGTATGACACTGTAGCAAAGAATATACTTTGTAGGGCTGGGAGGCACAGCAGGTCTGGATGCAATATTCCAATTTTGGAGGCAATCCCTATTTGCTAGTGAAAGTCCCTATTCACACCAGTTGTAATTCTCACAAGTATTCTACTCTGGATGACAAATTATATGGTCACTCTACCTATAGCTTATCATATCCTTAAAGATGATCTACACTCCTTGGAAGAAAATTTAGTATAAAGTCTAATTCTGATGCCTGGAAAAGCAGCTCTAAATTCAAAGGAAAGAACTCTAAATTCACTACCCTCATCATCCAAAAAGAAAAAAAGTTGCTGAAAATTCTTTTCATTTTAAATTGCAGACTAAAAAAAAAAAAAAAAAAAAAAAAAAAGGAAAAAAAAAGAAAAAGGAAAAAAAAAAAGTAAGAATTACCTGTTGAACAAGGCATCTGGAAATTGGGATCATTGCTATCCAAAACAGGCAAACAGAACTGGTTACTTGCAGATCCTAGCATAGGATCCTTATCGCTGAGCATGTTCTTCAGCGAGTCCTCTAAGACATTTTGACTTGCACTAAAATCCTCACAGACTTCATTCTCCAGGTTGGATCCTAGAAATAGGGCATCATCTAAGTGTTCAGTAGGAATTAAATGATTAAATGTATCAACTATATCCATGAAGACTTCTGTGTGTCTTTCAGCCCTATAGAAAGACAAAAAAAATACCATAAGAAATAAAGCTATCAATTGAAAATCACCTAATACCAAATTATTTTAATAGCTTTGAGTCTAAGAACACACTTCTGAATTTTTGTTTAAAAAAAAAATCCTGTTTTTAGGATATACATTTGGAAATGTGGAACGAATCCTTACTAAATAATCTTTATCATGCATGTAAATATTATTTTACCAGCAATCCTATGAAATGTTTACTCAATTATTTCTAGGGAAAAAAAATCAGGTATAGTTCATTAATTTGTCACAGTTGAAAGAATTACATGGCTTAAACATAAACACCGTATGTTTTAACCGTAACACTTTCATAAATTAAAAATCAAACACTGCTTTTACAGTAGATCCACATAAAAGAATTAAAATCCAATCATTTAAATGATTTACAGAAAGGTAATATATAGCCAGAAAACTCATTTTGTGAGGGTAGAGGAGGAAAATCCAAAGAAACTATTAATTAAACCCAACAAATCAAAACAAATACCACAGAGGCACGCAAAGACGTGCACATGCAAACATCTTCTTGGGGGAGGTCCCTTTTTAGGACAAAATGGAAGAATTACAAGAAAACAATCATATGTATTTAAATTGATTTTAGTGAGCTATGTGTTAGCTACATGAATATCATTGTCTCCTACTTGAACTGTACCTACGAAGTATTATTCAGCAAAAGTCATCTCAAACTTTAAAGGAGAATCAACTACCAAATTCAATTATTGAATTATTTTCAATACTGGTTTTAGATAAAACTGAACCAACATATTCTGTGGCAGGAAGAGGTATCAACCAAAAAAAATTAATATTCAGTTAGAAAATTCCACTGATTAAACAGAATATCCTCAGCTCTATAATTCCAAAGTTTTTTTAGATATGCTCCAAATCTACCAAAACTCACAAACTGGCCTTGAATTCTTCCCCTATAAAAATGAGTGTACAAAATTCACATACACTCTACCATTTACTGGTTATGTATCATATGCCACACTGTGATAAACATCTTGCCTGAATTTATATAATTTAATCACCCCAAATAAATAGGACCTACTATTATCATTTTTGTTGCTGTTGTTGCTTTGGGTTTAGTATTTTGCATTAATGGGAATTGGACTCAGGGCCTACTCACTGAGCTACAGCCCACACCTTTCATTTTTTGAGACACAGTCTCACTAAGCTCCCCATGCCTTGTTTTACCAAGAAAATGCACTTAATTTAATTGTCTTTCCCAAAGCCACAAAGCATAGCCAAGATTCTAACCCAGGCTTCCGGCTCCACAGCCCAAGTATGGTAATTGTCATTCTTTCACTGAACTAAGTGGCTGGAAAGATTTGACTCCTTAAAGGATCTCTGCGCTCACTGAGGTTAATCCCCTTCTACACAAAAGACTTTTGGCATCTCTTCTCAAAGTTTGCTACTTATTTATGCTGAAATATTAATGAAACACTGAAAGAAACTGGTTATTTTACATGCATTCTTGGTGATGAAAAGTTTGGAAAAGTTCCTTTAAGAACTCCCTTTAGCAATATGATCTCAGTATCTAAAAAAAATTCAATTATACATTAGCAATACTTCCACTTTGTCTTTAGGCTCCAAAGAAATTCCAATATAATAAATATAAGTAATTAAAAATAAATTACCAAAAACATTTACTAATGTTTACAAAATTCAGTAGACCAGAATTACCAATGAATTCACTTATTTATCTGGATATGCTGGACTCTAAGCTTTACCACAGGCCAAAACTACTTTCTTTTCAGCATTGCATCCAACTAGTAATCTTTTTTTTTTTTTCTGCCTCAGATGAATCAAAAAGAAAAAGGCAATTCCAGCTCTAGAAATAAACTGTTAATTATCCTTCTAAAACCTATGAAAAAAAAAATGCACTCACTCCCATAGCAACACAAGGCTAGTAAATTCAACGAACTCCACCTGATGTCTTTCTGTTACACCAAATATTGTGTGCTTTCAAGTTGTAGAAACATTCAGAAGTTACGGTCACACAAGATCACAAAGCTTTATGGAAGACCAGCCCATTCTAAACAATTTTCTAAATGAGTGGGGGTTTTTCCCCAATACTACTGCTGTTTATGAAAATGTACTAAAAATCCTTCACCAAAAGTACCCTCAGAAACTGTGGCCAACCGTTTAAACTCAACAAATATTTACAAATATATTTTTAAAAATTAGTCTTCACAAATCTATTTAAAAAAAAAAAAGAAAAGAAAAATGTAAATCATACTATAAGATGAGTGAATCAAACTTTCCGTAGCTTTTTAGTCAAAACTAGTATGGCTTATAAGGTGTGTTTCCCTTCATTTACATAATAGGCATTACCAAGGAAGAAGGTAGAAGAGCAAATATTACCTAATTGTGGAAATATTTACTCAAAACAGACATACTAATCTACTAAATGCAATGTGTACTGAATCACAGAACAGAAAAAAGGACAGCAGTGGTAAAATCGTAAGTATGCAATTTAGCTAATAGTAATGTAGTAAAAGTAATCTCTTCTGGTAAGTGTCACTAGTGTTATGTCAGATGTTAATAATCAAGGAAACTTTCAGGCACACTAGTGCACACCTGTAATCCCAGCAATTCAGCAGGTGGGGGCAGGAGGTTCACAAGTTCAAGGCCAGTCTGGGAATCACAGGAAGACTCCCCTTTCAAAAAAAAAAAAAAAAAAATTAAGGAAACTGAATTAAAGGTACCCAAGAAATCTATACCCTCACTCCAACTTTCCTATAAATTTAAAATTATTCCAAAAACAAACTAAAATTATTCCTAGTAACACAGGAAAACAAAGATAACGATATCTAATTAAGGAGAAAAACTAGTAACTGATTTAGTATCTTCAGACTGATCTTATCAAGTTCCTGTTTCTTAAGCTGAAATTTTAAATACTTTCTAATATTTGGCAATCTGGGTTTATTAAAACATGGCAAGTTTATCTAGAATGTATTTTAAATGGTTAATGGTGTGTAGATCTAGTTAAATCAGTATTAGTTATGCCCAAATATACATGCTAAATTCAGAAATTATTTCTGTACTCAGATTCAGACCTCATGTATACAGACAACAGAATGCAAGCAGCTAAGTCAGAGAACTGGATAATCTGCTTATAATTGAAACTACCCATTCATTCTTATTAAGTATCTACTACAAAGCATTATCATTAGCACGCACCAGTGAAATAAACCCCAAGCTTAAGCTCAAGGAACTCACAATGCGAAACAGAATATAAAAATGTAACAATTACAAAGAGATGTAAAACATTTGAACAAAATATGAACGCTGCCAAGTGTGGAGGCACAGGCCTTTGATCCCAGCACTCAGCAGGCTGAGACAGGAAGACTGCCATGAGTTCGAGGCCAGCCTGCACTACATGAGACCCTGTCTCAAAAAAAGCGAACAAACAAACAAAAAAAAAAACCCCAAAATGTGAAGTGCTTTATTGGAGTAATGCAGGTAGTGTCACACAGAGTCAAACTCAGAAAGTCAAGAAAGGCTCAACAGGTGATCTATGATCTGGATACTAAATGTCCAGAGGATATTCCAGGCAAAGGGAAAGCAGATGCTGATTATGAATGGTTAAGTTCAGTCCTAACAGACTTTATAAAGACTCAGAATACAAGTACAGTAAAAATGATTAGTACTAACATTCTAAATAAAACTTAATCTGAGCCCAAAGATTTTTTTTTTTTTAAATACTTGTTTCTGCCGAGCATGATGGTACATGCCTATAATCCCAGCACTGGGGAGGCTGAGGCAGGAAGGATCACTGCAAGTTCGAGGCCAGCCTGGGCTACATAATGAGTCCAAGGCTGCCTGAACATACACAGTGAGATCCTGTCTCCAAACAAAAAATAAAGCAAAACAAATGTTTCATCTGTAACTCTAAAAGAATTATACTACAGCCAAATTTAGTCCATCGTATTACTTTTAGCATATTGGTATTGTATTACTTTTTACATATTTCAGGTACAAATAGAATGAGAAAATCTTTATTTTAAAAATGTATAAATTTATAACAGAAGGAAAAAATACATTTGGACAAAAAGCCACTGTAGATTAAAAATGTCTACCTCAATTTTTAAAAACATCTTCAAAGTAAGCCTCAATATTTTATACTATAGTACTTTTTAAAAAAAGTACAAATAAGTCTAAACAAATTATTAAAGTTATCAGAGCTTTGAATGTACACTACAATAAAGATCTGTCTCATGTAATGTGTGTGCAGGGGCTGACACTGAGGGGACAAAAACATCAGAACATTATAGAACCTATGAAAAATAGAACAATGGTAATGGTGGTTCTATGCAGACAGTCTATACATGATGGCGAAGGAAGATTTCACTAACAGGTGACATTTTTAGCCAGAACCTGAAATGTAGGAGTGATCACAGCTAAGAGCAATCCAGGCAAAACCTGGAAGTACAAAGGCCCTGAAAGTGGAGCACACCAGGTAACTTCCAGCCCTAACACCACAGTTTAGGTTGAGCAGTCAACTTCAAACATAAGTAAGTTTCTAAGGCCAGCAGCAGTCAAAGAATAAAAGTATGTTGTGCATAATAGCTCATCCTTGTAATCCCAGCACGCTGAGAGGCTAAGCAAGGGATGATCAGAAGTTCAAGCCCAGCCTGGGCAATTTAGCACGACCTTGTTTCAAACTAAAAAAATTTTTAAAGGGCTAGGAATGACAAAAAAGGAGGGATTGTAGCTCAGTGCAAAGGTCCCGGGTGTAAACCCTGAAAACTGTAAGTAAATGAATAAATGAATGAATGAGCAAACTACTGCCAATATCAGTATGAAACATAATGCACTCTGACTTCACACCAGGCACTGTTATGCATAATTTACCTCAGTAAAATTCTCAATCAGAGGTAAAACGTAAGCCAGAGGATATGTAGCCATGTTCAGAGACTTTTCAGTTATCACAACTAGAAAGCATACTACATGCACCAGTAAATACAATACACTGCACTGTACAAAAACAATCCTACAACAAAGAATTGTCCAGCTAAAATGTCAACAGTGCCAAGACTAAGAAACTGTGCTGTACATTTAGTAATTAGTTTACTGTAACGATCCTGTATTACGATTATGCCACAAATATTAAACTGGAATTACGGAGATTCAATTATTTGCTATAATAAGTGGTAGGGCTAAAGTATGAACCCCAAAAAAATCTCATTCAAGAGCCAATGTGCTTACCACTACCCTGTGTTATCTTTTTTAAAGTTTAAACTCTTTAAATGTTTATCATGCAGAACACTGTTCTAAACAACTCAAATGCATTACACCATTTAATCCTCACAATTAGGCGGGTATTATTCTCAACTTAAAGAGAGGAGCTAAAGCTAGCAAAGTTACACCCAATATTATAGAATAAATGACAACTGCGATTTAGCTATATGACAACAAGGTTAATTTTTAACCTCTATGACAAAAGCCATTAAAGATGAGTCATAGTTTAACCTAGGATAGAGTAAGGAAGATTAGTAAATGTTAAGCTGTATGTTGTGACACAATTCTACAGAGTACTATTCTGTAAAGCAATGCAACCTAGTCACCTGCTCCTCATACCCAGAGCAAATTCTGGTCCAGCTTCATTAGTTGGATTTATTGTCGAGACCTCATAAAAGGAAGCAAGGGTCAAAACAACTTTCCTGAAAGTATTTGGTAAAAAGGACATATACAGTATAAGACACGAGGGGTCTGCTGTACAAAGATACCAAAGATCAAAGCAGACCTACAAACTTAGAACTATCAGATAGAAGTTGAAACTGGCAAAAGCAGAATTATATTAGCCAACATTAGTAAGAAAAAGTTAATTTCCAAGTTTAACAGTTATTTTCCCCAGATAACTGACATTTTATGAAGCATTAGACAAGTGAATTAACCACAGAAGTAGTGGACCTAGCTCATCAAACTAGGGCCTATGTCCAACCAACATGTACTTATTAGTACTTAACTATATACTGTACCAGGCCTATGGGAAGTGTATTGTACATATTATCTCATTAGTTCTTCACAAGGACTCCGTCAAGTAGGTGCAATTATTATTTGTCTTTTACAGAACAGCAAATTGAGACCCAAGCAAGTACACAATTTTCCAAAGGTTATACACTCAATAGTCTCACATTCAAACTCAGAGTAATTCCTAAGCAGCACTTTTAAACTATTGTACTTTATATCCTCTACTTAAATAATATGCATTAATTTTTCTGGTTTTAGCATATTAATAAAATTTTTTAAAAATACTAAAAATAGGGCCGGTGAAATGGCTCAGCGGCATAAGCGCCTGCCTTGCAAGCGCGAGGGCCCGAGTTCGACTCCCGGATCCCACATACGAAAAAGGGGCCGGTGATATCGCTCAGCGGCACGGGTGCCTGTTGGTGCGCGAGGTCCTGAGGTCGACCCCCCGGTACCCACAAAAAAAAAAAAAAAAAAAAAAAAATACTAAAAATAAAAATGACTCATTCTTCTTCCAAAATAATGCAGGAAACACGCATTTAGCCACCCTAAAACAAAAAGACTATTCTCAGTGTGTATCAACAGTATCATTTGGAGGAAAAGTTACAACTAAAAACTTTGTAATTTATTTTCAGTCAAGTTTTACATTTTCATGTGTCTATCTCACACCAACTGTGAATTACGCTATTAAATTTAGTCTTTCCATATACTCTAGCCCATTTCAAAACTCTCTATTAAAGATTATCTACACAAATTAAAACTTCTGAGGAATACTTCAAAATCCTAACAATTACTCTACACGTTCTCTTCATTATACAAATGGCGATAGAAGTTTAAATTTTCTGACCATTAAAAAATGTCTAGCTTAAAAACAATGTATGACAATTATTTAGTAGTTCATACAATGCCTCATAACTCCTTTTTTGTTTGTCTTTATTGTTTTTTGCAGTACTGAGGATTGAAACCAGGGCCTTCACACTGATCTACATCCCCAGCCCTTTATTTTTTGAGACAGGTTTTCCCTAAATTGGTAAGGTGCTCAGGCTGGTTTAGAACTTGCAATCCTCCTGCCTCAGCCTCCCAGAGTGCTGGGATTACAGGTGTGTGCTACTAAGCCTAGCTACAATGCCTTATAACTCTTGAAATGCCTCCCTTTTTAAACTCTAATACACTGGTTTAATACCTCATATTCTCTAGCTTTAATTATATTCCTTCAGTGTAGAAACAGCACCCAGGTCCCAAACATTTTTAATTAAATCATTACTGTATCTTTCTCAGTGCAATTAAATAGCAATAATTAAAAGAAAATGGCTTTTACTGTTTTCAAAATTCCGACTGAATCATAAATGTGTAACAGTTTGCAAGACACTTCTGCAGTTTAAAAAACATCTATGCTTCTGAAAACACAGTCCAGGATTCTCAGAGGATGCTCCAAGAAGAAACGAGAGAGAAAGAGAGCCCAAGATCTGTTCTAGAAACGAAAAACTAAAAGCCACCTGTCAGCAAGAATACCTGCAATGTGGATGAATGAACACATTTGTATTTAGAATTAGCACTCTAAAGAACCCGGAACTCCTTGATACTGCATGCAGAATTAGTTGCTACGAGTAATACAAAAACCTGGGTGCTGACCAATAAAGCTCCATTATCTCATTTAAAAATAAAAGAGATCTCTCCAAAAAAATTAAAACATAAAAAGAATTTTATGAAAAATTATAACGGAATAATCTGTTCTTTTTAAAAGTGCACTTATTTAAGAAAGCAAAAAAGTACCCCCTAAAAAGCGTACGACCATATCAAGAAAAACAGGAATTATAATGTGTTTTAGCACCCAAAACATAGAACCGTATTCATAATTTTCCTTCACCGGTTTTTCCAAGTATCCTCCGTACCTTGCAAAAATCTGAAATCTTTAAATAACTATAGTAATTGAAACAGTCATTTGCTACATACCAACTTGCAGAAATAATACATTATAAGTCAAAGACTATCAACCTTTCCTAGCTCACTCCAATACTCGATGTAATTCCAGTTTTAATAACATGATTTTAAAGGATTAATATATAGACAATTTTCCTTCAACTTTTCCATTTGAAATTTTTATTTGGCTAAACCTATTTTTCACCTACATTTATACAGAACATTTCTCTTCATTTGACCTAGTGGAATATGCAACACACAAGTACACCGTAAGATCAACACGATGGCGTTATCGAAGGCCTACTCCAATAACACAACACTGGTTACTAATCCAGTGGAAGAGAATTCCACCGTGCTCCCTCACAAAGCAACGTACTACGCTACATTTCTCATGCTCCTCAACAAATGGACCTATGAAGCACGGGAGGAAAATGGAAAAACTGCTCCCATCACTCATCGGTTGTCACTCTGACAAGTCACTGCTACAGCTATCAAACAAATCTTAAAACCTAAATTTGTAATTCTGAAATAAAAATAGCCTATTTCATCTAAGTACAAGTATTTTTGCTGCTAAGGAATTTACTGACGACTGTGTGGCTTAATCAGAGTCATGATAGTTCTTGAAAGTCCCCCCTAAATTTTGTTGCTATCACTAAAAAACAAAAAATATACTATTTAGAAATAACAAAGGTGATGATGATGACGATAACGTAGAGGAGAATCACTGCGGCAGTGAACAGAAAAATGGGAAGAACAAAGCAGAGAACAGGTCTAAGTGGTAGTAAAAGTTAAAAATTTACTACTTAGAATAACTAATCTTTACACAACATCTTGTGTGCTCTGGCACAGAGCTATAAATTCAAAATTATAAACATGCTACAATGAGAAATATCCTGCTTCTGACTCACATGTCTCTTCTATTACAAACACACATCTTCACCTACAAACATTTTCAAATTACCAAACATTTCCTATTTCATTCAAGAATTTCTTTAAAAGGTGGGAAATGAATGAGTAACTGAGGTGTAGTTCTGGAAGATCTTCAACAACCAGTTGAAAACCTTAAGACAAAAGTTCGACCCCAAAATACTAAATAGAGCAATGCACAATTTAAATACCCCTCCGTCGTTCACAGCCGCCGTTTCTAGCTTTTACCTGCAAGTGAGGTGGAAGCGTTCAGGCTGGGGTCAGCGACCCTTTTTCGGTCACCTCCACATGCACTGAAGACGGGGAAAGGGCAGGAATTCGAGCGCGGCATAGTCCGCTGCCGACTGCGGGCCGGGCCCCTCCCCGCCCCGCTCCCGCGGCCCGCAGGCCGCCTCCAGCCCGGAGCCCGGCCGGCCCGGCCCGCTCGGCGCCTCCCTCGCTCCCCCGCTCCCCGCCCGGCGGAAGCGCGGACGTGCGGCTGCGAGCACAAAAGCGCGCGTTCGCCGCGAACGGAGGGCCGCGCCGCCTGCACCGCCGGCTGGGGCTCCGCGGGCGCGGGCGCGGCTCCGGCCTGGCGCGGGGGGCCCGGCCCAACGGTCCGCGGGCGCGCAGGCCTCCCAGGCCGCCGCTCCGCCGCGCCGGGCCCGCGAGCCGGAGCCGGAGGCCGCGCGGCGCCGTGCGTGCGGAAGGGGGAGCGGGGCGGAGGAAGGGGCCCGGCTCCCCGCCGCGGCCGAGCCGCCACTCACCAGCTCCGCCGGACGAGCGCTACCACAGGCAGCAGAAGAAGATGGAGGCCGCCGCCGCCGCGGAGGAGGAGGGGGCCGCCGGGGGCCGCCGGGCGAGGGGGTACGCGCAGGACGTCGGCGTCGCTGCCACGGCCTCCGCTCCTGCGCCCGAGGGGCGCCGCCGCCGCCGCTAGCCCTGCCCGCCGCCTCCGCCCGCAGAGCCTCGTGGGTGCAGCCGCCGCCGCCTGGGGCCCAACGCTCGCCCGCCTCGTGCAGACCGTGCGGCGCCCGAAGACCCCGCAGCCATCGGCGTGCGGCGGCGGCGGCGCGGGAGCGGGCGCGGGGCGCGTCACGTGACGCCACTGTTTACCGTTCCGGGCCCGCGCCGCCGCGCCTGCGCACTGGGGCCCCGGCGGCTCCGCCTCCTGCGCGCTCCGGGACTTGGGCGCTTCCGCTCGGCGGTCCTAAGCGGTCCGCCTGCAGCGGCTCCCTGCGCTCGGGTGCTTTTATTAAAACCGAGTGTGAGTGCAAGAACGACGGACCAGCCGCCTCGCCACTCGCCACTGCGGTCGGCGCCCCGCACCGCTCTTCCCTCAGGACCCAGCCGCCGGCCGGGCAGCGGCCCTGGTACGGGGGCCGGAAGGGTCCAGGAAACCCCTGCGGGTGTGCGAGGCCAGGAGACGCTCGGAGACGCCCCAGTCCTGTCGGGGTAGCACAGGGCGAGGCCGAACGCCCTCCTTTTAGCCGAAGCTGATTTGGGGGAACCCAGGCTCCTCTGTAATGCCCAGACATCAAAGGCATTTGCAGAAAGCCTAAACAGTGCCGCTCCCTTCATTGATTTGCTGGAAAGTATATTTTTAATGATCTGTTACTTATAGTAACGTGCAATGGGTTTTGTTGTTTTTGAGTGATAGTGTTTTACGAATACCAGTGAATATAACCGAATAAAGAGAAGTTATCGGAGACGGGGGAGGCTACACACACCTGTAATCCCAGCACTCTGGGAGGCTGTGGCAAGATGATTGCAAGTTTGAGCCCAGTCTGAGCAATTTAGCGGGACTCTGCCTCAAAATATTTTTTTACAGGGCTGGGGATGTAGCTCAGTTTGAAGGCCTTGGGGGTCTATCCCCAGTGGTACCAAAAAAAGAAAAAGAGAAAGAAATAGCTCTTGAGGAGTCTCTTGGTTTTTGAATATGTAGTATTCTGCAGTCCAAAATGTTGGGCAGTCACCGGTCAGCGTTAGGTGTTGCGCAGCAGCTTGTTTGAGCCGTCCCGGCCCTTCATGAGCACCGTGCTGAAGTGTTGCCTGTCACCGGCTCTGACCGAAATGAGCCCCTTAAGGAAGGGCAGGAGTGCGTCTTCTAACTGCGGAGACCACTGCAGTAGTAACACCTGCTGCGCACCTCCAGATGGGCCATTCTCCGCCAAAACCTTGACTTGTTAGACCTCAAACCAACCAGAGTTGAGAATAAGGTAAGCCGGGTACTAGGTAGCACAGATCCGCCCTGTACTCGCTCCAGTATTGTGATGTTTAAGCACTCCTAATATCAGATGTTCTTCATTTATGTCGTCTTGATTCTATGCGATTGCTAGAATTCCATCCCCTGCCTTGACTCACCGACCCCTCAAGACTTTGTTTGCAAACCCCCGGGGCATCATGGCAAATTTCTGGAAAAGCGCATGGTAGGGCGTGACACCCACGTTTATTTTTTAAGAGTATTTCTGTTGATTGTAGAAAGCCAGCCTGCTAGGAATGCCTAACTGGAGGGGGGGAACAGAGATTAGAGACAAGACACAGAGATAATTTTGAAAGGGGGGGAGTGTCTCTTGCCAGTAGTGGACAAAGAGCCCTGAGCATTTGGCTCACCTCGCTTTTAATCACTTAGACATGGGAGCAAGCAAGATTGCAGAAGATTGATCTGCCTCCTGTTATCTGGAGTATATGACCAGGCAAACACCTGGCTTTCAGGTGTGTTGACTCCTCCCTGAAACTTGCAAGGTGCCAGCATGCCTGAGTGCTGCCAGAGGAGCATAGCTTACTGTTTCTCTCCTTTGTGCTCACAGAGGTCAATTAGGCCTCGATCCTCATTATCAGGCCTCCTACAATTGATAAATTATTAATTTTAATTTTATGAGTTTCATCATGTTAACCAATGTCTACTTAGCAGGAAAATAAGCTATCAATAAAATAAAATACTGAATTTTTAATATCTAATGAGTGTTTAGAATAAGCAACATTTTCAGCATCAACTGTTTTCTTGCTTACAAAATCTAAAACATAACAACAGAAATGAATTCTTATGTGAATTACAATGAAAATACAAGCAAAACTCTACCACAGGACTAACATTTGCTTCAATAATCACACCTGAGGCAGTCTTCACACATGACACCAGCATGTTCCACACACAAGTGTCGCTTACACTGGTAGCACATTGTTTTCCTGTCTTTTTTTGGTTTGACATACTTGACATCTTGCTGGTCTTCCTGTTTTCTTAGGAGGTTCTTGTGATGTTTCTCCTGTCTGTTCACTGGTCTGCTCCAGAATTCTTTTGCAGAGTTCCTTGGGCAGATACATACTGTTCTTCCTCTGTTGTAACTGATCATTTATCAATTCCAGTCTCAACCCTCTAAGAAAATTTCTCCATGATTTGTTGTTGTTGTTGTTGTTGTTTGGTTTTTTGAGACAGGGTCTCACTGTGTAGTCCAGGCTGGCCTTGAACTCACTATGTAGCACTGGCTGACTTTGAATTCACAGGATCCTCCTGCCTCGGCCTCTGAGTGCTGGGATTACAGGCGTGCACCACCACTCCCGGCTTCGCTATCAATCTTATCTGCACGGTGAAATGTTGACAGTATCAGTACTACCTTGTCTTTTGGAAATCCAAAGATTGTACCATACATTTCTCTATTGTGAACTTGCAGCATTTTTTCACTAATCTCCACTTTGTCCTCAGGAATAGTTCCTGTGCCGGTTAACTGGTCAACTCATGAGCCAGTTGTGAAATGTGACATTCGGGTTACTTTTTGAAATAGGTAGAACAAGTCTGTACACAGCATCATACTGCACTATTAAAGACCAGGTGGCTGAGTTCTAGGGTGCATTTCTAAATTCAAGGTGTAAAATGTCTTCGCATCTACCAGGCATATATTTTTATACCATATTTGGAAGGTTTATTTGGCATATATTGCTGAAAGCTTCAACAACCACGAAGTGAATCAAGTTGTTCAATGTCATGTATTCAGATGGTGTATAAACTGCTTGACAGTTGGAAACAAAGCTTTCAACAAATGAGTGACTAGCAGCCAAATTGTTGGAGTTTTTTCTTTCTTGCTGGGTCTTTTTGTCATCAAAGCATAGGCAATTTTAAAGGAAATCAAATCTCTTCAGTGTCATTGTTCTAAAAATCTGAATACTACATCTGTCACTTCTCCATAAATCCTTTAGATTCTAACAATGAGAATGAGAAAGTCCTGCTTGTAGGCTTTTAGATCAGATAGTGAGGTGTCATGAGATATATATATATATATATATATTTTATTAGTGTATTTTGAAACATCTTATAGCATATCATGCATTAGAAACAATTTCCAACATTGACTCGCAGTGTTGGCATTCCATCCAATAGATTTCACCCCTGTCAAGAACCTATAATTTTTTCTGAGGTAGTTCTAATGTTGGATCGTTCAGGTATACATGATCATTTTGTAGCATTTTGACCAATCATATTGATTTACATTACTGTTTTCTTCCTCTGAATTAAGGTCTTCATTCTGTACTTCTCTATTTGTCATAACTTGTTAACTTCTTTGGCTTACATGATCCAAGTCATCATCAGTAGCCAAGTCACCTGATAACTCACTTTCAACCTCCTCCCAAAGTTGTAAAAGCAAATTTTCATGCAATATTATACTAAATTGGGCTAATTCTACAGAAAAAATCAAAAGGAAACATTTAATAAAATATTATAAATACACAAAAATGTAACATGGCACATAATGTGGGTAATACTCACCTGTTTACACTTGGACATATATGGATACACCTCGCTGTTCATTGTACCAAGTGAGTGAACACAAAGATTGCTTCCTGTATTCCCCCAGCGCAGCTAACTGAGGCACACAGCTGGCTACCATTATGCTTAAGTACATATTTTCATCAGAAAAGTATGGTAAGGACATGTTTTATACCCCCATAATATAAAAGGTTTTCTTTGATAAAGGACCAAGGTTCAATCCCCAATACTTTTTTAAAAATGTGAAAGGGGCCGGTGAGATAGCTCAGTGGCATAAGCGCCTGCCTGGCAAGCGCAAGGGCCTGAGTTTGACTCCTGGAATCCACATAAGAAAAAAGGGCCGGTGATATCGCTCAGTGGCACGGGCACCTGCTGGCACAGAGGTCCTGAGGTCGACCCCCGGTACCCACAAAAAATAAAATGAAAATGTGAAAGAAGGAAAATTGATAACATTTGACCCAGGAAAACTGTAGGCTTGGAAGGTAAGATCAGGGAAATTTAAACCATGGAAGATAGAACACAGTGCAGATATAAATGTCAGTTTTGATATGAAAAATGTCATCGCTGAAATGCTGGTTCCTATATCAGTTCCGTAGAGTAGCAAAGATGGAAAAAACTTGAAAGAGTTTACTGCAATGAGCATAAAATGGATAAAAATATTAAATTTATTTAATAGAATTATCTCTGGAAAACTTTTTGTTTGTTTTGTTTTGTTTTGTTTTTGATATAGGGTCTCACTATGTAGCCCAGGCTGGCCTCAAAGTCACCATCCTCTTGCCTCAGCCTCCTGAGTGGTGGGATTATAGGTACGTATCACTGTGCCCACCTTCTAAAAGAGTTTCTGCATAACACATTTTCATGTTTAGAATACATTTAAATATTTTTATGCTTAAACATAAAATCAAAGCCAGGTGTGGTGGCACATGCCTGTAACCCTAGCACTTTGGGAAGCTGAGGCAGGAGGATCACAAGTTCAAGCTCAGCCTGGACAATTTAGCAACTTGGTGAGACTCTGTCTAAGAAAAAAAAATAGGGAATGTAGCTTGGTGTGAAGCCCTGGGTTCAATCTCTAGTACTGGGAAAATTGGAAAGCATGAAAAATAATTTGGATTAGAAATCGTTATTAGTATATGTTATCTCAAGTTGATAAATTGAAGTCATAAGCTATTTTGAGCCATGGAGCTACAAAGAATTCCTGGAAGAACTAGGAGCAGGGCAGCGAGCAGTCAAGCCTTTCTTAGCATGGGAACAGGCTCTGAGAAATGCGTAGTTGGGTGACCTCACCCTTGTACGAACATCATAGAGTGAGGTCTCTGCTGTTTGGCCCAGGTCGTTGGCGGTATCTCTGTATTTGATACAGAATATCCCATACAGAGTACGGAATTCCTTACAGAATACGGAATTCCTTATGGAATTTTTGTTAATTTCTTTGCCTTCAATCAAGCAGATTCTATAAAAGATTCCATAACTTGGTTCTTGTTCCTCAAGATCAGAGCTATGGTGGAGCAGAATATGCTTTACTGGCAAGCAGTAACCACCACCGATTTTCCACCTGCATGGCTCTTACATTTAATTTCGCTTCCAGGTCAAGCTCTTAGTGGCCAGTGTCTGTCAGCATTAGCAGTGGGTCTTGTATGGTTAGGGGTCATGAAGAACAAAATAACACAAAATTAAATCAAGCACAAGAGAAAATGCTTGACTAAAGAGACACGATAAACACCAACTGTATTAGGTTGCTGCTGGTACAACACAGCATACTGTTTTACAGTAAACTTTTTTAATAAGGAGAAACACACTCTAAAATAATGATTAAAAGTAAGTACAAAAATAGATGAACCCATAGTAGTCATTTACTATCATTATTAGGTGTTACATGCTGTACATAATAGTATGGGCTATACTTTTCTATGACTGGGAGAACAGTAGGTGTGTTTACACCAGCCTCATTGCAAACACATGGATGGCACCTCGCATGACAGTGTTATGATGGCTATGGCTTCACTAAGCAATTGGAATTTTTCAGCTCCATGATAAACTTACAGGATCACGATTATATGTTCAGCCTGTTGTTGACTCAAAACCTCATTTTCTGGTGCATGACCATACTTTAATTTCCATTTTAAACCACTCCATGTAGTAATATATGTATTTATTTAATATTTAATTTATTCAATATGTGCATAATAATTTCAAATGTTAAACTGGGCACATTGTCCTAAACTTTTAACTCACATTTAGTGAAAGATCTCCTAATTGAAAAGCTAGCTTCCTCTCACTTTTAGATATTAGCATATTTATCCTTGAGAAGATTATGTAGAACCCTCCAAAAGTGAGGAAAATGTTCCTAGCTCATTTTGGCTGAAAGTGCCTCAGCTGCCATGTGTTTGAACAGAATTCATGTTGTTCTCATAAAATATGACAATAAGAAACAAAGCTCTTACATTCCAAAGCCATTAAAAGGGTGAGAAAAAAACATGGCTTAAGGATTTAAGGAAGTAAAGATGCTGAAACAGTTGTATTGAGAGATATATGGTAGAAATACTAAAGAGTTAAAGATGCCAAGGAGAAATAAAAAGCAGAATCATCATGGGGCTGTAGAAAGGAAGGGAATGTTAATTTATTGATACTTTCATACAATCCATATTGACTATATAGTATATTCTTAATATGTATCAATTATTACATGCTTAGTTTATCACAGATCAGACATACAACTTGCTCTTAGCTTATAGTCTGGCAAAAATATAAGTAATGGACATACACACCTTAAGTATATGATAGAAAGTGACAAAGAACATCACGTGATAATAGCTTGGTGTGCCGGATGTGGCGGTGCACACCTATAACCCCAGCACTGGGAAGGCTGTGGCAGGAGGATCAAGAGTTCGAGAACAGCCCAAGCTACATAGTGAATACCAGGTCACCCTGGACTACCGAACGAGATGCTTCCTCAAAAACGAGACAAACGAACAAACCAGTGTTCTGGGAAGCTGAGGCACCAGGATTGCAAGTTTGAGCCTAGCCTGGGGAACTTAGCAAGACCAAGTCTGAAAATGAAAGGTAAAAATGAGCTGGAGTTTAATCACTAGTACCACAAGCAAGTGAACAAAAGAAATGCTCTAGAGAGATTATAAAGATACGGCAATGTGACAATTGTGTTATGTACTCCATGACAATGGGATGTAAGCAAAGACATAGCCCAATCACTGCAGTTGACAACTATGGATCAGGAGATAAGGAAATGCAGTGGAATGTTGCTAAGTGAGCCAATCATGTACAGGTAACCGTGTAATTTTGATAAGAGACCCTGCCTCCTCCCAGTCTTTCTGCTATAGAACAGTTAAGCATACCGCTACTTGGCCCACTCCAAGCCAGGATAATCCAAGGAGAACCCGAGGAGAAAAAATAATACTCTTTTAAATGTTCAAATGAGAAGTGGAACGGGAGGGAGGAGGGAGGAAGGAAAGAAGGGACAAGAAAATAAAAGAATAGAAAGAAAAGATGGAAACAAACCTTTTATAAATTAGGGGAAGAGGGGTTGAAGGGAGGGGAGGGGAATGGGAAAAAAAGAAGCAAGATATGTCATGTACAGGTACAAATTCCCTATGATGAATGTGATCATTATGTATATCTAGGATGAACCAATAAAATAAAAAGTAAAAAAAATACTCTTTAACAAAATTACACACTAGATTTAATATTCAATATTAAGATAAAGTTTGTTTGTCTTGGTGATTTTAACCTGGAGACTGAACCAGGTGGCCACTTTTCTAAATTTTTTTTTTTTTTTTTTGTGGGTACCGGGGGTCGACCTCAGGACCTCGCGCGCCAGCAAGCGCCCGTGCCGCTGAGCGATATCACCGGCCCCTTTTTCTTATGTGGGTTCCGGGAGTCGAACTCGGGCCCTCGCGCTTGCCGGGCAGGCGCTTAAGCCGCTGAGCCATCTCACCGGCCCCCACTTTTCACTCTTGTCCATTCTGTGTGGGTTTGAGAGGCAACTGTCCCACCCCCTCAATTTGCTTTCCTCTCTGACTCTTGGGACTGATAAGGAACCTGAGCCAGAGCAGAAGATAAAGGAAGTAGGTGATGGGGTGGAGAGGAGAGAGGCAGGAGGGATGAAGTTTGTTGGGATCCTAAGGGAGGGAGAGGAAGAAAGTGGGCTATGAGGAAACCGCCAGCACTGAAGAGGCTGAGGCGGGAGGGTCAGGAGTTTCAGCGCAGCCTGGGGTGCACAGTAAATTCAAGGTCAGCCTGGATTACAGAGTGAGACACCGTGCAGGGTGGGCGGGGTAGGAAGGAGGAGAGAGAAGCAGGGCGGGAGGAGAAGGCCAGTTTGCTGCTAATCCGCTACAGACTCAGGATGACTGACGGCTAAGAACTTGTCTCCCAGTGGGCGGCGTTTCATCGTTTCTACAAAAGATTTTCTTTCTGGCGATGGCTCAACTTGCTCTGCTCTCCAAACACAGGGGACGCAGTTGACATAACCATATTATATGGCACAACTAATTGCAGTGAAGTATTTTGGAGGAATTTTAAAGTAACAGCGAGGAGGGCTCTGTCTGCACAAACCGTTCAGTGTATACCCTGCTGTCCTCAGAGTGACCAGAGCTGCGGAGCGCGCCCTCAGGCCGCCCACAGAAGGGAGCAGAGTGGAAATCGATCAGGACGTGGTAAGACGTTACCGAAACCATAGACTGAGGGTAAATCAAGCAGCCGCTTTACGGTATAGGAAGCTGAGTTTGGAAGAAGATGAGATGGTGTGGGGTGATGTAAGAAGAGCCGCACAGAGTTGAGACTGAGCTGAGACTGACCGGGGAGCAGTCACGTGGGTTTTGAAGTTAAGCGTGCCACGTTCAGTCAGTTGCGCCTTGCTTTACAGCTCCCTCTAAATTACACCCGGAATTGCTGGAGGAAGGTAAGAATAATAAGCAAATTCAGTAACTGTGGATATGGTGGCCATGTATCTGTTCAAGTCCTTTCTTTCATTTCTGGTTTTTTTGTTGTTGTTGTTTGTTTTTGTTTTTCCCAGTACTGGGGATCAAATCTAGGGGCTCACATACGTAGTAGGCAAGTGTTCTACCAACGAGCTATATACTCAGAATTTTAAAGTTTTTATTGGAGCTGGTCTTGCTAAGTTGCCAACACTGTCTTCAAAGTGGTGATCCTCCTGTCTCAGCCTCCCCAGTAACTGGGACTACAGATGTGGCCAGTCTGTGAACCACCTCTTACAGACAGTTCTCTGCATTCACTAGCAGGGACTCAGACTATTGGCGTCATAGAATACAGTAAAAACCAAGATATATAGTTTAACTTTAGCAAATTATCATCCTCGTTTTATTTATTTTAATTTAAAATAAAATTACAGCGGAACTTATTTAATAAATACTAATATATTACATTGTTTGTAGGCCTATTTCCTTAATTTTGTCACTAAACATTGAAAGTTTCAGGCATTCCACTAAATTTAAGGTGTTGTCACACTTATTGTATTTCTCCCCCAGACCTCAAATTGTATTTAACACAATCTCACCTTGGAGGTGGGTGAGAGCTGAAAGATGTGCTTGACCCTGAGCGCTGGGTTTGTGTTTCCCGGCTAGGCCGTGAATCCAAGGCTCTTACTCTTCCCTACCTGGGACTTCTCTCAGGGCTGTGTTTGCAGTGATCACCTTTGAGGGATGAGGCAAGGCCTCCTGCAGAAAAACAGCAGCTTTGTTTACTGCTTCCTGTAATAATGGTGAGACGGGCTGAGAGTGTAGCTCAGTGGTAGAGCACTGCCTGGTATAGGTGGGGACCCTGGGTTGATCCCCAGCAATGCAAAAAAAAAAAAAAAAAAAAAAGAATTAAAAAATTATCCACCATGGCCTCCCAAAGGTGTCTCTGCACATTGGCTGGGGTGTAACATATGTGAAGCCCTGGGTTTGATTCCCAGCACCCTCACACAAAAGGTGAATTTCCCACGCTCCGGTGCAGTGCGAGCTCTGCACGCATAGCATCTCTCTAAGGTTCGTGCTGCTTACTGTGTTTGAGGGACGGAGTCCTTTCTCCCTGACCCTCAGGTCTTGTTTCTTCTGCCAGTAACTACAAAACAATAATATGCTAACTTATTATTTTATAAGAAGGGTTCTATCAAGTCCCAAACCCTGTAAGTAAGTAGCTGACACAAACTATAATCACTACTTGGCTCATCTCTTTCTGAGGCCTCAGGTCACAGACACCATTGCTTTGCCGGCTCCGTTATGAATGCACTGAAAGGAAAGATCACCAATTGCAGTGCTTTATTCAGTGCCTCTATGTCTTGGGTCCTGGAATAAGCACAAGTAGTTACCCTTATTTGTATTTTACAGAGCTTAAGAACCTTCTGCTATCATTTGGGTCTGAAATGTCCCCCAAAGTCCCATGTGTTTGGAGCATGACTGGGATGCTATTCTCTTGGTGGGTTCATCCATGGTGGGGTTCCTTGCTGCTTGCCTGTTAAGAGGTGGAGCCTGGCTGGAGGTGGTCACTCAGGCGTGACCCTGTGACCTGGAAAGGTACCTTCCTGTCCCCTTCTCTCTGCTTCCTGGCTGCCACGGGTGAACAGCTTTCCTCTGCATGCCCTTTCCCCACGCCATTCCAGGTTCGGGTTGGGACAGAATCCATGAGCCGAGATAGCTCTCTCTTCCTTTAAGCTGCAAGCGTTGGGTATTTTGTCCCAGACACAAGAAAGTGACAATGGCACCTCTCAACTCACACGACTTGTTAGCAGTGCAGTAAGTTCCTAACCGTCAATTTTCACGACCCTAAGCTCCATGGAATTAGTTTGTACCTGCCATATATTTGGAGCAGAAAACTGGAAAAAGGTATTATACATTAACTGAATCAATACTCTATTTGTGGTTCTGTGAGCTATAAGCTTAGAAATTACTTTGCAATGTCAGTTTGGGATAGTTATGCCAAAAGTGTGAACAAATGTTTTATTTTTTAAAATAAGACTTGTTTTTGTTAATTGTTTTAAAACATATTGGAGGGCCGGTGAGATGGCTCAGCGGCATAAGCGCCTGCCTTGCAAGCGCGAGGGCCCGAGTTCGACTCCCGGATCCCACATACGAAAAAGGGGCCGGTGATATCGCTCAGCGGCACGGGCGCCTGTTGGCGCGCGAGGTCCTGAGGTCGACCCCCCGGTACCCACAAAAAAAAAAAAAAAAACATATTGGAACATTGCGTGCACTCAGATCTAGTACTTGTTTTAGTGAACAGGAAAGGATTGTGAAAAATATGCATTTAATTGATGACTGGAGCCTAAAAACATTCATTAGCTTTATATCTTAGAAATTGAGAACACAGCCTAATGTTCTGCCCCTGATCATCTGAGACATAAGTTAAATGTGTTCTCATCAACTTTCCCCGGAGGTTGTGCTTTAGGTCTTGGTTACCATAGCAATGGAACAGGCATTCATCATGTTTTATTGTGCAAGTTTAACCAGCTCTCTCTCTAGAAGATGAGTTCCAACAGGGTTCAACTCTTGTCTCGTTCATTTTTCTAGTGTTATTTTGTGTCAGATAGGTTTCTTTTCTCTTTCCCTGTTTTTTCTTTTTAGAAAACATAATACAATATTCTCCAAATGCTAAAAATATGATAGGAAGAATCCCTTCATTAAATACAAGCCTTCATTTTTTGATTCATTACATCATTGTTTTCATTCACCGCAATGTCAGTGAATTTTAAGTAGAAGCTTGAAAGACAAAAATTTTATAAATTAGTATAAGATGACTAATAAATACTATAAAAAAGTAAAGCATCCAATAGCAGCACCAATTATTATATCTCCTTCTTATATTTATCACCTTAGACTTTCAATTTATCACTACAGAGAAAATTTATAATTTAAGAAAATAATTAAATATGTAGGTAATAAAACAAAACATTTACCAAGCTAAAGTCATTTTATGATCCATGTACTTAACATAATAATATCTTAATATCTGGGCTACATAACTTTTGTGAATTCAAAATAAATCAGCATGCTTAACTTTAGAAATTCATATTTGAAAAGTAGTATACCAGGAAAGTATAATCGTTAAACGACATTTGTAAAAAACATTATGTTAGCAAATTTATGTTTATATGTTGGGTTTTTGTTTGTTTAAGACAAATAACCAAATATCTGAACCATCCTGCTGATTGCAATGTGAATATAATATATATTTTTTCTAGAATATATGTTGTGGCTTGTGTCTAGGTGAATCTAGAAAGCCTCATGTGGTCATAGGTGGGGCTTTTCAGAGGTGGCTGGATCTAGGCTGTACAGCGCTGTGCTTAAGAGTGAGATGCTGGGCTGGTGAGATAGCTCAGCAGCATAAGTGCCTGCCTGGCAAGCGTGGAGTCCTGAGTTCGACTCCTGGTACCTGCATTAAAAAAATAAATAAAAGAGTGAGATGCTGGGGTCAAGGGTGCATGATTACTAAATTAGGCCATGGATTGGTTTAGCACGGTTCTGGGTGTGGATGATGGGAAGGCCCACCCTGTGTGTGGGTGACATCACCCAAAAGGCTTGTAGCCTAGAAGGGATAAAAGAGAGAAGCAAGCTGCTGCTGCTGCTTCTGCTGCTGCTGCTTGCTGCTTTGCTGTCTTCTGCCTGCTTGCCTGCTTGCTGTGGACTAGTTCTCTTCTATGCCACCCCTCTGCTATGCTACCTTAGAGCCAGTCAACTTAATTGGCCTTAGAGCCCACCAACTATGAACTAAAACCTCTACCAACTGTGAGTTGAAATAAACCTTCCGTCCTTTAATTTTGAGTGTTGGGTATTTTTGTCTCAGCAATGAGATAAGTAACTAAGACAATATATTTTCATATTACATTCACATATATAATTATGTGTATAAATACTGTGTATATGTGTACATATGTAATTTATATTATATAAGTATATATGTCTGTACATATATACACATATATATAAAAAATCATATAAAACATTCAAACCTCATAAAATGCTTTGTTTTATCCTCTATTAAAAGCATACAACACCATGCGTGGTGAATCATGCCCGTAATCTCAGCACTCAGGAGACTAAAGCCAGTCTGGACCATGTGGCTAGGCATGCAGTGGTAGGATGCTTGCCTCGCATGAACAAGGCTCTGATTCCATCCCTAGCACTGAGAAGAAAAGAAAATAGAAAGCAATAACTTAAGAAAATCTGTTCTATTTTCAGATTATGTGATATGCTAGGTTTGTTTAGTATCTGTGCTAATGAGCTTTACCTCACTATGACAAAATACCTAAGAAAAACAGCTCATAGGAGGAATGATATTTTTTGGCTCCTGATGTCAGAGGTGACAGCTGTGGTGGGCTAGTCCGTTGCTTTTAGGTCTGTGGTGCAGCAGAACTATCAAGGTGGAGGAAAGGAGCTCACTTCATGGCAACCGGGAAGGGGAGAGAGAGAAGGAGAGACAGAGGAGACGGGGACCGGGGATGAAGGCACAGTCCCAGTGACCTTCCTACAACAAGACTCTACCTCTAGAGTTTCCACACCTCCCAGTAGCACCCGCAGATCGGTACCAAGCCTTCTACATGTGAGATGTTGGGGGACATTTAAGATCTAAGCTAAAAAAACAGTGGTACCTCAGTTGTCAAACTCAGTTTGTTCCAAATTCATGTTCAAATACCAAAAGGTTCAATAACTGAACATATTTTTTCCCATAAGAAATAAAGGAAAACCAAATAATTGGTTCTGAGGCCCAAAATTTACAATTATTAATTCATTTTCCCAAGACTTTAACAATTTTGCAATGATTTCTTTCTTTAACTCTATTGTGGTTCTCACAGTTTTCTTCTTTACTTTCCTGCTGGTATCATTAACTTTCTTTGGAGCCATGGTTACAATATTTTATGTAAATAAAGCACAAAAAAACAAAAAAACCAATGACTAATGTTTGATGCACTAACACAAGTGCTATATGTTGTCTGGGTGAGAGGGCGCTTAGACTGAAGGGTCAGTCCTTTGTGTCCGAGGCCAGACGCCACGCCTGACTCACTCTTGGTCCATACAGGCTTTTTCAAGTCGGATTTTTGGTTTGACTATTGAGCACAGTTCCGAACACCAAGCAGATTTTTTTCAAACTTTGCTGTTCAAGTAGTGGAAAGTTTGGGCTTGGAGTCATTTGGCAACTGAGGTATCACTGTATCAGATTCATTTGTTGTATACGCACACAGTTATTATTTCTTCCTTCCTGTGTAAACTTCTTAAGAAACCAAGGGGTATTTTATTTTAGCACTTTAAAATGAACTTTACTGAACTAAAATTTGCATATTATATGTCTTAATTACTTGTTGCTGAGACAAAATACCCGACACCCAAAGTTAAAGGGGGAAAGGTTTATTTAGCTCACAGTGTGTAGAGGTTTCAGTCCATAATCAGCTGGCTCCAATGCAGGGTGGCACATGGCAGAGGGGCAGCCATTCATAGTGGTGGAGGACAGCCAAAGCAACAAGGGACCTTAACACCATCTTTCTGCCCCTTTTATACTCTTAGGCCACTGGATTAGGGCAATGCCAAACCAATCAGTGGACCAATTTACTAATCACACACCCTTAATCCCAGCATGGCACCATGAATCAATCACACACTAAATTCAGCCACCTCTGAAAAAGCTCCACCTATGACTGCATGAGGCTTTGGGGGGACATCTAGACACAGCCATAACACTATACAATTTACAAACAAAGTGTACGATTCAGTAGATTTTAGCATATTGACAGAGTTGTACAACCATGACCACAATCAAATTTAGAACATTTTTCTTATCCCCAAATAAAACACTACTCACTAGCTCTCCTCTTCCAGTTCTTCCCCCCTAAATCTAGGAAACCACTGAGCTACTCTCTATCTTCATAGGTTTTTCCTATAGTAGGAATTTATTTTTTTAATTCAAAATATGCCACGCTCATAGCAACAATAAAGATCTTAACATATCCAAAGAAATGGAAATCCTGCAAAGTGAGCTTTCACATCATATTGGAGTGAAAACAGAAACCGACGTAGGAACATACTTAGAGTACAATAATTTCTCTCTCTCTCTTTCACCTATTATCTTTCTTTTATTTCATACTTCATATAATAACTTTTTCATATAAGGGAGACCATGCGCTGTTCAAGCTCGTGTGTCTGATTTACTTCCCTTAACATTTTGGTTTCAAGGTGCACTTTCCTATAAATGCCTCACGTTTACCTTTCTTTACAACAGAGCAGTACTCTGTTGTGTATAAATACCACATTTTCATTTTCCATTCACCCGTTAATGGGCATATAGGCTATTTCCAAGATTTAATTATTATGAATTGTGCTGCTATAGACATGGGTATACATATATCACTGTGGTATGATGTTTTTAACTCCTTTGGGAAGATAACTGAAAGGGGAATAGCTGGGTCAAATGGAATTTCTATTTTTAGCTTTTTGAAGAATCACCATATTGATTTCCATAGTGGTTGTATCAGTTTACACTCCCGCCAACAATGAAGAAGGGTTTCTTTCTCTCTACAGCCTTGCCAGTGTTTCTTGTTAGCTGATTTCTCAATGATAGCCATTCTTTCTGGGGTGAGATGGAATTTTAAGATTGTTTAATTTGCATCTCTTGAATGACCAGTGATGTTGAACATGTTTTTTGTGTATTTATTAGCCAGTTGTATTTCTTCATCTGAGAAGTGTCTGTTCATTTCAGTTGCCCATTTTTGGATTGGGACTTTAAATTTGAGGTTCTAATTTTTTTTGCATTCTTTATATATTCTAGATATTAGTCCTTTGTTTGAGGAATAGCTGGCAAAATTCTTTTCCCATTCTGTAGTTGTCTTTTCATATTGTTGGTGGTCTCCTTTGCTGTACAAAAGCTTTTTAATTTAATGTGATCCCATTTGTTGATTCTTGGTATTATTTCTTGTGCAACCAGGGTTTTAGTCAGAAAGTCTTCACCCACACCTATGTCTCTGGGAGTTTTATCTATTTTGTCTTCCAGCAGATTAAGTGTTTGATATATTTTAATTTTAGTTTAGTGCACAGTGAGAGAGATACGGGTCCAGTTTCAACCTTCAGAATGTGGATAGCCAATATTCCCAGCCCCATTTATTAAAGAGGCTGTCTTTTCTCCAGCAAAGGGCTTTGGTCCACTTGTCATAATCACGTAATGAGTGTGCCTGGAGTTGTTTCTATATCTTCTATTCTGTCCCATTGATCCATGAGTCTGTTTTTTTTTTTTTTTTTTTTTTTGTGGGTACCGGGGGGTCGACCTCAGGACCTCGCGCGCCAGCAGGCGCCCGTGCCTCTGAGCGATATCACCGGTCCCTTTTTCGTATGTGGGATCCGGGAGTCGAACTCGGACCCTCGCGCTTGCCAGGCAGGCGCTTAAGCCGCTGAGCCATCTCACCGGCCCCATGAGTCTGTTTTTTGTTTGTTTGTTTATTTTTGGTTGTTGTTGGCAACACCATGCTTTTTTTATCTCTGTGAAGTCACTGTCGCTTTGTAATATAAGTCTGGGATTGTGATGCCCCCTGCCTTGCCCTTGTTGCCCAGAGTAGCTTTTGCTATTTTAGGTTTCTTCTGGTTCCATATGAAGTTTAGGATTGATTTCTCCAGTTCTTAAAAAAATGTTGTTGGTATTTTGATTGGGATTGCTCTAAATCTATACGTGAAACAGTTTTGGAAGTATGGCCATTTTAACTATATTTGTTCTGCCTATCCAGGAATAGGAGATATTGTTCCATTTTCTGATATCCTCTTTGACCTCTTTTTTCAGTGTTTTATAGTTTTCATTGTAGAGGTCTTTCATTTCCTTGGTTAGGTTAATTTCTAAAAAAAAATTTTTTTTGATGCTATTGTGAAAGGCATTGTTTCCCTAATTTCCCTCTCAGCAAGTGTATTATTGGTGTACAGGAATGCTGCTGATATTTGAGTGTTGGCTTTTTTTTTTTTTTTTCCTTTTTTTTCCTTTTTTTGAGACAGGGTCTTGCTATGTAGTTCAGGCTGGCCTTGAAATAACTATGTGGCTCAGGCTGGCATTGAGCTCGCAGTGATCCTCCTGCTTCAGACTCCCAAGTGCTGGGATTATGGCATATACCACCACACCTGGTGAGTGTTGATTTTGTGTCTTGCTACACTCTTGAAGTTGGTTATTTGGAGTCTTTTGGTGGAGTTTTTATAGTCTTTTATATAGAGGATCATGTCATTTGCAAATAATAATAATTTAACTTCTTTCCCTATCAATATCCCTTTTATTTCTTTCTCTTGTTTAATTGCTCTGGCTATTATTTTGAGAGCTAAAGTGGTGATACTGGACACCTTTCTCTTGTACCTGATTTTAGAGGGAAAGATTTCAGCTTCTCTCTGTTAAGTATGATTTTGGCTATTGGTTTGTCATAAATAGCTTTTATCAGATTAAGATTAAGGCCCTCTATTCCTGTTTTCTTGAGGGTTTTATCAGAAATGGATGCTGAATTTATCAAATGCTTTTTCTGCATCTATTGAGATGATCATATGGTTTTTTCTTCTATTTATGTGATGAATTACATTTATTGATTTGCGTAAGTTAAACCATTCCTACATCCCTGAATCCTACTTGGTCATGATGTGTGATCTTTCTGATGATTTGCTACACTCTGTTTGTCAGTATCTTATTGGGGATTTTTGTATCTATGTTCATTAAAGAAATTGTTCTGTAAATCTATTTTTTTTGGTTGGGTCCTTTTCTGGTTTTGGAATCAGGGTAATGCTTGTTTCAAGCATTGTTTGAGAGTTCTGTTTCCTTTTCAATTTCATTAAAGAGTTTGGGAGTATTGATATTAGATCTTCTCTAAAGATCTTTTAAAATTCAGCAGTGAATCCATTGGTATCTAGGGTTTTGTAGTTGGTAGGTTTTTTATACTTCAATTTCACTGTTGATATTGGCTTATTTAAAATTTTTATATCTTCTGGGAAGATGGCAGAGCAGTAAGCAGCAACCAATCAGCCTGTCCAAGATTTGGAATCCAGACGCTAGAAAGTAATAACCTGGAGAAGAGAAGGAGGAAGGAGGAGTGCTGGGACTCAGGAAGGATCTGACAGGAAAGTTATGGCCTGCAGAGAAACTGAGAGATGGAACATAATGCAGAAAAACAAAAGTGCAATCTATGCTTTTTCCCCAGCTCCTGGCTTACAGCTAATGAGAAAGGAGGACTGAATCTACAAGAGACACAGTGAAGGCTGTGACTCCAGAAGCCTTCACGGAGAAACACAGTGGCGGAACAGACTGGCAGATACTGAGAGCTGCGACAGTGGGTGACTGACTCCAGCCCAAGTGCCTGCTGCATCCCCTGAGGCGAGTTCTTGGACCTCATACCAGGGAAGGGGCCAACTGAACCCAGGACTCAAGGGGGCACAGGTTGTCTTTATTTCAGGGCTCCTAATTTTATATTCCCACAATGACTGGGTGAGGGTCAGCCACAGGAGACATCTGTGGTCAGGGAGCCGTGGTCCAGTAAGAGACACCCAGAGCGTTTTAAAGTAAATGACCGAGGCCCCCCCTTGGCCAGAGGCCAGGTTCAGCCTTAATCTCCATGCATGTGAAAGCCCCAATCCTACGGCCTGCTCTCTGGTGACTATATCCAGTGGGGACCTGGGCTTTGACTGCCTTCTCCGTCTACAACCAAGAGCAGAGACACGTCTTGAACTGGACACTGTCCCATACCGGCAGATAACGGTGTTTGAAATCACAGAGAAATTCTTTTTTTCTTTGTTTTTTTTTTCGTTTTTTTTTTGTTTTTGCACACTTGCTTGAGGTTTTTGTTGTTGTTGTTGTTGTTGTTTGTTTGTTTTTGCGTTTTTTTCAAGGGTAAGCATTGGTTTTAGGTTTTTTGTTTGGTTTTATTCTTTTTTCTCTTTTCTTTCCTTCCTTCCTTTCTTCTTCATCAGTTTCCTGGATCTTGGGTAAACTCCCTTTGTCCTCTGCCTTGCTTCTAATCTCTTTTTCTTCTTTTCTTCTCTATTTTTCCTCTTCTTTCAATTTTTTTCTCTTCACTCTCTATATAATTTCTTTCTTTTTCTCCCTCTTTTTTTAATCTTGTCTTTCCTGCTTTTTTTTTTTTTTTTTTTTTTTTTTTGGTTTACCATTATCTAATTCTATAGATATCCTTCTACTAACCAGTAAGATCCCTTGTACCACTTTTCTCTCCTTCTTCTTATATCATAGAGTTTAATGTTTTAAAGTTTTTGTCTTTGTATTCCCCCTCCCTTAAACCCTATACATTTAATAGTATAACTATAAAACTTTGTTAATCTTTTGATGCTTAACTATAAAATTACCATTTAGCTGTTTTTCTACCATTAGTGAAGCTATAGTTGTTGCATTTAGCACGTATTAGCTATAGGTTTGCCTTAATCTTTATCATAATTGCCAACTTTTTCTCTAGCATTAAGGGTGATACATAATTGGTTTTTATGGTATGTTAAGATCTAATTTGTCTTGAGTGATACTGCTGTAGCTGGTTCACTTCATATTAACAGGTCACATACTTGTTGCTATCTTTCTATAGGCTAACACTCAGATTAACTCCATGACATTAACAATACTAGAGTACATTCCCAGAGAACTTGAATCCTGGGCTAACTGTACTGCGTCCTCACCTCTCAAATTGACCAAGGTGGTCAGATCTTGGTGCTGTGGCAAAGGATTAGAGTTAACCACACCAAAAGTACATCACCAAAAACCAACTAAAGGCATCTGTACACTGGTAACAAACTCTTTAGACTATAAGCATCTACCGTACAAAACAAAACAAAACAATACAAAACAATAGACACACATCTACCTTACAAGCATCTACCTTACAAAACAATAGACACACAAAAAGAAAGAACAATAAAATGCCTCCCAACTCCCCCAACATCAATCTAGGGTGTACCAAGGGGTAGAATAGCATAAACTACACACCCTAATTTTTAATTGAAAGGCTAGCAGAGGAGGTTAGAAAGCAGTTCAAGGAAGAACTCAGTGGGATTACAGAAGATATAACTAAACGGATAATGGAAGTAATAACCAAAAAGATGCAGGAGCTTTCAGGAGACAATAATAAAAAGCTTGATGAGCTAAACAAAAGAGTACAAAACATGAATGACCTATTTACCAAAGAATTAGAGTCCATGAAAATGTTTCAGTCAAAAATCTAAAAGATTCGGCCGGTGAGATGGCTCAGCGGCTTAAGCTCCTGCCCAGCAAGCGCAAGGGCCCGAGTTCGACTCCCGGAACCCACATACGAAAAATGGGCTGGTGATATTGCTCAGCGGCATGGGCGCCTGCTGGCGTGCGAGGTCCTGAGGTCGACCCCCCGGTACCCACAAAAAAAAAAAAAATCTAAAAGATTAAAAATCCTGCCAAAAGTATGGCAGTAGAACTGGCCAATATGAGGACAGAAGACAATAATACCTTCAAAGACAAAGTACTCAAAGACACCTTAAAAACAAGAGAGGATGAAAAATGGATCAAAAAATTGCTATGTGATGCAATGAAGACTAATCTAAGAATAACTTGAATAAGTGAAAAATCAGAAGATAACACAAATAAAAAACCAGTTCACAGAAATAATGGCAGAAAATTTCCAAAATATAGGGAAGGAAATAAACATAGAGATAAGTGAGGCATATAGAACCTCCTTTGAATAGCCACAGCCGGAAGAGAACCTCTCCAAGCCACGGGGACAAAATCTTAATAGCTGTTAGAGAAAGGCAATGAATCACATATAAAGATAAACTAATAAGAATCATGGAAGAGCTGGGTGTGGTGGTCCACACCTGTAAACCCACACTGGGGAGGCTGAGGCAGGAAGATTGCTGCAAGGTTGAGGCCAGCTTGCGCTACATAATGAGTTCAAGGCCAGCCCAAACTGAACTGCATAGTGAAAACCTGTCTCAAAAAATATCATGGCAGACTTCTTAACACAAACTTTAAAGGCCAGGAGAACTCGGAGTGAAGTGTTTGAAGCACTAGAAGATGACAACTTCCAACCCTGGCTTATGTATTTGGCAAAACTTTCCTTTAAACTTGATGGACATGGGCCGGTGAGATGGCTCAGCAGCATAAGCGCCTGCCTGGCAAGCACGAGCTCTTGAGTTTGACTCCCGGTACCCACATAAAGGAAGAAAAGGGCCAGTGATATTGCTCAGTGGCACAAGCGCCTGCTGGTAAGTGCAAGGTCCTGAGTTCGACTCCCAGTACCCACATTAAAAAAAAAAAACAAAAAAAAAAAAACTTGAGGACAAATAAGGTATTTCCACAACAAGGAACACCTCAAGAAATTCATGACCACCAAAAAATACTTTTTTTTTTTTTTTTTTTTGATAGAAAACAGGCCAGGGCCAGTGAGATGGCTCAGCGGCATAAGCACCTGCCTGGCAAGTGCAAGGGCCTAGTTTGACTCCCAGAACCCACATACGAAAAAGGGCCGGTGATATCGTTCAGCGGCACCAGCGCCTGCTGGTGCGCGAGGTCCTGAGGTCTGCCCCCAGTACCCACCAAAAAAAAAAAAGAAAGAAAACAGGCCAGATAGAGCCCGCTCTCCTGATGGGAGAAGCAATAAGGAAAGGAGGAGGAGGAGGAGAAGGAGAGAGGGAGAGAGGAGAAAGGCTCCAAAGGCTGCAGCATGTTTATTTACACACTCGGGAGGCTGAATGTCACACAAAACCCCTTGTAGCTTGCCTCCAGCGAGAGCAGCTTATTCATGTGACTTGCCTCAGGCGCTCTGCATTCTTGAGGCCGGCCTTGCTCTCGCCCCACATGCCCGGCAGGTGTGATTGATCTCCAGCTTCAGCTGCTCCCCACGTCTCCCCCTTTTCTGTTTTGTATTTACAAGTGATGGGTTGTCAGTTGGAGTTGGATGAGCTGTATATGGAGGATTTTGTAGAAGACCCTTTTATTTTTGAACACTTTTCATTCTAGGTGAACTTGCTGAATTTTGGCTAACGATTCCCAGTCCAAAGATTTTAAGTCCCTGCATATAGCAATTTAATTCTATACAGCGCATTATCTGAGAACAGTGATCAGTTCCTGGTGTAGTTGGCAACTGTTTTATACATCTTGTGGTTATACTTTTCTGCTGGATGTTTGAGACTAAATTAAGGTGAGACCTGCATATAGCAAAATACTGGCCCATAGAGCGTGCATAAGTAAATGCAAAAGAATTGAAATATCCTATGCAAATTTCAGACCATAATGCAGTGAGACTAGAAATGAATCGCAAAAGACACAACAGAAACTATGCAAACACATGGCAAATAATACCCTCTTGAATAACCAATGGGTCACAGATGAAATTAGGCAGTTTCTAAAATCAAACAATAATGCCAGTATGACATACAGGAACCTATGGGACATAATGAAAGTAGTCCCAAGAAGGAAGTTTATAGCAGTGAATCCCCACATTAGAAAAACAGAAGGCACTCAAATCAATAACCTAGTTATGTACTTCAAGGCCCTAGAAAAACAAGAACAATCCAAAGATATTTAAGGAAGGAAATTATAAAGATCAGAACAGAAATTAATTAAAATTGAGACAAAAACAAATATGAAGAATCAGTGAATTAAAGAGTTGGTTCTTTGAAAAGATTAAACAAAATAGACAAATCCATAGCCAATCTTCTTTATAAAAGGAAAGAAAAGACTCATGCAATTAGAAGTGAAAAGGTGAAATTGCAATGGATTCTGCCAAAATCCAGATTGTTGGTAATTACTTTGAGAACCTGTACTCTAATAAAATGCAAAATCAAAAGAAATGGATAAATTCCTAGATACATATGAATTACCAAACCTGAACTAAGAAGATATAAAAAATTTAAATAAATCAAGGGGTACTTTAAAGAGCACTGTGGAATTGGGCCTAGCGCTACATCCTTGTGATCCCAGCACTCTGAGGCTGAGATAGGAGGATCACAAGTTTGAGCCCAGCCTGGGAAACTTTGTAAGACCTTGTCTCAAAAAAATAAAAAAATAGGGCGGGTGAGATGGCTCAGCGGCGTAAGCGCCTGCCGGGCAAGCATGAGGTCCTGAGTTCGACTCCCGGTACCCACAAAAAAAAAAAAATAAAATAAAATAAAATAAAAGAGGATCTGGGGATGTAGCTCAGTGTAAAGGCCCAGGGTTCAATTCCCAGTAGCCCCACCCCCAAAGAGCAGCGTAGGGAGTATGGAATCCAGTGAGGCAGGAGACAGGATTGGATTCTTTACAGGAAAAGAAGCATTCAGAACTCACAATGTAGGGAGTAAGTAGCCACTGCTTAGCTGTTGTGATATTACAATAAACCAAATGTCAGGCTGTGAAATGATTAAAGTGTAAATGAACAGTTGTGCTACCTGCTGTTTAGAATCTCAACAATCTCAGTACCTTTGGCATTATCCCGGCACAGAAGAGGGCAGTTCTAGGTCAGAGGAGGTTTGTTTTTCTCATAACGCCTATATTTTATATGATTAGAAGAAATCAAGTAAAAAGTAAAAATAAAATAAAACTGTCATTTTTTACGTTTATTTTGCTGCATAAAAGGGCAGAAGAATTAGTACATCATGGCTATTAACTTTAAAACAAAAGTTATCATTCAGTCCTTTTCAGTATGGTTGGGATAACTTTGTGAGTGTTGGCCTCAACCTCCTTTCCCTCAATTTTCTTTTTCTTTAGCTGTTCTTTGAGTTATTTTCATTTTGAGTTTTCTTCACATAGCTGCAAATAAACTTTTTTTTGTCCCATGGGCTTTTTCTACCAAGATCATACATAGCCAATAAATGAGTACATTTTGAATGCTTGCTGATTCTTAGGATCACAACAAACACCACCAATAACTCAGTTAGAGGAGGGGGAGTTGGGAAATTTACATTCTAGTCAATGAAAAATGTTTAGAATGTTGAGCTGATTTTTAGGAATTCCCAGAAAAAAGTTGCAATCTCAAATTCTAATAATTGTTTAACCTACAGATTAAAAGGCAATGGCTTTAATTACATCAACATCACTCAAGTGTTTTTACCAAAACCAAAAATACCAGGCAGAAAACTCATACCTCTGAAGACAGAGATCTTAAGGGTTAGGTGTGAAATTGTGTACAGAAAGCAAGAGAAGCTGAATACATGTTGCGACTGTCCCTGGGGCCATGGCGGCTACTCCATTCTCCCTGATTCCTGCGCTCTCTTCCAAGCCAGGGTCAGGGAAGGTGTGTCTCATGTGGAGTCGAGGCCCCACTGAAAGGGAGGTGGCAGAACAAAGTATCTGGCTTCTTTGAATTGTCTAGAGTGACAGAGGACTCTTCCCTCCCTCAAGCCCCATATGCTGGAAAATTTCTCAAAGTTAGGAAAAGTTGGGTTGAAATTCTGAAAAGCTGATAGAAAAATGACATATGCCCCATATAAATGGCTTATGGTGACCTCCTCTACTGGCAGGACATGTGCCACAGTTTGACAATTACTACAAATTGTCTCTTTGAGACAGTGAAATAAAGCCTTTTCTTAAATTCACTACCTCCAGAGAAAACATATCTACCTGGTTCTAGAAAACATCATCCTTGGAATTTTAGAGCAACTCTTAATGAAGCTTCTTATAATTCTGAGTGATTAGCAGAAAAAAATTGTGAAATCAATTTAACATAATTTGTGTGATCTACTGTGTATGAGGCTCTGAATATCACTGAAGATAAAAAGATGAATAAAACAAAGATGATTCTTTCAAGAAATGTATCTATTTTTTTTTGCATTAGATTTCAAAAAATTTCCATGGCCTGGGGGTATAGTTTAGAGTAGATCATTTTCCTAGCATATACAAAGCACTGGGTTTGATCCCCAGCATGCAAAAAAAACTTCCAGTAATTGTGAGCAAAAGATTAATAATCTTATTAAAAGAAGAGTCCTCTGGCAGAATCTGCTCAAGCCATGATTTAAATTTATAAACAAGCTTTATTTAGTCTGTAAAAGACGGAGTGTGGGGCCGGTGAGATGGCTCAGCAGCATAAGTGCCTGCCTGGCAAGTGCGAGGTCCTGAGTTCGACTCCCGGAACCCACATACAAAAAAAGGGCCAGTGATATTGCTAAGTGGCATGGGCGCCTGCTGGTGCACGAGGTCCTGAGGTCGACCCCCAGTACCCACAAAAAAAAAAAAAGACAAAGTGTGATTATGGATAGATAATCATTAAATGACTAACCAATTTAGTTCCTTCTTATGTATGGTCAGTATGAAAACTACCTTTCCTTCATAGGTAAGAAGTCATTGTATATTATAATATTCAAAAAGAATGATAGCCACAAAGCAAACTCCAGTGGGTCATGAGAACCAAATGTTTTCTAGCAGACCTTTTAAATTTTTGGCATCAGGCCATATTTTGGCCTGGTTTAGAGGTCACTGCTGTAACAGAAAATGGCCCCCCAGCCAGTATACTTCAGTTTCTTAATTGCCCAGGTAATAGTTCCTGTTTCAGTTCTGGTTGCTTCTGTCTCATAGAAACAGCTGGTCACTGTGATGCATAGCTGGTCATTATGATGCACATTGTATAAACCAATCCCCAGTTGAGAAGCCATTCTGCCTTTGTACTTCCTGCTTGCTTATCCCATATAAGCCCTAGACCACCGGAGATCAGAGCATGATATTTTAGGAGTGATCCCAATTGGTGCCTGTTGACATAAAATAAATCTGCCTCCAAATCCTGGATGTTGTTTCAGTGTTTCTGTTTGCCGTTGCATCTGGTGCGTTGGCCGGGAAGACCGACCATGCTGACCTCTTTGGGCATAGGTCATGGCCTTCTCAGCTGGAACAGGGACCTCTCCAGGTCCTGACAGGAAGGCATGCCCTCAAGATTTCTCAAGTCCCCTTGGAGGTCTGTAGGAGGATTCCTGGCTCCCCACTCAAGCGTCTCACATCAGACCCCAAAGGGAGGAGGATGCAATCTGTCTGTCTGTCTGCCTGCCTGATTCCGGTAAGACCCTGGGGGGCACCCCAGTTAGTCTATCTGTCAGTCCCGCTGAGCTCGAGCAGAAGGGGGAGTCTGATCAACTCCCATTAGTCAGGACCTCCCTCAAGGAAAGGGGTTTGGGATGTTTAACCTCTGAATGCCTGCTGAATGAAAGTGTGAGTGAGTGGAATGGACAGCATAAGCAATAGGCTGCTCTATCTGTGCACCAAAACTGGGAAGCACTGGTCATGGTAGCTGATTGGATCCTCACCTGCTGTTCCGTGGCGATCAACATATGGCATAATGGAGGCCTCGCACCCTTCTTAGCTAAGTCTCACCTAAGTCCCCATGAGGAGTGCAACCAGGTGGGCATCTGAATCATCTCTCTCTGAGGAGCACTCACCCTTTGTTATGCCATCATTCCAGGATACACAACATACCCTGTAGGGAGATAGAATGGGTGCAAGCCAGAGTAAACCTACAGTTCTTGATTGTATGTCAAAAAAGCTTCAAAAGAGGATTTCCTGAGATTAAAGAGTTAAAAATGAAACAAAACCACTCAAAGAAAAAAAAGGGGGGGGATAAAAGGCCCATTCTTCCTGAGGCTCCCATCTTGACACCCTTGTCAGCTGCTGCAGTTGCAGCCAACAGTCTCACCCCCCACTCCTGACTCATCTACTTCCAGCCAATTGAACTAGTTTCCAGTTAACCATTGCCTGCATTCAGCCATAGAGCACCCCCTTGCCCGAAACTTCTGCTTCATGGCCACACCTATCCTGGTCAGATGGCAATATCTAATGCCCACCCGAGATCACTGTCAGCAATTCCTTCTGAGCCTATTCAACACGGAAATGTCCACATTTTGACTGAGAAAAAATTGGACTGTCAGCCCTGACGAATGAGTTGCCATGGCCTTTCCAAAGTCACCTCACGTAGAAATGACCCAGTCGAGTGCTTCTCAAAGACACC
The DNA here is from genome assembly GCA_028451465.1 of Erethizon dorsatum. Classification (NCBI taxonomy): domain Eukaryota; kingdom Metazoa; phylum Chordata; class Mammalia; order Rodentia; family Erethizontidae; genus Erethizon; species Erethizon dorsatum. The sequence goes on along the minus strand of CM051830.1, from coordinate 57,270,119 downwards.
AAAAAGGGAGGCTAAAAGCTCATCAAATACTGTTGCCCAAAAACCTGATAAAAAGCACCTGATGTCTATAAGAAAACCCAGTCTGATAGATGGCCATACCCTCTGGCTATGACTTATAAGGACTATGGACACTAAAAATAAATAAATAAATATATAAATAAATAACTCTCAAAAGCTTCAACCTGGATCAGATGACAACTCTTTGATCAGTCTGATGGGCTCAGACTAGGCCAGATTGGGCTCCCTTCTTCAGCTGGGCCACCAGGATCCCATAGTACCATCACTGGGGCAACTGGGACTCTTTCCTCTCACCCCTTCCTCTAGGCACAAACTTGCAGCCTGAGAGGACATCTTACAAAAGATGAATTCCTGTATAAGCCCATCCCCATACCACTTCTGGGAAGATACCTCCTCTTCAAGTTAGAAGCAATCATTTCCTTTGCACCAAGCCAGTCAGCCTCCCTCTCATTTAACCCTGCACTTTCAACTCTGACTGTTCCCCAAAAGAAAGATGACATCTGCATAAGCCTGAGACAGATAATTGCAATCCTGAAATTCTGAAAACTCTTCTCCCAGAGGTATGAACTAAGGACTCACCTCTGGGCCTGGCCATCAGCCATGCCACCTCACGGTGACCCCCCCATTGCTGTCAAATGTCACGGAAAACACAAACAGGCATCCAGCCACACATCAGCCTAATAGATTGTTAATCACCTTGGATGAGATATCCGTGCCATCAACAACACAGCCATCACCTTGCTCTCTGTGGCTCCCGACATATATACCCTTTATGGACTGTTCTAGATTTAAAAGATGCCTTCCTCTGCTTGCAAGTTGCTCCCATAAGCCCCTTCAACTGAGAAGATCGTGAGATAAAAGGCCAGCTCACTTGGACTCAATTGCCACAGGGGTTAAGAACTCTCCCACTATTTTGGGGGAGGCTCTAACAATAGATTTGGCCAAGCCACCAGCACCTTTTCTCTGAGTTTTCTCTGTCCCTTCCAGCTCTGTCATGGTCCCCTGAGCAAACAGTATAGACTGTCAAACTGCTGAAGTACACCTCTCCTGCCTGTAAAGCCAGTTCAAGATCCCCAAGCTGCCAACGCCACCTCAATTGCCCTCTGTATATGTTGCCTCAGTCTTCTACCACCTACAGCCTGCTGGTACACCTCCCTGGACCTAAAAATATACCTTCTTTTGCCTTTGGTTGGCTCTGCTGCAATATCTGGCAGAAACTAGTTATGAGAAAAAAACTCCACAGATTTCTTGCAGCTGCTGGCTTCTATAAAATCTGGATCCTTGAGTTCACAAAAACAATGATGGTTACTCAGATTGTCAGCCCCTGAGAGCACCTGGTGGCCTACCTGTACAAATACGTAGATCCAGTCAGTAAGGACGACTCTCCCCTTTGCCTCTGCACTCTAACAGCCACTGTCCTCTGATCAAGAAAGCTGACAAGCTCACCTTAGACCGAGACCTAACTGTCCAGGTACCACATGTTGTACTGGGATGAACTGTTCTAAAAAATAGACCCCCTGACAGATGCTGAGTACACCCTGTGTGGATGGAAGTAGCTCTGTTGGGAATGAAGTCTGACAGGCTAGGTATGCTGTGGTCACCTTGAACAAAACTATTTTGGCCAAAACTCTCCTGCAGGGATGATCTGCACAGCAAACTGCTTCCTGCTGCTGTTTGGAAACCTGCCATCAGTGACACAAAATAATCTGGTCCAGAGGCCTAAGCCCCCTCTGGGGATCTGATTGCTGCAAACTCAAGCCACTACACTGGCACCCATATCCCTGCAGCCATCTCAGGCTTCAGCATCTGTGTCACTGGCCCTGACCTCCCATTCTCTACCCACACTGAGAAGATAATAAATTTTGTAGGGTCCTGATGTAAAAAGTCATCCCTAGATATGCCAATGATCCCTTGATCATTGGCAATGATAATGGGCCTGCCTTTGTAGCAGAGGTAACTCTAAAACTAGATTAAATGAAAACTATATACAGTATACAGGCCACAAGGCTCTAGAAAAGTTACAAAACAGCTTGTAACTCACACATATATAACCCAGGTACATATTAACTACCTCTACAACTTTCAGAAATCCAGCTTAGATCCGCTGAAAAATTTACCTGGACAGCTCCTCCAAGGCACACTCTGAAGAGAAATGCACTCAAAGCCCTGCTCTGGTCACTTTGGACACTGACCAGTCCATGCACAGCTGAAGCCTGAGGACATCATTCACGGGGTTGCTCCATACCTATTCCCCTTGATTTTTGTGTCTTTTCAGGCTGCTTACCCAAGTTCTTGCTTCCTTGCCCCCCTGCTAGCTGTGGTTTTTGTTAATTTACCTGGATTCTGCTTTCCCCAGTCCTTGCTTCCCTGTCCCCTGCTAGCTGTGGTTTTTGCCTTAAACTCTATGGATGGTTGCCCCAAGAGAATAGAACAATCAATCAAACACTTGACCAAGATTTGATGAGCATCCAAGACACACTGGACACTCTCCTAGATCAGGTTGACTCCCTCACTCCCTTGCCAGAGTAATGTTACAGAACAGACAGGCCTAAATTATGTCTCTTCCTAAAAACAACTTAGGGAAAAACTGTAATAAGATAATCTTGGGGAGCTTGGCTGGGCCCATCCTAGGATCAATGACTGCTTCTAGTTGGGCCTTGTCTCAGAAGATCACATGTAATACGCCCAGCAAAGATTTGCTGGGGAAACTAAAAGAGGGGGGAAGTGTAACAAATTGCCCCCCACCCCCAGCCAGTATATTTCAGTTTCTTAGTTGCCCAGGTAATAGTTCCTATTCCAGTTCCAGTTGCTTCTGTCTGTTAGAAACAGCTGGTCACTGTGATGCATAGCTGGTCACTATGATGTATATTGTATAAACCAATCCCCAATTGACAAGCCATTCTGCCTCTGTACTTCCTGCTTGCTTATCCCTTATAAGCCCTAGACCAGCAGAGATCAGGGCATGATATTTTGGGAGTGATCCCAATCAGTACCTGTTGACCTAAAATAAATCTGCCTCCAAATCCTGGGTGTCGTTTCAGTGTTTCTGTTTGCCACTGCACTGCCTTTAGCAGCAGTTTTCTGAGCTCTGGGTCCACAAAAGGTTCAGGTCATGCAGGGATTGAGTAAGAGATGTTGTGAGGATTCCAGAGAAAGTGGCTCAAAGGATGCATAGGTCTCTAATAGGAGGCATAGTTGCTGTTCTGGACAATGTTGCTGCTCCTTGCTGGCCACATATTTGGGTGAGGTCAGTGGCTCTTTAGGGACCCAGGAGCAGTGTGATAGGCAAACCTTAGCTTCTAAGAGTCATGGGGGAGGATGTTAATTTCTCAAAAGTAGTATATTACATGCTGCTACCAATGATTTTTTCTTGATAAGGAAGCAACCACGAACACTCGCTGCTAATGGTGATAGATCTAGGTACAGTTGCTGAGCTGGAAACCTTTTGGAACTCATTGCTCTGTCAAATCCAAGGTTTGATCAGTGGCTCTGTAGGCCAAACCAAAAAAGGTTGTGTCCCAAGTGTAGCTAGATTTAGAGACTGAGGATATCCAGGGATCTGAACATGGAACAAGCACAAGCACTACTTTTCCATGACATTTTGGCCCCATGCTAAAATTGCTTACTGCTTTCTTCCTCCAACAGACTATAAACTACACGAGGCTCCTTCTTTCTCTCTTGCTTCCTGGCTGCCAATATGTGAGCAGCTTTCCTTCCCCGTGACCTTCCACCATGCTGCTTCTGCCTTGGAGCCAGCTGATTATAGACAAACCTGTGAAACTGTGAGTCAAAATAAACATACCTTTCTTTAATTTGCTGGTGTTGGTTATTTTGTCCTAGCAATGGGAGAGTGACTAATACACAGAGTGAGCAGGAAAGAGCTTAAGAAAAGATACACCAAAGGTGGCTGAGCAGTAAACAATAGCAAATCTGCCTCTCCAAGATTTGGAATCCAGACACTGGAATATAACAACTTGGGGAAGGAAAACAGGAGCAAGTTGGAACCCCAGGACCCAGGAAGGATCTGAAGAGAGAATTGAACCCAACAGGGAAAGGGAAGAGACAGACTTCAACACAGAAAAAAGAGGTGGCAAACTTACTTTCTTCCTGACTCCTGGGTCATATCATGAGAGAGGAGATTCAAATTTATCGAGACACAGTGAGGGTGGGTGACTCCAGAGGCCTCCATGGAGAAATGCACCACTGGAATGGAGTAGTGGATGCTGGGTGCTACCACAGCTGGTGAGTCAAAGCTACTGCAGTTTCCCCTGGTGAGTGATTGGTCAGATGCCATTTTAGGGAGGGGACAACTGAAACTGAGATTTGGAGCAGCCTTCAGTTGGCTTCATCTTAGGGCTCCCAGTGTCTGGGTAAGGGACAACTGTGGGAGACATCCAGGGTCAGGGAGTTGAGATCAGGTCTGAAAGAGACAGCCAGAGTATTGTAGGCTGAACAACTCAGGCCCCAACCCCACAACCAGTGGCCAGGGTCAACCTGAACTTTTGTGGAGTCGAAAGCACCAGAATCGCCACCCCACCCTGTTTATACTGCCTGCTGGCTGGAAACATTGGCACAGGTATGGGCTATGTCTGCCTCCTTTGTTTACCAGTGACAGTGGAGATACACCCTGAATTGAACCTTAAGATAAAGCCATAGACCCCAGGAGATAACCACAGGCTTGAAGTCACAGAGAAATCTCTTTTTTATTCTTTGCTATTGCCTTTATTCTTGATTGTTTTTGTTTTTTCATGAGTGTGAACATTGTTTTTACTTTTTTTGTTTTGTTTACTTCTTATTGTGGTTTTTCCCTTCTTTCTTCCCCTGCTGTCTTCATCAATTTCCCAAAGATTGAGTAATCTTCTCTTGTTCTTCAGCCTTGCTTCTAATCTCTTTCTCTCCTTATATTTCTCTATTTTTCCTCTTACCACTTTTAAATTTTCTCCCATGAGGGTAAAAATCACTCTAGGGGTTATTAGGGGCTATTTACTGTATATAATTTTGATTTCTTCTAGATTTTGTTATTTAGTATAAGTCTTGTACCTATGGTTAAAGGTGGCAAGTTACCACAGTTTGTCATTTTCTATACTGTGCTTGATGCTATGTTATTACTGACTGTACTACTTTAACTGAGGTGAACTAGTTGTGGTCAGTTGTTCTTCCATGTATGCCAATATCTAGATTGTCTGGAGGTCATAAACAATACCATAGTCCAATACCAAAGAACTGAGTTCTAGGTCAAACAGCTGGAAACCTCTCATCCCTAATAAATTGAAGAGGCAGGATCTTGGGACAGACTCAAAAGCTAAAAGCCAGTATACCTAGAAGACATCTCTGAAAAGTAGTCATTTCCTAAGGAGATCTCAATATTAGTAATAAGCTACCTACCAAAAGCAATTTACAAGCCTCAGTGGAAAAAACAAATTTAAAAATATGAGAAATGAAAAGACACAGAGGCAAGATTCAACCTCAGACTTCCAGCTCACCCAAGGCAAATCTAGGGTCATTGAAGTGGAAGAAATTAAAAACCACCCAGCTGAACTTACTGAATTGGTAGCAGTGGAACTAACAAAGCAGATGAATGAGTCTCTAGAAAAAAACAAATCAGAAATAATTATGCAGATAACTAAAGAAATGATGACAATAATGAAGGACATGGTTAGTGCATCTAGAGTAGGTACAGACTAAAAAACTAGAAGAGCTTAGTAAAGTGATGAAAACCATGCATGCCCAACATAGGAAAGAACTGGATTCCATGAAACAGGTTCAAACAGATATCCAGGAGATTAAAAATTCTATTGAAAGTGTACACAGCAGAATCAAGCAATGTGAGGATAGAATATCAGATCTAGAAAGTTTGCAGTTAGGGATCATCAAATAAGAGACTTCTTAAAAATAGCAAGGGATCATGAAAAATCAATCCAAAAGCTGCTAGATGATGCAAAGAAGAATAACACAGGATTAATTGGAATCGATGAAAAAATCAGAAGATAGCACAAAGGACATAAAAAATCTGTTCACAGAAGTAATGGCAGAAAACTTCCCAAGCATGAAAAAAGAATTTGACATACAGATAAGTCAGGCATATAGAAATCCAGATAGCCAGGATCAGAAAAAAATCTACACCAAAGTATAATAGTCAAGATTCCAGAAATTCAACACAAGAACAGAATATTAAAAAGCTGTTAGAGAAAAGAAACAAATCACCTGTAAAGGGAAACCCATCAGAATCACCGCAGACTTCTCAACTCAACCCCTTAGCTCAAGGAGAGCTTGGAGTGAAGTATTTCAAGCTCTAAAAGAAAACAACCTCCAACTCAGATTAATGTATCCCATGAAATTATTTTTCAAAATTAATGGAGAAATAAGATAATTTAATTATAAACAACATTCGAAGAAATTCATGAATACCAAACCAGCACTCCAAAAAGTTCTGAAGGATATTCTAGAAGATAATAGCAATTCTATGAATCCCAGAAGAATGAATCCACCAGGTAAGGCAAGCAATTAAACAGAGGAGAAAGAAAGGGAAAGATCCAACAATATTCTGCATACCAAAAACACCTTTAACACAAAAAAATTCATAGACTTAAAAGGAAAGGATAGAAAAGAAACCTCCATGAAACAGGAACTTGGAAAGAAGCAGGGTAGCTATTCTATTTGCAGACAAAGTGGATTTCAAGCCAAGAACTACTCAGAAGAGACAAAGAAGGTCACTACATACTCGTGCAGGGAAAAACCCAAGATGAAGAGATAATCATAAATATATATGCACCAAATACCAGCATACCCAACTACATAAAACAAACATTAATGGATATGAAAAATCGGCTAAGCACTAATACAATTGTAATAGGAACCCCAGTACCCCACTGTTACAAATAGACCAACTAGACCAAAACCAACAAAGAAATATCAGAGCTGAAACAAACCTTTGAACAAATGGACTTAGTACATACCTACAGTTTTCTACCCCACTACAAAAGAACACATTCTTCTAAACTGCACATGGGACTTTGTCCAAAATAGACCACATACTAACTCATAGAACATGCTTAAGTAAATGCAAAGGAAATGAAATTATCCCACACATATTATCAGATCATGGTGCAGTGAAATTGGAAATCAATGGCAAAAGAAACCACAAAAACTGCATAAATACATGAAAATTAAATAACACCCTTCAGAACAACCAATGTGTCACAGATGAAATTAAAGAAGGAATTACACAGTTTCTACAATTAAATGATAATGCCAATATAACATACTGGAACTTATGGGACACAGTGAAAGCAGTCCTATGAGGGAAACTTATAGCAGGAAATTCCCATATCAGAAAGCCAGAGTGAGCTCAAATAAGCCACCTAATGTTGAACCTCAACCTTCCAGAACAAGAAGAGCAAGTCAAGCCCAAAGCTCATATGAGGGAAGAAATTATAAAAATCACAGCGGAAATTAAGGCAATGGCGACTAAGAAAACAATACAAAGAATCAATGAATCAAAGAGTTGGTTCTTTGAAAGACTGAATAAGATAGACAACAAAAGGAAAAAGGTCTCAAATCCATATAATTGGGAATTAAAAGGTCAAAATTACAATAGATCTCACAGAAATCCAGAAGATCATCAACACCTACTTCAAGAACTTCTACTCTAATAAGATTGAAAACACAGAAGAAATTCCTAGATACATATGAATTACCAAAGCTGAATCAAAGAGATATAAAAATTCTAAATAATGCAATATCAGTCAATGAAATTGAAGAAGAAATTTAAAAGCTACCAACAAAAAGAAGCCCAAGTTCTGATGGATTCACTGCTGAATTCTACCAGATTTAGAGATCTAATGTCACTACTCCTCAAACTCTTTAATGAAATTGAAAGGGAAGTAATACTCCCAAACTCATTCTGGGAAGAAAGCATTACCCTGATACCCAAACCAGAGAAAAATCCAGCCAAAAAAGAGAACTACAGGCCAATCTCCTTAATAAACATAGATACAAAAATCCTTCAGTAAGATACTCACAAATAGAATGCAGCTAATCATCAAGAAGGTTCTATGTCATGACTGAGTAGGATTCATCCCAGGGATGCAGGCATGGTTCAACACACACAAGTCAATAACTGTAAAACACCACATTAACAGAACCAAGGACAAAAACCATATGATCATCTCAATAGATCCAGAAAAAGCATTTGACAAAATCCAGCATCCATTCATGATAAAAGCCCTACAGAAACTGGAACAGAAGGTCTTAATCTCAATCTGATAAAAGCCATCTATGACAAACCAACAGCCAACATCATAATGGTCAAAAACTGAAAGCTTGCAGTCTAAAATCAGGAACAAGACAAGGATGCCCACTGTCACCATTCTTATTTAATATAGTTCTACAAACATTAGCTAGAGCAATTAGACAAGAGAAGGAAATAAAAGGAATAAGGATAGAAAATGAAGAAGTTAAACTATCATTATTTGCTGATGACATGATACTCTTCATAGAAGACCCCAAAACTCCACCAAAAGACTCTTAGGATTAATAACCAAATATGGCAGCGTAGCAGGATACAAAGTCAACAGTCAAAAATCAATAGCATTCCTGTATACAAATAACAAAGTCACTGAGAGAGAAATTAGGGAAACAACACCTTTCACAATAGCATCATGAGAAATGAAATACTTAAGAATCAAACTAAGAACGGAAGTAAAATACTTTACATTGAAAAATACAATACTCTGAAAAAGGAGATCCAAGAGGATATCAGAAAATGGAAAGATACCCCTTGTTCTTGGATAGGCAGAAACAATATAGGGAAAATGGACATACTTCCAAAACTGTTATACAGATTTAATCCAATCTCGATCAAAATACCAACAGCATACCTCACAGAACTAGAGAATACAGCCAGGTGTGGTGGCACACACCTGTAATCCCAGCACTTGGGAGGCTGAGGCAGGAGGATCGCTATGAGTTCGAGGCCAGCCTGGGCTACAAAGTGAGTTGAACGCCAGCCTGAACTGCACAGTGAAACCCTGTCTCAAAAAGCCAAAAACAAAAAAAAAGGGAAAAGAAAAGAGAAAACAATTCTAAAATTCATTTGGGACTAGACGAGACCTAGAATAGCAAAAGCAATTCTGGGCAACAAAAGCAAGGCAGAGGGCATCACTATCCCTGACTTGAAATTATATTATAAAGCTACTGTGATAAAAATAGCATGGTAGGGCCGGTGAGGTAGCTCAGCAGCATAAGCGCCTGCCTGGCAAGCACGAGGTCCTGAGTTTGACTCCCGGAACCCACATAAAGGAACAAAAGGGCCAGTAATATCGCTCAGCTGCACAAGCGCCTGCTGGCAAGCATGAAGTCCTGAGTTCGACCCCCGGTACCCACACACACACACACACAAAAATAGCACAGTACAGGTAAAAAACAGACCCAAGGATCAGTGAAATAGAATAGAAGATGCAGAAACAACTCCAAACACACTCAGCCACCTTATCTTTTCAAAGGGGCCAAATACTTTCACTGGAAGAAAGATAGCCTCTTTAATAAATGGTGCTGGAAAAACTAGCTTTCCACATGCTGAAAATTAAAAGTAGGCTCATATCTGTCACCATGCACTAAAGTAAAATAACAATGGATCGAAGACCTAAATATTAAAACAGAAATATTTAATGTGCTGGAAGATAGAAGAGGTAATACTCTTGAAGACCTAGGTGTAGGCAAAGACTTTGTGAACAAAACCCCTATTGCACAGGAAATATTGCAAAGAATCAACAACTGGGATCACATCATATTAAAAAGCTTTTGCATAGCAAAAGAAACCACCAACAGAGTGAAGAATGGGAAAAGAATGGGAAAGAAAACTTTACCAGCTATTCCTCAAACAAAGGACTAATCTCTAGAATATATATAGAACTCAAAAAAAATCAGACCCCCCCATTTAAAGACCCAATCCAAAAGCAGCCATCTGAAATGAATAGACACTCTCAGATGAAGAAGTAGAAATGGAAAATAAACTATAAAAAGATTTTCAATATCACTGGTCATTGAAAAATGCAAATTAATAGAACACTGAGATTCCCTCTCACTCCAGAAAGAAGGGCTATTATCAAGAAATCAACCAATAACAAATGCCGGCAGGGCTATGGGGAAAAAGGAAGCTTTTTCCATTGTTGGTGGGAGTGTAAATTGGTACAGCCACTATGGAAATCAGTGTGGTGACTCCTCAAAGAACTAAAACTAGAGGTTCCATTTGAGCCAGCTATTCCCTTCTTGATATCTTCCCGAAAGAGTTAAAATCATCAAGGCACATGGTGTATGCACACCCATGTTTATAGCAGCGCAATTTGTAATAGCTAAATCTTGGAAACAACCCAAATGCCCATCAACAGACGAATGGATAAGGAAATTGTGTTTTTTATATGCAATGGAGTACTACACTTCCATAAAGGATAAACTTGAGACATTTTTAGATAAATGAATGCACCTAGAGACTGTAATTCTAGGTGAAACAAATTGGACACACATGTTTAAATATCACCTTGTTTCTCTTGTGTGAGAAATTGAAAGAATAAGTAAGAACCAAAATGGAGGATAGATAGTGGGAAGTATGAAGAATATGTTCAGTTGGGAAGGGGAAGAAGAGAGGGGGGAGGGAAAGGGAAAAGAAAAACGTGAATAGAAGGAGGAAAATGGAAAGAAAGGTTTTATAATTGGGATGAGGAGGAAGGGTTAAAGGAAAGGGAAGGGAATGGGGAAAAGAAGAAGAATCAAGATATATTATGTACAGGTAGAATTTCCCTATGGTGAATGTGATCATTACGTATAGTGTACCAATAAAATTATTTTTTAAAAAAAGAAAAGAGACACCCTCCAAAGTCACACCCAAAGTGACCTGCTACCTCAAAGTAGGCCCCATCTCCTAATAACTTCTTCAGCTGTAAACTCATCAATTAACTATTCATTGATGAGATCGGCGCCTCACAATCCACACCTCACTAGGTGCTTTTAATCCATTCACACTGATGATTGAGCCTGACTGTAATAACTATAAAATTATTTCCTTTTTCCATGCTGTATTATGGAAAATTTGAAAAACCTGAGGCTGAAAATAGAATAAAGGAAACAATCTACCCATACATAATCCCTTCATAGATATTCTTTTTTTGGGGGGGTTGAGACAGGGTTTCATTACCTAGTTCATGCTGACCTTGAACTCACTATGTAGCATAGGCTGGCCTTGAAGTCACAGTGATCCTCCTGCCTCAGCCTTCCAAGTGCTGGGATTACAGGCATGCACTAGCACACCTGGCTTCTAGAAAATGCTATATTTCTGAAAATGTAAAAATATACTAAGAAGTCACTGAAAAAATAGAGTTTCCAATACAAATCTAATATATTGAGCAATATTTTGATGGTGCTTTGTTAACTGTAAAGTTCTATGCACATTCCGTGTTTTGCCTATGTATTTGTGCCATTGGAATATTAGATAAATAGGCCATAAATTGACTGTTATGATTCACATTGTCCACTATCAAAATGAAACTCATTAACTCCAGGAATTCCATTGTTTTCTCAAACCAGAACAGAGAGGAAATTGGTGAGAATTCACAGACATTTAAATGGACACAGCTATTGGTGGAGGTAGGGCCGGGGACAAAACACACCATGTCTTTTATTTTCCTTATTTTACCCATCAATCTGTATAAAAATGAAGGTGAAATTCAGTTTAAAAAAATATGTGCACTCCAGAAGCACCAAAAATAAGCTGTAAGTACAGTGTGGCGGATATATTTTCCAAATATGGCCACATAGCTCATACTACCTGCTCTTCTTGCAACGTATTTTCTTTCTTCCCATTGAGTGATGGGTCTGGGCTAGGACTTCTCTTCTCTCACCTGGTTCGGCCTTTGTGGGCACCTTAACCAAAAGTGTGTGGCAGAAGGATGTTGTGACTTTCACAGACAGGTCATAAATGCCACACATGTTCATCTTGATCCCTTGGGATCGCACTGGGGATGCCATATAAGGAGCATATAAGGAGCCGAATGTTCTGAGGAAGCCTAAACTAGCTCTACGGAGGTAGCACACGGATAAACCCTGCGACTACTTAGACAGAGATGCCTGACCTGACCCCGCGGTGTGAGCCCCTCATCGCTCTGCCACTGTCAGACTGCAATTGCATTACAGTCCTCAGCCAGAAGCACCTTACCAGCCCTCCTGGAACTCCTGACCACAGAAATCATATGAGAAAATGGGTGTTGTTTTCTATTCAGTTTGGAAGCGTTTTTTTTTTTTTTTTTTTTTTTTTTTGTGGGTACCGGGGGGTCGACCTCAGGACCTCGCGCGCCAGCAGGCACCCGTGCCGCTAAGCGATATCACCGGCCCCTTTTTCGTATGTGGGATCCGGGTGTCGAACTTGGGCCCTCGCGCTTGCCGGGCAGGCGCTTAAGCCGCTGAGCCATCTCACCGGCCCGGAAGCGGTTTTTCAAAAGGAACAATAAATAAATAGGGTAAAAAAGAGGATAGGATCAGTTCTCTGTTCCCAGATTCAAGGAATTTATTACTGTGGTACCGACTGAAACGTTCTGCTCTCTCCTTCCCACATGCACAGTCCCCCGCTCTGGTCCCTGGTGGTGTTTTGCCCATTAAGAGGGAAAAACTAATGTTTGCTGAATACATGAATAACCTCCCACAGCTGAGCACGCTCATCCTACATTTGAGGTACTGGTTCTGGGGAAAGTTAACCAATGTCACATGCCCTTGTATTCTAGTCATTATTCCCCCCAGACAGGAAACACGACTGTGTGTAAATCAGTCCAGATAACTCTTCCCCTAGAGTTTTGCTTAAAACCTTTACTGACTTTATTTTGAGTCACAGTGTTTTCTTTTTGGTACAAATCGTAAGGTGCTGTCTTCAAATCATTCTGCTAGCTCACTAGATATTTTTACCCACTGCAAAGTTGAAGAATAAACGCTTTTGCTTTTGCAGTAATATATATCATATGGTCCCAGGAATCTTGTATACTATTATTTCTCGTTCTTCAAGTCTCATACTTACTACCCTTAAAGGAAGGGTAGAAGTGGGATTCCCAAGAAGGAAAGATTGAAAATTAACTTAAAGTAATCAGATCAAACATAAAAAATTGAAAGTATTAGTTTAAGCAGTTTATGCAATTAGTAACTGGGTAAATATACAGAGTAATTGTCTGGTGAGATTCCTTTTGTCTATAAATTAGAAAAAAAAATCAACAGTTTAGAGACCAAGTTGGTGTGAAAAATGGGAACACAGAATGGCTTACACAAACAAACCCCTTTGATATGAGCAGTGCAAGTCACGTTCGAAGCGTCTGGAATTAAGGACTCAACTATCATGACGGTCTCCTAACTCTCTCCCTTTCAGCAGTTCTTAGCCTGTTTCTTCCTACTTGTTGATCCCTACAATACTCCCAGGATTGACTTTCTCAAGCCTAAAAAGTTGCTGTTAGTAGCAGCTGGGCTCAGCTCATCCCCAAAGTGTAAAAGGACTCTCTTCCAATAGCTCCAATTAAAAAATTGATTGTCACCATCAGAACCATCAAAGCCTGTCTGAAACCTGTTCACTGCTTAGAGGTATTGTTAAATGTAGCCTCTTTAAGCTAATATTCATAAATATTTGCTTAAAATATGTTGAGGGGAAACTAATTTTTCATTAAGTATATGCAGACACTAATCCACTTATTAATTTACTTCCATTGCTAGTCAATATTCCAAAACATATTGTGGTTAAATGTATTCTATTCATTGTGTAACTATTGTCTTTTCTTTGGCTTTTTTTTAAGAGTTCTCCAAACCAGAGAAATGCAAGAGAGCTATTTACACACTGTGCGTGGGTCTTACAAAAATGCTCAATGGAGATAAGTTGGCATAATGAGGATTTTGCAAACCTACAATAGAACAGTCCACATTGGTTAGAATAGGGCCAATTTAACTTTTTCTCCAGGTTCATTGCCTCGGAAAGACTGCGTTAGTTATACTTTATCCCAAAGATTACTTAATAGTGGCTCAAGTTATCCTCATAATTAATATTCCTATCCAAGCCAAGCATGATGGCACTCACCAGTAATTCCAGCAGTCTAGGAGGCTGAGGCAGAGGGGTTGAAAGTTTGAGCCCAGCTGGGAGAACTTAGCAGCTCAGTGAGAGTCTGTCTCAAAATAAATAATAAAAAAATAGGCTGGGGTTGTATTCAGCGCAAAGGCCCTGGGTTCAATCCCTAGTACTGCAAAAACAAACTAAAACAAAGCTATTCTTGGCCAAATTTATGTTGTTTGTTCCTCTTTTGTGGCCTTATATTTTATCATTTACCTTGGAAAATAGAAGCCTTCTTTTAATTTGAATCTCACTCTGTTTTCCTTCAGTTGATGTCTTTTAGTTCTTACCAATCTGTATTGTGAACACCAATCAGCTTTTTAAGTTTTAATTTACTTAATTTTAAATTTCTTTTTAGCCTTTGATCTTTTGTCCCTAATACTGTGTTCTGTATAGTCTGTGTTTATTATCAATTTATCTGTGTAAGTGTGAGAACTAAGCCAAAAGGAGGCATGGGCCTATATATTTAAGGAAATTAATTTTCATTTGTAATAATAGGGAAAGGCAAAGTTCTGAAAGATAGTCAACCGGCGTATCATCTTTGGTTTGTCTTCTTTTATTTTACTGATTTTAACCACCAATTTCAGACTTTCCAGGAGTAGTATGGCTTGTTTATCCCATTTCTTGGCTGAAGATAACTACATTTCCCAGAATCCTCTTTCCTTTATGGTTCCAGGTTAGAATTGGACAAAAGAGGAATTTGTGTGAGATTTGGAAATTGAATGAAACTGAAGCAGTTACACCCAGAAGGTCACTGTGGTGAGACTGGTGACAGAAGCAGAGATTCCAAGAGTCCCAGCTTGTCCTTGTCCACTCTGCGTCGGCCTCTCTTGCCACCTGCTGGTCCTCTCATCAATAGCAGCCCTGCATCATCTCCGGACTGAGCCGCAAACCCCAACAGAGAGGGCCACACAGTGTTAATGTTTCCCCAGAGATACCAATCGCCAGAGTCCTCTGCGCGAGTACACCTTTTGCAGTCCCACTGGTCGCACATTTTTTCTTAGCTTTTCCTGCTCTCTGCAATTTGTCTACCCACAGTGGCACTTCAGCGGGCTGTTGGATACCAATTTTCTGACCCTTTGTATCCTCCTAGCAGATCTGTTAGTGTTAAGTCTAATTCCTATAGTAAGTATTTTATTCCTAGTATATTTACAGCGGCTTTGCTTTCTCAGTGACACGCTTGGAACTTTTCAACCTTGGTGTTCATTGCATCTTCCATAGGAGTTGCACATTGGCCATCACCACCGCACACCTGTTACTCCCCTGGCACTGCTGCAAGCAGGAACAGGGCACTGGTGTTTAAAAAAAACAAACAAAAAAAAAAAAACCAAAAAAAAAACTTTCACTTTACATTCTTCTCTTGCTTTAGAGAGGAAAATTTTACCAGAAGCCTCCAACACAATTCCCCTTCTGTCTCATCAGTAGATCAGAGTCTCGCACCTTCCCCTGGCCACTGATAAAGAGGCTGAGTTTCCATTATCATGACTGGTTTCGATGTGGAGTACATTGAGGTAGCCTCAGAAGTTGTTCTTTTTTTCTTTTTCTTTTTTCAGTGGTTTTGGGGATGGAACTCAGGTCCTTGCATATGCTGGGCAAGTGCTTTCTACCACTGAGCCACATCTCCAGCCCCTGGGAAGTTTTTAAAATATAGTTTCACCTGCATCCATCTTGCAGAAATTATAACGTAATTGTTCTTTGATGACGCTGTCACATGAATATTTGTACAATTCACGCACAGGGGTCATAATATCCTGCCAGAATTGAGAACCACTGCTTCGATCAAACATGATTCATCTCTGAAACAATTTTGCACTACTGCCAGATAAAATTTAGTTTCTGTACAAGAAGGTGTGAATGAATGAGTGAGGGAAAGAGAATTAAGGCTTATCCACATAAATTAGCTCACCTAAGGATGATCTATAGAATTAGATGGAAATATGAGAAAAATCCCCACTTGGTTTGTGTCTTAGTTACTTTCTTCATCGCTGAGACACAACGCCTTACACCCATAACTTAAAGTAGAAAAGGTTTCTTTTGGCTCACAGTTTGTAGAGGTTTCAGTTGATAGTCGGCTGGTTCCAAGGCAGGGCGCCATGGCAGAGGAGAAATAGCTTAGGGAATGGCGGTGGGAAACAGAGCCATCGACAGAGGAGAGGGAGGTGACTCTTTCAGACCACGCCCCCAGTGACCACCTCCTCTGACCAGGCCTCACCTCCCAACATCACACTTAGTTGTAAACTCATCAGTGGGCTGATCCACTCATGAGTATCACGGCCCCAGGATCCAGTCACCTCCCCACAGCCCCACCTATGAGCTAATGAGTTTTAGGGGACATCTATATATAAACCACAACAGTTTGCATCATATCACTAAGAACTACCAGACTGTAAACAAGCTGTTTACTTAACTCTAAGAATGATAGCACATTAGCTGTTAGGATAATAGCTATTCTACCCTAAGCCTTCCTGAATGAATTACGAAACTATGGCAGAAGGCTTATGAAATAGCTATTCCTTTGTGAGGCACATCATTAATTAGCTTCATTTAATTATGCAATCAATAAAATAATTAATTATGAAAGTGGGGGTTGAGGAGATATGTTGGCCAAAGAGTGCAAGGTTTCATTTCTTGAGATCTATTGCACAGCATGGTGACTATAGATAATAATAACATGTATTTCAAAATTGCTAAGAGCAGATTTTAAATGTTTATACCACAAGAAAAGGGATAGGTATAGGAAGTGATGGTTATGTAATATGCTTGATCTAATCATTCCATGATATATAGATAAATCAAAATATCACAGTGTGCCCCATAAACATAAAATTATTTGTCAATTAAAAATTTAGAATTAAAAAAATCCCTATAGTTCTAAATTTGAATCAGAAATACCAGTACGGCTGGGTGTGGTGGTGCACACCTATAATCCTAGCACTCAGGAGGCTGAGGCAGGTGGATTGCTGTGAGTTTGAGGCCAGCCTGGGCTATATAGTGAGTTCAAGGCCAGCCTGAACTGCATAGGGAGACCTTGTCTCAAAAAAAAGAGAAAGACAGAAAAAAAACAAAACAAATATTGGTATGATTTGTATAACTTTTTTTTTTTTTTTTGCACAAAGCATTTTCAGATACACTCATGAATGTCTGTCAAAGGGGTTCTTGCCAGAGCCTGTATTACACTGTTTGGACTTCCAATGAGTTAAGTGAAATTCTTTTTTGTTAAGTGAAAAATAGGGGTAGGGATGTAGCTTGCCTATTATGTGCAAGGGCCTAGGTTCAATCCCCAGCACCATGAAAAAATAAAAAATAAATAAAGTTTTAAATTAAAACTTAAAAAATTGAAAACAATATACATAAAACTAAGAAGTATTTTTACTTTGTCCACTGGAAAGACCTAGAAATAACGACCAGTCCTGTAGCAAGTCATCTCTGGCATGCAGATTACGGTCTCTAAATACCATTTCAAATAAAAGGAACTGGCATTTCTTGGCAAAAATGCAGATTCCAGACAGGCCCAGAAAATGTGAGGAACGAGGCTAGAATGTCTTCTCATCACAGAAAGTGAGGAAATGATCAACTGTACTGGGGTCATATAAAAAACTCTGGTGGCAAGTTTAAGAAGCTAACGCTGTTCAAAAATGGGACAATTTGAGCATCAGCAAGAATGGATTAAGCCATTGCAATGGATTAAAATGCAACACATATGTTTAAATTCACAGTGATGCTTAAAAAACAGTCCTCATTGGTTACCTTCACAGCGTAGTACAAAAATGACTTATTTTAAAATTTAATAAAATATGTATTATGCATTTATTCTGCTTTTCTTGTATACATATAGATAATAAAACCCAAACCCAAACTTTGGTGGACCAAAGTGGTATGTCTTAAGTCTCTGCCTTCAGTGTAAGTTCAGAATGAGATTCTAATGTAATTCTCAGAAGTTCTTGGTGTTTTCTTCCTTCCTTATGGAATCAATCCATTGAACAGAGTCTGGGAAAGTTTGGAGGAAGAATCTCCATAAACACAAATGGAAGATGTGCAGAGGTCTTTCTTAAAGAGACCTCGGACTGTCAAGTGGCTTAGATTTAGGAACTAGTTAAAAATTAGAGTGACTTGAATTGTTCTCTGACCAGAAGACATAAGTTTTAACTTACAAATGTCAAGAAGCATCTTAATATGCTGCCCAGCTATTTCATTTCTAGGACCCTTGTCGCTAGGGTCATCACCATAGCTCCCAGGGGAGAATGTTTCATCTCTGTGGTTTATTGTAATTTTCCCCATCTTATCTCTGATGGTTCAGCATTGGTAGCTGGCCTGTGGCACTGCAAGGTCCTGTCATTCTCTGGAGTGGGGCATTCCTATTCCTTTGTGGAATCTTGTGTACAGATGAAATCCACCACAGGGTTCATCACGATGTAGCATCATCCTCCTCAATCTGCTTAATGCGTTCTTGTACGGTAAACCCTCTAGGTCACAAGAGGCTATGGTTCGGGTTGCATATTCTTATTTCTGTTAATATTTAAGGTCAACGTTCCAATCTCCTTTCATATATGAGCACCTTTCTCTAAACAGAGATTCCAAAAAGGTTTCCTCAGGACTTGCAGTGGTTCTTAAAAATTTGTGAGAAATGCAAATTAGGCCCTAACCTGACCTACTAAGTCAGAAATTATGGTGCAGCACTGAGCAGTCTATGTTTTAATTATTGTTTCACATAGGCTGAAGTTTGAGAAGCATCATCTTAGTGAAGAAGTGTAGTGTATTTTGACTCTTCTAAACGTGTCTTAAAATTTTCCATATTTTTTACTTCCAAAAATACAGTGGACCCTTGAATTATGGACTCAATTCACTTTCAAGGGCTGGTTATAACTCAAGTTGACTGTAAGTCAAGACTATTTTTCCCATAAGAAAAAATGGAAATACCCATAATATGTTCCAAACCTCCCAAAGCACCCCTTAGCTAACCTTTTCATAATAAACAAGGGTTGTTTAATGTGTGTAATTTACCAGAAAAACCAATAATTTTCCTAGTGTATTCACTACAAAGCTACAAAATGTACCTAGTTTACCAGAAACAACAATGTCATACTGTACTCACCATTCAAGTTGACATCTCTGGCTTGCAGGAAGGGAGGATGGAATGGAAGGTGGTTATCGTTTGGAAGGAGAGTCCCCTTCCAGAAGAACATCAGGAATCGGGCTCTCTGCT
This sequence comes from Erethizon dorsatum, assembly GCA_028451465.1. Taxonomy (NCBI): domain Eukaryota; kingdom Metazoa; phylum Chordata; class Mammalia; order Rodentia; family Erethizontidae; genus Erethizon; species Erethizon dorsatum. The sequence continues at coordinate 57,250,773 of CM051830.1, read as the reverse complement.
GTCTTTTCTCTCCTTGGGAGAGTCTGCAGCCCACCAGGACCTGCTTCTGGCTCTCTAGGTCTCACCCTTTTCAGAACTAAAATCTCGTCTGAGGTCATCTGTTTCTGTCTTTTCTTTAACTCTGCTCTGCATGTATGACATGGCATTGTCATTAAGCAAGTGAATGCACCAATTGTCTTTCTCTCTCCCTGGGTGGGTCTTATCTACAAATGTTTGTAGCTCTGCCCTTTTTATGAGTATTTCCTTTATTTCAGAAGAACTTTGCTGCACTGATTGTTGATTCTCCCCCTCCTCTTCAGAAAGCTCCTCAGCTGCCATTCTCTGTGGCTCAGCCAGAAGTTTCTGAAGTTCCTCTGCAGACAATTCCTCTGAGGGTTCCTCCCCCAGTTCCTCAGCATCACCACTGTCTACCTGCAAGCTTGTGGACTCTGCTATAGTGACAGTGTCATCAACCACAGGGTCAACTGAAGGCTCAGGCTCCTCTACACAGCCCTCAGAGTCTCTCTCCTGTATAATCTTAGGCTACAATTTCTTCCAGGCAGATCTCAGTGTCCTCAGAGAGACATTGGCCCAGGATTTCTCAATGAACTCCTCACAGGAAAGCATGCTGTAATGTTCCTTCCAGAACTCTTTAAGGATTAAATCTGTATCTGAGACCACCTGGAAGCACTTCAGGAATAATTCCTTCATGTATAGCTTCTTAAAGTTAGTGTAACCTGCTGGTCCATGGGCTTCAGTAGAGGAGTTGTATTAGGTGGGAGGAACTCGACTAAGAGCCATGAGAATTCTTCAGCCAGTTCTTCTTCCAAATCTCGTGGGTGAGCAGGAGCATTGTCCATGGTGAGGAGAGCCTTGAGTGGTGAACCTTTGTCCTCTAGATATTTCCTAACAGTAGGACAGAAAGCCCACCTGATCCACTCAAGAAAAAGCACTCTTGTACTTTTGCATTAGATCTCCATATGACCCCTAGCCTATTCTTCATGACAATATGTTTTCTGAACACTCTAAGGGTCTCAGAGTGATAAATCAAGAGAGGTGTTATCTTTAGCTCACCACTCACATTGGCACATAGCAATAAGTTTAGTTTGTGGCCTGGCATTTTCTTCTCTTCCTGGGTAATGTATGTCCTCCTGGGCATTTTCTTCCAGAAAGGGCCAGTTTCATGATGAGAGCAAAAGCCATTTCTGTGTCATCATTTTTAAGCGGTGTACGTAATTTTATCAGCACTGTCTGCTTCACCATGCCTAGTTACGCCATAAGCCCCAGTTCTCATTTTAAACTTGTGAAACCATCCCTTATTGGCTCAAAATGTTTCACCATTATCACTCATTGATGGATTATCCTTTATGAGATCTGCATTTATGCCCCTTGCTTTTTCACACATTATAGACTCAGGCTATAACCTGACATCTGCCTTTCGTTTATCCACACTAATGATAGCCTCTCTACCTCACTAACACTGTTGATTGTGACGTACTAATTTGAGTAACACCTTTAGCAACACTAGCTTCCTTATACAAATCTTTTCTCTGTAAGATTGTTGAGATGGTGGATTTCGACATGCTGTACATATTAACGAGATCGGTCACACGAACGCCACTCTCATATTTCTCCACAATTTCCCTCTTGTTTTTCTTTTTTTTTTATGTGGGTCGGAGTCAAACTCAGGACCTCGTGCTTGTCAGGCAGGCACTTATGCCGCTGAACCATATCACCAGCCCTCCCTCTTCTTTTTGATTGTGATTGCTTCCTTTACCTTCCCTTTCTTCCTTAGCTTCTTTTCTAGCTTTTTTGGTGCTAATTTAATAGCAGTAATCATAGCAATTATATAAAGCATTGACCGAAATCACATCCACAAACATGTGTATGTGGGCTCAGACTAATGCTTATGTATGCTTACATATGCTTTTCTGATATCGTGAGTCTTTGTTTACAACCACACAAGTGGCCAGCAGTCGGGTTGTAACTCAAGTCTTTGGTCATAAGTTAAACCTGAAATTCCAGTCGTAACTCAAGTTGTTCGTATGTGAGGCCAGTTGTATGTAACTTGAGGGTCCACTACGCGTTGTATTTCAGAGACAAGAATCATACATTTGAAATTGTAGAGAGGCTAGAAAAGTTAATTTCTTAAGGATTTTGGAATATGTTTTTATATATTTCAAACAGGATGGTAAAGACTACCCTGTGGGGTTGAGGATGTAGCTCAGTAGTCAAGAGCTTATATGCTGGGGTCTCAGGTGAATTCCCAATTTGGTGGGGGGCAACCCGTGAAGCCTGATTTCAAAAGAACAGGGTACCATTTCTAGATCTCTGCTAACTATTCCTATGTCCTTTACATTATAGGAGACATGAATCCTTCTTAAAAGCAAGTACCAAGTGGAAGCTAATCAAGTTACCCCTCTTCAACTTTTCCAAAGCAGAAAGTTCTGAGGAGTTATATCAAAGATACAACCCAGAATCTTTCAGGAAATGTTTTGAATTAGTTGCATTTTATTATTATGCTATCCTTAGCAGTTCAAGTTTAAATTCCGACCTGCTTGCCTGTGTCTCACAAAGGCAAGCACCAAGTGGATTGTCACTACTTTGTCTTCTGTGCCCAATACAGGAGATGTTAAGTACTTGCAAGGAGGGCTACCTAACTAATTTGATTTCCTGATGTTAATCGATTGAAAAACTGAACAGCTTTCACAATCCTGGATCTTCGTTTTTCTTCCTGCTCCTACTCCTTTCAACAAAGCCTACAGCCTCTCTACTCTAAAGTGTTTTTTCTCGAATATGTATGTATTGACTAAGAAAAAAAGGTTTAATAATCAAATTCATCGTTTAATAATTGAATAAATCCTAGCATGCATAGTACAAATTGTTATGTATACAAAATAGTGGCTAGTAAAAAATAAAAGATTTTACAGGGCTGGTTTCTTAGCATACTGGTTTCCTTATGATTACATTCAAATTAGGGAAATACTCAGCAGAGATTGCACTAAAACGGATCTCTATGAAGGAAACAACTGTTCAAATATGTTGAAACTAGGGGCAAGCCTAGTTGTAGGTATTTTCATGTTACAAATTTTGCATCTTAATGAGAATTAGAATCCAAAGGATGAGTCATTACTTCAGGCTGGATTCTTCCTTGACAAGAGGCGAGAATTATTGGTTAAATTCTGTGGGATTATCTTATCATCATTATTGGTAAGCTTCTAGTGTGATCAGGTCTATAATGAACACAGACAACTGAATAGAATTACAAACCATAGACCCAAATCCCACTTTTTTTTTTTTTTTTTTTTTTTTGAGACAGGGTCTTGCTATGCAGTTCAGGCTGGCTTTGAACTCACTATGTAGCCCAGGCTGGCCTCAAACTCATGGCAATCCTCCTGCCTCAGCCTCCCGAGTGCTGGGATTACAGGAGTGTGCCACCATGCCTGGCCCAAATCCCAATTTTTTGTTTGTTTGGGCATTGGTTTTTTGAGACAAAGTCTGGCTATGTAGTTCAGACTAGACTTGAATTCACTATGTAGCCCAGGCTGGGCTCGAACCCTGGGCAATCCTGGTGTTCAGCCTCCCACTGGGATTGTAGGCATGGGGGCCACCATACCTGGCTCCAAACCCCATTTGACCCTCCTGAACTCTGTCTTATTCTGCATCCTAGTGGCTCTTCCTGTTATAGTCATCATTTGAGTCCCTGTGTTAGTAAATTTCTAAGGGAAGCAAGAGTATTTTCACTAGTAAAGATCCAGTTATAAACCTAGTCTTTATATAAATATTTTTCCCCAATTAACATTAGTAAGGTCAATTCCATTCATTTTCTTGCCAATCAACTTAGCCAATAATACGCTGTAAACATGTGAAACTGAATTTAAATTGTAGGCTTTTATGAAGTCGATGAGAGTAATGTTTGAGAACTCAAATCACAGAAGGTATTGTCGGATGAGGGTCTGGCAGAGTTGTCAATTGAAAGTTGAAAAATGACATATATGGATGTCATAAATCTGATGCTTCAGGAAAAATTATCTAAATAATGGTTTAAAAAGGCTTTTGGAAAAAATTAGTCCTGGAATATTTCTGTGAACACGATCAACTCTATGATCGCAGTGCATAGGTCAAAAGTGAAATGGGGGCCGGTGAAATGGCTCAGTGGCGTACACGCCTGCCGGGCAAGCGCGAGGGCCCGAGTTCGACTCCCAGACCCCACATACGAAAAAGGGGCCGGTGATATCGCTCAGCGGCACGGGCGCCTGCTGGCGCACGAGGTCCTGAGGTTGACCCCCGGTACCCACAAAAAAAAAAAAAGGTGAAATGGACATTGCACTTCTTTGTCTGACAATGTGTAGAAACTACTCTGCTGGCCCCTCCCCCCATCGACACTTGGTTCATTCAATGGAAATTAAACGAATGAGCTGTTTCATTTACTATAGAAGCTTCCGTTATAAATTGTTACTTTCAAAATACGAGGGCATATGTGCCAGTTTGGAACTTTCAATGAATGATTCAACTTTTCTCAGTCTATTCTGCAGAACACTAGTCCCAGACATCAGTGAATACAAGGGGAATACAGGGCCCAGAATTCATTCCCATTCCTACAGTGCTCTGCTGGACACCCGAAAGGCTGATCTGCAAACGCTCCAGGTTCCTTTGCTGGTGACTTCCTCTCAGGTTTACCTATAGAGTACTGGAGGATGACAGGAGAGGAGAGATTAAAGGGGCATTAAAGGGGAGGAGGAAACCAGGTTACGCATTTATTTCTTGGTCCTCACCTCTCTCATCAGACTGCCACTAGTTGACTATCTTCCAACTACAGCTGCAGCTTCTCCCGGGCAGCACCCCTTAGCCCTGCTATGCAGGCCTGGTAATGCCGCCTCCTCCCTTGCCCTGTCAATTTGGGAGTTGATACCTGCACCATAAAAACTCTTGCTGCTTTCCCTTTATTAGCAACCCTTTGTTTCCTTGAGACGCTGATTCACACAATGGTTAAATACTATATTCTCCCATGCAGATTCAAAATCCCCATCAACGCGTTACCTGCTCCCCTTAACACTGCGGTAAACAATGTTAGCCCGCTAAATAAGTTCAACCCAGTTTGCCAAAGTGGATCATGGCATTTTTCTAATATATCTACCAGCATCCCTTGAAAACACTGACTTATATGAATTATGAACATTGTAATAAAATGTAAAACTAAACTTAATGATTTATATACATATACTTTATGTGGGCACCGGCAATCAAACTCAAGACCTCACACTTGCCAGGCAGGCACTTATGCCACTGAGCTATCTCACCGGCCCATGATTTATATTCTTGTTTTTTTTTTTTTTTTTTTTTTTTGTGGGTACCGGAGGGTCGACCTCAGGACCTCGTGCGCCAACAGGCGCCCGTGCCGCTGAGCGATATCACCGGCCCCTTTTCCGTATGTGGGATCCGGGAGTCGAACTCGGGCTCTCGCGCTTGCAAGGCAGGTGCTTACGCCACTGAGCCATCTCACTGGCCCCATGATTTATATTCTTGATGGCTTTGGGCAATAAGTAGTTGCTTTGCATTAACACTACTGTCCTCAGGTCTGTGATGTAAGCCTATCATTGACTTGTTCCAAATGGCTGTGCTTTTTGAATTCAGTTGCTTTACTTTCTTAGTTGACAAACTGGGAAGTGTATCTTAGTGGTACCATGGGCTTCTCCCGGGCTCTGCACCTTCCAGCACCTCTAATCTGGCAGGAAACCACATTACCAAAGTCTGCTAAAACTTTAAAGTGTTACTTAAGTTATGGTTCTCTAATAAGCACAAGCTCTACCTGAATTTCATGACACTTTGGCTGCTTGCAAACTATCCCTTTTTTATTTCGGTTTCGTGGAGTATTGGTGTGAATGAATGAACTAAATAAACCCTGGTGTGCCAGTAATCAATGCTACGTATTTCTCGCTCTTCAGCACATGATAAAGTCACTTTCCTTTGCTGGGCAGCTATGTGACGGTTCAGTCCGCTGAGTTTGAGCGATGGGTGAGCTTTTAGTCTGTAGTCACTCTGAGGCTGCCTTTTGATATAACTAGCTGTGTTTCAGCGTAGCTGTTCCACCAACTTGGCACCCAGTAATGGACATGAAGTTTAAGGGAGCAATCCTAAGTGTCTTAATCTTCCAACAGTTGAGATTGCAGTTGTTATTGCAGTGTAAGAATTTTCTGACGTCTCAAAAAAAGGTTTTCTGCAAAAACAGGCTTAAAGTGAAAAACATTTCAAATAAGATTTTATACAAGTCTATTGGAAGAACACTACACTTAATGAAAATGATTTCAATAAGGAGTTCCAAAAAGTCGTTTTAACAACTGGTTACATAAAAAATAGCCATAAACTGGGCATGGTGGTGCATGCCTCTAATCCCAGCACTCGGGAGACTGAGGCAGGAGAATGGCCACGAGTTCGAGGCCAGCCTGGACTACATAGTGTGGTCAAGGCCAACCTGAACTACACAGTGTGACCGTGTCTCAAAAAAAAAAAAAAACCAAAAGAAAAAAGCCATACGCATTTATATTAAATGTGGTTTAGTGTACAGGTTCAAATGCAGGTTTGAATTTTTCAGTTCTATGACTTATCAGCTTGTCTCCTAACTGAAGGCTCAAACCCTGGCTATATAAAATTGGGACGATGTTATTGGGAGGAAATCGTATTATGAAAATTACTTGACAGTAAGATTTTTGGTGGTGACCATGATGATAGCTATATACATTAACTGGTTAGTATGGCAATATATATCAAAGACTGTAGAATTTCTCTCGATTCTTCTGTTCCTCTCGATATAACCAGCTTGTCATTAAAGGTAAATATAGGGCTGGTGAGATGGCTCAGCAGGCTTAAGCGCCTGCCCAGCAAGCGCGAGGGCTCAAGTTCGACTCCCGGATCCCACATACGAAAAAGGGGCCGGTGATATCGCTCAGCGGCACGGGCGCCTGCTGGCACGTGAGGTCCTGAGGTCGACCCCCAGGTACCCACAAAAAAAAAAGGTAAATATAATTTTCTTTCACTCTTGTTCCAAGATTCTGCTTAGGGTGGTTACCCCAAACATAATGTAGAAAAATTAAGTGCCAGATACTTTTAAACAAGTTTTTAATTTTCAAATCGAGTGGAGGCACATCTACACACAAACATCAATTCAAGAAATCAAAATGTGGAGTATAAACATGTATGGCAGAACTACTTCATAAATTTAAAAACTTAAAAGAATTCCAATTTACATGTAGAAGAAACGTTGCTTTTATTTCCATTTGAAGTATTTTCATCAAATTACAATGCCCTAAAATTCCAACTGAAAACATTAATTCCAGCAAGAGGTGGGGGTTCTTACTGGTGACCCCATCGTTTATGTTCTCCACAATGCTCTTAATCGCCTGGCAAACCGTAGCTATTTGTTAGATAAATACAATGACACTTAAAATAGACCCTCAGAGATTGAGACTGCAGCTGAGCAGGGAAACCATACTATCACTCTGCAGGGGGAGGGGACCAGATGGGATCACATGACCCAGTGGGCTGCCTGGAGGTTTGGAGCTGGGTTAAGGTCTGAGACCAGGACAGAAACAAATGAAGGTTGCAGTGCACTACAAAATCACCAGCGGCATTTCTAGGGCTCTCCTTCCACTAAAAACAGATGGCATTTTCTTGTTTAGAGTTTAGTAATCACATTGCTTCTATCAGCAACACTACAGTTCCTACAGAGGATTCTAGGCAACTATTTACAGTTCCACTGACAGTAGCCAAATTTTAGAATACCACCTGGGAGTTTTACCAAGACCAATTCCTTCAATTCTTATCAGACAGATGGAATCTTTTAGATGTATTACAGGCATTCCTATCATTAGCCGTATTTACAAGATACAAAATATCTGGTTGAAAAGCAAATCTTGTCATGTTGTATACTACAGATAAGGGTTATAAAGTGATTTTAGCACCATATATACAATCCAATACTGCAAATTAAACCTTCCAAACTTAAAAATTTTAATTATGATGGCACCTCTCCTCTCAATAAACACAAATGCTATTTAATGGGCTGTGTGGTAATAATGTTATCACTTAGTTATCAATTTCACTAATTTATCTTATCAAGTGTGGGGTGTATTAAAAAACAAATAGCTCAGGTTAAATAACTTACCCTAGTTACAAATGATCTAAGATTTAAAGAACCAAGGACCTCCACAGACTTTTTTTTGCTTTTGTCCTGGCTAAATTTTAAGAAGGGGATTTAAGTGCTAAATTGACAAGAAAAGATGGAAGTACATTCTTGAAACAAGGGAAGTATCATGTTGCTCAAATTTTTAGTTTACAACTACTATTTAAAAAAAGAGACAAGGACATCTGCCCCTTTTAGATAAACATAAAACTATGAAAGGAAGTATTTCAGATTGAAAAAAAAATTTTTACTAACCCTTAATGTGCAAAGTACTTAGATTCAAGTTAACTTCAGTTTCTAAAAAGGCATGTAATAATTAACTTGCAAATAAGAAAACTAAGGTTCAGAAGTTGCACAACACCACTAATAATTAGTGGCTCACTAAGCTGTAAAAATCAAGATCTTCTCTCTGTAATTTCTCCTAGGTACACAATAAATTGGTTCAAAATTGTATAGATCAAGAAGTTTATAAAGTAAAGGAGTACTAAACATTTGTTTTATGACCATAACAAATTATGCCCATAACTAAAATGACTTCATTTAACCCTTCGTTTAAAAAAAAAAAAAAGAGGACAGTTTACACCAACTGGCATTAAGTACAATTCATTAATTTTGTTTTCTGCAAAAATAAGTTAACTTTAAGCAAAACAATCTCAGTGATAAATGCATTTCACTATTTATTAGATGTTTAAGCTCTCGCACTAAGTTTTTACAAGCTGTGAACACTAACAAATTATTTCTCCCACAGAACTGTAACCACACGGCATAAACCCAGACAGTACACAGACGGCTGGACTAACATTAATACACATAGCCATTTTATCAGTTACATCGTAAAACAAACTGTCAAGTATCCAAATATCAAGTTACACAGCTCAAAAGGCATATAAAATATTAGATGTCTGCTCAATTCATTAGCAGAAACCCACTTCTTTTTTTTGCAAGAGGTTGGGAAGAGAAGAAAAAAAAATCACACCTCAAACAAAAATAAGTTGGTAAACAACTTCTGGTAAGTATGGAAAAAAAATTACAAGAATTTCAGAAATTTTATGATTAAGAATTGCTTTAGTTACAATAACAAAGCATCTATACCTTTTAAAAAATATTTACTAAATTAAAGAGCATATTCTACATGTTCTGCACAAGACAAAGGCAACGTTTTACTAAAAATACCAAACAGCCCCTCCCCCTCTGTTTTCAGGCCCTCCCTGTTAGGTTGCACACCTCGGAGTGCAAGCATTAAATTAACTGTAAGGCTTTTTTGTCTGCGACATTAAAGACATGTGCTTCTATAACAATGTAGATTTTCAAAATGGAGGTTTCCCATAACAGCACAAAATAGAAAACTTACAGAAAGACATTAAATAATCACCATAAGACTTGGTAATAGTCGAAAAGAACAATCAATGTTTCAGCAAACCTGATGTACACTGGTGTGAACATGAGAGCTGTAAACATAAAGTGAGCAAGCAAACAGCCACACAGGCCCTACGATGTTTGAAATGACTGAAGGAACAAACCACAGGTCTAGAGCGTTCTTGGTTTCTGCAATTTTGGTTCTATATGATACTAAAAATATGAGTATTGTGCTGGGTATTTTGGCACCTAATCTTTCTAAATTTCTTATGTATCATTAAGATTCTGGCATGGAAACAGCCTTAAAGCCATAACTCAATACTGCATGATTTCAGGGAAGTCAATTGGTGCAAATGATAAGCACATTTTAAATGCTGAACAGTAAGAAACTTGTGGAAATTGTCCAAATACTCTGATCATAACCCAAACATAGAGGCTGTGATCTGCCAAGCTCGTATGTAGCCTGTATAACCGCTTTTCAACACTCCTACGGAGGCTTCCTTACACTTATTCACCAAGCCAACATGTGGGCTAATATGTACGACAAATCAGGTCCCGCCTCAAGTTGCATGTCGAAGGCAGTAGCATCAGGCACCCCAGTTTTATTGCATGCAACAGTTGTTCCTGTGACCGTTGGAGTCTTTGAAGCGCAGCCGCATTTTAGGACGATACTTTTCCAGATATAAAAGTTGCTTGCTGTTAAAAGCTCCACGCCGCTTTCTGGAAGGAAAAAAGAGAAAACCAACTTATGGTGACAGAAGTTAGAAAGAGATTGCTCCTGGTGGCAGGAAGATGACCGACATGGCCACAAAAGGGATGTTCCAGAGAACTAAAGACCTGACTGTATATATTGCACTGGGTGTTTCATGTGCCTATTACTGTCAAATGACCTTCCTTTAGAACTCGTGCATTTTTATCACCTTAGTTACACCACAACAAAATGCTGAATCACAAGTTAACAGTCAATAATCTAAAGCAAAACAGTAATTCAAAGAGCACTGTTCGTTTAGATTCAAGTAAGGAGCATCTGCATAGAATGCAAAAGAAAACATTTTATGGCTTAATCTATCTTAAAAATGGCAATAGTAAGAAAGGCAATTTGTAACATACTTAAGACTCACTGACATTCAACAAGAAAACATGGGGCCGGTGAGATGGCTCAGTGGCGTAAGCGCCTGCCCGGCAAGCAAGCGTGAGGGCCCGAGTTTGACTCCCGGAACCCACATACGAAAAAGGGGCAGGTGATATCGCTCAGTGGCACGGGCGCCTGCTGGTGTGCGAGGTCCTGAGGTCGACCCCCCGGTACCCACAAAAAAAAAAAAAAACAAGAAAACACAAGAGGGTGGAAATGAAGAGCGAATCCACCACTTACTGTCTTATGAACTGCACTGCATCTTCGTATTTCATTCCACCTTCAATCAATGCTAGGGCAACAAGCACTGGAGCTCTGGTAAGATAAGAATTTTGATAAATCATTATTTCTAAATCATATCCTGGAAAATCTATCCTGCCACATCATCCTAGTTAAGCAATACTTGTAGTTAAATCCTGACTTTTTATGTATAAAAATTTAGAGGGACTTATAAAGTGTACTTTCTGATCAACTCGTATCTTTTTCTAGACTCAAATTAAGAAATGCTCTTACCTCCCAAGGCCTGCAACACAATGAACAGCAATACAACAACCAGGTTCTTCACGGAACTTAATTTTCACAAGATTTAACCAGTCATCAACTATCTGGTTGGACGGTGGTGCGCCATCATCAAAAGGCCAGTCCTAAATCAAGAGAATATTTACATATTTTAGATATTTAATAAGTTTAATCACATTTCATTAAACCTAAATGTCAATAAAATGTGACCAACTCCTCTATCCTCATGAAGATTTTTTAAACTTTTGTTTAGCTTTCACCTGTATTCATTTGAAAATTAAAACACTGTATGATTTTGTTGCAAGTATAAAAATTAAGCTTCTTGACATCTGTGGTTTACTTTAATAAATTTTTGTGAACACAGTACCATCAACATGTAGGAAGTTAAATACTCACGAAAACATGGATGCCTTCTTTCTCCACAAGAGTAGTGTCATATGTTGCTTCACAGACTCTTACTATTGTGGTAACTCCATATTTCTTAAGTTCCTGGATAAAATATACATTAGAAAAAATGAGGTCTTCCTCACTACACCACTGTTGCTCATCATTTGCTATTCTGATCACTGTGACCAGTATGTATGCTGGATAATAGAAAATCATGCAAGCAATGGCAGAACTTCCTATGTCTGTTTAACCTGAGGCAAATCTTGCTTAAAATAGAACTGTATAAAAGTAAAAGATGTTAAATACCACTTTCTTGTGTGTGGGTGTGGGTACCGGGGGTCGACCTCAGGACTTCGCGTGCCAGCAGGCGCCCGTGCCGCTGACCGATATCACTGGCCCTTTTTTCTTATGTGGGTACCGGGAGTCGAACTCAGGACCTCACGCTTGCCCGACAGGCGCTTATGCCGCTGAGCTATCTCACCAGCCTGATACCACATTATTTTTATTAAATTAGAAATCCTTAAAAATTGGCCCTCCATATATGGGAATTATTTATAGTCATGGCAACACTGGATTGGTATGAAGCATTAACAAAAAAGGTGTAGAAACAACAAGGACTGAGATAAATATAACCAAAGGAATGATTAACAACTCCTTAAGCCTTCACAAATTAGAAATAGAATATAATTTTAAGTACAGTAAGTTTTAAACCTGTCATTTAAAACTACAGCCTTTAAAATGCATTCCTAATTAGAACTTTTCTGACACTAACACATTTATGAAACAAAATGTGTGTTCAGGTAAATCACTGAGCATTACATCCCTTCCCTCCTAGTGCAAGGAGGCAGCTAGGCAACGTTGGCTACAAACTCACCAGCAGGAAGCAGCAGAATGAGTGCTAAAAATTGAATTCTATGCATTGTGTGTGGCCCGAGACATAAACTAACTGGTTCACCGCAGTAGGCTAAGCAGACAGGACAAAATCCATAAATGGCAACCTTGTGCCTGTAAATTTCTTACAAGTGAGGGCTGCACTGTTCAACTTTCCATAGATAAATTTAAGTTAAGCAAGCTCAAAGGCACGAAGAACTAGCTGTTCACTTACAAATCTACGAACACATGTTCTTCTCAAACTGTGTAAGATAATTTACCTCTCGTCGATGAACACACAGATCATTTCATCTCTAGGAACTGCACCTGTAGGTACCTCATCTCGTATTTTCTAAAACAGTATTTTGATAGCTATAAGCCTCACTTGCACTACCATCAATTTAGGGCATTAAAAAGTCCCCACCCTTACCTCTATAAACTTGTTTAAGGTTGCATTGGTTGGGTTGTGTGTGATGAGGAATCTCATGCTCTTGTATGTGACTTCCACAGGAGCTGGGCGGTTCATTCGAGCCATGTTAATTTAGTTACAAAAACACTCAGAAGGGTTATGACAGAATTTTAAAACTTGAATAAAAACGATGCAAGGAACTGAAGTCTACTTCAATACACTCCGCTTGAACTTCTCAGTGCTTTGAGAGCGGCGTAGGGAGTACTGGGAAATGAACCTCCTAGCAAGCAGCAGCAATCCTGGAGCCAGTAACACTGAGGCAACAGGAAGTGCACTAAGGTCTACCCCATCCAGGTCAGAACTCCTTAAAATGCGCTACGATTTCAATTCACCACTTCTGTGTCCAGGGGAGCCACTCTTCCGGGGCTTCTTGGTGGAGCAGTAAGGAATCGCTACAGCTCACTCGTCTGCATAGAGGTCGTGCTGTGCCTGGCAGTAATCTCCACTGCCCTTCAGAAACTCCATAAATGTGTGACCGAGAACACCACAGAACTGCTGTTGAAAAGAGAGGGGAACAAAGTTACTCACCCACTCCACAGGAACACACTATGCTTTGACAGTGCTTAAGTGTACAACTATTTCTTTTCCAAACTGGAGCCTAAGACATTTTTCTTGAATCACAAAATTTAAGAGGCGTGTGACTGCAGATTAAGTGTAAAGTGAACAGTGTTCCATGTGGTAAATTCCCTATTCTCTTAATTATTCCTCTCTCAATAGGTGGCCATGTGTTTCACACTATTATGAACTATGCATACAACTTTCTGTATTTATCTATTCAACAAAACATTTTTACACATCAACACAAATTTTATGAAGTTTCAAACTTCGAAGGTGTTAGTTGTTGAACAATTTATTTAACTCATATACAGAAAACCACTTAAGTTCCTTCTCAGGTTTTTGCGTTTATATCTAATGTTTATTAAGCTACTAATGGAGATGAGGGAAATGTCAGTTGTATGGTTTTCCCACGAAAACAACACTTCTTTATATGTGCTATAAAGATAAACAAGAACATGTAATTATGTACAGCCACTGCCCCAAACATAAATACCCATACACATACTCTCAAGAATAAATTACCAAACAAAAATAAAATCCTGTAACAGCAGCAAAAGAGGTCCCTTTTGTTTTGCATGGTTAAATTTAAGCACTGTAAAGAACTTAAAGAACCTGCTTCCACTTTTTTATACCTATAAATAGAGCCCACGCTCTTTTCTAGAACTTTGCTGAATGTCAGCGCCTTTATTTATATGGTGATCTCTCGGATCACAGGGAGCACATCAGAAACCCAGTCTACTTTTCCATAAGGCGAAGGAACAGGCATGAAGACTCATTTATTAAACGGACCCACTAGGAAAGTAACTTTCACTCCTGAAGCTCGTCCCAATGAGCCGGGAGGTCGCGGCACCCACTCTCCGCGGCAGCAGAGAGAGGCGGCGTCCGAGCTACCACGAAGACATCACGAGCACCGGGAGCAGGGCCCTGCCATCATTTCCTCACACCGCACCCGTGCCCGGCACCGTCCTGGTAATTCTACGTGCATTTTTAAGGAGAGCGCAGTGAAGCAGTCCGGCCGGGAGCGCGGCGAGGAAGGAAGGGCCGGTGGCCTCTCCCGAGCCAAGGCGCCCCGAGGACCCGCGCCCGGCCCACGGCGGCCGCGCAGCCCGCTCGCCCTCCGCCGAGCGCCGCGCACCGGCCCACGGCACGCCGGGCGCGCTCCCCGAAGGCCCCACGCGCGCGCACGGGCCCACACACGCAGACACGCGCGCAAGGACACGCGAGGCGGCCTCGGCCCGGCGGCGCTCGTCCCCGCGGCGTGGTCGCTGCCCGGCCCGGCCGCTGCCCGGCCCGGCCCCGCGCGCCGGCGCCCCTCCTCCTCCGCCCGGCCCGGCAGGCGGCGGGCAGGCCCGGGCTCATCCCCCGGCCGGCGGCGAGGCCATCTTGTGCGCGGCGCGGGCGGCCCGGCCCGCCGCTCACCCCGGCTCCTCCGCTCGCGCGCCGCGCACAAAGGCCGGGCGGCCCGGGAAGTCCGGGCGGCCTCACGGAGGCCCGCGCCGCGCCCCTCCCTCCCGCCACAGACCCGCGGCGGGCGCCGAACAAAGGCGATGGCGGCGGGCGCGCACCCCGGGCCGCGGGCGGCTACTCACAGGAATATGTTTACTCATTGAAGATTGTGGCCTAATCATACAGCCGGTCCCGAGGCGGCGGCGATGCAGGCGGCGGCGGCGGCTAGAAGGCAGGGGGCGGCGGTGCGGGCGGCGGCGGGGGCACCAGACGACCATGCACTGAGCGGCTCGGCAGAGCGCTTGGCGGAGCCGGCCCGCAGCCCGAGCAGCCAATACGCGCGCTCAGGCGCTCTTGCGTCACAAGCCCTCGCCTTTATGCCCCGCGTGACGTGCGCGCCCCTCCGCCCACCAATCACGGCCCGGGACCCTGGCCCCAGAGCAGACGTGCGTGGGCGGAGGCCCGTCCCCCGCGCACGTCACCGCCCGGCGGCCTGCGCCGGTGTGAACCGGTTGATGAATGGCGAGCGGCCGGCGCGGGAGCGGCTCCTGACGGGGGCGGGCCGGGCCTAGCGGGGCCGCGGGAGGCCTGAGGGGGAGAGCGCCGCGCGCGCGGGAAGTGCCATCTGGACGGGCGCGGGCCCCGCCGCGAGCCGCGTGGCAGCCGGCCCCGGGCGCGCGCACGTCAGCGGGACGAGCCTGAGGGATGCGCCGCGCAGCCGGGCCCGCGGCGCCGTCCTCGGGACGCGTGGTGGCCGCGCCGAGCCTCGGGGCCCGGCCTGCGCGCTTCGCGGGCCCCCGAAGCCTTTGTGCGGCCGCGCCTAGCGAGGGCGCCGCCGCCGAAACGCGGGTTTCCCTCGGAGGCCCCGTCCGCCGAGGACTGAGGTTGTTCCCTTCGTCAGGCCGGAGCGCGCCTTTTTGTTCATTCTCAGCCCGGCCGGTCCGCGCTCTGTAATTAGGCCCTTAAGAAGGGAAAGCCTTGTTTATTGCAAGCGTTCTGTGCCACGCAAGTGCCACTCGTCACTGATAAGCTGAAAATCCTTTCTCCTCTGCTCTCTGGAAGGAGTGAACAGGACCTTTACCTGCTTTGCAGAACTTGGTTTCCCACTGACACCGAGGCCTTTTGTTTGCTGCTTTCCCTGAGCATTAGATGGAAGAAGGCTTTCGGGACTGGGTTGTGTCCGTGGTCAGTATAATGCAGCATTTTAGGCTTTATTAGACCTTCTATTTAGAGACTGCTTGCATAGTTGTTCAACTTTCTTATAAACGTGTTCTAAGCAAAGTAAGCGCTTTCGAAGAAATGAATTAGGCTAGACTTTTAAAAGAACAAAAGTCAACTCATCTTCATTTTAAAGAAAATTGCCTGCCTAGGAATCCATTTAAGTCAAGGAAAATTAGCCTGAGATACCTATTATGTCCCTTCACAAATATAAAAATAGCAAGTCCTACGAATATAGGAAGATTTAAAAAGGCTTGGGATGGTAAGGTTGAAGCTAAGCAAACCGGGGAACTCACATCACAGAGAAAAAGATTTTATAGAAATTAAAAACTGACACATGGCAAGTGACAAAAATTTTTACGCTGGGATAAAATACTAGTGATCTGTATCATGGGCAGATTTAAATGAAAAGGTTGACTAACATATATAATAGCACAAATGCCGTCAGCCATTCTTACCCCAAGTTAGCATAGTGATAACTGCAGAGTGAAACTTCTGCGCGGGTGGGATAAGATGTAGACTCAGCAGATGGTAAGCAGAGTCCAGGCTGTGTTAGCCAGTTTTCTTGTAGAGCTTGGGGTACAAGTTGTGGCTTGTGCTGCACAGGCCCTGTAATTACCAGCAGCAGTACTGAGGTGAAGTACTCAGCTGTGCTCAAACTGATGGGAGAATCAGCCTCCCAGGTGAGGTATCAAAGGAGGCTTTGAAAAGGACGTAGTTCAAGGAGGAAGAACAGAGGCCTTTGCTACTGAGAGAACGTATTTTAAACAAGACGTAAGTGTAGACTTGCTAACCAGTCTGCTAAATTCTCAGCGTATTCATGGGTCTGCCTCCCTGGCCGCAGCCACGTTATATGTCCCGAGACACTGGCTCACTGCTGTGCAGAAGGTACCTACGGAGTCCAATAGTTTCAAAATCCTGATTCTCGGACAACAATAATCCACCCCAGCATTGGTCAGGAGATCCCTGTGGTCTAAGAATTCACTAACCTTCAGACTTGGACTCCAGGGACTAGATCTACAGGTGATCTCTAATAACCTTGCAAGTAGTGGTCCAGACATCAAGAACTAAGAAAACGCCTTTAAAAGCCAATGCTTACTCTAAACTTCAGAAGATTTTTCTCTCCTGCTAACCAAGATGTCTCCTTGGAAAGAAGTTACTTCTTTTAACTAAATATGTGTCCTTCATGTCATCAGGATAGGCAGGGCTTTTCATCAGTATATTTGAAATAGAAAAGCCAACAGCAGGAAAATAAAGAAGACTAAGAATAGAAGGAAGATCCTTATGGGAGATGAGAGACTGTGGAAGCCAACAAATCAGAGAAATCTTTACAAGGGTACCAGATCTAGTAAACACTGATTCCATTTATGCTAGATATACAAAAGAAATGGAAGAGTTCATTTTTTCAGTCTTTTCAGATTGGTTGGAGCCATAGCTGGCTCTGATAAACACCACAATACAGCGAGAGTATTACCCTTGCAATAATGGAATGATCAAATGTAACAATACCAACCTAGAAAATTATACTAATTTTCAAAGTATAACGATACATCAAGTATATTTAATGGAGAGAGATACCTCAATAGGGCATAACCCAATAGATATCTAGATTTTCCTTTTGCTGTTGTACAACTGCCTACTTTATATCCATAATTAATCTTTCATTATTTTAAAAAGGTAAAACTGTAGAGTTCTATGAACATATAATTTACAGTGCTTGTTGTTCAAAACTAAACCATGCTCTATTTTGAAAAGCAACAATTTCTTCCCTTAAGTCATGTATTTATTTTATCAAGAGTCTATTGGACAAATTTTAATGAATAATAAAAACCTAACAGCAGCACTGTATCATAATTTCTGTAGGAATTCTAGACAGGAATTTCCAGTGAGCAATCAAGCTTGTCATAACAAGCATCTCAAGGGATCCAATCTAATGACCAGGTCCAAAGGCCAATAGCTGTGTGTGGGCTATTTTATATATACTCAGACAAACTGTCACCCCACCTAGAAGTTACTGTGAATGCGCAAAATGAATGTAGCTGAATCAGAAGTAAACATCTTATTAAGCCATCCGATCCAGCCATTAGCCTTAAGACTTTCTCTGGGAAGTTTTCAGAGGCAGTTTTTCTTTCAATAACTTTGTAAACAAGTGTCCATTTTTTTTTTTTTTTTTTTTTTGTGGGTACCGGGGGGTCGACCTCAGGACCTGGCGCGCCAGTAGGCGCCCGTGCCGCTGAGCGATTATCACCGGCCCCTTTTTCGTATGTGGGATCCGGGAGTCGAACTCGGGCCCTCACGCTTGCCAGGCAGGCGCTTAAGCCGCTGAGCCATCTCACCGGCCCACAAGTGTCCATTTTAAGAAACAATTCTCTTTATGTTATGCCATTTTCTTTCCCTTTTCATCCCTAATTTTAGTCAATTCAAATGTAAGCCTGAACATTGCTTAGGTAGTCTTCAGCTTAATGATGGAGCCACTTCACATAGTATTTATTTCTGTGGGAGTCCAGCATGCATACACAGTAAGATGCAGTGGACAGATTAGTCAAGGGTTAGTTACGTATTTTCCATTTGCAGGCTGCCAGGGACTGAGTGGGGATCTAAAAGAACCCATAATAATTTATTGCATTTTCATGGCACAGTGCTATGACTGTTTCATATACTGGTACCTGAAGAAATAGAGTTTGAGAAAATTGCTTTTTTTCAGAAAACTTGTTAAATTTCTCTTGCTGTTTGGTAGCCTGAATACAAATCACTTGGGAATTGAAAATCAGTAGGGCCACTGTTGCTTTGTGGTTGTCTAGAACATGTTGAATTCTGAAGTGAGACAAAAATAGCTTAGGAAAGGAGAATTTAATCTGGCTAAAGAAATAGAATGGAATATGAATAAATTTTAAACATTGATCATGCATGCTATGGCAAAACTGTCACCTGACAGATTTAATTTATAGAGTTGGCATTTAGGCTGCAGATAATCCAGACAGTGACCTAAACAACATTTGTGGGCAAGCCTTACATAACGAGAACTTTTGTTGAACAATTTCCTGCAAACATAGTAACTAGTGAACAAAAGCTACAAGAGCTGTGCTTTTCCCCGACCCTAACACAATTGATTTTTTAACTGGGCATGTTCAACAAACATTGCCATCTTAGTGTTCTTCTGTTGTTCATTTCATCACTGGAAGAGAGTGAACATAAATGAGTGTAAAAAAAAAAGCTTTGATTTTTTTTTTATATAAAAGTAGCTGTCATGTATTTCTTAAGTCCTCAGACATATTAATGTACATCGTACATATTCAACAGTGTCTGTTTGGGTATTATCAAGCTGCTTTACCACTTAAAATCATTTTAGGGCACCCCATGGCTAATTTTTCTAAGTTGTATTTGCAGACTTCCCCTAGTTTCACAATCCCATAGTGTTCCCTGGGGTTTTACCCTAGGGCCTCTTGGCTTCACATTCTGCTCTTCCCAGGTTGTCACGCACTTTGAAATAAGATACAAATCATAATTTACATAATTATGAAAATAGTTAAAATAGAAATAAATCAAAGTGTTAACCCTGTAGTAACTGACATCCAGGTGTTTTATGGATGTTCTTGAATAATGTGATAAACTTTTTTT
This sequence comes from Erethizon dorsatum, assembly GCA_028451465.1. Lineage (NCBI taxonomy): Eukaryota > Metazoa > Chordata > Mammalia > Rodentia > Erethizontidae > Erethizon > Erethizon dorsatum. The sequence goes on along the minus strand of CM051830.1, from coordinate 57,231,042 downwards.
CCTCATAATTTCCTACTATTTTCTGATTTCTTTCCGGAAATGCTTCTTGTATTGGGGAGAAATCATTTCAAAATGAATGTTGAAAGAGAATTAAGAATTAAAATATTTTTAATATTTTCAGAATGTCAAGAACTACTATTCAGAAAATGAGTGTCTGCAATGTTACAGACACGGAATAAATTTGAAACATTAAATTGTGTGTTGGCTTCTCGGAAGTAGAAGGGGTTATTTTGAAGATATGTAGAAAGGGGGAGAATTTATTCAAGAAGAGGTTGCTTGGCAGATCCACAGACTCATAATCTCTGCAGCAAAACCGGAGGCTCCAGGTTATCCTAACCTGGCTCCAGCTGTCGAGAAACATTACCCCGGTTCTTGTTCTGGTTCTGTGTTCCTGGAGAATTAATCTGATTATAATTTACCTTTAATATGCCTTTATTGAAAGTCTAATGTGAGATGTAAGAATTTAATGTTTAACTAGGGAGAAGCTCCCTGAAAACTTGAGATAAAGATAAGATTATTTTCAGAGAACTAGAGGAAAAACTGCCATCATGAAAGTTTTATGTAGACGTTTATGGGCTATACACTACGAGATGGTCTCTAAATATATGACCAACATTTGGAAACATCAAAACCCAGGGTGACTCGGGTGCACTTTGAGGGCAGCCTCAGTGGAATGAGTGCGAGACGGAACCGAGTCGATTTTCCTGTGTCCATCCGGAGGGAAACTGTGGAATAGAATAAGGGTGTGACTGGGTACAAAGAAGAGCAAGGCTGCTATGGATGTGAAAGTTGCCTGAGCTTCTTGGTTTGGCTCTGTCTAGGGAAGAGGCATTGCTGTTGCAGATACATCTTACTGTGGGAATGCTGACTACTGAGTGCTGATCGTGTGCTGGTAATGTATTAAACACTGCATTAATCTTGTAAATCTCTCCAGGTTGAAATTATCTCCACCATAAAAATTGGGGACACAGAGCTTCAGACCGCTTCATCACACAGTACTAGGTAATGCACCTAGGATGCAAACCCCAGTGTCCTGACGGATGGATCCCTGCCTCCGTCACTCTGGGAGGCCGCTTGCTCTCTTGGCCTTGAATACCCTCTAAGGTGATTTTTAAACTTTTGTTTCTTTTCTGTTTTTGATACAAGGACTGTTGAACAAGGACTATTGATACAAGGATTTATTAAACTTAATTTTTTCTTTACACTTTTCTAGTATTTCTTTCTTACTGAGAAGCTTGGCCACAAAGGTTGGAAACCATGGGAAGCAGACATATGAAAAGCAGTACCATGGCACCTTCCTCAGTCTTCATGAGTGAGGCCACTGTACAACCTTTTCCAGTATTATCTACTCCTGGTCTGCCTTTTTTTGGTTTCTTTGGTCAGGAAAGAATACCATTTACCTCAGCTTCCTTCCATCTGCTTTAAAGAGGAACTATGATTGTGGTTTTACCAATACCTGTACATGTTTTTGTAGAAATATTGATGTGTATCTGTAAAAACATTTTATTGCAGCCTACAATGGCTTATCTCCCTCTGCCTTCCTTCCCTCTATTAGAAAGGATATTTTCTATCCTTTCTCTCCCACTCTCTTTCTGTCTACAATTCACTGTCATTTATAGGTCTTCCCTGGCCTCGGCTTTCAAAATTTCAATGATGACTCTTAAAATGTGTATTGTTTTTCCTCACTTTTTCCTACTTGGCCCAAACTCGCTCTGCAGAACCTGTTTTTTTTTTTTCCTACCTTTAATAAATGTGAAACTTTGCCACCATTAAAAACTAAATAACTAACTAAATAAAATGTGCTTCCATAAAAACTTCTCTCCTGAGCTTCAGATATACATCTCCATAGGATGAATTGCAGGTCTCTCACAGTTAATTAACATGGCCAAACCTGAGCCAATAATTTCCTCTGTCCTGACATCGGTGCCTCAAACTTCTGCCCCTAGGTGCTCAGGCTGGAAATCTGGTAGTTATGCCAGTTTTGTTATTGGTCTGAGAAGAGACAAGTAGAGAAACTGAGAGCACTTCTCTTTTATCTGATTGGCCAGCATGTTCTATTGAGTCTAACTACAAAAGATCTCAGAAATTTCTGATTTTTACTGTCAGAGCCATAATTCCTTCTTTCTTCACTCTCTCCCTTGCTCCTCCAGTGGTATTTACTGAATTGTACTTCAATAGCTTGATTAAATGACTTCTAGTCTTAGCCAGGTGTGGTGGCACAAGCCTGTGATCCCAGCACTTGGGAGGCTGAGGCAGGAGGATCACAGTGAGTGTGAGGCCAGCCTGGGCTACATAGCAAGTTCAAGTCTAGCCTGAACTCCCCAGTGAGACCCTGTCTCAAAGAAGCCAACCAATTAAATAAATGACTTCTACTCTTGTTTTATCTAGTTCATCCTGCATTTCAGAAATTCAGTGCCATTTAAAAAATGCATACCTGATCTTATTATTATTCTACTCAAAATCTTCCAGTGACCTTCCATTAACTTTTAAAGTCCAGACAACTGACCCTCCCTTCCTTCCTTTCTTTCTTAATGTGCAGTACTAGGATTGGACTCAGGATCTTGAAAATACTAGGCAGGTAGCTTTACCACTGAGCTACATCCCCAGCCATTTTTATTTGGAGACAGGATCTTGCTAAATTGCCCAGGCTGGCATGAAACTTGTGATCCTCCTGACTCAGCCTCTGGAGTAGCCGGGATCACAGGTATGTGCCACTGTGCTCATCTTAAGTCCAAACTATTTAACGAGATATTTAAGATCTTCCGAGATCATGTCTTTGCCTTACAAGCCTTACCTCCTGCTCCACTTTGTTACCCTTCTAGGCTTTTGAGACCAATTATGATATCCAAAATATATGCTATGTTTTCTCAGACCTCCGTGGCTTTGGACGCACCATTCCTATAACCTGGAAAGTTGTTTCTACTTCCTGTGAAAGCTTAATGTAATTTTAAAGTTTTCCTGACTCCTTATCAGCATGGGTATTCCATTCCCTGTACTATGTGGAACCACGCACACACCTCCGTTGTAGTGTTGTATATTCTAATAATCATTTTTTAAATCTGTCTCCCTCATGCCCCATAAGGTTTCACAAGGCAGAGGCCATGTTACTTTCCTTGTGCTCAACACAGCACTTGGCACGTAATAGACATTTAATAAGCATCTAGCAAATCTTGTGCTGTTACTGTGTTAGGGCTCCGGGTGCCTGGAAGACTGCTGGTATTTGGTAGGAAACAAGCCTTGAGAAACAGGATCTGGTATCAGACAATGAGATTAGGAGGTGAAAACAAGAAAGCGATGACAGTGACAAGCATGCTTATCTTGGGTAGTATCACCCAAGCAGTACAGATTGGTTACTCATTTGCGTGTTACATTTGGGCATGTCTCCTAAATGCTGATCAATAGCTCGCTTTCACTTACCATTTAGAAAATTCTTACTCTATTTCTCGAAACGCATAACAACTGACTAATAGTATCAGTGACTCAGGAATAAATTATTGATCCGGTACAGAGTCACCCAAAGTGATAATGACATGCTGATCTTTTGGCAGAGCCTTTGGGCAGAGAACTCTACACCTGGCTTCCCCTGTAGCCACGGAAAGCGAGCCCTCAAGAAATACGCAACAGGACAAACCTGAAGAAAGTCTGCTGATTACAGACCATCTTTAAATGGTTATATTTTGTTAAGGTGATTAGATGTTTAGATTTGCAAAAATGGGAACTTCGAAGACTAGAGTAACTTTTTAGAAATTTAAGGAAAATATTTCCTTTTTAAAATTTAATTTTATTTTTGAGACAGGGTCTCACCATGTAGTTCAGGCTGGTCTTGAACTCACTGTGTAGTCCAGGCTGGCCTTGAACTTCTGGCTATCTTCCTGCCTCAGCCTCCTAAGTGCTGGGATCACAGGCATGCGCCACCACGCCCAGTGATTTTATATATGTGCTGCCGAACTGAGCACTCCTTTGTCTTTACTGTGCTAGTTATACTGAGGAATCTCTAAGCGATATTAAAGTTTAACCGAGAGCAGTATTGCTCATGTTCTGTTGGCCGTTGTGTAATGTCCATAAACGCCGACACTGCTGCCCAGTCAGTGGTAGTGAAAAAACAATTTCCGAACAGTCTTTAGTATTTATAATAGTTTTTTGAGAGGGAAAACTCTGGTGGTGGCTACTGTACAAATAAGGCTTAATAAGGGGGCAGATATCTTGTGGCAGTCTTATCCTAGTTAGGTTTTATCCTAAAACCATGCACACAACTTACAATACTATGATAATCATTTAAAACGTCCCTTTGAGGTTCTAGGGTATTTTTTATTTTTAGACCTACAGTTTCTACATAATTTTTAAGGGTTTAGAAAAATTCTTTAAAGCACTCCAACTACATAGCCCAGCTCCTCTGTCATGGACATTGTAAAAGGAAATTGTGAAATGTTTATATCTACACATCTTCTTGGAGGAACCGAGAGTCAGAAGCTGTTAGAATGATGAAAGGCAGCAAGTGCAATATGCAATCAGGGATGAGAGGAAAGAGTTTTCCCAAATATACGTAGACGAAAGAATTTTAGGAGCTGGTAGAGTGCTTGCCTAGCATGCACAAGACCCCAGGTTTGACCCCTGACACTGGAAAAAAATCATCTTAGAGACATCTAAAGGTGGAACTGAAAAGGTCTGGAGGATCATCCAACTATGGTTCAGGAAACAGAGTTCTGGAAGGATACGTGACTCATCCCATCCAAGTGTCACGGAAGTACCATTCATCTCAGAGCCACGGGCAAGTCCTTGTAACAGGAAAGTACCTTGCGTTTCCATGCAGTTGACTCCCTCAAGTGATTTCCTTTATATTACTTCCTTTACTTTAATTGTATTTCTTACTGACATGAATATGGCATATGGTGTTGGAGGAGAACTGCCTATCCATTTTAGATAAGGAGAAATTGGAACACACCTCGTAAGTGAGCCAATCAAAACTGAAAAGTGCTGTCCTAGACTCATTGTGCTTTGCATAAGAACAGGATGCAGGAGTCTGTGAAATAAACGCTCAGATCTCCTCTGAGGCTGTGCCCAAACCCTTCAGAGTCACCTGGGATGGCCGGGCGCGGTGGTGCACGCCTGTAATCCCAGCACTTGGGAGGCCAAGGCAGGAGGATCGCCATGAGTTTGAGGCCAGCCTGCATTACAAAGTGAGACCCTGTCTCAAAAAAAAAAAAAAAAAAAAAAAAAAAAGGCACCTGGGATGATTCTGATTCACAAAATGGGCTCTGTGAATCCTAAAGGCTTCCAGCTGCTCTTGCCAAAGGTATCTTGTCCTTGCAAGACAGTGAAAGCATGCCATTGGAAACATCACTTAGGGAGACAAACGCTTCCATTTCTAGTGAGCATACACAATTTTCTGTGGTTCCACAAACTCTGAATGCAGTAGAACTATGGAGCACTAGGAATACCTCCAGTAACTCAGGCTCCATGTCACTTATGCAAACAGATTACTGAAGAGACGAGAGAAGAGGGGTTATTCTGGCCATCAGTAATTTCAAGGATTCTCTCCTATAGTTCCTGATCCTCTGTAATGAATATGACAAGGAAACTGGGTTCTCAAATGTTCTTTCTGATTTCTAGGCAACTCTCCCAAGCTCCTTGCTTTTACTTTGAAAACCTGACTTGATCCCTTAAAGACAGAGATAAGTCTGTGTGGCCAGTCATGTACCTATGCTTAGCACCATCTCAAAGGACCTGGCAGAGCCCATTCTCCTTGCCAAACAACCAGATCTCTTTTGAGGAAGGGACGGTTGGCTAGCACTGGTCTCCTGCTAATAAACAGCAATTGTTCTGGGAGTGGAAAGATTAGCAGAAATGGACTTCCGAGTTTTCCAGGAATACATGAAATAACTGCTGCTTTTCTTGGCTCTGTTCTAGTATTGACTACATGTTAATATCTTTGCAGAAAGCCTACCATAAGGATCAGAGCTGCCAACACTGCCACTCAAAAAATCTTCTCCTTATCTGGTTCTGACACAATTTCTGTGAACATCTACTGGGCACTATGCTAGTCTGAGAGGAGGCTATGCAAGTGGGAATAAGACGGTGCCCAAAACTGACCTACATATATGCAGAGATAAAATACTGTTTGTGAGCCAGGCGTGGTGGTGCATGCCTGTAATCCCAGCACTCAGGAGGCTGAGGCAGGAGGATTGCTGTGAGTTTGAGGCCAGCCTGGGCTACATAGTGAGTTCAAGGCCAGCCTGAACTGCATAGCAAGACCCTGTCTCAAAAAACCAAAAATCAAACCAAACCAAAACAAAACCTGTTTATTAAAATGTGTAATAGATGTTTCTTGATGAGTGTTGTGGGAACCATGACAAGGAATGCCTAATTCTGCCTGAGGAGTTAGAACAGTCTCTAAGGAGTCTAGAAGAAAGAGTAAGAATTTCTCATCCCTGGACCACAAACTCCCAGTATCAATAACTGCATGAAAAGAACATGAATAAGATGCTTTTCATGTGCCTTGAGATTTTCAAGAGGGACCTGAAACTTACTAAGAATAGAAAAAAGCAATCCTTCTGTACAGAAAAAAAAAGACTTCAGGACTGCATTGTAACTAAATACAGTACATTTCTGGTGAGAAGAATTGTAGTCTTTTTATTGTATTGGCTGAAACAATCTACCACCTGTTAATTTGAATATATGTGTTTTCAGTCTTCTACATTTAAAAAAAATGTACTGAATTGCAAAACAACCCAAAACAAACAAAACAAAACAAAACAAAACACAAAACCCCAGCATATACAAAAACCAGGTATTGTCTATGTCTACATATATTTCTAGCTTGGTAACTGGGAATTTCTAGCTGTGCTTGTAAGCTCATTAAAATAAGGCCAGCTCACTAATTTTGATGCTCTGCTGCTGTCCTTTCTTAATTTCTTTTTGAAACAACTATAGCAATTACCTTTTAAATAAGCTGAGTGCAATAAGTTAATTGCACCCTGTTACAGTTGTACTCCAAGGCTGGGCAATAGTTCAATTTAGTTATGCTCGCAGCAAAATTTCTTCTTACTTTACCGTCTCCGACGGTCCCCTAGTAAATTATAACTCTTATTTACTTTCCTGCCCCTAAACACAAAGATACTAAATTCCAGTTTCCTCCCCATAATCTAATCAGTGGCCATGCATTAAATTCTTCACCACTGAACTACACATTCCTTAGCGTGTCATTCCTTCGTTTCGGCTCCAAGATCTAGAGTCTGTGCTGATGTCCAGGGAAGGCTGACAAATCTAGCTGTGCTGAGGCACCAAAATAGCTGTACCGCGTGACTTGATTCCAAGCTGGCTTTCATTAACCTGTCTCGGCCAACAAAGTACTCTATTTTTAGGTCATCTATGTAATTGTTTATTTATGAGGAAGCACATTGACCTTTGGCTTTCACTATTGAACACTGACGATGGAGACAAAAACTGTATATGAAAACCATTCAGCTACACGGAAGAGTCTACCCAAACCCTGTCACCAGCACTGTCCGTCATTTTGCGACCCCGAAGTGTGTGTTCTGGGAGCAAGACTTGAGCTTTATGTTAAAAGTAGAGTTTTGATATCACTAACAGATTGTATTCAGTACCTAATATACAATTTCTGGGGGCTCATTTGAATATGACTAGTTGAGGAAAAAATGGTTCAAATTTAATCAATGTATGCAGGTATACCTTCTCCCTATTATTTTGGAAATTCTGGTAGGACTGTTTTGAAGATTCCCATGTAACTATTCCCAGAAATATTGATTAAAAAGAGATGATGGGGCCGGTGAGATAGCTCAGCAGCATAAGCGCCTGCCTGGCAAGTGCGAGGTCCTGAGTTCGACCCCTGGTACCCACACACACACACAAAAAGATGATGATAGTGAAATAATGTTAAGGACAATACGCTTTATTTGATATAACCCTAGCTTTGAAACAGAATATTAGTGATATCAGAATTCATCGAGTGGCTATTTCTGAACTAGCATGGATTATGAGTATTTTCTACTCTGTAGTTTGTCTTCAGAATTACTCACAGCAGCTTGTATTTTTTATACATGAGGAAAACCTTACCGAAATTTTAAAAAGTGTCCTGGTAATTATGATCAACCATATACATGAAGAGTCCCAAAGCAAAAATTTGGCAGGGTATTAAAAATACAGGTCACCTTTTGCCAGGTCAAATTTTTAAAGTATGAAAAATACTCACTGTAGGATATGAAATCATTAAAAATCAATAACTTTTTTTTTTTTTTTGTGGGTACCAGGGGTCGACCTCAGGACCTCGCGCGCCAGCAGGCGCCCGTGCCACTGAGCGATATCACCGGCCCTTTTCTCGTATGTGGGTTCCGGGAGTCGAACTCAGGCCTTCACGCTTGCCAGGCAGGCGCATACGCCACTGAGCCATCTCACCGGCCCAAAAAAAAAAATCAATAACTTTTAAACATACTTATAATGAAGTAGCTGAGAAAGAAATCAGAAAAAAACAATTTTATGCTAATACCTGAAAAAAATGCAGTCTAGGGATTAACATAACTAAGGAGATGAAAGACCTCTACAGTGAAACTTATGAAAGCAATTGAAGAAAACCTCCCATGTTAATGGATTGGCAGGATCAATATTGTCAAAATGGCCATATTACCAAAAGTGATCTACAGATTCAATGCAATCCCCATCAAAATTCCAACATTTTTCACAGATCTAGGAAAAACAATCCTAAAATTCGTGGAAATACAAAAAACCCAGAATAGCCAAAGCAATCAAAAGCAAAAAGAGCAAGGCTGAAGGCCTCACAATACTTGATTTCAAATTATACTGCAAAGCTGTAGTAACAAAACAGCATGGTACTGGCACAAAAAGATATAAACCAATGGGACCAGACAGAAAGCAGAAACAACAAACCACACAACTACAGTCATATGATTTTTGACAAAGAAGCCAAAGACATACTGTAGAGAAAATATGGCCTATTTAACAAATGGTGCTGGGGAAACAGGGTACACTGAAGAATACATAGAAGAATAGTGCTGGGGAACTGGATACGTAGAATCTTACATAGACAGTTGAAACTGGACCTCGATCTGTTACCCCGTACAAAAACCAATTCAAAATGGATCAGAGACCTAAATATAAGACTTGAAACTGGGCCAGTGAGATGGCTCAGCAGCGTACGCGCCTGCCTGGCAAGCGTGAGGGCCCGAGTTCAACTCCCGGAACTCACATACAAAAATAGGGACAGTGATATCGCTCAGCGGCACGGGCGCCTGCTAGCGCACGAGGTCCTGAGGTCGACCCCCGGTACCCACAAGAAAAAAAAAAAGACTTGGAACTTTGAAACTACTAGAAAAGAACATGGGGAAAACCCTTGAAGCCATGGGCACAGGGAGAAACTTCCAGACTAGAGCTCCAGTATCGTAGGAAATAGAAGTATGCATGGCCAGTAAGCACTTTACATGCAAAGTGTTCTTTATCTATTAGAGAAATGCAAATCAAAACTACATTGAAATTCCATCTCACCCCAGTTACAACAGGTGTCATCAAGAAAACAAAAACAGGAAAGGCTGTTAAGGATGTGGAGAAACAGGAACCTGGGCGAGAATGTAAATTGGCACCGCCCTTCTGGAAATCAGCATGGAGATACCTCAAAAAACTAAAACTAGAGCGACTGATGACTGATGACTGACTTGGTGGCACTTGCATGCAATCCCAGCACTCTTCACAGGCTGAAGCAAGAGGATCAAAAGTTTCAGCCCAACCTGGCAACTTAGTGATTTAACAAGACACTGTTAAATAAAAAATAGAAAAGGGCCAAGGATAGAGCTAAGTAGGAAGGTCCTGGTTTCAACTCCAAAAACAAAAACAAAAACAAAATTTAAAAATAGAAATACCATTTGACCTGGCTGTCCCACTCCTTGGTATATTCATGAAGGAATTAAAGTCAGCAAACTGTAGGAATATACATGCATACTCATTTTAACTGTGGAATAATTCTCAATAGCCAAGTTATGAAACCAGACTAGGGGCCCATCAACAGAAGCACGAATGAGGAAAATTGTGATGTAGACACATAATAGTGTATTATCCAGCCATGAAGAGGGACAGAATTATGCCGTGTCCAGCACAGCTCTCGATTTTCCCTGGGGGAGGACGGTGGAGGATGAATAGATAGAGACAAGAGTCAGAATGCAGAAAGCTGAGCTCAGGTGGAGCCTCCTCTCCTGGTGGGAGGAAAAGAACCACCCAATATCTGCAGCGTGTTTATTTTTACACTTGGCAGGTTGATGTCAGTTGAAACCCCTCTGCCTAGCAACTTGTTCACCTGCCTCACCTCTTGTGCTCCGTATTCTCGGGGCTGGCCTTGCTCTAGCCCTGCACATGTGATCGATCTTCAGCTTCAGCTGCTCCCCACAGAATTGTGTCATTTATAGGAAAATGGATGGCACTAGAGATCACATTAAAATGAAATAAGCCAGACTCACAAAGACAAATATAGCATGTTCTCCCTAATATGTGGAATCTGCAAAAGATGACATAAAAGTTGAAGGGAGACTATTCTAAGGGGGAGGGGAAGAGGGTGATGGATATGGTCAAAATCTATGTATGGAAACCCTATATTTTGTAAGATTAATAGGCACTAATAAAAATATACTTTAAAAATACTGATTGTTGCTCTTGCTCATATATGGTTGATGTAACAGAAATCGAGAGAGTGATGATTAGCAGGGGACGGAGAGCACCAGGTTGCTTAGATAGGCGTTCTGGTGTGCTACGTGCTGCAGGCTGAGTATGGGCAGTAGTTGTGTACTGTATGGCCAAAAAGGATTTTGAATGTTTTTGACACGAGTCAAATGCAGTAAATGTTAGAGGAATATAAGCTTAACCTGATTAGACAATGTGTGTTGGAATATCACATGACCCCCTATAAATATCTATACCTTTTGTGTTATGTATCAGTTACAAATAAATGTAATTAGAAATAGTGATTTTTAAATGTACCAGTGGCCAGATATTACATACATTACTGCATAGCAGATGCTGGACTTCATTTCCAACTTAGATAATACTTTATATTGTATACTGTAATTGCCAATATCTGACCTATAAATGGTGATCATTTGTGTAATCTGGAGATGATGGATCCAGATTACTGGTTAACAAATTTAAAGTATTCATTTTGCAGTACTGAGCATCAAACTCAGGACCCTTATGCTGAGCGACCTGCCACGCCCTTTGATTTTATGTTGAGACAAGGTCACCTTAAGTTGCCCAAGCTGGGCTGGAACTTGCGATCCTCTTTCCTCAGCCTCCTAGAATGCTGGGATTCACCTGAATGAAACACATTTTTTGTGGTATTGGAGATTGAACCCAGGGTCTTGGCAGGCTTTTTAAACTTGAGCAGGGTCTTGCTAAACTACCAGGCCGGCCTGGAAGTTTTGGTCCTTCCACCTCAGGCTCCCGAGTGGGTGGGCATACAGGCATGAGCCATCACTCCTGGCTGTAGTCTCAGATAATCAGCATGCTGAGGCAGGAAGATCTCCAGTCCAGGAGTTCAAGGTCAGCTTGGGAAATCTAGTGAGACCTCCACCTCAAGTAAAATTCAAAGAATTTTTAAATAAAAAAAATCACCACTAAAATATCAAACTTATAAAAATATTAAGAAGAAACCGTCCATCTGTATGTGCAACTCAGGCCCACTCCCTGGAGAAAAGCAGGTACAAGACTCTAAGGCCTGAGGGTGTCTGCCGTGGCTTCGCCCGAGCACACCACGGGTGTGACTTACGCTTCTAGGCAAGGCCTGCGCTCCGCATAGGTTGAAGTCTCAGAAGAAAGTCCTCAGTGAGCAGCTTCACCCTCAGCCTTCGACCACTGCAGGCCAGCAGCTCCGCTCAGCTCCCTTTATACCCTGTCCCAGGGGTGGGTCCTCCCGACCCGCCCTATCACGTGATCGCAGATGCGCTCACCGCCTTTCTCTCTGCGCTGCCCCCTGGGGAGGAGCCTACACACCCTGTTTTGGATCTACTATCTACATTTAAACAGCAGTCCCTGTGTACTGTCCCAGCATGTGACCCGTGAATGCCTTTAAAAGGTTTTGGCCAGGCGTGGTGGCATAGGTGATCCTAGCACTTGGGAGGCTGAGGCAGGAGGATTGCTGTGAGTTTAAGGCCAGCCTGGGCTACCTAACAAGACCCTGTCTCAAAATATTAAAAAAAGAAAAGGTTTCATTCTTTTTAAGGCTTAAAAAGCCTTTGCATTTTGTCAACAGTTTGTCCCTTTTTAAAAATGGTTAAATCAAGCCAGCTGTGGTGACACACACTTGTAATCCCAGCACTAAGGAGGCTGGTGCACGAGGATATCCGGAACTCGAAGCCAGCCTGAACTACATAGTGAGACCCTGACTCCGAAAACCAAATAGTAGTGTGGGAAAGGCGCGGGTGAAGGAGAGCGAAGCGGCAGCCAGGCTGGAGAGGGCCCGACTGACCCAAGCACTGGGAGGGGCAGGGCCAGGAGGTGGTTCGGGGTGGATCAGGGAAGTGCTGGGTCGGGGGACCCGGGCGGGCAGCTGTGGCCTCTAGCCAGCCTGGAGGGAACCGATTCTCTAAGCGAGGGAACGGAGAGCACCTGGAGACACTGGGCGTCTCAGGAGATTTGGAGATTGAAGTCCAGGCCTCACCCGGCGAGGCCAGCGGGCTGCGCCTGCAAAGGATTTGAAAGCAGAACTTTAGGTCAGCGCGGCATGGAGGCCACTCCCGTGACTCAGCATTCTGGGAGGCTGAGGCAGGAGGACCTTAAGTTTGAGCCCCACCTGATGGCTTAGATCTAATATGTCCCCCCAAAGTCTCATGTGTTGGAGGCCGGGCTTTGGGATGGCGACCGGGTCAGGGGCGCTGCGGGGCAGCGATTGTGTCCCCCGTGAGTTCCGAGCTGACCGCGCGGCCCACAGCAGGCCCCAGTGCAGCGCTGGTGTCCCCGGCTCAAGTGCTTTGGAGCCAGCCCGCCCTGGACTAAACACCCTGAGCTGGAAACTCCTCCTCCACTAAATTGCGGGTCCTCCGTATTTTGTCCTAGCGATGAGAAAGTGACTAATAACTAGGTCTGGGGAACTGAGTAACTTAGCGAAAGCCTGGCTCAAAATGTAACGAAAAATTAAAGGGCCGAGGACGAGTTCACTGTGATGGCCCCGGGTTCCATCACCAGGACTGATAAAAGAAAGGAGGGAAGGAAGAAAGCAAGGGAAGAACCGAAAGTCAAATTTGTGGTTATTAAAAAGGTCTAAAGAGAGCAAGACGGAAGGCCAGGAAATAAATTTGGGCCTGTTGTAGCGTCAGGAATTTGACGCCGTCCTCAGACCCACTCATGGAGACTCCTGAAGGGACCTTGCTGAAGATTAATCTTCACGTCTCAGAGGATGGCAAAGAAAGCAGTATGTGAAAGGAGTGTTCTGGCTGAGTGTAGTGACTCATGCCTATAATCCCAGCACTCAGAAGGCTGAGGCAGGAAGACTGTGAATTTGAGGCTAGCCTGGACTACATGGTAAGACCCTGTTTCAACAAATAAACAGAAAAGAGTATTTTCAAATAATTTTTTGATGGAAAAGAAATGAAAACTAACCATAACCACTCTCCTCTGCACCTCCCTTTTTTTGTAGTTCAGGCTGGCCTTGGACTCACAGTGACCCTCCTGCCTCAGCCTCTCAAGTACTGAGATTACAGGTGTGCATGACCACATTTGGCATTTCTTTTTTTCAAAAAGAGACAGGATCTTGTTATTTTGCTCAGGTGGCCTCAAATTCCTGGGCCCAAGCAATCCTGTCTCAGCCTTCTGAGTACCTGGGAATATAGCCACAGCACATAGATAACCCAATTTTTAAAAACTTTAAAAATCCAATCAAAATTTTAAAATTAAAAAAAATTTTCCCTCACCTGTATTAAATTCCCTCAGCTATTGAAAAATAAAAAAATATTTTGATTTACAGTGTACTATGTGATATCTAGATGCAGGTATGTACTGTGAACGATTCAGTCACGCTAATAAACGTATCTACCACCTCACACAATTTTATGGGAAGAATGCTTAAGATTGAAGTGTTTCACGATTTTCGAGTATACATTGCATTATTAGCTCTAGTTGCCATGTTGTGTACTAGATCTCAAGAACTTAATCACACTAAGTGAAACTTTATGCCCTTTAACAAATATCTTCCATCTGCCCCCTCCCCCTCCCCAATCTGGGCCTGAATTTGCCATTTTCCTGCCTCAGCTTCCCAAGTAGCTGGGATCCCATGTACAGCTCTTTTGTCTTTTTGATATTAAACATTCTAACCGATATGAAGTGACATTTCATTCTGGTTTTAAGATGCATTTCCCTGATGTTAATAATGGTGGATGTTTGTAAATGTACCTGTTGGCTACTTGTACGCCATCTTTTGTGAAATCTCTACTTGGGTGCTTTGCGGGGTTTAACTTGGTTGTTATCTTGCCGTGGGGTCTGAGCTCTTTTGTGCTGTGGGTATTAATCCCCTCTTAGAAGTGTGGTTTGTAAACGTCATCTCCCATTCTGCAGCTTGTTTCTTTACTCTGTTGATTGTTTCTTTTGAGGAGCAAAAGTTTTTGTTTGATGTCATCCTTGGATTTTTGCCTTTTTCTTTTTGATGCCTATGCACATCCAAAAATATCATTGCCCAGCCCGATAGCAAAGAACTTTTCCCATGTACTTTCTTCTGGTAGCCTCACAGCTTCAGGTCTTAAGTTTTTAATCCATTTTTAGCTGATTTTGTGCATGGCATCAGACGCAATCTACTTTCAACCAACTGCATGTGGATGTCTGGTTTTCCTAATACTTTTGACTGAGGAGACTGTCCTTTCCCTGTGAGCACTCCTGCTAATTGTTTTACATCAATTCTCTGTGACTTCATGGATTAGTTGCTGGGGGCATTACTCTGTCCCGTTGGTCTGTGTGTCTGTTTTCATGCCAGTGCCGTGCTGTATTGTTATTATTATTATTATTTTGCTTTACCTGTGTAGTATATTTTGAAATCATGCAGTGTGATGTCTCCAGCTTTGTTCTTTTTGCTCAGGATTGTTTAGGCTACTGGGGGTATTTTGTGCTTCCATACGAATATTAAGGTTGTTTTTGTATTTCTCTGACAGATGTCAGTTATCAAGGGGACACATAGGATGTTGTAAGAACCTGTGCCTTTGCAAAAATTGCCAGAAAAAGCAATGGTGTGGTGGTGCATGCCTGTAATCCCAGCATTCAGGAGGCTGAGGCAGGAGGATCAACACAAGTTCAAGGCCAGCCTGGGCTACATAGTGAGTACAAGGCCAGCCTGAACTACACAGTGAGACCTGTCTCAAAAACAAACAAACACAGAAACAACTGAAAATATTATTTCAGTTTATAAAATCTGATGTGCCTGTGATTGTTTATGAGTTTGAATGTCTTCAGGTATATTTCCTGACCTTTTGCATTTCTCCCAAAAATTGCCTATTCATTCAATAGGAAAGAAACTTCCTGTTTTCTTTTGGATTGCCTATTTCTTGTTGATGTACAGTAGTTCTTTGCCAATCATGCAGAATAACGATTAAACATAAAGGATGATGAGTACTGTGGTTGAGGATGGGAGAATAATGAAATCCTGAAAGGGTATATAGGAGATTTCAACTTCGGCATTGTAATGTTAAATTTCACAAGTTAGTTGTGGGTCAGTGTATTTATGGAGTTATCCTTGATTTTGCTGAGTTATTCTTGATTTCTTTGTAAATTTTATGGGGGAATGTATTTTTTTTTTTTTTTTTTTGAGACAGTGTCTTGCTATGTAGTTCAGGCTGGGCTTGAACTCACTATGTAGCCCAGGCTAGCCTCAAACTTGTGGCGCTCCTCCTGTCTAAACCTTCCTAGTGCTGGAATTACAGATGTGCGCCACCACGCCCGGTGTAATTTTAAGCAAAGTTTGTGTTAGAATTTTCTCAGCACAGTGCTCTAAACAGGCGCTTCTCACAGTGTGGTCTGGTGCAGTTAGGGTGGAGTGTCAATCTGATAGGCTTTGGAGTCTGCCTAAGGGCATCTGTAGAGCACACTTCTGGGCTTGTTTGGGTCCGGGTGGGTCGCGGAGCCTGGCCCTGGGGTCTGTGTCTGATCCCCGGCCCCTTCCTCTCTGCTCCCCATTCACTGAGACCTAAGCAGCTTAGCTCTGCCACACCCTGTTTCAGCCTTGGAGCCTGCTGACCATGGGCAGAATCCCCTGAAGCCGTGAGCCACATTGAACCTGTCTTCTGAGCTGTGGCTGTCGGGTACTGTGTCTCAGCAACAGGAAACCTGACCAGTGTGGGAGCCTAGAGCAGCAGCAGCAGCTTCCACAGAAAACTTGTTAGAAACGCAGCATCAGCGCACTGCAGAAACTCGGAAACTCTGGGGGAGGGGCCTGCTGATTTGTGTATTAACAAACCTCCCGGATGATTCTTGGGAAGCTGAAACTTTTGAACATTTTGTTGTTGTTGGTTTTCTTTGGTTTTTTGAGATAGGGTCTTGCTGGATATTCTGTGCTGGCCTTGAACTCAGTATGGAGCCCAGGCTGGCCTTGAATCCCTGGCTAGCCTCCTGCCTCCCCCTCCCCGCCTCAGTGCTGGGATTACAGGTGTGCACCACCATTCCTAGCTATTTATTTTTTACTTTGAAACAGGGTCTTGCTAAATTGCTAAACTCCCAAAGTGGGCTGGAACATGTGAGCCTCCTGCTTTGGGCTCCCACTGTGCTGTGCCACCACATCGCCCTTGATGCTATTTTGAAAATAAGAAATGACACTGTTGAATCCTGCCAACTTCTTTTCATTTTTTATTTCCTTTCATACCATTTCTTGGTATCCACAGTATTTTATATGTCTAGACCAAGTTTAAAACTCCTATTAATTATTATTATTATTATTATTATTATTATTATTATTATTATTATTATTTGTACCAGGAATCGAACTCAGGACCTCGCGCTTGCCAGGCAGGCGCTGTGCCACTGAGCTATATCCCCAACCCCACTCCTATTAATTATTTATTGTTTATACAGCCCTATAGCTTAAATATTGTAACATGTAACTCATGTCTGTCTTCAAGTGAAAGTTTAATTTCTATTACAACTTTAATTTAGCATATCCAACATTCATCTTTTATAGTAGAATTGCTAAATTATTCACCCCCAGTTTTTGCATGCCTATTCTTTTCTATGAACTCTAGAGATCCCTCTAACAATGTTCAACAGATTTTCAGTACAATTTTCTGAAATTTTGGTGCTCGAAAAATGAACAAACAGTCCAAGATTTTTCTTTCTCTTTTCTTTGCCTTTCTTTGTTTTTCTTTTCTTTCCCTTTCTTTTTTCTTTTCTTTTCTTGCAGCGCTGGGGACTGAACTCAGGGCCCCTCGAATGCTAGGCGTGTTCCTCTCCACTAAGCTACATCCCGCCCCGTGCTTTCTTTCTCTGATGTCAGGTCCCAGTCAGAAACCCAGGAGACGCCGTCTTTTCAACAACTTGTCATTGCCGACTGGTACACACCCTGCCTCATATTCCAGGGAATCTGTAGCGGTGGTGATTAGGTACAGCCTTGCTGAGATAAGCACCTAGCAATTTGCACGTACATTTAATGTCAGCAGCCTTTTAAAGTTTCCCCACTATTTTGCAAAATCATTTCAGAGATCCGTTATCTGTCTTTCCGATCTCCCTTTGGCGGAACACGGCTAGCCTCAGGGAAACCTCGATGCAGATGGCATTTGTCTGTGACCTCACAGCCGCTTTTTGTTGCTTAGCCATCTGCCTTGGGATCCTGGGCCGAACTGCCAGCCTCAGGGCTGCGGCCCTGGCCCGAGCTGAGCTGCCGAGTCCTCCGGGGCCCAGAGTCCGGCGCCCCTTCCTCCCCTCCGCAAACGAAGTCAGACCGCAGGGCCCTGCTCCCTCTGGGTGCTGCCCTGACAAAGGGATCCTAAGTAGAATTAATCAGCCTCAGCTGTGCTCGGCCTGCGGCTTTCACACTTTTTAGGATAATCTTTCGCTGGAAAAGAAGGAAAATGCACTCAGGCAGGAGTCCCGCAACCTGCTGGAGGAAGGTTAGTTTGAGTCGGCTCGGGCTGGCCCTCTGCCCGGAGATGCAAAGACCCAGCCCTAGGGGTTCTGAGTGGAGGCCTGGGCTGACCTTTGGGGGACCCAAAAGCTTTGGGGTTACTGCCGCGGTGGTTCCCACCCGCACCATGCACTGGAGTAGTCACGGCGGGGAACGCTGTAACCCTGGATTGCTGCCCCGGCCCACCCCGGAATGTCTGGTTCTGAGGTTTGGGATGAGGCCTGATAATTTGCATTTCTAACAAGTTCTCAGGGCTGACGTGTGCAGCTCATCCAGGAACCAGGTGCTGAGGTTCACTGTTCTAGGGAAAACTTGAAAACCTCCGCGAGGTGAAGTTAGCCCGGGATACACTGCGCTCTTTCAACACTGTGGTACTTTAGGGCGATTGCAAACATGGGTCTGCTGGTAGAATGATCAAGAATGCTATTCTACTTAGCTCATTCTGTTTTATCATCACTGCTCCACCAAGGGCCCCACCCCTTACTTTTTACCTTAATTTGCATCCGCACACCATTCTCTCCTCTCCCTCTAAGGATACTTCCTCTAACCCCTTTGATACAGCGCATTCATAATTATGTAGAAATACGATTTGTTAAAAATCCCGGTTGAAGTGCCAATGCTGAGAATGAAAAATCACAGAGCATTTGCTCTAGGGAGAATTTTATTTTTTAATTATTATTAATTTTTTATCAGGTCTGAGTGCAGGCCTATAAGCCCAGCACTTGGAGGCTGAAGCAGGAAGATCATGGGTTGGAATTCAGTCAGGGCAATTTAGTGAGACCTTGTCTCAAAATAAAAAATAAAAAAGGGCCAGGAATATAGGTCAGTTTGGAGGCCCTATGGTCAATCAATATTGAAAAAAAGAAGAAAGAAACAAAATGTGAGTAATAGCATTAGCAGGCCTTAGGTTATCCAAGACACTAGCTTCTTAGTTCTTTTCTCTTGATAACCACTGCGTTACCAACATTCCAGTTCCCTGTATACAGGGTGAGTTCAATGTCCCACGTCCATCCACTCCTCAAAGGAGTAGGTGGAGACGCACATAACATGTGTGATCTTGAGCACTTCTGAAGAAAATCGCTGGTCAGGGCAACGGGGGAGAAGGGGTGGAAGCAACTCACACTTGAAATCCCCTGAGCGCGCGCTGTGTTCTAAGAATCTTGAGCCTGGAGAGGTTTGGAGGACTCCAAGTTACAAAGAGGTCCCATGGCTGTTGAACACTTTCCACAGATATCCGTTGGTACCCCATAAGGACTGACTCCAGGACCCCTCTCAGATACCAAAATCTACAGATGCTCATTTTTATATAAAGTGGGATAGTATTTGCATATAACCTGCACATATCCTCCTGTATACTTTAGATTAGCTCTAGATTACTTAGTGTGAATGCTGTGTAATAGTTGTTATACCAGATAGGTTAGGGACTAGAAAAGTCTGTACACTTTCATGAGACGTACTACTCCCCCCACCCCAATTTCTATCTGCAGTTGGTCAAATCCATGGATGTAGAATCCTTGGACATGGAGGATTGGAAAGTGGAAAAAGTCATACACTTATTACTATTTAAATTATGATATGATAAAACTTTCCTAATAAAGAATATATAGTTGCCTTTTCTTCTAGTGATATGTATTTTCTATAGAATAGGAAATTTCTTTAAAGCATTTATTATCCTTGAGGATAAGGTACAGTTAATACTAATGTTAGAGTAGGGAAATATAAGTCATTCATAGATCATCCTCAAAACTGGATAAAATTGTGTGGATAAAATATAAATGGTGAGTTGTTTCTCATGGGACTTCTGGGTTTAGATGTTTTTTAATACCACTGCCTTAATCCTATCTTCTTATATAATCTACTGCCTCAGCAAAATTAACGTGATATCTCTAAACCTTTGTGACTGGCTCTCAAATACCAGTAAAGCAGCTTGATAAAATGGCCCAGGCCAAAAGCAAACATATCTGTTGATTTGTAATTAGCTACAACTTCCTGGAAGGATGTCTGCTCTCTGATCCTTTCATATTCATGGAACACAATCCTTGTGCCTACCTCATCAAAGGTATGGTGACTATGCTTCCGATATCATTCTGGGTATCATAGTTATCTTTATAAATATTTATACATTTATTTGTCTTGACATTCAACTTACTTCATTTTGTGGCTTAGGTCTAAAATGTCCCTCTAACCTAGAATAGCAAAGGCAATTCTGGGCAACAAAAGCAAGGCAGGGGGCATCACAATCCCTGATTTGAAAGTATACTATAAAGCTACTGTGATAAAAACAGCGTGGTATTGGCAAAAAAACAGACCCTAAGATCAATGGAATAGATTAGAAGATGCAGAAACAACTCCAGACATACTAAGCCACCTTATCTTTGACAAAGGTGCCAAACACATTCACTGGGAGAAAGATAGCCTCTTTAATAAATGCTGGAAAAATTGGCTCTACACATGCCGAAGATTAAAATTAGACCCATATCTTTCACTGTGCACTAAACTAAATTCAAAATGGATCAAAGAACTAAATATTAAAACAGAAACATTAAATCTCTTGGAAAATAGAATAGATAAAACTCTTGAAGACATTGGTGTAGGCAAAAACTTTATGAATAAAACTCCCATCACACAGGAACTATCACAAAGAATCAACAACTGGGATCTCATCTTATTAAAAAGCTTTTGCACAGCAAGAGAAACACCAACAGAGTGAAGAGACAACCCACAACGTGGGAAAAAAGTTTGCCAGCTTTTCCTCAGACAAAGGATTACTATCAAGAACATACAAAGAACTCAAAAAAATCAGACCTCCCAAATTTAAAGACCCAATCCAAAAATGGGCATCTGAGATGAATAAACACTTCTCAGATGAAGAAATACAAATGGCAAATAAATATATGAAAAAATGTTCAACATCACTAGTCATTCGAGAGATGCAAATTAGAACAACACTGAGATTCCATCTCACCCCCAGAAAGAATGGCTATTATCAAGAAGTCAACTACTAACAAATGCTGGAGGGGCTGTGGGGAAAAAGGAACCCTTTCTCCACTGTTGGTGGGAGTGTCGACTGGTGCAGCCACTGTGGAAATCAGTGTGGAGACTCAAAAAACTAGGATTGGAGGTCCCATTTGACCCAGCTATTCCCCTTCTGGGTATCTTTCCAGAAGAATTAAAAACATCGTACCACAGCGATATATGTGCACCCATGTTTATAGCAACACAATTTGTAATAGCTAGATTGTGGAAACAACCCAAATGCCCATTAACCGAGGAATAGATAAAAAAGATGTGGTACTTCTATACAATGGAGTACTACTCAGCCATAAAGAAAGATAAACTGGAAACTTTTATAGGTAAATGGATGCAACTCGAGAAAATACTCAAGCGAAATAAACCAGATGCACATTTGTAAAAAAAATAAAATGTCCCTCTAAAGTCTCCTGTGTTCAGAGGTGGGGCTTTTGGAATGTGATTGGATCATGAGCTTTCTAACTTCCTCAATGGATTAACCCGTTGATAAGATTATAATTTGGTGGCATTACTGGGAGGTAATGGCAACAGGATATGGGTGGGGCCTAGTTAAACGGCATAGGCCACTGAAGCCTGACCTGGGGGACTATACAGGCATCTTTGGTATTCGACAGTTTTGAAACTCATCAAATTTGGTACTTGATGCATTTTGACTCAAAATTTTTCTCCAAGCACTCGTTCTTCGGTACTCTATGAGCAACCTAGAACTTCTTGGTGTTGCTTGCCTTGGGACTTGTTACTGTTTCCCACCAAAATAAGTTAGTACTGATGGCTTTTTGGTACACATTTCACCTCCTGGAATCAACTAACAGGACTACTGGGTACCATTTTGTCTTGTTCCTGGCTCCTGTCTCTGTCTCTCCCTCTCTGCTGAATGGCTGCCATGAGGTGAACCACTTAACCAAGTGCTTCTGCCATGATGTTTCTGCTTTGCTACAGGCCTGAAAGCAATGGATTTGTTTGATCATGGACTGAAACTTCTGCAACCATGAACCAAAATAAATCTTTCCTCCTTTAAGTTGTTATATTAGGTATTTTGTCACAGTGATGGAAAGCTGACTAATATTATTAACACTCTTGAAGAAATTGTGACTCATATATACAATTGACAGATGCCATGAAATTTAGTTGCAGAATAAGTGAAGTTCATTCAGCATTCAGTTAAGGAATGTTATTGCTGTATTGTCAGTACTTCCAAATCCTCTTTTGGCCACAGGAACTATGCCCTACGTATCTTTTTGCCTAAAGTAGTTGGTGCACTATAATGTATAAATGTTTATAAGTACTGGTTGCAGTGACTTAGACAGACCCCAATTTTTGAGACGTGTGTGTGTGTGTGTGTGTGTGTGTGTGTGTATGTAGTGATGGCCCCTGTGTTATTCCTTCAACTGATCTAAGAAATCTACCAGATACAGAAGCTCTGCAGTCAAATGTCATCAGAAAACCACTTTCTCCCAACCTAGACTGAAATTGCATTTGGGAGAGAGTGCATAGTACCACACGTAGTAGGAGTTTTATTATTTTCTGTTACCTTCCAATGACACTGTTGTTAAACTCTCTCCAAAGCGAAGCTTCTCACATAATTGCTGTGCTTGCCAATGTGCGTTCATTTTGTGAGGGATGGTGATTTCTGCATTTAAAAGACAGTTTGTTCAAGACTATACTATGTTTCTGTTTGTGTAGTTAAAAATAAAACCCTCACATTTCTCAGTACAATTGCTTATCAGTCTGCTCGTTTGACTCCTTTTCCAGCTTTACAAGGTCATTTAAAATTCTACTCCAGTCCTCCAAAGTAATAACCATTTATTGCAATTTGCCACTATCTGTAAATTTAATCGTCATGTGCTCTAGTCCATCAACCACAACAGAAGAAAATGTTAAATGGCCTCTTATCCAAAATGAAGCAAAGTGTACGACAGTTGGGGAAGCACTATTCCTTGATCAAACTCAGTATGAATTTTCAACCAAGTATTTTTCAAATAATTGTATACTATCCTTTATTCTTATATGTGATTGTGTAGAATATGAAATTAAGATGATATTAATGCTAGGATCTATGCCTTATTAATTTTTTAATCTATCAATTCTTTTAAAGCAGAAACTAAATGTCTGTAGGTTTCGATGTGTCTGTCAGATCTGCATTTCCTTCAAGGTAGTGTCTGGTGTTACACATCTGTGAATGCCCTCATCTCCCCACATAGGAAATAGGGCCACATTAGGAATATAATATCTATTAATTATTAGTTAATTAATTGATTAATAAGTTTAACTTAATCATTATAGTAAAAGCGTATTATACACTATAATACACTATTAGTTTTTGATAGTTTGTTCCCAAAAGGACTTCAACCTTATGGGAACTGGACATTGTCTGAACATGGTCATGCTTTTGTAATACTTAAAGCATTGAAATATTTTAACTCTTGTGGAGGAGAATCCCAGAACTCTGGGAGGTTAAGGCAAAGGGTACCGTCTGGGAAATGTAGACATTTAGTAAGACCCTGTCTCAAAATTTAAAAATTTTTAGACATTCTGGGAATACAGTTCAGTGCAAAGGCCCTAGGTTCAATCCCTAATACCAAAAAAAAGAAAAGAAAAAAAAAAATAAAAAGAAGAGAAAAGAAGAAAAGAACACTTTAGGGCTGGTGATATAGCTGAGCAGCATAAGTGCCTGCCTGGCAAGCTCAAGGTCCTGAGTTCAGTTCCTGGTACCCACATAAATGCAAAAAAAAAGAACATTTTAAACTCTCATCACAAGGACTGATTTTTGCTTTACTTTCCAACTTCCCTTGTTCACATTCGCCCTTGGCTGGGGGGAGGGGCAGACAGAGTGGCCTAGACTAACTCTGAAATCCAAGTAAGGGTATGATGAAGGGGAAGTGGTGCTGTTTGGGTTCAGTGGGGTTTGTTCACCTGGATGCAATCAGTGCCATGCACATGTTCAGTGAGCCGCCTGCGTGGTGGGAACAGTGACCCAGACACAGGAGCAGGAAGCGGCCGTGTGCGGATCCAGAGGTGCCTGGCCCGGGGTGCGTGTGAGTGGTGGAGGAGATTAAAGATCGGGGAGGTGTGCTTCCCGAAGCTGGACTGTGGAAAATCTTAGAACCCTGTATGAAAACACCATCTGACAGAGGCATGCCCAAATTTGGCAATATCCCTGAAAATTTCTAAGACTTCATTGATAACAAATAATGACACTGAAAGAAACTTTTTAAAAATACCATTTGGCTGTTTCTAGATGTTCCCCCAAAAAACTTCATGGAGTCATAGGTGGGGCTTTTTCAGAGGTGGCTGGATCTAGAGTGTGTGATGCTGGGACTAAGGGTGTGATTACTAAATCATTCTGCTGATTGGTTTGGCACCGCCCTAATCCCAGCAGCCTAGATACAATATAAAAGGGACAGAAAGATGTTGTTAAGGTCCCTTGTTACATTTGCTGTCTCCTGCCTGCCATGACCTGCTTCTTCTCTGCCATGCCACCCTGCCTTGGAGCCAGCTGATTATGGACTGAACCTCTACAAACTGTGAGCTAAATAAACCTTTCCTCCTTTAACTTTGGGTGTCAGGTATTTTGTCTCAGCAATGACAGAAAAGTAACTAAGACAAATACCGATAAGGAAAAATTCAATTACATAAGCTATAAGAAAAAGTAAAGTACGTTTTTCAATTAACTATTATGAATTGTCACATGAAGAGGCAAAGATTATGCAACACCAAAAATGTAGAAAAAATATAATAGGGACATGCCAGAAAGGTAATAAACATGTTTGTTCTGTTTGTCCTGGATTTTGTAATGTCTTTATAGGCATTTTGAATTTAAAAAATGTAAATTTGATGTGTCTTTTCATTGGAAATAAATGTTCTTTTTGTAATATAAAAAATTACTTTATGTAAAGAGAACTCCCAGATTTGTACGGATTCCAAGCCTCACAGAATCTGTATATGCCCGGACTCCACCCACTCCCCCCGATCAAGCCAGGCCTCTCCACCCGCCTGTGACTGCTCGAGGGGTGGACAATCCTTCCCTACTGGCTGAGGGTCAGCTGTGGCCACAGTTGCTGCTGGGAGGTATCTTGAGGTCTAGACAAAAGCCAGTCCCAGAGGTACTTGAAGCCTGATCTAAAACCCAGCTTGCTGTATACCAGGTCTCTAGTGGTACTCACAAAAAATCAGTTGTAACAGAAAAGCAAACCTTATATTTAGTTCAAGAGTTAAAAATACATGGGCTGGGGATATAGCTCAGTGGCACAGCACCTGCCTGGCAAGCGCGAGGTCCTCAGTGCAATTCCCCATACCAAAAGCAAAAACAAAAAACAAAACAAAACAAAACAAAAATGTAGCTAGAGGTGGTAGCACATGCCTGTAACCACAGTACTCAGGAGGCTGAGGCAGGAGAATTGCTATGAGTTCAAGGCCATCCTGGGCTACATAGTGAGTTCAAGGCCAGCCTGAACTACATAGGGAGATCATGTGTCAAAATACAAAAGAAAAAGAAAAAAAAAAAAAGAGCACAAAATGTTGAAAATGTGACACTAGGCTAACATATAAGGGAATGTAGAAAAATAGTGTGTATTTTTCTAAGGCATTATCCATCTACACAGAAACTATTCTAATCATTACATCTTCAATACTCTGTAAGTATCAAGGCTGTAGTTTGAACGCTTTATTTTTATTTTTTTAAATACCGAAACATTAACAGTTTATTATAATTTATTTATTTATTTTTTAACAATCTAGGAAGTTGGCAGCCACCAGCAGTTCCAGTGCTATTTCAGGTGCGCTGGGAAACTCAGGATTCTCGGTGGAGCTGTAGCAAACCTTGTAGGTGAAACACGTGCAGACTTTCGAAAGCGCACGTGAAGCGAGCTCTCTAAAACTGACCTCACTGGTTTCGTTTTCCACAAACTGACCTGGACCACTCAACACGGCTTTTATTGTTCCTGATGTGAGTGCGTGTTCTCTTTTTCCGATAAATTCGTGACCGTCAGAAGATACCAACTTGGGGCCGGTGAGATGGCTCAGTGGCGTAAGCGCCTGCCCGGCAAGGGCGGGGGCCCGAGTTCGACTCCCAGAACCCACATACGAAAAAGGGGCCGGTGATATCGCTCAGCAGCATGGGCGCCTGCTGGTGCGCGAGGTCCTGAGGTCGACCCCTGGTACCCACAAAAAAAAAAAAAACTTGAAGATACCAACATGACACACGTAGCATCAGGGCCTCACAGCCACTGTAGGTTTCCCCCTCCTGTCCATTTTGTTCTTACGCAATTCCACTTTGGTTCCACAGGAGCTTAGTAGTTTCTCATGGGCACTGTAGCCACTGCAGCCAAGTCCCTTCCTACCACCACAGCCCCTACTCCCAGTTTGGATGTTTTAAGCTACTAATGCATTCATTGATAATTAATTTGTTTAAAAAGCTGTTCGTTTATTCAGTGTGAAAATACAGAAAACTAAGAACAAGAGAAATTGAATTCATGCACACTTCCAGAAACTTTAATTTGGTGCAGTTCATCTTTTTCTATATATGTGCTTTATTTGAAAAAATTCTTTATCATATTTTATATGCCATTGTATATTGCTGTTTCCCTCTTTTATTTAGGTAACCTGAGGGGTTTACCACAGAAGTGTTTTCCTGTTTCACAAATTCAGGGTCCACTGTCAGATTGTGGTCTCTGTGAATGGCACCCTTGGGAGTTGTGCATTTTTGTCATGTGGCCGCGCGTGGCACCCATTTGTGTCCCAGTGTTGAGCCTTCACGGTAGCCTGCAGCATCGTCTTGGACCATCCATTAAGTTACAGATCTGGACACGAAAGGCAGGGCAAACCTTTCTTGGCTACCTTCCAGTACCACCATGTAAATTCAATATCCAGCCTTTGTGTCCTTCTCTCAGGCTGCCTTTGTCCGTGGCTGTGTCTCACAGCTCTCCTCTTACAAGGTTGCACCTATAATTTTCCTCACCTTGGGGTAATTTGCTGACTCCCATGGATGAAAAAGAGTATTAAGTAATTAACCTTATAGCTGTTTTAACGATTGCATTTCATCGTTACCTCATTTTGCAGGGTTCCAATTTGACTTCCTTCTGCCAGTTCGTTTGGGTTGATTTTTTCATCTGCTCATTTTCTGGGATCCATACCTTTATTATCCTTGCCGTATCTTGAGCAACAGTTAATCTTCATAATTCTAGTTTCTTTTTGTCGGAAAATGAAATACTGCTCAGAGTACGAAGGCACCTAAAGAATGGTGAATAGCCAAATTACATAAACATTCACAATGGCAAAAATCTTCTACTTCTCTAATAGTGAAAATACTAACCAACTGAGAATTTGACATATGTTCTTACACTTTTTTTTTTTAACAGTAGCAAAATTTTATTAAATGCAGGAAAAGAAACAGGTTTGCAGAGAGAATTTGGGCGAAGTAAGAATAGGAAAAAAAGTACACCCTACAGCACTAGGGTTGGCCACCATGCAAGAGGGCACACAGTGGCCTATGTTCTTACACTTAATTTATCATTTTTAGTCCTCTCTTTAGAGGACGTGGGTGGATGAGGGGTTGCACAGAAAAACTGCACCTTGTTCTCTGCTGATAGATGAACCCTGGAAGGATGACTCTGCAGAAAAATGTAGAACTCTGTCCTCCATTCTTGGTTCATACAGATTTTCATTTTCTAACTTACATTTTATGCAAGTAAGGTTGGCTATTCAGATTAAACCTTACAGAAAGTATAGCACATAAAGCAATTTCCTAAAAGGTTAACTTGCATCTCCACAAAAGGAAAAAAAAGAGAGGAGGTTTAGATGGGAAAGAGATAGAAAGGAAAGTCTTGGTTGTTGGGAAAAGAGGGAAGAGGGGCGAGGAAGTAGGGAAAAGGGGTATGTGGGGGAGAAGTGCATCAATCCAGTCAATTCTTCAGTTTAAAATTTGAGAGCTATGTATTATTTGTTTGAGTTGCTGTAGAAAATGGAGTTTTATCAGGTCCAATCTTTGTTCTCATCTAATATTTGTCTTGTAATCTGACCATTTTATGTATTAAATATCATGTAGAGGAAGAAGAGATATTAATTAGTATTTTTGAAACTCCAGAGATCCTGGATACCTGTCAAAATTATATGAAGTTTCTGCAGACATCGTAGCAGCTTTATAAGACATGTTCTATACTACACATCCACTGGGGAGAGTGCCACCAAAGGGATACTGTCATTTTTCAAACAGATTAGTGGGAACAGAAAACATATTTATTGTCATAAGTTTCTATACTGTGGCCTTTGTGTCATTAGTGTGTTAGAAATTCTATAGGGCAGCGGAAATGTCAGTGATGCCCTAGGCTTCATGAATCAATGTACAGGACTGGGTTTCCCCATAGTCAATCTTGGCTTTAGGATGAAAGGATGGGGGAGGAGAGGAAACCATACTTACCTCTCTGCTGCCTTCCTTCCTCCTCCTAGAGCCATTCTCCTGGGTGGGGACAAGGAGTGGACTACATTCCTCCAGGGCCACAGCCTGGTCCACAACTTGTTGGATTTCTTTTGTAAGTCCTTAGATGCTTTTCTGACTCCAGCAGAATCCTGACTCCCTGGCCCAATCATTACTCTCGTAGTCAGGATTTCAGTGCTCGAGCAGGCCCTGCGGCTGGGAACTGTGAGCCACGCCTTTCAGGGTCTCCTGGCATTGGTGTAGGGGTCTCTGCAGAGGAAAAGAAGCCATCCATCAGGCGAACTCGGCGGCACCTTCCCTGTCTCAGCACTGACTTCCTGAGCGGCGTGTAACATACGTGAAAAGAGCCCTTGTCAAATTCCAGGAATATCACGGTCTCATCTTGTGACCGTAGACAAGGTCACTAAAGTGTTCAAAGCCTCTGGTTTCTTGGTTAAAGTGGAAAATGGTTCCTCAGAGTTGGCACCAAAACTTAAATAACTACTGTATGGGAAGCATTATTCAATTCTAGATGAAAGGAGAAATGTTATTTTATAATGCTGTAGATAATATAAGGCATGCTACACATCTATATATATCCTCTACCTTTGTGAAAGTATTTGATGTATCTACAATACTGTAAATAAAAAAGAAAAGATTCATTAAATAGAAGGTCATTCATGACGCCATCTGTTCACTTACAAACCATTTATTGGTCACTATGTATGTGTGTTCTGTGAGGCACAAGGATGGTTACGCTCTAGGGGTGTCCTTAAAGAACTGATCATCTTAGGAGGGAAGGCTGGACATATACATAAACAATTCAGACAAGACGTGTGCTCTACATAAGTTTGTATATGAAGCAACTGCTTTCACAACCATGCAAAACAGACTAATCCCGATGAAGGCTTAGCAGAAGGGAGGCAGTGCAAACCAGTCCCAACAGGCACTGAGCATGGATTATGCACACAGTGCTAGGTATCTGTGTACTTAGAAGGCTCCCAGACAAAGACCGTCTGCCTCAAGGTTGGGAGGCAGACATCCGTACCTGAGGTGCGGCAGGGAACAGTAACTGGCTCAGGTGGAGGTGATGTACTCTCAAAGGAAGCTAAGATGGAAATCGTTTTGAAGAAGTGCCTGAGTATGACATCATGGATGAGCTGCCCTTAATATAAAGCCATATAAATATGGGGACAGTTTGGTCTTTGTCCTCATAGAAATCCGTAAGAAGAATAAAAATCTTTTTTAAAATAAAACAAAAAAATATTTTTTTTCCTCACAGACTCGTAAGTAGGCCACCTCTATGTAGAACTGGATTAGCTCTGAATCTGAATCTGGAAAAGGTCATCTAAGAACAATTCATTTTCGAGAAGAGAATTTCAACTTCGTTACCAGTTCATTTGAAACCTAGAGCTTCTAGAAGCTTCTTTCTTTCTTTCTTTCTTTTTTTTTTTTTTGGTACCAGATATCGAATTCAGGACCTTGCACTTGCCAGGCTAGAAGTTTCTTAAGGCAATAAGATGTAGTATGGTTGCAGTGCTTGGTGCCAGCCTCTCATTTCGTGGAATCAAAGGAGAGGAGTTTAAACAATTTTAAATAGAAAGGTTAAGAAATAGGTTGTGTCCTTAATTGTCCAAGTCACCAGAACTCAAAATTTAACATTTATATCTGTCATATCGTAGATAGGAAAAAAAATTATTAATTATTTTAATTAATTATTTTAAGAGAGAATTTTCATGGGGGCGTGGTTACACAGGAATTGGAAGCCAGAAAAGGTAAAAAGGAAACAAACACAGAGAGCAGCAGAGCAGGAAGCAGCGGCCACCACCAGGCCGGCCCGGAGGGGGCAGTCTGGGGTTGGAGGGCCCAGGTTAGCTTGGAGGACGGATGTGTGAGGCTGGAATCCAGGCCTCTGAGCTGGAGGCTTCCGGGACCATGCGGCTCTGTCCAGAGCTCGGAGGACAGTCCCGCGGAGCTGGTGTCCGGACTCCGGAAGACGGTGGTGGCCTGAGCCATGGGGTTGCTTCCGGGAGACGGACAAAATGTGGCAGCAGGAACCGACTGCTGCTGCAAACAACCAGAGCTGCTGGGGTCTGGCGAGCCTCGCGGCCACTGTGCAGGAAGCAGAAGGAGCGGTGGTTCCTTCCTGGTGCCTTCCCTTCCCACTCAAGCCCCTTGTTGGCGGAACCTGGCAGGGACCTGGGTGGCAGTGACAGAATGTGGCCTGTCCCCCAGCGAGGAGATGGAGCTCCAGCGAGATCCCAGGCCCAATACAGAAGGCGGGTTTGAGCCCGAGAGAGCACTGATACCCAGGACCGCGTGTGTGCAAGTCACCAAAACAACTTCTTTACCATGAGGACTCGGTCCTGAAAGTTTGACTCAGAAGTTTTAGAGTGGGGTCCAGAAATCTTCATTTTCGACAGGGAACCTTGAATAATCTTGATGCAGGTGATCTTCAAAACACCCTTTCAGATATGCTGTCCCAGGGCCTTTAAGTAAATCCCTGAATCAAGTTAGAACAGCGTTTGTGACGTGCTCAGTGTCACCAATTTAGGCCTCTGAAACAGACACATGAGTTAATTTTGCGTTAAGTTTTCCACTTGAAAATGCTTATAAGAAAAGTGCCTCGGCAGCATCTTCAGCACAGTAATAAAACACTTGGACCATCTTGATAATCAGTGTTCGTTGTTTGGAAATTCACATTGAACTACTCCTGTGATTTAATATCAGGAAGGATAATCCCCCTTTTCAGATACAGTTGTGTATTCATCAGAGC
Source organism: Erethizon dorsatum (assembly GCA_028451465.1). Classification (NCBI taxonomy): domain Eukaryota; kingdom Metazoa; phylum Chordata; class Mammalia; order Rodentia; family Erethizontidae; genus Erethizon; species Erethizon dorsatum. The sequence goes on along the minus strand of CM051830.1, from coordinate 57,199,725 downwards.
GGGGAAAGAAAGGAATTAACACCTTGATTTCTCTTGTGCTTCAGCTGCTTGAAGCTCGCAGTCATTTAGTGCAAACTCACCTGAGGCTTCCGGTTGATCCTTTTGTTTTTACCTGCGTATCCTTCCAGTGATGAGCCATCTCATCTTTTCTTTCTTGAAACAGATTAGACATAAATAAATACATATAATAGTTAAAATTGCACCTGTTATAATTTTCAAAGCACCTTTAGGCATAGTATTGTATGTTCCTCACTGATTAACTCAAGATATATAAAGGGCCAAAGTTGATGTCCTTTAGAAGTAATGGATCTAGTGTGGCAATTTTGGGAAGGTGCTTGTCCTAAATATGAAATAATTTTTCATAGAAATGCATATCATTAATGTGTCCCCAGGCCTCTGTCTATAATCCACATTGAAAGTCTGTTGACAAAATTTGTCTTGCACGTATTTAATTTATTTCTACTCCTTTTTAATAATCAGACTTTGGAAACTTGGCAATGATAGCAAAACATTATTTTGTTAGGAGTAAGTGAACAGTTAAAAATTCAGGTGTAGACTGATATAGGCATGTAAGATGTCTTGGTCCTGTTTTGAGTAAGCTCGGTGCAGAGAGATGTTTTGCTTTTTTTCTGTAATAACTTAGTGGAATTTCATTTATAAACACCATATTGTGCACAATACCTGAGAAAGGATATAAATAATGAAACACCTGGACCCTTACTTTACCGTCGTTTTCTGGTGATTGTTAAACGTGATTCTATCTAATAAAAGAGGTCATTTAACTACCTCTCTTTCTACACTGCCTTACAGGGTCATTGCTATGAGTCCCTGCACTCCCTCTTTATTTGCTGTGGCAAATGGTACAGTATTATGCTATCAACCCACTGTTCAATAAGTAGAGAGTAAATACATGAGCACATATTTGTTTCCTGGTTGTTACATTATTGTTTTCTTTTATCTAACACAAATAATATAATTTGGGGGAATATTCAACTTATAGAGCATTCTTCTATCTCAAGGGGAAAGTGCTTCCCACTGCTCTTTTTGCTTACCTAAAGTTTGTCATGGAAACAGTTTTGGTGAGAGTGACAAAATCCTGTCATTTGACAGCAGAGTTGTATTAGGGCTCCCCTAATACAGGGACTATTTGTTGTTTACTGCCTGTGTCTCTTACTAGAACAGCAGGAGAGGCAGAGAAGTGGCATCACGTCTGTCATTTTGCAATTTATTATAGGTCTAGAAACACCTTTAAAAATATAAACTACTTACTTCAAAACTATGTTTCTTTAGGCAACAAATAATTTTGATGGCTAATGGTAATTTTATGAAACTCAGTTATGGCATTTAACCCCATCTGTCATTACCCTCTTGACTTAAGGTAATTAGCTACTTCAGTGCATTTGTACACAAAAAGACACTCCCTTGCAGACACGGGAGTTTCTAAGAGAGTTAAATAGGGGAAGAAAATGGAATTAGATTTTTAAAACATGATGCTGACTCACTCTATATTGGAATATGATAAACCTGACATTATTTTCTGTGCTATATTAAAAATTATTTGCCTCTTTTTTCCTTGTTCGGTTTTAAAATTGATTGTCCATGCAACGTTTTCCCTATGACACAAGAGCTAGTTAAACATTCTCAACCACCTATTTACAAGGTAAAAGCTCAAAAAGCTTAGGAACCTTGTCACAAGCCATATTGGTAAGGAAATGGTGCACACAGACATGGGTTTACTGATGTGAAAAATTATATGAAAATATTTTTCAGATGCCTATGTTCACTTTTACTGTTTTACAATTTTCCCGAGTTGTTAACAATATGAATTGATAACTCTCCTGAAGGCTGAGGTCAACATTTCTCAACGTCTATAAATCAGAATCACATATACATCTAAGGGGAAAATACTCCCACTTGTAAAATCGATCAACACTGAAGATCGAATGAGAATACCTGCAGGAGAGAAAGCACCAGTGTATCATCAGAGCATAATGATGTAAGAGACCCAGTGGTTAATATTTTCTTTGACAAATATCAAGTGACTTGCTGATTTATCTGAAGTTTTAAAATATGCTGACTTTGGAGGTTGAGGCCCCTTCATAGAATATAGGTATGTGGCACGTCGAATCCCACAGGTTTGTACAGTTACAGGGTAGAAACGATTGTCTACTGGGTTTTAACGCATTGAAGGTTTACTTCAAGTCTACCTGTTGTAGTGAAGTTTTGCGACAAATGTTTAATATGAAGAGACTGTATCTGCATGATATAGTGATGATTCATTTTCAGGAGCTAACCATCTATTTATGATGTTTTCTACCTTTCTTATTTATTTGCAAGTTAAATGTAATAATTGGAAGTTTAGATTGATTTAGAACTATCGCACATGAATAGCTTAATGGCATACGTGGATTTTAGTGAACTGATCTGTATTTCGTTTTCACGGCCTACATTTTAATTCAATTGAATCATGTGGTGCACTATAACTGAGTCACAAAGAAGGAAACAAGCCTGTGCCAGTGTAGGTGACCAACTTGGCATACACGGCATCTACCCAGTGAGTGGAAAGTCAGTTCTAGTAAATCAGTTCCCTCGCCTGGTGGGAAAAGATGCCATCCAACTCCACAGCCCCTACCTCCAATTGCGAAATCCAAACATCTAGGAAAAGAGGAAGTGTTTTCGAAACTCAAAACGTGACCTGACCTTGTCCAACCACAGGTTATTAGCAGTGAAAACTACTGAATACTGTGTGACTTTTTATAATCTTGACTTAGCCGCCTTAGTGAGAATACTCGTCCGGTTCACTACAGAACTCGTGTGTTTGATAAGAAGCTTCCCAGATCCTGAACAGATGGCCTGCGCCCCTGCTTTCTTTCTAAAGGCCAGACGATGTTAAATTCCAAAGCTTTTCGTCCTCAATAGTTCCTTTTCTTTGAACTGAAATCTAGTTTTTTTTTCCCTGTGGTACTGGGGATTGAATCCAGGGCCTTTGCACTGAGCTACATACCCAGAAATTTTTCTGAGACAAGTTCTTGTTAAGTGGATAAATTACTCAGGCTGAGTTTGCACTTGTGATCCTCCTGCTTCAGCCTCCCAGTGTGCTGGGATTACAGGTGAGGGCCACTACGCCCAGCTTGTATTTTAATATTGACTCTTTTTCTACCTTTTTTGAACTTTACAGATATATTAGTACATTATTATTGCAATGTTTTTTGTTTAGTTGGTTTTTTTTGGTTTCTTGAGACAGGGTCTTGCTATGTAGTTCAGGCTGGCCTTGAACTCACTATGTAGCCCAGGCTGGCCTTGAACTTGTCGCGATCCTCCTGCCTCAGCCTCCTGAGTGCTGGGATTACAGGCGTGCACCACCATGCCTGGCTATTATTGCAGATATTAAAGGCAAAATTCTGTTTGTGTTCTCAGGTTATTAGCACAATGTGGAACCTGAACTGCTTGCTGCAAGAGCCTCACACGGAGTTAGAAGGGGCGTGGTCAGATCCTGGTTGGGCTGCTCAAGAAAGGTGTGACAGCTCACAGGACTCTGCTGCAGACCCCCCACTTCAAAATAGAGCACAGCAGACCAGAATAAAAGGGACCCTGAAAGTGGACGAGGGTCCTTCTTCTCTGCTGCCATTAGAGCCAATTGTGTGCTCTTCTTTGGCTTGGAGATGCCCCAAAGGTGAACATTAGCAATTGTAAGCCTGACCCTTACCCTTTTTTGCCAGGACTGCAAGAAACTTAGGCTGTGAACTTAGGCATCAGTAACCAGAAAAGTAAAGAAGAAGATCACCAGAATTGACACTGTGCTTGTCACCGTAGGGAAAAGTGAAATAGCAATCTGGGACGTGCTCTGGCAGCAGGAGTATGAGAGAGAAGATTAAAGCATTTCACATAGACAGTACTGGGTTTTCATAACTGCCAGTGGACGCCTTTAAAAACTACTGATTGAGTCAGTAGAGACATAAGTGTATGATTGGGGTTGGAGGGAGGCTGCCTCTTAGTTTTAAAGTTTCCATCAATATCTGTGATACATATTGTAGAATTTTAAGCAATCCTTGACAGTGTCCAATGAAGAAATTATACATATTATATACATAACAACTTCATAGATATGCACACACATACAACAACAGTCCTTGTTTTGAGGTTTTGGAGTTTATTTCCCTTCCAAAATTGTTTATTTTGCCCATAGTGCTATTTGTTATATGGAGTTTTCATCACGAGATCCTTTCCCATTCAAAAGGTTTTGCTTTATAGGATTAGGATATCACATGTACATATCTTTATTTTCCATTTTAAATTTCTCATTAAAATTTAGAGTCCTTCAGACTAAGAACAGCACTTAGTGTAGGAAAATATCTGGTTACCATGGGAATTAGGAGATATTCCAGGTCTGTTTGATCTCTTTTCTTGACTGCAGGTAATTTATTCCAATAACATCAAAAGTTTCTTCCCAGGAGAAAGTCCATTCCTTGGTACATGTCTTTAGAATTCTTCAGTGCCACTGGTCTGAAAGGTGAGATTTTCCAGATTTATTCTTCTGAATATTCAGCCCATAATATTTCCTTGTGTAATAATAATGGCATCATTTCCTGCACATTTACTATAATGATGTTACATGGTTTCATGTGAGTCTCAAAACCCTTGGTGGTAGTACTGTTAGTTAGGATTATGTTTGACAAAGAGAGAATTAAGAACTCCAAAACAATTGCTTCTGTTGGGTAGTTTATTTCTCTTTCCTGTTCAAGAAGTCCAGAAGAGTTAGTTCAGGTTTGATGTGACAGGGTAGCAGAGACTCAGTATCTTTCCAATACCCCTGGCATATGTAGCATTCATTCCCAAGGTTACCTCATGGGCAAAGGAAGGTGCTGGGGCTCCTGCCATCATGTCCATATTCTAAACAGAGGAAGTACACTTCTCCAAAGCAACATATAGCATTCTTACATATCGCCCAGGCTTACACGCATGAACACATCTACTAGTAAATCTTCTTCCCTCCCCGGTCATCTGTGTGTCCAGCTAAAATCTAAGATTCTTTTGCTCTGGGTGAAGGGGAAAATGGATACTGAGAGGAGCTAGCAGCCTGCCAAGTTTGAGTGCTGCTGTTATTTCTAGGCTACAAGTGGAGAAATTGAGGCAGAAGTGTACAGTATTAGCTTTCCTGTGCTGGGACACAGCACTCAACAGCTACAACTTTCAGGAGGCGACATTTATTCTGCTCCTGCTCTCGTAGGCTGGCTGCAAGAGACAGCTGTATGTCCTGGCATGAAGGCGCAGAGGGGCAGAGCCGCTTGGTTCATGGCAAGGGAGGCAGAGCAGAGCCAGAGTGCTAGAGCAGAAGATGCCAGGGACCCGACCTGGACCCCAAGAGCATGCCTCCCCGACCCACCTAGACAGTCCCAGAAGTCTGCTCCCCAGTCGCCCTGGGGACCCCAAAGCTGACCAAGCTGAAACTCTACCTGAACTGCCAGAAGAGGTTACACTGACATGCTAAGGGGTCAGAGCCAGGATTCAAACCTATGTTGGTAAATCTTTGGCGCTCTTAAGCTCTACCTTGAAGTGCTTCCACCTTAAAACAGTTTTTTGACTTTATTCTGTCTCAACTTCTAAATTGGTAGAAAGAAAAAACTTTTCTGGCTAAGTTGCTAGGTCAGTCTATTCAAACAATGAAATCCTTTATTTTACTGAGTGTTCTTGGCAAGGACGCGGCACTGGTATCAGCTTGTGCAACGAAGCCTTTGCTTCTGCTGACCTTTTGGATAGGTAGATTCACAGAATTTAGTGACAGACTTAGAAAATTGGCTGGCAGGCAGATTAAGGTCTTATTTTCAGTCTTCTGATTGTTCAGGGTTGCAACAGGTTTAAACGTCACTGAAATATGCTTTGCTGTCCTACTCATAGTTCAGATCTTCAGTAACATAATAAAGGAACAAAGTTTTCAATGAAAGAAATACAAATACATAGACGGGAACGACCTATTACAGGAAAAACCACAGCAATGCTATGATTTGTTTCTTTTAGAGATATATTTTTAAGGTAAGGATAACACATCTTAGAATAAGTCAGACTACAATACTTCTAAGTTATTTGAAAGTTATTCTAGTTGGTTAACCTGTGCTTCTCTAATATCGTGAGTAAAAAAATCTAAATTACATAACACATTATGAACACGGATATTCCTCCTTTCCTTTCTTTATTCCTCCTTTTCTCTTTCCTGTCCACGAATCTTATTTTCCTTCTTTTCTTTAGCTTCAGTTTTGTCCCCATTCTTGTCTCTGCATAGTTTTTGTGAGTTTTTAATTTTTCACAGGCTGGCTTAGCTCTTTGTTTTCTAGTAGCAAGGGGAAAAATTTGAATGTGAGTGGATAACTCAACCAAAAAGTAAACACCATGCTTCATAACATGGTGCAGCTTTAGGTTGCTTTGTCCCTTAAAACATTCAACATCTTAGAGACCTCTGTAAATTAATCCATACTTTTCATAAATGATATACATCAGTTATTGAGATAAATGATATACATCAGTTATTCAACAAATCCTTCACGTAACTAACCAGGTAATTCTGGGGACACTGTGTGGCTAATGACAAGTTTAACAATTTGATGGTTTTCTTAGAAGTCAATAGACAACTTCACTGCTGTGACAATTTACAGGAAAAGCCCTTCGGAATGAAGAAACCTGACAAGAAGGGGGGGGTGTCACAGCAGGGGCCAAGGGTCAAAGGTTTCTGCTTATCTGCTGAGCATCTTTGGTTCTTTGTAAACATTAAGCAAGAACAGGGCCAGAGACTAAACGAGGTGGGCAATGATTAGCCTTTAACAGATCTTTCACTGACTCTTTTATTTCTTACTGTACTCGCATAAGAAATAAATTAATGCATATTCTTCATTAAAAACTATTAGAATAAGGCAACCCCCCCATTTCCCAGTGATTCTTGCCAGGAGTATCTTCAGAGTTTTCCAACCATACTACTTTATTTGAATAAGTTACAAACACAGTATAAAATTCAAGAATTTTGAATATTATAGCCTTGAGGTCAAAAGCCTGGACAGTGGAGGCAGATGACACAGGTATGCACATTACTTTGCCTGAGTAAACTCAAGAGGTTTTTCTTAATCTCTTCGTGCCTCAGTTTCTTTTGATGGTATGTTTGGTGATGAACTGAGTGCTTCACACGGATTATTTCATTTAACTTGTGCAACAATGCTGCAGAGAAACGACTGCTGTTTGTCCAAATCAAAGTTGAGAAAGTTATGCTAAAAATTTAAGTAATTTCCTACCTAGTAAGCAGTGGAGCTTGGGAGTAATTGTAGTACTTAATGTATACATTTGTCATGAGAACTAAATGAGAAAGATGTCTGTGAGGATATTGGTAAAGTGCTTTGCACATAATAGACATTAATGGTTAATTTCAAGTGGATTCTCACAGTGTGGCTTTGACATTTTGAAATCATGGCCTGGGCATTTGAAAATAATTTTTGCCAGAATTTGTGGTTTACTGAGATGTCTTGAATCATAAACCCTAAATATAATATTTTAGAATTTTTTCTGAAGCATAGTTTATTATTCTGTGGTTTTGAATTTATCCCTGAGAATCAAAAATTAAAATATTTTTACTATAATAACATATGATTTTTTCCCTATGTTTCCTACTGATAGAGTTCTCTGAATCTGCACATAAGGATTGGGATTTGTTGCCGTTTATGGTCACGCATTTTAAAGACAGGTGAAGCTCACATACCATTTATAATATTCTTGGCTGTAACTACACAACAAAAACAACAAAACCGATACACAGCCTGTAAAGAAAGCTATTGTATCACGTGGCAAGGAGTGTGGAGACCTTCCTGCTCCTGGATTGACTATTTGATCACATCACTGAGGAACCAAGTTCTTTCCACTTTTCTGTGTGCCCATGCCTGGTGTACTGGTGGACTCTTCAAATTTCCTTATTATTTCAAGATGGCTGCTGCCCATTCAGACAAAACACGAACATCTGGAACGAAGTTCGTTTCCTTCCGCCCGTCACCTTTTCTTAGTGAGTAACGCCTTTTCCTAAAGTCTTCATAAGAATTGGCCCTCTTGGCCACAGTTGCTTCTCATGTCCTGGCATGAGTTACTCATTTTGCAAATGGTGTGACACCATACTGATTGGCTCAGACCAATCAAAGTTGAGTTTTCTGGGATTGGAGAGAAGTCTATCCTCTCTCGGGTAGCAGGTCAAGGATAAACAAGACTGAGATTTTGTTTTTAAGAAAAAGCAATGTGGGGCTGGTGAGATGGCTCAGCGGCTTAAGTGCCTGCCCGGCAAGCGCGAGGGCCCGAGTTCGACTCCTGGAACCCACATATGAAAAAGGGGCCGGTGATATCGCTCAGCGGCACGGGCGCCTGCTGGCGCGCGAGGTCCTGAGGTCGACCCCCCGGTACCCACAAAAAAAAAAAAAAAAGAAAGCAATGTGTTATGGCTGTGTCTAGATGTCCCCTCAAAGCCTCATGCAGTCATAGGTGGGGCTTTTTCAGAGGTGGCTGGATTTAGAGTGTGTGACTGTGGGATTGATTCATGGTGTATTGCTAGGATCGAGGGCACTAGGATTAAGAGTGTGAGTGCTACCTGCCCTGTGTAGCCTAGATAAGATATAAGGGATAGAAATAGCTGTGGTTGTCCCTTGCTTGTTTTGCTACCTTCTGCCCACCATGAACTGTTTCTCCTCTTCCATATCCCTCTGCCATGCCACCCTGCCCTGGAGCCAGCCAACTATAGACTGAAACTTCTGCAAACTGTGAGCTCAATAAACCTTTCCTCCTTTAATTTTGGGTGTCAGGTATTTTGTCCAGCAATGACAGAAAAGTAACAAAGACACAATATAAAGGAAATAAAGTTTTGATTGCATGATATTTTTTTGAGAAATTATACTCAGAACAAAAATTCAATACAAAATAAAACATCTGTACCCCCCCCAAATTTAGGTATGATGGATATTATTTCATTTAAAATCCATTCATTCTTTAGTCTTTTAACAAATATGCTTTGACTATTTACTACATGTCAGACACTGTTCTTGGCACGAAAGGTAGAGAACTGAATGAGACAGACATGTATCTGTATCTGTATTCGGAATTCTTTCAGTAGCAAGGGACGGAATAGGCCACTAATGTATCTTAAACAATAGAAGCATTTAACCTTACCCAATAGATAGAGGCCTAGTTTAACACCTCTAAAATGGTATGGGTGTGCATCTTGGTGTTTGTCTGTGAATATTCAGATAGAAGCTTGACCTGAATTTGGGAGGAGAGTTTAGAGCTTCACTTGGGCTTATCTTGTGGATAAAAGGTGCTGTAGGGAGGGACGGGCTGCAGAACCAGACACTGTGTTAAGCGTTGGCCCACTGTGACTCTGGGGTGGGAGGTGCTGTGAGAACCGTACTGGCCCATTTCCTTATAGAGCCATGCTTTATTGCCAGCATTAGCTTCTTTGTCTAGCTGCTCTTCTAAATAATCAGCTTCTTGAGGGAGGAGAACATATGTCACTTATTTCTGTGTTCCCAGTACTGAAGATGGTGCCTGGCACAAACCTTAGTGCTCAGTGGAAAGTGGAGGCTTGGCATTATCTTCGAGGGAATAAACTGTGGGGAGAAATGCTCACACTTTTACATTAGGGAGCTAAGACTTGAAGTCTTTAAAAAGATAATTCAAAATGGAAGGTAGTCGAACAACAGAAAGGTTAGCCAGCAGCCAGGACTTCTTAAGAGGGGCAATTGGACTCTTTTCTTCGTTTTTATTTTTTTGCTTCCCTGTGGCAGAGTGCCTTTGAAATCATGTGGTGTTTGTGCAAATTGCTTGCGTTTACATGGCACAGAACTGGGGCTAAAGGGCAAATGAGGTGGCACTAAGAAATAGCCTGTCAAAACGAACGTGATTTAGAGCAGTTGCCCCATGTATCGTCCCACTTTCACGGCACTGCCAGCAGCAGTGACGTGTTTATTGCAGTCACGAGCGACTCTGTTATGCTAGGGAGTCCTGCAGCAGCTCAAGGGGATGTTGTCTTTGTTTCTTTATTCTTCCAAACATTCAAAAAATGCATTTTTCCCAATCTTAACTTTCAACAGGTGCCTCATTCAATTGTTATGATATTTGGAAATTTACTCCTCATTGATGATACTGCTTGACTCCAGTTCTCACAGGCTCATGTTTCAGAAGGTCGGGGGGAGCTCACTTCAGGAGCAGGGGTCTGCGTGCTCCGGCCATGCCAGGCTCGTGTCAGCGCCTGAGGGTGGTGGGACCCCAGCCAAGTCACTGAGTCAGCTGTTGCTCAGTTTCCGCACCTAAAACAGATTGTGGGACACGGTCCCTTATGACTGCTTTTAGCTCTAAAATTTTATGTTTAGAGTGTAACGAATGCCTGTATTTACCAGAACTGAAGAGGGTGAAAGGGTCATATTCACCCTACATCTCAGCTTTTAAAAAGAAATTTTCTTCTTATAATTGTATCATACACTTAAGAAGATATGACAGGGCTGGAGATGTAGCTCACTGGTGGAGTGCTTGCCTAGTACATGGGAAACCCTGGCACGAAAAGAAAGGAAAAGAGAGAGGGAGAGGGAGAGGGCAATGCAGAGAGAGGGAGATGGAGATGGAGAAAGAAGGAGAGGGACAGGGACAGGGAGACAGAGAGAAGAGAGGAGGAAAAAGAGGCTGCATATAGCTGAACATGTCTGTAATCCTTGCTTCTTGGGAAGCTGAAGCAGGAGGATCACAAGTTCAAGGCCAACTTGCACAATTTAATGAGACCCTGTCTCAAAATTAACATATGGTAGATTTATTTTAATGCCTTTTTTTTTTTTACCAAATATGCAACATGCATATACATAATTGGTATCATGATGCATACAAAGTTTTGAATCCTTTATTCCACTGAATATTACACTGTGAGCACTTTGCTATCCAATCAAAAATCCTTAAAAATCCTTTCCTTTCTCACAAAATTTCATATTATTAAATATACATGAATACAAAACCTGCATAAATCTTACCAGTCACCCCAGAAACACTTTTTTTTTTTTTTTTTTTGCTTTTGAGACAGGGTCTCACTATGTAGTTCAGGCTGAACTTGAACTCACTATGTAGCCCAGGCTGGCCTCAAACTCATGGCAATCCTCCTGCCTCAGCCTCCCAAGTGCTGGGATTACAGGCGTGTGCCACCATGTCCGGCCCTAGAAACACTTTTAACATATCTATCTTCCTATTGCTGAAATTGATTGCTCTACTGACTTTAATAATTTCCTTTTTAAATATTTTTGCCACCTAACGTGATCTCTAAACATCATTTGTTATTGCCTGAGAATGTAATTTGTAATGGATTTTTTTTAATCATATAAAAATACATAAATACATGCAGGTATACTTTATTGGATTATTTACTTCTTGGCAGTTTATTTTTTATCTTTCTGTTTTGTTTTGTTTTTTTTTGAACTGGGGATTGAATTTAGGAGCTCTTACATGCTAGACAAGTGCTGTACTACTGTGTCACTGAGTTACATCTGGAAGCCTTTTAAAAATTATAAAGGGTCTTGCTACTTTGCCCAAGCTGGCCTCAAACTTGTGATTTTCCTATCTCAGTCTCCCAAGTAGCTGGAATTACAGGCATGTTCCATGTTGGGCTCTAATTTTATCTTTTGAGTAGATACCTTTCCAAATAATACACAATTTTAAAGGTTTGAATGTAGTGGAAAAGTTCCTCCTACTTTTCTCCCCATCTAGCTATCTCTATAACTAGTTTCTGGTCTAGTTCTTTTTGAGATAAAGAGCCTAAGATTGATATGTATATTTTTTGCATTTTTAACATCCTAAGTAGAATTCCTAAATAGGTGCAAAAAATATAATTGTTAGAACTGTATTGCCAAAGTTGATTTTTCTTTCATATGAGACTGGCATAATTCGTAGAGTAAGTTACATGGGTTTGCCCTTGGACTAATTAAATGTGTGACTTTGAACAATTATGTGAACCAGATATAAAATAATCATAAACGGAGGACTAGGATAAAACTCAATGTAAATAGTGTTGCAGTATTTTACTTTGCTTTATTATGGAGCTGAGAGATGTGAATTATTTTGATTCTTGGTACAATGAAAAACTTAATTAATTTGTTATGTTTTACTCCAGCAGATCCATAAATAATGTCATAATGATAACATATGAATGACTAGAGAAACTAACTAAGCTGCCTGAGCGCCACACCATTTTTATGAATCAACATTCTTCGGTTGCAAGAAACAAAAACAGGAGCCGGTGAGATGGCTCAGCGGCGTATGCACCTGCCTGGCAAGCGCGAGGGCCCGAGTTCGACTCCTGGATCCCACATACGAAAAAAGGGCTGGTGATATCGCTCAGCGGCACAGGCGCCTGCTGGCGCACGAGGTCCTGAGTTTGACCCCCGGTACCCACAAAAAAAAAAAAAGAAAGAAAGAAAAAAAAAAAAAAAAGAAACAAAAACAGATTCTGCTTTCCTTAAAAAAAAACCAGCAAAAAAAGTCTACCCCTGGAAGGATTCAGGTACTCATTGGTAGAAAGGTTGGAGAACCAGACTTTGAAATGCATAGAGCCAGCACACCTGAGAAGGCCTGAGACCTGGGGGTGACGAGAATGGTCTCATATCAAAGATGACTTTGGATATTTTACTAGAGTCTGTGTTCCTGATCATGGAACAGGAGACTATGAGATTAGAGGGGCCGGTCATGATTGTATCAGATACAATGAGTGAATTTGAGTGGATGCACCCGCAGACTTACAGTAGAAATGAAACACTTCTCTCAAGACTGAACAAGGCCCGCAGGTGTGCATAGGGCACGTGCACACACATCTCAAACCTGCGTGTCACATCTCCGTTGCGCCAGCGTCCCTCTCTCACCGAGGCCTCAGAGCCTCCTGCGGGGAAGGGGTGTGGGGAGTTTCCTATGACGGAGTGCTGGAAGAGGAGATAGCTTGGACCCAGTTTCCACATGAATTCTCACTACACCTCAGCGCTGGTGGGAAGTGGCCTGGCACCCTATGACAGCCCTCTAGGGGATGCAGGGGTAGACTTGGAAAGCATGGTGTGAGCGGTGGAGATGGCCGTTCACGTAGCGTGGAGAGAGCTCATACTTTGGCTTTTATGTGCAAACGCTCTGGGAAGGGAGGGATGGCTCTAACAGTGATAGGTGCCCAGAGGTAGCTCAAACTGTTTTTATGTTTTTATTGAATAGAGCTATTTATGTTGTTCATCTATAGAACTTTGACTCATTCTCTTATTGGAGAAAGAAAATGAAAAGAAGCTTGTCCAAATTACTTCTGATAACTTTCAAGCACACCACTTCTCTGGAAATATTTCTACCAAGTTAACCATTTATAAAATAACTGGGCTGGCCATCAGACACAGAAACCTGTCTGAGCAGACTGGAAAAGAAAATTGCGTCATCGACAAAGTGAGAAGAAGATACTTCATCCCTTTTGCCCTGAGAAAAATCAATATGTAATCAGAATTTTTATTTTTTTCTTCAAACTAACCAAAAAGTTGAATCTGACTATTTCTCATACTGTCGGCTGTGTCAAACATCTAAGCAGAAAATATAAGTACCTTTTAGAGTCTCCTTGATGAGTCTGCAGTTACAAGGTTGATAAGGGTCTTCGTTCATTTAACTTTTGGCACGTCTCCTTTTAACGACTTTCAAGAGGCCTCATGAAATGAAAATAAAATAAAACATGGCAAGACTTTTTACTAGAGAGAGAGGGGAAAAGAGAGTGACAGTATTCTTTTGCTTGCTTTATCATGCTTTATAATGGAGTGGGGTTTATATACATAAGGTGGAAAACCAAAGTTACTAGAAGCACGGAGGGACAAAACACAGGATGAGGTGGGTATTTTGGATAGTAAAGGAGAACAAAGAGGAGAATGGAGGCCACGACCATGGTGGTGGCTGGCCCAGTTGTTGGTGTGACAATGAAGACATACAATGCATAACAAACCACTTCCTCATCAAATCAGTTGACTGTTACCCCTCAGCAACAGGGAGAAAACTATTCATAAATTGATTACCTTGTGGACCCACCCTGAGGGGCTCATTTAGTCTTTTCATATTTCAGCAACTGAGGTTATCAAGCGATAATAAGGGATTCCTGGGTTTTCAGATTGGTCTTAGAGGATTATTTTATTTATTCGTGAATTGAAAAGAGATAAGAAAAGTTTATAAAAATGGTTAAGATGGTCACTGGGCATGGTGGCGCATGCTTATAATCCCAGCACTTGGGAGGCTGAGGCAGGAGGATCACTGTGAGTTTGAGACCAGCCTGGCCTACACAGTGTATTCAAGGCCAGCCTGAACTACATAGTGAGACCCTGTCTCAAAAAAAAAAGAGAGAGAGAGAGAGAGACAGAGAGAGAGAAAAAGGTGCGCTGGCACCTGCATTTGCGTTATTATTTTGGACTCAGCGGGATAGACTTGTATTCTGAAGCCTTATACCTTTCTTGCCAAGGTTGAGTATATGACTGACACTAAGTCTATCAGACAGTCCCTGGAATTTAAATCTCGGGTAGAGGATTAAGGAGAGAAAAAACGGTAGGAAATCATCCGTTTCAGGGATGGGGTCCTGGAGTTCGGCCACCGTGAAACCATCCCCGTCATCTCCAAGTCCCGGACTACCGGGGGTAGCTTGGCTTGGCACATTTTAGCATCCGGTTCTGCAGCTTTCCTTCCAGATCTGAGGGCTGAGGTCTTTCAGTGAGTTTCCGTTGTGTGAATTGATTAGTGCTATTTATGCTGTTCGCATCTGTAGAACTTTGACTCATTCAAAGGGTGTCCCTTACCACTAGGTAGGTTACAGGAAAATTGTGATACTTTATACTTGTGATACAAGCAATATGGGACCATACTTAGAAGTTATACATTCATTAGTTAAACAACACTTATTTTTGAAAGCCTGTAGGGAATACTTACTAATGATACATACAATGATTTTGGGGCGGGGGTTGAGACAGGGTCTCACTATGTAGTTCGGGCTGATCTTGAACTCACTATGTAGCACATGTTGGCCTCGAACTCACAGCAATACTCCTGCCTCAGCCTCCCCAGTGCTGGGATTCCAGACATGCGCCACCATGCCTGGCAATAAATACCATCATTTTATAAAGAAGCAAACAAGACACTTGAAAAAAGTAACGTACTATTGAACAAATAAACAGGAAATATATTTTTGATAATGTTTTTATGGAAAATATATGAAATAAATAATAGATGCTTTAAAAATATCTGACATCAATTGATTTATTATTTGCTCTTGGCATAATAGAGCATAGATCTTATTCTAGCTGGGGTTATTTCATACTTACTTGCTCATTATTTAGACACTACAGAGAGAACCTGTCTCAAAAACACAAAGCAAAACAAAAAATTAAATGAACAAAAAAAATCCAAGGCTACTGAACTTGATTTGACTCAAGTACTCCCAGAAGTGAGAATTAAAGTGAGCTTAGTCAGGTAGATTTGATAGAATCCAGACTTTGGGGCTATTTATTTTTCCCCTTTTGAAGGTTTAGCAACATTGATGACTTTTGTGCGGGAATAATTCTTGGTATATTTATTTAAGGAAAAAGTCCCAGTTGTTTATCACATTCCATCTGTAGTGTTATCCTGAAGGATCATCAGGTATAATCCTCTTTTATCAACAGACTTAGCATATTACATTACCTTTCTTTTATATGCATTTTTGGCAATGGAAAAGAAGGCTTATTTCTGTCCACACCTGAAGTTCATTGTCCCAGAAATTATGTAAAAGAGAGTAGGAGTTATACAGAATACCAGATGTTGTAACTCACTGGATGGAGTCCGAGCACTTCTCAAAAAGGAGACTAGGACCTCAACTCATCCTACCCTCAACATAGGTTCTTTTGTGTATTTGTGTGTTTTTTGAGGCAGGGTCTCATTATGCAGTTCAGGCTGGCCTTGAAATCACTATGTAGCCTAGGCTGGCCTGCCTCAGCCTCCTGAGTGCTGCTGGGATTACAGGTGTGCCACCATGCCTGGCTCCCACAGTGCAGATTCTTGGCTTGTCACAGAAGAACATTTCAGGATGTGTCAGTGAAAGGCATAGATATGAAGTAGAATTAAATAAATTCACAGAATTAAATAAATCTGAGATGTCTGATGTTTTTGCGTTCTTTATATAGAGAGTAGTCCTTTGCCTGTGGAACAGCTGGCAAAAATGTTTCCCCACACTGTGGGTTGTCTCTTCACTCTGTTGGTGGTTTCTCTTGCTGTGCAGAAGCTTTTTAATAAGATGAGATCCCAATTGTTGATTCTTTGAGATAGTTCCTTGTGTGTTCATAAAGTCTTTGCCAACACTAATGTCTTCAAGAGTTCTACCTATTCTGTCTTCCAGCAGATTGTTTCTGTTTTAATATTTAGGTCTTTGATCCATTTCAGTTTTAGCTTAGTGCATGGTGAGAAACATGCGTCTAGTTTTAGTCTTGGCTGTGGAAAGGCAGTTTTTCCAGGACCGTTTATTAAGAGGCTCTCTTTCTTCCAGTGAAGGTGTTTGGCACCTTCGTCAAAGATAAGGTGGCTGATGGGCCGGTGAGATGGCTCAGCGGCATAAGCGCCTGCCTTGCAAGCGCGAGGGCCCGAGTTCGACTCCCGGATCCCACATACGAAAAAGGGGCCGGTGATATCGCTCAGCGGCACGGGCGCCTGTTGGCGCGCGAGGTCCTGAGGTCGACCCCCCGGTACCCACAAAAAAAAAAAAAAAAAAAAAAAAAAAAAAGATAAGGTGGCTGAGTGCGTCTGGATTGTTTCTGCCTCTTCTAATCTGTTCCCTTGATCCTTGGTTCTGTTTTTTGCCAGTACCATGCTGTTTTTTTTTTTTTTTTTAATCACAGTAGCTTTGTAGTATAATTTCAAGTCAGGGATTGTGATGCCCCCTTCCTTGCCTTTGTTGCCCAGAATTGCTTTTGCTATTCTAGGTCTCTTTTGTTTCCAAATAAATTTTAGGATTGTTTTCTCTAATTCTATGAGGTATGCTGTTGGTATTTTGATCAGAATTGCATTAAATCTGTATAACAGTTTTGGAAGCATGGCCATTTTCACTATATTGGTTCTTTCTACATAAGAGCAAGGGTTATCTTTCCATTTTCTGTTATCCTCTTCCATTCCCTTTACCAGAGTTCTGTAGCTTTCAATGTATAGATCATTCACTTGGTTAGATTGATTCCTACATAGTTCATTTTTTTGATGGTATTGTGAAAGGTGTTGCTTCCCTAGGTTCTCTCTCAGTGAGTTTGTTATTTGTGTACAGGCATGTTATCAATTTTTGAGTGTTGACTTTGTATGGAGCTATGCTATTGAATTTGGTTATTAAATCTAGAAATCTTTGGAGGAGTTTTGGGGTCTTCTATGTAGAGTATCATGTCATCCTCAAATAATGGCAATTTAACTTCTTCCTTTCCTATCCCTATTCCTTTTATTTCTCTCTCTTATCTAATTGCTCTGGCTAAAGTTTCCAGAGCTATATTGAATAAGAATGGTGATAGTTACATCATTGTCTTGTTCCTGATTTTAAAGTGAACGCTTTCAGCTTTTGTCCATATAGTACGATGTTGTCTCTTGGTTTATCATAGATGACTTTTATCAGATTGAGATAAAGACCATCTATTCCAATTTTCTGCAGGTTTTTAAAAATTTTTATTATGCATGGGAGTTGGGCTTTGTCACATGCTTTTTCTGCATCTCTTGAGATGATCATATGGTTTTTGTCCTTGGCTCTGTTAATATGGTATATTACATTTACTGATTTACGTATGTTGAACCATCCCTGCATCCCTGGGATAAATCCTACTTGGTCATGATGCATAATCTTCTTGATGATTTGCTGCATTCTGTTTGCCAGTATCTTATTGAGGATTTTTGCATCTATGTTCATTAAGGAGATTGACCTGTAATTCTCTTTTGGTTGGATCCTTCTCTGGTTTTGGTATCAGGGTAATGCTTGGTTCCAGGAATGAGTTTGGAATTATCACTTCCTTTTCAATTTCATTAAAGAGTTTGAGAAGTAGCAACATTAAGTCCTCTTTAAATTTCTTGTAGAATTCAGCAATGAATCCATCAGGGCCTGGGCTTTTCTTTGTTGGTAGGTTTTTAATTACATCTTCAATTTTATTGACTAATATTGGTTATTCAGAATTTTATATCTTCTTGGTTGAGCTTTGGTAATTCATATCTATCTAGGAATCTGTGCATTTCTTCTGTGTTTTCTACCTTATTAGAATACAGGTTTGGGGCCGGTGAGATGGCTCAGTGGCATAAGCGCCTGCCTTGCAAGCGCGAGGGCCCGAGTTCGACTCCCGGATCCCACATACGAAAAAAGGGCCGGTGATATCGCTCAGCGGCACGGGTGCCGGCTGGCACACGAGGTCCTGAGGTCGATGCCCGGTACCCACAAAAAAAAAAAAAAAAAAAAAATAGAATACAGGTTCTTGAAATAGGTATTGATGATCTCCTGGATTTCTGCAGGATCTATTGTGATTTCATCCATTTCATTTCTAATCACATGGATTTGAGTCTTTTCTTTCCCTTTTTTGATAAGGCTGGCTAAGGGTTTGTCAACTTCATTTAATCTTTCAAAGAACCACCTTGATTCATTGATTCTTGTGTTGTTTTCTTAGTCTCCATTGCATTAATTTCTGCTCTGATTTGTATAATTTCCTCCCCTGTATGAGCTTTGGGCTTGACTTGTTCTTTTTTTCTAAATGCTTGAGATTTATTAGGTGGTTTATTTGAGCTCGCTCTAGTTCTGATATGGGAATTCACTGCTATGTTTCCTTCATAGGACTGCTTTCATTGTGTCCCACAAGTTCCAGTATATTATATTGACATTATCATTTAATTGTAGAAACTATTTAATTTCTTCTTTAATTATCTGTGATCAATTCCTTGTTCAGGATGGTGCTTTTTTTTTTTTTTTTTTTTTTTTTGAGACAGGATCTCACTGTGTAGTTCAGGGTGGCTTAAACTCACTATGTAGCCCAGGATGGCCTTGAACTCACAGCAATCCTCCTGCCTCAGCCTCCCGAGTGCTGGGATTACAGACGTGAGCCACCACACCTGGCCATGGATGGTGTTATTTAATTTCCATGTGTTTATGAAGTTCTTGTGGTTTCTTTTCCATTAATTTCCAATTTCATTGCTCTATGGTCTGATAATATGCATGGGATAATTTCAATTTCTTTACATTTATTTAAGCGTGTTCTATGAGCTAGTATGCAGTCTATTTTGTGCAGCTGAGAAAAATGTGTATTGTGTGGGCTCTGTAGACATCTACTAAGTCCATTTGTTTAAAAGTTTGGTTTCATTCTGATATATATATATATATTTTTTTTTTTTGTGGGTACCAGGGGTCGAACTCAGGACCTCGTGCGTCAGCAGGTGCCCATGCCGCCAAGCGATAGCACCAGCCTGTTTTTTTTTTTTTTTTTTTTGTATGTGGGTACCAGGAGTTGAACTCAGGGCCTCACGCTTGCCAGACCGACGCTTATGCCACTGAGCCATCTCACCGGCCCTCATTCTGATATTTCTTTATTTCTTTTTCTAGTTCATCTATTGTGACAGTGGCATATTGAGGTCCCCATTACATTGTATTAGTGCTTATTTGATTTTTCACATCCATTAATATTTGTTTTACATAGTTGGACCCACTGGGTGTTTGTGCATATATATTTATGACTGTTTTCTCTTCCTCTTGTATTATTCCCTTAATAAGTATATAGCAATGTTCTTTGTCTCTCCTATTCTGTCTTGGCTTGAAATCTTATCTGCAAATACAATAGCTACCCCTGCTTTTATCCAGGTTTCCATCACAAGGAGAATTGTTTTCCATCCTTTGACTTCCAGTCCATGAATTTCTTTTTGAATTAAATGTGTTTCTAGTATGCAGCATATTGTTGGATCTTGTTTTTTGATCCATTCTGTCAGTCTGTTTCTTTTGATTGATGAATTGAGACCGTTTATGTTTATGGTTGTAACTGATGTGTATTGACTTATCTTTGTCATGTTATTTTCATGTTGTTGGTTCCCCCTTTTTCCCCTCTGTTTAACTATTTGCCTTGCCTGATGGATTCCTTCTGTTGGGGTTCATGGAGTTGTAGTCCTCCTTATCTCTTTGTAGAATGTCCTTCAAAATATTTTAGAGTGCTGGTTTGGTGGTCATGGATTTTGTCAGGTGTTCTTTGTCATGGAAGTATCTTATTTTCTCATCAATTTTGAAAGATAGTTTTGTGGAGTACATCAATCTGGGCTGGAGGTTGTTTTCTTTTAGGGCTTGAAATAATTCACTTGTAGCTCTCCTTGACTTAAGGGTTGTGTTGAGAAGTCTGCTGTGATTTTGATGGGCTTTCCATTGTAGGTGATTTGTTTCTTTTCTCTAACAGATTTTAATATTCTGTTCTTGTGTTGAATTTCTGAAATCTTGACTATTATATGCCTTTGCATAGACATTTTTTTGATCATGTCTAATTGAAGTTCTATATGCCTCACTTATCTGTATGTCAGATTTTTTTCCATGCTTTGGAAGTTTTCTGCCATCACTTCTGTGAACAGATTTTTTTTTATGTCGTTTGTGCTATCTCCTGCTTTTGCATTGATTCCAATCAATCTTATGTTATTCTTCTTTGCATCATCTAGCAGCTGTTGGATTCATTTTTCACGCTTCTTTGCTATTTTTAAGAAATCTTTCTTTTCATGATGGCTACTGAAATACTGTCTTCTATATCTGATATTCTGTCCTAACATTGGCTCATTCTGCTTCATGTATTATCAATGGACTTTTTAGGTGGATATCTGTTTGAATCTGTTTCATAGATTCCATTTGCTTCCTATGTTGAGTGTTCATGGTTTCCATCATTTTCCTAAACTCCTCTATTTTTTTATCTGTATCTGCTCTAGAGTCACTAAGCATGTCTTTCATTATGGTCACCATCTCTGTAATCATCTGATAAATCATTAATGATTTCATTTTTTTTAGAGCTTCATTCATCTACTTTGTTACTTCTACTGTTACCACTTGAGAAAATAATGGTGGGTGGCTTTCAAATTGTTCCATCTCATTGACCCCTGGGTTTGCCTTTGGTGAGCTGGAAGTCTGGAGTTACATCTTGCATAAATGTCTTCTCATTTTTTATTTTATTTCTTTAGTTTAACTCCTGGATTGATGCTTGTGAATTGCTTATGGTAGGTAGCTTTTTTGCTAGTATTGAGAACCCTTAGGAAATGACTACTTCTCAGATATGTCTTGTAGCTGTAGCTGTATTTTGGGTTTTGAGTCTGTTGCAAGAGGCTACTGCTTCAATTTATTAAGGATGAGAAGTTGCTGCCTATTCAGCAAAGCCCCTGGCTCTTTGGCACTGGCCTAGAGTATTGTTTATGACTCTTAGGCAGTCTGAGTCTTGGCATACTAGGAAGAACAATTGATAAGAATAATTATGTCACCTTGGGTAAAGTAGTACAATCAACAGTAACAATAGCATCAAACACAGCCTAGAAAGTGAGAAGCTGTGGTGACTATTAATTTGGAACGTTTAACTATATGAACTATATTTGTGGTTATATAACAAAATCTTTTAAAAATCCCCCAAAATTGTATACAGTAAAAATACTCTCAATATGGCAATTTTACCCTCAGGGAGAAACTTTAAAAGGGTTAATAGGAAACAATAAAGAAGCAGAAGAAGAGGAAAAAATTAGAAGCAAGACTGGAGGACAAAGGAAGATTATGTGAACGTGGGGAACTGGTGAAGAAGACAGGAGGGAAAGAGAGAAGGAAGAAATAAAAACAAGAATGGAACAGAACAACAACAAGAAAACTAGAAACAATATTTACACTCATACAAAAATAAGAACAATGAAATAAGAAAAAAAAAAAAAAAAAAAGAAAACTAAAGCCAAAACCAAAAAAACAAGAAAAGAAAAAAAGAAGAAAAGAAGAAAAAAAGTCACTTTCTTAGTTACTTTTCTTGTTGCTAAGACAAAAATACCCAACATCCAAAGTTAAAGGAGGCAATATTTATTTGGCTCACAGTTTGTAGAGGTTTCAGTCCATAATCGGCTGGCTCCAAGGCAGGGTGGCACATGGCAGAGGGGCAACAGTTCATGGCAGGCAGAAAACAGCAAAAGGAACAGAGAGAGAGAGAGAGAGAGAGAGAAGCCTCTTTCAGTCTCTTACATTGTATCCAGTCCACTGGGATCAGGGCAGTGCGAATCCAATCAGTGGACTGATCCAGCAATCACACACCCTTTATCCCAGCACCCTTAATCCCAGCATTGAACCATGACTCAATCATACACTCTAGATTCACCCACCTCCAATAAAACTCCACGACTGCATGAGGCTTTGGGGAGACATCTAGACACAAGCCATAACAGTCCTCTTCAGGGCGTGTCTCAGCTGTCACTGGTAGATGGAATGGGCAGACAGAGCCCAGATCCATGCTGATTAATCCCAGCAAGCCAACAGTAGATTTATGGCAGGGTAATGAATAATCCCAGCAAGCCTGCACCTTTAGTTCCTTTTAAGTGTAGGCTGGTTCCTGGCTGTGAGGGCGGAACCCAACTTGTTCAGCCTACAACACTCTGTGTGCCTCTCCTTGGTTTAAACTCAGCTCCCTGACAGCTTGAACTCATGTTCCTAACCTCCTGCAGACTTGAACTCTGTTTCACCTCACCCTGACACTGGATGCTGCTAGATGGAGCCCAGTGGCAGCTGCTCTGAGTTCCGAGCTCTGTTGGCTCCTTTCCAAGATGGCTCCTGGCCAATCGCCCTCTCCTATGGGACCTCTGAACCCAAATAATTCATCAACCACTGCAGCCTGCTGCATCCACTGCTCCGTTCTGCTGGTACTTTTCTCCTGGGAGGCCTCTGGGGTCGCTAGTAGTCACTGTGAGTCCAAGCAGCCCCTCCCATGAAGGGAGTCAGGGCTCAGGGAGAAAGCACCACCTGCCACCTCCTTCTTCTGCCTTGAGGTCTCTCTCTTCGCTCTCCCTGTGGACTCCAATTCTTGCTTCAGATCCTTCCTGGGTCCCGGGGACCCACTTCCCTTCATCTGCTCTTCCTTGTGTTGCTACATTCCAGTGTTTGGAAAACAAACCTTGAGAGGCTGTTTCTCTGCTGTTCACCACTCTGCCATCTTCCTGGAAGTCATGGCCACCCACAGGGTCGGGTGTGGAGGAGTGCAGGGTCTGTCTGCACACCTGAGACCTGCAGGGTCCTGTCGAAGGTCTGGAGCTCGCTGCGGTGTCCCGTGAGAGTCTGTATCAGGAAGCTGATGGGTCTTAACATGAATTTTTAAAAGCATATATTTTAGGTAGGGGCTAAAAAAAAAATGAATATTTTCTACATACTCAGTTATCAAATGACCTTTCGGTACACAGCTGGTACCTTGTTTGCTCTGTCTCTTTAGTTGCCCTATCATCTTGCCAATACTACTTATTCCAAAATCGTGTTCCACTGTTGGGTAAATCTTCCAATTATGGCCCCTGCCCACACCAGCTTTTGTAAATTAGCAGTTACCTTGGGTTGCTTGGGGGAGGAGCCATGCAGACACTCTGCTCTGTCACCCTCTGCTTTCCTACCATGGCATTTACCATTGGCGAGACTCCGAGGCTTTGGGGGTTTGGATTTTGTTCATTTCTGTAACAAGGCTTGATTGAGTTCCTACTGCTTGCCCCACACTGTGTAGGGAGAGGTCAGAGAGCAGGGCTGATCTCAGAGAACCTTGCTCAGCTGCAAATGGCAGCAGAGTCAAAGATGGGTAGGGTGACTTCAGTTAGTGTTGCCAGAGAGGGAAGGCTATTCTGATTGGGTTTCTTTTACTCTTATTTTATTTATTATTTTTAAAGTAAATAACAGCTTTATTGAATGAAAGTTTGCATACTATATAATTTGCAGACTTAAAGTGTACAATTCAGCAGAATTTAGCATACTGACAGAGTTGTACAACCATGACCACAATCGGATTTAGATCATTTTTCTTATCCCAAAACAAAACACTCTACCCTCTAGCTATCCTCTCCCAACCCCTTACCCCCTAACTCTGGTAAACACTGAACTACTGTCTATTTCCATAGATTTTCCTATTCTGGAAATTTTTTTTATTCAACATAGACCTGCTCATAGCAACAATAAAGACTTTAACATACCCAAAGAGATGGAAATCCTGCAAAGTGAGCTCTCACACCATATTGGAGTGAAACTAGAAACTGACAGCAGAAACACACTTGAAATACAATGACTTCTTTCTTTCTTTTTTCCTATTATCTGCCTTTTACATCATACCTTATTTATATACAGTTTTGACTTTTTCATATAAGGGAAACCATGCAATGTTCAAGCTTATGTGTCTGATTTACTTCCCTTAACATTGTGGTCTCAAGGTGCATGACTGGATTTCTCTTAAACTGCAGTCTACTCAATAAGAAGGAGATAAAAGAAGTGACCTGGACCTTTGTACATCTTATTAGGCAAAAGAATTTACTTTTCCATTCTTTCCTTTCCCTCTCCCCCCTCCTTTGTTCCCCTCCCCATTTGAACATTTTCTTCCTATTTCACAGTACCTATTATACATTTTGGTCCTTATTTACACTTTCAGTTTCTCACACGAGAGAAACAATGCGGTATTTACACATATGTGTCTGATTTATTTCACTTGAGAATATGGACTCAAGGTGCATTCATTTCCTTAGAAATGTTTTGAGTGTATCCTTCTTTATGGCAGAGTAGTACCCCATTGTATAAAAAACCACATCTTTAGCTATGCACCAGTTGATGGGCATTTGGGCTGTTTCTAAGATTTGGCTATCACAAACATGGCTCAGTTTTCTTGATCCTTTTCCTGTTCCAGTTTTCTCCCAGTGCTAAGCAATGCTGTAACATCCTAATGTTCCAGTGAAGAATTTTTGCTGTGACCTTTAAATCATGATTTTCCTTTATGTTTAACATCCACGCGGCTGTTCACACTATCCTTGGATCCTGTATCCAGGCAAAGGAAGGACAAAAGCTGCATGAGTGCGACGCAGCTACTTCCTGGCTGAGTAACGCTGACTTAGTGTGTGTTTCATTTGTGAGGCAGGCATGACAATAATACGTACCTCACAGATGGTTGTCGTGAAGAGTAAACAGCAATTCCTCCGAAGTACTCCATGGAAATGCTCTATAGATGTTGCCAATTTTATAGCTCACTTCCTGAATCTATTCCTTTTTCCTCGTCTTTCTTAGGTCTTCAAGACCTTTCTTCAGCTGTAGACACTCCCTTGCACAGAACCCTGCTACACAACTGTGTGCCACACTGACTTGATAATCCCTTCCTCTACCCACTCCACAGTACTCGTGAGCCTTTCCTCTGGAAGTGTCTTTTTACCAGCTGCTATGGCTGAATGGCAAAATGAAAGAGAGTTTGCCTTCGGCAAGGTCAGGATGTAGCTGAGGACAGGATTCACATACATGCAAAATGCTAAGTAACAATATGTGTTCCACAGCCATATAAATTAATAATTTTTTCTATATTTTGAAAATTTTTAGTAGTGTATGTGTGCAGTGTATAATGATTACCTTCTTCATGGGGGGTTGGAACATGTACATAATGCAGCTTAATTCTTTTACTTCCTCTCCTCCCCCTCCCCTCCCTCAATCCTCCCTCCTTCTCTTGGGCCCCTTCCTGTTTGCAAAAGATCTACCTCCCTGTTTCCTATTATATATCTTTTATTTTTCTCTTTAAATTATTTATCCTTTGGGTTTCTCATATAAGATAAAACATGAGTCACAAGACTTACCTGTGTGCAGCCTGCTTACAAGATGTATATTCCCTTTCCTGTTTTCAGATGTACATAGTGCTTACTCAGTTTTCCCTTTGATTATTTTTTAGACAGGGTTTCACTATGCAGGTCAGGCTGGCCTTGATCTCACTTTGTAGCCCAGGCTGGCCTCAAACTTGCAGCGATCCTCCCGCCTCGGCCTCCTGAGTGCTGGGATTACAGGTGTGCACCACCATGCCTGTAACCGTACCCTTCAATTCTTTTTTTTTTTTTGTGGGTACCGGGGGTCGACCTCAGGACCTTGCACGCCAGTGGGCACCTGTGCCGCTGAGCGATATCACCTGCCCTTTTTTCGTATGTGAGTTCTGGGAGTCGAACTCGGGCCCTTGCACTTGCAAGGCAGGCGCTTACGCTGCTGAGCCATCTCTCCAGCCCCCCTTCAATTCTTATACTAACCTCCTTGTTAGGTTTTCTGAGAAGGGGGCGTATATTTACAGTAGGATGTTAATGTACAGGCCCTGGAGTTGGAAGATTCTTTGCTCTGTGACTTTGTACCTGTGAGATATTGGGGAAGCTCTCATTTCCTCATTTATAATGGGATAAAATGGCATTGTGTGTGGAGCTAATGTGGGATTTAATGACATAATCCACATAAACTTGTAACACAAAACCTGGTGCTTATAAGTGGTCAATAAACAAAGCTACAATCATAATGGTGTTTTACAGAGCTCATAGTTTGTGAAAAATGTATAATTTACAGGATATCTGAAGGCACACTGTGATATTTAAATATTTCCCAAAATGAGACATTAATGTTTATAAATACAGCAACTATTAACACTGGAACTAGTATCCAGTAGCCTCTCAATAAGCGTCTTGTTTCAGACACTTCTGATCACACTTCATTCCGTGGAATATAGTGTTTGCTGCTAGATTCGAAATGAAATTAAAAGCAAAACCTTTACGGAATCTACAGAATGAAAGAGGTAGCAGAGTTAAAGGAAAGTAAAAGTTCTGCTTATGACACATTTTTTTTTTTTCTTTAGAAGTAGAGCAGAGTGATTTTAAATTTTTCAAGTGGTATTTCTCTTTGGAAATTGGATCACAAGCCTTTCATTAGTTGGCGGGACGCCAGTTCTCAAGGACTTTCAAATGTGGATCTATAATTAAAGTCAGAAATCGGAACCACAGAGTCAGAGAGACATTTTCTTAACATGTTCCGCTCTTTCTCTTGATTTCGTTTGACACTGTGACTCCCGGTAGCATACAGACATGCAATACACGTATAAATTCTGCGTACCCTTTACACATTTTACACGGAGTCAGTGATGATGTAGCACTTAGAATGACAAATTACTACAAGCTGCTGTTTTGGGGTAAATACAGAGATCCCAGGAGTCAAAGAGCCACTCCTTCTCTCTCCCTGTCCAAGGACTCCTAAGACATAATGACTCACTTCTACTGTTGGAAATTAAATCTATCTCTGAAAAGCAATTTTTGTTTTATAAAGTCATAGTTTGCAAGACTTCCGAAATCATCCCCAGGGACTCCTTGAAGATGCATCATCCGAGAACTGATACCTGAATCAGAGGGTGGTTATTCCGGGGCTCAGCCGTGTTTCCCCAGTAGACACGTGAGTTTGCTTTACAAAACCAGAGGGTGATGCCAAATGGCTGAAAGACTCATAGCCAAATCATGGGTGGAATCGTGGTGGTGCAGGCCTATGGTCCTAGCTACCTGGGAGGCTGAGGCAGGAGAATCTCAAGTTTAAGGCCATCCTGGGAAATGTAGTGAGGCCCTGCCTCAAAATAATACTGGGTTTGATCCCCAGTACCAGGGTTGGTTGGGGTGAGGGAAAGAAATCTTTCCTTTAGAAGCAGGCACAGCTTTCCTCAATAAGAAAATCCCTAGATCCAGCGTACACAATGGCTCAGTGTTGCCATCATCTCAACGCCTAGATTAAATATCACAAACTAGATTATCAGACTGAAAACCTGGAGCCCCCTGCAGAAATGCTGACCTCACACTACCAGGGTCGAAATCTAAGGCATGTTTCTCCTATCCAAAATGAAGGGCTGGGGAAAAGAGAAAGAAGATGGGCTTTTCAGCTTAGAAACTAAGTGACGCTTCTGTTTGCATCTTCCTACATTAGAGTAAGCAGTCTGTGATCATTGCTTCCCCTACTTTTACATTTCCTCAACTTCCCAGTAGTTTTGTAATGAAAGTTCTTTTCATTTTATTGTAAACTCACAGAGGGATTTGGGACCTCACTTTCCTAACAGCACACAGACATTTAGGGAAAAGTAATATGATGACAAACTACACCAGTTTTCTCGCCAGTCCTAGCTGGGTTGAGGAACTGGTTTGGAGAGAGGAAAGAGGGACCCTAAGACCCTGGAGAAATGTTGAAGAGTACCCCCAGGGCTCACGTCTATAAACATAACCCGAGGCAGAAAATTCTGTAGTCTGCAAAGTTCAAAGCCAAATCAGCTTTCAGACAAAAATGACACTTCTTTCTTGGCTTTACAAGACAGAATTTTAAAGAGTATATAACCTCAAACATTTTGAAAAGTGCAGTCATTTCTCAGAAGTACTCAGCCTGAAGTGGGGCTTTCAAGTTGTATTTAGACATGAAACTCAAGCCAGGACACCTGTGTGTTTACTGAACTTTATATAGACGCGTATTTACTTGGCAACCACTGATACTGTTTCCCACGAGGACACACTGTTCTCTGACTGGAAAAGGTTTGCTGCCTTAAATGTCAAGGCTGGGCCTGTCACCCCTTCTACCCCAGCAGGGTTGCTACATCACCAGCCTTACAAACAAAGTCATCTGGAAAGGAGTTAGGACAGAAGGGTGTCTTTTTACGCACAAGCCCCGTCAGAACTGTCTGCCTTGCTGCTTATGCTTAGATCACTAGTGGCTTTAAACATGTAACCACGGTTAATCGCACAATTGTTGGGAGATGCGAAGTCACTGTATAATTACTGCCATTTTCAAAGGAATTAGCATGCAGTTACCATGAACAACATGTTCGAGTTTGTGGAAACGATGCAATTAAATTGTCTCAGGATAATAAATTAAAGGTAGCATAAGCTCATATAACAGCTACTCGCAGGAGGGGCTGGCTGGGAGCACATTTATTATTGAGATCGCTTTGAACTTACTAACATCTGTACTCAACACGAAGTTGAGCACATGCCCACATTTACAAAATAGGTGCTTTAGGAAGTGAGAACATACCTGGTTAAGGAAAAAAAACGAGGTAGAATATAGAAGGAGGAAAACATAGTGAAAATATGCCAAATCACACTCATTTGGAGTTGAAATAGAATAGCAATAAGACAGATGTACGAATCCCAGTGAGTCCACACTAGCACTTGTAGAAATTCAGTTTACAAGCACTTTATCAGGAAGCATCTATTGTGATTAGGAAGATATCCTTGTACATGTTTAGAAGCTTCTTGATTATTTATGATGGATTAAAATGTTCTTTAACTCCTGTGTCTTCTCCCATTCATATTTATTTTTTTAATTAATTTATTTTTTTTTGTTTTTTCTTTTTTGTGGGTACCGGGGGGTCGACCTCAGGACCTCGCACGCCAACAGGCACCCATGCCACTGAGCGATATCACCGGCCCCTTTTTCATATGTGGGTTCCGGGAGTTGAACTCGGGCCCTCGCGCTTGCCAGGCAAGCGCTTACGCTGCTGAGCCATCTCACCGGCCCTCCCATTCATATTTAATAATGACTGGCCTACGTTTTATTTATTTATTTATTTATTTATTTATTTATTTATTTATTTATTTATTTTTCTAGTACTGGGAATTGAACCCAGGACCTTTGCATTGAACGACATACTCAGCTTTTTCAAATTTTTTCTCCCTAAATCGTTGAATTGCCCAGGCCAGGCTTGAATTTTTGATCCTCTCGCCTCAGCCTCCCAGAGTGCTGGGATTGCGGGTATGTGTTACTATGCCTGGAAATTTGCCTAGATTTGTCTAATTTTAAAAAGAAACAGTTGTCGAGTTTGTTGTTCTAATGGAAAGTTTGAGAGGATTACGGAGTTCACTGGTCACCTTTGGACCTCTTTCACCAGTCTGCTCTGGTGCGTTTTGAGGAAAAGACACAGGGTCTCCCAGTTTAGGGAGAATTGCTGCTACTGAAGGGCTAACTTCACAGAAGCACTGAAATGGACCCGGCAGGCCCCGGGTCTTGGGGACCTCTCGGGTCTGTGTCAGGAGCACTCCGTCGACATGTTCAGAGTGCAGAAGAGGAAGCTCATGCTCAACCGCAGATACCCAGGCAGCTGGTAAGGCATTATTTCTGGACGCGACTGTGAGGGAGCTTTTGGAAGGGATTAGCTTCCGAAGCAGTGAACTGAGTGAAGAAGATGCACCTGACCAATGCGTTGGTATCATCTACCCCTGAAAGCTTGAATACAGCAAAAAGACAGAAGAACGGCAAATCCGCTCTTGCTCTTGGGCTGGCACGTCTTCCGTCTTTTGCCTTTAGTCTGTGCTCCTGCTCTGCAGGTCTTCGCGCTCGGGCTGCTTCTCAAGCCTTTTCGCTTGTGTTGGGCATCACCGCTGGCTTTGCTGAGCCTCCCACCTGCAGACAAAGACCGTGGGACTCTTTAGTTTCCACAGGCTGTCCGTCATCCATCTGTCCATCCATCCGTCCATCCGTCTGTTCATCATCTATCTATCATCTATCTACCACCTATCTATTCATCTATATCTATATCCATATCTATCTTCCATCATCTATCATCTATATCTACTATAATGTTTATGTCTACTATGTTTATTTATCTATCCATCATCTATATCATCTATATCTATATATCTTCCATTATCTATCTGTCATCTATCATCTATCTATGTGTCTACCTTATTGGTTCTATTTCTCTAGAAAATGCTGACTAATAAGTAGATATATGACAAAATTCCTAACTATGGTTGGTAGAAGGTTTCAGTAACTGCAAGGAAGAATTTTCTTACCTTTCATATTTTGCTTGATTGGTAATCATAAAATAAGTTTGTACACCTTCTTTCAACACTTGTCAGCATCCTCTCCAAGAGATGGTCCATTCACCTATGTAGGTAAGCACTGGACATCCTTGTTTAGGAATTTGTCCTCTCTCTTAATCGGCCTGCTGTGGCCACTCACTCAATCTTACACAGATCCCCAGTGGGAACATGTAGGGAGGAGACACCGTGGCCTCACCGGAAGTGAGATGGAGGCATATACCTCCGGCCCTTGTGAGCTACGGTCCTCCGGTAGCTGTGGAAAGACTTCAGACCCAATATTTGAGTTTTGATTGAGCCTATAGCACACGTTTGAGTATTCTGTTTTGCTGTGTACACTAAAGTCAATAAAGTGTTTTCCCCAAAGCAAGACCCAGATGGCCAATCTGACAAACAGGACTTCGGAGCAAATGGCATTTTCTCAATGATTTTTACGTTTGAAAAATAACCTATAAACTTAATTATCTTTGAATTAATGAAAACTCATATTCAAGCTATTTATAGCTATATCTATCTGTCATCTATCAAATTTCTAGTGGTACCTTAAGTTGTGTAAATATGACATTCTTTATCTTTAGCAGAATGTGTTTTTTTAATGTATCACATGAAAAGTAAACTTTATAGAACAAAAACATTCATTTATGTTAGTTAAAATGTACTATGAATTGATTTCATGATCCATTTTCTATTCCTGAAATGATTACATTTTAAAAATAGCAATACAATAGTTTTTCAACATAATAATGACACTTTAAAAATATTAATGTTTAGTAGTATATCATTATTATATTAATGATCTTTAGCAAAAAATTAAATATAACTATATTCTTTTGTCACACTTGTTTGCTATGTCAGTTCAAAATTGGAAGACAGAGTTCTTTTTCAACAGACTCCCCAAAGGGTTTCTGTTATCAGAATAAAGACCAACATTATCTGGCACACTCCAGCTTTTGCCAAGATTTGACACCCTTTTCATTTTTTCCACCAGGCTGCTGGCTTTGTTTGATGCAGAAGAATCCATTTTTGAAGGACAAAAATGAAAACGCACAGCCTTGTAATCACATATGTTCTCACATTTCTTTAGACATTATTGAAAAAAGAAAGCCGAGGGGGCTTATTGGTCAAAGAAAAAGAAAAGGAATGCATATCCCTTTCTGAGAGAAGCTGAGCAGAGAGGTGCTGGCAATGCATCCCTGCTAATGAGGGTCGGAGCAGGGAGCGTCCAAGGATGGAGAGGGCGGACTGCCTCTGCCTCCAGGAACCTGGGCCTCGGGGCGTCATCGAGCAGCTGAGCCTCCCATGTCTCACCTGCAAAGGGAAGATGGTACTTAAATCATAAAGTACTGGGCCGGTGAGATGGCTTAGCGGTGTAAGCGCCTGCCTGGCATTCGCGAGGTCCTGAGTTCGACTCCCAGAACCCACATACGATAAAAGGGCTGGTGATATCACTCAGCGGCACGGGCGCCTGCTGGCGTGTGAGGTCTTGAGGTCGACCCCCAGTGCCCACACACACACACAAAAAAAACAGTGATATAAAGAAATTTTCTTTATTTTTTTGTGTAGGTTAATCTATAAGTAAACATCTTGTAAACTTAGTGCAATTTAAACACCTTCTAAATTTAGTGTAATTTAAAAGGGTAGAGAGAGCATTTGGAAATTGTCTGGCTTTGACATACATTTCTTCTGTGATATACTATTAATCATTTAAGTTTTTGGAACCATAAAATGAAAAATTGTTCTAATATTACTCAAGTTTATTATATAAGGTTCTATTTTATTACTTTAAAGGCTATATACTTTCCATTTTATTTTAGTACCAGAATATATAAAGTGCTTAGGATGACCAAGCCAAGTGGCACAGCCAGAGCGATCCACAGGACAGCAGGAATCGTCATGGTGAGTGATGAAAAGCCCGTGTTCCCAACAGCGCGCTCCCTGGCACCTGCCTGGGGCGGTCGGTCTCCATGCAGGTCACTGGTGATTTTGAGTTTATCTCATCAGAAAAGCAACTGGACATCATAAATACAAAAGCCTCCCTGGTGTGTAATATTCCTTAGCTGATTACACAATTTTAGGATTATAAAAGTATTAGGAGTTTATAAAGCTCATTATCTTCAAAACCATTAGGTTACAAAGAAGGTTCCTCAAGCTTTTCTACCTTCTCTGATGAGGAGAATGGCCGCACATGCTCTTGGTGACTTCTCAGGCAGAGAAATCCAGCTAGCAGAAAATGTCACAGTACATCGTTTTATGGCACATGTATGTATTTTAGGTAATTATAAAAATGATATAATCTTTGACTATATTATCTATCTACCTGTTTTGTGGTACTATGAATTGAACCCAAATCTTTTGCACTAAGCTAGATGCCCAGCCTTTTTTTATGTTTTAATTTTGAAACAGAGTCTCACCCAAGCTGGGCTCAAATTTGTGATCCTCCTGCCTCAGCCCCCCAAGTAGCTGGGATTATGGACATAAGCCACTGTGCCCGGCTTGCTTCTATTTATCCTTCCTTCTTTTGGCTAGGACCATGTCTTTAATTTTGTGTACTAACATGATGTCTGGTACTTAGTAGGTTATTGATATCAGTGTTCTTGCTGAATAAAATAAATGAGTGAATAAATAAGTGAAGGAATAAAGAGCTGACTAGTATTCCTAGGGCTACCTTCAGACGTGTGTCTTGTTAACAGAGAAACACTCGCCTCAGTGACTAGTGACTGATTAAAATCACCAGCTTTCTTCTGTCACCACTGATGCTAGAACTATGTTTTATTTATCCTCATCTGTGTGACTTTGTTATTTCTCAGTAACCCAGTACTCTGTCATGGAGGGCGAGTAATGCTAAGACGACAACCACTCTTACTGCAGTGATGGTTTCCAACCGTGTTTTAGGTGCTGAGGTTGTGCTGAGACCAAGCCGGGGTTGAATGGAACTCGAGACGGTGAGGGAAGGAGGCCGAGGACAAGCTCGACTCACGATGGTGTACATCACCTCCCTTTAGAAAGAAGGTCTGCTCTTCTCCGTTTTTACGTATTCTTGGGCTCCACACAAGATTTGGCTTAAGAAATAGCATACACCACTGAACAAGTTGGAAACTTGTGTTCATAAAGAAGTACTCACTAGAAGGAGCTGTCCTCTGAAGTCCTTGAAGGGTGACAAGTCTGAGTTCTCTTTTTGCCCAGGCTAACTCTTGAAGTAGCAGAGCAAAGCGCACAGAAAGGCTATGCTGTGAGACGGTCCCGGCATTTCCGGATGACTTTTGAGCAGAGAGCATTGCCGGCATTGTTGAAGAACATCTGCAGAATTGCCGTGGGGCAGGAAGCAGCCTGGCTTCCACGCCGGGTTAGTAAAGCTGTTTTCCTCCACCCGCGGAGGTCATGTAGGTGATGGGGTATTTATTGCCTCCTGAGTCAGAGGCGGACAGGCTCCCGGTTGAGATGGTAAAGGCGGTGTGCTTCTCTCTGTAGGGATGGTTGGGGAGGTTTACAAGCAACTCCTTTAAAAGAATGGAGGTTTTCTAAGCTGAGAGTTTGTGAGGGGGAGTGCAGACCCACTGTGTGCGGAACATTTACTCGGGCCACCTCTGCCTCTCTGCGTGGGCCTTGTGCGAACACAACACTCGTGCGGTCAGCTGCGCCGTGTGCAGTGGACTCTGCGAATCCGCCTGCACGCCTCACCTCGCTTCCCGACTCAGCCTGCGTCAGGCTGACCCAGCGGCTGTAGCAGCGACTGCTGTTCAGGGCCTGTGGGCCGCCCGGCAGGCAGGACCTCACCTGCGAAGAATGGCCACCAGCGTGCCTTAAGTAAGACCAGTTCCAGTGTCGCCTGTGCTCCTTGCCCAGCAGGAAAGCCCGGAGTCTTGTGACAGCCATCAGTAGGAGTATTCATAATGACATCTGGGTTAAGGTGTATGAGCCCTTCGAAAACGATAAATACCCTAGGCGCAAAACTACTACTGTCGTTAATATTTCTCTTCCTGCTGTCTTAAGGACAATCTCCAGCCGCCCAAGCAATGTTTTAAGTATGAGATGCGGGTCAGCTTCTACACAGAGTGTTCCTTAAGCTTTATTGCTCGCAAGAATGCCGAGGAGCTGTCGCGAGAGCAGATTGCGGGGTCGAGGCCCTGGGGACTCTGAGGCGTGGGTCAGGAGAGTGGGACGGAGTTGCTTATGAGAGAGGCTCCAGCGACTCTGACGTTGCTAGAGCATACTGCGCTCCAAGAAACACGATTTTAAAAGCCCACTAGTGTCTTTAAGCAAAACAAAATAGTGGGCAAAATGCACAACATAATCTGTGCCTTTCCTTGAAGAGTGACGGGTTTGATGGGGGAGGCCTTGGGGACACACATGTGCCCACAGTCTGACACCTGAACACAGCACTTGGTTCTGAAACACTGGAACCACCCCAGAGCTCCTTGCTAAGGACACTGCTGTGACCCTCCCACCCACGAGAGTAGGTATTACTGACACCAGTCCAGAAGTTACCCACCTTAGGGAGAGGAAGTGTTTCAGTCCTGGACATTTGGGCAGGAAGCCCTCTTTTGAAATTTCCTTAGTCTTGAACACGGGATCGCAGTGCCAGTTGGAAGCTACATGAAGCCTCCCTGCCGAAAAAAGGACCGAGGGCTTCTAGAAAGCTCTCTCATCCTCGTCTGATGCACCGTTGTGTGCAGTCAGTGAGCTCTCGCATGTGGGCAGTTTTCTGGGACTTTCTGCTTTTGTGGTACTGGAAATTGAACTCAGGACCTTCACACCGAGCTACATCCCCAGCCTGTCTTATATTTTCTGTTTTGAGACAAGGCCTTGTTAAGTTGCTAATTGCCCAAGCTGGGCTTGAACTTGACATCTTCCTGTCTCACCCTCTTGGAGTGCAGGAATAACAGGAGTGGGCCACCATGAACTTCTGCTTGTTTAATTTAAGATGCATGTGTTGTCCATGGGTTAATTCTGATATATTAATGTATAGAATTATATATCAATTGATATGTATTAATCACAATACATTAATTATCATTATCCTACCTTTAAAATTTTATATAATTAAAGATGTGATTAAGGTAGGATGAGTTTCCTTAGAGTGGGCACTAATCCAGCATGACTGATGCCCTTCTAACATGAGGAGCTTTGGACAGATGCAAAGAGAGCAGGCTGTGTGGAGACACAGACAGAAGCTGGTCATCTACAAGTCAGTGAGCAAGACCTCCGTGGAAAGCAACCTTCTGACGCTTCAACCTTGGACTGCTAACCTTCACGAATGTAAGAAAAGAAATACATTACCCCTTCCTGGGGCTTAGTCGCTTTTAATTGTCTATTGTGTTACTTGCTGCTGATTACATTCCTAAGACGGATTCCTGTTTGTCCTGTTCATCTCTCTGTTCTTAGTGCCAAGAATGGTGCCTGGCACGTGGGGAATGGTCAAAGAATGTTTGGTGAAAGAATAAGCAGGGAATGGATTTTAGTTCAGATGCTACGCATCATTCCTCAAGTACTGGGGGAAAATCAGTTTCTGTTACTCGAGTCCCCTGGTCCCTGCAGAAGGCACACGTGGAATTTCCTTGCGGGCCACTCGGACTGTGTCCTGCATATATTAGAATGGCCTTACTTACGCACTTTCTACCAGTGTTTTAGGGCCTTTTAGTGGGCTATACCTTAGACAATAGCACTTACAAAGATTACTGTTTCATCTAGTCAGTAAACCATTTTGGATAATAATCAAGATTCCCTAGCCTTGGACAAAAGAATTACTAGATTATTTCAGTGTGAGCGTTTTGCTCTAAGGAACAAGTCTAGTATTAGGGAGTTCTGGTTTATTTATTCAAAAATACATTTTTGGCTGCCTACCACATGCCAGGAATTGTTCTATGATCTAGTTTTTAAAAAGTAGCAATTTGAGCTAAACCCTCAGAATCTCATGGTGTTTACATTTAGTCTGCAAAGAGGTATGTACAGGGTAGAAAGTAAATAAATACACGGAAGTAGATAAATATAGACCACGGTAAGGGGAATATGGCAGGGAAAGGAAAAGGAGGCTGGGATTATATTCAGGGGCTGGGAATAGGATGCCGAGTTTACAAAAGGTGGCTGGAGGAGCCTGTCTGAGGAGGTGACCTTACACAGCGTCTAAGGAGTGAATGCATCAGCTGGTCCTCCTTCCAGGCAGGGCTTTCTGCTCTGGATGCTGAATGGTGGCCACCAGACTCTCCAGGGGTCGGAGGAGCTTGTGTGTCACAAAGGGAGCCAAAAATGGGGTGACTGAGTGACGTGGGTGCAGCCCAACACGGGACCTACCTGACAGGTATTTCCGGTTCAGAGTTTGCCCATCAGGCCAGCTGAGACTCACGACCCCCTGTCCTTTCTCTTCTTTTCACAGGTGGGAATTTCAAGAATACCCTCTCATAAACATTTCACACACAAAAGTCTCTTTCAGAGTCAGCATTCTGGAGAACCCAGTTTGTGACTGGAAGGAAGCCATGTGGATCCCCAGGGGAAGAGCCTTTCCTCAAAGAGGAAACACTAAGCGTAAAGACCATCACGCCAGTGCCCGCATGATGGTGACGTGGCGAACACAGAAGGGCAGAAGGAACGTGGCGTGGGGGCCTTAGGTGGGCACCTCCGGGGACCGGCAAGGGGATGGTTCTGGGGAGAAGGTAGGAGGCAGCCAGAAAAGTGGCAGTGAAATGGAAGTAGCTCTGCTTTTGAATTCAAATGCAAGTTTGACAAGACTGAGCCTTCCAGGACTCTGGAGCTTGTGAGTTTCTCACTGGTGAAAGTGCCCGGTGACTCCTCGAGCTGAGGGACAGGTGGGTCAGCTTTCAGACGGGAGTCTCTTCTCTCTGTTCCATCGCTCCCCAGGCCACCTCTCCTCCTTCTCTGTTGTTGGGGGCTTCAATCTTCTCACACATTTTCATTTTCACATTCGAGGCTCCCAGAGGGAAAGAAAACAGCTTTGCTCCATGAGGGCTCTATGAGGGCTCCGCATGTTCTCACAGTTAGACAGATTACAGAAGTTAATCATTGACAATAGGTAATACCCAATCACCTCATCCCCAAACAGGACAAAATGCTGCACAATGCCTTAAGCTCAATGAGAATTGGTTACGGCACCCATTTTTTG
The DNA here is from genome assembly GCA_028451465.1 of Erethizon dorsatum. Lineage (NCBI taxonomy): Eukaryota > Metazoa > Chordata > Mammalia > Rodentia > Erethizontidae > Erethizon > Erethizon dorsatum. The sequence continues at coordinate 57,161,765 of CM051830.1, read as the reverse complement.
TTTTTACAAAAGGAAATAATTCTAAGGTTGTTTATCTTTAATTTTTAATCTTTTTATTCGTATATGTTGTAGTACATACTGATTATATTTATCTTTGGGAGTTTGTATGTGCACATAACACATCTTAATTTCTGGGGACGGTCTCCTAGCCCTTCTATCTCTCCCCACTCCCTCCAACTCTGGTTGGAAGGTATGTGTGAGAATTTGACATAGCCTAACTTTTATGTGACTAAAAAAGCCCCCATATTGTGTGTTCTGATTTTCAAACTATTTTAATTTGTTTCAGTGTGGTCTGTATGCAGTATCTCATTCACAACAATAGCTTTAATTGAGGGAATTGTTTGCCTTTGAATAGCTTTAACTTTTTTATCTAAGCACTTATTCAGATACCATGTGCAAATTGGTACTTTAACTACTAAGAAAATGACTCCTTTGAGACTAAAGATTAATGTAGGCAAGGATACCTTACAATACATAAATTACCATTACCAAGATTAAAGACGCTAAAAGAGAAAGATTTCATAGGAGGTCAGAATTAATGATAATGAAATATTTTGCCTCTATGTTGCTTGAGGTTGTTTTAAGGAAAGAGTGAGAGTAATGACATTAGAGAAAAGGCTCCACAAAAATGTGAGCTTTATGGGCTGCAGTTTTGCTATGTTTTATACCTTCCTGTATCTGCAATGAGTACAGTAGCATCTGGCACACAGTAGATGCTCAATAAATAATTGCTAGTAAGTGATGGACTGCTTATAAAATAGATGATTGGGCTGGTGAGATGGCTCAGCGGCGTAAGTGCCTGCCTTGCAAGCGCGAGGGCCCGAGTTCGACTCCCGGATCCCACATACGAAAAAGGGGCCGGTGATATCGCTCAGCGGCACGGGTGCCTGTTGGCGCATGAGGTCCTGAGGTCGACCCCCCGGTACCCACACAAAAAAAATAAATAAATAAAATAGATGATCTAGGTTTTGTAAACTTGGCAAAATTAACCTGAAGATTTCAGATGAGGTATACTTTAGGATTCCATTTAGCTCTCACATTTTATTACTTAGGAAAAAAAGAAAGAAAGGAATTGTAACCATACCTCCTATCTGACTTTCTCTACTTTATTAGATGCATCCATGTATTCCATATCCATGTATATCATCAATCAAAGATAGGGAAGGGCTGGTGAGATGGCTCAGTGGCGTAAGCGCCTGCCTGGCAAGCGTGAGGGCCCGAGTTCGACTCCCAGAACCCACATACGGAAAAAAAAAAGGGCCGGTGATATCGCTCAGCAGCATGGGCTCCTGCTGGCGTGCGAGGTCCTGAGGTCCACCCCCGGTACCCACCAAAAAAAAAAAAAAAAAAAAAAAGATAGGGAAAAATTGAATCTGTACTAAACATGTATAGACTTTTTTGCTTGCTATTATTCCCTGAATAGTATGGCATAACAACTATTTACAGAGTTTTTACATCCTGTTTGGTATTATAAGTACTTTAGAGATGACTTAAAGTACATGAAAAGATGTGCGTAGGTTATGTACCAGTGCTACATCATTTTACATAAGAGCACCTGTAGATGCTGGTGTCTGTAGGACATGTTGACCTAGAAGAAAGCCTCTCTGACTACTGAAGCACAGCTGTCCTTCTGCTGAGGTAGGATTGGCTGAATAGCTGGTAATGAATATTGCTAGTCTTCTCAGCATCCATTCCCTCCTTTTCCCTGTCTAAGAGTTCGTAAATTTTCATCCCTGCTGATGTGCTTTAAAAGCAGTTGATCACCAAGAATGGACCACGATGGGCTACGTAAATCCTCATAAGCCCCTCTCCCTCAGTGCCGTGCTTGGTTGAGGCCTGAGTTGTCTAATCCAGCCAGTTGAGCGAACAGTTACCTGGCCACAGGACGGTCAGAAATAGATGCGAGTCTCCGTCTGGGCCAGTGAGGCAAAAGGGGAGATTTGATGAGGATTTCTGGGAAGTTATTTCTTGCGTTTTTCTAGATTGCTACTAGAAGACCAGTGCTTTCTTGTCTGTGCAGTTTTGTGTGTGGCTAAAGCCTAGCACCGTTGCAAGAAAGTGCTGGTGTGCAGGCTATCAGCCTTAGAATAAGTTCCCAGTATGGAAGATAAAGCTGAGAGAGTGAAAAACTAAGTCTTTGGTAAAAAGGAAAGATCTCTTGCATCAAACCACGCTGGACGCTCACTCTCCCTTTTGACTTCCTATTTCATAAGCTAATAAGCTCCTTAACTGTTGACTCAAGATCGTATTTGGGTTTTGCAGTTTCCTTTGAGGAAAAAGTTTGATTTCCTGACTGTTTAGAGTAAGCCATCCCTGGCGGTGGTAAAGCAGCACTTTGAGCGTGGGGTTACTTTTGGATCTCTGTTCCCTAGAGTAATTCTTCCTGCTTACCCCTTACAACTCTATTAGGATAGCGTAATGCAACCTATTTAGAACCGATGATGGAAATTTTGAATTTCTTTAGAATAAAAGCAGGCAAGGGGCCCCTGAAGACTTAGGAAAAACAATACATGAACAGTCATATTGAATTTTGTCACTGGAAAAGAAGCCACTTACCCCTGAGAGGTCCCTCACTATGGGGCCTTTCCCAGTCCCTGGAGACCACTACTCTGCTTTCTGCCATCATGGATTTCCCTACTATTTATTATAGATTTTAAATCTCTTTTTAGCTTAATCATTTACTAACCTTTAAAAATCCTCCCTCTGCTGTAAATGGTTTTTTTTTTTTTGTTTGTTTGTTTAATTTAAATGACTACATACTGAGTGGAGACTCTTCTAATTTATGTGGATATGGATTTGGCTCCATGAATCCTTACAGTGAAAGATACATAGAATGTCCTGTTTAGTTTCCTCTTGTTTTGTCCTTTTGTATAAATCTAGTTCAGTGTACAGAATATTAAAAAGGAATATGAGAGACAGGAGGAGATGAGAGGGGAGGAGGGGGAGGAGGAGGAAGAGGAGGAGAAGGAGAAGGATGATTTTGAAGATAAAACTAGAGAAAAAACAGCCACTGAATGATTCTAAAAAGAATTCGCCTCCCCCCAACAAACCATCATGAGGAAGCAGAACCAGGCCTACATGATGCAAAATATTTAAGTTTCACAGACTAGGATGGGGCCCCCAAGGTATATTTCAAAGAAACCCTCTATTTTCACGTTAAACTCTTTTTTTTTTTGTTCAACAAGGCATGTGATTTTAGGTGTGGATTTTAAATGTTTTCTTAGCCACAAGGAAAGAAGATACAACAATTTCATCATTTTGGGAAAAACAGGAGCATCTCTTTAGGCTTTGTAAAGTAGAAGAGATCAGAGACATCTTTTCATGTGAGAATAAAAGAAGAATTTGATTATGAGCTTTTACCATATAGAAGTAATTCGAGATTAACTAGGAACAGACAGCGTAAAACCAAGTGCACTGGATCAACATGTAACAAAGAGAAGTCTAATGCCTGTGTTCCTGATTTCCAAGCTTAAAGAAAAATGTTTTGTATTATTTCCTCAAGCAAGGTTAACTGAAATTCTGTATATTAAATTTTAACTCAAAATAGCATTCCTAACACAAATTGTGGATAAGAAATGTTGCTTCCAATGATTTTCTTTTAATGGCAAGAGTACAGTGAATGTTTGAAATAGTAAGTAAATAAATAAATAGAACTTACTTTTCATACCTCTTGGCTTGAACTGGGGCAGATTTCAATTAAAAGCCATAGCTTCAGAGTAAAGGATATCTACTTCCAAATTTAGGTGGGAACAAGTAACACAAGAAAGGTAGAAGAAGCAATTATAGAGGATTTACAGAAAAGTGATGGGGAGGTGTTCATGGTGGGTTAAATATGGAGACAAGTTCTTTGACTCTCTGCGTAAGACAGATGGAGTCCAGCTTCCCTTTCATTGGATCTGGGCTGATATTTGTGATTTCCTCAACTGAACTAAAGTTCAGTGCCAGTGATACTGCGAGGTTGTTAAGTAAATGTCAGAAGAATCCCCGAAGCGCCTCTGTTTCTTGTAATGTTCACTCTTCAGCTTTACCTCTTGAGATCCTGCCTTACGGTGCCCAGTGGCTGTGCACTGAGGACACCCAGCCTGGAGGGGACCGGGCAGGTGTTGGGTTGACAACCGCACCTGTGCCCAGTGCAAGCCAGCACCCCGGCAGGAACCTTTGCTGTCCAGTGTGGCTGAGCCTCCAAGTAGCTGCAGCTTCAGCCAACACCCGGCTCCCTATACGAGAGATTTCCAGGATTCCCGGTTGGTTTATAAGCACCTCACGTAGTAAGCAGAATCGAATGATTGTTCTGAGCTGGTAAACTTGGGGGTAGTTCGTTATGTCTCTGAGTTGCCCTCTGAGGCTTCGTTAGAGTGCTTGAACCACTTCTGTCACACCAGGCTTTGTATGATGTGGTCGTTAGATTTGCAAGGATAAGAAAACCTCGTCTGAAAACTTGCAACAGACAAGTCATATAATTATGGGGTAGAACTTTAACAACAAGGTGAACTTCTAATGACTTTGTTGCTTGGTGAAGAATCTCCTTAAGACTTTCTTTTATGTCATCACTATATCTAACAGTTAAAAAAAAAAAAAGAACTATATAATATGCCCTATATCTTCATTCTGTGTTGGATCTGAATGATGTTAGACCAAAGCAGCCAGAAATCTACCTGCTTGAACCCTGCTACCAACTCCCTGTCCTCTTTCTCTTTCTGGGAAGGCTGCCTTTGATTACGACACCCCCTGGACACGCCAGCTTGTCAGCAACTTCTGGTCTCGGTTGGTTCCCGGCAGACTTTCAGAGTGTGACCTGCTCTCGTTGAAACTTGTGTGTGACTAAATTCTGATCTGCTTAAAACATTTTCTGACTTTAGCCCTGTTGTTGGGCTTCCCCACATCCCCATCTTCTACTCTTCCTCTTCCTCCTCTTTCTCCTCCTCTTCTTCATCTTGTACACTCTTTCTCCTCCTCTACTTCTTAGGTTCTCCTCACTTATCAGGATTAGGGTATTTATTCAGCCATCATTAGCCCAAATGCCAGAAATATTTTCTTGACATATCAGTCTACCTCTAGCCCCTGTCTAGAACACTGTATATCAAATTTCAAGTATATTTCAGGCCTTATTTCCATAGTTCTGTATTGGCCTAGGACAACAGACAAAATTTAACACCGATCTATTTAAATATCCAGTTGTAGACATGCTGCATTCTATGCTTCACTGCTAGGTCAACAGCTTTATCAAGCATCTCAGAGCACACACTTATGGTTTATAAAACTATGACGCAGAAAAATTCTATGTTGGTATGGTATTATTGGATGACAGGTATATTAGGCACTTGGGAATGGTGGTGGAGGGCAACTGAGTGTCATTTCTTTTTCCATATCATTCATTTACAGCAGGAGTTGCAAACTTAAAAACCAGTGGAAAAGAGTGGGAATGGGATGGGAGGTCCTTTTGGTTATAATTTTAATCTTATTTCATTACATTTGTTTTTTTCCTTCCAGACACTGTAGTTCTTTTTTTTTTTTTTTTTGTGGGTACCGGGGGTCGACCTCAGGACCTCGCGTGCCAGCAGGCGCCTATGCCGCTGAGCGATATCACTGGGCCTTTTTTCGTACGTGGGTTCTGGGAGTAGAACTCGGGCCCTTGCGCTTGCCAGGCAGGCGCTTACGCCGCTGAGCCATCTCACCGGCCCCTGTAGTTCTTATAGTAGTACGTTTTATAATGTGTTTTAAGTTGAATGACTGCAACAGTGACACAACATGTGGAAATATTTTTTACTTCCACAAAGAAATACGCTCATCATGTTACTGGGTTTTGAGGTGCTGGAGTTTCCTTCTGGAGGTAGTTTCTAGATTCTTTTTGTCCTGAGGAAAGAATTGATCAAGACAAGCGCCAACACTAGCAAAGGTTTATTAAAGGTAAGAAAAGAAACAGGCTCTACACAGTGAATTTAGGCCAAGTAGAAGTAGGAGCACAGGGGCGGCACTGTGCAAGAGAGAACACAGTGGCAAAACTCAATGTGGACCGTCCTTTTTGTATCACTCACTCTTTTGACGTCCTTCCTATCGAAAACCTGCTCAAGTTCTCCTAAGAAGACCCTGTGCAGGGCTTTGGGAACTGTTCTGCACATGTGTCCTGGGGCTTTGTAATTAGCAGGTCACACCTACTTCTCCAGCCAGTTTTGTCACCCCCTCATCTCCTGTTTCAATCACATTTTGCACAAAAGCTGTGGGAAAAATCTACCTTTAATTTCTACTTTTGATACAAGCATGAATACTACAAGATATTTCTATATGTTAAAGAAATTCCAGGTAAAAGTATAATGATAAATAGTGATCAAACTTGGTTTGCACATCAGAGAGAAAACAGAGAGTGACCGTTGCTAGGTTGGACTGGAAGACACAGGCATCATCTAAAGAGGACACTGCCACTAAGCTGTAGCTATGAGTCATGTGCAAATGTCAGAACATGGGCTAAGTTCTGCCAGATCTTATAACTTTCTATGAAGAGTTGAATTTTGGATAAAAATCTTCTGATTTGCAAATATTGGCAGGCAAGTGAATTTATAAGCAAATGTGTGTCAGCGCACCTGTGGCAGTATCAGGATTGGGATATCTGCCTTGGGGGATATGGGCTATAGAGGACACACCTGCACTGGCAGCTGGAAAATTATGAGATGGAAGTATAATTTTATCTTTTTATATACAATTATGCTATAAATCCTCATTAACCGCTGTGACTGCTAATCCTAATATGTAACTTGATTGAATCAAGAAATGCTTAGTAGATTAGTATAGGAAACTCCTGGGTGTTCCGGGTGGGTCATGGAGGTGGGACCTTGGGTGCTGTGTCTATCCCTGGCCCCTTTCCTCTCTTGCGCTCTTCCCCTGCTCTGCTTCCTGGCCACCATGAACTGAGCAGCTTCGTTACACCGTACCCTTCTGCCATGATGTTCCTGCCTTGGAGCCAGACAACCATGGACCCAATCCTCTGAAGCCATAATCCAAATAAATCTCTTCTTTTTAAAGTTGTACATGTGAGGCAATTTGGCCTGGCAATAGGACTAACACAACAGCAAACAATGAGCAGGCATAATGAAGGATAGTTTTTTTTCTCTCTTTTCATTCTTTTTTCTTTTCTCTTTTCTTTTCTTTCTTTCTTCCTTCCCTTGTTACCTCCCTCCCTCCTTTCCTTCCTTTCTTTCTTCCTCTATTTCTTTTCTTTGTGTTATGGGGATTGAACCCAGGGGCCTGCTCATAGTAGGCAAGCTCCCTACCACTGAGCTATACTCCAAATTCTGGAAAGACAATTTTCTAAAAAGAGAGGACTGGTGATATAGCTCGGTGGCATAAGCACCTGCCTGGCAAGTGCAAGGTCCTGAGTTTGACTCCCAGTACCTGCATATAAAAAAAAAAAAAAAAAAGAGAGAATGAGCTCCAAGGAAGTGACATTCCAAGGACTTGTGTGGGGCCAACCCACTGTAACATATCAAGATGGAAAAAAATGGAATGAAGACTGCCTGGACCTGAGTGTGGAAGACAGTGGAGAATCTACTCCCAGAGAACATTTGCCAAGGGCTATTTCACTTGCTTCATAGTAATGAGGAAATAAAAATTGATATAAGTCTGTTGATTGCTTCATCGTAATGAGGAAATAAAAATTGATGTCTTTTGAAATCTACTTCCCCTAGACAAGTGTGTCTATATCCATAGGGTGTACAGCAGGGGCAGGAGATTAGGGCTGGTGCGGCTCAGATGTCAGTCTGAATTGAGCTTAAACAGGGGCTGGAGCTGAGAACACACCAGTGAGAGAGCTTCTGATGAAGCAGACACCCGTGGCCATCTCTGAGTTGATTCGGGGCAGTGCGTCCAGCCACTTTCTTTCCTTAAACATAGATAACTGGTGGACTTCCCCCTGGCTGAACTGGGAGAACCCATCTTTCATCACTTCCCAAATAGCAGAAATGCCAAAACTTTTAAAGTAATCTGGCAGTGATCATAATTTTCCAGGAGGGATTAAGCAATGTTTCCCAAAATAGTGAGTTGTGGCATTGTGCAGTTTTGCATTAGTATTAGAAAGGCTCAGGTATTCCAGAGCTTGGTCCGTGGATCTTCCTGGGGAGCTCACAGTAGATTCTATTGATATATAAAGGTGGCTTTTGACTGCCTCACTATTATGGCTTGTTTCTAGATGCCTGCCCAAAACCTCCTGTGCTCATAGGTGGGGCATATTGGAGGCAGCTGGATCTAGGGTGTGTGAATATGGAATAAGGGTGTGCAATAACTAAATTGGATTAGCATAGTCTTGGGTATGGATAATGGGACGCCTCACCCTGGATGTGGGTGGCACCATTCAAAAGGCTTGTAGCCTGGATAGGATAAAAGGGAAAGGAAGAGTCACTGCTTGCTGCCTTCTGCCTGCCATGCCATGGACTGTTTCTCCTCTTGATGCCCCTCTGCCATGCCACCCTGCCTTGGAGCCAGCCAACTATGGACTGAAACCTCTACAAACTATTAGCTGAAATAAAGCTTTCCTCCTTTTACTTGTGGGTGTCAGGAGTTTTGTCCCAGCAAAGACAAAGTAACTAAGATACTCATCTAGGCACCCAATGCTGAAGCACTTCAAGCTGCACTAAAACCCAGTCCATTTTGTTTTGAGGAAACTTGGGATCAGATAACATTTTCTCACCCTCCCTTATCACCTGACTTCTATTTTTGAGTAACTCTCAACTAAGATGGGGCCAAGTCTTTTTCAGTCAAGTGGAGGCTGAAGGCTGGAGGTGGAGCTGGGGATGCTCTGGAAAAGGGAGCTAGAATGTGGCTTTCCTCTGGACTCAAGAATTGACAAGCGTGTGTACCATCAAAACTGTTAAAGGAATAAAAAGATACAAAGTGCAGGGAGGTGAATCAGAGAGATTGCTAAATCTGTGGCTGCAGAGACAAGAAAGAAGTTGGAATTTGATGTTGACGAAGATGGAAAGGCAGAACACAATCTGGATCAAACTGGAGTGGGATTTTAGTGAAGGCATTCCTTCCAGCTGTAGACAGTCGCTGTCTTTCTTTGTCCTCACACGTTGGAGAGGAAACATGTTCTCCTCCTGTGCTTACAAGGGCAGCGGTATCTTCATGAGGGTTCCTCCCCCTCGAGAACTAATGACTTCCCAAGGGTCTCCTCTCCAAATACCATCGCAGTGTGGGTTGGGGCTTCAAAGGATGAATATGAGGGGGAATAATTCAGGTGGTACAGTGAATGTTCATTTTTATTATGTTCTTTTGTGATTCTCGCCTAACTGTTGTATTTCTTTCACATCACTCAAGAGTTTCCTGTTGTTCTTCTTAGGTCAGTACGCGTCACCATGAACAGTTTACAGTGATATAAGCACCTGCCTGCCCCCTCCCAAGAATCAAACAAGTTCTTTTTAGTTTTTCAGGTTACTGGTCATCAGAGCAAGAAAATACATGGGGACAAACATGCCTTGGTAAACCATAAAAAGTCACATGTCTTAAGAACTTTATACATGTATTTCTCTCTCTCTCTCTTTTTTTTTTTTTTTTTCTTTTTGAGGCAGTGTCTCACTATGTAGTGCAGGCTGGCCTTGAACTGACAGCAATCCTCCTGCCTCAGCCTCCTGAGTGCTGGGATTACAGGCGCGTGCTGCCATGCCTGGCTATATTTTTCAATTTAAAACAAAAATACTTATTTATGTATCTCTTAGAGACAGGAAAGGAGCCATATCCTTAATGGGTACTTTTCGCTGGAGACGTAGCTCAATGGTAGAGCATTCGCTTAGCGTGTGTGAGGCCCTAGGTTTAACGCACAGCACTGTGCACGCACACACACACCGCGCGTGCATAACAGTCTCTTCCTGGACTTTGGGTCCTTCCTTTATCTTGAATGGTTATGCTTCTCAGCGTCTGACTTGGCTTTTAGTAAGGACTGCATAGAACTTTTCCTGTCTGATTTCTCCTCTCAGCATCCCAGCTTACAGATTCTACCGAAGTAGAGTCTTTATTTCCTACAGAGGACAACTGCTCTTCTGAAGATAGGTGTGGGGCATCCAAGTCCCCGCCTTCTATGTTCTGCTCAAGATCAGCTCTTTGGACTTTTTTTTTTTTTTTTTTTGGTGGGTACCAGGGGAACGACCTCAGGACCTCGCGCGCCAGCAGGCGCCCGTGCCGCTGAGCGATATCACTGGCCCCTTTTTCGTATGTGGGTTCCGGGAGTCGAACTCGGGCCCTCGCGCTTGCCGGGCAGGCGCTTAAGCCGCTGAGCCATCTCACCGGCCCTTTTTTTTTTTTTTTTTTTTAAAGAGAAGAAAAAACAAAACAAATAAAAAAAAAGAACAAATTTTCAAAACAACATAATATGAGGGTAACAATGGTCAATGCATTACGTATTATTATCTTTAAGTTAGTTATTCAGGATACCAGACATTAGCATTCAATTGTCCAAACATTATTGGCTCAAACCTTACTCTTCAATGAACTAAGTAAAACTGGTAGTGTATCTATCTTAACCATCTTATATACATATACAATTTTTTTCCCTTTCCCTTCTTTCTTTTCCCAATTCCAGTCTCTCTTTCTTTTTGATTCAGTTTCTTTTTGATTCACCGTGTCTATTGTACATTCTAGATCTTGTTTACTCTTTCAGTTTCTCATACTAGAGAGACAATACGATGCTTACACATGTGCGTCTGGTTTATTTCACTTACGAGTATTTTCTTGAATTGCATCCATTTACCTATAAAAGTCTCCAGTTTATCCTTCTTTATGGCTGAGTAGTACTCCATTATAGAAAAATACCACATCTTTTTTATCCATTCCTCGGTTGATGGGCATTTGGGTTGTTTCCAAGATCTGGCTATTACAAATTGTGCTGTTATAAACATGGGTGCACATATATCACTGTGGTACGATGTTTTTAATTCTTCTGGGAAGATGCCCAGAAGGGGAATAGCTGGGTCAAATGGGACCTCCAACCCTAGTTTTTTGAGGAATCTCCACACTGCCTTCCACAGTGGCTGTACCAGTCGACACTCCCACCAACAGTGAAGAAGGGTCCCTTTTTCCCCACAGCCCCTCCAGCATTTGTTATTAGTTGATTTCTTTATAGTAGCCATTCTTTCTGGAGTGAGATGGTATCTCAGTGTTGTTTTAATTTGCATCTCTCGAATGACTAGTGATGTTGCACATTTTTTTGTATATTTATTTGCCATTAGTATTTCTTCATCTGAGAAATGTGTATTCATCTCAGATGCCCATTTTTGGATTGGGTCTTTAAATTTGGGAGGTCTGATTTTTTTGAGTTCTTTATATGTTCTCAATAGTAATCCTTTGTCTGAGGAACAGCTGGCAAACATTTTTTTCCCACGTTGTGGGTTGTCTTTTCACTCTGTTGGTGGTTTCTCTTGCTGTGCAAAAGCTTTTTAATAAGATGAGACCCCAGTTATTGATTCTTTGGGATAGTTCCCATGCGGTTGAGTTTTTATTCATAAAGTCTTTGCCTACACCAATGTCTTCAAGGGATTTACCTATCCTACCTTCCAGCAGATTTAATGTTTCTGTTTTAATATTTAGATCTCTGATCCATTTTGAATTTAGTTTAGTGCATGGTGAAAGATATGGGTCTAGTTTTAATCTTCGGCATGTGTAGAGCCAGTTTTTCCAGCACCATTTATTAAAGAGGCTTTCTTTCTTCCACTGAGTGTGTTTGGCACCTTTGTCAAAGATAAGGTGGCTTAGTATGTCTGGGGTTGTTTCAGCATTTTCTAAACTGTTCCACTGATCTTCAGGTCTGTTTTTTTTGCCAGTACCACACTGTTTTTATCACAGTAGCTTTATAGTATAATTTCAAGTCGGGGATTGTGATGCCCCCTGCCTTGCCTTTGTTGCCCAGAATTGCCTTTGCTATTCTAGGTCTCTTCTGATTCCAAATGAATTTTAGGATTGTTTTCTCTAATTCTGTGAGATATGCTGTTGGAATTTTGATTGGAATTGCATTAAATCTGTATAACAATTTTGGAAGTATGGCCATTTTCACTATATTGGTTCTTCCTATCCGGAAGCAAGGGATATCTTTCCATTTTCTGATATCCTCTTCAATCTCCTTTTTCAGAGTACTGTAGTTTTCAGTGTATAGGTCTTTTACATCCTTTGTGAGGTTGATTCCTAGGTATTTCATTTTTTTGGATGTTATTGTGAAAGGTGTTGTTTCCCTAATTTCTCTTTCAGTAAGTTTGTTATTTGTGTACAGGAAGGCTATTGACTTTTGAGTATTGACTTTGTATCCAGCTACACTACTGAATTTGCTTATTAAATCTAGCAGTTTTTTAGTGGAGTTTTTGGGGTCTTCTGTGTAGAGTATCATGTCATCTGCAAATAATGATAATTTAACTTCTTCCTTTCCAATCATTATTCCTTTTATTTCTTTCTCTTGTCTAATTGCTCTGGCTAAAGTTTCCAGAACTATGTTGAATAAGAGTGGGGACAGTGGACATCCTTGTCTTGTTCCTGATTTTAGAGGGAAGGCTTTCAGTTTTTGGCCATTTAGTATAATATTGGCTGTTGGTTTGTCATCGATAGCTTCTACCAGGTTGAGATAAAGACCCTCTATTCCAATTTTCTGTAGGGGTTTTATCATGAAAAGGTGCTGGACTTTGTCAAAAGCTTTTTCTGCATCTATTGAGATGATCATGTGATTTTTGTCTTTGGTTCTGTTAATATGGTGTATTACATTGATTGATTTACGTATGTTGAACCATCCCTGCATCCCAGGGATGAATCCAACTTGGTCATGGTGTATAATCTTCTTGATGATTTGTTGGATTTTGTTTGCCAGTATCTTATTAAGGATTTTTGCATCTATGTTCATTAGGGAGATTGGCCTGTAGTTCTCTTTCTTAGTTGGGTCCTTCTCTGGTTTTGGTATCAGGGTAATGCTTGCTTCCAGGAATGAATTAGGGAGTATTGCTTCCCTTTCAATTTCATTAAAAAGTTTGAGAAGTAGTGGTGTTAGGTCTTCTCTAAATTTGTTGTAGAATTCGGCAGTGAATCCATCAGGGCCTGGGCTTTTCTTTGTTGGGAGGTTTTTAATTACATCTTCAATTTCATTGGTTGATATTGGTTTATTTAGGATTTTTAAATCTTCTTGATTCAGCTTTGGTAATTCATACGAATCTAGGAATCTGTCCATTTCTTCTGCATTTTCCATCTTAGTAGAATATAGATTTTTAAAATAGGTATAGATGATCTTCTGGATTTCTGCAGGGTCCGTCGTGATATCACCCTTTTCATTTTCAATTGCATGGATTTGAGTCTTTTCTTTTTTTAATAAGGTTGGTTAAGGGTTTGTCAATCTTATTTATTCTTTCAAAGAACCAACTTTTTGCTTCATTGATTCTTTGTATTGTTTTTTTAGTCTCCAATACATTAATTTCTACTCTGATCTTTGTAATTTCCTCCCCTGTACGGGCTTTTGGCTTAACCTGCTCTTCTTTTTCTAGAAGTTCGAGGTTCGCCATTAAGTTGTTTATTTGCGCTTGTTCTATTTTCCTAATATAAGTATTTAATGCTATAAATTTCCCTCTTAGGACTGCTTTCATTGTATCCCATAAGTTCCGGTATGTTGTACTGTCATTATCATTCAGTTGTAGAAATTGTCTAATTTCTTCTTTAATTTCATCTGTGACCCATTGGTTGTTCAGGAGGGTGCTGTTTAATTTCCATGTGTTTAGGGAGTTTTTGTGATTTCTTTCGCCAATGATTTCCAATTTCATTGCACTATGGTCTGATAATATGCATGGGATAATTTCAATTCCTTTGCATTTACTTAAGCAGGTTTTATGAGCTAGTATGTGGTCTGTTTTGGAGAACGTCCCATGTGCAGCTGAGAAGAATGTGTATTCTGATGTTGTGGGGTGGAACACTCTGTAGACATCTACTAAGTCCATTTGTTCCAAAGTTTGGTTCAGTTCTATTATTTCATTATTGATTTTCTGTCTAGTTGATCTGTCTTTTTGTGACAGTGGAGTATTGAGATCTCCCAATATAATTGTATTAGTGCTTATTTGATTTTTCATGTCCTTTAGTACTTGTTTTATATAGTTGGGTGCATTGGTATTTGACGCATATATATTTATGATCGTTATCTCTTCCTCTTGGATTGTTCCCTTTACAAGGATGTAATGACAGTCTTTATCTCTCTGAATCATTCTTGGCTTGAAATTCACTTTGTCTGCAAAAAGAATAGCTACCCCTGCTTTTTTCTGGGTTCCTGTTGCATGGAGTATTGTTTTCCATCCTTTGACTTTCAGTCTATGAATTTCTTTCTGAATTAAATGTGGTTCTTGTATACAGCATATTGTTGGATCTTGCTTCTTGATCCATTTTGCCAGTCTGTGCCTTTTGATTGGTGAATTGAGACCGTTAACATTGATGGTTAAAACTGATATGTATTGACTTATACTTGTCATGATATTTTCCTGTTGTTGGTTCCCACTCTTTGTTTTTCCCCTTTCCTGCTATTTAATTATCTGCCCTGCCTGGTGGGTTCCTTCTGTTGGGGTTCCTATCTCTTTCTAGAATGTCTTTCAGAACATTTTGGAGTGCTGGTTTGGTGGTCATAAATTTTCTTAGATGTTCTTTGTCATGAAAGTATTTTATTTCTCCATCAATTTTGAAAGATAGTTTTGTGGGGTACATCAATCTGGGTTGAAAATTATTTTCCTTTAGTGCTTGAAGTACATCATTCCAAGCTCTTCTTGAATTGAGGGTTTGTGCTGAAAAGTCAGCTGTGATTCTGATGGGTTTTCCTTCATAGGTGATTTGTCTCTTCTCCCTAACAGCTTTTAAGATTCTGCCCTTCTGTTGAATTTCTGGGATCTTGACTATGATATGTCTTGCTGAAGTTTTTTTTGATCATGTCTAGTTGGTGTTCTAAAAGCTTCACTTATTGGGGGGTCAAATTCTTTTTCTCTTCCAGGAAAGTTCTCCCTGATAATGTCTTTGAACAAGGTTTTAATGTCGTTTATGCTATCTCCTGCTTTTTCATTTATTCCAATTATTCTTAAGTTGTTTATCTTTGAGTCATCTAGCAGCTGCTGAATTGATTTTTCATGGTGCCTTGCTGTTTTTAAGAATTCTTTCTTTTCATGATCACTAATTGCAAGCCTGTCTTTTATATCTGATATCCTGTCCTCACATTGGCTTAATCTGCTACAAAGACTTTCAATGGAATTTTCGTTCTCTTGGATATCTGCTTGAATCTGCTTTATGGATTCCATTTCTTTCCTATGGTGAGCATTCATGGTTTCTATAGTTTTCTTAAGCTCATCTATTTTTTTGTCTGTATCAGCTATAGTGTCCTTAAGCATAGTCTTCATTGTGGACATTATCTCTGCAGTTATCTGTGAAATTATTTCTGTTTTAATTTTTTCCAGAGCCTCATTCAATTGTTTTGTTGTTACCCCTTCAGATATGCCAGGTGGGTGGCTTTCGGATTGTCCCACCTCGTTGCCCCCTAGGTTTGCCTTTGGTGAATTGGATGTGTGGGGTTGCATCTTGTTTAAGTGTCATCTCATCTTTTCTTTCTTTAATTCCTGGGGTGATGTTTGTAAATTACCTATGATAGGTTACTTTATTGCTAGTGTTCAAGTTCCTTAGAAGATGACTACTTCTCTGCAGTATCTTCCAAGTGGAGCTTGCTTTTGGGTTTTGAGCTTTCTGCCAGACCCTACCTCTTCAATTCATTGGATGTGAGAAGTTGCTAGCTGTTTGGCCCAGTCCTTGATTCTTTGGTACTGTGCCACTGTATTTTCTGTGTCCCTTAGTCAATATCAATCATGAAATATCAGGAAGGAAAGCTGTTTAGAACAATTATTTTACATTTGGCTATAATGGTAACTGAAGCATCAAACACAGCCTAGAAAATGACAGACTGAGCTAACCAGTTATTTACCACTTTTAGCCGTATAAAGTAGAGTTGCGGTTATATAACAAAATCTAAAACACACCAGAAAAATTATATGCAGTATACAAGTCCTTAGTATGTCAATGTTTCCCCTCAGGAGTTTAAATTTAAAATAAGTTAAGGAGGAAATAGAGTATTGTGAGAAGAGGAAGGAATTAGATGTAAGGTTAGAGGACCAAGAGGGATCCCACTAACATTGGGACACTGGTGCAGAGGACTGGTGGGAAAAAGAGAAGGAAAGGATAAAAGGAAGAACAGATCACAACCAGAATCACAAATAGGTTAGAGGCGCTGTTTACACTCATATAAAAGCCAGAGAGAATAATGAAGGAAAGAGCAAATAGACAAACAGAAACAAAAATGAAGACAAAAACAACAAAGCAAACAAATAAAACAGAAATAAAACCCCACAAAAGAAAAAAAAAAAAAAAAACCCTTCACCAGAACAAAAAACTAATGAGAGAGAGAAAAAAAAAACATAAAAAAAATAAAGAGAATCAGTTCCAGGTGTTGACTCTGCTGTAGGCAGGCACCGTGTGATGAGAGTCCTGTTCCGTGCAGGTCCGTCCCAGCGAGCCAGGAGCGGCCCTCTGGCGGGGCGGTGAGCAGAGCGTGGACGTTCAGGTGGAGACCGGTCTCCTTCGCCCGCCGCTGTCAGCGCACTGCTTTCGCACCGCTCTGATCCTCACCGCACCCCCCACAATGGCGCCGGGCCAGTCGCTCTCTGGCGCGGGGCAGGTGTGGCTGAGAGACCAGTCTCGTTCACCTGCCGCCCTCAGCGCTCTTTCATGGGGCTGAGAGGTGCCGCGCTGCCCTGTCTGGAGCACAAGTTCCCAGAGCTGTTTTTGAGCCGCTCTGATTTTCACCGCACCCCCCACAATGGCGCCCGGCCAGTCGCTCTCTGGCGTGGGACAGCTGTGGCTGAGCGACACTCACCGCCGGCCAGCGCAGTTCTCCGCCGCTCCCCTGTCCCGCCGCTGTCTCGCGATCCTCCGTGGGGGCTCCCTGGGCACCAGCTGTCACCGTGTGTCCGCAGCTTTGAGCTTCTGTCGCGCCGTGATTCCTGGGATGGTAGAAGGTGCGCGCACGGGGTCTGCTCCTTCTTTGTTGGAAAGTACCCTTCACTGGTGCCGGGGGTCCCAAGCTGCGCTTCAGAACTTTTCTGGGTCCCGGGGGGGCATCTGCCCCCCTCCTGCGCTCTCCCGGTCACTATATTCCCGTAGTGCAATGGCAACTTTTAGAGAGTTTCTCTGCGTGCTTCTTACTCATCCGCCATCTTTTTTCCTCTCCAGCTCTTTGGACTTTTGTGTTTACATTAAAGTAACGCAAGCACAAGCCCAACATTCTACAGCACTGACTTAAAGATGGTTAATGTAACTTTCATAATATACAGTCCTGCTTGAGGGTATTTTTTAGAACTTTAAAAAAGTAAAAACAGTATCGCTAATGTTTATGGACTAACGGCTCAACATTCCCATTTTGAATCTCTAATCTCCAATGTGAATATTTGTGGAGGTAAAGCCTTTAACAAGGCAATTAAGTTTAAAGGAGGTCATCAAGTTGGGGCCTCGATTCCATAGTACTGGCATCTTAGAAGAAGAAAAAGAAAAATCGAATAAGCATACAAGGAGAGGTGTGTGCAAAGTATTCAGATTTACATTTTGGTGAGAGGAATCTAGCTATACTATAGAAGTGCTTTAATAATTCAGTGAGAACATACCTTCTTGTTAATATCTTAATACTAGAGATCTGATAACTCTCAGACACGTGGCTTGGTGTACTCTGATGTTTATGGCTCATTTTAAATTGACCATTAAGGAAATACAGTATTGCAATTGTAACTTTGCCAATACTTCTATCTAAATGGCCTGTTGCCATTTTTATCTTCAGTGAAATTTTTGTTCCTAAGGAAGTCAGGATTACAATTTTGTGTAATGTGTTATTGGTAGTGTAGTGTGTTATTGGTTATCAAAAATACTCTCGTAGCCTTGGGATTTTGAGTCGGTGAATATTCATGATGTGTGGAAAAGCATGACACACACTGTACAAACCCAGTCACACAAAATGGCATGTCATGTACATACACACAGGACCTAGAAGACACATCCAGCTAAGCTGCTTATGACTGCAAATGACTTTGTTCTTTGCTTCTTGTGTTTTTGTTTCCTGTAATGCACATATTAACTTAAAAAAATAAAGATTGTTTTTAAGACTCAAAAAAAAAAAGAGAGAGAGAGAAATGAGGGATGCATGCACAGACAAAAGGTTATGTGAGGATGTGGAAAGAGAGTGACCTCCTCTCAGCCACCCTAGAAAGCAAACCTGGGCACCTTGATTTTGGATTCTTAGTCTCCAGAACTGTGATAAAATACATTTCTGTTGTTTGAGCCGAAACACATTTCTGTCATTTGTGATCTTTTGCTCTGACCCCCCCAGCACACTAAGCCATTGATGACGCCTCATTGTGGCTGTGACTTCTAGGAAACTCAGAAGCAAACGTGAAGTTTGCAATAACCAGGTTGATTTCTATGATTCCTGTATTTTTAGTCTTCCTTTTGTGACTCAGAGTTTTTTCTATTTTGATTTTATTAGCTTATTATTTGTTTTTATTGTTTACTGCCTCAAAGCCTTTGTAGAAAAGAAGCAGAGTACAAAGAAATAAATACCACGTGAATTCTTTGTAGTTACGGGTTCCTTTCTTACACTGTAGTTGCGCCTTGTCCGTCTGCTATGCCGATCCCTTTCATCTCTGAGAACCTTTAATGTTGGGGAGCTGCAGGGCTCCACCCTCAGACCTTAACTTTCTCCTGTGCTGGCTCAATCCCTGCATAATCTCAGCCAGTCTTGGGTCAAGAATATTCGTATGGCTTTAAACTCTGTAATTCTATCATCCATCCATCCATCCATCCATCCATCCATCCAACCGTCCACCTATCCATCTGTGGTCTATCTATTATCTATCTATCTATCTATCTATCTATCTATCTATCTATCTATCTATCATCTATCTATCTATCCATCCAGCCACACATACATATTCCAAACCTTTCCCCTCAAATTCTCACGCAAATATCCAGCTGTCAAACTGGCATCTTCATTGGGATGTCTAATCAGCATCTCACATTTAGCACAGTTGAAGCCAAGCCAAACTCCAATTTCTTCCCTGTCCTTCTTGTTTTTCCCAGTCTTTTTTTTGGACTGGGAATCGAACTCACAGCCTAATTCTTGCCAGGCAGGCGTGGTGCCACTGAGCTGTCTACATCCCCAGCCCACTTCCCAGTCTTGGTAAGTGCCATCTCGTTCTTCTTCAACTCAGTAATAATAACTCAATATCCAGTTGCTTAGGCCTGAAACCTGGAGCCGTCCTTGTCTTTCCTTTCTTCTTCAATTTCCAGCTCTTCAGCAAGCTCCACTGGCTCTTCCATCAAAATAAGAGATGACTTTTTGTTGCTGTTGTTGTTATTTTGGGAATGGATCAAAATGTAGTCTAGGCCAACCTTCAACTTGCTACGGAGCCCAGGCTGTCCCCATGCTCATGATCCTTCTGCCTCAGCCTCCCGAGTGCTGGGACTACAGGTTTGCACTACCGTGCTGGACTGAGATGACCATTTTTAACATCTTCTTTTCCACATAAGTGGAAGCTGCCCTCACCTCTCCTTTGGATTATTGCTTGCTAAGTGACCTTTATGCTTCTATGTTCTTGTCATCTCTTTGCCACAGCAGCTAGAGGATCCCCTTAAAGTGCACATGAGACCAGGTTATTCCCCACTCTTCACCCTGTGGGGCTGTCCATGCCTCTCCCATTGAAAGGCAGCCCCATAAGACAAAGTCAAATCTACTTAATTTGCTCTCTGCCTTACACACTTTCCTGGATCACTTGCTTCTGGACACAAGGGCCTGTTGTGTTTGCTATTTCTTCTGGCTGGGACAGAGCACCCTTTCCTCCATCATATCTGCAAGGCTCCTTTCATCTCTGAGCCTTATTATTGTATTCACTGAGATAACTTTGTGAGAGGGCTCTGCTTTGTGGTGTGCTGGCGCATTTTTAACAACTCGTTCTCTGAAAGCAGAAGTATTATGCTTCCACGTACTTGTGTGTGTGTGTGTGTGTGGTACGGGGATTGAACCCAGGGCCTTCACACTGAATTACATCCTGTTTCCTTTCTAATTTTTCTAATTTTGAGACTGACTTTCACTATGTCACTAAATTGCCCAGGTTGGGTCTGAACTTGTGATCCTCCTGCTTCAGCCTTCCAGAGTGCTGGGTTACAGGGATGCACCACCATGCCTGGCTTTAATGTCTTTAATGTTCAAAAGGGATGTTACTGTGTTCCGGAAAAAATCGAACGAGTGGGAATTAGAATAACGCTCCATGTAATAGGCACATGAAACTGTCACGTGCAGTAGCTCACGGGATTCTCACAATTCCCCCGTGGAGGAGGCATCATGATCACCATTTTACAAACACGGAAACCGGCCACGGACTCCCAAGAACACACAGCAGGGAAAGAGCACAGCCAGAATTCGCATTCTTACATTTTGTTTCCAGAAACATGTTTTTAAAAAATCTATACAATTTCTTAAATTATGAAAAACTTTAAAAATGTACAAAAGTAGACATAATAAGATAGCAAACCTTAAATATCCATCATCAAACTTCAATTATCATCTTTTTGGGCAATTAGTTCTCATCCATATTCTTTTACCCAGTAGATTATTTTGAAACAAATCCAAGTTGTGCTGGGCATGGTACACACACCTGTAATCCCAGGACTCTGGGAGGCTGAAGCAGGAAGACTGAAAGTTTAGGCCCAGCTTGGGCAATTTAGCAACTTAGTGAGACCTTATCTCAAAATAAAACGTGTAAGAGGGCTGGGGATGTAGCTCAGTGTGAAGGCCCTAGGTTCAGTCTTCAGTACTGAAAAGAAAAAATCCCAAGCCACAATTTATCACTAACATAAAGATGAAGATGCGTTCCTGTTAGAAATTTGGTACTATTTTTGGGTCACTGTTGGTTGATCCATTACTTAATGTTTCTGAAGCAAGATATACCAGTCCTTCACAGAGCTCTTTGAGTAATAAGTGAGACAATGTATTCAAAACACTTTGTCAGACTACAAAGCAGTGTATAAAGTCTGGGTTTTCAACTCCTATATCATTACCCACTCTGTGCTAATGACACAATTAGAGGCTCTCTACATCAAAGTGCACTTTGGTTGCGTACATACAAGCATGAGCAATGTGTTTTTCCTGAGCAATGTGGTTTCTCAAATAATGTCATGCCTCCTAAATAAGCCAGCCTTCTTATAGACCAGTGATGGAGAAACATTCGTGCTTTTAGTGATACCGGACACGTGCCACAGGTTTGCCACCAATGTGCTAGACAGTCAGCAGCACCGAGAATGTGGAAGTCTTTGCAAGATGGTAAAGTCTTGAGGGAAAACAAATGGAGTATTACTTTTAGTCACACACATACACACACACATATATTTTTTAATTATTCAGGCTGGTCTTAAAGTCACTTTGTAGTCTAGGCTGGCCTCAAACTTGGTGATCCTCCTGCCTCAGCCTCCCAAGTGCTGGGAGTACAGTCATGCACCACCACACCCGGCTCCACTAATTTTATTTATTTATTTTACTTTTACTCATATTTTTATTTATTTTTTTGTCTTGAGTTTTATTTTATTGATGTTTTATTGGTATATGTTTGCAGTACATAATGATTACAATAAACATGAGTGGTACATGTATGTAACAAGTCTTTTTCTAAATTTTTGTTTTTTTGAGACAGGGTCTGGCGATGCAGTTCAGGCTGGCCTTGAACTTGCAGTGATCCTGCCTCCCGAGCGAGTACCGGGACTACAGGTGTGCGCCGCCACACCCAGCCTGTAACACACCTTAATTCTTCCTTTGTTTCCCTCCCTACCACTGGCACCCTATTCCTTTCAACTCTTGCTCCCTTTCCCAATTGCTAAAGCTCTATTTTCATCATTTTTCCCCCTAATTCTCTTTTTCCATTCCATTCCCTCCTGGCTCCTTCCTCCTTTTTTCCCCCTTCTATTTGAAAAAGAGATCCCTACTTCCTATTTATCTGTCTTCTCTTTTGCTCTTTTTAAAGTAGCATTTCAATAATAAAAATATTATTTTTAATATTGCGGTGGTGCATGCCTGTAATCCTGGCACTCTGGGAGGCTGAGGAGAAAGAATTGTGAGTTCAAGCCCAGGCTGAGCAACTTAGCACCTTTGCGAGATGTTGTCTCAAAATAAAAATAAAAAGTTGGCTGGGGATGTAGCTCCACAGGAAGGCCCCTAGTTCAAAGCCCAGTAACACACACACACACACACACACACACACACACACACAGAGGAAATGTTGAGCATCACATATATTTATATGAATCCACCACAACTTGGTTCTGAAATAGGAACATGAGCATTTATAGATCTTCGTAACAATGTGTGAGGGTGCTGGTTATGGTTTAGGTCTGAAATGTCCCTCCAAGTCTCATGTGTTCAGAAGTGGGCTTTCGCAAGGGGAGTGAGGCCTCCATGGAAGCCAGGTGACTATGGACTGAACCCCTACCTCCATGAGCCAGGTCAAACCTCTCCTAAGTTGCAGGTATTTGGTCCCAGGGATGAGAAAGCTCATCACTAATACAGAGTTGGAACAACATGTGGCGACAAGATCTTGCCGCAGAAGCTGCCACAAGTAGAAACATTCATTTAAATAATAATGATGATATCAACATACACTTACATCGTTCTTAGCATGTGTGCAACATTGTTCTAGATGCTTAACGTGTAATAACTCATTTAATCCTCACAGCTCTCTACGGTAGGCACGATTATTATGTGTACCTGAAGATTGGGAAATTCAGTGTCCGTGCTCCTCTCACCACGCTGTATCTCCCACCAAAAGACAAAGGAATAATTACAGCAAATATTTTTCAAACACTGAGCTATTTAAGTGCTCCCTTTACAATTCCTTGTGAAAAAATATCCATGAAATCAATGATTTTGTTAGCCAGTCATGTTTTCTCCTAAGACATACCTAACATATATCTATATTTTTTAATGGAAGAAATATATTTATCTACATTCTATTCCAGAGGATCCTGTCTGCCACAGTCTTGGACACATTGAGTTGTTGTGTATACTGCAGCAAAGTGGAAATAAATGGATAAGATGTCAAAATGTGATCTCAAGTACATTGTAGTCAGTCTCATGAACGCTGTGTTGTTATGGACATGGAGATGAGAAGTTTGAAATAAACTGTTCAGGTAACAAGGCTTTCAAAACAACCAAATCCTAGGATGCATATCTGTAAGTGGGCAGTATTCATCATGGGTTTTTCCAGAAGTTCTTAGTATTTCCTGATACTAAGCGTATGCCCTGAGCAAAACACAATCCTTGTTGTCAAATCCCCCACAATCCGCCTAGCAAGATAGGGCTGCATATGCTCTAGAGCAATGTGATGTTCAGATAGAGAGGTTTTTACAAGTCTTAAGTTTGCAAAGTTCTTGGTCTGTAGACTTGGAATATCAGAGAAGGCTTATTTATGGCTTTTGAAAAGATACAGAAAGAGAGGTAGAGATAGAGACAGGAGAGAGAGAGAGAGAGAGAGAGAGAGACCCAGAGAGACAGAGAGACAGAGAGGAGAGAGAGATCTGAAGCTTACAGAAGAAAGGAAAGGAAAAGCTTGATAGTATTAGCCAATTGCAGAGAGAAGAAAAATGAAATTAAAGTATCTCCACTAGTATGCTCAGAGACCGTATGCACACTTAGAATTTTCTGCTCCCATAGCTCAAGCTCCCTTGACTATGCCCCAGCACCTCTGCATGCGCAAATTGTAGTTGGTGTCAGAACTGTGTTTACTCTAGGATTCAAACAGGTCTGGGCATGTCTTGTGGGAAAGGGGCCTCCCTCGGTCACTGGAAGTTCTAGCACAATGTGATAGTTAGGATGCAGCGTATTTAGAATACAAATTACTAAAAAGTGGAGAAGTCGTACTTCAAGATTTTGGGTGTCTGAAGTTTAGATTTTTAAAATGTCGTTGTTACAATTTGTTTCATTTATTTATTATCTTAGTTCCTTTTCTCATTGCTGTGACAAAATACCC
The DNA here is from genome assembly GCA_028451465.1 of Erethizon dorsatum. Lineage (NCBI taxonomy): Eukaryota > Metazoa > Chordata > Mammalia > Rodentia > Erethizontidae > Erethizon > Erethizon dorsatum. The sequence continues at coordinate 57,137,688 of CM051830.1, read as the reverse complement.
AACACCCACAAGTTAAGGGAGGAAAGGTTTATTTGGCTCACAGTGTGTAGAGGTTTCAGTCCATAATCTGCTGGCTCTAAGGCAGGGTGGCATGGCAGACAGGCATCACAGAAGAGAAACATGGTGGGCAGAAGGTAGCAAATCAAGCAAGCAAATGACCTTAACAGCATCTTTCTGCCCCTCTTATATTGTATCTAGTCTACCGGGTTTAGGGCGGTGCCAAACCAATCAGCAGACTGATTTAGTAACCACACACCCTTAATCCCAGCATCACACACTCTAGATCCAGCCACCTCTGAAAAAGCCCCATGCATGACTGCTTGAGGCTTTGGGGGCAACATCTAGACACAAACCACAACATTTATCTATCTATTTATACTCACAAGAGTCCTTCTGGAAATAAAGATTTTAAAAGGTCATACTTAATTTAATAATTAAGTATTGACTTACCATTTTTCAAGACATTTTATGAATAATACGATGTTCATAACTTTTTTTCAAAATTGGGGATTGAATTTAGAGCTTTCACACTGAGCCACATCCCCACCCATTTTTATTTTGAGACAGTTCTTACTAAATTGTCCATGCTAGGTTTGAACTTTGGATCTTCCTGCCTCAGCCTCTCAAAGTTCCAGGATTATATGCATGAATCATCACACATGGTTTATTTTCACAAAATATTTGCTAACCTTAATTATCAACTTGATTGGCATGAGAGACACCTAGGGGATTAGTAGAGCACTCTTCTGAGTGTGTCTGGGTGTGTCATCTGGGGGTGACCCTGGGGACTGTACCTAGTCTCTGATCCCTTCCTCTGTGGTACTGTTCTCCTACTCTCTGCTTCTCAGTTACCATGAAGTGAACAGCTTTACTTTGCCATAGTCTTCAACCATGATGTTTTGGCCTTTGAGCCAACCAACCATGGACTGAAACCTCTGAAACCATGAGCCAAAATAAACTCCTTCTTCAAGTTGACAGTGTCAGGTGTTTTGTTGCACAATGGGACCAAGACAATATTTATTACTATTTACCATCTCCCATGGAGGCAAGAATGGTATAAGTAACTTTATGCAAATCTGAAGACACAAATCTAATGAAAGCATTGTAATAATCTTTCAAAAAAGTTAATAGTACAATGAGACTGTACCCAAAGATACTGATTTACAATAGCTGTACAAGGGATCTTTGTACAATACAGGATTCTATGAAGTATAAATATTACATTTATAACAAATGAATGTTCTCCAAAATTAATTTTGAACATTTTTTATTTGCAACTTTTAATTTATATGTAAATCTTATACATATTTATGGGGTATGACATGATAATTTAATACATGTACACACTACATAATGATCAAGGCAGCATAATTAGCTTTTCCATACCCTTAAGCATTTATCATTTTTGTGTGTGTGTTGGAAACTCTGAACTCAACTCTTCTTGAAATTATTTATTTCTTTATTTTTTTGTGGTGCTGGAGATTGACCCATAGCCTCATGCATGATAGATGAGTGCTCTACCACTGAGCTACTTCCCTGGTCCTTTTCTAGTTCTCTATAAAGTGTATAATGAATTGCTGTAAAGTATTGTCACCCACCGTGCTGTAGAACAGCAGAACTTACTCCTCTATCTAAGTGTATGCTGGTACACTTTATCCAACCTCCCTCCATCCTGTCCCTTCCCACCTTCCTATTTTCTAGTGATTGCCAGGCTATTCTTGTGAGATCAACTTTTGTAGTTTCCATGCAGAGGTGAGAACATGCCTTTCTGTGTCCGGCATGTGTTGTTTGATATCCTACAGTTCCACCCATATGGCCACAAATGACAAGATTTCTCTTCGTTTTCTGGCTGAATAGTCTCTTGTGCACGTACACGACACCTTCTCCATCCGTTAATCCATCGATGGACACTTTGGTTGGTCCTATCAGCTGCCTGTTGTAAGTAGTGTGGGGACTGGACCCAGTTCTGAGTCTAACACTTGTCGTCTGTGTGATACTGGGCATTTAGTTTCTGGGCACCTCTGTCTTCTCATCTGTAAAATGGCAGCGCTATCTACTCTGAGAGTGGTTTTAAGGATTAAATTAGATCATGTACACGTAGAACACATTCTGGGAACAGAACTTCCCAGGAAATAATTTGTGAAGTGAGAAGAGAAGATTCACAATACTGACATTTACAGGCTTGGTTTGGGGAAGGTCAGTCGCAGGTTAGTGCATGAATTGTGCTCTAGTGCTGGCTCCTTGCGTTCAGGACTAAATCTCAGGATGCGGAGATGCAAATGAGGAACACACGGGAACCACAGGAGCAGAGGTGTCTAGGGCACAAGATAGCTTGACAGTGGTACCAGCAGCACAGAGGGCGGAAGCTCTGCACCCAACAGGTCGCCTTCTCGCAGCTGGCAGTCTGTATGGACCTCCGTGTCCTGAGGTCACAGTGTGAGTGCTTGGGGTGGGGTGGCACAGACCTTCTCCATAGTTGTCATCTGGCAACAGGAGTCATCACCACCAGGAGCCAGAACAGAGCAGAGCAGCTACCTGGATGCTCAGGAGTCCACGCTCTTCACCTGGGGGCTCAGTTTTGTTCAGGACCTGCTGGGACAGACCAGGAGAGATCCTCAAGCCTCATCGTCATCATGACTTCTCCTCTGTTGGGCTGCTGTGCTCTGGGAAACACAGTTTCCACTTAAGGAGTAGGAGAAGGAGAGGAATTCAGAGAATTTCTCCTAATGATAGAAACGAACAAAGAGATGACAAATATTTGGAAAAGACAAGTACGGTGATCAGCATCCAGCAACACATGGTTCAAAGTGTGACTTTGATCATATTTTTCTGGGTATAAGATTCTCACATCAACTTGAATTCAAAGGTAGAGATTTTCATTTAACAGCTCAATGTGTCCTAGTACAAGACAAATGAAACACTGACTATTATTAAGAAAGTTACTAGAATGGTGAAAGAAAGCATAGTTTTCTCTTAGTGAGAAAATGATGGTGTGTTTTTGGGTAGTGTACTCAAGGAAGATGGAGAAAGCTAAAATAAAATTAGAGAATAGAAAACTTCCACTTAAAGGCAGATTTGAGAGATGAAGATTCTGAAGTAGAAAAGGCCCTGAAGGAAATCGCATCACGGTTTGTGGCCCAGTGCAGGGTGTGGATGAGGGGAACGTGGAGTTGTGCGTCACATCCCAGCGTCCCAGCATCATTAGGCGAACCCTAAAGCTTCAAAACATTAGTTCAGATTGAGTACAGAGAAGGTCTACTTTAAAAAAAATGGACACTATGCATATGTAATTCAACCTGAAAGAATGAACCAGTTGTAAATTTAAACAGAAAATTTAAAATTCGGAAGTGTCATAGTCAATTTATAATGTACTTTAGTCGACTTTTAATTTTTTTGGTAGCACTGGGGATTAAGCCTAGAGCCTTCACACTGAGCCCATCCTTAACCCCTACCCTTCTATTTATTTTGCTAAATTCCCCACGTGGGCCTTGAACTTGCCACCCTCATGCCTCATCTGCCCAGAGTGCTGGGGTTACAGGTGTGCACCACTACGCCCAGTGTTTACTCAACATTTCATCAGCTGGAGTGTTTTCCAAAATTTTCTGTATTAATACTCGCAGAACAATGGTCATGGTCTCTCCTGGTTCTCTTTTTTGTTTTTTGTGGGTACCGGGGGTCGACCTCAGGACCTCGCGCGCCAGCAGGCGCCCATGCCGTTGAGTGATATCACTGGTCCTTTTTTCGTATGTGGGTTCCGGGAGTCGAACTTGGGCCCTCGCGCTTGCCAGGCAGGCGCCTACGCCACTGAGCCATCTCACCGGCCCCTCTCCTGGCTCTTAGACAGAATTGAAGTACTTCATCGATTGGTATTTTTCTATCTTTTGAGAGAATTCAAATGATTTTTTGACAGTTTGCTGGCTTATAAATCAGTGGCTGAGTTAAGAATCTGAGCTCTGATTTCTGACTTCCATTTTAGGCCAACTTGAAGAAACAGGGCCTATAATTAGTGAGAACACTGTTGACATTTTGAATTATACGTGTTAATGCTAAGGACAATAGACTTGGGGTTTTAGGTAAAATCATCATCTTTTTTTAATAAAGGAAAGCAGTCTATTTTTAGGCAAATCATAAACAACTTGCTAAATAATTCTCAACGTAGTATTTTAGTCTGTGAATAAACAGAGGGCTTCACATATCATTAATGCTCTAGTATGAGCTTTACATAACAGTAACAAAAAACTGAGCCTAATTAGTCTCTTCCAGTAAAAGTATCTGAGAAATTTTCCATTGCCCAATACCTTCCCCTAATGGAAAGTACGCCGCTTGGGAGGCATGTGTAAATATTTGATTCGAGTTTTTCTGATTTCCGTGTCAGAAGCTATCAATCATTAACACTTCAAAAACATATACCTGGTTAGCTGTTGCCAAAAAACATTCTTTCCCTCAAAGCGTTTTAGACTCTTAGAGAGGTCCCTGTTGAACACCTTGTCTAATCTTTTATTGTCACAGGTGAGAAAACTGAGACGGAGGATGTTTGGGTGACGTTCGTGAAGTCCTCCAACTTTAGCTGGCTCCTAGGACCAAAACCTTCAGGCTTGGCACTCTTCTTAAGATATGGAGAATTACTGTTCACCTTTTTCTGAAAGAAAGTACATAAAAATATAGTAATATTGTCATAATTGTAGATACTGCAATGAAATAATCTAGAAAATTACAGGCACAGGCGTTTGTGTCCAATGCTAACTTACGTGGTCACTTCACAAAATAAAACGATGGCCTCCAGAGAAAGAAGTGGTAGAATATCAGCTTGACGCTGCACTGTTATCATTTTAAATAAAGGTTCCCAAACTCCTGCCAGGTCGATGGTAAGTATATGAAAGTGTTAGTAAAATACTTTCGATATTTTAAAAAAGAAAATCAAAATTTTAGATGGAAAACGTGTGTGGATTATTTAATTGCTAGCCTATATTTTTAGAAAGTACAAATACACCTACAAGGCGACAAATTAATTGAGTCTGAAAGAAGCTCAGTCAAGCCAGGCGTTTGGCGAGGAGGGGACTAAGCCACCACCCTCCAGCGGGTGCCAAGCCCGTGGTCTGGCTGTGGGGCGGTGGGGAGGGGTGTGTGACCGGCGACCCCCAGCAGAGGTGGGCGTCTTGACTGTGAGCGGACGCTTGGGTGGAGGTTGTTTCCCCGTATAAAGTGGAGACGCAGCGAGACTGCCTAGGTAGAGGGTCAGAACTCTTAAGGGTTCTTTTGGACATTTCTGCTATGGGGACACTATGGAATTCTTAACTAAGTCATTCGGAAACGCCAGGGACATTGTGCAGGAGGCCTTAGCTGATGGGAAAGTGCCGCTGTCTTCCCTCTCTGCTTTCCAGAAGGGCATTCTAGACAAGAGCTCACGTGCCTGTTCTGGCTGCACGGCTGATGCTCATCATGGCGTTTTCAGTCTCAGCAGCGGAGGCAACGCTGGTGAGAGGTCACAGTCCTTCTCCAGAGAGCCGCTGGGGACAGGGACACTGGTGCCCCTCCCTGCCTCGCTGTCTCCTTCGACATAAACTAACCGAGCTCCAGCTGTGCGATGGGTGGCTGTGCTGTGCTCCTTCCCATGAAACAAATGGAAAAATGTCTGGTACAGAGCTTGGCCTTAAGCCTAGTATCTGGCAATAACCAAATTGTTAATCAACCGAAGCAGAATTTAGTTGAGAGGCAAGAGAAAGAAAAGCAGAGTTCAAGTTAGGTGTCTATAGACACACGTGGTAAGCAAGCTTGTTTCTTTTCCTTTCTTTCCTTTGCTTCAGAACCAATTCAGTAAAACTAAAAATGTTTCAATCAACATTTAAATTTTCCTCATGCAAAACATTAAAGCTGTACTGGGTCCTTGGATGGGGAAAATGCACACTATTTTTTGGTACTTTATTGACTTTGCATGGTAAATAATAAAAACGCACTAAAGATACTGAAATCTGGACACACTGGGAAGTAGCAACAGTGCTCTTGGGCGGAGGGGTCATACAGGGTGGGGTGAGGCTCTGCCTCTGTTCTCATGTAAATCAGGGATAGTAATAGTACCGAGTTAGGGCCGGTGAGATGGCTCAGCGGCATAAGCGCCTGCCTGGCAAGTGTGAGGTCCTGAGTTTAACTCCTGGAACCCACATAAAGGAAAAAAAAGGGCCGGTGATCTTAAATGGGTGAGTCAAGGTTCAATCTTAAAAAACTTGAACAGAAAAGCAAATTGGGCCTGAAGTAAGCATAAAGAAGTAAATAGTAAATATAAGAGAAGGAATCAATAATAGAAGCAGGAAAAAGAAAAAAAAAATCAATGGAATGCAACATACTTCTTAGCAAAGATCAATAAAACTGATAAACCTGTGGCCAGAATGGGAGAGAAAAGATAGCATACCAATATTAGCATTTAAATAAGGGACAGCACCACAGTTCCTTAAAAAAAAACAAAAAAAACGAAAAAAAAGATAACAAAGGACTTACGAATAATTTTGTTCCAATAAGTTTAAAAACTATTTGGGGCTGGTGAGATAGCTCAGTGGCACAAGCGCCTGCTGGCAAGCGTGACGCCCTGAGGTCGACTCCTGGTACCCACATAAAAAAAAAAAAAAAAAAAAAAAAGTTTAAAAACTTTGGTGACTTGCAAATTCTTTCCAAGTGGCAAACTACCAAAGTTCACTCAGGAAGAGGCAGAAAACCTGACCAGTGGCTGGGTCTGGTGGAGCCTGCCTGGAGTCACTCCTGGCAAGCAGGGAGGCTGAGGCAGGCAGGATGGCAAGTTCATGGCCAGCCTGGGCATCTTCGTGATCTGCCTCGATAGAAAAGATGAAAAGGGCTGCGGACACAGGTCAGTGCAAAGATCGTGGGTTCAATCCTCTACACCACAAAACAAAACACCGAAGTAAAACTCCCAACCAAACCAAACCTCCTACATCATGACTAACTGAGCCTATCCCAGGAATTCGAGTTTATTTTAAAATTTTTTTGGAGTGATCTTCTCTTGCCTTTTCTTATTATTTTAATTTTTATTAGTACATATTTGCAGTGCATAATGATTACATTCAACGTGGGGAGATGGTACACGTATATAACACAGCTTAATTCTTTTCACTTTCCCTTCCCCTCTCCTCCCTTCCTCTTTCCTCCATCTCTTAGTAGGAATTCAAGTTTTGTTTAAAAATTTAAACTAATCTGTTGAAATTAATCCATTGAAATACTACACTGTATTAATAGACCAAAATCACGTTGTAACCGGTGCAGCAAAATGGAACTTTAAAGTGAGATTTTAGCTGGGTGCGGAGGCTCGTGCCTGTCACCCCAACACTCAGCCTGAGGGTGGAAGATTACAAGTTTGACCCCAATCGAGGCAATTTAGCAACCGAGCAACACCCTGTTTCAAAATAAAAAAATAAGAAGGTGCTGCCGCAAAAGCCCTGTGTCCAATACTGGGGGGGAAGAAAAAGTTGTATTTTTTTCCGCTAGAGATAAGTGGCTGTTCCTCAGTTCAGGGCACTGCCAGCCACCCCCACGCAGACGCTGGCAGCAGGAGGTCGAAGTCCTGCTGGTTTCCACAGAGGGGAGGTGGGGGAACAAGCCCGGACATGTCCGCTGTCAAACTGTGCTCCCTGCCCCTGCTCCTTGCTGTAAAGGACCCGGACACACCTGTCTGCAGGGATGGTGATTCGAGGCAAATGGGCCCCTCCATCTCCTCAGACCTAACTTTGACTAAATCCTTTATCCTTTTTACCAAGATAAATGGCTTCTTTTGGTTTGGTCAGCATCAAGCAAATGAACCAGAGCATACAAACCTAAGTGGCTGGTGACAGTGCGATCACTTCAATTGATGCGTAACGTGTGTATGTGTGCTTCTCTGGGTGTTGCTCTTTCCACTTTACCTTTTAAAAAACGTTTTTAAAATTTATTTTAATGCATATACTTCACTTAGTGTCACTAGACTGAGATAAAAATAGTGCCTTGTACCCCTAGATTTTTTCCCCTCTTTTGATTTTAGCTTTTCTAAAACAACCACTATTCTTTTATCTGATTCTATTGTTTTTTACCTTCACTTTTGTAGATAACATTTATGTTAAAGTTTTTCAAAACTTGTTTTTCAGTTTTAGATACCATGCTTCTCCATGGCTCACATTCCATTACCTTTTTTAGTTCAGTCAATAATCTGTTTATTAGGCATAGCTAATTATTTACACTAAGCCCCACAGTGGGTTACACTTACACTTCTGGTGTTTCCTGCAGTTATCATTCAGTGTTTTGTTTCTGTTTTCTACCCTTGAACCACTAATTCCTACCCCAAGGGCTGGTACAGACAGACAAACCTCTTCTGATAGGCTCATACAGGGGACATGAGTGTCCCCCTTCCCCCCAGGGCACACACTTCCTTTGGTCTTGATCGGTTCCCACCATTCGCTTTCTAGCAATTTTGAACAACCGTCATTTTGGATGTCTATTCACTATTGTCCTAGGTATTTCTTTCCATTCTCTTTCTTCCCATTTTACATTTTTCCTGCTTCTCTTTTAGGTTGGCTCTCTTGTTGTCTGTTGCTTTTGTGGTTTTATCCATTTAGAATTTCATAGATGTCATTTTGTAAGTATTTGGGGGTAGAGAAGTCAGGATAAAAATGTGAATGTAGTGCGCCATGTAACTGGAGCAAGTTTAATAACTTTTCATGTACTTGCTTTAAAATACCCTAGAAAGTTTCCCCTTTGGTTAATGCTTAAAATACTTGATCCTGTAAATGAGAAGGAACTCACGGGACATTTAGTTATAAACTACACTGCAGTTTTTCAAACAAATCTGAATTCTCAATTTCTGATAGAGGAATTTAAGATGTCCAGTTCTTTTTGTACATGGTGAATCTTTTTTAAGTTTTATTTTTTCTTAGTATGGCAAAAAATTATTTAGGACATTGTGAAATAACACATTGGGATAGTAATGTTCTATATTAGCACAGTGTCTTTTCATGTGGAAGATTTCCCAAGTACTTTATAACTTGAAGAGCCTGTTTTGTTCTAGCTTAAAAGCACCTTTTTCTGACATGAAATATTTTATGAAGCACAGCTATAGAAAATAATACATTAATGAAAGAAGTGTTCCTTTAGAGAACCAGGAATATCAGACGACTATTGCTCACAAAGGTTTTCAATGGTAATAACTCACTAGACTTTCAGCTTCTTGTAGGGTGACATCTAAATACTATGGGACAATAGTTGGCTTTCTTACTGTGAGTTATGGACACATGCCATCATTTAATTGTCGGGAGCATGTATTGTAACGTTCCTGCACTTCAAATCAGCATCTACTATTTAATTTAAATACATGCAGCTTCCAAAGGTTAAAAATGTAAGCAAATAAAAGGAGTTGACATGAAAATTACTGAAATATTCACTGTTTCCAGAGGAATAGAAACCCTAAAACTGTGCCAAGATATTCTGAATATGCATAGGATACTAGGAGCTATTTTGACTCCTCAGGGTCATTAACACCAACGAACAGGAAATAGGTTGAGGAATAATATAAAGATTGGCTTTACCTGACTAGTAAATTTTACAAGACCAACTTTGCATCTCTACTAAGACATTAAAGATAGTTATTTCATGTAAATTATTTCATGATACACCTCACTTTTTAAGATTCCACATTAACCCCAGAGACAGAGCCACATCACGCAGCAAAACCAGGTGTCTCATTTTGTAGACCACCATTTAAATTCTAAATATAGCGACACGGCTCCCCGGATGCTCCGATTCTTGGCGACCCACCCCGGCTTGCAGCTGAGAACCTGAACCTGAACAAAAACGCTCTGCGTAGCGCAGATGTGAGCCTCCAAAGCCAGGGCCGAGCTCGCGTGGACATAGCCCAGCCTCTTACCAAGGAGATTCTCCCGCTGCCGCTGTTTATGACAACGGGAAGCCGCTATCAGCAGGAGCAAGGCCACGGAGGCCACGTGATTTTGGCAAGATTTCCAGGACTGAGCAAACCTACCTGTTTTGTTGTTAACGGTTATTAAATGGAAAGCGACACTTCTTGGACTTCGCTTTCTTCAACTATACCAAAATTATCTTGAGTCCAATAAAATGCCCAAGTCACATAAACTGAAAATCAGCATTCACTGTGAAGGTCGAGATCATTCCAGAAGGTATGGAAAACGGGGTGGATCAGCAGGTTCATTCCCGGGCAGCGGGCTCGGGCGCTGGGCGCTGCGCGGGCGAGGAGGACGCACCGGGCCGGCCTGGGGATCCCGCGCTCCCGCGGAGGAGGAAGCCAGCGGTGAGTCGGTCAATGCTGGGTGGCGCGAGAAGCCGTTCAGCGCCAGGCCGGGGATGCGAGGACCGGGGCCGGGGCGGACGCGTGCGCGGGCCTGGAGGAGGCCCGCTTGCCGGGCAGAGCGGGCGAGGCGGGGGGGGGGGCGGGGACCCGGCCCGGTGGACCCTGCCCGGGCCCCCTCAGGACCCTGCTGTACTTGGGGTGCGACGAGCGGCAGGGCGGGCTGAGATGAGTGACGACCTTCAGGGGTCCCTGTGGCCGCGGTGTGGACAGAGAGGTGGAGGCGGTCGCGGCGATTCAGGTGGGCATGGGGCGCCCACGCGTGCTCCGCGTTTTGCACGAAGGTCCTTCTGCGCGGGCCCCTGGGCGAAGGGTCGGCAGCTCACAGCCGCATTCTCGCGGACGCGGGCGGGGACGCTCCTGTCCTGCTCGGCGGCCCCGGGCAGCCGCTGAGCCTGGCCTGCGTGGGGCCCTCGTCCTCTCCTCCTGCGGGTCAGGGGATGGGGCTCTGGACCGTGGCGGAGGCCGTGCGCCGCCCGGCGCCGTCCAGGTGGCTCTGGGCTGGTCCAGCCAGATTCCTCTCCAGCACCGCCATGGATGTAGCTGGTGACCGCAGCGAGGAGGACCCGGGGAGCGGGTGGGCTCCCAGCGCAGCGCTGCAGGACAGACCCTCGGGGCCAGGGAGGCTTTGGGCCGTGAGGACCTTCGGCTTTCGGCTGCGGGAGCCCCTTCTGAATGATTTCTGCTCTTCCCGGCCTCCACGCGTGGCAGAGCTTCTCCTCCTCCTCCTGCTGCACTGCCTCGGGTACATTAATAAATCTCCTTCTCACCCGCGCAGGAGGCTCATCGACGATAAGCACTACGGTGGCGGCCCGCGCGCACTTGCGATCGTCCATCAAGGAGTTCAGGCGACCGTGTGCCGGAAAGGATGTTCCCGCCTGTGATGGATGCGTGTGTAAGAGCAGACTTCCAGATGGCTGCAGCTCAGAGGTCAGCTGCCTCCGTGATCCGCTATGGCACCTTGGACACGTGCGACTTTCTGCTTCCACGTCTCTAATAAAGAAATAACCAGCTTCTCAGAGCTGCTGGGAGGATTAGAGGAGGAGCGCGGAGAGCCGAGCTGTGCTTGGTGCGGGCTCCTGCTGATGCAGCGAGCCAGGAATTCCAGGGCACAGACGGTTCCCGAGGTGACGGTTATCCCTGGTTGGTTCACTGCTGTTACTGATGAATTAGATTCCCGAAACAGTTAGAAAATTTCCATACCTTCCGGCAAGTTTCAGAAGGGTCTTATTACTTCTTTTTTCGTTTGGCTTAGATACCGTTTTTTCTCGCCGTTCTGCAGGCTAGAAGTCTGAGATTCTGGCAGCGCTGATTTCTGCTGACCTGGTGGTGGTTGTATGCCTGACCATGCACATGGGTTTTCCTCTGATTATTACATTTTTTTTTTTTTTTAAGTGCAGAGAGACATGTGTCTAGGGAAAAGGCAAATAAGCCCCTGCTTTACTCAGAAAGGACGGTGTGTTTGGTCTGACATTCAAGGAACTTAGCGTTTTCTCCTCACTGTGTCTAAGCTTGGTGAGGACTTAAGGGACCTCCTGGGGGACACGTGTCTAGGTGTCTCTCCTTCTAATACTGATATGTAACGAGCACCTGGAATCTAGCAGGCATTCAATAAATGTGTTTGAATTAGTGAACAAATGTGGAAAAAAATGAAAAGTAAGCATAATGAGCAAAAGGGCAGGTTGGGTTTCAGTGCTAGCAGAGCGGCACAGTAAAGGGCTGCCGGAGCCCGAGGGGCGGGGAGTCGGCTCTGGGCAGGGTGTCGGCTGTGCGTGTGGACAGCGTGTTTCCACGCGTGGACCGAGCCCTGAGGAGCAGCGGGGCCTTGAGAGCCGGTGCAGCGGGTGGAGCTCACAGGGGCTTCTCCAGCAGAGAGCACCCAAAGGCGAGGGGCGGGCGGCGCATCCGGTCTGGACAGCGGAGAGTGGCCTGGGCGATTGGAACCGAGAGGAGGTGGTGGAGCAGCAGCAGCCCACGCAGTGACAGGAGACCAAGTGGAAAGGCCGTGTGGACCCAGAATGGAGAGTGACCTCCTGCTCCGCGCTTTGTCCTTTGTCCTCCACGATCGAAATTAAAGTAAAAAGAACCTCCGTCTCCCTCCCGCTGGCCTGAACGTTCAGTCTTTGTTTCATATTTTATTCCTGCAGTGGTATGTAATTCTAATAGCTTTTACTTAGTGCATCTGACATGGAGCTGTTTGTCATATAAATTCTCACAGTTATATTTTGTTGGATTAATCAGTATATCAGTGTATTGTGTTATTATTCGATCTTGTTTTATGTCATAGGTCCTGAACTCTGTTTGGGGTAGTATTAATCCTGCCATTGTACTTTTTATTTATATTTGAGTTATCTGTCCCCATGAGTTCATCTGTCATTTAAAATTGTGCCTGTTATTTAATAATGACTGTAATAATGATTGATTTTTTATCCATTTATCACTTAAGTTTTATTTTTGTCAGGCTCCATGGAACTTTGATATGAGCTGAGGTTTATTTTTAGTTGTACATTTTCTAATTATTTGAAAATGCCATATGCTGTTTTTATTCTATTAATTAACCTATAAATCTTTTAATATCAGCTATTTTTCTTTTTTCCTCAAAAGCAATACATTCTGACTTTCCCTGATAGAGAAAGAATCATTTTCCTCTTTTTACAATTAGAATGAGTTTAACTGACACATAATAATTTTATAGGAAGTAATTAAGGGGTACAATGTAATAATTTGATAAATATATATAATGTATAATATTCAAATCATGGTAATTGGTTTTTCTGTTTTTCCAAACATTTATCATTTCTTTGTGCTAAGAAACTTTGAACTCCTCTCTTCTAGTTATTTTAAAAGATATAATACATTTTCATAAACTAGAGTCACACTACTAAACTATATAATATGAGAACTAACTTCTCCCATATAACTGTATTTTGGTATCTTTTATTTCATCCTCTATTTGCTCTTTCTCTACCTGTCCTGGACTCTAGTGATCACTATCTACGCTTTTCTTTTATAAAATCATTTTTTTAGCTTTCAAGTACAAGAGAGAATAGGTAGTATTTGTCTTTTTTTTTCTTGTTTTAATTTTCTTTTTAATTTTTTAAATTTTTTATGTTTTTAGGCATGGTCTTGCTATGTAGTTCAGCCAGGTCTTGAACTCACTTTGTAGCCCAGGCTGGCCTTGAACTCATGGCAGTCCTTCTGCCTCAGTCTCCCCAGTGCTGGGATTACAGGTGTGCGCTACCGTGCTTGGTGAGTATTTGTCTTTCTATGCTAGACATTTCTATTAAAATAATATCCTTTGGTCCCATCCGAGTTGCCACAAATGACAAGAATTCATTCTTTTTTATGGCTGAATATTCATATATATATGTCGCGGACACCTTGGTCGACCCTGTATCTTGGGTTTTGTGAACAGCGCTGCAGTTACCAGTGAAGTACTGCTATCTCCTTGACATTCTCATTTCATTTCCTGTGTATATGTACCCAGCAGTGGGATTGCTGGATCGCATGGCAGTTCTATTTTAATTTTTTGAGTCACCTCCATGCTATTTTCTTCAAGGTCGTGCTAACATTCCACCAATAGTGTAGTCCCTTTCTCTGCATCTTCTCCAGAATTTTTTAATTTGTTTTCTTTTGTGTAGCCATTCTAACTGGCTGGTATATCACATATATTTGATTTTAATATCTATGATGACTAGAGATATTGAGCATTTTTTCCATATACTTCTTGGCCATTCGAATACTTTCTTTTTGAGAAATGTCTAAGCAGATCATCTGCCCATGCTTAGTTGGTTTTTTGTTGCTGGTGGTGAGTTACGTATATACTGTGGGTGAGTCCCTTCTCAGATGAGTAGAGTCCAAATGTTTTCTCCCATTTTGCAGGTTTGTCTTCGCTTTGTTAATGGTTACCTTTTAGAAGCTTTGTAGTTTTATGTAATCCTGTTTGTTTATTTTTGTTTTTGTTGCTGTGCTTTTGGTTTCTTAACCAGAATTTACTTGGTTATCATTCACCCACATCTTGAAGTATTTTACCTTTCTTTCTTTCTAATAGTTTCATATTTAGGTCTTTGATTCAGTTTGAGTTGATTTTTGTAACTGTTGAGATAGGAGTCTAGTTTCATTCTCTTGCATATAGATATCCCAGTTTTTCCAGAGCCATGTGTTGAGGAGATGATTCTTTCCTCAATATCTGTTCTTGGTACCTTTGTTGAAATTCAGTTAGTTGTAGCTGGGTGTGGTGGTGCACATCTGTGATCCCAGCACTAGGGAGGCTGAGGCAGGGGGATTGCTGTGAGTTTAAGACCAGCCTAGGCTACATAAGCAAGTTCAAGACCAGCTTGACTTACGTAGTGAGACCCTGTCTCAAAAAAATAAAAAAATAAAAAATAAAAAAATAAAAAACAAAAAGAAAAGAAAGAAAGAAAGAGAAAGAAAACCAGTTAGTTGTAAGTATGTGGATTTATTTCTAGGTTGTCTATTGTGTTCCATTGGTCAGTGTGTCAGGTTTTATGTGAGTACAAGCCTGTTTCGGTTACTATCATTTTTTAGTGTGTTTTGAACTTGGTTATTGCGATGCCGCCAGCTTTATTCTTTTTACTCAGTTTACTTTGGATATTTGAGACCTTTTTTAGCTCCATACCGATTTTAGGATTTGTTTCTCTAGTTCTCTGAAGAATGCCATTGGCAGTTTGATTGAGACTGTACTGAATGTGTAGAATTCTTTGGGTAGTATGGGTATTTTAACACTATTAACTCTTCCAATCCCTGAACATGGGATGTTTCCTTATTTTTCCTTCAATTTCTTTCATCAGTATTTTATAATTTAATTAATTAATTTATTTATTGGCTTTTTTTGAGACAGAATCTCACTATGTAGTTCAGGCTGGCCTCAAACTCAGGGCAGTCCTCCTGCCTCAGCCTTTCAAGTGCTTGGATTATGGGTGTACGTGACCATGCCTGGTTCTATAATTTTAATTGTAGAGATCTTTCGCTTTCTTGGTTAAATTTATTTCTAAGAATTTTATTAAGTTTTATTTTAAAAGTAGCTATTGTGAATAGGATTGCTTTCTTGATTTCTTTTTCAGGAAGCTTGTTATTGATGTACAGAAATGCTGCAGATTTTTGTGTGTTGATTTTGCATCCTGTGGCTTTACTGAATTTGTTGGTCAGTTCCGATAGGTTTTTTTTTTTTGTGTGTGTGTGAAATATTTATATTTTCCTGTATGCAAGGTCATGTCATCTGCAAAGCCATAATTTCACTTCTTCATTTCCAATTTGAATGACCTTCCTTTTTCTCTCTCTTGCCTAATTACCTAATTCCAGCACTATTTTGAATGAAAGTGGTACAAAACCACATATTTTTGTTTTTTGAGACAAGGTCTTGCTATGTAGTTCAGGCCACAGTGGAACTCACAGTGTAACCCATGGTAGCCTTGAATTCATGGCAATCCTCCTGCCTCAGCCTCCTGAGTGCTGGGATTACTGTCATGTGCCACTATCCCTGAAAAAGTGCACATCTTTATCTTATTCCAGATCTCAAGGGAAATGCCTTCAGCTTTTCTATATTCATTATGATGTTGGCTGTGGGTTTGTCATATGCAGTTTTTATTACATTGAGGTTCATTTTTTCTATGCCTAATCTGTGGAGAGCTTCTTTCATTAGGCAATGTCGACTTTTTTTCCAGTGCTAGGGATTGAACCCAGAGCCTCATGTGCGCTTGGTAAATACTCTGTTGCTGAGCTACACCCTCAGCCCTTGCTCGATGTTGCTGGATGTGTTTTCCGCATCTGCCGAGATGGCCGTGTGCTCGCTGTCCTTGATTCTGTTGATGTCGTGTGTAACGTTGACTCGCGTGTGTTAAATCACACCTGCGTCTCTGGGATAAATCGCAACTGATCCCAGTGGTAACATTTTTGATATACTGTTGGATTTGCTTTGCTAGCATTTGGTAGAGAATCTTCACATCGATATTCCTCAGGGATTTGATCTATAGTTTCCTTCGTGTGTGTCCACGTACGTGTGCATGTGTGAGTCTTTCTGCGGCTTTGGTATTAGGATAATGCTGGCCGCATGGAATGATGATTATTAACTGTTTAAAATCATAGATCCTCTGTTCTAGGAATTATTTCAGCTCTAGCATTGTGTTGCAACAACATTAACAAAATTTATTTGAGCCTCATGTATGTTTTGCGTGGAGCCGCTTTCTCTGATTTTACCTCCTCCGACTGTGCCGTGGTCGTCCTGCTCTGTTTTCTTCTTCTCGAGCGTCACATGGTTGTTCCTACTTTTGCATCTCTGCCACTCTTGTTACCTTGAGAGTTTTTCCCTGGACCTTTGTGTGGCTGGTTCCTTGCTGTCGCTGAACTGAGTGTCAGCGCTCGGAGAGGACTCACAGGACCCCTTTGGCCAAATCGACTCCCGTACCCCGCACACCCATGCCAGGTGCTCATGCACGCTCTGTTTTTTGCCTGGGTTCTGCTCCCGGGCACGATCCATTTGGAATGGGCTCACGTGCATGGACTTGCTTACTTTCTGTCCCTGTGGCCCCACAGAATGTAGAATATATATCTGCCTTGATCATTTTTGTGTCCCCGTGGTTAGGGCTGTGTCTGGCTGTGTAGGTCCCTGATATGTGGCGTGTAAATATTTGGTCAATGAATAAACAAATCCTTCCTTTTCCTAAGTAAGACTGTCTTCCTAATCTTCAAAACTCCATGGCGTTGCCGAGCCCCTAGCCTCTGGGCCGTTCTGGGCCGGTCCTCCCGGGACCTGCTGTTACTCTTGCTTTCTGGGGAACGGCCCTTATTGCTTTCTTCTTTTTAAGGACAGGCAAGGTCCTGGGAAGGCCTGTCTGTGGCAAGGGGGAAGAGGCTCCTCGGTCACCAGAGCCATCACACTTGCACACAATGGGGTCAGATTGATTTATTTGGAAAGCAGTTGGTTTTGATGTAATGTGTTGTTACTAATCAGTGCCACATGGTTGCTTTAGAAAATACACGTTTTCTTTTTCAGTCATTCCAGAAGCACATTGCTATGTTTCTAATATGAAATTAGCTATATTCTGAGTTATTAAAAATTGCTACGTGTTTAGTTAATGTACTTAACTGGGCTCACTTGCATGAGCCCAGTTAAACTCACTGAGTTTAAAATATGCTCGGAGTCAGATTGGATTTGTGGGCAAGGTTGGTTAAGCAAGAGTACGAAAATTGCAAAACCTTAGAATTTTAGGTGCCAGGGGTTCATGCCAATCATAGTAAAGGCTTTAGCTGCTTAGAGCTTTCAAAGTGAGATGGTAGCTAGGCATGGTGGGGTAGGTTTGTAGTCAGCCCTGTGGGAGGCTGAGGCAGGAAGATTGCAAGTTCAAACCCAGCCTGGGCAACTCAGTGACTTAGCGAGACTCTGTCCCTAAATAAAAAAATAAGGCTGGGGTTTTAGTTCAGCCTGAAGGCCCTGGGTCAATCCCCAGCAACACACATGCGCACACACAAGTGGAGTGACAACGCCTGTGGATGCTCCTGCTTCTGGAGGTCCCCACATGCCTTCAACCCGGACAGGGCAAGGCAGATGCAGAGCCCCTGACTGCAGCGCAGCCCACCTGGCCAGCTGGTACTGGATGTCAGCAGTAGGCAGAGTCCTGAAGGTGACAGACAGGGAGGGGCGCGTGTGTGCGTATGTGTGTGTGCACGTGCGTGTGCTTGTGCGTGTGTCTGTGTTTAGAGTTTGGAGCTGAATAAGGAGCTGGGGAGGGAAGAGGTAAGGTGGATCCTCCATAAAAACACTGGGTCATTCCCTTGTTAACTCCAGGGTCCACTAAGCATTATTTCCTAAGGGCCAGTCTACTCCTCATCCCTCCACCCACCCACCCACTCTCCCACCAGTCTGCCCAACAGATACAGCAGCGATTTTTAAAGCTCCTACTACATGCAAAGCACTGTTGTAGCTTTGGAGGTGCAGTGGGAAATACAGTAAAGTCCCTGTTCCCATAGAATCCTCATTCTAGTGAAGACATAGAAAAAAGCAAATAAATGACATTTCGTTTGTTAGTGAAACTTTGAAGAAAAATAAAATAGGGTAAGGACAAAGAGAGCAGTGATGTGGCAGGGCTACTGTACTGGGCGCTCAGGGAAGTTCTCTCTGGGAATGTGACATTAGAACCTGAAGAAAGTAAGATGGAAACTTTTTAGACTTCTGGGGAAAGACTTCTTATGGGTTTCTGGGCCAAAGGTCCAGAGTGAAAGATTCACGAACACATGGTGTGCAGGATGGCCAGGGGACAGTGGGTAGAGGACGGAAGTTACAGTGAGGTCAGGAGGTGGGAGGAGGACACATGCAAAAGTATTTGGACAGTGAAAGGCTTTTTCTATGATAGCTATGCATGGTCTTAAAGTGAAAAAGTATTTACAAAACATCTACTATTTTTATCTGCTATATACCCCAAGAGTTTGCATTTTATTCAGTTCGATATTAAATAATCAATTGCATTTGACTGGATTTTAAAGTGATACTGAGTGTGACCCACTGAACTGATTTCATGATCCACGAAGGAGCCTTGATGCATGGTTTGGAGAAACTGGATCGGGCTGTGTTGTCTTTGTGAGGTTTGGATTTTATTATAAATGAAATTGGGGCTCTAGAGAGTTATAAGCAGAGAAATAACATCATCCAACTTATCTTTTAAAGGAATTACTTTGGCTGTTTCACGGATGATAGACTTCGTAGGTGGATGGGCGAGGGGCAGAAGAAAATGCATCCATCCAGTCCTTGCTATGACTTTATTTACCTACCAATCGTATTGGGCACACTTCTGTTATCACCGATGCCAAGGACAGGTGTATAAGGACCAGGTTGGAAATCGAAGGTCTATAGTCAGTGCCTTCACATGCCATAACATATATAACGTGTCGGAATTGCTGCTCTGTAAACTTCAATTTGATCTGTCCTTACGCTGCAGTGGATTATTCTTCCAGACTAAGCGAGGTTTATCGGGAACCCAGACCAGTTCTCGATGGAACGCATGTAGTTGTCCCATCTTGGGTGGCCTCATGCTGTGTGCCTTTCCGTGCCACCCTTATGTTACTTACCTTCTGGAATCTCTGTCAGCCCACCATGTCCTCTGATTCAGATCACATCTCCACTGTGGCTCAGAGTGTTGTTTCTGTCCTTGATAAATGGCTCAAGGGACAAGATAACTTTGTCTTGCTGATGATATCAGGGAAAACCTTAGTTGCTCATATCTTGCCCCCCTGCACGCACATGTAGCCAAGGAATGAGAAACCTGCCCTGGCAAAGAACAAAGGGCAGAGGCGCACTCCCGTGGAGCTCTTTCCGCTCAGTGCCTGATGTCTCCATGACCGTCTGCTCCTCAAGGCCGCCCTCTGCTCGCTGCGCTTTCCTGGGAGGCTCTTGGGCAGGCTCTCTCCAAAGCTCCCTCCCCTGCCAGGTTCAGGCCAGGTTTGGCCGAGAGGAGGCCTCTTGGAAATCTGGTAACGACAAGGGAAGAGCTTCGGGGTACTACTCCTCCGTCTTAATTTTTTAATGGTTTACTTTTTATTGAGGTATAATTCACATCACGTAAAATTTCACGTAACATAAAATTTACTATCTTAAAGTATACACCTCAGTGTGTTCACAAGGTTGTGTAATATTGCCATTATCTAATCACGGAACATTTCTATCACCCCCCCAAAGAAAACTTATTCCCATAGCACTTACTCCCCCATTCCCTCCTCTCCACGGCCCCTGGCAACCATGAATTTATTTTCTGTCTCTAAGGATTTACCTATGCTGGACATTTCATATAAATAGAACCATACGGTATGTGGCCTTTTGTGTCTGACTTCTTTCACTTACATAATGTTTTCTTAATTTTTTCATCAGTGCATGTTTGTGATTTGTAATAGTTACATTTGCTTTGGAGACTTGATGCATACATCTATGTGTATATACACGTGTATATGTACATACATACATATCATCTTGATCGTTTTCCATCCCTTCATCCTCCCTAACTTCCCCCTTCCCTGGCCCCCTTTCACATCTCCAGGAAACCTGCCTCCCTGTTTCCTTCCATCTCTCCTTTATTTTACTCTTTAATTTATTTGTATTTTGGATTTCTCATATAAGAGAAACCATGAAATATTTGACTTTCTGCATCTGACTTGTTTCACTTATCATTATGGTCTCAAATTCCATCCATTTTCCTGTAAAAGAAATGATTTCATTCTTTTTTATGGCTGAATAATACTCCATTGTGTATACATGCTACATTTTTTATCTGTCTATTTGTTAACGGGCATTTGGGCTGTTTCTAGAGCTTAGCTTGGGTGAATTGCACTGCTATACACGTGGGTATGTACATATCACAATAGTATTGTTACGGTTGAGTGGGCAAAAAATAATCCAGGTTCTTGTGTAGGACAAGTAAAGAACTGCCAAGTACACACCTCATAGTAAGTAGCTATGTTTATTGATGATCGCGTGGTGGCATCAGGAACAGGGAGAAGGGCCAAGGGAAAAAGGGACTCGATATCTCAGGCCTCCGGTGTTTATAGGGTGAGACGCCACTGACCCCCAGCGCCTCCTCTGTCTCTCTCTCTGACGTCAGCAATCTGCATGACCTCCTGAGTTTAAGCCTGGATGCTCATTAGGGTGGTGTTGCATTTGTAATTGAATAGAGAGAAGGGAGGTGGCTCACAGAACTTTCCCGTCTTAGGGTTCTGGAATCACGGATGATTGTTAGGGTGGGGTGGTGTTTACAGTTGGAGGAAGGGAAGGGAGCTTTGTTTCTAACTGTACTAGTATTCTAGACAGCTAAGTTAGGTAGAAATATTGTAGGCAGTCAGACCGGGCTGGGCCCACGAGAGGTCAATGCAGAAGACAACTGTGGCTGGAGGCGCATTCACTGAAGGCCAGGCTTCAGGAAAAGAGGAACAACTGCACCCACATACTTCCCCTAGGGACGAATAGCAGTGATTCATATCAGTAGGCATCAATCACCTTGGGGTGGAGGACCAAACCTCCTTAACTCACCCCTTCCAGGAAAGCCCTTGTCTGTCCCATGTGTGCTTGCTTCCCCATTTGATCCCCATTTAATCAGTATTACCCAAGCGATCATATTTGTTGTAAACTTATTGGTTCACCAAGGTAGCGCGATTAATGTGAGAATCACAAATTTTCCCTTTACTTAATCCTTAAACCTAAGTAACCTGTCCTTACCTCTTACCCTCCACCAAAGGAAGGGAAAGGTCCCTCAGCCAGAAGAAGTTTAAGATGAAAGACAAGCCAGGGAGCCAGTCGGATTCCAGGAGCTACAGGGAAGAAGAAAACTTGTAAGAAGGGCTGGTGGCCGGACTCCATGAGCATCTCGCTTCGAATTCTCCCTGCTTGTTCCGAGTGGTTGTCTGCCATCTCTCTTTTCCTCCTTTCCCACCCTCACATAAATCCTCTTCTTTTACTTTAAATGTGGCCTCTTTAATTCTTCACTGATGCCTGGTTTAGGAATGCTGGGACGTGCACTTTCCAGCAGAGCAGTGGCTTTCTGTCCACGCCTGCTTTGCTAAACGTCACAACTCCTGAGGGTCAGATCTTGGTTACAATTCATAGCTTCCTCTCTGGGTTCTACAATCCTCTCTGGCCCTTAAGACCAAGGAGTGGTCACAGATCCTAGTTTTCTCAGTCCTGGGGAGGTGCGCCAGCCTTAGTTTTTTCTCTCTCCTGTTTCTCTTTTCCTTCCTTCCTCCCTTCCTCTCCTTCCTTCCTCTGTTCATTATTTCTTTTCTTTTCTTTTTTCTTTCTTTCTTTCTTTCTTTCTTTCTTTCTTTCTTTCTTTCTTTCTTTCTTTCTTTCTTTCTTTCTTCCTTCCTTCCTTCCTTCCTTCCTTCCTTCCTTCCTTCCCTTCCTTCCTTCCTTCCCTCCCTCCCTCCCTTCCTTCCTTCCTTCCTTCCTTCCTTCCTTCCTTCCTTCCTTCCTTCCTTCCTTCTTTTCTTCCTTCCTTCCTCCCCCTTTCTTTCTCTCTCCCTCTCCCTCTCTCTTTCTTTCGTTTCTTTTTTTTTTTTTTTTTGTGGGTACCGGGGGGACGACCTCAGGACCTCGCGCGCCAACAGGCACCCGTGCCGCTGAGCGATATCACCGGCCCCTTTTTCGTATGTGGGATCCGGGAGTCGAACTCGGGCCTTCGCGCTTGCAAGGCAGGCGCTTAAGCCGCTGAGCCGTCTCACCGGCCCTCTTTCTTTCTTTTCTTTCCCTCTCTCCCTCCTTCCTTCCTTCATTTCCTCCTTCTTTCCTTCCTTCCTGTACTGGGCTACATCCCCAGGCCCCCCTGCCCCATCTTTTTAAAAAATTGAAGGCAGAATCTCCAAGTTGTCCAGGCTAGCCTTAACTGCTTTGGCCTCCCCAGTGGCTGGAACTACAGGCGTGCACCACCATGCCCAACTCTTAACTGGTTTCCATTAACACTCTTTATTCCTTTGTAAGTCAGTGCTTTATTAAACTCTCCTCAACTCTCATCCACTTTCCCGACTAGGTACACAGATGTTTCTTCTCAGGAATAGATGAGTGGCAAAGTAGGAAACTTTGTACTGAAAATACTGAAAGCTGCTTAAATATCAGAGACAGTTTTATCTTAAAGCAGGAAGAGGAGACTCAGACTTTTCAGTTCAGTCCCTGTCGTCAACACGTGAAGACCCGGCTTGCATGGACCTGGCTACTCCTAGTGGAACTGACAGAATTACTGTGAGGAATGAATGTTTTATGTAAACCGTCAGGTGATGTGTATATACTTATTTCAGGACCCACTGTGACTGGGCAGAAGGATAATTTCCTTATAAAGTTCTTGCAGTTGGGAAGGTAGCAGATGAGTGTGACTGGGTGAGAGACCTGCAGTTATGAAACATGGTGAACGCTGGTTCAACGTGAATTGCAAACATTCATTGAGAAAGACTGTAGGCTAGAGGTAGCTTGCAATGGTATTTGGAGCTAAGATTTCAGAGCTAGACTTCCTGGGTTCAGATCCTGCCTCTGCTAGTTACTTGTTGGGCAGTTTTGGACAAGTTGCCTCATCTATCTCTGGTCTAGTGTCCCCATCTTAATGTTAGAAAAACAGGAATACCTAACTCACAGTCTTATTGTGAAGGATAAATGAGTTAATTTATAGGAAGCACTTAAGATACTGCCTCGTTCTGAGTGTTTAATAACTCTACCATTCGCATTGTCTGGAAAGTAGATAGAAAACTTCTGAAATGAGACTGATTATTATTGCCTACAGAAATATCCTCATTTGTTGTCTTTTCCCCCAGGCATCCTCACTTCTGAGAAGACCAAACGAGAGTTTGCACAGGCCTGCATGCATGTTTGGGGGTGAGGGGAGGACCGCACTGTAGGAGAGGACCCCCAGGCATGAACCTGGAGATTTTATAGAAAGAGATGTCGTCATCTTTTGTGAAAGGAGAGCTACCCTTGCTCCTTAGTGTAAATTAATTCTCCTTGACAAAAGGAAAGGAAGGCCTGGGTTTTGTTCATAAAGTCTTTGGCTATACCTGTATCTTCTAGAGTTTTACCTTCTCTATCTTCCAGCAGATTAAGTGTTTCTATTTTATATTTAGATCATTGATCAGTTTCAATTTTAGTTTAGTGAGAGGTGAGAGATATGAGTCTAAGTTTAATCTTCAGCATATGGAAAGCCAGTTTTCTCAGCACCATTTATTAAAGAGCCTGTCTTTCCTCCAGTGAACGTGTTTGGCCCCTTTGCCAAAGATAAAGTAGCTGAGTGTGGTTGGAGTTATTTCTGCACCTTCTATTCTGTTCCACTGATCCTTGGGTCTGTGTTTTTGCCAGTACCACACTGGTTTTTATTTTTTTTTTATATGCGGGTACCAGGATTAGAACTCAGGACATCACGCTTGCCAGGCAGGCACTTATGCTGCTGAGCTATATCACCGGCCCACCACACTGTTTTTATCACAGCAGCTTTGTAGTATAGTTTCAAGTGAGGGATTGTGATGTCCCCTGCCTTTCCTTGGGTGCCCAGAATTACCTTGTCTATTCTGGGTCTCTTCTGGTTCTATATGAATTTTAGGATTGTTTTCTTTAGATCTGTGAGGTATGCTGTTGGTATTTTGATTGGGTTGCATTAAATCTGTATAACAGTTTTGGAAGTATGGCCATTTTCACTATATTGGTTCTACCTATCCAAGAACAGAGGATATCTTTCCATTTTATGATATCCTTTTTAATCTCCTTTTTCAGAGTACTACAGTTTTCAATGTAGAGGTCTAGGTAGTTTTCGACTATCTTCATTAGATTGATTCTTAAGTATTCCATTTTTCTGATGTGAAAGGTATGGTTTCCCTAATTTCTCTCTCAGTGACTTTGTTACTTGCGCACAGGAATGCTATTGATTTTTGAGTGTTGACTTTGTATTCTGCTATGCTGCCAAATTTGGTTATTAATTCTAGAATTCCTTTAGTGGAGTTTTGGGGGTCTTCTATGTAGAATACCATGTCATCAGTAAGTAATGATAATTTAATGTCTTACTTTCCTATCCATATTCTTTTTATTTCTCTTATTTAATTTATAGGGCTAATGTTTCCAGAACTACATTGAACAAGAGTAGTGATAGTGACATCCTTGTCTTGTTCCTAATTTTAAGAGTGAAAGCTTTCAGTTATTGACCATTTAGTATGATGTTGGCTGTTGCTTTGTCATAGATGGTTTTTATCAGATTGAGATAAAGACCATCTAATCCAATTTTCCATAGGATTTTTATCATGAATGGGCATCAGACTTTGTCAATGCTTTTGTCTGCATCCATTGAAATGATTATGTGGTTTTTGTCCTTGGTTATGTCAATGTGATGTATTATATTTCTTGATTTGCATATGTTGAACCATCCGTGCATCCTTGGGATGAATCCTACTTGGTCATGGTGTGTAATCTTCTTGATGATTTGCTGCATTCTGTTTGCCAGTATTTTATTGAGGATTTTTGCACCTATGTTTATTAAGGAGATTGTCCTAAAGTTCTTTTTTGGTTGGATTCTTTTCTGGTTTTGGTATCAGGCTAAGGATTGCTTCTAGGAATGACTTTGGGAGTACTGCTTCCTTTTCAATTTCATTGAAGTTTGAGGAGCAGTGGCATAAGGTCTTCTGTAAATTTCTTGTAGAATTCAGCAGTGAATCCATCAGGACCTAGGTTTTTCTTTTACCTTCCCTTTTTTATTTTATTTTATTTTAATTTAATTTCTTCTTCAACTTCATTGAGTGCTATTGGGTCATTTAGAATTTTTGTATCACCTTGATTCAGCTTTGGTAATTCCTATGTGTCTAGGAATCTGTTTCTTGTAAGTTTTCCATCCTGTTAGGGTACAGGTTCTCAAAGTAGGTATTGATCTGGATTTCTGCAGGATCTGTTGTGATTTCACCCTTTTCACTCTTGATTGCATGGATTTGGGTCTTTCCTTTTTTTGATAAGGTTGACTAAGGGTTTGTTTATTTTACTTAATCTTTCATAAAACCAACTGTTTGATTCATTCTTTGTATTGTTTTCTTAGTCTCAACAGCATTAATTTGGCTCTGATCTTCATAATTTCCTCCCTTGTGTGAGTTTTGGATTTAGCTTGCTCTTCTTTTTCTAGAAACTTGAGGTTCACTATTAGGTTATTTATTTGAGCTTGCTCTGTTTTTCTGATTTGGGAACTCATTGCTATAAATTTTCCTCATAGGGCTGCTTACATTGCACCCTCTAAATTCTGGTATGTTGTACTGGAATTAAATTATCATTTAATTATAGAAACTGTTTAATTTCTTTGTTAATTTCATCTGAGGCCCATTGCTAGTTCCAGATGGTGGTAGTTCATTTCCATGTGTTTATGAAGTTCTTGTAGTTTTGGTTGCCATTGATTTACAATTTCATTGCACTATGATCTGATAATATGCATGGGATAATTTCCATTTCTTTGCATTTACTTAAGCATGTTCTATGAGCTACACGTGGTTTATTTTGGAGAATATTCCATGTGCTGCTGAGAAGAATGTTTGTTCTATTGTTGTTGGGTGTAATGCTCTTTAGATAACTACTAAGTCCATTTGTTCAAAGGTTTGGTTCAGCTCTGATATTTCTTTGTTGATTTTTTGTTTGTTTGATCTGTATATTTGTGACAGTGGGGTATTGAGCTTCCTGATTACAATTGTACTAGTGTTTATTTGATTTTTCATCTCCATTTGTGTTTGTTTTATATACTTGTGTGTGCTGGTATTTCGTGCATATATATGATTGTTATCTCTTCTCCTTGGATTGTTCCCTTAACAATCCAAGTGACCTTCTTTGTCTGTTCTGACAAGTCTTGGTTTGAAATCCACTTTGTCCTCAGACAGAATAGCTATCCTTGCTTTTTTCTGGGTTCCTGTCACATGGAGTATTGTTTTCCATCTTTGACTTTCAGTCTATGAATTTTTTGAGTGAAATGCGTTTTTTTTGTATGCTGCATAGTGTTGGATCTTGTTTCTTGATCCATTCTGCCGTCTGTTTCTTTTGATTGGTGGGTTGAGACCGTTCACATTGAAGGTTATAACTGTTATGTATTGACTTATCCTTATATTATTTTCCTGTTGTTGGTTCCTTTTCTTTCATTTCTGTTTAATTGCTTGCCTTGCTTGGTGGATTCATTCTATTGGGATTCATGGGATTTTTGCCTCCAGTTCTTTTTTTTTTTTAATATGCTTGAGAACTTTTTGGAGTGATGAATTTCTTTAGGTGTCATTTATCATGCAAGTATCTTGTTTCTCCATCAAGTTTGAAAGGTGATTTTGTGGGATACATCAATCTGGGTTGGAGGTTGTTTTCTTTTAGGGCTTGAAATACTTCACTCCAAGCTTTCTTTGACTTAAGGGTTTGAGTTGATAGGTCTGCTGTGATTCTGATGGATTTTCCTTTATAGGTGATTTGTTTCTCTTCTCTAACAGCTTTTAATATTGTGTTCTTGTGTTGAATTTCTGGAATCTTGACTGTTATATGCCTTGATATATATTTTTTTTTCTGATCAGGACAATTTGGAGTTCCATATTCCTGACTTATCTGTGTCTCAAGTTCTTTTTCCATGCTTGGAAAGTGTTCTGCTATTACTTCTGTGAACAGGTTTTTTTATTCCCTTTTTGCTATCTTCTGATTCTTCATTGATTCCAATTAATCTTATGTTGTTGTTGTTTGAATCAGCCAGCAGCTGTTTGTTTTGATTTTTTGTGCTCTCTTGCTGTTTTTGAGAAGTCTTTCATTTAATGATCACTTACCACAAGCCTGCCTTCTGGATCTGATATTCTATCCTTACATTGGTTGACTCTGCTGCCATATACTTTCTGTAGAATTTTTAATCTCCTGGATTTCTATTTGAGTCTGTGTTATGAAAGCCAGTTCTTTTCTATGCTGGGCATTCATGGCTTCCATGTCTTTCTTAAGCTGACCTTTTTTTTTTTTTTTTTTTTTTTGGCGACAGGGTCTTGCCAAGTAGTTCAGGCTGGTCCTGAACTCACTGTGTAGCCCAGGCTAACCTTGAACTCACAGAAATCCTTCTGCCTTGCCTCCTGAATGCTAGGATTACAGGCATGCACCACCATGCCTGGTTTTTTTATTTTTTTAACTGTATCTACTTTAGATTCACTAATCATTTCCTTCATTGTGGTCATCATCTTTTTAATTATCTCTGTTTTGTTTTTGTCAAGAGTCTTATGGATGCTTTTTGTTACTTCTGTTGCCACTATTTCATAAAATTCAGCTGGGAGATTTTTTACTTATTCTACCTCAGTGCCCCCTTGATTTGACCTCAGCTAGTTGGGGATTATGTGTTGTGTCTTGCTTCCATGTTTTCTCATTTTTATTTTTCTTGTTTATTTGTTTTCTGCATCGAGGCTTGCAAATTGCTTGTGGTGAGTAGCTTTATTACTAGTATCAAGATCTCTTTTAGGAAATGAATACTCTGCAGAGATGTCTTTAGGCATAGCAGGTTTTGGCTTTTGAGTCTGTCCTAATTTATTAGGGATGAAAGTTTGCTGCCTGTTTGGTGTAGACTCTAGTTCTTTGGTCCTGGACTATAGTATTGTTTATGACCTTCCCGACAATCTAGGTCCTGGCATACAAAGAAGATCAATTGATCACAGCAACTATGATGTCTTGGCTAAAGTAGTACAATCAGTAATAACAATAGCATCAAGCACAGTCTAGAAAATGACAAACGGTAGTAACTATTAAATTGCCAACTTTAACAATAGGTACAAGATTTATAGTTATAATACAAGATCTAGGACAAATCAGACAATTATATACAGTAAATATCCACTCAACAGAGGAATTTTACCCTATGGGAAGAAAATGTTGAAGGGATAAGAGGAAAAAGTAGAGAAATGAAAGAAGAGAAAGGGATTGGAAGCAAGGCTGAAGGACAAAGGAAGATTACTCAAGCCTTGGGAAACGGGTGAAGAAGATAGGAGGGAACAAAAGGAAAAATGAAAAATAAGAACAAAACAACTACAATGTTCACACTCACAAAAAACTAAAAAAAATTAATAAAAAAATCCCAAAAGCATAGAAAAAAAAAAAAAAAAGAAAGAAAGAAAGAAAGAAAGAAAATTCTCTTTGATTTCAGGGCTGTGGTTATACTTTGGGGTCTACAGTTTTGTGGTGGTGTCCAAATCAGGGCATGTCTCTGCTCTTGCTGGTAGAAAAAGGAGGCAATGAGAGCCCGTATCTGCACTGGATAATCTCAGCAAACCTGCAGTAGATAAGGGATGGGTATCATATTGGTTCTGGTACTCCCAAAGCCACAGACTTTCAGGCTGATCCTGGCTCTGGTTATGGGGGTGGGGCCGAGTCATTCAGCCTACAACACTCTGGCTGTCTCTTGCTGGCCTGACTATGGCTCCCCGACTCTGGATGTTTCCCTTGGTTGTCCCTCATCCAGTCACTGTGGGATTTCAACATTGGGAGCCCTGAGATGAAGCCATCCCACATCTCTTCCAATCTTGGTTTCAGCTGGCCCCTCCCTAAACTGGCATCCAACCAGGCACCCTCTCCAGAGGGCACAGAAGTCAGTGGGTCTACTGTGACTCACCAGCCATTGTAGCGTTCGCTGCTCTGTTCCATTGGTGAGTTTCTCCCTGGAGGCCTCTGGAGACAACCCACTTTCACTGTATCTCTTTAGATACAGTCCATCTCTCATGCTATGAGCCTATGAGCCAGGGAGAAAGTGAGATTGCCCCTTCCTTTTTCTGCATTGAGGTCTGTCCTTTCACTTTCTCTGTTGGCTCCAATTCTCCCTTCAGAGCCTTCCTAGGTCCAAGGGATCCACTTCCTTCCTTCTTTTCTTTCCCAAGTTGTTATTTTACACTGTATTCTGAATTTTGGAGAGGTTGATTTGTTGCTGCTTATCACTCTGCCATCTTCCTGGAAGTCTCCTTGTTTTTTCTTAAGCTAATCATATATTTGTCCAGGATGGCATGTGCCTCAGGCATTAAGCCCATCAAAGTTTGTTCATGTTGACCTGGCTCTTCTGTTCCCAGCTTTTCCAGCCTTCTGTGAAGTTAAGGTCTGTATGCACTAGTTGGAGTCTTGGCTGGGAACAGAACTTCACTCAGATCACCAACTAAAAAGATTTAGATGTGAGCAGGGTTCGAGGTATCAATAAGGAACCAGCAACATGGGAGACCAGCAACATGGGAGGCTGTGACCATCTCAGGGCCTGTAAAGGAAGAGGTGGAGGAGTGTCCCCAGAGCCCAGAGACAGCTGGATCAGGGATGAGGGTGCCAGGTCTGAGGGGCAGTCATGGGGGCAGGCACAGTCTGGCTGGAGTTGCAGGGCCAACACTGGGACAATGGTGAGGAACAGAGAAGAATTCCCCAATCTCTGTCAGCTCTCATTTCCCAGTTGGTGCTCACACCTCTCATTTGCCCAAACCAATTGGAAGCTAGTGGCAAAGGAGCTCACCACATGGCTTCATTCCATCAGTGAAGTGTGGGAAGGTGTCTGGGAAGATTTGGTTTCCTTGATAAAAGTGGTCAGTTCCACTTATTCTTCCCTTCGTTCATCCCTTTGGTTGGAAGGCAGCAATCACATTGCAATCATGAGGCAGCAGGCTTGAAGGTGAAGAATATCATGCTAAGGGTGCAGCAGCAAATGACAGAAAGAGCCTGGGTCCCTGGAAGCCTTGCTGAGCAGCTGAATCAGCCATTCAATCTGTCTCTAGATTCTTGGTGTAGATGTGACATTTGAGTCTCTATTCTTTTATTTTATTTTATTTATTTATTTTTTTTGTGGGTACCAGGGGGACGACCTCAGGACCTCGCGCGCCAACAGGCACCCGTGCCACTGAGCGATATCACCGGCCCCTTTTTCGTATGTGGGTTCCGGGAGTCGAACTCGGGCCCTCGCGCTTGCAAGGCAGGCGCTTACACCGCTGAGCCATCTCACCGGCCCCTAGTCTCTATTCTTTTAGCTGGTCCAAGTATTATATTATATACCACATTCTTTCATAATTATTGTTTATAATTGGTCTGAAAAAGTATGCCCAAACCCATCTGATTCAAAGAACTAGCCCTAAAAGCTTGGCATCGTGGTTTATGTTTGTAATCCCAGAACTCTGAGAGACTGTGACAGGACGATTACAAGTTGGAGCCCAACCTGGGCAACTTAGTGAGACCCTGTCTCAAAATAAAAAGGGAAAAAAGCACCATAGTTCAGTGTGAAGGCCTTGGGTTCAATTCTTGCTATGAGGTGCATGGCAAAGCCCTGTGTAGTGAGGTTAAAGATTCTCATGATTGTGGACATGAACATATGGCATCTGGATTTGTATAATTCCTGAATTTTACAAAGGAACCTTCCCTCCAAACCCCACGTCTTTCCCATTTTTGCCATACTTTTCCACTTGACTGTCTGCAGTTAAACTGCAGGCTTTGTGACTTTCTTGCTGACTGCTTAATTCCTGAATTCTATATAGTGCCTGACACAAAGGAGGTTCCCAGTAACCATTTAAAACATAGGTGCCCAGAACCACTAAGGTTAAATATTGACCTTTGCTGAGGTCAAGAACTTGCTATATTTCCCTTAATGAACAATTTTCTCAATCCCAGGCTACTTAGATAAAATTTCATCTTGTAGGAACAGAAATGTTAAAGACTCTGGTTTCTCTATAAGCCACGAGTGTTTGAGGACATTCACTTAAATTGAGTGACTGGCTGGCAGCAGCAATTTGCAGATAGCTCTGGGCCACAAGATTGGATATCTAGAGGCTGTCTTGCAGGCTGTCCTTGACTGTTTGCTGATTTAAAAGAACTCCTTTGTCCAGTACTGTAGACAAACGCTTCACTGCCACAAAACTAAAAGCAGGTTTACTTAATTAAGAAGGAGGGTGCAAACCAAAATACAAGCGGCATTTCATTGGGTAGAGGTGGGTGGGGGATGTGCTTTATTTTGTAAACATTTTGTTTATATATGTAAAGTGTTACTAATAGTAGTGTTTGGTTAAGAAAGCAAATACCTAGAGTAACTGGAGTGTTGCTTTCAGCATGATGAATATAAAAATAGCTGTTTTATTTTTTAATGACTTGATTAACTTTTGTTAGGAAACGTGCTGTAACTTACATCATATGTTTTCCATTACATATTGAAGTAAAATGATTTTGCTAGTATTTTTGATGTTATCCTGTTGAGTACTTGGATATATAGATAATTAGGAGCCTCATAATAGCTTTTTAAAAAATCAATAAGTTGAAGAAAATGAATCTCCAGTGTTGACTATAATTTCATTTGAGCTGGTTGTCTTAAATTTCATCTACCCATTATATATTAAATTGATTTTAAATGTGAGCAGTGGTTCAAGGAGCTAGAGTATTTTTAACATTTTTGTTATTTGATTACAATAACAGTTCTCAGTAATCTGGTCACAAGAACTCAGTGTCCTTTTTCATCATCTTATTTTAACTAAGCTACCCACAAGGAGAAAAACATATTTATCATGATTTAGTGACTAAAAACCCTCTGAATTGCTATGAGAAGGATTAGAGAATATAAAATTGAAAAGACCTGATTGACCAGCCAACTACTATGAACGTTTTCATACACTGCATGTTTGTTTCCCAAACATTTCAAATGAGCACATTAAGAAAAAATCGAGACTCTGCAGGGACACTTTAAGTTGTGAAGGCAGATCAGGAATAGCTTATTTCTCACCTTGCCCTTTGCTTGTATTTTTTCGTAGTTTCTCAGCATGTGGGATGAGGAAAAGCCAAAAAGAATGATGGCCATGCTATCTGTTACCTAAGGGAAAAAACTGAAAAGAAGTTGTGGAGGACCAGCTGGATGATGCTCCTTGAAAGAAGAGCAATTGTCTCCATTTTGGCTAAACCTGGCCCTATTTCCATGTACTGATATGTGCAGAGCTGGCTAAGTTTCATCTTTATCCCCTCAGTTGGCTTTAAGCAATGCTAAGGGGTCTAGCCGAGGTGCTGATGTGTAGTCTTTGAAGCAAGGCAACAGGTCAGTGTTGCCCTGCCTGTAGCTCCCAAGAAGTATGGGTGAGCTAGGCTGAGAAAGCCATGCTGTCAGCTGAGACTGAGGCTCGAGAAAAGAGGCTATGACTTCTCAGGGCATAAAAAATTACACATCAGAGCTGAAGCAAAGGCCCCAAAACATTAGATACTGCCTCAAATTGTGTTATGCAGATTACTCCTGCATATCTCTCTTTCTGCATGTTGCAGAGGTGATTTCAGGCCACCTACCTAGCCCAGCTCACAGAGCTCATGCTACTCTCACAGTCACTCATCCCTGAGCTACTCCCCTTTTCATGAATTAATAAAACCTGGGTTCAGCCCTGGGTCAAGGCCTTTGTTACTGTTAGCCATTGTACTAGTTGGACTTAGTACCCTTGTGGATCCCCACAACTAAAAATAAGCCTTAGTGTCTTTATTTTCACCATGCATTGTACTGGAAGTGGTAGATTGGAATTAAATTATTAGAATTCCAATAACTTTTCCATGGGATTACAAATGTGGATTTTTCTGGACTGAGACAAGGTTTAGAAGGGCTTTCTATAGAAGTAACTGTAGAAAAAAAATGTTTACAAATTCACAGGTGCCAACTAGTAGGAAGCTATGCCTTTGATCGCCTGGGACCCCTCTGAGCATAAAAGAATGTTTGGGGTCCAGAATCACCAAGGATGGAAGGACGGCCATGCTGATTTCCGGTGCTTCTCTGTGCTGTAGTATTCAGAATATCAGGATAATGTGCTCTTGGCTTATACTCAATAAAGGAGAATCTAAAATCAATACCTTTATGCAGCCTGCGATTACCAGGGATGCACTCCTAGCACATTCCTGAAAGGCAAGCACCGTGTGTGTGTGTGTGTGTGTGTGTGTGTGTGTGTGTGTGTGTGTGAAGGCAGTGAAGGGTGGGAGGAGGTTGTGGGTTGAATAGTTTTAATATCAATTTTGTAGCTTCTTTTTATGACTATAATTGCTCTTCTGGGATTCAGCAACTCCCAGTTAGATCAGCTTAAATTTAATTTATATCAGAATTGAGAATTCGGAGGGGAGAACCAACTCCCTATGGATCATAAATATCAGATGCTATGGAATTAATAATATACTGTATGAAATATAGTGGAAAAGAGCCCCTTTTGGTATTTGGGGGAAGTGTGGTACCCCAGATACGGTGCTATTTCACTGCTGAGAGAAGCTGCTCATGGGCCTGGGGGGGCTAGAAAGAGGGACAGAGGAAGAAGCCAGCCACGGGAGAGCACCCAGTGCTAGGAGCAGAGAAAAATGTCTCCACGTTTCTGTGAGGAACAGCGCAAGGAAGAGACCAGCCGAGACCACCAGGCTTGTGTGAAGGCAACATGGCCTGAAATTTACTGTGCCTGGGTGCAGGCAGACAGAGGGCAAAAAGGCCGTCTGTAGGGAGCAAAGAGAGGTGGGCTTTTTTATAGGACTTGAAAGAAGGCAAGGGACATTGGGACATTAGTAAACGTCAGTGGTCAAATTTCTCTGGATGTTTTGTGCCTCATTGGGCAAAGTCCTTGAGGCATCTGCTGTAAATGTTTGGGTATCTTCAGATGTCTGGGTGTTTGCAAGATTTTATGCTCTATCTTATCTCTTTTACAACATTCAGGTTGGGTATTGCGAGAGTCATGTCCAAATTGAGCCTTACATTTTCCCCAGTATGGAGCCTCAGAATAGGGGCCCTGGGCTGGAAATGCAGATACGCACAAGCCCTTGGCCAGCCCTCACAGTGATTCCTGACTCTTACTCCAGCAAGGTCTTCCATGCACTGGCTGCATAGCAAGTCTGATATGGGAAGAAAAATAGCACCCTTCCCTGCCTGCCAGGTGGAGGCTTCTTTGTTGCCTGCAGTTGGATCTGAAAAATCACAACTAGAATATAAAAATCTGGATGCAGCTGGTCTCCTCAGGGGTTATTGCTACTCCTCAGCTGGGTTCAGGTGGTGCCACATCTGCTGGGTGATGGCCTACCTGCTGATTTGCACCAGGCCTCCCCTGGCTCAACCCCAATGGGGACAGAGGAGGGCATTTCACCGGGGCTGGGATGGGAGGGCAAGCTCAGAGGCCACCACCTCTCTGGGAGGGTGGGTGTCTGACTTCCTTTGGTGGAGCGGGCAGAGTGGGGCGTGGCTTTTTTGTGGTGTTGCAGCTATAACTTTCCTGGTTCAGGAGGCTGCTTCTTTTCCAGTTCTTTGGCTGCAAGAAGCAGGCTTTTGTTGGGATTTTTAGCTTCTACTCACTGATACTCCCTTTGCTGGCCTCTTCGCCTCTCTGGGATGTACGGTACTGAAGGAAGCCCCGGGATTGTATCACTTGGTTGTCCCTGGAGCAGGCTACTTTCCCCTTCCAGAGGTTTCTTACCTTTGTTTTATATGTAATGTGCAAGGGTTTTGGTTGCAACTAGTGTGAGGAATGAACACAAACTGCCCACGCCATCATCTCAGAAGTGGGAGGCTCTTTCTTTGTATTTTAAAAATTCAATTTAAACAAGTTAACAAAATATAAAAACTAAATGGAAAGATTTATGGGAAAGACAACTACCTTTTTCTCACTTCTGCATACCTCCAGGACAGTTCCTCAGAGACACTTTAATCTTTTGTTTCCAATTTTTTGGGGGATTACTCTGCAATAGTTACATGCTTATTCTATTACTTTTTAATTTATCATCTTAAAACCTCATCCTGCCATATTATAAAACCATTTAATTTGTTCTCTGTCTCTTCATTTTCTCTTCTCTCAATTTTGTTGTCATATACCCTTAATCCCCAGTTCTTCTAAGGTCATTGATGCAATTTCAAGCTATGGTTACAGCGTGACTGCATCAGTCGAGTACAGGCTTTCTCATCTTCCCACTTCATATGAAAAGTGGGTGGACACTATTAACTCCTCTTCCTTTCCTCCACCATTTTCCTCCTCCCTCTAACAGCTTCTGACAGCTATACTTTTACTTTACTGTCTTCCCTGCCACATTTTTACATAGTTTTATTTTTAAAACAGTCAGTACACCCACTTTTTTATAATACCACCTTTTCTCTGTCTTAGTCAGGGTCCAGATAAAAGAAGTCACACCTGCTATTTCTACAGACAGAATGTGGAGAATTAGCAACTAAGTATAGGGTTGTTAGAGAGCTCAAAGGGTGAAAAGCAAATTCTGGTCATCTGGAGATCGCAACTGGAGACAGCAGCTGCTCCATCCTCCTGAGGACTGAGAGAATCAAGAGAAGACACAAGAGTTATTAAACTTGGACATTAGAAGGGACCCTGAAAAGCTGCAACGTGGACTTCCCAGTTGCAAGCACCGCTTGGCCAGGGCTGGTGGTTGTGGTGGATGGGTACAGACGTGATGAGACCCCTTCTGTGAATACTGGAAAAGCTGAAGATTCCCAGATCCAGCATCACAAACCATTTACAGAAGCTGAGCCAAGGGCCAGTGTCTTAGATATGGTACTGGCTGACCCCTGGTAATTATTTTTGTGTTTTTTCATAGTGCAAAGCAGGACTGAGTGACTTGAAAGAGGATAGGATGCAGGACAGCAAAGACATCACTCATTTCGTCTCATCTCTTTTTGCCTTCTGTATTATTTTACAGGATTCCTTGAGACAGGGTCTTGCTAAGTCACTGAGTTTCCCTGGCTGGGCTCAAACTTGTGATTCTCCTGACTCAGCCTCCCAGCTTGCTGGGATTGCAGACATGTACCGTGAACATGTATTCCAGTGCCAGAGGAAGTCTCTGTCTTAGGAACACTTGAGACTGGCAATGAATCACGCTGCTTTCAGTCATATTTCTGCTTTTTCAGAGCTGAGGCATGAAGCCAACACTCAGCTAAATACTGTTTCTCCCCTTCCAAATGACACCTCCTTTGTAAATGGAGGAGAAGATAAAATCTGAGAAAGAGACGAAAGAATCTAGCGTGTGAGCTTTCTTCTTTCTTCAGTGGTGAAGAAAATAAATTAGGACAATTAATTTCATTTTGGATATTTTATTTTATTATCTATTAAACAAATGGTCTCATCCCACTGTGCATATTCTTCATATATCTGATGAATTTTGATGAAAGAGTAATAAATGCTAAGGTGGATCTAGAGAGAAAGTTCACATAGGACTACGTATCCTAACCCATGGGAGAATGGAATAAAAGCACGCAAAGTAAAATCTGCTGACCGTGTCATAGTAGCAGGGTGTAATGTGTTAGGGAAGCTCTTTTGGTGTCTAGGTATTGAGACACAAAAAAGCTATCCCAGACATGGAAGGATATTATATTTTATATTTTATTTCACTTTTTTCCAGGTAAGTTTTAAAAAATCCTTCATTGAGATATAATACACAAAGGACTTCACTTACTTATTGTGTACTCACAATATTTATTGTATACACTCACTAATTGTGTACGATTTATTTGTTTGCCATGTACAAAGACTCACCGTACCATCAACACAATTAAGGTAACAGACATTTCCAGTGTCTCCTAAACTTTCCTTGTTTCCCTTTAGTTTTTGGCTTATAAAAGAACACTTAATTTGAGATTTACCCTTCTAACAACTTTGAAGTGCATAGTAGTATAGGTATTATATTGTATAGCAGATCTCTACGACATAATCATCTAACAAAACTGAAACTTCATACACTGAACAAAAACTCCAAAGGGAAGGGGATATTTAAAAAATAGATGTAGCAGCCAGAAAGTCAAGGATCTCACAGGATTTGAAGAACATAAAAACCTGACTTGTATTTATTTATTTATTTATTATTTTTTTACTACATGTTTGCAGTACATGATGTTTACATTCCTTGTGTGGAGTTGGTATGTGTACATGACTCATCATAATTCCCATTTTCATCCACTTTACCTCCCCTCCAACCCCCTCTCCATGTCTTGATCTCATTCTCCTTTGAGAAAGATCTCCCTACTTCCTATTATCTACCCTTTTTCTCTTTCTCTCTCTCTTTCTTTCTTTCTTTCTTTCTTTCTTTCTTTCTTTCTTTCTTTCTTTCTTTCTTTCTTCTTTCTTTCTTTCTTTCTTTCTTTCTTTCTTTCTTTCTTTCTTTCTTTTTCTTTCTTCTTTCTCTTTCTCTTTCTTTCTGTCTGTCTGTCTGTCTGTCTTTTTGAGAAACGGTTTCACTATGCACTTCAGGCTGGCCCTGAATTCACTTTGTCGCCCAGGCTGGCCTCAAACTTGCAGCGATCCTCCTGCCTTAGCCTCCCAAGTGCTGGGATTACAGGTGTGCACCACCACACCTGGCTCTATCTTTTCTTTTGCTCTTTAGTTATAATTTGGTTTCTCACATAAGAGAAGCCATGTGATATTTAAGCCTGTGTGTCTGATTTATTTCACATAATATTGTGGTCTCAAGGTGCATCCATTTTCCTACAAATGACTAAAGTTTATCTTTATGGCAGAGTAGTACGCCACTGTGTGTAAATACCACATCTTATTTACCCATTTACATGGTGATGGACTTACAGGCCATTTCCGAGATTTGGCTATTATGAACTGTGCTGCTATAAACATGGGTATGCACGTATAACTGTAATATGATGTCTTTAATCCTTTTGGGAAGATATCCAGAAGGGGAATAACTGGGTCGAATGGAATTTCTATTTTTAGTTTGCTGGAGAGTCTCCATATTGATTTTCATAGTGGTTGTACTAGTTTACATTCCCATCATGAAGGGTTCCTTTTTTCCCTGTACCCTCATCAACATTTGTTATTCTTTGATTTCTTGATGACAGCCATTCTTTCTGGGCTAAGATGGAATCTCAGTGTAGTTTGAATTTGAATTTCTCTGACGGCCAGCAATGTTGAGCATTTCTTCATGTATTTATTAGCCTTTTGTACTTCTTCTGTGAAATGTGTATTTATTTTGCTTGCCCATTTTTGATTTGGTCTTTTATTTTGGTGGGTCTGCTTTTTTGAATCCTTTATATATTCTAGCTATTAGTCCTCTGTCTGAGGAATAGGTGGTAAATTTTTTTTCCGTTCTGTAGATTGGCTTTTCACTCTGTTGGTTGTTTCTTTTGCTGTGCAGAAGCTTTTTAACTTTATATGATGCCTTTTGTTGATTCTCACTACTATTTCCTGTGCAACCAGGGTTCTGTTGAAAAAGTCTTTGCCTACACCTAGGACTTCAAAAATTTCACCTGTTTTGTCTTCCAGAAGATTCAGTGTTTCTGTTTTAATGTTCAGTTCTTTGATCCATTTTGAGTTTAGTTTAGTACATGGTGAGAGATATTCATTTAGATTCAATTTTTTGCATATGGACAGCCAGTTATCCCAGAAACATTTTTAAAAGAGGCTATATTTCCTGCAGTGCATCTTTGTCAAAGATCTAATAGTTGAATGTGGTTGAGGTTGTTTCTACATTCCGTTTTCTGTTCCACTGATCCTTGGGTCTGTTTTTGTGCTGGTACCATGTTGTTTTTATCACTGTAGCTTTGTAATATAACTTTAAGTCTGGGATTGTGATGCCTCCTATTTTGCTCTTGTTATCCAAGATTGCTTTTGCTATTCTACTTCTCTTCTAATTTCATATGAAATTTAGGATTGTTTTCCCTAGTTCTGTGAAGAATGCATTTTGATTGGGGTTGTGTTAAATGGTATATCAATTTTGGAAGTATGGCCATTTTGACTATATTGGTTTTGCCTATCCAAGAACATGGCATATCTTTCCATTTTTTGATGTTCTTTTTGATTTCTTTTTTCATTGTTTTCATGGTAGAGGTCCTTCATTTCCTTAGTTGTGGTAATTCCTAGTATTTAATTTTTCTTTGTGCTATTGTGATGGTTCTTTTTCCTAATTTCTTTCTCCATGTGTTCATTATTAACCTACAGGAACATTATTGCCTTTGTGTGTTTGTTTTGTGTCCTGCCATATTGCTGAATTTGGTTATTAATTCTAAGAGTTCTTGGTGGATTTTTGGTTCTATGTAGAGGATCATGTCATCTGCAAATAATGATAATTTGACTTCCTCCTTTCTTTTACATATCGCTTATATATTTTTTTCTTATCTAATTGTTCTTGTTAATATTTCATGTGCTATTTTGAACAGGAGTGGTGATTGTGGAAATCCTAGTCTTATTCCTGATTTTACAGGGAAAGCTTCCAGTTTTTCCACATTTAATATGATGTTGGCAGTAGGTTTGTCAGAAATGACTTTTATCAGATCGCAAAAAGGTCCTTCTATACCTATTTTCTTCAGTTTCATTTTTGTCAAAGGTTTTTTCTGAGTCCATTGAGATAATTGTGTGATTTTTACTCTTGCTTCTATTTACATGATGTATTACATTTATTGATTTGAATATGTTGAACTATCCTCATATCCCTGGGATGAAGCTTATTTTGTCATGATGTATGATCTTTTTGATGATTCATTGCATTTTGTTCCAGTGTGCAGTATGTTGAGGATATTTTGACCTACATTTATTAAAGAGATTGGTCTATAGTTCTGTTTTTGGTTGGATCCTTGCCTAGTTTTGAAATCAGGGTAATGGTAGCTCCCAGGAATGATTTTGGGAGTTCATCTTCCCTTTCAAGTTCATTAAAGGGCTTGAGGAGTATTGGTGCTTGATCTTCCTTGAAGTTTTCATAGAATTCAGCTGTGAATCCATCTGGACCTGGGCTTTTCTAAATGGGTAGGTTTCTTTATTACTGCTTCAATATCATTGTCTTTTATTGGATTATTTAGAGTTTTTAAATATTCTTGGTTTATTTTTGGTAATTCATATGTAACTAAGAATCAGTCTTAGTTACTTTTCTTGTTGCTGAGAGAAAATACCAGAAACCCAAAGTTAATGGAGGAAAGGTTTATTTAGCTCACACTTTATAGAGGTTTCAGTCCATAATTGCCTGGCTCCAAGGCAGGGTGGCATGGCAAACAGGCATCACAGAACAGAAATAGTTCATGGTGGGCAGAAGGTAGCAAAGCAAACAAGCAAGGCCTTAGCAGCTTCTTTCTTCACCTTTTATACTCTATCTAGGCTACTGGGATAAGGGTGGTAGCAAACCAATCGGTGGACTGATTTAGTGACCACACACCCTTAATCCCAGCATCACACACTCTAGATCCAGCCACCTCTGAAAAATCCCAAACTATGACCATGAGGCTTTGGGGGACATCTAGACACAAACTATAACAGAATCTCTCCATTTCTTCTGAATTCTCCAATCTATTGGCATATAGGTTTGCAAAGTAGTTGTTAATAATCTTTTTGATTTTGGCAGTATCTATTGTGATTTCACATGTTCATTTCTAATTGAATTGATTTAGGTCTTTTCTCTCTTTTATTTGGTTAGATTGGCTAAGTGTTTGCCTATATTGTTTATTCTTTCAAAGAACTAACTGTTCGATTCACTGATTTTTTTTCTTTGTCTCAATTTCATTAATTTCTGCTCTGCTCTTTATAATTTCCTTCCTTGTACTAGTTTTGAGTTTGGGTTGTTCTTATTTTTCTAGGACCCTGAGGTGAGTTGTTATGTTATTTATTTGGGCTTGCTCTGTTTTTCTGATGTGGGCATTCAAATAACCTTTCTTAAGACTGCTTTTATTATGTCCCATAAATTCTGGTGTGTTGTACTAGCATTATTGTTCAGTTCTAGAAACTGTCTTATTCTCCCTTGATTTATTCTATAACCCATTGCTTATTTAAGCGTATACAGTTTAGTTTCTGTGACTTTGCATAATTTCTATGTTTTCTTTTGTTGTGGATTTCTAGTTTCATTTGTGCTATGCTCTGATAATATGCATGGTACAATTTCCATTGTTTTACATTTGTTTAAGCTTGCTTTATTGGCCAGTACTGTATGTGGTCTATTTTGGCAAAAGATCCATGTGCTGCTGAGAAGAATGTGTATTCTATTGTTGTTTGTTGGGATACTCTTTGGATATTTATTAAGTCCATTTGCTTGAAAATTTTATTCAACTCTGACATTTCTTAGTTCATTTTTTTGTCTAGTTCATATATTCATTTGTGATAGTGGGGTATTGAGTTCCCCCAGTATAAGTGTATTTATGTTTACCTGGTCTTTTATGTCCAGTAGTAGTTGTTTAAGGAAGTTAGGTGCACCATTGTTTGGTGCATATATGTTAATAATTGTTATTTCTTCCTGTTGTATTGTTCTCTTAACCAATATGTAGTGACCTTTTTTGCCTCTTATCAGTTTTGGCTTGATGTCCACTTGGCCTGAATATAGCATAGCTATACCTGCTTTTTGTCTGGTTTGCATTGCATGCAGTATTATTTTTCACCCTTTGATTTTTAGTCCATAAGTTTCTTTTGGGTTAAATATGTTTCTTTTATAAAGCATGTGATTGGATTTTGTTTCTTGATTGATTCTGCCAGTCCTTGTCTTTTGATTTGAAATTGAGATCTTCCATATTGAAAGCTATTACTGATAGGTACTGATTTATTCTTGTCATTTCCTTAATTTCCTGCTGCTCATTCCCTTTCTCTTCTACTTAACTGCTCACCTTATGTGGTGTATTCATTCTATCAGACCTTTTGTCATTTTTAGGTTCGTTGTCTTTTTCTGAGATATTCTTCACAATTTTTTGGAGTTCTGGTTTGGTGATCATGAATTTCTTTAGGTGCTCTTTATCATGAAAATATCTTATTTCTCCATCAATTTTGAAAGATAGTTTTGCGGGATATATCAGCCTATATTGGAATTTTTTTACAGGGTTTGAAACACTTCACAACTTTTAAGATTCTGTTCTTGCATTGGACTTCTGAGATTTTGGCTGTGATGTGTCATAGAGAGGTTCTTTTCTGTCTGTGGCTATTTGGGGTTCTATATGTCTCACTGATCTGTGGGTTAAATTCTTTCGTTTATTTGAAAAGTTTTCTGCTATTATTTCTGTAAATAGGTTTTTAATGCCACTTGTGCTGTCTTTTGGATTTTCACTAATTTTAATTAACCTTAGATTCATCTTTGCATCATCTAGGAGCTGCCGAATACATTTTTAATGTTCTCTTGTTGCTTTTAAGATCTCTCTCTTTAATTGGTTACTGACAAGAGGTGTGTCTTCTAGTTCTGAAACTCTGTTCTTATATTGGTCACTTCTGCTGCCCATACTTTTGATAGAATTTTTAATCTCCTGAATTTCTATTTGGAGCCTTTTCATGGACTCTAATTCTTTTCTATGTTGGTCACTCATATATGTTGCATCATTTTGTTTAGCTAGCTTTTTACTAGTGTCTTCTGTAGACTCACCGATTGTTTTATTTTGCCCAATATCCTGTTTCTTATATCTTCTACAACTTGCCAACTGCTTTATTGATCAGTTTTATTATGTTCCCTGATATCATGTCAGGTAACTTCAATGTGTGGCTTTTCCTCACCTTTGATACTTCATGGATCAGCTTTTGGAGAGTTGGGAGTTTTTGGAGGCATTTGTTGCCTTTTCTTCTTATGTTTCTATTGTTTTTGTTCATTTGTTTTTTTGTTGAGGCTTGCAGATTGATTGTAGTGGAAGGCTTTGTTTTCATTATAGATACCTTGTTAGTTGAGGTCTAATTTTCAGTTGTATCCTCTGGGTGTGGCTAAATATTGGCCTTTGCCTCTGTTCCAGGGTCCAACCACCTCCGTTTCCTTGTGATGGGAAGTTGCAGCATATTCAGCCCAGTATCCAGTTCTCCAGGAATAGTACATAGTATTGTTAATGACCTGAAAGCAATGCAGAAATTGGCATCCCAAGAGAACCAATTAATAGCAACAGCTATGTCACCTTGGATATAGTAATAAAATCAGTATTAATTATAGCATCAAATACAGAGGATGACAGACCCTAAGGCCCAATAAAGTGCCACCCTTAACCATAGACAAGACGTCTATAATTATAGTATAACACTACCACAAAACAAATACTGACCTACTATTGCCCTTCAGTAAATATCTATGAAATGGCCATCCTTATCTCTACTAACAATAGAACAGAATTCAACAGCAGTAGTGTTAAATTAACTAGCTATCTAGAGATTCACAAAGCTTAGTGTTTGTACTGGTAAACATAAAGGAGGATGGGGAATTGGAGAATGAACAAAGTAAAACTTGAGAAATTAATCAATTGGATATGAGAAGGAGGAGAGAAAAGTGAGTAAGGGATC
Organism: Erethizon dorsatum; assembly: GCA_028451465.1. Classification (NCBI taxonomy): domain Eukaryota; kingdom Metazoa; phylum Chordata; class Mammalia; order Rodentia; family Erethizontidae; genus Erethizon; species Erethizon dorsatum. The sequence continues at coordinate 57,093,701 of CM051830.1, read as the reverse complement.
CTACTAAGGAGCAGGAGGAATTTAATGTTAGAGAACAGTTGCAGTAAAAATTGAGCAAGGGAGAAAAAAGAAAAAAGAAACAGAGTAAAAACAGGAAATAAAATTAACATAAAAAGGAAGAAAAAAAACAATTTGAAAGGGAAATACAGAAAAGGAAAGAGAAGAAACTAAAAGAGGAAAAAAAAAAAAAAAAAAAAAAGAGAAAAGACCCCAAGCCCTTGCAAAACCCAATGAAGAAAAGATTAAAATAATAAAAATAGTAAAATCAAAAAAGATTGAATCCAAAGAAAAGTTCCTATGTTTTTGAATGAGTGATTTCTTTCCAAGATGTGCAGTGTTGGGACTCAGCCAGTTGAAATTTTCTTTGCCTAGCCCTAGGGCCTATGGGCTTTCGAGGTGCCCTCCCTGTGTCAGAGGCCCCTCTCTGTTCACCCCAGACTGTGGTCACCATCTGAGTCTAGGGGTGCCCTAGCTTCCACTGGGAGATGGGAATCGCGATGAGCCCTCTGGTCTCTGCTGGATGTAGGTCACGGGGCCGGGGTTCAGGTGGACTTTTGGATTTAGTAGTGGTAGTGAAGGGGACTGGCTGCTTCCTTCTCTCCCCAGGGTTGTCCCTGTCCAGGATCAGGTTGGTTGGTTAGTCCTTGCCCCTTCTGCCCCCTGCCAAAGGGAAGCAAAACTGTAAAGCCAGCTTGGAGTTGGTGAATATTCTCACCCTTACATGTGGGTGGGTTGTCCTGCACGCGCCTTTTGTCCACTTTGGGGGATGGGCGCCACTCTTCCTATGCAGGCCTGCTTGCTTGCATCACTCCTGACTTATTTTTAGCATCTCATGTGATTCAGATACTTTGCTAGACAGTTTACAGCTGTGATATTAATTCCTTTTCTATTACTATAACAGAATACCTGAAGCAAATTAACATCATAAAGAAAACAGGTTTATGTAGCTCACAGTTCCGGAGCTTCAAAAACATGACCTTGGCACTGCTTGGCTCTGGTGAGGATGGTGTCAGTGGCAGAAGCACCTATGGGAGCAAGAGATCACACTGGCAGACAGTAAGCCAGAGTGAGACTTAGGGGTCAGGCTTGGGGCTTTTATAAGAATTTACTCTGATGAGAACTAACTCAGGCTTGCATGAGAACTGCCTTAATCCCGTGCATGGGCAGGGCCGCTCATGATCCGAGGACTTACCACCGTCTCGGAGATCCACCGTCTTTCACATCACCTACCACCAAACCTGCAGTGCCTGAGTCCTCGGGGACAAGCCACATTCAGAATGTAGAACCTGTCAAGTCATAGAATTCTTCTGAAGCAAAACAAAACAAGACTGAGGCAGTGTTATCCTCCCGTCTTAAAGCCGAGATGTTGATTTGGCCATAGACGTGAAGCAGTAGATCGCAGAGGCGGGGCAGGGTTTGCCATCCCCGTGCCCACTCTTCACAACTGCGCCCTCGTAATAATTGTAAGGCTTTAATAACAGTGATCGAGACTCGTGAATCTTCTTGCCTCTCATATTCAAAATAACCATGGGCATTTACTTAAGTATAAATAAATGATACAGAATGTGAAAGCTATTATGTATTTTTATAAGAATTATATTAAAGATAATCAAAATGCTATTCTTCAGTGTAAGCTTACTATCCTAATATCTCTAAGCTAAATCATTGGAGGTTATTAAATATAACATTAAGGTGGAAGTAATTTTATAACATTTGACCTTTATTTGAAGTAACTCATATTATTTTTTAAAGGAGAAAAATCATATCACAACCCTTATGCAATATATCCAGTAGAGAGAGAATGACATTTAGATTTAATTATGATGATTTGAGATTCCTGCTGAGATGTTTACCTAAGGTCACAAAACTACTGAAAGCTAGAAGTACAGCACAGGAACCTCTATTTCGAAGCCAATGATCTACTTAGTTTGAACGGAGCTCATGCTATTCATAAAGCAACGCCATCAGTGATAAATCTAGCTAATAGGAGCAAAACCTAGATGTTAAGAGAACATAACAAGTGTAATAAATGTCAACTTATCTTTTTAAAAAACTAATTTCATAACATCACTTATCCATTTCTTAGAAAGTTTTATAGTCAGGAAAAGAATATAACTATACTTGATTATCAGTTGTCCTGGTGGATATGTAGAAACTGCACTTGGGGTTCATTTTGTAAAGGTTCAAAAGTGTTGCGTAGTGTTAGATGCCAAAGAATACGATCATTACCTGTAGAGATCGCTATGCAACATAGAACTTCTGTGATAGTTGGTATTGCTTTATATTTTATTAATCTGAGGGTTCACTGGTATTTTAACTCAAAAATGCTCTTTACTCTTTCAGAATTTTTGTGATGGTTTGTAGACATTATAATGTCCTCTAAATTTTTCCCAGCCTGTTGACTTACACCAGCAAATAATTTTCCAATCATTCTCTTCCTCCTAACTTGCTTATAGTTTAAATCTCTAAAACAATTCCTGAATATCATGCTTTTTTAGTTTCTATCTTTGCCTTTTAGTATTAGGTCATAATGAAAACTCATTTTATTTGTGCTTGTTTTTTTTTTCGTTCCTTTGCATGTGTTCATGAAATATGTTTAGAGTCTCTGATTTCTAAATGTTCATTAAACACTTGAAGAATTGGTAACGCTTGAGTGCTTTTGCACTGCATTGGAAAACTCACAGAGACTTGGTCAAATGCACTTTGATCACTGGAACAGTTCGTAATGTAAGCCATGTGGCAGAACTATGAATCAAAGTCTCCTCAAGAACAATTCTTGAAATTCAGCAACAGAGAGAGTGGCATTTAGCAAGGATGACGCAAAACCCAAGGCTAGGTCCTAGTGTATCTCTGAGGCCTTTGCTACCTTCCCTTCAGCTGCTTTTACTTGATATCTAACTTGAAACTGAAAACTGAAAATAATTAGACGAGCGCCTGTGTGAATGTTAGCTCACACCATAATTCCTGGTCCTGGGAAAATTCCAAATCATGAGCATAGACTTTGACAATGAAAATGCTGAAGATCTTTGGGGCAGTTGATTCTGTTCTTTGTCAGTTGGCAACATTTCTGGTCATCTTATGAGGAGATCCGTGGAGTCATTCTGGGGTCCTGAGGCGACTTTAGAGATGGACTCTCGTTATATATCCTGAGAAAGAACAGGCTAACTTGAGGCACAATTTAAATTTCATATTGATCCTGTAATGTCCCAGTCTGTGCTTCTAAATATCCCCAGGCCATAGGCTGGCTGAGATTTCTGGCCTATGTTTTTCTGCACCTCATTGCTGGGGCTTAGAAGGAACTTGGCTTGCCCCGAGAAAGAGATATATTGGGCACATGTGGCACTGGCCATTCATTTACCAGCATCTGCTAGTGCCTAGTGCCCTGCTAGGTATTCAGTTAAGACAAACACCCTAAGGCTCTTGTCCCTGAGTGCCTAAGCAGTTCCAAAGAACCCAATTTTAAACTATGTTCCTTGCAATTTATTGGTCCAAGGAAAAACCCCAGAGCCACTGTAACGATTAGTACCATTTTAGAATTATAACTAGACTATGATAAATGTTCAATAAATGTTAGATTTGTGGGCTGATAGTCCAAGTAAAGAACTTCTTTTATTTGTGTTATATAGTTGGCATATATTTACCCACTGATCTTCTGAGTAAGATTTTATTTGAAAAAAGGGCTTGCTGGTAAATAAAGTTTAAAACACTAATGGTCTCAAGCACCTCTTATTTCGAAGTCTTACTAAATAGTCGTATAAATATTACATCAAGACCATTATAAAACACAAAGTCATACATTTGATTAAATGGCTACCTATAATGAATAAAAGAAATTTGACAAATATGTATTCTTAACTGCGTTTGGAATGGCCCAATTTTTATATAATTGGAAAAAGGAATTATAGCCCCGACATTCTGAGACTTCATACATGTCAAACCTCTACTAGCTCTTTATGGACATTATTATTATTATTATTATTATTATTTTTTTTTTTTGTGGGTACCAGGAGTCAAACTCAGGACCTCGTGCTTGCCAGACAGGGGCTTATGCCGCTGAGCTATCTCACCGGCCTCTTTATGGACATCATAAGGCTAATGTTTATTGAATGCCAGGTACTATTTTTAATCATATTAGATATTTCGTCTCATTTTATCTTTATAACCACATTATGAGGTATGTACTATTTTATAGATGAAGTAATACTGAAGACCAGAAATATTTAAAATGCCCCAAGGGCCAGTGAGATGGCTCAGCGGCATAGGCGCCTGCCTGGCAAGCGCGAGGTCCTGAGTTTGACTACTGGTACCCACGCACACACACACAAAAAGCCCCAAATCATTTAGTAAGAAAAACAAAGGTCTGACTCCAGAATCATTTAGTATTACTGTCTCAGTTTTGTAAATGAACAAATTGAGGTGTAAAATATTATAATATCTGTCTTAGAATATACAGCTATTAACTGTCTAAGCTAGACTTTAAAATAAGATCATCTGACCTCAAAGTCTCTAGGTTAAGAACTGACATAATGATTTGAAATAGTTAAAACTTAGTAAAAAGATAAGATTGGTTGTTTCTGACAATTCTGACCTCCAAGTCTCTAGGTTAAGAACTGATATAATGACTTGAAATAGTTAAAACTTAGTAAAAAGATAAGATTGGTTGTTTCTGACAATTATGTAAAATGAATATTTCATCAAGAAGTTCAGACACATGTAAAACTATCTTAAAAAGCCCGAGGAGACTCATCAGATATCACTTGATAGTTATTTATGTACCTAAAGAAAGATCACGTCAGTCTAAATAGATATTTGACATCTTTCATCAGATATATCCTTAAATATTTAATATTTTGGTGATGTTCTAAAAGCTATTTAAAAAAAATTCAATCTCTCATTATTCACTGCTAGTGTGTAGAAATACAATTGACTCTAGACTGTACGAACATTCATCACTGCAATGGGCTGAATGCGATGCTGCGCCCCCACTTGGTGTTGAAACCCTAGCTGCAGTGTGATGGTACCAGGGGGTGGGACCTTGGGGAGATGATTGGGGCATGACAGTGAAACCCTTTTGAATGGTATTAGACCACTGAATAGACGACCCCCAAAATTGGTTGCTCCTTTTGCCATGCAGGTTACAGGTGAGACATTAGCCAACTATGAGGAAGTGGCCACCTCCACAGGCCCAGAACCTGCTGGTGCCTTCATCTTGGACTTCCCAGCCTGCAGAAATGACACTAATACATTTCTGTTGTTTATAAGCCATCCAGGCTATAGTATTTTGTTACAGCAACCCAAACATGAAGACAATCATATATTTTGAAATCTAAGCTTATATATTAGTTACAGAATTTTTTGTAGACTCCATCTATTATCCATTTCTTTTTGGGTGAATTTTGATAATTTGTATTTTTGTTTTTGCATTTTTTAGTTGTGTTAGTACATTTTAGATCTACATAATGATCACATTCATCATAGGGAATTTGTACCTGTACATGATATATCTTGCTTTTTCTTTTTCTCCCATTTCCCCTCCCTTCCCTTCAGTCCCCTTCCCCTGCTTATTTACAAAAGCTTTGTGGCCAGTTTTTCCTTCTATTCTCTTTTTTTCCTTGTTCCCTCTCTCCCCCCATTTTTGTACTGTCCATTTTATCTGCGTAATCATATTTATGTGCATAAACTTGTTTGCACTTGTATTATGTAACTCCTACCCCATAGTAAATTACCACAGACTTAGTGGTCTAAAATACATGTGATTTTTTAACTCCCAATTTCTGAGGACCAGGAGCCCAGGTATGGTTTAGTGGGTCCTCTGTTTAGGGCCCTCACCAAACTGCCATCAAGGCACCAACAAGGCCTGGGTTCTCATCAAGAACTTGTCCAGGAAAGATTTTCTTCCGGGCTTTATTGGGTTGTTGGAGAATCCATCTCCTTGTGGTTGTAACTCATGGCAGCTCGAGTCTTCAAAGCCTGCAATGGAGAGAGCAAGACTCCAGCAAGATGGTCACTGTACTCTCACGTGGTGCCATGTATGTAAACATGAACATCTCATAGCAACAAGGGACGAACCCAAGTGCTTTCCCTAAGCTTGTTCCTGGCCATCTGAGCATCAATTTGAAAACGACTCATAAGCCGACTGATATATAAATTCATTTTCAGCTGCTCAATGGGCTCTCAGTTGCCTGGCAACTACATATTTAGTTAGCTAAATTTTTCACTCTAAGCTGACAATTTAACAAAATATCTGCTCTCATGAAATTTCCACACCACCTTCGCAGTCTCCTTTTAGAAAACAGAAGCCAATAGCAGGAGCCGCTTGACAGCTACTGGCCAGAGATGAAGGGACTGCTCAGTCTTCCACATGTAGCACTGGTGATAGCTTCCTAACTGTATTGTTTCTTGTCACTGGGAGTTTCATGCTCCTCGGTGGTCACTTTAATCCTTTCTGCAAGTCTGTAAGTCTGTAAGTTCTACCTTCATTAAAATCTCTTCAAGTACACCTTTGAGCATTGAGCATGCCTTCTGTTTACTTATGGAAACTCAACCCATGTAAAATCTTAAATCCATCTTGTGCTATAAGAATCACCATCACAGCTGACTCCCATTGTATATATTTTAACAGAAATTTCTCTAAAGCCAAAGATGAAAGTTTTGGCACAGTTCGTACGACCGCCTTAGGTTGATGCTTGGGTCATGATGGTCATTCTGAATATTTCCCTCTAAGATTTAGGCAACTCATGAAGAGATCGGTTTGGAGTTTGCCTCCTGCCAGTTGCATTCTTCCAAAGTAGCCTGCTGTTACGTGGCCTGGTCAAAAATTTCTGCCATCTTTACCTTGACTCATGGACATTTTGCCAGGGTTATAACTTTATCATTCCTACATTCATTACTTACCATGGCTAATTCAATTTTTTAGGGTACTTTTTAAAAATTTTGTTTTTATAATTTACCTTTTGATTAACTTCTACTTCAGTTTTGTAACTAAGTGTTAGTCGATGGAAACCACAAGCAACTCTATCCCTGTGCATGATGAAGACATTCACTGAATTTGCTTATGACAAGCTGCTCTAAATGCCCAATTATATTTACCTATTTACATATTCACTGTGCATTTTTAAATAAGGGGTTTATCAAATATTTTTAATATTGAATCTGTGTTTTATTTTACATAATCATTTTTTGGGGGGGTCAGGGATTCAGTGATACCAGTTTAATGAAATAGCCATGTGAAGCTCCAAGACAAAATGTCATTTCCTGAATAATGGAAATATGCATGCATTCACATTATATTTACAGAAATTACATTTATAAAAATGAGTCAGAAATATGTTCATGTGAACTGAATTTCATGGTACATTAAACTAGGAGAATATCTATTGCTGTCTAGCAAGGTAGCCACTGATTAAAGGCCCTGGTTATCACTCTCTCATCTTTTGGTGGAGCCTCTGCTGTATTCTTACCCTCTCTGTCCCTTCCACTTTTCTTGAACAAGTTTATTGTTATAAGGAAATGTTTCGCCCTTCTATTAACACACACCTGGCCAACGGACTTGATGTTCAGGACTCCTGCTCCTGCCAAACAGGCTTCCCCATTTTTTAAGCTCGAAGCTAAGCCCCTCCTTAGTAAAATCAGCCCAAGTTTTTGATCATTATGTATTTGTTTCATGGACTTGATTCAACTAATATCTATTTATCACCTTCTATTTGTCTTCAAAATGCTGGATATTAAAAGTCCTCTTATAAATAAGAGGACTTGGGAGGGTGTGTCTTATTCAGTTTCCTCATTGGTGAGACATGATACCCAATACCAACAAATTAAAGGAGGAACAATTTATTTTGGCTCACAGTTTGTAGAGGTTTCAGCCCATAGTTAGTTGGCTGGCTCCAAGGCCAGGGGTGGCACGTGGCAGCAGGGCATGGCAGAAGAGAAGCTGCTCACATCATGGTGGCTGGGAGGCAAAGAAAGATGAAAGGGACAAACAGGGGAATCACAGGCTCTAGATTCAGCCACCTCTGGAAAAGACCCACCTAAAACTGCATGAGGCCTCGGGGGGACATCTAGACCCAAACCATAACACCATAAAAGAATATAAATAGTAAATCTATCTCAAAATTATGTAAAAATACATAGAGAATTATGTGTAGGTTAGAGTAAAAAAGAAAACAAAACTCCGAAAATATTTAGTAATTACAAATTTTGTGTTGGAGAATGAAACTAATATTGTTGTTTTATAATTTTTTTATAAAATATAAAATCACTGATTTCTTAAAAGAAGACACACAGCAAGGAGGAAACCATTATTTTCCCATGTGTCCACCATGCCCATTGTCATTCTATGTTCATAGCTTTATTCTACAAAAAATGGCTGCAATGTCTCTCTGCTTATAGGGCTAGCAAGCTTTCTATCATGCAATGGCTGCTCTCAGGGGCCAGTTGACTTGGTTCATGGGATTACCCCTCGAGCTAAGGATAAGAGAACAAACACCCTGGCCATCGAACACCCTGTCACCAAAACTGTCCAACAAGGTAATCGATACTGATGATGACAGACCCACAGAGCAGACCTCTCCTGCAAGTTTTCAGAGGGTACTTAAAAGACAGAAGCCAAGAGACACACAGAGTCTTCGCAAGTTGTAAGACTTTTCACTATGAAAGCCAAGAGGCCCTGAAGTGAAGACAAGAGGAGAGACTAATGTTGAGAGACAGAAGCCGTAGCACTGGAAATGGAGATCAGCACAGTCAGAAACAGGAGTCCTCGTCATAGGAAACAGCAGCAATTTACTTCTGAGGGAGGCTTTCCTTATATTACTGTTGGGTGTAAGAGCTGATGTCAATGCCAGGCCCCCAGGGCACTGCGTGTCCTGAATATGCTACGGTTAGCGCTGCCTCACTGAGGAGTTGCTGACGCACAGCCTCTTGGTTCTCATTTTGTCTTCCTCTCTCCTTCCCTCTTCCTCTTCTCTTCTTGTCTCATCCTGTTCTCTCGTCTGTCTGTCTCTCTGTCTCTATCTCTCTCTTTCTCTCTCTCTCCGTTTTTGGACTGGGGGTTGCACCCAGGGTCTTTACACTGAGCTGTACCCCTAGCCCTTATTTCATTTTTTCTTTTGAGACGGTGCTTGCTGAGTTACTAAATTGTGCCCAGCTCCTTGTGTATCTTTAAACCTATACCAACTAGATCACTTGAAAATGGCATGGCTTTCTCAAACTCAAATAAAATTGACCACTAAGGGCATTTATAAATTGCAAATGAATTATTTAACTGTAAATGTGTCTCTATTACCATAGTTTTTAAAAAGGAGATTTTAAAGTGACCCAGAATGGATAAAAAATGTGGAATATATACACAGTGGACTATTATTTAGCCATTAAAAAGAGAACAAAATCATGTCAGTTGCAGGAAAATGGATAGAGGTAGAGATCATCAGGTTAAGCAAAATAAGTCAGATTCAGAGAGACAAGTATCACATTTTCCCTAATATGTGAAATCTAGAACAAGAAAAAGATAAAAATATGAAAGTAGAAGGGAGATTTGGCAAGAAATAAGGAATTAGAGTGACAGGTGGAGTGGTTGGGAAAAAGAGAACTTATACTGTACATTATTTTCAAATTTGTTGTGGAAAAAACACTGCCTTAAAATGTTTTAAAAATGTGACCCCAAATGAGTCTTACTTGTGTACTTTTCCTGTTAGCATTTATAATCTGATACTAGTTAGTAATTCAATTTGTCTGCTTAGCAGGATTTATCCATTTTTCAGATGATCTTCAGAAAAGGTAAAAAATAGTATATATTCTCCAACTCAAATTATTATAGTACAAATAATTGAAAGTGAATGGAATAAAAGAAGAAATGTGAAGATATTACCTGAACTAATTCTATTCCAATTTTCAATAAAATAAATTCAATCATGTGTTAATTTGCTCCCTGCTAATAAAAAAAGCCTATATTGGCATGATGAATTTAGCAATAGCTCATATATCTTAAGAAGCTAAAAATTTACCCAAATTTATAAAAATTATTTTCTTTTTTAAACCATTCTAAGTCTAGATTTTGTTTTTCCTTTTTCCTTTTAGATTTTTTTGTGTTTCTTCTTCAAATGATCCCAACTGAGGCAAACAGAGTCAGGAGTTGAACAAATAATATGTAAGCAAATACAGAGGCTTATTGCATAAAGGGCCCAAATCCCTCAGCTGCAGAATTATTATTTGTCTTTATACAGTTTCTAAGATCATTTTTCCTTTCATTTCCCCACCACATCCCACTTTGACAATCACAACAGGTATCTTTTTTTTAAGGCAAGATTACTTTATTTTTTATTTTTATTTTTTATTTTAAAGAGGAAAAAACAATAAAAACAATGATACAGAGTTTCAAAACAAGATAATAGGAAATTAACAATGGTAAATATATTGCATATTATCTTCAAAGTAGTTGCTCAGATTACAGGATATAGGCATGCAAAATTGATCAAACAATATAATCACAAACCATTCTTTTCAATGAACTATAAGAAGTTAGTAGTATAATTATCTTAGCTATCTTGTGTATATATATATATTTTTTTTTTTTTCCCTTCCTTCTTTTCTCCTTTCCCCCATCCCAGTTCTTTCCTTTCGAGCAGTTTCTTTCCCTTTCACAATATCTATTTTACATTCTGGATCTTATTTACTCTTTCAGTTTCTTACACTAGGGAGATAATACAATGTTTACACATGTGAGTCTGATTTATTTCACTTATGAGTATAGTCTCAAATTGCATCCATTTACTTATAAAAGTCTTAAGTTTATCCTTCTTTATAGCTGAGTAGTACTCCATTGTATAAAAATACCACCTCTTTTTCATCCATTCCTCAGTTGATGGTCATTTGGGTTGTTTCCAAGATTTAGCTATTACAGGTTGTGCTGCTATAAACATGGGTGCACATACATCGCTGTGGTATGTTTTCAATTTTTCTGGGAAAATACCTAGAAGGGGAATAGCTGGGTCAAATGGGATCTCTAATCCTAGTTTTTTGAGGAATCTCCACACTGATTTCCATAGTGGTTGTACTAATTTACACCCCCACCAACAGTGGAAATGGGTTCCTTTTTCCCCACAGCCCCTCCAGCATTTGTTATTGGTTGATTTCTTGATGATAGCCATTCTTTCTGGGGTGAGATGGAATCTCAGTGTTGTTTTAATTTGCATTTCTTGAATGACCAATAGTATTGAACATTTTTTCATATATTTATTTGCCATTTGTATTTCTTCTTCTATCATCTCAGATGCCCATTTTTGGATCAGGTCTTTGAATGTGGGGGATCTGATTTTTTTCAATTCTTTGTATGTTCTAGATAGAAGTCCTTTGTCTGGGGGACAGTGGGCTAAAATTTTTTCCCAATCTGTGGGTTTCCTTTTCACTCTGTTGGTGATTTCTTTTGCTGTGCAAAACTTTTTAATAACATGAGATCCTAGTGGTTGATTCTTTGAAGTATTTCCTGTGCAGTTTGGGTTTTGTTCATGAACTCTCTGCCTACCCCTATGTCTTCAAGATTTCTATCTACTTTCTCTTCCAGTAGATTTAGTGTTTTTTGTTTTAATATTTAGATCTTTGAACCATTTTGACTTTAGTTTAGTGCATGGTGATAGACACGGGTCTAGTTTTAGTCTTTGGCATATGGAGAGCCAGTTGTTCCAGCACCATTTATTAAAGAGGCTATCTTTCTTCCAGTGAACATGTTTGACTCCTTTGTCAAAGATAAGGTGGCTGAGTGTGTTGTGTCTGCATCTTCTAATCTGCTCCACTGACCCTCAGGTCTGTTTTTTTGCCAGTACCATGCTGCTTTTATCACAGTAGCTTTGTAGTATAATTTCAAGTCAGGGATTGTGATGCCTCCTGCCTTGCCTTTGTTACCTAAGATTGCCTTTGCTATTCCAGGTCCCTTCTGTTTCCAAGTGAATTTTAGGAATATTTTCTGTAGATCTGTGAGGTATGCTAATGGTATGTTGATAGGGATTGCATTAAATCTGTATAACAATTTTGGGAGTATGGACATTTTTACAATGGTTGGTTCTTCTTATCCATGAGCAAGGGATATCTTTCCATTTTCTGATATCCTCTTCAATCTCTTTTTTTGGAGTACTGTAATTTTCAGTGTATAGATCTTTTATTTCCTTTGTTAGATTGATTCCTAAGTATTTCATTTTTTGGGATGCTATTAAGATTACTTTAAATCTGGAAAATTTTCTGATTTTGGAGTAGGAATGGGGTAGAATTAGAATGAGGAAATAATCTGCAATACATATACTTATTAATAAACTCAATTTGCAAAAGTTGCTGACCAAATTATTTTTTATATCAAAATAATTTTAAATTGCATTTTATTGTCTTTGACAATTTATTTCTGTATGTACCACCTTTGCATATTCTTGTATAGGAATTAAAGTACTGGTTAATATTTTTCATTATTGAATTTAAATTTAGATTCACAGAATATTATTGTTGGCTTTACCTGACTGGCTCACATGTGTACAGTTGAAATGCAAGTATGTAACAGTTTCATGGAACATAGTGGCAGCCCAGAGCTTTGTGTACAGATAAGATTTGGGAGAACTACAAAGGACCCTTGTTCAACACAGCCATGCTTTCATTAAGGTTAAACCACATAATTCACTCAAATTTTCCTTTTCCCTTCTCTCCCTCCTCTGTTGGACTGTGTTGGATTTTGCAACTGGGTCAAGGGTAGAGACAGAAGCAAACAATGGCCTTGCTTTGCCAAAATGAAGCTGGTGTGTTCTAAACTGAGTGTATTTCCTTTCCTTGCTTAAAAGTGAACACATAGAAACACTGGAAGATAAGAAATGAAACAGACCCAATATCCTTTCCTTTCTATCTGAAAATGCAAGTTAAATTTCTTTTCTATTCTATTAGTAACAGAATGTGAGAGTAGTATGAGAAAATAAAGATTCTAAATTATTTTATGATTTGTTCTTATAGATCTATTATTTATCCTAGCTCTTGCATCAACTATGTGACCCTGGGAAATTTACTCAAGTTTTCTGTAATTCCGTTTCGCCTTTGGCAAACTGAGGACAATGATGTTAAATTTACTCAGTAGGAATTAAGTAAGCTAATGGTTTTCAGGGCTACTGGGTCCCTTCTCCTCCTTTACATCTTTTTATTCCTCACTCTATTTAAATTTCATCCTCGTAGAACAATTAGGAGTTACTGCTTCCTGGCCTGGCCTCTAAGCATCCTAAGATGACTTTTGAGTGAATACACATGGATCGTGCCAAGAATATGAACCCCTGTTCTGCTTTCAACACCTTGCCTCATGTTTCTCTGTGACCTGAGGGCTTTTCACCTGCTCATACATTAGATTGACAGCAAGACCTCTCTCTTGCTTTTCCCAGGGGTACCCCAAGCCATTATTCATATTACTTACCTCTAGCTGGAGAAACCACATCCATTTGCTAAGTTTGCCATAACACAGCACCAAACCGGATGCCTTAAACACCAGAAATGTGTTTGCTCACAGCTCCGAGGCTGGAAGCCCAAGGTCGAGGTGTTGGCAGGGCTGGTGTCCCCCCAAGGCCCATTCTGGGCTACTAGACTGCCATCTTTCACTGCACCTTCGCGTCTCTGTAGGTCTGTGTCCCAATTTCCTCATTTTATAAGGACATAGTCCTAGACAATTACAGTACCTCCAAATGACCTCGTTTTAATCCATGACCTGTTCGAAGACCCTGTGTCCCAGTGCAGTATCCCTGTGAGGTACCGTGAGTCAGACGGCAGCACGTGTCTTTCCCGGGACCCAGAATGGTTCCTCACCTTGCTCACCGAGAAGCTCGGCTCTGAATTTCCTACCAAACTTCCTTGCTTGTGAAACTTTTTAAACTTTCTCTTACCTTCATTGTTCCCCACTTGTAAGTTATTTTCAAATTATAAAATTATACCCCACAGACATCTTGTGTTTCTAAAATTATTGACTAAAATTAATCTTAATGCTGAGATCTGTGGTGTCTCCACCCTTGCTGGTATTTCTTTAAAATCCATCTCTAGCTTTCGGTTCTAAGTCATTCTTATCCATGATAAACTATTTTCTGTAAATAACCTCCAATAGTAATTTACCTTTTAAATAATCTGTAGTAAAAAGGCCTGAATTTAAGGTCTAACCATTTTATCTCTGTTTATAGTTCTTATTCATTCACTAATTTATCTCTCCAAAGAATCCCACTAGTCAACTCTGACAGCCTTTCATAGAAGCCACACTATTCTTCCTCTAACGAATGGCTTTCCCTACGTGGTTTTTGAGTCCGGAGAAAGAACTTGACTTCTTTGCCTGAACTTTGTGTCGGGGTTTATAGCCAGGGTATCATATAGTACCAAGACCATAAAAAAGAATTACTGGGTGCAGAGCATTTTAAAAAATGGCCTTCAAGTTAACTGCTTGTGGCTAGGAACATAGATATCAATACCTAACGAAAAGCAACACAAAAAGCAGTGTGTGAGGCTAGAATATGCAGGGAGGTTACCAAAGCAAGGCCAGAGAATTAGATGAGAAAAATCAGCCCAAAAAACCAAATCAAACAAAAATCCAAAACCAAACCAACAACGACAAACTGTGAAAGCCACTAATACTCATTTGCAAGAGCTAGATTAAGGTGATGTGTTTGCAGTTAAGCTATAAAAAGGAAAAACTTTACCTGATGGCATGACTTTTCCCATTTTACTGTCAGCTTCTCAATTAAGCTGCTTGTGTTCATTTTGTCCATATTCGTGGGCGCCCATCGCAGTCACTCACGTGGAGGGACAGAACAGAGTAGTGGTCGAGGGAGAAGGAGGTAGGTGGGGCTTGGGGAGACAGTTCATTAAGGGCCCAAAGCACGGTTGTAGTGAAGGAATCTTTTCTTGTTCTTTAGCACAGTAGAATTAACTTGATTAAAACAATCTATGGTATACTCCAAAATGACTGGAAGAGTATGAAAATTCTCACACATAAAAATGATGAATTGTTGAAGAGTTGGAAATGCTCATTACCCTGATTTTATCATTATATGTTGCGTACATGAATTACTGTACCGCCCTATAAAGATGTATAAACATTATGTCTCAATAAAAAGTGCGTGAGGAAAACGCATTCTGTTGTGAGAGGTGGGGTTATCCAGGTGCGCCTCTGTGGGCGGCTCAGCCTTGTCATTGGGAACACAGGATTTGGTTCTGTGCTCTTCTCCTTGGCCCGGTCGCATTCAGTGCAGAACGAAACCTGTTCCATAATGGGTTCCTCGCATAGTTAAAAGATGACTAAAGCAGTGACTCTCTTCACTTCCGGTTATGAAAATATCCAGTGACAGGAAGGATGCTGCCTTCTTACATCATTATTCAAGTGTGACTTTTAGTAGTTGTATTAGATTGCTTGAGCTACCACTCACTGGGTATCCTGAAGCCAGACACACCTCCATCCTCACACAGTTCTCAAGACTGGAATGCGTGTGGCCTCTTCTCTCTGTGTTGACTCATGGTCTTTTCTCTGTGGGCAAATCCCTGCTGTCTCCTGTGTGCCCAGATTTCCTCTTAAAAGGACAATAGTCAGATTAGATTAGGGACCTCCTTTTTTGTGTGTGTGTGGTACTGGGGGTTGACACTGAGCTACATCCCCAGCCCTTTTTATTTTTTATTTTGTGATGGGGTCTCACAAAGTCAATAAATTGCCTGGGCTGAGGTTGAATTTGGTGATCCTCCTACCTCAGTCTCCCAGAGTGCTGGGATTACAGGCATGTGCCATTACACTCAGTTTGGCCTAATTTAATCTTAGTGACTTCTTTAAAGGCCATATCTCCAAGGACAGCTACATTCTGAGGTACTACAAGTTAAAGCTTCCTCCCATAACCTCCTCCCTCCTGTCTCATTGGGTGGAATTGTGTCACGTGACCAAGCATAGCCAATTCCTGGAGAAAGGCATTAGGCCTTAATCGCGGGCGTGGGTCCATCAGGATTTACTGTTGGCCCTGAAACGGGGCTCACCCTTCCTTGGTCTAAGTGTCAGGAAGAGACGGGCACCAAGTGAAACTGGGGCCCTCGAGGACAGAAGTGATGGGGAGGACAGTGGGGAAGGCAACCAGCTTGGGACCACAGTGACCACGGCCCTGTGCTCCGTGGGTGGTTTGGGCTGGTGGGAAAGGTCAGGAGTGGAGAAGACTGTAAATTCACCAACCTCTGGTCACACCTGAGAAAATGAAACCAGACACTCGGAAGCCTTTCAGAATGTTAAGTTAGAGAGAGTGGTTAAGAGAGAAGCTGCCATGTGGGGGAATGCAGGAATAGATAATCAGAGACCAAGTGAAGTAGAGTTTGAAAGGGTGGCTCAAGAAACAGTTCCACAAATCTTAGCCAGAGGTGATGGTGCACTCTTGTAATCCCAGCACTCAAGAGGCTGAGGCAGGAGGATTGCCGCTAGGGCAGCCTGGGCTACATAGTGAGTTCAAGGGCAGCCTGAAGTACAAAGCAAGACCCTGTCGCAAAACAACCAAACAAACAAACAAATAAAAACAAACAAACAAAATGCACAAATCTTGACTTTACAGAATAAGTAATGATTTATGCCCTTGATGAGTTATTTACCTTCTGAGAACTTTATTTGTAAAACAGGCATGTGAAAATCAGTGATTTCACAAATTTGAAAGACTAAGACAACTTGGTGAAAGTATTAAATTATGTAAGTTATTAAAATATAAAATATTATATGGCTATTAGAAGTTATAATGTGACATTAACAGTATTTCATACTTTCGATTCGTCTGTGTCTAGTACAATTGAAGAGAGATACTTAGTTCGGTAAAGATTTAGTAGAATTAATAGGACCTGTCATGTATCTAATTTTCACTCATGAGATCATAATTTGTTCTATAATTGTTAGATCACACGTGACACCTGGATTAAAGAATGCAGTGTTCCAAATACTTATCTCCAAGCTTTAGTCTGTTCTGGCATAAACATACCCATGGGTGGATTTACAGCTGTGCCCCTGGGTGTGAGTAAACGTGCGTGCCACAGGCCAAGTGCATGTGTGTGACAGTTGAACATCCGAACTTGGATTCCTAGTTGACTGATTTTTCTTCTGTCCTTGGAGAAAAGGAGTTTAAAGTCTCAACTCTTTTAAAGGCATTTGAAATTTCGATTCTTCTGTTTTCTTTTTTTGAAACAGGGTCTCGCTTTGTAGTCTAGGCTGTCCTTGAGCTCATGGCGATCCTCCTGTATCAGCCTCCAGAGTGCAGGATTATAGGCATGCGCCACCACACCCAGCTAAAATTTTGATTCTTAAAGCAAACAACTGTCTTTCAATTTTCAATATATACAACTGTCTCAGTCTTTTAAGCTTAAGATATATATGACTGTACCAATTTCATTAATTACAGTGAGTCTCACATGAACTCACGATGATCATTGACTCAATGTTCATTTTTTTCACAGCTAAAAGTGATGACAACGATGTTGACTTTCATCCCTCTTGTACTGTATGTGACTGCTATCATTCCTATGATATAGCGCTCTATGCCGTACAGTTATATATTAGCTTGGGTTCCCCAGGAAGCAGAACTTGAGATAAAGGTTGTTTTCAAACACTTCATCGAGGAATATGAGCCCAGGAAGCAATGATGAGGTGCAAAAAGGCAGAGATGCAAAATGAGTGTTTATCACCAAGTATGTTTCTCCATGCAACGAGCCGCTCAATCATCCAGCCACGTTGAATGCATCTTAGGACTGTCCTGAGAGGGGGGGAAATCTTTACCTATGATTAATCAAATAATGTGCCTTATCCTTCCAGAAGGCATAGGAACAGGCGGAAAGCATCCTTTTGTGTCTTCCCACAGGGTACCACCACCCACAGGAGCGCCCAGGTTAAGGTGGGAGGCACCTGGCTTGGTCCAAGCAGTGCCCTGCCCAGGGCACCTCCCGAGGCAGTTGGAGATGTGCAGGCTGGCTGCTGCATCTGGCAGGGATGGAAGACGGGTCAGGTAGGTAGAGTCTGAAAGTGTGCATAAAGACATTTATGATACCATGTACATAATAGAGATGTGTAAGTATATACACAAAGTATATACATAGTTATGCACGTAATTCTGATTGACTAGGGTTCTAGTGTTTAAATAGTGTTACTAGTACATATTTATGGTGGAGATCTTTTATTCACATTTATGTAGAAATGTGAAAATCCTCCATGTGAATGACATTCTCCATGCTTTAAAATGCTGACCTTCCCAGTTTAAAATATTTTTCAGAAATACTATATTCAAGAGGTCTCATTTTATACTTTCTTTTTTCTTTGAAAATTAAGGGAAACTTTAATGATTGATGAATAATGGCATTTGGGGAATTGCTTTTATTTTTAAGTTACCAGTCAATATAAAATAGGTGTCGGTAAGCCCAGCTCGAGCGTGAAGATATTTAACTAAGACCCATCACATCGTAAGGAAAGAAAGAGCATCTATGAAATTAAAAGAGCAACATTATCTTTCAGTCACTTTTTGTTGATGTCCATCTAAGGTCAGGGAGAGGCGTTTATGTGTCCTGTGAGGACGGTATGCTTTCAGGTTCAATGTCTGGGCTGCACTGCTTGCTGCATCTGGGTTTGGACTCGATGGGTGGCCAACATCAACCTATCCCCTGCCGTGCACAGCGATTTATTACTGTAACTGTAGTTACCACGGCGGTGTGTTGGTATAACAGAGCTTTCCCAGATGAGCTTCCTTTGTACACCTATACAAAGATGATGAGAGTTGCAATGCCCGTGGTCACCTTTGTCTTCTAGGAACAACAACCTTCAATAACACCAAGTTGTTATTAAAGATTTCCTTTTGGGTGGCTTTTATGAAGGAAATCCTCATCTGTTTAACATTATTTTTCAGAAGTTATCTCCAAAAAGGGTAGCATCTCGACAGGAGGACCCTCGGTACTATTGTCTTCTTTCAGCATCAAGGTAAAATATCTACTGATAAAAGTTAGGGATGGGGGTTCAATTTTGAAACGAGAAAAGATTACAGTGTGTTCGTGATGACTTGCTGTGGCTGCTCTGATTTGAAGCATTTCTCCATGCCACTGGCACACAGTCTACGGATGACTTTAAACGAATTGACATCCGTCTGTTTTATTTTCCATTATAAACTGTTCTCTCAAATTGTAAGAAATTTTTAGATTTTTCTTGCCTTCTCCTATAACCACCTGGCATATTTAAATTAGATTCAGCTACTAAAGGACACATTTAAAGAAGGCTAACTTACTTTATTTACTATATGCATTTTATTTATTTATTTATTTATTTTGTGGGTACCGGGGGTCGACCTCAGGACCTCGTGCGCCGGCAGGCACCCGTGCCACTGAGGGATATCACCGGCCCCTTTTTCATATGTGGGTTCCGGGAGTCGAACTCAGGACCTCGCACTTGCCAGGCAGGCACTTACACCACTGAGCCATCTCACCAGCCCCACCATATGCATTTTAAATTACAAGAGTAATGTAGAAATATTAGGAAATAGGGAAAAAACAAAAAAATCTGTAAACCTAAACCTGTAACACTAACAATTTCAGCTGCTCTTTAAAATATTTCTTTATTTTTCCCTATGTGTAGTTTATATTTGAATGATTGCAACCACGTTGTACGTGACTGTTTAGTTTTACTGTATCTTTTTTAGCTGAGGAAATCTACCTGCTCTCCTAGCATAAGTTAAACTTGTTAATTTCTAATGAGAATATTCACCAAGACTACTCAGCGGTGTATTTATAATAGTGAAAAGCTGGGCAAAACACGGTGGTCCAAAAATAGGATATTGATAAATAAATTGTATTTACATGATTGAATAAGAGCTAGCTATTGAAATTATGTTAAAGGAATGTGTATATTTACTAGGAAAAATATTTATGGTCTACTGCTGAGGGAAGAATCAGGCTGAGAGCAGCATCGTAGCCAGTTTGGGCAGCTGTAAGAAAACACCATCGGCCGAATAGCTTAAACGTTTATTTTTCACTGTTCTAGTAGCTGGGAAATCCAAGATCAAAGTGGGAGTGGTGGTACCTGGTAAAGGGTCCACTTCCTGCTTCGCAGACGATCTTGTATTTTCACGTGGACTACAACAAGTACTTTCGAAAGAAGAATACTTCTCCTGTAAGGGTACTAATCCATTTATGAGGGCATCACCTCCTTGATTTAATTACTTCTAAAGGCCCAACCTCCTACTACCATCTCACTGGGGTTGGGATTAAAACATAAGAATTTTGAGGGACACAAACATTCAGTAGATAACAAAAAAAATTGGTGATATAATTCCATTTAAAAACCTTCACGTGTGTCCACATGCACGCTCACACGTACAAAGATTAACAGTGATTGCCTCTGGTTTATGAGATTATCATGAAATCTATTTGGATTTAGTTGAAGGTAACCAAAACTACACCAGAAAGAAATTTTAAAAAAGAAGTAGGTGCTTGTAAAATCATTGGAAGGGCTGGAGAAGTGGGCTCTTGACATGACCCAGACTTATCAAACTGGCAGTTCCCTCTGCCAGGATCCGTAAGCTGCTGCCGCGATTGCTGGCTCCAGAACCAGGCAGATTCAGCTGAGATCTGCACCAGCAAAATGATGGTCACTTAGCCAAAAAACAGGCTCTCTCAAACTGTCACCACTGCTGCAGAAAAAGTCACATCAGCAGGACCGTGTTTGACAACAGGAACCAGAGTGCAGACAGGGCCTCCTTTCCAATTTCCACATCTTAGTAGGCACATCTGCTTGGCGGAGGCCAGGATCTGCATGGAAACGGGCTCGGTGAGCTTTCCAGCGTTTGGATCTCCAACACGCAGGTGCGTGGCTACAGAGGATTGGAACGGCGTTGTCATTAGTTGTGCCATGGTGGGCCCACAAGTTGATTACAATTTCATCCTTTACACTCCTGCTGTTTTTCTTTTTGAGGTTTTCATCATTGAGCACACATTGCTTTTATGATTAGGAAAAAACCTTTATGATTAGGTAGTTTTCTGTGTTACTACACAGGTTTTATAGCCCTCGTTTTTCATGCTATCGGCTTGGCTTTCTCCTGAAAAAGAAATTTCCCAGACTTTCCTTCTGCAACATGACAGCAAATTCTGTGTTTCCATAAAGTTCCCAAAATATTCAAACTTGTCTAAAATGAAAAGCTAAAACCACACATGTAAAAGGCCAATAGAATGAGGATAAAGAGCAAGGATATTTAGAAAAAAAAGAGAGAGAGAGAGAAAAGAAAACCCAGCTATGTTTCATTCTGGTGACACAGTGACATACAGTTTTAACCTGTTGACCAATTTATGACATGACACGTGAAAATGCTCCTTCCGCAACTTCTCTATGAGGGCTGAGAAAAATGCGTTTAGAAAATGAATCAGGTAGAAGCAGCAGATTGAATTTGGTGATGCTTATGACACTGCCTATCAAAGGAGAGCAGCTTGAACATAAAAATAGGTCTGTGCCCTAGGGAAGGAGGCCACTTTCCTCTTCACGGTGTGTGTCTGCAGCCTTGTCTCCATCCAGAATTCCAATCCGGTCTGACTTGACTGCTTCCTCTTCTATATTTCCGAGATGTCTGATGAACGCCTGCCAATTTGCAATGTGGGAAAAAATATCCAAAGTTTTGTGCAATGTGGCACAAAATTCAGACAAGATCTCTTGTTCTTTAAAAACATTTTGTTTTTAAAGACACATTTAAATAATAATGCAAAGCTGCACGCCTGGCCTAGTGGGGACACTCCTGTAATCCCAGCACTCAGAAGGCTGTAGCAGAAGAAATCACAAGTTCAAGGCCAGCCTGGATGACATAGTGAGACCCTGTCTCCAAAACAAAAACAAAACAAAAACTGAAATCAGCCAATCGAACAAAAAAGAACTGCAAGTAACTAAAAGCCATAGCAGATTTTTATCTAGAAAATAATTTTATGGTAGATTGGTCCTATATTATTAACTAGAGCAACATTTTCCAAGCTTAGGAAAGTATTGGAAAAAAAATAACGCTACAAACTGCTTCAGAGGGGCTGAGTTGGTAAATTAATTGCATGACCTATGATTCTGAGTTTTCGACTGCTTCCAGAGATGCTTCTGATTAGCGTGGAGTTGTGACAACCAAGGCCAGAGGAGATAAGGACTTTCTGTAATCTGCTATGACAAACACACATCACACACAAACCTCTCAATATCAGTCACTGTGAAAAACTAAAAGGGCAGCTTTGTTGGTAATATAGGTAGAGATGACGCCAGCTGTGCACCTATGTCCCTTCCTGCTTCTCCTCCCAGGTCCAAGTTACCCGGGGTTGTGGCCGACTCTGAGCCAGGCTGAGGGCCTTCTCCAGCTGTGATCTGATGGCACCAAGTGTCTACTGGCTCATGTCTGGAGAAACAAAAGGACACACCAGTAACAGCAGGAGTTTCTCCTCGTGATCAGAGCTGAGGGCACATGGTGCTCCCTTTCTCTCTGTTCTTTTCACTAAAACCTGTCTGTCTGTCTATAACAGATCCATCTTCCCCAAGATTGTTACATCATAACCAAGAGTTTAATTTTTGTGTGTGTGTGTGTGGCTTGAGCCCCAGGCCTTTGCACTGAGCTACAGCCCAGCCCTTTTATAAAGCTTTTCAATTTGAGACAGGATCTCATTAAGTTGCCCAGGCTTGGCTTGAACTCCTGCCTCAGCCTCCTAGAGTGCTGGGATTACAGGAATGCATCACCATGCCTGGTTTAAGAGATTAATTTTTATTTTGGACATTACTCTCTGTGGTTTTCACAGAAGCACATGCTTTTAACTGAGGGGTGGGGGCCACGATCAATTGTCCTGTGGGTTTCAACCGTGTCCTATTCTCTGGCAGCGTCGTTTGGCCAGCTAGTCTTATGAAATCTCCATATCCAGTTAGAGGCACGGGGAGAGCAAGAGGGGAAAACGAGGCATAGACTACAAAAAGATAAAATCTGTTCTTTTAATTACCTTGCTTGAAATCCTTCTATGGTTCCTCATTGCCCTAGGATAAAGCACAAAGTCCTTAAACATGAATTCCAAGGCTATCAGTATTGGGTCTACACTAGGGACAGCATTGCCTATGTTTTCTGTGTCCTTGGGGTTGGTCGTTGGCATGGGGGATACGACTAGTGCTATCCACAGCTGGGCATGGACGGGCTGAGTGTCACTTCCAGGCAGAAGCATATGGAGGACATCCAGATCAATCTTTCCCTGCTGCGGGGACCAAGGAAGCCAGGGGCTCCTTCCTCGTGGTGCTGCTGTGGAAGGGGGGTCGCCCTCGCCCTGCACCCCCGAGGGGTGGCGCTCATCAGAGACCCTGCCTGAGCCACGCACCTCAGACCTGAGTGTGTGTGTGTCCCAAGCAGAGGCGTGGCTATTGTGACCAGAGGCGGTGGCTTTGGGGTCCGCTGGTTGCTTGGGTGTGACGCGGTCAGTGCTGCTGACGACCCCCACACTGCTCTCCTCAGGCTTCCTTGCTGCCCCTCCTGCGTTTGGAGCCGCGGCCATACTGAAGCTCAGTTCTCCTCCAGACTGCTTTCCCTCTTCCTCATTTGCCTCTTTCTGCATTCTTTTTCTCAGTCAGGACACCACTTTCTCCAGGGAACTTGTTTCAGTTTCTAAATTTTCATTAGATGGCCTTTTAAAAAAAATTACTGGGGACTGAACCCAGGGTCTTTGTACTGAGCTATGTGCCAGCCCCCAGCCCTTTATTAATATCTGTTAGCTTGAGACAGGGTCTTGCTAAGTTGCCCAGGCTGGGCTCTAAGTTGCGATCCTCCTGCCTCAGCCCCTCAGAGTGCTGGGATTACAGGCCTGCACCTCCATGCCCCCTTAGGAGGCCTTGTTGTAACTGGGGACCCCTACAGTGAGCCTCCAATCTCCTGCCAGGTTTACAGCGCATGGAAAGAAAGAGCAAGAGACAAAATGGCGGTGCAGTGGGGATCCGGGTTGACCAGTTGTTCTCCAGGAACAAAAGGCCACGAGGCAGCCAGGACCTTGGCATTTATTGATGGAGGAGGGGATTTGAGGAGGGGATTATCAGATGACTCAAGAGGGTGGAGGTGATCTTATGCTAAGAGGGATCTTTGCCCTGGAGTGTCTTTAGTCTTAGTGGTCTTACTCTTAGTGGGTGGGAGAGAATGGCCCACCTCTAAAGAGATAATGGGAAATCCCAAAAGGGTGATACTGACAATCCCAAGCCTTTGTTTATCCCTTAGGGAAGTATGCACAGTGGCCATTGTATATTTGTGGTCCCCAACACCTGTGGTACTTTAATATATCTTGTACTAATCAAACCCACAAGACAGTGGATTCCCGACTGATCCGTCGTTGGGTTCTTTCGGGCAGTACACAAGGTAGACAGCCACCTATTACAACAGGAAATGCAGTACCAGCCACTGTAGGTTTTCAACAAAGATTTCTTTCTCTTTTTTTTTTTTTTTTTTGTGGGTACCGGGGGTCGAACTCAGGACCTCGCGCGCCAGCAGGCGCCTGTGCTGCTGAGCAATATCACCGGCCCTTTTTTCGTATGTGGGTTCCGGGAGTCGAACTCAGGCCCTCACGCCTGCCAGGCAGGCGCTTATGCTGCTGAGCTATCTCACCAGCCCAACAAAGATTTCTTGAATGAAGGGTTGAACAGACTCCCCAAAGTTTGATAGCTGAGCCAAAAGACAGAGCAGGCAGGCAGCAGGGCAGCTACTGAACGCCTGTTGAAAACCCACCTTCACCCCGTGTAGATGGTGACCATCAGTCGCCACTTGATCACCCGCTTGATTGCTGGACTTTTAACAGCGCTTGCACTTTGCTCTCCCTGGTGATGCCGCAGCTCACAAGAGCAACATTGGTGCCTATTGCCAAAGATTAGAAAGTCCAGCTGGCTTCAGCACACCAAATGGCAAATGTTTACTATATGTGAGTTGAGGACTGCCTGTTCCTTTAACAATATTTTGCTTCTAAGTTAGAGGAAAAGTAATTGAAAATTAATTTTAGATATTCGTTATAACGTTAAGGAGCATACCTGTCTGCTTTTGAAGTATTATGCGCATCCGAAGTAATTTTTTAAATATGAGAGTAGTATGTTACAGATTAGAAAAGCAGAAAGAAGTTTCCTTGCGTAGTATATTTTTCTTTTATTCTGCTTTGTTCTGGGAACAAAGAAACACCACATCCATCACATAAGTGAAATTTGGATAAAAATAGCAACCATTTGTGAATGTGCAATATTGTTAAAATGCATTCTGTATTATCTCATGAAAGCTATTCACCCCAAAATCTTATTCCAGCCAGCAACAGGATTCAAATGCTAAAGTTAGATAAAATTTAAAAAGTCACATCATATACCAATTTCTTAATTTCTCTTTCACGTTAAGCCTATTTTCTAACGGTTCCTTTCTTTTTTTTTTATTTTTTTTATTTTTTTATTTTAAAGAGAAGAAAAAACAAAACAAATCAAAAAAAAGAACAAATTTTCAAAACAACATAATATGAGGGTAACAATGGTCAATGCATTACATATTATTATCTTTAAGTTAGTTATTCAGGATACCAGACATTAGCATTCAATTGCCCAAATATTATTGGCTCAAACCTTACTCTTCAATGAACTAAGTAAAACTGGTAGTGTATCTATCTTAACCATCTTATATACATATACAATTTTTTCCCTTTCCCTTCTTTCTTTTCCCCATTCCAGTCTCTCTTTCTTATTGACCAGTTTCTTTTTGATTCACCGTGTCTATTGTACATTTTGGATCTTATTTACTCTTTCAGTTTCTCATACTAGAGAGACAATACAATGCTTACACATGTGTGTCTGGTTTATTTCACTTATGAGTATTTTCTCGAGTTGCATCCATTTACTTATAAAAGTCTCCAGTTTATCCTTCTTTATGGCTGAATAGTACTCCATTGTATAAAAATACCACATCTTTCTTATCCATTCCTCAGTTGATGGGCATTTGGGTTGTTTCCAAGATCTGGCTATTACAAATTGTGCTGCTATAAACATGGGTGCACATATATCACTGTGCTACGATGTTTTTAATTCTTCTGGGAAGATGCCCAGAAGGGGAATAGCTGGATCAAATGGGACCTCCAACCCTGTTTTTTGAGGAATCTCCACACTGACTTCCACAGTGGCTGTACCAGTTGACACTCCCACCAACAGTGAAGAAGGGTTCCTTTTTCCCCACAGCCCATCCAGCATTTGTTATTAGTTGATTTCTTTATAGTAGCCATTCTTTCTGGAGTGAGATGGTATCTCAGTGTTGTTTTAATTTGCATCTCTCGAATGACTAGTGATGTTGCACATTTTTTTGTATATTTATTTGCCATTAGTATTTCTTCATCTGAGAAATGTGTATTCATCTCAGATGCCCATTTTTGGAGTGGGTCTTTAAATTTGGGAGGTCTGATTTTTTTGAGTTCTTTATATGTTCTCGATAGTAATCCTTTGTCTGAGGAACAGCTGGCAAACATTTTTTCCCATGTTGTGGGTTGTCTTTTCATTCTGTTGGTGGTTTCTCTTGCTGTGCAAAAGCTTTTTAATAAGATGAAATCCCAGTTATTGATTCTTTGGGATAGTTCCCATGCGGTTGAGTTTTTATTCATAAAGTCTTTGCCTACACCAATGTCTTCAAGGGATTTACCTATCCTACCTTCCAGCAGATTTAATGTTTCTGTTTTAATATTTAGATCTCTGATCCATTTTGAATTTAGTTTAGTGCATGGTGAAAGATATGGGTCTAGTTTTAATCTTCGGCATGTATAGAGCCAGTTTTTCCAGCACCATTTATTAAAGAGGCTATCTTTCTTCCAGCGAATGTGTTTGGCACCTTTGTCAAAGATAAGGTGGCTTAGTATGTCTGGGGTTGTTTCAGCATCTTCTAATCTGTTCCATTGATCTTCAGGTCTGTTTTTTTGCCAGTACCACACTGTTTTTATCACAGTAGCTTTATAGTATAATTTCAAGTCGGGGATTGTGATGCCCCCTGCCTTGCCTTTGTTGCCCAGAATTGCCTTTGCTATTCTAGGTCTCTTCTGATTCCAAATGAATTTTAGGATTGTTTTCTCTAATTCTGTGAGATATGCTGTTGGAATTTTGATTGGAATTGCATTAAATCTGTATAACAATTTTGAAAGTATGGCCATTTTCACTATATTGGTTCTTCCTATCCAGGAGCAAGGGATATCTTTCCATTTTCTGATATCCTCTTCAATCTCCTTTTTCAGAGTACTGTAGTTTTCAGTGTAGAGGTCTTTTACATCCTTTGTGAGGTTGATTCCTAGGTATTTCATTTTTTTGGATGTTATTGTGAAAGGTGTTGTTTCCCTAATTTCTCTTTCAGTAAGTTTGTTATTTGTGTACAGGAAGGCTATTGACTTTTGAGTATTGACTTTGTATCCAGCTACACTACTGAATTTGCTTATTAAATCTAGCAGTTTTTTAGTGGAGTTTTTGGGGTCTTCTGTGTAGAGTATCATGTCATCTGCAATTAACGATAATTTAACTTCTTCCTTTCCAATCATTATTCCCTTTATTTCTTTCTCTTGTCTAATTGCTCTGGCTAAAGTTTCTAGAACTATGTTGAATAAGAGTGGGGACAGTGGACATCCTTGTCTTGTTCCTGATTTTAGAGGGAAGGCTTTCAGTTTTTGGCCATTTAGTATAATATTGGCTGTTGGTTTGTCATAGATAGCTTTTACCAGGTTGAGATAAAGACCCTCTATTCCAATTTTTTGTAGGGGTTTTATCATGAAAAGGTGCTGGACTTTGTCAAAAGCTTTTTCTGCATCTATTGAGATGATCATGTGATTTTTGTCTTTGGTTCTGTTAATATGGTGTATTACATTTATTGATTTACGTATGTTGAACCATCCCTGCATCCCAGGGATGAATCCAACTTGGTCATAGTGTATAATCTTCTTGATGATTTGTTGGATTCTGTTTGCCAGTATCTTATTAAGGATTTTTGCATCTATGTTCATTAGGGAGATTGACCTGTAGTTCTCTTTCTTAGTTGGGTCCTTCTCTGGTTTTGGTATCAGGGTAATGCTTGCTTCCAGGAATGAATTAGGGAGTATTGCTTCCCTTTCAATTTCATTAAAAAGTTTGAGAAGTAGTGGTGTTAGGTCTTCTCTAAATTTGTTGTAGAATTCGGCAGTGAATCCATCAGGGCCTGGGCTTTTCTTTGTTGGGAGGTTTTTAATTACATCTTCAATTTCATTGGTTGATATTGGTTTATTTAGGATTTTTT
Organism: Erethizon dorsatum; assembly: GCA_028451465.1. Lineage (NCBI taxonomy): Eukaryota > Metazoa > Chordata > Mammalia > Rodentia > Erethizontidae > Erethizon > Erethizon dorsatum. Next base: position 57,065,442 of record CM051830.1, on the reverse strand, counting down.
TTTTTTTTTTTTTTTTTTTTTGTGGGTACCGGGGGGACGACCTCAGGACCTCGCGCACCAACAGGCACCCGTGCCGCTGAGCGATATCACCGGCCCCTTTTTCGTATGTGGGTTCCGGGAGTCGAACTCGGGCCTTCGCGCTTGCAAGGCAGGCGCTTAAGCCGCTGAGCCGTCTCACCGGCCCTAGGATTTTTAAATCTTCTTGATTCAGCTTTGGTAATTCATACGAATCTAGGAATCTGTCCATTTCTTCTGCATTTTCCATCTTAGTAGAATATAGATTTTTAAAATAGGTATAGATGATCTTCTGGATTTCTGCAGGGTCCATCGTGATATTACCCTTTTCATTTTCAATTGCATGGATTTGAGTCTTTTCTTTTCTTTTTTTAATAAGTTTGGATAAGGGTTTGTCAATCTTATTTATTCTTTCAAAGAACCAACTTTTTGCTTCATTGATTCTTTATATTGTTTTTTTAGTCTCCAATACATTAATTTCTGCTCTGATCTTTGTAATTTCCTCCCTTGTACGGGCTTTTGGCTTAACCTGCTCTTCTTTTTCTAGAAGTTCAAGGTTCGCCATTAAGTTTTTTATTTGCGCTTGCTCTATTTTCCTAATATAAGTATTTAATGCTATAAATTTCCCTCTTAGGACTGCTTTCATTGTATCCCATAAGTTCCGGTATGTTGTACTGTCATTATCATTCAGTTGTAGAAAGTGTCTAATTTCTTCTTTAATTTCATCTGTGACCCATTGGTTGTTCAGGAGGGTGCTGTTTAATTTCCATGTGTTTAGGGAGTTTTTGTGATTTCTTTTGCCATTGATTTCCAATTTCATTGCACTATGGTCTGATAATATGCATGGGATAATTTCAATTCCTTTGCATTTACTTAAGCAGGTTTTATGAGCTAGTATGTGGTCTATTTTGGAGAACGTCCCATGTGCAGCTGAGAAGAATGTGTATTCTGATGTTGTGGGGAGGAACACTCTGTAGACATCTACTACGTCCATTTGTTCCAAAGTTTGGTTCAGTTCTATTATTTCATTATTGATTTTCTGTCTAGTTGATCTGTCTTTTTGTGACAGTGGAGTATTGAGATCTCCCAATATAATTGTATTAGTGCTTATTTGATTTTTCATGTCCTTTAGTACTTGTTTTATATAGTTGGGTGCATTGGTATTTGATGCATATATATTTATGATCGTTATCTCTTCCTCTTGGATTGTCCCCTTTACAAGGATGTAATGACCGTCTTTATCTCTCTGAATCATTCTTGCCTTGAAATTCACTTTGTCTGCAAAAAGAATAGCTACCCCTGCTTTTTTCTGGGTTCCTGTTGCATGGAGTATTGTTTTCCATCCTTTGACTTTCAGTCTATGAATTTCTTTCTGAATTAAATGTGGTTCTTGTATACAGCATATTGTTGGATCTTGCTTCTTGATCCATTTTGCCAGTCTGTGCCTTTTGATTGGTGAATTGAGACCATTAACATTGATGGTTAAAACTGATATGTATTGACTTATACTTGTCATGATATTTTCCTGTTGTTGGTTCCCACTCTTTGTTTTTCCCCTTTCCTGCTATTTAATTATCTGCCCTGCCTGGTGGATTCCTTCTGTTGGGGTTCCTATCTCTTTCTAGAATGTCTTTCAGAACATTTTGGAGTGCTGGTTTGGTGGTCATAAATTTTCTTAGATGTTCTCTGTCATGAAAGTATTTTATTTCTCCATCAATTTTGAAAGATAGTTTTGTGGGGTACATCAATCTGGGTTGAAAATTATTTTCCTTTAGTGCTTGAAGTACATCATTCCAAGCTCTTCTTGAATTGAGTGTTTGTGCTGAAAAGTCAGCTGTGATTCTGATGGGTTTTCCTTCATAGGTGATTTGTCTCTTCTCCCTAACAGCTTTTAAGATTCTGCCCTTCTGTTGAATTTCTGGGATCTTGACTATGATATGTCTTGCTGAAGTTTTTTTTGGTCATGTCTAGTTGGTGTTCTAAAAGCTTCACTTATTGGGGGGTCAAATTCTTTTTCTCTTCCAGGAAAGTTCTCCCTGATAATGTCTTTGAACAAGGTTTTAATGTCATTTATGCTATCTCCTGCTTTTTCATTTATTCCAATTATTCTTAAGTTGTTTATCTTTGAGTCATCTAGCAGCTGCTGAATTGATTTTTCATGGTGCCTTGCTGTTTTTAAGAATTCTTTCTTTTCATGATCACTAATTGCAAGCCTGTCTTTTATATCTGATATCCTGTCCTCACATTGGCTTAATCTGCTACAAAGACTTTCAATGGAATTTTCGTTCTCTTGTATATCTGCTTGAATCTGCTTTATGGATTCCATTTCTTTCCTATGCTGAGCATTCATGGTTTCTATAGTTTTCTTAAGCTCATCTATTTTTTTGTCTGTATCAGCTATAGTGTTCTTAAGCATAGTCTTCATTGTGGACATTATCTCTGCAGTTATCTGTGAGATTATTTCTGTTTTAATTTTTTCCAGAGTCTCATTCAATTGTTTTGTTGTTACCCCTTCAGATATGCCAGGTGGGTGGCTTTCGGATTGTCCCACCTTGTTGCCCCTTAGGTTTGCCTTTGGTGAATTGGATGTGTGGGGTTGCATCTTGTTTAAGTGTCATCTCATTTTTTCTTTCTTTAATTCCTGGGGTGACGTTTGTAAATTACCTATGATAGGTTACTTTATTGCTAGTGTTCAAGTTCCTTAGAAGATGACTACTTCTCTGCAGTATCTTCCAAGTGGAGCTTGCTTTTGGGTTTTGAGCTTTCTGTCAGATCCTACCTCTTCAATTCGTTGGTTGTGAGAAGTTGCTAGCTGTTTGGCCCAGTCCTTGATTCTTTGGTACTGTGTCACTGTATTTTCTGTGTCCCTTAGTCAATATCAATCATGAAATATCAGGAAGGAAAGCTGTTTAGAACAATTATTTTACATTTGGCTATAATGGTAACTGAAGCATCAAACACAGCCTAGAAAATGACAGACTGAGCTAACCAGTTATTTACCACTTTTAGCCGTATAAAGTAGAGTTGCAGTTATATAACAAAATCTAAAACACACCAGAAAAATTATAGGCAGTATAAAAGTCCTTAGTATGTCAATTTTTCCCCTCAGGAGTTTAAATTTAAAATGAGTTAAGGAGGAAATAGAGTATTGTGAGAAGAGGAAGGAATTAGATGTAAGGTTAGAGGACCAAGAGGGATCCCACTAACATTGGGACACTGGTGCAGAGGACTGGTGGGAAAAAGAGAAGGAAAGGATAAAAGGAAGAACAGATCACAACCACAATCACAAAGAGGTTAGAGGCGCTGTTTACACTCATATAAAAGCCAGAGAGAATAATGAAGGAAAGAGCAAATAGACAAACAGAAACAAAAATGAAGACAAAAACAAGAAAGCAAACAGATAAAACAGAAATAAAACCCCACAAAAGAAAAAAATAAAGAATAAAAAAAGTAAAATAAAAATAAAAAAAATAAAAATAAAAACCCCTTCACCAGAACAAAAAACTAAAGAGAGAGAAAAAAAAAAACATAAAAAAATAAAGAGAATCAGTTCCAGGTGTTGACTCTGCTGTAGGCAGGCACCGTGTGATGACAGAGTCCTGTTCCGTGCAGGTCCGTCCCAGCGAGCCAAGAGCGGCCCTCTGGCGGAGTGGTGAGCAGAGCGTGGACTTTCAGGTGGAGACTGGTCTCCTTTGCCCACCGCTGTCAGCGCACTGCTTTCGCGCCGCTCTGATCCTCGCCACGCCCCCCACAATGGCGCTGGGCCAGTCACTCTCTGGCGTGGGACAGGTGTGGCTGAGAGACCAGTCTCATTCACCCGCCGCCCTCAGTGCACTTTCATGGGGCTGAGAGGTGCCGCGCTGCCCTGTCCGGAGCACGAGTTCCCAGAGCTGTTTTTGAGCCGCTCTGATTTTCGCCGCACCCCCCACAATGGCGCCCGGCCAGTTCGCTCTCTGGCGCGGGACAGCTGTGGCTGAGAGACACTCACCTCCGGCCAGTGCCATTCTCCGCCGCTCCCCTGCCCCACCGCTGTCTCGTGATCCTCCGTGGGGGCTCCCTGGGTGCCAGCTGTCACCGTGTGTTCGCAGCTTTGAGCTTCTGTCGCGCCGTGATTCCTGGGATGGTAGAAGGTGCGCGCACGGGGTCTGCTCCTTCTTTGTTGAAAAGTACCCTTCACTGGTGCTGGGGGTCCCAAGCTGCGCTTCAGAACTTTTCTGGGTCCCGGGGGGGCATCTGCCCCCCTCCTGTGCTCTCCTGGTCACTATATTCCCGTAGTCCAATGGCAACTTTTAGAGAGTTTCTCTGCGTGCTTCTTACTCATCCGCCATCTTTTTTCCTCCCCCCCCCCCGGAGAGTTTCTAATGGTTCCTTTCTTACATTTAAAAAAATTCTACTGGGCTCAAATAAGGGAAATCAGATAACTAGAAAAGAAATGAAGGAAAATGCAATAGATGAATGTTTTCTAGAAGTTCCGGGGCCGGGGATATAGCTCAGCGTCACAGCGCCTGCCTGGCAAGCGCAAGGCTGTGAGTTCTAGTCCCGGGTGTGCTAGATGTCAGCACTAGGATCCAGAGGGCTGGGTCTTTATCAAGCAAATCTTCACCCTTCAGAAGCTCGACCTGGAATAAATAGAGAGTATTGATTAAGCAAAGCGATGACGGGAACAATCTTGATGTTTCTGAGGCCCCACATGTACTCCGGGGTGTTAGCCTGCCCTGCTACCATGGGTGAGCCCCAGGATGTCTCTTCAGAAATGCTCTGTGATCTACCTTTACTGGTAAGCACTTTGGGGAAGTAAAAGAGGAAAGAAAAAGCTTTGTCTCTGACTTTGAGGAGGGTGTGAGGGCTGAGAAAAACAAATCCCAGAAAATTCAAGCATTATTAGAAAGCCCCACAGGATTGTGGGCAAGACCATCTGGGATAAAGTAGGGTCTGTGGAGCAAAAAATTCATATGCCAGCAGAGCCCACAGTGCCATGGACTACATGGGTTTAAACCTCATCACTGTTATTTATATTTAATTTATACTTACTGTGTAACTTCAGTTAGAAAAGTTGCTTGTCTGTAGGCAAAATGGAGTATATAGTGCTCACTTCATTTAGTTCTGTGGATTAAATGAAATAATACTTAGAAAATGATTAGTATACCTAGAACATGGTATATGCATACAATGTTGTTGTCGTGTTTTTTTTTTTTACATACAAGACATGCTTTGGCGGAGACCTGTCCACTATTTGAACAGGTGCTTCTGCACCTGATAATCCAGGGCATCACCAGTGTTTTGCTGCTGTGGTGGAAGGGGGGTCACCTGCTGCTCTAAATCCCTGGGAGTGTGGGCAACTAGAAATTGGTCCAGGGATGGCAACTGGTTATTCTCTTGGTAATCTTGAGGCTGTGGCCGCTGCTGCAGATATGTCCCTGCTCATTTGGCTGCTGTCTTGCCGCATATTGATAAGAGGGCCTCTGCCGCTCCTGCTGCTGCCCCATTCCCTGCCCACTGAAGACAAAGAGGAAAAGGAAGGGTGTGGCGTGCCGGTCACCCCATGACTCATAACCTGCACTCTCAGAATACTGCCCGGATGTAGTAGGGTAAATAAAATCCACTGGTGTGGAGCTGGAAGAAGGTGCACTTCCTGGGTTATCTTTACACTCTGAAGCACAACTTGATTGCATGTTATTGCCTATGGCTCTAAAGTTTCATGACCCAACCTATCCCCTAGGAACCCCTGTGTGTCTGAGGTGAGTAGCCAGCTCTGCCTAGAAGAGCTTTCTGCCATAAAAGAATTGCACCCCAGTACTCTTGTATCCTGGGAGCAACGCACCTTGGACAGGGAACTCATGACGTTTCCTGGGGGCAAAGATTCTGTGGCTTTCTCTGGGTGGTAGTCTGCTTTTCTATTTTGGAACCAGTCATCAATGACATACAGGTGACAGTAGATTTGATTGGCCAGTTCTTCCCTGGCTATGATGTCAGGGTGAGGATTCTGGTCAAATGATTGGTTCAGGCTCTCCAGTGCATCCTTTGTAAATTTGTGTCATGGTTTTCCTCTTCTACGTCTTGCTCTCTCACATCATTCTGATTATCTTCTCCAACTGAAGGTCCACTGGCCTCCGTGAAGATTTCCAGTGCGGGTTCTCTTGGGCACTACTGTGGCCTTCCTTCTTGCTGGGTGTTCGCAGGCTGCGTGGTCACTGGGTGGGTCAGTGTCTCTCTAGTGCTACCTCAGTGCATGGCCTCTGGGGTGCGAGGACGGCCCTTGGCCTCTGGTGCTACCCTGATGCAGGGTTCCTGCAGGTGCAACTGTGGTCCGCAGTCTCTGAGTGGCCAATGTTGCTGTCATTAATGTCATAGACAAAATATTTGATCCAGGAATTACCTCACTTAAGAAAAGTAACTTTCCACCAGATGTGGTGCCACATGCCTGTAATCCCAGGACTGGGGAGGCTGAAGCTGGAGGGTCATGGTGAGTTCAAGGTCAACCTGGGCTACATAGAGTTCAAGTCCAGGCTGGGCTACATAGGGAGACCCTGTATCAAAAAAAAAAAAAAAAAAAAAAAAACCAAAGGAAAAAAAAGGGGGGGGGGGTAATTTCCAACCCATTTCATGACTTGTTATCCTTCTTTCTTGCTTTTCTTTTCTTTTTTTGTGGAGGGGGTACCGGTAATCAAACTCAGGATGTTGCGTTTGCCAGGCTGCGCTGCTGAGCTATATTCCCAGCCCCTTTTCTTGTTTTTCTTAACTCATTCCTAAACTTAGCATTTTCCAGACCCTTTAAAAAGTTTACCAAAGTTGACTAGTAATGATGCTTATTATTATTAAAAATAATGGACTTGCCATGTGCACACCAATTCCAATGCGTTACCCATGTAATCTTGCCAACAGTTTATGGAGGAGGCACTCTACAGAGACAGTGCAACCCACACAAATGAGTATTTGCATGCTTTATTTCATGGGTCAGCCTAGAGACTGAATAAAAATCTTTCCAAATATGATCCCTGTTTTCTTGTCATTTCAATTTCAGTGAAAATAGTAGTAATATTTGCAGAGAAAGACCCTTATGACTGCTGTATAATAGTATGAATATATAATAATAACAGGTAACACTTATATAGTTACTGCCGGGAGCTCTTCTAATATGTGCACGCATCCACATTCATTTAATATAATTATGGAAGTCTATATTAATGGAAGAAACCTTAACAGTGCATTCTTTTGGCCACTCCACGGTGCTTCTTATTGACTCTGGGTACGTTTAACCCAATTAAAAATATTCTAGAACACCTAATTACTAACATTTGTATCCTTGTTCACTTTGATAGTTAACAAAATTACAATATCGTTTCTTGATAACATATTTTCTTTTTGCCTGCAGAAAATCAACAATAGCATCAAGAACAACAAGAAAGCCTGATAACCTAAGCAGAGCTCCCACGATAATTCAGAAATATTTTGAAGCTGGGCATGGAAGAGCATGTTTCTCACCCCCGCATCAGAGGCTGAGTCAGGAAGGGGGAAAGTTCAAGCCCCAGCCTTGGCAATCTAGCAACTTCACCAGACCCTGTCTCAAAAGAAAAAGGAAAAAAAGGGCTGGAGATGTAGCTCAGCATAAAGGCTCTGAATTACATCCCTAATACTGCCCCCCCCAAAAAGCCAAAATGTCACTGAGAGAGCATAGATTGTCTAACATTTCTATTATCAGCAACTTTTTTTCTCATTGCCAGTTACAATTTCGTTTTATTACAAGTACTATGTTTGCACAGTGGTATTCCTTTAAACCAGAGACCGATATGCCGAGGAGGAACGTGGATCATAGCTAAGCTCCACCCAAGTGCTGTGACCGGGCCTGTGCGGTGTACAGAGCAGTGCACGGGGCCTTCGAGACATCTGGCTGCTGGTAGAGAAAGGAGGGACCTTCCAGAGAGCCTCCCGTGGCCCCAGTCTAGACTTCTGAGCCAGAGAACTGTAAGACAATGCATTTGTGTGGTTTGAAATAATGTTTATGCTACTTTGCTGCTGCAACGATAAAAAAAACCTCATAGATACTAAGTGGGAGAATCTTCATTTGCTTGAATCTGTTCTCCAAATTTGGCTCTTTTGACTAAAATATGTCCATGATTCTAAGATGCAGAGTTTCTCCGTCTTAATATTTTGGAATTGGGGATGCATCTCATCTTAGAATCAATAGTATCTTAGAATTACCACTGGTCTGGTGACAAAGGTGATGTATGACACGACCCACTCCATTGTGACTAAAATATGCCCATGATTCTAAACTTATTCTAAAAGCAAGTGTCAACTATCTGAAAGAAAATGTCATGCACAATCATGGAACTCTATCAAAACGATTTAATTTTGAAGTAATTTCATACTTTCAGAAAAAGACAATGCAAAGAATTCCCATAAAAACTCTGTGGATTCCACAAAGGTTACCATTTGAGCACAGTTGCTTTATCATTCTGTCTCTATCTGGGAGACTCATCGGATCTCATTTGCACGGTAAGTGTAGCAGGTTTTGCAGTCACAAAAAGGTCTGTTTACCACCACAAGTTACATGTACAAAATTCCTGATGTCAACAACTCAAGGCAGACCCAGACTGGAAAAGACTGTGGACATCAGTGACAATAAGCATAGACAAAAAGTTTTATCATGAAAAATGAAAAGCTTTGGGAGTAGGATATTTACGTTACAAAGGAAAGATTAAAGAAAAGAAGGTGCTTGGTGCTGTAAAGATTCCCTAGGAGTGGGCATTTCCTTAACAATCCACTCTGGGCCTCTATTTTTCCCCCATTATCTCCCCGGACCTGAGACATTACATTGTGTAGTTCTAGGAATTTAAAAGGACTAAAAGTCAGTAGGACCAGAGTACATCAATAGAAATCACCCCCTATTGTCCTACAAATCTTTTACACTAATAAAATGCATTGTTTAGGATGCAGGTTCTCATTTACAGGTAAAGGTAGAAAAAAGTGGTGACTATTTCAGCAGCTGCAGTGAATAGAATTATTACCCCCTCACACACCTTTGGGGGCTCTTTTGAGTTCTCTGGAGGTGCAGCAGAAAAGTAAATTTCGGATGGTTATGAAGGTTACATTCAAATTTATGCCCTATTTTGTCATCAGAAGAGTTCGAGGAGGTCCCCTGAAGAGGAGATAGGAACCTCAACTTGCTCCCCTTACAGAGTAGGTGTAGGCGGCTGACTAATGTCACAGAAAAAGAATTTCAGGACATGTCAGAGTGAGGCACAGGGCAGATTATTCGACAGAGTTAGATAATGAGGGGAATAAGAAAAGATCCCAGCTACAGTAACTGGAGGGGCTCACTCTGTCCTAGGGGCCCGGACTGACCCACTCGCCAATGCTGGAGGCCAGCTTTCAAGGATTCGCAGAGGTGGGCCAGGGGCCAGGCAGTCACCGTCTCAGCTCTGCTTTCCAGAGCACTGAGGAATCTCCAGCTTGAGGGCAGTGTTGTTCCTGAGGTGCCTGTTTCAGCGGGGAGGGAGCTGCCTGGGCTCCCATCCTGGGTGCTCGCCCCTGCCTTGGGGAGTAGAGCTATCTTGGGGTGGTCTTCGAGGCTCTGCTGTTGCAGGATCAGAGGTGACTGTGAGTGTGAGGACTTCTAGGCGTCATTCCAGTGGAGTCTGAAACTGGATGTTGTAAAGACCGGCAGTTGGGAGTCCCGGAAATTACTTTAGTTACTCTGATCTCGGTGTCCTCAGTCTTGAAGGCAGATGAGATAGACCAGGTAAATTCAGGGCTAACAAATCCGTAATCAGACACTCCCTGAGCATTTGCGTGCCTACGTGCAGGGCTGAGCAGGGATCTGTGTCACAATTTGAAGGTAATAGGGGAGACAAAAGTTTGCCTTTCCTTGTCTCCTTATTATCTTTATTTCTTTTATCCTACCTCAATCAAAAAAAGAACTTAAAGGTGGAGGAAATTCTGAAATTATTACCAGTGTAGAAACTTCTAATTGCTCTGAGTACGTCTCCCCCAGAGGGACATGCCATTTCCATTGGTTTATTGAGCAAATCAGTTGGTTCCATGATTTGTTGACGCTCTTCGTTCCTAGCCTGATCAGCTGCTATGACTGCCATTGCCATACCAGGCGCCACCTTAGTCCTGTCCCACACATCGCAGGAGACAGAATTATCGGAAGGACACCCAGTGTATGTTCTAGATGTAGATCGTCCCTTCACTTCTTAGGTGAGTCTGGGGAGAGGGGTCTGGATTCCAGCAGGTGCTCATTAGAATTTAGTGACTCGCGTTGTTGGAAGGGAAAATACTTTCACAGAGATGAGAACAAATTAACATTTTGAGAAACTAGTATATGCCAGGTTTTCTACTCTAGAAACAATTTGTTTTATGTTTATTCTTGATGTATGCACAAAACACGTGCAGGATACAAGTCTGCGTTGCACCAGCGGGGCCAGCTGCATAATTGTCAGGGACCACAGCAAAATGGAAATGCAGGCTTCTGGTTCAAATGGCAGGAAATACACTTCCCCATTTTCCCATGGGTTTTGTCTCTATCATAGTGGTTTTTATTTGCTATTAGATCATGCTCCCCTTGGGATGGGGTTACTTGTGGGACAAGTGCAGACCCTCACAGGGACACAAGGGCTTACCCTGAAGCTTGGCAGACGGAGCACTTCCATCTCACCCCAAATCTCTCTGTATCCAGCCTCCCTTGCTCTGGGTAAGGACAGCATTCTTGTGAACTATCCTGGGGATGATGGAGGAAGCAAGCAAGGCCCTGTGAGCCAGAGTTCCAAACCCCCAATGCCTGCTGTGTGGTCCCGTAGGACTTCCTTGCAAAACTCAGATTCCAAGATAAAATGATGAGAATTTCAACACAGTGGCTGCAGAGCCTTAAACCCCAAACGCAGGGCTCACCTAGTGAACGTAGGGCCTGCCTTACTCGACCGTGGAATGGTCCAACTCACAAATCCTCCCAAGGCGGGCTTTGTTATCCCAGTTCTAAACGCAAAGAAGTTAAACAGAATGTGCACGTTGAATAAATGACAACTGGAATTGAACCGAGGTTGATCTGACTTCTCTCCCTGCGCTGGGGCATCATGCCAGTGCCTCTTCTTGGCTCCTGTCTTCAGGAAACCCGAATAGTTGGCTCTGACTTGGTACCGTGACTTCCTAATCTAGGGAACGTCCTTTAGTGTTAATATTTTAACTATCTTTAAAGTAAGCTCAAAAAATTACATTTCCACTATCATTTTGATAGTGGAAATATTCCCTTCATGTGCCTTAGTCATTATATCTACTTACATTTTAAAGAGTAGCACATATATGCAGCAGTCACACCACTTATTCTATCTACGGATCACACTGCATTTTCAGAGGAATAATTGTAGAACTCCCCTGGGTCAGACTCTCCAAGTTTTATCTGTGTGTAAAATTAGGATGTCATAAAACGGCATATTTGCAGTAAACTTCCCTTCCTTGTTAAGTTTAAAGACTAACTAACCCCCACCCTCCATAAAGACAAATGTGTATGAGCAATACCAATTTGAAGATAGTGCTTTTACTATTAGTATTCAGATATGCCCTGCCTGGGACCAGTTGATGGCTTTCAACCAACTTCAGCAATTTCAACTCTCCTTTAGCACAAAAGAGGGGATCCTGATTCTAAGTTGAAAAGATTGTTCTTCAGAGTATCCATTCTGCAGTTAGTGCCTGGCTTGCTTCTGACTCAAGAGGCCTCAGCAGTGCCAAAAGAGATGGAGATCTTTGCTTTCACAGAATTTATATTCTGGTAGAGAAAAAGAGACCAGGAGCAAAATAAATGGCTAAAAAGTAAGATGGCGATGTGTTCTGGAGAGGAGAATAAAGACAGTTGAGATGGCAACATGGTAGGAAGTTTACTTTTAAGGAAAGGATTCGGAGGTGACATTTTGTAAAGACTTGTAGGAGTGGAGCAGCTGGCGAAGACATGACCTGAGAACAAGAAGGCCACTGTCTGGTGTCAGCGGTGAATAACTGCAGCAGTTTTTGGAATGGGAAGAACAAAGAGAGAGAAGTCGAGGAGACTGTGAGAGCTGCAGTTTGGGTACGGCTGGAGGGTTCCTCTCAGAGGCTCGTGTTCTGAAGCTGTACCCCACCGGGAGGTGGGAAGAGGGTGGAAGCTCAATCTGACCATGGCGTTCAGAGGCAGAGCTTTTAGGAGTTGATGAGGATTAGATAAAGTCACCAGGGTACAGCGCCCGTGACTGAATGCTGTTGACTTTATCATCAAAGACAGGGAGACCAGAGAACATGTGCATGTACACACGTCCTGTCCCTCGTCACGTGACATTGGCACCACCTCGAGACTTAGCCAGTGAGAAGGTCATCACCGGACACAGCCCCTCAACCTTCTATCTCTGTAACTGCGTCAAAACAAACTTCTTTTTTTAAATTGTAATTTTTTTTATTGGAAAACAAATATACAACTTGGAATGGATCTGAGGCAAATTGCGCCATAAGCAGATTTTTTTTAAGTGGCTAAACAAAGTTTAAAAAGCAAGTAACAATAAAAGAAAATGTTTCTGGTACAAGACCAGCAGTACAAAAAAATAGTGTACGAGTACCTGGATAATACACCCGTTTTGCAATAGTGCAACTTTTAAGTACATATTGTTGACTGTCCATAGTCCACGCAGAGTTACAACTCCACACTTCAACAACAACATGCTGACGATTCCTAAGAAAACTACTTGAAAAAAGGCATAACCCAGATGTTCCCTCATTTGACCAACTCCATCTAAGTTTAGATGTGCAGAAGGGCTTAGATATATCCAGAGTAAGCCACATGCAACATGTTACTTGATCAATTTTCTAAAATAAGGTTTCAGGACAATGACAGTAAGATAAGGGAAGAAAACATGGAGGAATGAAGTCCTAATTACTATACATGCATATTTTTTTAACAGTAGGGGGAAACTTTTTACAGATAAGTTACAAACAAAGAAAAGGCAAATAAACAATTTTGTACAAGAAATTTAACACATTCTGTACAATGTCTTCACTTTGCTGTCATCATTTGTACAAACTCTTCATAGTTTACTTGACCATCACCATCAATATCTGCTTCCCTGATCATTTCATCAACCTCTTCATCTGTTAACTTTTCTCCAAGGTTTGTCATCACATGGCGAAGCTCTGCTGCACTAATATAACCATTGCCATCCTTATCAAACACACGGAATGCTTCTCTAATTTCTTCCTCACTGTCTGCGTCTTTCATTTTTCTTGCCATCATTGTCAGAAATTCAGGGAAGTCAATTGTACCATTACCGTCAGCATCTACTTCATTAATCATGTCCTGTAACTCTGCGTCTGTGGGATTCTGCCCAAGAGACCTCATTACAGTTCCCAATTCCTTTGTTGTTATAGTTCCATCACCATCCTTGTCAAATAGTGAAAAAGCTTCTTTGAATTCTGCAATCTGCTCTTCAGTCAGTTGGTCAGCCATGCTGCAAGCGCTACCGGTTTCCGAGACGCAAACACTAAACCACTCAGCTCGCTTGCTCCACTCGGACTAGAAAACAAACTTCTTTTCATTAAAGTGTGTGGCGCTGTGTTTTTGGCAGCAGCAAACAGTTGAGGACAGTAAAGCTGGAGGAATGTTTAACTTCTGTGGGTAAAGGTGCGCATGCGCCAGCTAATGTCATCGTCGGGGGGAGCTGCACGTGCCACGTCGCTGTCAGATGCATGCTTGGATTGGGTTATCTGTTGGGTCCTCAGGAGCCGTCGTAGCTCTGCTGCTGCACCGGGGCACTTCACCTCACTAAGTAGCTATCTTCAATTTCCAGACGAGGGAAATAGTGAAAAGTCAAACTCAGAGGGGGCGCTTTTTGGAAAGTAAACTTCATGGTGGCGAAGAGTTTCATGTCCGTGGTCGTTGCTGTGTCCCCGGCAGTCCGAGGGGTGCCTGGAACAGAGCTGCTGCACGGTGAGCATTTAGGGGCGATCGTTTACGTTTACAGTCAGTCAGCATCCCTACTGTTCTTGCTGAAGAGGCGTTAACAGCTTGTTTTGAGTTAAAAAGAATGATTTGTGGCTGTGATATTAATAGACCTTTCTTTTATAACCATGATGCTATTTTAAGAGTGAAGACACTTGGTCATATTACAGTTGTTGCACTTAAAATCCTCTACTTGCGTGAGATGGTATTTCCTTTTGATGTTAGGCAGTGTCATCAAAAAATACAGGGAATGTTTAAATTAAATACAGTAAAAGACGTCATCAATCTCGCTCAAAACACTCTCCAGTTCTTCAAACACACTTATCCCACTCTTCTTGCTGCTTTCTGAAGCAGTTCTGGAAGTCCTCTTTTCTTGTGAGTGTGTTTTGTAGTGTTGTTGTGGCTACCTCGAGGTCCTGAATCAATTCAAAAAATTTACCTTTCATGGTCATTTGGACTTAGGGGAAAGAGCCGGAAGTCATACAGTGCCAGATCCAGCTGGGAATAACCGCAGTGTATCTTTTACTGTAATACATTTTTTAAATTTAAAAATTCACCATATATTTTGATCACCCTTGTAATTTGCATGACATAATTCCTCAGTTGTCTACTTGCACTTGACTTTCTCTGTTCAAATGTCATTTCCTTGACTACCTTATGGATGGGGAAGGAAGGGAAAAGAAAAAAAATAAATAAAAGGATAAAATGGAAACAAAGCTTTGTAAATAAGAAGGGGAAGAAGGGTTGAGGGAAGGGAAATAGGGAAAAAAAGAGGAACTAAGTTATCTCATGTACAGGTATAAATTCCTTATGATGAATGTGATCATTATGTATATCTGAAGTGTACCAATAAACTTAATTAAAAAAAGAAATACTTTTAGGTTGTTCTCAAATTTTGAATATGACAAATAAAGCTGCTATAAAACTGTATTAAAAAATAAACATGCCTCCTCTCCCTTTGAGTTTTTATTATTTTTTATGTTTCCACAGTACTGGGGACCAAACTCGGGGCCTTGTACATCCCAGGCAAGTGCACTGCCACTGAGCTACTCCACCAGCCCACTTTATATCTCTTGTCTTCTACTTCATTTTTTCATTTTGTGGGTTACGAGTTGACTTGTGACCCCCATAATATGTTGAAGTCCTAATGCCCAGTACCTTAGGATGTGAGTTTGTAAACAGGGTGTTTGCAGGTGTGATCGCTCCTCACTCATTGAGGCGGGCCCTAGTCCGATATAACTGGTGTCCTTGGCAAAGGGAAGCGTGGACACAGAGTCACAAAGAGCGGGGAGGAGGTGTGCAGAGGCACAGAGGAAGCCCTGTGAAGATGGGATGGCATGGCGTATCTCTGAGCCAAGTGAGGCCAGACACGGCCTGCAAACCACAGGAAGCTCAGGAGAGCTGGCTGATCCCCTGCAGGTTTCACTGCTTGGACGTCTGGCCTTCAGCGCTGTGCAGTAAAGAATGTCATTTGAAGTCACCTAGCTTATGGTACTGTCAGGTCAGCCATGGGGCATTCCACCTGACGTATGCCACACTAGGCTTTCTGGTCCAGTTCTGCCCTCCCTTACCAGTCTCTAAGTTCTGCAGGGACAGGGACATGGGTATATTGTGTTTAGTTCTGTGAGTCAAGTACTCAGAACAATGCTTGGTACTCAATAAATATTTGCCAAAACAAGGTGTTCTATTTTTTCCATTGTTTACTATGGTTTGCTTCCTTGTAAAACATACTGTAAATCCAAGTCGAGTTGTTAGTGAAATAAAGAAAAATTTTCAGCAATATGAGTATACTGGAAATTTTTACTTTACAATCGACATTGTTCTTTGAAAAATGCTCTGTGGCAGGAGCTCTTTCCTCAGTAGGGCGAGTCTAAAACGTCCCTGCGCATGTCCAGGAGGCACAGTTGGCAGGGATGGAAAGAAACACTGCCTGCATGGGGGACTCGGCTGGGTGCTAAGGAGACACACACATGCATGAGCACACACACACACACACACACACACACACACACACTCGAGGCCTTGCCTGTTACCTCTTGCCTGTTGTTTCTGCAACTCAAAGGCAGGCAAACTCTGGCCAGATGGCTCAATTTCCTTCCCCTTTGTGTCCCTGACCCCTGCTGTCATAACGTGGCACTCTGTCACTTCTCAACCACTCAGACTCCCACTTGTGAAAGCGTTTAACAAGTCTCTCACTCGGAAGTAAAAATAGACCTCGAAGGTCACATGGACTTTGGCATTTATTCTGAAAATGGCCTGTTAGGGTTGGGAGCTAGAAGTCTGTCATTTGTGGACCCACATCCCGGTCCTGCAGGGTCTTGGGCCTCAGCATTTCAGGGGAAGCTGGGGGCGGGAGGTGCTGTCC
This sequence comes from Erethizon dorsatum, assembly GCA_028451465.1. Classification (NCBI taxonomy): domain Eukaryota; kingdom Metazoa; phylum Chordata; class Mammalia; order Rodentia; family Erethizontidae; genus Erethizon; species Erethizon dorsatum. Next base: position 57,049,105 of record CM051830.1, on the reverse strand, counting down.
CAGGAGGACAGGGACAGACCCGCACCCACCTTCCAGTGGCCACAGGACGGAACTACAGCGCCCCCTGCAAACTACTGAACTCGGACTGTGAATTAAAAAAACAAAACAAAACCCAGAACCTTGTATCCATGGTTCCGTTAACCCTTACCCTTCTCTCCTTCAACAGCCTCATCTGGCAAACCCACACGAGGGGAACAATTCTGTCCCTTCGTGTGGGAGACAGATGAGCAATCTACGTGACTCACCGAGGAAGCGCTGTAAAGATTAATGATCTGAGTGGAGTCCTTTTGATAAGGCATAAGCATGTTATTCTAAAATAAAAAGGATAGAAACAAGGAATGTGTTCATGCATAAATATCCCTCTAATACGTGAGTTTGGAAAGCCCCGTATTTCATGAATCATTAGCTCATGTTTTGATGTTATACAATCATTTCAGAAACAACACTGTGTAGATGTTGCCATCTACTGTTTGCCCGGAAACATGTGAGTAGGATTCTCTGTGTTACAGTCCTCTTCCCTCAGTGACACTTATTTTCCATGCAGATCAGTCTTGTCTCCACCCTTTTCTCCTTTAAAATTGTTTATGTGTTTATCAGCTTTCTCTGAAGTACTGTATCTACATGGTCATTACAAGAAATTCTTCTGCTGCATCAGAAAATCCCGAGGCAGTGACCTAATTCTCCTTAAATCTTCTCCAATACATTTAAAAATAAAACAGTTTCAGGTTTGAGGAAAATATACAGTATATGTAATTGAAATTCCATTGGAAAAATATGTGAGCCTCCAATCTACTTCAAATCAGTCAAGATTACTGGGTTGCTGCTAGTTTTTTTCTTTTTTTTTTTTTTTTTTTTGAGACAGAGTCTTTCTATGTAGTGTGCACTGACCTTGAACTCGTTGTGTAGCCCAGGCAGGCCTTGAACTTGCGTTATTCCTCCTGCATCAGCCTCCTGAGTGCTGGAATTACAGGCATGCGCCACCATTCTGGCTGCTGCTAGTTTTATTTTGAGATTCAAATTCAAGATACTTACAAGGCAGGTGTCTGCTTCATGTCTGCTGTCAGTCTGTTGGGACTGTTAGAACAAAATACCATAAACTAGGTGGCTCCTAAGCAGCAGGCATTTATTCTGACAGTTCTGGAGGCTGCCAAGTCCAAGAGGGAGGAGCTGGGAGATTTGGTGTCTGGCGAGCTCTGCTATTTCATGGTGGGCTTCTCACTTTCACCTCACTGGAGGAACCGATGAAAGACCTCTCTGGGGGCTTTTTTATAATTAAAAGAATCTTCACAGTCGTACTTCACTGATGTAATCCATGATTTTCAGACAAATGACTATGACTAGGCCTAATAATAAGTAAAATCTGTAAACTGCTTTACAGCTCATAAAGTACTTTGTGTATTTTAGTAAATTTGGTGTTAGTAGCAAGCCTGTGGAATAATTGGTGCAGTAGCTGTTTTCACACTATAGATAAGGACAGTCAGAAAGAAACTGGTGGTCGTGTACGTCACAAAGGTCCTTCACACAGCCAAAAGAACTGCCAATTCAATTCTCTTAACTCCAAAGTTTATTCACTTTTTTAGGAGTTAGTTTAATCCCTGTGTATGATAGGGACTCAACGCTGTTCATTTTTGCTTGCTTATTGAATAATTTCAAGGTGCTTTCAAATAACCCATTCACCTCTAAACCTTTGAATGGCTGTCTAATAACTGAAATTGCCTGAAATATGTTCTCATTCTGTGAAACTGAGCTGAATGTGCACGCCCCAATGCACCTGAATGAATTTGGACATGAATCGTTCCAGGGGTCCCCCGAAAGAGCTCGATCTGGAAAAAAAGAAAAAGAAGAACTCAGTCTGTGCGAGACCTTGACGTCAGCCTTGCCATACTGAGAACAGGATGCCTGACCTACAGGCGCCATGGCATCATAAGTCCATGCCATTTTTTTTTTTTTTTGTGGGTACCAGGGGTCGACCTCAGGACCTCGCGCGCCAGCGGGCGCCCGTGCCGCTGAGCAATATCACCAGCCCCTTTTTCGTATGTGGGATCCGGGAGTTGAACTCGGGCCCTCGAGCTTGCAAGGCAGGCGCTTAAGCCGCTGAGCCATCTCACCCGCCCAAGTCCATGTCATTTTAAGCCCTTTGTGTAAGACCAAGGTCCTGGTCTCTGCACTGGCTGCTGGTCAGAGGGCACTTGCCTTCCTTGACACTTGCCTCTTTCATCTGTTGCCTGTAGTAGAAAGCTTGCTGTGCCATCGCTGAACTCTCTCAGGCTTTCTGTCCTACTTACCTGTTGCTGAGCTACAGACACGAAGGACTAGTGATTAGGAGAGAACCTCCTGGAAGATTTTTTTGCCTACACCGATTTGAGACTTCATTGCACAGCAGCAACACTTTGATGAGTGTTTGACTGAATGGCTGTTGGAGTCGAGCATGGTGGCACACACCTATAATCCCAGCACTCTTGAGATAGTAGGGCACGGCAAAAACTGGCTGCAGAAATAGGTGTGACCTGTTAACTACAGGATTCTGGACACACGTGCAGAACAATTCCCAAAACCCTGCACATGGACTTTTCTCAAGAACTCCAGCAGGTTTTCAAGAGGACAGCTGAGACCTGGCATCTGCCTGAAGCATGGGATCCCAGCACCGCCTCTCAGGACCCGTATATAGAAATCCTCGTGGGTTTCCTGGAGATTTGGACAACATAAAACAAAGGCAGCCATGAGGAGCCAGCACTATCATAACTTTCCATGACAGCCCACGCTGTGTTTCCCAGAAGCAGCGTGTTCTTCTATCTTTGCTTTCTCCCATTTTTTATTAACTCAGTCCAAGCTCACTCTGCAGAGCCAGTTTCTCTCCCACTCTTCATTTCTGTTTTCTTGAATAAACTGTGCCACCGCTTTTTGCTCATTTCATTCAATTCTTTGTTCTAGGTGAGAAGAACCTGGGATTCCAACTCCAGAAGGAGAGGTGAGCAGCCCAGAACCTGGTAATGTTTAGTTGGCAGGCCATGTTTTAGAAACAAGCTGCCAGATAGCACTCTGGGAGGCTGAGGCAGGAGGATCACAACTTTGATCCAGCCTGGGCAACTTAGCAACTTAGTGAGAAGTTGTCTCTTTTGAGATAATAAGAAGGACTGGGAATGTAGCTCAGTGCAAAGACCCTGGGTTCAATCTCTAGCACTGCAAAACAATAAACCAAACCAAAACCAAACCAACCAAACAAAATAACCAAAAAACTGGTGGGAAGTATGTTTGTACCTTGGCCTGGAAACTTTGGGGGAGGTAAGGACCGAGTACCTTGTGCTTGCTATGCCATTAAGCTACATCCTCAGCCCTTTCTAAATTTTTATTTTGAGACAAGGTCTTGCTAAATTACCCAGCCTGGTCTTAAACTTGGCATTCTCCTGCCTCAGCTTCCCACGTAGCTAGGATTGCAGGCTTGCACCACCACATTCAGCCCTACAACACTTCTTTACTGCGTGACTATACGCATTTCTTCATTTGACACCAAGTCTCTAGTCCTTGCTGGAACAGTCCCATTTCAGGGTCCACAGCCTTCTGCCCCAAGGATGATTCTAGAGTACAATTCTAAGTTTACTGTCTTGCTTAAATCAATAATAACAAAACAACCAACAGTGGGAAGTCCTTCACCACATTTAAGTAAGGTCTTAGATGATCAAAGTCTCCACCATGCCTTTTCGTCTTTGCCTTCCTTTGGGCATCATTAAATAAAGTATTCACCCTGTTTATCCTGTGCATAGCTAGCTTAATGCTTTGATTTCTCTCTCTCTCTTCCTTACTTTTAACTCTTCAAATACAAATCCCAATTGTCTCAAGGCTGTGTTCCAATGCTAGCTCCTCCAAAGAGCTTTGCATTAACCTCTTACCTTTTGAAAGTATTTTATTTTGTAAACAAATTCGTATTTCTAGTGCAGTTAGCACTCTTGCTTGGTTACTCAATAGATAAATGCCTCAGAGTTCCTAGTGAGTGGCTGAAAGTGTACTGCTTTTATTTTTGTCTCTCCCACAACACTTGGTAATGCCTTTTAGAGATTATGTTTTCCAATGTTTTTGTTGGGTCATTAACTAAAAAAACAAAATAAAACTAAGGAAGTTATATAAATGAAGCATGCACAGATATTTATTGTGAATACTTAATTACATGTCCGCTTTGGCCTCATAGTCTTTCTTTTGTGGCTTCTATTTCTGAGGTCATTATCCTCTGAGCTACTTTCTTTAAGTTAAATTATATTGTCCAGCTCTTGGCCAGTATTGAATGACTAATTCATGTATGCTGTTCTCTATTAGAAATAAGTGGTTCAGTTTGATCTTTGGAACACGAAGCAAGAAGTTTCTGCTGTAATTGCAGGAACATTGCCAAGAGCCGCAGGCAGGTTTAGTCTTATAGGTTATTTTCTCTTTCACACAGTTAACTTTTTTCTAATATTAGGAATATATTTCTACAAGTCACTCCTGACTAATAGACTCTGCTGTATGAGTCATACACAACTCAGCAGGTACCTCAGATTTTTAACGCGTTACCCTGTATTGAAGCGAGCCTCAGGAACATGGTTAGTCATTTACCTTGCACGTTTTCTGTTAGTGACTCACTGAAAATAAGAAAAGAACAGATATTCACTTAGTTGCCAGATTTTTAAAAGACTTTAGCATCAACTCTCTCATGTTATTTCATGAAATGTGAGTCACATCATCTGTGAAAAGCAGTACCTTATATTTGAGACTCCTCTACATTTTAAAGATGGAAAATTCCACCTTGGAAAAACAGATGAGTAAATGAATGAATGAAACAATGAATGAGCTGATTGAATGATGATGGAGTTGGAAAGAAACTGTATTAACCAGCTTTCCCATTGCTGAGACCAATACACAGCACCCACAACTTGAAGGAGGAGAGGGGATGTCTGGGAAGATGGTGGAGTGGTAAACAGCAGCAAATCAGTCTCTCTAGGATTCAGAATCCAGACACTGGAATATGACAACCTGGGGAAGAAAAGAAGGAGAGAGATGGATCTCTGGGACCCAGGAAAGGTGTGAAGGGAGAATTGGAGCCCATAGGGAAAGTGAAGTGACAGACTTCAATAAAGAAAAAAGCAAACTGCACCTTCTCCCAGAATCCTAGCTCATGGCACGAGAGAGGAGGCTGAAATCTACAGAGACACAGTGAGGACCGGTGGCCCCAGAGGCCTCCACAGAGAAAAGCACCAGTGGAATAAATGGAGCAGCAGATGCCGTGCACTACATGGCTAGTGCGTGATTCTTTCAAGGGTCCCCTGGAAAGAGTGCTTGGCCCGATGTCATTTTAAGGAGGGGCCTAGTGAATGGGACTCAGAGCAGCTATGGGCTGGCTTCCTGTCAGGGCTCCCAGAGACTCGGTGAGGGACAACAGTGGGAGAATCCAGGGTCAGGAAGCTGAGGGCAGGCTGGCAAGAGACACCCAGAGTGCTGTAGGCTGAATGACTCAGGCCCCAACCCCACAACCAGAGGCCTGGATCAGCACGAATGTCTGTGGAGTTGAAAGCACCAGAACCGGCACCCCACCCTATTCCTACTGCAGGCTGGCTGGATCAACCAGCATGAGTCCGGGCTCTGTCTGCCTCCTTAGTCTACTAAAGACAGCAGAGACACACCCTGAATTGGATAGTACCACAAAACTGTGGACCCCAGAAGATAACCATGGGCTTGAGATCACAGAGAAATCACTCTTTTTTTCTTTTTCTTTTTTTCCTGAATGTTTATTTTATTTATTTATTTTTTTAATATGTGAACATTGTTTTTAGTTTTTTTGTTTTTTGTTCTTGTTTTTGTTTTTTCCTTCTATCATTTCCTCCTGTCTTCCTCACCAGTTTCCCAAAGCTTGGGTAATCTTCTTCTGTCCTTCAGCCTTGCTTCTAATCTCTTTCTCTTCTTTTATTTCTCTACTTTTTCCTCTTATCCCTTTTAAATTTTCTCCCCTGAGGGTAAAATTGTTCTTCTAAGGGTATATTTAATGTACATAATTTTCAGGTTTGTTTTAGATTTTGTTATATAACTGTAAATCTTGTACTTATGATTAAAGCTGGCAAATTAACAGTTACCACTGTTTATCATTTTCTGGACTGTGCTTGATGCTATTGTTATTACTGATTGTACTACTTTGGCCAAGGTGATGTAGTTGTTGTGATCAGCTGTTTTTCCTTGTATGCCAAAACTGATACTGTCTGGGGGTCATAAATAATATCATAGTCCAATACCAAAAAACAATGCTAGGCCAAACAGCCATCAACCTCTCATCTCTAATAAATTGAAGAGGCAGGATATTGGAATGAAAGCCAGTATACCTAGAAGACATCTCTGAAAAGTAATAATTTTCTAAGGAGGTCTCAATACTAGTAATAAATCCACCTACCCTAAGCAATTTACAAGCATCAATGCAGAAAACAAATTTTAAGAAATGGAAAATAAGAAGACATGAGGCAAGATACAACCCCAAACCTCCAGCTCACCCAACACAAATCTGGGGGGTATTGAAATGGAAGAAATAAAAAGTGACCCAGTTGGACTTTGTGAAATGGTAGCAGCAGAACTAGCAAAGTAGGTAAATGAGTTTTTAGAAAAAAACAAATCAGAAATAATTGCATGGTTCAGTAAAGAGATGATAGCCATAATGAAAAATATTGTTAGTGAATCTAGAGTAGAACAGAAAAAAATAGAAGAGCTTAGGAAATTGATGGAAACCATGCATGCCCAATATAGGAAATGGATTCCATAAAACAAATTCAAACAGATATCCAGGAGATCAAAATTCTATTGAAAGTAGATACAGCAGAATCAACCAATATGAGAACAGAATATCAGATTCGAAGGCAGATTTTCAGTTAATGACCATCAAATGAAAGTCTTAAAAATATGGACCATGAGGGCCGGTGAGATAGCTCAACGGCATAAACACCTGCCTGGCAAGCACGAGGTCATGAGTTTGACCCCTAGTACCCACCCACACACAAAAAAATGTACAGAGAGATCTCCATCCAATCTCCTCTTTGGGCTTGTGAGATGGCTCAGTGGCATACGTGCCTGCCTGGCAAGCGCGAGGGCCCGAGTTCGACTCCCGGAACCCACGTACGAAAAAAGGGCTGGTGATTTTGCTCAGTGGCATGGGCGCCCACTGGTGCACAAGGTCCTGAGTTTCACCCCAGGTACCCACAAAAAAAAAAAAAGGACCATGAAAAATCAATTGAACAGCTGCTAGATGACACAAAGAAGAATAACATAAGATTGATCAGAATCAGTGAAACATCAGGAGACAGCACAAAGGACATAAAAACCTGCTTGTGGAAGTAATGGCAGAAAAATTTGCAAGCATGGAAAAAGAATTTGATATACAGATAAGTGAGGTGTACAGAACTACAATTAGCCATGATCAGAAACAAAACAAAACAAAACAAAAACAATCCAAAAAACTACACTGAGGTATATAATAGTCAAGATTCCAGAAGTTCAACACAAGAACATAATATTAAAAGCTGTTAAAGAAAAGAAACAAATCACCTATAAAGGAAAATCCATTAGAATAAATCCATCAGACTTCTCAACTCAAATCCTTAAGTTAAGGAGAACTTGAAGTGTTTCAAGCCCTAAAAGAAAACAATTTTCAACCCAGATTGATGTACCCCACAAAATTATCTTTCAAAATTGATGGAGAAACAAGATACTTCCATGATAAACAACACATGAAGAAATTCATGACCACCAAACCAGCCCTCCAAAATGCTCTGAAGTATATTCTAGAAAAAGACAATGAAGATAACAATTACATGAATCCCCATAGAATGAATCCTCCAGGAAAGGCAACCAATTAAACAAAGGGGAAAGGAAGAGAACCAACAATGGGAAAATAAAATGAAAAGGATAAGTCAGTACATAAGAGTTATAACTGAATGTGTATGGTCTCAATTCACCACTCGAAACAGATTGGCAGAAAGGATGAAGAAACAAGAGCCAACAATATGCTTAATACAAGAGACACATTTAACTCAAAAAGAAATACATAGACTGAGAGACAAAGAATGGAAAACAATGCTCCATGTAACAGGAACCCAGAAAAAAGCGGTGTAGCTATTCTATTTGCAAACAAAGAGGATTTCAAGACAAACTGATCAGAAGAGACAAAGAAGGTCACTACATACTTGTTAAGGGAACAATACAAGAGGAAGAGATAACAATCATAAATATATATGCACCAAATACCAGCACATCCAACTATATTAAACAAACAGCAATGGATCTGAAAAATCAGATAAACACTAATACAATTGGAATGCAGGACTTCAATACTTCACTGTCACAAATAGGCAGATCAACTAGACAAAAAATTAACAAAGAAATATCAGAACTGAACCAAACCTTTGAACAGATGGACTTAGTAGATGTCTACAGTGTTCTACCCCAGAATGACAGAATACAAATTCTCAGATGCACATGGGACTTTCTCCAAAATAGAGTACATACTAGCTCATAGAATGTGTGTAAATAAATGCAAAGGAATTAAAATTATCCCATGCATGTTATCAGACCATAGTGCAATGAAATTGGAAATCAATGGCAAAATAAAACCACAAGAACTTCATAAACACATGAAAATTAAGTAGCATTCTGAACAATCAATGGGCCATAGGTGAAATTAAAGAAGAAATCAGACAATTTCTATAATTATACAGTTCTGCCAATGCAACATACTGGAACTTAGGGGATGCAATGAAAACTGTCTTATAAAGGAAATTTATAGCAGTGATTCCCTTTTCAGAAAAACAAAACAAGCTCAAATAACCTAATGTTAAATCTCAAGCTTTTAGAAAAAGAAGAGCAAGTTAAACCTGTTAGGGTAGAGACGCCCGCCGCGTGAAGGAAGACTCCAAGAGGTGTTCTCTCATGCAAAAGGCAAGGGGTTTTATTGACCAAGCATGCGTGGGGCTCACTGAACACGCAGGATCAGAGAGCCACGAGGTTTGTCTGTGCAGGGCTTATATGTCTATAGAACAAAGGGAGGAGGGGTCTTTGCAAGCGCGGTTACAGAAGCAGATGGCATTGGTTAGTTTAAACAGCTTTTTACATTCATTGGGAGAAGACAATCATATGGAAATTTAAGGCTGGGCGGCGGAGGATGTCTCCTATTTTGTAAATTCCTTAGTCATGGGGTTGTTCTTATCTCGTAAAGGCATGTTTTGTAAATTCCTTAGTCATGGGGTTGTTCTTATCTTGTAATCCAGACCCCTGGTCAGCCCTGTTCTCATTCTTATCTAACTTAGGCATCTTTAAACTGTAACAGCTTAATTCTCGGAACATTGGGAGGAGGAGGACAGCATGGATTGTATTTTACCAAAAGGGAAAATTCCTCTTACATTCCCCCCTTTTTGTTTTTGTGAATCTCTAATCTTAGAGATCGGAGTGTCCGTTCTTAGGATCATCTGGAAATGCATATTGTTGTTTGATGAGCATTAGCTTTACATTGCCAATCTGATTTTGTAGTAGGTTTATTATTTTATTTAATATATAGGGTCCTATAGTTATTATTAAAAGTATCACAATCAAGGGTCCTGTTAGAGCTGACAGTAAGGCGGTGAGCCAGGGGGACTGGCTAAACCAAGACTCAAATAAGCCTTGTATTAACGTCGCTGTCCCTGTCCCCACTCCAGTGGCGATTCCTAATCCTGTAAGGATGGCCAAGGTTAGGGATATAGGTTCTCGCCGATCCTTGAATGATCTACTTTGATGGTATATTATCCGAGGAAATATTTTTACCATAACACAGTAATGGGCCGAATTGTTAAACACCTTAGTGGAGACACAAGGGGTGATTCCAGTGTTACATGCCCAATGGGTCCCTTGAGGAGGAATTAAGTATGCCATTGAGGTGGGGATATTATGGATCTGTAAACATAAAGCCCATCTGATGTCACTTGGGGGGCTTCCTATACAGACTCCTTTACCAGTAACCTCAGGGAGAGTAAGCTTATAGTTATTATTCCAGTCACAAGTGGCACTAGTAATGGTGTCATAGGTATTATTGAGTATAATTTAGGATAGAATAGGCCCCCAGAATTAAGTTGTATAGTCTGGTTATAATGGGTATGGGTGTTCTAGTGGTTTTGGAGAGTGAGGAAGGGGCTCTTGTCGATTGAGCCACAGTATTGGGTAGCTCCAGCCTCTTTGGGGGTACACTGGCTTTGGGCGGTCTTAAGGCAGGATTTGGGCCTATGGCCATAGGCGGCTTTTCTGGAGGAGTCTTTCTTATGAAGAAAAGGCCGCCCCTGTCTGTACTTTGTTCATAGTATCTAAGTCCCCAGGTACGTCCTGTTAGCCAGCCAGTTTCGTCAGGGGTGGTAACAGTTATATTTAAGTACACACAATCTTGTTTAGTATGATACCAGTAATCGAATGGCTGGCAATTGTTTGGCCCCCATTGTACTCTAAGATGTCTATCAGGATGAGCGGGTGTCCATGCGGTTGCTATTGTCTCACAACCCCAGTAGGCACAGTAGTAATGTCCTGGGGAGTTACAATATGTTTTACCTTCTATAGCAGCAGGACAAAGATAGATTGGTATTTTGTTGAGGCATGGTCGAATAGGCGCAAGGTCACAAGAATAGACTTCAAATGTTGGATTTCCTGACCCTATCCAAGTCTTGATTTCCCTTTGATCACTCCAGTGAGTGATCGACCATTTCCAAGGTCAGTGTGGGTTGTTTGCCCCTTGAGAGAGTGTGGTCCCCATTATCCCCACCCATAGCCATACGATGAACCCGTAACTTGAGGGGATTATCAGTCTTTTCCAGTTTCCATTGAGACCCTGGCGGTGAAGGTGCCGGCTTGAGGTGAGATGCATGGATCCAGGACACGATGCCATCAACCTTAACCGCTGTGGGGGTAGTCAGGAGTACCTGGTAGGGTCCTTTCCAGCGAGGTTCTAGGGTCTGTACCTGGTGGTGACGGACGTAGACGAAGTCACCTATGTTGTATCGATGAGGAGTGGGTTCGTCGCTTGGCTGGTAGGCTGAAGAGAGTTGACGCCACAGGGTCCTCTGAATTTGGTCCAGAGCCTGGAGTCTATCAATCAAGAAAGTATGGGGTAAATGGGCGCCCTCAGGTAGGGGGCTGAGGTCTCAGATGGGAGGAGGGGTTCCATATAGGATCTCAAAAGGTGTCAAATTGGGTGGCTGGGAAGAAGGGGTGTTCCTAGCTCTAAACAAAGCGTAGGGTAGGAGCATGGTCCAATCTTTAGAGCCAGTCTCTTTGACTAATTTAGTCAAGGTCTGTTTGATTGTTCTATTCATTCTCTCTACCTGTCCTGAACTCTGGGGTCTATAAGCACAATGAAGTTTCCAATCAATCCCCAATATCTTGGCCAATCCCTGACTTACTTGAGCCACGAATGCCGGTCCATTGTCAGACCCAATTACCTTTGGCAGGCCGAAACAAGGAAAGATCTCTTCCATTAACTTTTTTATTACCGTCTGTGCAGTTTCCCTTTTGGTAGGGAATGCCTTGGTCCATCCTGAGAAAGTGTCTATAAAGACTAACAAGTATTTAAGGTTATATCTGGCTGGTTTTATTTCAGTAAAATCCACCTCCCAGAACTGTCCCGGTCAAGTTCCTCATAATCTCTTTCCTTCTGAGGATTTGGAGGGGAAGGCATTAACAATCTGGCAAGTCTGGCAGTTTTTGGTAACTTGTTCTGCTAGTTTCTTAATTTGGGTGGCTGACAATTGACTATCTGTTAATTGACTCCTGGCCAATAAACACAGCTTTTTTGTCCCCAGATGGGTTAACTTATGAGCTTGTTGGAAGTAGGCTAAAAGTTATGATTCTCCCATCTTGGGAGCTTGGAGAGGCTCGTTTGGATATGTCTCAGGTGGAGCATCGACCTCTAGGAGCAGAGCAGTAGGGGCACCTAAGGCCACCTGTTTCACAGTTTTATCTGCATGGTTGTTGCCCCGTATTATAGGGCTTGTACCCTTCTGGTGGCTGTTGCAGTGTACTATGGCCAATTTTTGTGGTAACATAATAGCCGTTAAGAGCCTGAGAATTTCTTGTTTTTGATCTCTTTTCCAGCTGAAGTTAAGAGTCCTTTCTGCTGGTAAATAGCCCCATGAATGTGTGCTGTAGCAAAAGCATAGCGGCTGTCAGTATAGATGGTTGCCCTTTTTCCCTGTGCCAACTCTAAGGACTTTGAAAGGGTGATTAGTTCCGCCCTCTGTGCGGATGTGCCTTCTCTTAGTCCTGACGACCAGATAACTCGAGTCCCATCTGTAACCGCAACCCCCGCGTGTCTCTTACCTTCTAGTAAGAAACTGCTACTGTCAGTGAACCAGGTTACCTCAGCATCTGGGAGTGGCTGGTCTGTCAGGTCTCGACAAATTCCAATTTCCTCTGCCAGGATTTCTTGACAGGTATGTAGGACTGGCTCTGATGTCTCTTCGGGCAGTAGAGTGGCCGGGTTGAGGGTAGTTGGAGGACCAAATGTTATTCGGTCCTTATTAAGCAGGAGGCTTTGGTAGTGAGTAATTCTGGCGTTAGAGAGCCATCTATCTGGAGGCTGATGAATAACATTTTCCAGCGTGTGTGGGGCTATTATAGTCAACTTTTGTCCCAGAGTCAATTTATCTGCATCTTTGGTTAGGATAGCTGCTGCTGCGATAGCCTTTAGACAATGGGGCCACCCATTGGCCACAGGATCTAATCTCTTTGATAAATAGGCCACAGGTTGTCTCCATGGGCCGAAAGCCTGAGTTAGCACCCCTCGAGCTACCCCCCGTTTCTCTTCAATATAGAGAGTAAAGGGTTTTTCTATATTGGGGAGAGCCAAAGCAGGGGCAGATAACAGAGCCTTTTTGATATCATCAAAGGCCTGTTGTTGGTCAGCGCCCCAGGTAAAGGTGGCATCTCCCTTTAGGAGGGGATAGAGGGGAGCAGCCAAGGAGGCGAAACCAGGGATCCATAGGCGGCAAAACCCCGCAGTTCCCAGACATTCCCGCAATTGTCTCTTACTCGTAGGTGGAGGAATTTGAGTAACAGTCTTTTTTCTAGCTTTTGTGAGCCATCGTTTTCCATTTTTGAGGGTGTATCCTAAGAAGATAACCTCTTTTTGGCAAATCTGAGCCTTCTTAGCAGAGGCTCGGTATCCCAATCTGGCTAATTCTTGTAATAGTTCCTGAGTCCCATACATACAGTCTGTTTCTGAATCTGCGGCCAGCAGAAGATCGTCCACATACTGGAGCAAGGTCACAGCGGGGTGTTGGACTCGAAAGGTAGCCAGGTCCTTATGGAGAGCTTCATCAAAGATGGTAGGGGAGTTCTTAAATCCCTGAGGGAGGCGGGTCCAAGTCAATTGTCCTGATAGGGTCTGTCCATTCAAAGGCAAACAGAGGCTGACTATCTTTATGTAGAGATAGACAAAAGAAAGCATCTTTTAAGTCTAGGACCATATACCAACCAAGTCTTTTTGGGACCCAAAGTACCAAGCAAATTATATGGATTAGGCACTGTGGGGTGTATATCTTCTACTCTGTTGTTTACCTCTCTTAGGTCTTGTACTGGTCTGTAATCTCCTGTTCCCGGCTTTTTGACCAGTAACAAGGGTGTATTCCAAGCCGAACGACATGGTACCAACACCCCTAGTTTGAGAAACTTCTGTATGTGTCTCTTTATCCCTTGATGGGCCTCTTTGTTTATATAATATTGTTTGATACGGACCGGTGAGGCAGAGGCCTTTAAGGAAATTACCACAGGGGGTTGTAATGTGGCCAGTCCCAATCCAGCTGTTTCAGCCCAGGAATCAGGGAATTCCGTTATCCCATTTTGGGGTATATTTGAAACCGTAGGCTGGCTATAAAGTTGATATTCATCATCAGTTGCCAAAGTAAGCATAGTCACCATAGGTTGGCTCACCAGGGGGTTAAGAAAAGTCACTTGGGGTCCCTGGGGCTCAAAAGTTATTTTGGCTCTTAATTTGGTTAAGAGATCTCTTCCCACGAGGGGACCTGGGCATTCTGGTATTACCAAGAAAGAATGTTGGACTTTTCCTTTACCTAAGTCCATAGTTCTTTTAGTAGTCCATGCTCTGAATTTGCTCCCATTAGCCCCTTGAACTAGGGACCTCTTTGAGGAAAGAGGTCCCAATGGGGCTTGGAGAGCAGAAAAGACAGCTCCTGTATCTACTTCAAAATCAATTGGGGTCCCCTCCACATCGAAAGTTACCCTGAGCTCGGGGAGGGGGGTCCGAGCCCCGTCCCCTCTAGTCTTCTTTTTCTAAGGCCAGTATATTAGGCTGTTGGCACTGTTGAGCCTCCAACGCCTGTTTTTGTTTCTTTTCTCTTTCCTTTTTCCTTTTAAACTTGAGACACTCTCTCATGAGATGTCCTTGTTCCTTGCAATATGCACATTGGTTGGAGTCAAGAGGAGGGCGGCGTGGCTTACCTTCATCTATCTCTCCCTGAATGCCTTTTACAACTGTGGCCAAGATTTTTGTCAATTCCTTATTCCTCCTTCTATCTCTGATTCTTTTTCCTCTTTCTCTCTTTCCTTTCTCTGTTCTTTTTCCTCTTCTGTTTCTCTCTTATAATATACTCTGTCAGCCTCTTTCACTAAATCTCTTAAGGTTAAGTCCTGTAATCCGTCTAGTCGTTGGAGCTTATGCCTAATATCTGAAGCCGACTGTCCTATAAAGGCCACGGCAACAGATGCCCGTTGTCCCTCATCTTGAGGGTCAAAGGGAGTGTACCTATGGTAAGCCTCCATTAGTCTCTCTAGGAATATCGAGGGTGACTCAGTAGGCCCTTGAAGGATCTCCCTTACCTTAGCCAAATTTGTAGGCCACCTAGCGGCCGCTCGGAGACCCACCACTAGTGTCTGGCGATAGATGGACAGATGCTCCCTACCTGTTGGAGTATTGGGGTCCCAATTAGGACAACGCAATGGGAAGAATTCATCAATGGTATTTGGGAGCTGGGTAGGTCTCCCATCCTGTCCTGGCACGAGCTTTCTGGCCTCTATGAGGACTCGATCCTTTTCTTCAGTGGTGAACAAGGTCCCCAACAACTGTTGACAATAGTCCCAGGTAGGCTGGTGAGTGAACATGAGAGATTCCATCAACCCTGTTAACCTAGAGGGGTCCTCAGAGAAAGGAGGGTTATTATTTTTCCAATTATATAAGTCGGAAGAAGAAAAGGGCCAGTATTGGAGTGCTGGCATTTCCCCCCCATGTCCATCTTCCAGCATGGGTCCATGCGGTCTGAGGGGGAGTGTAATTGCCACTCCATCTTGTGGGCCCAGGGCCCGCCGACTTCGGGTTCCCTGAGCTGGCCCATGGTCTGTAGCATCAACCAGAAGGCCCTGCGGAGTCAACTCGGGGGAAGAGAGTGAAGAGGGTGGGGTAGGAGAACGGGGAGGAGGAGCAGCAGCAATCGCCTCAGTTGGAGCAGAGGGTAGAGGGGGATAAGGAGGAGGCGGTGCCTCAGAATCCAATAGGATTAAGTCAGATTGTGATTCAGGTAGGACCGGAGAAGGGAGGGAAGGATAGAGGTTGGGAGTTGGGGATTGACTTTTCATGGGTAAGAGAGTGATGGGCTCAGGTAGAGCCAGAGGTAGAAAGGGCCTTACCCATTTTGGAGGATTTTCATATAGGTCCTGCCATACCACGATGTAAGGTTGGTGGTCAGGATGTCCTTGTCTCCCAGGGCAGAAGACTATATAGCCTTAACCTCCTGGATGAGGGGGAGGTGGAAGGTTCCCTCTGGTGGCCATCCCACTTGAAAAGTAGGCCACTCTGTCGAGCATAAAGTCTGCCATTTACCTTTTTTGACAAGTAAAGAAAGATTATGAGCCCTCTCTCACTTCCGACCAATGGTCTAGGGTAAGAGAGAGAGGGGTGGATGTTGCTTGTCCCATGGTGGGTGCTGTGGAACAAAAGAGGTTAGTGGCACCAAACAAACAAAGACAGACAAACACTACAACCAAGACAATAGACAAATGCTGGCACACAAAACTTCTCCAAAAGAGGAAGTGAAAGAGTTACAACCGGGGAATCCCCCGCTGAATAGACCCTTAGGAGCCCAGGAGGTAGGCTCCAGGAGTCTATGTAGAAACACAACTGGGGAATCCCCCGCTGAATAGGCCCTATGGACCTATAATCCCTGAGGCATCCCCCGGGGAAGTGACTTGTGACCCAGAAGCCCAGAGGCAAGTCACTGGGACCAAGAGCTCACGCGTCTTGGTGCCCATCACAACAAAAACTAGGCGATCGCAAAGTGAAAGTAAGACAAAGAGAGGCAAAGAGAGAGAGAGAGAGAGAGAGAGAGAGAGAAACGGCCGTACTTACCCCGAGAGGTGGCTGTTGAAGCCCTCCGACGCAGGGGGCAATCTCCTATCCCGGACGAGCCCCCAATGTTAGGGTAGAGACGCCTGCCGCGTGAAGGAAGACTCCAAGAAGCATTCTCTCATGCAAAAGGCAAGGGGTTTTATTGACCAAGCATGCGTGGGGCTCACTGAACACGCAGGATCAGAGAGCCACGAGGTTTGTCTGTGCAGGGCTTATATGTCTATAGAACAAAGGGAGGAGGGGTCTTTGCAAGCGCGGTTACAGAAGCAGATGGCATTGGTTAGTTTAAACAGCTTTTTACATTCATTGGGAGAAGACAATCATATGGAAATTTAAGGCTGGGCGGCGGAGGATGTCTCCTATTTTGTAAATTCCTTAGCCATGGGGTTGTTCTTATCTCCTAAAGGCATGTTTTGTAAATTCCTTAGTCATGGGGTTGTTCTTATCTTGTAATCCAGATCCCTGGTTAGCCCTGTTCTCATTCTTATCTAACTTAGGCATCTTTAAACTGTAACAGCTTAATTCTCGGAACATTGGGAGGAGGAGGACAGCATGGATTGTATTTTACCAAAAGGGAAAATTCCTCTTACAAACCCAAAGTGTGTATAAGGGAAGAAATTATAAA
The DNA here is from genome assembly GCA_028451465.1 of Erethizon dorsatum. Classification (NCBI taxonomy): domain Eukaryota; kingdom Metazoa; phylum Chordata; class Mammalia; order Rodentia; family Erethizontidae; genus Erethizon; species Erethizon dorsatum. The sequence goes on along the minus strand of CM051830.1, from coordinate 57,032,108 downwards.
AATCAGAGGAGAAATTAATGCAATTGAGACTCAAAAAACAATATAAAGAATAAATGAATCAAAGAGTTAATACTTTAAAAGATTAAATAAAATAGACAAACCTTAGCCAGCCTTATCAAAAAAAAAAAAAGAAAAGAAAAGACTCATCCATGCAATTTGCAGTGAAAAGTGTGAATTCACAACAGATCTTACAGAAATCCAGAAGATCATTAATAACTACTTTGAGAACATATATTCTAATAAGGTGGAAAACAGAAAAAATGGACAGATTCCTAGACACAAATGAATTGCCAAAGCTGAACAAAAATGATATAAGAATTCTGAATAACCCAATATCACTCAATGAAATTGAAGATATAATTTAAAAATTACCAACAAAGAAAAGCCCTGACAGATTCACTGCTGAATTCTACAACAACTTTAGAGAAGATCTAATGCCACTACTCCTCAAACTCTTTAATGAAATTGAAAGGGAAAGCAATACTCCCTAACTTATTCCTGGAAGCAAGCACTACCCTGATACCAAAACCAGAGTAGGATCCAATCAAAAAAAGAGAACTACAGGCTAATGTCCTTAATGAACACAGATGCAAAAATCTTCAATAAAATACTGGCAAACAGAATGCAGCAAATCATCAAGAAGATTATACACTGTGACCAAGTAGGATTCATCCCAGGGATGCAGGGATGGTATTTCATTTTTTTGGATATTATTGTGAAAGGTATTGTTTCCCTAATTTCTCTTTCAGTAAGTTTGTTATTTGTGTACAGGAAGGCTATTGACTTTTGAGTATTGACTTTGTATCCAGCTACACTACTGAATTTGCTTATTAAATCTAGCAGTTTTTTAGTGGAGTTTTGGGGGTCTTCTGTGTAGAGTATCATGTCATCTGCAATTAATGATAATTTAATTTCTTCCTTTCCAATCATTATTCCCTTTATTTCTTTCTCTTGTCTAATTGCTCTGGCTAAAGTTTCCAGAACTATGCTGAATAAGAGTGGGGACAGTGGACATCCTTGTCTTGTTCCTGATTTTAGAGGGAAGGCTTTCAGTTTTTGGCCATTTAGTATAATATTGGCTGTTGGTTTGTCATAGATAGCTTTTACCAGGTTGAGATAAAGACCCTCTATTCCAATTTTCTGTAGGGTTTTTATCATGAAAAGGTGCTGGACTTTGTCAAAAGCTTTTTCTGCATCTATTGAGATGATCATGTGATTTTTGTCTTTGGCTCTGTTGATATGGTGTATTATGTTTATTGATGTGCATCTCAATCTGAAAAAAGCCATCTATGACCACCCAACAGCCAATGTCATACTAAATGGTCAAAAACCGAAAGCTTTCACTCTAAAATCAGGAACAAGACAAGGATGTCCACTATCACCACTCCTATTCAACATAGTTCTGGAAACATTAGCCAGAACAATTAGATAAGAAAGAGAGAAATAAAAGGAGTAAGGATAGGAAAGGAAGAAGTTAAATTATTATTATTTGCTGGTGACATGATACTATACATGGAAGACCCCCAAAACTCCACCAAAAGATATCTAGATTTAATAACCAAATTCAGTAGCATAGCAGGATAGAGTGAACACTCAAAAATCAGTAGCATTCCTATACACAATTAACAAAGTCACTGAGAAATTAGGGAAACAATATTTTTCACAATAGCATCAAAAAATAAAATACTTAGGAATCAATCTAATAAAGGAAGTAAAAAACCTTTACATTGGAAAGTACAGGACTTTACAATAGGAGATTGAAGAGGATATCAGAAAATGAAAAGATATCCCCTGTTCTTGGACAGGCAGAATGAATATAGGGAAAATGGCCATATTTCCAAAACTGATATACAGATTTAATGCAATTCCAATCAAAATACCAATAGCACACCTCACAGAGTTAGAGAAAACAACCCAAAAGTTCATTTGGAACCAGAAGAGACATAGAATATCAAAAGCAATTCTGGTCAAGAAAGGTAAGGCAGGGGGCATCATAATGCTAGACTTGAAATTATACTATAAAGCTAACATGATAAAAACAGCATGGTACTGGCAAAAACAAAATAAAACAAAACAAACAAAAAACCAGACCCAAGGATGAATGGAGTAGGAGATGCAGAAACAACTCCAAACACACTTAGCCACTTTGCCTTTCACAAAGGGGCCAAACACCTTTACTGGAAGAAAGACAGCATCTTTAATAAATGGTGCTAGAAAAACTGGCTTTCCACATGCTGAAGATTAAAAGTAGACCCTTGTCTCTCACCATGTACTAAACTAAAATCAAAGTGGATCAAAGATCTAAATATTAAAGCAGAAACACTCAATTTGCTGGAAGACAAAATAGGTAAAATTCTTGAAGACATAGGTATAAGCAAAAACTTCATGAACAAAACTCCAATTGCACAGGAAATATTACAAAGAATCAGCAACTGGGATCACATCATATTTAAAAGCTTTTGCATAGTAAAAGAAACCACCAACAGAGTGAAGCGACAACCCACAGAATGGGAAAGAAATTTTGCCAGCTGTTCCTCCTACAAAGGACTAATCTCTAGAATATATAAAGAACTCAAAAAATCAGACCCCCAAAATTTAAAGACTCAATCCAAAAATGGGCATCTGAAATGAATAGACACTTCTCAGATGAAGAAGTAGGAACAACAAATAAATATATGAAAAAATGTTCATTACCACTGGTCATTCGAGAGTTGCAAATTAAAACAACACTGAGATTCCATCTCATTCCAGAAAGAATGGCTATCCAAGAAATCAACCAATAACAAATGCTGGTGAAGCTGTGGGGAAAAGGAACCTTTCTCCACTGTTCGTGGGAGTATAGACTGGTGTAACCACTGTGGAAATCAGTGTGGAGATTCCTCAAAAAACTAGGACTAGAGGTTCCATTTGACTCAGCTATTCCCCTTCTAGGTGTTTTCCCAAAGACTTAAAAGCAGCACACCACAAGATATATGCATACCCATGTTTATAGTAGCACAGTTTGTGATAGCTAAATCTCGGAAACATCCCAGATGTTCATCAAGGGATGAATGGATGGTATTTATATACAGTGGAGTACTACTCTGCCATAAAGAAGGATAAACTTGAATCATTTGTAGGTAAATGGATGCACCATGAGACCATACATTTAAGTGAAATAATTTGGACATACATATTTAAATACTGCATTGTTTCTCTTGTGTAAGAAACTAGAAGTATAAATAAGGACCAAAATGGATGATAGCTACTGGGAAGTAGGGAGAAAATGTTCAAATGGAAAGGGGAGCAAGGGAAGGGGGGGAATGGAAGGAAGAAAAAGCAAATAAAAAAGAATTGAAGGAAAAGATGGAAGCAGACCTTTTGTAAATAAGGAGAAGAAGGGTTGGAGTGAGGGGAGGGGAGTGGGGGAAAAAAGAAGTCATGATACATTATGAACAGGTACAAATTCCCTATGTTGAATGTGATCATTATGTATATCAAAAGAATACCAATTAAAGTAATTTTTTAAATAAGGAGGAGAGGGTGAATTTGCTCATGGTTTCAGTCTGCGACTCACTGTCTCCAAGGCTGAGACACAGGACAGAAGGGCGTGGAGGAGCAACGTCGCTCAGTTCACGGTGACTGGAAAGTGGAGCAGCAGTGCCGAAGAGAAATGAGCAAGGCTCCGGGCGCCGAACTCAGGCTGCACCTCTGGGACCCACCGGCCTGCCCTGGAGGTGTTTACTGACCTGCCCGGCACTTCCTAATCTAATGAAATCAGTCAGGATTAATGGCCATGGAAACTGAAGCAGAAAAGGAACTGACTTTAAAATTGTGTGTTTAAACAACAAATGAGAAATTTCAACTCCTGGAGCAAATCCTAAACCTGCAAAGGAGGAAATTTCCAAATTGTAGCATTGTTCAAATAAAATGTGGCTGCAAGCTTCTACGTGCTAAATAAATCAAATCCTGCAAGTTAGGAAATTTTAAGGCTAAAGTTGAAGCCACAGGCCCAAGCATCAAGTGTCCAGATTTATCTGTTTACCAGAAAGTATAATACATATTTCACAATAAACAAAGAATTACTAAAAAGAAACCTTTACAATTTTAACACTAAATTATAAAGAAGTCAATTTTCTTCAAGTATCTTACAAATTGATGTAAATTGAAAATACCAAAGAAGATTTTTTTGTTTGTTTTAAGAAGACTGGCTTATAGATGGCTTCACTCATCTGTAAGTGAAAATACACAAAACAACTCAAGAAATTTCAAAAAGGAACAATGAAAGATTTGCCCCATAAACTACTTTTTCTTCTATACTCACACCACTCACTAGCAATACTTTTCTATGCTTTGTTTGCTTTAAATTATAATTATTATTTTTATTGCGGTCCTAAGGATTGAACCCAGGGCCTTTACAACGAGCTATATTATTTTTTATTTTGAGATAGGATCTTGCTAAGTTATTAAGTTGCCCAGGCTGGACTTGCACTTGTGATCCTCCTGCCTGAGCCTCTCAGAGTGCTGGAATATCTTATTTTTGACACTGTACATTCACAGATCCCCCTCCCCATATCAACTCTCTGGATTGAATTGTGGAACAACCAACTGGATGCTCTGTCTTTCACTTCAATTCTGATACTGTCTACCTGGGATTCAGCTGTTTTCTAGAATGGCTCATAGACCACAGGAAATAATTATGTTTACCAGTTTATTGTAAAGGACATTACAAAGGTTGCGGCTGGACGGCCAAATGAGTAAGCCAAGATCTGGGCAAAAGGCAAGGAGCTGCCATGTCCTACATCGTGTTCACCCTCTCTGGCACCTCCACATGTGCCGTATACCTGAAGCTCTCCAAACTCATGGTTTGGGAATTTTTATGGCAGGTTCATAAGTAAGCATGATAAATTATTAACTCAATTTCCAGCTTCTTCCCACTTCTGAAGAGGAGGGGCTGAAAGTTCCAAGCTTCTCATGGGTTGGTCTTTCTGGGGTGACCAACTCCCATATAGGAACTCACCAAAAATTACCCCCTTGAAAGAAAAGACACTCCTTTTATGAAATTTTAAGGATTCTATCAAATCCTGAGTCAAGAACTGGATCAAAGACCAACTATTAGAATTAAAGATTCATGTAGCATTCCTATTGTTCAGGAAATTATAAAGTTTTCAAGAGTTCCATTTTAGGAACTGGGAATAGAGAACAAACATATATTTCTTATTATATCACAATATCACAAAAGGTTACTTTAAATTTGTGGAAATACAACAGTGCAGAATTAGTATAAAAACAAATATATCAACAGAATGAATATGGAATCCAGGAACAAATCATTTAGTTTTGGAAACTCAGTTTACAAAAATGATGGTCTTTCACTAAAGTGGGAAAAATTTTAAGTAAAAGACACTGGGCTAAGTTTGCTAGTTGGCCTCATTTTTCTTTCCTCCCTTAGTTGTGGAACCCATGATTTCTAGCTGGGCATATCAATGTCCAAAGTGCAGAGAATACTTCCCAGTGTTCCTGGTAGTTACGTGCCCATGAAAACAATTCTAGTGCAGTGCGATGAAACCACAAAGTACCTTGAGCTTGCAGTCATCATGATCACCTTTGCCCTTCTTTGCTGCTGTCTGAAATGAGAACATATCTTTGCTGAAGTGGGAAAAGTCATGGTTATGGTTGGTGGATATATCAGTCACTTACCCATTGTTGGGACAAACTACCCAACACCTGCAACTTAAAAGAGAGGTTTATTTTGGCTTGGTTTCAGAGGGTTCAGTCCATGGCTGGCTGGCTCCAAGGCAGAAAGGGCATGGTAGAAGGACATGGTAGAAGAAAACTGCTCTACTATGGCATGTAGGAAGTAGAACAAGAAGGGAGGAGCTAGAGACAAAAATGTACACTTCCAGTGACTCACTGCATATCAGGGCCCATCTCCTAACAGCACATTGAGCTATGAACTCATCAATGAATTAATCCACTGCTGAATGTAACATGATCCAATCACCTTCCAAAAGCCCCACATCTACACTAGAGACCTTTAGGGACCGTTTCAGATCCGAACCATAACACTGCAGTGATAAAAATATAAGGAATGGGGGCTCCTGATACTATACTCTCTGGCTTGCCTATCTTTATTTTTGGAGGAAAGTAAAGTTCTACTTTACTCAAAATCTACAAATACTTTGGATTTTCTGTTATTCCTGGATAAACTCAATACAGCTGAAATAGATGTAGGACTATTGGTTATGCACTAGAAATATTACATATAAAATTTACAAAAAAGTAAAAAGAAGAAAAATAAAAGAGAAGCCACCTTAGTAAAATCCTGTTAAAAAGAAAGAATTCCCAAACCCAAGGCACGTAGTTCTAAGTTTAGATTTCTTTTTTTTTTTTTTTTATATGCAGGTACCGGGAGTCAAATCTAGGTTTAGATTTCATCTCTCCTTTGCTAATATTTTTTAAAAGGGATGACTACTTATTCTTGTAGATAATGGTGTCAATTCCTAAAGTTCATTTATGAATTTTTTGTTTAGATATAGAATGTATTTCCCTATGGAAATAAAGGTATGGATTTGGGTTAAGTTTCCTACAAGACAGTGCAACAGAGGACAATGGTAGGTCCCGACAAACACGTAGGAATTTAAACCAGCCTATCAATACCCTTATTCTTCTAAGTAAGTCTCAGTATTATGGGTGTTTATAGTATCATGACTATAAATGCTATTAATTGCTCAGCCAAATATTAACTATGATTATTCTTCATTTACATTCTTCCAACTTTTTATTTTCCCCAGGATTAAGAGTAGTTACTTTCTTTATTTGCTTGTCCTTCTATCTACTGATCATCAATTTGTCCCTAACTTCTCAGACAATTATCTAAACCTCCTCTTAATGCATTCAGAAACACCACATATTCTTACTTGTCCATCATTTTGAAGCTGTTCCCAGGCCTTTGGACTGGCTTTGATCTGGAATGGTTTCCATGGGGGCCTTGTACACAGCTGTGATTCTGGAAACTCTTCATCTCTCCCATGAGTAGGAGCCTTTGTTTCTTGAACCATATGATTTCTTCTGTTTGCTTTATTCTCTTTGCAGTGGAGCACATCTTCCAGTGGCAGTGTCCTCGAAGAGGCTGCATAATGAAGGATGCAGTGTTTCTGGAATGTGATGACATATCCTTACATTTGCTTGATAATTTGGTTTTATATTTGACAATGATTTCCACCAGGATTTCAAAAATACTCTTCCAATAGTCTTCTAGTTATGGCTTTGCTGTTGAGAAGTTCAAACCATCCTGATATTTACCTTTCTTTGCTTGTATTTGTTTTTTATTGTGGTATAAAAATTACTGCTAATTTAGAGAGGTAATGCTATACCTATTTATCATCTTGGAATTCTGTAACTCAGAAGACAGAATAGATTTGGCTAAGTTTCCTTCTTTTAGAGTAAAAATAAAAGTTTTAATATTGTACTCAACTGTAATATGGAGATTTTTAGGGAAAAATGTACTTCCAAGCTCTTTCAGATTTTTTTTTTTTTTTTGGTGTGTGTGTATGTGTGTGTGTGTGCCAAATTTGTCTTTCTTTTCAGGACTCGGATCCCCATATCCTATATGGTCATCTAGAGGGCTCTGTCATTGCTTGCTGTTATGGTTTATTCCTAGGTGTCCCCCCCAAAGCCTTATGTACTCATAGATGTAGTTTGGGGAAGTGATTGGATCACAAGGGTGTGACGTGTATCAGGGTATCCACTGATGGGCTTATAGCTAAATGTGATGTTGGGAGGCGAAGCCTAGAAGAGAAGGTGGGTCACTGGGGACATGGCCTGGAAGGGCAGATCTCCTTCCCTCCTCCTTCATTTCTCTCTACTTCCTGCCACCAAGCCATGAGCAACTCTCCTCTGGGATGCCCCTCTGCCATGGCAACCTGGAGCCAACCAACTATGCCCTATAGACTGTGAGTCAAAGTAACCCTCTTCTCTTTAAATTGTGGGTGTTGGGTATTGTGTCTCGGTGACAAGAGAGTGACTAAGACCCGTGTCAAATGGCCTCCTCTGTCTTTAAGGTTGCAGTGTGGCACTGGATCCTTCAAGTGGCTTCTCATCTCTCTGAATCTCCCTTCTGAGGCCAGTCAGACAAAACTCTTTTTAAAGGACTCATGGGAGTCTGGGTATGGTGATACATGCCTGTAATCCCAGCAATCTGGGAAGCGGAGGCAGGAAGATTGCAAGTTCTAGTCCAAACTGAGCAGTTTAGCAATACCCTGTGAAAACCCTAGGTTTAATGAAATCCCCAGTACTGGGAGAAAAAAAGCCTTGAGGCCTGTTTAAATAATCTTGGATTAGCACATCCCCTTCACAGCAGTACCTCAAGTAGTGCGTGTGTAAACAGATGACGCAGAACTGGGGATATCCATCTTTAGGGTTCTTCTCACCATAGTGAGCGTTGTTACTTTGCAAAAGACCCTCCCTCTCTTGCTGAATACGGAATGCTGTTCTCTCCCTCGGGTCCACTGCCAGAGCCTAGGTTCCCATTACAGCTCCCATGGAACATGAGGAGAAGCAAGAGAGGGTTAGGGCTGCTCCTTTGTAAACCGAGGAATTGTGAGCTGGGTGGTTCCTTTTTGACAGGCATGTTTATTCAGGTTACATATTTTTGACTATTCTGTTTTATAAACATAGAATTGAATGAACCCTGAACACCAGATCGTATCTCAGAGTGATAAAATTAAATAGAAAATATTAACTATGTAGCTGAATGCCTAATCCTTTATGGAGATTTGGGTTAAAATGTGAATAGGACTTAATTAAAAAATTGTGCAAGCCTACATAATGAGTTAGTTACACACTTGTTTTTTTTAACTATTTTATTGGCATGAAATCATAATTAGCACTGTTGAAGTTATTATATTGCTAACTCCGATATGAGTAGGCAAGTGATTATTATAATTAAAACATAAGAAATTTGAAACTTTTTATATTGAACAAACCTTATTATTAAAATCAAGATGTTAATTGGAAAAGGCCTCAATAAGTTTGAGAGGGAGCGATGCTTGGATCACACTTCATGGCTGGATGCACAGGACGGAACCGACTCTGTACAGAGGCCTCCACCTCTGAGCCCTGGGGGGTGGCGCTTGACCTACAGTGAAACTCACAGGACCCCAGAGCCAGCCTCTTGCACCACTTGATAATTTAGCTGCTGCCATGATGGTAAGTTAATGGCCTCGCCAAGACTCACAAGACAGGGTTTCTCCCTTTGAGGATATTTAGGAAATAAATTCAGACTCATGTTCAGTTTTTCCCGCTATACACGTTGAAACAGATCACTTCTGACTTGAAGCGTGTGTGGTTTTCCCCGACACATCAGGCAAGCAGTTCATCGGATACCAGCTGGGCATCCTCTGGTTTAATTCAGTTTTGACACTATCCATCTGGGGATAGCTTCAGATCCCACAGCTAGGGAGCTCAGTCCCCAACACTGTCCCACGTCCCTACTTAAGATGCCCATCACACACTCCAGGTGATTTTACCTGTGCTCTGACTAGTTATAACTCAGCATTCCCACAGCCCCCTCCTTGGGCTGGATTACTGTGCTCAGGCTGGTTAAAAGAGCTCAGGAAAGCACTTATGCTCCCTGGTTTATTATAAAGACTTCACAAAGGACACAGGTGCAGCAGTGTGTAGGACAGGTATGGGGGAAGAGAGCGGAACTTTCACCCTCTGTTTGAGGGCATTGCCTTCCACAGACCTCTGTGTGCTTAGCTTCCAGAAACCCTCCAAACACTGACCTTTTGAGTTACCTAAGCATGACTGAAACATAGACAGCATGTAGAAATATGATGGAACAAAAAAGCTATGACTTGTGCTAAAAGACCGGTGAGAAAACCCAGCAAAGATTGTTTAAATTCTTCTTGGGCTCTTTGGGCAGCGCGCCTTCCTTCCACGCATGAGGCAGGACCATTGCTCCAGGGTGAGCGTCTCACGATCTATTATGCTACAAGGGAGTTCAGACACATTGCTGTTACGGTCAGCTTCAAGACTGCAAGGTGAGGGAAGATTGGAGTCATTACTATGACGTGCTGTGGGGAAGAGAAATTCTAGTTTCTGTGGGTTTTCTTGCGGATAAAAGGGAGCAGATGAGAGGAGCCCAGGAGAAGGTCAGCCAGAGAGACTTACTTTCTGAGGATTGCTTCAGAGGTCCAAAGAACCCCAACATTATGCTAGTCACATAGGAAACAAACAAACAGAAACAAACAAACAAACAAAAAATTCAAAGAACTCTGTTTTTGAGACAGGATCTCATTATGTAGTTCAGACAGGCCTGAAACTCATAGCGATTCTCCTGCCTTAGCCTCCCCAGTGCTGGGATTACAGCTGTGTGTCACTAGACCTGGCTTAAAAAAACTTGCGAAACTGACAAAGATAAATGTATGTATTTACTGACCAAATTCAGGTCAACATCAAGAATAGCAAACTGTCCACTGCCTTGTTTGTAGTTCGTTTTCATAGATAATTTTTTTTTTTAGATTTTATAAGCAAATTCAGTAACAGCTGTATACAAAGTCAACACTCAAAAATCAATAGCATTACTGTACACAAACAACAAACTCACTGAGAAAGAAATGAGGGAAAGCACACCCTTCACAATAGCATCCAAAAATGAAATACTTAGGAATCCATCTAACAAAGGAAGTAAAGGATCTCTATATTGAAAATTACAATACTCTGAAAAAGGAGATTGAAGAGGATATCAGAAAATGGAAAGACATCCCTTGCTCAAGGATAGAAGAACCAACATTGTGAAAATGGCCATACTCCCAAAACTGTTATAGATTTAATGCAATCCCAACCGACATATCATTAGCATACCTCACAAATCTAGAGAAAACATTCCTAAAATTCATTTGGAAACATAAGAGACCTTGAATAGCAAAGGCAATCCTGGGCAACAAAGGCAAGGCAGGAGGCATCACAATCCCTGACTTGATATTATACTACAAAGCTACTCTGATAAAAGCAGCATGGTACTGGCAAAAAAACAGACCTGAGGATCAATGGAACAGATTAGAAGATGGAGACACAACCACAAACACACTCAGCCACCTTATCTTTGACAGAGGAGTCAAACATGTTCACTGGAAGAAAGATAGCCTCTTTAATAAATGGTACTGGAAAAACTGGCTTTCCACATGCTAAAAACTAAAATTAGACCCATGTCTATCACCATGCACTAAACTAAAGTCAAAATAGATCAAAGATCTAAATATTAAAAGAAAAACATTAAATCTACTGGAAGAGAAAGTAGGTAGAAATATTGAAAACATAGGGGTAGGCAGAGAGTTCATGAACAAAACCCAAATTGCACAGGAAATACTTCAAAGAATCAACAACTGGGATCTCATTTTCTTAAAAATTTTTACACATCAAAAAAAATCACCAACAGAGTGAAAAGAAAACCCACAGATTGGGAAAAAATTTTAGCCCACTGTCCCCCAGACAAAGGACTTCTATCTAGAACATACAAAGAATTGAAGAAAATCAGGCCCCCAAATTCAAAGACCAGATCCAAAAATGGGCATCTGAGATGAATAGGCACTTCTCAGATGAATAAATACAAATGGCAAATAAATATGTGAAAAAAATGTTCAACATCACTGGTCATTCAAGAAATGCAAATTAAAACAACACTGAGATGTCCTCTCACCCCAAAAACGATGGCTACCATCAAGAAATCAACCAATAACAAATGCTGGCAGGGCTATGGGGAAAAAGGAACCCTTCTCCACTATTGGTGGGAGTGTAGACTGGTGCAACCACTGTGGAAATCAGTGTGGAGATTCCTCAGAAAACTAGGATTTAGGCCAGTGATGTAGCTCTGCGGCATAAGTGCCTGCCTGGCAAGCCCGAGGTCCTGAGTTTGACTCCTGGTACTCGCATTTAAAAAAACAAAAAACAAAAAACTAGGATTAGAGATTCCATTTGACCTAGCTATTCCCCTTCAGGGTATTTTCCCAGATTTAAAAACATCATAGCACAGCAATATATGTGCACCTATGTTTATAGCAGCACAATTTATAATAGCTAAATCTTGGAAACAACCCAAATGCCCATCAACCAAGGAATGCATAAAAAAGATGTGGTATTTTTATACAATGGAGTACTACTCAGCCATAAAGAAGGATAAACTCAAGGCTTTTGTAGGTAAATGGATGCCACTTGAGACCATACTTATAAGTGAACTAAATCAGACTCATATCTGTAAACATAGTGTTGTCTCTCTAGTATAAGAAACTGAAAGAGTAAATAAAATCCAAAATGTACAATAGATACTGTGAAAGGGGAAAAAACTGCTCAAAAGGAAAGAACAACTGGGGTGGGGGAAAGGAGAAAAGAAGGAAGGGAAAAGAAAAAATAATATATGTATACACACAAGATAGCTAAGATAATTATACTACTAATTTCTATTAGTTCATTGAAAAGAATGGTTTGTGCATATGTTGCTTGATCAGTTTTGCATGTGTATATCTTGTAATCTGAGCAACTAAATGAAGATAACGATACATAATATATTAACCATTGTTAATCTCCTATTATCTTGTTTTGAAATTCTCTGTTATTGTTTTTATTGTTTTTTCTCTTTAAAATAAAAAATAAAATTCTGGGGGGATCTATACAAAATACCTAGAATATAATCTTGACTTCTTCACAACTAAAATAATTTTAGGTCTAGTTTAATATAGCTATCCAATATCCAATAGGCTGATTTTAGACTAAAATAATCCAGTAAATGTAAACTCCATAAATGAGCCAAATTTTACCTGTTTCTAGCATCCCATTTCTATGCAAAACATGTCATTTTGTAATATACTGCATAATATACCACTTTATGTTTTTACCTGTTATAAGAACAGATGCGTGAGGTAGAAAAGCTGCTTCTGAATCCTTGTCTCTGCGCTGACAGGTCCCATAACTGTAAGTCACTCAGCCACCCCATGCTTTGGTTCTCCTTCTGTAAGCTGGAGGGGGCGTCAGCTAGGACCACACGGGGTTATTGTGAGGATCAAACAAGTGAACACGGAATCTGGCATACGGTAAGTCTCAGTACGAGCCTGCTGTCATTTGCTAAGCGGTTTTCACACATTACTGTGTGTTGTTTGAACTTCAGATTATCTGAGGTATTTAAGTAGAATGGATATAAGGCGTATTAATTGCTTTTTTAATGCACGACGTACTTGTTAACTATATTTTTTGTTTTGTGAATGAGTGTGTGTATATGAGAGAAAGAGGAGAGAGAGACAGAGATAGAGACAGAGGCAGAGATAGAGAGTCCTACAGACATGATCTGTATCCTGATTATGAGTTTCACAATGCTGTACGTGCAGCAGTTTGGGCACTAACACGCCACTAGGTACGCTATAATGGCAATACTGATGAAATACTACTGATGAGTTCTTGCATCAATTTGTGGGACATAAGTAGGAACTTGCAAATAGAAACTAGATTAATAATCATAAATATAATTCCTTCTTAGACAACACTGGGAAAGAAATACAAATCAGAGATATGAATAGAAAATATTCTACTTGTAGTAGTGTTTAGCTATTAAAGATATGTCGTGCCCACGAGTTTAAGCGGTTTGCCTACTAATGATCACCCATTTTGAAAGGGTTAAAATATATTGGTCAGAACTATCCATGTTATTCATATTAAGTACCTGTCTATCATTTTTGTTTGCATTATTTAAAATGCAAGTCAAACAAGAGACAGTGTTGGAGATACTGGGCACCCACTGGAGCCACTGGTAAGCTTGGGTGGCCCAGCCTGAGCTCCACTCCCAGACTCTAGCGGGACCACTGCCCGTACCCATCTCCTCTCTGCTACAAAAATGGACTCTCTAAGGCATCTCACTCTACCACTGGTTCCAACAAGGAAAACAATCCTAATTGTCATAGACAAACTGAGGCCTATTAAGAAGCGCAGAACCAAGTGTTGAGGAAATTTGTGACCATATCGAAGAAAGCCCAGTTGAGGAAACTGGATAAGCAGGAACTGATCAGGGCTCAGGTGGACCTGGTACCTGACTTGGAATTGGTGACGGGCTGAGATAGGGAGGGGGAAGCAGATTTGCTCTTACATTATTGCAAGACAGAGATCTAGGACTGGTGACTAAGATGGAATTATTAGCACTCAAGATATGAAAGAACTTACTGACAGTCAGAGGGTAAAACAGGTTCTTTGTGCGGTACTGTTTTCTCTGTCCTGGAGCTAAACAATCGAGGTCCAAACTAACCAGTGAGAGCGGTTCTAAAGCAAATGGCCAAAATAGCTGCAAGGAGGAGCTCGCAGCTCCTCCCTGAAACATAAGTAAGAGAAATATGAATAAACCAAAGCTCACAAAAACGGTTTCTGTGGGACAAAATGGAAAAAAAAATTTACCTTCAGTAAATAAATCACTATACTAGTGTGAGTGGAAGTTGGGGAGCTATTAAACAAGCTAATCTTGAGATTTGGAATAAGGAAAAATTTTTTTTTTTTTTTTTTTTTTTTTTTGTGGGTACCGGGGGTCGACCTCAGGACCTCGCACGCCAGCAGGCGCCCGTGCTGCTGAGCGATATCACCGGCCCCTTTTTCGTATGTGGGTTCCGGGAGTCGAACTCGGGCCCTCGCGCTTGCCGGGCAGGCGCTTAAGCCGCTGAGCCATCTCACCGGCCAGGAAAAATTTTAAACATAACAGGAGAGACTGAAGAAAATTTAACTGGGAAGTTACTATTGGTGGGGTGTAGATCCTGGGAGGGTCATGGAATTGAAAGATGATCGGTGAGGAGATGTCATTTAAAGAAAGAAATGGAAAACTTTTCAGATAGTTGGTTTGTATTTTATTTTATTTTTTTGCAACAGGGTCTCACTATGTAGTTCAGGCTGGCCTTGAACTCATGGCAATCCTGCCTCAGCCTCCTGAATGCTGGGATTACAGGCCTGCTCCACCATGCTTGGCCAGATACCCTGCTCTGAAATTAGGAACAGGGAATAAAACTCATCAGCAATATGGCAGCAGTTATTAACAGAATGTCTAAGTTCTATATTATGGTTTCCTTAGAAAGAGACCCAACACCACAAAAAAGAAAAAGAAAAAGAAAAAGGAAAAAAAAGAGACACAGAGGGTAAATTGAAAATATATTGAAATTTGTAAAGTCAAAAAGAGAGGCAGATAAGGAAGGGGAAAGAATAAAGAAAAAAAAAGTAGAGTTGAGTATATAAACAAAAACTAATGGCTGTATAATTATAGAGAAAATACTTTCAAGGAACAAAAAACCCATGTTGGATCCCCTTAAAATTCTACATGTAGATTTGTTTAAAGTAGCATCCTTTTTTTTTTTAAACAAAAATGCATTTAAATCAAAAGCCCAGGAAAGGATAGAATTAAAAACCTCATGAATTCATGATAAGAAGATGAGATCATAAAAATAAAGAAAGGAAAAGAAATAAAACAAGATTCACATTGGTGATAATAAAATTTGAGGTAATACTACAAAAATTTTGTTCTTAACACATCCTCAAACAGAACCCAGCTTGAACAGTACTTTCTCTGACATACAGAAGCATCTCAGAGTTTTTCAACAAACATTCACCCTCTGCCCCAGAACAAGGCACCCTTTTTGGATCGTTCTGAGGAAGATTGGCACAAACCCAGGTGAAGATCTGGCATAAGACACTGTGACCCCAGCTGAGAGCCAGAGAGAAGCAACAAGAGCAAGGCAGACGCAAAGATGCAAGGCATGGGTTTTTCCTTGGGGAAATCTAAGAGTCCACAACAGCCAACTGGAGGATGTAGCTGCGGTCTAAACCCAAAATCTGGATGCAGATGAGGCAGCTCTGAGCAGGCGCATTAGAACCAGGGGTGGAAACACAGTCAACGTGAGGGAAACAGCGGCGATCACTGAGGAAATAGAGCCAGGGAGTCAGACCTGGCTGGCTGCCTGTAGTGTGGGCCTGGAGACCAGTGGGACACTGGACACTCTCACATGGGAAACCCTAACAGGGCATTTAGTTTGGTTGAGAACAAACTCCTATCTTCTCCCCCATGCCTCAAACTGCACTTGGATACAGTAGAAAATGTAGGTCAAACTCGCTTTACCCATGAAGAGAAGGCTTCCTCGACTTCCTCTGACCAAATTAGGCTCATTTCTAGAACCCCGGGGGAAACTGGCAGATGATCCCAAGTGTACTGTGGACAGCTGGGCTGAGCCAGGCTTTGGCACTAACTGACATTTGGAAAATTAAAAAGGCTAAAGAAAAATGGTTACAATTCTAGAATGAAGGGACAGAATTAATTTGGTGGCCAGAGGGACCCAGAGAAGGAAATGAAAACAGGAATTATAAATGAATGGATCTTTGCCATTGGTAAAAGTCTGGGTCACTTGCAGCTGCACGTATTTTTCCACTTGTACTTTTGTCTGTGGGCTTTGATAGCATGGCTATCTAATAAATGTTTCATCATTTGAGTATAACAATAGATTTCATTCCAGAACACAATTGTTATACAACAAAAATTTAGTATGTTGGAGGAAAAAGGTCAATCAACACAATTTTCAGCTTTGTATGTCCTTTGTTTGCAGGGAGTCATGCATAAACGAGCATTTGTTATTCGATTCTTCTAGAGCATTTCTAGTACAGTGCTGTGGGCATGACACATCAGAGTCTGATGTTTATCTTTTATTACCTGCCAGCTCCTCCTGGAAAGAGCCTGGCTGGAATTCGTCACCTGATGTCTTTGTGGAGGCATACATATAAATACATGTCGTGAGCAGTGCTTGGAGAAGGGGTTTCCAAAGCTGTCTTAAATAAAAAAGTGTTGAGATGAATGATGAAGAAGGGGACCTTCTGCAGGAGGTAGGAAGCTAATAATTAAAATATTATTTACCAAAATAATGACAGCAAAACTTTTTATTATTCTATATGAAGTATTTGAGTACCAGCAGGAAAAAGGAAGCATGATTATATTTTTTTTTTTTGTGGGTACCGGGGGGTCGACCTCAGGACCTCGCGCGCCCGCAGGCGCCCGTGCCGCTGAGCGATATCACCGGCCCCTTTTTCGTATGTGGGATCCGGGAGTCGAACTCGGGCCCTCGCGCTTGCCAGGCAGGCGCTTATGCCGCTGAGCCATCTCACCGGCCCTATATTTTTTATATGTCTGCTTTGGAGAAGTTTGTGAAGCAACTCTCCTCTTTACAGTGTTTATAAACATGACAAAACTAATCAATTAAGAATTTTCATCCAGGAGAGCTTGCTGAGTTTGAATAATCACTTATATAACTTCGTTAGGCACTGAGTTTCAAATCTTTGCTTTTCTCAAAGCTCTTGTCTCATTCTAATAAAAATTCACCAAGGCGAGGTGGCTAATGGTGAAAACCACAGATTATATTTGAAATAGGCAGGATATTAAACACTAGTAGCCACTCATTGGGTTTGGAATATATTCAAATTATCAATTGTTGAAGTGTGGCATTTCTTGTCAGTTCTTAATGTGTATGTATCCAACTTCTACTCTTGTATTTCTAACAGACTATTCTGAAAGCCTGAGTGTGGGCTTGGAGGTCAGCTGTGGTTAAGTATGGGAGGAGATGGGTTTTCTCTAGATGAAGTCGAGAATGCGAGAGGCAAACCTACTGTGTGCAAGGTGCAGTGGCCAGTAGTGATCTATGGACCTGATCTCCATCCCGTCCATCTCATGGAGAAAATAGGCAAAATCGAAGGTGGAGTAGCATCGCTGTTATATACAATAAATATAAGCAGTGGGCTTTGGGGTGGAGATGAGAACTGCATACACTTTCCACACGGAAACTGGACGAGACTGCGTGAAGAAGGGACTCATCGAGGACCAGCTGTGGCTTATCCTGCAAAGTCATGTCATTGTCACGGGCATTCGTAAATGAGAACACTTTTATCCGAAAAGTAAATTCAATTCGTAGCTGCAAACGATGGCTTAGAGAAAAAAAGTGAATGTTATTAGTGTGGTTATTAGCTTTTTGAGATTTTGATTTCTACCACTACACTGCTCCCTGGATTCCGTTTTATTTGCTACTCCTGGGTCTATGGAACGGTGTTTTCTCCCCCTGCTCTCACTATTTTAGTGCAGGGTTCCAGGTGACCTAACTTCTGTGAAAATCTCCAGAGCCACCCTTTCCCCAGGACCGGTCTCAACCAAATGCTGAGTGTTCATGCTGAGGAGAACAGAAAAAACAGCATGATTTTAAAGTACACAATTTTCACAGCAAGGGACATACTCTGTCTTTTGGGAAAAGCTCTCACTAGCTGATACTCGATGTCATGCAGGCGAGCCCGGGCAGGCCACGGGACCCAAGTCTCCGCGGAAGAACCACCTTCATGGTCTCGGATAATCTCAGAGGGAGAAGGCGGCGGGTGGAGGGAGAGAGATGGCGTAGGACATTCCTCTTCCAGGTAACTAATGTCTGGAGGAGGATGATGATTGTACTCACACCAGACGCTTGGGTAACCTGAGCGACAGCAGCAAGAGGTTAACGGCAAAACACAGCAGCTGAACAAAGCCCCCGTGGATTCCGGAGGGCGGACTGTGTGAACAAAGTCCCTTAGGAAGGTCCCTGCCTCCGGCTCCAAATAGAACCCATTCTGTGTCAGAAGCATCGGTAAAA
The DNA here is from genome assembly GCA_028451465.1 of Erethizon dorsatum. Lineage (NCBI taxonomy): Eukaryota > Metazoa > Chordata > Mammalia > Rodentia > Erethizontidae > Erethizon > Erethizon dorsatum. The sequence goes on along the minus strand of CM051830.1, from coordinate 57,013,458 downwards.
TAAACAGCTATTCAGCTCAGCTTCTGTGCTTCTCTAAAGAATGCTTTACTGAAATTCCCTCTGCAAAAAAGCACGCGAAAGTCATATATTCAGCCAAATTCTTAGCAGCAGTGAGCAGAAAATAGATCAAACCCACATTTTTATTCCTCTAAGCAGGCCTTGATAGTGTGTTAAGTCGTGAAATGGGATCATAGTAATTAAAACCCATGTACCAAGAGCTGCGTGTGTGGTCCTGAGCCAGGTGACGCTGAGTGGGGTGAGAAGGGTCCCCTGCTCTGTAGATGTCTGTGACACCTCGCTGAAGCAGGCACGCAGGACTGGCGTCTCCACACTGTGGGCGAACTGGACCCGCGGAGGGAGCGGCCGGAGAGTCATCCTGCTCTGCTTTTTTTCACTAGGGGCGGCCTGTGGGGGGCTCTGACCCACCCCGACCTCCCCTCCTCTCCCTGTTTTATGCCACCTGTGACGCCACGGAGACCCCTTGCTGTGTCTCCCTGTTTGCAATGTGTTTCGTTTCTTAGGATTCAGGAGTTTTGCTTTCTGTTTTCAAGGTTTTTAGTTCATTTTATACTTTTTACTTATCTCAAACCCACCTAGTTTCCATTTAAGCGGTTCTCTAAGAAATCTTGACGTTACAAGCTAGCTTTGTGTTTCCCGTGCAGGGACTGTGTTTCAGTCTTGGCTCTCCTAGTTACCAGCTGCGTGATGTGGGACGGGTCACTGAACTGCCCTGTATCGCACTGGAACACTAATAATACCAATTGGAAGAGATTTCGCAGAGGTTAAACTAATTAGGACGTTGTTTAGAACACAGCAAGCACTAATCGAAAAGCAGTCATTCATCATATATATTTTATTTTGTTATAAACTGACCAATAATAGATTCTCCAAGTTTTCGTTTTCACAATCTTAAAGAGTTTTATGCTTTTTTCTTTACATGATAGAATTTCATTTTATTTTATATTTATTTAATTTTGAGACAGGGTCTTATGTAGTACAGGCTGGCCTTGAACTCACTATGGAGCCCAGGCTGGCCTCAAACACACAGCGATCCTCTTGCCTCAGCCTCTCCAGTGCTGGGATTAGAAGCATGCGCCACCATGTGTGGCTACATGATAGAATTTTATTTGCCTATAATAATAATGCCAATAATTATGTGTGATATACATTTATATAAACATGCATATCTATTGATTTCTAGCCTGTTAAAGCTTTCCTGAGGTACAGGATTAAGAACTACATTTAATACTCTAGTTACATGCATATTGTAAAATTCTCTTACAGGATGGAATACCTTCTCTTGTAGTTCAAATATTCCTACTGATGAGGCCCACTATTTTTATTCGTGGCTCTCCTTTAGTTAATATCTTCACTGGCTATTTCGTAGTGTTCTTAGATCTTTTTCACACTGTATTACTATGCCCATTACCATGAACATATATTACATACTACCTGTACATTTAAATGCTTTCTACATGTCTTTTCTTACTTTTGAAACGTATTTGTCATCCGCAAAGCCTTCACAAAGTTCTTTGGTTTCATCCACACAGACATATACTTATTTCCTTTAAAATCTTAATTTCTTTGCAAAATTTTCAGTTCACTTATGAAAATACTAAGTAAAACCAGTACTAGCACCAAGCTCAGACAATTGACCAGACTTTTGCTTGCTTTATTATTGTATCTCACTTTATTATTTAGCATCATATAAAAATCACATGGTGTTGATTTTTATAAAATTATCATTTCCCTTTCTGAAATCGTTGACTGGACACTTTCCTGGGTGGCGCTTTCTGTTCTGGACTTGGACACTTTCCTCAGTGGCACTTCCTGTCATGGGCTTTGCTGTGGCTCACTCCCCGAGGTCCTGCTGTCACCAGCTTGCCAGCTGTCAGAAATGGAAGTGAGAGCTGCAGCTCTTCGTGGAGCAGCCATGCGTGTCTTCATGGTGACAGTTTCTCTGTAGTTTTTGAGTGGATGTGGAGATCTGCCAACCTGAATGTAGGTTATTTTATTGCAGACGTGGCAAGGGTTGAAAAGTTCAAAGTTTGTGGTAGAGCTGGAAATTATCCAGGTTTCTCCTGTCATTAGGCCACCTAATCCCTCTGCAGATGTGCTTGGGATGAGAACATCAACCCTTGCACAAGTGGCCCTCTGGCTCGAGCCCCTCACATTAAGTACAATTCTGATTCTCTTACTTCCAAATCACTTATCTAGATTTTCCTTCTGCATTTTGTTTTACCTCAAGGGACAGAGATGCTACTGTACCCTCCTTTGAAATGTGAAGTTTAAAAAGTGAGGAATTTTTTGCTGATTGAATGTGTGTGTGTGTGTGACCATTTCTTATTTTTGAAAAGGTAGCATTTTTAGTTTTCAGGATTTTGTTGGCTACAAAGATTACAGATAGCATGAAGAAGTGAAAGCAGTTTCAGCCACTCTGGTTTCCATGTGCTGAGTTCCAGGGCGGAGGCCGAGTGACTGGCTTCCCCTGTAGGAGCCTCAGGTACCTCACTGGGAAAATATCTCCTTAAAAAATCCAATTTCCTATAAATTGGGATATGCTGATCCTCTGGGATTTCATTCATGATGGTCACAGGCATTATCTAATTTAGTGTAAGATGAAAGTGATTTTGCAGAAATAGCTTGGTTGAAGCAGTGAATCATTTATAGGAACAGAGAAAAAGGCACTTCAAGTTTTCAAATAAACTGCAACTTCAGGCCATTGTGCAGTGCTGGTAAACCAGATAACCCAAAAGGAGCAAGGCAGCGTCCTTAGCGATGCGGGGATGGAGAGGCCTCACAAACGTAGTGATTACTAGGATTGCCGAAAGTGTTTGTTTGGCTATTTTTAGTGTGTCTGAATGTTCTTTATTTTCTATTGTTTCTTAATGTTTAGGAGATTCTTTTGAACTAGCATGGCTAGCTATGCTACAGAAATCCACGAGAAATGATACTTTTCTCCACATCTTAGGGAGCGTAATTATAATCTTTGGGAAAAGTATGGAATTGAGGATACATACAGTAAAAAACAAAATATAAAAAGTGAAATACATAGGTCAAAGTAAAAGATTCTTCATGGAACAGATTTTAAACAGAAAAATTCTAAGCCCTTAGAGAAAACCATACAAGTGCTCTTATATAGTCATTTTTTTTTATTTTAAAGAGAAGAAAAAACAAAACAAATCAAAAAAAGAACAAAATTTCAAAACACCATAATATGAGGGTAACAATGATTAATGCATTACGTATTATTATCTTTAAGTTAGTTTATATAGTCATTTTTGATCACATTTTTGCTGTCAGATCCTGCTGAACATCCAAAGAAGTCTTAGAATACTTTATGAAGTAGAGATCTGAGTCGAATGTCCCTTCTGGCCTCATACTTCAACATGGCATGCCTTGGTGCCATTCATTCGTTTATTACAAAATATTTACTAAGGCCCCATTTTACACTGGTCAATGTGTTAGATACAAAGATACATTCAAATGTCAGCTTTCAGGAATGCCCAATCCCTTCCTCCCAGTTCTTCCCATCAGCCCTTCTTTTCACTTCCTGTCCCAGCTGTCTTGGATTTCGTACACCATTATTTTAGCCTCTCTCTTGCTAGTATCCTAAACTTATTTTGTCATTATCCTCCTGAGTTTGTGCCCTCATAGAACCTTAAAGCTCTGTCTTTTCACAACTCCAATTGAGCTTTGTAGGAGAAAACAGTTCACTCGGGCAGATTGGTACCACTACAACTTTAAAGTCTCTAATTCTTTTTTTTTTTTTTTTCTTTATGTGGGTACCGGAAACCGAACTCAGGACCTTGTGCTTGCCAGGCAGGTGCTTATGCCGCTGAGCTATATCACCGGCCCTCTAATTCTTTTTGTGGCTTCCACATTTTTGTTTCCCAAGTTGATTCTTTCTCATTCTGTGCTATATCTATGTCTAAATCGTTTTCATTCTCCTTAAAAGGTTAGTCTCCGATATCCCTACTCTATCTGGGCACCTTCTACTTTAAAGAGAAAGTCAGAAGGCTCACAACTGTCTACCTTAATGGATAAGAGATCAAAAGTTTACAGTAGTTTAAACTCAGATTCTGCCACACACTTACTTAGTAAATTTAATTTTTTCCTTCCTCCCTCCCTCCTTCCCTTCCTGATATTGCTGTGTAGCCTAGGCTGCCTTGAAGTCACAATTCCCCTGCCCGAGCTTCCTGAGTGCTAAGATTCTAGGCGTGCACCAACCACACCTAGCTGAACTTAATTTTTCTGAGGCTCATTTATCTTATCTGAAAAACAATCATTAAATGGTAGAAATTGCTTTCTTTCTTTCTTTCCTCCTTCTCCTCCTCCTTTTCCTGTTCTGCTCTTTCACCTGTTCATCCTCTGCCTCGTCTTAGTCAGTTAGAACAGCCACAACTGATTGCCACAGACCATTTGTTTTTCCCTGTTCTGGAGGCTGAAGAGTGAGACCGAGGTGCTGGTCCATCTGGCGTCCGGTGAAGATCTGCTTCCTGGTTTGCAGATGAGCGCGGGCCTGTTCTCCTTACACGGTGGACAGCAGAGAAAGGAAGCAAGCCCTCCCCTGTCTATTCTCTTTTTCTGTTTGCACTGCCAGGGACTGAATCCAGGGCTCATGCAAGCGCCTTAACACAGCCACATCCCCGCCCCCGGCTCCCCTGTCTCTTATAAAACCACTCTTCCTGCTCTGAGGTCTCCACCCTTGTGACATAATCACCCTCAAAGGCCCTACCCCCTAATATTATCCCACTGGGAGTTAGGGGTTTAGTACATGAATTGTGGGGGGATACAAGCATGTAGTCCGTAAAACTTCGCCGTCTAACAGTCTCTCCTCTCTCCTACATCTCACCGGAAGACGTGTTGCAGTTGATCTCTTCAGCTTGGTTGCCATCCTTCCTTTCCTTTTAGGTCCTTTATCTTTTTCTCTTCTCTTCACTGTCATCTTCGTGGGTTCCTTTCATTAAGCGTTCAGACATGTGTAAGTCGTTGGCATCTAAAGGCAGCATACTCTTTTCTGGAAGCTCTGTGCTCTCCTCCAGTGGCCATTGTCTCCATCATCCTTCCCACTTTGCGTGGTCTTTCTGACCGTTATCCCTTCCTGACTGTGGTCCCTCGATAGTATTTCTGTGCGCTCACAGGTGTGGATCCCCAGCTCAGCCCCTCTAGTTCTTCCTCACTGCCCTTTCCATTTCAGCAGTGCGCTCCCTGCTGCTCCTTTCTCTTGGCACAGTTTTTAATCTCTTGCTGTGGGTGAATCCACTTAGGCCCCGCTTTTCCTTTTGCCTTCTGTCATTTATTCTCTAACTACTTTCTGGGATTCCTGTGTTTACTTGTTAAATATGGTTTTTACTCAGTTTTATTCCAGCCCTCTTATTTCCTACCCTCTGCCCTTTTCCTGGGTGATTCCAGCTCCTGCCAGAGCTGTGAGCCTTTTACTTCCATTTTGTCTTTCGGATCCTGATTCCTGCAGTCAATGCCTTTCAGGAGCCTCCAATCATGCAGGCCCCCAGATGGAACCAGCTTCTCCCCACTCTGGTTTCCTCTTCTTTCTGGGCTTCCAGGTCAGAAACCAGACTGTCATCTTTGATCTTTCTGTTTCCTTCACTTCCTCTATCCACTCACCAAATGGCCAAATTTTCCTCCCAAATACAGTTTGAAGTATGCGTGTGCTTTCCGATCCACACAGTCATTATCTTGGTTCACAACAATGTACTGTAATCTCTACTCTAGATTGCCTAACTGGGTACAAGAAACTAAGTAGTTTCTTGGTGTGTAGTACCTTGACCTAGCTTCAGTGGTTCTTGGTTGTATAAGGGGGCCTAAGTATATTCTTGGTGCTTACAAAATCACAATGCCTGGGCTAAGTTAATCATTACCCTTTGGCTTGGAGAAATGAACATGCAGATGAATGAAAGCTACTTCAATGATAATGAGAGTTATTTAACAAAGCACTAGGTGAGAGCTTTAAAGGGAAATGATATAGTTTATCAATTATAATGAAGAAGACAATAGTTACGACTTATTTGAACAGGTCAGAAAGTTTATTAAGAAATCTACTTTCACTGAACACTTAACCACTTATTAAAAATGGAACTACTATATGATATAGCACTCCTACTTTTGGGTATATATTTGAAAATATGAAATCAGTATGTCAAAGAGGCATCTGCACTGCTATGTTCATTCAGCATTATTCCCAAGAACCATGATATGGAATCAACCTAAATGTTCACTGATGGGAGAATGGATGAAGAAAATGTGGTACAGGGCTGGGCATGTAGCTCAGTAGGAGAGCTCTTGCCTGGCATGTAAGAGACCCTGGGTTCAATTCTCAACACTGCAATAAATAAAATAAATTTAAAAAGCAAGGAAAATATGGTACATGGACACAATGGGGAATTGTTTAGTCTTATAAAGGAAGGAAATTTTGTCATTCGTGATGACACAGAAGAACATGGAAAGCATTTTGTTAAGTGAGAGTAGCTAGGCTCAGGGAGGTAATACAATATGATGTCACTTGAGAGACATATATGGACAGTGAAAAAGCTGGGCTCCAAGAAGGAGAGAGCAAAACTGTGGCTACTAGAGGGTGGAGGGTAAGGAGATTTGGGAGATGTTGGTAGAAGGATACAAAATTTCAGTTAGTATTCTCTATGATGAGTGTGATCATTATATATATCTATATCATATCTACCTCTATCTATCTATATATATATATACTGTACCAATAAAATTAATTATTAAAAAAAAACCCAAATTTCAGTTAGGAGAAATAAGTTCAAGAGATCTATTATACATCAGGGTGGCTACAATTAATCAAAATAATTGTATATTTAAAAATTGCTCAGAGAGCAGATTTTCAGTGTTCTCACCACAAAAGAAGGTGAGGGTGTGTTAAAGAGCTTGATTTAACCATTCCTCAGTGTAGACATATATCAAAATGGCATGCTGTACATGACAAACACATACAGTTTCTACTTGTCAATGAAAGTAAATAAATATTTAAAAAGGAAGAAGGTCTAGACATTGCCTTTTGCACCCTCTGCTCCCTGAATAAGAATATTAATCATCTCTGCGGCGGCTCCAGCAAACCATCCAGCAGGTTAATTTTTAGTTGTGTCAGGAAGGGTAGATAATGACCTCACTGGGGCCCTAGATGCTCAGTAGGAGCCAGATGGAAACGTGGCCTGAGGGATGGTAGAAGTAGTTGCAATAGACGGAGATAAAGTTTGTGTGCAAAAAGGGCCGTATGTAGAGGCTGGGAAGAATCAGACAGACCAAATTAGGGGGGCCTCAGAGAACACTAATTTGAATTTTTCCTAAAGATGGTGAAGAATTGTGAAAATAACCTCAGTGGGAAATAACAACACCAAATTGCAATACAGAGAAATACCACGGCAGTAGTGTGCAGGGTGTGTAAGCAAGGGTAACACTGGACACAGGGAAGACAGACAAAGGTTGTGGCAAGCAGGGTGACAAAAGGTGGGAAATGGGAGCACTTATTATTTTATTTATTTTATTTTTATTTTTTAAAGACAAGTAAACATTCTCATGTATTAACAAACTCAAGAATTACAGAATGTACAAATACCTTTTAGAGAAAAACATTACTAGTATAAGATTAAGTCATGTAAAAGCTAAGTAAAAATGAAAGACTAAGGAATGGAATAGTCACAGTGAAATTGCATTTTCACACTAGGGAGACAATACGACGTTTACAAATGTACGTCCGGTTTATTTCGCTTATGAGTATTTTCTCGAGTTGCATCCATTTACCTATAAAAGCTTCTAGTTTATCTTTCTTTATGGCTGAGTAGTACTCCATTGTATAAAAATATCACATCTTTTTTATCCATTCCTCAGTTGATGGGCATTTGGGTTGTTTCCACAGTCTAGCTATTACAAATTATGCTGCTATAAACATGGGTGCACATATATCGCTGTGGTATGATGTTTTTAATTCTTCTGGGAAGATGCCCAGAAGGGGAATAGCTGGATCAAATGGGACCTCCAGTCCTCGTTTTTTGAGGAATCTCCACGCTAATTTCCACAGTGGCTGCACCAGTCGACACTCCCACCAACAGTGGAGAAGGGTTCCTTTTTCCCCACAGCCGCTCCCGCATTTGTTATTAGTTGATTTCTTGATAATAGCCATTCTTTCTGGGGTGAGATGGAATCTCAGTGTTGTTTTAATTTGCATCTCTCGAATGACTAGTGATGTTGCACATTTTTTCATATATTTATTTGCCATTTGTATTTCTTCATCTGAGAAGTGTTTATTCATCTCAGATGCCCATTTTTGGATTGGGTCTTTAAATTTGGGAGGTCTGATTTTTTTGAGTTCTTTGTATGTTCTCGATAGTAATCCTTTGTCTGAGGAACAGCTGGCAAACATTTGTTTCCACTTTGTGGGCTGTCTCTTCACTCCGTTGGTGGTTTCTCTTGCTGTGCAAAAGCTTTTTAATAAGATGAGATTCCAGTTGTTGATTCTTTGTGATAGTTCCTGTGTGATCGGGGTTTTATTCATAAAGTCTTTGCCTACACCAATGTCTTCAAGAGTTTTACCTATTCTATTTTCCAAGAGATTTAATGTTTCTGTTTTAATATTTAGATCTTTGATCCATTTTGAATTTAATTTAGTGCATGGTGAAAGATATGGGTCTAATTTTAATCTTTGGCATGTGTAGAGCCAGTTTTTCCAGCACCATTTATTAAAGAGGCTATCTTTCTTCCAGTGAATGTGTTTGGCACCTTTGTCAAAGATAAGGTGGCTTAGTATGTCTGGAGTTGTTTCTGCATTTTCTAATCTGTTCCATTGATCTTCGTGTCTGTTTTTTTGCCAATACCACACTGTTTTTATCACAGTAGCTTTATAGTATAATTTCAAATCAGGGATTGTGATGTCCCCTGCCTTGCCTTTGTTGCCCAGAATTGCCTTTGCTGTTCTAGGTCTCTTCTGGTTCCAGATAAATTTTAGGATTGTTTTCTCTAATTCTGTGAGATATATTGTTGGAATTTTGATTGGGATTGCATTAAATCTGTATAACAATTTTGGAGTATGGCCATTTTCACTGTGTTGGTTCTTCCGACCCAAGAGCAAGGGATATCTTTCCATTTTCTGATATCTTCTTCAATCTCCTCTTTCAGAGTACTGTAGTTTTCAGTGTAGAGATCTTTTACCTCCTTTGTGAGATTGATTCCTAAGTATTTCATTTTTTTGGATGTTTTGTGGAAGGTGTTGTTTCTCTAATTTCTCTTCCAGTGAATTTGTTATTTGTGTACAGGAAGGCTATTGATTTTTGAGTGTTGACTTTGTATCCAACTACACTACTGAATTTGCTTATTAAATCTAGCAACTTTTTAGTGGAGTTTTTGGGGTCTTCTACGTAGAGTATCATGTCATCTGCAAATACTGATAATTTAACTTCTTCCTTTCCAATTATTATTCCTTTATTTCTTGCTCTTGTCTAATTGCTCTGGCTAAAGTTTCCAGGACTATGCTGAATAAGAGTGGGGACAGTGGACATCCTTGTCTTGTTCCTGATTTTAGAGAGAAGGCTTTCAGTTTTTGTCCATTTAGTATGATATTGGCTGTTGGTTTGTCATAGATAGCTTTTATCAGATTGAGATAAAAACCATCTATTCCAGTTATCTGTAGGGTTTATATCATGAGTGGGTGCTGGACTTCATCAAAAGCTTTTTCTGGGAGCACTTATTTTAAAATGGTGAACCCACTGAAAAGAATTGCTGTGATGGATTTAACTGTTCCCACTTTGCTCTAGACTGAGTTCAAGTTTTCACTGTTATAACTAAGGTGTTACTAGACATTCACAACTTTACAAACTTTGCATTATCAGACCGAGTTGCCAGAGGTAGGAACACCAGGCTAATGGCACGGCTATTTTTAGATTAGTTGAAGTTTGTGATGTGCTCTTTCAAATACTTCTTCTCTAAATATTTTCAATATATTTCCTTCCCTTTTTCTTTGAAAAATACACTTAAGGTAGCTAAACACATAATCTTTCCTTTTTGACATATTCCTATAAATTTAATAATCACCGATCGTGTTTTGCATTATTTCTAACAGGTCAAAACGTGATGACACTCTTTTTGCTTGCTTACTTTTTCATGTATTCCCATTATGAACAAAATCAGAGTGTTTGATAAATGCATTAATGATTATATCTTAAACTACAACTATTATACAGAAGTCAGAACAAAGATTTTTAAAGTCTTAACATTAAAAAACAACTGTTAGAGAAAATTAAAAGTAAATGACTAAAAGCAGTGATATTTAGAATCTGAATAACACTGATTACTATACTGAAATGAAAATTATTAGGTCAAATTAGGGTGTAAATTTTTTTTTTTTTTGGTGGGTACCGGGGGTCGACCTCAGGACCTCGCGTGCCAACAGGTACCCGTGCTGCTGAGCGATATCACCGGCCCCTTTTTCGTATGTGGGTTCCGGGAGTCAAACTCGGGCCCTCGTGCTTGCAAGGCAGGCGCTTACGCCGCTGAGCCATCTCACCGGCCCTAGGGTGTAAATTTAATGCTGGATAGAATTCCTTTGGGTTAAGCCTCTTAATTTGATGAAGGCACTGAGTTGAAATGCAACTTATTTTAAGTCATATAAACAAATTTTGAAAGAAACTCTATGATGAGAAAATGTGAATTATGAAAATGCCTTGTATTATGAAACATTCTTTATGGCTGTCCTACTGTGTAAGGCAAAAGAGCCACTGGATGGAATGGTAGCACATTTCTAAAGTGAGAAAAGCTGCTCGGGTGGAAATGTCAAAAGAGATCAAACCAACCAGTTGTGATAGAATTTTGAGGTTGTCCAGCTGCACATGAAGTAGATTTGCACATTTTTGTCATGTGATCAACATAAATTTGTTTATCTGTGTTTATATTCACAGTTCTCCCAACCTGATTTACTTCATGTTCTCTCTCTATTCAGTTTCAGATGTTCCCATGTGGTTTACGCTTGGCTTAGTTTCCCTGCTTTGAAAGACTCAATTAATGAAATATTCCACCTGTTTAATAATAGCATTACTGTATGGGAAGGGGGTTTGGGGAAGGGGAAGAGGGGACAAGAGGCGGAAATAAAAATGATAATATGCAGTATATATGTGTCAGTTCCCCAAGATGAATGTAATTAGTATGCACTGCAAACGCGTACCAATATAAAGAAAAGAAGAAAAATAATGACAGCGTTACCCTAGCGTCCAAACAAGGTGTGCTGGTCACGCTGCCCCTTCTGAGAATTCTTAGACCGCTTTATGTGTTGTATCGGCTTTGCGTCCCTGTGACAAGATACTTGAGAAAATCAACTTAAGCAGAAAACTTTATTTTGGCTCCTCGTTTCAGAGGTTTTAGGCCTCCGCTGCTTGGCCCCATCACTGTGGGGCCGCGATGAGGCGGAACATCACGGCGGGAGCGCGGGTGCAGCAAGGCTTTTCAGCTCCCGGTGGCCGGGAAGCAGCGGGAGAGAGGCGGGCAGGGCAGGGACGCCCACGAGGCACACCCTCAAGGGCGCCTCACCTCCTGCAGTTTCCATCACCTCCCAATAGCGCCATTGGCTGGGGAGCCAGCCTGCAACATGCCATCCTTCTGGGGACAGTTATGATCCAAACTGTGACCCACGCCCTCCTCTCTCTGATGGGCTCCAGCAGCTCCTTGCGCTCAGCATCTCAGATGCTTAGGTAGATTAGATGGACCCTGACCCGGCGGAAACGCCTCTGGGCTGGTCGGGAGCGCAGGAGGTAACCTGCACCGCGAATCTTCCCCGCACGGCTCCTCGGGCATGCTGGGGCCTGGTGATGGTAACTGTGGCTAACGTGGATGCACTCGGCACTCCTGGTCTAATGAAATGGCACAGCCAGGAAAAACCGTACAGCTGACTGCTTGCTAATCACAAAATGCTTCCAAACTAATTGGTGAATGACTGAGTTGCTGACAAGAGCGTCGGTATGGTCCCCTTCCAAAAAGCACACACACACAGCAACTCAAACCAACACACCCCTCCAGCCTTCCTGTTGTAGCAGTGTTACAGCTCATAAAAAATGTTTGCAGCTCTTAGAAGGTGTTTACAGCTCCCAGTAAGCATTGCAGCAGACCGAGGCCAACAAACCGAGCAGCACCGGGGTTTTGGAGGCAGGTGTGCAGCTTTACTCATGCCCGCGGGCTTGGCTGGGATCCTTCACCAAAGACCCAAGCCCCAGCTCTCAGGGAACAGGATTTTTACAGGATTTACAACCAAGTAGGAGGTACAAGAACAGAGCGTTTGCCATTAGTTGATTGGACAGAAAGTTACACTGATTTTCACCTTCTTTGCACATAACCAAGACAAGTTAGAGGTACACGAGTGGCCAAGAAAGTTACGCTGAATTCTACCTTCTTAGCATACAGCAGAGGCAGGGACGAGAGGTTACATGAGTTTGGAAAAACAAACTCAACAGAGAACAAAAGGCTTATTGAAGGTCAGGAAGAGGGATGCTGAAGGGCGGGGAGGGGGTGGGGAGTGGGATGTCCTGCCCGGGAGCAAGGGTTTTTTCTGCTTTAGTCCTACTGTCCTGTTTCCCTGGGACCTTTTTATTTCTCCACTATCGGTCAGCCAGACTTAGAGTCTACACTGGCCCCCCTAGGGGTTTTCTCAGACCTTGCCACAGGTCCCTGGCACCCGCTTTCAGCAGTGGGGAGAGGTCTCTCACTGACCGTGTTTATTAAGGACAGGTTACACGCTTGGCACTCTGGCGCCATTTGGCTGGATTCAAATACTGTCTCTACCAGGTAGGAGATCTGTGGGCTCATTCGTCTTTCTTTGTCTTGATTTTCCTGAAACGGATATATACGGTAACGCATTTATTTCAAGGATTGTTTTGAGCCTGATGAATCATGTAAAGCATTTAGAGGAGAACTGGTATGTAGTAGGCGTACTAAGTGTTTATTCCTTAGTTAGCTTTACTAATGGTTGAATACTTTACCATCGCTCCCCTTTCAGCATCACACTAGATGACACTGCTGGGCAAAAACAGGTCATCACTGTGGATACGGTTTCTGTCCATTCAGAACAGGGTGAGAACTGGTTGTGCGGTAGTTGAGAAACTTTCTCTTCTTCTCTTCTCATCATGTTTTATTTTATTTTGTTAAAAAATTATTTTTAAGGCCGGTGTGGTGGCACACACCTGTAATCTCAGCACTCGGGAGGCTGAGGCAGGAGGATTGTTGCGAGTTTGAGGCCAGCCTGGGCTACAAAGTGAGTTCAAGGCCTGACTGAACTGCATAGTGAGACCCTGTCTCAAAAAATTATTTTTATTAGTACATGTTGGCAGAACATAATGATTACATTTTCTTGTCTATCTTTTATTTTACACTTTATTTATATAAAATGTATTTATATAAAGGGGTTTTTCATATAAGAGAAACCGTGCTATATTTAATCTTGTGTGTCTGGTTTATTTCACTTAATTTTACGATCTCAAAGTGCATCCATTTTCCTACAAATGACTCCAGTTTATCCTTCTTTAAGGATAAGCAGAGTAGTACTTCACATTTTTAATTCATTCATCTGTTCATGGACATACAAGCTGCTTCCAAGATTTAGCTATTACCAATTATGCTGCTATAAACATGGATATGCATACATCAGAGTGGCATGATATGTTAAACTCTTTCTGTGAGATGCCCAGCTAGGTCAAATGGAACCTCTAGTGTTAGCTTTTTGAGGAATCTCCACACTGATTTCCATAGTGGTTGTACCAATTTACATGCCCACCAAGAGTGTAGAAGTGTTCCTTTTTCCTCCTGCAGCCTCGCTGGCAATCGTTACTGTTTGATTTCTTGATGACAGCCATTCTTACTGGGGCGAGATGGAATCTCAGTGTTGTTTTAATTTGCATCTCTTGAATGGCAGTGATGTTGAACATTTTTTCATGTATTTATTAGCCATTTGTCCTTGTTGATGTGAGAAGTGTCTGTTCATTTTTCAGATGCTCATTTTTAACTCTTTACATTTCTTCATATGTTTTATTTTAAATTGGTTTCCAATGCTTAAAAATCATGGGTTACAAATGAAATTCCACATGTCTGGAATTCTTGGGACGTGTATGGAGCTGGCAGCTCTGGGGTCGTATTTTGGCACAGCCGCTGTCCAACGGAGCCCGGGGAGGTTCTTCTGTTCATGCCAGGCCCGCGTGGCTTTTGTCATGTGCCTGCTATTTGAGTCTGCTGTCCTAGAACCAGGGTCACCTAAGCGTATCCCTTTCTCTATATCATAAAAACTTTAAAATTCCATAAAAACATTTTTTTGCCTGTTGTACTTTGTCAGATTTTTTTGAAAATGATGTTTGTGTTTTATTTTTGTCTTTGAGTTTGTCTTATCCACAGTAGGTTACACTCTCCCTCTTTGGATTGATGAAGTCAGGTGACATGAGTGAAGATGATTCTAACTCATCTACAGGAAAGAATTGTTTAAAATATACAGTTGAGAAAGAATGTATAATCGATGAAGTCAAATAAGCTATATGATCTTTGCGGACAGTGTTATATACTAGAGATGGAATTCTGTTTATGTCAGCTGCCTGGCAGAAATGATGTGAGAAGCACCCCTAAATAAATGACCTATATTTGAGTTTCCATTCTTCCTTGCCAGTCATAACGACCTTGAACAAATTATTTAAAACCCACGGGCCTATTTCTACTTTAGCAAAAATATCTGTAATAGCTATTCTTCTGGTCTGGCTATGAGTGTTAAATGAGATCTGAAACATTTATTGGTTATAGAAATAATTTTAAAATGTGTGATTTTAAGTGTGATTCCATTTATTTATTTATGGATGAGACTATCAAGGGTCCAGAAGAACTTGCTACTTCATGGGAAAGCAGAGTTAGAACTCAAATCTTAGGAATCTTCGTTAGTAGAATTTTCACTGAAATATTATTCCCACTGTTCCTAAGTATGACTGAAAGATTAAGGAGAAAAATATGTTTCTGTAGATGGAATAAATCAGCAATCTAGTAAATCTGCTTTAGTTATTATCGCAGTGACTACACTGTGATCACCCTAGTATATAAAAGAAAATCAAAGGATAGAAGGAAATGAATGTTTCATTTAGAAAAAAAAAAAGCTTCTCTTTAAAAAATATTTATATTGAATAAGAGACATATTGCAAACTTTGAGGTCAGGCTCATATTGGTGAAATTCTGCAGTTGGTATCTAGGTAAATTGTCTTTGTTTTTGTCTTAAGAAATGTTCCCTTTTGGCCTCATTTATATGAAGCAGATGAATGTTTTTAAAATGAACTATCTGAGCTTAGACCTCTGGATATTTGGAGGCAGAATGAGGTTTTGAAAATCAGACCTTTGTGGAAACTGCATCTTCCATATACACTGTAGGCTCGGGTAGGTTACTCTGAGTCTCCTTTTCTCACGTGCAAAGTGGAGATTCTGTTTCGCACGGAGTACACCAGAAAATGCACCGCCGACGTTTTAGCACATTGTCATTCGGTTGTTTATTCAATCTACGGCTGGAGTTTGAAGCTGGATCTTAAGGTTTATCTCTCCTGGGTCCTCCAATCTACAAATAAGGGGAATCCCAAGAGGCCAAACTAATAAAAATGTTAATATGCTCTGGTTCCTTTGATTCTTACATACTTTTACAAACAAGATTTCTTTAAAAGACCAGATATATGTATTTTAACAAAGATAAAATTATATAATGCATATTTCTGGTAATGCAATTTTGGAAATGGGAATATGTATAATAAGACTTTATAATGCTGTCAAATTCTATCAAAAGTATATTGGGAAAATTTATGCAAATATTTGAATGTAATCCTAAACTGCTAAGAGAAAATATATTACTTTATCACCTAGTGAGTACCATAAAATCTAAATATAAGATTATCTGGAGTAAATGAGGTCAAAATTTCCTAGTAAGTGAAAGCACAGATTACAAAGCAGGCTTCATTCCCTGAAACTTATCCTTGTTAATATAGGAAGGAGAATAACAATGTATCGCAGCTACACATAAACATAGAAAACATGAAAAAAAATTTTTTTTCTTTTAGCCTTCAAAAGCTGAATCAATTTTATGGAAAAATTGGTACAGCTCTTCCCCGGCAATCAGCTGGGACATACACGTGCATAATCTGCCCCTAGATATGGCACTGCTTAGAACCTGCTCTTTGAAAAGACGACAGCTCAAAGCATTTAGAATACAGTTTTCAACCCTGACACTGTCACTATCCCCTCCCTCAAGGCACAATGAGAGGATGGCAAAAGCCTTTAAAAACACCACTGTTAATTTAAAAATAATTTTTTTTTTCTAGTGACAGGTTCTTTTTGTGTCCTAGGACTACAGGGATCTTCCCACTGTCAGTACTGACACATCCGAGCTACCACTTCTAGCTTCTACCTCACTGCATGGTTTCCTGCCACAGTAGCTTATCAAAGACTTTAATTAGAAGGCTAAAGTGAGGATATTTTGCTTTAAATGTATTTCTTTAAAATTTCCCAAGCTATAAATTAGTTTGAGTATGACTTTTTTCTTTCTTTCTTTTTTTTTTTTTTTGAGATGGGGTTGCACTATGCAGTTCAGGCTGGCCTTGAACTCACTGTGTAGCTCAGGCTGGCCTTGAACTTGCAGCAATCCTCCTGCTTCAGCCTCCTGAGTGCTGGGATTACAGGCATGTACCACCACACCCTGCCAGAGTATGACATTTGTTTTACCCATTTAAAACCACTCACAAGGGCTAGTGATATAGCTCAGTGGCATAGGCGCCTGCTTGGCAAGCGGGAGGTCCTGAGTTTGACTCCCAGTACCCACATATAAAAACAAAACAAAACAAGAAAACCACTCGCAAAATAACACTTTATGAATGAAAGTACTTTTTTTTTGAAGCAAAGTAAATATTGATGCAAGAAGGATGAGGGAGGATGAGTGGAAAGACAGAAGAGAATACAACACTTTGAGTGCTTATACTTTTGGTCTCAAAGATTGGAGATCCTAAAATACATCATAAGCTTTTCGGATGAAATGGGTTTTACGAGATTATTTAGGGTCAAATAATATAATATATTCCAAAGTAAAAACAGAGAAATGCTGAATAGTTAGACAAGGTCTTAATTTACTTAATGATATTTTCTATGCCACCCATAAAGGAAGAGAAAAATCCAGCCTGCGATATTCAAACAGATGGAGTGGTGACGAATTTATCTCCTTATAAAAAGTCTGCTGTGCACATTTGAAAATCTAGCTATCCAATGTCACATTATTTTGCGTCCTAATTTAATTGTACGTGGGGAATGGTATTTGGATTTTTGCTTACTTATTTTTATAGGACACAACAAAAGATGAAGGTACTGAGGCCGAAGCCAGCAGGATGAGTAAATTAAGAAGGACAAGAAAGAAAGTCACGCGACCACATCTCTGTTCCACTCAAGTGGGAGAGACGCACACATCCAGTTCAAATGGTATCTGACTCCTCCGATCTCTCAAAAATGGGGTGGGTGGTGATGATCTCTGTTGGTATTTTCTCCCCATAAATACTTTCTTTTTTTCTTTGCGAGAAGCAGAAGAACAATGAAGTGAAATTTCCTGCCACATAAGTGACAAAAAGATGACAAGTATATAATATTTCTATGTAAATATTCAAATAAAGAATCAAAATATTCAGAATTTAAGGATGGTGAGAACTAGGATGATTCTAATGGGTAAAAGAGGGGAGGAAGCAGAAGAACAAAAGTGAGTATGAAGAGAATCACTTCTCTGAGGTGAGAAGGAACGCAGAGATCTTTACAGAGGGTTTGGAAGGCAGAGCACGAGAGAGACAGTTTTCTTAGCACGGGCTGCAATTCTAGCTGGACGACAACAGGGGTGAATCAGTGCTGAATCTGGGCGTTAACTTGGACGACAGCAAACTCGGTGCTCGGAGCGGTGGTGTTCCAAGGCAGAGGCAGGAGGACTGCGGCACAAGGTGACAATAAAGAACAGGCAGACTTTTCATAGGGCTTAGGACTTGTGGCTATGGTGGACCACTCTTACTGTCCTTCCTTTGGCTTGTCACTACCTAGGACTCACCATTTTCTCAAGTATTCTTACCCATCTCTTTCTCTCTCATTTTTTTTTGGGGGGGTGGTGCCAGGCCTTGTGCAGGACCTGGTATGTGTTAGGCCTAACCTCCTGTTCCCTCTCCATATTGTATAAAAGACAATTGAAAACAATGGCCACATGTTTTAATATTTTCCCTTATTGCTACAGAAACGACCAGAAACCAAACATTGTGCCAGAAACTGGGAGACATGAGCAAACCTGCTGAATCTCACCTGTCACACGGCGATAAGAACTCCCAGGATCCAACTACAGTGATAAAAATATCACCTCCTAAAATAACAACCAGTGCTCTGGCTGGTGAATTTAACACAAACTCTGGTAAGGAGTAACTGCTAAAGTTTCTGGAACAAATGGGCGTATGGTTCTAGCCACTACTTCCAAATTCATGTTGGAAGTAGAGATAATGTAATCTTGGCTGAGAAATTCTACCCTGACAGTCATAATGCAAAATAATTTCTAAATCTATAATTTTTAAAGTACACTGCAGTTTTCTTTACCCTCTAGGCTGCTTATCTGAAAAATGTAGGAGTTGCATTAGAAAAGCTCTCAAGTCCCTCCTCCCTCCCTCCCTCTCTCCTTCCCTTCCTTCCTTCATTCATACATGGGATTGAACCCAGGGCCTTTCCATGGAGCCACATCCCTAGGCTGCCTGCTTACCTGCCTTCCTTCCTTCCTTCCCGCTCTTCTCTCTCTCTCTCTCTCTGTCATTTTATATTTTGAGACAGGGTCTCTCTAAGTCATTAAGGTGCCCAGGCTGGGCTGGAATTTGTGATCTTCCAGTGTACTGGGATTATAGGCATGCATATCCATGCCCACCTTCAAGTCTTTTCTAAAAGTGAAATTCTGTTATTCTAAGTCTGTGAGTTACTGATTGTGATATAACTATTTTGGTACATGAAGTGTATCGGTTAAAACTCTTTTGGATACTAGATAAAAACATAAACATAGAAATATAAAAATCAGCAATCAAGATGTGTATATGAAATTTTGATAAGGTATTTTTTTTTCTTTGTGCTACCTACTTTGAGTTTTTCCAAAAACAATGTATTTTTTCAAAGTTAAGCCCCTCTGCACACCCCTCCTACACTACCGTTGTTGCTGTTTTTCATGCATTGTACCTGCTTATTGTTCTACCTGACCTTCCACACTGTAGGCTAAGGTGATATGGCCAAGGGTGAGGTCATGCTGGTACATGCGGGGTGGTCTCCCTGCAGCCCTGTGGCTGAAGGAATGTGTGCTCTTGGGAAGGAGCGTGGCCTCCCAGGTATACAAAAGCCAAATATACCACAGTGTACCCTCAATAACGTACTTTCCACTAAAAAAAATTGGTATTTCTGAAAGCCTAACTGTCTTAGTTACTTTCCTTGTTGCTGAGACAAAATATCCTACACCCAAAGTTAAAGGAGGAAATCTTTATTTATGTCACAGTTTGTAGAGGTTTCAGGCCGTAATCAACTGGCTCCAAGGCAGGGTGGCACATGGCAGAGGGCATAGCAGAGCAGAAACAGTTCATGGTGGGCAGAAGGTAGCAAAACATGCAAGGGATGACCATAGCTCTTTCTATCCCTTATATCTTATCCAGGTTATTCAGGGCAGGTAGCACTCACACCCTTAATCCTAGTGCCCTTGAGCCTAGCATTGCACCATGAAGCAATTCCAGTGTCACACACTCTAGATCCAGCCACCTCTGAAAAAGCCCCACCTATGACTGCATGAGGATTTAGGGGGGACATCTACACCCAAACTATAACATTCCACCTATGGCCCCCCAAAGACTCATGCACAAACCTTTATGTGAAAGGCATTTAGTCCATCTCCAAGAGTTGCCAAAGTACTAACAGTTTCAGCATTACAGAAAAGTCCAAGTCCCAAGTCTCTTCTGAGATTTAAGGCAAACTCTTAGCTGTGAGCCCCTGCACAAATGAAAAGAAAGTTAAATACTTCCAACATTCAATGACATAAGATAGACATTTCTATTCCAAAAGTTACAAACAGGGGATAGCAAGAAATGGGAACAAAGCAAGACCAAAATCCAGGAGGGCAAACATTAAGACCTGGAGTTCCATGTCCAGCAAGCAAAGCAATCTGTGGCATGATGTGAACTATAAAGAGCTTGGGTGGCTCCTCCCTTAGGACACTGCCAGTGGTTGTAAAACCCATGGCTTGTCTCTTGGGCCAGATCTGTTCCCTTCTTTCATTTTTCCTCAGATGATTCACATTTTTGGCTTCTCAAAATTTTTGGTGCAGTCTCCACTGCACCTTCAGTTACACACTCACAGCTTCACACACTGCCCTCTCAGGGGCACACTGCCTGGCCTCCCAGGCCTTCTTCTGAAATCTGTGTGGAAGCCTTCCTGACCCCACAACTCTTGCATTTTGCATGTACCAAAAACCATCACCACATGGATGATGCCAGTGTCTGCCACCAGCTGGAGCAGCAACCAGGCTTCCTTCTCTTTTGACTGTAGGGGTTGAGTGCCTTGATTGCTGAGCACTCTGAACCCAATCCTGAGGAACAAAATTCTCTATGCTTCTGTCATTGTGGAACATGGTGCTCTGAGGCTCTCTTTTCTTTTCTTTTTTTTTATGGGTACCGGGGGGTCAGGACCTCGCGCACCAGCAGGTGCCCGTGCCGCTGAGCGATATCACCGGCCCCTTTTTCCTATGTGGGTTCTGGGAGTCGAACTCGGGCCCTCGCGCTTGCCAGGCAGGCACTTACGCCGCTGAGCCATCTCACCGGCCCAAGCCATCTCACCGGCCCTGAGGCTCTCTTTTCAAAGCAAAGTCTTTCACCTTTGCAACTCTGAGGCCACAGAGGCTGGAGTCCTGTTGATTCTTGTGATGCCCTCAGGCCATCTCTTCTGTTGTCTTCTTCTGAAATACTTGGCTTTTCCTTGCTAGCCTTTTCAGCAACCAATTTCTCCTCTGTTCCACCTTTGTAGGCCACAACTTTACTGGAGCTTCCTTTCTGACCAAATTCAAAACATTTTAAATCATTCCATTGGGCTCTTTGCTGTTGATTATCAACATAAATCTGGCTAAAAGCCCCCAGCTGTAGCCATGCTACCACCTCAACACTGGACTGCCTTGAAATTTCTTCTGCCAGATTAATTAGTTAACCACCCTTAATCTCAGTCTCAGACAGAGGCTCTGGACATGAGCAAAATGCAGATAAACTTTCTGCCAAGGCATAACATACATCATCTGGAATCCAACAGCCAATGCAGTCCTTCTTCCCAGCAGAAACTTCCTGAGCCGGGTCTTTAGTGGCATAATTTCTGTCAGCATTCTAGTCTTCTGATCTCTGTTCAAAATCTCCCATTAAGAACAGCCTAAGGTGCTCCAGCTCTGCTTTTTCAGCTGTCATCTTGGAACCTTTTCAAACTCTTCCCACAAGCCAGTCCCAAGGGCTCTTGAACCACCTGGTCAGGTACAGTTACAGCAACAACCCCACTTCTCTGGTACCAAATTCTATCTTAGTTACTTTTCTTTTTGCTACTTTTCTTGTTCCAACACCCAAAGTTAAAGGAGGAAAAGCTCACAGTTTGTAGAGGTTTTGTAGAGTCCATAATCAGCTGGCTCTAAGCAAGGCGGCATGGCAGACAGGTATAGCAGAGAAGAAATAGTTCACAGTGGGCAGCAGGTAGCAAAGCAGTAAGGGGCAACCACAGCTCTTTCTATCCCTTATAACTTATCCGGGCTACTCAGGGCGGTAGCACTCACACCCTTAATCCTAGTGCCCTTGAGCCTAGTATTGCACCATGAATCAATCCCAGTGTCACACACTCTAGATCCAGCCACCTCTGAAAAGCACCACCTATGACTGCTTGAGTCTTTGGGGGGACAGCTAGACACAAACCACAGCACCAGCTGTCAGTCAATCTGCCTTTTATAAGTGGCCATGGCTTGTTCTCTGTAACTGAAATGTGCCCTCATTGTCACTGAACACAGACAACGTTTCTCCAGGACCTGCTACTTACTATAGAGCTTTGAGTTTTTTTTTTTTTAATGTTCTCTTATTTTTTCCCTCTAAACACTCACAGCAGTAAAAACTTCCTCTATAAAAGCACATTGATTTAATTTATTAGTCTTCTGGGAGATAGGAAAGGAGAGCACCTCTCAGGAATCACATTGTAAGAAAAACAAATGAGGCCCCGAACTGGTGGTGATCTGCCTGCTGTTCACCATGTGTGGCTGGGAGGGTCTAACCAAGAGGTTTAACTGTGGGTAACAGGTATGATTTACTTGAAGAAATGGGATTTAAACAATGATACAGCAAGATCAGCTGATGCCTTGAGAATGAAATTAGATTGGATAGGATTTCGATAATTGGTGAAAGAATTAAAAATTTAAATGAAAATTTTGAATGGAAAGACACATTCTAAAATATATGGTGCAGATTTTTACTTATTTATTAGACAAGGTCAAACTACAAAGGAGGGATTAACTCATGTACTTGTACACCCATATAACTACTAAAGCAGTATTTGTTGAGTGCCTATCATTGGCTGGCACTGCTACAGGCACCGAGGAAATAGCAACAAGTAAAACTAAGCCTCTACTGTCTTGGGGCCAAGAAGCAAAGTGGGGTAACAGACAGGAGAGGGGATTGTACAACATGACATGCAGGAGGCCCTACATGGAAACAGAAAATACTGAAGAAAATACAAATGAATGACACACTCTCACTGGCTGCATGTGTCTCTCCAACATTCTTATGTTGAAGTCCTACCCAAGGGGCCTCAGAATATGACTCAGTTTGGAGACAGGGTCTTGGAAGAGGTAGTTAAGGTTAAATGAGGTCAGTAGGATGGGCCCTAACCCAACGTAACTGGTGTCCTCCTAAGAGGAGATCAGGACAGACACGCGTAGAGGGATAGTCATGCGAATATGCCGGCAGATGATCCAGCCAAGGAAGGAGGCCTTGGAAGATACAACCCGCCGACATCTTTCATCTTCAACTTCTGGCCTCCAAAACAGTGAGAAAAGAAATCTCTGTTTCAGCCTCGTAGTTGGGATATTAATTATAGCAACCCCAGCAAACTGATAATTATATTCACGGTTCAGTCACCTTATGGGTATTAAAGAGAATCAGGAATTGGACAGGGCCACACGGCCATGAACTCTCATAGATTTAATATTCTGTCTTATGATATTATTCCAACTTTGCATTTGATGGTGTATTTTTTACCCATAGTTTTCCTACTCAGTAATTTAATGTTTTATGAGGGCAGGGATTTTTCTGGCGACTTCCTAGATATACATCCAGTACGAAGAGTAGGTGGTGATGAAAAAAAAAATCTATTTTGAATTGGTGAATACTTTTATTTTAAAATAATACATATATCTTGCAGAAAATTTAGAAGATACAAATAAAGGAAATAACTAGTAAGATTACCTGTCATACTACTACTAGTGAACCAATAAAATTATCATTTTTATAGGAGAGGCCTTCTTTACAGTTTATACATAATTGCTTATTATGTTTAGAATATTGACCATTTGAAAATTTGCTTATTATAAAATGCTCATAAATTGTATTTTATTTAAGGAGCATTATTCAATTTGGGCCAAATTCCCAATATTTCAGAAAAGCTTGGGAACACCAAAACTACTAATTTAGCATGAAACATTGTAATTGCTATGGCTCATTTATGTTAAATGGAAAGGAGTTATAAAGCTTCAGGAATCTCAGAGTAGCCAAACATATCAGTGACAGGACATTATATTTAATGTATTTGCACAGGTAGAACCAGTAATTTGTTTTCCTCATGCTTCACGTATTTAAAATCTACTTAATCTATGTTTTTAAGCTTCCAATCTTTATGCTCACTTTTAAAGCCTAATTATATCTTGGAAAAGGATACTCAGGAATCACTTTAAACGATAGCCATTCAGTGTCAGATGTGATGGATCGATGGTGCTCAGGGGCAGGTCTGATGGGATGAGCGTCTTCCAGGCTTAGAGTGACTGTGCATGGTAAGCAGCACTTGCGTGGTGTTTGCTGTCTGCCAGCAACTGTTGAGTAAATTATTTGATCTGTGTAACAAGTCCATGTGGTGGCTACTGTCCTCTCAGTGGAAAAGCAGAGGAAAAGAGAGGGTGAGGAAGTTGCCAGGCAAAGGCAATATTTGGAAGGATACCGTACTACTGCTCTGCACTGCTGTACTACCGCTCTCTGGGGCTCCAGTAATTAACATTTACAACTGGAACTCTGCGCCTGGGCCTCCTATGCACTAATGGATGTGCTTACGTGTTTTGTGGTCATGAGCCGCTCATCAAGACTCGTGAAGCCCAGACCCTAGTTTTCATCTCGACAGTGAACTGTGGTGACTTGGGGTATCTCTTTGTGCCTCTGGGACTCAAGCTAATGAACTGGTTAGATTAGGTGATTTATCTCCAGTTTTAGAATTTGCAGACTATTTAAAAAGTCTTGAAAAGGACATTTTATTACATTTCTAATTTTATAAGAGTATGCAATTCAAATTTCTCATCTACACGCTTATTAAAAAGAACACCAACTGTTACGCAAATATGTTCTAATTTCCACAAGCAAAGGAATGTTCAGTAAGTACCTACACACGCTGTGATGTTGCTGCATCCTTATGCAAGCTATGTTAATTTAACCTGGTCCCCGGATAAACAGTGTCCTAGGCTGTTTTGATACAGTGTTCTTGGGAAGATGGTAAAGGCAGGGTGGGAAAGGTAAGATGTCCAAGGGGAAGTGTGATTCCCGTGAGGGACAGGGGATGAGTTCTGCTAATGACCATAATGACTAGTTCACTAGACTCAAGTCTCCTTTTGCTTCTCAATAATCGTAATTGTGACTTTGAACACCCTTTATTTTATAGATCATGCTAGAAACAGCACTCAAATTTTGACTCCACCTCAACTTTCTTCTAAAATGAAGCATATTAAGCAAGAGATGGCCAAAAATCACCTCCAGTTTGTGCGTTTTGAAGCAACAGACCTACACGGTGTGTCTAGATCCAAGACCATCCCTGCACACTTCTTCCAAGTGAGTTTTACACACAGTTATAACTGAATGCAATTTCATGACCATTAGCAAGCAAATGGGCCTTATTATTTGTCCTTATTTTCTTGTAATCTACACAGCAATTCAAGCTGAAAAACAATAATTTATCTTGTGTTTCCCCTCGTCCCTCTCCAACACATTATTGTTCCCCAAGGGGCTTAACATATACTTTCAGCTCTCAAACAACAATTCCTATACCTAATAGAAACAGAAAACCAATTAAGACTGGTAATTTTAGCCCTCTTGCCTTGAATAATTTCCCTCCACAGAATTATCTTCTTTTCTTATTGCAATTATGAAGATTACATTTTATTTGACATGAGAAAATTGCAACAGAAAACCCAAGAGCAAATATGAAAGGGAAAAATGATTAAGTAGAAAGAGTTTTCAAGATCAAAAAGCATATCCCTGTCAGCTCTAATTCTGATAGGAAAATGCCCTATTGTTGTTGGATGACTTAATGAATATTAAGTTCTTGAAAATAATGATATCAAGAAACATTGCATTTTGCAATATGTTTTAATACTTGCTAAGATTTTAGGGGAGTCTGTTTATGTATTTATTTTAATACCTGATTTGCTGTGATATTTAAACATCAAATTTTTAGGAAGGGACATCAGCCAGCACTATTTAAGAAAGTATAAAAGTTAAGCATTCTTTAAGCTTAACTACTTTTTGAATGTCATACTTTTATCACTTTAGTATTAAATTGTATATTTTCTTATTTGCTTCTACTGGGGGAAGCAGAGTATCTTCAAAACAAACTTTTTGAAGGGTTCTAACATGTTTACATTTGTTTCTAAGACATTCGCTGGATTCGACTATAGATACCTTTTCTTCATTCAGTTAAGAATACATGGCCACTAATTCTGATAACAAAGATGAACTTTACTGTGGGCGGGTCCTGAAGAAAATTCGCATGAACCTCTCCTGATCAGTAAGGAAACACACAGCCCCTGAAATTCACGCACTTGCACAGACTCGGTGTAAACCTGTTATTCAGTCTTTTTTCAAATCCTAATAATTTATTTCACTGATGACATTACTTTGGTTCCCCTGTGGAACATCTTTACAAAACATAACTTAATATACTGTCTACATATGCTGAAGATTGGCATAATTTTTTTTTTTGAGACATGGTCTTGCTGTGGTTGAGGCTGGTCTTGAACTCATGGCGATCCTCCTGCCTCTGCCTCCCGAGCATTGGAATTACAGGCCTGTGCCACCACAGTGGGCTCTTTTGTTGTTGTTGTTTTCCTTTTGTTTGCTTTGTTTTTGAAGATGGATATAGTTAACACGAAAAGAAAATTTCTAAATTTTCAAATTGCTATTCAAAATATTTTCCATTAAATAGTTTAATAGCCGACATATCAGGATGCCCCTTCCCTTTCTTTCTGGAGCTTAGATAGGAAAAAGTGTAGCATGGAATTTTGATATGCTCATCACACACCTCTCAATCGACACGTTTATTCTTTTTTTTTTTTTGTGGGTACTGGGGTTTGAACTCAGGACCTCGCACGCCAGTAGGCGCCCGTGCCACTGAGCGATATCACTGGCCCTTTTTTTGTATGTGGGTACTGGGAGTTGAACTCAGGACCTGGCGCTTGCTGAGCAGGTGCTTATGCTGCTGAGCTATCTCACCGGCCCAATATGTTTATTCTTAAGTCTCCATTTTTTAATAACTCACTTGCTCATTTCATGACCTAGTTATTTTATTGTCATTTAATGCTCAGAGCATCTATATATATTTTTAACAAAGCGGTTTAAATTCATTTGGGAATGTTTGAAGGTATAAATCATAATGAATATATGCACCCTGAATATTTGTAATTTAAATTAAATAACTTTTTAGGGAAGATTTATTGTGAATAGATATTAAAAGCAGGTTTATCTGTGCAAGCTCAACGCGTGTGTTTGTCTACACAGACAATTTGAGATGGGAAACTCATTAGATGAAGTGAGGCGTCCATAGTTCAAGTCTGCCTAGGTTTTAGCAGACAGTAATTTAGATCTTTATAAGAATAATTTTAAAACTTTTTTGTAGTAAATAAAATGTCAATTTGGGCATTATTAAATTAGACCAGGAGAGATAGCATCATTCATCTGCTCTGCATAGAGGCGGAGGGGGGGCTCGGAAACGTCACAGAAGTCCCGGGCTGCTCTGAAACTTTGAGACAGGCGGTGCCCGGAGGGGACGGGGTCTGCGACTGTCCGCTCCCAGCTCCGTGCCCCTGTCTCTTGCTCTACTGCACCCATTGCCTCCAGCTCACCTCTCCTATTTGCTTTGATTATTTCTTTGAGCTTAGTTCTTACTAAAAGAATAAGCTGGGGGTGGCGAGGAGAGGGGCACTGTAGATTGAACCAGGGCCTTGGCACTGAGCTGCATCCCCAGCCCTTTTCTATTTTAGTTTGACACAGGGTCTTGCTAAATCACTGAGTTGCCCAGGCTGGGCTCAAAGTTGCAATCCTCCTGGCTCAGCCTCTCAGAATGCTGGGATGACAGGTATGTAGCACTGTGAAATAATTGATTTTTTTAAAAAAGTATCATTTAGTAAAAATAAAGACTTGTATAATCGGAAATAGCACAATGAGTAACCCACGATAAAATGGTGTTTATGTTTTTTAAAGAGCTTAACAAATGTTAAATATCTTATGGATATTAGCACATTTAAGTCTTTTAAAAAATTCTTTCTTTTTATTAGTATATATAGCAGAATGTAATGATTGCATTCATCGTGGCAAGCTGGTACATGTACACAAAACATCTTAATTCTTTTGACTTTCCCTTCTCCTTCCTTCTTTCTCCTCCCCCGTCTCTTGGTCCACTTCCTATTTACAGAGGATCAATCTTCTTGTTTCCTATTGCCTATCTTTTATTTTGGTCTTTGAATTTTTTACCCTGTGGCTTTCTCATATAAAAGAAACCGTATGATATTTAATCTTATGGGTTTGACTTATTTCACTTAACACTGTCTCAAGGTGTACCCGCTTTCCTACAAATGACTCAGATTCATCCTTTTTTATGGCAGTGTAGTGATCCATTGTGTAAAGACCACATTTTCTTTATCCACTCACTGTTGATGGACATATAGGCTGCTTCCAAGCTTTAGCTATTATGAGTAGCACATTGAAATCTTTCAGCCAAATTATAGTCAGTCTTTTGTTGTTTTTTATTGTTGTTGTTTGTTGTTGTTTTTGTTTGAGAGAGGGTCTCTCTATATACTTAAGGCTGCTTTTGAACTCATTATGTAGCTCAGGCTAGCCCTAAATTCACAGGTGATCCTCCTGCCTCAGCCTCCTAAGTGCTAGGATTATAGGTGTGGGCCACCACATCCATCTATACTATCTTTGTTCTAGCCAAAGAGTGCTTTTTATTTAAATTAAATGGAGATAATGTGGGTTCTTTCTGTCTTTGATCTAATTGAAAGATGACATACTGTTACAGAATTCAGAACTAATTCTTGGGTTATTTCAAAAGGTAACCTTTATTGTGGTCCAAATTTCAGTTGTCATAAGGTTTTGAATTATTCTGCAAGAATTTTTATTGAGTTTGGAGTGATCTATATTGAGGTGTGAAGTTGCTCCAGTATTTTACATCTGTTGTCAATAAGGTAATTAATTGTCAGGAATGAGAGGTATCCTTATACACCTATGTGTTTTCTACAATTTAAAGAGAGTAGTTTGAATTCACCATGTCCAAAAAATAATAAAGAAAATGACAGTATTGAAAAAGAATGTCCAGAAAAATATGGATCAAATAGGCTGGAGAATAAATTGTGATTTTGCTTGTGGCTTTCAAATGTACAGAGGGCTTTTGAATTGAAATGGAAACCAGCTGCTCTCTGCTCACTGTGATGGGAACACAGTGCAGATTTAAACTGCAGGAACTCCTACAAATTTCAGGGATAAAATATCTGATCCCTCAATTCAGACACACGCAGAATTAATACACAGATGCTCAAACTAAAAAATATACGAGGAGGGAAAGGACACCATTTCTTTTTTCTGTTTTTTTTGTGGGTACCGGGGGTCGAACTCAGGACCTCGTGCACCAGTAGGCGCCCGTGCTGCTGAGTAATATCACTGGTGCAGGACATGATTTCTTGCAGTGAATATTTGAGTTAAAGAATTCCATACTGAAGTGCTTGCGCTGAGATCCCACAGCATGTGTGTGTGTGCATGTGTGTGTTTATAAATTCATGTGGACAAGTCTTTGAGTAATTTGAAAAATTAAGCAGGCACCAAAAAGTGCTTGTCTCACTCAACTTTATTGCTGATAAAAGCAGGTTTGGCTGAGCCAGGTCGAATGGGATTTGAAACCATGTGCAGTGACTGTGGAAAGAGAAGGAGGCGGTGGCTTCTGGGCACAACGAGGGACCCACTTCTTCCCTCCGTCGGCGTCAACCCTCCTGGTAGCCTGGCTCTTTGAGATCTGGGAATAGCCTAAGAAAACAGTCTGGCTGGCAGAATGTTAGGGTGTTTTATTAACCTCATAAAGCTCTCTAACTTCATGAAAACCTCATTTTATGGTCAGGGCCTCTTCTCCACCCATTAACATAACCTTGAACACATGAAGCTTTGTTGACATTCTACGCAATTTCCAGAAATTGTTTTTTTTTTTTTTTTTTTTTGTGGGTACCGGGGGGTCGACCTCAGGACCTCGCGCACCAACAGGCGCCTGTGCCGCTGAGCGATATCACCGGCCCCTTTTTCGTATGTGGGATCCGGGAGTCGAACTTGGGCCCTCGCGCTTGCAAGGCAGGTGCTTATGCCGCTGAGCCATCTCACCGGCCCTCCAGAAATTGTTTTGTGTCTGTTCAATTTTATAACCTCATCACCTCCCTGTTGTGAGGTACACAACAAAAGTTAAATAAATGACCAAAGCCACTGAACCCCAGATCTACACAGCTAGAAAGTGACTTAGCAATGGTCTTATTGAACACTTTTATTTATGGATATGGAAGCCAAGGCTCACCCAGTGAGTCGCCGAACTTCACACCAGTAATTACTAAAAGTGCTATGGCTCGAGGTCAGATCTGCGGACATACGGTTCATGCTGACTTGGAGGCCAGAGTATTCTGGAAGCTGTAACTTTGGAGATATAGGTCCACATTCACAGACAAGTTCTCTGGGGCTTCATGAGACAGTGAGGTAGTTAATTCTTAAGTGGATTGTAAAAGTGAGTAAAGAGAGGAGTGAAACTGTGCTGTCAGTCTGACTGCAGTCAGCTTTCCGACAAAGATTGAGGAGGGACCCTTTGCTGCAGAATTTTGAGAGTCAGTTCACGCTGGGATTCAACAGAGGATGCCATAGGCACATGTGTTCTGGTATTTCTGGGTACGGTATAGCATTTCTTTTGGATGTGTACCCAGGAGTGAGAGAGCTGGGTTACAGGGCAGATCTATTTACTACACATAATATTCACAGTATTATGATATGAAATCAACCTAGATTCCCATCAGTGGATGAATGAAGAAGGCAAATGTGGTATGTTTCCACAATAGAATATTATTCAGCCACAAAAGGAGAGATCCTATCATGTACAGCAACATGAGTGGGGCTGGAGGACATCGTGTTACATGGCATAAATCAGACACAGGAAGACAAGTACCACATATTCTCTCTTACGTTTGGATACTCAGGAAGGTTGGTCTAAATGTAGAATAGTGATTAGCAGAAGATGGGATAAATGGAGGGGAGGGGGCATAGAGCAAGTTTGGATAATGGGCACCAAAACACAATTAGGTAGGAGTTGTAAGTTCATTTGTTGTGGTTCATAACTTTTTGTATATTTTATGAATAACTGGAAGAGTTATGCTTGAAGGTTCCAGCATAAGGTAATGATGAGGAGATGAAACATTACTTATGCCAATGTAATCAGTACACACTGTAAACATGTATGGAATTATCATTACCGTATACCATAAATATGTACAATTAAAATAAACCAAAATAAAGCCTTATCTGACATTTTAGCAATTCTACCATAAAATAAAAAGTACTTTACAAAGTACTTTTGATTATGGTGATTTCAAATATTTTCATAAGGCTTTACCTTTGTCTTTTGCAATGAGCAGATTTTCTTTATCACTATAGATGCATTTATAAATGTTTTATAGCTGTTTTTCATATCTAGGAGCATATAAAACCTTCAAGGCTTAAAACACTCGTAGTTGATAAAGGTGACTTTGGAGATTTTATTCTGAAACATCTCGTCTCATTAACGAAGCTCTTTCTCAACACTTCTGTTGGCATTTTAATTTCTCCTTTTCCTTCTTTAGGAAAAAGTGATCCAGGGTGTGTTCATGCCCCGAGGCTATCTTGAATTGATCCCCAATCCTAAGGACAATGAAGTGAATCACATAAGAGCCACATGTTTTAATAGTGACATCGTCCTGATGCCTGAGCTCTCGACCTTCAGAGTGTTGCCATGGGTGGAGAGAACGGCCCGAGTGATCTGCGACACCTTCACCGTGACCGGGGAGCCTCTGCTGACCTCCCCCAGGTACATGGCCAAGAGGCAGCTGAGCCAGCTGCAGGACGCGGGCTTCTCCCTGCTCTCAGCCTTCCTCTATGACTTCTGCATTTTTGGTGTGCCCGAAGTTATCAATTCAAAGACGGTATCTTTTCCTGCTTCGACTTTTCTATATAATCACGACCAGCCCTTCATGCAGGAGCTCGTGGATGGCTTGTATCACACTGGGGCCACCGTAGAGAGCTTTTCCTCTTCTACCAGGCCCGGTCAGATGGAAATCTGTTTTCTGCCAGAATTTGGCATTACTTCGGCTGATAATGCATTTACCCTCCGAACAGGTGTCAAAGAAGTGGCCAGGAAATATAATTACATTGCCAGCTTTTTCGTCGAGACTGGCTTCTGCAATTCAGGGATTTTGTCTCACAGTGTCTGGGATGTCAGTGGGAAGAAAAATGTGTTCTGCAGCAGTTCGGGAGCTGAGCAGCTCACGGTCCCCGGGAAGAAGTGGCTGGTAGGACTTTTGAAACACTCCGCGGCCCTCAGCTGCCTGATGGCACCTGCGGTCAGCTGCCGAAAGCGCTACTGCAAGGACAGCAAAGACCTGAAGGGCACTGTGCCTGCGACCTGGGGCTACAATGACAACAGCTGTGCTTTCAACATCAAAAGTCACGGTGGGAGAGGCACAAGGATAGAAAACAAGCTGGGCTCGGCCACCGCCAACCCATACCTGGTGCTGGCTGCCACCATCGCTGCAGGCCTGGATGGGCTGCAGAGCTGCGACGATGCCATGGTCGGGGCAGGTGACAGCACAGGGCTTTTCCAGTCACCGCCGGCAGAGATCCCTTTGAAACTGGAAGACGCGCTTGTGGCCCTGGAGGAGGACCAGTGTTTGAGACAGGCTCTGGGAGAGACTTTCATTCGATATTTTGTTGCCATGAAGAAATATGAGCTGGAAAATGAAGAAACAGATGCAGAGAGGAATAAATTCTTGGAGTATTTTATTTAGAATAGAACTCTTAATTCTTCCTTTTGAGACGTTATTTTGGCTTAAGCAGCTAATCTATCAGCACGGAAAGATTGAACTTTAATAATTAACCACACGTCTACAAATGCTTGCCCTCTTTTTTGTTGCCCCCATGGGATCTTTGTTAGATGAAGTAGGGTTGCTGAGAGGCTTCTGTAATGCATATAAACAATAAAAGTCATGGAGAAGCTGTAATGCTCACTCAACGAGTGCCTGTCACACAGTCATCATTTCCTTGGCGTTACATTGACATACGTAGGAATACTGTTTTGGGGCAATAAATATTTTGGCACATGAAAGAAGAATTAAGCTTTAGGAAGAACGATGACTACAAAAAGGAAAAATTTCAAATATAAACACAGGTTGTGACTGCTAGGGAAACAAGCATGTTACCATATTCTTACCAATGGAGGTATCGTGAGGACCTGGTTTGTAAGCATCATTATGGTCTTCCCGAACACATTCAGTCTTGCAAAAATATGTCACACTCACAAGTCAGCAGAAGTCTACACACTTCTCTTTGCACGCTTCTCCACTAGCTCTTGAAAGGCTTAAGGACTTCCAAGCTATGATGTCCTCAAGAATCGAATCCCCAGGCAATAGAATTAGGGCTGGGAATAGTGAGGTCAGATTTCGAAAGGGATCAGTCTTTTTAAAGCAATGCCCTATACAGAAGTGCAATACATAGAGGGATGGAAAGACAGGGTCGGGGACGTGTGGGGTGGGCTGGGCACCTCCTCTTGGCTTCCTTCTTTGAAGCTGGACATCCCTGTAAACTGCTCACTCTCTGCGGAGTGTGAGAATAGCTGCCCAGCTGACCGAGGCCAGCCGAGCAGCCTGAACTGGTACTCACATTACTAATTCTGTTGCCCACAAGGGTTGGGTTCCTCCAGAAAAGATTAAATGTGCCAGGCCTTTGTTTGAATGTGATAAAATTGCAACTATTATTAAAGTTTGGCATCTTTTGGCAGCAAGTAAAAAACCTACTTACTAGCAAATGAAAACACTGATCTACTGCTCAAGAGATTTATGTTCAATTAAAATTGACCGTGGTCTCAATTTGGGCGGCAAACACACCAGCTGAACCATAGAATTTGGCTCAGTTTTTCCTATTAAGATTCTTAGTATTTAGCGTCTTAAATCATGAGAGTCAGTCTGTCCTTCACTAATTGCTTGCCTCTTTTCTCTTTTGAGCAGCAGAAGTGTGCTTGGTAACAAAATAATAAAGTTCTAGAGTGGCTTAAGAGGTAGAGAGAAAGGTAGCACAGGGCGGGTGGGAAAGGAAGGAACCTGCCCTATAACATCTGAAAATGAAACCCCATAGATTCCCCAGGAGAAGGATGAGGAGGAACCCCATGGCAGCTGCTAGTGTTGGCCAGTTTCCACTCTTCCTCTGCTCCCAGGAATAAAGCTGCAGTGCATCAGAAAGGAAGACACTGTGTAAAATAGAAATGATATTTCTGACCTTCGCTGTGGTTGAAGGTGGTCACGTTATCAGGTCAGGCCAAGGAGGGGTCAGTGGAGATGGTGCAGAAGCTCGAGGAGCTGCCCGGAGGACAGGCGGGCACCTTCCCCTCCTCTTTCCCGTCTTCACCCCTCTGGCTGACTGCCTTAGAAGACTCCTGCCAGGAGATTCCCGCCAGAGTGTGGAAACTTCACTTTGTGGAGCCCAGGGATGAAGAACCAGTGGAAATATAAGAACCAGTGGAAGACTTTCTGTAATGTTTCTACTTCTAGAGAGGAAAATCTGAGTTGCTCCAGGGTGCAGAAAAGATTGTACTCTCTGTCACCCTAATAGAGCTGTATGGACCCCTCCATAGTTCACCGGCCTTCATGAAGTGTGTCTAGTGCTTTGGGTTGGTTTTCCCACAATGAGTAAAATGTGCTGTAAAAACTCTGCTAATCACACTGTTTGCAACCTTTCTTTTTCCTTACACATCGTGACAGTTAACCTTGATTGTGTCAACTTGATGGCTAAAGAAAAGTCCAGGAGATTAATAAAGTACACTTCTGGGTGTGTCTGGGTGAGTTGTGGAGATATGGCTTTGGGGACTATATATAAGTCCCAGCCTCTCCCTCTCCAGCTCTGTTCCTCTGCTCTGCTTCCCAACTTTTGTGAGGCAAGTAGCTTTCCTCTGTCAAGCCTCTCTGCCATGATATTTCTTTCTCAGAACCAGCCAACCATGGACAGAGCCCTCTAAAACCATAAGCCAAGTTAAACCACTCGTTCTTTAAATTGGAGGCATTGGGTCCTGCTTCCCAATAGTAGAAAAGCTAACTAACTCCCATATTATTAGAATATTTTTAAAAACGCAACACCCAGATGCCAATGTGAGGGAATTATGTAATTGGGAAAATTACTGTCAGTGTTAAGTGTACAGTGGTGTGTTGGCAGAAAATATTCAGCAATACGTTACAAATCAATTTACAGATTTCAGTTACTGTTTGTGTGTGTTAATGGATATTGCTAGTCTTTAAGGCAAGCAAAAGTATTGACCAAGAGAGTTTAGTGATAAGGAACAATTGGAATAGGTAAATGGTAAAGCTCAGTTATCTGTTTTTCCATTTCTTTTATCTGTTTCCAAGTTTCCTACTGTTGAGGTGACTTTCTGCTGATGCTTCGGTCTTCTTGATCTAAGTGAAGAGAGACAGACGTTTATTCAATATCATTTGTTGAGCACTTTTCATGTGTTGTCTTCTGCTATAGTTCCAGGGGAAACCAAGACAAAGATGAAAAGCAGACCGTGAAAAAGTTTTAGATCCATGTATCTTAAGAAGAAAAAAAAGTATCTTTTTTAGGCCTGATGCTGAAGAAACTATTTGGAAGACATCTTTATGGGCCTGCAAAGATGCTTTTGAATCTCTTTAAAGAAATTACTTTCTTATTTTCATTTACCATAATTGTTCTAATCAAAGCTTAGGGGAAAATGTGATTACTGAATTTAATGTTGGTTATTAAATGAGTACACAGAAGAAATGTAAATTAAAAACGATAATGTTTTAAGACTAAAAACTAAAACATTAGTGTCATCGTAAGAAGTTGCTATTTTCAAGGGCATTTTATACTGTAAAATTTCACTTTATAGTACCTGAATAACAATGAAGCTTAAAATGATGATTTTGAAGGGAAGGAAAGATATAAAAACTTTAATATGGATAAAAATTGAAATACGCAGTTACCTCTGAGTTTATCACCAGCATAGAGCCATCCAGGGCCCTGTGTAACACAGCACACTGAACAATGCGCGGATGACGTAGGTCCATCAGACAACATAGCTCATTTGTGCTTCCTACAGAGGGTTAGAATTTTGCCTCTAAACATGACCTATGTGGACAATGCCATGGTGCATCTGTCTTCATGTTCCCTATAATTAGTGGTTTACATTACATTTCCTGATTAGAATGCTACTTCCAAGAAAGAAGGGCACACATCTTACTCATATTTGCATAATATTCCTTATTCTTTTGCAGGTGCTTAAGAATTTAATACATGTTCAGTGAATCAATGCACATGGTATAAGCCTTATAGAGCACATAGAATATTATATACCGTACAGCATATCCCCAGGGAGAGCGAGAAATAGAGACGCGCATAGTTATGGGAATCGGGGGTTTGTGGTTGTTTTTGGCCCTAACATTTCCGCCATTAGATGGACATCTTCAGGTGCTGTTTCTACAAGCTCTTGAGGAAACATCTGAGTAGCTCGATGAGATCATAGCAAGAGGAGAGAGCAGCGTGGTAGCCACATGGAACCTTTCAAGAGCTTTCTTGTTTTTTGGAATTTCTTCCCTTTGGACTCCCAAAGTAGAAGTTGAACATCACCCTTCTCTTCCAACCAAGATATAAGACTCTGCCAATCAGATGCAAGTCGTGAAAACCCGCATAGGCTTTTTGGAAAATGACTGCATCTGTATTGAAAGAAAGAAGGAGAGAGAGCTAGAGCGAGAGAGAAAAGAAGAAGAAGAAGAAGAAGAAGAAGAAGAAGAAGAAGAAGAAGAAGAAGAAGAAGAAGAAGAAGAAGAAGAAGAAGAAGAAAGGGAGGGAGGGAGGGAGGGAGGGAAGGAGGAAGGAAGGAAGGAAGGAAGGAAGGAAGGAAGGAAGGAAGGAAGGAAGGGGAGAAAAGCATAGCCTGCACTCCAGGCAAGCTCCTGGGGGACAGCAGGGCTGGGGTCACATGCCAGCACCTGAGGCTGGCATCTTGGGGCCGGACTGTGGGTGTCACCTAGTGGTGCTGACTGTAGGGTTTCTCTGGAGCTGTCAGGCAGAGCTTCTAGACCTGAATTTCTGGCACTCTCAGATTCTACAAACTACCTGATATCTTTCAAGTGAATTCCTTCCCTTCTGCTTGAAGTAGCTCGAATTTACAAAAAGAGACCTGACTAAAAACCATTAATTTACAAGAATGCAAAGAGCAAGAAAACAGTGAAGAGAAGGAAGAAAGGCAAAGAATGCTCTTTCATTGGAAAACTAGGAAAAAATTTATGCTTATATTAAATGTAGACTAAACCAAGGTATATTAAGCTCCTTAAATGTGGAATACACTATGTGAGTGCTTTATAATTTATTGCCTTATTAATGTTCTTTACAATTTTACGAGCAAGGTATGCACACCATATTATAAGTTAGAGAATGAAGATGCAGAGAAGCAAAAGGTTTAAAGAACTGGGACTCAAATCTAGGTTTCTGCACTCACTTAATTTGACTCTCAAGGTCTTTGCTGTATTCCAAAATGGCTTTAGCTACATTGTCCTGGGGACATCTAACAATGAAAACTATTCTGCGTGTTATAATTTTGAGTCACTGGGTACCAAATACAGGGAAAATAATTGAACATTTCCTTTTTGTTAATATGCTGTTCAAGTTAATGTACTTAAAAGCACTTCAGAACTAAGAGAAATAAAACTGTCTAAGAGTAGTAATTCAACCCTGCAATAATTTTATAGTTTTTGAAATAAAAATGCCTGCTGATATAGCTGGTAGTACTAAGAATTCAAATTGGTGCCATTTAAATTATTTTGTTTCATCTTTAGAAATGTTCTTTGACAAACACTCAGCATTCATTGAGGGCATAAAGGATCTGGTACTTCTCCCTGGCTTCTTAAGGAATAATAGATAAGAAAACACGTTGAGTTTTGAAAATAACCAAGCTGCATGAAGGTGAAAGGGGTAAGTTAAAGGGAAAAGAAATTAGCTGAGCACCTACCATACAATGAGATGACCGAACTGTTTTCTTCCTAAATTAGGATTTTTAGCCACTCATATTAATTTCACATGGAAAGGAAAAAAATGAATCAATAAGACTACAGATTTAAGTTTTATAGAAGTGCTAATGTAAGATTTACTTAAACTAATGGTTAGCTGTTTATTAGTTATGCACAAAAGGTTTGCAGAATGATTGCCACATTGCAGAGAACCTTTTACATATCAGCTAGAGGGCAGCAACGTACCATTAAAATCATCGGAACAGTGGCTGAGCGTTCTCCGCAAAGCCTAATATTAAACGTGAAAGTAACCAGATCTTCAATGAATGAAATTTGAAAAAATGTATTAGCGATACTAACAGTATAAAGACATTTCCAATCACATGACTTGTATTTGAATATATTTAGGCTAACAGGTATTAAACACAGGCTCACTATCAGAGGGAAAGGGAGGGGGTGCATTGGAAAGATACTATATTTCTGATACCGAAGGGTATATTCAGGAGACATTAGAAATATGAAACCATGGAAACAACAGCTACATTATGTGATGCCTGAAATTAATCCAGGATTCTTAAATTCTAGATGGCCCTGCACAGCATTTGGAATAATAAATAGATCCGAAAAGGACTAAAAAATGATTTTTTTTTTTACCACCAATGTATTTTTTAAAAAATATTTTAAAATGTTTACTGTTTAATAACTTGTAAAAAGAATGATAAAAAAATAGAGCTATAATTTGTTTTGTATTTGGAGGTTCACTTAAATCAATCATATTATAAGAGCATCTAAAACATCTACAAATTAAATAAATTAGTCAAAGTGCCAGTTTTCTTTCTTCGATCACTAGAAAACTTATATATTAACTTACTTTATATGAAATAAAAATTATGAAACTTTAGTGTCTACAGTGAAAGGGAATGTGAAGTATTAAATTGCTACTGAAGTTAGACATTCGGCAGCATTTCTATTCCCTTACTAAGCAGCCATTTTTGAGCCACGTGTGTGTAGTTATTGAAGGGGTGTGGGCAGCTAAGGAGCGCACAGGACCTCCCACAAGGAGCTCTCACCTTCACTGGGAGAGCAGATGGAGCTCTGAAAGTCTGGATAGAGGACCGGATTGATGCGCAGAGGACAGGAACAAAACAGCACAGAGGCGATGACATTGACCGAATGATACCAAGGCATGGGCTGGGTCAGAGTTTCTTGTATCCAACCGTGTTTGCCCCAGGACCACCGGGGTTAGCAGATCCCATGCCTCTAGGAGTTGAAGAGATAAATTAAGTGTGGCTAAGAAAAGGAGAAGAAAACTCACACAAAACTGACACAAATGTGTCAGGCAGGCCCACTTCCTTAATCCCCTGCCAGGAAATGGGCATCCTGTTACTCCCTTCCCTGTGCTTGGGAGCGAGAGACGAGAGACGCCCCCACCTGTTCTCAAGTGCTCATCCCCCTGGCCTGCTCAGACACTGTCTCTCCTCTGTCTCCAGGATGTCTGTCTTCTGATGTTCTTCGTTGTCAGAAGTTAAACCCATCGACATACTTCCAATATGCGTAACACACACACATACACATACACCTTAAAAAAAACCAACCCTCCAGTAATCCCATGCATGCCTCTCAGTTCTCTTTAAGCTCAGATTTATTGCTGTGCTCCATACCCTTCCTCTTCCTGCTTCCTCTTACTGTTTACTCCTCGAAGCTTTTCTGTACTGCCACCCTCCCGACATTCTGGTTTCTCCCCCCCATCAAAATACACCAACTTCTCTCAGCAAGGCTAACAGCGACCCCCCTCCCATTGAACTCAGTGGGTACATTTCATCTTTTATACTTTGTGATTACGTAGTAAATCAGCAGAATTGGACACTACTGACTTCTGCCTCTTAGCTGCAATGGTTTTCTCTTGACTTGCGAGGTGCTAGAGCCTCTAGATTTTCTTCTGTCTCTTTCATTTCCAATCTCCTGCAAATTTCTTTCTTCCACCTGAAATCTAATATTGATAATTATTCAGGATCTTTCCATTCTTGTTCTCTCTCCATTCTAGAAAGTGTCTTTATAACATCATATTTATTATTAATACTATTTTTCATTGATTAAGAGTCTTAGTTAAAAGTAATAGGGATCAAATCGATCCCTATTGAATCAATGGGAGGAGATTTTCTTTGTTTGTTTGTGGAGATAAAAAAAGCCTTGTGGATCTTAAAACCTTAGATGTGGGCAGGTCTTAGAAATGGGTCTAACCAGGGACTGGAGTTCTGTAGGTAAACCGGAGCTCTTTTCTCTCAGTTCTTGTCTGTGTTTCTCTTCATGCCAGCATCATGCTTTCTGTCTTGCTAGCTTTCTCTGCGTGGTGGAAAATGTTTGCTGAAATAACAGCCTAACTGTGCATCTTTTCAGATAAGCAAGCTATCTGAAACTAGACTCTCTTAGTCTCAGCTCCGCATTCCTTGGTGTAATTTGGGCAATGTTCACACTCCTTGTCCAGCTAACTGTGGCCTGGGAGGAAGAAAGCACATCCTATGAACAAGGCTGCTATCTCTACTAACACATGGATGGACCAGGCAGGGGGAATCCTTGTGGGAAGGCATTGTAACCGAATTTTCACGCTAACTGAAATTTTAGAGTTAACTAGCAGCCTGATGCTATATTAGGACAAGATGCGCTCAGGTCGCCCACCACGTAGCCAGACCACAGAACCCAGACTGCCTTGAGCCCCAGCCCGCCACGTATCGCACACAGCTGCTGTTCTTAGAATGGCCTGACTCAGGTCAGCTTGACCACTTCCAGCTACACTGATTGTACTTTCCCACCTAAAATATATATCCTGTTTTTCTAACTTATTTCAAGGACTTTCTACCCAGCAACAGAGCTACAACCTATAGTCAATATAACTAATAGAAACCCACCATGCTATCAAGCCTTTGTTCTCCCTGCTCACAAACCTATATAAACCGTACTCAAAGCTGACTCTGGGTTGGTGATTTGGAACGGGATTCCCACCAGCCCACCGGCTCTCCACCTCCTTGGTGCAGAGCATCTTTCTTTAGGTTCTATACCGGTTCTGCAACAGCATGAAAGATCTTCGGGTGCCAATTTTTATCCACAAGCAGGAGGTTCCTAGATCAGTTTCTCAGAATGCAGCTCCACTTGATGTCCCACAGGTATCTTTAACCCAACATACATAGGGTCTAACCCTTTTAGTCTAAAAACTCTACACAGCTAGTCCCCTGCTGTTCCGTAAACTTTTGGTGGCCTCCCTTTAGGAGAATTCTGTTGTCCTAACTGGTCGTTGTTCACCCGCTGCTGTCAATCATTTAAGGCTGGAAGGGCTGGCGAGGGACGTGGTCTCTTCTCTTCACATAGTTGGGCGTCCCCCAGGGCCTGCTGTCTGCTGACTCAGTGTGACTTCAGCCACTTTGACCCTGCTGGCTCTAGCTCCTGCCAGTTTCAGCCACGCCACCCAAACAATGAAGGGCGCCCGTGGCCCACTGGGCACCTGCAGCTTTACATCACCTCACCCCGTGCTTTATAGGTCGTAGCCTACTTTCTCTTTCTACTTTCAGCAAGTAAACTTCTCTTTTTTTGAGACACAATTCCCCCATCTAGAAAATTAAGATATCTACCTTTTCCCACTGAAGTCATTGTTAGAATAATTTTCCTTTTTCTTAAAAACACATAAAAAACTCCTACTGTTATGGTTTATATCTGAATGCCCCCTCAAAGTCTTAGGCTCAAAGAAAGGGCTTTGAAAGGTGCCTGGATATGGGGCTTACAGCTGGCTTGCTGTTAGGAGGGGCTCTTGTCGGAAGGGGTGAACATCGGGGGTGTGGCCTGGAAGGGTTTGTGTCCCTCCGGGGCCTCCATCCTCTCTCTCTGTTTCCAGTCAGCCTGAGATGAGCAGCTTCACCTCTGCAGGCCCCTGTGCTGCATTGTCCTGCCTTGGAGCTGACTGAAACGTGAGCCAAAACGAACCACTCCTTCTTTAAATGTGGGTTTTGAGTATTTTGTACCAACAAAAAGAAAAATGATTAAGACAACTACACAAAAAAATACCACACAGACCGTGTTGCTAAGAAGCTTCACAAATGTATAATGTTAAATTCCTTTGGACATTCCTTCAAAAGTGTGGCACTGAAGGAATGACTGAATGATTTGACCACTCAACACATAAATGGAAAACTTTGCTGTGAATTGGATTAACAGAAAACTAAAGTCGAGTGGAGATGAAAGACATTTCTGGACTGAAATCTGCAGATAGCATCTGAATTAGGCCCTATGTCAAATCCTCTTTGCTTCATTTAATAGCAAGGAACAACAAGGATTTTCTAGGTAAGTTGACGTGCCACAGTTGGGGCTCACAGGGAGGGTAGGAGAAAGTACTGCACCCCTCAGGGACACGCACTGCTCATACTCACGCGCCCAGCCAGGGAAGCCCTCTGTTGTATAGTGAC
The DNA here is from genome assembly GCA_028451465.1 of Erethizon dorsatum. Lineage (NCBI taxonomy): Eukaryota > Metazoa > Chordata > Mammalia > Rodentia > Erethizontidae > Erethizon > Erethizon dorsatum. The sequence goes on along the minus strand of CM051830.1, from coordinate 56,971,146 downwards.
CCAGTAGCACTGCTTTGATCAATTGTACAGTAATCTTTTTTTTGCATATTCTGAGTTTGCCAGAGCTATTTCCCTGTCTCACTGGCACAAGACAAAAGAAGAGCGTAGTGAGACAGTGAAACAGGGTCAGAAATCACCGTGGTTGCAAAGGTGCCTGAATGAGCTCTGGTCAAAGTGGCCAGAGTGTGGTCCTTGCAGGAGCAGAAGCATCACCTTGGAGTGTTTGGAAATGCAGATTCTCAGCCCAGAAACACGTGCTTTCCCTGGTGCTCCAGGCAGGTCAGTTCCTCCACATGCTTAAGCTCAAGCAGCATAGTCCTGCAAGAGCAGGACCTGTCCAGTAGTTCACGGGGATTTCCATAAACTCTGAGTCTAAGGGGAAAAATGTCAAAGGCTTCTGCGGCTTTCAAGATGTGACTTCCATGCCTCTCCTTTCTTGTGCCCCTGAGGCTAATGTGTGTTATTCTAAACTGCTACAGAAGCCAAACAGCTGTTCTCACACCTAGGATATCTTCTTATACCCAGGGAAGGCTTTTACAAGCTTAAAAAATGTGTTATGTGCAGTGCTATTAGGTCCACTGTGATGACTATTAATCAAGTTCGCAGCTAAGACAGTTAAAAGCTTCTTGCCATGTGAATGATCTCACTTCATTTCATCACTTCCTCCCTTTAGGAAAGAGAGAAGTCATAAAAAATAGTCTCTGACTGAATGGCTTCCACCTCTAGGTTTCAGATTTTTTTTTTTTTTTTTGTGGGTACCGGGGGGACGACCTCAGGACCTCACGCGCCAACAGGCACCCGTGCCGCTGAGCGATATCACCGGCCCCTTTTTCGTACGTGGGTTCCGGGAGTCGAACTCGGGCCTTTGCGCTTGCAAGGCAGGCGCTTAAGCCGCTGAGCCGTCTCACCGGCCAAGGTTTCAGATTTTTTAAGAGCAGAATTTTGGCAATACGTTTAACCTCATTGAACTATCTGATAGTCCTAGGCAAGAAAATTCTTATATTATCAAGAGGTTATGTGGTTTTGGTTTGGTATGTGTTATAAAATCCTTCTTGGGCTGGTGAGATGGCTCAGCGGTGTAAGCGCCTGCCTGGCAAGTGCAAGGGCCTGAGTTCGACTCCTGGTACCCACATACGAAAAAAAGGGCCAGTGATATCGCTCAGTGGCACGGGCGCCTGCTGGCGCGTGAGGTCCTGAGGTCGGCCCCTGGTACCCACAAAAAAAAACAAAAAAAAAAAACAAAAAAATACTTCTTAGTTTTTCTTTTATAATGAACTCAGTTTTTCATAGAACAGAAAGAATGATGTCTGAATACATATTAAGAACAGGAAAATATATTTTACATAATGCGTGTGTCTGCATTCCTGTAAATAATTTGGAAGGATTCTGAAATGCATTAGTTATAGCAGACACACACACACACACACACACACACACACACAAATGGGAGAGAGTGAAAATGTACTAATCCATAAGGCATCTAAACCTCTACATACAAACACAAAGTACAATTGTGGAAAAAGTTTAGTCAGTACCCTATGGGGAAGTCTAGTTATGTAGTTTCTGGAATTACCCTGCCTGAGTTGGAGTCTTAGCTCTATAATTTGCTGTCTACAAACCTTTGGACAGGTTTTTAAGACTGGTCAGTTTCTGTGTCAGTGAAATGAGGATCATAATAAAACAAGAAAAGTTAATGTGTGGGTTAAATTTGTTAATTCATGAAAAGCCACAAAACTAGTACCTAGCATTTGTTAAGCATGCATTAAGTACAGTAATACAGCGGTACCTCAGTTCATGAACTTAATTTGTTCTACCATTCTGGAAAAGATGGCTACGTTTGTGTTTGTGTGGGGAAGATAGCTGGGGTCGTGTTTGTCACCTGGTGCAGAGTTTGCCAACAAATACCAAAACTTCTCCAAATGCTAAACAAAAGCATTTGCCAAAATTTTGCTTCCATTCACAAACTCTGCATTGGATGACAAACAACCATAGCCATCTTCCCCACACAAACACAAACGCTTCCCAAATTGTAAAACAAATTAACTTGTAAAACAAGTTCATGAACTGAGGTACCATTGTATTTGCAACTACAAAATTATTTTTGTGACAAGATAAACAACATAGATTTCTCTTCATCTTGTCAACACAGTTTGAGATGTTCCCAGCTGGGGGGTTACGGCAACTTAAAGAAAGATCCTGTGGGGACCATTATGGCAGGCAGGGTCTAGACAAAGCAAGACCAGGGACCTGTGGTAGGCATTTAACCCCATGTCTCCTGCTCTCTAGGGCTGCTTTCCTCATTCCCATTCTCAGTAATTCTCATTGCTCTGGACAGGAAAAGGGAGCACTTCTTTCACCTGTGTATGATTTTTTTTTTTTTTTTAAGTTTACTTTGTTACTTGCAGTAGACTTCAGAGGTATTTAGTCTTTCACCGACAGAAAATAGAATGGTATATTAGATTCAAGCAGCCCCTCAAACATCGTTTTTCACAGTTACATTCTATATGCATGTAAGAAGATGACAGTACTCACCAATGGAACTTTCTAGATGAACCCCATGTGGCATGGATTTTTACATGCCTATAACATTGAAAGGAATTGTGCTAGCACACTAAATCATACTGTATTTCTTAAAGAATAGAATAGACTGAAATACAGGGTTATTTACTCATTTTCTAGTACATTTTTATGAAAAGTCAGAAAAGAAATATACAAGGTTAAAAGAAAGGCATGTTTGAATTTTATATACATAGGACGAAAAGCTAACATATACAACAATGATTTTTACACTGAATTTCTTCTGAAAATAGCTCATTTTATTACATTTCCAGGAAAGTAAGTTATTTTAAAGATTAACAGATTCATGATAACCTTTTAAAAATTCTTTCCCAATGAAGAATATCTGTAATTAAGTTTAAAAGGAAAACATAAGTTAATAGTGTTATTCAGACCAAGAAACATACAATTTTATACCTCTTGTAGCTTCCTCCACATAATTTTCCAATTTGAAAATCCTGCCAAAGATGAGGCATGTTTTACCTGAAGACTTAACAAAATCACCCCCAGGATAATAATCTATTTTATTCTATACTACCTCTTTTAGTTCCATGGTTCAAATAACGATGAATAGACTTTTCTGAATAGCAAACAAAATGTGGGCCAATCAAGAAATTCACAACTTTCAAGTGTTTATAAGACACAGCTAATCTGGAAAAGAATGGACTAAAGATGATTACACTGCTATTGGCCCTTGCAGATTTGGAATATTTCTGGTATGAACTGTAGTATTAATGATTTTTGATGAGCGTAAAATTATGAATCCTTCCTCCCAAGAGGAAGATTCTTAGCACATCTACCTGGGACGGGCCAATGCTCTCCGGAATTAGTGACTTCCATGAAGTAGAGGTAATGGGATCAGCTAAGGCCACGTCTCAGGCTTCAGGAGGGCATCTGTGGAGATATTCACAGTGAATTAATAAAATTTAAAGTTTTGTTATCACAGAGAGACACAATAAAATCCTCTGGGCCCCATATTAAGTCAGAGAGTTTTGCCATAAAGTGACTCAGTTGGTTTCACGCTCTTGCACAGTGAGTAAGAATCTTGATAAAGTTTCGCCATGAGCTTCTATATATCATACGGTAAATCAATAACGTTTTACAATGGAATTACATGGTAAGCTTCTCTGTGCTTTACTCTAAATCAGTGGAGATTCACAATAAGATTCACCTTTCAGCATCTATGAATTGCATGGTAAATCAGGAGTCTTTATGCATTTTTTTTTTCAGTACTTGGGATTGAATCCACATGGTAGGCAAGTGCTCTACCACTGAGCTACACTCTGACCCCAAGAGTCTTTATTTATTTTAAAACTGAATAGTTGTCATCACATTAGAAAGTAAAGCTGTAAGATGCCATTTCTGGTAAGAATAAGGTCTTATTACCAACATTCGATTCAAGTAAGTTTCTCAAGAATAAAGGAAGGAGGCCCGAAAGTATAGCTCAGTGGTGGTGCCTGCCTGGCAAATGTGAAGTCATGAATTCAATTCCTGGTACCAAATAAATAAATAAATAAATAAATAAAAAGAATAAAGGAAGTAGCCTCTGTAATGTCAAATATTGGAGTCATTCAGAAGAAAGGAGTAAAAACTACCAGAAGGGACAAGACAATTTGATTTTAAAGCAACTTAACTTATAATCGAATGCTTAGACCTTTCAGACCATTCAAAGTGTGACTTTTTTTTTCTGGTACCAGAATCGAACTCAGGACCTTGAGTTTGCCAGGCAGGCACTGTGCCACTGAGCTGTATCTCCGGCCCCAAAGTGTGACTTTTTTTTTTTTTTTTTTGTGGGTACCGGGGGGTCGACCTCAGGACCTCACGCACCAACAGGCACCCATGCCGCTGAGCGATATCACTGGCCCCTTTTTCGTATGTGGGATCCGGGAGTCGAATTCGGGCCCTTGCGCTTGCAAGGCAGGCGCTTACGCTGCTGAGCCATCTCACCGGCCCCCAAAGTGTGACTTTTTGAGAAGATACAGGACCAAACATTTTAAGGATGTGAAAGACACCAATTGTTTCTTACTTTTCTTTTAGGGATGAAGAGCCTATGACTTAGAAAATTTTATGACTTGCCTAGGGCTGTTAGTTACTGGCAGAGCTAAAACTCTATCTGGATCTCCTAATTCCTAGTTTAGTGCTTTATTTTTAAATGCTGTACAGTTGTCAGCTTCCTACTGTCCCATATCTAAATAGAACTTTTGTCCTGTCACTGGAACTTGTAAAATATTTTTATCTTTGAATCTGTCCTTTTATTTGCATTTTACTGTTTTAAAGTCCCATTGGTTTTCTGCCTAGAGGAATTTTGAATGAAATTGCCTGTTAGGTTCTAAATTTGCTTTAAAACTCATTTTGAATTGGCTCGTAAAACTCTGAGCTTGTCCTGCTTGAGTTTGGGTCCATCCCCTGAATTAAACTGACATAGCTACAGACGGGAAATAATTTTTATTTTTTTTTTTCCACGTCCCAGTCATCAGTCAGACTGTTGCTCTCTTGTTTTATGTTCTTTGGGCAGAAGCTGAGGAAAGTCTCTCAACCCTCGAGGTGATTTTAGAGCACGTTGGACCAGATTCAAACATATTAAGGGGGCAAACAGGAGTGGAGGTAGCGGAGGTAGGTTTTAGATAAAAATGTATTCATACCTGCTCTAGGAAAAAAAAAAGAAAACACCAGCTGAGGTCGAGGACTCATCGTCCTTCATTCCTTTAGCCCCTCGTTGGCTTTGAAGGCTTGGCCCTGACGCTCAGCCTTGGAGTCGCTGCTGGCTTCTGGTTTCCTATCAGGAATCTGAAGTCCCCCCCACCCCACTTGGAGCTGTTACCAGCACCACCCTGTGGGTCCTGGAAGAAGAGAGAAATGCAACATAAACACATTGTGTCCATTTTTGACACTTTTATCTCTAATCTTCAATAATTTTTGAGATTTTATTTTCATTTACTTTATATCTAGTCTCACACAGACAAAATTGGCGAAGTGGCTGGACTCTAGAGCTCCTGATATTGCTGCCTTCTCTCCACCAGTGCTGACGTGCACAAGGGACATTGTCAGTGAGAGTTTTTAATGAAGATTACATAATTCTCTGCATGTCTCTCACAGTTTATGTGCGGCTCTAAGTTGGAAGTAGAAAATCATTTCTTTAAATGAGTGAAAGTTCGTGTTTACAGCCAGCTTAAAAACGTGTTGGGTAAATGAATGGAATTAGAATACATTTTTTCTTACACATTTCAGTTTTGGACACTGAAATATATTGATTCCGTGGAAGACAGGGCACTCAAAAACTACAGGCCCAGTTTCCTGCTCACAGTTGGAGCAATGTTCAGGCTGCAGACAATATTTATATGGCATCGCATTCAGGGTGACAGTGGAACAAGGAAAACACAGAGCGGAGCCAGCAGATAAACAAAACAAAACAAACTCGGACTGATCGTTTGCACCCCCTAGAGCAGTGGCTCTCAACCTTGGCTGTGCAGCGTCCTTACCTGGAGAGCCTTGAAAAACACGAGCTCGGGTTCCACACCCGGACATCCTGTTGTGACGGATCTGGGCAGGGACTGAGTATCAGGATTTTACGAAAAAGTGGACTGGTGATTGCAATGTGCAGCCAAGTCCTTCTTAATCTTGGCCTGAAGAAACACTGACTATCAGCTCTGCTTTTCGTGGTGATGGTGGTCTCTAGACCTGCTGTGAAAGGGAATTCTGCCAGAGACAGAATCTTAGGCCTCTTCTCAGCTTCATGAAACAGAATCACTTGACAGCGGCTCCCTGAAACCTGCAATTAAGAAAATACCTCTTCAGTGATATTTTATGAAGCCAGTTACTAAGAAATAAAGGATTATTATTTATCTGCTCTGACACTTATTAAACTAACTTCCTCCGGCATGTGTCCACTGAGCTCTCTGGCACTTCCGTTGAAGGTACTGTGTGTTCATGGTGTGTGAGCAGAGGAGTAGAAGTTAGGACACAGAACACCTTCCAAGCGCGAAGAAGAAAAGGAGGAAAGACAGAAAAGGGTGAAAAAAAGTCAGTGTGAATTTAACAGTGCTTACTAAAAACCCTTTCTTCTGACGTATGTAGAAATCAGTCAACGGACCCTCCAATGCTTGAGAAGGGGCTGCATTTGGACCCCGGAGCTGCCTCTCACTGTCATGTAAGCACAGGTGATCTTTTTTTTTTTTTGTGGGTACCGGGGGGTCGACCTCAGGACCTCGCGCGCCAGCAGGCGCCCGTGCCGCTGAGCGATATCACCGGCCCCTTTTTCGTATGTGGGTACCGGGAGTCGAACTCGGGCCCTTGCGCTTGCCAGGCAGGCGCTTATGCCGCTGAGCCATCTCACTTGCCCAGGTGATCTGTTTTTAGCTCTGGTGCAATAGATACAAGATCTCCTGCTTCACAGGGTTACTGTGAAGAACACACGTAAAGCGCCTTGCACAGTGTTCGTGGGGAGGGTACTCAGTGAGAGGCCGCCATTATTTTTATATTACTGTGCACATAATTCTTTTCCTGAGTAGTAACACATGTAGAAAGAATGACAGGGAGAGGAGAATAATTAAGTAGAATCATATCAAGCCTGGAACAATCATAAAGCTTAATTACCATCTATTAAGAAAGACAAAAATTTCGAAGTTGTGTTTTATTTTAGTCTATTAGGATGCTTTTAAAATGTAGACGGTCTCAAAATAAAATTTTATTTTGTAATATTTTCTTTAGAAATCGTTAATGTCTCCTAGCTAATCATCCCCAAATCCTTGCAATTATCACCAGTATTAAAATCATCATCTACAGATTATTATTTTTTAACTTTAGATATGCAAAATAGCCCAGAAGATTGCTTGGGCTGTATAATGTTGTATTTTTCCTTTCTCTTTTCTAAAATCCAGTTTCTCAAATCACAAGAAAACATAATAAGTGAAACTTGACTCTGAAATTTATTAAATAGCATATCTGTTTGACATGACTCATCAATTTTAATATAACCCGGCTTCTGCGTAGTCTGCAAGAGCAGCAGTCTGGCTGCGTTTCTCTTGCTTCATTGGTGAAGTCTGTGATTATAAATGGCAAAAAGATTTAAAATATCACCCGATTTGGTGATAGAAAATCATCCCATCTACTATCCTCACTGAGTAAAGAAAGAGAACAAGGAAGCTATATTACCGTGAATATAGCTGAAGATTTTCCTTTCCTAGTGGGATCTCCAACATACAGTACTCTTAAGACCCCAACTTGAGTCATAAAACATTATTCCTTTATAAATAATATATGCTTAGTGATCTGGTTTAAAGCATCATTGGTAACTACCACAGGCCTAGAAAAGCACGTAAGTATTAAGTCCACCAAGGTCCCAGCGGTAATAGGGATGGGAGTCGTACGAGACGGATAGACGTGCTCTTCAGGTGAGTAACTGCAGTGACGGGAAGGAAGGAAGAGGAGGAACTCCAGCTTAAGGTTATGGCATGAGAGCTTAAAGCTTTCAAGCTTCAAGCTCCAAGCATAGCTATAGAGCAAACACAGGAAATTAATTGGTTTTAAATACAAGGAGAGAAAGTAAGACTTCAAGTAGACCTCTGTAATGAAGGGAATTTATAATGTATAACACTGTAATTCTGATGAAGAATGGCTTCTTACAAGTAGTTTGTATTTAATGAGAACTGTAGAATACTTGGCTTAAACGGGTAGTTCATTCTCTAATGACTCTCTTTTTGAGACCACCATGGTGGGCTGGATGAGAGCGATTATGCCTTAGGAGTGCCAGGCGTTTTCCTCCATATCTGTACAGCAGTGACTGGGTGAGATCTTAACCCACCTTGCACTGCTTATGCAGAGGAGACACCTCCAACACAGGACTGCACGATTAATGAGGGGACACAGTCCTCCAGGCAGCAAGCTTCATGTCTTCTCAGCGAATGTGTTCTCCAGAGAATTTTCCAGCCTGAATAATGAACAGTCCAGGAGTTTCTTTCCAGTTGAGGTCTCCCTGGGCAGCACACACCTGGTCATTCCTCTTGGTAGATGAAGTCACTTAGGTAACCTCTGCCCAAGTGCTGTCCTGTGTTTCTTATTTTGGATCTCGGATGCCAAAGTAAGTATATGAGCTTCCTGTGTTCATGGAGTGACATCTTATATGCATATCTTTTTCTCACCATTTACTTTTTCCACTAATAACATGGATATTAATTCTTCTTTAAAAAGTTTAATCTTTTTGAAGTGTAGTTCAGATACCGTTGCCTCTTGTACAAAAAAATGGCTCACAGCTGCCTGTAGAACATTTGTATTTCTTAATTTCTAATCTATAATCTGCACTTTAATATACCATAGCCTGAAACAACTGAACTATTTATAATTCTTATTTTCACTTGGCATTTCTCACTGTTGATGGTGCCTTTTCTCTTTGGTATCTATTTCACATGCACTGCCATTTTTACCGTATCTCTACCAGTTTGGACGCTGTATCTTCTATTCTCCAAAAGGTAGGTACAACTTTTTCTTCACCTTACTTTTTATTCGCTTCAAGCCAGACACTAAACTGAAAACATATTCTTTTCATTTGAACTGATTTAGCTTGAACATTAGGAAGTTTAATGGACATCACAAACTTAAACAGGATCTTGAGTCCTAAGCCAGACTCACAGCAATAAACATTTTCCCTCACATTCAGTGCAGCATCATTCACAATGTCAAGAAATGGAAATAGCCGGTGAGATGGCTCAGTGGCATAAGCGCCTGCCTGGTAAGCGCAAGGTCCTAAGTTCGACTCCCGGCACCCACATTAGTTAAAAAAAAAGAAATGGAAACAACCCAAGTGTCAGCTAAAGAATGGATTAAAAAAAAAAGAACAGATAAAAAATGTACATATACACAATGAAATACGAATAAAAGTGAAATTCATTACTTGGGTGGAACTGGAAGATATCACGTTAAGTGAAATAAGTCAGGCACAGACAACGAACACCGCATGTTTTCACCTGTACATGGAGAAGCTAAAGTTGATATCAAAGAAGTAGAGAACAGAGCAGTGGTAACCAGAGCACATTCCTGCTCAGTCCAAGAAGACGCAAGTCACAGAACCAGAGGGGTCAAGGATGCAGCACCAGTCCACGGTCTTCAGCCCGGAAGTGCTCTGGAGAATCACGGGTGTGAGTCTGCACTGGGAGGATGAGAAAATAGAAACATGGATACCACTGTCCAAAGGCCACAGCAGCAAAGGTGCACCTGCACAAGAGGATCAGAGCTCTTCAAAATGGGTGTACTTCCTTCTTTCCCTTTTTATTCTACCCAGGGTAGAAGCTGAGTGATTTATGCCATCCACATCCGGGGTGAGTCTTTGCCCCTGTTTGCTGGCCTATATGTTAATCATCCATAGACACACCCACATCCGCCAGGCATTTTGTAATTCATTCAAGTTGACACATCATGATTAATAGTCACAATACCTAGGGGGATGTGGTGGAATTATAAGGTTCCCTACTAATGGGAGACAAGAGAAGGTGATGTTACAAGAACAGAGGCCGGAGTAATGTGGTCATGAACTGCAAGAGGCAAGGAAGAGATTCTCCACTGTAGCGTTAAGAAGGACCTGTCGCTACGCAGAGGATATTTGATATAACAAATGATATATTTGTTAACTAGCTATATCTAGCCATTCCATAATGCAGCTATACCTGAAAATATTATGTTGTACACAACAAAAACATGGTGTTACTTTAATTTTTTAATAGAACATTGACACTATTATAAGATTAAAGGTGCAAACTGGATCTTGGATATTTTAAGTATATGCAGAAAATAAAATGACATTGACCTCCTCAGCAATCAAGTATTTTATCAGCTGATAAATAGCACACTTGTCAAGAATAGCTAGGTGTCTGAGATTATTTTCTGCTTGCAAGCCAACAGCGAGCCTACCACAGTTTCATGGGTGCTGCGTTAGAGTAAGGGACTTTATTACTCCAGCTCAGCACGTGTGCTGATCCTCTGCATAGCCTGCGTCTGTTTCTCTTGCTCTCAAGTCCACCAGTGGGGATATAAGTGGGCCCAGACAGGCGCTTGCACATGTAGTAGGTTGCAGTAGAGGAGAGGAGCCCCGTGTGTGGGGAACCTGAAAGTTTTATGGTACAGAGTAAGCACACCTGCCCTTTGCTATAGAGGGACATAGTACGCAATGATGCTTAAGAACATATGCTCAGGAGCCTGATAATTGAGGTCATAAACCTGGATGTACCATTAGTAGTGTGTGGATTGGGTCAGCAATTTGCCCTCTGTGATTAGTTTTCTCATCTAGTTTCCCCAATTGGATATTGTAAAGATCTAGTAAATTAATACGTATTTGCGATAGAGTAGGGCCAAACTCACCATAAAAACAACACAACATTTGGTATTATTTGCACTGTTTTTACCAAAAGTTGAACCATGTTCTTGTTTCAATGCCCCACTGCTAAAGAGAAAACACTTTTCTTTGCATGTGTCACATACAGTCCCTGTGACCACTACTCTAGCATACTGATTTCCAAGAGGAAATCTCTAAAGCTGTTGAGAGATTTTTATGTGACAACCCAGGCTTAAGTAGCTTCCTGCATCTCCTTTTCCCCGAGGAACTAAACACGAATCGGTAGGGCAGGTCTTTCCCTGTCAGCAGGGCCCCTTCATGTCTCTGCCCCAAGCGCTTCCTCCAGGTCACATCTACAACAAAGGGACAAGGGGTGCATTTTCACTGATAACCATGACATGTGGTACAAGCATGACATATCAAGCACTGGGAAACATATTAACTTATGACAACTTTCCAGACTCCCTGCCAGGGCATTTTCCATGCCTACTGAGTAGGACTTTCAGATATGGGGACCAATTACATTAAAAATCATTCATTGTTTACCTTAAATGCAAATTTAACTGGACATCTTTTTTCACTTGCTCCATCTGTCAACCCTACAGGGAGGACAAGGGATGCAGTTTTAAAGGATCACACAGCCTGAAAATTTCAACCGAATGTAAACACTATACCTTGTGAAGTGAGCTCTGAAAGCACTACACTGTCCCCCAGTAAACCATGTTGGTTTCCTATTACCTGGGCCTCTGCAAAGACCATACAAAGTGAACGCACAAAGTTAGCAGGCTCATTCCTTGGAAGGGAACGCGGAGCAGAATAGAAGAAAAACCCTTCTAACAGAACCTCCAGTGTCCACCAAAGCCAGTCTTACTGATGCCTCCAGCAAAGGCGACAGCTGTGCCCACTGAAGCCTTCCTGTATTCCCTTCAGACCATGCACACAGAGTTACTTATATCTTCATGTACTCATTCGATGCAGGGCTTGAATTTCAGGTGTAACCTTTTTCTCTTACTCGTAGTGATACAAAGTGTCTAGATAAGGAAAAAGAGTCAACTAAGAAAAATGAATGACTTTAATGTTCCTAACAAGAAAATATTTCCACATATCACTTGATAAAATAAAGTCTGGCTTCTCTCACCATCATTTTTAGGGTTCAGTGGGATTCTCATTTCTGATGCTTTCAAGTCTTGGCACTTTTTCTTTGTCCTTGGAGCACCCTGTTCCTCCTTCGACTTCAAGCAGCTCACTGGTACTTGTCCTTTTCTCAGCTCATGTGAAACTTCTTCCAAGAAGTTCTTCTGGAACCTGCAGGTCCAGGTTTGCTGTCTTGGCTGTCCCTTCAACTTCAGTTGCTCCCATCTTAATCCCTCTTCACAGGCTTCGTGTGGACAACCGTCATGCTTGTATCTCAGTATCCATGTACAGTGGTTGGTGAGTGCACATTTACCCATAAATGCATGAAGTTATAATAGTTCTAGCTCCTATTTTAAAAGGAAAAAGTTATTTCTTTTTAACACCCATATAACTGAGTTGGGGAGATGAAAGAGTTTCTCATGTTCCTCTTTCATAGGAAGAAAATGATTAAATCTTTTTCTGCAGATTAAGAGGTAAGGAATTCCAGATGTGAATGATTTTCTCATTGTCAGCTGAAAGATCTCTTTGGAGTCATGTTTCCTTCAAGTTTATAGATGCTGCTTTCAGTTCCCTCAGCGAGGCCTCAGCCCTCAAAATATTTCAGAAAACATTTGGCTTGACCAGAAGGATATCTTCAGAGGTCATTGACATTTGCTCTTTATTGCTTAAAGCAGAAGAAAAAAAGCAATCTATTCAAGTTCAGATTTCTTTTAGCAGCACTCTTTTTCTATTAGTTGCCATAGATAAAGTCCTGTAATAAATACACTACAAAACTGTATTAAGTCGCACCATCATGCGAGTTGATTTCCTGCTCAGGTGACATTCACACTGGGCACTGACCTCAGTGAGGTGGCTGTCCTCCGTGTGACCATGTGGAGATCCAGGCTTTTTCATCTTGAAGCTTCACCATCACCTAGAGCACGCCATTTGTGACCAGATGGAGGGCTGAAGACAGCAAGCTGGAAGGGAAACGCCTGTGGAAGAGGCACTCCTGTCCCTAGAAGTCCTGGCCCGTGCATCATTTCTGCTCACAGTCCACTGAGAAGAACTTAAGTCACATGGTGAATGGCAGAAAAATTGGAGAAGCGTGTGTATCCTCTTTGACCCTTTAGCCTAAAGAAAGACAGAACGGGTTTTGGTGGCGAGCTAGTAGTCTCTGTCCTGTGATCTTTTGTTCCTGGCAATCTCAGGTACCACTTTAGTCCCTTCAGGGAGTGATGAAATGGGTTAGTTTCACCTTTTCCTCTCTATTATTCCAACATCACACAAAATTTAGATCCTTCATTTCTTTGGTTCTTAGTGTCATTGTTGTTCTCATAATACCGGTATATTTCCCATCAAGGAGCATCTCATTACTTCTGTTTACTCTTTCAACAATTCCCGCTCTGCTTGGCATAGTAATTAATATAGAATTGTTAAAAAGTGAATAATAGAGTGAATATGCTCTGTGTGATTCCAGCTCCATTATAAATAAATACCCTTTCATCGATCACATATTTGCCTTAACTAGGAAGTGTCATCTCCGGAAAGGGCTAATTCTTTGTGGCTCCTTCGAAAGGAAGCTACTTATTCCCCATGTTCCCTGTTGGAGAGGGCTGGGGCGGAATCTGCTTATTCATCTGCTGCCACTCGGCCTTAGTGGAAATATGGCAGGGGATTTGTGCTGGCCCTGAAAGTCTAATGCCATCTGCGTGCAGCACTTTGATTCATCACTGTCATCTTTGAACTGTAGCAGAGCCAGACCCGTGGAGGAAATGGGCAACTGTTGGCATTCTTCTTTTATTCCTCATCAGTTTTTCTTTGCTTTCCATGTTGTGATCACAAAACAGTGCTACATTATTCTTTTTCATACACTAAATTATTATGGCAAGAGGTTCCCCTGGCCAGATGGCAAAAAATTAGTCCCCTGTCACGATACCCTACAATCTGTCCCTGAGGAGTCCTCTAAAAGATTTTCTCACTTCTATCCTTGAAATAGTCCCTAATCCATCATTTTGCTCCTCTGTCATCCTATCCAATGTTATCTGGGCTGCTGTGCTCCTTGAGAGATGCCACTTCTTCGGGTACAGCCATCCTCTGCTGGAGACTGCCGTTGATGCGCATTTGAGGGAATGCCTGGTAATCCACCCATGGCAAACCAGGCCCACACTGGGCAGAGCTTTCCTAGTAGTTTATCACAGGATGGCAGTGTCAAACTTAAAACCTTTAAATTAAAGACTTTATGCAAAATTTAAGAACAATGAAAGGGAAGTACATGAGAGAGGATAGGTATAAGCTGATATTTACTCTCAGGGTCTGGGAAAAGATGAACTGCCTACTTTGTTTCTTACTTATATTCACATGGTAGGACTCCACTGAATTGCCTTTGCTTTCTGTTCAAAAGGAACTGACCGTATATGTGCAGATCCACTCCTGGGTTCTCTATTTTCTATCACTGGTCTCGGTGTCAGTCTTCACGTGTATACCAAACTGTCTTCACTACTATGATTTTTTTCCAGTTGCTGGGGATTGAAGCCAAGGAGCACTGAGATAATCACCTGTGCTTTTTTTTTTTTTTTCTGTGGGTACCGGGGGTCGACCTCAGGACCTCGCACACCAGCAGGTGCCTGTGCCGCTGAACGATATCACCAGCCCTTTTCTCATATGTGGGTTGCGGGAGTCGAACTCGGGCCCTCGCGCTTGCCAGGCAGGCGCCTATGCTGCTGAGCCATCTCACCGGCCCTCACCTGTGCTTTTTATTTGTTTATTTTTCTTTTATTTTGAGATGTATTCTTGTTAAGATGCCCAGGTTGGCTGTGAACTTGTGATCCCAGCCTTCCAAACAGCTGGAATTGTAGGCAGGTGCCACCATGCCTGCTTCAAAGCTTTAAAATATGTGAAAATTAGGTAGTGCAAAGCCTCTCTTAGTAATGGATTCCTTCTGCTTTTGTATGTGCAATTTTTAAAATTAAGCTTTGTGTGTGAAAGATGGTTTTTCTTCTGTACTTGTATATAATTACAGGTGTGTGATTTTTTTCTTTCGTTATCGTAAAGATCTAGCACAGTTTAGCTTGTGAGTTTCCCATGAGAGGTCTGTTTGTCTGTGGTCTCTACACAAGGAATCTTTCCATCTTGGGCTGTGTGTAAGAAATTCGATTTTCACTGATTTTAAGCAATTTTATTGATACGTACTCAGTGGACTTTTATTTATATTTCTTGTCCTTGGAGGACAGTGAAATTCTCAGATCTGTGGAATTCTAATTTTCATAAGTTTAAAAACATTACACCTTTACTTCTTCATGTATTTTCTCTTCCATCTCCTTTGATGAATCCAATTACATGTTTATGAAGCAGTCCACTGAGGCTCCCTTCATTTTTCTCAGTCTCTACTCTGTATTTCACTGCAATTTGTGTGGTTTCCACACAAATGTCTTCCAGTTCACTGATTATTTCTCTGGTTGTGTAAAATCTGCTCTTAAACTTACCAGTGTATTTTTCATATCAGACATCGTAGTTCTTATCTCTAGAAGTTCATGTTAAGTGTTTCTATCTTCATGGCCTTTCTGCACATGTCACTCTTTCCTCTACTTGACCTTATGAAACACCATTAGAATAACTGTTAAAATCTTCCGGGCAATGTTTTTATCATCTGCATGAGTTCTGGATTGGTTGCAATTGATTTATTTGCTTCTCCATTTTGGGCTGCATTTCCCAGTTTGTTTCTTTGCCTGGATTCCTGGCATTGTGAAATTTACTTTTTTGGTTACTGGATAGATATGTATTTCTAAAAATATTCTTGAGATTTGTTCTTCCATACAACTAAAATGCCAATAAAGAAGTTGATCTTTTAGTGGTCTTTTCATCTGGTTAGGTGGGATTAAAACATGGTTTAGTCTATAGCTAAGGCTTTCCCTCCACCAAGGAAAAACCCTTTGGAGTATTTTATTTTTGTCATGAGTTCAGGTTCTTGGACAGAGGGACTCTTGCCTGTCTGCGTCCCGGGTACTGCCTTCTCTACTCTTTTAGATTAGTTCTTTCCCTGGCCTCAGGTTCTTGTCTCACTCGCATTCTCTGATCAGGACTGAGGTGCAGATCTGAAGCGGGCTGTCTTTAGATCTTTGGAACTCTTTCCCTTGAAGACACCAGCTACCTTAACCTCCCCATCTTCCTCCCATCTCAACTCAGAGTCAAGGGGCCTCCACCAGCACTCTCCTCTCAGTGCTCCAGCTCGGAAACGCTCCTGGGACACTAATCTGGGGCCCTGCAGGGCTTGTACCATTTCCCTCTATATCTCAGCGTCCTGGTTGTCTGATGTCCATAGTCTTGAGAATTCTTCTTTTCTACAGTGTGTTTTATCAGTTGTTTAAAGAAGGAGGATAAATCTAATCCTTGAAATTTCCTTTTAGGTCAAATAGAAATAAAATCTTTCCTAATTTAGGATCTCCCTAAAGTGACTTATACGTAAATTTCACCTGTTCATTTAAGGTAAAATCTCACTCCAACCAGAATGGTATGGCCCCACTTTTCATTTTTTCGTAAGTAACATTCAAAACACTAAAATTTATAAATTTTTCAGAACGAGCCTTAATTAACACCTTTAACAGCATTTGCCAAAATCGTCATTGGCTGCCAAAAGCTCAATTCAACTATTTTTCGAAGATTTTCCTCCAGTTTGGTGTCTGGTAAAGAGGAGGCCTCCAGGCATTTCCTGGAATTTTGAGGTTCTCTTTTCATAATTTCTAGTGAGAAACTGCACGCACACACACACACACACACACACACACACACGCACACACACACAAAACCCATAAAACAAAAACACTGCCCTCAAGAATATGCAGTAATACTAAGGAAAATGCAGTTTCAATGAAAACACACACACATTTTTCTTTTTAGCAGTTTCATTATTACTCCACTTATTTATTTAACACTATTAATTGTACAGATTAATGGGATTCACCGTGATATTTCTGCATGTACATACACCCACCTCTACCATCTCCCCAATTCCCCTCCCCTTGCACACTTCCCAGACCCTAGCAGTCCCTCTGACTTTTATTCTGGTCCCATTCCTCTCTACACTTTTACATCTCTAGTGACCACTCTTCCATTCCATACTTTTACAAGGTTGACTTTTTGGTTTCCTTAAATGAGTAAGAATGTGTGGCATTCGTCTTTCTGTGTTGGGTTTGTTTCACTCAACAAAACTGATCTCCAGTTCCATCCAAGTAGCTGCAAGTCATAAGATTTCATTCTTTTTTTGTGTCCGTGTAGCATTCCACTGAGCAACATTTTTTTTTTTTAATCTGTTCTTCTGCTGAAGCTTATCTAGGGTGATTCCATATTTTGGTTATTATGAACAGTGCTGCAGTAGAATATGGCACTGTAGGCATCTTTTTGTTCTAAAGATTTCTTCTCCTTTAGGTATATATGGCCAGTGTGGGATCGCTGGTTCACATAAGTAGTTCTATTTTCAGTTTTTTGAGGACTCTCCACATCATTTTCTATACTGGTTGTATTAACTTACATTCACAGCGACAGTAAATAGGAGGTCCCTATTCTCTGCTTCCTTACTTCCTTGTCAGCTTTATTGTCTTTGATGACGGTTATGCTCTCCGGGGTGAGGTGGTATCTCAATGTCTTTTTGATTTGCATTTCTCTGATGATTAGTGAAGTAATTTTTTTCATATATTTGTTGGTCATTCTTATGTCCTCTTCTTTTGAGAAGTATCTGTTTAGTTAGCCCATTTTTAACTTGGCATTTTTGGTGTTCATTTTTTTAAGTTCCCTATGTACACGCATTTTTCTAAAGCAAACAGTCTATAGAGATGAAACTTACTCCAATCATGATATCTTACTGTGATATGTGGACTGATTTAGTGCCTTGAACCACGCTGATGGAGATTTTAGGCGTTTGCATCAAAGTATAAATTCAAACCTCAACTTCGTAGGGAGTGAACCTCTTTAGAGTTTGATCTAAGCTTTGTTCAGCATTCCCTTGCCCAGACCCACACTGTCACACTCCCATCATCTTTCACTCATCTGGATTACTTGACATTTTAGTGGACATCCCCGCATCAGTCCCATTATTCACTCCTGGTCTCCATGCGCAGCTTGCTTCACAGCTTTCCTCAACCATCCTCACCTTTCACACAAATCATCTCTATCTAAAATAATATTAACCTTTTCCAACCCTTTCCACTCTAAATTCTTTTACCACTTCTTTTCCTATCCTGGTTAATGGCCTTGCCCTTTTAATCTTATAGGAATTGAGGTCACTCACCCTCTTGCCTTTCTGTTTAAGAGGAGTAGTGTCTCTATTACCTAAGGTTAATTCTTCAATATGACATTCCTCCCTCTGCCATTTCTGCAAAAACTTTGCTGTGTCAATTAACAACCTTCCCGCTGCACATCTTCCCTCGAGTTGTTGCTGGAAATAAGTGTGACCTGAGAGGTAACTGCCTTGTTATCACAGATATGTCTGTAGTATTTTCAGTCACGCCCAAATCACACAGAACAGAGTAGGTTAACAGGAAACATCTGATGGTCACTTTTGTTTCTGGCTACCTGATGACTGTTCCATGTAAACACATTCTAAGTAGTTCAGAGGAAAGGCAATTTAAAGGGGTGTGTCACAGAAAGAATTAGACATAAATAATAATGATGGCTGGTATGTACTGTCAGCTTGGACTAGATCTTGTCCTTGGTGTGTTACAAGTGACATCACATCCATAAAATGCTGAAACTGAGGCCGGTAGAAATTAGGCAGGAGTAGGTTACTGAGGATTTAATAAAATCCTTAGTAAATGTATTCAAAGAGATATCTTCTATGAGATGTGATAAAAAAGAACAAAAGAGGAAGTAGGAAAAAGAGAAAGGTAAAACAAGGACACATAAATATATTGGCTTTATGAAAAGGGTCACACGACTTTTCTCCCGGGGATGATGAAGCATTTGTGTTGGTTAAGGGTGGCTCCCCGCAGGTATTAGTCTCCTGCACTTTGGGCTGTATGAGTAAAAGAAGCTGTAGGACTGAAAGTAAAGGCAGGTACTGGGGAGTCACGCGTGCACGAAGCCCTTTGAAGGTTGCACGGAATCATATGCATAGCTGGAGTGAGAGACGGAGCTAGGGGATTTGAAATGACACTATTAGAGTTGTCTAGTACAATCTACCCTTGTTTCATTCATAGCTATTGTGCCTTCTATTAAGTCCATTAATATAGAGCATCTTTCAAGGTGGCAGCTAACTGCCGTCTCTGCAAGGATTTAATGTGAAAATCTGCTGCAGCCTGTTCCAAGCCTGTAACTGATACTCATTATCTCTTTCTTCTGTCCTCATGTCCAATTTCCCTCACTTTTGGCTAGCATTGAAACTGCCAAGGAGGCATTCTGGCATTTAAACTATGCCTTAATTCAGCTGGTTCCTATTCCTCAGAGTTCTGAGCCTTTCCTCCCCTGGGGCTGGCTGGCTAGTGATCACAGCTGTTCGTTCATCGTTAGTGTGCTGTATTCACGCTGTTGGAGACAGACTCCTCCCTGGCCCATTGTTTTGTAGCCACTCGGCATCCCAGAATAATGAGAGCTAAACATCCCTGCTGGCAAAGTAACTCTTTTCTTTGCCTGCTGGTCTATCAGTAGAGGAGTCCAGATTAGCTGTCTGCAGTTAAAGTGGAAATCTTTTGCGGTACTTTGATAAAGGTGTTTCCCTTCCTCTACATCCAACCCACCCTCCCAATCTTCCTCCTCAGTCTTGCCTCTTTCCTTCTAAATCCTTCCATGAATGAAGACATCTACTTTGCTAGAGTCGAAGGTGGAGGGGCAGAAGAACAATTTCTGCAAATATACATGAGGAACTATGGTAACAGAAATCAATTCTCCTTCTACCTCTTGACTTACAGACGGATCCATTTTTGCACTTAGCGTAAGAGAACACTGCCGCTTACAGTAGCTGTTGGTTAGGAGCATTACGGAGAATGTCCAGGGGGTGCCCGACCCCACAGGTGGCTAATCCTGATCTAGCGCTGTCACAGCCTTCGCACGCCCTGCCTTCCACTTACCGGCTCCTTGTGGGTGAGGAGGTGTTGGCAAGTGAGCGGATCCCCTGACCTGACCTGTCGCATTCCTCTCCCTTTTTTGCTTTAACTGGGTCCTTAGGTCAGAGGCAAGTTTGTGCAGTTTACCGCCCCAGCAGATCTGCCTCGGCCAGCGCAGCTCTCGAACTTTCCGGGGTGAGGACCATGAAGGGCGGCGAGAAGGTGAAGAAATGAAGGCAAGATACAGAAAGCTGGCATCAGGTGGGGCTCTCTCTCCTGTTGGAGAAAGAAGTGCTCAACAACTGCAGCGCGATTATTTATACACTCAGCAGGTTGATGTCAGGTGACACCCCTTTGCCTACCAACTAGGTGGCCTCTCACGCCCGTTCTTGGGGCTGGAACACCTGTGCCCTCGGGCGCCCCTTGCCCCGGGCTCTGCAGGTGTGAACCATCTCCAGCTCAGCTCTCCCGGATGGACATTCTTTAAGCCTGGATTAGCATTGTTGATGGAATCAACTTGGTCAAGGCAGACAAAACCTACCTGTATTAGGTACAGTCCCATCGTGGACAAATGCCACTTGCTCAGTGAATTAAGAGAACCCATTTTAGACAAGCTTCCTCCTGAACCCGGCCTTCTCCTTACCACCTTTACTTCAGAAAATTGGTAATTGTAATTTCTTTCTCTGCCTCTTGGAGAAGTGAATCTTTTTTTAAAAATGAGTACATGTTTGCAGTACGTGACGATTACAGTCACCAGGGGAGTTTGGTGCGTGTATATATCACGTCTTAATTCTTTTTATGTCACCTTCTGCTCTCTTCCAAACTTTCTCCATCTCTTGGTCCCCTTCCCATTTGCAAAATTTATCTCTGTTTCCTATGATCTACCTTTCATTTTGCTCTTTAATTTATTTTTACTTTGGGTTTCTCATATAAGAGAAACTCTGATATTTAAGCTTATGTGTCTGATTTATTTCACTTAGTATTATGGTCTGGTGTGGGCCAACAAAGAGCAGCAGTAGCCACTGTGTGCTCCCTCCCGTGAGGAATGCTGTTGATATTTTGATTGAGATTGCATTAAATCTGTACATTTTGGAAGTATAACCATTTTGACTATATTTGTTCTGCCTGTCCAGGAACAGGAGATATCTTTTCATTTTCTGATATCTTTTTTGAGCTCTTTTTTTTTTTTATCATAGAAGTCTTTCACTTCCTTGTTTAGGTTAATCCCTACATATTTAGTTTTTCTTGATGCTATTGGGAATGGTATTTTTTCTTAATTCCTTCTTAGTGAGTTCGTTGTTTATGTACAGGAGTGCTATTGGTTTTTGTGTGTTGATTTTATATCCTGCTACATTGCTAAATTTGGTTTTTAATTTTAGGGGTTTTTTGGCACAGTTTTTTGGGTCTTCTGTGTGAAAGATTAAGTCAAACAGAATGCAACTCTTTTGACTTCTTCCTTTCTCATATGTATCTCTTTTAGTTCTTTTTCTTGCCTGATTGCTTTGGCTAAAGGTTCAAGTACTATATTGAACAGGAGTGGTGGTAGTGGACATCCTTGTCTTCTTCTTGATATTAGAGGGAAAACTTTCAGTTTTTCTCCACTTAATATGATGTTGGCAGTAGATTTGTCATAAATGACTTACCAGATTGAAATAGGTTCCCTTTCTACCTATTTTCTTCAGGATTTTTATCATGAATAGATATTAAATTTTGTCAGAGGCCTTTTCTGAGTCCATTGAAGTAATCATGTGATGTTTCTGTCCTTGCTTCTACTTATGTAATATATTACATAAATTGATTTGGGTATGTTGAACCATCCTTTCATGTCTGAATTGAAGCCTCTACTTGATCATGATGTATGATTCTTTTACTGATTTGTTGCATTCTGTTTGCCAGTATCTTGTTGAGGATCTTTGCGTCTAGGTTCAATAAGGGGATTGGCTTGTACTTTTTTAATTGTATCATTGTCTGGTTTTGGAATCAAGGTAATGCTAGAATAGGAATTATCCCATACATATTATCAGATCATAGTATAGTGCAATGAAACTAGAAATCAAAAATGGCAAAATCATAGAAATTTAAATCCTTCAAAAAGCTTTTCATCAGTTTTACAACACAGAAATCTCTTTCTCAAGTATCTGGGAATCACCCTTTTGAAATATAATGATCAAAAAAGACAGAAACCTTAATCCCAGTCTCTAAGGGAAGCTTAACTTTAAAAGGCACCAATTAATAAGTGCCAATGGCCTAGTCAAAGAGAAAAATGTACAAATGCAGGAATGACCTTGTGCAGATACCTCCTACTGGCCGACTCTTCCTGAGCACACTACCATAAGTAATTTCCACCAATTTACTCCAGGGATTCAAATCTTTCCTGCCCTTGATTTTAGGAAAGTTGAGTTCAGATTATTTTCAGTAGACTTGAGTGAAATCTTTCTTACCTGTTTAACTTTGTCCATGGGCATTTTTCTTTGACATCTGCCATCTATCAAGTGGTTGGCTAGCCTTCTTGAGAACAGTGCCATGCTGAGGCTTAATCATTGCCTCTGATATTCACAGGTCAGACTCAGCAGTGGCAGTAATTACAGTCTTGGTGACAGCTCATACATGCTCTTTTGGGTCCATTCCTGGGTCTGTGTATATTCCTGGGAATACATATAAATATACATTTGATTTTTATCTTTATCACTTCAAAGTAAGTTCTGGACACCTGGACCCTTTTCACTAAGATACTTAGTTTTATTTTCTAATAAAAAGAATATTCTCTTCCATAATCAAATAATGAGTATCACTTTCAATAAATTTAACATTGACACAATATGGTTTTCTGATCTACAATTGTATTCCAAACTTGTCAACTGACCCAACAATGCCATTTATGATACTTTCTCACCCCCAAGGGTGACAAGATATTGAAATTAGTTGCCAGGCCTGCTTAGTCCTTTAAGGATATTTTCTCAGCTTTTAACTTTTATAACATGGATATTTGAAAAGAAACTATGTCTCCCCATCTCATTCTGCATTTTAAGTAGAATATTTCATAACCTTGATTTGACTAATGTTTCTTCATAGATAGATGTAGGTTATGCATTACCTGCCAAAATACTGCAAAAGTGTGCTTGTACCCTTCTAGGGACATCGTCTCCTCTGGCAAGTATATCTCTCTGCTCCTCTTTTGTGAAGTACATTCTGCCACCTGTGGGAGGACATTGCAAAATCATAAAAAATATCTTGCTCCTCTCTCACTTGTTCACTTGGATTAGAGTTTCCCTCCCTTGATTTTCTGTGAGCTTGCTTTATGCATTTGAAATACAGCTGGACCTATTCATTTATTGCGGTTTTACTTCATTTGCTATGAGTTTTAGTCTCTCACCCATTTCTCATCCTGAATAATTTTATTTTTTAACACACAGAAGATTAATATGTTATAAACGTTAAGACTATTGAAAAGTATTTGCAAAGAACTATCTGTCCTCCCAATTGCACTGTTTCTGCCCCTTTCCCACCTACCCCTTAAAGTAGCAAAGATAGTCTTCTGATTTATCTTCCACTATTTCTTTTTGTAAAGGTAGGTACATAAACATGTATTTTTATATTCTGCTTTTTTTCTTAAACAAAAGATAGCATAAGCTGTTTTGTACTTTGTTCACCTAACACTTTCTGGAAAACACTCCACATAATGTCATTTTTTATTAGTGTGCTAAGTGAAATTCAATTGATAAATACATTAAAAAAATATCATTGTGTAACAATAAGAAAATACCTGAGTTCCAGTTAAAACAGATGCATCATTTGGTTCACTAAATTAATAGTGCTTAAGAGGGACTCTCAGATATTCTAGTCTGACAGAGCTTGGAACATATCTTGGTTACTTTCTCATCGCTGAGACACAATACCCAACACTTAAAGGAGAAAGGTTTATTTTGACTCACAGCTTGTAGAGGTTTCAGTCCATAGTCAGGTGGCTGGAAGGCAGGGCAGCATGGCAGACGGGCATGGCGGAGGAGGCTCAGCTTATGGCACGGCAGCAGGAAGCAGAGGGATCAAGGAGGAGGGACGGAGATGATCCTTCCAGGCCATGCCCCCAGTGACCCACGTCCTTCACCCAGGCTTCACCTCCCAACGTCACATTTAGCTAAAAACTCAGCAGTGGACTAAACCACCAATAAGTATCACACCCCCACGGTCCAATCACCTCCCAACAGCCCCACCTATGAGTACACGAGGCTTAGGGAGAGGCATCTAGATATAAAGCATAGCACTACATTTCTAGTTCTTTTCTATTTTGACCACCTATTGTTTGAGATGCTTAGAAAAGTTAAAAAATTTCATTTGTTTATAAACCTGATGTTTCAACTAAAGTAAAATCTGTGATATCAACATTAGTGCGTGGGTATGTTTGAAATTCTCATTGAAATTGTAGAATTCATACCTTCCAGGTTTATCTTTGTCATTCATTTAAATGCACTGGGTTTCTTTTTACTTTTATCATTTCAAATGCTCGAGTATGGATCTGTGAGTCGTTACAAAAGCATAGCATTTCACCCATGAAGGGTGAGTGTAATGTTTTTTCTTCTCACAATATAGGTGGCTCAGGTTTTGAAAGTTTTTTTTTTTTTAAAAGAAAGGGAAGTAAAAAATTTATCAGTGCACATTAATGATTTAGACATATTATCTTTGAGTTCTTGAGATTGTATAATCACACAAGAACTGTTGTTTAGTTTCTATGTTCCAGAAAATACAGTGCTGTATGGATTTAATATTAAAAGTATCACCCTATTTACTTTTCTCATTGCTGACACAAAATACTTGACACCCAAAGTTAGAGGAGAGGTTAATTTTAGCTCACAGTGTGTAGAGGTTTCAGTCCGTAGTTGACTGGTTCCAAGGAAGGGTGGCGTGGTAGAGGGGCATGGAAAAGGAGAAACAGTCCATGGGAGGGGAGGCAGGGAGCAGCAGCAAGCAGTGAGCCTTCCTTTACTTTAATTCCACTCAGGCTATGAGCCTATTGGTTGGTGCCACCCACACCCAGGTGGGGCTTCTGTCTTCAGTAAATCCATTCAGTGACACCCAGAACTAGGCTAAACCAATCAGTGAACGATCCAGTACCATACACACTTCATCCCAGTATCACACAGCCATGATCCAGCCACTTCCCGCATATGAACACATGAGGCTTTGGGGGGACATCTAGATAGCAGCCATAACGCTTATGATTAAAAGTTTCAATGCCAAGGAACACAAAACCAAAATGCATCTCAAGTTATTTTTTATCAGTTCTAGAACTGACAATGCTTGCATTACTAATGCTTTTCAGTTGTAGGCAGTGTATTACAGATTCTCTGAGTGTTTTCAACATGTAATGGTAGAAAGAACACTGGACCTAAAGCCTAATAGTTTGCATCATAGTCTTGGCTCTGATGTATTTGACTAACAGACCTCACTGGAAGAACCTTGAACATTCTCTAACCTAGTTACAGTTTTCCCTGAAGCAGTTTTTTTTTTTTTTTTTTTTTTTTTTATGAGAACACTAAATTGGGATTGTAAACTTTTACTTTTGCCTAACAGAACATTGAAACATGTTACTAATAACTATGAACAATGCTCCATAAAAGAAAGGCTATTTTAACTTGCACGTACACAGCCATGACTTTGAAATGAATGTATAGAATATATAATGGCACTTTGGATTGAATATAGTTTCATGTAAAAAAAAAGAAAAAAGCTTACAGAATGGACAACAGTAAGTTTCTTTTCATCTCCGTCTTCCCTTCCCTCCTGATCTCATCCTTGACAGAAAAGTAGATTTTTTGAAAAAGAGAAATATATATTGATATAATTGAACTATGGCATGAGAGGTAATTGATACTGGCAAGAGAAAGATTTGCCTTGTAGATATTTCAATTCCAAAACTCTAATGTCCCACTAGAGGCACACACCAGGACCTAATCCCAAGTCTTCAGCCAGCACCTGGAAAACTGGAGAAGGGCAGAGGAGAAGAGGTCAAGAAGGTCACAAGGGACAGATGATGGAGGGAGGGAGGAAGAGGGGAAGGGAAGTGAGGAGGGGACGAGGGGATTTGGAGGTGCTGGGTGGACACTAAGCTGACTGTGTCTTCATGCAGAGGGTGAGAAAAGAAAGCATTTTTACTATGTACATGATGTATGTTTCCCAGGAAGTACACTTTTGGGTTACGGACTGCATATGGCCATGTTTTAGGGTATTATGGACATAATTTTAGGACAAGAGAACTTATTTGAAAAAATTTCCCCTCATTGAAAACTGTGTCAAGGGCTAGCGTTTGCAAACCACTAATGGAAAAATTATTTTTAGTTTGCCAGAAAGTCAGGATTTCCTGCTCCCCTGTACATTTTCTCTCTGCTTCAGATGTCTGTCATTTCTTTTCATTTGGATACTTTCTATTTATTTTTCATGATTCATGAAAAAAGGCAAGAAAGCCTTTCTGAGCTTTTCTTTATTTAGATTTATTTGATACCTTTCTTCCGTGTTTCACAGCACCCTGGTCATTTTTTTTTTTTACCTTCTTATTTTCGTGAATCATATTTGTCTCATTTTAATTGTTTGCCTTCTACTCAGAATTCCTGACATTCTAAATGTATCTTCTTTTCACATCTATTCTTAGTGTTGAATGAATAAATACTATTTTACATTCATGGGTTTTTATGCCTATTTCCCTTGCCTGTAATTCCCTTTATTCTTGCCTGATGGGAAGTTTCTTCTTATTTTCTGTAACATTTTAAGTTTTCTGTGAAGTCTCTTGTCTCTTCTCTTGTGCAGGCAAATTTAAATATTTAATCATCTATCTTAATTTTGTACATGGTACTAAAGGATGGTTTATATTTTTCATACAGATATTAAATAAAATACATGTGAAATACTTTAACCCATCAATTAATGAGTGAACAGGAACATTTTGTGACCTCTTCAAATGAGAATCAGACTTATGGAGATTTATGTATCTGGTGGACAAATTCATTTGCATTTCCATAAACAGGAGCCATTTACATCATTATAACAAGGAATATCTGCATCACCATCACTTTTTCATTGTTTAAATCCTTCTTGACAGAGCTAGAAACTATTTTATACAGACAATGAAACATTTTTGTAGTTATCTGAACATATCTGGGGAATACAAAACTCTTTTTTTCAATAAGAATGTTATATAATGTTTACTCTGTTCTGGTTACTGGTATAGATGTCTAAATATTATTAACTCATTTAATCCTCAAAACAGTCCTGCAGAGTTGGCATTATACCATTGCACATATGAGAGAATTGAGGAATAAAGTGTTGGAGCTAGGACTTAAATACATGCAGTCTGGCTCCAAGAAACATGCACTCATCACTGCAAAGTGCCTCGTGGCAAGACCACACCAAGTCAGGCCAATGTAGAGGTGATGAGAGTGCCCTATTTTCTCATGAAATTGTGCTTGTATCCTTGTCCTCAAGATTCACACTTAGCTCAGAGTAGATACCTTATTCTGTAGCTCATGGAAGCTTTGTTCTGCACTTTTGCTGGGTAGATGAAGGGTTAGGTTTTGAAGACTTCCTTTCACAAATAAGAATTGAGATGTGAAGAAAATGACAGTGAACAGAAGGAGAAGTAGAAATAGTAAGGTTAATCTCACAGAATACAACATTGGGTTACAGCAACCCACCCCATACTTTTCTACTGTAAATTTTCACTTTAGCATAATAGTAGCTGACTGTGCATCTCAGTAGCTGTGCCTGGGGGATACAGGAAGCAATCTTCATGTTTACACAGTTGGTATGATGAATGGTAAAGTGTGTGCATGTGTGCAAAAGTGTCAAACTGGTTTTTTTACCCACACAATGCATATGTTTACCTGAGCATCACAGGGGGTAAAATACATCCACACCACTGTTCTGTTCTGTAAACATGTGTTTTACCATAAATGGAATGTGGGTGTGACTCACAGTAGCTGCACCTGGGGAAAGCAAAAAGCTATTTGTGCATTCACCCACTTGGCAGACAAATAGCCAAGGTGTGTACAGGTTATCAAAAACAGGAACAGGTGAATTTTACCTACGAAATGCTCACTGCTAAGTTTCTGTGCATTTAGGAATTTTTTTTTATATGCAGGTACCAGGAGTCGAACTCAGGACCTTGTGCTTGCCAGGCAGGTGCTTATGCCGCTGAGCTATATCACTGGCCCAGGATTTTATTTTTAAGTTTTCTTTTGATTTTTTCTGGTAGAAGTAGCCCAATTCAGTACAATGGCACATGAAAAACCAGATTTACAAGTTTTGGAGGAGGTCAAAAGTGAATGATCAGATTATTCATGCATGGATGATGAAGATGATAATAACTTTGATGTTGGCCATGTGAGCCAAGTTCCTATAAAAGTGAAATGGAGCAAGAATCAACTGATGCAGACACAGGGAATGCAGAGTTCCTTGATTAAGATGATGAAGAAAACAGTGATGTGAGTACGTATTTGACTAGTAGAAATGGTACAAAATTGTCACACAACCAAATGGAATGATTCAATGGTAGAATTAGTCCAAAAATATAGTGAGGATATTGGATGGAATGCCAGCACTGCCATTCAATGTTGGAAATTGTTTGTAACTGACAAAATGATACAAGATGTTGTGAAATACACAAATGATGAAATACAAGTAAAATGTTCTGTATTCACCAATAGCCATACTCAAAAATGTATTTATTATGACACCTCACTAGATGAACTAAAAGCATTCATATGTCTGGTGTATTTAGTAGGGCTTTTCATTGATAATCACCAGAATGTAAAAGACTTATGGAAAAGCAATGGGTGTAGGCTTGAGGTTTGTAGAATAATGGTGACACAGAGATGTGGTCTCCTTCAATATTGCCTGAAGTCTGATGACAAAACCACCTGCGAAGAAAGAAAAAGAACGATAATCTGGCTGCTATCTGCTCATGATTTGAGAGATTTGTGGGTAATTGTCAAGCAATTTATACACCATCTGAATATATGACTATTGATGAACATCTTGCAGCATTTCATGATTGCTGTAGCATCAGGCAGTATATTCCCCCCAAATATTCAAAATATAGCATAAAAATCAATGCCCTTGTAGATGTGAAGACTTATTATGCTTTCAATTTAGGAATTTGTCCTGGAACTCAGCCACCAGGTCCTTATTCATGTAGTAATAATCCAAAGGATGTTGTGGACAGATTTGTTGCTCCTATCTCCCAAAGTAATTGGAATGTGACATTCAACAGTTGGTTTTCCCATTTCCAGTTGATGTTACATTTGCTAACAGAGCACAAGTTGACCAGTGCAGGAACTGTACGTAGGAACAAATAGAAATTCCAGATGAAATGTTGCAACTTCAGAGCAGAATTGTATAGTACAATCTTTGGATTTCAGAAAGATACAACATTGGCCTTGTATATGGAAAAGAAAAACAAACTGGTACTGCTGATGTCAACATTGAACCATGATTGAAATATTAATAGGGAAACCTCGACAAACAGAAGCCTGAGAAGGTAACTTTCTACAACAAAACCAAAGGTGGAGTAGATGTGTTGAGGTATGCAGCAACTATGATGCCACTTGAAACACAGAACATTGGCCAATGATTGTGTTTTACTCAGTTCTAAATGTGTGTGGCAGAAATATTTGGATAGTTTACAAAGAAAATAATAAGTACAAAATGTCACGGAGAAATTTTCTTAGAAGATTGGGATTGGAACTCATAAAAGATCATTCACAGTAGAAGAAAAACAAAATGTTTCTGCCCAGGGAACTGTGCAAAAAAATTGTGAAGCACACTGGTGAGTTGACAGTTGAACAGACAGATGCAGTATCACAAAGACCTAATACAACAACAGGAAAACCAAAAAGATGTCAACTGTGCCCTACAGGAAGGGATAGGAAAACAAATCATAGGTGCTATCAGTGTAAGCGATACTTGTGTATGGAACATGCAGTTTTCATGTGTGAAGACTGCCTTGGGTGTGACAGTTGAAGTAAAGATTATTTCTGTGGTGGACTTTGGTTTGTATTTACATTGCAGTTAAGATAGGTTTTTATTTCTGGTGTTATCTTTTAGGTTTTCTTTTTTATTTTAAAGAGAAAAAAGATAAAAATAACAATGAAGCAGAGTTTCAAAACAAGTTAGTAGGACAGTTACAATAATTAATACATTGCGTATTGTTGTCTTTAGTTATTCAGAGTACAAGATATAGGCATGATATCTTGTCCAAACAATATTAGCACAAACCTTTCTTTTCAACGATCTAAGAGAAACTAGCTGTATAACTACCTTAACTATCTTGTGTATACATATATTTTTTTCTTTTTGCCTTTCTCCCTTTCCCCTTTCCCCCATCACAGTGTGTTTTTTAGGTTTTGTAAGGAAGTAAACAGTTGATATGAAAATCTTGATGTCTATTCTAAGCACTCATTACATATTTATACTGTATTTTATTGATATCTTATTTTCCTGCTAAGTGCACATTGTATGATATGGTAGGAAGCTCCTGACAAAACAGGAAGAGAAGAGAGGTGACAAGACTGCCACATAGGAAAGGAAAGCTAAGCACACGTGCTGTCAGTGTAAGTGAGATGTGTGCACGAAGCATGCAGTTGTCATGTGTGAAGACGGCCTTGGGTGTAACAGTTGAAGGAATGATTATCTTTGTTGTAGAGTTCTACTGGTATTTTCATTGTAGTTCATGTAGGAATTTAAGCAAGTACACCACTGATGTGAAAATGTTGATGTTTATTCTAAATATGCAATATATATTAATAATTTAATATTTTATTTTATTGATATTTTAAACCTATTACTTACACATTGTATAATATGATAAAAATCTCCTGACAAAGCAGCAAAACCTGCAAGATGTCAAGTATGTCCTCCCAAAAGGCCAGGGAAGCAAAATACACGTGCTGTCAGTGTAGATGGTGCGTGTGTGTGGAAGGTGCTGTTGTCATGTAGGGAGACTGCCTTCTGTGTAATCACTGAAATAAAGATTAGCTTTTTGGTAGAGTCTTATTAGTATGTTTGCTGTAGTTTATATAGGTATTTATTTCTGTTGTTCATTTTTAGACTATGTATACTAAAAAACAGTCAATGTTGAAAATTTTGATGCTTTTTTATAAACACTCAGTAAATATTAAAAATTCAATACTTTATTTTTTGATATTTTTTCCTGTTAAATAGTCATTGTTTAATATAATAAAACTCATAACATTACAATTAATAGTTCATCAATAGAAATATTCTAAAGAATAAACATGGGTCTTATACACCCACTAAAATGCACCTTTATGTCAAACTTGATGTTGTGCCCCACAGGCTACATTAGCTATTCAGTAAGTGCATTTAGTTCAAAGTGAATCTCAAGAAAATTGTAGTAGTAAAAAATTGTAGTAGTAGAATGGCTAACAATAACAATGAACATGGGTGATTTTAAAAGATGAGCTACACTGTAATCCCAGCACTCGGGAGGCTGAGGCAGGAGGACTGCCATGAGTTCGAGGCCAGTCTGTGCTACACAGTGAGTTCAAGGCCAGCCTGAGCTATATGGTATGACCCTGTCTCAAAAAACTAAAATAAATAAACAAATAAATAAATAAATACAAGTTACAATTCCTAAAAGAAATAGAAGCAATCTTTAGGAATTTAATAAAGTTCAGTGCAGCATTCCATCTGGGGTGTGACTCTTACTAGCAGTGTGACCTCAAGCAAGCTGGTCACTGTAAGCCTCACCCTCCTCAGCTGAGAAATAGAGACACTAGTGATATTTGTTAAAGCGCTCAGTGTGGACCTGTTATAGAAGTGCTCAGTCCATCCTGGTTGTTGTTAGTGAGTCCAAAAATGCTCTACCTCAGTCAATGAAATATCTTTAAAGATATAAAGAATAGAGAACAGTGGAAATTTTAACTTTATAGCCATGTAGCAGTGTGTATGTAGCAATCACAAAATCAAAACAATTCTCAAAATGAGATACAACTTGACCATGGCAGAAAAAAAATGACTTGATGGAGTCAAAATAGGTTACGATCTATGCTCATGTAGAGTGTAGCTATCACAGTACAGAGTCAGTGACAATGATGTAAAGAATTCATATTTATAATTCCCTTCAGATCTTATACAAAATTCCTTCCATAAATAGAACAGAATAAGAGTGATTTTAAAAAGTTTACTTCAACTTCTACTGAATTAGGTAAACATCTATTATCTAATAAATAATTTTTTTATTTTTAAATTTTTATTAGTACATTCTTGCAGTACATGAAATTTACACTCATCATAGGGAGTTTGTACATGTACATAACACATTTTAATTCTTAAGTCCCATTTTCCTGCTTTACATCACCCCATCCCTTGGTTTCCTTTTCATTTGCAAGATTTATCTGATTTTTCTATTGTCCATCCTTTATTTTGCCTTTTAATTTAGTTATACTTTGGGTTTCTCATATAAGAGAAATCCTGTGATATTTAAACTTGTGTGTCTGATTCATTTCACTTAATATTATGGTTTCAAGGTGTGTCCATTTTCCTACAAATGACTCAAATTTATCCTTCTTTACAGCAGAATATTACTCTGTTGTGTATAAATACCACATTTTCTTTATCCATTCTTCTGTTAATAGACATATGAGCCTCTTCCAATGTTTAGCTTTTATGGGTCATGCTGCTATAAATGTTTGTATGCATGTATCACTATAATACAATGTCTTTAACTCTTCCAGGATGACACAAGAAGAATAGTTGGGTTGAATGAAATTTCTGGTTTTAATTTTTTGAGAAATCTCCATACTGATTTCCATAGTGGTTGTACTCATTTACATTCCCACCACCAATGTAGAAGGGTTTCACTTTCCCTGCAGCCTCACCAGCACTTGTTATTATTTGATTTCTCAAAGATACCCATTCTTTTTGGAGTAAGCCAGAATCTTAGTGCTGTTTTAATTTACATTTCCCTAATGGCCACAGATGTTGAACATTTTTTTCATGTATTTATTGGCCATTTGTATTTCTGACAAATGTTGATTCATTTCAGTTTCCCATTTTATATTATCCATCCCAACATGGAAATAATTTCTATAAGTTTAATCTTTAATACCTAGCATTTTTAGTCTTACTGTAAATTATGAATTTAGAATTAATGACCTATTTAAGATTCACTTTGACAAAATGCTGATTTTCTACCTGAATAGTTATCATGCAAAATAATTGGAGATGTGATTTAACTAAGCTGATTTTTTTTTTTTTTGTGGGTACCAGGGGTTGAACTCAGGACCTCACACTTGCCAGGCAGGCGCTTATGCTGCTGAGCAATCTCTTCGGCCCACTAAGCTGATTTTTAATGATTATTTCTCAATATAGTAAGGCCATATAGGACAAATATCATTCAGAATGGAGAAACACTGAAAGCCTTTCCTCTCAAATCAGGAACAACACAAGGATGCCCATTTTCATCACTCCTGTTTACAGTTCTTGAAATTTTAGGTAGAGCAATTAAGCAAAAGAAAACAAAGAAATGAATACAAACAGGAAAAGAAGTCAATTCTTTTGTTTTCAGTTGATATGATCCTATACTTAGAAAACCCTAAAGATTACTTCAAAAGGCTTTTAGAGCTGATAAACAAATTCAGCAAAGTATCAAGATATAAAATCAATATTAAGAAATCAGTAGCTTTTCTATACACCAGTAATGGACTAGGTGAGATACAAATTAGAAAACAGAATTCCATTCACAATAGTTTAGAAAAACAAAACCAACCAAACTAACCATTCAACCAACCTAGGGATCAATTTAACAAATGAGGTTAAGGCCCCTACAGTAAAAATTTCAGGACACTGAAGAAAGGAACTGAAGACACTAGAAGGTGGAAAGACTGCTTATGGCAGAATTAATATTGTTAAAATGATCATACTCTCAAAATTGTTTTCCAGATTCAATGTCATCCACAAGAAAATACGAATAGCATTTTTCACAGAATCAGAAAAAGCAATCCTAAAATTCATATGGAAACCCAAAAGGCCCAGAATAGCTAATGAAATTCTAAGCAATAAGATCAAGGTCTGAGGCACCACAATACCCAATTTCAAACTATACTACAAAGCCATGATGATAAAAACAGCATGGCACTGCACAAAAATGGGCCTGTAGACTAATAGCACAGAATAGAGGACACAGAAACAAACCACACATCTACAGCCATCTGATTCTTGACAAAGGAGCCTAAAATATATGTTGGAGAAAAGATAGCCTTTTTAACGATTGCTGGTGGGAAAACTAGAAATCCTCTTGAGGAATATCGAAACTAGATCCCTCTTACACTGTACAAAAACCAACTCAAAATGGATGAAAGGCCTAGGTACAAGGCCTGAACTTTGAAATCACTAAAAGAATATAGGATAAACACTTGAAGCCATTGGAAAAGACAAAGACTTAACTAGTACTCGAACAGCACAGGAAATAATAACAAGAATCTATAAATTGGATTACATCAAATTAAAAAGTTTCTGAATAGCAAGGGAAACAATCAACAAAAGGAGTAGGAATTTTTTCTCTATAGAGAGGGAAAAGTTTTTTCCAGCTACTCTTCCAGTGGAGAATTAATATCTAGAATTTATAAAGAACTTAAAAAATTAAACACCAAAAAGTCAAATAGCCCAATCAATAAATGGATAAGAGAACTGAACAGACCCTTCTCAAAGGAAATACAAATAGCCAATAAGTATATGGAAAACTGTTCAACATCTTTAGCCATTGAGGAGATGCAAATCAAAACTACTTTGAGATTCCATCTTACCCCAGTCACAATAGCTATCATTAAGAACACAAAAAGTAACAAATTTTGGCCAGGATGTAGGGGAGAATGAAACTCTTTTGCACTGCTGTTGGGAATGTAAATTAGGGTTCCTGCTATGGAAATCAGTATGGGTGTTCCCGAAAAAACTGAAAGTAGAGCTGCCATTTGATCCAGTTATACCATTCCATAGTATATATCTGAAGGAATTAAAGTCAGCATACCATATGGATACCTGTACACCCATGTTTATTGTGGCAAACTATAGCCAAGAGATGAAATCAGCCTAGGGGACCAATCAACAGACGAATCGATAAAGGGAATGTTGCATACAATAATATATTACTTAACCGTAAAAAGAACAAAAATTGTCATTTACAGAAAATTATGTGGTTCTGGAGAACATCGTATTGAGTGAAATAAGCCAGACTCAGACAAATATCCCGTGTTCTCCTTAATAAGTGGAATCTAAAAACGATGACAAGAAAGTAGAAGGGAGACTATTACTGGTCAAGAGGAAGAGAAGAAGAGGGGAGGGAAGGTGCTCTAAGGGTGGTGTATGTTAATCTCTTCACCATAGCTGGAAGAAAATACCTGACACTCACACTTTAAAGGAGGAGGGTTTTATTTTGGTTTATTTAAAGGATTCTGCCTATAGTAAGCTGGTTCCAAGGTAGAAAGGGCATGGGAAGGCCTAGGGAAGGAAAGCTTCTCATATTCAGGCAGCCAGAAAAAAGAGAGGGAGGGAGAGAGAGGAAAAGAGAGAGAAGATGGGGACAGGAGTGCACCTCTCCAGTTCACAGCCCCAGTGACTGACCCCCCCACCATGCCCCGCCTCCTAACAGCATGTCCAGCTATTGAACTCATCAGGCGATGAACCCAATGGTGAGCATAGCGCCCCACAACCCAATCATCTTCCAAACGCATGAGACCTTAGGTGGACATTTAGATCTGAACCATAACAGGGGAGGTAAATGGGCCATGAATATAATCAAAATACATTATGATCATTGAATCCCCTCTGCCCAAATATGAATCTAGTGGGGAAGATGGGGTAGTAGGGACTATGAGGAGTTCAGTGATTAAAGTTGTTATTTGTATGTACAAATCTGGCAAAAGGCAACCAATTAATGTGTGTAACCAACGTGCATGAATAAAAATATGGAGGAAAGAGTAATTTTAGAGATTTATTTGTAGCCTTCGATATTTG
Source organism: Erethizon dorsatum (assembly GCA_028451465.1). Lineage (NCBI taxonomy): Eukaryota > Metazoa > Chordata > Mammalia > Rodentia > Erethizontidae > Erethizon > Erethizon dorsatum. The sequence goes on along the minus strand of CM051830.1, from coordinate 56,935,104 downwards.
AGGTCATGGTATCGTGAGGTGAGGTGTATTTTCAAGAATGTACTTGTACTTCCACTTTTTGGATTAAATTTAATTCATAGAAAATTATGTTCTTATGATAATTCCAACTGGTCAAAAAATTGATAAGTCTTTTCAAATAGGTATAAATAGATATGCATTTGTATTCTGAGGAGATATTTCCTATATAAAATAATTCATTACTTATTTCTTTCAGACTTGTAGATGATCCTGGTCCACTGTGGTGGGTTTTTTTTGTTTTTTCCTGCTGTTTTCAAACTAGATTCAGTCTGATGCTAAAAGCAGTAAAAAATAAAACTCTCATAGGAACTGCATAGTATAATTCTATGTTTTTATAAACATAATGCAGTATTTAAATTTTTGAACCTCTTAAGATGAAAATTTTCTCAATTGGCTCCATGAAATAATCTTGAAAAACAAACATGGTTTATATGGAAGACAAAATGTCCATAAATATATATCATGTACCAAAATTTCCATTCCAAAAAAGGGAGAGAATGCTACAATTTTAGAGGGGAAAGCTGCTGTAGAAAAAATGAAGTTTAACCTCTTTAACATCCAAATAATGAAGGAGAAAATGTGGCTCAGTGAGAATAAACGGCGGTGAGAAATGATACACCCTGTTGACATGAGGTACTGGGATGAGAAATTAAAAGACTAAATATAGTGTTATAGAAAATTAACTGCACAAGAAAGTAATTTTATTATAATGCCAGTAAAAAGCCCAGTAACTCTGTTATGGAAATGATTCTTAAAATGTAGAAAATTGCCATAATATGTACTGCAAATTATCCATGACTTTCAACTTTATCCTTTATTTCTCAATTAATTTTACTACTTTGACAAATTTCATCTGTTAGTGCGGTCACATTTTAGTCACTCACTCAAAGCAGGTGCTATGTAAAGGACTTGTTATTTAACCAAATCAATATTTACTTTGTTAGCCAGTGTTGAATTGGTGGATTATTAAGATATTTTCAATATATAATTTTTAAAAAGTGGGAATATGAAGTAAACAATTTACCTCTATTGATTAGAAGCAAAAGATAATAGTTTTATAACATTTTGCAAGTTATTGAAGGTTATTATCTTATTCTTTGAAATAGCTTGTATAAGATACACCAACAATCTTGAAAGCTATGAAATAGTTGGTCTAATTTTGAATGGAATTGAGATTTGTCATAATTGTAGACATTGCCAAAACCTAAGAACAATCTAATTATGAATACTTTGCACATATTTGGAGCTTTTAATCTGGAAAGGCTGACATCTAATTTTAGAAACATTAGATTATTTGTTATAGTCGTAAGAAGCTGAACAATGGGGCCGGTGAGATAGCTCAGCAGCATACGCGCCTGCCTGGCAAGTGCGAGGTCCTGAGTTTGACTCCCGGTACCCGAATGAAAAAAAAAAAAAGAAGCTGAACAATAAAGCATCTCCCTTCCATGGGAAGTTGATTTGCAGAAAATATTAATTGACAAAAGGCACTAATGAAGCAATAAGAAACATACACCTAGTAAAATGAATCATATATAATAAACAATATATTTAATATTATCCAATGTAATATTTTGTCTAACTTTCTAAAAATGCATCAGTTTAGAGATCCAGCTTAATTGATGTATCTGTTAATGTACGAGGATTTAGAAATACCAGTTCCTGGAGCTGTCAGGACCGCCCGTCCGCAGGTGAGCTCGTTCATATGGAACCTCTTCCGTCACACCTGCGCACGCCGTGGTTACATGTACTGCTCTACTGCCCCTCCTGTCCTCGTATTCCAACAGTGCTTGAAGTGTCACAGCTGGCTCATCAGGAGGTCTTTCCCCACAGCCATTGGCTGCTGCATTCCTCTTTGTGTTCTTAATGTCTATAGATAGCTGCTAGGCTGGCGCCTGTCTGAGGTACAACTCCAGTGAGAAATGCACAAACACAGCTCCCAGCCTTGGGGTCTTTGTAACTGACACAGTAGCTGGGGCTAAAATTGTATTGTAGATCTGCAAAAAAACAAGTATCTGCTCACTAAAGAAAGAAAGAGAGAAAGCAGGAAAGAATAGGTAAAGGAAACGAGAGTTTAGCAGTGTGTTCATTTTATGTTACTGAAAATATTTTAGAAACAGCATGAATGTGACACTAATATGGTTGCTTTTGAGTTTGCAAATTCAGGTAAATCTTCAGGGAGCCTGCTCAGCAACCACACTCAATTTCAGGGTGTGCTGAAAGCTCTCATTATTGATAGTTCTCTGAATACCCCCATATTGATTTAAAAATTCACTCTATTATAGTTATATAAATTTTCTTTCATGTATAAATCTGCATATATGAATATAATTTTTACATTTCTGTTCTACACAGTGTAAATGATGTAAGAACTTGTTCTATATTTCCCTGAGGATTAGTGATATTTTATATTGTATTTGCACTACATTAATGCTATTATCAGAATTTATATGAATAAACTATTTACATCTTCCCAGAGAGTTTGAAAGCAGCAGCTTTATTATTACTTTGGGGAAATATAAATAATAAGTCTGGCCATAAAATTTTAGTTGTTCAAAGCATTTGATTTTAATTTCTGTGGGTTTGAGCATCTGTTTCCAATCATGAGCTAATTATATTGCTTCTATATGCCCTGATCTTAGGAAGGAAGAACAAAGGCCTAGAGGAAAATTTAAGCATCACTTTGATCTGGACACCCTCCATTTGGAATATTTTAGATTGCCAAGGATAGTGACCAGAAGTTTTTTGGGGGCAAATTATAAGAAATTAACTTTTCATTTGGTTAACAGGATCTGTACTTCACACATATAATTGTGGAAAATGGTAGCTTTAAAAGATATTAAAATTCAAATGAGATTGAGAAGATAGTTTTAGTAACATATGGATGATTAGTAAAATTGTCTTCTGGTTGTACACATAGTGCTACAGACCTATATGTGTACATTCCCCACAAATTCTGAGGCTAAGCCCTAAACCTGATGTCATGGTGGGGACTTGGAGCTGATTAGGCCAGTATGGTGATGCCCTCATGACTGGGATTAGTGCCCTTATCAAAGAGGACCGTAGAGAACTTTCTTCCCCTTTTTCTGTACTGTGATGACACAGGGAGAACGCGATGGTCTATGAACCAGAGAGCAAAGCCTCACCAGACACGGACGCTGTCATCCCTCAATCTTGGACTTCCCTGCTTCCAGCACAGTGAGAAATAAATTTTTGTTGCTGAAGCCTCCTAGTTTATGCTATTTTTGTTATCGCAGCCCAAACAGACTAATACACTTAGCTATGAGTATTTGTCTATGACTACTTGTATGTTTAGATATATGTATGTGATATGGGAATCATTTTTCTGGTTTCTACGTAACTAATGGGCATTCTGAAAAATAAAAAAGTAAAAAAATCTATGTTGGGAAGTAATAAGAATAATTTTATAAGATAATCTTGTAGTGAAAAGTACATAAAGATACAAAACGTACACATTGTTAGGAAAAGGAATATAAGTATGTTCACACAAAATTGAAGAAAAATCTACAAAGAAAAATAAGAGCAAAGTCTAAAGAAAAATGTTAAAGGCCCATTTTTAAAAAATACGTAGGAACCTCTTATCTTTCAAGAAAGCAGGCAGAAAACACACATAGCCATTGACAAATAAGAAATACAACAATTTTACAAATGTATAAAAAGATGCTACAGAAAGATGCTCATAATTAAATCTTTGCAAACATAAACAATAAAATCCATTAATCATGCCTTTAGGAAAAAAAGAAGAGCTTAATAATAACCAAATTCAACAAGGATGTCAATTGTGAGAAGTATATTTCTGCTAACTGGTTTTTTTTTTTTTTTTTTTTTTGTGGGTACCGGGGGGACGACCTCAGGACCTCACGCGCCAACAGGCACCCGTGCCGCTGAGCGATATCACCGGCCCCTTTTTCGTATGTGGGTTCCGGGAGTCGAACTCGGGCCTTTGCGCTTGCAAGGCAGGCGCTTAAGCCGCTGAGCCGTCTCATGTTTTTTTGTTTTTTGAGGTAGGGTTTTCTTATTTTGCCCAGGCTGGCCTCAAACTCAAGCTCTCATTCTCCCTCAGCCTCCCAAGTAGATTAACTATACATCTTGCTTTGCTAGATCTTTAAAAGACAATTTTGTAATGCCTGTGCAGTGGAAAAGGCGTATAATTTTTGACCTAATAATTGAATGGGTAGGAATGGATATATCCGAAGCTATCGGTCCAAACACACACACGTTATCATTATAGCATTATGAATAATATCAAAATATTGGGAACTACTTCAGTGTCAACACTGATTACGTGAATATTGGCTATGTGTCATCTACCTATCTATCATTTGTGTACCTACCTATCCACCTATCTATCCAGCTCTCTCTCTCTCTCTCTCTCTCTCTCTCTCTCTCTCTATCTATCTATCTATCTATCTATCTATCTACCTATCTATCCACGATATCAATAATTCAACACAAAAGGATGAGGCAAATCTGTATGTGTTGACTTGGAAATATTCTCATGATGTATTGTGGAGAAGAAAAAGAACAAAGTTCAGGACAATGTATGTATCATGCACTCATTTGTGTAAATAAAGTAATAATCAATATGGCCTGTATATACTATATACCAAGATTTATATTAACCACTTTACAAATGTAACATCAAAACACACCCACCCTGCTCATGCTGAATGTTAGAAGGGCTTTGTAATTTTTTCAAAGTTATACAAGTGGTCAAAGCCATTTCCTTGAACTGAGTTCAAGACTCCATATGCAATTCTTTTCTTTTTTTTTTTGGTACAGGAAATCGAACTCAGGGCCTTGTGCTTTCAGTATGTAATTGTTACGGTTGTTGGGGGTAACTCCTTAGGAAGGCCCCTGCAATTTAGTAAACCATGGGTGCAGAAAGAATGTGGATACAACCTCTACAGAGAATGTCATATGAAAATGAATTCCTTCTGTCTCTGACTGTATCTTATTTACATATCTACCGTAGTCTTATAAAAGAGGAAGCTTGCATATTTGTGCCTTTCTCTTTAAGAGAAAACACACTTTATTTATTTTCAAATTTAGCTTGAAAGAATTAAAGTCCTCCAGTAGTCCCATGGAGCCAGGTGCCTGAGGGGTGGGGGGTTCAAGCTCTCAGAGCCAGGCAGCTGAGTCCCTTACCTCTGACACCAGACATCTACTTTTATCTTCTTGAGAGGATGCGTTTGATGTTGGGTATCAAGTAAGGCTCAAGGGCTTTACACCAAAGTGCTTCAGCAGCCTCCGCGACACATAGTAACATTTCTTAAACCCAAAGGGCAGTTGTTTCTCGCCTTTTACTTTTTTTTTTCCCCTTCCTCATAGTTCAGGCAAGACTATTTGTCTGTTTATTACACTACTCTATGATCTAACAGAAGATTGCAAATGAGAAAATAAAAGTCTTACTGCCACAGACTCAGGAATAACCTTTTGCTTTTAAACATAATCAATTTCCCTTTTTATTTCTTTTCCTTTGAAATGGAAGTCTCATAATTTTGAGGGCTGTCATTTTCTTGGAATAGCTAGATGACATAGAGGAGTTTGGAGACAGGCTAAGCTGTGACCGCCCTGCCCTTCAGTGGGGTGTGTCGTCGCAGAAGGCACATTGTTCCCTTTTCAGTTTGTGTCCAGAGCAGGCGGGGGGACCCTCCCCGTGAAGCCAGCTAGCGACTCAGGCTGACAGTATTGCTCTCTCCACCCAAAATGAGGCCCCAAATTTGCTACAGTCATTTTTTATGAGGGAGGGAGAGAGGGAAAAGGGAAAGAAAACAATCTCTCTTTAAAAACAAGCAAAGTAGGGATTGCTTATTTCTCTTCCTCAAATTCTGCATTGGTAAGAACTTGGGTGCCCAGCTTGTCATACGTGAAGGGGGCTGGGAAAGAGACAAGATATAACTGAAATGTAACATGCATATTTAAATTAAAAAATTAATGACAATAAAAGACACATTGCCATTACCCCCCCCCCCCCCAGTATCTATCCTCACTCTTGGAGCACACTGGTCCCATGATTCTTGTCGCTTTCTGAGGCAGCTGTGGAAGTCCTTTCCTGAGTCTTTACCAGCTCTGATAAAAAATTGGTGAATGTTGCTGCTGAGCACCATCCAGCAGAAAGGTAGATTAGCGAAAACGTCAAGGTGTGTCCTCATCGACCTTATTCACTGGATCTGGCACTGTGTGACTTCTGGCACTTCCCCAAAGTCAAAATGACCCTGAAGGGTCAATGTTTTGAATTGCTTTGGGAAATCCAGGTAGCCATGACAGTATAGCTAGAGAAACTCTTGAAAGAGGACTTCCAGAACTGCTTCAGAAAGTGGCAAGAATGATGGGATAAATGTGTTCTCTTCACTGGGGAGAATTTTGTGCAGGATTAATGATGATATGCCTTTTAACATAATGAAGTTTTAAAAATTTAAACTTCAGGGCCAGTGGTATAGCTCAGTGGCATAAGTGCCTGCCTGGCAAGCACGAGGTCCTGAGTTCGGTTCCCAGTACCCACATAAAGGAAAAAAAAAAATTAAACTTCACTGTATTTTTCAGTCATACCTTATAGTTTTCATCTAGGTGACTGTGTGCTTAAGTGAAATATTATTACCTTAAAAAAAGAGGAGAACAGATTTTAAGGGCAACAGTCTGTCCTATATGCCTTTAATGAACTTGCAATTTAAAATTTCAGCTTACAATTATACATACATTCTAAAGAGATAAAACCAGCAACACATAACTTGAAATGCAACATAGATTCAGATGCATTTTAGCTGCAAGCATTTAATTTAAGTTACTGTGACTTGGGTGTTGAGTAATTGAAACCTAAACAGTCAAGAGTCAATAGTTTAATCCAAGTCATTTACGTGAGGACCTGTAAGCTGAGCCACATTACCCTTCTTCCTTATAGATGAAAATCATACCTTATTTTTAAACTAATAATTTTTTCTCAACACATTCTGAGCAAATTTCTTGACCTGATTATTTAAGCATCTCTGGATAGATTTTCCTCCTGTTCTTTTGAAAATTTTCATTTTATCGTTGATGTGTTGATGTTGTGTTTGCGTCTTTGGAGTCGTATCTTTCATAGACTGCTAAAACTTCTGCTCAAACTAATTGGCTGCCGTCCATCTACACGGGCTTCTCAAGTGTACTACTACGATTACTGTAATACTGCTGTCAAATTTTGCCTGACATTCCAGGATAGATAGATTTAAAGAGAAGAGGCAAGATGCCTAAATTCCAGAGTTTTTCAGTGTTCTAAACACGGACACATAGTTATGTTGTTCTTCATGTATTTTCCACCACGTCAACTTGAAAGGCTGACAAATTCTTGGAGTCTGGTTTAAAACAACCGATATAAAATCAGTGGGACAGACTTATAATTCATAGTTCCTTTAATGATAGAGTGGTCAATTAAGAAAGTTTACGAAGAGCTGCTAGAGTTCTTGAAAAAAATGTCGAACTCAGTATGTGGAAAGAGAATATTTCTTCATTGTTATTATAGATGCTATATGTACATATATCTTTTATTTTTGTAATTTATGAAAAATAGTGGAGTTGTGAACTCTTCATAAACCTGTTATTAGGTTTAATAAACTTCATATAGCTTGTACTTATCATTAGGGCTAAGAACCTTACCAATTTTGGAATAGAACCATATTTGACTTACACTGCAAATATTTTGATTAAAATTCTTCTGATAATACTTCACACATTCCGTAGCCATCTATATGCTAATATTTCCCAAAAAATTATCGGATGCTATTTCTACATAACCTTTTCTCAACAAATGATCTGTCATGTTCAGAATGGCCTCAATTTTTGGTGGCAGTTTTAATTTTATCTAGCAAAAAATTGACTCATAAAGAAACTAATTACATAGTTTCACAGTTAATAATATGGTCTCTAGTTTTAAGACTTGTGCAAATTTATCAGGTAAAATTTTCTGAGCTCTAACATTGCTGTTTCTTTTTTAAAAAACATATACAAACTCTTTTAGAAGCAATGTAGACTTTTTCACCCCATAGATTTAGCAACATGAATATCGATTTTCCATTGACTTTTTTTTTTAAGCCTAAGCTTCATCTAAATTACATTTTTGTTACACAAACATTGTTGCATTAAGGTTCCCTCTTTGAAGAATTAGCAGCTCTCCAAAATGCAGTCAGTAGAAATGCATGTATGCTGGAAAGGTTATTTGGGTTATTTACTAATGATGCCAGTAGTACTTAGGATTTTAAACAGCATGATTCTTACTGTATTCTATTCACCATTGACAGGCAACTGTGCAAAGAAAATATCTGTTGGGAACACTTATTTCATCTCTATCTAGGGCTATGATTTGGTTAAGAAATAAATATTTAAGAACCAGTATTAAAATTTAGAAGGACTTTAAAAATTTTTCATTTGCTACTACCCTTTGCAACTTGAGGAAATATTTTAACATTAGATAAACAAAACAAGAGAGAAGACAAAAGGAGGGAAGAGTTGAGAGAAAGAAACTGAGATATTAAAAATATTACACAGTAGAGAATATGAAAGAACAACCTGCTGGGGAAGACAAGAAACTGAGAAAAATAAGGAGACTGAAATAAAGTTGACAGTTACTAATATCATTGGATTAGATTTCCTGGCAAATGCTTTTTAACTTAAAAATGTTATATTTACCCTTTGAACATACAGTGCATGTAAAAACTCTTCCATCAATTATTGGCAAATTCAGAAAGAATTTCTTATCAACACCAGGAAACTTTGAAGTACATCTTGTCAGCTTGTTATTTTGTTTTTCAAATCTATTCTGAAAATACACTTTATTCTATTCTATTCTATTCACCTGCTTACTTTCTTTCATAATTGGTTTGGTGAATGAATGATTTAAATTTATCCACTGTGTAGTGGCATTGCACTATTTTATGTAATTTATATGATTATCCACTATATTATTTATTTTTTTCATTTTATCTCCTAAGGCTTTTGGGGAACAGCTTATGAAAAACAGATTTAGAAAAAGCTTATGCATATTGTTCTTTGATGTCATAGTGCTGTTTCCATTCAGCATAATGATCCTTCAGAGAAATTGACTTTTGAATGTAAGACTATTTTCCCATTTTCATTGAAACAGTTTTAATTTGGGAGATTCGTCAGCTGCAATGTAGTGAATAGTGTCAGGATTGAGTTTAGCTGCACACATTCAGTAGGGCTATCACAGAACAAACTGTACACATTATCATTCATTCTTGTTACTACTGTTTGACTTCCAAGTTTCAGACTCCAGACAAGGATAGTATCACTCAGTGACTCTACTTTATTGATTCAGTAATCAATTTCCCAGTCTTTGGAAATTTCAGAAACAGGCCCTATTATTTTTCAACATAGAGAGTTTTAAATGCAAATTGAAATCTCACATAACTCAAACTGTTATAGCGTTGTAAATGTTGTACATAGTCACACATCTGATGCTCCTAAATGAAACATTCACAGCAGTGATGAAAGCAACCAAAATTTAAGCAGTGGTTTATGCAGAAAACGTAATATTTTATTCCATATATGTATGATTAACTTGTATAAAGGAAAGAAAGAGAAAAAGAAATTCAGTTTGTAACCCTAATTTTGAAGACACAATTTCTTTGAGAATTTTTGTTTTTCTCATAAGCCGATTACCAAATAAATGACTATTCCAGGTCAGTTCCAGGTGTTGACCGAGATAGGGATGAAGCAGTAGAAAATGCAAAAACCAATGTTTTTAAATTTATAGTTACGAATTGCAAAGATTCTCAGTGAATAAAACATCCTTGCTAATATAAAAACTTGCATTCTTTTTTTTTTTTTTTTGTGGGTACCGGGGGGTTGACCTCAGGACCTCGCGCGCCAGCAGGCACCCGTGCTGCTGAGCGATATCACTGGCCCCTTTTTCATATGTGGGTTCCGGAGTCGAACTCGGGCCCTCACGCTTGCCAGGCAGGCGCTTAAGCCGCTGAGCCATCTCACCGGCCCAAAAACTTGCATTCTTGTAGAAAGGGATAGACAGGGAACATTGAGAATTAATAATAGTAGAATTAATAATATTAATAATAATAACCCTAATAGTAGGGTTAACATATACAAATACAGTGGAAATATGGAGCAGTCATGAGAAATGGGGCAGTTGGAGAAGTCAGATCTTGGTGAGAAGCTGGCATTTGAGGAAAGACCCCAAGCAGGACAGAGTGGGCATGCAGGTGCCTTAGGGAACAGCATTCTGCACAGAGAGAGTAGGCAGGGGCAAGGTCCCGAGGCCGAGCATGCCTTGTGTATTTGTGGGACAAAAAGGAGCCAATGTAACACCAGTGTGAGTAAGCATCCTAGGAGATTAGGTCAGGTAATGGGGATTTTAGGTTTTATGGAAGGAGTGATATATGACTTACATTTTAAAAAGATCACTTGGGATGTTGTCTTGAGAACAGACTGAAGAACAAAGGTGCAGAGACAAAGAACAGTTAAGAAGCTATTGCAATAATCCAGGTGAAGGATGGAGGTGGTGTGGACTAGGGTTGTTGATTAGAGGTTGGCTAAAGTGGTTGGACTCTGGATATATTTTGAAGTTAGAGCCCACAGAAATTCCTGACAGACCAGATGCATAGTGTGAGGGAAAGGGGTCAAGGACGACCCCAAGATTTTTGCCCTGAACAACTGATAGGATGGAGTTGTCATTACAGTGATGGGAAAAAAGAGTGAGATGCAGGTCTAGGAGACCAGAAGTTCACTTTTGGATCTGTCAGATTAGAAATGTATATTACTAATATAATTAGAGATGTCAAGGAAGAAGCTGAGAAGACCAGGGGTCAGAGGAAAGGTTTTTTCTTGAGATGTAAATTGAAGGTCATATTTATTTTAAGCTAGATGAATGAATGAAATTACCAAGAGAGTATGAGTAGAGGAGATAGCCAGGGACCAAGCTCCAGGCACATCAGTGCTAAGCTTGGTGACTAATGACCCGTGGGGGAGTGCTGACCGATGAAGTGGGGTTTGGGAAGTGTACGTGAAGGGACCTGCTACTGGCTTTGCCTGAACAACCCTGGAGAGGCTCCCGCGTTAGCCACTGTCCAACTAAAAGACAGGCAAGGATGAAGAGGCCCATCTTCAGAGTAAAATATCAGACAGCTGTTTTATATACATGGAATCTTAGTTTTCTTAGTAATAGATTTTTGCCGTTAAGATACTTTTTAAGCAAATACTTTGATAAGACAATTGTATATGGGGGCACAGCATGAAGGCTTGAAGAAAAATAGATGCTCTCTACTCTCTGGGTATGTAGTAAATTTTTATTTTGTGGAATGAAGTAAGCAAGTTTAGAGAAGTACTGTGCTATTCAACACAGTTGCGGGTATCTCTTGATAGCTTTGTGTAGGAAGAAGAAAGAAAATTCCAGGGCTGTGTTGGGAGAGGAAATACAGGTGGGAAGAATAAAAAACAAAACTATCTAATAGTGAACTTTATTAAGCCTTTGACAAGTGATACATGAGAAGAATATTTTCTCCAACCTGCCCATAAATAGCCAGGCAGTTTGCTATTTTAAAATGCCTCGCGGAACTGCATATGACAAATGAGTGAATAGGACAAAATGCCTCTTATTGCACAGAGGGGCTAAGGTGATGTTAGAGATACAAAATGTTAGACTTGAATATTTTTTTAAACTCTTCCTGGCCACACATATATGTTTGTGTTCTAAATCATCATATATTTTGATGGCTATGTTACCATTACCTTAGATATTTTCTGTAGAAAAATTTCTGTATGAAAATGTTAGTGTAATTTGAAAATATAGGACTTAAACACAATTAAATAGCTTCCTTTTCTCCAAGAGTTCTCAAGACTGCTATATATTTGCTAATGTAAGTCATGAAGTAAGAGAATAAGGTCTGCATTGTTTTGAAGAAGTGTATTTTATAGGATTTTAATCTGTGTCACACATTTTAAAAAGACATTCAATGGTACCACTTTTCATCAATTCTTTTGTGTTGATTTTAGTTTTCCAACTACATAATCTCTACCAAATGAAATAATTTGAGTCCCAACAGAGATTATTGTGACATTAATTAAATGAATAGGTTTATTATAATACTAATGAAATGAGTGAGCTTGATGGCTTCAAATTCCAGGAACACATAAATTCTGGGTTGGACCCAAGTCATCTGGTGGCAGTTATCTAACTTGGCCTAAATTTTAGTGGAAAGGATCCTTAGACTTGTTATTGGCTGGAAATTCTAGCACCGTGGAACTGATTCCAGAAATCTTTCAATTCCTTGGCATAGGAACCGACTGGAAAAGAAACTAACCTCTATGTATCCACAGCCCCTCCCTGTATCCTAAGATATGTCATCTGTGACTTCCCTGGGTTTGACCTTCCCTTTGTGTTCCTCTTCACACACATATTAAAATTTAAGTCTGCCCTGATTAAGTACTAGATGACAGATGGGGGCCGTTGCAACTGAGATGCGTCTGAATACCAGTTACCATGGGATTCTGCTACACAAATTCTTGGAAATCAGGAAATGTGCTTGATTCTGCTGACTCACTGTTAGGTTTGGATCTGAGATGCCCCCAGAAGCTCATGTGTCGTAGGCTTGGTGCCCACTGGAGCAGTGCTCAGAGGGGGGTTTTAGGGAGGTGACTGGGTCATATTCTCTCCAATCTCATCAATGGTGAATCCACTGATGGGTTGCTAGCTACACAGGCTATTAGCCAGTGGTGGAAACTAGGCGTTGGGCCCTGTCTGAGGACATAAGTCACTGGGTGTGTGTTACTGAAGGTGGGTCTCGCCCCCGGTCCCTTCCGCTCCCTCTTTTTGCTTCCTGACTGCCATGAGGTGAGCAGTTTTACTCCTGCCCCCGGTCCCTTCCATTCCCTCTTTTTGCTTCCTGACTGCCATGAGGTGAGCAGTTTTACTCCTGCCCCTGGTCCCTTCTGCTCCCTCTTTTTGCTTCCTGACTGCCATGAGGTGAGCAGTTTTGCTCCAGCACATGCTCCTGCCATGGTATTCTTCTGCTTACCACAGGCCTAGAGGTAGTGGAGGCAGGTGACCTTGCATGAATGTCTCTGAAACTGAGAGCTGAAATAGATCTTCTCTCCTGCAAGTTGATTTTCTCAGGTATTTTGTCTTGTCATAACAATGGAAAGCTAACAGGCTCATCAAAGAGGAGTTATATATGGATGGTATAGAATAAACAAAGCTTTTTTCCTACCCTCAAGTGTTAACAGACTAGTAGGAGTGACTGCAAATGAGTAATTTCAGTAGAATTGGAAGAATTATTACATTGTTGTAGCGAATACTTGGGACAGTCTAGGTAATTTGGGGCACAATACAAAATAAACATGCAAGATGATTTGTTAAAAACCTAAAAATTTCAAGGCAGCATGAGCATATCATTAGACCAAGGACAGAGTGTGCTGAAGTACGGGGCACTGTCCATATGCACCCTGTTCAATGCCTAGGCAGTTGGGCCCTCTAATCCTTATGGAACTTACAGTGTGTTAGGGATCACCAAATGCTTCGCATATAGTAGTTAATTTAATCATCACAAACATTTTATTAGGCAAGTATTGCTTTTTGCTCATTTTACATATGAGAACACTGAGCTATGAAGAATTTAAACTTGGCCAATATTCCACTATTTGTGGCAGAGTTGTTATTTAAACCCAGAGGTTCTAGTTCAGAAAGTCCACTATACACACTAGATAATCTGACCCCTCTATTGCTTCCTAAGTTTAATGCTATAAAACAACTCACCTACCTACACACATATCCACACACCTCCCCCTACCACTCATGTTTGGTTTTCTGTATTTACTCTGAACGACTATGAATGAGTGATTTCAGCCAATTTCTTTAACTCTTGTTTATGATGGAACTATCTACGCTGACGAGGCAGCTTGAAAACCAGAGGGAAGCCCTAAATGCAGCCTATAAAGTAGTGAAACTGATTCCACAAAAAGAAAGCCAGTCTATGAGTCATGGTATAATAATCTATCCCATAGGGAGAACAGGGGTTCAAATGTGTGGTCATAACATTCTTGTCTGCACCTTGAACATAAGTTTTCCCTGATTACTTTTATTTTGTTGCTATCAATGAAAGAAAGTATAAATTTCCATGCAAATTTGCTAATATACTTTTGTTTGTTATAGAAATTTGATATAAGAGAGAAAAACATATGCCTACTTAGATGTTTTCTAATAGAACAATACATATCGCTTTCAACAACTTGGGGAAAGGACTATAAGTAGTCCACCTTAATGTGCATTTTTGCTTATTTTCCTTGACGAGAGGCATTGGAGAACATTTTCATTAATTATATTTACAATACAAAGAGTGCATGAAGTTAAAAGTATATGCTGTTAGGAGCTGGGCATGGTGGCGCACACCTATAATGTCAGCTAATCAGAAGGCTGAGGGAGAAGAACTGATTGAGGCCAGGAATTTGAGGCCAACAACAAAATTAGATCCCATCTCAAATGAAAGAAATATATATTGTTGAAACTGTGTAATTTCCCCAAAGAAGAGTATGCTTGCTGATCAGTTTTTATTAGGCATTCAAGTCTCAATGCTCTGAGGTTGTGTACCCTCAAAAATAAAACCACAAAAGCAAAACAAAACAAAAAATAACAAAAAAAGAAAATAAAAAAAAACAAAGAAAGAAGAAAGAGAAAACAATTTAATAAAAACTCATTATTTTTCTAAAACTCCCTATAACCACTAGAAAAAAAAGTCAGCATTTCTCAGAGGTTTCAATTCTGTTCTTCTCAGCATTTTGTAAAAAAAAGCCAGTGAGCATAATGGTTACAACTTTGATGAAAAGCACAAATGAATAAAAGTCTTTGAACTCTGCCTTCAATCCTAAGTGGCCTTTGAGGGGGTAGTTCATGTTAGTATGTGTTAAGGAAAGTTTAAAAAGACATCTTGCTAGAGTGATCGATTTTTGAAAATATTCATTGAAATACAACCACAATTTGGGAAACTATGTTGCAATAGAGAATTAGTAAAAAGACAAGTTATAAATAAAATCTGAAGTGAAACCTCATATCTATAACCTTCGAAGTAGACATTAACTGTCTCCTGAGTGAGACAAAATTTTATTTCATTTATCTGCTGAAAGAAGCTCTGCCTGCGTTGTGTAATGAATCCAACATTATGTGGAAGCTTTTTAATCTTAGAACTTCTGCAGTCACCCACCAAGGCTGAAATGGTAGATTTCATGTGTTCAATGTCTGAAGAGACCTCTGCTATCATATGATTGGATATTGAATTCCCTTGATAGCGACTTTTCAGTGTAACATAAGCTCCGTTACTAACAGAAGATAATGGAAGAATAATGTTAAATGGAAAATATACAGTAACAATGCAGCAAATACAATTAACAGTCTAAATTACTAGCTCTGTATTAACCACTTAAGAAAGTAAATTATAATTTATGCTAAACTCATGGGCATTCATCTCATATAATTTGCAAAATTGTGCTTTGCGGAAATACACAGTTCATGAATATTTCATATTCTTAAGCAAAGCACTTTAATATTATAGTATTGCTTATCAAGCAAAATAATGGGAAACATGGAACTTATGAACAAAGGTACTGTGGTTTGAAGTGTGAATGCCCCCCCAAAGCACACGTAGCTCGGATTGTAAATACCTCCTCATGGTCCCCATTCTGCAGTGTTGTGGGAGGTAAACCTCTAGGCGGTGGGGCCCAGTGGAAGGAGATGGTGCATTGGGGGGAGGGGGCTTTCCCTTGAAGCGCTCCTTGGGACACCAGTCTTTTCTTCTTCTATTTATTTATTCATTAATTGTTTGTTTCCAGCCGCCATGGGATGAGCAGTCCTTCACCACCACGTCTCCCACCACAATGTATGGTGCTGCTGCAGGTACAAAGCAAGAGGGCCAAACAGCCTTAAAGTGGCACTTCTGAAACCGTGAGCCAAAACAAATTTTCCCTTTTTTAAGATTTTTTTTTAAATCTCAAGTATTTGTTATAGCAATGGAAATCTGACTAACACAAAAAGGAAAACTGTTTTCTTTTCAGTTGAAAGTATTGTTCCCAATCTATTAAGGAGTTTGAAATGGAAAAATATTCACTTGTTAAAAGTAAACAAATTTTTTTTTTTAAAACCTCAAACCCTATTTGAAAAAATAGACAGAACTGACTGGTGTCAATGGACTGACAAAACAGGAGTGGAATGTGTGGTGGGGGACTCTCAGGAGCATTGCAGCAACTGGTGGCAGATGATTTAGCTGCAGGCGGTCTGGAATAATATCCCAGCAGAAGAGAATTTCTTTCTAGAATGATTATTTCAGTGATTGCAAGATAAGATGTTGGAATGGGGTGGGGAAACGCCTACAAGAACAGAAGAGTCAGCTGGTTATTACCAAGTCGTACTCTTGCCCTGAGGAGGGATACTGAGAAAGCTAAGTGGGACTAATACACCGTTAAAGGCTAAATGTGACAGCCAGAGGACAAATTTAGCGGACATGGTATGAAGCAGACAGACTTGATGGTTAGAGCCTCAGATCGCCAAAGACATCTACATGCTCAGTGAAGACAAGTTCAGGCATGCTCAACCGAGGACTGTGGTGTAGAAACCTTGGAACCCTGTAATGCAATTTGGGGAAGTCTGGGGAGAGGCCGCCAAGAACTTTTCAGCTTTGCGGGTCTCAAGCCCTCCAGGCTTATCGAGGAGCCCCACCCCTCTCTCGTGAGAGCGAGCATTCCTCTGTACGAGAAGACACTGCGGAGGCCTCTCCCCAGTGAGGTGCATGTGTCTCACTTTGGGTCCCCACTCTGCTCCTGGCTGCTGGGGTGGTAAAAGTAGGAATAAATCCCAGCACAAAACTGCTCGGTCATGTTAGCCCTGATAACGGAGAAGAGAGACTGAACCTCAACCAAGCTACAAAAACTATTAGCATGTACCGGTGAGAGGCAGAAGAGAGGCTCTGTGACTGCTTTTAGTGGTGAGGAAGCGGTGATGAAGAGGAATGTAGGAACACAGTCTGGGTAACCGAGAATTCAATGACTGGGGAAAATGTTCTCAGGACACTGTGTTTAACACCTTCCCCAGAACTCCAAAGAAGAGAGAAAACTCACTGCTAGGAAAGCTCTTAGAAGCCTTATGAAAAGGGGTGATGACTCATTCTGACTGGAGATGTCTGAATTGCCTTGAACATAGTAAGGAAGGAATAAAAGGTCAAGGTGATTGTACAGGAATCTGTGGCCTTTATATTCCTTGGGGAGACCTAAAGAATATGCCATTCAACACTGGGGTGAAGAATGTGCTGGGGAGAACTGGCAAGATATGGAACCAGCCTAGGTACCCCTCAACAGAGGAATGGGTAAAGAAAATGTGTATATATATTCATAATGAAATATCATTCCATCGTAAGAAGAATGAAGTTACTCATTTGCAAGAAAATGGAATGAGTGGCAGATCATCATGTTAATGAAATAAACTAGACTCCTAAAGACAAGTATTGCATATTTTCCTTGGCATGTGGAATCTAAAACAAAAGCTTAGGTGAAATCAAAGTAGAAAAGAATATTATTAGACAAAAGGAATTAATAAGGAAGAAGGGAGAGGGGATATAAGGGAGAAAGAGTTGGAGATGGCTATGATCAAAATATGTTATATGCATGTAGGAAAATGCCACAGTGAAACCCAACATTTTGTCAAAGTGATGTGCCCTAATAAAATATTTTTAAAATCATGATACAAGCCCTCTCTCCCACTGGAAGCTTTGAGAGGTTCTGTGGCCTTTCCCCTCTGCAACCCAGGGCTCACAGTGGGAGAAGCAGTCCCAGAGTCAGGCTTGCTTACAGCTGGGGGATGACATAAGAAATCCTGACCTGAGCCTGACCTGAGAAGGGTGTGATGTTCAGTCCCTTATGCTCCTCAAAAACAAAGGTGTGGGTGACACTATCAGGTAATCCACCTGCCGAGGCGACAGCTGAGAGTGATAGGAGTGCACAGGTAGAATACGAGCAACGGTTGTGGCCTACAGACCATCTACAAACCATTCAGCAATGGGGGATGAATTTAGACCACTAAGCTTTCTTCGCTAAGTCTGCCTCAGAGAACCCCGGAGGAGCTCCTCCTTAAACACGCATGGAGAAGTAGGCCTGTGTGGCAGAAGGGACTTTAGATTTCCCATGAAGAGAACTACCTGCAAAGAGCACAGTTAATGCCAGCTCCTAGCTGCCCTGTCCATGGATCCCCGGAAGTGCCCTTGGCCCAGCACTGACCATGATGGGAGTCGCAGAGCAGGGGCATTTCTGTCCAAGGTAGGTCTCCTTCAGCTGACAGCTCCTCTTGGGCCCGATCACCTGCTCTGCTGTGACTTTCTCAGAGCTGCGTTGTGGTCTGAAGCCCTTCCACTACAGCTCTTAACTTCCTTGCTTTCTTCTTTCCTTTAACTCTTGCCATACTTGTATTATTTTTCAAAGGCCCTACAATGACAGCCCTGTTTCCTTCACCTGTATCCTTGGTAGGAATTTTGCCAAACAAATCTACACACAGTGATCTCATCTTGTATGAGTTTGTGATGACCTAAACTGATGGACTGGATATCTGCTGCCCTGGCTTTGGCCAGACCAGACAAACTCACATCCTGGGTGTTAGTAAATGCGTATTTTCCATTTCAGATTTTTTTTTTTTTTTTTTTTTTTTTTGTGGGTACCGGGGGTCGACCTCAGGACCTTGCGCACCAGCAGGTGCCCGTGCCGCTGAGCGATATCAACGGCCCTTTTTTCGTATGTGGGTTCCGGGAGTCGAACTCAGGCCCTCGCGCTTGCCAGGCAGGCGCTTAAGCCACTGAGCCATCTCACCGGCCCTGACCGAATCTTAAGAGTTAGAACTTGGAGGTACTGAGGAGCTTGCTTCTTTTTCTTATATTATGCCATTATGGAATATGAGTAAAAAGGGCAAGCTGATGAATTGAGAAGTAAAATATTTAAAAAATATTTTAAAAGGATATTCTACAGATTCTACTAAATACATATCAACATATTGTTAGCTTAGATATTGATCAATTAATGCAAAGATGATATTAGCGGATATATTATTTTTTTCCAATAGCGTTGACAGTTTTCAGTCATTCAGACATTTCCTTTGATTCACTTTTTCAATCCGAGACTTTCGCACAATGAAAATTGTGACAGAGACGTAGCACTGTAGTTTATAGCTATTGTAACTATTGACAATAACTGCTCTGTACAGAAATGTAAAGAATTACTTTGATACAGAAAAATGATACAATGAATAATGTAACATTGTTACGTCCGGTGGGGTCTCTGAGTGCCTCTCCACCTCTGTTCCAGTCCTTGCTCTCACTTCAGCAAAGAATGGAGAAATGGGGTTGTTAGTGAGAAATGGGGGAGTCAAGGCTGGTATGGCGGGAAGCAAAAGTTTATTTAAAGTGCGACAAACGCAGAGGCAGCAGAAGGAAACTGTCTTGGCAGCAGACTGATGCTACAAGCTGGGGGCATCCTGCTTGGGACGCCCCGCGAGTGTGAGATGTGCTTCATACTTATAGGAGTGAGCTGGTTCGTAAAAATAACTGTTTCACTGGCTGGTGGTCTGGGCCAATCAGAGCCTTAGCTTTTGTTTCTGGGAAGGGGACCAGGTCAGCACAAGTAAACGTGAGTGACACTTTCAAGAGGACACAGTAGGGTACATTTTCTCAAGTACATGGTACGTGATAAGCCTGTGATGAACTTGCAATCGTCAGCCACAGATGAGCACGTGGTGATTTTACAGTGTTAGTTGTTGGGTTTTGTCTTGTGTTTTTTCTATGTCCCTCTGCCCCTGCAGCATCAAGTACAGTATCGGGTGAGTTCACAGAGAAATTAGGCAGAGAATAGAAGAAACACAGTGTCTACATTCTTCTGTAGAAACTTACCGAAGTAGGTTTACAAATTATAAAAATAGATGAAAGAAAGATCTTTCATAAGGTTGAAGTATGTTTGTTATCCAAGTATTGGAGTTAAAAGTGACATTAAATTTTTTTTTTTCGTAAGAGAAGGCAGCAAGCAGGGAAACAGCATTCAGGACTGTTGATTATGGAACTAAACACAATCTTGGCATGAGAACCTTCAAATGGCCAAGATATTTACTTAGTTTTGCTGCTAATTGTCTTATTTTTAAATCTATGTGTATCATACCATTTTTAGAAATATTAAATTCTTCCCCCTCATGCAATTACTAAAGTGAGGTAATCTTAAGAAGCTCAGGAGAATGTCGGTTTCAAACCCAAAGAGGACTCCTAGAGGACAGATCTGGAATTCGACCCCTGTGGGGTTGGATGCCCAATGTTATATGCTGTATGCTTTGTCAATTGATCGTTGAAGGCCAAATTTAAATGTACCAGCCTCATTCTACATACAATATCAAAATCGTCTGGTTTGAATTGTTTCTGACAAGGTAATTTATGGTATCTTTTAAGTTGGAATTTAAAGTAAAAGCCTGAGATACACAAAGTATAAGTAAGCAAAGCAAAAGCAGTGTAATAAAGAAAGCAGTCCCTTCTGATTTAATGTAACTTGATGGTAATTTTATAAGGCAGGCATGTTGAATTTTCTAATGGAATGAAGTATACACGCAATCCTTCCTTCAGGTAGTGAGTTCTTGGTTCCCTCGGGTGATTTAGTTCTATTCAGTAACACCGATGTTTTCAGTGCTCTGAGTAATCAGTTTATCTCCCGAGAGAACACAAGACATTCTGGGGCACTATTCAGTAGTACAGAGTTATCATTAATAATCCAAAGAATAATGGACATTTAATTTAAAGTGATTTAGGGAACTTCTCTCATTCAATATTATAGCTTTCCTCAAGGCAGTCTATGATCAAAGCCACTTACTTTCATTAGAGAGTTAAAATAAAATGCATAATTCAAATAACATATGCAAACAATGCTCTGTTTTCAAGTTGATCTTACGTGATATTAAAAAAAAAAATCTCATGAAGTTTCCCTTCTACTTGAATAGTTAGATCACTGGTATATTCATCTTTACATTGCACTTGTTTTGTCTTCTCAGAAAATACTGCTTTTTAATTAATATAGTGGTATTTTAATTAATATAGTGGTACTTTAATTAATATAATGGTAGAATTAATATGGTGGTATTTACCACTATGTTTAACTAATACAGTGGTCATATAGCAGTATAGTGCCTTCTTTTAAATTGTAAGTCTTTGAAAAGACAAAAATATAAACATAAACACAATATTTTAAATGGTCTTGTATTTCATATAGAAAATTGATGAAATGAGCAAACTTCCCCCCCAAAACCCAACACTTCAGCATAGGTTTTACATTTGCACATGTGCTTGAAAATTAATGGATGCAAACCCTCAAGCTGTCACCTTCACTGTCACCTCACGGGCATTTTTGAAAGGGCATAGAGTAGCAGTTTATAACCAGCGGTCCACGTTGTCAACTTCTCCTCCTTCTTTTCCTCCCTTTGGAGGAACATCTTCAAAACCCCCTTTTCAAACTTCTTAATGAAGTAAAACCTTATTACTCTTATGTGATACAGAAAAATAAGGCGTATTCTTTAAACGAATTTCCTAGTTAATTGTTATAAGGCTTGGTTTTAAGTTTTAAAGGAACCACAATATAATAAAATGCAATTAACATTACAATCATACTGGACGAGATTTATGTTGTTTCCTGTAGGCATTTAGCATCAACCAATCCCTTAGATTTATTACAATGAATATCAATAATTTGTGTTTTGTATCTTGGAAAAAATTCTCACTATCTGTACCTTACAGTGGTCTGGATTCTAGATGTGTGTGATTTTAATGTTTAAATACATCTTTCTGTGACTTTTGGAGATTTTCTTCTAATATGTGTATGCTGTTTTTTTCTTTTTCTCTTTATCAGAGGTTTAGTCTTGGGTTGTAAAGCTGTCTTGTGTTTTACAGAGCTATAAAAATCCTTGCACACTGATCACAGAACCACAAAACCATCAGTGGATTTATCAGATTGACTAATCTATAACCTTGTAGTTTATTGGGCAATAAAGCAAGATCAGTTGTATTTGTACCTTTTTATTCTGGGAGATTCTGAGCTGCTTGTGTTAAGGGCATAGTAGAGTGCTTTCTTTTCGAGAATTCCTTATGCATAGTTGTTAGGAATTGAATCAACTACATCAAACTCAGCATTTACAGAACGATCTTGTAGATGTTTCATCTCAGAGTGTTTAAGGTTCCAGGCTCTGATGAGGCAGTAACATGGTTGCAATTAGTTGTAATCAGATTGTAATTTAATTGTAATTTAATTGTGTTTTTATGTTTGAAAGAAAAGCCTTCAGTTGCACAATAGTCCGTTGGTGCAATATGGTGGAACTTTTTATCGATGCTTGAGGAAGTAGACAATTTATAGATTTGCAGGTTATCTAGTAGGGCTACATTAAGAATTATCCACTTATTTCTGAAGAAACAAATTCTAATAGAATTACAGTACCAGCACAGCTGAGCTGTGTAAACCTAACAGAGAGAACACAGCTGCCCGCCTTGTTATGCTCACCTTGTCTACTCATAGTAAATGAAGCAGAAGGTGCTTATTAGATAAATGCTATTTTGATTAAATTTCTATTTTCTCATTGAAAGCATGTATAAAGCTGTCTCTGGGAGTGTTTTAATTTTTGTTGCTGACTGGAGTTGGAAATTTTTAAACACTGATGCTGTAGCCCCTAAAATTCTCATCAGAAGTATCCAGCAGGAGTACTTGAAATTGCAGCATAGCAAGTTTTACCCTATTCAAAGATTTTAAGAAGTCCACAATTTGCACATAATAGCTCATTTGCCTTCAGCAAAATCATGTATGGTGCCCTGCTGATTGTTCTAATGCAGATGAAATTTAACTGTATAAATCCGATGCTGGAAAAGCTGCAGTTTTTTCATCTCCTACATATTGGTTAAAATAAATTGCCCAAAGCAGAAACTAGAGTTCTTACATTACTTCATCCATAGAAAACTCTCTGTTCTTGTCTTTTGAGGAAAGCATGTTGGAAAATGTTAATATTATCCTCCTGTAGTTGCTAAGAGTAGAGATTTTTTGCCTCATTCTTTGAAAACTAGTAATCAATCCTAAACACTTTTGGTGATTTAAGCATAGGTGAGAGTTTAAAGTGTGTGTGTGTGTGTGTGTGTGTGTATGTATGTTCTTATGGAAAAGAATAATCAATAATCACACAATAAAAATAATAGTAGAATGAAATTTTATTCCTACTGTCCAGCCTAAAATAGCGACCATCACTTTTTGTTTTGTTTTTGCAGTAGTGAGAACTAAATCCAGGGCATTTACACTGAACTGCATCACCAGGGCACCCTTTTTTCTCTTTTTCGTTTTGAGACAGATTCTCACTAGGCCAGTAAGTTGCTCAGATAGGACTTGAACTTGGGATCCTTCTGCCTCATCTTCCCAGAGTGCCTGGATTACAGGCGTGCACTGCCCAGCCTGGTGGGGCCATCATTCTTGAAGTATCTTTGATGTCTCAGATATGCTTCTTCTTGATCTCATCCTTTTCCCTCTCAGAGATACTGTCTCTTCGCTGCAGGGTCAGTTTTGATGGAAAATCTGTGTAATGTCACTTGTTTTTTCCTGTGCTGTACAACCCTCTCAAAATAAGAGACCACATTATCGTTCATCAGATTCAACACTCCATCCATTACTGTCACATTGGAGCAGTGCTTCTCGGAGAAACCCTGGCACTCATTCCATTTTCCATAATGGATTTTATCACCTCGCTGCTGACCTCCTCCCTGTCTTCCTCCTCAGGGGATGCTGCTCAGCCAGTGCCTTCTGCCGCTCACTCTGGGGTTCAGCGAGTTCTTCCAGCACCAGCTCCTCCTCATGCTCCTCAGCGAGCTCCTCTGTGTCTGCACCAGCGACCTCCAGACCCACACTCTCGCCCACGGACGCGATCTCACGGTCCCCTCCGCTCCCTGTGCAGCAGACCCTTCAAAGTCAGTGCAGTGACGCATCTGGCCCCCGTCTCCTCCAGGCTGAGTTTAAGGTGCGGTGTGTGACATCTTCCCAGTGCTTTTGCTAATGCAGTGGAGGACATTGAAATGTTTCTTCTAGAACTCTTGTCAGAGTCAAGGACATCTCTTCAGTGACATTAAAACAACTGGTGAAGAGCGCCTTCCTGTTCAGCTTCTTGAAGTTGCAGATCACTTGCTGGCCTGTGGGCTGAGGCGGCAGAACAGGAAAGCATGTTGGGAAATGTTAATATTATCCTCCTGTAGTTGACAAAGAGTAGATATTTTTTGTCTCATTCTTTGAAAACTAGTAATCAATCCTAAAACATTTTTAGATGTCATGTTTGAGGGGAGAAACTTGACCTTTATGAGGTCGCACTCAGGGTCCCTATCATCCACCAAGGCTGGAGGGTGTGCTGGGCATTGTCCATCAGAAGAAGGCACCTTTCAGGCTGTTGGTTGTCATAAAGATATATCATAATGGTGGTTTGAACACCTCGTGCAGCCATTCCATGAACACCTGCCTTTTGACCCAAGTTTTGCACTGGCCCTCCATGCGACAGGCAGTCTGGCTTTGTTCGCATTCTGCTCCTTGAATGCACCAGGGGTCTGGGAATGGTCCACCAGCAGTGGTTTAGTCTTCAGATCAGCAATTGTGTTTCTGCACAGCGAAAGGGTCAATCTGTCCTTCATGGAGTTATGCGTGGCTATGCCTTTTCCTCATGCACGATACAGGTTCTGTTGGGTCCCAGGATACAACTGCTTACATTTACTTGGGATAGAAATTTACAGCATATGTGGCTCAGTACCCAGGTCTCCAGGAATGGGCCATGGTATTGTTTTTGTTGTTGTTGTTTGTTTTAAATTTTTTTTTATTTTGTGGAAAAAAGGTAAAATAAAATTTCATAACAAATAATAGGAGAATAACAATAGTTAATACATTACATGTTGTTATCTTTAAAGTAGTTGCTTAGGGTACAAAATATGGGCATAAAAATTTCTGCAGTCAATATTAGCATAAACCTTCATTTTTAATTAACTAAGAGACACTAATAGTGTCTAATAACTAATAACTGATTGAATTTTTTCCCTTTTCCCTGTGGTCCCTTCCCCTTTCCCCCATCCTATTTCCTTTATCTTTTTCAACAATTTCTTCCCATTTCACAATATCTATTGTACATTTTAGACCTTATTTCCTCTTTCAATTTCTCACACAAGGGAGACAATACAATGTTTACACATGTGAGTCTGATTTATTTCACTTATGAATATGGTCTCAAGTTGCATCCATTTACATATAAAAGTCTCAAGTTTATCCTTCTTTATGGCTGAGTAGTATTCCATTATATAAAAATACCACATCTTTTTTATGCATTCCTTGGTTGATGGGCATTTAGGTTGTTTCCAAGATTTAGCTATTATAAACTGTGCTGCTATAAACATGGTGCACATATATCGCTGTGGTATGATGTTTATAATTCTTCTGGGAAGATAGCCAGAGGGAAATAGCTGGGTCGAGTAGGACCTCTAATACTAGTTTTCTGAGGAATCTCCACACTGATTTCCACAGTGGCTGTACCAGTCGACACTCCCACCAACAGTGGAGAATGGTTCCTTTTTCCTCACAGCCCCTCCAGCATTTGTTATTAGTTGATTTCTTGGTGGTAGCCATTCTTACTGGGGTGAGATGGAATCTCAGTGTCATTTTAATTTGCATTTCTCAAATGACCAATGATGTTGAACATTTTTTCATATATGTATTTGTCATTTATATTTCTTCATCTGAGAAGTGTGTGTTCATGTCAGATGCCCATTTTTGGATTGGGTCTTTGAATTTGGGGGGCCTGATATTTTTCAGTTCTTCATATGTTCTAGATAGAAGTCCTTTGTCTAAGGGACAATTGGCTAAAATATTTTCCCATTCTGTGGGTTGTCTTTTCACTTTGTTGGTGATTTCTTTTGATGTGCGAAAACTTTTTAATGAGATGAGACCCCAGTTGTTGATTCTTTGAAGTATTTCCTCTGCAGATTGTGTTTTGTTCATGAACTCTCTGCCTACCCCTGTGTCTTCAAGATTTCTACCCACTTTCTCTTCCAGTAGATTTAGTGTTTCTGTTTAAATATTTAGATCCTTGATCCATTTCAACTTTAGTTTAGTGCATGGTGGTAGACATAGGTCTAGTTTTAGTCCTCAGCATGTGGAAAGCCAGTTTTTCCAGCACCATTTATTAAAGAGGCTATCTTTCTTCCAGTGAACATGTTTGGGCCACAGTATTATTAATGACCCCAAGGCAATTCTGACATCAGCATTTCAAGAAAACCAATAATAGCAACAGCTACATCACCTTGGTCATACTAACAAAGTCAATATCAATTATAGGGGCAAAAAAAAAGTGAATATGGAGAAACCCTAATGATAAGTAATGTACTGCTCTTAACCATAGAAAAGAGGTCTATATTTATAGTGTGTACGCTAAGACAAACCAACTAATGACCTACTATTGACCTACATTTTATATCTACTCGATGAAACAACATTACCACTACTAGCAATAGAACAGTACTGAACAACAATAGTGTAATTAACAAGCTATCTAGAGATTTACAAAGCTCAGTAGTTAAATTAGTAAATGTAGAGGGGGTGGGGAACCAGAGAACGAAAAAAGCGAATTTTGAGAAAGTACTCAGTGGGGTATGAGGAGGAGGAATTCTTCTATTGAGAAATAAAAGGAAATTACTAGTGCTAGAGAACAATCTCAGGAAAGAACAAGTAAGAAAAAGAAGAAAAATGATTTACAGAGAGCAAACTAAAAGAAATAAATAGAAAATAAATAGAAAATAGAAACACATAGAGAATAATAAATAGGAACAAAAGAAAGATAAGAGGGAAGAGAAAAGGAAGTTGAAAGGGGAAGAGAAAAAAGAAACTAAAAAGTTAAAAAAAAAGAATAATACCCATACTCCCAAAAACCCAATGGAGGAAAGATAAAAATAATAAAGAAAAAATAGAAAAATAAAAAATACTGAGTCAAAGAAAAATTCTTGTGTTTTTGAAAGAGTGGTTTTTTTCTAACATCTGCAGTCTTAGAATCCAGCCAGTCACAACTTTTCCACCTAGTTTAGGGCATGGGCTTTGACATGCCTTTCCTGTGCCAGAGGCCCCTCTGTCCCTGCACCCCAGTCAGTGGTTACCGTCTAAACCATGGCGTGTCCTTGTTCCCATTGGTGGATGGGTAACACCATCCACCCTCTGGTCTCTGCTTTATGCAGGCCATGGGGCGGGAGTTCAGGTGGACTGCTGAATCTAATACCAGCGATCACAGAGTCTAGTTGTTCCTTTTTCTTCCCAGGCATTGCCCTTGTCCAAGATCAAGCCAGTTGGTTGGTTCTTGACTCTGCTGCCCTGCGCCAATGGGAGGGAAAGTGCAGAGCCAGCTCAGAGTTGATAGATGGCCTCTCCCTTTTGTTTGAGGGGGCATGCACCACATGTCTGGGGGGTGGGATGGTATATATCCTGCGCGGGCCTGTTTGTTCAAGTCAGTGTGGCATTGCTGCCCCTCCATATTTTTGAATAAGTGGTTTCTTTTCTAGATCTGCAGTATTGGAACTCACCAATACTGGGGGAGGGATTGCAAGCCATTGCTAAGACCTATTTTGTTTTCACACTCACATTTGTGAGTGTGTATGCTGAATTGTTCCCCACCTTTCTTGCTTTTGCCTGGTCTGTTAATGGTTTCCATCGTAGGTCTGCAGTCACCCCATTTGCTTCCAGTTTCCATGTCCCTCTGTGTGCCCCAAGTCATGGCTATCTCTGTCTAGCTCTATGGCCTGTGGCTGTGTGAGTTGCCCTCACTGCCCCACGGGATACTCTGTCTATACATTGGCGGGCTGTGGCAATTGCCCCAGCCGAGCTGTATCCCTGGTTACACCGATAGATTGAAACACCAAAGAGACCACTGGGCTCTGTGTGAGATGTACGCAGTGGGGCCAGGGTGTCATGCAGTCTGCTGGATTTAATGTCATCACTTCCAAACCAAGGCCCCTCTGAAAGCCACACATAACTGGCTTGGTGTCCAACTTGGAGGGCAGGACCCCTGTGATTTTCGTAGTCTGACCTTATACTTCTCAGGGGGTCTATGTCTCGTCTACACCCTCACCACAATTCTCTCCTGGCTGTCTCCCACCAGACCCACTGGTAGGTTGACCCTGGAAACCCTGGGGTGTAATTGTTATAAAGTTGGTCTGTAGCTCCATCTTAAACAATTAATGTCTTCTCCAAATGGCTCCTGACTAAACACTATCAAATACGGTGGGTGCTGCACTAGATTTCTTCTCCAACTCTAGTCTGCCATGAAGAATGAGTCACTCTCACAGGTGAATCTCCCACCATTTTCAGTTTCCAAAAACTGTGGGTTTTTCTTAGGCCTAGGTCCACTGGATAAATCTGTTATTTCTCCCTGGGACCACTGACCCTCTCCAGGCTAATTTGTGTCATTGGAGACAAGTCCCCTCCCTGGAAGCTGGCATTCCTTTCCTGACTGCTTCATTCTTTTTTCTGCATCGTGCTCCATTTTTCCAGCTTCTCTGTTCTTCCTAGTTTTTCTGTTGGCTCCCTCCTGATTCCTGGAGAGCTATCTTATTTTCTCCTCTTCACCAGGTTGTTTTTTAGGTGTCTCAATTCTAGGTCCCAGTTCTACCTCAGGGGAAATTCCTCTGTATGTTAGACTTTGTTTCAATGCTTGCTATTCCATTACATTGTTTTGTTTTCATATTTGCTTGGTCAGTACCACATCATCCTTATTATAAGAGTTTATAATTAGTTTTTGGTATACCAATCCTGCAATTTCATTATTTTTCTTCAGAGATATCATGTACCTTCCATAAAAATTTTAAAATCACCTTGTGAAGTGTGTTAGTTACTTTTCTCACTGCTGAGACAAAATACCCAGCCACCACAAGTTAAAGGAGGAAAGTTTATTTTGTCTCACAGTTTGTAGAGGTTTCAGTCCGTAGTTGGCTGGCTTGAAGGCAGGGCAGTATGGCAGAGGGGCATGGCAGAGAAGAAACAGTCCCTGGTATGGCAGACAGAAGGCAGGAAGCAATAGCAACAGCAGCTACAACCTGCCTTCCTTCTCTCCCTTTATATTCCATCCAGGACACAAGCCCATTGATTGATGTCTTCCACACCACACCACACTGCTATTCACACCCTTAATCACAGCATCACACCCTTAGTCCGCCCTCACACGCCCTAATCCAGCCACCTCCACAACTCCCTACCTGTGGTGGTATGAGGCTTCAGGGGAATGTCTAAATGCAAGCCATAACATGAAATTTTATGAAACACTTGGGATTTTTGTGATTACTGTTTATATATCATATGTATTTACATACATTGTATATATTTGTGATAGCTATATCCATACTCATATATTTATACACATGCATATGATTAGACAGAGGATAGGCATCATATATGATTGGGTAAATGGTAGGCAAGCACTCTGTCACTGAGTTATACCCTTAGCCCTCTATTTTGAGATACTTTGATTGGAATTTCATTTATTATATTTTTAAAGGATTTTTTTCTTTTGGTTTTTGAGACAGGGTCTCACTATGTAGTTCAGGATGGCCTTGAACTCACTATGTAGCTCAGGCTGGCCTGGAACTCACTGCAATCCTCCTGCCTCAGCCTCCTGAGTGCTGGGATTACAGGTGTGTGCCATCATATCCAGTTTGAAAAGATAATATTATCTCCTCTCTATGTATTTCACTTTTCTTTGGTGTTTTTTGGAGATTTTTCACATGAAGAATATTTTCTTGTTAGATTTATTCTCCTGTGTCTTTTAAAAAAAATTCTAATCTCCCAAATTTTGTTGGGCTATTAAATACAAATTGACCTTTGCATTTGATTTTATATCTAGAAAATTTGTTAACTTCTAACCAGTTCTAATAACTTGTAAATTATTTCTTAGATGTAAATAGTGATAACTTGGCTTCTCTCTTTCTCATCCCTATGCTTTTTCTTCTTTTCTCTTTTTTTATGCTTGCTGGGAACCTCAGTACAATGTTGAATAAAAGTGCCAATAGAGGGAAAATGTGTCCTGTTTATTATCTTTAAAATGTCTTTACATTGTAATATTTTTCCTATTTTCTGCATTTTGGGGTAGAAGATTCCTAGGTTAACAGGTATCTTTTATTTCTAGTTAGCTTAGAGTTTAATAAATCATAAAAAGGTATTAAATTTTGTTAAAATTCTTTTTACCTGTTGAGATACAGTGACACATTTTTTTGTGGAGCAGTCATGCATTACTTGAGAAAAACTGAATTTGTCAAGGTATGTTATGCTGTTTGTACAGTGCTGACTCCAGTTTTTAAACACGTGAAAGGATTTTGAATCTAAATTTATGATTGGAATTGATCTGCTATCCTGTCCTTCTTGAAACCCAAGTTGTGACTTTTATCACTGCCAAAGATGCTTCTGATGCTGCTTCTCACCTCTTTATTTGCCAGATGCTCTCTGTGTATTTCATATGCAATAACCCATTCAATTCTTGCAACTCCCTGGAATCAACACTGTTCATGTCTCCATTTTACTTAAAGGGCAAGTGGGCATCAAGAAGCAAATAAGTAACAGAGCTGAGATTTGAACCAGTCATTTTGTTCCATAGTTGTGCACTGAACCAGTATGATCTATTAGTCTCACTACTTTGCAGAATATGCAGAAAATAGTTAACATAGTGAGCCTAAGATTGCTATCCCTTAGGAACTCCTGTTTGCCAGGTTGGGCCTTGCCTGGTGTCTGAGCACTTGAATGGTTACCTGTTCTTTACACTGATATGAAATCTTTCCCAGATGATAAATGTAGCTCACTGTGGCTAAAGAATTGTTGTTAATGCTGAACACCTGCTTTCCTTCTGGGAGTCTGGAACTTTGCTTGTGCTAGGCAGATGGAGTCTATAATTACCAGCCCTGATGAAACTTCGGGCACTGAGTTTCTAATGAAATTTCCTGGTTGTCAAATTTTGGTTGGAAAGAATGAAGCTCATGCCGTGTGACTCCACTGGGGGAAAAAGCTCTTGGAAACTTATGCTCCAGATATCATCCTATGCACTTTTTTTTTAATGATTTTTACACAGTTATTATAATAAATTACAGTGATGACTATGACCCTATAGTGGGTTCTGCGAGTCATCTTAGTGAATGATCAAACTTGGCCATGTTCTTGGAAAAAACATTTCTCCTCATTTAGTGACGTGAAAGACTTGGTATAAATTGGAATTACCAGGTATTGAATTATCGATAAAGTTTGCCTATAAAACCATCTGAGACAACCTCAGAAGGATGCATTAAATCCTTTTTAGATGAGGGACTGAGTCTCAGGAAGTTAAATAACTTGCCCAAAGTCAAATAATTAGCAATAATCAGATATAAGATTTGATCTCCGTCACATTTGATTTCGAAACTCAATCTCTAATTTGTTTTCATATACACCATTAAGTTTCTAATTCTGACTTCACTTGATTTCTACAATCTTAAAAAGATGTAAAATTTAATTCATTTATAATGCACAGTCAGCATAAAATAATTAAAGTTTAAATATTCCAGAATTTTGCAGGGAGAAATTGATTATGTACAAGAAATGTCATGGTACCCATAGTCCTAGTCAATGGGGACCTCTGTTTTCTGAGGTAGTCTCTCATTTAGGAAGTCAATTCTCTAATCAAAAGGCATACTTATTTTGGAATACAAAGGAATAGTTCCCTTTCGATAGCCCAGGATACAAAGATAATGTAGAACATTAATTTGCAGGCTCAAGGGGCTGTACAAACAGTGAAATTACACCTCAGGTAATAGATGTAATTATTCACTATCACCACAGTCCATTTAAACTAATATTTGTGAAGAATACACTATGAACTACCTTGTGCTATGTACAAAGAGAAAGAAAAGGAAGAATTACAGTCTGAGTATGTTAAGATATTAAAGCTTAAAGAAGAAAACAGAAACATTAAATGTAATATAGAAACACACACAGAGATTTATAGCAGCAGAAAGGAATGGTACATCAGTTTCCAGAGGAGATAAACTTCAAGGAGTAGCTAATAGTAGGTAAATAGTAGACTTAAAAAGGTATAGAGAAGCATGTTCCAGGCATAAGGAAACAGAGGCTCATGACCGTAGCATAATTTGGAGCATAAAAAGCAACCGAGTCACAGCAAAATGAATTTATAGCAACAGATAGGCCTGGGTTAAAAGGGGAAATGCATATAATGGCTTTCATTGCCTAGATGGTGAAACTAAAGATGGTTTTAAGGAGGGAAGATCATATTCAAAGCAGTGTGATGGGTGGACATTAAATGGGGAGTGCTAGAGAGAAGGGAATTGTGGTGTAATGTATTCAATATATATGTGCAATCACAATCATATACTCACTGACATAATTGGGGTCCTCACTAACATGTCCGTGTGTATGGAATGGAGAAAAGAGGACAAATTTAACAAGTAAGATTTAGAAATTGATTGTTAAGGTGAGGGTGATGGAGGAAATTGATATGATCCCCAGGTTTCTGATTTGTGTACCAGTGTAAGTGACATGTGAGCACTAGAGGGGAAATATGTGTGCAGCACAGGAGGTTGACTTCAGACTTACTCATGTGGTCTTTGCGGTGTTTGTTCCTCGCCATCAGGAGAAATTGCTTTAAATCCATTTGAATAATAGAATCTGAAACAAAGGAAAAATACATGTGGGAAACATTCTCATCCAAGTGGTGGCTGAAACCATGAGAGGGAATGGGTTTACCAGTGAAAGACATGAGGAATTAGAAGAGGATTTTGTCAGGGACAGAGTTCTGGAAATGCCAACTTTTGCGCCTTCGATTCTCAGGCAAAATTATAAGAAGAACTTGTTACAGATTGATACTTGTAAAATATGTCATTTCCACAAACTTTTATGGTTGAATAAATGCCAAGTTGTATTAAATCTTGTATTGTGTCATCAAAGAGAGCTATAGAATTGATTTATAATTGATTACATTGAAAATTAATGTATTTGTCACCCAATTTAATAAACTTTACTATTACCTCTGAAAAGCATATGTCCACCCAATTCCCTTCCCCAGCCTCTGTGGGCCCAGAGGTAACAGGTATAATGAAATTTGTTCCCTGTCTCCTTTATTTGTTCATAGTTTCTGTACCTGTGAATGCATATTTAGATTTTAAAACTCTGCCTGAATTTTACTTGTTGAGATTACACTACACAGTGTTCTTAGTGTTGACTTTCTTTCCCTTAGTATTATATTTTTGAGATGTTCTCTAAAGCAGCTCTTTATACTATATATAGTGGTACATTGGTATATTTCTTTTTCATTAGCCTGTTTGTTTTGATGAATAATCAGGAGGGGCATTATGGAGTAGAAGGCAAAGCTCGTTTTTCCTTGTACTATATAATAGCAAATTGTTTCCCGAAATTGTTGTACCAAGTTATGCTTCCACTAGAAATGTTCAGGAATCCCCTTTGTTTGTATATCTTCTCTAAATCTTACTCTTGTCAGGATTTGAAACTTCAGCTATAAAACGAATCTATTAGCTATAAAATGGCATTTCTGGGTTTAAATTTTTATTTCCACATCAATAATGA
The DNA here is from genome assembly GCA_028451465.1 of Erethizon dorsatum. Classification (NCBI taxonomy): domain Eukaryota; kingdom Metazoa; phylum Chordata; class Mammalia; order Rodentia; family Erethizontidae; genus Erethizon; species Erethizon dorsatum. The sequence continues at coordinate 56,901,426 of CM051830.1, read as the reverse complement.
GTAGCTTTTCATACATTTATTAGTGAATTTTATTATTTTCATTATATTTTGAATTACTCTTGCTGATTTCTCTCTCTTTTTCCACACCCACACTCTCTATATAAAATATCTACCTCCACTTAAAATTTTTTTTTTTAGTTGTACAGTATATTTGACTCATGGGGCTGCTGCAACAAATTAACAAAACTGAGTGGCATAAAACAATAGAAATTTACTCTCTGGATTTTTGAGAGTTTTTGATTTTTGGGTATTTGTTGTGTTGCAAATACCTTCTGGGTGGTTTGTCTTTTCATCCTCTATAGCACTTTATAATGAAGAAGGCTATCATCTGTTACGACGAATAGATTTTTTCATTTTATATGCTGCTTGAATTAATCAGTACAGTTCTTTTTAATAGTCCCTCTTCTTCTTCTTCTTCTTTTTTTTTTTTTTTTTTTTTTTGTGTATTAGAGATCCCTGCCTTGGAGTGGACATTTTCTTGATAAAGGAAGTTAATAGATGCGTTCCCATTAAGGAGTGATTAGATTTCAAGCTAACTCTTATTTTCTGTAGGCTTTTAAATTTTCACATTTAATTCTTTATGGTATTTTGATTGACTTTTTGTACCTGTAAGTGCTAAAACACACTTAGGTGAAGCAAAAGTACCCCTTGACTTGCATTATGCAGATGTGATAATTATAACAAAACTGCACATACTTTTTTAAGATAAGGACTCTGGAGTTAGGCAGTAGGTTGAGATATTTGAGTGAGGAAGAGACACGGTTAAAAATGACACCTAAAGATTTTATTAGCGATATTCTGTAAGGGACTGGATGCTTCAGAAAGCTCTAATGGTTAATGCAAATAATAGCAAGGTGATGAGTAAACGCACGTAACTGAGCCATCAAATTGGACTCCCATGGATCAGAACTCTTGCTCAGCATCAGCTTTATTCAACAACGGCAAGGAGACAAGCAATCAGGTGCTCAGATCAAGAAGAGAGATGCGGGCGGCAAGGGCCGCTCTTCAGGTCCTTCGCTCTTTCCTAGAGCAGGTGAGGCCTCCATGTGAAGGCCGCACGTCATCCACATTTCAGGTGTATCCCCCTGACACTCCACAGGAAGCCGCACTTATAGACGCCGGGTTTTATTTACCATAGATAACGCTTTGCCAAGAGCTTCCTGCCAATGACATTTCAGAGATCACTGGAGTCTCCTTATTGCTGCAAATCCCTGTTAATCCATGTACTTGTCCAGAGGTTGAGCTGTTAAGGAGACTGAGTAGGAGACCCTGACCTTCTTTATGTCACCTCCCTGGGACGTTTTCCCAGGAAAAGAACACAGTGGATCACAGGTCATGTACTTTAACTCCTCTCTCCCAGATATTAAAGGCTGGGATAGGAAGAATGCAAAATATTTGAAAAAAAAAAAGAGAATAAACATCATTATAAACAGATGATTTGCTTTTAGGATTCAAAGTGTTAATTTGGAGAGTGACACCTTTTTTTAATAAAAATATGAAGAAAATTTGAGGGAGAAGCGATCTTGAAATGGATACATGCTATGTCTAAGCATGTTCAGTTAAAAAGAATGCTGGGTTTGAAAAGCAAAAATTCAGTAATGAGCGAAAAAGACAAGGACTGTAGCTATGAATTGAGAAATCGGCAGATTTGAAATTCATGGTAGATTAGCTCTCTGGCCTGCTCAATAAAGAAAATAGGACAGCTCAGAGAGATGAGGTGCAGAGAGAAAGGGACTGAATCTGGGACAATTACATTTTTAATTTCACACTGACTTTTCCTCTGAATGTTGACATTTCTCATAGAACAAGGAAAACCATGTTAGTAAAGTATCAAAAATCCAGGGGTTGGAAATAATAATAATAATAATAATAATAATAATAATAATAATAATGCAAAAGCAAAAGATTCTAGGAAAGGAGGCCTCAGAAAGGACAATCAAATACATTCATTAGAAACTATTTTTTATTTCAGTAAAACAGAAATTTCCTATCTCAAAGTCCTGGAGGCGAGACGTCTGAGATGAAACCATCAGTAGGCTTGGTTCCTTGCGAGGCCTGTCCGGATGACGCCGCTCTCTCTCTCCTCCAGCTTCTGATGATTCGTTGGTAATCTGCGGCGTTCCTCGGCTTTCTCTGTGTCACTCTGATCTTTGCCTTTACCCTCACATGGAGTTCTCCCTTTGGGCATGTGTGCACCAAACTCTCTTTTTGATATTTACTTTGAAATATTTTTATTTTAAAAATTGTACGTGTTCGTGGGCCATCATGTTGCGTTTTGACAAATGTACATTTTGTAATGTTCAAATCGGGGTAAACATATCTATCTCTTCAAATACTTATTGTTTGAAAGAAATTGCTGATATTCAAATGAACATAGGAGTGTGATTTGGTGGGCCAAATGATGGCATCTCAAAAGATAGGATCATGTATTAATTCTTGGAACCTGTGAATATCACTTTATGTGGTAAAGAAGTGATTTTTTTTTTTTTTTGTGGGTACTGGGGGGGTCGACCTCAGGACCTCGCGCGCCAACAGGCACCCATGCTGCTGAGCGATATCACCGGCCCCTTTTTCGTATGTGGGATCCAGGAGTCGAACTCGGGCCCTTGCGCTTGCAAGGCAGGCGCTTACGCCGCTGAGCCATCTCACTGGCCCAAGAAGTGATTTTTATGTGCTAAAATAAATGATGAAGTTAAGGAATGTGAGAGAAGAATTTTATTCTGAATTACCCAGGTAGGTCCTGAGCTCAATAACAAATGTCCTTACAAGAGTTGGACAGATAGACATGTGACAAGCAGAAGAGGAGGCGACATGACTATGGTGGCAGAGATTGGAGAGATGTGGCCACAAGCCAAGAACCCCAACACCCCCAGTTGCTAGAGGATGAAAAGTGTGGGGTCTCCTCTGACCCACCTGAGGAAGAAATGACATGGTGACACTTTGCTTTTTGACTTCTGGCCTCCAGCAAGTACGTTTGTGTTTCATGCCACTCCGTTTTAATAATTTGTTGTTGCAGCCCCAAGAGTTGAATATACTATGTAAGTTAAAAAAAAAACTTTAAAAAGTGGAAATAGATGTTTAATATAAAAAGGGAGACAAAAATATGCCATTTTGGCACATCTCTAGGAATTTTCCATTTTCATAGTGTTGGATTCATTTCCTTGATGCAGGACCATGTCAACTAGGGAAGCTGCACAAAGTTTTAGGTCTTGGACCACTGAAAAGAGGAGGAAGAATTTTATAGGTCTTAAAGGAATGAGGTGTCAATATGAATGTTTTGAATTTTCCCATGTTCTCCATAAGGAATGAAGAATTTTCTGAGAGAAATATCATATTTAAGAGAAAGGATTTCCTAATGTTCACGGCCAGAGCCAGTGAACAAGCAGGGAGTTGAGTGGTTTTATTAGCAGGCACCCTGAGTCAGTAAGACACACTTGAGAATTCAGTCAGGATACCATCTCTCAGAAAGGCTCAGATTTGCCTAGATGGTGAGAAGGGATGGGGAAGTAGAATGCTACAGCCTATAGCGAAGTTCATTTTCCTCCTCATTTTCTCTTCTTGGAAAGGGGAGAACAACTCATTATTTTACACATTGCTCTTCTACTTTTTCAAGGTTTACCCACTTCATATCCTTCACTTGATTTAATTATTCTTATTGTTTTGATAGATGTTATTTTACTAATTCTGGAGTGTTGTTATTCCACTAAGCTTCACTAACCTGAGAGTAACAGTGTCTTTAATTTTATAGGGAAAGCAGTTGCTTATTTTGCTCAGCTCGGTACTATGATAATTTTGGTGGTGATGTGTGGACGCTGCTGTGGCTAGACTCCCATGGTATGGTGGTATTTTCATTATCTGCTATGTAAATACACTGTGACTTTTCCTTTGCTAGAATGGATGTTATAATGGCCTGTTGTGGTTTAAATATGAAGTGTACTTCAAAGACTTGATCCTCAGTGCAGCGATGCTCAGTGGTGGCACCTACAGGGTGACTGGACCATGGGGCACTAACCTCAATGGATTACTCCTTTGATGAGCTCACCACTGAGTGTGCTGTTAGGAGCTGGGACCCAGGGAAAGAAAACAGGGCACTGGGCCGTGCCTTTGAGGGCTTATCTGGTTCAGGTCACTTCCTCTGACCCATACTCTCTCTGTGCTTTCTGCCTGCCTTGAGGTGGGCAGCTTTCCTCCACCCTGCCCTTCCGCCATGATGTTTCTGTCTTGACACAGGCCTAAGAACAATGGAGCCAGATGAACACGGACTTAAACCCCTGAAACTGTGAGCCAGAATAAATCTTTCTTCCTTTAAGTCGATTGCCTCAGAGATTTTGTCACAGCGATGGAGTGCTGACATATGGCCCATCTGTTAAAGTGTACTTAACTTGCTGTAAAACGGCATCTGTGGTTGATTAAACACACTGGCTTCATTTTGCATGTAATCAAATGCTAGGGCCATTCATTATGCTGAATTCTGCTCACCCCTTCACTTATCTGTATTAGTTAATGGAAGAGCATTTCAGGTACAACGAATTATAGCAGAATGAATCTTCTTCCTAGACTCCACTCCAAAAATTCATAACATATGAACTTTAATGAAAAGTTCTGCCCATCTAAAAAGGCCATAGGGTATTAGATCTGGATAATAAGTATAGCGGGTTACACTGAAAAGCTAACATTTATGTAGGCCCTATCTCTATCTTCCTGATATCCACAGAGACCCTACTTTTTATCTGTCCTAAATATATACCTAGAAAATTCTTATGGAGTTTTCAGATAATAGAAAAGAATATTTAAAAGTATAATTTTAAAAATTCTTAAAGTACAATAGCAGTCCCATGTCGTTTTTAATGGTATAAAATGAAAGTTGTTTCTTTTATTTTTTCTAACAAGTGTTGTAAAATCGTTCGCATTCTCCATTTACTATGTTTTCTTTAAAAATGTACTTTCCTCTCATCTTTCCTAACACATAGTTTATTTGGTATTTGAATTCATACAGCTTGAGGCAGAAGACCTATGTTAGTTCACTAGTAAATTTGGGAAAATACATTACCTCTTAAATTATCATAATATAGCTTAAAATAGTTTTGGAGCTATCTACTATACACCATTTTAGGGTTTTTTAAAAAATAAAAATGGGATATAGTATATGAAAAACTAATACAAATAATACTAGAAAACCAAGATGAAGGTAATAAATTTTATCATAATGATTACTGTATTTTATAATAAAACTCTTTATCGATCCTATATCCTGAACACTGTGAAGATAGTTAGGAAATAAAGCTTCAAGTATTTTGAGAAAGAGAGTTACTATGGATAGATAATTTGTGTGTATGGGAATACTTAGCTAAATTTTTTCTTCAAAAATATGTGGCTTTGGCTACTACTTTCTTAGTAGATATCTTAATTTCAGTTCTTAAAAATAATTAAATTTAAATTAAACTTCATTGTCTAGAAATAACAGAGTGACCACCTTACAGGCTAAAAAATTCTAATACTTAAATATTTTTAGATTTAAATAAGGCTACATGTTGAAGTTGGTTATTCCATTATAGGCTCCTATCTGAAATTACATCAGGGTTTATGACCTTTTACTCACCTGCAATGTTTATCTTCTCTCATTTGCTCTGAAGGTCTCTGTATGTCAGTGACTGACACTTCCTTGCTCATAGAAAGCCACCTTTTCCCTTCCTTCCTAACGGGACCTCCTTGAACTATTTTGTTCAAGCGGTAGTGTGTCTGGTGCCAGGGGAAGAACTGTGACGTGCCTGTTTCAGCCATTATAATTTTCCCTTTTTCATGCTTGGCCTAGGAGTTGAAATGCACCTTGATTTCTGACCAAAACTATTTAAGGAGAGGTCTGATGGGAGCAGTGTTAAGTAACTTTTCCATACAAGTCTCTCCCAAACCTAGTGGTTTTAAATAGCAATGTTTTGTCTGCCTGATAGCGCTGTGGTATGACGAGGTGGCCCTTCTGGCCCGGGCAGCTGCACATGAGCTGGCCTCAGGGCTGCTCGTCTGGGCTGGGCAGTCCACTGCGGGCTCTCAGATTGCCACACTCATGTGTCAGTGTTTGGCAATCTGTCAGTCAGGGAGAAAGGAGCAACTTACTGGACTCCATGTGCCTCACAAACAGACCAGGGCAGGCCTTTTGACACTGTTGAGTTTGTGTTTTCAGTGTCTACCATATGAGACAGCTTTGTATGTGTTAATTTAGTTAGGCTGAGCTATATTCTCCAGACTCCCGTTTCTAATATATTTCCAGATACAGCGAGCTATGGGAGACATTCTCTAGTCCGTGCTGGAAGACAAACGGGAGGCCGAACCATGTTCCACTAGTCCTCCCCCTACCCCAATAATCCAAGCAAATGTTAACCCAGGTGCTGCTGTGACAGGATTTTGCACATGTTCTTAAAGTTTCTAGCTAGCTGGCTTTAAATTAATCTAAAGGAGACTACTGGGTGGGCTTGACCTATACTGTGGAAAGATCTTAAATCAGGACTCAGGTGTTCTGTGTACTCTGGTCTCAGCAAGTGTTTGTTGGTCTCCAATCTGCTTGCTCTCTGGAATTCAAGTTTGCTTGGCCAAGCCTTACAATTGCATATGAAACATTTTTGTAATAAATCTCTTTTTTCTCTATTTCCCTCCTACTGTTTCTGCTTCTCTGGTTGATAAACAGACATACAAACATGTGCTCAGTACCCATATTTCTGTCCACTGGTTTACACTTATGAGTGACCATCAAATAGGAAGATGGTCCAAAAATTATGAGAATTTATGGCTGCACTGTTTTGGAGGAATATGAATATTCAAAATGATTTTGGTTAGATAAATCTAAATTTGTGTTTTATGTTTATTTCTAAGCCACTAATATTATCTGCAAATATGATACAGATGTGTAAAATTAGTTAACATGTGAGTAAAGTTAGCATGCTGTAGCAGACAATGCCCTCCCCAGTCAGCATACTTCAGTTTGTTAGTTGCCCAGCTAATAGTTCCAGTTCCAGTTCCTATTACTTTTGTTTCTTAGAAACGGCTGGTCACTTTGGTTCATAGCTGATCACTATGATGCATATTGTAAAATCCAATCCCCAGTTGATGAGCCACTCTTCCTCTGTACTTCCTAATTGATTATCCCATAAAAACCTCCCTCCCTGAGGCTTCGCAGCCTGATATTTTGGGAATGACCCCAATCAGTGCCCATCGACATAAAATAAATCTGCCTCTAAATCCTGGGTGTCATTTCAGTGTTTCTGCTTCTGGTTGCAAGACCAGTAGACCTGTTTATTCAGCTAGTATATAAGTGCCTACCATGTACCAGGCATTGCCAAGATGCTAGCAATTTATTAGCAAACAAAGCAGGAAAACAAAACAGATATACAAAAAAATGAGAAAGCAAATACCTTTTCACATACAAAGTTTATTCTATAGTCATTAAGAACTGATCAGTCCAGAATGGATCAACCATGAGACTTCTGGGGATGAGAGAAACTCAGGGCTGCTCTCTGCCTTCAAAACTGATAAAACACAACCTTAATCTGCTAACTTACTTATCACTAACATGTATCAGTCACGTAAGAAAGAGTACTCAACACGTTTATATGATATATATGTCCTCAAACATACTCTATTTTCTCACTGAATCTTTTAAACAATGAGATTCAGCTTTGTCCATACACGATGTAGACAGATATCTGGGACTATCCAAACTTTCAGATTCTTTCAAGGACACAATTCTCTATGTAGAGTGCTTACCTACCTTATTAAAATAGACTGGTCAGCAACTACTTTATTCTTTCTTTTGATTATTTCAAAATTATAACACTGCTTGGAAACATCTCCTGTAATGCCCTATAATTTTCTACTTCTACTTTGTTATTTTATAATCTCTTCTATATTTATGTTTTATTTCTGCTTTAATATCTTTATTTATAAGTCACTGGTTCCATATGAAATCAAATAACATTTGAAAAGAAGGCTAAATTTTTCTGTGTTTCAGATAGCACAGCACAGTACTTTGCATAGTAGCTATGTAGTAAAAGTTAACTCTAATCATAAATAAATAATAATTCTTGGTTATTATATTTTATGTAATTTTTTGAATAGTCTGAAGAATTAAAAACATAAGATATAACTGGAGGACAACATATTGTGATGTCTAAAAGACAAAAAAAGGAAATTAAAAAAATTCAGATTGATCTCTTTTAAACTTCAATAAGTAATTACGTTTTTAATAACAGAAATGGATTTATTTGTAAATATGATCTCTCTTAAGCTTCATGAAGGTATAGTCCTTCATAACTATGTATTTGAAAATACCACTTCTGTGATTAAAAAATACAAAAAGCTACTGAAAATGTGCAATGAACATGCTTGTGGAAATGGAAACATTAAGACATTGCTTATTCAGTCTATGAATTTCTTTTTGAATGCAATGTGTTTCTTGTATGCAGCATATTGTTGGATCTTGTTTCTTGATCCATTCTGCCAGTCTGTTTCTTTTGATTGGTGAATAGAGACCATTTATATTGATGGTGATAACTGATATGTATTGACTTATCTTTATCGTATTATTTTCCTGTTGTTGGTTCTTTGTCTTTCCCTTCTGCTTAATTGGATTCTTGGAATTGTAGTCTTGCCTGGTGGATTCTTGGAATTGTAGTCTTTGTTATCTCTTTCTAAAATATCCTTCAGAACTTTTTGGAGAGCTGGTTTAGTTCTCATGGATTTCTTCAGTTGTTCTTCGTCATGGTAGGATGTTATTTCTCCACTGATTTTGAAAGATAGTTTTGCAGGGCACATCAGTCTGAGTTGGAAGTTGTTTTCTTTCAGGACTTGAAATATTTCATTCCAGGCTGTCTTTGACTTAAGCGTTTGTATTGAAAAGTCTGCTGTGATTCTGATGGGCTTTCGTTTATAGGTGATTAGTTTCTTTTCTCTAACATCTTTTAATATTCTGTTCTTGTGCTGAATTTCTGTAATCTTGATTATTATTTTTTTTGTGTGTGTGGGTACCGGGGGGTCGACCTCAGGACCTCGTGCACCAGCAGGCGCCCATGCCGCTGAGCGATATCACCAGCCCCTTTTTTTGTATGTGGGATCCGGGAGTTGAACTCGGGCCCTCGCGCTTGCCAGGCAGGCGCTTACGCCGCTGAGCCATCTCACCGGCCCTGTAATCTTGATTATTATATGCCTTGGTGTAGATTTATTTTGGTCATGGCTAATTGGAGTTCTATATGCCTCACTTATCTGTGTGTCAAGTTCTATTTCCATGCTTGGGAAGTTTTCTGCCATTACTTCTGTGAGCAGGTTTTTTATGTTGTTTGCACTGTCTCCTGCTTTTTCACTGACTCTGATCAATTTTATGTTGTTCTTCTTTGCATCATCTTGCAGCTGTTGGATTGATTTTTCATGGCCCCTTGTTATTTTTAAGAAATCTTTCTTTTCGTGATCACTAACCACAATCTTGTCTTCTAGACTGATGTTCTGTCCTCACTTTGGTTCATTTGGCTGCATTTACTTTCAATGGAATTTTTATCTCCTGGATATCTGTTTGAATTGGTTCCATGGATTCCATTTCTTTCCTATGTTGGGCATTCATGGTTTCCATTGTTTTCCCAAGGTCCTCTATTTTTTATGTGTCTATTCTAGATTCACTGAGCAAGTCCTTAATTATGATCATGATCTCTCTGTTTACCTGGGAGATCATTTCTGATGATTTTCTCTATAGCATCATTCATCTGTTTTTTTTTTTTTTTTTTTTTTTACTTCTGCTGCTACCATTTCAGAAAATTCAAGTGGGTGACTTCTGATTTTCTCTATTTTGTTGTCCCCTGGACTTGTCCTGGGTGGACTGGGGGTCTGGGGTTACATTTTGCTTCTGTGTCTTGTTATTTTCTATTTTTTAAAAATTTTAACTTGTTTTGTGTGTTGATGCTTGTAAATTGCCTATAGTAGCTAGCTCGACCACTACTATCAAGGCTTCCCTAGGAAATGTGTATTCCTCAGAGATGTCTTCTAGGTGTAGCTGGCTCTTGGTCTTTATGTCTATCCCAAGATCCTATCTTTGCAATTGATTAGGGATGACAGTTGTTATCTATTTGGTTTGGCACCCAGTCTTTTGGTACTGGACTATGGTGATGATTATGACTGCAGACAATTACAGTGCTGTCATACAAGAAAAAACAAATGATTACAACAGGTATGACACTCTGGCTAAAGTAGTACAGTTAACAATACAATAGGATTAAGCACAGCCTAGAAACTGACAAACTGTGGTAACTATTAATTTAACCATAGGAGCAAGATCTAGTTATAGAACGAAATCCATCATAAACCAGGAACTTGTATGCAGTGAGTTTTCCCTTAGGACAGTGATTTTACCCTGTGCGTGGGGGTGTTTAAGAGGAACAGAGGGAAAACAGAGAGATAAATGAAGAAAAATATAGTAGAAGTAAGGCTGAAGGACGATGGATGATCACCTAAGCTTGGGAAACTGGAGAAGAGAACAGGAGAGAAAGAATGGAGACAGCAAAAGAATATTGGAATGAACCAGAAAGACTAGAGAATTGTTCACTGACATGAATGAAGAAAGATAGTTGAGGAAAGAGAGAAAAAAGACAAATAAAACAAAACAATAAAAGTAAAAACCTAAACAACCAAAAAAAAAAAAAAAGACAGAAAAAGGAAAATAAGACAAACAAACAACAACAAACCTAATAAAATTCCTCTGGTTGTCCTCTGTTTTGTGGTAGTGTTCAAGTCAGAGCCCAGTCCATGCTGGGTAACTCCCGCCAAATCTGCAGTAGGATTAGTGCTGGATGTGGGGCTGATCTTGGCCTCGGGATATGGGAGCTGGGGCCAGAGTCTTCAATCAGCAGCTTTCTGCATGTCCCTCTGTGGCCTGCCCATGTCTCCTTACCCTGTGTGTCTCTGTGTCGCTCTCCCCATTGTTACTGTGACCTTAGATGGAGACAGCGCGAGGCGGCTCCCAGTCCTGTGTACAGTTGGCCGCTCCCAGACCTTTCACTCCAGCGGCCAGGCACGTCTCTCTCCTCTCATGCTGCTGGGACCGGGGGGTGGGGGTGGGGGTGCGGTCAGCGGACTCTGCCCACGCTCTCTTCTCTCTAGTGCCATTGGGGTCGGGGTGGGGGAGTGCTGACTTCCCACTGGCTGCCTTTCCGAGGCCCCAGGCTGCCTAAGTTCAGCATCCCTCTCTCTCTCATGCTGCCGGGAGCACGGCAAGGAGGGGCGGTGCTGTTCCACTCACTACCTTTACCTTCACCATCGCTGCTACAGGCCTTAACCTTGTTGTCACGAGATTCCAGTTCACTGCTGTGGCACGTGGCAAAAAGAAAGAAAAGAAAAGCAAACGGGCAGTCCATCAGGGAGGGAGCAGCTTCCTGGTCACTCACCCCTGTGTGTGTCAGCAGAATTTGCCACCAGGTTGCAGTGTGTTCTGTTTGGAAGAAGTGAGGGGCAAAAGAGGTGAGGGGCCTTAGATCCCAAATCTTTCCTGTGTGGCTTGAGTTTGCCACATTATTGCAGTCCATCAGTTTTTTGAAACTTCCCGGAATGACGGTTCCTGCTCTGCACTCAGGCAGGAGACCTGCAGGCAGCCCTGTGGGCTGCTTTGCCATTTTATAAAGTCCTATGCCTGTGTTTTGTTTGATGTACAAGTCTCCTATTTCAGATTGATTTTGGCATCAGGACGTATGTCCCTCCCTTTCTTCCAATTGCCTGTGTTTTTAGTTGATGTTCTTTGAGTAACTCCAATGTGGCTCCTCCTCTATTTAGCCATATTGAATCTAAGACACTGTTGATTTAAAACCAAAAATGTATCAGGTTACTTTAACATTCTACTCTCTGTTTCTGTTATGATCTAGTACCCTTTTTCTCCTCATTCAAATGGATCACCAGCTTTTTAGTCCTCTTTTCCTACTTATAACTTTGGATTAAGCTTTTGTTTGTCTCCTGTATTTAGGGTTAGGGTTTAAGGAACAGAATATTGGCAGTGGTTTTGCCTAACCCCAAGCTAACACTCACCCACTTGGAATTTTCCGAGGGCATTTGGTAGAAGATAATGGAAAAACGTATTTCCTATTTCTTCCTACTCCACCCTAGCAAACCCCAGTGACTTCAGGACACTATATAAACTCCCCAAATTCAGATACAGTCCTAGAGAAAGTGGAAGGAACCTAAATTGGTTGGAAAAAAAACCCAAAAACTTAGATTAGCTAAACTGAGGATTATACAGATTATTTGCAGCGATATAAAAATAAAAGCAATTTATTTTTTTAACATTGCATTTGTAGTTAATATTTGTAAACATATGGCTTAATACAACCTTAAAATATGTCTCTTCTAGGACTGGTGGTATAGCTCAGCAGCATAAGCGCTTGCCTGGCAACTGTGAGGTCCTGAGTTCAACTCCTGGTAACCACATAAAAAGAAGAAATGTCTCCTCTAATTTATATATGTATATATTTTAATACTATATATAAACTATATATAATATACTATTATATGTATAATTTATATGTTATATATACATGTATGCTACTGCTTTTTTCATGTTTCAAATCCTATGAAATTATATATTTTAGTTGCTGAAAATTAGGGATTCTGGGTGGAAAGTACTAAGTTCTGACCTTATTTCTTAGCTCTAAACCACACAGGCAGTTCTTGATTCTGAACTTGATAACCTTCTTTAGGTGGCCACTCATCTGTGTTAACAATATATTAAGCCTATTTCTTCCAGAAGTCACATTAAAAAGAAGTGTATGAGATGGTATTAAATGTTAAAGGTGAGGACAGTGTTCATCTTTGATAAAGTTGCTGTCAGGTATTCCAATACCAATATTTTCCTTCTATGTTTATTCATGTGGTCGGTGGATGTGTATCAGATGTGTGTTATATAAGCAGACATCATAGCACAGGGCTGACTCGTCCCAGAGCCCACGGTTTTGTGTGGTCGACAGGGTAGGAACATTGGAGGTAGAAGACTGTTGCGGAGGACTTTGAGGGTTGACAACTCTCCTTATAACTAAACCCCTGCTTATGTCACCTACTGATTGGGCCTCAATTTAGTCTTCTCTAAGCTGATTTTATTAGCTAAGGTGACCAAATCATTCCACAGCCGCTTCAGCCACATTCTTGACTCTGTCTCTTGATTCCCCGTCTGTGGACTTAAGCACCTTTGCATTTCAGGTGACAGGATAATTAATTTTGGTGAAGGTCATATCACTGAGGAGTTCGTTCTCAAATAATATAATTTTTTATACCCTTTGCTTGAAGCTTAAAGCCAATTATCACAAATGAAATCATCACAAAACAGTTATGACATCTGGAACAAAATTACATTCTTAATAATTTCTTATAAATTGAAAATAATGCCCATTCAAATAAATTATGATTTTTTAGGATATTAAAGAATCTTAGATGCTTGTCTTCCTTTTATGCATCTATTCGAAAATTTTCTGAGGGTACTTTTATCTAACTATACTTAAATACAATGGATAATTGCTGCTACTCTTGGAAAAATTCAATGACAAAAAAGTAACCTTTAGAACGCATAGCTACTGCACCATCATTTGTGGAAAGGGAAAGTGTTCTCAGAGTCACATATGTATTTAGAGAATTGTTTTAAAATGACCCCTAGAATTGTTCATGGTAGTTATCTGTGGGGGCTGAGTATAGGTGGGAGAAAACTTAAATTTCCTAGCAAATCTTTTCATAATGTTTATTATTTGTAACTCCATCCATGTATTAGTTTCTAAGGTAGAAAAAACCCATATTTTATATGTATATGGATGTATGCACCCTTATAAATCATTCTCATGAATCCCTTTTTTGAAAGGCAAGCAAACAGATGCAGGAAGCTTATGATTTTCTCATAATCACATAGTGAGGGTTGAGTGCAATCCATATTCCTCAGTGAATGTTCTTTCTTCTCTATTTCTTTTATTTAATTTTTTTATTTATATATGTTTGCAGTACATAATGATTATATTCATCATGGCTGTTGGTACATGTATATAATGCATCTTAATTCTTTTTACTTCCCTTTCCCCTCCTTCCATCTCTAGATCCCTTGTAGAAGATCCATCCTCATGATTCCTATTACCCATCTTTTTTCTGTTTAAATTGTTTATACTTTCATTTTGTCATATAAGAGAAACAATGTAATATTATATGTCTGACTTATCTCACTTAACATTATGGTCTCAAGTTGTATCTATTTTTCTACAGATGACTCAAAATTTCCTTCTCTATGGCAGAGTAGTACTCTATTATGTATAAATATTACATTTTTTATCCATCATCTGTTGATGGGCATATAGACCTCTTTCAAGATTTAGCCAATATGAGTTGTGTTCCTATAAACATGGATATGCATATGTCACTCTGATGTGAGCCTTACTTCTTTTAAAGCAGACTAGGGAACTCAGAAGATACGTTTTTGATACATCCTACTGGATTAATTTTATATGCATAGTGTGAATACTTTATATATCTTATATAAATATTCATATATTATCAATTGAATTGTGTCCCCCTGTGGTGGATTGACAACTGGTGGTCAACTTGTAACACCCAGCTGAACTGAATCAGCGTGGTGCTGGGTGTGGAGGGCCCACCTGAGGATTGTTGCCAACAACATAAAAAGAAGAACTGGAGAGGAAGAGGTGGTACTGTTGGTTCTCCTTGAGGAGCTTGTCACTCTGGCTTTCCTGATAGGAACTTGGCTGTTCTCATCGTCAGAGGAGCTCAGGACCTTGTTGTCACTGAGGATGGCTGTGGCACTTTTCAGGAGAGCTCTGGTCTTTACTTTGAGCATTGCTTCCTGGCTCCAGTGCAGCTCCCTCAGCCTGCTGGCACAGATCCTTCATCCCGCTGGTGCAGATTTTCTAGCTTGCACCACTGACCTTTGGGCCTTCACAGCACAGGTCCGTGAAACAGACTTGCATGAGATGTTGTGGGCTCTGGGCCTCCAGCTGGACTCGTGGGGGGGCATTGTTATGGGCTCTAAGTCTTCAGCTGGACTCATGCAGGACATTGCCATGGAATCCAGGCCCTCAGCTGGATTCTTTGGGTCTCTAGTTTGTGAACAGATTTCCTGCACTTTTTTGTATATGACTCTTTGGGTGACTATTATAAAGTAAGCCTATAAATTATGTGTCCTGTATTATATCATTTCCCTTGCAAAGCCTGACTACAACACCCCCTAAAAGGAGTATGTTTGAGTCCTAATCCCCAGTAGCTGAGAACGAGAATTCAGGAGTAAGTAGGGTTTTTTCCATGGTAAATGAAGGCGAGTAGGCTGGGTCTTAATCCAATGTGACTATGTGCCTTGCAAAAAGAGACATAGACATAAACATAAAAGCAGGGCGTTCCCCATGTGAAGATGTGACAGAGATCAGTGTGATGAGCCTACAGGCAAAGGAACATCAAAGATTGCCAGAAAGCCACGAGAAGCCCAGAGAATGGTGGAACACACTGCCCTTCACAGCACACGGAAGAGCCAGTGCTGCTGACATTGTGATTTTGGGTGTGGGCTCCAGCCCTAAGTCTCCGCTGTTAAAGCCACCCGCTTTGTGGGACTTTATCACGGAAGCCTCAGGAATCTAATACAGCATGTATCGTATCCCTATATTCTATATAAGCCAAGCTTATTTAGTTTATTACATTCTATTATGTTTCTTTCAATTGAAAAATTTTAACGCAAGGCTTCTCAAATTTCAGTGTGCATAAATCATTCAAACAACTGCTACTACAGCAGCTCAATTTGGCCAGTTCCCTGAAACATATGATTGAGTCAATGTGATGAATTTAGTATCTTATTGAGTTAGGACATAAAATAAAAGACGACCTTTTAAAAAAAAACTGGTTCACATATATTTTCTATACTTTTATTTTCTTTTGAGGACTTACGTGTTGAATTGAAATCATATTCTTTAATAGAAATGCATGTGTAGTGTGAGCTTTATTAAGGGTGTAAAAACTGGGAATGCATAAATGGCTATGAAGGAAATTTGAAGCAATCACAGTTGTTCTAATCACACTGTTAATATCATATTTCAATTTCACCGTTAATTAAAAATGTAGTTGTATTTGGTAATGGTCATAGTTATTAGAATAGGAAAGAGATGGTTGCTTAGATATAGCTAATTTGGAGTGGTTATTTTAAAATTTCATTGGAAAAAGAAAAAATATAGATAATAAAAACTGATAGTTTAATTTTCTGAATGTAATAATAGAGGTATCTTAAGCTGACTTCCTAACCTAGTGTTTCCACTATTTTTCTCTCCCACCAGCTTTAAATGTTGTTACTTTGAAAAATTTTAAATCTTTATGTGCACATAATTGGGTTGATTTTTGTTTTTTGGTAAGGGGTATTAATTTTAGAAATATACCTTTGGACTTACATAAGATAAACTTTATTGAAAAATTAAAATAATTTGTTCCTATTGCATAATTTTATAGGACAAAGTAATATAATTTTAATGTTCATTGGGGCACAAAAAGATTTATTTACAAAATGAAAACAACTAAGTAAGACAAATTGTGTTGTTTATCATAGAATGTGGTACAATATTAATTTTATATTCTATAAGTAATGCTGCCAAACTTTCCATGGATCTCCTCCCCCACTCTTGGCAGTTCACATTGTCACAGATCACCCACCATAACCTTGCTCTAAAATTAAGGACTAATGATGATGTTTTCCCACTGAAGCATAGCACAGAAGCAGAAAGAAAAAGATACAATTCTCAGATACGGAAACTATGAACAAAAGCTTTTGTGTATAGAGATAACGCACATGGAATCAACTAGAAGTGAAGTACTAGGAAGCTTAGTACATTGTTGAGGCGACTATCATGCCATAAAAAAACTGCAAATCTGGCCTGCAATTGTCATTGTCTTACCTCCTAAAATAATCTGTCATCCTTGGAGTGAGAACCAAGACATGCTAGAAATTGTGTAACTTTCAGAAGGGAATTTCTCCCCATCCTGTTTCAGAGAGCTGAGCCAGAGGCCGTGCGGAACAATGGGCCAGGGAGAGCCTCTAAGAGGAGGGAACCAGCAGTTTGTAACTGGCTAGCTGGGACTCTAACCTTTTTACTGCAGCCCAGCAGAGCCAGGGAGTGTGTGTTTCCTCACCCTGAACTTTTCTGTTTGTTTTTCTCAGAGCATCTTTTGTCTTTGCAACCTTTGCACATGAGTGCTTTGCATAGATAATGCATCTTTTAGTCTATGGGCTACTAGATACCTCCTTAAGACTCCATGAATGGGGTCTCGTGTTGACCAGATGTCCTGAACTTTGGAATAGACGCTGTACTTGGATATGATGTTGGGGTTGCTTCTTTAAAGAAGGAAAAAGTAGGCATTACCTTTATAAGGAAGAGTGGTGATAGATGATTGGATGGATAAAGGGGAAACTATACCTAAGCAGTGTGAGTCTCCCCTCAATCATTAATATAACACTGGAAAATTTTCAGTTCCCTGAAGACAGTAGTGGCCAATGAGTGGTGGCTAAAGGTTTATGCTTTTTAAAAAAAAATTCTTACTGCAGTTACTTAGGAAGTAGACCAGATGATTTGAGCTCTACTAGCCAAATTGGATCAAAGTAAATGGAAGACCACATACATTGAAGAACAGAAAGAGAGCCTGGATCCATAATTATAGTACTTGGAAACTGCCTTAAGAGTTCTAAATCTCTTATCTTTAGATTTGTGTTACTTCAAGGATAAACTTCTGATTTGCTTAATTTTGAGCTTTGTTATTAGCAGTGAGATACAATTTCTAACTGATACACCTTTTAATTTTCATTGCCTGTTTTCCTATTTGTAACTTTATTACCCTTTGAGAATTCCTCATATATAAAATAAGTCTTTTAAAATGTATGCCAATGCTAGTTTTTCTCAGTGTTTTCATCTTTTAATTTTGTCTTTAGTACTGCGGACATAGAGTAACAACAGATTTGGGGTTGCTAAATCTCTCCCTGCATGTAACTTCTGGCTTTGGGTTCATAGTTACAAACTCCTTTCCCTTGGCCAAATTGTAAGACAAGTCAGAATGGAGTATACCATGCTGCAGTAACAAAGAGGCCTCAATATCTTAGTAAATTAATATAACGCAGTAGTAGTTTATATTTTTTGTAAAAAAAAATTTAGAACATAGTGTTTTCAAATCACTGCAACAAAAGAACAGAGGGAAAGAGAAAGCATACTGACTCCTAACTGCCTGGGCCTGGAAGTGGCATAAGCCATTCGTGTTTCCATTTGGTAAGCCAGGGACGGGCACATGACTGACCTAACTGGACGAGTGGTTCCACAGTGCAGAGGACAATATGGACATTTGATTTGTAACAACAGACAGTGCTGTGCCTCCTTATATCTGTTAACTCTCTAATCTATGGATGTGCTCTACTGTGGTGCTTGATATCAGGTAAGGATTTGTGTTGGTTGAGTACATGACTTAAAACTTTGACTTAATTTAGACACATCCTTGGGATTGTCCTTTTTATCTAAGCTTGTCTTAAATAAAGTGGCTGTAGCTCCAGAAGAAGCCCTTCACTTCTGGGACTGCATGATGAATGCAGACCCCTGCCCACTCAGTGCTAATGAAAAGGATATTCCCTGAATCTGGGGAAACTTATTTGGTTTATTACTCTTCATGTTTTTCACCATGAAGCTAAGGCAAAATTATGTAGCTGGCAGAGATGCTATAGGAAATTCTCTATAAATCAGCTTTTATGAATATCTTGTTGCCTTTTGCCACTTGGAAAATAGATGAGCTGGAATACTGTTCGCCATCATCTCCTGTGTGTGTGAGTTCACCTCCACACTGCACGGTAGTATCACCAGCTACCTTCCTTTGGGGAAATTACCCATGATCATGACGAACGTGAGTCCTTCACGTGTAGATGAATGAGAAACTGCTCTGGGTCTATCAGATGTCATTGTGAATGATAGCTTGGGACATATATAAAGTAAATTTAATAGCAGACCCCTTTGGATTGCTATGTTCGCAGAATAATGTCAGAGACCTCAATAAATTTTGACAAACCACTTTCCCTTTAAAGTATAGCTGGAAAACCTATGGGCATCACATGAGAGAATTTTCCCTTTGCTTTTTGTGATAGAGAAGGAATGTATAGGCATAGCTGCCACAGAAGTTTACCCACTGGAAGGGCAACCTAACAATAAACTTTTCCACAAAGAACAGATTTGCACTGGTTACAGAATATGTTTTTTTGCTTTGACCTGCCAAACTTTCTTTCTTTCTTTTTAATATGTGGGTACCGGGAGTCGAACTCAGGACCTCATACTTGCCAGGCAGGTGCTTATGCCACTGAGCTGTATCACCGGCCCCAAACTTTCTTTTTATGGAAGAGAAGCAGAGGAGGACGGTTACCTTCAGTTTGCAAATACTGGTGTAAATGTATGAGGAAGGTAAATGATTGCCCTGATATGTGTGAGAAAATAAATTCCATCCTATTTCTCTAGGATGGCATGTTTTATTTAGGCTCAAACTTAGAGATGTGGCTGGAGTCTTATCTCTTCACAGCAGTGTTTAGGCCAAGACCACTTTACATCTTCACAGACTTGGGATAATGGTTTTACCCTGGAGTCACAGGAATCTGCAGATCAAAAGTGCTGGGCAACTTATTGTAGAGACTGGTCCCATGAGCACTGATACCTATACAGTTCCTTTCGTTCCTGAGTAGCTCATTTCCCTGTATCTCTGATGAAAAAGGAAACCAAGTTCCTCAGTGGCCCACTTATATATTTTCCAAGCCATAATAGTATTTTGATTATGATTAGTTTGCAGTTGTGAGGGCAATTTTTCTCATTTATTTTTTTTCCTTCCAAATTTATTATTTTTTATTTATTTTTTATATTTTTGGGGTACCGGGGGTTGACCTCAGGGCCTTGCACATCAACAGGCACCCGTGCCTCTGAGCAATATCACCGGCCCTTTTTTCGTATGTGGGTTCTGGGAGTCGAACTCGGGCCCTCGCGCTTGCCAGGCAGGCGCTTACGCCGCTGAGCCATCTCACTGGCCCTTTCCTTCCAAATTTAGCTTAAGAATTTGTGGATCATTAATGTTTCATGTAGGTTTTATATTGATTTTAAATTCCTCAAAAGGGCATTCATTTATAACGATAACATAAAGCTTTAAAAGCTAGGATCTATATTACTCCAACTGGGAGCTGGAGACTTTTCAAAGCATGTTTACATATGTTAATTCATTTAACTATCACAAAAATATCTATTAGGTAAATACTTTTGTCATCTCATTATACAGAAAAACAAATGAATGTACAAAAAATCAAGTAATTTCACAAATTTAGTGAGTTAAAATGAATATGGCTGAGATTAAAACTCAGACCTTTTAGATGTGTAGTCTACTTTTAACTACTGTGATAAAATAAAATATTTCCTTTGTTTCAATATTGTTACATTAATTCTCAAACATTTGGGCATTAATTATTAATGTGTTATCTTATTTTTTTTATTGCATTATGTGTTTTATTGGAGGAGTTCTTCATATAATTTAAGTATTTTGTCAATAATGTATACTACAAATGTTTTCTCCTGGATTGTGACTTATTTTTTAATTTTATGTATATTTTTATATCAAAGCTTAAAACTTTAATATAGTAATATTTATCAATGTTTTATATATGATTTGCATATTTTATTCTTTGCCTTGAGATGTTTGCATATTTTCTTCTTTGTCCTAAGATAAATTCAATCTAATATATTTTCTTGGGAAATTAAAATTTACTTTTTATGATCTTTCACTTTTTTTTTTTTTTTAGTTTCTTTGGACTTTATGGGCTTAGGCAAAAACCGTCTGTAGAGGTTTCAGTTCATAGTTGGCTGATTCAAGGTGCAGTGGCATTGCAGAGAAGTGTGGATGAGGAGAAATAGTCTATGGAAGGGTAGGCAGGAAGCAGAAGCAAGCAGTGAAGCAGCAGCCATGAGCCTCCCTTTCCCTTTTCTGTCATCCGGGCTACAAGCTTTTTAGGGGGTGCCACCCATACCCAGGGTGGGCCTTTCCATTGTCCATACCCAGAACTATAATAAACCAGCCAGTGGACAAATTTAAACCATTTTTTACCATATTTAAACCTTTAAACCATATTTGCACAGCCTTAAACCACATTCACACACCCTAGCTTCTACCTCCAAAAAGCCCCACCTATGAGTGCATGAGGCTTTGGGGGGACATCTAGATACAAGCAATAGCATTCCACCCTGGCCCCCAAAAGAGTCATATGCATCCCTTTATGCAAAAGGCATCTCTAAGAGTTGCCCAAGTCCATTGCTGAAAAGTCCATGTCCAAAATTTCCTCTGAGATTTAAGGCAACTTCTTAGCTGTGAGCCCCATGCATGAGTGAAAATTAAGTTAAATATTTCTAAAATAAAATGCTGCAAGAAAAACATTGCCATTCCAAAAGGTATAAATAGGGGAATAGAAAGTAATGGGACCAAAGCAAGTCCAAAATCCAGTAGGGAAAACATTATATTATGTAGTGCTATGTCTAGCATATGGTGCAATCTGTGACAAAATGTGATTTCCAAAGGATTTGGGTGTCTCTGCCCCTATAGCCTTGCCAGTGGTTATAGCTCCCATGGCTATTATCTTGGACTGGCTTTACTTACTCCTTTCTTACTCCTTGTAACTTTCCTCAGATGATCCACATTCCTGGCTTCTCCAACATTCTGGGGTCTCCACCGCACATTTGGCTTTACATTTACAGCTTCACACACTGCCTTCTTGGGAGCACAATGCCTGGCCTCCCAGCCCTTCTTCTGAAATCTGGGTGGAAGCCTTCCTGACCCCACAGCTCTTGCATTCTGCATGCACCTAAAACTAGAACCACATGGATGATGCCAAGGTCTGCTACCAGCTGGAGCAGTAGCCAGTTTTTATTCTCTCTTGATTGTAGGGGTAGAGTGCCTGCATTGCTCATCATTATGAACCAAATCCTTAGGAACAACTTCCCTAGTCTTCCGCCTTTCTGGAACATGGTGGTCTCAGCTCTGTTCTCAAAGTAAAATCTTGCACCCTTGTAATTTGAGCCTGCAAAGGGTGAAGTCCTGCTGTTTCTTTTGATGTCCTCAGGCCATCTTTACTACAGTTTTCTTCTGAAATACTTGGCTTTTAATTGCTTGTCTTTTCAGCAAACAATTTTTCCTCTATTCTATCTTTGCAGGTTGCAACTTTATCTGAGCATTCTTTCTGTCTAAACTCAAAATTTAAAATCATTCTGCTAGGCTGTTTGCTCCTGATTGTCAAGGTCGAGCTGGCTAAAAGCCCACAACAGTAGCCACGCCACTGCTTCAACATTAGACTGCCTTGAAATTTCTTCTGACAGATTAATTAGCCCACTGCCTTTAATCGGAGTCTCAGGCGAAATCTCTGGAACTGAGCAAAATGCAGACAAATTTTCTGACAAAGCATAACACACAAGGTCTGTAGTCCAAATGCTAATAGACGCCTTGTTCCCAGTTTAAACCTCCTAAGCCTAATCTTTACCAGTTACATTTCTGTCAGCATTCTGAGCTCTGACTAGATTGTCTCATCAAACTTGGTGTACAGCATTCTAAGGCCGCTTCTTCAATCTAGATCTTCAAACCTTTTTAAACTCTTCCCACAAGCCACTTCCAAAGGCTTCTAAACCACATGGTCAGGTACAGTCACAGCAATAACTCCACTCTTGGTACTCAAATCTGTCTTGGTTACTTTAGTTATTGTTGAAACAAAATATGCAATACTCAAAGTTAAAGGAGGAAAGATTTATTTTAGCCCATAGTTTGTAGGCATTTCAGCCCACAGTTGGCTGGTTTCAAGGCAGGGTGGCATTGCAGAGAGGTACAGATGAGGAGAAACAGTCTATGGAAGAGTATGCAGGAAGCAGCAGTGATCAGTGAAGCAGCACTCATGAGCCTTGCTTCCCCTTTTATCTCACCTAAGCTACAAGCATTTTAGGTGGTGACACCCAGTTTCAGGGTGGGCTTTCCCATTATTCACACTCAGAACTGTACTAAACTAATCAGTGGACTAATTTAGTTATCACACTTTTAATGCACATTCTCACACCCTAGATCCAGCCACCTCTGAAAAAGCCCCACCCATGAGTGCATGAGACTTTGGGGGGGACAGCTAGCTACAAGCCATAAGAAGAGGAAAGAGGAAGAGTTTGTTTTTTAAAAGTCTGCAAAACCCCACCTAATACTGTTACTCTTTTGAAATCTTATTTATTTTACAATATATTATGATCATGTTCCCCTTGTTATTAATGAATAGCTCACATTTCTTATAAAATGCCATTATAATATAATTAAGAATTACATGGTAGAAGAATAATTACTATTATAGCAAGAGATCTGAGGGTGAGGGTGAGAGTGAGGACAGGGTACTTCTTTGGTACCGTACTTTCTGGGTGCCTCATCATTCTTTGTTAGTTTTCCTTAAACTTGCATACTTCTTTATATATCAATCCTTCATTAAACTTCAGTTAATTTCTCCATT
Source organism: Erethizon dorsatum (assembly GCA_028451465.1). NCBI lineage: Eukaryota > Metazoa > Chordata > Mammalia > Rodentia > Erethizontidae > Erethizon > Erethizon dorsatum. The sequence goes on along the minus strand of CM051830.1, from coordinate 56,877,875 downwards.
TCAGGGGCCATCTGTTTCTTATCAAGCATCTTACTAATACATATAGCCACAGAAGAAGGCTGCTGTGAGTTTTGCATAAAACCATTAATAAATCATGGACTATCAGGGAAGGAGCCAGAGAGGTACATTCACTTTTCCTTTATTTTCCAGCTTCTTCCAATCTTACCCTGGCCAAATCCACCCAGAAGCTAGACAGGAAGGGAACTCATTGACGCAGAACACAGTTTAGCTTCTTTAATTTTCTCTGATGGTTGTGAAATAATGAAAAGAGGTAAATTAAGCTTAATAAAATATCATTTTAGAACTTTAAATTACCTTAGGGATTATCTAGTCCCTCCCAGTCATTTTACAGGGGACCAGTCATGCAAGTAACTTACCGGAGTTTTGTCTAGAACCTAGATATTGTGACTCTTAACTAAGTACCATTGCTTGTACTGCTCAACTTTAATGAAGATTATCTATAAATTTTAGAAAACAGAAACAAATAAAGATAATTCTAATAATGTTTAAATAAAATCATTTTGAAGTAGGAGAAGTTGCTTAAGCCTCTTAATAAAATAGAGAATATTCAAATAATGATCTAGTTTAGGAAGGATAAATGGGCAAGAATTGGTGTAACTGGAATTAATTTTATTTATTTTTCAGTTTTTATTAGTACATGTTTGCATTACACAATGATAACATTCATTGTGGGGATTGGTGTTAGGACAAAAGGGGGAAAAAACAAAGGTACGAGCTCAGCAGGTTTATTTTGGAACAAACCTGAGAGGGACTGCCCTGGCACTGAGACCAGACCAGGTCCTCTCCTGCAGGCTACGAGGTCTTTTATAGGGTCATGAGGGGGAGAGTTCAGTGGAAGGGAGTTGTGGCTGTTTGCCAAGGACAAGGCTTGAGAAAGTACAGGGAGTAGAGGTTGCTATCAATAGCAGGGCTGAATGATGATGGGAGTTCTGGGGTGCAGCTGTGATTACGGGGCCTTAATGACTCATGTTTATACATCCTTAGCAGGTGCAAAAGCACAGGAGGGGTGGGGGTAAAAGATTAAGAGTGCTCATCCTAGGATGGTGGCAGTCCAATTCCTTCAACTGGTTCATGTACGTAATAGATCTCAATTATTTTCATCCCCTTCCCTCCTCTCTCTCTCCCTCTCTCCCTCTCTTAATCCCCTTCCCATTTCAAAAAGATCCCCCTACTTCTTATTATCTATCTTTTATTTTGCTCTTAATTTACATTTTTGGAATCAATTTTAAGGCAAGAATATTAAATCAAATTCTAGGTCCTAATCATTACAGTGTTGTCAGTGTAGAACCCTTTCTCAAAAAACATAAAGATCAAAACTTCCAGACTTTCACCCAGGGAGACCCGGATGTAAAACTGTAGGAAAAGTATTTACTTTTGTTAATACTTTGTATTCTTGGCTAACATGAAGCCAAGAGTAACCTCTATGTGAGGAAACCTTGGAAAATCCAGGGTTACAGGCTGCTGCTGGTGGGAGTCCTCATGACCCATCACATTGCAACCCTAGTCTGGAGGACAACGAGCTTCATAAGGTGGCCCCAGCATATGGCACTGCCAGGCATTAAGGAAAGAGATACATGAAGTGTTCTGTAAAATTTCTTCTCTCTCTTGATCTCTGTCTTGGGAAGTGAAACATACCAGATACTTTATAATATTTCTGTTAGAGAGTAGACCAGATCTTCCAGCGCCCTCAGGAGTTCAGCGGAACATTGTTGCATTAACCATTGCAGCTTCAGAGCAGGAAGTCAGTGGTGTGAGGAGGCCAGCTCATTCTGGCATGTGAGGCCCACAACACATCTCTTCCAAACTCTGCATTCAGTTACATAATGTTGGTAGCTTGAAATTGTCCAGGATGGAAGAATTTACACCACAGAAATAGGCAAATACTACAGATCATCCCCTCCTCACCTCCCTCCCCTCTCCACTGGAGATAAAGCTGGTAAACATTTAATAACACTTGATACCAGTGGATATATTCTAGGGTTTTCCAAAGTCTTGAGGTACTTTAGATTGCCCAAGTCACCATAAACATTACTACAGAATATACTACATTTACATATACTCCAGATAGATGCTAATTAACCAATCTAAGGGTCTTTAGAAGTCAGAGCAAATTTTAACTTTAATCAAGGAATTTTATAGATGTAATCAGGGCAAATGAAATCATTTAACCTAATTTAGAGGGGTCCTGACATAAAGACATGTAAATTTCAGATACTATTTATCATAAATAGCAGTGTCTATAATTATTTTGTATTTTTATATATTTGTTAAAAATAATTTTTACATGTATTAAAGTTCACTCTTGCTGAATTTAATCTCTCTGTGGTTCATCTGCTTGCAAAATAGCCAAGTATTTTAAAAGTGCTTACAGACATTGTATTGTAAAGGGATCAGGCATTTTACCATTTTGGGATTGGATTTACAAAATCACCATAAGATTTCCTTTACTTTTAAAAGTACATGAATTTATACCTCTCTTCCAAGAGTTGAAAATGGAGATGCATGCACTATGTTTCTTATGAATGTGTGTTCACAGCTTCGTGCATTGTCCTTGCGTGGAGGCATACTAAAACATGGTGGGTCTTCGACCTCCTCCCCTTTCTCGCAACTATAAAGCACATTGTAAATGGATGCCCCTTTTCCTACAGGAAAAGAATCATTTTTTCTAGGTGCAGAATACAATTCAGTGGAAAGTGTTTTTAACCATCATTACGTCTGGCAAGAAAACACCCATTTCTAGAACCTCTCGGTTTTCAGCCCAGTCCCTCATCTACAATTTACAGGTGGCTGTATGACTACAAATAATGTGTTAAATTTAGTCATACTGAAGAGCTAACTTGTAGCTTTAGAAAATTTTAAGCTTTTTCTTTTTAAAAAAGTCCGGTAGTATAGTATGGTATGGAGTTGCATATAAGAGTTTGTAATATTATTTACATTATTTTCATGACTTGGTTATTTCTACTGAGTCTAATGAGTGATTTGTGTTCTCTATAAACTCAAACAAACCATACTGAAAGCAATTTTTTTTTGATAAAATGTTGCTGTATCCAATTCTGTTCCGCCCTTGACCCAACGTGTGAGTAGAGAAATAATTGTTGCTAATATTGTTATTTCCCATTAGTTTCTCTTACAGTAAGAGCACTATACTTGTTTTGTTGTGTGAATAATTACAAATCGGGAGAGTTTAGGAGAGGGAATAAAGACTGAAAGTACCATATATGGAAATATAGGAGAGAAAAGTAACTTCCTAGATGATTCCAATTCACACGACAACAAACAGCTAAAATCTTTAACTTTTATTTGCTTAGTTCGATACTGAGTTGTAGAAATTGATGAGAAGTGACCTTCACTGAACTGCTTCTTACTTGCTTAGTGAGGTGAGAAGGTGGTGTTTAGTATCATTTCTCGACTGAAACCACATATCGGTAGTCACAGTCATGAATGGTTGGCTTGCAATAAACAAGACACTTCTACTTATGTTTCTGTAAGTATATAGTTATTCTTTTTGTGTATTAGAACTTTAATTTTTTTTTTTGTGTGGGTACCGGAGGTCGACCTCAGGACCTCGTGCGCCAGCAGGCGCCCGTGCCGCTGAGCGATATCACCAGCCCTTTTTTCTTATGTGGGTTCTGGGAGTCGAACTCGGGCCCTCGTGCTTGCCAGGCAGGTGCTTACGCCACTGAGCCATCTCACCGGCCCTAGAACTTTAATTTTTAAAAGAAATTAAATGTACCACTAATGCAGTAGTGCAATACTCTTCACATTGGCCAGCAGAAAAGTATATGTTTGCAAATCTAATGAGAAATGTACAGATCAATGGAGGACTGATGAGTTTTTCAAAAAAGAAGAATTCTGTTCCTACAAAATTTACCGTGAATGAATGTATTTAGATCTCCATAGTCTGGTGAGACAGTACCAAGTACACATCTATGGTCTTTTTTGATACATAGGACACATTCAGCGTGAATGAGAAAGATATTCTTTCTGTTTTTAAAAATCCTATTGGTGTATGTTTACAAAACATAATAATTGCCTTCATTTTAAAGAATTGGTACCCATACATACGCATATATATTTCAGATTCACATTTGAAAATGTGAACGTTCCCTCAAGGTATTGGTTATGAACAACGACAAACAAAATCAAAGAATTAATTTTCAATAATGCAAGAGGCTTGATAGCACAGAACGGCAATCTCTGGTATACCCTGTCTCCTACGACTACCGTGATTTTCACCCTGACAAACATCGATGATACTCATGGAGGATAAGCAAGTGATGGGAAAGCATGGGTGGGTATAGTGTCCCGCTGACAATTAACAAAGAGTGTAAGGGACACATGTGGTTCATATGGAAGAGTGAATCTCCTTGATACAAATCTGAAAACCCATAAATATGCATCATTAATTGGAAGCAGCTTTCAGCAGTGAGAACTGAAGGGTTGACACATGGATTGAGATTAAAGACTATAATTTACATGTGTCAAATCACTTGCTTTTATCTCTCACAGTTCTTCTACCTTATTATAAACATGTCTAAATTGAACTCCTAATTCTTCACAGGTCATTTTAAACATCTTAGGCTTTCCATGGGCCACAATTTCCCAGGGAAAAAGTAGCTGTGTTTTCCAGAGTTAGAACTGCAGGAGGAACATTTACCTTGGTGAGCAGTAGTGTAGCCTTACCTTCCATTACTATCTGTGGAAATGTCTATCTCAAATGTTGATTACTTTATTACAAATGTTCACTGAAATATAATAATGCTGGTGAACATTTTGCACATTTGCATGCAAGTGGGAGTCAATGCACTTTACAGCCTTTTGAATTAGGGCAAGTTGTTGTTATTCATTTTACAGATGAGGGAACCGAAACAAGAAGAGCTTGTGTAATCTTAATATGACACAGCTACTAAATGGCAGAAGCAGGACTAAAGTTTGGATACTGTATCCCCGGTTTCTGCATCTTAACCTCTTGCAGGACCACATAGTAACACACAGATGTGGAGAAAGTTCTCAGGCAAGTGACGTTTAAATCCTCTTCGGCATTCAAAATTGTGGAGTTTCCTATTTTTGTTAATGATATTACTCCGCTAATCATGGAAGCTTGAAAATATGGCTTCAACCTTGATCTTTGTCATTTGCGCATATGTCTAATTACTTACCAATTTCTGTAATTCTCTTTTGACCATATTCCCTCAGTCTGACTTCAGCCTTCCATACCTATTGCCATAATCTTCTGCAGGAGCTTAATATCCTCAATTTGGATGACGAGTAAGCAACTCTAGTCTCTTTTCACTCTTATCTATTTTTTGTAATATTTTCGTATTGAATCTTTTTCAACTCTGGTACAGTGAGGTAGGCTTGCTCACCATTCCCCTTGCATGACCATGTCAACATATTTGTCATGTCATTCTCCACCCTTCAGTGTCTTACACATAGTCAGAGGAAAATCTCAATGCTTCACTTCTTTCTTGCAGATTTTTCCTCATGCTCTAACAAAATGTGGGAAGCCTGTTGTTTTAGAGAATGATTTCCAATATGATTTTCCCTCCTTTGATTATCAGAGAGCATGTAAGCTCAGAGTTGTTTTTATATCAATTTTGAAAAATACAGTGTGCCCCAACGATTCATTACTTCATGTTTAGAACTCATATTTGGATTACAGTCCACGTGAAATTATTTTAAATGGTGGTGTGAGATAGCAAAATGGATACCAGTATATATTTAACACGTGGGTATCTGGTTGACCCAGACAACCTGCTTTCCCCTATTGGAAGGGCTACCCACCCCTCACCATTCTTTTTTTTTTTTTTTTTTTCTCACTGTTCTGCCGTGAAAATGTTTTTCATAAATTAGGTCTTCAAAAGTGTGTAGTTATTTTTATAGATCCACTATTCTATTTTATCATCCTGTTTTTCTACTTCTGTCCCAAATGCATTCTGTCTTAATAATTGTTCTTTTAAAATAAATCTTACTTTTTGGTAGTGTACATTTTTCTTTTTCAAAATTGGCATGATTATTCTCATCCTTTTTATTTCCACATGCACTATAGTATTAGTTTGTCAATTCCCAAAGAAAGGAAAATCTACTGAATCTTAATTGGGGCTACATTAAATTTATACAGCAACTACAAAGAATTGACATAATCACAAAATTTTGTTATTGATTCTATAATGTAAAATGGATGCACAGGACCAAGAATAATCAATACAACATTGCCAATTGAGAACTTTTACTATGGATAATAGTTTGAAGATCTCATTCTATTTGTTGAGAAGTCAGCTATCATCTTTTTATTGCTCCTTTAATAGTAATTCATATTATGTGAACTTCCAAGAGTTTCTTCTTGTCTCTCATTTTTAGCAGTTGTAATCATGTACACACACACATAAACATACACACCCATAAAAATATACACATATTTATATAACTTATTTGAGTTTCCCAGGTCTTACTGAATCTGTGGTTTGATTCTAGTTTTGCAAATTTTTCAACCATAATCTTTTCAAGTATTATCTCTTCTTCATTATTTCTTTCCTTGTCTTTGAAATTCAGTTCCTTATACTTCACTATTACCTTGTATATATATCTCTTGTATCTCTCTTTGCTTTTTATCAGAGAGAATGTGGTCTTTAATGTAGATTTTTTTTCCCCGATGTATCTTCCCATTCTTTAGTTCTCTTTTCAACTGTTAAACCCATTGACTGAAATCTTGATTATTGATTTTTTTCCCCATTCTGTAGTATCCTGGAAGGAAAAAGTGAATAAAAATTAAGGCTACATTTTAGGATTTGTACTATAACAATTTTTGAAAAGTACTTAAAATATTTATGTGAAAAATATGAAAATACCTTCATGCAAAACATAAATAAGAAGATAGTGATATTTTACTTTCATAGAATCACTACAAATTTGGCTTTTATAAAACTCTTCTTTATTTTAAATTCCTTATGTTACTTGTGTTTTGTTATCTTATAACCCTTATCACAGAAAAATGAGTATTATTTGCTAATTTAGATTCAATATAAATTCATGGATTATAGCTATTGAGCTGTCAGAATCACTATCAGATTAATCTTTTATGGGACCTTTATATTAAGAACGTGAAATTTTTATCTTTGTAAATTTTTTTTTAATTGTGTGTTTGTGTGTGTGTGTGTTGCTGCAGGATTGAAGTGAAGGCCTTGTGCATTTGCTCGTGATAGGCAAACATTCTACCACTGAACTACACTTCTAGTCCTGTCTTTTAAATATACTTTATTTATTTTTTCTTTTTTTATAGTGAGACCCTAAGACAGAGAGAAAGAAAGAAAGAAAAAGAAGAGAAAGAAAAAAAGAGAGAGAGAAAGGGAAGAAAAGGCAAGCACATTCACTAGTAAGTTGTTTACCATCCCAGAAAGAAAGAAAGGCACATTCACAAGCAAGTTTTTTACCATCCCCAGGAATCTGCTAGGGATGGGAGGGGCAGGGTCTCCAGCAAGGCCTCCAAGATGCCAAACTTCATTAAAAAACAGAACATAAACCCACAGTCTGTGCATCTCCCCTGGACCTTGGATGGGCTCCCAGGCCTGAACTCGGCACATCTAGTGGCCATTTGTTTGGGGCGGTTTCTTTTGATGCTTATCGCCCTTAAATATACTTTAAAAATATATTTTATTAATGAGATTTTTGTCTTATAACATGAAAATGTTATTTTACATTCAGTAAAAAATAAAAGCTCTTCAGTCATAACAATGGGATAGTACACTATTTAGAATAAGTCTAAACAATATTCTCTGAAAAGGTGCTTTAATTAAAGCACAAGTTCTTTCTCAGATACTATATTTCTAAGCAACTGCTCTGAACTCCCCAAACATAACATACAAAAACAAAAATCTGTCTTGCTGTTAGAGGTTTCAGAAGAACCACTCTCTTGAAGTTTTAGAAAGGCACTGTAAACTCTGATGTCAAGGAAATATAAAATAATTCTAATGGTTACAGCTTTGACTCTAATGGATTAGACGGAAAAGATAATGGCCAAATTACCTCATCAAAAGAAAACATTTAATATAAACATTAAAGACCTGTAATCTCAAGTAAAAAAGAGAAACACAATAATAAAACACAAACTTTGTAAAGAAATAAACTACTCTGAACCCCTTAATTGAAGTCAGAGCGTCTTAGTTACAGGCTCATTGCTGGGACACAATACCCAAAACCCACAGTTTAAAGGAGGAAAAGTTTATTTAGCTCACAAGTTGTAGAGGTTTCCATCCACAGACGGCTGGCCCCAAGGCAGGGTGGCATGGCAGAGGGGCCTTACAGAAGAGAAGCAGTCCATGGAAGGGCAGCAGAAAGCCAAAAGAGAGATCAGGGAGAAGTGGGGAAGAGATAGACCCTTCCAGGCCACGCCCCAGTGACCCACTTCTTCCCACCATGCTCACTTCCCAGCATCACACTCAACCACCAACCCACCTGTGGGCTAATCCAGTGATAAATATCACACACCGAAAACCCCATCTATGAGTGCATGAAGCATGGGGGACATTTTAGATATAAGCCATCACACAGCGCTATTGACATAGTTTTCCTTACCATGTATCATTATTCACGCTACAAATATGCTGCAATTTTACAGTAGTCGGGTTAACTGCAGATTAACATGAGTTTTACTATAAATGCCAAGGACTAACAGAGAATTGGCAGCTATTTTTATGGTTTAATTAAACACATTTCTTTCAATAAGCTGGGCTATTGAAAAATATCTTCTCTTATAATAATCTAAGATTTGGAATATTGGACTGTTCCTTTGATCTAAGTAAAAAGATGGAATTAACAACTGTTAGAGGAGTACTGTCTTCAGTCATGATATTAAGATCTGCCATTTTTGTGCACATTTTATGGACAAGGCACTTTATAGATACTGTAATAATCTTTATCATTATTCTATCAGAAAATTTGGATATCCACATGAACTAAGCAATGGAATAAACTCCAGTGGGTTAGGTAACGTTCAAAATAGAACAGCCAGAAGCAAATAAGGTAGGACTCAAACTAATGTCCTTCCACTACACCGAACACTAAATCCTGGCCTAGATGCAGCAAGCAAGCAAAATATGAGTTTCTCTGTTCAGTAAACTGTATCTAAAGAAGCAAGGCACAAGTCAGTAAAAGTCTAGGTCACAATATTAAATAATAATAAAACATTATTGCATATTTGAAAAATTCATAGGACAGGCTGAAGAACAAATAGAAACTTTTGGGAAAAATGGTCGGGAGAAACTTTATAACAGTGGGTTTGGAAATAGGTGTGGAAGGATGGAGAGGACTGTTGAATGGAGAAGAGAGGACACACTGTGGCCAGAGAGAGAGAGAGTGACAATTCAGGAATTCGAGAAGGGAAGAGAGAAATGCTTGAGTGAAATTTAGGAAACCAGTGAAGCATGACATTTTATCTAAGGAATCAATTTGAACATGTACAGGCACAAGTGTCCTTTTGAAACTGTATCACTTTTTAATGTTTTGATAAGTATCTGATGAGTAATGATGCAATGCAAAGATGCTGAAATAAATAAGAATTTATTTCCTATGCCTAAAAAAAGAAGATAGGTTAGTGTGGAGGATATTACTGAGCTTACACAGAGAACATTAGAGAGACAGTAGAATATTTTAGGAAAAGTATAAATGAAGAGAAGTGACAAAATATATCGGGTTGCTAAACACAAATTTTAACTTAATCACATTTTAATGTTTTGCTTACCAAATTAATAAAAATTTATAACATGGAAAAACTAAAGGAAATCAAAGAATCAAAAAAGTGTAAACTAACATTTATTGTTCATTTTCTGTTTCAGACGGTGCACTAAATAGTTTATATTATCTTTTCAAGTCTTTCAGTATGAGTATGAGCATGAGATAGGTCTTTTATTCCCATTTAACAAGTAAAGAATTTGGGTTTAAAAGAGATGAAACTTCCTAAGATCTTAGAGCCAGTTAGTGGCATATCTTAAAATGTAAAATTTGTTATGGTCACCACTACACACCATTACTGCAGATAAATGATATTTTCATAGCAGCTGGGAGATAGGAAATCCTAAGCCTTACTAATTAGAGCATTCTAAAGGTAAAATAATTCTTTTATTTCAAAGGCATGCCACAAGGCTCTAGTTTTATTCTGAATTAATTTTTAAAATTATATTATAGCTTATGTGAGGCTGGGATGCTATTTTATCTATAAGGCTAATATCCCCACTTGTACCAGTGAAGTTTGTTTTTCACGATAAAATCCTTCTAGTTTTCTGATATGGAGTCATTATTGCTGTCTATGTCCTTAGTGGGTGAATTAGTCTGGCTTGGCTAAAAACCAAGCAATGAATAAATAATAAACCAACAACCTCCTTAAATAAAACCCAATTACCAAAGGAACAGGTAAAAGTACATAAATAAATACATAAATAAAATAAAAAAGCAGTTTTTCTACATCTTAAAATTTCCAACAAATTTGTAATTATGAGAGACTTAAATTGTGAAGTATCTTCTAAAATATTATTTAGAAAATGGAAAACAAAGTTTTCATTATTATGTCTCTACAAACTTTAAACTCAGTAACTTTTAATCTGAGGGGAAAAAAGTCAGTTTGACAATGGAAATGTATGAAACTACACCATAGATATCCTAGAATTTATCCTCTAAAACTTTTAGTAAGAAAGTGAACTGAAAAAGACGATGGAGTGGAAGCTATCCACAAATCACAGCTTCTCTATGACCTGGATTGTGGCATCTGGAAAACAACTACTTAGCAAGGAGAACCATGAAGGGCTCTGGGAATCCAGAAAGAGCCAACAGGAAAGCTAAAAATCAGAGAGAAGCGAAGGCAATGCAGATGAAAGAAAGAAGTAGGGTTGAGTACTAACCCTGGCTTCCAGGGAGGAGACATGACAGCAAAAACAAGGTAACCCTGGAGAAGGTTATCATCCCCAGGGAGAAACAGTGGACTTGCTGCACTAGCCCCAGGAAAAGCCCAAGGTTAATGTAACCTGCAAATACAGTGTGCAGTTTTGCTAAGCAATTGATTTCTTCTTCATGGCGGCTAGATGGAGTTGAAGAAGAAATTCCCCAATGTGTCTGCCATACGTGGTAGTGATATAATCAGAAGCCAATCTGAGAAGGGGATTTATTCTTTTAAGACTGATCTGCTCCATGGAATCAAAAGTCGCAGAACAACCATATCTCAGGTTCTCTGGGGTCATCCTACTGCAGTGACTAGGTGGCAGATGGCCTCAGGAGATAGCTGTAGAGAGGAAGGTCAGTCATAAACCCCATGAGAAGATTAAGCTTTGACAAGCTTAGGCTGTGGAGGACACAGTAGTGCCACCCTCTGTGGAGAGGAGCTGGGCTGGTTGTGTGAGCTTTTCTGAGGGGGATCGGCCTGACTGAACTGGGATTGTGTCCAGCACACTGCTTGGCTCCCTTGCTGCCTAATTCCAGCACCACACTCAGAAGTCTGTTTGTTTTCCCCACATACCAACATGATCAGTGATATGCCTCTGCTTGAATACTTGCCATGTCCCGGGGTATATGGACAGAGCTGCCTTTGGAGCACATGGAGCCCCTTATGAGCCTACAGACCACAAAGCTAGTCAAGGATAGCAGTTACTCAGGGTTTATAGAAGGACACAAAGCCTCTGGAGTCAATATAGTCCTGAGGCAGACAACATAACGTTGACTGACCCCACCCAGCAAAGAAGTCAGGGGGGGGACTCAGCATTTACACAGTAAAAGGTGGGTGTGGAAACACAAGAGGACTCAGCTGCGACTCACTATGTCTTCTCCATATCTGGTGGATTCCAATACTACAGGTGTCAGACAGAAACTAAACAAAACATTTTAATGTGGGCAGTATTTTTTAGCTGATTTTTTTTGCCTGTTTTTGTTTATTGTTTTTTTTTTCTTTTTTTAATTTTGTTAACTTCTAAAAATTGCTTTTAATTCTTTTTTCTTTTCTTTTTCTTGTTGGTCAGGCTTTTTGTTGTTGTTGTTACATTTACCTAATTACATATACATTTTTAAAATTCAATTGGATTTTTTCCTTTTAAAATTATTCTATCTTTGGAGATTTTTTGCAAGTTTATTGACATAGGTATACTTGAAATATAATAAACTGAGCATATTTTCAAATCAGAATTATATCAGTTCTGACATTTTCATATCCCTGAAACCACCACCTCTCAAATAAAATTTCCATCACCCCCCCTTGAAAGCTTCTTTGTGCTGTTTTGAATTCATTTCTTTCTCCATCTCATCCCCAGGCTACCACAATCGCTGATATGTTCTATAGACATTAGTTGCTGTGGTTGGACATGATCTGATTTTTTTTTCCCCAAGGATTCATGTGTTGGGAGCTTAGACCTCAATTGGACTTTTTAAATTTTGTGTTTGTCTCTTTCTCCTTCTTACCTTTTTTTCTTAACATTTACATCTTCGTCCATTTCCCCTTTCTATTCCTCCATCTTTATTATTATTAACATTAATTTTTACAGTTTTTGTTTACTGTAGGTTATTATTACTGATTTATGGTTGTATTTTACTACTTTTAGTGGGCATTTACTATATGTCAATATTTGATTTGTCTTGTTATCTATATTATTATTGCTAATTTCTTTTCTATCAATGGTGGCATAATCATTTTTGATTGGTTTTTATTTTATGTCAATATCTGGTTTGTGTTGTGTCATCAATATTACTGTGCTTAGTTTTCTCCTCTCTGACTGTTGCTGACATAGAGCCTTCACAAGAAGGCTGGACACTAGTAAGACCCTCAAATAAAAGGAGAGGAGATATCCATCCCAATAGGTGCAAAAATCTCAGTATAGAAACAAAGAAATATAAAAAAGTCAATGTGTGTCTTCCAAATGGCCACAATTTATCAGTAATTGAATGCAAAACATCAAATGAATGAAGTGCCAGACAAAGGATGCAGAATACAGTATAAATAAAAATGATTAATGACTTCAAAGAGGATACAGACAAACAGATGAATGAATTAAGGAAGACAATCCAGTGTCTGAAGGAGGGATTCAACAAAGAGATAGACTTTGAAGAAGAGGCAAACAGTAAAAGTCATGTATGACAAATCCACAACCAACATCATTCTGAATGAGGGAAAAAAAAGCATTTCCTCTTAAATCAGGAAATAGGAAAGGATGTTCATTCTTACCATGCTTATTAAATATAGTTCTTGAAATTTTAGTTAGAGAAATTAAGCAAGGAAAAAAAAAGGGATACATCTAGTGAAGGAAGACATTAACTTATCTTTGTTTGCTGATTATATACTACACTTAGAAGATCCTAAAGACTCTACCAAAAGACTTTTAAAGGAGATCAATGAATTCAGCAATGTAGCAGTATATAAAATCAATATTAAAAGCCAATAGCTTCATTATTCTCCAATAATGGAGTAAGAAATGAGGAAAACAGTTTTACTCACAATAGCTTCAAATAAAAAAAAATACCTAGGAATCAATTTAACCCAAGAGGTGAAAGATTTCTACAATGGAAATTTCATAATGCTGAAGAAAGAAATTGAAGGAAACACCAGAAGATAAAAAGACTTCCCATGTTCATGGATTGGCAGAATTAATATTGTCAAAATGGTCCTATTACTAAAAGAAATCTACAGATTCTATGTAATCCCCATCAAAATACCAATGACATTCATCATAGAACTAGAAAAAAGAATCTTAAAATTCATGTGGAAACACAAAAGACCCAGAATAGCCAAGAAGCCTTAAGCAACAAGAGCAAGGTTGGAGGCATCACAATATCCAATTTTAAATTATGCTATAAATCCATGGTAACAAAAACAGCATGGTACTGCACAGAAATAGACACATAGACTAATAGAATAGAATAGAGGGCACGGAAGCAAACCCACACAATTACAGCCATCTGATTCTGGGCAAAGGAGCCAAAAATATACACTGGTGTAGTGGTTGATTGATTGTGTCAACTTGAGAAGTTTAGAAGCTTAACAAATTGCCTCAGCAATTCTACACCTTAGAGTGTAGAGGACCTGTCCTAGGGCAGCTGTCTGCACCCTAGGGTACAGAGGACCCACCCTAGGGTGGCTCATCACCTGGATGGTATAAAAGGGAAATAAGGAAGGATAGACTTGCTTCCATTCTTCGGAGGAGCCCCAGTCTTCACCTTCAGCTTGGATGTAGGCTCCTGGCTTCTAGCGCAGACTCTTCAGCCGTCCAGCTCAGATCCTTCAGCCTTCGGGTGTAGAACTTTCAGCCTTCCATTGCAGACCCATCAGCCTCCTGACACAGACTTGCATGGATCACTGCAGTGAGCTCCAGACCTTGGACTGAACCCTTTAGCCTCCAGTATGCAGACACCCTGTGCACGCTTCCTCATCCAACTCTGTGACTGACCATTGTAAGCCAATCTTGTAATTTCTTATACATTTGTACATCTTGTGTTATATCTGCTTCTTTAGTAAAACCCTGACTGTTATAACTGGAGGAAAATCCTCTCTAACAAACGGTGGTAGGAAAAGTGTATATCCACTTGTAGAAGATTGAAACTAGATCCCTATCTCTTAACCTGTATGAAAATCAATTCAAAAAAGATGACAAGAAAGAAAGAAGACTATTATTAGACAAGAGAAAGAAAATAACAAAGCTGGGAGGGCTATCATGGGGGAACACTAGGGAGATGGATAGGAGCAAAATATAGACATTGAAATTCCCCCAAATGTGAAACCAGGTGGGAGAGGAGAAGAAAGTGACAAGGGGGATGTAAGTGACCAAAATATGTTTTGTGCATCTTCGAGTCTGCAAGTATGAAACCCATTAGTCTGCATAATCAATGAGAAAGAGTGAAAAAATAAAAACTAAAGCAAGCAAAAAGATGAACTGCTTAAATTTTGTCCTAATATTTCCTTAGTAAAGAAACAAGACTGAAAACTCTGGGATATCATAAATCTATAGATTTTACTTCTTCTTAATGGCTAAACTCTTTAAATATAAAAATGATAGTGTGTTTTGCAGGTAGTTGTCCAAAACAAATCCCACAAATTCAGGCTTTTATATACATCTCTATTATGCTGAATAGCATATCAGGTCTTAAGACATTCATCTAGTAAACATACAACTTAATATCCTGTACTTTTTCCACTAACCATTAAAAATTTTTGTGTAGTTAAGCTATCTCCTTTCACACAGCAGGATCAGTGGTACATTTTAAACTTCAATAAATGTGAAATAGACTGGGAGTTAATTAAAAACAGAAATTCCCCATTATGTCTACAACATTCTAATCCAGTACATCTGGAATGGAGCTCAGAAATTGTATGTTTAAGAGATGTCAAGGTGGGGAGGAAAAAAAAAAAAAAGAAATGCCTCACTCTGCATTGTATAGGAATTCTGTAGCTCATACCTGACAGTCTATGATCAAGAGATTGTTATTTCTCTCATTAGTGCAAGTATTAAGTCCAGAATATCTGCTATACATCTCTTGATCATAGACTTAATACTTGCATTAATGAGAGAAATAACAATCCACAAATTTGACACCTAAGTTTACAAATTTGTGTTTAGTATTATAATCTACTTGGCTGTAAAATTTCCAATCCTGATTTCTGACCACAGTCTCATTTGAGAACTACAGGAAGTGTGGGAAAAACCCCAGAAAACATCAGTTTGGACATTGTAGAGTGCTACCTATGCAGTAATTTTAGATTTTTAGAGAAGAACAAAAAGATATGACTGATATTTGACATTACTTTTTCTGTCTCATTGGTGTGGAGTATCTGAACAATATGTTCAGCTTTCTATCTATTATTGTGTTGGAAGTATGGAACTATTATCATCTGATTATTTGACTGTTGAAATTCTGTGTAATGTTGCAGTTTTCAAAATAAAAACAAAAACATAAATATTTGTCAAGTACAGAATCCACCAAAAAATGTATGCACACTTCAGGAAAAGAAAGATAATATGATGTTTTTTCAACAGATTTGTTATCATCATATGGGGGACCCTAGAGAATGTCGTGTATCACAGAAAACCAACTACACTGCCAGCCTTTAGAGAAGAAACTGAAAATGCATGGGCAGCATCTCAATGACTAAGGTTACCTGAGCAGCAGTTTGCCGTGCTAATAGATGTCTGGAAGTGAATGGCCACTCTGAACATCTCTTATTATTGTAAAGGCCAAAGGTAACTTGTATTAATCTCATGATGTCTCAATAAATTTAGTATTAAAATATTTATAATAGTTTTTCTTTTCCTGATGTGTGTGTACATTTTTTGGCAGACTGTACATGTGAATATTTCTATAATATATATAACAAATTACAATCTGAAACCATATTATAAGAAAAACATGTGTTATAAGAATTTTAGCATATTTTTCTATCATAAAGTTGCTCCAGTAAGTATAACGAAAAGTAAAATAAAAGTACAAGCACTGAGGAGACTTTTTAAAAAAACTTCTCTCATTCATCCTAGAAACTTCACTTAATTGGGATCCCTCTCCAAAGGCCTCCGGTAACAGAATGTGGCATCTGCACTGTGTTCACCTTTTCCTCACAAATTGAGAATTGCCTTTACTTTCTTGGCAAGAATAGTTTTCTTTTTAAATTTCAACATGGCTTTTAATAATAAAGTGCTTAATTTTGGAATTCCTTATTTTTCGCTTAGATTATATTAACATGCTTTTGTCTTCTTGTATGAAATTTTAGTTGTTCTGCATTTTCACCCTTACATTCATTCATTTAATCATTTTTCAATGTTTATTGTGTCAGAATAGTTTATAAAACTTGCAAAGTTCATAATATTTGCTGCCAAGATTCCAGTGTCTAGTGGGGTTAAAGTTTTGGAGAAGATGAGTATTGGTGTTGATATGTGAAGGGAACATGCAAGATCTTTACAAATTAGGTTTATTCATTAGAAACCTCTCTGTATTTATAAGAATTGTTTCAAACCAATGGGAGAAATTTAAATGTTGAAGAAATAAAGATTAAAAATTCAACATACTAGAAGTTTCCTTTATGGGCCTACAATTGAAAAAATATTAATGGAAAGCAAACCAAAACAACTTGAATGGATGTTTGGTGTACTGCAGGCACAATTTCCCCATTTCTCAATAATTGTGGAAAATGCAGCATAGCAGCAAGTTTGCAAGATGAGCTTAAGATTTTTGCTGTTGATGATAATTGTCTTTTTGAGCTTAAGGATTAGGGACTGGTCATACATTACCGGGTTGTGGCCAATTTCCTATACCTAGGAGAGAAAAATGAAATTGTTGAATGGTTTATTGATTTGGAATTCATTATGACACTCACTTAAGAACAAGAATTTTTTTTTTTGTGGGTACCAGGGGTCTAACTCAGGACCTCACGTGCCAGCAGGTGCCCGTGCCGCTGAGTGATATCACCGTTCCTTTTTTATCGTATGTGGGTTCCGGGAGGCGAACTCAGGACCTTGCGCTTGCCAGGCAGGCGCTTATACTGCTGAACCATCTCACCGGCCCAAGAACAAGAATTTTTGACTTAAATTATATGAACTTATAACCATGATTGCCATTTTAGAAAGTTTGTGAACACCTTGAGTTGTAGGCAAATATTTATATATATTTATATCAATTCCATTTACCTATTAATTGCTAAGAACTTCTTACTAACATAGAGAATTCTCAGTTTTAAAAATCCAAATACGTTTTTGCATTTGACTCATCTGAACAGCTGGAAATGGTACTAGCTGGGCTGTGTGCACTAAGTGGTGTTGCCTCTGTTCAGAGCACTTGACAGACAAGCCATGAGCAGTGAATTACGGTACTTCCCAGCCACACTGAAGCCTTCTGGCTTCTCAGTCCTTCAAAACACAGCCTCGAATTTAAGTTCTAGGGACACTGACCTTCTGAACCTTTAGAAGCCAGCCCTAAAATTTCACAGTAAAGTAATCCATTTTATGGTTTAGGGCTTAAGTTGGTTTTAGTGTTTGTAATTTAAGTATTGTACACAAAATTTTCGAATACTCTACTTATTGTGCTGAATACCATATGGGGTTTTTTACATAAAAGCCCCAGAAATTCCTGTAAATTCCTAATTAGAATGTGAGACAACTGAGGCTCACACAGATTAAATACCTTACTCAGTATCGAATCATTTGTTGGGAAAATGGCAATGGGTCTGAGTTGAAAGTCCTTGGTTCTGTCTGTCCATCACTTAAAACACCTCGGTTCTCAGTAGGACAGGAGCAGAGAATTAGATAGAGTACTGGAAGGTTGTATGGTGCAAGCACAAAAGCAGAAATAGAAGTGCTGTGTGCCTGTGTCTACATTATCTTTATCTCTACCAGGGATCCCCAGGTAGGTTGCAGCAGGCTGTTTAAATCTTTTTATAATCCCAAATGGGGTCTGCTTAGAGCTAGAGAACAATGCCTCCTCGGCGCAGCAGGTTTGTACCCCCAACTTATGTCTCAAATATGCATACATACACATCAAACACACACACACGTGTCTCAAATATATACATATACATATGTCACAGACCTATTAGTAGGAGGCAGTATTATACACATGAAAATATTCTTAACAGGAAAAACTTTCTCATGTATCCCTAATGGTGATACAATTCTTTTAATTATAACATACGTTAAAGGTAAGCAAATTTAACAGTAAGTACATATTCTATAATTCTTATCTATGAAATGAAAGTATTTATAAAAATAAAAAAAATCAAAATAAGAAAAACCATTTTAAACTAGTACCATATTTAAAATTCTTTATTGAAGTTCAGCAAGTATACATGAATTATGTAAAAAGTCATGTACATTTTATAGATTTGTTCTTTTTCATTTTTTATTTTTATTAGTACGTGTTTGTAGTATGCAATGAGGAGGATAAAGATAATGTAGACACAAGCATACAGCACTTCTATTTCTGCTTTTGTGCTCTCACCACACAACCTTCCAGTTCTCTATCTAATTCTCTGCTCCTGTCCTACTGAGAACTGAGGTGTTTTAAGGGATGGAAAGACAGAACCAAGGACTTTCGACTCAGACCCATTGCCATTTTACCAATAAATGACTCAATATTGAGCAAGGTATTTAATCTTTGCGAGCCTTGTGAGGAGCTGGTACGTGTACAGAGCACACCTCCATTCTCTTTTCATTCCCTTCTCCTTCCCTCCCCATCTCCACCCCCCATCTCTTGGTTCCCTTCCCATTTGCAAAAGATCTATCTCCCTGTTTCATATTATCTATCTTTTATTTTGTTCCTTATTTATATTTTGGGTTTCTCCACAAGAGAAATCATGTGATATTTAAGCTTATTATTATTATTTAAGCTTTTATTTATATTCATCTGAATAATTACCTCGTTGGTTGAGATATAAAATGTTTAGAACTCCTCAAACCGTTGCCTCATGCCTTTTCTCTCTCGGTCATGTTCGCTGTCCACCCTCTGATCACAGATGTAAGCACTAGTTCGAGGTTAATTTTGCTTCTTGTTGAAATTGATATATAATGAGCACAAATAATGCACTATTTTGTGTCAGTCTTTTTCCTCTGTTTCTGAGATTCTCTAAAACAGTACTATCATAATATAACAAAAATTCATTTTTGTTAAGATACATATTCTACTGGAAAGATGAGCACAAGACTGATGACCAAGTCCCGTGATTTCTCACACTTAGCATGCTTCGTCTAACAAGTACTTTGTGGTTGTACAAGTCTTCCACCATTTTATAGTTTAGTTTTTATTTTTAGATTATAGTTATGATAAGCATACAAAACTAAAAAATTTAATGTCATTTGTGGTAAAATCTGTGGACCCCAATTTGTAACACACTACTGTAATTTAGAAGGAAACATTTTGTACCACTTCTCTATGTGAGACTTGATAGACATCTGAGTAAAACCGTGTCTTGAGGGCCCTTCATGGGGAATCTTTTCAGAAGAGGAAAAGCAGAACATCTCTTTTACTACTTCACAACTTCTCAGAGGACTGGTGATGCTTCTGAAGACATTTGTTTTTAGCTAATGGGTTGTTTTCTTTTCAGCTTATGTGACCCAAACTTGAGCTTATCCCATCAATGCTGACAATACTTGCAAGTTCTTTGGAAATTGCCTCTGTGTTCAGCACTATATTTCAGGGAAAGTTACAATGGGGACATTGCAAATAACTAGAACAATACCCATAATGTCAGGATAGTGCTCTTCTTTTGTAACCAAGCGAATTGATAAAAAGGATTGACACTAGCCCAGCTTTGCTCTCCCGAGAGCTGTTAGGAAGGCTGTGTAATGAAATTGGGGACAATAAAAGGACACTGTCATGCCATTTGTAAAATTCTTTATAGGAGCACTTGAAATTAAATGCATTCTTTATAGCTATGCTTATATTGTAGTTTTATTCAAGTACTTATTTTTAGATCTTTGGGGAAGAGTGTTATAGGCACAGAGAAAGTTGTAAAAGTGAGGTGAAAGTAGAAATAAATAAGTGGTAGTGCTTAAATAGTATTTTTCCACTTTTGAAGGCTCCAGCAGAGACAGTGTAAGCCAATAATTAATAATTTGTCGCTTAGAAAATAGCAATTTCCTTTATTTATGGCTAGAGTTAAATTCTCTTTTCATCTCAGAAGGAAAACAAACGAGCATGTTCAGATTCAGACTTCAGAGGAGACTACTTGAATGTAAATATATTTTATTGACTTCCAACTCTGATCACAATAATTTCATCACTTACTGGAAAATTGTAATATAGCATGAATCATAACAAACAGGTTGGATATGTTTTATTACTTTGATCCCAAATGGCAATGTAATAAAATACCAATTCTAGATTCTCCTTTAGACCTGACTTAGCTCTCTTTTTATGTAGACACATGGCACTTAGGTCTCTTATTACAAATTTCATTATGTTCCAGCTTTCTAAGGTTGAGAAATGTGGAAATTACTGTATATACAAGCAACTTACCAAGCAATCTACCATACAAACTACCCAAAACACAAACACGATGTGATACTACACTCCTTTTTCCATGAAGAGTAACACATATATTCTTTTAGATGTCTGAAGGAGCTATAGATTTCTTATCTCATAAAACTATAACATTTGAATAAGAAAGGATGTAATAAAAAGAAAAATTACAGTAAAAGCTAATCTACAATGAAGGGATGGATACTATGCTAAACTTTTTGGTAAATACCAGAAAGGATACTTTTTAAATATTGATCTGTGCAGCAGTAACAAATCATGTTTTCCCTAAGGTTTTGGTTTGTTTTTGTGGCAGTCTTTAGTTCTAGGTTACACATACTTGCAATTCTTCTTCCTCAGATCTGTGGGATGGTACCTTGTACCCATTTGAGGTTAGTTGTGACTTTCTTTGCCCAGTAAAGCACAAGACATGATATGAGTCACTATGGGAACAAAGTTTTAAGAGCTGGCATGTGACCTGCTTCCCAGTCTTTCTCCCTGAGGGTCACAGTGGCTGCTGGATAGGCCTGGTTCTCGGGGTAAGGATAACAGAGCAGAGCCACAGCTATTGGGGTGTACAAGGAGAACGCATGCGGACACATAGTGCTTTTGAAGCCACAGAGTTTGGGATGTTTGGGCTACTGAGCCTTTCTTCTTGACCGGAGTTCCATTTAATCTATGTCAAGAATCAGTGCAGACAAGAATCAGTGTAGAGCTACCCACATGCTCAGAATCTAAAAGAGGACAGAGATGGGAAAGAACCTCTAGAGAAATAAGGAAAGGTGGTGGTGAGTCATGGTTACACGAGGGGAAGGGAAAAATAAACATTCAAGGGGGGAAACAAAAATATAAAATATAGAAAACTGGTATACTTTTATTATTTTAAATTCAAATAGTTGTTCTCCAGGGTATTCATTTTCCTCTCATAAAAAGTATCATTTAAAAAAGAAATTGGAAAAGAAAACACAGAAGTTTAAGTAAATGCCCCTGATCTTAAAACCTCACATTCTGCTGTGAAAATACTCTGACTTTTATTGGTTCTGTGAGAAATGCGTAGACCCTTGGCTATAACAGTCTGGGAAATCTAGCTAATCCAAACTGAGGTGAAACACACCAAATCTGTTTGTATGATGACAACTACTACAACACATGTTAAAAAGTGGGACATTCAGATACTTGAACATTACCGTAACAACATCAGTTAGCTTCACGGACTCAGTATTTATTTTGCCTCTGAGACATAGTTAAGAAAAAAGAACATTCTAATTCTAAATAACTCAATTTGTCTGCTACTAAAATTACTCATTCAATACCAACAGAAAAGATTATACACATTAACTATGCTGCAAACAAACAAAAAGAATCAAAACAAAAAGACAGATGCACGCACGTTCTTTCATTAGATTATAAAGCTAATTCAGTTCAAGAATTATTCAGTATTTGCCACATGCTTGGTTCAGGAGCCATGATATATTGTTCACATCTTCCAATACATAAACACAATAACATCAGCTAACTCTGAATTCTTAATGATTCCTGAGACTTGTTCTAAATTCTTTCATATACAGAGCTATCTAATCTACACCACACCATTGAGTAGGTGCTCTCGCAATACTACTTGATCGGTGAGGTGAGGAAACTGGGCAAAGCGAGGTTAGGTAACTAATGTCCCTTCCGATCCTGTAAGCCTGCCTAGTAAATTCCCTGCATAATCACACATGTATTTATATTGAATCTGTTCCTCTAGAGAACTCTAATCTGTAACATGCATAAGTCTTAAACTCTACAATTTTTTTCCACAGTGAAAATACCTGTATAATCTCCACTTGGTATAAGATGTTGAACACGAATAAATATTCTGCTCGGGAACCCTCCCAACCATTACCCTTTCCTCCCCAAGCATGCGCTTAGGTATGATGTCGTTCCCTCTCTTCACTCCTCCCTTCTTGTCCTTGCTTCCTTTTCTTTGCTTGAAGGATGAAGGGGATAATTTTTGAAACTACAGCTTGGTGTCTTTAATCAGTGTCGGAAGACCTTGTTTATATTCTTTATTCCTTCTGTCTCACAAATGCTATTCTTTGTTTCTGGGAGTCCAAAAACTTTCTTGATTTGTTATATATCTTTGCTGCATATTCCGTTTTACTCATAGTCTCTGCTGTATCTAATCTGATTTTAAATCCAGTTATAGTTCTAAATTTCTGTAATTTTAATTTAACTTTTAACTTACAAAGTTCAATTCCATGGCAAAGTTCCTCACTTTTCATTTATATACAAATACATTCATCACAGTTATTTAAAATTAGGTCCTAGTAACTACAGTGATAAAATCATACTTGGTTTTATTGCTCTTCCATTTTTTTTCTTTGTTTTTAAGTCATTCGATTTTGCATCTTGGCATGTCTGGTAGGTTTTCTAAACCTGTAGAGGTACAAAATGTTTCCTTCACTTGGCCAGAGTTTTGTACATATCCAACCCACCTACCTTCCCGATCATATTCTGTAGCATTTTAAAGTCACTGGATATCAGTGTTTTGTGAGCATTTGAAAAAGAAGAGATATTTCCTGTTTTTAGTTGCCAAAATTCCACATATATGAATTAGACTAACCTTATTGATTATACTATTTGAATATTCTATATATATTTACTTTTCCTCTAATGAAAGGACTGGATTAAGATCTTGTTAGCATTTTACTTCTATCATTTCTGACAAATAATTTTGCTCTCCTTTGATATTTAGTTATGATATTCATAAATATCCTGTTTATTGAAAGTTGTAACAGTGCTTTGAATTGTATTTTTTGGGGTTGAATTATATTTAGTTTCCTATTAGGATATGACATTAATTTTTTACAGTTGCCGATTCTTGCATTTTCAACCTTAAAAAAATCACTGGGTTGGTAAATATCTCAGGGTTCTCGTACCTGAGACTTAATATGGCACTCCCACAATTTAAAGAAGGAGGCGTTTCATTTGCTCATGGTTTCAGCTCGCGATCGGCAGGATCCAATGACAGATATCATGGCAGAAGGGCGTGGTGAAGGAAAGCTCTTAGTGCGTGGTGGCCGGAACGGAACAGAACAGCGGCAGGGAGGAGGGAGGCAGAGAACAGACTGAGACCACCTCCGTGACCCACCCAGACACGCAGGGAGTGTGTCTCACCGATCTCTAGGGCAGATCCTGAAAACACTGCAGTGGAAATTCCGCCCTACCCACGACAGCTGGTGCTTACAGTAGCATCTAAATGCTGTTTTCTTCAAGTGAGTTAAACTCATTTCTATGTAATACTATGCAGATATGTTGGGTTTTAATTCTGTCATATGTGACATTTTCTCTCTATATGACTTTTAAAGGACTTTTACATTATGGTCTGTTTTCATTTACTGCTTGTTTTTGTGATCTTTATTACAGTAGGAAGTTTTCTATTTTTCTCCTCCTCTCTTCTCTTTTTCTTCCACTATTCAACTTTAGTCAAGAATATGCTTTTTCCTAAATATGGCTTTTTCTCTTAAGTATACTAATATTATTTTTACTTGACTTATTTTAAATAATATTTTCTTGACTCCAGCTCTTAAAATCTATAAAACAATTTTTTTCTGTATCAAGTTTTTTCTTCTGATTTCAAAATCTAAAAATAAATATAATTTTCTTATAAAACAACTTCAGTATATATTGTCACCACAATTTTTTTCTTTGTCAGCTGTGGCCTCACTCCTGCAGTTCAATATTTTAGATGCATATTTCTAGAATTTTTTTTTTTTTTGTAAATTTCTCTAGTCATGTCTAATTGGCTGATGTGAGACATCTACCAATGTCTTCAAGAAAAACTTTCAATAACAATACTACTGGAGTTCTCACATGCTCCTCTTTATCTGTAGTGCCTATCACAGAGGTAAACTGCAGCTGGGTGTAATCTTCTGGAGGCAAAGCTTTTAGCTTGGATACTTGTGTTTGCTCAATCGTTCTGCGATGCTGCATGCTGCTACAGGAGAATCTGACGCCATCCTTACTTTCCCTGTATGCACAGGCTGATTTTGTAATACATCTTCATGAGTGAGACACCTTTGATTGGGAATAGAGTGGTAACTGCTCAGCACACTGGGAAAGCAGGTGCAACTCTGGACCTGCCTCGTCAAATTGGGATGGGTACCAAGCTGGATACCTAACTTATTAGCGGTTTCATTTAAGTGTAGCTGATTTGTTTACCTGAGGGGCTCAAATTGTGTGAATGTTGGCTCTTTACCATGTATATTTCAATTATTTTTATCTCCATTACTTTCAATATTTTAAAAATTCCACTTTGTTTCCTTCTAATGATTCCTTATTGTGTTCCTGTTTTTATTTTCCTTGTACTCCTTGCAATTTTGTCTTTGTTTTGTGTGTGTGTGTGTGTGTGTGTGTGTGGACTATGCCTGGGTGAATCCTGATAATTCATGTTGATGTCCACTTTCTGTCTTGCCATTTCCTTGCTAATTTTTTAAACAGGTAAAAGAGTGTCTTCTTTTTTTTTTTTTTTTGGTGGGTACCGGGGGTCGACCTCAGGACCTCGAGTGCCAGCAGGCGCCCATGCCGCTGAGCGATATCACCAGCCCTGTTTTCGTATGCGGGTTCCGGGAGTCGAACTTGGGCCCTCGCGCTTGCCAGGCAGGCGCTTATGCCACTGAGCCATCTCACCGGCCCCCTTGGCACTTCTGATGCCATCTTATGCATGGCTTTTGTCAGTGTTTATAACATCCTGGGAGACTTATGTATATGCTAAATTTCTTTCTCTTTGTTGAAAAGGGAGTTTGTTTATATACTCTTATTTTTTATATTGCTTTGTATGTGTTCCGGGAAGATAAG
Organism: Erethizon dorsatum; assembly: GCA_028451465.1. Lineage (NCBI taxonomy): Eukaryota > Metazoa > Chordata > Mammalia > Rodentia > Erethizontidae > Erethizon > Erethizon dorsatum. Next base: position 56,852,057 of record CM051830.1, on the reverse strand, counting down.
GAAAATTCTGATACAGGTGGTCAACATAGCCGTATAAAATTTCAATCTTATTCAGTTTGTTTAATCTCTTGTTAGAATTAACATCTCTTCCTAGCTGTTTTCCTGATGATGAAGAAGTAATTATGCCATTGAAACTATTGTATCTAAACCCTATATAAATTTCTGCTGCTATCCTATAAATTTTCTTCCTATAGAAATACTTATCCTTGGTTATCATCCTGTGCTTTTTAATAAAGCTAACTTCTAATATTTATAGTTTTTCTGTAGAAGAAATCTGAGGCACCCTGCTAGTTAAATTTCTGTTGTTTTTAATTAAACACAACATACTGTGTTCCTAACCTCAATTAATGGAAACAAAGATATTTCAGAAAATATGTGTAGATATGTTATTCCTTTAGGGATTTGTTTATGTTGTAAAAAAGAATGAACTTCAGCAAGACGTTTAATCTTATTTTTTCTTTTTAATTGAAAATCACCAGCAAATTTACCTAAACCATGTGCTCTGCATGATCATCAGGCCCTGCATCAGGGACAGGTGTAATAAGTCAAGACAGGAAATTTATAGAGACCTCTTGGAATTCACTACACTTTAGCAATCGCACTTTCATCAGCCAGAGGGAAGAGAGTTTCCATAAACCACTATCACTTTAGGAAACCCAGAAATGTGGGAGCCTGCTAGGTAGGGAAAAATTTTACCACTGGGGAGCAGTTGTTTAATATTCCTGAGTCTTACTCTCCTCTTCTGCAAAACAAGAGAAGAATATACAACCTGGATTTATTTTGAAGTTTAAAAAACCAGTAAGTTTTTGGACCTCAAGATGGCGGATGAGTAAGAAGCAGGCAGTGAAACTCTCTCTAAAAGTTACCATTGGAACACGGGAATATAGCCACCCGGAAAGCGCAGGAGGGGGGGAGATGCCTCCCCGAAACCCAGAGAAGTTCTGAAGCGCAATCTGGGACCCCCGGCACCAGTGACGGGTGACTTCCAACAAAGAAGAAGGAAAGAAGGAGCAGACTGCGCGCGTGCACCTTCTACTATCCCGGGAGTTGCAGCACCGCGGAAGCTCAAATCTACGGACACACGGTGGCAGCTGGTGCCCAGGGAGCCCCCACGGAGGATCTTGAGACAGCGGCGGGGCAGGGGAGCGGCGGAGAACGGCGCAGACCGGCGGTGAGTGTCTCTCAGCCACAGCTGCCCCGCGCCAGAGAGCGACCGGCCGGGCGCCATTGTGGGGGGTGTGGCGAAATTCAGAGCGGCTCGAAAACTGCTCTGGGAACTTGTGCTCCGGACAGGGCAGCACGGGGCCTCTCAGGCCCACGAAAGTGTGTTGAGGTCAGCAGGCGAACGAGACTGGACTCTCAGCCACACCTGTCCCGTGCCAGAGAGTGACTGGCCCGGCGCCATTGTGGGGGGCGTGGCGAAAAACCAGAGCGGCGGGAACCAGTGCAGGGAACCCGCGCTCCAGACAGCGCGCTGAGCCTCTCAGGCCCAGGGATCGTGAAAGGGCGCTGAGAGCGGAGGCGAGCTAGACTGGTCTCTGCCTGAAAGTACGCGCATCTGCTCACCGCCCGCCAGAGGGAGCTCCTGGCTTACTGGGACGGACCTGCACAGAACAGGACTCTCTCACCACAGGGTAACTGCCTACAGCAGAGTCAACACCTGGAACTGATTCTTTTTATTTTTTTTATTTTTATTTTTATTTTTATTTTTTATTATTATTTTTTTTTTCTCACTGATTCGTTTTTTGTTCTGGCGGAAGTTTTTTTTGTTTTTGTTTTGTTTTGTTTGGTTTTTTGGTGGGGTTTTATTTTTGATCTGTCTGTTTTATTGTTTTTATCTTCGTTTTTGTTTCTGTATGTGTATTCGCTCTTTCCTTCATTATTCTCTCTGGTTTTTTATATGAGTGTAAACAGCGCCTCTAACTTCTTTCTGATTGTGGTTGTGATCTGTTCTTCCTTTTATCCCTTCCTTCTCTTTCTACCACCTGTCCTCTGCACTAGTGTCCCAATTTTAGTGGGATCCCTCTTGGTCCTCTAACCTTACATCTAATTCCTTCCTCTTCTCCCAATACTCTATTTCCTCCTTAACTCATTTTAAATTTAAACTCCTCAGGGGAAAAATTGACATACACAGGACTTGTATACTGCATATAATTTTTCTGGTGTGTTTTAGATTTTGTTATATAACCGCAACTCTATACAGCTAAAAGTGGTAAATAACTGGTTAGCTCAGTCTGTCATTTTCTAGGCTCTGTTTGATGCTTTAGTTAACATTATAGCCAAATGTGAAATAATTGTTCTAAACATCTTTCCTTCCTGATATTTCATGATTGATATTGACTAAGGGACACAGAAAATACAGTGGCACACTACCAAAGAATCAAGGACTGGGCCAAACAGGTAGCAACTTCGCATACCCAACGAATTGAAGAGGTAGGATCTGGCAGAAAGCTCAAAACCTAAAAGCAAGCTCCACTTGGAAGATACTGCAGAGAAGTAGTCATCTTCTAAAGATCTTAAACACTAGCAATAAAGTAACCTACTATAGGTAATTTGCAAACATCACCCCAGGAATTAAAGAAAGAAAAAATGAGACGACACTTAAACAAGATGCAACCCCACACATCCAATTCCCCCAAGGCAAACCTAGGGAGCAACGAGGTGGGACAATCCGAAAGCCACCCACCTGGCCTATCTGAAGTGGTAACAACAAAGCAACTGAATGAGGTTCTGGAAAAAATTAAAACAGAAATAATCTCACAGATAACTGCAGAGATAATGTCTACAATGAAGACCATGCTTAAGGACACTATAGCTGATACAGACAAAAAAATAGATGAACTTAAGAAAACTATAGAAACCATGAATGCTCAGCATAGGAAAGAAATGGAATCCATAAGGCAGATTCAAGCAGATACCCAAGAGATAAAAAATTCCATTGAAAGTATTTGTAGCAGAATAAGCCAATGCGAGGACAGGATCTCAGATATAGAAGACAGGCTTGCAATTAGTGATCATGAAATGGAAAAATTCTTAAAAATAGCAAGGGACCATGAAAAATCAATTCAGCAGCTGCTAGATGACTCGAAGATAAACAACTTAAGAATAATTGGAATAAATGAAAAAGCAGGAGATAGCATCAACGACATTAAAACCTTGTTCAAAGACATAATCAGGGAGAACTTTCCTGGAAGAGAAAAGGAATTTGACACCCCTATAAGTGAAGCTTTTAGAACACCAACTAGACATGATCAAAAAAAAACTTCAGCCAGACATATTACAATCAAGATCCCAGAAATTCAACAGAAGGGCAGAATCTTAAAAGCTGTTAGGGAGAAGAGACAAATCACTTATGAAGGAAAACCCATCAGAATCACAGCTGACTTTTCAGCACAAACCCTCAATTCAAGAAGAGCTTGGAATGATGTATTGCAAGCTCTAAAGGAAAATAATTTTCAGCCCAGATTGATGTACCCTGCAAAACTATCTTTCAAAATTGATGGAGAAATAAAATACTTTCATGACAAAGAACATCTGAGAAAATTTATGACCACCAAACCAACACTCCAAAACGTTCTGAAGGACATTCTAGAAAGAGATAGGAACCCCAACAGAAGGAATCCACCAGGCAGGGCAAATAATTAAATAGCCAGAAAGCAGAAAAACAAAGAGTGGGAACCAACAACAGGAAAATATCATGACAAGTCAATACATATCAGTTTTAACCATCAATGTTAACGGTCTCAATTCACCAATCAAAAGGCACAGACTGGCGAAATGGATCAAGAAGCAAGATCCAACAATATGCTGTATACAAGAAACACATTTAATTCAGAAAGAAATTCATAGACTGAAAGTCAAAGGATGGAAAACAATACTCCATGCCACAGGAACCCAGAAAAAAGCAGGGGTAGCTATTCTTTTTGCAGACAAAGTGAACTTCAAGCCAAGAAGGATTCAGAGAGATAAAGACGGTCATTACATCCTTGTAAAGGGAACAATCCAAGAGGAAGAGATAACGATCATAAATATATATGCATCAAATACCAATGCACCCAGCTATATAAAACAAGTACTAAAGGACATGAAAAATCAAATAAGCACTAATACAATTATATTGGGAGATCTCAATACTCCACTGTCACAAAAAGATAGATCAACTGGACAGAAAATCAATAATGAAATAGTAGAACTGAACCAAACTTTTGAACAAATGGACTTAGTAGATGTCTACAGAGTGTTCCATCCCACAACATCAGAATACACATTTTTCTCAGCTGCACATGGGACGTTCTCCAAAATAGACCACATACTAGCTCATAAAACCTGTTTAAGTAAATGCAAAGGAATTGAAATTATCCCATGCATATTATCAGACCATAGTGCAATGAAATTGGAAATCAATGGCAAAAGATCCCACAAAAACTCCCTAAACACATGGAAATTAAACAGCATCCTCCTGAACAACCAATGGGTCACAGATGAAATTAAAGAAGAAATTAGTCACTTTCTACAACTGAATGATAATGACAGTACAACATACCGGAACTTATGGGATACAATGAAAGCAGTCCTAAGAGGGAAATTTATAGCATTAAATACTTATATCAGGAAAATAGAGCACGCGCAAATAAACAACTTAAGGGTGAACCTCGAGCTTCTAGAAAAAGAAGAGCAGGTTAAGCCAAAAGCCCGTACAAGGGAGGAAATTATAAAGATCAGAGCAGAAATTAACGTATTGGAGAATAAAAAAACAATACAAAGAATCAATGAAGCAAAAAGTTGGTTCTTTGAAAGAATAAATAAGATTGACAAACCCTTATCCAACCTTATTAAAAAAAGAAAAGAAAAGACTCAAATCCATGCAATTGAAAATGAAAAGGGTGATATCACGACGGACCCTGCAGAAATCCAGAAGATCATCTATACCTATTTTGAAAATTTATATTCTACTAAGATGGAAAATGCAGAAGAAATGGACAGATTCCTAGATTCGTATGAATTACCAAAGCTGAATCAAGAAGATTTAAAAATCCTAAATAAACCAATATCAACCAATGAAATTGAAGATGTAATTAAAAACCTCCCAACAAAGAAAAGTCCAGGCCCTGATGGATTCACTGCTGAATTCTACAAGAAATTTAGAGAAGACCTAACGCCCCTACTTCTCAAACTTTTCAATGAAATTGAAAGGGAAGCAATACTCCCAAATTCATTCCTGGAAGCAAGCATTACCCTGATACCAAAACCAGAGAAGGACCCAACTAAGAAAGAGAACTACAGGCCAATCTCCCTAATGAACATAGATGCAAAAATCCTTAATAAGATACTGGCAAACAGAATCCAACAAATCATCAAGAAGATTATACACCATGACCAAGTTGGATTCATCCCAGGGATGCAGGGATGGTTCAACATACGTAAATCAATAAATGTAATACAGCATATTAACAGAACCAAAGACAAAAATCACATGATCATCTCAATAGATGCAGAAAAAGCTTTTGACAAAGTCCAGCACCTTTTCATGATAAAAACCCTACAGAAAATTGGAATAGAGGGTCTTTATCTCAATCTGGTAAAAGCTATCTATGACAAACCAACAGCCAATATTATACTAAATGGCCAAAAACTGAAAGCCTTCCCTCTAAAATCAGGAACAAGACAAGGATGTCCACTGTCCCCACTCTTATTCAACATAGTTCTGGAAACTTTAGCCAGAGCAATTAGACAAGAGAAAGAAATAAAAGGAATAATGATTGGAAAGGAAGAAGTTAAATTATCATTATTTGCAGATGACATGATACTCTACACAGAAGATCCCAAAAACTCCACTAAAAAACTGCTAGATTTAATAAGCAAATTCAGTAGTGTAGCTGGATACAAAGTCAATACTCAAAAGTCAATAGCCTTCCTGTACACAAATAACAAACTTACTGAAAGAGAAATTAGGGAAACAATACCTTTCACAATAACATCCAAAAGAATGAAATACCTAGGAATCAACCTCACAAAGGATGTAAAAGACCTCTATACTGAAAACTACAGTACTATGAAAAAGGAGATTGAAGAGGATATCAGAAAATGGAAAGATATCCCTTGCTCCTGGATAGGAAGAACCAATATAGTGAAAATGGCCATACTTCCAAAATTGTTATACAGATTTAATGCAATTCCAATCAAAATTCCAACAGCATATCTCACAGAATTAGAGAAAACAATCCTAAAATTCATTTGGAATCAGAAGAGACCTAGAATAGCAAAGGCAATTCTGGGCAACAAAGGCAAGGCAGGGGGCATCACAATCCCTGACTTGAAATTATACTATAAAGCTACTGTGATAAAAACAGTGTGGTACTGGCAAAAAAACAGACCTGAAGATCAATGGAACAGATTAGAAGATGCTGAAACAACCCCAGACATACTAAGCCACCTTATCTTTGACAAAGGTGCCAAACACATTCGCTGGAAGAAAGATAGCCTCTTTAATAAATGGTGCTGGAAAAACTGGCTCTACACATGCCGAAGATTAAAACTAGATCCATATCTTTCACCATGCACTAAACTAAATTCAAAATGGATCAGAGATCTAAATATTAAAACAGAAACATTAAATCTGCTGGAAGGTAGGATAGGTAAAACCCTTGGAGACATTGGTGTAGGCAAAGACTTTATGAATAAAAACTCAACCGCACAGGAACTATCCCAAAGAATCAATAACTGGGATCTCATCTTATTAAAAAGCTTTTGCACAGCAAGAGAAACCACCAACAGAGTGAAGAGACAACCCACAATGTGGGAAAAAATGTTTGCCAGCTGTTCCTCAGACAAAGGATTACTATCGAGAACATATAAAGAACTCAAAAAAATCAGACCTCCCAAATTTAAAGACCCACTCCAAAAATGGGCATCTGAGATGAATACACATTTCTCAGATGAAGAAATACTAATGGCAAATAAATATACAAAAAAATGTGCAACATCACTAGTCATTCGAGAGATGCAAGTTAAAACAACACTGAGATACCATCTCACCCCAGAAAGAATGGCTACTATTAAGAAATCAACTAATAACAAATGCTGGAGGGGCTGTGGGGAAAAAGGAACCCTTCTTCACTGTTGGTGGGAGTGTCGACTGGTACAGCCACTGTGGAAGTCAGTGTGGAGATTCGTCAGAAAACTAGGGTTGGAGGTCCCATTTGACCCAGCTATTCCCCTTCTGGGCATCTTCCCAGAAGAATTAAAAACATCGTACCACAGCGATATATGTGCACCCATGTTTATAGCAGCACAATTTGTAATAGCCAGATCTTGGAAACAACCCAAATGCCCATCAACTGAGGAATGGATAAGAAAGATGTGGTATTTTTATACAATGGAGTACTATTCAGCCATAAAGAAGGATAAACTGGAGACTTTTATAGGTAAATGGATGCAACTCGAGAAAATACTCATAAGTGAAATAAACCAGAAGCACATGTGTAAGCATCGTATTATCTCTCTAGTATGAGAAACCGAAAGAGTAAATAAGATCCAAAATGTACAATAGATATGGTGAATCAAAAAGAAACTGGTCAAAAGGAAAGAGAGACTGGAATAGGGAAAAGAAAGAAGGGAAAGGGAAAAAAATTGTATATATATATATATAAGATGGTTAAGATAGATACACTACCATTTTTACTTAGTTCATTGAAGAGTAAGGTTTGTGCCAATAATGTTTGGACAATTGAATGCTAATGTCTGGTGTCCTGAATAACTAACTTAAAGATAGTAATACGTAATGTATTAACCATTGTTACCCTCCTATTATGTTGGTTTGAAAATTTGTTCTTCTTTTGATTTGTTTTGTTTTTTTTCTTCTCTTTAAAAAAAAAAAAAAAAAAAAAAACCAGTAATTTATGTTTGTTGCAAAATACATAGACTTTTTTTTTTTTACAATAACTTTTATTTTGTAGAAAGTAATGAAAGGAACACTTCTCTTCCTCCCAAAAGAAAAGCGGCCCATGTAGTGGCCATCCACGTTCTCGTCCTTGCGACAGAGGTACTCATTCCCCCAGCTGCCAGGATTGTGGAGCTTGAGGATGCCCGATGGGGGACCCCTAGCTTCAGTGTGGCATCTCCAAAGGGCTGCCCTGGCTCCAGAGCTCTCTGGGGGTTGGCCAAGGGCTTGGCTGAAAATGCATTGCAGTTCAACATCTTCCTCTGTGCAATTGTGTTTCCTTCACCCCCTCAGAGGAGCTGCTTCTGAGAGGCTGCCCCTTTACACATCCTGTAAGTAAATCTTTCCATCAGTCTCTGCTCAGGGCCCACACTCCCGGGCAGTGTGGTTTGAGAAGTCTCCACACTGGCCTTTGTGAAATCCCAAGTATTTGCATCCCTCACATATTCTTTCAATGCTGTGGTGGTTTGAGTGCCTGTGTCCCGGAGTTCATGTGCAATTTGAAAGTGGAAACTTTAGGAGGTGATTGGATCTTGGGGACTCTGTCCTCATGACTGGATCGATTCATTCATGGGTGACCGTATCTTTGAAGGGATGCCTCGTTTACCTATCTCATCCTGTTATATTCTCTGCCAACAACCCATTGCCACCACCATGCTCTTGAACTTCAGAACCTCTCAAACTATTAGAAATAAATTACTTCCATTCATAAATGATAGTTTCAAGTATTCTGTTATAGCAACAGAAAATGGACTAAGAAAAACACCTCCTTCTCTTTGTTGGGGGTCTGCTACATGTCAAGCACTGTGTATCTTTCTTAGAATTTTCTTAAATGGGTTTTTTCAGTAACAATGAGGCACGCTCTTAGACAGGGGCAATGCATTCTAACATGTTGGCAGCCTTAAGATTTTCTGGCTATTACCAACTACTGTCAGCTAGTTGGGAACTTTTTGTCAGGTTTACTAGAAAACATTTGCTAAGTAAAAGAAATATGCATTTGATTTATATTGAGAACAATAATGTAGCAGCATGAATAAGTTATGAAAATATGCTATTATAACACAGGCAGTACATTAGAATAACAGATGCAAACTGGTTTTGTGAATTATGAGGTTATTCTCAAGTTTATGTATGATTTTATTCTCAAGCTGTTCATTGCATCTTTTCTCCTGTTTCATTTGATTTGAACGCATGTTTTTCTAAATGGAGACTGGTTTATGCTCTAAAATTAGAGGCAGCAGGGTGAAATGAAAAAGAACATGGGATTTAATGTTAAAAAGATTAGAGGCTGAATTTCTTTGGCACTTTATAATTGTGACCTTGGAGAAATTACTATGTCTTTTGAGGGCTCGCTTTCTTAGAAATTCAATGAGGATATTCATATACATTTTGTAGAATTTTAAAGGTAACTGAGATAATGTGTGTAAGAGACACGATGTCACTTAAAACTTAATAAATAAATATAGTTATTGCTATTGGATACTACCTTGTTCATATATGATGCTTATCATAGAATGGATCTCACTATAAAATTAAACATACTACTAATACATGCAAATTCAAAAATCTTTAAGATTAGTATTTGGTCTGAAAAATCACATTACAGAAAACAACTAACTCAAGACAATTAAATGTGTTGCTGCAAACAGAAGTATACAGTAAAAATCAGCTTTTTGTAGTTAGTAATCACACTGTTTAAATAATTCCTTATTACAGATATAGGCACTAGGGTTCTTGTTAAACTAAGTAATTATCTACTTCTTCATTACAATACTCTAGGCTTTGCAATTTTTATCCACTGAAGAAGAAAACAAATGGTCCTAAAAAATGTTCTAACCTGGTCACAGATAAGTAGAGCTATGTCTGTGTCTATGTACTGAATAGCTACACTTAATAAAATTAAAATAGAAAAATTATTGAGCATGTCTTACACTGAAATAAAACTTTTAGAAAAATACAGTTTATATGTCTTATTCTGACCTCTGTAGCAACTAGTACTGTACTCTTGTCAAGTTTTCACACATATAGAAAAACGATTTTGAATAAACCTACATCGGATCAAGACCGAGTACTTTGGTGTAGACTAGGAGGGGACTCAGCTCATTTCCAAGGTGTTGGATGATGAAATAGATTTTTTTGTGGCCTTCTACCTTGAGAGTTTTAAGATATTTCTTTGGACTTTATTTCTAGTACATGCAATAAGGGCAAGACCTTGGCACACTTTACGGTAGGCAATTAAGTTACATACCTGAGCTAAAGATTTAAATATGGCTTCATGCTGAAGGGCCATCTTGAAATATGTAACAAATCCATTAGCTTGGAGCAATAGAAAGTCATGTATCTTTGTTTTCTAACTCTTTTTTTTTTTTTTTTTGTGGGTACCAGGGGTCGAACTCAGGACCTCGCATGCCAGCAGGCGCCTGTGCCGCTGAGCGATATCACCGGCCCTGTTTTCTAACTCTAATATTTTGCTGTGACTGTAAGTGACACAGGACATAAGTGATTTGGTAGTAACTATAAATAACAATTTCTCACTTTACATGGGCCACATTTGTAATGGTTTCCAAAGACCAAAGTCCTTTATAATTGCTGTGCGTATATTATGGGTTTGTTTTCCAACTTTTGGGTGTTTATTGCAATGCAAGTTAGGTTTCAGCAAAGGAGCAGAATCCTGAGTGGAGAAAATGTCCCACTCTGCAGCCTGGTCTTGAGTGGGGGAGGCATCTCATGACAGGTGAGGAGCCAAAAATGTCCGAGTTCCAGTCATGAGGGTCCTGACTGCAGAATGATAGAGAAGCTCACCACAATGGGTGCAGGCAGTCCAGCATGACATAGGATTTGTCCACTATGGTAATGGTTTCTTTGAGTAAGGTCACATTCACAGAGATGAAAGGTAACTATCTTAGTTACTTTTCTCATTGCCGAGACAACATACTCAACACCCAAAGTTAAAGCAGGAAAAGTTTATTTTGGCTCACAGTTTGTAGAGGTTTCAGTGCATAGTTGGCTGGCACCAAGTTAGTTAGCATGGTAGAGGGGCATCACAGAGGTAAAACAGTTCCTGGCAAAGCAGAGCAGGCAGAAAGCAGCAAAGCAGTGAAGGTAGTAGCAGAAGCAACAGCAGCAAGCCTGCCTTTCCCTTTTGCCCCATCCAGGCTACATGACTTTTGACTGGTGGTGTCCATACCCAAGGTGGGGCACCCTTCATCCCAGCATCACACAACCTAGGTCCAGCCATCTCCACTTAGCCCACCTAGGACTGCATTAGGCTTTGGTGACACAACTAAATACAAACAATAATAGTAACAGTGAAGCTTGTTATAAGGATTACATACTAATTACCCTGCTCCTTTAGCCAGATCACTTTAAGTATTGATGATTACTCTGCATAGGGGGACGATATAGGTTAGAAGGATGTTGAAAAACATGAAGTGCTTCATAAACTTAAGTGACTGTCATTACAATTAATGAATTTTGTAACTTTTACTAAATGTTTATATTTCATATTCTACATTAAGACAGTATTGAAAATATCCTTCCTTACATGAAAATGTTTATATTTCATATTCTACATTAAGACAGTATTGAAAATATCTTTCCTTACATGAAGGACAGAAGAGGGCTGCTTTTTCCTTGCTGAATCCTCTTTCCTGAACAGCTTATGGAGATGCTATTGGAGAGGTTACATCACAGTTGCAAACGTCGTTTTAATAGAACATTCTCAGGAGACTGTATTGGCAGTTGAGGAACGACCATACATTTTGTTTTTTAAGAAGAGTTACTCTTCAGTCTAACAGGAGATGCTGATAGCAGAGAATCTATTTATGGATGTAGTGGGAAGGAAATTCTTTTCTCTTTCTTCTACAAAGGCTCATCCACAAAGCTGCATTCAATTTCACAGATTAATGAGTGACTCATTTCACATGTCTGTCCTTTCCTCCTTCGTAGGGAAATGAGAAAATTAAGTTTTACAGATGCAGGCATATTTTTAGAGTAAAATCTTCCTGGTTAGAGATATTGAGTCAATGTACTTCCAAAAAATCATTATTAGTCCTGTGCTGAGGGGAAAAGTACATGCTTGATAAAAGTAGACTGTGGTGTTCTACGACGATGAATTCTCTCTGGGTTTTCATAATAGTTCATGCTGAAGTTAAGGAAACTTCCTATGAGTGTTTCTTTAAAAGGCCTTCTCCTTTCCCTCTGACAAAACCTCTAATTACATGGGAAATTTAACAGGTGTTAATTGGCAAGTGTGGCACATAGTGATGTTTATAAAACCATTCTTCAAACCGCTAGTTACTGGCTGCTAGAAGAACACTCTAACCACAGAAATTGAAAAAGGACAGACACTCATTTTCCCAGACAACTTACAATCAGGGGATGGACACAGGATGTAGTCTTAGTTTTGTGAGCTGAGAGTAAGTTTTCTGAAAGTTTTCTACGAAGGACTGCGTCTTTCAAATCAATAAAATTCTTTTTGCTCTTAATGTCAGAAAGAACGTTGCTTCTACAGCCGTCTTGAGACCATGAGGATAAAGGCAAGAGAACCATTGGGATGCTGAATCAGAGCTCTGCTCGCACTGAACAAATGCTGGAGTAGCCTAGAAATATAATTTATGAGGAAGTAGATGACAAGGGATTATTTCAAGTAAAAAGGGAAAGGGAGTCAATGATGGTGAATATTTTGTGGAAGCCTGAATAATTCGAGGGAATGGTAAAGTCATTTGGAGAATGGCATTTCTCCTTGGTAAAGTCCAGGAGAAAAAAAATAGCTATGGGATTGAAAATAATGAGTATTTTGGAGACCTTGGGTAATGTGCTGCCATTTTCTACTGCTTGGCTCCAGGTGTGATGGCTTTGGTCTATCACCTTCAACTGGGAAAGAAAGTAGAAGATTCATTCCTGTTAAACTAACCTGACCTATGCTCTGGGTATTTGGAGGATGCACATAGAAAAAAGGCAAGATTCTTATTGATCTTAACTTGTGTAAGTGTAGTGTACCACAAATAAGCCCACTTAATATACACAGCTTCCAACAAGTGTTAAAAATAATTTACTCCTAATGTTGTAGGATGAAAAAGTAACAACTTCTATTTGGGGCAAATGTTTAACAACAAAACAACAAAAACACAACCAGAGATAAAACAAGAAACAAAAGGAATTATAGAAAACTGTCAAAAACAGCAGTTGAAGAAAAACACAAAGACACAATTAATATCCCGTGGATAAGAAGCAAATATTTTATATTAGGGCATGAGAAAAGGATACTATTAGTAGTAAATATTTAGTCAACAGGAAAGATTTCATTTTAGATGTAAAGTGCCTGTCAATTACACATCTAATACCAACAAATATAACCAAGTTCATTGAAAATAATTTCCCAAAAAGTGGAAAGACAAAATAATGGCCAATAGGAGAGAGAAAAATTAGAAAATTGAGAATTAATGTGGAAAGTTCAAAAAGTAAATTTAAGTTTTCTAGAAAGCCAACAGAAAATGGATGGGAGAAAGCGACTGAAGAAAAAAATTCAAAAATTTAAGCAAGATATTCAGAATGGTAGAACAGGAAGCTCTGGACTGAAGGCTCAGGTAGCATCTAGCCAGGAGGGGAAAGAACCAAGACAAGTGGACTCTATTCTGAGTTTACTGTGAGCCACCACACATCACCTAAAGACAGGGGAGCTCGTGACATCCCAAAAGAATGTCCACCAAAGCAGAAAGCTACCCCGTCTATATGCCAGGGAAGCCTATCATCTACCTTCCTTTACTGCTCCCGTTCTTTTGAGGGTAACACTTGCTTATTGGGTATGTGACAGCATCTGTTAAAAATCTCTGGAGAAATTGTTTTCTATGTCATGGGACCCCCCTGCCAACAGTACAGTTGGTATCGGAGTTACTTCTCCTGCTGCACTGACGATTTTGTGTTCTATGAGTCACCCTTACATACTTTAACAGTCAATAGAGAATAATAGCCTTTGTCCCATTGTTCTACATTTTTTTCTCAATAGCATGTGCCCATGAGAGAAGGTGGTGGCTGGAGGAATTCTAGGGGTAGTTAAAAATGTAGCTGTTGAGTTTTACACATCGGTGTTAAAGTCTTGGCTCACCAAGGCTTTGTTGTGTGTGTGACCTGGATAACGTCACTCTACCTCTCTAGTCTCAGTTTTCTTAATGAAACTGAAGATGATTAAGGAGTAACAATACCAACAACAGCACTGCAGTGCTTAAGCTATTCCTTTGAGAATTAAATAAAATTAAGTAACATGTAAAATACCTGAGAGTGTAAAGTATCTGAATACTCAAAAATATTAATTTATGTTATTGATAGATTTACCCTTTAGTTGAGCTGATATTGCTCAAGAGTTAGGTTTGAATATAATTAATGTTATGATTTTAGAGATAACATATTTCAGGAAATAATAATCTGAATGATAAAGTAACAAACACACATTTACATATTAAATGAATATTACTGTTGATACTGCTTTATTATTTTTCCTGTATCAGGTACTATCTTGTCCTCTTTTCTGAGCTTGTAATAGTCTTACAAGAGTAATATATTACAACTCTGCACATTTGTCCTTACCACCCATAAGTGTCATTGAGCTTCTAATACATGTCCCTTCATAACTGATTTACCATCTCTGGGAAAGAAATGGCATTGCATCCATCCCTGTTGGCTTGGCAATGCAACACATCTTTTCAGGAATTGGGTTGCTTTTCATTCCAATGTGGATGAAATAATACTTGGAATAAAATCATCTAACAGAATTCAGACCCTGAACTCTCAGTTACCCCTTGAGCAGAGACTGGTTCGCACGTTAGTGAGCTCGGGGAGGGGCTGAGCCTCTACGCTCCACCCTTTCCTCCCCTCTCCCCTTCGATGGCTTCTGGGAAGGGGGCTGCCCATACTGGTTCCAGTCAAAGAGGAGTAAGTTAAAGCAGGCAGAAACCACTGCAGGGAATTCCTGGGAAAACTTTGTGAACTGGACAAATTCAGTTAGGATGACTCTTTGAGTTTTGTCCTTCAGTTTTCTGTGTGCCTATGATATATTACAAAATTCTGAGAGAAGGAACATTTAAAATCATAGAGACAAAATCTGTGTCACAATGACAATGAGTCGGGGTACCTCAGTGGAACTAGTTCTGGGTGGTTCCCATTTTGAGCTTTTTTCACTCTTTTCAATTGATTATACAGCTTAATGAGTACCATTTTGGCAGATTTGTACATGCGTATAACAAACATACCCATTAACCTCTTGCCACCCCCAATTTACCTTCTGAACATTTTAAGGTGAAAAACTTGTTATTAAAAAATTTGGGGGGATTTTTCTATAATTTTCTATAATTTTTTCTATAATTTTCCATATTTTTAGCCTGTTTAGTTTTCAGTGTCTGTTTGAAACAATTTTGACATTTCAGTTTTTATTTAAAATTATTAGTTTTAACATTTTTTAAACTTAAAACTTACATAGCTTCAATGTGTTCATTTGCATTAAAATAATTTGCATGTTTTATATATTTTTCATGTTGCCTTTTATATTGTTGTTCTTGAATTTTATGTCTTGATTGTTAATGTTTTGTAAAGCAGAATGTGTTTGAAATTTAACTTGGCTCTGGTTATTGATCAGAGAGAACAATGGCTTAGAAAAGGTTTACAAGACTCTAGCATAGAAGAATCTCAGATGTGGACAGTGAGCATTGGAGAGGCAGGTTTGCTCTCACTGGGGACTCTACCTCCTCCAAGATTTCTTGTCTGATATAGTTAATGCTTAATTTCCAACCCAAAGGTATTTCATAACTCACAATGGTTTCGAGAAATTCCACCATCATCGCTGGACTTGATGGCTCATTCCTGTAATCTTAGTGCTCTGGTGGGCTGAGCAAGGAAGATTACAAAATTTGAGCCCAGATGGTGAAATCCTGTCTCAAAATAGATAAAACGGGGCCGGTGAGATGGCTCAGCGGCGTAAGCGCCTGCCTTGCAAGCGCGAGGGCCCGAGTTCGACTCCCGGAACCCACATACGAAAAAGGGGCCGGTGATATCGCTCAGTGGCACGGGTGCCTGTTGGCCCGCGAGGTCCTGAGGTCGTCCCCCTGGTACCCACAAAAAAAAAAAAAAAAAAAAAAAAAAAAAAAAAAAAAAATCAAAATAGATAAAACTAGAAAAGGGCTGGGAATGTAGCTCAGTATGAAGTTCCTGGATTCAATCTACAGTAAAAGAGAAGAGAAAAACAGAAGAGAAGAAAAGAGAAGAGGGAAAAAGAAAAGAAAAAAAAGAAAAGTATATCTATCATAACTGAGTTCAAGACAGAAATAACAAGGTGGGGGTGGGCAAAGAGAAAGGAAAACACATTCCATAAATTCCTGTGCATTTTATTGGCTGCTGACATATACAAGGGCATGAGAAAAATGTGGTTTTGTAGCTAGATACATCGCTCAGGTTCTGTTAGTAATACAGGGGAGAGTGTTGGTTGAGTAGGCAATTCTCAGAGTCTACCACATTAAACATACAGAAATTTTGTATAAGTATTCTCACATAATAAGAGTTATGAGACAGTCCATTGGTGAAGAGGTTCCAAATATTTTATTAATTTTCTTTAATTTAAAAAAAAAATTAAGATTGCCCAAGAGTGAATAACAAAATCCTCTTATGCTAAACATTGTTAAAATGTCAGCAAAATTAGAGTGTCAATTGTAGTTTGGAAACCAAAGTGCTGTCCTATTAATTTCTTTTTTGTTTTATAGCAAACGTTAAGAAGTTTATTTTTCTTCATCACAGAGATAGCTATACCTCAGTTTTTGTTATTTCATTATCATGTTTGTCAGTTTTTCTTGCAAGTGTTAACATTTTAAATTCCTTTAGCACTCCTAACAATGTATTTAGGGTGAGGAAGTGAAATATTAGTAGCTTATGCTGACAAATAAATACCATGCAGTAAATTATGAGAAATATCTATCAATATGTAGTTGATATGCTTTTAATCCATTTCATGCATATGCAGAACCCAAATTTGTCATTCATGTTCACAAAAACAATTTACGTAGGTGAGACAAGTTCAACTTGACCTGAGACCTCTCCAGAATGTATCTTCTTTGACTTGAATTTCTTCTCTTCAGCACTGTGCTAAAGCATTTCTTCCCCAGGAAGACAGGGATCTTCTTAAAGGATTGCCTGCCATATCCACGCTGAAAACTCTCCACACCCAGTGGCATTTCAAATGCATTAAATACTACTTTGAACCTGGTGACTTAAATTTATTGACATAATTTCCTGTTTAGATTTATATAAAATTTATAATATCACACACATATTCCACATATATGTGGTCATTCTATTTCGGTCAACTAATAGTTGTGCATCCTTGGTAACTTACCTCTGTGGCTATTACCGCATTGCTAAACTAAGTAGAGTATCATGCCAGCTTTTCAGTTCTCAAGAGAATTAGATAAATTAACTTAAACACCTCCAGAAAAATGTCTGGCTTATAGTGAATGATCAATACATTTTGCTTCTATACCAATTAATTAGTATTATGATCATCATAATTATTGATCTACACATTGACTCATGACAGTATATAAGACCTGAAATTTAGATCTAATTCTCTTCCTGGTTTTCCTCTACTTAGATATATAGCATAGGGCAAGTCATATAAATCTCTTGTGTTTTATTTTCTCATCTCTAAAGTGAGACAATAGAACTCTACGGGTTTATAGCATAATACAGAATATATTTCTGCACTGATGGATATATTCCATTACTGCATGTAACATGCATACACAGTAGGTACATGAGAAACTAAATTTTAAATCTAAATTGGCCCATGGAACTGATGGCTGCCACATTAGGCAGTGTAAGTCTATAACATTCCAGGACTCTAAATTTGCCTATGTTCATCAACAAAATAAGACTGCAACATGAAAAAAAGTACTGTTTAGTCCTACCGTATTCATTTATTTCCAGAAGTGGCCTGCTTTCAGGGCTCTTCAAAGATGTGGAGTATAATTATGCTAACATAGACTTACCTCTTCTCATTTATACACAAGTCAGTTTGTTATTCTCCTTGTATTTGCATATTTTAGTGATAAAGTAGCCACTTACCAAATAAAGTCCATGTTTGTGGGGGTTTATTTGTTTGTTTGTTTTTTGTCTTTTTAAGACAGGGTCTCACTATTCAGTTCAGGCTGGCCTTGAGGTCACTTTGTAGCCCAGGCTGGTCTTGAACTTGCAATGATCCTCCTGCCTCAGCCTCCCAAGTGCTGGGATTACTGGCGTGCGCCACCACGCCCAGCTCATGTTTATGGTTTTAATTTCAATATTTAACATAATTTAAAATTGGGTGATTATATCAAAGTTATCTCACAAAACCCCAGAGAAAGAGTAAACTTCTGTTAATAGAGAAATAAAAGGCATATAGTGGTTTTTCTGCACTGCATTCACCTTTGGGTCACCTGAAAGGCTTTAAAAATCCAGGTGTGTGAATCCTATTCCCAAAGATTCTGGTTTACCTGGTCTAAGGGGAGGCCATGCATGGGTATGGTTGCAGATGATTCAAATAGTCAGGGTGAGAAGCACAGCTAAAAACTTTGGGGAAAATAACTTGACACTAATTCTCAGAACATTCCAGGATTTAGGGCTATAGTTTGTTACTCACATTTCAGCTTCATAGTTACAAAATCTCAGTATGCACATAATTCCCTTAGGGCCGTGGAGGACTCTTCATTTTGACAAGCACACCAGTAATTTGGACACAGAATGAGATGTGGTGACAGCATGTTTAGTAGGAGCTGAGGGTCCCCTTTCAAGGGACTCAGAGGGAAATAATGGGTCCTGTTTATGTGCTTCTTTTGTAAGCGTGGATGGTGACATCGCCCTTTTTGCAGCTTTTTCCGAAGGCTGCGGCTTGTAGGCCACAACAATGAAGCTGCTGGCTGTTGGTTGTCTAAAATTTCTCCCTGGGTAACATTATAGCTATGGTAAATTTATTTATTTATTTATTTATTTATTTATTTATTTTATTTTATTTTTTTTTGTGGGTACCGGGGGGTCGACCTCAGGACCTCGCGCGCCAGCAGGCGCCCGTGCCACTGAGCGATATCACCGGCCCCTTTTTCGTATGTGGGTTCCGGGAGTCGAACTCGGGCCCTCGCGCTTGCCGGGCAGGCGCTTAAGCCGCTGAGCCATCTCACCGGCCCGCTATGGTAAATTTAAAACACCCCAATTCTCATTCACAGCCTTTGTAGAGCTGAAAACTTTTTCTTTTTAGTTTTAACATCACATGCATTGGCAGAGTGTTGTATTTTTATTAACCAAATTAACTCAACTGATCTAAACACATGTTAATTGATTGATTCACAAGAAACAATTACTACGCAGAAGAAAATCTCATTCGTTAATGCATTTCAATCTTATGGGTCCATGCACATGAGAAACAGAAATATAATCCAAAGCTTCTTACTAGACATAAAATAAGAATAAAGAGAATATTTAGGTAAATTGAACTGTAACACCATTAGGGTAAAAAGAGAAGCATCTATATGCCACGGAGATGGTCTTATAATGCAGCACTCCCAAATTATTCGGCACCAAGTTCTGGTTTCATGGAAGACAATTTTTGCAGTGTCAGGTGGGGATGGGGTGGGTGAGGTTTCCGGATGATTCAAAAGAGCGAGCCACCTGGACCCCTCTCCTAGCTCATGCTCCTATGAGAATCTAGTGACTCGCTGACCTGACCCTAGGGGAGCTCAGGTGGTGACGCGAGTGGCGGGGTCAGCTGTAAATACAGATGAAGTTTCCCTTCCTCACCTGCTGCTCACCTCGTGTTGTGTGGCCCCCATCCTAACAGGTCCTGAACCCCTGCAAGTGCTGATATAATGGGCCAAAGCGCTTGCAGTCCTTCTGGGACTTCCTGCTACTTTTGCTTTTCCTTGGGCAGTTCCGGGACAGACACTGTTAACACTTCCTTAAGTAACTCTTTCCCATTGTGCTTCCAGTGCTAAACACTGCACCCCCTTTCTAAATAGGCATCCTGTTTTACTAGATACATTAATGCATTTGACTGAGTTTTAGTTTTTTGTTAGCACTAACTCACTGAGGTTGAAAAAAACAGGCATTCTTAGATTACTGCAGGTGATAATGAATGCAGGCTTATTGTAAGAGTTCAAGGAAGGAATAAACTTTTCAGCTAACATCCACCAACTGCTGCAAACTTGCATGCATTTTAGGGTACGGCAACGATCCTCCTGACCTTGTGCAGCCTTGGGAGTCCAGAGGTAGTTGTGCTGATAGTTTTATAAACGTGCCTTTGGAGATGGTCTTCTGTGTCAGCTCTAGCATTTCTAAATGCTTTCCTTCATGTTTGTTACTTATTGTCTTTAATTCTCTCTTAGTGTTATATAATCCATATATCTTAGAAAGGATATGACTTTTTTTTTTTTTTTTTACCTTTTTCTAACAGCAAACACCTGCATTAGGTAGGATTCCCAGGCTATTCCTCTCGACAAGACTTTTTTCTCCTCTACATTCAGTTTCTAGATGGCTGCCTCTGTCAAAATTCAGATCTGAGCTCATAATACAAAAGGCACGGCTACTCGTGAGCAAATTCCTGCGTGGCCGGCTTCCTCTGAGGAAGTCTGCAGACCGTCAGGGCCTCGCAGCTGTGCAGCCTTTGTAGTACACTCCGGATGTATCAGG
Source organism: Erethizon dorsatum (assembly GCA_028451465.1). NCBI lineage: Eukaryota > Metazoa > Chordata > Mammalia > Rodentia > Erethizontidae > Erethizon > Erethizon dorsatum. The sequence goes on along the minus strand of CM051830.1, from coordinate 56,831,422 downwards.
CCTCGACGCAGTGCGTCGCTCTGCGATGCTTCACAATGCTTTTCTCTGATCAATTATGGATTGATTTTAAAGTTTAAATCTCAGAGAGAAATTTTATTCCCTTTATTTATCAGTTCTGGGGGGAATGTCCCCTTAATACTGATAGATCAAAGAAGACCCCAAGCGAAACCAGCAAGATAACCAGCTGCAAGAAAACGTAAAGTGGAAGTTTTGTTGTCTCCCGGGTCAGGAATCCAGGAGCTGCCCAGCGGCGTTTGGGGTTATGCACAGAGCTCTAGGTTTAAGAAACATGGGAAAGGGTGAGTGGGCAGAAAGGGACAAAGCGAGATCACCTGATAGGTTAAGTTCTGTTTTTCTAAGTTAAATTTCTATTTTTCTGAAATGGTATAACCTGTTTCAAGTTTGAGTTCAGTTTTACTGTCCTAAGGTAGATTTTTAACTCCCAGAAATGATTTGGCCTGTCTGCCTGGAAGGGGGCTGCTGCGCTCTCTCCTTACAAATACTACGACAGAAGTGACATTGGATCAACTTGCTTTAAATAGAATTGGGAGTGTAATGAGAAATGTCAGATATAATTTGCTCAAAGTGATTAAAAGTATTAAGAGAATTAAGAACACTGAATGAATGTTTCCAGACATTTTTAATATTATAATTACTATTGAGATGAGTTTCATATGAAAATCATATAAAGCTAATTTTATATATCATAGGTGAAAACAGGAATCAATATTTATAAAATAGGAAAATGTCATTCTTTCATTAAAAGAATTTAATGAATTTGCATTATGAGGTAAATCATCTTTCCTATTCTTTATTTTATTTTCTTTATTTATTTTTTTGTGAGTACCAGGGGTCGAACTCAGGACCTCACGCGCCAGCAGGTGCCAGTGCCGCTGAGCAATATCACTGGCCCTTTTCCCGTATGTGGGTACCAGGAGTTGAACTCAGGACCTGGCGCTGGCCAGGCAGGCACTTATGCCACTGAGCCATCTCACTGGCCCTCCTATTCTTTATTAAACCATGTAAATTTTAAAGAAATCAGAATCCGCATGAACATACGTTCCATATTTCATAAATACTAAATTTTAAATCTAAAGTCAAGTGCTACATATAATAGTCTTCAGTAAATTCCTTATAAATGTGTCAATTAAACTTTTAAAGGAGATAAATATTAATATGTATTCCTTGCCATCTGAATTTTCTCATAGTCACTTATTATCATTCCTATAGATTTAATTTTTGTCTAGTATATCTTATGAAATATATGTTATGTCGGACAAAAAAATTGATTTACGTTTAAAGGTATGTGGTCCCAGATATTTGTAACGTTGACCTTTGCCATTATTGAAAAGCAATTCCAGTAGCTTGTTTTATTATTAGGCATTTCAAGGGGGAAGTAGAAATGAGAAGTAAATTCCAAGTTAAACTTCTCTGACTGTGTTTTACAATATTCTCTTCCAAGTATTCTGCACAGAAATGCTTTGTATCTCTGTTACGCAGGTGTACATATCTGCGTATGTAAATGCCCAGAGTATTAATCTAAATTTGTTTTTTCTTTTGTACATCTAAATTATTGAGGATTAGAGACATTAAAATAAATGACTTCTTAAAATAAGAACAAATGGAGTGTTTTCCTCCCAGACAAGAACAACAAAATCTTTGTCAATGATTTATTCATGATTTCTCTCTTATTAATAAAACTAAAAATGAACAAAATATATAACCTTTAAAATAACTTAGTATTTACAAAATACTCTACTACATAAGGGCATTAAGTATATTGTTTTGTGTAATAATATTTTCCTGTTCTTTACCGTTTCTAGAAGACAAACGCTTTAAGGTCAGGTGTGGAGAAAACCTTCAACCACGCACATTGTTTCTCGTATTTTACAGGTGAAGGAGACGAAATCCTGAAGATCTCCAGTGGCTGATCAAAGTCACATATTTGATGTGTGTATGACCCAAAGCAGCTCACAGTGTTGCAAATCAAGTGTTCTTTTTCCTTCCCCTGCAGCTATCCTACTGATTAATTCAAAATAGTATTTTTATATGGGATTCTACAAGTGTCTAGTTTCTATCCAAAGGCTGTTTTCATATCAAGTGAGAGAGGGCAATCCTTGCATTTATTATAGTATAAAATACTATTGAAAAATCTGGGAGTGATATAGGAAAGAATGACAAGAAGGTAAGTCTACGTTTTAAGCGTCTAGCTTCTATCATAAATGAATGGAGAATTTGAAATTCTCAAAAAAAATCTGGAGAATGTTTCCAAAGTGGAGAAATGTTTGGAAATTACCTAATCCTTTCTTTAAAATGTCTTTGTGGCTGGGGGATTTGCAGAAATTATTAGCAGAAATGTTCAATTACTTAATATTTATTGTGAAAGAATATTTATAGAGAAAGGGGTAAAGCGGTTTAAACCCCACAACCTCAAACACATTTGATTTGATATTTTTTTTTTATTTGAAGATTTATTATTGGAAACTTATCAACTTATAATTGTTAGGATTTTGTGATTTAATGAAACTATCATTATGAGATGTATATTTTTCTTTCTGATTGTACTCTGTCTTGATGGCTTGCTTTATTTGACATTAATATAGTCATTTATGTTTAATGTCTGCATGGAACATCTTCTTTCATCTATCCATATTGAACTTATTTGTTTCTTAAGATTTAATGTGAGTCTTGATTAGCACAGAGTCCAGATTTATTTGTTTCTTTGTTTTAAATCCATTTTGACAATCTATGGCTTTTACTGCAGAGTTTTTAGTCAATTAGTGCTTAATTATTGATGTGAGTGTATTTAGATCTACAGTTTTACTATTTCCTTTTTGTCATTTTCTTCTTCTTTGTTGCTGTGATTGCTTCTTTCAATTTTTCCTGCCTTATTTGGCACTATTAAATGCGTTAAAATTGTTTTATCGTTTTTCACTTTACATTTTTCTTTAGTGGTAGTTCTAAGAATTACAATATATATCATTAAACTCTCACAATATATGCAGAGTTAATGCTTTACAAATTCAAACTCACTGTGGGAATCTTGCTACCGTACAGGTCCATTTAAGTTGCTTCACTTCCCAGCTAAAATAGCTAGCTGTCTTCTTAGCCCTAGCTATGTGACATACCTCTTAAGACAATATTATAATAATTAAAAAATTACCTTATTGTGATCTGGAAAATAAATCCTAACCCATTAGATATAAGATGTGGCAAGGTTGCATCCCCCAGATATCAAAGTGTGAATTTTGTCGAGCACAGAGGTTAAGGGTAGGAAAGTTTCATTAAGAGAAAGCTCCTGAGAGGCAGGAGGAGACAAAGTTTGTGGCCACTGAGGGCCTCTATCAGGGGTAATTTATACAGCAAAATCACAATGTGAGTCAAACTACAATCAACCTGCGGGATTACAAGCAGAGTCGCTTAGCTAATACTGATCTAACGGGAAGTGAGGCACATAGCTCGGGTACATGGAAAGAACAAAGGCATTCTTGGAAAGGGATAGGTGTGTATGTCCTGATCACCCATCTGTGTGTCTGGTGCCTATCCAGGCTCCCTGGACCAGGTGGTGCTTGTTACGGTACAATCTCAAGCTGCCGTTTATCTCTACTGAGGCTCACGGGCCTGGCTACTGTGTCTCCATGTTGAGGCTTGGCTCTCCTCAGATTCACCTCCAGTCATAATCTTGGTGTGTCATCTTCAGTGCTGTCTTCCTCGAGGGGACAATCCCTCTCTGACTGTGTAATAATTTCTATCTAACTTATCTGCCTATAAAATTTTTAAATCTAATTAGGAAACAATTACCCACATTTGTGTATTTTCCAGTGTGTTTTAGATTTTCTTGAAGATTTGAGTGTCCATCTGGAATTGTATTCCTTCAGTTTACCAAATGTCCTTTGGCTTTTCTTACAATGTAGATCTGCTTGTAGAAAATTTTCAAATTTTATTTTAAAATGTGAAACTGATATAGGGGGAAAAAACCCCAACCTGCTAGATGTCTGGTACGAGTTCATGTTCTGTGAAATAGAAGAATAAATTTTAGGAACAACGGAGGTTAAGAGCAGAATATATTTATTGGGGGAAAGAAAGCTTCTATCTGAGAGAGACAGAAGGGGTCCAAGTGGGTTGCCAAGGACCCTGTCTTTTCTAGGGATTTTTATAGAGCAAAACCACAAGGTGAGACGGGTCCAACATGGGGAAAAATGGAAAATCGCAAGGTGAGCATGAAGTGGGACAAAACTATGGTCAACCAATAAGATTACGAGTATAATTGCTCAGGTAAAATTGATTAAATCAGGATCAAGAAGCAAGTCACATAGCAAGCAGGCATGAACACAGAACAGAGGCTTTTCCTGTAGGGGGTCGGGTTAGTGGCTCTTCCTGGCTTCCTCAAGGTGATGGATACCTATTTAGAATATCAATCCCTGATGTTTATCCTTAGGAAGTACGTGGGTGCATTTGTCTTATCTTTTGTCTTGAGGTCTGGCCCACAGCAAGGGGCCTGTCTCCCCCACAGTTGCAAGGTATCTTGTCTTCCACACTGGCTCCTTTGAGGACCCAGCCCTATCTGACTGCCTATAATATTTCTACCTAACTTAGCTGCCTATAACAAAACTATGCCTATTTTCTTCATTCTTGAAGGATAATTGTCTGGGACACAGAAATCTGGTCTCAATTTTTATAAACTAGAACATATTCAATTCATTTTCAAGGAGATCCTGGTTAGACGACTAACATTCTAGGGTTGACTCTTCCAACTACATTCTCCATTTTAAATAAAGGAGTCTTACAGAATGAGAATATTATATTTTCACATATCCTTAATTTAAAAGTAGGCCAAAAAGTCGATTTTATGACCCATGACTAGCAATTTGTAACCACCCATCTTTAAAAATAAATTACTCAATCTTTTTAAATCTTATTTACAGATGCAGAGTAATTTCATCTTTTAGTGAATGATAAAATAAAGTTAAAATATCACCTACTCTGCTTAATGCGTATCCAAACTGCAAACGCTTTCTCCCTCCTTACATCTCATTTTCTACTTTTTCTGTACCTCCTTTTGATGTTGACAATAATCATTTAAAACTAAATTATTTCTTCGTTTGTCTTAATTTTCTCTTTCTGTAGCATGTTTAAATCCTTGAAAGCAGGATTCATGTGTCATCTGTGTATCACTGTATTGGCTTTACTACCTAAAATCTTCATGCATTTTGAAAGTATTCACCTCTGCTCCTCCCACCCCATGTCTCATTAATTTGCCCAGGCTGGCCTTGAACTTGATCCTCCTGCCTCAGCTTCCTGAGTAGCAGAATTATTATTAATGTGTCAGATAGTGCTTTAAACTTCTTTTATGTTTTCTTTTTCTTATAAGGCAGTAAGTCTCCAGCCAGTTTGTACTGAGGTATTGCTGAAAGATATTACAGGAGAAGACAGTAATATTTATGTTGAAAGTGCTTAAATTCAGAAAGAATATATAGTTGGACATAGATATCTATTTGTGAGTAGGTGAATTCTAATTCAGCTCATTTAGTACTATTTAGTGGGACTTGATCATAAAGATATTTTAATTTTAATTTAGTGCATTATTCAGTTGTTATTTGAAACAAAATGAGGGAATTAAGTGGAAAACCTTAATAAAAGTACTTTTTAGGTGGACATAAACTCACAAAAAATAGACTCATATTACAGATATTGTTATAAAACTAGATTAAGAGTCAGTAATGGCTAGGTGTGTGCTTGATTGAAAGATTGCTATATCATGTACAGGTACAAATTCCCTATGAGGAATGTGATTATTATGTATGCCTAAAGTGTACCAATAAACTTAATTAATAAAAAAAAGAAAGATTGACAGGAGCAGAAATAAAGCATATTGTGAAGGCTTGAGGTTAAAGAAAAAGCTCGTTTGGGTGATTTTTTTGAGACCCAATGTTATTGGTCAGACTTTCTTAACAAGATATTTGGAGAGGATCTGGAAGTCAATTAGCAGGTTTGGAAAGAGCTATTAACACACTGCTGTAGGTGCTGACATCTCAAGTGGACACTGACCTTCTGTGACAATCTGCACCTTGGTGAAGGCATTAGGAGCGTGATGCCATTTGAACTTTTTGTCAGTAGCTGGAGGATTTGTGCCCTGGCTAGTGAGGTCAGTGGAGGATTAAAAGAGGCCTTTGTTAATTTTTATCTGGTTTATATGAAAGGCACTTGCTGTATTAAAATGAATGGATGAACTAATACATGTAAATTTTTAACATTAAATACTGTGGTTGTTGCAAAAAATTATTTGAAGTTGTACTTCAGAAGTTGTATCCCTGCTTTTGGCTATAAGCAAAACAAAACTTGCGTATAAAAGTGTCTATGTCTGGGGCTGGTGAGATGGCTCAGCGGCGTACACGCCTGCCTGGCATGCACGAGGGCCCGAGTTCGACTCCTGGAACCCACATACGAAAAATGGGCTGGTGATATCGCTCAGCGGCACGGGTGCCTACTGGTGTGTGAGGTCCTGAGGTCGACCCCCGGTACCCACAAAGAAAAAAAAAAAAAGAGTGTCTATGTAACAGGAGAGAAAAATCCAAAGATAGGATAGGATGCTGCACAATGCCATCAGGGCTCTGGTTCCAGTATTTTGCTGCTTAGCACTTCTCTTGGTGTTGACTTTGGCTTGTTCTTGGTCAAAAGATGCCTGGCAGATCCTAGTTGGGAAGATGTATTTTGTTCAGCTGTGGTGGAAAAGAGAAATTCTCCTCTAGTTGTGGGGTATAAATCCTCATCTTCAGTATGACTCATCCACGTTCCCTCTCCTGGACAAATGCACCACCTAGCTTAATAAAGAAACTAGCAATGTTTAACAGGGTTAGTGTAAACTAATCAGAATAAAAACTGGTTGTCTTAAGATGAGGAAGGAGGGGACAGATGCTGGTTAGAGCACCTCAAGATTTACTGAGAGTTCACTACTATGGGTACTACAATAAACGTAGACATGGAGGTGTGAAAGACAATAAAACACAGCAAATAAATCACTGTTTTATTGTACTTTTCTGCTGTGAGAAGTCACCCAATTTCATATGACATTATATGAAACTGAGAAAACTAATATCATGAATTTTAAAGATTTCTTAAATTAAAACAAAATCTGAATTTTAAAATTCTTTTTCTGTTCCATAAAGGAACCATGCAAATAAAGTCTTAATCTACATGACAATTATTTGAACAGGTTCTTCAAGTTTTAGATGATAGAATTTTTCCATATGTTAACTTAAAATTATGGTAAAAATAATACTGATATTTCCATTAATTCACATATTCTGGCATCTGTTTTTCAAATGCCAGTATGAAAAAAATGATAAAACTAAAAAAATTGTTTATTCAATTGAGCCAAAATATGGCCAAAGGACAAAGGATTTTTAAAAAATGCCTTGGAAATTAATCACTTTGCATTTTAAAATATGCAAGAAAATACTTGAAAAGATGGAAAGATAGAGGGCCGTTGAGATAGCTCAGCGGCATAAGCGCCTGCCCGGCAAGCGCAAGATCCTGAGTTCGACTCCCAGAACCTACATAAAGGAAAAGAAGGGCCAGTGATATTGCTCAGAGGCGCAAGCGCTTGCTGGCAAGTGCAAAGTCCTGAGGTCGACTCTCAGTACCCACATTGAAAAAAAAAAAAAAAGATGGAAAGATAATATTCTTTGAGAGATGCTTTGAAAATACTATTGTGGCATTTTTTTGTAGTTATTCTTTTAAGATTTATAGCACATATCTGCTGATATAGACAATTTGCAATAATAAAGGATATATCAGATTAAATGTAGAACTTATCCAAGAAAGTTGAGAAATTTTAAGTGATTTTTTTAATGGAATAATTTTAGATGGTTTATTTGTTTGAGAACCCTTAAATGCCTAAAGTGCTTCCTCTGGGATGGAATAATATCTATTGGGATTTTTCATTATTAGTAGAGAGCCTTTCACTTTAAGTGGCTTTTTCTGAATAAAATGTTATAAAATATTTGACCTAAATTGGCTCCTTCCAAATTTGCACATTCTACTTTTGCATGTGTAAATCTGGCATAACATGCTGGGCTGGCCTTGGTCTTCTTTTAGAAGTTGACACTGATTTGCCTACCCAGCTCCCTACTGCAGGCAGCTGCAGTGACCTGTGACTTGGTTTCTGTCTCCTGCTGCGTGTGAATCTGCCTGGCAGCCACAAGGAAATAGGGTTAAGGGCCGCTTCAGAAAAAAATGTGAGCAATTTTCCTCAAAAACATTAGAGAAATTTTCCTTAAAGTAAAAACGACCTGACTTGATGCCTAAATTTCATAGACTAGGAAATTTGCTTTTACCAAATTACAAACCACTGTCAAAGGCAGCGACTTATAGTTATTAGGAAGCTGGAGGCAGAAATCAACTCATGAAAGAGAATGCATCCTTCATTACCTCCTTGAGCATAATTGACCTGATTTCCGTTGTGAAATTTAATGTGCAGTAAGTCTGTAGACATGCTTGCACAAGTGTCTATTTCTTGATCTGCGTCTAAAACTTCTGTAGTTTCTAACACTTAAAGAGAAATGAATGGAATAGAAATAAGTAACAAATAATAGACAATATAAGATGTGTCTTTCTAGAGTCTTTTATTTTTAAAAGTTTGTACGTTTGCAGCACATAATGATTGCATTCCCTGTGTGGAGTTGGTGCATGGTCATAACACGTCATAATTCTTTTTTCATCCCCTCCTTTCCCCCCCTTCCCCTCCCTTATCACTTGGTCCCCTTTCCTTCTGTAAAAGATCTACCACACTATTTCTTATTAACTGACTTTTTTGCTCTTTATTTATATTTTGAGTTTCTCATATAAGAGAAACCATGCAATATTTAAGCTTGCATGTCTGATTTATTTCATTTAGCATTATGGTCTCAAGGTTCATCAGTTTTCCTACAAATGACCCAAGTTTATCTGTCCTTGTGGTAGAGTAGTATTCAACTGTGTATAAATGCAACGTTTTCTCCATCCATTTATCTGTTGATGGACATATAGACTGCTTCCAATATTTAGGTATTATGAGTTGTGCTGTTATGAACATGGGTATGCACTGTAATATGATGTCTTTAACTCTTTGGGGAAGATACCTAGAAGAAGAATAGCTGGGTCAAATGAAATTCCAAGTTTTATTTTTTTGAGGAATCTCCATAATGATTTCCATGGTGATTGTTTACCTGACATCAACAATGTAGAAGGGTTTCTTTTCCCCTACAGCCTCACTAGCATTTGTTATTTGATTTCTTGATGATGGCCATTCTTTCTGGAGTCAGGTGGAATCTCCCTGTTATTTTAATTTGCATTTCTCTAATGTCCAGCCATATTGAGTATTTCTGCATGTATTTATTGGCCATCTGTACTTCTTCTTTTGAGATGTGTTTATTCATTTAATTTTCCCATTTTCGAATTAGATCTTTTATTTGGAGGGGCTATTTTTTGAGTTCATCATACTAGATATTAGTCCTCCTAAGGAGTAGCTGGCAATTTTTTTTTGCATTCTGTATGTTGTCTCTTTGCCCTGTTGGTCATTTTATTTGCTGTGCAGAAGTTTTTTAATTTGATGTGATCCTATTGCTTGATTCTTGCTATTATTTCTTGTGCAGTTGGTGTTCTATTCAGAAAGTCCTTGCCTATGTCTACATCTTCAAGAGTTTTACCTATTTTCTCTTAAGCGTTCTGTTTTAACATTTAGGTCTTAGATACATTTATTTTTAGTTTAGTACATGGTGTGTAATATGAGGCTAGATTCAATCTTCTGCAAGAGAATAGGCAGTTTTTCCAGCACCATTTATTAAAGAGGCTCTCTGTCCTCCAGTGTATGTTTTTGGCATTTTTATGAAAGATCAAACAGCTGAATGTGACTGGAGTTGTTTCTGCTTTCTCTATTCTGTTCCATTGATCCACATATTTGTTTTCGTGGTAGTACCATGCTGTTTTTATCATTGTAGTTTTGTAATAACTTAAACTCAGGAATTGTGATGTCTCCCGCTTTGCTCTTGTTATCCAGGATTGCTTTTTATATTCTGGGTCTCTTCTGATTCTATATGAATTTTAAGAATGTTTTCTCCAGTTCTGTGAGGAATGCTATTGGTATTTTGATTGGGATTGTGTTAAATTTGTATATTAGTCTGGGAATTGTTCTCTTAACCAATATGTTGTACCTTTTCTGATCGGTTTTTGGGTCTTAGTTGCATAAAATATTTTTTCTATTCCCTGATTTTTAGTCTATGAATTTCTTTTTCAGTTAAAATTATTTATTTTATACAGGATACTGTTTGATTTTATTTTTCTTTGTATTTCTTTCTTTCTTTTCTTTAGACAAGGTCCCACTGTGTAGTTTAAACTGGCCGTGAATTCATTATATAGCCCAGGCTGGCTTCAAACTCGGAGTGATCTTCCTGTCTTAGCTTCCCAAGTGTTGGGGTTACAGGTGTGTGCCACCACACACAGCTGGATTTTGTTTCTTGATGCACTCTGCCAATTTGTTTTTTTTTTTTTGACTGGGGAATTGAGACCATTCACGTTGAAAGTTACTCCTGAAAAGTTTTCTTTTTCTCACTTATTATTATCATTTCATTATTTTCCTCTTGCTGATCCACCACCCCTCACTTACCTGCTTAACCTCCGTGTTGTATTCATTCAATTACTTTTCTGCATTGCTAGCTTCCTGGTTTCTAAGATATCCTCGAGAATTCTTTGGAATGCTGGTCAGGAATTCCGTAAGGCAGTTTTGTCATGGAAATACTTTATTTCTCCATGAATTTTGAAAAGATAGTTTTGCAGAATATATCATTCTGGATTGGAAGTTGTTTTCTTTTAGTGCTTCAAACATTTCACTCCAAGCTTTCCTGGCCATTAAGTTTGTGTTGTGAATTTGGCTGTAATTCTAATCTTGTGTTGTTGAGAATTTCTCTTCTGGTCATAGTTATATGGGGTTCTACATGCCTTACTTATTTCTATGCTTAATTATTTTTCCATATTTGTAAAGTTTTCTTCTATTATTTTTGTAAACAAGTTTTTTATGCTGTTTGTGCTGTCTTCTGATTTTTTACTAATTCCAATTCAACTTAGATTAGTGTTGTTTGCATAATCTAGCAGTTTTTGGATCCGTTTTTTTATGTTCTCTTGTTGTTTTCAAGGTATCTCTGTGTCAGTGGTCACAAACATCAGTCTGTCTTCTAGTTCAACATGCTATCTTCGCGTTGGTCACTTCTGCTGCCCAGGCATTCAATAGACGTTTTAATTTCTTATATTTCTGTTTGGTACCTTTTCATTGTCTCTAATTCTTTGCTAAACTGTTTTGTTTACCTCATCTAGTTTTTATTTGTATCTTTGGCAAATTCACAGACATTGTGTTTATTAAGTCTATTATCTGTTTACTTACATCTTCTTTGAGCTTGCTGAACGTGTTATTGATCTGTTTATTAATCTCCTTTTTATCATTTTGAATAATTCAGCCATGTGGCTTTTGATTTCCTACCCCTCATTGCCCCAGGTTTAGGGACATTTTTCAGAGGCTTTTTGTTGTTGTCTTCTCATGTTTCTACTACTGCTATGATGTGTGTGTGTGCGTGTGCACGCACACCTAGATTTGTGGGCACTTATATTGGAAAGACTTTGTTACTACGATGGGGATCTCTTTAGGCAATGTCTGCTTTTCAGTATTGCACTTTGGGAATGGCTATTGTAGCCCTTTGTCTCTCTTCAATGATCTGACTCCCTCCATTATTTGCGGGGAGGGTATGTGGTATAGTTGGCCCAGTACCCACTTCTCTGGAAATGGACCACATTGTTCTCACTGACACAAAGGCAATCTAGATATTCACATAAAAAAAAAACATATTAATAACAACAAGTGTGCCACCCTGGTGACAGCAACTAATCAGCAACAATGCTAGTATTAGAGACAAACTGGATATTGACATGCCATAATACCCAATAATGTACAACCATTAACCATAGAAAAGAGATTTATGTTTAGAGTAGAAAGCCTTAAGACAAACCAAATATTGACCTATAGTAAATATCTACTAAATACAACAACTGTATCTCCACTAAAAACAGAAAAGATTTCAACAGTGATAGGATAGAGTAATTAGCTATCTAAAGATTAATAAATCATAATGATTATATTGGTAAAGATGGAGTAGGGAATGAGAATATGGAAGGATAAACTTGAAAAATTAAGCAATGGAATATGAGGAGGAAATAAAAGTGAGATAAATGATCCTATTAAGGAGTAAAAAAATAATATAATTTGATAAACATAACAGGAAAGAAAAAACAAGAAAAAGAAAAAATAAGAAATAAAACAGAATTTGATGAGGAAAACAGAAAGAAAAAAGAAAACAAAGGGAAAACAGGAAATACCTCAACTCCCCCCCAAAAAAAATTAAAAAGAAAAAGAAAGAAATGAGTTTAAAATAATTCTTTTGTGTTTTTGAATGAATGTTTTCTTTCCACAGTCCACAGTAAACTCATGGTTTTCTTCACCTAACTTTACGGCCTCTGCTTCCTCCTTCCACGGGCCCCTCAGTCCACTTACCCTAGGCTTTGGGTACCATCAAGCTGAGGTATGTCCTTGTTCATGTTTGTTGATGGGAGATCAACAGGACCTCAGATGTGTGCTGGATGTGCACAGCAGGAGATGGTTCTAGCAAACCACTGTTCTTAATGCCAGGACTTTGAGACCCATCTGTTTCTGAAAGCCACATGTGCTGGCCTGGCTTCTCATCATGGAGGGCAGGCCTCTTGTCCTTCCCAGCCCGAACTCAAACTTCTCAGGAGATCTATGTCTAGCCTCACTCTCTCCATGATCGTCTCCATGGCTGTCTTTCACCTAGTCACTCTGTGTGCGTGTGTGTGGGAGTAATGCTGGGAACCTTAAGTGAAGGTGTTGCGTAGTTGTTGTATGTCTCAGTCTTAAAGAATCAACCCTTTCCCAAAATGTTGCCTGATTGTACACTCTCTGGTGATATGGTGTTTGCTGCTCTGGATTCCTTGTCCATCCCTAGCCCATGGTGTGAAAGGAGTCACTTTTGGAGTAAAACACCACACTGCTTTTGCAGTTTACAATAGCCACGGGCTTTTCTTGAGGCTCCTGCTGCTGGCCCAGTCCCTCATTTCTCCCTGGAGCTCCTGATCTGGGAGTTTACCTTGTGTCTGTGGGGACAGATTCCCTCCCTGGGAGCTGGTGTGCGCTTCCAGGGTGCCTCTTTTTTTTCTCTACATGCACTCCATTTTTCCAGCTTCTCTGTAGTTTACAAATTTCCTGTCAGTTCCTTTTCAATTTCCCGAGATTTGCTTCTTGTTCTTTTGGCCAAGTTGTTATTGTGGATGTCTGCATTCCGGGTCCCAGAAAGGCTGTGTTTTGCAGCTGACCACTATGTCATTTTGAGTGTCTCTAGGATATTTTTCAAAAGGGTGCTCTCAAAGAAGCATAAGTATGTCTGAGCAGTTATTTACTTTGAATATCAAGAAGCTCAAAACAGAACTAGAATTGTTAGAATTAAATGAATGGGTATTGTTTTTTGATTATGAAATTAAATAATCAAGGAAATAAAGTTGGCAATAATTCATTTTGTACTGAGAACTTCATAAGAAATATTTGACAAACATGAAATGTGAAGATGATGAATATGAAGAGGCAGTTGAATTTATGTAGTTTAAAGTCAACAAAATACCTTGTCTTCGTTGACACTAGTCAGATATTCTGTAGTTGTGAAGATAGGTTCTATCCACTATTTATGGATATTCAGAGCCTGCTAAAAAATGTATGCATACTTCAGGAAAAGAAAGCTTATATAAGTATTTTAATACTAAATTTACTGAGACACCATGAGAGTAATGCAAGTTACCTTTTGCCTCTATAATTACAAGAGGTGCTCAAAGTGGTGGTCATTAGCTTCCAGCAATTTATAAGTATGATGAACTGCTGCTTGGGTAACCTTGGTCCATTGAGATGCTGCACACGCATTTTCAATTTCTTCTCAAAGGGCCGGCAGTGTAGTGGGTTTTCTGTGATATACAACATCCTCCAGGGTGCCCCATATGAGCATAACACCATCTGTTAAAAAAAATCATACTACTTTTCTTTTCCTGAAGTATGTGTACATAATTTCAGGGACTTTGTATATGGTGATTTTTTAAAAATGGAATTAATTTTTAACTAAATAGTAATTGGACTTTCACGATGTATTCACCTAGTGTTTATTTAATTCTGAAACTTAGAGGTGAAATGGGAATCATTTTTATTCTGTGGGGGAAAACATACTCTGTTATGTAACTGTTGACTGTTTTACTGATTCTTTAAAAAGAAGAATTTAGTACATATCTTACAAAGAGATGCCTTTTGGTTTAGAAGTTAGCTCAAAGGTTTGCTGTTTTTTTTTTTTTTTCAAGTATACAGAAAGTTGAAAGCTACATCAAACAAGAAACAGAAATCCTTGGGAATAATTTGTATATCTCTTTCATTAAACTTGTTAGAAAAGAAGGTGGCGTAGCTGCTAGACTTCCTTCCATATTAATATTTTAAATAGGACTGCCCAAATATTTAATATGTATAAAATTTTTACATATTTTATATCTAATACGTATATTTAATATTCATGCAATTTCAAAATATTTAACAGTTATGTGCTACATTACACTTCCATCAATATGACATTGTGACCATAAAATATACTCTGTGATATTGGCACAACAATGAAATTGCTTAACAATGAACTTTTGAGAATGTGTTCTACTGTTAAATAACATTAATATAGTATACTAAATGCAATTTAGTAATGAGCAAAATATGTTTTTTAAAACTGTTCTTCAAATTTAACAATTATTTTTCATTTTTAATTTCTTGAAGATTCACAAATAGATTACAAAACAAACAAAAACCCAAGGGTAGTCCAGCTGCAATTTGCTCAAGAGGCAGGATCCAACACAAATATTTTTGAAAGTACTAATTTGGAAATGTATGACTCTGTTTCTAACCTTATAGCTGCTATTTCCTGTGATATAAAAACAAATACAAATATTTGAAATCAGTGCTTTAAAAACAGATTGGTAATCAATATCGTTTCATTTGGAAATTATATGTAGGATTACATTAGAAAATATCTTTTTTCTTTAGTATTTTTCTATTTTTAACAAAGTAAGTGCAATGCTACATCTGTTTCACTTTATTGGATATGGAATATTCAATGTACATAGGTAAATAAAAGTTTATTCATAATTTCTAGGAATATTGGTGTGTTTATTATAAAAAGGAGAAAAGTGTCACAATTAATTCCAAAAAGAGCAAATAAAAGAGAACATAACACATGTAACAGACATCCAACAAAGAGAATGCCCTGTATTTTTATCTGGCTTTTGGAGTTCCCAATGCTGGTCCTAGGCAGTATTTGTATTTTTATCTGGCTTTTGGAGTTCCCAATGCTGGTCCTAGGCAGCATTTGTATTTTTATCTGGCTTTTGGAGTTCCCAATGCTGGTCCTAGGCAGCATTTGTATTTTTATCTGGCTTTTGGAGTTCCCAATGCTGGTCCTAGGCAGCATTTGTATTTTTATCTGGCTTTTGGAGTTCCCAATGCTGGTCCTAGGCAGCATTTGTATTTTTATCTGGCTTTTGGAGTTCCCAATGCTGGTCCTAGGCAGCATTTGTAATGCCTTTTGAAGCGAATGGTATTAGCTGAGTGTGTGACTGAATAACTCAGGGTGTACCTGTATACATTGTAGGGCCAGAGGGTAACGAGGCAGGGACATAGGGCAAAAAGTGTCTGACATGGCAAGGCTGACATGGCAGACAGCTATAGAAATAACCACCTGTTTACTAGAAATTGCCCTTTGTGGAAACTTTGCAGGTGTAGAATAGTTATTTTTAGCAACCTGCTTGTGTACACTGGAAAACCCTTAAAACTCCATGAACTGTACTTAGCTCACCCCTAGCAACAGCTCCCCCTAGCAACAGCCCATCCCAGCAACAAGCTCACCCCAGCCACAAAGGCCAAGACTCTGCTTGGCCTAGAACCCCTATAAGAATGGACAACACAAAGACACCATCCTGAGAAGCTCACTTTGATCTCTCCCTGCCAAGCAACTTGCTGCTGGACAGCTCTGTCCCCACCTTCATAATATTATAAGTAAACCTCTGCTTCGCATTATTTTCATTTTCTGTGTTCCTCATTCTGCACCAGAAGGATCTTTGTTTTTTTTTTGTGTATGTGTGGTTACTGGGGGACGACCTCAGGACTTCGCGTGCCGGCAGGTGCCCGTGCCGCTGAGTGATATCACCGGCCCTTTTTTTGTATGTGGGTTCTGGGAGTTGAACTCAGGACCTCGTGCTTGCCAGGCAGGTGCTTATGCCGCTGAGCTATCTCACTGGCCTGGATCTTTGGTATTGAGTCAGTGCACCTTTCCATTCCTCACTGGTATATATGGCAAGAACCCAAGGAATGGGGAACATGCCATAGGAGACCCTGAGGCCCCCAGAGCCCTCTGTGATGTTACAACACTGTAGAGCTAAATGACCCACGTGCTTGATTCACTCACTTTTTGCTAGAAACACTGTGCTAAAATAAGAATAAGCATGGAAATGCTGACATCTATCATTTTTAACATTTGCACAAGTATTTTCTCTATTCCTACACCAGTGCAAAAAACCCAGCTACAGCTCTCAACTTCAGAATATACACGATGTCATTAAATACTGCTTAATTCTAAGAGGATATATAGGAATCAACTTTTAACAAATTCAACCAAATTATTCCCATATTTTCCAGAATGGATCCTTCGCCAGTTCCCTCAAATGTACTGAGAAAATGTGCCAGAATGGAAAACTTAATTTGAGAATTGTTTCTTGGTTTTCATAGGCAAATTATATGATCTAATAACATTGAAGCTTAATATGACAATGAAATAAGAAATTATATTTAGGGCCAATGAGATAGCTCGGTGGCATAAGCACCTGCCTGGCAAGCGTGAGGTCCTGAGTTTGACCCCCAGTACCCACAAAAAAAAAAGAAATTATATTTAAAAATGTTTTTGTGTAGTATTGTTAAATAAAAATTGAACATAAAGTATTACATTATTGGAAAACCTTTGCTTTTGTACCTCCTTGAAAATCTTGCTGTGTTCTACCAGTTACATTACTACAAAAGAAAAGAAAATCTGCATTGATGACTCAATGAACAGTTATGGATCACATATACAATGGCTGCTGTATGCCTTTCATTATGCAAAGAATTTACAATGTAGTGAGAAATCACACAAATATAGTTAAATCTAAAATTATGCTTCCCTGGGCATACCATTTGGGATTGCTAAAAAGAAATATTCATTCATAATAACTTTCTTTTGGCTACAGGATTTTCTGTACTGGTGGAGCCAGTGACCTTCATTTTCTTAAGGAGAAGATAGAAGCAGTTATATGATTAAGTCAAGTGAGCCAGGTATAGTGCTGTATACCTATAATTCTAGTTTTTTAGGAGGCTGAGGCAGGAGGATCACTTGAGCCTAGGAGTTTGAGGCCAGCCTGGGCAACATAGTGATATTGTGTGCTGGTTAAATTTGCATGTCAACTTGATTGGCTTGGGACCCACCTATGGGATTAGAAAGCACACTGCTGAGTGTGTCTGGGCGGGTCATGACATGGAGTTTATATCTGGTATATGACTCCTTCATCTCTGGTGCCTTTCTGTATTTCTGCTTTCCAGCTGCCATGAACTGAGTAGTTTTGTTTCAACATTCTTCTATCATGATGCTCCTGACTTTGAGCTAGCTGACCATGGACTGAATTCCCTGAAACCACTGGCCAAATTAAACCTGTTCTTCTTTAAGTTCCAGTTGTCAGGTATTATGTTCAGTGAAGGGAAAGCTGACCAATACAGCTTCTTACCAGAAGAGAATCATTGCTGTGACTGTACCTGATCATGTAGTTCAGAGCCCGTGGAATTGACTTTTTGGAGGAGTTTGAAAAACTTTGGAAAATTGAGCTGAAGAAAACTAAGAGTGCTGTAATCAGAGTCTGATGGATGATTCTAGATAGAGCTTGGAAGAAAGCTGATAGGAATACAAACAGTAAAAGTCAGGCTCAGGAGACTTCAGTTGGGAACAAGGACTCTGTTGGCAATTGGACTAGCACCATATATGGTACAGTCTGGCAAAACAATTGTGTATATTTTGCATATGTCCTGAGGGAGGCTGTGGGATGCTGAGCTTAAGGACAGTGGACTAACTAATCTTGTGAAGAAATATCAAATGCAGCTCAATATTGAGATTGTGACATTGAGACTTCTGGCTACTTTTAGCCAGATTGGTGATAAAAGTTTGGAGCATAAAGCAGAGCCTAAATATTTGAAAGATTAAAAATTTAGTGTGGAAAGACCCATATGTAAAGTTAGGGGCAAAGGAGAGATGCTTGCGAAAAAGATTAGTACCATTAAAGTTACCAAGCATTTTGTATAGGGGCAAGAAGATGCCTGGAGGGCATCTCAGGAATCAGCAAGACTCTACTCACTGTAGGCTCAAGATTGCAAAATTATAAAGCTTTCTTTTAAGAAGAGAGCCCTGGACCCCTGGCTCCAAATAAGCCTTCTAGGTAATTGGTTCCCTAGTAGTCATTTCACTGTGCTCAGCCATCCAAGAATTCAAGGTTACTGTGGCCATGGTTGAGGGCGTGGGGAGTGGTTCCTGCTCCTGCTGGAAGCAAACCTTGATATGGTCCATGTGATGTTGGTTTTTCTAGCATAAAGAATGCAAGAGTTGTGGGGCCAGGAAGGCTTCTACCCAGAATTCAAATAAAGGCTAAGAAGCCAGGCAAGGACTTCCTGAGAGGGCAGTGCATGAAGCTGTGAGAATGAAGGGAAAAGTAGAGTGAACATCCTAGTACTTCAGAGATGCCAGGAATGTGAATTATCTGCCAAGGAAATCTGTGTAGAGCCAACTACAGGAGATAGACTGTGTGGGCTGTACCAAAAAGGCAATAATGGTGGGGCCAACCAAGTCCTTTGGAGTTCATGTTTTACCACTGTGTGCCCTGTGTGCAGGCTATGGAGCTATAGTATTTAATGTTTGCCTGTTGTGTCTTGGTCTTGCTTAGATGTTTGTTTTGTCTAACCCTCTCTTTCTCCCTTTCACAATGAGTGTTTATCCTCTACACTGTACCTGTGGATTATGTAACATGTTTTTGATTTTTACAGAGGTTTATAGCTATGAGTTTGTTTTGAGTCTCAGGAGAGATTTTGACTTGGAGTTTTGAAAAATTCTGAAGTTGTTGAGACTTTGGCGAAGGACTTACTGAAATGTCAGTCACAGGCAACATAATTCTATCATGTCAGGTGGAATTATTAAGTTTTTGTTATGCTTATTTGAAGATTATTGATAGAATTATTTTTAAAATCTCTGATTATTGTGGGTTTTCATTCTCCTTACAGATATATATATATATATATATATATATATATATACATATATATCCTATATAAAATTGGATTGGAAGCCACCCAATTAATAAAGGAATTAATAAAGTGCACATCTATCTAGGTGGGTCATGGGAGAATGACCTTGGGATCTACATCTGGTCTCTGGCCTCTTCCTCTCTGGCAGTTTCCCTGTACTGGTTCCTGCCTGCCATGAACTGAGCAGTTTTGCTCTGCCATACCCCTCTGCCATGATGTTTCTTCTTGGAGCTAGATGACCATGGACTGAATCCCTTGAAACCACAAACCAAATAAACCTCTTCTCCTTTAAAAGTTGTGCCTGTGGGGGACAGTGAAATGGCTCAGTGGCATACACGCCTACCTGGCAAGCGCGAGGACCCGAGTTGGACTCCCGGAACCCACATATGAAAAAAGGGCTGGTGATATCGCTCAGCGGCATGGGCGCCTGCTGGTGTGCAAGGTCCTGAGGTTGACTCCCAGTACCCACAAAAAAAAAAAAAAAAGAGTGGCTGTAGGGTATTGTGTCCTAGCAATGGTAAAGCTGACTAATACACTGGGTAACTAAAAGAATACAAAGCAAAAATAAACATAAGAACCCCCAAATTAAGTCAGATTGAGGGCTATAATCACACTCACATAGCCTCTCTTTACAGGTGGAAATTGTGACACCATCACAAGTGTCAGAAACATTTAACCCAGTTCAGATTCTTTTAATCCAAATCTTGTTCATTTTTTTTGCTAATGGAAAGTTTTTGTCATTTTTGCATGTATAAATAAATTGGCTTTATATTATATGTTACATTCTTCAAAGCTTTCTGATTACATTTTTGAAATTCTTTTTCTTGTCTTCTATATTTGGTCTCAGATTTTAAAGATAAGTTATTTGTACCTCAAAAATTAAAAACTTTCTTTCCAATTTTGGACTTCTGAAAATTCAACTTGGTTTGGTTTCGGGCTTTTCTATGGTCTCTGATTAAAGAAATCAACACAGTCTTTCAATATTCCAGGCTGCAATCCTGCTATTGTTAGGATCAAAGAAGGAGGAAGAGTCTTTGAATCTGAAAAAAAAAAATACTGGAGACAGGGAAGAGATATTTTCAAGTAAAAAACTTTAAATAGCATCACATTATATAAGTTGAAAGTCTCCCTTTCCCCTTTCCAGCACTTGAGAGGTTGAGGCAAGAAGATCACAAGTTCAAGTGCTGACTAGGCAACTTAGTGAGGCCCTGTCTCAAAATGAAAACAAATTAAAAAATAAACAGATAGATAGATAGAGACAGGATTGTAGCTCAGTCATACAGCACTCCTGAATTTGATCCCTAGTAGTTTCAAATTTTTAAAAAGACAAGGATCTGACAAAAGACTTTAAAAAAACTCAAAAAACTATGCTTGGAGGTCCCATTTGACCCAGCTATTCCCCTTCTGGGTATCTTCCCAGAAGAATTAAAAACATCATACCACAGCGATATATGGGCACCCATGTTTATAGCAACACAATTTGTAATAGCTAGATCGTGGAAACAACCCAAATGCCCATTAACCAAGGAATGGATAAAAAAGATGTGGTATTTGTATACAATGGAGTACTACTCAGCCATAAAGAAAGATAAACTCGAAACTTTTATAGGTAAATGGATGCAACTCGAGAAAATACTCACAAGTGAAATAAACCGGATGCACATTTGTAAACATCGTATTGTCTCCCTAGTATGAAAATGCAATTTCACTGTGACTATTCCATTCCTTAGTCTTCTGTTTTTACCTAGCTTTTACATGGCTTAATCTTATTCTGAGTAATATTTTTCTCCAAAAGGTATTTGTACATTCTCTAATGCTTGAGTTTTTTAATACATGAGAATGTTCGCTTGTTGTCTTAAAATAAAATAAAATTAAATAAATAAAATTAAAAAAAAAAGAGATAAAGACTGGTCCAAATGAGCCCAGCTGATGCACGGCATTAAGAGAAATAATAAATCATTGTTGGGTTAAGACACTAAGTGTTGTGCTGGCAATAGACATAGGATACTTTTCACAATACTATTTTGCTTTAGTTGTGTCAGGGTCCCTTCTGTCATTTACAAGACAGACTTCTAATTAGATTATCAACAGAAGTACCCTTGTATTAGTCTGTTTTGTGCTGTTGTAACAGAATACCACAGACTCAGAAATTTATAAAGAACAGAAATTTATTCTTTCACAACCCTGGGGTGTGGGAAACCCAAGATCAAGGTGCTGGCATCTGGTGTGGACCTTTTTTACTGTGTCTTCACCTGACAGAAGGTGAAAAAAAAAATAAAAGGAGTGATAACAATAAAGTAGGGAAGAACCATGTAGCATAAGTATGGCTCAACTCCCCACACTGATAAAGGTGACCTCACCACTAATTCTGTTAATTTACAGTTGTTATTTAAAGTTGTTATGGCTTTTATCTAGCTGTCCCCCCAAAGCCTCATGTGGTCATAGATGGGGCTTTTTGAAAGTGGTTTGACCTAGAGTGTGTGATGCTGGGATCAAGGATGTGATGCAGGGATTGAGTCATGGTGATGTTGGGACTAAGGCTGCTCCACCCTGGGTGTGAATGCTACCTGCACCGATTGTGGGTAGCCTGGATAAGATATAAGGGATGGAAAGAGGGTCACTGCTTGTCATTTGTTGCTTGTCTTCTGCCGCCTTCTGCCTGCTCTGCCATGCCCCTATGCCGTGCTCCCTGCCTTAGAGCTAGCCTATTATGGACAGGAACTTTTACAAATTGTGAGTTACAATAAACCTTTCTTCCTGTGACTTTGGATGTTGGGTATTTTGTTTCAGCAACCAGAAAAGTAACTAAGACAACAGTTATGTTTAAACATAATTCTATGAGTTTGTAACCACATCATAGCACCACACACAGAAAAAACTAGTTTTAAATTTGAGGATTTCTCCCCATATTTGGTAATATCTGTGATATCCGTGTCTTTATGCTTCAAAAATACCCTTCAGATAACTCACATAAAGGTGAAATACAGAATTGATTGGCAAAAGAAAAACTATTTCGGACCCTTGTCGGTGAATGGTTTGCATCCTGAATGTAATGTTTCATTACCCATGTCATTGTCCTGGGTTGAAAATATTTATAGGTGGTGATAAAATTAGCTATTCCTTGTCAGGTATTCAACCCATAGCCTGTATGCTGCTGACCTCCAGAGGAAGGTTCTACCCTGGTTGACTAAAGAGCTACTTTCGCTTCATTGATTTGAAATCTAAGTTACTTTAATTTTGCCAAGTTTTTCACGTTTTCCACGATTTCATGTTATAATTTTTTGTGAGCTCAACTAGTTTTCAGCATATCCTTCAAAATAATTTCCAATCAAATATTTTCCTCAATTAATGATTTCAGGTGACTAAATGTATGCACACAGCTATACAAAAATTAAAACTGGTTTCTAAGCATTGTCTTATGAAGAAACTAATTTTAACCCTTAGCATCTTTACGTTTTCTAGAAGAAAAACTTACCCTCCATGGGCAGTCTAATATCAAATTTAAATAACAGCAACTATGCTTTTAAAAATAATAAAACAGTTTAGAAAAATTTTAGAATTTTACTTAGGCTCATAATCCCATGAACGTATATATAGTAGAATATAAAACACTACCATGTTCAATTTATAAGTACATACTGTCTCAGACCTGACCCTTTAGAAATCAAAGACAAAGGGAAAGATTTAAAATGAGCCCTTAGCAAGCAAGGTTGTGGGTGCATGTGAGAGAATTACGGGGTTCTATAGCTTATGATTATAATAAACGCATACTATGTATGCACGTTTAGTGATTGGTTCATATATTTCTTGTGAATGTGAAGTGCAAGCCAGGGGAAGAAAGTGCAACAAGGGGAAGAAAGCAATGAAACAAAGATCTACACCAATTCACAGTTAGGAAAGTGAAACAGAAGGCTTCCAGAAGGCATTTTCTTCACATGTGGGACTTTCTCTGGAAGAATTACAAGGAGAAATCTGACTTCAGGGAAGATTATGAAGGGAAAAAAGGAGATGAAATCCATTTGTTTGTTTTGCCCATATCTCACACTTCTCAAGCATTAAGAAATGCCCCCTGGAATGAAATTCCTTGCCTTTGGGGATCGTGTCGCTCTTCCACCGACAGCCACTCAGGAAAGTAGAGCTTGTAGGAGCAAAGAAGGATTTCCTGTAAGGAAGGAAGCGGCAGCGGTGTGGAAGTCAGCGAGTGCAGAGCTGGGAAGTGGAGCTGGCGAGCAACAGGCGTGCAGCATGAACGTGCACACTAGCTAGCTTGGCGAACTTGCCAAAAGTTCACCTCTGTAGACAGAGAGATTACAGGAAAGAATCTGAGATGGCACCAAAAGTCGGTGCACAGGAAAAATAAATGAACTGGAATGGTTTGTACTGGATGATGGCTTTAGTGGAAACAGTCAAGAAATATTTTAGATTTACTTATATCTATCATATTAGAGTACATCCATGTTTGTCTCTCCCACTACATTGTGAATATTTGAACAGGAGTTTTAAAATTTATTTTTATAATTATCACGTGCTTAAGCTTTCTAACTATTAGGTATACACATGCAGGAGTGCACTATTTATAGGTGTTGAGTTATTTCAAATAATTCAGGAGCACTGCTGGCACGCGCCTGCAGTTCCAGCTACATGTCAGGGTGAAGCAGGAGTGTCCCTCGAGCCCTCAGACTGAGACCATATTGCACAACACAGGGAGGACCACAAAAGTGCAGAGAGGGGAGGGAGGAGAGTAAGCGGAGGAGGAAGAGGAAGAGAAGGAGGAGAGAGGAGGAGGAAGAAGAAGTAGAAGGAGAAGAAGAAAAAGAAGAAGGAGAAGAAAAAGAAGAAGAAGGGAAAGAAGAAGAGGATGAGGAAGAAAAAGAAAAGAAGAGGAGGAAGAAAAGAAGAAGGAGGAGGAGAAGTGGGAGGAGGAGAAATAGCCAAAATGTTTTGGATCTTGTGTAATGCATGATCTCTAAAGATTATGCTTTTGGTGAGATAAGCTTTCTTTTGTTCAAAATTAGATAATGTAAGGAAAACTTATTGGGGAACAGAAGATCCAGAAGATCTAGGGGATAAAAGAAGGTAAAAATTTAAGGCAGTGAATAAAAGAGATACAATTAATCATCTCATGCTATAAGGTCTTAATTGGATATTAGTAAAAAATATGATTTATTTTAGTCTTTAAAATTCATTTACATCTTCATGAACTATCTACTGTAGTCTATATTTTCTCCTGGTCTTGAAAACCTCAAAATGAGTAAAACTATTTTTCCCAGAAGCTTACATGCTAATGAAGGAAAGAGGCATATAAACAATAAATTATTATTTACAATAAATTTTAAGAGATATTTAGTAGGTAAATAATGAAACAGATTTATACACATCAGGTTTTACTCTGGATGGCTACAACTAATACTGCATCTAAAACCTAGCAAAAATCAAATTGACCCAGAACATTTTACATCACCTCCAACATGCATAATAAAATAGAGTGAAAATACTGAAAAAAATCAGATGTTTGACATTGGCCTTTCATAACTGTATATTAGTACACACAGATTGCTTTCATACGCTATAGGAGAAATAAATTCTTAACATTGGGAGGACTACCATTGTCTGCACATAATTTATCAAAGAAAAAATAAGATTGTACTGTCATGAGGTCTGGAGTTTCTTGGAGGATTTTTTAATCCTATATTTCGATTCTTGAATCTGACAGCAAGGACACAGCTCTGAGCAAGGAGAAAAGCAGAAGTGATAAATTATAGTTCAGATAATTTGAATTTATACTTAAAACAATATATGAACACTTCTTCCCTGCTTTTTAAACTGATGTAAAACATTTTATGAAGATGAATTGAATCAAAGGTAAAATAGATCAAGAATATGAAAAGTGAAGGGAAAATAGGGTAAGAGAAGACATGTAAACAGGTTGTTATTTAGATTAGTACATGTTACGTGGCCAGGAATGTGGCACAAATGTGACATTAAACTTTTCGGCAGTTCTGTGTGTGTGTGTGTGTCTGTGTGTCTGTGTATGTGTGTATGTGAGAGAGAATGCAAACTATAAATTTTTTAGTGTATACAACACACTGTTGACTAAAGAGATTCATGACTGTTTTCAATACTTACATTCAAGTTTTTCCATGAGCAAGGTGACAGGTTTCATCAGACAGTTTCCCACTACAGGCTGGTGGTACCACACAAAAGCACAAAAACACACTTCTAGGAGGAAATCAGGCCAACAGCAATGGGGCTCAGATATGTGTCTCTCTGATGATCTATCTTATTTCAGGAATAGATTTTAAATCATCTACAGAATGAATAAATTGCATATTCATTCTGTTATATTGCTGGAATAACGAATTGAATATCCATTAACTCTGTTTCTCTCTGCTGAGCTTTTGAAAGCTTTCTATTTAGTGACAGAGCTTTTGAAGTTATATCTTTGACAGGTAGCTGGAGTACTTATATTCTTTAGAAAATAAGTGCATAACTGTGTGTTTTTAATAGTCAGCTGAGTGGAGGATAAGGTAAAAAAAAATCAAAGAATTCAACAAAGAAAGGAGAAGACAGGGTCCTGGAAGTGAGCAAAAAAGGATCTATTTAGAAATACATTTCTGTGATGGATGTTTTTTGCTTTAATGGATTTCACAAGTAGATATGCAGTTATTTCAGTCAGACAGAGAGACAGTTATTTCAGCCAAAAAAAATTTGCATATATGTGTACACACACACATACATGCACACGAAAGCTTTTAAAGAATGATAAGGTTCAAGCTATGACAAAATGTATAGGAGGGTAACTAAAGTCATTTAGAAAAGCACTCCAGTGCTAAAATTTGCTAAATTTTAAGAAGTTGGATTTTAAATATGCTTATTATTAAAATACATTGGCTCAAGTAATCAACAATGTGTTTAGTAACATATCTGCAGCATTAGTTTTTATAGTAATTTGAAGAAGCAACTATTTAATAAGAACATTCCCAATTCATGATATAACTCCATTTTATCTCTATAAAACATGAAAATATATAATATGCATAAGCAAATAGTTTATATCAGTCCATCAAATATGGTGTCAAAATATATGAAACATTTTTAAAAAGCATGAATCAGTCTCTATCCCATTTTAGTACAATAGTGGGATAGACCTTTTGCAATATTGCAATTTTAAGTAAAAATCCCAAGAATTCATATCACACTCTAGCTCTCTGCTCACTGAAGTAGAAGCATTCTTTGTATTGGGAAAGAGCGATGCAGTCAGAGGGAAGGAACAAAAACGCTATAGGCAGCTTTGGTTTTCAAATATAATTCTTAATACTCAGAACAGGAAAAGAAGTGGTTTTGGAAGTGGTTTTTCTTTTGCTGAAGCCAGAATTTTGAAAGAATAAAAGTTTGTGATCTTTTAAGGCAGGCTAAGGAAGATGCAAAAAATTACTTCAGGCAAGTTTCCTGGCAGGCAGAAAAGACGATGGCTGCTTTTTAAGTGCAGGAGATGAACTCACAAGGAAAAGCCACATCTCAGATGGCGGAGCTCCCTCCCTCCTGGGACTGCCCAGAAGGCTGCCCTTATTTTTTTAAATCCGGATTGGAAGAGTCCTGCACTATGGAGAATTAATCAGTGGCATCAGAGGATTTTACAGCAGAGGGGCACCCACTCCAAGCGCGGGTAGCAGATGTGTTTCCGCCCCAGAACAGTGCTGCCCATTAGAGCGTGAGAAGCCCAGGGGAAGGGGTGCGAGTTTGAGGGTTTGGGTTATGCCAGGGAAGAGCTTGCTTGGCAGTGTAGACAGTGTCCTTATACATTTGATTACTCTGAAGATATGCACCACTCATTACACATCAGAATGACTAGCAGTGGTATGAGAACAGATTGTCATGTAAAGCATCATACAGTTATGCCTTATTAGAAATTGTCTTTTCCAAGTGAATCTATCTCTCATCACATTGACTTGTGGCAAAGTTATTGCAGGTTCAGTATGATCATGTGTAGCCACAGATCTATAATGAGCTCATGGAGGTTAGGGCATAACTGATTTCTGTCCACAGTGTCAAAAAATAGAAAAAGGAAAATAGATGAGAGCAGCTAACAACCCCACATTATCACAGCCGATTTCTTTACAAGGCTATACGTAATATAAGAGTGAAATCTAGTATTCACATTTACGGACCAACTGCTAGTCCTGGAATCCACTGGTCTGAGAGACTGGCGAGTTAATAAAAGCAAACATTTCTACATTTTGCCATTAACTACAGTTTCCATACTCTTTTTGATAAAGGACACAGTTACACGTTTCAAAAGGTGTACAATGTATATGGTGAAGCATATACTTCCACTTGGTTAATTTCCCAGCCATCTAGTGTTTCCTCTCCAGAAACACCTACTAATACCGAATTTGTGTCTCTTTCTAAATATTTGCCTTTTTTTTTTTTTTCTGTGGGTACTGGAGGTTGAACTCAGGACCTCACACGCCAGCAGGCACCCCTGCTGCTGAGCAATATCACCGGCCCTTTTGTTGGATGTGGGTTCCGGGAGTCGAACTCAGGACCTTGTGCTTGCCAGGCAGGTGCTTATACCGCTGAGCTGTCTCACCGGCCCGATATTTGCCTTTCAAGTCAACATAATTTAGCACAGTTTCTGGCTCCAGCACACTACTGAGAAAATAAATTTCCCAAGTCACCAAGTCACTAACTCTGAGAGATGTTCAAAACATTTTTCTCCCAGGACCTTCCCATAGCAATAAGCCCGTTGATTCTCGGTCTTTTGGGCAAGTTCAATCTCTTGTATTTGAAGGGGATTTGAAATCATGAAAGCTTGGGCTTAGGACTTATTTACTGGGTAAAATCATCCATACCTGCAGATTCAATTATCATCAGACATAACGGATTCATTCACATTCACATTGTAAACTCATGCTCAGATTCGTATCGATTTTTTAACTGCCCCATTCCTTGTTTACTGAGATAAAGCTTTGCGATGAGTTCACTGGTCCAGGCTAGCCGCAGAGTTGCAGTCCTCCTACCTCAGCCTACCGTGTGCCGGGATTACAGAGTGTAACACCGTGCATAGCTGGAAACTGTCTTATGGATATCATCAGAGAAATTTGATGCCACCTTAAAATTACCATGTACAAAAGTAAAGTCAAATTCTCTCCCAAACTTGCTCCACTCCTATTCTTCCTACCTTAGCCAACAGCATCACATTCTAGAATTCTCAGAACAATCTGCTGTTACTCATTTTATGAATATATGCTTGCAGTGAATAATGTTTATGGAGCTTTTGTGAATCTGGTACATGTATATAGCATGTCTTAATCCACTTTTTCGTTCCCTTCTCTTCCCCTTCCTCTCCTTCCCTCCATCTCCTGATCCCCTACCTATTAGAGAAAGATCTCTCTGATCTTCCCTCTTTTCCCCCTCTCCTTATCTCATTATGCCCACTGCTTTCAGAAGGCTCATTCCCTTTATCTGTTTAATGATTGTTCTATTTACTTCTTATACTATCTTCCTCTTTTGCCTATATTACAACAGTCTAAGGGTTCAATTTATGCTTCTCAATTCTGCATGTATTTGATAGACATGTTTCAAGGTGTTATTTTTCAAATTATAAACTATCACCCACCCTCCTTACAATGTCAGTGTGTTGCCTTTGTGGTTATGATGAAGTCAACACTCTAACATGGTTTATGAGGATCCACGTGACCCACCTCCTACATACAAAAACATTTCCAGTCAGTGTAAGAGCTGTGCAGGGCAAGTCGCCTCTTCTGAGGGACACGCTCCTCTGAGAATGTCTAACCATGGTTCAAGGTGGAAATTTTGTCTGATTCATTTCCTATCCACTGCCAACACATTGTAGAGTATCATCTGATGGAGAGAACCATCTTTCATTACTGGCTTTAAGCACAGAGGTCTCTAGACTCAACTCTTTCTGTAAGGGGAGCAAACCCCCAGATTCTCAGGTACATGTAAGTTACAACATCCTTATGAATCCTCAGTGAGCTTTGACTTACGTGCGATACCCTTCTTACGTTTTCATACTTGGCAATTTTATGCCATTTCTGTGAGGAAGTCTGCTATGTGTTAAGGTGTGTATAAACGTTTACACAGCATTCTTACAATCTGCTTCCCAGAACTCTCTAGTCTTTCTGGATAAATCCTGCTTGGACATGGTGTATCATATACCTAGCATAATTTTGGACTTAGCTTTGGAATGTTTTAATATATTTGCACCTAGATTGATGGGTGTGACTGCTTTATTTTTTTCCTTAGCTTTTCTTATACATTTTGAGATAAACATTGCATTTATCTTGTAGAATTGATTAAGTTCCTTTCCCACTTCCATGTTGTAGCATAATTTACGTAGTTGGAATATCTGTGTCTTGAGCTCTAGAATGGTTTAGGTAAAAAGGGATATCTGTTTTCTGAACTTCTAGTAAAACAATCTATGCTTTTGTATTTTGTTTGTGTAGTTTTTGTCTCTTATTTTAATATATGCTGAGGTTATGCTTTAGTACTACTAACTTATACTTTCAACTGAGAGTAACAGGGGCTGCATTTAATCTCCATCATGAAATCAGCAAAAAATCTTAAAATATATGAAGCACTGATTTGTAGATACTGATCATTGGACAATAAAGAACAATGAGCCTGAGAGATGGGACATAAAAATGAGAGAACCTCATAATTGCCACAATTTCCCACCTGAAGCACACGGAGCCCAAGCAGAGGAGAGCGGCCAAACTGAGTTCAGACAGAGTTGGGGGCCCCGAGGGATACGGGGCCTGGAATTCAGAGCAGTGTGCAGGAGAATATTGCAGTGGGAGGTGATTTTCTGTGTCTACAAACATAGAAACAGGAGAGGAGATACTATGCATGACTTTATGCCACTCTGTGCAACTTAGATAAAACAGGCAAATTCCATGAACTATGAGCTGTAGAAACTCAGTGAAAAAGATATGCACTCCGATTGGTCCTATACCGACCAATGAAATTTAATTTAGGTTAGGAACTTCTTACAAAGAAGCCTTAGGGCTTCACCGGTGAGTTCTGTAACAACATTTAGGGAAGCACTACCAAGTCTTCTGAAAAAATCAAAGAGGAAAGAAAATATTCTCACTTATTTCATGAGGTCAGGGTGAGAGTAATATTTTATCTTTGTTGAGTTAGAATGTATTTTGAGGTTTACTGGGATTTTCAAAATGATAATGCCATAGAATTTTGCCAGCACTGTTCTAGCTAGAGTTGTTTCTTAATTTTCTTTTTAAAATATAATGCTCTTGGAATTTTGGTGTAAATAGGCCAAAAGACTTTTACTGGAAAATTTCAGTGGTGAGTTGTATTTTGATGGATTTAAATCTGAAATTTTTTCTATTGTCCAAAATATTTTGAGGTTTTAAAATGTCTTAAAAGTGTATTTAAATGCTTGTATTACTTGTGAAAGCCAACATTAAACTCCATATATTCTATCATAAAAATATGAAATATTGAATAAAATTAAAACTATTTTTGGTTCATTAAAGTTTAAGTCAATCACAAAACAGCTTATTATTTCTAACCTAGCTTGAAACTGGTGTACTCTGTTTCTTTTAGATTTCTCACTTTTATATAATCTTAAAATATTTCACATTTTATTAAAAGAAACAAAATGAAGTGATATTCCTCTAAACGTTTCTTAACATATGGTCATCTAAATTATAGTTGTGAATATTAAAAAATAGCAACTTTCATTGATAATTTATTCAGATAATAGCCACATAGTTTATTCTCATTCTACAACAATAAAGAAACACCAAAAATGTTTATAGTTGTAGAACTATCTCTTGGATAATTCTAGAACATGAGTACAGTATTATAGTGATAGTAAATATACAAGGACATACTGTATACTATTTACTATAACAAGGTAGGTTCATTAATCTACTACAACATACTTAAGTTGACATGCATACTCATTTGATGCATGTCATACTTTTTCACAAATTCTCAAATATAATTTACATATGAGATTTTAAACACTACTTTGGTAAATTTTATCGGTGTTTTATTTTTGGCGAGTTAAATATGACATAGATAAGTCAGATCTGATATGTTAAAGACATAAATGAAAATTTGGGGAAAGAGTTTGTTTCTGGCAATTTTAACTGGGTGGAAGTACTTCTAAATATCTTTTTTTTAGCATAGGATTTATTACGTATTCAAATACAACTCCTGAGGCAAAATGTTCTAATTTTTCCATCTTCATAGAAAGCCAGGATTTGGGAAGCCTTGGTTGTCATTAGAACAGGCAAGTTCTAATGGAATAACAGCACCAACAGGCCTTTTGTGTCCATGTTTTTCCTAGCACACATCTGCTCTCCAACAACAAATAGAGGTCACTTTGGAATATAAGCATCATATTTAGAATGGATCACATTATGTAAATCATTATTAATCTCATTATTTTTAAGAGTAGCAAGAATGTCATTCAACAATTAATTCAGTCTTATACGGAAATAAGTATTTTTCAAAACTTATATCACTGCTCCAATCCTTCCTCGGAGATACATATATATATATCTGGATTATATATATATAATATATATATATAATATCTGGCAATCTGGATTGCCAGATTGTATAGTATTTCTCTTTTTAATTTTTCAGGAACTTCCACATTATTTTTTATAGGGGCCATACTAGTTTACATTCTATATATATATATATATATATATATATATATATATATATATCCTCTCAGGATAGCTGAGGCAGGAAAATCTCCGTGAGTTCAAGGCCAGCCTGAACTACATAGTGAGACCCTGTCTCAAAACAACCAAAAAGAAAAAAATAACCAAAACCTTGTGCTATAATATTATTTTTTAAATGACTGCTAAAAGTTCTACAGGTATGTTCTTCACGTATATGAATTTTTTTTTGTTTTCAAAATAACATTTTAATACCTACCCTTTTCAAAATTACAAATAAAATTGTATATGCTTATGGGATACAATGTGATGTTTTCATATATGTATATGTGATGGAGTATCTAATTAACATACACATAACCTGTCATTGTTATCACTTTTTTGGTGATGAAAGTGTCTCAAATCTACTCTTTTAACCATTCTCCAGTCTCTCACACATTCATCTTAATGACAGTCACCATGTTGTACAGTGCACCTCTTAGATTTCTTTTGTCTCTCCTCTGACCAACATCTCCTAACCCTCAGCAATCACCATTCTACGCTTTGTTTCTGCCCATTCTCCTTTGTCACATTCTGCATGCCGCAAGATCATGCAGTAGAAGTTTCTCTGTGCCTCACTTACTTCACCCAACACAGTGTATCCCAGGTTCAGCCACGCTGTCACAGCGTCAGGATTCCTTTCTTCTTAGGCTGAATGGTGTCCCATTGTCTGGACATGCAGACAGACCACACTGTCTTTAATTGTCCACTCACGGATGACCATATAGGTTGACCTCACATCTTGGCTACTGTGAGTACCACTGCAGTAACTGGGAGTGAAGACACAACTGACTTCATGGCTTTAGGTTAGATATTCCATAGTGGGATTGCCAGATCATACAGTATTTCTCTTTTTAATTTTTTAGGAACTTCCACATTATTTTTTATAGTGGCCATAGTAGTTTGCATTCTATCAGCAGTGTACAAATGTTTCCAAATTTTATCCAAATTCCCAGCACTGCTTGATATCTTTTTTTTTTTTTAATGTGGGTACCGGGAGTCGAACTCAAGACCTCGTGCTTGCCAGTAGGTGCTTGTGCCACTGAGCGATATCACTGGCCCCTTTTTTCCTTTTATGTGGGCACCGGGAGCCGAACTCAGGACCTCATGCTTGCCAGGCAGGAGCTTATGCCACTGAGCTATCTCGCCAGCCTGATAACTTTTTTGTATAAGAGCCATTATTGCTGGAGCAAGGAAATATCTCATCACACTTATAATTTTTATTTCCTTGATGATTAGTGATGAGCATTCTTTTATATTCCTGTTTTTGGCCATTTATATGTCTCTTTTTGATACCACATTTCTCTCTTTTCTATGTGGAATCTAAAAAAGCTGATCCCATAGAAGGAGATAGTGTAATGGTGCTTACCAGAGGCTGGTTGGGGGAGAGATTCAGGAGACATTGGTCAAAGTATGTATGATTACAGTTCCACGGGAAGAACACATTTCAAGAGAGCTTTTGCACAGCAAGTTGAATACCATTGATGATACATCTTACTCTCGAAAAACATAAAGAGAGTGAACAGTGTTCTCTTTACAAAAATGATAACCATGTAAAGTACTGTGTGTTGAAATTAGCTAGATTTGACTATTCCGCAATGTGTATATTACTTCAAAATATCATGCTGTACACAACAAAAAAATATTATTTTCCATTACAAAAAAGCAGTGTTTTGGTGGGAAGCTCGCAACACCAGCTTGATGATGATAATTCCTCAAAGAGGCCATGTTGCATGTCAAGCGGATCAATACAGATTAATTCTATTTTGGAAATGGAGATAAATAAAAGAACAGATTAATAAACATGAGCATAACATTTTGAAAAATGAGGAAGTTTGTTTCAGTGACTGAGTCAGAATATTTCATTAACAAAATGCACATCTAATTATGTGTTTTGAACACTATTGTGCACAAAATGGGAAAATAGTAAAACTCATTGCTAGTCTACAGATGTTTTGACTAATTTTTAAACTGTACACAGAAACTGTTGATGCCTCTGTCTATAAACCGTCTGCCATATTTTATTAAAACATCTGCCAATTCTGCCTAGAAAAATGTTGTGAGATTAAATGGATTTAACCTAAATGCAAATTATATAAATTGAGTTTGTAGTTGATCAAAGAAAATAAAGTATATACGTTTTCTTTACTATTAATGTATGTTGGAAGCAGCACAAGGAAGTGTAAATTTTCTACATGCAACACATTTCTTCCTTTTCATCCTGTGAAAAATTTCCCCTTTCTGACCCTATCTTGTTCTCACCTGCTTATATTATGCTGGCTTTGCAGAATCAAAGCTTACAGAACCATTCTGTCCTTAAATTTTAATATAACTCACATGGCTGGTAACTCCAAAAGACTTGAAAAATCTAGCTGAAGTCAAAAACTTTTATAAGTATAGTGGCTTATCGCATGGAAATATTCTATGCTGCTGGTAAAGGGCCCGATTAGGAGGTAGATCCCTCCCCACTTGTCTATTTCTTATCATGGATCTCGCCTGTGGCTGCTCACGTTTGCCCAAAGGCGTACATTACTGCAGCCTAGTGCTGATGGAGCTCCCAGTCTGTCTTCCTCTGCCCTGATCGACCTCACTCAGATGGTCTCTAACTGGATGGCTTCGGCTACTGGCTCTATCACTTGACACACTGTGTGTATCTTGGCTGTTTGATGGCTCCTCTCCCCAGCCTCAGGACAGTATGAGTCCTCCAGATACCGAGTCACTGCACACCTTTGCCTTTATGCAGCAGGTGGTCAAATCCCGTTCTCTGAGTCTGAGACCCTTTCCGTCTCCCTGATCTGATGTCCGCTTCAACGGCTGGTGAGAACTTCTGCACTCCAATTTCCTTCCAAACCCTCACTTGTGAAGTTGTTTATGGTCCATTTTTCTTTCCTGTGACTACGAAGCTAACTGTCTCCAGGAATCTAAAGATTTGTTTGCATTCTCTGTTAATTCACTCTGTTATTCTGCTGTCTCTACACTACTGTCCAATTTATGTCCTATTGGGCATAGTTCTTCTCTAAGGTACCTTGAAAATTTCCCAATCTATGCCACACAAACACAGAAGCAATCTCCTCTGGTCTAGACTTCTGAAACACTCACTTGTTTCTTGCGTTCTCTCTTCCCGCATTCCAGTTTTGACTTAGACATTGGAGGAGTATGTGTATCTGAAGTTCTATCATCCCCCTTCTGTCTTCAGAGTTGCTGGGAAACAAAAGACAACCTTTCTTACCTAGTGATACTTTCCTTCTCTTTTTCTGTGCCCCTCTCCACTTGAAACTGCTTTCTTAAAAGGCTGTGTCTGCTTTGTTCATTTCTATTTCTTCAGTGCCAGAAAGGCCAGGCACATAGTAGGTTCTCTGGCACAATTTATTCAATGAATGAATAAAATTAAATGAGAGAAATTATATAACAGTTCTGTGGTCTCTAAAATGGCTCCCGGTGATCCCTGCTTCCTGATATTCACTCCTGTATTTGTTGGCTTTCTCATTGCTAGGACAACATATCTGACACCCATAATTTAAAGGAGGAGAGGTTTAATTTGGCTCATGATTTCAGAGGTTTCAGTCCATGGGTAGTGAGCGCCAAGGCAGAAACATCATGGATGAAAGGTGTGGTGGAGCCACATAAAAATCACTCCAAAACTTTGGGGTTTAAAACAAAGAGTGCTTATTCCTCACAATCTGTGAGTCAGAATCAATCCACTTTAGCTGGGTCCTTTGCATAAGATTCTCCCACAAGAGTCATCAAGATGGCAGATAAGAATTAAATTTGAAAATGAGACTGAAGAAAGACCCACCTCTAAGCCCTTCATGGGGCTGTGCACGAGCACCAGGCCTCTGCTGGCTGTTGGCTAGAAACATCCTATCCTTGACAATGGGCTCTTTTCAGGTCTGTTCACAAAATTACAACTTCCTTTCCCAGAGTGAAAGGAGAGAGAGGGAGAGAGAGCAAGACAGTGAGTGAGAGAGAGAGAGAGAGAGAGAGAGATAGAGAGAGAGTGAGAGCAAGTCACTCCCTTTGGAACCTAACCTTGGAAATGATAGCCCATCCCCATTGCCAGACTGTCGTACCTGACCATAGGTCCAACCCACAAAATAAGGGCAGGGAATTACACAAGGACATCATGTTGGTTAATTTTGATTGTCAACTTGATAGGCTTGAGAGATACCTAGGAGATTAATAAAGCACATATCTGGGTATGTCTGGGTGGCTTATGAGTGTGTGACATTGGGGACAATCTCTGGTCCCTCTCCCCTTTCTCTTAGGTACTGTTTCCCTGCTTTTCCATACCACCAAAGCACTTGATTGTAGCATTAAGAACCAAGAGTGCTGAGACTTGATAGGCTGCTGGATCATGTCGTTACAGAAATGACCTCACCCGGCACTCACTTGATAATTCATAACACATTTCCCAGCATGGGAAGACTGTTGCAGACTCCGTTGAGAATTACCCTACATATCTAAGTTGTAGTAACTGAAGAGGAGTGGGGGGGAGACTTGACACCTGATGTTTTTTCAGGGTCTTTAAAAATGTCATCAACTTGGGCCGGTGAGATGGCTCAGCGGCATAAGCGCCTGCCTTGCAAGCGCGAGGGCCCGAGTTCGATTCCCGGATCCCATGTAAGAAAAAGGGGCCGGTAATATCGCTCAGCGGCACGGGTGCCTGTTGGCGCGCGAGGTCCTGAGGTCGACCCCCCGGTACCCACAAAAAAAAAAAAAAATGTCATCAACTTTTAAATGTATTTATATTAGCTGCAGATGTAAGTTTAGATTGAGAAATATTCTGACATTCCCAGAGCATGCTAACAACATAAATATTTACTGATATCACCTTCAGCTTTTTTGTTGCCTAAGGATTGTATGTGAGCAACTAAATAAATACCTGAAGTTCAGTAAGAGTTTTTAAGGATTTGATATCTAAGTCCCACTCAAGAGTTATTTGAAGAGTTTGAGTACCTGAAATGCATATTAAAAACATAATTTATTTTAAGTTTTTTTTTCCAAATTGTTTTCCCTGGGGATTGTTGCCTTGCACAGGTACTTCTCATGTTTTGAAACCTGGTTTGTATGTCTCTTAAGCTTAAAATATTCTTTACCCAAAGAACAAAAGTCAGTGCCATTCTGGGTGGTGGTGTTAATGGCTGATATTAAAGGAAAAATGATTAATGACACCTCTTAAAGGATTAGGCAGGCTTTATTAGACAGGGGTCATAGCGATAGTGTAGGGACCGCTGCGACAGCATCCTGTAGTAGAGGAGGGAGACTGAGCTTGACTCAAACTCCCAGCAGAAAAAGTGGGGATTTAGGACCAAGGAGCAGGGTAGGGGTAACTTAATGGAAATTTAGTAAGTGGAAGCATCAGGACTAAGAAGAATCTTTGCTAGATTCCCTCAATAGAATTCTTACTGTAAGCAGGAAAAGGTAATAAGGTACCAGAAGGGGTGAAATGACAAGGGTAGGGAATGATTGGTAAACTGACTTAACATTCTTATTCAAACTGAACCCTACAAAAACAGAGAGGAAAGCCCAAGGACAGGACCTAGTCATAAAGGACTCAGAGGAACCTCTCTCAAATTTGGTAAAAAGAAACGGTCTTTGGACAAATATAGGTACAGCCCTGATCAATTCCTTTATTTACCAAATTTTTTCTTAGTACCTATTATGTCTGATGCAGAAATAGAAGTAAATATGAAGACAATTTTATAATCTAGGGAAAAAGCTTGGCAAGTACGCAATCTGATCAAATAGCATAATAAGTACTAAAGGGAGCAACTATAGTACAGTAGGAAATGTCACTGTCTCCCTACCCATCCCCTAAAAAAAAACTGGCTTCAGTTCCCCCAGTAAGTCTGAACATCTTCTCCAAATGTGTGCTATCCACTCAAAAGCTGGAGCAAAGCGGAAATTGGTCAGATGAGGAAGAAGCAATAGACTAGAAGGTCATCTCAAGAGAATAGCTTGTGTGGACGCCTACCAGCGTGGAAAAGCCTAGCCCATGAAGCAATTGATGGATATCGTTTCAGTCATCTTGAAAGATAGTATGAGGAGATAAGTATATAGCAGTCTAGAAAAAGATGAGTTTAGAAAATAAATAGATGCCCATTGAAGGACTTCTGAAGCCAGACTATAAAATAGCAGTCTAGTTAAAAGCCTCTCATTCATCTTCTAAATGGAGGTTGGAGCAGAGTTCTGCTGCCTGCATAAGGCTAATCTGCAGCATACGTGGCCCATCTGCCTGGTACACTTTCCACTCAAATATTGCTTTGTTCTTCTCTGGGACAAGGTTTTCCTAACTTCTGCTTGGTTCATGTCCACTCACATCCCTGGGCCACTCTCTGGACTTCCACATTTCTCTACATTTGGTTGGACACTGTTTCATAGTGCTTTCTAGCACCTCTCTCCTGAACCCTCTCTGCTGGTTAATTTACTCCCTCAAGAGCACCTTGGATAGAGACTTTGACCAGAGTTAGGCTAGAGCAGACATTTCCACATCTGTCCTGAGGAATATTCACTTCACACGAGAAGAAGGTTCTGGAGCAAATACACTGGGAGAGTGCTGCATGGGAACAGGTCTGCAGGGGACCCCAGAAAACTTGGTCATAGCTCCACAGCCACACAGGCAGGGGCTGCACGTGAAGCCATCCACACCTTGGCGGAACATCTGGAGGTCTTCCTGGACACGAATGGATGGGACAGCAAGCCTGTCTCTCACTTACCTGCCTGTGTCCCCGCAGAGGCCCTCGTGAGGCCTACTCTCCCTCCTTCCCAAGTCCTGGTGAGATGTAGGGCTTTCTGTTCTCACCCTGAATGGAGTTACTGGTTCAAGAACCATTTAGCTGGAGTCTAGAATTTTCTTCTCAGCAATGGAGTAAGCCATAACACTCTGGTCATTGGGCCTCTCTTATTTCAGTGTCTTTTGTCGTTGTGTCGTCAAGGACTGCAGATGACTCCTTTGGTTACTGTTCCTTTGGCTGTGTGAATTATCATCATCTGCACTTACTTTGGTCTGTCACATCTTTACCAGTAAAGTCAGTCAGACTTTGGCCTGGCCTTGTCTTGTGCTCGTGTTTGACCAACTGCTGTCACCATGTACCCTTTGGAAGCTTGTAAGGTAGAGAATCTGAGGAGTATAAGAATATATTTCCTTGCCTTTGTTCAAGTGTTTCTCAACTCACTCACTCAACTTTGTTGAATTTAAATCCTTCCCACACAAAATCCTTCCCACAATCACATAGATCATACTCTTAGAATCACTGGACAAACTTTGCTTTGGAGTTAGTGTTATTATTTATTATTTTTTTTGAAAGAGTTCTTCCATCCCAGCTGTCTTCTCTAACACCTTTTTGTGGCTTGTGCTACTACTGCTTCCTCACACAAAGTTCAGTCATTTCCTTCCTTCTCCCTCCTACATTTCACATACACACACCATCTGAACACAGATTTCATTTAATTGCACGAAGACATATGAGTTCCTTCATTTTCACTTTCATCTTTCAGAGCTCAATTATTTTCACATCAGAATTTCCTTTTCCTTGTTAATTAGAATATATAGATAGATATATCAGATTCAGCTTACTTTCAAATCCTCACCTGTTCTAGCAGCAAAATGATCATCATCTTTCACAGATGAAGTTAAATATTATATATATTAATTACAGACAATTTTAAAAGTACTGCTAATAACTCTTCCTCTTTCTTCCCCTCTTCTCTTTCCTTGCTTTTTGTGAAACAAGGCTTCAACTCTTCAGAAGAAGCAGAGCAAAATGGACATGTGTATGGAGGTGGGGAAAGCAAGGGTTCTCTTGGCCTAGAGAGGGGTTTTGGAACTTGGTAAGGCTGAGCGGGGAACGCAAACTGGAGAAAGCTTCCCGTAAGAAATGAGCGAGGATTCTGCAGAGGAGGTGCCCAGTCCTGGGTGTTGATGGCTGCCTAAGGTGAAAATGGTGCCTGTGTGGTTGGGTAGTGGCCTGTCCAGGTTTTGAGGCCCTCAGGGGACCAGGACGGCGTGGCAGAGGGGAGGAGTCTGAGCAGAGATGGGAGCGGTAGGAGGACGAAGGACGTCCACCTGGAAAGGGCGAAGGGCACGGCGCGTCAGACCCTGAATGCAGGGAAGGACGGCGCCGGAGGGCGCAGGCTCAGGACGCTGCAGCCCCAGCACGCGGAGGCGCTGGGAGGTGCGGGGGTTCGGAGGCGCCAGCGAGATGGGGCTTGCGCAGGCCACTTCTGGATGCGTGTTCAAGCCCAGGAGGGGTCAGAATGTGGTCAGCACCAGGAAGACGTTTACCTGAGAAAGCAGCCGCGTTCAGGGACCTGGCGGGGTAAGGACAGCACACCGGGCGGGGACAGGTAGGGACGCAGTGGGAGATGGTCTGTATGCAGCAAGAGCTGTCAGGTCACACACACTCTAGAAAAACAGGTGCCTACTATCTCATCGGAGAATGAGAGTCGCAGAAAAAGGTTGCAAATATGGAAATGAAGAAAACCAAAGTGAGATCTGTGCTGCTGGACCAGAACTGGAAATACCGGTTTTCAAGTTAGAGAATAGATGAAGATGTATGTATTATTTGGAACTTAAAGTTATCACCAGAAGAACTATAGCCGTGTGTGAAAAGTGAAAGGTCCATTCTATTTCCAAATAGTCATCAAAATTCCCCCACCCTCATTTTCAGTTTTACAGAGGCAAATTCCATTTATCACTTACTTAAAACCAAAACTTTCTCTTTTATTTCCTTAAA
Source organism: Erethizon dorsatum (assembly GCA_028451465.1). Taxonomy (NCBI): domain Eukaryota; kingdom Metazoa; phylum Chordata; class Mammalia; order Rodentia; family Erethizontidae; genus Erethizon; species Erethizon dorsatum. The sequence goes on along the minus strand of CM051830.1, from coordinate 56,790,488 downwards.
TTCAATTTTTACATTCGCTGCTCTAAAGTGAATGTCTGCATTTAACTCACTGCCATTGGAATTTTTTGTAAACACTCAGGAAAACTTTCTCGTCTAGAATAAAAAGGTACAATTTTTTTTTTAACTTTTACTAGTACACCTTTGCAGTAGATAATGATTACATTCACCGTAGGTAATTGTACATGTACATAACACATTTCAGCTCCCTTCTCTTTCCTCATCTCTCCACCCCCTTTTAATTTTTGCAGCATCAGATTCATTCGTTTATCTTATAAGACCTTATAAAGTTAATTATCATGCATACAGATTGAAAACCACAATAATAGGCCAAAGGACATATAAAACATGTAGGGCTATTATACTAAATCAAGGTACACTTTTGTATACATTGTCCATATTGGATTACAATACCTTTGTTTTCTTTCTCTATATTCCTATTATCTGTCATTTATTTTGTTATATGTATATATTATATATATTCATATGAGAGAAACCATGCGATATTTAAGTGTGTGTGTCTGAGTTTCTTCACTTAACATTGTGGTCTCAATGCATCCATATTCCTACAAATGCCTCAAGTTTACCTTTTTATGGCAGAGTAGTACTCCATCATGTATAAATACATTTTTAATATTTCATTCATTTGTTGATGGACATGTAAACTTGTTCCAAGATTTAGCTATTCAGAATTGCACTGCTATAAAAATGGGTATGTATACATTACTGTGGTACGGTATCTTTAATCTTTTTTGAGAAGCTACCTAAAAGGGGAATAGCTGGGTCAAATGGAATTTCTATTTTTAGATTTTTGAGGAATCTCCATACCGATTTTCATAGTGGTTATATCAGTTTACAGTCCTACCAACAATGGAGAAAAGTTCCTTTCTCCCCATATCTTCACTAGCATTTATTATTGGCTGATTTCTTGATGGTAGCCATTCTTTCTCAAGTGAAATGGAATTTCAGTGATTTAATTTGCATTTCTTTTTCTTTCTTTCTTTTTTTTTTTGTGAGTACCGGGGGTCGACCTCAGGACCTCACGCGCCAGCAGGCACCCGTGCCGCTGAGTGGTATCACCGGCCCTTTTTTCGTACGTGGGTACCAGGAGTAGAACTCAGGACCTCGCACTTGCCAGGCAGGCGCTTATGCCACTGAGCCATCTCACCGGCACCTAATTTGCATTTCTTGAATGGCCAGTAATGTTGAACATTTTTTCACATATTTATTTGCTGTTTGTACTTCTTCATCTGAGAAGTGTCTATTCATTTCCAATGCCCATTTTTAAATTGGCTTTTTAAATTTGGGGGCTTTCAGTTTTTGAATTCTTTATATATTGTAAATACTAGTCTTTTGTCTGAGATGCCCATTACAATTGAGCATTTGTTCTTCCTACACAAACTAACACTTCTTATAGATCCTGGGCTCACTCAGGATGGTAGAAATGGTGCTATTATGGAACCTCTGTGTTAGCCAACTTTTTGGCACTGTGACAAAATGCCTGACATATACAACCTGAAGGAGAAAGTTTATTTTGATCCATGGTTTCAGAGGGTCCAGTCCATGATCAGCTGGCTCCATTTCTTTGGGCTTAAGGTGAGACAGAATGTAATACTGGAGGGTGTGGTGGAGCAGAGCTGCTCAGCTCATGGTGCACAGTAGGCAGAGATGGAGGAAGGGCCTGGAGATGAGATAGAGCCTTCCGGGTTGCACCCCCAGTAACCTACTTCCTTCAACCAGGATCCATTTCTAACAAAACATTCAACCGTGAACTCCTCAGTGGATTAATCCATTGATGCTGTTATCACCACTATGACCCAGTCATCTTTCAAAGCCCATTTCTGAGCCTGTGAGCCTTTGTGGGTACATTTTTGATTCAACCCATAATTCCCTCCATTACAATTTTTTTTTTTTTTTTTTAGAAAATCTCTATTCTACCTGTTTGAACAGTGATTTATCTTTTTATCAACTGGTGAGGAGTCAGCCGCACTTGAGCAGTTTAAGAGAGAGTTTTTGGTGACACGTGATGGCATAAGTAGTGGTAATTAAAAAAATGTATATACAACTTTTTCATTAATAATCCTATAAAGAAATGAACTTCAACTTTCAAAAGTTAGACTCCAGAATTTGCACAGTGACATGAGGAGAGCAACCATTCAATTTTATAATGTTAGATTTATATTTTCTTTTACATGACTATAATAGATTAGAAGATAAATGGCATTTCAATAGAGTCTAGTGGGTGAGTTTTACAAAGGCACATGGACATCTTGGTCACTGACCAGATAATAAGGACATTTGGTTAGTATCTTTCATTGTGTTGACATTGACCAATGTAAAACTGTGCATACAATAATGGCTCAAAATAAATGAAAGCTGCAGATTTTAATTAGTTATAAAATGTTTAATTATGTAATCAGTATTTTCTGATTAAATTGATGTTTAAGGATAAAAGACTCAGACTTGAAAATGAATATTACAGCTACAAATGTATAATATCTGTATGTATATGTATATACTTATATAAAAACTTTTAATCATATGAAGTTTTTACAACATTTACCAAGTCATTAAATGTTTTTTGAAACAATAAATAATTTTAATATTTAGTCAAAGGTAAGTAGGTGTTTTAGAATAGAGTAAAATCACTTTATTATGTAAAACGTGGTCAATAATAATAATGTACTATATATTTTGAAATATTGAGAGGAAATTCCAAATGTCTCATCCTAAAACAATAGTAAGTGAAAAGATGGATATGTTAATCATCTTGTTTATTCATTCTACATTGTATGCATACATCAAAACATCATGGTCACATCCCTTTAATGTATATAATTGTGATTTGTCAATTAAAATAATATTATTTGAGAATAAACTGAAAAATTGGGCAATTTATTTATAGAAAGATAATGATAATATTCCAAATGTTAAATGAGTGAATATATTTAAGGTGCTTAAATCTGTGCTAGCATATTAAGTGCTATATTAAATTTCATGTCTTTTTTTTTGCAAGTTAAGAGCTATTTTCATAAAACTGTCAGCAAAGAAATTGTAGAGACTGATCCTTTCTTTCTTGAAGGATTTGATTAAGTGCTTATTGAAACTGAAATTATCAAGAGTCCAGCTCTTTTTTCCAAGTTTAGGTCAAAAAGTTTTATATCTTTCAAGTATGGAAACTGCTACATAGAAAAATATTAATTATCCCCAATACTTCTTGTACAAAAGGGCAAAAAGATCACACATAATTGATTTAAAAGTGTTTTTACCAGATAGGTACAGAAGTTGTATATAGAAGATATGAATATGTATAAAGTTGTAAGACTATAAACTAATTCTAATCTTTAGTGATAAAACTTTGTAAACATAAGGACTGAGATTGCTTAGCCAGATTATTTTATTTTCCAGATAATGAAATAGTCAATAAAGGGAACAATATTTTAAGAACATGTTAGATAAGTTCTGGGGTTTAGATCAGTGCTTTTTTCATTACAACACATTGCCATGCAATTGGGTTCTTTTTTTTAGTTACCATGTAACCCTTTCAGAGGAAAGGAGAACTTGTAAATATTACTCATTTTATGAACTATAACTCTAATTTTTAACTTCTTAAAATAATAAATTCATAATATATATGAAAATTATAAATGTATTATATAGTATTTGAGCAATATGTAAAAGTTTCAAAAACTGAAGCCCTATATTCCAAAATAATCATTAATAGAAGATTTGTATACTTTCATGTATCTTTCTAAATTAAATACATATGCAAAATTAGATGGTAGCACACACAGAAATTATTTTATATATACATATATATATATGTTAGTACAGCACTTGTATATATTATTAAATGTATTTAAATTTAATTTGGATTTAACTTGAAAAGTGAGCTGATTTGTAGCTAGAGGAGTTGTTGAATTGTAACCTTCCTTCTGGAAACTTAAGTTCCTAATTTTGACTTCTGTGGTGGTTGACTAAATTTTATTATCGCAGTATTGGGGGATCTTGGTTGCAAATGTAGAAAGTGATGAAGGGAGAGGAGAGAATGAATTTGTTGTAAGGGTATTCATTAATTCAGTAATCTATAGAATGAGTGTAGAAACAATTCAGGCAGGCATCAGGGGAGTCGAGACGCTGCTGCACGATCGGCTTCCTGTGCATCGAACTCTGTGGCGGCTGGACCCTTGCTGTCACCTTGATCATTCACATGATTAGACGCGTTTTGCAAGGCTGGTAGACTTCGTTACCCTGCACATTTATGCCCATGCTTCTGAAAACTCATTACCATATATCCATATATCGCTCCTTCTTTCTTAACACCTATAAAGTATTAAATGTCCCTATCCCAAACACTACAATCAGTATGCATAGCTGCAGACAGGAGCGTTTGGGCCACATTTATCGCACATGTCCGTACTGCACCTGTCAGAGAATGGGGAAAGCGACCAACTCAGTCTTTATATTCTACTAAGGAAGAACGTAAACAGATCCCACCCACCTAAGATTTATTTAAAATAGGAAGTGGGTTCAGGGATTAGATATCCAAATTGACAATTTTCCACCGAAGTAGTCATGTTGCTTTGGTTTTGAAGGTCTGTAATACCTTATTTTAGAGGTACTACAGAACATTGCCAGAGAATTTTGCCTTCCTCTTCCAGTTAAGTTTCTGGAGGTGTGGGTAAGCTGGAGAGCCTACCCGTTATTTCATTTTCTCAACTTTATTTCTTTTAAGTTTAAGTCAAGAAGTTTCACATTTTCCATAACTAGTTCTTGCAGATAAATTTTGACTCTTTTTGCTTTTCATTCTCTCTTTCAATTCATTAAGTTACTGAAAAGTTTGTGATTTATCTTCACACTGCTATTTTCACTGAGAATGTTGGTCCTTTAAGAATTGTGTATTGCATTCACTTCATACAATTGCAAGTTAACTTTGCTTTATATTTAGAGTTTGAATATTTATAGTCAGGTCTCAATATACTTGATAGCCCGGTCTTCACCTTTTCTTTTTTTGTTAATGCATTATGAGTATGAGGTACATACTTAAGTGTTGGAATTTTCTTTTGGGAGGCTATGCAATCAAATGCTTCCTATAATATATTCTAAAGAATTGAGGACATAACATTGCTTTCTCCTATAACTGAGAAATGTAGATTATACACTGTGTCTCAGGTCTTTTCAGGTTTGACATATCTTTATTGATAAGTCTGGCGACCTTTAACAAGTGTCTACCATTTGTAGAATGTCCTTAGTCTTTATACATTTACAAAGTTTTCTTTAAACATAGCCTTTATTAAATAACTTAAAAAGGAAGTTGCCTTTCCTTCCTGTACTCTAAAAAGTGCTTTCCACTTACTGACTACTCTAAGAATACTTCTATTGGCTTCAGCTTTCTATAAAAACACTAACCTCAATGCCATTGACCTACAAATTCCCCTTCCAAATGCTTTTTAGACTTTCAACAAATAGCTTTATGTTAGTAGTATGCCTCAAAATGTTGTCTAGATCATTTGTCCTAACAAAGGTTGTGAATCTGTAGAATATTTCAAATAAATTTTAATATTACTTTAGGATGCAAATTAGCTATATTTTTTGGCTTTAGATTTCACACATTTCTTTTTTTTTTTTTTTTTTTTTTTTGGTGGGTACCGGGGGTTCGACCTCAGGACCTCGGGCGCCACCAGGTGCCCGTGCCGCTGAGCGATATCACCGGCCCCTTTTTCGTATGTGGGTTCCGGGAGTCGAACTCGGGCCCTCGCGCTTGCCGGGCAGGCGCTTAAGCCGCTGAGCCATCTCACCGGCCCCAGATTTCACACATTTCAAAGCTAAGTTACATTTATTGTGATGACTCTTTTGATGAATTAGCTTGGCAAGTCTATGGCCCCGAGGTGTTCAGTCAAAAAGAACTCTAAGGCTTTAATGTGGCAGCAATTTGCATGTATAGCTAAAATCCCAATCAGTTGACTTAAGTAAGAGAGATGCAAGAAAGACTTTCTTGTATCATCTGGGTGGGCCAGACTTAATCAGAGAGAGAGAGGATGAGGACATGTACAGGGCTTTGGTGCCTATTGAGACTCACTATGGAGCTATGTTCTGGTCTGTGTCTGAGGAGATACACTTTGTGATCTTTTGATCTTTTATTTCTGATTGCCCGTTGTATGGTTTTGAACTTGCTTAGCCAGACTCCTTATAATAAATACCTTTCTGCATCTTCTACTGGGTATGCTTCTCTGGTTATTTTTCATTTTACAATCATTTCTTTAGAAGTTTATGATAATGTGACAAAAGTGAAAAATGATCTGCTAGTATTTATGCAAAAAGAAAATGATTAAAACTGTAGAAGGGTTACTTTTGAAACAGTGTTTCAAGAGCTGTACAGTCTATTTGTGAAATCAAGTAGTTTTGAAAACTGCTTCCAAAATAATGGTATTGCCCACTATTTTAAGAATTACAATTTAGAGGAAAAATCTTATTATATAATCCCTGATGTTCAAATTATACCCTAGAAGTTCTAAGTGTAGGCAGAAACTTGCTACTCTAATGAGAGATACTAATAAAAGGCAAAAGCAGAGGGCTTGTGGGGATGGGGCACTGGGTCTGTCTCTACTTCTCCTAAATAATTCCTTACCTAATTTACATATGGTGTGATTATGTATGACTTATCTAAAGAAAGCTAGTGGTTTAAAAAGCACTTATTTAACATGCTCACACACACACATATATGCAACACGAAGCCAAAAATTTTAAATGTCCAATCCTCACATCTAGTAGAAGTAGAGAATTAGAATTCAAATCTGGTTACAAACCAAGACCACATTATCTGAGAGTAAAATTCCTACCCCTGCTTGTTTTCCATCTTTTGCTTTTATTCTGTGAGTATTTTTTTGATTAGATGAGTTTCTTGAATGCAAGAGACTGTTGGATTCCGTTTTTGATCCAGTCTGCCCATCTGTGTCTTTTATTTGGGAAGCTGAGGCCATTATACTGAGAGACATAATTGAGAGGTATATTGAGTAATTCCTCATATTGCACACTCTGTTGGTGAGTCCTTTGTTTTTCTTTCCCTTATTTGCCTTGCTCCGTGTATTCATTCCTTCCAGAATTTTCACTCTGTTGGTTTTGTAATATCTGTCTACGATATTCTTGAGTATTTTCTAGAGTGCTGGTTTGGTATTTATAAATCTCAAGTTATCCTTTTTCATGGAATGTCCTATTTCTCCACTTATTTTGAAGGAAAGTTTCACTGGATATATTAATCTGTGTGGAAAGTTATTTGCTTTTTAGGGCTTGAAATACTGTACTTCAAGTTCTGAGCTTTAAAGTTTGTGTTGAGAAGTCTGCTGTAATTCAAATGGTTTTACCTTCATATGTGATTTTTTTTGCTTTTCTTTGACCACTTTTACAATTATTATTATTATTTTTACTGTTGTTATTGGACATCTGACATTTAATTATAGTGTGTTTTGGTTAGTTTCTTTTTTCCTCAAGGGTGGTGTTCTATAAACCTTCCTTACTTGTATGTTGAACACTTTTCTTGTATTTAGAAAGTTTTCTATTATGATTTCTGTAATCAAATTAATTATTCTATGTGTGCTATCTTTTAGTTTCTCTCTAACTCTAGTTAGCCTTAGGTTGGTCTTCTCAGTGTTGTCAAGGAACTGTTGGGTGAAGTTTTCTTGTTTTATTATCTTTTGGGGGTCTCTTCTGAGTAATTCGACCTAGTTTACTATTTTGTCCTCGACGTCAGAAACCGTGTCTTCACATTGGTCATTTTGGCAATTCAATACACCACTTTTGCAAAGAGATAAATCAACTAAACAAACAAATTAGTACAGAAATATAAAAAGAAGAACCACACTCTGAACGTATGGACTTAATAGATATCTACAGAATGCTCTACCCTATTACAACAGAGTACACATTCTTCTTTGTAGCATGCAGAACTTTTTCCAAAATAGATCACATACTAGCCCACAAAATCTGCTTAAAAATGTGAAATAACGAAAAGATCACCCCATGCTTACCATCAGACCATTGTGCAATGAACTATGACTCAACTACAGAAGATGGGAAACGGTAGGAAATTTAGAAGCACCTGGAAACCTAGTAACACACTTCTGAATACACAATGGATACCAGAAGAAATCAAGGAAGAAATTAAACATTTCTGGAAGGAAATAATGCCAGTACAACATACCAGAGCTTATGTGACATAATGAAAGCAGTCCTCAAAGGGGAGATCATTGCAATCAATGCTCACGTTAGAGAAACCGAGCAAGGTTAAATAAATAACCTAATGAGGAACCTCAGGATACTTGAGAAACAACAACAACCCAAGCTCAAACTGAAATTAAAAAAATAAATCATAAAGCCACAGCAGAAATGAATGAAATTGAGATTAAATAAAAACAATACAAAGAATCAATGACAATACAAAGTATCAAAGAGCTGTTTCTTTGAAAGAATAAAAAACAGATAAACCTTTAGCCAAACTTGCCAAAAGAAAGAGAGAAAAGACATCAGTGCAATTAGAAATGAAAAAGGTAAAGTCACAATGAACTCTTGTCAAAATCCAGAGGATAGTTAGTATTACTATGAAAAATGTATTCCAACAAATTGGAAAAACTTGAAGAAATAGATGGATTCCTAAACTCATACCAATTACCAAAACTGAACTAAGAAGATATAAGAATATTGAACAATCCAATAACAAGCAATGAAATTGAGGCAGTAATAAAAAACCTACCAAGTAACAAAAGCCCAGGACCTAATGGATTCACTGCTGAACTGTATTTGTACATCCTTTAAGGGTGTTATATCACCAATATTCTTCAAAATCTTGAATAAAATTGAATGGGAAGAGAGCTTCCAAATTCATTTCTAGAAGTGAGGATCACTCTGATCCCAAAACATGACACAAAGACCCAGCTAAAAAAGAAAATTACAGGCCAATATCCTTAATGAACATAGATGCAAAAGCCTTCAACAAGATATCAGAAATAGAATGAAACACATCATCAAATACATCATGACTAAGTAGGTTTCATCCCAGGTTTGCAAGGATTGTTCAACATATGTAAATCAGTAAATGTAATATACCACTTTAAAAGAACCAAAGACAAAAACCATATGATCACATCAATATATGCAGAAAAATTTTTGAAAAAATCCAACACCCCTTCATAATAAAACCCTGAAGAAGATAGATATAGAACAAGCCTTACTTGAATCTGATAAAAGCCATTTATGACAAACCAATGGCCAACATCATCTTAAATGGAGAAAAACTAAAAGGTTTCCCTCTAAAATCAGAAACAAGACAAGGATGCCCACTTCTGTTTAACATAGTATTCAAAACATTAGCCAGAGCAATCAAGCAAGAGAAGGAAATAAAAGGGATTTATATAGAAAAAGAAGAATTCAATTTATCATTATTTGCAGATGACATGATACTCTATATGGAATTCCATGTAGAGAATTCCATCAAAACTTTTAGAATTAATAACCATTTTCAGCAATATAGCAGGATACACAATCAACACACAAAAATCAATAGCATTTGTTTATATCAACAATGAATTCAATGAAAAGGAAAGTAGGAAAACAATACCCTTCATGATAGCATCAAGAAAAATTAAATAGGAATTAACCTAAGGAAGTGAAAGACCTCTACAATGAAAACTAGAGTACTTTGAAAAAGGAGATTGAAGAGAATATCAAAAAATGGAAAGATGTCCCCTGTTTCTGGATAGGCAGAATGAATATTGTCAAACTGGCCATATTCTCAAAACTGGTATAAAGACTCAAAGCAATCCCAATCAAAATACCAACAGCATTCCTCATAGAACTGGAAAAAACATTCTTAAAATTCATATGGAACCAGAAGAGACCCAGAATAGCAAAAGCAATCCAAGCAACAAGAACAAACCAGGACTCATCACAGTACCTGACTTCAAGTTATATTACAAAGCAACAGTGATAAAAACAGCATGGTATTGGCACAAAACAGACACATGCACTAAAGGAACAGAACAGAGAATACAGAAATATCCAAGACAATTTGGCTATTTGATCTTTGACAAAGGGATCTGTCTTTATTACTTTTCTTGTTGCTGAGACAAAATACCTGATACCCAAAGTTAAAGGAGGAAAGGTTTATTTAGCTCACCGTTTGTAGGAGTTTCAGTTCATACCTGACTGATTCCAAGGCAGAGTGGCATGGCAGAGGGGGATCACATAGGATAAACAGTTCACAACAAGCAGAAGGCAGCAAAGCAGTGAAGTAGCAAAGAAGCAGCAGCAAGTGACAAGCAGCCTACATTCTGTCCCTTATATTCTATCCCATTCTGTCTCTTAGGGCAGGTAGCACTCATATCCAGGGTGGGACTCCCATTAACCTAGCATTGTGCCATGAATCAACCCCAGCATCACACACTCTAGATCCAGCCACCTCCAGAAAGCTCCACCTATGACTGCATGAGGCTGGGGGAACATCTAGACACAACCATAACAGGGTGAAAAAATACACATTTGAGGAAAGATAGCCTATTCAGCAAATGGTGCTGGAAAAATAAGCTTTCTATATGCAGCAAATTGAACTGGACCCAAACCTTTTACCATGTACCAAACTAAAATCAAAATGGATCAAAGACCTAAACGTTAAAACACAAAGAATAAACTTACTGGAAGAACAAATAGATAAAACCCTTAAAGTCATAGGTGTAGGTAAGGACTTTCTAACCAGAACTCCAGCTGCACAAGAAATAATAACAAGAATCAACAAATGGGATTATATTGAATTAAAAAGGTTCTGCACAACAATGGAAACAGTCAGTAGAGTGAAGAGACAACCTACAAAATGGGAAAAAATTCCCACCTATTCTTCAGCCAGAGGACTAATATCTAGAATATACAAAGAATTAAAAAAATAAGACCAACCAAAATAAAAGATCCAATCAAAAAGTCAGTAAGTGAATTGAATAGGTACTTCTCAGAAGAAGAAGTAAAAATGGCCAACAAACATAAAAATATTCAACACCTCTGGTCCTTTGAAAAGTGAAATTAAAACAATACTAAGATATTGTCTTGGGCTGGTGAGATGGCTCAGCGGCATAAGTGCCTGCCTGGCAAGCGCTAGGGCACGAGTTCGACTCCCGGAATCCGCATACGAAAAAAGGGCCGGTGATATCGCTCAGTGGCACGGGCACCTGCTGGCGTGCGAGGTCCTGAGGAAGTCAACCCCCGGTACCCACAAAAAAAAAAAAAAAGATTTTGTCTTATATCGGAGAGAATGATCATCATCAAGAAATCAAATAATAACAAATGTTGGCATGGTTGCAATGAAAGGGAAATTTTTACATTGTTGGTGGGAATGTAAAGTAGTACAACCATTGTGGAAATCAGTATAAAGATTTCCCAAAGAACTAGATTCAGAAATTAGAGTTGGTTCAGCTATTCCCTTTCTAGGTACATTTCCAAAAGAACCAAAGGCATTATATTACAGTGAAACATGCATACCGGTGTTTATAGTGGTATAATTCACAAAGCTAAATCCTTGAAGCAGCCTATATATCCACCAATAGATGAATGGATAAAGAAAATGTGGCATGTATACCCAGTGGAGTATTACACATTGATAAAGAAGAATGAAATCATGTCATTTGAAGAAAAATGAATGGTGATAATCATGTTAAATGAAAAGCCAGATTCAGAAGGTCAAGTACTGTTACTTTTTATAAATTATGGACTGTATGGTGGGGGGATGACACAAAAATAGAAGAGAAACTATTAGGGAAGGAGGAAAAGTTAAACTGGAGCAGGTAGGGCAGTAAATAGAGGGTAGGAGGGAGGGTTGATATGGCACAGTACATTACACACATGCATGGAATCATCACAATGAAAACTTTTAATTTGTACAATTAACATGTGATAATTGGTATAATAATAAAGAGAAGCAGATTCAAAATAGTATGAGAATAATACCACATTATAATTCAAGAAATAGATATTATTAAATATTAGAAGAAAAAATCAGTTTTGTGTGTGAGGTTTCATGGACAAGATTAAATCTGTACTAAATCTTAAGAGTTTGGCTAGGATTTTAATATGCAGTGATTATAAGATGTTATTTAATTTCTATGTGTTTATGGATTTTTTGCAGTTTCTTTTGTCATTAATTTCCAATTTCATTGCACTATGGTCAGCTAATATTCATGGGATAATTTCAGTTCCTTTGCATTTACTTAAGCATGTTCTATGGGCTAGTATATGGTCTATTTTAGAGAATGTCCCATGTGTAGCTGAGAAGAATGTGTATTCTGATGTCGTTGTGTAGAACACTCTGTAAACGTCTAGTAGGTACATTTGTTCATAGGTTTGGTTCAGTTCTGCTATTTCTTTGCTTACTTTTTTGTCTAGTTGATCTATCTCTTTGTGACAATGGGGTATTAAGGTCCCCCATTGCAATTGTGTTATTGCTTATTTGATTTTTCATGTCTATTAATATTTGTCTTATATAGTTGGGTACTCCCATATTTGGTGCATATATATTTATAATTGTTATCTCATCCTCTTGAATTTTTCCCCTGACAATTATGTAGTGACCTTCTTTATCTCTTTTGATGATTCCTGGTTTGAAGTTCACATTATCTGCAAACAGAATAGCTACCCCTGCTATTTTCTGGGTTCCTGTTGCATGGAGCATTGTTTTCCATCCTTTGACTTTTAGCCTATGAATTTATTTTTGAGTTAAATGTCTTTCTTGTATACAGCATATTGTTGGATCTTGTTTCTTGATCCATTCTGGCAGCCCGTGTCTTTTGATTGGTGAATGGAGGCCATTTACATTGATGGTTATAACTAATATGTATTGGTTTTTCTTTGTCATGTTATTTTCCCGCTGTTGGCTCCCTACTTTTACCCTCTGTTTAATTGCTTGTCTTGCTTGGTGGTTTCTTTCTGTTGTTGTTCTTGGAATTGTGGTCATTTTTGTCTTTGTCTACAATATCTTTCAGTACCCTTTGTAGTGTTGATTTGGTGGTCATGAATTTCTTCAGTTGTTCTTTGTCATGTAAGTATCTTATTTCTCCATTAATTTTGAAAGATAGTTTTGCAGGGTACATCAATTGGGGTTGACAGGTTTTTTTTTTTCAGGACTTGAAATACTTTACTCCAAGCTCTTCTTGACTTGAAGGTTTGTGTTGAGAAGTCTGCCGTGATTCTGGTGGGCTTTCCTTTATAGGTGATCTGTTTCTTTTCTCTAACAACTTTTAATATTCTGTTCCTGTGCTGAATTTTTGAGATATTGATAATTATATGTCTGGGTGTAGATTTATTTTTGTTATGGCTCATTGGAGTTCTATATGCCACACTTAACTATATGTCAGATTCTTTTCTCACGTTTGGGAAATTTTCTGCTATTATTTCTGTAAATAGTTTTTTATGTCATTGGTGGTGACTCCTGCTTTTCCATTGACACCAATAAATCTTATATTATTTTTCTTTGCATTATCTCATGGCTGTTGAATTATTTCCTGATATTTTGTTATTTCCAAGAGCTCTTTCCTTTCGTGATCACTTCCTGTCTTCAAGGTCTGAAAGTCTGTCTTCAGTTTTGTTCAAGCAGTTCTGCCAGCTTTCAATGGAATTTTTAATTTCCTGGATATCTGTTTGAATCGGTTTCATGCATTCTATTTCTTTCCTATATTGGTCATTCACTGTTTACATCCTCTTCCTATCATCATCTATTTTTTTTATCTATCTCCATTCTAGATTTTCTGAGCAATTCTTTTATAAATGTTGACGTTTCTTTCTTTACCTGAAATTATTTCAGATCTGATTTCCTCTGTAGCCTCATGGATTTGTTTCTTTGCTTTGGTTGCTATCATTTCAGAAATTTCAGGTGTGTGTCTTCTAATTTTTTCAATGTTGATGTCTTCTGGACTTGTTCTGGGTGAGCTGGAGGTCTGAGATTGCATTTTGTTTCTTTGTCTTGTCATTTTCTATTTCAAAACAATTTTATTTTGTTTTCTGTGATGATGTTTGTGAGTTTTTGTAGTAGGTAGCTATATCACTAGTATCAAGGTCTCTCTAGGCAAGGTTTGTTCTTCAGGCTGTCTTCTGTGTGAAGGAGGTTCTTGGTTGTGTCTGTCCCAAGATCCTACCTTTCCAATTAATTAGGAGTGGGATGTTGGTATCTGTTTGGCTCAGTCCCCAGTCCTTTGATGTAGGACTGTGGTGAGGTTATTACCCCAGAACTTCTCAGTGTTGTTACAGAAGGGAGAACAACTGATATGACATCCTAGCTAAGGTAGTAAAATTAACAATAACAATAGCATCAAGCACAATTTAGAAACTGACAAACTGTGGTAACTATTGATTTTGTACTCTAGACCATAAGAGCAGAGTCTATAGTTATAAAACAGGACCAATCATATATTAGGAGTTTGTATGCAAAGTGTTACCCTTGGTAGAGTGGTTTTACCCTGTGTTGGGGAAATTTAGGGAGGATAGTGGATAAAACAAAGATAACTGAAAAGGAAGTAGAAGCAAGGCTGGAGGACAAAGGATAATTGCCCAAGGCTTGGCAAACTAGAGAAGGGGGTAGAAAAGAAAGAATGAAGGCATATTCAAGGGATTATTTGAACTTTGTCTCTGGGTTTCTGGGATGGAATTAGTTTCTGTGGCTGGAGATCTCCCCAGCCATTTAGGAAAGAGAGAAAAAAAGAACAAAAACAGGAAGAAAGAAAAAGAAAAAGAAAGGAAGGAAGGAAGAAGAAGAAAAAGAAAAGAAAAGAGAAAAAAAAAGAAAAAAATTGAGAGAAAAGGGCTGGTTATCAAGTCCTAGATTTTTCCTGAGCTGGTTACCAGTCCCTTGGAAGCCTCAGTCACCTGTTGGTTTGTACTGTTACTGTTGCTTCAGACTTTTCATGCCACTAGTCTCACCTGTCCATCCTGTGTGCCCTAGTTGGGACCCTGCTGTGTCATTGTTGTTCCCTCTGGTCTCTGGGCCTTCCTGAGTGATTCACCTCAGTGGTGGCAGTAGCGTAGGGAGGGGTCATTCTTTGGGCCTTCCAGGGCAGTTTACCTGGGTCCCTGTGGAGAGGTGATGGGAGGGGCAAGAAAAATAATTTTAAAAGGCAGGACAGCTAGCACAATATCCATCTGAGGCTACCAATTTTAGGGGTCAATGTTGTACTTCCCCAATCAATATTGGGGCTTCCCCACCCACTGTTGGGGATGATGGCAATGATCTCCAGTGACTCATGTCACATGAAAAGAAAACTCATGACACAAGGAGAGGGCTAACAACCACTCTCCTTGTTCTAAAGGAGCACACTGCCTCAAATACCCAATGAGAACACGGTTGTTGTATACTTGAAGAGGACAAAAGGCATTCTAGGGAAAGGAGTGCAAAAGATAGTTCAAGGAAAGTACATGTTCCACTTGAGCTGATAGCAGTGGGGACAGTTGAGCTGATGGTACTGGGGACAGCTTGGGAAACAGCACAGAAAACGTCTCCCACATCCTGCAGCTGCAAAGCCATGGCCTCCCTCCGAGTTGTGCTGTGCTCCATCTTCCGAGTCTTACTAGCAACGGACTTTTCAGGGGACCTCAGACCACACGAGAGCTTAGAAGCAAAGCACTTCATCTGCACATTTTCAGTGCTGACTCCCACAAAAGTTAGTAAGTCTAATTTTTAATCACCAAAAGAAACAACTATGGTAATACTTAGCATAAAATTTTTTTTTTTTTGTGGGTACCGGGGGGTCGACCTCAGGAACTCGCACGCCAGCAGGCGCCCGTGCCGCTGAGCGATATCACCGGCCCCTTTTTCGTATGTGGGTTCCGGGAGTCGAACTCGGGCCCTCGCGCTTGCCAGGCAGGCGCTTAAGCCGCTGAGCCATCTCACTGGGCCCAGCATAAAATTTTTGATTCTGCATACTATCAGAGTACTTAGTAGTAGCATGTAAAATGGTGATGAATATTTCATTTTTAACTTTGTGTACCAAGTATATGTATATAGATTATGCTTGTTGAATGTAGCTCAACACATGCACTTATCTGATCAATTTCTTCACTTATATCTTTGGCATTTTAAACAATTTACCTTTACTAAAACAAACTACACACAGAGGTTGATAAATTGTATCCTGTAATGTCGTAAATTAACTGGAATTAAGCTTGTGATTTATGAAGTCAGCTATCTGCAGAAACAAAAACCAACAACTCCATGCTAAGACAGCTCATAGCCACAGGAAAATATTTTTCTGAATGAAATCAGAATGAGAAAGACATTGCTGAAATTTTGCCAATGAGCTTAGGATATAAACTTCAGAAGGCATTACTAAAATACAGTTGATGTTCAAGGAAGACAGTCTAATCCGTACTGTTTTAGCATTTTGAAAGGCAAATCGAAATATGTTAAATGAAGGTGGAAGTTCAGTAAGAATCCATGAAAAGGACAAGAGCCCGGATCTCTGAGGGCTGCCTCGGACTCTCACGACCTGATAACGCTGGCCATTATGATAATCTCCCTAAGTGTCCTTGCCCACCTAGCAATGTTCTGATGACACCTGCTTCCATTTGTCGGTGTGTTGGGGATGTACTGACCCGCTGACAAGAGGAGTCTTGACCTTTGGAAGTTCCATTTCATTTGAATTCATATGTTACCAATCTGTTTCATAGTTAGTCTTTCCTAAGCGGGATTAATGTGAAGTTGTCACTGAGACTGATACATCCCAGGCCTCCTGAAAAAATCACTTTCTGGAGAAACTTGCTCATTGGAACATGGATCAGGGAGCTCTTTGCACAGTTCTGACTTTAGGCCCTTGTTATGTGAACTGCACTTCAGTACAATGCTGAATGAAAATGTTAGGAGCACCATCCTTCCTGTGAGCTGATGTTGGGGGAGGGGACTCAGGGTTTTATCATTTAATGCGATGTTTAGTCTAGATTTTTCAAGATTCCCTTTATGAAATTCAAAAAATTTTCTTCTATTCAAGTTTGCTGACAATATTAACTACGAGTGATGTTCACACGTTTCCTCTGCCTTTACTGAGATGCTCCTGTGTTGTTCTTTTTCTTTTCTTTTTTTTTTTTTAACATGCGGGTACTGGGAGTCGAACTCAGGACCTTGCACTTGGCAGGCAGGCGCTTATGCCATTGAGCTATATCACCGGCCTTCTTTTTCTCTTACTATAGAGATAACTCTGACTCTTCAAATGGGAAATGAATCTTGCCTTCTTCAGATAATCTACTACTTGGTTGTGATGTAGCACCTCTCCTGTATGTTGTTGGACTGATGTTATGGTGTGTTTCTAGATGGTCCTCTGAAGCCTCATGCAGTTTTAGATGGTTTTTTTTCAGAGGTAGTTGAATCTAGAGTGTGACTGATTTGTAGTGCAATGCTAGGATTAAAGATGCTGGGATTTAGGGTGTGTGATTGCTGGATCAGTCCACTGATTGGATTGGCACCTCCCTAATCCCTGTGGATTCAACATAAGGGACAGAAAGAGTCTTGTCTCTCTCTCTTGTTGTTTTTGCTGTCTTCTGCTGCCATGAATGGTTGCCCCTCTGCTATGTGCCACCCTGCCTTGGAGCCAGCCGATTATGGACTGAAACCTCAACAAACTACGAGCTAAATAAACCTTTCCTCCCTTAACTTTGGGTGCTGGGTATTTTGCCTCAGCAGTGAGGAAAGTAACTAAAACAACTGATTTGCTAGGATTTTGTACAAATTGTTCTGGATATATCCTTCTCAGGAATATTGATCTACAGTTTTTCTTTTTAAATGTCTTTGTGTGGTTTTACTATTAGTTTAATGCTGGCTCATAAAATGAGCTAAGAAGTCTATTTTTGCACTACAGTGTTTTCTGAAAGAGTTTGTAAAGAATTGGCATCATTTCTTCTATACATACATACTAAATTTTGCCAATGAAAGTCACTCAGATTATCTACTTTCAAGGTTTGTTGTTCTAGTTTGTCTTTTTCAAGAAGTTTGTCCAGAGTTGGGGATTAGCTTAGCGGTAGATAGTTTGCCTAGTATTATGTATAAAATCATGGGTTTGATTCCAGCATTGGAAAAAAATTTAGCTATTTTAAATAATTGAATTTGCCATCCTAGAGGTAGTAATATTTCTGTATTATCCTCTTAATATCTGTAGACTCTGTAGTTATTCCTGATATTGCTGATTTGTTACTTTTCTCCCTTTTACTTAAGCAATTGGGCTAGAGGCTACCACTTATATTGATTTTTTTTGGAGGTACAGTTTTTTATCTCATTGATTTATTCTCCATCTATTTCCTAATGCATTGATATCTGCTCCTACATGTATTATTTCCCTTGTTATGTTTTCTGTGGATTTGATTTACTTTTCTTTTTCTATTGCCCTAAGATTGAAGCAGAGATTTTTGAGGTGAAATATCTCTTTAAAAAAAAAATAAGGCAGGCACCAAGATGGCAGAGTGGTAAGCAGCAGAGAAAGAGCCTCACTGAGTGTTGCTGTCCAGATGCTGGAATACAGCAACATGAGGAAGATAAGAAGGAGGGAAGTGGGTTCCCTGGACGCAGGAAGGATCTGAAGTGTGAATTGAAGCCCATGGAGAGAGACAAGAGAGAAACTTCAGTAAAGAAGGAGGTAGCCAGCACTGCCTTCTCCCTGAGAAGGGACTCACTGCATGAGAGGGGTGATTCAAACCTGTGGACACGTGATGACTGCTGGCGACCTCAGAGGCCTCCATGGAGAGATGTGACAGTGCAGGGGAGCAGCAGAAGTGAAGGACTGCACTGGCTGGGGGTGAGTGATGGGTGCTCATTTGTCCCATGCGAGAGAGCGATTGGTCAGGAGCCATCAAGGAGAAGGGCTGGCTGAGCGCAGAGTGGCTGCCAGCTCCATTTAGCAGCTCCCAGCTGGGCTCAGGCCCTATGAATGTGCCCTGACAGCTGCAGACCAAATGAGTCTGGTCTTGGCCAGAAAGTACAGGCTTGCTGAGACTGTCCACTACCCTGACAAAAAGCTACTGTTGGCTTGCTGGGATAGATCGGCATGGATCAGGACTCTGTCTCCACATGTTGTCTACCAGTGACAACAGAGACAAACCTGGAAGCGGACTTTTTTCTTTTGTTTTCTGTTTTTCCTCTCTCTCTTATTTGTTTTTGGTTGTGCTGGTGGTTTTGTTTTTGTTTTTTTGTCCTTCATTATTTGACCTTGATTTTATAAGAGTGTGAATGTGGTTTCTATTCTCTTTGTGGTTGTTGTTCTGTTCTATTCTTTTCATCTCTTCCTTCTGTCTTTCCCTCCAGTCTTCTGCACCAGTTTCCCAAGGTTAGCATGATACCCCTTTGTCCCACAACCTTACTTCTAATCTCTTCCTCTTCTTCTACCTCTCTATTTTTTCCCTATCCCCTTTTGAATTTTTAACCCCTGAGGGTAAAATTGACATATTAAAGACTTACATACTGCATATAATTTTCTGGTCTGTTGTAAATTTCAGTATATAACCACAAATGTAGTTCATACGGTAAAGTATGGCAAATTAATGGTTACCTCAGTTTGTCATTTTCTAGGCTGTGATTGATGCTACTGGTATTGCTGATGGTATCACTTTAGCCAAAAGTGACATAAGTCTTCTAAACAGCTATTCTTCCTGTTATTCCAAGACTGAGATTGACTAAGGGTCATAGAAAATACTGTGGCACAGTGCCAAAGAACCAGGGGCTGGGCCAAACAGGCAACAACTTCTCATCTCCAACAAGTTGAAGATGTAGGATCTTGCAACAGACTCAAAACCCAAAAATCAGTTACACGTGGAAGATACCTCAGAGAAGTAGTCATTTCCTAAGGGTTCTAAATACTAGCAATAAAACAACCCACCACAGGTAATTTACAAGCGTAACCCAGGAATTAAACTAAAGAAAGAAAAGAAAATGAGAGATCACTTAAACAAGATGCAACCCCAGACATCCAGTTCACCGAAGGCAAACCCGGGGGCAATGAGGTGGGACAGTGTGAAAGCCACCCACCCAGCATCTCTGAAGTAGTAACAACAAAGCAATTGAATGAGGCTCTGGAAAAAATCAAATCAGAAATAATTTTTCACATAACTGTAGAGATGGTGTCTACAATGAAGACTATGCTTAGTGACTCGAGAGCAGATACAGACAAAAACAACAACAACAACAACAAAAATAGAGGAGCTTAAGAAAATTGTGGAAGCCATGAATGATCAGCATAGGAGAGAAATGGAATCAAGGCAGATTTAAGAAGATATCCAAGAGAATAAAAATTCCAATGAAAGTATCTGCAGCAGATTAAGTCAATGTGAGGACAGGATCTCAGATATAGAAGATAGGTTTGTGATTAGTGATCATGAAAAGAAAGAATTCTTAAAACTAGCAAGGGACTATGAGAAATCAATCCAGCAGCTGCTAGATGAGGCAAAGCAGAATAACTTAAGATTGATTGGAGTCAATGAAAAAGCAGGAAATAAAACAAATGGTATAAAAAATCCTTTCACAGATGTCATGGCAGAAAACTTTCCTGGTAGGGAAAAAGAATTTGACATACACTCAAGTGAGGCATAGAGAACTCCAGTTAGCTGTGATCAAGAAAAATCTACATCCAGGCATTTCATAATCAAGATTCCAGAAATTCAACACAAGAATAGAATCTTAAAAGCTGTCATGGAAAAGAAACAGATCACCTATAAAGGAAAGCCCATCAGAATCACAGGTGACTTCTCACCACAAACCCTCAAGTCAAGGAGAGCTTGGAGTGAAGTATTTCAAGTTCTAAAGGAAAACAACCTTCAACCCAGATTCATGTACCCTGCAAACTTTCTTTCAAAACTGATGGAGAAATAAGATACTTCCATGACAAAGAACATCTGAGGAAATTTATGACCACCAAACCAGCATTCCACAGTGTTTTGAAGGACAGTCTAGAAAGAGATAGCAAGGACTACAACTCCATGAACCCCAACAGAAGGAATCCGCAAGGCAAGGCAAACAATTAGACAGAGGGAAGGAAAAAAAAGAGGGAGAGCCAACAACACGAAAATAGCATGACAAGGATAAGTCAGTGCATATCAGTTATAAACTTTCATGTTAATGGTTTCAATTCACCAATCAAAAGACACAATTTGGCAGAATGGATGAAGAAGCAAGATCCAATAATATGCTGCATACAAGAAACACATTTAATTAAAAAAGAAATTCATAGAGTTAAAGTCAAAGGATGGAAAACAATACTCCATGCGACAGGTGCCCAGAAAGAAGAAGGGGTAGCTATTCAATTTGCATACACAATGAATTTCAAGCCAAGACTGATTAAGGGAGATAAAGAAGGTCACTACATCCTTGTAAAGGGAACAATCCAAGAGGAAGAGATAATGATCATAAATATATATGCAGCAAATACGAGTGCACCCAACTATATTAAACAGATATTAACAGGTATGAAAAATCAAATGAGAACTAATACAATTGTATTGGGGGATTTCAATACCCCACTGTCACAAAAAGACAGATCAACTAGACAAAAAATCAATAATAAAATATTAGAAATGAACCAAACTTTTCAACAAATGGACTTACTAGGTATCTACAGAATTTTTCACCCCACAACATCAGAATACATGTTCTTCTCAGCTGCACATGGGACGTTCTTCAAAATAATCACATACTAGCTCATAGAATCTGCTTAAGTAAATGCAAAGGAATTGAAATTATCCCATGCATATTAGCAGACCATAGTGCAATGAAATTGGAAATCAATGGCAAAAGAAACCTCAAGAACTTCCTAAACACATGGAAATTAAATAGCACCCTCCTGAACAACCAATGGGTCACAGATAAAATTAAAGAAGAAATTAGACAGTTTCTACAATTGAATGATAACGACAATACAATAAACTGGAGCTTATGGGACACAATGAAAGCAGTTCTCAGAGGGAAATTTATAGCAGTAAATGCCTATATCAGGAAAAGAGAGCAAGTGCAAATAAACAATTTAATTTTGAACCTCAAACTTTTTTTTTTTTTTTGTGGGTACCAGGGGGTCGACTTCAGGACCTCACACGCCAGGAGGCGCCTGTGCCGCTGAGCGATATCACCGGCCCCTTTTTCATATGTGGGATCCGGGAGTCGAACTCGGGCCCTCGCGCTTGCAAAGCAGGCGCTTAAGCCGCTGAGCCATCTCACCGGTCCTTGAACCTCAAACTTCTAGAAAAAAAAAGAGCAGGCTAAGCCAAAACTCATATGAGGGAGGAAATCATAAAGATCTGAGCAGAAATTAATGTGCT
The DNA here is from genome assembly GCA_028451465.1 of Erethizon dorsatum. Lineage (NCBI taxonomy): Eukaryota > Metazoa > Chordata > Mammalia > Rodentia > Erethizontidae > Erethizon > Erethizon dorsatum. The sequence continues at coordinate 56,768,189 of CM051830.1, read as the reverse complement.
GGAGACCAAAAGAAAAAAAAAACAAAGAATCAATGAATAAAGAGTTATTTCTTTGAAAGATTAAACAAAATCAACAAACACTTATCCAACCTTATCAAAAAAAAAAAAGGAAAGAAAAGACTCAAATCCACACAATTAGGAATGAAAGGGGTGAAATCACAACAGACCCTGCAGAAATCCAGAAGATCATCTATACCTACTTTGAAAACTTGTATTCTTATAAGATGGAGAATGCAGAAGAAATGGACAGATTCTTAGATACGTATGAATTACCAAAGCTGAGTCAAGAAGATTTAAAAATCCTAAATAAACCAATATCAACCAATGAAATCGAAGATGTAATTAAAAGCCTCCCAGGAAAGAAAAACCCAGGCCCTGATGGATTCACTGCCGAATTCTACAAGAAATTTAGAGAAGACCTAACACCACTACTTCTCAAACTTTTTAATGAAATTGAAAGGGAAGCAATACTCCCAAATTCATTCCTGGAAGCAAGCATTACCTTGATGCCAAAACCAGAGAAGGACCCAACTAAGAAAGAGAACTACAGGCCAATTTCCCTAATGAACATAGATGCAAAAATCCTCAATAAGATACAGGCAAACAGAATGCAGCAAATCATTGAGAAGATTAGACACCATGACCAAGTGGGATTCATCCCAGGGATGCAGGGGTGGTTCAACACACATAAATCAATAAATGTATACAACATATTAATAGAGCCAAGGACAAAAGTCATATGATCATCTCAATAGATGCAGAAAAAGCTTTTGACAATTCCAGCACCCATTCATGATAAAAACCATACAGAAAATTGGAATAGATGGTCTTTATCTCAATCTGATAAAAGCCATCTATGACAAACCAACAGCCAACATCATACTAAATGGACAAAAGCTGAAAGCTTTCTCTCTAAAATCTGGAATATGACAAGGATGTCCACTGTCTCCACTCTTATTCAACATTGTCCTGGAAACTTTAGCTAGAGTAATTAGACAAGAGAAAGAAATAAAAAGAATAACAATAGGAAAGGAATAATTTAAATTATCATTATTTGCAGATGACATGATACTTACATAGAAGATGCACAAAACTCCATTAAAAAACTGCTAGATTTAATAAGCAAATTCAGTAGCATAGCTGGATATAAAGTCAACACTCAAAAATCAATAGCCTTCCTGTACATGAATAACGAACTCACTGAGAGAGAAATTAGGGAAAAAACACCTTTCATGATAGCATCCAAAAAAATGATACACCTACGAATCAATCTAACAAAGGATGTAAATGACCTCTACATTGAAAACTACAATACTCTGGAAAAAGAGATTGAAGAGGATATCAGACAATGGAAAGATATCCCTTGCTCTTGGGTAGGAAGAACCAACATAGTGACAATGGCCATGCTTCCAAAATTGTCGTACAGACTTAATGCAATTTTGATCAAAATTCAAACAGCATACTTCACAGAATTAGAGAAAATAATCCTAAATTTCACTTGGAACCAAAAGAGACCTAGAATAGCAATGGCAATTCTAGGTAACAAAGGCAAGGTGGGGGCATCACAATCCCTGACTTGAAATTATACTATAAAGCTATTGTGATAAAAACAGCATGGTACTGGCAAAAACAAAACAAAACAAAAAAAACAGACCCAAAGTTCAATGGAACAGATTAGAAGATGCAGAAACAACTCCATATATACTAAGCCACCTTATTTTTGACAAACATGCCAAACACATTCACTGGAAGAAAGATAGCCTCTTTAATAAATGGTGTGGGAAAAACTGGCTCTGTACATGCCAAAGATTAAAATTTGATGCATATCTTTCACCATGTCCTAAAGTAAATTTGAAATGGATCAGAGATATAAATATTAAAATAGAAACATTAAATCTGCTAGTAGAGTAGGTAAAACTCTTGAAGACACTGGTGTAGGCAAAGACTTTATGAATAAAACCCCAATTGCACAGGAACTATCACAAACAATCAACAACTGGGATCTTGAGTTATTAAAAAGCTTTTGCACAGCAAGAGAAACCACCAACAGAGTGAAGATACAACCCACAATGTGGGAAAAAATGTTTGCCAGCTGTTCCTCAGACAAAGGATTACTATCGAGGACAGATAAAGAACACAAAAAGATGAGACCTCCCAAATTTAAAGACCCAATCCAAAAATGGGCCTCTGAGATGAATATGCACTTCTCAGATGAAGAAATACAAAAGGCAAGTAAATATATGGAAAAATGTTTGACATCATTGGTCATTCAAGAGATGCAAATTAAAACAACACTGAGATTCTATCTCAACCAGGAAAGAATAGCTATTATCAAGAAATCAACCAATAACAAATGCTGGAGGGGCTGTGGGGAAAAAAGAACACTTTTCCACTGTTGGTGGGAGTGCAGACTGGTGCAACCACTGTGGAAACCAATGTGGAGATTCCTCAAAAAACTAGGATTGGAGGTCCCAGTTGACCCAGCTATTCCCCTTCTGGGTATCTTCCCAGAAGAATTAAAAACATCGTACCACAGCGATATACGTGCATCCATGTTTATAGCAGCAATTTGTAATAGCTAGATCTTGGAAACAACCCAAATGCCCATCAACCAAGGAATGGATAAAAAAGATGTGGTCTTTTTATGCAGTGGAGTACTACTCAGCCATAAAGAAGGATAAACTTGAGACTTCTATAAGTAAATGGATGCAACTTGAGACCATATTGATAAGTGAAATAAATCATATGCACATGTGCAAACATTGTATTGTCTGCCTAGTGTGAGAAGCTGAAAGAGACAATAAGATCTAAAATGTACAATAGATATTGTAAAATGGGAAGAAACTGTTCAAAGGGAAAGAGAAACTGGGATGGGGGAAAGGAGAAAAGAAAGAAGGGAAAAGCAAAAACAAACAACAAAATATATGTATACAAAATGCTTAAGGTAGCTATACTACTCATTTTTCTTAGTTCATTGAAAAGAAAGGTCTGCGATAATATTGTTTGAACAATTAAATGCCAATATCTTATACTCCAAGTAACTAATTTAAAGATAATAATGTGCAATGTATTAACTATCGTTACCTTCCTATTATCTTGTTTTGAAATTTTTTTTTCTCTTTAAAATAAAAAAAAATGTTCACATGACCAACAACTCTAGATATCATGCTAGCTTCAATTCACAAAATTTGCTATAGTGTATTTTACTCTGTTCAATATAGTTTCTGGTTTCCCTTTTGATTTCTCCTTCATACTTAGGCATTTTATTTCAAATATTTGAAAATTTCCAGATATAGTTGCCCTATTTTTGTTTTTCAGTTAAATCTTTCTGTGGTCAGAGAAACAATTTGTATGAATTGCATCCTGCTTGGTGTATTAGGTCTCATAATGTGGTCAATTTTTTTTTTTTTTGTGGGTACCGGGGGTTGACCTCAGGACCTCATGCGCCAAGAGGCGCCGATGCCTCTGAGCGATATCACCGGCCCTTTTTTCGTATGTGGGTACTGGGAGTCGAACTCGGGCCCTCGCACTTGCCAGGCAGGCTCTTATGCCGCTGAGCCATCTCACTGGCCCGATGTGGTCAATTTTGACAAATGTTTCATGTGCCTTTGAAAACAGTATGCCTTCTTTCATTTTTATATGAAATGGTTTATAAATGTCACTTGGTTTCATTGTTCTTGAACTTCTATGTAATTTTGCTGATATGCTCAGTACCTGTTCTACTGAATACTTACAGAGAGATACGGTGAAATCTCAGACTAAATTTGTGGCTTTCTGCTACTGCCTATTCATTTTGTTTTCCTATTTTGAAGCTTCGTTATTGGGTATAAATAGTTTAAAACTACTGTGGCTTTTTGATAAATTTACCATTTTATAATTATGTAATGCCTCCCTTTAACCCTGGTAATATTTGTTACACTAAAATCTACTTTGTTTGATGTGAATATATTTCTCATATACTAATAAAATGTATTAGCCATGCTAGTTTTCTTTTGATTATTGTCAATATGATATATATTTTTAGTTTCATTTTTTTGGCACTGGGAATTGAACTCACGACCTCACACTTGCCAGGCAGGTGCTGTGCAGCTGAGCTATATCCCTGACCCAATACGGTATATATTTAACTTATCCTTTTACTTATTTTTTAATTAGGGATTTTTTTTATTTTATGAAAAAAACAAAATTTCATGACAAAATAATAGGAGAATAACAATAGTTAATACATTGCATATTATCTTTAAAGTAGTTATTCAGAGTACAAGATATGGGCATAAAATTTCTCCAGTCAATATTACCACAAACCTTCATTTTCAATGAACTAAGATACACCAGCAGTGTAATTAACTTGCATTTTTTTCCCTTTTCCCTTCCTTCCTTTCTCCTTTCCCCATCTTACTTCCTTTTTCCTTTTGAACAATTTCTTCCCATTTCAGAATATCTATTGAACATTTTAGATCTTATTTTCTCTTTCAGTTTCTCACACCAGGGAGACAATATGATGTTTACACATGTGAATCTGATTTATTTCACTTATGAGTATGGTCTCAAGTTGCATCCATTTACCTGCAAAAGTCTCAAGCTTATCCTTCCTTATGGCTGAGTGGTACTCCATTGTATAAAAAGACCACATCTTTTTTATCCATTCCTCAGTTGATGGGCATTTGGTTTGTTTCCAAGATCTAGCTGTTACAAATTGTGCTGCTATATACATGGGTGCACATATATCGCTGTGGTATGATGTTTTTAATTCTACTGGGAAGATACCCAGAAGGGCAATAGCTGGGTCAAATGGGATCTCTAATTCTAGCTTTTTAAGGAATCTCCACACACTGATTTCTATGCAGTCGCACCAGTCCACATTCCCACCAACAGTGTAGAAATGTTCCTTTTTCCCCACAGCTCCTCCAGCATTTTAAACTATTTTTCTTTATATTCAAAATAATTTTACTGTTAACAGCATATAGTTATCATCTAATCTATGCTATTCTTTTTTAAAAATTAGAATATTTAGATGGATTTAATTTTATTATTGATTTGGTTGTGTTTAAGGCTTGTGTTTTTGGTATTTGTTGTATACGTTTTATTTGTTCTTTTTTATCCTTTACCTGTATTTTTTATATTAGAGGAATGTTTTTAAAGAGCCTATCTTTCTGTTTGGCTGGTAGCTATTATCCTTTGTTGTGTCTTCTAGTGGTTGCAATAGAGTTTATAGTGTACAAACATCAACTTGTATTCTACAGTCTCCAAGTGTTCTAATACAGTATTCTAATATAACCTCAGAATACAAAATCTCACATCAGGGTACTTTCAGTTCTCCTCTCCTATTTTTTTTTTTTTTTTTTTTTTTACTATTTTGCTTACACATTTATTACAAACATCACAATGCATTGTCACTACTTTTGCATTTTAAAGGGATATTAGAAATAAGAAAAGAATTGTTTACACTCTTTCATATTTTAAATTATTTTTGTTTTTTATCCCTTTATTCATAAACAGGTTTTCATCTGGTATCACATTCCTTTACATTAAAGATTTCTTTTAATGTTTCTTGCAAAAAAGGATTTTGTGTAAGAAGCCTGTTGTCTTTGTATTCTTATTCTTCTGTATGCAATGTTTCTCTCTTCTCTGGATAGTTTTAAGTTATTTTTTTCTACTTAAAAGCATTTGAGACGTGTTGGCATAGTTTTCTTCACATTTCGTGTACTTAGGTTTTGTTGAGCTTCTTGTATTTGGGGGTTCATAGTTTTTAACGAATCAGGAAAAACTGAGCCACTATTTTTTTGTTTTGTTTTGTGGGTACCGGGGGTCGAACTCAGGACCTAGTGCGCCAGCAGGCACCAGTGCCGCTGAGCGATATCACCGGCCCTATTTTTGTATGTGGGTACCCGGAGTCGAACTCAGGACCTTGCGCTTGCCAGGCAGGCGCTTATGCCGCTGAGCTATCTCACCGGCCCTGAGCCACTATTTTTTGAAATGTTTTTCTTTTTCCATCTCCTCAATGTACATGTCCTACATTTCACTGATGCTCTGTGGACGGTGTATTCAGTTTCTTATCCCTGTGTTATCCTTTTAATAGTTTATATTGTTTCATCTTTAGGTAACTTCATGTTTTCTTTTGTTGCATCTAAAATACTGTTAAAATAATATGAATATATTTAATAGCCCAAACTGTGCCATCCAAACACATTAACCTCTGATAGTTGGCAGGAAGAGGGTAGAAGTGGTGACTGCCATGTAGGTTGCCTGTAACCATGAGGACAACCCAGGTTCAGGTGTGTGGGCATCACCCTGTCTGTTATATTTTTTACCTCAAGAATTCCATTTGAGTGTTTTTATATATTGGATATCTTCTCCTACTACATTTTAGCTTACATGGGACATACTTATGATAAATTTCTTCATGTCCTTGACTAATAATTCTATCATTTGTGTCATTTCAGCATTTGGTTCTGTTCATTGGTGTATTACTATTATAGAGAAAATTCCTGAACTATGTGACTGGTAGCTTTTTATGTAGATGCCAAATATTGTGAATTTCACAGTGTTATTTTCTAGATTTTTTTAGAATTCCTATAAATTCTTGAGTTTTATTCTGAGGTGCTGTTGACATTGCTTGGAAGGAGTCTGATTGAATTTATCCTTTAAACAGGGCATGGTGGCACATACCTGTAATCCCAGGACTTGGGAGGTTGAAGCAGGAGGGTCACCATGAGTTCAGGGCCAGCCTGGGGTACATAATGAGTTCAGTCAACCTGAACTACATAACTACATGGCGAGACCCCATCTCAAAAAACCAAAAAAAAAAAAAAAAACAAAAAAACAAAAAAACAAAAAAACCAACAAAAAGGAAAATTAGTCTTTAAAACTTTTTTCATTTCCCCAGTTGTGAGGAAATATCTGTTGGCATACTCTAATATAAGTCCCTAGATTTATGAGGTTTTTTTTTTTTTTTTTTTTTTCTCTGTGTAAACTTTGGGGAGCACTTTCTGGTGGTTCTTTCTCAGGCATAGGTTGGTTAGTCACACGCCCATGCTGATTAGTTTGTAGCCAGCTGCTGTGGATTAAAAATGGACTGAGTGTGACCCAGAGCTCATGTGTTGGAAGCATGGTCCTTGGTGTGGCCATGGTTGGAGATTCCTGGGCTGTACCTGAGTTTCAATACTGCATGGTAGCTGGAAACTCCCCAAGCAGTGAACTGGTACTGAAAGAAAAAGATTATTTGTGACCCTTGTTCAAGAATGGTGAGGCAGACCTTACTCAGGGGCACTGTTGTGGTAAGTACAGGAACTGCCACTTTGGATTTTGCAGTAGGGCATTGAGATTGTTCTCAATTCTGAATATAACAAGCAAAAGTGAAGATCTATAGGTTAAGAGAAGAGTAGGAGGCAGGAATAGAAAACTACTGAGAGGAAACATCAGTGATATGTGTGATTGTAGCTAAACCACTCTAACAAGATTCTTGCTGACTTGGGCACCATAGTGCACACCTGGAATCCCAGTTACTCGGTGTGCTAACCCAGAAGGATTGCCAATCAGTCTGGGAAACTTAGCTAGACCTTGACACAAAACAAAACAAAACAAAACAAAACAAAACAAAACAAAACAAAATTAAATTAAAAGGGCTGAGGATTAGGCTTAGTGGTAGAGTGACCCTGGATGCAAATCCTAGGACCACAGAAGCAAAAAAGATTCTTGCTAAGGGCAGACCAGTGTTATCAGACCTTACCTGGGGGTTAGCAGAAGATGAGGGATCCAATCAGATGTTGAGGATGGTGGATTCTGGTGAACCCGGCTTCAGATTCTTGTCAAAATTTGACAATATGATGCAAACATGAAAGTGTAAAAGGAAGGACTTAGTTGAGAAGGGAGTTCAGAGGGGTTGACCACAGTTTGGTCAAGGAGGGAGTCTTTGTCACTGGGAAGTCACCAACTCTTTGTTTTCCACCTCCTGACCTATATTACTGGGGCTCCAAAGCAGAACACCATCATTTTATGCATATTTTGTCATATTCTGCCATTATTTCAGACTGAGAGTAAATTCCCACCCCACCACTCCATTTTGGATGGAAGACCAAAGTCTTGCTTTCTTGTATGTTCATAATAAAACAAGAAAATAAGTGCATTATGACTTAAAATTGAAAGAATGTTATATTTTGTTAGTTTATAAAAACTGAAGGTAAGGCTCAGTTTTCTATGCCAGTTATTTAAGAAAACTTTCTGCGTGATATCCATCAAGAAACCAACAAGAGTTAATAAAACTTTCATTTCAAAGCAAAAAATATATTCTCAGCAAGTACTAACTTCACGTGACTATGATGAAATCAGGAGTAGCTTGAACATAATTTTCAATAGTTTTCCTGGCCAAGAAAACAGTTATTAATTTGCCAGTTGTTCATTCTTTGCTTTGTCTTGGCCTTGACATTAGCATCTTAATGTAGGAATATGACAAATCTTTCAGAAACTGCTGTACTGCTTCTAAGCAACCCAGATGAGAGTACGATGGTACAAACCAGACCCAAGTTGTGTATGAGAAACATTCCCCACTTTGCATATGCGATTGCTACTAGAATATTCAAACACAGCTCTGAACCTTATGCAAGTTTTATGATTATAGCTTAAGAAACAACCTTGAAAATCCTGGGTGGATGTTCTTAAAAGAAATTCTCTTTGTAAATTCTGGTCAAAGCTCTCTTCAGTGGATGTATTATGAATAATTTGTGAAACCTATCAAACTTTCCCTTTTTATATATTAGTGTCTTAATAAAAAGAAAATTCCCTCCTCTTTTGTTTTAAAACATTTCAGCATTCCATTAGTTTGAAATGAACATTTTTGTATCTACATTAAACCTTTCAGTTCCAGTGAATCAATAAACACTTTTATGAAAGTTATCGAACTTCAATAAAGTGTGTTACTACTCAGAATCCATAGCTTGCTTAGGTTTTTCTTTGTTTTTAATTTTCAAACTTGTACCCAAACTTTTCCTTAATTTTTGTGATATCTTTACAAAAGAAGTTTATAGTGGATATTTCTAGCAGCCATGCTCCTCTTTGATTTCTTAACAAGATGGGCCAAATGAGTAGTGACAGTTGCATGTCAGTTGGAGCTAAGACTACAAAAGAAGATAGCCAGAGTGATGAGGCAGGCTTGTTTTCTGCTCTGTTGAAGTCTTTGGAAGAGAAATTCTCCATCTGCTAGATCAGTGATTCTAAATCTACTGCATATACAGAACTTGCTAAACAAAACACAAATTACAAGGCACTACACCCAGCTTGGTGGAGCACAAAATATTCAATTTATAAGAAATCGTGTTACTGCTGTCAATGCTAATGACCCTGGGACCACATTTTTAAGTCTACTGGTTTGATCAGTGGTTTTTAACTCTGTCAGCACTTTAGAGATACTTAAAGGATTTATAAATATGGTAGACATTGGTATCAAGGAGGATTCATCCATGACCCCAAAAGACAACAAAATCTACCAGTGCTCCAGTGCTTTATATAAAATGACATAATATGTGCATTATAAACTGTGAACATTCTCCCAATATACTTTAAATAATCTAAAAATTTTTATAATGCATAATACAATGTAGATGTTATGTAAGTAATTGTTATACAATATTGTTTAGGGAATAATGACAAAAAGATGCACAGATGCAATTGTTTTGGAATATGTTTTATCTGTTGAATTCATGGATGCAGAGCCCAAGGATATGGAGGATGGACCATTTAGGCATTTGGAGATACACATGGTTGTGCAGTATTGTAGAAATGTCCATGCAAACTAAAATCCTGCAAAGCAATCCTAACATTCAATCATGAGGAACATCACACCTGACTTTTATTTATTTTTGTCAAAGTCTTAAAAAAGTTATTTTGCTTTCTCATTAATGTTGTAAAGTTTCAAAAATTCACAATTATTATATTGTAATTGAATATATTTCAAATGCCAATAAAAGGTACTGTGCAGAAAAATTATGAGAAATAGCTTTAATAGTGCATCCCTTCATGTATAACTTATAACACTGAATGAGCACTTCCCTATGTTTTAGCAAATTGTCATATTCTTGTCAAAGTTTACATCAGTCTCCAACATTTCATCCATTTGCTTTCAATGTGGTGGAGAATCATAGCACTCCTTTAATGTGAAATATTTTGCTGAAGTCACTCCCTCCGAGACTTCGTCATCCTTTTCTGCACACCTGCTTTCCTCACTCACACCAATAAGTTTACCTTCACTAAGTTTCTCTGCTTTCTAGAGCCAATCAAACAGCCCATGGTCAACACTCCCATGGTCAGCTATTTCTTCTCTAATTCTATTTGTACTTGATTTCCATTTCATTCCCAGCATTATCATTTTTCTTTCTTTTGCTGACTTTATCTTTGTTGGCAAATCTCCACCTTTTGAGTATCCACGTTTATAATATGTCAAATAGGTTTATCACCAGAAGATGGTTTGCTACGTGTGGACTGAAAAACACATATCATTCAGTGGCTAATCATGGAGTGCATCTGTTACTTATGTAGAGATTCAAGAACTGAAGAGCAATCAGCAAAGTTTTCACATCATGCACTTGCTCACAGCTAATGTACCAAAGCAAATGAAATTTCAGCAGTGGCATTCGGGACTTTTCTTACTTAACTTCCTCATGGTAACTGAAATGTACCTGTGAGGTCCGTGCAAAGCAAAGACTTCCTGTAAGTGCACTGGTTACCTCTTCTCTCCCATCCCCACATGCCACTAAGGCTGCAGAGTCTCTGAGACAGGACCCGGGCCGTGATGTATTATTTTACAATCTCAATGATGCTGCTATGTAACGAGGTTTGAAACGACTGCTCTAGCACCATCCCTTCTCGAAATTCAGTGTTCATAACAATCATTTGGGGGCTTATCATCACAGATTCTTAACTCCAACCAAGAAATTTTAGAGATCTGATAAATTAACAAACTACCTGTCCTAAGTGCTTGATAAATTACTTAGAATTTGAATTTTTCACAGGTTCCCAGATCATGCTAATGCTGTTCCATGGACTGTACTTTGCATAGTATCTGGTTGTAATAACAATATTTTATTTGAGTGGAAAGCCTATATCTGGGATGGCTAGTTGGTTGTTTTATTTATTTATTTTTTCTGGCTTTTTTTTTTTTTTTTAACCAAAGAGGAAGCAAATGGAGTGCATATTTGGCTAATGAAGGAGAATAAAACAGAGAGAATTATGATGAACTCAAGAGGGAAATCTGGGCCAGTGGTGAGATGGCTCAGCAGCATAAGAGCCTGCCTGGTGAGTGCAAGGTCCCAAGTTCGACTCCCGGAACCCACATACGAAAAAAGGGCCGGTGATATTGCTCAGTGGCGCTGGCGCATGGGGTCCTGAGGTTGACCCCCGATACCCACAAAAAAAAAAAAAAAAGATGAAAATCTGAGGACTTAGTGAATCTCAGGGCCAAACTACATTTAAGTTCTCCCTGCTTCAGACATTTTAGTTACATAAATTAATAAATCCTCTTAGATTAACTCATTTTCAGTAGATCTTGGTATTGAGAACACAGAATTCAATCTCAATACCAGATTAGGTTCTGTATTGTGAAAATTTTCCCTTAATTTCATCAGTTCTGTGTTTCATTTTGTATTTTTCAGGTGTTCCCAGGGGAGACGCAGACAAGCACTGAGAAGATACCGTGTGGATTTTCAGTCCGATAAAGCTTCTCTCTAGTAGGCTGTCACCATTTTAGGGGTGATAGTCAAGATCAGATGTAAAAGAACTTGCCTGTAAATTTCTTCAGTAACGCTGTTTGATTAATTCATTGATTTTGTAAGATAGTAATAGATGTTTTTTGTCTAGGATGTCAATATCAATGCTTTCATTGAAATTCTCATTCCTTAGAAATTAATCTATTGGAAAATTCTAACGTAAATATTAGAAATTTATGAAAATTAGCTAATAGAAATCCTAGTAAAATAACAACAAAGCCCAATTACTTGCCATTTAAAATTTAATCTAATGTACTACCGATACATTTAAAAGCATTCTTCACTTAAACCTTTTCGTATTTAAACACACCTATGCATATTAAATTGGTGCAGGACGTTCTTTCCATTGCACTGTTATTAGTTTGGAGGGTGGCCCTAACGAAGTACCACAAACTAGGTGTGATTTGAGCAAAAGAAATTTGTTTCCTCATAATTCTGGGCCCTAGAAATCTCAGATCAAGGTCTTGGCAGGTTTTGTTTCTCCTGAGACTTTTCTTCTTGGGTAGCAGATGGCCATCTTCTCCTTGTCTCCACAGGGTCTTCCTTCTATGTGTCTGTGTACTAAATGCCTTCTCCTAAGTTTACCCATCATGTTCAATGAACTTATTTTGACTTAATTATGCCTTTAAAGGTCTTATAGTCAAATAAAGTTATACTCTGAGGAATGGTACATACATGATTGAAGGAGGCATAATTGAGCCTACGCATCTGTACATTTTAATCTAACCTATTATTTTAGATTTTCTAAATGTTCTATCTCCACCTCCTTTCTCCACTGTCTTTCCTTTCCTCTTGTTTTCTTTGTACTAGAAAGTGTGCTCAGTGTCTTTACTTTCTTTCTAGTAGGTGGAAGTGGATATCAGGTATGATTACTTAATGTCCAATGGCGAAGTTTGTGTTGTGCAAATTATCAGAACATTTACTTCTCAAATGTACTATGCTTGGTGAGGTTTTAGTAGAGGTTCAAACATATCATGGCATATAAGAAGTCCTCCAACAAACATTTTCTTTTCCTGAAAGGAATGACAAATTACCTGCTCATAAAATAAAGGTAAATTTATAACAGGCCTTCCTACAAACCTTCCAAAGAGGACATGAAAATATATGGTTTGACCTTGGTTGAATATGAAACTTGTAAAATAGTAAAATGTGCTTGTGGTGAACATAAAATGACTTCTTTCTGTTCTTGGCAAATAAGCATTTCCTGTGCTCTGTACATTTTTTTACTGTTAAAATAAAGTATTTGAAAATATAGCTATAATATACCACTAAATAAATATTTCAACCAAATTGGCCAGATAACTATTAAAAGCTTAAATTCAATTAACTCTGTATGAATGATTTGCAAGGTAATATGTATTAGGTTAACTTATCTACATATACATTGAAATCAATCATAAGAATGCCACTGACAGTCTTTGACAATGAAAAATTGTAATGAAGGCAATAGCAAACTCTCGTAATTTTCTTATTTTTGTTTGAAAGTAATAGGAAAACTTTTAATGTGCATTGTTTGCATTTTTAGCAAATACATTAATATGTTTAAACATTTCTCTTTTAAAGGGGATTTCCAAGTTGTTTTCTATTTTTTATCTGTTTGTTGCAAATTCTTTTACTTCTTTTCCTCATTTATCACAAAATTTGTATTTCTTCTAGGGGGATTTTTCAGTATCAACAATAAGATATTTTATTTTTATATTGTCTAATAAAAGAACTCAATAACCAATTAACATATTTGAGAAAATAGTATTCCAAAATGATTGGTAATATTCTCGGAGGAATATTATTTATTTGGTGCATATGGCCCCTGAAGCCAATGGTTTCCAAACATTTAAATACCATAATTCTTGTATATAGCTCCAAAAGTAAGGTAATGGAAGGCATTCGCTGTTGATGAAGCTAGGTTGAAGATCCTGACTGTAAAGAAACTTTATGAAACTTTGGGTTCCTGATGATATGTTTGGGCCATTAGTTTACAACTGTCATATGTTCCAAATTATTTCTTTTCCCAGTATTCCTTGCAGTATTTGCTTTGTAGAAGACCAACTTTCTTGCTTTATGTTTTACATAAAATTACAGTAAACATTTGAATCATACAAAATGCAAGTCATAAAGATGACAAATAAAGGCTTCAGTTTATACCTAACATTCTAACCAGACATTTGTGTTACAGGGTGGAAATTCACAGATGCACGGAAAAAATCAACCCCAAAGTAGAAGAAGGGGAAGGTCCTGGCATCACAGTCTGTGTCCTCGGTTGCCTGTCTTCTAACTAACTTCTCCAGGACAAATTCAACTCTACTGGGTGCTACTGCTGCTTACCCTTTAACTGCTATTGCTTTGTAGTCTACTGTAATAGTCTCTATTGTTGTAGCAGTGCTCTATTCTCTTTCCAAAAGTCCCATTCGTGCTGCCATCGATGGACAAAACTTGCTTCTCCTGCTGCCCCCAATCTTCTCCCATGGGGATTTTCCTGAGCTGCTTTCTGACATTCTTGTTTACCAGTCATGACAGCTGGTGTTGACATTGTATCCTTCTTCTCTCATGGCAGTTCCCATAGATTTTTTTTTTTTATGTGGGTGCCAGGAGTCGAACTCAGGACCTTGTGCTTGCCATGCAGGCGCTTATGCCGCTGAGCTATCTCACCTCCCATAGATCTTATACTGGACACAAATGAAAGGAGAAAACAAGCCACATTCTCATTTTTTATTTTTTCTGATCGATAGACATCTCCCTAAAATGTTATTGACTTTTAAATTTATCACATAACACAGTAGCTTACTCATTTGTTAAAATCTTCCCATTTGAGTATTTTCAGTTTCTTTCAAATAAATAATAACTTATCTGTAGAAGCCTTATTTATAACAGTGATTGTGGTAGAATATTTTTTAAGCCAAAACAGTCAGGACCTACTCATGAACAGAGAAGATATCTTACTCTACCGTCCAGTGATTCTCAGATTAAAGTATATTTCCTATAGTTTAGTCAGTTGGAAGCTTAGTTGATGTAAGAGATTATGCTATGATAACGGAAAAATCCATAGGCAGCCAGTAACTAAGAACAGCTAATCTTATAGAGCACTAATCTATCAATATACTGAGAGCCAGTGCTTAAAAAAATCTTTGTGTGAGGGGAAAGAGGTTATAGGACTAAATTCTACCAACTTAGAAGTAAATCATTAAATAATTGTCATATGATTTGAAAAATAAAATTTTATTTTAACAGTGAGCCTCAGAGAGAGAATAAACAACTCATTTAAGGTTAGTCAGCTAAGTTATGGCAAAGCCCATAGCAGAAATTTTGGGGCCAGTGAGATAGCTCAGCAGCATAAGTGCCTGCCTGGCAAGCGCGAGGTCCTGAGTTTGACTCCCAGTACCCACATAAAGGAAAAAAAGGGCCAGTGATATCACTCAGCAGCACAAGCGCTTGTTGGCAAGCACAAGGTCCTGAGTGAGACTCCTGGTACCCACATAAAAAAAAAAAAGAAATTTTGTTTTCATATCCCAGAGTAATGCTCTTTCATATAATAAGGATTAAATATGTA
The DNA here is from genome assembly GCA_028451465.1 of Erethizon dorsatum. Classification (NCBI taxonomy): domain Eukaryota; kingdom Metazoa; phylum Chordata; class Mammalia; order Rodentia; family Erethizontidae; genus Erethizon; species Erethizon dorsatum. Next base: position 56,752,889 of record CM051830.1, on the reverse strand, counting down.
ATTAATATAAAATGCTCATCTGTAAATGATAGTCACGTGAAATGGACTAATACAACACTGTTCTGAGCAGCATGATGAAATCTTGTGCAGTTTCCCTCTGTCCTACCTGTCACTTGACTGTCTTTCTCAGGCCATCCATGCTGCATATGTTATCCATCCATGGGTTACTTATAGCCATCTTGACGCTCAGATTGTTGGGGTACTGAATAATTGTGTCTACATAGCCTAATTTTAATTAACATAGTGGCCCCTGCTACCATTTGGATCTGAAATGTCCTCCTGAAGGCCCATGTATGAAAGGCTATTGGGAAGTAGTAGAAGCTTCAAGACGCAGAGCCTGCTGGAGGTCTCCCGGGTATTGGGAGTGTCCCCTTGAAGGGCACTGGTGCCCTGGCCTCTTCCTATCTTTGCTTCCTGACCACAAGGTGAGCAGTTTACCCTGCCACGTGTGCTGTACAATGATGTGCTGCTTCCCACCCCCCAGAGCAGTGGGCCGAGTCACTCTGGGCTGAAACCTTAACAACTGTGAGCTAAAATTAACCTTTTCTCTTTAAGTTGATTTACCTCAGGGTTTTGTTATAATAACATGAAGTTGCCCAACACAGTCCCAAAAGCTCAAGAGTACTGATGCAGGTGATTCAGATATACCAAAGAGAAGCCGTAAAGTGTTTCTTGTAATGAAAAAGTGGGAAGCGCATCACAGGCATGTCTATATATAAAACACTGTGATGTGGCCGGCGGGGCTGCTCTTTCCTCGCTGACCTTGGAGTTCTTGGAGGAGACACTGTGAGCAATCTGTGCACAGGAAGATTTGTTACAGTCACTAGCTCCTGCATGGTGTGCACCAGCAAGTACGAAGCCACTGGAAACTTCTTTGTGAAATATATCTTATTATAACATTAAAAAAGAGGGCAACATAAACATACAGATAGCGGGGTATTTGACCTTGTGTTTTGGGAGACTCATCCATCTCAGTGTGTGAGTCCTTGGATGTGGTTGTTATATTTAGTGATTTCTCAGCGTGCTCATTGGAAACATTTGATCATTTTTACTTTTCGTGTGCTTCATTCTTGGAAATAGTTCACAAATATAAAAACAGACAAAAGTGCTAACATAAATGGGGCCTCGTTGTGAAGCCCGGGATACTTTTCTCTGGGAAGATGTGCCTTATAAAAGTCTGGGAGCAAAATATGATCACTCTTTTCTTTGAGTTGAATGAGTGATTGCAACTCTACATGCTTCAAAAATTAACAACCAAGCAAGCATTTATTTTCCTAGCATTAGCGGTGTTGCATATATAATTTTAACAATATCATGAACAAAAATCTATTTGATACATTTTTTTACTTCCTATCACACAGCTGCTAAAAATATTTTAACTTACTAAATCATCGAATGAAATAGCACGAGCCCAAATTTGGTAATTAAATAAGACAACTTACGTTACTTGACAATATTGTTACTTAATAACAAGAGATGCCCTGTCTTCAGAGGTGCACACACCTGTAGGAAGGCTGAAATACTGTCACCGGCAATCTGCATTGTACTCACCGAATCTTCCAAGCGTGGGTAACACGCGATACACGCAGTTCTCGATTGGACTGACTGTGTGGTAGGCACTGGAGACTAAGTTAGCTAGTGTTGCACCAATTTGCAGCTGCATTTGACTCTGCATAGCTGAATCATACATAATATTGCCAAAAAACACGTTGATATTAAAAGTTTACATCCACTCTTGGGCCTGGGTTGTACTTTGGTAGTCCACAGCTCATCAGTCATCAGACCTTGGATTAATCCCTAATTAACATTTCAGTTCTTGTACGTATGTAAAATGGGAACAGTCGTTTTGCTTGCCTCATAAGGCATTTGCATTTGTTTCCAAAAACAAAGAGAAATCTATTTTATGACATGCTTATAAATGAAAGGGATTATTACTAATACATAGAGCTTATTCTGACTTACTTAGACATTTGAAGCAGGAATTTACCAAATAATATTTCATATAATAAGCACAGATTTCAGAGAATCAAGTTTATAATTTGTTGTTGAGAAAATATGACACTTTAATGTGTCCTAGAGGCATAAAGAGAATGACAATTACTTTTCCTTCTGGAAGGTTTGGGAAAGGAAAACCCACTTAATGCCAACTTCCTGTGACATAGTTGGCTCTTGATAAATATTACAATAAAACAGTAAATAATTGATTTAGAGGAGCGAAAGTAGCAAAACTAATCATGAAACTTGTAGGAAGGCAAATGAAATACAATAAAGGTACAAAAAATAAATTTAGAAGATTTTCATTGAGTCATTCAATCCAAACTTCTAAAATATGTTTGTTTGCTTTTTTTTTAAGAAAGCAAAAGTGAAGAGTGGGGGAGAAACTGGCTCTGCAGAGTGAGTTTGGGACAAGTAAAGAGAAAAAGAGGGTGAGAGTAAAGATAAAAATACACACTGTGTGTGGGAAACAAATCGTGGGCTATCGTAGAAAGTTACGATAGCCCTAAAATATGCTTACTAACTTATATGAAGATTCTCTCCATTTGTGCCCAGTAGGATTTAAAATACACCGATTTGTGAACTTTGAGGTTGATGTTACATAGAATCATTTATGGAAATGTCCGAATCTTACTATAGAGAGGATGAAAATTGGGAACTTTGAATAAAGAGAATAGAAATTATTTTTTTCTGTACTTTGGTAGCTCAGGGCATTTTCAAGTGGACACTTGAAGAGGAAGTACATTAACACACTGAAGTTGGAAATTAAATATCACTTGATAGCTGCAGTCTCGTATTGTTAAGATGCTGAAAAGGAGAACACACCTCACTGCAGACCACAGTACTGCACTGCTGGGGTGTGAAGAAACCACTAACCCTCTAGTTAATATGCAATTTTATTCATACCATTTTGTAGTTCCTTCCTGAAATTTTAAAGTTTTCCAGGTGTCATATTTCATCTCTGCATCATTCATCATGCATGATTTCTAGACGCGATGTTTTTTTCTCCCTAAAATCAATCCTCTTGTTCATTTTAAAAAGTTTTCTTAAAACTTATTTTTCATCTTCTCTTTTGGATAGGATTTGAAGTGAGCTATGTCAATAGTCAACCGTTCTGGCAAGTGTAGATGAATTACCATTGAGCACCGACCGCGTAGGTAGTATACGGGAGCTTGTCACCGTGCAGATTTCGTGTCTGTGTCCAGAGAACATTACATAATTGGAGTCATAAAAAGTCGTTTTCTTCCCCAGCACCCTGAGGCAGGTGATCTCTGGATGTGCTAAAAAACTAATCTTGATTTATATGAACACGGGTGAGAGAAATGTGGGGTTTGGTATCTTTCAGGGATTTAAAGCCTTGTCTCAAGGGAAAGGGGCAAGGAGTAATGTTAATCAGGTGTGGGCAGTCATCACGCTAAATCTTTACACATGATGTCTCAATCTTACCAACGTCTTCCAAAGGGTGGACTTTATCACTGAGGTTTTAATAGAATAATGACTAAGTACTGCGGATGGATATTCAATTTAATTTTTAGATTTAATGTTCAATGAAATTACCCTCTTTATTATAATCCTGTAAGAAGCATCATACCTTTAAAAACTTACTAGTAATAAATGTATTATCGTATAAGTCTCTGAAGTTTTGCTATGAAGAGGAAAGGAAGAAAAGACTTACAGGAAATACTTCTTAAGGGATAGGAATTAAATCCAAAGAACTAGTAAGATGAATTAGTGAAGGGCAAGTTGTTTCAGTCGTTAGTGAGAGAAGTAGTAATTATTCAATAATTTGTTAATTTTCACTAAAATGTTTCCCACCCTCTAAAAATAAAGGGGATAAAACATACACACAAAAAATAAAAATCTTTTTAGGATTATGAAAGGGAAACAGTTAAAATACAAATGAAATTCAGAGACTGGCAACTGAAAAAGAAACTTGTGTATTTATTTGATGTTATTGCCAATAAACTCTATATTCGGCTTAAGTTGACTCAGTAACACAATAATTCATGTTTTTGTGTGTGTGTGTGTGCGCGCACATGTACAAGTAATATTTGCAAGAAAAATAAAATAAAGCAAGCATCTCACAAACCACGCAATTTCCTTGGTTACAGTTTGGCTTGATTATTGGAACTGGAAGCTGGAAACGACTTGAATGGCAAGAATGTGCCAATGATTAATTAATGTTGGAGGGAAATCTCAGGATCCTCTGGTAAGTGCTTCCGGCTTCCACCATGGTTACTAATGAGTAGTTTTATTTTGGTGTTTATTTTTTCTAAACTGAGTTCCTTGTTATCACTTTGTTCTTCGTTAATTTCTTAATGAGAACATGGACAGTAGATCCAGATAGTTTGGTTTCCTAATAGCTGTACCTGACAACTTACCTAAAATAACCGTCAGAAGACAAGACTCATTTTTCTTGAGCCGTTACGAGTGGCTACCTTACGTGTATTATTCCATTTTAGCCCTCACTAGATTCCAAGAATAGATATCATCATTCCACTTTTACAGATAGAAAAACTCAGGCTCACATTGAGAAAATAACGGCAAACTCATGCAAATGTTAGTCTGACACTAAATGCGAATTGGCGCTGGAGTCCCAGATTGAAACACGGCTCTAAACGTGCAGTGTGTCAAGAAAGAAGGGAGCATCCTCTATTTGACTTTTATGATATTAAGTTATGATTATCACAAAAAGTATCATTTAAATTAATACAGCCCTTTTTTCCTAGAAAGTTTGCAACCATCCCTTGGCAAAGTTGATGCTTATGAATATTAATAACAGAAGGTAGTTATTTTAAAAAAACTACAATTATCAAGAAAAGGATTTCTAGTCACCTTGATTACTAGAAATGGATTAAGGAGGTAAGATAATATTCAGAGAAAAAGTTAACATTTTATGAATTTAATAGAGGAAAACTCGGAAAAATCAATATGACTGTGTTTCTTTATGTTAAGTACTGTTTATGTTAAGTGGTTTTCACAGATGTTTGCATGAGTTTTTGTTTCTGTAAAGTTGGAAGCAGAGAACTAAGAGTTTGAAAAGTGCAATTTCCAAACTAGCCCACATGTTAGTGTTTTAACAAGGATTTGATCTCATCATTCCAATTTCAAAGATGGTGTACAGTGCTTCTTGGTTAGCATGTATGCAACATTTTAGCTTTTGACTAGGGCTCTTGCAGATCTCATGCAAGCTAACTCAGTAGGTGAGAAACTAATAGGGGCCTTTGAAAATCATATGAAACTGGAAGGAGAGAAGACATCCAGTTTAGTTTATTCCAAAAACTGGTCCATTAAAATTTCCATATTTAGTTGGGGCCCTGATGGGTTACATTCTTGGGGGAAGAGTTCAGTCAACACAAATTAGCCAGGTACATGTTGAAAACCGGGTTCTTCACACTAAAGTATACTCCCAGGACCCTCCAACCCCTTTTTATATTTTTGAGATAGGGTCTTGCTAAGTTGTTAAAATGCCCAGTCTGGGTTTGAACTTGTAATCTTTCTACCTCAGCCTCCTAGAGAGCTGGGAATACAAGTGTGTGCTACTTGTCCAGATAAGGATGTTTTTGATGATAAGACACAAATCCCAAGTAGAAGGTCAATGGCACAAAAGAGAATTTTAAAAACAGCAAAAATGCATAGAAAAACATAAATATGTATGTACTGTGTAAGAGCAGTGATCATTTCTAGGATTTAAAGTCTGTGTACAATAAAGAAATGACAACCGCCCCAAAGACAGGAGGTGGGTGGAAGGAGATGAATTATTCTAGCACTTTGCATTGTCCAATCACAGCATTAGTACACCAGTGAAATTCATCCCCACCCCAGAATACCTCATGTCTCTCTCCCTTGTTTGCTGGTATTGCCAGCAGCTGGTTACCTGTGTGTTAGCTACTCGTATTTTCTACCTCTAGTTCATTGTGTTAGTATCAACTGGCATCAACACCTAGAATAACATGTGTCCTGTAGATATTTACTGAACCATTTAATAATAAGTATAATGTAAAATATGTGTAAATTTGCTTATTTGTGTAATGTGATAACATACAAATAATTGCTCACATATAAAAAGAACTGCTAAAATAATAAATATTAAAAGGTAATTTGGAAAAGACATGTCTTACTCTGGATATCTCTGACCTATCAGATCACCTAGTTACTAATGTGATATACTGGCATAATCCAAGTCAACACAGCATTTTAATAACAGGAAACATGAAAAATGGAGGTAAAAGAGGATCACAATATCATTGCAAAGATAATTAATGATAATCATAATAAATGTTAATGTATTTTACTCTATAGAATACTATTCAGAGCTACATGTCACTACATATAATCACTCAACATTTCTTTTTCCTGTGCTGGGGATGGAAACAAGTGCCTGCTGTGCAAAACTAGGCAAATACTATGCTACTGAGCTCCAGCCCTAGCTTGAGGATTGAGGCCTCCCTCTGCTCCCCCATATCCTCCCCTCCCCTCCCCTCCCCTCTCTTCCTCTCCTCTCTGTCCCTCACTCCCTCCCTCTCTCCCTCTCTTCTTCTCTCCCTCTCTCTTGTCTCACTATGTTGCTCCAGGCTGGTCTGGAACTCTTGGGCTTAAACAATTTTCCAGCCCCCATCTCCTGAGTGCTGGGACTGCAGGCACACACCACCGACCCTCTCAAATGAGCTATGTAAAGAGGGTCTGATGAGAGGACTATTCCAGAGTGCTGGACTGACAGAGGGACACCGTTAAAGGGTAGTGGTACACCCCAAAGCTGGCAACAACAAGGGGCTGTTTCCATTCTTAGGCCTGAAGAAGCAAGCAATAGAGTAGTTCTTAGTCTCGGAGAGGACGAGAGCTGGGGCTCGGGGTCTAGGGCACAGATAGCAGAAGGGAAGGAGGCCTTCTGTGCAGATGTGCATTCCGATGGGCAGCGCCCTGGACGAGGGCGCTTCCTGCCTGACATCTGCTCTCTGAGATCCTCCTTGTGTTTTCCATTGTGCGGACATCTCAAAAGTCGTAGGCAAGAGATTTTGGGGAAGTCACCCTTAAAATGTGGTCTCCTGGGGACTGAGCAGGGTGAAGGAGGGCAGTAAGTGCACTTGGGGCAGCAGGGTGTCAGTACACACCTTCGCGTAGCTCAAATAGACAGGATGAGGTCAAACGCGAGGTCATAAACGTTGCATTGTATTTTTTACTGTTGCTATGTGACTGCCAAGTTATTTCGTGTGACCATAAAAGAGGAAGTCATACCGGTACATTCAAGGTGAATACATTTATCACACAAACAAAACTCAGAAAACATATTCCAAAAGCCTGAAGTCAAGGTATTTTTCCCATAACTATATTAACATCTATGTAAATAAACCCAATAATGTGACTGCTAATCATGTAAGTGGAGGTTTGCCGAAATTTAATCCATGCTAAAGCGAAAAACAGACTACATTAAATGAAAATTGAATCATTTTCAGTAATATAACCTTAAAGAGCCGTGTTTTTTCTATTTTTTTTTTTTTGTGGGTACCTGGGGGTCGACCTCAGGACCTCGCGCGCCAGCAGGCGCCCGTGCCGCTGAGCGATATCACCGGCCCCTTTTTCGTATGTGGGTTCCGGGAGTCGAACTCGGGCCCTCGCGCTTGCCAGGCAGGCGCTTACGCCGCTGAGCCATCTCACCGGCCCCCCATGTTTTTTCTTAATAAATTATAACTTTTAACCATTTCTATATTAATTAATACTTTGAAGTTATTTCAAGCCAAAAATTTATTTATTTAAGCATTTGATTAACGTCTACTACATCCCAGAGGTCACAATCAGCCGTTAGGCTACAAATCAGTAAGAAAAGCCCACAGTTCCATCAGGAATGAACACTGTCCTTGAGCTCACATTGTTTGGAAAAGGCAGTAGATATAAAAAATAATTTCTTACAGTTTTGCATGTTTGAAGCATGTTATATGTTGTTGCTTTTTGGTAAATATTAGTATTAGAAGTAATAGCTTTATCACTAAATATTACTGTATTCAATAATTTATTTCTTGTATTATAAATGTTACCAAGAGGAATTCTTTCATAACAACAGTATACTCTGAGGAAGATTATATAGATTTTCTTTAAATTTTATTGACTTTCATCTTCAGGATCAACATGAAATATTGCTCTAACATTAAAATCAAATAAGTAATGCAAATTTAGAGCATATTAAATGAAAAAAAATAAGTTCAAGGAACACTTGCAGAATTTTCGGCTGTAAATTATTATTTTTGAAATTTTATCATTTCAACACACTGATGAAGATCACCAGAAGTCTCATAATTACGATAGGCACGAGTGTAAGATTGACCTTACTTATTGGAAGATTCAGGTATGACATCATTTCCTTAGTGTCATATTACCTTGAAATAAAAACCAATGAATTGTTATGCAGTGTTTCTCTGTAGGCCATGAGACAGTTGGGGAAGAAAAGACACTTTCCTTGAAGGTACATAGAAGAGAAGATTTTATTTCAAGGAAAATTTCATAGCATATAAACTAATATGCTGAATTTTATCTTTATGTTTGCACCTGTCTTCGTAGATAGTATAGAAACTCTTAGTCTATGATTCCCCAGAAAAAAATAGTTATGTGTTAACTTTATTTTGAGTTAAAGACTCAGAGCAAGCAAGATCCATAAAAATAGCTTAACTGAAGAACTTATAATTAGGTAAATGTAGAGATATAAGGACAGGAACGAGTAAGGGATGTTATGGCATCCAGAGATGAGCAACACTAGGAAACCACTTCCACTTCTGGGGAGGGCTGAATATTTACAAGTGCCCAGCGACGGAACTGTTAGGGGACGGACGCAGAGCAGGACACTGAGAGAAGAAAGCAGAAGACAACATTCAAGCCTCTTGCCAACCTCCAGAGTCCTGCTGTTGCTTCTCCTTGACCCAAATCACTCTACAGTGGAGGATGAGGGGCTGCACACATCCCCATGTGGTGTCCCCTGGGGCAAAAAGGACAGAAAAAGACTGTGAAAAATTGGTATAGAAATACATAAATGGGCTGGGTGTGGTGGTGCATGCCTGTAACACCAGCACTTGGGAGGCTGAGGCAGGAGGATCGCTGCGAGTTAGAGGCCAGCCTAGGCTACAAAGTGAGTTCAAGGCCAACGTGAACTGCACAGTGAAACCCTTTCTCAAAAAGACAAAAATGAATAAATAAATAATAAAAAGAAATGTATGAATGGAAAATAACAAGCAGAATAAGTAGTTTCATCATATCCACTTCTACAGAAGTACTAATTAAATTGAAAAGACTTTCTTGACTGAAAATTCAAAGCATTACTTTCTTTGTTGTTTTATTATTATTTTGTATTTGGGGTGAAGAAGACTATATTTAGGAAAGAAAAATTCATTCCTCCATTTTTCTTGTAATATATAACTTCATAAGTAAGTGTTAGAGTACTTCCTTGGTGTAAAAGAAAAGTTTATTAATGGCCTCAATTTCAAACTAGCTTTGATTAACTAGCATCTAGAACATTGAGTTCCAAAGCAGTTTTCATTAATGATTCTTTTTATTGTTTCTGTTATAAATATCTCTAATTTACAGCACACATTTTCTCAACAGTCTGTATCATTAGATTAGAAACTGAGCACTGTTCGCATCTGTGTACATGAACAAAAATAATTAAATTTAATAATAATGAAAAGAACCCACAGTAATCCATCATGCCACTACTGTAGCATGAACAGGGAGGTTGGAGGTGCCAAATTAGAAAAGGAATCCATAAAAATGTGCCAGTGACTGTAACCATAATGAAATTGCTGTCCCAGGTTGAGCGAATGTGAACTGTCATCATCACCTTGAATTGAGACATTTAGGACTCCATTGTGTCTAAATTTTAGAAACTTTCCCAATGCACATTAGATATAAAAACTATGAATGCTTAGCAAGAAGATGCATTTTTAGAGAAGTGATAACCCCATGGGGTTATATAACTCAGCTCTTGAAACCTAGGTCTGAATTCCGCGGCTAGCACATCTGTGACTTATTTTGTATGAGATTCAGTATAATCTCGCTCCTTGTTTGACAAATAGAGCATTGAGAGAATCATATATAATTCACTAGTTTTTCACAATGCTATATTTCTATCCAGATATGAATTTACTACTATTTAATTTGGTAAAATGTTTAAAATTACCCTATTGATCTTACATTTTAGGAAAAGAAGTTTCCTAAACTCCAATCCCTGAATTACCTGATATGTTATTCAAAAATGCGCTGAGAGTTTAAGTCAAACATATTTTCTTTTATCTTTTAGGCATGGTATGAAAAAACTCAAGTTCTATTTAAGGGTAGGAATAGTGGGAATGATAGAGAAGAGAATCAAAATGTGCACTGATTTTCACAGTTTGTAGCAAGTATTTTTAAAAAATATTTTGTTAGTACATGTTTGCAGTACATGCATTTTATAGTCATTTTGGGGAGTGGGTACAGGTACATAATACAGCTTGTTTCTTTTTCTAATCCCCTTCTCTTTTCCTCCTCGTCCCTCCCTTCCCCTCTAATTTCCATATCCCTATTTTCATTCTTGATGGTATTATTAATCTTAGCTCATTTGTGGGGTATAAGTTTTATATTCATTGAGGTTATGAGGTTCCTGTATGTGGCAATCTTTATTCTATTTATTTCCCTTCCCCTCCTTCTCACCCTTGTTCCCTTGGACTGCTTCCCTATTGCATGAGCTCCATCCCCTTGTCTCGTTCTATCCATCCTTTATTATTCTTTTTGTTTGTACTTTGCCTCACTCAAATGAGAGTAAACACTTGTTCTTTTTATTCTCCTGGGCTTTTTCTCAAAGCAAAGAATTAAATTAACATCCTCCAATCCTCCATTTAATGTCAGATAAAAATGTAGGTCAGGGACTGAATTAGGACTAAGATATTTAAGTGGTGGAAAAAAAGAGAATTACTGGAAAAATTGCAGGATTGAAATTGGAAATATGCTTGCGTTCCTTTGAAGAACAGAGGCAGAGGTAGAAATTTCATTCAAGGGACCTGAAACTCCAGAAATAATTGTTCATCTCTAAACATAAATTCCTTCCTTGAGTTGTGTTCAAAGTATGCTGTGAATGTTTCGTTACTGGAGGAGATTTGGGGAAAAATTGGGGAAGAAAACACAAGGGACCTGACATATCGCTGATAAGGAAGGGAAATGTCACAAGGTTATAAAAGTGACCTATTCTACAATTTCCATCAGGGCCAGCCTAGGGATATCACAAGTCCTTAGTAACAATTGAATCCCCAGATAGGATCATTGGAAACAAGGCAGATTCATTGGTAAATTTTATTTTTAAAATGAATTTTTGCATTAAATACATCTTTCATGATTCTCTATATTATGTCCCTATTTCTTAAAAATTTCAAATTTAGAGGACAAAATATCTTCATTTATTCTCAAGTTGTGATGTAAAAGTATTTTTCTCTTATATTTATACTTACGACTATGCTTGGATTAGCTTAATAACAGCTTGAGGTGCTACCTTTTTTTCTTTATTTACACTCCTCCTTTTTTTTCTGCTCAAGGCGACATATTCTCTGCCTCCTGTTTTCAAAATCTTTAGCCTCAAATTGGAAAGAAAATACGAAGAATAAAGTAAACTAGATTAGACCACAAAGCTTGGCGTGGCTTTCAAATCTGGGGAAAATGATGACTAAGATTTATCTAAAGTTACTTTCAGTCTGATTTACTACCAACCCAGGACAGAGATTTGGTGCAAGGGACAGACACAAGATCGGAATATCAATAGCTACTTGTCAGTATCCAAGGAGGACTGCGTCCACATAAAGGTGTTCCTGAATTCAGAAGTCGTAGTATGTGCTTGAAAGGAGAAATCTGCCAGGTAAGAGTAACTCACAATTGTGCATCCCTTCCCTTAATTCCATTCCAAGCCAAGGTGTGTGTGGGGAAGATACGGGGACGGTCCAATCCCCCCACAAAGTTATGATATGAGGGGAATCCTACTTGGGCAAAATTAAGTACTTTCAAATTCTTTTTCTTACTACATCATCAGACCTACTTGAAAATTTCATCCAGAAGATCTAGCTGTGGCATACTATACAAATTAAAAAGGTATTTTCCCGAGGCAAGGAGAGATATCTGTAGGTTATAGGCTCACACTCAGGGAAACTCACCAGAATGTTCATGAACTGGGGAAAAGTGGTCAAGAATCAAATTTGCAAACGACATAAAGAACAGGGATGTCACATTCAGAGAGGCCACGCTGGCTAGATGATTGCAGTCTCAGTGTCAACAAATGGAGATACCCATATCTTTTATATGAGAATATAATTTATTTTTTTATTTTTTTAGTTTTTGTTAGTACATGTTTGCAGTACATAAAATTGCATGGGATTAAATCTCAGAATCCAGGCACAGAAGTCCCGGTAGGGGTAGAGACTATGACCAAGAAAGGCAGTGTGAGTTGATTTTCTTACGTCCTCATAAAATAAACTTAGATTCAAAATTAATTCATGGAAAATACTATGCTATTTCTTTATCCCCTGAAATTTTGAACTGAATTTCATGTCACACACTCACTAAATATTTGTGTGTAATGTTTGTGTTGCTAATAGATTCCTTGAGAATCAACCTGACTTTAAACTTAGTCTTTTTTTTTTCCTCGTCGACAGTGCAGGGTGCTTTTAAATGTAATCCCTGCTGCAAGAGTGGATTTGTTGTCGTCCACCAGGCTGCTATGAACTGTCCTCCCCAGACCCTTATGCGGAAGTCTCATCTCGAGGGCGTGGGCGTCCCGAGGTCAGGCCATGAAGAGTGAATCAGGTCAGGAGGGCGGCGGCCTCACGGATGGGATCGGTGTTAATAAGGGGCAGAGAGTTAATTAACTTCCTGCTGCAGGAGGAAATGAGAAATCAGCAGCCTGCGAGCAGGAGGGAGTGCTCAACGGAGCTTGATCCCCCCGGCAGGCTGATCCTAGATTTGCAGCGTCCAACGCCACCAGAAATAAATGTTTGCTGTTCACGCCGCCCAGTCCATGCTAATTTTTGCATCAGCTTGAACTAAGACGTGGGCTAACCATAGCTCCTGTTCTATCATTCAGGAACATGACCAGCACGCACAGGGCTGTGCTCGTTTCTTACAATGAGTATAACAGAGAGCATTGTATGAATTGATCTTTTTGATTTTCTAAAACCGCATTTGATCGTCTATCATTATGTATTAAAGGTCATTGGGAAAATACTTCATAGCTGTATATATTGGGTCATTTTAAGGTATTTGCACTAGGATAGTAATCACTTGTTATCTTCAAAGCATGAGCAGAAAAATAAAACGGAGACGTTGGGGAATTAGGTCTTTTCAGTTATATTTTACCATGTAGAAAAGTGTTCTTCTGCAAGAGAAATGAATTGTTACTTTTTAAGGGCGAGAGCAGTATTGGGTAAATGTCATCTTGAGAATACATTGCATACATCAATGTCAAAGTTGCACTATTTTATTCCATATGGAAGCGTGTGAACCTCGTAAGAGGTCTTCATTATGAATTCTCTGAGACGACTCGCCTCTGAACTCATGGACCACTAACACCTTGTACAACTAAACATGAATTATTTGAGGTACTTCTACTGACAATTGCACAGTAAAACCCTTGTCTTGATTGTAACAATTTCTTTCTAAGACTCTCAGAAATGTTTATTTCCTTAGAAGCAATACAAAACCCCTCAAAAGGGACCTATGATTTTAAAGATATGTAAATGTATAAATGCATGTATGTGGGATGTGTATGTGTATATAGTATTTAAAAAACATATACTTATGATAAAGCTAAGGATAACTTCTGTATTCAGTATATTCTGATAATTATTTTCATTTTTAGCATATATTAAAAATGCATGTAAGACATTTTACACATACTTTTAATATATTATATGGCCCACTTACACCTTACATGGTTAAAGCAATATTTTTTTCACCCTTGAACAAAATACAATACTGTAGACTAAACACAACGTATGTGTGGGGAAAAAAATGAAGAATGTTCTCAAAAATTTTTATCATAAAATTAGTAACTGGATATATCTAAACAAAAATTAAAGTATTCAGACTCACTAGATTATTATAACTACATCCCTAACACTTAACTGCATTTTGGGGATGAATACAAATTACATAAATTTACTTAGTTGAAATAGAAAATGCATGTAATACAGAGATAAGTGCCTGTATATTGATTAAACTTCAAAATTTACTGTTAACCAGTAGCAACTTGTGAGGAGGAATGGGTGGCTATGTTTTTTTGTTTGTTTGCTTGTTTTTGTGGGTACCGGGGGTCGACCTCAGGACCTCGCGCACCAGCAGGCACCCGTGCCACTGAGCGATATCACCAGCCCTTTTTTCGTATGTGGGTTCTGGGAGTCGAACTGGGGACCTTGCACTTGCCAGGCAGGTGCTTACGTCGCTGACCTATCTCACCGGCCTGTGGCTATGTTTAAACTAAAGAGATATGCTTTCTTGTGTATGTCTACACTTAATGTCTTGAATTTTCCAGGATTATCCATTTTGAAATATGGCCCACAAGTTTATTCTTACTCATCAATCAATTTGTCTCAGGTTTGGGTTTAGAAAAATGGTCACCATAGACACATAACCTCTGGGTGAAATCTGAACCATCCTCTCTCCTATTATTGCATACCAATTAGGCCTCAGACACTCCCAAGGTAAGGACTGTCCCAGAAGAGACACATAAGGTCATATAAACACGAGATATTAGAGTCGTGAAAGCATGCTGTGTGCCGTGGAGCAGGAACTCAATCACTGTGCTACAGACATGAATCTGGATCAAACCCCCACCCAGGTAGACTCAGAGCATCTCACATGGAGAATGTTTCAGGGGGACGTTAATTCAAGAACATTTGTAAGTCAGCCTACGACTTGTATTTGGATTTTCAAATAAGACACTTTATTTATTTTTTTTTTTTGTGGGTACCGGGGGGTCGACCTCAGGACCTCGCATGCCAACAGGCACCCATGCCGCTGAGCGATATCACCGGCCCCTTTTTCGTATGTGGGATCCGGGAGTCGAACTCAGGCCCTCACGCTTGCAAGGCAGGCGCTTATGCCACTGAGCCATCTCACTGGCCCCAAATAAGACACTTTTAACAGCCGATTTCACAGTAGCACCGAGGCAATACAGTGCTTTTGTCACTTTGAAAAATAGTATTATTTAACAGTGAGCATGAATTTCCAGGTAAACAAAGCCCGCTTGAGATAACAGTAATGAGGTTTTACTGAAGAAGGGAATATTTGAAAATTATAAAGAGCTAGAAAGAAAAGGGCTTCTATTCTGGTGTAGGATACACAGAGTAATATGCCGTACAGTATGCATTAGTTTCCTAAATGCTTCCCAGTATTATCATCTTCCATTGCGTGTGTCCTTAGACACATAGCAGGCATCACAGAGAAAAGTGCTGGTGATAGAGCAGAAAATTATTGGTGATAGAAACAAACAAATGGGACACATTATTCTATCTTGGAAGGTGATATCCAGAATCTATACACAGACTCTTAGCAAATATATTGCACTCAAACATAAAAGGTGTTCTGAAATCCTTACAAGAAATTCTTATAGTCTATAAGAAACTTTCAGTTTCTGTGAAACATTGTAACATTTTTATATAAGGGAAGTTATTGTCTGTGGATCTTTACTAATTGCAGTATTTTATTTTTCTCTAGAGTGCTATCAAGACAAATACAAGGTCTGGAAAAAACTAGTATTATCTTCATTTAAGCATTGAATTCAATGGAAAATTTTCTTAGAGGTCACAAATGAGATGCTATCCATGATATCATAAAACCTGGAAATGGTAAAAATAAAATTCCAAATACACAGCACCCTTTACCTCCTGGCTAAACTCAAACCCTGATGTAGCTACATAGACCAATGAAAATAAATGTATTTTTAGAAAATGGACTGAATTTATGTAAATGCACAATTCTCCCTGAGAGCAAGAGTTACTGAAACAGTTAATTTTTAGTTGCTTAGAATATCATACTCACTTTAGGTTAGTTGCATAAAAACTGATAAAAATTTCCTGAGATGGAAAAAGAAAGCACTTATATAGCTTTAAATATGAGTAGGACTAAAATTGATGTGTCTTTGGATTTTTAAATCAATGACTATATAAATCTAAAGGCTAGGTTTATAAATGTTAATCTTCCTGGCAAGTATATCAAAAAGAAAAAGTGATGGCTTCATTGTTTTATGTTTATTGCTTTTATTTATATTTTTCACAAAATCAATACATTTGTTGCAGTGTATTACGATAGATTTTCCAGTGATATAAGCATAAAAGGGATCAACTCTCCATGTTTGAGGTAGATTCTACATGCAGAACCAGTAAAGAGCTTTTATATTGAAATGTAGTTTGCTGATGAGGAGTTGAGTTTTCACTATGTATATAAAAATTTTTAATGCTTTAATAAGTAACAGTGCACAGGACATCTCATTTAATAATAAATTTCATCTTATAAAGAGCACTGTTACACTGAAATTGTGGGAATGAATCAAATGTCATTAATTTAAATGCCAATATAACTTACTATAATGATAAGAGGTACACGATGTGGAAAGAATCCAGACAAATGTTGTTTATAACAAAACAGATCTTCCACCACTACTTGTTTGCTGAGTAACTAAGAGTACCATGAATTAACATATCTGGTATAATTTTCTCAAAATTTCCTTACAAAATCCTTTCAAAGATAGATTATTATTTATGTTGTATGAGTGACAGGTTACAGTATCAACATTTGCAGAATCTGCAAGAGCAGTGCTGAATGGTAGGGGAAAACAATGGGTTTTAGGATAGTGACTCAGATTCAAGGAGGAGAAAGGCTATTAATGAGGTACTTTATTTAATAATAAAGCAGTATAATTGGCTATGCCAGTTCATCTTAATTGTCCGCTTGACTGGATTAAGAAACTCCTGGAGAGGTGATTAGATCAGGAGGGGATTGTGTCTGCCAACGGATCAAGGCACTGAGGTTTACGGTTGATTCTGCTTAGGGAGGGGCCCAGGTGGAGGTTGGCCACTACCCGGGGCTTTTCCCCTGTGCTCTGTTCTGCAGATACCATAAATTGAGCATCTTTCCTCCACCACGCTCTTTTGCCTTGATGTTTGGCCTGAAATCTCTGAAATTCTGAGCCAAAATAAAGTGCTCCTCTTTAAGCTGTTGGTGTTGGGTACTTTGTTCCAGCAACAGGAAAGCTGGCTAATCCAGAAAATTATACACCAGGTAAGTACGGTAATTGCTGCTACCTGACCATGTGGCTTAGAAGCCTTTGGAACTGATTTGCAGGAGGACTTCAGAAAAGTTTGGAAACATGGGCTTGAGAAAGTCTAAAATTCTGTAAGCAGACTCTGTTGGATGATTCTTTTCGGGGCTCAGACAGAATACTGACAGGAATGAGGATCAAAGAGGCCAGATTCGTGAGATTTCAGTTGGGAAGAAAAAACTGGACTTCAGGTTGTGTGTGTTACATTCTTGCAAAGAACTTCGCTACATTTTACCTGTGTTCTGAAATATTGCAGGAGACTGAGATTAAGGATAGTGGGCTCACTGATCGGGTACAAAAAATTCAGGGTAGCTCAGTGATCAGGCTGTGGTATGAGTACTGCTGGCTGCTTTTGGTCAGATCCAGTGAAAATCAGGAGCAAAACTCATGGCTCAAAAGTTGAACATTTTGGAGTTTGGCCAGAAAGACAGGTTGTATGAAGTTGGCACCAAGAAAACTGTGGTTATTGAAAGATTAGCAAGTATATTATGTGCCAGGCCAATGAGATGCTTGAGGACACCTGAGAAATTGGTCAAGTTCAAGGATGCACATGGGTAAATTCTTTTGCAGTATTTTGAGAAGAAAGCCTCAGGATACTCTGCTCACTCAGGGCTGCCTAGGGAAACATTTCCCCTCTTGCACACATCCAGGCACACAGAGGCTACTGCAGTCGTGGTCCATGGACCCCTGGCTAGTGGCGGGATGGTGGCAGACCTTGGAGGCTTCCACCCAGATTTGAAAGGGTAGTCTGGGGGACCAGGCCATGTGTTCTGAGAGACTGACAGGTTAAACTGTAAGAGGTAAGCCAAAAGTACAGTTGAGATCAAAGAATTTGTAGATGCTAGGAAAATCAAACTTCTGCCAAGGAAAGCTGCAGGCAGTGAGAGGAATCAGCACAAGAAAGAGGCCATGTGGGCTGTTGCTGGCAAGGTTACAGCAGCGGGGCTGCCCAAGCCCTTTGGAACTCACATCTCACCACATCTTGCCCAAGGTAGTGCATGGAGCTATAGGATTTCATGTTTGCTCTACTCGGTTTTGGTCTTGTTTTGATCTGATTCTTTTCTATTCCCTATTCTCCTTATTATTATTATTTTTTTTTGTGGGTACCGGGGGGTCGACCTCAGGACCTCGAGCGCCAGCAGGCGCCCGTGCCGCTGAGCGATATCACCGGCCCCTTTTTCGTATGTGGGTTCTGGGAGTCGAACTTGGGCCCTCGCGCTTGCCGGGCAGGCGCTTAAGCCGCTGAGCCATCTCACCGGCCCTATTCTCCTTATTTGTAATGGGAATATTTACCCCATGCTATTATACCTTAGGACCATGAATTTTTGAATTTCATGGAGGCCCTCAGCTAAGTGTTTGCTTTGAGTTTCAGAGAGTTTTACTTGGAATTTTGAGCTATGATGAAACTGTTGAGACTTAGGGAAAAGATTATGGCATTTTTGGTGTATGCAGGATCATTGTGTCAGTTTATTTTATTTTTTATTTCATTTTTAATTACTTGGCCTAAGGTATTGTGTTATAGCAGTAGGAATAGATTAAGACAATTGTGTCAGTTTAGATAGAATTATTGTTATATATTTATTTGGAGATTAAGTATAGTTTAAAGAAATGTAATTATGTGTCAGGTTGACAAGGAGTGGACTCATTCCAGTTAATATTGATTTTTTACTAGATTAAGAGACTTCTGGAGAAGTGATCGAATCATGGGGTCAACACACTTATTAGTGCATTAATCTACTGATAATCATAGCTGAATGTGCTGTTAGGAGCTGGACCCCTGTATACATTAGGGTTCACTAGAGGAACAGATCTTATATATATGCAGGGGTGCACAGCTGATATGTATGTAATATAGGGTTGGGTTTGGAAGAATGCAAAGGGGTTGTTCTGTGTGCTGGAGAGCTGGAGGAAGGATCCAAAAGTCAAAGGCTTAGAGCTCCCTGCAGAATCCCGTGCGGGTCTGTATCTGGAAGCCAAAGGGTCTGCACTGGAAAGCTGAAGAGTCTATTCCAGAAGGGTGGAAAACATGCCCTGGAAGGTTGGACAGTCTGTTCTGGAAGGCTAATGTATCAGAGCTGAAAGCCTGGAGATGGACATCCAAAGGCAGTGGTAAAGACTGGAGCTCCTCAAAGAAGCCAAAGAGACTTCTTCCCCTTTTATTCTGTCCAGGCTGCGAGCCTGTTGGTTGGTGCCACCCACACTCAGGGAGAGTCCTCTCTCTTCTGCAAGTCACCCATCCAAACTAATCCACCAGGCATTTCTTATTCAAGTTGACATCACAGGGAACTACTAGAGACCCAGCTGGAGGTAGATCACCCAGCGCTGCTCTGGAGGGTTTATCTCTCTGGTGTTCTTCCCCTGTGTCTGGGTTTCTAGTTGCCATGAATTGAGCAGCTTTACTCCACCTTCTGCTATGACGCTTCTCCCCTGAGCCAGCAAGTTATGGATTGAATAATCTGAAGCCACGAATCAAATGACCTTCTCTCTCTTTAAATTGAGGCTTTGGGATGTTTTCTCCTGGCCATGGGAAAGCTGACCAATACAGTGGTCTACACGCACTTCAAGGCTCTTTATGACATTTTTGATCAAAGGTAATTTATTCATTTCTCTCTATCAGGTGTGGCCTACCCCAGGTAACTAAGTTTGTGTTTTCATATTTTAAACTGACTTTATGTCTTACAGCTATGGATTCATTCCAGAAACATCATCTTCCTGACAGTTCTTGAACATGCCCCTCACTAATGTCTCTGCCCTCATTGTTTCTTCTGCTGCTGACACCTAACAGATACCCAGCGTCTCACTAGGTGACTACTTCATGTCTGCGTCCACTTTTCTCTCCATCAGTAGCTCAGAACCCCACTCATCCCCTATACTGCCTTTATTTTCTTTTGCATTCTACCTGTTCCTGTACTTTCCTCATACTGCTCTGCAGATATTCTTGTATTTTTGTCTATATTTTGATAGTTTTCTTCTTTTCCTCATAAAATTCTTTACTGCTATATTCCCAGAGTTTAAAAGTGTCTGGTTTCTACAGACGATTTAAAAAATAAGTTTTACTAAATGGATACACTTTAATAGTTATTTTTTGTTGTTGTTCATGGTGATATGATGGTGACTCAGAAGAGTTTAAATTTTTTCCACATTATGGGAAAGTTTTGTTTTTCCTACAGAATGGAGAAAGAGTGCCAAATACTTGGAAGGTACATAAGGTATTTTCACCTGCAGGCAAAGAAACAACTCTTCAGTTCTCAGAAATTGCCCCACTTAGTAGCTTCAGATGAAGTGTTAATTTGCCTGTCTCTACATTTTTTGTATCTCTATTTTTTTATCACTATATATGAGTATAAGGGATTAAGAGTTTTGTTATTTAAACCGGTGATAAAATCATTCCCTTCTTAAAACAAGAAAAAGGGTTAAAAGGTCTAGCCACCATTAGGAAGCTGAGCATTACTATCCAATCTAAAAGTATAATAATAATAATAATTTCATATTCCTAGTCTAAAAAGTAAACAAGACAGCAGCATAAGTTAACATGCTATTAATTACAGGAAATGTGAAACCGTTCGCCTTAATGGAGCCATTCGGCACAGTCAAAACACCCTGATTAATCAGATAAATTCACTTTGAGGCTCTTTGAGTTAATATGGGTAACAGATATACCTTCATTTTACTATTTTATTGTTCAATTCTTTTACTTTGGTTTTTATACAAAGTACATTGTTCTAATTTATTTTTTCTAACTTAATAAATGGGATAATGGAATATTCTTCATTGAACAAAGGAAAAAATGTGTACAATTTTCAGTTTATTCAATGTCCTTCTGCCTTTAAGAGAGCTTTCACTCTTTTTCCTCCTCTATACTCAACAATGAATCTTTGCACAAAGTCAGTCTCCAGCATGACGTTTCATAGCTTCTAATGTCAGCTAGCTTTCTTGATAGCTCCTATTACCGAATGAGGAAACAAACCCATCCAGAGATTGTAATCACTTTTCACTCTGTACCGCTCTTCCAGTTTCAAAGATAACTTAAAGTTTACCCCTAGGAAGAAAGAAAAATATAAGACAAAGAAGAAAATTCTGTATTTATCTCTGCATTGCCAGCATGTGATCATGTCCAGTACTCAATATATGTTTTGAATGAACAAATGATTGAATGAGTGAAGATATAAAAGTGATCCATTTTGTAGCACTTACAAGGTGTGATAAATATATGCTAAATCATAGAATGCTTAAATTTACAAAGTTTATTATAGGGCCGGTAAGATGGCTCAGCGGTGCAAGTACCTGCCTGGCAAGTGCGAGGTCCTGAGTTCGACTCCCGGAACCCACATAAAGGAAAAAAAAGGCCGGTGATATCGCTCAGCGGCACGGGTGCCTGCTGGCAAGCACGAGGTCCTGAGGTTGATTCCTGGTACCCACATTAAAAAATAAATAAATAAATAAAAAGTTTATTATAGTAAAAGACACATTGCCATTAATCCCCCTCAAAACACTCCCTCTCACTTCCATACACACTTACTGCATGGTTCTGACCACTCTGTGAAGCAGTCCCAGAATTCCTCTTTCTTGTCTTTACAAGAGGCAATCAAAACTGTAGGCAATGGTGCTGCCGAGTGCCATCTAAAAGAAAGGCAGGCTCCTAAAAACATTACAGTGTGTCCTCATCCAGCTTCTTCCCTGGATCTGGCACAGTGTGACCTCTGGCTCTTCCCAAAGCCAAATGATCATGAAAAGTAAGCTTTTTGAATCAATTTAAGACACTGAGGCAGCCATGACAATGCAACTAAAGACACTCTCAAAAGAGCCCTCCAGAACTGTTTCAGAAAATGGCCAGAATAATGGATGAGTGTGTTCAAAGCAAGGGGGAGTGTTTTGAAGGGGGCACATTATGATGGCAATGTGTCTTTCACTGTAATAAATGTTTTAATAAAATTTAACCATTCACTATATTTGTTGATCAAACCTCATTGTATATTGCTTGTTTATTGGATGGTATGATTCAGTTAGATGATATATTTATACAGTGTTAGAGGAAGCCACACTCTAAGGGGAAAATGAGGTGTAATAGAGCTTCCTAAGCAATGGGAAAATTCATTGAGCACCAGTTTTAGTGACTTTAAATTATTCTATGATGAGCCTTTATCTAAATAGACTATGTTAGTTTGACCCATGACAACTATAATACTTATAAATAGATTACTATCTTATTTCAAACTTGTTAATGTAAAAATATTTGCTTTAAAATAGATTTATTTTGAGAAGGTAGATTCTTCCTTCCCCTTTCCAGTTTGCTTTGAGAAAAATATTGAACTATCTGCATTGACATTTAGTTTTTCCTCACTTGGGGAAATAACGTAAGCTATGTTAATCATCTGCACAAAGAATTTAGAGGAATAAGACTCCAAAAGGAAGAAAACAAAGAACAAATTTAAAATATTACAAATCACTAAGGTTTTTTTTATACACAATGTTCAAAAGCATGAATTATGCATTAGATGTCAGTCCATATTCCAGATTAGAAGAATCTTAACTCTGCTACTAACTAGAGATATGAGTCAATAGTAGTTTTACTAGTATTATTGATAAAATAGTTACATCTACTGTTAGAGTAGAAATCTCTAGCCTTTGCATAACAATGATTGATGTATAAACTGGGCACAGGTAACCAGAAAAGCATGTAAAAGTAAAATAAGCAGTAATAGTGACTTTGCTAGGGAGGATGTGGGTGCTCTTAATACACTAGTTAGGGAGTGAAAACATCAAGTAGGTAAGGACCTAGTACAGCAATCTGCTGCAGCCACAGATCTCATACACCTTTAGGGAAGATGCTTGACAAACACCTCTTCCTTACGTCATTTTCCAATCCCACTGGTCCAACTCCAGCCAGAGTGTAAACCCCTTCAGCCTTATATTATAAAAGTTTTCTTTAAAATAATCTCCAATCTCCAGACTCTGATCATAGAGTCTATCATCCTCATCAATTTGCAAATTAATTTTCACACATCGTTATGTTGGCAGTGTCACCCTCAGGCTCCGAAGCCTTCATTGACTTCTCTGTTGCCTAGAGAAATAAGATGCAAGTTCTTTAACTCTCACGCAGGGTTTTATACCTGTTCTCAGTCTGTGTTTCTAAATTTTTTCTCTTTTTACTATTCTGCACAAAATCTCACAGCCAGTGCGAGAGTCTTTAGGAATGCTGTCAGTTGTATCAGGCACCATATGACATACAAACAGCCTTGTGTATCTAACCATTCAGGTTTTGTTGCATTCATTTCCTGAGCTGAAAAATACATTTGGTAAATATTTGAATCACATGAGACACCAAGTGTGATGCTTTGTGTAAAATATGGCCATTCAATATTTTTGATGCAGTGATGAATCCTATATTCCAGAGATCACAGTCATTTTAGACAAAATTCTCTCTCCTCCTTCTTCTTCCTACCATTTCACTGCTTGTACTAATCATTTTTCTAAAGATCTTTCTATATCTGTTGGCTCTTTTTATCCGTAACGTTGGTGTTACCAAAGTCCTCATCCTGTCTTGTCTAGATTATTACTAGGAAGTTCTAATTGGCTTCCTTACTTCCAAACTCAATTTCATACATTCCACATTTCTCACTGTCTCTGAGATTATTATCTCCGATTTCTACTCTGAGAATATTCTGCAGTGGTTTCTCGTACATGGATCACAAATACTAAACTCGTCACAAATACCCAAAGTTCATAGGTTCTGATTTTAATCTACTTTAACCTATGTTTTATATTCTATTTTCTATGTAAGGGAGCTACAGTGTTTAAAGTTTTGCAATAGACATATTATGGAATGAGTACACTGTGGAAGACCTTAGGGTGACCTTAATTGTCAACCTCAGGTGGCCATGACTTTGCATATGCCTTTCTCTCGAAGTATGGGTAGAACCTATGATTTGTTTCTGGCTAAAGAATATGCTGCACATGGTAGGATGAAACTCTCATGATAAGGATATATATGTATATGTCAGTGGTACCTCAGTTCACAACTTAATTTGTTCTATGATTCTGGGAAAGATGGCGGTGTTCTTGTTCTTCAAGAGATGTGGCATCCAGCAAAATTTTGCTTCCTTTCACAAACTCTACATTGGGTTAAAAAATAGAAATACAATTCTTGAAAAAACTATACCACAAAAAAATAGGAAAATAGCAAAATTCAAGGAACAGAGACAAGGTTTCTACTTAAAAAGACAACTTAAAAAAAAAAGATAGTTGATATGAATGGTATCACTATAAAGAAGTGACTTGGATCTTACAAGAGTGACTTCAAAATTTTACAGTTACCTTGAAAAGAAATAAAATGTGATGAATTAAAATGAGAAAATGAACGAAATGGTTGCTTTGCATCTTGAGTGCTGACACAGGCTGAGTGATGATGATTTCACACTGTCTATTCTATGACACACAAAATAGAGCTTCAAAGCCCACATAACAGATGGCTGGATTAAAAGGGAGATAATGTATGCAGAAAGCTCGAGCCCAGGATAAAACATCCAACGCACAAATTCTGAGAAGAAGGGTCTTACAGGTTGACACATACACCACATACCCAGTGCACTACAGAGGAGGGCAAATATTTGGCCTTTTCCACTCCTGGCACAGCTTTCAGAGACGGTGGTGATAGCATGATGATGTGCTGCATTAATAACCTCTTGATGTAGGATGTCATCATAACGCGAAGTACTGGCGAATCACGGGAAGATTGTGTTCTGTCCTCTAATATTGTTAGTCATGTAAATGTCATGACGCATCCATAACTGATGAGATGCTGGCACTTATCCATCACGTGCTGTCATATAGCTTATTAAGTGATTTTCCTCAACTCCTGGATTATATTTTATTAATAGAGAGTGCAAAAGCACCTCAGCAACATCGTGTTCAAGGCCTTCCTGCTGCTTTTATTTCTTGTTGCAGAAACTCATTTCCATATAGTCTATTTGGATAGTCATAAACTATAATTCAATGTATTGTATTCATTCATAATTCAATTGTATTGTTGAATACAATGAGTGATTATTTCCAGTCGTTATTATGTAATTGTACATGGCATAGCCGAAACCACCTCTCCAGAGTAGGTTCTGAGATCTCCGTCATGGGCGACATGCTAATCAACTAACAGGCAGCCCCTCTCGCCCTTCCCCATGAGGGAGGGTGAAGAACTAGGTAAGCTTCCTTCATTATTTCTGCCTGTTTATATGCTGTGATGGCTCTTCCCAGGATGTAAACATCAAGAAGACAATATAATAGGGAGAACTAGAGCACCATTATCACATTATTAATGCTCCTACATTCTGACAAAAATAGCAAAATGTTAATAGTTATACCTGGAAAATTTGTGGCTAGATGGCTGCTTGGTAGGCTGGGCATATAATGGATTATTCTCTAAAATAAAGACCTTAACATTGCACAAAATCTTTGGAAGAAGTTTCAGACAATTTTTGGACACTAGAAGTGTCTTCTTAAAAGGTCTAAGGAAAAAAAGTGGAAAGAAGCCTATATTAAGAAATTTCTTGGCTTGCCATAATTAGCTCTGAAACTGTAGGCTACTTACAAGTCCTAAGTCTCAATTCTCTCATTTGTGAAATTGGATTACTTATTCCTGTCATACCTAAATCACAGAGAAATTTTGAAAATGGAATGAAATATTATGGGGTAATACTTTTTTGAAAACCAAAAAATATATGCAGCTCTTTCCCACCATATACATAAAGAAATCTTTCCTAAATATTTGAGTTGATTATTTAGTGAAATACCTTGAATTATCAAATAAAGCATATTGTTGAACACTTTCTTGTATTCACTCACATAGACTTCTATTTTATGCTTCATAAAATATTAATTTTATTTATTTTTGAAAGGATCAGGATTAATCAATAATAAAGGAGGAAAAGTACATGTCTATGGTGGTATTTACCCATATGTGCAACCAGATGACCCTCACTTAGCTGGCTGATCAAAGACATATTTAAAAAAGTATTTTTTGGTAATTTAAAATTTAAAATCATATAATTTAAAATATGATAATAGGTAAATATATGCACATAAGGAGAGACAAACAATCCAAGAAAAATTGTAGTCAAGTTTTATTACGGCTCTACCAACATCTTGATCTGATTTATATCCTCCAGGACTACTAGAGAATACATTTCTATTGTTTAAACTACCCATTAGTTTGTGGTAGTTTGTAGCAGCACTTAGGAAATCCATATAGTAAGAATGTGGGAATTAGTTCCAATTTGTAACTCCTGGCCACAATTTTAACTTGCTTGTTCTATTAGTTCCTGACAGAGATTGTAGAAATCTCTTACTAAAATTATGGATTTTCTTTCTTCTTACAATGATCTACATATAGATAATCCCTGACCCCTTCCTTTCTAGCACTGTTCCTGTGCTCGGCTTCCCAACCACCGTGAAGTAAACATCTTTACTCCACCACACCTTTCTGCCATGATATTTCTGCCTTGGAGCAAGCCAACTATGAACTGAGTCCCCTGAAGTCATAACTACACTAAACTTCTGCTCCGTTAACTTGTGCATGTGTGGTTTGTTTCCCAGTGATGGAGATGCTTAGTAATGTAGAAAATGGGACCAGCAGTGGGGCTGTTGTTGTGACTATACCTGACAACGTAGTTCAGGAGATTTTGGAATTTGTCTGTAGGAGTTTGGAAAAGTTTGAAGAACTGGACTAGAGAAAACCTAGAAGGTTGCAAGCATAGTTTGATGGGTAATTCAGTTCAGAGCTAAGAAGATCAGAATGCTGAAAAAAATGTAAAAGTCAGGCTCATGTTTTAGATGAGGACTCTATTTAGATGAGGATTTGGACAGGAGGCCATGTGCATTTCATTCTGGCAAAGAACCTGTCTACATTTTGCCCATATACACAGACTTTTTGGGAGACTGAGAGTAAGGTGGTGGACTAAGTGATTTGTCGAAGGAAGTGTCAGTGCTGCCAGACATTCAGCCTAGGGCATGTATACTGCTGGCTGATTTTAGTCAGACTTATAGTGAGAAATAGAGGCAGAAAATAGCATAGAGAAATTTGAAAAATTTACATTTTGGCCCAAAAGGAACCATATATAAAGTTAAGGATAAATGGTTGCTGTGTTGAAGATTAGTGCCATAACCAAGAAACAAGGTAGCTTGAACTGGAGCAAGAAGAAAGATACTTTGGGGGTATCTTAGGCATCAGTAAGACCATGTTCATTGTAGACTCAAGAGTACGGAAGTATAAATCTTTCAGTTGAGAAGAAAAACATTGTGCCCCTTGCTCAAAATTGATGTATTTTAGTGTTCCTGGCCATCTGGGCCCTCAGAAACCACTTTAGCTGTGGTCCAGTGGGGCCTGGCTTGCTTTTGCTGACAGCAGACCTTGGCATCATTGATATGATGCTGGTTTTACTGACATGAAGAATGCAAGAGTTGTGGGTTCAAGGAGGCTTCCACCCACATTTTAAATGAAGGCCTGGAAGGGCAGGCAAATAGCTCAGTGCAGTTGAAAATTTGTAAAAATGAGGCTGCAGTTGCAGTGGAGACCTCAGGAAATCAAAGGTGCCAAGGAATGGAAAACTGTAGGTCATGGATACAGTCAGTGACAGAGAATCCATGTGGGCTACAAAGAGGAAGGCCATAGGGCTGGGGTACCCCAAGGCCTGTGGGGCCCTGCATACTGGATGTGGAGGTGCAGGACTTACTCTTTGCCCTGCTGGCTTTCAGTCCTGCTTCAGTTCTATTAATTTCTACCCCCATATTCCTCCTGTTTGGCATGAGAATGTTTACCTGGTGCCATTTATACCTTAGGATTATGTAATTTGTTTTTTATTTTTACAGTGGTTAACTGCTAAGTGTTTGCTTTGATTCTCTTTCACTTGGACTTTTTAACAATGCTGGAATTGTTGAGACTTTTGGGGAATGGATGATTGCATTTTGGTTGTATGCAGGATTGTTGTATCATGTTAGGTGGAAGTATGACCTGTCACTGTATTTATTTGGAGATTAAGTTCAGTTTAGGCAGATGTGATTAGGTGTCAAGGTGACAAAAGGTAGATTTGTGCCAGTTAATACTAATTATAAACTTAACTGGATTAAGAGATTCCTGGGGAGGTGATTGGATCATGCGGGCACTGTACTCATCAGTGGGTTAATCCACTGATATTCATAGCTGAATATGCTTTTAGGAGTGGGGTCCAGTTGGAGGTGGCTCATTGTGGGTGTTCTTATTCAAGGTATATCTTTCCCTGGAACTCTTCCCCTGTACTGTTTCCTGGCTGTTATGAACTGAACAGCTTTGCTCCACCATGCTTTTCTGTGAAGATATTTCTGCCTTGCAGCCAGGTATTCTTATCATGGACTGAATCCCCTGAAACTATAAGCCAAATTCAACCCCCTCTCCTTTAAGTTGTGGGTGTCACATATTGTGTCCTATATATATGTCCATATATGACAAATATGCATAAAGAGAGATATCAGATATAAAGCAAATTCACACCCAAAGTATATATTAATACATTTATCAAATGAATGGAAAAATAGAGACACTTGAATAGAAAAAAGTGGGCAAGAGTCTTGAACAGGCAGTTCACAGGTGAAGATGCCAAAAAGCTGACAAAAACATGAAAAAATTTTCAGCTTCATTGATCATAAGGCAAAGGCTAATGAAAACCATAATAATCCATCATTATATACCCTTAAGAACAGATAAGATGAAAAAGACTCTTATTAATGTCAATCATTAGGAAAACTGTAATAATGGAGAATTTGTCAATGCTCTTGAGAGTATAATGTTTAGTTCATTTGCAAAGCTGTTTGACACCATCCAGTAAAACTAAATATATTTTTGCTCAGAGACTCAGTAATTTAGCTTCTTAGTATACATAATTAGAATGCATGAAATAGAATTTTAATACTCTCACTGTTTCTTTTAAAAAGGTACAATGTCTAGCAAAAGGAAACATAAGTGGCTAAGTTAGGTAAATAGGTGAAATAGATAGAAGTAGATATTATTGTTAGGATGGCTTACTATACACCAGTGAAATAAACTGCTATATGCAACCATTTATTCTCATAAAGATAATGTTTCATTGAAAGAAGCTTATCAGAAAAGAACACTTATTGCATAAATTCCCTTATATAAGTTCAATGACCTCAAAACCCATTCTGCAGTATAAAAGTCAGAGGGTGACTTGAATTTGGATTGGAAGGGAAGACAAAGGCTGTTGCTCTCCCTCAGAATGCTGAGATGACTGATTTCTTGGTTTGCTTCTGATATTGGTAACTTTACTCTCTAGAAAATTATTGGACCATGTTATATTTTATTTACAATTCTGTACTTATGTTACAATTCAATGAAATTTAACAAGTAACTTTGAAATACCAAAATATGGTTTTATATTGTTCAAAAGCAATGAGAGAGTCAGAAAAATATAGCAAAGTTCGAAACAAATCTTTGGTTTGTTGGGACTCCACTTTGCTCTTAGCATATCAAAATACATTATTTGGACTTTAAAATGGGAAAAAAATTAATTATTTAGATGATTGACCTGGCAAAAATGTCAGCATAAACATTTTAATAGCTAATTTCAACCTATAATCCTGGAAAATTAATTTTATGATTAAAAACTTAAAATGTGTCAGAAATCCAATACTAGGCTTGACTTTTGGTTTGAGAATCTTATTAATAAATTTTAGTAAAGCAGAATGAATTTGGTAGAAAACTGTAACATTTTAAAGCTAGCAGTGCTCCATTTCACATATTGTTAATTATGAGTTACCTAAGAAAGTCTTATCATGTCCCCATATAGCACTCTCAATAATTAAATCCAAATCAATGTGAACACTTTCTAAAATAGTTTTGAGGTTAGACATTTCTTTACTATAAGAAAAAACAACTGTTGAAGTTGTTTCTGTAGAATGAAATTGGTGATGTCTCTTTCGGGCCCTATCCCATGTTTTGCATGATACATAACCAAATGAATGTAAATATAAGGCTTGAAGGCATTGCTATCATATGAATAAAGCTGAACATTTCTCACCAAAATATTATAGTTCTTAGATTTGCCATGTATAAAAATATAACGTATCAAGAAAGAAATTTACAATGTTCATTTTATTGAGGTATTTTACAAGTTAGTTTATGAACATTGTAGTAGAGTGATACACTAATAATTATGTATTTATACACTTGATTATAATTATGAACTCCATTTGACTAAACAGTAGCCAACATCAAAATGGTTTATATTTAGACATTAAAAGTTTTATATCATTGTCAGGGAGGGAATATTTGTCTAGTTTTATAGATGAGTAAATAATACCCCAAGGAATTTAAACAATTCAAAATCATTTAACTAGTAAATTTGAAGCTGGAATTTCTTGATGATCAAATCAGTGATTTCACCACACACTACCTAGTGAACAATTATAAGAACAGAATTGAGATTCATGTCCTTTTTGCTTCAAATATACACCTAACGTCTTCAATAAACAATAACTCTGAAGTCTTTGGTTCTGACTTTGGGTTCATTTCAAATCTTGGTTGTGTTCAGAACTTCTAATTTTATAGATGACAAGATTTTGAAAATTTAATGTTGGAAAATCTTTTAATTACCTGGAACTTAATATTTGAATACCTATTTAAACTACTTGGAGATAGTCTGTCAATTTTTAAAAAAATACAACTAGCGGAGAAAAATGAATAATACAATTCTTCTATGAATTGGCTAGTGAGAAATACTAATATATAAATATGTTAAAAAATCAGATGAATGTCAAGGTTATGACTTCCATAAAAATAACCATTTGTTTTAAAATATATATAGAGAGATAGAGATTCAGTCAATAATCAATATTTTAAATACAGAAAGTAAGTACAGGTCCAGAAACTCAGTTTTATTATTTGTTGTTCAGTTTAACATCTGTTTTATATAAAAAAGGTGGACCAAAGTCATTAGGTGTGGCTTTCAAACGATGTTTAAATGTCAAATAGACATGAGATTGGAATTGGATCTAGAGCTGAGATACTGCTTTTTCTCAGTGAATGAACCTCCCCATTGTTCTCAGGTGGGTGACGATTACTGTCACACTCGACAGTATCATCTAGAGCAGTGTTGGCAAACCTATAGCAGGTGTGTTATTTGTTTTTGTTTTAAGATAAAAGATGTCAATGTATGAGTTGTTTTTTCAAAACTAAAACTTCAGTATTCAGGTTTAATAGCAGTGGTGCCCCTTTGCAATAAATAAGTGGGTTTTGGGTTGCGGTTTGGGCATCTTTCTCTAAAAGATCACCATCGGGGGCCGGTGAGATAGCTCAGCGGCATAAGCACCTGCCTGGCAAGCGCGAGGTCCTGAGTTCGACTCCCGGTACCCACATATGAAAAAAGGGCCGGTGATATCGCTCAGTGGCACAGGTGCCTGCTGGCGCACGAGGTCCTGAGTTCGACCCCCGGTACCCACCAAAAAAAAAAAAAAAAAAGATCACCATCATTGCTCTGGAGAAAAGAGTTAGCCATGCAAGCTCTGGAAATAGTAAATTCTATTTTCAAAGCCTATTAGTGACAAGATGTGATAAAAATACAGTCAATGTTTAAATTTAAAAATACATTACAATAAAAGACACATTGTTACTGACCCCCTTCAAAATACTCCCCACCACTTTGACCACACTCACCCATCACACTGTGAAGCAGTTCTGGATGTCCTCTTTTATGAGGGTCTCCAGAAGCACTGTCACTGCTGCCTCGATGTCCTGAATTGATTTAAAACATTTACCTTTCATGGCCATTTTGACTTTGGAGAAGAGCCAGAAGTCACATGGTGCCATATCCTGTGAGAAAGGTGGATAAGAATGTTTTTATGAGCCTGGCTTTCCCTTGGGTGGTAATAGGCAGAGCATTCACCATACTTCTGACCACACTGCCTAAGACAGAGGGCTTCTAGAACTGCTTCAGAAAGTTGTAAGAATGATAGTTGTTTTTGATGTAATGGGAAGTACTCTGAGGGGAATTAAGGGCATTTTTTATACTGCAATACATTTTAAAACATTTAAATATCCATCATATATTTTGACCACCCTTTTCAAGCAATCTTGGACTGATCTGTAAAACTCTCCAAGGCTCAGCCCCCTCATCTTTAAAATGGAAATTGCATCAACCTCAAAAGGATATTGGGAGAAGTAAATGCAAGGGATAACTTTCACAGAATTTGTTACATAGCATTTACTCAGTATATAATAGCTGCTAGCACTGTCATCATGATGAATATTATTTTTATGTCTTTCAACCCATTATGTAACAAGTGCAGAACTGCAATCTCACATCCTCAGAATCACATTGATCTTCCAGTTTTGTCTTTTTAACAGGTTAAATAATCCATATGAGAAACCTAGTTAGTTGGCCCACTTTACCCTCATATTTCTCAGGATGGATATACCTGCTAGACTTTCTACACCTGTGGCTCGTGTGTCTGTCTCACGACAAGAGCTGACCGGTGTTGATCCCAGGGTACCATCTCCACTGTGCTCTAACTAGTAAGTCACAGGGGAAGAAAACCTCTCAGTCATACCTCTCATTACGGAACTCACAGGTTGGAAAAGAGTGAGGAGGGTGTTCTAGTTGAGAGAAGGTTGATTTTGATGAAGTATAAAAATTGCAAACTAGATTTAAAAGAGAATACATTTTTTAAGAAAATGTTTATGACATTCAGCTAAGAATTCAAATCAATAATAGAAAACTTCTTTAGTCTTTCTGGTACACTTTGATGGATCACTGGGAGCTTTCAAAATTTCTGAGTTAGAAAAGAATGATTTTGTGTTGAGTGTGGTGGTTCAAGCCTGTGATCCCAGCACTCTGGGAGGTTGAGGCATGCGAGCCACAAGTTTAAGCCCAGCCTGGGCAACTTAGTGATAAGTTGTCTTGAAATTTAAACAAATATAAAGGGGAAAAGGGCTGGGGCTGTAGTTTAGTATGAAACTGTGTTCAACTCCCATTTCTGCAAGAAACAAAAACTATGAGGCTATATCTTGCCTCTTCAGGAAGAGTTACAGTTGCCAGTTTTTAATTTCTGCCTTGACATAAGAGAACACATAAATTCCACAATGCTAAACTGGACTGTGAAGGCATAGCTGGAGACTAGAGAATTCTCAGCTTGCAGAGTCCTCAAGGAAGGCTGTTTTAGTAGGCTGGGCAAGGAAGACTGAAGAGGAGGGCTGAATCAGAGAGACTAAGAGGGTGCTAAAACAAATCAGAAGAATTCTGCACATGTTTGTTATTCTATGGTATACAGTTTGTATCTACTGAGAAGACTTCTTACTTCATGTAAGCATCTAAAACCCCCAGCAGTCTTAAATCTTGGCAACACAAAGTACATATGTCTATCAGATAAGATAAACTTGCTATATTAATTCCCACTCCAAAATCTTCAGGTCTTTCATTTATGATATATATTTGCCATGTTCCAGCAGAGGGTCTTGCCCACATCTTCACCTTCAGGGCCCTCGGTTCATGGAAGCTCTGCTACTTAGATGGGTTAGGTTAAAGAGAGAAGAGGCCACTGCAGAGTCTTACATTGGTGAACAAACACTCTCACCTGAAAGTGATGTTACCCCCGGATCACCAGCCAGACTGGTCATGTGGCCCTCTCCAAGGCAAGGATTTGGGGGGAGTGAAGCGAAATCCTTCCATGTGCCTGGCAGAAAAAATGAAGCAGACATGGGTGGGCATTAGAAAAAATCCTTACTCTAGTATCACAGAAAAAAAATCTAACGTAAAATAATGATTACTGCCAGTATTTGGGCAACTTGTTGGAAAAATTAATAATGGAAATAATGACTAATAACCTGATCTAAGGTCATTAAATTCTTTGCTATTGCCACGAGTTGATCTTTGTAACAACTCCACTTGGCTGAATAAATATACATTCTAAGGCTCAGAAAGTTATGGGATTAAGAGTAGTTATGTGGGTAGTAAGTAAAACAGCTATTGATCTCTTTTACTCAAAATGAGTAATGTAATATTTTAAGTTAGTGCTCTGCCTCTTCAATGCTCTTACAATTAATTTGAAGGTTTTAATAAAAATAATGTTCACAATCAGCACGTTTAGGGTACCCCTGAGAGTCTACAGTTGAAGCAAGTCCCCAGGCAATTCCAGCACTGCGACTGTAAGGATCATATTTTGAGGAGCAGAACCTTGGGTGAATCACACACCACTTCCTGGAACTTCTCAGGCAACACAACCCCCTCTCCTTTCTGCCTCTTCCTCATTTGAAGGCCCTTCAGAGCAGGGCAAGGTGTGCCTGCTATGTCACGCTAACGTTATTGAAATTTGTAAAACTTTCAATAAAACTTTCAATATACAAATGATGGGAACGGAAAACATGATTTGAGACCATGTCATTTGATTCACCCTTGAGTTTCAGGAGGAGTCCAGGATGAGTGTACGGTGCGCAGCAGTCTCAATTCATGGGGGTGAGCGCGAGGGAGAGGCAGGAATCCAGTGCTGAGTCAGGACCAGTTGTAAATTTCATGGTGTTTATAACACACTGGTAGCTATTAAAACTGGTGTTTTGTGAAAATTACATTTATTACTTTCTTAAGTCCCCACAGAGAAATCACTTTTTGCCACTTGACTACACATTTGACATTTTGAAAGGTAAGTGGAGCTCTCCATCATAAATAACATCTTGAGGTCACTGTGTGTTTCTCAGTTCAAAGCAGAAGGGCTGAACAAAAGAAATCACTTTGCTTCAAGGACAAAATAAAAGACAATTGATGAAAAGAATCCTTTGGGGCATGGTTAGTCAGGGGGTCTTGGGGTAAATTTGTCTGAGACTTTGGTGACCAGGTCACCTGCCACATTCTGAAGGGATGCATCAATCAGGCCTGTCACACTGTTGATTGCCCATTCCATCACCATGGGCTTGACTTGTATCATCAGGTCAAGTGAAAAAATTTCATGGTAAGCTCTTTTTCAAATTTCTGTATTGAAGCGTCTCCAAATAAATCTATATTTTGCATTGAGCTAAGCTAATTGACCATGAAGCTCTATCATTAATAACAAGATATTTAGAGTAGGCCCTGTGCTTCCTTAAACAGGGTCAAATAACTATTTTTAGATAGCTGAGGAAACATTCATGATGTTAACTCTACAGAATGATATTTGATGGATGGGAGGTCATTTTGGCTATCTAGGATAAGAGAGAAATTTAAGGTTATAGGCTAATGGACAAATGATTAATTACCCATAAAATCTACACTTGATTTGATGTTACAACTTAGCACTCATGGAAAGTTTGTAAGGCAGTCATTGGCTTATATTACATTCTAAATAAATATCTAAGGTGCTGAAAATCTATGAGTTACTTAGAAGCAGAGGCATGCAAATGTAGTGTTTTGGGGTTTTTTTTTTGTTGTTGTTCTTTTTTGTTTTTTTGTTTTTTTTGAGACAGGGTCTTGCTGTGTAATTCAGGCTGGCCTTGAACTCACTGTGTAGCTTTCACTGTCTGTAAACTGGTGGTAATCCTCCTGCTTCAGCCTCCCAAGTGCTAGGATTATAGGTGTGCGTCACCATACCTGGGACAAATGTAATTCTTAACATTGTAAAATTTCAGGGAATTTTAGGAATTCAGATGCAATTATTTATTTCTTAGGGAATAAAACATCCGAGAGTCTACTCCATTCAAAACACTAGAAATAGGTATAATAACATAGACAATATGTTAATACTAATACACTATGTTCACTATAATAATAATTATCTTTTGTCTAAGAACTTACGTGTATTCAAAAAAAATCAGTAACTATAATACATAGAATGGCTCCAATTTATATGTTTGTCAGTTTTATGTGAAAATGGCTGTATAACTACAAATAGCACAATTATCATTACATTGGGAGGGTGTGCTAGATTTAGAAAAGATTTTGCCATGTGTGTTTCTTAATTTGTACTTATTTCCTGAGCTGCTTGTTCTTTCCACTGGCTTTCATCTTTCTCTTATTTAGAGCATTCCAATATTAAGAATCTAACATTTTGCTAAATTTGCATAATGTAAATATTTTAGTTATCATGGAAAGATATATGAGCACTCAAAACTTAGCCAGTGAGGCTGTTTTTAGGGCTCTGTTGGATTTGCTTTGGCCATATGCATATACCTTTGAAGAATAACAATGTCTGCTTTTGTGGGCAAAGCAGTGAGGGTTATATGACTCACTCGATATGAAGAGGCTGGGTTTTAGATCTGTGCTCTTTAAACCTTTATAGGACAAATATTTCCAATCTTAAAGATATTCTTTCAGAGAATAGAAAAGGAAAGAAAATTCCCAACTGTTTTCACACAACCTGTACAACCATTTAACCTAACTCGGACAAGCATAACATAACAACAACAACAAAAAAAAATCACAGAACAATCTCAATTATAAATGCAATCTCGCTAATAGATCAAGAACTCACATACAGATTAAACACAGTTAATAGACGAGCCAATAATTCAGAAGTATAGAGGATTATATGAGTTTAAACAATAAAAAGTAAAACATCTGGCACATTAGTCGATTAAACAAAATCGGCATTTGATTAAAGCCACATCTGTGCATCATGAAAAGTGCAACTGGAATACCTTCAACCAAGGAAATATCCTCACCCTGGTGAAGGGCATGGCATGGTTGAAGGATGGTGACCAAGCCTACATGATACAAACTGCAATTCATGTAAAATATTTCATTAAAATCTGAAAATATATAAAAATGCTTCCTTCCTTCATTACATTCAATATTATTCCACTATCCTTTAACAGATAGAGTAGCATAAGAAAAATTAATAAAATATACAAAAAGTAGAAATGTTCATATTTACAGGATATATAACTATAGCAAATGTAAGAGAAAATTCAAGAATATCTTCTGAATTAACTTTATATACCAATATGTAATAATCCATCATATTCTTATACAACACAAATTAATAAAAATAGAATGTAAAAGATCAAAAGCTGCTCCCAAATTTTTAATTACAATAACAAGATGAAGATAACAAGATATGAGGGTTTATTTTAAAGTTACAAATAGTTGTGTATTAGCCCCATGCATAGATATTTATCAACCAATGAAATACAGAATCATGAAAAATACCCCTGCATGCACAGATACGGCAAAAAAACATAGATCAGAGAAAAGGGATATATTATTCTGTTAATGATCTTGAGACAACTGCTTATCTGTATGAAATACTGATTTACTTCTTTAGAAATAATAAAATCATGTGGAAATCAATGAGGTAAACATGAAAAGAAAATGTTATAATTTTTAGAAGAGAAGTGAATATCTTCATCATGCCGATGTAAAATTTG
Source organism: Erethizon dorsatum (assembly GCA_028451465.1). NCBI lineage: Eukaryota > Metazoa > Chordata > Mammalia > Rodentia > Erethizontidae > Erethizon > Erethizon dorsatum. Next base: position 56,715,216 of record CM051830.1, on the reverse strand, counting down.
TTTTGTTTTGCTTTGTTTATTTCGAGACAGGGATTTGCTATATTGCCCAGGATGGTCTTGAACTAAATTTCTGAGCTAAATTGATTCTCTGGCTTAGCTTCCTGAGTATAGGCATGTGCACCACACCCAGCTACGTTATTTTTTAAAAACACAGTATCAATTATAAGGGAATACATTGATAATTTGATTGTATTAAAACAGAAGAAAAAACTTTAATCGACAGATTTGAAGAACGTGTATACATTGCATATAATCTTTATATGTAAAAAACTTCTACAAAGTAGTAAGACAAACAAATCAATAGAAAAATGAGGGAAGGCTATGCCCAGTTAACTTATCAGAATCAGGCAGTTGTCAATTAAAATCCCAACAAAAAAAGCACGTACTGTATTCCGATCAGATCGAGGGATAAAAGGGTTTCTAGCACGTTTTATTGGCAAGACCTGTGAGAAATGGGGATTCTCATTCCCTTGTGGTGGTGGACAGTGGGGTCCTTTGAAAACACGGCTCGTCTGTTACTTAAAACTGAGAAGGTGGGAGTCCCTGGGCTCAGCTCTTTCTCAGCTAGGAGACTGATTCCTCTCAGATGAATGCGAGGAGACATCAGCAGGGTTTGCAGTGGAAAAGCTAGAATCACACAGGGATCAGCATTACCGTTGTTCGTTCTCAAGTAGCCTCTCTTTCTTCTGTGATTCCTGGTATCTGCTCCTCCGAGCTGAACTCCAGACTGGCTCTGGGCAGCACCCGTGCAGTGAAAGCGAACTTCAGTGGAGGATCCTTTGTGTCTTCCCCACGGACACAAGAGCCACAATTTTGCAGATAGGAAGCCTTCCTCACCTGGATTCCTGAGTACGATGAGGAGCTGAACGTCATCAAAAAATATGGTGGATGTTTAAACGTAAAAAACAAATTTTTATATTGAGACCCATTCTATGAATCCCCCCTCAAATACTCCCCCTTGCTTTGTAAACACTTATGCCATCATTCTTGCCATTTTCCTGCAAGGCAGTCTTGCAAGTCCCGCTCCATCTTCGAAGTTATCCCTGAGAACTCGCTGGGATTTCCTCGCTGAGATCTGATCCTGTAGCGATGCCCTTCCAGTTACTGCTCATTTAGGGCAGGAAGCGTCACCCTCCGTGCTTCTCAGCGCGCTGCTACGTAGGGGACAGGGACACGAGGCGCTGCGAGACACGAGCTGGAAGAGGGGAGAGAGCGAGGCCGAGCGACGCCGCCCAGGGAGAACGGGCGCTGGGTGAGAAGGGAGCAGCGCGAGGTGAGGGCGAGCAGAGCAGAGGTGGGGTCCGCGGGCCGGGCAGGAGCGCGGGCAGCTCCGTGGGGGGAGGACGCCGGGGTCTGCCGGGCGGAGGTGTGATAGAAGACTACGGCGAATATTTAATTTTAATAGCTTATGAGAGTAAGACGCATTGCCGTTAATCCCTCTCAAAACTCTTCTCACTTTGACCACACCTATGCCATCTTTCTGGGAGTTTTCTGGAGTAGGTCTGGCTTCCTCCTTCCCCAGCGTCTTGCTGTGCAGGATGTCATGGTTACCTGGATGTGCAGGGTGTCGTGGTTACCTGGATGTGCAGGATGTTATGGTTACCTGGATGTGCAGGATGTCGTGGTTACCTGGATGTGCAGGATGTCATGGGTGTCTGGATGTGCAGGATGTCATGGGTGTCTGGATGTGCAGGATGTCGTGGTTACCTGGATGTGCAGGATGTCATGGGTGCCTGGATGTGCAGGATGTCATGGTTACCTGGATGTGCAGTATGTCGTGGGTGCCTGGATGTGCAGTATGTCGTGGTTGCCTGGATGTGCAGGATGTCGTGGTTACCTGGATGTGCAGGATGTCATGGGTGCCTGGATGTGCAGGATGTCATGGGTGTCTGGATGTGCAGGATGTCATGGTTACCTGGATGTGCAGGATGTCATGGGTGCCTGGATGTGCAGGACGTCATGGTTACCTTGATGTGCAGGATGTCATGGTTACCTGGATGTGCAGAGTCAGGTCAAGCATTTACCTTTCCTCGTCATCTTGACCTTGGGGAGAGCCGGAAGTCGCATGGGGCGAGGGCCAGGGAATCGGGTGGATGAGAACACGGTGTCACCAGCTGCCCGTCCGCTGGGTGGCATTTGGCAGCAGCAATCATGGTTTTCTTGTTCACATCTGATAGACACTCAAGAAAAAGGATTTTCAGAACTGCCTCAAAACGCTGGCAAGAATGATAAGTGTTTTAAAGTGGAGGAGGGTATTTTGAGGGGAATTAATGGCAATGTGTCTTTCAGTGTAAAATTTTTAAAAATTTAATCATTCACCGTATCTATTGATTACACCTAATTTGACCAATTGCAACAGAATTGAAATGAGCTATCATTTATATAAAGATTAATGATTTGAGAGATAATATATTATACTGCTTAATAATGCTGTATGCAGATTAATAAAAGTAGTTAAATTTTCTTTTAAAAATTAAGAGAAATACTAAATTTCTTTTAACATTAATAAAAAATTGAGAAACTTGACTTTGACTTCAAGATATTAGTTGAATTTTCAGAAGGGGATGGAGATAATCATGTTGACATACAGTGGCTTTTTTCTGATTTATATTTTGATTATACATACACATAAATGTTGTATGTATCTATTGGGTACTGTGTGATGTTTTGCTACATGGTGAAATGTTAAAGTAGTGTAAATATCTATCACTTCAAATATTTCTCATTTATTTGTGGGGCATATATTTAAAAGTCCTCCGCTTTTGGAAAAGTACAGTGTATTATTTTCACCTGTAGTCACCCTACTGAGCAACAGTGCACTAGAACTTCTTACTCCTGTGTAACTATAACTTAGTGCACACGGATCGACCTGTCCCCATGTAGGGTTAGCATTTAGATGTCCTACAAGAGCCTTGTGAGCTCATAGGCAGGAAGCGGGGTCTGGTCAAAGAGCCGGGCCCCTGGGGTGTGATTTATCTCCCTTCCTGTCTCCTCCCTCCTCTCTGCTTCCTTCCCACTGTGATGCGTGCAGCTGTCCTCCTCCCAGGCCCTTGTACCATTCCATTCTGCCTTGGAACCAACCGACCACGGACTGCATCCGTGAGCCAAGAATATACCTCCCCTTTAAGTTCCGGGTGTGGGAAGTTGTGTCTGAACTTTTAATGAGGAAGACATTAAGGCATCCTCTCTCTCCCAGCCCATTGGTTTCTCCAAATGCTGGTAACTCCCATTCTACTCTCGAATTCTGAGATCAATTTTTAAAAATTCACACACGAATGAGGTCATGTAATAGTAGTTGCCTTTCAGCACCTGGCTTTTTTCACTTAATATGATGAACTCTAGTTCCTTCTTTATCTGTTGGTAATGACAGGATTTCATCACTTCTTAACAATGACTAGCACACCACTGTGTAAATGTGGCACATTCTCTTTACGTGGACACTTAATGTTTTCCATCTCTTCATTATTGTGATAGCGCAGCAATGAATTTGAGAGTGCAGCTGTCACTTTGATATACTGATTCTAATTCCTTTGGATATATACCAAGGAGTGGGACTGCTGGGTCGTATGGTGGTCCTAATTTTAATCTTTTGAGGAACATCCATGCTGTCTGTCATAACAGATAAACTGATCTATATTCTCACCAACTGTGCGCAAGGATTTCCTTTTCTCCGCACTCACCACTCACATATATATTTATATGGCACTTGCTGGTATGAGGTGATACCTCACTGTGGTTTTGATTTCCATTTCTTTGATGATTAGTGATGTTGATAGTTTTTATAAACTTGCTGGCCATTTGTATAGCTTCTTGTGAGAAGTATCTATTTAGTTCTATTGCTTATTTATAAATCAGGCTATGAGGTTTTCTTGCTACTGAAGTTTTGGAGTTCTTTATATATCCTGGCTATCAACTGATTACCAGATATACAGTTTGCAAATATTTTCTGTAATTCTGTAGGTTTTCTTTGCATTCTTGTTGAGTGTTTTCTTTGCTGTAAAGGACATTTTTAAATTTGATGTAATCCCATTTATCTATGCGTCCTTTTGTTTCCTGTGGTTTTATAGATCTTGTCCAAAAAAATCATCTTCCATTTTAATGTCCTAAATGGTTCCCCAATGTTTTATTCTGGAAGTTCTAGAATTCGAGGTCTTACATTTCAATCTTTAATCCATTTCAAGTTGATTTTGTGACTGGTGAAACAGGAGTCTAGTTTCATTCTTCTGGATGTGGATACCTAATTTTCTTAGCACCATTAATTGAAAAACTATTCTGCGTTTTATATAAGTGGGACAGTTGGGATGAGAGGTTTATGTTGAAGGTTTTCTAATCTGTTCTATTTGTCTGTATGTTTGTTTTTGTGTAAATATGCTGCTGCTTTTTTATTATTCAAGCTTTATCGTTTATTTTGATGTTAGGTAGTATAATGTGTTTTACTTTGTTTTTTTTTAGCTTAAGATTGCTTTGGCAGGCTAGGGGTATAGATCAGTAATTGACAACGTGTCTAACATGTGCACATGTGCAAGGTCCTGCGTTTGCTCTCCAGCACCAAATGTGCACACACACATGCACACACACAATTGCTGTGACATTTTTTTGTGGTTCCAGATAGATTTTAAGATTTTTTTCTTATTCTGTGAATAATGTCATTGATATTTTGATAGGTATTGCATTTAATCTGCAGATTGGGTAGTACGGATATTTTAACAGTTTAGTACAGGTTCATCCAAGCCATGGACATGAAATGTCTTTCCATTGAGTTGTGTCCTAATCAGTTTCTTTTATCAATATTTTTAGTTTTTATTATAGAGATATTTCAACTCTGGTTAAATTTATTCCATGGCATTTTATTATTTTTCATAACTATTATCAATGTAATTGTTTTCTTTGTGTCTGTAATTCATTATTGAGTTATAACAATGGTACTGTCTCTTGTACGTTGATTTTGTATCTTGAAACTCTTCAAAATTTGTTTATAGGGTCTAATAGTTCTTTTGGTGGAGTCCTGGGGAATTTCTATATATAAAATCATGTCATCTGCAAATAAATGACAATTTTACTTTCTGTTTTCCAACTTGAGTACCCTTTTTTTTTTCTCTTGCCTAATCACTCTATCTAGGACTAGAAGTACTATGTTGAATTAAAGTGATAAAACTAGGCATCCTTATCTTTTTTCATTTCTTAGAAATAAACTGCTCAGTTTTTCTTCATCCATATAATGTTAACTGATGGCTTATTATATGGAGTTTTAAAATATTGAGGTACATTAATTCTACATCTTAATTATGTTTTTTTTATTGTGAATGGATATTGAAATTTATAAAATGCCATGTTCATATCTGTTAAGATGATTATGTGGTTTTCAAAAAGTGTTTTATCACATTTTTTGACTTGTATATATCTTACACCCTTGAGATTAATATTATTTATTATGGGGAGTAATTTTTTAATGTGATATTGGACTTGGTATGCTAGTACTTTGTTGAGGATTTTGCATCTAGTTTTATCAAAGATATTGGCCTGTAGGCTTTCTTTTTTCATTATGTCCTTGTTTTGGTTTGATGTCACGATAATGTTTGATTTTTGAAGTGTTTTTTCTTCGATTCTTTTTGGAATAATTTAGAAAATATTAATATTACTTCTTCTTTGAATGTTTCACATAATTCAGTAACAAAATAATTAGGCATTTCCTGGATAAGAGTTTTTTTTTGTGTGTGGGTACCGGGGGTCAACCTCAGGACCTCACGCTCCAGCAGGCGCCCGTGCCGCTGAGCGATATCACCAGCCCTTTTCTCGTATGTGGGTTCCGGGAGTCAAACTCGGGCCCTCGCGCTTGCCAGGCAGGCGCTTACGCTGCTGAGCCATCTCACCAGCCCTGGATAAGAGGTTTTTATTACTAACTCAATTTCGTTACCGACAATTGGTTTTTTCAGGTGTTCTACTTCTTCAAGATTCAATCTAGGTAGGATGCATATATTCAGGAATATAGTCATTTCTTCTAGTTAATTTACCTACAGCTATTATTAATCATCTCTAATGATACTTTGTATTTCTGTGGTACAAGTTGTAATGCATTTTTCTTTCTCCTTTTATTTTTTTCTATTTGAGTCTCCTCTTTTTTTAGTTAGGCTAGCAAAGATTTTGTCAAGATTTTTTAATCATTTCTAAGAATTACCTCTTTGTTCCATTAATCTTTTGAAGTGTTTCTTTAGTCTGTATTTTATTTATTTCTGCTCTATTTCCAATTTCTCTTTTGATTTTGAGTTGATTTATTGTGTTTTTCTAATTCTTTGAAGTACATTAACAGATTGTTTAGTTGAGATCTTTCTGCTTCTGTTTAACTGCTATAAACATTCTTTTAGTACTGCTTTTACTGTCTTCCACAGATTTTAGTATTCTGTGTTTCTTTTTTTTTTTTTTTGTGGGTACCGGGGGTCGACCTCAGGACCTCACGCACCACCAGGCGCCCGTGCCGCTGAGCGATATAACTGGCCCTTTTTTCATATGTGGGTTCCGGGAGTTGAACTCGGGCCCTCGCGCTTGCCAGGCAGGCGCTTACACCACTGAGCCATCTCACCGGCCCTTCTGTGTTTCTATTTTAATTGGTTTCAAGAAATTTTAAAGTTTTCTTATTTCTTCCTTGATCAACTGATTCTTTTAAATTGTTTAATTTCAATTGATTTACATAATTTCTAATTTTTTCTCATTATTGAGTTTTAGTTTTATTGCATTTTTATCAGAAAATATACTTGATATGATTCTATATTTTTTAATTCTTTGAGATTGTTTTGTGAACTATTTTATGATCTTTCCTGAAAAGTGTTCTGTAATGTGTTAAGAATAATGTATATTCTGCAGGCTTTTGGTGGGATATTCTGTAGGTATCTATTAGGTCCTTTTGCTCTAGTGTGCAATTTTTTTTTTTTAATGCAGGTACCGGAAGTCGAACTCAGGACCTCTTGCTTGCTTGGCAGGCACTTATGCCACTGAGCTATATCACTGGCCCCCTCTAGTGTGCAATTTAAATCTTCTGTTTTATTATTTACTTTTTAAAGATGGTACTTGAAGTTTTCCAGATACTTCAGTAGATTTCTCTTTAAAGATGAATAATAAATTATACTTACATACTGTTATCATATTTTTTCTGTTCCATAGATATGTTTCCTCTATAGTTGGAACAGTTTAAAAGAGGAGAGTTTTATTTTGGCTCATGGTTTCAGTCCATGGTTGGCTCACTCCATGGACAACATGGTGAGAAGGCCCAGTGGAGGACACATGCTCATGGCAGCCATGAAACCAAGAGAAAGGAGTAGCTGGTGACAAGAATACACCCCGTCACCCATCTCCAATGAGGCCTCAACTCCTAACAGTACATTCAGCCATGAACTCATCAATGGATGAAGCCCCTGAAGAACATGGCCCTACTCCCAATGATCTAACCACCTTTCAAATACGTGAGACTTTTGGGGGACATTTTAGATCTAAACTAAATCATTCCATCACTGGCTCACAAAAGATTTATGTCTCTCTCATTATGTAAAATGTATGTAGGCTACCTCAAAGAATCACCAAGTCTTAACAGTTTCAGCATTCTTGAAAGGTCTAAATCCAAAATATCCTCTGAGACCCAAGACAAACTCTTAGTTGTGGACCCATAGAAAATTCCAAAAGAAAGTTAAATGCTTTCAACACAAATGGCACAGGGTAAATATACCTATATTGAAAAGGCATAAATAGGGAGATAGAAATGAACCAAACCAAAGCAATAATGAAATCCAACAGGGGAAACAAATCCAGTAGTTCTGTGTCCAGCACCTAGGGCAAGTTGTGGTAAGATGTGAACTCCAAAGGCCATGGGCAGCCCTGCCCCTGTGGCATTGCTGGTGGTACCCTATATGGCCTCTATGTTGGGATGATTTTTCTCAGGGCCTTTGATTTTCCTCAGTGAATAGTCCATGCTCCTGACATCTCCAAATTCTTGGAGTCTTCACTGCCCCTTTGGCTTCATTCTCACATATTCACAAACTGCCCTCTCAGGGCACACTGTCTGGCCCCACAGGCCTTCCTTTGAAACCTGAGTAGAAGCCTCCCGGAACTTACAACTCTTGCTTTCTCCATGCCTGAAAAACCAGCACTGTGTATATCATGGTGAGTCTGCTGCCAGCTTGACGGTGGCTGGACCTACTTTGAACACAGCAGTAGTAGCTGCAGTAGTAGCTACTGAATCCCTAGATGCATGAACTTGGGGAAAAATTTCCTCTGTAGCCCTGAATCAGCAGGATGCTCTGGGGATCTCTTCTCAAATTAAAGGTTTATACTTTTACACCTTTAACCTTGTGATGGATAGGGTCTTGATTCTTGACATACCTTCAAGATATCTTTCCTATTGTCTTCTTGCCAAATATTTGATTTCTTTTTATTGCCCATTTTTTCAGCAACCATGCTCTCCTCTGCCCCAACTTTGAAGGTGCTTCCTTTCTGGCAAAACTGAACATCTTTAATGTCTTTTGGTTCTGTCTTGTGCTCCTGATCCTCACTGTAGTTCTAGTTAAAAGCAGCCAGTAGTATCCATGTGACAGCTTGGACATTGGGTTGCCTTAAAATTTTCTCCACCAGATTAATTAGTCCACTGCCATTTATCTCAATCTCCCACAAAGTCTCGGGACATGGGAAAGGTGTAGACAAAATTTTTGCCAGAGTTTAAAACACATGGACACTAGCCCAACTCCCAATGGAGTCCTTTTTTCCACTGAAACCTCCTGAGCCTGGCCTTTACTGTCTGCATTTCTATCAGAATTCTGGTCTTCTGAGCTCTGACTGGTATTGCATTACATACACATAAAGCACAGCTCGCAACATTCTAGGGCTTTGCTAGTTGGCATTTCTAAACTTTTCCAAGCTACTTCTGCAAACCAGTACAAATTCTTCTACACCACATGTGAGTTACCATCACAGCAAAAGTCCTACTTCCTGAAAAATTTTCTGTATTAGAAAGCTTTCTTTTCACCAAAACACAATACTCAACACCCACAACAAAAAGGAGAGGTTTATTTTTCTTTGGAGTTTCAGTCATGGTCAGCTGGCAGAAAAAACGTAGTGTGATGGCCTGGCAAATGATGGCTATTCATCCATGGCAGCCATGAAACACAGAGAAAAAGGAGGACCCAGGAACAAGAATAAACCCTTTCAACTTGTGGTCCATTAACCCACCTCCAACCAAGCCCCACCTTCTAACAATGCATTAGGCTATGAACTCATCAATGGGTAAATCCATTGGTGAATATAGCATCCCCTTTATCTACTCATCTTCCAAACACATGAGCCACATGGGGACATTTTAGATCCTGGTGATAGGATAGTTGACTAATAAATTTATGTTTCCACAAATAGTGCATGCATTCTTGCCAAATTTATTGTTTTTGTATATTCTTGTTGATGGTTATTCTGGCTGGGGTGAGGTGAATCTCAATGTAGTGATGAGACAGCATCCACAATTGGAAAATATCTTAATTCAATTGGTAAATGGGCAAATGAACTCAGTAGACACTTCTCAAAGGAAGTTCACATGGCCAATAATTATATGTAAATTTTTTTCAATGTCAATAGCCATCAGAAAAGTAAAAATCAATTGTTTAACTTTTTAATCAACATTGTAGTTTGTAGGAAGATATTGTTGAGTACAGATTTTTCTTTAATGGAATCTAAATTCTTAGAATTGATGAAAGCCCACAGATGGCCACATAAGGTAAAGTTTGTATTTTTATCAACATACATGCTGAATAAAAATGTTCTAAATCTCCTTCAAAAGATGAGTAAACATTACCACTGAGTCCAGAGTAGAGGATGTTAACTCAAAGAGGCATTGTTACAGTATCATTTCTTTAGTTTGAGCTACAATTAACAAGAACATCTCTAAGCACATGGTTTTGCTAAGAACTCTAGTTGTTCCTAATCTTTTTTCATAGGGAGTGCAGGAAAGTAAATAGAGTACTTCAAAACTAGATTCTTTTATGATAGATAATTATGTTTTGCTAGAGTTCCATGTATTTCAAATGATCTCTCTCTCTCTCTCTCTCTCTCTTCTTTCTTTCCTTTATGGAGACAGGGTCTTGCTATGCAGTTCAGGCTGGGCTTGAACTCACTATGTAGCCTAGGCTGGCCTCAAAGTCACGGTGATACTCCTGCCTCAGCCTCCCAAGTGCAGGGATTAAAGGTATGTGCCACCATATCTGGCCTCTTTTTTCTTTAAAAAGTCAACAGAATCCAAAATTTTTCTGGTCACTTAAAAAGTAATATACTTGAGATTCATTTTTTGTAATAATCTCTAATATATTCTAACTTTGTTTGATATCACATAAACAGAAATGTATTACAAGGTATAATAAAGTTTTTGATGAATATTTACATAATGTTACAATACCATTTTAATTTTTTTTAAAGATAAATATTGTAGTAAAGTTTGAACATTTTGCCATTATTTCTAATAACTCAGTGAAAGATTCTGCAGCGTGTGTGTGTATCTGTATCATGGATAATATTCCCTCTTATTTTTTGTATTTTTGTAGTTTTCAACAATATGGTACATTACTACCATCACAATGACGTATGATGGATCTCTTGAACTTATTCCAAGTGAAAATTTTTGTCCTTTAACAAGCATTTTTCCATTCTGACCACTCTAGTTCTTGGTAACTACAATTTTCCTATCTTTTCCTATGAACTTGCCTTTTTTTACACTCCACATATAAGTAAGATCATGTGATATTTGCTTTCCTGTACCTAGCTTGTTTCACTTAACACAATGCCATCCAGATTCATTCACAGTATTGCAAATGACAGAATTCCCTCTTTTCCAAAAGGCTGAATAATATTCTATTGTGTAGATAAAATATACTTTCTTTACCTGTTCATTTATTGGTGGACATTTATATTGATTCCATATCTCAGGTATTGTGAATAATACTGCAAAGAACATGGGAGTGCAGATGTTTATTCAACGTGCTGATTTTATTTTCTTTGCATATATATCTTCAGAGGTCAGACTGGTAGATCTAAGATATGAGAATACTATATGTAATTTTTAAGAAATCTCTATACTGTTTTCCATACTAAGAGACATTTCCATCAACAGTGTACAAGGGCTACTTTTCTTCACATCCTCTCTGTCGCTAGTTTCTTCCTTCTGTTAATCATAGTCACTCTAACCAGTGTGAGGGAGCATCTCATTATGGCCCTAACTTGCGTTTGTCTGATGATTAGTGATGGTGAGCAATTTTTCACATATCTATTGACCATTTCGATGCCTTCTTTTGAGAAAAGAATATTCAGGTCCTCTGCCTATGTTTAAATTAGAATTTGTTTTCTTACTATTAAGTCATCTGAGAATTCATTTTACATATTTGGATAATAATCTTTTCATCAAATTTATGGTTTACAAATAAATTATCCATCTTTGAAAGTTGTCCCTTCACTCTTGATTTCTTTTCTTTGCCGTGAATAAGTTTTTTCATGTGATGAAAACCCATTTGTCTGATTTAGCTTTTATTTCATTTTGGGAAGGCATATAAAAAATCATTGTTCTCATCAATGTTGCAAAGATTTTCCCTTTTCTTCTTTTAGAAACTTTAGAGTTTTGGGTCTTATGTTTAACTCATTAATACATTTCGAGTTGACTTTTGCTTATGATATGAGATTCTAGTTTCATTCTTCCGAATGTATCTAGTTTTCCCATTTATTGAAGGCACTGTCCTTTCCTGAATTCTTGATGTCTCTCAAAAATCAATTGAAAGTAAGAGCACTTGCTTATTTTAGACTCTTTTTCCTGTCATATTTCTCCATTTGTCACTTTAAATGCTGGTATAATGTCGTTTTGATTACTACAGCTTTGTAGTAAATTTTGAGCATAGATAATGATGCTTCTGGCATTGTTCTTTACATGCAAAATTGCTTTGACTATTTGAAGTATCTTATGATTCATATGAATTTTAGGATTATTTTTCAAATTGCTGTGAAAAAAGTAATTGGATGTGTGTGTGTGTGTGTGTATTGGTACTGAATATTGAACTCAGGGCCTCCATACTGAGCTACATCTTCAGTTCCTTTTTTATTTTTTATTTTGACACAGGGTCCTGCTAAGTCACTAAGTTGACCAGGCTGGGCTGGAACTTAAGATCCTCCTGACTCAGCCTCCGAGTGCTGGGATTACAAATGGACACCACCATGCCCAACAGTGATGAGAATTTTTCGATAGGAATTGCATTAAATCTGTAGATTACTGTGGGTACTATGGAAATTTTAACAACATTAATTCTTTCAATTCATTAACCAGTGTATCTTTTCATTTGTTTTTGTCTTCTTTAATTTTTTACATCACTGGTTTATAGATCTCTGTGTACAGATATTTCACCTCCTTGGTTAAATGTGTCCTAAGTATTTTTAGAGTTATAAGTAGGAGTTTTTCATTTGATTTCTTTTTTTGTGGGGGGCAGGAAATGCTACTGATTTTTATGTTTATTTTTTATCTTTTAAATCTGATGAATGTTTTTTATTTTAGAAGATTTTTTGGTATCGTCTCAGAGTTTTCTATATATAAGATTTTATCATCTGCATATAGAGGTAATTTAAATTCCTGCTTTTTGATTTGGATTTCTGTAATTTAGTTAGAACTTCCACTTCTTGGCTGAAAAGAAGTGACAAGAGGTCATATCCTTCTCTTTTTCCAAAGTTAGAGCAAAGGATTTCAGTTTTACCTGTTGTGTTTGATAATAACTAAAAGTTTATCATATATGCTCTTTATTGTGTTGAATTACATTCTTTCTAAGTCTAATGTGTTGAACATTTTTATCATAAAATGGTGCCAAATTTTATTGCATAACTTTCCACAATCTATTGTGATGATCATATGGATTTTATGCTTGAGTCTGTTAAAGTGATTTATCATATTGATTGATTTGCATATGTTTAACCATTCTTGCATCCCAGAAATAAACTCCACTGCATCCTGGTGAATAAAAATTCTTCTAATGCAATGTTGAGTTCAGTTTCTAGTATTTTTGATTTTTTTTTTTTTTTTTTTTTTTTTTTGTGGGTACCAGGGGTCGACCTCAGGACCTCGCACGCCAGCAGGCACCCGTGCCGCTGAGCGATATCACCGGCCCCTTTTTCGTATGTGGGTTCCGGGAGTCGAACTCGGGCCCTCGCACTTGCCAGGCAGGCGCTTATGCCGCTGAGCCATCTCACCGGCCCTAGTATTTTTGATTTTATTTTCATAGTTTTTGTATTTATTTCTTATTAAATGGCTTTTAATTTTCTTAATATGTCTGTCTGGCTTTTGGTATCCTGGTAATATTGGCATCATGAAATAAGCTTAGAAATATTCCTACTTTAATTTTCTGGAAGATTTAAAGAAGGAGTAGTGTTAGTTCTTCTATAAATGTGTTGTAGAATTCAATAGTGAAACTATCAACTTCTCAGCTCTTCACTGATGGGAGATTTTTATTACAGATTTAATCTCACTACTAGTAATTGGTCTCTTCAGGTTTTCTCTTTATTTGTGATTCATTCTTGGTAGATTCTATGTGTCTTGAAATTTATCCACTTCCAAGTTATTCAATTTATTGGCATTCTTAACAGTTTCATTATCTTTCAGATTTCCATAGTGTCAGAGGTAATGTTGCCTCTTTTCTTTTTATTTAATGTATCTCTCTCTCATCTCCATAAAGTTTTATTGATTTTGTTTATCTTCTCAAAATTAGCCATTCTTAGTTATTTTTAAATATTTTTCTGGTCTTTCCCTAGTGTCATTTCATTTGTTTCTGTTTAGATATTTATTATTTCTCTCTAATGACTTTGGGACTACTTTTCCTTTTCCAGTTGCTTGAGGTGCAATACTAAGTTATTTATTTAGAATCATTCTTTTTTTATGATATGGGTATAAACTTCTGTCCCATAGCTGATTTTGCTTGTTTATTTTCATTTTCTCAAAATATTTCTTAATTTCCTGTTTAAAATCTTATACATATTTATTGTTCAAGAAAATATTGTTTAATTTCCATGTATTTGTGGATTTTCTGAATTTCTGCTATTTTTATCAATTTCTAGTTTTATTCCACTGTAGTTAAAAAAAGATGATGGATATGGTTTCAATTGTCTTAAATTTGATAAGACTTGTTTTGTGGCCTAATACATGATCTATCTTGGAGCATGTTCTGTGTGATTCAGAAGAATATGTATATTGTCTGTTTTGGACAGAATATTCTGTATGAGATTGTGAGGTCTATTCGTTCCAAAGTTTAGTTTAGGTCCAGTGTATCTACCCCTGCTTACTTTTTGTTTTCATTTGCATGAAATATATTTTTCATTAAGTGAGTTTCTTTTAAGTAGCTTATAGTTGGGTCTTTATTTTTAGCCATTTACTTATTCTGTCTTTTGATTATAGAACATACTCTGTTTAAATTCAAGGTAATTACTTGTAGGAAAGAATTACTATAACCATTTTACAGTTTTCTGGGTATTTTTTAGATCTTTTGTCCTTATTTTTCTCTCCTGTCTTCCTTAATGGATTTTTCTGTAGTTGTAAACTTTGATCCCTTATTTTTATCTTATGTGTACGTACTACAGGTTTTTGATTTGTGCTTATCATGAGGCTTACATAAAACATCTTATGAAAAGATACTTTAAGCTAATGACTGCTTAAGTTTGATAGCATAAAGTAACTACACATTTATTCCATTCCCTCATTTTGTTTGTGATGTCACAGTTTATATCATTTTATATTACATATCCTTTAATAAAGTTTGTGGCTATTACTTTAATGTTTTTTATTTTAATTTTCATATGAAAATATAAATGAATTACACATCCCACTACATTATTAGAATACTCTCAATTTGACTGTATAGACTTTTACCAATGAGTTTTGAACTTTCATATTTTTTTTCTTGTTACTAATTAGTGTCCTTTCCTTTCAGCATGAGCAATGTCCTTTAGCATTTCTTATAAAGGCAAGTTTGATGACGATGATACCCTCCAGCTTTAGTTTGTCTGAAAGGTCTTTATCTCTTCTTCATTTCTGAATGACAGCTTTTCCTGCTATAGTATTACTAGTTAGAAGTTGTTTTCCTTAGCAATCAGAATATATCATCCCATTATCTGCCGGCTTGTATTATTTCTGCTGAGAAATCCACTGCTAAGTCTCTGGAAATTCCCTTGTATGTGATTTGCTTCTTTTCTCATATGTTGCTTTCTACCCCTTTGTTGCTCTCCTCTCCTTGACTCCTGTAGCTCAAATATGTGCCTATTTGTGCTGTCCCATAAATGCTGTGAACTTTCTTTATTCTTTTTTCCTCCTCTGATTGTTAATTTTTGAATAACTTTCCTTCAATTTCATAGATCTTTTACTTTGATTCTTCTGTTGATTCTCCCTAACATATTTTGGTTTTCGTTATTTTTTAACTTAAAATTTTCTGTTTAACTTTTTAATATATACTTTCAATCTCTCTGTTAAATTTTTATTTTATTATTTCACTAATTTCATTGATTTGTTTTTCTATATTTTCTCAAAGTTCACTGAGTTTCCTTAAAACAACTATTTTGACTATTTTGCAGACAGCTCATATATTTCCATTTATTTGAAATCAGCTACATGGAGATGATTGTATTTTTTTGATGGAGTGATCTATCTTTGGTTCTTCATGTTTCTTATTGCCTTATGTTGATGTTTGTGTACTTGTGGAGAATTCATCTCTCCCAGACTGGTTTTTCTGTGGGAAAATTTTTCTCTTATGAGGTGCATGCAAGGAAACTTGCTGAGTGGTGTATAGTGGTTATGGTACCAGTGAGGATGACAGCTGTGTAGTTTATGGGCAGTTCTGTCAGCTGAGATCAGTATTGATAAAGATTTCAGGATCCTTAGCAGCCAGTATTGAGGATTTCTGCAGTGGCAGTGGGGATTGTTCAGGTCTTTGGTGGTAATAGCTTGGTCTCTTGTTATCTTTTTGTATCATTAGGAAAGTTGTGACTGAAGGAGTGCTTTGTGGCACTGGGTTATTTACAGTGGTGAACAGTGTCTGATGAATAAGTGCCCATGTAGTAGCCAAGGAAATAAAGACCAAAGGATGGAGGGTTATAGCTGGTTGTCTAGAGTGGCAATGGCACTGGAACCTGGGAAACAGGCATCTTCATTTCAATGTTTATAACAGAATTTGAAGGGGACCATGTGCACTCTCAAACCTGTGTTAAGGATTTGAGAGCTTTTGAACATATTTAATTTTTACTTTATTTTTAAGTATCCACATTGATACAATGACATTCTTTTTTCATTAACTCTTGAGTTACTCCAAGGAGTCTAGTTCTCAAATTATTGTATCATTTTAAAATTGTTTAAACAGAATATGAAATAAACACTTGAGAATATACTAGCTGGATTTATCATGGACTTTCAAATGGTTTTAATTATAAACAGACTAAAAGTGTTAAATTCACACTGTATACACATTTCTCATATATATATAGATAGAGAGAGATATATATATGTATGTATACACATACCTTTGCTTACAAAGAATCAAAAATATAGTTGTTAAATTTCATCTTGAATATAATCAGTGATGGTACTTTCACGTAATTCCTCACAGCACAGACTTCATATCTGAAAATTTCTTTCTATGTTAAATAATTTATGGTCAAAGTTCAAGAGTTTAGGACACTGCATTTTCACATGTGAAAATTTTTATGACAAGCAATTCTGAAAAATACAAAGTTTGATGCACATATATCATGGAGGGTAGACAACATAACAAAAATGATGAACAATACCAATATCCCAGATTAGTAATTTTTTGTATTAATGGATATTATAGAGAATGGTGTTTTATTTTGGCACATTCACACATACACACGATGTGATTTGACCTTCTCCACTGTCCGTTATCCTCCTTGGCCTTCACTCCTTACTCTCACTTATTTTTTCCATCTTTTCTACTAGTCTGCCTCATAATTTCATGTCATCCTTCTCTTTTTTATTTTAGACTCCACATATGAAAGACAACTCTTTTTGAGTCCAGCTTGTTTCATTTAATATGAAGATCTCCAGTTCCACCCATTTTCCTGCAAATTACATGATTTCATTCCTCTTAATGGCTGGATTATGCCTTATTGTGTATATGTACACCATTTTAAAGGCAATAATCTGTTGATAGGCACTTAGACTGGTTCTCTATGTTGGCTATTATGAATTGAGCTGCAAAAAACATAGCTATGCAAGTACCAATATAGTTTGCTGACTTTAATTCTTTCAGAAATATATTGAGAAATGGTGTAACTGTATAAGATGGTAGTTCATTTCTAGATTTTTGAGGAATTTCCATACTGATTTCCAAGTGGCTGAACTAATTTACCTTCCCACTAACAATGTATCAGGATCCCTGTCATCTTTCTCAGCACTGATTGTTTTTTGTATTCTTGATAATAGTCATTCTTATTGGAGTGAGATGAAATCTCAATACAGTTTTCATATGCATTTCCTAGATGCTTAAAAATGTTTAATATTTTGTTTATGCTTATTGGCTATTTGAATTTCTTTTGAGAGATTTGTCTTTAATTTATTTCCTCACTTGTTAATTGGTTTTTTTTTCTAGTGTTAAATTTAAAATTTAAAATTCTGAGGCAAATATGTCATGGGTGTAGTAGATAGGAAAACAAAAAATAAAGAATAATCCTAACATTCCACAGCAGGAATTTTTAACCAATTGCTCTATACATGGGAATAATGGTAGATAAGGAAAAATATTAATTCCTAAAGATTTTCAGTGGTTCAAAAATTTAAAAGCAGAAAAAAAAGAAATTATAATTTGGCATTAACAATAATATGTTTTCATTATTTTATTCAGTGTGGTAACATTTCAAAATTACAGTAGATGTTTAATTTTGGTTTTCAATCACACATTTCTTTTAGAGTCATTGATAAGTGTAAATAAATCTTTGAAGTGATGAAATAGTGTGCCGTAAGGAAAACTCAAGGATAAGCATTCAGAATTCCTTTGAACTAGACGGTGAGATGTTTTACATTTAATTTTTTAAATTGTGTTGCCTCTCATTTGTTCAGATTTTGATAAGGTCTTGAAAGTACAAATACATACATACATATATATATATATATATATATACACACATATATATGTTAATATATATTAGTATATATTATATATCATATAATATTATTAGTTTACAGTATATTTTGAATAGTTTGGGAATATTGTTAAAGACTACAGAATGTTCACTAGTATTATTTTATGTCCAAGAGGGCATAATGGCAAATATCCCAGTATCTGTGAAACTAATTTCCAGAAAATTTATGCAGCCTCTAATATATAGCTGAGAGATAGCAATGCAGAATCTACATGCAAGGTAGTATAATTTCCACTTTTAAGGACCTGATCAAAGCTGTGAATTGAACAAAAAGTAACTTCCATCAAATTCTTACCATATGTGAAACATTTTGCTAAACCTTGAGTGTACAAGAGACTTACCTTTCAAAATCCTTGCCTTCATAATGCTGAAAGTACATAAAATATTCAAATAACTGAAATATCATCAGGGGACAAACAGCTAAATGTCTCCTTTGAGAAGTTAATTACAAAGTCTGAACTGGTGTGTCACTGAGATACAATTTCAATTGCAGAAGCTTTTAGAGGTGTTATTTTGTGCAAGATGCTATGATTAGGCTCTAAATTCTCCCCTAAAAGCTTCGTATGTTTAAAAGTTTATTGGTTCATGGGGGCACTGTACTCATCAGTAGATTCATCTATGGATGGGTTCAGTAGCTGAGTGTGCTGTTCGGAGGTGGGCCTGGTTGGAGGTGGTCACTGGGGATGTGACCTGGGACAGTATATTCTTGTTCCTGGCTCCACCCTCCTTGCTCTGCTTTCTGACCACCAAGGGTTTAGCATCTTTCCTTACACTATGCCTCTCTGCCATCTGGTTTCTTCCTTGGAGCCAGCTGAGCATCGATTGGAACTGTGAGCCAAAATGAATCTTTCTTTCCTCCTTTAAGTCATGGGTGTCAGGTATGACACCCACAAGTGACAAGAAAGCAACTAATTACTGTTTTATAAAACAGTAATTTATTAATTTTAACAATTGAAATAAGGTTTATTACTTAGATAATGCTAATCAAACCTTCGAGTATTTGATTTTCAAAGAAAAAAATATATATTAGCTATTAAAGCTTTATTTTGACATATTTCCATTAGGGAGAATTGCCCACATTTAATGTAAAAATTAAAAGTCATTCTAAATCACCAATATTTCTGACAAATAATTCACTTGTAATCTAAAGTTTAAACTATATGTATACGTGCTCAAAAGCTTCTATCACTTTTAAAGGGTGAATTCAATATATATATTTAAAATGATTAGCAGCAAACTTAGAATGCTTCATTCTATTTAAGTCATCTACTAAAATCCATTTAGTGTCAGGGGCTACTTCACTATCCTTTGAATATTAAAAAGTTATTTTAATTATAGTATGAATTGAATTTAAGCGTTTGTAGTAAAAATCATAAATGTCAGTTAAATGGATAAAATTAATACACATCCCAAGAAAAAATAAAATATGCTATCTCTGCAGTGTATTTATCAGGATCTACATTCTTCTAGTGCTAGTAATAAAATTCCAATGCTGATTTTAAAAATTTCATTACCATGATTACATATACATATATGTGTATATATATTCTAAATTTAAATTATTACCTGTGATTTTTAAAGATTTCATCTTGGGTTTGATCTTCTATTTTTACACCTACAAGAAAAATATTAAAATTATGCTTTTGCATAATCATACTGAAAAGTAATTTATTTATTAGAGTTACTTAAAACTAAGGTTATATCTGTAATTTTAATAAAGCATGGTCATGACATATTATGAAAGTGACACAACAGCAGCAGATACTCATAGAGTGTAAATAATTGCTTTGCTTGAAAACCCTTTTAAAGATAATAAATAGGAATGCAAGCTTAGGTCACGTGCAAGTCCCTTTACAGTGTTAATTTCAGACATGCTCAAAAGCCTTGACCCTTTCGAGACACCAATGCAATACAGCCTACTCATATGTCACCAGACTGATAACCCTTTTGATTTTTTAATCTTTGTAATGTTGCTGTTCCTGTAGGTTTGGAACTAACACGGTCTTGTAAGTTTGAAAATTTAATAACTTAAAGCAAACAAACAAAGCAAGAATGTGGTGAGTATTTATAAGATGCCTGGAAAATTTTGCTATGACAGAATCTGAGTTTAAATCCCTTTCAGTCCATCCCTACTCTTTAATAACCTGTTGGGTATAAAAATATCGGCTTTCTTTTTAATCAGTGTTAGAAAAATCACTTGTTTATTCAAACAACAGTTATAATTAACTTTGAGTAAAGATGAATGCTCTCTCTCTCTCAATTTTACAAAAAATTATGAATTTTTGGTACTGGGGCATTCTCCCTGAGCTACATCCCTAGTTACTATGGCCTTGTTTTTAAAGTTTGAAACAGGGTCTCACTAAATCATTATGTTGCCCAGGCTGGGCTAGAACTTTCGACTCTCCTGCCTCTGTGTCCAAAGAGTGCTGGAATTACAGGCATGTACCATATACTCTATGAAGTGTACATGAATACATGAACACAATATTTAGGTTGTATAATTCTAGTCCTGTACATTGTCTATGAAATATTATGCAACTGTGTAAAAGTCATAGGTAGCCAAAGAGTAGGTAGATTCTACACTCTGGTAGAAAGTGAAATACTTTCCCTCTATGAGCTTTTCTATCTCCATGGGAAAACCCATTTGCTTCTATTTGATCATTTACCTTACTGTATCTTTATGCAATGTAGATTTATTTCTGTTTATATTTTCTGACATGACATAATAGTTATAATATCTAACAGTTCTGCTTCCCTTGTAAGTAAAAAAGTTTTAATGTGGATTCAATTTTAGTTCAGTTTGAGAGCCACAATTTTATTATTTATTAAACACAGTACTGTATATAGTGGACTGGATCTGA
The DNA here is from genome assembly GCA_028451465.1 of Erethizon dorsatum. Classification (NCBI taxonomy): domain Eukaryota; kingdom Metazoa; phylum Chordata; class Mammalia; order Rodentia; family Erethizontidae; genus Erethizon; species Erethizon dorsatum. Next base: position 56,694,169 of record CM051830.1, on the reverse strand, counting down.
GAGGTTGGACTTCTGAGGTTCATTGGTAGAACATGTTCAAATTCCTTGAAGCAAATAAGATCCCTCAGGAAAATTGAATATAGAAGGGAGAAGAAGGTTCAGGAAACAAATTAAGCAAGATTTGGAAGGATTTTGTTTTTTCAAATGTTATTTCCCCACTTGAAGTCTACTAAAAGAAAATAATTTTCATTTTGCAATTCAGATTAAGTTTTCTGGAGGAAAAACACCTACAGTACATTGCTAAGGCAATTGAAAATACCATATTGTACATCAGTTTTTAACCTTGGCTGTGCATTGAAAACACCTGTGAGATTTTAAAATACCAAGCCCTTGAATCCATTCCCAGAGATTCTGATTTAGCTAACTCAGGGTGGGTGCTGGAGGCTAGACTTGGAGCGTCCCAGGGGTAATTCTAATATGCAAACGAGGTTGAGAGGTATGACGGGGGGCTGAAGGAGGTAGTCTGCAGGACAGAAGATTCCAAGGAAATGTAACTGTCTTCAAACGTACAAGGGTTACCATGCAAGTCTGTATGCTGCTCCATCCATGGAGAAACACAACAAATGCTACATGTAGAAACTTTACCTTTACTTCAAGAAAGTAACTTCAAACATTCTAATATGTATTAAAATAGCATAGATTGCCTTGCAAAACAGCTAAGTCAACACATAAGCATTCAAGGATACCTGACATAGTTCTTTTGTTGATAGCTATAACAAGTGTCTCCAAATCAGTTATCTCTTCCAAAACCAAAAATTGACTACACTTTATGGTACTGCAAAAATAAATTGAAAATGTCCCACTGAATATATTCATTATCTGAGAAGTGTAATACAAACCTTATGTTCTTAACTCCAGTTATCTGCGATCTAATGCCATCAGCATTCACTATCTCAGTGTCAAGATGGGGCTATGCAAAAGCAATTCTGGGCAACGAAGGCAAGGCAGGAAGCATCACAATCCCTGACTTAAAATTATACTACAAAGCTACTGTGATAAAATCAACATGGTACCAGCAAAAAAAAAAAAAAAAAAAAGGAACAAAAACAAAAACAAAAAAACAACAGACCCAAGTATCAGTGGAATAGAACAGAAGATGCAGACACAACTACAAACACACTCAGCCACCTTATCTTTGACAAAGGGTCCAAACATGTTCACTGGAAAGAAGATAGCCTCTTTAACAAATGGTGCTGGAGAAACTGGCTTTGCACATGCTGGAGACTGAAGCTAGACCCATGTCTATCACCATGCAGTAAACTAAAGTCAAAATGGATCAAAGATCTAAATATTAAAACAGAAACACTAAATCTACTGGAAAAGGAAGTAGGTAGAAATCTTGAAGACATAGGTGTAGGCAGAGAGTTCATGAACAAAACCCAAACTTCACGGGAAGTACTTCAAAGAATCAACAATTGGGGTCTCATCTTATTAAAAAGCCTTTGTACATCAAAAGAAATCACAGAGTGAAAAGACAACCCACAGAGCAGGAAAAAAATTTTTGCCAACAGTTCCTCAGACAAAGGACTTACATCTAGAACATATAAAGAATTGAAAAAAATCAGACCTCCCAAATTCAAAGACCCAATCCTAAAATGGGCATCTGAGATGAATACACACTTTTCAGATGAAGAAATACAAATGGCAAATAAATATATGAAAAAATGTTCAACATCACTAGTCATTCGAGAAATGCAAATTAAAGTAATGCTGAAATTCCATCTCACCCCAGAAAGACTGGCTGTCATCAAGAAATCAACTGGGCCGGTGAGATGGCTCAGCGGCATAAGAGCCTGCCTGGCAAGCGCGAGGTCCTGAGTTTGATTCCTGGTACCCACATACAGAAAAAGGGCCGGTGATATCACTCAGCGGGTGCCTGCTGGCATGTGAGGTCCTGAGGTTGACCCCCAGTACCCACCAAAAAAAAAAAGAAATCAACCAATAACAAATGCTGGAGGGGCTGTGGGGAAAAGGGAACCCTTCTCCACTGTTGGTGGGAATGTGGACTGGTGCAACCACTGTGGAAATCAGTATGGAGGTTCCTCAAAAAGCTAGGATTAGAGGTCTCATTTGACCCAGCTATTCCCCTTTTGGGTATCTTCCCAGAAGAATTAAAAACATCATACTACATCGATATATGTGCACCCATGTTTATAGCAGCACAAATTGTAATAGCTAGATCCTGGAAACAATCCAAATGCCCATCAACCAAGGAATGGATTAAAAAGATGTGGTATTTTTATACAATAGAGTACTACTCAGCTATAAAGAGGGATAAACTGGACTTTCATAGGTAATTGGATGCAACTCGAGACCATACTCCTAAGTGAAATATATCAGACTCATATGTAAACATCACATTGTCTCCCTGGTGTGAAAGAGTAAATAAGGTCTAAACTGTACAATAGATATTGTGAAATGAGAAGAAATTGTTTAAAAGGAAAAAGGAACTAGGATGGGGAAAGGGGAAAGGACCATAGGGAAAAGGGGGAAAAATGCAAATTAGTTATACTACTAGTGTCTCTTAGTTCATTGAAAAGGAAGGTTTGAGCTAATATCGACTGAGGAAATTTTAATGCCCGTATCTTGTACTCTGAATAAATACTTTAAAGATAATAATATGCAATTTATTAACTATTGTTATTCTCCTATCATCTTGTTATGAAATTTTGTTTTACCTTTCTTCCATAAAATAAAAATAAAGATGGGGCTATACTCTTAACACGCAAGTGTCACCAGCAAAGGCCTGTAGCTCTTTGAAGGACTCCAGCAAAGTGGCCCACCAGATACTTTAGGGGAAGAGAATAGCACACTGCAGTATATCTCAAAATTTTCCATGGTATAGAAGTAATGGTGGGATCATCATTTAGAATAAAGAGATATCTACACATCATCTTTTAATTTGTGAGATTCTATGACTGTGTAACAAAAAATATGATAAAGACTTTAAGAGTAGCTTGCAGCACATCAAATAAGTACCTTGCAAAATTTGGACAGACAGTGGAGGTTGGCACGGGAATGCAAAATTTAGAGCAACTAGAGACAGTGATAAAAATCCCTCTGGTGCTGCATTTTTCCTAGGTGCATAGTGTGTTTACAAAGTAGGCTGTAGTCACAGCTGCTACTCAAATCCTAACCACTGTCAGCAAACCTCTTCTAAAATAAAAGCCAACACAGCCTGTATATTTCTTACATGAGTAATTTACTATCTCGTCTTTCTGTGTATTGTAATCTATCATTTACTTAAGTATGTGCTTTATTATATATAGTACTTCACAGTTTTACTTTTCCTTCATAATTTGTTTCTATTTGTATTTAAAGAGTTTAGAGATTTCTTTCAGAACTTGCTTGAGTACTGGTTATCACGGTTTAACTAGATGTCTACCCGAAACTTCATGCACTCGTAGTTGTGAGGCTTTTGAGAGGTGGCTGGATCGTGGGTGTGTGACACTGAGTTAAGGGCGTGTGATAACTGTGTTAGTCCACTCTTCGGTTTAGCATAGTTCTGGGCATGGATAATTGGAAGGCCTACCTTGGGGTGGGGGGCACCACCTCATAGGCTTGTAACCTGGATAGAATAAAAAGGGAAAGAAGGAAGGCTCTCTTTCCCTTTTTCAAAATGCTATTTAATGCTTACATTAATCTTTTGATAGTTTTTCTGTAAAAATTTAATTGATGGAAATGTTTATAGAATGGAAAAATCCCTCTCTGGACCCTCCCCCTTCCCTTCCCTCTTCTTTTCCCTTTTCCCTTCCCTTCCCTTCCCTTCTGTCTCCCTCCTTCCTTTCTCCTTCCATTCCTTTGTTCCTTGTGTTTCCACAGCCATTCCTCCCCTCTTTCATTCTCTTCTTCCCTCATTCTCTTATTTTCCTCTGGTTTCTAATTTTTCTTTCATATCTTTGGTTTGACTTAGACCATCTTTGCAAAAATACCTTGATCATCTTCAAGGTGACTTCCCTGTACTAGAAATATACTCATCAAAAAGTGAGAAATACACATTTATATTATGAATAACTCCTTTGTGAACTATTATGTTCCTTGCATTCTTTTTCCTTAACATTTCTATAATACATATCATTATGCCTACTATTTAAAAACTTTCTCTGCTGTTTAATCTTCATTATGGGTGTTCACACCAACCTAGTTTGAATGCCTCTTTAATCTCCTTTTTTGCTTTTTCCTCTCTGGCTTCATGTCACCCCTCTTCTGGTCTCCGAAGTGCTCTTCCTGTTTTTATTTTCTCAAATAAACTCAATGGTTAATTTTCATTTCTAGTCCAGTAGTTTAGCATTCCTCATCTCGATGGTTTGTGTCCATATCAAGCTTGCATTTCTAGTTACTCACTGTGTGATCGCCTTTCACAGAAGTCAAATTACCAATCTAAGCCTGTTTCTTCATTTATAAATTAGAAGGAGTAATACTGCCTGCATCATAAAACTTATTTTGTTGAAGATAATATCATTCATTCATAGCGTTATTAAAAGTGCCTGGCACTGTGTGAACGTTGTTGCAGTTATTATGATGTCAACATCTCAACATGGATATCTCCTTACCTTGTCCTGTATTTTGAAAATGTTTTCAAATGTGCTTTCTTAAGGGTTCTGTCCAATTTGTTCAGGTTTATATTTAAAAAGTAGAGGACATTAAGTTAAATAAGGCAGCCACAGAAACACAAGAGTCAAATGTGGAAGCTAAAAACTGTTGTCCTATGAGTAAAATAGTGACTACTAGAGGAAGGGAAATATGTGGAAAGCGAGGAAGGTAGAGGAAGAGAGATTGGATATGATCAGCACTCGCTGTGAGCATGTGAGGAAGCATCACACCAAACCTCATTAATATGTACAACTAATACATTCTGATTAACATATTTAAGCATATATAAAACAATAATCCCCCCACAAATACTACTTTTTATTTCACCATGTACAGGGCTCAAATGGGCCCTGATTCCACATCTTTTCAGGTAGGGAAAACACACACATTCTTTTCTATTTCAGTGGTACTTCTTGAATTTTAATTTTTTATGAGAAATTCTAGAATATACATACTTGATTTTCACAAATTTTCTATATTTTCAAATTGTATTTCAGAACCAAGTAATCATGAGTCATTCCATTTTGAATAATTAATTTAAAATAAGAACTCGATGCTAGAAAGAGAAAAGTTGAAATGAACTATGAAATAGAGCATATGAGATATTTTTATTTGTTTGCAAACAGCTCTGAAAGCAATCAGGTAAATAAAGTCAGAATGATGTGAGCTGTTGTAGTAGTTTTAAATACTTTAGGAGGGAGACAGCAGACCCATGTAAGAAAAATTGATTAAAATGTATTGTGATGAGTTTACACATTGATTGGCTTAGGTGTAATTAAAACTGTATAAAATAGAGAACTTGGGATGGGCAGATAATAAAAATTAATAAATAAACATATAGCCACAACAACAATAACAGAGCTTTCAGTTGAAGAGAGAAAATTCAATATCATATGATTCAAAATTTAAGGCAGTCTAGATTGTAAGAAGCATCATTTCTAAAAAAGAAAATATAGTCTAGTTAAACTATGAAATACATTTATATATTTATATATATAAATACATTTTTATATTACTTAGAAAAAATATATTTATTTAAAGAAATCTTTTAAGATGTATTTAACAAATTTCATTATATATTTCTGTGTGCACATAAAAAGGAAAAGGAGAAACTAAGTTGTTTAAAGTAGTAATTGTGGGCCGGTGAGATGGCTCAGCGGCGTAAGCGCCTGCCTGGCAAGCGCGAGGTCCTGAGTTCAACTCCCGGAACCCACATACAAAAAAAGGGCCGGTGATATCGCTCAGCGGCATGGGCGCCTGCTGGCACACGAGGTCCTGAGTTCGACCCCTGGTACTCACACACACACAAAAAAGTAGTAATTGTTAGCATTTGGAATCTGGATAATTTTCTAACCCATAGTGTTTATGATTTTTCACACCATCTGCTCTGCTCTGTTGTCAAGTAGTTAGAGTTACAGAGGGGCTTCCAACCTTTCAGAAAAGACTTAACACAGTAGTCTGCACATGTATACAGGCTTTGAACTTCTACAGAGCTAGCCTGCTTCAAATTCCTGCTTATTTTGTGTTAAACATTTCCATTCACAGTTCTTATCTACCATTTGGTGTCTAAAGAGTTAACAGACTATTACTTTCCCATTTCATGGATTATTTTACAAGTTGCAACCTGTTGGATTTGTTGTTGGAATATTCAATACCTGAGCATGCTCAGACCTGAGGTTCAGTGGAACAGAACAGAAAACATAGAAACATACCCAAGCACACTCGGCTATCTTTGATAAAGAAGCCAAATGCCTTCACTGGAAGAAAGACAGCCTCTTTAATAAATGGTGCTGGGAAAACCAGCTTTCCACATGCTGAAGATTAAATCTAGACCCATATCTCTCACCATGCACTAGACTGAAAGCAAAGTGGATCAAAGATCTAAATATTAAAAGAGAAACACTTAATCTGCTGGAAGATAAAATAGGTACAACTCTAGAAGGCGTAGGTATAGGCAAAGATTTACTGAGTAAAACCTCAGTTGCACAGGAAACACTACAAAGAATTAACAACTGGCATCTCATCTTATTAAAAAGCTTCTTCAGAGCCAAAGAAACCACCAACAGATTGAAGAGACAACACTCAGAATGAGAAAACAATTTTACCAACTATTTCTCAGACAAAGGACTACTATCTAGAATATATAAAGAACTCAAAAAAATCAACCCCCTGAAATTTAAAGATGCAACCCAAAAATGGGCATCTGAAGTGAATAGACACTTCTCAAATGAAGAAGTACAAATGACAAATATATTTAAAATGTACATTACTAGTCATTTGAGAAATGCAAATTAAAACAACACTGAGATTTCATCTCACTCCAGAAAGAGAAATGCAAATTAAAACAACACTGAGATTTCATCTCACTCCAGAAAGAATGGCTATCATCAAGAAATCAACCAATAACAAATACTGGTGAGGTTGTGGGGAAAAAGGAAGCCTTTTCTAACTGTTGGTGGAAGTGTAAATTGGTACAACCCATATGGAAATCAGTATGGAGATTCCTCAAAAAACTAAAACTAGAGGTTCCATTTGACCAGCTATTCCCTTTCTTGTTACCTTCCCAAAAAAGTTAAAAGCATCACACCACAAGGACATATGCGCACCCATGTTTATAGCAGCACAATTTGTAATAGCCAAATCTTGGAAACAGCCCAGATGCCCATCAATGGATGAATGGATAAAGAAAATGTGGTTATTATATACAATGGAGTACTACTCTGCCATAAAGAAGGACAAATGAGTATTTTTAGGTAAATGGTTGCACCTTGAAACCATAATTTTAAGTGAAATAAATCAAACACCTATGTTTAAATATCGCATTGTTTCTCTTGTGTGAGAAACCAAAAGCGTAAATAGGGAGGAAAATGGATGATAAATATTAGGAATGAGGTAGAAAATGTCCCTATGGAAGGGGGAACAAGGGAGGAGAGAGGGGGAAGGGAAGCAAGGAAAAAAGAAAAAACAGAATGGTAGGAAAAAAAGGAAACAAGCTTTTGTAAAAGGGGAGTGGAGGGGGAGCTGAAGGGTGGGTAGGGGAATGGGGAAAAAAGAATTAAGATATGTACAGGTACAAATTTCCTATGATGAATGGGATCAACATTTATGACAAATACATACTAATAAAAATAAACTTAAAAAGGTAATGAAAAATTAATGAGATTGTTTCCTGTCCAATGGTGGTGGTGAAAAAACTTCATTTGTTTTGGAGAGGATGTAAGTCTACAGTCAAAAAAGCAGCTTTTGGGGAAAAAAAAAACCTACATCACTAATTTGGGGGAGAGTATGCTCAGGGTATTATACGTCTGTGTATCCTGTTTCCAACATGTTATTCATGCTGTGGGCTGAGTTTCCCTTATCCAAAATGCGTAGGACCAGAAGTATATAAAATTTTAGAGTTTTTTTTTTTTTGGAATATTTGCACTACATAGTGAGTTAGCTTTGGAATGGGAACCAAGTGTAAACATTAAATTATTTTATGTTAGCCCAAAGTTAGATACAATATTTTATAGTGCTTACATTTTAAATATTTATTGATTGTCCATATTAACAAGGTTCAGTGTGATATTTCCACAAGTGCATTTAATGTGCGCTGATCAAATATGATGTCCTTTTATCCAACCTCATCACCATTTATTAAAAGATACAGTCCAAATTTAGACACATTTAAAGTTGAAAAAATTGTGTCTAGTAGCTTTGAAATCTGATAGGTCATCGTTGAAAACTTTCTTCCATTAAAGCATTTTCAGCATTCTCTTTCTCTAGCTGATTGCTGGAATTCCAGAGGTGGAAACAATTCAAAGTTGAAAAATCAAAAAGCATATATGTATGGAGGACTAGGGAGTAAGAAAGTCTGCAAACACAAAGACTTCCAGGCATACACGGTAGCTACAAGAAAGCAAACAGACCTGCTGTTAAAGCTGTTAGGAAGAACTTGACATGTCGCAAGAACACTAAGATTAGAGGTAAAATTGTGAAGAAAGATCATGGAGGACACAGGAGGGTACAGGAGAGGAACTACTTTATTCACCAGCTAATTCATTCTAGGAATTATATAGATTTTTGTATGTTTTGCTATTTTAATCTTCAAAAATTCTGGTCAGATAAGTAGTGTGCACATCTCTGGATAATGTTACTGCATCTTAGATTCTTTACTCTTTTTTTTTTTTTTTTTTTTTGTTGTTGATGCTTTACTCTTGTAAGCAACCCAGTGAGAAGTCATTGCCAGCATAGAGATGCCCAAACTTCCATTTTAGCACACTTAGGCCTAGAATATTGCTTCTCTTTTTTATTTTTAATAAATATTTATCAATTATTTCTGAAACACGTTTCCAACTTTACCTTCTCTTCTTACACTGATTCTCAAGGAATAAGGTGAGGGAGAGTCAGAGTAGCCTAATTTGAATTTCCTCTGTGTTATGGCTGTGTCTAGATGTCCCCCCAAAGCCTAGTGCAGTCATAGGTGGGCTTTTTCAGAGGTGCCTGGATCTAGAGTGTGTGACACTGGGATTGATTCATGGTGCAGTGCTAGGATCAGGGGCACTAGGATTAAGGGTATGAGTACTACCCACCCTGAGTAGCATGGAAAAGACAAAAGGAGCAGAAAGATGCTGGTGCAGTCCTTTGCTTGCTTGTTTTGCTGCCATCTGCCCACCATGAACTGTTTCTCCTCTCTGATCCCTGTCTGCGTTGCCACCCTGCCTTGGAGCCAGCTGATTATGGACTGAAACTTCTACAAACTGTGAGCTATACAAACCTTTCTTCCTTTAACTTTGGGTGTTGGGTATTTTGTCTCAGCAATGAGAGAAAAATAACTAAGACACCCTGGAGGAACCAAAAAGCACATCAATTCCCTCCTTTGAGCATTAACAAATATTTAATACATTAATTACAAGATTGTCAAAATGCATTTTAAAACAGTAGCTGCATGACATTCTAAACAACTATCAACGGTACATGAGAAAAGAGCACATGGAAGGAATGAATGAGTATCAGACTGTGGGGTACGCATGAGGTACTGACTCATGTAAGGCCTTGGTTATGCTCAGATAGAAATGGAAGTAGCAAGCAGAAAATAAACACAATTATTATAACCACTCCTGTCTTTATAATTATGTGAATATGTATTTTTTCAGCCACTATGGTATCTATATAGCTACATGTACACACATATATACATCTATGTCTGTATCTATATCCATATCAATAGTAACCAAATCTAAAGGAAGCACTTATTCAATTAATATAACTTCATTATAAGGCAAAATTCTCAACTCTTAGCTATACTATGTTAAATTAAGTTTATGATTTTCAAAATATAAGGTACTGGTCATAAAATTTATGGACAACTAAATATACACTTCTCTGACTTAACAAGGCTTTTGACAATAGTTTCATTAATTCCAAATATTTAATTATCAGGTGAAATGTCTATGAGGAACAATACCCATAATTTTTACCCTCCCTCACTGCAAACACATGTTCTGCTCTCTGGCTACTTGGAAAACGAGAGTGAGATTCTCTAAATTGTCTCTCATGGGAGGGGGCTCCAGGACCCTATTATGAGATTTTTTTTTTTTTTTTGGTCACAGAGAATCATGGAGTAATTTGCTAATGTAAGATATCCTCTCTTTTCATTTATGCTACACAATTTTTACATATTTTAACACACTTTGTGGATATGGAATAAAAAAATTCAGAAATACCTTAACATCAGGAAAGATAAAAATTTACTTCCCTTAAACCTGCAGCAGTCAGGTGAGGGATGTCTTCATGCTCCCATCTGCACTACGTCGCTGGTTAGGTGCTGAGTCAAGTTTGACGATCCAGACCCTTTCACTCCTGCCTTGAAGGAGTTTGGAAGGTGCCTCCACTCTGCGAGAGGAAGGGAAGACAGCTTGAGTCCAGGAAGGGCTGAGAGAATTCTACTACGTATTGATATTATTAGAATTGCACCTCAGGTTCTACTGGCTGCATTTTACTTTGTTTAAAACAACTCAGCCCAATTCTGATTTTAAGGGTCTGTGTCTAACACCAACCATCAATTGTTCTCATTAATCTATAGCTTGATAGTGAACGTTGATGTATATATTGGCAAAAATAAACAGGACTTAATGAATATTTAAATTGAACCATGACCTTGATGAGCTTGCATGATGTTAACTTGTCATTTCTAAATTGAATGGTATCTTACTGTAGGCAAGAAGATTTGTAAATGGAAGCTAACCTGCTATTTCTACTAAAATACATCGTTTGATATTAGCAATGTTTAATTGACACCCACACCGTTGTAATGACAACCATTTGTTCCTTAAATATGAGAATGCTCCTTGGCAGAAGTAACTGTTATTATGAAATTAGTTTTCCCTAAATTGTTGTTACTCACTTTTTAATTAGTAGTTGGGTAATTTATTTCACGATAATCTATTATTACATGAATTATATGCTGCATCTGATTTGTAAAGACTGCCGAATTAAAAACCTAGAGCATAGTCTCTATCCTTACCAGTCCAATTTCCTTTCTTTACGATATCTAAGCAAAATTCATGCATACTATTCTTCATACTTAAGATATGAAGAATACTTAAGAGACTGCATAAAAATCAATTAAACTCAATGTTATTTACAGTTGACTTTGAGTTCAGAACATTATCAAACAAAAGAGCTTGATGTAGGAAAAAATCAAAATAAGTCACATGCCAGGGTATTTTCCTCTTCTGATAGAGAGATTATGTGCATACATCTCATACATATTTGCATATGAAAATGTGTGACATTTATCTATAAATGTGCATATGTGTGTAATACTGATATTTACATATGCCTGTGCATATGCATTTACATATACATATGTGTTGAATAGTTCAAGGTACTAAAAAAGTTTTCTCATAATAAGTGGGACAGGTTTTTGTTGTTTTTCTTTACACCATACTTTGAAATGTCATGCCAAGGATATAACAATGCAATTATTTACTGCTAATTGAATTTTCAAATTTATAACCTTAATCTTTCACCGCTGAAAACCTAAATGAAATATTTTAATTAGAAATTTTATGGAAATGTTTTTTTTTATCAAAAGCACAAAAAAAGTATTTCCATAATTGGAGTACTTTCTCACTTCTTAAATTTTTTCAAAATATATTTGTTGTGTAAGGATTCTATGACCTATTTTGAACGTTCATGTTTCTTGTTCAAAACTTATCAGACTCAGACCCCATCATTCATAGCTCTCATCATCTCCTCCCCAAATCCAGAATACTGGTATGAAAACATAAATTGAAATATGTCCAGGTCATAAATTGAAAGCCTCACCTAATGATATACATCTAATGATTTCATTAATCATAACATTTTTGCATTGCAAGAGGCTGTTAATACAGTTTAAACTTGTAACCTAAGCAAGAATCTCTTTCAGAACATTTCAGATACATTGCCATTTAGCTTCTGCTTGAACTAATTGCTTCACTAGACAGTTCTTTCCATTAATAAAATCTCAAGTTGTTAGGACTTTTTTAATATCTCTCTTGAAATTTCTGCTGGTATGTCCTAATTTTGCCTTACACACAACAGCTTTTCTGATGCATAAAGTCAATAATTGTGTTCTCTTCAATGATCCTCACTCAAACCAAATACATCATGCATCACTGGCTGTTCATGGTGTGAGTTGCTTTACAGGTTCCTTAAATGTCCCAGTCACTTTTGTTGGGTTATATTTTAATTGGTTAATATCTTTTATGACTTAATGCCTTGGATTTGGTAGATAGTGGCTTTAGATTACCTTACTTTTCCTTTTGGTATTTATGTTTGCGTAATATAAACTTTCACTGTTTTTCCATAGTATTTATATTACTGATTCTCAGTGTGTTTCGGTTCAAATAAAATCTTTTCACATAGTTTATGTGAAGACCAAATTCTCCTAGGAGGTTGGGATGAAAGAGATAATGACAGAACAAAGAACAATGTGACAGCATTTGAGGAAGAAAGAGTAGCTTCTGGCATTAAATCCAACAGGAAGATTGAGGAAGATGAGGATTGAAGTTGGAGAGAAACCACCAAGGATGGGATTTGAAAATCAGAACTACAGCATAGATGAGGTGATATAATGCAGATATTAAGAGATTAAGGAGTAGTAGAGTAAGCACAAGAAATTTCCTCAAAGTTTTAGAATTAAATGGCATGAAAGGTAGTCATTCTTAGGGAAAAAAATACCCTAGTGGTTTATTTGTTTGTTTGTTTGTTTTGCTTTTTTCTTAGGACAGAAGAGAGAGGAAACAAGACTATTGTTCAGGAAAAGGAGTTAGGGATTATTCTGCCTCCTTTTATGGTTGAAGTTATATGTGTACTGACATTCTATGTGTGCTGTTGTAAGCATTTTGAGAGTGGGACTGATTCCCATTTGGCTTTTTAGCACTGTGTCATTCACATAATAGGCGCAACACAGGTATTTGTTGAATTGAATTGCGTTGTTTTTCCCAATGGGCATGTTCCTTCAAAGATTGCTGTCAGCAATTCTGCAATCACAGCAGCAACTTCATTTCATTTTCTTGTTTATTTCTACCTTGTTCTATAAAAAAAAAAAAAAAACAAGAAAGACAACAAAAGAGCAAAAAGAAATTGAAAGAAAGAAAAATTGTGTAACTATATCAGGAAAACTTTGTTTTTAGTGTATCTGCTTATATAGATGAAATAGGAAAGATCACTAAGGAAACTAACATAACTAGAGAAGAAAATCAAAGACTATCCCCTGTAGCACTCCAATATTAAGAAGCGAAAGAGAGGACAATAATAGTAGTGGGAAAATAAACAGCCAGTGAGAAAAGAAATGAGCGGTGGAGTGTGACGTTCTAAAAGTCAAAAGAACAAAGTATGTACGAAAGAGAAAATAGTCGCTAGTATCATATACTGCTCATAATTTAAGTAACATGAGTAGGAACTGACAGTAAGATTCAGCAACTTGGAAGCCATAAATTCTAGAATTTCTACCTCTTCTACACCACCATGACGAAGACTTTGTTTTATTTCTATGGTCTATTTGGGATTGTGCTTATATCTCTCCTATTTTCCTTTCAAAGACTATGCATTGGTATTGTCAGTATCGGTATTTGCATTATTCATAAATTCATTTCACAAACACTGAATAAGCACCTACTGTATAGTGGGTGCTTTGTGAAGACTTAGAGATACTTCACGAATAGGAAATGCATTGAATAATCTTGCACTCATGGAGCAGAAGTTACTCATTTGCTGTTTATCCAAATGCCATTTTCATACTCCCAGCATATGGAATTTTTCCCTCAGGTATTGGCTAGCCTTGTGCTCAACTGATTTCTAATTACAAGCAAAGAACACTAACTTGCGAAAGAGTGGTTCTATCAGCCAACGATGGCCTCAGATTGAGGGAAGTCTGTGCATGAATTTCTGGAAAGAGTGCCAAGTTTCTTTAAAAAGAGATCCATGACTGTAAAAATGTCACTACTTCTGGATTGATGTCATCTATGAGAGCGATGAGGTTATGAGATGAGCAATAAAGAAGGAAAAAGCAAAATGGCTGCTGGATGGAAACACAGAAATTAAACTGCATTTGTCCTCAGTATCCATAACTTTTTGCCTCTTGGGCTTCTCAACACCTTATTGTGTCTACAATTATTTAGATGTATCTAGCAGCCAAATAAATCCCACTATAAATTTTGTAGCATAAATAAAACAATTCTTTGTTGGACAGTATCAGTGAAAAGTGATGAGGTAAGGAGAAAGTAAATGAGCTGAGTAGTAGCAAAAAGGTGGTAAAAAGTGAAGTCATCAAAAGTAAAGTTAAACATAATATATTTGATACATGGTAGTGAAGATGTAGGGAGCAAAACATGACAGAACAGTGAAACCAATTTTTGAAGCAAATTACAAGCGCAAATGTTTATGACCACAAATTTATATAGCCCACCTCTGATCATGTTCTCTAAAAGAAGGAATAATATGTTGGGGTCGCACTGCAGCCTTTGTTTGAAAACATGAAAATTAGATAAAGCTGGGAATAGTGGTATACGCCTGTAATCCCAGTTACTCAGGAGGGTAAGACAGGAGAATTATGAGTTCCAGGACAGCCAGGGCAACTTAGAAAGACCCTTTCTCAAAATAAAACTTCCTAACTACCTAACTACCCAACTAACTAACTAAATAAATAAATAGGGTTGGGGAAGCTGTTCAGCATTCCTTGGGTTCAAATCTGAATGTCATAAAAAACAAACAAACTCTTAAACAAAGATGAGCAAAAGAATTTCAGAGCAAAGCAAATCCCTTAGAGAACAGGAGAAATCAAATACATTCATTGGCAAAGGGTTCTTTTGAAGTATGTGTATCTTAGTGTAACTTAAAAAGCTAGTTTAAATAATCCGTGCTATTATTTTCAGCCTACATAAATCAACATGTGAAGGCAGACTTTCTAATTTCAAAATTAATGTCTGAAAAACCTATCTTGCCCCTATGGAACCACATGGATATGTAAAGAAAAAGCATGCACAAAAATTAACTAAACATCAAGAAGGAAAAAGAATACATAAGGAGGAAGTAGGAGAGTAAAATAAAAAATGTCAAGACAAATAACTACAAATTTAACAGAGCATTTCTCAAGTCATTATAATCATCCTGTAGCTATAAAGTAGCCCAGATTAAAGTGCTACTAATTCATCCTCTATCTATGTATCTATCACCTATCTATCATCTATCTTCTATCATCTGTCATCTATCTATCTATCTATCTATCTATCTATATCTATCTATCTATCTATCTATCTATCTATCTATCTATCTATCTATAAAAACACATCTTTCAAGTTCTATTTTATGCTTCACATTTCAACAAGGATGCTTCGTCTCCTCTAAAATAGCACATCACTTCTAAGAAGACTTCAAAAGTTGTGTTGATTTGTTCTTAGCATAAAATCTATGGTAGAATAAAAAAGTTAAAGAAATATACCATTAATTTCATTTCCAGAGGTTATCTTGAGTATGTTGATAAGGTAAATAAAATATACATTTAGATTTAAGGTAAATATTTTTGTTCTATAGTGACTTCCAGTGGCTTGTAATAAGTATCAAGTTAATAGCCATGGGTTACTATGTATGATTGCTCATAAGAAAAAGTTCACCCTTAGGAGACATGGAATGTGATAGAATGAGGTGAACAATTCAGAAGGTGATGTGATTTTAAAACAGCAATTTAAAAATAATCTATGATTCAGCAAGAACATCTTAAATAAGAAAGGATGTTTCTATTGAACCCTGTCCTTTTAAAATAATATCTTAGTGTCTATTGTCATGTTAATGTTTTATTGATATTAGGAAATTTCATAGAAATTTGGGCAAAGAGCCCAGTAGCATTCTAGAGCATTCCACATAAATACCACTCATTACCAAAGCACCTTCCAGCTGACCCCCAATTTCTTGACTAGTCAAATCAACACTGATAGAATTCAGAAAGAAGAGGGTGCAGTAGAAGGGATAATCTCATATAGTCCTTTCTTAGGGACAAAAATCACTGTCATTTTACATGTTATTGACTTGATTTGTATCTCAAACAATCATATAAAATCGCTCAAATTTTAAAAACACATTTTTCATGTAAACATGTCTCTATTAAATAAACTGAGATATTGAGAACTGCATAATTAACTAGTAAACTTTTTAAAAAGTGTGTCAAGAGAAAAGTGGTTTGGAGTTAAAATTATAATGAGGGCTGGTGAGATGGCTCAGTGGCATAAGCGCCTGCCTTGCAAGCGCGAGGGCCCGAGTTCGACTCCCGGAACCCACATACGAAAAAGGGGCCGGTGATATCGCTCAGCGGCACGGGTGCCTGTTGGCGCGCGAGGTCCTGAGGTTGTCCCCCCGGTACCCACAAAAAAAAAATTATAATGAAATAATTTCGACATGCAGTTTTGATAATCTAAAATTGCTTCAGTCAGCCCCTCACATGCAGGAAATAAGTCTGGAGCCAATGGGTACCACAGGCTGGGAAATCTCACCAGCTCAGCACTGTGATTACCACTGCAGCCTGATTGACAAATTAAAGAATGAGTTATTATTTGATCAAAACATTGAGCCAATCACATCACTTGCTATTCATTTTCCACCTATTTGATTTAGTACTAATTAATTAATTGCAAGTAGATATGCATTAAAAACACTAGAAGAAACAACACTGTACCTTCTTCAGGGTACCAAGGGAATTCCTTGATCTTTCTGATGGTAAAAATAATTTAGAATTTGAAAGATGAATGCCAATATACTCCATTGATCGATATATTCACAAATAGAAAAAAATATCCTGAGTGTGTATTGAATTGTGAGTACCAGCAATTTGATTTTGGAAAGAATTTAGACTCTGAGACAGACAGACAGACAACTGCAATAAAATGCCTGCCTGGATGGAAGGATTTAACAACTACTGAAATAAACAGGATTTCAGAACTCACGGGATGCAAGCTAGCTTTTTTCTGTGTGCCACTGCATGACGGCTATAAAACAGAAACAACAAAAGCAATTCTACAATGTGAACCCCCAAAGGTGATTGTATGCAACTCATTTTATTGAACAATTCAAGTGTGATACTAGAAAGCGGAGTGAAAATATGTATTTAAATGGTCAGTCCCAAAGGCTAGGTATAAAAAGAAAACACGGAAGACAGTTCAAAGAAAGCCAGGAGATAGGGGCTTAACACTGCCTTCTTTTATCTGCCAAATCTATATACATAGTGGTTTGGCTTAATTGTTCTTCAGTGTATGTAAGAACATTAGGCACAATACATCAAAAATAAAGACGATTACACACACACTCACTCACGCTATGTACAGTCAAATTGGTAATTATTATAGAATGAATGTTGCGTTCTCTCAGAAGTCATATGAAGTTCAACCTTCCTGGAGGATGGCATTTGGAGAGTAGGTTTTTGGGAGGTGATTAGGTTACATAAAGTCAGGAGGGTGCAGCTCCTATAATGAGACTGGTGCCCTTTTAGGTAGCAGGCAGTTCTCTTGATGCTAAGAAGAGGGCTTTGTTAGAACCTCACGCATCTTGAACTTGGACTGCCTAGCCTCCAGAATGGTGAGAAACAAGTGTCTGCTGTTTAGCGCACTTGATCCATTACATTTTCTTACAGTAGCCCTATCCAAGAAAATAATGCAATACTTGAGATTCCCCTCCATGTTATTTATTTATGTGGAACTAAAGACATTTTGAAAGGCAATACAAAGAAACTAAGATGCATTTGACATTAGTTTTATGACTATCATTGATTTACTCACATGATTTAATATTATTTTTATTGGATTTATCTTTAATATAAAGATTTAATAAAACAGATAAATTTATCTGTTTTTCAAAATTGTTTGATCTTATGGAAAATGATAAAAATGAATTAGAATTTCTTTATGTTCCTGGGCACAGCAGATCATGCTAGCTTGAGTTTAAAGAAAAGAGTTGCAAATTTTGAACAGACTTTCCCACCAAAAATCATAAAATCAGTTATAACTTGCTTCAGGTTTTTCTTTTGTTCTATGGTGTAACTGTAACTATGTATAGCAAGTGCTGAGGATAAGGGGGTTTAATAAATAACACACCTATGGCTACTTCTCAAATTTGAAATTGAGCTTTGTTATTGATAAAGCAGTATAAGGAAAGGTCATTCATCTGTATCCAAAATGACTCTATTTTATCCTACGTGACAGCAACCTTCTCCCCTAATCTTCCCATGTACTCATTGGCTGTCAGAGTGTAGAACTAAAATGTCCACCCAAAGTCTCATCTGTTCAGAGGTGGAGATTTTAGAAGGTGATTGGTCATGGAGGCATTACGCTCATTACTGGACTTACTCCTTGATGAATTCATAGCTGAAAGTACTTTTAGAAGCTGGTTCCTGATTGGATGGGGTGAATCACTGGGCATGTAACCTGGAAGAGTACTCTTCTCCCTCACTCATTCCTTCTTTCTCTGCTTCCAAGCTGTTTTGAGCAGGTTTCTTCCACCAGACACTTCTGTCACGTTGACTCTGCCTTGGAGCCAGCCAGCCATGGAGTAGAGCAGCTAGCTAGAAAGGAAGTACATGTGAAGTTGGGGACAAGGAAAGTGTCGTTGTTGAAAAGATTGGTGTCATTAAAAAGGAGCCAAATACTTTGCATTAGGACAAGAGGGAAGATACCTTCAAAGCATCTCAGGAATTGATCAGACCCCACACATTACTGGTGTCAGGGTGTAAAAGGGCAAACTTCTTTGAAAGCTTTTATTGTGAGAAAAGAGACCCAAGAGTTCCCTGCTTTCTTAGGGTTGCCTAGGGAAGCAAATACCTGACCTTTGCCATCTGGGTACTCAAAGCCTGCTGCAGTCATGGTCCAAGGGGGCCTAGGTACTGCTGAAGCTGGTGGCAGATTTTGGAATCATTCATGTGGTGAAAGTTGGGCAGGCATGTAGAATGCAAGAGTTAGGGGTCATGGAGCCTTCCACTCACATTTCAAAGGAAAGCCTGGGATGCCAGGCAGGAACATGTGACAGGGTCACAATCCTTTCCAGGAACCCCTGAGGTGGCAACAAATGCAACTGTTAGAGTGAAGACTGGGCTGCAGTGGAGACTCAGGAGGTTGAAGATGCCAGTAGTTTGGTTGAGGAAGCCCACGGGCAGTGAAGAGAGCCAGGCCAAGAGAGAGTATGTGGGCTGCAAACTGTAGGGGTGGGCTGCCTGAGTGTGTGGTGAGCCCTTTGGAGTTTTCATCTCACCACAACCTGACCCAAGTTCTTGATGTAGAGCTACAGGATTTGATGTTTGCCCTGCTGGGTTTTGGTCTTGCGTGGTCAGATTCCATTCTTTTCTCCTTGTCCTCCCTTTTTGAGTGGGAATATGTACCCTGTGCCATTGCATGTGGAAAGTATTGGACTTTCTTTCTTTTTTCTTTTAATGTGGGTACCGGGAGTCGACCTCAGTACCTCGTGCTTGCCAGCAAACATTTGTGCGGCTGAGCGATATCACTGGCCCTTTTTTTGCTTTAGGTGGGTTCCGGGAGTTGAACTCAGGACCCAGTGCTTGCAAGGCAGGCACTTATGCCACTGAGCTATCTCACCGGCCCATATTTGACTTTCTTTTAGATTTTTACAAGGGTTCAGAATTAAGAGTTTGCACTGAATCAGATGAAACCTTGGATTTAGACTTTTTAGCAATGCTGGGACTGTTAAGATTTTGGCAACTCTTAGAGATGGACTCAACACATTTAGCATAATAATATAGACTTAAGGCTTTTGAAGGCCACTGGCAAAATGTTATGACTTAGATTAAAATTGTCTCCCCCACGTCTCATGTGCTCAGAAGTCGTGCTTTTGGAAGATGATTGGATCATGGAGCACTATACTCCTCGGCAGATTAATCCATCAATGAGTTCATACCTGAACATGTTGTTAATAGGCGGGGCCTGTTTGGAGGGGCGAGTGGCTGGGAGTTGACCTGGAAGGGGATATTCTTGTCCCCAGCCCTGCTTCCTTCGCTTTCTACTATTGGCTGCCATGAAGTGAGCAGCTTTCCTCACTGACCTTCCACCGTGCGGTTTCTGCCTTGAAACCAGACAAATATGGATTGAACCCCCTAAAATGTGAACAAAATAAAACTCCCCTCCTTTATTTGTGGGTGTCAGCTATTTTGTTGCAGTGATGGGAAAATGTCTAATACATTTGCATAATACACTTGAGATAAATGAATTTTGTCAACCAGACACCTGTACCCTGAATTGTTGTCTGACAGGAGCTAAGGAAAAGAAGGAAATGAAGGGAGTACTTAGCTTTTGTAAACTTTTCCAGGATTGTCTCTAGCAAGAAACTGGATGTCACCAGTCTGGCAGCTTTTCTCCCTCACTGGGCCAAGGATAAGTACAAGAGTGGAGCAAGAGTCCAGTACGATTTCTCAAGCAAAGAACGTGAACAAATGAGGAATGGACGAGAAATATTCTATATCGCCTGCAAAGAAGTAGGGAATTTTACATTGAATTCTTATATTCTGACTTCAATACATGCATAAGCATCCTGAAAATGGTGTGTGTGTATGTGTGTGTGTGTTGTGTGTGTTTGTACTTTATTTTTCCGCGATTGAATCCAGAGCCTGAGTGTGTGCATTTTTCTGAGAGCGGCTCCAGAGCTTTGGCTATATTTTCCATGGAATTAGTGCTTCTAAAATATTGAAGGTCTACAGACTGAACTATTTATTTTATCACTCAGTAAAATAAATGATGGGAATGAATTGTTTTCTTCATCAAGTCTAAATGAATAGATCAAATCTTTTGGATACTTGACATGAACTAATAACAGATTAGGGGTGCATTTAATTATTTTTCTGTACATTTCTTTAGCTGATTTCAGGAATGCATTCATTTTATGGCACATGTTTGGCCCTTACTTACATTTAGTAGCTCTGCGCTCCACATCTCTAAACACGGGGAATGGAGCGTCATTGTTATGTACAGTAACTAGATGGATCTACCATAGCCATCAACATGAACTCAAGTCTTTATAGTAATTTTAAACAAAGATTCCTTGTGAATTCTGTAAGTGAACAAGAATAATGTGTACAAGAGATACCAAAAAGGGTTCTGAAAAAATAATCAAAGCTGAAGTGGGATCAGTAATTACCAGGTTGAAACAGTGGCTGATAGCAACGGTCCTGTCTCATCCTCTACTGTTTTCTTCTCCAAATATCATTCCTCTGTCCTTTTCCTTTTTAATGTCAACATAAAGACATATTAAAGATGTTTGAACATGAATAAATGTACCTTTCCATTTCATATTCAAGTGTTACATTATATACATAATTTCAGATGTAAAAAATCTGAATATTTTGTGTATTCGTTCATGTAGTGAACATTTATTAAACCCCTTTTAGATCACAGGTGCTGAGTTGGGTTCAGGCAATGTAGATACAGCATGAATAAAAGATCATAGCTTTATAGTTTAGTCATGTTTTCAGAACATGTTTATATACACATATTTATTATACATTCATATATAATAAAATACTATGCAAAATAAATTATAGTGTAGTTGAAAATTATATTTAAATAATACATAATAATTGAAATAATTAAATGTATGGTAAAATAAATATAAAATGTGTCACATATAAAATATTATTTGAATATATTCAGGTTTACTTTAAACATTACAAGTTAAAATAGCCACTCATTTAAATTTAAAAATTATTCAAAATTTTTTTTTAATTTACTATGAGAAAATACCTTAATAATTATAATACAGTGGATACTTAATGAAGCAAAAACATGTTTTACTTATTGTCAAATTTTTGCATAGCAAAAGAAAAGAAAATTGTTTACTGTTTGTCATATAGTAATTAGCTGAGGTGCAAAAAACAGCTACCAGCAAAATTCTCTTTTTATCTAATTCTCCTGTGGGACTTAAGAAGACCCACTAACTTCCCAAGGCCAAATTATGCATCAATAGCTGCTCAGGAAATGGAAGGCAACTTTGATTTATAAATCAACTATTACAACCATCCTATAACAACAATACTTGGCAGGAATTCGGCACCACAGTATTGGTTTTCTGTACTTTTCAGCCAAATAAAGATAGATAATTATTGTTATACTTCTGTGAAGTCCTCAGTTCCTCTTAATGCAAAATTCAACCCATACAGAATTTCCAAAAAGAACAATTTGGTGAAATATATGGTTTTTAGGAAAAATTGTAACAATGGCTCCATACATCATAAATTAAGGCAGTTTATTAAGAATATTGTAACTATATTGAACTTTATTGTATTACACAGAAGTAATAAAAATAGCAAAAACAAACTTTGACTATGATAAAAAAGACAAAATTAACAGCATCTTTTCCATTTTAAAACAATCTTGGAATCTAGTGAACTTGATAACAAATGTTATATTTATGTTTTTCACTAAACTCCAATGAAAAATTACCTACAATCATGTTTTGTCTCATGCAATATTAAGTAGAGACCAAAAGATATGGTTATTTTGGATGAGAGAGGATAGAAATCAAAAAGCATGGTTTTTTTGTAAGTGACAGACACTAGAAATAATGGTATGTACTTTCATGACGTATTTTCTCTCTCTCTCTCTCTCTATATATATATGTATACACACAAATATATATTCACTTAATCATTTTGTTTCTGAGAACTATTTAATGTATGAATCAAAGAAATATTCAGAATCCTACAACAAAAGCAAAAGGAGATAATGAGCCTGAGGAACTGCCTGGGAAGAGTCTTTGATGATGTCATGCTTGTCTGGCATCACATTTCTATTCTTCTTTTCCTTTTTTACAGCAGAAAATAACATTTTGCATCTAATAATTTCCCTTCTAGTTTATTTCCCCTTCTTCTTTTCATCCCTTCCTTTTTTCTTCCTTTCCAACTGCTTTATAAATTTTACTTTTTAATTATCTATCTTCTACCTCCATCTGCCAGAAGTTTGAGATAGGTAGAAATATATGGAATTAAAATATACCCAGTTCCTAATCTTTTGTATAGTGTTCAGGAATCCAATTAGGTAATAACTCCACAGTGCTCTTGGGTGTGGGTGTACCTTTAAGAATATTTAACAGATAAGTACACATAGGCATCCTCTCACAAAATGAGCCCATTTATAAACCGTGCTTTGAGTAGGTCTGGAGGATGTCCTTCAGGGGGGGTGTCTGTGTGTGTGTGTTTGTGTGTGTGTGTGAGTGTTTGTGTTTGGCACAGGAGGCATAGGTATGTTGGGTACTACATGAGATCCACTCAATTCAAGGCACAAACCCTTTAAGCCTACTAGTCATCTAGGTAGCTTTCTGGGTTGGATAAAATGTTCTGAATCTTAAGGGAACTTTGAAAATTAATTTCATAGGAGTTGCATTTGTTTACTAATAATGAGGTTCACATTCCATAAAGTTTGTGTAAAGGAAATCAGTGGTATAAAACTGTCAAATTGCTACTCTTATTTTTTTTTAACGTTTACTGACTTCTTGTGTTTATGACAATGTACTAAGATTACAGTGAACGAAACTAAGAGTATCAAAAAGAGAATTTGCTTTCAAAGGTGAATGACCTAGAAGAAATGAGACTAACACGGCAATGTGGAAGAGACTTGAACTGAAGAAAGAGTAAGATTTGGACAAATGAAAGAGAAAAACACCAACCAAAATAACAGATTGGGACACTTTAGAGTATGTTTAGGAAATCTTATAAAGGAGTTCAGTTTCCCTTATACGTTAGTCATATAAAGGGTATAGTGGGCAGAAGAGCAAACTTTAAAAGGTTCGCTGAGGGAAGATGCCTTTGAAGATCAGTCTTGGCGAGGCTCAAATGATGTACAGAAGATGAATTTGCTCTGTCCACCATAACCTCTTTCTATCATTTCTTCTTGTACTACCGAGGCTGGAAATTTGGGGCTGGGGACTTTCCTGCAATCCTGTCTGTCCCTTTGGCCTCTGGCTCCATGGATGCCAACTTGCAGACTGCACGTCGCACAGAAGATAGGTAGCTATCCCTGCCAGTGTGGTATCTGACGAGGGTGTCTCCCAGTTCCCCACCATCCTGGGAGGGCAGAGTCTTCTGTCTGAGAGTGTTGTTAAGGGGATCATTCCTCAAGGCCTTGCCTCTGACCTGTTTAGCCATTTGGTTGGCACCTATTTCCTTATCTCACAACAGCTTAAGATAAACAGAGAGATGTCTGTGTCATACAACTGAGTCCTGACAAACGTTCAATTAACTAGACAGCGTTGAGACTCCGAATGTTTGAAAGCTTTTGAATTAATTACGTAATATTTTATACCAGGTTGATATTTTCAGTTATGTTTCTCTTAAGCCAATTAAGATTAAATTACATCTCCCACTGGATGGTATGAGAAGGCAGCCTGGAAGCGCTCTGAGAGATCAGAAAATATCACTGTGGGAGCTATAAACAGATGAACTTCCAAAGAGCAGAGATCTGACTTTACTGTTTAAAGTCCGCTGTCTTACTATGTCATAAATGGAAGCAAGGCAGTATACCAGTGCTTTCAATCAGAGGAATAAAGTAATAGAGAAACCATCTTGATTTCTCCATTTTTACTAAAAATCATTAAGCTTTCTTTTGAATGTGGAAGCAAAAAAAAAAAATAGAGAGAGCAAATATGTGCATGTGAACATTTCTGGTTAATTGCCTTATTTGGCAGAGAAATCAACAGTGATAGGAAAAACCATGATAAAGTGGTTGGCAAATTACTTTTAAATCATTTTTGAGGCATTGACTATAAAACTGTGTTTGAAAGAATAAAACCAGTTGTGGATTATGAATTTTCATTTTGTTAGTTCTTAACCATCTATTAAATTTTCAATGACTTTGTCCCTGGGTCCAATGGGAAAATAAAGTTGAACCTAATCTGTGGTCATTGAACTAAAAGAACATCAGACTGTGGATACCAATGAAACCATGAACAGAGAAATGGGGAGAGCCAGCATTCATCTTGAAGAGATTTATTCTGGATTTCCCCAACACACTTTCATGTCAGCAAAATCATTGGCCATGGAGTTCATGGGAGGAAGTCTCTGTCCATCTCTGGCCAGCTGAACTCTGAGATTAAACCTGCTGTGCACTCACTCTCCTCCCTGACCAAACCAGGGATGCCCTTCCACGGAAGAGCCAAGGGTGCAAAGGTGAGCTTACTCAGAGGTCACAAGACCCCCACCATCCACCTGGTGTTTTACTGCTGGGATATGAAGAAGATTGAAATCCTCGTTTTTACAATGAAAGGCTTGCAAGGACATTAAATTATAATACTGTGCTTCTCAGCCCAGGAGACTAAGACTCATTATGTTTCTATGTTCCTGTTAAAAACTTATATTCTCCAGACCAGAAAATGGAATCCTTCAGACTTCAGGATGAATACTTTATTAGAACCAAAATGACTTTAGACTAAGAAGGAGAAAGAGTTATACATTAGTTATGATGGTTTCTGCTTTTAAACAACTAGCCTAGATGAAATGAGTTGGATGAAGAAAAAAGTACCATAAAATCCATGAATATTAGGACACTGTTTCATTGAAGGATATTCTTAAGAATAATATAAAAGTATTTAGAAAATAAATGAGTGTAATTTTCTTTATATTCAAAAGACAAATATAAAATATATCTACTATAATCTATAATGCATACACCTTGGAGAAATAACACATAATTATCTCAATGTCTGTTATTTATTCTGTGTGTGTGTTTCCATTACAGTTGGAAAAAAATCCATCTATTCCTTTCTATACAAAACAAAGCTATCAATAGCAGTGTCTTTTTTTGTGAAACATTTTTACTTAAATACCTAGACAATTAGCTACCATAAGTCCAAGATTTTTATTTTACAATACAAGAAATTTAGCATCAAATGGTTAAGTGACTTCTCAAATGATATAGATACAGTAGTTGGTAACGAATATGGGGTCTTAACTTTGAGAATTCCTGATCACTGGGGCCAACACTACCCTTGGCATTCATTAGCTGTATGCTGTACCACATGCCATCTAGTCTCTCTCTGGCTGTGTTTTATTTGTACTTTATATTCCTCAATTTATTCTCTCCTCCAGTTATTAACACATAATGTTGCAGAAAATATTTATTATTAATTTACAAATTTAGAATTATTTATTTCCAACTTTATCACTTTCAATATATGAAAATTTAACATAGCTAATTTAAAATTAAAATACTTTATGCTCCTTGTTTCAAGCAATGGAAAGTCTTTTGCTGCAGTTATTAGAACATTTTTTAATAAGCAAGGAATAATTACCCTCATCTGATAACCAAACATATGCAAAACCAACCATTGTTAATGTCAGCATATTTTTGTTATTTTTAATCTGCAATCATTCTAAAATCAGATTATTAAAATTTACTTGTAATTTCACAACTAATATACTTTTATCATAAAAAAATTTTTTAAATGTATTCTAAATGTGATGGAACCATAGATTCTACAACTTTACCACTAACTCCCCTGTCTCCTAAGGTTTCTATTATTTACCATTCATCAAGTTAAAGAATTTTCCTTAGCTAGCTCTTAGTATTTTCATTAAATGTAAGTTTACTTTTAATCAATCATTTTAAAATGTTTTTCTCCTTTCATTTGTAAGTTTTATTAATTGCATTAACAACATTTCTGTTCAACAGTTGTTCCATTTTGGGATAAAACCTACAGGTTATGGTTTATCCTTCCTTCAGTGTGCATAGTATGGATAGGTAAAATATGCATATGTCATATTTTAATTAGAATATTCTGGTGTTAGAAAGTTCTGAGATTAGCCTGTAGCTTTTACTTTTTTCTCATTTTTGGAATGATAGGTGTACTGGCCTTAAACCATGAACTGGAAACGTTTCTACCTTCTTGTTCAGCAGCATTTGCATGTATGTGAGGGACTGTTAGGGAGAACCAGAACTCCTCCGGCTGGTGCCTCCATTTTAAGGAAATGCAGCAGCAATGTTTTCATTTTATTCTCTGTATTGCTCAGGGTTTCTACTTTTCCTTGATCTAATGTTCGTAAATATTTTAATAAAATTATCTTTTTCATTTAGACTATCAATTTATTGGTATAAAATTCTATATCATAGGTCAACACTCATTCAATAAGGGTTTTATGTTCCTCTCATTCCTACTGATATGTAGGAGGAGGCATTAAAATATATGGTGAATGTTTAAGTTAAGAAAAAGTTACTGCAGCAAAAGACACATTGCCACTACACCTCCTCACAATACACCCCCTCGCTTTGAACACATTTGTCCCATCGTTCTTGCCACTTTCTGAAGGAGTGGAAATCCTCCTTTTTGAGTGTCTTTCCGTGTCTGCCTCTGTGTCCTGAATCAATTCAAAATGTTTAACTTTCATGGTCATTTTGACCTGGGGAAGAGTCAGAAATCCTACCGTGCCCCGTGCCAGGTCCAGTGGATAAGGTGAATGAGGGCACAGCATAATGTTCCTTTTTTATTTGATAGAAATGGCTGTGAACATTTCAGGTGGATTCAGGACCTCGAGGTAGCCAGATAAAGATAATCATGCAAAGGCCTCCTTCAGAGAACCGCAAGAAATGCAGCTAAGTGTGTTTGAAGCGAGGCAGAGTTGTTTTGAGGAGAATTAATGGTAATGTGTCTTTTACATAATAATTTTTAAAAATTTAAACATTCAGGGCCAGTGAGATAGCTCAGCGGCATAAGTGCCTGCTTGGCAAGTGTGAGGTCCTGAGTTCGACTTCCGGTACCCACATAAAGGAAAAAAAGGGCCAGTGATATTGCTCAGTGGCACAAGCACTTGCTGGCAAGCACGAGGTCCTGAGGTCGACTCCCGGTACCCACATGAAAAAAAAAAAAAAATTAAACATTCATTGTATTTTTCAATCACCCCTCATATTTGTGCCCTCTTTTCTTTTGATCACGCTTGCCAGAAATTTATTGATTTACATTGACAATTTTGAATTCTTTCATTGACTCAGATTATTCTGATTCTTAATTTCTGGACTCATCCTTCTTTACTGTTTTTGATGTGTTATTGCGTTCTTTTTATTGATTTTTTTCTAGTTAAATGTTATTCAATTATTTTAAGCCTTTCTTGCCTATTTACAAGTGTATCTATGCTCTAACTTTGCTTCGATTACTTTTTTCTACTTTTTATTTTAGCTTTAACAGACAGGGTAGTCAAAGAAATATATTTTAGACATTTTAAACTCATAAACTCCCAAATCACATCATAGTTTGTGTAGACATTTTTATTACCATGCCTAGTTTTTGTTGATGAGTCATTCATTCGTTATTCAAATCTTACTTCTCTCCTGCTTTTTCCTTTTGGCATTGGGAAAGCGAAGTTCTACAGTTAATCTTTACTCTGCCATTCTGCCTAGCAATGCAAGCTTTCACGTTTTTTTCTGTTTATGTGTCATATGCCTATTTACTGTTTTTAATTGCCTTTCATGCTCAGACTTAAAATTTATAACCTCTCCTCAATTAAGAAAATAATTTAAATAATTAAAAGGTTTTTCAAAAGGCAGAATAGTCTGCTCAAGAGAAGTCAAATATAGACACTTTATGTGCAGAGGCACTGATCGACGTGTGCACAGTTGATGCGGCTGGCGGCAGCATGGAGCCCTATCCCTCCCTAGCCTGTGCTGCCACCCAAGTGTTATTAAAAACCACTAAGGTTGGTGCCTCCTTATCGCAGGCCACGAACTGATCAGCCCACATTAGCGCTGAGCTTAACTGAGCGCCTTGTGTGCTGTACCAGTCACTGACGGATTCTCGCACAAATACATTTCTCATAGTGGTGCCATCACTAATGAAATTTAGGAGGGATGAGAGTCACTTGAAACTCCCAGCCTACTCTTTTTATAGTTTGCCCCCAGAAACTCATCTTACTGTCCGTAACCATCAACAGAATGAATCGCTTGCTCCTTGTTAAGCTTTTATCTCCAAGGAGTCAAGGTGACAACAAGACACTTTTCTGTGCGACCTACTTGGCAGTGATCCCACATTGCCTGCTGGCCTGTTTTGATCCCATTCCATATGTCCACAGTTTGAGTGGCAACGCAACTCTCTGAATTGTATCGTACAGCACTGCAGGGCACAATTCCGTGTTGCCTGCTTTTGGAAATGATCTTTTCAGTCTATTTCAATTTTCACATTAAAGAACTGACTGCCTGAAACTTGATGATTAGAGGCTTGTAAGTCCAGGATCAAACAGAAGAAGATGCTAGCAGGGAGTCTAATGTGAGAGCATTATTCCGCATGCATAATAGACTCTTTGTTCTCTTTTAATAAGTAGGAAGCCATTGGTAGTATTATGGATTCAAATAGGGCCCTATGTTAGCTGTTCTTAGAAATACATTCTAAAGAAATGCATAAGTATAATACTTCATGGAGAAATAATCTCTAAGGTATTTTAACAAATATTTTTTGAATAGTGGAGATTTTGAAGAGTTAATATATAAATGGGTTTCAATTCACTTTAATAAATCACAAAGGGAAATATAAAATAATTATTTTTCTTTTGATTAAAGACTCTGTGTATTGATTTTCTGCTAGGAAGAGATATATTCTTTAAACAAAATTAGTGCTAGTAAATAGACATTGATGACTTTTTGCTTAGTCTACGAAGTATGCTTATTTTGTATTGCCTGAAATTTTCTACAATTAGCGTTTCTTAATTTTTCTTGTCAGTACATTTGTAAATGTGGACATAAAGATTCATAGCTATTGTTAAAAATTGACTTTTCCATTCATTGAAAAACAACTTACCTGAAAGCAAGCTTATTCTTAGTCATTACTAGGTTAATAAACATAAATTTTGATACTCAAAACTGGCAAATTGAAAGATTAGTTTGTCTAGCCCTTAAATCATTTTTATATTGTATTTCCCTGTTTATACTGTTAATACATTTTAGTGTGCCAGTGATTAAAGAATGAAGTTACTCAATGAATATAAATTTTTTATATAACAAAAGCAATCTATTTTAAGTTTAGTCACAAAGATATTTTACTTGTATTGCTATCTTTTTCCTAATTGATCTCTAACTTCATTTGAAAATTTGTCTTAACTTCAAACATAACCAAAATGATAGTAGCATACACCTGAATATCTCCTTAAAAACAAATTTTCATACCCTCCTCGGAATCATGGGTGCACACAGGCGTGATGAGACTGCTTCTCTGTGGAAGCAATTCACAATTTGCACCAAGTTGAACTTTCCGAGTAGGATCAGCTTGTGCCTATTTGTGCTGCTCTAACCAAACGGCACAGACTAGCTAATTTATAAAGAGCAGAAATGTATTTCTCACAGCTCTGAAGGCCGGAAGCCTAGATCGAGAGCCAGCATCAGGTAAGGGCCTTCTTGTCGTGTCCTCATATTGGAAGCGGGGCAGGCAAAAGGGAGCCAGTGCTGAGCCCCACGCAGCGGAAGAGCAGGAGCAGGAACCCTTTAAACACCAACAGTAACCCATCCTGAGGATGGAGCCCTCGGGACCAAAACACTTCCTCAAAAGCCTGCCTCCCAACACTGGTGTTGAGGATTAAGTTTCCGACATAGGAATTCTTGGGGACACATACAGGTTGTACCATGACCCCTTGTTATCCCTCCAGCCCCCACATTTGAAACTGTATTTGAAAAATTGTCAGAATTCATTAAGTTCTTGGTAAGTTGCTGGCTTGAGCAAATTGATAAAATTGCCAAGGAGGCATCAAGTATAAATTTATTGAATAACTTTTTGAAAGAGCATAGCTGTGTCAGGATGTGCTATTTTACCATCAACTCAGTGTTTTCTTATCACTCTTGCACACTTGATTATCTTATGTGTAAAAAGTATTTTTTTTTTGGATACTTACTCTCATTCCAACAAATAATGCAAGAGGAACTCATCATTTGTCCAAAATTTACTGTACCTTTGATATACAGTAGGGTTATGTATAAAATGATCTCTTTAACCCCATACTTTGCTTTTTATCCATTTTCTTAAAGAAAAAACAATAAACTGCAAAATATGGAATTTATCAGTGAAATATAGAAGGACAGACACTAAAATTTACTTTGTATTAGTAAATTAGAATATTACGGAAAACATAAAAAATAACAATGGCTGCAATTTATTGACCATTAGGAGATTTTATACAGATTTACTGTAATTTACGAAACAGAATCTCGGTATTGCTATGTAAAAGATGAGAAATCTGGGGCCCATCGGAAAGTATATTCGAGACGCTCCAATACTGAAAACTATAACTACAAAATAAATGAGCTACTACATAACGTAAAAGTTCTAAGCCCAGGCTGGGCTTGAGGGCTTCAGGCGCGTGCTGCCACCAGCAGTGCCATTCAGGCTTTTGAAGAGTGCTGGTCATCATTTGTAGCACCTCACAAACTCAGTTCGGATTTTTTGATTCCTCCCATAGCGGAAGTGAGGCTGTGTGTTTTTGACATGAATATCATGGGAATGGAATGCCATTCTGTGTGTATTAAATCGAGGGTAGACAAAATAATATGTTTTAACAAGGGCAATGTGAACTTTCACTTAGCTAAGATAGTATCAGCTGGGTTTCTCTAACACTGCAAAGATACTAGATTTGCTTTTGTAATTATTAACTATCTTGAAGGAGATACTTTGAGACTGTTCAAACGTCTTGTTTCTCTTTAAAATTTCACTCACAAATTTAGCATTTCTAGATGGTTCTTCTCTGTTATAGTCAGTATGCTGATTTTCCAATGATGGTTTCTTATTTCCTTCATTTATTAACCCCTGGGATTTTCCTGTACAGCTGTTCCTTCTTCCTTATTTATTTATTTACATATTTACATATTCAAAATTTATTTATATGACTAATGTCTCCTGGATATTGATTGTATGGGTTATAAACCAAAGTGATTATTACTCATTTTGTGGTGGAAATTATTCCAGCGTTAGCTATTGGATCTTCTTTTGTGGTCACTTCTCTGCCTTTCATCCATGCTCAACCTTTGCTGCTCATATGCTTCTATTCTGATGCCGCATGAGGTGGCAGATGTACCTTGTATTCTTCCCAAGGCTCAGAATCAAGCACGACATAAAGGAGATCTGGTTCCTTTTTGTTTCTTAAGACTACTGTTCAGAAATCAGGATCTCAGTGCTAAGTCTGCATGTGGCTAATGGGGTGTTCTTTCTTCTAGGCCCTCTGAATTAACAGAGTTCAGAAATATAAACGTGTATACTTAACCATGCACACGCACGGCTACGTGTCTATGCAAATATATGCTTGCATTCATGTATCTACCAGCTACCTACCTATCTGGCTGTCAAAGATGAGTTTGTACTGATAATTCTGACTTCAATCCCACACAATAGTCAAGTCTTTATATAATTAAGATTAGGTTTTCTCATATCTGATAAATAATTTATATGCCAACTGATGGATTTTTATGTGCTTACATGATTCAAATTTAATTGTTTATTAATATATTTTATTTATTTTAATATTTGGCTAGCTATAATCTGCTTTTGAGTTTTTTCTTCTTGGCCTGCTTTCTCTGATTTATTTGGGCATTTAAAAATTAAGATTTATGGACACAATTCATTATTTATAAAATGTTTTGCCTCCACTCAAGTTTACAATATATATCTTAAATGAATCAGACCTATATTCACATATTACTGTATTTCTTCACCTATTGTATAAGGACCTTAGGAAATTATATTCCCAATTTACCATCCTTTCCACTATTATTGTCATACATTTTTATTTTTACATATACTGTAAACACAGAATATATTGCTACCATTTTTGCTTTAGACAGTTTCTAAAAAGAATAATTAAAAGTGAGACAATAAATAATTTTATTTTACTCTCATTTTTACATTTATAGCTCTATCCATTGCCTTGTGTTGATGAGGTTTCTGTCTAGTATGTGCCTTTTGCCTGAAGAATTTCTTTAACATTCCTGCAGTGTGTGTCTGCTGGTGATAAGTTATTTGTTTCTGTTTGAGAAATTTTTTATTTCTCCTTTATCTTATAAACTGTTCTTGCTGTGTATAGAATTCTGATTTGAGAGGTGTTTCTCTTTCTATATTTTGAAGCTTTTACTCCACTGTCTTCAGGTACAAAATAAGAAGATTGCTGTATAGCTTACTTTCTTCTGCTCATGATGCTTGTATTCTAGATACAGTTAGGGTTTTATCTTCATAGGTAGCTTAAATGTGATAGAACTAGATGTGCATGTGTACATATTGTGTATTTGTATTTATCCTGCCTAGTGTTTTTGTTTTTGCAACTTTCAATGTTTTTAATTTGTTGCATCTTTTTTTAATTTTGTAAGTTAATATTAGTTCAATATTTTTTTTCTGCACTGTTATTCATTCTCTTTTTTCTCTTCTCTTGAAGACACAGCTGTCCATTTGATCTAGAAGCTCTTATCTGCTTTTCTTTTTCAACTTTTTAAAAGTCCTATGTTTCAGTATGGGTAATTAGTATTGATCTATCTTTACTTTTACTGATTTATTTCTCAGCTGTCTTTTTTTTTTTTTTAACTTGCAAGAACTGCAGAGGTGTTCCTAGTTTCTCTGACCTTTTATTTCTAGCATTTCTGTTCATTATTTTTATATTTATCATTTTTCTGCTCAAAATGTTCTACCTGTTCTTGTGTATTATATACATTTCCATTAGAGGCTTTAAAGTGGTAACCAATTCAATGATGAAATGCATTTTAAATTTCTTCTTTTTATTTTTTAATTTAAAGAGAAAAAAGATAAACATAACAATGAAACCAAGGTTCAAAACAGGTTAGTGGGACAGTTACAATAGTTGATACATTGTGTATTGTCTTCATAGTAGTTATTCAGAATACAAGATATAGGCATGGTATCTTGTCCAAACAGTATTAGCACAAAACATTCTTTTCAAGGAACTAAGAGAAGCTAGTTTTATAACTATCTTAACTATCTTGTGTATACATATATTTTTTTCTTTTTCCCTTTCTCCCTTTCCCCTTTCCCCCATCACAGTTTACCTTTTCTTTTCAACAGTTTCTTCCCAATTCACAATATCTATTGTACATTTCGGATTCTATTTATTTGTTCAGTTTCTCACACTAGTGAGACAATATGACATTTACACATAGGGGTCTGATTTATTTCACTTACGAGTGTGGTCTCAAGTTGCATCCATTTACACACAAAAGTCTCCAGTTTATCCATCTTTATGGCTGAGTAGTACTCCATTGTATTAAAAGACCACATCTTTTTTATCCATCCCTCTGTTGATGGGCATTTGGATTGCTTCCAAGATTTAGCTACTACAAATTGTGCTTCTATAAACATGGGTGCACATATATCACTGTGGTACGATGTTTTTAATTCTTCTGGGAAGATACCCAGAAGAGGAATAGCTGGGTTGAATGGGATCTCTAATCCTAGTTTTTTGAGAAATTTCCATACTGATTTCCACAGTGGTTGTACCAGTCGACACTCCCACCAACAGTGGAGAAGGGTTTTTTTTTATCCCAACAGCTTCTCCAGCATTTTTCATTGGTTGATTTCTTTATGATGGCCATTCTTTCTGGGGTGAAATGGAATCTCAGTGTTGTTTTAATTTGCATTTCTCGGATGATGAATGATGTTGAACATCTTTTTTCATGTATTTATTTGCCATTGGTATTTCTTCATCTGAGAAGTGCATATTCCTCTCAGATGCCCATTTTTGGATTGGATCTTTGAATTTTGGGGGCCTGATTTTTTTCTATTCTTTACATGTTCTAGGTATAAGTCCTTTGTCTGTGGGACAACTGGCTGTAATTTTTTTTTCCACTCTGTGGGTTGTCTTTTCACTCTGTTGGTGATTTCTTTTGTGCAAAACTTTTTAATAAGGTCAGATCCGGGCCAGTAATATCACTCAGTGGCACGAGTACTTGCTGGCAAGCACGAGGCCCTGAGTTCGACTTCCAGTACCCACATTAAAAAAAAATAAAATAAATAAGGTGAGATCCCATTTGTTGATTCTTTGTGCTATTTCCCTTGCAGTCTGGGTTTTGTTCATGAAGCCTCTGCCTACGCCTATGTCTTTAAGATTTCTGCCTATTTTCTTTTCCAGTAAATTTAGTGTTTCTATTTTAATATTTAGATCTTTCATCCGTTTTGACTTTAGTTTGCTGCATGGTGATAGACATGGGTCTAGTTTTAGTTTTTGGCACGTGACAGCCAGTTATTTCCTGCATCAGTGGCAGCTGGGAATGTCTCTGTTGATTGGTTTGTCTCAGGGTTGTGTTTGTTTTATTATTTTCATTTGGCGTGCTTTTTGTTGAAGTTGTACGTATCATGTAGGACTAAATATACTAAGATAAATGGCTTCTATGATGGAAATGGGCATACCTTTCATTCTTCTGGGTGTGTTTGTATAAACTGGAACATGGGTTTGGTTTGTGGCCTCTCTGATGTTGGGGTTACCCACAGTGCACCCCATTGTGAAGGCTGCCTGCCAGAGGGTTTTTCTCAGTGTCTGATCCACCCATGCTTTTATATCTTCCTTTGTTGCTGCTCACAGAACTTCAATCTCTGCAGCTCTCCCCCTCATATTTACCTACTGTGTGCTGAGAGCAGGATGGAGCTGTCCTTGCGTGTTATGGTTAAGTCACAAGTTTTAGAAATCACTGCACTTCTGGGTCTCAGGTTTATGGTCTTTACAAGTACTCCTGCCCAGTGAGCGCCTGTGAGGTCTTACAAAGAGAGAACCCATCCCTGTGTCTGCCCCCCAGGAGCTTCATGCTCCCCCTGCAGCCTGAGCCCAGCCTCTCCAACCTTAACTTTTCAGTGTATGCAGAGATGACTCCGGACTCTTCCAAGATTCTGTGTTAGTTGCTTGTCCTACAAATTCACCTGTCTGAAAGTTTCTGAAACTGTCAGGAATTTGCATTTACTCAGCTCTTTTCTTGAAGCAGGGTGGAACTAATGGTTTTTCCACCTATCTCACTACTTCCTTGAGCAAAACCCAAAAGCCTTAACTGTTGCTTAAACCCAGTACTGCTGTGTACTCTGAAACTCATTTCTAACAAGCATCCCTGGGACACGTTTATCCATACCTTTTCTCTGCCTCTCGACTCCTTCTATCTTTGAAAACTTTTTAAAAATATTCCCAGTGTGTTCTTTTCCTAAAAACAAACAAACAAAATTAAAACTACCTCCTCTTTTTTTATCTAGATATCATTCAGTCACCTCTTCCATTCTGAACGACTGATATCTATTTCCTGACATATCCAAAAAATTATGGATGCTAATATCTAGGTTATTTATTCTTGTTAGGCAAATATCTTAGAGGGTTCTTCTTTTAAATTTTCCAGATTTGAAGCCTCTCCAGTGCTCATTTTATTTTTGCTGATTATTCATTTTGCTACCTTCCGGAGTCATTCTTATTCTTTTCTCTGAGTAAATTCTTACTCACATATTTTGATTTTCATTACCATTTGCTCCACATCTCAGTTCATGGAAACCAGACTCTAAGATTGAAATGTCTTTTAGGGTTTTTTTAGGAAATAACTATGAAATCAGCACCTGTGGAGAAGAGCAGGAAACAAGTTTGGTCCCAGTGAGGTGTGTCATGACAGAGAGTGCACGAAGACTTTACAATTCTATGTGTAGCTTTGGAGTGAGGAGAGGTGTTTAGAAAGGTCTTACAGTGGAGGAAAAAGAGCAGCCCCATAAAACCATCCCTAACCCTCCTCCACGACCACAGAAAAGAAAAATCTCAAAACCCCATATCCTAAGCTCACTTCATCAGTCATTCTATTTGAGATGCTCCATAGAAGGAGGTATAATTTTAAGCATGGCCATTTTCTTTTTACCCAAGGTTAATCTATGACTGGGATCACCTTTCTGAGATCTCTAAGGTGTCAGTATTTTACTCCACTCTCAAAAGCAAAAGTGAATGTTTCATTCTTGAAATAGAAGGGATTTGTTCCCATCAAGTGACTATGCAGGTGGATAACTTCAATCTGTATAACAAAGACTTAGCTCCCGCCTGAATTCAAGTTCCATATTTTGGGTATGCTACCTAAGATGCGTAACCTACATGTAATAGAAATACCAGAAGGCAAAGAAAGAAAGAAACAGAAGAAATATTTGAAATGATAATTACTAACAATCTGTCCAATTACTGTCAGTCACCAAACTGCAGAGCAAGGAAGGTCAAAAAACATGAACCAAGATAAATGACAGGGAAACTACAGTTGGGGGTATCATTTTCAAAGTACTGAAAATCAGAGATAAGGTAAAAACTCCTGAAAGAAGCCAGAGGAAAAATACCTTATCTACAGTGGAGCGAAGATAGGAATTATTGCCAATCGCTCCTCAGAAACCCAAAAGCAAGAAGAAATGAAATGAAATATTTAAAGTTTTGAGAGAAAAAAATCACCAAGCTGATATTCTGTATCCTGCGAAGTTATTTTTCAAAAGTGAAAAAGAAATAGAACTTTCTCAGGCAAACAAATAATGAGAGAATTGGTTGCCAATAGCCATGCTTTGAAAGAAAAGCTTAAAAGTTCTTTAGAGAGAAGGACAATGATACATATCAGAAATTCAGATATGCGGAAAGAAGAGCATCACAGAAATAACAGTGAATATAAAATAAAAATATTTATTTTTAGCATTTTAATCTAAATGCTTTTAAAAGCATTTTATTGCTTTTAAAAGCAATAAAAGCAACTAGGTATTAAATTCTGTGTTCCTGTGCAGTTGTATGCTTATATATGCTCATTCATAAATGAATGAATGAAAGTAATGATACAAAGAAATTGGATTTGGAAGAGGTGTAAATTCATACTGAAAAATTTAGAGCAACTAGCAAAGTACAAAAAAGAAAAAACCCTGGTAACCTAAAGCAGAAAAAAATATGAAATAATATAAAATTCTGAATTGAAATCACCAAAGTCAGATAAAAAGTAAATAACAATATAAATATAAATATAAATATAAAAATATAAAAAATTAATCATCTAAGCTTCCCTATTAGGAAACTAGAAAAAGAAGATAAAATTGAATCCTATGTAAATAGATGAAAAATATGAAAAATGAGAACTAAATGAATAAAATCAGAAAGAGAAAAATCAATGAAACAAAATCCTGGTTCTTTAAAAAAAATCAACAAAATTAATAGATTTAGCCAGGTTAACAACAAAAAATAATGGGAACATGAGACAGTTGAGTTGGGTCCAAAACTGG
Organism: Erethizon dorsatum; assembly: GCA_028451465.1. Lineage (NCBI taxonomy): Eukaryota > Metazoa > Chordata > Mammalia > Rodentia > Erethizontidae > Erethizon > Erethizon dorsatum. The sequence goes on along the minus strand of CM051830.1, from coordinate 56,655,865 downwards.
ACTGCCTTGAGAGTCACCTGGGGGATTAGTAAAGCACACATGTGGGTGTTTATGGGTGGATCATGGAGGCATGACACTGGATGCTATACTGGTCTCTGGCCCCTTTCTTCCCGGAGTTGTCCCCCTGCAGTCCTTTCCCACTACAATAAAGTGAGAAATTTTGCTTTATGATGCCCCTCTGCTATGTCATTGCCACCTTGGAGCCAGTTGATCATGGACCAACATCTCTGAAAACCTAAGCAAAAATAAACCTTCCACCTTGAAGTTACATATGTTGGGGATTTTGTCCCAGCAGTGGAAAAACTGATTCATACCGAAAATTGGAACCAGAGAAGTTGGTTGTTGCTGTGACTAGACCTGACCATGTGGTTCAGAAATTTTTACAACTGATTTGTGGGGGAAATTTGAAAAAGTTTGGAGAAATGAGCTAGACAAAGCCTTGAATATTGTAAACAGAGTCCAGTGGATGATTTTGGTCAAAGCTCAGCAGACCAAAATCATGATAGGACTCCAGAGAGTAAAGGTCAGTCTTATGGGGTTACAGCTGAGAATGAGGACTGTATCTGGGATTGCACTACAGATTATGCACTTTGAATTCTGGCAAAAAACTTGCCTCCATTTTGCCCACATCCTACGACTTTGAATTGGGCTGAAATTAAAGGTGGTGAACTACAGTAACTGATCTGATGAAGGAATTATTAAGGCAGTCCAACATTCAGCTGTGGCAAGTGGACCGTGGCTGCTTACGGCCAGATGTATAGTGAGAACTGGGGGCAAAAAGCAAAGCAGAATATTTAAAAGACTTCACTTTTGGTCTGGAAGGAATCATGTGTAACATTGGAGCTAAAGGAGATTTAGTTTTTGAAGAAATTACCACCGTTTAAAAGAAACCAAGTAGTTTAAAATGAAGTAAAAAGAAAGGCCTTGAGGACATATGAGGAATCAGCAAGATCGCCAGTTAAAGGGTATTAAAGTACACACCTTTCATTTGTGAAAAGTCTGTGGGCCTCTTATTCAGAAAAAGTCACCCTGAAAGGAATGTACCACAGACTGTAAGGGTGAAGCCAAAGGTGCTGGGGAGAGTGGAACATACGAGGAAGGTGAAACATCTGCTAAGGAAAGCCACAGGCAGCAGGTGGATTCAGCCCAGGAGAAAAGCTTTGTGGACAGCAATCAGCAAGATCACAGAGGCAAGGCTGTCCAAGTTCTTGGGACTGCATATCTCACCACCATAGAGCTAAACAACTAAAAATGTGCTCTGCCGGGTTTTGGTCTTGCTTTGGTCCTATTCTTTTATATCCCCCTGTTCCTCTCTTTTGTAATGATAATAGCATTGTGTATCAGGGTTATGTACCTTGATTTTAGTAATGGTCATAAATATATCACTTTGTTGAAGGTTGTTGATAATGAGGGAGTCTATATTTGTGGGTGCAGGATATATAAGAAATCTCTAACTTCAGCTTAATTTTGATGTGAAACTAAAACTACTCTAAAAATTTTAAAGCTGTTAAGAATAATTATAAACTTGAGCCATCTGTAGGAAAATGGATGCAGCTTGAGACCATAATATTAATAAATCAGACACAGAGCTTAAATACTGCATGGTTTTCTTATATGAGAAACCCAAAATATAAGTGAAGAGTAAAATAAATGATAGATAATGAAAAACAGCAAGATAGATCTTTTACAACAGGGAAGGGAGCAAGGGATGGTGGGGGGGCAGAATGAGAGGAGAAAGAGATAGAAAAAGAACTAAAATTTGTTATGTACATAGATCAACTCCACATGAGGAATATATTTATTGCTGCAAACATGTACTAATAAAAATTGGAAAAAAAATCTATCACATAGGAGAATCATTTGTCACTTTTATCTTTAGATAAGAAAATTCTCCTTCAGAGACGATTTGATAAATGTTATCCTAAAGTCTGTTCTAAATTTTGATTCCTGATTTTGTAATACTTAATTCTTTAATTTTTCTGGTATATGTTGGTTTAATATATAAGGAAACCATCTAAATTGTATCTCGATAGTTTTTTTTTTTTTTTTTGTGGGTACCAGGGGGTCGACCTCAGGACCTCGTGCGCCAGCAGGCGCCCGTGCCACTGAGCGATATCACTGGCCCCTTTTATGTATGTGGGTTACGGGAGTCGAACTCGGGCCCTCGCGCTTGCAAGGCAGGCACTTAAACCGCTGAGCCATCTCACCGGCCCTATCTCGATAGTTTTTATTTGATTCAGTACCATTAATTTTATAATTCTAACTATATAGCAAATTGTAATGTTTTGTTAATTATATAAAAAGTTGCTACACTCAAGTGTAGGGAAGGGATCTACATCTTTGTCATCACTGTCAGTGAAATAACCACTGGAGAACAGAGGTATATCTCACATCCACGCACTCTTCTACCTGCTTCAAGCAGATATATTTGTTAAGCATGCTGAGACAAAATACCTGGCTCCCAAAATTAAGGAAGGAAAGTTTTATTTAGCTAACTGTTTGTGGAGGTTTCAGTCCATAATCAACTGGCTCCAAGTCAGGGTGGCATGGCATGGGGGCAACATTTCAAGGCAGCAGGAGACAGCAAAATCAACAAGAGCAAAAAGGAGAGCAAGCCTCTTTTCCTCCCTTATACTGTATGCAGGCTACCCGCCCTAGGGCAGGTGTAGCGCTTACACCATCCCCATGCCCTCCTTTTGCACAGACTCAGGATGTTTACAAAGTGAGGACCCTGGCCCCTGCTGAGTCATGTAATTAAACTTCTAAACTTCTCAGGTTGACACAATGTATCAACCATAACAATTCAGTGCCATTAATTTTATAATTCTCACTATATTGCAAATTGTAGCATTTTGTTAATTATATAAAAAACTGCTACACTCAAGTGTAGGGAGGGCATCTACATCTTTGTTATCATTGTCAGTGAAATAACCACTGGAGAACAGAGGTATATCTCACATCCATGCAGTCTTCTACCTGCTTCAAGCAGATATATTTGTTAAGCATGAATTCTACTTTTAAAATTAAGTTTCATTATTAGAAAATAAATATTCAATAAATTAATCCTATGTGTTTTCAGGACTGAAAAGGCAAGTTTTACCCAGGAGTACTGAGTACTAGATTGATGCATGATCAAATATATGATGAATGTTTAATTAAAAGGACCAGTAGCCTGGCCGGTCATGGCACATGCAGTCTGGTGGCAGGGAAAAGAAGTCACCGTTCCTTGAGGGGCCACACAGAGCCAGGAATTGGTGAGCAAGGTGAACAGGCACTGTGCTCTGGCACACAGATGCATGGCACAGAAGTGGTTGGGCAGGGCCACCATGTTATTTCAAAGGTCTTGGGCTGAATCCCAGCAGCAGAACAGTCCCAGGTCCCTTCACTGCCAACATCCCAGAGTGGAATGAAGAACTGCTATCCAGTCGCAGTAGACTGCGGGCAGGTGGATAACAGACTGGGAGAATTCTGCTGAGAGGTGGGAGCTGGGACCACCTAGACTCTGCCTCGGTGGCCACCAAATACAAAGGATTGGAAGCCTTGCCCTGGCCTGTGACCAGCAGAGCGGCCATGGCCCAGCAGCATAAGCAGGCAAGTAGCCGTGGCCTGCAGCAGCACAAGGGCAGCCCCCCATGACCAGCGGGTAAGAGGAGGCAGCGGTGTGGGAGAGAGGAAGCTGCACAAGGTCCAGAAGGAGCCAGCTGGACATGGGTCTGGGAGCAGACCCAGGCTTTCCCTACCAAAGGGAAACTAGACTGTGCTTGATGCTATTGTTATGGCTAACTGTACTACTGTACTACGTGAGGGTGCCACAGCAACTGGGACAGCGCCATGGAGACAATCATGGTAAGGAGAAGTGGACATCAAAACACTTCAGCTTCAAACTAGTCCAAACCTCCACATCCAGAGGCCAAGATCAGCTCTTACCCAGTACAAATCCCCCTGCAAACTTGGCACATTTCTGTGATCCAAAGTGGACACTACTACAGAACCATGGACATCAGAGGAATTTAATTATTTTTCTTTGTTTGTTTGATTTGTTTTCCTTTTTCTGTATGTGTGGAGTTTTTTTTTTTTTTTCACTATTTAGGTTTCTGACTTTTCTTTTCATTATTCTTCTATTCATCTTCTTTCTCTTTCCTTAATTATATCTCTGATTTTATGATATTTTCATGTGAGTGAACATTGTCTCTTCTCTTTCCAGTTTGCTTCAATATTCTTTTGCTTTCTCCTTCTTTCTTTCTCTCCTGTGTCCTCCAGTTTCCCAAAACCTGTTGATCTTACTTTGCCCTCCACACTTGCTTCTACTATATTTGTCCTCATTCATCTCTCTATCTTGTCCCCTATCCCTCTTAAGTCTCTCCCCTGACAGAGTAAAATCACTCTACCAAGGGGAAAATCATTGCATACAAGTTCCTGGTATAGGTTGGATTTTGTTACAGAACTGTTATGTACCTGTAGAACTTGCTCTTATGGTTAAAGGTATCAAAGTAATAATTACCACATTTGTCAGGAGCTAGGATGTGCTTGATGCTATTGTTATTGCTGTTTCTGCTATTTCTGGTTTCTTCCAATACGGTGTGAGAGCATATTGGTTTCATCCAAGACCGTTTACAGCATTTTTGTTTCTGTGGAGATGTTAATGTCTTTGTTGTTGCTATGAGCATGATCCATTTTGGGAAAAATAATTCCAGAATAGGATATTCTATGAAGATAGAGAGTAGCTCAGCAGTGCCTAGATTTAGGGGGAAAAGACTGGCTGATGATATATAGCTGGTAGAATGTTTTGTTTTGGTCTAACAAAAACTATCTAAATTTGACTGTGGTTATGGTTGTAGAATTCTGTCGATATGCCTAAAACTACCGAATCTTATTTTAAGTCTAATGGTATGCAAATTTTAGTTTAATAAAACTGTTATTAAAAAAAAGAACTGCTTCAGAAAGTGGTGAGAATGCTGGGATACGTGTGTTCAAATTGAGGGAGAGTATTTTGAGCGGGGTTCATAACCATTTGTCTTGTACTGTAATAATTTTTAAAATTTAAACATTCACCATATTTTCTTGTCACACCATATTGGCATTGTCCTCTGTACTTAATGGGGGCCAAAATAAGTTCTGATGCCTGTGTAAACTTGAGGAGTCTTATGGATTGAATTTGGTGTCCTCCAAAATTCACACCTGGAAATTCTAACACTGTTCCCTAGGAATGAGACTGAATTTGGAGACAGAAGTTTTAAGCAATAATTAAGTTTAAACAGTGTCATTAAGGTTGACCCTAATCTAGTATGTCTGGTGTCCTTATAAGGAGAGCATATTGTCACACAAACAGAGAGACTGGGTAGGTGCATGCACAGATGATGGACTATCCTGTGAGGAAAAAGCAAGAAGGCAGCCAGATGCAAGGAAAAGAGAGAGAACTCAGCAGAATCCAGATCTGTCAGCTCCTTGATCTTGGGCTTCTACTTCCAGGAATGGGAGAAAATAAACTGTTGTTTAAACCCCTCAACCTGTGATGGTTTGCTACGTCAGCATTAGCAAACTAATGCAGGGAGTCTGGCTGAGTGTGCCACGGGTGTAGCCCAAGAAGAGGACTTGCCCTAGATTGTTTGGTATTGGGCAAAACGTGGTAGTAAGTGTAATATACTCATGGCAGGTGCCCAAAAAACATTCAATAAAATTATTTATCATCAGTACAAATAATACCATCTTCACTTCAGGGGTGATCAGTTGACTGAGTTGTTAAGTGAAAAGAGAAATGCAGCTGTATGCAGATGGCAGGACTATAAAGAATCTTTCAAAACAATAACCACGAGTGGCAGGAAAAGATAATATAGACAAGGACGCCATGATTTTTTTTTTTCTTTGCTTATAGATGTTGTCAAAACAGTCTCCCATCATTCTGTGAACCTCCATCCCTCCGGGGCTTTCAGAAAGTATATTTATAAGGCATAGAAATGGAGATGAGATTGGACTTACCGTTTGCTTCTGTAAGTCCTGAAATGGTTTTAAATAATTTGGAGAAATAGGAAGTGATTGAGAGCACCTCTGAGACTTAGGTGGGTTCGTGTTAGTTAGGTCTATTTGGGATCCATTTTCAGTTGATTTTTATTGATTTTTTTAAATTGATTTTTTTCTTGAAGTAGAATTCTCTGATGGTCCACTGACTGATAAAATTAATACATCTTGTATCGAGGACTGAAAGATATCATAAATAATAAATTAAACTCTAGACAGCAAAATGTGATTCCATATACTTACATAGTAATTCTCTCATATAAAACTAAAGTGCTGATACCAGCATGTTTCTTTATACTATGTAGACTTAGAGTTAAAGTTCTACTAAGTAAGAGCCAGAGAAATGAAAGCATATTATATTGCAACTTACTTAGGTTATTTTCTTATGAAATATCATGTAGAAAATGGATGTTACCAAATGAATGTAACTCGATTTCAGTTTTTCAGAAAAAATCAAATTTTCATTCTTTCCTTTAGCAGAAAGAGGCCAGAAGTGCAAAACTTAATCCAATATCATTGACTTTTATTAAAATTAAAGGAATTTATACTTAAAAGAAACTACTGAATACATTAAGAAACAATATATAACTTAAATCTCATTTTTAGGTTAGACAACTGCTTCAGGTTATGTGTTTAAGCTATTTCATGTATTTATTACTGAGGACTGACCTTGCTTATTCATCTCTTTTGGCAATTACTAATAAAGTCATAGCTAAATAGTGCATTTTACTTTAATGTCTCTTCATTGCTACCTATCTCATCATTTTAATCAAAGCATTATTAAAAATATGGAACTATTCCCATGAAAATTGTGGAATCACTTTGTGTATTTTCTTATAAGACAAAAATAACTGAGCAAAATACCTGAACTAAAGGAACGTTAAACATCTCTCTGAAAGATACTTTCATTTGAACATTTGTTACCATAGTTCGCTTATAAAACCAGGAAGGATGGCCTAAAGGTTTCTATCCTTGGATCTATTTCATTTGCTAACTAATAGGTAAAATGTGAGACAAAATCTATGACCTGGCAATGGTCTAGAAGAACCAGTGGACCCGTCACTCCATGGGGGTTGCCCTCCTGAGGAGGAAGTGGCATGCACATAGCAGCTGGAATATATCAGAGATGGGGTAATATCTGCCGAATAGTCTTGACTTCAGCCTAGTTCATGATTTAACTGTCATCTTTAGGAGTCCTCATGATTTTAGAGAGCAACAATTGCAAATAATAAGCAAAAATAAGATTTATAATTATCATTTCCAACAAGTACCATTTTGAAATTATTCTTTTTTTTATTTTATGGAAAAAAGATAAAACAAAATTTCATAACAAAATAATAGAATAACAATAGTTAATACATTACATGTTGCTATCTTTAAAGTATGGATGTAACTTGAGACCATAGTCATAAGTGAAATAAATCAGACTCACATGTGTGAAGATCGTATTGTCTCCCTGGTATGAGAAACTGAAAAAGTTAATAAGTTTTAAAGTGTACAATAGATATGGTGAAATGGGAAAAATTTGTTCAAAAGCAGCAAGTACCATTTTGAAGAATTGAGACTATAATAAAAAATGAAATATTGCCAACACAGCATGTCTCAATATAAGCAGACATATATTTACAAACAGACATTAGGCACCTATCCCTAATTTTATTTCATTGATATAAACATCGCATACCCACTCAGTAAGCAATTTGGAATGAAAGATAAAGAATTTAACATTGAATTTTGGCACCATTTTTACATTGCTTATTGGTCTATTTATATTTGTATACTTTTATTCCACTTTTGATCTAAGTAAAACAAAGATATTTTAATATAGAAAATTTTAATACATAAATGAAATGGCATTTCACATATTAGCTATATTGTTTTCTTCCTAGAAGGAAACCTTTGTAAATGCATAGGATAAAGCATTGAGTTATCTTTCCTAAGAAAATTGCAACTACTCTAAGATCAGTTAGTATGTACTATGGGGCTAAAAGGAGAAGCTGTTTGCTACCAAGGTGTGACAACACCATTGAATTTCCTGTGCTAAAGTAAGCCCTTCGCTTCCAAGCACATACCAAACCAAGTTACTGTAGAAATTTTTACTTGAGACATGAAGATTTAAAAGAGTAAATTATTCTTTATCAGCACAAAATTGTAACACATCTCTCTAACAAAACATTCTTGGAATATATTAAATTAAAAGAAAACTTGGATAGATAAGAGAAGTATTCACTACTTGGGAAAATTTATTTCAATAAGGAAACGTCATACATTGAAATATCCTTGTGTTCATTCATGTTTTTAATTTTAAATTTTTTTAAAATTTTTTTTCTATTTTTACCTTATTAAACTTTAAAGGTTTTCTTCTCATTTATTTCATTTAACAAATCTTTGAGAACGTAGAACTAAGGTAGCATTGCTAAAAAGTATGTATATACAAAACTATACTGCTACTTTTATACATTAGTGCAAAACATAGCAGCTTAAAGAATATTTGTCACCCTGCTGTATGGGTCAGGAATCTGTGTGTGGCGTTTTGAGTGGCTCTGTTGCAAGGCTCATGGGTTGCCTTCAAGATGTGATCTGAGGCTATTTCTTTAACTGATGGTTCAACTTCAGGGAAGACGCACTAAGAATACCACGTGGGACTATTGCTGAGTGTTGTCCCTGAACTACTGGGACTCTCCACAGCTGTGTCTCGTGACAAGGCAGTTGGGTACCCCCAGAGCAGTTGGGTCCACCCAAGGGACAGTGAGAGAGAGTAAGAGTGGTCAAGACAAAAGCCACAGTCTGTGTAACTTAATCTGTGTTGTGACGTCCTGCGATTTGTGCTGCACTGCATTTACGAGAGGCAAGTCATTAACTCCAGCCCCATTGAGGGCAGCGGTTGCACAAGGGCTTGAATACAGAAAGTGCAGATAACACAAGGCCATTTTAGAGGCTTTCTACTTTAAGAAGCTTATTATTCATCTATTTTCATATTAGGATGCCTTGATACTTAACTTACCATGCACATAGCAAAGTGTTCTTTTAATAAATGAATTCGTGAACAGATATTTTATAATACGGTATTTTTGTGGTAAGCATCACACATATCTAAGAAATTTAGCTCTTGCCATATCATAGTTCCATTTCCAAGTCTTTGCTTGGGCTTTCAAAAGTGATATCACATTAGCTGCGTGGGACAGAGAAGAGAGGCTCGTGGCGCACACTGCTTTGGTAACAGTGTTTGCTTTCATCTGGTCTGAGCTCCCACTCCATCCTACATTAGTTGGATGAATTAGAGAAGTATCAGTTTATTGTCTTCTAGAATTTTCTCTTCTCCCACTGAAGATGATAAGTATTCCAGTTTTAGTTCATTATATTGGTATTTTGAGGAAAATGGGAATTGGAAGGAAATTGGGTAGGTGTGTTGAAAGGAAATGCTCAGGATAATGATTGACATTAATTTTTCTTCTGTGGAGTGTTGAGTATGATGTATATTAACTAAAAAGAAAAAAGAAAAACGGCATCTCCTGCACATCTGGGCATGTAGTTTCATGTGTGTACTACTATGTAGCCCTCAACCTGGTTTCTCTTAGCTTTCCTAGAAAGGGTCTGCACTTTGAACAGAAGGAAATTGTCAGTAATTGTTCTATAACATGGACTGCTTTGGATGAAAGAGAAGCTTCAGCTCCAAGAACTGAAAACCATGGTGTTACTTTCTCCAGCTCTCCTTTTTATAGAACTGTGCTTCTTTCTAATTAAAATTCATTTCCTTACTATAATGCCTGTAATTCTAAAGTGACTTGAGGATACTTTATCTTAAAATATATGTTTTCTCTCTATAGGAATTAACACAGTGTAAAAATCTTGAGCCTAACATGAGAACTAGACTAGATGTAATGAAAATTTTGTTTTCTGAGATTTTTATTTAAAAATTATAAATGTTTTCCATATAATCGGAGCAATGGTACATTTTTATTCTTCCGTGATAATCTAACTATTTCAGATCCTGGACTACTTCAAATCTTTCCTACAGATGGTCGTTTTGGGTTGTGGAACTTCTTTGGAAGAAAACGACTGACGTACAAAGAAAGTAAGTGTAAATTTATGTGGTGGGAAGATATCAATCTCAAAGTTTTTGAGAACAATTTGAATGTTATGCATTTCTTCAGGTGGGTGTTATTTTCTTCAAACACTTTTTCTATCATTATGTTGATCCAATTTATCTGACCTATTTCTTTGGAAAACTGAAAAAAATCTAAATTACAAAAATGACAAATCAAATTTTAAGCAAAATACCATATGTTTCTTTTTGGCATCAAATCTAAAAATGTGTTTATTACCAGAAATACAAATATATATGAAAAGACAAATATAAAGATCTTCACAATACATTCCAGAAAGATATCTAAACTTGACTTAACATTAAAAAAAATTCTTCAAAAAATAGACTATCTTAGTTTTTATGAGAGTTTTGTCAGCTGTTATAAATCCTAAGTCTAAGGACACTGTAATAGAAGTTTCTTTTTGAAGGTATAAATGTAATCAAAAGAGTGATTAATATTACAAATTTTGTTGATGCTGTTCTAATTGTTAGTAAGTGTCAATGATAATTCAAATTATTAGTGAAAACATACCACTTAATAAAAAGCAAAAATAAATCAAAATTATAAATTAGATTTTCATATAGTTAAGTTATACAATACAAAACTTGCAATTCAGTCAACATTGGCTCAGCTTTCAAGAACATGACATATCTTTTTTACTTTGTATTCCCAGCCCCAAGAAAACACAGAACTTGTAATAAGCATCAGACAAATATCTATTGAAATCAGGGAGTAAAACTAGTGCCATAAGATATTCAAAGATGGATAAATGTTGTTAGTCACAAATACAATTGATGAGAGCTTTCTGATCACAGACACTGGGCTCTGAGATTTAGAGATTATATTTCATTTAATAATCATCCCTTGGGAGTATGCATTGTCATCTCCATTTTAATGACAGAAGCTGAACCTCAAATAGATAAATTAACAAAGTTATATAGTAAGTTTAAGAAGGGAGGCTCAGCCTCTGATCTTCCTGAGTCTAAGACTTAGCATACCATACCTGGGGTCTTTGTCTTATACACGTTTTGTTCTGCCAAGGACAGATTTTCTCGGTTCGCACCTCTGCTTTCTGTGTCATGGAAAATTTGCTCTGTGGAATGTGTAGTAAACCTTTTGAGGCTTACTAAGACCCTGGGTGAGGCATAAATGATGTGGCTATAGTATATACGTAACTCAAACATGGATAAATCCAGAGTAAATAATGTTGAATAGCTAGCAGAACTAAATTACGTATTTAACCTTGTACAAGAGCTTTTGTTATTTAGAAATTAGTTCCCTTCACTTCCATTTGATTGAAGCAAATTAGGGCAAAACTCTTTTATTGTTGTATATTTAATCTGCACCTGAAAAGTAGATGCGTGTGGCAGATAGATGACCTTTACCGAGTGAAGAGCTAAGCCCCCAGGTACCCACTCTCACACTAAATCTCCTTGTCCTGTAAATGTCCACATGAAAGTGTGCTACCTGTTTCTGAGGATGAACGGGGAAAAAACTACAAAAGGACATTCATAATATCAGGATTTAAAATTCACTTTCTTTTTGAAATATTTCTCTTGAAAAACACAGACCTAACACAGAAATCCTAGCGTGATTCTTAATATAGTGCTAAAAAAAAAAAAAGACTTTAGAATGACAATTAGATTTGTGTAGCACAGAGCTAATGCAGAAGTTTTCATGAGTTACTCCTTTCTTTAAGCATCTTGGAGAAAGTTAAAAAATCATCTCCTTCAATATAAAATCTGATCATCCCAGATACTTTACATCACGTTTAGCTGAGTTACTTATGTAGGTAGATGGGATCTCACTTAACTACGGGGGTGGCTTAATGACTCAGATTTGTATTAGGAAAAATTTAATTAAAACATGATTATAACGATTGCTACACTATTACAAAGATGCCGAGATAATCTTCTAAGTCTATTTATTGAATTATTCCTTGGATCACAAAATAGGAATGTCTCTTAAACATTTTATCTCAGATGCAAATGATCTAAATTTAAACCCTCTGTTAGTAAGATATCCCAGTGAGAAGATTGTCTGCGATGGACTTCAGGCTTTTTCTACCGTGCTCGTTATTTTCCACATTAAAGATAGGGAACACAAGGGAAGGAGATGAAGCTTTTCACACCATCCTTTCAAATCCCTTTTCCCTCCGCAGTGATACAGAGTCAGATCTATATATTGTTTCCTATGCACTGGGGGAAAATTCATAGATATAAAAATTCCTTTTTCCTAAGACTTCCCATCTTTCAGACTGTACGGACGTTTAACACTGGTGCTACAGAAATGGGTTTTTGATATATTTGTATCACCTAAAGCCTTTAAACTTTAAAATCTGCACACAGGTAAGTTCTGTGAGCTTCCAAATATTCAGCAGTGTCCTACTGAGGCCACACTGGAAAGAGGGTAATAAAGACTAACTTCAAAATAATGATCTGGAAATTAAAAAAGGAATACAAGAAGGAGAGACCCAAGAGGCCTTTAAAAGACACAACATACACAACACACACATTTGCTGTTTACAGAATAAGTAGTCTTAATTCTTTGTCAGACTTTACTTGTACCATTGCCTTTCTCATATCCCAGCTGTCATGGGCTGATTAGGGGATTTCTAAGCAAGCCTAGAGGTGTCAGAAATCGGTGTGACTTTCGTTTGAACCTTGTAACTACTCCAAAGTGCCCTGGAAGCTTCTTGAAAGAAAGAATTATTCTGACTATGTCTTGAAGACTAAACCATCTTTTCAGCCTTCCACCGTATTGAATGCGTGGGCATGGAAGCTGGTCAGAGAACTCCCACTGAGCACCAGGAAACAGTCCAGGATCCTTGAAGGTCTGGAGCTTCGACTTAGATTTTATTCCAGCCATTCTGAAACTGGATGAACTTCCTAAATGAAGGAATATAAATCAATGACAATTGTGTGCTATGCTTATTTTTCAGTCCAGGAAACTTAGATTTCGAAGTTGTAAGCAACTTGAGGGTGTCACATAGCTGTTAAATGAAAAGTAGGGCTTCCCATGAGGCCAGACAGGGGCAGTAGCTGAGACCCTGTCCTCTTCATAAACCACATGGTGAGTTCTTAGCTTCAATCAGACACAGAATGAATTTATGAGCAACCTTTTGCAGGAACAATCTTTTTTTTTCTTTCTTTATTGGTATTTTACCCAATTATATAAGGAGACACATTTCAAACATCGTGGGCCCTCCTTTATTTTGTTACAAAATGAGACTATTTACAAATTAAAAGTGCAACAAAATATCAATAAAATGTTAGCAATAAAATGTTGCAGCTGAAAATAAATAGAGGTGCTGGCAATAAAAATCCTTAGCAACGAGTGAATCACTGCTAAAAACTATGCATGTATAAATCTTGAGAATTAAAGGCAGAAAAGTTGTATGGTGAAAAAAAATTATAGGCCCTGGAATTAAACTAATGTAGGCACCGTTTTTAATATGCCAGTTGTTTGGATTGGAAAAATTACTTAACTTATATGGAACATGGTTTCCTCATCTACAATAATGTGATCAATATCATTTAACTGACAAAACTAATGAACATTTGAGGTGAAATAACATTCAGTATATACTGTATATAGAATTGATGCCAAGTATATCCAAAAAGGCAATAAACACACTGACCCTGTTGTATACATCAATAAACACAAAGTGAATTTACAGACTGTATTACATTAAATTTTTAATGACACATGAAAAGCAAAAAAAGAAAAAAAATTATGTAGAAACACTGTACATCTCTTCTCACATTCTTTCTGGAACTTTCCTTCTTTTCTCCTCCATGCTTTGCCATCTTTCCAAGTCTTCCGTTTAACAGTAAATTTCAGGACACTACAGAGATAGACTGCGTGACAGTGAGTTGTTAGAATAATATAGGCAGTGGCTCACAATAACTTACCTTAACACCAACCAGTGACGGATGCTGAGGGAAAGCGAAAAGCATCCTTGGTAGTTTCCAGGAAAGACAGAGAATTCCAGCAATAACTTCCTGCATATAGCTCAGTCATGATGACATATTTGGTCTATGCTCAGATGTGTTAATCAACGACAGCTTCCTTCTTTAATTGCTTTCTTGTCTTTTTGTCTCTGAATGAATTAATTAGAGTTTTCTAGTGTTAACGCAAACAGCAGAAGGAGCCATATTTTGCCATCCATATGTTTCAAAAGCAATGATGACAAGGAAAATGATATCAAGTGCTTGTTTTATCTGTAGTACTCAGGATCTAAAATAAAGGCACTGCTAGTTATATCAAATACCAAATGCACATGAAATTGAAAATTACTGTGATATCTTTTTATTGCTCTGTGTTTACTGTTTCATCCAAAAGAGTCCTCTAAAATATGATTTTGTATTTCTATAAATGAAATATTTCTGGGAAGAAGCACAATATAAGAAAATATTACTTCCACACAATGCATTTATTCAGTTCAAAAATTCATCTGTACAAAAGGAAATAAATGAAAGAGAACCAAGCACAACTGTTAGCAAGAAGTCAGTTATTTGTGTGTCCTGTTGCACAGAGCCATTTATGTGTTGCTGTAAGAGAAATAAAAGAACACTGTTGCTACTGTCATTTACAGCGTCCGCAAAACAGGGGAGGGTGGACACGTAGCCACCGAGGGACATACCGCGCTTTTATTGCTGGAGTAAAACAGGATTCCTGCTCTCTCCCTGCCTCATCGCTTCCTCCCACTTTCTATTATTCAGTCTTCCCCCTTCCTCTCAGTGTGCGCGAAATCACAGCAGAGAACTTGTAAAGAGAAATCCAGTGTTTTTCTATGTCACCAAAACATAGCACCAGCATGTGTGCGAGCTGACAGCCGCATCTACGTAAATTCATTTTTCTGCCATTCTTGGAAGGGCCCTCCATCATGCGGTGGAAGCTGAGAGTTCATTCCTGTGAAACCATGGCTGAGGCCATCTCAGTCACCCCGTATGCTCCACAGCAAAACATCTTGGGTGTTTTTCTGCTAGAAGTCAGAGAAAAATAGTCGGAGTGCTGTGTCTTTCTGTCCACTGGGCTCCTTTCACTGTGAAGAATCAGGAAGAACTAAGAATGATTTCACACATGAAGACAAGCCTTCATTTTATCAAAACAATATTTTTTATCCACATATAGATGTTTAAAGAGTTTCTTAAAACTGAACTCTGTTAAAGTTGCATTAAAATTAAGGGAAAATCTGATAGAGTGTGTGCAAGCTTTAGCTCACTAAAAGGAAATATATAATTTCACTAATTATTCTTGGAATGTTAAAACAACAGAGAAAACATTTGGAGTAATACCATCTAGTCTGGCAGAGAGGTGGAGCATTGTTTAATCTCGGTGTCTTCTCTTGGAATAAATGGACAAGTTTAATTACTGATTACGAGCTGTAGTGATCTCATGAGTCGCCGGGCACAGGTGGGTTACAGTGCTACATCTTCCAAAGCCTTCGAGCAGTTCACCCTTCAGTTTAATTCATGAGTAATTAGCTGCAACTCATCAGCAAAATAAATGCAGCACACACTCATAACAAGAAAACTAGTTTCTTTTTCCTAAATTATGTAGAACAATATTTTATTTATTCTCAGGTAAAATGAGAATCGAAGTGCTTATGCAAGTTAAAGTGGATTTTAAAGAGTAAATTGGATTCTTAATGCTTCATTAGGTGAATTCTCTATTCTTTTCAGGGTCACATGTATAGGCTTCATAATTATTAGTGTTATCTTGCATATTAAGTTGTAAAAATTGCTTTTATTTTTGTGATCTGTTTGGAAGACATTATTTAGATCCAAATTTATGGAACTTCCTCTTTCCATAAAAAATCCTGTTTTTGTTAGATGTTTACAAAAAGTTATCTTTCCACAACCTGCTGCTGTCAGTTCTGTTACCCCTGGTTTTAAAAAAAATAGAGATTGTATTTTGTTAGGAAAAATTTATGGTTGATATTGACTTATGCTGACATCATCCATTAGTGATAAGATAATAATAGACAAAACACAGACATTTAACAAATGGATCATTGTGCTCAGTTGAAAAGAAATCCTTATTTTTTCCCTTAGGATTTGTTATTGTACTGCATTTCTTTTATTTTTGTATTTATTTTGAATGATAAGATTATTTTCTTAGGAAGCGATTGTCACATATTTGTTATGGAGAGAAGCAGAGGAAGAGTTTCCTCTGGGGAATAGAAGGATACCACGAGTAACCAAGTCAGGCTCTTTGGCAAGAGTCTCTCTGCATTTTTTAAACAGTATTTTTTTTATAAACTGGAGAAATAAAACTACGTGGAGTGTCATCTCAGATTAGGTTTTCACAGCTTAAAGTCTCTTCTCCCTCCCTGATCTTTTTGCTGTTGTTTTCGATTTAAACAATGTAACAGCTTTGGCCATGATGCAAATGTACTTGTTGTGGTTACCGCTCTCCCTCAGGCAGGGTTTGATTAGTGGAAGACACTGAGAAAATTCATAAGGGAAGTCAGAGTCGACCTGAAAAATTAAAACTCAACTTCCTCATCTATTCAAGGAGCCTCTCATCATGTTTTTATTTATTTTTTATTTTATTTTATTTTTGTGGGTACTGGGGGGTTGACCTTAGGACCTCGCGTGCCAACAGGCACCCGTGCTGCTGAGCGATATCACCGGCCCCTTTTTCGTATGTGGGTTCCGGGAGTCGAACTCGGGCCCTCGCGCTTGCAAGGCAGGCGCTTATGCCGCTGAGCCATCTCACCGGCCCTCATCATGTTTTTAAAGCTCATTTTACAGTTTCTGAAGGAATTAAAATGCCACAGTAGGGCTAAGAGGAATATTTTCATATTTAGTGAAAAAGAGAATAGTAGCCCTAGTATTCAATAGGATGCAGATACAGTAATGAGGTTATGTATATATGCTGTATAAATCAGCATTTGGAACATACGTTTTTGTTCAGTAATAAAAATTGTCTATTCGTTAACATTATTTTAAACTGAAAACATAATAATTACATTTATGTACAATGTTTTATATATATACATATGGAAAATGCAGTTCACATATACAATGGAATATTATTCAACCTTATAAAAGAAGAAAAACTTGTCATTTGTGACAACACAGACAAACCTGAAGGATATTATTGCAGTCAGAATTCTTATTAGAACATTCTATTAAGAATTCTGACTTCTTCATGTATCTTCCTGATGTATCTTCATTCCCTCTTGGTGTATCCTGCTTTAAAGTGTGCAGTTTTAGCTCACTGCTATTTTGCTCTCCTTCGAGCGTCACTAGTCACAGACTACATTAGCGATCACTACCTTCTGTTATCTTCAAGACCTTTTCTCTGTGGTTTATTACTAAGAAAGGGATCGCATTTCTCTTAGTTTGGGCTGCACAATAAAACAGCATAGAATAGGTGGCTTTAACAAATGACTTTTTCTCCGTGGTTCTGAAGGCTGGAAGTTTGAGGGCACTCTTCTTGGTGTGAGATTAAACCTGATTATCTTCAAAAACCACCATCCCCAAATATCATCATGAGGGCAGATAGAATTTCAGTGTGTGAACCGGGTAAACGTAATTCAGTCTAGAGCAGTCCACTTCTAGTCCCCCAAGTTTCTGTCCTTGTCAAATGCAAAATGCATTCATTGTATTCCACAGCCCCCAAGTTTTGTCTTTTTCCAGCATTAACTCTGAAGCCTAAACTCCATAGTTTTCTCTAAATATCACCTGAATTAGTTAGGAGTGATACTAAAGGTACTGTTCAATTTGAGTCCAAATTCCTCTTCAGCTTTGAACCTATGGAATCAGACAATTTATGTGCTTCCAAAATTCAGTGTTGAGAGTGGCATAAGATAGACATTCCCATGCCAATAAGAAGAAAACAGGAAGAAGGAAGTGTTGCTGAATCCTAAGCAAGACCAAAACTTAGCATGGAAAATTCGTTAGATTTATTTTTTCTGGTCCTGGAGATTGAACACAGGACCTTCACACTGAGCTTCTTCCCCGGCCTTCTTCCTTTTTTAAAAAATAATTTTGAGACAAGAACTTGCTAAGTTGCATCCAGGCTGGCTCAAACTTGTAATGCTCCTGCTTCAGCCTCTCAAAGCAGTACTGGAATGACAGGTGTACTCCACCATGCCTGACCAAGTCTTCAAGCTTGAGAGTAACCCTCCTTGGTTAGAGGGTCTGCTGCCCAAGCCTACTGGGGTGGCAGCCTTAACCTGTCACCTACAACTCTCCACAGGGGCCGGGTCTGCTCTTCAGAACTGAGGTGGAGGCAGCCTTGCTCGAGTTTGTGTGATCAGGAGTGTGGTGGAAGTGGGAGCAGCAGTTTACAAGTCAATTCTGGGTGATTTATGTGCTTCTAAAATTCAACAGTGGAGGTGCCCTTGCTCCCCTCCTTGCTCCCTCTCCTTGTCTGATTCAGTCCAAAGGACCATATTACATATAGTCTCCTTCTAACTACAATTCCTTATTCCACATTAGTCTTTGGAGTTTGAATCATTCATTAGATTTCTTTTTACAACATTCTATGTCCTTTTAGGAATACACCAAATTACTTCTGTTAAAAACTCTCTTTGGCACAATCAGAAACCCATGGAGAGCCCCTAACAGAAGTAGACAAAGACTGACCCCGCCCACCTCTAAGAAAGCAAGCCAGACACCCTACAAGGTATTTTGTCGTTGACGCTTAAGAATTGTACATTTGTACTGAAATACCAAAATTATTTTTAGCGACACTAAAAATAAGTTATATAGCATCTGCACTATGACATGATCACCATGTTATTGTCTATATTAAGTTAGTTGTGATATTAAATCTGCAATCTTAAGCTTTTCTCCCCCTCAATAGCAATTCTCTCTCACACTTTGTTTTGTTAGCCATCAGCAACCCAACACGGGGCACAAAAAGGAAATACAACTTTTTTTTAACATTAAACAAAGGTGCATCTCCTGATCTACCATGCAAAAAATGAAAAAAAAAGTTTTAAATGTATTTGAATATTCAATTAAATAAAAGAGACTAACAGAGAAGAATGAAGAATATGGGAACTGTATTTCCATTAGGCTTGCAATTCTACTATAATGTATTGAATTTTTAGAAGGCTCCACTTTCCTACATTTAGTCATCAAACCATCATTCAGGAAGAAAAGTGATTGTTACAAATGAGCACAAGAGAAAATATGGCTGGGGAAATAAAGAGGTTGAGAAAAAATATAGGAAATGGAAGCCAAAGCAGTTAAATTAAGAGAAAGGCTTACAGAAAAATATGTTGAGGAAGAGTGGCATGTAAATTTGTCCGAAAACGAATGAGGGGGTAAAAAGAGGTATAGAAAACACTTCCCATAAAATAACATTTATTAGTTCATTCATTCCTTTATCTCTTTATTAGTGACTTATTCATTAATCTATATGCCTGTTACATTGTGAAGCAGTTATACTTTGAAGAAGGATTATACTGTAAAAATAATTGTGGTTTATTGGAAAACTATGCACTATCAAGAGCAGACATGTCCACCCATGGCCCACAGCTAGTAATGCAGCCCCCCATCATAAACTTTAATATTATTGTGGGATTTTTAGCAATAATATTCATGATTCGATTGCATGCTGCTTGAAAGTGAACTGTGTAGTTGACAAAATTAGCGTTGTGCAGAGGAAGGCTGTCAGCCGAACCAAGACCACGTGTGTCAGACTTTATACACACCTGTGTCCCTGGCCCGTGGAACCCAGGGGTTACTGGTATTTCACCCTACTTGTGAGTGTGTGTGCCTGTGAAGATGGGCATTTATTGTTATTTAAGTGGACAAGTAAAATTTTATTTAATTATTAAATTTGGGTGCATGACGTTATTTTGTAATTTCACAAGTGAAACACACAGGAAGGGGCCGGTGAGATGGCTCAGCGGCGTAAGCGCCTGCCTTGCAAGCGCGAGGGCCCGAGTTCGACTCCCGGAACCCACATACGAAAAAGGGGCCGGTGATATCGCTCAGTGGCACGGGTGCCTGTTGGCGCGCGAGGTCCTGAGGTCGTCCCCCTGGTACCCACAAAAAAAAAAAAAAAAAGAAAAAAAGAAACACACAGGAAGGAAGTGTTGCTGTTTTATACCAAGACAACTCCCCTGCACATGGTGAGGGCCAGGCAGCCCAAAAGGTTGGTCAGCAAGGATGGAGAACAGAGCCTGCTCCACTCTCATCTGAATTCCGAGGAACGTGTGAGAATCTAGTATTTGGATTCTAACCTCATCCTTATTATTACTAAGATAATGTTGATAGTCTCAGTTTTTCACAATTTGAAGTAATTGATTGGTATCATTTACCTTGAAAGGTGTACATATACGGGAACAACTGAATTTCATAGTACAAAGATTTTATATCTTATTTCATAAGCCAAGAACCGTCTTGGCTAGAGAACTCCATGGAATTCTCAGCCTCTCTTCCACTGTTTTTTTATTTTTCCAGGGACAATGTAACCTTAGCTCCTGAAAGCTATTCACATACAACCAAACGATCTGAACATTTGTTACCCTTTTCCTGCTGAGGTAGAGTATTATCCTTTCTTATTTTCTCCTTCATCTATTATTAAAATATATTTAATACTTAAAGCAATTCGTAGAGATATCTGTATTTTCCAAAAACACTAAAATTCCATAGTTACATGTTGCTATAAGCAGCATATGTCCACACTTCTCTATATTCTATATGTAATGCCAGCCGTAATTTTATAGTTACATTTGGTGGGAAAAATGAGGATTTTGGTAATGTGTCTTCTTTCCTGATTCCATTTTAAAATTAATTTTGTCACGATGTCAGCAGAGTTACAAGAAAAATGAGAAGGATAGTTGAAATAAAAGAGAAAAGGAAAGAAAAAACACTTTCTCTACAGTTTTGTAAATAAATGAAGAGAGATCTCATCATTTTAAATCCAGAGGGCATTACCTTCTGGTGGTTAATAACTTCATCAAAGAGTTGGTTATTATTTTAAAAATTACTTTAGCCAGGAAAATATAATACCTTACATTAATGTAATAAAACTATATTAAACTACAGTAAGAGAAGCTTTAGAAAATTCTTCATCAGCTGATGATAAATAAAATATTAGTAATTTGTGATTGGCAGGACCACACATTGTTTTGTGATTTAAAGGAGCTATTTTATTACTCAAGTTCAAAACTTCTGAAAAAATGGGGAGAAGTGTATTCAGAAGTACAAGCTGAATGTTGTACTATTGATTTGGTTCATAGACGCTCTTGTACCTAACTGGCTTTCATCCTGCTTAACAACCCCGGAGAATCCTAGTCACATCCCTCACAGCTGTACTGGAGGAATTCTAATTTATCCATTGAGATAAAAGGCCCCAAAGGTCAATCCTACACAAAGAGATTGGGTCTTTCTATGTAGCATCACAGCCACTCTAGCCTAAGCAAGGAGCCCACAGGGAAGAGACAGACGACCCTTGTGTCTGTTATTCATGGCCACACAGCCCAGAGCTTCTGAGTCACAGCTTCAAATAACTTTTTAACTGTACCCGTGAATTTTCCTAATGAGACTACTTCTCAGAGTATCAGTTAAAAAACGAGTTTATGTACTCTTATTTGAACACTCAGACACACATTTATGCATAATATCGTTCTTGATTTTCTCAAAGAGCAAATTCAGATTCAAAAGGTGAGAGAAGGTCATTCAAAAAGTGAGTATGGAAATAACAGGCCTACTTCAGAAATACTTCAGTAGGTGTGAGGGCTTTTGTTTTGTTTTGCTTTGCTTTGCTTTGTTTTACTTGTTTATACCTTAAATAGCTTAAAATCTCATTTGAAGTATTTTACCATAAAAAGAAGAGCTGAAACAACCCAGTCAAAACAGATAAACAAAGGGACACAAGGACACTTTTGGAGGTGATGGACATAACTATACCTGGACTGTGGTGTTATAAGGGTGAACCCAGTTCCTAAACTCAAGGACAGCAATTCCATGACAATGTGTTGGTGCAAGGAAAAGGATTTACTTGTTAAGCTAGCAAACCGAAGAAGATGGAGGCTATCTCAACAAAAATCATCTTGTTTAGGAGCTGCAAGCACGAGATTTATCCAGGGAGTTTTAGAGAAGCCAGTTAGGGTAGTTAGGATTTTGGGTGGCATGCTTTTCTGACTCTCTGGCTGTTGTTATCTGTAGGTCACTGGATGTTCTGGGTTCTACAACAGAGAAGTTCCTGATTAGACAGTCTTACACATCTTTTCAGTCTTCTTTCCCAAGAATAATTGATTCTGCAATAATTATTAAGATACAAAAGGCACCTTTTCCATAGGAAAATGAGGGAAGAACGTGAAAGCCTACATTTCCCCCAGAGGAAGACCGAGGAAAAGGCAACTTTCCCCTGGAAGACCAAGGGTGGTAACAGTCACTGAAGAATGGTTCCTAACCCTTTCGTGGCTTCCGTCAGAAGTGTCATCTTTCGCAAAGCTGCAGGAGACCAACAATGTCTTGCCCAACTGTTGACTTCCACCTATGAGCAAGGAAGCTACAGCAATTTAGACCTTTCCTTAGTAACAGTGATGATTTCATAAATGTGTATATATATGTGCAAATTCATCAAGTTAAGTAAATAAATATGTATAGTTTTGTTTCTCAATAAAGCTGTTAAAATACTGGTCTTAAAACTTTAAATTTAAATTTTAGTTTGATTGATTGATTGATTGGAATACTGGGGATGGTCCCCGGGGCTTTTGTTACATTGCCAGCCTTTTCTTTTGTTTTATTTTATTTTGAGACAGGGTCTTACTAAGTCACTAAGTTGCACAGGCTGGGTTGGAACTTGCGATCCTCCTGCCTCAGCCTCCCAGAGTGCTGCAATTACAGACATGTGTGCTCATGCCCAGTTTAGATTTATTTCTAAAGGGCAAATCATTCTGTAACACTTTCTTCTACCCCAATATACAGCAGTAAAATTGGCTTGAAGCTTTGTTATTGAACTGTGGATAGGAAGGTTTTATTAAATTACAAATACAAAAAGAAAAAAAAAAATTAGGGCCGGTGCTATAGCTCAGCAGAATAAGCACCTGCCGGGCAAGCACCAGGTCCTGAGTTCGACTCCCGGTACCTGCATATAAAAGAAAAAAAAAATCAAATAAATGATCATGAACCAGCAGTTTCCTAGTTTGGCTGGAAAGTCCCCTGATCTGGACAGCTTAAACTTTAATCAATTTGTGGCTAGTGGCCAATAAAATTAGATTTTTAAATTCACAAACCTCAGCATAAAACAAAGAAACAAAAACAATAGAAACATGGGAAGAAAACACCTAACTCCCCTGAAGCCAAGGGCAACAAGGGGCAGAATAGTATAAGGCACACACCTGAATTACTCAAAAGCATAGCATAGGAGGTTAGAAAACAACTCAAAGAGAAACTTAGCAGTATTAGAGAAGATATAAAAAAAAACCAGTAATGGAACTAGTAACAAAAAGATGCAGAAACTATCCAGAGGCACTAATAAAAAGCCAGATGAGCTAAATAAAGTGATACAAAACATGAATGACAACTTTACCAAAGAATTAGAGTCCATGAGAAGTTTTGAATCAGAAATCCAGAAGATTAAAAATTTTGTTGAAAATATTGGCAGCAGGACAAACCAATGTGGAGGTAGAATTTCAGAACTAGAAGACAGGGGCCGGTGAGATGGCTCAGCGGCATAAGTGCCTGCCTGGCAAGCCTGAGGTCCTGAGTTCGACTCCTGGTGCCCACATACAAAAAAAGGGCCAGTGATATCGCTCAGCGGGACAGGAGCCTGCTGGCGCGCGCGGTCCTGAGGTCGACCCCCGGTACCCACAAAAAAAAAAAAAAAAAAAAGACCTAGAAGACAGTGCTGCCTTCAAAGACAAGTTACCTTAAAAACAACAAGAGAAAATGAAAAATGGAACCAACATCTGCTAGATGATGCAACGATGACTTATCTAAGAATAACTGGAATACATGAAACATCAGGAGACAACACAAATGACACAAAAACCCTGTTCCCAGAAATAATGGCAGAAAACTTCCCAAATATAAGGAAAGAAATAACCATACAGATAAGTGAGGCATATAGAACAACAAATGGCCAAGACCTAAAAAGAACCTCTCTGTGCTACACTGTACTCAAAATTCCAGAATCAAATCACAAGGACAAAATCTTAAAAGTATTAGAGAAAGACCGTGAATCATATATGAAGGTAAACCTATTAGAATCAGAGCAGAGTTCACTACACAAACCTTAAAGGGCAGGAGGCCTTGGAATGAAATGTTTCAAGCTCTAAAAACTAACAACTTCCAATCCCAACTTATGTATCCTGCAAAACTTTCATTTAAAACTGAGGGAGAAATATGGTATTTCCATGAGAAGGAGCATCTCAAGTTCATAAGCAACAAACCGGCATCACAATAAATTCTCAGAGATACCCTAGAAAGACAACAAAGCAAACAATGTCAATAAGTTAAAGAATGAGTACACCTGGCAGGGTGCTAAGCAAATGGAAGGAAATGAGGACATCAGCAGAAGGAAAATAATACAATGACAGGAATCAGTCAACACTTTTCAGTAATAACTCTCAATGTGACTGGTTTCAATTCCCCAGTCAAAAGACACAGATTGGCAGAATGGAACGAGAAAAAAAAAAAAAAAAAACCAACAATATACAGTATACAAGGAACTCTTTTAATTCAGAAAGATACTAACAGATTCAAAAACAAAGGATAGAAAACAAAATTCCATACAATAAGAACCCAGAAAATAGCAGGAGTCATTATCCTGATTTCAAACGAAGTGGATTTCAAGTTAAGACTGATCAGAAGAGACAAGGAAGGGCTCTACATATTGGCTGAGGGGACAATTCAATAGGAAGAGTTAACAATTGTAAACATACATGCACCAAATACTGGCACACCCACCTTCATAAAACGAACACTTATGCCCGTGAAAAACCAGATAAACACCAAGGTAATTTTAATGGGAGACTACAGTACCCCACTGTCGCAAGTGAACAGAGCAGCTAGACAAAAAATCAACAAAGAAATATGAGTTGAACCAAACCTTCAAATAAATGGACTCAATAGATATCTATAGAATGTCCAACCCAATATAATACACATTCTTCTCAGCAGCACATGAGACTTTCTCCAAAATAGACCACATACTAGCCAATAAAGAATGCTTATGTAAATGCAAAAGATTCAGAATTATGCCATGCATATTATCAGATCATAGTGCACTGAAACTAGAAATGAATGGCGAAAGAAGCCATAAAAACTATGCAAACATATGGAATTTATATAATACTTTCTTGAATAATCAGTGGGTCACAGATGAAATTAAAGAAGAAATTGGACAGTTTCTACAGTCAAATGATAATGCCAGAACAATGTACCGGGACCTATGGGAGACGATGAAAGCAGTCCTAAGAGAGAAGTTCATATGAGTGAATTCCCACACCAGAAAAACAGGATGAGCTCAAGTAAATAACTTAATGACTCACTTAATGATTCACTTAATGATTCACAAGAACAATCCAAACCTAAAGCTAACACGAATAAGGAAATTATAAAGATCAGGGCAGAAATTAATGAAATTGAGACTACAAAAACAATACAAAGAATCAATGAATTCAAGAGTTGCTTCCTTGAAAGATTAAACAAACTCTTAGCTAATCTTACCAAAATAAGGGGGAAAAAGCCCAAAGCCATGTAATTACAAATGAAAAATGTGAAGTCATAATGGATTCTGCTACAACCCATAAGACTATCCATAACTGCTTTGACAAACTGTACTCTAATAAAATGGAAAATTCAGAAGAAATGGGTAAATTCCTAGCTACCTATGAACTACCAAAGCTGAATCAAAAAAATATAAAAATACTGAATAAGCCAATATCTGTCAGTGAAATTGAACTATTAAAAAGTAACCAAGAAAAGCCCAGCTTGTTACAGAAGTTCTAACACCAATACTCCTCTAACTCTTTAATGAAATCAAAGGGGAAGCAATACTACCAAAATAATTCCTGGAAGCAAGCATTACCCTGATTCCAAAACCAGAAAAGGACCCAACTAAATAAAGGAACTACAGACCAATCTCATTAATGAACAGAGATGCAAAAATCCTCACTAAGGTACCTGCAAACAGAATGCAGCAAATCATGAAAAAGATCATACATCACGACCAACTAGGATACATTTCAGAGGTTCAGGGATGGCCAATTTATTGATGCAAATCAAAAAATGCAATATACCACATAAACAGAAACAAGGATAAAAATCACATGATTATCTCAATAGATGCAGAAAAAGCATTTGACAAAATTCAATCTCCATTCATAATAAAAATCCAGAAGAAAATAAGAACAGAGAGATTTTATGTCAACCTGATAAAAGCCATCTATGACAAACCAATGGCCAACATCATACTAAATGGAAAGAAGCTGAAAACTTTCCCTCTAAAATCAGGAACAAGACAAGGATGTCCACTATCACCACTTCTGTTCAATATAGTTCTTGAAACATTAGCTGCAGCAATACAAGAGGAAGAAATCAAAGGGGTATAGATAGGTAAGGAAGAATTAAATCATCATTATTTGCTGGTGACATGATCTTCTACATGGAAGACCCCAAAAACTCTGCCAAAATACTCCTAGAACTAGTATCCAAATTCAGTAATACAGCACGATACAAAGTCAACACTCTAAAAATCTATACGTTCCTGCACAGCAATAGGGAAATTAAGGAAGAGGAAAATTAAGGAAACAATACCCTTTACAATAGCATCAAGAAAAATGAAATACTTAGGAATTAACCTAATCAAGGATGTGAAAGACCTCTACAATGAAAGCTATAGTACTGTGAAAAAGGAGACTGAGGAAGGTATCAGAAAATGAAAAGATATCCTCTGTTCTGGGATAGACAGAACTAATATAGTGAAAATGGACATACTTCCAAAACTGTTATATAGATTTAACACAGTCCCAATAAAATACTAATAATATTCCACGTAGAAATGGAGGAAGCACTCCTAAAACTCATGTGGAAGCAGAAGAGACCTAGAATAGCCAAAACAATTCTGAGCAACAAGGGCAAGGCAGGCGCATCACAGTCCTGGACTTCACATTGTATCACAGAGCTACAGTGATAAAAACAGCATGGTATTGCAACAAAACAAAACAGACTCACGGATCAGTGGAACAAAATAGAAGATACAGAAGCAACTCCAGGCACACTTAGCTATATTATCTTTGACAAAGGGTCCAAATCCCTTTGCTGGAAGAAAGACAGCCTCTTTAACAAATGGTGCTGGGAAAACTGGCTATCCACCTACCGAAGGTTGAACCTAGACCAGTATGTTTCACCATACACTAAACTAAAATCAAAATGGATTGAAGATCTAAACATTAGAACAGAAACACTTAATGTGCTGGAAGACAAAATGGGTAAAACCCTCAAAGACATAGGTGTAGGCAAAGACTTTCTGAAAAAAACCCAGTTGCACAAGAAATAAGACCAAGAATGAACAAATTGGAGAACATCAAATTAAAAAGATTTTTCACAGCAAAGGAGACCATCAAGAGAGTTTAGGGATGATCTACAGAATGGGAAAAATTTTGCCAACTACTCCTCAGACAAAGGACTAATACCTAGAATACATGAAGAAGTCAAAAATATTAGACCTCCCCAAATTTAAAGGCCCAGTTAAAAAATAGGCATCTGAAATGAATAGACATTTCTCAGAGGAAGAAATACAAATGACTAATTACTACATAAAAACGTTCAACATCCCTGGCCTTTGGAGAAATGCAAATTTAAACAACACTGAGATTTCATCTCATTCCAGAAAAAAATGGCTACTGTCAAGAAATTAACCAATAACAAATGCTGGTGAGGCTGTGGGAAGAAAGGAACCCTTCTGCAATGTTGGTGAGATTGTCAACTGATATAACCTCTATGGAAATCAGTATGGGGATTCCTCAAATAACTAAAAATAGAAATTCTATTTGACCCAGCCATTCCTCTTCCAGGTAGCTTCCCAAAAGAGTTAAAGACACCATACCACAGTGATGTATGCATACCCATTTTTATAGCATTGCAATTCATAGTAGCCAAATCTTGGAAACAGCTTATTTGTCTATCAACATGAATGAATAAAAAAATGTGGTATCTATACACAATGGAGTACTACTATGACATAAATAAGGATGAACTTGAGTCATCTGTAGGAAAATGGATGCACTTAACACTATAATGTTAAGTGAAGAAACTCAGACACACAAGCTTAAATATCGCATGGTCTCTCTCTCTCTCTCTCTCTCTCTATATGTATATATATATATATATATATATATATATATATATATGGCTTGAAACAAAAGACAGATAATAGGAAAGAGAGAAAGAGAGAGAGAGATAAAAGGTATTGTAACACAGAGTGGACAATGTATCTATGTATCTTGACTGAGTACAATTTTCTTACATGTTTTATACACATTTGGACTAATAGTCCAAAGATTGATTCTCAATCTGTATATTTGATAATTAACTTTATAAGGTCTTATAAGATAAATATATGAATCTGATGCTGGAAAAATAGAAGGAGTGGAGGGAAGGGGAAAAACAGAATTTAAATGTTTACATACATATACTGCATATGTCCCACAAAAAAAGCACAAATCCCATACAGTGAATGTAATCATTATCTAATGCAAATATATACTAATAAAAGTCAAAATAACAGAACAAAACAAAACATCTGCAGATACTGGACAAAAAAGTTCAAAAGTATAAAACTATTTTTAGAAAGTGCCACTACCCTAATATGTTTGGTGGCAATGGTAACTTGAAAGGGTATTTAAAAAGATTGGCATTTTCCAATTTGATTCACAATATGCTATAGTGATTTTTGGTTAATTTGTATACTTGGACCTAAGATGGACAAAATATATTAAATGCCTCACAATATAGAAATAGTAATTTAGAAAACTGCCTGGAAACAAGAATTATGTTAATAAAAACTATGTAAACTATAAATCCACCTATATATGTGGAAATAATGTAAAGTGAGAATAATGCATAAAATGTTTATTTATTTTTTTTTTTTGTGGGTACCAGGGGGTCGACCTCAGGACCTTGCACGCCAGCAGGCATCCATGCCGCTGAGCGATATCACCGGCCCCTTTTTCATATGTGGGTTCCAGGAGTTGAACTCGGGCCCTCGTGCTTGCCGGGCAGGCGCTTAAGCTGCTGAGCCATCTCACCGGCCCAAAATGGTTATTATTTATACTTGTCATAGTACCATTATCTATTGAAATGTGCACGATGATTTTAACATGCACATAATTTGTACCTGTATTTTAAGAAATCAAACACCGCTTCACTGTTAAAAGAAGGGATTGGGCAGGGATATAGCTCAGTGGCACATGCACCTGCCTGGCAAGTGCAAGGTCCTGAGCTCGATTCCTGGTACCAAAAAAAAAAAGAAGGGATTATTTTGCTAATATGGGAGAACCACTAATCTAATTTCATTCATGTACCATTATAATACATAAAAATAATACATGTGAATGTTGAAGCAATTAGATCAAACTTTGTGGATGAGATATTTAGTAATGTAATAAATTGATTTTCTGAGGGATGTTTATTTTTTTGTGAGCTTTATGGCTTTGGTCTTTGTCTTAGGAATATTTTTATATCCTTCTCCTGAGATAGGGTAGAATGACAGTGAGAAGAAAAAAAAGAGAACAAGACCCATTGCACTGGTGCTCTGTGTTGCATTTGCTGATTGCCTATATTTGGACACTATTACATAGTTTTGACATTTGTCTACGTTTACGTGTGTGCTTAGTACTCCTAGATACACGTTTGGAGAATACATTATTTATCCTGTAATTTAATATTGAAATGATCACTTATGAAAGTAATTAACAGATGTCTTCTTTAATCATTCTCTTAGTTTTGTTATTACATGCAATTATAATAATATTTCTATGAAATGTTGACAGTACCTTTGTGACATTATCCCACAAAGAGTTCAGAAAAAAGCTCACAAACACAAACTACCAATTAAAGTTCAAATCTTTAGTTTCCAATTAAAATTTATAATTTACTGGTGTATAAATTTATAAAGGAAATTCTAACTACACATAATGGGTATGAGTATGAAAGACTTTGTCATTTTTATGCTTTATTGGTAGGTTTGATGTTAGGCTAAAAATATTACTTTTTAGATATAATGTGTATGTGGGTCAGATGAGGGTTCATAAGGCATTTCATTCCTTGAGAAGGTATGGGCTGCTAAGCACCAAGTTTAACTTTCTGTTGGCCTCTTGCTTCTGCATATTTATTAATAGTAAATTTAAACTCTTTTATTTATCCCACCAATTACATTAGGTTTAACACCTGTGTGATATAGGTTGTTTTAAAGGATACTATTTATAATTGGTATAAAAATAACCAAAATATATTTAATATATTCACTCCAGGTATTTATAACTTTTAAAAACAAAATGCCACAGAAGTAAGTGTGGGATATCATCCAATTATTTGAAGTTATATTTTAATCAGATAGGTATAAAGGAGAATACTTAATTTTAGAAACCTGTAGAGGAATTATGAACTTCAAATTTATACTTTTCTGACCTGAAAAATTCCATTTCTACAGCTGTAACCTCATCTTCTCCTGATTATATCATTTCAATAATCTTTTAACTGCTCTACCTGCCTGTAAAATCTTAGCTCTCCGTCTCTAGTCTACTGCTATACTTATTTCACTACACTCCAAGTCCTGTTTGATTTGTACTCTGGCCAAATGTTTCAGTGGCTCTCAAATGCCCATGTAGTGCAAGTCAAGTTTCTTAGCTTTGGGCCGGTGAGATGGCTCAGCTGCATAAGTGCCTGCCTGGCAAGCGCGAGGGCCCAAGTTCGACTCCTGGAACCCACATACGAAAAAAGGGCAGGTGATATCGCTCAGCGGCACGGGCGCCTGCTGGCATGGAGGTCCTGAGGTCGACCCCCAGTACCCACAAAAAAAAAAAAAGTAAATGGAGGGCTGGTGAGATAGCTCAGTGGCATAAGCGCCTGCCTGGCAAGTGCGAGGTCCTGAGTTCGACCCCCAGTACCCACAAAAAAATAAAAAATAAAAAATGTTTCTTAGCTTGGCTTCACAGCCTTCAGAAACCAGCCTGGACCAGTTTACTCACCTGCGGTGGCATCAGCCCCATCAAGCTCTGCCCTCTTACCAGACCTTCTCGTTCTTAGATCTTGGGAATCACTTCCAGTGACTCCATCTGGAATGCCCTCGCATGACCTCCACCTGCCCGCCGGCCAGCTCTGCTCGGCCTTCCAGGCCCAGTTCAAATGCACTGCCACGTGATGCATCCCTCTCCTCTCCAAGGTGGAATGATCATTCTTTCCATATGGAATTTTGGGAGCAAATGTCACATCTGTAGTTATTACAACTAATTTAGTGGTAGAGAGCAGTAAGAGCATTTTCTAGCTGCATAAACTTTAAAGTCTGTGCAAATTAATATTAAAGTCATGCCTGCTTCTAAGAGGATGACCTTGGGAACTTCATTTAATCTCTAGGTTTTAATTTCCTAATCAGAAAAAACAATGAGAATAGTAGAACCTGTTTTGGGAGTGGTTTCAAAGTATTAAATTAGACCCTGTATGTAAAATACTTTGCACAGTGGCTGGCATAAATATTCATTTTTATTTCTTTATAATTATCATCATCCCAGGAATCAACTAACCCACTAACAAGCCTGTCTTCTGAAGCATACTTGTAAGTATTATTAACTAAAAAAACATAAATGATTGTGCATATCACAAAGTGCACTATTTTACAAATGGTGATTCAAGAAATATTTATTGAGTGAATTAAATAATCAATCAATGTTTCATATTAGGCAAAACTGTTCTGATCTTTTCCCAAATAATCATTCAAAGTAAACATCTCTTTCTATCTTATAAACTACTTTACTAAAATGGAGCAATAATTTATAAGAGCCTTGCAGTAGTGAAATTCTTTTAGTATTTATTTGCTTTCACATATAATAAAACATTTTATAATACACACTACTAAGATGCAAGTAAGATATTTACATAGTATTCAATCAATCAAAAGAACATGAAATCTTGGAAACACTGATTTCATTAGACAAATTCTGAATTTTAAGTATCACATGTAATGAAAAATGAGTGTTAGTAACATTGATCTTAATAATGGAAATTGGCATTTACTTACACACTTTATGTGGCAAGATAATCATAATATTTGGACACCATTTTAAATGCATTCCTCTTAAATTCATTAAAACATAAAAGTAATTAAATTAAAAATATATGAACACTACTTTTGGTCAGTTGGGCAATGAATGATACAGCATGAAAAGACCTATTATGAAAAGCAACTGGTTTTTGGATGAAACATATTCTTAAAACACATCTGTGCTAATGGAATTAAGGGAGACACTGAAGGCCTCTCCTCCCCAAACAAGCAAATAAACAAAGCCAGACCAAAGAGCCTTGAGCACAGAGG
This sequence comes from Erethizon dorsatum, assembly GCA_028451465.1. NCBI lineage: Eukaryota > Metazoa > Chordata > Mammalia > Rodentia > Erethizontidae > Erethizon > Erethizon dorsatum. The sequence goes on along the minus strand of CM051830.1, from coordinate 56,623,247 downwards.
AGACATTAAAACAGCTTGGTCCAAGAGCAAACGCCAATGTCTACTCTGTAATTTGGAGTCTAGATTTGGGCCGGAGGTGGGTTGTTAGAGTTGAACCTGCTTTAAACTTGAAATATTGTGAATGGAGTGAAATGCCTAAGGCTCGCGACATCTCCAGGGTTCTGACGAGCGACAGCATAGTCATTCTGAAGTGAGGCTTCAGGCTCTCCACTGACCAGGGCTAACGATGTCTGAGCTCCGAGCCAAACATCACCAGGCACAGGAGCCAGCTGCCACCCAGAATGGGAATCATCAGGAAAGCAGGGACTTAAAGTTTTCAGAAGTCTTCAGATATTAGCAATTGTTTAATCAGAATATAAAGTATGTATGGGTTTTTCAGACTTTAATTGATGAAAATGATAAATTTATCATGTATAATAAGTTTTGAAATGTGGAATGGGTAAAAACCGAGGAAACTGAGATCACAAAAATAATCAAAAGAGGGCCAGTGAGATCGCTCAGTGGCACGGGCGCCTGCCTGGCAAGTGCAAGGTCCTGAGTTCGACCCCTGGTACCCACCAAAAAAAAAAAATCTAAAGAGCCAATCAAAAATGACCACGCAAATTTAAAAGACAACTATGTCAAAGCTTCAGATCATCAGAAATAAAAATATGGTATTTGAAATTTAAAAATAAAACAAATGGTTGGGCCAGTGAGATGGCTCAGCGGTGCAAGAGCCTGTGTGGCAAGCGCAAGGGCCCAAGTTTGACTTCCGGAACCCACATACGAAAAAAGGGCCGGTGATATCGCTCAGTAGCGTGGGCGCCTGCTGGCATGCAAGGTCCTGAGGTTGACCCCCGGTACCCACAAAAAAATAAATAAATAAATAAAATAAAAAATAAAAAAAATAAAATAAATGGGTGGGTTAAGTTGTAAGATACAGATTAACAAAATAGCATATTGAAGGCCTGAAAAATTACTCATAATAATATGGTTTAGAGAGGAAAGATAGAAAATATTTTTAAGTGAAGTGATATGGAGGAAAACTGTGAGTGTCTAACATTTGTCTAATTAGTGTCTTCAGAGGACAGGATAGAGAGAAAAAGGGAAAATTAGACTTATAATTATAGTATTAAGCATTTTCCAGAAATGAAAATAAAGTAAGAATTCATAGGTATACTAAAATAAAGAGAAATAGAAACAGTACAAAATTACAAAAACAAAAGATGGCTTGAGGTTAAAAAAAAAAAAAAAGAAAAAGAAGTTCACCTGCACAGGAACAAAAGTTAAACTAATACAAGATTTCTTAAAGACCCAATGGATGTCTGAAAAAAAGTGAAATGATATTTTGAAATTCATGGGACAAAATAAATATCAATCTAGAATTCTGTACCTAGCAAATGTCTTTGCAACTAATTTAGGAATATTTTAACAATATTAAATCTCTGATCCAGGAATAGGAAATATTTTTCTTTTTTTGTTTTTTTTGTGGGTACCGGGAGTCGACCTCAGGACCTCGTGCTTGCCAGGCAGGCACGTACGCCGCTGAGCCATCTCACCGGCCTGGAAATATTTTTCTTATATAGGTCTTTTAAAATTTCTTTTAATATATTTTTTGTGATTTTCAGACTATATTTAAAAAAAAAATAAATCACCAACAGAGTGAAAAGAAAACCCACGGAGTGGGAAAAAATTATAGCCAGCTGTCCCTCAGACAAAGGACATATCTAAAACATATAAAGAATTGAAAAAAATCAGAACCCCCAAATTCAAACACCCAATCCAAAAATGGGCATCTCAGATGAAGAAATACAAATGGCAAATAAATATATGAAAAAATGTTCAAGATCACTGGTCATTCAAGAGAGGCAAATTAAAACAACACAGAGATTTCATCTCACTCCAGAAAGAATGGCTACCATCAAGAAATCAACCAATAACAAATGCTGGAGGGGCTGTGGGGAAAAAGGAACCCTTCTTCACTGTTGGTGGGAGTGTAGACTGGTGCAACCACTGTGGAAATCAGTGTGGAGATTCCTCAAAACCTAGGATTGGAGGTCCCATTTGACCCAGCTATTCCCCTTCTGGGTATCTTCCCAGAAGAATTAAAAACATCATACCACAGCGATATATGTGCACCCGTGTTTACAGCAGCACAATTTGTAATAGCCAGATCTTGGAAACAACCCAAATGCCCATCAACTGAGGAATGGATAAAAAAGATGTGTTTTTTTTTTTTTTAATATAATGAAGTACTATTTGGCCATAAAGAAGGATAGACTGGAGACTTTTATAGGTAAATGGATGCAACTTGAGACCACACTCATAAGTGAAATAAATCAGACCCATATGTGTAAACATTGTATTGTCTCACTAGTGTGAGAAGCTGAATGAGTAAATAAGATCCAAATGGTACAACAGATATTGTGAATTGGGAAGAAACTGCTCAAAAGAAAAGAGAAACTGATGGGGGAAAAGGGAAAGGAAGGAAAAGAAAAGGGAATATATATATATATATACACACACAAGATAGTTAAGATAGTTATACAGCTAGTTTCTCTTAGTTTATTGAAAAGAAAGATTTGTGCTAATATTGTCTGGACATTATTTCATGCCTGTATCTTGAACTCTGAGTAACTACCATGAAGATAACAATGTGCAATGTATTAATTATTGTTACTTTCCTATTATCCTTATTTGAAACTCTGTTTTATTTTATTTCTATTTTTCTTCTTCTCTTCAACATAAAAAAAAAATTCCTAAGATAGTTTGTTCGTTTTTGATGCTATTATAAATGGAACGGTTTTCTTAATTTTATTTTGTTTGTTCATTTCTAGAGCACAATACCGAAATACTTTCCAACTTTTGTCTACAGGTTCAAGTCAATCCTTATGAATATCCCAGGTGAGACTTTTCTAGAGGAAAATGTTGACAAGCTTTTCCCAAGTTTCACTGGGAAATTCAAGAGAACCAGAATTACTAAAACAATCGTTTTTTTAAAAAAATTGAAATTAGAAGACTCACACTTTCTGTTTCAAAACTTACTACACAGTTCAGTAATCAAAACATCATAGTATTGGTATAGATTAATGGAATAGAATTGAGAGTATAGAAATAAACCTTTGTGTTTATGGTTAACTGATAGACCAGGGTACCAAGATAATGAACACAAATGTTTTCAAGTAGTGGTATTAGAACATCTCGTTATCCACATCCAAACAAATGAAGCTGGAGTAACCTCATGGTAAACATAAAAATTTACTGACAATGTATTGTGTACCTAAAAATAAGAATTAAGGTGGTACAATGATGATTACACAAGAAATTTTCAAAATTTTATAACTTCGGATTATACAATGATTTCTTAGTTATGACCAAAAGCAAAAGCAGCAAAAGGAAAAATAAGGTAAATTGGAAGTTAGCAAAGTGAAAAAGTATTGAACTTCAAAGGACACCATCAAGAAAGCAGGAAAAAAACCCCAGAGACAATATTCTCGATATCTAATGTGACACTTAAATCCAATATGTATAAAGAACTCTCAAAACTCAAAGATAAAAAGACAACACAATGTAAAAATTCAGAAAAGTTTCTAATAAAATTTATAAATATATATTTCTCAATGAAAATATGCAAATGACCAATAAGCACATGAAAAAAATACTCAATGATAGTAAACATTAGGGAAACACAAATTGAAACCACATTACACCTATGCATTGAACTAGAATTAAAAATATGTGACAATACGTGACAACGATATGTGACGTGATGATGTAGACAAATGAGAGCCCTCATACACTGCCAGTGGAGTTACAGGATGACGCAGACACTGCACTCTGAAAACTAGTTCGGAAGCTCCTCAATATAGCAAACACGGCCACGTGACCTAGGACGTACACTGAATGATTAATGCCCAAGAGGGTTGCTGTGTGCAACTCTTGTAGATGAATGTGTCCAACTTGTACATGAATGTTCTTAGTGTCATTATTCCTCATAGCTAAAAGGTGAAGATAACTGAAATATCCATCGACACGTGAAAGAATTCAATAATGTGGAATACCCAGAAAGTAGAATTTTTTACCACAGGAAAGAATGAAACTTGGTACAATGTCAGTGTGCCTTGAAAATATATACTAAATCAAAGGAGCCAGACATGAAAGCCCATTTGTTCTAAGATTCCATCTGTATAAAATGTACAGAGTAGGCAAAAAAGAAATTACTAGCACTGGGAGCTAGGTGAGGATAGATATAGGATTTGTTTCTGTAGTGATGAAAACATCCTAAAATTAGTGGTAGGATTTCACATATGTAGTAAAAGTGACTGAATTGTACATTTTAAATAAAGTGAATTTTATTGCACATGAATTACATCTTAATAAAGCTGTTATCAAAATATGCATGACACTTGACATTTACACACTGGTTGAATAGTTCACGCTATTAAGGAATCATTTAAGAAAATTTAGATGAGATAATGGTACCTAGGTATGCTTTAAAACAGAATCAGCTATAAACTGATTATTGTTGAAAAAGGTTGCTAAACACGTTTTCAACTTTTGAAGAAAGTAGATTCCTAAATTTTTCCTGAAAAAGGGAAAAACTCCAAAAGTAACCTGTAGATAATATAAAAGCATGAAAAAGACTTTAATTCCCAGAGACTTCTTAGAAATAATAAAAAAACTAATAAGTTGTGCATATATTTAGTTCAACATGCAATACATCCATTGTATTTCAATACTGAGGATAACCTCAGTATTGAATACAGTGTGAAAATACAGTGTGAAATGTAGGAGAATAATGTTGTCTAATATTTTGTGCAAAAAAAAAAAGTTTTAAAAATGTAGTTTTTTGATTTAGTTGCAAAGTTGTATTGTCTTTAATGTAAAATACTGACCACTAATTAATGGAATTACCTCATTATAACATAAAATTCATGATAGAAAGTAAAAACTTGTCTAAAATACTGCTACCTTTCTTGTGAAAGTTAGCATGAGTGCCAAAAAATATATAAGATGCTATTCCCTGAACAATTGACACCAGATATTCACATATTTATCCTTCTGAGTATATGAACCTGAACAAAGGGAAAATTTCCAATAAAAATATTTGATTCCTCATATATTAGTTGTGTCATAGAACTTAGTCATTATCTTTTTCTCCTTTATGATATTGTAGTTCCAGTTAGAAATGCTATTAATCTGACATAGGAATGAGTTATTGTTTCACTGGAGATGAAAGCTAGATTAAAAAGTAGACTTTAAAATACTCTTAAGCCACACCCAATACAACCAAATTATTCTTTTATCCCCCATATACGAACTTACTTCTTTGTTCTATGAAAATTGTTGTGTTTTAATGATTTAGAATAGCATGTCCATCATAAGATACCTCTGCCATTGTGATGTAGAAAATGTTAATAGCCTAAAATGGAATAATAGCCAACAGAAAACCACAACTAGATAATGCAGTTTGTATTTTCAGATATTGTTTGTGAATCCACATTTTAATCAAGAATTATAATTTTTCATGTGAGAAACTCATGAATTCTTGTATTGATATTTAACTTTTAACTTGCCCTTATATAGCCTTTGAGAATGTAATTATAGGGTCTGCCACTAAAAAATGAAAGCTAACAAGATTGAATTATCTCTTTGAGTAACTCTATGAAATATTTGGAAGAATTAAGTGATAGATTTATTTACTATGCAAAAGATAACTGTTTATTAATGGAGAAACTTCCTTCCTCAGAGCTAAAATACCAAGGACAGCACAAGATTATTTACATAACTCATAAATATGACAATACCAATAAAATTTATGTATGTTATAGAGATTTTGACAATTCATACCTATAACTGCATAACCTATGGAATCTGATGCTGAGGCATATGAAATTTTAAGAAATTTTCAAAATCATGAAAACCTTCAGTGGTAAGATTAACAATGCATTTATGTATACTACTTATTGTTAACAAATCTATTATTAACATGTTAAGCCTGATTTTCCCAATATTTATTGAAGCAAGACTAGAAAGGCAGTACAGCATCTTATTATTTATTTAACGCACACTGCTTTAAAGAGTTCAGGCCCTTGCACAGACAAATGCTTTGGTTCTGGACTACACTATCTGATTCAGGATATTTGGGCAAAATAAACAGCAAAACTGCATTTTAAATAAATTTCCCTGTTAATCATTTTATACCCTTGCATAATATATGAAAGTAATGGCCATAGGGATAGCACTTTTGAGATTCCTCCATTGCTTTAAGGAATCTAGGTGCAGCTACTTATCAAACAATGAAACTCAGTGTCTTATGATGCGAAGACAGTGAAATGAAAGTATCTATTCCAGCTCTGGCAGATTTACTGTTTGACCTTGAACGAGTCCTCTCCCTTCTCTGGGCTTTAGTTCCCTCATGTGTGGAAGAAACATTAAGACAGATGGCTTCCAATGAGCTTCCAGTTCCATCCTTCTATGGAAATGCGGTGTGCAAGATCACACAAGCTCCTTCCAGGTTAAGGTCAGGAAATGCAAGGCTCCACCACACTTATGGGCATATTTAATTCCCATTCTCATTTCAGTGGAAGATTTATTATGCTTTTAAATTTATAAAATTTAGAAAGATGACATATGTGAAGATATACATATTAAGAGAAATAACACGGTCATGAATCAGGGCAAAGCTTTCATTTCTGCTGCATCTATCATCAGTCTAAAATACAGTTTCAGACCTTGGTTACTTTGCAATATGCCACACAAACTTTGGAGCAGTAACTAAGAAATGGTGAAAGTTCTTTGTTGAAGAACATGGCTTGCTATGAGCTCTTCGTCTCCAGGACCAGTTATACGTATTATTTTTCTACACAGAATCTACGAGAAAAAAAAAAAACTTTACATTAAAACATCCACCTAAATATATATTGCATTCTGTAAGCAGGATGATTTGGAAATGAAGTACACAAATATTTAAAAACGAAACAAAATTCTTTCAATCACTATGTCATTAGATTTCACCTTGCATAACAGATAGAAAAAGTAATGTGATATGGGGTTACTGTAAGAAATCTTAGAAAAAGCAATGTGATATGAGGTTACTGTAAGATATCTTTGAAAAATATCAAGCAGCTGGGATGACCCAGGTACCAGGTGATCGGGATGGCACCCACATGATCACGTCTTTCGTTATCATCTGTTCAGTATCTATTGTGAAGGACTCCGCAGCTGAGATCTGTACTTACTCACATCTCTCCTTTGGTTTCAGAACTTTGTGCAAGTTTACACACGTGGGATCAAGGCTCTACAGAAATAACTACTTTGGCTCCAGGAAGGAGTCTGGCTCATTCACTAGTCGAGTTTGCCTGCCTTTCCAGAAAGAGGCTTTGGAAGTGGCCCTTCGCTCTTCACTGGAGATCAGCAGTGCTTCCGGTCTTTTCCTTCGCCTTCCTCATAGTATGACATTAAATTCCCACTCGCAGGCTGGTGAACATCTTCTGAATTTGAATGTGTTGGGTAAGGTGTACAATTTCCCAAACAGTTCCCAGAGTCTTGGAAATATTCTGTGCACATCTTTTAGCCCTGTATTTCTACATTTGTTTTCTTTTATTGGATTTCAAGTTTACACTAGAGTATCAGAATAAAAAAAAAAAAATCATGCCTCATGTCTATTTGTGCTTTGGCAATATACACTTGGCTTTTTGTTTTCAGTTTGTAGAGTCAGAAATTTCCATGTTAAATCAATGAGAAGTGTCTGATGTTTCTCTTTCTATTCATACATTTCTCACTGACACTCTCTGGAATTACTCTGCCGAATTCCTGATTTTCCTATGGTAATTTTTTTATTTTTTTTTATACTTTTCAATACTTATTTCTTCTTTTATGTTGAATAATTCTTAATTATTCTTAATCCACCCTGACACAAGAGGAACCAGTACAAGTAAGACATAGTGAAACACAACTTTGATTCCAGCATTCAGGGAGGTTGGGGCAGGAAGACTGTTGCTTTGAGCCCAACCTGGGCAATTTAACAACTGATTGAAAACTTATCTCAGAATAAAAAAATGTTTAAATGCCAAAAAAAAAAATAATAAGTCACTTACAGACGTGAAAAGTCAAAAGTAACAATGAGGTTTGCAGTACAAGCAACTTGTATTATGTAAACTCATAATAGCTCTTATAAGTAAAATATTTTAAAATGTTAGTTCATATATATGTGCGTTTGTCTGCATATGTGTATTTCTCGCTCATACAATAGTACAAAGAAAGTGTTCTGCTATTGGGGATTGCAATGTTTTTCTGTCCTAAATTGTCGTTTAGGGATCAAACCAGGAGACAGCGACCTCCCATCCCGCCCGCACATGGGGAACAGAGCAAAGACAGCATGTACGCCTCTTGCTGATTTTAACTGGGAAGTGAGCTATGACCCTACCCGTCTTTTCTTGGAGGAGACCAGTTGTATGGCTCCGTCTAGCTGCAAAGGAGTCCAAGAATTGTACTCACTCTCTAGACGAATGAATCTTAGCCGCAATGGACAGCAGCTGGGACAGGAGAACAGTTTTTGGTGGGTAACCAGCTGTTTTTCTACTTAGCAGAGATGAATGAGAGATTCATATTAAATGCATGACTTTACAGTTTCTACTATTCTTAGCTAGATTTTCTTTAATCTAAAAGAAAAGATCTTTTTGTAATCAAAGATTTGATCTTTTGTAATCAAATGCTTATTTTCCTTTATTAAGAGGAATGGCACATTCCTATAACAAAATACCCGTAACTCAGAGCATTTCTTATAGTTTGGACCATTTATAACCTCTCCGAATTTGGGAATACTGTAACATTTTATTTAGACATTTAGGAAAAACTAAGCACTGTGGGCCTTTATTATTTCTTTTTAAGTACTCATTAATTATCTACCCAGCTTTATATGCTCTTCCATCACGAGATGGTGAAAGTGATAAAATATGCTATTTATTGCATGAGAATTTTCTGAGTTATTTCTTTTTTTCTTTTCTTAGTTTTTCTTTGCTTAGTTATAAGGTGAGACTAATAATGTCTTCTCTAACACACTCATACTGAGACTTATAACAAACATCTTAAAAGTTTATCCTTTGTAGCATAAACAAAATCACTCCATATTATTTTGTCTATTTAAGAACTTAGAGAGAGACAGAGGAAGAGAGAGAGAGAAAAAGAGAGAGAGGAACAATATGAAGGAAGAGGAGGAAAAGGAGGAGAAGGAGAAGAAGATGAAAGAGGGAAGGAAGGGAGGGAGGGAGGAAGGAAGGACAGAAGAAAGGAAGGAAGGAAAAGGAAAAACAAAATGAGACCAGAAGCTCTGTCCTAAACCTGGATTTCTACAGCACTGCCTAGATAGTACCTTACATTGAGTAGAGAAATGCCATTTCCCTATTGAATGGAATTATATACATCACAGTCAAATATGTAATTTGAATGTATGTAATGGTGATGGGTAAGTGTAATGTGTGTGTGTTTGTTCTCATATAGAATTGTACAGAAAGTCATCTTTGCTCTGATAGGAGAAATCAGAGCAAAGACTGTGCTTTCCGAAATTCTTTAAATTATGGCAATAATTCTACAAATTTACTTGCAAATTACAGAATAAACATTGGTATGAATACAGAAGAATAAAAGACAAGTTAAAAATGAAATATTTTGATTCTCTATTTTGGACAAATTTTATTTTTAAATTTAAATTTAAAATTAAATGTCTCAAATATGAAAGTTATTTTGCATTGAATTATGCAGTCTTATAAATTATTGAAAATCTTAATGACTCATAAGTTAAAAAGCTGTTAACGTGTAAGTTCTACTGAACTACGGAAATCGTAAAGATATTCTCATATAATCATTACTGAAGTCTTCCCTAAAAACATCTTTTTTTCAGAGGGCAAAATGAAGTAGCAATTTATAATCCACTTTAATTATATAAAGATAAGCAGAAACTTTAGTTATTTTGCATCAGAAAGATTTTCTGAGGAATATTTTGAATGCATGATCTACAAAAATATTTAAAAGATTTCATGCTATGGAGATACTCATTGTTTGCTCGGTTTCCTTTTGAAATATTTCATTAGATTATAATAGCAAAAAATATGAATGCTTCATCCTTTCAAAGTAAACTTTTTGTTATTCTCAAAGAAAACCTGAATGAACATAATATTTTTAATTAATTTAAAATTTGTTTTCAATTTTGTGCTTTCTCTTTTATGTCACCACTCCATGCACAGATACAAGCATAAATACATTTACCATCTTATGGCAAAATAATGACAATATCTGAGTAATGAGTGAATGGAAGTTAAGTACTCCTTTCCCCACCATACTTTAATTCCTCAGTGGGTTTTGCAAAAGAACATAGAGCCTATGTAACAGACACAGAGGTAAAAGAGTGGCTATTTTAAAATCTTTGTTCAGTATCTTTTCAGATTTCCTAGCACATATGATTTGTTACTTCTACATTTCAGAGCACGTGACATTGACTTAAAGATTTTCTGAGAAAAACATGTAGTCTCCAAATTTGGATGCAAATATTTTGTACAAAAAGATGAATTTCTACTCTATAAAAAGTAAAAAAAAAAAACCTATTTAAATAAATCATTTATCTTTATAAGATTATTTTATTTTCTTATAATAAGAAACTATGAGCTCAAATTTGTATTAGATAAGTAATTTAATGATCACTAAATATTGAATGATAAAGAAGCTACTTTTTACTATTACTCTCAATTATAGCTCTATCAATTTAAATGACAGTTACTAATGTGTCATTTAAAATTAATGGCTTAGCCAGTGTTTCTTAATTATTCTGAGATTGATGTTTCCCAAGGTACTAGTAGCTGGAGAAAAATATATCTTGAGACATTTTATGAGTAGAGTTGAAAGCAAATTATGTCAAGAAAGATTTGGATAGACATTTAGTATCTTTTATGTTAAGAACATAGTGTCACCAATTATTTGGTGTTGAATAAATTAATAAAAATTCACACATACTTTTAGAAAAGAAAAACACCCACAACCTGAATCAAATAGTTTGAAATCGAACCTGGCAGTTGAAATAAGGGACATACCAGTTAAAAATTACATAATTGCAAAATATGCATAATTTATTTTATTTTGCTCACACAAGAAAATCTGCACAGGACAAAAATTGATCAACTAAGAAATTAAATGCTTGGAGAGTTAATGTTTAGAAAAAGATGCCGAAAGAGAAAATGTTTCTGGCTTTCTTCACTGAACTCAATGTGGAGGGGCCGTAGAATCAGGAGGCATTTTTTCTGAACCGAAACTATGAGAAGGTCTTTGTGGAGAGAGAAATTGTTAGAAAAGACCTGTGTGCCACCGAGGGTCTGGGTAACCAGGGGATTATCACACATTCTCAAAAGCAGTACATTTATGATTACTAAATCAGAGTAAGAAGCTACAGTATGATATGCATGTGTAAAGAAAAATGAAAAATAAGGTAAATTTTCATAGACATGGGTGAGAAAAATGGAAGAAAATGTCTGTATAATGCGAGCAACAAAAGAGGAAAAATGTAACACAAGTAATAATAGAAAACAATGATTAAGAACTTTCCAAATTGAATGTGCCAAATTGAATAGTACCAAACAGGAAGGGAGGACAAAAAAATGACAATAACAATAAAATTAATATGCATTTCATAAAACCTTACACAAAGCAAAAGGAAAACTCTAGATTCCCAGAAGGAAAAAGCAGACCACTTGAAGAAGAAAACAAAGTAAATATGACATCAGACTTTTCAACAGCAATACCTGAGGGAAGAAGATGATGGGCATTTGACTTCAGAGTTAAGGAAACACAACTTTAACTTCAAACTTGGAACTTTGTATGAAACTAAAATATTTAAGTAAGTGGTTATATGATCTCAGGTAACAAAATCCTCAGAAATATCATGCAAAAATTTACTCTGAAGAAACAATTGTGGAGGAAATACTTTATTCTGTGAATTTAGTCAAATGTTCTTTTATTCAGCTAAGGATTTCACAGTGGTACTTAACCCACAGATGTTATCTTCAACATGGCAGGCACTGGGCTGTGAATGGGAGTGGAGGTGGTGACTAGAGATGAGAGGGAGGTGACCTAATTTGTTCTGATGACAGAGGGAAGATGGATGTGCAGTAAACGGTTCAAGTTAAGAGGCTGCAAGTGACAATTTTCGTGTGAGTTCTGATATTTAAGAATAACTATCCTGGAGCTAAGAATAAATACACCTCTCAAGCCCAGGTCGGAAGAGCTGCCTGATCCGAGAGGCAGGCCTGCAGGAGGTGATCCAGTGTCCCACAGACAGGCATGAGGTCCCCCTCCATGCGAGCCCTCTGTCTCTGAGTGCAGAAGGCGCCTTGCAGAGCAAAACGGTGAAAGCCTTCTGCCACATAGGTGCAACGTTCTGCACCAATGCAAAGAAAAGATCTTCACTGCTGAAAGAGGGGCAGCCACGCCTAGGAAAAACCCTGCCTGACCTGCCTTCAGACTCCAAGCTTGGAAAAAAGGAGAAACCTTTTGACGCTGCCACAGGCTTGCACTGGACAAAATGAAGAAGCAGTGATGAGGCAGTGGGACGGCCTGGAAAACCCTCCGGCGCCGAGCGCCTTACATGGGAGCACAGCACAGCTGTCTCCATTTCTGGACAACTTTGAATTCTGTTTTCCACTGAAGGGTATAGCAAGGATGCACCAAGCTTAATTCCAAGTACTGCCTAGATTGGCTCAACCGCCCATACCAATGGTCTACCAGAAAACGTGGTGACTATACTTGTGAATCTAAATACTATCCATCTAAGTTTCTATTGCCTTTACACACAATATCAGTATCCAATAATCAAGCAAAGCTTACCAGATAAAAACAGCAAGAACAACAACAATGAGATTATCAGTAATCAGAACCAGAAAAAAGATTATCCTGACATTAGAACCATTAGAAGTGTACAAGTAAGTATGATTAATATATTAAAAGATCTACTTTGAAATGTAGGCAACATGCATGGAAAAATGGGATTTACGTAGAAATAAAACAACAGCAACAAAACGCCAGTTAAATGAATGCTCAAAATAAGAAATAGCATATCAGAGATAAAGAACCATTGCTAAGGAATTTTTCGGTATACTTGACTCAATTGAGTAAAGAATCAAAAAATCTGAAGTTAACACCATAGAAATCATGCAAAACAAAATCCCAAGTTAAAAAAAAAGAATAGCGAAAAACAACACAAAGCATTCAAGACCTGTGAGGCAACGTCAACTGGTCTCCTATATGTGCCTTTTAGAAGTAGAAAAAAAGAAAATAGGGAAGGAGGAATTGAATAGATAACAGTCACAATTTTCCAAAATTGAAGAAAGGAAAAAAATGGCAAAAAAAGATCCTGAGAGATCCTTCAAGCTTATAAGCACCCAATAAAACACACTTATGTACATTATAGTCAAACATATGAAATCCAAATGAAGAGACTACTTTGAAAGTTGCCAGAGGAAAAAAATAATATCGTACGCAGAAAAAAATAGTTAAGATTAATGAGAAGTTTATGTTTAGAAACTATGCAGGCCAGAAGCAAACAAGAGCCATTTTTAAAGTAAAAAATGAAATTTTAAATTATCTGCCTGTAAATTTTTATATCTAGTAAAAATGTTCTCTAAAATGAATGGAATTTTTTCTATATTAGTTAAAAATGATAATGTGGAAAAAATTGTAAAAGTAAAATCAGGGTCAAATAAACATTTTTAAATATTCAATAGCAGAATACATTGCCAGAAAGCATGTAGATTATGACATAGAAAATTCTTTTTCAGAAAAGATAAAAATGTTTAAAATTAAAAAGACTAAAAATACCAAATGCTTCTAAGGAGGTAGAGCTACTAGATATTTCATATGCTTCTGACAGAAATATAAATGTGTGCAGGCACTTTGTAAATAGTTTATTACTTTCTTACAATATTGAAGATACAATTACCCTACAACCCAGAAATGGCAGTTCTAGGTATTTACTCAAGATAGAAGTAGGGATGTGGGGCCCGTGAGATAGCTCAGCGGCATAAGTGCCTGCCTGGCAAGCACGAGGTCCTGAGTTCAACTCCCGGTACCCACATATGAAAAAAGGGCCGGTGATATCGCTCAGCGGCATGGGCGCCTGCTGGCGTGCGAGGTCCTGAGTTCGACCCTGGTATCCACAAAAAAAAAAAAAAAAAAGGAGTAGGGATGTGTATTGCACCTTATTTATAATAGTTAGAAACCAGAAATAACCCGAATGTCTATAAACTGGTGTATTAGATAACAAATTGTCATACATTAGCACACAAGAATACTACCTGATTGCAAGCGCGAGGGCCCGAGTTCGACTCCCGGATCCCACATACAAAAAAAAAAGGGGCCGGTGATATCGCTCAGCGGCACAGGTGCCTGTTGGCGCGTGAGGTCCTGAGGTCGACTCCCTGGTACCCACACACACACAAAAAAGAATACTACCTGGCATTAAAATAATTATACATATATAGATCTCATAAGTATTAGGTTAAAAACTAAAAGCTACAAAGCTACTTGGATTCACACATGTAACATATGTTTTAAAAGAAATCAAAACTATGGAATCAGAAACCACTTTAATGGTTGCTAGAGGCTGTGATTTATTACTTACTCCACAAAATTTTTAGAAGGATATTGCTTAATTTCTAAATATTTGATGACTTTATATTTTGGTTGTTGATTTCTGTATTACTTCTGTCATGATCAAACCCCTTGTGGGAGTTCAGTATTTTAAAATTTGGTGTTTCTTGGCTTCATATCAATTTTTGCTAGTGTTCCATGTGTATGTGAAAAATGCATTTTGCCATTTTTATTTACAGTGATTTATATATGACAATTAAGTGAATTTTATTCATCATATTTTTTCAAGTGTGCATTAGAACACATTGCTTCTTTTGTCAGCTACTGACATATGTGTGATAAACATTAAAATATGAGTGAATTTGCCCCACTTTTTATATCTGTTATTTCTCACTTTATATGTTTTGAGGTCATGCTGGCAAATAAAAATAAATTTAGGATTGTAATATCCTAAGTACTGGATTGAATATTTTATCTTGATAAATAGTCTTCTTTATTTTATTAATGCTTTCTTATCTTACAGACAACTTTGTTAATAATAAGTCCCAAACAGATTCAATTTGCATGGCATATTCTTTTCAATCTTTTTACTTTTCATACTTCTGTGTTCTTATATTTGAAGTGTATCCTTCCTCTGTAAACATCAGTTTTTTATTTAAAAAATATTCAAAATATTGACCTTCTAATTGGATATTTATCCCATCTATACGTAATATAATATTCATATATTTGACATTTTTTTTTTTAAGTGTGGGTACCGGGGGTTGAACTCAGGACCTTGCACTTGCCAGGCAGGCACTTATGCCGCTGAGCCATCTCACTGGCCCTGACTTTTAAATCTACCATTTTACAATATCTTTTCTTGCTTTCACAGTGCTGCTTTTTTTTTTTACACTCTTTGTGTTTTCTTTTTTTTTTTTTTTACAGCGTTAGTTATTTTATAATTTCTCATTTTCTACTGGTTTATTGGTGTTACTTGCTTTCATTATTCTTTTAGTCATTAGCTTAATAATTAAAACATACCTTCCCAACTTACAAAAGTATGAGATTGTTACTATTTCTCAGACTGTAGGACTTTAAAAAACATTCAGTGCATTTATATCATTCAAGCTTACCACAATTTTTGTGTAGTTTACTTTTTTATATATTTTAAACCTCAAAGACATTATTGTTGTTCTCTTTTTGAAGACAATATTTGTTTGGAATTATACATATATTTACACACACACATATATGTATTATAAAAGCATACACATTTTGCTCTTCATTCCCTCTTGCATCTTTTCCATACCTGCCTATTTTCTAAAATTACTGAGTGGTCACGATTCTTTACAGATACAAAGATCTCTTGAGCTCTGGAGACTGCTGCCTTCCTCTAGTGAGGATTTAGCCTGATTACCAGGGGAGGTTAAAGTAGAAGAGAGTCCTATTAACCCTCTCACAGGTGGAGTTAATTTGAAACTGGGCATGAATTATGTTACTCTACCTCAGTTCATCAGAATAGCCTCATAATTTGCCATTTTCTAGAATAAACTTTCTTACCAGGTATCTAATTCTTTGTTTTACCGGGAAAACCTGCAGCAGGTTGTTACTATCAAATAATATTGACAATGTCAATGCAAATCAATAATACGTGGTTATAATTAAGATTTTTCTCTATGTACAAGACAGGTCGGTATGATTTGACTTACTAAATACTATATCAGAAATTAGAAAATGTATACAAATTTAAAGCCTTGATGCAGAAATATGAACAAACGAGTGCCTTAACACAATTGTAGAATTAATGAAATTCACATGCAAACAGGATAGGTTCATAACCCAAAATGAGATTTAGTGGAGACTACAAAATTATAATTGGGGAAGCATTTAGAATTGGACAACTTGGAATTAAATTCTGCTGTAACAAAATATAACTAAAGAATGGTCACAGTCTCTTACTTCTGTCATGATGTAACTCCATTTACCAATTACAAGTGTATGAGTACTGAACTATACAATTATATCTAATTATAGCAATAGTTAGGTATGGAGCATGGTGTTGTTTACATAGGGATTAAAGGGTGGTGTGAAAATGTTGCCTGCATTATAGATAGAAACAGAGATGGAAAAACAGAGTTTAGTGTGTACAGATTGAAACTAGGAAAACCAAACCAATATTCACTAAAGTATGTAAGTTTGCTCCTATACTGATAGGGAGGAAATATGTCAGAGGAATGCCTGTTACTCAAGATTTAATTAACATTAATTCATGTGTTATTATTGGCATAGAAAAATATTAAAAATGTCCAATTAGATAGGTATATACCACAAGATTTGAAAACTGTCTCTTACAAATTAAGTTTCCTGTGTATCTTGTCATGAATATCCTATAATTAAACTTTCATAATGGATAATGAACTTGGTGGGATATATCTGGCTCATAGTAGAAATATTACTTGAGAAGGTAGCACTCATCTATTGAGCCTAGTTTAACCTATAAGAATAATACACCACACAAGGATGGCTATGCACACAAAATACACTGGGCTATGAGGAAAAAGTTCAAGGTAAAAGGTTCAGACTACCAAGCCTCTAAACTTTTGCTACATTAGAAAAATTAAAGAAAAACTAAAAAAAGAAAGCTAGAAGAGCTGAAATAACTGTAACATTTTGAAGCATTTTGAGAAAAAGCTGCTACAAATAATAATTTGTAGAGCTTTTATATCATGACCTCGAATCCTTATTTGTGACTAACCAAAAATTTGCTTTAATTCCTTACTGCGGGGGGGGGCTCTGGCCACAGGAGCGTTTGAAGTGAATGTGAAAAAGGAAGCGACTTCGTGGACGAGCGTTCAGCACCCCTGGAATGCGTGGTC
Organism: Erethizon dorsatum; assembly: GCA_028451465.1. Taxonomy (NCBI): domain Eukaryota; kingdom Metazoa; phylum Chordata; class Mammalia; order Rodentia; family Erethizontidae; genus Erethizon; species Erethizon dorsatum. The sequence continues at coordinate 56,605,779 of CM051830.1, read as the reverse complement.
AGCGTTGAGAGCAGGATGTGCAGGGCAGCAGTCAGCAGCACGGAGAGCAGTTTGTTCTCAGATGTTTGCTTCGGCCGTTGTGTCCTCCTGCCCCATAAGACCACTTAAACTAGATCGCCGCGTGTCACATCACAAACCACCCCGTTCTTCCTGTCCCCTGACCAAAACTCCCATATAAGTGTTGCAGACGCTTTTCTTCTACATCTTTGTTCTCATGTCCTTGATTACAAATAAACACCTGCGGCCATCCCAGCCCCGCTGGTTCCCTGAAGCCCTGGTGTGCTGAAGCAGCAGCCCCTCTGGGCCTCTGGGCGAGGGCACTGACGCTCTGTCTCTCAGCAATCTTTCTCGTCCTCTGCACAGCCACGGTCACGCACTGTGACAGTGTATCACTCGTACACTTTCTTTCTGTTACTTTTTGTGTTTGGTGCTGGGGATTTAGTACAGGGTCTCGTACATGCTAAGCGGCAACGGCAACGTATCACTGACTTAGACCCCCAGAGCCACCTGGTATATTTTCAAAGGCCACTCAGCTAAAGCAAGTATGTTTCTTAATCTTCTAATTCATTCTAACATCAAACATTACTTCCCAAGGTATGCAAATTTGGACTACATATGAAACACTAAAAACAGTTCAAAAAGAAATCAGCAACACTACAATGCAAATTGCACAGAAAAACAACTATGAAATAGTATAAAAGATGATCATGAGAAATTAAACTTAATCTAATCTTACCGAGGACTGTTAAAGACTGACTACTCATGTGTACCTTCAAGTAGAGGCACTATCAGGGTAACTGCAAGATACGAACAAAGGATGACGAAAATCAGGATGTTAGAGCCAACTTTAAAGAAACTACTGATGCAAACTGAATAGCTACTGATTATTTACTAATTATAGCATTATGTATAATAAAAATAGTTTTAATTTCACAAAATATTATTGAAAATTCACTGCAGCATTTTAGCTACTTGTGGGCCACCCACCTGTATTCTGATTTATTTCCTCAATAATAAAATTAGTGACTCTGTTCTTGTGAATTGGCCTGCTCTTTAAGTATGATTTTTTAAAATTTTCCCATTACCTACAAAGGACAGTTGCCACCTAGGTTTTTAGTTAATAGTAGGAAGAAAATTAGTTCAGTTGTGTGACTCTCTCAACTCTTTCTCCTGTGACTGCTTCTGAGTCTCAATGGCTCAAGGAACAAACACTAAGGAGAGCTGGGACATTAAAAAATGGGGAGCGCATTCGGTCAAATATCCTAATACTATATTAATGTTCAGCTGTGAACTGTCAGATCCATTTATGAAAGTCTCTATAATTTCAATTTGTCAACTTTTCAAGACCTTTGTGTGTCGTTACATGTGCGTGGCTTGTGAGATGTTTAAAGTATATTTGTAAATAATTGCTATGTTTGTCTATCGAGCTTCACTCCAACAATCATATGCTTTCATAAAAAGTTCTAAATATTGCAAAAAAAAAAATTCCCCTTAAATAGCAAATCCCAAAAGACATTGTGGTTCAAGGCAAGGATTGGGTCGCTGGAACGTTTGTAACGTGAAAAAGAAATGGGTTTTGTATTAAGCTCATCTAATAACTTGAGCAATCACTCCTGGGTGATCTGCTAGAATTTCCTTTCTGAGAGACAGAAGACGGAAGTGTTTATCCACTGGTTCCTGTGAGCTCCCCATCCGTCAACATTGACCTGTGGATCCATGTGTCTGTTATATATCATCTTTGCGGATGTCAGAACAGGCTTCCCATCCAGTGGCAGGAGAGAGGCCACAGGTAGAGAGAGACAGAGACGGAGGAGGCAGCCACAGCAGGTTCTGTTGAGTTTTATCCCTGCACAGCTAGTTGTCAGGATTGGGGTAACTTTCAGTTTCGATTCCTAATTATTGACTTATCTGTTATAGCTTCTTAAACAAACCTTCACAATATTATTTTGTAAATACGTCATTTTATTGAATTGATAAAATTAATACCAGAGTAGTACAGAGGATTTCTCAGACATGTTTTAGTTACCCATAGGAAACCCATCCTGATTTTCATCATCCTTTGTCCGTATCTTGCAGTTACCCTGATAGTGCCTCTACTTGAAGGTACACATGAGTAGTTAGTCTTTAACAGTCCTCGGTAAGATTAGATTAAGTTTATTTTCTCACCATCATCTTTTATACTATTTCATAGTCGTTTTTCTGTGCAATTTGCATTGTAGTGTTGCTGATTTCTTTTTGAACTGTTTTTAGTGTTTCATATGTAGTCCAAATTTGCATACCTTGGGAAGTAATGTTTGATGTTAGAATGAATTAGAAGATTAAGAAACATACTTGCTTTAGCTGAGTGGCCTTTGAAAATATACCAGGTGGCTCTGGGGGTCTAAGTCAGTGATACGTTGCCGTTGCCGCTTAGCATGTACGAGACCCTGTACTAAATCCCCAGCACCAAACACAAAAAGTAACAGAAAGAAAGTGTACGAGTGATACACTGTCACAGTGCGTGACCGTGGCTGTGCAGAGGACAAGAAAGATTGCTGAGAGACAGAGCGTCAGTGCCCTCTCCCAGAGGCCCAGAGGGGCTGCTGCTTCAGCACACCAGGGCTTCAGGGAACCAGCGGGGCTGGGATGGCCGCAGGTGTTTATTTGTAATCAAGGACATGAGAACAAAGATGTAGAAGAAAAGCGTCTGCAACACTTATATGGGAGTTTTGGTCAGGGGACAGGAAGAACGGGGTGGTTTGTGATGTGACACGCGGCGATCTAGTTTAAGTGATCTTATGGGGCAGGAGGACACAACGGCCGAAGCAAACGTCTGAGAACAAACTGCTCTCCGTGCTGCTGACTGCTGCCCTGCACATCCTGCTCTCAACGCTGACCACGCATTCCAGGGGTGCTGAACGCTCGTCCACGAAGTCGCTTCCTTTTTCACATTCACTTCAAACGCTCCTGTGGCCAGAGCCCCCCCACAGTATGGAATTAAAGCAAATTTTTGGTTAGTCACAAATAAGGATTTGAGGTCATGATATAAAAGCTCTATAAATTATTATTTGTAGGAGCTTTTTCTCAAAATGCTTCAAAATATTACAGTTATTTCAGCTCTTCTAGCTTTCTTTTTTAGTTTTTCTTTAATTTTTCTAATGTAGCAAAAGTTTAGAAGCTTGGTAGTCTGAACCTTTGACCTTGAACTTTTTCCTCATAGCCCAGTGTATTTTGTGTGCATAGCCATCCTTGTGTGGTGTATTATTCTTACAGGTTAAACTAGGCTCAATAGATGAGTGCTACCTTCTCAAGTAATATTTCTACTATGAGCCAGATATATCCCACCAAGTTCATTATCCATTATGAAAGTTTAATTATAGGATATTCATGATAAGATACACAGGAAACAATTTGTAAGAGGCAGTTTTCAAATCTTGTGGTATACACCTATCTAATTGGACATTTTTAATATTTTTCTATGCCAATAATAACACATGAATTAATGTTAAGTAAATCTTGAGTAACAGGCATTCCTCTGACATATTTCCTCCCTATCAGTAGAGGAGCAAACTTACATACTTTAGTGAATATTGGTTTGGTTTTCCTGTACACACCAAACTCTGTACACACCAAACTCTGTTTTTCCATCTTCTAATTCAATCTAATAACAATAATAATGTCTTTGAGGTTTAAAATATATAAAAAAGTAAAATACACAAAAATTGTGGTAAGATTGAATGATATTTAAATGCACTGAATGTTTTTTAAAGTCCTACAGTCTCATCATGAGCAAAAGAGATTGATAAAAGAAAACAGTGAAGTACATCTTTTGTGAAAGGCAAAGGGACTAAGGATAGGTGAAGACGAAGAAGATTTAAGATGCTGCGTCAGGTACATGTACAGCAAACATGTACTAATGAAATGAGCAAAGAGGTCTCAACAATTTTGTACTTACCATGCAATGCCCTCCTTCCTCGCTTACCAAACTATATTGAAACAACTTAAATAGTTTATAAATTATTACTCTATTTTTAACATGATTTTTAAAACCCTGCCTTCTTGATGTTTATATTATTTGTCACACCTACCTTAATAGTTAACTGAAATTTAACATTAAACTGTTATACTCTTTTAAATCCCTAGCCCCAAAGGTATTAAGAGGTGGGATTTTTAGAATGTAATTAGACCATAGTGTAGAACCCTTTCAAGTGCCCCCATATTCAGGGATAAGGGTTTGCTTCCTCTATATTGTACTACCCGTTGTGTGGGAAATGCTGAGTGATCTTTTGAAAATGAGAAATGCAGCCTCATGAGACACCAGACAGGCTAACACCCTAACCTTGGATTTCCCAGTCTCCAAAATGGTGTGAGAAAAAAATTTGTCATTTAAGCCACCTAGTCTTTAGTACTTTTGTTATAGCAGCCCAAACTGACTAGGAGCCAGTAAAGGTTTTCATAATTCTTTAAGTATTAAGAAAGTCATTGTTTTGATTTTACATTTGAAAAAATAATTTGGCTGTGTGTAGAAAATTAGCTTCTACCATTGTTTATTCAAAATTCAGTTCATCTTAATTATGTTCTATCATATTGTACAAAATAAATCTGAAAGACTTCCTTTTTCTTGAATGTTTACATTCTTGTTTCTCTATCAGACACTTATAAGATTGTCATTTTATCTTTCCAATTTAGTTTTTTTTCCTAAAATAATTGGTTGTCTTGCTACGAGAGAATTAAAGTTCTTAGAATGTGCAAAAGCGATATAAGGAGTTTCTGAGGCTAGGACCAGAGAAACCTCCTTGCTTCTAGCCAAGCCTCTTACAAAGCTCATCCTGGGGAAGATCAAGCTGCCACGTGAGAAGCTAATTACCCCAGACCGTCGTGCTGGGAGGTGACAAACAAAGGAAGATGACGCAGTGTGGATGCGGTAGACAGATGCTGCACACCCTCCCCCGCCCCGCCCAGCCCAAGCCCCAGGAAGGAGAATGAAGCTAGTTTGCAGGTACCAGCCCTAGCAACGAGAGGGAGCCTGATCACACCCAGGGCGATTGTCTCCAGAATATGGTCCCAGAGAAGCCTTCAAAATTACCTCTATTCACATCGCCCTTGCTGAGGACCCCAACATCATGGGCAAAGGAGAGCTGATACTGCCCGAATTCCAAACCCACAAAACTCCGAACACAGAATGGTTTTGGTTTTATGAATTAAGTTGTAAAGTGCGTGTTAGTAACAATAGAAAACCAGAACAATGACCAATAGGAAATCTAAAGTTGGTTTTTCTCAGCATTCAAATATATACCAGTATTTCTATGATAATTTCTTTCTGATTTTTCTTTTTCTTTCGGTAGTGTAACTTTTTAGAGTTTGGATAGTTTAGATTTACTCTATTTCTATGTCTTTCCAGTGTATTAAAAACAATTATCCCCTGGGATATTTCCTCTTCTTGTCTTTTAATTTAGAAATCTGGCTTTTTATCATATCCAGTTAACTGCTTACTGCCTATGTTGAAGTACTTAGTTCAGTAATTATATTTTACATTTCCAATAACTCTTTCTTACCTTAAGTTGTTCCCCTTCTTTGAAGGCATGTTTATCATATACCAACGTGATACGCTCCTCTCGGTTTTCACATAAAACATTATTGGGATTGTTTTATAATGCATTCTCCTTTTTTAAGGAACTTTGTTTCACCAGATGTTTGAATATTTTTATTGGTTCTTATGAAAGAAAATTGCTACAGGGTCTTTATTAAGTAAACTCATTAAGTAAAAAAAATCTTTAAAATTCTATTTAGCTGTTTCTCTCTGTTTCTCTATTTCTTCAATAAAACTGAACTACATAGAAACGTCTTTCCTTATAATGTTAAATAATGAAATGCCTGACCCTGACCTTAAAAATTCAAGAATGCATAAATAACAAAAGTATTCTAAGAAATAAATGAAAGATACATGTTCTCTCTCTGAATGATCGCAGAGAGAAGTACTATTTTGCATCATGAAATTTATTTAAAAAATTGCAGAAATTGTTATAATGAGAACCTTCCAAAGAATATCCATTTTATTACTTTCTGTAAAATATACTGCAGTGGTTAAGCTTAATTGTCATGTGATTGGCTCGGTAGCCAGCGAGGGGATTAGTAAAGCACACTTCTGGGTGCTTCTGGGTGGTCATGGAGGTGTGACCTGGGATGCTATGAATATCCCTTGCCCCTTCCTCTCTGCATCTGTTCCCATGCTCTGCTTCTTGGTTGTCAAGAACTACGCATGAATGCTCTGCTCTTCTGCCATGATTTTCCGGCCTTGGACCCAGCTTACCATGTACTGAATCCCCAACAAACACGAGCCAATTAAACCTCTCCTCCCTTAAATTGTGTGTCAATTATTTGGTCCCAGTGGTATAAACCTGACCAGCACATGTAGGCATACGTGAATATTCAAACTGTTTGTTCTGCTCTCTGTTAAATGTATGTCTTCATGATAATATGCTTTAAATAAAGAAGTATTATGGTTTAAAAATCTCTCAACGCTTTAAAAATTCTTTCTACAACCTTTGAAAAACTGTTGGACTTATTCGTCTACGTATTTACCTACTGACAGTACAGAAATTGATAACTCAAATGGCTAAATTGTTGGAAGGCTCATAAAGTTTTCTCTGTAAAAGCATTGTGTTTCTCTGTAAAAACATTGTGAGCATTTTATGTTTCTCCTTTTAATCTACTGACACAATTTGTATTTTTCATTTTCATCTGTGTCCTAGAGGATATTTTCATTTTTACGACAGGCTGTCACTATGTTGCCCAGGTGGACCTGCAAGTTGCATCCTTCTGCTTCAGCCTCCCAAGCAGCGGATTATAGGCTGCGGCATGGCACAGGACAGATTCTAGATCTTGGTAAAATTCTTTGCCCAGAAACAGTTAGCACTTTACATTTTATTTATTTGTTTATTTTTTGATACACAGCCAACCTTGCACTGGCCACCTCGAGAGGGTTGCCCTTGCTCCTTCTCTGTGAGTCCTCTGTGAAGGTCCTGACAATGTGTACGCATTTGAAGCTGTTTTCTCCTGCACTGTTGACCTGAACCCCTTCAGAAAGTAAGGAGGCAGTCTCCGGCGTTTATCCTGAATTCAGGTTCTGTGAAGTGGCAGAAGACAAAGAATAATTCAAATTTTCCTTGTGCACTCTCTCTTCCAGGCTGTCAGATTTTCATGAGTGAGGAATGAAACTAGTTGATGTCAAATTATCTCAAAACTCACACACAGTTAGCACCAGAGTTGCAGGGGGTTCCCTCCTGTATCCAGATTAGTGTTGAAATCACCCAGTTGTACTGGTGGGTTATCAGTGTAAAACAATGGTAGAAAGAAACAAATATGTCAGCTTTGAATTGCAAAAATACTTTCAGTATTTCTTAACAGCTCAGTATGTTCTTAAAATTAACCCTCCAAATGTTTGAAAAATGGGAACTAGAGTGGTTTTTAAACTTCTACAAATATAATTTCATTTAAATATTTGTATTGCCCTGTGCATAATGGCATATAAACACACAGAGGTGTACCACTTTCTATGTATATTTTGAAGCTTTATAAAATACACATATTTTGCAGGCTGTGGCAAAATGCATTCTCATTGAAAAGTTCAAATTCCTTGAATAAAATTTGCTCTTAACATTATTGTGCTTTTTGCCAGTATATTACATGGATCAAAATGATTGGGAATATAGAAACTAATTTTGAACAATAATTTATCTTTGGATAAACTAAAGCTAGAATTTATGTTCTTTAGAAAAATTATGAATGTGTAAGTTATCAGGTCCTAAAGAAAATCTTAATAAAAATATAATAAAATATGAATATAAACATTAAAAAATAAAGTACAGTATAGGATAAAACAGAAATAAAATTAAGCATTTTGGAGAATATTTACTAAAAAAGATCAAATATATAATGGTAAAATAGAAATATACTATATTATGCATTCCTTATACTACATTATGCAAAATGATTTTAGTAAATTACGGAATTTCAATTTTTAATTGTCGTGTCAATCAAAATTGTTTTGAAATCAATAAAGTATTATTCTGTATCTGTCAAATTAACAAAAATTGAAACCAATGACAGTTTCCAAATTTAATTTTATTATAAAATTAATATATATTATGGATGACAATATACATAGCTACAATCTTTTGAATGACAATAATCTGGTGCAAAGAAAAGCACTGAATGTATTTGTGCACTTTATCCAGATCATTTCTTTTAGAAATCTGTTTTAAAAGATTTTTCAGGGGTAGTGAGATAGCTCAGCAGCATGAGCACCTTCCTGGCAAGCGTGAGGTCCTGATTTCGACCCCCGGTACCCACACACACACACACAAAAATAAATAAATAAAAGATTTTTCAATAAAAGTTAAATATATGTTAAATTTGCATAAGTCTACATACATAACATGTTGTTCATGGACATGTTGCAAACAACTGAACTACTCTTTTATAAGAAAATTGATTTCATGAATTATACAGTATTTGATGGAACATTAACAAAGTACTTAATATTTAATAGCTTCAAACCTTTGTGGAGAGAAATATGAAAACTACTAATAATGTAAGAACATAATTTTGTATGATATTGAGACAAAAAGTCAAATTTGTAAAGTGTATCTATATTGTGTTTCTACTTAGGCAAAATAAGTTTTATATGCTAAAAACACTGAACAGTTACGTGAAAGAAAGGAAATTGTTTTTTAAGGAGGTTCAGATTCCTTACTTTTTTTTTAATACAATAAAAGAAAAATCTATGAAATTCAAGACCAATAGTAAAATTTATAATAAATACAGTAAATTTTTTAGATTATTACATTTATATATTTCAAAGAAGACTTTGTGGGAAAACTTGTATTTTTTCAAAAATTTGTTCTTATTTGCCTATGAATTATACAAATATGTGGAATGCTATGAAAACAATTGCCATACTGTAAAAAAGAAGTGGCTTTGTTAATATAAACATGATAAAACAGAAATATAACACATGAAATAGAATGTTTGGGCTTGTCATTCACAAAAGTGATAAAGATGACAAATTAAGTTTAAGATAATATATTACAAAACGATATACTACCTAACCCTAAAATTAATAAGGTACACTTTTAGTTTTATTAGCTACTGTGATATTTGGGGATATAAATTTGTAGAAAAGCTGAGTCACTTTTCTCATAAAGTAATTTCCATGCCTAAACACTGACTGGACGGTGACGTATCAGAACTCTAAAGCAGTGATGTTACCTGTCTTCCTCGCAGCGTAGTTGCCACCGAAGAGGGCAAAGACCACGTCACCGGTGACAGCATCCGAAGCTTCGCGTGCTGCAGGCGGCGAGCGGCCACCCGACCCAGCGCGAGTGCGTGGAGACCTCGCCCAGCCCCTGCTCTCTCCTCCCTGAGTTTCTCAGATAATTAAGAAGGAAGTTTCTCACTTTTTGCCCCATGACTTGTTAGCTTCTAAATTTTAAATACTCTTGAGTATGATGCTTGGGACCAAATCAAAATTGGAGAGAGCAATTTAAAAATATAACTAAAATAAAATCTATATTTGTTTCAAGATTAATTATGTTCTCCCAATGTCAAACTATACAATATTTTATTTGGTGTGGACACTGTCAAATGTAACCTGATTAATTGACATACTAAAACCATTCTGTCGGTAAATATAACCTTGAAAGTCTTCCTTACTATTTTCTTGACTAATTTGACATATAATATATAGTTGTTTATCCTCACTTGTCAAGAATTTTTTTGTCATAAATTTCAACTACTGTGGATAATATATCTTACTTGCCCTTTAGCTTTCAAATAATAACTCTTGTACTGTTGAATTCCCTCTGAGAACAATATATTACAGAGTTATGACAAATTTCAGGCTTCTAATAGCCTTTTAAGTAATTATATTCCCAATTTTTTCTAATTAAATATGTACTTTACTGTGTGTATGTGTGTGTGTGTAGATGTGTGTGTGTGTGTGTGTGTGTGTGTGTGTGTGTAGGGAATTGTTTCACTGAAAAGTATATATTATTTTTCAAGTGCTAGTAGACTAAGAATGCACATCTCACCTATTTCTGACAAGAGTCGCTACATATCTTAAGTTAAAAATATGTATCAATGTTCTGTTTTATTCATTTGATTTAATAATAGCTGTAGAAAGTGTTACTTTTTTCTCATTTTCTTCCAGCATTTGGTCCAGAGAGGAAGTGGATTTAAGTGTGCTTTGCACATGAATAAAGCTTTATTTGTAGTTCCTATTACTTAGGATTATCCAGAGCATCAGGAAAGGGAGAAAGAGAGAGAGGGAGAGAGAGAAGATAGAGACAGAGAGACAGGGAGAGATTGATTTGCATAAGGAGCTGCCTCACGGGCTTATGGAGGCTGAGACTGGTCAGCTGTAGAAGCAGGAGAAATGGTGGCTGTGTTCCACCGAAGCCCGTAGTCTGAGAGCCAAGGCCTGCCAGTAGAGTTCATTTCCCGTCCAAGTGCTGCAGGCTCAAGACCAGAAAAACTGATGTCTCAGTGTGAGTTCAAAGACACTGGAAAATGATAACCTAACTCCTGCAGTCAGGCGTCAGGCTTTCCCTACGTTAGCTGAGAGGGGAAATTTCTGTTCTCTTCAGGCCTTGACCTGATTGCAGGAGAGCCATTCACATTAAGGAAGGCAATCTGCTGCACTCAGTTAACCAATTCAAGTGTTAATCCCATCCACAAACACGCTTACAGTCACAGGGCGGTGCTGGCTCCGTGATCCAGCCAAGATGAACCGTCACTAGGCACTGCACGGTCTTCGGCTAAAGAAGCCTCACTGGGGAGAACGCCACGGTAGTAACTTCGAGTCTGCCTGCCTTCCAGCTGGGAGCTTTTCTTTGGGGTTTACAATCTATACTCTGGCTAATTTCCAGACCAATACTGACCTTATGTTTAAAACTAATAATGCAGGAAATTGTAGGGCATTTCAATTTTGTTTCCATGAACATTTTGGCTATTTCTAATTTTATTGATTTCAGAAATTTTGAAGCTGTTCTAGAATTAATTATGCTTTTGTGTATCCCTGTCTTTCTTTTCTTTCTTTTAATTACCCTGGCACAGAACTTTTAGATGTTGGTTTTAATACAAAAAGAAACCAAAAGCTGAACAAGTTAATAACATTTTGAGTCTAGAACAAACATTAGGGGAGTTTTTCAGATAGTGCACTAAAAGGGTAAATTTTTTAAAAATGTATAGTATCGAGGATGCCTTGTGTGATTTCAGTAAGTAGCTTTTCTTTTTCTTTCCAACTTAAATTGTTTCATAAGATTTTGGCTTTGAGGCTTACTGATATTGGCATTCTCAGTTTACACACTGAGAATTTTCCAAGGGATCTCTATGGGAAATTAATTTTCCTGTATAGAAAATTTAGTCTGTGGTTAGGAGAAACCTATGTTTGCTAACTATAACAATGAATCCACAAAAAGTTTTGAGGAGTTTGAGAGTGTTAGCTTTTATTTGGGAGCCTAAGAATTATCAATAGAGAATAACTTCATCTTTGAGTATATATAACATGATCATTTCAGATGAAAGCTTTGATCAAGCCCAGTTTGTATTCTCAATCTGAAAGAAAGGACTGCTGATCCTAAAATCTCCTCCGGGTATACATGGGGCCAAGGTATAGGAGAGGTGATCTAAACATACGGTTAATGTTTACTTTAAACAATTACTACAACAAAAGATACACCACCATTAATCCCCCTTAAAATACCCCTCCCCACTTTGAACACTCTTGTCCCATCTTTCTTGCTGCTTTTTGAAGCCGTTCTGGAGGACCTCTGAGTTTCTTTATGAAATGAGATAAAAAAGAAAGAAGAAAAAGAGAAACGGTGAGTGCTGCTGCCAAATGCCAGCCAACGAAAGGCAGGCCCGTAACAAGATGTCGCTGTGTCCTCACCCACCTTCTTCCCTGGATGTGGTCCCACGTGGCTTCTGGCTCTTCCCCAAAGCTGAAAGGACCATGCTGCATTATCGTTTTGAGTTGATTCTGAACATCAGGCATCCATGACAGCACAACACAGACACACAGGAAAGAGGACTCCGGGACTGCTTCAGAAAGTGACAGGAGCAATAGGACTGGTGCAGTCAAACAGAGGGATTAACGGCAATGCGTCTTACTCTCATAAGCTATTAAAATTAAATATTCGCCGTAGTCTTCTATCACACCTCCGCCCGGCAGACCCCGGCGTCCTCCCCCCACGGAGCTGCCCGCGCTACTGCCCGGCCCGCAGACCCCACCTCTGCTCTGCTCGCCCTCACCTCGCGCTGCTCCCTTCTCGCCCAGCGCCCGTTCTCCCTGGGCGGCGTCGCTCAGCCTCGCTCTCTCCCCTCTTCCAGCTTGTGTCCGCAGCGCCTCGTGTCCCTGTCCCCTACGTAGCAGCGCGCTGAGAAGCACGGAGGGTGACGCTTCCTGCCCCAAATGAGCAGCAACTGGAGGGGCATCGCTACAGGATCAGATGTCAGCGAGGAAATCCCAGAGAGTTCTCCAGGAATAACTTCAAAGATGGAGCAGTTCTTGGCATAAAATTATCATTCGTAGTCGTAAAAGAAGCTTTACTATTTTTCCTCTTTCATGGAAGAGATAAAAGAGAGCAGAAAAAAAAAAAAAAAAAAAAAGGAAGCACAATTGTTGCACGTACAAGCAAACTCTACTTGACTGATCCCTTAAAGCTAAGAGGGTGTATGCACATTCAGGAGGGCAGTGTCCTGACAAGGAGTCTGTGTAGCCACTGGACTTACCGACCACCTTAACACCTCCAGGGCAGGAGAGGAAGTGAGCACCCTGGAGCAAAGATGCTTCATGATACGGTCAAGCAGTGAAGAGGAAAGGATGATCCTCCGAAGGTTCCAGATCCGGAGCAACACAGAGGTGGATCTCGCTTATTTGCACAACCCTGAGTTGAGTCCACGTAGATCAAGTGAGACTGGAAGCTTTGTGCTGGACTAGGAGACAAGATACTTGCATCAGAGGAAAGCAGTTTGAACTTGCCCACAAAGGACAGTGGAAAAGGGAATAGTTTTCCAAAGAATTGTGAATGCCTAGGGACCTTGATAGGACTCCTTATCATCGAGCCCTGCATAATTTTTGCCATGCACACAAAGTCGTACGCAATGAGCAACAGTGGCAAGGACAGAAAAGGGCAGAAGCCTTGCCGAAGAATGTCGCACAGGGGAAGCCTCCCCTTTCCTCTTCTCAAGGCCTCAACGCCATTGAGTAAGTACAAGGAAGATAGAAAGGGAAACCCAGGAAGTAGTAGAGGGAGGGCCACGCCCTTTTCTCTAGTCTAAGACTGAGCAAAGCTGGGGTGAAGAGAAGGGCTTTGAGTGAAGCACAGTGACTTTTAATATTCACTTGCAAATGGGCTTATTTAATAGCGTAAGTCATAACCATACATATGGTTAGTATTAAAACATCATAGAATTTTGAAAATAAAACGAGGAAGGGGAAATATGGATTTTGTGAAGCAAGACTACTGCTACCTAGAGGAGAGTATTTGATCATTTCTTTATCTGGTAAAGAAAACAACTGTAGGTAAACTTTTTAAAGCAGCAGCTATTTCAGAACTTTGCTTTGCCTCTCTGAAATTCTGTATCCATTGGAGCCACAGCAGTAAGAAAACGCTTTTAACATGCTACGGTGAAGGTGAACATTAAATACTTGCATGTAAACCTTTTGAGTTTTCAAATTTCTATTTATTTTTGTATTGACAATAGGGACACAAATTGTTGGAACGATAAAAATGATAACTTAAAATATGACTCTAAGATGACTTCAAATTCTTAACTTATGGTAATTACAGACAACAAAGCTAAATGCATTTCTTGGCAGTTGATCTATCTACTTAGATCCCAGGAGCAAACGGGAGGGTGTGAATTGGCATAGAGCCCGGAAGTGCATACCAGGCTGAGATTTCATAAGCACAACAAAGAGGAATGGAAATGAGGACTCAGAAATGTCTGCTCTAGGTTCCTAAAATAAGGCCTTCTCTTATCAGTAGGAATTCATATTTTACAATAGAAACATGGAAATTAATATTACATATATAGAGAGGATATGTAGTATAATATATATATATATGTGCTACATAAATATGTAGTTTATATATGTCTAAACTGACCTTTTACTAAACCAAATAATTTATTTTCTTGCTATGTCCTTAAAATATTCTTCAGTTTTCTCATTTCTGAATAAAATATCTATTCAGTAATTGTACAAAAAGAATATTTGAAACAAATATGTAATTAATAATCTTGGTTCAAGTATCAAAACAGAAAGCAACTATAGTTCCACATTCTATAGTAACAAGCACCAGAAAATACCTGATTTCTTACACAGAATAAGGCATGTTTTAGGAGGATAACAATCCAAACTTCTTCCTCTTACAAAATATAAAATTTTGGATGTCAAGTTTTAGTGAGTCTGCAGGGAACTAAGCAGCATGACTTAGTGGTTTTTCTTTATAAAACACTGCTTTCGACACTACCGAGGGATTTTCAGCGTTTATGTGTTTCTAAGTTTCAAATTCCTACGAGAAGGATACAGACCCATGTCTGATTAATCTGGATGGTCAGGTTGGGAAAGGGTTACAAGGAGGAGATATGGTTGCTGTAATCACTGCTGCGAATGAAAGAGCAGCTGGCACTGGGTTTCCTGTACCAGGTAAACAACAAAGTGGGTACTGAGGAAGACCTGAATGAGGACCTTTATTTAAACGGTTCTTCAAGGGAGAAAGCAAAGTACTCTATGATAAATTTTAACAAATATTTGTTAAAAATGGTATAATTATTCTGTAAAATTGTTTATTGAAAGAAGAAAAAAAATAAAAACATGTAGAATTATAACCTGAAACAACGACATTCCTACTAAAAGTTTGTGCCTGTGTTTCTGCTACAAATTTGGTAAAATAATGTCATCTACATGGCAGAAGTTTTGTAAGACATAAATGAGATAATACTTGCAAGTTGTTTAAAAGTACTTCTCATAGCGGAAATGCCTTATAAAATTATATGAAGTAGTAATAATAGTAGTCTTAGTAGAGGTAGTAGCACAGTAGAAGTAGTATTAGTTGTGCATTTTTGGTCAAATTCTTATTTAAAGGTTAATACATTAAGGCTTCATTCTGAAAAATAAAATGGGAACATAGTGAATATTGATTTTATGCCAGACGCTGGGTTACGTACTGGTATAAGAAGGCAAATACAATGGCCAGGGTCTTGGCGCACACCTGCAGTTCCCACATTCTTGTTTGCTGGAGCAGAAGGATCACATGTCTAATCCTGGGCAACTTAGAAGTTTAGGGAGACAGGGTCTCAAATAAAAACTTAAAAGAAGAAGAAAAATCCAAATAAAATAACAGATGATGTTATTCAATCAGCAGTTGTTCACATCTCCTTTCCTCCTTAGAAATCAAAAAGGCCCATTTGTCCAGTCTCTTGTCTGGTCTAAGGGGTCACGCAGCCTAGTTTTAGCAAGAACACATGAGAGGTGCCTGTCAAAGGTCCATGAAGATCTTTTGTTTGTTTGTTTGTTTTAATAATAATAACAGCTATGTGTCTGTGTCAGGTATGTTGTAAGTAAGGGGAAAATCTTAAGAATTAAGATTTAAAATATCAAATAGAGAAAGGACTTGGAACCTTGATAGTATTTATTAACAACCTAAACTGATCCTTAGTGTCTTAGTTACTTTTCTCATCGCTGACATGAAATACTCTAAACCAAAAGTTAAAGGACAAAAGGTATACTTGGCTCACAGTTTGTAGAGGTTTCAGTTCACAGGTGGTTGGCCCAAGGCAGGGTGGCCTGGCAGAGATCATGGAAGAGGAGAAACTGTCCATGGCAGGGCAGCAAGCGGAAGGCAGCAAAGCAGTAAAGCAATGCAGCAGCAGGCGCAGAAGGAGCAGCAGCTTCTTTCTGTCCCTTGTTACTCTATCCAGGCTGTAAGCCTGTTATTAGTGCCAGCCACACCCAATGTGTGGGCCCTAATCCCAACATCACACACTTAATCCCCGCATCACACTCCCTAGATCCACTCGCCTCCAAAAAAACCCACCTATGACCACATGAGGCTTTGGGGGGACATCTAGATACAAGCCATAACACCTAGTAATAACCTAACTCTAATTTTGTTTCTGTTAGGAAACATAGACATTGCCTATTTTTAAGGCAATCTTTGTTGAATTATTTATAATTTGCAGCCAAACTTACTCTTACTAAAACAGAATTTCGTTTTTCCTGTTACAGAATGTCAGAGAATTTACAACCAAGTAAATTATTTTCTTTTTAATTTTATATAAGGGCTAATAATTTAAAGAACATATACTTGTACATCTGTGAAATTCAGGGACTATCATCGATTATATTATGATTTCAAACAATAATCTTGACAATTGAAACAACTGCTTCAACAGTGTCTCTTTTTTATTTCTTGTCTATGACCTTACCATGGAGTATGTATTGCATTTAGTTAGCTACGTTACTCTTCACATCCCCTTCACCTAAAACCATTTTCTCCGCCCCTTCCTGTTGGCCTGTCCTGGAGACCTGCAGGAGTAGTAACTTCACGTTCTGTCTGAGGCTGGTGTCGCTCTGCCTGGGTCCCCCTGCTGTTTCCTTGTGACCAGACTGATGTCATGAGTCATGGTGACTCCTTGGGAATGACACTGTGAGCTCCCCAGTGGACCGTGTGAGGCACATTGTTATTCAACCTAGGAATGGTCTGCATGTGTTGGATCACACCTTCATTTTTGCCCTTTGCAATTGATTAATATTTTGCAGAAGGTGTTGTATTATTATTAATCCAATTTTATCCACCAGCCTCAACATCCATTTCTGATACTCATGTGAAACTTATCTGTGATGGTTGGCTGGGAGAGAAAGGAAAGGAAAACGAAGATGGCAAGGAAAGGCAGATTGATTTGAACTGTTTATATTTCACGTTAAAATAAAGGCAAATCACCTTGACTATAAATTTTTTGTGTATTTATATCTGTTTGATGGAGTCAAAGTCAGGCCTCCTGCCTTCAATAGAGAAGTATGTGGTAGAATGAAATTAAAGTGATATTCAGAAATATCTACAGTCAAGTGAAGCAAGATGTTTGTCTTCTGTTACAGACTTCAGATTAGGCTGTTCTTATTTAAAATACTATCAAAATAATTGCTCTGTCAATTTAGAGATGAACCAAAACTTGATTACTAATTTTAACCCAAACTTAGCCATTGTTTTGAGAGATTCTGGGACATAGAGAAATTGAAGAGCTGTGGAGGAGCAGTTGGGCATGACACGTGCACTGATCATTGCATGTGGTCCCCAGCTAAGGCGGGGAATTAAGGTCTGAAGTTTCAGGGTTGGGTCATGAATATTAGGCACTAGGGGAAAAGTAGTATGGTTGGTGGTGCAGTTGGGTGATGCTAGAAGAAAGAGGAACAATGACAAATTAGCCTTTTGTTCAACCACAGCTACCTACAGGCTTCCATCCTAGCTTCTGAAACTCCTTACTGGACTTCTGAACTATGTTGCCATATTGGACTTCTGAATTATGTTGTCGTATCTATTCTGTTATTTCATTGTGGGTAGAAACTTTGTCTTAATCATCTATATATGATTTACACTTAGCCCAATGCCTACTCTACAGTAAAAATTTAATACATCATTTTTGAAGTTATAAAAGAATGACCAAAACTTTGTTGTGCAGTGCTTAAAGAATTAGTACAACCATTCTAGGACTAAGATCAGGTGATAGGTATCCAGGGGCCCTGGATTTGTGGTGACGGCAGGTAAGAGGGCTTCCTGGTGGTCACCACGCTGATGCTGCCAGAATACTACTGCTGCCTTTCCACTTTCAGAAGGTCTGTGTACCGCTCTACAGCTCTCGGCTTGCTTGGTCTTTAAGAATTACATTGCTTTGCATGTGTCCTCAATAACAGAGGCAGGTTTTTCAGATTAAGGATAGATCCTGAAAAGGAATGAAAAATACCTTTTGGACCACAAATGAAATTCATTCCCATGTTTCTCTGAGGCAGATTCATAACTATCATAGCTTTTTGGCATGAGCTCAATTCTGCTGACCACAAATTGACCTAAGTCAGTTAAATTAACACTTTCATGTCAATCAAGGTCTGAAGAGTCAACAATTGGCATTCTTTAAGTAGGAAAACTGAAGTGGTCATCACACAGTATGCAGAGTTAAGGAATAACAGGGGTAATGAAGAGCCAGAACTAGCAACAGCATAAAACTATTTTCACCTTTGACCTGACAAAGAAGGTGGAAGAGAGTTGCTAACACATCAGAGATGCAGCTGGAGACACAGAGGTGGGACTATTGTTTTGAGCTGTAGGCACAGAGGAAGGCATCTCCATAGAACCATAACAAGGTAATTGAATGTCCCATTCTCTTTTCCAACACGCTCCACCTGCTGTGTTTTTACAACCATCCCAACTCAACTGGCAAAGAAGTCCTTAGAGGCCATTCTCTGAGGATGCTACACAGGGCAGAAAAGTGGAGAGAATTGATCAGTAGGGAAATAGGATAAAAAATATTTCCCAATCTTTAATTTCCCTTTTACAAATTGGGATTCTACTTTTGTCCTCTTATATAGTCATCACGAAGTTTGAATAAAATAATGGATGAAAAGCATTTAGCATGCTGCTTCGCACGTTGTTAATGCTTGTTAATACGAAGATATCTCCTGAAAATTTCCCAGCACTCTGAGCAGAGAGATCCTAACTGATGAAGACGATTTTTTTTCTAATTAATCTCTTAATTCAAAACAGGTAAAGGAGAACTTAAGACTGTCTCTTCATTTTCAGGATGTTCCTGCCCACACAGTTTATATACTTAA
This sequence comes from Erethizon dorsatum, assembly GCA_028451465.1. Lineage (NCBI taxonomy): Eukaryota > Metazoa > Chordata > Mammalia > Rodentia > Erethizontidae > Erethizon > Erethizon dorsatum. The sequence continues at coordinate 56,586,908 of CM051830.1, read as the reverse complement.
AAACATTCCTGGCATGAAATTTGGATTTGAAGAGATCTGGGCACCAATTGTTCTCTAGTTTCTTTACTATTTCATGTGCTTTGGCTAATGAAGTATTTTATATGAGCCAAAGTCTTCTAGGTCTAAAAATAAGCTACTAATAACTCTACCTCAGATATGTATCAAAGACAAAACAGGCACTCAGGAGTTAGCAATATTATTGTTTAATACTATACAAATTAAATATTGCCTATGTTATTGTGGGTTTTTTTTTGCAATATAGATATAATTTAATTCAAAGCGAATCAACAGAAATACCCCATACATTCTTATTTTGATACTCACCGAAATAGTCACCTGGAAAACCCACTTTTTGTGACAAAGTACAGAAGGCTTGGTCACATTTAAATCACTGAGAACTAGAGAGAAATACTGTAGCAAACTGTAACAGACATTACATCGTAAAGTTTTCCCAGTCCTTATTGTAATATTGCACAGTGCAATCGCTACCTGAATAGCCTTATATTTTACAGAGCATAAGCTGATGTAAGGTAGAGCTTTATTTTGTCATTTTCAGTGTTATTTGATATCTAAAAAGATTATAGCACATGGATACTTAACATTAAAAACTGTCCACACTTCACCCTCAGTTCACCCTGCATTAATATTTCACATGTATTTGAAATTACATGGGCAATATCCTAACACCAGAAGCTGAGAATATTGTCGATATACAGTCTACCCAAGAGCCTAAGAAATGCAGTGAGTCTCAACAACCATAGATACATCTTTATGTTCTGCATTACAAAATAGCAAAGATGATAATAGCTGGACTCCAGATGATCTCGGTAAAGTGCTTTATTGTTCAACCTGACTTTATTTTCCTTTGGCCATTCAGCTATGTGGAGTCATTTTGGACAATTACACAATTTTCCTTGCTCTGCTTGGTCAAGAAAGACCAGAGGGGAAATGTTTGGGAGAAAATGGAGTCTTTCTACCTTTTCTTAGAGGACAGTGGCAAATGTCACCAAGTGAAAAATGTCATTCATGCAGAAGAATGCACCAGTGCTGAGCGTAGTTACCATTCTTGATGACCGCATCAAGCCACACCACCATCAGCATTCAGCACAACACTAAGACCTGCAGGAAACCATTCCATTTGTAAAAGGTCAAGCATTGCTAGCCCTAAGCTTTCGAAATGAAGCAGAGAAAACAATCTTGAAGCTATTTACTACCCTGTTCTCTGACAGCTTTGGTCCCAGCTTCCAATAAGAGAGATTTGCTTTTGTAGTCGCAATCCTTTAAGTAAATATGATGCTTGTGGCTACAAAATGCATTTGCTTGCTTTCCTTGAGTCATAAGGCTTTTATCTTGTTTCTAAAATCATAAAGCCCACTAAGCATTGCATTTTTCCATGAGTATTGACTTATGTCCATCCTATACATTTAAATAATCAGATAAGATTATATACTGTGGTAGAGTAACTTTGGTAATGCAGGAAGGAATCTATAATACATGAGGGCTTTTTTATGATGGAAGTAAAGTGAAGGGTAGAAAAATTGTTGTTATTGTTTTTTGTAAAATTTTGCATTTCTAGTATACTTCCTTGCCATTTTGTGCATCAACAGGGATATATTTAGAATTCCTTCAGTATTGTTTAACAGAATGAAACACAGGTCCAAATTACTAAACTTACTGTCACATCTCTACAACACTGGCAAAAAAGAATAATAGTAAGCATAAAAAGTACAGTTTTTTTTTAAAAAAAAAAAAACAAAATCAGGTGTAATTTCTGTTAGGAATTGATAGTTGAAATGCATTCGCTGTGTATTTTTAATAAAAGAAAGGCACAGAAAAAATAAATGTTTTATAAAAATGGTATTTTAAATTTTACAGTTACTTACATTTAAATGAATATGATACCACATTTCATGATTTTTAGAATTTTAAACAAGTCATAGAGCTGTTAAATGATTGTATGACTTTCCTAAGGTCACACACTGGTTAGGAAAATGATTTGCTCTTGGATATTACAAAATAAGGAAAGGAAACAATATTATGTTTTCTGTAGGCCTGCCTATATTTTTGTACTGCTGTAAATATAATATAGGGCTTTCTGAAATCCATTCAGCAGCTATGAATCTATTTTAGGCCAAAAAATATGGTACGTTTCCAAATTGTCAGATCTTTTCAACATGTATTTCTGAATCTCTTAAGTAGTTAGTTCTGCTAAACTGTGAGGTGGTACCAGTTTCAAATCATAGAGTTACAAGTAATTATAAGTATAGTCAATGCTACTGAAGCTGTAGTAAAGAATGTAACATGCTTATGAGTCAAAAAATCTTTGTTAAGGATGTTATTTTACACTTGATGTTAAAGATAACTAGAGATGAACAGGCAAAGCGAATGAGTGTGTTTGCTGAAGAGAGCAAAGGGACCAGGCATTCCAGGTAAGCGATCGGCTTATGCTGAAGCTCAGCATGACCTGAATAAAAGCAAGGGCATGCTAAAGGAATAGAAATAGTTCAACACACCCAGGGAGGCTGCAGGACAGGGTTTAAGAGGGAGAAAAAATGAGTCTGTAGTATTTAAACTAGACCCACTTACATTAAGACCTATTGAGTTGGCACAAAGTGTCACACTGTTCAAACTCAACAATCTTACCCAGTTCTAGGCTTTACTAATGATATTAATGACACAGATAATCTCAAGGCCTAGGCAAAGCAGACAGAAGTTTGAGATTAACAATAAAATTTCTTAGGTCCTTCTTCTCAACTTAATATGTTCTTTAGCTCACATTTAAAGATGAATTATCTAAATGATGCATGGCATTATTATTAACACAAAAAGAAATTACTTTGGTCATTAATGCATTTGTGCATTAAATATTCCAATCATTACATGGCTGGAGCCATGCTTGATAAATCCAGAGTCCATATTTGTTTAATACTACGTATGAATCATCCCATACAAACCTAGCATATCCTGCCAAAACCTTTCTATGGATTATGATCCTCAAACTAGTAAATACTAGTAAATATTTTGCTCCAAACATGTGTAACATTGACACATTTAGAGGGCAGTCTGACTAGGTCATCTTTGTTTTGATTTCCGGAACATTCTTGTTAAAGCATGACAATGTGGTGCAGGTCTACTCCTAATTCTTTCCTTCCAGTCTCAAAATTCACTACAGATTTTGGACATTACAATGACAGTGATTGAAAGACTTGAAACCTGATATGTAGACTATGTAAAAATATAGTAGACTGAAGCTAGATAAGGCAGTATCTTCAAACTTGTTGTTTTAGTTAATTTTCTCATTGCTGAGACAAAATACTCGATGCCCAAAGTTAAAGGGGAAAGCTTTATTTAGCTCAGTTTGTAGAGGTTTCAATTCATAATCGGCTGGCTCCAAGGCAGGGTGGCACAGCAGACAGGCACTGCAGAGGAAAAACAGTTCATGGTGGGCACAAGGGAGCAAAGCAAGTAAGGGGCAAAACAAGCCTCTCTCTGTCCCTTATAGTGTATCCAGGCTACTGAGATTAGGGTGGTGCCAAACTAATCAGTGGATTGATTTAGTAACCACACACTCTTAATCCAGCACCTTTAATCCCAGCATTGCACCATGAATCAATCACACGCTCTAGATTCAGCCACCAATGAAAAAGCCCCACCTATGAGCACATGAGGCTTTAGGGGGACATCTAGATACAAACCAGAACAATTGTAGAATATTGAGCATGCCTAGGTGTAGTGTGATAGAAATGGTGTGCAAGAGAGGAAGACAGATAGGAGAGTTGTTCCCATGTCTGAATCCATGGGACTTGGCGATTAATTAAACATAAGAGAGGAAAGAAAGTAAGGAAGGGATTAGGAATGACCCACATTTGAAGAATGGGGTGGATGAAGCCATGAGCTGGGCTAAGTAAACACTGAGAGAGGAGGTAGCCTGATGGCTAAAGATCTGAGTTAAGTTTTATTTTTTTATTAGTGTATGTTCGTGATATATATCTATTATATATATATATCAGTTATGGGGAACATTTTAGAGCTTTCAGTGATAAAACACAGGCTCTGGAGAATGTTTACCACCACTGGTATAGATATATAGATTTTGGGGGTAATTTTTATCCCTTTACCTCCCCCTCTTCACTCTGCTCCTTCCTCCTGTTTCCCTTCCTCCTTCTCCATCTCCAAAAACTTGGCCTCACTGTTTCCGAGAACTAAGCTCTGGAAACAGCCTAGAGGCCCATCAACAGATGAATTGATAAAGAAAATGCAGTACATGCATAATGGAATGTTATTCCTCCATAAAGATGAGTGAAATCAAGTCTCTGGCAGAAAATGGATGGATCTTGAGACCATAATGTTAAGTGAAATAAGTCAGGCACACAAAGTTAAATAGCTTCTCTCACAGGAGACACCCACAATATAAATTAACTGAAGAGTAACATAAAGGAGAGATGGCAGAAAACAGGGAGTTCAATATTAGATATGTTGAGTTCTCTGGTGGTTAGGAAATGCAAAAAAGGAAGTATTCCTGTAGACGTTTGGATAAATGGGTCAGAAGCTCAAGAGAGAAACCTGAGCTGGAGATTCAGGGGTCACTGGCATAGATTTGTTCATTGGGGCCATGGGAATTGATGAGTTTGTTTAAGGAAATCAGTTCAGAAGAGGACCCGAAGAAAAGCTAACCAATATTTAGGATGGATGGATTTTGGCCTGGAATCAGGCAAGGCAAGTACTGACCTTCATGTAAATAAATGTTTTCACTGAATGCCTCTCGGAGTATCTAAAGGACTAACACTCTCCGCTGCCTCTAACAGGGATGGGACATAGGAATAAACCCCAAATCTCAAGACAGACACAGAACAGTACAGGACTAACACGAAGACACAGGTTCACAGGCGAATTTCCAAAAAAGGAAATTACCTGGGTGCTGGAGGTAGAGCTACAGCAGACAAAACTTTAAGATGGAGGTGTATCTTAGCTCCTTATTTAAGCCACACTCAATTATAAGACTTCTTTCTCTTTCTGTATTCCAAAGAACCATTATAGAGTTGTTTATAAAACACTTCAGAAATATTTTTTGAAAATGACTATTTATTAGAATGATCAACAGAATATGAGCTGGGTCCACATCGCTTCTTTGTTGTGTTGAGGGTACAACTTCTAAGTAGCGCTTCAGTGTTACTGTCTAGCACACTTTACAGCATTATTTTCTTCTTTTTTTAATTTTTTGAATCTGGTATGCATGTGTGTCCCTGGGGAATAAAATAATCCATTCATTTTAGCTTAATCAAAAGAGTTAGACAATAAAATCTGCTATACAAGTTATCATAAAATACAATCCTAATACAGAAGAAATTTTATCCATTTGCTATAGAATTATCCATTTGACTCTTCTTTTCCATTCACACGAATAATGGAAAGCTGATTACTTTTCATCTGAAGAAGGACAGGTGCATATCAACATATTGATAGGATTCAGATATGAAAATGTTGGCTAGAGTGAGAATATTTTTTAACTTCAAGTCATAATAACAGTGATAAAATAGGAACAACAATAATCTTTTGTTTTTCAAATAAGTTATGTCAGTGATTCATCACTCTTAAGATTTTTTTTCCTCTAGGTGTGGATACACAAATTTAACCACAATAATCAATGGTAGTCAGCTGAGAGATTACTTATTGAATTTAGCAATCAATGTTTAAGCAGGAAAGAGAAGAAAGATGCTTGAATGTGGAAAGCATCCCTACTTCTCTTTTCTAATCAAATAAAATTAACCCAAGGTAGGACTTCAAGAGTCCTTCAAAGTAGGATGAAATGGCTATTTTACTTTTAGATTGAAAGTTACTTAGTTCAAGATTTTTGAACTCATCTAATCATCAAGGGCTATTTAGCATTTAGATGCAAAATATTCCTTTTAACTCTCTCTTTCAGTAAATTCACTGAGAGGAAAAGAAACACTTAAAACTGTTAAAACATAAAACAATTGCCAGACAAAATGACATTTCTATTTATTACAATTATCCTGATGTTCCATATTGCTCTCCATTGTGAATGTCCCTAAAATGCCATCAGGTTTATGACTCTATAAATCTGAAAAATGCCTTACAGTGAAATAATGATCATCTGTTTCTAAATTAAAATTGTATCATAACACTGAGGGCTGCTATCCATAAAGTTGTTATCTCTTACAAGTAAAACATTAAGCAAAGAAAAAAATTACTTTTAGGCTTGGTATTTCTAACATAGGTAGGCACTCCAAGAATATCAAAGAGATAGAAAAAGTTTTTTTCTTTTCTCATTGGAAAATAAATTAAGATGGATCAGGCTTCTTAATCTTGTCTTGATTGCAAATATGTTTAAAAATTCAGTTAACACAGTGGGAAAATGTGAAGAATTGTTATTAATTTTAAATTAATAAATGAACAGTGTAGGTTTGAGTGTAGGTTCTCCTGAACAGAGAATACATAAAGTGAATTAATAAGTATAAGATAGATAATCTGACACAAGCTATGTCAGAAGAAGAACGTATGGAATATTTGCATCCCATAGTCCTGTCATCAAGTTCCTGTTTTCTGTAGGAAAGAAAGAATATGAGGCATCAGAAAGACTCCCACACTAACTGCTTGCTACAGGCAGGCATGATATACATTCAGCTTCTGAATGCCTCCTTCTGAAGGATACTCTAGCAGTGTCCTCCAGCCAAATTATTTCCCTTCCTCTCTACCCCTACCCCACTTCGCCTGGTGTGATATCTGGGAGTCCCACATCAGTATCGCTGTGAAGTTCAGGTGTACTAAGCTGCCTCTGAGAAAAAACACATTAATAAGAATAGTTTACTCAATGAGCATCTGAGTGGACAAAATGGAACGGATACCACAGAATGTAGCATACTTTAATCATGACCAAGGAATTGAGTACTTACATATTTAGCCAGTAAATCGCATGTATAGAGTAGGAAAAAGAAAACACCGTGCATGCCATTTAATCTTCCTGTAGCTGAGACTCGACTTTTTGATCCTTTAGTAATAAAAAATGAATTTAGCAGACCACTCCAGCTAAGACAGGTCACTAACCCATTTCTCAGTTAGGAGTAATTTTGGTAGTACACACCACCTTTATTTTTGCCTTCACAATTATAGCTTATATCACAATAACATTTCTTAGAGATATATTTTTGGGCATGGTATAAAACCTCCTCCGACAGGTAAGTATTCCTCCACCTCCTGAGGACACAAATGCTGCATCATGAATCATGAATGGCTTTAGCCTTAGGCATTAAAAATTTTTACTAATTTACATTCACACGAGAAGTGTGTGACAGTTTTATTTTACCTTTATATCACCAATAACTGACATTGTAAGACTTTTTAGAGATTCCCTGTCTTGAGAAAGAGAACAATTTCGATGACATTTTATTTTTAATTTTGCTGGTTGTTTGTTAGAATGAGGTATTTAGTGAATTTTCATTCAACTTACAGACATTGCCTGTATCTATCCAGTGTCATTTTTATTCAATTACTTAGTTTTTAAAATATTGGTGTACAACAGGCTTTTATGATATCTAGATATTATTTTTGGATTGCTTGAACATTTTAAGTAGTTATATAAAATGAGTAGGTTAGCTTTCATTTTTGGTTATATTGCCACTTGATGAAAAGGTTTAAATATATACACATTTATTATGTTTTCCTCTTGTATAGTTATATTTTTAGGGTGTTCTTTGGTAATCAATACAGATATTCCTGTTTAAAGACTGTTCAGATTTACCACCAAGGTGCACTATTTGGACTTACAAACTGTCCTTTTGCTTGTACAGTTCTGTACATCTTGTTTATGCAGCCTCAATGTCTTTTTTTGGAACAGCACACCTTTACATGATACTGTAATTTTTGCTGATTGTACTGTACAGTAAAATGCTGTAGTTTTATATTCTGTTATACCTTACTCTACTGCATATAAAAGTTATGAAAATAAAAGCAGGGTCATCAAGTTGGAGTTTCCTTTGACTGTTTCTTTGTTCTGAATATTGTAATGTACATACTATATACAATTCCTCATGTAGTGACTAATTCACTTAACAACCTAGTCTCAGGAATGGAACTTGGTCATTAAATGGGGAATGTCTGTACTTGTTTTGCCATTTTGTGTTTTCTCATAAGATATTTTAATGTTTGCTTTTTCACACATGTCTTTAATTAGTACAGAGTTGGTTGGTTGACGGTATGTCAGTCAGCTTTCCTCACTACAACAAATGCCTGGAACAATCACCATATAAAGAGAAAAGATTAATTTTGGCTCATGGTTTAGAAGTTTCAGTCCATGATCACCTGGCCTTAGTACGTGGAGTAAGGCAGCACATCATGATGGGAGCATATGGTAGAGCAAAAACCATTTGCCACGTAACCAAGAATCAAAGAGAGTGCGGAGAGGCCAGGTCACACTGCCCCCTTCAAGGTCACAGCAATGGAGCCTTGAGACCGACCAGTAAGCCTCAGCTCTAAGGCTCCCACCATACCCCAGTACTGCTACACTGAGGACCAAACCTGAACGCAGGGCCTGTTGGGACATTGAAGATTCAAACTCTACCAGGTTGTTTCAATCTTCAAACGTAAGTTAGGAATCTCAGGAGGAGAATAAAATATTTACAGATATTTTTACTTTTGCCGTTGATCTTCCTTCCTGTTATCCTGATGCTTGTCATTTCTTTCCTGATGTGAATCACTAACTTCGGCCCTTCTGTTGGTTTGCTGGTGATGATCATTTTAGTTTTTTTTCACTTGTGAATGTCTTTATTTCCCCTTCGTTCCTGAAAAACATTTTTGCTTGGTGACAATTCCGAATCAACAGGTATGTTCAGCACTTGAGAAATGTACTACTTCCTTCTGCCCCTGTGGCTTAATGAGAAATTCACTAAGATGTGAGCCATTTCCCCAATGGTGTTTCTTTCTAACGCCCCAGACTTTGTTCTTTGTCATGAGTTCTCGGTGCCGTAGCTTGAATATGAAGTGTTTTGGCTTAGATTTCTTTAGGTTTAATCTTGTTGGGGTTTATTCAGCCTCTGGAATCTATAGGTTTATGTCTTTTGTCAATTTAAGAAAATTCAAGCACAATTTTCCTCTCACTCTCTTTTTTCTTTCTGGGACTCGAATGAAATGAGTATTAGATGTTTTGTTATCGTCCCAGAAGTCCCCGAGCCTCTGTCAATTTTTTTTTCATTTTATTTTTTCTCTGTTGTTCAGATTAGACATATCTATTATTTTTTCATTTTATCTTCACATTCACTCATTTTTTCTTCTGAACTTCCTTTGATGTTATTGAAGCTATCCTGTAAGAATTTTTTTCTTTGCTTATTGTGTGCTTTGCAACTTCAGTTTCCACTTGGTTCTTTATATATATCACATTTCTTTCCTGACTTTTTCATTACTTTTCTAAGACTTTATTTTTTAATTTGTGTTATATATGTTCATAATTTCTCACTAAGCGTTTTTATAATAGCTGTTTACGAAGTTTTCACGATAGCCCTAACACTTAGGTCATCTTGCTGTTAGCATTTGATGGTCTATTTTCATTCACATGAAGTCTTTGTTTCTTGGTATAATAAAGGATTTTTATTAAATCTATACATTCTGAGTATAATGTTGTAAGGTTATGATTCTTCTTTAAATATTCCATTTATTTGTTCCCTCTGACACCATTCCAGCTGAGGCATAGGGAGGAATACGACCTTCTTCTGCCATGTGGATGAGAAGTGCAGATTCTCTGCTAAACCCTGCAGACAGGGGAATGAGAGGGTTTTCTGTTTTTCATGAGTGAGGTGGGTGTTCTGGCTGCTCCCTGTCCTGTGGTGTTACCGTTGATATCTAAGGGAGGTAGGAACAGCTGCTTACTAATATTCATGACCTCCACTGACACCGTGGGGACCTGGCTTTAGCAGAGGGCGGTAGTGAACGTTCCAAGCCCAACTTCTCATCCAGCTGCATCTCAGTGACTCTAGCTAGAGAAAGTAATTTGCTTTTAAGGCCTTACATGATTAGATACAGCTTCATAGCGTAATCTAGGACAATCTCTTATCTTATAGTGTATACCTTAATAACAACTCTAAAGTTTCTCTTGCCTATTACATGACACAGTCCCATGTTCCAGGTATTAGGCATGGACATCTTTGAGAGCCATCCTAACTACCCACCATGAAATGATCTAATGTAACATCGTGCAATACAAACAATACCTGAGCCACTGTGAACATCCATGTAATCAAAAAATTTAGTATACTATGGTAACCAGAAAAAGAAACAGTTAGATTAATTTTATATTTATTTAATCCAATACATCAAAATTATTATTATTTCAATATAATAAATATAAAATTATTGAGACATTTTACATTCATTTTCTTATATTATATATTTTATATTTACAGAACATCTTAATTTATTTATTTTATTTTATTTTTTATGTCGGTACCGGGAACTGAACTTAGGACCTCACACTTGCCAGGCAGGCACTTATGCCACTGAGCTATCTCACCAGCCCAGAACATCTTAATTTCGATGAGCCATATTTCAAGCCCTCCACAGCTACATGTGGACTGCGGCTACCATCTTTTTTTTTCTTTTTTTTTTTTTGTGGGTACTGGGGGTCGACCTCGGGACCTTGCGTGCCAGCAGGCGCCCATGCCGCTGAGCGATATCACCGGCCCCTTTTTCGTATGTGGGTTCCGGGAGTCGAACTTGGGCCCTCGCGCTTGCTAGGCAGGCGCTTACGCCACTGAGCCATCTCACTGGCCCCGTACCATCTTGAATAGCTTAGATTTAGACCGTTTTGATTAATACAGTCTGCAACTTTATTATTATTTTTATTAGGTTGGTCCAGTGCCAAGGATGGTATCAAGATTTTCTTAGGCTCATAAACCATATTTATTTGCCAGTTTCCATAGGTTTATTCTGAATGTTTTAATGAAGATAACATGTTCTTCGAAGAATTGATGTAATCAATTAGGCATGGTCTCTTTAGGCTCACAGAGAGGAAACTTTTATTGTAAATCAAATTGCATTGCAGATTCCTGTTTTATTAAGATATCATCCATGGGGCTGGTGAGATAGCTCAGTGGCATAAGCGCCTGCCCAGCAAACACGAGGTCCTGAGTTCGACTCCTAGAACCCACATAAAGGAAAAAATAGGGCCAGTGATATCGCTCAGTGGCACAAGTGCTTGCTGGCACATGCGAGGTCCTGAGGTCGACTCCCGGTACCCACAAAAAAAAAAAAGATATCATCCATGTATAATTAATTTTGACAGTTCACAATTTTCCAGAATTTATCAATTTTCATTTTCAATTTTTTAAAAATATCTTATGAACATTTTATTTGCTCTATGAAATTTTAACTTATTTATCTCCAATCAACTTTGTATTAAGATAGAAATTGTGTAAAGTAAAATGCACTAGGTTAGTATATAGTTTATTAAATTTTGACAAATATATTTAACAGTTTAAGTAATACCACAATCAAAATATTTATTTCCATTACTCTCAAGTTTTCTCATGTCATTTCACTTATTTCTTTCTTCCCAGTCTCCAGCAACCACTGTTGTTTTGTATCACTAAAAATAATTTCTAAAATAAAATTTTATGTAAATTTAATTGTTCAGCATAAAATCTTTTGTGTTCCACAGGTTACCTTAAACATCAAGCATTTAGCCCTATCTGACTGTGTATAACTGTCCCCTCTTTGAAGAAGTACCCCAACTGCAGTGAGGGGGCAAGGAGTGAAGATCATGCTGGCTACTTTTAGCTGAAGAGAGTTATAGTTGTGACTGGAAGTCAAAGACTCCCCAGAGGGTCCATCTAAAGGCCCTCGATGGATGCCAGGTGGCCTCGATGATGGACAAGTTTTTCTGCTTCTGGGTAGTCTTCTTCAGTTGTCATCTGGGAGAAAGCTCTCACTGGTGGGAAGAGCAGAGTCAAGTTCCCCCATGGGTGCATCACGCGGAGGATTTCTCCATGGTTGCACACTCCTGGAGGGCACCCACACCTTCTGTCCATTTCCTGCAATGACACAAGCAAACCCCCACCCCACACCAACAGGGTCACTGGTCCCTCCCATTTCCCCATCTCCAGAGACTGCCGTAACACTTGTGCTTTCTCCTTTTTCCCATGCTTTTGTCGAAGTTAATAGCAGGAAAAGAAAAAGCAAAATGAGTTCCGTCCTGCAGATTTACAGGGATTGTAAAAAAGTAATCCTTAAGATCAGTAACTATTGTAGACCAGTCCTGTAGAACTGCAGCGGGAGAGGGGAGTCCAGGCTGCAGAGTGCCCATAGGGTAAATATGAGCTTTAATAGCTCTTAAATCCTGAAGCAGGCTCCACTTTCCTGATTTCCTTGGTATAACAAAACAGGAATATCCCAAGGGCTGGCCGAAGGCTCAATATGTCCAGCCTTCAGTTGCTCTTCTATTAACGCCCATAAGATAATGGGCTTCTCCTTTGGTAGGGGCAACTGAGATAGACTTCTATGGGTTCAGGATTGCCTTGTTGATTTTTTCCCTATCCTTGTCCTGCAACATATCCCCCTATTTTGCATCTTTCTATCAACAGGTGGGAGTGCCTTATTAGTAACTTGAATCTGCCATTCTTTCAGCAGATCCCCACTCCACAAATTCGCTGGGATCCCTGCAATAAATGGCTGAAAGACTCCCCTAAAGTTATCAGGGCCTACAGAGGGCAGAGTTGCAACACTTTACATGACCCATCTGGGTGACTCGAGCCCCACCGAGGAGGTGACTGCTGCTTGGGTGGGCCAGGCTGGTGGCCAAATGAAGCCACCCCTGAAACATCTGCATCTGCGTCCAGGAGCCCTCGGAAACATTTTCCTTTAATCTTAAGAGTATACATGGGCTGGTGACCTGTGATACCTTGAGTGAATTAACACCACCTCTTTACGGGAGGTACTGTTAAATCCTTTAGCTTCTCAGATAATAGCTGTGGTTCTGACAGCCAGTAAAAAATTAGTTGAATAGTATAAGCTCCTGCTTCAAAAACCAAACATCATGTGACTGAGCCACAAGCTGAATTTCCCCCAAATAGTCTGAATCAATGATGTCAGGGGGTACTTCAACGCCCTGTACTATTTCCTAGACTAGCACCTAAGGAAAAAGGTCCCCATTTTCCCGTGGAGATTTTAACAGGTTTATTTCTGCCACTCGAAGTCACCCATTCAGCAGCAGGAAGGTCTAACCCTGTGCCTCCTGGGGTTCTGATGACAAGGGACTCAACCATCCTCCAGAGACCCCCTGAGGACTGGGGCAGTAAACCCACACTAGCAATTCCCCCAGTGTTTGTTGGGCGTGGGGTCAGGCCCACGTCCTGCTTCCCACCAGCGGGGTGCCATCTTGATAACACGATAATATTTAGAGCAACATTGATTAGTCCAATGATTTCCTTTTTGACAGCTAGGACAAGGGCTAGGTGATTTCCCCTCCAGGAGAGGAACAATTAAACCCTTTCTTGCCTGGAGTTGAGTGTACTGTTTACAGATATACCCTGTTTTGCCACAATTAAAACACTATATTTTTGAAGAAGCCTGATTATTTTTCAATTAAACCAAACATAGCTTGAGCAAACATAGAGGATTTATGACCTTTGGTACCCACATCTTGGCATACTTCAAAATAGTTTCCAAGATTTTTAGTTGCTCGGATAGGCCCTAATGCTTGTTTATAGTCCTGATTCACATTCTTGAAAGCCAGCTGCAACACAATAACCTCTGCTGCTTGGGCATGCGGTATCTGTCGTCAGACAGCCTCTTGTAGCTGAGTTATGAACTGGGCAAAAGGCTTCCTAGAGCCCCGAAGAATGAGTAAAAAAAGGACTGAGTGGGAGTACTGTCCTCAGGAATAGCTACCCAGGGTCATTTCATCACGAGAGCCATTTGCTGATAAGAAATCAGCTTGGTCCAGAAGGGTTAACTTTAGAATTAGACCTGAGTATGGACCTGTTTCTAACAGCATTTCCTCAGGAATCTCAGGATGTCCTGCTGCTCAATTCTGTCATGCGTGTTCAGCTGCTAACTCTTGGAGATTAACATGGAAATTTAAATATTGCCCTGCAGATAGCCAAGTGCTTAATGTCTAAAAGAGGTAAGTGCAAAGCTCCCAGGACAGACTCTAACAAGCCCAACGTGCAAGGTCCTTGAACCCCATGGTTCACTACAATGGATTTTAATTCTTTAAGCAATTTAGATTCCAAAGGATTATGCTCATGAACATTTCACTATGGATTGTTAGGGTCAGGATGAATATTAATTGGAAATGCACATGTCCCAAAGGGCTCTCCGTAAAACACAGCCTGTGTAACCAATCTTTGATAAGGAGACACTACTTCTGTATCGACCACAGATGGAAGGGAAGGAGGAAGAGGAGAGGAAGAGAAGGGGATCAGGGCTCTTCACCCTCGTCCTTATCTTCTTTCAAGGGTGCACTGTACAGACCAAGCTCCATGTGGAGAAAGTTTCAGGGGATGTAGCAGAGCCTTGGGTGTGAGCATGCTCCAAACCTTCCCCCACTCAGTCCCAACTTTCTACATTAAATGTGCCAGTCTGAGGAAACAAAGGATTATTTTGATAACATCTTGTAACATATGAGAAAGAAACTGGGTACTGATTGAGCACCAGACTGGTGCAACAGAATTTCCAATAAAGAGTATTATGCTGTACTTCAATCAATAAATTCTGCCCCATTCCCCTGGCTGATGAAGTTTTCTGCATGTACTCACTTTTATTTTCTTTCACCCATAACCTTGGCTGAGGAAGTTCTCCAAGTGCACTCTTTCCTTTCCTATCCTTTCCTTCCTTTCTTTCTTTCTTTCTTTCTTTCTTTCTTTCTTTCTTTCTTTCTTTCTTTCTTTCTTTCTTCCTTCCTTTCCTTTCCTTTCCTTTCCTTTCCTTTCCTTTTCTCTTTTCTTTTCTTTTCATTTCTTTTCTATTCCTTTTTCTTTTCTCCTGCTGGGCCAACTTGGCTCCTCTGTGCTGCGGAGCTCTTGTTGTCAATTCACTACACCTACCTTTTTCTGGGACAGACTTTCCCAGGTCAGGTCCTTGTTTGAGCACCACTTGTAGGGAACCAGTCTATGAATTTGTCCCCAACGTGGGTGAACAAGGGTGAAAGGCAAAAAGACACAGAGTTACTTTAGAATGCGGGGGCCAGGTGCTCTTGCCTCTGGTGGACAAAGTGCCCGGAGAATTTGGCTCACCTCGCTTTTATTCACTTAGACATGGGAGCAAGCAATTAGAGTAACACATTATTCACTTGCATCCTATTATCTATGGTACGTGGCCGGGTAAACAACTGGATCTCAGCTGTGATGACTTTTCCATAGAAATTGCAATGTGCCGACACACCGGCTCATCATTTGACTCCTATGGTTTAAAGTATAGATAGATAGATGTAGATAGATGATATAGATATAGATAGATAAAGATAGAGATAGAGATAGATACAGATACTTAAGTTCTGCCCTCCCATTCTGTCTCCATTTTCTTTTCTTTTTGTTCATTTTGTTATTCATTTTTTTTCTTATTCGTATTCAACTTTTTCTTACTCTTGTTCCTCTCCCCCCAACCCACCCCCATTCTTTCTTCCCTCCCTTTCTTTCTTTTCCTCCTCCTTAGCTGCTTCTTTGGGAGTAATTTTATTTCTGAGTTACAATTTTCATATTCCATATTGCTGAATGGAGGTCACTAATATTTTTCCTGCTAGGTGGTTCTTACTCATATCAATTAATGGTCACAAATATATGTATATATGTATGTACTGTCATGGTGATATTGCCACCACTTTTTATTTTATTTATTATAATAGCTGTGTGATAGTATCTTTTAGGAATTATGCTGTGAATTCACATATATGTAAATATATGTAGGTATATACATATGAGCAACATAAACATATGCATTTTAAAATTATTTCCAAACCACTGTTATCTAATTAATTACATGTGGAATAAATTTATGATTGACTTATAAGCTTTAGTAATATACTAGCATTAAATATTTTCATTGCTCTAGAATTTTTGCTGTGCACTGGCAATTTGAATTTGAATGAGTGTTATTTGGTTGTTATGATTATGTCGTGCTAGTCTTATTGTTTTTCTCTTATTAATATTTCCTGTTCAGTAGTCTTAAAATTTTAGGTTTTTTCGATCTCACTATTCAGTGATCTATCCTGAGAGTCCTTGGTGTGCATTGTGGATAGAATTTCTTGAAGTGATTTTTTATAGTGATTTGTTGATTATGGCTTAAGTACTCTATCGGTAATGGGAGCTTTAACATTTGTTTCTAACAGCAAGACCTGCTTTTTGCTCTACATTATTTCAAGTTTGGTTCATTCCAAAGAATACAATTTCCTGACCT
Source organism: Erethizon dorsatum (assembly GCA_028451465.1). Classification (NCBI taxonomy): domain Eukaryota; kingdom Metazoa; phylum Chordata; class Mammalia; order Rodentia; family Erethizontidae; genus Erethizon; species Erethizon dorsatum. Next base: position 56,570,510 of record CM051830.1, on the reverse strand, counting down.
CTGTTCTTCCCAGACTAGAGCACAGACACCCCACAACTTCTGTCCTATTCACAGTTCTATACTTTCTTCCTGGCTTTTGAAATTTTGATTGTGGCTATCTTGTTTTATACAGTAGTCCAACAACACCTTTTAATTGGCTCTTCCAGTAAACTTTCTTTACTGTTGCCATAATGTAGAAAAGAGCTTTCTCTCAATTTTGTGGGCCATCCAATTTTCCAACATGGTAATTATGGTTTATATTAGCTTTAAAATTCTATATTAATACACACCTCGAGTTTACCCTAAAGCATCAAGTACTGCATGTAACACCTGTTGATATGTATCCTATTTTATGATACTAGAGTTATTCTGCATTCACTCAGCCATTTTCTTTTCTTTTTTTTGTGGGTACCAGGGGTCGACCTCAGGACCTCACGCGCCAGCAGGCGCCCATGCTGCTGAGCGATATCGCTGGCCCTTTTTTTCGTATGTGGGTTCCAGGAGTCAAACTCGGGCCCTTGCGCTTGCAAGGCAGGCGCTTACGCCACTGAGCCATCTCACCAGTCCACTCAGCCCTTTTCTTAACATAAAAGAATGAAACTAATTTTATTACTTCATTTATAATTGCTGTGCTGTTTCTTTTTATGGCATTGAAACATTTGTATAATGAGCATATAGCCTATACTCTACATCATGGTCCTCAAGCTCCAAGCCATGAACAGCTGTGTTTTGTTAGGCACCAGGCCACCCAGCAGGGGGTGAGCAACAGATGAGCAAGCAAAGCTCCATCTGTCTTTACGTCCCCTCCCTTAGATCCCATTACCACCTGAGCTCCGCTTCCTGTGAGGTTCTCACAGGAACACAAACCCTACTGGGAACTGCGCATGTGAGGATTAAATCATCCTGAACCCACACTCACACCGCCACCCCCTTTCATGGGAAAGTTTTCTTCCATGAAACCAGTCCCTATTGCTAAAATGTTTTGGGACTGCCACCCTATATTAAGGAGGCTGGGTGAGTTCTTCCATATAAACCTCCAACTACATGCCCAGTTTCCCTTTTGTCTTAGTCCATTTTGTGCTTTTATAACAGATTACCCGTAGCTGAGTAATGCATAAAGTAAAAGGTGTGTTTGGCTCATCATGCTGGTGGTTGGAGGGTTCAAATAGCATGGTACAAGCATCCTGGTGAGAACTGCCTGGTTGTGTTACGATGTGACAGAGAAGCACGAAGAATCAGCCATGTACAGAAGGAGCACATGTCAAGTGAGGGAAGTGAGAAGCCTAGGAGGGGCCAGACTCACTCTTTCTAACAACCTGTTCTCTGGGGAACTATTCCACTCCTGCAAGACCCAACTCATTCATTCCCTCCATCCATGCAAGTGAAACTCAGGACCTAATCCATTAACTTCCACCAGCCCTACTTGTCAGATTCTATCACCTCAACACTGCCACATGGATCCAGCTTCCAGAACATGAACCTCTGTGGTTCTGACACCATGTCCAAACCGTAACAGCTTTTTCGTAGTCTTCTTAGGAAACATTGGCAGCTTTCAGATTTCTAGAAAGAATGACTTCAAATCAACATTGGGAAGTTAAATAACTGTAGGTAAATTGCTACATAATTGCTGTTTGTCACATCTTAAGAAAATTGCTAGGTATAGACGTTGAGTATGAAGTCATAAGTCCACTGCCCAAAAATGACTCCAGAATAATGATATGCATACTGGGTCTTGTCTTCAAGGAGTCGTGGACCCTGAAAGACCCAATTTACTGATCTGCCTCACTTAGAATTTGCTCATCTGCAGTACCTTGAAAACGTGTTGGTGTCCAAAATGAGTGGGTTTCTATGAAATAAGCATAATGAAGTAATTTCATGCAATTTTATGAGTGTAATCAGAAATGAGGTATGGTCTAATGGAATAATTACTTATCTGATCATCAGATACTAACACATTTTACTATAAATTTACATTTATACCTTTTTCTTTTGAAATTAATAAGAAAAAGGTCAAATTCTCACAAGGAGTACAGTGGGTCCACAAAAAGAGCTTTTTCATACTTTTTTTTGGTAAGGTCTTACTATGTAACCTAGGCTGTCCTTGAACTTGAAATCCTCCTGCCTTCACCGCTCAAGAGCTTGGATTACAGGTGTGAATCACCATGCCCAGCTCATATTTGTTTTTATGTCTCATTTTTCTATGCAATAAAGATCTGATTAAAATCTGAATTTATACTTTAATCATATTATTAATAATTAACTGAAATTTTACATGAGACTAATGAGTATTTAAGCCCTTTATTATTTAAAAGTATACTTGGGGAGAGTTATGAGCACTAGAAAGCATAGTTAGTAACTTTTAAACTGTAAGATATATAATCCTCATATCATTGTATTTTATTTTCTTTATGCCATGCATATAAATATCATTTTATATAAGAATCTTATCAAAGATATTATTGAATCTCCCAAATGGTAAACCATGTTATGCTATAGATTAGGAAATGCTTGAATGGACAGCACAAATATGGTGTAGCACCAAAATTATAGATATATTTCTATGAAAAAATAGTGTTACGCTCCTTCTTCTATTCAAACTTTATCCCATAAAATATTTTTCTCCTATAGTAATAATTTTCTTTATACAGTTTTATTGCATTCTTAAATTTCAACTCTAGGAATTTAGAAAAGTATAGTGATTATTTTGTATTCTCATTTATTTTCTACTTACTTGTGCTATCAATCACTACAATAGGTATTTTGAAATGTTCAAGTATACAATTGTGGATTTGTCTTTTATTAATAATCTCTCAGTTGTTCTTCATATAACTTGAAGCTCTTCTACTAGAGACATAAGTAAATGTGTAGAGTTACGATGTTTTCTTGATAAACTGATCTCTTTACCACTTAAAATGATCACTTTTATTGCAGGTAAAATTCTTTTTTCTAGAATCTATTTTTACTGATTTCATTCTAGACACCCAGCTTTCTTTTGGCTAGTGATAATTAGCTTAGTATTTTAATCTATATTTTTATTCTAAAGTTCTAGGGTTGTTACATTCAAAGTTTCTTTTTCCTTTTTTTGTGGTACTGGGGATTGAACTCAAGGCTACACGCATGTACTACCTGTTATGGCTTATATCGAAATGCGCCCCCAAAGCCTCACGTGTTCATAGGTGGGGATTTGGGGAGTGACTGGACCATGGGTGTGAGGTACTGGACTGTGAGTGTGAGGTACTGGGTTGGTCCACCGATGGGTTCATAGTTGGGTATGATGTTGGGAAGTGAGGCCGGGTAGGAAGAGGTGGGTCACGTGGACGTGGCCTGGAAGGAGATATTCTCCCTCCCTGGACCTCTCTCTGCCTGCCACGCCATGAGCAAGCCTCCTCCGCCAGGCCCTTCAGCCATCCTGCCCTGTCAGCCACAGCCGACCAACTATGGACTGAAACCTCTCCAAACGGGGAGCCAGAGGAGCCTTTCCTCCTTTAGATTGTGGGTGTTGGGTACTGTGTCTCAGCAACAAAAGAAAGTAACTGACACACTGCCACTCGCATACATCCCCAGCCTATTTTATTTTATTTTATTTTATATTTTTAACTTTATTTTTTATTCTTACGTATTTGTCATACTTATTGATCACATCATCATAGGGAATTTATACCTGTACGTAATATATCTTAATACTTTTTCCCATTCCTCTCTTCTCCCTTCAACCTTTCTTCCCCTTCCCATTTACACAAGCTTCATTTCCATTTTTTCCCCATTCTTTTTTTTCCCATTTCCCTTCCCGCCCTTCCCCCACCCCCTTCCTTATTCTCCTTCCCATTTGAATATGTTCTTCCTACTTCCCAATATCTATCCTCCATTGTCCAGCCTGGCCTCAAACTTGCAATCCTCCTGCCTCAGCCTCCAATATAGGCCATAATGCCTGGCTAAAGTAGGTTTCTTATAAGCATCGTCTAGTTGCATATTGTTTATTTATCCAGTCTGACAATCTTTGTCTTTTTATTGAGATGTTTAAACATTCATGCTTAATGTGGTTTTGGGATACATTTGGGTTTTATTATACTATATTACTTTTGTTTCCCTTTGTTCTATTTTTTTTTTTTTTTTTCTGGTGGGTACCAGGGGTGGACCTCAGGACCTCGCGCGCCAGCAGGCGCCCGTGCCGCTGAGCGATATCACCGACCCTTTTTCGTATGTGGGTTCCGGGAGTCAAACTCAGGCCCTTGCGCTTGCCGGGCAGGCACTTAAGCCACTGAGTCATCTCACCAGCCCTGTTCTATCTTTTATTTGTTCCTTCTTTTGCTATTTTTTATTAATTGGATAGTATTTTATGATTTCTTTTTGTTGACTCATTAGCTATCACATTGTTTTGCTCAATTTAATGATTGATTGTAGTTTTAATATCTTTGATTTATTGCTGCTTATTTTAAAGTAATAGTATACCACTTGTGTATGGTTGAAGAATCTTGTAATAGTTTGCTTTCATTTCTTTCTTTCTGGGCTTTATATTAATGTTGTCTTATATTTTTGAAATGTTAGGAAACTCAAATTCTTTATTGTTTTTGCTTTAAACATTTGATTATCTCTTCATGAAATTTATCCACATAATCAATTTCCACTTTCTTCATTCCTTCTTGGAGATCTATATTCCTATCATATTATTTTCCTTCAGTTTGAAGGTTTTCTTTTGATATTTCTTGTTTTCAGGGTTATAGATGATAATCTTTAATTTTTAATATGACTTAAAAAATCTTTTCTTCTCTCTCTCTCTTTTTTTTTTTTTTTTTGACACAGGGTCTCACTATGTAGTTCAGGCTGGCCTGGAATCACTACGTAGCACAGACTGGCCTCAAACTCACAGTGATCCTCTTGCCTCAGCCTCCCTAGCGCTGGGATAACAGGTGTGTGCCACCGCTCCTGGCTTTTCCATCTCTTTTTAAAGTTACTTCATCTTCTATTTTGAAACAGGAAGTGAATGTATTGCCTGGATAAAGAATCTAGTTTGGCAGAATTATTATTATTATTATTTTTCATACTTTAAAAATGTTGTCCCACTACTTAAGCTTTTATTGTTGAAATCTGCAAGATACCTACTATCTTTGCTCTTCTATATATTTTGTGTCTTTTTTTTCTCTAACTGCCTCTATAATTTCACTCTATTACTAGTTTACATAAGTTGATTGTGATTTGCCTTCATATAGTTTTCTTCATTTGAGGGGTTCAAAATTTGAAGAGTATCTCAGATTTGCACACTTTGAAAATTTTGTCCATTAATTCTTTATATACTCTTTTTGTGTCCCTTTTCTTTCCTTTTCATTTCTAATATTCCAGTTATACATACCTTAGGCCTCTGAAAGCTGCTTCCCAATACACTGTTACTCTATTCAAATTATTTTGTCTTTTTCTCTCATTTTTTTCTCTTCTCTCTCTGTTTCATTTTTGATCATTTTCATTCTGTGTCATAATATCCTCTAGCTATAGTATTCTTAGTCATATAGGTTTATTATGTTTAGTATATTTTTATTTGAGACATTGTAATTTTTTATCTCTAGAAGTATATTTTAGATCTCAGTGTGTCCCATGTTTCTTAAATCATTCAAATATCTTTCATCTTCTTGAGCATGTGGAATATTTGAGTACATTGTAATTGTTTTAATGTAATTATGTAATAAATCTATCATGCATATATATCATTTCTGATATGATTTGATTTTTTTGCCACTAAGATTTGATAGTTTTTTTTTCTCTCTCTCTTTTGGAAATCTGATAATTTTAAATTAGATCCCAAATACTGTGGACTTTACTTTGTTGGGTGCTGGACAATTTGTATTTATATGAATACTTTTGAATTTTGTTCTTCATTTATTCTTTTTTTTTTTTTTTTGCATTTTGTTCTTTACAGGGTTAACTTACTGGTAAAAACACAATTTGCAGTGTAGAGTCTTTCTTTAATCATGTTTGGCACATCAGAAGCAGGCCTCATTTAATTGCTAAGTATTTCCCCCTGGAAGGCACAATTCTAAGTACTGAATTATGAAGCTGTCCCACCCTGCTTTGTGGGAATAGTCATTAAATATTCGGGGTGTATCTGTGAACTTCGGGGTCACTTCTAGTGCCTGGTGCTGGGGAGCAGGCTGTCTGGGGTCGTCCTGAGCCTTTCTCTTTTCTTTCCCAACTGCAGGTGGTGCGGCCTTTCTGAAGGCCCAGCTCAGTTGCCTTAACTCTAGGAGATGGTCTGGCTCTGCTTTGCTCCCTGCTGGCATTGTTTCTTGGAAACTCTACCCAGGCAGTAAGGTGAAGAACTCAGCGCTCACCTCCATTATTCACCCTGGCAGGGAGCACAGGCCTTCATTGCTCTCTGCTACAGGTTTTGAAACATTGTTCTATGTATCTTGTCTGATTTTGCTCTTGTTGTTACTGCTGCTTCTTGGTTTTTCAGCCAGTTGCGTGAAGAGGGTCTTGGTTACTCTGTCTTGGGTAGAAGCTCATTACTACTTTCATTTATTTTAATAATTTTGTCTCAGTATGTTTCACTGAGTCATCTTAGGTTTGTATATTCTCCTGAATTCCTTTCCTTCTTAAAACATTGCATCATTTTTTTCTCATCTCCTTGTTAACTATAGTAGAAAATACACTATATGGTTTTTTGTAGTGTGGAGTTATAAGCAGGACTGAAGGGCCGGTGAGATAGCTCAGCGGCATAAGCACCTGCCTGGCAAGTGCAAGGTCCTGAGTTCGACCCCCAGTACCCACAAAAAAAAAAAAAAAAAAAAAAAAAAAGCAGCACTGAAAATTTTAAGAACTAAGGAAATACTTAGATTGCACATCAGATCATCCATTCTGTGGCTTCCCATATGTTATTCTACTTAATGCAAATTTAGCAGGTTGAATCAGGTGGGTCTCACCATTCTTTGCACATTGTACAAACTACCTGGGTTACTTACTCTCAACCTCCTTAACCTTGTTTTGCTTTGAATTTTTAAACGATATTCTAGAAAATGCTAAATTGTTATCAAAATACTCTTCAGATAGGAATGTTTTCATACCTCAAGATATCTCAGAACCTGACATGTATAATTTTCTAAAAGAGAATTTGGTATTCAGTGATTTCCCAACATATTTGTTGTTTAAACACAGTTACCAATATATGTTGGAAAATATATCCTTAGCAAATACTTTTAAAAATCACAAGGATATTGGTTCCTAAAGAATCTCCTTAGAAAGCATATCCCCACAAATACTTAAACTGTACCATTTTTAGAATTAACCCAGAAATCTCTTTTCAACCAAAATACCCAAGAATTGAAGAATGCCTTATACATTTCTTCTTTGTCAACTGTGCCATTTGCAAGATGTTTTCAAACTGTTGCCAATAACAATCATACTAATACAACTAGGAAGTTTAGTGTAGGAATCAAATAAAGAAGGATTTTATTTTGTTTAAAAAACTGCTATTTTTCATTTTAGTGTTTTTGGGGTACTGCCAATGTAAAAGTTACAGCACTTGTAATTAGAAAACAAACATGTAATTCATAATCTAAATCACTTTTCTTTGATAACTTCTTTCTTTATACCAGTTAATATTCACAACTTTTTTTTATCTACTAAGGAGCTTAACAATTAATATTTCACTTGTTGTATTTTGTGTTTCTTTGAATATTTTTATCTGCTGTCATCAGTGTAATGCTAGAAATCTGAAGTTTTCAGAGATAGAATTTAATCTCTGAGTTGATTCATCTCTTTTATCAACTGAATGCAAAGAATATCTTGCCATTGTTACATTGTACAGCAAATGTAACTAAGCTACTTTATAAATAGGTGTTCTGGTTTATTTAGAATTGTCAATAAAACTTTAAAAATATTTGTTAGTCAGGAAATCGGATTATATTTTGCAGAAAATGCACTGTACTTATCTTAATTAAATCTTTTCTTGATGATTAAAGGACCTGTCCAGTCTCAGAACCATTGTTCTGCATTTCAATGAACTCTGGGCAGTATTTTTAGGAAGGAATGAGAATTTGAATGGATCTCTCTTAATTATAGGAAAAAACCGAGGAATGTATTTGGTTGTAAGTCTTCTCTTTGAACTACTAGTACTAAATTTGAACACAGGAAAAATGGTTAACTGATGATTCTTTATTATGCTTTTGTTCAGGGAACTGTAGTTGTGTTTTCTTATGATGGTGACTTTTTAAATAAAAGGTATTACATAAAGGAAAAAAATGAACGATGCTTGCTGTTGTTCAACCTTACTGTAAATGAGAGCTGGGTAATTTTTTAGGTGCGATAGGGAGGCATCTTGACTGTAGCACCTTATTATCATAGAAGGAAAAACTAGTGGAGAGTAAGGAATTTCTGCATAGCAAATAGAAAAAAATACAAACAGGGTTTAAAAGTCCTTCTTATTCATAGGAGTAAGTAATGTGAAGTCTTGACATTTGAGCATGGAAAGTATTTTCCATTGAACTTTTTGCATCTCCCTCATCTGCCTCACTTGTGGACCCCAAAGGCTCAGAAAATAGGGATCCAGGTTATAAAGCAGAGCAAATCTTTCAGGAGATGGTGATCTTAATGCCAAAGGCTTAATAAAAATTTTGAAAATCTATCTCACTAAAAAATTCATCTTAACGTTTTTCTTTACTTATGTGCCTATAAAATTACAGCAATGAAATTTTAATATGCATCCCAGAATATTTGGTTTTTTAGATCATTTTAAAATGTTATTACTTAAAAAAATTTGGAGAATTATTAATCTCATTTTTCTATATTCTTCTGAAGTTCCACCAAAACATTGTAAGGAGAATTAATTTTTAAACTTCTCTTCAGAGTGTTCTTTCACATTTACTGTTCATTGTGGGCTCAGATTAATCTACAGAGCGTCAATAAATCAAAAACTCCCATACTCATGCACACAGTACAGTCAGTCAATATTACCTACTGCTGTGTTTCTGGTATTATCAAATATCTGACCTATATTTGTGCATTTAGTACATAATTTAAGAATATCATATTGACTGATTATTCATTTTTATTATTTTGATGCGTTCAAGAATGCAGTAATACTAAAATGTTTCAAACTGGGAGTATCTCCTTTAGTTGTTAGAATGAAATGTCTAATAACTTAGTTGGTTTATGTTGTTGAGAAGTTATTACACTGACTAAGGATAGTATTTGTTGAGGTTTTTGTATTGTATCTAGTGAACAGAATTTTATTCGTTTTTATCTTCATTGTATAAAATAGTGAGCTATTCCAGCATATATTCTTTAATTACTCTTTTGTGTTATCTATTTTTTTTTAACTTTTGTTTTGAAGTAATTCAAAAATGCAGAAATATTGAAAGGATATTGGACAGTGTGCTTATATGCTATATACTTTTATCATGTTTGTTTTATTCTTTCAATGTTATATATGTATTTATACTTTGATATGTATTAATTTTATATTATGAATATATGTAAATAGTTTATTTTACATGTTATAAAGTTACTTTATATGAACTGAGAATACCCTCTGTGCACTCTCACACATGGTTGATGTCCACAACTATTGCCATGGCCTTGAGGGGCCCCAGGTGCACATTTCCTCCCTGCTGTTCTCAGTGATTCTCGTGGGTATCTTGAAAGTAACCACTTCAAGAGAATTTACTCCATGGAGATTTGTGAGTTACAAACCCAGGTTTCCTCACCACCAGCTTCCCAGCACACCACTGAATCATCATATTCAAAAATTAACATTACTACAATGTTAGGATAATGCCGAGATCTTTTTCAAATGTTGTATTACTTATTTATTTATTTAACTTTTTGGAGGGGTTAGACAGGGACTCGCTACAGAGATAAGGCCATCCTTCAACTCATTATATAGCTCAGGCAGGCCTTGAACTTGCAATCCTTCTGCCTCAGCCTCCTGAGTGCTGGGATTGCAGGCATGTGCCACACACCTAGCATTAAATTTTAAAGTTCAATAATACTTTTTATGACAAGCAAATAAAACCAAAAGTAAATTTTTTAGTTTCTATGTCTCCCTAATATTTTAAAACCTGAAGCAGCTTCTCATATGTCTTTATCTTTGTGTCCTTGACACTTTTGATGGGGATGTATCAAGTAATTAATAGGTTTTCTCACACTTTATTGTTGCATCTGGGGGATGAGACTGCTGCTTTCTCTGAGCAGTCTATTGGGATAATAACTCTGCTTAATAATAAATTAGAGGGACAAAGTTTAATGAAAGGAATTTTCCTCTTTATTTGTAAAGAGGAAAAGGAAGGCGAAAGGAGAAGATAGATAGCTACCCCCATAAGAAAGAATCAGGGTAGGGAGCTCCAGAAAGATAGAGGACCCATGGCCCTTTGTTCTCAGCTGTTTTTATAGGGGGTTGAGTGACCCTTCCCCCTCACCGGGAACTTGCCATCACTGGACCGGCTTCTGGGCACCTCTGCCTACCATCATTTCTTCCATTAGTCTACCTGCAGCTTCTTTTGGTCCTTGACCTACCTTTGAAGGCCTTATCTTTGGGGTGAGTGGTTAGTTGGTGATGGGGTACTTTAGCTTAGAGTTAGTAAGGGGGCACGTGGATATAATGACCCAGTCTAGGGTCATTATAGAGTACAATAGATATCGTGAATAATATAGTGATTCTAGAGTGAATACACGTGTATGTGTTGGTGCATAGGTGTGAGTACACACTGCCTGAAAGTTAGCCCCCTGCTTCCCCCATATTTTATTGGAGGTGGGGGCAGCTTATTGTTTGTGCACCTGGCTTTCTCTCTGTGTCCTGCATGTCAGCTCTTTTTCTTATCTCTTGGTGCAAGTCCCAAGGCCATTTGGTGCCTTTCTTTATCCTTTTTATCTTTTCTTCTTTTCTTTTTGTTCTTAACCTCTGTCTTTGACTTGCTTCCCAGGGGAATATCTCTAGTAGAATTTGTTTTTAACTCCTCCTAGTCAGGAGTAACTAGAAGACCTAAGGAAGCCCTATTTTATTTTGTCATCTACAGAGCCCTGTCCCTACAACATGATGCTTCTTTATGGCAAGATTCAGGTTATAGACTTTTATCAGGCGTCCACAGAAGTAATAATATGCTATTCTGTATGTGTTGTGGCAAGAGGCTATAGAATAAGAATTTGTCCTAATGTAGTAGAAGATCTCCCCACAACCCAGCCAGTATACTTCAGTTTGTTAGTTGCTCAGGTAATAGTTCTGGTTACAGTTCCTGTTACTTTTGTTTCTTAGAAACGGCTGGTCACTGTGATGCATAGCTGGTCACTATGATGCATATTGTAAGAACCAGTCCCCAATTGACAAGCCATTCTGCCTCTGTACTTCCTGCTTGCTTATCTCATGTAAGCCCTAGACCACCAGAGATCAGGGCCTGATATTTTGGGAATGATCGAGATCAGTGCTTATCAATGTAAAATAAATATGCCTCCAAATCCTGGTTGTTGTTTCAGTATTTCTATTTGCCGTTGCATGTGGTGCACTGGCTGGGAAGACCGACCATGCTGACCTCTTTGGTCACTGGTCATGGCCCTCAAGGATTGAGCAAGGACCTCCCCAGGTCCTGATGGGAAGGGGCAACCTTGAGATTTCTCGAGTGCCCTTGGAGGTCTGGAGTAGTATTCCTGGCTCCCCGCTTGAGTGGCTCACATTGGACCCCAAAGGGAGGAGAAAGCAGTCTGTCTGTGTTTTTATATGCCTGCCTGATTCCAGTAAGACCCCCGGGGGCACCCCAGTTAGTCAGTCTGTCAGTCCTGCTCAGTTCAAGCCGAAGAGCTTGATCAACTCTTGTTGTTCCATGATGATCGACATATGGCATAATGGAGGCCTCGCGCTCTTCTTAGCTAAGTTGCACCTAAGTCCCCACCAGAAGTGTGGCCAGGCAGGCATCTGAATGGTCTCTCTCTGAGGGGCACCCACCCTTTGTCTGTTGCACCATCATTAAAGGGTACACAACACACGTGTGGGAAGTCAGAGATGGGAATTAATTAGTCAAAACCCACAGTTCCTGATTGCAGGAAAATGGGCTTTTCTGAGATTACAGAGTTAAAAATGAAACCAAACCAATCAAAGAAAAAGAGGACCATTCATCCTGAGAATTCCACTTTGGCACCCTCATCAGCCACCACAGTTGCTGCCAACACCTGTAACTTCATCTTCTTCCAGCCAATTGAACTGGTTCCAGCTAGCCATTGCCTGCATTTGGCCACAGAGGCCCTCCCCCTGAGCCTTCTGCTTCCTATCAGATGGTGTCAACTAATGCCCACCTGAGGACTGTCAGCAATTCCTTCTGAGTTCCACAGTTTGAAAAGTTGGACTGTCAGCCCTGATGAATGAGTTGCCATGGCCTTTCCCAAAGGTCACCCTGCCTAGAAGCATAAAATCAGCCAAGCGTTTCTCAAAGACATCAAAGAGGGAGGACAAAAAGCCCATCAACCTCTGTTACCCAGAAACCTGATAAAAGAAAATCACATGATGTCTGTAAGAAAATCCAGCCTGATAGATGACCATACCCTCTGGCTCTGAGTTACAAGGGCTATGGACACAGAAAATAAATACCCCCTCCATCTTCGAGACACAAAGAAACCTGACTACCCAGGCCCACCTCAACCTGAACCTCTCCTCGCCCTGTCAGTCCTGGATGGATAGGACAGACCAAGCTCTATCAAACTGGGCCCCCAAGAGGCTGTGGTCATTGCAAAAGTCAGGGGAAAACCTGTGAATTTCCTGGTAAACAATGGAACAGAACTCTATGCCTTCAAAAGTTCCCTCTCTCAAAAAGTTACCATCACCAAGGCAACTGGGACTCTTGCCTCTCACCCCTTCTGCCAGGCACAAACTTGCAGCCTGGGAGGACATCTCACCAAACATGAATTCCTGTATAAGCCTATCCCCATACTGCTTCTGGGAAGAGACCTCCTGTTCAAGTTGGAGGCAATCATCTCCTTTGCACCAAGCCAGTCAGCCTCCCTCTCGTTTAACCCTGCACTTTCAACTCTGACTCTTCCCCATGAGGAAGATGATGCCTGCATCAGCCTGAGACAGATAACCACAATCCTAAAGTTTTGAAAACTCTCCTTTCAGAGGTGTGGGCTAAAGACTCACCTCCAGGCCTGGCCATCAACCATACCACCTCACCATGACCCCCATTGCTGTCAGATGTCATGAGAAGCACAAACAGGCACCCAGCCACCTCCAGATGCCACCTAATTTACATGTCTAGGCTTAAAAGTTGCCTTCTTCTGCTTGGGGGTTGCTCCCATGAGAAGATCCTGAGACAGGGTGAAAAAGCCAGCTCACTTGGACTCAATAGCCACAAAGGCTTGAGAACTCTCCCACTACTTCAGCGAGGCTCTAGCAACAGATTTGGCCAAGTTCCCATCACCTTCTCTCTGGGGCAGCCTATTTCTCTGTCCCTTCCAGCTCTGTCATGGTCCCCCAAGGAAGAAAAAAAGGAGGCTTCAAAGCTGCAAAATGTTTATAGATTGTCAAATTGCTAAAGTACACCTCTGCTGCCTGTAGAGCCAGTTCAAGATCTCTGAGCTGCCAATGCCACCACAGTTGCCCTCTATATACATTGCCTCAGTCTTCTGCCACCCACGGACTGCTGGTACACCTGCCTGGACCTAAAGAATGCCTTCCTCTGCCTTCAATTGGCTCCTGTCAGCCAGCCCTTCTTCACCTTTGAATGGAAAGACCCCAGTTCTCAACTCAAAGGTTAACTGACCTGGACTCAACCTCCCAGAGGCTTGAAAACTTGTTTGTCCTCTTTTGGAGAAGCCCTCACCAGTGAGCTTGCTAGTTTCTCAGCACAAAATATTACTACACTTCTGATTAATGACACCCAAGCTGCCTGCTGGAAAGACACAAAAGCTTTGCTGCAATATCTGGCAGAAACTGGCTACAAGATACAAAGATGCTTGCTCAGACCATCAGCCCCTGGGAGTGCCCAGTGGCCTACCTGTGCAACAGCCCCTAAGAGTGGTCTCTCCCCTTTGCCTTCTCACTCTAATAGCTACAGTCCTTCTGATCAAGAAAGCTGACAGCTCACCTTACGCTGAGGCCTAACTGTCCAGGTACCACATGCTGTACTGGACCTAAAAATGGACCCCCTGACAGATGCTGAGTACACCCTCTTTATGGATGGAAGTAGCTCTGTTAGGAATGGAGTCTGACAGGCTAGATATGTTGTGGTCACCTTGGGCAAAGCTATTTGGGCCAAAGCTCTCCTGCTACTGCTTCCTGCTGCTGTTTGGAAACCTGCCACCAGTGATGCCAAACCTGCACTCCTAAGCCCCCTCTGTGGATCTGAATGACAGAAACATCAACCCCAGCCAGAAAAATATTTAATCAGAGCCAGACCTGCACCTGCCATGTGTTCTGCAAACTCAAGCCACAGCACTGGCACCCATACACCTGAAATCAGCTCAGGTTTCAGCATCTGTATCACAGGCCCTGACCTCCCCCCATTTAAAGATATACAGTTAGACTTGGTGCTCATCTACACCTACTCAGACTGGCCAGAGGCATTCCCTACCAGAGCTGACAGGGCAACAAAAGTTTGTAGAGTCCTACTGTAAGAGCAGGCCTACCTTGACCATTGGCAGCAACAATGGGCCTGCATTTGTAGCAGAGATAATTAAATAAAGACTACATACAGCATACAGGCCAGAAGCTCTAAAAAACTGAGAAAATAAAACATAACCCTACAGAAACAGCTTGTAACTAGTTCCACAAAAGTTTAGCTAAAAGACCACTAGGCAGACACTCCAACACACACATATATAACCCAGATGCATACAAACTACCTCTACAAGTTTCAGAAATCCAGGTTTAGAGCCACCATTCCAGAGTTAGAGGAGCCTATCCAGATTATTGCTAAAAAAAATTTATTTGAACAGCTCATCCAGGGCTCACTCTGAAGAGACAATGTACTCAAAGCCCTGCTCTGGTCACTCTGGTGGCTGACCAGTCCATGCACAGCGGAATCCTGAGGACACCTTTCACAAGATTGCTCCATACCTCAAATGCATTTCTCCCCTTGATTTTTGTGCCTTTTCAAGCTGCTTACCCCAGTCCTTGCTTTGCTTAGCTCTATGGATGATTGCCCCAAGAGATAGAAAATAACAAGTAAGGCCCTTACAAATGATAAAGATTTGATGAGCATCCAAGGCACACTGGACACTCTCCTAGATCAGATTAACTCCTTCCCTCCCTTGTCAGAGTCTACTTAGGGAGAAACTCTATAATAAAAGAAACAAATCACAAACTCCTGGTGGGAATTTTCAATCTTGGGGACCTTCACCAGGGCCCACCCTAGGACCACTGACACCCCCGGTGTTATTGTTTCTAGTTGGGCCTTGTCTCAAAAGATCTCATACAACATGCCCAGCAAAGATTTGCTGAGGAAACTAAAAGAGGGGGGAAATGTAGCAGAAGATGCCCTCCCAGCCTGTATACTTCAGTTTGTTAGTTTCCCCAGTAATAGTTCCTGTTACTTTTGTTTCTTAGAAATGGCTGGTCACTGTGATGCATAGCTGGTCACCGTGATGCACATTGTATAAACCAATCCCCAATTGACAAGCCATTCTGCCTCTATACTTCCTGCTTGCTTATCCCATATAAGCCCTAGACCACCAGAGATCAGGGCCTGATATTTTGGGAATGATCCCAATCAGTGCCTGTTGACATAAAATAAATCTGCCTCCAAAGCCTGGGTGTTGTTTCAGTGTTCTGTTTCCTGTTGCCCTAATACTGGTAATATTAGCTTTTATTACACAGGTAAGTGGTACTCACCAGGTTGCTTATTCTGTTGTCCCCACTGAAGTGCAGTGTAGCACTCCTTCCAGGATGGAATATTTATCTGCCATGCAAGACTGTTTAGAGCTCAGTCTTTTCCTTCTGGTCCAGGGAATACCAGAATGCCTTCTTATAAAAACATAAGCCCCATTATTTCTGTAATCAAAGGTACTCAGTGGTTTTCCTTATTCACGGTGAAAGCCAGAACTCTCCATGACCCATTTCTGTAATCTGTCCCTTACACTCAGCCCCAGGGTCCCTGATTGTCTTTTTCTTTCAATGCACCAAGAACAAGCATGTGGGAAGCACGAGCATAAGTCAAGATCTTTGGAACTGCTACTCCTCTTCTTGCATAATTTTTCTTATGCATTTGTCTTACTCCATTGTTGTTTCTTTAATGAAACACCTGAGGCTGGTAATTTATAAAGGAAAAAGATTTATTTTGTGTTATTGTTCTAGGAGCCCAAGAGCATGTTTCCAGCATTTGCTGGGTTTCTACTGAGTTCCTTGTGCTGCATCCTATCATGGCAGAGAAGCAGAAAAGGCAAGCAGGTACACACAGAGGGAACACGTGTGTGAAGAGAGATAGGGAGGCTGACCTGCTTACAACAATCCACCCTCACACTGACTCATTCAACTCCACCAGACCTGACTCATTCCCCATAACTAACCCAATATCTTGAGGAGAATAGATTAATTTATTAATCCACTCATAATGGTGGTGCCCTCATGGTCTGATTGCCTTCTACTGGGCCTGAATTCTCAATAGTCACACCCCCTCTCAATACCGTTACACTGGGGACCAAGCTCCAGCACATCCAGAATCATCGGGGGGGGGCAGACCAGGTCCAAGCCTTTGTACGTGGGGTATGCGGACAGTAAGTGAGAAGTGACGTTGTTGAAATTTAATCTGAATTATGAGATATTCAGAGGTGGGTCTAGGGGGGACCTTTAAGTGTCAATTAGGATAATGCCTTCATAAATGCATCAATCCATTAGCAGTTAATGGGTTAGTGGATTATCTCAAGGGTGGGTCTGTGGAAGCCATTTTGGCCAGATTTTGCAGGTCTCCCTGTCTCATTGTAAGATACCCTGCCCCGTCTGACTCTGCCAGTCAGAAGACCATAACCAGAGGCAGTTCCTTGACCCTGACCAGTACCATGGGTCAAAATAACCCTCTTTTCTTAGAAATTGCCCATTCTGTGGTATTTTGTAGTTAGCAAAAGAAAACAGTGTAAGATAACAAAGAAGGAAGTTAGAAAGGAAAGACAAACAGCTGGCTTGTACTTTTCTAATAACAGGCTTTCTCATTCGTGCCTTAACTTCCAACTGATTTAGTGACATGTTCTTTAATTCATGGTGACCATCAATACCCAAAATATAGTTTTACTTTTCTTTCTAGCTCCACAAAGAACTACTATTCAATTATTTTTGCACTCAAAGTAAAACCATGTATTCCATTTTTACTCTCTTATAACAAGCAACACAGTGAATTTTCCCTAAGAAGGTCCCTGTATATAAAAGATGCATTTAGTTATATAGTGTTGCTCATGAAAAATTACTTCTCATTAAAAATTTTGAAAATTTTATTCAAATTGGAAAGGGCAATCTAATTATCAACTCACTTTACATACTATATGGATAATATTTAAAAAGGCAATAAAATACACCTAACATAAAATTCCCTCTGTTAGCCATTTTAAGTATCCTGTTAGGTAGTGTTATTTATATTCAAATTATTGTGCAATCATTATGAAGAACATTTTCCTCTTGAAAAATCGAAACTATGTCATAAAACAACTTTCATTTCTCCCTCCCCCAATCCCTTGCAATCACTATTCTACTTTCAGTTTCTGTAAGTCTTGACTATTTATATTGTCCATGTCAATGAAATTGTGCAGTATTTGTCTTTTTGTGTCTGGTTTACTTCACATAACATAGTGTCCTCAAGGTTCAACCATCTTGTTGAATGAGCTTTTTATTTCTGAGAATGACTTGTCCCCATTGTATAGATACTGTCACATTTTTTTATTCATTCATTTCTTGATGAACACCTGGGTGGTTCCTCCTTCTGCTTTTGTGAGTTATCATGCTGTGATCATAAGTGTGCATCTACCATGTTTCTGAATTAACCTGAGATAAGAACTAATTCTTTCACAAGTTCAAAATTCTTAATACTAAATAAATTTTCATCTTGAAATAGTGGAACTGATGCTTTGCTTTTACTTTTCCCCTTTTCTTATCTGGAAAATTTAAATGATCATTGTCTGGAAAAAGATTTCCATTTCAGAAAATTCCTGCATTCTGAGAGATCACACACACATTTCAAGGTCACCTGGAAAACTTTACATCTGGTAATAAGCCAGGATCCTGGTTATTCCCTACCTAACACCCAAACTCCTGCTTTTTATACAGGCGAATCCACATATTATAGCATCAGAATTTTCTACTATCTTATAATAACTTGAAGAATAAGGAGAGTGAATCTTTTTTCATTTGTTCTGGAAACTGAATTCCTTTGAATTATAGTTATTACTGTAAGTTGAACTCCATTCAGTTTTCAAAAGGCTTCCAATAATATATCTACTTTTGATAATTTGTACGTAAGGGACAGTACAAAATTCCCCACTTCGGTCATCTGTAGCTGGGGAGGATTCATTTAAGGCCAGTCTAGGGTGTCATGAATTCATGACTGGTGTGTGCTGTCTGGTATTGGCAAGGTCAGGGAGGTCAGTGCCTGTCTTTGCTCTGTGTAAGTACGTACAAGAGTCTAGTACATTCCCTTTAACTAAAATACAGGGACAGCCCCTTCACAAAGACTATGGTCTGTCTCAAATATGTACAGAAGTGGGAAATTAACCTTGCCATTTCCGTCATCACTAATGTTTTTCTTTGGCTATAAGGTGATTTTCAGCTTGTCTTCAGAGTATCTGTTTTCCCTTTAGAAGTTTGCAGATGCGTCTGTAACTATATTAACTTTTGACTCATAGCTGAATTGCCAGGTGATACCAGATTTCTCCTTGCACTTTAAAAAAATCATCATCAAGTACAATGGATGACTTATTTATAATCATTATTCCTATGAATCTGTGTAGAATTTTCCCAGAGAGTCTCTTTTAAGGACTGATTTGGCATATAAATCTGTTATCTGTGTACACTTTAGGAATAAGTAATTCAAAATACGCTGTTAAAAAAGGACGCAGCATCAAAAAGAAAGAAATGTGTTCAAATATTAAAAGATTTAAAACCAGGTTGACAGGACTTAAAGATTAGAGCTGCTTTTTATATCAAAACAAACAATGTCTGGCTTCTACAACAACTGCGTCAATCAGCATCACTTCATCTTGAGCACTCGGATGTGGGACAGGCTGATGACCTTTTACATCTGCTTACCCAGCAACCTCATGACCTCTGGTTACTGATGCTAAGACGTGAGATATTGAGTGGATTTTCTCTTTTTGTCCATACAAAGTAGGCAGTTTCCACAAAAATACACAAATAAGTCACAGTCAAGTGGGAGTAAAAGCTCTGTTAAATTTGAGATGTAAGTTCTGTCTTGAAACACGGTCTCATAAAAGACACAGAAAGCAGCACAAAGATAAACACACGTCGGCTGTAAGCCCCTCATTTGGAAGTTTATGTGGGCGGATTCCTTCCCAGGACTCAGCCCTTTGGAAAAAGACTTCAGATCTTCAGAAAAAAGCTACCCATAACCTAACAAAGAGGTTTATAGTAGTCTTCTGTCACATAATATGAACTGCTCTCTGAGCCACAAAGATTTCTATAAACTTGTCTATCTCTAGAATAGGTTAATATATTAATGTAATTGCTCATATTTAAAGGAGCCCTATTATGAAATTGTATATTCATATATATTTAAGATAAAGGAACTCACACATTTCTTAGAGGGAGAAAAAAAATACCCACTTTAAAAAAATAAAAAACTGTTTCTGTCACAAAAACTGCCAGTTTAGGAAAATTGAGCTGTGATAACAATTGCTTATTGCTATTTAAGAAACAAACAAAAGTATAGAAAATAGGATCACTTAATAGTCATATAATGGCACAGATACAATCAATGAATATTCTAATAATTGTAAAATGAGTACAGGAAGACTTCTAAAAATACAAGCTCCTGTACTATTACTAAGATAAATCCTTTAACAGTGTCTACAGACCAAGTTTAATATTTTTAAAGCTAGCTATGTGCTTTTTCTGTAATCTTTGCCCCTGCCACAGGATGAAATATTATGCGAGCACAACATTTTCTTTGATGTTTGATTTGGGTTGTTTTTCAATTCCTTGAACTTTCTAAATTCCTCTCTTTGCTTTTATGAGTCAGGTAAATGATTAAACTACTTAAATTTATGAGAAGATAAAGATATTTACTTAAACAAGAAGAATTCTAATGAGTATTTTAAAGGATTTGTTCTCTTAAACTGCAGGGTTCTTGTGTTAGTTACTTTTCATGTTGCTGAGACAAAATACCCAATACCCAAAATTGAAGGAGGAAAGGTTTATTTGGTTCCCAGTTTATGGAGGTTTCAGCCCACAGTCAGCTGGTTCCAAGGCAGGGTGGCATGGCAGAGGGGTGTCACAGAAGAGTAACAGTTCATGGCAGGAAGAAGGTACCAAAAGCATAAAGCAGCAAAGTGACAAGCAGCCTTTTTTCTGTCCCTTATATCCCATCCAGGGTGGGTAGAATTTTCATCTAGGGTGGGGCACTATTAGTTCTAGCATCACACCATGAATCAATCCCAGCATCACATCCTTGATCCCAGCATCACAAACCCATGATCCAGCCACCTCCAAAAAGCCTCACCTATGACCATGTGAGGCTTTGGGAGTACATCTAGATATAAGCCATAACAATTCTCTTCAAGTGTTTCTCTGCTTTCACAAACTAGATAAAATTTCAAATATTATTTCTTCGACAAATATTTCATCTGAACAACAATTGTTTTATAGTTTTGATTTAAATGTAATTCAAATATAACTGACTTTAAGACCTTGAGTAACATGAAATTGAGTTAATGGTTGATGATGAAGATGATTGAAAGTACAGAGAAAAAGTCTGCAAATTATCTATGTCACCCAATACGGTTTTAACACATAGTTCCACGTTCATTTAAGTATTATTTTTGTTATTTCTAGAACTCCAGTTAAGGCAATGGTAGCTTTCATGAGGTAGATGTATTATTTTCCGCCCATAAATTTGTATATTTGTGTCTCTGTGTTACCGTGTGTATATTTAAACACAAAAATATAAATGTAGATTGTTATTACTCGGCGCAGTCTATGAATGATGAAGAGAAAACCTCTATAGTTGAGAAAATAAATAGTCTATTTGGTGGGACAAACAGCTGCAGACAAACATCCCATGCTTACCAGCTTAGAAACCAGAAATGCCACCCCATTATCACAAGGACAGTCTTGCTTCTCATAGCCAATTAACTTTGTTTGTTTTTGTAGTTTTTTTTTCTTTCTTTCTTTTTTTTTTTTTTGTTTTAATGTGGGTACCGGGAGTCAACCTCAGGACCTTGTACTTGCCAGGCAGGCACTTGCACTGCTGAGCCATCTCACCGGAACTTTTTGTAGTTTTTTTAAAAAGTTCACTTCTGTAAAGAGGTACAATTCTTAATAGAATGATTAATAGAATAATTAGTTGCTGTGACATTCATTTTTAATATTCTCACGCTAGAGAGAGATGAGTTATTTCTTGGTGTCCAGTTCAGAATAACATGATTATTTGAATTTTTACATGCAAAATACTTTTGGAGATTAATGTTTGGCTATTGGATGTCACAAAATTTTACTCTCTCACCTTCAAAACCAAGAGGGGCTCAGTGTCATTGACCCTCAATTAGTTTGCTAATATTTTGAAGTTTTTGTTAAGTCCCAATGTGGGAAAGTCTATTTGACGGCTAATTTCCTGTGTCAAGTTGACTGTGCTAAGGGATGCCCAGATAGCTGGTAAAACACTATTTCTTCACAGATCTGTGAGGGCCTCTCTGGAAGAGATTAGTGTTTGACTTAGTAGACTGAGAAAAGAAGACCACCTTCATCAGTGTGGACGAGCACCATCCCATACATCGGGGGAATGAATAGAACATGATGGCAAAAGAAGGGTGAGGTTGGTCTGTTGTGGAGCTGGGATATACTATATAAATGTACACTGTTATAGAAATGAACACATTTCAAAAATTATATGCTTTTCAGTATGGATAAAAGCACACTAAAGTACCTGTGCAAAGGCTGGCATGATGACTGTCATTAAGTTGATGATGTAGACTATGTTGTCTGGTGTTTTAAAAGTACATTTACTGAAAGACAACATTTAGAGCAAAGTTTACTGGTGGAGCTAGAAAGGTCAAGGAATTGGATGATATCACTATGCATAATATGTTCTTCTCAGGAAATCAGTAACTAAGGATTTATTACATAGCTTAGTATTCAATGCCTTTACAAGAGGATTCTATATGACTCCATTTTCATATTGTCCATTACTATTATAAATTAACCAGAAATACTTAGCCTTGAAGAATGGTACCTTTCATAGAGGATGGGGTCATGAGCTCTTGGCAACTAATAACTACACACAGCAGCCTTATGGGTACAGGCTTCCCAGGGGAAGGTGGCACTACTTGAGCACACAGCTAGCAGAACTGTCTCTTCCCAGGAACAGGACTAGGATTACCCACAACTTTAGTCTCACAGGAAATGACATCATGAGAGTAGCCTACTCTCTAAGCCTAGCAGGAAATGACATCACGAGAGCAGCCTACTCTCTAAGCCTAGCAGGAAATGACATCACGAGAGCAGCCTACTCTCTAAGCCTAGCAGGAAATGACATCATGAGAGTACCCTACTCTCTAAGCCTAGGTCAACCAAATAACAACTGATTACATAGAAAGTGATACCGATGAGGAAGAGCTTGTCTGATTATTTGTTTTTAATGTCATTAGTCTTTTAAAAAAATTCTATTTCTGATGGATGAATGATGAAATCTTAATTCTTCATCTGTCATTGTCAGAATAGTTGACTATAATTTTATAAGGTGGAGTGAGACTTCCTTTGAATGATATCTTAAATGACTACTGAGAATTTATGGGGAAATATGCTAATGTCATACCAAACAGCCTGAAAAGCTATGCAGTAAAAAGTCATGCTTAATAAAACAGTCCCCACAAACCTATTCTTCAGAGTCTATATGATTTTTTAACATCTATTAATATTTCTCTGAACTTTAAGATTCTCAAAACTTAATTGAAAACTACTGCAATAGGCTTCATCTATTCTCAGGTTTTCAGAACTACTTCCTTTGTCATGTATTAGTCATTAACAAATTCCTTTCCATTTTGATATTTTTAAAAAATGGCTCTGGGCAGAAAACTCAAGATTCACCTTCATCTATTTTAGCAGAGAAATGATATGAAATGTAATTATAAATTATCAGTGGGCCTAATTGGTGATTAGCCAGTTCTAACCTGAGGGTATGTTATGGTTTGTCTTGAGAAGTGTAAAAGAAACATTGAGCATGCAAAATTCCAGAGATTTCCAACCTCAATAGTGATTTCTAACCTGGCCTCATACTGCCAATGTTAAGAATGTCTTTCACCATTTCAGCTTCTGCTACAGCTAAGTAGTGCCACCACATGTAGAATGGGTACTGAATGCAACCCCTCCTGAACCACGTCACTTAGGTTACTGTACTGGCCCATGTGCATTTGAATTTGCATCCCTAATTTCATAGTAATTGATCTTGTTTCTTCTCAATAAATTGGAAAGCTTCAGAAGAAATTTATAAGACTAAACACTATAGTCTCTCAAGAGATAACGAGTCAGTAACAGCACAGAATTTCATCTTACTAGATAATGAATAATACCAGAAATATATCATAGAAAAACTAAGAAAGCTGTTTTAATGCTGCAAAACAAATGAAGTGATCTGGGGGTTTAGCGCATTGCTAGAGTATTTGCTTAGCATGCCTAGGTTTGATCCTTAGTGCCCCCAAAAAATTGGGTAAGAAGAAAATATAGCAGTAGATTCACATTTTGAGTAATGTTTCTACAAACAAATTGCATAAGGAAACATTTTCAATTAATTCTGTTTCTAAATCAAAATGAGAATTGATGCTATTATTTGACATATTAGTTTGGTTAGAGTTTGAATTTTCCTTATTAATAAGATTCATTAAATTTTCATTTTGATAGTTTTTTATCCAAAATACTATAACTAGACATTAAGACTATGAGGGAATCTATGATACAAATATAGGTGGAATAAAATTAAGCTGTAGCATAGAGGTAGAATTATTTCTAAAGGAAATATTTTTCAAAGTGTTCCATCAGAACTGCACTACTTAATCCATTTTTAATAATTTACAAATCATTCCCAATCTTTTTGAGAACTTAGCAACTAAGTTGAATGAGTACTTAGTCCTTTTTCTCACTTTAATCAAACATTTCGGCATGAATTCATTCACTTAATTCCAAGGGCCATTTCCTCTGAAATTATCCATAAATCTTCTATGTCACGTGGTAGAGAAATGTAAAATTTAGCATCATTTTTAAAGTCTTGAAATTAAACTATTCTGAATTTTTAATGGAACTCTAGGTTGGGTATGACATCTTTTGGGGAACTACTAAAACGTCTGGAGGAGACTTTCTGATGAGTTCTTGCATATGCATTATTAATCATTCTTGTTCTTTTATTTCAAAGAAAATATTCTTTACTTTTTCCAAAACAGGCCTTTAATCTTTAGTAGAATTTTCTCCCTATTGCTAATATGCTCTGTAACCTTTAGCGAATTATTTACTTAACAAGGCTTTCAATTAACCCTAAATATAATTAAAATGATTAGTGTTTGAGCTTTTTAATGTGTCTGGAATTAATTATATATGAAAATGTTGGTACCATGCATTTTTTAACTTTTAAGTAATTTTAGATCTATAGTAGAATTACAAAGTAATAGAGTTCCCTTTTATTCACTAGAGTTCCTTTAATTTTAACCCCTTACACTGCTATTACATATTTATCAAAACTAAGAAATTAACAATAACTTTTGACTTTGGTTGGATTTCACCAGTTTTTCTACTAATGCCTTATTCTCTTTTGGATCTAATCCCACATCCTACATTACATAATGTTCCTGTGTGTCTCCTTAGTCTCTGTCAGTCTATGACAATTTCTTAGTCATTCCCTGTGTTTTGTGCCCTTGATACTCTTGAAGATACTAGTCAAGCATTTCATTAAATGTCCCTCAGTCCGACGATGCCTGATACTTCTCTGGAACTGATGGAGGTTTTTACTTAGAGGTAAGATGTTATGAACACTTCTTACTTCTCCACCTCAGGGATAACAAATTATTAACATGATTTATCCCTGGTGGTGCTTGCCTCGATCACCGGTCAAGGTGCCCTCTCTTAAGTTTGTTGATGGCATGACATCAAGGAATGTGTGGTAATACATTTTGTGGGGAAAGACTTTTAGGGCTATGCAAAGATTTTGCTTCTCTTTTATCTTTTTACCTACTAGTTTTACTATTTGTCAGTGGATCTTGCCTAAAGTAATTCCTTGTACATAGATTAATTGGAATTCTTTTGCAATAAGAATTGGTTCCATCTCTCATCTTTTATTTAGTTCTTGCATTTTAATCTTTTATTGTCATGTATTTGTTACTTAAGCTTTTTCAGCGCCTGTCGCTGGGAGCTCCCTCACACTGGTTTTTGGGTCGCTTTGATATGACTCATGTTGGCTACGTGTGTGAGCACAAGATAATACTTCTTCTACTCTTTGGTGCTGGAATTGGCTATTTTTCTATGGAGCACCAATCTTTTACCAAATATATTAGTGCCCTAAGACTTCAACATGGAAATTTATTCTTTCAGGAGGCTGAAGTCCAAAATCTATTTTTTTGTGGTGTTGGTCCTACAGTAAGTTCAGAAGCACCTCTTCTTTGTCTATCCTGGATTCTGGGGGTTGCTAGAAATTGTCATTCATTAGTTTGTAGGTGAGCATGACTTCTGCATATGTCACCACGTGGCTCTTATTCCTCGCTAGTTTCTCCATGTCCCCTTCTGTTCCTATAGGGACACCAGTCACCAGACTGAAGGCCCACTGTGTCTGGTATGGCGACATTATAACAATATCTGCAAAGAACATTTTTCCATACAAATTCACACTCTGAGAAATTTGGGGGCACTCTATTGAACTCATTATTTACAATCTAACATCTGGGCAATACATTTTAAAATGAAAAATCAATATATATAATTAAAATGTATATATATAATTAAAACATATATATAGTTAGAGCAACAATACGATGTTTTATTGTTGCATCCTACATTATTGTATTCTTTGCCTCTATGTTTTACATTTTATTTCCAAGTCAAGAAATTTTCTAAGATATACTCCCTTCTACAGATTTTTGAAATACAATTAACCTCTGAATTTCCAAAAAGTAAATTTCAAAATATTTCTGCGGAAATCAAATCTGCTCTCAGTAATGATACTACTGTTTAAAGAATTTAGCTTCAGTCTTTCAGATGGACCAGATTTACTTTCCTTCCATTTATCTTAAAGTTGGTAAATTTTTAATTTGCTTAAATTGCAAAATATTTAAAAGATACATCAAGAGTACACATAACAGGCACTCTCTATCCATCATCCACATTTAACACATGGCTTGGTCTTTTATAAAATCAATTTTTAAAAAGCAGCAAATTTATTCTAAAATAAACTAAAGTATTAGTATAAAACTGAAGATGTTCTTTTCATTATGAACTTTCAAATTCATATCTATAATCATATATCCACAAACATAGCATATTTGAAGGATTTCCAAATTTATGTATATGGCATTATAAGTATTCCTTTTCAGTTTTGTTTTACTCTGTTAATTTTTCAAGAATTATCTATTTTAATACATGTAGATATAGTGTTTTAATAACTACACATACTATACAATTTTCTGGATATTAGAAAATACAGTGACAGTTTCTCTATTACTCAAAATTAAAATTGTTTAACTTTTCAAATAGTGCAGTAATTCTTCACTTATTCTCCGTGCACAAAGAAGCACTTATTCCTTGTGTATGTAAATGTTCAGTTCTAGTAGTTAAAATTGTTCTCTGAAGTGGAAACATAGTGTATACACCTATAAGCAATGTAGTCAAGGGTCTCCTTCTCCTTATCCGTGCCTCTCTGTTGTAATTACCTGTGTGACATACAATATATCACATATGCATACATATGTTTGCCAACTTGACTAATGTGAAATTGTATTTCATTGCTTTACTAAACAGTTCCTTAATTTCCAGTAACAATGAGCCTACAAAATATGCTTATTTATAAGTAACATTTTTCTTGTGTAATGATAACATTTTAAATCTTTGATTTCTTGTATTTGTTTTTGTTATTATTTACAGAAACCTCTAATGTAATCAGACACTAAATCTTCGTAACACAAATATAATTTTGCAGTTTATGACTTGTGATATATATACATATATATATATATATATATATATATATATATATATATATGTATATATATTTATTCTTGGTTGTTTTTCTCATTGCTGAGGCAAAATACTCGACACCCACAAGTTAAAGGAGGAAAGGTTTATTTTGGCTCACAGTTTGTAGAGGTTTCAGTCCATGGTCATCTAGCTCCAAGGCAGGGAGGCACGGTAGAGGGGCATCAAGGAGGAAAACTAGTCCATGGCATAGCAGGGCAGGGAGAAGGCAGCAAGCAGCAGCAAGCAGCAGCAACAGAAATAGTGAGCCTGCCTTTCCCTTTTAACGCTACCAAGCTACAAGCCTTTTGGGTGGTGGTGCCCAGAACTACGCAAATTCCAATCAGTGGACTAATTTAGTCCCAGCATCACACACTCTAGATCCAGCCAGCTCCAAAAAGCCCCACCTATGAGCACATGAGGCTTTGGGGGACATCTAGACACAAGCCATAACAATTATATATACGTATGTATATGTATATATATATAGAGAGAGAGAGAGAGAGAAGCTATAAAAAAAATGTATACACTCTTCAGCAGTTTGCCATGCTAAAGAATGTCTGGAAGCTCATGGCCACCATTTTGAGCACTTCTTGTAATTGTAAAGGCCAAAGGCAACTTGTATTAATCTCATATCACAATAAATTTAGCATTAAAATATTTATACAAGTTTTTCTTTTCCTGATATATACATTTTTTAGTTCTCTCTCTTTCTTTGTCTCTCTCTCTCTCTCTATATATATATAATGTCATACAGAAGTGTTCAATTTCAAAATAGTGAAATGCATCATGGTTTTCATATGTTATCAGCATATATGTGATTCATGATCTTTTTGGGTTTACATATAATATTAGTAAAAATACTTGTTCATGCCTTACTTTTCCTCTTGAGCATGAGAACGAGTCCATTTTCTCTCCAGTGACATGGCTCTAAGACCACCATCTTTAGTATATTCAGGACTGCCATATGCCATATCTATTTCTGGCCCACTCTTCACTGCAATTTCTCAATTTGTCTATAGCAGGACTGAAACTATCATATATTAATTTGAACTTGACTTGATATGTAATAAGTCAAACCTGCTCTTCTTATTTTTCTGTATAGGCAGGTTTGTCATGTAGCATTTGGAGCCAGCAAACCTGGGTTCAAAACCCAATTCTAGCCAAGCAAGGTGGCACACGCCTGCAATCCCAGCACTCAGGAGGCAGGAGGATTGCCATGAGTTCAAGGCCAGCCTGGGCTACATAGTGAGACCCTGTATCAAAAAACAAAACAAAAACCAAGAACAAAACTCAGTTCTATGCTATCCTGACCTTATGACCTTTGTAAGTTATGCAGACTTCCTGTGTCTTAAAATAAAAATGTTGAAGTTCCTATATCATAATGTTCTTTCAAAAATTACGTGATTTTAGGACCAGCCTGAACTACATAGTGAAAACTTATCTCAAAAAAAAACAAAACAAAACAAAAAGTAACAAAAATTAAAGTTTTTATCATGTAAAGCATTATGCTGATAGGAAGGACTCAGTAATTAGTTATTATTCAAAATTGTCAATTAAAAATGATGAAGTAAAGACCCAGAGCAAAATCCAGCCTCTCTGGGACCTGGATTCAAGGCATCAGGACAACAACAGCTTACTGAAGAAAAGAAGTAGATCTCCATGAATCAAGAAAAACCTGACAGGAAAACTAGAAACAACAAAGAAACAGAAGAAAATGAAGACAACACAGGGATAAAGAGAAAAAAATGTGGCACACTCACTCAGCTCCTGGGAAGAGTATCTATAACCAAAAATAAACTAGTTGTTATTAGGGAATCAAAGCCCATTAAGATGTGTTAATGTTAAAACTCCAGTGAACATCATTCTGCTTATTCGTGATGACTCTGATTACACTTGTGTACGTTAAAGTGACTCCAGGTCGACAGGAACATAAGTTGATGCTTAGAAGACATTAAAAAGCTAATTAACAGAGATTCTCAGATGAGAAAAATGGCATTTTTACTGTGTTTTGATACTTTCCTCAAAAGAACTTCTGATTTCTTCTCAAGTCATCTTTCCTTTTCTCTCCAAATCCTATTAAGTGTGCACCAACTCTGTCCCTCATTAGAGGTGAGGCATACTGAGGCGCTCTGGCGGCTGACAGGCTCAGATGTGCGCAGTCCTCAGCAAGTGCTGGGGTGGTGTTTTGAGGAGGATGTGAGTGTGCTGATCAGGTTCTTTGTGAAAACATCTATTTCCTGAGTCACACCCACCTTATAGTAAAAATTGAATCTGACTGTGATTCATCTTTCAAAATTCTGCTTTGGTGTCATTACTTCTGTAAAGCCTTTTTCTGACATCCAGCAGAAGAAAAGGAGAAAATGTTTTATTCATAGCTTCATCCTTAAAGAAAAAGGGGAATATAATTGTGTCATAATTGGATAAAGGTTAGCAGATGACTTTTTAAAAGTGTACTACAAAGACCATGCATTTGACGCCATTGCTTGCAAACTACAAGTGAAACCCAAATGATTAGTTTAAGGGTGGAAAATTGCTACTTATTTTCACAGGCAGTTCTGTTGATTCTTTAAGCAGGCCAATTTTGGACTCACTGTTTTGTTGAAAAGTACTTTACAGACAAAGGCTGATTCTGCAGTTGTTGTTTGTTCACTGGTCCACTTTGTAGCAATTCACACCAGGACTAGTGATTTCTCATACTTTTTAAATGCACCGATTCAGACAGATGAGCCTGAAAGTAACAATCGCATCAAGCCTCTAGATTCAGTAGCCCGTAACCAAATTAATTGACTGGTGAAACTCAATGGTTCATTCTTGTTAGTTGAAAAATGAATTTTGCAGTGTGGAAACAAAATCACTGAAGATGTTTTGTAGGATCAGGTCAAAATAATTACATATACTGATGAAAATTCTTTAATGATGTGAGTCAACTTTGACTTAGTCATTTATATAAAGAATTCAGCACATCTAAAAAAGTAAGAGCCGTCTAGGGGACACCACCCTGGGATGATAAGTTGTCCTCATTGAGAACACAGGTGCACTATCATAATACGAAAGAAATAAATTCTATACAGTAAAAGACAAGGGAAAATTTCTGCAGTTTTAGCACTTAGTGTCTTATGGCTGCATCCTGCTTATTTGTAGGAAATATGCTCAAAAATCAGCAAAAAGTTTAGAGGTATGCCTCGACCTGTGCAGCCAGCAGGGTCCTGGGATGGGGTGACAGGAGACTAAGGAAAACTACACATAACAAAAGGAAAGCTGGGACCGGGTGGGACCTGACCATTCTGATGGAGAAGCAGCTACAACCCAGCACGGTCTGCATCTTTATTTATACAGAGTAAAAAGGGGGAAAGCGCGCAAGGGGGCCGAAAGTGCAAGGTCTCAGTGTTTTACTCAGAACACTGAAAGCGAAACATTCTCAGAGCTGTCTGTGCTGTAGTTAACAGCGGACACCAAGGCCGGACACCTGCTGGACTGGCCTCGCTTTAGTCCCAAGGAGTTCACCAACCTCCATCTCAACCACGGCTCAGCCAATCCCCACAGAGTATTTGACTAGCCGTCATCTCAGAAGCTGCCATTCCATTCAACTGAACAATTTGCTTAAATGTTCTTTGTTAAAAAGCAGAGAAAAAATACCAACTCCATGAGCTTGTTATAAAAAGTATCTGTGATGTGGTAAGAAGTGTCAATAATTAGACTATTAGGAACGTGGAAATAATAGTTTCATTCTTTTTCCTCATTCTTCAGAAAAAAAAAGAGCACACAATCTTAGAATGATGATTAAGCCCATCCTGCCTTTATAGAAAAGGAAAGCTTGTATTTCTGGGCAGCAGAAGAAATCAATCAGTAAATGCTACTTGAAGATGCCTAGAGAGATGAGATACCCGGCAACTTTAAGGAAATTGGACAAGAGTGGAGATAATACTTTCTTAGCGATGAAGATGAGGAGTGTTTGGAGCTGAGTATGTTATGTGTTAATCACCAGGAATGAATCGAGACTGGTCTCCTGAAGACAATTTAAAATATTCAATTCTTTTAAACATCAAGTGTATTTATTGCTGAGAAATAGATTTTAGATGTTACCATGGCATTGGAAATCAATAAAATAATTGTATAAATGCAAAGTTTACAGGATTAAAAACTGGTGGATATGTGGAAATGACACTGAATGTAGAAAATAGAGTTTTACATATGAAACTGAAATAACGAAGGGATCTAAAATTTGTCCTGACCCCTCTTGAAAACAACCAACTTCTTTTCCATAACATACTCTTCTTAAATTAAAATGGCTTCTCGGTCGTGCCCTCTGCACTTGTGCTGTTTTATCATGTGTCTTCAAGTAATAAACAGAGCTGGATACAAGATGAGTCTACCTGGAGAAGAGCAAACTGTAGCTGCCTTTGCTTATCACTTCAAGATCTCACTACTCACTAGAGTGCAAGAATGTATTCTTACCAGAATGCATTAGAACCCAGGCAGACTGTTATTCTAAATATTTTAATAATAATTAATATGAAAAATTCATCCTTCAAGTCAGTCATCTTAAATGGAACATTGCAATAATTGTTCTCACTCTTCTCTCACTTATAATCTCTTGGATTAGGTGGAATGGTGTTAGAAGAGGAGTTTAAGATTCAGTGAACTCAGAAGAATCAAATAACCCCCAAGTGTTTTCCAGTGACTTGAGTGTTTGTGTATGCCCTTGAAAAACACAAATAAAGGTTTAGGGTTTTTTGGTTTTTTGGTTTTTTGTTTTTTGAGACAGGGTCTCACTTTGTAGTTCAGGCTAGCCTTGAACTCTCTATGTAGCCCAGGTTGGCCTCAAACTCACCATAATCCTCCTGCCTAAGCCTCCCAAGTGCTGTGATTACAGGCATGTGCCACCATGCCTGGCAAACACAAATAAAAGAATACTACAAGTCCACCAGGCATGGAAAGTAGTGTGGTTTGTACTAGAGGAGGATCTGCTAATGTGGATTATGACATCACAGCAGAGTTCCTGAACTATTAAAGTACTGAGGTTAGGAAGGGCAAGATGAAGGAGCCAATGAAAGGGTTATGTTTTGGTTCTATTCTAAATCCTGGAAAGTTCATAAGTTGATTCAAAGTAGGAATAAATAATTTGTTTACATAAAATAGCAATTTTTTATATAATTCATAGACTAGACCTTAGTTTTATGATAAATCTTTATAATTTATATTTACTTTTGTTTCTCCTTAGGGCAACTGTTAGGATTTAGAATTGTAATCATATAATTTTGATGCCATTGTTAAATATAAAAACATTATTTCAATCCTAGTAACTGTTTCCAAATTGAGATAAACAGAACATGCAGTAAATACTGTATCTAGGAGCATGGAATGCTGATTTCCATTTTCAAGTTAAAAGTCTAAATCACAGGTCAGCAAACATTTCCTATCCTGGCCCGCACAGTGACTATTTAGGCTTTGGAAGTCATGTGATCTTTGTTGCATTTGCTCAACTCTGTGGTAACGAAACAAGCAAAGACAATGTGTGAACCTAGAAGTGCAGTTGCGTTCCCATAAAACTTTAACCTACAAAACAGCATGCTAGGTTTGACCCCAGGTCATAGTTTGCTGACCCCTGAATTGCAGCATTTAGTGACATATGTGTAAACTGTGACTAAAATATCATTGAGGAAAGTGTTGTTTCAGAACTCTGATTTTGTCATCTGAAACCTGGGTTTGACTCCTAACCTCACACTTTTCCAGCTCTATGACTTTTGTCAAATTATTTAACTCTCTGTGCTTCAAATTCTTACACTGCGCTATGCAAATCCATTCAGTAAAATATGAGATAATTACTCAAAATAATTCATAAGGAATGCTTAGCAGAGTGAGTCTTGCAACAGGAGAAGTAGCCAATAAACCTTAGCAATTTTATCCCTATTTATTTGTCTCTCACTCTTTTCTCAGAAAGCATACCATCTATGCAATGCAACTTCTCACAGACACTGTTTATTTAGGAAAAATTTTGATTTGGAAATTTTCGTGGCAAAACAATTTTCTGGAAAACGTTCCCCTTACTTCTGTGATGCGTGTTGCCTGCAGTGTATTAAAAGAGCTCTACATCATTTAGCTGAACACACTTTCATTTAGTGAATCAATTTTCTATTGGAAAAGAAGTTTGGAAATAGGTGTAGTAGGGAATACTAAAGCCAAGATATATTAAGATTAAAGAAATCCAGATAATCTCTTTCACTTAATTAAAGGCTGGGTTCACATTAAAACGTGATTGAAAAGATTCACATACTAACAATCAGTTATATGGAATGCAACATTCTGAAGAAATAGCTTAGATTTCGAAGGTCAGACAAATGAAATACAGGGCTCTGATATTCCAACTGATATAAATTGGCAAAAACCTAGATTTCATGAACTAAAAATGGGATTGATATTTTTCATGAGTTATAAAATTTATTTTTAGTAAACTTTTCTCTTACGACATGTTGCTTAACTATACTATACAGTTTCTGCCTTAAGTTTAATATACACGTGTTGATCCTGATTACCATTTGCCTGATTAGTCATCATATGATAGAACTGAGCATTGCTGTTGCAGTTTTAAGGGCCCCAGTCTTTTTATTAAATGCATTTCACCTAATAGCAGCAAAGTCTTATCCTCTATAACCTTGTGTAAGTCAATAAAAAACCCCGTAGTTTCACTTTAAATATACATTCAGTTTCGTTGTAATAGCAACCCATCTTTGGAATTAGAGCTTTGTGGCATTCCATGCTGCTGTGGTCCATTGTCTGTGTCCTGAAATTCCTGTGTGGAAACCTGATCCTCGGTGCAATAGTGTTAGGACTTGTGGGTTGCAGAAGATGGTAAGGTCATGAGGACGCCACACAAATGGGATTAGTGCTGTATAAAAGAGGTTGAAAGGAGCCTGCTTGTCCCTTCCACCATGTGAAAACACAGCTAGATGCACCATCTTTGAGGCAGAGAATAATGCCTCACCAACACCGTATCAGCTGGTTCTTCAATCTTATACTTCCCAGCATCCAGACCTGTAAGCCATAAATTTGAGTTTGTAAAATATATTGTTACAGCAGCCTGAATGCACTGAGACACACACTCAAGAATGTTTTATTTCTGTTTATACCATTTGTAGAGGAGCTATGACTTCTATTCTGAGCTTAACATATGTGTATACACTCAGAATTCATTGGATTATTCTTGTTCTTTTTTTTTTTTTTTTAAGTGCTGAGTTTCAATTCTTGGAAGAAAATTATTCTGTTTGCTAAACTCCAAGATACTTATAGATAGTAGAATTAGAAACACATTATCACCAGTGGATTCATTTTGATTACTGAAAGTTTTTGTGTTCAAGATGTTACCAAAAAAATCAAATTTTCACAATATAAAAGACAGCTGCAAATGTCTACCTGGAATCTCTTTCCACTCATACATTCATAATTGTTATGACTGAAAGTAATCATAGGACTTGATTACTAATAAAATATTATAAAGGACTTGATTACTAATAAAATATTTAAAAAAAATTTTTTCCCACATGATTAAAAAAAATCCACTGGGGCCAGTGAGATAGCTCAGTGTCATAAGCTCCTGCCCAGCAAGTGCGAGGTCCTGAGTTTGACTCCCGGAACCCACATAAAGGAAAAAAAAGGGCCGGTGATATCGCTCAGCAGCACAAGTGCCTGCTGGCAAGCGCGAGGTCCTGAGGTCTACTCCCTGTACCCACATAAAAAAATAAACAAATAAAATAAAATAAAAAATCCAGTGAAGCAGAAGTCAGGTTATAGATTAAATAGTTCTCATTACTTTTGATTTTTTAAAAAGTCAATTTAAAGCCTCAGTTTGTAGGATGTTTGAAGAATTGCTGAGCTGGGCTTTTCTCATGTGACTCTAATGACTGCAGGCCAGAAACCGAGGTACCCAAAACGCATCAATATGTAAACATGTGGTTTACCTCAAGTGTTCAAAGTTCTGAGGTTTCACTAGCAGAGATAACCTAAACTCAAATTAATTGAAAAATGAGGAAGGAAGCTGTTAACATAAAACCCTAAAGGTTTTTTTTGAGATAATGGTTTACTTTTCTCCCACCTTGTAAAAGGATGATGTTATGAACTATATAATACAGCCTTTATTTAGCACAAATCAAAACAGATTCCAACAACATCCATCTCATACTTTTCATGCTTTATATGAATTTTTAAATATGTTTCCTGGAAAATGGTGGTTTATGGGTGGTTTAAGGATCGTAGGTAAGGACACTATTCGTAAGAACATAGCAGCTTCCACCCTGATGTCCTTGAGTCATTGTCTGTGTGCGTACAAGTCAGACCTCGAAAGGCGCAACTGAAAACCTGAAGGTAACTGAGCAGAGGCAGGTGAAAGGGGTAATGTAAGACCCAGGGCAGAAGCTGGGGTGTCCTGCAGGCTCAGGAGAGCTCATTGTGATTATGTCCTCCCTGCTCCGTGCCAGGGACTTGGTGTGGGTGGCCTGAAATTGGCAATGTTGGGAGTGTGAACACCACAGGAGTCATCAAATGCTACAAATAAAGCCTTCTTAGTTTTAGTTTTTCCTTGTTCTTCTACAAAGCTGGCTCTTAAAGATTTATGAGCACACCCTGGATGCAAATTGTATTAAGAAGTTTCTGACAAAGATTCAAATATATCTTATTTAGTAATAAACATATTGCAATGATATTCTCAAAAATTGTGATAAGTTGAATGAATAAGGAAACAAGAAGAATGAGTCAAAATCAATAGCAATCATACTGCCTTTACTTCACACAGTAGAATGTGGATTATGTATTAATTTATTCACTTAATCTTTCCTTGTTTTGTTCTGTATAAAATTTATGCCCAACCCTGTTGCTGGGTTCAACAGTTTTGAGAATGAAAGTCCCTTCACTTAACGAGCTCATATATAAAGGAAAAAAATTCACATAAACAGAATATACATATGTAATAATGCAAGCACAGAAATGTGCACAGGAAATTGTAAGAACACCAGAGAAGAGACCCAAGCACAGTACAATGCACGCATGGTGAACTCCTAGAACAGATAACACCTTGCCGCCAAATAAGACTTTTTGGAATATGGATACTAGAAAATGTACTGTTCATTAAATAAGTAGCAACAAAAGCATCTATCACTTACAACCCTAAATTTAATAGTAGATATTTAAAATTTCCAAATCTATAACAACAAAACATCTTTTTCTCTAAGCTAACACAGACCTCTATTTTCTCTAGATGCAGCTATGCATACATCCTTATATCATGACGTGCCAAAGAAAATTTGATTTATTCTCACGTTCTGTAATGATAGGTACAAATAATGGGAAGAAAAGCAGTGTTTTAAATGTAAATTATATTTTAAGAGCTATGATATTTATATCAACAGATAGATTTGCTTAAACTATGTCTTTGTCTATGTCAAAGAAAATATATTTTGCAATTGATATGTAAAAGGAATTTATTAGACATTATTTTGAGTAAAAGATGTTTTTACAATGATACCAAAAACAAATTCAAATGTTTAAATGGATGTTACACATCTCAACTGTATTAGATGCCTTTTGATGCTTTTTGAATATTTTAAGAGGTACTGCTATGATTTTTGCAAACAAAGGTAGTTTAAATAATAGAATGTTATGACTCTAAGTTTTATGTCAGGAATTCACTAAAATGACAACATAGTTATTCATTAAAATAGTTGAATACTTCCTGAATATTTCAGGAACATCATCTTATTTAATGCTAATAACCTATGGGAAAGGAAATAGTTAATGATCATAATACATGTGAATTTCAAACATGTTATTTAACTTACTTGCAAACACAGGACTAAAAAAAGCTAGAATGAGAATTTGATCACCAATATTCCAACTCCAAATTATACTCTCATCATACCATGGAACAATTTTTAAAGGAAATTACTTCACTCAGAGCTGAAGTGAGCTATTTGGGAGTGTGCACAGTGGAACGGACCCTGATCACCTGAGTAGGTTTCCTATAAAAACCCTAAGGCAGCAAAATGTGTTCATTTATGAACATTTAATCACAAATTTCCTTCTTCTCTTCTGAACACAAAGAAAATGTAAGAAACTTCTTTCCATGTCCTTTGGAGGCAAATGAAAGACAATTATGTTTCTAGAGCAAATGTGTTTAAGCAAGTCCTTTCATGCATGCTGGAAAATGTCTGAGTGTGAAAGAAGAAACCTTCTATGAGAAGGAAATTTTACTTTCTTGTAACATCACAGGAGTGTCCTCCAGGACTTCCAAGAACAGCAATGCCATGTAAAGTAATTACTAAGTTCTAAGGTAGTTCTGAGTGAAGCCTGCCTTTTGAACAATGTAGGATAAACCACTAAGAGTATACGAAATTTCCATTTAATGTAATTTATTGAGCATGGTTTAAACAGTGGTTTCTCTTACCCAAGTATTTATAATTTTTCTAGCAAAGATACACACACAGATCTTGCCATCATTAATTGTGATATGTAAACTGGACTTTAGTAAGAAGCTCCCAGCATATTAGTGAGGTTCTGGGCCTGTCTGTGGGTGACTGACATGTGAGTGGGAGGCCCACATTGGATGCGGGTGGCACCAAGAAATAGTCTCGTAACCTGGACAGGATAAAAAAGGGAAGAACAAGGAAGCCTTCCTTCTTTGGAGGAGCTCCACTCTTTGCATTGCCTTTCCATGTTGGTCTCCAGTTTTTTCAGCAAGACTCATTCCAGCACCGACTGTCCTGCCTTCCAACCCAGACTCCAGCGTCCCAGCACAGATTCATGCCTGTGACTCCACGGTGAGCTTCCAGGCCTTCCGACATCAGTCGCTGCTGGATCCTCTGACTCTCCAACACACAGGCTGCCATTTTGGATTTGTTCATCTTTGATCTCAGCTGGCCATTGTGGCTCTTCCACTTCTGACCCAGTGCTAAGTCTACCTAATGAATCATTCTGTATAATATTGGTTGAGCTCCTCTAGAGAACCCTAACTAATAAAGATTTTGTTATCAGGAATACCATTCCCATTGCCAGGACAAAATAACAGACACTTATAATTTACAGGTGGAAAGGAGGTTAATTTTGGCTCATGGTTCCATTCCATAACCAGCTGGTTCTGAGCAGAAATGGCATAGTGAAAACGGCTCATGTGGCAGCCAGGAAGCAATGACAGAAGGGCGGAGCCAGGGAGCAAGATATACCCTCTCAGGTCACACCCTCTGTGACCACCTCTTCCAGCCAGGCCCCACCTCCTTTCAGCATATTTAGCCATGAATTTTTCAGTGGATTAACACACAGGTAAGTATAACCTCTAAGATTCGATCACTTTCCAAAACCCTACCTTATTAACATGGGAATCATTTGGAGGACATTCTAGATGTAAACCATAAAAAATCTTTAATGTGATATTGCAGTAAATAGCATACAAGAATTAAGGAAAGACTGGGTGGAGGAATGTGTGCTTTGTTGCCAAGCATGCTGGCTCATGCCCGTAGCCCCAGTAGTCTGAGAGTCTCAGTATGCAGGACCATGGGCAAACCTGTAGGACACACTGCACAGGGAAAGTGACACTGTGGACATATGTGGAATTAGGATAGAGAGTGGACAATGAGACAAAGCGATGGAAGGCACCCAAGAAAGATACCTTTGGGAGAAGGGTGAGGTTTTGGGATGATTTCCTGCCACCAGAGCAGAATACAGAGAACTGCAAGTCTAACAGACCCAGTGGGAACACAGAAGCAAAGGGAGATGGGAGAAAAAGAGTCTCAGATGAATTCAGAACTTTACAATATCCACAGGGGATCATAGGTTCATTTCCAGATCAGTTCCCAGAGAGGGGAAAGTGGTGAAAGAAGAAAGTAATTTCAAAGGATTGAACAGTGAATAGAAGGAAAAAGGTGGATGAGTAATACTCCCTTACAAAACATAGCTATGGGATGAAGATGCTTAGGTAAGTACCAGATCTCAGAAAAGCAAGCTTGTAGACTGAGGAGAAAGAACCGGTGGGAAGCGTTGATGAGGTGGAGAAGAAATACCTCATAGACTACTGCCTCAAAGGAGACCGATTGAGACCTAGTGCCGATGGGGTGACTGGCCTTGAATAGGAGGGACTCTGTCATCTAGGAAAAATGAAAATATGGATGGGGTATGCTGACAAGTGAGCATGACAGGAAGTTGAGAATATCTACTCATAAGTGGAAGTTAGATTCCCACAATTATAAGGCAGGAGAAACCTGGAGAAATGGAATAGACAGTGAGGGGAATGGAAGGAAACTAAGGACAAAGAGCTGCATAACTAAGTAAATTTGAGGGTCTGGCTATATCTGAAAATCATAATTTGTTGGTATTGGAAATCTACACGGTTGTTTGTTTTTAGCCGAGCTTAGCAAACTGCACAAGCATAGAGAGAAGGACTCTGGGAGTCACGATTGTAACTTTGCCAGGTGAGTGCCCTGCGATGTGGAGTAGAAGACTTTTCGAAGTGTTATTAAGCAGTATTTCAGAATAGTAAGGAAGCACAAAAATGTGAGATCAGAAATAATTTACATATTAGATAAAAATGAAGGAATTGAAAAACTGGAATTCTGGAATTGGAAACAAGTCAGACAGGAAGTGATGTCTCAGAAGTGGAAGGACTGAAGGTTGTGGTCCGAGGAGAAACTGAGCTGTGTGATTTGTACCAATTCATAATGATAAAAGGGCATGTGCACACACATTACCTTACCTTTCCAGAACTCTGTTAGCAGTTCTGCCTCTCACTTCTTTGTATAGTCTTAATTGTTGCTAACATGCATGTGGTACTATTTTTAGTTTATGGATTGAGAGCTTTCCTTTCAAAAATAGTCCTATCACAGCAGCTGTGCCCGACCTCAAACCCAATTTTCAGAGGTCTGCTTGGCAAACAGCCAAGTTTCCCTAGCTAGGTGAATCAGTTCAAGTAATAATGATAGGCCCTGGTCCACAGTGTAGCTATACAACTACAAAATTAGTGTATGTAATTTGAACCATAGATTCTTTCAATTGCTAGGTCTAGGTCAGTGTTATGACTTACACGTAGATGTCCCCCAAAGCCTCGTGCACTCATAGGTGGGAGCCAGCTAACTATGGTCCAAAACCTCTGCAAACTGTGAGCCAAAATAAAGCTCTCCTTCTTAGAGTTGAGGGTGCTGGGTATTGCGTCTCGGAGATGAGAGAAGTAACCAAGAGAGTCAGCGACTGCGATTTACAGGCTTTTGATAGGAAATAACGCTCCTAAATGGAGAATAACATTGAATACAAAAATGCTCTATGTCTGGATACAACAGTAATGATACCACAGGCTCTGAAACTGGTACGAGCATATTCTGTTTAATATCACAGGAAGATGTTTTCATTGTAGATATTCATATAGATTTTGGTTAAAAGGTATAGAAGGCTCCACTTGGCTACCCCTCAGTTTTCTATTGGCCAGCTTACTTGTGCCTCTCTTGCACATTTGGATATCCTGAGTTATCCTAACTCCCTGTGTAAACAGTCAGAACATTACAAGAGGCCGTGGTAGTAACCAGAGTTTGATTCTTCGATTTTTCATAATAACTGGAAATCACGAGTGTCTCAGATATTATCCTATTTCTTTTTTGCAAGTTATGTTCTTTTTCACATAGGTATGTCAATGTATTAATAAAAACTACATGCATCAAATCCCTTCTGTATGTGCTGCATTGTTCTAGGTGTTTTAAACACACAAGGAATGCGGCCGAGATCATGACTTCATGCTAACAATCTAACTGGGACACATAAGTACAGATCACGTGCTCTTGGTATTCATTTATGCAATAAATATTTACGGAGCACTTCAAGTTTCTTCTCGGTGTTGAACACAGAGGATGGACTAAAATGGACAAAAATGCCTGCGCTCTCATGTCCAACCTTTTGGTCAGCTGGGCTGCATTGAGTGAAGAGGGTTCGTCTTGGGCTGCATAGAAAATATATAATATAGTTTCAATGGGTATAAGTCATATATTAACTTATTAAAATTTTTTTTTAAGTAACACAAGCCCAAGTTTAGCAATTATATAAGAAAACTTACAAGTCTGCATGTACCAATACTCAGCTGTCTGCGCAGGCACACACACACACACACACACACACACACACACGTAGGTAAGCTGCCTACGATGCCGCGTTTCCCTCGCCAAGGGGCACAGCACGAGCCACCCGTGCCACACGAGGGTGCCTGGATGAAACCCCTGTGGGGCGCCCGCGGGAGGAGGTGGGGACTGGGCGGGGCGTCTGGGAAAAGGCTCCCCGTTAGCTTGCTAGGGAAGCGACAGCTGTCAAACTGGCTCTCCGGAAAAGTGGGGAAAAGTGGGAAGACGCTCCAGGCAGAGAGCGAGGAAAACACCGAGGTCCGGGGCGGAGGCGGCTCGGGGTGAGCGAGGCTGGAGGGCACTGGAGTGCAGGAACCGAGGGCGCTGGGCTGGAGTCCGGGAGAAGGTGGGAAGGCGGCCGGGTCAGCGGGGAGGTGGACTTGCTCGGAACGGCTCCGGCTTTAACGGAGAGGGAGGAGTTCTGAGATGGAAAGGAACAGAAATCACGAAATAGACGGACAGAATGAACACCGTCAGCATTTTGCATTTGCCCGGGATTGGGTGGGTAGAAAGACTGAATCAGTGCATTATTGGGGCTAAACAGCCCAGTATAAGCCACAACGTTGTAGGAATTGCTGGAGAGTCTTTTAAGTCAAAGTGCTTAGGACGAAGTGTCTCGAGTAGAGGAAATATCCTTGGACCCGCTAGATTACTGATCATGAAAGACTCTGGCAAAGCTTTTTTTTTTTTCCTTAATGTGGGTACCAGGAGTCGAACTCAGGACCTTGCCTTTGCCAGCAGGCGCTTATGACGCTGAGCCATCTCACCAGCCCTGGCAAAGCTTTTGTGTGGCTATAGCAAACTTGAAATCTTTTGGCCATCAGGGTTTGAATAAATTGGGGAAAAACAGAGAAGGACTACCGAGAGAATGAAAAGAAAGCTAGAAAATAAAATTATTTCTGTGGTGGTTTCAAAAATCAAATTCCATGGGCCGGTGAGATGGCTCAGCGGCGTAAGCGCCTGCCTTGCAAGCAAGAGGGCCCGAGTTCGACTCCCGGAACCCACA
Organism: Erethizon dorsatum; assembly: GCA_028451465.1. NCBI lineage: Eukaryota > Metazoa > Chordata > Mammalia > Rodentia > Erethizontidae > Erethizon > Erethizon dorsatum. Next base: position 56,528,065 of record CM051830.1, on the reverse strand, counting down.
TATGAAAAAGGGGCCGGTGATATCGCTCAGCGGCAGGGGCGCCTGCTGGAGCGCGAGGTCCTGAGGCCGACCCCCCGGTACCCACAAAAAAAAAAAAAAATCAAACTCCTCTTTCTGGCCCTTAATTGACTTTGAATTTTCTCCCATAATATGTAAGCATGGAAAATTTCATATATACCTGCAGAGTAATAGATAATGCTAATGTAAGAAATATAGTTTGAGACTACAGAGAATAGGGAATAAAAAAGTTAAAGGAATACAAGACAGGTAGAAAGAACAAAATGAATGAAAACATTTATTTAAGTGAAAGAAAAGTTTTGTTAGCAATTATTATTAATTTGCCATTAAGAATGTTTTAATGTGTTAACATTAATTTCAGGGTAATAAATTGCTCTTTGGGTTAACTCCCAGTGGCTCTTCAGCTGTCAACATTTTGAGGTAGAGAATGTTTTAAAGCCTGATGTTTGAATGGTAAAATAAAAAAGTTCTTTGTTTGCCTCCTACTGCCTCTCTGACATGGAAAGATTTTCACACAGGTTGATGCAGGAGGTAAAAATAAAAATATCACTTTTACGGAGCCATTGAACTGCAAAATGCAGTAAATTTCTAAATGGCAACAGTAGAACAGAGTTTATGACCATGGGGGATTTGCTCACTAGATGATATATTTTAGGTGGGCTGGGACCTGTGAAATTCCATTTTCTATACGTGACCTTTAGCAAGTACAGAAGATGGAAGAAAACTTCGTTCCAACCTTGAGTGATTTACAAAGTAATCTGCATTAATTGCGTTCTTGCTGGCAGTGCAGGGTTAAACTCACAGAAATCCAAATAATTCTCAAAATGCGATCTGCAGAGTTTCATGTTTGGGAACCAAAATTTGAAAGGGAGCAGGAAAGAGTATGGTGAACAGAGATCCACAGACTCTTAAAAGAGTTTAACAAATGTTCAGTAATTTATGCATGCTAACTGTAGTTTGCCCTCCTTGTGTTAAGTGAGAAAATGCTGCCATGAAAACATACTGTGGCTTAATTATATCACACGTTTAATTAATTATAGGAGGGAAAGGCAGTAGTATTACACCACTGGTGTCCTCAAACTATGACCCACAGGACAAATGTGTGCCCCCCAGCCTTTTTGTAAATAAAGATTTATTAAAACCTAGTCACATTCATTTATTCATTGTCCATGACAATTTTGACCATTTACCTGCAAAGTGGAATAGTTGCAGCAGAAAACATCTGGCCTGCAAAGCCAAATATATTTAGTGTGTGGCATTTTATATAGAAAAAAATCATCAACTCCTGTTCTAAAAGACCACCCCTGTGAGAACCGCACTGCTGGCAGGAAATGTAGACATTCTGTTACTGGAGGGCAAAGGAAACACGGGGGAAAGTGAGGAGCGGCAGAGAAAAAGAAGTGAAAGAATTCACAGGCCTCATGAAAGTGCTTGCGAGCAGCTGCCTACGCAGAGCTTTGAACACCTGTATTATCCACGTTTTATTTTTCAAAATAAAAATAAAGCGTTATTTCCTGAATTCTATAACAGTTATTCTCTTTGGTGGCCTTAGGAAGAGATATTTATTTTCATAAAAGAAACTAATACAAATAAACTAGTATTCAAAATAACAATTGTTAACAGTTGTGTTTCTTTACAAGGCAGTGGAAAATAGGCTGTTGTCATTTTTTCATTCTCTGTCCCTTTTATTATAAGAGCAGTGGTGTTGTTTTGAAGCTATGCGAAAGAAAACTGCTACTTGCTGAGATCACAGTATAAAGGTAAAATAGATGAGAAATTCAGGCCTTTTACATGCCATATGTACTACTTTTTACTTAAAGACTGAAATTTGTTCTGTTTATTGAGGGAAACATCCTGTTTTCTGTCTTTTGAAGAAGAGCTCATGACTCTTCTCTCTTGTTCATGAAAACTCAACGGCCAGTGTGCTATACAAGACTTGAGCAAAACCCAAATTGTGCAATGAGGTTATGGAAATAATTCTAATTTATTTTGCTAAGCAGGCCAGCTATATTTGTAGTTGATTCACAGATATTGCAGTCTTTGTTTAAAAACTGAATTGATAAATAATAAAGTCAATTTTCATTTGTTTTAAGACAATTACTATTACATTCTTCTCAAAGAACTGTGCCTGTTTTCATTTTTTGCAATAGATTTTTTATTTTTTTTGTGGGTACCGGGGGTCGACCTCAGGACCTCGCACGCCAGAAGGCGCCCATGCCACTGAGCGATATCACCGGCCCTTTTTTCGTATGTGGGTTCTGGGAGTCGAACTCGAGCCCTCGCGCTTGCCAGGCAGGCGCGTACGCCGCTGAGCCATCTCACCGGCCCTCTGTGATAGATTTTAACTCTAATTAAATACTTCCTTAAAATAACAAGGACAACTACAGTAGCATTTTTTCAAAGTTTCTGTTCTCAGAATACTTTCGCACACTCAAAAATTACTTAAGCATTTCAAGGAGCTTTTGTTTATGAGGATTGTACCTGTTGATTTTTATTTTATTAGAAATGATACAGGAAAACCTTTTAATATGTTTCTTAATTTTTTATTTCTAATTTTGGTAAAATGCAAAATTGTAGTAAATTAAGAAAAGGTACCATCTTAACCATTTTGGGTATATAATTCAGTGATGTTAAAAATATCCACATTGTTGCATATTCTAATTCATTTTCAAATAACAATACCAACTACTATATAAGTGATTGACAAAGATGATAATCAACAATACATGATAATAAACTTTTATACAAATCATTTCATTTTAAAAATTAAAAATAGATTTTTTTCTTCAAATTCTATAAAAGTAAAAGCGCCAATTGTTTTACATATTTATATACCTCTTTTACATTGGTTTAAAAGAAAACAGGTGGATTCTCATATGTGGTTCTGCATCCATTATAGAACAACAAGTTGTACTGATGGGGATATGAAATAACTCTGGCTTTACATGGATATGGAGCTGGAAGAAAGAGAAATGTTTTAATAGTCCTTCCAGATTTTTCATGTAGCTTATACTGTGTACATAAACAGAATGAGCATAAAAAAAGCAAATAAGATCACAGCATACTTGAAATAATTCTGACCTCACAGAACCTCTGAAAAGGTCTTGGAGACCATTCAGGGTCCTTGGGCAGCACAGTAAGGACCACCAGGCTAGAGAACAAAATTGAGACAATCACGAGAAGACAACTCCTAGTGGCCAATTTTAAAACCCAAACATTGTAGTTAACAGAAAATCACATTATAATTTTTGAAAGAGTTTAATTATGATAAAAAAAACACAACGTAAAAAAATTACCATCTTATCCATTTTAAGTATATAGTTTTATATGATTAACTGTGTTCCTGGTATTGTACAACAGAACTCTAAATCTTCAGCTTACACAACAGAAACTCTGTGTCCATTAAACAACCCATTTTCTCCTATACTAGCTCCTGGAAAACCCATCCCTCTTGCTGTTTCTATAAATGTGACTTTTTTATACTGCATGTAAGATAAATAATACAGTACTTGTCTTTTAGCAACTGACTTATTCCACCTAATACAATTTCTTCCATCCATGTTGTTGGATAGGTCAAAATTGCTTTCCTTTTTAAGGCTAAATAACATTACATTGTACATATGCAGACATGCATTTTGTGTATTCGTGGATGGACGCTGGCTGTTTCTACTTCTTGGCTGTGTGAATAATACTGTAGCGTGTGCTCCCAAAGAGTTTGTATGCTAGAAGTTCGGTCTTCACTGTAGCACTGTTGAAAGGTGGTAGAACCTTCAAGAGATAGGACTTACTGAAAACTAACTAGCAACTGGGGGTACTGCAGTCAGAAGAGGTTAATGGAGTTCTCATGGGACTCGAGTTAGTTCTCTTGAGAGTGGGCTTTTATATAAAGAGCTGGCCTAACCCTTGAATTGCTCTGGCTTCCTGCTTTCCCAGGTGATTTCTACTGCATGCACCCCGACCATCATGGCGCTGTCTGCCATGACAGACGGCTGTATATCCCTACAGTGTACACAGGTTCAAATTTCACCACAATCCACCGTTACTTAGGCTATGATTCTTGGTAGTGGCCATCCCGCTTGGCGTGAAGTGATATCACTTTGTAGTTTTGATTTGCATTTCTCTAATGATTAGTGATGTGCAGCATCTTTTCATATTCCTTTTGACTGTTTGTGTGTCTTCCTTTGAGAAATGTCTATTCGGATCCTTTGCCCATATTTTAATGCTTTTTTTTTTTTTTTTTTTGAGTTGCAGAGTGCTTCATATGTTCTGGAAATTAGCCTCTTATCAGATAAATGATTTGCAAATATTTTCCATTACTCGATAGGTTAACTTTCAACTCTTGTTTCCTTTGATGCACAGAAGTTCTAAAGTGTGAGTTAATCTTATTTGTCTATATTTACTTTTATTTCCTGTGCTTTTGGTGTCATGCCTGAAAAATCACTGCCAAATCCTGTGCTATGAAGGTTTGCCCTTTACATTTTCTTGTAGAGTAAACATTTGGGTCTTATGTTTAGATATTTGATCCATCTTGAGTTCCTTGTTGTATATGGTATACTGTAAATTTGCAAATTCATTCTTTACACGAGAATATCCAGTTTTCCCAGCATCATCTGTTGGAAAGACAGCCTTTTACATATTATTTGGTTTTGTGTCCTTATCAAAGGTCAGTTGACTTTTTGTACTTTCTACACTGTTCCACTGGTCTAAACACCTGTCTTTATGTCAGCATCACATTTCTGTTGTTTTGTAATGTATTTCGAAGTCTTTCAACTGTGTGCTTCTATTTCAAGATTGTTTAGGTATTCAGGATTCCTTGAAATATTGTATGAATTTTAGGATTTTTTTTCTCTTTCTGCAAGATATGTCACTGTGTTTTTGTAAGATATCGTTATATCTGTAGGCTGATTTGGTAAGACTGGCATTTTTAGAGTGTCTTGAGCCAGGTGGGGTGGCTCGTGCCTATAGTCTCAGCACCCAGGAGACTGAGGCAGGAGGAGAAGTTGAGCCAGTGGTTTAAGACCAGTCGAGGCAACATAATAAGACCCCACTTAAAAAAAAGACAAATAATATCTTCCTATGGACATGTGTATATTTCCATGTACTTATGTCTTCTTTGATTTCCTCAGCAATGTTCTGTAGTTCTCATTGTTTATGTTGTTATCTTCCTGGTCAAGTTTATTCCCAAGCACAGTAATACCTTGGTTCACGAATGCTTCTGTTTGCAAGCAATTTGGTTCTCAAACAAAACCATTTGACACAATTTTGCTTCCGTTCACAAACTCCACATCGGGTGACAAACACAATCACAGCTGTCTTCCCCACACAAACACAAACACAAACATGGCCAACTTCCCCCAAATCATAAAACAAATTGAGTTCGTAAACCAAGGCACCACTGTATTTTATTTTGGTTGATGGTGTTGTAAATGAAATTGTTTTCTTAAATTCCTTTTCAGATTGTTCATTAGTGTAGAAAACCAATTTATTTTGCATGCTGATATTATATACTCCAACTTTGCTCTGCATTATTTCTAACTGGGTTTTTGGTAGAATCTTCAGTGTTTTCTGCATATAATATCATTTGCAAACAAAGATACCGTTACTTCTTATCTAACGTAGATGCCTTTTATTTATTTTTTACTAATTGCTCTGGAAAGGACTTCCAGTATTATGTTGAACAGAAATGGTGAGAGTGGATGTATTTTCTTTGTTTATAATCTTAGAGAAAAGGCTTTCAAGTTTTCACCATTAAGTAATACGATAGCTGTGGAATTATTATATATGGAATTTCTTGTGCTGCCATCCATTCCTTCTATCTATGTAGTTTTTTGACAGTATTTGTCATAAATGAGTGATGAATGTTTGTCAAATGTTATTTCTGTATCAACTGAGATGACTACGCGAATTTGTCCTTTGTGCTATTGACATAGTGTGTTATATCAATTGATTTTTATGTGTCGACAATCTTTGCCTTCTAGGAATGAATCACATTTGTTCTTGGTGTATATTCTTTTAGGTGTGATATTTGATTTACTGTTGTTTTGCTAAGGACTTCTGCATAAAAATTTATCAGTGATATTGAAATATAATTTTCTTAAAGTTTCTTTGTCTGTTTTTGGTATCAGTGTGATGCTGTCCTCATAAAAAGTATTTGGAAGGATCAGTGTTAGTTGCCTTCTAAATGTGAGAACTCTCTTAGTGAAGCCGTCTATTCCTGCAGTTTTCTTTAAGGGGAGGTTTTATGATTTTGTTTAAATCTCCTATAGAGTTAAAGACTTGCATAAATTTTTTTTTCAGGATTTAGCATGGGCACTTTGTATATATCTTTGTATTTACCTATTCTTCTAGACATTCTAGTCTGCCAGCAAATAAATGTTCATTGTATTCTCATGCTTCTTTTTTTAAAATTCCTGTGGCGTTAGTTCTGTTTCCTCTTTCATTTAGAGTTTTATTTAAATTTCTTGGGCCAGTGAGATGGCTCAGTGGCGTAAGTGCCTGCCCGTCAAGCGTGAGGGCCCGAGTTCAACTCCTGGAACCCACATATGAGAAAAGGGCCAGTGATATTGCTCAGCAACACAGGCGCCTGCTGGCGCGCGAGGTCCTGAGGTCTACCCCCGGTACCCACAAAAAAATAAATAATACATAAATAAATTTCTTTTTTCTTTCTTAATACACCAAAATGTTTATCAATTTTTTTGATTTAAAAAACTCCTCGTTTTGCTGGTTTTTCTTTTGCTTTTCTATAAATTATTTTATATATTTCTATACTAACCTTTGTTATAGTCTTACTTCTCCTAACTTCGGGTTTAAATTTTTTCTTCTTTCTTCTTAGATCTCTAAGATGTAATGTTAGTTTATTTTATTTGAGTTCTGTCTTCCTTTATAAACATTTAAATAAACTTCCTTTTAGTCCTGCTTTCTCTGCCATCTGTGAGTTTGGGTTTTTATTATTTTCATTTTAATTTTTTTCAATATATTTTCTAATTTCCCCCCACATTCTTCTTTGATCTATTAATTTTTAAGAGGGTATTGTTTAAATTCTATGTATGTGTGAAATTTTAGAGTTTTGCTTCTGCTATTGAATTCTGGCATAGTTCCTTTGGGGTCATAACGAGATTTTGTATGATTTCAGTCTTCTAGAATTAGTTAAGATTTATCTTGTATCTAACATGTGGTCTGTCCTGGGGGATATTTCATGTGCACTTGAGAGGAGCGTTTTCTGCTGATGTTGTATGGAATATTCTGTATACTTCTGTTAAGTCCAATCGGTCTATAGTATTCAAATCCTCTGTTGCTATATGATTGTTCCTGTCTGACCATTACAGAAATGGAGTTTGAAGCCTGTCACTATTATGTTGGCACCTATTTCTCCCTTCTGTCTTGTGAATGTTTGCTTTTGTACTTGTAAGCTGTAATGTTAGGTGAATACATATTTATAAGTACTGTATTTTTCTGTTTAATTGAACATTTCATGATTTTAAAATGACCTTTGTTTCTTATGACACATTTTGAATTCGTGCCATTTTGTCTGATGATAGTCTGGCCACCACTCCTCTCTTTTGATTGCCATTTGCATGCCTTATCTCTATCCATCCTTTCCTTTTTGGCTGTTGTGCGTCCTTACTGCTGAAACCTCTTGCAGACTTCATGCACTTCAAACTTGTTTATGTCTTTGTTACGCATGCAGCCAACCTATGTTCTTTAATGGAAAATTTTAATCCATTCACATTTAAAATAATTTCTATTAGGTAAAAACTTATTATTGTCACTTTGTTTACTTTGAATCTTTTCCCTCTCATTGCTTTTCCTTGTGCTTCATTGACTTCTTCATAGTGACATGCTTTATATCCTTTTTCATTCCTTTTGTATATGTTCTATAAATATTTTCTTTGAGTGCATCATGAAAATTACATAGAATATCTCTATTTTAAATTAATAGCAACTTAATTAAACTACAAACAAAACTTTATTCCTTATATCTCTGATCTCCCCTCCTCACTTTACATTAATGATTTAACAAATACATATATTTTCATATTTGCTAGGTCTGCCCCTGATATGCCCCCCAAGTTCCCAGATGGATTTCTCCCAACAGCCCGAGCTCTGGGAACAATCACAGTCCATTCCCACATGCCGTAGCCACACTGCCTGCGCTACTAGGCCAAGGCATGCAACAAAACATGAGCCATTGCTATGACAGACAGCCAAATGCACGAAACCACTGCCACTCAGCTAGTCTCATTCACTGATCCCTTGCTCTCAGCCTGTCAATAAAAAGGTCACTCAATAAACTTGAGTCAGACTCTCCTTCAGAGTTATTCTGGGGAGGTCGCATTCAGAACCCCAAATTTGGGCTGCGCTGCATTCTCTTATGGGTTCATCAGAGTTTTCCTAAAATCTAGTGCCACTGATCAGCTCATAGCTCAGCAAGATTGTGGAACACCCCGATCACAACTTCCGTTCACTCAGGCCCTGTAGTCCTTCTCCTCCTCTTTGGCCACATTGTTGTTATCATGTACCTCTTTTCCCTCCTATGACTCCTCCTGGCCATGCTCTCCAATTTCACCTGTAAATTTGATGACACTTTCAAGCCCCAAATTCACCCACTTCATTCTTACACTACTAGAGACCATAAACATCCCAGTAGTCCCAGTTACTCTTCCAGACTTGTCACTGATCTCTGGCTCCAGGGCACATTCTTGCACTTCATGCCCACCCAGATCCCCTTCTGCATGCTCTGTTTACATTTCCTGCTCCCCAAAACATGTACAACATATGCCTCCTACTCATCTCCCAGTCTCTCACAGCCAGAGGACTAGTTCCCCAATACTCATCCTGGCTTTTCGAGACCATAGATTTCCTGTCAAATACCACGAGGCAAGAACCCTGCTGGGTATGTGTCCCCTTAGAGGCCCCCACGTACATGGCTTGCCAGGCATTCCTCCTCACATGGGCCAACATCTGGGCTTTCTCAAGATCTTACATACTGAACTCTCATGTTCTGGGGAGTCACGGATACAGACATCACCTTTCCATATGAAATAAGGAGTACTTGGTCCCCCATCCTCTACCCCTATCATTTGGGAGACTTGGATCCTTAACACAGCTACTCACCTGTCAAGCCCCTGCCTGTATTAGGTCTTTTCTCAGGGGAATCCCCCTTGGGAACCTCCCCCAGGGGAAGTGTAATATAACCCTAGAACTCTTCCCTCCACCCCAGTCAACATCAAACCTACAGAGGGCCCTCCATCCATGGGTCCCCACTGAGAAGGGCCTCAATTCCACAGCAGAACGATAAGCTACCCTCATCCCCACCAATCTCTTCCTGCGCTGGAACAAAGGCCTCTGACAAGTAATAAATTTCTTCGCATTCAGCCAGATCCATCTAACCCAGACCTACACTGGAAGCTAAGTCTCCCATCCTCCCACTGGGCCTTCCTCCTGCCGTGACCCACGAGCTCATAATAGAAGCCTCAATTGCTTCAAACATGAGCCTTACCCTACAGGCCCTTGGGGTTGCACCTTTATCAACCTCCGTTTCCATCTACTAACTCCACTCAGCTAGCTATTGTTACTCCAGGTCCAACAATATTCAGCTAAAACACATAGTGTCCTAACATCTGTCTGGGTGCCTAGATTATTCACCGGGAATTTTTTCCTGTGTGGCAGTGACACCTATAGTTGTCTTCCCACCAACTGGATGGGAACATGCCCCTTGGCCTACCTACCCCCAACCCCAGTGGGGAGCGGCTGAGCTAGAGATCGATCACACATGCAGGGCTAGAGCAAGGCCAGCCCTGAGAACACAGAGCACCAGAGGTGAGCCAGACAAACAAGTTGTTAGGCAGGTCATTTCTCCCATTAGGAGAGAGGTTCCACCTGTTATCAGCCTTGTGCTAATTGTATACATAAATGCACTGCAGTCATTGGGCCGTTCCTTTTCTCCCATCAGGAAAGAGGGCTTCGCCTAACCTCAGCTTTCTGCATTCTTGTCTTCATTTCTTCATCTTCCACCATCCTCGCCCCGGGAATTTCAAGAGCTGCACTGGATGCAGCACACACACACCCATCCTTTGTTCCACTGAAAAATGCCCCAACCCTATCCTGGTTCAAACTCTAGGCTCATCCCAAATGAGCAGTACCCTTGCCCCTGCTGGCTGGTGTCAGTATTACTACCTCAAAGGGAACCAGCACAAGCAGACATGTTTTCATTACATGAAGTTTAGGTTCACCTTGGAGAGTAGGTACATGTACATAATACAGCTTGTTTCTTATTTTAATTCCCTCTCCCTTCCCACCCACCTCCTCCCTCTGTCTCTAAGTACCTTTTCCCATTTTCATTCTTGTTGTTATTATTCTTACCTCGTGTTTATGACGTATAATGTCTGCATTCATTGAAGTTATTAGGTTCCTGTAACTCGCGTGTCTTAATTCTTTTTACTTCTCTTTTGTTTTAACTTGAGGAATCTCTTTAGCATTTCTTGTGGGGTAGGCCTAGTGCTGACAAATTCTCTCAGCTGTTCTTTATCTGGAAGAGTACTAATTTCTCCTGCATTTTTGAAGTTCAATTTGACCCATGTCTGCATCCTGACCCACCTGTTGGCCATTGTGCTAACCATGAGCAAAAGCAGAGTCAGCCAGATAAACACTTTTTCTGAAATTGTTGACTTGACTCCTAGAATTTGCCTGTTTGATTTTCCCTATTCCTTCCTAGACATTACTTTATTGATCTCCACCAACCCCTTTCATCTTCTCTGTCCCTCATCTCCTTTTAGACTAAGTATCATAGAACTAACAGGAGGATGAAATATCAAAATAACAACTACAATGAAAAATAGAAGCACAAGAATTCTTTTAGTGATTGAAATGGATATCAGAGCAATGGAAACTTGGTATGGCTAAAATGTCCAGAACCCTGGTGAATATCACATACCTCAGAGTCTTCTAGCTCACTGTGAAGTATCCTCAACTCTCCCCATCACAGAAATTTTGTTAGAGAGCATGATGAAGCATGCACTATTGCATATTGAAGCACCTCTTATGGGTATATCTGTTTTCAGAATTTTTTTCATCATAGAATATCAAAGATATAATTTCCATATTGATTTTGAGTTCATACTAATTTGATATAGAATGTATCTAAATATGTACTATGGTAAGAGGCAAATCTCTACACTGCCCTACAACAAAGTAGGACAGAATAAACCTGTCATCTTTCAAAAATATGACCCTTCAAAATGTATGCATTGGCTTTAATGATAGGATAATCCATACGTCCTATAGAAGGTAAGGAAATATTTTAGGTAAAACTGTTACTTTTGGTGATTTGCTTTTGAGGCTAAACCTTATCATAAGCTGACTGAGTCATAAATACTGAGTCAGGCAGAGAGGGCAGGTAAGCAGCAAGAATTTATTCTAAATGAAAGAATAAATCTACAGCATCTTTGTACTTTAGTGCTATAACATGTGATTTTTCCATTCCTTAGTTTATAAAGATTTCATATAGCTAAAAGACTCATGGATCACTGCTTTTAAAGAAAATAGAAACTGGCATTTAAAATTCTTATTTTTCTGAATATTGGATAAAAGTCCAATACATACAAACATTATGTAAAATACAGGTACTGGCATAAATCATTGAAAACTGCACACTATGGAATTGGAAAAGGGTTATTTTCTCTACAGATTACTTTTAACTATTCATGCTCCTGTAGTGCATAGTTTTCTTGTAAAAAGTTTATATTTTTAAATTCTTCATAATAAAGCATTAAAACATGTGTAATCAGGGTAGTATGCAAATTAAATACTATGTTTTACATGCTGAAGCTAAAAGATTGCCTTTTAATCTAATTATCCTCAAAAAGAAAGTGATATTTTTGCCCATCTATTACTAAAAATGATAAAAACCTTTCAACTAAGTTTGGAAGAGCGATGTTGGAATAGTTCGTCTTAATGAAAAAGGACTGTGTGTTACATGCATAGATCACCTTACCCATACCTACCTGTAGGACATTTAAACATGTAATAATTCTGCACAAAAGGAAAAATTAAGCATGAATTTTCCTTTCAGTGGATATGATTGTATAATCTGACATTATATAAGCTATGTGGTACTCGAAATATATCCATGTATATGACAAATAAAAGAACCGTGTTGTATTTATGTTTGGTTGCCTGGAACAAAATAGGTGATATATGGAAAGATAGATAGATACAGACAGACAGACAGATTTGAACTCTTTGTGGCCATTTAAATTATTAAGTTGTGTTTTCTAATGTGGGCTATATTATATATAACATATATAATATATGTATGCCATGTATATTTATTTATGTGAATTAATTTATGATGTTGAGTGCTAAATTCCAGAATACAAGGTTGATTTAAAGAATCGTCACTTTCATGAAATGATATCTTAGGTAGGATTTGCTGTGTTGCAGTCATAGTTAGAACCTGAAATCTTGAGTCATCGATACATGTAAAGGCCTATGCAGGCCAATGAGTTTTTCTTCCTCTTAAAGCTATACTCGCTGGCACACTTGGTCCAAGGTCATAATGGAAGAGAAGGAAAAGTGAAGAAGCTGCAGTGTCAGTTGACATTTATCTTGTGCCATGGTATATTGGAAGTGCATAACTTTCTTTTCATTTGTACAGGGGCTCCCAGCTAAGACCTTGCTTAAATTTCAGAGACTTTGGACTTGAACTTTTCAGCAAGGCTGAAACTATTAGGACTTTGGAAACTTTTAGAGATGAACTAAATAAAGGGATGCACATGACTCTTTAGGGGCTTAGGGGTGGGATGTTATAGCTTACATCTAGACATCCCCCCAAAACCTCATGAACTCATAGATATATCTTTGAGGAGGTGGCTGGAGTATGAGGATGTGACACAGGATTATGTGTGGAAAATAATTGCATTAGGGCATTGATGAGTTTAACATAGTTCCAGGTATGGGTGATGGTAAGCCCCACCCTGGGTGTGAGTGTCACCAACCAATGGGCTTGTAGCCTGGATGGAATTAAAAGGGAAAAGGGGCTCACTGCTCTGCAGCCTCCTGCCCACCAGGCTGTGAGCTGAGCCTCCTCTGCCATGCTGACCTGCTTTGGAACTAGCTGAGTATGGTCTGAAACCTCTACAAACTGTGAGCTAAATTAAACTTTTCCTACTTAACTTGTTGGAGTCAAGTATTTTGTCCCAGCAACAAGATAGTAACTAAGACAGTTGGCTTAGCCAAAATGTGAGACCTGTGCTGGGGGCATGTGCTTGGGACCAGAGGTGTTTCAAACTAGGGTTTTTCCAGATACAGGAATATTTGCATATACATAGTGAGCTATCTTGGGATGGGACCCAAATCTAAACATGAAACTTATGTTTTGTATACAACTTCTACCTAAACCTAAAGATCATTTTAGCCTAAGTTTCAAATAATTTTATACATTAGTTTCATGGTATTAAATTGTCCATTTATGGCATAAGTTGGTGCTGAAATAGTTTTGGATTGTGGAGCACCTTGTAGTTTAGATTTTTTGGATTAGACATACTGAACCTGTTTCAATAGCAGCTTTCTCAGTACTAGAATTGTGGTTAAATTTAATTTTCTTCTTTGTGTTTTCCTGTTCTTTCTCAAGTATCCCATAATATGTATTGCTTTCATAAAATATGTTTAAAACTATGAAGAACTGACCCTGCAGCAAATTGCATTAGCTTTTAATTGTTTTTAGAAACTGACAATTTACCTATTTTTTTTCCTTTTGGCTGCAATTAAAACCATATTCTTTTAGCATTCACTCTGTGACTGAGCAAAATATAAAATGTAGGATTGTAAATACTTAATTAGATTTTTAAGATTGAATATTCTGTCAACATTGCAGCATCATATGTGTAAGCTTAGGATAAAACCATACTAATAAACAAACCATTAAAACAAGAATGACATGATCACAAACTGGTGGAACAGGGGATGTGAGGAGAGGAGACAGGAGCATGGGATTCAGATATAATTTCCAGAGAAAATCACTGACACAGAATGTGACAATCTATGTCTCTGATAGATACAGCTGTAACTACAGGGTGTGGCACAGTGAAAACTCTTTTTCATATAGGTTCCTCCAGCATCTATCGGATTATATCAGAACACCTGGGTTGTGCTCATGCAGTCTGCCTTTCTCTTAAATTATATAAATAACTCAGATAACTCTTCTGTCAGACAGGGTCAGAACTGATTGCAAGCATCAGGGGCTTGGTTTCACTGTCATTGTCTGTGTGTGATAGTCTCATTGGACCTCTGAGAAAACTCTCTGGTCAAAGTCATTTGTGACAGACTTTCATGTGTTTCACATACCTGGGTGTGTGGGGTGCTGTTAGTCCAGGTCTTGGGCTCAACTCATGTCCATGGTAAGCAAGTTCTCTACCACTGAGGTGCATATCTAGCTCGTGTTTTACATCATTAGCTCCCAGGGTTACAGCTTCTTAATCACCACTGAGTTTCTCAGTAATTGCTTATAGGGTACACCCACTGAGACAAAAACCCAGAAAAGACCCACGTTCCCATCCTTTCCTGTATCTACCTGCATTTACTGGGACTTTAGAGCTTCTATCACCACCAGATGAATTGTTAACCTCTTGAATCTAGGCTGGCCTTGTCTCTTGTTTTGACCAATAGAATATGGTAGAAATGATACCATCCTTGTTCTGATCCTGGGCCTCAGAAGGGCTTGCACCTTTCTCATCCTCTTAGAAGCCTGCTGCTACCATTTGAACAAATACCTTTAGCCAGCTGAATGAAGAGAGACATCACCCCCATCAACAGACCTCATTGTGAGTAAGGGCTTTAAGGTGATCTGGCCTTGAGTTGGGTATGGTGGCACACACCTGTAATCCTAGCACTCTAGGAAGCTGAGGCAGGAAGACTGCAAGTTCAAGCCCAGTCTGGGCAACTTAGTGACTTGGCAAGACCATGTCTCAAAATTAAAAACTAAATTGAAAGAACTGGGGTTGTAGCTCAGTGCCAAGGCCCTGGGTTCAGCCTCTAGCAAACCTGTCAGAGAAATGTGAGCAAACCCAAGCCAAGATCAACCAGGCCTGGCCCAGTTCAGTGGAAGCACCCAACCAAACCATGTATTCACAAGCAATAACAAATAACTGTTGAATTAAGTCATTAAGTGTGTAGGTGGTTTGTCGTACAGAAATTTAGTTAACATACTGCTCATTCATGCGATCCTTTAGAACACTTCTTTGGAGTTCAGGGAACCCCTGCAGACAAACGTTACCTTAACTTATGTTGAATTTTCTTTAGTTGCCCTTGGTTCTCTTGCCAATGGACAGTAATTTATCAAATGCATTTTTCTAATATGGAATTTAAAGAAAATAAAGACATTAAGGTCTGGGACTCATGGCTTCCAGCAGTTCTTTTCCTCCTGTGCAAATTTGCTGACATTCTCCATAGAGTCCTGCTTTGCTTGCCAACGAGTATTGAGAGAGACATCATTTTAAAAGTTAAATAATTGTCATATCCCAACCCAAAGGAAATAGAAATCCTGAAGTTACATCTGATCGTATGTGCTCTGAAATGACATCTTATATTTACATGGAATTTGAAATTATAGAGAAGGACACCACAGAGAGGACAGTGTGTTCTGTTTCTGAGTTCATCAGTCTTAGCCCAAGCCAGCTAAGTTGCATAAATTCACTGAGCCTTGGATCTCAGCTATAAATGGTGAAGAAACTAGAATCTGCATCAGCAGTGGCCAGCATATAAATTACGTACAGCACCAAAGTACTCTGTCTGCAACCCCTTTACCTGGCTATTGGATCTGGACTAGAATCCATAAAGATTGTAATTTTTGACAAGCCCTGTAGAAAGTCAGTTTTGTACTTAGGTCCTCTCCGTACCTCTTTCCTACTTTTCTACACTTCACTGTGTTAATAAATTGGTCCAAATAATGTCTGCTCATCATGCACATATGTTGTGATGGCTTATACCTAGATATACCCCTGAAGAGCCGTGCACTCATAGGTGGTGCTTTGGGGAGGTTACTGCATCATGGGTGTATGATACTGGATGAGACCACTGATTGGTTTAGCATAGTACTGGGTGTGAGTAATGGAAAGGCCAACCTGCTGTGGGTGGCACCAACCAATAGGCTTGTAGCCTGAATGGAATAAAAAGGAATGGAAGACTCACTGCTGCCATGCCATGACATGTTTCTCTTCTTCCATGACCCCTCCCATGCTGCCTTGCCTTGGGAGCCAGCTGACTATGGACTAAAACCTCTACAAACTGTGAGCCAAAATGAACCTTTCCTTATTTAACTTGTGGGTGTTGGGTATTTTGTCCCAGTAATGAGAAAGTAACCAAGACAGATTTTGGTTCAGAGAGGAGTAAGGGAGAGTCCCAGGGCACCATGATCCAGAATGCCAGTGGTCTGGGAAATTTGTTCCTCATGATCAGGTTCATAGCTCTTAGCAATCTAGGCACTTGACCCCTACAAACAAGAGAGAAAGAAGCTTGGCTACTACTCCATCTAAGCTGGCAGACCTTGGCATCAGCCACATGGTGCTGATTTTTTGGCACATCCACAATGCAAGAGTCGTGGAATCAGGAAGGATTCCACATAGATTACAGAAGGCCTAGGAGGGCAGGTAGTGTGGTCCTGAGAAAGCAGTGTGTGAAGCTGTGAGTGTGAAGCCTATAGTACAGTGAAAACACCAGAAGGTTGGAGAAGCCATGAATCTATGCTGAGAATCAAGAACAAACAACACATCTGCATGATTTTAAAGGTTTTGAGTTTGGCCCAAAAGAAAACTCTGGTAAAGTTAAGGCCTGTAAAGATGGAGGACAAGAAAGGTTGGCGGCTAAAACAGTTGTCATTAAAAAGACTCAAAGTACTTTCTTTTTTTTTATTTTAAAGAGAAAAAATAAAAACAATGATACAGAATTTCAAAAAAAGATAATAGGAAATAAACAATGGTTGATATATTGCGTATTGTTATTTTCACAATAGATGCTCAGATCACAAGATATAGGCATTCAAAGTTGATCAAACAATGTAAGCACAAACCATTCTTTTGAATTTTGAGTTTTCCTAGAGAGGACTCAAAGTACTTTCAATCTGAACAATACAAAAAATGCCTCGATGGAATGTTAGGAACCACCAAGCCCCACACTTTGAAGGATCAAAATTGCAAAGGTGAAAGACTTTGCTTTGAGAAGAGAGTCCCCTGGGCACCATGCTTCAGAATGGCAGTGGCCTAGGGAAAGGGAATTAATTCCCAGGGATTCAGTTTATGCTCTGCCAGCCAGCCACTCAGATGTCTCTACAATCACCAGCAAGATGCAAAAAGTCTTAGCTACTGCTTTAGCTGGGAGCAGACATTGGCATGGTTTATGTGGTGCTAATTTTATGTACATGCAGAGTGCAATAGTTCTGGGGTCAGGGAGATTTCCACCAAGATTTCAGAAGAAGACCTGGGAGGCCAAACAGTGTGCCTCTAAGAGGGCAGTATGTGAAGCTGTGAGTGTGAAGCTGAAAGTGCAATGGAAACCCCAGGAATTTGGAAGAGCCAAGACTCTGGATCATGTGAGGAAATTTTCAAGGAGTAAGCAAAGCTGGCCCAGGACAGAGGCCAAGAAGGCTACAATCACCCCTGGCAATGCTGGACAGATGGGACTGCTGAAGCCCTTTGGAATTCATATTTCACAACAAATTGCCACAGGTGCTGGACATGTAACTATTGGGTTTAATGTTTGCTCTGCTGGATTTGTTTTACGTTGGTCCTATTTCTTTCTATTCCTCTACTTCTATCTTTTGGAATAGAAATGTTTATCCTGTGCAATTGTATTTGTTTAATTTTAAGTGTTTAATTTTCTTTTCATATTTCCTAAGGGATCACAGCTAAGAGTTTGCCTTAAATCTCAGATGAAACTTTGGATATGGACTTTCCAGCAACGCTGAAAGTGTTAGAATTTTGGGAACTCTCAGAGGTGGACTAAATGCATTTTGCGTAGAGAAGCATGTGAGTCTTTAGAGGGCTGGGGCAGAATGTTATGATTTACATCTAAATGTCCTTCCAAAGCCTCATACACTGATTGATTGGGCTTTTTGGAGGTGACTAGATCATGGGTATATGATACTCATCAGTGGATTAGTGCACTGATAAGTTTATAGCTAAATGTGATGTTGGGAGGTGAAGCCTGGTGGGAGGAGGTGGGTCACTGGGGTCATGGCCTAGGAAGATACATGCCCCTCCCTCCTCCCTTGATTGCCCTCTGCTTCCTGCTGCCTGCTTGAGCTGCTTTTCCTCTGCCATATTCCTCTGCCACGCTGCCTTGCCTTGGATTCAGCCGATTATGGACTGAAAGCTCTACAAACTGTGAGCCACAATAAACCTTTCCTGATTTTAGTTGTGGGTATAAGATACTGTGTTCCAGTGATGAGAAAGTAAATAAAACAGTTGATATTTCAAGTTCTGCATTCACTGTCAATTTACCAACCTCAAATGTCATTAAAAGTAATCTGAAAAATTATACTTACAATAAGTAGAGGAAGTAGTTTACTATAACTAATTATCCATATTAAAACTAGCTCATCATGCTGGTCATTGATAAATAAGCCTGAATTAGTATTGTGACACTTTTATTTATACCTGGAAGAGATGACACTTTTTCTCCATCCTGAATGCCTTTTTTTTTCTTATTTCCTAAGCAGGTGAGTTAAATTATTTGCATAAAAATATTTATAGCCATCATCCAAGGCATACTTCCCTAATATGAATAAATACCAAAGATTGGAATTTATCTTTCATCTGTCTCCATTTGTCTTTATCTATTCATTCATCCATCTATCTCTGTGATTTCGTATAAAATCTCCAATGGGTTATTTTATAAACATGGCACAGACTTGGACCTAGAAAATATCGTGTCTTTTTTTGGACCTGTGTAGTTAGGAGTTAATTCTTGAGTTCAAAATAGTTGGACTCCTAAATGTAGGTAGAAATATTTGTCAATATACGGTGAAAAGAAATCTTAGCATCAGATAAGCCTAAATCTGACTTCTAGCTTTTGTAGGAACAGAAGGATCATGGTCAAGTTTCTTATCTTTTTTTTTTTTTTTTTGGTGGGTACCAGGGGTCGAACTCAGGACCTTGCGTGCCAGCAGGAGCCCGTGCCGCTGAACGATATCACCGGCCCAAGTTTCTTAACTTTTCAAAGTCCCTTCTTACTCATTTGTAAAGTGAGGGGGTGGGAATTACTTCATACATTATCAATTCAGAGATGAGGGGTAATGGTAGATGCAACTTCTACATAATCTAAACACTTCATGCATGTAACAATAATGATCAATCGTTACACTCATAATTAAGATTTTATTTCTCCTATCCAGTATCATGGAAGGAAGAATTGAGTAGCATTTTCATTTAAATTAAGTTATTTTCTTTAAGTGTAAGGAATATTTAAAGTTAAGTCATAAGAAATAGTTTCTTATGAGTATGTATATAAACCAATACTTT
This sequence comes from Erethizon dorsatum, assembly GCA_028451465.1. Classification (NCBI taxonomy): domain Eukaryota; kingdom Metazoa; phylum Chordata; class Mammalia; order Rodentia; family Erethizontidae; genus Erethizon; species Erethizon dorsatum. Next base: position 56,508,536 of record CM051830.1, on the reverse strand, counting down.
TGGTTACTTACTATGTGACGGGCAGTATGACAAGAGCTTCATACTTATTACCCCATTCAGGCATAATGTTTCTACGTATTTATATGGTGGTTAATGCAACCTTGAATATTTTTATATAATAAAGTTCAAGTTAATTTGCTGGAGTTTTTAAACCTTGTAAAAGTTAGACACAGTACTCAAATTCATAGTTGATTGACCCATCATTTTCTAATCATCTCTTAATATTTAAACATTTATGAGGTATTACCTACATTAAATAAGAAAACAAGCAAAAATAAAATATATAACATAGGCTTGAGATGATTTACATTAATTTGTTGATAATTTAAAAATGTATGTAAGGTAATGAAAATCATTTTGAAAGTCATTCTAATAAGAAACAAAATATTTTATCCAAACAACATTTACTCTTATGAAGAAAATATAATGTTACTTTACTATTGACAAAATCAAAGGAAAAAAGATATTGGACTATGATCTCATAAGGAACAAAACTATTCATGTCAGGAAACAGTCTTTGAGGGGATGAAGATGTGTCTTAGTTGCAGAATCCTTGCCTTCATTCTCAAGGCCCTGGGTTCAGTCCCCAGCACCATTAAAAAAATAAAACAAAAAGAAAATAGTCTTTGAATAACTCAAGTAAACTGTGACCTAATGGAAGCACGATTATTTTATAAATTACACATATACACACACATCTAACTACATAATTCAGAATAATACCAATAAGAAAATATATAAATGGGAAATATTCAAACAAATAGTATGTTTAAACCATTAATTACTCCTGGAAGTACTCATATGATAACAAAGCCAACAAAATGTGAATTTGAAGTAATCATTGGATAACAAAGACAATGAGAACAAAAGTAGTATGGCAATATATTGAAATTTTTATGAGATAAAAGCCTTAAATTGTTATAGAATTATGTTTTTAGAAGCTAAAGATAAGTCCTAAAGCATCTTTTTCTTTTTTTCCTTTAAAAGTGTGAAATATAGAAAATGAATAAAGTAAAAAGTTTATAAACGTGCCCAGCGGAATCTGGTAAATCCTCTCAGATATCCAAACTGGAGAACTATTTTCCTAATCCTATAAAAATGTGAAGTACCGCTTTTAGTTTGAGAGTAGCTAATGTCTTTGTTTAATGCTAAGATCACAGAGATGGGAATTTTTTACTAGGTCAATGTTCACTTTACTACATTTACAATCTAAGATATTATTTAACCTCTTTGCACCTTTATTTCCTCACCTGAAAATGAGGATAAAAATAATCCTTAGCTCACAGTGTTACTGTGAGACCGTAATGGATTAACGTTTCTAAAGCACGAAGGCCAAATTGCACACAGTAGCTTTTATTGTTTTCTGTTTCTGTTGTTCTACTAGGAGTTCTGATGAGTTACTGGCATCAGGGTAGGTAGGAGGGAAGCTTGATTTGTAAGGTTTGCTGCTGTCCGTCATGGCTGAGACCACCTATCCTGATGTGATTGAATGAGACGCGGGAGGAGGTGTACAAAATATACAACTATTGAGTATTTAATTACACTGATACCAACCACATCAAGAGCAATGATGATAGTTAAATTATTACAATATGATGAATTTTGAATATTTGTTACTTATTACTTGAGAGAAAAGAAGAAAGGGATTACTTGTGTAAGAAATTACAGAATTATAGGCAGGTGGAGCACCCTTAATCTAAACAGAAAACATTCCAAAATCTGGAAATTTTTGAGTACTGATGATATCACAAGTGGAAAGTTCTGCAATTGATGTCTTGTGATAGGTTGCAGTCAAAATGCAGATGCTTAGAAAATACTGAATAAAATTACTTCAGGCTACATATATCAGGTGGATATGATATAAAATGAATTTTATACTTAAACTTGCATCCCATCCCCAATATATCTCATTATGTATATCTAAATATTCCAACAACTGAAAATATCTGAAATCCAAGCATTTCAGATAAGAAGAACTCAACTTGGAGTGTTCAGCCCTTCGCAAAACACATCCAGAATTCCAGGTTCTAAAGGTGTGCATAAATACATAGCTGATATTGTAAGATACATCTTACATCTATTTAATTCTCCATGCAATTAGTGAATAAAAAGAACATGCTTATGTATGGCCTGAGTCTATATTATAGTAAAAACAGGATCAATTAGCTAACATTTCGGGGAAGTTAAGCCATGATCATGGTGTTAGTTATAATCAGATTAACACAAGTTGTCATTGCTTTGTCCCTCCCTTCAGTTGTCTGTGATTGTGAGTTGGTTTTATGCAATCCTAATTTCAGCAAGTTCCACCTCTCTTTTTAATAGGATGATCACATTCTCCCACTATTGTGACCTCAGTGTATATTTTAAAATTGATTATAGTGTATCAGAGAGACTGAGAGTATGTGTATAATAGCCTATTTCATGAATCAATCACTGCAGACTTGTAAATACAGGATTCGAAATGACTAGTATAGATCACAATTTTTGTTGTGAAGTGGGGGATGGATGGTTAAAATTGCTAGTTCCAAAGAAGAGAAGAAATTACTTTTTAAAGAAAAGTACATTGGGCTGTAAATAATATAGGTCTACTGTAATTGGGAAGTGAAGGTGAAAGGTAAATTGGTAGCTAGAGGGGAATATAAGGCTGAAAGAGAGCACAAGAAATCAAATGTTATGTATGAGATTTGTGAATTACCTAAAGCTAAGAGGAACTATAAATATAGTAGATGGGAATATTGGTTTCAAAATGATCTCAATAGGCAGAAACAAGAAGCATAAAACAAGATGTAATTTCACAGAAGCAAATATAAATTCCTACATTTAAGTTCAAACAGTTGGTTTTATATAAATAAAAAGCGGAAAACACATGATTTATAGCAGTTCTACTGAAAACAGGAAAAACATGGCGTTTTATTTAGCTTCAAGTTCAACATGAACTGACAGGATGACACAGTTGCTAGGAAAGGTAAACCAATCTGAGGCTGCCGTGTGGTTTAGAACAAAGGAGATTAGAGTTTCTTTGTGCTCTGCGTTGATCATATTGAGTTCAAACTACCATCCCCAGTTTTGGGTTCCATGCTCTGAGAGCAACACTAATACACTCAAGGGAATCCTGAATGAGATGAATAGGGAGTAATTTGTCTCCAAAATGACAAGATAAATGGGGTGTATTTATTTCACAGAAGAAATGGTTTCAGAGGTGTATGATAGCCTCTTTCATCTGTTTCCAGATGTGCAAAAGGGAGAGAGTAAATTCTGCTGTCTAGAAGGACAGAACTACACCAATTGGTAGATGTTCAAATAAAACAAATCCTGCTTTCCAGGACATCGAGCTCTAGGACATCTCTAACTCTGCAATGACTGCATCTCAAAGTAGAATGTTTCTCTCATCGGAAATGTGGAGTGAAAAAGACATAAAAAGTTAGCAAGAGTATAAATAACCATAAGAAGTTCTACACTGGGAAAACTGGATATAGATATCAAAATATTGAAATCCCTATATCCCTGTACTGAAAGCAAAGCAAATGGATCAAAGACCGAGATGTAAAAACAGAAATTTTTGAAGCTGCTGGAAAGCAACATAGAGAAAATATCTGAAGCGGTAGGCACAGGCAGAGACATCCTGAATAGAATTTCAATGACATAGGAAATAATGGCAAGAATCAACAAATTATATTACATTAAATTAAGTCATTTCTGTACAGCAAAGAAAATAACCAACAGAGTGAAAAGACCACATACAGAATGGGAGAAAATGTTTGCAAGGTACAATTCTAATATTTAGAATATACAGTATAAAGAATTTAAAAACTAACTCACCAGAAAATGACCCAATCAAAAATGGACAAACTAGTTGAATAGGCACTTCTCAAAAGGAGAAATACAAATGGTCAGTAAGTATATGAAAACATGTTCCACATCATTAGCTTGTGGGCAAATGCAAATCAGAACTTTGAGATCCATTTACCACACTCAGAGTGGCTATCACCAAGAACATACATAAAATGAAACAAAACCCAGACAAAACCAAACAACAAAACAAAATGAACAAAAAACACAATGAATATTGGCGAGGCTGTGGGAAACAAAGGAACCTAGCTACGTTGTTGGTGGTAATGTGTACTACTGAAAGCACTACGGAAGCACTACGGAAAGCAGTATGGAAATTCCTCAAAAAGCTAGACATAGAAATACTATTAGATGCTACTATATCTCCCATGGACATATTTCAAAAAAGTTAAAGACAAAAATACTGGGCCAGTGAGATGGCTCAGTGGCATAAGCGCCTGCCTGGCAAGCACAGGGTCCTGAGGTCGACTCCCGGTATCCACATAAAAAAAAAAAAAAAGACAAACTACTATAGTGATAAATGCATATGCATCTTTATAGAAGCATAGTTCACAATAGTAAGCTCTGGAAACAGCCTAGATGCCTGTCAACAGATGAATGGGTGAAGAAAATGTGATATATGTATACAGTGGAATATTATTCAGCCATAAAGAATGAAATAATATAAATTTAAGAAGAATGAGAATTTAAGACCATCAAACTAAGCAAAATAAACCAGACTCAGAAATATTATGTTTTCTCTCATATGAGAAACCTACTAAATAAATAAATGAACAAAATAAATAAAATAAAATAAATAAAATAAAAAATAAAGGAGATATGCCCGGAAACTAGAAGGCAGACTTTGAAAGGTGAAGAAGAGAACTGAGGGTGGGGAAAAGAAAAGGAGAGGTGGTTAAGGGACTTAAAATGATTAAGATACAGTAAACACATGCACCAAACTCCCAAAATGAATCTCACCATTTGGTATTACTAACATGCGTGAATTAAAAAAAAAAAAAAGTAAGTAGTTCTAGACACTTGTTGCTGTTGAAGCCCTATAAAAAATCATTTAAAATATACTTATCATTTGTATTCTAAATTTTATTTGCTTTATGAAATTTTATGTCATGCTACCTTTATATCTGTTTTTCCATTTTTATCTGCATTATTGAGGAACAATAAACATACAATGAACCACACCTAAACTTCAGAATTTGATGTTTTGTCACACATACGTGTGAAACCACCATCACAATGAAAAATTAGAATATGTCAGTCGCTCCTAGAGATCCCTCACACCTCCTGGGCAGCATTCTCTTCCACAAGTTCCCTTACAGCCCTCTACCTGAATCCCAAGCAAACACCGATTTGTTCTCTACCACTACTAATTTGTTTGCATTTTTATTAATTTCACATGAATGTAAAAAAATAGCACATGCTATTTTGCCTGGCTTCTTTCCTTCAGCATAGTTATCCTATATTTTATCCATTTTGACCTATCAATAGTTCAATCATTTAATAGCTGAGTAGTTTTGCAGTTAAAGATATCCTATAATTTGTTTATCCATAACTTACTGGTGAACACTTAGATTGGTTTCAGCTTGGGACTTTCACAAGTTTTGGTATAGACATATATTTTCATATTTTTGTATAAATATCAAGGGGTCAAATGACTGTACAATATGACATGTGCTTTTTAAATTTTTATGAAATCAACATAGTTTGTGAAAGATCAATCTATTTTACATTTCCACTAGAAGTGCATAAGTGTTTGATTATGTCCTGGCCCATGTTAGCCTGTTCAATTTTAGATATTCTAATGGGTATATGATAGTATCATATACTGATTTTAATTTGCATTTCCCTATTTCCCTAGTCCCTAATTTCCTAATTCCTAGTATTTTTATTGGGCTTATTTCCAGCCACTTGTCTTCTTGAAGGGGCTTTGTCCATTTAACAAATTACTTTAATATCCTATTATTTTAAATTCCAGACACAAGTTCTCAATCAGCTAGGCCTCCTGTGCAATGTACCATCTTATCTCTTTTGCTTTTTCAAAAACTACAGAATATAGTATAAAAAAGTCAATTTATCAACTTTTTCTTTGGGATTGCAATTTTGTATAGATTGTGCTAAACGTTTTTATCCAACTCAAAATCCACAAAGATTTTATGTTTTATTTTTGAAACATAAGATAATTTTTGAAGTAATTATTTTATATATGGTGCATAGTATGGATGCAAAGTTTTTTCACATATAGGTAAGCAATAGTTCCAAATGATTTATTGAAAGACCTGTGCTTTCTATCTTTCTTTTCTGAAATGCCTTTAGATCGTTACTCTCTTTGTAGGAAATCATTTGTCTTTAAATTCTCATACATTGATATATTTGTCTATCTTTATGCCAATATCACATTGTCATTATAAGTAGCTTTTTTGTACATATTCAGACTGCAAGGTGTTCAACTTCCAACATCATTCATTCTTATGTTCAAAATAATTCTGATAACAATTTTGTCTTCCTATATGAATTTTAGAATCAGCTTGGTAATTTTCACTGAAAATTTACTGCGATTCCAAGTGATATTCCATTGAATCAAAAGATCAATTTGGGGAAAATGTGTATCTTCATAATAGCAAAACTTTTCATTCATGAAGATTATATCTCCGTATTTTTATATCTTTGCTTTTCCTAGCAATATTTTGGAATTTTCGGTGTAAGAGCTTTGTATATATTTGGCTGTATTTATACCTAATTATCGTATGCTTTGGTGTTACTGTAAACAGCACGTTTTGTTCATTTAATTTCTAATGTGTCGCCACTATAAAGAAATGCAATCTACGCTCATGTACTGATTCCATACGCTACACGTTTTCTTGGAGTCCGTTAGATCTGCTATGCCCATGCGTGCTGGTCGGAGAACGAAGTCCCACAGCAGCCTTACCCAGGTCACAGCCTGAATAGTAGCAGCCCCCTCCCTATTCGGTTTGCAGGAGCTCTTTCTCAGGGTGCTACTCCGAAGCTGAACTTTGAGAAGGTTAATAAAAATAAATGTTCTAAAGTGAGTCCTTTTTAATTTTAAGGTAGCGGATTATAGAAGGAAAACAGAAAAGCGAAAGAATGACACAAACTGCTCAAAAAACATTGAAATGACTTGTACATGCCTTGCATTTTATGTTCAACTGCAGATACAAGCTTACTTTAATTGGATGTGGAAACTCCAAAGAAAGTAAATTTTACATGAAATTTGCAGAGAAAATGAGAAAAGATCATTCCAGCAAGAAAAGTATTTGAATAAAATGTCATACTAAAATCTGTCAGGGGGACTATTCAAATATATATCTAAGTTCTCATCCTGTAAGCAACTGATGACAATTTTGTGTCTAGATATTTTAATATTTCAGATGAATCTTCTTTGAATAAACAAATTAAAAATCAAGACATTTTACAAAAGCAGAATAATTTTATTTTCTCACTTTCCAAATATATAGCCCAAATAATGATTTTAAACAGCTAAATAATATTGCTTCCAAAATATTTATTTCTACATTTCCTGCTTTTTTAAAAATTTATTTTATTTTTTTTATTTTGGTACCGGGTATCAAACTCAGAGCCTTGCGCTTGCCAGGCAGGCTCTGTACCGCTGAGCTACATCCCTGGCCCTCTTCTATTTCCTTTTTGATCTTTGTAAAATTTTTTTTATCTCTTTGGCACATAAAAAGAAAGACTATTTATATTTATTAAATTGCCTGAGCATCTCTCTATACTGACAGTTGCATGAGCTATGGTTTTCTAGTTTTAAAAATATTTTAACTTTTAATATCCACTGAGTTGAAAAACTAAATTTTAAATGTTTCATACTGCCATCCAAAAAAAACAAATGATTACCCAAAGATTTGATACTGTAAAACTCAGTGTTTATATAATATTTTACCAATATGTCACTTATTAACCTGAGTTTAGCAAATTATATTCATATTTTGTTTTCACATGGATTGTTTAAAGTTGGAAAGGATAATGCCCAACACTACACTTTATTGTTTCAAGTATTAAAAATATTTTCTTAAAATTAATTCTGTAATAATAAAGTATATAAATGAAATATAAATAAGAGAAAGTTAAAATACATGTATCTAGTCTAATTCTTTCTGTAGTTCTCCAAAAATATATGAACAAGAGATTTTCGTTCACACTTAGGGAGGATGGGAAATCCATGATCAAGCTGAGGTAGCTTCAGTGTTGGGCAGGGCTCATTCTCTGCGTCATCGATGGCACCTTCTCTCTGTGTCCTCACTCAGGGCAAGAGGCTAACAAGCTCTCTCGGGTCTTTTATTCTAAACTGATAAATAAAAATTATACACGTTTACCTGTTACTATGTGATGTTTTAGCACATGTGCACATTGTGTAGTATTTAAATCAGGTTCAACATGAAAAATACTTTTTTCTAGCTTATTAGAAATATGCAGTAAATTATTGTTATCTATATTCACTATATTGTGCAATAAAAAATAGAACTTATTTCCCCTGTGCAGTCGTAATTTAGTATCCGTTGGTCAGCCTTTTCCCATTGCCCCCCCAAAAAACTGTCCCTAGCCTCTGGGGACCACCAATCTACTCTCAACTTCCATAAGACGAACATTATAGAGTCGATATATGAGTGAACTCATGCAGTACTTGTCTTTCTGTGCTTGTCTTGTTTCACTTAACATGATATCCAGTTCCCGCCAGGTTGTCACCAATGACATTATTTCAGTTTTTACTGGCCAGCTCCACTGTGTATCTATACTACATCTTCATCTGTTCATTAGACAATGGACACTTTGTTTCCATTCTTATCGTGAACAGTATTGCAATGAATATGGGAATAAAGATTTATCTTCAATATATGGATTTCATTTCCTTTGTATATATACCCAGCAATGGAATTGCTGAATCATATGGTGGTTCTACTTTCAATTTTTGAAGTAACTTCCATATGGTTTTCTACAAAGGCTGTACTAATTTACATCCCCACCAACACTGCGTGGTTCTCTCCAGTTCCTCTGCAGTTTTGTAATTCTTATTTTGGTGCTCCCCTAACAATTTGATGTCAACTTCTTTTCTAAGTGAAACTTAGTTTAACTGTGTTTTCTAAGGGTAGGGAATTGAGATAAAGGTGGTGGGAGAAAACTAAGAATGCCAACAAAATAACAAAATGAAGCTGTAATGTAAATTGGCAAAAAGGCACTGTTATAATGGAGAATGAACCGGGGTGACAAATCAAGAATTCAGGTTACATCTAGGGCTCCACATCCCCCCATCAAATAGTTACCATTTAATAAATAGATGCTATGCCCATTTGCTATACTTTTGTACGCATTGCTTCATTTATTTACAAAATAATCTGCAAAATTGATATTATTCTTCCTTTTCCAAATGAGGAAACAATTTTAGGAAGGCTGGGAGTTTAAGTAATTTGCAAAATGTCACACAGCTAATAAGTCCCATGGCTGATGTTCAGGGCAGGCAGGCTGATTCCAAATCCAAGTGCGGTTTGTCCTGTCTCAGACTCCGTTTTCTCGTCTGTAAAAGAAGAAGAAGGGATCGAGTAATCCTTCAGCCCAGTTCCCTTGGCAGCTTCTTCCAATGGAACGTTAAACATCTAGTTTAAAAACATTTGTTTGTGACATTAACGCAATAGGTAAATCAGTAAAATAGATTGTCCATCTGCCTCTGGTAGCATTCCACTTCCTAGAATTCCCAGTCTCAAATATTTTATCTTACTTAAATTTTATTCAATTTAGTAAAATTGTTTTCTTCAAAAACAGTTAATATGGCCAGAGAAAACTTGCAGAATTAATATGTAATTCTAAAAAGGTGATGCTGCTGTACTCTTTTACAAACTAGAAAACATACCTTCCTTTCTCACTAACCTGACTCATATTTCTTTTATTAATTCAACATGGGGTTCTATGAACCCAAGTGCATTTTATGACTATGAATTCACAGCCTTGGGCCAGTGAGATGGCTCAGTGGCATAAGCGCCTGCCTTGCAAGCGTGAGGGCCCGAGTTCGACTCCCGGATCCCACATACAAAAAAGGGGCCGGTGATATCGCTCAGCGGCACGGGTGCCTGTTGGCGCGCGAGGTCCTGAGGTCAACCCCCCGGTACCCACAAAAAAAAAAAAAAAAAAAAAGAATTCACAGCCTTTCTCCTCTGTTTTCTAGTGGAACTCCCTGAGAAGGGTTTTATATTAAAATCTACAGGATGTGTCCTGTGGTTTTGTGCTTGAGAATTCATCAGTGGGATTATAACTCTGTGATGCACAGTTAACTCTTTGTAACTTCTATGCTTGATGGTGTGCATTTGTAGTATGTTTAGAATGCATGGAGATGCAAATATTTCTAAATTAATTTTTGTTTTAGTATAGTAGACTATTGGACTTGATGTGATTTTTTTTTACTATAATTTAATGAATAAAAACTGGTCACAACTTATCAATGAACAGAATGCCATTTATTTATTTATTTATTTATTTTTGAGTCAGGGTCTCACTATGTAGTTCAGGCTGCCTTTGAACTCACTATGTAGCCCAGCCTGGCCTCCAAACTAGTAGTGATCCTCCTGCCTCAGCCTCCCGAAGGCTGGAATTATAGGCATGAGCCACCAGGCCTGGCTAGAATGCCATTTAAAAAACAAAGCAAAATTGGAAAGTGAAAATGATGGAAAATGTAAGTTCAATTTTCCTGGATAGTTTTTTTTTAATTCTAATTTGTTTAATAAGCTGTATATCTTAAAAATTTAATAATAGGTCTAAAATGTTTCTTCAATAAGTTGTTCATACATCAGGGTGAATACATTTCTAACATTTTGTGAGAAATTTTGTTGAAATCTTTATTGAATCAGTCAGTGTTTGGATAACAACCAGATGCAGATGCCATGTCAAGCAATGCGCCATGTAAAGGCCTCTTCAGTCATGGAGGGTCATATAGTGAGGCTGTGGCTACCGTTGGTAGGTGGGCAGAGAAAGCCTCTCGGGGGAAGTGAAATTGGGGCTGAAAATTAGATGTCATGGTGTCCCAATAAGAGAATTCCATGTTTCTGTCTCAGCATCTAAAATCTGCTTGCGAAATCAAGTCAATGAAATTCAGTGATTAATTGGATTTAGGGAAGAAGGACGAGGTTAGTCAAGAGGCCATCCTAGGTTTTACCTAAACTTCTCCTTGGTTCTATTTATCATCCTTGGTAAGATGAGGAATTAAGCATGCGTGTAAGTGTGAGATGTTGAATGGAGTAAATCCAATGTCCTAGGTTCAACGTACTACATTTTAGGTCACCATTATTCAGCCAAATAATGTGTGTAGTAAGCAATTCAATATTTGAGTCCAGACTGCCCCCCAAGATGGGCATAGACAATTATGAATCTGAATATACATGTTATTTAAATTTGAATACAAGAAAATTATATAATTAATGAAGAAGTTAAAAACAAAAAAACTGTGGCTTAATGTTTAAGGGCCACATAGCAGAATGACTGTGGGAAGGGAACTGTTGAATGGCCAGTGACATTCAAGGAAACTGAGAGGCGTGTGGTCATGCGGACTCCAACAGGGGAAAGCACTGAGTGAGGCCGTCTGCACTGAGGAGAGATTGAATGCAAGAGGGCAGTGACCGCTGACTTTTACAACACGAAGACTGTTAATGGGAAAGCATTTGTGTTGAGACGGCTGTCACTGTGTTGCCCAGGCTGGCCTCAAACTCCTAGACTCAAGCAGCGTGCCTGCTCCACCCTCCTGCAAAGCAGGAACTGTGGGTGTGCCGCTGTGCCTAGCTTTTGAAGAATATTTGCAGCACAGATGTGACTGAAAGGCGCACATGTCTCTGATGCTTTTATGAGGAAACATGGCATTCATAGCACAGAGTGGCAATGCCAAATTTGCTGAAGACAAACTTTTGTCTCCTTCATGTATCTGTGTGTAGAGAACAAGTAAAAACATTCTCTCTTCTATGTGGATGGCTTATTTCTTGGACAGTTTTTCATTATCCTCCAGTGATTTTTATGACTCAGTATTTAATTTGGCAGCCTGATTCTTAAGGGAAGAAAATATTCCTAGTAGCATTCGCATCCTGAGTGCTGTCTTGGTTAAAGGTGTAGGATTTTCTCTCCTAACCTATCATTCTGTACAATGGCCATCCTTGGCCTAAATTTTCCCTTTCACCTCTACTTACAAACACACAAATGTTAAAGGGGAAATGGCAGTTCTAACAATAGTAATTTTAAAATTTCATCATCAGTAATATTAGCATGTTCTCTGGTTGGAGAGTTATATTAAAGATTGGAAATAATTCCCAGTTACTAATGCTAAATTGAACACAATATAACATATTTTATATGTCTCATTCTAAGTATAACATTTGAATGCTATCCATAGTAGGGTTTCAAATTTTTGGGGGGATAGATACTAATAAAGTAATCAATTTTGATTTTATTTTTCTTTCTAAAAAATTCATGAGGAATATAAAAACAGAGAATATCATTTGGTTTCTGGCATAAAGAAAGGTTTTCAAAATTCTTTGAAGATTTCCAGCATTTATACAACATCTTAAAGTTAGAAAAAACAATAAAGATCAATTGTTTAATGGATATATGTTTAAACAAATAATGTATATATACTTTGGTAAAGACAAACCATAAAGGTGTTATACGCACAAATATATATAGTAAGGTACAATAACCTTAGAATTTTGTCAAATACCACATTTCTCTGTCTTATTTTGAACTTAAAATATTATATAAAGTTACTTATCCTCACAAAACACAAATATTATTTATATTTTAGAAAATCTATATGAAAAGATAAAGCCAGGGACTCTAAAAATAATCATTGCTTATAAAGCTATCAGATACTACACAATAGATTATTCTTATTTCTTCAAGTTGATGTACTGTAGAGGAAAAATTTTCAATTTATAGAAAAATAGATATACACAAGAAGTGCAAAAAACCATTTTATTTACTAATTATATGTGTTTAATATAATGGCAGTATTTTCAGCGTGTAATTTTTCATTTTTTGTTTATTTTTTAAATGATATGTGAAAATATAAACATTTCACATATTAATGAGGGTATCATAGAATGTTTGATACATTTATGTACTGTTTAATGTTTCAATTAGGTTAAACACGTTTACCTCCTAGAACATTTATAATTTCTTTGCATTTAAATATCCTTCTTGCTTTTTGAGAAGCATGGTAGATTACGCTCTATAGTCAAAGTACTGTGTAGTAGCACTCCAGAGCATCTTACTTTACCTGTCTGTAAGTTAGCAGCTACTGATCCAGCTTTCCTCATATCTCCCTCCCCCACTTTCCCCTGGCCTCTGACGACCACCATTCTTCTCTCAATTTCTGCTAGATCAACTTCGGAGCAATAGACCTAAGTAGATGTTCTTCAAGATTAGACAAAAAATGGCCAACATTACATAAAGAATAACATACTTAATTATCAGGGAAATGCAAACAAAAATCGCAATAACATATCGCCTCAGCACAGTAAGAATGGGAAGGCAGCCTTGTAAAAACATTTTATTTTCCTCATCCGCCTTATTCACTATACCTGGCAATGTGCAGCTTCCTGCTCTTTCTCAAGTCAAAATGACAATGAAAGGTAAATATTTTGAATTGATTCAAAAAATTGAAGCAACCACCACATCGCAACTAAAGATATTTACTTCATCAAAGATTTCAGAACTGCTTCGTAAAGAGGAAAGAGCGATGGGATGAATATGTTTGAAGCAAGAGGGAACAGTGCAAGTGGAATCCATGGCAATGTGTCTTTTACCATAACAAATATTTTTAGTTTAAACATTCATTGTATTTTTCTGTGTCATCTCTTATGCACCATGAATACTCATATTTTCTCCCTCTCTGTAGTTGCCTTTTCACTATTTGTTTCCGTCATTGAGAAGAAGATTTTTAGTTGATGAAACCCCATTTGCCTATTTTTGTTTTTATTTCCTGTGATTTTGAGCTCTTGTCCAAAGGCTCCTTGCCTATACTTACGTTTCAAAGCATTTCTCCTACATTTATTTTTTTAGTACTTTCATAGTTTCAGGACTAACACTAAATCTGTAGTCCATTTAGAGTTGATTTTGTAACTAGTCAAAGGTAGGGATCTAGTTTCATTCTTCTGAATGTGAATATCCAATTTTCCCAGCACCGTTTATTATTACATGTTCTTACCTCCTTTGTCAAAAACCAGTTAGTGGTAGTTGCACTGATTTACTTCTAGGCTTGCTGTCCTATTTAATTGGTCTTACATTTACTTTTATGTCAATGCAATGCTGTTTTGATTACAATAGGTTTATAGTATGTTTTGAAGTCAAATAGTGTAATGCCTTCTGCTTTATCATGTTTTCCTCAATATGGATTTGGTTATTTCAGTTTTTGTGATGCCATATACATTTTATAATTTTTCGGTAGTTCTGTGAAGAATATCTCTGGTACTTCAATGGAGTTTGCATTGAATCTCTAACTGCTTTGATAGTTTAGAGATTTTAACAATATCAATTCCTCAAAAATCTATTTTTAGCTGTCCCCTTTAACTTATTTCATTAATGTTTCATAATTTTTATTGTGGAGATCTTTTACCTCCTAGGTAAATCTATTCCTAGGTTTTGTTGCTGATGCTAGAGTAAATGGGATTGCATTTCAATATGATTTCTATTTCAGATAATTTGCTATTGACATATAGTGATGCTACTAATTTTAAGTGTTCATTTTGCATTGTGCAACTTTACTGAATTCATTTGTTATTTCTAGGATATTTAGTGGAAATTTTTAGATTTTTGTACAAAAGATCATATTATTTGCAATCAATGACAACTTGTCTTCTTTTTCAATTTGGATGAATTTTGTTCTTTTTCTTGCTTAATCATTCTGGAAAGCACTTATAGAACTATATAGAATCAATGTAGGGGAAATGAGTATTTAAGGATATGATTTACTTAGCATCTTATTTTACTCATTGCTGAGACAAAATACCTGACACCCAAAATTAAAGGAGGAAAGGTTTATTTGGCTCACAGTTTGTAGAGGTTTCAGTGCATAATCAGCTGGCTCCAAGGCAGGGTGGTATGGCAGAGGGCAACAGTTCATGGCTGCAGAAAACAGCAGAAACAACAAGAGCAAAAGCAGGGAAGAGCAAGCCTCTTTTCTTCCCTTATATTGTGTGCAGGCTACCCGCTCTAGGGCGAGTGTAGTGCACACACCCCCAGTCCAGTACTAGACAATTAACCAATCACAAACTCTAGATTCGCTGCCTCTGGAAAGCCTGCTCCCCATGACCGCATGAAGCTTTGGGGGAACATCCAGAAACAAACCATAACACTTAGTAAATGGGATATAGTTTTTAAAGAGAAAATTACCAGTTATGCAATGTGTACTTAAGACAAATAGTGCTAATAAAAGAAATGTTCAAATGGAAAGATTTAATTGGTGTACAAATACAGGTTTTTTACATTATTCTACCATTTTGGGTCAATTTTGTGTTATTTTTTCTCAGATTTAAGCATTGTTTGGTTTACTCCTGAACTTGGTATTAATCCATAGTTTAAGGTCAGCACTGCCAGTTGTCTCTTTTCCTTGGCTTTCTCATAGTTGCTTTTAATAGTAAAAATTAAAATCATTAAGCAAAGGGATTACTTTATATTTTGAAATCTTTAGTATTTTACCTATTTTCAGCATAAACAGCTATTACAGTATAACTGCCTAAGATAAATAAGAAAAGATGACTCATTTCAACATCACCACTATGATAGTAAATACAGTCAATATAGTAAATAAAATTACGTTAAAAAAACCTGAAATAATGCAAGTGGCAGCAGTACACCAGCAAGAGTTAGTGTGTAAAATTTAAAGTGATGTAACCGATTTAACTGAACTCATAATTTCTAAAACTATTCGTCAAATAATTGCTAGCACAGTAATGTTGTCTAACAAAATTATGAGTCTTGAAAATACATACTGTCCCAAGAATTTCAATCTACCTTTATCAGAGCAGTTATCGAATTCCATTTAGTTCAATTAAATGGCTTTATTGGACATATATCTTCCATCCAAGTCTGAATTAAGGGAGTGAATATGATTTTTCAGCTAAATTGTTTCATGTATGTTCATTATTTTGAAAATGTTATTTATTAAATTATTTGCTTTTTCTCTCTTTCCACAGATTGTGTGCAGACATTACTGGTTGTCATCTACTTATATACAACCTACCTGAACACTTTCAAATTCTACAGAACTGTTGGCAGACATGTGTCATTGTTTCATACAAAGTGTCCCTAAAAGACTCATCTACTGAGGGCTTGTTCCCCAGTACAGCAATGTTTAGAGGCAGAATCTAGAGAAGTAATTGGATCACAAAGGCATTAATCTCATCAATGGATTACTCCCTCCATGAGTTCATAGCAGAATGGACTCTTAGGAGGTGAGGCCCAGTAGATCGATGGGGCGTGACTTTGAAGGGTACACCCTGTTCCTCACCCCTTCCTCTCTTTCTGCCTGTCCCTTGCTCTCACTTTTTCCCAGCTTCCATGAAGTAGGCAGCTTTGCTCCATCATGCACTTCTACTATGATGTTTCCTGTCTTGTAGCCAGCCTACCATGGACGAAACATCTGAAACCATAAGCAAAAATAAATCTTTTTCTCCTTTAAATTATATATGTCAAGTATTTTGTCCCAGGAACAAAAAGCTATCAAACATGACCACTAAAAAGGCACTGGCAGAAGCTCTTATATGCTATAGATGAAAGTCACCACATAGCAAGCTGGGGATAATATAAGTGATTGTTAAATATGTTTAGGTAAATTTTCCTGTTGTCACTTTCTGAAATACTTCCAAAGACATTGATTATCTTTTGTAAATGCTTTGGTTTGGGGCTGAAAATGGTTTTTTCAATCTTTCAGCATCCATATTTAGGATACTTCAAACTACTTGTTTCCATGCTGAATATTCAAATATATAGTAGTGTTATCAACTGAGGAGACTGAATTTTGAGGCCTCCAATTTAGAACACCAACCTTGTCTACCTTCTTTAGTAAGATATATTTTCCTAAACTAAATAGTATTGTCTCAACATGAGTTAGAAATATCAAATTTATTCAACAAGAGAGTCTCTAGAAAATTATGGTATTTTTTTTATCAAAAGGATTTTTCTCATCTTTTTTGAAAAATATTATAGTGCATCAATTATTTAGTTTTATCACACAAGTTATAATATCATTATTAGAATTCCCATTTTATACATGTGAACCTTTACTGGAAGAAATTGGTATTTGCAAGTTTATATAGCAAGCTAGCGACTCGGGTTTAACCAGAACCCATGTTTTCTGAGCATTTAGGCAGAATCCATCTTGTTATACCATACAAGCACTCCCAAAATGTCTCCTTTGTAATCATGAGAGTAAAACTAAATTTTTCAAAAGTATTTGTCCTTGGACCAGAAATATCTGTAATTATAAAAACCTCTTGCTTTCTAACCACAGTGGCCATGAGATTTATGGGAAAGGGGTTTCACTTTAGAATATTGCGATACTCTGCTGGCACTAAAAAATTAATGATACAAAAAACTGTCTGAAAGACAAAAGTAATGGAAACATTCCGTCGTTCAATAATCACTCTGGTATTTAGTATTTCAAGATGGGAATGATTGTTTCCAATGTATCATTCTGCTAAAATTAAAGAGTGCTTTTAAGAAAAGAAAAACCTGAGGGGTTTCTTAACAAGAAATTGAAAAAAGATCCCAATATTGCCTAAGCAGATGATGCGAAGTCAGCCAGAGTTGACCCTTAAGCCAGTATGCTGTGAGATACACAGAAAGCAGCAGCTTTCAGGAATTGCGGTGTTCATAAAAGCTAATTACTTAATAAATGTGTAGCTTTTTAAAGAGAGTGAAAAAATAGAATTGAAATTAATGTTTAGTTTCTTTAAATCATTAGTTTTCCTACTAATGTTAAAAAGAGTTGCACAGATTTTGAAAAAGAGTGCCATGCTTTTGAATATAGTCTTAATGTTTCACATAGTTCTTAGGAATAGAAATTGATTTATTACTGTTTCTGAGTTAAAAAAAAAAACTATGGTTAAAAAATTGACTCTCAGAAGCTCAGGAAATTGCAAATATTTTTTCTAGTATCAGAGGAAAAGGTATACTTTCTGTGGACCAAATATTCAAGAAAGAAAATATTTGCTATAAACAATGATATCACCATAAAAGATAGGATATGGACAATGTATTTCCATTTGGACCAATGAACAGGCCCATAACTGACTCTCATAAAATAAGTTTAAAATGATCCATGACTAAAAATTTTATTTTTGATTATATGATCAATGAAAAACCTACTCGACTTCTATAATTTCATTTCATTTACTCTAAATATTTTTTCATTACTTCTATATGGTAGCTACAGTTGTACCTTCTTACATGTTATTTTATTTTCCATGGTTTCAGTTATCCACATTGAAGCACAGTCCAAAAATTTTAAATGGAAAATCTTGGAGGGGGAATTACATTCATATAACTTTTATTATTGTATGATGTTATAATCATTCAATCATTTTTATTAATCTCTTACTGTTCCTAATCTATAAGGTAAAATATAAATATAATGTATAAGAAAAACATACACAGATATAGATGGGGCCCCGTGATATCTGTGGCTTCAGGTTTCCTTTAGGAGTCTTGGGATCTCCCAGGTAAGCGGTGTGACTCTACCGTGCTACTATAGGCAAGAGATCTCCGTGAGTGAGACAAACAAGGCCCTTCAGGGAGTACACACTGAGGGAGTGGCAAAACATGCACTTCCCAAATAACCACATAGATTATAATTCTAAACTCAAGTGATATAAGTAAAGCCATGTAGGTTCTTGGGATAAAGAGGGATGAAGGATGGAGTTTTCTACAAGTAGATCAACAAAGACCCTTCTAAAAGGTAATGTGGAGCTGACTTCTGAAGTTTAATCGAAACCAAGTATAGAATGAATAAACAAAATGGGGTCTATACATAAAATGAATATTTTTTAGCATTAAAAAGGAAGTAAATTTTGGTCACTATTACAACATGGATGAACTTTGAAAAATTATGTTGAGGAAAATAAGCCAGACACAGACATGTATGGCATGGCTCCACCTACATGAATTAACCAGAGTGGTGATATTCACAGACGGAAGTGGTGGCTGCTGGGAACTGGGGGGAGGCGAAAGGAGAGTTGCTGTTGAATTGGTCGAATCTCAGTTTCAGAAGATGCAAAGCCTAAGAATGGATGATGGTGATGGTTGGACAACAGTATGGATGTACTTAACGCCTATGAGTTAGTTAAAATGGTTAAAATTGTAAATTATTTTACCATATTATATAATACTTTACCACACTTTTCTAAAAGAAAATAAGAAATTCTTTCATTGTTCTAGTGATTTTTTTCTAGGTGATAGAGACCCATAATGTGGAATTGCCAAATAAATTTAAAATGTATCTTTTGTTGATTTTATCATATTGAATATTACAAAAACTTCTATAACTGTAACTAATTTAAACAAAAATCCTTCCCACATGAAGTTTGTTTATAACAGGAGAAAAGTCCATAGGCATTTTTCACCTCAGATTTGCTCTTGCATAAATAATTCTGACCAGCATGATGAAATCTGAGTAACTCAAAACAACTTGCTTTTTTTCAAGGTTACATTCCAGTAAAAGCTTGTTTAGCATATGCATATGCTATATTATATAAACAGACAAAAATAGAAACCACTATCAACATATTCCTCAAGTAAGTCTAATTTGTTTAATGTAACGTGATGTACTTCATCATACTTTAAGATGGATGAAAAATTCTGACAGCTGTGCTACAGCCTTATCCTACTGGTTATTAAAATGTAATTTTTCTCTGTGGGCAAGCAATTTATTTAAAAAGGACTATTTGTTGTTCATGATACCAGTTTATATTAGTAAACATTTGTTTCTACTAATGCCATTGAGAAACCCAAAGCACTGGTTTAAGTAAATGTTTTCTTAATTAATGTAAGCCACATAGAGTAAAGATAAAGTACAATTCTTTCTTTCGTCATGTTTTGTCGTACTACGCAACATAAGGACAGTCATGTGTTCAAGCCCAGTCTGGGCTACTAAGCGACTTAGTAAGATACTGTCTCAAAATGAAAAATAAAAATGAGCTTGGGGTGTAGCTCAGTGCAAAGGCCCCGAGTTCGACACCGACCACCACCACCAAAAGAGCGTGAGGACAAAAGGTGCCTTTAAAATAACAAAGTTTAGAATGAGAAATAAAAGCTATAGTGCAGTTCCCACATTATGAGGTTTAGTCTTCCAGGCAGGATTTAGCTTCACAGACATTCATCTTGAACCCAAATATACAAAAATACCGTGAAGCTCCCCCAGGATCATACAGGTATTCGTGGACAGAGGAAAGCACAGGCACCTGTGGCCCTTCCACCGGGGCGTGGCACCCGTCCTCATTTCTGCTAGGTGTCGATGAACAGTGGAAAGTCAGGTATGCAGCAATAACAAAACCAAAGAAGTGCGGCTGCCCAGCTCGGTTTCGGAGCACTGAAGCCTGTGCTCGCATGGATGACGATGGCCGGAAAACAGACGCGTGCTGATTCCGAGGGCTCGCGGTGAAATCAGCCAGTCTGCAAGCTGAGGCTGCCTCGCAGTCTTCCCTCACGCCGGGCAGTGCAGTCTGTTTCTTTTCTAGGTTCCACCGTTACAGCAAGTGTTACAGCTCATAAAAAGCGTTTACAGCTCCTAGAAGTTGTTTACAGCTCCTAGAAGGTGTTCACAGCTCCCAAAAAGTGTGGTAGCGGACCAAGACCAACAAACAGAGTGGCACGCGGGGTTTTGGAGGCAGGTGTACAGCTTTACTCATGCCGGCGGGCTTGGCTGGGATCCTTCACCAGAGTCAAGCCCTCAACTCTCGGGGAGCAGGATTTTTATAGGATTTACAACCAAGTAGAAGGTACAAGAACAGAGCGTTTGCCATTAGTTGATTGGACAGAAAGTTACACTGAATTTCACCTTCTTTGCATATAACTAAGACAAGTTAGAGGTACACGATTGGCCAAGAAAGTTACACTGAATTCCACCTTCTTAGCATACAGCGGAGGCAGGGACAAGAGGTTACATGAGTTCAGAAAAACAGAAACTCAGCAGAGAGCAAAAGGCTTATTGAAGCCCGGGAAGAGGGATGCTGAAGGGAGCGTTTCCACTTTCCTTGACTTATGACCCTACCTTTTACTTCACTGAAGAAATAGAATAAAAGCAACTGCTACGGCCCAGCCCTCACCAGCTGTGCACCTCCGGTCTCCTTCCCGTGCACCGGGGAGGCCAGCGCCTCCCCTCAGGCAAGAGTTCCCGTGCCTAGTGACATCCTCAACGAATTGCTCTGTAACCCTCCTCTCCTCCATAGAAAAAAAACTTTTTCTAAACAAACTAATAACAGAGTAACAATAGTTAATACATTGTATATTGTTATCTTCAAAATAGTTACTTATTGTACAAGACATAGTCATGAAAAATTGTCCAAACGATATTAGCACAAACCTTTCTTTTCAATGACCTAAGAGAAACTAGTAGTTGGTACTTTAAAATTCTAAATTATTACTCATTTTATAACAAATGCGTATATTCAAAGATGAATAAAGAAGTTAATGGCCTCTGGCCCCAATTTCATCTCCTACGACAACCGATGTTAAACACCATCTGTCTGACCTTCCCCATGCTTCTCCAGTCATCCAGCTGCATGCAACCATATGTACACATCCACGGCTTGGTTTCACTTCAGCATGAAAATGCGACAGTACTCCCGTTTCTCAGTGAATGATATATGCCTTCAACTCAGGAAGGTTCAGTTCATCTTTTAAGTAGTTGAATGATGTTTCATGATAAAAACATGTTGAATTTCACTCAATTTTGTCTCTCTTTCTTTTCCTAATTGGTTTTATTCTTTTAACAATATGGATAGAGCCAACCATGGTGCCACATGCCTGTAATCCCAGCTACTCAGAGGCTGAGGTACACAGGAGGACAGCAACTTTGAGGCCAGTCTGGTAATTTAGCAACCCCCAGAACTACACACACACACACACACACACACACACACACACTCTGTTACATTCTTATCTATGTCTGCTTGAGTAAGAGGAACCTAAAACATGTGATTAAATGAAAGGCTTTTCCTAAGAATTTTAATCCCAAGAGCAAGAGCCAGGAGAATGGAACAGGAAGTACTGAGACAATCCAAAATAGGTCATTGCTGGATTATTGCCGGTCAGCCAGGGTTCTTTTTCTGGATTTGGATGGAAATCGTGGATCAGCAAAGCACAGCTCTGCTAGCCATCCTGATGTCACCAGATGACACAGAGTAAAGCTACGATGGGTCCCAACAGTTGACCCACCCAGCTGCTGGTCACTGTCACTGCTGGCCATCACCATCTGATGCCAGCTTGTGCCAGACACCCCTGGCCAATTCTACCAGGCTCTGGTTTCTATTGCTGGACTGCAGAGCTCTTTGGCATTAATGGAGCTGAGTGTTTATTCATTTTTCTTTGGAAGCCCACCACTCTGTCCACACTGCCCAAGAAACAAATCAAAAGCAGAGAGAGTCTTTATTGTGACACGGCCTATGCTGCAGAGGGGGGGGGCGGCGTACAGGAGGGAGCCCTCAGAGAAGCGCTAGGAAAGTGCTGCTTATGTAGCAGCTTGCAAGCTTATTTCAGTGAGGGTGAGAGCTGAAACTAGGGGATCTTAAGGGAAGGCTTGCTGTGAGTGTTGGGTATTCAAATAAGGGACCCAGATCCTTCCCTTCCTGGTCTTAGTCCCTCCAAGGCACATCTTCCCTTCTTCAAAAAGGCTGTTGCTTCTGAAGTGGCTGGAGCAGGGGTGGAACTCCGGGTTCCAGCAAGCTGCAGTCATGTTGGAGTGGAGCAGAGGAGAACGACTGCTAGACAGCCAGGAAGGACATTGAGCAAGTTGTCCAAGCCCATTGAGTGGGGAAAGGGAACAAAGGAAAGCAAGGGGGAGCATGGACATCCCAGCCACAGGCCAAGCCATGCCCCCTCCAGCTGGCTTGGGGGAAAACCAGCCAGTCAGAGCTTCTTGCTTGTCTCGCTCACATGTTGATCAATTCCTTGAGGAAGTGTGTGATTCCCTGTGCAGGGGAGAAAGACGAAAACATTTACATCAACTCCTCTTCTTTACTGATCAAAGGTTTGCTCCACAGGGGCTTAGGTCCTGGAGACTTCTGGGCTGCACATTCGCAGGTTCTGAACTCATCCTCCAGGTGGGCTCCACTATGGTGTCAAACCTTGGAGCAGGAGCTAGAAGTGTGCAAGAATAGGACAGAAGTGAGCCCACTGGTCAAGCGAGACCAGGTTGTAACTACGTGATGCTGTTAAGAATTCATATGAAAATGATTTCCACAAAAGTAGAAAAAATAATGTGCACAATAGCTATGAATAAAGACCACACTTTGTACCACTCAACAATTTTCATTTAATTCTGGAGTCTGTTTCAGGCTAGCTGTTGTCTTGGCAGTCTTAATAAATTATGGTTATTGAAATAAGTTACAATTCTCACCCCTTCAGCAGGTCCCTGGACACATAGGTATATGAAATCTCACTTCCCCACTGTTTGGTGTGTTTGTGTGTGGAATAGGGGATTGAACACAGGACTTCACTCTAAGCTACATTATCCAGCACTTTGATTTGTTATTTTGAGGCAGGATCTCATTAAGTCACTAACTTACCTAGACTGAGCTCAAATTTGCCATCCTCCTGCCTCATCCTCCCAAACTGCTGGGGTTACAGACATTCACACACTTCCAGCTATTTCTCCACTACTTAACTAAATTCATTTATGGGTACCAAGTACTAACATGAGCCCTTAGTTGCCATGCTGTTGTTGAGCTATTTTAACTGCCCATTTACCTTCATCACTAGAACAAAGTACCTAGTAAATCCTGTGGGTTCCAAACATACCCTTTCCTAATCCCAACCTGTGTAAGTAATGCTGGTTCCTTATGATGATCCGAGTGGATTATCTGCTTCCCACCGTGTGTGGATTCTTTCTTTTGGTCCACACAGGCACAAGTAACCCACAATGTTCAAGGACCATTGTAGCTTGAATTTCAGTTGAAGATTTTCTGCATAGCCTCACAGGAATGCAATAAAGTTGGCTCAAATTCATGCAATGACGCATATTGTCTACACAGTTGGAGAATTTCCTCTGTGGTGGACACCTTTCAGAAGGACACCGTGATTTATTACTTTTGGGGGGCAATTCCTCAGGCCCATGCATGTATCTTTTGTTCAGAATTTCTCATCCTTGATCTTTTTTTGTGTGTGTGTGGGTACCAGGGATTGACCTCAGGACCTCACTTGCCAGCAGGCGTCCGTGCCGTTGAGCGATATCACCGGCCCTTTTTTCGTATGTGGGTCCCGGGAGTCGAACTTGGGCCCTCGCACTTGCCAGGCAGGCGCTTACGCCGCTGAGCCATCTCACTGGCCAATTATCCTTGATCTTTGAATTTAACCAGGAACTCTTTTCTGAAATAAGTTTAAACATCTTATATTTTAAAAAGTAACTGGATGTATTTTAGTCACTTCTAATTCCTCCCTTTCTTCTCATTCTCAACAAGAGGTCTTTTTCAGATAGGCAGCATGGAATATCTATAGAATCATAAAGGTCTGCCTTGAAATTGTCTATTGAGATTTCCCCATTCATCTGAAAGGTTTTGTTTTCATTCACAGATAACTCTAACATCACTGGACCTGCTGAACAATAGAATCAGAGAATCAAAGCAGCTTACCCTACGAACTTGATTTGCTAGATTTCTCTTGTTCTGAGCTCCCTGAAAACTTGATGTCATCTGAGTCACCTGATGAATATGGATGGGACCGATCCTCCCAGACGAAGAGTGCGCAGCCTTGAATGCAAAGACTCCCGTTGGGCTCTCAGCTTCCCTGCAGCAGGTGGTGTAAGAGTTCATGTCAACATTCTCCAGGTGGCTAGATCACAAAACACTCCACAGAAAGAAGTTCCTAATTCTCTTAGGTGATTCTTCATTATCTTTCTAATTTTTAAAACACAGCTTTATTAGGTTTAATTGATATACAAAGAACTGCATATATTAAAGGATACTATTTGGTTTGCTTAGATATATGCAAACACCCATGATTTCATCATGACAGTCAGTTTAAGAGACATATCCAACACCTCCTGAAATTTCCTTGTGCACTCTTGTTTTTCTGATTTTTAAGAATATTATCCATTGCTTCTTTTAATATAAAAATAATGGCATTATAAAGAATTAACATCTCTAACAGTACTTATTTCACTCCCTATTCTCTTTCCTACAAACAAACTCAAAGATGTTTTTCACATTTCTATTGCTTGAAATCTGAAATTCCAGAATTAATACAAATGATGAGTCCCTTGTATTTCAACTTTATTGTGTGTTTTGCCTTGATTAAAATCTTATTTCATGTTCACTGCTTGTTAATCATCCCTGTTTGCTTGAGAAGAATAGTTATTCTTCAAATGATGGGTATGAGTTTCTATATTATATGTGTGCAATAAATCAAACTCAATTTGATGTTAGAATATTTGAAATCCTCACTATGATAGAAAAAAATGTTTCTATTTGCACTTCTCCATCTGATGCCATCTCCTCTTCCCTTTTTCCCCCTCTTCCTTTTGTTGTTGCTTTTGAACACTTAACATGAGAACTGCTCTTGTAACAAATTCTGAAATACACAATACTGACTTGTTCATGGTCGACACTATGTTGTACAGAAAATCTCTAGGAAATAGTCATGTATCATAACTGAAACTATATACCTACTGAACAACTCTTCATTTCTGCTACCCCCAACCTCCAGGAGGCACTGTTCTGCTTCTATTAGTTTATCTATTGTAGATACCACATATAAGTGGAATCTGCGGGGTTTATCTTTCCATGACAGATATATTTCACATAACCCAAGGTCCTCCAAGTTAGGCTGTGTTCACGTCACAAATGGCAGAATTTCTTCCTCTTTTGTATTGTATAACATTTCAAAGTAAACATTTAATTGTTATATAATTATAGATTCACATACAGCTATAAGAAATAATAAAGAGATATTTTGTATAGTTTTTGCAATTTTCCCTAATGATAACACACTGTAATATCTAATATTACTTTACAAGCAGGGTATTGTATTAATATTCTGTTCCATGACTACAAGATATTCTTCTCAATTGATATAGTCATAGTACAGACTATCAGAGTAATTCCATCACCAAAAGGATCAGTTCTGTTGCCCTTTTTTACATATCCAATTCTCTCCCATCCCTGCTTGTTCTAACTTCTAAAAGGCACTAATCTGGTCTTTATTCTTATAATTTTGTCATTTAAAGAATCATACAAATTGATTCATATAGGATGTAACCTCTGGGGACTTTCTGAGTAAAGAATTCCTTTTTAGAGCAGTTTTAGGTTCAAAACAAAATGAGGGAAGGTTGACCACTTTCGGCATACGCCTCCTTCTATACATCATGGTTCCCTCACTGTCAGCATTTCCACCAGAGTGACACAGTTGTCACAACTGATGGGCCTCATTAGGACATCATTACTACCCAGCATCCACAGGTTATATTCAGGTTCAGCCTTGGCATTGTATTCTAGGGGGCTGCACAAAAACGTATTGCCTTGTGTCTACCATTACAATATCACACGGAGTAATTTTGCTGCCCTAAAACCCTTCTGTGAGCCATTTGTCTCGCTCTCCTCCCTAACCACTGGCAACTACTCACGTCTTGTTTTATTTGCCTTGAAGGTTTTACTTTTTCCAGAATGTTCTTTACTTGAAATCACATAGTATGTAGCCTTTTTCAGTTGGCTTCTTTCACTTATATAATATTTATTTAAGATTCCTCCATGCCTTTTATCTACATCATAACTCATCTTTTTATAGCATTGAGTGTTCCATCGTTTGAATGAACAATAGTCTATCCGTCCTCCTAATGAAGGGCATCTTGGTTGCTTCCAAGTTCTGTCAGTTATGAATAAAGTCGATATGAGCATCTTTGGAAGGATTTGTGTGGGGATTTTGTCTCAACTCCTTTGGACAAGAGCGAAGGAGCATGATTGCTGGATCACATAGTTACAGAATGCTTAGTTTTGTAACAAAAGTGCTAAGCTGTTTTCCAAAGTGGCTTTGTCGCCTTGCATTCCTAATAGCAGTGGACAAGAGTTTCTTTTGCTCTCCATCTTCGCTAGCACTGGGTGTCGTCAGTGTTGTGTGTCTTGGACATTTTTACAGGAGTGTGGTGATATCCAGTTATCATTTTAATTTTTATGTCTCCGATGGCATAGGATGTAGAACATCTTTTCATATGCTTATTTTAAAGCTATGTATCTTCTTTATTTTAGGTCTTGGGTCCAGTTTTCATTAGCTTTGTCTTCTTACTGTTGAGTTCAAAGTCCTGCTTCCCTTAAGTGGATGTAATCATTATGTACCACAAACATGTACTAATAAAATTTAAAAAAAACCCAAAGTGCTTTTTGCATATTTTTAGATAAATTTTTTATTAAGTATTTCTCTTGCAAATATTTTCTCTCAACCTGTGACTTGTCTTTTCTTTATTTGACAATGTTTTTCACAGTACAGAAAATTTTTGATTTTAATAAAATGTAATTATCGATTTTTCTTTCATGGATTATAACTGTTATGCTTTAAAAATTGTCACCAAAACCAAGACTATGTATACTTTCCTCTGTGTCATCGTCCTGGAGTTCTATATTTTGCATTTTACCTTTGGGTCTGTTATCTGTTTGAAGTTCATTTTCTGAAAGGTAGAAAGTCTAAAACTTTAGGATTAGTTTTTCACTATCCACAAACTAATTTGCTGGGATTATTATTCTAATTACACTTAATACACAAATAAAGTTGAGAAGAAATGACATTTTGAAAATTCTGAGTCTTCCTATCCATGAATGTACAATATCTGTTCACTTATTTAGTTCTTATTTTGATTCATTTCATCAGTTTATAGATTTCCTTGTACAGATCTTGTCAATATTATGTTGGATTTATACTACAGTTATTTCATTGGGGGGTGCTATTTTGAATTCTGTTTGTCTATTGCTGGTCTATGGGAAACTGACTTTTTTTCTTTTTCTTTTGTTTTGTTTTTTCTTTTTTGTGGTGCTGGGGATTGAACTCAGGGTGTTGTGCGTGCAAGGCCAGAGCTCTACCACTGAGCGACATCCCCAGCCCGAAACTGACTTTTTCTGTATTAGCTTTGTATCCTTAAAACCCTGCAATAATCAGTTTCTGTGGGATTTTTCTGTATTCTCTCAGATTTTCTATTGGTATTCAAGCTACCTATGAGCAGAAATTTTCATTTCTTCATCTGCATGCTGTGAACATTTTATTTCCTTTTGTGTATTACCTAAGACTTCAGATACAGTATAAAAAACCAGGGTATAGGGGAAATTTTTACTTTATTCCTAATCTTAGTGGGAAAGTTTGAGTTTCTGAACATTATGTATGGTGTTAGCTGCACAATTTTTGCAAATATTTTTATCAACTTTTGGAATTCTCCCTCTACTCCTAGTTTATAATTTGTTATTACAAATGAAGTTTGGATTTTGTCAAATACTTTTGCTGTACCTCTTGATCTGATCATGTCATTTTTTTAGTCATTTCATGCAATGAAACACATGAGGTTATTTTCAAATGTTGAGCCAGCCCTGCATACCTGGCATAAAACCCACTTGGTTACGGCTTATAATACTTTTTATACATTGTTGGATTAAATGTGCTAATATTTTGTTGAGGACTTGTGCATAAATATTCATGGAAATATTGGACTGCAGTCTTTTCTGTTAGTATCTTTTTTTCTGTTATTAGCATTAGGGTTAGGCTGGCTCATTCTGGTTGAAATGAGTTAGGAAATATTCTCTCTGCTTCTATCTTCTGAAAAAAAATGGTATAATTTCTCCATTAAATGTTCAGTAGAATTCACCAGGGCCTGGCACTTTCCATTTCAGTGACTAATTATTGATTTGATGCATTTGATAGATATTGATCAATTCAGATTATGTTTTGTTGTGTGTGAGACTTTTGACAGATTGTGTCTTTTGAGAAGTTGGTCATTTTTGTCTAGGTTACCAAATTTGTGGGTATAGACTTGTTCAGAATATCCTTTTATAATATTTTCAATGTCTATGGGATTTCTAGTGATGTCTTCTCCATTTCTATTATCAATTTGTAGAGTCTTTTTCATAGTTCACCAGAAACTTACTGATTTTACTGATCTTTTCCAAGAATCAGCATTTGGTTTCATTCACTTTTCTTTCCTGATTTTCAAATATATTAATTCTGCTCTGTTGTCTACTAATTCTTTTCTTCTACTTACTTTGGACTTAATCTGCTTTTCTCTTTTTAGTCTCACAAAGTGGAAGCTTAGATGACTAATTTTATACCTTTCTTCTTTTCTGATATACATGTATCACCACATCTCAGAAATTTTGTTTTTTTAAATTTTCATTTAGTTCACAATACATTAAAATTTCTTTTGACATAACTTCTTTGACTCTTGTGTAATTTAGAAGTGTGTTGCTTAAGTTCCAAGTGCAGTATTTTGAAATTTCCTAACCACTTATTTGTTACTTGTTCCTATAGAGCACAGATCATGTGATTTTTCTATACTTTTAAATTTGTTGTGTTTTATAGCTTAGAATGGAATCTATCTTGATGAATGCTCCATGGGAGCTTGAGAAAAATATGTATTCTGTTGATGTTGAATGAAGTAGTTTATAAATGTCCATTACATCAAGTTGATGGATGGTGGTATTAGACATAACTATATTCTTACTGATTTTTGCCTGTAAAGAGTAATTGAAGTTTCCTCCTATAACTGAATTCTCTAATTTTCCTCATACATCTGTCAGTTTTTGCCTCACATATTTTGTTGCTTTGTTAACATACATGTTCAGGATTATTATGTCTTTTGGAATATTAAATCTATCATCAATATGTTTTGGCCTTCCTTATCCATGATGAATTGTCTTGTTTTAAAGCCTCTTTTAATATTTATATAGCTACCTCCTGTTTCTTTTAAAAATGTATTATATGCATTCATATTACTTATAAAGAATAGAGTGTTCCAATTTTGCATTTTTATACATGCACATGACATATATTGATCATTTCTACCTCCACTGCCCCACCATGACTCCCCCTCCCACTTGGTTTACATTTTGATACCCTTCCTCTTCTCTAATCATCTCTGTCTAATTTCATGTCATCTCTTTTTTTTCCCCTAGACTCTACTTAAGAGAGGAAATGTGATGTATGTCTTTCTTAGCCTGGTACATTTCACCTAATTCAATGACCTCTAGCTCTATGAATTTTCCTGCAAATGGCATTATTTTGTTCTTCTTTATGGCCAAATAATACTCCACTGTGTATATAAACTACAATTTCTTTATCCAGTCATCAGTTGATAGACATCTATGCTGCTTCCATAGCTTAGTTATTATGAACTATGCTACAGTAAATATGGGTATTCACATATCTCTACAGTGTGATGCCTTTATTTTTTTCAGAAATACACTGAGAAGTGGTATAGATGGATCAAATGGGAAGTTTATTTTAAGTGTTTTGAGGAGCCTCCATACTGATATCCATCGTGACTGTATTCATTTACATTTCTATCAACAGTGCATATGGTTTACATTTCCCCACATCCTCACTAGCATTTACAGTTTTTGTATTTTCTAGTGAAGTTTTCATCTGCATTTCCCATACAAGCAAATATGTTCAACATAGTTTCATAAACTTATTGGTCATTTGTACTTCTTTTAAGAAATATCTGTTCAGTTTTTTTGTCTATTTATTGATTGAATTATTTGGGGGTATTATTTAAATTCCTTATATATTCTGGATGTTAATTCTCTGTCAGAAGGTAGTAGACAAAAATTTTCTCCCATTCTATATATAGACTGTATCTTAACTCTGTTGTTTACTTTGCTGCGGAGAAGTTTTTAATTTGCTGCAATCTCATTCATCAAGTGTTTCACTTATTTTCTGACCTATTCAGGAAGACAGTATCTGTGCCTGTGTTTCTCCTATGTTTTCTTCTAGCAGTCCCATGTCTTATATTTAGGTCATTTATTCATCTCGAGTTGGTTTTTGTGCAGGGTGAGAGATAGCGTAAATATGTGTCAGTCTTCTACATAGGGATATCCACTTTTCCCATACCCACTCGCTGTGGAGGTTGCCTTTTCACCATTGTTTATTTTTGGTGTTCCCGTTAAGAATCAGATGGCCATAACTGTGTGGGTTTGTTTTTGTGTCCTCTATTCTAGTTTATATCCCACTAACATATTGCTTATAACATGTTAGTGGCTTCATAGTATCTATTGAAACAGTATTCAAATAGTATTCAAAATAGTACTGAAACAGTATTTACAGTGTCTATTGAAATCCAACATTGTGATGCCTTTACCATTGTGCTTTCTTCTCAGGATTACTTTGAATATTTTGGGTCTTTTTTGATTCAATATGAACTTTAAAATTTTTTTAGCTTTTTGAAGAATGTCATTGGTGATTTGATGGGAATCGCATTGAATACGTAGATTCCTTTTGATAATTTGATCATTTTAACATTATTAATTCTGCCAACCGATGAACATAGGAGGTATTTCCATCTTCCAGGACCTTCTTCATTTTCTTTCTTCAGTGTTCTGTAATTCTCATTGTAGAGATCTTTCAACACCTTGGTTAGGTTGGTCCCTAGGTATTTCATTGAAGGTATCTTGAATGGAATTGTTTTCTTGATTTCTTTCTTTGTGGGTTTATTATTGGGGTAGAGAAAAGCTCTTAATTTTTGTGTGTTGACTTTGTATCCTGTCACTTTGCTGAATTTATCAGATCCAAAAGTCTTCTGGAGGATTTTTTACAATCTTCTTAACAAAAGATCATATCAGGGCTGGTGGTATAGCTCAGCAGCATAAGCGCTTGCCTGGCAAGCGCAAGGTCTTGAGTTCGGTTCCCGGTAACCACAAAACGAAAAAAAAAAAAATCATATCAGCTGCAAATAGGGATCACATGACTTTTTCCTTACCTATTTGTACCGCTTGTATTTCTTTCTCTTGCTTAACTTTTCTGACTAAAATTTAAGTATTATCTTGAACAAAATGCTGCAAGTGGACGTCTTTGTGTCATTCCTCATTTAAAGGAAAGTCTTTCAGTTTTCCCCATTCAGTATGCTATTGGCTTTGGGTTTGTCACCCTTCGTCATTATTGTACTAAAGTAAGATCACTTTGTAACTAGTTTCTTTAGGGATTTTATCATAAGAGAGTGTTGGATTTTGTATAAAGCTTTTTCTGCATCTACTGCATTTATCATGTGGTTTTTATCTTTGATTCTATTTGTGTGCTGTATTATACTTATGGATTTGTGTATATTGAACAACTCTTGCATCCCTGGAATGAAACTACTTTGATCATGCTGTATGACCTTTTTAAAGTATTGTAGAATTCTGTTTGCAGGAGTTTATTGAGTTGTTTTGCATCTATGTTCAGAAAGAATAATCTGGTAATATTCTGTAGTGAATTTGTCTGGTTCTGGGCTTTTCTTCACTGGGAGACTTTTTTATGATTGCGTCAATCTCACTGTATTTATCTGTTTAAGTTGATATATTCTATTGCCTTAATTATGGTAGGATTTATTTGTCTAAAAATGTATCTGTTTCTTCTAGATTTTCCAATTTATTGGAATAAAAGTTTTTAAAGTAGTCCCTAATCATCCTCTGGATTTCAGTAGTGTCTGTTGTATCATCCCTCTTTTCATCTCTAATTTCATTTATTTGGGTCCTCTCTTTTTTTCTTTTGGTTAGTTTAGGTGTTTATCTTTTCAAAAAACCAACCCTTTGATTCACTGAGCCTTTGAATTGTTCATTTAGTATTTCATTCGTTAACTTCAGCTCTGATATTTATTATCTCTTCCTCTTACTGGTTTTGAGTTCGATTTGATTTTTTTTTTTTTTGTGGGTACCGGGGTGTTGACCTCAGGACCTCGTGTGTCAGCAGGAGCCCGTGCCGCTGAGCGATATCACCGGCCCCTTTTTCGTATGTGGGTTCTGGGAGTCAAACTCGGGCCCTCGCGCTTGCAAGGCAAGCGCTTACGCTGCTGAGCCATCTCACCGGCCCTGATCTTTTTTTTTTTAATAATTTGAGGTACATCATTGGGTTATTTATATGAAACTGTTCTCATTTTCTAAAGTAACCGTTCATACCTATAAAGTTCCCTCTTGAATTGCCTTACTGTGTCCCACAGATTCTGGTTTATTGTGTTTCCATTTTCACTGGATTTTTAAAATTTTTCCCACCTCCCCATGATTTCTTCAGGAACCACTCAAAAATGATCATTCAAAATCAGTGATCATTCAAAAGTGAATTATTTAATAACTTTATGTTTGTAAGGTTTTGTAGTTTCTCTTACTGTTGCTTTCTAGTGTCTTTTGCTTAGGTGTCTCTGTAGATCCAGTTGCGTATATATATATATATATATATACATATTATATATATATATATATATTTATAGTTTTCACATGGACAACATAGAGTGGGTTGTGGGTTTTTTTTTTTTTTTTTTTAATTTACTTGACCATCTGACTTAAGGTATGTTTCCTTGGAAAAAAATTATTGAGCTTTAGTGTGGAATGAGGAAATTACATGAATAAGAAAGTTGTACATAGCATATTTAGCCGAAGTACAAGTTGAGATCCTCTGGCTTTATATACATGGCTAACTCCTCTGAAGACTCCATTCAGCTATATTTACTGCAATTCAATTAAATATGCTGCCAGAACTTACAGAGCAACCATTTTTATGCTGGTTAAGAATGCAAAATCAAGGAGCTACGAAATACCTGACACTGAATGATGTATAGAGAAAAGACTTTTGAGTAACTCGCAGCTCTGGAGGCTGAGTCCGAGATCGGGAGCCCCAGTGCCGAGCCTCTGGCTACATCCCACATGGTAGGCAGCACCCTGGCCAGAGAATGTGCGAGGAGAGAGCATCAGATGGTGAGATAAGAATCAAGAACGATTTAGGATCCAAGCCTACTCTTTTCATATAGAAACCAACCAGCTACTCTCATGGAAACTAACTGGGTTGCTGAGAGGACCTCCGAGGGTGACAACTCAATGACATAACCAGCTGCCACTACATCCCACTTTCCAAAGCTTTGACCACCTCAGCACACCCACAGCAAAGACCAAGTTTCTGTACAAGGGTCTGCGAGACCAGCAGTCCCAGCAGTTTGGGCGCCAGGGACCCGTTTGGTGAAAGGCAATTTTTTCACAGACAGAGGATTGTTTGGGGGGCGATTCAAGTGGTTTTCAGTCAAGCCTCTGTGATCATGTTAACCGGCATTTTCATCATGTCTCAGCATCCCCTCAAATCATCAGGCATTAGATTCTCACTAGGAGTGAGCAACCGAGGCCACGCACATGTGCGATTCCCAGCAGGGCTGGAGCTGCTCTGAGAGTCCATTGCCACGGCTGTTCTGGTAAGAGGCGGAGCTCAAGCACTTAGGTAGTAACACAAGCAGCGGGGAGCCGCGTAAATAGAGGGGGAGCTTGTCCTCCTTGCCCACCACGCTCTTCCCGCAGTGTGGCCAGGTTCCTAACAGGCCACGGATCCAATCCATACTGATCTGTTGCTCTGGGATTGGGATTGGGAATCCCTGCTGTTGAGGACACTCTCAAACATACCCAAGCTATAATAAAGCTTAAACATGCTTTTAAAACCTTAGCTGCGTTAGCTCTCTACCTCCGTTTCCTTATCTGTAGGGCTATAGTAATACCTATATTATAGGGTAACTATGCAAGATGAAAGCAGTTTACATGTACTAGTGGCCGACACCCAGTAAATGCTGTGTGTTTGTGAATATGGGACACGAAGATGAGTCATTGTCCATACCAAGATAACAGTGTGGACTCACGCTGTCTTCCCCACGTTCCTGTATGGCAAAAGAATCACATCCGCTGTTATGGACAAACGGAGATGTATTTGCAATTTTAAATAACTTCAGAAATGCTTCGTCTTTGTTACTGATTACACACAGAAAGAAGTATGTTGCAGATTCAGTCGTCCAATAACTAAAAGTGACTGGGTGAAATATTTGAATATAATATGATTTTTCAAGGAATGTTACTGAAGGCCTAGAAGACTTTAATGATATACTTCAGCTGATGCATAGAATATCTGCTAAAATTTTAATCTTGAAATGGAAGAGGCCCTCAATGTGCACAAATGCTTTTAGCTAGATAGAATAATTTGGATTTTAAAAAAATACAATTTTCCAGGTATGTGGAACTCACATATATGAGGTATGGTCAAACTATACTGTGAATATTTAAATTTTAAAAATGTATTAAGGTAGAAGACAGTATATTGCAATAGCATCTCACTATTTGCTATGGAGTAACAGTTTTATCAAATGTTTAAGGTGTACAACTCATTTTATTTGGGACTCAGTTTCAAATAATATTTTTAAAATCTCTGTTCAATGTCATGATATAAAATTTTATCACTGATTTAAAAATTAAGAAGTGGGCCGGTGAGACGGCTCAGCGGCTTAAGCGCCTGCCTTGCAAGCGCGAAGGCCCGAGTTCGACTCCCGGAACCCACATACGAAAAAGGGGCCGGTGATATCGCTCAGTGGCACGGGTGCCTGCTGGCGCGCGAGGTCCTGAGGTCGTCCCCCCGGTACCGACAAAAAAAAAAAAAAAAAAAATTAAGAAGTGATTTTGAAAATTTACCATTATTGTTTTTGTGATAGAGAAAAATTATCGTGAAAAAATACATACAAGAGTAACAAAAGAACTTTGCATATTACAAATCTATCCTTTCAGTAAGGGGATCTCATAATATTTTTGTATTTTGTTATGTCATGAAAAAATTGTATAATATTTGAGAATGAAATATATGAATACCCGGCACTATTTTGTACCATCCTACCACGACTGGATATATGAAATTTATTCACAATTTTTTTTTTTTTGTGCGTACCGGGGGTCAACCTCAGGACCTCGCTCGCCAGCAGGTGCCTGTGCCGCTGAGCGATATCACCGGCCCTTATTCGTATGTGGGTTCCAGGAGTCGAACTCGGGTCCTCATGCTTGCCAGGCAGGCACTTATGCCACTGAGCCATCTCACCAGCCCTATTCACAATTATTTTAACATGGTCACCTCTCACTTCCTGTTTAACATATTGGGCCCAGACTCCTTGGTTCATACTTACCTATACAACTATTACTATAATTCAATTTCCAACCAGAATTTCACCTTCCCTATCGTATTTCTCTTCCATAAATGATTTAACAGTCCATGCCGAACTGCTTCTGCTTCACCATGTTTTCATTAAAGAAACATTTCCTGATTGTCAATTAAGGAATATGGGGAAGGCAGTTTTTAAAAAGCCTCACAGTGATATTAGGAAGAGAAATATACATCAGTGAAACACTAGAGAAATTAAAAGGCAACAAATCAGTAAGCCTATGATTATGTGGTATAATCAATAAGCATGAGTAGCAGGATAATAAAAAATTAGGGAAAAAGAAGTCTGGGATGTAATTAGGTCCAATTACATTCCTTGATAATAAACCTGCTCGTCCCGTGCTTTTTACATTTGTTGTTTGAGGTATGAAGATTTGGTTTACCCATTGTTCATTCCACAATGTAAGGGAATACCTGCAAAGGATTACCCTAGTTGACACTAAGCGTTCTTCACATTATTTCTGTCTTTGTGGTTAGGTACTGACACAACTTTGAGTTTTGTGTAAATGCTGCATGTCCATGGTACATAATTTTAAAATAGCAAAATAAATAATGTAAATATGAAATCACTTGGAGCATTACAGGCAAAAAACCCACTCTTATTTTGCCATTTTGAAGTTTCAACTAGAATGAAAGTGATTAAAATCTATTTTTCTCATTAAGTATTGGTGGTATAAGAAACTCATTATCGGGCTGGTGAGTTAGCTGAGAGGCATAAGCACCTGCCTGGCAAGCGTGAGGTCCTGAGTTCGACTCCTGGTGCCCACATACAAAAAAAGGGCCAGTGATATCGCTCAGTAGCACCGGCGCCTGCTGGTGCACGAGGTCCTGAGTTCGACCCCCGGTACACACACACACACAAAAAAAAGAAACTCATTATCATTTCCTGTAGTAGTTTTTACTTTCATGAAGTGAGTAACTTATTTAGGCTATAAGAGAGAAAGCTGAGCTTGAAGTAAAGCTAATTATTTTATTTTGTCCTCCCCTTCAAAAAATAGAGTTCTGTGTGAATCTCTCTCTGTAGAATGGACTACAACTGATACACAGTAGTATAATTTCCAGATATTTCAGCCCCTATAAAATAACATTTTCTATTACAAGGCTTTTGATTCATGATTTTATTTGGAACTTTAATTCATTGTTTAAATTCTTGTTCAATGCTCCAAACTTTATACACTACTACAATGATCAAAATATAAAGAAATTATTTAGAAAATTTATCTCTATTTTTTTAGGGAAACAAAACCATAAAAAAAATCACAAATGTGCTTTTATATTATGTGTATACATGTACAGAAACTTGCTTACTTTATGAGAAAGCATAGTTCTTTTTCCTTTGTATTTTCCCAAATATTTCTTTAATGAAAATGTATGATTTTATACTTTCATTACCAATGTCTGGGAGATTGTTTCTCTACACTTGCCTAAATTGAGTATATTTTAAAATTTTGTTTAGGTGGATAATACTGTATAATTGGTTTTTTGCATTTTTAAAACTGTAATGAGATTCACCATCTTTTCAAGTTCAAGGTCTAACTGTATTTTGAAATTCTTTCACCTGTTTGAATAGTGAGTTATTTGCATCTTAATGCACTTAGCAAGTTAGCTTTCATATTTTCTCATGTTTTGTTTATCTTTGGCTATTTTTAAATTGTTCATTTAGATTTAAATTTTTATAATAAAAATTGGATAACTTATTTTTTGAAATAGCTTGTTTTCCCCTAAGTACTATAAGCATGTGTTCTATTAGCATATTTTGTTATGTAAAAGATAAAAAGATTTTCCCATAAACAAA
This sequence comes from Erethizon dorsatum, assembly GCA_028451465.1. Lineage (NCBI taxonomy): Eukaryota > Metazoa > Chordata > Mammalia > Rodentia > Erethizontidae > Erethizon > Erethizon dorsatum. The sequence continues at coordinate 56,470,516 of CM051830.1, read as the reverse complement.
TAATTGCTTAAATTTGCATTTTAAATATTGAAATAGCCATGAAATTGTAGGTTCCTTTATAGATTAAAGTTATAGAAGGCCAGGCCAAATCTACATAAATGACAACAACCTGTCAATTACTGACTTTTGTGAAGTAGTGAACAAGCCAGCAAATGTGATTAAAAATGCAGACGACCACGTCACAAAATGTACTTTGTTCAGTTATCTTGACAAATGTAGTTAAGTATCAATTCTTTGGTAATGCTTCAGGGTAGACTAGTAAATTTCTGCTAACATTTTGTGAAAATAATTCAGTGTGCATGATGCTGAGGTCCCACTCCACTTCTTTGCTAATGATTTGCTGCTGAGAAATGCAGGGAGACTGCTGGATGTGCACTGAGAATTTTAGGTTTTGCAAGCTATGGAAATAACACTTAACAGGCTGCACTTAATGCAGGAACTATTTTATCTTTTCCAAGTAGGGTATCATTTTATGACTGTCCATAATTTTAAAAGTGTGTGATGAAATTTGAGTGTCACTGTAACCGAACATGAAATATTAATGAATGAAACATACTTAGTTGCAATAACCAAATATACCTATGACTGCAGACAAAAAGTAACTAAATAGACAAAGTATTTGCAATGACAGATGCATCGTAGAAGATTTTATATTTGTTTTTTCTATGGAATGCATTTTGTCTCTTTAATTCCATGTATGTGACAAAAAATACATGAGTCCAAGCACACTAGCAGGAAGTTCATAAAGAAAATATTAAGGATATTTTAATTTTGGTCTATGTTAGACTTCTAAACACATATGTAAAATAATGCTATGCATATCATATACATAATTTATATTTACATATTTAAATATATATGCAGATGGCTGTACATATATAGAAAGAGAAAGATGGAGTTAGTATGAATAAGACATCAGCTGACATTAAATAGTACTGAGGAAGTAATGCTCACTTTCAAAAATTTATCACCTTGCTGTCTATCCACTAACATTGAAAACAACATTTACCTCGTGGCTGTGAAATGAATCAGACTACTTTTTGTTTAATGTGAAACACTACTGTATCTTCGCATACCTGCTGATTGTACACGACTTATAACTCATTGCTTCTTAGAAGGAAGGTTATACCTACTGCAGCATGTTGGTTTCCTGAAGTCACGCTTCACTAGTTTTCACTAGTTAGATATGGTCAGCTATAACTTTTAAAGTGGGATACACAAAGATAATAAAGTCTCAATAAAGTTTCCTTATTCTTAGAGAAAAAAGAAAGGCATATTGAGTGCTAGCTCAAAAACATCATAGTGTTACAATAAACACACACAGGCTACTATCAACTTACAGATATGCTTATAGATAGGCACGTCTTTCCTCAGACCTAAGGGGTTTCCGTTCCTAGAAAAACTCCTTGGAAAGAAAGGAAGAGCAGTTGTTCAGCTCACAATCTAGGGAATAAAGATGACATCCAAATGTGTCTTCTGCACCCCCCTTTTGGAACATTAAAATTAAAAAATCAGTTTTCCTACGCCTATTCTGCTTCTATCAAATCTTGCAAGTTTTATAACATGAATGTGATTGTAGGTTTTATGTGCCTATAATTTGAAATTAAAATTAAAACTATATTTATTAAATTAGATTCATAAATAGTCCATTTATCTATTATGCAAATTAGAAGTAATTAATTTTCATTCATTCATTCATTCATTCATTCATTCATTCATTCATTCATACTTTCTACCATGCAAGCACAATTCAGTTCCGGTGAGAACTGATGAGAGAGTCATGGTTATTTTCTTCCAGGAAACCACCATTGTTCACTCTTTATCACACTATTTGTCGTTCCTGTTCCCTCTGCTTGGAAAAAAGTTAAATAATTTTTCCAATAATAGTAGTAGGAACATAAGTTTCAACAATTAATAAAGTTGCTTAATTTAAGAAACAGTAGGTAACAGTTAAAGCACAGATCATCTTTATCTTGCATGGTTCAACATACATGTTTCAGCTAAGACCATTTAGGTAAATATCAATCCCCCCAAAACACAATGCGAATTTCAGCTACCTTGGTGTATTAACTGTAATTATGTAAAGTATAAATATTGCTTTTCGCTCTTCAGTAAACAAATCACTGCATAAACCATGAACATGCACAATGGTGAGTGGCCAATCGCGCTCCTTTTGAAAGCTGTTGTTGACAGGTCACAGTGCATCTGCTGCCTGAATCCCAGACAGACAGCAAAGTGCATAGTTGTATCAGGTCGTCTCCCAGAACTGGAAAGATACTGTAAGAAAAACAGTTAACTTTTTGAGTACTACTGTTGGATAATGCTACAGGTCATCCTGAGACTTAAAGCGTGAATTTAACTTTTACTACTGAGTGCAACTTTATCAGTCAGCCAATGGACCTACGAGCGCTCAGACTTTTGAAGCCCTTTATTACAGACAGACTTATCGTCAATGCTACAGTTGAGGATTATGCAATGTTTTAGTTCAAATTTGGAGAAAAATATGACATAAAACATGCAGTGGAAGAAGATACGTGAGCTTGAAGCAGAAGGTTAACAGGGAGCGATATACATGAAGTATGGCAGAATTTTACTGCACCCTGAAATTGCAGGAGTCAGATCAAACATAAATGAAGGTGTAGAGGAAATAGCTGACTGACGCTGCAGCGATTTGAGAGATGCTCGAGGAGCATCCAGAGGAACTCGGGGAAAGTGAATTTACTGAAGAGACAATGAAAGAAAATGGTTGTGGAGAAAAGGATGATGTCTCAGGAGTGACATAGGCAAAAAAGTTAGCGTTAAGGGAATTCTCAGAGTATTTCATGACATTGAAAGAGCAAAGAATAAATGCTGAAAATAGATCGAGACTTAGAAAGTAGTATGACCACTCATAAGCCTCAGCAAAGTTCTTCACTCCTTATTATAAGTTATGTGACAAGGAACCAAACACTAATAGTTATTCAAAGCACTATTGACATGGCTTTTTTTTTTTTTGGTACCGGCAATCGAAGTCAGAACTTCGTGCTTCCAGACAGGTGCTGTGGCTCTGAGCTGTATCCCCAGCCCTTGACGTGTATTTTTACAAACATGTAAAACACCTTAATTTAACTGTTCTTAATTTTAAAATCATAGCAAATGGTATTTAAAATATTTTAATTTTTTCATTTTTGTTTGCATGAATAATTGGCAAAAGAGTTAAGGTAATGAAACAATCCTAAATTTACAGTTGGCTACTAAGATCGCTTTGCTAGCTTTCATAGTAATTTTTATCATGATATACTACTGAGAAAACAGAGGATTGATTGGATTTACAATTTTTAAAATAAAAGCTGGGTGTGGCAGCACACAATTTGTAATCCCGAATGCTCTGGGAAGCTGAGGCATGAGGATTACAAGACTCAGCGCAGCCTGGGAAATTTAATGACTGAGTGAGACTCTACCTCAAAATCTCACAGCGAAACAAGGGATGAGAATTTACCTCAGTGTAAAGGCCCTGGCTGCAATCCCTAGTCCCACAAAAAATAGATAAAATAAAATAGGGGCTTGTGAGTCAATACGAAATTTTACATTTAATTTACATTTATTTTTGAGATCTTTTTATTCTCATTCTTCTCCAAGATCCCTTCTTAATAGCAAAAAGGCTACCTATACAATGTTAGTCTCATGAACTATAGGGTAATATAAATTGTAATTGACTTTTTGTAATTCTAATCAATAAGCAATAATAAATTCATGAGAAACAAAAGACGAACCTGCTGTTTTTACTGAGGTTTCAGGAAAATAAAAGCACTGAGTAGGAGCATTAGCAGCTGTTGTTCTAACAGTTTATTACTGAGAAATCTGGCAAAAAGCTTTCACATGTGTGCATAGATAAGTGACTTAAATGATAGAGAAATCTATACTAAATAGTAGAGAAATTGGCCAAAAATTAAGCTTTCAAGAAATCCAATTTCCATACAATGATGTAACATATATTTTAAGGAAGGTAGGCTATTTCTGCTTTTCACATGTTAGGCAGAATATTTCATTAAATTTGCTAATTTACTTATCTCAATTTAGTCATCTCATACTATGTATATAAATATGAATGAATATTATATATCCATTTCCAAAATACAAACTTCATTTCCAAGCGCCTCAGAATGAGTACTTCTAGGTTTGCCCAACATTTCCAGTTACTTCAAAATTTACACAGCTGAAAAATGAACACATACATAGGGTTTTGGGGAGAATACTTGGTAATCATAAGATCATATCTCTAACTATCTAAATAGTGCAAATACCAGTGGCCCCAATGACTGTAGTTACAAGATTCACATGAATATTTAGGCATTTCTGACAAAACTTCCACCCTTCAACATTACTCAAATTCCTGTAGCTATAAATAAAGAACAGCCAGAGGTAAAAGTACTGATTTTAGTAAATGTTCATCACAACTAAAGAATAATTAAGCCTATGGGAATGTTCATTTTTCTATTCATTGTGTTAAGTGTCAAGTAATTTGTGTCTCCAAGTGATACTTCCCAAATTGTTTTTTACATTCTTTCCATTTATTCTTCTTGATTTTCCTGCATTTCTCTCTCACCTTTTCTTTTTTCCTTTTTTTTTTATGCTCTACATCCCCTTTCAGTTTTCCAGCCTAAATCTTTGTTTTCACTTATGAGTGTATCTTTAGCATAAGATGGTAATTTTAGGTGCTATAAATACCACAGTTTGAATTGTGTTAACAAAAATAGTAGGGGCCAGTGAGATAGCTCAGCGGCATAAGCACCTGCCTGGCAAGCACGAGGTCCTGAGTTCTACTCCCGGTACCCACATACGAAAAAAGGGCCGGTGATATCACTCAGCGGCATGGGTGCTTGCTGGCGCATGAGGTCCTGAGGTCGACCCCGATACCCACAAAAAAAAAAAATAAATAAAATAAAAAAATAAAAATAAAATAAAAATAGTATACATTCTTACAAGTAGTCCAGACATGTTGAAGAGGCAATGATTTCACAGGAGCCTGCAAGATATCATCTGATAATCACCACATGATATAAGACGTTAGGTGACATCCCGGGGGCAAGCGAAAAATCTGAACTCCAAAGAGACCATAAGTTAGCAAAAAGGAGAGCTTACTTCGTAGATGATAACTGAATTACATTTTCCTGTCCTTTGCCCTGTAAATTTGTGTTTTATAATTTTTTTTTTTTTTTTTTTTTTTTTTTGTGGGTACCAGGGGGACGACCTCAGGACCTCGCGCGCCAACAGGCACCCGTGCCGCTGAGCGATATCACCGGCCCCTTTTTCGTATGTGGGATCCGGGAGTCGAACTCGGGCCTTCGCGCTTGCAAGGCAGGCGCTTAAGCCGCTGAGCCGTCTCACCGGCCCTGTGTTTTATAATTTAAATTAAATTTATTTTAATGGATACCTTAAAAACATAAAAGTGAATATATTCATAGGATAATATGATGTTTTAATACATGTGTATGTTCTGTAATGTAGAAATTATATTAAACATATGTATCCATCAAACATTAAGCATCTTTTTTGAGCAAAAAATCTAAAACATTTTTTCTAGCTTTTTGAAACATATAGTGCATTTTTGTACTCTGTATTGTATCTAGTCAGCCAACTATGCAATAGCATGCCAGAACGTCTTGCTCCTATCTACCTGCAACTTCAGAAACAATGATGAACATTCCCTGTCTCTTGTACCCCAATTCTATCCCACATTATTCTCCTCAGCCTCTTGTAACCTCTACTCCCAATTTCTGTGACATGAAATTTTTTAGATTCCATATATGAATGAGATCATGTAGTACATGTCTTTCACCTCTCATAAGAATCTCTAGTTCCCCTCCATACATGTTGCCCCATATAATAGGACTCTCTTTTTATGGCTGAATAGTATTCCACTATCTATATATACCACATTTTCTTTATTTATTCACCAGTAAATGGGCACTAAGATTGTTTACATTTCTGGGAAACTGTGAATAATATTGAAATTAATATGGGAATGTAGATGTTTGTTTGGTGTACTGATTTCAATATTCTAGGAGAGTAATTGCTAAATCATATGATGGTTCTATTTTTAACTTCTTTGAGAGAACTGTACATGGTTTTCCATTATTGCTATATTAGTTTACATTCTATCTATTCATCTTTCTATTTATCTATCTATCCAGGTTGGCTTACAATGGCTGCCTGCAGAGTCACAGTTGGAAGAAAGCAAGAGCCCTGTGCACACTACAGAGCTGAACTCTCAGTGCTGGTCTGCATGGGAAAGTCAAGGACCTGCACTGGATGCCTGAAAAGACTGCTCTGGAAGGCTGGAGATGACATCCTAATGTGTTGGCAAAGACTGGAGCTCCTCCAAAGCACAAGTGAGACTTCCTTCTTCTTCCCCTTTTTGTTCTATCCAGGCTATATACCTGTTGCTTGGTGCCAGCCACGCCAGGGAGGGTCTTCCCTCATCAATAAGTCAGTCATCCAGACACACCCAGAACTGTGTTAAACTAATCCACTAGGTGTTTTTTATTCAAGTTGACACCACACTAAACTATCACAAACCACCCCTTGGCAACTTGACAACCAAACACATCTCATTAATCATACTTAGTCTCCAGACACAATAGCAAGTTCATAATTCTGCCTAACATGATACAACTATCCTGCATACAAACAAAAGCCAAAGTTTTTTTCTTTTGGTGATGCTTTCTCTTAACATTTTGTAACTTAAATATTATAATACAGGTTTAACAGTACTTAAGAATCAATATTTAATCTATCGAGTCTATGAACATTGTTACAAAGAAAGAAAATAAAGACGCTTGTTCAATATATGCATATATAGGCACAAGCATATTGACGAAGTCATGTCTTATTCCTATAGCTTGTCATATGGTCATATCTTGTATTTATAACTGCCTTCTTCTACTACTCATTCTGTATTTCCTTGGCCTTCATCAAGCACCTTAGCAGGTCTTGGTTCTTTCCCTAGTGGGGTGACCTACCTGCCATTGACCCTTCAAGTACCATTGGATCTACTGGATCATATGGTCCAAGTAGCAGAAGAACCTGCCTAGCATCCTGGACCTGTTCCAGAGCCTTCTTTTGTTGTAGAACCCACTCAAAACTAGCAGCTTCCTGAGTCACTAAGTAAGTGGGTTGGAATTGACAAATCCAAGTGAGGAATGTGTTACCTCCAAAATCCAAACAGGTTCACTGGGTGCTGTGCCTCTTTACTGGTTGTAGGAGTAGCCAGGTGCAACAGCTCATCCTCCATCTTAAAAGGGATACCTGCATTCCACATATTGCCGAACTCCTAGAAATTTTACTGAGGTAGAGGGACCTTGAATTTGGTTGGATTTATTTTCCACCCTCTGTCTCACAAATGCTTTACCAACAAGTCAAAAATGGTTACTAGCTCCACTCACCTATTCTAATCAGCATAATGTCAGCAATATAATGGACAAGTGAAATAACATGTGAGAAAGATGATCAAAATCCCTATGAACTGAATAGTGACACAGACTGGACAGTTAATATACTCTTGAGGTAGGGCATTGAAGGTGTATTCCTAGCATTGACAGCTAAAAGGAAATTGGTTTAATGGGCCTTATGGATAGGTAAGGAGAGAAGGCATTTGCCAAATTTATAGTTGCACATCAGGTACCAGGAGATGTATTAATCTGCTCAAGCAAGGAAACTATATCTGGTACAGCAGCTGCAATAAGAGTTACAATCTGAGTTTACAGAAATTTACCATCATTCTCTAAGATTCATCCATTTTCTGCACAACCCAAGTAGGAGAATTAAATGGGAATGTGGCGGGAACCACCACCCTCTCACCTTTCAAGTTCTACAATCCCTACTGTTTGGGGCTTACTAATTTCTCAGGTAAAGGTAACGCTAATGGCTTCCATTTGGCCTTCCCAACTATAATAGCTCTCACACTTCCAGTTAGGGAGACAATGTGAAGATTCTGCCAAATCCTAAGTATATCTATCCCAATTATGCATTCTAGAACTGGGGAAATAACCATAGAATGGGTCTGGGGACTAACTGGACCCACTGTGAGTTGGGTCTTTGCTAAAACTCCATTGATCACATGACATCTATAGGCCATTACTCTTACTGGAGGGCAGAAGTGGCATTTGGATTCCTGGAATCAGCATTAGTTCAGAACCAGTGTCCAGCAATCCTGGACATTTCTGACTTTCTCCCCTCCCCCAGCATACAGTTACCCAAGTAAAAGGCTTCAGGTCCCTTGGGGAGTGACAGAGTAAAGGTCGAATGGATAAACTTTTGGTGGTGCACCAAGGTGCTTCCCCCAAAGGGACCTGACCTCCCCTTCATTCAAAGGGTTCTGAGTCTGTAAATTGGCTCAAATCTGGGAATCAATTGAGCACCTATGTTTCTCTGTCACTACAATTTGATACAGGTATCATTTGCCCTTAAATTTTCCCAATTATATAAACCTAGTAAAACATTAGTAGGCTTCCTATCTATTTCACTCTTGACTAATCAACCAATGCCATCGGTCTACATGTGTCAGACCCGTTCAATCATTGATTTTAATCTGCTATCCATTACAGGAAGTATGTTTACCTTGTCTTTGGTGGTTGAGAGCTTCCACTTGACCCCTGCCACTCTGGGATCCAATTAAACCCATCATCACCTTTAAGTTTCCCAAATGAATGACTGTCGTCCCCACCATAGGGTCTGGCATACAGAGAAGGGCACTGACAGGGCTCTTCAGGGGTGTTAGTGCTTCTCTCATGAGTCTTCTCAAGGTGTTAGTGAAGGGTACATTTTCCAGATCATCTCGGTGTGGAGAAGTAGGTTTAATATGACAAAGCCACTCCAGAATTCCCCTCACCAACTGTAAATCAAATACTAGGCATCTCTAGCTCAAACACAGCAGGCCGTCTTTTGATCTGTACTTCTGCCAACCAGCCAAATAAACTATTAACATATTTTTTTAATCTCCACATGCAGCAGCATTAAATTCAGAATCTCTGCTTAAAGGACTGAAACTCAGCCTGATCCATGCTTATCTTTTTGCCACCAATATCCCACACTCTTAAAATCCATTCCTATACTTGTTTCTCAAACCTTCAAGAATTAAAAAATTAAGAATTTCTTTGGGAGAAAAGTGGACCTCCTCATGGATCACATTATGTGGAGTCACCCTTAGGAGTCTTCTGAGATTTGAGCCTGGTTGTAGGTTTAGCGGCAAAAGTGGGAGGTGGAGGTGTCAGAATTATTTCGCTTAGTCAACACAGCACTGGTTTCCTCAGGTGAAGAGGGAAGGCCACACTGCAGCAGCTGGGGCTCAGGATGACTCTGCCGCTGAGGGTGAGGAAATCTCTTCCTTCTGGCTTATCAGGATTTAGGAGTTCAAATTCCCCAGCCTCACCAAGAACCTCCCAAATATCTCTATCCCATTCTTTTCAAATCAGTGCCCTCAATTTCACTTGCAATACCTTTCAAGGCTGAGCACCGAACTCACACTGTATTTCAGCCAATTGAATTATGAAGTCTCGGGTTTGGGTCTCTGTGATCTCAGCCTTGCAGCTGAAAGAGAGAAGATTCTCTTTCAGGACACACTCCAGTGAATCGAACCATTCTGCCCCTTAATTACCTTTATTATTTTGTCTTCATTTAGAAAACTTTATATTTTGTGTGCACGTCTGGATCTCACGATTATCATTTACTCTTTTGTGTAGAGATACTAGGAGCAACCAGCCAGCATCATTATATTTCCCACTCTGCCAAAAATATTCAAAAGTACTGTATATAAAGTTACTAAATCCCCTGCATCTTACAAGTGGTGAAGCAGGATAATTGAAAGGATCTACAATGCATATTACTTTGAAGAGTTCACACCATAGACCATCAGTACTCCACACCTTATCAGAAGGAGAGGCCCCCACAACTTTGGGTCTCATCAAATTAGAGAGCCAACTCTAGGAACCACTAAAACCATTCAAGAAATTCATTCTTACACGTCTGTTCCTCTAGAGCCACTCTTGGTACCAAAATCTGTATCAGTTACAGATTTAGGGTTCACTAGAAAAAATTTGTATATATGTGATTTACAAGGTAGGTTTACAATGGCCACCCCTACAGAGTCACAGGCAGAAGGCAAAAGGGCCCTCTGTGCACTGGATTGCTAGAGGATCTAGTTAAAATTCGAAGTCCTGGAGCCACTGCAGAGTCCCATGTGAGTCCATATTGGGAAGCCAAAGGGTCTGCATTGGAAGACTGAAGGGTCTGTGCAGGAAGCCTGGATATGAATGTCCAAACGTGATGGCAAAGACTGGAGCTCCTCTGGAGAAGCAGAAGTGAGATTTTTTTCTCCTTTCCCCTTTCATTCCATCCAGGCTACAAGCCTGTTGGTACCTCCCACACCCAGGGCAGGTCTTCCCTTGTCAATAAATCAGTCCTCCAGACACACCCAGAACTGTGCTAAACTAATCTGCTACGTGTTTCTTATTCAAGTTGACACCACAATCAACTATCACACAAGTCTTTGCTTTTTTCAACATCCTTGTCAGCACTTCTCTTTAATCTATCTGATAATAGCTATTCTTTCTGGGATAAGTTGATATCTCATTGTGGTCTTGACTTCCATTTTTATGATGAGTTCTTTAGAGCACTTTTTCCTGTACATATTGGCCATTTCTGTGTCTTAATTTGAGAAATGTTTATTCAAGTCTATGGCCCATTTTTAAATTGGATCACTTGTTTCTTGCTTTTGAATTTTTGGAGTTCCTTATATATGCTAGCTATCAACCTCTTGTCAGACACACAGTTTTCAAATATTCTTTCCCATTCCGCTGATTGTCTCTTCGCTCCATTTTTTTTTCTCTGCAGTAGCTTTTTTAGTTTGATATAATCCTATTTATCTTTATTTGCTTTTGTTCACTATGCTATTGGGTGATGTCCAAAAAAACACTTTGCCCATTCCAATGTCTTGAAGTATTTCCCTAAGTTGTTCATCAGTTTCAAAGTTTCAGGTCTAATGTTTAAGTCTGTAATACATTTTAATCTGGTTTCATTTTTAATATCCAACATTCTCAGCACAATTTATTGAAGATTGTCCTCTTCCACTGCATGCTTTTAGCACTTTTTTGGAGCTCAGTTTGCTGTAGATTTATGGCCTTACTTCCAGGCTCTCTTTGCTGTTCCATTGGTCTATCTGTCTATTTTATGCCAATACCATCCTTTCTAAATTTCAGCTTTGTAGTATATTTTGTAGTCCAGTAGAGTAAAACTTTCTTCTTTTTTCTTCTTTTTCAGATTGTTTTGGCTGTTTTGCAATTCTATTTAAATTTAAGAGTTATTCTTTCTAGTTCTGTGAAGAATGTCATTAGTATTTGCTAAGGATTTCATTAGCTGCATAGACAGCTTCAGTAAGTATGGATATTTTAACAGTACTGATTCTTCTACTCCATGAACACAGGGTGTCTTTCTACTTATTTGCTCCCTCTTCAAGTTTCTGACAGTGTTATATTATCTTTATTGTATAGATCTTTTATCTCTTTGATTACATATATTGTCAATATTTTATTATTTTTAGGGCTATTACAAATGAAATTGATTTCTAGTTCCTATAATTCACTATAGAATACAGCAATGCTACTGATTTTGTTGATTTTTTTATGCTGCAACATTAGTAAATCTATATATTCGTTTTAATAGTTTATTTTGGTTGATGTGGCTTGTGACATTTACTGATTTTCCAATGTTGAACCATCCTTGTATGTCTGGGATGAGTCCCACTTCATTATGTCGAATAAACTTTCTAATGTGTTTTTGGATTAGGTTTGCTAATACACTGTTGGTACTTTTGATTTCAGTTTGCTAGGATTTTACATGTATGTTCCTCAAGGATGTGCCTGACAATGTTCTGTATTGTTGTTGTGTCCTTATCTAGTTTTGGCATCAGAATCATGCTGTTTGGAAAAATTATTTCCTCTTCTGTGTTTTTTGGACTCACTTAAAGGAGAATTGGTATTAGTTCTTATCTACATGTTTGGCAGATCTCAGCAGTGAAGCCATCTGATCCTGGGCTTTTCTTGGATAGGAATCTTTTATTACTGATTCAATCAAGTTATTCGTTTTGTCTCCCTCTTCCATAAGGACAGAAAACACATTGTAAGAATTTAACAACATTGTTTTATGATTGTCAATTCTCAAAATTATTTACATGGTCTGAAGTCTCTGGGGAGCACTTAAAATTAGAGAAATAATTCTGTTTTTAAAAGAGCTGATAATGCTTATAATACCGACAGAGGTTTTCTAATTATTCTTATTATTCTCTCAAGTACTTACACCCATGGATATTTATAGAACTTTTTTTGAACATTTTAATAATAAACTTTGTTTTATATATTTAGATGTTTCAATTTCATTATTGGTCAAATGTTCTAATCCCTTAGAATCCTAAAAAGTAAGTCCTAAATTTTAGGTAGCACAAAGAAAAATACATTTTCTTCGGTTGAAAACATCTAAGAATAGATAAAAAGATAGATGGAGTGGCGATTAAAGGCTGCATTGACTGTGTGTTTCTTTGCTGTCAGATACTGAGATAACAAAAAGAAACATGAGCGGCAGTCACACCAGGGACTCCTCCTGAAAGAAACGCCTGGCTGGTGGAAATGCCGGGAAATAGGAAGCTGCAGCTGATCTGCAGTCTTTAAGTGACTATGATAAAAAGGCATCCTGACTTTAAACGTTTCACTAATTGAAGCATCAAAAATACAATCATGAAATACAGTTTCATCAGCTCGTACTGGATATAAACAGGTGATATATCTCATGTTTTCTGGTACTTAGAACTCAATTCTAGTTGTAAAAAGCCCAAAATGATGGAGTTTAGGTATATGTTAATTTATTCATTCAACAGATAGACATTACGATCTTCCTATATGATTTCTTGAATTAATGAAAATAGCACAAGAGCAATGGTGTCATGCATCTTATGTAAATGAAAGAGAGATGTGGAAAGAAGGGAGGGAAATTCTTGGTTGATTTCTCGGATATCTGCATTTTAACCATGTTGGATCAAGTGGGCTTTGCACTTAAATATGAGCCACCACTTAAAGATAGGAGTCATCAGCTCTCAAGCTAAATACGCTCTATCATTTGAACCACGCTTGTTGCTCTCATAACTTCCCTATCTCTGTTGTCTTTTCATCACATTAATGTCGATCTTACCAGAAAACCCAGCTATCCAATTTTCTTATGGCTGCAACTCAGCAAAACCTGCTGAGGAAAGTCAAATAAGATAAGTTCAATTATGAGTTCATGATCAATAATTTCAAACTGAATCAAATTGCCAGTTCTACTCTGTCCTTTTCCTATAACTTGCTCTCGTCATTCATGCATGGGTGCATGCACACGAACTGAAATATTGCAGTCTCTTAAATCTCGGGCATTTTCACCTCCCACCAAACCTTTTCATTTTCCTTTATAGAGGATAGACTGTAAAAAGCACAGAAATTTGCCATGCAATCTATGAAACTAACTGTATTTGTGTTTTCATTTCCCTATAAAAAAGTGAAAACCCTTACTACTGGATGTTCTGTAAATCTAATGTACATTTTCTTATTAATCTTACATTATTGAACGACACTTTCTTTTCTTATATTCAGACCGTACCTGTCATCTACATTATTGCTATTGGCTGCTTGACATACCCAAATATTTACCAAACCAACAACGCCATCATTATTTTTCCTCTGATTACCCTGGAGCTACTTCAGTAGCTTTCTAGTCCCTTTCTTAGATAATATTGTAGGGAGTCTTCTAAAACGCTGCCTCCATTTTCTCAATTCACTTTCATTACATCATTCTCTATATAACTAAATTATTCTGTATATTATTCTGCTATAACAAAGACCCAAAATTAACAAAGGCTTCAAAGAAATTAAATTATCTTCTCTTATAAAAATGGAAGATGGTGGGGCCGGTGAGATGGCTCAGCGGCTTAAGCGCCTGCGCGGCAAACGCGAGGGCCGGAGTTCGACTCCCGGAACCCACATATGAAAAAGGGGCCGGTGATATCGCTCAGCGGCACGGGCGCGCAGGCACCCGAGGTCCTGAGGTCGACCCCCCGGTACCCACAAAAAAAAAAAAAAAAAATGGAAGATGGTAAAAGAAACATCCTTCAAAAAATGTCAAAATCCATTTTCCTGCTGTTTTCTTCTCTGATAGTCAAAGTGCTACTTTCTTGTGTCCCCATTCCAGTCCCTGGGCAAGGGAAAAGAAAACAAGGCAAGGTGTTACTAAGAAGTACTGTTATGTATAAATTAAGGATATGATCCCATTTGGCAACATTTAGCTGAGAACTTTTGACCTAATTTTGAGGAGGCACAGCTAAAGATAGGAAGTTTTATTTTTATGTAGGAGGATCATGGATATTGGGGGACACACAGCAGAATGTGCTAAATATTAATCTTATGTTTCTATCATTCCTCCAAAATGAATCACATAGTTGTCATATTTATGAATCTAAATGCAGTAAGCAATTTATCTCTAAGCAACACCTTGGCATTTTCATGTTCTTTTTGAACTATTTCTTACTTGAATTCATGACCCAATGGTCTCCCCAGTTCCTCTGATTTCTCTGTTACATACTTTGAACATTCACCTTCAATCTATGATGTGCTGAAGTCCATTATATATAATTTTAGACCACACCTTTTCTTTATCTCACTGCATTTTTGCCTCCACTAGAACACACACTGATATTCATGGTTTCCAACACGATGTGAAAGTGCATGTTTGATGTGTGTTTCTTCTCTTTGCTCTCCTCACTTATGCCACCGCCAACCTGAGCATCTTGCCATGCTCTGTGTTACAGTGAGTGACACCAGTAATCTTCTGGGTTGAGTAATCCAGTTTTTCACATAGTTTCTAGTGGAATTTTGAATTTGAGTCATTGGAAGAAAACACCTGTTATGAAAAGAGCAGGAGAAACAATAAATACAGTATTTGACAGAATGGATTCAAACTGCTGAAAATCCAAGTGAAGATTTCCAAATGTTGTTTGGAAGAGTGATTCTAGATGTACATTCTAACAGTGAGAATTGGAACCCTAAAATAGATTACGTATGTCGATAAAGAGATTATTAAGAGAAAGAGGAAAAGATCTTCCTGAGATCTTTATTTCTGATGCATCTGGCTTAGCATTCACTGACCAAAAGTCACACAGCTCTGTTTCTCATGAAGTACAGGTCATTTTATAGAAAACTCCTTTTATCAGTTTTGAGCTCAGTGGGCTCACAGATCTCCTTTGAATGTAGTTTTCAGGGCTTTAACTCTCCTGTTCTCTTAGTCTATGTGGGAAGAGTCTTTCCTCTCTGTGACATCACAATATCGTTTCACAGTGAGGTCAGCGATTACAGATATATTCATGCTATATGACTCTCATGAATTTTCGAATTAAATGTCCAGAACACAAAGCTAGATTATTGAAATTCAAGTTATCCTCACCTGAATGTAAACGCTGCCTATTTTCACACATTTTCCCACTGTGGCCCATATTCAGATGTAGAAATTGTCCTGAGTGTCATATGATTTTGGTAGTCCTGCTGCAGAAATATAAGAGACTATTGGAAATGGAGTAGAAAAAATGGTGAAACCTTGATTCGTTTGTGAATATTGCCATTGAAAGATTGGAAAGGATAATTGATCCTGTTGAATTCACAGCAAGACTCTCTAAAATTGAAATTCTTTGACAGGGACAAATCATACTCTAGTTTCTTCAACAATTAGCCCATTGTCTGGCATACAGAAAGCACTCAACATTTTAGTAGCCCCAAATGACCTGTAACTGTCAAACATCTTTATCTCAGTCAGAAAGAGACATAACTTGAAGTCAAACTTCTACTAAAATAAGAAAAGAAAATGTCTCTTGCCTTAATGGAACCATGATTTAAATCTGTTAAGATTTGGCATAAAACTTCAAAGTTCATGAAATCAAATGCTTACGTTATTGCCATTTACAAAGTGAAATCCTAGTCTTAGTATTTTCTCTGAAAAACTAAAAGAGAGAAAACAAAACAAACAAACAAACAAAAACTCAAAACAAAAAGCCCAGCATGGGCAACCTGCTTCGAACCATTGCAAAATCAAGGGGAGTCTTGCTGTTCGAAGGAGTGCCACACAATTGAACATGATTATTTTAGTGTTGTGTCTGCCTTTAGGGAAAACCCTAAGCAGTGCTGGGTATTATACTACCTCAGCTTGATCTCTGCAGCCAAATATATCACCAGGTGGCAGAGAGCCATGCTGAGACAAACTGCCCCCACCAGCCTGAAAAATGATAACTTTCAATCCCTGCAAGATGTATGACAATATGACACTTTAATGGTTTTCCATTCCTTGGTTTTTAAAGCAATTATACTGTGGGCTACAGGGCATATTGTTAGATGCAGTTTTCTGTCCTCAAAACTTTTCTTTCCCTGTTGAATATTTTTCCAACATGAACATTTTCTAAGTTGCTATGGAAACTTTCTATGAAGCACAGAAGCTGTAAAAGCAACTAGAAAGAACAAGTTTGAAACAAAGCAAGAGATAGTAGGAACTGGGGTTGACTCATGAAAAAATAAACCTTTCTCCTATTCATATATATATATTAATATATACCTATACTCTGCTAATGAGGAAAACCTGAGTGTTATTTCAGTGTATTTTAATGGATTCGAATTGTGAAATTATACAGTAAATCATTGATACTTATGAAGGATGTGCATTAATTGCTTGGGAATTTGAAAATTCCTTAATGCCACTATAATAAACACTTTCCCTTAGAAAGTAAACTATAATTAAAAATTATTTTTAGATTCCCATTAAATCTTTAATAAGTCTGCATAGAAAGTCACATAAATATATTTAAGTACATTTCCCTTAAGTCATGTTCTTACAGTTCTTTCTTTGTACTTATCTTTATAAAATGGCCAGAAATTATGAAAGCCAGTGACAACCTTAACTGCATTGTGAAGGTAGGAGTCATCTAGCTTAATTCATGAAAGTTTAAAAAAATTGTTTTAATTCTAGCCCTTCTTTGTGTCTCAAATATGCGAGTCAGCAAAAGTGAAAGTTAATTACAAGACATGAATTTTTAGGTCTCTTGAAATAAGTTGACACGGAAAAATTCCTGCTCCAAAGGAAGGCTTAAATTAAATGAGGTCACCAACCTGAAAGTAGGGAAATGAGTGAACATATTAGCCTTTGATCTCTACTGGCAAGTCCATCAGCCCGCTGATTCCCACTTCCTTCAGTCTGCTTTACAGTTTCTATAGCTCTGTAGCTGTTCACTGGCACTCTTGTTATTATTCTCTAATTTATTCATTCACTCAAAAATTTGAGTACCGCTGTGAACCAGAGTGCAGTAATGAGTGAATATATTGAATGCACACTAAAAATACATACTAGAAATATGATATGTTCTTTGAATGAAAACCCACAGAACAAAAGTCAGAATAGTAAATATATATACTTTCGACTGGATGTTTTGGAAAATATCTGACAAAAGCATAGAAATGTCTCTATTAATAGTTTGGAAACTGTTGTTTTCATCAGAATACAAGCATGCTTCCTCTGAATGTTAAATCAGGGCATTTCACTTTCAAAGAGTGACCGACTTGTTACTCTTTTCCATGTGTCCTAGTTGCTCTCTCCTCACTGAGAGAGAATACCTGACACCTGCGATTTAAAGGAGGAAAGATGTATTTTGGCTCTTGGCTTCAGAGGTTTCAGTGCACAGGCAGCTGGCTCAAGGCAGAAAGGGCACGGGGAAGAGTTCTAGGAAGAGAGCTGCCACAGCACAGCAACCAGGATGCAGAGAGTGAAGGGAGGAGCCAGAAAGGGAGATGCACCCCTCCAGACTATGTCCCTGGTGACCAATCACCTCTTCTGACCAGCCCTGCACCCCAATGCCAAGCCAGCTCTAGCACCTCCATAATCCAGTTGCCCTCCACAAGCCCTGTCTCTGAGGACATAAGGATTTGGGGGGACACCCAGATATAAACTGTACTACCGTGTTAGTTGTTTCCCTTTTTCACAGGAAAGACTACATCAGGGTCAAAGAGAAGATTTGGGGAGAAAAATGGCTACCAGCAGAGTGAAGTTTTCCTCCTGCCTAGAGATGCACCTTAACTCACCCCAGAGTTTGCAGTATCACTGCTTCTACACTTCCAGAGAATAACCTCCACCTCACACCAGTCAAGATGATTTTCTTGGGCCGGTGAGATAGCTCAGTGGCACAAACGCCTGCCTGGCAAGCGAGAGGTCCTGAGTTCGACTCCGGGAACCCACATAAAAAAAAAAAGATGTCTTTCTTATGCTTCTAATGAGGGCGAAGAATATCCAAATGAATCCTCCTTTGTTTATTTACTTATTTTTTTTGTGTGTGTGTGGGTACCGGGGGTCGACCTCAGGACCTCGCGCGCCAGCAGGCACCCGTGCTGCTGAGCGATATCACCGGCCCCTTTTTTGTATGTGGGTTCCGGGAGTCGAACTCGGGCCCTCGCGCTTGCCAGGCAGGCGCTAACACCACTGAGCTATCTCACTGGCCCTGAATCCTCCTTTAATTTATAGTCTTTCCAATAATGTCAATTGATACTCCAGTTGACATAACATTCACTGAAGTATAGATGCCTAAACTACCTGTTTCTCTTCTCCCCAAGCCCCTGAAACAACTGAATCAAAGTTTAATATTGTTAGTGAATTGCTCATAAACTTTGAAAGGTAAAATTTTTCTTTCAGGGTATCCTCCCAGGTCAGTGACTTCCTTCTTTTTCTTTCCTTCCTTCCTTCTTTCTTTCTTTCTTTCTTTTTCTTTCTTTCTTTCCTTTCTTCTTTCCTTCTTCCTTTTTTCCTTTCTTCCTTCCTCTCTTCCTTCTTTCCTTCCTTTCTTCTTCCTTTTTTCTTCCTTTCTTCCTTCTTTTCTTTCTTTCTTTCTTTCTTTTTTCTTTCTTTTTTACTTGACATTCTTTCTAAATCATATTCATCTTCCAAAAAAAAAAAAAATAACTGAGCCCATAAGCAACCAAAAACATTCAAATACTCTCCCAAAAGAGAATATAAAGTCTCTTTATCCATCTTCAGATAATGGTGATTTTTCTTTGAGCTGAATCATCTTTCTCTTTGCTATCCTGTTTTCACACTATAAAAGATAAACATGGACCAACTCCACACAAGGAATATAAACACTATGTACTGGGCTGGTGAGATGGCTCAGTGGAATAAGCGCCTGCCTGGCAAGCGCGAGGGCCCGAGTTCAACTCCCGGATCCCACATACGAAAAAAGGGCCGGTGATATCGCTCAGCGGCACGGGCACCTGCTGGCGCGCGAGGTCCTGAGGTCGACCCCTGGTACCCACAAAAAAAAAAAAAAAAAAAAAAAAAAAAAAAACACTATGTACTGCCAGCATGGACCAACTAAAAAAATTATAGAACTACAGAGAAAAGGTAGTCAAGCAGGATTTAGAGTTCCTTCTCTCTCTTTCAAAAAGGACTTCACTTCTGATTAACATCTGACTGGTGATCTGTGTGAGATTTTCTTGTAAAACTATAATTCTGGGCTCCATAGAAGCAAAAAGTCACTAATTTACTTCACTATATAACAGTTTAGACAAATCAAGGAACTGAACTTAAAATGAAGGTATCTTTCCCAAACTCAGAAAAGTAGTCTGTGACCTGTAGCAGCAATAGCTGCTCTTTTCCTTCATCCATTATTTTTTCACTTTGCCCAAGGTAAGTTATTACCTGCAGTCAGTTCATTCAAAAACTGCCACATACAAAAATGATACAAGGATGGAAATATAAAAGTCATGTCTATAATCGAATTCTTTCCTTCGAAGTTAACATTTTTAACCTTGTGCTGTCTCTCAAAATTATTCCAGAATAAAATGTTTCCAATAAAGCACTATCTCATTGGACATGCAAAGAAAACACATTTATCAAAATTCAGTATGAAGTAAAATATATTTCTATTAAAGCCAAAGACAGAAACAAGGGAAGCGAAAAAGACTGTTAAATGCAGCCATCGACTTGTTTCATTGTACTTTTATTTTTTCCAAAGACTCTAATTAAGAGCACTCAGCACCTGTCAGAGACTTAAAAAAAAAGAGCAAGAAGGTCTAGTTAGACTCTTGGAGCCTCGAAATCTTAAGAAAATTGCTCTACACTGACACCAGAAATACTGCTGGGCAATTCAGAAGACAGCTTATGGACCACAGTGGCTGAAATCGCTAAGCTTGAGACAGTTTAGTAAAGGTAAAGAATTTATCCTTGATAACCTTTCACAGCCATTTGTTCTGTTCCAATCAGGAACTGATAATAGATGGAGACACGGTCACTGCTATTTAGACCTCGGAGTGCAAAAGACACTGAATATGCTTTTCGGTAAGCGGTTAGTTACAGGGTAGATAAAATATCAGGTGGGCCAGTGAGATGGCTCAGCGGCATAAGCGCCTGCCTTGCAAGCGCAAGGGCCCAAGTTTGACTCCCGGAACCCATATACGGAAAAGGGGCCAGTGATATCGCTCAGCGGCACGGGCGCCTGCTGGCGTGCGAGGTCCTGAGGTCGACCCCCCGTACCCACAAAAAAAAATCAGGTAAACAAGATGGATTTTTGACAAGCTCATCAACAATTTTATACTGACTTAAACACAATTAGTCAAAACTAGTTTGAATTAATATGTATTTTCCTAAGGAAGTTTTAATTTCTAAATTAGTCCAAGTACATTTTTTCATTTTATTTCTAAAAAGGTTTCAGCAATGCTTATTTTTATTACTCATACATTATAAAAATTCATCTCTGCTACCTTAGCAAAGCAAAGCTTTTCTTATTCCTCATTGCTGCTACTCTTTTGAGACATATTCTTATTGCTTTCCTTGCTGCTATTCTTCAGCTATACTAAAGTCAATTTCCAAGATGCTGTTGTACTTTTATGGCAGCGTAACTTCCCTTCCTTACCTAAATATTTAAAATCTGGTGGTTTTGAAGCCGGGCATGGTGGCACACACCTGTAAGCCCAGCACTCAGGAGGCTGAGGCAGGAGGACCGCTGCGAGTTTGAGGCCAGCCTGGGCTACATAGTGAGTTCAAAGCTAGTCTGAACTGCATAGCGAGACCCTGTCTAAAAAAAAAAAATCCACTGTTCTTACTTCGGTTTTACTCTTCACTCATTATGTAGCATCATTCAACTATCTGTGTTGAAATAGCTTTCCCTGTGCTTTCGGTTTTGTGCTCTAGAATGTTCTTTTTTATCTCTCCAGTCTATCTCGCTGGTTCCTTAGTGCCTTCCAAGTCCTCATGTACATTTAACAAACACTGTTGGTCACTGCTGGAGTTCGAAATTTTCAGGGACATTTCCATTTCTATCACCTTTTTGAGGCTCACTAACTTCTTCCCCAGTGAGATAGGTCTAGTAATAACAATATCTGGCTTTAGTCACAGAACTGTTGGAGTTAAATGGAATAATATTGTATGCAGTTCAGTAAGTGTGTCGGTTACTTTTCTCTCATTGCTGAGACAAAATACCTGATGCCCAAAATTAAGGGAGGAAAGGTTTACTTAGCTCACAATTTGTGGAGATTTCAGCCCATAATCAGCTGGCTCCAAGGCAGAGTGGCATGGCACAGGGGCAACACTTCAAGGTGGCAGAAGACAGCAAAAGCAACAAGAGCAAAAGACAGGGAGAGCAAGCCTCTTTTCCTCCCTTATATTGTAAGCGGGCTACCTGCCCTTGGGTGGGTGCAGCACTCACACCATCTCCGTGCCCTCCTCTTGCACAGGCTCAGGATGTTTACAAAGTGAGGACCCCGGCCCCCTGCTGAGTCACTTAGTTAAATTCTAAACTTCTCCAGTTGACACAGTGATCAACATCCTAGAGCAGTAAGGGCACGTCCTCTACACCTTAGGATGCAGAACTGCTGAGTTTCTTAGTTAAGCTTCTAGACTTCTTGAGTTGACACAAGGTATCAACCATTACCGTAAGTTTAACCATTTGTAAAGACTTGTTGTCTTATCTCCAACCTATTAGAATCTCCTCCCCAAAGAACTCTGTGGAAACTCTGCTCCTAGTTGCCAGGAAAGACTCTCTCTTTCTGTGGTTGATGAACTACAAAATACGACCTAATCAGAGGCATCATAAAGAAAGACCAGCAGAGAGAAAAGGACCAAATTCAGTGATACCGCTTGAGCTTCTGAATTCATCAACACACTTGGAAGCTTTAGTAATGTGAAATGATTGAGGTTTTTTTAAACCTATTTAACTTTTAAGTTACCAAATGATAATTGATTATTAATGGATATGTGACTTCACTTACACCAGGATGGGAATAATGGTTTATTTTCAGAAGGCTAGGAAACAAATACTCACAAAACTTCCTGTAATTAAACTGAACCTGAGAGGTCAACATCTCCAACTCTCCGTCTTCTTGCCTGTTACACTGGTGTATTCATCTGGAATGCCACCCCTCTTCAGCACTTACTCCCTACTGAAGGATAGCTAAACCCGCTATGTACACGTGCATGCTCATGCTCTCCAGAGGAGCAGGATCATGTGGATTTATTAGCTAGGCCTACAGGGTCAGAGGCAGGAGAGTCCACGGTGGCCCCTGAGTGCTGCAGAGCCAGAGGACACCGTAACCGCTCAGTGTGAGAAGCTGGAGGCTACAGAACAAGAGGCATCAAGAATGCAGCACTAATCTGATACTGAAGGCCTGGAAGCTCCTAGAGAGTCGCTGGTGTGAGTTTATGTAGAAAGATGAAGAAACTCGAGTCTGGTGTCCACAGTTGATGGCAACAGCAAAAGATCGCTTGCCCTAAGAGACTAGAGCTTTTCAAATGCAACCAGATTTCCTTTCTTCCACTTGGTGCCATCCAGGCTACAAGTCTACTGGATGATACCTTTGGGGCAGGTCTCCCCATTGGTTGGTTGATCTGGATGCCAATCACGTCTGGACGCACCCTACAGACACATCCTGAAGCTGTGGTGCTAATCCACAAGATGTTTCTTAATCCAGTCAAGCTGACACTCATAACTAATCATCGTAGACATCAGATGTCATTTTACTTTTTTAGTTTGATCTGTCCTGCCCCTGTAAAACCAAATATTCTCTCTTCCTCCCCAGTGTCTATTTATACCTCTTTTAAGACCACCCTTTGTTTGTCCTATCTAGATTCTTCTTAAATATCTTTTACTAAAGTGTAAACTCTTCCAAGGAAAAACTGTTGTATTCAACTTCGTAGCACTTACACTGCCCCTCCAAATTTGCCAATAGCTGTTGCTCTGTCATCATTCATTTGCTTGAACTAAGCAATTTTTCTTAAAGAAACAAACAATTTTTAACTTTTGATATTTGTGAAATTCTGTTTCTCTACTTACATGAAAACAAAGAGGATATTGTGTTTTGTCCTTTCAAATAAAGAAGGGCCCTACTAGCAAAGTGTTCTCTGTGACTGAGGATTTATGTGCTATTCAGATTTTTAAAGAGTAAATTCAATTACAGTTCCCTGCTAGGGTGTATGCTGCCCAAAGAAAATGGTTATGACCATCTTAGCCATAGTTATGTATTCACTAGCATCATTCTTAACTTATAGAGTGTAATCAACTATAGAATTTATTTATAATCTGCAATCCAGTGAACTGGAAAATGCCAAGTTTGTATACCCCATCATTTACCTAAGAGAAAGGAATAGCAAGGAGTCATGAGTATCTGAAATAAGTGCTTTTAAGTTGATGTTTTCCAAATGCTTTGAAAACAAGATACTTCTCCTGGCCACCACTGGTCACTAAATACCAATTTTTATCTAGCATATGGAAGCCCAGAATAAAGATTACTTTGTGCAGCCTCTCTTTTGGTAATTTATTGCCCTCTGAAAAAGTTCTTCACATGGATAGAAAATGTAATTTTCAGGAAACGCCTCTAAATGAAGAGGTCTTTATCCTACTTTCCACTGTGTCTAGCTGTTTTGATAATATTATCACTGAAGAAGATATTCGAAGCTAAATACTGACCCTGGAAGTGCAAGTCAGGCATATGAGTACAAGATATAAAAATCCTGTGAGTCTAAGATCCTCATGGAGCAAACATGTCATATCATTCTGAAAGATTTCCATGTAGAAGTTAAAGGGATATCTCAATTCCTTTTGAACTGAGTATCTGTGACTGTGCAAGTTATGACTGTAATAATTGACTCACTTTTTGGAGCCTGGCACGTCCAATGTTAAAGGCCCAGGGTAATAGAAATTTTAGAAACCTAACAGCCTGACACCATGCTAAGACAAACTATGCTAGTCTAGCCTGTCTCACTGTTAGACCATTAGACTCAGCTAGCCTCGATCCGGCATGCTAGCTGCAACTCATAGATAATTTAGCCCAGTTGCACTCCCCAGCGTATAAATGTATCTCATTTCAAGGACTTCCTGCTCCAACAGACTAGCCCAGCCAAGGACACACTTGATTTTACTCACCCACTTAGCCCCAGCTCCCTCCCTAGACTTTCCTGCCTTATGATAAACAACTCCCCTAACAAAACCTGCCCAGGACAAGTCTGCCTAACAATGTGTGACCAAAACATATGTAACCAATTATAAAATAAACTGCTATCAGCTTTGTACTTCCTGCTTACACCATGTATATGAATTGCTGTTTTACTCTAAGTTGGAGCTGGTGATTTGGACCTGGTTCCCACCAGCCTGCTGGCATTAATAAAAAGTTGCCTTCCAACACCTTGGTGCAGAGAATCTTCCATTCAATTCGATATAGGTTTCTGCAATGCCAGCATCTGGCAAAGGCCTTCTTGCCACAACATTAAAAGGCAGAATGCAAGAGGGCAAAGACAAAGAACGAGAAAGAATGAACTTGCCCATAAGGGTGGAGCCCTCAAGATGTATCACTTCTTAAAGGTCTCAGTTTTTAATATTGTTATGATGGAAAATTGAATTTCAACTTGAGTTTGGAAAGGACAGACATTGCAAACATAGTTTGGTTGTTGATTTCTATCTTGTCTACACCCAGTTTAATTGTGATAACTTTTGGTTCTGTTACACTGGAGCAGTTAATTTTACCTGGGATCAGATTTCAGTGAAGTTTATATTTATATAAAAAACAATATCTTTATAATCAGATATATTTATATTCACACATGAAAAAGTAGTAAAAATAGACTGAGAGACAGGAAGACTTTTGGCAGTGTCATTCACTGGTTGTGTGTCTTTGGACACGTTATTCCACTTTCTCATGGATTGAGGTGACTCCATTTTAAAATGAGGAAATTGTGTTCTGTGTGTTGATAATGTTAGAATATCAGGCTTGCCTGAGCCTTCAGTGACATAGGTAGAAGGTAAAACAACAGTCGGAGAGCCAGTGTGTCCCTGTTGACCAAGCACTGAGCTGGGATGGAAAGGGAGGTCCTCAAATGACCTCTTTTGGTGTGGAGAGCAAGAATGACTCTCTCCTTTTTGTCCTTACTAAGCATCTTCCTCCCACTTTCATTTGCAGAGATGTGATTTCAGTTCAGGGCCCAGAGATAAAATACTGGTGCTTCGAGTGTGGGTTCCCCTGTGCCATGTTGAAGAAGCCACGGCTTTAGGAAATATTCAACCTTTTCATTTCTCAGAATTAAACAGCAGTGATAGAAAATATATGAGCTGGGGTCTAGTCAAGGCAAAAAAAAAAAAATCCCCTTCTTCCAACAGTAGAAAATAGTTCTTTAAAATATTAAAATTCTTCAAAATAAAATATTTATGGGATTCAAAAAATGAAAAGAAAAGTGATAAAAAAAATCATGAAGACAACAGTGGAGAAAGCAGGAGCAAACCCTGAGACAGAGGAAAAAGAAAGGAGTAGGTTGAAATTTTTTAAATTTAAAAGCTTAGAGGCCGGTTCCTGGGGTGTCGGGACTCAAATACCTTAGGAGAAAATACGGGTGGCAGAAGTCCCTGAAGACAACACAATAAGCCTGGAGCTCTAAGTGTCAGGGAAAACTACCAGCAGGAATAGACTGCTGCTATCTAGGGAAGTAATGACTGGTGATACTGACAAGAATGATAATCAAGAAGGTAATAGGTAAGATGGTCCCTTTTTCCTTCCTAGCATTGCATTTGCCTCTAGCAAATCCTACAGGGAGAATCTAATAGAAAGTTAAAATGCGATCTGCACATACCAACCTGATACAACCAGAGGAGGTAAGGAGGAGAGAGGTTTAAAACTTGCAGACAATGGCTTAATTAGCACAAAGGGGGTGTGGAGTTATGGAATAGGCTACATCATCTGAGGGCGACTCATATTTGATGAAGGTATGACAATTTGGTCAGATTTTCTAAAAAAGAGAGACATATTTTCCCTTTTATAACAAAAATTTTCATGTTTTTCAGAGAGAACAGCTGAAGAATATTGAATGTAATTAAAAGCTTGCATTTCACTTGAGAAAGAAACTTTATACAGTTCCATGAACTAGAACATTTCCTTTCTTAAAAGAGTGTCTGACTGAAAAGAGATAGTCATAAATCTGTTATTTGAGCTAATTATTCGCAGCTGTTTTATGTAGAAGTAGTTATGGAAGATTGAGCATATATGACATTCGGGGGGAAGATCTCTTTTTTAGTTGTAAATTAATTGCCCTAACTAGGTGAATCCTTCCAAGTTTAAAATTCAAATTTCCCTTTAAAGAAGTATAGGTTAAGACAAATTGGGTTTGGACATTGGAAAACAGTCTGTTTTTAAATTCATTCTAGCTCTGTATAATCCATCGGCAATGTATATATTGAATATGCAATTCCAGAATCTACAGAAAGGAAATGGAAACATTAAGTAGAACAGATGGAAAAAAGCACCATTTACCACCTTCTATTTTCCTATTTCAGTTTCCCTTGACAGAATATTCTCAAGTAATTTTCCCCTCTAGGATGAATTTTACTGATAACTAATTCATTATGTCTCTTGAACAATGACTTCATCGCATGGGTTTTCTTCAGATGTTGTTTTTATGTGGAAAAACCAAGAATGATGTGTCTCACTGGACTTGGTTCTCCCTAAGATAAAATATGTGAGATACTGAATGGGAATAGATAACTTTGTGGCTATGTAAACATGGTTAGACCAAGTCACGCCACAGCGAGTTACCTCAGTGCTTCCCCACCCGTAGATGCCGGTCTCATCCAGTGTCACGGTGGGCACTGAAACGCGTTGGTTTAGTTAATGTCTGTTAAATTGCGTTTTACTACACTGAGCGGGTCAGGGCCTTGAGAACTCGTATTTAGAGACGTAGGGTTTACACCCATTTCCATATTTATTCCAGACTACTTTTACTCCAGTTATAACATAGTCTAGCCTAATGAGAGCTCATCTTAACTCTGCATGTGAATTTCCAGCTTCCTGGGCAGTCTTACAACATTTTCTTTAATTCTATTCCAGTTTCCTTTGCCTTTTATCTGTTAGTTTCCTTGGGATCTCTACACTGAAGGATAATATTTACAAATTTTGTGCTTTCTTAGTGTAGATACGTATTCCAGTTGCTATTAATTTCCTTTGATCTAATGAATTTTCTTTCGTATTTTAAGTTTTTGTGTTTTTCTCCTTTTCATTAGTATGTGTTTGCAGTACATAACAAATCATCGTGGCGAATAGGTGTTTATACGCCTCATATCTTGGCCCTCTTACTTTCTCTTCTCTCCCTCCCTCCTGTCTCCCTCCATCCCCAGATCTGCTTCTAACCTCCATAATGACCTGCCTGGCTCCCTGTCTCCTGTCATCGATCTTTTATTTTGGTCTTTACATTATTTATAGTTGAGGTTTCTCACATAAGAGGAACTATGCACTCTTAATTTTTCCTGAAATACAAAACTAATTCCCTCAGCTTTGAAAATGTCTTTAACTCTTATTTATTATTTTAAAGACATTTCAATTTAATACACTTTAATTAGTATATTTAATGTAAAATCATAATAGTGTGATACACACATACATGGACACAGATGTGTGTATATAATTAACTTGCTATCATAGTGAAACACATTAACATATCCATCCTCTCAGATGCACTTTTAGTTTTAAGGGATGCTTTTTAATTATAAAATTCTGGGCAAGCAGCTTTATTTCTAAATGGAGAATTACAAATGTGCTGTTCTAGTTTCTCATGTCTTGTATTTTTATCTGACAAATCATAGGTTATTTCCATTTTTAATTTCACTCTGTATAGTGCCTCCCATCTCTTTACTAATTTGTTCTCTATCAGTGCTCCCAGGAGTTTGATTACAATTAGACGCAGTGCAGTAATTTTTTCTGTTTGTGTTGCTTGAAGTTTGTTGAGCTTCCTGATTCTGTGGTTCATGGTTGATGTGAAATTTGGAACATTATTAGCTAATATTCCTTCAAATATTTTGTCTTCCTCCATCTTTCTTTCCTTCCCGGGACTCCAGTCATGTGTGTGTTACACTCTTGATATTTCCCACAGACCAAGGAGGCTCTGCTCATATTTTTTAATCAACATTTTTTTTTTTTTTTGTGGGTACCAGGGGGTTGACCTCAGGACCTCACGTGCCAACAGGCACCCGTGCCGCTGAGCGATATCACTGGCCCCTTTTTCATATGTGGGATCCGGGAGTCGAACTCGGGCCCTCGTGCTTGCCAGGCAGGCGCTTACGCCGCTGAGCCATCTCACCGGCCCTTTTTAATCAACATTTTAAACATTTTTTCTTCTGTTTTTGTTTTTTGTTGTTGTTTTGTTGTTTGTAGCTTGGATACTTTTTATTGCTATGTCTTCCAGTAATCTTGTGTCTTAATAATCTAATATGTTGTTATAGCCATCTAGCAATTTTTAAAAATTCAAATATTATACTTTTTAGCCTTTCTTTTATTTCTTTTTTACAGTTTCTATTTTTCTTTCCACTGTGTTTATGCTTTTATTTCGCTCCTCAAGCATATATATAATAACTGTTTTAAAGTCCAACTTGTATCAGCTTTCTCAGTTCTGGGTATCTCTATTTACTCCTATTGTTCATACTTATTGGTCACATTTTACACCTCATGTCTAGGTCACTTGATTTGTTTTGTTTTGTTTTGTTTTGTTTTGACTGAGGAGTGAGCCCAGTGCCTCACATATGCCAGGCAAGTGCTCTACCACTGAGCTACATCCCCAATCTCTAGATGTTTTTTAAAAAATTGAGCACTGAATGTCGTGACTCTTAAGATATTCAGTTCCTGGGTAACATTGTTTTCTTTGTAGAGGGCTGAGTTTTGGGGCAGGTATTTAGTCTAATCTAATTTAATTTAATTTAATTTAATTTAATTTAATTTAATTGCAAGTTACTGAGCCTTCCATGATCCTATAGTACCTGTCAGCACAAGTTGGGATGATTATAGGAATCACCTGCTTATTTCCCATAGCTCGGGAATCACATTCCTGAAAAACCTGTTATCTTATACATAAAAACAATTTTTTGGATTATTTCCTACACTATAGTTCTTTACAGCAGAGAATCTAAAACAGTATGGATTATATTGTCATAGAAGTAGGGTAGATTTTCTTTTTAATGGTATTAGTTCATTCCCAGAGTAATATTAAACATTAAAATATTAAATACCTGGGTCCATTAGCATCCCAGAGAAGCTTGGTAAGAATTAAGACTATTGAGCTGTAGTTGCTTTTTTATTCAGTTGTTGAAATGACTATCATTCTTTATAGGCCATTTCCTAAAAAGTGTTTCTATGCTTACACTGGAGAATGTCATGAGGCCATTCCCACACTGCCAACAATTTTGGGTCTAATTGCAGAAAAAGATGAATAATGACTGGGATGAACGCAGTATGAAAAAAAGAAGGAACAGAGAATACCAGATTGTGGACTTAGAAATTACACTTGACATTTATGTCACACTCGAGGCATTTGGGAAAGAGCAAGCCTCCAGCCCTTAACTGAAAATGTGAACACAAATAAAATGTCTTTTTGCATGCATGACACAGAGTCCAAGGAGCTCCAGGTGGGCTTTAGTTGAACTTACTGTAATAAGTAGACTTTGTGTAATTGTGTCAAGATGGTTTACGTAAGCATATTTTAGTAATAAAAAGAAGTTGGTAAGAGAAATTGGTGTTTAGTTTACAGAAAGTTAAAATGACAGTACTGTATTACTACATTCAGACGATAAAGACTAAGCTTATACTTGGAAAGTGAAATATCATTACCACTAGCTGGTGTCCTGGGGTCTGTACCCTACAGTATGTGGTACATATTAAAGGGAGATATTGCTTTAGAATTCCAACGACATATATGCTAATTATTTGTGTTAGTCTACATGTCCTGTTAATGAAAAATCTCATGCTGATATGTTTGGTTTTATGTATAATTTTAGTTACTTGAGTATAGAAAAACAAAATGCTACTGTAGCATAGAGAGACCTGAGTGAATGAAGTCATTGGGGCTGGAAATTAAAATAAAAGAAGAAGGACAAAAAAGAGTGAGATGGCACTAATGTGATTTGCAGCAGGATTAAGTAACTGCTCCTCATTGCCAAGCCTTCAGCATCACTATGGCATGTGAGAACTATTGGTTACCTGATGGATACCGAAAGTTCCTCTCGTATCTCTTATCGATATATAATATTTTCAAACAACTTATTTTTGTTGACATATTTTTGTTAATGATGTCAGGGATATAAAATAGGAAAGTCATAATGCTTCAGCAAACTGTTGTTCACAGTTGCAATTCTTCTACGGGAGAATGGCTCATGTTCATTGTTTTCTCGAGGTCTCTCTGGAGTTCAGTGTTTAAATCAAACAAGGCTGACCTTTTTACTTTTGCTGTTATAGGTGTGGCTTGCTATGGTTAATGGACAAGATTTGGGTGTGAGTTTCCCACAGCCTGAAAAACGCTTATGCCAATGATTGATTACAATCTAAATGTTCAGTTCAATGCTCATATCTTACTTCATATTTAAGAAATAAAGGGAAATGGTTCCTAACAGGACTTGTTTAGAAATATTTCATGATGTTAGCAGTGATGCCCTTTAATTATAAGGAGAGTATCCAGGTAACAAATCTCACATTTCTTCTAATATGGTCCTAGACATAGGAACAGTCTTGGGATTTTGAGATAAGTTTTAATTAAACATTATTAGTCCACCTGTTTATTCTGTCTTAAGTTACATTATCAGAGTTGAGATATAGCTCAGTGGTAGAGCATGTATTTAGCATGCATGAGGCCCTAGGTTTGATCCCCAGTGCCACATAAATAAATTTCTTTTATCCAAATGCCCTCTAGCTATGATGAGGGTAGCTGTATATCAGAATGTCTATTAATGTGAAAAGTCACCTCTGCTGCTTCTTTCAGCATTGATAATAGACATGGGTCCTCATATACATCCCCTCTGTGTTCCATATCTCTTTCTTTCCTGTGTCTATAAAGTCATAACCATGCCCAGCCACAAATCTCTTCTCTCTTCTTAAATTGGATTATCTTTTTAGTCTAATGTGACTCAAAACCTCTATTTTTCTTTAATCTTGGGCACGCACTTGCCCAGTTATCTCATATATATGTAATTTTAACATATTTTAAAAGAGGGGTAATAACTTTTTTCTCAACATGTTTATTTATCGATCTGTTTTTAATTTCATCTTTTCCAGCCTTTGGTGTTGATAGACTTTGAGATTTTTCTCATTTTAGAGACTTTCTGTCTCTCTCTCTCCATGTCTTGTCTTTTACTAAAACCATCCTTTAAGTAACTAGTTTCTGTTGATATCACTTCTAAAATCTTACAAATATTCTAAAATAATTCTCTAATATTCTATAATTATTCCATATATGCTTTGGTAAATTTAAATTTGTGAAAGACATATCACTATTTCTTCTTTAGTAGTGTAATTTTTTAACTTCTACACAACCAGCACAATGGTAGACATCATCAAAGACTAAATGTACATTAAAGACTTGGATGGTATACAGATAAAAAGATATTATCTTACCAAATGCTTTATCAGCTGCTGTACAGTATTAAGATCATACTTAATGTAAAAGGCCATGCCCAAATCATGTAATAGTTGAATTCAAATGAGAAGGCAAATCTATTTCTTGATCCAGAACACCATACTCCGTGTCTGGTGGCTTCTGGTAAGTTGTTTCTAACTCTGGTGCCTTGAAGAGCTAAAATGTTTAGACCATGTGGGTTTAGCATGCAGCCCTGCCCCTAAGAACACAGCTTCAAGAGTCCTGGCCTGTCTGTGATACTGATTGTGTGTTTCTAAGCTGGGCACTCATAACAACTCTTCTATGCTGGGAAACAATCTCAAAATTTGACTTTTCCCTAGTGAATAACCTCAGAGTTTCTTTTTGAGTGTCATAAGGAAAATAAGAAATTTCCTTGGGTTTCTCAGAAGCTACAATAATTCAGTTACATTTAAGAAACTGTTTTCTTTGTTATATGAATTACATTTTTATATTGTATAGACCTTGAAAATGAAGAAGAAAGTATAATTTACTCCTTGGAGAGCATGGCACCATGAAATGAACTTGTATTATGAGGCACATCTTGTAAGACAGAGGTCTTCACTAACTTTACAAGTTTTACAAGGACCAAAACAAATCATATGTGTCAAAATCTAGTCCTTATCAGGTTTACATCTTAAAATATCATAGCAGCATATATTGCTCTATTTGTAACATGTCTTTTCTAACTGGTACTCATATCTTTTCATATATGATAAATGACACATAAATTATGCATAAAATAAAATTTCAAATTCCATTCTAAAGTTGGCAGTTACATGTTTTTCACTTCCTTATGTTCCTTTGGATTTCCTGTTTTGCTTAAATGCAATTATTTTAAGAAATTCAGAACAGGCCAGAAAGTATGACAATTATCATAAACCTGGAATAAAAAATTGTTTATTGCAGTGCTTTTCCCCCGAAAATCTATGAACTATTGCTTTGATTTATCTGTCCTATAAATCTTGGAGAAGATGCTTTTATAAATATATTTTTCATAATCAGTGTGCAAAAAAATATCTTAAAATTTGGCAGAATACCCAATAGTGTGTAAAGTCAGATAGATAACTCTTTTTTCCCTCGAGTTATAGATGAGGATCTGGCTATTCTTAAACACTGAAAGCCATTTCATTGCTTTGCATTTTAAAATCTCTGATGCAGTCAACACATAACATTTCTTTATTGTCACTGACTCATACAAGTATCGATTCCCTCAAAACACATGAAGCTGTTGCAGACCATTGTGTGGATGATGCGTTGAATCTCTTTTGAGGAGAGTCTGGAAGGCAGAAATGTACTTATGACATCACGTTATGCCAAAAGTTCCATGGCTAAGGTCGCTTTTTCACTCATTATGCACAGTATTTCTCCATTCTGTCAAACACCCTATGAAACAGACACCAGCAGACATTATTTCCTTTCCACTTAATCACTTATGATGGCATCGGGCTCCTCGAGACTTGCAATGCTGCCCTGCGTCATAAAGGCGAGGTGTGTTATGTGGCTGGGAACCAAAGGCCAAATGGTTATAACATGCTTTATGTACAAGTGTGGAATAATAGCAAAGCCTCAAGGCGCATGTTTTTTGCTGATGCCAAAGATCAGAATTTTTGGAAAACAAAACAAACACTGAGAAAGTAATCTGTAAATCCATTTCATCACCAATGGCCTGACAGTTAACGTTTATGACAGCACCTTGGGTTGCCTGCAGCCTTGTAATCGCATGCCTTGGATTCTCCTTTGATTTTGTTTCACAGTACTGCATCTGATAGCAAGAACTGTTACAGAATTTAATATCCAGTCAGTGTCCATGCCGTAACGTGTCAGAGGAATCGTAGATAACGCTGCCCTTGTAATCACTCAGCTGTGTTACCTCTGTGTGTTAGCGAACATTATAGGTATTATAAACAGGAATTTTATTATTATAAATCACACAAAATATTATGCCAGTCTACATATTATTATATTATTACAAACATCATGTGATACATTCATCACAAGCAGCATTCAGTTTAAAATACAAATCCTTTGACTTTTGTATTGAGTTCCGGGGGCCTCGGATTAATGGAGGTGATTTATTTATGGTGTTTTGCCATGGATTATTGATTTAGATTTTCTCAATCTGTATATGTAAAAGTAATTACACTAATAACTTGTGAATTTTTTTGTGACATTTAAAAAGAAATTCTTTGGTTAAAATTTTCAATATCACATATATGTTTGTTGAAAACTAATTTATAATAAGACCATTCTCCAGAGGTCATAGATGAATTTTGAAACTGCTGCATTGAGTATATCAAACTTATGTATAAAACTCCATGAAGTTTTACGTGTATCTACCTGTGATAGTTAATATAATAAATGCTTAACTCCCCAATAAAAGACTCTAGATCTTTCCTTGAATAAGCAGAAGAAATGAGTCCAACCAAGCAAATATATAGTTCTGGGAGCTAGCAGGAGGCCAGCTGCAGTGGTCAAGTATGTGTCAGCTACGGTGCCCTGTGATTCAATCAAAAAATAATCTGGGTGTTGCTGTGAAGGTATTTTGTAGGTGTGATGAACATCTAAAATAAGTCTATATCCATAGACATTTCCCTTAATAATTTGTGGAGGCCTGACCCAAACAGCTGGAATGTCCCTGAGGCTGACTTTGGCCTGTGAATGGGGGCACCAGGAAGTACGATAAGGGACAGTGTAGGAGAGACATTTACATTAAATTACAGCAGATCCTGCCTCAGTCTCACAGTAAGTTCAGGGTCAGGTGCTCTTAAGCAGTGGCAGGGCCTTTCTTCATCCGTGCTCTCCTGAATTCCTGCTCTTTTCTTCGGACTCTCTCTGTCCTCATTCTGCAACACATCCATTCTCCTCTGCTTGTTCTTAAATGGTAGATTTGACAGCAGTGGATATGAACCCATCTTTCTTTGGTCTGCATTCTCCTGAGCATTCTCCTCCGTCATTGTCAGTGTGATTGTGAGCATACGGTAATACTTTCTAAATGCAACTCATCACTGAAACACCTTTCTGCTACGTCAATACACAGATGTAATTTTCCGTCTGTTACCCAGACCTTAGTACCTCCAAGCTGCCTGACAATCAATGTGCTCCAAACCCATCTCTTACGCTGTTCCTACAATGGCAGCCTTGGGCACCACTGCAGGCCTCTCACTGTCCAGGAGCCTTGGAAAATTAGAGCAAATGCGCACAAGTAAAAAAAGGACACTGCGGAGGAATAGGAGTTAGTCAGGAGTGTTAACCACAATCATGGCTAGCACCAGTACTCCGCATATTTGAATTTTAAGAGAAATCCTTCCTCTCTCAAACCAGCTTCCTAATAAATATTGCAACGCTGACACATATTTTTGAGTCTCAGAGCCTAATAATTTATTTTTGTGTATATTTATGTATAATACACAGGATAATAGAGATTTAAAGTATGAATGTTTTCAACTATTATTAAATTTTTATAACAGTCCTTGAAGTAGGTAATATTACTCCTATTTATATTTGAGGTAATAGAGGAACAAGAAGATAAAATATTATCCCTAAAATCATTCAACTGAACTGTATTAGAGCTAAAGTTTAAATATAAATGTGTGTGACTCTATGTGATTTCATGCGATTTCAACATTATGAATCCATTGACTGACATTCCCTTGGCTGACCTGTAGTAATTCAAAATTGAATCGAATAGTCACATTATATAATCCAAGAAATAGTAAATTCATCTATCTTCTCATGTAACAAAATGGCAATGATATGTGGATTTGTTCATCAAAAATATTATATTCTGTGTAGCATTTCTTTCGGGCTTTTTACCTCAGAATAATATGCATTTCCACACATTCGTGTATATATGTTTAACATGTCACAGTTTCTTTCTCTTTGACTATCTTTTGCTGTTATGTATTCTTACATTTCCCAATCAGTTTCTGCTTTTACCCATACCATTTTAAATAACATTCTAATTAGCTCATGTGAAAATGTTAACTATTAACTCAGATCATGACTCAACAAAATGTCCTGTGGAGAAAAATGAGAACAATACCTTTTTTTTTTCTTACACACAATTGAAACTTATGTAATAAGATTTTCTCATAAAAGACAACTTCTCCCTCCCACAGTTTACAAATTACAGATATCCCCATTCTTAATATAAAATAAACTGTCATTATCTCTACCAATATAGTATTATTTGCAATGAGTAAGATGTGGTTACTTTGATTTTGAAAATATGAGATTTTTTTTTTCTCAGTCCAAGTGCTTTCAAGGTAAAATCATTCATATCTCCTTTATAGAATCGTATTGTTATTACCAACCACTTTATAGGTTCAATGTAACTGAATGTCAATCAGCCCTGACCTCTTCTGTCAGTCCTAGAAAGCTTTAAGCAGGAGCCACTTGCAGAGCTGTGAATTAGGCAAAGGTGTCCCCCACACTGACCTCCACAACCCTCTTCAAAAAGAGTTTATAGTAAGAAGTAAGGACAACACAATTAAAGGGGTTATAATAAATCAGAAAATTCAAACCGATCCCAAAGATCTGTATAAAAGGATGAAAATATAATCTCTTCCCAAAATGTTTATGTACGTAAAGTTTCCATTTCCTTTTTAAATGTTGCATTGCTTTCAAGAGAGAATTAGGTTTTCTCTTCTTTCTGTTTTTAAGCTGCTCAAATTTCTAGAAAAAATAGCAAACTAGTAGAATTAGGCTCATTTTGACGATTGAATTCAGATTATGTCCACTAAGCCAGGATGTGAGAAAAATCTTTCTATATTTTTCACTTAAATAAAAGTACAAGAATGGCCAGTTTCAGGAAGACTATACGCAATTTTCTAAACTGAAGTTGTGTCATGTATACCTCGACCTTATTAACTGTTAACTGTCATTATAAAAATATTTCCATCTACTATACTTTACATTCTTTAATGGAAGAACTGAAATGTCTACCTAGATTCTCTTATCCATTAAAGGATTCCCCAGCTTTGTTGCCTAGATAGTGAATTTCTTCCTAATTTATAAGTACATATAGTCCATTAAAAAAGCTTACCCTATTCAAAAATCCCTTTAGAGAGTGGCATAGTTAACAGGCATTGCGTCTTTGGCCCCGAGTAAAAATAACAGTTTTTGCATAATATAGACAGTGAAGAGTGTTGAACGTAAATATAGTACATGCTTCTTAGCATATTTCACACAGAGGAGAACTTCTGGTCTCCTAACTTAACTTCGAGGAAGAATAGACTTGGCTTGAATTACTCTGTTCCAGTAGTTCTTTGGCATGGGTAACATGAAATGTTTTACCTATTTAGTAATTGAATGTATGTCAGTAGTCAGGTGAGCCTCTGGATCAACTGTTCAAACCACACAGATGACCATGCTGAAGCCCTCTGGTGAATGTTCAGTTCTTGAAGCTCTTTGAGTGTTTCAGCACTGTGGGTTATGGCCTGGATAAGAGCAACTCTGCTTACCTCCTTCAGGGAAGAGGAATTTTAATGGCTGTGAAATGCTGCCTTGCTTTCAAATGTGTAATTATAGGTTTTGCATTTGCTTGAAGATTTTAATAATTTAAAAGATGCTTTTTCTGGTAATCAAAATGAAATAATTTTTTCTGATACTTACCTCAGTCACTTTGAAAGAGTCAGTGATGAGCATATTCATATTGGGAGATTTAAAGAGGTGATTAAGCAGAATTTAGAAAGGAATATATTTTTCTGTCTGCAGCCTATTGATAATGCTACTTAAATTCAATACTTGTGAGAAATTGCTATTTTCATAATGGAATATAATTAATAGCATCTTTTTATTGCAGGAAAAATACATCTTCTGTTGGTTTCTTCTTGTTAATACTTATAATAATACAGGAGAGCATGGAACAGGCATGGAGAGTCTGAAAGATTTGACCCTAGATTTCCACATTATCATGGGAGAAAGACAAGCAATGCACTCCCTTCGAAGAAGACTTTAGGTAGCTTCATAGAATGAACACCATCTTTAAAGAGGCATAACTGTCTCATTCTTAATTCCAGTATTGTCCAAGATGAAAACTTAATGACATGAGGAACAATAGTCTTAGGGAATCATAGGAATTCATCAAGGAGAAATAAACTAGGTCTTAACCTTAACCCTCAGCCTTGGGGTACATGCCCTGAAAGAGGACTAGCAAAATCAGGGCTTGGAAAATCAGCCTACAGATTAGTTTTAGTATATAACTAGGCACAACCGGGCAAGAGAACAGAAAAGCCAGTAAGTAGGCATTGGGTTTTGTTGTTGTTGTTGTTGTTGTCATTGTTGTTGTTCTAAACTAAGCCAATAAGAGGGTGTGTGTCTGGATGTAAGAGTGGGTAGATCGAGAGTTAGGTGGTAGATGGTGGTGATGGGTAAATATAACTATGAAAAACACAGAACCTAAGGTTGAGAATTTGGGTCCAGGATCTTATTGGCAGAAAGAACACAGAGTACCTGTTTCAGAGCATCTCGATCATTTAAATCTGGAATATTTAATTGAGTTCCCTTGGGAGACAGAGTAAGCTTCTGCATCATTGGATGTTGTTATAGGAATGTGGAGAACAAAAGATCTCAGAATCACCATGAGAGACGAGAACGTTCTCCGCATTCCTACATTAATATCTAATGGTGAACGGGCCGGCTCTGTTCTTGCTTGCTCCAAGCAAATGGAATTAAATAGACTTACAAAATTTTTTCATACAATGATGTCTCTCAACTTACTTTTCTGGGGGACACGTCCAGCTCACCTGTAGCAGTACTTAACTCTGCTTTATCTAGTTGAAAGTTAATGCATGCAGATTACCTTATCTAATAAAGGAGCTCTAAGAAAGCCAAGACCAACTCCAACATCATTGATTTGGCATTGGTTAGGAAGAAATAATATAAATTTAGATCATTACTTTCAGAGATGATAGTGGAAAATCTTAAATCTCAAGAGAATTAAGAAGGGAGGATATTTTTGTAAAACAGTTCTATGTTCTTACATGAGTAAATTTAGGTTATATTATGATTTCTCCATATTCTAATTCAGTATGCATTTAAGATATTTACTGCCAAATTATGCATTAGACACTGTACTAGAAAGCAACAAGCTACACCTATAATAAAAAGCTGTACATCACATTTAACTTAATAATGTACCTGTATTAATTTCCTGCTTTTGACAATACATGATGGTTACTTTAGCTGCTGTAATTAAGGAATTGTATACAGAGGTTTTTCTCTGGACCATTTTTGCATCTGCTTGCGAGTCAAGCTGTTGAAAAAAACGAACAACTAAAGTAATATAAACAACTAAAATCCAGATAGGGTGGCTATGTTCATTGAAATAATAGTGTTATGTAAAATGGTATAGGACTTAAGCACTCAATCACAAAAATAATATGAAAAATCTTAGCTTTAATAAGGCCTATGAAGGTAGACACTGAAACTCAAGAGCTTTATGGAGACTTACACCAGTTAGGAAACCAAGAAAACCTTCCTTACTACAGTCAGGATGTTGACTGAGAATTAAGTAAGTGAAGAAGGGAAAGAATAGCATAACAGACAGGTAAAAGAGCAGGTGCTAAAACCCTGGGCTGAGGGGGCCTTTGGTGCACCTGGGCAGCTCAGAGAAGTTCAGTTTCTACAGACGGCATTGTAGAAAGGATGGGGGATTGGCTGGGCACAAGATAATGCAGGACTTGTAGGTTATGGTCAAAGATTTTACTTTGCCCCAGTAGCAGTGTGATTCTAAAATAGTTTACACATTTCATGGAAGGAATAGGTTAACATCTGGGAAATACATGTGCTCCATTTACTAGGGAAGTGGACATTTCTGCATGGGAAAGCAGTCTTTCACTGGTTTAACTGTGCGACGACAACATAATGTACTGGTTTATAGCTCACAAACCAGTCCTAACCTTTAATTGCACATTGTAACAGACATCTTAACCCAAAAATATTCCATACACAGAAAAGTACACAAATCACAGAGTTGCCCTCATTTTCACAAAGTAAACTTTCATTCTCATGTAGCTGCAACCCAAGTGAAGAATTAGAGCATCAAGAATACCCCAGGAATCCCTGTCCCACCCCTTCCCCATTATTGTGTCCTCTCTCCTCCCAGCAAAGACTTGGCTGCAGTCGTGACATCTGACCCAAAGTCGAACGTCCACTTGTTTGAATTTGCGTACTTGGAATTACTATGCATTCTTTTTCTGCCTTCTTTCAATGTCATGTTTATGTCTCATCAATGTTATTATGCAGCAATTGTCTGTTCTTTTTCATAATTGTTGCTTCATTATGTGGATATTTGTTGATTGCTTAATTCTGCTCATGGTGGACATTTGTGTCATTTCTATGCACCGATGAAGCAGGGAACATGGTGGTTCAGGCTACTTTTTAGTGTCACATGTTCATTTGTGTAAACTTTTTATGAACAATTCAAGACAAAGTACAAAAATACATTGAATCATTGACCACATAATTTTGCAACACTGTCATGATATTTTAAGAACACTGGAGAAAAAATTAAGTAACTTCTATTAATAAGTGGGTTTTAAATATGAATATAAGTAAAAATTATAGTTTGAGAAATAAGGCATCAATTGAGCATATTTAAGTCAATGCTTTAATTTTATGTTTTGGTAATTCATATATAGTTATTGTACTTTATCCATAACATTGGAAAATAAGAAGTTAATTATATAGTTTACAAATGATGTTAGGTTTCAAATACTTCTAAAAGTTTCTTGATCTTTTTTTCTAGAAACATTGCTGTATTTGCCTATTTGAGCTATTCCTACCCTTTATCAATATATGATCTATATTGTAGGAAGAAAAGTGTTTTAGTTTTGATCCTTTGACAAACAGCTGTCAAAAAAGAGTAGGCATGTGTGGGAAACACCTGTGAAGGAGAAAGGGGGGCAATCAGAGGAGGGGGAAAAAAGGCCTCAGACCCAGCCGCTCACCTCACCACTGGGAAATGAAGAGCAGGAAGAATTCACCAGAAAGTCTCACAGTGCAAGGCAGCTTTGGTCAGAACAAGGCAGTCTTTGAGCCAAAATTCTCAAGTAATTTGAAGTTTACAGGAATGGACCTGGTATAGTGTAGCACAAAATGCTCCCTAGCAGGCTGTTAGCTACCCAGTGATAGTTCCTGTTACAGTTCCTGTTACTACTGTCTCCTAGAAACGGCTGGTCACTGTGATGCATAGCTGGTCACTATGATGCATATTGTAAGAACCAATCAAGGACAACCAAGTACTCTGCTTCTTGCTTGCAACCCCATAAAAACCTCCCTCCCTGAGCCTTCTTGGGAATGATCCTGATCAGCACCTGTGGGTGTAAAATAAATCTGCCTCCAAATCCTGGGTGCTGTTTGGGTGTTTCTGCTTGCTGTTACAGT
This sequence comes from Erethizon dorsatum, assembly GCA_028451465.1. NCBI lineage: Eukaryota > Metazoa > Chordata > Mammalia > Rodentia > Erethizontidae > Erethizon > Erethizon dorsatum. The sequence continues at coordinate 56,429,131 of CM051830.1, read as the reverse complement.
GGCACAGCTTTCGTGGGCTGGAAGCAGAGTGGGCACAGAAGAGCAGGTGTCAGGGCTGCTCCTCAGTTATGCTTCTGCAGAGAAAAGCTGCACAAAGCTTTGCTAGAGCTACACACATCTACTTCCACCAACAGTTCTTCAAGAACTTCTCTATATTTAGAGCAGCTTATCCTCCTGAGGAGAGACTAGTTAAGAGGAAGGTTAGTGGTGTGAACTGCCACCTTTTCAATCTAAATAACTAACAGACAGAGACTCTATAAAAATGACATTTTATTGGGACCAAGCAGTGACCACCGCAATGCAGAGCACACAGATCAGGGAGAGAGCATCATCCTTGCCTTTAGGGTCGCTTCTCCCACCGTGAACCACTTCATGCTACCTGTGTTGCTCTCACCAGCACACATGCCATAGCTTCGTGACTCGTACACACTCTGTCCTCTCCTCTCTACTTAGACTTCTGCCTTTCAGTTGTACAATCATTCCTGCACAGCCACTTCCCTCAGGACCTTTCTTCCTTTCTCTGCTGTCTGTCCCAGGAACCCCAGCTTCAGCACTGACTCGGTTTCTCCAGTCTTCTGCGTAGCACCTATCAGTCAGTATCCCAACCTGTGGGAATCCTGAGAAAGCACCCCCAAATGAAGGAATTCTCACTTCCAGCCTCCCTGATCAAGCATTCTCAAATACTCCCCTGGTTCCTATGGAACTGGGTAGTTCTTTCGGCTTCTTTTCTCTTCACTCTTCCTTTCTCATTAAGTCAGCAACTCCTCAACAAGGTTATGCTGCGATTTTACAGTAGCTACATTTCTGCCCGCAAGGAGAGGGAGTAGGAACTGTAGATGGAGACATTTTTCAGCTTACAGGGATGTCATTGAGCACAGGAGACGTGCAAGTTCTTGGTGGGGAAGGGTGAGCCAACCTTGCAAGCTCAGGGGATCCAGGAGATCCGCAGTTGACACTCTCAGGGTTACCCATCTCAACGTCTCTGTTCCACAGTTTACTCCCTGATGTACTCAGGTGGGATAGCGACAATAGCGCAGGACACCTGCCTTGGGTAGGCTGGTAAATACCACTGGTTCCTGCGACTAATTACCAGAGCCTCCATCCTGCTCAGTTGCATCAGCCATTCCACTGCAGGAGATAAAAGCTTTTTTGAAAACTACCAGACATGAGAGAGATTTATTAGGCAGGGCTGTGAAGAAATAGAAGAAAACGAGGAGATGGGGTGTGACTTGAGATGGCAAGGCATATATGTGCCTTTTAAGCAGCTGGAAGAAAGCTTGGTAAGGAAGAAGGTCAAGCCTCTAGGGAGGTTTTCCAGCAGCAGCCTCCTGCCAGAAAGACTCACGTTTTGCGAGAATGGGCTGCATCGATAGCTCCACGGTGCTGACCGGGTAAGTGTAGCCCTGCCAAAGAGTGATGTGAATGCAGCATGGGCCCGGAAGAAGCGGCCAAGGCCATCAGGCCTCCTCTCCCCCCATCAGAAGGGCCAGTCACACACTTGATCCCTTTCAAATGGCTACAGCCCGCTCGTGGAAAGCACTGGGGGAACTTTGAAAGGAGAGAGAGAGGCAGAAGCTGGGGACTCAGCCCTCACCTTCTCTTTTGGTGTACTGTCCAGTAGAGACCGCGGCTTTGTGTGAGTCCCTTCTCCTCTGGCTGCGGCCCTGAGATTTCCGGACAGCCCCGGGAGGTCCCGGGCTGCACGGGGCTGGCTGCTGTCCTCTCGATGCGCCTCTGCTGTCCCCATTGTTCTCGAAGTAGTTGCCATTTCCTGCTGTATGGAATCTCTGGATTCAGCCACTGCCCTGTTCTTTGGCTTCTCAGTTTTTCTATCACCTGAATGATCTTTTTTTAATTTAATTTTAATATTTTAAAGAGTTAAAGCTGTTTCTATTTGCCTGAATAGTGATAGAATTACTGTAAATAATATAAAACCTGGATCACTTTTACCAAAATCTCTTTTAATATCTAGTTTTCAGAAAATTCAAATACAATTTTGTCACAACATCCCCTAAATGAATGTATTAAAATGATTATCAAGTTTAGTGCTGTCCTCTTTTCTGTAACTTATAGTTCCAATTAACATGTTCTTAAAATCACAAAAAAATGAATTAAGAAAGAACAAGGAATTACAGTCCATAAAAAATGTTTAATTGCTAAAGATATACAGAATTTGTACTCGGAGACATATAATTCTAGTTCTATACTGCTGATCTTGACATTTAAAAATATTTATTAATTGGTTTAAAACTAAATCAATACACATACATTGCAAAGTGGAAATGTATTAATTCAGATATTTTTCTTCCGTACATACTGAGTTTGCAAGCCAATAGGTAAGGGCAATAAAATGCTCAATGATGCATTTAAAATTGTTAATGCCTTTTTTAATGGACTGTCCAAATACAGATTTATCTACCAGACAGATTCATGCTCACCATCTAGACTGCACTGTAATGAATACATTTATCTGTATCTTGATCTCCACTGATTCATTTGAGGAGACAAGTAACCTTTCTCAGTGCTTCTGATGGGTCCACACTTGACGCATTGTCAGTTTCTAAGACTTGCATGCTCTAACATCATCTATGATAAAGAGTTCTCTCAAAGTAAGAAAGGAAAAAGTCAAAAAGGAGAAAGCAGTCTTCAGCGGGAATGGAGATTTTTCTTGCCATTCTGCTTCACAGAACTACTAATTGGAAGTGTAAGAAAAAGTTAGAATTGTAGATTTTGCTAATTATATTAACTCTGTGATCTTGGCACCAGGACTTTGATGTCTATTTCAGCAGTTAGCCCAACAGGCATTCTTTGGCCAGGCCTAAACCTATACCATATCCTACACCAGGTGGGTTTTAGAGAGTGTACGTCTGATGGCAATCTAAGTGGGTTGGGATTTTTTTGTTTGTCACTTAATAATCTGTTATAATGATTCCATATTCAAATGCAATATGCAGTCAGTGAACCAATTAGCTGTCACCAGATGCTGGAGAAAACGATAAGCATTAGTCATTCTAAAGGGGAGATGAAGAAGTCTCTGGAAACCTCAGTGGATAGTTTCTACCCACAGATTAATATTAGCAAAGTCTTCCTGATGGATAATGAATTCTATAGCTCTTGAATTCTCTCCAGTCAGGAAAGTCTAATGGGAATACTAACTCCTACTTGTTAGGTTGAGTCATATGAAATTGCTGATATTTGACCATTTTTGATCCCCAAAATAGCAATTTTAAGAAGTTCAACATGATAGTTAGAATCCTAAAAGCCAAGAAAGATCATCTGAGAAGATCTGTTGGGAATGAAAGAATGTGTGAAATTATCTAATGTCACTTACAGTGTAAAGACACTCAGTGTCGTAATCTCCATTAATGCACCTGGATTCCTAAAAAATGCCAAAACCACAGACTTCCAAAAGCATCAGCATTTTCTCTTCATTAACCTGGAGCTCCTGCAATATTTCAGGCTCACTGTGCCAATAGAGGCGTAAAGAAATCCTGTACTGGTGCAGAATCCTTTTGTCCTGAGTGTTCTACTCTCAGCAACATACTCAATTACACAGAAAGAAATCTGAATGCTTGTCTAAGGGCTGTAACCAAGTAGTACTGTAAATTTTAGCAGATCGCTATCAGAACTGTCAGTTTGTTCACATGGAAAGAAAAGGTGTGGACTTGATCATTTCTAATATTTTTGTTCCTTTCTAAAAGATGATGCATAACCTCAGTCTCTTCTTTATAAGTGGCTTTCCCGGCAAATTGCAATCTGTATTTGAACTCTATTCTGAACTAAATTAGGGCATCTTATCACTTATTATTTTGTCTGATTTCAACAGTTACACAACAACCTGTTAATCTGACTTTATATTTCTGTGTCATTTTTGCACAGTTTCTGAGATAAAAATTTAAACACATACATTAACAATTCATCGGATGATTTTAACAAACATTGCAGAATTCTAAGTTGAAGTTTTCTCTAACTGATCTTGATATATTTAGCTGTCCCTATTTTCACAGTTACCACCTGCAGCCTGTGGAAAGCCATGAGTGTGGCCGCCCATTCTCCACAGAAGCCTTGGAGTGTGGCACCACCCACAAAAATTGTCACTGGCTTCACCAAAGACCACGAGCACTGTACTTCTGCAGTTGCTCTAGCACTGTTATCACAACTGCAGGTGAATTTGAGGACTTCACTTCGACACAGAAGCCCATATCCAGCCATTGCTGCTGCCACCATGGCTGGAGGCATCCCAGATGAAGAAAAAAAATTGTCCTTTTCTTCATATCTTTCATATTTACACCAGAATTTTCTGTTAGCAAAGCATGGCTAGAAGTCAGTTCAGGATGATTCTGGGATGTGTATTTTGCTACACATGGGAGAATGGGAAGAAATGTGAGACCCAACGAGTATACGGTTTATCTCTGGCTCTGGGTTATCTGATCTTATTGCGGCATCCATGTTAATGCTTCACATGCAGTGTACCAAGTTGCTTCATGCTTTCACCTAATAAGGCAACTATACTGTGTTCCAATTAAGTTGCTATAAGAAAAAAAGGAAAATATATAAGTTTCCATATTCCTCTCTGTGTGATGATGATTTCTCTTCTGCTTCATTCAACATCCAAGCATCAATAATTACTGGTATATTTCATTCAACTATCCAATAGTTTGTATTCAACAAAAATATATACTCTTATAATCCACAATAGAAAAGAGCAAGAGAAAGGGTGAAATGAAATATTAAATGAAATTGCTAATGAATGTACATGAATGTGAACAGGAAGATGCATTAAAATTACAAATACATAACTAAAACAATGTGTGTGTGCTACTATCCTCTATGTTTTTACAAATAATTACTAGCCATACATGATATTAAGGTATATAAATAGATAAATACAAGGAGAGACACATGAAGACCAAAAATCATGAAAAACTTAAACATTAAGATATATTTTCTAATTAAGAGCTTAAGAGCCACTGAAGCCTTTTCCCCTCCACAAACCAGTTTGAGAATTTGATGAAAACCAAGCAAATATGATGGGCTGTTGTGTTTCTCACACGGTTTCAGAAGCTCCACTCCTTAAGTTTACCGGTGCAGTCTACATTTCTGGAAGTGGTCATTTACTACTTTTCTAAAAAGATGAAACAAAGACCCTTTTAAGAATTAAAGGGAGACCGTGACAAGAGGGAAAGTTTCTATACTTTTCAGAAATAAAAACAAAATTTTTTCATATCAAAACCAGATTAATCCTTCAGAAAAAGTGAGTAGTCATTTGTACTGAGAAATTTCAGAGAACATAGGGTTCTGTATATGAATGCTAAACTTTGTAACATGTTTAATTTTACATTTTAGATAATACAAAACAAAACTCAAATTATCTACCTGAAACAGTTTATAATAACTGAAATATATCCCAAATATAATGTATTTTCTTAGTTCATTTAAAACTGGCTCATTTGGGAAACCATTTTACATCACAAACTAGCAAACAGATGGAGTTTCTTTTTTTTTTTTTTTTTGTGGGTACCGGGGGTCAAACTCAGGACCTAGTGCGCCAGCAGGTGCCTGTGCTGCTGAGTGATATCACCGGCCCTTTTTTCATATGTGGGTTCCAAGAGTCGAACTCACGACCTAGCACTTGCGGGGCAGGCACTTGTGCTGCTGAGCTATCTCACCGCCCCTGGATGGAGTTTCTGGGGTAAAAAGAATAATAATTGTTATTTTGTACAATAATACATTAGTAATTAATATTTGATATAAGCATAGGTATAGTTTCATTTTTCTTTGAAAATGCAAAGTAAGCATTTTTTACTGGTGCTTTTTCTGTCCACTTTTTTCATTTTTTTCAGATTCTGTGGATAGTGTAAAAGCTAAGTACCTTCTCAACACTTTTCCTTTGTTCTCCTTTAATTACAAAAGAGGGAATGTACTTGTTCAAACTTAATAATTCTTTATGTAATTAATTATTTGATAGTGATATTAATACCACTTATAAACAGTCTTTGATATAAATTCAATAAAGGAAATCAACTACCTGGGAGTACCCAAGAAAAGATAATCTCATTTGTTTTAATATGCAATCTTTGATAAATGAATTATTCTTGTTATTCCTCAATACTATTTTCAAGTTATTTCAAGAGGTAGGAAATAGGGTCAAATGAATAATCAAATTAAAATTTAGTATATGCAGATTTATAATAAGTTTTACTTTAGTCAAACATCTAGAATTCAAAGAGAAAAATCTAATTCATACAATAAAAGTAGTATCATGGAACTCATTTTGGTAATTGTGTTATTATTAATGTCCAGCCTTTTTTTTCACCCCGAATCCTACTGCATGTTTTGCAGACTAGTATTTGTTTTGAGGTATCTTCTTTCAACCAGGGAATAATGTTTTCTTCAACGTCAGAATAGGAGTTATTTGTGTTGGTAATAACCTTAGTACTCTTCAGGATATTACTTATGCACCATGCATAATTCACGAAGGAGGGCTTTGCTGAAACACTGCAACAGTATTTCAGAGCCACCTACGTTTACAATTTTATTTCCTACTTTTATCTCTGAGAATTCTAGTAGGGTACCTCTTGTAAGTTGAGACCATTATTTTTATATTTTTGTATTACTAAAATATAGAAAATACTGTTGGTTTTTTTTTTCCCCCAGAGGGTGCTGACAGTTATTTCCTAATGTTAAAAAAAAAATTGAGAAATCTCCAGACAGGCAGTAACTTCTATTTGATTTCTTCATGAAATAATTGTATTATTTCCCTACACACACATGTGAACTCTCCTATTTTGAGTTATCTCCTATTTTTGAGTTATTTTGAATTATGGGCATAATCCCATAATTTGTCACATGGTTTAATTTGTACAACATTGTTTGGATCTTATATAAATTTCTTTTTGGTGTGTTAGCCTTTTTTCCTCCAATTCAATTATAGGCAGGAATGTCGAATGTGTTTTACGATAACTTCCCATCACACCTAAAACATATTGTCTTATTGAGTGAAATCAAAAGGATGCATTAAAAACAAGGCATAAGAAATTGCAGGTATTTATTAAACTTACATTTACTAAACATCTATTTGATGTGAGATACTATTGCTTTAATGTTGGGAATAAGATGCAGAATAAAATAAAACCATCGACCACAAGGAAGTGCATGTACTAATGTAGACAGGAAACCACCCCAAAAATTTAACTGAAGGCAATTGGTGTGATAATAAAGGAATACATAAGAAGCAATAGAAAGATGGGAAAGATTCTTGTGTAGGTCTGCATTAGTGACAACTCCGCAGAGGGTATGAGACTGGACTCTGCACATCAGGGTGACATAGTTTTCACAGAATTACCTTTATTGGTGTAAAATGATCCTAAATTCATTGGGAATAAGCCCCATTGATGTGCACTGTTTTATGAATTTAAAGCATAATTTATACATTTCTGGCTATTTTAATAAATGCAATTACATGTTGAGTGTAATTAGAGAGCTTTCATGTATGAATTTTCTTGGGAAAAGGAAAACTAATAACGCAGTTATAGGAGGAGTGCAACTGTATTTCAAGAGATTTATTTCTCAGGCTGTCTTCAGTCCTGCCCACCATGCGGCGTGATCTGTAGGCTCACGCTCTTGAGTGTAGATGTGATGTATTTCACTGCTGCTGACATCAGTCTCACTGTGGCTCTATCGTGTGTTCATTTGCTCCAAATACTGCATTTACAAGGTAATCCAAGGTCACCTAGTTGAAAAAGTACTCATTTTGTCTTCTAATAAGTCAGCAAATTTGCACCATTTAGTTTCAGTACCAGCTTGATATAAAAGCTTCTGCTTATAAAATCACCAAAATGAGAGTTTTGAAGTCTTTTAATAAAGATACATAATGTCCTTAATATTTACAAATGAGTTTTAAAATACTATTGAGCTTTCGTTTTATAAGCCTGTTTTAGTCAGGGCTTAAGATAAATAAAAATACATTCTACTATAGTTTTATTTGGGAAATGTGATAGTTTGGGTCCAAGGTTTGCTTTCTGGATTTTTTTCAGAAGTGTACATACTGCACTCAAACCTGTACACTTTGGCCTCATCGGTCGATTTGCATTTCCCTTACAGCAGTAAGTTATTCGTGGTGACTGCTGATGCCCTGAGTCTCGGAGACAGGCGAGTGCCCTTCAGGGCTGTGCTGTAGTCAGTGGCCTGGGGCTGTGGAGAGGCAAGGACAGTGGTGACCGGTGCCCTGCAGCATCGGTGTGTGCCCACTGAGACCCTGTACAGCAGCTCCCAGCCCTTTCCACTCTCACTGTGACATGGGTAGCTGCCGTTCTGGAGGACAAGTTGAGCAGCGTCCTTGGGTGTTCCTTCTTGACTTTTTAGCCTTATAATTTCCTGTTTTAAATCCTTTATATTTTCCCTAAAACAGCCAAAGTGGTCGCTGTTTCCCAGGACTGAAATATGACATAGTCGTTTTGATTCCCACTGATGGCTGTAACAAAACATCACCTGCTGCAGAGAATTTCTGTGCTTCATTTCACTCCATTTGCAGCTCTTACAGTCCTTGTGAACGGTATGCCCCTTTTTGTAACCGTGTTGCGAAACTACTAATCCTGAAAGAGTTCTGGGGGCATAGTGTCTTCTAACCAGACTGATTAGCTCTAGAATAGAAAGAGGGAATTCTTCTTTACCTAACATCGTCCCAAAACTTAATTCATTTATTGTCCTAGAAACAACCTCCCGCCCGGAGGTGGTTGATGATGACAGTGTCAGCTCCTTTCAGCCAAAAGTTGACACGCCACTCACAAGTTTTACTGTGTCCCAGTGATAACTCTCGTATACACTGCCATATTTACACTTCCTAAATGAAAATATCCATTTTCTTTTTTTCTCTGCTTTATAATACATGTTGAACATCTCTGATCTGAAAGTCCAAGCTTCAAATGCTCCTTAGTCCAAAATATGTTGACATTACACTGCACGTAGGAAATTCCAAACCTGACCTCGTGGGACGGAGCAGACAGTGGGCAGGCAAATGGTACGCAGTTTATTCAGTGTTGTCTCCAAGAGGAAAAAAAACCCTTAGCTCTTTCAGCCATGATACATAAACTTTGTTTCACTAGTGTCACCTTATTCCGGGAGATAAAATCCTAAGCCCGAAAAACTTTAAGCTCTGACTAATTCAATAAAACCAGACATTTCTTACACACACTCTTATGCTTCCGTGGTTTCCGTATTCAGAAAGCTACCTATGGTTAAACACCTTTTTCAAAGAATATTAGATAATATTACAACCAAATTTTTTCTATGCATATTTTCACTTTGGTCTTTCATTGAATTTTTTTCAGATAAAATAATGTACTCTGTACAGTGGACGGAACTATGATTCCCTTACATGCACATCCACTTTCTAGATTTTTCTAATTAATGCAGTATGGTGTACACTTCAATATGCTAAGTTTCAACTTTATAATTAATGGCTTTGATATTTTACTTTTAAATATTAATATATTCACTCGTCAGTTTCTGATGCTTTAGTTGGAATATACTGGGTTTAGTCTTGCAGGCTGCTTTAATAGGATACCTGTGGTGGGCGGCTTAGAGACCACAGGAGCATCTTACAAGATGCAAAGTCCAAGACCAAGATGCCAGCAGATCCGATGCTAGTTACAGCTGTGCTATCTGCTTCATAGATGGCTGACTTCTCCCTGTCTTCACAAGATGGAGGGACGAGGTAGATCTCTGGTGCCATTCCCGAGGGCTCTGCTCTCATATCCTAATCACCTCCCGGAGGCCTCTCCTCCTCCTCCCTCGCCCTTGCACTGTGACACAAACATTCAAACCATAGCATCGCTAGTATCTCCATTTATTTATCTCACTAAGAGATGGAGTCCAGTTACCTCTCCCTTTAGGTACCTCTTCCTTTAGGACTTGCTTGTCTAAGAGGGTGCCGAAGTGATATTTGGGAAATCTTGGCACAATCATAGCAAGCCTTGCCAGCTCTACCCAAAAATGGAGCACTTGCTTTTGGGTAGTTCCTCTTGAAGCCAATTGCCACAGAAAAGTTCAATAACCCTGAGTTTACTGCGATAGAGAAGCACAAGCCAGGAGGAGATTCTCTGGAGGGTTAGACAGTGCATGGAGAGGGAGACAGGCCAAGGAGCCTTGTGACTCAGAATTGTTAATTAAGCAGCCATGCCCCCCTGAAAGAGGCTACTGCAACAGCCTATTACCCCAACTGATTACTCAAGAAGGAATGATGAACTTTGTCAATCACTTCACGAACTTTTGACTTTTTAATTGTAAGAGAATTTTTTTTAGTCATTAAACCTTAGGAACATTTCTTATGTAGCCATAGAGGAATAGCACATTCACTTGTTTTGTAAATATCCTAAAAATTTACTGCATCTTGGGTAATCCAAAATGTCTATATTAAAACACACAAAATATGCAATTTATAAAGAAAGTACAACCTCCTACTAGAAAAAAAATAAACAATAAACTAATGCTTACAAAATAATTTCCTAAGGGCAATATTAGCATATTTGCAATAGCAAATTTGCTAAGGGCATTAGCAATACTTGCTAAAGGCAATATAGTGTTATACAGGATAAGATTTGAATACATACATATAGTAAGGTGGTAAAAGTGAGGTGGAGAATAGTACAGAAAGGATATCTGAATTGATTCTTCTATTTTTTTTTTTTTTTTTTTTGTGGGTACCGGGGGGTCGACCTCAGGACCTCGCGCGCCAACAGGCACCCGTGCCGCTGAGCGATATCACCACCCCCTTTTTCGTATGTGGGATCCGGGAGTCGAACTCGGGCCCTTGCGCTTGCAAGGCAGGCACTTATGCCGCTGAGCCATCTCACCGGCCCAATATAGAGTTTTTAAAAATCAGTTAATTAGCTGGCCAATTTCAAAAGAAACCTGTTACTCCACATTTCTAAGTTTCTCCAGGTCCAGCCTACAAATAGGGAGGAGCTCTTAACTCAACATACTGTGCTGATAAATTCTTTCCAAGGAAGAGGGGTCCTTATCTCTCTGTCCTTATCTTTTTATCCTTTTCCTTGTGCTGACTGCCTATTTATAAGCTAATTAAACTGTCTGTTATACTCTATTACAGACTATTATACTATGATAAATTATAAGTCAGTCAAGTGGTTGACAATATAACCAAAGTAGAGAAATGAATTTTCTTGGAATATCTTATTGTGCTATACTCGTCATTCTTGTGCTGATTTGTGATGGCACAATGCCTACATGATGAAGTGAAGTAAGGCAAATGACCTAGGCATTGTGACAGCTTTGGGCTACTAATAATGATTATTTAAATACAAGCTCTGCAGTAAGACAATAGGCACTCTCATGACCAAGATTACTACTAGGTGACTAACTGGAAGACAGTGTAAACATCGCGAATACCTGGGGCAAAGGATGATTTGTATCCCCAGGAGGAATGGAGCAGTGCAATATGAAATTTCACACTACTCAATGTGGTACACAATTTACAACTCAGGAATCATTTCTGTAATTTTTCATTTGATATTCTCAGACCACAGTTGACCACAGATGACCACACAGAAAGTGAAACTACAGGTAAGGGGTATGGGAGGGATACCATATTACAGCATATAAAAGAAATGCAGTAGCCTCTAAACAAAGGAAGAATTTGTGTTGGCCAAGTTGGTGAAACAAGAGCCTCATCACCACCAAAAACAGAATTTGAGGTAGAGATACGTGATGTAACTTTTGTCCTGAAGTACTGAGAAGCACACTAAATGATTATTTCAAACACACACACATGAAAAGACCTTAAGAATCAATACATTTAGGTTGAAATATCTTTTCTTCAAGTCAGTATAAGTATCACTAAGTAAGTGAAAATATGTAACTTACATAGTGTTGGAAATAGCACATGGGAGATAACAAATAATAATCATATGTATGCCCTTTTAAAAAATTATGCTAGCAAGACTTTCTTGAAAAAATATCTTACTGCTAGTTTTGAAAATTAATGACAATACTACCAAAATGTCTGCTTTGAATATTTCTTTTTAATGGAGATTGGTAGACTCAGTAGAAGATAAAGAGGATAAAAATGGTTATTTCAACAAAAATTATGTTTCCCAACTGAAAAACTAAGCTTTTCCATTATTTAGCTGTGGAATGTCAGCCACAGCTCACACTGGGAGATCATGTGTTTTAACCACCACGTAAACACTCCTCACTATTTAGCCTCTCTGTGTGACTTTTCAACCTAACAACCTGCTCAAATGCCAACCTTTGATCTTTAATCCCAGTAATTTGAAAATTCTTCTAAATTGTCCTATGAGTTAGTTTTCACTGTGTCAAGCATAATAATAAAATAGTATGTATACAGATGTCAAGGATACAAGGATATTTTCTTCCTACATCAAGACTCTGTGTAGCTAATTTGACCTGTCCAGAATGCTTGCTCTCTTCTTTTCCCCTGAATATTCCAGGTAATGCAGTACATGGCTGTTTCTTTGCCCCTTTTTAAGCTTGTTCATCACCTCTGAGGGCAAGTTGTGATAAGAATACATTGCGAGTGCCCATTAATTAGAAATTTCTGCATGAAGAGTCACCCAAGCCACCATTCTAAGTAAAAAATTGGATTTGTAAGCAGAAGCTAATAGCAGGTTTTGTCGATTTTAGATTTTATCGCATGATGAGGAACAAATACATAAATTTACTTTATTGCATCTACCAAAAGACTAACGCTAACTGCAGAAAGGTATGGAGTGGACCTTGATAACTGGTGGGTCCAAGTTTGCCATTGTCCCGGGAAAGTGACTCCCAACCTGCTAGATGTCAGATGTGCTGAGTTTTGTGTCTCCTGATAACTAAAGAATGGACACAAGGACAAAGGAGGCTAAGAGTAGGAAAATTTTATTGAGAAAAAGCACCCAAGAGACAGGAAGTGTCCTGAAAGTGGGTTGCCACCGAAACTACAATCAATCTATGGGATCACAAGTATAATAGCTTAGCTAATATGGTCTAATAGGGAAGTAAGGCATGTAGTGAGGGTGCATAGTCAACATCATTAACTTGATCTTAACTGTAACTTCCAATATAGAAAGAACAAAGTCATCGCAGGGAAAGGATAGGAATATGAATCAGGGTGTTCTGGTCACCCAGTTATGCGCCTGATGCCTATCTGTGCTCACTGGACCAGGTGGTGCTGATTACGGTGCAATGTCAGGCTGCTATCTATCTTCAGGGAGGCTGGCAGTCCTAGCAGTCTTCCAATTCATAGCCAGTCACAATTTTGATGTGTCTCATCTTTTGCACTGACTCCCTTGAGGGCCTGGTTCCTTTCTGACTGCTTATTAATTTTTGTCTAACTTAGCTGTCTATAGCAGCATGAGCAAAGACAATGCACCTGTCCATTGCTAGTGTCAGCTCACTGAGGAGAGGGTTAAAGGATTATTCACTTATTTATTTATTTATAACAGGGGACTGAACCCAGGGCCTTTTTACCAAGCTACATTCCCAGCCCTTCTTTACTTTTTATTTTCAGACAAGTTCTCACTGTCTCTTCATTTTGCCTAGGCTGGGCTCAAACTTATGAGCTTCCTGCCTCAGACTTGAAGAATGCTGGGACTACAGGCCTACACTACCGCAGCCAGGAGATTATTCTTATTTGGACAAAATTGCCCATGTTCTTCTTACTGGAGCCCAGGCACCTAAGCATGCTATCTCAATACCCAATTACTTTAAAACTTTCGCATTTAATACACACTCTTATCATTGGAACACTGTTATTTATATATTTTGTCCTGAAGTTTTATTAATTAGGAGTCTGGTGATTCATCTGAAAGGAACAATATTTTTTCCTACTTCAAGCCCTGGAGAAGCCACAGACAAAGAGATTCCCCCAGGAAACGCTCCTAGTTGGCCCTGAATGAGCTGGGCTCCCTGGGCTCTCTTCTCAAATGAAAGCTCTACAGCTTTACAGCCATGAGGCTGTAAAGGGAGGGGTCTTGCTGATTCATGCGATGTCTGAAAAGCATCTTTCCTATTGTCCTAATTGAAAGTACTTGCCTTCTCTTTAATGCTAATCTCTTCAGCAATCAAGTGCTCCTTCGCCAAAACTTTATAGGCCCCCACTTTATAGGAGCTTCCTTTCTGTTGAAACTCAAAACCTCTAAATGGATTTTTCTGCTCCTCTTTCTCCATGCAAATCTCACTGAAAGCAGCAAGAAGTACCTATGTTATAGCCTGAACATCAGGCTGCCTTGAAATTTCCTCTACTAGATTAATTAGTCTGCTACCCTTAATCTCAGTCTCCTGCAACTTCTCAGGACTGAGAAAAACATACACAGATTTTCTGCCAGAGCATAACACACACTGTCTTCACTCCAACTCCGAGTGGAATCCTTGTTCCTGGTTGAAACCTCCTGGCCTTGTTTTCACCATCTGCATTTTTATTAGCCTTATGATCTTCTGAGCTCCAACAAGATCTCCCCAATCAAGCTTGGCTTGCAGCATCTATGGCTTCTCAAGCCAGCATCACACAATCTTTCTAAACTCCTCCCACAAACCATTTCCAAGGGTTTCTAAACTACATGGTCAGGTATGGTCTCACCAACAATCCCACTTCTCAGTACCTAAATCTGTCTTAGTCTCTTTCCTTGCTGGGACAAAACACGCAACATCTAAAACATAAATGAAGACGGGTTTATGTGGGTCATACTTCAGAAGTTTCAATCAGTGTTTGGCACGCTCAACCACAGAAATGGTATGGCAGAGGGACATGGTGGAGGAAAAGCTGCTCGTATCATGGTGGTCAGGAAGCAGCCTGGCACAGCCTAACATCACAGGATCAGGAAGTGAGGAACTGGAGAGGGAGATACAGCCTTTCAGCCAACACCCCTACTGACCTTCCCTCTCCCTTTTAGGAGGCCCCACCTCCTAAAAGCGTGTCAGCTATAGTGTCCCCATGGTCCAGGCTTCTTCCAAAAGACCCACCTATGAGCACATGAGGCTCTTGGGGGAAATCTAGACATAAACCATAACAGGCAAATAGTGATCATAATTACTTACTAAAGAAATGATAAAGTTTAATTAGTCATATCTCAGTAAATATATGTTTAGTCATATCTTGGTAAATATTTATTCTAATTGTTCTAAGATTACAAGTAATAAGCCTTTGAATTAACTATGATTAGCTTATACTTATAAAACCTCCCCAGTAGTCAACTGACTGAATTAAAGAACATAGACTTTTGAAAATATTGATCTTCTGAAATCTATAGCATCATATAGTTCCACCAATAGCATGTGAGAAGGTTATTTCTTGGTACCCTGGATAAAACTCATTATTATCAAATGACTTAATCTCTGCCTATCTGCTAAATTTAAAAAATTGTATCTCATGGCTCTTTATATTTAATTGCATTTATTATGGTGAAATTACACCTCTTGTTCATATTTTTCGTTTATTTTTCCCTGATTGACATGTTCACACACGTTGACCATATTGCTTTTGACATATTAGTCTTTTCCTTGGTAATTTATAAGAGCTGTCATGCATTAAAGATATTGTCACTTCGCTAGCTATATGAACTAACTTCCTTAGATTTTCTTCTGCATTTGAAAATTTCTTTATGATATTTTTCCATACAAGTGATTAAGATTTGTGTAGGGAAACATCAGTATCTTCTAAGTTATGACATATTTTTCTGTTTTGTTTTAATTTACTACATCAGATTATAACCAAGTCCTGAAATTATCAGATAAATATGATACACATAAATATGAATAAGTCCAAAATAATAATCAGGAATAAAATAATACATACATGTGAAGACAGAAAATAAAGAGCAGTAAGTCCTTGGAAGAATTACTCCTGTCAACACTTAAAATAGCCTTGATATTTTAAGAATCTTCAGAAATAAATCAATAAAATGTAGTAGTGTTTAAGCCTGAAGTTTACTTTTCACTAATGAAATTATTTGTAATTTTTTAGAAAAGAAATCTCACTATTTCTTATAGAGGTATTTTGCAATAAAATTGGAACTTTAAAATGTGGAAGAAAATTTTTTTTCTGAGAATTCATGTGACTGAGATGGTAGAGGTAATGCACTAAAACAGGTTTAAGCAAGTAGCTTATTTATACCCTGAGTTAATCCACAAAGGGCTTAGAGGATGGATTATAAAAACACAGTCAACAAAATGGTGAGACATCAATAAAATATCAGGACCAAGGAAAATTAAACCAGAATAGGAAAAGCAGACCAAGGGGAAAAAAGAACACAGATAAGCATTAGGATGTCCAAAGTTGTTGCTGTAACTGAAACATAAATTTGTTTCCAATATCCCTAGAACTGAAAACAAAAAGGAAAATACTGGTAGTTACATAGTTTTCATTATCTGTGAGGAGCAAACAGGAAAAGGGACCTGAGCAATAGGTCAGGCCGGAGGGAAATAAATGGACAGGGAACTTGGAGTTCAAACAGAACTAGAAAAAGGAAGTTTTCACTCAGGACATGGGACTTCAAATGAAATTTGAGAAATTGGTAAAATTATTAGACCAAAGGAGAAAAAAGGTCACTTTTCCTTGTTAAGATTATAAAAGGGAGACAAAGTTAATACACATTAAAAAGCTACAGATTCAAATAGGTATGTATTTTGATTCAATAGGTAGAATCTGTTTATTTTGTAGGATTTCTTATGTTCATTACCCTCACAACATTTCCTAAAGGAAATCTTGGCTTGACTGAACTACAGCTCTAAATAGAAAATTGCAGGATATAAAATCCTGTCTTCATAGATGTGACTTGGCTTTGGTTGATCTTTCCCACGAGGACTTCTTAGGAGCTAATGATGGAAAGCTTGATGCTCCAGACCTAGAAGCCCCTGTAGAAATTCTCTACCCATTCTTTTTCATGATAACTATTTCATTTTCTTCACTGCAATTACGACTGTTCGAAATTTTCTTAAAATATTGTCTCCTACATAATGCACATTTAATGAAGGCAGAGATTTACAGCAGCTATTTGTTGGCAGAATAAATGGGTTTGGGGGCCCACACTATAAACCTAAGGACATAATTTTAAGAAAGGAGAGGAGACAAGGTCAGAATTCAACATAGGCAGAGAGGAGGTCGTGTCCTCTGTGAAGTACTTATCACTAAAATGTTACTATGATAGCAGCCTCCTGTAGCTGGAGTATAATAGATTTTACCAGTGCTTACCAGCAGGGGAAAAAACAGAGCAAACCTTTAACCACAGGTAATTTAAAAATTATAGGATTGATCTCATTCTATGGGGCAAAAATCTTTCAGATCATTAAACTTACTTAACCATGTAAGAACGTCTTCTATGAAGTCAGGATTCCCAGGTTTTGTAGGGTCAGACATCTGGTACGCAGAAGGATTTTGATACAGTCTGTGAGTCTGGTGGCACCTGTGGTTCCTAGCTGTAAATTAAAGTGGACTCTGCAGGGTAGAGCCACCTAGCACCCATGGCTTCTCACAATTTGGTGTCTTCCTGTGGGATTCCGGATGTAGGAAGCAGACCCAGAACTTGGCAGCTGTGGTAGTTAGTGGTCCTTGTGGATTTGGTAGCCACCATCCCACTGCCTAATGGCTGCTTTATTGCCTGACATCCCATCCTCAGCAAGAAGTGAGCTGGCTTCAGCCCTTTCCATTCTCCTGCTTGGATGGCACTGAGGCTCTGGAACATAGACTGTTTAGATAGTGTGGAAATTAAAGATTAGGGGGTCCCTAATGCACCCCCTTCCTACCTGGACATTCCAAAGTGGTCCTCTGACCTCGTGCTACAGGTTAAAGGAGAAGTAGAACAGTATGTCAAGGAAAACTCATCTTTCTCTGACACTGGAGATTCTGCCTGGGATGCTTGTGCGTGTATGCATGGAGATGAATTACCTGTGTTTTCCAATCTGACATAAGAAAACTTGAACTGCTATTGAATTTTGTGTACAATCTATTGATTATTTGTCTTACTTTGGTATCATAATGAAGTGCTAAACTTGCCACTTCGAATAGTATACACATTCTTATTTGTCTTTATAATTGCTATAGTGTGAGAAATATTAAATACACGAGTTTAAATTATGTAAAAGAATATAGTCTATAAATATTAAAGATTTCAATTTCTGTATTTTTGAAAACTTTCAAAGACTATCAATCTCCATGGATAGTTCACTGTTCTTGCTAAATATGGGGAATGTGAGAAAGTATAGAAGATGGCCATTTTGCAGTGAGAACAATCGTAGTTCACAGCAAAAGAAAAGAAATGCAAAACAGGTTGGCCTAGCAGCTTCTTGACAAATGTGAAGAAGAAATAGAGCGAGTACTTCGGATTGTTCATAGCTCACACAAACTAACCATAGCAACTCTTCTCCAAGAATATTGTCATGAATTTTGCTGGAAAACTTATCTCTTTCAGCATAAAATATTCACTAATGTATACTTAAACACAACAGAGAATTCATACTTAACAATTATATCATTTAGTGTACAAAAATGATTGAACAAATTATAGTACATTCATTTGCTATGACATTCAATCATGACATGATGTAGATAGAAAATATGTAATTATATAGAAAAATGTTTATATTACAATATAAAGCAATATGTACTAAATGATCCAAATACATATTTCATTTATAGCTGTAGATACATATGTAGAAAGTAAAGGCTATATAAGAATTAATCTAGCTATTGTCAGCTCTTAATTTTGCTATCTTGGGAGACAATACAGAGCATTTTGTAGATTTTTGTATGGTTTTCTTTTCTGATTTTTTTTTTCCCAACATGCATATGTTTTGGATATTGATAAAAAAATTTTAAGTTTTCAATCAGTAAAAGAATGCTTTTCTCCTCTTTTTCTTCTTCCTCCTCATCCTTGTCCTCTTCCTTCTCCTCAGCCTCTTTCTCATTTCCTTTTACCCGTTTCTTCATTTTTTTGGTGTAGAGTTTTATGAGTTTTAACCTATATATAGGTTCTGGTGACCACCATCCCCAGAAGAACACAGAGCAATTCCAACACCCCCAAAGTTGCCTTATCTTAACTCATTGTGGTCAGAACCACTTCCTGCCCCTAATCCCTGAACACCCTTAATCTGTTCTATGTCGGTACTGTACTTATAATTTTGTCTTTTCTAGAATGTCAGGGTATATCGGAAACATTTTTATTCCTATCTTAAATGTTTTCTTATTCCTTCAGATTAAGAAAAGTCAGGTTTCTGGAGAATTACTTGCCTAGAAATTGAGTGTTTCTGGAGTTGGGATTCCTAGCTTTGGAAATTACTTAGTGAGAAGGCATGCCTTTCATTGTTGCATTTCAAACTGCTTTCCGAGGACCTTGCGTTAACCGTTGCTTCTGCCGGTAGCATTTAAGGCTGTTCATCTCAGAAACCGCCTTCTGTGATGGACTGAAAATGTGATAGATAGAAGTGACATGTTGGTTGCTTGATTTTGTTATTTTATTACCAAATTGTTGGATATTTTTCTAAACACATCATTAGTCATGCATATTTTTCCAGGAATTTCTTATTCCTGTCTTTTGCTCATAGTTTCTAAGATACAAGAAATAATTGAAAAATTGTTAATTTAATAAGATAAACCCAGTCTGTTTTCTTTGTTTCAAAAGTGTCTTTCAGTTTGTATTTAGATTTTGGTTATTTTTTTTAATTCATTGAATCTTCATACCTTTTTTTTAAACTTACTGCTCAGTACTTTGTAACTCCTACTAATTTTTGGAGAAAAATTTCCCCTAATTTAAGATCAGTTAAATACTTACACATTTTTTTTTTATTTTGCAAAAGATTCTATATTTTCAATTGGAGATCAAAAAGTAGATTAAAGAGTTTCTTTCCCTTTGCTTTAGTCGTTATCCCCTTGGCTGTTTGTACATTTGTCTTTGGGCAGTAAGTTGGGTACCTGATGGTTAGGCCCCTGCTGTTCACCCTTTATGCTTTGCCAATTCCCAGAGCAAAGTGTGCAGTCCAGCAGCCTCTGATGGGCCACTAGCAATTGCTTTCTCTTTTTCACCTATATTTATTTTTCTTGCAAAAAAAATTCCTAGCTTTGGTTGTTTGCTTTTGTTTTGTTTTGTTTTCAGACAGGCAGTGTGTTTAAACCTAAATGATGGATCATGATTGGCTTAAGATTCAAGAGCTGATCAAAGATATGACATGTGTTTAAGTAAAACAATTACAGTAAATGACACATTGCCATTAATCTCCCACAAAACACTCTCCTTTTCTTTGAACACACTATCCCATCATTCTTGCCACTTTCTGAAACAGTTCCAGAAGTCCTCTTTTGTGAATGTCTTTATGAGGTGTGACAAAAAATATATATAGTGAATGCTGATGCAGAGTGCCAAAGGAAAAGCAGGCGTGTAAAATCATTATGGTGTGTCCCCATCTACCTTTTTCACCAGATCTGGCACCAAGCAACTTCTGGCTCTTCTCTAAAGTCAAGATTACAACGAAAGGTACATGTTCTGCATTAATTCAGGAAACTGAGGCAGCCACAACAGCACAACTATAAACATGAAAGAGTAAAAAGAATTAAAAAAAATTTTTTTTTCCTTGTGGGTACCAGGGGTTGAACTCAGGACCTCATGCGCCAGCAGGCGCCCATGCCGCTGAGCGATATCACCGGCCCTTTTTTCGTATGTGGGTACCGGGAGTCGAACTCAGGCCCTCGCGCTTGCCAGGCAGGCACTTATGCCGCTGAGCCATCTCACCGGCCCATTCAAACATTCACTGTATATTTTGATCTCACTTTGTAGTCATGA
This sequence comes from Erethizon dorsatum, assembly GCA_028451465.1. NCBI lineage: Eukaryota > Metazoa > Chordata > Mammalia > Rodentia > Erethizontidae > Erethizon > Erethizon dorsatum. Next base: position 56,408,348 of record CM051830.1, on the reverse strand, counting down.
TATACTTGTAGTAGAATAGTAGAATCATGGCCCAATTTGGGTTGCCAGATTTAGTATAGCATGTCAAGTTAAATTTTACTCTCAAAGAATAATGGATAATTTTCATGTTCCATATATTATACTGTACATGCTTATATTAAAAATTATTTTAAAAAATTATTCATAGTTATCTAAAACTCAAATTGAATGGAACACTTATACTTTTTGAGAAATCTGATGTCATCCTAAACACAGTTCTGACCAATGGAATCTAGTAGAAAGTTTGCTGCAAGTATTTCTGGGAAAGCTTTTGCTTTCCAAATAGAAGGATTCTGTATAACTAGCCTTGCTTTTGCACATTCCCTTTAATAGAGGTGCAGTGGATGGAGGTGTAACATTTTATCACAGGTGTTAACCACCACAACCATTAGGCTGAGAGTCACAAACTGAAAGAGAAAGCTGCTTGAAACCATGTCTCTGAAATAAGTAGCATTACCATTTACTTCATTTTTTTTCTTTTGCAACAAAAATAACTGCCAAATAGTTAAACCACTAAAAGTTATGTTTTCTTGCAGTTTAAGTTTAATGTCATCTTATAAGCTATATATTGCTTGGAGGCTGCATCAAGATTGCTTTACTTATAAAGATCATAAATACATTCAGTGATTGTTTCAGCTGTTACATTGGGAGGACTGGATTTATGCTCAGGAAGCCCTGATTTACATACCTTACCACTCCTCCAGCTACCTCCCAATTATATTCCAGGATGGTACAAAGTATAGAAACTTGATGGAATTACTAGCATAGTTTTAATTTGTTCCAAAAAATCATCACCCCAGAGAGGAGGCTGTAATGATTCCTGTATGGAGGTCAAGGATTAGCATAAAGAGAATTTATAATGAGTCTTCCTGTCTCCCTTCAGAGAGTTAGCATAAAATAAATATGAAAATCTTTATTTTCATGAAATAAAGCATGGTTGCTGATAATTTTCTAATTCAGTATCTTGGGCCTCACAGGCAATGAATGTCATTCTTAGACTCTGGATTTAGACTATCAGTCATGATTTTTGGGATTGTGTTTATCTCTCATCTTTTTCAGTGTCATCTTATAATTTTAAGACACAATAGACAGTCTTAGGACCTACTAATAATGCTGTTAAAAGATTCATGATCATATTCTTTTTTTTTTTTTTTTGTGGGTACCGGGGGGTCGACCTCAGGACCTCATGCGCCAGCAGGCGCCCGTGCCGCTAAGCGATATCGCTGGCCCCTTTTTTGTATGTGGGTACCGGGAGTCGAACTCAGGCCCTCGCTCTTGCCAGGCAGGCGCTTACACCACTGAGCCATCTCACTGGCCGCACGATGATATTCTTGAAAAACTTGCCACAGTTGTCTTCTGGTTATTACTTGGTTGTTGATAAATTCTGGACCCATGTTTTACTCACAGAAAACTCCTAGAAACTGGAATATTTTTCCATTTTCATGGTGTAGGCTTTGTATCTTACCGTGGATTAAAGGAAGAAAAGGACAACCAGTGAGCTTCAATCGTAAACAGTAAGTTTCTAAAAATAAAAAATAAAACAGCAAAAGAAGTTCTAAGCACTAATTTGCTAAGCATTTTAAATATTGTATCCAAACTCCACTTTAAATTATGTTAAAATGATTCTGGAGTTTTCATCTGCTTGGGCCAATATAAAAAATGTGCCATAATTTGGGTGATTATAAATATCAAAAATTTATCTCTCACAATCCTGCAGACTGTGAAGTCCAAGATCAAACCACCGGCAGATGTGGTGTCAGGTGAGGACTTATTTTCTAGTTTAAAAATGGCACCTTCTCTCTGTGTCCTCACAGAGTGATGGGGGTGGGGGGTTTCTCAGTCTTTTTTCATAAAAACAGTCACCCCATCATGACGACTCTACTCCTGTGACCTCATCGCCACCCCAAACCCCACCTAATGCCATCCTGAGCATTTCACACACGGATTTCAGAGGGACATAAACGTCCAGAAGATAGCGGTCAGTACAGCAACCACTCTAGAGACAGTAACATCTTTAATAACGGCAAATCCACATATTGATATTCAGGTTAAATTGGGTACTTAAGCCATTTGTTTCTAAAGAAAGTAGATAATGTGTGACATATTTGGTTATTCAAAGCTATATATGTAGATTTTCAGTGCCTATGAATTAAAAATACGTTGTTTTGAAGTGAAGGGGCTCTAATTTTCTTTGTTACGGTTCTATACACGGCATAAAAGATAAGCTGGGTGTGGTGGGCTGAGAAGTATGCCTGTAAGTCACCTGGCTCTGACCCCCAGGGTTCGTGGATGTTAACTTATATAACAACAGTGACTTGGTAGACAGGGTTACGATGAACCTTGAGATGGCGTATATCCCAGTTTCCCCGGAAGCTGAGGAAATCACAGGGAACCTCTTAACAGAAACACAAGGGGTCAAAGGCACAGAAGGGAACATGAAGGCAAGAGCAGAGAGGGAGTGGAGATGCTGTCCTGCTGGTTTTGAAGCTGTAGGGGCCCTGGGCCAAGCAACAAAACAAAAGCAACTCTGAAAGCTGGAAAAAGCAGAGTGGCTACTCTCCCCTAGAGTCCCCAGCAGAAGGGAGAGGCAGCATCCTGACCCCACAGCTCCTCTCAGGTAAGCCCAGTTCAGACACCGCACCTCCAGAGCTGCTTGATGATAAATGTGTGTCATTTCAGACTACTAAGTGTGTGATAATCTGTTACAGCAGCAGCAGGAAGCTGATATATTAGGTGAAAATTGTTTCTATTATATTAAAGTGTTCCAGGCAAAAAAATGTGTGCTGAGGGACAGAAAGTATATGTGGTGGAAATGAACAACAGGGTGAGTAAGGAAAGGGTCTATGAATGGGACTCAGCCTCAGATATTCATCGCATAAACACTGTAGAACTTGGGAGAAATAAAATGGTAGGGCACTAAACCACAGCATTACGAGCAAAGCCATCTGCTGTAATGCTATAACATAAAGTTTTAAAAACAGACTTCTCCCCAGTAAACATCCTATCATTTTTCAATGCCACGTTCCATTTTTTAGCATACTTAGGTATAGAGTGCGATACAGCTCTTCAGAAATTAGTATTTTTCACCCTAGGAATAGATTTTGAAGTTAACTTCCTCTTATAAGTAATTTTTGGTCTTAATATATGTATATGTTTTTAAATGTGCTTAACTAATCTTGGATTCACTGTTTATTCAGTTAATATCATGCTCATTGTTTTCATGAAGAGTTTTCACTAGTATCTGTCACACTACTGAGTATTAAATCTCTCTCTTTCTCTCTCCCTCTCTCTCTCTCTGTACTGGGTATTAACCCTGGCAACTTTTTATTTAGAGACAGAGTTTCACTAAATCACTAAGTTGTCCAGACTGGACACGAACTTGCAATCCCCTTACCTCAGCTTCCCCAAGTGCTGAAATTAATACCTGTCCAGCAATACTCAGCTGCACTAGCATTTATTTCACTGAGAAAGTCTTCAATGAAAATTAATGTTGTCAATTTACTTTATTTTTCAGAATTTTTAAATCATTTGCTATATTATTACATTTAAGTCCAATAAAAAATGTGGAAGAATCATGCCTATAATCTTTGTTACAATTAATTCTAAAAGTTATCTTGGGAGTTTTCCAAAATTTTTTCTGAATAACTTTCAAGTCAAAGCTTTCTGCCACATAAGTCACTATCAAAGGACAATGGCAAATTTAAATTTCAGAAGTATACCATGGCATCATCAAAATCTTGACATATCTTGAGGCCAAATACATGTGGCATTGGTCATACTGGGATTTTTTTTCTTTTTCCTTTTTTTTGTAGCATTCACGGTGTAGGATTTTCTAATGTACTTTAGTGTGGTTTAATGACATTAAAATCTGAATGTTTTTCCCTTAAGGATACTTTTTATTAATAGATTTACCTCTGTATTTTGTGATACATGAAAAAGGATGACTTTATAGTGTTACTATCATTCTACTTTTGCAAAACTCCAGTATTTGTTTGGATTAGATCATAAATAAGATAGAAAATGTTTATTTCACTGGAGAGAAATAGAGATAGAGAATGTTTATTTCACACGAAACTGTATTTCGTACAGTTTTCAGTTTATACGGCTGTTTCCAAGGCATGGTGACATAGCAGAGAGGCCTGGCAGTGGAGAAACAGCTCATGGATGGCAAGCAGAAAGAGAGAGAGAGAGAGAGAGATTTCCAGTTGTTTCTATTGCTACAACTTACATATCTGAAGAAAACAAGAGTCCTTTTGCTATCATAGTTTTATGAAGCTAATTGAAATGACAGATTATGAAACCAAAATGATATAAAATTGTGAGTGGAAGGAAGTTCTATATTATTGGGAATTTTTTAAACATAGACAGAATTTGTTGTCGGAATGCTGTAAAAGGGAGTTTCTTCAGCTTGCACTGTCGGAATAGGACTTAATGCACCAAATGAGCTATTTTGCATCCTCTCTGCTTTTACATAGATGGCATTTCACTTGTTTACCTAACTTTGAAGAGAAGTTTGACTTTGAAAAGAATGTCAGATCAAGGTATTGCAAGATTTATTTAAGACAAAATCCACAAGTCTGAATCATCTTCGGCATCTCAGATTTGCAAAAGGAAACTTTACCAATGAATTTTGTCTCGTTTCTTTCTGCAAACATTGTTCTAGTGACATTCTTCATCGCGGAGACAATACTCAACGCCTGCGATATTAAAGGAGGAAAAGTTTACTTTAGCTGAGAGTTCATACAGTTTTCAGTTTATAGGGCTGTTTCCAAGGCATGGTGACATGGCAGAGAGGCATGGCAGTGGAGAAACAGCTCATGGATGGCAGCAAGAAGCAGAGAGAAAGAGAGAGAGGGAGAGAGAGAGACCAAGGCATTGGGGGAGGGAGATGACCCTACCAGGCCACTCCCGCAGTAACCCACCTCCTCCAACCAGGCTTCACCTCCCATCATCACATTTAGCCATGAACTCATCAGGACTAGTCCACCGATGAGTATCGTGCACCCCTGTTCCAATCACCTCCCCAAAGCCCTGCCTTTGAGCACATGAGGCCTTGGGGGGGACGTGTAAATATAAACCATAACAGCTTTCAAATCTATCCATTTCTTATACATCACCCACTCTATAAAAATTGGAAAGCTGTTTTCTTGTCTAATTTTAAAAAATTAAAATGAATGTGAATTTCCTCAATTTTCCAATTCCATAGTGTGCGTCACATCTTGTTAGCATCTGCTTAGTACTTCTCTTTGGTCAGTCCCTGCCTAGTACCTGACTCCTTTCACCTCTGGCCATTCTTACTACCTCAGTTTCCCTCATACTCGATGGTCCTAGGGGATTGAGGATTTTTGGCCAGTAAGTCATTCTATCCTGGAGATTCTCTCTTTTTTATTTTTGTTAGAAAATTATTTGCAAAAATTATACTTACCTCTGAACATGATTCTTGCTTCCAGGAGAAACTAAAGCTAGAGGATAGAATGAAGAAGCACAAGGGAGCAGAGGAGAAATGAGTAAAATCCTAAGTGCAGCAAAGAAAACTGGGCAGTGACGTAAGAATACGGGCTACAATGCGAAATTCTGTAAAACAGGCATGATATGGGGCTAAGGGGCCATCACCTATTATTCAATATCATAGACCAACTCCTAATTTCTCTAGGACTGCCTCTGACACGGTGAAAACATTCAAAATCTTTCCTTCTAGTTTTTGTGAATATGCAGTACATTTTGCACATCTATAATCCACTTAACCGTGCAATAGCACACCACAACTTCTCAATCTTTTTTTTTTTTTTTTCCTTTTATGTGGGTACCGGAAACCGAACTCAGGACCTCGCACTTGCCAGGCAGGCGCTTATGCTGCTGAGCTGTATACCGGCCCCAACCTCTCAATCTTAATGGCAATTTATTATGCATTTAAAAATCTTTCCCTACCCCTCCCCATACTATCTGTAGCCCTAGGTAACCGGCATTCCACTCTCAACTTCTTAAGGTACATTTTCATTTCAAAACATCCTATCTTCAATGAAGTGTTTTTGTGTTTTTTATTTTTTTCTTTTCTATTTCCAAACTAAAATCTCTATGTCCTCATAATGGGCAATTTCTTTCAAATTCTGGCTTGGAGAATGTACTTTCTTCTCACGCAATCTCTCCCTCTCCACAGAAGCCGTATCTTCATTAGCTTTACTTGATTCCCTCTTAAAAATGCTTGTTAACATTTTTTAAATATTAAGGGGTGAGGAAATGTTTCTCAGATGTAGTATTATTAGTAAAAGTGGTGTTTTTAAGGTTAAAAATCATCCAAGTTATAAGCATATGAGTTGCTAAATTCTAATAATAATTCACACATTAACAAAAATCAAGGTGATTTCATAGGTGTTTAGTTACTTGTGGCATTCTTGGATTTAAATCACTTCTTGTATAAAATATACAAAATTAATTGTAAATCATTAGCTGTCTTATAAAAATTATTTAGATAAATGTAGTGATATTTGAAATAGTAGTAGATAAACATTTTTTTTTTTTGTGGGTACCGGGGGGTCGACCTCAGGACCTCGTGCGCCAGCAGGCACCCGTGCCACTGAGCGATATCACCAGCCCCTTTTTCGTATGTGGGTTCCGGGAGTCGAACTCGGGCCCTCGTGCTTGCTGGGCAGGCGCTTAAGTCGCTGAGCCATCTCACTGGCCCTAGATAAACATTTTTTAAAATCAGAACTGAATGAATTTGTGTAACAGTGGTTTTATGCCTTTGTGATTATCTTGCTAAAATACAGTTATAATTCTGACAACTCTCAATCTTAAATTCTTAATGGATTTCTGTAGAATGGCACACAAGCACAGTTTTCCTCCTTTTTCCTATCTGACTCAGATGACAAGAGGCATAAAAAAGACGAATGAAAATTTATCTCGATAACAAAAATAAAATAGATACAGGTGTACATATAGGTACACTTCCCATTGCAATAAAAGTAAAGCACAGGTGTGAATTATTAATTCTTATCAATCAATGCCTGCTGATGCACCGCTCACAGAGATGTTGGAACACCGGCTTTTCACAAGTAAAGGAACAGTGAGAGGCAAAGTCAGTGACCGCTTACTTAGAAAAGCAGATTTGTTTCAGTGATAAAACTGCCATCAAAATATCTCCCGAGATTATTTCATCCAGGACATTGTTAAAGAGGCCAAAGTGACTGAGAACATCTATCACCTTTGCAGCTTTGGCAACTGCTTGACAGAAAGGAAGAAAATGGGCAGCTTACAGTTTTTAGCTAAGGCAAAGTGTGTGTTGGAGGGAAGATGAATTTTTTACATCTTGAAAAGCAATGCAAGGTACATGTGTGTTTAAATGTGAGAAGATAATCTAGATCAAACAAGAATTATGTCATCGGCAACAGAACGTGAGGCAGTGAAGATTATGGAGGTGAAAGAGAGTTGATGTAGAATAATTTCACCAGCATTTGCAGAGCAAAATCCACAGGCAGTAACAAGGAAATAGATGTGTCCACTAAATAAATCAATCATAAATGACCACAATAACTTTGGCGTAGTGAAGACTTTCAAAGTTATCTAAAGGAAGCATACATAACAAGGGAAACTCAGCTTTTACTGAGAAATAAAATAAGTACAACATGAATCCTAGGAAAAATAACATAAATCAAGATGAAAAAACTAAAACCAAGCATTGATTTCATCTCTACAAATAAAAATGTGATTTGCTTACCTATTAAAGGAAAAAAGATACTTACATTAGATAAACAAAATCCAACTGCATACTATGTATAGGAAAAATAAAATGAAGTAACTCAGAAAGATGGAAAGTGAAAATATAGACAGAAGGGAAGTAAAAATTAAATTTTTTCTGAGATTAATTATTAATGTCAGAGAATATATATTTCTGGTTTAAAAACCAAATCAAAGACAATGATCTTATGAAATAAATATTTGGCCCACAGTGAAAATTTGGTAAAATAAATAAAAATGCACTAAAATCATAAAGAAAATGTCCAGGTTTCTCTGCCTAGAATTAAAATGGAAAAGAAAATCACCAAAATAACCTTGCTTGTACTGATGTAACTAAAGTATCTCAATGGAGTGCCAAATTTATACTTTTAAATTACTTATAAAATAGTCACAGTGATTTTAAAAACTCAGTAAATTCAAAACAGTAAAAACAGTAAAAAGATTATGCCTCTTTTATTATCTAATAAGGCATCAAATTAGTCAGAAAATAAGATAAGCAAAAATGAATAATTCATGTGCTTATATTACTTCTCTTCTTTTTTCCTTTACTTAGGAACATATGCTTTAATATATAATCTCTTCCAGGATAAATTGTTAAATTAAAAAACAGGACATTATGTAGTGAGTTGTTCATGTTGTAACGTTTGCGATATGTCACAATATATTTTCAAAGGGGAGAATAATTATGCACCTATCCCTGAATATGCATAACTATTTCTAAAATTATGCGTCACATTTGAGTTTTGTGTGGTGTACTTGGAGAAATGGGAAAGTGCGGGGGACACATTTCTTCAGAATTTTTACTATGTGCCCATAAAACTTATTACATATTTAACAAGTTCTAAAGGATTTATAAACTGTCTTTTGAGAGATATTCTCTGTAAGTGCAAACACACAGAAGGCATGCACCGAGTGTTGGCTGTTGTTAACCTCTGCAAGTGGGAGTATATATAACAATGATTTCTCATTTATTTTTTATGGTATTTTTTATTTGCTAACTAATTGTATCACAATTACAATTAAAAAAAACGATTATAAATTTTTTTCCATTTTGGCAAAAAACAAAAAAAAACAAGGTTATACTGAAATGGTCTTTGATCCACTCTTGGAAAATTTCTAAGCATCTTCAGGTAGCATTCAAAGCTCTTACGAGTCCATCCCTTCTGTGTCCCTCCTATTAGTTCCTGCCTGGCTGGTCTCATACCCCTATATTCCGGTAAAGATTCATGGTTCCAAATTCTCACAGTGCATTGATAACTGCATGCCATCTTTCATATTGTGCCTTCTGCAGAGAATGAATGGCTTTTCCTCCAGACTAGCAAAACCCCTTCACTTAGAGAAGTTCATTTAAATGTTATCTCAGTGATATTTACAGGTAAAACTAATTGCTCACTTTTCTGATTTCTTTTATCATGCTAGAATTAAAACCATATATCAGATATGATACTGGTGTGAGTGTGTGTGTGTGCGTGTGTGCGTGTATAGAAAAGACAGAATAGAGAACACAAGACAACAATTGGTCTAAAAAAAGGTTCATGATGAGTCACTTCATTAACAGTATTCATTTTGATAATAATATTACAAGAACTAAAAGAGATGGCTTAAATTTCAGGCTGCATTCACATGAATTTAGAAGAGTGAAAGTTTTACCCAGTGACATAATTTGATTTTGGTCATTCTTTTTAATGACAAAAGATAGCTCATATTGCTTCTACAATAACCTAAGAAAAATTATATTACTTCTTTATTCATTAGCCAATAATAACTTTGTTTGGAATTTTTATGGAATTTCAATTTTGAAGTGTAGTTCCATTAAAATGAACAAAAGTGTATTTCAAAAGAAATATCTGGGTTTTAGTAGGAAGTTGACACGTGAAGGTTATTCAAGATGCCCGAGTTAATCATTTTTGGGTAGGCTCTAGCAGGTTTGTGACAGCAGGCAGAGTATCAAACTCCCGATGTTAAGTTATTTATTACTCTCGTAGTACTAGCTTCATGTGGTCTAAATGCAGGCAGAAATTCAGAATCCAACTTCATGGATAAGTGTGAAACCAGACTCCAGGGATCCCAGAGGAATTAGAACACCAGGAGATTATGGAGAAGAGATTATCAAATAGAGAAGACTGCCCCAGACTATGCATAAACTTTGCCTGCATTCTTTGTTTTCCCAGGAACTGTACGTACACGGCGGATTAGCCGAACCCTTCAAACAGCAATGGACCAATGCTGAAAGAATTGAGCAGACACTCGAACTCCTCCTTCACTGCAGAGGAGAGAGAGTTCAGCAGCTGTGTCTAGCAAAGGCATGACCAACAGAACAAGGCCAGCACCTTCCAGGGGAACTAACAGAGCTCTGAGCCTCTACTGTGTAATACTCACAGTGCCTAGGATACCAGCCCCAGCCCCAAAAGGCAAACTAGCACATTAAATGTGTGAATCCGAAGGGAAATATGATCTTCGGGTAAGAGAAAAAATGATTGTGTCATAACCAAACCTGAAATTACCCAAATGTTGAATTTAGGAAACAAGACCTTCCAAGCAGTTGTTATAAAAGTGTTTTGACTTAAAGATAAGTATTGTCATAAAGAGTAAACACACTGGAAATCTCAGAGAAATGTAAACCATCATAAAAAGTAATGGAAATTCGAAAACTAAAATGTAAGGTTTGTGAAATGAAAAACTCACTCTATGGATTTAAGAGTCCATTAGCAGTGGCAAGAGAGAATGGTAGCTGACCTGGAGGTTGAGCGAGAGAAATGAGCCGATCTGAAGAATGGGCAAAAAGACAGAGGCTTAGAAAAAGTGAGCACAGAGTCAGGCTGTGAGCTGACATCAAGCAGCCAAAAATATGTGCAATTTTAATTACAGTCACAAAACAAAAAAGGCGCTCACACACGCACGTAGGCATGTGTGCAAGGACTTGGTGGGGAGGAATCAAGAACATAAAATACTATAAAATGCAAATGTTTGATCAACTAGGGAATAAGTAGGATTTTCTTATAACATTCCTGTGGTTTTTCCATAAGTTTGAAATTACATACAGATAAGTCACATCAAAAAATGTGTTTCTTTTAAAGTAAAGCATTAAAAATTTGATTCATCTGTATAAAAGTCAATGTCTATGAGCTGTTTGCAATAAGACACTCTAGAAAATTAAATTAGGTCCTCTGAAGTAATGGTTAAAGTTGTGATTAAGGAAAAGTCTAACGTGTGTATAATAATGACGGCAGAGCTAATTATTCACACTTATAATAATCTTAGAGAGAGACTAATCTTTCTATAACTTTATTTCCCAAGACAAAGACTGAAAACAAAACTTAATTAAGGCTTCAAATAGATTCAGAGAAATTAACTGCATTTGCTAATTATTTTATAAGGCAGAAAAGTGTTCCATTGAGTGATAGTAAGTAATTCAATTTCACTGAGTCAGTGGCCTAAAGCCTTTCTTTGTCCAGGGGAGCTGAACCAGCTTCTGAGAGTTTGGCTAATTTCTGAGAGAGTTAACAGTCTGAATTCGGGTCGTGTTGCTCAAGTGTGCTGCAGAGCAGGGTCTTCCTCTCCTGTCGGGGTTTACGGTTTATAGGCACAGAGTCACACCCTCCATCATCGTCCAGACACAACTGAAAAGCACAGGTTAAGTTGTTTTGATACAGAAAAACGATTTTCTTGAAAATAGCCCTTAGAGCTATTTTCTCCGAGGGCGTATTAAAGAAAGTGAAGATCTTTACAGTGTTAAATTAGTAATTTTGCCTAATTATGCAGCCAGGTTTTCAAGAAGATATTTTTATGCCATTATATAAGGTATGTTTAAAATCAAAATGAAGCATAATTTGTAAATTTAAGGGTGAAGAATATAGTGCTAATATCAATATGAATAGAATTGTTAGCTTCACATCACCTGCATCATTATATATGTCAAAATAACAGTCTAAACAGGAGTACACATCAATAATAAAAATAATTTATAATAAATAGGTTCTATTTTTCTACTTTTTCTGTTTTGAATTAAAGAATAATAGCTAAACACAAACTTCCCCTTAAAATGTCAAATTACCCAGAGAATATAAAACAAAGTTTATTGAGTATAGCTTTCCATCTGCTTCATTTTCTTTTTCAGAAATTGCACATTAACGTGTTTTTATTTTTCCATTCCTTTTTAGATTATTACAAACTTTTAACCATGAAAATATGTCTATACACATTTATATATGCTATTTAATCATATAGCTTCTTGACATAAAAACCAAATTTTGCCTAAAAATTGTGCAGTTTTCCTTCTTAGTAACACTTTCCTGTTATCTATGTCCTGATGACCATGCCGTAGTTCATTGTCCATGTGCTTTATTTAAATTACTTCTTAGATGAAATGAAGATTTGGTTTTCCAAAAGATAAACACACATGGTGAAGCCTTCCCTAGACTAAGGAAAAAAAAAAAGAGAGAGAAGATGCAAATAAATAAAATTACAGATAAAAAAATGAGACATTTCAACTGATACCACAGACATGCAAAGGATCATTACAGATAAAAAAAATGAGACATTTTAACTGATACCACAGACATGCAAAGGATCATTTGATATTATGAAAAGCTATATGCCAACAAATAGGAACCCTACAAGAAAAGGAATACATTATTCTATGCATGTACTAAAACTGGACCATGTAGACACAGAAAATCTAATCAGATCAATAATGAGTGGGGAGGTTAGATAAATAATGAAAAGTCTCCCAACAAAGAAAAATCCTAAACTGTGTACTGCTGAGTCCTACCAAATTTAGGAATAAGGAAAATAAGGAAAAAGTAATGCCAATTCTCCTCAAACTATTTCAAAAATCTGAAAGGGGAGAAATTCTCCCAAACTCATTGTAAGAGGCAAGCATCACCCCAATACTGAAACCAGACAAAGACACAAAAAGGAAAGAGGATTATAGGCTAATATTGCTAGTGCCCACAGATGCAAAAATTCTCAGTAAAATAGTAATAAATCAAATCTAACATCATAACAAAAAGATCATTCATCTTGATCAAGTAGGATTGACTCCAAAGACACAAAGATGGTTCAACATATGCAAATCAATAACCTATCACATCAACAAAACAAATAACAGAAATTGTATAATTATCGCAATAGCTGCAGAAAAAAAAAAACTTTGATTAAATTCAACTCCCCTTCATGGTAAAAACTAAACAAATTAGGAAGACTAGGAACATAAAACAAAATCCATATCCAACATCCCAGAGAAAAGAGAAAAGCTGGGCGCTGTTCCTCTCCAATCTGGAGCAAGTCAAGACCATGCATTTGCACCACTCTCATGCAAAGCCTGAACGGGAAGTCTAAATCAGAGCAGTGAGGAGAAAGCATGCAGTATCCAACTAGAAAAGGAGGAAGTCAAGTTATCCTCTTTTGCATATAGTATAATTCCATATACAGGAAAAAAAATCCCTCTAAAATGCTATTAGAACAGATAAACAAAATAAAGTTCCACCATACAAAAACAGCATACGAAAATCAGAAGCATTTTCATGCACCAATAGCAAGATTGCTCTAAAAGAAATAATGAAAGGAATCCTATTCCTAATAGCTAAAAAATAGGAAATACCTGGGAATAAATTTGACCAAGGAAGTAAAACACTTCTGTAATAAAAATGACAAATTCTGATGAAAAAATTGAAAAGAACATGCAAAAAAACTGGAACTATTTATCATGTATATGGCTTGGAATAACTAATGTCACTAAAAATGGCCATTCTATCCAGAGTGATTTCAAAATTCAATGCTATCCCCATCAAAATATCAGTGAAATTCTTCACAGAATGAGAAAAAATCCTAAAATTTGTATGGAAGCACAGAAGACCCCAAAAGACAAAGCAGACTTGAGTAAAAAGAACAAATCTGGTGACACTATGTTGACTGACTTTAAAATATTCTACAAAGCTATAGTTATCAAGACAGCACAGTATTGGCACAAAAACAGACACACAGAGACAATTGAAACACAATACAGTGTGAATGTGAGATAGATTTTTTTATTTGATTAGTACGTTTCCAATTAATGAATTTTACATTCATCTTGGGGAGTGATTACATGTATGTACCACAGCTTGTTTCTTTTTTTTTTTTAATCCCCTTCCCTTCCCTCCCCCTCCTACATCCTCCTCCAATTCCCCTATCCCATTTTTCATTCTTGTTGATATTATTAATTTTAGCCAAATGGGTTTCTATCAAACTGAGAAGCTACTGCACAGCAAAGGAAATACAGACACCACTGACAGAATGGCAAAACATTTTTGCAAACTATCACACGGAGAATCAATACGTAGAATATGTAGAACTTAAACACTTGATACTAAAATTCCACATAACATACTTTAAAATAGGATAGGATATGAACAGACACTTCCCAGAAGAAGAAATTCAAATGACCCACAAATACATGAAAAATACTAAGCCTTACAAGCCATTTGGAAAATACAAATAAAAACTACAATGAGATGACGACTTATCCCACCTAGAATGGCTGTCATCAAAATGACCAAAAAAAAAAAAAAAAAAAGATGGCAAATATGTGGTGAAAAGGGACACTTACTCACTATTTGTGGGAATGTAAATTTGTGTAGCTCCTATGGAGAACAGTATAGAGATTCCTCAAGAAATAAGTAGATCTCCCATATAAACCAATGAAAATCTGATGTACCATATATCCTACTTTGGGGCATGCAAGTAGGCCTAAAGGGAATGATATTAGCATATCAAAGAGACATCCGCATTCTAATTTTTATTCAAAATAGCTGAAATATAATCAACCTAGAAGCCTATCAAAGGCTGAATGGATAAAGAAAATGTAGCACAAAAAATATATAAACACAGAAATATTACTCTGCCATAAAAAATGATATCCTATCATTTGTGGCAAAGTACGTGGAACTGGAGGACTTTAAATATATGGAACTGGAGGATTTTACATTTCAGTGAAATCAATCAGACACAGAAAAACAAATACCGTATGTTCTCTTTCATATATAGATGTTTTAAAGAGTTGATCATAATGTGCAGTAGTGATTACTATACACCAGAGAGAGGTGGGAAGAGGTGGAGAGTAGGAGATGGGAGAACAAGTATTCAAATGCAATTAGGTGGAAGTTTTAATAAGCTCTAGTGTTTATTAAATTATAGTCCCCTTACAGAGGACTTATAATTATTCTGAATTATAGTTCCCTTATAGAATTACTCAATTCAGAAACAAGAAGGAAAACAAAATTGAGGGAAGAAACTCAAGATTATTATAATTTGCATATGTTTAGTAACATCACATACAACATCTAAATAGCTTTCCACATGCCGAAGATTAAAACTAGACCCGTATCTTTCACCATGCGCTAAATTAAAATTGAAAGTGATCAAAGATCTAAACGTTAAAACAGAAACACTAAATCTGCTGGAAGATAGAATAGGTAGAACTCTTTTTCCCTCAATTTTGTTTTCCTTCTTCTTTCTGAATTGAGTAAAATTGGTAGTAATAGTCTTTTGTTATTTTATTGATAAATATTTCTATAGGCTTTTAGTATATTCAATTTATAATAGTTTTGTATTGTAATCAATTAACATAAGAATCATGTTGCCTAATTTCCTACATTGGTGTAGGTAAAGACTTTATGAGCAAAACCCTGATTGCACAGGAACTATCACAAAGAATTAATGACTGGGATCTTATCTTATTAAAAAGCTTTTGCATAGAAAAATAAATCACCAACAGAGTCAAGAGACAACACACAACATACACATAGTGGAAAAAAAAATTTTGGCCAGCTGTTCCTCAGATAAAGGACTAGTATCTAGAATACATAAAGAACTCAAAAAACAAAACAAAACAAAACAAAATTTACCTCCCCCACATTTAAAGACCCAATCCAAAATGGCCATCTGAAATGAATAAAAACTTCTCAGTTGAAGAAGTACAAATGGCAAATAAATATATGAAAAAATATTCAACATCACTTGTCATTTGAGAGATGCAAATTAAAACAACACTGAGATTCCATCTCACTCCAGAAAGAATGGCTATTATCAAGAAATCAAACAATAATGAATGCTGGCAGGGCTGTGGGGAAAAAGGAACCCTTCTGCACTGTTGGTGGGAGTGTAGAAGCCACTGGTGCATCCACTATGGAAATTAGTGTGGAGATTCCTCAAAAAAACTAAAACTAGAGGTTCTATTTGGCCAGCTATTCCCCTTCTTTGTATCTCCCCAAGAGAATTACAAGCATCATACCACAGCAATATGTGCATACTCATGTTTAGAGTAACATAGTGTGTAACAGCTAAATCTTGGAGACAGTCCAAATGCCCATTGGCTGATGAATGGATAAAGAAGATGTGGTTTTTATATATAATGGAGTACTATACTGCCATAAAGAAGGATAAGCTTGAAACATTTCTAGCTAAATGGATGCAGCTTGAGACCTTCTCTTAAGTGAAGTAAATCAGACACACACATCTAAATACTGCATTGTTTCTCTGGAGTGAGAAATCAAAAGTGAAAATAAGGACCAAAATGTATAATAGATATTAGGAAATGGGAAGAAAAATGTTCAAATGAGAAAGGAAACAAGGGAGGGTGAGGGGGAAAGGAAGAAAAGGACAAGAAAAAAAGGAAAATAGAAGGAAAAAGTGGAAACAAAGCTTTTGTAAATAAGAAGAGGAAAAAGGGTTGAAGGGAGTGGATGGGAAAAAAGAAGCAGCAAGTTATATCATGTACAGTTACAAATTCCCTATAATGAATGTTATCATTACATATATCTAAAATGTATGAATAAAAAAACAAAAAGAAGATTTAAATAACAACACTATATATATATATATATATATATATATATATATATATATATATATGAGCAATTAATAGTTAAAAAAGGGTTTTAGGAAAACAAACAAATATATAACACTGGTTGTGTTTTTACTTACCACAATGAAACAGAAAATATATGTGTACTAGTACATCATTTATAACAGAATGTCTGGAAATAAATCTAAATAATGCATGAACATAATTGCATTCATATAACAATTTGAGAAAGTGAAAACGGACTATTCAAAATATATCATAAAAGAAAACACGTGTAATATGACACCATAGATGCCAATCATATAAGTGCATGTGGTTACATACATAAATTGCCATATAACATTGCAGCAATTCAACAGGGTAAGGGTAGTTATGTCTTGTTACCAAGTTTTCAGGTGATTTTTTTACTTTTTTTCTCATATTACTATGTATTTATTTTTCTAACAACTTTTCTTTACTATTTACATAATTAAAAATTAGAACATGGGTATAATACCACTATTAAAAAGCAAAACTCAAAAACGTGCATGGTACTATTTAAATATATTACAATGTTTTTTAAACTAAAAAATTTAACGTGATTAAATTATTAAGATAATCGCCACCTGTTACTTTGTTTCATTTTTGAAAAATGTTCCTATAAAAATAAACTCATGCTACTCATCTTATTTTATAATTGATCAGTTTTAGAAATCATAGTAGAAAATGGACCACAATCTTTTGTAAATTGAAAAATGTGAGTTCATCCATAAGGGAAGAGTTAACATGAGAAATTGTTATTCAGTAGCTGCCACTTAGCTGGCATAATGATCATTTAGGGGGCGTCATTTGTGAGGAATGGATCACTGATGCCTCAGGGTCCTACCAAATAAGAGCAGAGAAAGAAGATAGCCAAGCATGGAATTTGAATAATTTCAACACTAAGAAGGCCTAACCAAATTATATATATAAAATGAGTACAAGATCCTTTTGTAGGAGGAAAATGTCATTTAGTAGTGACTATTTCAGATACAACAAAGTTCACGCTGCCCTGTACAAATCCTGGGGACATACGCTTGCTGAAGATCTTCCAATGCCACAACCTGAGCCACTCCACAAGTGCTCCTGAAGTAGCGGAGAGCCGACGCCGCTCCTGGTTCCTAGTCTTCAACCAACAACTGTTGGAGGGTTGGTATAGAAATACCTAAGCTCCCTTACCTCTTGGGTGAAAAATTCTAAGATATGTGTCCTACATGCTTTCCAGGAGTTTTGCCCTGTGACTTAACCGCATTACCTGGTCTAATAATGTTCATATCATTGGCCCCCTTTGCTTTCCAATATCAGCTCTCCCTTTCCCCACTGTATTTTCCTTCCCACAGCATCAGCATCTCTTGCACTCAAATCATCTACATAAATAACCTGCACTGAAATGTACATCTCAGGATCTTACTCTGAGGAAACCAAAACAGCAAATAGGCCATGAGGAGTTCGTTCAAAACTGTCTGAAAGCTCACAATTTGCAGGCTGTTACTAGATGAAAAGGAGACTTTTTGGATGTCAAATATTAATTCTGGAGTTGAATTATAGTGTAGTTGAGTGAATAAGTGGTAAGGAAGTGGACTCACAAGAAGGGATCTTTTGAAAGTGTAAATAAGTGAAACAAGGAAAATTAATAGATGAACTTTATTTGCAATTCAGAGCTGTGACAAAGTCACTGCCTTTACTGACCTCCCCACCTCAGGTCTCGCATCCCTTTGTCCTGTATGCAAATAAGAAAATGAATTCAGCCTCCAACTAGATTTACAGTGGGTGACTGAGACAGACTTGCACTGACACACTTACACACCAGGAAAATCAGGTGGCTGGGCACAGAGAGTGTAATAGAACGGGCTAGGCCAATATATGAAGACATTTTAAAAGCCTCTAGTTAGAGTGGCGGAACTAGAATGTGGGTCAATTTTAAAGTTTTATGTTAGCAGATAATCTTGTAACAGCAATTATCTTCTAAACTATAGGTGATACAGTTAAACTAAACCCCAATCTGTTTAAAAGAAAAGCTGCAAAAGAATTGAGAGCAGCTCACGCTCGTGATATAAACCAGACATAATAGTGGCAGTGTGCAATTTAAAAAAATGCATTACACATAACACACACACACCTACCATTTTTATTCCTACTAGAAAAGGTAAAGAATATAATAGTTTATCATCAGAGTCTTATCTTAATTCAATAATTTGTATACAGTCAGATATAATATTTGTACTTAAGTAATTCTTAAGTGCCATAATTGGATTATTGTTCTTATAGTGAAGTATCAGACTTGTATGATCAAGCTAAAATCCTTAGTTTATTTTAATTTAAAGTTCATAACTGGAAATGGATGACTGTAGCTGCTGTTAGAGTAGCCAACAGGTGACTACTTTTGCTTTGATTGGACAATAGAAGCCTATCTGCAGTTTACCACCACAGTGGACCCCTCTGTTCATATTTTCTCTGTGTTCTGTCAATTTCGTGATAACCTTAGGAGTGTTCAACACAGTTCCCTGCCTTGTTAGCTGAAGAGTGCATTAGAATCAGATGAAATGATAATCTGGATTTTTAAAAATTTCTTCTTGGGAAATGAGATTAATGAGAGGTTGAAAACTCGAATGTGTCTGAAGAGTAGCAAAGGTCTTTGTCTTATGGCTTCAGAAGTACTTGTAAAGAAATTACCTAACATAGAATAACCCACAATCTTCATAGTGTAGTGGAGGCATTAAAAGCATGGCTTGCTGCTAATTCTGCTTCCATATCACTTTTAAATTGTGTTTCTGGTGACCCTGTTACCTTTCTGATGACTGATACCTTGTGCGGTCCACTGCTATGAAATCCAGTTGGCTTTTCCTTATTCTGTCAGCAGTAAATTGGACTGAATGTTTGGGAAATGATGCTACGTGTTATAGGGGCCTCAGAAGTGAGGAGTCTACTTTATGAAGTACAGTAAAAATAATGTGAGACGAAATAAGCCTTCTCAAGATACAGCTTAAGAAATGCTATCCTTTGAAATCTTCACCCAGGACTTACCTTTTCAGAACTGGTCTATCTGAAAAAGAGCAGTGCAACCTCTTTAGTACTATCTCTTAGAGGCCGGTCATTGCTGACAATCACCCCTGTATAATCAGAAGGATTCTCTAGAGGAAAAGAATGTCTATAATCATGCAGCAGAAGGAAGGAGCAGAAATTTTTTTCCTTCTTGAAATGAATCTCTTCAAGAAAGTTCTGTCTAAATCCTTGAAATAACTAAAGTGGATACTAAAATATTATTTTCAGTAATGCCAAACTCTCTACATACAGGATCGCGTTTTGTCAAAGATGACTAAGTGTAACTTACTGAGAACTTACAGTGGCATGGCTGAAATACAAATGCGAGGACACACTTAGCCTGTTTCAGTCCCGGCTTCTTGTTTGCTTCGATGTTGGGGCTGAGTCAAAGTATTGTACTGGAGACTTCGGTGTGTTCCTGAAGGAGACAGCAGGGACAAAAATGAAGACAGTTGGACAAACGAACAAATTCCAAAGAAAATAGAGTACCGTTGTCATATCTTAGCAGTCACTTGCTTTCAGAGATGCTGTTTACCATGGTTTAATTTAGAAAAGTGTACACCTTATTAAAATATTACCAGTTTAAACAGAAATCTGGAGAATCAATGAGGGATCATACTTAATGGACAACCTAGAGCACCGCATGCTTTATATACTAGCTGATGCCTTCTCTCGGCAGTAACACTCAATCTTAGATTGCTTGAGGAAGAACTATAAAAATGTAAATTACGGGGACCTGATTTGGTCTCATTGCCTTAGCTAAGTTCTAACACTTAAAATATATGGCTGCTAGAGCTAATTAAAACTGGTTAATTTGCATATTCAAGAGCCTTCCCTTAGTACTCTCTTAACTAATATGAGATGACTCCTTGGAAGCTCATGAGGCCATTTAAAGAGGGAACTGGATTGAAATGTGTGCTTTCATTTACAAACATTTCAAATATTTGAAGTGCTATAGCCCAGTTTGAACTCTGTCCTACATCCCTTTCTAGTTCCCTCCCTAAGAAATAAAACACAAGGATTATTTGGTTGAAAATTTGCACAATTTAAATAGAAAATATCTTAACTTAGCATAATAAAATCTTTTGGAATGACTCTATATCCATAAAATGATTCACTCTTAGTTTCTGATTTAAATACAGCAAAAACAGCTTAGAAAATACATTTGCAAATAATCCATAAGAAAGTATCTACCAAAGTAGACTCATAGCAATGTAGAAATAAGAGTGAGATAGTCATATCACTGGACTAATAATTTTTCATTTCGTATCAATACTATTTAGTGTTAATATATTTTGAGGTTATTTTATTTTTCATATAAGTGAAAACTAAGAATAGGTAATATTGAAAGAACAAAATATTATAAATCACAAAATGATACTAGCTAGATACAGTTATATATTACTCATAAAATTTAAACCATATTTAGGTGTACATGACATCTATACAGCAGACAAAGAGCAAACACATGGTTAACTAATATCAGTGCAAGATCTGGCAACAAAATCTAATCTTCTGTAATGTTTAGTTTTTCTTTATAAAAATATATCAGTATTAAAGTTCTTATTTCTATCTTTTGAAAACGTGGAAAACTACTACAAAATGTATTATTTTACAAAGTTAGCATTGGCTTTTATCACATGATGTTATATGGGTCTTACCAGCACCAGCAAAGTATATAGGGACATTCTAGGGCAGTGTCATTATTGAAATAGACGCATGGCCTCACCTGGTACAGGCTTTGCAAGGACTAACATGAAATGTGTAAGAGCTTATATCTACACATGACTTATAAACGGCTACATTAGAGATATGTAATTGAATTTACTTTGATACAGTTCACAGATCAAAGAGAAGTTTAGAATTCTAATGGTTTTCATATCCAACCAACCAAGCCCAAATGTTATAGATAAATGCTTACAGGAAAACGTGACAGTCTTCCTTTGGAGGTTTTAAATTTCATTGCAAGCTCCAGTTCTCAAATATGTTATCCAATGCACCAAGATCTCAAAGTGTAATTAATTCTTATGGTTACCTTTGTCTGGAATGACAAAAATGATCACTTGGATATGGTCGATCAGCGAGCTATTTTCTTCATCCTTTACTATTCTCTATTTTCTTTTCCAACACTATTCCATGTCTAAAACCAAGCACCTGGCTTTTCAAGAAGCACCTGTATATCAATTTCTATTTTTAATTGAGTGTCATAGTGTGTTTTATGTCTGTTGTGGAAATAACGGTGCAAATATGGTTTCAATAGAAACAATTTAAGAATGAGCTGCTCTTAACACTAATTAAAGGTAAATCATTTTTCATGTCCACCTGCCAGAGTTGTGGATTCATAATTCAAAGACATGGCTAGGAAAGTCAACGAATTAGAAAATGTGATGTGTTTTCAAACTAAAGACCAAATATAATCATTGGAGATTGTGAACCCATTATTGTTTTCATAGGATATTGTTACTTTCAGGGAGCAATTCCACTATCAGCCATGTGAAACTTGCCTCTGGAAGCAACATGATTATCTCTTGCTTTTACTTAACCTTGACGAGCCTCCATGACATGGTAGAATTACAGCTGATGACAGAACCCAGCAACTTGAGAACCCCATTTCCATTACACTTTCAGGAAACACTGGTAAAGGAGTTGAGAGTGACTGCTTGGTAGCACTGAGCACTCCAAGCGCCTGACATCAGTAGTGGTTAGACATGAGCAGGTTAGGGTGGTGCTTAGCGTGGTTACCTAAAATAAGTATTTGAAAATAACAAACTTATAAAGGTAACTATTATTAAAATCCTAACTGCTCATACACTCATTTGTAGATTTGAAAACAAGCTATAATTAGCTTGCCAGTAAATTCATTATGAGCAAAACAGAGCCCAGTAAAATTAGGTAACATGTTCAATTCACAGATTAGGAAGTCCTAGAAACAACAAAAAGGGTCTTTCATCTTACCCTGGAGGCATGAACACTTCTACCCACAGAGATGTCATTTGATTGAAAAGCAAGCAATCCTGATGTTACTGTGGAATGGCTGATGTAATCCAGGCTCTTGTGTATGACCAGGAAAGAATTACCAAGTGTACGCGCAGTAGTAAGTAGCAAGCAGCTGCGTTTATTGAAGATCGAGGAAGCTGTGCCCAGGGCAAGTCCATGGCGCCGTAAGATGGGGCATAGATAGGAAAAGGAGCAGCACACAGCAGCAGTGGGAGCAGCAGGGGCAAGGGGATAAAACCAGGCTTTTGGAATTCGAAGGACAGATAGCCGAGTGTAGGTGCCTCCCCCTGAATCTCTCAGTGCGATTGACAGGAATGATTGACAGGGTGTTGAGTCACCTCAGGGGCTGTCAACACACGTTTGTCCCAGACTTTACCGCGATCTTAATTAACGTATGACACTTACCCTTAGTGAGGTGGGAGGACGATGAAAGCGACTGAAGCTTGGGCTGGGAGATCCAAGCATGTGCTCCCGCCAAGAGCATCAGTGATCTCCTGAGGTTGCATTGTTTTATTTTCTACCTGTCTTAGGACAATGGTCGAGGTGGAATGATTGGAGAGCGCTGTTCAAATTTAAATGGATGGAAGGGAGTGTGTTCCTCAGCTCCATTGTCTCTAACTGAATTACCATTGTCGGAAATTATTAGAAAATGCCTCCTTTTATTGAGTTGAAATGTTGTCTAAATGAATGTCTTTTGTTATTAAAGGCTAAAGAATATCACGTTGAGCCTGAACTCAATTAATGAATCTTTTTCTGGTCTGAGATATAGTAGTGTTGGTACTTTATGATATTTCGACTAAAAGTAGAAATTCAATTCAGTGTAATAAATATTAACCATACCTATGTAAAATGACTGTGAAATATGAAGAAGCAATTGAGCTAAGACTCGATAGTAAGAATATAAAAATCTAATTAGTGTTTCTCCTGAAATATTGTCTAATAAACTTTGAAGAAAGTAAAAATTGAGATTGAAAATTTAGCAAAGGTCCATATGTACTATTGGCTAATTTTAGATTTCTAATATAGAGATGTCAAAGAATTCACAGTCTTGTCAAAGAATAAGAATGCCTTATCTTCTAACAAGCCAATTCACCCCAGACAGATGCCATTTGTAAGACTGTTAGATTAAAAATCAGGGGATGATTCTTCCCTAGGCTAAAATAAATTTCTCTACGTATCTTTTACCCTGCATTTCTTAAAGCGCTATTCTATTGGTAATCTCTTCACTCTCTTCAATCAGTACCTCTAATCCTTTCTCCCGCCAAAGAAAAAAATTGCGCTGGCAAAATTAAACAGGTAAGAAAAACCTTACTGGAAACACTTGTAGTAGAAGGGGTCACCCGGAAAGCAGCGTGAAATCCACCAAAATAAAGATCACGAGAGTTTCTATAACTTAGGCTTGGGGGAATGGTAGATCACCTGTGTTTGCCAAGAGGCCTTCAAAGGAAAAATAAACTTTCTTAAGCCTTCAAAAGAGGAGGTAGTTTTAAAACTTGAAGCAAGACCCACCAAAGTAGGGTTCCTTAGGCTCCCAAAAGAGACAAGAAGATCATGACCCCGGTTCACATTTCAAAGGGACTGTCCCTACTTCCTGGAGAAAGAGTCTCCGGTCATAAGACTATCAAGAAGTTTTTTTTTTTTTTTTTTTTTTTTTTTGTGGGTACCGGGGGGTCGACCTCAGGACCTCGCGCGCCAACAGGCGCCCATGCCACTGAGCGATATCACCGGCCCCTTTTCCGTATGTGGGATCCGGGAGTCGAACTCGGGCCCTCGCGCTTGCAAGGCAGGCGCTTACGCCACTGAGCCATCTCACCGGCCCTATCAAGAAGTTTTTAAAAGATTTACATTTCAAAGGGCCAGGAAATGATTTGCAATTTTAAATTTTCTGGTGCAGATTATCTGGGAAAGGGAGGGGGAAGGTCTCTTCCATGAGGCTATCCGGAGGTCGGAGGCCTGGAAGCATAAATTCTGTACTGTCTGAATTTTAATCCAGCTGAGGAAAATGTTGTGGCTGTCTTGGCCACATCAATACTGGCATGTTCATGATGTGACCAGTTTTCTCTCTCTGAGCGCTTGTCCTGAATTGGAGGGAAGAATGAAGCCAATAAGACAGCAGTGGGGAATGGAATTGGGTGTGGTTTATTAGAAGGAACAAAAGGAAAGCTCTTGCTAGTGGAGAGCAGGTTCCAAGAGAGGACACCAAGGGAGGAAGCGGCCCAATCTAGAGGCTTTTAAGCAGTCTTTGGAGCACCAAAGGGGCAGAGAGACGAACCTGTGAACATGGAGGTATGCAGTTGCCACAGGTGCTGCTACTGGGCTTCTTCTCGTCAGCAGATTTTATTAGTCCCTTGTCCTTGTGCTCCAATTTTCTGAGGCTTACTTCCGTTTACTCAGGTCCTGCTCTTCAGTCTACTCGTTTTATGCAGGCCCGTGCCCATTGTCCTTCTGTCTCCTGGTCTCAAAGAGTATAACTTTCTTATAACCACAAAATAAATCACAAAACCTTTTTTGGTGGCTTTGTCCTTATTTTCCTACTCAGTGGTGTTAGGAGAAAAATGGTAGAGTTGAGTGGTGTTCTCTGACAGGGAGGAGTATTCTATCATTAATTGCTTAAAAAAACAAACTTTAGTTGATTGTTTTTCACTTCCCTGCACATACCGCAGTATTACTGTTTGCACATGAGGCAGAAAATATCCACCTTCTCCAATCGGCACCCTTTTATACCACAGATCCTACTTCCCTATTTCTCGCTTTCTCTTCCTAATAAACTTCACAAAGTATTTTTCTATGCTCATCCATTCCTCATCCTTTCACTTCCTAAACTCATTGATGTTGCACTATCCCACTGAATTTCCTTTTCACAGTCACCAGTACTTAGCTTATTTGTGAATCTGATTAGTCTTTCATAGTCCTTATTTTGCATGCTCTTTCAGAAGCATTTCACAGAATTGATGCCTCTGCTTATTTATCTATTTCTGTCCATATCTTACCCACTTTGGTGGGGTTTTTTCTTCTACCAAGTCTTTACATGTCTGTTCCTCTCTCATATTCTCTTTGCTTTTCACTTAAAATGATTTCTGGACAATCTTATCCCTCCCCAGAGTTTTATGTACATACATATTATGATGATGGCAAACTGTCATTCTAACCTTTGTCTTTTTAAAACATCTTCCTCAGCTATTCCAATGAAATCTTTTTTTAATTTTTATTTTTGTGCTAGTACATGTTTGTAGTACATAATGATTGCATTTGTCCTGGGGAGATGGTACATGTGCAGAACACATCACGATTCCTTTTTCTTCCCATTCTCCTCCCTCTAATACAGGTAGTACCCTTGGGGCTGTGGAACCGAGATAGTATAGAAGAAATAAAAACTAGTTAGAAAGGAGACAAGGAAAGTGAGATTTTAAAATTAAGAAAAACTGCAGCTTCAAGACAAGCCATTTTCCCTGCCTGGAAACTCCAAAAAAATTCCTAAAGGTCCTTTTATAATAAACCAATAAATTCAGGCTCTTAACCTGTCCTTTTCACCTATAAATCACACTTCCTCCATTCTCAGGAGGCAGCAGTATCAGTGGGCAACATATCTCAACTTCAAATCCACGTAGATGGTTTGCACTGTAACCTGCAGACAGTGAGGATACACATCCTAGGTCCCCGTCTTGAAGACCCCCTTCAATGTCCCCCACTCTGGCTTGTAATGTGTCTTATCTCTCTGAGTATCTGCACTCCATTCTTTGAGTGCATCCTAAAATGAACCCTTCTCATGTGTCTTTTACTGATATGCCCTGAAAATTCTTTTTCACTAATGGGAGTCAGTGAACCTACAAATTTGCTTTTAAAAGGTTGAGATAGATTCCTTATCTCAGCCTGGGGGACCTCTGGGACCCAGTGAGGTGACAACACCACTCCCCCTCCATCCACTAAATTTGGCCAACACCTCAGGGCCAACCCTCCTTCCACTGTCCTAAGAGAAGCAGAAGTAAGAATAACAAAACCCCCCAAAATCTCTAAAGCTCCAGGCTAGAGCAAAGGCATGTTAGCTTCAGTGGCTGACCAAAAGTAGCCTTTTCCCAACCAAATGTCAGTAACGGTTTATTCATGTAATCTCATGTCATGCATGTAATTAAAACAGAGTGAATCGTGGGAGAGTGGGGCATACTGGATGCCCCTGAGTTGACTCAGCACTCTGTCAATCATATCCATCAATCATCCAGAGAGATCCAGTGAGAAATGCCCAAAGCAGGGCACGCATCTTTTCAATCCAAAATGCTGATTTATCTTTCTTCTTCCCCCTCCCACCAGCCCACCATCCCGGCAATACTTTTCCCCATTCACACATCCTTCGGTTTTTGCTGACACAAACCCACATGGCCTGAACACAACTTCAATAAATGTAGCTGCTTTTTTCCTTTACCATTAGGTGCTGTCTTAGTTCCTCTTCTCATTGCTGAGACAATATACCCAACACTCACAAGATAAAGAGGGAGAGGTTTCTTTTAAATCACAGTTCGTAGAAGTTTCAATCCATACTCTGCTGGCTCCAATGCGGGGCAGCATGGCAGTGGGACGGGGCAGAGGAGAAACAGTTCATGGCAGGGCCAGCAGGAGGCATCAAGCCCTCAAGGGAGGAGGAGGGACATAGACAGATCTGGAACACGCTCACAGTGACCCACCTCTTCCCACGAGATTTCACCTACCAACATACATGTCCAGCTGTAAACCCATCCGTGGGCTAATCCAGTATCGCTAAATCCCATGACCCTGTATTGTACATCAATGATTCAGACACTTCCAAAAGCATTATCTATGAGTACACAGGCTTGGGGGAACATCTAGATATAAGCCATAATGGGTATACCCTTGTAATTCTTTGCTCAATGTACACAAGACTAGAATCTCTCTCTTGGACCCATCACACACTGTAACAGTTCCATCTCTTAAAATCAACAACACAGAATGAAAACACTTATTTTTAATTCTGTTTTTTCATGATATTTCTCCTCTTAACTCCTGCTACATATAATTAGTACAACAGAAACATTGATATCACATCCAAAGTGTTTTGTCTTGTGAATTCATCCACTTCCTATGCCTTTCACATTATTTTCTCACAAATTCAGGCCACCACATATGACATAAATTATCGCAGTCTCCTGAACCAACATTTCTGTGTAGTCAGTGAAATTTGTCCTTTTATTCAAGGTGACATCCTATTCTCACACACTTCCCAGAACAAAATAATAATTTCATAAATATTTATTAGCTAAGTGAATAAAAGAATGAAAGTAAATCCATTTTTTCGTTGCTTTTTCATCAAAGGAAACAGGTTTTTAATCTTCAATATTGCATGACTTCCATTTAGAAAACCAAGGCTATATTCCATATTACTGACCAGCTAAGCTGTAACTATGTGCTCTATCAAGTACACACTTTTTGTGTCACATTTGACCAAGATGCCAGGACGGGGAAAAATTTAGGAGCCTTCTCATCCCCACTAGCAAGTAGATCTGAGACACGCTATGCTTTGTTTAATGCATCTGTGTATGACTGGTATACCGCCTACGGCCTAGGGAAATGAAGCAACGACCACTTTCCTGTCTTTGTTAATCCTGCGAGTTGGCTGAGGTTGGCAGGGCGGTTCTCTTTCCCAAGATAGCGGTCCAGGCGCAGCCTTCAGAGGGTTCTGCGTACCAGCACCTCACTCATACGGCTGACATTTGATGCCAGCTCTTTTCTAGAAGCGCAGTGGGCTTTCCTGGGTCTACTCGCACTTCTCATCACGGGAGGTGTGTTCCCTGGGCCTAGGCTCACACCTGGCCTTGCACGGGTTATCTCCGTGTTGTACAGCAGGCCACAGAGCCAGCGTGGACTCCAGAGAACGGGATCGTTCAGTTCACTTGCACTGATCCTCGAGTTCGTCCTTCGGACGGGACCACAGTGCAGGGACGACTGCAGCTGTGTAGTGAAGTTTCAAATCAGACGGTGTCCGTACTCCAACCCCGATCTGCTTTATTGAAATTGTTCGGGCTATTCTGAATCCCTTGCATTAAAAACAAACACACACACAAACAAAAAACCAAATGGAAATCTCAGATTTGATAAATACAAATACTAAAATGAGAAAAGTGCTGGTCAGTTTGGGGGTAGGGGCACTGGAGTTTTTAAAGGAATTGTGATGAATTTATACATCAATTTGCGGGAAAATGTCCATTTTCTCAAATTTTTGACCTATGAACTTGCAATATTTTCCATAACTTTAAATCTTTAATTTCTTTAAATGATATTTATAATTTTCAGTGTACAGGCTCTATACTTCTTTTGCTAAATTTATTAATGACTATTTTATCAATTTTATATTATTAAAATAATTTAAAATTAAATCCTTATTAATTTCTAATGCACATATTTGATTTTTATGTATTAGTCTTTTAGACTAAAAACCTACTGAATGCATGCATTTCTTAAGCCCAGCAGTTTTATTGTGTGTGGATACTTTGGGATTTCCTATAAAACTAGAGATAAGTTTTTTATATTTTGGAATT
This sequence comes from Erethizon dorsatum, assembly GCA_028451465.1. Taxonomy (NCBI): domain Eukaryota; kingdom Metazoa; phylum Chordata; class Mammalia; order Rodentia; family Erethizontidae; genus Erethizon; species Erethizon dorsatum. The sequence goes on along the minus strand of CM051830.1, from coordinate 56,379,149 downwards.
TTTTTTGCCAAATTTTTTCCCTAGAATCTGCAGCATCAGGTTGAATAGAATGGTAAGAGTACACGCCTTTGTTTTTATACTTATTTTAGTGAGAAAGCTTCCATTTTTTTGTCATTCAGAGTGATACATTAACTATAGGTTTTTCATAGATGTTCTTTATCAGGTTGAGGAAGATTCCTCTAATTCCAGATTTTTGTATTTTTTCCCAGAATGACATAGTAAGTTTTATCAAGTTTTCTTTTTTAATCTATTGATAGGATTTCTTCTTTATTGTTTAGTATAGTATATTGTGTGGCTTGATTTTTGGGAGTTTAAACAACTCGGCATCCTTGGGACAAATCTCACTTGTTTATAATGTTTAATCCTTGTTTGATGTTCCTCAGTTTGATTTTCTAGTATTTTGTTGAGGATTTTTACATCAAAATCTATAAGGGATGCTACTGTGTAGTTTTCTTTCCTGTTATTCTCTGATTTTGACATCAAAAGATTCAAGTGTTGCTTATCTGAGAACTTCTTTGTTTTCCTTTCATTTTTGAGGGATAGTTTTGCAAAAATATACAAGTCTCAGTTAAGACTTTTTACTTCTTGCACTTAGAATAAATAATCTTGCTGCATTCTAGTTTCCGTTGTTTCTAAAATAAAGGCAGTTATTAATCTCACTAGGGTTCCCTTGTACATGAGGAGTCATTTTTTGCCTGCTGGTTTAAAATTTTTTCTTTGCTTTTGTCCTCTAGTATTTTTACTTTGATAGGTGTGAGTCTTTTGTATTTATCTTACTTGGAGTTCACTGAGCTTCTTAAATGTATAAATTAAAGTTTTCTGTAAATTTTGGCTCTTTTCCTTTCTCTTTCTCATAATCCCGTTGCATATTGTTAGTGTACTTGTATCCCACATTTCTCTAAGATTCTGTTCATTTTACTTTATTCTTTTTCTGTGTTCCTCAGAATGTATAATTTCTGTTTATCATGTGCTGTACTGATTCATTCTTATGCCAGTTCAAATCTACTATCTAGTCAGTCTAATGAATTTCTCATTTTAGTATTTGTATTCGTCAACTCCAAGACTTCCATTTCGTTCTTTTTAAAAAATAATTTATCTCTTCCTTGATATATTAAGTCAATACATTACACCAACTCTGGGTATTGATTACCCCAAGCCTATTAAATAATAATGAAGTTTGGTTGGTTATTTATTTATTTGATTAGTGACCTGAATGAACTAACTCTGTGTAGTTAATTTCCCTTGTGGTATGCAGCATCTAATATTCTTATTCAGAATTATTTTCCTGCTTATATTTTTAAGCTGCCTTGCTTGTGGTCTCAAGGGCATCAGCAAGAATGATTTATTGGTTAAAGGTTGTGCTTAAACTGTTAGTTAGATGTTTATTCTTTACATGAGGATGTGTGTGTGGGTAGGAAGCTGATACCATAGGTCAGAGAATTTGCAAATTTGCTACACATTCAGCCAGGAACTAATAGTTTATATTTTATTCCTCTACTCTATCCTAAAAAGGCACAGCTTGGAGCATCTATATAGTCATCCAAATTTCCAGAGAGAGGTACAGTGATTTAAACCTTACTCCCTGGGACTTCCCCTGGTTCTGAATGTTCTTTTTCAGGCAGGGTTTGATCAACAATGCACTCAACCTCTTCATTGTTCCAGCCCTTTTTGTTGCTCTGTGTGTCTTGGAGATTGTCATGGAGACTGTACCATGTCCTTTTCCGGACGCTGCAAAGTGAATTAGTGCCCCTGTACAACCTTCTCCATCCATAATTATTACTGAGGAGAGTTCTTTTTGGCTGAGGATTTTCCCCATTTTCTCTGTCAGATTCCTGATTGCATTGCATATGGAGATAGGAGTGCCCTCTTGATTATCGTCCACCACAGTCTCCATGCTTCTCACTCTCTTCATCGTCTTCCTAGGTGTGGAATTCTTCACATACTGTTCTGCATAAAATCAGTGCCCTCGGTTTTGCTGCAGGGGTCTTAGTCCTCAAGGCCAGCTTTTCCCTCAGGCACAGCTTTTTCATCACTGTGCAGGACCAGGTTATGAATAAGGTAGCCCAAGTTTCCTAGAGTGAAAGCCCGGTCAACAGATGGGTGCCAGAATGGCTTAGCCTCATTACTGTAAAATCTGCTTGATATTGAAGCTGCCACAGCTTGTATTTCTATGTCTACTGTATCTGACCATTTCAGACATTTTTGCCGCTCTGTCTACATTGAAATTGACATTTAGTGTTTCATACAATACATCTTACACCTGAGACATCTTACTATCTGAAGTCAGCGAGACGTACTGCCCTCGGTTTCCTCTGTGGCCCTCTCAATCTTTGCAGCCTGCTAAAGGGGTCGTAAGAGACCTTACTTCCTTTACATTGTCATCATTTGCTTCCGGTGATTTGCTTCTGGTTAATTGTGGTATCTAGGCACAAAATGATTCCCTAGGCGGAAGAGGAATTGAAGTTACGTCTTCAGGTTATTTATAGTTACAGAAAGACTTGCCATCAATAAAGGAATATTTTATTTTAGGTTAAGTTAATAAGATGGCCCTCTTTATTTGTCATGATAATAATCTTCTAGAACTAAGTATTTTAAATAATTTTCATCTGATATAATAAGGGTTCATATTATACTATTTCATAATCATAGACAAATTTTTGTTTTGGCTTTAGAATGAAGAAATCCATCAAGTTTATTGGGTACTAAAAAACTTTGAATACAACCAAAATATCTTTTAGGTTATCACCAGAAATATTTTTATCCTGCATGAGTATATGACATAAATTACTCTCACTCCATTTTAGAAGTAGTGATGTGTTAAATACTCTGGAACCTCTGATAGATATAGATTACATACAATTTGGGTCACAGATGCTTTTTCTCAACTAAATCCAAGATTACTGTATATTGATTTCAGTTTTCTCAATTATTTTTCCATGAGAAACAAGCAGGAAAAAATTACTTAAAATTTATTCCTTTTTCATGCCAAAAGTTAGTTTGAAACTAAAGTTAGTTTGAATATCAGATCTTACTGGTATTTTGATATTATCTTGAAAAAATATTCAATTTAATGTTATCCTATATAGCTGACAAAATTTCTGCATTCCTAACGGCCTAATTGATTAAGATCTGTGCACCTTGCAACTAAGGAAAAAAGTTTAGTGTATTTACAAGGATTGGAATCCATCCCTTAGAAAAATGGGGACATATGAAACAATTCTGATAACAAGAAATCACCTCTTTAGGTCTTTTTGTAATTTTTTGAATAACTGGGCCAGTATTTTAGAACATGTGTGACTGACTAAAATTTGTGGGAAAGTTAGCGACATTTTCATAGGCTTGTGATTGTATAAATTCCATGTGGGCAAATAACAAGTATCCAAATGTACACTTACAATTGACATTTTAAGGGAATTTCAGCTACTCAGGACAACTTAGTTTGAAAGTTTTTTTAAAATGTCACTTGTGGGCCAGTGAGATGGCTCAGCGGTGTGCGCGCCTGCCCGACAAGCGCGAGGGCCTGAGTTCGACTCCCGGAACCCACATACGAAAAAAGGGCCGGTGATATCACTCAGCGGCATGGGCGCCTGCTGGCGTGCAAGGTCCTAAGGTCGACCCCCGGTACCCACACACACAAAAAAATAATAAAAAAAATAAAGTGTCACTTGTAAATATTAGTGACTTTTTCTTCAGACTGGATATCTAATTAATTTTATTAATTTTTTAACTCAAATGTATTTTATTAATAAAAATACTTGGCATATACAAAGTATTGTTAACATTATTTTATTAACATTATTAATATTGTTTTAATATCATATTAACATTTTTATTAACATTAATACTTTGTATACACAAAAATGAAATTTACATTCAATTTTTGTTTAATAAAGTTCTAACTTCATTCAAAAAAAGGAAAATTATAAGAAAAGATAATCACTATAGGTATTCAATTCATTCAAAAATACCTATTATGTGCTAGGAACTATTATAAGTCAGGAAAACAGCTCTGAAAGAGACAAAAATATCAATTTTAACTTCATAATTTAGCTTCTTAAATTTTGTACCCTGGCAGTCTTAATATTACATAGCCAAGACAGAAGATTAAAGCATAACATTCCACACTTTGTCAAGAGAAATCCCTAAATAATAGTTAGACTCCTGAAAAAAGGAGAAACAAAATTGACAATGAATATGATTTGATTTGATAACACAGAGAGTGGGATTTTATATAGTCAGTGAGACTTAGCCCTAACAATGTTTTGATTCTTGGTGTTAGGAAGATATTTTCTTCTCCAAGGATGAAACCATAGTTGTTCCAGTAAGAAACCACTCTCCTTTTCTCTGAGTAGCTCTTGGCAGTCAATGATCCCAAACAGACTAAGGCCCAGTTTCTCAGTTAACGTGTTTGGTGGAGAAAGGGAGAAACTTGGGCCGTACTCAGTGAAATATGAGAATTAAAGGGGTGGGTCCCCATCTGACAGAAAGAACTAGTTTATGGGAAGATGAGGAAATGTCTTAACCCTGGAGATCCCCGGCCATAAATGATAAAGCACAGATGGAGAACATTACTTAGGAATGTATTTACCACGAAACTGACAAAGCTCACCAGTCACAACTCTTCCATTCGCAAGGATTCCTTCCCGGAAGGTACCCTATTAATGTATCTGATCAGTCATGAGTTTCTGTAAAATTACAAAGGCAATTTATTAGTTAAAATAGTTTTCTCTACCCTGCTTCTTGGGTGGTGTTGGTGTGGCTGCAGGCACTTTGCAGATCCAATAAGGGGAAAATGATTCTGGATATATTCAGTTACAGTTTAAGGGGATATAATTTTACAATCTGTGAACACATCCCCATTTAATTAAATGACTGCTGGATGTCTCGGTGTAGAAATGATTTCCCCTCACACAGGGACTCCCACACAGCCAGACAGACCCCTGTGATGGTACCGTACTGGGCCAAGCACAAATAGGAAGAGGAGGAGAAACAGGGTTTGAAAATGCTTGGAGCTCCAAGCTGATCTGGAGGAGGTCTTCCAAATATCACAGCTCATATAGGAAAGTACTTTTATAATAATTATAAGTATTTGTTTGATACTACCAAAATGGGCTATTAAGCTAACACTAATTGTCCACCAGGAATTATATAATCAATATTTTTAAAAACAATTTGTGGTCAATTATAGTATAGAAAAATATTAATTGTTTCAATGTATTTTTACCTTATGAACAAGTTATCAAAGTCTACAGCCAACTAAAGGCAGAAATTATAAGATCTTATTATGGGTATAGAAGAGGCAGTTAAATAACAAAAATATTGCAGTGTTTTTTTTGGATTTTTGTGATGGCTTTGGTATTGGCCAATTTTTTCATATTTGTAATTTTAAAAAATGTGAAATGTTTTATTATCCTAAACAAACATTCAGTTTTGTACTTAATCTTCTGTTCTTTTGCTTAAGTAAGTTATTAGAAATTATGTGAGTTTCATTCTCCATAACAGCTACATCCGCTACTCCCCAAGCATCATCCGCAGTATCCAACCCATCCTCCACGGGGACCAGCTCCCTCCCACTCAGCTGCTGATATTCCAAACCAGAAGTCCTGAGGTAAGAGCGAAGATGACTTCAGGACAGAAATAACCCATTTTCTGCTGCAATCACTAAATGGAGAAGACAAATACTATGAGTCCTTTTTCTCAAGAGCCAGGACTGTGTCATTAACTAGGGTGGATATGCAGAGTCACCTTTGATGTTCACTATTAAAATTTACCCTGTCCAAAACATAGTTATTTCTATTTTTTAAAAAAAGTTTAATTTATGTGAATAAGCTAATTTCCTTATTATTAACTGCGTATGCCTTCCCTTAACTGTGCTGCCTCATTTAGAACTCATTTGACAGTGCATAGCAAAGGTTCCCTTTATTAAGGAAAGGTAATTTATAGTTATTTGTTTGTATTTGCTTAATATTAAATCCCCCTCAAAAAATAAGCAAAATAAGGGAGATTTTTTTCAAAGCCTTCTTGGAAAAACTCATTTTTCTACTTTTTTTACAGTGTGCCTCATATTTCATTGAAGAAAAAGGTAATAAAGACAGTGCTTGTAGAAATTACTTGTGCACCTCTTTTATATATGGCTTTCTGTCTTACTTTTCAATTATAAATCAAAGAGGCTAAATTCTCCAATTCAAATGTAAACTAATTGAGGACAGATAAAACATCTGAACTCTTGGAAATAAAAACAGCTAAGAAATATTTGTTATCTGAGCATAATTTGATTGTTGCCATTGTGCAGTTGGATCCAGGATAATAAGATAATAATTAGTTTTTGATTACTCAGTGCTAATTACATATTTATATTTGACTTGAGAAAATATTTGTTTCTTTGCTTTATTAAATGACATCTCTTTTATCACTTGAATATCTATTCTTCTTTGGAAACTGTCTCAAATTTAAGGATTTGGTACTGTTTTTATTATTTCATGATTTAACATTATAAAATAGATGAATATTTTTAAAAAGATAATATAAAAACATTCTAATAAATATAATCCCATATCTTTCCACTATAATTCTTACCAAAAGAAGTGAAATCTTTATATTTTTTGTAAAACATTATTTAAAAATACACTAAAGTATAACTCCATAAACAAATTTTACTTAGATATAGTGTTGATAGCATGTTGCAAAATAACAGTGTAATCTATATAAGAAAATTTAAAAACTAACCTTAATATTGGTTAACAGAAATAAATTATATTCCTATATATGTGTGTATAATGTGATATTCCTGTAACACAGCCCTATTTTAGCTACATATTATGCCAAGAATTAAATAGATCAGATTGATAATTTGTTCTTCAGAAATTTTCTTGGGCCCGTGAGATGGCTCAGCGGCTTAAGTGCCTGCCCGGCAAGTGCAAGGGCCTGAGTTCGACTCCCGGATCCCACATACGAAAAAGGGGCCGGTGATATCGCTCAGCGGCACGGGCGCCTGTTGGCGCACGAGGTCCTGAGGTCGACCCCCCAGTACCCACAAAAAAAAAAAAAAAAGAAATTTTCTGAACTAAAATGTCATAATGGGCACAAATTTGTACTATATGCATTAACAATCAATTGACCCGTAAGCCACACAAGGCTGGTATAATAGCACAGAGGAATTCAAATGATAGGGAAATGTATTTAATAATATCTGATGTTTATAAAATTTATTTTATAATATCTAATGTTTCCAATTGATAATTCTTTTGTATGTTTTTAGAGATTGAGATTACTCAATCTGCGATTGAGTAAAGGGCAGAAAAATAGAAGGACAGCTTTTGTTATGTGTTTATTTATCGATTTCAATGTTGTAACCGAATAGTTACAATCATCTAAACATCAAAGTCCAAACTCCTTGTCCTGGAAATCAAAGTTTTTCGTTTTGTCTTTTACGTTGCTTCCTGTTTCCTTTTCTCCTATCGGCCTTTCAAACCTTTCTTTGCTTTAACAAAACCTTCGCCTCATACTGAAAATGTGCTCTGTCACCCCTCTGTTTTGCAATTCCATTGGAAAGAGGGGGAAAGGGAAATATAAACCAAAATAGCATAAAGTGCCCTTTTTCTAACTTCCTCACTCAAAAACTGAGGAGAAGTGATTTAGCTTAGTCCTCTCCGTGAGGACCGGGGTAAGAGGTCAGGCCCCTATACCCACCCCTCTCGATTACCCACATAAACTCTGCGTCTTTCCTTCCACCTTGGTTTCTTGCCCTCAAGAGTTCCAAGACCATGTCACCTCACGTGAATCTCTCTTTGCCTTCTGAAACTTTTCAGCTCTACAGTCACTTACTGCATTGCTTCTAAATGTTTCTTACTGTTTCATGCTTCTCCACGTTTGAAACATTCAAATATTCTGCACTCTGACAACCCCTTCTTGTATTTATTTAAAATCATTTTATCTTCCCTAGCTACATTATTTTATCTTCAGTGATTTCTCCAGATTGCCTTTTTCTTAAACTTCTTTCACAACATGTACCACCTACCAAAGTCATTTTTGAAAGACTGTTGTTTTGGTTTTTTTTTTTTTTCTGGCTCTAAATGAATGGGTTAAATTGAACTAATTACATTCATATGAACACTGTGCTTTAATATTCCTTCATTTTATTTAGTCTATGAGAAAAAGACACTTCTTTCCTTTTCAATTTGACCAATTCATCTCCACACAATAGGTTCTAAATAATAGAAATTTCATCTTATATAATCCTCATCTTCCCCCGTGTTTTCTCTACTAGTTTAGCTCATTATTTTTCACTTTCTAGGTATTTTCTTGTGCCTACTCTCTTACCACTCTTACCCCTCCCACCAACAAATTCATTTTCTACATTGCTGCCAGAGTGATATTTCTTTTTTTTTTTTTTCTTTCGGTATCAGGAGTAGAACTCAGGACCTCGTACTTGCCGGGCAGGAGTTGTGCCACTGAGCTATAGCCCCGGCCCCAGAGTGATATTTCTTATAGGTAAGTTTTGATCAAATTTTTCAGTGTCTTCTCTCTTACTTTGTTCACAGTCCAACTATTGTATCATCACTCATCGAGCCTATCACAAGTAGCGCTCATCATTCAGCTGTCCTCCAGCTGCACTGAACAACTTGCAGTTCTGCTGTGCCTCGCATGGCCTTTATGATAACAATAGTAATCACAAGAACTTTTATTATTACTATTAATGTGTGTGTGCATGTTGTCTTCTCTCTCTGAAATGCCTTCTCCCAAGCTCTCCTGGGAAAGTTCTCAAAGTTTGCCTGGTGTAGAACATTTACTCCGGCAATCCATTTTCCAACTCCTGCCCATGAGTTCAAATCCTACACCCTTGCTGTGCTCTGTGGCATTACGTTCACCTTTTGCATGTCGTCTGCGTAGTGGAGGTAGAGATAGCCCTCTTCCTCTGAGAGATCACACTAAATTTAGACACAATTATTTTGCCAAATTAGTTTACTGATAAACATGAAGTGACACCAGTCATTTTCTTCTGGATTTGTTTTTGCATCTCATCTAAAAAATAGTCAAAAATCAAAAATTGTCAAAAATCTGCCTTTATGTCAGGCAAAGTGAAACAGCATTTTTTATAAAGCATATGCTCTGATGCTATATTCACTTTAAATGATTGGTTTGTTTTATTAAGCTGTAGGTATTCCTGGACAAAGTATTTGGTACTATCAATCCAATTCGGTGCATAAAAGATTTGACTGGTGTCTACCATCTGCTGTAAGTGGTTGGCCATAGAGCCTCCCCAAAAATGGTGTGTTAAATGAGTTTAGGGATTTGGTTACAGACACAGAAAAATCCTCATCATCCAACTTATTCTTGCTCTTTTATTCATTCATTCATTCATTCATTCATTTTCTTTCTTTCCCTCGGGGTATGGTTGTTAAGTATCCAGTAGACTGTTAAGCACTGTGTTCATTTATGGCTAAATGCTGGTTACACAAAATAGTTATGTCTATACCAGTTTGACACTTAGAGCTTTTAATCTTGCCTTTTCAGGTGGAAATACAAAGTGCCAACAAAATCATATTCCAGATAATGAGAAAATAAACACTTCTGATTTAATATAACCATTTAGAGGTGTATGATAGATAAAGATGTCCTAACTTGTGTGGACCTTTGGCTGGACCTAGAAGTAAAATTTACATTATGGTTTTGCATAGCTTTCCATTTTGTCTCTACATAGATGATTAGCAGATCAGGGCTTTTTAAATGATACATACCCGCCTTACGGCAGAAAGAAACATTTCAGTTATTAACAGTCTGCTAGGTGAGAAAAATCAAAGCCATTTTCTGTTTGGAAATGAAGGAAGACAATGACCATTTTTGAATACTTGTCAGAAGTAGATCAGTGTACATGCCATTCTAAGATGCTATTTCATTTAATGCACCTGACTTGTTATTTAAATTATGGACAATGATTCAAATATTCAGAAAATCCATTTCCAAGGGCACAGATCCAATAAATGCCAGTGCTAGAATTATAATGCTGTACGTTATTGTCTATACTACTAAGTTGCTACAACAAATAGCACTTGAACAGCCCTTCATTTGACCAAAAAGGCAACAGAATTGAACTACTCCTAGCTAAAGAAGTATCTACAGGGTAGGAAAACAGGCATTAGAGCAAGAAAGCTTATTATATTCTATAATTATCAAAATAATAGAACATGAGCAAGAGTCAGTATAAATATCTCAACCTTTGGTAGATCAGACAATTGAAAAGGAACTGCACTTTTGTGATGAATAGGTAAATCACCTAATGGATACATCAACAGGGAACAGTCTATAGATGGAGAAATACATTCGTCTGATAGATTTTCAAGACAAGTTGTCAGGGAGGATTACTTAAGAAAGTTACATTGCCTTAGATGAATCAGAGTCAAGATGTAATCCTCATAGTACCTGAATTCTTTTGTAAGAATTTAAACTTTCATACCTATACATAAAGGTTGCCCTTTCTGCCTTATAAAAGAGACAAACTGGAATAAGACCAACTAACATAGTTTTCTATGTTAGCAAAATGTCCTGTGATACCCTTAAGCTGAACCTAATCTACAATTAATAGAGCCATTTTCTCTTAGAAGCTCTAGGGCTGACTTTCCTGGTTTTCATATTTGTATATAACTATTTCTTAAAATATTTTTAGACTTCAACAAATTTTTACTTATTCTAGGAGAAAGATATTCGTGAGGACCATATAGTCAGAAGGCCCCTGCAGCCCTTCCTTGATTTATTCACTCAAATATATTTGCACAGTTTTGTGCCAGGAGCATAGCAGCATACATAACAGACACAGGCCCTGTCTTCGTAATGCGGCAATATGAGGGGGAAACCAACTTTACAATTGAAGTTCTACAAATGCTTTACAGATAATGTACCATTTCAGAGTCCAAGATCATTGATCCAAAATATCTATGGGCATAATAAATTTTCACAGAAGATGGATTCATTTTCTGCTGGTCTTTTAAGAGGAGACTGATAGTAAAGGGAATACAATAATGTTTGTTTTGCAGGTTGTGTGATGTTGCTATTTGAAGAACTTATGGAGAATGTAGAACTGTTTGTTTATCCTCCATGCCAAGCAGCTCTCAGTCTGGCTTTACTGATGTCTGTTCCTACCACGATCTAGTAACGGCATCTGGATTTTCTGCGGGGAATTGTGATTCCTCCATCGTACACAGATTTGGAGTCTGCCAATCCAGGTGCCCTGTCCTCCTTTTGCCAAGAAATAGGCCAGGGACAATTGAAGTCTTTTTCTGAACATTTTAATCTTGAACTGAAGGGTGTAAAAGTGCAGATTAATAATAACTGATTTGCCACTGACGAGACCCTAAAGAAACAGCCCACTTATCCACAGCTCTGCTCTCTGCATTTTCTTTAGCCAAACCCTGCTTGGGCGCTGTGTATACAGTGGTGAACAAAACACGTGTCCTCTTTGCTCTCACCATGCTTAAAGTGTAGTAAGGGTGGCAAACACCCATCTGAGAATCACGAAAATAATTTAATGAAAAACTGAGATAAATAGTGCTAGGGAAAGATTGGGATTGAATGGAACAGTCAAGCACTCTTGATAATTAGCACTGTGGAGAGTTCTGAGGCTTTCCCAGTCTCTCTCATTAGGAGAAATTGTAAAGATTTGTGGGGAATTATAGTTTAATTTGGTTTAGAGAGCTGGGTACACACGAGCTGACACAGAAAGCACAAAGAACCAGCAGCCTGCATCAACAGTGTACGTTTGTTCTTCCTAAACAGTCAGTTGTACAAACAAAAGAAGTTTTATAAGAAGTTTTTTTTTTTTTTACATTCTGACATCATCAAAAATAAAATGATATGAACCCAAAATGGTGAAGCAAATATGACATTGTGAGCATGCATGGCATAAATACAAAGCTCTCAACATTTCCCCACCGTGAATTTAGGGCATAGAGATACATGAAGATTATATGAGGGTAAAAAATCATCTGTGACCAATATTAATTCACATTTGCAATTATGCGTTATGTATTCTTTGGAAGAAAGATGCTCATGTTAGCATTTCTCTATAGAAATCATTGTCCAGGGCTTAGAAAACAAAAATAAAACAATGAGTAAACTGGAATGCCATTATCAAAGTAAAATTGCTAGAAAACTGAAACTATAAATTTAAATAGAGCAAGGTGAAATTTCAGGTCGAAGTTTTATTCATTTACAAGATTAACCTTTCTCTCTAATATCATAAGCATGCATCAGCAAACAGCAACTGTTATACCTAATATAGATTCCTACAAATTATTAAATTCTTTCTCTGGTTAAAATGTTTACTGGTGATCTAACTATCTATTCGATGGTTTTAAAGTATTTCATATTAATCATAAAATAGAATTCACATATAGTTTTATAAATACTAACAACTATCTCAGTTATTCATGAATAGTTAATCTAAATCATAAAATAATGATTTGCAGAATAATGACAGAAGGTAAATTACATGTTTATTTTCTAACTATAGCTATGCCTACTCCATCTTTAGTTTTTCGTCATTACCCTTTCACTCCCTCTGGGCAAAATTGAATATATTTTGAAATTTTAAAGAAAGATTAATTGTTAAGTATAAAATCTTCCCAGGTTTATCAATAAAAACATATGTATGAGCTTTATACAAATTTTCTGGTTACTGAAAGATGAGACGTATCAAGGGCTTCCTGATATCACCTTTAAAAATATACCCATGTCTTTATTATAGACATTTTCATAGCTTACATTTTCAAATCATTTTATTTTAGTTATGTAGATATATGACCTTTTGTAAAATAATTATGGTAATTAAAGTTGATAAATGTGACATTTTAATCCCCAAGTATTTTCTGCAAATTTAAATTTGAACTAACCCATTTCTAAACCTAAATATTCTTCAGGGACATCTAAATTTCTCAATTTATTTCTGAAAACTACTTTTTACTTTCTTAATAAAACATGTTATGTTTCATTGTAGGATGGTTTGAATTAATTATAGTGCACACACTATATTGCAAACTTTTGTCATTAAACACATATTGTGAATAGGTTCATTTTCAGTTGTTTGATAAAATATAATTTTTTAATTTTAATTTTATTTATTTATTGGTACTGGGGAGTGAATCTAAGGCCTTTGCACCTAACTATACCCCAGGCCTTTTTCTTATTTTTTTTATTTTGACCCAGTGTCTTGCTAAGTTTTAAACTGTCCAGATTGGGGTCAAACTTGTGATCCTCCGGCCTCAGTCTCATGGAATGCTGGGATAGCAGGGGTGTGCTATCATGTCCAGACTGATCAAATAGGGTGTGTAAGTGGATGAAGGTGCTTCCATTTTTAAGGATATCCTAAAATTTATTTAGTCAGTGAAAAACTTATTTATTCAGTGAAATGAAGCATTTCATTAGTTTCCATTTTTATTACTGCACATATTTTTATAAAAATAACTTTGTATCTGATATTTGATTAATTTCTAAGTATTAATGATTAGAACTAAACTTTTTAATTCACATGTAATTTGCTGATTTAGAGCAATCTCTTCGCCTCATTTACTCTTTTTTTCTTTATGCTTACTTTCAAACGCAATTACTCTCCTAAGATGTGGGCGAGGGTTCTAGGATGGGTTGCTATGTTCACACACACAGCAAACAACTGGATGTGGCACATGACAGTAAAGAAAGAGCGACAAAGTTTAAGTGTGCTCAGAGCGAGCAAGCTCATTCCAGCAGAAGGAAAATGGCATGAGCGCTGAGGGCGTTGGGTTTAGGGATTTAAAATGTTGCACTGGGTCCAGGGCACCTCCCATGGGGTTTTCCAGAGTGTGACTGACAGCATGATTGACAGGGTGCTGAGTCACGTCAGCTGTATCTACTACCCACGTCTGTCCCATAATTCACTCTGTTGTAAGTGGACGTATGAGATGCAGTCCACATGCATGAACCTTTATTGTGCTCCAGGAGAAGACAGGTTACTCAAGGTCATACAGAAGGGCCTGGCATCCATGCATCCTGGTTTGGATTTTGGAATTTTCCAGAGCAGGCTCAGAGCTCTTTACTTTTCTCATCTCTGCCTCTTGGTAGTAAGCCAGAGGTCACAGGGGCTGGCACTGGGACATTGCCCAGGTTCAAGTGAGTGCAGGTGAGTGGAAGAGAGTGGTCCACCAGTGAGTTCGGGGGAGCGGTCCCGTAGTCCTAACGGTACGTACTGTCTATATCATTCCCCCAAGAGACCTGGTCTCTGAGAATCTTTAAGAGATGCTGTAGGTAGAATGCCCATCTTCTGTAGCTGCTTCCTGTTGAATACGGGCATTAACCCTACCCAAGGGGAGACCATGGGACTCTCACTCTGACTCATCTAGGCAGTTGGGAGCCATACTCCTCCTCCAAGGATTTATTGATGAGCTCTAGATACGAAGGCAGGTTTTGGTCCTTGGTTTGCATCGTCAGCTGTGGTTCAACAGCTATTAAACAAGAAGAAACAGATTTGACGAAGATTAATTCTGTGTGTTCCAAATAGTAAGACTATGAGAAGCATTAACAAAGGCCCTGGCAAGAGAAGTAACCAGGATGCCCAATCCCAGATTTTTAACCAGGATCCTCAGGACTCAGTTCCTGGTGGACCCTAGAAGCACGGTCACCTGGCTTTTGTGCTGCATTTCTCACTATTCCAGACTGATTGACATAGAAGCAGCCTTCTTCTTCTAGAAACAAACTTAATCCCCCTTTTCAGCAGTCGGGACGTCTAGGACCCTACAGCTTTGTAAAGTCATTCTGGGGGATGACAGTGCCCTGGGCAATTCATCTAGGTTGTCTGTCAGGTCCTTGGGCAGCTTTCGGTGACAGGAGAGGGATGTGGTTAGTCTTCCTACGCCAGTGCCTATTCCAGCTGCTTTGCCCAGACCCAGCAGGAGAGGAATGAGTTCTATGGATCACTTGTTTCCTGTCCTGTCGTTAAGGAAGTTTTGGTTATCAGGGATGTATGGCTCTCTGGGGCCACATAAACAAGGGTGCATGTTCCTGCCAAGCTTTCCAGGAGACACAAGTAGGAACTGGTGCTGCACACGAGGAAACATCCTTGAGACTTAAGACAGAAATTACTTTCAGTAGTAAACATACAGGTGATCTGATTGTTTTCATTTTCTCAGACAGATAAAGTCTCTGCCGGTGTAGCTCCAGTCAAAGGCTGAAAGGGCCCATGAGAAATAGCTGGAGTAGCTCTGATTGTTCTATTTTCCCAGTGTATAAAATTTCTTTTGTTATCCACGAACGCTCATTCAGTTGAGATTTCATAACCAGGGACTGGCAGGGTCACTGGTCGTGGGGTGAGAGGAATCTTCCCCTGGGAATAGAGAGACATGGCTGGAGGTCTCCCTTGGCAATTTTCTGACTCCCTGTCTCCTAACCCCTGTGTGTCCAGAGAACCACGCCAGG
Organism: Erethizon dorsatum; assembly: GCA_028451465.1. Classification (NCBI taxonomy): domain Eukaryota; kingdom Metazoa; phylum Chordata; class Mammalia; order Rodentia; family Erethizontidae; genus Erethizon; species Erethizon dorsatum. The sequence continues at coordinate 56,363,711 of CM051830.1, read as the reverse complement.
ATTTTAAAGGAGGCGGCTTGTTTGCCTGGATACTCACATGGTCCAGTGAAAGCTTTAACTTTACAACTTGTTTGCAAAGGGAGTCTTTCATTATGCCCAAATCTTGACTCCAACCATGGTCTTGAGTTCTCTTTACACAGAGGTGCACCTGAAATTAAACAATGTACAAATAGATACTGGTCCATTAGGGGGTTTTGTGGAATAAACCCGAGTAAAACTACTGGGATAGGATCCGAGGAGGGTAGCAGCCCTCCCTGTTTAGGTTACCTTGGTCACTTCATCGACTTGAAAATCCTGTAGGCTACCTAAGAGCACTAACCAAAAGGGCTAGCCCCTTGATAGATGGGGCGGTGGGTTATTGTCTTGTAGCTAAGAGTTGAGTAGTGTATCGGCTGGTGGCCAATGACACAGCCAGCAGTCCTTGGTTAAGTAGAATCAATGAGATGGGTTAGATTTAAGGTTCTGTGCAGGTAATCTCTGCTCATTATTTCCTCTAGAGGTAACCCTTAGCTACCAAAGAGGATCCCAAGAAGAATAAGAAAAAGACAGAAGAGGTCATTTTATAACTTGGGGTGAGGATCTCAAGAGTGAGCTATGGAAAGCAGAGAGTAGCAAAACCAACTATGCAAGACACATAAGAAGGACTCTATTTCTGGGATGGGGCTGATGTTACTTTTCTGTCTAGAAGGAATGAATGGTTTGCTTATCTGACTCAGCAGGTTGGTTGGCATTTTCTTTTCTGAAAAGAAACTTGAGGCCATCCACTGGTTCACAGGTGTAGGAGGATTTGGTCTCTCTTCTTCATTTTCTGGTCCTTCAGACAGCTTGGGTTCTACCCTGGAGAGTTGAATCCAACTATCTATTCCCTGAAGCATGATGGAAGAGGGTGTAGTTAAGAGGGTAGTACAAAGGCTTTTCCATTTGGGGGTGATTGGTCCTGGGGCCCACCTTCCTTCCAGTCTTGATTAGAACATGGTCACCAGGGCAGACCTTGAGCTGATAATTGTTGTTAGGCCCTGAGAGTGGAAGAATCTCGTTTCCATAGTCCTGGAGGGCCTTTTGGAAGGGGGTGGACATGTTGGAGGATCTGGAAAGTCTCAGTGTCACTATGTAGGTCTGATGTCAGGAAGGGTCTCCCACACAGTGTCTCAAACAGGCTGAAATTGTTGGGATTTGCGGGCAGCCCAAGGCCTCTTTAAGGCAATTGGGAGGAGACCTAGTCACTTACGGTGGTTTCCTGGCACAGCTTGGCTAAGGTTCATTTAAGGGTTTGTTTGGTTCATTCAACCTCCCCTGAGGACTGGATCCCCCAGGCAGCACGGAGGTGTTATTTGATTCCCTGAGTCTTGACAGCTCCCTGTGTAATGTGGGATGTGAAGGAGGGCCCATTTCACCCTGGGTGGACCTAGGCAACCCAAACCTAGGGGGTCTCTCCCTTAAGAAGGACTTTTAACACCTCCAAGACTCATTCTGACCCGTTAGGAAAGACCTCTGTCCATCCAGGAAGTGTACCTATGCATGCCAAGAGGTGGATATACTCCTTATACAGAAGTATATGGTTGAAATCTATTTGCCAGTGTTCCCCAGGGGAGGGAACAAAGGCAAGGATAGAAGGCAGGATTGCAGCTAGCAACCATAAAAAGAAAGATACATTAAAAATAGCAAAAGACCACAAAAAATCAATGCAACAGCTTCAAGATGAAGTGAAGAAGAACAACATAAGTTTGATTGGAGTCAATGAGAAAACTGGAGACAGTGAAAATGTGATAAAAAAAAATCTTCACAGAAATAATAGCAGAAAACTTCCCAAACATGGATAAAGAATTTGACATACAAATAAATGGAGCATATAAAACTCCAAACAGCCATGACCAAAATAAATCTACACCAAGGCATATAATAATCAAGATTCCAGAAATTTGCACAAGAACAGAATATTAAAAGTAATTAGAGAAAAGAAACAAATCACCTATAAAAGAAAGCCCATCAGAATCACAGCAGAGTGTGCAAAACAAACCCTCAAATCAAGGATAGCTTTGAGTGATATATTTTAAGCCCTAAAAGAAAACAACCCAGATTGACATACCCCGCAAAACTATCTTTCAAAATCAGTGAAAAAATAAGACACTTCCATGACAAAGAACAAGTGAAGAAATTCATGACCACCAAACCAGCTCTTCAGAATGCTCTAAAGGATATAATAGAAAGAGAAAATGAAGACCACTAGCACAAGAGCACCTGCTGGCTAGAGAGAAGCCAGCAGGCAGGGCAAGCAATGAAATAGAGGGGAAAGACAGGGAACCAAAAACAGGAAAATAATATGAGAAAGATAAGCCAATACATATCTGTTATAACCATCAATGTGAAAGGTCTCAATTCACCAGTCAAAAAATATAGACTGGCAGAATGGACCAAGTAGCAAGTTCCAACATTATGTTCCAATCAAGAAACACATTTAACTCAAAAATAAATTCATAGAAAGAAAGCCAAAGGATGAAAAACAACAACATTCCATGTGACAGGATTTCAGAAAGAAGGAGGGGTAGCTATTCTATTTGCAGACAATGTGAACTTCCAGTCAAGACTGATCAAAAGAGGTAAAGAAGGTCACTGCATACTTGTTAAGGGAAGACTCCAAGAAGAAGAGATAACAATCATGAATATATATGCACCAAATACCAGTGCACCAAACTACATAAAACAAATACTAATGGACATGAAAAATCAAATAAGCACTAACACAATTATAATGGGGGAACTTAATACCCCACTCTCACAATTAGATAGCTCAACCAGACAAAAAAGTCAACAAAGAAATATCAGCACTGAACCAAACCTGTGAACAAATGGACTTAGTAGATGTCTACACACTGTTCTACACCACAACATCAGAATAGACATTCTACTCAGCTGCACATAGGACATTCTCCAAAATAAACCACATATTAGCCCATAGAACATGCTTAAGTAAATGCAGAGGAATTGAAATTATCCCATGCATATTATGTGACCATAGTGCAATGAAATTTGAAATCAATGGCAAAAGAAACCACAAAAACTCCATAAACACATAGAAATTAAACAACACCCTCCTGAACAACTAATGGGTCACAGAGGAAATTAAAGAAGAAATTAAATAGTATCAAAAACTAAACAACGATGCTAATAAAACATACTGGAATTTATGGGACACAATGAAAGCAGTCCTACAAGAAAAATTTATAGCAGTGAATTCTCACATCAGGAAAACAGAATGAGCTCAAATAAACAACTTAATTTTGAAGCTCAAACTTCTAGAAAAGGAAGAACAAATCAAACACAAAGCTCGTATGAGGGAGGAAATTATAAAGATCGGAGCAGAAATCAATGCACTTGAGACTAAGAAAACAATACAAAGAATCAATGAATTGAAGAGATGGTTCTTTGAAAGATTAAATAAAATTGATAACTTAGACAACTTTATCAAAAAGAGGAAAGAAAAGACTGAAATTCAAGCAATTACAAATGAAAAGGGTGAAATCACAATGGATTCTGCAGAAATACAGAAGCTCATCAACACCTACTTCAAAAAACTATAATAAGAGAGAAAACACAGAGGAAATGGACAGATTCCTAGACACATATGAATTGCCAAAACTGAATCAAGACAATATAAAAATTCTAAATAACCCAATATCAGTTAATGAAATTGAAAATGTAATTAAAAACTTACCAACAAAAATAAAAGCCAAGGCCCTGATGAATTCACTGTTGAATTCTACAAGAAATTTAGAGAAGATCTAATGTCAGTAATGCTGAAACTCTTCAATGAAATTGAAAGGGGAGCAATACTTCCAAAATCATTCCTGGAAACAAGCATTACCCTGATACCAAAACCAGAGAAGGACCCAACAAAAAGGAAAACAACAGGCCAGTCTCCCTAATGAAAATAGACGCAAAGCTCCTCAATTAGATTCTGGCAAACAGAATGCAGCAAATCATCAAGAAGATTATACACCATGACCACATAGTATTTATCTGATGGATGCAGGGATGATTCAACATGCACAAATCAATAAATGCAATACACCATTTAAACAGAGCCAAAGACAAAAACCACATGATCATCTCAATAGACGCAGAAAAAGCATTGGCAAAGTCCAGCACTCATCCATGATAAAAACCCTACAGAAAATTGGAATAGATGGTCTTTAACTCAATCTTATAAAAGCCATCTATGAGAAACCAACAACCAACATCATACTAAATGTTCAAAAACTGAAAGCTTTCACTCTAAAATCAGGAACAAGACAAAGATGTCCACTATCACCACTCCTATTCAATATAGTTCTGGAAACATTAGCCAGAGCAATTAGACAAGAGGAAGAAATAAATGGAATAAGGATAAGCAAGGAAGAAGTTAAATTAACATTATTTGCAGATGACATGATGTTCTATACAGAAGACCCCAAAAACTCTACCAAAAGACTTCTAGATTTAATAACCAAATTCATTAGCATAGCTGGATACAAAATCAACATTCAAAATCAATAACATTCCTGAACACAAATAACAAACTCACTGAGAGAAAAATTAGGGAAACCACACCCTTCAAAATAGCATCTGAAAAAAAAATTTAGGAATCAATCTAACAAAGGAAGTAAAGATTTATACATTGAAAATTACAGTACGTTGAAAAAGGAGATCAAAGAGGATATCAGAAAATGAGAAGATATCCATTGCTAATGGATAGGAAGAACAAACATAGTAAAAATGGCCATTCTCCCAAAATTGTTATACAGATTTAATGCAATCCCAATCAAAATACTATTAGCATATCTCACAGAATTAGAGAAAACACTCCTAAAATTCATTTGGAACCAGAAGAGACCTAGAATAGCAAAGGTAATCCTAGGCAACAAAGACAAGGCAGGGGGCCTTACAATTCCTGACTTAAAATTGTACTACAAAACTACTGTGATAAGAACAGCATGGTACTGGCAAAAACAAAACAAAACAAACAAACAAAAGAAATAGACCTGAGGATCAATGGAACAGACTAGAAAATAAGACACAACTCCAAACACACTCAGTCACCTTACGTTTGACAAAGGTGCCAAATACTTTCACTGGAAGAGAGATAGCCTCTTTAATAAATGGTGCTAGAAAAACTGGGTTTCTACATGCCAAAGACTAAAACTAGGCCCATGTCTATCACCATGCACTAAACTAAAATCTAAATGGATTAAAGATCTAAATATTAAAACAGAAACACTAAATCTGCTGGAAAAAGAGAATAGGCAGAACTCTTGAAGACATAGCTGGAGGCAAAGATTTCATGAACAAAACTCCAGTCACACAGGAAATAATACAAAGAATCAATAACTGGGATCTCATCCTATTAAAAAGCTTTTGCACAGCAAAAGAAATCACCAATAGAGTGAAAAAATAATGCACAGAGTGGGAAAAAATTTTAAGCAGTTGTCCTTCAGACAAAGGACTTACATGTAGAGCATATAAAGAATTGAAAAAAATCAGACCTTCCAAATTTAAAGACCCAATGCTAAAATGGGCATCTGAGATGAATACACACTTCTCAGATGAAAAAATACAAAAGGCAAATAAATATATGAAAAAATGTCCAACATCACTGGTTATTAGAGAGATGCAAATTAAAACAACGCTGGATCACATCTCACTCCAGAAAGAATGGCTTTCATCAAGAAATGAACCAATAACAAATGCTGACAGGGCTGTGAGCAAAAAGGAACCCTTCTCCACTGTTGGTGGGAGTGTAGACTGGTTCAACCACTGAGGAAATCAGTATAGAGATTCCTCAAAAATCTAGGATAGGAGGTCCCATTGGACCCAGCTATTCTCCTTCTGAGTATCTTCCCAGATGAATTAAAAACATTGTACCACAGCAATAAACGTGCACCCATAGTTATAGCAGCCCAGTTTGTAATAGCTAAATCTTGGAAATAACCCAAATGCCCATCAACCAAGAAATGGATAAAGATGTGGTTTGTTTATACAATGGAGTACTACTCTGCCACAAAGAAGAATAAACTTGAAGAATAAACATTTCTAGGTAAATGGGTGCAACTTGAGACCATACTCATAAGTGAAATAAATTGGACTCATATGTGTAAACAAAGCATTGTCTCCCTGGTTTGAGAAACTGAAAGAGTAAATAAGGACCAAAATGTGCAATAGATATTGTTAAATGGGAAAAAATTGTTCAGAAGGAAAGAGGAACTAGGGTGGGGTAAGGGGAAAAGGAAGGAAGTAAAGAAGAAAAAAATGATTAAAAAAAGGATAAAATGGAAACAGTGCTTTGTAAATAGGGAGGGGAAGAGGAGTTGAAGGGAAGAGAGGGGATTGGGAAAAAAAGAGGAAACAAAATATATCATGTATGAATACAAATCCCCTATGATGAATATGATCATTATGTATATCTAAAATGTATCAATAAACTTAGTTTTTAAAAAATTGATAGTGAAGTTCGCCATAGGGGTGCATGCCTGTAATCCCAGTACTCAGGAGGAAGAGTCAGGAGGATCCTATGAGCTCAAGGTCAGCCTGTGGTACACAGTGAGTTCCAGGCTAGCCTGGACTATGTATCAAGACCCTGTCTCCAAAAACCAAACAAATAAAACAAAACAGAAAATGATTGATAGTGAATCCTCAACACAAATGAAACCAGAAATGGTCACATTTCACAACCAAATGGAAGGAAGAGTAGATATTGTTGGTGAGTTATGCATCAACTATGATGTCACTCAAAACACAAAATGCTGGCCAATGGTTGTGCTTTACTCAATCCTAAAAATAAGTAGTTTCATAGTTTACAAAGAAAATAACAAGCACAAAATATCATGAAGATATTTTCTTAGAGAATTGGGACTGGAATTACAACAGAGGAAGAACAGTGTGTATCTGCCCAAAGAACTCTGCAAAAGAATTCTGGAGCAGACCTGTGAACAGACAGGTGAAAGATAACAAGAACACCTTAAGAAAACAAGAAGACCAGCAAGATGTCAAGTATGTCCTACCGAAGACAGGAAAAAAAAAAAGACACGTGCTCTCATTGTAAGCAATACTTGTGTATCGAACATGCTGTTGTCATGTGTGAAAATTGCCGTGGGTGTGATAATTGAAGTGAAGATTATTTTTGTGGTAGAGTTTTATTTGTATTCTCATTGTAGTTCACATAGGAATTTATTTTTGTTATTTTTTAGATTTAGTAAGCAAACAAACAGTTGATGTAGAAAATGTTGATGTTTATTCTAAACACTCTGTATGTATTTGATATTTTATTTTATTAATACTTCCTGCTAAGTACACATTGTATAATATAATAGGAAGCTCCTGACAAAAGAGGAAGGGAGGTGACAAGCATGACCTGCCAAACAGGAAAAGAAAGATAAGCACATGTGCCATCAGTGTAAGAGAGACTGTGTATGGAACATGCTGTTGTCATATGTGAAGACTGCTTTAGGCATAGTTGAAGCAAAGATTATTCTTGTGGTAGAGTTTTGTTTGTATTTTCTTTGTAGTTCACATAGAAATTTATTTCTGTTGTTATTTTTTAGATCTTGTAAGCAGGTAAACAGTTGATGTTGAAAATGTTGATGTTTATTCTACACAATCATTATATATTAAAAATTTAATATTTTATTTTATTGATATTTTAATTCCCTGTTAAGTACATATTATTTAATATAATAAAATTCATAAAATTAAAATTAATAATTCATCAATAGAAATGCTTAAAAGTAAATGTGGGCATTATACACCCCCATGATGCTCCTTTGAACAAAATTTGGTGTGATTTTTAAACTCCACGCCCAGTCATGATAATGGAATTTCTTTGGTGCCTTGGTGCACACTTTTATGTCCTCTTTTCATATTTTAAGAAATTTTGATGGCTAAGGTGAACTGAAACTAGCCAATTCAGGAATTCAGTATGATGAGTGCTGAAAGCCAGCAAATTTCTTCTTGGTGTTAGCCAAATTATTGCTACCAAGCCTATTATTTTTGCTGTGTCTGGAATAGAATACTTGTGCTCTAGAAGGTGCAGGTGATTAACAGGTACAATATAGCTGTATAGATGGTACAACTGGGGCTATGGGAACACTCCCCTCCACTCATTGCTGCACCAACTAGTCACCTAAACCTGGGCAACACCTCAGGGCCAACCACTTCACCTTCAGCCTTAGGCTTGCTAACTCACTGCTCTTTCCTTATTGTCACATGCCACCTCCAATTCTTTGTTCATCTTGCAGAAGAACCTGGGAACCCACTAGGACTCCATCTCCACAATAGCATGGCTTCATAGATTCAACAGATGTTCAGATCTTGCCTTTGCTGTGCTAGAGACTAGGGATTATAACACTGAACACGACATACAGGACATAAGCCTTCATAGCGATCACAGGTTAGTGTGAGCAAGTAGACATTAAGGCAGTCAGCACATAAATGCCTGTACAACCGCAACACCAGTAAAGGACATAAAGAAAATGTAGACGATCTGTGATTGTACAGCAGAAAGGACTGGCTTAGTGTGGGCGATCAGAAAGCTCTGCTGAATGATTGACTTTTAATGAAGGGATAGAAGTAACTGGGTGAAAGAAATCGGAAAGAGACATCCAGAAAGAGGAAAGTGTGCATGTGAAGAATCTGAAGGAGGCTTTTTGCAAGAATACTGAGGTCAGGGCACCTGGAGCATAATGGGAAAAGAGACTGGCAGGATTGAGGTGAAAATGCGTTCAGGGAACAGATGATGCTGGGATTTGAGGATGGGGGAGAGGCCTGGGCAGCCATGTAAGTGCTGGAACAGAACTTTGTAGGTAGGAGATGTGTTCAGGCCTTTGTGACTCCCCATTCACACACAGTACGGAGATCACTTTGGGTCATAAAACTGTGACATTGCTTATCATATTGGCCTTTCCAAGAAAATTTCTACATACATTAACTGATGTTTCTTTACAATTCTCAAAAATAGAGCCTGTAAGACATAACAATTATCGTTCTACAAGTAAGAAAGATATAACAAAGCAAGTTTAAATAGCTTGCCTAAATTTTCATAAGTTAGTTGATATGACATATGATTCCTAAATTAATTTTTTTCTATTACATTGATGACTAATGTGTAAATAATAAATCCATAAATTCTCAAAAATAAAGTGCTTATAGGATTTTTATAGCCTCACTTGTTTTGTTTTCTATTTGATTCAAAACGTAGTTTTCTTCTTTTTCACAATTATTTCTTTTATCAGTTTAAGAAAGTGACGTAAACTTTCTATTTTTCTTATTAAATAGAGGGTAATACATAAGCCTCAAGAATGAAGTAAAATTTAAATAGGTGAAATTTATGAAAAGCTCTGAATTCAGAAACATAATAGAACTGAGAATTAGGCTTCTCTCAGAAGATATTGGGAGAATAACTAATCAATCAATCAAAGTTCTTCAAAATTCAAAGCACAAGACAAATATTAATCAAGGCATCTCTTGTAAATTTAAATTCATCTGTAGAGATTCTAGTCAATATAAAACCTTTAAATATAGTGACAAGTGTCTGAGAGTGTTATGTATTTCATGTACCTTAGAAAATAAATATGGAAAGGGCACAGACCACTGCATTATCATACTTTGGGTTCTCAGAATAAACAAACAATAGTAACTCAACCTCTTTCCAAAGACATTTATGAATTACCAAAACTCACTGACCAACTTTTAGAGAAACTCCTCTTTGTCATATTTTTAACTAGGCCCCTTTTTATAAGTTTTGTCTTCAAGCTTGCCTAACCCAGTTGTAGCAAGAATTTTCCTGGGTCAGTTTAGCAAAACTCCCACATCATTCACACTTGATCCCCATACCTTGAGCAAGAACCCCATCATGTCAGTTAGCAGGAATACTTCTCTTCACGAGTACCCATTTAAAGACTCCTCACCTTACTCAGTGGCCAGAAGTCCCCAGCTGTCTTTGCTGTGTTCAGATTCCAGTCCCATTCTTCCCCTATTATGCTAAACCTGACCCCCACCACAATAACACTGAATAACAATTACATCTTGCTGTCTTTCTAACAGGTGGGGAGCAGTATTTCTTTAGCATGAGCAGTTCCCTTTTGGCCACTCTTTCCCTCACTACTAGTTTTCCACACCCTTTCTTAAAGATGAGGAAAGTCTAGCAACCTAGATTTCATGATTTCAAAGAATATAGTTTTAGTTACTCTGAAAAATAATTTAATATAAGATAAATAAGAGAAAAATATCTAATATGACTTTGAAGTATATTATTATGATTTGTGCATTCTGATTTAATCTAAATTCAATATTTTATAGCAAAAAAAGTCTAAACCACTTAAGCTTACCAATTCCATGTATTTGAGTGAAGAAACTAAATTGAGTGATTATTTATATTTTCAAACATATCCTAAGCTGGGTGTGGTGGTACACACCTGTAATCCTAGCATTTGCGAGGCTGAGGCAGGAGAATCATAAATTCCAAGCCATCAGAAGGTACATATTGAGTCCAAGTTCAGCCTGGAGTTTATTGCAAGGTACTTTCTCAAATATACTAAAACAAAGAAAACAAAAACATTTCCCAATTTGTTTTACATGTTTCTCATTATGCGTGCACAAGGCTTACATAAAGGTTGAAAATAATCCACACCATTGAGCTTAATAAAGACATTTATTCAACATTTACCAACCACTTATTTGCATATTGGCAACCACAATCATCTCACCAATACATTCCAAGACCACCAATAGATGCTTAAAATTGCATAGTATTGAATAGTATATATGCGATGTTTTTTCTAGTGCCTACCTGCTTTGCCAATGATAAAGTTTAATTTATAAATTAGGCATAGTAAGAGATTAGTAATGACTAATAATAAAATAGAACAATTATAACAATATGCTGTAATAAAAGTTATGATACTATGGTCTTTCTATTTCTCTCAAAATGTTTTACTGTACAGTCACCTTACACTTAAAGCAAGCCCTTCAGGACTTCCCTCTGACATATATGAAGTCATGCGATCACTACACTAGGCGTTTCGAAACCATTAACAAGCAAAATCAGGGTGATGCGAAACAAGCACTGCCATATTCAATAGTCCACGTGGGAAGCCAGATGGCCTGGGCTGCTGAGTGGCTCACAAGTGGGGAGCATGGACAGGGAGGGCGCCGGACAAAGGGGCCATTCAGGCCCTGAGCAAGGTAAGACAGAGGGGTGGGCGTGAGATTTCATCACATTCTGCAAAACAAATTTAAAACGAATTATTTCTGGAATTTTTCACTTTATATTTTTCACTGAGTCCACCTCGGATAACTAAAACCATGGAAAGTGAAAGTGTGGATAAGAGAGGACTCCCGAATATGGAAATAATTTCTCTTCACGAGTTTTTCTGTTATATACAAAGACACCCATACCAGTGAAAGTCTCATCAGATTGTGTTTGCACATGTGTGGCAAAACTCTGATTCACTCTTTTAAAGGTTTTGGTGTTAGACTTATTGTTTTAATATTTGGCACGTACATGTGCATGCATACGTGTGTGTGTGTGTGTGTGTGTGTGTGCGTGTACACTCTACTAATGAAGGAAATCTGTATGGTTAAAAAGAATCTTTCATTTGCATCTATGGATAAAAATAAAACTAATTAAAATAAAATGCTAGTCCTTTTTCAGACATGGAATGCTTTTCTCAGGTAAGTGAATTTTTAAAAAATGTGTATGTAATTTGTGTATATAAAATGCAACTTTATCGCATTCATTTCTGCTGAAGAAAACATATGAACTTATTTAAACATTATTTCATTTATCCAGTTGTCAAGCTTATATTTTATTAGCAAATTTTTACCAAATGACAAGAACGGCATTTTAACTCTCAGGTGATGAATTATTTAGCAACACATTTTTCTAGAATTACTATATTTTAGGATTTTAAATTCAATCATTGGTAAAATGAAACAATTGCAAATTAATCAAAAATGTCTTTTTGGTAAATACGTAGATGATGATAGATACATGCAGATTTTTATTACCATTTCATTTTGTAGCTGGATTTTCATGTCTCTATAGTTACTTTTATTTATTTTATGCTTAATATAGCATCTCTCGAATCTATTCCTTGACCAACCCGTACTATGCCCCAAGCCTCCAATTTTCTTTCCCCTTTTTATAATAATCACATATTTTATAAAATAAAATTCCAATCAACAGGTTGAGATTTTCCATATACGGTGTTTCCTTCCATGGAGTTTTCTTTTTATAAGTTTAAGTTCCTACCTCCAAATAAAAGTGTTACAGGAATAAAACTGATACCACTCCAGGATAAGTTACTAGTCTATCCTCATTTATAATCCAAAGGGATATATTACTTCAGAAGAATCTTTCGAACTAGTTTGTCTGTCGCCTTCAACTTGGACAAACTCCTAAGCCTTTATATTTCTTCACCTCCTGAATCACAAAACTTGGTCTTTCGAAATGTGCAGCATTGGAAGAAGGGAAAATCACCAGCACAGACATACTAATTTTAAATTTAATTACATACATTGTAAGAATAATTCAAACTGGCCATCAGTGCATGACTCTAGACTGTCTTTTTGAATACATCTTGTGTTTTATGCTGTGATTTATTTTACTGTCAGGTGTTTAGAGCGCTGCACATATCCATTCAAATCTGAGTCCTTGGTCAGGACGGATATTCTATTAGTGGTAAAGACAATGAGGCTGGCATATCTTTGGGACATGCGGACAGTCAGTAAAGAAACATCAAGAACTGAAACCATATATAGTTTAATCTGCTTTTACATTTATGCTTACAACCCTGTATTGAAATAGACACAAAAAGTACATAGAAATAATAGAAATAAAGTCAATCTCTCAGTTAATAAAAATTAGTGTTCATTTTAACATCTTTTCTTCATCACTTCAACAACTAATTTTCCTGTAATATATAGACATATTTTAAAGTATATTCTTTATGTAACGTTTCTTAATATTTATTTATGAAGAAAATATGCTATACTGAAGATAGACTTTCATTAATTTTTGCTTGGTTCTATATCTATTAATTGTGTCAATGAATGTATTTTTGAAAAACTACACCTTTCTTGAAAGTTCTACTGGTTTGAATTTCAAAGCTGAATCTACCTCCCGTAATATATTTCCTGTACTGAAAAGCGAGGTTTTGAGCATCAGGCAATATGTGCACCCCAAACCCACTTACTTACGGCAAAGTTCCAACCCTGCAATTACACCCGAATACTGAGGTTGTAGTTTAGAAAAAAACAACTCACACATAACAACTTTTGTCTTAAAAGAAAAACAAATAACATGTGTGCCATAGGTTCACCACCAGTGTACTCTTAACTTAAAAAATGATCAAAAATATCTTTGAAAATTATATAAAATTAAAATTTCAGTGTCCACAAATAGAATTTCACTGAAACAAAGCAGCAGTCACTCACTTAGGTGTTATGTAGGCTGACGTCATGTTATAACAGCACAAATAATTTGGGCATGTATACCTCACAAAACTGAAATGGTTACGCTGAAGCTCCTCACAGGAAAAGAAGCTGGGCAGTGGAACACCGCATTTCATTACATTATTCTCTTTAATTTTGTGCATGTTTGAAGTCCTTCACTATTAAAATATATTCACATTTATTCTTTTATTGCCAGACTTCTCTTGGTTTTAAAGATATTATTCTTTCTAGAAAACAATGTATACTTACCACCCTCCGTCTTGTATCCTCAATTATGGTGTTTGTGTTTTATTTTCTTTTTTTTTTCAGTTTGTATTCCCATTTCCCTACTGATTGGTTATATTAAAATGACAGAAAAAGAATCGAGTTGTTTTTGAAATCTGACAGATTTACAAGCCAGAGGGGCTTAAAAAAGAGTGGTCCTTAACATCTGCTCAAATTTTTTGTGAGAATTAATATTGTGACTCAGATCCTATAGTTCCAAGAGGGTATCGGTTCTCAAAAGTGATGCCGGGGTGCCATGACGTGAAATCTTGAAATAAATATCCATACAGTGTTTTCTTTGTGTAACCCACGTATCACTATTCTTGTCTCTGGAGATCTACTTAAACTGGACCCAAATCCCAGTTCCACGACCCAGGAAGTTATAAAATTCTGCTTCTAATTTTTATGGTGTCTACTTATTGCTTTACTTTTCCCTCCTGTAGCTCTACCTACCCTGAACTTACTTGATTTTACTATCATTCTGTTTAGGAAATTACGTCTTTTACTGATAAACATAAAAATATCCTCTCTGTAAATTTTTTGTTTTAGCAAATCCTCTGAAAGTTTTAAAATCAGGAGAATCAAATTACTGAATAAAACTCTCTCCTCATGTAGTAGTGACCTCATCAGCTTGTCATCCTACATCTACATCACCTCCACATTTTTTTCTCTGTTATTTTCTGTAACAAATTATTTCTTTTCACATTAAAGACCTGGGACTCACATTCTATTCAAAGAGTCTTGAAAGGTATTAATTAATAACAAACTTGTTATCCTTCTTAAAAGAAGTCCCTTCCCTCATCTTGTTTCATTTGAATATATAATGAAAATAATCTGAATTTTTTTTAACCTGGCTTTTGACAGAATAACAACAGAACTTTGGTTTGTCTGAATTCTTCTGATTCCAAAAGGGCTCATAGAAGGTACCTGGTTACCTAGGATACGTAGAAGAACCATTCTTGACCCGTGTGTGGTCTGAGATAATTAGAGAGAGAGCCGGTTCGTTTGACTCTAGTTTTGCAGGTTTCATTCCATGACTGGGCAGAACAATGGCTGTCTGACAGGGGCACCGGATGGCCGTGCTGGGAACTGTTTCCCAGAGCACACAGCCTGTCTCATGGCCAGAAGCACAGGAAAAGTAAGGCCAGGCCAAGGCCCAAGGTCTTCTTCAGGGACAGGGCCCCCCAGTAACCTACGCTCCCCCCACTGTGCCCATCTGCTGAATGTCCCACCGCCTCCCAGGAATGTCATCCCAGGGACCAGGCCTTTAACACATGGCCCTTGGGGATAAAGAGATGCCCCACAGCGTCTGCCTGTGGCCTCCAGTGGTCACATCCATCTTACACTGCCAAACGCGCTCAGTCTGTCCCCAGTGTCTTCAGCGCTCCAGCGCTACACAAAAGTCCAAGCCCGAAGTCTTCTGTTGTCCCCATGTACAGCACTTGACTCCTTCCAAATGGCACTAGCAACCACATTGGCTTTGGCTACACCTTTACACGTGTTCCATTTCAGTCCAAGCTGCAAATTTTGAAGTCTTTCTGCTGACATGTGTTCTTTTCTCTTAATTCTCGCTGTAAATTTGTATAAAAATAGCCAGTAATACACATGCCACCACTGGAATATTTTGTTGCCTTACCGTACCCTCTTCCAGATAAATGGGTCTGTCATTTTTGGTCTCAGTTTTCCACAATGTTTTAGAGCATGCTCTGTCGGGGTGTAACAAGGATGGCCTGTAACCCAGTCCCTCAGAGTTCTTTCTCCAGCTGAAACATCGTCCAGCACCATCTTTACTCTCCTCATTCTAATCCGGTCTTCACCGAAACTGCTCCTTAGAAAGCATTCTAGGTATGCACTAGCTAGAGCTTCCAGCATTCTAGGTTTGCTCTAGCTTGGTGCCCCAAATTCTTCCAAACTCTTCCTATAAAGCAATCTCAAAAGCTCCCCCACATCACCTCAGTTACACTCAACAACAGCCCCACTTTTTGGGACCAATTTTCTGTGTTAACCGGTTTTCCACGACTTTAACAAAATACCTGAGATAATTAACTTTTAAAGAGATAAGTTTTTGAGGTTGTGGTTAATGATCAGGCAGTGGCTTTTAGGTTTCCAGTAGAGGTGCCAAGTGACAATAATGGGAAACCTGTGGCAGAGTAAACAGCTCAGCTCATAGCCGGGAAATGAAAGAGAAGTAGAAAAAGGCCAAGATCCCACGATGCCCATAAAGGTCCCACGTCTAAGGATCTAAGGACTTCCCGCTGCTATCTCCCTCCTGAATGTCCCGCCACCTCCTTGCAGCACCGCATGAGGATTGGGCTTTTAATACATAGTCCTCTGAGACACATTTACCGGAAATGTGGCAATCAGTGTGGACAAAAGTTACCTCAGAATGATTTAATTCAAAATCCCCTGTTGCAAAGTTGAAATAAAGAAAAAGATTTTGGTTCTGGGATGACCCATGTTAAACCCGGTGAGTGAATGGAATTAGAATGAGCACTTAATAAATTCCTTATCACTCATATGAAGACAAAAGGCTCATAGAAAAAAAAAATCTTGTCTATGGGGTCTCAGAGTCATCGACGAAGACAGAAATGGAACACAGACATCTGAATTTCCTGTCTGAAATCCTTTCTACTACTGTATATTGCCTCTACTACCAAAAGGCATATTTTTTCTCTCCTTGGAGAAATGTCAGAGTTAAAAGCCAGACAGAAAGAATATTTTTTAACTTAGGTGCAGAGATAAACTTTCCTTGAAGTATGAATTGAATAGCTATTGAGAAGCAGGGCAAGATCCAGTTTCTATCCAGAGATTACGGTTCCTGTTCTTTTCAGGCCAGGTATATAATTGGGTTTGTGAGGCCCATGGAGAGTGAAATTTGATAGATGGCAGTGGAAAGATTTGAAAGATAAAACTGAAACTGCGGTGTTTTTAGAAATGAAGTACAAAGTTGTGTGTGTGTGTGTGTGTGTGTGTGTGACAAAGCACAAACAAGAAAGGAAAGCTAGGTAAGAGCCGTAGGCATTTTAACCAATTTTCAATTATTATACATGAATGTGTAATCAATAAGTTTAAAAATCATGTTATTTTAAAATATGTGTAACAATTGGAAAAATACAAGCCATCTATTTTTATGTTCAAGAGAAGGAACCTTATGTTTTCAGTGAGCAAATGTGGACCTCACTGTAAGTCAGGAAAACTGCAGTGCACACCGAAATCACCCAGAAGCCTTCAAAGCACGTACACCCGGCTTCCATTCCTGACCTGTTCAGGCAAACGCAGGGAAGGCCTAGAATGCCTCCTTTTAACACTGCACTTAGGGACTGAATCCTGAATCCTACAGGAGTTGTGATTCTAATGCACCAATCTCATTAGGACTCAATCCCTAAATGCAATGTTTGTGATCAGCTCTGAAAGGGAGAACGACATCCAGCTGTGCAGTCCGCATTTCACAGCTGCCGGGGCTGCATAAGCACATCTTCAGCTGGATCTGTGCCAAGCACGAGGTGGAAAGAGTTTTCTGTTGAATGAATTTTTACTCTGTATTTCAGAATATCTCTTTACTCCACTGTGTTTACTCATGGCAAACTGGCCACCTCAGTCATGTTCGCATCCTGGGGACCTGCCGCCTGACACAACTTAAAGGAGGAGAGGTTTACTTTGGTTCCTGGTTTCTGTCTATGGTCTGCTACCTCCAGGATGACAGAGGGGCAGAGCTGAACCCATGGCAGCCTGGAAGCAGAGAGGCGAGAAGGAGGAGCCAGGGACAAGATTATGCTCTTTCAAGTCACAGCCGCGGTGACCCACCTCCAACCAGGCCCGGCCTCCTAATAGCACAGCTGGCTACTGAACTCCTCCACAGTTGAATCCACTGAGGAGTGTATCACCCCCACGGTCTAATTACCTTCCACACATAACAACTCTGGGGGGCGTTTTAGTTATAAACTGGAATACTGACCTCTAAAGAAATTTAATAGCTTGCTGATTAAAGAGGCTCATAAAAATACCACATAGTGAAAAAGTGTAGCAAACTGACAAAATCTAACATTAAATAAATGTGATCTTTACAAAAAAGAAAACGTCAAACTAATTTTAAAAATAGCAATTTGATTTCATAGCACAAAGTCATATAAAAGTACATAGCATAGAGCATGCACAAAGATGCAGATGACTGTATTGAAAGTAGAATAAGTAAATAAGTTGTAGTAGAATTAAACTCTGGCTCATTTATATCTTCCTAATTTAGTGGATAAAAGTCTAAAAGTGGATGTCTAGCTTTGTATTATGCATAATTAATTTATGTGGAGAACAGCACCCTTTCCCTTTTCCATTCCTCAACTTTGACAGTGATCAAGATTGTGTTATTCTTGTATTATTTATATTTCTAACTATATTTCACTTTTTCATTAGATTATTATGTTTTTAAATTACTTTATCAGATAAAATATAGAAACACTAAACAAATTTAGGGGTTTCTAAAAGCACCCGCCAGGTCAATAATTTGCTAAAGTTACAGAACTCTGTACTCAAAGTAATGGTTTATTGGCAGGAAGAGGATACATTAAAATCAGCCCAGAGGGCTGGCAAGATAGCTCAGTGGCATAAGCGCCTGCCTGGCAAGAGCGAGGTCCTGAGTTCGATTCCCTGTATCCAGATAAAAAAAAAAAAAATCGGCCCAGAGAAGAGCCTGGGAGAGTTCCAAATGTTAAACTTCCATGGTCTTTGGTAAATATTACACGTGGGCATCAATGTGGGATAATGTGAGTGGAAAATTGCCAGTCCAGGAACCTCTCTCAACTTTGAGTGAGTGAAGATTTTGCTGGCTCTTCATCACGTAGACATGATGATAGACATGTAGACGTGATGTAGCCATGATGATTGGCTGATTCCACGAGCTGAACTCAGTCTCCCCTGGTGTCCACTGCCTTCCCTGATGGTCTGACTGACTTCATGAGGCTGAAGGGGCCTTCAGCTCATGAGCATAAACTCTCAGCTATCCTCCAAGTTGCTCACCACTAATAAGAAAATATTCCTAACTCTGGGTAAATTCCAGAATTTAGAAGTGACCTCTGAGGGGCCAGGGGAAAAAGGTCAAAGTTGTCGTTGGTCAAGGCCAATTTATTCACCACACATACTATGATGGATAAATCTTGGCTATTCCATTTTGAAAAATATGTAAAGACTTGTATGCTTGCACTTATCACTGTATGGAAATGTTTATCCTTTTATTCACTTCCTTTGATTTCCTTCCACTCAACCCTATCGTCATTTTGGCTGCCACTAGTATTTATTTTATTTTTCACATTACATTACCCTTGTAGAACTTAACATCAAAGCAACATATTTGTAGAAGTGGTAATTTTCTTCCATAGAGGAAGAATGTTAAAGTGGACACTGTCGTCAACAAGTTCAAGGCATGAAATAGATCACAGTGGGCTCCAGTTTTGATTTTAACTGATTTTAACTGATTTGATTAACTGATTTTAATAAAAACATCAAAGCAGTTTCCATAAATGCATTCAAAGAATTAAATAACAGCATGCTAATGAAATACAAATAAATATCCACAAAGAAATTAAATTGTACTGTTAGAAATTACAGGTACAAAAACTATACCAATTTAAATGTAATATGTACTCTCTGGAACAATATCTGCTTATACGAAAATGAGTTATACACATTATCCCAAAGACAGTGAAACATAGGTAGATGGATAGATGGATGGGCATAAGGTTGTGTTCTAAGAAGTGAATTTACCAGTTCTGTATGAAAAGATCTCTGTATAATTTCTTATGAAAATTTCCCTGTCATCTTTTTTAATGTATTTAGCATTTCTATGGCTTTTTCATTATGTCTTCAAAAAATAAAACAATAATAGGACTAAATTATCTTGTAATTTGTTTTCTAAGATTGATGGGTCAATGTATACAAAACACTTATTAGCTTATGATACATATTAATAATAAGTAATATGATTAATTGTTCTCATTGTGATGAGAAAGTGTTTGAGCTACTAAAAACATCTAGCTCTCTAGGAAAATCCTATATGTAGCTCATGTTAGCTCAGCAGAGAAAAAAATACTCCCAGTTGCTGTCTATAATCATTATATAGTAGTAAATCTAACATACAAAATTTCCAGTTCTAAAGTGGTTTAATTCTCTCCTTTTCTGTCCCAGAATTCTAGATTCAAGTGTAAGTAGAATAGTTGTTAGACATGGGATAATTTCAGTCAAAATCTTTTGGTCAAAATCTTTTTAAATTTTCTGACTTTGCAATTCCCACCTGATCTTTTCCCATTCATGTATATAAAGGCACTTAAACAACTCTGTACAAATGTTTCATTTTACTATAATGAACATATTAAAGGGTTATTATTAACACAAGGCTTTTATTTCCCTTCATTGCTGCATATAGTAAATCCAATTTTTTAAATAATACATACCAGCTTTTTTCACTGAATGAGTTTAAGGGAGAAATATAAATAACGTCAAAATAATAGACCTAACAAATCAAGATTAAAGACTAGGAATATGCATTTCTTCTTTTTCCATAATGAAAATTCAACATAATGACAGGAAAATATATTTTCAAAGGTATAAATAAATACCAAGGAGTGAATAAGAGATCTACTATTATTAGGTAACTGTTTTATCAAATTTCTAGAACAGAAGTTAATAGAAGAATGTTGATAGGGGAAGTAGAAGAAATCTCACTGAGATGAATATCCAGGCGAGGATACATCTGAAGAAGAAACTCTTTGTAGTTGAGGCTGCTAATTTCCCCCAGTATTTATTCTGCCTTCTTTCCTTTGTGATAATTAATGCATACTGTTTGGTAATTAAAGCCTCCTGTTTTTAGTAAAGAATATGGGTTGGCTAGAGATTATATAGCCTAGTTTCCCCTACTGCTAAACACAACTCTGGGACTTAAATCCAGACCAATGAATTGGAGCTGAATTTTATTTGTAAAATTTCTGGATCACAATTTTAAAAAGAAAGACGATTGTCATCAATTTCCTTGCTCCCTTTTACATTAGCAGGAAAATGGCCACATCCAAAAGAGTTGCCTAGATACCAGAGATAATTTATATACCAAAGATAGCAAAGTTAATCCAATAACTTTGGTTTAACTACCCACAAACCTCTGGTCTTTCAAGTTGTGAAGGATCTAACTTCTGTTTACTTAAAGAATACATTTGGAATATTTTGTTAAAGAAGATTAGCTTTTATCCTAATCAGTATACCATTTTACCTGACAAAAATCCCAGAGAAGTTTTAGACTGTAAGATGGCTACCATTACAAATATGAAGTAGGGCACAGTGACATGTGCCTGTAATTCCAGCTGTCTGGGAGGCTGAGGCAGAAGAATCACAAGTTGGAGTCCAGTCTAGGCAACTTAACAATTTAACAAGACTCTGTCTCAAAAATTTTTTTAAAAGCTGGGGGTTTTGCTGCAGCTGAAGGCCTTAGGTTCAATCCCCAGCACAGAGAGGGAGGGAGGGAAGAAGAGAAAAAAGGGAGGGAGAGACAGAGAGTCAGACAGACAGGAAGACAGAAACTGAAATTGGACTGAGGGCAGAAAATTACTTTTAAATTTGTTAATGGAAAAATTGTTCTCCATATTACTCTACCCCAATAACAGCAGCTCCTCCAACAATCTCCTCTCCTATCTACTACCATAAAATGAAAATGAAGTGCTCTTCTCTTTAGAAATTGGATGAACTCTTTGGGAAGAAATAAGACATTGAAATTAGGATTTCCCCAGACAGGAATAAGATGAGTTGAATGAAAATGGTGTAGATATGTGACACAAGTGAAGGTTTAGATCCTGTCTTTATTTAAAATATTGATATTTCTACACAGTGATTTCTCTTTTGTTAATTAAAATTTTAAAATATTATATTGAAATTATCTGAATTATTGAGTTTTTTCATCACTTTAAGTTCTGGGCCAGACGTATGTGTCCACTATAGTCCAGCCAAAGTTTTACCAACCACTTTTCCCTACTGAGGTCTCTTATGATGTTAAAAATGGGTTCCTGACAGCTCACCTAGGCAAAATCTGATGGCTGACAAGCTCAATCCGGATGCACAAAGGTACTTACTAATTTCCTAATTCTTTTATTTTTAATTTTTTTCTCACTTTTATTAGAATTATAGAAATGCTTTCAAAACAAACACTATCAAATTTGTCCAGATAATTTGGATAGCAATATTTCTTAAATTAAAGTTTTATACAGAATCTATTGATTTCTTTATTCAAAGGAGAGATAATAATTGTCCTATACAACTCCTTTCTACTATACTTTCCAATACATCCATTATAGCTGTATTGTACTTTTCTTTAAATAGTCCGTGTTTATGTTATTTTTACTCTATGAAATATTTCACCATTGAACTGAACACCTAACAAAATTTGTAGGCTTTTACATTTTTTCAACTTTTAAAATTTTTGCATTGGTTTTCTTTTACAGTTTCCTCTGTCCCTAGGAAATGGGAAACGGAAGGCATGCTTTTTCTCTTTTCCTTCTTTTCTAAAGTTGCTTCATTTTTAGAATTAATGCTTCTTTCCCCTCAAAGATTGTTTTCCTGGTACTATTTTTTGTAATTTTTGTGGTTGCTCAACATATAACCTTTCAACCTATCTTCAAGGGAGACATTATTACATTGTGTGTAATGTAAGAGCCTGATGCATTATGTAGAGATTTATTTCTTCTTTTTGCTTTTGTTGTCAAACATTTTATGTCTACACATATTTTAATCCACCAAATAAATTATTATTTTAAATTAAATATTAATTTACATGCTAAAGAATTAAACATATAAAACATTTGAGGCTTTAAGATTTCACACATTTATACTATTTCCCGTAGTCTTTCCTTACTATAGATTAAAATTTCCCTTTGATAATATATTTGCCTGAGGAAATTCCTTTGTTATTTTTTAATACGGGTATGGTGATAATAAATGTTTACAGTTTTAGTTTGCCTGAAAAATTCTCTATTCTGTTTGCCTTTGGAAATATGCTTTTTTCCCCCTTGTATTTACACTTCTGGGTTACAAATCCTCCCTCACATTATTTTGAAGGTGTTTCCCTATGAACTATTCCTTACCATAGTTTACAATGAGAAATCTACTGTCATCATTATAGTTGTTCACCTATGTAATGTTTTGATTTATTTCTGGCTAACTTCAAGATTTTATCTTTAGTTTTCATGAAATTAATGATGACTTCTTTGGTGCAATTATTTTGGTAGATATCTTTTTTTTAAGTGCCTTGCAAGTTCATCTTGCTGTTGTACAACTATGAGGTGTGACCTAAACGTATGATGAATGATTAAATAACATATTTATTAAGTAAAAGACATTAATCCCTCTCAATCTACACTGCTTCACTTCCCACACACTTATCCCATCATTCTTGCCATTTTCTGAAGCCATTCTGGAAGTTCTATTTTGTGAGTGTCTTTACAAGTTGTGCTAAACATGCAGTGAATGCTGCTGCTAAGTGCCATCCAGGAGAAAGGGGGGCACTCACAAAAGCATTATTTGTTGTCATCCACTGGATTTTGCACCATCTGACTTCTGGCTCTCCCCCAAACCAAAATGACCATGAAAGGTAAAAGTCCTGAATCGATTCAGGACATCAAGACAGCCAGGACAGCACAGCTAAAGACACCCATGAAATAGTATTTCCAGAACTGCTTCAGAAAGTGGCAAGAATGGTGGGAGAAATGTATTCAGAGAAAGGGGGTGTATTTTGAAGGGGACTAATGACAATGTGTCTTTCACTGTAATAATTTTTTTAAAGAAGATAAATTTAAACATTTCCATAACATTTGATATTTTAGGAAGTCTTAGTTGTCATTTCCTCAAATATTTCTTTTGTCTGTTCTCATGTTCTTCTCTTTTTGAGGCCTAAGTTGTATATATATTTAGAGAATTTATTACTATTCTAGAAATCCTTTGCTGTGTACTCTTTCTTCCCATGTTTATCTTTCTCTTTTGGGCTTCATTTTTTGGTAACTTCTAAAACAAATACGAACATAAAATTCACAGATGTAAAGAACACACTCAGCATTTCCATTTGATTTTTTATGATTTTCTGTATGCTTAATCTATATTGTCAACCTTGCCACTACATGTAACGTATTAGTCATGCAGAATGCAGCATTCATGAGACTTATAAAAGGATGTTTTGAAAGGAACTTGAAGAAATATTAAAATGTAATTAAATATACCAATATAAAATTTCATTAAAATGAGAAAATTCAAAAATGATTATGAAATACTGACTAAAAGAAAGGTGAAAACTGATAAATGTTTTTGATTTTTCTATGATAATAACAACACAGCATAAAGTAAGCATAGAAAAACAAAATTGAATTTAGCAAACTAGGGTTGATTAATATAAAATTCCTGAAATGCATGTGCAAATGTATGTGTGTCTCAGGCCATTTTTTGTTTATGGCTGTGAATTTTCTACCATTTCAAGATCTTAAGTGCGTAATTTTAGTGTAATGGGCAAATACGATAGTAAAGGAAGTTCATACTTAGGGGTCAAACAAACTTAGTGAGAAAGCAAACTCTGTCTCTTATTAATTCACTAAAGGTGATGAAGTTCTTTTATTTCATAAATGTGTGCTTTTCTTATTTGTATAATAAAAGCAATGTAACTTTATAGTTGTGTTTTGAATCAGGAGACAGACCCAATGCAGTTGAAACTAACTGGGGGAAAGGGACTGTTACAATTTGTAAACATATTAAAATAATAAATTTTAGGCTCATACTTTGATTTTATTTTACAAAACTAACTAGTTTTGTAATCTTAAGATATTTATTTAATTTCAATGAGACTTTGTTTTGGAAAATAGAAGAACTAATATTTTGTATTGTTATTACAAATGTGAAAAAATCCATAAAATGTTTAAAATGTCTTTCAGTCAATGCATAAAACATTATGGGTTGTTTTCTTATTAATAAGTAGTACTACTACTATTAGTATGATATGATTATTGTTCAAATCATGTTTATATTTTTAAAATTCTTAAGGTTTAAACAAATTGTTCAATTTCTTTTTTATTCATGAGTTCTTTCTTTCTTAAAACATGACATCTCTTACATCATTTATTTTTACCCTATTATTTCAAAAGTGTATTGTCTACATTTTCATTGTACTCCTAGCTATTGTTCTCTACTGTCATCATTAATCTCAGGGCCCAACCTTTCAGAATATCCTTTCCTTCATCTATTTCAGACTATCAAGTACAGATCTCTTTCAGATGATCACATATAGTTTATCTAAGTCAGCTTTTATCTTAGAAACATGTCAGTAATATTAGATTTCTTAGATGTATATGGATGTGGGCCAGTGATTTACTCTACGCTGCATTTCTTTTTCTCCTCCACCTTTGCCTCCTAAGGAGACGAAGATTCACATAAATTGCTCTGCCAGGCGCACTACTTTCAGCCACAGGAGAATGCTGGGATTCACAGCCCTGAAGTTTTATTACACGTGCTCTTAATTTCAGAAATAATTGATTACTATAGACTTCCAGTTTTTATGCACTGCTACTTGAAAAATCATTACTTGAGAGACTTTCTTTTTAATTAAAAAATTTCAACTATATACCAATTTTAAAGAATATCAAGAATAGTGCCATTTAAATTTTAGGCTGACAGTTTTAATTACTAAATTTTGAAAAGAGTCTCAATCAATAGAGAATTAGGCAAAACAATAAAAATCATATAAAATACTGCATTGAACCACTTATAGATAGATGCCTGTATAAAAGTAGCTATTGGGAAGAATGATATAAAGAGAATGATGTAGAAGTAGCTTTGAGGTCAGTGTGGAGCACAAGATAACAGAATTTAGCTTTAGAAACTAGCAAGCACCTTTGAAAGTACAAGAAAGGAAGATTATTAAAGATCCAGAGTATTAATGTAGCCTAAAGAAAGTAATTTAGTAGGGTAAGATCCATTTATCTAATAGTGACAATTTTAGTTAGGGCAATATGTGTCCAAATTCTATATCTAAGAAAAGAAAAGTGATAGAGAAGGAGGAAGAAAGGAAGGAAGGGAGGAAGAAAGGAAGGAAGGAAGAAAGGGAAGAAGGAAGGAAGGAGGGAGGGAGGAAGGAGGGAAGGAAGGAGGAAGGGAAGAAGGAAGGAAGGGAGTAATGAAGGAGGGAGAGAAGGAGGAAGGGAGGGAGGAAGGAGAGCAGGCTGTGCAAGGGTGTAAAGGTAATTTCTCATCTTGAAGGGAGAGTAGAAAGTGGTCACAGACACCAACACAGTAAGTCTGCAAGTGCCAGGAAAGAAATGGAGAAGATTAAGGAAAAAGACATTCATTTTCTGTATGATCTATTTAAAAGTTTACATTTATAGGAAGTTTATTCCAAGGATACAGTAAGAACTATGTAAAAACTTTCATTAGTTTGCAAAGTTGGAATGTAAGCTTTGATGCTCTATTGACTTGTTTTGACATTTTTGTGAGGTATGATTCACAAATAAAAGTTTTACATATTTCATGTACAAAATTAATGCCTTAATACACATTCACATTGAGAGATGACCACTGCAAGTAATTAATTTATTTGTCACCTCATGACTATATATCAATTACCTCATTATTTGCTTTCTTTTTTTCTTTCTTTAATACTTAAAATATTAATTCTTAGCAAATTTCAAATACACAACACTGTCATTAATTATAGTCACTATGTTCAGCCTTAATCTCCAGCACCCTTGTCTTTTACCAACTTGGCTCCATTTCTCTTTCCCGCCCGGCCTTGGGCTGCACTGTTGGCTTCTATGATGCTGATTATGTTTGAAGACACAATTATTCATGCAGATATCATAAAGCACGCGATTTATTTCACTCAACAAGCACCCTCGGCCCGTCTATGCAGTGACAAGTGTTACGATTTTATTCCTTTATAAAGGAAGCACGATGTTCTGTGCTGTACATTTTACATATACGTAAATATTCACATTTAAATATATTCATAAGTATACATTTATGTCTATTTATATATCTATTAAACCGACACACATATACTTTCTATTCTGTACAAGTATATGATGTCATATAATTCCATATAATAATTTTATTGAGAAATATAATTATCTAGTATAAACATTATAATTTGATAATTTTATATTTTTTAAAAGTTTAGGTCTATTAAAATGTAATATTTAATATTTTAAAATGAAAATTGATTTACATATATAAATTTAAAATTATAAATTTGGTTAAATGTAATTTTTTATCTACAATCATTTTACGTCAACATGAGTATATAATTTATATGTAATATGTACTCATATATCATAATCATAGGTTTCTTATGCATTATATATCATATACTATAATTATATATCCTGTACATAATAGGTATTATATATTCATGTGACATAATTATATATAATTGTATAATTATGAATTCATATTTTATATTGATTTTATATGAAAGTATAAGTATTTATAAGCATGTGAATATATTTAAATATTTGTAAATATTCACAAGCATGTAAATCTATTTGTGAACTACAAACATTTAGATACACAGTTGAGCCTGTGTATACAAAGGTTCTGCATCCCCAGACTCAACAAGTTGTCAAAAACATTGGAATAAAATCATATTTATACTGAATAGATATAAACTTTTCCCCAGTCATTACTCTTCAAATAATATATTACAGTAAATCTTTACATAGCATTTGCATTGTATTAGGTATTACAAATAATCTAGAGCTGGTTTAAAGTATATGAATCATACGGGTGGGTCATATATGCAACTACGGCACCATTTTGTACAAGGAATTGAGCATTGTATCTGCAGAGGATCCTAGAACCAATCGTCCTACGAGGGATTATCTTCTAGCCGGAGTTGGATTAGCTGAATAGAAGTGGTAAAAGTAGATGTCATTTCTTTGATATTGTGTCCTTAGAGAAAAGCTTTCCATTTTAATCCATTGATTATAGACATTCTGTATGCTTTTCAAACGTGGCCTGTATTGTGTTGAGGTAAATTCATTCTTTGTGTATTGGGGAAGAGTTTTTGTCATGAATGGATATGAATTTAGTTAAATGTATTCTCTGATCTATTGAGAAATTATGTGATTATCTTTCATTACGTTAATGTGGCAATATCACCTTGATTGATTGCTTATGTGGAAATATCCCTGTATCCCATAGATAATTCCCACTTGGTCATGGTGCATTATCCTTTCACTGCATAGTAAATGGTTTTGCTAGTATTTTATCAAGGATTTCACGTCTATGCTCATCAGTGATATTGGCCTGTATATAATTTTCTTTTTCTAAGGGCCCTTTGTCTGGGTTTTGAATCAAGTCAATGCTTGTTTTATAAAATTAATTTGAATTCTTCCTTATTCTTTGATGTTTTGAATGTCTCTAAAAAGGTTTGGTTGTAAGCCTTCTCTAAATATTTTCTAGAATTCACTGATAATCCCACCAGGTCCTGAAACTCTATTGCTGGGAAGTTCTTTTGTTTTGTTTTTTTTTAAATTAACTAGTGGTTCAATCTTATTCATTATTTGACTTTGTATTATTTTCTCGATCCAGTTTTGCATGGCTGTATATTTTTAGTAATTTATTCCTTTTTTCTGGGTTATCCAATTTGTTGGCGCATAACTGTTCATAATATTTATCTTTTCCCCAAGGCATCCATTGTAATGTCTCTTTTTCATTTCTCACTTTGTTTATTTCAATCTTCTCTCTTTTTGTTAGTCATATTATTATCTTTTCAGAAAACCTGGAGCTCCAGAGGCTCCGGTTAGCATGCAGTACTTATACAGAAAACCAACTCTTCTTGTAGATTTTTCTGCTGCTTTGCAATTCTCTATGTGACTTAATGTCTCCTTTAGTCTTTATTATATCCATTCTTTGTTCATTTTTGAGTTGTAAAGTTAGGTTGTCTGAGATCTTTCTCCTGTTTGAACAGAGGTGTGTATTATCTTCCCTTTTAGTTTTACTTTTGCCGTGTTCCATAAGTTTTGGTATGTTGAGTTTTCATTTGGTATTTTGAGGTTTCTGTTGACTCCATTTGGTCTATAGTACTATACAATTAATTTTTTTTCTCTCTAGATTTTCTCTCTATTATGGAAAGAGGATTGCTGAAACCTACCATTATTGTTCTGCTATCAATTTTTCTGTTCAGATCTTCAAATATTTATATATCTAGGTGCTCTGATGATAGTTGTGCAAATATTTATAATTACTATAGTTTCTGTTGAATTAGCCATTAAAAATTGTCCATTGCCCTTCTATGTCTTTTACAGAAATTGTTTGGTGTATTTTGTCTGAGATAAAAATAGCCCCCATCCTTACTTTTGGTCACCATTTGTATACAATATATTTTCCCCTTACTGAACTTTCTGTTCACATATCTCCTTAAATCTATAGTGAGCGTCTTAAGTCTATGTATCAGCAATATACTGGTGATACCCAGATCATTTCTTTGTTCCGCTTTTGATTGACGAGACGGTGCTTGGGAGGTGATGTGTCCTCCGAGGGCTCATGTTGGGAACTGGTCCCCACCTTGGTAATGTAAAGCAGGATGGAACATTAAGGAGGTTGGGTGTAGTGGAAAGTAATTAGGTCATTGAAGGCTGTGACCTCAGAAGGAATCGATTCTGTTGTCATGGGACCCTGGTTAGAGCTCACAAGAGGATTGGTACCCAAGAGCAGGCCTCACTCTGGAATCATTCTTTTCGGTTTTCCTGGCTCACATGTGATGGCTCCTTCTTACATGAGCTCTTCCATGAGGCCATCCCGCATGATGTGACGCAGCCAAAAACGATTTCTCAAGAGACAGCATCACACTGTTTTGACCTTTAACTCCAAAACTGTGAGCTGAGAAGACCCATTTTAAATTCTTTGTTTATAGTATTAGAAAATGGTTGAATACAGTAAGTTTAACCCATTCCATTTAAAGTACCAATAGGTTAGGACCTAGTATTGCCTTTAGATTGAATATTCTCTGTCTGCTTAGTTGAATATTCTCTGTTTCTTGCTCTCTTGCTATCTTCTTCTGTTACTTGATTATTTTTATACTGATGCTTTGATTCTTTCCTATTTATCTTTTAGATATCTACTGCAGGGTTTTCTTCCTTGTATTTGTCCCAAGACTTACATAAATTATCTTGCAATTATATTCATCTATTTTAAGTGAAGAGCAACTTAATCTCACTTACACACAAAATGTCTACCATTTACTCCCTTTTTCTGATACTTTTGTGATCTTCAAGACAGAATGTACCACATTTTTAAAGATTTTATTTTTTGCCACACAATAATTATACTTATTTATGGGGTATAGTTTGTAATTTGATATATGTATATGACATATAATAATCAAATCAAGTAAATCAACTTTTCCATCTCATAAAAAATGTATCATTCCTTTGTGTTTTGGGCTTTTGAGTTCTTCTCTTCTGTTTTATGAAATATTTAATGAGCTGTTAACTATAATCACCTACAGCTCTGTAAAAACATTAGAACTTACTACTTTTTATAGTTTACTCATTAACTTTTTGAGTTACAGCTACCCTTAATATTTTTGCATCTTAGCTTTTATACTAAGGTTTAATTTACATTATACCATTACATTGTTCTCCATTACCTATGCCCATGAAATTTATGCTTTCATAGGTTTTTGCATTGATATTTAGTATATTTTCATTTTCCTTTAGAGAACTTGCTTAAGCATTTCTTGAAAGTGGTCCTATTGGTGACAAATTCCATCAGTCCTTCATTGTATAAATGATAGTTTTGTTGGATACTGTTTTTTTCATAATTTTAGTTATTGGATAGTATGTCACGCCACTCTCAAGTTACTTGCACATTTCTACCTAGAAATCCACTGGAGTCTTACATAAGACAAATCACTTTTGTCATGTTTCTTTCACAATTCACTTTGACATAGACAATTTAATTAAAATGTCTATGTTTTTCTGTAGTGCTCTTTATATTTTCCTTGAGAATATTTTAGGCTTCTTGAATTTGGATATCTATTTCATGCCTGGAGTTGAGTTATTTAGAGTGACTATTTCTTTAAGTAAGCTTCTTATCCTTATCTCTTTCTTTCCCCCTCTGGGACTCTCATAATGCTTATTAGTTTGCTTAACAGTGTTCAAAAAAATCCCATAATCTAGTATTTCTCTCTCCCTCCCTCCCTCCCTCTTTCTCTCCCTCTCCCTCTCTCTTTCGTATTTTGACTGAATAATTTCAAAATACTTGTCTTCAAACTTTTCTGATCCTTTCATCAGCTTGACTCTGTTGTTAAAGATGTTTGCTATGTTTTTAATTTCCTTCATTGTATACTTCAGTTCTGTAACTTTTATGTGGTTCTTTTTTAAATGATTTATATCTCTTTATTGAATTTCAGATGTTGTTTGTGTATTGTCATCATGATATATTGTGCTGAATATCTTCCTACTCTTGTAGCTCACTACGCATCTTTACAATTATTATTCTAAATTTTCCATCAGGAAATTCATGGGTCCTTGTTTCTTTAGGGTTGATTACTGAACATCTGCTATGTTTCTTTGACAGTGTCATGTTTCCATGATTTTTCATGTGATTCTTGGGGAGGCAGTCTCTTCTTCCACACTTTACAGACTGGCTTTGGTCTGCACATGTCTTCACCAGGGAGTAATAATGAGGAAAGTGTATGGGTGGGGTCTGAGTGCCCTGTCTGGGGAACCTCAGGGACACCAGGCCCAGGGGACAGATGGTGCAGCAGTTCTGAGGTGGGCATGAGTCACAGGGCTGGGGCTATAGGGTGCTGGTGCTGGCTAGTTTGGGGGAGCATAGCAGCTTGAGTTCTGGGCAATTCTGGCAGCTGAGATGCACATCAGTGAAACCTTCATGGGTCCTCACTGGCAAAGTTTATGGGCTTCTGGGGCAGCTGCAAAGGCTAATAGGTTCCATCGTCGCGATAGCTGCTGGACTTAGCTCTGAGATGTGCTCACTTCGGGCACCACAGGTAACGTGCTCACTACCATTTTCTCCACAGCTACCCTCAGTTTTGGTGCTCCCTTGGTTTGTTGGAGCTGATTTTACTTCGGAGCTTTCCTAGGACTAGCTTTGCTTGTGGATACTTGTTAAATCATTGTTTTCATTGGAGGATAAGAGACGGGACTCCCTAACTCACTATCTTGCTGAATCTACAAAATCTCTATCGACTCTGTCTTTTTTTTTTTTTTTTTTATGCAGGTACTGGAAGTCGAACTCAGGACCTCGCACTTGCCAGACAGGCACTTAAGCCGCTGAGCTGTATCACCAGCTCCATCTATTGACTCTTAATTTGGAGAACACTCTTCCCAAAATACTAGATTCACAAAGAAATTGTTTAGCAGGTGGAATTTTGTATCTGGTTTTCTGTATAATGCGACAGAAAGGAAATAAGAATGAAAAAGATAAATCTTTTGTTATCTCTCCAATTTTCTTTCTGTAACTTCGTGTATCTCTGCCTGGTGATGGTTAATTTTAGGAGTCGACCTGACCATGTAGAGGGAAGTCAGGATGGTTGTGAAGTGTTGTCTACGGGTGGGCTCCGAGGGCAATTTCAGAGGATCTTCGCACGTGAGTCAGTGGACTGAAGGGAAAAGAGAACGCGATAGCTCAGACATCATCCAGTTGGCTGGGGGCCTAGATGAAATAAAAGGGTGGAAAAGGGAGGATTCTGTCTCTCTCTCTCTCTCTGTCTCTCTGCCTGTCTCTGCCTCTCTCTCTGTCTCTCTGTCTCTCCCTCTCTTTCTCTCTGTCTATCTCTGTCTCTCTGTCTGTCTCTCTCTCTGTCTCTCTGTCTCTCCCTCTCTTTCTCCCTGTCTGTCTCTCTGTCTCTCTCTCTCTCCCTTTCTCCATCTCTTGTCTTTAGACATCAGACTCCAGGTTCTTTGGATTCTGAAACTCGCATCAGACTCAGGACTTACACTGTCATCACTTTCCCTGGTTCTTAGACTTTCCAACTTTGACTGACTCACACTCCTGAATTCTCTTCTCCTTGCAGATGGGCTTCTAACCCTGTATAACTGTGTGAAGATCCAACTTCCCTAATACAGCTTCATCATTTCTTTCACACAGGTGTACAGGTATACATGGGGGTAACACATATATTTCAAAACTAATTCTGTTCCACTTTTTTATTCAGCATCAGGATGTCAAAATATATACATCCTGCATTTTGATAAGTAAGCCTTTCAGACTAATTTTCCATAAATGACATCATCATTCAAAAAATAGAAGGTTAAGGAAAGATATGACAACTTGTAGAATATGGAAATTTCAAAAAAGGCGGGAACCTATTTGAGAGGGAGCCAAAATACTTAAAGCTTAACTTGGGACACCAGTTTGTCATGAACACAGAGAAATAATCCTTAGAGCAGCAAGAGCAATAAACTTGAATTTCTAGTTAATCTGGCACCTAGAAAACATGTTCTAAATACTAGAAATTCCAGGCATCCATCTGTGAAACTTAGAAACAGGTGTAACTAAGACAGGGCAACAGAGCCAGGGACACTCCCAGGGAGAGAACCTCTCCCATGAAGAGGGACACTCAGAGTATGGTGATGCCACCATCACTGTACACGAACCAAGTAAAAAGGTACAATTTTCACTCATTCGACTCCCATGTGGTACACAGGACCAGTCTGAAGATACTGTTTTCAAATCTTCATTTGCACGTGGAAAAAACCAGTCAAAAGACACTGTCCCTCATCCTTCCTTTCTATAGGACAGTTTGCACATGGCGGAAAGCCGCGGCAGCAGCTGGTAGGATAACCATCCCAGTGCCTTATTTGCAGGAGAGGGAGAGAACCCTGGAATTCTGGATACACAAGACCCCTTGTCTTATTCTCAGGGTGCTGTGAGCCTCTTCACAGGCCCGGACTCACTCTTCAGCACACTTCCTTTCCACCTTCAGTAAATGTACACCTGTACGTTTGCTGCCTTTGCTGTGCGTCTTGTCCAATTCTGCTGGGGACACTGGGAACCTAGAAGGCACCCCCGCAGGATTCTGCAGGGCTAAGGAATTAAGTGTCCCTATGTGTTCTGAGCACCATTAGCAGAGTCAGTGAGGAGGGCAGCAGCAAAGAGCACAAAGGTGTTGACCTTGAGGCAGGAAAAGTAATGAGAACAGAAGTCACTGTGTGTACCTGGAAGGGGCTGAAGAATTTGCTTCTCTAACATCCACGTCGTTAGTCAGAGGCAAATGCAACTGGAGTATAAATGGAAACGCCACGTCTGCCATCTTCAAATTAAGAGGCTCTTCCTTGTTGCATTTAGGAGTTGGGGAATTCATACACGAGACATCTGTACCCTATGTGTCACGTAGCCAGTGTTTGCAAGATATGTTTCAGTTTAATCACAGGCACATGAAGGTTTGTTTTGTCTTTTTGTTTGGTATCAGAAATCGAACTCAGGACCTTGCACTTGCCAGGCAGGCGCTATGCCACTGAGCTATATCCCCAGCCCAAAAGTTTTAAAGAAAAGTCAAAGTAGTCTTTTTTTTCTTTACTGGTAATAGGTCATTAAACTAAACTAATAATTTATTTAACTAAATGAAATTTTACAAAAAAACTAATTTTGATGATGTCTATATATGACAAAACTTTTATTGTTAATAATCTCCTTTGATATTTTGTGTTGCTCTCTATTAACTTTATATGAGTTTAACTTTAAATCTTATTTAATTATCATCACTTAGTGCAGTTATAAAAACATATGAGTGAATAATTACAAATTTTATGTTCAGTCAGGGAACATCAGCTCTGGTCTCATCACATTACTAGATACACAATTGCTTGTTAAGTGAGAAAATAAAAACAACCCACATAAAATACTGCAATTTTATTTCTCTTTCCAAGGTCATGTTTTCTACAACCTAAAACTAATAAGTATTCAGTAGAAAAGAATGCCTTGGGAAATATACATATAATTGCCCTAATTCCACTTCCAAGGGAGGAATTGTAACTTTTCTAAAATACAGATTGTTCATAACTATTTTGCCTTTTGTTCCACATAAATATTTGAAATTGAACTTTTAAAATTTAAGAATTTTAATAGATAATAAATTATGAGCATTTAGAATTTTGTTTTGTTTTGTGGGTACCGCGAATCAAACTCAGGATCTTATGCTTGCCAGGCAAGCGCTTATGCCCCTGAGCTATATCACCAGCCCTAGAAATTTTAATTTAATTTAATTGAACAACCTATTTTTCATTTCTGGAGGGAGACTACATTTTCATTTTAATATTATTCTATATTAAGAACTTACTTATCCTTAATATCTTTTAGTTTGTTTAGGTAAGGTAGAATTTTAGATAGTAGTAAATCAAAATTACATATTCTGGCATTTATATTTTATTTATTTATTTATTATTTTTTTTGGGAACGAGAACTTGAACTTAGGACCTCACACTTGCCAAGCAGGTGCCATGCCTCTGAGCTATATCCCCGGCCCTTCTGATATTTTTTATAAAAATAGGAATAAGAAAGAGATATGTAAAACTTTGATTTACTTAAAATCCTTATTGGAGCGGTTCCATTATGATTATGTCCAAAGTACCAATTAATCTTTCCTAAAACACTTAATTCTCCATATGAACAAGGAGAAGAAAATGGACCTGTGCTCCCACTGGTATTGCTGTTTTTGTAGCAGTCACTTAAAGCAGTTAACTTCTAATATTACAGCTTGTACTGTGCATCCCGGCAATTGTTCAGCCATTATTTCCCCGCGCTTTTGTATAACAAATATCCAAGACCTTTCAACTCAATTAAACAATAAATATTTTTTTCTCAAAATGATTAATGTGATGCTATAACTCAACTTTGAAATGCTTAATAACAGTATTTGAGATAATTTCTTCTAAAGGACTATGAATTTGAAAACCCTTTTTAAATTTAATTTTCATTTCCTTGTGTTTTTTCGGGATTGAACTCAAAGCCTTGGTCCTGTTCCCCAGCCCTTAAAAAAATTCTTTTTTCATTTTATATTTTAAGATAAGGTCTTACTAAATTGCTCAGTTGCCCAGGCTGTGCTCGAACTGGCAATTCTCCTGCCTCAGCCTCCTAGAGTACTAGGATTACACAACCACTTCTGGTTTTGAAGACTCATTTTGTGTATAGGTTATTTCATTTCTACTTTTAG
The DNA here is from genome assembly GCA_028451465.1 of Erethizon dorsatum. Lineage (NCBI taxonomy): Eukaryota > Metazoa > Chordata > Mammalia > Rodentia > Erethizontidae > Erethizon > Erethizon dorsatum. Next base: position 56,327,788 of record CM051830.1, on the reverse strand, counting down.
TAAACTTGACATATCAAAATTGTGGATTCCAACTGGGCAATAAATTTGTTTAAATAGAAATTATAAACTTAATTAAAGATGAATCAATCAGATCATATAATTTTGTTCTTCTTTGGTATTTTAAGCTGCCATTGTCTAATTATGACACTATTTTAAATTCTCTTGACAAGAACAGGTCGAACAAATATGTTTTACTCTAAGTTCCCAGAAGTTTTTTTTTTTATTTTAAAAACTAGGGGGTTGAATGAGGTATTTTGCTTCACTTAATTTCCTTTATGTGATCTTAATATTGAGCTATATGATCTAAGCCTGTGAGATTTGATTGATTAATACAATAAATATTTGAATTAAAAATTATTACAGTAAAAGACGCAGCACCATTAATCCCCTTCAAAATTACATGCTCTTGGGCCGGTGAGATGGCTCAGTGGCTTAAGCGCCTGCCCGGCAAGTGCGAGGGCCCGAGTTCGACTCCCGGATCCCACATACGAAAAAAAAGGGGCCGGTGATATCGCTCAGTGACACGGGCGCCTGCTGGCGTGCGAGGTCCTGAGGTCGTCCCCCCGGTACCCACAAAAAAAAAAAAAAAAAAAAAAAAAATTACATGCTCTTGCTTCAAACACACTTATCCCATCATTCCTGCCACCTTCTGAAGCAGGTCTGGAAGTCCTCTTTCGTGAGTGTCTTTAGTTGAGCTGTCATGGCTCGATCAATGTCCCGAATTAATTCAACGCATTTACCTTTCATGGTCATTTTGACTTTAGGGAAGAGCCAGAATTTGCACATTGTGAAATCCAGTGAGTAGGGTGGATGAGGACACACCTTGATCTTTAAATGACCTTGCGTTTCAGTTGGATGGCACTTGGCAGCAGCAATGACTAAAGTTTTCCTCACACCTTTTAAGGAGTCTCACAAAAGAAGACTTCCACAGCTGCTTCAAAAAGTGACAAGAACATCATGATAAATATTTGAAATTAGGGGGAGTAGTCTGAGGCAGATTGATAGCAATGTGCCCTTACTACAATAAAATATTTATTTAAACATCCAGTCTATATTTTGATCACGCCTTGTAATGATGTGGTGTACGTGTGCACAAGACAGGGAAAGACAGAAAGCACGTCAGGTAGGACAGATAAAATGTCAGAGGAGAAAGGAAGAAACAAGGGAGGAAGGCAAGGAAAAAGAAAGGGATGCAGGGCCGGTGAGATGGCTCAGCGGCATAAGCGCCTGCCTTGCAAGCGCGAGGGCCCGAGTTCGACTCCCGGATCCCACATACGAAAAAGGGGCCGGTGATATCGCTCAGCGGCACGGGTGCCTGTTGGCGCGCGAGGTCCTGAGGTCGACCCCCCTGTACCCACAAAAAAAAAAAAAAAAAAGAAAGGGATGGAAAGAGAAGGGAAGAGGGAAGGAGAGAAGGGAGGGGAGAGGAGGGAAGGGGAGAAAGACATTTAGAGTAAACAATGAAACAGACAGAAATCATGGGAAGCATGAGACAGAAACAAGATCAAGTTTAATTAATTTTCCTCAGAATATCTATGTGAAGAGATACTGTCTTCCTTCTGTGACCAGAAGAGCTTGGTGATTTGCAGTTGAAAAGGATGACAATTTTGCATGACATTTCAGAGCACGTGCTCATGTGTTAGAACGAGATATAACTGATTCTGCCATTTGTTAACCATGCGACCTTGGAAAAGCTATTTAAATATCTGGAGCTGAGTTTTATCCGATGTAATGCAAGGAAAATAATATTACATTTCCTTTGTGATAATAAATGCATGATTTAAAAATGCTTTGCAGAGCACCGGATATAAGGTAAGGGCTCAAAAACTAAATTATCATCATCATCACCACAACATGGAACAGGGATAAACATGAATCCTTGATGTTCTAATCAAGTGAAAAATTGTTCATATAAAAAGTTTTTCTACAAAAATGAAAAGGAAACAATACCACATTTGCTCTAGTATGTGGACAAATGGTTAGTAAATAGTACGTGGTAATTATTCTCACCTGATGAATTTGTCTGGAAGGTATTACCAGCCTTGAGTAGACCACAGTTGTAGAGCAATAGTTGTAGATTATCTTGATATTAGGACCCTGTCAACCTAGGAAAAGAGTTGAAGTTCTATATCTGCTTGTTGATAACCATTAAAGTTTAAAGGATATTTATCAGAATGACACTTCTTATTGGGCAAGAGTGAACAAAATATTTGTACAAAAAAGTTTGGTAAGTGAAAAAAGGTTGAAACAAATCTTAATCTGTAATATCAAGACTCCACATTTTACAAAAATGAAAGCAAAATGTTGAGCACAATTTCAAAAAGAGAGAAAACATTAAATTATCTCACTCTTGTGCTGTAATGCTCATTAGTATCAAAATTCACTTCACAGGAATTTATTCCAGAATAAAGTTTATGTTACTTCTCTGAAGCATGACTCATAACCACACTGGCTTCAATGATCTCTCCACAATCTTTTTTCCCTCATCAAATAATTTTTAAAAGATAGGAACAGAAATTACAAAATGAATAAACATGTTTGAATCTCACTTGTTTATCATGCATGATATTTAATTGAAAAGCCCAGACTCAGGGGGCCAGTGAGATGGCTCAGTGGTGTAAGCGCCTGCCTGGCAAGCGTGAGAGGTCCTGAGTTCGACTCCCGGAACCCACATACGAAAAAGGGGCCGGTGATATCGCTCAGCGGCACGGGCGCCTGCTGGAGCGCAAGGTCCTGAGGTCGACCCCCGGTACCCACAAAAAAAAAAAAAAAAAAAGAAAAGCCCAGACTCAAAATTTATTGGTGGTGGGGCCGGTGAGATGGCTCAGCGGCTTAAGCGCCTGCCTTGCAAGCGCGAGGGCCCGAGTTCGACTCCCAGATCCCACATACGAAAAAGGGGCCGGTGATATCGCTCAGCGGCACGGGTGCCTGTTGGCGCGCGAGGTCCTGAGGTCGACCCCCCTGTACCCACAAAAAAAAATTTATTGGTGGTATAAAATAAAGGTAATTAGTTAACTGCACCACAAAACGGCACAATGAAAATACTCCAAAGATCTTTGAAATGACATTTTGTGTCTCATTTTGTTGAGATCATATTTTGGGTTGAATTTGAAGAGTTTGCAAGAACAAAAACTAATATTAAAGAGGGATTGGGGATGGCTTTGTAAAAAAACATTTCCACTTTTTGTTTTGATTTTAAATGAACAAATAAAATACTATTGGATATAAGTCAGTAAGAGGAACATTTAAGAAGACAGGCTTTTATATTTTTATCTTAGCACTAAGAAATTGACAGCTCTCATGCAAAATATTGCCTTGGGTCTTGCATTTTATGACCTATATTTTAGCCTACTTTTAAAGTCTGGTTTGGCTTTCCACACGGTATATGTTAAGATTTGGAATAATATGATTTTTATTCCTTTTCCTCACCGTGATCCTAGCCCATACTGGCAGTGCACACCATCTTTTCTTCCACAGTCAACATTCAGGAAAATGACTTCCAGTTGGAATGTATTAGATTTGCTTAGCTGATGAATGTCCTGTTAGAAATACTTCCTAATGTGCCACCTTCCATCAATACGCAGCCACTCTGAGAAAAATTGTCCTCCTTTGTTCTCACTATGCTTTTCCGATTTTACTATTTTGTACACTTTCTCCCAATAATTTTCTTATCTATTTTCCTCCAGTAGTTTGTAAGTTCATTAAAAGAATCTGCTGCTATTTGTTCATCTCATAATATAGGGAAATGTTCTTGTGGTGTTTCGTTAAGAATTCAGTCTATATTTGAAATAACAAATAAAAGAAGGATTTGGTAAGCGACATGAGTATAAAGGTAGAAAATAATGGAAAGCAGCATTTTTCAAATGAGGCATTTATGAATACAATTTTAACCAGTCCTTTGTCTACATCTTTTTTAAAGACAAAAGAAGATTAATTTATGATTTATCCCAACTGCTTAAAATTTTTCCTGTCTTCTACAAATCTCTTGGGACACACTATACATTATAGCTTAGAATAATGTAAGACTTTCAATAATTGGATTAGTTTGAGAAATGGAAAATTAATAGGCACTCCCACTAATTCTTGTTAAGAAAAATGCATTACTATATTTTTTTAATTCTTTACTGTTTTAATTATCACACACAATGGAAGATCTATTTAATCAATAACATCATTTTAAGGTCAAAAAAGTGGCTAAGCATGTGACAATTTATAAATTTATAATTCAGTTTGGAGCACTATTCTTGTTTACAACTATTTTTGATGCTAATTGTGGCCATCAGAGAGCATATCACAATTATTTTTTGGTGTTTGCCTGTTAATTCAAATACAATAGAAGTGGAGCACACTAAGTTTTCACTATTTGATTATCAAAACAGCAACGTTTCTAAGGAAGCTAGGATAAAGTATGCATTATTTTAAGTCAAACCAAGTGCCTAGAGTTTATGTAATAGACACAGCCATGAATATTGTGTTATCAAAGCACTGTATCACCGATTAAACCATTTAAAGCTTCATTTCCCTGGATATTTTCAGATGAGAACAGGAAAAATAAGAAAACTTGTGAGATATTCAAAATTTAACAGTTTTTTAACTCATCATATGTAGAAGTTTTCTCATTTATCTAGGCATTGAAAAATCGATGTAAAAAGCACGAACCAATGTTGAAATGAACCCAGCTGATAGGCAATCTAACTCCCTGAGGGAGTAATCACCTCTGTAATTAGTGTGCTCTTTTCACAATTATAGAAATAATATCACTCAGTAAAGGGATGTATTTACTTCAGTACTTTATGTAACTTCAAAAATGTTTTACACAAGACCCAATTTTAATGATCACATCTTTTCTTGGTTCATACGACCACCGTGTCTTAGTTACTTTTTCCGTTGCTGAGACAAAATGCCCAACACCCAAAGTTAAAAGAGGAAAGGTTTATTTAGCTCACAGTCTGTGGTGGTTTCAGTCCATAATTGGATAGCCCCAAGGCAGAGGGGCAACAGTTCATGGCAGCGGGAGATGCAAAAGCAATAAGGGAGAGAGGGACCTTAACAGCGTCTTTCTGCCCCTTTTGTACTCTATCTAGGCTACCAGGACTAGGCCAGTGCCAAACCAGTCAGCGGAGTGATTTAGTAATCACTCACCCTTATTCCCAGCACTGCACCATGAACAATCGTGCGCTCTGGATCCAGCCACCTCTGAAAAAGCCCACCTATGACTGTGTGAGGCTTTGGGGGGACAGCTAGACACAGCCGTAACACAGAGGGTTGAAAAAATGCTAGAAACCTGAGTTTCCAGATAAAATACAAAACGTCAATTTAAATTTGATTTTCAGATCTACAGTGAGTAAGATTAGGATATATATATGCATGTAACATTTGAGATATAACTATTGTAAAAATTATGATTTGAATTTTAAACTTCAATGGGAATTTTATGTTTTTAAATGATAAATACAACCACCCTAGCTATGAGTTCTCTTAGAGCAGATTATTATAAATTAGATATTATTCTTCTTTTATTGTGCTTTACACTTTTAAAATTGCAAGCATCGAGCATGACAAATTCTGTCACCACTGTTTAAGAGTTACTATCTGGTAAGTTTCGATGGCCTTTAGAATACTCAGAAATTGTGGAGTCCTACTATCAGGCATGAAAAGAAGGAAAAGAAGAGGACTTGTGCTTACGGTTAGGGTTATATAGAGACAGTGGAGCATGTTTTTCCCTGAGTTCACACTTTAATCGAATGTGTTAGAAATTTCTGATAATGTGATAAAACTAGAGCATATTTAGTAAATAATATAACCTTTCCCAGAAGAGGCCCATCTTTTGCTCTTGGCCACTATTAGGTGATCTCTGTGTCCTAGGAATATCACACCCGATAGGGCTTTCTTTGTCTGGGAGGCTTGGGACGATGTGATGTGGCAAGAACTTTGAGTCACACAAACACGCAATGTAAGTTCAAACCCGCCACCTGATGCCACGTCAAACTGGTGAACTCTAGAGAATCTCACTAGGGCTGGTGGACTTAAGTGATGGAGCCTCAGAAAAACTGGACAGCACGAGCTACCCTACGTAGCACCATGAATCATTTCCAAAAGACATTATTACTGCTTCCGACTCTATGAAGAGGACATCTAGAAGCACTGCGACTGGAAGCTTCTGGATGTTACCCTGTGTACTTTATTCTTTGGATGACAATCTGTATCCTTTACTTGCAATACATTGTAACCAAGATATAACAAGTTTTACTGAATCCTGTGAGTCCTTCCAGCAAGTTATTAAACCCGAGGATGGCTTTGAGAACGCTGGGAAATTTGCAATTAGGATTGTCTTGTATGGCCCATTCCCTCCCTCTTGTAGTTACCTCTCTCTTACATTCCTCAATTCTACTTTATTTATAAAAGAGTATCAGTTAGAATAGTTACAACTTTAAAAATATAAGGTGTATTCTTGTCCCTGGCTCTGTCTTTCTCTTTCTGCTCCCTGCTGCTGCCATGACGTGGCCCCTCTTTGCCATGCCATGCCCTTCCGCCATGCTGATTCCACTTTGGAGCCAGCTGCCTTTGGACTGATTAGAAAATGTGAGCCCAGTAAACCTCTCCTTCTTTAAATTGTGGGTGTTGAGTAATTGTCCCAGTAGTAGAAGTGACTAATACAGTTACCAAATCATGCAAGCATTAACTGATTAGAGCAATGTTAGTAATATCTTACATTGAAATTCTTTTTAAAGAGGGAAAAAGATTGATTAATTTTAGCACTTGATAAGGTACATATGTTTTTCTAGGATATAATCAATAAGTTAGAGTATTATTTGTAAGCAAGTAGTGGAAGAGAAATTGAATGTGAAAGTTTGCTTAGTTAATCCCAAAGATGTCAAAGAAAGAAGGAAGAAAGGTTCATATAGAATGTACGAGACAGAATAAATCAGCTTTCTGTTTAAAGGAGTGTCACTGAGAAAACAAAAATTTTCAGCACAAGTATATGCTGTTTAAGAAATTACACAATTAAAAAAATGCTAAAGATTAATTCATCTTAGAAATACACTTTAAAATATAGTAAGCAAATATAAAAAACAAAATAAGTTGTATAATAATGTAAAATATGATGGTCTTTAAATAAATCATTGCTAAATTTGAAGTGATCATCAAAAAGTTTTTAAAATTTTCAACTTAGCAAAATAATATGGAAGCAGAACATTTTATGGAAGCAATTTTATGGAAGCAATTATGGAAGCAATTTTATAGTATCAAATTACATAACACATAAATATAAAAAACTGATAGAATTATAAAGAGAAATGATTAATTCACCAGTATAATGTTATACTTTGACATACTTTCTTGCTATATGGCAGATTAAGAAGAATGTACAAGAATTATACACCACCAGATTGAGCTAATCTACATAAATTAAATGCTACTCATGAAGTCAGAGTACAAAGCATCTTCAAGAATATACAAAACATTAATAAAGAAAACTTTTAAAAAATGTGATTGCTTTCAGTATAGAAATATGGACAAAAGAAAATTGCCAGAACAGGAAGACATAAATATACAAGATTTAGTAGTATGATAATCTTAGTTTCTAGGATATTAAATATAAGTGCTTTTCATTGATTGTCTCTATCAACAGTGAAAAATACAATGTAAACCAAACTGAGTAGGGAAAGCTTACTAAGAACTAATTCAAATTTTGTAAAAAGCTAGATAAATCAACAGCTGTAAAATATGTTGAGAACTTTATTAAGGATTCACCTCCTAAAATAGCACTAGGGCAGACATTTTGAAGAAATTATTTGAAATTTTCTAGAAATAGAAAATTTACATGTAATGACATTTTTAAAGCATGAGAAGATATTATGCAATTTGGTGGTAAGACTGACAATAAGATTATAAAAATAAAAAGAACAGATTAATGACAGTAAGTTTTGGGTCTCATTTCGACTCCGATTCATTAGTAGTAGCTGCTGACAAGCATTATGTAAATAATGAATCATTAGCCTCATTTGCTTTCACCAAATATGATATCTGCTATGAACACGTCTCTCAGATGACTACAATTCTCATTCTTGCTGTAAAATTCTATCTTGAAATAACACCAATATAAACTATAAACTTCCATATAACATCACAATGAATTTCAAAACTGCAGTAGAAAAATAAGGATCCACTATGATCAAGGTGTGGTTTTCACAGGAAGAGTGGGTGTTATCTTGGGAAATCTATTAATGCAATTTATCACATCCACTGGTCCCTACAGAAAAATCATATAAGCCTCCAAAATGGTGGTATAAATTTAGCAATTTTTTCTGGTAATGGATTCTTGGAATTAATAATGAAAGGACTTTTCTTTAATACAATGAAAATTTTTCTGTCTTAAACTAATAGCTAACATTACATTTTACGGTGAGACTAGGATGGTGTTACCACTAGGAACACAAGCTACTTGCAGGTTTTGTGTCTTTTGTTTGTTTTGTTTTGCTCCCTTTTATCCAATGTGAAAGGACAGAAGCTCAAACAAGTGATTTAACTTTGGAATGAAAGAAGCAATATAATATCATATTCATTAGAGGTTATAATGCAAAGTGATTATCTTTTCAAGGTGAGTTAAAATTCAAAATGGCTAAAAACAGCCCCAACTATAAATAGGTAGACTTCTAGTAATAATGTAGACTACTGGGGAAGATTCTTTCTCCCATGATAAGATCTTATGTGGCTAACAAAAAGCAATAGACCCCTCCCCAAGATTTGAAAAACTCAATTTCAGAAAAATAGAAGCCTTTCTTATGTGATAATAAGGGCAACCACTTTAATAACTTGGGTGGGTATTTGGGTGGGGATAAATGAACTGAGGAATAACTGTGTCATAGAGAACCTTTGAGGGACCAACTGCAGAAGAAATCAATTAAACCTTAGATGCCATGAAGGCAGGCAGAGTGCAATAAAACCTGCAAGAGCCCAGATGCAAAAGTACACCATTGACTAAACAATCCACCTACGTGCAACGCTCACTTGTGGCCAAGACGTGTCTGCAGGAGGGTTTAGAAATCAGAGAGAACCTGCACAGATCTCCTCGTTCTTGTGAGCTTCAACTGCAGAGGTCTGTCAAACTCAATCTATAAGGTGAACAAAATTGTATCTGAGACTGCCGCCCAGCAGAAATACCTGTAAGTCTAATATCATATATTGATAAGATGGTGGACGTATGGGATGAAGCGCAGGCGAAGTCATGAACCTCAGCTTAATTTTAATTGAGAAAGAATCAGTGTGATGAGCTGACTTTCTGGAAAAGAAATTCCAAAATATTGATGCATTACCAACTGCCTCAAAACTTCATGGATTAAGACACCAATAACAGCACTGTATCTCATAATATACCAATATGAAATTTTTACGTGAACTGGATTCTCTAAAAATGCTTTATAGACAGGATAAATGTGAAAGGAAGTTAAAAGAACGTGGAAAGAAATTCTAGGTTCATCACACACAATGATGATTTTGCTCTTCAAAAATCTTCCAAAAATCTTCAGTGAAGTATTAAAAATTTAATAGGAGTTTACTTTAGAAATCTCAACTCATTGATGAAAAACTTATGTTTTCTCTTTCTAGGTCATTCTCCACTGAATGTTCTGTAACTGTCCCTTTTCCTGTGCTTGTCATGTTCCTTAGTAACTTAGTGCACACAATTTTAGTTTATTAATTACCAAAAATCTTATTCCAGCAGTGAAAACTTGGTTGGGCTCAACACTAGCGTTTCTGCCATCCCTTAACACCAAATTTGACACAGATGGAACACAATATCTTATAACTTTCCAAAAAGTGGCACCAGAGACTTGACACCACCTTAAATTACTGTCATTGAATCAACCATTGAGAGAAGCAAGACTGGACATGAAATCTCTCCTGATTACTGTACAGTTCTTTGTCAACACTGGGAATTCTGGGGCTTTTTAACAACATTATGATTACAACGACGTACAAAGAAAAAGAAAACCCAAGCACAATAAAACAGAGCCGGCTGAGCACAAGGAAAGTTCATACTTCTTTTCTCATAAAGGACAATGGCTAATCACTAGATTTTGTACACTGTATCATCATTATTAGTCAAATCTGTGTGTTATGGCTTAAAGTCCAGTGTAATGATCGTTTGTAAATTAAATGCTATCATGATATCTTTCTCTCATACACTGTATAACTGATTATACAACACACTGTCCTACAAAATCCCTTTGCCTAAATAAACATGGTAAATGGTTTTTCCAGTGGACAATGAGGACTTAAGACTCACAAAGGTTAGTCACCTTGTTTTAGATTGTGTAGCTAGTAACGGGTGGGAACGGAACTTGGAAACAGGTCCACTTCAAGCTCAGTGCCTATGCTAACATTCCAGTTGTCTCCCCAGTGTCTACGGGGTCAGGTGTGAGATGATAGGGAGGTGCGTCTCTCAAGGTTCCACGCCAACTCAGATAGAGGACTCAAACTTTGAAAAATATATGTAATGTACCAGATTTTGTAGAAATGTTTGGGAACGCTGAAAGTCATGTCTCCATTTTATGATGGAAGCATTCATGTGCAGCCAAATAGACAAATTTTTAAATCAATAAAATATGAGTGCTAATGTCAGAAAGAAAACTGACATTGTAGTTAGCCATTTCTTTTCAGCTCTGCGAACTTTAAACACCATCTCCCAATTATGGTGCAAAGTCTTACTCTGACAATAAAGCCATAGCGCCTCTGAAAATAATTTGCCAGTGGCTCTGGATGCCACATCAGCACCAAATATAAGGGAAATCTTGCAATAATGAGGTTCAGGGAGGTAGTCAACATTCAGAAGCTAAATAAATGCCCTCATCCACTTGCCTTTGCTGCATTCGAGTCAGGCGCAAACCCAGCAGGCAGAACAAGAACAAAGGGACAAAGGAAATACATTTCAAGAAACCAATAACTAGGAAATGACAACAGTGGGAGCCAGGGTTAGTGTGTGTAGCAGCTGGAGATAAGAAAGCTCAAGTAGCACTAAATTACCTGCTATGCATGAGGCATACCAGAAGTCACTCCTGCAGTCCAAACCACTGAGTAATAAAGTGAGTCATTTCCTCCACTGGGCAGCACATCCACACACAGCTACACCTCTGAGTAGTCAGGAAAGAGCGTAAGCTTTACGGAAAGCTTTGTGATACTGGTGATGTCTTTGGATTATAAAATGTGTATCCCAGTAAACACCTGGCTATTTGGTCTTGTACTTTTTAAATTGCAAATGGAGAGTCATTTTTAAAGACCAGACCTGTGTGTGAACACTGAATCAAAGAGATTGTAAATATTCAGTAATGTCTTATCTCAATGTGGGGCCCAAAACTCACTGAATTGTGATCATAGCACGTGCTAAATATGCTATTTTTGTGTGTATGTGAGGTACTGTCTGAGACACGCCATAACTGTACTTATTTGATAATGATCTCCATTATATTGATAGTATTTGACACTGATAATTAAAGCTTTAGTCCTTGGGCCGGTGAGATGGCTCAGCGGCGTAAGCGCCTGCCTGGCAAGCGCGAGGGCCCGAGTTCGACTCCCGGATCCCACATACAAAAAAAGGGGCCGGTGATATCGCTCAGCGGCACGGGCGCCTGCTGGTGCGCGAGGTCCTGAGGTCGACCCCCCGGTACCCACAAAAAAAAAAAAAGCTTTAGTCCTTAATATTACTAATGAGAAAACAGTCTTATTAAAATACCCCAAACGTTACAGTAATAGGTAGTGTGGAAATGAACAAAGAAACAAAGAAATGTTTTTAATTACCTAGTAACAGGATGGGATCATTGTTTGATAGTTGAGCTGGAAACACTGAATAAATTAAATTGGCAAAAATTCCTCTTGTCAATTAAGTTGAAGAAGAAAATGATTATAATGCACTATATTGCAGACACTTACTCAAGAATAACATTTCTATGTCTACAGAGGAGAATGCAGCAGATTCCACGATGAGGGTAGGGAGCCTCTTTGCCATCTTTGTAATATGGAAGAAAAAGAGGATATGTTATCTTCTATTTTACCAAATTTCACAGGTGCCCATGTGGATTACAGTAAGATATTATGGCGTCTATCTTACATTTGGTAACATTTCTGACTCTGATATAGCCAGCTTTTTCAAAAGAACAAAAGTTGAGGCCAGAAGACCTGAGAACTAAGGTAGAAATAGTAACGGTATACATCTCCCATAAACATTAAGTAAAACAATGCACAATGAAATATGTTTAAATCATAGCTGTTATTTATAACTTGATGCCCATAATGCCCCCACAATATTTATAATCACAATCCTTGAATTTAATTTTAGTTCTCTTCTTAGCCTTTTGCAGCAGAAATTTATTGGTCTAATCTACATATAATAAAATTCACAGTTTTAGAAGTATAGTACTATTTTCAAAAAATATATACCATTTAGCCAGGCGTTGGGAACACACACGTGTAATCTCAGCATTTAGGAGGCTGACGCAGGAGGATCGCCGCAGATTTGAGGCTGCCTGGGCTACAGAGTGAGAACCTGTCTCAAAAACACAACAACAAAAAATTGTATACCATTTATTCAATATTGGGGGCTGGGGATGTAGTTCAGTGGTGCAGCTCCTGCCTGCCAAATGTGAGGCTCTGAGTTTGATTCCAGGTACCAAAAAAAAAAAAAAAAAAGATACATGTCATTTACTCAATATCAAAGTTAATACAAATGAAAGTATAATCAGGTAATAAAGTTCCCTTTCACTATTTTCAGACAATATCCACCTGCCACTCCCTTCAGAGGCTAAAATAGCTTATTTTTCTTATTCTCAAAATTTATATAAATGCAGTTGTGCAGTGTGTACTCACTTACACCTTACTTTTGCTCAGCCTAATTTTTCCTTATCACCCGCACAATGTGGAAGAAAGTTGACATTCCCTCTTTGATATTCCACAGAGTTGCAACCATCCAGATGACTTCCTGCATTATGGTAGAACAATGTTTCATTTACTTTCCATTTTTACAGAAATAAATACTAACAATCCTTCTATCCTCAGGAAAGGAACAGGAAACAGTCCTGCACCGAGACCCTTGGGAATTTTCTCCAGCTGGAGGGTGGACTGTGTTACTTTGGAAGTCCCACCACCATGACACGGGGACATGGGGTCTGCTTGAAACCAGGCTGCACCAGAAGTGCAGAGCAACTTATTCGATTTGCACCATCGGACTGGAAAGCGCCAGTAACCCAGCGTCTTCTTTCTACTACCCGGGAAGAGTCAAAGACTGGAGCCAGGCTCTAAGACTCTGAGGGAGGAAGAGGAGCGAGAGTCCTTGTCGAGAAAGTCCTCACCCAAATTACATGGTAAATGTGGAGCTACTTGAAGGGAAGTACACTGGCAGTAACTATAGCAACAATGAAATCCAAGACCTTCTCAACCTGTAGTTAAATGGACTCTATCCCTCCTTCTTAGTGCTAAACATATAGACACATGGCTGTTTCCATATCAGAAAATAATTGACCACTGTCATTATTGTCCTGCATACAATGTCTAAAATTTGCTAACAAAATATAGGACATAGAAATGCAAAGTAAACAAGCTATTTCAAAATTACAGCAACAAGCAGTATCATATTCAGAAATCTCTCAGATTTTGGAACTATTGGACAAGAAATTTAAGATTAATACAGCAAAGGCTCTGGTAGAGAAGACACAGAATACAAAGGAGCAGATGGATAAAGCGAGGGGAGAGAAGAAGTAAGAGTCGATTTGAAATGCTAAAAAAAATATGTTGACAGAGATAAAAATGTCCTCAATAGACCCAAGGGCAGTTATGACACAGGCTTGTACAGAAAAAGTGAGGTTGCAGAAAGGTCGGTGTAAATTATCCAAACTGAAGAAAAAAGAAGAGAGAAAGAGCAAAGAAGAGAAAGGAAGAGAGAGAACAGAGTATTTTTTAAAAAGCTAAGATATCAAGTGATATATCACACATATAATTAGAATTCCCAGCAAGAACAAAGAGAGAAGAAATATTTAAAGTGGCAATGGCCAAGCACATCTATACAAAAATAATTAAAAACACTAGACTACTGATATTTTTTTTTGTGGGTACCAGGGGGTCGACCTCAGGACCTTGCGCACCAACAGGCACCCGTGCCGCTGAGCGATATCACCGGCCCCTTTTTCGTATGTGGCATCCGGGAGTCGAACTCGGGCCCTCGCGCTTGCAAGGCAGGCGCTTACACCGCTGAGCTATCTCACCGGCCCTAGACTACTGATTTAATCTCAGAGAATCCCAAACAGGATAAGAAAACACACACACACACACCTTATTCAAACACTTGAACAATAAAGATAAAGACAGTCTTGAAGGCACCTAGAATGGAAAAAAACACATTACATGCAGAAGAAAGAGATAAAAAATACAGCAAACATGTTGTCATAAACTATACCATCAGGAAGCCACTGGAATAGCATCTTTTAAATTACCAAAAGATAAACAAATTTCAGCCCTAAATTGTATACCCAGGAACAATTTCTTTCAAACATAAAAAATATATTTTCAAAGAATAAAGAATTGAAAGAATTCATTGCCAGCACACCTGCACTTTAAGAAATTTTAAAGCAAGTTCTGCAGGCGGAAAACTTCTGAGACAGAAATTTGAATCTGTACAAATCAAAATCTATGGAGATGGTGTGGAATATATCATGACCTCCATAACCTCAAAAGGGAGATTGTAAAACCTAATTTTAAAAATAGACAAATATTTGAACAGGCATTCAATAGAAATTCATAGAATAAAAAAATTCATGAATATAGTCGATGCTCAAGATTCAAATTACTGGATGATATAAATTAAAGCCGCCATGGTATAAAACAACACATTTATTTAAATGGTTACAAACAGTTCTCGCTTCAGCAGCACATACACTAAAATTAGAACTCTACAGAGAAGATTAGCATGGCCCCTGTGCAAGGATGACATGCAAATTTGTGAAGCGTACAGTATTTAAAAATAAATATATAAATAAAATAAATGGTTACAAAAAGAAAAAGAATAACAATATCAGGTATTGGTGAGAAACTAATTTAAGCTCATACAGCTAATGAGAATCTTTTACACTTTAAAAACTGGGTAGGGCCAGTGAGATAGCTCAGCAGCATAAATGCCTGCCTGGCAAGCATGAGGTCCTGAGTTCAACCCCCGGTACCCACAAACAAACAAACAAACTGGGTACTACTTTTAAGTTAAAATCATACATTTCATATGATCAAAAATGTTAATCTAAGGAAATGAACTATACATTCACAAAAAGATTTATGTATAAATATTTGTGCAATTTTTATTCATAGAAGTCCCAAACTGGAACTAATCTATTTTTACCATCAAATGAATTGTTAAACAATTTCTGATATATTTCTAAAATATATTCTTACTCAAAATAAAAAGAACAGATATTGATATATGCAACAAAATGAATCTCAAAATTATGCATAATGAAAGAAGCAAAACAGAAGAGTTCACATTATATGTGTGAACATTATTTAAAAAGTATAAGAAAGAAAAATCTAATATAAAATGAAGGAAAACAGATCGATAATTGCCTGGCACTGGAGGTGGGGATAGTGATTTTTTGGAAGCACAAAATAACTTAATAAAATGATGGAAATATGCTATACGTTGAGTGTGACACTAGTTACACTGGTGTAAACTTGTCAAAACCCATCAAAATGCATGCTTCATATAAGTGCATTACATTATATTTATGTTTCATAAAAAGATTTTAAGAAAATAATGCCAATTTAGGAAGAAGTTGACTTAATAGCCAATGTTGACCTGAAAAAGGAGGTTCTAGAAATTGGAAAATTTGAACTTATGTAGGACAATTTTAGCATTAAACTCACTTTACAGATTGGAAAAGTTATTAAATGCTTTAAACCTTGATTTCTCTAAGGTCGCACTGCAAGTAATTAATCAAGAATTTAGAAGTTCCTGGGAAAAATTACAAGGAAGAATTTGAGGATGTAAGGATGTGAGGATGTAGAAAACATGTTTTACACTTTTGTGTAATCTTGTGATATCTAGCTCAACAGAAATTAAAACTTGAAATAAGTAAATATATTCAGGTAATTATAACACTGCCATTTCAGTACTTGTCTTTGGTGAGGAAATTATACTCATGAACCAACTGCAACCTGTTGCCAATTTGGGCACCTAAGATGTTTTTGGAACACAGTGTTCCTTTCCACAGTGTTGATGTCTATTTTGCCCTACTGCAGTATATGGAATATTTGCAACTAAAATTATGTGGTCTGTAAAGCCTATAATATTTATTATATTGCCATTTATACAAAGGTTGTCAAATCCTTACTACACAGGAAGATTTCTCTACGCATACTCTGCTATGGAACATATGCAATGATGATTTAAGAAATAATACCATGTAGCGGTTGACAAAATAACCTCCGGAAACAGCCTAGATTTGCTTCTTGGCATTACCTATTCTAGATATGTGAACATGGACAGATTTCTTACCTCTTTCAGGTTTCCTTTGTGAATATAGTAGCATATGCTCCATAGAGATGTTCTGAGGATTTACTACATTAATACAAATCAGCTACTTAGAAGAGTGACTGGCACGGGCTGCCCAATAACCATTAGCTAATAGCATTACCATTGCCACCACCACCACCCCATCATCATAACAAGTCTGATAATGTCATAGGACAAGTCAAATAAAGTTGCATAATAAAAAGTATTTTACACAGTATTATTGTGAGAATTATGGGGAGAAGATAGACATGAAATTCATGTTTTAAATTTTTGAAACATAATCATCAATTTGACATTGACCATGTTTTCCGATAATTAATCCCACATATGCCTTTTATTTCCTGTTCAACTTTATATTGCTTGATTACTAGTAGTTTTTATTTTATAACATTAATTTTCAAGCAGTTCTATGCATATAGTGCTTATTCAATATTTATTGGCTGATCTACAAATGAATGAATAATTAAAGTGTCACCATGAGAGCACACAACATTGGAAATGAGACATCATTCATGTTTAGCAGAAAGTGAATTGGAATAACAAGTTGTTTTTGATTAAGCACCTTTCTCAATTATTTAAATCCTTTGGGAGCATTGAACTTGGCCATGATATAAAAGGATCACTTCTGTTGGGGGCACGAATTAAGATACATTTGTTTGTGTTTAATTAGATGAGGACCTTTTACCAACAGCAATTTCACTGAATTCACATTGCAACCTTATTAAAAAGGAAATGAATTATTTTTGTGCAAGGCTTTAAACAATGATCATTGTACAGTATAGCCAAAATTGTAAGATACTTTCTTACCTGTACTGTTTTTTATTTCGCTACTTGACAGAGTGAAGTCAATAAATTTCCAGAAAAAGCTTTAAAACGTTTAGTTAAAATTTTCGTAAATGATAAGAAAGATTCATTTTCTTCTTTTGCCAGTGATATCAAATGGATATAGTTTTGATTTTCATTTTGGTAATTTATGATCAAAGTCCATGGAGGAGATGTTTCCATAAAATATACTGCATTAGTAGAAGCTAATAATCAGTTAATTCATATACCAATTCAAAGAAGGCTGCTCATCACATGAGATTAATCTTCCAGAGTGAAGATTCTTGGAATTGTTACCCATGTGGGAGCATAATGCTCCTTTCCTGTGTATTTCTGCCTGGATAGTAAGAGCATATTCATATTGATTTGAAATTGTCAATTCCATGGTAACACATGAGTGTTCACTCTTTCATATAACACAATTACACTTTGAAATAATCTTTTGAGAAAGCTGGAAGTCATTGAGGTGAACATAACTTCAAGTGTAATGTTCTGTAGTAATGAAAAGAGTAAGTGACTGATGCAGCTGGAAACAATATTCTGTGTAGTAAAATTAGAGACATGTTCAATAATCTGATATTTGCCCACTGGTGGGAAAAAAATGTAGCATCTATTTCTTAAGCAGACTCTGAGAGAGTATGGAGGTGATTACTATAAAGCTAGAATGGGAATAAGTTGACAGTGATGAGAATTCATTATTTGAAAGTACACCACAAATATGAAAATGAAACCTGAGAACTGTCTATTTGAAGAATTTAAAACTATAAAAAAGTCATCAGTGCTTATAAATAGAATGAGGAGAAAATTAACAAGCTAATTTTATAAAGTGTGTTGGTTAGAGCCTATTAGTCATGGACATTGATATTCTTTATATTTTCATTTTATAAGAAAATATGGAAATATTCATTCAAATGCTTTAATAGGAAAATGACATCCATAAATCACTGCCATGTTATATTAATTAGAATAAAGGATTGAAGGAACAGTCATTAGTGTAATTGCTTATAGAATTGTAAGCTATGGTTCTATGTTATTGTTTTTCCAAAATGTTATCTTCCTACCAATTTAGAATAATAAATATCCTCAAGCACAAAGTCTGTTTGTATGCATCTAAGAGAGTATGTGTGCACGTATACATTATGTGCTTTAAGAGTATTAGGCTCTGTAAGCTGTACAATATACAGTGGGCCCCTGAAATTCACGGGGGTTAGGTTCCTAGAGCACCTGCGAATTGTGAAAAACCGCAAATTTCAGATATGGTTGGAAAAGTCCTATACGCATCTATATTAATAGTTTAAACCCTAAATATGCTATGTCTCCCCCAATTATGTAATTTAATTTAATAAAATACTGTACTGATAAAGCTTTAGAAGGTGCAGGGCATTTTGGCATCATCTAGGGATCTTAGGGCTTTACAAAGAACAAAACAGACCACTAGAGATAGCTACAGGAGGTACAGCGACCTGTCTTGATGCGGGGATGCTGGTGCATCTGCCGAGATGGCTACACGGCAGTAGCCAATCAGCAGCAAGGAGAACTGAGCAACACTCTCGGATTGGCTACTTGCAAACTTCCCCCAAAAAAGCAATTGCTGAGGATATTTGCAGTTTCTGTGAAATTGCGGGATTTCCTAGAACAGTTATTAGCTAGGTTCTAAGGAAAACTCCGCAAACGACTGAGGCCGTGAATTCTGAATCGCAACGTCGAGGGGGTATACTGTAATTTTATGTTTTCAGTAAATTTATTTTGAATGTTCCAACCCCTTCAGATATCTCAGGTCTAGCAACAATTCTGTGTACTTTAGAATTGTTCTACTTTCAGTGTGTCTCGTTCTTAAATTCTTCTTTGAAAACAATCTCCAGAGTTCCACATCCTCACTTAACCGCCTTACTGCGGTTCCTACTCTTCCTGGTGTCCAAATCCCTGAACCTCTTTTTGACCCTCTTGATTTCCATCCCAGGGAGTTAGATCTCCTTATCACGTTTCCACTCTTTGATATCGAGCTCCCAGCTTTCTTAGATCATTATGAAACAATCCTCCCTGACTTGAGGAAAACTTGCTATTTCTTTAACAATCTTTAAACTGGTCTCCACTTGACTTATTACATTGTCATTATGTCTTTACATTTTTCTTAACAATTATAATAATAGACAACAGTCTCATAATGCCCACCACATGCCAGAAATAGTACTAAGAACTTTACCTACATTAACTCATTTAATCTTCATAGAAACATGCAGGTTTTTATGAAAAACAGAAGAAATTTCAAGAAAAATTTTAGCTTACGAATGCTGGAAAAGAAAGTATTTGTGACTTTTAATGTTACTTTCTGACCTGCTTCTTCAATGAAATGCCTCTTTCTATAGTCAATTATTTTCTCCCTTTTACCCAATTTGATAGAATTTTTTAAGTATACCATTCCTGAGCATCTTCTCCAACTTAAGATTCAACCAGACTCATTCTCACATTCTTTCCTTTCTTCACTTTATTAATATTGTTTTATTTCTTTTCTTCTTTTCATGCCATTTAAACTCCTTTCATTTTTTTAGTTTTCCTTCTTTTACAACCTGAATGCATATATGCTTTTAAAGTTTATGTTTTAAGCCTGAGGACTGAAGCGCTGTGTCTTGTAAATCTATCTTAGGGAGCTGGGGATATAGCTCAGCAGCACAGCGCCTGCCTGGCAAGCGCAAGGTCCTGAGTTCGATTCCCAGTACCAAAAAAAAAAAAATCTATCTTGTGTCCTTGGCCCAATTGAGTCAATCATGCATTGTGATAGAAAGTTGAGAGTGACCTCAGACTTTATACATGAGTACATGAAAATACACAAATACAGTTGATGTTCAAGATTCAAAGTTACTGGGTGGTGTAAATTAAAGCCACCATGGTATAATACTACAAATTTATTTAAATGATTACAAATAAAAAGAATGAAAATATGAAGTGTTGACGAGAAATTAATTTATATTCATACAGCTAATGGGAATGTTTTACATTTTAAAAACTGGGTACTACTTTTAAGTTAAAATCATACATTTCATATGATCAAAAATGTTAATCTAAGAAAATGAACTATATGTTCACGTAAAGATTTGTATATAGATATCTGTATCGTTTTTATTCATAAAAGTCCCAAACTGGTAGTAATCTATTTTCACCATCAAATGAATTGTTAAACAATTTCTGATATATTTGTAAAATAGACTCTTACTCAAAACAAAAAGAATAAATATTGATATATGCAACAAAATGAACTTCAAAATTATGCATGATGAAAGAAGCAAAACAGAAGATTTCACACTATATGTGTGAACATTAAAAAAATGGTATATGAAAAAAATTTACTACACAACGAAGGAAAACAGATCAATAACTGCCTGGCACTGGAGGTGGGGATAGCGATTGTTTGGAAGCACAAAATAACTTTATAAGATGATGGAAATATTCTATATGTTGAATGAGATACTAGTTACACTGGTGTACTCTTCACCCCCATGCTATTCTGTTTGCACTAAAGGAACTGGAAATAAGTAGGCTATTTGATATTATATTTGAAGAAATTATATATAAGGTAGGATCTGAGACAAAGTCGTGGACATCTGCAAGAGATAATCAACAGTTTCTCCATGGGGCATCTACCTATGATTTTCTTTTTATTGTTTGTTTTTGTTGAGTCTTCTGAACACGAGAAGTGGTAGTTTTCATTAGTTCTGTCTAGAATAGTTTAACAAGTGTTTGGTAAAGGTGTAGGAGTGAGTGAACCAGTGCCTGCTTCCCATCCTGGGACTGACTTTTTTAAGGATTGGATGACCTGCTTGACGCCTGGAGCAAGGGAACAAGGAAAGTTATTGCTATACTAGAATTGGCCTGACTTCTGAAAATTGTCCCAGCAAACATACCTGAGTTTTCCTTGGTTCAAAAGTTAAGTGATGCATTGGAGAAAGACCAGTTTTAATATTCTAAGAAGATTGTCTGAGGAGAAATAGGAATCTAAGAAGAGAGTGGACTTATTAAAAGGAAGGATCTGAGGAAAAGGCACATCCGTGTTTCAGTAAGTTCAGTTAAATATCACCACTGGGTGTTCCTGTAAAACCTTTTAAAATATTCAAGAGAGAAAATATCAGATTAAAATATACATAGGACCCAAAGAACACATATCCATCCTAGGAATTTATCAATCTAGGTAAGGACAATCAACCGCACTTAACACCTTCTCAGTGTTTGAGGCTGGTTTGAAACCACAATTCACAGATTTAGAGTGAAAAGGAAAGTAGGGTCACACCATTCTTTCCCACATCAAGTGGCAGACAGGGAATAAGAGAAGAAGAGGAGCAGATTAATCATTAAATCAAGCCAGAGTTTTCATTATCGTCGGAACTGCACATCGTCAGTGACTGCCCTGAGCTGTGCTGAGTAAACACAGACGCACAATGGATTAGCTTAGGACTTTCCGACTTCATCATGGACTTACTGAGTTATTAAATGTATTTTCAACTTTAGGTATTTTCAGCTTATGATAAGTTTATCAAGTTATAACCCTGCAGTAAACTGAGAAGCATTTGTGAGGGTTTCTTTTGTATCACTTGACATTGATTAGAAAAATCATAGTTTCCAAATAAAATGGCACTGAAAGATAAAATATGTGACTGAGGAGAGCAGGGGCGAAGGAAGGATGGGGAAAGGTTGATCAGTGAGTACTCAGTTACAGTAAGATAAGAGACAAGAGGGTCAGTGAGATGGCTCAGAGGCGTAAACGCCTGCCTGGCAACCGCGAGGGCCCGAGTTCGACTCCCGGATCCCACATACGAAAAAAGGGCCGGTGATATCGCTCAGCGGCACGGGCGCCCGCTGGCACATGAGGTCCTGAGGTCGACCCCCAGTACCCACCAAAAACAAACAAAAAAAAGATAAGAGTCAAGAGTAAGAACTGGTATAGGATTGTACAGTATAGGGTGATGAAATGTAACCATTGTATATTGCAAAAAAGAGAAAGGATTTTTAGTGTCTTTGCCTGGTGTGCTTAAGGAGTTAGATATGTTTAAACTAATTTGCATATTGTACAATGTATCTAAACTTCACATGCTGCCCCATAAATATATAGGATTTTATGTCTTATGTAACAGTTAAAACTAATTTAATAAAAAATCAATAGTTTATTTTGTAAATAAAGGTCATCAGTTTTTATTTAAGGTACGAGTCACATATAAACAATTTATTTTCATTTTAGTATATTTAGCCTAGATATTCAATTTAATTTCTTTAACAGTTTAATCTACATACCCAAGATATTCACCTTTTGTGAACATAAACCTTTCAGTTTATTTGGAAAAGACTTTTCTTGTCATTTCTCCACCTTCAGACCAATATCACTAACCAAGAAAATGGTAAACACTGATTGCAATCTTGTGTTTTGTAAGGAGCATGGTCTTAACATGATTGATTATTAAGACATGATCATTAGTACTAGTCAACCTCAAGAAAGACAGATGGGCTAGTTGGGGAGGAGATGAACATGTAAATCAAAACAGCATTATAACTTGAGAACTGGTGAAAGGGTTGCTAGGAATGATTGACAAGATTCAGTCTTGCTCTTCTTCCATTTTGGACCCATTAAAGTTCTACCCATTTCTCCTGCAATATTGATGTCAAATCTCCATACTTCTCATTCTACTCACCATTAATATATTAGTCTAAGTGACCACCACCTGTTGCCTTCTCTAATCTACAGTTCCTTACCTTATTACCTGAACCTGCTGTCCTCCATTTTCTTTCTTACTTGTGTGTGTCGTTGTTTTTGTTGGATACATTCTTTATGCAAAATACATAGTGTGTTATTACACATGTAATAAGGAGAACTGTTACCTAAATTATTCCTATATTCTCCATCTTTAATCATTTTCATTCTCCACTCCTTGAATTTTGGTCACGTCAATACATGAATGCCATGGTGGTTCCTTCCATATTATTACCCATGTTAGCTTCTTGCTGAATAAGAGTGTGGGGATATTGTGGAGGGAGGACATTGGGGACAACACAGCTTTCACTCATCGCTGTTTCCCGGAGTACTAAGTGGCTTACACCTATTATCTTCCAAAACATGGCTTCCGGGCCTGGTACGGGGGCACATGTCTGTAATCCCAGAACTCTGGGAGGGAAAGTCAAGGGAACCACAAGGTACAGCCCAGCCTGGGGAATTTAGTGACTTAACGAGACCCGGTCTCAAAATTTTAAAATGCAATAAATGGGCTGGGTTTGTATCTCAGTGTGAAGGCCTTGGGATCAGTCCCCGTTACCATTAAACATAGTACAACACATCACAAGTAAACAAAACACATGGCCTCTCTCCGTTGTTTATGTTCATTTGGTTGATAGAACCTGGAGCCTCTTTCTTCGCTAAGGAGGTTTTAAGTTGCAATATCTGTTTTTCTTCCCTGGGACATCTTCTCTAAAAGCCTAACTTAAATGGTAATCAGTGATGATTGTTATAATTTCCCCTTCAATTTTAATTTCCTCTGCATTTATAATCTTGGAAACAGAGGCAACACCCATATTTCTTGTATGACCACCAACTCCAAGGTTAGAAAGCATCATTGGATGTGCCCTTTAAAACATGATAGTGTGTACACCACCAGGGACCCTTTAACGTCCCCTCACCTTCCTATGTCTAAGTTCAACTCTTGATCAAGTTTCTCTATTTTCTTTCCAATTTCACAGTAGTTGATAGATTTTCAATATAATGTATGCACTGAGGTTTCCATCCTTTTTCTGCTTCATTAGAGAAGGTATATTTGATCTACTTTTTATTTCTTTTGTTATATTTTATGGGATTCTATGGAAGTAAAATTAAAATAATCTCACATTGTCAAGCTTAAACCTCCTTTTATAATTATTTGCTAGTACCAGTTACTAAGAATCATTTTTATGGAATTGATCTTCTTCAGCTAATCTGATTTTGAATACATACAAATTTTTTATAAAATTTCTTTTATCTTCTTGGACAAAATTACAGATGTAATTGTTTTTCATCTTAATTCATAAGTATTCTCATCTTCCATGTGATTTTGTATTTCACTGATAGCACAAAAAAGTATCTCAAGGGCCGGTGAGATGGCTCAGTGGTGTAAGCGCCTGCCTTGCAAGCGCGAGGGCCCGAGTTCAACTCCCGGATCCCACATACGAAAAAGGGGCCGGTGATATCGCTCAGCGGCAGGGGTGCCTGCTGGCGCGCGAGGTCCTGAGGTCGACCCCCGGTACCCACAAAAAAAAAAAAAGTATCTCAAATAAAATACTGCCTTGGGAATTGTACTTAAAATTTGGCTTTAACGTCCCATTTTTTCCTTTTTTAAAGGTAATTCTTTGAAAATGCATTTTCTTGGCTAAAATATGACTCATGATTTATAGCTAATTCATGCAGGAAAATGTGCAGTCCAGCTTTATAAATATTCAAGACAGTAATAATTGGAAGAATATAGAGAATTCCTTATATCTTATTAGTGGCCAGTGGTTTATTCTACATAATGCTATAATTAAGTGCCTTATAGTAGACAAGAGAGAAAAGAGTATTTTCCTTTGTATAAATATGAAATGAATCCTAATGTTTCATTTTTGCATATTTATATGAGCTTCGTGTTCCCAGGATTTATACTGAGAAAATGATATGTTCTATTTTTGCAAAGCAGGACTTATGTTATGCACTGCATAACAACCTTTTGGTCAATTAACGTACTCCTTTATTTAACAAATGTGCTATATAACATAAGCTCCATCTTCATGCATTTCGTGTTTACCATTTCTTCTAATTGCATCAAGAGGTCTAGTTGAGGGTTGACCTATGCCGTGTAGGTTTGTACATGTCATGATGCTTGCATATGACCAAATCTAAAGACAATCTTATATTACCTCTTCATCATTAAGCAGCACATGATCATATTTTGAATCTCCCTGTTTTCAACATTTGACAAAGCCATCACTTACCATTTTCCACATCAGCATTTCCTGCATCAGTAGCAGAATTGCTACATCAGCAATTTCTAAATTTAGATTAAAATGGTTTGGCATTTAAATTTGATAATATATATTAGAGTTTCTCTAGTATGCTTTATTATTTATTTATTTTTTATTTTTACATAAAGTAATATTTTCATAAAATGGCTTCCAATGGAGATAAATTGCTGAATTATGAAAATTATTTCATTATACGTAGTTCCAGTATGTGGATCCTAAAGTTATGACGCGCTCCCGTACGATTCTTGTCTAATGATGGTGCTGTCCTTGCTGACATCCATCAGAATATTCCTCTCCGAAAGTGAGGGCGTGTGCTCGTTCCATGTTTACAGGCTTAATCCTGCTAATGGCTCAGCTCCCTCCCTTTACGAGAACCATCCCATCTCAGATTACTTACATGCCAGCCTGGTCTGCCTGTTGCTATGGTTTCCCAGCAGTCACTGGCTATGCTTGTTGCTTGAAATTATGCTTCGGCATGGCCTTATAGAATTGCATTTTCCAACTGTGATTTCAGCACTCTCAATTTGCATAAAGCACTTATTTAGCAACTCTTATAATTCATTTTTCTACTGAGTTTATTTGACTGCAGATGAGTTTATCGAACCCATCGCAGAGATTTGCTTGGCCTAGGACTAACGGAGCCTTGTGTTATTAGTGGCGGGCCCTCGACCTGTACTACCCCTACTGCTCATGGAGCTGAACAAATGGCATGATTCCTAAATCCGCTTTAACGCCATCATGAATCACAACATACTATTTACTTAAAATGGGTTTCAGTGAAGACACAGCTATTGGCTTCCTCTCGGGCCTCACCCTTTGTTCACTGTGACAGGGTGAAAGAACTGACGTGTACAGTGGCATCTGTGAAAATCTCTACCTCGCAGTCAGATTGTAAATTGCACACCACCTCCGTTCTATGGGCCTTTAGCTTGGCGAGGATCATTTTGTTCGGTCGGTTGCATATTTTGTTAGCTCGTCTTTCTGGAAACATGCTGGCATGCTTTATTTTGTTCCTCTATTTCCTCAGTAGCATGCAGTTTAATGATATTTTGCCAAAATAGTAACGTTCAATAATCAATCTTTCTTTTTCCATTTCTAACAAAGGTGTTAATGTTCTTTGGCTATGCTGTATTCTCTCGCTTATGTAAACTTTGACTTATTACCATTATCAACATTATTGAATAATACTACACATCCATGTGAGTAAGATTTTGACATAGAAATCAAAAGGGACATTGTGGGTTTTTTTTAACGAAATAATTTAATTTATTTTGGATGAATTATATTTTCCACCTGAAGTTAATTCTTACATGACACTCTTATCAATAACATTCATTCTATAGGACTAGTCAAGAAAGAAGTTAGCAAATATTTACCTAATGCATATTAGCTATTTATATAACATAAAATTTATTATAAATCTAAATATTTTCTCTATCTTGACACCATTAAATCTAGGTTCTGTCAAAGTCCTTTCGTTAATCTCAGCGAAGAGATTCCCTGGATTACTGAAAAGATCAGTATTAATATTGTCAACATTATTGACTTGCAACATCTAGATTGTTATTTCTACACAATGTTAGTCAAAAGAAATCATATTTAATAGGATATTTATTCTATAAAGGTACATTAACTCTTAGAGTTTTAAGCCATGTTTCTATAAGCAGTATTCTTTATAGTACAACTCTGGTGATGAATTACCTCAGTTTATCACTAACAAAGCGATCTGTACAAAAGGACAGTACAGAATTTCTTGCAAGTAGGGATATGGCTAACATTCTACTTCTCCTGCTGCTATGTAGTTACTGTAAAATTTTAAAAAGTGAAATAAAGATGGACTTGAAAGTGATACAGATTTTCACGTCGTCTTCACATAGGGGTTCAAGAATGTTCAACTAGAAAGGGCACTAACTGAATCATTGCTTTTAAAAATTTCTATCTTTTATTAGTGCATGTTTGTAATACATAATGATTACATTTCTCATGGGGAGTTGGTACCTGTACATAACACATCTTAATTATTTATCTCGTGCCCCTCTCCTCTCTCCTCCCTTCATTTCACCTTTTCCCTATTGCGAAACATCTATCTCCCTATTTCCTACGATCTATTTTTTATTTTGCTCTCTATTTATATTTTGAGTTTCTCATGTAAGAGAAATCACGTGATATTTAAGCAACACAACGTGTCAGCATCTATGCTGTAGATGATTAATTCTTGTCAATAAAACTTTTTTTGATGTGCAGCAATTTATGTAATATGCACTCGCAGCTTTGGTTATTTTGAGTCTATGTAATGAATAACATAAAATGTAGAGTTAGAAGGGCTAGATTGTGATCTTTATTCTACCACTTATTTCCTCTGTTGCCTCAAATATATCATTTCAATTTTTAGATTTTTCTGTTTCTTATATGTAAAATGAAAACGTATTTTATGAGAATACAATGAGGAAAGTTTGACGAAAGGATAAACTGCTAATTTCTTACTTGTTAAGACTTATCTCAATTTTCTGATGGTGGCATGAAATCTAAATTTGAAATTATTTTCAGCAAAATGCAAAACCATGCTTTACTCAGTATATTATCCTAGTCACTACAAGACAATTATGAAATTGAGATCGGTAAATATAAATACTTTCAAAGAAAAATACATTTTCCTTCAGAAATTCTCTCTCCATTTGTATTTTTTACTTTTACTTCCAGATTTTGAATGTAACAATACCTTTTTAAATTTCATTCTTTTAGTTTAAACATTTCCCTTCATCAAAATAATTCACCACCTTTGTAACATAAACTATAACTAAAAGAAACTATAAAAAGTAACTTATTATATTGTAAAGAGAATAGTCTAAACTGATAAAGGCTCAGTTTCCAATATTAATTCCAATATTATTTTTATACTCTGAACTTTGGGAAATATTATTGAATTACTTTGCCTCTCAATTTGCTAATATATAACAAGGCAATCATGTCTACTATTTCAAGTTATTCTGTGTGAGTTACATGAGATATTGCATATAAACTATCTTCTATACTACATAGTATTTAAATATATAATAAATAACATCATTACAAGAATACCCTTCCCTATGGGGCTATTGTTAATATATTTATTTCTTTGTTTAGCATTTTAAGAATACTTTTATCTATAAACAAAATAATTGAGTTTAACTTTTTAAAAACTTAAGTAATCAATCCAAATTTTCTTTTCATGTAATACAGTTACTTAATCTTCTGATTTATAAATTTATGTGCCATGGGCTTAAATAACAGTTCCCAGCATTTTTACTTTCTGCATAGGCTTTTGATTGCTAATCTCATACACAAAACATGGTCCCTAGAACTGAATAACTCTGCTTGAAGTAATTGGCCTTGTGAATATAAGTTTTAGACCCTTTGTGTCTTTGTTTGAGCAACGTTTCCATGAATAGAATCCCTTTTCCAGCTTCCATTTTCATCCTTGCAATTACAAGATGATCATTCTAGTTAAACTTCAGTATCACTGAAATGTCCTGTCTGCTACCTGTCAAATTGCTGCTAACCATCTCTCTCATCTAATACCTATGTGTTAAAATTGCACGCATAAATATCAGATTATTCTTAATAAGCCTTATTTGCCTTGCTTTAATTCATTATTCTAGCTTACATATTTTTATTACGATGCTGTCATACAGTATTTGACAATCATTTCTGTGTAACCATGATCTGATTGCTTTACTATATTATAGCCTTATATATATTTTTAGAAACACTGGTTTTCTAAAAAGTTAAATAGAATAAGGCCAAATACAACTTTGTAAAGTACCACTAGAACGAATTCCTTAAATTGACAAAATTTCATTTAGCAGTACTCATTTTTTTAGAGAATTACTCAAATAACCATGAATTTCCCTGCCTAAAATACAGTGGAGTGTCTATCACTCCACCTTTTCATTATGCTATTAAAATATTTTGCTGAATGCAGACTTAAATAAAAAATGTCGGGGCTGGTGAGATGGCTCAGCGGCGTAAGCACCTGCCTTGCAAGCGCAAGGGCCCGAGTTCGACTCCCAGATCCCACATACGAAAAAGGGGCCGGTGATATTGCTCAGCGGCACGGGCGCCTGCTGGGCGCGAGGTCCTGAGGTCGACCCCCGGTACCCACAAAAACAAGAAAAAAGTCATTTATACAGAAGTCATTTCTACATTAATAGAAAGATATAATCAAGAGACAGCAATTCCATAGGGTGTTATCTGATTTTTTAGAGTGTAATTCATTGAAAACTTTATAAACTCTATCAAATTTGACAATCATTTGTAAAATTATATTACTACTAAACATAGTAGTTTGATATGATAGACTTTAGAATCAATTCTTCTATTATAAATTTATTTCTATTATTTTCTTTTGATCAATTTATTTTCCTTGCCCTCAATATCATATTATTTTTACATAAATTATATATGTATATATAGACAAGTTTTATTTCTTTACGAAATTTATATGGTGGGGAATTCAATGGACAATACATACATCATGGTACATAAATAAAGAAATCTTGGAAGTAGAATTAGAAAGGAAAATAATAGGTTAGTGTAATGAGGAATAACAGAGGTAGTTTTAAATACATAAATAGCAATAACTATCTAATGAAGTAATATTTTGAAATAAAAATGGCCAGCTAAACTAAGAAGCAGGACGTTTCAGGCAGAGAGACCAAAGCAAAGATCCTGGACAGAAAGTATTTGACCTTCTCGAGTGGGACAGAAGGCAAAATGACTGAAGTGCGATGTAAAGAAGAGGTGTCAGGAGACGAACCTGCGTTACTGTCAGGGGCATCACCAGAACCGAAGGCTTTGATAAGGAGTTCAGATCTCACAGTGTAAACTGGGACTCCACTGTTGGATTCTGCATGAGCAGTGACAAAATCAAAATGATTTTCCTGATTTTCTGGGTAGAAAGAGAATCTGTAAAATTCCAAGAAACAAAAGGAGAAGATGAACACTATTTAGAAAGAAATATAACATTCCAAAGAGGATATAATGAATGTATGATTTAGTTCACTTTGTCCAAGAGAAAATGTACATCAATCATAAAGTGACTGAGGAGCCGGTGAGATGGCTCAGCGGCGTAAGTGCCTGCCTGGCAAGCTCGAGGTCCTGAGTTCGACCCCTGGTACCCACATAAAAAATAAAATAAAATGACTGAATCTTTAAGAAATAATTCATAAATAAGCCAAATGATCAATACACTGAATGGCAAATTTCCTAAATTTACAAGTTTACTGAAAAATTCTATTTATTTATAAGGATTAAAGATATTTTGACAGTTTAATGATTTTGATAACTTTAAAGATCCCTCACATGTATCAATCAAGCAACTTAAGTTTTGTCTACTTGTATATTAATTTTTTACTTATGATACATTTTAATCTGACAAATCAACCTTTATTACATTTCTGATTATTTGAATATTCACTAGTTTGAGAATAACAAAGTCGTTTGCATTTCTAATGATATATCTCGGGCATATATTCAATATTGGGATTTTACAAAAGTCAATTTCTACCTTTCAATAACTTTCTTGTCATATAAGAATCAGTAAGCTCAGGAGGGTTAATGTTGGAGGATTTCTTAAGGTCTGAAATGTGAATGACTCTCAAAATAGATATTTGAATGAACTACTCCCACAGATCTGTTGTAAAACACTGGGAGTAAGATTTAGTAGTCTTAATACTGCTGGGAATCAATCCATCCTGCACTTACAAAATACTCAAAACCTCTTGAAACTACCCACGTATGCTGGAAACTATATAAATACTTCATGTAAATGTGTTTGAGGGAATTTGCATTTTTGGCAGTTAGATTCTGATTAATAGGCTTTTAAAAATTTATTTTAGGCTGATTAGTTTATTTAAAAATTTTGGGGGGTAAATGCAATATTTTGCAAATTCAATAAACTGGCCAGTCAATGCATTGATTCCTTGGCAAATTTATTTTGGTAATATCAATTTGATTCAAAGAGAGCATTAATTAAATTAATTTTTAGCACACTGACTATAAACAAAGTTATGCTTATGAATTGTTAAGTTTTGGGCTTATACTTTGATAGTAAAAATAGAAATGGAGAAAATGATTAGGTATGATACTTTGGTTGAAGAGGCGACAAGATTTGATGTTGCATAGGACTTAAAGGACAGGAAGCAAAAGGAAGCCAGCAATTATCTCCACATGGGAGTTGGAGAGCGTGGTGAGAGTCGGCAGCATTAACTGGGATAGGGACCTATGGGGTGAATGACTGGATTAAAAAATAGCCTCAAATTGTTGTGTTGTATGTATTTACTGGCTCGGTCACTTTCCCTTCGCTGGACAAAATGCTCAACATCCACAACTTAAAGGAAGAGAGGTTTATTTTGGCTCGAGCTTTCAGGGTTGGCAGGCTCCAGGAAGAAATGGCCTGCTGGGAGGGTATGGCAGAGGAAAGCTTCTCCATGTATGGCAGCCAGGAAGCAGAGAAGGACGAGCTGGGGACAAGGTCACTTCCGGTCACACCCTGTGACCCTCCTCCAACCAGGCCCCACTGCCTGGCTGCACGTTTGACTATGAGCTCATCAAGGGATGAATGCACTGACAAGCATCGCCTGAAGGATAAATCGTCTCCCTGAACACCTGAGTGTTGGAGAACACAGTTTAGGTCTAAACCATAATACTTGCGATGCCGACAAAACAACCATGTGAAGACACCTAGTAGAATATACCAATCTGGATCTAACAGAAGGGTGGTATGGTTGTATAAATTCAGTAGTCATCGGACTAAGGACACCTATTAAAACCGAGGCTGGGTAATGAAAAAAGGAAGCATTAAAATTCATCCCCAAAGTGCTCCTTATATTTAGATTGTGGGTAGAAGTAGCACAACCGGGAAAGAAGTCTAAAAGTTGTAGCCGGTAAGATGTACTGCTGCGTAAAAAATTAGAAAGAAATTTTCAAGAAAGGGAGAGTAGTCATGTATATCCTGTACAACAGCAGGGTTTTGTGTATCTCATTTGAGTCTCCATCTCCACACCCTCTCCTGTTTTTCCTACTTTATTATTCATATTTTCTGTGCTTTGCCCTAGAAATCCACACATAGATACCCACACGTCGTGTGTGCAATTATGTCTGTATTCTGCTTCATTCTTAACTACAAACTCTTTAAAGGGAGGTAATCTCATCATTCATCTTTATATGCCCAGGACAGAATAAGGAAAATACTAAGTATTCAGAAATATTCATAGAATTGCATCATATTATTGTATTTCTAATAAGAAACTTCATCTTACCTTCAAGATGCCAATATAGATATTTTTGGCACACGTAACTGCACCAAGTTAAAACCAGCAGCATATTCCAATCCTCATTGGGCATTTTAATCTCTACCTGAAAACCATACATCGTTGGTTCGAACACATATTATTTGATTTACTTTTGTCTCTAAAGTTTCCTCTTTGACTTTCTGTGAGTGTCTCTTGAAACTACACAGTGAGATTACAAATGCTGATCTCAGAGCAGAAAATTTACCAAAAGCTGTGTCTGCTTGCTACCCCAGCTACTGATCAGAAACTGCAACCTGCACCCGCAGTGCTAAAATTGCTTTTACTCATCTTTGCATGTATCATCCAAATCAGCATGCATTTTCAACCACTAGAGAAGAGTTCGTTAGGAAGGGTTGGAGGTTGAAACCTGTGAGAACAACTGTTCTACTGAAAGGCTTCTCTGTTCATCTGCACATAGACAAAGGCCTCGTGTAAGCTCCTCGGCAAAGGTACAGCCTTGGTATTATTAATTCCTACATATTTGTTTGTTGTTGATATTTAAATATTTACTGAAATAATTTAAGTGGGAATGAGCTCTATTCTGTGAGCCAAAGAATGTAATACCACAGGTATGTACTGTATGTGAAAAAAAATTTAAACAAAATAAAATGGGAATGGATCTTCAGAATTAGTACACATAATCAAAGGATCTGTATTTAAACTGGTCTTTACTATAAATATTCATGTGATAAGCATTCTAGCATTTCAACCTCATTTTCTGGATTTTCTAGAGTATCATCATTAAAATGAATCTTGCTGGCCACTAATCCAAATTTCTACAGCATGCAGGAATGTAGTCCACAAGAACTCCACCTAGAGATTATTCAGATTCTGTGAAAAGATGTCAAATACAGGACATTATATTCTATCCAGGACCACCCACTAGAAAAGATTTATTTACATGTATCAAAGTTAATATATTTATCTTTCTCTTGTGCTAGATTTTGGCTCTTTGAGAATAAAATGTGTATTCTCTCATTTTTACTGTAGTGCTTAGCACACTTCCTGGCACGATGCGAACACAGACTTTTTCTATGTCTTTTACTTGTTTTGTTCTCTTTCACTTTCTTATACTCAGGATGTGAGTAGTTGAAGAGGGAAATCACCCATCCTCTATATACCTCTTTGTAATGGTTCCAAAGACCAAGAAGGATTAATTTCATTTCTCCATGGTAACCGTGCTTTGCTTTGTACTCTAGATATGAGGCAGTTAGACTCCTCAGTCCACACAGATGTGTAGGTTGCTGCATTATTCTTATAACTTACTATCAATCTAGGGTCTCCTATTTGGCATTTGGAGGATACTGAATTTGGACCAGTTTCTCATTTTAGCATCTCCCTTACCTTGCAGTTGTAACATAAGTACTGCAGGACTTTCAGGAAAAAGCAGTAAGTTTAAAGTGAAGTAATCTGCCTTTCCTTGTCAGATTTGGATATCTTTTGAAAACCTCTCTTCTCCTATTGAACTTCGACTTACGTCAATTCAAGCTAACCTCCCATAAGGTAAGGCTTCTCACCTGAGGACTTCAGGACCTGCCTTTAGAAACGCAGGAACACTGTAAACTTGTGTCACATTGAGGCAGGGAGAATCCATACGATAATGCTTATCTTTCCAGGCCACTTGCTGCTATTTCTTCTCTGGAGCCCTGCCGTGTTTCCCAGGCCCTCTTGGATACACAAGCATGGGTTCTGTCTACTCTCCAATTCCTTTCTTTGACTCAAACCCTTACATAGATCTGATATGATGAAAACCATGTGCTAGTGACAGTTAATTATTTAACTCCCTTCCCTTTCCCCACTTTCTCTTCCCCTGGGTACTATTACCTCGTCTCAGGGATGGAAAATCCTACTCTGATTCATCCATCACTTTCCATACCACTGACACCGCTCATGAGCAGTTCACATCCTCGCTTTGAGTTCTAGGCTTTTGAAACTCAGAAGTAGGAGAATTAACCCTTTTCAGTTCTGTATTCTGTTGCATGGTTCCTTCCTGGAGATGCTGCTGCATAATGTCCTCATCTGATGCAAAGAAGGAAGGATGCAGAATGTAAGGCAAAGCTGAGGAAAGGGAGAGGGTAAGGAGCCTGCATTCCTGTTCCAGCCAACACAGCTCAGCCAAATCAAGTGCTTCCTGATGAAGACACGGCAGCTTTGACTCCCAAATTATTCACTCAGTACCTTGAAAGTTCTCAGTAAATAGTGGTATGTTTGCTCCACGGTAATCTGCTTCCAATTATACTCAAATCTCAGGTAGCAAATTTAAAAAAGAAGAAAAACAGAAAGGAAAAAAGAAAAAAATGAGAAGCCCTCATTTTTACTTGGCTTTGTCATGTATTACAGGACTAATAATAGTAGAACGTCGACCTAACATTAAAAGCAGTTGTACTGCCTAACTACCCACCAGAAGAAGTGACAAAGGAGGCCCAGGGGCATGCTGTTGAGGATTCAAAAGGAATATATGAAATTCATCCATCAGAAAAAGGACCATTTCATGTAAAATTATTTTGAAGTCTGAAGTACTGATATTTATCCCTAATGAAAAATTCCTTACTATGAATTCTGTAGGACAAAAGGAGAGATTCATTCAAAGTGGACAGCATAGAAAACAATTTTTAGTTTATACCTTTAAGATAAAAATTCCCTATAATAACGCCCATTAGCACTAATGGAGATTTGTGTGCGATGAATCCCATTGCTGCCTGATGAATATACCACAGTTCTTTTACACTGTCTGGTGCTTTTACCCCTGGGTCTTTCAGAAGTGTTGAGACATCAGATGTACTGTTCCTGGAAAAGAGTGGGGAGGTAATTAGGACTTCTCCGGCTTTCTGCCTTTGCATAGAAGAGCCATTTTTTTTTTATAGAAGTCTATGCACGTATATGTTAAAACTCCCACATAACACTTCAGAGGAGCTTGAGAAAAATATAACAGATTATATGAGAGGGACTATGGTTATTATTTATGAGAATCTTACATTAATTTTCTATAGGCATAATTGTAATTATCAAATGGGTTAGACTAAGTTATTTATACCCTTGAGTACATAATGTCTGGTTAGTTTTTAAATTCCCAGTTTATTTGATTTGCTTAAGAAAGTGATTCTATTTATCAGAATATAAGTAATTTTTTAGTGTGTCCATTTCTATTTTATAGGAAAATGAAATGCAATCTGGTTTTTACTGGCAAGTTAGGTCTGGGACTACATACACAAAATGTTTGGCTGATTTGTCAAATGAGAAATAAAATTGACTTCTAATGAATGCATTAGATCCAGCAAGAAATATTTTGTGGCTAAACATTTCTAATTCCTTTGTTTAGAATCCAGTATATTTTTTCCCAATTTTTATATTTTAACAAGATAAACGCAATAAACAATTTCGCATTTCAACCATTTTAAGTTGCATCTCCGTAGTGTACAGTAAATTCATATTGTGGTGCAGTCCTTACCACCATACATTTCTGGAACTCTTTTCGTCATAAAAAGGGGACAATCTACACCTATTAAACAATTCCCCATTCCTCTCTCTTTATTTCTGGTGGCCTTTCTTTTATTTTGTCTTATTTCTCTATAAACTTAACTAATTTATATACCTCACATAAGTGAAATCACACAGAATTCGGGATTTCTATGACTGTTTTACTTTACATACCATAATGTGTCCTCAAGTTCCGTGCATACTGTAGTGTATGTAAGAATCTCTTCCTTTTGCAGCTAAATAACATCCCACCGTGTGCACACACCACATTCTGCTTCACCATTCACCCACTGATAGATACGGTATTTGGTCTGCTTCCACACTTTACCTGTTGTAACGCTGCTGTGAACGCTGGTGTGCAGATATCTCTTTGAGATCTTGTTCTGAATTCTTTTGAGTACAGGATATACCTGGAAGGAAAATTGTAGATCACATGTAGTTTTATTTTTAAACTTTAGAGAAATGTTTGCAACAGTGGCTGAACCATTTTAAATTCCCACCAAAAGTGCACAAAGTTCTGATTTCTGCACATTTTTCATCAGTACTTATTCTTTTCTGGTTTTATTGAAAGTAAACACTTTAATGGGTATAAAGTGGTATCTCACTATAGGTTTTATTTATATTTCCCTAATAGTGATCTTTAGCACATTTTTGTGAGCTTGCCCTGGATATTTTTATGCTTCCCAATTTTTATATTTCTAGGCGGTATAAATATATACATATACACTGAGCTATATCCCCAGCCCCTTCTTTCTTTACTTTTTATTTTGAAATAGGGTCCAACTAAGTTGCCCAGGTGGGACTTGAAGTTAAAGTCCTCCTGCCTTGGCCTCCCACAGCGCTGTGGTTACCGTGCGCACCACCACACCTGGCATCTGGAATGTATGGATTTTAACTCTGTGTTTGCTTTCTTTTCTCATTGATAGCTCTCATACCTTCTTCTTCCTCATTTCTTCCTTGTTCATGAATACTCTATCACTTTGGCATTTGCTGTATGCTATGTTTAATTGTTTCAGCTTTCCTCAATGTTTACTGGTTTTTATTCTGTGATAAATTAACAATAATGTTAATAATATTGATGGTCTATTTTTCATGGTTTCCAAATGCCCATGTAACACCCTTATGTGTAAACTTAGTGAATACAAATGTGAACATTTGATCTTTCCTTTCGATCTTTCCTTCTCCTACCATCTTTCTCAATATACAAATTTCTTCAATATGGAGTAGCATATTTACACAATACCTGAAATAGGCCAGGGCTCTGAAATTAGAGTGATTTGTTTACAGTACTTATTGCACAACTAAATACAACTAATGGGGAAAGTTATTTATTTCTTCAAGATATGATGTATCATGGATAGATGAGGATGACAATAGAACCAAACTAGCCCCCACCTTACATGGATGTGTGGCACCCAGTAACTACTAGGACACAGACATATTTTTCAGATATTTAATGACAGTTCTCATGTCGGGCATTCTATTGCTATCCATATGGAAGTAATGACATATTTCAAATTGCCTACCATTTCGAAATGTGTATTTCCTACCACAGAAAGGATTTCACAAATTGAAGAGTAGAACTAATTCAACAGTTTACAAGTAATATTTGCAACATAGGACTGTGCTTTTAATTTTGAACTTAAAATTTTGACTGATACATAAAAACTATGCATATTAGTGGGGGACTGTGTGATTTTGATACATTCACACATTGCATAATGTTTATATGAAACTAATCTACCTCCTCAGACACTTGACATTTATCTGTGATGATGACATCGAGAAGTCATTCTTCTAGATCTTTGAAATACACATCAGTTTCATCTATCGCCACCTTCATGCATAACGGTACGGCAGAGACTCTGACTCCTACCCAGCTGCAACTTAGTACTCATCCATCAGCCCTTCTCCATCCCTCCCTCCGCTCTTCTCTTCCTAGGTTCTGGTGACCATGATTCCCCTCTCGACTTCCACGAGATCATCTTTTCAAAATTCCTCACATGAGTAAGAGCATCAGTCCTTGTCTTTCTCTAACTGGATTATTTCAGTGAAAACAATGATCTCCATCCAGTTCCATCCATGTTGTTCCAAATAACACAATGTCGCTCTTTTTATTGGTGAATAGTATGTCATTGTGTGTATGTCCCACGTTTTCTTTAGCCACTCATCAGTTGATAAGCACTTGTGTCATTTCCCTTTCTTGGCTAGTGAGAATAGCGCTGCGGCAAACGCGGGAGTGCAGATGTCTCCGAGATATTCATTTCATTTCCTTTGGGAATATAACTAGCATTGGGATTGCTGGGCTATATGGTAGTTCTATTTTCAATTTTTTTGTGTGTGTCTTTGGTTTGTTTCTTTTGGCGGGTTTTTTTTTAGACAGGGTCTCACTATGTAGTTCAACCTGGTCTTGTAGCTCAGGCTGGTCTTGAACTTGCAATGATCCTCCTGCTTCAGCCTCCCAAGTGCTAGGATTAGAGGCATGTGCCACCAAACCCTATTTGTAACTTTTTGAAGAATATCCATGCTGTATTCCATTATGGTTGTACTAATTTGCACTTAAACCAATGGTATACAAGGATACCCTATTCGGCCCGTGCTCCCCAATATTTGTTATCTTTTTCCTGTGTCATAAGAGTCAAACTCAGCAGAGTAAGGTGATCCATCATTGTGGTTTTAATTTGCATTTCCCTGATGATGAGAAATGTTGAGCATTTTTTAATAAACTTGCTGGCTATTTATATGTCTTTCTAAAGAAGTGTCTAGGTCTACTGCCTATTTTTAAATCAAGTTATGTGATTTTTACTATTGAGATTCTAGATTTCCCTATGCCGTATATTCTGGATATTAACTGCTTGTCAGATGTAAAGTTTGAGAATATTTTCTACCATTCTGTAGGTTGTCTCCTTACTCCAGGGACTGTTTCCTTGCTGTACAGGTTTTTAGTTTGGTGTAATCCCAGCTGTCTATTTTGGCTTTTATTTCATGAAATTTGGAGTCTTGTTCCGAAACAATTTGCCACTCCGATGTTCTAAAGCATCTCCTCTGTTTCCTTCTAGCACCTTCATATTTTCGGGTCACACATTTAAGTCTTCAGCCCACTGGGGATTGAACGGATTATGAATGAGAGTCGGAAGTCCAGTCTCATTCTTCTACATGTGGATACCCAGCACCATTATCTGAAAACTGTCCCTTCCCCTGTGAATGTTCTTAGCGCTTTAGTCAAGAAAGTCAGTAGATATGTTCAATGTGTGGTTTACTTCTAAGTTTTTTACTCTGTTCTGACCATCTGTGTGTCTGTTTTTATGCCAGTAGCATGCTGTTTTGAGTACTACAGCTTTGCATTATATTTTCAAGTTAGGTACTGCAATGCCTTCTGCTTTGTCCTTTTGTTAAATATGCCTTTGGTTCCTGGGGGTGAGTTGTGTCATATAAATTTTAGGATTTTTTTTTCTAATTTTTCAAACAACATCATTATTTTGTTGGAAGTTGCATTGAACCTGTGGATTGTTTTGAGGTTTAGAAGAGCATGGATATTTTGACAATGTTGATTTTCCAATCCGTGAGCCTGGGATATATTCCCATTTTTATGTGTCATGTTCAATTACTTTTATCAATGTGTTGTAGTTTCCACTGTAAACATTTTTGATTGAACATCTTTGTTTAAATTTATTCCTGGGTATTTTTTTTTTTGCAGCTATTTTAAATTGGATTGCTTTCTTGCTTCTATTTTAGATGATGTGCTATTGACATATTAATTATTGTATGTTGATTTTGTATCCTGAAACTGCTCTTTTGGGTCAGCTTTCCCATTGCTTGGACCATCCTTGTATCCCTTTATTCCCATTTATTTTATTTATTTATTTGTGGTTTTTTTTGTGGGTACAGGGGGTCAACCTCAGGACCTCGTGCACCAGCAGGCGCCCATGACACTGAGCGATATCATCGGCCCCTTTTTCGTATGTGGGTTCCGGGAGTCGAACTCGGGCCCTCGCGCTTGCTGGGCAGGTGCTTACACCACTGAGCCATCTCACCGGCCCTCCCATTTATTCTTGACTATCTCATTTATTGATGTAAAGTGGTTCATAATAATCATTAATTTCCTTCGTATGTGTGTGGTGACAATTTCAATGTATCTCTTTTCATTTCTGATTTTCTCTGAGTCTTCTCTTTTAGTTAATATAAGAGTTTGTCTATCTTATTTTTTCAAAGAAACAACTCCTCATTTTATTTACTTTTGTACTATTTTCAGTCTCCAATTCATTTATTTCTCCTCTGGCTTTTATTATTTCTTTTCTTCTATTAATTTTGAGTTTGGTTTGTTATCTTTCTAGTTCTTTAAGATGCAGCTATATGTTGTTTACTTGCAAATTTATATTTGCTGTGGGCTTTCTTGCTATATATTTCCCTTTTAACAGTGCTTTTGCTATTTCCATAGGTCTTCCTATGTTTTGTGTCCATTTATATTTGTTTCAAGAAATTTTTAATTTCATTGTTTCTTCCTTCATCTATTAGTTTTCAAGGGTCGGTTGTTTAATTTCAATGTGTTTGTACCATTTCCAAAGATTTTCTTGTAACTGATTTTTACTTTTATTGCTACATCATCAGGAAAAAAAAAACGTGATTTCATTTAAAAAAATAGGATGAGCCTGTTTTGTGACTTATGATGTAATCCATCTTGTAGAATGTTTCATATTCTAATAAGAAGAATATGAATTCTACAGCAGTGGGATGAAGCCTTCTGTAGAATTCCATTAGATCCACTTGGTTTAGGGTGCAATTTAACTCCATTATTTATTGTCGATCTATATGATATGTCCATTGCTGAAAGGGTAAATTCCCTACTATTATTGAGCTGGAGTACATCTTTTCTCCTTAGTTCTATTAATATTTGATTTACATACTTGGTTTTCTGATACTGGATGCATATACAGTCAGAATGTCAGTAAAGCCTTGATTTATGAGCATAATTCATTCAGGAAACACGCTTGTAATCCAAAGCACTTGTATAATCAAAGTGAATTTCCCCATAAAAAATGGAAACCCCAGTGATTCATTCCACAACCCAAAATATTCATATAAAAATGATTACAGAACTCTAATACAACACAAAATAATAAAGAAAATAGAAAATAGAAAGAAAAATAAATAAATTGACCCACACTTACCTATGAAATCTTTTGTGGCTGGTGTAAAGGAGACAAGGGAGAGGAGGGTCATTGTGGAGGACGACTTTCACTATCGCTGATGGAATCACTGCTGTCTATTGGCTCAATGGAATCTTTTTCTTTTCATGCCACTTTAACAAGAAACCTATCCAATGACACTTGCTTTTACCTCCTTTTGAGGATTTTGCAAAAATGCAACATTACATTGTCATTATACAGATTTATAGGTCACACTGCTACAGCCTTATTCCACGTTATGACTGTTTAGATGTCACCCCAAAGCCTCATGGGGTCATAGGTGGGGCTTTTCAGAGGTGACTGGATCTGGCGTGTGATGCTTGGATTAAGTGTATTATGCTGGGATTAAGAGTTTGTGATGACTAAATTAGTCCAATTGCATTGGACTGAGTGTGGGTAACGGGAAGGCCCACTCAGTGTGTGAGTGCTACTTGCTCTAAGGGCATGCAGTCTAGATAGAATATAAGGGACAGGAAGAGTGCTGCTGCAATAGCTTGCTGCTTCTTTGCTACATTAGTGCTTTGCTACCTTCTGTCTGCCATGAACTGTTTCTCCTCTGTGATGCTCCGCTGCTATGCCACCCTGCCTTGGGGCCAGCCGACTATGAACTGAAACCTCTACAAACTGTGAGCCAAAATAAACCTTTCCTCCTATAACTTTGAGTGTCATGTATTTTGTTTCAGCAATAAGAAAAGTAACTAAGACATTCAGGTGATGCTTTTCTACGAAATTTTGCACTGTTTCCCACATTTTACACATCTTCCTAATCTCATCTGAAGTGAGGGATTTCTCTAGCTTTTTCTCCCCCTCTGCAGACAGATCTCCTCCATAACCTCTTGCTGTTGGGAGAAGATCAGTCACAATCCCACAAAAAGAGAGAAAGAGGAAGAGGAGAAAGAGAGAGAGAGAGAGAAGAACCATTGGCTCACTTGTGATCACTAATATTTGGCATCACATGCTACCTGTATTGCAAGACATCACTCATTTACCAAGTTAAAATTTATTAGAAATGTTTGTTCATATTCTGGAACACTCACAGAAAAAGTTACTCACAATCCGAGAATTAATGTATTTCCTTTTATACTGCCCTTTCACATTATGTAATGACTTCCCTCTACTCTTCCTACTGCTTTTGATTTAAGGTCTATTTTATACAATATACTTATGGCAAGCACTGCTTTCTTTTGGATTTATTTGCATGGAATATGTTATAGTATCACTTCTCTTTCAGTATATATGTTTCCTTAGAAGTTAAATGAACTTTGTGTAAGCAACACAAATTTAGGTCTTCATTTTTTATCCATTCAGTAAAGATATGTCCTTTAATCAGAGAATTTAATACATTTACATTCAAGCTAATTTTTGGCAAATAAGTTTTTGTTACAACCATTTTGTAACTTGTTTTCTAGTTTTTTTGTAGTTCTTTTTGTCATGCAGTCTTTCTTTGGGGGTAAGTGATTTACTACAGTAGTTTGTTTTGATTCCTTTCTAATTATTTTTGGTTTGTCTGTTACAGACTTTTGTTTATGCTTATCAAGAGACTTGCAAAAAGCATCTCTTGACTAAAATGTTATTTTTGTGTGTGTGTGTGTGTGTGTGTGTGTGTGTGTGTACCGGGGGCCAACCTCAGGACCTTACGTGCCAGCAGGCGCCCGTGCCGCTGAACGATATCACCAGCCCTTTTTTCGTATGTGGGTTCTGGGAGTCGAACTCAGGACCTCGTGCTTGCCAGTCAGGCACTTATGCCACTGAGCTATCTCACCAGCCCTAAAATGTTATTTTGAAGTGATTGCAACTAAACATGATATATGATCATAAGAATAGAAATGAAACCAAAACCAGAGAAAATATACTAATTTTAAAAACTCTACACTTGGATTCAACATGGCTGAATAGAGGAGGAGCCACATTGGAGCTACTCAGAGAAAATCAACTAAAAATATAGGTAATTAGAAGAAAGGGAGGGACATATGTCCTGATGCCAAAATCAATCTGAAATAGGAGACTTGTAGATCAAACAAAAGATAGCCGTAGGACTTCATAAAATGGCGAAAGAGCCCACAGGCTCCCACTGGCACTGCTGCCTGCATGCCAAGCAAGAATCACCATACTGGCAGCCTCTAAAACTGACGGACTTCAAGAGTGCAGCTAACTCAAGCCACACAGGATGGATTTGGGATTAAGGCCTCTTGCCTCTTTTGCCTTCTTCCATACAGAGGGTGCTGCGGCCAGGTGGCAAATTTCACCAGCACACACAGGGGTGAGTGACTTGAAAACTGCTCCTCTCCCTGATGGGGCATCAGCTTTATTTATTTATTTTTGTCATGCGCCCTAGCACTAACTGCAGCTCCTAGTGGCAACAAGATTAGGGACTACAGCAGCGACAGTGCATGATTCTTCCTGCTTTGCAACCAGTGGCTTGAGAGAGAGTTGCAGACATGCAGGATTTAAACAGCCTTGGGAGGTCAGCACTCAACTCTCTGGAGGGGAGATTGAAGGGAGACCCGGCAACATTGTGCTGTCTCCATGGCAGCGACATCACCCCCCCCAGCCCTGCGACAAGACAAGTGGTTTGACAGGATAGAGATGGGCCAGTGGGGGTGCATCAGAGAAGGCCATGCAAGGAGCAGGAGAAGCCAACGGTACATGGGACTGGGAGAAGCCCCTGGCTGTGCCTGCCTAGGGCACCACAGCTCCTGGGACGGCAATGCAGAGACAAACAGGGTAAGGAGTGGGCGGGCCACTGAGGGACACACAGAAAATTACTGGCTGCAGACTCTGGCCTAAGCCCCCACATTCAGAGGTCAGGATCAGCCCCATGCCCAGAACTAAAACTACTGCACACTCGGTTAGGTTACCCAGCTGTTCTGGGCTCTGACTTGGACACTACCACAGAACTGTGGACAACAGAGGAATTTTTTTTTTCTTTGTTTCATTTTCCTTTTTCTGCCTGTTTGTTTGTTTGTTTAGGTTGTTTTGGTTTTTACCTTTATTTTTGTACTGTTCTATTCGTCTTCTTCCTCAATTATCTCTCTTCATTTTACGATATTTTCATGTCAGTGAACATTGTCTCTAGTCTTTCTGGTTTGTTTCAATAATCT
Organism: Erethizon dorsatum; assembly: GCA_028451465.1. Classification (NCBI taxonomy): domain Eukaryota; kingdom Metazoa; phylum Chordata; class Mammalia; order Rodentia; family Erethizontidae; genus Erethizon; species Erethizon dorsatum. The sequence goes on along the minus strand of CM051830.1, from coordinate 56,283,321 downwards.
TTTGATTTCTTCTTCATTCTTTCTCTCCTGCCCTCTTCTACAGTTTCTCAAAGCTCGTGTGATCATCCTTTGTCCTCTAGCCTTGCTTCTACTATACTTTTCGGCATTCATCTCTCTGTCTTGTCCTCTATCCCTCTTAAATTTCCCCACTACAAGGTAAAATCACTCTACTAAGCGGAAACTCTGCATACAAGTTCCTGATTTACGTTGGATTTTGTTGTAAAACTGTAGGTCTTGCCCCTGTGGTTAAAGGTACCAAATTAATAGTTACCACACTTTGTTAGTTTCTACGCTGTGCTTCATGCTATTGGTATTGCTAATTATACAGTTTTAGCCAGGACATGTTACCTCTTGTAATCAGCTGTTCTCCCTTATATGACAACACTGTGATTGCCTGGGGTCATAACCATCACCATAGTCCAGTACCAAAGGACTGAGTGCTGAGCCAAACAGCAACATCTCATCCTAATACATGGGGAAGGCAGGGTACTGGGACAGACACACAGACCAAGAGCCACCTACATACAGAAACGTCTCTGAGGAACAGATATTTCTTAGAGAAGCCTTGATACTAGTGATAAAGCTGTCTACCATGAGAAATTTACAAGCATCAACACAGAAGACGAAATGAAATAAAAAATAGAAAGCAACAAGACACAGAAACAAAACGCAATCCCAGACTTCCAGCCCACCAAGGACAAGTCCAGGGGACAAGGTAGAGGAAATCAGAAGCCACCCACCTGAATATTCTGAAATGATAGCAGCAGCAGAAAAAAAAAAAAAAAAAAAAAAAAAAACCAGACGAATGAGGCTACAGAGAAAATAATCTCTCAGGTAAAAATAAAAAAAAAATGACAAAATGAAAGACTTACTTAGTGAATCTGGTGTAGACACAGATTTAGAAAACAGAGGAGCTTTGGAAAATGGTGAAAACTATGAATGCCCAACATAGAAAAGAAATGAAATCTACAAAAGAGATTCAAACAGATATCCAGGAGATTAAAAATCTCACAAAAGTATATGCAACTGATTGAATGAAGGCAAGGACAGAATATCAGATCTAAAAGACAGGATTGTGGTTAATGATCAGAAAAAGAAAGATGTTTAAAAATGGCAAGGGACTATAAAAAATCAACCCAACAGCTGCCAGATGATGCAAAGAACAACATAAGATTGATTGGAGTCAGTGAGAAAGCTGGGGACAGCATAAATGCCATAGAAAAACTGTTCACAGAAGTAATGGCAGAAAACTTCCCAAGCATGGAAAAAGAATTTGACATACAAATAACTGAGACATATAGGAGTCCAATTAGCCATGACCAAAATCTATACCAAGGCATATAATAATCAAGATTCCTGAAATTCACCAAAAGAATAAAATATAAAAAGCTGTTAGAGAAAGGAAACTAATCACCTACAAAAGAAAGCCCATCAGAACCATAGCAGACTTCTCAACATAAACCCTTAAGTCAAAGAGATCTTGGAGTGCAGTACTTCATGTTCTGAAAGAAAACAACCTCTAACCCACAATGATGTAACCTGTAAAACTAACTTTCAAAATCAGTGGAGAAATAAGATACTTCCATGATAAAGAACAACTGAAGAAATTTATGACCACCAAGCTAGCTCTACAAAATGTTTTGAAGGATATTTTAGAAAGAGATAACAAAGACCACATTTCAAAGAAAGCCAATAAAAAGGAACCACCAAGCAGAGAAAGTAATTAAATAGAGGAGAAAGACAGGGAACCAATAGCAGAAAAATAATATGACAAGGACAAACCAATATATATCAATTATAACCATCAATGTAAATGGTCTCCAATCCACCAATCAAAAGAAACAGATTGGCAGAAAGGATCAAGAAGCAAGATCCAACAATATGCTACATACAAGAAACACATTTAATTCAAAAAGATATTCACAGAAAGAAAGCCAAAGGATGGAAATACTCCATGCAACAGGATCTCAGACAAAAGCAGGGGTAGCTATTCTATTTGCAGACAATGTGAAGTTCCACCCAAGACTGATCAAAAAAGATAAAGAAGGTCACTCCATACTTATTAAGGGAAGATTCCAAGAAGAAGAGATAACAATCATATATATAGATATATAGATATATAGACATAGATAGATATAGATATAGATATAGATATAGATATAGATATATATGCACGAGACACTGGTGCACCAAACTACATAAAACAAATACTAATGGACATGAAAAATCAAATAAGCACTAACTAGACAAAATAGTCGACAAAGAAATATCAGCACTGAACCAAACCTGTGAACAAATGGACTTAGTAGATGTCTACACAGTGTTCCACCCACAACATCAGAATACACATTCTTCTCAGCTGCACATGGGATGTTCTCCAAAATAGACTAGCCCATAGAACATGCTTAAGTAAATAAAAAGGAATTGAAATTATCCCATGCATATTATCTGACCATAGTGCAATGAATCTGGCAATCAATGGAAAAAGAAACCACAAAAGCTCCATAAACACGTGGAAATTAAATAACACCCTAATGAAAAACCAATGGGTCACAGATAAAATTAAAGAAGAAATTAAACAGTATCTACAATTAAATGATAATGCCAATAAAACATACCAGAATTTATGGGACACAATGAAAGCAATCCTAAGAGGGAAATTCATGTTGGTGAGTTCTCACAACAGGAAAACAGAATGGGCTCAAATAACCTAATATTGAACCTCAAACTTCTAGAAAAAGAAGAACAAGTTAAGCTCAAAGCTCAAGGAAGGAAATTATAAAGATCAGAGCAGAAATTAATGCAAATGATATAAAGAAAACAATACAAATAATCAATGTAACAGTGTTGGTTCTTTGAAGGATTAAATAAAACTGATAAACATTTAGCCAACCTTATAAAAAAATGAAAGAAAAGTCTCAAATTCATGCAATTAGGAATGAAAAGAGTGAAATCACAAAGGATCCTGTGCAAATTCAGATCATCAATATCTCCCTCGAGAAACTTTACTCTTATTAGATGGAAAACACAGAAGAAATGGACAGATTCCTAGACACAATTGAATTGCCAAAACTGAATCAAGAAGATATAAATGTTCTAAATAACCCAATATCATTCAATGAATTGAAGATATAATTTAAAAATTACCAACGAAGAAAATCCTTGACAGATTCACTGCAGAATTCTACAGAACTTTAGAGAAGATCTAATGCTACTACTCCTCAAACTCTTTAATAAAATTGAAAGGGAAGCAATAGTCCCTAACTCATTCCTGGAAGCAAGCATTACCCTGATACCAAAACCAGGGAAAGACCCAACCAAAAAAGAAAATGACAGGCCAATCTCCGATGAATACAGATACAAAAATCTTCAATAAGATACTGGCAAACAGAATGCAGCAAATCATCAAGAAGGTTATACACCATGACCAAGGTGGATACATCCCAGGGATGCAGGGATGGTTCAACATTGCAAATCAATAAACATAATATACCATATTAACAGAGCCAAAGACAAAAATCACATGATCATCTCAATAGATGCAGAAAAAGCATTAGACAAAGTCCAATGCCAATTCATGATAAAAACACACAGAAAACTGGAATAGATGGTCTTTATTTCAATCTGACAAAAGCCATCTATGACAAACCAACAGCCAACATCACACTAGATGGACAAAAACCAAAAACTCTTGCTCTAAAATCAAGAAGACATGTATGTGCACTATCACCACTCCTATTCAGTATAGTTCTGGAAATATTAGCCTGAACAATTAGACAAGAGAAAGAAATAAAAGAAATAAGGATAAGAAAAGAGGAAGTTAAATTATCATTATTTGCAGAAGGCATGATGCTCCACATAGAAGACCCCAAAAACTCCACCAAAAGACTTGTAGATTTAATAACCAAATTCAGTCACGTAGCTGTGTATACAAAGTCAACACTCAAAAATCAATCGCATTCCTGTACACAAATAACAAATTAATTGAGAGAAAAATTAGGGAAACCACACCTTTCACAATAGCATTGAAAAAAATGAAATACATAGGAATCAATCTAACAAAAGAAGCAAAAGATCTCTACATTGAAAACTACAGTACTCTGAAAAAGTAGATCAAAGAGGATATCGGAAAATGGAGAGATATCCCTTGCTCTTGGGTAGGAAGAACCAACATAGTGAAAATGGCCATACTCCCAAAATAGTTATACAGATTTAGTGCAATGCTGATCAAGATACCATTAGCATACCTCACAGAATTAGAAAAAAAATTCCTAAAATTCATTTGGGATCCAGAAGAGACCTAGAATAGCAAAAGCAATTCTTGGCAACAAAAGAAAGGCAGGGGCGTCACAATCCCTGAGTTGAAATTACAGTACAGAGCTACTCTGATAAAAATGGCATGGTACATGCAAAATAAATAAATAAATAAATATTTAAAAAAAGAAAAACAGACTTGAGGACCAATAAAACAGATTAGAAGATGCAGAAATAACTCCAAACACACTCAGCCACCTTACCTTTGATGGGGGGACGGTGAGATAGCTCAGCAGCATAAGTGCTTTCCTGGCAAGCGCAAGGTTCTGAGTTTGATTCCCAGGACCCACATTAAGAAAAAAGAAAAAAAAAAAAAAAAAAAGAAAAAAGAAAAAGGGGCTAAACACATTCACTGGCACAAAGACAGTCTCTTTAATAAATGGTGCTGGAAAAACTGATTTTCCACATGCTAAAGACTAACAGTAGACTCCCAAAATGCACTAAACTAAACCGGAGTAGAACAAAGATCTATATATTAAAACATAAAAACTAAATCTGCTGAAAAAGAGAATAGGCAGAACTCTTGAAGACATAGGCGTAGGCAGTCTTCTTGAAATAACCCCAATTGCACAGGAAATACTGCAAAGAATAACAACTGGGATCTCATCATATTAAAAAGCTTTTGCAGAGCAAAAGAAATCACCAATAGAGTGAAAAGACCACCCACAGTTGGGAAAAAATTTTAGCCAGTTGTTCCTCAAAGGACTAATATCTAGAATATATGAAGAAATGAAAAATATAAGACCCACTAAATTTAAAGACTCAGTGCAAAAATGGGCATCACACTTCTCAGATGAAGAAGTACAAATGGCAAATAAATATATGAAAAAAAGTTCAACATCACTGGTCACTCACAAGATGCAAATTAAAACAAAGCTGAGAGTCCATCTCACTCTAAAAAGAATGGTTATTATTAAGAAATCAACCAATAACCAATGTTGGCAAGGCTGTGGGGAAAAAGGAACACTTCTCCCCTGTTGGTGGGAGTGCAGACTGGTGCAACCACCGTGGAAATCAGTGTGGAGATTCCTCAAAAAACTAGGATTACAGGTCCCATTTGATCCAGCTATTCCCCTTCTTGGTATCTTCCCCCCAAAATTAAAAGTATCTTACCACAGTGATATATGTGCATCCATATTTATAGCAGCACAATTTGTAATAGCTAAATCTTGGAAACAACCCAAATGCCCATCAACTGATGAACTGATAAAGATGTGTTTATATGTATATGTATATATATATATATATATATATATATATATATATATATACACACACACAATGCAGTACTACTCTGCCACAAAGAAGGATAAACTTGAGACATTTCTAGGTTAATGGATATACATTGAGACCAAACTCTTAATTGAAATAAATCAGACACACATATGTAAAGATTGTATTGTCTCTCTGGTGTGAAAAACTGAAAGTGTAAATAAGGACCAAAATGTATAATAGATATTGTGAAAAAGGAAGAAATTGTTTAAAAGGAAAGGGAAACTAGAGAGGGAGAAGGGGGAAAGGAAGGAGGGGGAAAGAAGGATAAAATGGAAACAAAGCTTTTTAAATAAGGAGGGGAAGAACAGTTGAAGGGAGGGGAGGGAAAGGGGAATAAGAGCGGAATCAAGACATATCAAGTACAGGTACAAATTCCCTAGGATGAATGCGATCATCACATCTTATCTCAAATTTACCGGTAAACTTAGCTCTTGCATTACAGCCCAGAGCTAGCCAGGCACTCTCACCTCGCTCTGTGCCACCACACCTGGGGCAACAATGATATGAAGTGGATTACATGGTCCCACTTCAGCCCTAGCCAACACTCTTGGCTGTATTTGAAGAAGAACTGATTAAGTGCATTTGGCCTAGTTTTGAGATGGGGGTTTAATGGTTTACGGAGAGTAATGTACTTACACAGGCCCATCACCTTCACTGACAGCTGTTAAGGAAAAAAGTGTGCTTAGATATCTAATTGACGATGAAACACAGAACTTCGGATTTATATTAATTTGCTTGGGTTACCATTACAAGATACTTCAGACTGGATGAAACAATAGACCTTTGTTTTCTGAGTGTTCCGGAAAAAGGAGTCGTTGGGTTCCTAGTGGCGCTTCTCTTCCTGATTTTCAGAGGGCAGCTTTCTTGCTCTGTCCTCATTTGACCTTTTCTCTGTGGTCTCCCCACCCCCGTGCATGTGTGTGTGTGTGCATGTGCACGCGTGTGTGTGTGTTGGGAAAAGAAGCTCTTTCTGGCATGTCTTCCTCCGCTTTTACGGCTAGTTATTCTATTGAATTAGGGTTCCACCATCAGGACCTCATTTAACCTTTACTGACTTCATTAAAGGCCCTCTCTCCAAGTATAGTGACACTGGAGAGTGTCAACATATGATTTTCAATGGAGAACAGTTCCATTTTCAATGGAGAATAGTTAACAGGTTCTATCTGACACACAATTTCCTCACAACAAAAACAGAGTTTCAGAGATTAGCACTGTAAACTCTCCTTCTATGTAACTTTTTACATAGAACCCTGGATAAAAGAAAGGCTTTGCACAATTAAAATATGTTTATAAATTTCCTCTATTGCCTTGGGACAGGTAATGTGTTATGATGTGCTAATTCATGTTGTTTACTCAAAACATATATAATTATTGATTTGTACTTATTCTAATACAAAAGGCAAATAGATAACAGCAATTATAGGTTATATGCATTGAGAGAGAAGTAATGTGTACGGATACCAGTCTTAACTTTCTTCGTACTTGTAACTGAGTCTCTAGTTCTACAAGCAGTCATATAAGAAAAGTCCACGGTGTGAAGTTATATTTGCTTGATAAAAATAGTGCATTCTCCCATTTTAGGGATCAGTGTTCATTTTTTTTCCTTCAAGAAATCCCTCTATTCCCTTTAGAAATATTTATTAACATGTCATTTCAAATTAATCTGCAATTATTAACGGATTTTTAACAGTTACTTGTTAATAAACCTCTTTATTTCCCAATAAACCAGGTAATTAAAAGGCATAATAGGAAGTAGGGAAATCTTCTTTGAATATGAAGGGGAACAAGAGATGGGGGAGGGAAGAAAGGGCAAAAGGATTGAAAAAAGAAAATCAAAGGAATAAATGGAAATAGAGCTTTTTCAAACAGGAAGGAGAGTAAGAGCTGGTAGGAACGAGGAGGTATGAGAGGGGAAAGGGACGAAAAAAAGAATTAAGATGTGTTCTCTACGTGTACAATTCCCCATGATAAATGTAATCATGTACTACAGACATGTACTAGTAAAAATGCATCAATAAACTAAAAAACTTTTTAAAACTAAACAAGCTAGAAAATCTCTATTTTAAAAGACATGTCATTTGCATGTTCTCTTCTTACCTGGGCAATGTTGCTTCCCTATAATTCAAGCTGCTTATGACCGTTGAGGTAAGGAGAATGTGAGTTTGAGGCCAGCCTGGGCCACATACCTCTATTGAATATTTTAGTGACAAAAAATAATATTTCAGTGCTAATATATATAATAAATATTGCTAATAATTTTTTGTGAATTTTTTAATGTGAATATTCTCTTCTGGTTTGAAATTCTAGTGTTGTGGAAGTTTCCTAGCAGAGGTATTAGCTTTGAAACATTGTAACTGCAAACACGTTTACGCACAAAGTCGTAGGTGAAAAAGATAAAATCATCCATTAGCTCATCACTTAGCAAACCACATTAATTTGTTAAAATGAAATTAGAAAAGTCATATATTTAGAAAATGTAGTAAGTAAATAATAATACAATCCTCCCTATCCCAAACTTGCACCCACTTTCTCTTCCACTACAGCCTCTTTAAGGATTTATGTTAGATTATATTATACATAGGAATATATAATTTGAACTATATGAAATTGCTAATTATTGACTAATAATTTTATGTTACTCAAACTACTACCTGATTCTATACTTTAGTTTTGAATTTAATACTATGTTTTAGAACTCTTTCTTTACCAGAAAATATAAAACTGTACTGAGATTAAAATTATTGTACAGATTTAATAGATTTAGTTTGATTAATGCTCTGTTGATAAAAATATATGGCTCCTTTTGCTACTTCAGACTTTCTAGATGTATCTGTATATATCTATATCTACATCTTTATCTATATCTATATCTATATATATCTTTACAGTGCAGCTCCCAGTAGTAAAATTGTTAATCAATGGCACAAATTTTAAACTTTTATATATATTCTTAAGTTGCTTATCAAAATTGTTGTATTAGTTACATATCCACAAAATATAGTTTTCCCTTATAAACACTTTTTCCAAACCAAGTATTATTTATAACTGATTGGAATTATACCATGTTTTCTTAATTGTAAGTTGAACATTTTTTCATATGTGTTTACTTATCTTTATGCTTGTTTCTCTTTCTATATATTTCCTGTTCATGTGTATTGTTTCTTATTTTCTTATTTTCTTCTTGATTTCTCTAACTTATTGATGGGTATAACTTCCTGGGTTTGTGTGTACATTAGAAAATAAAAAATTCACCATTGCAATGTCCCAAAGAGTTCTTATGAAAAATGAATTTTCCAAAGTAATATAGCATTCATCTCTTAATCAGAGTAAAATTGAATATGAATGGTAGCTTTCAGCTAATTATGGCAAAGCAAATCTAACTATATGTTTATTTTTTTAATCATTACATAGTTTAAATTTCTATGTATTGTAATTTTGTGATCTTTATTTTACTATAATTGGATTGAAAATGGATTTTATTGTTCTATTTCCTGAATATTTTGAAGTAATTTTCAGAGTCCAAATTAATATATTTTTAATTTAAATAATTTCATTTGGACTAAAACATAAAAGAACTTTCATTCTAAAAGGAAAATTTAGCAAGACAAAAGGCCATTATATTTTAAGAATTATTTTTCCCCAAATGGACTGGCTTTTTCTTTTTTATATGCAGGTACCAGGAGTCGAACTCAGGACCTTGTGCTTGCCAGGCAGGCGCTTATGCCTCTGAGCTATATCACTGGCCCTGGACTGGCTTTTAATTAACTAAAGAAGAAAAAAAAAAGACAAAGAGGAACTTAATAGCATTTTTGTGACAATATCTGTCACAATTTTAAGCTGCTTCCTGAATGAAAATTGTCATTTTATGCTGTATAGATCAACACTGTATACTACAAATACATACGACTTTTACTTGCAATTTAAAAATTAAATACTTTTTAAAATTAAAATAAATTCTCTATTTTGTAAAACATTTCCATGAATATGATGTTAATATTACTACAGTACTTTGTACCCCTTCTGAATAAATAACTGGGTTTCTTCATATTGCCTTTGATTTTCATCTTCAAGAGTTCCTAGTAGCAGAATTTTAATGATTTATAGTCACAGCTTTGACAAATTCAGGAAGAAGATAAAATTAGAAGAGAAGGTGAAAACAAATAAAGTGTAGAATTATATATTTCCCTCAAATAATAAGGTCTCAAGTGTTCTTGATGGAAAAGACTGTGCTGCGCATAGTAGCAGAACTGTAGATGACATTCTTGCAGCTGTATCCTCCACAAAAAAGCAGAGCCCGCCCACTTCAGAACTGGACCAGATGCCAGCGGGCACGTGTGGGAAGTGCAGACAGCGGGAAAAGGTGCTGAACTGTTCCAACCCTGACAGCTCTGTTCACCAGCACCCAAAGCAACATCCCGACTGTTCTCATCGACAGTGGACAGCGGCAGACACTGGCAGTCAGGACACGGGACAGGAAGTAATCCGAACCACGAGGGAAGTCTGGAGAGCTGCTTCAGGGTCGTTTTGGGGATTCCAGAGAATAATCTCACAAATCTAATATCTAAGAGCATTAATTCAGCCTTGAAAATGGAGCTCAAAATAAAGATTTATTTTCTTAAAGATGTTTTAAAATAATGGATACAACAGGAGAAAAGTCAGTATCGTAGAAAAGGAAAGAGGGTTATATTATAAATTCAGAAAAAGTTCTTAGACTCATTCAGGAGTATTATTTTTAGATACAGTACCTTATAATTAGGAAAAAGCTATCATAATCTTCATTTTTTGAAATACGTTTGTAGTAAGAATTGTCCTCTGAACCTTAGCCACATAACTCCATCTTGTGGTCCAGGGCACAACTCTACACACACACACACACACACACACACACACGCACGCACACACGCACACGCACACACACCCCTGTGCTGGGCTGTGATCCTCCTGCAGCTGGACAGAGCTTGCTGAGATGGACGGAGGCCCCCGCTGAGGATGGGATGGGAGCCCCAAGGACACACAGCTTTTCCCAAGCACTCTTGTTTTTGATTCTGCTTTGCTAGTTCAATTCTCTATAAAATTAGTAGTTTAGCAAAAGGGGACTGGCGACTTTGGTGGTGTTGCAGCCCACAAGGCACCCCCTGCTCCTTAAGCAGCCCTAGCCAGCTCAGCTTCTCGCCGAGCCAGACTGGTCCCAGCTGTACCACGGTCTCCCAGGCCTGCTTACTTCAGAGGCAGACACTTCTTTTATGTCTTCTGGGAAAATTTATGCGACAATATTAAATACCATTGCTATTCTTTGGATAGATGGGCTTTTAAAAATATTTGATTAGTAAATGCTTGTACTACATAATGAACACATTCATTGTGGGGAACTGGTAAATATACACATATCGCATTATGAGCCTTTTTACTTCCCCTTTCTGTTCCCTTCCTTCCACACCTCTCCTTCCATCCTCAGATAGACTTTGCAGAGATGGAAAGGGGATCTAGTTCAGCTTTTTAAAAATCTAGAAACTAGAGTAAATTAACTCTCTATAATATTTTAAGCTATTTAAATCTGCAGTCTAAACTTTATATTCTAATTTATACTGGCAATTCGCATTCTTTCAATTATGTACATGAGTTAATATACTCATGCTTTGTAGGAATGTATGATTATCCCTAAAAAGACAAAGAGATTAAAAAGTGAATTCCTGGCATTATGAGTAAGACCTAGCAGTTTTGACCCATACGTTTTTTTAACCTTAATTATTACAATAATTATCTGTTTTTGTTCTTTACATAGCTATTTCCACTTCAAAGCAACCTAACTGCTCAGGACATCATACTCAGAATTTTTCTGTGATTTCCCACTTTCCTGAAACATGGAGAAAATTGTTCCGTGCTTAGCATGTTTTCCAAGATTTTCTACTTTATGATTCTAGTCAGCCTGACTTTGGTGGAAAATATGTTTCTGCTGTCCACGTGTACCGTAATTTTCACTATTTCTCTCAAATACACTATACACATACAATATCAAAATACTCATACAATAACTTTATGATTCTGGAAATATTCTTTTGACCTGATACATCTTTCTCCATTTATAAATGTACTCTTGTCCATCAAATTGAAATTCATATGCCACCTCTTACAAGACATTTTTTATCATATCTTATTCTATAGGAGATAGTTCCTGTTCCTGCACTTTTGTTTGGATATTACAGATTCTGGCTAGGGAATGAGAAATTAGTAGTGAGAAAAGAAAGAAACACAAGTGTTCGCTAGAATTTAATAAATAGCAGAATGAGAGTTTCCGATTGCTTATCTAGTTAATATCCCAAACCGAATGAATGCCAGGGACATCTGTCCAGAGGGTAATATTTTCCATGAATATAATCTTTGAACATATTTATGTTAATTTTAAAAATTTAAATTAAATATAACTCTTTAGCTAATATATAAAAACATTAAACTTTACATATTAATGGGATATAATGTAATATTTGACATGTGTATTTTGTAATGTTTATGTCAGTACACACACGTCTACTCAAAAGTTTATCATTTCTTTATGGTGAAAACAAAGTACAGTACAAAGTACAGTATTTCCTTCCTTATAGCTTTCTGAAATATTCAGTGCATTACTGTCATCTGTAATCACCCTATTGTACACGGCACACCAGAAATTTTACCTACTTCTTATAAGCCCTCATCTATGTATTTTTTTTATTAATTTTAACTTATTAATTGTTTCAACTTGTATCATAGCTTCAGTTTTTCTTTTCTTTTTTTTTTTTTTTTTTTTTGGTACCGGGTATCAAACTCAGGACCTTGCACTTGCCAGGCAGGCGCTGTGTCTGAGCTATATCCCTGGCTCTTCAGTATATTTCTAAAGCACATATTGATTCAAACCAATTAAATCCAAATATTTACCAAGTGCCTATGGTAAGCCAGACTCTGTCTCGCAATAATAGGCAAAGGTATAATAGGCCTTTTGCTTTTAAGGAGGCTGGCTAACATAAACATTGTCATAAAAGAACACAGTGGAACAGTGATGGTATTGCGTAAAAAGTATTAGAGGAGCCGTGAAGGAGGAACACTTACCTCGTGCTAGAGAGGGTTTACAAGGCTGTCAGAGAGCTCAAGATAAAGGCAGGCAGTTAGAGGGGGAGAAAATGAAGAAATAGAAATCCCGAGCAGAGGACAAAGTGTGACTGAAGGCGGAGAAGCATGCCTCATCAGAGCTGGAAACCACAGGCAGGCTGAGGTAACTTGAAAGACGAGCGACTCTCAAACGACATTAATGGAAAAACCAAGATTTTTAATGTGTTAGAATTTGATGGGTAAAAACATATTTGTTTGCGTTTCCTTTTGAATTTGATGTCCGACCTTTAGAGCATGCATAGTAAGTACAGTAATAAGAACTGAGCATTGCTGAAGGCGTGGACACAGGACTAAATGCTTCCCCGTGCACTATAGTTCGCGTCTGTAGACCCCCCAGAGCCCCTGCGTTACAGGTTTGGTCCCGGCCCTGGTCACTATTGGAACACGGGGCTGCTGGGAGTTCTGAGGCTGATGGGTGTGGCCTCGAAGAGGATCACCGGATACTGTTCTCCTCCTCTCTCTGCTCCCAGCCGCCCCAGGTGAGCAGCTTTTCTCTATCACGTGTTTCTTGCCAGGACTGCGGCCTCCACATAGCCCAAAACAATAGGACCACCGGCCTTGGACTGAAACCTCCAAAGCTCTGAACTCTTCCTATTTTCTCAGGCGAGTGTTTTAGGTAATATATTACTGTGAGAATGCTGACTGACAGCCTGGCAACCAACTTCATCCCACAGTAACTTCAAGAAGGTGTTATCACGAGCCCCACTTTCTAGAATGAGGAAACAAAAATAATTCATTTGTCCAAGTACTTACTGTTATTAAGAACCAGAATCCAGATACGGTCGATTCAATTGCCTTCTCTAAACAATTTACGATTTTATTATTTTGAAGTAATAATTAATCTTTCACTAATTACTATTCAAGCAAAGAACTTTTAAATGATGACTCCTCAGTTCTGAGGAATTGCTATCATTTGCTCTGTTCCCAAGAATGATGTACAATTTTAGATGGGAAAAAAATAGAAACCTCATTTATCACTGGTTTTCTTTCAGCAATAATTATTTTGCTCCCCAAAGCTCTTTAAGTCCCTCATTTCAAAAATCATTTTCTAAATCACCATTATCCACTGAGTAACTCAATATTAGATCTTTGCTATTATATTTTAAAATCTGTTCTCTCTTCCTTCTTTGAGCTGGGAGCTTTTCAACATAAATGGATGTACTTTTTTTTTTTTTGCAGCAAATGATGCATCATGTATTAAGACAACATCGGTACTGTGACTTCTTAACCTTTATTAAATTTTCTATTTTAAAACTACCTAATGTCATATTTCTCCTTTGTGCTCAGACAAAAATTAGGATTCATTTGTTTTGTCCTTAGCTTCCAAATATTTGAATTTTATTTCTGACACTTAAAGAAGGAACTATGTCAACAACTTAAATTCCATTTGGTGTGTTATAATTAAATCCAGAGCAGTCCCACTCAATGCTCCTTTCTTCCTTTATTTGATATTTCTTTCATCAAATCTAAAATATTTATTGTGTGTAAGGCCTTTACCTTATTTTATAGGTTTGCATTATATCATGAGATATTGTGGGTTTTTTTTTTTTCTTTTCTTTTTTTTTTTTTTTTTTTTTTTTTTTTTGTGGGTACCGGGGGGACGACCTCAGGACCTCGCGCACCAACAGGCACCCGTGCCGCTGAGCGATATCACCGGCCCCTTTTTCGTATGTGGGTTCCGGGAGTCGAACTCGGGCCTTCGCGCTTGCAAGGCAGGCGCCTAAGCCGCTGAGCCGTCCCACCGGCCCTTCTTTTCTTTTTTATGTGGGTACCGGGAGTCGAACTCAGGACTTCACGCTTGCCAGGCAGGCGCTTATGCCACTGAGCTATCTCACAGGCCCGATATTGTGGTTTTAAAACTTGAAAGTAATTTATTTCTATTATCATGAGTACATCTATGATTTTCTTCAAAAATTTGACATCAATCATGGCATTATGCTCGAAAAATGAAATCTGTTTTGACTTGGATCTAAAATATCCTCCCAAATCCTCGTGTGTTCAGAAGTGGGGCTTCTAGAAAAGTAGGAGATCATGGGGATGCTGTACTCCTCTGTGGATTAATCCATTGATGAGTTCAAACCCAGGAGACGGGGCCACCGTTAGAAGACTGGACCTGGTTGTAAAAAGTAGATCGCTGGGGCCAGGCTGCCATGACTTGAGCAGGTTTCTTCTGCCAGACCTTTCCACCACAGAATATTCCCTTCGGAGTCAGCCAATTGTGGGCTGAACCCTCTGCAACCATGTGCCAAATAAATCCTCCTCCTTCAATTTGTGTGTCCCAGGTACCTTTTCCTGGCAGTGGGAAAGTTGCTGATACAATATCCAGCTCTCTGTACCTACTCCAAATCCTCCTTGTACTATGTTATTAACCTGAACTACCTATTTCTTTTGATGAAGATTTCTCAGATTTTAGAGTAAAAATAATAACTTGAATAACTCATTAAAATGAAAACTACCTGGCTCCACCTAAACTGGTAGAATGGGATGTAAGAACTTTTAACGGTAACAAATTTCATCATATAATGTAACACAGTTTTCAGGAAACCTAAGATTCCCTGTCTGTAACTAGTATAAAATACTCACTTTTATGTAGCTGTTCTTGGACAGCTTCTTGATACATCTTCCTTGGTAGGTCATATAAATTACCTCTTTTCAGGCAACATTATTGGAGCAAAACCCATATGTTATAAAATACACCCATCATAAGAATATAATTCAAGAATTTTCAATAAATTTACTGAATCAAGTAGCCATTACCACAGCCCAATTTTAAGATATGTCCATTATCCCAAAAAGTCTCTTTAAACCTTTTTGCAGTCTACATTTTGTTTTCTGTCTCTATTTGCTTTTGCTTTTTTCTATAAAGAAAAGCATTTGCTATAGTCTTTTTTGTCTAGATTTTTTTCACATAGTACATTAACCCGTGATTTATCCACATTATAGTATGTATCAATGGTTCATTCCTTTTCATTGATGAATAGTATTCCATTGTTAGATTTATCATACTTTCAAACATCTTTTCACTATTTGACATCTGCATTGTTTCAAGTTGGTGGGTATTATGAATTGAATGATGCTACAGTGATTTGTGTATGAGTTTTTGTGTGGAAATCATGTCTTTATTTTGCTTGGGTAACTTCATATATTTGATTTCTAGAACAAGCTCTCCAATACTCAAATATTTTATTTCCATTAGCAAGAGCTAATTTACACATATTACTTATGTCACCTAAAGAATATTATTAATAGATCATGTGTCAGAAATCACTAGTTGTGTATCTCAACCTTCATGATCCCTTCTTCCTTAGAGGAATTTTGATCTTCACTGAGTACATTGTCGCTAAAATCAAAAGACTTCCAAAGGTCCATGGTAGTTAAGTGTGACCAGGCATTAAGACCTAGCCAAAGAGTTGCAACTAAATATATTTTTAACTTCCTGGGAAGGCTGCTTGGATCAAGTTTGCAAAGCTTGGAAGGACAGTTCCTTGCCATTATAACTTTTAAGCTTCTTTCTGCCTTTAACAATTACATAATACATGGAGTTCTAGCAGCCACTTTGGACCGTATGTCATCTAGAAGATATAAGTCATAGCCCGTGTAGAACAAAAATTAGAAATAGAGTCAGTGACACGTTAAGGGGAAAAGTGTATGAACTCCCTCACTTCTGACACTAATTGCAAATTCAGGAGTGTCCGAGAGCACTGTTACATTGAAAATTTGCTACCAAGATTCCCTAAACTCATTGATAGCTATTACACTGGTGTTTATGGTATGCTACAGTTACAGGTTTAAATACAATGAAGAAAAGAGACACAAAAGGCAGTGTCTTTGTCACTTTCTTTCTTGCTGAGATACAATACCGGACACCCACAAGTTCAAAGAGAAGAGGCTTACTTTCACTCATGGCTATTGTCCATGGACAGCCAGCTCCAGTCAGTAATGGCACCGCAGAGGGGCATAGCAGAGGACAGCAGGAGGCAGAGAGAGAATCAGGGAGCTGGGAAGGCAGATAACCCTTCCGGGTCACGCTCCAGTGATCGCCTCTTCCAATCAGACCCCAGCTCCTCACAGTGAGTCAGCTATAAGCCCCCGAGATTCGGTCACCTTCCAAAAGCCCTGCCTATAAGCAGATGAGGCTTTTGGGGGGCATTCTGGATCTAAGCCATCACAAGCAGAGCCCGGGAGAGCTCCAAATACAGAGGGTCCCGCTTCCAACTTCCAGTTGTCTTCTCCCCATAGAACTGTGAGCAGTGTTAATTTCCCAGCAATGAAGTGTGACAATAGGCATAAAATATTGCCAGTCAGAAAAGCCACCTAGGTCCTTGATATCTAGAGTCTATCATGTCAACTTTGTTGACTATCCATGTGGTTAACCTCAGTCTCCAATTCTTCTGGAACACAACTAATACCAAGTGATCAAATTTCCCACTGTAAATCACCTTGTTACTATCTTGCCCCACCCATAATCTCCAAACTAAATCACATTCTTGGCATTACACAAAGTTCTCATCCTAAAACATAGTTATATTTATCTGGCTCAAGAACTCCAGCAAAGCAAAGAAATTTTAATGCAAAGAAATATTCTAAGAGTTTAGAGCTTATCGGCCAGGAGCTAATGACAAAGACTAGGCTTCTTTTGGAGTGAGGATAAATTATTCACTGCACGGTGTGTGAAGGATCATGAAGCCACAGTAATGTATTTAGGTTGTTGTATCAGTCAGTGCTTACTAGAAAAACGGATTTAATGCAAGATATACAAATTTATAAGCATTTACAAGATCGGCTTACAATGGCCACCCACAGTCAGATGTGGAAGAGTGCAGAGGGTCTGTCTGTGTGCTGAGATTCGAAGGATCGAGTTTAAGGTCTGGAGCTCACTGCAGTGTCCCAAGCAAGTCGGTAACAGGAGGTGGAAGGGTCACTGAAGGAAGGCTGAAGAGTCTGCACTGGAAGCCAGGAGATGACGCCTAAGGCGAAGGAGAAGACTGGAGCTTCTTCGAAGAAAAACACTTGAGCCTTCCTTCTTCGTTTCCCCTTTATACCATTCAGGCAACAAGCTGCCCTAGGGTGGGTCTTGTTTTCAGTAAATCCCCACCCAGAACTATGCTAATCCAATTTAGTTGAGCATTTCTTACTCAGGTTAACACAATCAGTTAACTATCACAGTTGTCAATAGCTAGGTTTTAACATGAGAGGCTATTTATATCATCCTTGGGAAGAAGATTTCATTTTTACTCCGTGCCACTAGGTATCATCCTAACAGGATCCTAAACAACCAACACGGGAATATATAATATTAGGTTACACGGAGAATAGAATACACTCTTTACAACTTCTTCCTAACATTATACAAAATATTTTTTAAAAGGATGATTAGTATTAAAAAACTATTTTTAAAAAAACAAATAAATAAAAAGTGGATAGCAATAACATTATAGAACATAGAAATAAATGCATACCAACAAATAAATGCTGTTATTTTGGTAGTAATTTTGCAACATGAAATAAATCATCCTCAAACCAAGAGGCAGCATTTAAATCATGGTGGAGCACAGGACTGTCACTAAATTACCAACTACCGGAAAAGATGTTGTCAAATTTCCTCCATCTTTTGTATGTTCGGGAGATTCAATATTCAAATGGGCTATGACGTCAGAGAATGAACAAACTCAATTTCTGCCATAGAAGATAGTACACAAAAAGATAGAATTTGTGTGTGTCAGAAACTATAATAGTGTTTTAACTACATAGTGGTGTCTACGTACCAATTATAAGGAATGTGGAAGTAGGCTGTCCAGAGCTGAGGAAATTTCTTGAATAAGTAAGCAAAGATTATGAGTTATTCAAGCCTCCTGTTCTGCTTTCCTAGACATGTGCGCTTCACCCCAGTGGCTACTGATGGCTGTGGTGGCTAACTGATTAATTGTCCACTTGAGTGGGAACGCCCAGCTGAACGGAGTCAGCATGGTTCTGGGCATGGAAGACCCACTTTGAGAGGGATCGTTGTTGGAACAGAATAAGAGAAGGATGGGAGGGAAGGATTTCAGTTGATTTGCCTCGGAGGAGCTCCAGTCTTCATCTTCACCTTGGGTCTCATCTCCTGGCTTTAGGTGCAGATTCTTCAGCTTCCAGTAGAGCAGAAAATGCACCCCCTTCCCCAGCCGGTATACTTCAGTTTCTGTTAGTTGCCCAGGTAACCTCCAGTTTACTTCAGTTCCTGTTACAGTTCCTATGACTTCTGTTTCCCAGAAATGGCTGATCATTATGATGCGTGGCTGGTCACTGTGACGCACATTGTAGAACCAATCCCCAATCAACAAGCCGTTCTGCATCTGTACTTCCCTTTTGCAGCCCTGTAAAAACCTCCCTACCTGAGCCTGCAGGGCCTGATACTTTGGGAATGAATCTCTATCAGTGCCCACCGACGTTAAATAAATCTGCCTCCAAATCCTGGGTGACGTTTTGGTGTTTCTGTTTGCCACTGCACCAGCACCGACCTTTAGCTTCTAGTGCTGACGCTTCGACCTCCTGGTGCAGAGCCCTGGGTCTCTTGTCCTGGATCCTTTGGCCTCCTGATGCAGACTCCCACAGGACATTGCCGTGGCCTCCAAGCCTTCGGCTGCACCCTTCGGATCTCTAGTGTGCAGACAAATCTTTGCACTTATCTACATTTGATCCTGTGGGGGCCACTGTAGGTCAATCTTGTAAATTTCTGTGTCCTGCATTAAATCTGATTCTGAGCACGTGCTGTCTTTGGAGGAGACTTGCCACAGCCCTGCAAGCTCTTGTAAGCACTAATACAATGAGTAACGTACCTCCAGGACAAGTAGGGTGAAATGACAAAAGTCAAAGAGCAAAAGACTCATGCTAGCTAAGACTTTCCTTTTATTAGGGAAATTATACATCCTCAGAAATCCTTTCACAGTAGACACATAGTTCATCTTGCTGCCTATAGCAACCTCTCATATCCACCCCCAACTGAAAGAGAGACTGGCAATATAAGCATTTCCACTGAGCACATTGCCCTAAATAAAACTGCTGTACCCCATAAATGAGACAACAAAAAGAGGTGTCCAAAAGAAAAAACAGAGCTCTTTATTTTAGCTGGTACCCAGCAACGTCCCCTATGCCAGAACAAAGAGGAGCGCGTGGAAAGGAAATAGGGTGGGAGTTTTATAGTAGCAAGCAGTTGAACAGAAGCCAATAGCGATGGTTAATGGGGCGAAGTCACATTTCAGTTGGTCAGGTTTACAGGCACAGGAGTATTAGGCATCATTTCATTGGGTAGAGCGAGAAGTTACCTTTTTAGGCTAATGAGCAGTTAGGAGCATGTCGTCACAGCGGGGAAATTGCAACTTACAGAAACGAAACCCATCTGAGTCTCCTTTGGCGGGAACAGAACGGTAACATGGCAGATAGGTCTTAAAATGGCACTGGCCTTATCAGGTTACAACAAAAACCAGCAGACAAGACCCTGACTAGGGCAGAAGTAAGGCTGTTACAAGGGAAAGACAGGAAATGTACAGCTGGCCTTCCTGGTGGGTTTAAAAGACAGTCAGATGGAAACGATACTTCAAAACATAATTTATATTCTATTCCTACATTTCAGTAATAATGTGAGTCAAATGTGAAATGCACTGAGCCTGAGAAACAATAGTTTGCCATTTCCCTCACTGTCTTATAAAGAAGTAAAATAAAAAGGAAAACGTTTCAAATAATGTTTTCAGTTCTCCTATGGAGCATAATGTTTTGCCAATGCATGCTAAAATATCAATGATGCAAATATAAAATATTTCATTAAATTTTATGTTTTTCTTACTTTATTTCAAATAGCCCTCTTTTGTTACCCAGGTAAATTTATTTCCAATATTTCATAACTACAATTTAAAACAAATATATCAAAAATATCAAAGTTCTGTTTATAGATCACTTTGTATTTTTATGAATAATACAACAGAATTTGTGTTATCAACAATAAAATTTCAATTTAGATCTTATTTTCCAGAGTAAAGTGAGATAAAATGAAAGAGGAAGAAGTCATGATATATATCATGTTGTATTCTCCCTGCTTTTAGTATCTTTATAGTCTTTCTCCTAAAGTTGAGAAATTATGGCTGAACTAATGTCAAACTTGGTGTTTATATGAAGGTTTTTCTCTCTGTTTGCATGATGTAACTTTTACAACTATTAAGTTACTAGCATTTTTTTTTTTTTTTGTGGGTACCGGGGGTTCGACCTCAGGACCTCGCGCGCCAGCAGGCGCCCGTGCCGCTGAGCGATATCACCGGCCCCTTTTTCGTATGTGGGTTCTGGGAGTCGAACTCGGGCCCTCGCGCTTGCCAGGCAGGTGCTTAAGCCGCTGAGCCATCTCACCGGCCCAAGTTACTAGCATATTTAAATAATAGTATGTTAACCAATGACATTTAAAATATTTTCATAAAACTCAAATTTATTAAATTTTAACCTGACTAAATATTGAAGGAAAGTAAATATTTTATCTCTTTAGTTTTACTTCAGAGTTATGAAAATTTCAATTATTTCAGAGTTATGAAAAATTTTCAAAGAAAATAAAAATAGTTTTCATATACCTTACATCAAATATCCTCCATTTTAACATCCTACATTTTTTGGTATATTTGTTAAAACCAAGAATACAGTATTGGTACATTACTGTTAAATGAACTCCAGACTTTACTTGGGTGCTCCAGTTTTCTGTCAGTATCCTCTTTCTTTTCCAGATTTCACTTCAAGTTACCATATTACATTTAATCATTGTGTCTCCCTAGTACCTCTAGGTCTGTCACAATTTCTCAGTGTTACGTTATTTTTATGGTTTTAGTAATTTTGAAGACTGCCCCTCTGCAGAATTTCCCCTGTCTTTGTTTATGCGGTATTTTTCTCAGGCTTAGTCTGGGGCTATGAGCTTCAGGGGAGGCGGAGCAGGGAGGTGAAGAGCTTACCTGGTCACATGGCACCGCGTCCCGCCCATCTCCATACTGTCACTCACGATGCTGAGCTCCCTCACCTGAGTCAGGACGTGCTTTCAAGCTTTCTCCTCTGTAAGGTTACTGATTTCCTCTTTTCCAGGCTACTCTTTAAAAACAATAAAGTATGTCTTATCTTTCCAGACAGGGGTAAATGTGCACAATTTGGATTCTTCTATAAAGATTTGTATCTTCTTTCTCATGTATTCTTTCAGTGTAGATGTTTTATTGATGGCAAAAAATTTTCTTTATCGAGTATGTCATGCAGTAGTATATTATACGGCATGATAGATTTAAGGTATTGCAACAGAATATCACACAGCACTCAGGGCTCGCCAGAGAAACAGAACACGCAAGTGTGTGTGTGTGTGCGTGTGCGTGTGCGTGTGTGTGTGTGTCTGTGTGTGTGTGTGTGGAGAGAGAGAGAGAAAGAGATTTCCAGAAAGTGGGTTGTATCGCTGTGGAGACTCTCGAATCTGAATACAGTAGCCCAGCAGGATCTCTGGCGGGGGTTGATGCTGCAATCCAGAGGTGAATTTTCTTCTGTGAGAAACCTCTGTTTTTGCTTTTAGAGCCTTTCAACTGATCCAGTGTGGTGCGCCCACATGGTGGAGGGTAATCTTTTCTTGAAGTCAGGCTATTGTCAAAGATAAATTAACCCTATCTTTTAATACTTTCATAGTAACACCTCGATCTGTGTTCAGTTGCATCGTCGGTTGTATAATAGCCTAGCCAAGCTGACAATAAAAATGACCACACATGGGCTACGCATTAGGTTTCTGTTGACACAAAGGGGGACACTGATGATGTTTTTCCCCTAAAGTGGATTTAAAATATCTTTATTTCCTGCCATTTGACGTTTTAAATAAACATGTAAACAAACATAATAAAATACATAAAATCATGACTGCCTTAGGAAACCAACTGATAATTTTCTGAAAAAGAAAAAACATAAAAAACATACCATCAAAGCCAGAACCACCTCCTCTGTCTTAGCCTAGGTCCCTGGAGGCAGAGCCTTTGACACAGGCTCCTGTGTAATTGACGTGGAGCGGAAGTCAAGGACAGAAAGATGAAAGGCAAACAAGGAGACAGGAAAGAAGTACAATGAAAACGTGACTCCACTGCGGTGGCCCGTGCTGCAAGTGATGGGTCCTTCCATTCTGAGGTGTGGGGAACTCTGACCAGAGGGATGCTTGCTATGAAAGTTGGGGGAAGGGGCCTTGGCAACAACAGTTCCAGGCTTCTGGAATTCATGGTTAAGTTTAGGGCAGACCTGCAAGACCAGTCAGCACAGTCAACAATAGGTTATTCTCAGAAGGTATTTCCTCTAGCGATTGTGCTCCTCCTGCCCGTGGATAAGTTTCTTGCTCAACAAGTTTGCTTAAAGTAGGTTAATGTAAGTCATGTAGCAGGCCATCCTTCTCCAGCCTGCCCCCAACCAGAACTCCTATACAATATGTTGCAAATGCTTTTCTTCTACATCTTTGTTCTCCTGTCCTTGAGTTACAGATGAATAACTGCAGAGCTCTCAGTTGCTTGCTGTTTCCCTGAGGCTCTCTTATGCCCAAGAGTCAGGCCCTTTAGGTCCTCTCTGTGACTGAACTGAATCTTGTCTCTAAGTAATCTTTTTCGTCCTTTATGCAGCTGTGGTCACACCCTGCGACCCTGAGGGACCTTACAAAACCCACCATGGTGTTGCCACCATTTCCCAAAGGTCTAAGGTGGCCACTCTGCATGAGTCCATTCATATGAAACCCCGCCCTTCTGTAAGCTGCCAGATGTGTTTCCAGG
The DNA here is from genome assembly GCA_028451465.1 of Erethizon dorsatum. Lineage (NCBI taxonomy): Eukaryota > Metazoa > Chordata > Mammalia > Rodentia > Erethizontidae > Erethizon > Erethizon dorsatum. The sequence continues at coordinate 56,259,811 of CM051830.1, read as the reverse complement.
AGACGGGGCCGGGCAGTGCAAGGACCTGTGCAGGACTGGGGAGCTGTGTTAGGCTGCACTTGCAAGAAGCTAATCAGGCCCAGGGGAAACTGGCAACTGGAGCAGCAGCTCAGCCAGAGGTGGTGAGGACGCACTGTGGTAGGGAAGAGGTACTGGGGCTCTTAGGTTGTGTGACCATGCTTTTCACGGTCATCCTCCCTGGCTAGTTCACTGTCAGAAAACACGCCTCATTCAAAACCATCCCCTTAACTCCCTACAAGTGAATACATCCGTTTCCTTATTCACTTTGGTAAATGCACAGGGGTAGGAGGGCTGAAGAGATACACTTTTCAAATATTAAAATATAATTCTTCCCTGGACACTTGAGGATTCATTATTACAACGTGAAGCGTGGCCTCTGTTGGAGGCTCCTAACTCCAGGCTCTCTCCCATCCGGTGTCTACTCTTTCTTCTGTCAGGCAAATCATCCTGTTCTATTCCCTTTGAACAAATTATTGCATCTTATTGCACTGTTTTTCATAACATTAGAACTAATTTTGAGCCTTAGCTCACTGCTCCCAGTATTTGGATGATTTCCAGATCTCCTTCAACTTGTGGTATTACTCTCTCTGAGACTGAAACAATTAATTGTATTTTTCTGATCTTTGTGGGTAATTCCCATGGTCTATTGAATCACAGTATTTCAATATGATAAAACCTCAAAACCATTTGCTTTACAAATTAACTTTTGTATTTTGGTTTGATGTTTTGCATTTAAGCCATTGGTCACAAATCTATCATATATATATATTTCTTTTTATTTCAAGAAGTATGGAATTTCATCACCAAAGAGTTTCTCTGAGAAATAATTGTACAAATAAAAAGATCCTAGTCATATAATTACAGTAAGAATTTTATTAGGAAAAATAGTTTTGAGTCTGCTTTAAACATCACAGCAGTTGTAAACTGAAGCATGTATCTTTCTTATTTGTCCAGCTCTTGTCAAATGGGACACTTTTTTCCTTGGTATGATTTTAATTAAATTTGCTGGATTTTTCTGGGCCTCATCAAAATAACTGTGCAGAGTTTCAGAAACTTGTCAGCATTTCAGACAACTGATTAGTAATGACAGTACCGTCCACTGTGTACTACCACGGATGAGCATTCTGCTAAGTACATAACAAACATTACTCCATGAATTCCTCACGGACACCCACCCAGTGTGAGGGCCTCTGTGGATGAGGATACCACAGTTTGTACAGGGACCCAGGCTGCCAAGGACTACAGAGTCAATTATAGGAATGAAACACAGGTTTGTAGATCGTACTCAATCAGTGTGACAAACCTAATTTCAGAGACCACACAGAGGCTAGTCCCACACTAACTATATGTAATTTCTGCCAGTATATAAGCTTTTTCTCTTAATCCTCTGTGTAGTTCTCACATCCTGTCTTCTAAGCAGTACAGCTTTGATATGAGTTTCTGGAACTTTCTTCATCACAACATCAATCACCTAATTTAACCACACAATCTTGTTTCTTTTTACCAAAGTGGAAAATATATTTTCCCTCTCTATCACTATTACATACGATACCACTCCACTATTTATTGCTTCTGTCCCCTCTGATACACTTTGTGTGGAATCCTCTTTCTCACCTGTGAGCTTAACTGCTCTCTCTCCTCTAATTTCTCCTCTTCCACATGGAGGTATGCTTGAAATCTGCTATTCTTTTGTATGCAATTTTGAAACCAATAATATTTGGTTTCAAAAAAGGAGAAACCTTTTGGTTCTTAAAAGACTCGATTAGTGGTGGTAAAGTGACTGAACCTTACGCTTAAGATTGCTGCAGTCCTAGATGTACAGGTCGGGTAAGAGCTTCAGGCTGGGAAAGTGAAGCCTAAAATGTCAAAATCCCTGTCTTAGTTACTTTTCTCATTGCTGAGACAAAATACCTGATACCCAAAGTTAAAGGAGGAAAGGTTTATTTGGCTCACAGTTTGTAGAGGTTTCAGTTCATAGTCGGCTGGCTCCAAGTCAGGGTGGCATGGTAGATGGGCATCACAGAGGAGAAATAGTTCATGGCAGGCAGAAGGCAGCAAGGCAGCAAGCAGTAAGTTACAAGTGACAAGCAACAAGTGACAACAGCAGCCCTTTTTCTATCTCTTATATTTTATCCAGGCTACCCACCTTGAGGGAGATAGCATTCATACTCTTAATCCTAGCATCGCACCGTGAATCAATACTAGCATCACATCTTTAATCCCAGTATCACACACCCTTTATCCAGCCGCCTCTGAAAAGCACCACCTATGACCACATGAAGCTTTGGGGGGACATCTAGATACAAGCCATAGCAAGCCCTAAAAGCAAAATGGGATTTAGATGGATGAGTAAAGTAGTGAGATATTATACACTGAAGGGAAAGAATGAGTCCAGGAGGATGGTTTTGGCAGCCCAGTGGACAATAAAGTCATTTACCTTCATTAGCAGAGAGACAGAAAGTGGGCATGGCTCACCAAATCCTTACAATTCTAGTGTGGATGTGGATTTAACCACTTATCTGTCCAATTATTTAAATACAGAATAACCAAAAGTGACACACTTTTGTTAATCTTTATAAGATAGTATAATAGGAAATATAAAAATGACAATTTTATCAAATGTATTCAGTCCAATAATTGACTGACAATTCAGCTGGAATGACACCTGCTCAAGCAGCACTTGGGATAGTCCGTATGTAAACAAACATGCTGCTAAAGTGACTCTCAGGATAAACCGTGAAGTAGTTAAATAAATAATTTGGAAGAACAATGCTTGTTCTTGTGCTTGGCGAGGGGGTGAAGAAGTGACATTGTTTCTCGAAGGAGTTTCAGGCAACAGTAAGAAGATGAGCGTCCAGTGGACAATACCTAGAAACAGAAATACTAGAAATGCATCTGATGTCATGTCCTAGTCAGACAAATGCTGAAAGTAAGCTAAGGATGATTCTAAAAAATATCGTGGTGAAAACATCAGGAAACTACAATGACTGAATCAGTAATAGGTAGAGAGATGTACAGGCAAGATTTACCGAAAGATAATTCCAAAATTTCAAATATGATAGACTGAGAGATTGTTGGTCCTTATGATATAAAAGCAAAGTAGAATTATTGCAGTCACATTTTTAAAAACTAAAATGACTTAAGTTTTCAGAAAAGAGTTTATATTCAAAAATCAGAATTTTGGCCTGGGACACAAGTCGGGGGTAGAGCTTCTGCCTAGCATGCATGAGACCCTTGTTTTAATGCCTAGTGCTGCAATAGCAAACGAAGTAACAAACCAAAAACAGAACAGAGTTTTATAATGGGTGGTTTTTAATTAAAATTCTAAGGGCTTATGCACTACAATGTAGAAATTGTTTCTGGTTGTAATGCATTTGAAATGCAGTTAATTTCAGGAAACTGCTTGTATTTTCAAATAGTTGACCTTTTGTGACTAGATTGATAGTCTCGAGGTGATCTTTGAATATCACACTTTCACTGGATATTAAATTTTAGCTTGCCAATCAACTTTTTTAACTCTTAGGAAATTAATCTAAGAAAATTAGATCTTCTATCTAGGTCTCTACTACACACATATTTCTTTCATTCCCTGAACTTATGTTTGTATACTGACCCCAATTTCTTATCATGACCTCTGAATATAGATGGACTATAACTTTTAAATATCTGATTAACAGGTGAATATATCCACACAAGTCATGGATGCATCTACTTGTACTTGGCTCAGGGGGAATTTCCTCCTAACTCTGATCTGTAACCCTGTGGAGTTTTCTATCACTCATTATTTATCAGTACCTATTAATTGAATATCTAAGAAGGAGCACTAGGCATCCAACAATAACTCAGCACTTTGGAAGGTTCTATTCTTTTTTTTTTTTTTTTTGTGGGTACCGGGGGTCGACCTCAGGACCTCACGCGCCAGCAGGCGCCCGTGCCGCTGAGCGATATCACCGGCCCCTTTTCTCGTATGTGGGTTCTGGGAGTCGAACTCGGGCCCTCGCACTTGCCAGGCAGGCACTTACACCGCTGAGCCATCTCACAAGCCCTGGAAGGTTCTATTCTAGTGGGTGGCAACTGACAGTAAATAAGTGAGAAAGTAAATGGGATAACATCTGACTGTGGAAGATTCTTTGAAGGGAATGTGGTATTGTGACAAAGGAAATATGTCAAAAGTGAAAATCAGAAATAGTGAAAGACAAAGATATGTCTGAAGACAGGACTCTTGAGATAGAACCTAAAACATGACAGTGCTAATCATATCAAGAACCAGAGCAAGAGTCAGTAACAAAGGGTATGACCATTCTTCGAAGAAAACATAGGATACATTTACATGATCTTGGATTTGGCACAGGATTCCTAAACAACGCCAGAAGCACAGTAAAGATCAGCAAAAGAAAAAAAGATAAATTATAATTCATCAGTATTAAAAACTACCATTTCAAAGGATGCCATCAACAAATAATAAAGAGCATACAAAATGAAAGCACATACAGCATTTGCAAACAGATATCTAATAAGGGGTCTGTGTCTAAAATATATAATTCTTATCAACTCAATAATGAAAAAATAAATAACTCAGCTAAAAATGATGCCGGTGGACTCACTGTGTGGTGCAGCTCTGCTTCCTCACTAAACAAGATGGAAGGGCTGAGCCATTCATAAGGATCTAACCACATCCCCAAAGGCTCAGCTCCTAATGCCGTCTCCACGATTCTTGAGTATCATTGTGAGTGCACAAATCTATGAACATTTTAACAACCACAGGCTTTTGCAGTTTAAGTGGGAGAGTTCTATGGTATGTGAATTATATGTTAATAAAGATGCATTTTTGTTTTTCATTTATTTTCAAAAAGATCCTCGGAAGGATGAGAAGAAAATCCTGAATGACTGAATTATTGTGATATAAACTAAGATTGGAATGCAGACCAGGCCAAACATTAGACAATAGGGACCCAGAAAATGATTGTGGGATTCCTCTCCCATCCTCTGCCTCACTTTGTAGCTGCTTGCTGAAAAAAATGGATCCTGAATAGCTATTGGAATTGGCTTTCATAGCCTTCCCCATGACATGTAGCTATTCTTTATTGGAAAAACCTAACCTCAGCTTTCTTAGGAAAATGAATGGTAAAGACAAGAGTCCCATACCTCAAGCTGAAGGTAACCATTTGCTCTCCTAACATAAAAATACCTCCACATACATATCTTGGGACTTTATTACCATTCCTCTTTATATTATCATCTCTCTTTGTCTTCTCTTTGTGCTACTGTTCAAGGGAAGATAGGTTGAATTTGAGAGATTAAGGGGAAAGTTGCAAGTTCCAATATGGATCTACACTGGAAATTTTTAATGGACAGTAAAAGGCTTTCTATACTGGATACTGTGGCAAACCTAACCCAAAAAGACAGCTCTCCGCAAGTAGGCCAAAACCAACTCACTGTGCATTGTTCCACTTATTCTGATGTGGAATAATAATGAGTGAGAAGTGCCAGTTATATAACCATAGTGAATACATTGGGAGATGAAAGAAATACCATTTATTGAGGGCTTGTTACAGTGATACCTTGCTTCACAAACAGAAGTTCAGTTCACCAACAGAAGTGTTCAGCAAAATTTTGCTTCCTTTCACAAACACTGCATGGGGTGATGAACAGGACATTGGCCATCTTCCCCACGTGAACATGACCACCACCACCTTCCTCACTCCGACACATGATTGCAGCTTCCTCTAGTCACGCTCTCACCCACAGACAGGCCTGTGCACACTTGCTGTGAACTTTTTGTGTGTTTTTAGCACATACACTACTGTACAGTATCATCCAATCCATCATGGCTCCAAAGAAAGTGCAGAGCAAGACTGGTGGGAAGAAGGTTTTAAAGAAAATAACAATTGAACCAAAGAAGGAAATTGTAGAAAAGCATGAGCGTGGTATTCCTGTGATCTGCCCTCGGGGCACAAGGCACAAGATGGTGAAGTCAACAATCTCAACCCTTAAAGAATAAAGATGCCATCAAAAGAGCCAGTGTGGCAAAAGGAGAAGGGATGTTAACCAAGCAGAAAGCACGAGTGCTGGAAGAGGTGGAAAAACTTTTGTGAGTGTGGGTGAATGAGAAACGGCTGGCAGGAGACAGTGATAGTGAAGCTACGAGCTGTGAAAAAGCCACACATTTCCACAGTGATTTACCATGAGAAAACTCCTCTACAAGTGCAACGAGTGATGAATTTAAAGCCAGGAGAAGGTGGCTGGATAAATTCTGTGAGAGAAACGGCAACCACACTGTGACAAGACATGATGAGGCTTCTAGTTTTGACAAGGCTGCTGCAGATGCCTGTAAGAAAGAATTCATGGAATTCACGAAGGCAGAAGGATAAGCTGCGATGAAACAGGACTCTTCTGGAAGATGCTGAACAGAACCTATATCACGCAGGGGGAAAAGGCACTGCAGGGTACAATACTGTGAAGAACAAATTGACACTTTTGCTGTGTGTGAACTCAAGGACTCATCTAAAGATTAAGCCACTGCTAGTGTACCGTTCCCAGACCCCGCATGCATTCAGGGAGCAGAATGTGGACAAGGCCAGGCTGCCCGTCGCATGGAGGGCCCGTGTGAAAGCTTAGGTTTCAAGGCAACTGTTCATGGAATGGCTGCATGAGGTGGTCGCGCCCACCAATAAGAAATAACTTTCTGACAACCAACTGCCTGAAAGGTGCCTTCTTCTGATGGGCAGTACCTCCAGGCTTGGTGGATGATTGGGACCCTGAGTGTGACTTCATAAAGCTCAAGTTCCTCCCCTCAACACGACACCTCTTCTGCAGCCCATGGGCCAGCAAATGATTTGTGGCTTCAAGAAATTGTATGCAAAGGCGCTCTTCACTGGGTGTTTTAATGTCGCTGAAGAGACGCCCTTGACTCTGAAAGAGCTCTGGAAGAGACACTTCAGTGTCCTCCACTGCAGCAACCTCATCGACAAAGCCTGGGAAGATGTCGCACACCGCACCTTAAACTCAGCCTGGAGGAGACGGTGGCCAGATGTGTCACTGCACTGACTTTGAAGGGTCTGCTGCACAGGGAGTGGAGGGGACCGTGAGATCGCGTCCGTGGGCGAGAGTGTGGGTCTGGAGGCCGCCGGAGCAGACACAGAGGCGCTCGCTGAGGACCACGAGGAGGAGCCGACGCCGGAAGAACTCGCGGAGCTCCAGAGTGAGCAGCGGAAGGCACTGGCTGAGCAGCGTCCGCTGAGGAGGAGGAAGACGGGGAGGAGGTCAGCAGCGAGGTGACAAATTCCATTATGGAAAATGGAATGAGTGCCAGGGTTTCTTTGAGAAGCATCACCTCAACATAACTGTAAGGAACAGAGTGTTGAATCTGATGATAATGCGGCCTCGCATTTCCAGAGGGTGATGCAGCTCATGAAAAAACAAGGGGCACTACACAGATTTTTCATCAAAATTGACCTTGCAGCTAAGAGACAAAGGAGAGAGGAAAGCCCTGAAGGAGACCTCCCCGATGTCCTTCTGGAGGAGGACTCTCCCTCCGAACAATACCCTCCCCACACCCACCTCCCTGTCCTCCACGCCAGAAGTCTCCTCAAGCAAGATTAGTGTTCTCTCTCTTCCTGAAAGTTTAAATGACATCGCTTTTATTGTTGCCTCTGAAAATTAATATTGGCTTTGGGAGGTGAGAGAGGGAGAGGGGGAGAGAGAAGAGAGGGAGAGAAAGACAGAGACAGAGATAGAGAGACAAAGACAGAGAGAGAATCAAATGACAGAGATAGCATCAGAAAGCTGGTACTGACCAGAAAAAAAAGTCCAAGACATTTTTTACCCATTACCTAGAGCACACACTGATGGGGAAACCTCACAGCGTGCCAGATATAGGGCCCTCACTCTGCCCTGGTACCTCCAGGAGTTTGGGACCCACTGGATAAGGCACAATTGAGGAAACATACTGCCAAGGACAGAAATGTGTCCCTTACCCCAAATTATGTTTAAGCATTGATTCCCAATGTGATTGTATTGTACAACAGGCCTTTGGCTTTTAGGAGGTAATTAAGATTAAATGAGGTCCTAAAGGAGAGGTCTTAATCCAATAAAACTAGTGGTATTCTGAAAAACTGAAAAGATTTGTTTATGTTTTTGTCTCGGTCTCTGTCTCTGTCTGTCTCTGTCTGTCTCTCTGTCTCTGTCCCTCCCCCTCCCCACCAGGAAAAAAGGTAACCTGACCCGACATCCCATCCTGGTAGATCCTTGATTAGAATCCGAGCCCATAAAACTATGATAAAAATAATTTCTGTTGTTTTATTCATCCAGTCTACAGTATTTTCTCAGTCTAAACCGACAAATACACATATTTTTATAAAGAAGGATAGATTTGATAGCAAAGAAACTCTACAGTAATAAACAAAGTTTCCTCCCACAGTAATTAGAAAGAGGAAGTTCTAGGGAATCGCACACTGAGAAGGGGAAGTAGGATTGTCTCTATGCGGTTTAATTTCGGGGTCCCTTTCTCTCATGCTTAGGGGAACTTATATTAAAAGCAATGTTTGAAAACTTCTTCATACTCCTTTACACTCCTTTAAAATTATCTGAAGTAATTCTACTCTTAGATAAATTCTGGTAGACTTCCTTGGTGTTGGAAAATAGAGAGGTGAAGATATAAATCCCCCAACAGCTTCGCTTCAGAAAGAGCCACGGGATGTGACTAAGTACTAGAGAACTTGCCTAGCTGAACGACTTAACCAAAATCACCTTGCAATATCGATTCCTAAGCTCACAGTTCCAACACACAGAGATGACACAGAATGAATTTTCTTTGTTCAGATATTTTTCGATGTCATAACAAAACAAAGAGGTGATCCAAAGACAACCATCATAGGCTTTTCAATGATGGCAACCCCTGGGGAGAGAAGTCCTTAGGTAGGGCTTTGAAAATGAAGAAGAACTTACAAATGTAAGAGTACATTTCTTCCTTCCTACCCTGGCTCTTAAAATGCCAGTGTGCAGGTTCCGTGCAAAGGATGGCTGGCCTTATAGACTGGTGGATTTTAAAGCACTGTCGGCCTTTTTCTCTCAATATGTGCTGTGCATCACATTAGGAGTGAAAGGAAGCATCTTGTAAATATTTGCTGGTAAAAGGTCTGTATTAATTTGTGTGAGGCATGTACTGAAAATTCAGCGGCTGTAGTATTGAATCAACATCAGCTACAAAGCTATGATAGGATTTCCATGAGAAAAAAAAAAGATAATAATAATGACATCCATTTGTATTTTTCTTGATAAATTACCACATACGATGACATGGCTGAGCTTATTTAATCTTCACCATAGCTCTGTAATATAGGGGAAATGGGCATTTCACTATTTTAACAGTTTTACCAGTTAAGAGAATTCATGCCAAAGTTTTCTAAGTAAATAAGCAAGAACTTACTGGGTCCAAAGCCAGTGCTCTGTCCTTCACCCTGCAGCTGGTCCCTGTAGCAGGCAGCCCAGGCATAAAGGAAGACCATATACAAGTCCACTGATGGGTGAGCAAGTGTCCCTGCCTCACTACTGCTGGGGCTTTCAGTTTTTATAATTTAGGATGCCGTAGTAGAAATAATGTAATAAGGAGCCCTCCTTGTGTGACTCTCAGTATACCAAATATATAGCCAGAATCTTGTCAAGGCAATGGGCCACCTTACCTCGTTGTTTAACTTTTGGAAGTCCATAGATATGATTATCTTTAAACCACTACCACAAAATCCTAGTTACAAAATCTAGTATTGCTATTAGGCTTTCTGTATCTTAAGGAGATTTATTGAGATTATGGGACTGTCAAAGAGATACTGAGGTTTAGGGATAGCTTCATAAGATAGTCTTCAAATAATTAATGGTGTGTGTAAATATAGCTTTTGTGGCTCTTTCTTGGGTTGATATAAATTATTGAAAATTTCAGCACCCATATCCAAACTTCATTCGTAACTAGCTAATAATATGCAGGTGATGATCTACAGATGGTATAGTAATTTCCTAAATGACTCATTGAAATACAAAAAATTAATTAATTAAATTTAATTAACTTTTTATAATTACCTTTATATAGATTTTTCTTTGCCCACAAATCTAATTGCTTAAAAAGATGAATTTATTGTTTTCGCTGGACAATAAGATAATTACAAATTAAAATTATATTTTACAATTATATTTTAGGACTGGCCAAATATTTATCTTTGAAGCCAAGAACACCTGGAAATATTTACAACACATTAGATCCTTAGCTCCTACAAGTGGAATGCTCCTCTTTGTTATATTTGCAGTCCAAATAATCATTTAATAAATTGAATGCAAAGGCACGCATCATCACAGTCAAGAAATTATAGAGATGAGTTTAGATTATGAACATTATGGCACTTCAGATAAACATAAATACAGAAAGATGCCAGTGGCTGTATAATCATTAATGGATAACAGTGTGTGGTTATCTATCTACCTGGATCTTTTTCTGTGTTTTAAAGTTATTTGAAAAGTATCTTGTATATGGTGAAACCATATTGAAAAGCTAAGTTTCACTGGGTTTTCGTTATGTATTGTCTGCAGAGCACAGTGAACTTTTTATTTTATTCAAATGTTAATATTCTTAATTTAAAATTTTAAATGATACGTAAAAATACAAAAGTGTACGTATTTATGGGGTAACATATGATGTTTCATTGCATTTATACACTGTGATGTCTGGATTAGTGTAAGCATGTCCATCTCCTCAGAGAACTGGAATTGACCTGCGGGTACACGTTGGGCTTCTGTGCACTTCTCTATCTTGAAAATAACTTCCCTTGCAAATCATTTTATAGAATAAATACATATATAAATTGCATATTAGGCCACAGTTCCAAGGAAATGGGGATTGATATTTATTTTATCACTACTGTATATGCAAGGTCATGTACATATCTGGCACATAATAGGTATTTAATATTTGTAGACTATCAATATTATGAAAACATTAATAGTTACAATACATTTGAAGTTTATATAATCGCATATGGCATGTATCAAAGATAAATCAGTACATTACATTTACTGAGCCACCATTCTGTGTGGAATACTGAATCATGTACTTGGAGACAAGATGAAAGAAATATTTTACAATGAAGTTAAAATAAAGCGGGCCAGGGATATGGCTCAGTGGCATGGCACCACTGAATTCCTTAGCAAATGTTTTTGCATTTGTTAAATGTGATATAAATAGATTATTTTTCCTTATCCACTTTCAGCAGAACTGACTGGGAAACAAAAGGAAAATCTGTTCCTTTTGGGTTCCAGTGCTGTGTTTTGTGTTTCTCTCAAGTCACACGCTGTGATTCCCTCAGTAATTCCCGGGGCATTCTTTAGTCAGAATGTGGAAATACTTCCTTGTTCTTTTTATTCCTTTGTTACTTCCCCTCCAGTCTCAAAAATGAAAAGACAAGCAAACAGAATACACAAGGAGAACTTATATTGGGGCACAGAGCTTCACCCTCCAAAAGGGAATTAAGAGCAAAATATTGGCAAGGCGTCATGTCTCCCCTTCTGTGTTCCATCTTGATGTCGGGTTGACACTTGAGGCTCTTTGTAAACCCATGAGAAAGGGTCATTATTTTGGGATAAACTCTACCTCAGGCATAGCAACAATGTTCAATGCAAGAGATGACCTCATGCAACTCATTGATTAAATATCTCATTTTGAGGCTAGGAAGAAAACAAATTAAATTGATATTTACAGATGGAAGAAAGAAAGCAATGATGGTCAATACAGCAATCTCTGTGTCATACAAGGCTATCTGGAACTGTACCAAAGGAAAGTAAGAAATCTGTTAAAGATAAGGAAAATTCTTATCTATTATTTTTATTTCTCTCAAATAGATGCCAATATTTGCAAAATATCTAGGATTTAGTTAAATTCGACTCAAAAATAGTGAAGTAAATTCCTTAGACAAGTAGGATCTCAAAATATTTCTACTTTGTATTACGTTTATGTTACTTTTTAGGATTGAGTTATGGTTTAAAGCTAAAATGTCTGCCAAATTCCCCATGCATTCAGAGGCAAGGCTTTGAAAGGTGACTGGATTATGAGGGCAAGGTGGGACCTGATTAGAGATGGGTCACTGGGGATGCGACCTGGAAGGGCAAAAGGGATATTCTTTTTCAGCTTCTCCTCCTCCTCCTCCTCTTTCTTCTCCTCTTCCTCCTCCTCTTCCTTCTTCTTTCTGTCTCTGTCTCTGTCTCTGTCTCTCTCTCTCTCTCATTCCTGTCTGGCATGGGTTGATCAACTTTCTTCGACCATGCCCTTCCAACATGCCATTTCTGCACTGACACCACCCAATCATGGAAGAACCCGCTAGAAAATGTGAGCCAAAATAAAACCCTCCCCTCCTTTAAATTGTGGGTATTGGGCATTTTGTCCTAGTGATGGGAAAGTGGCTAATATAGAAAATTGGTGCCAGAGAAGTGTGGTTGTTTCTGTGATCGTACTGACCAGTGCTTCAGAAATGTTTGGAGCTGGTTTGTGGAAGGAGTTTGGAAGTGTTTGGAAATGTGGGCTAGAAAAGCTCTAGAGAGCTGTAAGCAAACTTTGGCAGGCAATTCTGGTGGGAGTGCAGAAGACTGTAGTACGATAGGAAAGCAGACAGTAAAGGCAAGGCTCTTGAGGTTTCAGGCAGTAAAGAGGACTCTACTGGAAACTAGACTAATGGCCATGCAGCTTCATTTTGACAGAGAATTTGTCTACATTTTACACATGTCCTAAGACTTCTGAGGAGACCAAAGACAGCGGATTAGTTAGTCTGGTAGAGGACATTTCAAGACAGCCAAAAATACAGTGAAAATCAGGAAACAGAGGCAAAAGATGTGCAAAGGAAAGGAAAGCTGGAAAGGAAGCACCTATAAAGTTGGGGTCAAGGAGACCATAGCTGCTGAAAAGCTTCCCATTTAAAAAAAGTTAAGTACTCTGCATCATGACAATAAGAAAGATATCATAAGGGTATCTCAGGAAATTGTTAGACCCCACCCTCCCAAGGTTCAAGCGTATAAAAGGATAAACTCCTTTAAATGAGTTTGCTGTGAGAAGAGACCTCCAGGGTACCCTGCTCACTCAGGGCCAGCAAGAAAAGTGTACCTCAAATTCAGCCATGCAGGCATGCAGAGGCAGGCCACGGCGGCCATGGTTCAAGCCAAGCTGCTGCTCAAGCTGGTGACAGACCTTGGTCACATCCACATGGTGCTGGTTTCTCAGGGGTACAGAGTTCAAGAGTGAGGTCATGGAGGCTTCCACCCACATTTCAGAAGTCTTGGAAGGCCAGCAGTGTGCTCCTGAGAGAGCAATGCATGAAGCTGTGAGAGTGAAGCCAAAAGTGCAGTGAAGACCCCAGAAAGCTGGAATTGCCAGGGATGTGGAAAGTCTGCTGAGGAAACCCGCAGGCAGAGCCAGCCCAAGAAAGGCTGTGTGCACTGCAACCAGCAAGGCCATAGGGATAGGGAAGCCCAAGCCCTTTGAAATTTACATGCCCCAGATGCTGGACACAGAGCTGCAGGATTGAATGTTTGCCCTGTTTGGTATTGGTCTTACATGGGCTCAATTCATTTCTGTCCCTCCTATTCCTCCCTTTTGGAACAGGAATATTTACTTTGTGTTACTGTATGTTGGAAGCGATTTTCTTTTTTATTTTCACAGGAGCACCCAACTAAGTGTTTGTCTTGAGTCTCAGAGGAGACTTAGGACTTGTACTTTGCAGAAATGCTGGAACTGTTAAGACTTTGACAACTTTTAGAGATGGACTAAACACACTTTGCATAGTGAGATGAACACAAGCCTACTGGGAGCCAGAGGCAGAATGTTATGGTTTAAATGCAAAGTTTCACGTGTTCAGAGGTGGTACTTCTGGAAGGTGATTGGTTCATAGGGGTGCTACACTCACAAGTATTTGAATCCATTTAGGTGTTTATGGCTGAGTGTGCTGTTACAAGGTGGGGAATGGTTGGAAGACATGGATTGCAAAGGTTATGACTTGAAAGGGTGTGTTCTTATCCCAAGTATTCTCTTCTTTCTCTGTTTTCTGGCTGCATTAGGTTGAGCAGTTTTCCTCTGCCAGGCTCATCTTCATGCCATTTCTGCATTGAATACAGCCAATCAGTGACTGAACCCATGGGGAACTCTGGCCCAAATAAATACCTTGAAGTTGCAGTGTCAGGAGTTTTGTCCCAGGGACGGGAGAGTCACTAATACAGGTTGCCAGCCTGTAGTGTCATTTCTGCCTCCCAACCAAGTTACTAAGATAATTTCCCAGCCATTCTCCATGTGGCTAGTTTATCAATTATAAAGTATCCTTAAAAGAACTTGTAGAATAATGTTTTCCACATCAAATTTAAGAAACAACCTTTGTTCCAGAGTAGTTGTAAGGGACTACTATGCATTGCTGAACAGCCCCCAATTGTGATGGTACACCTAAAGAGACAGAAAACAATTTTAGATGATAGATAGGTAGATAGATATAGACAGATACATGATAGAGAGTTGAAATGTGGAAATACATCTTTTCTTAGAGAGTGTGAAAGTAGCCTAGGAGCTCATCCCTAGAGAATATCAAGGAATGCAAAACAGAAAGTGTTGGAAAAATTCCGCTAGACCCAGAGGGACTATTTAAATGGGTAAATTAAGAATTTTAATATGAACTAAAGAATCCCAGGGGAAAATATTCATCATGGTACATTTTCTTCTGCCTGTAGGATAGTTACTGTTCTGTGTTTTATTTTCCAGCCTCTCTGACTGGGTCTGAGTAGACAGGGAGGGTAAGCAAACCTTGAAAGAGCTATTTCCGTGACACATCATCAGATTTGAAAGGAAACGGTGGCTGCAATTCTCTCCATTGATTTGTTCAACCATCATCATGCAGAGCCCAGTGGCTATTTTCTCGGCAATAAAAAATGAGTTATGGGTGAATGATCTAAGGTAGGAGGGACAGAAAATGGTGACACTTCTAGAGGAAAACAAGCAGTATTTACTTCTGAAACCTATGTAAGAGGTACTATTCAGGAGACAGTCTTAAGGTGCGTGGATTCTTTTATCTCTGGAGCTATCATTCATTGTTGTTGTTTTTGCTGCTGCTGTTGTTGTTTTTAGAGGTTTCATTCCCTCCTCTGATATTCAATCTGTCAATGCAATTCTAGAAATTCTAGATTTATCCTTGATTGGTAAAATGTGTTTTCAATTGCATAATAATTGCTCTACCTAGATGACCTATCTGTACCTTGAACTCACCATGAACAAACTCACATTTATTACTTTGGTTCCAAACTCAGAGATTCCCACTGACTTGCTTTTTTAATTAATAGCACTTGCTATTTCTGACTTACCCAGAATTAACCTCCTGAGATAACTTCGACTTCTCCCCATATCTATCTGATAAGTTACAAAATGCTCAGTTACCTTCCACTTCCATATTCTGCTTTCCATCTTCACATCTACTGCTATTTTGTAGTTAATAATATTGACGGTGGCAACAGGTATATTTGGCGAGTTATTATTATGTACCTACAACACACTAATGGCTTTTCATGCCTTATTTTATATAATCCTTATAAAAAATAAAAACAGATAAAATTGTACCGTCTTCCAAATGAGGGAAATAGTCCTCAGAAAGAAACAATTACGTCCTCAAAGTCACCAAAATCAGTAAATGTTGGAGCCAAGAGTTGATCAACAGCAGTGTAGCTCCAGAGCCCCGAATCTTACGTATGCACTCATTGATCTTTCATAGAGATATTTGTTACTTTATATGAGAATAATTTACATAGACTACTGCTTGACACTCTACCTGACTGTCACTCTTAATGCCACTACATTCTAAATATTTCTGTCCAAAATCTTTTGTGATAATGTGAAACTGCAATGACATCAGCCTGCCACGAAATCTTCAATGGTTGTCCACCGCCTTCACAACCAGGTAAAACTCTCCTCTCAGAAACCCCAGGCCTTCAAGTTTTAGCCAAAAATTGACAATTCTTATGTTATTTCCTTCTATTTTCTCCTTTTCAATAATTCCTAAGAAACCTGTTCAATTTCCTGAAATTATAGTTTGTTTCTTGTAGTTTCTTTTACTTTGCCTGCTGCCCCATTGATTCCCTACTCAATCTTTCAAGATTATTTGAAGTCTTAGTGATCAGTATATTCCTGAGAAACTTTTGTGCTGCAGCATTCTATGTCTTGACCTCTCATTTTATTTGGTCTGTACATCACTGAGAATTCATGCTAATTAATTGTGTAAAGGTGCAATTAAATTTATCAGAGTGAATTCCCTAACATTGGAAGTTGGCTCCACTTTTTATATCTGTTTTACCCTTTGATTAATTGGCTGACTACTTCACTGTGCTCTGCTCTGAGCAGAGCACTGAAGGGTCAGAGGTGTTCACCATGGGAAGTAACTGGGCAGAGGAGAAGAGCTGCAGCGCGGAAGGAAACGTTGAAGTTTAGAGGGATGGAAACTTGTAATTGGCATACTGATTCTAAACAGGAGTTGGTGGGTCAGAGTTTCAGCCCTTTCCTGGAAGGGTGATAGGCAGTGTTGACTATAGGCTGGAGGAAAACTGGAAATGATGAGTTAAATTTCTACAGTGTTTTGTAGCAGTGGACAGATGTATTGTATTAGAACTCTGTACTCCATAGCAGAACAGAGGTGTTTTGAGGAAAAACTTAAGTGGTACTCATATTGGATGGCCCTATTTTATAAATAGATTGCCAACAAAGCCACCTTCTGAGGCTGAATAAGAAAGAACAAGCTGATGATGAAGGAAGAACAATATCTTCTTACAGTGCCGCCTGCTGGAAAATAAGAATCCAACAAAACAGAAAAATACTGCTCTGCAGCAATGAGATTCCAGCTGAAGGAGCTAGTAGGGAACCCAGTGAGAAAGACTTTCTTACTTTTAGCCACAAAGTCCAGTCATCCAGGCAATTATAATATAATTCATTAATAGCAGTATTAAAATGTTGCTATATTATAAAAAATAATATTGGGTATAGAGTTTTCATTTATTTTTAAAAATTTAAAGGCATTTTTAGGTTCACAGCAAAATTGCATGGAAAGTGTACAAAGTTCCCACATAGTCACGAATGACTCGTTCCACCATGAACAGTCTGCTTCAGGGTGCTAGAGTTGTTAATCAGTAGACCTGCATACTGCATATCACTATCCCTTAACACTATATTGTACCATAAGCCCACACTAGCGTTTTACATTTTATGGGTTTCCACACATTTATAACATGCACCCAACATTATAGTAACATATAGAATACTTTCATCGTCCTAAAAATCCTCTGTTCTCCATCGAGTAATCCCTCTTGCCTCACAAGCTCCTAAGAACACATGATCTATTTGCTATCGCTAAAGGTTTGCCTTTTCCAGAACATCATATAACAATAAGAATATATGCAGCATTTTCATATTGATTTCTTTCACCTAGTAATATGCATTTAAGATCCCTGCATGTCTCGTTGTGACTTGATAGCTGATTTCTTTTTAGCACTGAATTATATCCCATTAAAACTGGTACACCACAGTTCCTTTATCCACGCGTACTGAAGAGTATCTTGGTTGCTTCCAATTTGGGACAATTATTAATAAAGCTACTTTAAACATTCATGTGCAGGTTTCTGGGTGGATACAACTTTTCAATTCATTGGAAGAGTGACTGGTAGATCATATAGTAAGGGTATGTTTACTTTTGAAGAAACTGCCGAACTGTCTTTAAAGTGGCTGTACCTTTTTGCATTTCCATCAACAATAAGGAAATAGGTGTTGCTCTATATCCTTGCTAGCATTTGGTGGTATCATTGTGTTGGATTTTCACCACTGTCATAGTTGCACAATGAAATCTTGTTTTAATCTGCATTTCTATAATGACATTTGATGTTTGAACATAGAATTTTAACTCAGTATGTGGGGGGATGCATGTGCACAAATATGTATTTACAGACGCAGTCAATTTTAGTACCGCATCGTTAATTTTAAGAAGTGTGTTTCATAAAGTGTGTGTATATAGATATATTAATTAAACACATATAATACTTAAATTATGTATCTTAACATAATACCATTATTATATGCATGTATATATTAATTAGATGCCAAACAGAATAGAAAAAATAAAATGACACTTTTCTAAAAATATTTTGTGTTCATATTCAAACGCAGCTGATTTTAATGAAAATAAATATATTTGACTAGGTATTATTCCAATATAGCAAAATGTTACAGTTTTCTGAAATAAAAGCTGTGTTTGTGTGTTTGTGCATGCGTGTGTGTGTGCACGCACGTGTGTGTTTGTGTGTGCATGTGTGTGTGCACGTGTGTGCGTGTGCACGTGTGTGTGTGTGTGTGCACGTGTGTGATACTGAGGACCGAGCCAGGGCCTTCTCCCTGAGCTCATCCTCAGCTCTTTTCTATTCTCATTTTGAGACAAATTCTCACGTCGTCACTAAGTGGCCAACTCTGAGCTCAAACCTGCAATCTGCCTGCCTCAGCCTCCCAAGGGGAGAGTATTACAGGTGTGAGCCAACACGCCCAGCTAAGTCTTTCCCTCTTTTACTTTAATGAATAATATTTGTCCTTATTTTGTAAAGCTGTTTTTATGCACGCGTGGTTATATCAATCTTTTCCTAAACAATGCCCTCACACGTCTATAGCAAATGTTGACCAGAAGGTGGGAGAAGTTCTTCTTTCCGCCATCCTGTGAAATCTGTAAATGGTCATCTCCGCTTGAAATCGCCTTCTGAGCTCTCAGCCCTTGTTCTCTTCTTTATACTGGCTCTAACTGGGTAAGCATTGCTCTACCTCGTCTCGCCTTAAGTTATCCATATGAAGAAGTCTTCTCATTTTACAGCACAGTAATTAGGCATAAAATTCAGTTTACACTAATCGTGATAACTTCTTGGGCCCAAGTTCCGTTATTTAAATATCTGTCCTAATGTTTTTTACTAATACCATCTACCAATTTTTTTCAGTATGTGCTTTTCAGGACATATTTATTGAGGTAAACCCTGTGGTGGACCCTGAACTAAGCTCGAGGAAAGCAAGGATACCTGGGATCCCTTACTCTGAGGAGCTAAGAAGTGTGACTGCCCTCCAGGGGTTTTCACAGTCTAAGGCCCACCTGGATATTTAAAACTTGCGTGGTTCTATTTCCCTCTCAACACAGGGACGGTTCCCAGTTTGCAGCTGAGGTACACATGCACCACACAGCTGTGTGACGTGTCCTCAGCTATTCCTTGCTGGACTGCCTTCAGTGCTGCCCTTCCGTCAATGCTGGTTCAGGTCTTCATGACGTCCCCAGTCCTATCATATGTTAGACCCATCTCTCCATGTCTCATTTATTCAAACATGAAGTTCCAAGATTTTATTCTGACTGAATTGATGCAAGGACACATAGACTTTATTAAGGAATTAAATTGGCATTCTTTCTCTGATTTTTTACTTACCCTTTTGAATGAAGAACTAGATGAAATACAAGGCTTGTCTGAGCTCAGGTTTCCTAGCAGGAGTCTCCTAACAAGGATCTATGTAAGTGATTAAATAAGATGTGCTCACAGGGTGCAAGTAAATGAAGGGAAGAATCCGAATTAGAAGGATGAAGCAGGCAAGGGTACGATTTCAAACAAGATCCTGCTAAACCTTTTCCTTTTGTCTAAACTGTTTCTATTTTCATCTGCCCCTCTCACTTGTCCCTCTCTAGTGCTTCCTTTTTCTTTTTCTGTTATTTATCTTGAGATTCTACAAACATTTTTGAGCATCTGGTTTCTGTATTCTGGCCTCTAAGGATGTAACTGGAAGACAAACTGTGCCTGGCCCCAACTATAGTATAATAAGAGACAAAAATAAAATAAAGAAAAACAATAATTTTAGATAGTTTTAGGTTATTTCTGGAGGAAGTAGCTAATTAAGATCAGGTACACTAGAAATGCCTAACTGACAAGTAGCTTTGGGAGAGAAATTATTGGCGAAGAAAGAAGACATGCACTAAGCAAATGCCCAAGAAGAAAATAAACTGGTTTTTTTTCCAGAGAAGAAAGTCAGTTTATGTGGCTGGTACACAGGCAAAAAAGCCGGCGATATTTATGTGAGCAAATTCATGAACAGTCTTACAGCCATGGTGAGAATTAGACTCCCTTTCTAATTGCAACGGGAAGCCACGGGGAGTGCTTCTCTTTGCTAAACTTGTGAGGCTTATTGTGTGGAAAGCGGACTGTGGCAGGCCAACAGTAGGTAGAGAGAGGCTAATCTGGAAATCTGAAATAATGCAAGAAAGGAATAATGAGGATGTAGGTTTGCAAAATTAATTTCAGTTGTAAAAAATTCCTCCCAAAGAAACCTGGAATATTGTATGTGTACTGCCCAACGTGTTTTCCTCTGTTCTTTCGAGGACTATAATTGTGTCTTCTCAGGTATAACTTTCAAAATGTTGCTACGCAAGCAGCAAAGCTGTAGTGTTTTTTTTTTTTTTTTAAACACAGAAGAGTTCCAACACTAGCTGATTGGTTGCAGCTGTCGATGGTGGTTTGTGCCTTGCTCATTTACTGCAGTCCCCACAAGAACTTCCGCCCCCGTAGTCTGCACCAAGTTCTAAGGCAAGGTTTTTCTAGGACTGACTGAACTACCGGAGAAGGGGTGACCTATACAATAGAAATTCACTTTCTTATGGTATGGAGGCTGGAAGTCAAAGGTGAGGATTTGGCCAGATTTGGTTCCTCCTGAGATGGCTCCCCATGGCTCACAGAGGGGCACCTCCCGCCGGGGGCCTCAAATGGCCTTTTCTCAGTGAGCACTCACTCTGCTGTCCATTTGCATGTTCAGAATTAACTCTCATAAGGACACCAGTCAGGCTGGACCTAAGCCTACCCTTGAAGTCTCACTCCACGTCATCACTTCTTTAAAGGCCCCATCACCAAATTCAGTTTCATGTTGAGGTACTAGTGGTTACAGCTGAAAAATACGAATTTGGGGTGGACAGAATTCAGGGAAAACAAGAAGGCCCCCTCTATGATTAACTGTCTTGACCTCACCTATTGCCTATGTCATGTCTTCTGATGCTGAACATCATCTGCAGCTATTTCCTCCAGTAAACCTACAAGATTTACCTGGTTACGCAGTTTACCTACCCCTTTCTCCTTCTCACATTGTCAGTGCCTATCCTACCCAGGTTAGCTTGTGAGCCTCAAAGCCCACTTGCTCTGAATCTCTGCAATACATTACTAATTTTTTGTATATTTTCCTTATGTGAAAACTTTTAAAACTATAATATTAATTTTCTAGAAAGGATGAGCTTGTCTTATTCGTAGTTGATGTTAAGAAAAAAATGCACAGCCAACTAACATTTTATTGCATCAATAAGGTGCAATGCGTATGTTACTTAACTGACAAAAACCACTTCAGTGAAATGGAGGAAAGGGAGGTCAGCTTGCTGAGGAGCAAGAAGGGAGTGGGAAGGGAAAATATTTCAGAATAGACAGCTCTGTGTAGATTCTGCGCTGTGAAGCATGGGCAAGAGAGACACCAAGAGCTTGAGTATTTGGGTCTTCAAAAGATTAGCTTACGAGTTTATTCTTCCAGTCAATATTTGTCGAATGTCTTCCATGAGATATTGGGCACTGGGATACTGTTGTGAGTTTAAAAATGGCATAAGGACCTGCTCACATGGAATTTACTGGGAGTGGAAGGAGAGAGGGCACACAGGTACCTATGCAAAATGTGAGATGGTTTTCAATTCCACAGAGAGAAATAAAGTAGGAAAACAGGGAAAGAGTAGGGAGGACTGAAGAGTGCAGTTTGAAGTAGGGTGAGAGAACCTCATAATAAAGTGACTTTTAAGCAAAGATCTAAAAGAGGTGAAGGCGTGTGTTGCACTGAGAGCTGGAGGAAACGTGTTTCGCGTGGAGTAATATTCAGATGTGTAAATGCCAGTGAGAAAGATGCAGCGCCAAGGGAGAGGTAGAAGATTTAGGAAAGCAAAACAACTGACAGAGTTAGATCCCTCAGACTGACTGGGAGCAATGGCAGCGATCGGGTTATTTGACTGACCTTAGGGAAGAAGAGGGACAGATAAGAGTTGATACTTGATTTCATAATCATAGTAACAAGTGTGGACTGCCTCTCGCATTCCAAACACTGTGCTACGCTTTCCAACCAACCTGCTCATTTAATCCTCATAACAGCATTATAGGCAGCATTTTATTATTCATATTATACACATCAAGAAACTGAGGTCCAAAAAGAAGATTGCTGTAACTAACAAGCTAATAAATAGTGGAATTAGATGAAGGCACAGACATTCCAAAAATAATTGAACTTTGCCGGAAATGAATGTACCAAAAAGATGACAGTGACAGCTGATATTTCGGTGACAGGAAACAGAATGGGAAGAGATGACAAAAGAGCTGGGTCTACCTCATGAACAAATTTTATAAGTATGGCTCATTAATTTTTCTTTCTTCTAACATAGCAAACCCTGGTGTTTCTTTGTTCAAAATTCATCTTATTAGGACCCCCAGTCCAATTGAAATATATATCTCTCTCTATATCTATATCTATATCTATACCTATATATATATATATACATGGTTGTAGACTGATTTAGAAAAGTGTTGTGCCATTTGAATAATATTTCTTTGTGTTTATTTGAGATATAGAAATGTGGCTCAAATGCATTCCTTGCAACTGAGATTTTAAAATGTTAAGATATTACATAGGGTGTTTCATTGCACACATAACATAAATATTGGATTAGAAACTGAATTAATTGATGATTCACTAAGCAATAAAGTGAATTAAGTATCGATTCTGAATATTTTAAGAATAAAAAAGCCATTCACATCTGAATGTGAAACTGGATGTGCCCTACATAACAAGCAGCTTTTTCGTAAGCTAAATAACATAAAGAAATAATTCTTCACTTAATGTATTAAAGGGGCGTCAATTGGTCGATGTAGTTGCCTGGTTCAACACTGTGTAGAAAGAGTACCTTAGTAATAACTGAAGCTTGATGAAACTTAAAAATTAGGGTAGCAGGTATCAGTAGGTACATGGAAAACCAAGCGGCTTCACATTTTGAATTTTATTGTGACTGACGCTTGCTTAGGATGGTGATAATGGTAGAAGCCAGAAAATGGACAGTTGTCAAGTCCATGCTAAGACATTTTAGAAAATGCAAAACATAAAGGTAGGAAATAGTGTTATATTTGAATCATTTTTTTAAATCACACTATCTTTAAACAGTACGTGAACTAAAGAGGAAGGAATCCAAGAAAGCATGTAAGAGGTAATAGCAAAATGCAAGGCAAGATGATGATGGCATTAAAGAAGTGGCAGCCATAAAGCTGGAGAGGAAGAAATAAATATGTAATATATTAAGAAGTAGAGAGCTAGGGGTAGAGTTCAGTGGTAGAGTGCATCCTAGCACATGTAAAACCCTGGATTCACTACCCAGTACCACAAAAATAAAAAAATAAAATAAATAAATAAATAAATAAATAAATAAATAAATAAATAAATGAAGCAGAATTTACAAATATAGTGGTAAACTGGATGCAAGGAGGTCAGGGACATGAAGGAAACAAAAATGACCATCAAGTCGCTAGTTTGTGCAACTGAGTAGGGAAAGGAATGCCAAACCCTTACTGTGCTAGATATCGTCTCTCTTGCAAATCTACCTGTTTTGTGTTCAGAGAGGTGACCCATATGTAGCTTTCCATGTTTTCTTGTCCTTTGGCTTCTAGTTTAGCTTTGGCCTAAGGCAGAAGAAAAGAGGGAAGGAATTAAGTGAGGCTGATATATTTCCCTCTCAGACGCATCTGAGAAGCATTATGGGTCCTCTTCAGGCAGCCGTCTCAACCTGGAGTGTTCTATTATGCACCTTTGGTCCTACACCCAAAGAGTTGTTACTAATCCTACTAACAGTTCTGCTACCAAAGGCCTAGGATTTTTAGTGGTTTCCCAATACACCATCAGACCTGTGAATACATCCTGCCTTGGACATAAACACTTTTCAAAAATTTCTAATTTGAGTGTGCTATCCATTCCAGTTGGGACAGTGACTGAAATAGGTGTAGTAGTTGCCTAGTATAACCCCTTTAATACATTAAGTGAAGAATTATTTCTTTATGTTATTTAGCTTATGAATAAGCTACAAATAAATTTATTCTTAAATTTATTTGTATATTTTAGCATTCTGTGAAGATGGATAAACAGGTACTAGATTTATTTTCTTGCATGAAACAATAAAAATGGTAGACATTAAGTGATAATGGAGAGTGAATACTGAGAAATGGAAACAAAACGATAAAATCTATGATTACACCATCTCTTTGGCTGTAGCAAAAAAATTTCTAAGGCAAGTTACAGGGTGGAGGACTCACATGGAGATAGGGCAGAGTATCAAGAGAGACCATGGATGCTCAGGCTCACAAGACAGAGGACCGGAAAGAAGAGAGCTGCACACAGAGAGAAGTGTAGAGATCTACAGAAGACCTGATCCATTATTTAACGAAACCCCCCAGAGTATAAAGAAAACACCAGGGACAGAGGAGAGAACCATCTGGAAGGATTAAAAGGAAAAACGCCCATCACGAAGACAGTCATGAATAGTGCCTGTTCTGACTAGCGAAAGGGGAAAACCTCATTCTCTGCAGGACGTAGGGCAGAGTTCAGGAAGTCTTGCTCCACTTGTGGAAAAAAAAAGTCATAGACTTAGCAAGAATGCAGAATCACCTAACAAATCATTTTTAAAAATAGTGTGGAAAGGGAACAAAAAAAAATATGAATAAGACAAAAATACTACCAGGAAAGTAGATTTAAATCCAAATTTACTGATGACAGTAATTGATGTATTCATTTAGATAAAATTTATTGTCAAAGTCAATAAAAACATAAAACCCAATTCTGTACTGTCTGTAGGTAGTCCAAGTTTAAATGGAATAAGGAGAGCCTAAACAGTGACAGTTCTGCGGGGCATGGGGCGCATGCCTAGAATCCCAGCACTCTGGGAGGCAGAGTCAGGAATGTCCCAAGCTCAAGGCCAACCAGAGCAATTTAGTGATTTGCAAGACCTTGTCTCAAAATTAAAAAGGGTTTGGGATGCAGCTTACTGTGAAGGCCTTGAGTTCTATCACCAGTACTGAAAATAACTTTAATCATAGGAAATCCATAGTGGCAAGTATTATATAACGTAGATGCCTATTAGGCTATTACCTAAATACCGACAATCATTTCATAATGGTAAAGACGTCAGCCTATTAAGGGGTCATAAAATATGCATGCAGCTAACCTTTCAGCTTCAACATGCATAGAGAAAAATTAAGAGAACTAAAATGATAAAAGGAAAAATCTCATAAATTTAATAATGTCTATCAACAACTGATGGAAGAAAAAGATCAATGAAGTATCCTGAAGGGATCTCCCTCTATCTCCCTGTCTCTGTCTTTGTATTTCACATTTCATATAATGGTCATCCAAGGAACATTAATACAGAGAGACCTACTACTGAAAAACAATAAATGTAATATAATTTACATTTGAGTATTTTCTCTATCACAAATTGAAGTGGAAATCAACAACAGAAAGTTATTCAGATAACTTTTAAATATTTGGATTCTAAACCATATCTTTTCAAATAGCTCATGGGCCAAAGGAATATTTTGAAGCAAATTAAAAGTCACAAAAATTTTGTGAAAATAACACATAATTTGCACTTAACATACTGCCTAGTAAGATTTATACGTTTCAATGTTTAGGCTAAAAAAATAAAGTTTTAAAATCAATAAGTATACAAACGCCTTGTAAATACATTAAAAATACTCAATCTCATTTGATATGAGAATATGCAAATTTAAATATATGGCATACTACAACATTTACGTTAAAATGCCTACAAATAAAAAGGCTTAAATGTTAGTAAGGATTTGGAGCAAATAGAACTCTCACTCATATATAGTAGAAATTGTATAAACCACTCTAGAAAAATTTGCCACATCACATAAAATTCAGTATTTACTTACCATTTCACTGAGAAATTTTATTCCTACACTTAAAAAAAATATATTTGGCCCCAATTTTTGAGGGATTACAGATCTTAATTAGGAAGGTAGAATAAAGTTCACAAACAAAATAAGATGACATCTCAGTGACCGTATCAATCAGTGCTTAATAAAGAGTCAGATTTAATCCAAGATATATAAATACATACAAGAATTTACAAGATAGGCTCACAACGGCTGCCCACAGAGTCAGGTGTGGAAAAGTACAAAAAGAGATCCAAAGGATTCAGTGGAAGGCCAGGAGCTCACGATAGCACCCCATGTGGGTCCATGTCAGGAGGCCAAAGAGTGTGTGCTGGAGGCTGAAGGCCTGGGTTAGAAGCCAGAGATGATATCCAAGATGAAGGTTAGACTGGGGCTCCTCCAAAGAAACAGGAGGAAGCCTAATTTTTCACTTCCCTTTTATTCCATTCAGGTGAGAAGCCACAGGCCGACCTGGGGTGGGTCTTCAGTCTTCAGTAAATCCTTTCAGCCACCCTCATAACTATGCTGATCCAATTTAGCTGGGCATTTCTTACTCCAATTGACGTAATCAGTTAACTATCACAATGACCATAGGAAAAAAAATTCAGATTTCTCAACCAAGATACAAAAAAGGAAAATGTAAAGGAGAAATGATGAAATGCAACACACCAAGATTAAGAACTTCTGACCATTTAAAGTCACTTTTAAACGTGAAAATGCAACAGAGAGGGAGAAAATATTTTAATATCCAGAATATATAAAGATTTCAAAGAAGCCCATAAAAAAATAAGACAACCAGTTAGAAGAATAGTGAAAATTTTGAATGAAAGAGATAAAGTTGAAAATATCCAAAGAATCAATAAATATCTAAAGAGACATTCAACAACATTAAGCAAGGCAAAGCAAATGGTCACTATGATGCATATTAAAAGAAACAATCAATAACCGCCAAATACTCTGCTTCTGTACTTCCTGCTCGCTTATCCCATATAAGCCCCAAAATACCAAGGATCAGGGCCTGACATTTTGAGGAACAATTGATTCCTACTCAGTGCCCATCTGACGTTAAATAAATCTGCCTCCAAATCCTGGGTGTCATTTCAGTGTTTCTGCTTGACGTTGCAATAGCACAGTTGAAAATATCTACAAGCCTATATGCTAAAGATTCCACAGCTAATTTCATATGTAGGTAGTCCGCCAAAAAAATGTATACATATTTCAGGAAAAGAAAAAACTTGTATAAATATTTAATACTAAATTTAATGAGACATCATGAGCTTAATACAAGTTGCCTTTGGCCTCTACAATTACAAGAGGTGCTCAAAGTGGTGGGCATTAGCTTCTACACATTTATTAGTATGGTTAACCATTGCTTGGGTAACCTTGGTCCATTGAGATTGCTGCACATGCATTTTCAATTTCTTCTCTAAGGGCCGGCAGTGTAGTGGGTTTTCTGCAATATACAACATCCTTTCAGTCTCCCGTGTGAGGGTAACATGATCTGTTGAAAAAGAGTCATACTGTTTTTCTTTTCCTGAAGTGCGTATACATTTTATGGCGGTCTCTCTCTCTCTCTCTTTCTCTCTTTCTCTCTCTATACATGCCAAAGGATAAGCAAAAGAATGATTATAGAAATATTTTCAACAGCTCCACGCTGTGAACTTCCTAAATGGTCACCAAGATCCAAAAAGATGTGTAAATCAATAGGATATATATTGACATAATAGAATATTATAGGAGGCTAATGATTGATTAATTGCTATACAAATACCTGAATGGATATTTAAAATACAGTATCACTAATACAATGTTATAAATTTAATATCACAATGATACAAGATATAAAAAAATACAAAGATTTTATATTGTTTTGTCTCGTGCACGACAAGGAAAGAACTGCTAAGTGTACACCTCGTAGTAAGTAGCATGTAGCAACATTTATTGAAGACAATGAGATGGCAGCAGGAACAGGCAGAAGGGCAAAGGGGAAAGAGAGGAGGAGGGGGAACCCTCCATAACTCTGGCTTCCAGTATTTAGAGGGTCAGACACCCTGACTCCAGGCGTCTCCCATTCCATCTCTCACCAGCATTGATTATCTGCTGCCTCAGGCATCGTGGCTCCTAAGCTTAAACGTGAATAATCAGTAGGCTGGCGGTGTCTACAGTTGACTGAGGGAAGAAAGTGGCTCCCTCACTTCCCCGTTTCAAACTATACCAGTTTGACTCAAATTCTATTTAAACGTTAACTAAGATTTGTACTTTTTTCTCTATGTACATTATGCAACAATAAAAAGTTAAATAAAACTATTGACATCAGAGAAATTATTTGTATCTTTTAATATGATGAACATTTTCCCTAATATATAAAGTGCACCTATGAATATGTCTAAAAGGTCAAATAACTCTATCAACATCTTTTTAACATCAATAGTGCACGGGAAAACAGTTCATAGAATAGGAAATCAAGATATCTCCCATGCATACTAAGAGATATCCAATCACTTTTATAATATGAGATACGAATTTGAATACAATCATATTTGTTTGACCTATGTTTCAGATTAGCGAAGATCCAGAAGTTTGACAACACTTGTGTTGACTAAAGTAGGAAGGCAAAGAAACTTGATGCAATATTGATGAGAGGATAAATTATTTAAAAAGAATGGAGGCTGATTTAGAAATATCTCTCAATATTTTAATAATCTATTTTACTTGTAGGAAGCTATCTTAAGAGGTGCATGTACAAATGTGAAAATGATGTGGTTTACACTTCCAGTTATATTAACAAAATCTGAAAGCAGTCTGGAAGCTGTGTGGCGCAGACGCTCATGGTGCTATCAGTGTTATTTTAGATTCCACCTGGTCACAATATATTTCTTATTTTCCCTATTGTTAGATAGGACCGTGGGTCAAAGGAATGTGAGCAAAATGAAAATGTTCCTGCCTTCTAAATCCAACTGTACAATCTATTCTTCTAATTATACATAGATATTTAAAATATTAGTGCCCTAAGGAGGGTATTGGAATAAGAGTAACTAAAATAGTATAACAATGATATATAAATCATTTGTTGAAGCTTCATATTCTCTACCAATTTAAGTAAATTTATCTCCATTTTCTTTAAATTTTCAAAAATAGGGATTTCATTTAGTGTTATGTCTTTCCAACTTACATTTACCTATTTACTTATCTATTTATTTTTCTCCAATGATATATTAATCTATTGAATTGCCATTATTTTTCTAATAAGAGTACACTAATTAATAACACTCCTTAAAATTTTTTTTTTTTTTGGTGGGTACCGGGGGGTCGACCTCAGGACCTCACGCGCCAACAGGCACCTGTGCCGCTGAGCGATATCACCACCCCTTTTTCGTATGTGGGTTCCGGGAGTCGAACTCGGGCCCTCGCGCTTGCAAGGCAGGCGCTTACGCCGCTGAGCCATCTCACCGGCCCATTATAATTAACAAATATTGAGCTCTTACAATTTGTCAGACACTATCTTAACAGTTTAACAAGTATTAAAACAACCAAAATCTTCACACTTGTCTGAGCCCTCTGTTATGGATAAAGCGAGAAAGGGCAAGTTTCATTAACTTGACAAAATGAATATCCAGCAAGTTGCTGAGCTAGTCTTCAATCCTGCCTAAATATGGGTTTATAGTTTTTCTTATTAACATTTACAGCCCTGAAAATTAATCTCACTTGATAGGGAACTATTCTTTTTTTTTTTTTATTTTGAACTCAGGACCTTGCACGCCAGCAGGCGCCCGTGCCGCTGAGCGATATCACCAGCCCTTTTTCCATATGTGGGTTCCGGGAGTCGAACTCAGGCCCTCGCGCTTGCCAGGCAGGCGCTTATGCTGCTGAGCCATCTCACCGGCCCTATAGGGAACTATTTTAATGTATTAATGATCATATTTTCTTACACATTTAACTTATAATTTTTGCATTTATAGTAGGAGTTGGAACATTTAAAAATAAAAGTTTTCTTCACTTAAATTACATAACTTATTATAGTGTCCTCAGTGCCTTATTTCTTGCTGTGAAATACACCGTACAGCATGTGAATGAGGCTGCTCTGGGAACGGTGAAAGGACGCCTCTATCCAACATTCAGACTGGCACTTCCAGAGATCACTTATTCCAGCAGTCATTTTCATTCTGTTCCCTGATCATCATCTATTCTGTTGTGCATTTTTTGGGCCAAGTTTGGCAAAATATACTTATGGCAGAATTATTCTAGACCTATATTCTTTTAACTAGGAAAAGTAAAATTTGCTCATCTTCTAAAAACATTCCCTGTAAAATGACATTACTACTTCACTAACTTATAATTTGACCTTTACTTATTTGCTTCAATAACCAGTGTGAGAATGAACTATCCCATTTTAAGAAACTTTACATGAAACCTACATATATGAAAAGTAATGCATTATTTTTAAAAATTAAAATTACTTTTTAAATAAAATTTAAAATGTGTTTGTATTTTTCTTTAGGTATATTTGCTTTAGCACTAGAATGAAAATACAGTATAACCTAGAATTGCAAGTAACTCGCTCTGCGAGTGTTTCAGAAGATGAGCAAACATTTCTAATACATTTTAACTTGATAAGCGATGTCTTGCAAAACAAGTAGTACGCCATGCCAAATGTCACACACGATCACAACTGAGCCAACAGTCTTCACCCCTCTCTCGGACTGCGGGTGATTGTTTCCCAAAAGCAAGAGGTTATGGAGGAGAGTTCATCTGCACAGGAGGAGGAGAAAAAGCCACAGAAATCTCTCACTTCAAGTGAGATTAGGAAGATGTGTAAAATGTGGAAAACAGTGCAAAATTTTGTAGAAAAGCACCACCCAAATAAAGCTGTAGCAGTGCCAGCTATGAATCTGTTTAATGACAATGCAATGTCACATTTCTGTAAAATCTTTAGAAGGAAGCAAAAGTAAGTGGATAGGTTCCTTGTTAAAGTTTCAAGAAAAGAAAGATTCCAATTGATAGCGGTGATTCCATTAGTGACAGTGAAAGTCGTCCTACACAATGACCCGTCTCTCTCTTGTCTCCCTCACACCAGCCACGAAGGTTTTCAAAGGTAAGTGCAGGTTCATTTATTTTCCTTTATATTTTGTATTTTCTTTATTATTTTGTATTATATTACAGCATTGAATCATTTTTATATGAATACTTTTGGGTTGTGGAATGAATCATCCACATTTCCATTATTTCTTATGGGGAAATTTGCTCTGATATGCACGCTTTGGGTTACAAGCATGTTTCCAACAAATTATGCTCCCAAACCAAGGTCTTACCGTACATCTAATTGTCAGAAAATCTCACAACTTTCTTTTTAAAACATCTATCACAAATAAACAGTCATCCTACTTAAAAATGCCTTTTCATATCCATCAATTTCATTTTTATAAGTGTTGCTCATAATTTGTATCTCTTCCTGGTATATTAAAATATACTAGAAAATAGCAACAAAGCTTAATTTGTATACTTGAGAAAATGTAATTTGTTTTCATGAAAAGAAAAAGTTCCAGTAGGATATACTTCTTTTAAAAAATATTAAAATACATAGAAAAAATGAACAAGGATAAAAATGCTTCACTGAGAAAAATATTATAGGGACCACATGTGTTTTAAATGAAGTAGTATTGTCAAATAGAAATATAAAATATCTCTAAAGTTTTGAGGTCAGGTTTGGACAAGGGAAGGATCACCTTCCTGGGAGGGCAGGATGTTGACTTTTTGTCATGCTGGGGGTGGGAATGGTACCACTGGCCAGTCCTCCTATTCACCCCATGCAGAGGCCAGGGCTGACGGGGAGCTCGCCTCTCCAGTTCTATAGGCGCAGCAGGAAGGCACTGCAAGAACACAGTTTCCTCATTAGGAAAAAGGATAGAGGAGAAAGGGAGGGCCTTATGGACCCCCAAATGCCTTAGCAAGCATCACCAAGAAGAAAGCACAGAATGAGGTGTGTGGGCTGACATATAAACAATTGTTATCACACTAATCGTTCTATGCTCACCTGAAAGCCTGAATCTGGGGTTAAATATCATTGGGTTGTTAATATACAGTGTTCAAATAGGCCAACTGAGCATAAATCTAAGGCCACTTATAAAGGCACAATTTAGTTATGTATTAAATTATTGCTTATTATTCCAACATAACCATTAGCAATGAACTACATACTAAATAAATCTATGAGTAGCAAAGCTCATTTTTGTTGACTAAGAAATGCAGCACAAACATAATGACAGCCTTCACTTGCCTGCAGTTATTTTTGTGTATATATATGTGTGTGTGTGTGTGTGTGTGTGTGTGTGTGTGTATATATATATATGTTACTTTCAGCCGGATGTGAACTCCTTCAGGTGAGAAACTATTCATTTCTCTTTTTTTTTTTTTTTTGTGGGTACCGGGGGGTCGACCTCAGGACCTCGCGCACCAGCAGGCGCCCGTGCCACTGAGCGATATCACCGGCCCCTTTTTCGTATGTGGGTTCCGGGAGT
The DNA here is from genome assembly GCA_028451465.1 of Erethizon dorsatum. NCBI lineage: Eukaryota > Metazoa > Chordata > Mammalia > Rodentia > Erethizontidae > Erethizon > Erethizon dorsatum. Next base: position 56,227,217 of record CM051830.1, on the reverse strand, counting down.
CGAACTTGGGCCGTCGCGCTTGCAAGGCAGGCGCTTATGCCGCTGAGCCATCTCACCGGCCCTCATTTCTCTTTTGTATCCACTCACCTACTACAAATCCTTTCAGATAATAGGTTCTTCATGACTGTAAGAATGATATAATTTTTGTTTTTATAGGCTCTTTACATTTGGATCTAAAACTAAGGACAAGCAATGTGCGTGGTGGATTAATCTACACAGACAGTGGAGTAACTGAACACTGGGAAACTGGGCAATGATCTTGCAAGGAGCAGAGCACTTTAAAAAGAGGCACTTAGAGAAAAGAACTCTGCATCACTAAATTATTATTTTTCTATAAAAATATATTCCAACCTTTTTCCCAGTGGATACTCTGTAATTTCTCCTTGCTAGAATTGGCAGTGCCCTTTTATTTACTACCTTTTCTTCTCATTTAAATAGTATGCCCTAAATTATCATTCTTGATTTTACTACTTTTTATTCCCTATGGGCCTTTTTCAACTCATTTAAAAGGCATTATACTTTGATAATGGACTGTCTGAAGATGGAACTGAATTATAATTTTTTCAAAACTTCAATTTAGTCAATGCCAGAGGCTACCTAGAGACACAGATTTCTTTTGCAAAAGTTCTACTCTAGCTGAATTCTATATATTGTTCCTTTTTAGAAAATTTTCAGAGTGTTTGAACATGAATGTGTGTGGACTATGTAAATATATTAACAAAAGCAATTTTCATTATTACATAACTAATTAGTGTTAAGATAGTATCATGGAATTTGATTATATTTATAGGATGAATAAACAAGAAAGAACATTTAGTCAGTAGGATATAGGCTTGGGCTTTGGTGGACTAACTTTGAATTCTTTATCTACCTTGTTCGAGCTACATAACCTTGGTGATGTTATTTAACATGTCCGAGTTACCCATCTGGAAAATGATCATAAGTCCTATGTCTAAAGTACAAAGGTAATAATGTTCTAAATCACTCATATGGTTCAAAAGCCTTTAGAAACATTGGTATTCCCCATAGAGACAAGTAAGGGAAGCTACCAGTTTAGAGTAGGCTGGTGGTGGTGATGATGGTGGTGTTTGTTTCCTCTAGAACACGTTGCAACCTAAGAAAATAGCATGCTTGCACCGTAATTTAATCCACTCCTGAGAACATAAGAAATTAACTCAAATTCAGTGAAAACTCTTAAGCTGGACATTAGTCTTCTGATAAAATTTTAGTTAAATATAGAGTTTGCAATCTGTTCCTCCTCAATTCCTCCCCAATCAGTAATGATAACATCATCTACTGAGATTGCTCAAGCTACAGATCTGGGATTAATTCCTAGGGACATTTCTATTTTCCTTACCCTCTCATAGCCAATCTATTGTTAAGTCTTTTGTGCTCTACTCCACAACGTATCAGCTCCAATCGGTCTTCTTCTCTTCCTATCCACTGTTATTATAGAACCAGCCACAATCATCTCTCATTTGAGCTACCATGTTAGAGTTCTGCATTATTAGCTGCAGTAAAAATCTCCCCCAAATAACCATTACTTCAGAAATGTAGTTGTTCCATCTCTAATATAAATGAAAGGAAGAGTAAAGTAACCCAGCGCTCGCTGCGATGAGTTTATAAAGTGGTCGGAGAATTAAGCTCCTTCTTGTTCACCGTGTGAGCGCGGTTCTCCAGCTCACATCATGGCCCACAATGACTGCAAGACTGTGAGGAAGAGAGGGCTGTGTACCCGCCCTGCGGGGAGACCATCTAAAGCATGTGGCCCTTCGGCTTTGGTGATATTGGCCAGAAATGTGCACTTGCCCCACCTACCTAGGAAGTACCTTTAGGTCTGTGAAACTAGCAGTCGAGCTTCTGATTTTATCTGGCTCTTGTCTACCACTCTGTGTAGTGCAGTATATTCCCTTTGTGCTATCCTGCAGTCAGCTAAGTACATACTAAGCTTTCTTCCACTTCATGGTGTAGCATAACGTTCTAACTCTACCCCTCTCCATTACTCTTTATCTTTCAGGTTTCACTTTAATGTTCCTTCTTCAAATAGATCTTTCTGAGAATGCAATCAAAAATTGCCACCTCCCATCAATCCCCTTTTCCTCCTTCTCAGAACCCCCTTATCCCCTTCATAATGCTAATAAAAATATCATTTGTTTTTTCCGTGTTTTTTCTATCTCACCCATTAGTCTCAAAGTCATGTAAGGGTGGGGATCATGTTTCTTTGTTTATTAGAAAGAATGCTAGAAAGAAAATGTTCAGTTGTAGAAGGAAGAAAAGAAGCAAAGGAAGGAAACAAGGAAGGGTGGATAAAAAGGAACTTAGAAAATACATATGTATATATTTTAAATCCAAGGATGTTACTATCTTTTATGGAATGATTGACAGTTTGGCTTTTACCTTCTGGTTGAATATTTTTCATTTTCCTTCCCTTGTAGCTACAGTTCAGAGAAAGCTACAAGCACGCCAACAAACATCCACTGAGTGAGTGATTTGATCTTAAATGTAAAAGCAATTAGAATTGATCTTAAAATGTTCTGTTTTGAAATAATGTTATAAAATCTGTATCCACTGGATTTAACTCTCCAAGTGAAAACAGAACAGAGAGAAACCAAAAGGTTTAAATCATTTAGACATTGCCTCCTAAGAAAATGACTTGAGTGTATTTTAGAACAGTATTTTAATGAATAAAGTTTAATCAGCCTCTCTGTAAGTCAAGGCACAAAATATGGAAATAAAATTACTATAAAGAGTGCTTTATAAAGTGCTTTGCTGCTGCTGCTGCTACTACTACTACTACAATGGTAAGGAAGTAAAAACGCTTTCAATGCCCTTTCACCTGTAAGGTAATGCGCATGAAAATGTTCTAATACACACGAGGTCATTTATTTCCTCAGAAACCCATTTAGTTGGATTAAGTGCCCCTGACTACCTTATAAAAGTTGGTCAGTCCTAGATCCCACTTAAACCTGCTTTGTAGTCAATTGTCAGAATTAGTATGTTGATTTGCTTTCTCTGAGTGACAATTTTACTTTCAGTAATAATTACAAAAGAAAAAAATAATAAGCCAATATTCATCTTGAATAGCATCTTTCTCAGTGCTGCCAGTCAATCCAATCTGTACCTTGATTAACTTTGTTTAAAGGTTTTCTGGGTCATATAATTAGTGTACATTTGGATTTTACTTCTCTCTTTGTATTCTTTCTCATTTTTTCCCATCACTGATTTGGTTTCCTATCTTCTTTCAGTTGGTTTTGTAGGAAATACGAAGCTCCCTTCATTTTACTTTGCACGAGCCATCCTTGAAAATTTAGGACCTTTTTAAAACTTTGCCAAAGAAAGCTTCATAAACACTGATGAAACAGTGCACTGCTGATACTTATAGCTAAGCAATATTTAATTTTAAATGAAAGCATGTATTAGTATTCGTGGGAGAATATTATATGTTTTGAGCTCAGTTACATTTGCATTTGGCTGCTTTGTAAAAATAAAAGTTCTTGTTATGGACAACTTATCAGAAAAAAAATTTTAAGGGAAAAAGGAAAGCTTTTGAAAGCCTTAACTCTGCCACTCACAAGTGAATACCTTTTTGATGCAAAGGTAACATCACAAATGTAAATAATTTTCACCTAAGTAAAAGACAAATCTTCACTAACACAATTAGCAGCATGCATACTCAGGAATTCATTTGCCTAATAAAGGAAAAGGACATCATGATAAGCAGAATAGAGCCTCTCCTAAGATATCTACAGACTATTTCACAGAGCCAGCAACATGTTGAGGTCACGATGCGTGCACTTCCTATGACTGCTGTTAGAGATTGCTACACACAGTAGTAGCTTCAAAACACAACTACTTTATTATTTCTTAGTTCTGGGTCAGAAGTCTGAGATGGGTTGGTAGGGCTGTGTTCTTTCTCAATGCTCTTGGGAACTTCTGTTTCCTTGCCATTTTTAATTCCCAGAGGCCATGGGCATTTCTTTGTGGGTGGCTACTTCCTCCATCTTCAAAGCCAGCAGAGCAGCATTTTCAAATCTCAGTCTCTCTCTCTCTCTCTGCCTATCTCTTGGTCTCTGTCTCCGTCTGTCTCTGCTTCTCTGTCTCTCTCTCTTTCCCTCTGTAATGACCTCATTACCCCCATTTTAAAGGACAGTTGTGTTAACATTGGTCTCCCTCCTCAGTACTCCAGGATAATCTTCCCTTTAGAAGGTCCTTTCCTTAATCACACCTGCATGGTCCTGTTTTATATGTAAGGTAACATATTCATGAATCCCAGATTAGGATGTGAGATTTGTTGGGGCATTACTATTCAGGCCTCTGTGAAGGCAAATGAAATCAAGACTGAGAATCTTCTTATTTAAAATAAGGAGATAATTCTGACTTATAAAGGAGGGTCCAGTGAAATCACAAGGCCCTTGAAAGAGGAAAGAGGAGGCAGGAAGGAGGACAGAGTGATGTATTTTGAGAAGGATACAACCTGCTGTCACGGGACTTGAAGATACAAATCCATGAGCCAAGGAATTCAGACAGCTTCTGGAAGCTGGAAAAAGTGAATTCCCCTATAAAGGAATAAAAACCTGCCCTGGTGGCACATGAATTTTAACCCAAGGAGACCTTTGTCAGAGTTCCGACTTAGACAGCTATACAATAACAGCTCTTTATTGTTTTAAGCCAATAAATTTGTTGTAATCTGTTACAGTAGCAACAGAAAACTAATACAGGTGCCCATTTCTTGAAGTAGAAAATGGGTTGGTATGTTATAAAATTTTTCATGGAATTCATAATACATTTAAAATAATATTCCAGATCATAGCAGGTGTATACTTACATGGAGCATAGTGAAAATATGTTTATTACTTCACTTATTCCTCTAGCCTCTGGAAAGATAACTCCTGGCTTAATAGGTTTGTGTATAATCATTGTCTTTCTTGAATTAACATTCAAGCAAAACATAGTAACTACTTTGAAATTCAGTACATTTGATATTTTTCAGGCATATTTAATGAGAAATTCATAAGTTTTGAACTGATATCTATCAGCGGAAAATTCACATGTGTAATTCAATGATATCCTGAAGTAGATCAATTAGATTAAAGCAATAGAGTATCAGCCATAAAGATATATCTTGACTTTTCATTTTACCTTTTGAATATTCTCCTATAATGTAGCTTTTATGGTATTTGAATACTGAGATAGGAGATTAGGGCATGGCAAAGCTAGCTGGGAAGTAGGCATGACCTGTTAATCACATGATCCTGGAACACATCCACAGAACATTTCCCAAAATTCTGCATGAATTTCTCGTGAGAACTTGAGCAAGTTTTCAATAGGATGGCCTTGACCTGACATCAGCCTGAGAGGTGGGATTCCAGTACTTCCTCTCAGGAGCCTTATGCAGAAGTTCTCATGGGTTTCTTTGAGATTGGGGCAGTATCAAAGGACACAGACACAAAGAAGAGTTTGCGATCATGGCTTTCCTCACGATAGCCTGCCCTGCGTCTTCCAGGGTGTACTTTCATTTTTTCTCCTTTTACTTGGCCCAAGCTTGCTCTGCAGAGCCAGTTTCTCCCTCACTCTTTTACTTTTTCTTTGGTACTGGGAATCAAACTCAGGACCTTGTGCTTGCCAGGCAGGCACTGTGCCACTGAACTATACCCCCAACCCCAACTTTTAACTTTCTTGAATAAGCTTGACTACTGTTTTTTGCTCACTTTGTTCAATTCTTTGTTTGAGACAAAAAGAACTTGGAATCTAACTCCAGAAGGAGACGTGAGCAACCCAGAACCTGGTAGTGTTTTGTTGGCCAGTCACTTTTAGGAACTACCTGACAACATTTAATAAGTCCTGTTGTTGGGGAAAAATAAACAGGACTGAGCCAGAGAGGTTTGAGTGCATTGTCTCTTCCGGGTAGTCTTCAAGGGGGCTGATTTGTCTGGGTAGGCCTTCCAACAATCATCAGGATGGGCTCTCTTGATCCTGGAGTGATGAATCCAGGGATGGATTTCTGCTACTTTTACTGCAGTGGGAGTAATCAAAATAATTAGGTATGGGTCCCTCCACCCAGGAGACAGGGGGTCCTTTCTCCAATCTTTAACCCAGACCATGTCACCTGGGCTGTGGGTATGATCTGGAGCGTCAGTGGGAAGAGATGCTCTTTCTACTATGTTTTTATGTTTCTGAGAGTAAGTTTTTCCTAACTGAATAAGCTGTTCCTGCAAGGTGATATTTCCCAACTGGCGTAAGTCTCCCTGTAGATCCTTTATTAAAGGTGGGGGTCTCCCAAAAAGAACTTCAAAAGGGGTGTATCCAGTGGGTCCTGGTGATGTCCTGACCTTCATGAGGGCCATGGGTAGCAAATCTATCCATGGTGCCTGAGTCTGTCAGTGATATTTAGTTAGTATTGTCTTTAGGGTCTAGTTTATCCATTCCTCAGAGCTTTGAGGCCTACAGACAGTGTGAAGTTTCCATTTAATTTTTAGTTCCTTGGCTAGTTCCTGAGTCATTTCTGCTATGATGGCCCATTGTCACTGCCTATAGCTGGGAAGGTCCATATCTTGGAATAATTTCTCTTAATAGTACTCTGCATACTTGAGAGGCCTTTTCAGTCCTGGTGGAGACTGCCTCTGGCCACCCAGAGTAAGTACAAACAAGGACCAGTAAGCACTTGTACCCACGACATGGCTTAACTTCAGTTAAGTTAATGCTGAATTCCAGGTGGTAGCCATGGGCCCATTGAGGCCTCAATCTTTGCACAGATTTGGCATCTCTGGGTGACAGCTACACAGATCGCTGTTAACTTTGGGATATAATAATAGTGACTCAGAAGCTGGGCCATAGCAGTTTTGCCCCCAGGGGTGAGGTCTTGGTGATGTTTTACCTGGAAGTAACTAACTCCTTTGGTATGATCATTCAATCTTCTGGCAAAGCCCAGACTCCATTTGGACCTGCATTTGCTCCTTCCTGCTGTGCTCATTTTATTTCTTCTTCAGTATAGTGGAGGGGACCTTGATGCAAGCTGAGGACAGTTTTTGGTGGGATCTCAAGTTGTGCCTCTAAGTTTTGAACCAAATGATCATCTCCCCATGTTGACCCTTCAGTGGCCAGTTTGGCAGCTTTGTCCACCTTCTGATTTCCAAGGGTTATGATGTCTTTTACTTTTTGATGTCCCTTGCAATGTATGACAGCCACCTTTTTGGGTTTCCTTATAGCAGCCAGGAGCTGTAGGATTTCATCTTTATTTTTAATTTGTTTTCCTTAGGATGTCAAAAGGCCACGCTCCTTGTAGAGCATCCCATGAACATGAATTGTGGCAAAAGCATATTTGGAATCTGTATATATATTTACCTTTGTGTCTTTTGCCCAGTTGAGAGCCTGTGAGTACCCAGAGGTCAGCTCATTGAGTGGACTGGTTTTGGGGAAGAGGCCCTGCTAGAAGCACTTCTTTGGTAGTGACAACGGCATAGCCAGCCCTACATTGTCTATTTTTAACAGAGCTACTTCCATCTATGAACAGGGTGTACTCAGCATCTGTTAAAGGCTCCATTTTAAGATCAGACCAGCTAGCAAAGAGCTCATCTGTCAGCATGAGATAGTCATAATCTGGCTGACTGAGCTCTCGTGGTTAATAGGTGGCTGGGTTCAGAGATTTAACTGGCTAGAAAGTGAGTTGGGGATTTCTGACAAGCAATACCTGGTACTGGGTGATGTGGCTATTTGAGACCCAGTGGTGTCCCTGACTGTTGAGGAGCTCAAGAACAGCATGTGGCACCTGAGCAGTCAGTTCTGTCTCAACATCAATTTGTCTGCCTCCTTAACCAAAAGGGTGTTAGCAGCAAGTGCCTGCAAACAGGAAGGCCATCTTTTTGATACTAAGTCCAGCATCTTAGACAGGTAAGCAACTGGCCTTTCCCAGGGTCCCACCATTTAAGTTAGGACTCCTGAAGCAACATGCTGTTTTTCATCAATGAACAGGTTGAATGGGTGGGTCACATCTGGGACTCCTAAGGCTGGAGCTGAAGCTAAAGCCCTCTTGATCTGTTTCAGATCAAGAAACTGCTTCAGTTTCTTCTAAAGTCCAATTAATTATCTCTCTTTCTGTTGTGGGTTTTTTCAGCATATCATAGAGTGACCTTGCCTTTTCAGCAAATTCAGGTATCCATATCCTACAAAATCCAGCTGCTCCAAGGAATTCTCTAAGTTCCCTTTTGCAATCAGACTATGGAATGGAGCAGATGACTTCTTTTCTTTCTGGGCCTAAGCTCTAGATCCCCTGTTTAAAGTCAAATCCTAAATATCTGACTTTCTGTTTACAGATTTGAGCCTTTTTCCAAGAGACTTTATAGCCAGTGGCCAGCAGGTGGCAGAGGCAGGCTTTAGTTCCCTCCCAGCAAACTTTCTCTGTAGGGCTCCCTATGAGGATATTGTCAAAATATTGCAGAACCATGCACTTATGTTTTCGTGAGTGAACTGGCCTAGCCTGCTGCTAGAGCTTCCCCAATCAGTATGGGAGAATTCTTAAAACCCTGTGGAAGGCGAGTCCATGTAAGTTGTCCCTTTGCCCTGTGTTAGGGTCCCACCATTCAAATGCAAACAAAGGCTGGCTGACAGGGACTACTTGTAGGCAGAAGAATGCATCCTTTAAGTCCAAGCAGGTGAACCAGGCTGTATCGAGGGGAAGCAGGCTCAGGAGAGTGTATGGGTTTGGGACCGTGGGATGTAAAGTCACAGTGGCTGCATTTATGACAAGGAGATCCTGCACTGGGCAGAAATCACCATTTGGGTTCTTTACTGGGAGCAGGGGAGTGTTCCATGGTGACTGACAGTCTATTAGAATCTCTGCCTGCTTTAATCTGGAGGTGTGGGGCAGAATCCCAAGGAGAACTTCTTGTGATATCAGGTATTGTTTGACAGCAACAGGTGTGGCATTTGGTTTGAGTTCAATTATCAGAGAGGGATGGTTAATAGCTAGACTCAGGGGGGAGTCTTCTGCCCATACATCTGGAAATGTGGTTTTTAAAATCTCAGGATTATAGTCTCTGGGTGTTTCTGTTTGATGTAGTCACCATTCTTCTTTCTGGGGCACAGTCAAAGTCATTATCAAGCCTGGAGCCATGTGGGTTGCAACAGGAGGATTGCTGGCTGGTTCCAGGCCAGGCAAAGGAAATAGTTGCCCCCAGCTTTGAGAGCAGGTCCTGTCCCAAAAGAGGACTAGTGAATTCAGGAATGTACAGAAATTCATGTTTGACTAAATGTCCACCAATCTCACAGGTTTTGCTCTGGCAGAACTTTTTTTCGGTGGGGGTACCCGTGGAACCAACCACTTGGATCTTCTGGGAGGTTAAAGGAGCAATGGGCCAAGTTACCACAGAATGTTCTGCCCCACTGTCCACCATGAAAGTCCTTGGTTTTCCCCCAATTGTAGCAGTGACCATGGGCTCCCGGGGGCCTAGTCTAATAGAGCCCGGTCTGGCCTATTCATCATTGAAAAGCGAAAGCAGGTGGTCAGACTGTTTCAAGCTTGGTTCCTTGGGAACTTGTTGATCTTTTAGGCAGAGGGGACATTTGTTTTTCCAATGTCCCAGTTGCTTCTGTCGGGCACACTGGTTTGGAGGCAAGGCATAGGGATGGCTGCCTGTTTCAAATTGGAGACTCTGTGAAGCTTTGTTGTTGTCTTTGTTTTGGTAACAAGTCTGGTTCACCTAGGGTTTCTCTGAGGGCGGTTGTCCTGAAATCGCTGCCAAAAGAGCAGTCTGGTGGCATTTATGCTCTTGTTTTTCTTCTCTTTCCCAATTTATAAAAACATTCTGGGCTATCTGAAGCAGCCAGGAGGCATTCATGCTGGAAAACCCATCAATTTTCTGAATTCTCCTGCAGATGTCAGGAGTACACTGTGTCACAAAGACTGAATTTATCATCTGCTGATTTTTGGGAGCCTCAAATAGGGAATGGATTCAGTATGCTTCACATACTCTCTCATCAAATTTAGCAGGGCTCGCATTAGGTTCTTGGGTGACATCAGCAATCTTGGACATGTTAATAGGCTTTCTCCCTCCCTCCTTTATTCCTGCCAGAAGAGCCTCATGATACATTTTCAAAGCAGCAAGGCCCTCTCCAGTACTGAAGTCCCAGTCTGGACAGGTGGGAAGGAAGGTAGTGTTTACCCAAGAGATAGGATCAGCCACATTGTCTGGAATTCTAGCCTTTAGCCAGGTTTGTCCCCCTTCAAAAATATGAGTGTGCTCTTCTGTGCTGAAGAGGGTCAAGAGAATTTGTTGGCAATCTTCCCAGGTTGGCTGATGTGTCTGAAAGATCGAAATCAGGAGATCAGTCATGGCATGGGGCTTTTCTGAGTAGGAAGGAGGGTGATGCTTCCAGTCAAGGAGGTCAATGGAGCTGAAAGGCTGGTATTATAAGGCAGGTTGCTAATTTGGTCCGCTTTGAGCACCAGGATATCCTCTGAGAGGCATCTGGAGATGTGCCAAGCAGAGCCGGCAACAGATGGGGTTTGACTCAGGGGGCTCCTGAGGACTAGGCTGTGTTGGGAGTGGCTCAGGTGACAGAGGTGGAATGGGCTGTGTTGGGAGCAACACAGGCAGCAGAGATGAAACAGTCTGTGTTGGGAATGGCACAGATGGCAGAGACAAAACGGACAGTGTCGTGAGTGACACAGGAGGCAGAGAAAAACAGTCTGTGTTGGGAACAGCGTGGACAGCAGGGATGGAGCTGGGAGAGGTGCAGTTGACAGAGATGAAACAGTGGAGCTGGGAGAATGTCTGGTGGTGGACTTGCTGGTGTTGGGGTGGCGCCATTGGTGGCAGCGCCACAGGGGCGGGACCTGGGTGGATGGTGGGTAACTGACTGGGAGCTGCTACTGGGGTGGCAGTGGCCTCTGCAGATCTAGGTTGTCACCCATATATGGCAGCGGATGGTCCTCCTCAGCATTATCAGGCAGGATAGGATGAATGCTTTTAGCTGCTTGGGTCTTCATTTGTCTAGGGGATTTGGAAGTAGGCTGGTTTGTTTTCACTACTAAAAGAGTCCCTTTTTCCTGGGAGGCACAGACTCAGAGCCAAGGTGGCAGATTTTGGCATAAGTTCAGCCAGCAGTCAATATAGGGGAATTGTTCTGAATGGCTTTCTGGACTGGGCTCGGTGATTACGTTCCAAACCTGGTGGACAGTTTCTATGTTCAGAGTGCCCTCTGGTGACCAAGCAGGGCAGAGGTGTGGCCATTCAGTTTCACAGAAACTGCTGAGGTCTTTTGGCTTCAGGCATACTCTGTAGTCTTCCACAAAGCCTTTCTTGAAATTCTTCAGTGTACATTTCAGGGAGGTCATTTTACTCTGGCTTTTACCCATGTTTACTGGCTCCCTATGTGTATGCGAGCCCTTGAACGGAGTCACAACAGACAAAGGAAGGGGTGCCTTTCTGAGAGGGAAAGACTACACACTCATCAGCTACGGCTGCTCCCCTCCCCACAGGCCCACCCAGGCAGTAGACACGTGCATATAAACCCTACACCAGGTCAGACCCCCATTACAGAGGTTGAGTCACCTTTTAGCCCAATTAGACGAGACATGGAATTGAAGAAATCTGACCCATTTAGGCTCCACAGATCTGGGCCCCTGCGGGGGCATTCTCAATGGAACACAGATGGAATGACCTATTGCTGACATTGTCCATTACAGACACTCACTCAGTCATTCAGCAGGCATTCAGAGGTTGATACATTCCCGCCCCCAAACTCCGGGGCAAAATCTGACTGAATCCGAAACAGAAGCTGCCTGTTCTGACTGATGTAAGCTGCTAGCACAGGCTTTGGGGAGTGATTGGCTCCCCACTTCATCCTCAAAGGGGACAGAACAACCAACCTGAAACTGAAACTGACAGGCTAAACTGAGGGATGTCCCAGGGGTCCTACCTTGTCTGTGGGCCCGACCTTATTGCTTTCTGCATCCTCTTAGGGCCCAATGAGTTCTCTGCTGTCACGCAGGGGCTCCCACTCCTAGACAGCCGAGGAGACCCCAAGAAAAAAGACTGGATGGTGAGCCTTCTCATCCACAAATCAGAGAGTGAGTCCCTGCCACAATCAGCAGGCCGCTACCAGTGCCCAAAGTGGTCAGCTCGGTGTCTCCCGGACGAGCGTCCCAAAAATTTTGGAGAAAAATAAACAGGACCGAGCCAAATGGAAGATACTTAGCACCGAGGAACTTGGAAGGCAATCTTTATTAACACTGGTGGGCTGGGGGACCATGGAGTCCAAATCACCAACCTTGTCTTGGGATTAGTCACTTATATAGGTTGTCAGCAGTAAATACAAAAGGCTAATAACAGGATACTCTATAGTTGGCTACCTATTGTCTTGTCATACGTTGCTAGGCAGGTTTGGCTCAGGCAAGTTAATTGGGGGCTCTTTATCCTATAACAGGGAGGTCAAGGCTAGGGTGAGCAGGAAGAATCAATCACTGTCTTAGACTGAGCTGAGCTGTCTTGGAGTTATAACTCCTTAAAACCTTGGAATGGGTGAACACAAAAGGATGCACTTTGAGGTGCACTTACTCTCACATGCTGCAGCTGGCATTGAAATGCCAAGGCCAGCAGAGCTTTGCCACTTTCTAATTAAGGGAGCAGTCTGTGCCTGCCTTTTCTCATCTTTGAGTATAGTGGCAGACTTATAAGTTTTAAAAGTTGTAAGATTTTCTTTACATTTTCAGTCTCCCTGACACTGTGGAAAAGATACCTGTTTTATTTTGCAGATAGACATTTCCAATGAGAGGCTTTTTAAGTAGCATTGTCTATACATACTACAGTGATACCTCAGTTGTCGAATGGCTCCAAGCTCAAACTTTCTACTACTCAAAGAGCAAATTTTGAAGAAAGTCTGCTCAGTGTTTGTAACTTTGCTTGCTAGTTGAACTGAAAATCCGACTTGAAAAAAGCTTGTGCAGGCTGAGAGTGAGTCAGGCGTCACATCTCGCCATGGATGCAAAGGGCTGATGCTTCAGTCTAAGTGCTGCTTTCACCCAGGCAACATACAGTACATGTGTTAGTGCATCACAACATTCATCACTGTGCTTTTTGCACTTTATTCACACAAAATATCGTAACCATAGGTCCAAAGAAAGTTAGTGATACCAGCAGTGAAGCTAAGAGGAAAGCTGTGAGAATGATGATAAAATTAAAGAAAGAAATCATTGAGAAATTTGTTAAAGTCCTAGAAAAATGAATTTACAAGTGTAATTTATAAGAATTACACTTACAATGTAAGAATGAATTATTTGGTTTTCCATTATTTCTTATGCGAAAATACGTTCAGTTCAACTTTTCAGCGTTCGAACATAAGTTTGGAATGAATGGAGTTTGACGTCTGAGGTATCACTGTATAAGAACTGTGTGTGCCACCATCACTAACCATGTTAGGTTGTGCATTTCTTTGACGACATGTAGAACTTCAGTGCACAGATTCTTTGGCCTGTGTTTGGATATTCTGTTATGTGTTAGCTTAAAGACCTTGGCCAACTCAATTTCTGCATGGCAATCTTTTTTCTTTATAAGATGGAGAGCATGCTAATTATGCCCACTTCAAAGGTTGTGATCACCAGCCTTAAAGATGGCTCCCTGTCTCCTGGTACTTAACACCCTGTGGAGTCCTCCCATGCTGAGAGCAGCTCTGTGGAGAACTCGTCATGACAAACTGAGGTCTCCAGCTCACAGCCATGTTAGATGAGTGTTCTACATCAGCTAGGCATTCCACTAACTATAGCACTGGGAGAAACCCTAACTAGAGCTATAACTTACTATAATTTACTATAACCTTAGAAGAAACCCTAGACCAGAGCCACCAATTAAGCTAATCCAGACTTCCAACCTCAGAAACTGTGTAAGACATTATACGTTTATTCTGAAAAGATGCTAAATTATGTGGTGATGTGTTGAACAACAGAAAATGTAAACAAGAATTGATATAAAGCTGGCACCAAGTATGCATTATATAAATGAATGGTGTTGGAGTTCATCTTTGGATGATGGTGGGGCTGAGTCACTGAGTCCTGGAGGGGTGGCTGTCTTGCATCAACTACCCCATCCCTAAAATCAGAAAAGATGAGTAATAAACACAGTCACTCTGTAGAGTAAGCCTTCCTGCTCACACAACCTCACTGTGGCTGTAGTATTTCTTTGAGGCTCTGGTCAGGTCTGCTTCTTAGTAGGGTCCGGATCACACCTTGTCAGTGACGTCTGTCTGAGGAGATCATGACTGTTTGGGTTCAGCCTGCTAGAAAGTAAATAAGGCCAACAGAATATCAGGAGGAGGAACTCACACTATTAAGTGAGAAGGATAATATGTGTGTATATGAATATGGTGTGTGTGTGTGTTTGTCTTTGGTAATGAATACATTAAGTATTCAAGATTTTGTGACTAATTGCATAATTTAATTAGTACTCAGGGCAAAAGAATTTGAGAACCTATTAATAAAACAGCAAAAACATTTTAGAGTCAAATAAAACTCACAGTGTGTCCAATTGTGGGGAAGCTACTTAAGTTTTTGGTTAGGTTCCTTATTCCTTGTGTCTGCTTGCATGCACAAAAGCATTACTATTGTTTAATTAAATAACTCGGTCCTACTATATCATTACTTAGTGCCTTTGAGAAAATCATCTGGATGAAAGGCATGAGACAGCAACTTGACTAAACAACAACACTATTTTCATCATCATAATATTTTCAAAGTATATCTACATAGCATATATCAGTATCTTATTCTTTTTATGACTAATATTCAATTGGAGGGATATGCTACACTTTATCCTTCAGTGGATGGTGGAACATTGGGCTTTCCACCTTTTGGCGAGTGTGCAAAGTGCTGATACTAATATGTGACTACAAGTATTAGTTTGAGCACCAGTATTCTATTTCTTTGGGTGTATATCCGGAAGTGGAATTGTTGGGTCATATGTTAATGTCATGCTTACTTCCAGAAGAGCTGTCATACTGGGTTCCATAACCCTTGTGCCACTAGACTCTGTGTCAACTTCATTACATACCCCAATCAGCAATACATAAGAATTTCTATTTCTCCACATCCTTGTCACAACTTGTTTCTCATAACTGGTAGAACTGTGCTGCATTGAAGTTTTGATTTATACTTATTCTGGATTCAAAACCTTTACCAGACATTTCATTTCAGATACCTTCTCCCATTCTGTAGATTGTCATTTCGTTTTCATGACACAGTGATGTCATTTGAGGCATGAATGTTTCGATTTGTGTGTAGTTCAGTTTATGCATCTTTTATTTTTCTTGCCTACGGGTTTGGTCTAAGAATCCAGTGCCAACTCATGTGTCACAAAGATTTATACCTATGTATGTTTTTAAAACTTTGTTAGGTTCTTAACTCATTTTATGGGAATCTTTGTATATGGTATAATGCAGGAGTCCAACTTCATTCTTTTTCAGGTTTTTTTTTTTGTCCAAGCACTGTTTATTGTATGGTCTTTCCCCCATTTAATGGTCTAGGTACCCTTGTTGAGAATCAGCTGGGAATTATGTTAGGGTTTGCCTCTTGACTCTCAATTCTGGTCTATTGGTCTACCTGTCCATTCTTTTGCCAGTACTAAACTATCGTGATTACTTTGCAATCAAAGTAAGTTTTTAAGTCAAGAACTATGAGATCTGAAAGTTACTTTTAAATATTTTGGATATGTAGGGTTATTTGCAATTCCATATGAATGTGGGGATTGGATTTTATACTTCTACAAAATATGCTCTTGGAAATACTGACAGGAATCACGTGGACTCTGTAGATTAGTATGGGTAATACCACCACCTGAATAATATTCATTCTTCCAAACCATGAACACATGATATCTTTCCATGTATGTAGGTCTCCTTTAATTTCTTTCAGAAATGTTTGTAGTTTTAAGAGTGTAAGTCTTTCCTTTCCTTGGTTAAATTTATTCCTAGCTATTTTATTCTTTTATATACTATTGTAAATGAAAATTTCCTTAATTTCCTTTTCAAATGTTCATTGCGCATGTTTGGAGACAGTTTTTTTGGCTATTGACCCTATGCCTACAAACTTGATATACTGTTTATTAGCTCTGGTAGTTTTTCATGAATGTTCTACTTATAGAATCAGGGCATCTATGATAGATAAAAACTGACTTCTTCCTTTCAAATTTGGATGTTGTTTCTTTTTCTTGTCTTAATATTCTAGATATAACTTCTAATACTATGTTGAATAGAAATGGTAAAATAGGTTGACTTGTCTTAGGTTAAAACTTTCAGTCTTTCACTATTGAATATGAATTAGCTGGGTTTTCCATAAATGCCCTTTACTATCTGGATGAAGTTCCTATTTCTAATTTCCTGAATTTTTTTTTATCATGAAGCAATGACTACTCTTACCTTTGCTACAATCATACAAGCTACATTTAGTGCTCCTAACCTTTGCAAACATGAGAAACTTTTGACATAAAGGACGAGAACTTTTGTTCCTATGTCCCATTACTTTCCTCCCTCCTTAGATTCTGAATAAGCCAAGTAGGTATATTCAAGGACATGCACAACACGTTATTTTAGAAAGAAGCATGCACTTTACCGATGATGTTCATGAGTCTAGATGAAAGCAAATTGAAGATACATGGTAAAGCCATGGGATATCATGGTTTCTTAAAGCCCACGATCATATACAAGAAGAACATAAATTAAAGCTTTCTTCCTGCTTTCACATTTATCATTAAAATAGAACTGTAGTTATTTCCAGTATGTTTCAAAACAAATGTATATTTATGTCTATAATTTAATTTTTAAAATGGTTGTTTAATAAATTGCTGTTACTGTAAATTTTAAAAGGAATACTCAACCCAACATATATACTGTAATTGTAGTATCCTTAGAGGAGATAAGTAGGCAATTCACATGCACATATTTGTTATCTTTAGTTAGATTTGTAGTTATTCTTTAAAAATTAACTGGGTGTCACAAGTGCCACATATGTGTAGTCCCTTGTGAGGCTGAGACAGGAGGATCGCTTCGAGATTCAGGTCTGTCTGGGCTACACAGAAGTTCAAGTCCAGCTTGAACTACATAGAACGCTCTGTGTAAAAAAAAAAGATATTTATGAGGTCAATTACATGCATTCAATGCACACTATTACAAATACTATGTACCATAAGTGAGGGCTTGCTGTCACATGGCTAGCCAGTAAAATATGACACTTAAACTAATGTGTGGATAAGATATGGTGAAGTTATTCTTTAAATACTTATTACCAAATAAATTTCAGACTTACATAATAGTTGCAAAATAATAGAAAAATCCCCATATGTCCCGTGGCCAATTTTTCCAAGTGTTAGTATTTTACCACATTTATAGTCACTTTGCCATGCACTCTGTCTCTGTCTCTCTTTCTGTATATATATTTATCTTTCTTAATTGAGAGTAAGTGACAGATATGATACCTTTTTACCCATAAATACTTTATTGTGCATTCCAAACAACACACTTGCTTGCATTATCACAGTACTATTAGCAAGATCAAGAAACTAAAAAGACTTTATTCGTATCTTGCTGATTACCCCAACAATGTCCTGTATAGCACAAAGAGAAAATAAAAATAAAATATAGTCCAGGACCCAATCCAGGATTGGGTTGTTTAGTTTGTCACCCAGTATCTCTCATACAATGCTGATGTCTTTGATTCTTCTTATTCTTCTTTTGTTCTCTCTCCAGTGCTGAAATGACACATTCTTAGATTTGGAATGGTATTTTCTAATTTAATTATTCTTCTCTACAAATGCCCTATACTTGCTTTATAAAAGCTATTCCATACAGGACTATTTTATATAGAAGGACTTCATAATGATTATTTTTATGCATAGCAATATCTTAACTCAAGATAAAAGAATGACCAAAAAATGTATACTAAACAAGTATCTATCATAATTTAAAACCTTAAATGGGTGGCACTCTTTTAAAATACTATTTCCATATTAAATAATTCTTTGCAGGAGTGTTTTTTTTTTTTTAATATGCAGGTACCAGGAGTCGAACACAGGACCTCACGCTTGCCAGGCAGGCGCTTATGCCGCTGAGCTATATCACCAGCCCCATGCAGGAGTGTTTTTTAAAGAAATAATATTTAAATTAAATTAAAACTTAATCAAGTCTTTCTTCCCCTAGTATAAAATAGTTGCTTATTCATGATATAAAATAATTGGTTATACAACTGCTTCTGCCGCAAAAGTTTTAATAAAGTTGAAGATTGTTTTCATTAAACCACCTCTTAGCCTTCATTTTCTCATTTTATACTGAATACAACAGTGATGATCAAATCTTCATTTGCTATGAAAATTGCTATCTTTTATTGATGTGGTTTCTTACCTTAATATATTGATCTCTAGAAGTAATCAATACTTGAGATATGATTCAACAATTTAAGGATTTAATTTTAGTAAGACAGTCGATAACTACCACCTTGGAATGATCACTTCAGCCCCCTTCCAGTAATGAAGTACTACTTCTCAGCTGCCACCCACGGCAAACAAAATATGTCAGTGGCAACTGTCAGTAGAGGTCCAACCTGAACTCCGTCACTTCCCCAAACACAGACAATTCAACATCAGAAATGGATTATTTGGGCTGTTAGGCCACTTAAAGAGTAGAACAGTTCCTTCCTTGGCCTTTCTTCCTACATGTTATGAGGATTCAGAATGTCAGTGTTCCAAACACAATAGACTCTCAACAATTATCAGTTATTTTCTTTCTTCTGCTGTTCTTAAATGACACGTTGTATCACCTAAAATATGGTATAATAATTTAAGCTTTCCAGTCAGAAGACACACACATTCCAGCTATCAGTGGTGCATAATAATTTTGTGTGTGGTATACATATTAGCATACAGCACAACTTTGGCTCTAAACACATTACAAATGAGAAATTTTCCACTGTCTGTGCTATCAATACTTTTAGTGACGAACAAAGCCAAGCCTCCATTGTCCTATTACTTTTTTTGTTTGTTTTTCGTGGGTACCGGGGGGTCGACCTCAGGACCTCGTGCGCCAGCAGGCGCCCGTGCCGCTGAGCGATATCACCGGCCCCTTTTTCGTATGTGGGTTCCGGGAGTCGAACTCGGGCCCTCGCATTTGCCGGGCAGGCGCTTAAGCCGCTCAGCCATCTCACCGGTCCTGCCCTATTACTTTTTAAAACCTGAAAATACATCATGGAAATTATTAAAAATCTGGAACTAATTTCACTTGTATACTTAGTAAAACTAGAAGAAAGTGAAATATTAAAATAGCTGTCCAACTGATTTAATTATTGTAGTCATGGGCTCTGAAAGACTCTTCAGTAAATGAAAGCGAGTCAGTCAATATTTCAGTTCTTTATTATATTCTGTCCTAGGCAACAAATAATTAGTAGGTTAAGTAAATATGAAGTAAACGAGGGTCATCATTTCCATTACACAGAGGCTCCCAAATTTTGGAGGTGAGACAATCTTGTTAATCTACGATTCTTACTGTGACTGAGAACTGCCAGTCTCTGGAATAATTAATCAAGCCAATTTGGTATCCATACTGTTTATAAGAACCCTGAAAGAAACAGAAACTGTGTTTTACTTGGTGATGCAGGATGTATATTTTTTAGTGTCCAAAGATAAGCATGATTAAATGCCCTCTATCCTGGCCTTTCCTGCAAGAGTAGGTGAAAGTATTGAATACGTAGTTTGTATACTACCTGCAAAGCATACTCTACAGTGCATGCCTTATATAACCTTTAAATCCAAATTTGGCTGGGAAAAATATTTGCACAATATCCCATTTTTGAGATTATGTAGTGTGTAGAACCATATTAAAATGTGTAGAACTTATGTTTAAAATGAGATAAATATTTGCTTAAACTTCACAAATCAATTCAGTGGTTATTTTGGTTATCTGCACAATTAGAAGAAGTGAGCTTACCAGCAATTATAAATTATTCATGTATAAGCACATAATACTCTATACTCAACCATATAGAGAAGTTTCTCTATTTGTATTTATATTTACAATGACCATATATAGAAGTTTCTCTATTTGTATTTATATTTACAAAATGTTTGTGTTCATAAGGTTGTTCTGATAATATTCAATAGGCAATTATGATGCCTGTAGAATGTTCACATGAGAATTAATAAAGCACACATAGTGATATAGAGCCATCTACTGAAAACACATGGATCTGATGCTTGGTGAGGGTATGGATGGGGCACTTGGAGTTTTCCTCTAATTGACCATATTCCGTTTGGGAACAGGCAGTATTTGTGAGTCAGTTTTAAAACATATCAATTGCTGAGGGTCCATGAGTCTTACATTTTTTATTTTATAATGCCCATCATGTACTAAGCACACAGATCACCCTAAAACTTAGGATAGTGTTCATTTTCTTTTAAAAAAAATTAATTCTAATGTCATTTATTTTAGGGTTAGGGTTTAGGATTAGGGTTGGGCATTTGATGAGGGTTCATGTGATACAGTACAGATAAAAATTTTAATTTTGGTGACAACTAGAAAAATACAGCAGTTGATCATATTTATGATATGGACATTGTAATGGTTGATACATTGTTTCAACTTGAGAAGTTTAGAAGGTTAATTGACTCAGCAGGGGGCCGGAGTCCTCACTTTGTCAACATCCTGAGCCTGTGCAAGAGGAGGGCACAGAGATGGTGTGAGTGCTACGCCCGCCCTAGGGCGGGTAGCCTGCATACAATATAAGGGAGGAAAAGAGGCTTGCTTTCCCCCTCTTTTGCTCTAGTTGCTTTTGCTGTCTTCTGCCACCTTGAACTACTGCCCTTCACCACACCACCCTGCCTTAGAGTCAGCTGATTATGGACTGAAACCTCCACAAACTGTGAGCTAAATAAACCTTTCCTTCCTTAATTTTGGGCATCAGGTATCTTGTCTCAGCAACTAGAGAAAAATAACCAAGAGAGACATCTAGAGCCATTATATAATAAAGTCAGTTGGATAGCTCTCTGCGGTATCCAGGTATCTGTGGTGTGGGATAGCTCTCTCTCCCCTCTCCTTTCCTCTCCTGATACCGGGGATTGAATCTAGGACCTTCTCATTGAGCTATATCCCCAGCTCTTCTAAAATTATTTTTTATTTTGAGGCAGAATCTCAAATGAAGTCGTTAAATTTTCCAGACTAGGCTCGACTTTGCAATCCTCCTACTCAGCCCCTAAGAGAGCTGAGATTACAGGTGTATGGAACCATGCCCGGCCTTAGTGCACTTTTTAACTACAGAAAAGAGGAGTATAAAAAATAATGTAATGGTTTTTGTTGGACATAATAAGAGTTACTGTATCTTTTTGATTTATGAAACTGGGTTTGTGAATGTCCCCATTAGCACCATGTGCTTTTAACCTCTTGGTACACTGCAAAGCAAAAATAGGATTTCAGTGATTGTACATTTTTTATATTCTAAACTTCTAAAACTTCTTCAGTTTGTTAGTTGGTCTCATCCAACCTCCACTGCTCTGAAGACTGGCAGCACGTTTTCCCTTCCTATCTGCCTTGCTAACCATATGCACGTTGCATTAATCGTCACTGCTAAACTTCCTGCACACAATCTAATAAAATAGAAAGCACTCTCTTTGTGGATCTTCCATTCTATATAGAAACTTTCTTGAAAGTAGAATTCCTGTAATAGCCAGGAAGACATCTTCTGAGAAGCACACCCAGACAGCTCCTAAGGGTCTCCTATTACGTTTAGAATGAAACCTACATAATTTTCCATCCACCAGTCCTGGGTAGTTTGTCCTTTCCTTATTTGTCCCTCTTCTTTTTTTCCTCCAAAACCACTGTGGTTACATTGACCCCAGTCAATTCCAAGAATAAGCCAAACTCCTTCCTGTCACAGGACTTTTGCAGGCAAAAGTTCCCCTGCCTGGAATACCTTTCTCAGCACATTCTACACAGCTAGAGCCTTGTCAGGTTTTGTCTCAAGTGTTTTAAATGTCACATAGATAGGTATATGTATATGTATATGTATATGCATACACATGTATACATGCATACACCTAAATAGGTGTGTGTTCTCTTGCTTTTTCTTTCTTGGCTCTGTGATCGGTTCTCCTCTTGGCCTGTATTGCAATCAGCAATTACCATTTGTCTTGTGTGTTTCGTTTTCTTTGTCTTCCCCCAGTAGAACACAGCTCTATGACGGTAAGAAATTTTGGTATATATTTTGCTCATCAATGTTTCTTCAAGTACAGTCCCTAGAGTCCCTTTAGCATCTACTACACATTTAACGAATAAATACACATAAAAATAAATATTTAACATGTGTTAAGTAGTACAACCTGAAGCTAAATGGCATTAAATAGACTTGATTTTTAACCTCGTCTTCAGCATCAGCCAGGTATGAGATTGGGGGTTCTGTCCGACTCACTTTCCACATCCCTAAGATAGAGAAAGCAAAACTTGGCTCTTGTTTCTCGGAAGGCTTTCGTGAGGTCAAATTGAGATAATGGATGGAGGCCTGTTAAAGTTTTTAAACATTACCCGAATACAGGAGAAAGTCACAATTCCATCTAAATGAGGAAAAGACTCGGGTACAGTAAGAGAACTTGGAAAAGTTTCAGCATATTTTATGTTAGGAAACATGGCACCTGTTTTTCTAACCCAAAGGAGGAACTGAAAAGAAAACATGGAACTGAAATGAAAACATGGAAAGAGAACCCCAAACCATGGAAAAGATGGTTGCAGCGTTTGAAACCTGCGAGCTACATTTTGGGGTCCCCTGGTATAAGGGACGGATGGACTTTGCTCCACTGTGAGCGAAACTGAGATGGCTGAACTCCCTTTAAACAGAGGTGGGACGGATATGAAGTACCGCTGTCACAGCTAAAATGAGAAAAGGGGAAACCAAGGCCACCTTAGGTATCTGCTGCCAGTCTCTCCCTTCTGTCACAATCCTCCAGATCTGATCTCCAGACGCCGCGGGTAATTAATTAGCTCTACGTGCAGCCCCTGCACCCACCCGGATGAGAATGGGGAGATGGCCAGAGAACTAGGAATAACCGACGTTGCAGCGATGCTACCCTGAAAAGCGACGCACAGTACCACCCGGAGCTGCTCGATTTGTTTATCGATGAGCAGCCTCCCGGGATCCCAGATGTAGGTCATCCGAAGCGCCGTAGGCCCGGACGCCCGCCGTCCCGACGCTCCCGGCCTCGGTGCCTGCCGATCCTGCACCGCGGAGCGCGCGAGGAAGGGGACACCTGTGCCTGTGCCGGGAGAAGTCCACGCATCTGCAACTGCACCTGCACCCGCACCCGCGCCCGCGAGACCTCCCGCGCGTCCCCACCCGGGGCTCGCCACTTAGCCCCTCTCTGCCAGCGGGCGCCTCTCGGGTGAGCTGTGCATTTCCCGCGTCCTGCACCCTCCGCCCCGCGCAGCCCGCGCCGAGGTTCTGCAGAACTGGGCATGCCTAACAACCAGGGCCGACCGGGCTGCCAGGAGAAAGCGAGGCACCTTCCGAGAACCCCTCCCCGCTGCAGCGGCCTCCTGCCAGTCAGGCGATGCGACGTGCGCACGGACCAATGAGAGCCCGCAGCCTTCGCATGTGCCCCGCCCCCGAAGGCGCCCACCAATGGGCGCACCGCGGGGGTGTGCCGCGCCCTGGCCCGCCTCTCCAGTTAAGGCCGCCGCGCGAGGCGGGCTGCGCGAGCAGGCGAGGGCCGACGGCGGGGACGGGCGTGGGCGCGGGCCGCGCAGCCGACGGCGGGGACGGGCGTGGGCGCGGGCGCGGGCGGGCCGCGGGGCACGCGCAGGCCTCGCGCGGGGGCGGAGCCGGCACTCGCTGCCCGCCGCCTGCGTCCCGAGCGCGCAGCCTCGCGCTGCCGCCCTCCCCGGGGACGGTCGGAGCGCGCGATGGCTGAGGAGAAATACCTGCCCGAGCTGATGGCCGAGAAGGACAGCCTGGACCCCTCGTTCGTGCACGCCTCGCGCCTGCTGGCCGAAGGTAGGCGCCCAGTCGGGGCCCGGCCGGCCGCCCCGCGTCCCGGGGCGGGGGCTGCGACCTGTGGGACCGCGACGGCGGCGGCGGTCCCTGCGCGCGGGCGGGGCGCGATCTCGGCCCGCACCGAGGTGTCACGCGGCGCCGTGCGCGGGGCTGTGGCGGGCCGGGCCGGCGGGGCAGCGCGCGGGGTCCCCCGACCCTCCGCCGCCGCGGGCGCTGCCCGGCGCGCGCCCCTGTCCCTGCGAGGCGGGCGAGCCCGGCGCCGGGGCTGGAGGCTCGCCGTGCGCTGCTCGGAAGGTTGTTGGAAAAAGGCAGCGCACACGCACAAACTTCTGTGTGGCGCACACAGGCACGGAACCACGCCACGCAGGTCGGAATAATGCCCTCCCCGCCGGATACGGCAGCGGGAGCGGTCTGCGCACACCTTTTAGGTACAACTGCAGACGTTTGGGATGAATGCTTCATTAATAATGAATTGCTCCATCATCAATTTGGCCACAGTGCAGTTTCGTAGCTTGGGTTGTTAGGGACGTACCCACAACAGAACCCAGAGTGGCAACTTCTTCTACGCTGGCTCCTCAGCATTAAAATAATTTCTTGAGACCTAGCTGTACATGGAAGGAAAAGATTCTGGTCTTGCGTATAGATTCTGGTCTATAGACATTAGTTTTATTTTGGCATTTTATTGATGGAGTGTTATTTATAATTTGCCTGCTAAACAGGAAAATAGAATGTGGAACATGAGAAAGGACTAAACTGTTTTCAAGAAAAAAGGCTGCTTTTGTAAATTGGGGAGTAAAATGCAATTATGCATACTACACTCAGAAAGGAAATAAATAGAAATCAAAGTGGAAAACTAGGGTCAATTGAAAAAAATTCACCTACTTTTAAAGAAAAGACAAAAACATAAAATGACAATTGAAAAACAATGAGTTACTTGTTAAAATTGTTCAAAATGACTAAAAATGCAGTTATCTTCTCAAATAGTTTACTTCAATATATTTTTTCAGAAGTGCCTTCATTTGGCATTACAATGCTTTTGAAGTGAAAAAAGTTACAAATTGATTATTTTCTCTGACCTTCTAATTAGAGTTCTCTTTGGGACAGCTGACTCCACGATTAATTCATCAGTCATTAATGGGAGTTATTTTACTTGAAAACTGCCAAACAGGATGCATATGAGAAGCTGTTAAGAAAGTGAATTGCACTGGTTAAAACCGTCGGAGAAGGCTGCACCTGGCTCCCTGACATTTTATCTTTCCCAGGAACTTGATTTCTTGATACAGTACTTCGAAAGGTGTTCTCATGTACCTTGTAATTTAATTTTTTCCCAGCAGGGGGAAGCATATTCTGCTTTTGTAAAGAATTAGGAGAAAATCTCCAAAATAGAGAAAAAGGCATCTAAGTAAGAAACAAAGAAAATGCCCACATTTCAGCGAAATCATAAAGGGAGGAGGTGATGCTAATAATCTTAGAGTACATAAAGACTCGTACAAAAAAGATGCACAGCCTTTCAATTACATCTTTAATGGTACTTGGGGCTCATTGTATATGCTTATTAAAGAGTGTAAAGTGAGTATTCTTTAGGAGCTCAGAGAATTTTAGTGTATATTTTATATTACAGAGCTTTCATTATCTTCCCAAAGGACATTTGCCAAGATCTCTAGCTTTCATCTCAGATCTCTACAGAAGAGTATTGTGGAGAGGATTTTATTTTTCTTACCTGGAAATCCACCGATGGAAGGCAGTGCCTATAAATAACCCTGACATAGATATTCATTTGGAAGGAAGGCGCGCTCTGAAGTGCGTTTCAGTCAGGGCTGTACAGACAGCCTCAAGACTGAGTAATAAGAATGATTCACAAGATTCAGTTCTTCGGAATGATTTTCCAGACCCTGAAACACTGCAAGGGCAGTGGTATAAACCAGTGTGCTTTCACCGTGATTGATTTTTGCCTTTTGATTGGTGATAGACGCAAATCAGTGCTCAGTTTCAACTGTTTCATTTCGTATTGAAAGCTCTGGAGTAAAAAGTACTAGTTTATTGGCTATTCGTTATTTTCGTTGTATTTTCCTTCATTTCATTTGTTTCTTGTGTGTTTTTAATAGGGATGTTTCTGAGAAAAATATTGAAACAAAACATTTTATGTATTTGATTGTTACTTAGACACGATCTTGGATAGTATGATTTGAAGAGTGTTTATGCTTGATAAGCTAAAGTAACTCCCCTTTGTAATTATAATGCTACTTATTCATTTGTTATAGTAGGTGTTTTTGAATATGATGAAATACCAAACTCAGCGTGTTTCCTGAAGTTCTTTCTACTCAGCTTCTGAATTTGCTTGCCAGATGAAATTACATGAGGTTATTTATATCTGTGCTGCTTCTGGGAAATGCATTAAACTGTGAATCTAGATACCTGGATTTTAATTCCACTTTTACCTAAACTGGATTTTCGTAAGCTTCCATTCCTTGGGCCCGGTTTCCTTGTCTCTCAAATTAAGGAATTGGTCTGGATGATCTGTATGTTTCCTTGCAATTGGAATTAAGTTCCAGACCGAAGAATGAGGTTTGTGTATTGTGAACACAGAAATCAGTGGCTTCATATTTTTGGAACTTTTTTCATTCCTTTGTAGTTTAATGGTTAATAATACATTTATTGCAGTATGATGTAATTTCAGGCATATACATTACTTTGGGTATTGGGGACAGACTTGTTTTTAAGTCTCCTGAACTGTTATCAAGGGTTGGTGCCAGAAATGTATATTCTTGGAAGTATTCTTATTTGCAATTAAGCATAACTGCTGACAGACATAGATCTGTTCAGATTTATAGATTCAATTATGTTGATTCTGTGCTTTCAGGAATATAGTATTAATAAATTCTTGTGCAGTTGGAAGTGTTTCCTAGCCTGAATTCTTCACAAACATTATTTATCACTGTTTTAGTTAACTCATGGTTTAGTGAAATCAGATAAGTTCCAAATATTCCAAAAGTTCAAGTACTGTAAGAAATACTCTAGGTACTCAGATTTTGGTGAAACACTTCCGCCATCCTCCACGATTGGCCTTCAGTTATACAGATATAATGTATATGAGCTCTTAACACAAGGACAACAGAGATTAAAATTTATTACAAATAATGACTTGTACTGCCTTAACTACATTTAAATTCTCAGTAAGGATCATTTTAAAATTGTGCTTGTGTTCCTTAAGTATTTTCTACAGAGTTCGACACATTCTTAAAATTGGAGAATTTGCTAATATGTCTAAAACTACCTTCTGATAAAAAATGGTATTTACATGCCTCTAAAAGTTAACTTTTCTCTTGATGAGTTTAATATTTTTTTCTGCCAGTAGATTCAAGACAACCCTATTTATATTCCTTAAATACAAAACAAACATGGGCAAAAATTAAATTCCAGTTATCTTTGATTTGTAATTAAAACAAATTTATGGTATAGTGGGGAAATTCTATTTTAGCAAGTAAAACACTTAGGATTGAGTATCACCACTTCTGCCTTCTGTGAAATACAGGATATGTTATTTTTCTTCCTCTGTGAAACTTAGTTTTTTAATCTGTAAAACAAGAAATATATTACTTTTCAGGCAGCCTTCTTTTAAGGGTAAAAAATTCTGTTTGTGATAAGTGGTATTTTATACAAACATAACATAAATATATCTAGAAATTATACAAATACAAAATAATGCTTTTTAGATGTTTTTGTTAACTAATTTCACTGTAGCCTTGACCTCATTTTGAAGCTAGCTTTTGTAATAGGAAAATATGTATTGTTTTACTGTTCGAATGACTGCTGAATGAAATTCGAACTCAGAACCAAAATAAACTATTTGTGAAGATTATTCAGTGAGGGTTTTAAGATACCATGTTTCCTTAATCGGTGGCCGTCTGCCTGTGTATACCTCAAGCTTGTGTAAGCCTGGTCCTTTCCCTCTTCAGGGAAAAGACCAGCCCTTCTCTTAAATCTACATGTCCCTCACTATCAGAAAGTGATTTCACCTTCTGTTGTACTGAGGGAAATGCGTGTTCTCCTCTGGTGTTCCTCGGCCTTCTTTCACCTGAAGGCTTCCATGCTAGCTGCACTGTCTTTGGTGTCCATGTCTTTGGTGTCCATGTCCTTCATGCAGTCTGTAGGCGTTTCCCTTCTTCAGGTCTCCAGCATCTTCCTCCCTATTCTTTTTTTTTTTTTTTTTGTGGGTACTGGGGGTCGACCTCAGGACCTTGTGCGTCAGCAGGTGCCTGTGCCGCTGAGCGATATCACCGGCCCTTTTTTCATTTGTGGGTTCCGGGAGTTGAACTTAGGACCTCACGCTTGCCAGGCAGGCGCTTATGCCGCTGAGCCATCTCACTGGCCCCCTTCCTCCCTATTCTTGTGGCAGCCTCTCGACAGGATCCAGCCTAACTACCTTTAACAAATAGAATGCAAAAGCGATCAAATTAATCTTTCTTGACAAAGCCTCCCTCATTTCCTTCAATCTTCTGATGATATTAGTTGACACGGGCTGCCTCACTTTGTAATTTACCTCCTTAAAAATCTTCTGTCTTTACCACTGTCCCGAAACTGGTGACCCTCGTGACAGAATCATCTCCCAGTTACCAAACTTAAACAGTTTTCTAACTTCTCATAATGGCTCCTAGGTTGTACCTCCTGCTTCAGGTCTTTTTCCAATTTCTTTCCATCCCTTGGGTTTCTAAGCACTGGACACAACTGGTTTTACTTTCTTCTCTGACCACCCCCCGCCCCTCTTTTCTCCACATGAACACACACATTGATTTCAGAGGGATTCATTCACAGTTACAGTCTGACCACGTCCCATTTTTAGTAATTCTCAACTCTTGCACAGTGTAGTCCAGACTCCTTGACTTACAGCCTGCCCACCGCTCTGGACTCATCTCCTGACCCTTTCTGCTTAGCTTAACTCAGATATGGCATGGCGTTTACAGTTCCCTCCCTACACCCTCCTCACCCTCACCTATCCACACAAAGCTGGACATGGTTTCTTACCGCCAGTCCTCATGAACAGTGGTGGATCACTGTCCAGGTTACCATCATTTTGTAATTACCAGGTTGTGTCTGCCTCTCTTCCTAGACAGTGTCTCGTGTGAGGAGGAGTCAAGCCTTCCTCACCGTTGTATCGGCAGAGCCTGTCTCAGCCACACCTGACAGGCTTTTTCTCTGTCAGACTCCCCGGCCTCCTTTGACCTCTCTGCCTCCTCTTCTCATCTGACTTAACACTCAGGCTCCTCTGCTGTTCTCTCCATGGAGGATGTTGGGCAGGTTGTGATTTTCACAATGGCTTCCTCTTCTCGTTCATTAGTTATTAAGTGAAGGTCTCATGTTCTTCGTGACCTTTGTATTGCTGTGTTGCAATGTGCATTTCTCCTTGATCTCGTCTGTCTGCCTGTAAGCTTGAGGGTCAGAACTGTGACTTCTGTCTCTGGATCCTTAATGCCTGCCTTCATCCTCTTGTGTGGAAGGCTGTAAGTTTTTATTAAGCAAATCGTGTCAACCTTGTATCTTTCCTTTCTCCTTCTATGTATTTAGAAGATATCTCCAGAAATAAAATTTCAGGAATTCTGTCTGCATTTACTTCAGTCGTATTTTATTATTGCTTAATTTAAAACCACAGGGAACCACTTTGAAGGTCTCCATTTTTTTTCCTAGAATAAAATTATTGTAATTATTAATGTATTTTAATTATACAAACTAATGGGATTTGCTATGATATTTTCATCCATTCATTTTTAAACATATTTTGAAATAGTCACACATTCGTAGAATCTGCGAAGAAGGTACAGAGGGATACTATTGTACTTTCATATCTTGGGTCACTATAGTTTGATATCCAAGTTGAGGAAGTGACATTTATATACTGTGTGCATACAGTTTTACGGTATGTGTAGATGTATGTGACAGCTACCACCATCAACACACAAAAACTATTCTAACACCAGAAAGATCTTTGTCTTTTAAAACAACCTCTGTCTATAATAACCATTATTTGCAAACATTTCAGATATCTTATTTGCCTGTTATGGTTTAGATCTAAAATGTACCCCAAAGCCTCATGTGTCACATGTGATGCTTGTGGAAGGCTGTTGAATCAAGGGGACACTATACTCATGAATAGATTCATTCATTGATGAGTTTGTAGCTGAATATGCTGTTAGGAGGTAGGGCCTAGTTCAGTGATGGCAAACCTTTAAAGCTTTCAATGATATAAGCAGCCTATTGTGGCATGTGTGCCATAGATTTGCCACCACTGGCCCGTTGGTAAAGGCTGGTCACTAGGGCATTACATAGAAGGGTATATTCTTGTCTTCAGTGCCTCTTTTACTCTCCCTCTTTCTCCTTTCTGGGTGCCACAGATTGAGTATCTTTCCTCTGCCGTTCTCTTTTGCCATGCCATTTCTGCCATGGAGCTAGTTGACCATGGACCGAACTCTCTGAAACTGTAAGCCAAAATAAACCTGTCCTCCTCTAAGTTTTTGGTGTCAGGTATTTTGTCTCAGGGACAATCAAATGACTAATACAAAATCCTACACCCTTTTCCTTTCCTTCTTGGATGACAGTGATCGATCTTTTGCTGTACTCTGACAGATCCTTAAGAATCTGACCATTTATTTCTTTGTTGTTCAGATTGGGATTTCTGTTGTTATATTTTAAATTGATTGATTCTTTTGACTGTCTTCTTCTGCTCAGTTTATCCAATATAAAATCTTAAGATATAATTAATCATATTTTTAAATTCTAAAATTTCCTTCAGTCTTCTTCAGATCTTGTACTTATTTGCTAAGATTGTTTTGTCACTTGTTTCAAGCATGATCCTCATTCCTTATGAAGCACTTCTGTGATGATCATATAAAATCCTTATCAAATAAATAATCCCAATGTTTGTTGGCATCTTTTGATTGCCTTTTCTCATTCAAATCAAGGTTTTCCTGATTCTTGGTATATGACGTGTTTTTCACTTGTATCTTGGACATTTTCAGGATTATGACACTACATATTATTTAGCATTATCTTTTAGCAAACTTCTCATGACACTATTCCTTAAGGTGGGTCACCATCTTCATATTTCCAGGTGGAGGTGAAAATGTATGCTCCCTACTAAGCATCCATTGACATTTCTCTGGCTTGGAGGTAGAACACCACTTACTCCTGTTCCCTGTGTGCCTCCTGAGAGCACTGAGAAGGGTGGGGTCATCTCGTGCCTACTGGATTATGGTGTAGGTTCCCGCAGGGATGTGGCCTTTTTTGATGTTACCTGGCTTGGAGGCAGAGGGTGCCTTGTTGCTATTCTTTTGAGGTCTTGTTATGTAGTGCAGGCTGGTGTTGAACTCACTATGTAGCCCAGGCTGGCCTCAAACTCATGGAGAGCCTCCTGCCTCAGCCTCCTGTGTGCTGGGATTACAGGTGTGTGCCACCATGCCCGGGTTGTTGCTACTCTTGAAAGTGACAATTTAGGATCTGCTTGTGGCCTTCATTGACACTAGGAGATCTCCTCACTGGTGGGTAGAAATGAGGTCTCAGTCCCCCAGTCAGTCTTCCTCGATACCACTTAGAGGAGGCAAGTGTCTGCTTACCTCAAGGTGAGACTGGAAATCTAGGTTCTCTGCTTAACCCCTTTTGATAGGGGTGAGCATGAAACAGTGGTTTGTATTTTTTTTTTTTTCCAGTACTGGGGGTTGAATTTCACTCTAAGCTACATCTAAGCTACATCCCCAGCCCTTTAAAAAATGTTCTTTAAGATTTTGAGGCAGGGTCTCTCTAGTGACTGAGTAACCGAGGTTGAGCTGGGACGTGTGATCTGCCCCCAGAGTGCCGTGGTTATGGGTGCGTGCCAGCACACTTGGTGAAGGAGTAGCTTCTGTTTCTTTGTCTGGAGAAGGGTGGTTGCTGCCTTACAGTTTTCTGTCTGGTTAGGTTTTCCTTTTTCTAGTTGTTCGGCTCTAAGAGCAGGTGTGCGTATGCATGCTTGTGTGTTCTGCTTCTGTTAATTTTTCTGGGTTACCAGCTTTTATAGCATCAGTCTAGTATTTGTGAGGCACACAGAAAATTTAGAGAAACCACTGGTGTGTCATTTCTGGGTCTGGGTCTGGATCTGGATCTGTTGCCTCTTTTCCACCTTCCAGAAAGACTTTGTTTGGACAACATGTAACATCCAGTTCCTATTCATTTGTGTGTTTCAACTTTTTAATTTTATAAAAAATTTAATGAATATATTTGGCCATATACATTAATATTTTATTAACTGGTAACATATGAATGGCCATGATGACCAAGATAAGTTGGTATCGATAACGGCCATAATATTTTTGTCTTTATCTCTTTTCAGCATTTTTTTGTGGAAGGGTACGTAGGAGTGGAAACAAAAGTTATCATTATTTTCAGTTTCTCTTTGGTATACAGTCCGGTTGGAAGCTCTTTGTTTTCACAGCAAATATTTAAGTAAAGGACAAATTTATAGGTAGTTTTTGGAAACTCTTAGAAAACCTGTGCAGTGTCATCAGCTTGCCTTTATGCATTATTGTTTGAAAACTAGATTTGATGTCTCCTTTCTTGGTCTGTGTAGATTGTTAGAAATGTATATTAATTGGAATTATATTCTAACAGCTATTTGGTTGTTGAAACTATAAGGAGTATAAAACTTAAATATATTCATAGATTGACTATAACCCTTTCTCTCAGAAAATAGTGAATTCCGATAAAATAAAAAGTGATATAGAAAGTGTTAGATAAAATAAAAATGATACAGAAATATTTTTTAAAAAACTGAATGGTAGTTAGCTCCCAAACACTAAGCTTAGCAAATATTCACATATAATTTCCTCATTTTCTTAGGTAGAGTGTTCTGTAATGATTGCATGTGTTATTTGCCCAATATTTGAGAAATCATGGTCAAGTATTCTTTTGCTCCAACATTAACATTTTTTTCTCAAATCGTTTGTAGCACATCTGTATTCCTTACACTGGCCTCATCTACACAACTTCTGAAAAGATTTTGCTGTAGAGGAAGATAATAAACATTTAAGAACACCTGAAAAAAAAAGTTTTAGGCTATTTAGTAGAGATAACTTTGTGGGTAAGCTGTATTTTGGGGGATGAATTCTGTCGGGCTAGGAGGCTACAGCATTTGATCATACAATCTCACTTGCCCTTGAATGTACATAGGTAATGGCTGTGTATACTATTGATACATGAAGGGGTATGAGATGTTTAATTTATGAGTTTTATAGTCTGTATGATATTTACTAACATTTGTGTGTGTGTGTGTATACTGTGTATGTAAAGGTATAATACTGTATGTATAATACTGTGCTATAATACTGTATATATAAAGGTTATAAATATACGAGTATATATGTATGTATATACATATATAAAGCTTTATAAATATAGATGGCATATATATATATAATACACTGTATATATATGATCTAAATAGTGATACATGTAAGGTCTACTAGGTTTTCCTTTAATTTTTGAGACCAGTGATACAGAAATTCAGGAAAGGTCCTGGCTCTTGTTGGTCGTGGTAATCAGATTCCTCCTCCTCCTCATTGCTGTTGTGCTGGCAGCATTTATTGGGAGTTCATCCTTTGGCAGGTACTGTGCTACATACTTATGTGTATTATCACCATTAATCTATGCATAAATCTCATGGAATTGTTATTACCATTGGTTGTAGAAATGAGAAAAATTAGGACTTATAATTTACCTCAGGTTATACAGCAAAACTGTCTTAGAGCTGAAACCCAGGCTGTTTCATCTGGAGGCCGTGGCATAGCCGTTGCTCCATGCGTTCGTCCGGCTTTGAAGGAAGGCCAGATATTAACGTGCAGAGTCTGTCTGGGACAACGGCAGTACTATTACTATTAACTTCTGAAATGCGTGTCTTTAGTTTTGTTCTTGTGGTCGCCTCCATGTTCTTAATTCACAGTGTTTACTTTTCACGATCATTTTGACTTTAGGAAGAGCCAGAAGTTGCATGGTACCAGAGCTGGTGAGTGCTGTGGATGAGGACGCACTGTAATGTTTTTACGAGTCTGCCTTTCCACTGGACGGCACTGGACTGCAGCGGTCACTGCATTTTTGATCACACTTCTTAAAGTCATTTGTGAAAGAGGACTTCCTGAACTGCTTCGGAAAATGGCAAGAACAATGGGACAAGTGTGTTCAAAGCGAGAGGGAGTATTTTGAGGGATATTAATGTCAATGTGTTTTTTACTGTAATAAATTAAAAAAAAACTTAAGTGTCACCCTATTTTTGATCTCCTCTTGTAGGTTCCCAATTGAAAGTATTGAATGAGTTACAATACAGTATCGTGAAATAAATATACTATATAAAAGTTAAGATTTTCAGTGGTGGGTTTACGCCGCTGTAGAAACTGGCCAAGGAGCATGGTGACAGCCTCTATTTTCTGAATGTTTCACGTGGACTGTTGTTTCTTTCTTTCTTTCTTTTTTTTTTTTGTGGGTACCGGGGGTCGACCTCAGGACTTCGTGCGCCAGCAGGCGCCCGTGCCGCTGAACGATATCACCGGCCTTTTCTTCGTATGTGGGTTCCAGGAGTTGAACTCAGGACCTCATGCTTGCCAGCAAGCGCTTGTGCCGCTGAGTGGTATAACCGGCCCTTTTTTTCCTTCATGTGGGTTCCAGGAGTTGAACTCAGGACCTCATGCTTGCCAGGCAGGCGCTTATGCTGCTGAGCTCTCTCACCGGCCCAGACTTGTTTCTGAGAGAGCTCTGTGATACGTTTGCAGGGAGCAGGGGAACGTTTCAGGCTTTTTAAAAAAAAAGAAAAAAAAAAAGATTACCGAGCTTTGTGTGATCTCCTGAGGCACTTTTTCTCCCCTGTTGTGTAGAGAACTGCTTACCTTCGCTGAATTGTTCTAGAAACCAAGAGCTTCTGTAGGTCCTCCTGTGGCTTGAGGCAGGATGGGTTTTGCTGAACATTTGGAAGTGAGCAGATTTCACATTTGGTCAGAAACGGAGCTCCACCACACAGCTGGATTCAAGTGTTATCTATAGCGTCTGAGATTCAGGATTTAATAACTGTGAAACAGATTGGCTGGTGTTATTGTACTGTTACTGGAAATGCTTCTTTTAAAACATTAAAAATCAGATTTTTACTCTTCTTACAGAAGAGCAGAGTAAGTATGTTTTCTCTGAAGTGTAGATATTTTTAGTAGGTTCTCAGAATTGTATGTTAGGTAACATTGGGCCTGAAATACCATTGAGGAGAGGGAGATTTGGTGGCAGAAAAACAGTAAAGAGGCTGAAAGAGTAGTTTAATTTTGAGAAGAAAAGAGGCGACTAATAGTCACTTTCATTGAATGTGTACTCTGGCTCATGTCTTTACCTTCTGTCATGAAAGGCAGATAATACTGTCCTTGTCTTATATATAAGAAAAGACAAAGTGACAGATTAGAGGATAGCATAATTATTTTGGATTTTTTAAAGAACATTAAATCAGAACTTAGATAAATGCCCAGAAGAAGTGTAAAAGAGTGTCAAAAGGCAGTTACTATATGTTGACAAATTAAACAATATTGAAGAACATTACTTGTTTAAAGAAATATCAAATTCTTGCTTTGGAAACTTATAAAAGAGTGAAATAACTACATTACTAAGAATTCATGGATTCTTTTCAAATAATTTTCTCTAGGAAATTTAAAGAATTTCATTTGCATGCGGCAATACATTTATTCTATAAAAGAAGACTATAAAGTGGAAACAGTAGATGAATGACTATAGAAGATGAATACTAAATACACTTTTCATGATATGCTTGGGCATGTAAATGGTGTAAATGGGGAAAAGTAAGTAAGTGTAAAATTGGATTAAGGATCATCCTTGTCTCCAGACACTGTACATTTCTTTTTTCTGAAACACAAAATTAGAAGTTGCCTTGTTATCCATTCAAGATCTGGTGGAAGAAGAGGCCCTTTAAGGAATTATGTGAAGATAAAAGAACATTTGGTATGCAGAGGCAGATGGCATTTTATTATATGATATTGCTTTGGAATGGACTTCACATTGATAGATGGCTATGCATTAAGCTAGTGTTCTCCAATTAGTGAAAGATTAGAAACTATATCATAGCCACAGAAGGACTAGTTGGTAGAATAAAACACACTGTGATAATTAAAAGCAATTAGATAAAGTGATAAGTATTTTGAATGAGTTGCAATAAACCAAGTAGTTTGTCTTTGTGTAAAGTGAGTAGATCACATACATGTAGGGGTAACACATGTTATGTGTCTAGTAAGCATATATTACCATAGGGAACTGAGGAGTCAAAGTAAAGACTTGGTTAAATTGGTTCTACTATGCCTTTCATTGCATGGGGTTCTGAGACTTACATTGAGGGAGGAGGTGGCAAGAGGTACAGGCAATTGAATAAGCAATTTCCATAGACTCAGCAAAGTGCAGTGATACATGGAGTGGATGACACTTGAGGAGTGCTGGGCGGGGCACCTGAGGAAGTCTGCAGAGGTGACGGGAGGCTTCAGTGGGAAGGGGCATGCAAGCCGAGCTCTGTCACATAAGTAGAACATGGGCAGGAGTCAGCGAAGAAGGAGCTCTGGACTGGAGATAATCAATCATACAATGGTGCAGCAAACGGCATTTCCAAGGCCTGGCCAGAAAGAGAACATTTCCTCGGATATGGAGAAGTGTGTTTAAGATAACTGGAAAAACGTGTAGAATCAAGAAAAGTAAGCCTGGGCCGGTGAGATGGCTCAGCGGCATAAGCGCCTGCCTGGCAAGCCCGAGGTCCTGAGTTCGACTCCCGGAACCCACTTATGAAAAAAGAGCCGGTGATATCGCTCAGCGGCACGGGCACCTGCTGGCACGCGAAGTCCTGAGGTCGACCCCTGGTACCCACAAAAAAAAAGAAAAGTAAGCCTGACCATAATGGTGGAGTTTTATCACATAGACCTTAGGAACTACTGTAAGGAGTTTGGAGTTATGTGAAAAGCAGTGGTAAGTCATGGAAAGGATTTAAAGGGGGGCAGATGTGATCAGAGTTTCATGTAAGTCAGATGTGGCTGCATTTTGGAAGCTGGGGTGGATAGACATAAGACGTAGCAAGCCATGATGAGACAGAACAGCATTTGAAGTGAGAAGTTGTGGCGACCTGAGTTCAAGTAATAGAGTGCACAGGGAAAAGCAGAGAGGTGTGAGAAAGATTTACAAGAAAAATATAAAGGATTGCATTGGATAGAGGGCACAAAAAGCAAAGGGTGGTCAGTGCTGCTATCCAGGGTGCTCCTTGGTCATTGGTTTAATGGTGGTGTCAGTTACGGGGGTATTAATGGAAAGGAGATGAATGCTGAGGTAAGATCTACATGGAAGGGCCTGTGGCGTGCTGAACTGAAAGTGCAGTTGGAGGGAGAGGTCGGGAGAAAGATACGTGCTGCTGGGAATGGGTTAGGTTTTATCAAATTTGACCTTCGGAGCAGAGGAGATCACACTGAGAGCGTTGGAGTCAGTGTGAAGGAGGATTAGGGTAAAACCCCAGGGAAGCTGGGCATGGTGGTGCATTTCTGTAATCTTAGCAGTTAGAAGGCTGAAACTGGAGGATCTCAAGTTTGAGCCCAGTCTGGGCAACTTAGTGAGATCCTGCCTGAAAATAAAAAATAAAAATAAAGAAAGGGCTGGGGATTTAGTTTAATTTTAAGCTTTGTGTTCAATCCCCAATAACAGGGAAAAAAAATCAGCGTTTAAGAGAAAGACAGAGGTAAAAATACTCTGCAAAGTAGACTAAAAGTTTTATAGAATGTAGGTAGAAAAGATCAAGTAAGTTCAGTATCGGGTAAATAAGGTATTGGAAGAATGAAGGATTTGGTTAATGTGTTTAAATGTTGCAGATAGATCAGGAAGACAAAAAATTAAAACTTTTCATGGCTTTGGCAACCCAAATCAGATTGAAAGAAGAGTTGGAGAAAATCCCTCTTTCTACATTTTAGGAGTGAACAGGAAGTGAGGTCATGAGAGAAGTCAGAGAACTCTTCTAAGAATTTTAACGTCGTGTAGGAAGAGGCCTATATTAGTTTGTGTGGGCCATTCCCCTCACATGATAGGGAGTATTTCCGTCAGCCCAGAGGTTTCCCTCCACACCCCTTCCCACCATCTCCATTTCCTTTATATTATTTTAACTGCTGTATACTTGCTTTTCCTTCTCTGTGAATTGGAGACACTCTTCTACACTCAGACAGTAATGGCAGTGGCATATTATTGTTTCTTCTGCTCATTTGAAATTGTGATACAACTCCTAAACTGTGTCCCATCATCCCAATTCTCCATCCCTTCTGCTTCCACCTTGCTAATTTTCTCAGTGTAACACTGAGCATTCTGTACAAAACTATGTGTCATATCATAAAATCCTAAAATTCATCCCTGTTTCTTTCCTGATGCTGTCTTGGAATTCTGATCCTTTCTCCAGAATCTATTGTTTATACCTACTTTTTCCTTTGGTGGTTTGTACTGACTTGTTAGCCAGTGTGATCTTGTGAACCACTTCTACGCTGCTGACGCTCTTTCCCTTTGACTCTGTGATTCTCCGTGACTCTGTGATTCAGTGTAGAGAGTTATTGCTTCCATTCTGGTCAGCACAGCAATGAGCATGAGATAGAATACCTGAATGTGCATTACATCGCTAAAGCTTCTCAGAGGATGAACGTTTCTCTTTACTGAATGAGATGGTAGGGTAGAAAGACATGAATTATCTTCCTGCAGTGCCTTCGGTATAGGGCTGTTTTTGTTCTGGAAGAAAGGATGATTATTTGGACCTGAGGAAAAAGGATGTGCTTGTGGATAAATATATATATATATATATAGGTATAAAGTTACACATTACCTTATGAAACATTTATTATGATTTTTGTGTGGGGCCATTTGTAGATTTGCCAGTTCATTATGTAAAATGTGTTTCTTATGCTGCATTGTGGTAAAAAATTTGGGAAGAGCTTGGGAGGTAAAGTAAAAAATTGAATCTCGGACCTGCTACCTGGTTGCTTCATGACGGTGGGCAAATTTCTAAATCCCCTTGAGCCTTTGTGTGCTTATTTATGAAATCACTGTTGGCAGCTCTCTCAGAGCTCACCCATTCATCACCTGCATCCTAGCTGGGTGTATGTGCAGTAGCGATTCCATGGCAGAAGTTAACAAAGATTTTTTTGTTTATTTACTCTGCTGTGCCCGGTTGTCTTACTTTCACAAAAATTAAGGTTAAAATTTTATGAACTTTGAAATGCAGTTTCACATGTAAAATTTGATGAATTTTGGTAACCATGTGAGCCATTCCCCTCACATGATAGGGAGTATTTCCATCAGCCCAGAGGTTTCCCTCCACACCCCTTCCCACCATCTCCATTTCCTTTAGCTACCGTTATTCTGATTTTCACCACCATGACTCACTTTCTTCTTCAACTTTGTATAGATGGAAAAATATAGTATGTATTTCTCCCTGCTTTTGAGCTCCATATATCGTTGAGAGTCTTCTGTGCTGTTTCATTTCAGTGGTTTCTTTTACTGTTGAATAGTGTTCCACTTTATGAACACTTTGGTTTGTCTAGTCTCTTATGGATGTACATAGCTCTTTTTTATGCTAAAAATTATATGGACAGCTTGTTATGAATGCTCATATTTTAAGATTTTTTATGGGCATGCTTTCTTTACATGGAATAGAATTACTAGTTTCTAAAGCATACACTTCACTTAACCTTATATGATGCGGCATTGCCAGTTTTCTAAAACGGTTCTACTA
Organism: Erethizon dorsatum; assembly: GCA_028451465.1. NCBI lineage: Eukaryota > Metazoa > Chordata > Mammalia > Rodentia > Erethizontidae > Erethizon > Erethizon dorsatum. The sequence continues at coordinate 56,187,420 of CM051830.1, read as the reverse complement.
TATCACTTTCTCCCACGTGATAAATGAAAATTCTGCTTGTTGCACTTCCTTGCCAACATTTGCAGTTCACAGTATTTTTAGCAACACAAATTGTAGTGCTTCGAAGTGGTAACTTATTGTGGTTTTAATTTGCATTTCTTTCATAATTAATTTTCTTTACATTTTCACATGCTTTTTTCCATTCATGTGCACTCTCACTTGAAATGATTGCTGAGGACATTGACACTGTTTTAGTTGGCCTGTTGGTCTTTTGTTTGTGTGGAAGTTATTTGTATGTTACGAATTTTGCATCCTGTTAAGTTTGTGTGCATACAATTATTTTCCCTCAATATGTGGCTTAGGGCCGGTGAGATGGCTCAGCAGCATAAGCGCCTGCCTGGCAAAGCGCGAGGGCCCGAGTTCGACTCCCAGAACCCACATACAAAAAAAGGGCCGGTGATATCGCTTAGCGGCACGGGCGCCTGCTGGCACGCGAGGTCCTGAGGTCGACCCCCGGTACCCACAAAAAAAAAAATGTGGCTTAGCTTTCCATTTTCTTAACTATCTTTTGGAAGAGCAGAGGTTGTTAATTTTGCTGAAGTCTACTTTAACATTTTTTGTTCTTTATGCTTAGTGCTGTTTGTGTCTTCTCTAGAAAAATCTTTATCTCAAGGTCACAAAGTCATTCTCAACATTTTCTTCTAGAAACATTATGGTTTTAGCTTTTGAATACAGGTTTATGTCCCACCCAGAACTAACTTTTCTTTAAGGTGTCCAGACAGGGTAAAGTTCTTTCTTTAAGATTTGAATACCCAGTTCTTCCAGCCAGGTTTTTCTTTGTATAACTCTCTATTCAAAAGTATAGTGTGAACACAATGAAGATACATGTATGTTTAAATACATAAAACAGAGCAAAATAAAGGTTATAGTATTTTTAATGGCATGTGAATAGCTTTCCAGTATTGACCTTCCATATCTTTGTTTTAATACTAATGGAAGCACTCTCCTCCTTGGAATCACTAAGCAGGGCACGAGTTTGTACGGTACTTTGAACTTATAAATGACTGTGTAACATTTTTGCCTTTTCCTATTAATTTAGAGCAGTGGTAGTGAACCTTCGGCACACATACCATAGCAGGCTGTTTGTGTCATTGAAAGCTCTAAAAGGTTTGCCACCACTGATTTAGAACGTAATCCTTGCAGGAAATATGAACTTACTCTTCTTATTGTACCTGAGAAGACGAGCTGTCTCAGGGGCGTTGGTGTTCACTGAATTTGACACATAGGTCATTCTAGCGATAAAGTAGTGAGGTGTTTGCCGATGACGAGCAGCAGTCATATCCAGTAAAACCTGAGCACTGCTGTAATGGCAAAGTACGTTCTAGTATCAGCAGTAGCAGGGAGTTGTGCACACATTAAACAGTTTGTTTAGAAAGGACCATGTAATTTTAGATAGTTGGTTATATTCTACATGTGTTTTGGAGGAAAGATACATTGTGTAAAAATGGAATTGGTGTCCCTGCCTCCAGTAATGTCAGTGTAGACCGACAGCTGAAACTCACGCCTGCGTCCACAGTGATGGACCATTCTGATCTCTTGATCTTCACTAGTGTTATTAACTGCCAGCATTACTGCACCGTGACTGGTGACGTCACAGTCATCCCTAACGCACAGGTACCAAACCACTGTCACTCAGTAGACATGTATGAACTCTTCACGTCAACACTAAGAGACAACAAGAAGATTCAGCAGTGATCGAGAGGGACAGGAAGCATCAGGGCTGGCATCTGACAGAGGTAATTCTCACAGCAGTGTTTCTGTACAGGCAGGAAGGTTACTACCCCTGGAGGAAAATGAACTTGTATGACGGAGTTTGGAAGTAGGATTGCACTGCAAAATTTTGTTTACATTTAAGACAATAAGAAAAATAAATGATACATGCCATGAAATGATACATTGTGAAATACCGAATGAAATATATTCCCAGAGAAATCCTCATAGAAAATTAATGAGAAAATAAAAATATTTTGTTTTCTCCAAGGGCAGTATATTAATACTTTCTTGGAAATGGAAGTTTTGATTAGAGTACCTATGACTATAAATTTTAACTCATGATTTTATAATTTCATAGTATTGGACTATTGCCATTAATCCCTTTAAAATTGTTCCCCATTGCTTTGAACACACTTATCTCATTGCTCTTGGCACTTTCTGAAAGTTCTGGAAGTCTTCCGTAGTGAGCATCTTTAGTTGTGTTGTTCTGCTGCTTTGATGTCCCGAAGTAACTCAAAGTTCTTAACTTTTCGTAGTGACTTTGACCTTGGGGAAAAGCCAGGAATCAAGCCTGCCTGTCTGCGGGGTGGCAGGAGGGAGCTGCACTCTCAGTAATTTTGGTCATGCCTCCCCAAACTGCTCACCAGAGAGAACTTCCAGAACCGCTTCACGAAGCAGGAAGAGGGATGGAATAAGTGTGTTCCAAGTGAAGGGAGCATTTGGAGGGAGTATTAATGGCAGCGTGTCTTTTACTATAATGACTTTAAACAGTTGTCTCATCTTTTGATCCTGCTTTGTCCTCTGTGGAGTGGTTAAACCTACCTCGTTCACTAACGCAGTACTTTACATCGTTATCATTCTTGTGGTAAGAGCACAGAGCATGCGCTCTCTTTCCAGTTTTCAAGAATACAGTCTACCATCTTTATCTGTACTCAGATGCAGTGAATCTTTTTTATTATCATTTAAGATAGCTACAGTTGAGTATGTTATTTGCAATCAAAATAACTTTGACTAAGGAAAATTAGAACTGATCCCAGGATAAGTCTCATAAAGCTTTAGTTGGGTTTCCCTGTAAGCAGTCACTGAAGTAAGGACTCGAGTATATTATCCTACTCGCAGTACCAGTAAATACTTGCTGTGACACTGAAACGCGAAAGGAATTTTATCCATCTCTAGAGCAGGTATTTTTCCTTGTTAGTGTAAATTTGTGTCTCTGTTCTCTTGGATTTGCCCTCTATTTATTGAAGTTGAGTTAGGTCCAAATTTACTTACAAGGGGTGCACAGTTGTACAGTGTTCTCCAGAAGCAGACCTTGAGATAAATCACATAAAATGCAAGTATAATTAATTAATTTTGCAAGTGATCTCAGGAGGTGGTGCCCTTAGACCTGAAGGAAAGGTAGCCAGACAAGGGTGTTGTCTTCAAGCAGGTGTTCATAAGCACCTGTCGCTTACATACACTGGGAGGTTTGGGAGTCAGAGTAAAACATACCCAAGTTGAAAGGTCGGGGACCTCGGACATCCCTTTAAACTCCTCCAGATTTCATGAGCCGTGATATTTCATGCTTATCCTTGGGGTGCAGAAAGGTAGGCTTGACAGCCGGGCATAGGCCTCCTGCAAGAAAAGCATAGGCCTTGGGAGCCTGGAGGGGGAGCCAGAATGCCCAGAGAGGTGGTCAGCGCGTGACTTGAATCCCATTCCTGGCTGTGTGGTGCAGGTGAAATCCATGAGTTCTTAGCTGTTGGACCTACGTCAGCCAAGAAAAGCGAAGGTGGTTTGTCTCTGCAGCCTGCTCCTGCCCCTCAAACAACAAATGGATGAACACGGAGTAGGTTGGGAGAGTACCTCCCCTGAAGTGTTTCTGTATGAATAAACCTCAGAGTAATGCTGTTCTTTATTGAGCTGAGGTAAAATATTGTAGCTGCCGGATAACAGCCTGCTACATTATAAATCGTCACTTGCAAGGTTATACAAGGTGCCTTTAGAAAAAGCTAAATGAATTACTTCGAATAGTATGTTTGTGTTGAAAAGGGAAATAGCTGGTAGTTTGGGAGTGACAGTCTTTTCTTTTGGCTTCAAAAGACCCATTGCCGTGCTCTGCCTTTGCATTTGCTGCTGGGAAGGAGCAAAAAAGGAGGAAAAGAATGTGTGGGAAATAGTCACAGCGTCTCCCCGTCTCTCCTTGTACTATTGTGCTATTTGTAGACTTCTGGGCTGGTTAAACTAAATGTAATTGAAAATATAACATGTAGCTGATTCATTTACTTAATCTTCCCTCAATTAACTTTCTTATTCTAGCAAAACCCATCTTTTAAACTATTCATGTGGTACGTCTGGAGGAGTCTATTTAATTTAACTACTCTCGAACATACAATCACACATCTACCCACCCACCCACCCCGTACACTTGTGAATGGTAACCCTGTTACTTCTGCTCGCCACCGTGGAAGCAGAGGAGCCTCAGTGGGGAGAGGTGGGTTCGTGACGGGGGAACTAATTTGTCAATTGTTGTCACGTGATGTTATATCTGTGAGACTCCTGGGAAGATAGTACAGACTTTTAACGCTTAAATTTGGGCTTCTTACGGCTTCTATAGTAAAGGAAAAGAAAATAGTTAAATGATGCTCTGTCATAGCTTCTGAAAGCCACCAAGTTGAATTTGAACATCACTGTGAGAACAAGTGAACCAACTTCCCATTTAAATGGAAATGAAACCACTATATTTGAGCGAATACATGTAAAAAAAGGCATTGCAGATAGATTTCTGTATGTCGAGTTTTGATGCAAGGACACAAGAGGTTTATATCAATATGAAATGCCACTGTCAGGAAAGCCCTTTGATCGCTCCCTGAAACATGGATAATTACTCTATTTAAATCTGGCGTTAAAATATAGAGCATAAAAGATCAGCTAGAATCTTTTCAAAAAATTGTGGCTCAGTCATTTATTTACTGATTTTTGGTACCTAATTTCCAGTGATTAGGAGGACTGCATACGTATTGTTCACATCTTGGCTGTATACCCAATTTAGTTGTTACGTTAAGGCAGTTTGGTGTTAAATAACAGATAATTTCTTGTTGATGTTTTCTGATTGTGTTTTGTCATAACCGTGTGTTTTATGGTACCTTTTGAGAATAAAAGCTTCCCTTGGTGCTTTTATTTGGTAATAACACAGATAGTAGTAACCTGTGATTTTCACATGATATCTCTGAAGTTAGAACATTTTCCAACTCACAATAAATGTGAACAACTCATTTTAGTGCAAGAATTAACTATAGATATTACTCTTGCCTACTCTGTAGGCAAGGAAATAGAACGGATAACTAAAGGCCATTTTATCTCAGAGCTTGGTGCACATTTTTGTAAGTTATTAAATATGAAGTAGCAAGAAGACTGAGTTTGACATTAGTATATAAAAAAATACTAGTTATATATACTTACAGTTTCTCTAATTTTCATGTTTAGAGTGTAGTTTTTTTCTTTTCTTTTCTTTTTTTTTTGTGGGTACCGGGGGTCGAACTCGGGACCTCGCATGCCAGCAGGCCCCCATGCCGCTGAGCGATATCACTGGCCCTTCTTTCGTATGTGGGTTCTGGGAGTCAAACTCCGGCCCTCACGCTTGCCAGGCAGGCACTTATGCCGCTGAGCTATCTCACTGACCCTAGAATGTAGTTGAGATTACTATTTGTACAGATTTGAGAGGTGAAGTGATATTTTTTGAATGGTAAACTGAAAAAACTTGGTATTAATTCTAGTCTGAATTGATAGATTGTCACTCTACTTAACACAAATAATGTGTTATTTACATTGCAGTGGACTTTATCATGTATCAGTGATATTTGGCAATAATATATAGCAACTTTTAAAAAATTTTCAGAAAATATAGTCGATAATGTAAGCATTGGGAAAATAAGAATTAATATTACAATACCTGCTAGATAGGTCTTAAAAATGCCAAAAAGAGATGCTGGATTTTTAAGCATTGAAAACAGTTCACATCTTTTGGTTACTTATGCATTCATAAGAAATAATTTATAAAACTATTCTAGAAAATAAGTGGGCTTTTCTCTGTGGAAATTTTATAGCATTGAATGTGCCTTTTAAAATGAGGTTGAAGAAAATTCCCTTACAAGTATTTTGCAAGTGGTGTGGAAAATGTAAATACAAATTCTAAATTACTAATGAGTCATTCTTTGAATTTTCTTGGCAAATACAGTTCATGGCAATATATAACTATCAGTTCTAATCCATGTGACGTTTATATTTATATTCATAGACTTGGATCTTTTTGTTTGTTTGTTTTTGTTTATTTGCTTGCTTGGCTGTGAGGTGTTTTTTTTCTTTTTTTTTTTTTCTTCTTTTTTTCTTTTTGTGGGTACCGGGAACTGAACTCAGGACCTTACACTTGCCAGGCAGGCGCTTATGCCGCTGAGCTAACATCACCGGCCTTTGGCTGTGAGTTTTAAATGTAGGCATGAGGGAATATCAGTGGACATAGGTAAAACCGACCAGGATCTGGTTGTATTTAGATCTGGTGTGTATTTAGAGAGAATTTTTTTTTTTTCTGTAGAGAAAAATTATAGAATATATTTTCTGTATATTGATAGCTTATTTTTCTATGAGATTGATTTATTTTACTTTTTTTTTTTTTTTTTTTGTGGGTACCGGGGGTCGACCTCATGACCTCCTGCACCAGCAGGCGCCCGTGCCGCTGAGCGATATCACCGGCCCTTTTTTTGTATGTGGGTTCCGGGAGTTGAACTCGGGCCCTCGCACTTGCAAGGCAGGCGCTTACGCCGCTGAGCCATCTCACCGGCCCTTATTTTACTTTTGACAGTGATATGCACCTCTTTGCAGATACTTTGCAGACTAAGCATATTTCAATAATTTAATTTAGCAATATTTACTAAGTTTAACTGCATCAAGCACTGTGCTTGGAAACAAAGATACTAAAGCAATGCTTGGTAAAATAAGCTGTCCAACCCACAAAAATTTTAGCAGAATTTCAGAAAGCATTAGGTTAGATTCTAGTTGAGCTTTTATAAATTTCAACAAATCTTTACTGAGACTTGTATTTCAAATTCTTAAGATATCTTTTCTAAGCTTTTGACAATATTTCTGCTCTTCTTTCAAGATGGAAATTAATATAAAATGCTTGATTTTGTTGACAGTGAAAGAAGTGACATAATCTCATAGATTTGCCTGACAGATGTATTTTAATTTCATTAGAGGTTAATTTCACTTGGTTACATGCAAAACTAGTCTTATTTTATAATGTGATTGGTAGGGTTAAATGCTGGAAATGCACACCATTTCCTGAGTACGTATATCTGGTACTGTACTAAAAGAATGTTGTGTTTCATTTCCAGAACTGTTCAGATATTTGGACCCAGGTACCCTGCTGTTTCTTTACAGGGCAAACAATAAATCTGGAGAAGTTCAAAGGCAAGAGGGGAAACTGACTGGGAAGAGCTATGCGATACAGAATTTCGTTGTATTAGATACAAGCCACAGGAGAGGTGACCTTCATGAATTTCTGATATGCTTTACACTCTATTAACCTAAATCCTGGAAATAACTTGGTGGCAATTATCTTGATTTCTTAATTTTCAACATAGTCTTGGACTTTGGCCCATTTTACCAGTGTTTAAAATAAATACAGCAAAGCCTCAAATAGAAGAACACTAGTGTGTGCCCTTATCTTTCACAGCTGATATTTATGGGGACTTTGGAAAGAGAAAAATCTCACTATGTCAGAGTTTTCAGAATTATCATCCAAATTATGAGCTATTTTGTACCCCCAGTATAAGAGAGTGATCTGAATTTTAGATTTAGTATTCATTAGTTTAAAATTTATAAATTCCACAAATTCCACATACTTCAAACTGGAATGCCTGGGGAGCAGATCGGTAATGTAGGATTTTAAATAGCTAATTTCCAGCTTACGTTATAATTTGGTTTGCCTAAAATGGTAACAAAAGACCTTGCTTTCAACTTCAAGTATGTTCACTGCCCCTAATGGGAAATGGTTTATTTGTCTCTCTTATTTAGAGATCTGCTCGCTTTCATATGGCATCAGTAGGATTGTGAAGCATGTATGTGTGTATATATATATATATATATATAGTTTTGGTTATATGGTGTATGATTTTAGGTATCAGTTTAGCAGATAGCCGTGCATTTCTCATATGATAAAGCAGGACTTCCTCATTAGCTGCACCTCATTGAGACCAGTGGGCATCTGTCCAAGTGCAAATGCTGCCACCGCACTGACACACCAAACCCTCTAGTGCAGCGCTTCATGGAGCTAGAGCACAGAAACCTGTGGGACAGTGGACATCAGAGACGGTGACAAGGGTTAAATCATGAAGAAATATGTGCCCTCATGAGCTGAGTACTGACCCTTTTGGCAATAGAGAACATTTACCATAAAGAAGTAAAATTATTATATTTACTCGGAGCTTCTTAGCTAAACAACTTCATCACCTTCATTTGGGATCCCTTCTATTTTTCAAATTAAAACTATCATTATGAATTAACAAAAGCAGGTATGTCTGCTTAGTGGCCTAGAATTAAATACTTGTCAGTGACTAGATTTTAAGAGGAGAGGATCGTGGCTTTGAGGAAAGAAAAGGATACTGGACAGCAAGTCTGGACTAACTTTGTTATGAATTATTATAAAATCAAATTTTCTCATAAAAATATTAATTCTGCCTGGCTCTTACATTTTTATTTAGGTGTCATGCCTACTTGTTATAAATTGAGAAAACAACAGAAAGGAAAATGCTCAGACCTAAAATTTGAGGAAGGCTCTTCCTGCAGTTTTGGTTAAACCTGTGATAGAGGTTTGAAACTGTTTGTAAGGTGATTTTCTTGTAAAGTGTGTCATTGGGGTTCGATGTCTGCGTCTGAAAGGTCAGCCTTAGAAAAGCTCTCTGGATTTTCTGGGCAAAAAGGCCCTTTGTGTACCTTTTGGGGAGATGAGATCTATATCTAAGCTGGTCTTCCGTGAACGGGAGAGGAGGCGAGGACATCAAGATCTAGCAGACAACTGCCTGGTAACTGGAATTTTAACACTCTTCAAGGCTGGGGAATGGTGAGCACGCGGTGCCGTTTAGGAAGAGTGGGCAGTATCTCTAGTGCCATCCAGTCAGTCTGAACTCAAAGCTTAGTCAGACCTCTCAACATCAGGGTTTTGGTGATGGGAGTAACAATTGTTTCGGTACTAGGAATTGAACTCAGGGCCTTCCCACCAAGCTACCTCCCCAGCCCTTTTTTAATATTTTTTTGCTTTAAGACAAGGTCTCCTTAAATTGCCCAGGGTGGGCTCGACCTTGTGATCTTCCTGCCTCAGCCTTCCAGATTATAAGAATTGTGTTTGATGAAAGCATCATTCTGTATTTCTGTCTAGGTGCACTATGTGCATGTTCTACATTAATTTCTTAAGATTTTATAAAATGAAGGTAGTTGGTACTTACTGTTTATTTGAGCCTCAAACAGAGCCTCAAATAGAGCCTCAAACATGGCATTACTTTATTTCTGTTGTACTAGTGGCAAGGCTGAGGCCTGTGCAGCTGGGAAGCAGCCGGCTTCAGCTCGGACACAGAACCTCCTGACAGCAAAGCCCAAGTGTCTTGCCAGTCCCACATGGCCTTCCTGCCAGCGCCCAGCCAGCCTGATCATGTTACACTGACACCTGACAAGCCCCACCTGGTCTGATGTTGACCACTTAACCTGCCTTTGAAATTAGATTTATGGAATTGTGCAAGGAGATTAAATATTTTTTCCATATAAGACTGTGTGTAAAAATTAAATGTTAAAAACTAATTCTGCTTATAAGTTTTTATGACTTTATTGATAATAAGAATAGTATTTTTAGGGCTAGTGGTGGTGAATACGGTGGGTAGAAAACTGCCTCAGGATGCATCTTACCTTTCTGCAATGTAGGATTTAATTACAGAAATTATCATAAAATATTAAGCTGATTATTTAATCATGTTATCAGAGCAAGAGTTTATTATTTTCAATCAAGAAATTTTCTACCATCTGATTTTTACTTTAAATCCAAACAGTTCCTTTGTATTCTCTCATATTATCTCATGAAAATATTAACAAAAAACTATATATAAAGATATTTTTTCTTTACAGTAGTATATAATGGCATGCTGGACAGTGAAATTATAAATGGGATGATAGGATGATAAATTTTTAAATGATTAAATGATGAAAATGAAAATACATTTAAATGATCAGTTACGTCATACACTTTTAAAAATATATGAAGAATGAAATATATTTGAAGAATATATAAGAGCTAATTAAAATTACAGAAAAAAATGATACACAATATGATTCTGATATAAATATTAGAATATATGTGTCAGAGCTCCGAATTCTGGAATTATCCATAATTATTTTCAATTTATTTTTAGTAGTTTCCAAATTTTTCTACAGTGATCAACTATTTAGAATCAGAAAAGTCTTATCAAAAGAAAATCACTGTGGTTTTGACTTGGTTCCTCTAATTCTTCGTCTGTTGAAACACTATGCTTTCCCTTTTTCACCTATTAGAACACAAGACTGGTTTCTCTCCTGAGCTGTGCCTGGATATCTGGGACCTTTAGCAAGTATCAATTTCTCTTTTCATTATTTTCTTCTCTAAATTAGGGGGTGACACCTGTCAGGTGAGGTCCATTTCTGTGCTAACACTGGGCACTCTCCAAATTGCTTTCATATCGAGAGACCTCCCTGACAAGGACATGTCGGAGCTGAAGCCACCTGCGGAGGACACCAGTAGGAACATGATTATTTCCATGTCTTTCTAACTAGACAAACTTCCTTCATGTTTGGAGACAAGCCAGTCATCCCAGACAGTGCACCTGAAATATTTTCTTTAATTAGATGGAGACTAGAAGATGGAAATGAGTTTATGCTTCGGGGAGAAAGGCAAGGTACCAGCCCCATGACTTTTGTGTCTCACAGAGAAAAACTTTTTGGGAGGCAAGCTGAGTGAGAAATTTGAAACTCTTGGAGTAGGACAGGAAATAAGGGAACTAGTTGACTGAAAGTAGCTCTTGCATTCCTAAGCAAGCAAAATGTGGCCCTTATTCAGGAGGGGGAAATAAGCTAAGGTTTGGACAACATAAACTGCCTGAAGATTTTCTGACACTGAGTGTTCCTGGTGATTCTTCATAATAAATACATTATTAAAGGACAAATAAGGAGTAGTAATAAATTATTCAAATGACTATTATAGAAAATTTAATAGCTTCACATTGATATAAAGGATAATGTATTTGTTACTTATTTCAGATATTTTCTTGTTTGATAGTTTTAATAAAGACGAACAGTTCACAATTTGTAAAAAAAGAGGAAGGAATCAGTGTGTGAAGCATTGTTTTTATGCGTTTCAAATATTGTAGTCCTTTACATTTTCCTTCAATTTACCTGACAGCCCAGTAGTAGTGTGGATAATAGGGACAACAACAAAATCATGACAGTGCACTGTGTTATGAACTGTTTGTTTAGGGGAATATTAAACTTGGTGGTTAACATTGAGACTGAGCTTCTAGACAGCTGGGATTCAGATTTCTGTGTCAATATTTACACTCTGTGTTCTCTTGGGAATAAAGTTCTCATTTGGTAAACCTCAGTTTTCTCTTCTGTAAAATGGAAACTATATTTGATCTAACATGTAAGGTAGCATTGAGGATTGATCTATATTGTTATGATTTACATCTAGAATGACCCTCCAAAATCTCATGTGTTTAAAAGAGGGGCATTTGGAATGTGATTATTCCACTAATGAGTCTTAGCTGAATGTGCTTTTAGGAGCGGGACCTCATTGAAGGAGTAGTGTCACTGGGGATATGATCTGTAAGAGTGTATTCTTGTCCCTGAATCCTCCGTTTCCTCTCTGTCTCTGTCTCTGTATGTCTGTCTGTCTCCTTCCTGATTACCATGGCTTGCCATAGTTTCCTCCACCATGCCCTGCTACCATGATATTTCTGCAGGCCAGGCTCATGAGTTTTTCTCTGAGAAACACAAAATCCATGAGGCCAGTACCTTATCCTTTTCCCTGAAGCATAAACTCATTTCCATTTGACTGAACCCTTTGAAATCTTGAGTCAAAATAAACCTCTTCTCCTTTAATTTGCGGTTATTGGGCATTTTGTTCCAGTGGTGGAAAACTAACCGATAACAGAAAATTGGTACCAAGAGTGAGGTGGTTGTTATGCCTGTATCTGACTAATGTGGCTCAGAAGCCTTTAGAACTGGTCTATAGGAGGAATTTTGGAGAAAGTTTGGAGGTGCAGACAGGAGAAGCCCTAGAATGTTGTTAGCAGAACTTGATGGGTAATTCTGGTGGGAGCTCAGAAGACTAGAATGCTGATAAAAATGTAGATAATATAGGCCAGGTATGAGTGGTTTCAGTTGGGAACAAAGACTGTAGTGGAAACTGGACTACAGATTGTGAGTATTTCATTCTTGAAAGTACTTGTATTCATTTCACACGCATCCTAAGACTTCCTGTGAGGCTGATTTAAAGGTGGTGGACTAATTAATGTGGCAGAAGAAATCTCGATGGAGCCCAGTGTTCAGGCTGTGGCATGGTTACTGCTGTTGTTTTCAGCCAGACCTATAGTGGGAGTCAGGAAAAAATGTAGAGCCAAAAGATTTGAAATACTTGAAGACTGGCCAGAAAGAGACTGAATGTTAGGTTGGGACCAGTGAGAATGTGACTGCTGAATAGATTCATGCCATTATAAAGCAGCCAAAGCTAAATACCAGCACACTGGGAGGGTAAGACAGGGGAATGGACACTAGAACCCAGCTTTGGCAACTTAGTGCAAGACCCTGTCTTAAATTTTTAGAAGAAAGGGTCAGGGATTGGTGATGTAGCTCAGTCCAGAGGTCCTAGATTCAATCCTCAGTATCACAAAATAATTTTAAAGAATAGTTTGCACCAAGAAAATGGGAAAGATGGCTTGAGGGCATCTGAGGAATTAGCCAGACCTCCGTCATCATAGGCTCAAGGGTGTAAAAGTGTAACTGTGTAGAAATCTTTACTTTGAGAAGAGAGCTCCAGGCACCTTGCACAAGCAGGGCTGCCGAGGGAAAGTACCCCAAAGTTCAGCCATTCAAACTCTCAAATGCTACTGCAGCCGTGGCCCAAGGCGGCCCAGCTGCCTCTCGAGCTGGTAGTAGATGGTGGCATTATCCATGTGGTGCTGGTTGCACAAGCATACGAGGTGTAAGAGATATGGTGTCATAGAGGCTTCCCCCCAAACTTCAGAAGAAAGCTTGAGAGGCTTTGCAAAACTGTGGCACAGGATAGCATTCTCTGAGTGGACCCCCTGAGAAGGTGATGAATTAATCCATGAGAGTGAAGCCAAAGGTACAGTGGAGACTCCAGAAAGATGGAGATGCTAGAAACTAGAGACTCTGCTGAGAAAAGCTGCAAGCAGCGAGCAGAGTCAGCCCAAGAAAGTGGTCATAGGGGCCACTCCCATCCATGCACTCATCAGTGGATTAATCAGCTGAGGACTGTAGCACTCACATGACCCAATCTTTTGTAAAAGGCCCACCTCTGAACATACGAGATTTTGATGACACTTTAGATCTAGACCATAACTTTCCACTTCTGGGCCCAGACAGGTTCATGTGCGTGCCATTATGCAAAATACATTCAGTCCATCTCTAAGAGATGCCAGAGTCTCAACAGTTTCAGCAGTGCTCAAAGATCCAAGTCCAAAGCTTCCTCTGAGACTCAAGGCAAATTCTTAGATGTGAAGCCCTGTAAAAATAAAAGAGAATTTTAAATACTTCCAAATGCAGTGGTACAGGGTAAACTTTCCCATTCCAAACAAGAAGAATAGAAAGGAATGGAACCAAAGTAAGACCGGAAGTCAGCAGGGCAAACATTAAGTCCTCTGGCTTCATGTCCAGCACCTGGGGCATGTGGGGGGAGATGTGACTTCCAGGAAACTTAGGCAGTACCAACTGACTGTGTGGGCTGTGTGCTCACCTCCATTCTTTGGTATTTTATCTATAAGATGGAAATAATAGTAGTATCTACCTCATCGTGGTGCAGTGGGCTTAATCAGTACTTAGAATAATGGTGGCTGTCATTTAGCAGTTGCTTTTTTCTTCTATCACGTGGTCCTCTGATTTCAAAACTAAAACTAGTATTATTAACACATTAGAGATAAAATAGAACTCTATAAAATACCGTGGGAAAACAACATTAATTGCTTCTATGGGAAAGCCATGTTCTGAATTTTGAATGACAGATGTGTGAGAGAACTCTTGGAAGATGATTCATTTTTAAGTTGGACATTTTCTATTTATTTTTTTCCTGTTTATAAAGTGCTACCTTCTGCAGTGACTACATTTGCATTTATATAACTTGAGAAGAGTTTACTGTAGCTTGACTTTCAGGGTAAGATTTTGACTCTCAGCCCAGAACTCATGGAGCAAAAACCAAAATTTGTGACAGTATCGTTGTCTCTCCTGAATCCCTTCCTTCATCTGCTGTTCAAGGTTTCAGAAGTTATATTGTGAACTTCGCTTTTTGCAGTTAGGACAAAAGGCAGTGTCTTCCTTTCGGCCTCTTCTACCTCCTCATCTGGCCTCTGTCCATGACTTAATTTCGTATCACTTTCATCCCAGTACTCATTTTTTTCCAGGAGGCCTGGTTTCTTTCTCTTTTGATGGCCACTCTTCTTTTCCTGGGCTGGGGCTGTTACAGTAGCAGTTCACTTTTCTGAGAAAGCGTCACCCCAGATCTTTGCATAGCTCATTCCATCTCATTATTCCTGTTTCAGCTCTGAGTGCCCTTTTAGGACCAGCTTAATAGTTGCCTTGTCCTTCTCTATCCCAGTATTATATTTTCTTTTATTGAAAACCTTCATCACTAACTTAGATGTGTTAAATTCTGTATATCCTTATTGCCTGCCTCCATTCGGTCTCACTGTAAATTCCGGGATGACAGCATTCTTTGTCCCTCATTGACTGTACCTGGAAAAATTTCTGGGATATAGTAAATGTTCAAATCTTTGTTGAATGAATGAATGGGTGCGGTTTGGAAAGGATACAAAATGTGTCCATCATCTTAGAATAAGTGTCAGGACTACATGGTATTTGAATCCAAAGCTTTCCATTCCCTGAATTGGTAGGACACATGAGATACGTGAACAGCAACTGAAACACAACTACGAAACCAAAGTAATGATGCAAAAGCTTCTGGACATTTGTTCTATTTTGTCAACCTTTTACAAGGAAGAAATGCCATGTTACTTCCTGTTGCACCTTTCCTTCCCTTGTGAATGGGTTTCTGTCCATGGTGATGTTCTGAGTCAGTCCCTTCAGTTTTGTTAAAAGTTTGAATTCTTGCATGTGCAATTGTGCGTGGTTGCTGACTAATGGAATTTCCCAAATAAAGGAGCAACTCTGGCTGCTAGTCTCCAGGGATATGTGAGGAGATGAAAATAATTCCCTGCAATTATACCAGAAAGAGTTGAGTTTTAATATTTTGGAGCAGTATTGCTAATTGCAGTAGATTATCAGTCCAACATTTCAGGCATTAGATCATTTAAGGCGAGGTGAGAGATACTTGGGCCTCAGGGAGAGGTGAAAGTATAGACTCCAGGGAAACAAGCTGCTACTGTAATAATTATTATAAAATATTTTATTGTAAAAGTTATTATAAATGTATTCCGAAGGTTTCTCTCCTCCTCTATGTGTACAGTTTACATATTCATATGATAGATAAGTGTTTCCCAGGAAAGGGAACCTGAATGTTAAACAGCTTTCTTTTTTTTCTTTTCTGTGGGTACCGGGGGTTGACCTCAGGACCTCGTGCGCCAGCAGGCGCCCATGCCGCTGAGCGATATCACCGGCCCTTTTTTTGTATGTGGGTACTGGGAGTCGAACTCAGGACCTTGCACTTGCCAGGCAGGTGCTTATGCCACTGAGCTATCTCACCAGCCCTAAACAGCTTTCAAGTTGTAGATCTTTCAGTTTTAGCAAAGACAAAGGGAGGAAGGAGGGTGTGTGTGTGTGTGGAGAAACAGAGATTGATTGATCAATTTCCTCACTGATTTTTCTGATCCCAAATGCAAAAAAACCCAGAGGAGCATCTGTTTGGCCTGGTTTTGGCTCAGCCAGCTTTCCTCAGGAGAGGGCCAGGTGAATAAGCCAGGAGTGTCCATCGACTTATGTGAGTATGCACGAATTATGCATGATTCACATGTAAGTTAATATACATAAAGCAAAATCTCCACTGATTAAAATAGGAAGGCAGGGTTCACATTTGACAGCAGTACTGTGTGCCAAATACAACCCCAAAATAATAGCATTCAAAGTAATTGGCTTTAGGGCCGGTGAGATGGCTCAGCGGCGTAAGCGCCTGCCTTGCAAGCGCGAGGGCCCGAGTTCGACTCCCGGAACCCACATACGAAAAAGGGGCCGGTGATATCGCTCAGTGGCACGGGTGCCTGTTGGCGCGCGAGGTCCTGAGGTCGTCCCCCTGGTACCCACAAAAAAAAAAATAAATAAAGTAATTGGCTTTAGAAATCCCATAATGAAAATTTACATGCATTATGAAGCCATCCTTTTTTTTTTTTTAAGAGTATACAGTTAAATATTTTCTTTACAGTATATTTTTGGGAAAAAAACCATGAAAAAAGCAAAGCCAGCAAATAATGTATTTTGAGACAATTACTGATGATGTGTTTATGCCATCCTGTTTTAGATATAATTTGGGTTTTTTTCATAGTTATGATAATATTTTATATACTTTTTTTTGTTTTGTGACTTTTATGTAACATTTTAAAGGCATGTCTGATTCAAATTCAAATCATTGATATATTGGCCAGGCGAAGAGTAACAGCAAAATTCTATAGAGAAGTCTTCATTTGAGTTGGATTCTTTTTTTTTTTTTTTTTTTTTTGGTGGGTACCGGGGGGTCGACCTCAGGACCTCGCGCGCCAGCAGGCGCCCGTGCCGCTGAGCGATATCACCGGCCCCTTTTTCGTATGTGGGTTCCGGGAGTCGAACTCGGGCCCTCGCGCTTGCCGGGCAGGCGCTTAAACCGCTGAGCCATCTCACCGGCCCTGGATTCTTAAGAAATTGAGTATATTAAGTAGGGAGGAAAGGCATTTATGAAATTTCTTTTTCATTCTTTTAAATAATAAAAAGTGCTGTCAAAAAATGCAAAGTCATTTTAACTTCTTTTATGAACTTTTGGGACAAATATAAAGATAGATGAGTAAAACTTACAGGGAAATTGTGAAACTAATAACAGCACAAAGAATACCAGCACAGCTTTTACCCCCATTCATATACTTTTACATAATTATTCTTATAAAGTGATTAAGGATAAGTTTCTTGTGTCATAATTTTTTAACCTCTGCTCTCAGTAGCTCATTGGTTATTATCCTAGAGGAGGCATATTCTTCTACATAACTTCATTTTAATTGTCAAATCCAGTAATTGAACTTTGGTACCGTGCTTCAATCTACCATTCTGAGTAGAACTGTGCAGCTGACACAATTCTGTCTGTATATGTTTCCTGCAGTCCCTCTATCTGTACAGTATCTAATTTAGCATCAATGTTCTGTTGACGCGTTGTGTCTCTCTAGCCTTCTTTGTCTGGAATGTTTCTAGAGCTCATCTTTGTCTTTGATGAGTGACACTTTTAAAGAATAGTGACGTCATTCCCCCATTTGTTTTTGAAAATGAGTGCATCTTATTTATTTTATAAAATACTTTCTTTTATTTCCCTTGCACCTTGTGAGTCTGTGATGAGACACTTCGAAACCGTGCAGATGGCTAGCGCCTCCTGGATTTAGCAGCTATATACTGGTGCCTGGTCTAGTTTTTACTATGGTTTAAAAACTTAGTAAGACCTTGTGTCAAAATTTAAAAAAAGTATTTTTAAAAGAGGACTGCAGTGGTAGCTTAGTGGTGGATTTTTATCTCCAGTACCTTAAAAAAAAGATACATTTTTTTTCCCCCAACACATAAATCTCTCCAGTGGTTCCTGCCAAACTCTAACTTTCTGTTGAAAACCAGAGCTGTCCTGTCTTTCCTTCCTTCACTCCTTCCTGCTTTTCTTCCTTTTCTCCTTTCGATCTTCCTTCCTATCTTTCTGTCTTTTGATGTGATCTCTGTATTCCTACATTTGAAATCCAATTTTATATATATAGTTTTCCAATTTAGGTTTTAGATTTCATTATTGGAAATTATTTAAACACAACAGACAGGGCCGGTGAGATAGCTCAGCGGCATAAGCGCCTTCCTGGTAAGTGCGAGGTCCTGAGTTTGACTCCCGGTACCCGCATATTAAAAAAAACAAAACAAAACAAAACAAAACACAACAGACAAATTGATACAAGTGGTGTTTTAGGGCACTTTTCTTATTAGACTCAGATTTGTCAAGGCTACTGCATACTGAAGTTTGTATTTTATGGTATTGTTTGTGTGATGTATCAGACAATGTTGCATATGTGTACAAAGATATCTAAACAATTATACATAATCGTAGTGTTTTATTAATAGTAGCTAATCTAAAGGAAGTGATTTTCCTTTTTGTAAACCCAGTGTTATGCATCGGCCAGGAGAGCCACTGTGCATTTTGTATGCCTTTGAAAGTTTTGCAGGGTGGCTCCTGGAACTGTTTCCATTTGCCAACTTAAATAGTACAAAAGTGTTTTTCTGTAACGTAATTCTAGTCTTCCAGGCAAGAACAGAGTGTTAAAGTTAATAAGAAAAATAACGGAGAGACAACACAGGGATGAGGTTGGGTCTCAGTGGAACTTCTGCCCGTCTGAGGAAGCTCCCTTTGTAAAGGGGAACTTTACGCCTTTATCAGTAATTTGACACAAGACACATTTAATGGAAACACACATCGTGGACCTAATCATTAAGAGTGGAAGAATGTACTCTCCTCATAGTCACTTTTCTGAATTATTGCAGATGGAGAATAAGCTGGTAGAGAAAGAGAACACAGGTTGAATACTGGTTTATTCGTAGAGAATAAGCTGGCAGCTTTCGATTCCAGGTACATGACAGCCTGCATCCCACAGAATGTGAGAATCAAACATATTTTGTATTTGATTTTGTATATTTCCTACATTACCTAACATTTTTGAGTTAAGCAAAGAGAAAAATAGACAAATCATTATTTTTCCAAATGTCATATATTTAAAAAAAATTAAAGTAAGCTTTATATAATTATCTAGATAAGATTTTGGTATGTAAATGTGTGATTTATGACAAATATTTTGTTCAGTACATCTTCTTAGAAACTGACATTTAAAAATAATTTTTTAGGTAAAGGTATGCTCTTATCATTTTGCAAAATATAACTTACAGTATATTTTATAAAATATAATGTGGGAGGCCTCCAGGGTAAGACATTCCTTAAGGACACAGTATATGGATTTTCTGTATTTTTGCCCCTTGTGACTATAGATAAATGTTAAATCTCACACACATGCATACATACATACGCACATATGCATACACACACACATAAACATAACATTTAAGCACTAGTGTAATACCTCTACTGACAAATTTTATACGTTTAGCTTATAAATTACTTGAGAGAATTTGTATGGAAATGGCTAAATGGACATATTTAAAGCATGTTCTAAAACAAATTCTTTAGCACTGTTGTAAAAGATTTATGAGACTCATTATTTCGCTACAAAAATTTGCTATCTGTACATGGCTAAAATGCAAAGAATTATTTCTTCAAAAATATTACAGTTAAGAATGATAGCATTGGGCCGGTGAGATGGCTCAGTGGCATAAGCGCCTGCCTTGCAAGCGTGAGGGCCCGAGTTCGACTCCCGGATCCCACATATGAAAAAGGGGCCGGTGATATCGCTCAGCGGCACGGGTGCCTGTTGGTGCGCGAGGTCCTGAGGTCGACCCCCCGGTACCCACAAAAAAAAAAAAAAAAAGAATGATAGCATTAAAGCACCTCCTCATCTCTCTCTTCCCAGGTCCTTAACTTCAAACACCCACAGTTTTTTTGAGCACCGTCCTTACTGAGCTGTTCAGGTAGACTTGAGTTCTCCTGGGGTTGGTTTTCTGTTTGCATTGGTGATGGTGCAGTATGTTTACTTTGTAATTATTTTGTTGTATTTTGCACAGTCTTTTGAATTATAATGCCATCAATAAAAATGAAACTAGATCAGGTATTTTATTGGGAACAGATTTACACACACACGTGCATGCGTGCACACACACATGCCCGCCTTTCATTGTATTAGTGACTTTATATAATTCATTTAAATTATATTCTTGTGTTAGTAACTGCCATTTTGAATAATAGGGAGGTAATGAATGGTAGCATAGTCACACCACAATTTATGCTAATTTTATTAAATTTATCTTATTACTATAGCCCTGATAAAAAGTGGAAGTAAAAGCACTGAGAATTATTAATTTATGAATAACTTATTTCCTGGTTAGCGAAGCTATCTGAAATAATTTAGAGACTGAGATTTGAAATGCTGTGTTTCAGAATAGTATCCTATTTTAAAAAGCGTAAAGAAAGATGCATACCACTGTAGGAAAACTCTTCCATATTCCCACTGAACCTTTACTGGGTTTGAATAAAGCAGATGTTCTCTGAGGAGTTCCTTAAGTGGGAAACTAATGCCTATTTACAGCCTTTTCGTTGACGAGGAAGATAACATCAGCACCTTGGTGTTGTAATCATCTACAATTAGGAGTATTAACTGAAAATTTTTAAGTACTGAGTTTTTACTAGTTACTGTGAAAACATGCTTCAGTTTTTATCTTTTCATAATTCCTCTAAAAGCAGTTTCATTTATCCTGTTTTACGAATGAGAAGTGAGAGTCTTGGAGACAGAACCAAAGCAGCAAAGTCTAGAATCCAAGTTTGCTAGATTCCAAAAAAAAAAAAAAAAGTCCTACATCCCAAATAACTTTCATGTGCACAATATATTGTAAAATACTTAGTACAGTTGGTTTCGCTATTTAAAATTCACCTTTAATTATTTATTTATTTTTGTGGGTACCGGGGGTTGACCTCAGGACCGGCCCCTTTTTTGTATGTGGGTTCTGGGAGTCGAACTCAGGACCTCGCGCTTGCCAGGCAGGCGCTTACACCGCTGAGCCATCTCACCAGCCCTAAAATTCACCCTTATAACAACACAGTTTTGCGCTCTTTTCTTGTAAGACTAAAAATTGCTTGTTTGTACTAAGTAACTTTAGATGTAAGTGTATTTTCTTTTTAGTATAATTTGTACTATAATATACATGAGGGTGGAATTTAAACATTGTAGTACAGTTGTGGCTTAACGGGGTAGGTTTTAAAATGCACGGGAAATGGTAACCACAGTACTGTTGCTAATAGTGGGGTCAGAGCAAAAACAGATGTCATTTCCCACAGGTTTCACCGGAATGATGGCCTCCTCCTCTCTCAGAAACAGTTTGGGTGAATATCTTCGGGAACATATCAGTGACCTTCATCTTAATAATGAATTATTGGTAAAATTCTTTCAACTACATCTTTTGGCCTAGGACTGAGTAGTCACAGATTTCCTCAGAAGAACTTAAAATAATATGCCATCAGGTAATTCTTTATTGTTGACACTCTTTATGGCTCACTTACTAACTTTCAGTTTCTTTGATTGAGATTGAAATTGAAATAAAACGGAGGGGGGTCACAACAGAGCAATATTTTGATTTACCAAATTGGGAAAATATTTTGAAAATCAGAAATCACTTAGATATGTATAGATATATTTCCTTGAAAGCTTCATTGAAGATAAATGAGAGTTCATTTGTCTTTTGCTACTTTGTCAGCATTTGGAAATGACTGTATCTTTCTTCTGAAAGCTGACTTGGATTAAATGTCCTGTATTCTATGAACTGAGAGTTTCTTACTCGTATTATTTTGTAAAGTAGGATATTTAGAATTGTCATGCTGTAGATTGTAAAGAACAAGAACAGAAATTCTGATGCACACCCTTCCAGCCTAGATGATAAAAAAATGTGGGAAATCACACTTGAAAAAACAAGCAGTTAGCAGTAGAAAAGAAAGGGAAGTGATGCTACTTCATACAGACATATCAGATTTATTTTTGTTGAGAAAACATGTTTTCTAAGGTTCAGAATCATGTAAGTTCAGCTGTCCTATGTGACTTGTTGAATGATCAAAAGATGGTAGACAGATCCTTGAGCTCCTCACCCTTTGTTCTGTGTCCCTGGATGTTACACCTTTCCTTGTCCTCTTCGGTGGATAGCTCGGTATCCCCATACGTTAGTATACATCCCTCCTCTTTATGTTCCTCTTCCATGGATCAGGCAAGGTTAGTTTTATGAGGGAAAATTCTAGTATATTTGATATGGCTCATATGACAACTACATTAAGACCTCTAAACCCCTAGATCATAGCATTATTTGACATACAGGTCTACATATATGTGTATGCATATATATTAATGTCTGTCATATTTCTAGAAACTCTTCAACAGATAGGTATGGGCCCCTAATTTCTCTCAATTTTGTATTTAAAATATAGAAGGATTCTTACAAATCTAAATGTATATTGTTTCGGCTGGTCCTTGCCAGTGATTATTTCAACAATCAACATGTTTTTAGGTCAGCTCTTTGATTTCAGTTGAAAGCACCCGGTGTACCTACAGAAAGAAACCCAAGTGTTACTATTTGATGTTGGGTATTCCAAAGATTTCAGCCACTATTCTGAATGCAGAGAACCTCACGGTCTTCTAATAATAGTTAACAAATTCCATTCAGTGTAGAGAAGCTAGGATTTTCTTTGTGTAAACTGCATCAGGTTAAACATTCAATTAGAATTTCTTTTTAAGATTTCAGGGCAGCAGAGATGACATTTTTGAGATTAAAGTACTAGAAAAGTAATCAGAAGATGTCTGTAAAAGTAACAGAATAGCAGAAACAGAGAACACAGCGTATCTTCTAAAAGCATTGACATGAAGAGCTTTTGCACCTCCACACTGTGTTCAGATGCGTAGTAATCAGTCTCCAAAACCTTTCCCAGCTGCGTGAAAATGCTGGCTTTGTTTCACTTTCTTGCTGTGTAGAGACCTTGGGAATAAGCTGGAGAACTCAGCGAGTGCTACATTTCCTCTTCTGAACAGAAAGTCACCTTTACCTCCTCGATGCGAGCCAGGGTTGAACTTGCTGCTGTGGCGCAGGAGGCCGCGGCCCTGAGCTGTGCGGTTCAGATGTTTATCTCCTGTCCTGGCCCGTTCTCCTACTTACAACGCCAGAGTGCTGCAGGTGCAGGTGCGCGAACACAGCAAGTGCTGCTGTGTCCCGTTGAGAGGACATTGGAAAGACCTGAGGCGTGGTGGTAAAGATCCTTAGAAGCAGATTAAATCCATTGTTTATTTTTGTTTATCCTGCTACAATGGGACAAGAGTTGATACCATGGTGATTCAGTTCACCCCCCCCTACACAGATAGGGATGTTGCACAAACAAAATTTTTTATGTCTGAGCTGAGCTTCCCTCAAGGTCCAGCACATTTCTCTCTCATTTGTTTGCAGGACCGTCTTTAATTGCTATTTGACAATTCCCATTTACTTTTTTTATCACCTTATAATGTTGGCACTTATTACTCTTCTCTCACTTGTTTTTCTACTTTCTTTGTTGTTTAAGGTAGAACTGGGACCATAGGGAGACTTTATTTAAGTTACTTATTCAGCTTCCTTTAAATTCTTTAAAAACTATTTGCTTAACAAACGAAAGAACTATTTAAAATAGGTAGGCCCCATCCACCTCTCATGGAACTTATGATATTTATGATATGTAAATGCTTTTTCTAAATATAGTAAAATATAGAAATTACCAGGGGCATTGGTGAATACCTGTAGTTACAGCTGCTTGAGAGGCTGAGGCAGAAAGATTGCTTTAGCCCAGGGATTTAAAATGCCTGGGCAACATAGGAGAGCTGTGTTTAAAAAAAGGAAATATTTAAACTTATTATATTTATGACAGGAAGCAAAGCCCGACAATATAAACTCAAAAGCAAGTGAAACAAAAAGAAAATAATTTCATTTGTAAACTTAGATGACCAAAAAACCCAAATAAGTTATTAGCAAACCGAGCTATCTTTATTAAAGTAGCAAGTCACAGAGGGAGGGAGGAATTTGTTTTTTTGAATTTTGTTCTCTGAATGGCAGTATTATTCAGTAATTGGAAATATAATTAATAAAATCAATTACAGTAATTGATTAAAAAGAAGAAGATATGGGATGTTCTTAAAACTGTGAAAAAGGCAGAATTCTAGTGACGTCTTACCATGCAGTGCACACGATGCTTCCTTAACTCATTAAGGGTTCATAGCTGCCATTTAGTGAACATCTGCCGTGTCAGGCTCACAGCTTGGCTTTTTGCTTTTACCTCCTCACGTCTCCTCTCAGCAGCTTGGCAAGGTTGGCGACGACATCTTCACTTTACAGATAAAGACAAAAGGATTGTGAACCCTGAGCCCTGACCGCATCCCACAGAGTCGGACTCAAAACCCACTTTTCCCACTAGTTTTTCACTACAGTAAATCTGTTTGTCATTTTTACATTTGTGTATCCAACTAGGGTGGTTTTTTTTTCCCTTCTGATGTAATAATTATGTCTTATTTTCTACTGAATAATGGACTTTTAAAAGTCGTATTTCCAAGTAGAAGTGTAATACAAGAAAATACCCTTGAGGGTGGACATCTCAATACTTTTCACATGTCTGTAGTTTGTCTGGCTAGCATCATTAGCATTTTTGTTTGTTGGGTTTGATTTGTATGTTGAGGCCACTGTGTCTTAGTGTATCCACTGTATTGGAGAAATACTTTTTTGGAGTTAACCAGAGGCACGGATAACTGCATCATGCCAGTCTTTATCAAGAGGTTGTCTGATGTTTATAAAGGCCAGAGAACCTTCCTGTTGCCTGCTGTTACAAGTCTCCCCAAAGCCTCATGTGCTCACATAGGTTGGGCTTGTGGGAGTGACTGGATCATGGGTTTGTGACACTGGATTAGTCCACTGATTGGTTTAGCATAGTTCTGGTTCTGGATGATTGACGTACTGAACAGGGAAGGCGTACCTTGGGTGTGGGTGGCACCAAACAATAGGCTTGTTGCCTGGATGGAGTAAAGGGGGAAAGAAGAAGAAAGCTGCTCTGCTTCCTGCCTGCCACTCTGTGGACTGTTTCTCCTCTCTCACATCACCCTCTCATAGCCAGCTGACTGGACTGAAACCTCTGTAAACTGTGAGCTAACATAAACCTTTCCTCCTTAACTTATGGGTGCCAGAGATTTTGTCCCAGCAGTGAGAAAATAACTAAGACACCTGCTTATAAAATACTAACATTTTCACAACAAATAATCCACTAATGTGTATATGTGGTCTTGATAGAGCAACATGCTCTGTGTCCAAACAGATAGCACTAAGTCTTATATGTAGATACCATGTCATTTATGGCATCTCCCATCTTTAGACTCAGGCTAAACTGATGCAAAGCTCACCAGTTGGGATGGTGTTTCTGAAAACAAATGATCTGAGTACACACTACTTCTCTCACCTCTTTTGTCATCCTGGGAGTGTTACGGTTGTGGCACCTGACAAAGTATATACGAGTAAAAAGGCATGTCGCATGTCCTGCAGGTGTAAGCTGCAGACCAGTTTTGGATTGGATTTTAAATTGTGTCAGTACTGTAAGGGCAGATGTCTTCGAAGAAACAAGAAAAGCATTGGTTCTGAAAGAGATTATTGTTCAGTTCTCTACTTGAGAGGAGGCAGTTTATAAAGGAAACATATTTTTCTTTTTTCTTCAGTACTATTGGGGTTCAGTTCACTGTTTTGGAATAACATTCAGTTAACTCTTAGAAAAAACATTCTTTTAAGCTAAAAGCTTTCTTGTTTATTATCAAACGTTCTTCTGTTTAAATTTGGTAAATGCCATTCCTCTAAAGCTTTGGCTCTCAACTGGAGCATGATTTTCCCTGGGGACATTTGGCCGCATGTGGAGTCTGTTTTGCCTGTCACAGCTGGGGACTTAGTGATGTTAGAGCTGCTGCTAAATATCCTGTAATGCATGGAGAGCCACCACTTCCAGAATTACCTATCCCAGACGTGAGCTGGTGACAGACCTTGCTCAGAGGTGTGTCTTTGTGCTTATGCTCAGTAAGTGGATAAAACAAATCATCAAGTAAAATGCATAACCTGTTGTTATGCTATCGACAGGACTGTTTCGTGCAGTTAAAATGCTCCAGTGGTTAAAGCACCTGCAAGGTGAGAAACGGCTGATCCATTTGACCTGGGTTCTCAAGGCTATGACATTGTTTCATTATGTTTCTGTGCCATCAGATGGCGTCCCAGGAGGTCCCTGAAAGAGGAGAGGGGAACCTCACCTTACCCTGCCCTCGCAAGGGTGGGTTGTAGATTCGCTGACTTTTGTCACAGAAGGAAGTTATTGCTGCATCCGTGGGAGACCTTCGGAAAGTGCATTCAGCAGAAATGAAGAAGAGAATAAACTACAGGTCCTCAAGAGAGAGGCACGTTATGGTTTGGGATCAGGGGTTTTCAGTGTGATCGTAGGGGTGTCCTCAAGACGGGTGATGTAGGGAGTGCATTCCTGCTGTCTGTCAGGTTCCCCATGTCACGGGCTGTCTTAGGAGGACACCATTTGTGTGTGTTTATAGTTTAGAGGTGTTCTACCCACTGAGTCCTGCTGCTTGCTTGAGGATGAGGACTGTGGGAGGGAAGGCCCAAGCCTACTTCATGAGTAGAAAACATGGGCCTGACTTACAGGCTGAGGATTTTTTTCCCTTTGGAGTGACTTTCCTGGAAGGAAGGAAGACATTGTCCCGAAGTTGTAATTTTTCTTAAAAGTACAGTTTCAAAGTTACAGTTTTCCTTGTCTTCTTTCTACTTATCTTTATTCCTTCTATCCTCCCTTGTGTCCATGATGGTCTTTCTCTAGAGTTAATAGTTTCTGCCTACATTTTAGTAATATCATATGAAGTGTTTTTCTTTCTTAAAGAGTAAGAGTATAAAATCTTTTAATAATGTCTACAAAGTAGAACTTTTCAGTTGTTAAGTGCAAGCATGTAAGTTAGGTCCGTACTGCCTGCTGCTGAATGTTACAAGCTGTTATTTGGACATCTTTCCTGCTCCTCTCCCAGTGAAACAACCTGAGCCCTGGAGCAGCGCAGCAAAGCACGCCTCAGAGCCAGGCTGTCCGTGTATAGATGATACCCATTTGCTCTCCTGTCCTGCTTGGCTCACAAGACTGGCATCCCGGATAATCATGATGATTGGTAACATTTTTTGAGCAATGAGCCTGGCCAACTGTTTTATCATCTCCCTTTTAAATGAAAAAAGGCATACACTATTTCACTAACTAATTTGCAGTTGTACTCTTAGGTGATGGCGGGATTGAGAGTTAAACCCTCTGGTTTTAGACCTGAGCTCCCCAGCGACCACCACTGTAGTGCGCTACATCTTCAGTGCTGATGCAGGAAAATCGTGCTTGTGCGTGACCAGGGAAGTCACATACAGCTGTGTGGACAAGGGCTGCTGTAACGGTATTTTTCCAACTTCAGGTGTTTAATTGGTACTCCGTTTGCTTTATTTTTCCTCCTATTTTTCAAATGAAAATTGGTGCCTTCAAAATTGTCTCAAAGTTTATCTTGTGCTTTTTGCTTCAAATGTATGAATTGATGCGATTTTCATACATTAAAAAAAGAGAAAAAAGTCAGTTATTAGGTTTTTTAGTTGTGGAACAACTTTTTTGCATCCTTAGATGACATAGAATCCCACCTTCGTCTTTGCAGTTATTTCCCAGGAAGTTACCATCAAGTTACCAGTGCTTTGATAAAGCTTTAGCTTGGTGGGATCTCTTTTCCTGTGCTCTTCTGAGCCACAGGGCAGGCCTGCTCCAGAGGGTTTCCATAGTTTTATGATTGTATTAGTTTTCCAAAATTATACTCTTCACTTTATTCATTTCACACTTTAAAAGTTTGAAACACATCAAACCTACAAAAAAGAAATGACAATGACTGATAACACTACCAAAAAACTCTGAATGTAGAGAAATTTCTAAATTAATAAGGGCATCACGGTAAATTTTTGGAAAGGGAACATTACGGGGGTTTGTAATGCCCACATTTATTTTTTAGGAGTATTTCTATTGATGAATTATTAATTTTAATCATGTTAAGCAATGTGTACTTAACAGGAAAGTAAAATTTCAATAAAATAAAATATTAAATTTTTATATGTTATGAGTGTGTGTGTAGAATACACATCAACATTTTCAACATCAACTGTTTACCTGCTTAGAAGGTCTAAGAAATAATAGCAGAAATAAATTCCTTTGTGAACTACAATGAAAATATAAACAAAACTCTACCACATAAATAATCTTTGCCTCAGTTATCACCGAAGACAGTCCTCACACATGCAGCAGCATGTTCCATACACAAGTCCCGCTTACACTGACAGCACGTGTGCTTAGCTTTCCTTTCCTGTTTGGCAGACCATACTTGTCACCTCTCTCGTCTTCCTCTTTTGTGGGGAGCTTCCTATTATACAATGTGTACTTATCAGGAAAATGAAATATCAATAAAATAAAATACAAAGTGTGTAATGAGTGTTTAGAATGAAGATCACTATTTTCTATGTCCACTGTTTGCTGACTAAATCTAAAGAATAACAACAAATAAATTCCTATGTGAACTACAATGAGAATACAAATAAAGCTCTACCACAAAATAATATTTACTTCAGTTATCACAGCTATGGCAGTTTTCACACATGACAACAGAATGTTCGATATACAAGTCTCACTTAGGCTGACAGCACACGTATTTTGTTTTCCTGTTTTCTTTGGTAGGACATACTTGACATCTTGCTGGTCTTCTTGTTTTCTTAGGAGGTTCTTGTGATGTTTCACCTGTCTGCTCACCGGTCTGCTCCAGAATTCTTTTGAGGAGTTCTTTGGGAAAATACATACTGTTTTTTCTCTGTTGTAATTGATCATTTATCAATTCCAGTCGAATCCTCTAAGAAAATGTCCTGTGATATTTTGTGCTTATTATTTTCTTTGTGAACTATGAAGCTATTTATACCTGACATGTTTAGAAACCAGTAAAACACCACCTTTGGCCAACACTTTGTGTTTCGAGTGACATCATAGTTGCTGCATAACTCACCAACAACGTCTACTCTGCCTTTCATTTTGTTGTAAATGTGACCATTTCTGGCTTCATTTGTATTGAGGATTCACTATCAATCTTTTCTTTTCTGGTTGGGTTTTTTGAGACAGCGTCTCAATAGGTAGTCCCGGGAAGCCTTTTACTCACTGTGTAGCACTGGCTGACCTTGAACTCACAGGATCCTCCTGCCTCAGCCCCTGTGAGTGCACTACCATGCCTGGCCTCACTACCAATCTTATCATCATGGTGGAATGTTGACAGTATCAATACTACTTTGTTTTTCTTCATCATATAGGGGGCCAGTGTTATGTGTTTCTGAAATCCCAATATTGTACTATACATTTCTTTATTGTGAACTTGCAACATTTTTTCAGGAGTCTCTACTTGGTTCTTGGGAATAGCTCCTGTGCTGCTCGACTGGTGTTCTTTTAGCCAATGTAGCATCAGTGGTAACTCGTGAACCAACTGTTGAATGTGACATGTGGGTTACTTTTTGAAAGAGGTGCGACAGGTCTGTTCACAGTATTTATTACTGCATGAATAAAGACCTGGTGAGGGGCCGGTGAGATAGCTCAGTGGCATAAGTGCTTGCCCAGCAAGCGCGAGGCCCTGACGTCGACTCCCGGTACCCACATAAAAAAAAAAAAAAGACCTGGTGGCTGAGTTCCAGGATAAATTTCTAAATTCAAGGTCTAAAATGTCTTCACATTTCCCAGGAGATATATTTTTATACCATATTTGCAACTTTTATTTGGCATATATTGCTGAAAGCTTCAACAGCCACAAAATGAAGCACATTGTTTGTCAATTGTCATGTATTTAAATGGCATATAAATTACTGGACAGTTAGAAACTGTCAGTAGCTTTCAGAAATGAGCGAATAACAGCCAAATTGTTGGATGTTTTTCTTTCTTGGCAGGTCTTTTTCTTGTCAAAACGTAGTCAATTTTGAAAGAAACCAAATCTCTTGAGTGCCATTATTGTTCTAAAAATCTCAACCCCACATCTGTCACTTGTCCCTAAATCCTTAAGATTCTGATTAGAATGAGAAATTCCTGCTATGAAGGCTTTTAGTTCAGATAGTGAGGTGTCATTATAAATATATTTTTGAGTATTACTATTGATGCATATAGAATATTTCTCTTAGCTGGGCGTGGTGGTGCACGCCTGTAATCCCAGCACTCAGGAGGCTGAGGTAGGAGGATCTTTGCAAGTTCGAGACCAGCCTGGGCTACAAAGTGAGCTCAAGGCCAGCCTGAATTGCATAGCGAGACCCTGTCTCAAAAAGGCAAAAAAAAAAAAAAAAAAAAAAAGAAAATTTCTCTTGTATTTCATTATTAGTGTATTTCAAAACACCTTGTTATATGTCTTCCGTTACAGTTTCCAACACTGAATCACAGTGTTGGCATTCCGTCCAGTAGGTTCACCCCTGGCAAGACCCTAATAACATTTTCTGAGGTAGTTCTAATGTTGGATCTTTCAGGTATACATGACCATTTTGTAGCATTTTAACTAGTCAAATATTTATTTACAGTACTGTTTTCTTCCTCATCTCAATCAAGGTCTTCAGTCTGTATTCTCTGTCATATCTTGCTAACTTTTTTGGCTTACATGATCCAAGTCAGTATCAGTAGCTGAATCACCTGATGATTCACTTTCAAACTCCTCCCAAAGTTGTAAAAGCAGATTTTCATGTAAAATTTTACTGAATTGGGCTGATTCTACAAGAAAAATCAAAAGAAAACATGTAATTAGAAAAATTGTTAATACACAAAAAGGTAACATGGCACATAAAGTCAGTAAAACCTACCTATTTACACTTTTACACATGTGTACCTACCTTGCCGTTCATCGTACCAAGTAGGTGAACACAAAGATTGCTTCCAGTATTTTCCCAGCACAGCTACTGAGATGCACAGCCAGCTACCCTTAGGCTAATGCACATATTTTCATTAGAAAAATACGGCCTGAGTGTATTTTACCCACCATGATGCCCCTTTAAAGAAAGATACAGTTGCACATAAGCACTGTACTCTGTTGATAACATTGTCTGGAAATATGGGCTCAACTCCTACATGTGTATACTGGAGCCGAGGAAGGATGTAAACCTGTGATGTATTGTAGAATCACATCTGTCATTGTTTGGATGGGTGATATTTACAGACAAGTAGTGGGAGAATGCTAGAATAATCCCTGTGGCAACAAATTTTGAGTTGAATACATCAATCTTTGCTCATCTTCTGTTTTGTGTGTGTATGTTTTCCAAAATTTGTACACATATAGAACATATCGTGTGTCAAAGGTGTCACACATTTCCTTATTCTGTCAGCTCACATTGCCTAGGATTCAATAAACTCTGGAAGGAATAGACTTAGCATCCGGATTTAAATTTTGCTGCATTTCCCCAATTAAAAAAAAAAATAACTACAGCGGTTGGGCACATGTCAGAACACACTGCACTGAACATTTCCCTAAATCAAATTTGGAGTGATTTCAGTAAAACATGAAATAAATTAACTCAATATTGGATTGTAATTCAAAATACAAAATAAGTATCCACAAGTCTGCAGTGATACAAATAAATAGAGATGGCTATATAGATATACTGTGTAAGATAAGTCCAGATAATTTATGTTGATCCTTCAGCCTTAAGGAGGAAGGAGGTAAACTATAATTCCCTGCTTTTCAAATGTAGGTTTAGCACGCAGGTGTACAGTATGGAAAAGAGAGAAAGGAGTAACTGTACAGCAGAGGAACTTGACAGATGCTACCTCAGCTGGCTGGTGAAGGTCCATGTCAGTGGCGCAGTCGTGTTCATAGTGTGTTCTCGGTATAATGTGCCGAGAATGTCACCTTTTACTATCCTGTAGCTCCCCAAATACGTTACCTCATTCTGATTCTCAGCAAAATACCAAGCAACCATCAACAGACAGCCGACAGACATTCTACAAGATAGTGAAACCGTAAGTAGTCCATTAAATTGTGAAGGTCTCAGATACAAAGAAGATCTGAGAAAAGATCACAGTCTAGAGCAACTTAAGGTGATAGCTTCTGAACGTAATCTACCCTAGATGGGATCCTGAAATAGGAAAAAGACATTAGGAAAAAACTTAGAAATTCTGAAAAGAGTATGAATTTTAGTTAAAGTGCCAGTGCTGGTTCTTTCATTGTGACAAATGCATAGTACTAATATAAGATATTAATAATAGATAAGCTAGTATGTGATATATGGGAATTATATTTACAGCACACTGAATCTATTTTGAAATAAAGTAATTTAAAAGTTTAAAAAACTGTAAGCCTTCATTTGAATTGGCATTTTGTCATGTTTTTTGCAGCAAACATACTTATGCATTAAATGTATATGTTTCCATGAACCACTTGAAAGTGAGTTACCAACATCAACATACGGTATTTCATCCTTAGCTTAAGAGCTTCAGGATGTACTCCTATGAAAGAGGATGTTCTCCCCTATATCAATACCGTACCTCTATCATAAGGAAGAAATTCAACAGTGATTCAATAATATATAATTTATATGTTCCATTAAAAAATCAGGATTGTATCAAAGTTCACGTAATATGTTTATCGTCATGGCTGTTTGGGCTCTTTTATTCTGGAAAATTTTCTACCTTCTTTTGTCTTTCTTAACATTTAATTTTTTGAACAGTGAAGTCTGATAATTTTATAGCATCTTTTCATTATTTAAATTATTTTCTCATCATGAAAATCAGATTAATCATTTTTTGCAAAATTCCTGCAGAAGACTTGGTCATGATATCACATTGTGAGATACGAAATTATCATATGATTTCGGTTTGCCCCATTTTTGCTAATATTAAGTTTGCTTACTTGATTAGGGTGGTACAGATCTATCAATTTTAAAAGTTAAAAATTTCCCACTGTAATTTATAAGTTTTCTGTGGAGCTGTGGTTTGACACTGAGTGTACACGCTTTTCCTAAAAT
The DNA here is from genome assembly GCA_028451465.1 of Erethizon dorsatum. Classification (NCBI taxonomy): domain Eukaryota; kingdom Metazoa; phylum Chordata; class Mammalia; order Rodentia; family Erethizontidae; genus Erethizon; species Erethizon dorsatum. The sequence goes on along the minus strand of CM051830.1, from coordinate 56,154,465 downwards.
CTTTTATCCAGTTGTCTTAGTATCCATGGATGATGATTAATTTTTTATTTGAGAGATTGAATATATTAATAATTCTACCATTTTTCTACATTTAGTAACTTATATTCTTTTGTAAGTAAAACTTTTTTCTTTCTCTCCCAAACTAATTTTATTTCTTACGTGTTTTCTCAGAAAATATAGTTTTATAAGTAAAAACTATTTTATTAGGATATCTTTAGATCACCACCTAAGAGAAGAATAAATTTAAATAAAGTGATAAAATTACAAGAACTTGTCTGGACACAGTTTGGAAGTTATTTTATAAAGTTAAAAATATACTTACCATAATCACCCATCAGTCACACTCTAATCCCAGTTACCACAGTCTGTGTGTTCCAGAGGATTCTTGAGGAATGAATAACTAGCAGCACTGGCATCCTAATGCATGAGGAAGTATATTTTTCTCTACATAGGTATTAATAAACTGATTAGCAAAATCTTGTATACCATACCATATGGTACAGGGATACATCAGTGAATATACAGCAAATGAAACTTACGTTTGAGAAAGTTGAACAGTTATTAATTATACTATCTCGCTCTTGCCAAGAACATAAGCCATTGTTTTTCTTGACGTGAGAAATGATGGAACAATGTTGTTTCCCACACGTAGTAAATGTTTTCCCTCTAGTTGGAGCAAATGGTGTATTTTCTCACTCCCTTTCATTGTTTTGTGTATATTTTGAAATGTTTTTGTGTTCTTTTCAGGCTAAAAATTTTATCCTTACACAAAACACCTGATTTCTGAAGAGATCAGTTACTTGTTCTCTTCCTCCCGTCACATTTCTTTTTAATCCCATTATACAAACAGAAGTCCCATCCAGAACGCTTTTGGACATCTCCAAATCCAGTTACTCGTTTGGTTCCTGAAAGATAGACTTTTCAGTAGATTTTTTAAAAATTATTTTTTAAATTACAAGTATTTATTGGACTTATTTTCCATGTCTAAATTATGTATAATAATTTTTATATCAAGCTTATTAATTTATAACAAAACCTGTAACTGTGGTGTCATATTCCCACTGTATAGCATCACAGAGGCCTTGAGCTAGGTCAGGATTGTGAAAATAAGAGACTGCTAACTCTCAGAACATTAAAACATATTTCAGAGATGCTATGCAACTTCAGATTCTCTTACATATAAGGTCAGAGAGAACCTTTAAATAATGGCAATCTGTGAAATAAATAAATAGCAGTGTAAACCACTTAGTGAGCAAGCAGGCCATCATACCCAAGTCATAGGCTCCAAAGGTAGCACTATAATTCGGAAAACATAATCCTGGAAATGCTGAGAGGGATTCTGAATCATCAAATAATATATTCTCTTTGGGCAGTAAGAATGTTTTTAAAGTTTTTTTTTTTTTTTTTTTTTTTTTTTTTTTAATGCGGGTACCGGGAGTCAAACTCAGGACCTCGCACTTGCCAGGCAGGCGCTTATGCCACTGAGCTATATCACCGGCCCTAAAGTTTTATGTCAATAAAAATAATTAAGATCGTAAATGATTTCTTAAATATTAAATGACAGGTTAATTTATTAGTTTGCACTTACAGAAATCAGTGGTCTCTATATATTGCACTAAACAATGGTTAGCATCATGCAGTGTTATACCTAAAAATGTATTGGATACTCTTCCCATGGCAACTTTTGTGCATATATATATATATATATACACATATATATATATGCTAGCTTTTTTCAATTTTAAGAATAACCATTTTAAAAACATACAATTGTATTCCCATGTTATTGATAAAGAAACAGGCACAGAGAATTAAAAAGCCAATAAATGGTAAGGCTGACATTAAAACTCATATTTATAACATTTCTGTAAGAAATCACATTATCATTTTAAATGTTTGTTTTTCCAACCTGTTGTTTGGAAGGCTTAATATTCTCATTCTAAAATGTGTAGAAAATTAGTCCATTACATCGTGTTTAATATTTAATATATTATTCACATACACAAATCTGAAATTCTCTGATTAGAATTGTGTTGTAATCCCCAAAACTAGAAGTCAAATATTTTTATGAATTCTTAATCACTGTTTTAATACATTACTAGATAACTGTTTGAGATGAAACAATTAATGTTTGGTTAATCTGTAAACCTTCCCCCCCGTAAAACTACATGGATAAGATATGAAGCTTTTAAAAGAAAAATATCCTCCCTTATTTTTGAGGCATAGAGAATGCCATGCAATAAGCAATTCAGAAGAACTCAGTTCGATTATATCATGTGGTATATTTTCATGATACATCAAAATAGCAATTGAGAATTCTTTTGGAAATGCTGGTGCCAAGACAGTGTACAATTTTAATAACTATTTCCAATCTATAAACAGAAATAGACTGCAAAGACCCTGAAGATAATCTGATATTCCTCCTGTGATATAAAAAAGGATAGTCCAGGTAGTATGATTAACCTTAGAGTCTAATACTGGTTAATGGGAAATTAAAACGTATGCCCTTTCATTCCTATTTGCTCACAAATTATTTTCAGTGTATTTTACATCGTTTTTACATTTTATAAGTCACTAGGCCTCTGGAAGAGTGGTTTGTTGTTTATTTGGATATGGTAGACGGTAATAAAGGAGGAAAATATTTGCTGGATTTCTCATTTATTTTGTTAAATTTTAAATAGGCTCAGAATGTTTTTCTGTTTTCAGCTTGTAAGTGAATGTCACTGAAGACATTCCCTCAGTTTCTCAGGGGAATTCTGCATTTTCGTTTCTGGAGACAGTCACTGGAAATAGTCCGTGAGGAAACACAGACAAGGCCACATAGCATCTGATCCTGGAGGTAATGAGTATAATTCTGGGGCCAGAAGACAGAATCAAAACAAACAAATTATTTCACAATTATCTTCAGATAACAAACTTGAGAAGAAAATGGGACTTCCCATTTCAGGGTCAGTAAAAGAGAAGAATGCAAGCTGGCAAATAGGTGAGTTATAAAACTGACACATGCGGAAGAAAGTGTATCTTAGGGGTATTTGGAAGATTGTCACATCAGTCCCCTGAATATTAGGATCCAAACAGTCAAGAGTGTCAGGAAGCAATGGAGAGAGAGATATAAAGTGGAGGTCCAACGAGGTAGGGTCAGAAGATGGAAAAAGAGTGGCATTGCTTTCTGCCAAGTGTATTGAGAATGTGGTTATCTTTCAGCTGAAAAACTAAAATAGAAACAGATCATGTAAACATTAGTTCATTGTTTCCTTATTTAGAGTTAGCTCAATAAAAAGACTAAAGTAAATGGAAACATCTTCAATTTGTAAAAACAATGTGTAATTTCATAGAATGACTTGTGGAAATCTTTTTTTAGGTGTTGATCATTACCAAGCACATCATTTAAAATTTTGGTATATCAACATTTTAAAGACAATCATTTTATCTTTGAAAATTTCGTTTTAATTGGGATCTGGTGCTGAAGGGGACCCTCCTGGGGCTTCACTTTGACCTAGAAGCTCAGCTTTAGTTTTTGTCCACTCTGTTTCTGCCATTAGAATATAAGGGAGAATGATTTTGTGGTGGTGCAGAAGCTTCTCTGGATGATTCCTTTCAAGGATGCCTGTGAATGGTCACTTCTGACTGGCCACATCGGAATGAGGCACTCAGTGCCCAAGCAGGCTTAGGCATTTGATGACACGAATGCCTGTTTTCTCTGTCACACATGCTGAGAGTCCTGTATTCCGTGGCCAACTCAGACTTCTAATGCAAATGATGTCATCATACCCCTAGTACCTGGCATATAGAAAGTACATGTTAAGTAGTTTTGCCTGAATGAATAAATTGATTGATTGATTTGAATTGACCTTTCCTATGCAGATTACTTAATCTTTACAACAAAAGTGTACTCTAATTAGTAATGAATCTACATTTTAAACAGGGAGGATGGTTAAGCAACCTACCAAGGTTAGCCACTATTATTTAACGAACAGGGACTTCAGTCTTTGAGACTCTTTCTCCAAAACTATAGATTCTAATTTAAATAGAAATGTTTCACCTTGATCTCACCCAGTACAGAAAAAGAGTGCTGTTTTTGAGGATGTCCTAGCGATCTTAAGATTTGATGTCACAATTTTTTGTGGCGTTACCAAATTGAAAGTTAGTTTTGTGGACATACCTTTTTTTTTGGTGGGTACCGGGGGTCGACCTCAGGACCTCTCGCGCCAGCAGGCGCCCGTGCCGCTGAGCGGTATCACTGGCCCTTTTTTCGTATGTGGGATCCGGGAGTCGAACTCGGGCCCTTGCGCTTGCCAGGCAGGCGCTTACGCCGCTGAGCCATCTCACCGACCCGACATACCATTTTTAAGATTAGCTTTCTTCTAATTGTGCTATTTTTAAAGACATTTTACATCTCTTTTAAATGTTAAAGGCTTGACAATTATTTATTGGACCCTAAAAGTTGAGCCTTCACTGTCTGTGAACTGAACGCAATACAATAGCTTTTAAAGGAAAACTACTAAATTGCCCTTTCCCACCTTCAGGGTCTGGACACAGGGAGATGATAACTGGGTGGGGCTGGGGAGAAGGACGCCATTTGTGAGCGGTATCATCTTACTCTCTCTGCCTTCTTCTGCCCCACAGAAGGCTAATGTGCTCTGGAACCTGAGCCCCTTCTCACAGCTCTGAGCTTGTGGGAGGCTCCCTCTTGCTGGCTGCAGGGGGACCTCACCTAAAGTTCAAGTCTTATCACCTTGTGACATTTTCCTAGCAATTGCAGGCAGACAAATGTGGTCAAGTGTGACTGAAAGGAAAGGCTGTGGTCATGGTGTGAAGGGGGATTTCTTATCCTCACGCAAGGAGCTGTGACTCTGACGAGGAGCTACGTCTCCGTCTCCAAGTCCTTCTGTGCCAGGTAAGGTGGCAGAGCATGGACCATGAAGTTCTCTGAGAATTGGGTCCGCTTGGTGTTTGGCCTCTAGTTCCATGGTGGCTTGCTTTAGTCCTAGTCTTGTAAATGTCTCAAATAATCAGTTTCCTTACCGGAGCCTATTTGAGTTTGCTTTCTGTTACTAGTGATTAAACCCAGCCTAACTCTTGTGAAGACATTTTGAGAGAATTTAATGAAGAAATAGAAAAGTAAATGAGCAAAAGAAGACAGGAATGAATATGTTTAGCTGGCTGTCTACGGAGTTATGTTTACATAAAGTGGGAGACCGGTATAATCACTGTTTCAGGTGTGTGTGTGTTTCAGTTTGTGAGTTTCAACAAGCGTGTGTGTAAATTTCTGCTGTGTGTGTACCTGCTGCAGGTGTGTTTTATTTCTGTGGAAAGTGACTGGCAGCACTTCCTGTTTGGGACCTACCTTCCTTAGAGGTATTCCATAATTTGGCAGTGTCCTCCTTAAAAAAATAAGATTTTTCATTTTACACATTAGTACTAGGTAGATTGAAAGCCATTTTCAGTTCTGAGGAGAGGACAGTTTGACTTATTTTCTGACATTTATTCATTGTGTGGGTATTTGCTTTTATATTTGCTGAAATTACAGCTCTTCATTTTAAATTTTATTAGTGTTAGCTTCCAGTGCAGAACAGTGATGTTTTTATTGGGGAATTGGTGTATATCTTCATCCTTTTCAGTCCTTTCACTCCTGTCTTTTACTTCCCCTCCCCTGATTCCCTTTTTCATTCCAAGAGTATGCTTTCTAGTTTCTTACCATCTCCTTTATTTTATTTACTTACATACTTACTGCATATTTACATTTTAGGATTTTCATGTAAGAGAAACTATGCAATATTTAAATTTCTGTTACTGACTTATTTTGGTTAGCACGGTAGTCACAAGTTTCATCCATTTTCCTAAAAATGACATGATTTTACACTGGCTGAGTAATATTCCCTTATGTATATATACCACCTTTTCTTTATCCATTTGTCTGTTGTTGGGCATCTAGGCTATTTCCAGAGTTTAGGTATTGAGAACTGTGCTATTTGCTATTTGTTTTTTGCTATTTGTTAAGTAACTATTTTTACCAAGTCCATTTTTGAGCATTGGAAATAGAGGTCTTGGTGTGAAAGATAGTTTTTTCTTCCAAAAGTACACAGTCTAAATGCACACAAATTTCCTCATATTACAGTGTTACACTATCTGTACTGTGCATGTCAGTTTGTAATTTTGTGTACATAAAACAAAAATGTTATTTCCATTCAAATAATGATCATTTTTTCCAATAACTTCCTTTTTCATGAATAAAAATGATGTTACCTGGATTTAATACCATCTTTATAGACACAACAGTGAGTATATTAGAAAGGCAAATTATTTCAAAGCATATTAATGTAGTAGACCTGTATTGATTTGAAATGATAAATTAATGTTTATAAGAAATATTATAACAGCACCTCATAAAGAATTTATCTAGAGGCAATCAAGATGGATTGGTGTCTTGAGCCATACATCATAACTGGTTAGGCCATTTATTCCACCTTATCTTAAATACACATGGAGAATAAATGCTTCCAGAGAATGTAAATTCTTCAGAAAGCAAAAGCGAAAGGAAAAAATGAAAACTATTAAAGGTGTCCTTTGGAATTTAAGTGCAGTAGGACAATATCTTACACGTTTTGCCTCCATTATTTTAGCTGCATCTAGATACATACACTTGATGAAACTTGACACAAGGTATTGTTGGTAATTTTATTTTCCTTACTGTTGAACAACCTTGGCACATTTGAAATTGTTGGGAAATTCACATTTGTGCTTACATTTGAACCCTTCAAGCAGTAGACTATGAGACTGTTACAAATAAAAACAAAAGAGTTTCCTGTGAATTACATTACATGAAAACCATCCACATTGGTAATCTTCCTTAAATGGGCTTAAAACAAATTTAAAGGTAAAAGGAACTTTATAATGTGTACTTAATTAAAGTTCAAGGTTATTATCTGGCCAAATCAATGTAACATTTATTATTATATTAAAATATTTTAAATGTACCTAGAACAGCACTTGCATTCGCTTTAGCACTATTCCTAGTCAATTACAATCATCACTTATTAATATCAGCTGCTGATCATAGGATGATTAGGATCCTAGGTTATTGAGGAAAATCAAAACAGTCAAGCCAGCAAGGCTTTTCAACATGTATGGTTGTTAAATTCTTGATACCTGCAGCACCTGGTTTAGCAAGCTGACTTGGCGTAGTTGGGGTTTTTAACTGACCTCTGAATCCTGAATAGATCACTTCCCCTAGATTTTAAAAGGTGTTAGAGGGTATTTTACTGGGTATAATAATGTTTAAACATTAATTAAAATATATAATTATGATTAGGAAGTTTAAGTGGTGGGGACTATTGTAGTCGCTTTCCACAGATGACATCTGTCAAGTTGCAGCTAAGCGGGGAAGCTAGGATGCCCGCAGCCCGGCTCTACGCTGTGTTGTAGCTGTCACTACGCTGTGTTACTGTAGTCTGTTCAGAGCAGCCTTTAGAAGAAGGAAAGATTATTGCCCTATTGCAAAATAGAAGTCCCAGGTGATCTTGGAGTTTTGACTTTTTAAAATAATTTCCTTACATTTTGAAAGCCAACAACTTTCTATCAGTTTAGAGTCTGTAGTCACTTAATGGGTGAAGATCAATGAAATGTAACCTTTTTGGGTTTCCTCTGTCGTACTTATCATTCTTATCATTCAGTTTCCTGCTTAATATGATTCAGAATTAGCTCAAAACTATTGTGTACAATTTTATGAAATATATTTTGCTTTGTAGTTTACATACTTGTAAAAAGCAAAAAAGTGAGTTCAAATAAATTTTAGATAGACTGTTGGATTGATCAGTCTGGCCTCTTTGAGGCCTGTATACTGTATATTAAAGCACACATAATAAATTCATATTTTCAGCCAAGAATGAATTCATCCTCCACCAGTGTGTTAATTCTAGAATCACAGTCTCTAGACATGCATTAAGGGAATCTCTGGGTTTCATGAAGACCATTACGTTTTTAATATCAACTTATAAAATATAAAATAATTTTAACATTTAAATCCCTGTTAAAATGAACACTTTCCATATTGATACAGTAATCATGTTTCTTCCATTTGTCCAGTGTATGATTCAAAGATTCTTAGAAGGAAATGTGAATAGTTCACTAAAATCTCGTTGAGTTTACAGATGATACATATATCCTAATCTTTAGGCTCAGGATTAATTTTGTAAATCGGTGAACATTTAGTGTGTGCTTAGATAGACAACACAAGTTAACAAAAATCCCTAATATAGTACACTTTTATTAAACATAGTCCTTATGTTGAACATTTCTACATGTTTTTTCAGATTCTTTGTATTATTTTATTACACTGTTGTGAAGCTTTACATTCTTATGTAGCTTTTTCATTCACTGTCCTAGAAATGTAATTTCTACTATTGGTTAATAGTCTAACGTTGGTTGCTGTTTCCACTCTCCTGCTAATCTAGATAAGTACCTTGAAACACTTCACTTCCTATTTAACCATCAGGGCTTTTATGCCACTCTTGCTGTATGTTTCAACCATGTATGTGTGTGCATGTACCTGTATACAAATACATATATTTGTATATATGTGTGTAAAATATATCTAATACCCATTGAATCTTTCCTTGTCTCATACAGAAAGTAATCATGTAGATTCTCCATGTAGTTGTTTCATTGTTCTGCTTTGTCCCTTAATCTTCGTGCTGTCACTTGAGATAATTTTTCTATTGATGAATTTTAGCATTTCAATTTCTTTAGTTTGTGGATGGCAAATTCTTTTTTTTTTTTTTTTTTTTTTTGGTGGGTACTGGGGGTTGACCTCAGGACCTCGCACGCCAGCAGCAGGTGCCCGTGCCGCTGAGCAGTATCACCGGCCCTTTTGTCGTACGTGGGTTCCGGGAGTCGAACTCGGGCCCTCGCGCTTGCCAGGCAGGCGCTTACACCGCTGAGCCATCTCACCGGCCTGTGGATGGCAAATTCTTTGATTTGATGGACTTGGTCTTTTTCTTATGTTCATTTTGGAAAATATTTTTATTTGGTATAGCATTCCAAGTTGCTTTTAACTTTCTTTCACACTGTTTGAGAACCTTTTCCAACTATTTCCTGTCTTGGATTACTGTTATTGAGAAGTTATCTGTCAGTGTATCTAATACTCCACTCTAGAAAGTTGCTTCTTTCTTCTACCTATTTTTAATCTGCTCTCTTTGTTTTTCTTTCTTATTTCCAACATTGTACTTTCTTTCTTTTTCTTTCTTTTTTTCTTTATTTATTTTTGTTAATTTTATTAGTATATTTTAGATATACATAATGATCACATTCATCATAGGGAATTTGTATATAATATACCTCGTGTTTTCTTTTTTCCCTAATCCCATCCCCTCTCTTGAACCTCTCTTCCCCTCTTTGTTTACAAAACTTTTCCATTTTTTTCCTTCTGTTCCAACATTTTAATTTGAAAAATTTTAAAGCATATAGAATAGTTGACAACCTAGTACAATGAATCCCTATATACTCTCTACCTAGATTCAGTAATTGTTAATTGTTAACATCTTATGACATGTGCTTTATCTCTCTCAATATACATAATATATACACAAATTAGGCATGAAATATGTAACTCACTCTTTCAAAAATTATACAAATATATATATATATATATAATTTGAAACTTAGTTATAAAACTTTTCCACTGGATACTTCAATATGTATTTTCTAAGAATAAAGATATTCTTCCAATAACTACATAATTTTTAGTCTTACAAAATTAAAAGTTCCAGAAGTTCATCTACTATGCATTCCATATAAAAATTTCTCAATTAAAAACATTTTCTATAGCTAATTTTTATTACTATACATCTTTTATTTTGATTATTAAACTTAATTTTCTTTTTCTTTATTATTTACTATATATAGCCACATATATATTTATTTTTATCTTTCTTGGTATTGATTATAATTTTGAAAATGTGGATTGATGTCTTTCATCAGTTGTGTAACCTCTAAATTATTATTTTTTCCTCTTTAACTTTTAATTTACAAAAGAATGTGTTCCTTCCTTCTGGCATGCCAGCAAAATTTATATTAGACGTTGTTTTATTTTCTTTATTGCTTATACTCACTTTTTTCTTTTTGGATCTTCCTGCTACTTTCTGTATAGTGTCTTATTTATTTTATTTTATTTTTATTTTATTTATTTATTTATTTATTTATTTTTGTGGGTACCGGGGGTCGACCTCAGGACCTCATGTGCCAGCAGGTGCCCGTGCCGCTGAGCCATCTCACTGGCCCTATTTATTTTAAAGAGAAAAATAATAGAACAAAATTTCAAAACAAGATAATAGGAGGGTAACAATGGTTAATACATTGCGTATTATTATCTTTAGTTACTCAGGGTACAAGATACATTCATTCAGTTGTCCAAACAATATTAGCACAAACCTTTATTTTCAATCAACAAAGTGATATTAGTAGTGTATCTATCTTAACTATCTTGTGTGTGTATATATATATATTTTTTTTTTTCCGTTCTTTTCTCCAGTCCCCCATCTCAGTTTCATTTTCCTTTTGAATAGTTTCTTCCTATTTTATATCTGTTGTACATTTTGGATCTTATTTACTCTTTCAACTTCTCACACTAGGGAGACAATATGATGTTTACACATGTGGGTCTGGTTTATTTCACTTATGAGTATGTTCTCGAGTTGCATCCATTTACCTATAAAAGTCTCCAGTTTATCTTTCTTTATGGCTGAGTAGTACTCCATTGTATAAAAATACCGCATCTTTTTTATCCATTCCTCAGTTGATGGGCATTTGGGTTGTTTCCATGATCTGGCTATTACAAATTGTGCTGCTCTAAACATGGGTGCACATATATCGCTGTGGTATGATGTTTTTAATTCTTCTGGGAAGATACCCAGAAGGGGAATAGCTGGGTCAAATGGGACCTCCAACCCCAGTTTTTTGAGGAATCTCCACACTGATTTCCACAGTGGCTGTACCAGTCACACTCCCACCAACAGTGGAGAACGGTTCCTTTTTCCACACAGCCCCTCCAGCATTTGTTATTAGTTGATTTCTTGATAATAGCCATTCTTTCTGGGGTGAGATGGTATCTCAGTGTTTTTTAATTTGCATCTCTCGAATGACTAGTGATGTTGCACATTTTTTCATATATTTATTTGCCATTTGTATTTCTTCATCTGAGAAGTGTTTATTCATCTCAGATGCCCATTTTGGATTGGGTCTTTAAATTTGGGAGGTCTGATTTTTTTGAGTTCTTTGTATGTTCTCGATAGTAATCCTTTGTCTGAGGAACAGCTGGCAAACATTTTTTCCCACGTTGTGGGTTGTCTCTTCACTCTGTTGGTGGTTTCTCTTGCTGTGCAAAAGCTTTTTAATAAGATGAGATCCCAGTTGTTGATTCTTTGGGATAGTTCCCGTGCGGTTGAGGTTTTATTCATAAAGTCTTTGCCTACACCAATGTCTTCAAGGGTTTTACCTATCCTACCTTCCAGCAGATTTAATGTTTCTGTTTTAATATTTAGATCTCTGATCCATTTTGAATTTAGTTTAGTGCATGGTGAAAGATATGGGTCTAGTTTTAATCTTTGGCATGTGTAGAGCCAGTTTTTCCAGCACCATTTATTAAAGAGGCTATCTTTCTTCCAGTGAATTTGTTTGGCACCTTTGTCAAAGATAAGGTGGCTTACTTAGTATGTTTGGCATTGTTTCTGCATCTTCTAATCTGTTCCATTGATCTTCAGGTCTGTTTTTTAGCCACTACCATGCTGTTTTTATCACAGTAGCTTTATAGTATAATTTCAAGTCGGGGATTGTGATGCCCCCTGCCTTGCCTTTGCTGCCCAGAATTGCCTCTGCTATTCTAGGTCTCTTCTGATTCCAAATGAATTTTAGGATTGTTTTCTCTAATTTTGTGAGATATGCTGTAGGAATTTTGATCAGAATTGCATTAAATCTATATAACAACTTTGGAAGTATGGCCATTTTCACCATATTGGTTCTTCCTACACAAGAGCAAGGCATATCTCTCCATTTTCTGATATCCTCTTCAATCTCCTTTTTCAGAGTACTGTAGTTTTCAGTGTAGAGGTCTTTTACATCCTTCGTTAGATTGATTCCTAGGTATTTCATTTTTTTGGATGGTATTGTGAAAGGTGTTATTTTCCTAATTTCTCTCTCAGTGAGTTTGTTATTCATGTACAGGAAGGCTAGTGATTTATAAGTGTTGACTTTGTATCCAGCTACACTAATGAGTTTGCTTATTAAATCTAGCAGTTTCTTAGTGGAGTTTTTGGGGTCTTCTATGTAGAGTATCATGTCATCTGCAAATAATGATAATTTAACTCCTTCATTTCCTATCATTATTCCTTTTATTTCTTGCTCTTGTCTAATTGCTCTGGCTAAAGTTTCCAGGACCATGTTGAATAAGGGTGAAGATAGTGGACATCCTTGTCTTATTCTTGATTTTAGAGAGAAAGCTTTCAGTTTTTGTCCATTTAGTATGATATTGGCTGTTGGTTTGTTATAGATGGCTTTTATCAGATTGAGATATAGACCATGTATTCCCATTTTCTGTAGGGTTTTTGTCATGAATGGGTGCTGGACTTTGTCAAAAGCTTTTTCTGCATCTATTGAGATGATCATATGATTTTTGTCCTTGGCTCTGTTAATATGGTGTATTACATTTATTGATTTTTGTATGTTGAACCATCCCTGCATCCCTGGGATGAATCCAACTTGGTCATGGTGTATATTGTTCTTGATTATTTGCTGCATTCTGTTTGCCAGTATCTTATTGAGGATTTTTGCATCTATGTTCATTAGGGAGATTGGCCTGTAGTTCTCTTTCTTGGTTGGGTCCTTCTTCGGTTTTGGTATCAGGGTAATGCTTGCTTCCAGGAATGAATTTGGGAATATTGCTTCCCTTTCAATTTCATTAAAGAGTTTCAGTAGTAGTGGTGCTAAATCTTCTCTAAATTTCTTGTAGAATTCAGCAGTGAATCCATCAGGGCCTGGGCTTTTCTTTGTTGGGAGGTTTTTAATTACATCTTCGATTTCATTGATTGATATTGGTTTATTTAGGATTTTTATATCTTCTTGATTCAGCTTTGGTAATTCATATGTATCTAGGTATCTGTCCATTTCTTCTGCATTTTCCTTTCTTATTAGAATACAAGTTTTCAAAGTAGGTATAGATGATCTTCTGGATTTCTGTAGGGTCCGTTGTGATATCACTCTTTTCATCCTTAATTGCATGGATTTGCGTATTTTCTTTCCTTTTTTTAATAAGGTTGGACAAGGGTTTGTCGATTTTATTTAATCTTTCAAAGAACCAACTCTTTGATTTGCTGATTCTTTGTATTGCTTTTTTAGTCTCTAATACATTAATTTCTGCTCTAATCTTTATCATTTCCTCCCTTGTATGAGCTTTTGGCTTAGCCTGCTGTTCCTTTTCTAGAAGTTTGAGGTTTACCATTAAGTTGTTTATTTGTGCTTGCTCTGTTTTCTTGATATGTGTATTTATTGCTATAAATTTCCCTCTTAGGACTGCTTTCATTGTATCCCATAGTTCCAGTATATTGTACTGTCATTATCATTCAGTTGCAGAAACTGTCTAATTTCTTCTTTAATTTCATCTGTGACCCATTGGTTGTTCAGGAGCATGCTGTTTAATTTCCATGTGTTTAGGAAGTTCTCACAGTTTCTTTTGCTATTGATTTCCAATTGCATTGCACTATAGTCAGATAATATGCATGGGATAATTTCAGTTCCTTTGCATTTACTTAAGCAGATTCTATGTGTGGTCTATTTTGCAGCTGAGACTAAAGTGTATTCTGAAGGTGTTGGGTGAAACACTCTGTAGACATGTATTAAGTCCATTTGTTTAAAAGTTCGATTCAGTTCTAATATTTCATTGTTGATTTTTTGTCTAGGTGATCTGTCTTTTTGTGATAGTGGGGTATTGAGATTCCCACAGTACAACCGTATTTGTGCTTATTTGATTTTTCATGCCTGTTAATACTTGTTTTATATAGCTGGGTGCACTGGTATTTGATGCATATATATTTATGATCGTTATCTCTTCCTCTTGGATTGTTCCCTTTACAAGGATGTAGCGACCTTCTTTGTCTCTCTGAACAGTTTTGCCTTGAATTTCACTTTGTCTGTAAAAAGAATAGCTACCCCTGCTTTTTTCTGGGTTCCTGTCGCATAGAATATTGTTTTCCATCCTTTGACTTTCAGTCTATGAATTTCTTTCTGAATTAAATGTGTTTCTTGCATATAGCATATTGTTGGATCTTGCTTCTTGATCCAATTTGCCAGTGTGTGCCTTTTGATTGGTGAATTGAGACCATTAACATTGATGGTTAAAACTGATACATATTCACTTATCCTTGTCATGTTATTTTCCTGTTGTTGGCTCCCCCTCTTTTTTTTTTTCCCTCCCTCTGTTTAATTATTTGCCCTGCCTGGTGTATTCCTTCTGTTGGGGTTCCTGGAGTTGTAGTCCTTGTTATCTCTTTCTAGAATGTCCTTCAAAACATTTGGAGTGCTAGTTTGGTGGTCATAAATTTTCTCAGATGTTCTTTGTCATGGAAGTATTTTATTTCTCCATCCTTTTTGAAAAATAGTTTTGCGGGGTATATCAATCTAGGTTGAAAGTTCTTTTTCTTTCAAACGTGAAATACTTCACTGCAATCTCTTCTTGACTTGAGGGTTTGTGCTGCGAAGTCCGCTGTGATTCTGATGGGCTTTTCTTTATAGATGATTTGTTTCTTTTCCCTAACAGCTTTTAAGATTCTACTCTTTTGTTGAATTTCTGGACTCTTGACTATGATATGCCTTGCTGAAGATTTTTTTTTGATCATGGCTAATTGCAGTTCTATATGCCTCACTTATCTGCACATCAAATTCTGTTTCTCTACCAGGGGAATTTTCTGCTATGATGTCTGTGAACAGTTTTGTTATACCATTTATGTTGTCTCCTGCTTTTTCATTGACTCCAGTCAATCTTATGTTATTCTTCTTTGCCTCATCTAGTGGTTGCTGGATTGATTTCTCATTGTCCCTTGCTATTTTTAAGAATTCTTTCTTTTCATGATCACTAATTGCAAGCCTGTCTTTATATCTGAGATCCTGTCCTCACATTGTCTTAATCTGCTACAAATATTTTCATTGGAATTTTTGTTCTGTATATTTGCTTGAATCTTTCTCATGGATTCCATTTCTTTCCTATGCTGAGCATTTATGGCTTCCATAATTTTCTTGAGCACATCTATTTTTTTGTCTGTATCTGCTCTAAAGTCCCTAAGCATGGTCTTCATTGTGGACATCATCTCTGTAGATATCTGAGAAATTATTTCTGATTTCATTTTTTCCAGAGCCTCATTCAATTGCTTTGTTGTTACCACTTCAGAGATGCTGGGTGGGTGGCTTTCAGATTGTCCCACTTCATTGCCCCCTGAGTTTGCCTTTGGTGAACTGGATGTGTTGGCTTGAATCTTGTTTAAGTGTTTTCTCATTTTCCTTTCTTTGTTTAGTTTAATTCCTGGTGTGATGTTTGTAAATTGCCTATGGTAGTAGGCTTTTTTGCTAGTATTGCTTCATTGCTTTATTGCTACTATTTAAAACATTTAGTAGATGACGACTTCTCTGAGGTATCTTCCAGGTGTAGCTTATTTTTCAGTTTTGAGTCTGATGTAATATCCTACCTCTTCAATTTGTTGGACAAGAGAAGTTGCTGCCTATTTGGCCCAGTCCTTGGTTCTTTGGTACTGTTCCACAGTATTTTCTGTGACCCTTAATCAATCTCAGTCATGGAACGCCAGGAAGAACAGCTGGTTAGAACAATTATGTCACTTTTGGCTATAATAGTACCAAAAGCATCAAACACAGCCTAGAAAATGACAGACTGAGCTAACCAGTTATTTGCCACTTTTAACCGTGTAAACTATATTTGTGGTTATATAATAAAGTCTAAAAGAATGCAGAAAATTATGTGCAGTATACAAGTCCTTATTATGTCAATTTTGCCCGCACCAGTTTAAATTTAAAATGAGTTAAGGAGGAAATAGAAATAGGAAGAAGAGGAAGGAATTAGATGTAAGGCTGGAGGACAGAGAGGGATCCCGCTAGCATTGGGAAACTTGCAGAAGAGCTGCGGGAAGGAGAGAAGGAAGGGATACAAGGAAGAACAGAACAGAACCACAGTCACAAAGAGGTTAGAGGCTCTGTTTACACTCGTATAAAATCAAGGTCAAACAATGAAGGAAAAAACAAAACAAAACACCCCACCAGAACAAAAAACAAATGAGAGGTTAAAAAAAAAAAGAGCTCACTTCCAGGTGTTGACTCTGCTGTAGGCAGGCACCGTGTGGAGACAGAGTCCTGTGCCCTGCGGATCTGCCCCAGCGAGCCCGCAGCAGCGCTTCTGCGGGGCGGTGGGCGGTGGCTGCGCTCTCTGGCAGAGACCGGACTCACTCGCCTGCCGCCGCCAGCGCATGATCTGGGGCCTGAGCCCCGCTGGAGCCCTGGATGGAGCCGCCGCCCCCTCCCCCACGATGGCGCCCGGCTGACCGCTCTCCTGCGCGGAGGGCTTGACTTCAGTGCTCACCGCAGCCGGCGCGGTCCTTCACCGCCGCTGCAGCCCTGCGCCTCCGCGGAGGCCCCGGGGTGCCGCAGTCACGGTGGGCGCAGGTTTGCGCCTCTTCTGGCCCCCCCGAGCCCTGGGGGCCACCTGCTTCTTCTTTGTTGGAGTTTCTCTCTTCACTCGCTCCGTGGGCCCCGAACCGCGCTTGGGATCCTTCCTGGGTTCAGGGGAGCCGTTGCCCTCCTCCTCGTCCTCCCCGAGCCGCTGTGTCCCAGGGTCTGCAGGCGACTTTAAAGAGGCGCGCTGCCTGCTTCTTACAACTCCGCCTTCTTCCCGCCACCCTCTGTATAGTTTGAGTTTGTCGTTTCTCAATTTAGCTGTTTTATCTGCAGTTAAATCTGTCCATTTAGTTTTAAAATGTTGCTTATTGAATATTTATATTCTGTATATGTTTGATTCTTTATTAAAACTACAGTATGCATGTTTGTGAAATCCTAGCTAAATTTTTGTTTTCAAATTTTATCTCCATAAGTATTGCGTATCAGTCTTTTTCTGATAAATTTTACTTCTCTGCACCCTCCAGTTCTTGCCTGCTTTTTTTGTGTGTGTGTGCGTGCGTGTGTGTTGCTCTGTATTTTGTTGCTCTGTCTGTGTGGTGTTATGTTCTTTTGTCCTGAATGTGGCCATTAAGAAAATTTACCTAAGATATCATTATTTGTCTAGGATGATAATATCTGATTCCAAAAAGCATATTTTCTTGGTCTGTTAATTGCCTAGAACACTAGAGATTCAAAAATTAGTTGCATCGTATTTTGGGGTTTTAAATGATTCTGAACTATGCACGTAAGGCCATGCAGCCTGACTTCTGTCCGTGGAGGGTTGCGTTCTTCTGTTACACCTTTGATCTTACTGTTTAACCGCCTTGTCAACAAGCCACATGGTTGAGCCCTTTGCTCTCTTCTGTGTTGGCCATGCTCCACCTGCAGAAGCAAACCCAAGATTTCCTCTCCAGAGTTTGCTTTTCTCTTGGGCCTTGGCCCAGTACTTCCTCCCCTTATTGGTCTTCTGTTGCTTCTAAGATTTTTAAGGTATGAATTCATTCGGGAGCTTGTTTCAAATTATCCAGAATTCCAGCTTGGAAGCAGACTCTCTTCCCTGTTGTCAGTCAGCAGTTAAATCTAAAACTGAAACTTTCAGAATTCTCTATTTTGATGGTTGTGATGTTATTATAGTTTTTACCTTTGACTTTTTCAAGACAAATCCCCATTCTTATGTATAGGAAATGGTGTTTCCATTTTACATATTTAAGATAATTTGACACATTTTTTAGAGTCAGACTGTTCTAATCAAGGTATCAGTTGGTCACTGTTCCAGAAAATAGAGCCTAAATGTCATTTCTCTTCCAAGCCTATCTCCAGATACTCTAATTATCTTTCATTCTTTGTTTCCTTAATACTTTGCTAATTCTTTTTATCACATTTATCACATGTGTTGCCAATTATATGTTGGGAAAGCAGCATTAATATTTGCATCCATAAAGCCTGTCACAGCTTCTGGAACTTACTGAAGTGTCCATAACAGTTGTCAAATAAATGGTACGGTATGTTACTTCTAATTCAGAAGTGTTTCAGAACCGTCAATAGCATGGCATTGAATTTATATCCTTTGAATAAAAAATTCACAAACCAATTGTTAGTGCCTCTGTTAGTAGTTTAACCCTTGGTTTTTCTGGTCTTTTGAATATAAAGTTGATTGCTCAGAAGGAATCCAGGGTAATATCAGTGTGATTTTAGGTTTATGAGAAAGATTGACACTCAGCTTTCTTTTGAAAAAGGCATAGGCTCATTTACCGTTCTGCATTATTTAAGTCCACACATTCTGTTTGTATCGATTCAATGTTCAGAATAAACAGTAATTTTGTAGAAATGCTGAGGACAATAAGAATGTAGTCTCAAATTTTGTTCTCTGGCACCTTATTTTTTAATCAGCTCATCTCTTTTTGAGAGGTGAACTCTGGACCAAGCAGTTCGCGTGTATTGTTGGTTCACCTCCTCGTGGTTCCAAGCCCTGCATCCATTGTCACAGTTTTGAAGTCCTTGATTTCCTTGCTAGTTCTTGGCTCTCTAGACCCAAAATTAAAGATCTCCAGACAAATGTTTCCAGGTTCAAAACTTCAGGCTCTTTATGTTTAGCTAAAATTTAGGGATCGGGGCTTTCAGTCTTCTCACATCTCCCCTGTTCTACTTAAAACTTTCTCTTCACCTATTGGGAAAAAAATATTGCTTGGTCTGTATAAGAGGGAAAAAAAAAGGAAAAAATGCAATATTCAAATCATTTGAAGAAAATGGATCAAACCTTGATGACACCAGGGTACATGCCTGTAATCTCAGCACTCTTGGAAGAGGAAGAGGAGGATTACAGATTTCTTCCCCACCTGGAGACTTAGCAAGACCTTGTCCAAAAAAAAAAAAAAAAAAAAAAAAAGGTAGGAGCTGGGGCTAAGGACTTTGATCAGTGCAAAGGCCCTGAGTTCGGTTCCCAGTACCACAAAAACAGCAGAATGAACAAACCATAGTACTGCAGTCACATGACTTTCTTTATTTGCTCCCCAAGACAAGCATCATCACAATGAGCTGTTGCAATGACTCCTGTAAAACTTGAGTTTTTCAGAGACTGCTAGAATAGATTTTAAATGCTAAGGTTGTGTTATTTAGCCATTTTAGTCCTTTAACCTTTAAACAGTGTATTGCTATTGTAAAATAGTAAACATTTCTTGGTATTTCATGAGACTTTTAGATTCCATGCTCAGAGCGAACAGATTAGATATTCTCTGTTGAAAGATTTTAAAGGTCTGCAAAATGAATTATTGCGTCATGAATTTTATTTAGAAGTATACCCCACCTGTATTCTTTTTCTTTTCTTTTTGAACATGACACAGACACTGGTATCCGACACGTGCAATCTAGATTGGCAGATTTTGAGTGCTTATAATTCATTCTATAATATGATTTTATACAATATTCTATTAGTACCCAAAAGAGAAATACATATATTTTATGTTTGGAGATCCAAAAAAAAAAAGTCATTTAGTTGGAGGGAGAAAAATGTGGTGTAGTATTTAAGATTATATGATAATTTTCTTCTTATGGTGATCTGGGAGGAAGAGTAGTAGAGAAAATAGCGTAGTGAGGGACTGGTCAGGGACAAAGATGTGCTGAAAGCTCAAGGACGTTACACCCACTGGAATAGCCAGTCACGGGGGCAGGTGTTGCATGATCCTCCTTACATGTGGACTCGGACAACAAGAGTACAGTGGTGTTTCCCATGAGCTTGGGGGAAGGAGGAATCAAGGTGGTTTATTTAGAAGCATAATTCCCTCTTATTCTTGATCATATTATTAAAATTTACCTTGAATGATTCCAAATTGTCATTGACATTTCACGTGACTGTGTGCATGTTTTTATGTAGAGTGATGCTAACACTAGCAAGGCAGCTTTATTGAGTTTATTGGGGATTAAAATACACACTCTGAAAGGAATCTTAAAACTTTTAGAACTAAGGTATCTCATACATCCTATGGCTAAACAAAGATCTAAGACGTTGAGTCTAATTTGTATATTACTGACTCAGTATGTATAAATGTATTTATTATGTGTAAAATGTTTGAAGCTTCAAAAATTTTATGGCAAGAATTTTTTGAGGGCCGGTGAGATGGCTCAGCGGCGTAAGCGCCTGCCTTGCAAGCGCGAGGGCCCGAGTTTGACTCCCGGATCCCACATACGAAAAGGGCTGGTGATATCGCTCAGCGGCACGGGCGCCTGCTGGCGCGCGAGGTCCTGAGGTCGACCCCCCGGTACCCACAAAAAAAAAAAAAAAATTTTTGACAGTGTTATTTCTGAACAATAATACAAACATCCTGGAGATATAGTTTATGTCATATAAATGATCATAAGACTTATGTATTTTCAAATGTGATGTATTTTATAAGAATTACAAGGTAAAAATCTTGAGTGATTTATATTAGCATGTGTGGTTCATGTGTAATCCCAATTTTCTTTCTTTCTTTTTTTTTTTTTTTTTAATGTGGGTACCGGGAGTCAAACTCAGGACCTCGCTCTTGCCAGCAGGCTCTTGCGCCGCTGAGCGATATCACCGGCCCTTTTTTTCCTTTATGTGGGTTCGGGGAGTCAAACTCAGGACCTCGTGGTTGCCAGGCAGGCGCTTATGCCGCTGAGCTATCTCACCGGCTCAATCCCAATTTTCTGAAATAATGTTTATTTGCTTTTTTTGAAAATTTGACAGTTCATTAAATACTACATTTCAGAATCCAGGGCTGATTCTTAAATTCTTTAGTTATGAAGCCAAAACTATTAAAACACTTTCATTCCAGTGTTTTAGGAAGTTTATGATGAAATCTGTAAACTCAGAATGCTCTAAATAACCTAGGAAAGTTTTATTTTCTAATTTTAGCATTATGCATGTTACATCTTAAAGGGTCTTCCCTTACTGCTGTGATCGGGAATGGGTTCTTCCAAGTGCTTGTCGTTTTTGTGCGTCAGAAGACCTCCAAGCTTCCCCGGCCCAGATGCTTTTCGATTCCTTGGTCTCTCCTCTGAGAGGAGGAGTGACTTATATGACTGATTTGGAGGAAGGAAGTGACCAGTCATAATCCAGCCACGCTCTCTCCTGCAGACAGCTGCTCTCTTGCTGGGAATGCACTTTGCTAGGCTCTTTCATACCCTGTGTTGTCACAGGCAACATTCCCATCCAAGTGTGGAAATGAATTTTTGGATAAAATAGACATCAATAACACATACCAGAGTATATCTTCGTATAATAAATTAGAACCTTTAAAATAAATAATTTTGATGTTGTTAAAGTATGTGTTTGTGTATGTACCTACTGTATGTGATATTCCACATTTTAAATAATACTTTAGAGTTTAAAGTGGCTTCCATTTTTTATCTTTTGAATTTTGTAACATAGGCAAAATTCTGTTTTATAGCTTACAGGCTTAGATGGCAAACAGGCTTTAAAAAAATCTCGCAAAGAGGAAGAGGCAGAGCTTGAATAGGTACTTAAAGTCCTACAAGATTGAAGTCCGCTGCTTCCCTCATGTGTTACACTGCGTGGGGGTGTGCAAACACACTCGCATGCGTTTGTGTACATTTGAAGGGAGAATATGATCATTTTTATTTCTAGGAAACAGTTATAGGATTGAAATTCCAAGTTAAACTAATAGTATTTTAGATGGTCAGCTATTATTCTTCATCTCATGCACAAAAAGTAGCATTATTCTTTCAATTCTGCCCTTAATTCTCATACAAATACATTCTTTAGATGAGAGTCATCATTGGCACACACATATTGCAAAATATAGGGAAACAAAGTAATGTAGATTTTTGGTACAGAAAACAGATAAATAATCATGGAAGCATGAAAATTATTGGGAAAACAATAATTATGTAAAATGTTAGCAAAAATACTCCTGATTTGAAATTCTTATTATTGTTTCATTTGTATATTTATCAGGAATATTCAAATGCATGAATTTTTCCATTTACTAAAGGTAAACATTTAAGCTAATCAATGAATAATGAAATATATGATAATATTTGGCAAGAAATTGGGCTCAACATAATACTCATGTTTAGAATTCTCTTAAATACAAGTGGTCTCTGTTGATAACAAAGCATCTAGAATGGCTTCCATTTACAGTCAATGCATGATTCAGTCCGTGTATGTTTGTCTGAGTTTATTTTCATCAAACACCACTGTGGAGAAAAGCTACATAGTCAGAGATGTTCTTTGTGAGCATTAGCTGGCCATATTAAGACTTGTTTGTGCACAAAGATTTAGGTAGAAAAATGAAACCTAAGATCTGGGCAATGAATTCTACTTGAGCCATATTAATAATTTTCTAACCTTATGTACAGTTTCAAGAAGTAAAACCTAATTTCTAAGGGATGTACTTTTAGTTTAGGGACCCATCGTACATCTCTGCTTTAAAAAATGCCTTAAGCAAGATGAATGGAAGATTCTTTGTGACGTGTACACCAACCTACTAGCATCAAGCAGGTTAGGTTGTGTCTGGTAACTCTTCTCTCCCTTTCCCTATGCTCTCCCTAACCCGTGCAGTCTAACTGCATTCTCCTGACGCAGTCTTCTCTAGCTGATCTAACAGTCCTCAGTAACATCTGCCTTCTGACTTTGATCTCACTGCAGTCCTTTGAAGTTTAAGGCATATAGGAATCCTCTCCTGGCTTACAAGAGGTTGCTTACTTTTTCTGATCATTTCTTCTTAACTTCCTTCAGTTGACTTCTTTTTAATCATCATTATTATTTAATAATTAAGTCATCATTTCACAATTTTCTGCTCATGGACTTTCGAGCTTTTGTCTTGCTCTTGGATGTTAACTCAAATATTGTCTCCTAAATCTTTCTTTATCCTAGATTCCTCTTCTGGACTCTGGACACGAATGTTCCTGGCTTATGAGATCGATACTCAACTATAACAAACACAACAGTCTCAAAGTTAAATCATTCCTCCCATCCCACCAAGTCTGCTCTTTTTTTAAATAATTATTTTATTAGTGCATGTTTGCAGTACATGGTGTTTACATTCATCTTAGGGAGTGGGTACATGTACATCTTGATTCCTTTTTATTCTCCTTCTCCTCCCCACCCACCTCCTGCCCTCCTGTGTCTAGATCCTCTTTCCCCATTTTCATTATTGTTGTTATTACTGTTTTTAGTTTGTGTTTATGACATATAATGTTTAGATTCATTGTGGGTATTTGGTGCATGTACATGACACAACTTAAATCTTTTTTCTTACCTTCCCCTCCTGCTGCTCCTTGCCCTTGGTCTCTTGGACACCTTTCCATTTGCAAAAGATCTATCTCCCTCTTTCCATCAATCCTTTATTTTTCTCTTTATTTACACTTTGCCTTACCCAAATGAGAGATGCCACATGCTATTCAAGCTTTCTTTTGCACTTCTTACCACAGTTAATACCATCACAATCTATTCAGTAATCCATGAGGGATACATTAATATGTAGACCTAGATACTACATTGTCTACCATTGCCCATGCTCTGGGACTGGGGCATTTAGATTGTATTGGGGCATGAGAAGAGGAAACTTATTAAGAAAGGAAATTTATTTTCATTCTATCACCTTTATCTTTAAGTTAGTTTTTCCATCACTGCTCATCTGTACCTATTTTCTTTCGAAAGCACATATGCCCTCTCTCCCACTTACTGCCCTCCTATGGCCTGCTATTCCTGAAGTTGGATCTGGAGGTGTGCTATGGGAAAGCGGTTCCTTCCTACTTCAGGAGAGTGCTCTCTTGTCATTTGGGGCACAAACACAATGATAAAGAAGAACCTAATTTAGTTTTTTCATTGCATCTTATATGACTTTGTGGATCTAACATACAAGACATGGGGAAAGACTAGATTCAGGTACTGCAGGGTCTTTGAGTTGTAGTATTGCGAGCAGTGGAAGTGGCCTAAATATAACAAGTTAGGGTTGTATGTTATGAGTTACCCTACCATGATGTATGGACACTGGCAGAAGACATAAGCTCCTGGGCCAGAAGTGGAGGACGTGTTACTCAGCGGTAGCATCGGCCAGAGAATCAGCATTTGTGTTGATACTTTGAGTCACAGTTGCCAGGGTGATGGGAAAAGGGCCACATGATGACCACACATGGGGTGGGTTGTGTTAGAGGTGAGTAACCCCAAGTTCAGGGACCCTGGATTTCCCTTGAAATCATATGGGATCCATTCTCTCTTACAGAACCATATGCTTTTCTTTAGTGATATTTACCATGATTGTAATTTTATATTGGTTTGTGTGATTAATAGATTGGTGTTTACCATGCCCATAAGACTGTGAAGAAGTGTTTCAGTTTTCCTTTTCATAATATACTGTGGGTCTAGGAATAATACCACATGCACCTAAGTTCCCTGATGCCAGGAGTTTGTTCTGATTTATTTGCTTCTGTGTCCCACTTGCTTTAAGCAGCTAGTCGGTAAAGGAAGAAGTCCACCCCTTTTTGTCTCCCCTCACCCTTCTTCCCTTCTGCTGTCCTCTTCCCACTCCTCTGGCAGCTCCTTTCTTTCTCTCAGTATTGTGATGATGTAACACTTCTTAGCCCACACTCGAAGAGGGAGTGTGTCTGCCTGTAGATACAGGTGTGTATGTTGAGCTATTTTATGTACCTACTGGGAAAAAGAGTAATGTCTTATATATGTGTGGATAAAGAATTTAAAAACAGATTAGGGATGTTATAAAATGTCTGATTTTGGGTTACCAAAAGATAGTAAGATAAACTAGAAGGTGAATTAGTTGTGATTGACATGGAGTCCAAAGTTCTAATTAATTAATTGCAAAATTCCTATTCACAGATTATAGATTTTTTTTTTTTTTTTTGGTGGGTACCGGAGGTCGAATTCAGGACATTGCGCGCCAGCAGGCGCCCGTGCCACTGAGCGATATCACCGGCCCTTTTTCCGTATGTGGGTACCGGGAGTCGAACTCAGGGCCTCACACTTGCCAGGCAGGTGCTTATGCTGCTGAGCCATCTCAACGGCCCTATAGATATTTTTTAAAAGGTATATTATTATTAAGGTAGTATTTCTTACAGATACTTCACAGATTATACAGATATTAAAAATAGTGTGATAGTCACAGATTATAGATATTTTTAAAAAGGTATATTATTAAAGTAGTATTTCTTACAAATACTTAACAGATTATACAGATATTAAAAATAGTGTGATGTGTTATTAAAGTAGCATTTTCTATAGATTCTAATGATAACATTTGTATATTAGTTTGAAACAAATAATTAAAATAAACACAAGCCCTGTACTTAATTGAGATTTCTAAGTAAGATTATTTTTACATATTGCTTGGGGAATGTATCTTAAAAACAAAGATTTATTGCATATATATTTAAAGAATTACACACTTGTTTATTCTAAAGTTTATTTTAGTCATTTTTAGATATCCACAAGAAGTAAAAGTTTGAACTTGCAAATTAACTTAGTTTTGTTATAAGCATATACTTTTCAATGTGTAGCTCACTAACTTCTGTTATTTATGTATTAGGTAGCTTACATTTATGTGATACCTCAAAGTGTTTTGAACATTTTAATATGTTCAACTTTAATATTGTTCTAAACATGCTTAAAAATACACAACCCTTTCCTACAAGTTTCAAAATGTCTTTCAGATGTTTGTTGCATCTTCCCCATTTTAATTGCACCTTTCCTATTTCTATTTTTATATAAGCTTCTTTCATTTGTTTATACAGGCATTAGAATTCTTATCCCTACTCTAAAATCTGTATTTATAAATTCATGGACTTTGTCTCTACTAGACACAGTAGTAGAAGGCTTTCATGTTTATGAGTCTGAAAGACTGGGCTCAAGAAAACTCATTTTTAATGCTTAGTGTGATAAATACTTGAATTGGCAAAAATGTGTCTTACAAGAAGGGTAAGCTCCTTCAAGAGCCATTATCCTTAGAAGCAGTGTTCTTAGGGTAATCTTATGGAACACTTTCTGTAAATGATTGGTGATGTGTTATGTATGATACCAGTTAGAATTCATGCTGATTTGATTGTAACCACAGTTTTTCTTCAGTAAAATATAGCTTCTCAGAAATACTGTTTGATCAATGTCCAAAATGGAGTTTGCAGGTTTTAACTTGATATTACAGTACATATCTTCATCACATTTGTCTCAGATTGCGATGGGATTTTAGGGAAACATGAGACTGTTGAATTTGCTAATGGATCCAAGTGGCCTGGAAGTCAGTTATATGTGACAGATTCATTTATTATCTAATTCCCTCCTTTTGGAGGGAAATCTTCATGTTCTAAGTCCTTTCTGAAAGTTTTCTTTAGACTAAAGGTGCAAATAGTTGACAACTTGTGTTGTTGGTGTGATTTTTCACCTTGCGTCATCAAATGCTGGAGAGCACAGTTGGTAATGGAATGACCAACGTGATACTGTCCTTTTTAGGCTTGAGCTAGGGGAGCTAGCTCTGTGCGCTTGGCTTTACGGGAGCCCCTTATAATTCCCTCTGGTTGTACCTTCCACGTAGGGCAAGGATTCCAACATTTTTCTCCATTTATTTATATGAAATAGGGTTCAGTCATTATACACACAGCGCACCTGTTGCCACACTCTAAATACATACCGAGCACCTGAAACCCCAAATCCCTTCTAGCCAGCTCTGGGCCTGTCCAGTCCAGTTCCTCTGGGCTGTCTTCCTGCGACCGGATCTCACTGCAAGCTCTTGAACTTGTGGGCCTTGGGTTGCAGGGAGGGGATATGTGCAGGAGCTGCAGGGCCGCGGCCTGGCACTTTGGTCTGGGTGTCTGTCTTTCTAAGGATGAACCCCACCACAGGCGTGCGCCCCCGGGCGTGGCTCTGTGCGGAGAGGCTGGTGGCCGTGTGGACCGAGCATCCCCATGCGTGCAGGCGTGGCCTTGTGGAGGACTCTGCAGGGCTGAGGGTGAGTCTGCGTCTCGGAGCCCATTCTGCTCTCACACAGAACTCGGAAGGGTTCTAGACGTCAAAATCCTATCCTGCTGTTCAGCAAGTACACTAGCCAGGAAGTAAGAAAACAGATGCCAGCATTAGTTAGGAAGGTCTCTCCTCACGGTAGAAGAACTGAACAGATATAACTATTTGTCAACTTCCTTTTGAATTAAATATTTAGATTTATGGTAGAGTGGTTTTCATATGCACTCCTACCCAGACTCTACAGATATAAGGAGCTGGTGTAGACAAGGGCTTTCCAGATTCTGTTTTTTTAAAGAATTATTAACTTTTCAATAGAGAATCGGGCTCTTTTTATAGGATTGTAGATCTTAAAGGGAATGGAAAAATCACTTTATAAAATCCATAGCAGATGCTAATTTTTTTTGGTTTTAATATATTTAGACACAGACAACTCAGCAGCTTACAAAGCAGTGCTTCCAATTGTTTTATTGCATTTTTAAAAAGTCAATTCTACTATTTAGTCCTATTCCTTTTTTCTCCATTTATATGAAATTGGGCTCAGTGTTCTTACTGTCCAGCCTGTGCCAAAAATCTGTGCTGGGTCACCTTCTCCCCACGGAGACTTTCCAGTGAGAGTGAGAAGTCACTGACTTTTCTTAGTTGGACTATGCACACTTCATGTATTTTATATACATTAGTCATTTTTACATTTATTCGCTGAAGGTTTATTGAGTGCCCAGTGCTCACGGGCTTTTTATTTATGGTTTAGCTCACAAAAGATTCTCAGAGTGCTGTCATTGTTTCATAGTATTAGTTAAATTTCCTCTAGAATAAAAAAATACTAAGATGTGTTTTAAAATAAATGTGTTTATTTTTCTAAGTGAGAGCTTTTTTTTATGTAACAAAGAGGTTTCCTCATTGAGGAAACCTATTTGAATTCATTTTATTAAAACCTTTGATGATTTGAAAGAAAAAGCTAATGATATTGTACCTGGCCAAAAAAACTGTATTGGGAAACAACGAAGGTAGACTGTTTAAAGAGTGCACATGCCAAAATGTAATTGATAGTGAAAGTCCTGAAGAATCCATGTCAAAACATTAGAAATAATAAATGAGTTCAGCAGGGTTGTAGGATACAAGATCACACAAATATAGATTGTATTTTTGCAATCCATGTCAATATATCTGAAAATAATTTCATTTACCATGGCATCAGATACTATAACTGATAGTAGCAAAAAGGCTAAGAAGTAGTACGATGCTATCAAGAAGAAGAAAATACCTAAGAATAAATCTAACAAAGTAAGTGCAAGGCAGTATGCTGAGAATTATAAAATCTTGTTGAAAGACAGTAAAGAAAACCTAAATAAATGGAAATGCACCTCATGTTTGTGGTATGAAAGACTAAGTATTGTTAGGATGGTAGCGTTCCATGTTACAGATGCAGGGCAAGTCCTGCCACAATTCCAGCTGCTTTCTTACAGTAACTGATAAGCTCATCTGAAAACTCCTATGGAAATCCAGGGGACTAAAACAGGCAAAACAGATGTAAAAATGATGAACAAATTTGGAAGGCTCATCCTTCCTGATTTCCAGACATAGTTCAACACTGCAGTAATCAAGACAGTGGATATTGGTGTGAAGATACCTGTGTAAATCAATGGAATTAGATTTAAAACTTGAGAAAGGACCCTCAATTTTAAGGTCACTTCATTTTAAAAATTGAATTATCATTTGCCAGCACAGTGACATGTGCCTGTAGTACCAGCTCCTTGGGAGCCTAGGGATTGTGCAGTGTATACACTACATTGTAGATTGTTTAAATCGGGGTAAGCGTATATATGTTCTCAAACATTTATC
Organism: Erethizon dorsatum; assembly: GCA_028451465.1. NCBI lineage: Eukaryota > Metazoa > Chordata > Mammalia > Rodentia > Erethizontidae > Erethizon > Erethizon dorsatum. Next base: position 56,125,478 of record CM051830.1, on the reverse strand, counting down.
ATTTCTTTATGGTAAAAACATTAAAAATTCTTCTAGCATTAGCCCAGTGTGGTGGCGCACGCCTGTAATCCCACCACTCGGGAAGCTGAGGCAGGAGGATCGCAGTGAGTTTGAGGCCAGCCTGAATTTCATAGCGAGACCCTGTCTCAAAAAACTTCTTTTACTTCTAGCATTTAAAAAGGGGCAGTACATTATTTTTTATGTGTAGTCACTCTACTGTGCGGTTGTGCTACAGTAGCACTTCTTGTGTCTGTGTAAGTGTAACTCAGTACCTCTTGATCAGCACCCTCCCCCGAGGCTCTGCCACCTCTGGTAACCACCATTCTCCTCTCAACATGGTAGATCCGCGGTTACAGAGTCTGCGCGAGTAAGATCATTCACTGTTTATCTCCCTGTGCCTGACATTTCACTTAACATAAGGATCTCATGTCCATCCATATGCACAAGTGACAAGGTCCTTTTGATGGCCGAATACTCCTCTGTGCGTAGGTGCCACATTTGTTTTACCCACTCATCAGTTGATGGGCACTCAGGTTGTTCCCAGCTTGTGGCTCCTGTGACGAGTGCCGCAGTGGACTTGGGAGTGGAGGTGGTGTTGTGCTTACTGCTGTCATTTCTTTTGGATGTGTACACAGTGGCGAGATTGCCGGATCATATGGTACATCTATTTTTAAAGTTTTGAAGAACCTCCTCGTTTCCTAGCGTTTTCCCTAATATTCCCACTGTCATCTTTACCCTTTTCTCTACATCTTTGCCAGTATTTTCTCTCTTTGCTCTTTTTGAATTATTTACCTGGGTCCCAAGTGCATACAGTGTCAAAAATAATCATTTCTAAAAAGCATGGTGGGACAATTCCATATCCCCTAACAGAAGGACGAGGTTAGACGCCTTTGTCCTGGCACGCATAGCCAGTGAACCCAACTTGGGTTTGTGTAAGAAGTGAAATTAGAAACTTGGGGAAATCCCAGAGGGGTAGGTATCTTTGTGACAGTTGGTTAGGCAGTAGTTTCAAGGAGTGACATAAAAGTTAAGTGCCAAGCTGGATATGGGGGCCCATGCCTATAGTCCCAGCTATTCCGGAGGCAGAGGTAGAAGGAGCCCAAGTTCGAGTCCTGTCTGAGAACTTTAGTGAGACCCTGTCTCAAAATAAAAAATAAAATATATCAAAAAAGGCTGGGTGTGTGGCTCAGTGGTAAAGTGGCTCAGGGTGTGATCCCCAGTACCATGGGGAAAAAAGAAGTGAAAAGGGAAAATTGATGTGTTGGTTTATTTCAAAATTTAAACTTTTATGGTACAAATAATACCAAGCTATTGAAAAAGAGAACACAGAATAGCAAAAAATACTTGAAAATTATTTTTCTCATAAGAGACTTGCATTCAAAGACATAAAGAATTTTATGATGTAATAGTAGAATAAAAAAAATCCAAATAAAAACAGAACAGGCTTTAGTGGGTATTGCTCTAGAAAAGATGTGCAAAGTGCCAATAATCACAGTAAGAGGTCCTCAGCACCATTGCTTATTAAAAATGCAAATCACATTCTCAGAGAGGCACCATTTCACACACTGTGGTAGCTTAGACAGAGACAATAATAATCGGTAGAATGTAAGAGAATTGCAAGGCTCAAACATTGCTCCTGAACTATAAAATGGTACCGTAACTTTGCGCAAGGACTTGACAGTTCCTCGGAATGTTGAGGATATAGCTGCTGTATGTCTTATGCCGCTCCTAGGAGTCTACTCAAGAGAATCCATTGGACAGCCTTTCTTTTCTCCTGTTGGGTTAGGTGGTAGGGCTAAATTTTTCTGGAGACTAAAAATGACCTGGACCACCAAGCCTTTACATCGTATCACTTCTAATTATGAAAACACTGTACCAAGTAGGAAAAGATGTGGTGTCTTCATTTTATATGAAGTCCATTTACTTTTTGTTTTTTTGTTTGTTTTTTGAGACAGGGTCTCACTGTGTAGTTGAGGCTGGCCTTGACCTCATGGCTATCCTCCTGCCTCAGCCTGCCGAGTGCAGGGATTTCAAGTGTGTGTCACCACACCTGGCCATCTTTGAGTTTGGCAAAAATGAGGATGCAATTATGGGGGCCAGGGATATAGGTCAGCGGCACAGCGCCTGCCTGGCAAGTGTGAGTTACTGAGTTCGATTCCCTGTCCCTCCCCAATAAATAAATAAATAAATAAATAAAAATTATGGCTATATACTCGCTCCAAGTACATAAAAGTTAAGTAGCCATTCTTTTTTTTTTTGTGGGTACCAGGGGTCGACCTCAGGACCTCGCGCGCCAGCAGGTGCCCGTGCCACTGAGCGATATCACCGGCCCTTTTTTTGTATGTGAGTTCCAGGAGTCCAACTCGGGCCCTCGCGCTTGCCGGGCAGGCGCTTAGGCCGCTGAGCCATCTCACTGGCCCTAGCCATTCTTAAATACTGCAAACATATAGTATTTAATAAACTTCTCAATTCACCCTAGATAATTTTGGCTTTTTAATTGCATAGCTAAGAAATTAGGACTGGTGTAAGCCAAAAAAGAGTTTAATTGTGATGCTTGCCACAAATGGTCAGGAGATAGCTAGCATTTAAAGATGGGGCTACTTGGCCTTCCTCCTCACTGTGACTTCTGTATAATAACTCTCTCTATTCTGTACTGAGCCAGTGAAAATATGTAGTGAAGAAGTTATGCCCTGGATCATGCTGCATGTGAAGCAGGTTATACATTCAGTTCTATTTCAATAATAGCTCTATTGGCGTATTAAAGATTTTTATTTCCGATGAATAATGGCTTACCTTTATGCAGCTCAGAAATACTGACTTTTAACATAAGGCATGCATAATGTAATTATGCTTCTGAACATCTTGAATATAAATTATTACAAATTTAAGCACATCTGGTTGTAGCTTTTTTGCAAATTTAATCTAAATGATGAATAAATGTTATTTTATATAATGATCTCATTTAGTAGTCTCAGGAAAATAATTTTCAATTTAAACCAAGCCAACACAATTTGAGTTGATGATTTTAAATGTGTTATTTTATTTTTATTAATATAGTATTTTACAAGATATCTTTGGTAACACTAACGTCTTATTTTTCTTCACAAATGTAGGACATATGTTCTACCAATGCTGTGGAAATAAATGCAGCTGAATACATATGAGAAAATCAGGTATAACTTAATGAGTATAGATTACTTAAGATACTAATTTACTTTTAGCATCAAATATATGGAATAAAAATGCTCTCAATGCTTATTTTGAATATTTTACAACAAAAATTACAGTTCATGACCACTTAATTTGAAATTTTCAAACCAATTTCCTAAAATATAAGCAAAATTACACTTAAATGTCAATCTATGTGTAAAAAGAGATTGTGTTAGGGTTTTTGCTTAAAATACTGATTTCTGATCACTAAACAATGAAATACAAAGAAAGTTTGCTTTGAATGCATGTCACTTCTCTTATTGGCCATTCTCCTTTCCATTATGCCTTCTAAGATGTGTATGTACATGAGATGAAAACCAATCCAAAAATGCACAAAAAATAATGCAAAATGTTACAAACATGTATTGGATTTTCTGAAAATACATATGAATTTTAAATGCAGTACTGTTTTATAGAAATACATGTAAATATCTCTATGGAAACAACAACCTAACATCATTGTCGAGGCACATATATTTTATGAAGTTTTTGTATTAAAAACTAGACATTATTCTAGTAAAACCTACTCAGCGAGACAGAGTTGGTAGGTTTGACTTTGAGAGTATACTTTAAGTCATCCATTTCGTAATGAGTGCTGAGAATTAAAAATGATAAATATGATGTTCTCTGTGGCTTCAAGGAAGTGAACAATGTGGCTTCAAGCTAGTCATACGACTTCAAGGAAGTCCGTGAGGAAAACTTGTAAACATCATGTTACATAGTGATAAACGTGACCTGAAACGAGTAACCATGTGACATGAGTGTCCAAGATGAGCCTGCTTAAAGAAGGAGCCATAATCTGTTGGTTAGAGGAAGGAGGAAAAGCCGCCAATACTCACAGACTTTGGAAGTACATGGTTTGTGAGCAGAGGGCATGGTGTACCGAGTCCAGGATAGCAGGAAGCAGGGTCGGAATATGGAAGGAGACATGGGTGGAACAGCTGATCAGTTTTTAGTGACAGGAGAAAAATGAAGAATTTGACCTTTAGGCAGTGAGGAAGTAGGTCTGTGTCTTGGTTTGGGTGCTTAGTACAACTGGGGAATAAACACAGTAGAGATCCATATCCCAAGAGAAAAAGGAAAATGGGTAATGCTAAATATGTGTTTTTTTTTTTTTTTTTTTTTGGTGGGTACCGGGGGGTCGACCTCAGGACCTCGCGCGCCAACAGGCACCCATGCCGCTGAGCGATATCACCGGCCCCTTTTTTTTTCGTATGTGGGATCCGGGAGTCGAACTCGGGCCCTCGCGCTTGCAAGGCAGGCGCTTATGCCGCTGAGCCATCTCACCGGCCCTAAATATGTGTTTTTAAAAGACAGGTTAGATGTAGAAGCTATATGACTGTTTTAGTTACTTTTCTTATTGCTGGAACAAAATACCCAACATCCAAATTAAAGGAGGAAAGGTTTATTTGGCTCACAGTTTGTAGAGGTTTCAGTCCTTAGCTGACTCCAAGGCAGGGCAGTGTGGCAGAGGAGCATCACAGAGGAAGAACAGTTGATGGTGGGTAGAAGTCAGCAAGCAACAAGCCAAGAGCACTGACCCTCTTTCTGTCTCTTATATCTTATCCAGGCTACCCAGCCTTAGGGCGGGTAGAACCCACAACCAGAGTGGGGCAGCCTTAATCCTAGCATCACACGGTGAATCAGTCCCAGCATCACACACCCTAGATGCAGCCATCTCTGAAAAGCCCCACCTATGACCGCTTGAGGCTTTGGGGCACATCTTGACACAGCCATAACAATGACACATAGGTCCTCAAGGATGTCTGCTCCACAGCTTCTGCCACAGGTGAAAATGAACGAGGCCAGTGAATGAGGCAGTAGCAGAGCCTGGGGTGGAGAAGCCGGGAGCTCCAGAGATGCAGTCACCAGGGACTGGGTGACCTCTGTATGTAGACTGTACAGAGAGTAACGGGTAGTTCATTGGCCACCCGTATTTTTGTGGTCCTTGTAAACAAGGTGAATTTAGTTCGAATTGTTCTGAGCTTCCTATGTCTTAAAAAAATTTTAGGGAAATGTACACTAAAAAATTGAAACAGTTATGAATCCCAGGAAGGTAATTAGGGATTGATGTCTACAAAGATGAAAGTTGTCAGGGATGTCTTGTGAGAATGGGTCATACAAACTGGAAGTGTGCTCCCCTCCTGCCACCTCCACAAAGGGTTTTAGGTCCAAGAACAGAAAAGAAGGGGTGAGTGTCACCAGGAGGTGCAGTACGAGTAGGTTCAAGGATTTAGAACAGTATTCAGCAAGGCAAGGAACCAGAGTAGCCCTACTGAGAGAGGGAAGTTTCTACTCTAACATGTCCTCCCTCTCTACCTGTTACGTAAATCCATTCCACCGAGTGACTAAAATTCTTGAAAAGGTAACCAGTATACTTTATTTTGCAAAGTCAGTGGTTCACCTTTAGTTTTCATTTAATTAAACTTCTCTGTAGGTTAAGCCAGCTTATTTCTTTCTCATTCTTAAGGTCTTTCCTGCTCTTGAATTTTATGATGTAGTTTTTCCTAGTTTAAACCTCCTTCACTGGTTTTGCCTTGTTACTTCCCCTGCTTCTGCTTAATCCTCAGTCTCTTCCTGATTTCTCCACGTGAGAGTACCATGGGCTCAATCCTCAGAAGCTTCCTTTCTTATCCCAGCCTGTTCCTGGGAACTTGAGCAGATGCCGATGACTTCAGAATTTATATAGCAAACTCCAGCCTTTTCCCTGGGCTTGAGAATTACACATCCAACTTCTCATCCTGTATCTTCACTTGGATACCACCTAAAATAGAGCAGAAGCAAAACTCATACTTTTCCCTGCTAAGCCTGCCCTTCTGTTATTTTCATGTCTATAAATGCTACTCTTATGCATCTGTTTGCTCAAGCAGAGAACCTGAGAGTCATTTTTGATTCCTCCCTTTTCCTAAGGCTTGTATTCCAGTGTACTGGAAACCTCCACCTTCCAAGCAACCAACCAGTTTTTAGTGCTCCTCCTGTAACTCGGCATCCTCATCTGGTTTAGTGCAGTTGTCTTATAACTGGCCTTCCTGCCTCCCCTCTCGCCTTCCTAGATAAAAATATTAGAATAAGATCTTGAAAACATGAATCAGATCAAAACTGATAAAAAAATCTTCAAAATGTTATCAAACATCGTAATTTACTAACTACTGTTTATTGCTGTATAATAAACTCAAGACGTAACAGCTTCAGATGACAAATATTTTTATTTGTCACAGTTTCTGTAGGCATGGAATTTAGGAGAAGCCTGGACTTCTGGTGTTGGGTCAGGATCTCTGAGGAAGTTGCAGTCATCGGAAAGTTGTAATTGGTAGCACCCTGTCCTGTGTTAGTAGAAGGCCTGGGTTCCTCCCACCGTGGGCCTCTTCCAGGGCTGGTCCAGTGCGCCCGGGACCTGGCACCTCACTTCTCTAGACTTGTGATCAAAGAGGGAGCAAGGAGGAAACCACTAACCACTGAGGTGACTTTTGTGCCCAGTCCAGAAGCCACACACTCTCCTCACATGCCCCAGACTTTGTTCCTCAGAAGCAGATTAGTGTGCTGGCGCACAGACTGCCAGGTCTCCTGTGCTACTAGCGCTGTCATCTTCTCTCACCCTACCTTGCTCCACTCTCTTCCCCATTCCAGCAGTCTAACCACACTGACTTTCTGCAGTGTCTCAAGAATGCTGTATTTTTTCCAGGTTCAGATTCTCTTCCCTTGGCCTAGAAAACTATCCCTATACCTCAGTGCAGTCATCCCTGGATTTAATGCAGGCCTCTTGTCAAGTATGGCTCTTCAGAGAGGCCTGTCTTACACATCCTTATCCAAGCATCACGTGCTTCACAGTTTTCTCTGATGTCACCCTGCTTTTCTTTTCTCCAAAACACTTTTGTACACATTTGTAACCCAAAGTAGCCAAACTTACAGAAGCAGTGAATAGAATCGTGTTGCCGGGAGTTGGGAAGAGGGAGAGATGAGGTGTTACTACTCCACGTGTATAAAAACTTGTTACCTGAGATGTGCAAGTTCTAGAGATCTTCTGTACAGCAGAGTACCTGTAGTTAACTAGGCAGTACACTTTGTAGTGTGTGAGGAGGACAGATCTCATTGTAAGTGTTAGCACACACATAAACATTCTCAAGAAACAAAACATACAGAGGGACACAAGGAGGTGATGTGTATGTCTTGCATCTTGATTATAGTGATGATACCCCCAGTGTTAAAAATCAGAACAGGACACGAATTATCTGTCCTATTTTGTATATCATTTATACTTCAAAAGGACAGGGGTTTTTCTGTCTGCGTCACCGTGGTGTTTCTGGCTCCTGGGATGGTGCCTGGTGCCATTGAATGAAGGAGCGAGTGACTGTGAAGATGAATGGCTGATGAGAAACTGAGCATCGATTTCTTGCTCCCTCTACAACCCAGAGGAGTTCATCTCCAGGCCCCCTTTTGTACAGTGTCAGTGCTCATTTTGTGTATCACACTGGGCTCCCGTAAGAACTGAATGGCAGGATGCATGCAGATCACTCGGGCAGTTCTGTGTCCCAGTCAGGGCTGAGCAAACTAAGGATTTGTGACCACAGGACTATCTTGACCTTCACCAGTCCCTGGCGTTGCCTGTGTCCAAATGATGGATGCCGAAACACAAGCTACAAAGCAGAGTTCCAGCATCAGGTCCTTCTGCCGCTTTTCTATATGCTGTGATTATAATTGTGCATCAAGTGTGTCCCACGTTGTTTTGAAAGACTTACGTGTGTTTAACTAGGCAAGCACTAAAACCAAAACACTAAATGTATTCAGAGAAAGTGAACTAAAAAGGAAGACTGCGTGTGGATGTATACAGGATGACATTAAATAAAATATTCACTTATTTTTAAAAATTTAAACTTTTAACTTATGAACTTAAGAATTTGTGTGTAGCACAAATTGAAAGTATTGAAAAGACAAACGAGCTCCTGCCTTTCGTGAAGTATAACTGTTAGAATATTATCTAAAAATTTCAACATCATTTTGATGATGGTTTTATAGATTTATTCCACATCCTATTCTTACTGTGACTGTGGCCTCATCTTTTCACATTCTTCATTTTCCCATTTCTTATTTAAAAAATAGTATGCTATTCTTAACATATGCATAATGATATCAGGCTGGTAAATAACACACTACAATATAAGCCCTGGAGGGGGTCATTAGTTATTAACAGTCTCCCTAAAGATAACTTGTAAACATGTGAAATATAGGAACAGTGGCTGTCATGATCTTTGGTCTTAATGATACAAAAAATGTCAATGAACTTTTATGTCTACCTCTCAAAAACAAGTAAATAAAATGATAACTAATATTTACCATGCTCATATGGTATAGCAGGTACTGTTCTAAGTACCTTGTAATACTTGTAACAATTTTATGAGGATATTATCCTCATTTTACAAGTAAGCAATGCGGCACAGGAAACTTGAGTGAACAGATTCAGTGAACTAGCCTGTGTGCAGGAAGCAGCGCATTGCGAGCCACACAGAAAATGCTGGGGAAGGACGAGCTGTGTCATTGTTCCGGTTGCCAAGTGTCCCGGGACTAACAAGTGGCTGATACAGTGTTAGAGCTGGATGTCTGTGTTCTTAAGAATATACTAGCATGCCCTTTGTAAGATTGATTCTCACTTTAGGATAGATGTGAAGTAACAGCAGAAGGCCAGAAAACTTGAATGAGGTGTCCAAGGCCAGAGAGTTAAAATATGGCTTCATGACTGAGACAAAAGATAGCCCGAACATGTAATCTAAGACTAAAGTGACAGGAGCTCGTGGGGAAGTGAAATTTCTGTGAGTTGCATTGTACAGCTTTTGGGGACGTGGAATTGTGAGCTGACCCTCAAAGTGGTTGAAATTTGGACAGGCAGGCAGGAAATGTAGACAGGAAAGGTGTCAGATAATTTCACAGTTTTAGTAGGTCCAGGCCATTAAAATGAATTAGTGGTAATTAAAATAATTTATGTGTAGTTAATCTTGGATAATTTTTATATCATTTCTATTTCAGTCAACAAGTAAAAATTACTTGTGTAATTTTCTCACTATTTGCAGGTTCTTTAGTACTGATTTATTATTAATCTATCTGATGGCTTTTCATGCCACCATGAAAGAGGAAGACATTGTTTGGTGTTTGGGAACAACTTTCCGTCCCTTCTCTGAGAGTTACTCACTACCCACTAGACCAGTGGTGGTGAACCTGTGGCACACATGCCACAGGGCCTGTTTGTAGCATTGAAATCTCTAAAAGGTTCGCCATCACCGCACTGGACTCTCAGCTGCTAACCTGAGTCTGACAGATCCAGTATTGACGACAACCTGTCTTGCAGGCTGGCGTCGTTGTTCACACATAGGTTTATTGTCTTGTCATTGAGCCTCGTTTTGTCAGAAATTACCCATTTCATTTTTACATGATGGAAAACAGACATTTAGGGCTTAGCATCCTTGAAGCTCTCCCTTTCAGTTGCTGGGGTAGAGGCAGAGGCTGTAGAGATGGGTGAAATGAACTTTCTGCTCAGAGATGAAGAAGTAGAGGGAGACAGATTACGAGGCACTCTAAGACCAATGCTATGTGATAATTACTGCCGGAGAGCTCTGCACAAATTGCTGGTCTTCATAAGGTCAACATTTGATAGCTTAACTTTTAAAAAATAGGAAAACTGAGGCTAATTAACTTCCTTGAGATCAAATATCTACAAAATGACAGAGGTGTTTTTAGTGCCTAGATTTAACTACAAACCAAAAGCATAATTTAAAGATATTTTGTATTAATAAAAATTACTGGGTTAACTACTATTAGTGCAGAACAATACATAATTTTAAACAAAGTGACATTTTATAACCTATTTCTGAGATAAGTTTGAGGCACCTTATAATAAAAGCATGTATAAAATAAGGATAAAAATATTGCTGCATGATTCAACAAAGAAAAAGGTTGCAGAGACAGTGAAAAGAGGAAGAACAGTGTAAGAAATCTCTGTCCGAGCTAGTGAAGACAGGCTTAGTGCTGAGCTTCCTAGAAGTAATCAAGGCAAAGTATAAACTTTCACTGCCCCCTCCTACAAAATACTTTATGTAAGGACAAATTTCTAAGTGTATTTTAAGCGAAGTTGGCTCCTATTCCTATTATTTTTTGGACTCACAAGTTTTTAAAATCCTTTTCCTTCCATTGTTTTCCCCTCAGGTATTCATAATATATATTAAATTAGTCCTCTGAACAGTTGCTGTATTTGAAAAGTGGGGTGTTACCCATCCCACAGAGTTGTGATGCACAAAGGGAAAACCGAAACAAAACCATACTGGCCATGTTACCACTGATGTTTCTTCACCCAGTTTTTGAACATAAAATTTGTAAATGTATGTGTTTCTCGTCAGTATCTATAAAGTAAAATTTGTGATAAATAATTTTCCCATATTGAAATTGAAGAGTTACATATTAAATTCCCATATTAAAGAGTTACAGTGTATTTGCGCTTGCATTCTGGACTTGGGTTTTGCAATGATGGAAGCTTGTTGTCTTAGTTACTTTTCTCCTTGCTGAGACAAAATACCCAACATCCAGAGTTGAAGGAAGAAATGTTTATTTTGGTTCAGTTTGTAGAGGTTTCAGTCCATAGTCCGCTGGCTCCAAGGCAGGGCGGCATGGCAGAGGGGCATTGCAGAGGAGAAGCGTTCATGGTGGGCAGAAGGTAGCAAAGTAGCAAGCAGGTCAGGTAGTATTCATTCCTAGGATGGGGCAGCCTTAATCCTAGCATTGCACCTTGAATCAATCCCAGCATCACGTTCTTATTCGCAACATCACACACTGTAGACCCAGCCACCTCTGAAAGTCCTCACCTGTCACCACGTGAGGCTTTGGGGGGACATCTAGATACAAGCCGTAACACTTGCTGTACTGTATTATACTGATCTCTGGAATTTCACAGGGGAAATTTTGTTCTATCAGGCTGCAGGCTTGCCTTCTTTTAACCCTGATCATTAAAGGTTTGGTTCTATAAACATACGAAGAGCAGGAAACATTTTTACTTACAAACTAAATGGGGAATGGAAATAAAGCTTTTGTAAATAAGGAGGGAAAGAAGTGTTGAGGGGAGAGGAATGGGGAAAAAAAAAGAAGGTATATTATGTACAGGTGCAAATTCCCTATGATGAATGTGATCATTATGTATATGTACAATGTAACAATAAATTTAATAAATAACAAAAAAATTGGGGTAAGATGAGGGTGAGACAAGAAGGATAAACCCTGCTTTATTATATTATGTAAGTATAGCTTGTTTATGTTCCATTTAGAACAAAGAATTCTAATTGCCAGGCCATTAAGAAGCCTTTATATTGTAGTTAAAAGTTTTTTTTTTTTTTTAATGTCCATAAATAAAAGTTACATTTTATACAAGCTTTTATTGACTTTTTGTTTTAGGTGAGCATAAATTCCAAAATACTGAATACTGGCTTTTTTCCCTGTTGTAATATATACAGGTCATTCGCATTTTATTGACAAAAACTTGTCTTCCCCCAGACCAATTTCATGTTCTTCCTTTAATATGTTCTAAAATTTTAGTTTGCATACAAATATGTGGCATTAAAATTACTTTCAAAATCTTTTTTGATAATTAAATTTATCTTGATTCCTTAAAGTTTCCCTAGAATTAGAAAACTCCAGTTTGCATATATTTTAACTTCTCCTTTGTTTTAATTTTAGATTTATAAGCAAATGGAAGAGCATGCATTTCACCCTCTGTAAAGAAATTAGGCACGAATAGTTTCACACATATAAAGAACATATTCAGTATTTTTTCATATGTTATTTTAACAAGCCAGATTATAGGATTTATTTGTTAAAGTGGTGTAAATAGTGATATAGTGCAAGCAGGGTTAAATGCTGAGAAAAAATGAAATAAAACATAAAATTAAACCAACAGAAATATCACAAAGTGCAACAGATGTGATCAGATGTTTATTCCAGATTTTTCCTGTTCCTCTGTCTCACCGTCTTTGCCTCTCTGTCACACACACACACACTCAACTTTGTCCCTAGGACCACTTATTTAGGATCCCTCCTCTACTCTTCTTTCTGTCCACACTGGCGTTCTATACAGTTAGGGCGAAGTGTCTTATCTGGAAGATCTATCACAAATCTAATTAGTAGTGACCCTTGGACTCATGTCATATAGGCTAATTTTCCTTCACTGTCCCCTGGCTTTTACTCTTATTCCTTTACATAGACAGCTATTATTTAGTAATATTTAGTGAAATAATGAAAGTAAACAGTCCTTCCATTGATTAGAATAATGGGATAACTGATATAAATCGTAAGTTTCCTGGACATATAAAGTATAGTGTCTTTGAGAGGCCTAGGAATTAAGTAACTTATTTTGCAAAATTTTATGTAAAATATGTAACTACCCTACTTTTATATAACTTTAAAATCTATTTTTGATGAATAACCATCAATGTGAGTAGATAATTATTATTTGTGTAATCTTGTGACATACATTTAAAATATGAACCTCTATAATGTGCTAGTTGTAAAAATAAGTATCACAATAAAATAACTTGTATAAAATATCAAGATACAGACACAGTCTAACATATCAATATAATAGCTATTAATGGGCATATGCAAAAAATCATAAACTCTTCCGAAGGTCAGTAAATACTGGGTATAAGTGTGTGAGAGGCCACTATTAAATACCCCACACACCTAGCTTAGGAGGAGTGACTTGTGACTGTGGAATGGATTAAGAAGGTGCACACTTCCAACCATCACCTTGGGTTTTGGAATTTCAACACGTGAGTTTTGGGAGGATATAACCATTCAGATCATATCCCCTAGATCATATGGTAGTTTTATTTTTAAATTTTTGAGGAACCACCATACTGTTTTCCATAGTGGCTACCTCAATTTGTGTTCCTACCAACAATGTACAGGGGTTCCCATTTCTTCACATCCTTGCTCACTTTGTCTTTTGTGGGGTTTTTTTGGTAATATTCATCCTAAGTGTCGTGAAGTGATACCTCATGGTGGTTTTGACTTTCATTTCTTTGATACTTTGTGTTGGTGAGCACTTTTTTATACACCTGTTGTATATTTGCATGTCTTCTTTAGAGAAATATCTACATGGCTTCTTTTTCTATTTTTATTCATTATTTGGTTTGTTGCTCTTGAGTTGTAGGAGTTCCTTATATATTTTGGAAATTAGTCCCTTATCACATGTGTGGTTTGCAAGTATTTGCTCAAATCGCTTGAGGTGCAGACTTTTCCATTTGATGTAATCCCACTGGCCTGTTCTTACTTTTGTGGCCTTTACTTTTTGGATTGTATTTAAGAAATTATCACCAAGGTGACTGTCAAAAAGCTTTTACTCTATGTTTTTTTCCTAACAGTATTATGGATTCAGATCTTATGTTTATATTTTTAATCCATTTTGAGTTTATTTGTGTACATGATGTTAGATAAAGGTCCAATTTCATTGTTTTTCATGTGGTTACCCAGTATTCCTAACACCATTTATTAAGGAGGTAGCCCTTTCCCCGTTTTGTACTTTTGGCCACTTGGTTGAAGACTAGTTGCCCATATCAGTGTGGATTTATTTTTGGCCTTTTTCAGTTTCATGGGTCTGTATTTCTGCTTTTATGCTAGTCCGTCACTGTTTTTATTACCATAGCTTTATATTGTATTTAAAATCAGGGATGTGATGCCTGCAGCTCTGTTCTTTCTCAGATTGCTTTGGTCATATTGTATTTGGTCATTTGCATTTAGCCATATGGATTTTAGAACTGCCTTTTTTCTATTTCTGTAAAAAAATGTCACTTGAGATTTTGATAAGGATTGTCTTGTGTTTATAGATTACTTAGGTAGTATGGACATTTTAAACACTATTCTTCTAATTCGTGAACACTGAATTTCTTTCCATTTTTGGTATCTTCTTTACCTTTTTTATCAATATTTAGTGGTTTTCAGTGTACAAGTATTGTACTTCCTTCTTTATTTTATCCCTAAGTATTTTATACTTTTTATGTGTTGTTTTCTGCAACTTGATTGAAATCACTTATTGGCTGTAATAGCTTTTACTAGAGCCTTTAGGGTTTTCTACATTTGTGATCTGATCAACTACACATCTTTTTACACTTTACTTTTTAATTTGGATTTTTTTTTCCTTTTTCATGTCTAATTTTTCTGACTAGGACTTAGTAGTAGTCCCTTGAATAGAAATGGCAAGAGTGAGCATACATCCCTTATTTGCATCTTGGAGGAAAGCTTTCAGTTACACCATCAAGTGTGATGTTATATGTGAGGTTTTCATATGTGGCCTTTATTGTTTTGAGCAAGTTCTATACTTAATTCATTGAGAATTTTTATCTGAAGGGATATTAAAATTTGTCAGATTATTTGTTTCTGCATTTATTAAGATTATCATGTTATTTTTATTTATTTTTTTTTTTTTTTTTTTGTGGGTACCGGGGGGACGACCTCAGGACCTCGCGCGCCAACAGGCACCCGTGCCGCTGAGCGATATCACCGGCCCCTTTTTCGTATGTGGGATCCGGGAGTCGAACTCGGGCCTTCGCGCTTGCAAGGCAGGCGCTTAAGCCACTGAGCCGTCTCACCGGCCCTTATCATGTTATTTTTATCCTTCTGTTAATGTAGTGTACCAAATTGATGGCTTTGCATATATTGGAACACCCTTGCATTCCATTTGACCATGGTGTATGGTCCTTAAAATATACTGTTGAATTCAGTTTCCTAATGTTTTCTTGAGGATTTTTATATGTATTTTCACCATAGTGAATTTTTTATGGGGTCTTTGTCAGAATTTAGGATCAGGAAATGAGTTTGTGTTTTCTCTCTTATTTTTTGGAATAGTTTAAGAAAGTTTTGGCGTTATTTCTTTTAACTTCAGTTAGAATTTATCTGAGAAGTCATTGGTCTGGATTCTGTAATCCTTTCTTAACCTAGGGATCAGTTCTTCGCTCCTCCTTCAGTGTAATTTTCCTGAAGAATCTAGTGCAAATTTCACTTGGTCTTTTTTGGAGCAATATTTTATTAATATTATTGAGATAATACTAATAATGTCAATAATAACACTTTCCCAGACACTACTTTGACCTCTTTACTTGTATCATTTACTTATTTAACATATTTATTTTTATTTTTACCATTAATAAGAGTTAGCTGTATAGAGTAATGAGGTCCCCCATGATTTCCCGTACATGTACACATTACGCGTGGATGCTGTCCATCTACCCTTCCAGTCCCTCTATTCTCTTCTGCTCCTTCAGCATCATTGCCTGTCCCTTGTTGTTGTATTATTTTATTTAATTTTCATAACACCACTATGAGTTCTTTCTTGATTTCTGGGTGAGAATTGAGTTAGTTAAGTAAACCAAACAGCAAGTAAAAACTGGAGCTGAGATGTAAAGCTACCTCTGTTCTAGAGCCTGCACTTTAAACTGTCTGGAACTGGTCATTTTGTAGGAATTACTTCTAGTCTGTTGAGTCTTATTTTTTGCATCTTTCTCTACTTTTCCTACTTTCTTCTCTTTTCATCCCTCTTTCTTCCCATCCCTCTTATTCTCCTTTTTCTGTCTCTGTTAAGTCAGAAAATTGAGTTATTCATACTCCAGTTCATAGTCTGTTATCACAGTTATTTTATGAAATAATTCCTTGTTATAATTTTTTTAGGTTTTTAGCTCTGTTTTTTATCATCTGCAAGTCTAGTTATACCTACTGTAGGACTTGTTTGCTCATCTTCTGTATCTTTCATTTTCTCTCCAAACTTTTATTTCTCATCTTTCTGATTTTATCAGTGTTCTTAATTATTATTTTTCTATTTTGTCCTTTCTGTTCTTTTGTTTAGTCTTCTAGTTTATTCTTTATATCTGAAATAAATGTTCCTATTTTATTACTGAGTTCTGACATCTTTCTCCTCTAATTTAGACAAATATTATTTATTTCCAATACATATTTTCTTTATTATCTTTTTGTTTGCTCTTGGTATTATGTTTTAGTATTTTCTTCCTTATCACGTATTTCTCTTCTACTTTCATTATTTCATTTTTTTCATGTAATAGACTAACACGGGGCTCCACACAGTGTGTCTGTTGCTTATGGTTCAGTGAGAAACTTGTGTCTGTGCTTTTTGAAAGTTTCTGTGATGTAGGCTATTTACCCGTGATAGTTTTCTCAATTCATGCACTATTGAGATTTTTCTTGAAGCTGTTTTTGCCCATCAGGGAAAATTTTCATTCTTACGTAAGAAACTTACTGTTTTTCTTTTTCGGAGATTTTTAAGTGCTTGTCCTACCCCAGCGCCTTAGCATTACTAATGCCCAGTCTGTTTCACAGTCATCTCTAGATGGCGCTTGTGAGGTCTTGTCCCATTTTGCAGGTTCTTCTTAGATTACCTTTCTGAGACTTAGAGACACCATCCTCCCTTTTGAGCATAAGTACTTGCATGAAATTTTTGTTTCTAGAACTAGTGAGACGATTATTTTTTTCTTTCACAATCTTTCCATCTTTCCACAATTCTTCACCCACACAAGACACAGTACTATTCTTATTACTTCTAGAGTTACAAGAAACACATTTATTTAATGGTTCCTATAGATTCTGTGTCACTTGGATTATAAGGACATTTTCAGGCTTCAGGTTTCTGTCTTTTATTTTCCCAGGTGTTCTATTTCCCTAAGGTGTTCTGTTTCAGTAGTTGAAAGCTAACCCCTCTGGGAGGGAAGTAGAAGTCACCGAAACACCCGTGCTGTGTTGTGAGCATGTACGCTCTGTTTTGTAAAGCAGAATAGCGGTTTAATTTAGTCAATTTAAGTGTGTACACAATTTATGAACAAAATTGCACTTTTGCATAGGTATTCAAAATAAATATTTACATACTTTTCATTCTAAGGTGGGTCTTGAGAGGAGGAAATAAGATCTCATTGGGTTACATCCCAATCTTGACCGTAGCAACGAAGACTATACATTGTTTTTGTGAAAAACGTGACTCATGTCCAAAATTTAACCAACAGGAAATCCCCCTTTCGATTCCAAAATACAGAAATGAGATAGGCCATACAACTTAAAAACAAGAGGAAAACAGAAAGCCTCTTCCACCTGTGTCTCAGTAAAATGCTGCTAAACAATATGTTGAGAATAACAAAATCAAATTGCAGAAATTCTACCAAGAAATTTTCATGAAAATACAACTAACTGGAATCTACATAAATAGCCACAGACATTTTCCAAGGAAATTTCATGACAAAATATAAAAAGAAGTGAAATAAGTTAAAGTGGAACTGAAAAAAATTATAAAACAAAACAAGAAAAAGAGAAATTAAAAAAACTTATATGTCCTTCAAGAAAATGAAAAAGTAACGCAAGAGAACTAAAAATTTACTTTGTGTCTTCTTGCCACAGTGTCTACCTGACGTGAACGAGTGGGTGAGCTGGTACCAGGAGTACAATCTTTTATACTCTCTATGTAAGAACGGTATTTTAGTCATAGCCCCAACAAATTACAGTCGACGACTGGTAAAACAGTTCTTGCGTGAATTAACAAAGCGTGAAAGAACATGAAATACTAAAGGTTCTGTAGCTTAATATTTTTCAAAACGTATAAGCTGACGCTATCACGTCGAAGGTGTTTCATCTGACGTGGCGACCGCGTTCTGACAGACGTTGCGGACGCGCGTAGGAAGGCAGCGGCTGCGTTATGACGTGTTACGTACGTGCCTAGGAAAGTGCCCCGACGCCTCCACGCAGTGCTGCTCGCTGCCGGGCGATGAGACCGTGTGCCCCTGGAGGTTCACGGGTACCTGCATTGTCTCAGCGTTCCACAGTGAACGAGCAGTAATCGGGAAATAACATAAGTATTTAAAACTGGAGATTAAGGAAAGGTGCTGTATACAAAGGCTTTCTTGGTTTTAAAATCAGTCGGCAAGTTTCAACATACCGTTTTGAGACGTGCAGTTGTTGAGCTGTTGGTCACGAAGATAGGGAAGGCAAGAGAACCGTGAAAGTATCAGGACAGCAAAAGAAACATGAAAAGCTTTAAAAAGAAACTGCAGAAATGAGCAAAAAAGGCAGCAAAAATAGCATTTCAGTCTGCTGTACTTCTAGATGGGAAGGTTATTAGAATTAATCATGGAATGATCAAATTGTAAACGTCTAAAAAAGCCTAAGGTAGTAGTTTTGTTGAGTGCAAATAATGTCAGACAAATTCAATTTCTTTTTATGACAAACTGGCAGAGGAGCCATTCATGTAATAGACTGGAATTGAGGCAGCTTCTCCGGTGTATCTCACGTTGCAGTCGCCTCAGCACA
Source organism: Erethizon dorsatum (assembly GCA_028451465.1). Classification (NCBI taxonomy): domain Eukaryota; kingdom Metazoa; phylum Chordata; class Mammalia; order Rodentia; family Erethizontidae; genus Erethizon; species Erethizon dorsatum. The sequence continues at coordinate 56,106,941 of CM051830.1, read as the reverse complement.
GCTGGGAAGTGTGCGTTAGGTAGGTGCGCGTTCCCGAAGAGCAGTGATCAGAAGTCCACGGTGGGCATCAGGGGACCTAATGAATGTCCCTCCCTGCACTTGTCAGAGCTCTGGATGTAGTAATTAAACAATGGACTGAAAAGCCTGATATAGACTGCTTCTTGGTTTAAAATGCCGTCAGTTAAAAGTGACAAATGAGTACTTTGGAGTAGGAAAGTAGGGATCTGATGCCGCCATACTAAAGACAAATCTGTAGACATTTACCTCAGTTTTAAAAAGTTAAGTTTATTTAAAGATGCTTGTTTTTAGGTAAATCACAGTAAGTAAATAGTAAACAACTGTACATACTACGCTACATAGATTTCATTCAGGCGTGATCTGGGTAAGCAGTATAATACAGTGGCACCGCGGTTCGCAAATGCTTTTGTTTGGGAACAGTTTGGTTTGCAAATAAAAGCATGTGGCAAATTTTGTTTTTGTTTCCAAACTCTATATCGGGTGACAAATACAGCCGTGGCCACCTTTCCTGTACAAAGACAAACGTGGACATCTTTTCCAAAATCGTAGAACAAATAAAGTTCATGAACCAAGGTACCATGGTAATACTTCAAAAAGATTGTTTTAAAGTCCATGTGAGTCAGATAAGTAGTATGCTAATAGGTTACTAGCTGGAGTTTTAGGGATTTTTCTATGAGCTATACCAAATCATTTTTCCAAATATATTAGTTAAAAATGGAACAAAAAAGAACAAAGCAGAATATTCCTCTTACATTTGGAAGTAGTTGACCCTATAAACATTATTGTTTCAAAGTGCAATATAATTTAATATGTACTAGAAATGTCCACAGTGAACAGCCATCTTATCTTTACTCCGAAACAGCAGACACGGAGTGCTTTGTTTCATCTGTAATGAAAGAAAGTTTTACCATCATGTTTTTATTTACTTAGTTTTTTTGGAACAGTACAGTTGGCCAAAAATAAGGAAAGGAAATAATTACAGATGATGTTTACAGTAAAAATAACTAATACACATAAAGGGAATTAGGAGAATGAATTGTTCTGTAGCCCTCGATTACATTTATTTTGCATAGTGAAATCCACCAAGGGGACTCTGGTTTTAACTATGTGTTTTTCTCACCATCTCATTGCTGCCTTATTAGTCCAAGTCAGCATCATTTCTCAGTTAGATGAATGGAAATTGGTTTTCTTTTTTGCTTGCCCTCTTCTGTGACTGTTTTTGCATATTATGCTCTCTTTATAAATAAAAATTAAACATGGCAACCTCCCCAACTCAAAACTGTCTAGTTTCACATTCACAATGGAAGCAGAAATACCACATGTCCTACAAAAGCTTGACTGTATGTCCTGTGACCACCATCAAACCTTTTTCTACACTCACTGTTCTGCAGCCCATGGGCTTTCTTGCTTCTTTCTTTTTGAAGAGCATGACAAGCTTTCTCTTCATCAGACTGTAAATCTCTGCATCTCTGTCTTCCTGTGGCTTACTCTTATCGTGTAGGGCTTTGCCCTTATATCACCCTACAAATAGAAAGTAATAGTCCCACCCCTTAACTCTACTCTGCTTTATATTCTTAATAGCTTTATTGTATTTACTGCTCCCCGTGGAAATGTTTTTGTACATGTATTCATCTTCAAGTTGTTCGTTTTCCTCATGAAATACAGATTCCCAAAAGCAGAGACATTTTCTTGTTTTCTGCTGTGTCTTCAGTACCCATTTTAGAGATTCAAAAAATTTCTAGAATAAATTAAATGTCAAAGAATGGTTAAATAGTGTGCATAAGCTTAAAATATCTATTTTGAGAGCATTATGATAGTACAAAACTAGTAGTTCCTCTCAAACATCAAGACAATTTAAAAATTCTTGATGACTATAACATTTGTACAATTCATCGTTTTATATGACTTTTTTTTTTTTTTTTATGAGTACCGGGGGTCGAAATCAGGCCCTCGTGCGCTAGCAGGCGCCCGTGCCTTTGAACGATATCACCGGCCCTTTTTTCGTATTTGGGTTCTGGGAGTCGGACTCAGGACCTCGCGCTTGCCAGGCAGGCGCTTATGCCGCTGAGCTATATCACCAGCCCTATATGACTTTTTTGACCCCTTTTAATTGCTTTTAAGATTGGTTAGAATGTAAAAATACAGAATTTCTCTTTACTATGTATTTTAGGCAACTGGATGTTTACTTTTATTTTTTACAATTTTCTTTTAGGAATAATTGTGAGTAAAAATAAAACACCTTTAAATATATTTTGCTAGACTTGCAGCTCTTAGGAACGTGGTGTCGCGAGCAGGAACACAGGGATGTGAGCTAAGATTTCAGAATGACTTCCATCTTGACTTACACTTTTAAAAACCTTCCTAATACATCAAAATGGGCCCTCAGATTTTGCGTAAGACCTCTGAGCTGTTCCTCCCATCTACGAGCAGGCCCAGCTTCCCAGACCAAATTGAAGAAAACCTTAGCCAAACCCAATCTAAGGAATATTGTGGTAGTAGATGGTGTCTGAATTCCGTTTTTGCTGTCAGGCACTTCATGTAAAGACCTGATGCCACATGATTTGGCTAGAGCAGCACTTCTGGGTTTGTTAGATAGGACCAATGTCCCAAAGGAAGTTGTTGATTATATCACCTTTGGCACCGTTATTCAGGAAGTGAAAACAAGCAATGTGGCTGAGAGGCTGTCCTCGGAGCTGGCCTCTCTGACGAGACTCCTGCTCACACTGTCACCATGGCTTGCATCTCCTCAAGCCAGGCCATGAGCACAGCTGTTGGCCTGATTGCTTCCGGCCAGTGTGATGTGGTCTGGCAGGTGGAGTCGAGTTAATGTCCGACGTCCCTATTCATCACTCAAGGAAAATGAGGAAGATGATGCTTGATCTCAATAAAGCCAAGACTCTGGGCCACAGACTGTCCTTGCTGTCTAAATTCACACTGAATTTCCTGTCACTTGAGCTCCCCACAGTGGCCGAGTTCTCCACCAGTGAGTCCATGGGCCACTCTGCAGACCGACTGGCTGCTGCCTTTGCAGTTTGTCAGCAGGAGCAGGATGAATATGCGCTGCGTTCTGCAGTCTGGCCAAGAAGGTGCAGGACGGAGGACTCCTTTCCGATGTTGTCCCCTTCAAGGTACCAGGAAAGGATACAGTTAGCAAAGATAATGGCATCCGTCCTTCCTCGATGGAGCAGGTGGCCAAACTAAAACCTGCATTCATCAAGCCCTGTGGCATGGTGACAGCTGCAAACTCTTCCTTCCTGACTGATGGTGCTTCTACGATGCTGATTACGTCCGAGGACAAAGCTCTGGCCATAGGATATGAGCCAAAGGCATATTTGGGGGATTTTGTGTATGTATCCCAGGATCCAAAAGATCAGCTTTTACTGGGGCCAGCATATGCTACTCCAAAAGTTCTAGAAAAGGCAGGATTAACCATGAGTGATATTGATGTTTTTGAATTTCATGAAGCCTTCTCAGGTCAGATTTTGGCTAACTTTAAAGCCATGGATTCTGATTGGTTTGCGCAAAACTACATGGGTAGGAAAATCAAGGTTGGATTGCTTCCTTTAGAGAAGTTTAATACCTGGGGTGGATCGCTGTCCCTGGGACACCCATTTGGAGCCACTGGCTGCCGCTTGGTCATGGCAGCTGCCAACAGGTTACGGAAGGAAGGAGGCCAGTACGCCTTGGTGGCCGCCTGTGCAGCTGGAGGGCAGGGCCACGGAATGATAGTGGAAACTTACCCAAAGTGACTGATCCGGAGGAGGCGACCGGGTTTCTGTGCGGCACTCGCACTGGGCAGTGCCATTTCAGTGCATTACTAAACAACACCTGTAGTTCTAGCTCCTTTTAGGGAAACATTTGTGGCCTTCTGTTAAATACTTTGCAATTAAGCCTTTCTGGTGTTCTCAGCTTTCCAGTAATCACAGCTTACTGTTCTTTCAGGGATTTCTAAGTTACCAGAATATCATACAGATAGATTTAAGCAGTTGCTCTTGATCTCTGTTGTCATCGAAGACTGAATGGTTGCATTTTAGGAAAGACGTTAACTGAGATCTGAAGTCATCTTTGTAATATTTGCAAATTATATTCTTTTTTTTTTGTGTGTGTGTGGGTACCGGGGGTCAACCTCAGGACCTCGCGTGCCAGCAGGCGCCCGTGCTGCTGAGCGATATCACCGGCCCTTTTTTCGTATGTGGGTTCCGGGAGTCGAGCTCGGGCCTTCGTGCTTGCCAGGCAGGCGCTTATGCCACTGAGCCATCTCACTGGACCGCAAATCATATTCTTATCTGTGTCCTAAAAATAAGTATTTTCTCTAAAATACAAACCAATGTGCCTAAATTAACTAATTATGGAACGATAAATCAATCTATATGTCATTACAAACTTAAATATTTCTATATACAAAAAATATATATATATTTTGCTTTTTGGAAAGTTATGTTTGTTTATTTTAAATAGTGAAAGGACGTATTTTCCCGCTATTTTGTTAAAAGATATTAAAGTGGGTTAAACGCCTCATTTGTTTCGCAGAAGAAACGGTGATATTTTCAATTCTTGCTGTTCGGTTCTGGTTGACACAGGTCACCTTCCACGTAGTAACCTCACACGCTGCTGGCAAGATGATGTTTCAGGCCCACGTCAAGATTCTTCAACATCTTACTAGAGAAGAGGAGTAATATAAACACTCAGTATATTGATGATTTCTTCTGTTCTCATTTCCCCTCTTTTTTTCTCCTGATCTTTTTCAGAAATTGAAAAATTTCAAGGTTCTGATGGAAAAAAAGAAGACGAAGAAAAGAAATATCTTGATGTCATCAGCAACAAAAACATAAAGCTCTCAGAAAGAGTACTGATTCCTGTCAAACAATACCCAAAGGTACTGCTGCATAGGCTTTTTCACTGAATTGAGAAAGAAATGAGAAAAATAAGGCATTTTGTTCATGCCTCTTATAAAATAAACATTTAAACCTTCATTTTATACATATTTGCAAACACATAGTACAGACATAGAGGAAGAAAAAAACTGTAAATTCAGTGATGAGGATAATTTTCAATGAAGGCTATAGCTTTTTTGTTCTATGAATATGAGAAGTATAATTAGATATCTCAGTCATTTATTTAACATATGAATGACTCACCAATTTTTACAATTATGCACACCTGCTCGATTATGTTCTGGTTCATGTTAAAATATATATTATAAAAGGGAGTAGAATTAAAGGACTAAATCTACAGCATTCGCTAATCAGCAGAGAATATCCAAGAAACAACATATCTTGTATTAGACTCTAGGATTAGAACCTCTAGTCTTCTATATTCAAGATTCATTTGTAAAAATAATTACTATCTTGTTCTTAGTGTAATGGCATGTCTTGTTAAACTACTTTTGGATCAGATTATTGATAAAAGTGTAGAATTCAGTGGAATAGTTTCATAAATTATAGTAGTAAATTTCAATGGCTAGAAAGAGTTTCTTTTATTTTCAAATAAATACAAGAAACTAAAGTAGAAACTCAAGGATTCAAGCTGATAATCTACTTTATGAATTTGAAGCAAAGACTGTGTATCTGAATAATAAAGACTATAGAAATAAATGCTGTAGTTTACCAATTGTCTTCTAACATAGTAAGTTTTAATAAATATAATTAAGTAGAATATTTCGTTTACAATTATTTCAAAAAGGGAAAAAACTATAACAACCTAGTAAAACATAAAATTCAGCTTTCAGATCTGATATTTTGGGTGACATGCAAAATTTTTGTTCTGTTTTGTTGACCTAGACATGCTTTATTTTTATTGCAAGAAAGATACATTTAGTAGTTATATATAAATTTTATTTGATTTACTTTATAATTTTTTAATATTAAATTTGGAATTCACATAAAGGTGCATGGAAATTTTTGTATAATGACATATGGTAGAAACTTGATGGAATATCAAAAATGTTTATTTGTCAAGAATCCTGGTTCATTAATTATAGCCTGGAATACAAAGACTTTTCCTTAAATCATATTTATGTCTGATATAACTTGGTACTGTTTCTCAGAATGATATTTGACTGTATTCTGCATGTGGGAAGGCCACTGGCAGGCTTGATATCTGCTTCTAAGTAAAGTGCACTGCTAAGGTCTTTGACCAAATGGAATTGGCAAGGAATAGAAGGCTTTTACAATCCCCATGACTTTTCAGGTTCCAGTATGAGTGCTTTTGCGCCGAGTAGTGTACGAGTCTGTATTTTATTCAGGTGATAACTGCTGAAACAAGATTCTTACACAGAGTCAAACTTTTGTGTGAAGTCTAATTTCTGAATTGAGAAGAATATGTTCAAACAACAAAACTGCTTGTTTTTATTACAGTAAGGTATACATCACTGGACTATTATTGTTCTTTGAGTTTAGAATCATAATGTGCTTAATCTCGGAAATCACAGAATAGATAAAACTTTTCTTTTCCAGATGAGGTAAGTGGAAGGTTATGAATTAGAGTTGTATCTGTGTTACAGATGGAGCGATTTAGTGCAGTTGTGATTTTAGAGTCTTCATTTTTTAGTGAACTCTTTTAACTTTACTGATCATACTTGCATATTCCCACTACTTTTTCATTTAAAAATATGGAAAATAATAGCTCTTAATTCATAAAAGTTTTATGAATTAATCTCAAATACCAATTCAGTAACAATTAAATTACCTTTTCTTTATTTGAATACCTTTTAATTGAACTACCTTTTCTTTATTTATAAATAGCCTGTCAAATTCTTTTATGTTTTAAAGGAATGTCCACTTTATCTGATAGTCACTCTTGAAAGAACTCCAGAGCTCTTTTACAGAAAAAGAATATAATACTGAGAAACACACCAGAATCACACATCAAAATTGACATATTTTGTTTTTATACTACAATAATAAATTTATAATTTTCAAAACAATCTTTTACCATCTTTTATAATCTTTTTTTTTTTTTTTTTTTTTCTGTTTTTTTTGAGACAGAGTCTCGCTATGTAGTTCAGGCTGGCCTTGAATTCAATTATGTAGCCCAGGCTGGCCTTGAACTCATGATGATCCTCCTTCCTCAGCCTCCCTAGTGCTGGAATTACAGGCATGTGCCACCAAGCCCAGCTTTTTATAATCTTTTGAAAACAACCCATAACTTATTTTAAAAGTAATGATTCTCTCATGCTGAATGTGTATTTTCCACTTCTCAGAAAAATACGAGGGAGTGAGAGTTAAGATGGTATTTGATACACATGCAGAGACATAAAATGTGTGATGGTTTAGTACTTCAAGCCCCTGCCCAGAGCACAGTGTTTATGGGTTTAAAGTTTAACCTTTTGTGAAGAAGAGTGACTCATTCCTCGGGGGGTCCACTGGAGAAGGACCTGCTTTCTACAACTTTCAGAGTCATCACTCCCTGATGCCTGCTGTCCCTTGAACCCGTAATTAATGTGTTGATGACACAGTTCTTTTAATCAAAGGGCAGTAACGGGAATTCCTAGGGAAATGACCTTATCATGACTTTACTGCTTGACCTTTTTGGATAGATTTCGTTTCCGTGAATATCCAACTTCAAGTTAATTTGCTGACTTAGTTAAATACTAACTACAAGAAGTTGAAAGAATTTAAAGATTTTAAATTACAGAAGCTATAATAAGAATGCTGTTCCAGAAGGATAGACTTGAGACATTTCCAGATAGATGGACGCACCTTGACTCTAAGTGAAATAAATGAGACACGCATGTGTAAATACTGCATTTTTTTCTCTGGTGTGAGAAGCCAAAAGGGTAAATAAGGACCAAAAGGTGCAAAAGATATAGGGAGGGGGGAGGGGGAAAGGAAGGAAGGGAAAATAAAATAAAATGAATAAAGAAGGAAAAATGGAAACAAAGCTTTTGTAAATAAGGAGGGAAAGAGGGGTTGAAGGGGGGGAATGGAAAAAAAGAATAATCAAGGTATGTCATGTACAGGTGCAAATTCCCTATGATGAATGTGATCATTATGTATACCTAAAGTGTACCAATAAACTTAATTAATTAAAAAGAATGCTGTTCCAGCACTTTAAGAATGATTTCGCTATCTCTAGTACTTCAAGCTTAATGATTTAACTTGGGCAAACATACCATATTAGTGAATTATTTCAATGGGCAGTTTTAATATATTTTTGTGACAAGATTAGGAGAGATATATTTGGGATTCATGCATTTTAGCTGCTTTTGCCACAAAAAAGAATGTAAAATGACTTATGTTAATGTGATCTACTGTGCTTTTTACTATCTGTATATTTCCCAAAGCATCATGTTATATATCTTAAATATACACAATAAAGTTTTGTTTAAAAGGTGTAACAGACACTTAGCGATTGCATATCTGCTTGCATCTGTGAATGTTTCAGACTGAGAACCTCCCTGAAGGAGGCAGCACATGTCAGCATACTCCTCTGTATTCCGCAGAGATTCAGGTGCCTGAGAACTGTGGCCCATTCTTAATATTAGTTCTTTTTTTTTTTTTTTTTGTGGGTACTGGGGGACCTCAGGACCTCTCACGCCAGCAGGTGCCCGGCTGCTGAGCGATATCACCGGCCCTTTTTTCGTATGTGGGTTCCAGGAGTGGAACTTGGGCCCTCGCGCTTGCCAGGCAGGTGCTTACGCCGCTGAGCCGTCTCACTGGCCCTTAACATTAATTCTTTATGTCTTAATCCACATATGTTGTGTGTCATAGTCCGGTACACATTTTTTTCACATTTTAAGATCTCCAATTTGTATGCGTACTACAGTCAGAATTGTTTTGCAGCAAGCAGTGATCATAGCTCATTGCGATTGCTTGTGCACAAGTAAACTTGGTCCTGGTCAATTCCATTGAGTTTTTTGGGTGCAGGGTCTGTATGTATTGAGTTTATTTGCAGTTTGAAACGTCTTCCACAAGATTACATCATGATTTAGTGTTGCCATGTAAAGCCATTGTACATACAGAAAAGACTAAAAGCATAGCTTGTGGTATACATTCTGTTTTCATGAAGAAAATTTTCATCCTCGGATGAATGTGAAAAATTCCATATTTTTTGTACCACAACAAACAAGTACCTCATAGGACTTGAGAAGTGGAGACATCCACAAGTGGCTGAAGCTGTGCTGCGTTTTGTGACTCCCAGCCAAGCAAAAGGCGTGCCTGTCATGAGTCTCCCAGGGCGTGGTAAATTTGGGTAGTGTTGGGTAAGTGGAAAGTGCTGCCTTCAAGTCTAAGAAGGCATCTACTTGTCGTTCACCTTGGCAATTCATTCTCAGTGCCTTTTAAAAATCGTTTTTTGATGTGCTTCCAGAATCCACCAAAATATATCAGATTTATTCCTTCAACTAAACTTACCCCAAGGTTCCCTTTTTGTTTCTTGACCTGAGTCACTGCTAATTTTTTCTAAAGCAGTGTACCTCCAGAAGTGTAAATCTGCCCCAAATTTGGCCTGCTTTAAGATCAAACATAACCATGTTCTCTGCTGCTTTTCAAATCAATTCCTTATGTAGATTAATGCAGAAAATTAAAGTTCCAGGATGTGTTCAGACCATCTCCCTTGCTCTGCATTTCCCTCTCCGCTCAGTCCCGGGAGCAGGCCTGTCTCCTAGGCCTGGTTGGAATTAGTCTCGTCTGCAGTTGCAACCCGCAGTGTCCCCTCCCACCAAGCTTCAGAAGGTGAAATACCCAAATCTAAACCTTTGTTGAGTGTTATTTTTCTGAGTTTCTAAGTAATTATCAGATCATTCAAGAGGAGTTCATAGAAATCCAGAGTTACAAATGTAGAGACCACAACCACCTTTCAAACTCAAACATAACCACTTGCAATCTTGGAAACACCTCTGTGTTTTCCTAAGCAGCAGGGTCTTCTAGAAGCCACTCTGTAACTTATTGTTTCAACCTGTTTCATCTTTAGCAGACAGAAGCCACTGCACAGCATTGCTTTTGATTTTTCTAAAGGAACTAGAAGAGAGGATTTGACAGGCTTTATGAGTTCAGTTTCATTCGTATCAGTTTACTCGTCTCTCACCTGTGAATTTAAATCTCAATCGAGAAAATGATATGACACACAGATTCACATTTCCTATGAGAAAAAAAAAAAGATTCCAAAGTGCATGTAGCTGCATGCTGTCCAATAGAGTGGCTTTTGAAATACAAATTTCTAGCAAAGTTTAGTAATTTGTAATGCTATTATGTCTAGTACTTCTCTTTTCTGATTCATGCCCATCTCATGTGCCTGACATATTATTTTTCGTTTTGTATCTTTTCAGGGCTTTTATCTCCATCTCACAGTGATGCATGCATTCCTACTTCTGAACTCTGTGGGCTGCTGCTCTCAATGTTCTGTTTTATGGGCACAGCACACCTTAGCAACATGTGCCCTTGTACTTCCTCAAGCTGCACTAAGCTGTCCTGCTTGCACGTGTCCAGGCCTCTTCAGTTTGTTTTAACCAGTTGTTTCCATTCTACCATGATACCTGCCCACCTGCCCCTTCCTCCCATCCACCCTTCTCACCCCCTTTCTTACCCTCTCCCTCCCTCTCCCTCTCAGCTCTTTTTCTTTCTTTTATCGCCTGCTAGTGTTTTCCACCTTATGTTAGCCATCTTTTTGTTCCTGAAAAATGTCTTGAAATACTTAGCTTACAAGGAAGAAAGGTTTATGTTGTCTGACAGCTTCAGCCATTCAGTCCATGGTAGGCAGGCTGCTCGCTTTGGGCCTGGCGCAGGGCAGTGCATCAAGGTGGAGAATGTGTGATGTTTTCATAACATCGTGAATATATTTAATGCCACTGAGGTGTGCAGTTAAAAATAGTTAAAATGGTAATGTTTTTGGTATGCATATTTTCATAAATAAAGTGTTACAAAATATTACTAAATGTATTTTAATAGCACATCATAAGCATAATAAATTGAACTCAATGTTTATTTTAAGGATGCAAGATTTGCTTAGTGCTTAAAAAATATTTAAAGAAATTTAGCGAACATTTAAGACAAATGAACCATTTGATAAAATCAATTTTCTATTCCTTGTGAAATAAACAGAGACATATTATAAATAGATATTTAGCTACACAGTAAAGAAATAATTTACTTAGTAAGTGTTAGATAATTAGTGAGTCAGTAGGGGACAAAAGAAAAGGAGAATTAGATCCCTGAATCATCTGTTCACAAATATACATTCCAACTGGGCTTAAAGTTAAATGCCTGTAAGTAAATAAATGTAGTGCTAGAATGCGTTATGGAAAATTGTGTCTTATAATGTTTAATTAGGGGAAAGGATTCATAAAAGATGGGGAATACTGAAGGCATAAGTAGAAGACTATATCATTTTATAAGCAAAAATAATGTTGATAGTTATCAAAATAAAAAGACAAATATTGAGAAATATGTGAAACAGATTACAGAAAGTCCATTATCTTTGTATGCCATGAGCCCAGTTTTTTCTAATTGAATAAAAAGCTAAAGAAATCAACAGACAGTATATGTCATCTATGATTTAATGCAAATAGGAAAAAAACCCTTGATCATTACTTACTAGAAAAGTACAAGATGAGTATTTTTTGGTTTTCTATTATATTGACCAAAAAAGTTTGATTATAAGTAATAATGGCTGTAGTATGTTCGGAAAATGATATTCCTTAATCTGTTTGAACATATAAATTCTATTCTGCAGGAGAAATTTGCAAAATTAATATCACAAAGACTCAGACTTTAGAAAGCTGTTTCATATCTAGCAATTTATTTTAGAATTATATTTTATACACATTGCATTGTTAAGTGAATTATCAGAATTTGTAAATGCTCTATTCCCTTGAGTATTACATGTATATGTATGTATATGTACGTATATGGGTGAATAAACATGGATGTACACACATATGTAAGATAGGTAGACAGATGTAAAAAGGGAGCCCATATTTTTTCAATTGCAGGCTCTTTTGTGTTATTTGCATTAGTTACTATTAATATGTCATTTTATTTATTTTATTTTATTATTTTTTTTTAATATGTCATTTTACTACAAATAAAAGTTTTGAAATAGCTTGGACTAAATTAAAACAGTTAAAATAGAGAAATCACATATATATGGAAATTTTCCCCCAGAATAGAGGAATGAATAATAAAAACCAGGTATTATTGTTCGCTACATCTTTGATATCTTATACTATAAAGTACTTTTGACATGGATTCACTCTTTTGTTATAACAGTTCTAATGATATTATCATTTCCATTTTAGAGATAAGAAAACTGTGATTAACAGAAATCACATCATTAAGAAATGACAATTCAGGAGTCACATCCTGCCACTCATTTTTCACAGCCTTTTGTCTTTAATACATTACACATAGATTGTGTTATTATAATTTAAGCAATTGGCATCTTAAAATACACAGAATGTTTGACCCCACACAACTCCCAAACCCATAAAAATGTATGCATTTTAAAATGATGAAAATTTTGTCTTATGAACAACTCATGTACTTTCTATTTCCTGTTAATGAACAAATATAGTGAATAAATGAAGAGTGTAACCTAGAACTCAAGTTAGAAGAACGACTAAAACCTCAGAGAGTCCTGAAACCTGGGTCCTCACTCAGAGAATTAACAGTTTTTATGAGTGCCCACTGAATGTCAGATACTGAACAAAGCTCAAAATCTGTTTTTTCCCCCACAATGCAGGTAGTTCTGAAGAAACTTCCCTAAAGCCACACGGTCTGTCAGGGAAAGTGTTATCATTTGAGCCCAGGCTTCTTCACCAAAGTCTCTATTCTTTGTGTTTAACTGTTGTACAATTTATCTTCTTTTATATAAAGAGGCATTAGGGTAATTCTGGGAACAGACAGCTGACAATGCAAGTACCCATGTAGAGAAGAGCAGATATATTTTTCCTCTGGTATTAAGTGAGGCAGAAATAGTCAACTCATTCGTCGGAGTGTGTCTCATAGGTCATATGGATGAATCTTCTCCCCAATTCAGGAATCAATTTATAGTATTTATGATACTCACCAATGAGATGTTTGGGTGTTGATTAAAAAGATAACTCACTATATTATCAAACACCTTGCTCCAAATATTGAGATTTAGTGGATTCAGCTTTTTCTCCCATCACAATATGAGCCATACCCCTATGATTTTCCATCGTGCCTTGTTTTCGTCTCCTGCAGGAATTAACAACTTAGTAGAAATAAGGTCTTACTTGAGCCATCAGTGGTAAGTTACCTTCATTTGGTTTCCGGGAGAACACAACTTGTTTTCATATCCTGTTACACAATCGGTTGCACTTCTCAGCCTAGTTTGCTGGTTTCTTCTGCACATCTTCTTAATGTTGCAGTTCCTGGGAACTTTCCAGGGTGCTTTTTCTGTCTCTGCACGTGCTGTCCCATTATCTTACATCCAGTATGTTTTTATGTAATATAAACTGATGATGCAAGCAAGGCCTCTCTCCAAAGAAGGAGCTGCCTACTTGACACCACCACATAGGTATCTGGGTGACTTAGACTCGGTATTTTCCTCACGACTCATGTCCCTCACCTGTAGTCTCTGTCTTAGTTGATGACAACACCATCCTTTTATTTGGTCAGACCAAAAACCATGGACTCTTTCCTGACTCTTCCCATTTTCCTGCCAGGCAAGCCTGTTATCTTCACAGTATATCAGTGGCCAGATAAGATTCTCCGAGCGTGATGAGTAGGAAGCACCAGTAGTCTGTCTCTCTGCCTAGGCAACTGTTGCACTGGCAGAGTCTATCTGATGTAACTCTTCTGTACATGCTGTCTGCTGAGGGATTGTAGACTCCAAGGGAATGATTGGGGAGTAAATTACCATTAATTTTCACCTATTTCTGATCGTAGCATAGTAGCAGCTACCCATCTGCCAGGGATAATCTTGGAGGGTAGCTATGCATGTGTTCTTGGAGAGCTTGCACACAGCTGATGGGAGCCAGGGTGGGTGAGAGAGAGACTGTCCTCCAGAGATCAATCAGTGCGCTCTGATCACCGACTGCCACATCTGATTACAGAGGTACCGATAAGAGGGCAGCTGTTATTTTTGAAACTCACTCCTTGTTCTAAGCCCTTTGCCCAACTAGCCGAAGTAGCTTCTAGGGAATTTAAAGGATTGAAGTCCTTCTTTCCCCTCTGGGGAGCAAGGCTTTAGAGACTAGAATAGTGAAAATTAGAAAGTGGCCATGCATGCCCATGGAAAGACAGAGGCTCAAAAATAACTGTGGATGCCTTCAGTTTACATCTCAGACAGATCAGAGGCACAGATATATCCTACAACAATCAAACAAAAACTCAGAACAAAGATTAGCAAACTTGGGAAAAAGGGCGAGTCTGATTTCCAGAATTTCCATGTTCTTACACTCAAAGTCCAGTTTTCAACACAAAAAATTGCAACATGGACAGGAAAATATGACCCACTCAAAGAAAACAAACTTACAGAAAATGTTCCTGAAAATGATCAGATGGCAGATTTACTAGACAAGTACTTTAAAAACAGCTGTATTAAAGATACTCAAAGAGCTAAAAGAAACCTCTGGAGTAAGGCCAGAGGATAATGTCTGAATTAAATGAGAATATCATTAGGAGAGAGAGCCTAAAAATACAAAGAAATTCTGTAGCTAAAATTCGAAATAACTGAAGTGAAAAATCCATGAAAGGGATTCAAAGGCATATTTGAGTGGGCAGAAGTAAGAATCAGTAAACCTAAAAATAGGACAGTGGAAATTTTCAGTGAAAATGACTGAAGAAAAGTGCCTAGTGCCTAAGGGACTTGGATGCATCTCCATGCTGATAAAATTCACAGGGTGAGAATCTCAGAAGACAAGAGAAAGAGCAGCAGAGAATACTTGAAGAAATAATATCTGTAATGTTCTCAAATTTGACAAAATATGCAAATGTAAACATCCTAGCAGCTAAATGAACTCCAATGAAGATGAACTGAAAGGTCCATTTTGAGACATATTATAGTTAAACTTTCAAAAGACACAGACCCTTCAAAGCAGCGAGAGAAGCAGTTTGTCACATAAAAATGATACTTAATAAGAACATCATTGCATTTGTTACCAGAAGCTATGGATGCCAAAATGGGCTTATATCTTCAAAGTATGAAAAAAAGAAAAAAAGTCAGCCAAGAAACCCATATTTAGTGAAACTGTCCTTCAGAAGTGAGGGAAAATTTAAGAGATTCTCAGGTAAACAAAAACTGTGTTTATTACTTCTAGATCTTTTCTGTAGGAAATGCTTACGAGAGTTCTACAGATGAAATTATTAAAAGCCAGTAGACAGTAACTTGAAGCCATTTGAAGAAATATTTTAATAAAAGCAAAAAAATTGGCAACTATAAAAATACTATTGTAATAATGGTTTGTAACTCTACTTTTTTGTTTACATAATTTAAGACACTAATATATAAGTATTATCTTAAAGATGTAATTGTAACTTTGGTTATAACTCCATACTTTGCTTACTACATAGTTAAAGTGACTAATGTATTTTAAAGAATTATGATTTTCATTTATTTTTGAGTAACAGTGAATAAAGATGCAATTTGGTGCCATCACAAGTGGTGACAGAATTATGAAAGAATGGAATTTTTGCATACTTTTGAGGTTCAGTTTATCACTTACCTTTATAGAAATTCAAATTAAAATGTTATAATTGGGATAATAAACTTAATTTCCACCATAACCACAAGTAAAATGGCTAAGAGATTTCAACATTTTACTGCAAAAAATAAACACAAAAGACAATAATGAGGGAAACAAGGGGCAAAGAAGCTCCGGGGCATGTAGAAAACAAGTAGCAAAGTGACGGAAGTAAATTTTCCCTTATCAGTAATTTAAATGCAAATGGGTTAAATCCTCCAATCAGAAGACAGATTATCAGAATGAACAAAAAACACCTGATCCAACTAAGTGCTGCATATGGAAGATTCATGTTGGATCCAAAGTCACAAATAGACAAAGTGGAAATAAGTCTTGTCATATGCTGCAACATGAGTGACACTTGACAGTGTTACACTAAGTGAAAAGCTACTCATAAAGGACAAGTACTGCCCGATTCCACTTGTATCATGTACTGAAGAGTAGTCAGGATCCTCGACTCAGAAGATGGAATGGGAGTTTCCAGAGCCTTGAGGGAGAGAAGAATGGGGGATTATTACTTAATGATGAAAATGTGCTGTGGGTACAGGTGGTAGTGACAGTTTCACAGTATGTTTAATTCTACTGAACCACACACTTAAAAGTGGCTAAGATGGTAATTTTTTGTTGTGTATGTTTTACCAAAATTTTAAAGACTTGGTAAAAAATAGCACTTGCTACTTCCATCGCAGTTTTCCTAGCTGAGTCATCATGTCTTACCTGGCCTGTGGCAGTAGCCTCTTAAATGGCCCCTCTGCTTCTGCACGTGCCATAAAACACAGTCTGCCTTCAAGTCATGGGTTGGACCGGGTCACTCGTGTCACTGCTCGGCTTGAAAACCTGCAGTGATTCTCCAGTTTACTCAGTAAGGATGGGGTGGGGAGGCTTACAGTTGCCTTCCAGGGCGTGTGTGCTGGGGCTGCCATTGCCATCCTAATGCTACCTTCTGACTTCCCTCGTTTGTTCATTTCGTGAAGAAGCCCTGGCTTCCAGCTGTTCTGAAACTTTTAGGGCCTTTGCATGAGCCCCTCCTTGCCCAAAAATCTTCAGTCCCATTTAATGCATTTGTTCCTACTCAAGTGCTCACAGTGACTTTGCCCCTCTCTGTCTCTAGTTTTTTTTTTTTTCCTTTTTCCACTCTTTGGATACTTTGTAATCTGCCTATTCGCTATGCTAGTCTTTCTGCACTGGATTGTTAGAGCCAGAGAGGCATATTCCATAATTTTCTCAATAACACTTGCATTCCAGTTACATAAAACAGTGTCTAGCAAATATTTGCTGAATGGACATAGAATAAGTAAACATGATCCTCAACACTCTTGCTGGCAGAAAGAGTTGCTGTAGAACAGAGCCAAAACAAGGTCACCTCTTGCCTCTTCCTACAGAATTTCCGGGGAACCTGCCCCAGCTGCAGTGGTCACAAGCAGGTCCTTCAGAAGAGCCCTGGCGTTCCTGCCTCACTGCTCTAATCTTGGCGGACAAAGTCCAACTACGAGAGCAAAACGGTTGCAGTGAAAATTTTATTTCACTCCAATGCCCAGATAATCGATTACTTTGCTTAACTGAATTTTCTAATTAAAATAATGTTAAAAGGTTAACCAGGGATCACTTTCAACTCATTACTGAATATCAGATTATAGTTTTATTATTTAATTACCCGTTTTTAGTAAGTGCAGTGTATTGAATATTATTTGACCTTTATATGAAAGAGTTTACCTGGCCTGCACATTTTTCAGAGTATGAATTCCTATTCAGTCATTGAGGAGATATTTATTGGATCTGTACAATAGTCCCTTGGCATGTGACTCAGGAGTATGAAAATGAAAGAGATGCTAGGCCAGTGTCAAGAAATCCTTTAATAACCAGTTGTTCTAGTAAGATCTTACACAAGAATGGAGTAATCCGTGGGATTGTGGTGATTGCACTAAAGGCTTAAGTCGAATTGTTTTTAACAATTTTCCTTAAAATATAGAGGCTAAGGTATGAAGAAGAATATGGAAAAAATAGACAATTATTTGAAAAAAAATAAAAACAGAAAGACAGAGTATGCTGTTTGGGATGTAGGACTGGGAGGAGCAGAGGTGTAAGATCAACATAAAGTGTATCCTACCGTGGAGACCTCTTAATAGAGGAACCTTAATGCATAGGGATGTCTTTGTAACCTGCTAGTATCGTAGGTCTGGAATCTTTCCTTGCCTGTAGCTTTTCTTTCTGGAAAGAAATCTGTAAGAATACCATGCGATCAGATAGAGAGTCGTGAACTACTGAAGAGAACTGTGGATAGATGGTGTAATGTAATAAGAAAATAGTATTTTGAACCAGATGGACCTCAGTGTTAGTCACCACTACCCTCTCATTCCGTGATGATCAGTGAAGAGTTTCATAAACACTTTCCTTCCCGGTGTATTCAGCTGCAGCGTGAATGTGCCGACACACCGTGTGGTTTCATGTGGGATACGTGTACATACCTAGGACAGCACCAGCACATGTAACCTCACACAAGTACAACCACAAAGTAAATATTAGCTTCATCTCCTCCCTCATCCGCTCTTTCTCCTTTTCCCCCACCCCTCTCCCTCCCCCTTTAATAGCATTCTTTGGGGAGGTATCTAGTATATGCCAGGTTCTGGGTGTGTAATGAAACCAACCCTTGGAAGAGTTCTGTAACTCCATTTCTGAGTGACGAATGATTATAACCTTAATTAAAAAAAAACTGGATGAAATGAATGAAAGGAGTAATGAGTACATTAGTGGTAGTAATTTTTTGTGTTGAGTTCTTACTGTGTATCAGGCATTTTCCTCTGATATTATCACCTGAGTTAATCTGGTCAGTATCTTTGGAATAAGTACTATTCAGGGGAGGAGACTGGGGCACAGTAGAATTGAAGGTCACATAGGTATTTGCTAATGCATTGAGATCTAAGAAAAAAGAGGAAAGGCGAGTGATATTTTCCACACTGTGAGTGCTTATTTACAAACAAAATTTTTCATCCTTATCTATTTAAATGCAATTCTAAAACATTCTTTTTAGCCCACCAACTTGCTCAGATGTTTGGAAGATGAGATTGAGAGTTGCAAAATGTCATATATTGGAAAATGAATATTCTGCATATAATACTAAGTCATAAAATGAACAAGTTTATGGAAACCATGCTATCTTTGTGTTTTATTTATTAGAACTTTGCCTTTTTGTCATATGCTACTTTGTATTAAAGCATATGAGTATAACTTCCAGCAGTACATTTACTTCCTACATTCCCGTCTGAAGTCTTGTCTCAGAGCTAGAATTGCTGCTGCTGCTTAATATTTCAAGATCTAACTTATTTTTAATTATATCTACTAACTAAATGAGGGCAAATTGTCTGCATTACTCTGGTAGATGTATATTTTTGAATAGTTCCAGAATTGTCTAATAAACATGGGAACTTTGCAGTATGCTTTCATCTACATGAGAAGTTGTATAACATGAGAATAGAAATCATGCCCATATTGGGCTTGGCTTACCTCGTTTTTGTTTCTTTCTTTTAGAGTAAGGTATTATAATTAACCTAATGGAAAATTATTAACTTCATGGTGTTACAAAATTTACTTTTTAGAAGAGCTCCCAGTGGCAGAAAAATATAATTTTTTTCTTGGTTCTACTTTAGCAATAAATAGAATCTAAGAAAATACTTACAAGAGCAGTCCTCTTTCTAAACTGATTGCAATTCAAATATAAGAATAATTTTAGGTCAAAATGGAATTTATATTTTAAGGTAAAGTTTGAATAAGGAAATTTAATATCTGGAGTGGCCGATACATATGTTAAGTTTCATCAAATAAACCCTCAATTTTAAGGTCACTTCTGATAGTTTTGGTTATCTGTTGTAGTCTAACTTCAAATGTTGAAACACTTTTTACTTCATACTTCCGTCATAATCCTGCATTTGACTTTATCGCCCATCGATGATCATCTCATGATCATTTTGGTGTTTTTCAATATAAATCTACCTGTCAAATAAATAATTATCAGATTTAATGTAGCCTTCAAAACGTTTGTCAGAAGGTGATTGTTAAAATGTAAGTTCTTTGTTGATTAAAAATATGTAGTACAAGATACACAAAAAAATCACCCTAAATTTACTAGGACGTGAGGTATTTTTCACGTGTTCATCATTTTTTTACTTGGATCCCAGATGATCTGAGATTATTAAGAGGTTCCCTACATATAACAATTCTGCACCTGAGCCATCAGGTATAATTCTAGATCGGTGACATTGCTAAGATTCTTTTACTGTTTTAATATGTACACAGTTGTTTCTCACCACATCCTGGGAACGGGATGGAGAGATGCATTAAATTAACATACAGAATTCTGCAGCCAAACAATATGTTGTCTCGCTAGACAGAGAAATTGCAGCAATGCTATTTCACACATGTGTAGGAGAATGAACCCATCAACTGCTTTAAATTACAGTGGGACTTTTTTTTTTCCCCTACACACACCAGTGGGATAGAGTGCATCAGTATTCACAAAAATGGAAAATTATGCGGAAACACTTCCTTTATTAACCTTATCTTCTTCTTGCAGATGACTTATGTGAACTTTTCTATTTTTGCTAACTATGAAAGAGATCTGGGAATAGCTTGTACTGTGCATTTTGAAAACAATTCCATAAAGAAAATAGTTGTAGGTTCTATGACCAGTACTCATGAATTAAAAAGAATCAAGACTTAGCGGTGAAGTCAAATAAAATGATTCATGCACACGGGGCTGTGTCTTGGGCAGTGTTAGGGCAGAGCCATCTTCGTGACCTGAAGCCTGTACAGGAGGCAGAGTTGTACACATGAAGTCTTACCTGGGTCCCTACTTCACTCTGTGTCAATCCTTGAATATCTCACCTTCTGCCATGATTGTCAAATCATGCATGCATTGCTAATGACTCCTAATCTTGTACAGGTGTAATCAGTAACTTAACTGATATCTTCACCTGACTGCCCTAAGGCAACTCAGGCTGAACAAGATCAAACCTGCTTGCCTCTCCGTTCTCATCTGCCCATACTTCCCTAACACTATTGGAATTAGTGGCACATCTTTTTGTTGTTATTGCACAGACAGAATATGAGTAACGTCTTTGACTCTTGCTTTGATTTTGTACTCTCACATCCTGTCTGTTATTACTTCCTCAACACAGCTCAAGTCCATTCACGTTTCTCCAGCCTCACTGTCCCCCTGTCTTCCAGAAAAGAGGTTAATATACTCATGCTACATACCCTGCAAATTGTTTTTGAAGAATTCTGTCATTTTTCTTCTCATTTTCTTTCCACAAAGCATCTTTAGCATTTTAAAATAAAGTTATTCTTTGGTGTAAGACTCTTCAGTGTTTCCTCCATTGACTAAATCCAGTGTAGGTAGTCCTAGCCTCCTTGAATTGTGCCATCAGTCACTTCTATCTTTTGGCATATTTTGGGCATGACTTATCTTCAAAACTGAAAGCTTTCCAACGTTGTTGTATAACCAAACTCTAAATAAAATGCAGACGTGGTGTCAAGTACTTTAAATACAGTGAGCCTTGAGTTAACATTCTTTTCCTCAACCTTATGTATAATACTCTTATTATTTTATCTTTTTTGTTTGTGGGATGCTTTTTTGCCCCTTTACTTAAGAATCCCTTGTTTCTTTTTCTTAACTCTAAGCTAGACAGGAGAAACTAGGGGGACATTAAGAAGTGGTCTCCAGGTGGAGAAGATAGGCAAGGCTGGAATGGGCGTGTAAGTCTGAAACCCATTTCTTTTTCAATTGATTGTAAATCCACGGATTTACTATTATTTTTGTAAATTAAAATTTGATTCATTATTGAAGTAGTCTGGCTAGAAGTTCTATGAAATACTTTGGTGACATAATTCAGGCTTTTCTTTTCCTTTTTCTCCTATACAAATCTAAATTAGGAAGTAATGCAACAGACAAAGTAAAAAAAAATAGAGATGGGAGAGGAAGATCACAAGAGAAGTCAAGAGAATCCCAGTGATGTCTGGTGCTGTTGTGTCCCTGGAGCCTGGCGTGTTTGTTCTTTGTTAACTTCTTTGAGTGGCTTTGCGAAACTAGCACTCATGTTTTCTGCGATGTCCTCTCTGCTCACTTCTTATACGCCTCTCACTATGGACCATCAGTGCCTGCTTGGCTTCCCCTAGTTTAGTTTTGTACAGGAAGTACTATAATCATTTTATTGTCAAGATGATTAACAGAATAATTAAAAAAGAAAAACAAACTCCATGCTTCTATAGTGAAAAAAAGAAACCAAATATTCCAGACAGGTGAATGGGGGTGGGGCGCAGCAAGGTTCCAGGGAAGATGCCTGCAACTCTGCAGTAGCACTGTGGAGCCTTGCTCATCCCAGCTGCTCAGAGCCTGAGACACATGGATCGGATCTCAGGTTCGAGGCCAGCCTGTCCAGTTTAGAAAACCCTGTCTCAAAACAAAACATAAAAAGGGCTGGGTGTGCAGCTCAGTGTGAAGGTCCCAGGCTCAATCCCAAGCATCACAAAACAAGCAAATATACCGTGAATGCTTCAGGCAAAGTCTAGATGGAGGGCTTCTGGGGGTAGGAACAGGATGGCCCTTACTTGGATTGTATTCATCGTTCGAAAGAATGGAGTATGCTTTATACCAGACATTTTTAAAAGGCAAGTGACTGTTCTTGGAGATCTTATAAACAGAGAGTTAGGGGCCGGTGAGATGGCTCAGCGGCATAAGCGCCTGCCTTGCAAGCGCGAGGGCCCGAGTTCGACTCCCGGATCCCACATACGAAAAAGGGGCCGGTGATATCGCTCAGCGGCACGGGCGCCTGCTGGCGCGCGAGGTGCTGAGGTCGACCCCCCGGTACCCACAAAAAAAAAAAAAAAAAAAAAAAAAACAGAGAGTTACACTTAGTGTGGCTTAGTGAGTCTGTGAGGTCCCTGTGCAGCCCGCCAGGACTTACGCTTGGCCGTGGTAGCAAGCACTGATGTCTTTTGACATTTTCTCCCCGTGCTTTCAAAGAAAATAGATAAATAAATAAATAAAAGTTGATACCATTTATTTGTAGATCATGCTTAAAGTGGGAAAACACTGTGCTCAGTTCTTATTATATGCTTTAAAAATTATATAAAGACTGAAACTGCTATCTTTTCAAAGGTCATGCATTAGCTGTTATCGTAATACTCATCAGAGTACACTATAAAGAGAAGGTGACCATTTGTTATCTGAGTTTAAATATTCATGGGCTCTGTGAGTGTGACTCAATACTTCTTTTCTTTTTTATTTACAAGATTTTTTTTACAGCAAACAGACATTAAGGAATTTCATAATTTGCGCAGCATTGGAATTACACAAGCAGATTTGGGCTTGGAATTTGACTTGGTAGCATGTGAAAATACTGAGCAGGCTATTCCCTAATGTTCAGTTCATTCATAGCGTACGGTAATGAATTTAAATCTTGGAACAGAGTGGAGCTAATCCTTGAGATTTGACCTTAAAATATGCAGGTTAATGTTTATACCTTTGATCATACTGTAAAGTTTGAAGTAACATTTCACACTTCAGGGCTTCCCCTCCACATTCTTCCTGCACACTGTGATCACCAGTGAGCCCTATCTGGGTCAAAGCCCTATTCCATTTGGGGTCCGGGGCTCCCTGCCATCACCTGCTGTGTTCACAGAACCTAAATATGCAATTGAAAGAGCCTGCAGCAGGGTAAGGATATAATTTACTTCAGATCTGACTTGTGCTCCTGAGGTGACTTGTCATGCGTGAGTTACTTCTCAGTCATTCCTGAGGAGGGTGTGTGTGTGTGTGTGTGTGTGTGTGTGTGTGTGTGGCAGCCGCAGTGCAGCCTGTGCCAATTTACATCAGTTCTCTCTCGAGTGAGCAGGTGCCCAAAGGGTGAATGAGCCACGCAGAAGATTTTAGTCAGGCTAGGGTTCGAATATGCATTTCTCCATTGTCACCTCTAATAACACTTCACGCAAAATCTACCTGTTTGGCTTTTTAAATAACTGAGTAGATTAAATGAGTATTTGTATATTGCACTAAAAGCTTTTTAGGTCAAATATATGCTTTCTCAAGAATCTGGGAATTTTAAGTAAATAAAACAACGCTTCTAAGAAAGATACTCAAGCCCATTTATCTCAATATGTATAAATATTACATGTAATGAGTCCTTATTACGTGTTACATGCTGTATTGGCTACTTTACATGTATTATATCAGTTAAGCCGCACATAAACCCCACGTGGTAAGTACTTAATTCCCATTTAATAGATGGAGTCACTAATAAGTAAAATATACTGCCTAGTCACATAGCTATCGAGATATGGATGTGGAGTACTTGACTAGTGTGTGTCAGGCCCTAGGTTTGCTCCCCAGCACCAGAAAAAGAAAAAAAAAATTTGGGGAGCTGCAGACGTGGGCCTGCCTATAGGCTGCATGATGATATTAACTGTGCTATAGAGAAACCGCTGTATGTATTTTATCTCTCTTCTTCCCATTTTTAGCCATAGGAGTAATGTTTGCTTCATGAAAGCCCTTTTTATATTCTGCCTTTTTGTAGTCTTTGAAATGACACATCATTACCGATTCTTTGTTAGGGTAGTCTGTCTGCTGTGTTTTTCAGTTACGCCGCCTCATGTCAAGTTGTGTATATGTGTGCACCATTTTCTTATGTTTTTGTGTCAGTAGGGTCTGGTTCACTGCCTAACAGCTTGAATAACCTGCCATCACTTCTTCCTTTGGGATATGCTCTGTTTTACCTTGCATGGGCCTGGACAAGATTAGATTGCATTTTCCTTTCCTATAAATTTAGAAATATTTACTTGAGATAAATTTTAAAGGAGGTGCTATTCATCCCTGAAGAGGATAATCTTAAATATACAGGCAATCCTTTTGTTTAATCTTCTTTTAAAAAAAGCATCTCAGAAGAGTAATTCTAGGTCTGTGATGTGAAGCTTAGAAACAGATGGGTTTCATGTAACAGTCTGTTAATCCAGTTTGTGTTTTGTGCTAGAAACAGGAAAACTAATGTGTGTTGACTGCATGAGAAGGGGAAACTTCTGGTACAGTAAGTTCTTGGATCCAACATTGAGGCGGAGAAATCAAAGTCAGGCTAAGGGAAATCATCAGATCTCTCAGCATCACGTCAGTAGTTTGTGGATGAGCCAGAACTTGAGGATTCTCAGTCTCGAGTCCCAGCGTACTTCTACTGCTTTGCCTGCTGCTTGATAACAAAACATGCAGCTGCAAACCTGGGGAGTTAGGGGAGAGACAAAGTTCACCCAGAGACGCTAAGAGATAAATTGTCCTGGGAGAATTGAGATCAAATTACGATCAGGCATGAATTATAAGGATTACTTTTGCTCTTAAGATAAAGACAGGATAAGATAGGGATCTGTCCTTTGCCTACAGAACTATAAATTAAAATAATTAACACATTGGTTTGCTGTCCTCTTTATAAATATTCACCGCGTTGTGGGACCATGAGGACGTCTGTGACTCAGCACTGAATGCTGAACAAGAGTAACAGTAGATGTGGGAAAAATGAATGAATATTTTGAAGGAAAATAACCAAAAAACCAGAAAGGGAGGAACCAGTGTTATTTGTTCGGGTTCTTTGAAAGTTGTCTGTTTGGATGAATATTCTTAAAAAACATATCAGATATCAGTCCTTGGCAGAATACCATTTAGAAAGAAGGATGGAAGCTGTGGTTTGGTCTTCAGGCCCTAGAATGGTGCTGCTCTGAATTAAAATGCTAGTTACAGGGTCCTAAGCAAGGTACTGTCCCTCTCTCCTGCAGTGGTCACTGGCCATCTGTGAAAGGACGTAAATAGCATCAACTGAACAAGGCTTTCTTATTTTTTTTAATAAAAATTAAATGTACTGTCAAACACCTGACATATCTTCTTCACTGCACTATGCTGAGCAAGCCCTCAACGTATGTCGTAGTTTCTAAAAGTTCTGGGTTTTTGTTGTTATTGTTTTGTTTTCTGTC
This sequence comes from Erethizon dorsatum, assembly GCA_028451465.1. Lineage (NCBI taxonomy): Eukaryota > Metazoa > Chordata > Mammalia > Rodentia > Erethizontidae > Erethizon > Erethizon dorsatum. The sequence goes on along the minus strand of CM051830.1, from coordinate 56,081,278 downwards.
TTATAGTCTAAGCATAATTCCTGCACCAACTGCCACCACCCACATGGTGGCAGCAAAAATGCTGTCAGGGCTGTTACTAAAAGGAGACACTGAGTTCCCCAAATGATGAAAATGGAATGTGACAATGAGTGAGCCACCCCCAAATTGCTGGATCAAATCTACTCTTTTTCCTTGGATGGGTATATTTCTAAGACTCCAACAGTGCTGATCTGTTTTTACCATGAATTAAAATGAAGAAAACTAGACTAAACCTGAATTCAGAAGGTAACCTGGGCCAACCACAAAGTTCCAACATGGTTTCCTTTATTTTCGTAGTTAATCCTGTTAACACTTAATGATATAAACTCTAAAACCTCACACATGAAAAAAAACATTGAGTTTATTTAGGTTAGTTTGCTTACCATCCACTGCTAACACATGTTAAATGTAAGAGAATGTCTAGCTTAGGCTTGTGCTGGTGAGATGCCAGTAACAGGTGTCTTCATCTCTGTGTTTCTTATGTATCTAAGGCTGATTTCCTACCCCTCCCTCCCTCTCTTCCTCCCTTCCTCTCTCTCTCCCTCCCTTCTTCGTTCTTTTTCTTCCTTCCTCTTTTTCTCCTTCCCTCCATTCCTTCTTTCTTTTTCTTTTTGGCTGTGACTTTTATCAGGAAGTTTTTTTGTTAGTAGTAAGTTTTGCATGCTGCATCTGATTACAAGTAACAGTGAAAAGACTAATGTGTGTTGAAGTCTTGTAAAGTGCTCTAATTGTGTTACATTGGTTAACCCTTACATTTATTATCCATAAACTTACTTATTTAATGTGTACTTGTTAAGCAGATTACCTGTGTCATACAATATGCAGGGCAGTGGAACCAAAAACACCAGTAGGAATATCTGCTTTTTAAATGCTCACTTTTCCTTGAAAGAGCCTTCGAACTGTGGAAATACACTGAGAAGCAGACCCTGCACTCCTGTGCGGGCCGCTGAGGCAGCATCCTGGAGCCTCTCTCCAGGACCCTGGGAGGAGGAGCGGCTTCTGGGAGGATTGAGAGGGCCTGCAGAGAGTGACACACAGAGGCAGAGGGGTGGCGGAAGCGAACCCTCACAGGTGCTTTGCTGCCATCACCTGGCGGTGGTTTTAGAAGCTCCTTTGTTTTGGTGTTGTAGTGGTTCCGATGGATGCTGTGTTCATCTGCGTGATTATACTCGGCACGCCCCACTGAGAGTCTCTGTAAGGCATTGTCCTTGTTTCCAGGCCACACGGGCTTCTCCGGACTGTTTTCAGTCACGTGATTCTCAGTGCTGAGGACGGGGCCAGGCTTATAAAGGTCAGTGGACTGTAGTGAGGTAAATTAGCCAGTTTGCATGCATACTGCGGGCCTTGTTTTTTTACTGATAAATACTAAAAACTAGACTTTGGTCTACAGTCAGGGAATAGACTTTCAAAAGAGGATGCTGTGGGTTTTGCTTTATTTGTCATTCGGCTACAATCAATTAAAAATCTGCCCAAAGATAATCTGATTACAGTAAATTTATATTAGTTCCCAAAGTCAATTCTTGCAGTAAATCTGGTCTGTAAATGTTAACATAAAGATATATTTTAACCGATTTGCTGTGATTAGTATTTACTCCACAGCTTGCTCGCTTCGGAACATCTAACGTTTCTCCTGTGTCCTGAGGGGCATGGCTGTCCCTGTTTATCTGCTCCCAGTGCCGAAAAGGATAATACCTGTACGAGCTTCGCTTTATCCTCGCACGTGCAGACTTCTTAGTGCTGAAACAAATGCCTTTGTCTTTACCTTTTTGACCTCAGACCCTGGTGCCAGGCAGAAAAAGAGCAAAGAACTCTTGCTGTAAGGAGAAAATATAATGCTACCGGCATGATCACACATGCATACAGCTCTTCTTAACAAGACAGTGTAGGTGGTTTAGTGATTGCACCTGTCATCCTCTCTCTCCAGCCACTGTACTGTCCACAGGACTCCAGAGCACACTGTCAGAAATGTCTGAAATTCCTAGGCTTTAAAGAAATACTGGGGCCGGTGAGATGGCTCAGCGGCGTAAGCGCCTGCCTGGCAAGCGCGAGGGCCCGAGTTCGACTCCCGGATCCCACATATGAAAAAAGGGCCGGTGATATTGCTCAGCGGCACGGGCGCCTGCTGGCGTGTGAGGTCCTGAGGTCGACCCCCGGTACCCACAAAAAAAAAAAAAGAAAGAAATACTGGAGTTCTTCATGACATCACATCCCCCTTGAAACTTGCTATTACTGTAAAGGGCCCTGCCTGGCAGCTTCTCTTGGGGCATCCCAGAAGGGCTGCAGCTGCATCTCCTGTCTGGAGGGGAAGGAGAAGCCCCGAGGGAAGGGATGGGGCAGAGCAGAATTACACAGTACACAAATGCCCAGAGACAAATGAGAAGGGATATCTTTCTGTTTCTCTCTACAACACAAACTGATAATGTAATGTCTAAAATCCTGGCTTACTAAACATGCTTGGGATTATTTGGCAGATGTAAGGACGGTGTTCTGCTGAGTACAGCATTTCTGAAAAAAGGTAGCAAAAAAAAACTTTCACCTCCTTCACTCTGCACCATCTCTGAGTGCTTGAGTCCCTGAGATTGATGGTCCTGGGGAATTGAAGCAACACAGGGCAAACATCTAAACTCCCTGACTGGGCTACTCTGGGAGTAACAACTACTAACAGACACCCAGAGTGACATTGCTGAACAGAAGCCGGGATGAGGGCTGGAATAACCTGAATCGGGTCCTGTGACTGTCCTTTGGTGCATTGTCTATCGTAAGCCTTTTTCATGGCAAGATACCTAACTGCTAGGGTGTAAACTTGGGCATAAGTGCACCTCCTTACAGTAGGAGCTGCTCATGCCATATCAAGTAAGGCGAAGGTGGGCTTTTTTTTTTCTTTTTTAACCAGTGTAGGAGCTTTTTCTCACAACAGTATGCAAGCATATTTTTTTGCATCCACATCTGAATCTGTGGTATTTAGAAGTTAGCGTTGCTATGGTTGTATAGAACTGTTGCTTTTTTTTAAACCTTCCAGTTGAAACTGGATCAGAAAAGATGAATCTTGTTTCTTTACTCCTGAGGCACTGTGCTGTGGTCCCTTTCATGCTTAATTATAATCAATATGGAAAAAACAGGAAAGACATAAATAAGATATAGAGCAAAGGCTTCTTTGGATCTCTTTATATATAATGGCATATAAATGGACTCTTATGCGTATGTCCCTCTTTGTTTTACTTTAAGGAATATAAATTCATTTTTGCATGTATAAGACATGTTGGCAGTAAGATGAAAAGCATTGTGATAGAGACTGTATTTTACTGGCATGCAAATAAATCTGTAGAAGTTACATAAAAGCCATATTTCTACCTTGAAGAGTATGTAAGCACATTTTTAAGGTTTTATTTTTTTAAAATGCATTTGTAAAGGATTTACTTAAAAGCAAGACTTAATAAAGTAAGGAATAGCAGTGAAAAGAGGCAACAAATCAGTAAACTCTAAATAATTCTTTTGTTTGGATCATTTGGTAGACTGGTAATCCAAGCAGAACCTCGGTGCTTTGCTAGCTTGGAGAGCAAGTATGGAAATAAGGATGTAGTGTGGAAAGTTTAAAGATCAGGGAGGATTTTTTTCCTGTTTCTGGGAAGTATTATTTCTTATTAATCAGTGATACTCTGAGTGGTAACCAATCACTTTTTCCCTTTGGTAGAGTGAAGGGGAAATGAGTGGTAACACTCACAGGGAGAAGTGTGCATGTAGTATCTCTCAGAAGAGAAATGTGGCAGAGAACCAGATGAAACAAATTAGTGGTTTTATTGTTTCATCAGCACCATTGCCAAATCCAGACTGAGGGTCTTTTGATGACTTCCGACTCCAGAGACTTAGGGAAAATGTATTTCTAAATAGAATGGAAGAAAAACACAGAACTGACTTTCTCAATCCAAGGTGGTGCAGTAGCTTCCCTGCCTGGTGGAGGAGGCTGGAGGGGAAAGGATAAGTCCGGAGGGGAAGAGACAGAGAAATGCTGTGCACCGTGTTCAAGCACTTGGAGAAGACATATTTCACTCAGTTTCACTCAGCCTCTGTCTGTCTCCCTTCCCTGCGTGAAAGAATGTTGAGCCCCCGACTCCTAGTTCCTTGGAAGACGAGTGTGCTTGGAAACAGACTGTAAAGAGGTGATTACATCGAGGTGTTAAAGGTGGGCTCTGGTGCAGTCTGCATGGCAGGTGGGACGCGAGCCCAGGGATGAGGGGCCACGCAAGGACACAGCAGACGGCCGTCATCTGCAAGCCCTGGGGAGAAGCAGCAGAGAAGCCAAACCTGCGGACAGTTCCATCTTGACCTTCCAGCCGCAGGACTAAGAGGATCCATTTCTGTGCAGTAAGCAACCCATGCCTTGCTATTTTGTTTTGTTGCCTAAAATCTAATACATTGATCTTTGGTGAAGTAATTGCACTTGAGAGCAGTGAACTCTTAAAAGAATATGAAGTAGAATGATGGAACGAAAGAGGAAGCCAGAGCGGGGTGCAGTAGTGCCTGCCTCAGTAGTCCACTAGGTAGTCGGGAGGTCGAGGCAGTAGGGTCCCTTGAGCCCGGGACTTCAGGCCAATTTGACCAACGTAGGGAGACCCCGCCTCAAAAAATGATACAAACAAATGAAAGACAAAACAAGAGGAAGGCAGTGACTGCACTGTCTATAAATGTGCTAGAAATCTTTGAATTATATATAAAATGAGTGAAGATTATGGTATGTAAATGTACATCAATTAAACCTGATTGGAAAAAGGGTAATTATAGCTAAGAATAAGGAGCTCATTTTAATACAAAATTATATAAACATTAAAGGAATTTTAGTTATAATTATGCAAAAATCTGGAATTAACTTATAGGTTGACAAATTCTGATCAGTATTGAGGAGAGCAGTGTAAAGAGAGAAGAGGAAAATATGTGCTTTCTTTTAAATCATGAGATGAATGAGCAAGAGGTGTCTGTAGGTAATTTTCCATTATTGCCATGGGCAGAGACGCTCACTGTTTTTAATTTATAATTAAAAATTGATTTGCCACTAGGAGAATAGGAGTAGGATTCATACATTCATATCACCATTGGAAAAGGTAGCAAGTAAAACTCTAAATATGGCTGGGTTAAGCACACTTATTGAAAGAAATCAAAGTTTAGATAGGTCTACAAACAAAATTCAGTTGCTTTCCTTTTTACAAGAGGTGCACCTAATGCAAAATAATTTAGACTGAATTCTACATCCTAGGACTATAGGTCTTTAGCAAATCAAAAAGAAAAATAAGTTGTAATTATCATACTTTTAAAGAAAATAATATAAAAGTATTCAATGATGCAAGAGTTCTACAAGCAAATAGAAAATTAAAATGGAACCATGTTATAAAATTGCATGCCTAGAATAATATATTATTAAGAAATATGGAGAAACTATACTAGAAATCAAAAAACTTTTTTTACCCATTCCCCTTGGGTGTGGGGAGAGGAATCAAGATATATCATGTACATGTACAAATTCCCTATGATGAATGTGATCATTTGTATACCTAAATTATACCAATAAATTTAATTAAATAAATCAGAAAACTGACAAAACAGAGACAGCTCTAATTAGGAATCATTTTTATACTTCCTACAGTATTTGACAGAATAGATGATTAGAGTATGAAAATTGCTTAAAAATACATATTTAAGTACCCATAGTATATATTATATGTATATACAACATATAATATACCTATAATATTTTAGTGCAGTTCAAAGTGTACATTTTAAAAATTATCCCTAGAACATTCATCAAAATCAAATGAACAAAATTTCATTTTCTGTTAAAAGTCAAGATAAAAAAAACTAGTCAAGTGTGGTGGTGCACATCTATAATCTCAGTACTCTGGGAGGCTGAGGCAGGAGGATAAGTTTGAGCGTAGCCTTGGCAGCTTAGCAACTTAGGAGACCCCATCTCAGAATTTTAAAAAAAAGGAGGTGAGGATGCAGCTCAGTGCAAAGGCCCTGGGTTCTGCCACCAGCACCACAAATAATAAAATATTTAGTGAACTCTCTGAGGTATTTATTATTCGATTCAGATTGTTGTATCAGAATATGATTGAACAGTGAATTAATAGCTAAAGCAAAACTTAAAATCTTAAACACTTGGAAGTAAAAATAAAAATAAAAAAAGGAAATACTTAATGTAGCCATTTATCCAAGAGTAAAGTAAAGCTGAAGTTATTGGCTAGAAAACAGTTTCATGTAAAACACTGAAAAAAATATGTAATACAAACAAAATTTTTCTTAGAGGTAATTCAGTCAAAAATAATTAGTATTAAGAATAGAAATAAAATATTAGAAATGCATCCAAGAAAGCAAAAACAAAGTAAGCTTAAATTGGAAATAATGATCTAAACAATAATTTAGAGAAGTAATTAACCACAAAATAGATTGACTTGTGAACTGATAGTTTGAAATTATCTATCTTACCAAAAAAAAGCAGAAAAACATTAGCACTGATGAATAGGATAAAACATTTATTTTGACAAATAAGTTTTGAGAACTAAAAACGGAAAGATTATAAACAAATTTGAAGCCGGGTGTGGTGGCCCACAGCTTTCATGCCAGCAGTAGAGAGGCTCATATGGGGAGATCAGGAGTTCAAGGCCAACCTGGGCTACATGATGAGACTCTGTCTCAAAAACAAAACAAAACAAACAAAGGTACAACTTTTTGCACATGCATTTGAAAAACACTTGGCAGATTAAAGAAGAATCAGTGTTTATGTTTTTAAAATCATGGTAGTAAAATAAAGGTAAAATTTATTTTGGTAAAATATGTATAAATACTATGTTTTTGCATGGTTGATGTAAATGCAAATTGTTATAGCCTTTTGATAGGTTGCTCTCATGTATATGAATGTCTTTTAATGTGAAAAAGAAAAATACACAAGGGTAGAAAGGTATATGTAAAAAGGCTTATCACAAACTTTTTTATGAATTAAAAATTTAGAAATTGCCAAGGTTTTTCAAATTAGAAAAAAATTATAGAAAATTATGAACCTATTAAAATAATTCTATACTGTAAGTCAGTGTTTATTAGAGGAAGATGATGCCACTGTACTCTTATTTTTATCTTATTTTACTTTACTTCTTGTGTTGCTTAGGATGAAACCCAGGGGTTCCTACATGAGAGGCAAATGTTCAACCAGTGAGCTCCATCCCCATACGGAAAAATTATATTTTTAAATGTAAGCGATAAATTACAAAATAGCATACATGAAAATTTGTTTAAACATTCATGCACGTTTGTTAGTACATTTATGAGTGCCAACTAACACCAGAAAGGAATCTGACTTTTGTTATTTTAAGATTACTGTGCATTTTTATATTTAGTATCAATATATTATGAATACTACATTTAATAATGTCATTAACGTAAGATTAATTACGGTAATCATCCAGTGCCATTGAACAGTACCATTGAGATCTATGGACTTCAATTTTCTCTGCCCACGCTGTCCCCAGAGCCAAAATTGTCACCTGTGGACACAAGAAAAATGAGAAGCGTTATGCTTCCAATTTTTATATTGTTCAGTCATTTCAGACACCATGTGTGAGGCAGTATGACCCAAATATTCTTCCTTCCATTTTCTCTCACTTCTGACTGTGGCAGCTCCATCCTCAGTTGCTTATGCTGGGCCCTGGGTTTTGTTCCTGGCCCTCTTCTGTCCTACCCCGTACAGTGATTCTGCTTCCTTCTCGTAGAGAATATTTTCCATTTCTCTTCATCTGTTCTGAGAAACCACCCTCTTATTTGTGCTAATGCAACAGATAGGTCTCTAGCTTCTAGCCTATCCCTTAATCTTTCAGAAATACAAATCTGTCATGAATCATGCTTAAAGTAATTTTGGTGTCTTTTTAATGCACTAAGGAAATAACTCTAATACTACATAGTTTGCTTTACCTGATCCGTCTGACTTTGTGGGCATGCTCCGGTTTCCCTTGCACATTATCATTCTTCAATCATGGTAACACCTGTCGCTCACAATCGCCTCTCAGAGCTTTCACCTAAACCTTTCTGCTGGGATATTCCTTCCATTGTACTTATTGTTACCTCAAAACTGCTTTTCCTTGAGCAAGTAAGTTAAATGTGAGTTTTGCAGAGGAGTCTTCCTTAACTTATCTTCATTACAGATTGCTTATTGAAAACCTTAGAATAAATATCGATTGATAAGATGAAATTGAGGTCCCCAGCACTTGGGCAAATTGATGAAGAGAATGCAGATGGTTTATATGAGTTCCAGGCCCCAGTATTAGCTTTACCAAATACCTGACACCCTCCACTGAAAGGAGAAATGCTGTTTTTGGCCGTTTGCAGAAGATTTGGTCCACTGTCAGCTGGTCCCGCATAGGAGCATCAAGGCGGAGGCACATGGTGTGGAAAATGCTCACTTCATGGCGTCCTGGAGGCAGAGCAGAACAGCGCCAGAGATCAGCGGCCAGGGACCATGTGTGAGGTGTGATGGAAAAACACAGTGTGTGTTTAAGTAAAAAAAAATACAGCAAAAGACACATTGTCATTAATACCCCACAAAATACTCCCTCTTGCTTCAAACACAATTATCCCATCGTTCTTGCCACTTTCCAAAGCAGTTCTGAAAGTCCTCTTTCCTGTCGTTAGTTGCGCTGTCCTGGCTGCCTTGATGTCCTGAATCGATTCAAAGCTTTTGCCTTTCATGGTCACTTTGACTTTGGAGAAGAGCCGGAAGTCGCAAGGTGCCAGGTCTGGAGAATCAGATGAATGAGGACACATCGTAATGCTTTTATGAGCCTGCCTGCCTCTCCACTGGCTGTACTGATGTTTGATCACAGCTCTTAAAGATAGGAAAGGACTTCCAGAGCTGCTTCAAAAAGTGGCAATAATGATGGGATAAGTGTGTTCAAAGCAAAGGGGAGAATGCTGAAGCTGGTTAATGGCAGCATGTCTCTAATAAATATTTTTAATTTAAACACTTGCAGTATGTTTTTCGAGCATCCCTTATAGAGCGCCCAGTGTCACACCTGCATGGCCTACCCAGACATACACAGAAGTATGTTTTGCTGGTCATCTATGGGACTCCCAAGCCGATCAAGTTGACAATTACTATTAACTGCTACACCTCTAGAACATATAACTCCCGCATCTAGGTATCAAAGGATATTTCAGACAAGTATACTAATGCACTATCAATGTTTGCTAAAAGAAACACGAGTATTAGAATTTTTGAGGACTCAATATGGCTAACTGCCTGCTAGTTTTTAGAAAATATTAGTGGAGTTACTGACTACTGACTGGCTGACTTACTATCAATTCAAATACAATTGTAGATTATTTTTTAAAATGCATATTTTGTTAATGTTTTAAACAGGAAGAAGTGTGTGATCACAAGTAATTAGCACGGATATCTAAATGTAAATCATGCCAAACCAGCTTTTTAGGTGAGAAAGTATAACACACAACAACATTACTTGTTTTTATTAAGATTTTTTTTCACCAATTTCTTTAAGATATAGGAGAGAAAATGGAACCCAAGTAAGGTAATTAAGAAGATGGTACCTGAATACTGTGGCTGATGTTGATTGTCAGTTTTGGAAGCCTGGTTTGTAGTTGTGGTGCAGATACATTGACTCTGGGGTGACTGGGATGAAAGGAGGCTCATCACACTTTATAGTTTCAAACTGGAATGGATGGCTGTTGTGTTGGTGATCTGATTTAAGAGGTATATTTTGTAACTTCAAAAGCATAGATTTCAAAGGAGTAAATATAAGACCATGCCATTTTTCCCAACACTTATGTCTGAAATATTTCAATGTAAATCCATAATGTAGAATAGCTGTAAGGACAGTATGCTATTCAGAAGAAAGTGAGTCAGTAATCCTGTTCTGCCTGACTCAGATCTCAAAGACTGTATTCTTTTTTAAACCTGATATCTAAAAGAGTTAAAAAAAAAAAAAAAAAAAAAACCACTCTGGAACTAGCTGGGGGAGAATAACCATTATGATTGGGAAATTGCTCAAAATTATCTTCTATGGAGACTTGATAGAACTAGAACTTGAAACTTCTGAAGGCAGAACCCAGCCATGGAATACACTCTGTAAAGTCCATGTGGCACGTCTAATACTACTGAGTGGTGAATACACAGGGTCCTCTACTCAATGCCACTTGATGAGAGCATGCCAGTTGTGGTGGCACACACCAGTAACTTCAGCTACTTGGGAGGCTGCTGCAGGAATATTGCAAATTTGAGCCCAGACTAGGCAACCTGCCAACTTAGCAAGACCCTCTCTCAAAATAAAAAAAGGGCTCAAGATATAGTTCAGTGCAAAAGCCCTGGCTTCAATCCCCAGTGACAGACACACAAACAAAAAAAATCAATGTTAAGATGCTGTAACAAAGTAAAAGGAAATGGGCAGATTTATTTGTGACTTCAGTGCAATACAGAATACAATTTCAGGAAAGGAAAGCTTCAGTGTGAGGTGTGCAGATGAGTTAGAAATCACATCCATTAGCTTAGTCATAGTAAATCAGTGTCACAGTAGTATCACAAATACTATCAGAATTTTGCAACATCAGATGTTTGTGGAAACTTCAATTGTTTGATGTGTTTTCCTATAGAAACATATTGATATATATTCCAGTAAGTATTTCTTTGTTACTTGGATAGTGATGAAGTAGAATCAGTTTTTAATATTAATCTTTGAAGTGTAAATCAATTCAGTCATTTATAATGGAGTGGTATACAATATTATTACTTGCCATATATATATGATATATGCCCACTCTGTGTCTGTCTCTTGTTTTATCTTATTATATATTAGATTCCCCTCCCAATTACTTATTTATACCATGTACCCTTTTAATTACAGGACTTTAGTCCTTCCAATTCAAGGACAAAATTCATCTTGATGTAGTATATTCATATTTCCTCTTTATCATAGCATTTTTTCAAATATCCCTGATGATTATTCCATTGTGTTGTTTCAGAGTTAGAAACAGTGCCACTAATGTTTACTTGAGAATAATTATGTTAATTATAGGTTTAGAGGAAAAATAATGCCATATTTACATGTAAAACACTGATTACGTGCTTAAAGGAGCTAATCATGTTTAGGGACACCCTAAGTTTCTCGTTGAAATACATGTAAAATTACCTAAGGCGATGCAGGGTTGTACAACTGTGTGCTCGATGAATAATCGACCATCTTTCCAGCTGTAAGACACATATCTAACCACTGCATCTCAGGAAAAAGGAGGAAGGTTGTCATCGTATTCCAGTTTTGTATCCTCTTTGCTTAGACCTGGACTTGCGATAAGCAGAAGCCTCACTAAAGTTTGCACAGTAGTATTTCAGAGCATCGTGATGGATTCAACCTACTCACTTGTATCACTGCTCCTTTTTCTGTAGTTCACACAAATGTAGTGTAATCAGAGAAAGTGTAGAGGTTCCACTGGAGAGAAAGTGGCACAGTGGCAAAGACTTGCAGAACTCGTGGTTGTCATGTATTTTCCTCTACTTTTGGTGAGTTAAAAAGTATGATCTGAATTAATATTACTCAGGATATTTCCCCCTCTATATAATACTTAAAAAAGCTTTAGAAATAGCAGTGGTATTAAGCCCAGGAAAACTACACTGGAGATCATGCATTAGATACAACAAATTTAATGGAGAGGTCTGTAGTTCACCTTTCTTCCAGCTTAGGATCTGAGGGTAAAATCATGTCAGCATTCATTGAAATGAGCAGCATCAAGTACTTATTAAAAGGTGCCAGAGTAATGCATGGAATAGAGGAGTTGCTCAGAAAAAAATTAACTATAAAGTGTAACTATTGTGAAATCTATGATCTAATTCTTCAACTGAAGATGGACCATTATATTTATTATGCACAAGAAAGGATATTTAGCAGAGAAAGACTTACTTCAGTAAACGGAAGGAAAACTAGACATCATCTACTTCACTGACATCAACTGTTTTGTTGAGAAAGGTGAGGGCGTCAAGCAAGATCTCACTCAGTTCCCCCAAACCTAGGAACATCTCCCTCCTTTACCTAGGGCGAAGCATTTCTCTCCTGCCTAAGGTGAAATGATGTATGTTTTGCTACTTCCCACACCATACACCAGTCTCCTCCAGCACCTTTTTCTACTAATATTATTTATCAGTATGACCTTCTGTAGAAGCTTTTTCCTTTTAGTCATATGTATTTTCCACCTTGGCGATTCTACCAAGAAAATACCAGTATACATTTGGCTGCCGTCTAACATTGCCTCTCCCTTTCTCATCGTAGCTTCTCCGAGTCCATCTGTTGTCACTGTGTTCAGTTCTGCACTGTCACCACTGGCCAGTTCCACTGCATTTTGGCTTTTCTGCTAATTTCTTTGTTCATGATGGCTTTGAAAATGTTTTAGCATCCTCTACTTCTGTGAGTTAAGCTGCAGTAGTTGTGACAATCAGAAAATTCTCGTTTCCAGGTGACCCTTGGTGGGATGTAACTATCCATGGTCATGTGTCACTGTCTTTTCAAAAGTGTTCTCTTTACGGTCCTCAGGAGCGCCACAGTTGTAAACACCTATAGAATTTTCTTTCCATGCAAGACTTCCATAGTGTGTGTTACATAGTTAAGCTCATTCTTTTTAAAACTTTATATGTCGTTTAATTCTAAAGTAATGCATTTGCGTTACTCCTTATACTTCTGTAATTTTTCTCTGCTGCTTTTTTTCTTGATCTGCCTCTTAAATATCAATGCTCCTCTAAGTTTACCTTTTTAATGTATAGTACATAACCCTCTATACCAGTGGTTCTTAATACTTTTAAGGGATTTTGCACATCTTTTTGAGAATCTTTTAATGGCTGTAGACATTCTGTCCCCAGAAGGAGGCTTCCTTGATGGTAACATGTATATTACACCAGTATAAGGAATTATACACACCCACACACACACACACGCTTATAAATTTCAGTAAGGGACTTCTGCTTATAAATCCCTAAGCATCCGTTCTCTTTTAAGTGGGTTAATTTTGATAACCCCCACATTTTTCACATTTTACTCCACATTTATTACATAAATCTCCCAACTATTTACATGTATCCTTCATGTAGCTATCTGAATTATTTCTATAATATGGGAGTCTGATGGCAAAATCTAAGCTCCAGAATGTTATGTAGAATGCTTCCCACAATTGGTACGCTACCTAATTGTCCTGCCTCAATGACATATGTTTTTCACAGCATCTTCCAATGGGCCAGATAATCTATCAGTTGCTTGACTTAAGAGCATTGTATCATTTAAAAAAAAAAAAAAAACTATTCTCGAGAGATCTGGAGTTCTTAATGGAAACTACAAAAACTAGAGCTTCCAAAAAATATGGAAAGAAAGTAATATTGAAGGGGAATATTTGAATTATCTTTGTTTATATCGACATTTTATATATCCTAAATAAGTATTTGAAAGTAAATGAAATGTGCTATTAGAGGGATTGTGATTACAAAGTGAAATCTTATTTTAAAGCACATAAAATGGACTGGAAGTGGGATAGTGATTTCAAGGGGAAGTCTCATATGATAAGGCAGAAGATGGAACTGGCATTAGGGGGCAGTAGCAGAGCACGAACCATCTGCAGGGAAGCTGAGGTAATTACCCACCCTTACAGCAGCTCTGTGCTTGATTGTACTTAATGAATGGTTTGACTTAGCTCATGTTACTGTCATGGTTTAAAAGTCAGTGACCTTCTTCTCCTTGCTCTCATCAGCATCACACAGCTCTGATTAAGTATATATTGTACCAAGGAAGGCTCTGTGTAACGAGGGCTGTGTAACCTGAATCAATATGTAGGAGATGGGGGAATGCATGGCAGTGTCAGGATATACTTGTATTTCTTCCGCTTGTGCTGTTCTACACAAGTGATTAAAAATAAGTGAGGAAATATTTTTATGAAGTAATACATATTTCCTCTTTGGGCATCTAGGAAAACGTTCTATTCTGAAAATTTTTGTTGGTGTTTTGAAAAGTGATACATTCCAAAACTAAAGGATTCAAAAATAGTATATTCTTAAATCGCTTCCTGTCTTAAAAGAACTATCAAATGGTTTCTTTTCAGCATTACCCATTTTGGGATAAAAAGAATAACATCGTATTTGCGAGGGGAGAAGCTGCATTGCAAACAATTACTTATGGTTTGCCAATGGCCATTTTACACATTGCCTTGGAATAATTTTAAATAACCGATTTTATACTCTTCGTGGAGAAACATGCAGGCAGTTGGATAAGATAAAATATTAAGATGTAAATTCGTGTTTAACCTTATATGTATTTTGTTGTAATAGTAACACACAGGTTTTGGTGACATAGCTCTGTTTTCTTTGAATTTGTCTTGAGGGAGTAATCTATATAAAAGTCAAATCTGCAAAGTATAATGGGTTCATAAATTCTAGTTCACAGTCACTTTCACAGGGAACCATTTCTAGGTTTAATCAACCTTCTAGCTGGCCTTGATAAGCTTCAGTTATTCTGTTATTTCTATTGTTGGGAACAGACTGCTATTTTAGGATTAAGTGAAAATGCAATGAGGAACTCATTGTAGAATCAGGATTTTATCAGTATTTAAATTGGTCACAGAGAGAAGATATAACATTTTGAGTTAAATTTTTCTTAAGTAGAAATTTGGAGGCCTGCTTACTTTATAAATAAGAATTTCACATAAATCACCCTTGAAATATGGATCCTTTTAAATACCAAATGACTTTTATCAGTATTGTTTTTATTGCAGAAGTGGCTCTACATCTACAAGTTCTCTGATTAGTGAAAAGAGCAAATGCATTCCAAGGGTATAACTGGTGAAAAATGGCAGCAATTACAGAATAATTGGAGCAGGTCAAGATAACCTAGATAGCTGAAAGGGAGTGTATGATAACCTTTATGCATTCGGTGTTTGGAAGTAGGAGGGCAGAGGTTAAGTGCCTTTTCATGCTGTCTAAGTCTTAGATTCCGAGTCTTATTTAGAATGTTGTGATCAGTCATGGTTGCGCTCTACATTGTGGTAGTCGGCCAGTAGCATTTGTTAGCGGTGGACCCGGGTGTCAGAGGAACAGGAAATGGTCAAAGAACACAGCAGCAGAACAGCTGCACAGAACAGCAGTACAGGAAGTCAACACACTGAAGATTTTTTATAACATTTTAAGATCATAGTGAAATCTCAGTGACCAATAATAAAATCACTTAGAAGAAACTGTTTTTTTTAATATGGGAACATCAAGATACAAACATAGACTAAAGCAATTTATTAAACTTTAAGTCATAATTTGTAAAGTGGCGGTCTGTGAGCTGTTTATTCAATCCTCAGTGTTTAAAAATGAGGAATTAGTGGACAATGGTTTGAACCTTCATATGCAAAAAGCAGGACAGAGACGCTGACTTGTGACAGCCTAAGGTGATTAATCAGCTGGTAGAGTTTAGACCTTTTAGGTAAATCACGCCTCTGTAGTTTGCTCAAGCCTCCACTGCTCCATACTGTTCATTGAGGCTAAGGTCAGGTACCTACCAGTTCTTTTAATACACACCTTGGAATTTTAAAAATTTATTTTGGCTTTTACATTCCTCACTCTTGCTTGCATTACCTCCGAAGACCTTGAGATTATAATTGTGCTCTAAATAAAATTGATTTGAATTTAAGTGTTTAAAATGAGTTATCACCAGAGGTGGCAATTTGAGTCAGAAACCTCAAAGACAAAACAATCTGGTACAAAATTCTGAGAATTACATTGATTTAAAAAAAAAAAAGACTCAAATGAGGCTTTGTATCTGGGTTCTCGTACCAAACATTAGAGAATGAGGAGGAACAGCTCACATAATGGGACGGAGCCAGATTAGCCCAGATTAGCAGGCGTCACCAGAGCGTGTTCCTGCGTACATCCTCACAGAGCTATGTGCTCTGCCTCGGGGAGCGGGCTGACTCGCACGGGCTGCAATTGTGGTTGCAAGTGGTTGGCAAGTGCCTGCCAGGCAGACACGAATCCCAAGGATTGCAGATGTTCCCTGGGGTAGCTAACCACTTGTTGACATTTAGCATTAGTGATATTTATACATCATCATTCCTTTTTTCATGTTTTTGTCATCAAAACATGAAACCTAGCATTACAAAACATAATATCAAAAATCTCATGTTTCTTTTAAGCAAAAGCAAACACTGTTTCTTAGGTACCAGCTTACAAAAATTAAGTTAATCTTGAAGATGATATAATGGGTAAAAGTATGCAATGGAATAATGCAGAAACTTCAGCTAGAATCAGTTACTCCTTTTTAAGGGCATATCACGTGATTGGGAATCATTTAGTGAAACTTTTTTCTTTTTTTATTAATACATGCTTTCACTACATACATTTTACAGTCCACTTGGTACATGTACATAATACAGCTTGTTTCCTTTTTTAAATCCCTTTCCCCTTCCCTCCCTCTCTCTCCTCCTCTAATTCCCTTTTCATCATTTTCAGTCCTGTTGATATTATTAAACTTCATTCATGTAAAAATACAGTTTGTTCTCTTTTTTAAATCCCCTTCCCTCCCTCTCTCTCCTCTGCCAATTCCCTTTTCATCATTTTCAGTCTTGTTATTATTAAACTTCATTCATGTAAAAATAATTCTTATTAAGTTGTATGATTAGAACAAAATTCTTTACCTGCTTTAGTTCTATTTTTTATGTAAATTATAGTCATTAGGAACAAGGCCTCTTAGACTAAGTGTTGACAAACTATGGCCTGTGTACCAATTTCCAGGACTTGTTTCAGTATATTACTAGTTTTCAGTTGCTGTGACAACATACCTGAGAAAGACAGCTTGAAGGAGGATAGGGTTATTTTGGCTCACAGTTTCAGAGGCTTTAGTCCATGGTTACTAGGCTGTATTGTTTTTGGGCCTGTGGTGAGATGGAGCATCATGGCAGATAAGAGTACAGCTGAGCAAAAGTGATCCCCTCTTGGCAGCCAGGAAGCAGAGAGAGGTGGAGAGAGCTTGGGGCCAGAGGCACAGTACCCCTCAAATGGACATGCACAGTCACCTCCTTCCTCCAACTAGCCCCTAATTCACTGAGTCCCAGCAGCACCATCAGCCCATGGCTCAGCCTTGGACATACACACTGAGGGACACTTAATATCCAAACTATAATAGTACATAGCTTTTCATATATGAGTTCAAAATTTTATTGTATTTGAGATGTACAGTATGATATTTTGATAAACACATATATAGCGATTACTACAGTTAAGTAAATTAATATATCAGTCATCTCACATAGTTCTTTTTTCTATCTTTTTTTGTTGGAAGTATGCAGAAAATCTCCTAGAAAAAAAAATTTTTTTTTTATGTGTGTACCGGGGGTCGAACTCAGGGCCTTGCACCTGCTAGGCAGGCGCTTATGCCGCTGAGCTATCTCACCAGCCCAAGAAAATTATAGTCTCCATGCTATACATTTGATCTTTAGACTTTTTATCCAAAATAACTATATCTTTGTGACTTTTGACTTGTGTCCTCCCAATTTTCTCTCACCCTAGTTTTGGTAGCCACTTTCTACTGTTTCTATGTAGTCCTTTTTGTTTCATTCACATTCCGTATACAGATAGAATTATGCTATTTTTCTTTCTTTGTCTGGCATGTTTGTGTTAGCATAAGGTTACCTAGCTTCCTCCATGTTACAAGTTGCAGGATTTCTTTTTGTAAAGACTGCATAATGTTCCTTTGTGTATAAATACTACAATTTCTTTATCCATTAATCTATTAATAGACACAGGTTGTTTCTGTATCATGGCTATTATAAACAATACTGCATTGAACATGGGGGTGTATATATTTCTTTAAGTTGTTGATTTCCTTTGGTAAAATAACAAAAGATTGGAGTTGCTGGGTTATATAGTTGTTCTTTTTTAATATCTTTAGAATTCCCCATGCTGTTTTCCAGAATAGCAACACCAGTCTACATTCTCACTAAATGTGTGCAAGTGTTCTTTCTCCATGCCTTCACTAACATTTGTTATTTTTTTCTTTTTGATAAGTCACCCTTATTAAAACAACTACATCCATTTGTTTATGTATTATCTATGGCTTCCCTGTTTTAGGACACAAATGAGAATATATATAGGCCAAAAGCCCAAAATATTTAGCACTTGACTCTTTATAGAAAACAATTGCTGATGTATTCCTTAGATTCTCATCTAATTTGCATAAGCAAATTATACCAAAGCAAGCCGTGTTAATCTTGTTCAAAACTGGATCCATGTTATGATGTATAATTTCTGTTGTTTTCATGCTGGAATTCATTTATTAGAAGTGAAGAGAGTAAGAGACCTGAGACTTGAAACATTATAATCAATAGAATAACTAAAATAATTTTACTACAGTGTGTGTCTGTACTCAGCATCTTCCTAGCAACTAAGAATAGTGGGTAGTAGGTTACCATGGTATCAAGTTCATCATTTCAAATTAAGCTAAATCCATAAAAAATTGCTATCAGTATGTTTGAATCCCAGCTACTTTTTTCTCAATTTTGAAATATTAACATGTAGCTCAGAACTTTCAGGTGACAGTGACAATTTAGTTCTGTATTCTTGATTCTCCTGGAGCGCCATTCTCTACTTTCCAGTAGAGCCTTCTGTGCCGTGGGAGTGTTCTGTCTGCACTAACGCAGCCTCACTGCCACGTCGCCTACTGAGCACCTGAAATACGGCGAGTGCATTGTAAGAGCTGGATTTTGCATAGGATTTAATTTAAGTAAACTTGAATTTAAATTCAAGTAAATCGTGTCACTAGTCACCTTCTTGTTGGACAGCACAGTTCTAGAAATCACATTGTAGAGAATTCTTTTGTGAGTGCTTCCCTATTTGACTATTTTATGAATATTTTAAAACTAGCTGTATGTCACTAAAAAGACTTAGGTCTTCATTAATAGCTCCCTCTTTATGACTTTTAATTTAACCTACTATATCAAATATATGCTTGCCTTTATGTATTCTGTGTCTAATGACTTACACTTTTATTCCTTTCTTACATTTTTTCATGACTACAATTTTCCCTCCACTGTGGAACTCAGGTCTGTGTACTTGTGTGGATACTGTCAGAATTCAGTAGCAGGTCCCCATGAGCTCATGACATTTATTTATAAGAACTCAGTCTAAGGCGTCATCTGTAAATCTTTAATCAAGTATATAACTTCTTGTGGGATTTTAAAAATTTGTAAACACAGACAACTTAAAGTTACTGTTTCAGACTCTTAACCCATAAATCATAGAAAAAATATTGTTGTTCTACCCCTCTGCAGCAAGATGAAATAATTTTAGCAAGCCTTGGAATACATTGAATATGATATACATTTTTCAGTTGAGTCTGGCATAAAACTTCATGAATAAAAAAAGGTCCTTTTTATCATGCAGCAGTGGTCAGATGCATCATATTCACCGTGTCTTCAAGAGAATAAGTTATTTCCTAAAACTATATTATGTTACTATACAGGAATTATGTAGTATAACTGTTATGATGTTAGATATATAAACAGAACATACACTTCAAATTTATCTTTAATTTTATATTAATTGGCATGCTGGCTGGGATGTTATTTTAATATGTAGATGTATTTGATGATCATTGTAATTGTTTTCATCTGGAAGAAGTTATTCTGTCATAATTATAAATACCTATATTAAAGATATATTTAAACCATATAAATTAATTAAGCTAAAAAAACAAAATTAACATAAGCAATTCATCTCTATATTTGGAAGGTCGTTATTCTTTTAAGAGACTTTGTCACTTCCATATTCATTATAAAAGAAAATATTCAAGGAAAGAAGAGAGAAATCATTAAGATAAATCTGAAATCTTCAGCTTAAATAGTGTCTAGTTCCTAAAAATAATTTCTTTCCACTAAAAATTCCACTAAAATTCTTATGAAAATCTATCTTTAAAGAGAAGAGGCTCACAGGGAGGATATTTGAACTGAGAGCACATCTATTTGCAAAATCATTGAAATCTTTCACCATCTACAAGACCAACAGAAGCACTGAAAAATTCAATCACAAGAGTTCCTCCAGCAGCCTTAGAATCTCCGCTGTGCAGTCAGGGGGACAAGCGCAGTGGTGCAGACCCAGGTCTGCAGGAGTAAGGGGCAGACACAGCATTGAACTTAGCGTGGCTCCAAGTCCACGCTTTTACCCACAGCTCATAGAGACCTAGGAGCCCTCTCTGCGAGTCTGTATGCCAGCAGTCGGGGATTTGTAACCTTACATGCAGAGAACTTTGGCTGTATGTTAGACTCATGAAAAATAAGGCAGAATCTGATGTTTGAATGTTACTGGTTCGCTGTTTTCCATCCGTGCCCACTCAGCTCAACCCCGTGTCTCTGGCAGATATTAACTACGTAGTAATTGCAAGTTTGTTTACATGAATTTATAGATCAAGGTATGAGAGACTTTACAGAAAATCATAGCCAGAGTGTCGAAGGAATCTGGAAATGTTACATGCAAACTAAAAATGTTAGGCTTGAAAGAAAATGGTGGTCTTCTGATTAATAAAAATCTTTCAAAAAATTAAGGACTGGATAGATATTTATGTCTGGCTCCAGAAGACAAGAGTAGGACAGATTAGTAGACAATAAAACTGCAAATTCTGCCACAAAATAAGAAAGACTTAGTTTCCATTTGAAATTTAGTTATGAAATATAAAAAACTGTAGTGTAATAATAACCTCAGTTTGTTATGCATTGCCTGTATTTCAGTCTCGCAGTTTGCAACCTATTGACATATTGGTAATGTTTTGTGGTAGAGATTTTTTATTTGACCAAGAGTGAGATAAAATTGACCATTTTTTCAGCACTTTCTCTTCAGGGCTTAGCAAAAGTTTTCAGAATATGTTATATTTAAGAGAGTTTAATAATACAGAAAATTTTTCCTTTTGCATTCTCAGTCGGGTTCAATATGTAAAGCAAAACTGAAAGTGTGAAGGTCTGTATTTTTAAAACACTTCCAGTTTGTATGTGGACATTATGTAGATTTTTTATTGTATTTCAGTATTTTAGGTTTCAGTCTGAAATTACATCAGTGTAAGGAGATGAACTTGATACCGTGCCCCTACTCTAAATTGAACCAAATGAAATCCTTGAGTTGTAGGAGTTGGTGAGCATTAAGTCCATAGGTCCCTAATTACTGCTGACTAACCTAATGGTAAGAGATGCTGCAGTCCAAATGCATGCCTGCTCATTCAGCAGTGAAGAGAAGGGCTGTTATGTTTTGTGTCTGGATGTCCCCCAAAGCCTCATGAGGTCATGGTGAGGGCGGGCTTTGCAGAGGCAGCTGAATCTAGAGTTTGTGATTGATTCACTGTCTGGTGCTGGGATTATGGGTGTGAGTGCTACACCCACCCTCAGGTGGGTAGTCTATATACAATATAAGGGACAGAAAGAGTCTTCTCTCACGCTCCTCCCTTTTTGCTCTTGTTGCTTTTGCTGTTTTCCACCACCATGAACTGTTGCCCTCTGCCATGTGCCACCCTGCCTTGGAGCCAGCTGAGTATGGACTGAAACCTCCATAAACTGTGAGCTAAATAAACCTTTCCTTTCTTAATTTTGGGTGTCAGGTATTTTGTCTCAGCAATGAGAGAAAAGTAACCAAGACAAAGGCTAATTTGACAAAGGGAAGCTGTAAGAACAAGAGAACTGAAGTTAATAACTTGATCGGTATGGGGAAGCCACATATAAAGTTAAATAAATTGTGGTGCTAAAGCTAAGGATTCTGTCCCGGAATGAGAAATTATTAAAACAATAGCTGCAGAGACCCCACATGAGATAATAGAAGGTAAGGAAATCTGTCTGGCTGTATGAAGAATTGAAAATATTTGTAGAAGATGGATTCTTCTTAGGAAGGGGGTAGAATATGTCAGAAATCTGTAAATAGTGACTAGTTTGTTAAACTATGCAGGATTCTTAGATGACTATTGTTAAGGTAGAGTAATAATGAATACATTTGATCTACACATATAAAGTTTGTGAATCACAGAGGGATAAGGATGCGAAAGAAACTGTAAATACAGAGGCATTTGCAGGTGGAATACTAGTTTTACACACAATCATTTTACCAAATGGAATGCATTATGGCGATCAGAGTTCATGTGGATACCAAACATCAGTGCTAAAACTAACACAGTGGTCATTCTTTGTGATTACTGAACATCCATGCTCAGTACAGTGCTGAACTACATGCTCTAACAGTGAGAAAAAGTGCAAGTTCAAACCCTGTCCACGGAGTTGCCAGATTAGAAGGTGATATAGGTGCATACTTACAAATGCAGTCCAGTGTGATGGTTGGTTGTAGGGGACCCCTGGAATGTGTAATGAAAAGGAGAATTCGGAAAAGGACTTTTAATAGGGCTGATTCTTAAATTGAGCACGTTTCCATTTGAAGTAGGAAGAGGACCTTCCAGGAAGAACCTAATGAAGGCATGAAACAGGTTTGCATCTGATAATCTCTAAGTGGTGGTGTGAGTTCCCAGCATTTGATTCCAAATGGTGTTGTCTGAAAGGAAAGCATGAGAGAGAGGTAGGTGAGATCTGGTTTGAATAAGAACTCTGTCTCTTTCTAAAAAGCTTGGGCTTTATCTTATGGCCAATACAAAGCCTATTGACAACACTGCTGTTGCAGGTGTTATAAATTGCTTGATATTGGTCCTCAGGATTGAGGCTCTGATAAACCTTTTGTCTGTCACTTGGAAGCCAGGACCTCGACAGGGTCACTTGAGGAAGAGCAGAGGGCCACTGTGACCCCTGTGAATGCCAGCATTTAGAGTTGCCAAGTCTTTACAAGCCAGTCAAGTAAGATGAGAAAAGTGTCGATCAAATTTAGCAATTCTGAAGTCACTCTTAACCTTTGCCAACACTTTAAACAGATACAAGGAAAAGGGCAGGCGCAAAGGGGGAAAATATCAGTGAATCAGTGTGAAACTGTTTGAGCTACTTTGCATGCTGTCAGGGCTCAAAAGGGCATTTGTTTTACCAGGAACACATGACATTTGTTTGTATTTTAATTGAGAAATGCAAATCTGCCCACAGAATAGAACACATCCACAACAGCAAGAGGAACAACGTTGGTAAATGTCCACAGGCTGCAGAGCACCTGGTGGTGTCAGCATCCCAGGATTCCCATGCTACACCAAACTCGAAGCGCATCTCCCTGAGTTGTACTAGCAGGGATAAGATTCAGGTGTTCTGTTATTTATGGCTTAGTGCTCCCTGAAAAATTAGACAGAACTTTGAGCAAATGTACTTTGTTGTACAGTATAACAGATACAATAATGTCAAAATATATAAAGCAATAGGGGCCCAGCTACACCATTTTTAAAATACTAGACAGTATTTAGGGGTTAAGGATACACTTACAGCATTGTCTTTGTTATTTTCTTATTGCTGAGACAAAATACCTGAGACCCACAACTTAGAGGAGAAGAGGTTTATTTGGACTCACGGTTTTTAGAGGTTTCCATCCATGGTCACTCCAGGGTGAGAATACATGTCAAAGGGTCTTGTGAAAGAGAGCTGCTCACATTATAGTGTCAGGGAGCAAAGCAGAGAGAGACGGGAGGAGCCAGGGAGGGAGACGCCCCCTTCCCGGCCATGCCATCAGTCACTGCCTCTTCGGACCAGACTCCACCTCCAAAGAGCACATTTAGCTATGGATTCATCAATGGGTTGATCCAACTACCATGATCCCGTGACCTTCTAAGCCCCACTTCTGAGTACATGATAGCTGGGGGGACATTCTAGACCTAAACTATAACAAGTGTGCTTTAGAAAACATTAAGGGTATATTTAGAGCATATCTGCAAGCACTATTTTGTTAAAGGTGCCTGAATAATTGGTCTTGTTACGAATGCATGCCATCCCTTGACGACATTGGTGTTCAAGTTCCTTTACAATTGAGTAAGGATGTGTTGATTATATCCTTAGAGGATGGAAGTAGCCTCATGAAATAAGCCTGCTTTATTTCTTTGCTAGTCAGAAAGAAATAATTTCTCTGGACTTTTGAATGCTGGTGGACTTTTGCCAGCTGCTTGCCAATAGCAGGCCAGTATCTGCGTAAACACAATTGTTGAGATAAAGTTTATCACATAGAATTTAAGAGGCTGTGGCTTGGCTTTTATCCTACTTTCGCTCTTTGGCTTTGTGACCTTGGGAGTGTTGCCTGACCTCCATAAACTTCATTACATCTAGGTAAGGATAGTACTTACACCCAGAAGCTTGTTCTAATGGTGATGGCAGCTGCAGTCAGAGTGAGCAGCACCCTTACGGGTATTCTAACTCTCCTCCACGCCTCCTGCTGTGAATACCCTAGGTCCTGCACTAACTGGTGGTGCTTTACATTCATGCATGTTCTCTTTTGGTGTAAAACTAACTGTTGAAAAAAACCAGCAGCTAGAACATTAATTTTGTTGTGGCAAATTTACATTTCTTTGTGAATATTTTAAAGGTTCAGAATCATTTTAATACTCCAGCTGAATCACTCCTAATCCAATGCTTGCAAATAGATTGACAACTGAGATCCATTTTTGATAGCCAGATTTGAATTTCTTCTCTAAAATATCCCAGTGAAAACATTCATAGATAGGAACATTGTTCAGTACACATTGAATATTATATGTGTTTAATAGCTAGATTTTTTTTCAAATTTTAACGTTTGTTTAAGTTAATAATATCACATATTGCACTCAACCAGCATTTATTGTAGTGTTTTGTTTGTTTAATTAAGACAATAAGATTGAAGTGGTTGAGAATTTAGGCTCCAGAACCAACATATACTCACAATATCCATGTTTGTTTTCTGTCAAATGGGCATGGCAGAACTGTTAATAAGGTAGTATAGTTAATGTATGTGAAGGACTTGGAACAATACCAAGGGGACAATAATGGATATATAAACGTAAGCTGCCATTTTATTACTGGTAAAACTAAGACTTCTACTTTCTGTCGCTGAGATCACAGTATAATTAGATATTGAATCATATTTGTACTGCTGAATTTTTGTAATATTGCTACACATTAAATTCTAGTTAATATTTTAGGCTTGTAAAATACCTCCACATATTTTACTCTATTTGATATCCTTTATGCTTGTGTTACTCCATCCACTTTTCAAATTAAAAAAAAAAAATTGGTTCAGAACGATTTGGTGACCTGTTCAGCATTTCAGAACTGTTACCTTGTAGAAATTTGCCATTAAAGCATTCTGTGTCTTCCTTTAATCAGTTCACAACTGAAGAAAAACTTCTATTAAAACATTTTATTTTTTTTTCTTTTCTGGCAAGTAAGCAATGCAAGCGACGCTGTTTTTGACCATTGAAGGATTTAATGGGCCTTGATTGATTCTGCTTTGTGGGAATCTCAGCATCTTTTCTGAAAAGATTGTGGAAATTGTGGTAACATCAAAGTTTGGGATTTGTAAATTCCATGTCGGAGATTATATTTTATCAGATCTCTGATCTTTCCAAGTGTGTAAGGTATTTCACATATTTTAAAAAATATCTCAAGATATGAACATGGAGGCTATGTAATTGTTTTACAAGTAGCATTTGGAGAAATACTAAAGGGTGCTAAGGTCGGTTATTTCCATGTAAACTTCACTTGCCATAGTTGAGTTTAGCGAAAAACAATGCAATGTTTTTTAAATTTTCTCTTTTTAAAGTCAAATCTAAATGTGTGTTTCTAAAACAGTTTTTCCACATTAACTCTTTGTAATTGTGGCTTTCTCATTTGTATTATATACATAACATATAAAGCAAAATTATGTCATGGCTCTGAGCAGGAGTTAAAATCAGAGTACAATATTGTTTGCCCTCTCTCAATTGTAAATCTTCATTGCCTGACTTTGTATGGAGGTCACTGTATTCCACAAAACGGATGTTCAGCCAGAGTCTGAACATGGTGACAAAGTGTAGGCAGAAAGAATGTCCTTTCTTTGTGTTTTTTTGTGTGTGTGTGTGCTGGGCGTTGAATCCCAGTGCCGCGGTGCCGGGCCGTCGTACTTAGCTATTCATCTAGTCCTTTTATTTGGAGACAGGGTCTTGCTAAGTCACTAAGTTGCCTGGACTGGGTTTGAACTTGCAGTCTTCCTGACTGCAAGTGTGTACCACACCCGGCCCTTTCTGCATGAGAGGATTCTTCTGAGTTTCAGCGTGTAATGACTGACTCTGCTAGTGGCACAACTCTCTTGGTTTAAGTCCCCAGTGAGATATTTGAGGCAACTTGTCCACTGAACACTTTGATTGGCCTTAACTAAATAAGCTCAAAACATTTTTGGCTGCCACATATTAGAAATGAATGATCCTTTAAAAGCTGATAGCTAACTATGTGGATAGGTGGATGGTTGATTTGGCGGATGGATAGATGGCATCATAGTTTTGACTGACAGTTATTCTTTGAAATCTATTACTATAATTCCAGAGAATATCACTGACTAAAGATAATTTGTTTTGTTTTTCGAGTCAAGGTCTCACTCCGTAGTTCAGGCTGGCCCTGAACTCACTGTGTCGCTCAGGCTGGCCTTGAACTCCAGGGATCCTTCTGCCTCAGCCTCCTGAGTGCTGAGATTACATGTGTGCACCACCACTCCTGGCTTCCAAGGATAATTCCGATGTACCAGCTGCTCTGTCATTCTAACATTTGTATTGCACCAGTTTGCTAAAGGCGTGGAGGTATTCACTGAACAATTTGGGGACAGTGTTCTTGCTTGTCTATGCAAGGTATTCTATTTTAGTGAGATTTTGAAAATTAGATGAACCTTGCAAAGTATTTTAGTATCTTCATAGGTTTTGTCCCACTGTTTTATTGCATAACTTTTTTGTGTATGTAAAGGACCATTATATAGCTATGGGGTTGATTTCATTACCTTTCTCTGTGTATATTCCAGTCTTCTACTTTTCTCTTCTCTTCGCCAGAACCTAGTGAGCAGTTTTGCTGTTCAAGTCCCAATGGACATGCCCTATTTTTTCAGTGTTTCCTGAATATTTTGTGCCCAGAGCTTTCTTTTAGACATACTGCTCCCCTGTGATATTTTAATATTCTTAGATTAGACATGTGGATGGCCCATCCCACAAACGTGCTCAAACACACAGTAATCATTTACCCCTTTAAAGATGTTCAGTATGATTCTGCTATTCACTGAGGAAGTGAGTCGGATTTGTAGATTACAGAAATGTACTTCCAATCTCGTAAAAGGAATTTTGCAGGTATTAATGTCAGCTTTAGGTGCACTTGTTCAGTAACTACACTTTCCTATTTGAAATTGAAATACTCTATGCAAGGTGAGATTTAAAGTGAATAACAACTGCTTCCTAGGTAGGTAGTTTTTCCATTGAGGCAGCTTCCCTTTATTACTTGCCAGCTTTAAACTATATTCTTAATTATTCACATAACAGTTAAATTGATTTCTAATAAATCAGTGTTTCTCAAAGTATGACTCTTAGACCAACAGTATCAGCTTCACATGCAAACTTACTACAGTGTAGATTCTCAGGACCTCGCTCAGATTGCCTGGATCAGATACTGTGATTGGAGTCCCTGAATATGATTTTTTTTTTTTTAACAACGAACAGTCTAGTTAACTACGTAGTTAACTCTAATATAGCTGAGGTTTGACAACTGTAATAATTTTCAAATGTTAAAATAACTCAGCATTTTTTATGTTTTAATTTTTTAACTAAAATTTTGTTATAATTTTTGAATTTAGATTCATGAATAGCAGTCTGTATTTTTCTTAAATTTTTTTTTTTTCTGTTTATGGTATCAGAGGAAGGCTGAAATGTTTGGATAGGTTGGCAATTATTAGCCCTTCTTCAGTTTTTTGGACCAGTTTGTGAGGAATTTATATTTTTCCTTCAATATTTGATAGAATTCACAAGTGAAGTCATTGTTTGATTTTTGAAAAATATCAACAATTAACTTCCTAATAACTCTGTACAAAGGATCTACTTCTCCCCTAAGAAGGTTGCTAATTTTTCACAAAAGTCGTTCATTTCTTTTGTGCTGTCAAATTTATAGGGATAGCATTGTTCATGATATTCTCTTATTTTCTCTGGAATTTATAATATCACTTCATCCATTTCTGTTATTGGTGGTTTGTACATTTTCTACCTTTCCTGACCAATCTGTCTGAAGGCTTATAATCTTATTGATCTCCGTGAAACAACTTTTTGTTTCATTGATTTTTGTCTTTTATTTTTTGTCCTTTTTAAAATGTTTTCCACTTTTTTTTTGCTCCTTATCTTAGATTTAATTTGTTCGCAGCTTTTCAGTTTCTTAAGTGGAAAACCAAGGTAGTTTGAGACCTCCCTGTGCGAAAACAGGCACAGAATTCCATCACTTCCCCATATACATTACTTTAGGGAGAACCTGCACATTGTGGCTTTTGGGGTCTTGATTTTACTTTAGTTTCAATTAAATTCTTGTTTCCCTTTTGATTATGCAGTAACCCTCATGTTACTTGTGCGTTATTTACCTTCCAAATATTTGAATATAATCAAAATTCTTTCCATTACAAATACCAAATTTAATTCAGTTGTGGTTACAGAATATATTTTGAATGACTTTAATCATTTTAAAGTTAATATGACTGCTTAAAGGTCACATTATGGTCTACTTTGTTCAGTGTGTTGTGTATACATGGAAGGAATGTATATGTGATACTGTGGGAAAGAGAGTTCTGAAGACTTCAGTAAAGTCAAAGTGATTGTTTTGATCAAGATTTCTAATAGTTTATAGTTTTCTACTTTTATTATTTTTGTTTAAATAATTTTTAAAGTGATTTAAGTAGTTAAAATTTTAAACATTTTCCTACATGGTTAGTAATTCCGGTGTTCTACAGATCTTGATGTCATTCTGTGTATCCCTCTGGTATTTTTTCTTTCACTTGAAGATCATCCTTTACACTTCTTAAAGCAAAGATTTGCTGTTGAATATTTGCAGCTTTTGTATGTCTGAAATGACTGTTTTATCTGCATGTGTAAGAGTTTTTTCACTGTTTAGAATTCTAGATGAACAGTTATTTCTTTTGATGCCTTAAAAGCCTTATTTCACCGTCTGCTACTAGTGTTCTTTCTGATGAGACACGTACTGTTTTACTCATAATTTTTTTCAATATGTCTTTCTTCTCCAACTGCTTTTAAAAGTTTTAGTTTATGACTGGTACAAGCAATTTGTACCTTGGTCTGGTTTTCATAATGTTTCTGGTGCCTGGTGAGTAATGATTTGTCCTTTGTTAAATAGTTTTCAATAATTTAGAAAATTTTCAGCTATAGTATCTTCAAAATATTATCTATGCACTTTGGGGATATATATATATATATATATATATATGAATATTTGGGCTATATATATATATATATATATATATATATATATATATATATGAATATTTGGGCTTTTGAAATTGTCCCATGGCTCATTGATACCCTTTACATTTATTTCTGTTCTTATTATGTTTGACTGAAGGGATTTCTATTATAGTGTATCTGTGAACTGTTTAATCTGTTGCTTGTCCCATCTAGCATTTTTCATTGCAGTTATTTTAGCTTTCATCTCAAGAAGTTATTTGAGTTTTTAAAAAATTTTTATTAGTACATGTTCATAGTACCTAATGATAATATTCTTATATTCATTGTAGGGAATTGGTACATGTACATATCACAATTCTTTATTTTTCCAATCTCCTTTTATTTTGCCAGCATCCAATTTGTTCATTTATCTTATAAGGCAGTCTTATTTGCATTTCTCAAATGGCAAGTGATGTTGAACATATTTTCATATATTTATTGCTGTTTGCCTTTATTCATCTGAGAAATGTCTATTCATTTCAAGTGCTCATTTTTTTATTGGGTCTTTAAATTTGGGGTCAAATTTTTTTGAGTTCTTTATATAGTCTAGATATTAGTCCTTTGAGGAGTAGCAAAAATGTTTTCCCATTGCTTAGGTTGTCTCTTCATTCTGTTGGAGGTTTTCTTTTCTGGGCAGGACTTTTTAAATTTGATGTGATCCCATTTGTTGATTCTTGCTATTATTTTTTAGGAACTAGGGTTTTGTCCAGAAAGCTTTTGCCTACACCTATGTATTAAAGCATTTTTCCTATTCTTGTCTTCCAACAGATTGCTTCTGTTCTAATGTTTAGATATTTGATTTATTTTTATTTTAGTTTAGTGGATGGTGAGAGATATGGGTCTAGATTCAACCTTCAGTATGTGGATAGCATCATTTGTTAAAGAAGCTGTCTTTCTGCCAGTGAAAGGATTTGGGTGCTTTGTCAAAGATAACATAGCTGAGTATGACTGGAGTTGTTTCTTCTGTTCTTTTCCACTGATCCACAAGTCTGTTTTTTGTTTGTTTTTTTCCCCCAACACCATGCTGTTTTTCTTTTTCATCATTGTAGCTTTGTAGTTTAACTTGAAGTCCAGGATCACGATGGCCTCTGCCATGCTCTTGTTTTCAAAACTGCTTTGATATTCTAGGTCTCTTCTGGTTCCATAATAATTTTAGGATTGTTTCCTCTAGTTCTGTAAGGAATGCTATTGCTATTTTGATTGGGATTGCATTAAATACTTATACCAAATTTGGAAGTATGGCCATTTTGACTATTGATTCTGCCTGTCCAGGATCAGGGAATATTTTTCCACTTTCTGATATCCTCTTTGATCTCCTTTATCAGAGTACTATAGTTTTCACTTCCTTGGTTAGGTTTGTTCCTGAGGTTTTCATTTTTCTTGATGCTAATGTGAGAGGTATTAGTTCCCTAATTTCCCTCTTGGTGAGTTTTTTATCAGTATACAGGAATAGTATAGATTTCTGAGAGTCGAATTGTATCCTGCTATTCTACTAAATTTGGTTATTAGTTCTAGGAATCTTTTGGTGGAGTTTTTGGGATCTTCTATATATATATAGAGGATCATATCATCAGTAATCATGATAATTAAAGTCCTTCCCTTTCCTATCCATGTCCCTTTCACTTCCTTCTCTTATATAATTGTTCTACCTGATGTTTTGAGAACTACAAAGAACAGGAGTAGTGATAGTGAATATCCTTGTGTTGTTCTTGTTTTTACAGGGAAAGCTTTCAGCTTCTCTCCATTTGGTATGTTGTTAGTAATTGGTTTTTCATAAATGGCTTTTATCAGATTGAGATAAAGATCTTCTGTTCGTATATTCCTCAGGGTGTTTATGATGAATGTATGTTTGATTTTGTCAGATGCTTTTCTGTATCTATTGAGATGATCATACAAGCAATGAAGTCTTTAGACTATAAGCATGTACAATGCTTGTAAATGCTCAGCACAAAACAGGACAAATGCAAACAATGGAGACATGAAAAGAAAATGCAAAAAAAAATCAAAAACCAAAAAATAAAACAAAAACAAAAACACACCTCCCCAAACTCAAAATTCCCAGAAGCCAGTCCAAGGGGCATAGAGGAGCAAAATAGCAGAAGCCACACACTCAAATTACTCAAAAGGATAGCAGAGGAGGTTATAAAACAGCTGGAAGAGGTACTCAATGGGATCAGAGAAGATACATATAAACAAACAGAAAATTGAAATAATAACCAAAATGATCCATGAACTTTCAGAAGAAGTTAATAAAATGCTAGATGAGCTAAACAAAATGTTATAAATCATGAATGACCAGTTTACCAAAGTAGATACTATGAGATGGTTTCAGTCGGAAATCCATGAGATTAAAGATCACATTGAAAGTCTGAGCAGTAGAACTGACCAATGTGAGAACAGAATTTCAGAACTAGAAGACAGTGAAGGCTTTAAAAACCAACTACTCAAGGATACCTTGAAAACAAGAGAACATGAAAATGGATACAACAATTGCTAGATTGATGCAAGGAAAACTAATCTAAGAGTAATTGGAATAAGGAAAAAATCAGAAGACAAAACAAATGGCACAAAAAAATCTGTTCAGAGAAATAATGGCAAAAAACTATCCAAATGTAGAAAAAGAAATAAACATACAGATAGGTGAGGAATATAGAATCCCAAATAGCCATGACCAAAAGAGAACCTTTCCACACCACATTGTATTCAAAGAATCAGAAGCCCATCTCAGGAGCAAAATCTTGAAAGCTGAAGTTAAAGCAATGAATCCTATGTAAAGATCAACCCATTGGAATTATAGCAGCCTTCTTTATACAAATTTTAAACGCCAGGAGAGCTTGGAGTGAAGTGTTTCAAGCCCTAAAAGATAATAACTTCCAACCCCAACATATGTAATCAGCAAAACTTTCCCTTAAATTTTTTTTTTATTTTATTTTTTGGTACCGGGAATTGAACTCAGGACCTCATGCTTGCCAGGCAGGCGCTGTGGCACTAAGCTATATCCCTGGCCCTTTTTCTTTAAAATTGATGGAGATAGAATGTATTTCCATGGTAGGGAACACCCAAGAAATTTATGACCACCAGACCAGCATTACAAAAAACTGTCAAGGATATCCTAGAAAGAGATAATGAAGCCAATAATACCATAAGTCCAAAGAATGAATACACCTGGCAGGGTGAGCAGCTAAGCAAAACAGGAAAAAGAAAGAGGACATTAGCAACAGGAAAAACATGCAGTAACAGGAAAAATAAGTTAATATCTTTCAGTAATAACTCTCAATGTGAATGTTCTCAATTCCCTAATCAGAAGATTCAGATTGGCTGAATGGTTCAAGAAGCAAAATCCAACAATGTACAATATACAAAAAAATATTTAATTCAAGGGCCGGTGAGATGGCTCAGCGGCTTAAGCGCCTTCCCAGCAAGCGCGAGGGCCCAAGTTCGACTCCTGAAACCCACATATGAAAAAGGGGCCGGTGATATCGCTCAGCGGCACGGGCACGCAGGCGCCCAAGGTCCTGAGGTCGACTCCCCGGTACCCACAAAAAAAAAAATATATATATATATATATATATTTAATTCAAGAAGAAACTCTCAGATTAAAAATCAAAGGACAGAGAACAATATTCCATGGAATGGGAACTCCTGAGAAAAGCAGAAGTTGCTATTCTAATTTCAGACAAAGTGGATTTCCAGGCAAGACTGATCAGAAGAGACAAAGAAGATCACTACATACTGGCTAAGAGAACAATTTGTCAGGAGGATTTGACAGTTACAAACATATATGCACCAAATGCCAGCACACGCAACTTCATAAAACAAACATTAATACACATGAAAAGTCAGATAAACACCAATACAGTTGGGGATCTCAGTACCCCACTGTCACAAATGGACAGTTCAACTAGACAGAAAAATTCAACAAAGAATTAGCGGAGTTGAACCAACTCTTTGAACAAAAGGACTTCATATATATCTACAGAGCACTTTATCCAACAACAGAATGCACATTCTTCTTAATAGCACATGGGAGTTTCTCTGGATGAGACCACGTGGTCACCCATAAAGCTTGCTTTAGTAAATGCAAAAGAATGGAAATTATCCCATACATATTATTAGACCATAGTGCATGATACTAGAAATTAGTGCCAAAAGACACCACAGGAAGTATGCAAACACATGGCAATTAAATAAATCCCTCTTGAATAATGAATAGGTCACAGATGAAATTGAAGAAGAATTAGACAATTTCTACAACCAAATAATAATTCCAGTGCAATATACCAGAACCTGTGGGACACAATGACAGCAGTCCTAAGAGGAAAGTTTATAACACTGAATTCCCACATCATAAAAACAGAACGAGCTCAAATAACCTAATGGTGTACCACATGGTCCTAGAAAGAGAATAATCTCAAGTTAAAGCTAGTATGAGAAAAGAAATTTTAAAAACCAGAGAATAAATTAATGAAATTTAGGTTTTAAAAAAATACAATAAATCAATGAATCAAAGAGTTGTTTCTTTGAAAGATTAAACAAAATACACCAACCCTTATCCAAGATAAGGAAAGAAAAGACCCAAATCCATGCAATTAGAAATGAATAAGTCAAAATCACAGTGAATTCTGCGAAAATCCCAAAGATTATTGGTAGCTACTTGGAGAACCTGTATTCTAATAAAACAAAAAATTCAGAAGAAATGGATAAATTCCTAGATACATATGAACTGCCAAACCTGGAAAGAGAAGATATAAAAATCCTGAATAATCCAATATTAGTGAAGTTGAAGAAGTAATTAATACCAATTAAGAAAAGCTCTAGTCAATATGGATTCACTGGTGAATTCTCTAAGTACTTTAAGGAAGATCTAATGCCAATATTCCTCTAACTTTTTAATGAAATTGAAAGGGAAGTAGTACTCCCAAAGTCAGTCTTGGAAGCAAACATTACCGTCATTCTAAAACCAGAAAAAGACCTAACCAGAAAAGAGAAGTATAGGCCAATCTCTTTAATGAACATAGCTGCAAAAATCCTGAACAAGATACTGGCAAACAGAATGCAGCAAATCATCAAAAATATCACACGTCACGACCAACTAGGATTCATTCCAGGGATGAGGGGATGGTTCAGCGTACACAAATCAATGAATGCAATATACCACATCTACAGAAGGGAGGACAGAAATCGCATGATCTTCTCAATATTTGAGTCTTAAAAACTCTTCTCTGTCTGTAATTCAGCATATAGAATACAGTATGATAACTATTTTTAGATCTTCGTCTATTGATTCTATCATCTCTATTAATTTTGGGTTAACTTTGATAATTCTCAGAATGTATAATGGCTTCTTGCTTCCTTGCATAGCTGGCAATTTTGATTGGATGCAGAATTACAAATTTAACCTTATTAGATGTGGGATGTTTTTTGTATTGTGATGAATATCCTTGAGGTTTTTTCTCAGTATGTAGGTGAGCTACTTGGAAACTGTTTGATTCTGGCAAGTCTTGTTTTAATGATATGTTAGGCAGTTTTGAAGAAAAGCTCAACCATGGCCTGATTTTTCTCTGCTACTGAGGCACAACCTTCCTGGGTAGCTTACCGATTGGTGCTTGGTGAGTTTTAATGTTTCCAAGCTGACTCTTCAGAACAAGCACTATTCCTAGCTCAGAGTTAGTACCAGGCATTGTTCTCCTTGATCCTTTCAGGTCACTCTTTTTTTCCATAGTTTCCTCTGATTCATAGGCTGATCATTTTGCTGAATACTTAGTGGAACTCTGCAGATCTCTGGCTTGCCTCTAGCTAGCTGTTCTTTAATACTCCCAGGTGAATTCCATCTGCTTTGATCTCCCTGGACTCTTAATTTTGTCTCTTAAACTCGCTGTTTTCTGCCTGGGAACCCCAGACCTACCCCATTGCCTGGAAACCCATGAAAGTACACTGGGATGGACTCAGCCTTCACCTCTTTGTTTCCTGTCTGTCAGGGAACTGTCCATTGTCCGGTAAGCAGTCTCTGGAAAAAATTTTTCTCGTATAATTTTTCTGTCTTATTTTTGATTGCTTCCTGCTGGAGTGTAAATCCATCCCCAGGCCTTTCAGCTTCCCTAAAGGCTGAAAACCCATGTGTCTTTATCTGATTTTCCACTGGACTTTCCCTCTAATATTATATGATTCAGAATATAAGAACATTCGTATTTGAGATATCAGAAAATGTATATAATGTTTTTATTTGCATAACTACTTGTTCCTTATGGTGGTAAATGGCTTGGTGTTTCCCAGCGTTACTGGTTTAATTCACTTAAAATGACATATCTCAAAATGCATTTGATTATAGACAATGAGGACTTTCATTTTTGCTTATAGAAAAATAGAACATATTATTTTCTGCTTTATCTCCATGTGCAACTTTATTAAATTATACTAGAGTATATTAGCTGCATAAATTTAGTTCAGATGGGCAAATATTTAACACATTATATATGACTTTATACTTGCTGTTTTATTTACTGACTTCCTTAGATTATTGATTTAATTATTATTTCTACTTCTCTCTATTTTAGGAAAATTTGAGATGAACCAAAAATATATATTTATTTTTCGAACATTAGTCATTGTTTAGGGATAAAACTTACAAAAATGAAATAGGAAAAATATATGTTAGCTTCTCAAAACATATTGTACTTCTGTTCAGAAAGTACTTTCCCACACCTATTGTATGAGAAGTAACACCAAGAATCAACAAATAGTGTCATGTCAAATTAAAAAGCTTCTGCACAGCAAAACCTGAAGACCCACCCTACAGAATGGGAAAATTTTTTTGCCAACTGTTCCTCAGAGGCCTAACATCTAGAATATATAAAAAATGCAAAAAATTAGACCTAGAAAATAGAAAACCCAGACAAAAATGGGCAACTGAGATAAACAGCTGCTTCTCAGAAGACGTACAAATGGCTAATAAATACATGAAAAATGTTCAGCATCTCTGGCTACTAGAGTAGTGCGAATTAAACAGCACTGAAATTTCATTCAGAAAGAATGGCCATCATCAAGAAATCAAATAATATCAAATGCTGGGGAGGCCATGGAGGAAAAAGAAATGCTTCTAAATTGTTGGTGGGATTACAAATGAGTATAAACATTATGGAAATTACTATGGAGATTTCTCACAAAAATAAATCCAGAAATTTCATTTGACCCACCTCTTTCCTTTCTAGGTACCTTCCTGAAAAGTTAGAGACCTCATATTACAGTGATACATGCACATCCATGTTTATAACAGCATAATTTATAATAGCTATATCTCGGAAGTGGCCTGTATGTCTATCAACAGATGAATGGTTAAAGAAAATGTGGTATTTACACACAACGAAGTACTACTCTGCCTCAAAGAGGCATAAACTTGAGTCTTTTATAGGAAAATAGATGCACCTTCAGAACATACTGTGTGGACATAATATCAGACACACAAGCTGAAATATTGCATGATACATTTTATATTAGAAACTTAAAAATAAAGAGCAAAATAAAAGATAGATAATAGGAAATATGGAAATAGGTCTTTTGCAAATAAGAAGGGGGCCAAGAGGTGGAGGGAGTATGGAGAGGGAGGAAAGGAAAAGTGATGAAAAAGAATTAAGATGTCTTATGTTCATATACCATCTCCTCACAAGGAATGTAATCATTATATACTGCAAACATACTAATAAAAAATAAAAATTTAAAATAATTTAAAAATAATTTAACAGTGAAGCCCAAAAAATATATTGCTGTTAAATAGTGTAACTGAGAATCTTTATTCAGAATTTTTGGATTTACTAATTCTTAAGGTTAAATCATCCTACATTTTTGGATTTTTTTAAACAATTACTGATAGCATACAGTTCATTATTGTTACTTTTATATATAATTGGAAAGATAAACATAGGCAAAAATTTGATTTAGTTATTCTAATTAAAGAGTATTGCTGAGTACTGAAACAATGACAAAACTAGTAATAAGAGACTCAGGGGAAATGTTCCAATAATAGGAGAAAAGTTCCTGGTAGAGTATCATGCTTATCTGTGCCTTGAGAAGACCATATTATGTTAACATTATTTTTTCTTTGACATTCTGAAGATATGTGAAATAAAAGAATGATGCAGCAACGAAGAAGACAAATCTTGTGGTCTTTGTATTGATTTTTTTAGCCCCTGATAATGAACTTTCAAATATGAAAATGAATAATCCTACAGTTAATATGTCCATTACTGAATTCCTGACCTTCTGTCCATCTCCAGCTGTTTCATGCCTTTGATTCTTCCCTTTGCTCAGACCAGAGGAACCTTAATTCTTTTCTTTCATATCCCATATCCATCTGTCAGGAAGTTTAATGCTGTATCTGTAATACGTATCTAGAATCTTACCATTTTTCCATGGCTGACTCTTGTCTGAATCTCTGTTATCCCTTTCCAGAAATAATGCAATACACTTTTAACCAATCTTGCTTGTCTTTCTTCCCCTACATCTGATTACAAAAAAACAAACAAAGTGATCTTTTATAGTGGATTGTTTACTACCTCTGCTCAGAACCTGCAGTGGTTCTAATTTCACTCCATAAAAATCTATGACTTTGTCATTCGAGAGATGCAAATTAAAACAACACTGAGATCCCATTTTACTCCAGAAAGAATTGCTATCATCAAGAAATCAACCAATAACAAATTCTGGAGGGGCAGTGGGGAAAAAGAAACCCTTCTCCACTGTTGGTGGGAGTACAGACTGGTGCAACCACTGTGGAAATCAGTATGGAGATTCCTCAAAACACTAGGATTAGAGGTCCCATTTGAGCCAGCTATTTCCCTTCTGGGTATCTTCCCAGAAGAATTAAAAACATCATACCACAGCGATATATGTGTACCCATGTTTAAAGCAGCACAATTTATAATAGCTAAATTTTGGAAACAACCCAAATGCCATCAACTGACGAATGGATAAAAAAGGTGTGGTCTTTTTAGACAACGGAGTACTACTCAGCCGTAAAAAAGGATAAACTTGAGACTTTTATAGGTAAATGGATGCAACTTGAGACCATACTCATAAGTGAAATAAATCAGACTCGTGTAAACATTGTATTGTCTCCCTAGTGTGAGAAATTGAATGAGTAAATAAGGTCTAACATGTACAATAGATATTGTGAAAAGGGAAGAATTGTTTAAAGGGAAAAAGGAACTCAGATGGGGAAAGGGGAAAGCAAGGAAGAGCAAAGGAGAAAAATACTAGTTAGCTATACTATAAGTGTCTCTTAGTCATTGAAAAGGAAGGTTTGTGCTAATATGGATTGGAGAATTTTTTATGCCCATATCTTTTACTCTGAGTAACTACTTTGAAGATGTGCTACTAGTATTATTGTGTTATAAAATTCTGTTTTACCTTTTTTCCATAAAGTAAAATTAAAAAAAACTATGACCTTGAAATTGCTTGAAAGCTGTTCAAACTCACCTCCCTCCTTTGAGGTCATTGCTGTGAAAATGTACTTGCTGACATTTTGTAGTATTACCTGGGATTAGTCCTTATATCTAGGTTGGAATAAACATTTTAAAACAAAATTATCTTCATTATACACTTGGTGATACTGATTATAGAGGTCTAGTTTTTCATACCTTGTGATTTTAATTTTTCTGTACTTTTATAAAAGATTACCTAAGCATTTTTAACTCAAGGTGACATTTCAGTGAGCTATAGTTCTTGTCTTGCTATAAAAATAATTTTAGAAATACACTTTCATGCACTAGAGCTAAATTTTTTCTACCTTTGAAATTACTGGAGGACTGTTCTGAGGTATGAATTTCCCTTCTCATTCATTTGTTAGTCTTTGTAAAAATCCAGAGCTGTGACAACAGGCTTTATCCTCTCTTTTGTTCATAAGTATTTATTTTGTGTCAACAATATTGTAGGCACCAAGTGATGTCGAAGCTGGGTGAGCAAAATAAACCAAAATCATGCTTCTAGATATTTTACATTCCTGTATGTGATAAACACTGTAATGGACTAGTTATGTGAATATTTAATTACAAGTTTTCATCAGTGTTAAGAAAAATTGGAGATGGTTTTAAGCGAGTATATCACAGGGAGAATCTGGAAAGTGCAAGAGAATTTCTTCAAGGAAGTTAAGTTCAGTCTGAGATCAGAAATACAACAATATTACTGCAGAACCTAGGAGATGTGAAGGAGACTGACTGAACCAAGAATGGAGGCCCTGACACAACACATAGAGAAGCCGGGGAAAGGCCAGGGTTCCTGAGGAGCAGAGAGCAGTGAAGGATGGGGCACAGGGAGAAGTGAGAAACAGATGAGGAGGTCACAAACCTGATCGATCCTGTTAAGAACTGAGATCTTCGTTTTCATCACAGTCTTAAAAGATTTTATAGAGGATTGA
The DNA here is from genome assembly GCA_028451465.1 of Erethizon dorsatum. Lineage (NCBI taxonomy): Eukaryota > Metazoa > Chordata > Mammalia > Rodentia > Erethizontidae > Erethizon > Erethizon dorsatum. Next base: position 56,041,441 of record CM051830.1, on the reverse strand, counting down.
TGCATTATTTATTCTTTAAAGAACAGTCATACTGGAAGCCATGTGTGACACAGATGTAAAGAGGATGAATGTGATGGAATTGGTGAGGAGGCCACCTAGTGACCTGGGCAGTAGTGTTCTTGCGTCAGGTACTAGTAGAGAAGAATAAAAGTTAAAGGGGATTAGAAGTGAAGAAGATTAAATCAAGAAGATTGAATATTGCTGTGAAACAGACATTTTAAGTACTTACAGGGTTTAGATTTTTTCCATTTTGATTTTTTAATGGTAAGTGTTTGCAGTACATAATGATTACATTCCTTGTGGGGAGTTGGTACATGGACCTAACACATCTCTTCTTTCATCCCCTTTCCCCCACCCCTCTTTCCCCACGTCCTCCATATCTTGATCTCCTTCCCAATTGAAAAAGACCTGTACCCCCTGCTTTCTGTTATCTTTGATTTTGCTCTTTATTTATATTTTGGATTTCTCATACAAGAGAAACAAGGCAACATTTAAGTTTGTGTGTCTGATTTATTTCACTTAGCATATGGTTTAAGAGTATAGGGAGAAATGTTGGGAAAGAATCACTTTAAGCTAATAGACAACGAATTAAGGTGCTTGAAGATGAAAACTGTGGTTCTCACTGACAAGTGGGAATTCCTGTGTGGAATTCAGAGCAGATGCCTGCTGAAGAGCAGAATATAGATAGTAACTAATGTCATTTACAGTGATGAGTTGGCTTATTATCAGGGAGAAAAGTGAATTTCCAGACTGTAGTTTATTCTGTTTTAAATGTAATACATTTCTAAGTTATCCATGACCCAAATTAGGGGTTTGTTGTACTGATTCATATTTTATGCTAAGAGTGTGAACATTTTCTTTCACTGTGTGTTAGACCGGCCTTTCAGGAGCTATCCTGTGTAAGGAGTGGATAGGCACTGGGCAGGTCGGTTCTGTTACTGACTCGTGTAATCATTGCGGCATCCCTAAGAGAATTCCTTCAGGAGAAGCAGGAACTTGTTTGTGATCAACTGACATTTTCTAGAACTTTAAAGCATGCAAAGAAATTGGTTTTAAAATAAGACATGTAAACTCGACTTAGGCGCCTGCTTTTCTAGAATCTTAAATAATTCTCTGTTAAGTGTCAAGGCCCATTTGAACAGTTTTGTTTTGGTGTGGGGAGAGCAGTGAGGGTACTGCAGGTAAAATTATAGTTTTCAGGGGACAGAAGTGTGTTTAAGCATCTCTTTTGCTGTTTACACTTAATTTTAACTAAAAGAGGCAAAGACCCTGCTTTTCGATAAACACAAATTACCCCATCATCTCCCTTCCTCTCTTTTCCAGTCACTATAGATACCAGATACATACACATTTTCTTGTATTTTTCTACATTTTTGTTGAATTTGGTATAAGTTTAGTAGGAACATTAATAGAAAATCATACAATCGCCCTGATTTTTTTTCTTGACAGAGTCATGTAGACACAACTATTCCATGTCTCTCTCCTTTTTAGGCATTGGGGTTAGCTGGGTAATCTTGGGAAAGCAAACCTTAACTCTATGCCCTAAAACTTCAGGACATAGGTTACCCGATGTGGAAATGGATTTAGAATCTGTAAAATGATGAATACTTTCTTTTCTCCCTCCACTGTGTATGGAAGTTAAATGATCATCTCTTCAGTCTTAAGTTTTCATAACCATGTTCCTTTTTTTTCTTTTTAATAAGAGAATGCCAGCCTTGTTCTCAGCTATTAGCCCTGTTTAAAATATGAATATCTGCCATTAATCACCAATCCCATGGCCTGCATCCCAGATACCTTTCACATGGTATGACCTCAAACTTACTGATATTTAATACTTCTCAAAAGCTTAGTTCAGGGAAATGGTATTTATAGAGAACTGCCTGAAACTTATCCATTCATGTAGAAACTCTAAAATCTACCCTTGAATTTGGTGAAGTCATCTGTGACTTGTGTTTTGCATATTATTCTTTCTCTTGACTTTCTTTGGCTTTACCTAAGGGCAAGTCAACTTCTCTACTTCCTTCTTTTTATCCTCTTTTATTATATACTGATGAAATTTACTTTATGATGTTTTCTATGAGTTTGTGCTGAATTCACTGAATGAAAGGTGGAATACTTGTTGTTCAAATGTTCATAGTAAAACAGACTACAGAAATATATAAACATATACTTACACAAAGGTAAGTTTTATCAAATGGCTTATCTGTCAGTTCATTTCCCAATATTAAATAAACTAGTAGTATAAAACTCTCAAAATTTTGCTACCAGTACTTTACAAATTATTGTTGTGATTTTATCTAAATCAATATTATCAAGGTAGAGGAGGGGCTACGGATAATATTTTATTGTTACCCTGTATTCATTTGCCTTACTGATTAGCTGTTAATTGATCCTAAAACTAGAACTTCTTTTTTCACAATGGAAATTAAATCATTACCTTGCCCTTTCCTTGTTTAATGCCTTTTGTGCTTTGCCTATAAATCAGAGTCATAGAAGAATGATGAAAATAAAGGTCATTTATAAATTCGTATCTGTGCTAAGGAAAGGAGGTTTTAGGAAAACATGTAGTAGAAAAAGCAGAACTACAGCGAAATATTTTGCTTGAATCAGATGGGCAGTTTTGATGAGTGTTAAATATCTTTCTTGCCTACTGTTAAAGGCCAAAATAAACATAAAGTAAAATGATCTATACATTAGTTATCACCATTCTGGTTTTGCTGGTTTTTTAGAATCTGATAAAGTTCTTCATAACATTTGACTCAGTTACGTACATAACTTCTGAAGTCATTGAAAGCTGGGAGAAAATATTGGAAGCATCCATATTTGGAGATGGTTATCTCCTTAAAGTTATCAGCTGTTCCTAGGTCACATTGATGAAATCTTGATTTTCTAAACTGCGGTCTATTGAATTGCGGTCTATTGAACTCTGGTCTATTGAATGCCATTTAGGTGAGTCATGCAGTGGGACACGGTGGGGAATGAACCAGAGGTTTTCGGCTTGCTGGGCCTGTAGAAGGCAAGTCAGACAGAGCATCTGATCGGAAGGCCTGCGGAGCGCGTGCAGCCCAGCTGTAAGAGGGGGAGGAAGAGCAGTGATGGAGAACAGCAGTGTAGGCCGGCATATCATGTGTGGTGATTTTGCACTCTCTCTGCAGTGCGCTCCCTACAGAAACTCTTGTTGTGTATCTGCTTAGAGGCTCCTTGATTTACCGAGGTTTCACTGATCTAGAACTTCGATCATAATTGTAGTTAGTAACATCTATTGACCGTTGTTGGGAACCATCCCAAAGGCCTTATTGAAAACCCTCATGTTAAACTGCATGTTTTTGTCAGTGCTGCACCACGGGTGCAGGAATAGCAGTGTCCAGTGACTGCCTCACCCACCGACTCGCTCGGGCAGCGGGCCAGGCCTGAGCCTGGACATTTGACTCCAGAGCCCGGGGTTTTCACATCCGAGCTCTGCTTCTCGGTGATCACGAGACGATGTAGAAACTGTAGTACTTTCTCTGGGGAAAATTTCATATCTGTTATTCACTGTAATGTGATGGCTTACTTGCAGTCGTGAATTGCAGGCATGTGGACTTTTAATTAATGTAGAAAATACAGTTTATTGAAAAGAAAATGAAAAACGTTTTCAATACTGTGGAGTGCTTGATAACTTTCTATTCAATTCCAGGGGAACTATAGCTTTAAAAATATTACTACTACATTGATTTTCCTTCTAAGTGACAACAGAATAATTAATTAAATACTGATGTTTTATACTGGGAATTATTATAAAGATTCAACATTAATTAATATTTATAATGGGAATTGAATTTAGGACCTTCGCACTTGGCTACATTCCCAGCCTTCCTTTTATTTTTATTTTGAGATGGGGTCTCACTGATTAAATTTCCCAGGTCTGGCTCAAATTTGCAATGCTTCTGTCTCAGCTTCCCATAGTTCTGGGATTACAGAAATGGGGCCATCATGCCTGGCTTCCATGTATATTTTATACAACCTAACTAAAAACTGCAGAGTTCTAGGATAAAATTGTACTTACAGCTTTGTATATGAACTTGGTGACCTTTGCGGCTCTTTCCAGTTCTAAGATTGCATGACCATCAGCACAAGGGTTCCACTCTGCTAGGATAATTTATAAGCGCTGTCCAGTGGGGTAGGGCTGTGGTGTGTGTGTCCTTTGAGAGGAGCACTGTGCTCCTCAAGTGTCCACAGAGGCACCTGGGTGGCACTGAATGTGACGACAGGTCCTGCCATTCCCAGTTGCTGTGTCCCCGCAGCTGGTGGGAACAACGCTGTGCCTGTGGTAACTTTCTCTCCCGTAAGAGCAGCTGCCATTCTAGCCCTGACGAGTACGACTTGAGATGCTTGTTGGTTCATACTCCTTGTGACACTTGCTAAAATCATGTTCCTAACTATACCTCCATAATATAATGATGCTTTTCCCTGCATTTAGGAGACTTTAAACATGAAATCAGGAACATAGATTCTTGAGTTCCTTGGATGATTTTTTCATTCAAAGGCAGGGTAACATTTGAAGTACACAACTCATTTTAGCAAATTCTGTTTCTTTTCAGTCCGACTCTGGGATAATGAAACCAGTCCCTTGTACCTCTCTGGCACTTAAACATTTCCAGTTCCCTTTGGAGTATCATGCATGATTGCTGCTCAACAAATGGTACACAGAACTCTTTCCACAGCCACTGGAGGTTACTGGCGGGTACAGCTGGGCTCTAGAGCTGCAATGTACGCAGCAGAAGAGGCTACTTAATTATCTGCCCATGAAATGCCCTCACAGTGCCTAGCACGGAGTTGCTGGTTAATGCTTATTGGTTGATAATGAGCATTAATATCTTCTGCTTTCTTGAAATACATAAGCAATGCTTATTTTTGGAACCATTTACTCATGGGTCTTTAAAACTAGCAACTGAGAGAAATATATGATCCCATTAAAACTTCCTAACCATTTCAAGAATTAATTGCTTGAGTACATTGACTCTTGTTCACATCCACTGAAGTCACAGATGATTATTATTATTTTTTACTTACAAGTGTTTTGCTCTGCCACTGTCTAGGAACTGTCTAGCAGACAGCCGCGTGGACGCCCCAGGAAGCATATAGACTTACAGTTCCTCCGCGATGACAGTGCACTCAAATTCAGCACCGTAGCTGAAGCTTCACAGCGCATTTTGCTTGAACCCACACCTACTATGCCTAGTTTTTAACCTTTATGCATACATTAAACAATCGAGTCTTTGCAAAACATAATCATCATGAAGAGTAAAATGAAGCGTAGAGAAAAGCACAAAACAGTGGAGAGTTTAATGAATTAATATCAGACAGAAACCCGTGCTTACCACTCAGCTTAAAAAAGAGAACCTTGCTAGAATCCCTCCGTGTGTCCATTCCAATGAAAACTATCTGTATCCCACCAAAATTAACTACCATTCCGACTTCTATCATAGCTTCTATGTTTTACAGTTATTCTTTTCTGGAAATTTGTATTACTTTGTCACTCAAATGTTAATTCTTAAACACTGTTGTTTAGCTGTCCCTATTTTATTTTTCCTCTCTATCTCTCCTTTCTTCTTACAGTATGGCTATTTGATCTGTAGAATCTCTCACGGTCTCTTTTTTTCAGGTTGCAACCTCCTGCTGCAGTTCAGAGTGTTTCTCTGGCCTACTTTTTGCACATTGCCAAGACCATACTTTGTGTGCCGTGGTGGGGCTCTCTGTTTTTATGATATCAGCAGGTGTTAATAACTGATGCCTGCATCTACTGATCCATTAGGGAATGCAGGCTGCTAATCTTCCATGCTATCATGGCTTTTCATTTATTAGCTGGAATTATAAACATATGCTTCTACCTTTCTAATGTTTCGCAGGATAAATGCATTGTTTTTTCCCTTTATGTAATGACTTCGAAGATTATTAACTGGCTTTGGTAAAGGCATTTATTTTACAGTATCTGTACAAACTGGGATTATAATGTATTTGAATGGTGTCAGTATATTATAATTTTCATCCTGTGGAAGCTCAAATTATTCCATTTTAGGACAGTGAGACAGTTGTTGAATTTTTTTCGTTGGTTCCGTGGTTTTTGGCAGGATCTCAGGGGTCTGTGATTACTTCCTCACTGTCCGTTATGGCAAGAATTCCAGTGTTGCCAACTCATCTGTGGATTTCCACCCATGCATACGATATTTATCCAAGAATCTCTGATTTGTCTTAGTGGAAGATGGCTTATAAGACCACTGTCTTAGTGCTGGAGATACTCAAATATTCGTCATTGTTACTGGAGCTTTTCAGTAGACAGAACATTGAACAGAGCTGAGTACTGACTATAAACATCTCCAGAGTTTCCACTGATCCTCTCAAAACAAACCAGGGCTAAGTGATTTTTTTTTCTTAATTTCTTCTATATTACATCCAAGTAAGATCCATACCACATACGCTTTTTCTCTGAGTATCCCATATGATAGATGGACTCTAATGTGACCCACAGTGGCTCCATATTCTATTACTCATCTTCTTACGATTCCTTTTTTCTCATCTGTGAGAGTTGTTTCTAATGAATAGAATATAGCAATGGAGACGGAGTGTCACTTGTGTGATTATGACATATAAGATTCCTTGTTCTTAGGAAACTAACTTTAGTGACTCTCTTGCTGGCTTAAATAAGTGGCCATTAGGGCAAGGATTCCACATGAGTTCTAGAAAGTTCAGGTGGCCTCTGGAAGCTGAGGTGGTCTCTGCCAAGCTACTAGTTATACAGTTGCAAAGAACTGAAGACTGCCAGTGACCTTGTCATTGGAGAGGAGGGCTCTTCCGTGGTCTGTCCTTCAAAATCAAAGCCCAGCCCGGGACAGCCTTTTAATTGCAACCATGTGAGGCCATAAACAGAACGCGCAGTTAAGCCACACCTGGATTTCTGTCTCATAGAGAATCTGGGCTAATACATTGCATTGTTTTAAGCCACAAGACATTCGTGGCAGTGTGCAGTGCAGCAGTAGGAAATGAGCGTATTCCACACTTACACGCTTGACCACAAATTATACTCAGAATAGTCTCGGAACTACTGACATTTGATTAGTGCAAGCATGAGCGAGGGAGGAAGAAAGGCAGGTGGGAATCACATGTTCTCTCTCTCTCTCTCTCTCCCCTTTAAAAAAAATAGTGACCCCGTCCTTCATTGGCAGAGCATATGGAGTTATCCAGTGTCCCGTGTGCCCTTTCACTCAGACGGGGACAAAGTTACACAACTGGTTCTTTGTTCAGTGACTCGTTACTCCTCTTAGTCAGCCAAAGCCAATTCTCCATGGGATTCTTTAGGAAGTCCTCTTGAGGACAGTATTTCCTGAGTTCTTACATGTTAACACCTTGAGTGTGGCTTTTATGATCAAAATTTTGCTGGATATAAAATTCTTTGGGTTGTGTTTTCTTTCCTTCAGTATCTAAAATGTATTTCTACATTTTTTTTTTTTTTTTTTTTTTTTTTTTTTTTTAGTTTTAAATGCTTCTGTTCAAAGGCCTGATGATGACCACATTCTGTTTCCTTTATAGGTCACTCTTGATATGTCCAAAAGGTTTTTTTTTTTTTCTTTTTACTGTAAATTTATTTGACGTGTTTTTAATTTTGAAAATTTTGGGGTGATATTTTCAGATCCATGGCATGTACATTCAACATGTAGCATCAGTTATCTTTTTTTTTAATTTCAAGAAAAATTTCTTAACAGATAGTACTTAGTATTAGTTCTATTCTACTGCTTTGGTTTTCTTCAGGAGTGTTATAATTCTATTTGTACCTTTTTTACATATGAGGGCAGTTATCACTTCATTAAATTTACTTAAGCTCAACTCTCATTTTTTGACCTTTACATTTTTTTAATTGTTACATTCTATTTTCATTGTTTTTTGTATCTTGTAGAGTTAGTCTAAATTTGTAATATGATTATCCCTTATCTCTAATTCCTTCTTTACTTTAAAATTTTCATTTAACAAATTTTCTAATGCTAGTTTATCTTCATCTCTAATATATCTTTCCTAATGTGTTTTAGCTTAATTTATATAGTAACATATAAATTTGACCTATTTTTGGGGACAGGTCTGCCTGGTGTGTTTTTGTGACTTGTGGAAACATTACATAGACCTAGTTTCTATTGTTGAATCATGACTTAGTCAGCTTTGATTCTGACCGTCCTCTGTTGAGCATTTCTGTATGCAGTCAGATTCTCTGACCTAGCAGGATGCATGGCTCAGACATGTTTTCTAGATTGACATAGTTACCTCTTTTGTTATTTCTGTCTTGGAGTTAGGCAATATGATACATTCCTCTTGTGATTTACTGGCTGTCATCCCTTTCTCTTCAAGTTTTTATTGTCCCCATTCTGCTCTAATTTTGTCTGTCCTTTTGGTACATTTTCCTAGTGTGATGCTGTGTGCTGAAGTAGATCCAACGTCAATTTTGGGAGACTGGGAACAACACTGCTGTTTAGGACTTCCAGGGACGCCTGTGCCTACCTGCCTCTCTATTGGGAGAAACTCTTCCACTGTTCAACTGCTAATCTCAAGTTGGCCCCCCTTGTTTATATTACTTTCCTTATTTGGGGTTGGTCAGACACTCTGGTCTCACTCCTCTTCCCCTGGAACAGGTATGAATGCCAGCTTTCACTGCTGTTTTTGGTTTATGGAGAATCCTCCTCACATTGGTTCCTGGTGGCGTGGGATGTGCGTTATAGCTGCTCAGTCAGCATTTATTAGAGCGCTGCAGAAGAATCCACGCTGTGCACCACCACCGCCTCCACCTGCCCGAGTTCTCTGACCTCTTACATCCAAACCCAGATTTCTCAATTTTCTGTTGCACATTCTGTGTAATTTTAGATCTCTCTCATTCTTTTTTCAGCCATACCAAATCTTCAGGTCTCTGTCCCCTCCCTGTTTTTCTAGTCCCTAAATCCTATTCTTTTCAGCCAGAATCCTAGGATTAGTCCCCCATTTTGAAATACTCAATAATACAGTCCTCTTGTTTTTTTTTTTTTGTGGGTACCGGGGGTCAAACTCAGGACCTCACGTGCCAGCAGGCGCCCGTGCCGCTGAGCGATATCACCGGCCCTTTTTTCGTATGCAGGTTCCGGGAGTTGAACTCGGGCCCTTGCGCTTGCCAGGCAGGCGCTTATGCCGCTGAGCCATCTCACCGGCCCCTCTTGTACTTTTCACTGAAAATTTTCTATTAATGTTCCATTGTATTTTAAGCTAACTTTCTGGTTGACTAGATACAATTAGAGGCATAATTTACAGATTCTTTCGGATATTAAGAGTTGTATTTTTAATACGTATTTATAATTGTTTTATATATCTCACTTAGTACCCTTTCAAATTCTTAGTAAATTCTAAATCATTACCCATCCTCCAAAGCCCTACAAAGGCTCCTCTCCCTTGTTAGCAGATCACATTTTTCACTCACTTCAACGGAAAATGAACTCCATCACATGCTCTTTCTTTAGCCCAATTCTAACCCTGATCTTACTCAAGTAAATCATTTTTCCTTCCCATTCCTCCCTCTTAGTGCTTCTCTTTTATACGTTCTTAATTTATAATATTCTATAACTCTGCAACCTTACAATCGATCCTAAACCTACTCGGAACCTCATTTTCTATTTGCCTCTCAATAGTTTGTCACAAGACATTTGCCCCTTGTCATTCTCCTAAAGGACCTTTCTTGGTTTTTTACCTGGTGTCCTTGGTGCTAAACTCCATGAATATGGTTCTTCCACAGCGTTTTGTGTTTGTGTGTGCTTAATACCAAATTGTATTTCACACAATTACATTAAACTCTTTATTTCCACATATTTGGTAATTTTAGTTGTATATTAAGCATAAAGAACCTGCATTTTCTGTAGCATGTTTTTCCATTAGGTTTTCCTTTTTTGGTTTTTTGAGAGTCACTTTATTTTTTTTAACACTAATCTTGCCCAGTCCTTTTCAGTTCTGTTTGATGATATTTCTTTTCCACTGCTTGTTCAGATCCCCACAGTTTGCTGATTTTCCTACGCTTTTTATATTCTTCCTCTCTATATGCTTCCTGCTAACCACTGAATCTGTGGCTCTTTCTATGCACACTCCCCATTGCTGTAATTCAGAACTTCACCTTATCTAGTCAATACAGTTTTATCTAGCAACTCTCACCAACTTTTGTGTCTCATATAAATAATACGCCTATTGTGTATTTCTTTAAAATCTCAAACATGATCAGAATTAGTCAGAATTGGTAGGTAGTAGGGAAACTGAAAAAATTGAGTAATATTTAAATGTTAATTTTCATAAACTTTAGTAATATGCAGATAATTGCCTGCCATCTTTTTTTTTTTGATATTTGAGTTCTAACTGTATACATTTAACTGGTTTAATGTAATGATTTTATAGGAACTTGTCTTCATTTACATGTATCATCAGAATTCAGAATCCAGTAAATCACTTATCTTTCTGGAAGGAAAAGGAAAATAGTCATAATTTAATTTGTCATGAAAATCTTGTTTCTGTAATGGGTGAAATAAACTTAATGAACTACTTAATAGGAGTACTTTTCTCCACTGAAGCGTATTTTGAGAAATGTGAGAAACCGTAATTATCAATCCACACAATGCTTCATTAAGACTATTTACAGAAAACACATTTTTCATCTTTAAGGATGCGACTGAATAATTTCACGCATTTTCCTTTAGTCTTTGTTATTAGTTCACAATATTTGTGATGATTCCAGAGACACCTTTAAATAAATATGAGTGTTTGTACTGTTTGTCATTTTAATCATGCCTTAGAGATAGCCACATAACATCTGTCTCATTTCCAGAGTTGGACTCTGAGTTCGGATCTGCAGATTTTCCTGGCTGCTGTTCTTTTGGGGAAATGCTGATATCCATAGGGTTCTGGGTACACAGAGGAGAGCAGTGAAACCTTTGCCTCCCGCTGACTCCCTTGTGGGCGCACTTCTTTATTTCACCCAGCAAAAAGGAAAATGTCTGTCACTTGTTTTAGTGGACTTTACCTCCAGATCTCCCAGCACCACTAGGTAATGTTCAGCCTTCAAAGATCTCTTTGGCAACTGTGTGCAGTCGCTTGTTCGTCAGAAGCTGAAGGCCGGCCAGTGAAGTTGATCAGGGGCTGACATTTAATCACTGCTTTCCTCTTCTGGTGCCCAGTGTTGCTCAGTCCTCCCTTGGCGATACGCCCTGCAGATGTACACCAAGTTAGACAGGAAGCCTTTACTGTCCCCCTGTGTCCAGTATCGTTTAAGATCACATACCCCAGGGTCGCACAGAAATCTATTCTCATCGGGGGAATGCAAGAAAGGTATAACAGAACACTTGGGTTTTATCATTTTACCTTGGTGTTTGGTCTGTGAAAAGATTTCTACATTTTTCTTGTGATATACATTGTTATTTTCCTGATTGTTTCCAATGGGACAATAATAAATTTGGGCAGCAGCTAATAGTATGAAATATGTTGGTGATAGCTTGTCATAAGCATATAAAATCTGAATATAGTAAATAATTCACTGTTAAATTTGCATTTGTTAGGATTCTTTTGATTGCGTAGAACAGAAATTCAACTTCGGTTGGCTTTATCGTAAGGAAAATTACTAGGTGGGTTCTGATGATATCTCACATACCTGAATGAAGGTTTTAGCATTCAGATTCCAGGACATAGAGTATCCTGCGGAGGCTCAGGAACAGCTGGTGCATAGGACTCGGCTAACTGTAGATCCCCAATTTCTTTTGTTTTCTGAGTTTCAACTTCACTGTCTCTCCTTAAGTACCTGATTCCTAGACATGGAAAGAAACATGGCTGTTCTTAGCCTTGAATTTCATATTTAAGGCTCATATCAAAAAGTAGGCTTTTTCCACCAAGTGTCCATATAAAAAACCGTAAGTGAGGACCCTGGTTGGCATATGGATCCTAGGTCATTTGTGAACACCTTGACTTTCCCAATGTGGAAGGCAGATGTGATGATTAAAAAACATGAAATATTTCCCTCAAAGAGAAAGGGCAGTATAGAATAAGAAGTGAGAATTCCATCTAAAATATCTGTAGGAATTTTCTGTGATACCTGGTGAAGTTGAGTTGTTAACACACACACATATACATACATATACACACACATAGTGAATTTTCCCCTTGTATAAAATAAGATTTTTGGCCCTTTTCTTATCTGAAGACAGGCTTTAATAATCTTTAATTGTTTGCTGACTATTTTTTCTTAATCCGTAGGTCATATGGACTAGGAAATAACGCAGTCCCAGTCCTAAAGTCCCACTAGGTCCCTTTTAAGAGATGAGTCCAGAACGTTGGTTCTGTCTCTTTCAAAAGTAGCAATTTTAATGATGAATACTCAATTCCCATTGCTAATAACTATTTTCCTCATTATATATTCTCAGATGAATACCCTGTGTTGATTTATTGCAATTTGCAATTAATTTCTCGAATTATTTCCAATAAACACTATTTTCTGTTTATTCTTGACAGTATATTTATACTAAATCCTTCAATCTGAATCATCAGAAATGATTTTCCTTTATTTTCTTACAGAACATGTATGAGAATTTATGAACATATCAACCTTAGCAATAAAAACCAAATGGTATCTGCAAATAAGAACAGGTAAATGAAAAAAACAAAGGAAAAATATAATTCTGTAGTTCTACCCTATTATCAATGAAGGTATTTATATGAAAATGTGTTCTGGCTTGAATACCCCCAGGAACAAGTCACCATTTAATATAGTTGGCTGCTTTCGGAAGGTCTTTCTTCATTGATGCACTCTGACAGAGCACTTGATTGTGTCCTTCTGTCTTACTCAATTCTAGCTTCCATGTTTCTTAGTAATTTAAGGAAATTATTCTTCAAAATTTCTCTTCAATAGTATATGTTCGTTAAAATTTTTACCGTTTAGATACAGTTTCAATATGCAAGAAAAATGTTCTTGACCAATGGATAATATTAGGAATCCTTCTGAATTCTTCTGAATCCTTCAAGGGTGAGGATTTGTTTTTTTATAGAAGTCTTTGGACTCAGTGCTTTCAGGTTTCTATAACAAAATACTTTAGACTGGGTAATTTATGAATATAATTTTATTTCCCACAGTTGCATGTTCCGGGAAGTCCAGGATCAAAGTGACGGCAGATTTAGTGTGTGGGGAGGGTCTGAACGTCACACGTGCTTCCTTCCTTGTCGCCAAGAAGTGCAGAGAGAGGAAAGGACTAGGCAGTTCTCTTGAATTCTCTCTCTCTCTTTTTTTTTTGGTACCGGGAATTGAACTCATGACCTTGTGCTTGCCAGAGAGGCGCTCGTGCCGCTGAGCTATATCCCCGGCCTTGAATTTTCTTTTATGAAGGCATTGGTCCCATTTATGAGGTCTCATGGCTTAATTACTTGGGAGAAGATGGCACCTTTTAATACCCCTTTGGGGATTAAATTTCAACAGAAATTTTGGATGTCTACAAACATTCATACCCTTTCAACCAGATATGATCCATTTAAACCCGGAGAACTCTGTGTTTAATGTTTTCTTTTGCAATTATTCTACTGTTTTTCCCAGCAACTTCTGTATAAATGTGACAGGGCTATCTATTCAGGAAAAGTCTTGTTCCTGTGTCTTACTTTTAAGGAATGAATGAACATTGCATTTCTTCTTCGTGGATATGTTAATCAGGGTCTCAAAACAAAACAGAGCACACCCACAGATTGGTGACTGGTGGGAGTTTAATGAAGATCTTTACATAGTAAGGACAGTGTTAATGGAAGCTAATGAGGAATGATGAGAAGCCCCAGGGACAGTGTTTGTGGAGTGCTTCACTTTTCCTAGGTTTGGCTTATAAGGGAAATAAAAGAGAGAATCAGTGAACTACAGAAGAAACTTGCTGGGCAGGAGCTGTGTACTCCAATAAGGAATGTGGTATGGCCAAGCTGAGGTGTACCAAGGCAGGGCCAGGAAAATAAGTGCTCCAGGTTTTCCTCCATACTCTCCAATAACTCTGTTGCTTTCTCAGCTATTTCCAAGTCCAATCAGAAGCCTAAGGGAAGGAAGAGAAAGAAGATAGTACCTGCTGATTTCTATAGAGAAGATCAGGGGTACAGAGCAGGGCAGAAAACCATGGTCATGGGACACACAGGAACTTTCCTAAATAGTAGCCAAGTTTATTCCAGTTTGTTGCCAAAGCATATGACCACAAACATGCACATCGTTGCTCAAGTTTCACCACATAATCGATTGAGAAAACCATTACTTTTTATCTAGACATAATATTTGTACTTCTTTATGGAGCATGTTGTAGTAATTGAATACATGTATGCAATGTATAGTAATCAAATCCGGGCAATAGCATTTTCATTTCTTCAGCCATTAATCCTTTTTAAGTGTTGGGAATTTCATACTCGTCTCATCATTTAGAAACGTATTGTTTTAATCAACACTTACACTATTGTGCTAAAGAACAGGAGCAATTACAGTTTTTTGTGCCCCTTATCAAGCTTCTTCTGTCCCTCTTTCTCCTTACCTCCCAGTCTCTAGTGACCACTATTCCCTTTTGTTCCTGTATAAAGTTGACTTCTTGTTTTCCATAAATGAATGAAAACATGTGCTATTTGTCTTTCTGTGGCCGCCTTGTTGTACCTAACATAATGACCTCTGGTTTCATCCACGTTGCTGCAGATGATAGGTTTCGTGCTTATTATGGCTGAATGGAATCACATTATGTAAATATCACATTTTCTTTATCCATTCATTTGTTGAATAGTATCTAATCATGTGATTTTGTATTTTTGCTACTGTGAATAGTGCTCCAATAGATTCAGGTATGCAAGTATATTTTAATATAGTGACTTAATCCTCTTTGGAATGTACCCAGTAGTAGAATGAATGAATCATATGCTAATTCTATTTTTAGTTTTTTGAGGAACATCCATGTTTTCTGTAATGGCTCTACTAATTTGCTTTCTCATCAACAGTGTATGCTTCCTTTTCTCTGCAGCCCTATCACTATTTAGAAGTAAACATAGCCAAAGAAGTAAAAATCTCTACAATACAAATTATAAAACACCAATGAAAAATTACAGAGGACAAAAGAAATGTAAAGCTATACCATGTTCATGGATTGGAATAATCAACATTGTTAAAATAACAACATTACAAGAAGTAACTTATAGAATTGTTGCAATTCCTTTCAAATACCATTTGTTTCCTTCACAGAAATGAAACAATCCTAAAATTTATGTGGAACCACAAAAGACCCAGAATAGCCAAATTAATCCCAAGGGAAACAGACAAACAGTACTGGAGGCATCATGATATTTGAGTTCAAAACATGTTACAAAGTTATAGTAGTTAAAACAACACGGTCCTGGCATTAAAACAGATACATAGATCAATAGAACATAATAGAGAACTCAGGAACTGTTCCATGCTATATAGATACCTAATTATTTTTGTCCAGGACTGGGGATCAAACCTAGGGGCAATATATCACTGAGCTACATCGCCAATCTATTGTTTTGTTCACTTATTTCCAGGATCTCAGAGTTGTCCAGGTACAACTCAGATTTACAATCCTGCCTCAGACTTCTGCAGTGCTGGAAGCCAAATGATTATTTTTGTATTTCATTTTTTTATTAGTACAGATTTGTAGTGCGTAATGATCTCCTTCCTTGTGGGGAGTTGCTTATGTACATAACACATCTTCATTCTTTTTATCCCTCCCTCTCTTCTCCATCCCCTGTCCTCCATCTCTTGGTCCCCTTTCCACTTGCAAAAGATCCATCTATCTACTTGTTTCCCCTTGGCTATCTTGAATTTTGCTCTTTATTTATAGTTTGGATTTCTCCTATAAGAGAAACCAGGCCATACAATATTTAAGCTCGTGTGTGTCGTTCATTTCACTTAACAGGCAGTGTGGAGGATGAAAAGATTACTCAGAGAGGAGACTTAGTTCAGTCAGGGAGAGGCCCAGAGGGGCTGTTCTACACCCAGAGCGCCCAGCCGTCGGCGAGACTCTGGGAGAAGAAAAAGCCACCAAGCCAAGAGCTCTCTGGCTTTCATTTAGCATATCAGTGTAAGGGAAAGAAGCAGGAGAAAAGCAGTTCAGGCCAGGAGCTGTCTCGAGGCTGAGCAGTTTTTCCTGGGGGAAGGGGAGGACAGTGGCCAGACACAACACCCCTCACTCATCTATATTTGCTCTTATTCAACCATTGGATCCTCACACATCCTGTGTGCTTCCGCGCCGTCGTTTAGCCATTCACTCCTCACAGAGCCTCTGTGCTTCTGTCCCACAGTTTAATCACTCAGTTTAATCATTCACTTCTGGCCAGGCCCCCACAACATTGCAATCTCAAGATACATCCATTTTGCTAGAAATGATTCAAGTTTCTCTTCTTTATGGCAGAGCAGCACTCCATTGTGTGTGAATACCTTGTTTTCTTTATCCATTCATCTATTCATGGACATACAGGTCGTTTCCAAAATTTAGCTATTGTGAATTGTGCTGCTGTGAACATGGGTATGCGAGTATCCCCGTAATATGATGTCTTAACTCTATTGGGAAGATACCTAGAAGAGGAATAACTGAATGAAATGGAATTTCTACTTTAATTTTTTGAGGAGTCTCCATACTGATTTCCATAGTGGTTATACTAGTTTACATTCCCACCACCAATGTAGAAGGGTTCCGTTTTTCGCACAGGGTCACCAAGATTTATTGTTATTTGTTTTCTTGATGATAGCCATTGTTTCTGGAGTAAGACGGAATCACAGTATTGTTTCAATTTGCATTTCTCTATGCCCAGAGATGTTGAACATTTTTTTTTTGTATTTATTGGCCATTTGTATTTTTTCTTGGAGAAGTGTCTGTGCACTTCAGTTTCCTAGTTTTTGATTGTGTCTTCTGTGTGGGTCTGTTTTTTGAGTTCTTTATATATTCTAGATCCATGAGGGTGAACCTATGGCATGGGTGCCACAGCAAGCATGCGGAGCCCTCTCTGCGATGACATCATGAGTTGTATGAATTATTTTTTCTAAACTAAAGCCTCAGTATTCAGATTTAATTGCAGTATTGGCACTTTGTGATAAATAGCTGGGTTTGGGCACTCAGACTCCAAAAGGTTCGCCGTCACTATTCTAGATATTAGTCCTCTCTTTGAGGAATGGCTGGCAGAAAAAGGTGCCAATTCTATATGCTCTCTCTTCACTCTGTTATTTGTTTCTCTTGCTGTGTAGAAGTTTCTAATTTGATATAATCCCACTTGTGCATTTTTATGCCATTGGTGTTCTGTTCAGAAAGTCCTTGCCTATGTCTATATATCTTCAGGAGTTTACCTATTTTATCTTCCAGCAGATTGTGTTTCCGTTCTAACATTTAGATCTTTGATCCATTTTTATTTAGTTTAGTACATGGTGAGAGACATGGGTCGGGGTTCCATCTTCTGCATGTGGACAGCCAGTTTTCCCAGCACCATTTGTGAAAGAGGCTGTGTTTCCTCCAGGGTAAGTTTTTGGCCCCTTATCAAAGATCAGGTATCTGAATGTGCCTGGATTGCTTCTGCGTGACCTGGTCTGTTCCACGGAGCCACACTGTTTTTGTTTTGTTTTTTGTTTTGTTTTGTTTTGTTGCACTGTAGGTTTGTAGTATACCTTGAAGTCTGGGATTGTGATGCCTTCTACTTTGCTCTTGTCCAGGATTTCTTTTGCTATTCTAGGTTTATACTGGTTCCATATGAATTGTAGGATTATTTTTTGTAGTTTAGTGAGGCACACTGTTTGTATTTTGATTGACATTGCATTAAATCCATGTAGGAGATAGCTTTCCATTTCTGATGTCTTCTTCTACAGTATTCCTTTTGTTTCATTCACTTGTCTTATTGTTCTGGCTAATATTCCAAGAGCTATATTGAACAGGAGTTGTGATAGCAGATATCCTTGTTTTGTTCCTGATTTTAGAGGGAAAGCTTTCAGCTTCTCCCATTTAATATGATGTTAGCTTTTATTAGATTAAGGTAGTGTCTTTTTATACTCATTTTCTTCAGGTTTTTATCTGAAAAGATGTATTTTGTGAAAGGTTTTTTTTCTGTATCAATTGAGGTGATCGTGTATTTTTCATCTTTGGCTCTGTTGGTATGGTGTATTACATTTATTGATTTGTGTATGTTGAGCCATCCCTGCATCCCTGGGATGAACCATACTTGGTCATGATAAATGACCTTCCTGATGATTTGTTGTATTCTGTTGGTCAGTATCTTGATGATTTTTGCATCTCTGTTCATCAAAGGTATTGGCTTGTAGTTCTCTTTTTTGGTTGGGTCTTTTTCCAATTTTAGAATGAGGTTAGTACTTAATTTCAGGAGTGACTTCGGGAGTACTGGTTCCCTTTCAATCTCACTGTAGAGTTTGAGTGTTGATGTTAGATCTTCCTTAAAGTTCTTGTAGAATTTGGTAGTGAATCCATCAGTATCGGGGCTTTTCTTAGTTGGTAGATTTTTTATTACTTCCGCAATTTCATTGCCTGTAATTGGACTGTTCCTTTTTTATCTTCTTGATTCAGTTTTGTTAATTTATATATATCTAGGAATCTATCTTTTTCTCCTGAATTTACTAATTTATTAGAGTACAGGTTCTCAGTCATTACTAATCTGGATTTCAAGAGTGTCCATTGTGATTTCACACTTTTCATTTATAATTGCAATGATTTGTGTCTTTTCTTTCTTTGTTTTGATAAGTGTGGGTAGAGATTTGTCTATTTTGTTTATTGTTTCAGAGAATCAGCTGAACACCAAAGACAAACAAACCAACTGAAAAATGGGCTACAGAACTAATACTTTCCCAAAGGATATACACAAATGCCAAGCAAGTATATGACAAAGTGCTCAGTTCCATTTATTATCACAAAAATGCAAATCAAATGTTATCTTACCATAGTTAGAATGGGTATAATTAAAAACAAAGACATTATTTTGAATGCTACAGAATGTATAAAATCTATATGTTGTCTCCAACAAATCCACATAATTAAAGAGATAATTTTTTTCCAAAATCCTCACATCTAACAGAATAACTGTCTTTGAGGTGCTCTTTGATATCCCATCAACACCTGGGTAACATTGTTTAACACCTTCATTTCAACAAAAACAGCATCTCCATCTTAGGTTTGCCTTAAGAATTAAGTTACACAGTAAACAGGAATATTTAGTACAGTTCTTGGCATATCACAAACATTTAATAAGTATTTTATTTTTGCTTTGCCTTGAAGAATGCTGTCTTATGAAACATATTTTCAAATGTATAGTTCCGTGTAGTTGAGAACCTCTCTGTAGAGCCATTAGAAATGTATTTCACAAGTATTGATGTATTTTACATTTCAAAATTTTATTTATTTATAAATATGCAGTTTCCATAAGGAATGTTGTGAATGTGATATTTCATCATCTTTTATTTAGTTCGGCCACAAGAAAGCTCAGTCAAAGGTGCTACCTCTCAGAAAGCTTGTAGTACCTGCATCCTTTTGTGTCCATAAACACTTGTTTCTTTGGAAAGGTATTTAGAAGTCCAATGAGTATCTTTCACATCGAATTATATTTTCTCTTCCTGATGCTAATTTGGTATTTTCTGATTTCTATAGGATACAATAAAGGGGAATAAATATTGGAAACCAGGTGTATTACATTTTCACTTTTGCTTTGTCAAGTGAATACCTGTTTGTAATTTTGTTTGAAATTCTCAACAACTAAAATCAGTACCATTAAGATCTCAAATATTGTATGCCGCTTTTCTTAAAACGATGACACATTATGCCTGTCTTAGAATTTCCTGCCATAGCAAATGTAGAACACAATTTTTGAAGATTTTTGGTGAATGCTAACATTGAATCCTAGGCTAAACAATAGAGTTAGATACATTGTAGCAGCCTACAGTATTTCTAACTTGTGTTTTGGTGATTATTAATTTAAACAAACCCACCTTTTAAAAAATAAATCGTTGTGTTTTAGAAGAATAGTTAATAGGTTATTCTGTGGATAATTGTGTATCAAATACAAGGAAAAATCACTTTTTACTTAAAAGAGAAAACATAGCAGAATAATGTAGTAGGCTTGCCACATGACCATTCCTTTGCAAGTTACGTGGCAATGCAATTTACCTATGGAGATGTAGTTATTACAATAAAGATTTGGTCAAAAAATTATTTTAAAGTGTAGCTGGCTTCCTTTCTAAGAGTAAGTCTCCTAACAATGACACACAAAAAATGTTCCCTTTTAGTAGCAAATGCAAAAAATATTGATTGTCTCTAAGTATGTCATTTGCTATTGTGCATCAAAGCACTTTAAAACCTTTTAATACCATGGAAGTTGAAAGTACAGTACCATAAGTGCACTTTCTATGGTACAATTTTCTTTAGAGTATCTTTGGTATGGAATAATTATTGCATTTCATGTACTTTAATGAATTTAGTAAGTTATGCTTTCAATTTCTGTCATGGTTTTTATGGTATGAATAAGTACAAACTAGTCCTTTTCTTGCTTCCTGTAATACAGAATAAATTATAACTTTAGATATTTTGCATGTAGAAGTCAAATAATCAGCACTTTCCTCCTTGTTTTGGGGAAAACAGTCATAATAATTCTTTAGCTGCCTACAGTTGAAGTCATATTTGTCAATTATAAATCTTGATAACTTAAATAACCAAAATACATTTATATATTTAGAAATATAAATGTTTTAATTCTCTGATAATGCTTTATACCTCTGATAAATTTATAAGAATATTGATAAAATTAGAAACCACACACAAAAAATTACACTATTTTTGACTGTCACCCATTAATTATATATTATTTTATAATACTGGCCAAAGAATTCTGAAGCCAGAAATTTGTAAATTTCTCAACCACTTATATTTTACATTAGGGCCATGTTATGTTTAGAAAATATGTTAAAGTATTATATGATCAGACTAAATTGTAAAATTGCTGAAAAATAGGCAATTTTGCAAACAAGCATCATGCAGATATTCTTAGCAGCATTTATTAAGTCATTTTGTTGAAAATAACAAAAATACTATTATAATGATTGTACATGTGTGTTTTCAAATGTATGGTAAGATGCCTTTTCTCTGGTGTTTGTAAAAGTATTTAGGAAAATAAATGTTGTATTTCTTCATGTTTTCTATTTTAATCAAAAGAGGCACTGTGCATTTCTAATGTATCCCACTTCTTCCCCAATCTAATGTAGCCTTGTGACATAACACCTCTCTTATTTGTTCATTCCTCAGTTCCTGTCTTTCTTCAATGTAGCAGAGGACCGACTGTCCAGCTGCCAGACTGGACACTAACTGAAGTAATGGTCAAGCCTTATTTACCTACCGTGTTGCAGGCAAAAATGTGACGTGGGCCATTTTTCTCCAAGGGATCGCACCAACCAAGGGTGGATGGAGACACCATAAATCGTGGGGCAGGCAGGGTTACCTTACTGCTGAGGAGCCCCCACCATACCCTTCTCCTTTTTGGACTAGAGTGAGAGTGGAGGTGAGCAAGGGAGAAGGCCAGGGCCAGTCAGGTAAAATACTGAATCAGAGCTGGGGACTGCCAAGTCCCAGAGGGTAGGGTAGGACTGTGTGATCATATTTAGGATTTTGGCCTGGAACAATTTTAGGAAATTACATTTTGTCAAATACAACATTTTAAAACACAAAACGTGTTCTGTCGTGATAAATATAAAGAACTGATTCTCGAGGTTCTGCAAGACCTTGAAGTGAATCTTTCATGTGCTGTATTTTTATTATCTGTTAACCTTGTGTTGAGTAGCTTCTCTAGCCTCCCTAGTCACCATGGAAAGCCCATAGACACAGCGGTGAACATAATAGCCACACCTGCTTGAAGCTCTTTTTATTCACTCAGTGATAGCAAGACTCTTTAACCTGGATCCTAATCCTTTAGTTATACGATCCCAAACAAACTTTGCAGCCCACGGGGATGCTCAGCAAGCACTCCGAATGGAACCGTTTCCACACATTCCCTTACGACCAGCGTGACCTGCTCATCTCCACACATTCAGTCTGCTCTATGCACATTGCCTTCCTTGACCCTTTTGTGAACCTACACCTGAGTCCCAGCCTCAACATCTAGAAACATACAACCATGTGAATTCCAAACCTTTAAAATTAGCATAACTTTTAATGAGGACTATGGGTATCCTAAGATGTTTTGCTCTATTCAGGCTGCTATAACGAATTACATCTGACTGGGCAACACTTAAACAACAGAAATTGATTTCTCACACTTCTAGTGCCTAGAAAGGCCGAGATCAAGGTGCCAGCATATTTGAAGTCTCATGAGGGCTTGTTCTTTGCTCACGTCGTAGATGGCACCTTCTTGCCGTGCTGGCGCAGAGTGAGCAGGGTGGTCGCCCCACGCATGAGCACAGAGCCCTTGTGATTTAATCTCTTCCCAAAGGTCCTGCTTCTTCAACTATATGCTTGCTGCAGAGGTGGCGAATGTTAGAGAATGAGTGCTAAAACTGCAACCAAAAACCCACTTATCGCAAAGTGCCAACACTGCCCATGTGTGCGCTGTTATGCGATGCTTGACTGATGGGGCGATTTGGCCCATGAGGCGGCAGAGAGGGCTGTGCGTGCCCGCTGTGGCACGGGTGCCATAGGTTTGCCACCACTGCCTTAGGGGTTAGGTGTCCACATACGTATGTTGGAAGAACAGAGACATTCAAAAACTCATTCTCTCTCTCTCTTTCTTGTTCATTTTAAATAATTAAAATATGTAATCAGAATAACTTTTTCAAAGATTTGAAAAGTGATTATAAAGACAAAATTCCTGGGGATGATAAGCAGCAAAATTGCTATGGTTGAACCTAATTAAATGAGTATTTTGAGAAAATGTTCTAGGATGTAGCTCTGATAAATAAAAAATGTTGAAGCTATAACAAAGTGTTTAGAGTCCTGAAGGATATAATAAAAATATCTACCTTAATAGCAATTCTAGAAAAAAGAAAAAGAACATTTTTGAATTTGTAATAATGAATAGTGTGTTGGGAAGCTCATGTAGCCATGAGTACATGTTAAAAATATTTAAGATTAGTTAGCTAGATTTCATCCTAAGAACATATAAATTTAGTATAAATAAAGAAGGATGTAGAAAAATAAATATGTGACTGGGAATAGACCTAAGAAAGTGAAAGAAGCAATAGAGCACATCAGTATGACCAAAAGGAAATCTGGGGGTTAGAAAATTTCGGGACAGATTTCTAATAATAAACATTTGACACTAATCAAGACAAATGAAATACATAGGTATAGATAAAATCATTTGAAGAACTGTGAGGGGTCTGCCATTTACTATCTTATATGCTTGTTGGCCTGCATTAGCTCATTGAGGCTGACACGAAATATGTGATCCTCAAGTCAGAGACAGAGGACTTCATCACTCATAATTGCAGCTGGCAGCATAAACTTTGGCCCTTGTCGTCAGCTTCCTTGATCTTCATGGCTTGAAAGCATAATAAAACTGTCATTTTAAGATAATTGCGAGTAATTTGGGATAAAGCAGGTGTGTGTGTGTGCGTGTGTATGTGTGTGTGTTATGCATTTGTGGTCTATATTAGTTTTCTACTACTGCAAAACAAATCACCAGAAATGGAGTGGTTTAAAGCAACACGCATTTATCTCACTGTTTCTTAGGAGTCAGAAGTCCAGCCGTGGTTTCACTGGGTCCTAGTTTATAGTTTAATAAGCATTTGGTAGAGGTTGTGTTTAATCCCCCTCCCCATCAGTGAAGATGCAGTGTGATGCTGGTTTGTCTCGTGCCTTGGGGAATGTTTTCAAGTCTGCCATGTGTTCAACTCTGGTCGCTCCCGCGGGGCCTAGCTAAGAGCGTGTTCACAGCCCTCCTGCCGAGTCCACCGTCGTCCATAGGTCAATTAATGTAATGCTCCATACTAATTAAATAAAGGACAAAAACCATATCAGCTTCTCAATATGTACTGGGGAAGCATCTCACAAAATCTGACAGCCTGTCATGATTAAAAAACAAAAGAAAAGAAAACCCTAGCACTAGAAAGGAGCACCATCCATCTGAGGAAATGTATCTGAGAGTGACCCATATTCAGTGGGGGAAGACTGACTGCTTTCTCCACAAGATCAGGAAAAAGACAAAGATGTCAACTTGTACTATTTCCGTGGTGCAACTAAATGAAAGAAATAAGAGCATCCTGATTGAAAAGAAAAAAGTGAACCATTGTAGCTGAAAAGATCTTGTATGTAGCCAATACAAGGACATCTACTCAAAGTGCTATCAGAATTAATAAATGATCTATCAACTTTATAGAACACTAGATTAAGGTACAAAACTATTGTATTTTTATGCAACAGCAATGAATGCTCAAAAATTAAAACTGTTGCATTTTGCAATAATATGTAAGAATAAAGCAGTACATGCAACAAGAGTACTGCAAGACTTACATAGTACTTTGAAAACTAAAAACAATTGTTGGAATAAATTCAAAAAGATCTAAATAAATGGAAAGCCATTCATGTTCATGACGTGAAATATTAATATTATTAATATGGCAGCTTCATTGCAAGGAAATCTCTATCAAAATCCCAGCTGTCTTTATCAGAGATTGACAAGATGAACCTAAGATTCAGATGGAAATACAGTTAACAAAACAATCTTGAAAATGAAAAACAAATTTAGTGGAGTGTGGTGGTGCATGCCTGTAATCCCAGTACTCTGGGGGGCTGAGGCAACAGTATCTTAAGTCCAAGCCTAGCCTGGGTAACTTAGCAATTTAGTGAGACTCCATTTCAAATTAAAAGTAAAAATTAAAAAAAGGGGGGGGCTAGGTCTGTAGCTCAGTGCAAAAGCCCTGCATTTAATCTCTAGTATCTCTCCCTCAAAATTTGTAGAAGTCAAACTGTCAGTTTTAAATACACTATTCAAGGCTACAACAATCAAGGCTGTTAGGGACTAGCACAAAGTTAAAAATATAGACCAAAGAAATAGAAGTGCCATTAAGTAGCCCATTCCTATAGTCAAGTGATTCTTGACAAGGCTGTCACTGTCATTCATTTGGGAAAGAACAGCCTCTTCAACAGATACCATGGATCAACTGGATCACCACGTGTATAGCACTGAAGTCAGAGCCCTATCTCATACACAAAACTCACTCAATGTGGTGCTAACATGAGCTAAAACCACAAGATTCTTGTAAGCAAAGTTAGAAGTAAATCTGAGTCAAGCAGCTGTGTTATCAATAGGATGCCAAGAGCACAAGCAACAATGAAAAACAAAAAGTTATGCTACAACATGATTGAAAACTTCTGTTCTGTAGATGACAACCATTAAGAAAATGAACATACAACCCAAAGAATGAAATAACTATTTTTAAATCATATATCTGAGGAGGATCTTGTAGCCAAAATAGGAAATAATCCTTATAACTCAATAATAAAAAGACCACCCCATTAAAAATGGCACTATAATCTCCCTAGGAATTTTTCCAAGGAAAAATTTATTAACCATACAAATGGTTAATAAACACATGAAAAGATTTTCAACATCATTATTCATCAGACAACTACAAATCATAACTACGAAGAGATACCACTTCATACTCACTAGGGTAACTGTATAATCAGACAGTAGCAGGTGTTAGCAAAGATCTAGACAAATGAACCCATAAATATATCCTTATAAATATATCCCTAAGAGATGAAACCATTTACCCCCCAAAATTTTTTTTCGTGAGTTTCATACGAACGCTATTCATCATAGGCAAAATATGAATATGACTCAAGTGTGCATAAACTGTTGAATGGATAAACGAAATCAGGTTGATCCATACAATGGAATTTTACTCACCAGTAAAAAGATTAAGCACCAAAACGTTGATGAGCCTCAAAAACAGCATGCTAAGTAAAGAACAGTAAATAAAAGAATTCATTAAAGAGCACATAAGGTTATATAAAATGTGCAGATGAGGAAAATTTATAGAGATAGAAATGAGATTCACAGTTGTTCTGGGTATGGCATGAGGAATAGGGATATGGAGTTCTTTTATGGGTAAACTAAACATTCTAAAATTAGATTTTGACAATTGCTATCCAACCTTTTTTTTTTTTTTTTTTTTTTTAATATGTGGGTACTGGGAGTCAAACTCAGGACCTCGCGCTTGCCAGGCAGGTGCTTATGCCTCTGAGCCATCTCACCGGCCCCAATCTTTTGAATATACTAAAAAAAGTATATTTGTAATGGGTGAACTTTATGATACATAAATTATATTTTGATAAAATGCTTAATAACAGAGAATGTCTGAATACAGTATGTCATGTAATGAGTCATTACCATGGCAATATTAAATTTATCAACAGTACTCTTAAGGCAGTCCATAGTTGGACAAAGTCCATTGCCTGAACGGTATTGTGTACAAGCAGAAATATAACTTGAGTTTTTTATATTCCGTGTGTCTGTTTCCTTTCAAATATGTAGTACCTATAATATCTGCCAGTATTACTAAGAAGGACTTGAAATTTGGATTCCATGTAAACTTACTAATGTCAGTTTTAGTTGAGGATTTTAGAAAAGCAGATAGGAATACCACCTGGATTGCGGTAGAGAGCGAGCTGAGTATCCTGCTCATTATCCGCAGTCCTTTAACTAATACTGAGCAGATTGACAGCACTGAAATGAAATAATTTAAAAATACCTTATTTTCATTACCCCATTACTAACTTTAGGAAATTACAGCAAATCTTTTTGTAACGGTATGTAGTTAAATGCAAAACGCTATAATAATCCATTTTTAACCACGAAAGATCTGGATGGCCTCCAGGAAACAGCAGCAACAGTGGCTATTTAAATATACTTCAACTTGAAATAAATGCATATTAGAATGTACGCAGCATAGGGTTTGTTCTCTTCTGTATCTCCCATGTCTGGGACAGTCCCTGGCACATACAGATGCTCCTTAAGCAGTCCCTGATTAGGTGAACGTGTACTCATCAAACCTAAAAAATTATGCTTAACCATCATATTGTGTAGAGATTTAAAAGCCCTTTAAAGCAAAAGCATCTCTAATTTACACATGTAAATATAGCTTACAAGAGATTTGTTATATGACATATAAATAAAACCTTTCCTGTAGAAAGTAGGAATTACATCTGATGTCAGTCACAAAAATTGTGAAGGTTTAATTTTGGCTTATTTAAAGAAATTTAAAATTCTGAAATACAAGAACATAATTGACATTGATTTGTTCTTTTCATGAATATGTGAAAGGCCAAAGAAATATCTGTTAAGGTTTAAAATAACAAAGATTCTCTAGCTACCTACATGTCACTATACTAAATAAACATTCACTCACCAGCCCTTGCAGGTGACACTTAAAATTCCATCTGTAAAGAAACAACTCAGATAGCTGTACACGCTGACTAACTTAGGGTTTGAGTTGTGTTTAACATGATGGCTGTGTTTGGTTTTATTATTTTATTTTCATTTTTAAATTTTTATTAGTGCATGTTTACAGTACATAATTCATTCATTGTAGGAAATTGGTACATGCACATAACACATCTCAATTCATTTTTTTCCTCTTCCCTTCCACCCACCTTTTATTTTGCCAGTGTGGGATTCATTTATCTTATAAGTCCTTATAAAGTTAATTATCGTACATACAGATTAACAAGCAGGGTCAACAGACTGAAAAACATATAAAACACATAAGGCTATTGTATTAAATCAAGGTACACTTTTAGATATTGTCCGTGATGGATTACAATAACATTTTTCTCTTACACTTTATTTATATATTGAGTTTCTCCTATAAGAGAAACCATGCGGTATTTATGCTTGTGTGTTTGATTTACTTCCCCTAATATTATGGTCTCAATTGCATCCATTTTCTTACAGAAGACTCAATTTACCCTTCTTCATGGCAAAGGAGTACTCCATTGTGTATAAATAGCATAATTTATTTATTCATCTGTTGATGGACATGTAGGCCACTTCCAAGATTTAGCTGCTATGGATTGTGCTGCTATAAACATAGGTATTATGTGGTATGAGGTCTTTAACTGTTTTGGGAAGATTCCTAAAAGGGGAATAGCTGGTTGAAATGCAATTTCTATTTTCAGTTTTCTAAGGAATCTCCACACTGATTTCTGAAGTGATTGTACCAGTTTGTACTCTCACCAAAAATGAAGACGGTCTCCCCACCCTGCACACACACACAGCCCCACCAGCATCTGATTCAGGTTGATTTCACGATGATAGCCACTCTTTCTGGAGTGAGATGGAATCTCAGGTCTGTGTTTTAATGTGATACTTTTCACTTGATAACATTTTAAAGGAATCTTTTTGAATAAAAATAACTTGAGCATGGAGAAGGTACTTCCGAGTTGTATAAAGATGACATTTAAGATACTTCATACGGGATGAAAAATACTTAAAGCATGACCAAAGGCTCTTCAGTTGTCTATAAAAGGAAAACATGATTAGCATACACAAAAGTGCTGAAGCATAGAAAAGAATTACTTTTAGCAAAATGTGAATTATGTATGTGTTTATTGTATTAAAATTCATGATGATTCATTTTTAGCAACATGTTTTTACATTTCTTTGCCATTTCTGTAAAATATAATATGATTTTAACATAGGCCCTGTTACTTTTGAAGTTTAAGCGTAAGCTATAGCCAGTCAAAACATTTTAGAGGACCCACACTTTTATACTGAATGTGAATGCACTCTTCTCCAGCTATGTATGCTTTCTTCAGATTCAGCCATTTCCTCTGATGAGAACAATGTAGGATGTGGTTTTAAATCTTATGACAAGCGAGAGTAAATGCTTTTTATTTTTGCAATAAGCTTTCCTCCTTGACTTCTAGTTCATGTATGTATTGACCTTTACTCTCTTACTGTGTAATATAATTTTGGACATGAAATATATTGTAATGTTTGGCATTTTAGCCCAGAATCATAATTCTTCCTTGTTGGCAAACCCAATGAACTGTGTCAGTTTTTCTCAAATTCTTGGCTACTTCCTTCTAGAGCTTCTGCTGGCGTTGTTGCTTGCTGAACACAGCACCTCACTGCATATCCCGTCATTCCTCACAGTGCCATCAAGGAGACTCGGGCAAAATAAATGACACTCACCCTGAGATCCCCTTCCCAGCCACACTCAGCCCGCCTTCCAATCCAGTGCCTTTCACTGAGTCACACTGCTTTCACTGAAGGACCCAGGTTCTCAACAGTCAATAAGTGTCTTCAGTGTTTTCTCTGTCTCCCGTCCAGCCAGGTTTCCTACCCTCCCACCCAGAGTGAAATTCTTGCCATTAATCACAACTGTCCTGTTCTGTATGTTTTCTCACACTAGTTCTTCTACTTGGAACATCTCCATTACCACTCTTCTCTTGCCTCTGCCCTCACTTGCTGTACCTCCACGTAAGCTTCAATATTCTCCCCAGGAAACGGTTCCTGACGATTCCAGTTACACGTCAGTGTGGAATGCAGACCTTTCACAACACAGTAGTTGGTACAGAACTGTCATTTGATATATATGTGTAGATTAAGTAGTTTATAACAGTAGTCCCCTTCTATTTTTTGATTCTCTCCTTATTCCAGAAATTAGTTCTTTGCATTTTTTTTCCCTTCTTTTCTCATCTAACTATAAGCATTCCTCAAGTTTCTCTTTTGGGCTTTCCTTTCTTATTCCTCTACCTCAGCAATTTACCTCTAAGAATGTATCTTTAGACACATATTTTTGACTTTAATTTCCTTTTCAATGTGTGCTCATACATGGATAGTGAGTTTCTCTGTAGATTATTTTAATTGGCTAAATTACAAATTTTCCTCCAAAACTTTGGTCCTGTGTACTATAATTTTGTTAATGGTACACTGTCATTTTGATTAATTGTGTGTAGAATAAATTTTCATTATTACTAAAATATATTTGTACATCAGAGAGCAAGGGAATGGAGTTTTACTCATTTCTGTACTTCTTATTTTCACACAATTTAACAGATTGCAATTCTTTTTAAGAATGCCACCACTTTCTCTCCACTATATTTTATCTCCTTTTTCTTTTTTTTATCCTGTCTTCTCCATTTTACCTTATGTGTCCATTATTTATCAAGATTACACCAAACAGCTTCTAACGGCTTCCTCTATTTGTAGTATTTTCCCTTACTCTACTATTACCTTTCCGAAATGATTCTCCCATTTGTAGCTTGTTTACTCCTTGCCTTTTCCATGTCCAGAATCTGCCACTCTGTTCAACCCTCAGCAAAAGTGTCTCCATAACTTTTCCATGGGGAAACCCTTTCTTTCTTCATTTGAATTCTCATAGCCCATTTTGGTACTTCTTTTATAGCACTTATTACTTTCTTGTGTAATTATATAGTTTATCCATAAGACCCTTTTCCTCTCAGTGGAATTGGAAATTTCCTGAAAGAAAAATTCTATATGTGTTTCAGTTCGTGTCCTCCATACATTTAGATGCTAAATAAATGTGTTTGGTGAGTGACTGTACTGATTCTATCTTTGATTTCATATAAATATATTTACTGGAAAATATTTAGTTTATGGCAAATACTGATATCTACTATGCAGGTTATCCTAAAATATTCTGCTTCTATTCCCTATTTTCATAAATATTCATTATTGTCTATTTTGATAAATTAGAAGCAGCTTCATTTGGCAGTGTTTTAGGTAAATTCTAAATAAATTTCTTTTAATTCTATAGACATAACTTGACTTTTTGTGTTTAAATAAAATTCTGATCTATTCAATAATAAAAGCAATGTTAATGATTACTAAGATTGCACTCTCTGTATAAGAATAATTATTTTTCATCTACAACTATGATCCTTTTCATACAATGTGCCTCAAAAGTGCTTGACTTGAATAGCTCACACTGAAGGGTGACATAAAAAAGACTGGCTCAGGAAGGAGTTCGCCAAGCGCTGGACAGGAGGGAATGTATTCCAAAGTCAGAGACATCGTGGATGTGAAAGTGGCGTTCAAGTCTTATGAGGTGTAAGGACAAGAGGGCTTTGAGATGAGGAAACGGGAACTCAAGTGGGCTGTGTCCTGTGGACGAGGAAAGCGGGAGCAAAGCGCAGACCCCAGAGTAGCGCTGGCCTTTCCTCCCAAGCTGAGCCCTTTTTGGTGCCCTCAGCAGTGAAACAGCAGGAAGTGAGTCGCCTCCCCCACTCGTGAAGGGACAGAGTCACTGGATTCAGATAAGCATGTGGCCAGAAAAATGCCACATTCCTGGCATCTGGAACAGGCGTTTCAAATGAGTATTGTTGAAACATCATTGACCATGAGGAAAAAGTAAACTGAGAAGCTGTAGATAAGACATTCTGGGATATCTTAAATTTAGAAAATGGACTGGTGAATATAGAAATATATATATATGTCTGATAGTACTGAAGTTCTTTTTTCACCTAAGTTTAAACTGCTCTTGGTTTCATTATGTTACAGATAGATATATGTAAAATATATTTCTTAAAATTGCTCTGGATTTATGACAAACACTTGTTTTTTCTAACGTTATGTTTAGTTGTTTCTCAAGTCCATTAAGGTAAGCTATTTTGTTTAATTTTACTTGTCACACAATTTAAATACTTGCTTGTAGAAAAAACAAAAATCTGCTAACAATTACTCAAAAGACATTTTCGAGGACTGTTATTCAGTTACTAAAAAAGTAGTTAAAAATTCAAGAATCTGATAACAGTTGCTCAAAAGACACTTTTGAAGACTGTTATGCAGTTACTTAAAAGTTGATGTATACAAGTTGAATTCTCTTGAAACGCATGAATAAAATACTTTAAAACTATTTGAAGGTATTTAACATACTGAAAACTTTATTAAGTCTGAAGTCACTTTATTAAGTCTGAAGACTCTTAGAGATTTCAGAGATACTCAATTATGGCTAAATATTGAAGACACTGCTGTGGACTGTTTGATTTACGTTCTGTGTTTGAAAGAAGTTCGCTTTAAAGAAAAGGTAACCAGTGGCTGTCACAAGTGATGATTCAGCTGTCATGGTTTTGTCAGTGGGCTTTGTTTGACAGGGTCTGAGTATAGGGTGGAAGCAGAGAGAAAAGTGTCTTGTTAGCACAGCTTTTCTATTGAATATTTTCAAAGTTTATTGTAAAATAGATTTCCAAAGCCTAAGCATAACACCAAAAATCATGTAGCCAGCTTCATAATTCCTTTTGGCATCTTAGATCTCTAACAGCCGTGGTATCCAGGTATCTTAGGATAAAGTGGTCTTCTGAGCCATTTCTCAGCGTTGGGACCGGAATCTTCAGCTGTTGTAGAAGGAATACAATCATGTAGGTAAGCTTCAAAGAAGCAAATAAATACTTGTTAACAATTAATGACATATTATACATTTATAAATTTAAAAACTCACATTTAAAGACCGGCTTCCATTAAGTAATGCTGTAGTTAATATTATTCATGAAGGAGACTGTTCCTCTCTGAAATCCCTGAGAGATTTGTGAATTAAATCTACATCTTAATTCTGTGGGATGTCTGTTCTATTTCAACAAGTAGAATTTGTGTAAGAATTAAAGGAAATATTGCTTTTTTAATGTCAAGGCAAATTGGTTTCAAATTGGTTACCAGAAATAAGACTTCTGTGCTGAAATAGAAATATTGAGAAATGCCTCACAAAAATCAAGGTGAAGATCAGAAAGTTCTGATGGTGGGGACCTTGTGTTTATCCTCCAATTGCTTGTCCTCATCCATGATTGTGTGAAGTGCTGTCTCTCTTTGTGGTAATAAGCTTTCCCAGCGGAGGCGTCACTTTGAGTGCTTTGCTGTTTTTGTGTGTGATGTTTTACTAACATCAATAAAGGGGAAAGAAGTTCCTGTAATCCAGAACTAAGAGAAATCCAGTCCAATTTTACTCAACTGGAATTGTTCCATTTAATTTCTTGTGACTATTATGTAACACTTCTTACACTCAAAATAA
Source organism: Erethizon dorsatum (assembly GCA_028451465.1). Lineage (NCBI taxonomy): Eukaryota > Metazoa > Chordata > Mammalia > Rodentia > Erethizontidae > Erethizon > Erethizon dorsatum. Next base: position 56,008,413 of record CM051830.1, on the reverse strand, counting down.
CTTTTACATAGAGTGTAAAATAAAATAAAATGAACACTTTAAACCTGGAAGGTTTACTGCAGTCTAAAACATTGCCTGTTGATGTGAGAATTAGTTTCCCTTTGATCTCTTTCCTGTGCCTCATTCCCAGTGGTTAACAAGGTCATCAGTTTCATTTATTAACCCTATTATTTAGGAGAGTAGATATACAATGGAGTCATGTATGCATAAATAAAAGTTCAATTTCAACCATTTTTGAGTTATGTGAAATCAGTGACATATAGACAGAGATTGGATTTTTCACTCAAAAATATATTTCTCAGGTTTATTAGTGATATTGGATATGGTTGATACTTTGTAATTTGTATCAGTCACAACTGTGACAGACACACAGAAGCAACTCTCCGTCTAAAAGGTACAAGCTACGATTCAGGGGCAATACAGTGTGACCAGTGGGAGAGATGGGCCAGGGACGTCAGGAAAGTGGCCGTGCACCGGCAGTGAGGAACTGAGCTTGATGCCTCAGATCTCGGTAGCAACATCAGAGCACCAGTTAGCTCTGTGGAGTTTATCCTGACCGCAGAGCAGGAGTTGGACAGAGGCTGAAAGCTTGCCAAGACCAAGAACTGGGAGCTTACGGGGGGCCTTGGGCTGGGAGGGAGCTCAGGTAGAGGTTATGCCCACTGTCCAAATCTCATGCAGTTTTTTGACACTGAACCCCCACCCCTCATAAAAAAAAGCCTACGTGGAATTGGATCTGGGCAATAGTTCCAAAGCATAGACAAAATCTTGGTTATGGTTTTGACCGCACACTATTCTGAATGGATCATTATTTTCTGCCAATTGCTGGTCATACAAGCACTGATACTTACTCATTCTTATACATGATTTCAGGGAATATACAAGGAATTGGATAAAGAAGAATAGGTTAAATGCATGTACAAGTTTACAAGACATTGCCCAAATGGTTGTTCTCACAAACAGTGGTTGTTCCAGAACAATCTCCTGGCTCAGCATTCTGCCCCATGTGCAGCTTTGCTTTGCTTTGTTTTGCTTTGCTTTGCTTGTCATGAAGCATGTAACAAGATATTATCTTTTTGCGGCCTTAATTTTATTTTTGTTTAATTATAATATTGAATTTTTCATGTTTTGCCCATTCCTGTTTCTTCTTCAATGGAGAATGTGCTTTTTGTGAAGATGTAGGAATTTTATTTTGTTTACTATGGATAGCCATTGTAGTAGTTCTTTTCCTTTTTGTATTAGTTTCTCATTGCTTCTGTAATTACTGCAAGCTTGAATTCAGTGGCTTAAAGCAAATTTATGAGTTCTACAGTTATGGACATCAGAATGTGAAAGGGGTCTTCAGGGGCTGAAGTCAAGCTGCCTGCAAAGTTAATACTCCTGACTGAGCTTTACAGGAAAATGTGTTCCCACTCTTCTAGCCAGGAGGCGCGCTCTGAATTCTGTGGCGCCTAGCCATCTTCCACCTTCAGAGTGACCACTGACATCACTGGAATCCACCTGTGTCGTCACAGCTCCTGCTGCTGCCTCCCTCTCCCACTTCTGAGGACACTGGGCTCTCTTGGATATCACCAGATCCTTTCTCCATCTTCAGATCCCTCACTTACACCAGAGTCTCTGCAAAGTAACATATTCGCAGGTTCTGGGGATTAAAAAGTGGACTTCTGTAGGGAGCATTATTCTGCCTGTGTCACCCAGTGAGCTGTAGATCACCTATGTCATGGGTCATCATATTTCATTTTTATCATGCGCAGGGGTCTTGCACTGGGCTCTAGATTCCATTGATTTGTCTATCTGTGCCAGAGGACAGTGTGCATCGCACTTACAGTTAATACAGCTTTATAATAAATCTTGCTATATGATTTGATCAGCCCTGAATATATTCTTTTGCTTCTGAAAGTTTGACTGTTCTTGGACTTTAATATTTTCAAACATTTTAGAACGAGTTTATAAAATAATCCAAGTCCTGTTGTGATTTCAAATAGAATTGCATTGTATCTATAAATTAAATTCAGAAGGCTAAAATATCTGCATGACATTGTGGCTTATAATTTTATGAACATGGTCTCTATATCTATGCAGTATCTTTATGTATTTTTATATTCTCCAGACATTTTGAAGATACGTCGGCATATTCATTCCTAGAATATTTGCTTTTTGCTATTTTTATAAATATATCTCTTCATAAAAAATACTTTCTAGTTATGTGTTGCTGGTGTGCAAAAAGTAATACTGATTTTTATTTCAATTTTTTTAAAGCACTTTGCAAGGCTTTCTTACTAATATTACTAATGTTCTTGATAATACTTTGTTTCCTATGTATATAATTATGTAAACTACATTTTTTTCTGACATTTCTAATTTTGTGTTATATTAAATAACATTTTTGTTTGGAGTAAAATATCAATAATGTGCATCTTTACATTACTGTATTTCTGACATAATTTTACCATTAAGTCTACTGTTCTTATTACTTTTGAGTAGAAATCTTACATCAGTTGGGGAAGTTGTTTTTACTAGATGCTGTGAATTTTCGTCATGATTACATTCGAGTTTATCAAATTATTTTTTGTTCACATATAATTTTACCTTTTACTCCACATCATTTTATTAATGGGAACATTATCGTGAGTGATTATAAATCCTAAACTACTTTCTATATCTATGATAACATATCTCAGTCATGATGAACTTTTTGTATGTACGATAGGTGTGGTTATGCTGTTTTGTTATTTGGGTTTTCTCATTGTGTGTTCATGCGTGACTTTAGGCTATCAATTTCTTTTTCTGGCATAGTTTTGGTATGAAGTTTATATTAGTGTGCTACAATGAGTTGGCTATTTATCCGTTTATTTCTCTGGAGTAGTTTACATTGTTCGGAATGATTTATACTCTAAACACCTATTGAGATTCCTCTGTACAGTCCTGTACTAGCATTTCTTTGTAGTACATTTATTCATGTTATTCTTTTTAAATGTTTGTATGAGGTTTCAGCCTTATTTCTTTTTCCCCTTCCTCAGTCAGAACACTGTTTACTACAATGAAATCAGAGACCTTAAGAGTGTACTCGATGAGTTTTGGCAAAGTGAGCCTACACCTCCAACCAAGTGTCGAACCAGGCTCCTTATCCCACTATCCAGCCAGGCCTGGTCCACCCTCTGTTCTTAACAGGAAACCACTCTTACGAATTCTAACAATGTATATTACTTTTGCCATTACAGTTTTGTGGTAAAGGAATCTTAACATGATATGCTTGCATATTGGTCTTTCTTCTCTCAGATATTTGTGAAATATATCCATGTTATGGTGTTAATTGCTACTTCCTTTCCATTTGTATATGAACATCTTGCTCTTCTGGAATTGGTGTTAGCCTATTTATGGCTAAATGGTGATTGAGAATAAAATGTGATGAATATTCTTATGCAACATTTTTGTGAATGTATGTTTTTATATATCTTGGATACAGTGTTTGGAGTATAATTGCTGGGCCATAGTAGAGCTGGACATTTAACTTCAATTAAAAAAAAAAAAAAAAAAAACCTGCCAAAGTCTTCCCAAGTTGTATCATTTTAACCTGCCAACTGTGATTGTTCCAGGAATTGCAGGTTCCTATCCACATTTGGTTTCAGTCTTCTTTTCATTTTAGCCATTATGGAGCAAATATATGTGTATTATTACTGATTTGATGGGGTTTGTTATAGTTACTTGATTCTAGTTGTTTCAGAAGTATTTTCTCCTTGTCTATGACTCATCTATTCAGTTTTTTAAATAGGTTTTGGGTCTGCCCATTGCTTGTGTGTGTGTGTGTGTCCGTGTATGCACATGCTTTTTGCGTCCTAATCTTTGCCTACCATAAATTTACAAAAATACTCATGCGTGTTTTCTTCCAAGAATCTTTATAATTTTAGTTTTTTATATTTACATCTGTGGTCAGTCTCAAAACAAGATTTGCCTAAGGGTGAAGTAGGGCGTTGATGGTTTTTCTATTGTTTTTTTTGGTTTTGTTTTGTTCTGTTTTTTTGCATACAGATACACAACTTTTTCAGCACTATTTGTTGAAAGACTTCTCCAGTTTTATTTCATTGGCACATTTGTTGATAATCAGTTGACCGTGGACGTGTAATTTTTTGGGCATTAAACTCTTCCATTTATCCACTTACCTTATATACAACAACCCACACTCCAGTGCAATATTGAATAAAAGTGTTAAGAGTAGATCTCTTTGTCTTTATCATGAACTCAGGGGAGAAATGATTAGTTTTTCTTTACCATTATGATACATTCTAAAATACTTTAATAATGTGTATTTCAAAAAAAAAACACTGAATTGAGATGCAATTCACATACTATTTATAATGCCCACTTAAATAGTACAATCCATGGGTTTTTAGTTTCTTTAAAGTCATGTAACTATCACCATGATTAATTTTAAAAATTTTCATCATCAAAAAAAGAAACTCTATTACTATTTGTGGTCATCCTCCCTTTCTTGGTCTCTACCCCACATCCCAGCCTCAGGCAATTCCTTGAGAAATATGACATATTTCTTACATATATAGGATCATGGTTTTAAAAAATATTAAAACACTGAGCTGGAAGGCACTCACTTAATTTTAATTATGTTTGTCTTTCATGCTCTTAGCATAGCTTTAGGTGCATTTTAATCTCTGCATTATTAATATTAATTGTAGCATGAAAGATATCTGGTTTGATAATGTTCCTTTTGGTGGCTGACATCCAAAGTCCACCTGTTTTTATCCATGTTTCAGGATGAATAAACAAAGTGTATGTAAACCTAAAATTTTTCATTTAAACTTCTTTGTATGTGTTTTGTTAGTGTTGTCAAGCTTTTCTTTATTTGTTCACGCTTAATTTGCTGATCCTAAAAACAACTATGTAGCATAAAGAATATAAAATAGGAGAGTAATGGAGTCTCTTCTTTGCAAATGATGCATTTTATTATAGATTACTGGCACAGGCAAAGTTTAATAAATACGAATATTGCATTTCATTTAAAAAATAAATTTAAAACATTTTATTTTGTAAATTTAAAATATTTTTCAAGGTTGAAGGTCAGTAGATGTGGATTAAAATTATTTATTTCAGTTTCTTCAATAATCTGTAAGAAAAAACCTTTAGAAATTTTACATACCACTGTGACTCATTCTAGTGAAAGTAATTTATTTGATTGTATAAGTAAATAATACAGTCAAGATAGTATCAATTTTGGCACTGATTTAGGAAGAGTTATGTCTTTGGTAATGGATCTTAGAGGTCTGAACTGTGTGAGAGAGAGAATGGGAGGGAGAGAAAGTGTTGGGGTGTAACCCTATTCTCAATGGTTACGTTTGAAAAACACGTGAACTTTCAATTATTCTTGGTAAAAACCATACTTTTACTCTAACTGAAAAGACATTCTGTTGATGTTGTTTCCTAGTTCAATTTTGTGGGGAAATTGCTTGGACCAAGAGGAAACTCCTTGAAGAGGCTACAGGAGGAAACAGGTGCTAAAATGTCCATCCTGGGCAAAGGATCAATGAGAGACAAAGCAAAGGTACTGAGCTTTGAGCTTGATACGTGACACGTGTATGTTACCCTCAGCACTGGTGGCCCCGGGGACAAGCACACCGGATGTGCTCTTCTGCCATTTCCTGTGACTGTCTCCATCTGGAACCCCCGCCCTGGTCTGAAGTCTCTTCTACCCTCATAAAATTCAAGTATTACCTCCCCTCTTTCAGAACATATAATCTGTATTTTCATTCTCTTTATTCCTTTGTGTAGTTTGCTATCAAATCTTTTCAGTTTTTGCATCCTTGGCAGGATGTTTCTGTATGTCTATGTTCATTTTTTGTAAAATTCCCCAGCTGAATCCTGTTTATTTCTTCAGTCACATCACCTAATCATATCTGTTGTATCATTTCTCATGTTATCTCTCAGCTCTGTTTCACGTTGATCTTCTTATCTGAAGCAATTTCAAATACTTATCTGCAAATCTAAGAGAATCCTGGTTATTTCCTGAAATGCTTCTATGATATTAGACAATGCACCTGACTCCCAAAAGAACAATAAGCCAAGAAATGTATCAAGTTTGATGTTTGAAATGGTTTGCTTCACATCTAAACTACATCATTTCTATTTTATTAAGTTATAGGAATTACTGTGAGCTAGAATTCAATGTTTGAGAGAAATAACTGTTCGCATGAATTTATTTATAAAGTATCTTTGAAAACTTGGTAAGTGGTGAATGTGTATGGTAGTATCATTTGGGCAGGCTATATTTTTATGGTATAACATATGTCACTAGAAAAATTAAATGTTCAAATGATTATTTCTGATTAAGAGAATATTTAGAAAATTACTTAGAAATTCTGTCTTCTACTACCGAGACATCGCAAATGAAGGAATGTATAGTAAGAAATATCACCAAACTGATGCAAAATAAATGTCATAGAAAATATTTTCATTATAATAAATCTTATTTAGACTTTAAACAAGTAATCAACCTTAAAATATGGGAAGAGATAGTTTTTACCAGCCTTTTCTTCTAGTTAACTTTTGATTATTCCATACTGTGTATAATTTCAGTAATGAATACTTTCTTGCCACTCTTCGTGTCTCTGGTTTGTCTTGGCTTCATTTGGAAGGAATATTTTAAGTATTTTAAAGCATCTAGTCATGAGATGAGCTTTTGCCTTCTGCCACAAACCAATTTGTATTTTTTTTAAATATGAAATGAAATTGACACCTAATAATACTTGTCTGTACTTTCATATATTATTTGATATTATTTTGTAATATTGGTCAAATTTCTCATAGTCTTACAATATAAACTTAATATTGTGCGCTTTTATGTTCTTATGCATGCTTTAAGGTTTAGGTCAGGTATTACCTCCCCACCAGAGATTCCCTGAGCGCCTGTAACAGGCTAACTACTCTTTCATCACTTAACATGTTTTACTGCATTATCCATTTATCTCATTAAATTGTAAGCTTCCACAGACAGGGAAATGTACTAGTCAGTTTTTTTTTCTTTTTTTGTTTTTTTTTGTGGGTACCGGGGGTCGACCTCAGGACCTCGCGCGCCAGCAGGCGTCTGCCGCTGAGCGATATCACCGGCCCTTTTTTCGTATGTGGGTTCCGGGAGTCGAACTCGGGCCCTTGCACTTGCCAGGCAGGCGCTTATGCCGCTGAGACATCTCACCGACCCCTACTAGTCAGTTTTGCGTATGTGGGAACTTCATGCAGTCGCTCCCTGTCTTTTAAAAAAAGATAGGTTAGTTTTCATCCCTATGTGTTTGGACAACTTTTCCTAATCATAAAGTTATAAATTCAATTCCTTTTTCCCTATGAGCATGGTAGTACTAGTATAAGTACTAATATGAAAATCCAGCCAGAAACAAATTTAGTTTCCTATTAAGCGTCTATTAAGTTTCCATTAGGCATAATTTACTGATATTACTTGTTACATAATATTCTCTTTCTCATTTTGGGGTGGCCCATCTTTATTGGCTCTGCTATGAGTGTTTTCATGTTTCTGTATAAAATAATGTTTACTAATGATAATAATACATCATACTTTAAAATATATTTTCTCAAATCTAGATTAAGCCTTTACTGTCAAGATTATTGAAATACAGCTGAGAGAAAACCACAGGCATGGTTATGAAAAACGTTACCTTAGTTAAGCCTGATTAAAATAATGTTAAATCATTGGCAAAGTTAATTCTGTGCTCCTATTTTCCCTGTCACATGACCTGAACTGGAAGTTTTTATATGATTTTATTCTTTATAAGAACTAAATAAAACTCACCTTACTCTTTAATGAAAGTGTGCATATATGCATACACATACAGTCTTAGAAACAGGCCTGTGTTCACACATCAGTTGAGGTAGTATTTATTGTGATACTATTTATCATTCACTTTTATAGTTTACAGAATAAAAATGATAAAATTTGGCCCATCTTAGAGTTTAAATTCTAATAGAAATAAGTGAATAAATTTTATATCTCCAGACATTGGTAATTATGGATTAAAATAAAAGAGGTGATGGGAAAAGTTCTATGTTGGTAGGTGCAGTATTTTGGTAGTAATCAGGTAGGCTATTAGATATTGAGAAGGAAACCATAAACATCATAAGTTAGAGTGATAACACCAAGTGTGAAGGCCCGGGGGAGAACCTGTGCCTTTACCTGTAGCTGCACACGAACGTATTGACAGCCGTCGCCACATCACTGTTTAAGAGCTGCAGTGTGGTATAACCGTTTCCCTTTGTGGACCACCTGATTTCTTAGCACGCTGGGATAGTAAACTCTCTGAAAAGTTACTCGCACTCTCCTCTCTCGTTGTTGTTCTCTTGCTCAGTCCCTGTGACCGGATGCTCTGTCTCTTCCCAGTCGCCAAGCCCAGAGCTTTTGCCTTCATGACCTCATACTATTTATGTCTTTCTGAACCTAAAATTTATTCCCATCCCCCAATCCTCTTTAAGTTACAGATTCTAGATTTATGTATGCACCAATTTACAGTGTCAATGGAACATTGTCTAAATACATGCACATTTCTCACACACACACACACACACACACACATGCACGCACAGAGATTCCTATGTAGCTTGACGAAGACTCCTTGACTAAACTTTAGGAAAGCCCCACTCAATCCTCTTCTCACCAAGGCCTTGCAGTGTAAGGCACAAACATTAGCTGTGTTTATTTAAAGTTTGTATTAGCAGTCATCAAAATCAACATGCAGCAGCAAATCTGTTTGTGACATTTTATTTGATAAAAGAAAAAACGGATGCATCACAAGGCACTCCTTATATACAGACAAAGCCAAAATCAGCGGGCTCTGTATTCCCAGTATCAGGCAACTGTTTAGAAAATGTTAATTTGTTTTCTTTGCATTTTTTCGGAAATGTTAATGCAGATGTTTTTCTGTCTTGGGTATGGTGTTACCGTGGTTTAAAATGTTTTAAACTTAATCTTTAGTGCATGATGAGGGGAGAGGTTTTCAAGTTAAAGAAAAATATTCAAATGAAAAATATTTATGTTTGTTGTGTGCTCAGTATATTCACTATTATGTTGTATAAAAATATTAATCATGGGGCTGCTGAGATAGCACAGCGACATAAGCACCTGCCTGGCAAGCGTGAGGTCCTGAGTTCGACTCCCAGTACCCACATACGAAAAATGGCTGGTGATATCGCTCAGCGGCATGGGCACCTGCTGGAACGCGAGTTCCTGAGGTCAACCCCCGGTACCCTCAAAAAAAAAAAAAAAAAAAATATATATATATATATTAATCATGAACCAATATTTCACAGAGTTTGTAATTTAAACATCATGACCTCTTTAAAAATTTCTTTAAAAATAATTAAGAAACTATTGATCATTTGAATTAGTAGGAAAATAGAATGACAAGGTCATTTAATTTTGATTTTGTGGATCTAATAAGACTTTTAATCCTTAGATAGAAACATCAAGTTTTAGGATTTATTTCCAGATCATTATAAAATTAACTGCTTAATATAGAAAACAGTTGTAGTGGCATGTATTAAGAAGATTCAACAAATTTGAGTTTCTGTGTTTTGTTCTTGGTGGTGATGAGGAAATTTACTTGGTATTTAATTACATCTAAACTCTGTAACCAAAGAAAGAAAACAAAAAACAAAACAAAACAGGGCGCAGTACCATTCAAAGTAACAGCAGTAGTAACATCTTCCCATCTACTCATGAGCTCTTTTGCACACTGGTCAGATCCCAGAACATAAGAACTCGGTCTGCTGAAAACTATCCAGGAATGCATGAACGAAGGATAAAATCTGAATTGTAAGAGGAATGGTGTTCCTGGAGAAATGTAGAAAGTAAAATATACAGTATGTGTTCAATGTTTGAAAACATTTCAGGGAATTAACTGACAGTTCAGAAATCAAAATCTAAATCCTTCGTATGCCATGGAGCCTCAGTAACCAGGCAGCTGCTGGTTTCTCTGGCCATTGCTTCTGAGCAGCGGTCTTCAGAGTAACTTACTGTAGCTTCAGATGGGAACTTGCTATTTTTAGAGGTGTTGATGGCAAAGATTGGTGAGGAAGCAATGGTTCTACAAAGCTTACCTTCAGAAATAGTGAGGGACAAACCTATTATCCTCATGAAAAGAACCTAGAAGTGGAGAGAATTTAGTTGACTGAACACAACCCAGACAAGAGTGAGGAAATAGGAACACGTGAAAGTAAGATTCTTGCAGACTCACTCAGTTGTCTTTAATCGGAAATCATAAATGACCATCACAAATGAATTCCATTGTAATGAAAGGTATATTGGCATGCCTATTAATAAGCCTGGTTGAAACCATGGAGTGCGATTTTAAACATGCCAGTGATTAGATGTTAAGAGGAAAGGGATGTCTGGTGGTGATTTATTTGAAAATGTGTCATAATTCTCAAGGCAAGTTTTTGTCTTTGATGCGCTAAGATCTGTTTTTTAATACAGTTTCTGAATTTTAATACATCTTCTCTATTTGGTGATGGCTACTTTGGTAAATCCTTTCTGATTTCATGGCAAGAAATTTTATCAACAATAAAATTAACTAAAAACCTTCAAAGAAATGTGGCTGCCTGGTGGGCAGTGTGGGTGTGAACCCAGCACCATTCCTCCTCCTCTCTTTTGGCTTCTGGGCTCTGCCTTACATCAGACAGCCCCACAGTCTCTCAGATCCTGTGCTTGGTGCTTGTCAATCAGGCTGTGATTGTCTGCAAGACTCAGGAACCAGCTCTTTACCATCCAGCACATCAAGGCCATCTGAAATCCCACAACGTCAAGAGCCCAGACACTCTGACTTTAGTTTTAACTGTGCCTCTAATAAAATTGGCAGTAGATCAGCTCTATATCTTTCTCAACTCTCCTTGAGCAGAAACGAATTCCCAGCTCATTATGGCCTCCAGCAGTGAGAGTGGAAGAAACATAATAATTTGCTTAAATAACACTGGAATTCGTGAAGGACAAGGAAAGTATCCTAAATTGTAGATAGTTGAAATTTTATTTTTGTTTTATTTACCACATTCTTTCCTTTCTCTGATCTGAATTCTAAAGAGTTAAAATAACAAACTTAAAGGTTCTATTTGAACAGTAATACATGTAATAAGCAACGTTGTGCTACGAGTACGTATTTTATAGGGACACAGGAAAATACAGCTTTCAATGTCAAGCCAATAGATTTTTTCAAAATATAGATATACTTGGACTGTAAATGATCAAATAAATATACAAATTAAGTTTGAGTTGAAGAATAAAGGATGTCATCATATTTGTGAGATAGAATTTTTCACATTAGTGTCTTCATCCTTGTATGTGTATGTAATCTGTCATTTGCTGTCATTGCTATGACTTCAGAATGAAAAGAGAAAAGTCATAAATCTATCCAGGCTTCCTTTTTCATAAGCTTCAATGACAGAGTATGAGATAACAGTATTTTATGTATTATTAGTTAAAGGTATATTCTCTTAAATCATTCATTTTTTTCTAGAATGATTTTATTCAAAGCTAGACAAATTCATTTTAATTATTATAATTAAGACCTAGTGCTTGAAAACTTTCAGGAACTTAATGTCACATCTGTAAACCTGGTTTACATGCAAAAAAGAATTTTTAAAATACTGCTAATACAGTAGCTTTTCCCCCATTTTCTCTTGTGATTTGTTGTTTGGACACACCCTTATCTCCCAGGAAGAGTGAAATGAGAAGTAAAAAATCAAGTTCTCTTTCATCATATGTCAGTAAATTTTTATTTACTAAACTATTAAATAGAATTATGAAAACAAATTTGCAGATATTTACTATTTTATAACTAAAACTACAATGAAACGATTCTTTTCTACTACTGAGGAAGGCTTATTCTTTTTGTCATGAACTTTACTGTCCATCTCAAAGTATTAAAAATTCAGATGCAATATAACCAATCTATATCTTGGAAATATTTTGAGTTTCACTTTTGATGCTAGTTTCGAAGGGAGCTGCAAATTCTTAAGACATTTCTTCTAGGGAGCGAGGAGTGAAGTTCAATTCTCTTCCCTTTGAATCTGAAAAGTTTCAGTGACTTGCTTGTAATGAGTAGAAGCATTGTGATTCCCAAGGTTACCTTAGAAGAGGATTTGCACTTTCTTCCCCATTTGTGGAATCTCTGTTTCTTGTAGTTCAAAACTGCCTTGAAAGGATTTTAAAAATCCTGTGGCTTCCTCCTGTGGGAAGGCCAGAATTACAGAGAAACTGTGGGTAGATACATGGACTTGTCTTACTCCAAGCTTTGCAGGTGGCGGTAAAGAACTCTCCAGATAGGTGGAGCCTTAGCCATTTGCATTAACACCAGCTACTCAAGTCCTGTGTGTGGCTCCAGATACCATGGAGCAGGGACAATGCACTCATTGTATTCTGCTTAAATCACTGATCCACAGAATCCATTCATGCAATCACCATAATAAAATGCTTGTTATTTTAGGTCAGTAAGTCTGGCATGCTTAGGTATGCGACAATAACTGGAACACATGAACACTACTTTGTATATAATACTAAAGTGGTCCGAACATTATTAACGTTTTTCCAAATACTACATTTGCTGGTCTTTTTCATTTCTGCTCCTTTCTAATAATAGTCAGTACACATCAATAAGTCTCTGTGTGTGTGTGTGTGTGTGTGTGTAGGTGGTAACTTGTTTCACTTTTCTAATTGTAACTAACTTTGAAATTGATTATCCTACCAAATGACTGAAGCACATGCCAGAGCTGTATCTTAACCTTGCCAGAAAGGGGAAAGTCTTCCAAGACAGGCAATTCAAACATTTCTCTCTGGGAGACATTTCACTTGGAGAAATCGGAAGTAGAAGGTTCTGGTCAAGAATTATTAGACTCTTCGTAAAGCTGGTTTATTCTGCTGTCGAATGCCTGGTGTAGTGCCAGGATACTTAGGGTTAATCAAGCAGGTAGTCCAGTTTCTCTGTAAGGCTGCTTAATTTTATTACCACTTGACCATGCCAGTGCTGCAGGATTTTATCAGGGATACTAAAGGGGTCTTGGGAGGGGAAATAAATCGTAGCATACAGAAAATACTGCCCCAGTCCAAGATGGGAGCACTGTTTTTTCTCCTATTCCCTTTTTGACCAAGACAGCTCAATAAAAACATGTCTTATCCTGGAAAATATTCATATAGAATTTTGTGCTGAGAGCATTAGCTGGGGTTGTTACCTCCTTAGTCATTTCTTACATTTTCATATAAGATGAAATTTTGATTTGGAAATCAATTTATACAATATACAGACCATCAAGATTACTTGCAATATGTATACTCATTAAAATTTCTTTTTACTAGTTTCCTAAATTAGGGAAGATTGTCTAAGTAGAAACCTAAGGCCATTCAGTTCAGTGTATATATTCATATATCACAATTATTATTTGAATACTTCATTTTAATGCCTTATTCCTCTATATTTAGTGATCTTTCTCCATCTCTCTTTCTCATATATGATATGTATGTATTTTTAATAGCAAGTTTTGGTTAATTATTAACATAAAATCCCACTAATTGTATGATGAAAAAATCTAGGGCATACATAATTTCTCAAGTTCTACATTGCATACTTTGTCTTTAAAATATAATTTCCATCATTTTGTAATATCAAGACACTACCCTTGTTTTGCTCACAAACCTAGAAACCAAAATAATTGATCCATATAAATATGTCATTGCTTTAATAGAGGAATTGGCTATTAGAAAAATAAAATAGCTTTATTTTTCTTATTATAAGATAATTTTTTTACTTTTATGAGTAATTTTATTTTTTTTTTAATTAAGTTTATGGTAAAATTTAGATATACATCATGGTCACATTCATCATAGAGAATTTGTACCCGTACATGATATGTCTTGATTCCTCTTTTTTTCCCATTCCCTTCCCTCCCTCCAACACCTCTTCTCCTCATTTATTTCATTTTTTTTTATTTTTATTTTTTGTGGGTACCGGGGGGTCGACCTCAGGACCTCGCGTGCCAGCAGGCGCCCGTGCCGCTGAGCAATATCACCAGCCCCTTTTTCGTATGTGGGTTCCGGAAGTCGAACTCGGGCCCTCGCACTTGCCAGGCAGGCGCTTAAGCCGCTGAGCCATCTCACCGGCCTATCTTCCCCTCATTTATAAAAGCTTTGCTTCCATTTTATTCTTCTTATTTTTTTCTTCTCCCTTCCTTCCTTTCCCCCTCCCCCTTCCCTAGTTCCCCTTCCCATTTGAACAATTTCTTCCCATTTCACAATATCTATTATATATTTTGGTCCTTATTTACACTTTCAGTTTCTCACATCAGAGAAACAATGCTCTATTTAAACATGTGTGTCCAATTTATTTCACTTAAGAGTATGGTCTCAAGGTGCGTCCATTTACCTAGAAATGTCTCAAGTGTATCCTTCTTTATGGCTAAATAGTACTCCTGTTTCTAAAAAAAATCACATCTTCTTTATCCATTCATTGGTTTATGAGTAATTTTAGTGTTGAGCCTGTAGAAATAGTTATCTAAAAATTTAAATAATGGTATTTATTTTAGGTGGTTTTTCATTAATTATTATTTTAGTTACACATATTTACGAGGTACAGTGTGATTCAATACTTAATGTATAATATGTAGTGATCAACCCATGGTAGTTAACATTTCTGTCTCCTGAAAAAAATAAATTTTTTATTTAATAATAATTGTGTATATTTGTGAGTTATAATGTGATAGTTCAATGATATATATAGTATTTCTCATCAAAGCAGGGTAATTAGTGTTTCAGTCTCCTTACCATTGTTTTGTGTTTAAAAGCTTCGAGCTGCTTGTTTGTAGTTATTCGTAAAATATACAATGGGCTATTGTGCACAGTGTGCCCCTGCTGAACTGTAGGACGCTAGAACTTCATCTCTGTACCTGTGTTTCGGTACCTGTTACCCAGCCACTTACTCCAGCCCACCCCTTCCCACCTCCAGTAATCAGTCTCCTGGAAAAACTTTTGATGAGAGTGTCCTTGTTGTACCTTTTAAGAAAGATGTGCTTAAGTGTTTGTTTCAAAGAGTTGAAAATTGACCCCCATCGTCTTTGAAGGGAAACTTGGACAATCTGTTCAGCACAGTGTGGGGAGTGCTGAGGGGCAGTTAAGAGGATAACAAGCCTCGATGGAGATGCTCATCAGGAAAGTTCTGTACTTAACTCAAGTGCACCAGCAGCACTAATTTACATTCTAAATTTTATTAGTCAAAGTCGTGTTTATTTTTTAGTATTCTGTTATCTCCTTATTAATTTTTTAACTTTGAGAGTCATTTGAAATTTGTGCATTTATAATTTAATCAGTCACAAATACCTGAACCTTTCCTTCGTTGAGTAGAGTTGTCGTGCATGATCGAAAGATTGTTTGGGTACTTTATAACCCTTGCTGAAAATTAGAAAGCACTGCTTCCCAGCTACAGTTAAGGAGCCCAGAGAAAGACCAAGAAGTTAGAGTCTCCCAACATAATGAGTTGCAGCATGACTGAGTTCATTTTTAATTGTTTTCTGTGTGTACGAACTTACCAAGAGTGAAGTTAGAGAGGGTGTGGAAAATGAAGGGCCCAGGATGCAAATGGCATATATTTATTTTGCAATAGGTGTAGTTAATTGCAGCACTTGATTACTTGCAAAGGGGCGTGTTTTGTGCGTCTACAGAAGTACCTTACACAGGGCTCTGGTGTGAACAGAGTTCGAGGCTGCAAGAGGCTCAGGAGTACACATACAAAAATACCACTTACGTGGTTCTTCGTATCATCTAAATATCTAATATCTAAAATCTAAAACCACTAAGGCTCTATGAATATCCTTAGTTTTAATATGTTATCTGCAAAGAAGTTTACTACATATTTCGTTCAGCCTTAACATTTTGTTTTTAATTTTTAAAATACCAACATTAAATGTGTTCACTTTTTGAGGTTAGAACTCTGAAGGGGACTGTAAACTGCTCTGCCTGTGTTCTTTACTGCGGTTTTCCCTAGGTAAGAAGTCACTGCGCTATATGTATATAATTGCTAATATCTGCAGTTCTGGCTTCACTGTGGGATTAAAACAAAAGCCACAAGAGGAGGAGGAGGAAGAGGAAGAAAGAGAAGTAAAAAAGGAGGATCTTAGTTTAAAGAATTTGGAATATCTGCAGAAACTGTATTCTCACATCTCAAACTTCATAAGGCGCTTTAGTCATTGTTTCCTATTTCCCGATTATGAGGTTACTGTTTCTTGTACCTCTGCGTGTTTTGCATGTCTTCCAATGTTGCGCTTCTGTTGTTAGACTTTCATGGAATGTTTTTCCTACTCTTCGTTGTCTCCTTTTCATCTATCTACCTTAAATACTTTTAAATTAAATAATAAAAACAGAAATTTGTTCACAGTTTCAAACACTCACAAGTCTCATTTTTATTTTCTCAAATATATGACTGATATTTAGGATGTATTTCTTCAGTGGCACTACCAATGTCATATTTACTTAAACTCATCTAAGGCAACCTCTGCTACAGAAGGCATGTAAATGATGCAGAAAACAGTGGCAGCTATAAACGGGACGGACATATCCCATCTGTGCTGAATGTTTTCAGGATTGCAGACCTATAAATATTAGTTTAAAAAGTTTTATGCAAAAAGTTTTATCCACATTTAATAATAATAACCTAAAAGAAAGTATGAAGAAATTTTTATTATAACTGTTATTATTTATCTTAAGATTTCAAAATATGGGTAAGATACAATTATGTTTTGCTGACAACTATAGTTTTAACATAATAAACTGGAGCATAAGAGTTAAAGTTGGGTAACCCTTTCTTGTTTTAAAATATTATGAGAATGACTGTGGTTTTCTTTGTTTCCATTCATCTATAGTTATACTACATTGGTTTATATGATATTAAAGTTAGTAGAAAACATAGATTTATTTATTTATTTACTTATTTTGGTACTGGGAATTGAACTCAGGACATTCACACTGAGCTACATCTCTGGACCTTTTTATTTTTGAGACAGGATCTCACTAACTTGTTAAGTTGCCCAGGCTGGGCTCAAACTTGTAATGTTCCTGCCTCAGCCTCCCAAAGTTGTGGGGGGTTACTGGAATGCAATATAACATCCAGCTAAGAGATGTTTCATTCATTCATTCATTCATTCATTCATTCATTCATATAGCCATAATATGCTCTTGCTCAAGAAACAGTGGTTTGCCTGAGGTAGCTGGGCATATTAGGGAGTACTTAATTTTAGGGTATAATAAAAACAAACATGAAGACTAATTTTATAAAATTGCTTTACCTAGTAGATTAGCATCCAGGAATCATAACTTTGGAAGAAATAACCCTCACTGTTTTCTCTTTATGTTGCTTAAATTATTGTAACCCAAGATAAGTAGGTTGAAAATGAGACCAAGTTACTTTAAATATCACAAAATTACCTATAAAATAAAGAAGATTGGCCTCTAAACAAATGAAAGGTTTTGATGTGCTGTGTTTATGAAAGGGTCACATTTCATCCAGTCTCTGGTCTATCACAGACACTGTGCGCACTTGGTAGAAGAGAAGCTGACGCCCCTACTCTGCAGATGCGTGAGCCAGCAGCCCGCACTGGGGTTTGGTTCCCATGAGAGAATCGAGACAGTGCCATCCCTGCTCCTCCGGACCTGCGGGAGGGGCTGTGCACAGCGCAGCCTCCATGCAAAACCTTCAAGTCTCTGAGCCTAGGGTTTCCTTTAGAGGAGAGATTTTTCTCATTTACTTCATTATCATGATAGAGTTATAGGTTAGGACTGACCAAAGTATAATTAACTATATATCTAATGAAGCATTTCTTTTCACATTACTATAAGTTGTTGTGTAAATTCTAATGCAGAACCACCCTGTTGCATTGTGACCACTGTTTGTATTACCATCACTAGGAACGTGCATTAGTTCATGCATCACTTATTAAGGTATAACTTACACTGAAATCCACCACTTTTAAGCTTTCAAATGTGTATACAGTAATCTTTCCATCACCACCATCAAAATAAAGAATTTTTTTTTTTTTTCCCATCTCCGAAATTTCCTCTGGGCCTTTCTCTATTGCAGGTCCCTAAGGAGGTCTTACCTGCTTTCTTTCACTGTTGTTTAGACTTGTTCTGGAATTTCCTCAGTGAACTTGCACAGTATATAGGATAGACTTGCTCCTGCATTCTGTCAGATAATGTAGCGCTTTCGGGATCACGCCTGTTGTTGCATAGCACTGAGGGGTGTTCCGTTGTGTGGTTACCCTGGTTTGTTCATGCATTCTTCTTTTGATGGTAATTTAGGTTGTTAGCAGTTGAGACTATTATGAATCAAGCTGCTATGAAGATTTATATGTCTTTGTGTGAGCATGTGTTTTCACAATAGAGAATTGAGGACGTATTCATCAAAGCTAAAACACAAGGACATCTACATCATCTTTTCCATTACTGTATTTATCATTGGAGTATAAATTCCGAGGAAAGTTAGAAAGTGCTCTTACTGTATTGCTTATATATTTACTCTGGTTTTAGTAAAGTTCGTTTGGCATTAGTAACATCTATTACTTCTAGGAAGCGCTCATTATTCATGGTTCATTCCACAGACATTCATGTCTAAATTAAGGTTTGGGAGAATATTTTTACAGCATTGCCCTAAATGAGGGTGTCAGAATTCAGAAGTAAACTGGTGACTGTGACTCCCTCAGCAGAGAGACTAGATTTGTTAGATAAATAAAGCCATCTGTATCAATTTAAAGAGTTCTACCAAATTGATTTATGAAGTGTCTAATATTTCCATGTAATTAGCAGTGGCATTTCAAACACCACAACTGAGAGGAAATCTAACCTTCTCTGAAGAATTGCACACTCTAGGGTTGATACTTTAGGAAGTGATATTTTTCTAAGAGAGTTCTCACCAAAGAATTGCATCAGACTCCAAACAGATGGCGTGGGAGCCCTGTCTTATGACTGGCACTCCGCAGCGGTGATTCTAGAAGGCTCCATCTCTTCCCTCGCATCTGATGTTAGAGCAGATTTCCGTTTCTTAGCTCTGACAGTTTTGTGGTGAATCTCTTGTGGCTGTTCCAAAAAAAAGTTCTACTTTCTCTTTTTTCCTGTCCTTCAAAGTTAAACTCTGGTCGTTAAGCTCAAAGTATGTCTTCTTGTTGGGACTCGAAGGAGCCGTTTTTTCTAGTAGATGGTAGAAGGCTTATTTCAGACAATAATATCTCTTTTTGCCTGATTGAAAATTTTATTTCTTAGTAAAGGTGCTTATATCTACATATGCATACTCACCTAAAATAAGTAAAAATATAATATCTATATCTAATATTAGTAGAATTTTCTCTTTGTCATTGTAATCCACAAGATTTGTGTCTCATATAATTGCCTTACTTGTGGAAATCTTGGAGATGGATTTATTATGAAAATCCACAAAGGCTGTTAATATGCCATTCTTGCTTCTGTTTTATCCTTGCAGCTTAGATTTCTGATCTTTTCTACTTTGTGCTGTGTTCTTGTACTGAATGCAGATGAGCCACTCCACTATTTTATGTAATGGGGGATAGACATGCTTAGATAATTAATCTAGAGAATATTTATATTCCATGACCCATTGCATGGCAATTAAAAATTAATACTTAAGCCTGGCTATCTTTTCTGATGATATTACCTCCTCAGAAATGTATTGGATATTGTACTAGATGGTAGGTTTATTCAGTTAAAGTATTAACGATCTATGTGGAACAGTTTCATGAGAAGGGTGTTAGATAAATTGGGCATACCCTGAAAGTTGTTAGAAAGTTTTAAGACTATACAGCATCCACATTAAAAAGTAAACTTCCCCTCTCCTATATGTAAAGCAGTACATGTCAGCTAGTCATGTTAATGTTGTAGATAAGTTTTGTTGCTATAGTACTAATATTTTATTACCCCGGTTACTAAAACTTTGCTCATGAGTTTTTGTATTTTAATATTATATTACATGCTATTAAAATTATGTTTGGATAATTATTATTATAATGTCTCTGAAATAAAAGAAACCATTAGCCATACTTAAATGAATCATAAGATAACTTACCACCACAGGTAACTTTTTCCAAACTTATCTAACTCATTGGTTTAGTAATATGATTTTTTTGATCCACTTGCACATGAAAATGATGCCATTGTTTCTCCTTGCCCAAATAATTGAACTAAGTTCTAGTTCTAGGTTGGAGTAAGAAACTTCAAAACACAAGGGAAAATATCAAAACTTAGGTTATCACTTGTCAATCTTATCTGAAGATGTACTGTTTATACACTAAGGCAGGAGGGCTTGTGAATTATTACAGGTGTTGACAATTAAATTTTCATATTCTGTCAAACTGACTAATTGAAATTTGATTTAAGAAAGTTTTTGCCAATGTCTTTAAAAAACAAGTTGCCAATGTGTTTCTAGTTTATGATATTGCACACACATTTTCACATGCACACAAATATGCTCTTCTATGAAAAGCAACTATAATGAGAACATGTAACTGGGAGGTTTAACTAAAGACGCATGGGGTATGTAAGCATATCTAGAAACTAGTACCCTAGATTAAATATGGAATATTCAGTGCTAGACTAACAATATCCTAGCCAGACTATTACATTTACTTTAGGTAAGCAGAAAGAACCCATGTGAATTAAGTAGTTTATTACAGGTTAACCAGACCATCAACAAAGGGAGAAATATGTCATCATACATACAGATGATATTTTCAGATATTTTCATTGAAATATACTGTACAAAAAAGTTAAATATTAGCCTTGAGTCTTATCCTAAGTTTGCCCTGCTAAAATTCAATATTCTTTTAAGTATGGTTTGTACAGCACTTTAAAAAAATAAAATATACATTGCATTTTTTTATTTTTTTATTTTTATTTTTTGTGGGTACCAGGGGTTCGACCTCAGGACCTCGCGCGCCAGCAGGCGCCCATGCCGCTGAGCAATATCACTGGCCCCTTTTCCGTATGTGGGATCCGGGAGTCGAACTCGGGCCCCCGCGCTTGCAAGGCAGGCGCTTACGCCGCTGAGCCATCTCACCGGCCCATACATTGCATTTTGAAAGAAAATACTCACTTTTCTTCTCTATTATTCTTAATTCTTCTGATACCAGAATGTGTGGCTTCTCCCCCCCTCCCCAGTTATCCAGCAGCAGCTGGTTGTCCTACGGTTTAGATAGTTCTAACCCAGCCCAGCACTGCGGAGTGCCCCTCCCATTGCTGCATGCATTGTGTCCCCATGTTACCTGTAATTTCTCTCTGACTTGACCACACATTTTCACAACTACCTTCTCAGTTTCCATATTTTGCTCCAGTGGCTCATGGAAATCAGGTAAACACTTTACTTACTAGATTACCGTTACAGTTTGTGTGCAGGTGTCCCCCCAGAGCCTCAGGAGCTCATAGATTTTCTCTTCGGAGATGGCTGAATCTGGAGTGTGTGGCTGATTTGTAGTGCAGTGCTAGGATTCAGGGTGCTGGGACTAAGGGTGGGTGATTGCTGATCAGTCCACTGATTGAATTGCCACCTCCCTAATCCTGGTAGATTGGATACAGTATAAGAGACAGAAAGAGGCTTGTCTTGCTCTCTCTTGTTGCTTTTGCTGTCTTCTGCCCACCATGAATTTTTCTCTTCTGTGAAGCCACCCCTGCCTTGGAGCCAGCCGATTATGGATTGAAACCTCTACAAACTGTGAGCCAAATAAACCTTACCTCCTTTAACTTGGGATGTTGAGTATTTTGTCCTAGCAATGAGAAAAGTAACTGAGACAATTACCGTGCTTGCTATAAAAAGATGTAACTCGGGATCAGCTGGAGAACATGCAGAGCAAGATACTGGGAGAGGCACGTGACTTCTCCACTCCTGCCTCCCTCCCAACCCCTCCGTGTATTTCACTCCTGGAAGTTCTTCACATCTCATCCTTTGGGGTTTTTATGGAGGCTTCGTCACACCAACATGGTTTATAGATCTTTGGCCATTGATCATTAAATCAGTATTAAGCTCCTTTCCTCTGTCCCTCCCTGCAGGATGAAAGAATGGCTGTCAGAGTTGCAGTCTTCTAATCACAACCTTCTAATCCTCTGGCAGCCAGCCTTCCTCCTTAGGGACTTTCGAGATCACATCAGTAAGTCAGGTATGGGGAAGAGGACTTGTTACGAACGTGAGAGTGGCTCCTTTCCCCTTCATTTCCCTGATCACTTAAAAATTTGTAAGGGTTTTAGGAGCTTTTTGCTGGAAAACAATAACAGGGACAAAGATGCGTGTGTTTGTGGGCATGTGCATGCCTATGCATCATGTGCACACATATTTTTAACACATTTTACACACTTTCTTTCATATTTTACTTTTTAGTTAATTTTAAATACTGAATACAATTGACACTAAAAATAAAGATTGCATTTCCTTATGATTTTGTGAACTTTATGTTGACAGTGTTCCTTGAACACATTCTCCTTATAGAAACTACTGCAGTCCGTCTTTGAACCTTCCGGAGATCTGAGAAGCTAGTGTGGAGTGGCTCTTTCTGTTCAGATAGGAAAATGTGAGCATCAGTAAGGGAACTTCAGTGCGTTATAGCATCTCAAATAATCTGATGATAGAAGCGTAGAGCTCTATGCATAAAAATATTTGCTAAAATTAAATCTTATTTTTATCAAGACGTTAGATAGAATTCTCTAGAAAAAATAAGAGAAACATGTTAAGCAAGTAAGAGGGATATAGGGAGTGAAAGCTGAACTATTACAACTCTGGGGTGGGGATATCTTGGTATCTTCAGCAAGAAAAAAATTCTGAGAAAATACAGAGCTTGAGGGCCTTAATAGAAATTCAAAAATGCTGAGGAAACATGATTCATTCACCATGCCTTCACCTAGTTTTGATCCTTACGCTAAAAGAAAAAATTATAATTGGCAAAACCAACACTAACCTGATAAATGTCGAAGTTAAAATATTATCATTAGTTCTTATCTGTGATAATGTTATTGAATTTTTAGGTTTTCTAACCTTAACAATTACATATTAAATAGAGATACAGATTTTTAAAAACGCAGATATGTAGAACAGTTTTTAACATGAAAAAAGATAATATAGCTATACATAAAGTAAAATAAAAGCAATAATAATATAATACTCACAGAAATAGGAAAACATTAGTATCTTTTAAATTCCCTTTGTAGAATCCTAAAAGTTAGGAAGAGGGTTCTAGTAAATAGGTAATAATATTAAATTTGAGAAATAGTGGTTGGAAAAAAAATTCAAAATTGAAAATTGATGTTCCAAGACAAAGAAATGTAGATCACCATTAGAATAGTGTTTTCAGAAGAACCGAGTGATATTTCTAGTCTCTTTTGGTGGGAAATTCATATATGCATGATTAAAATTAAATAGCAGCCAGCATGATGGTACACACCTGTAATCTCTGCACTCTGGGAGGCTGAGACAGAGGGATTGCAAATTTGAACCCTGCAGCTTACCAAGAACCTGTCTTAAAATAAAAAATGAAAAGGACAGAGACTGTAGCTCAGTGCAAAGGCCCTGGGTTCAGTCCTCTGTAACACCAAAACAAATAAATAAATAAAGTAAATTATAGTTTATTAGATTTATGAAGCAGGCAATATTGGAAAATTTTGAAAAACTTAAAGCTGTTAAAGTGATTTACTTCTGAATTTTAGGTATTGATTGAAAAACATTAAATTTAATGCTTTGTTTTATAAAAATGAGTTTGCATTTTACTCTTAACTTTTTTTTTTTTTTCTTTTTGTCGGTACCGGGGGTCAACCTCAGGACCTTGCGCACCAGCAGGCACCCGTGCCGCTGAGCGATATCACTGGCCCTTTTTTTGTATGTGGGTTCCAGGAGTTGAACTCGGGCCCTCGCGCTTGCCAGGCAGGTGCTTACACCGCTGAGCCATCTCACCGGCCCCTCTCTTATTTTAATGGCTGTTGTTCTGGCTGTTTTGCATCAAGACAAATAGAAAGTCATTATTCTGAATTATTTCTACCAACTACATATCCCAGGTTTCTCTTTTTTGTATTATTGGTACTCATGAGAATCATGATAAATACTTTTAATATACTTTAATGGGTTACTGTTTCAAGAACTTTTGTATTGCCACAATACAGGCAGTTTTTGCATTACATTAAATTAAATTCCAGGATTACAATGAAATAGAATGATGGAAAAATAAAAGCTCAAAGCAGCAATTCTTTAGAGCCCAGAGAAATTAGATTCTTTGATTAACAATTCAAGAAGATGATAAACAGAATTTGGATAACTAAACAAAGTCATTTGGTTTATAATATCACCATCAAAGATTAATGATCTCTCATTTAGAAAGAATGATAAGTCTATAAATTATTTTATGTTGATAAATTGCTTTCATAATATGTTTTTCCTTCAACATGTATCTATAGCAAGCCATTTTAATTTTTAAATTTATAACTTTAAATAGGGTCCAGTATGGAAAAATTACAATATTTTATGGTTTTCTAAAAATTCATTTAAATAAATTTTTAAAATTTATTTCAGCTGTTTTACTGATGCTTGGCAATAGAAAATAATATTAAAAACACTGAAAAATATTTTTTACAAGTGAATGTTGTAGGGTGGTGTTATTGAATTATTTTGTTTTCACTTTGGGACTCTTTTCTGGTGAATCACTATTGTAAGTTAATACTCATTCATTGCAGTAATACTCAAGCAGGTACACAGACCTCAGGAGCCATAGGAAATGATGAATGGATAGAGTAGAAAGTAAGGATTGTAAATTCTAATAATAATTTTAGGAGAAAAGTATTACAATTGACCAAAGTAATTTATTCATTGACATTGTATACATGCACAACATACGTATTTTATTATATTGGGATAAGGATGTTCAGCAAATTATTTTGGTTGAGATGTATGATCACAAACCTTCAGAAAACAGCGAGCACCTTGAACATGCCAGTAACTGCATAGATGGTAAAGCAGGAATGGTATCATTTTAATAGAACAATGGAATACATCGTGAACAAATCCTGTTCTTGCTTTGTTTTTGAGCCATGTATTTTACAGAGTAAATTCCTTGCATATCTGTTATTTTAAGAAAAGTGATTCACGTTTTCAGATTTTTTACAATTACAACCTTACTCCAATTTCATTCATATTGTAAATTAGTGACTGAAAATTTGACATAATGCTGCAATATGTTTTAAGAAAGCACTAATGTGTTTCATTTGATGGTTGTTGCTATATTACATTAGAGGTAAATTTCTTTAATCTCTAGGAAACCCAAGAAATACTCCGGTGAAATTGTACTTATTGAGGCATTTTCAAAAGAGGAGTCACAAAAATAATTATTTTTCAATAAAACCTTCTTTCCAAATAAGGTATTTGTGACTCAAATTTTCTCAGTTATACAAGAAACAAAAAATTGGATAATGTCAATTCAGTATGGAAAGTGAAAGCTGAAAAGCAAAGTTGTCTTTATGATGAGTTTAGATGCTTCAGAAAGCATCCATGCCAAAGGCCAGCAGTGACTGAGGCCGTTGAACCTGGAGCCTGCCGTGTTTCTCTCTACCAGGCCTCACTGCTTGGTAATGAAGCCACATGATGTATAAACACATGCCAGCCCTTTTTGAGCAATACAGAAGTTGCTTGGGAAGATACAGTATTAGTTGACAATCTGGCACGTATTGCAGTAAACTCATTTTTATAGGTCTGTCTTACATATGGATTTGTAAATAATTGTACAAATAAATTCTATCTGTATTTAGACCTTTTGAGTTTATCACGAAATTTTAAATACTTTTGTCTAAGGTGTTGCATTTTTTTCTTTCCCACATTCCAAACTAAGCATCTCCAATATTTCCAAGTCTACACAAGCCTGCCATTTGTCCAAGCTTTTAAAGGTTTAATGTCTTTATTTTAGTTTAGTTTTTATGATGGCTTCGTGCTAATTCCATTTGGTTTTCTGGGAGCTATCAACCTTTTTTGTCTTTTGCTACCATATGTCCTAGCCAAATAATGCAAAAGCAACAAAAT
The DNA here is from genome assembly GCA_028451465.1 of Erethizon dorsatum. NCBI lineage: Eukaryota > Metazoa > Chordata > Mammalia > Rodentia > Erethizontidae > Erethizon > Erethizon dorsatum. The sequence continues at coordinate 55,982,326 of CM051830.1, read as the reverse complement.
CTGAATAAACTGACTTTAGCCATCAATCAAATTTTGAATTGTAAGAGAAAAATTGATACTCTGCACACGTTATGCAAAGACATCATTGACAAGAATCCAGAAGTTTTTGAGGTTTGGTTTCTGTTGGAGTTAGAAATTAGATTATGAAATAACCCAAAGAGGATAATCATGAATTTCATCAAGATAAAAAGAATAACAGCAAAAATTCTAGTGAACTACTAGAAATGAAAATAAAGTAACATAAACAATATCTTAATTGTATGTATAAACTTCATCGTTTTGGGGGTTATAATGTACAAATAAATTTCCCAGAATCTATTAACCTATTACAGATAATAGAATATCTTAACTTGTGTTTATAGAAAAAGTGGAACACAGAAGTATAAACATATTCTCTAGATTTGCCATTTTGTTTCAGATAGATTTGCTAACTCAGAGATCTACAGGATTTGGCAAATGTGAGGATATTTGAATACGAAAAATTGCCATTGCAATTGGCTGAATGCTTTCACTTTATGAAGAGAAAATTTTTAATCCCAGTGAACAGTCTGCTTCTAAGGTAAAATCCTTTGAATGGTGCAAGAACTTTACTAGTGCCTGATACAGCACATGAAAATAAATTTCTTCTACTATGTACGGATACTATGTCTATTTTGCAAATATCAGCTGCTTTTCTCACGCTCCTCCGCCAAAAGGAAGATCGTCTTGCTATTTTCCGTTTGTCCAGTTGAAAATATTTCTTTCCCTTACCAGGATTCTAGTTTTGTTTCTATGCTATCAGTAGGACATTCTTATCTCACTAAAATGACTCTCGAAAGCATTATACGATGTGTTATGCAAATCCATTGTAGAATTCTGCTTGTTTGCATCCACATTTTAACCTTGAAATGTAAGTGCCATCCATATATCAATATATTTAGGGTGACATCATATTGGTGACATTAACAGTACGAATGTGCATTTTGGTTGGCGAGATAGCTGCTGTTAAGTCATGACTCATTACCCTGTCAGAAATATTCTATTTCAGTAGGTTAAAAACCTCATACCTTCTCTATATGCACTGCAAATCATAAATTCTTCCACGCTATTATCCATGGCCATGGATAAGTTGTACAAAGTGGACTCTTCCTCTTCAAGTGTTAGTAAGGTGTATGTTTTTCAAATTATTTTAAAGTAGTTGGTAATATTTAGGTAAAGTATATATTTTGCTATATTCTTCTTCCCCTCATTTCTTTTACATAAAACATAAAGAACCCTTCAGTTCTCTTTTCATTGAAAAAATACTTTGAATTTCTTTATAAATCTCAAAAGTCAATGAAATAGTATGTGATGTAACAGTTGTCATTTTGAAAGAGTAGGTTTGCAAAAAAGGATTAGCTTTTATATTGAAATTATTTTATTCATAAATTCAAGCATAGGAATGCTATAAATATGATTAAGCATAGTCAGACAACATAAGAATATGGTCACTGTGATGAGTATAACCACTTTTCTAAATTAGACTTTAAAATAAGCACTGGCACATAGGCTTCATTACCTTGAAAGAACAAGATAATAGTAAAGTCTACTAATTTCATAGACACAGACTCTAAGAATTTGGACAGTAATATCAGTAAGTGTAAAAAGAGTCTTATAGAACACAAATATATGTGTGACCACCTAAACTTATGCAGTGGACAGCCATTAATTTTAAGCAAAAATGAATTTAAATTTATATTCAAATTTATGGAAATATCAGATCATTCATTGTACCTATACCCATTTCCTTTGCAAATAATCAATTCTATCTTTATTTGAAGTGACAGTACATTCATATGTCATATTTATGTATAACACAAGGACATGACTAAAAATAAAAATATACATATATGTAGACAGACATAACCTTTCAGTAAAGTAAGTCAGTATACCAATCAGATTTACTAAAGAAATAACAAACTTTTGTCACGGTAAAACACAATATGGCTCTTTCTCTACCACTATGTTAATTTTATATATTTTGTTTTGTAGGAATTTTACCTCTGATCCTGTGCACTAATGCATTTTGAGTATACTTAAGCCTTTATAACAACATGTAATGAGTGAAAACTTCAAACACAGTTTAGAAATAGTTTCATGGAAATCATATATGTGTCAATTAACAGTATAAGTCAACAAGTGGCATTAAATAGTGGGGTATATTTGTGTGATGTGCTCAGCAGGTCATGGAGTATTATAATTTAAGAGTAGATTTTTATTAATCAAAGATATGTGTATATTATAAGCCCTAAATAAATTACAGAAAAATAATTTTGGTTGGCCCAATCAGCCAACCATACTAGACTAAAAACAAATATTCAAGTAATCTAGATAAAAGAAGAAAAAGTAAAGGAACAAGTAACAGATGGGACAATATAAAATAGATAATATTAAAGATTTAAATCTAAACATATTAATATTTATGTTAAATGTAAATTGTTTAAAGGCCCCAATTAAAAGACAGAGTCAAACAGAGGGGAAACTGAATCCAGGCTACACCTCTCCCCCTGACACACTTAGATCTGTAGCATCTTCAATCAGAGCACAAGAGCCATGTCTTTCAAGATTTCTGGGGCCATCAGCCTCCAAATTGCTGGAAAGTAACAGAGCCACTAAAAACTGAGCCTTGGAAGTCTTTAGTTCCTAATAAGGATAACTACCACCACAATAGGAGTAACCACAGAGGGCGTGTCCCACTTACTCTGCTCTCTGTATCAAACCTGCCTGAGCTAATAAAGTAGCCGCATGTTTAGAAGACTGGCAGAGACAGTGCGCTTTATGACTCCAGAATGGTGCACTTGGAGCTCAGATCCACAAATAGCAATGAAAAACAATGCAGTGAGATTACACTGTGGAGTCCAGTTGAAAGTGAACTCAACAATAGACAACAAAACAACAGCCCAAGTCACACTAGCTACACATGGAACTTTTTCCAAAATAGGTTATATATTAGGACACAAAGCAAGTCTTAACAAATTTAAAAAGAGGAAATACTCTCTTGAATCTGATTGGATCATAGAATGAAACTAGAATAAATAGCAAAAGAATTTGCTTAAATTGTACAAACGTGGAGATTGAACAAGATACTGTTGAACTAGAGTTGTTTAGGCAAAGTCAGAAGGGAAAATTTAAAAAATCTTTGAATCAAATGGAAATAGAAACACAACATACCCAAATATGTAGTATATAGTAAAAGCAGTCTTAAGAAATTTTATAATAATGAGGACCTACATCAAAAAATAGATTTCAAATAAATAATCATGGATCTCAAGACATTAGAAAATCAAGAACAAACGCAACCCAATATCAGTAAAAGGAAGGTATAAAGATCAGAACAGAAATAAATGAAATAGAGTTTAAAAGAACAATGGAAAGCGTCAGTGAAATTAGGGGCTGGTTCTTCAAAAACAAAACAAAATTAACAAACATTTAGCTGAACAAAAGGAAAAGAGAGTAGACCCAATGAGTAAAATCAAATGCCAGAAACAAAGGAAGAGAATCAATAAAGAGATGATAACCTATAGAATGGAAGAAAAATTTTGGCAGTCATGGAACTGATAGAGGATTAACATCCAGAATATGTGAAGAGTTCAAAAATAACAACAACAACAACAAAAACTTCCCAAATGATAAGATTAATAGATGGGCAATGATCTGAATAGACACTTCATAAAAGGAAGCAAAGAGGGCCAATAAATATATAAAAGTGCTTTGTATATTTAGCCATCATCGAAATGCAAATCCTAACTATATTGAGATTTCAGAATGGCTATTACTAAAAAAATGCTGACTGAGTAGTGGAGAAAGAAGAGCGTTGTACATTGCTGGTGGGGATGTATATTAGTATATCCCCTGTGGAAAACAGAATAAGTTTCTCGAAAAACTAAAAATTGAACTGCAATATGATCCAGCTCTGCCACTCATTGTTATTTATCCATAAGAAAGGAAGTCAGCGTACGAAAGAGATATTGTATACCCGTGTTTATCGTGCTCTTATTCACAACAGTCGAGACCCAAAATCAGCCGAGGTGCCATCAACAGGTGAATACGCACAGGCGCACACATGTGCACACACACGTGCACACGTGTGCGCACATGGGCCCTAGAATACAGAGCCTGCCTTACAGAAGAATGAAATCCTGTTATTTGTAGGAGAATGAGTGGAACTGAGAGGCATGTTATGAAAAACAAGCCAAACACAGAGAAACACCACATGTATTCTCTTCTATGTAGAAATTTTACAGAATGAAAGTAGAAGGGGAATTTGGAGGCATTCAGCAAGAATGGGGCGGAGGGTGAGAGCAGCAGATGGGGTGTGGACACAAGCAGAGTACTAAATATGCAAGTATGGAGACCCAGTGGAACTCATCAGTTTGTATAATTAATACATGTTAACTATATTAATTAAAAAAGGAAAATGTACAGATGCACAATGGAAAACTCCAGTTATAAAAAAAGCATGAAGCCATGTCACTTACAGCAACGTAGACCTGGAGATCATTGTGTTAAGTGAAATAAACCAGGCACAGAAATACAGTGCTGTACGTTCTCATGCATCTGTGGAAACAAAACATTCATTTCGTAGCTGTTGAGAGAACAATGGTGGTGATGAGAGAGTGGGGAGAGGAGAAGGAAGGGAGGTGGGGGTTTGATTAGTGGAAACCAAGCTACAGTTAGACGGAAGCAAAAAGTCGTGGTGTGCCATCTCACAAATGGGTGATCTTGGGTCACCATAACATAGTGCACATTTAACAAGCTAGTAGAATAGGATTTTAAAAGTTTTACCATAAAGAAATGTCAGTTGTCTGAAGAAGTAAATTTAATTTGATTTAAATATTGTGTAGTATAGACATGACAGGATAGTCCATTAGTATGCACGATTTTTATGTCTCTCAAACAAAAGTCAAAAAAAGAAAGGGTGACATTAGAAAGTTGGTTTTGTTTGTAATACCGGGAATTAAAACCAGGGCCTTCACACTAAGCTGTATCACCAGCCCTTTTTAGTTTTAGGGTCTCACTCAGTCGCCCAGGCAGGCTGGGCTTGAACTTGCAATCCTCCTCACTCAATCTCCCAAAGTCCTGGGATTATAATTATGCACCACCATGCTCACATTAGAAAGTATTCTGAACCGAGTCAATAGCAACATACGATACCAAAATGGTAGCGGTGCCACTAAATCATTATGCAGCTGGAAATTTACGGCATTGAACGCTTACATTAAAAACGAAGAAATGTTAAATCAGTGAGTTTATCTTTCTCCTTAAAAATAGTGAAAGAAGAGCAAATTAAACCAAAATAAAGAGAAAAAAGTAAATAAAGTTCAAAGAACTTTAGTGAAGTATAAAACAAAACAACAGAAAATTTTAAAATATGTTTCTTTGAGAAAATCAATCTAATTGGTAAAACTAGCAAGATCAAGCAAAAAAAGAAATCAGTATCAGGAATTAAAGAGGTTATATCACGATAGAGTTAACAAATATTAAAAGGGAAAGAATTTGTGCAGAATTTTATGTCACTAAACACTCTAGCTTAGGTGAAATGGTAAAAGATACAAACTACCCAAGTTTGGAGAGGAAAAAATATTTCTATGATGAACATTTTCTTGATCACAGAACCTGAAGAATACAAGACATGTATAGATAAAAAACATTCGATAGTCTCAATAGCTGCTGAAAAGGCTTTTGATGAATTCATTAATTCTAATGAAAACAATCTCAGTAAACTTTGGAAAAGAGGAAAACTTTAGATTTATTAAAGGGGATTAACAGGAAGCCTGGAGGCAGTGCAGTAATCCCGTTATGCAAGTGTAGGAACAAGGTAGCATGTCTGTTCCCCTCGCTTCTCTGTTCAGCATGCTGGGAATGGGAAGTTGCAGCCCATGCAGCAGGGAAGGAATACTGAGTTTAAAAGAAATGTAACTGGCTCTATTTTCAGACATTATTAGCTGTGTACAGAAAACATTTTACTATCTTAAGTGTATTCCACACATGTTGTATATCTTATGCATATACAAAAATACTTGGGTTAATAAATTAAAATGAATAATTGGGAGATTTTAAAAATCAACTAAAACTCATGCATGAGCTTAGCAAGACTACAAGATACACAATAGTATATAAAAGCTATTTTCTATATTCTTAGAAAAGAAATGAGTTGTTTAAATAGGAAGCCATAAAATTTATACTCAGATCACAAAAGGCAGAACCATAAGGCTAAGTCTGGCCAAAAATAATGAAAGAGCTACACAGTGAAAATTACAAACCATTGCTGAATGAAAATAAAGCAAAATCTAAATCAAGAAATATACAGATTTGGTATATTGTTTGCTAGGAAAACTCAGTATTTTTAACATATCAGTTGTCCACAAATTGATCCATGTATTCTACACCATTCCCAGCAAAAATCCTGGAAATTTTTTGTTTATGAAAATGACAAGTTGACTGAAATTTATGTGGTGAGACAAAGGACCTACAGAAGTCAAAGCCTACTTAACAACAACAAATTTAGAGAATAAAGGCTATCTGATTTCAGACATATGAATTACTATATTAAGATAGCAAGGTATTGGTGTAAAAAGTAAACAAATGCATCATATTTGCAGTGCAGTGCCAAGCACAGCCAAATCTCTGTTTTATGAATTTAGTTTAGGGTTCCAAAAAAAACAGCTGAACTCTGAGTCATGTGTGTTAAAATCACATGCTATGAAACTCTCTGAACTTTTATTCCAGGTCAACTTGAGCCAGTCACCAAAGTGTTTGGTTCCTCAGTTTCCCTACCTACAAAATGGGACTAGTAATAGTACCAATTTCATACAGAGATTGAAAATAGAAAATAAGAATATGTAAAGTATTTGGAAAAGTGTTTCATACATAGGATTTTTTAAGTGTTAACTATTATTTGATCACTATTACTATTTTTTTCTAATTCCTTCTTTTTATTATTCGAGAAGGGAGCCAGAATCTCCCAGAATGCTAACTAAATTCTGGTTGACAGAAAATTATGTAGACAAGAGAAGAATCAATTACTAATTTAATTTTAAAATTTCTTTACTTCTTTATCATTGTTAAAACACTTTTCTATCATTCATTTTCTTATAAGTAATACAGAATGAAAGAACGTTAAATTCATTAAAATGGTTATGACCCAATGATTGTTCCTATAATATACTTTGTTAGGCTGCTGAGTTATAATTTTTTGGCTACATGTGGATAATTTTCTAATGTTACTAGTCAGTTACATGTAAATTTCATCTAAAATTGAACACAATTTTTTTTTATTTTAAAGAGAAGAAAAAAAACAAAAAAGAACAAATTTTCAAAACAACATAATAGGAGGGTAACAATGGTTAATGCATTACGTATTATTATCTTTAAGTTAGTTATTCAGGATACCAGATATTAGCATTCAGTTGTCCAAACATTATTGGCACAAACCTTACTCTTCAATGAACTAAGTAAAATTGGTAGTGTATCTACCTTAACCATCATATATATATATATATATATATATATATAATTTTTGTTTTCCTTTCCCTTCTTTCTTTTCCCTATTCCCCTATTATAGTCTCTCTTTCCTTTTGACCAGTTTCTTTTTGATTTACCATATCTATTGTACATTTTGGATCTTATTTACTCTTTCAGTCTCATACTAGAGAGACAATATGATGCTTACACATGTGCGTCCGGTTTATTTCACTTATGAGTATTTTCTCGAGTTGCATCCATTTACCTATAAAAGTCTCCAGTTTATCCTCCTTTATGGCTGAATAGTACTCCACTGTATAAAAATACCACATCTTTCTTATCCATTCCTCAGTTGATGGGCATTTGGGTTGTTTCCAAGATCTGGCTATTACAAATTGTGCTGCTATAAACACAGTTTTTTCATGAGAAAAAACCAAAACGTTATTGGACTTGCTACACCGTCTTACATTTTATGTTGCTTTTGTTCTGAATGACACGAAGCAGAAGGGTGAAGCACTGTGACGCCTTGAAGTTCACCACCTCTGCCCTCTCCTGCTGCTCCCCTTCTGTTACAGAAAGTAGGACTCTGCTTTACAGGGCAAGCTCAATGGCCCAATCGACTGCCCTGCAAATCCCTCACAACTTCACTTCCACACCTATACCTGCTATAAACCACAAGTGTAAAGGACAGTGGTCCCAACAATTCGTATCAAGCCCTGCTTCCCTCCACTCCAGCTGCCCTCCTAATTCTGTAAGGACACCTCAAATCCAGCCTTCATCAACTTCCGCACATCCCTGACTTCTGCATATCATCCAGTCTTGTTTTAACCCACCTGGAGGTGAGCAGATACCGTCAGGGAGTGTAACAGAGGTTAGGGTGGTCCCTTAGGAGTGGTTAATCAGCTGACAGGTGTGTAAACCTCACGGGTCTGCGTCTCAGCTTTGACATTCTCTAGCTGTCAAACTGCTCCGCTATTACTGGGTACACACGATGCTTTATGACCCTGGGCGGGCAACTCCTTATTACTGTGCCTCGTGTTGGCACCTCATCATAAGATGTTTAAAGAATAAAGTTACTTTGAAGACAGTTTTTCTCTCTGACACTGCTGAACTTTCAAGACAAAGACATAGCTACAGGTGCATGCCTGTAGTCCCAGGTATTCAGGAAACCGAGGCGAGAAAATCGTAAGTTTGAACTCATCCTTTTTAACATGGCAAAATCCTGTTCTAAAAACCAGACAAAGACACAATGAGCTAATTTGTGTTCAATAGGTAGTAGCAAACCACCCACCTTCATGTAAATCACATTTTGATGAGTTGAGGGTTCTAATCCTAATGATACTTATTTTCAGTTGTTATAATTCTGATGTTTCAGGTAGAACTGAGGACTAGAAGTTTAGAAGTTCATTTTTAAGATTAATAAGTAATAGAATAAAATCATTCCTCCTCAGTAACTTGTACAGGGAATGAAGTTAAATATCACATTTATTTAAAAAATTGATATATTAAAATAGCTATGACTTTGCCCTCTGCAGTGACATAACTCAAATGAAATTGATGTTATGAACATGCTTACACTTGAAAGCTTTGTCATTTTGCCACTTATTTATATATTAAGAGGAAAATGGTAATAAACTAAATTGTTATCCGAAATACTGTTCTAATTTCAGTTTAGAGCATTTCAGTTTAAGATGTCTGCAAATTTCACTACTGTATTTTATCAGTTTTCCTTTTGGTAAGGTGGAGATTAAGCCAGTTTAGCTTTTTTTTTTAAAGAGGAAAAAAAAAAAAACCAGTAAAAACAATGATACAGAATTTCAAAACAAGGTAATAGGAAATTAACATTATTAATACATTGTGTATTGTTATCTTCAAAATAGTTTAGCTTTTAAATAGGTGCCACCATGCCAGTTGTCTTGAAAGATGAAGGTCTTGCCTGATCAGAGTGCAGTATTTTGTAAGACGTTTCTGTTCATAGGGTAAATTTCTCCTTCAGAGTTTTTAAAGAACTGGTTCAGAGACCAGTAGTACTGTTTTTTTCTCATATAATATTCCAATTCATTTGATACTAAGGATTGATGCAAAAAGGATAAACAGTACTTAATTTCAGCCTCACATTGTAATCATGAAGTTTTATGTTTCTCTTTACGGGTTCCTGATACCCGTTCTTTTTACAATTCCTCTTACAGGATTTTATCATGTTTCAGTGGCAAGTCTGATTTTTCTACTTTGTCTTTCTGTCAATTCCTGTCTAAAGCAGTTTTTCCCTTCATGCAGCGATACCGGAGTGTTATGGAAAGTCATCATGGTCGTGTTACTCCATGTGTCCACCACATAGAAGGTTGGGGAGAAGTGTGTAATGTTGGGTTTTGCTTTATATGCCAGTTTGGATTGTTTGCTATACCTACAAAAACCGGAACCAGTGATGAGAAAATGAGATGAGATGGGAGAAAGAAAATTATTTAATAGAGAAAATCAGAATAATTGGTGCCACCAATGTGCAGTATAGGTTTTTCCTTTGATTGATTTATCATGATTTGTTCAGTATTTCTTACTAGGGTTTATTCTTTTGAGATAAAAATTGAATAATAAAAATAGAGACTTTACACCCATTTTACATAATGTTAAGGTGGAAGACGTAGCCATAAGAGTGGTGACATTGTACCACAGCCGACACTTAAAGGGACACGGGTCCCTGTTTATGGACAGTGTTTCTTCGATTGCCCCCCGGTCCTGAGAGCGTTTGGCAGTCCCCATTGCTGATTCATCACTTCTCCTTTCCACTGGCTGCAAAACACTTTCAGTGTCACTCTCCATCAGTGTGCCCCGTCGTAGACACTATAAATAAGTACAGATCCACTACACATGTATGTGCAAATATGTGCTTTCTTATATAAATATGCTTTTACAGTAAAGACATATATACATTTTATATGTATGTAGAAATTTTCCTGCTTCATCCAACTAGTTTATTAGGCTTTTGTGTAAGTCATCATTACTTGTTATATAATGAACAATATGGTGTATGCTCTTGTATTTCTGCTAGAATGATCAGAACCTAATTTTCTAAAATAGTATATTGGTGCTCAGTGGTATAATTGAGCCTCACAAGTATTTCCAGAAATTACTACATGTGATAAAGCTTTTTTAGATTGACTGAATTTGATTATCCTACCTCATTTTATTAAATTTATCCCAGAGTTGAAAGTTTTAATTCCCAACTGTATGATCATAGAACCACTGAAAACCAAAATATCTATGGGGGAAAAAATAATGAAAGAAAAAGGACAGAACCTTTTTGAGAAGCCTTCTTTAGTAGTCACAATATATGCTTTTCCTCTGTGCATTTGACTAATTCTTGACTGAGAAACATACTTGGAAGTCTAAACCCAAATGAGGAATAAACCCAAGTGAGGGAGTTCCAAAGAAAGGTTGATGGCCATGAACATCACGGGACGTTGGATATTTGCTGACAGGGGAGAGAAATTACTGGAATCCTGAGAGCAAGAAGGAAAAATCTTCATAATTTAAGCCTTGTCATTCAAGACACAGTTCTAATCATACCCTAAGCAAAATGCAGAAATAGCCCTAAGTGCATCTACTCTCTGGTTTGTGTGTAGTAATTCTGGTTATTTTTATTATAACTGGGGACTGTAAAGCCTTTCCTTGTCTCTTAAAATTTTATATAATTGAACTCATTTTTGACATATCTGTGATCTCATGCTTGAATTTCAAAGTAGCTATCCACGAAGCTAGAAGTGGAGAAGGTAAGTGTGGAAACAAAACATTTTAGTGTTTATTCTGGTGATCTGGAAATTCTCACTGCATCAGAAGGATCACAGATGACAGATTAAAATGACAGACTAATCTTTTTTTTTTTTACTTTTTTTTATTTTTTATTTATTTATTTTTTTTATTTTAAAGGGAAGAAAAAACAAAACAAATCAAAAAAAGAACAAATTTTCAAAACAACATAATATGAGGGTAACAATGGTCAATGCATTACGTATTATTATCTTTAGGTTAGTTATTCAGGATACCAGACATTAGCATTCAATTGTCCAAACATTATTGGCTCAAACCTTCCTCTTCAATGAACTAAGTAAAACTGGTAGTGTATCTATCTTAACCATCTTATATACATATACAGTTTTTTTTCCCTTTCCCTTCTTTCTTTTCCCCATTCCAGTCTCTCTTTCTTATTGACCAGTTTCTTTTTGATTCACCGTGTCTATTGTACATTTTGGATCTTATTTACTCTTTCAGTTTCTCATACTAGTGAGACAATACGATGCTTACACATGTGCATCTGGTTTATTTCACTTATGAGTATTTTCTCGAGTTGCATCCATTTACCTATAAAAGTCTCCAGTTTATCCTTCTTTATAGCTGAATAGTACTCCATTGTATAAAAATACCATATCTTTCTTATCCATTCCTCAGTTGATGGGCATTTGGGTTGTTTCCAAGATCTGGCTATTACAAATTGTGCTGCTATAAACATGGGTGCACATATATATAAAAACATTGTGGTACAATGTTTTTAATTCTTCTGGGAAGATGCCCAGAAGGGGAATAGCTGGGTCAAATGGAACCTCCAACCCTAGTTTTTTGAGGAATCTCCACACTGACTTCCACAGTGGCTGTACCAGTTGACACTCCCACCAACAGTGAAGAAGGGTTCCTTTTTCCCCACAGCCCCTCCAGCATTTGTTATTAGTTGATTTCTTTATAGTAGCCATTCTTTCTGGGGTGAGATGGTATCTCAGTGTTTTTTAATTTGCATCTCTCGAATGACTAGTGATGTTGCACATTTTTTTGTATATTTATTTGCCATTAGTATTTCTTCATCTGAGAAATGTGTATTCATCTTAAATTTGGGAGGTCTGATTTTTTTGAGTTCTTTATATGTTCTCGATAGTAATCCTTTGTCTGAGGAACAGCTGGCAAACATTTTTTCCCACGTTGTGGGTTGTCTTTTCACTCTGTTGGTGGTTTCTCTTGCTGTGCAAAAGCTTTTTAATAAGATGAGATCCCAGTTATTGATTCTTTGGGATAGTTCCCATGCGGTTGAGTTTTTATTCATGAAGTCTTTGCCTACACCAATGTCTTCAAGGGATTTACCTATCCTACCTTCCAGCAGATTTAATGTTTCTGTTTTAATATTTAGATCTCTGATCCATTTTGAATTTAGTTTAGTGCATGGTGAAAGATATGGGTCTAGTTTTAATCTTCGGCATGTGTAGAGCCAGTTTTTCCAGCACCATTTATTAAAGAGGCTATCTTTCTTCCAGCGAATGTGTTTGGCACCTTTGTCAAAGATAAGGTAGCTTAGTATGTCTGGGGTTGTTTCAGCATCTTCTAATCTGTTCCATTGATCTTCAGGTCTGTTTTTTTGCCAGTACCACACTGTTTTTATCACAGTAGCTTTATAGTATAATTTCAAGTCGGGGATTGTGATGCCCCCTGCCTTGCCTTTGTTGTCCAGAATTGCCTTTGCTATTCTAGGTCTCTTCTGATTCCAAATGAATTTTAGGATTGTTTTCTCTAATTCTGTGAGATATGCTGTTGGAATTTTGATTGGAATTGCATTAAATCTATATAACAATTTTGGAAGTATGGCCATTTTCACTATATTGGTTCTTCCTATCCAGGAGCAAGGGATATCTTTCCATTTTCTGATATCCTCTTCAATCTCCTTTTTCAGAGTACTGTAGTTTTCAGTGTATAGGTCTTTTACATCCTTTGTGAGGTTGATTCCTAGGTATTTCATTTTTTTGGATGTTATTGTGAAAGGTATTGTTTCCCTAATTTCTCTTTCAGTAAGTTTGTTATTTGTGTACAGGAAGGCTATTGACTTTTGAGTATTGACTTTGTATCCAGCTACACTACTGAATTTGCTTATTAAATCTAGCAGTTTTTTAGTGGAGTTTTTGGGGTCTTCTGTGTAGAGTATCATGTCATCTGCAAATAATGATAATTTAACTTCTTCCTTTCCAATCATTATTCCCTTTATTTCTTTCTCTTGTCTAATTGCTCTGGCTAAAGTCTCCAGAACTATGTTGAATAAGAGTGGGGACAGTGGACATCCTTGTCTTGTTCCTGATTTTAGAGGGAAGGCTTTCAGTTTTTGGCCATTTAGTATAGTATTGGCTGTTGGTTTGTCATCGATAGCTTTTACCAGATTGAGATAAAGACCCTCTATTCCAATTTTCTGTAGGGTTTTTATCATGAAAAGGTGCTGGACTTTGTCAAAAGCTTTTTCTGCATCTATTGAGATGATCATGTGATTTTTGTCTTTGGTTCTGTTAATATGGTGTATTACATTTATTGATTTACGTATGTTGAACCATCCCTGCATCCCTGGGATGAATCCAACTTGGTCATGGTGTATAATCTTCTTGATGATTTGTTGGATTCTGTTTGCCAGTATCTTATTAAGGATTTTTGCACCTATGTTCATTAGGGAGATTGGCCTGTAGTTCTCTTTCTTAGTTGGGTCCTTCTCTGGTTTTGGTATCAGGGTAATGCTTGCTTCCAGGAATGAATTTGGGAGTATTGATTCTCTTTGAATTTCATTAAAAAGTTTGAGAAGTAGTGGCGTTAGGTCTTCTCTAAATTTCTTGTAGAATTCGGCAGTGAATCCATCAGGGCCTGGGCTTTTCTTTGTTGGGAGGTTTTTAATTACATCTTCAATTTCATTGGTTGATATTGGTTTATTTAGGATTTTTAAATCTTCTTGATTCAGCTTTGGTAATTCATACGAATCTAGGAATCTGTCCATTTCTTCTACATTTTGCATCTTAGTAGAATATAGATTTTTAAAATAGGTATAGATGATCTTCTGGATTTCTGCAGGGTCCGTCGTGATATCACCCTTTTCATTTTCAATTGCATGGATTTGAGTCTTTTCTTTTCTTTTTCTAATAAGGTTGGATAAGGGTTTGTCAATCTTATTTATTCTTTCAAAGAACCAACTTTTTGCTTCATTGATTCTTTGTATTGTTTTTTTAATCTCCAATACATTAATTTCTGCTCTGATCTTTGTAATTTCCTCCCTTGTACGGGCTTTTGGCTTAACCTGCTCTTCTTTTTCTAGAAGTTCGAGGTTCGCCATTAAGTTATTTGCGCTTGCTCTATTTTCCTAATATAAGTATTTAATGCTATAAATTTCCCTCTTAGGACTGCTTTCATTGTATCCCATAAGTTCCGGTATGTTGTACTGTCATTATCATTCAGTTCTAGAAATTGTCTAATTTCTTCTTTAATTTCATCGGTGACCCATTGGTTGTTCAGGAGGGTGCTGTTTAATTTCCATGTGTTCAGGGAATATTTGTGATTTCTTTTGCCATTGATTTCCAATTTCATTGCACTATGGTCTGATAATATGCATGGGATAATTTCAATTCCTTTGCATTTACTTAAGCAGGTTTTATGAGCTAGTATGTGGTCTATTTTGGAGAACGTGCCATGTGCAGCTGAGAAGAATGTGTATTCTGATGTTGTGGGGTGGAACACTCTGTAGACATCTACTAAGTCCATTTGTTCCAAAGTTTGGTTCAGTTCTATTATTTCATTATTGATTTTCTGTCTAGTTGATCTGTCCTTTTGTGACAGTGGAGTATTGAGATCTCCCAATATAATTGTATTAGTGCTTATTTGATTTTTCATGTCCTTTAGTACTTGTTTTATATAGTTGGGTGCATTGGTATTTGACGCATATATATTTATGATCGTTATCTCTTCCTCTTGGATTGTTCCCTTTACAAGGATGTAATGACCGTCTTTATCTCTCTG
This sequence comes from Erethizon dorsatum, assembly GCA_028451465.1. Lineage (NCBI taxonomy): Eukaryota > Metazoa > Chordata > Mammalia > Rodentia > Erethizontidae > Erethizon > Erethizon dorsatum. The sequence goes on along the minus strand of CM051830.1, from coordinate 55,967,047 downwards.
AATCTTTCTTGGCTTGAAATTCACTTTGTCTGCAAAAAGAATAGCTACCCCTGCTTTTTTCTGGGTTCCTGTTGCATGGAGTATTGTTTTCCATCCTTTGACTTTCAGTCTATGAATTTCTTTCTGAATTAAATGTGTTTCTTGTATACAGCATATTGTTGGATCTTGCTTCTTGATCCATTTTGCCAGTCTGTGCCTTTTGATTGGTGAATTGAGACCGTTAACATTGATGGTTAAAACTGATATGTATTGACTTATACTTGTCATGATATTTTCCTGTTGTTGGTTCCCACTCTTTGTTTTTCCCCTTTCCTGCTATTTAATTATCTGCACCTGCCTGATGGATTCCTTCTGTTGGGGTTCCTATCTCTTTCTAGAATGTCTTTCAGAACATTTTGGAGTGCTGGTTTGGTGGTCATAAATTTTCTCAGATGTTCTTTGTCATGAAAGTATTTTATTTCTCCATCAATTTTGAAAGATAGTTTTGCGGGGTACATCAATCTGGGTTGAAAATTATTTTCCTTTAGAGCTTAAAATACGTCATTCCAAGCTCTTCTTGAATTGAGGGTTTGTGCTGAAAAGTCAGCTGTGATTCTGATGGGTTTTCCTTCATAGGTGATTTGTCTCTTCTCCGTAACAGCTTTTAAGATTCTGCCCTTCTGTTGAATTTCTGGGATCTTGACTATGATATCTCTGGCTGAAGTTTTTTTTTTTGATCATGTCTAGTTGGTGTTCTAAAAGCTTCACTTATTGGGGGGTCAAATTCTTTTTCTCTTCCAGGAAAGTTCTCCCTGATAATGTCTTTGAACAAGGTTTTAATGTCATTTATGCTATCTCCTGCTTTTTCATTTATTCCAATTATTCTTAAGTTGTTTATCTTTGAGTCATCTAGCAGCTGCTGAATTGATTTTTCATGGTCCCTTGCTGTTTTTAAGAATTCTTTCTTTTCATGATCACTAATTGCAAGCCTGTCTTCTATATCTGATATCCTGTCCTCACATTGGCTTAATCTGCTACAAATACTTTCAATGGAATTTTTGTTCTCTTGGATATCTGCTTGAATCTGCTTTATGGATTCCATTTCTTTCCTATGCTGAGCATTCATGGTTTCTATAGTTTTCTTAAGCTCATCTATTTTTTTGTCTGTATCAGCTATAGTGTCCTTAAGCATAGTCTTCATTGTGGACATTATCTCTGCAGTTATCTGTGAAATTATTTCTGTTTTAATTTTTTCCAGAGCCTCATTCAATTGTTTTGTTGTTACCCCTTCAGATATGCCAGGTGGGTGGCTTTCGGATTGTCCCACCTCATTGCCCCCTAGGTTTGCCTTTGGTGAATTGGATGTGTGCGGTTGCATCTTGTTTAAGTGTCGTCTCATCTTTTCTTTCTTTAATTCCTGGGGTGATGTTTGTAAATTACCTATGATAGGTTACTTTATTGCTAGTGTTCAAGATCCTTAGATGACTACTTCTCTGCAGTATCTTCCAAGTGGAGCTTGCTTTTGGGTTTTGAGCTTTCTGCCAGATCCTACCTCTTCAATTCGTTGGATGTGAGAAGTTGCTACCTGTTTGGCCCAGTCCTTGATTCTTTGGTATTGTGCCACTGTATTTTCTGTGTCCCTTAGTCAATATCAATCATGAAATATCAGGAAGGAAAGCTGTTTAGAACAATTATTTTACATTTGGCTATAATGGTAACTGAAGCATCAAACACAGCCTAGAAAATGACAGACTGAGCTAACCACTTATTTACCACTTTTAGCTGTATAAAGTAGAGTTGCGGTTATATAACAAAATCTAAAACACACCAGAAAAATTATATGCAGTATACAAGTCCTTAGTATGTCAATTTTTCCCCTCAGGAGTTTAAATTTAAAATGAGTTAAGGAGGAAATAGAGTATTGTGAGAAGAGGAGGGAATTAGATTTAAGGTTAGTGGACCAAGAGGGATCCCACTAACATTGGGACACTGGTGCGGAGGACTGGTGGGAAAAAGAGAAGGAAAGGATAAAAGGAAGAACAGATCACAACCACAATCACAAAGAGGTTAGAGGCGCTGTTTACATTCATATAAAAGCCAAAGAGAATAATGAAGGAAAGAGCAAATAGACAAACAGAAACAAAAATGAAGACAAAAACAACAAAGCAAAGAGATAAAACAGAAATAAAACCCCACAAAGAAAAAAATAAAAACAAAATAAAAATAAAACAAAAATAAAAACAAAAATGAAAACCCCTTCACCAGAACAAAAAACTAATGAGAGAGAAAAAAAAAAATAAAAAAATATAAAAAAATAAAAAGAATCAGTTCCAGGTGTTGACTCTGCTGTAGGCAGGCACCATGTGATGACAGAGTCCTGTTCCGTGCAGGTCCGTCCCAGCAAGCCAGGAGCGGCCCTCTGGCAGGCGGTGAGCAGAGCGTGGACTTTCAGGCAGAGACCGGTCTCCTTCGCCCGCCGCTGTCAGCGCACTGCTTTCGCGCCGCTCTGATTTTTTTGCCATGCCCCCCACAATGGCGCTGGGCCAGTCGCTCTCTGGCGTGGGACAGGTGTGGCTGAGAGACCAGTCTCCTTCACCCGCCGCCCTCAGCGCACTTTCGTGGGGCTGAGAGGCACCACGCTGCCCTGTCCGAGCACGAGTTCCCAGAGCAGTTTTCGAGCCGCTCTGATTTTCGCCGCACCCCCCACAATGGCGCCCGGCCAGTCGCTCTCTGGCGCGGGGCAGCTGTGACTGAGAGACACTCACTCACCGCCGGCCAGCACAGTTCTCCGCCTCTCCCCTGCCCCGCCGCTGTCTCGCGATCCTCCGTGGGGGCTCCCTGGGTGCCAGCTGTCACCGTGTGTCCGCAGCTTTGAGCTTCTGTCGCGCCGTGATTCCTGGGATGGTAGAAGGTGCGCGCACGCGGGATCTGCTCCTTCTTTGTTGAAAAGTCCCCTTCACTGGTGCCGGGGGTCCCAAGCTGCACTTCAGAACTTTTCTGGGTCCCGGGGAGGCATCTGCCCCCCTCCTGCGCTCTCCCGGTCACTATATTCCCGTAGTCCAATGGCAACTTTTAGAGAGTTTCTCTGCGTGCTTCTTACTCATCCGTCATCTTTTTTCCCTCTCGACAGACTAATCTTGAACTAAGTCATTTTTATAAGATTTTAAAATTTAAGTTCATTTTTAACTGATACATAAAAGCATACAAATTATACAAGTAACATTGATGTTCTGATATACATATATATTGTATAGTGTTTAAATCAGGCTGAACATATCTGATCGTTACATTTATCATTTCTTTGTGGTGAAAACATTCGGAATTCTTCTAGTTTAGTGAAATGTACAATATATTATCATTTTATATTGTCACCTACTGTGTAGCTGCACACCAGAAATTCTTAACCCTAATTAGCTACAACCGGATACAGACTCATCAACCTTCGTCCCTCCCTTTCTGGCCCATGTTCCCCAGCCTCTGGTAACCAGCATTCTATTTCAAATTCTGTCAGGTCACCTTTTCAGATTCTATGTGCGTAACGTCACGCAGCACTTAGCATTCTGTGTGGGGCTTGTTTCATTTACCATGATGATCTCTAGTTACGTGCATGTTGTCATGAATGACATTATTGAATTCTTTTTGTCATGGCCAGTGGTGTTTTATCTTGTGTATGCAACATTTTCCTTATCCATTCATCAGTTGATGGACATTTTGTTCACATTTCTTGACTACTGTGAGTAGTACTGCCAAGAACCTTGGGAGTGTGATGTGTCTCTAACATATCACTTTCATTTCCTTTGGATATACAAGTAGAGAGATTGCTGGGTCATATGGTAGTTCTATTATTTTCTTTTTTTGAGACAGTCGCATTTTGTTGCTTAAACTCGAACTCGGGATCCTCCTGTCTCAGCTTCTCAAAAAGCTGAAATTTTAGGTGCATATCTCTGTACCTGGTTTACATTTAATTCCTTTAAGAACTTCTATATTGTTTTCATAATGGCTGTACTAACTTAAATTCTTTACAGCAGTGTGCAGGTGTTCCCTTTCTCCACATCTTTGTCAGTTCTTGTGACGCATCGTTTTTAGTAGTAGCCATTCTTACTTTGGTGAGGTATAGCTCATTGTTATTTTATTTCCATTTGCCTGATGTTTGGTGAGGGTGAGCATTTTTCCATATACCTGTTGGACATTAGTATGTCTGCTTTTGATAAATCTCTAATTTTATCTCCTAGTTTTTACTTGGATTATTTATTCATTCATTCATTCATTCATTTTTGGTATGGAGATTTTTGAGTTCCTTATATATTCTGAATGGTTTGCAAATATTTTTGTCTATATTATAGGTTGTTACTTCACTCTAATGATTGTTTCCTTTGGTAGAAGTTTGATATAATCCCATTTGCCTCTTTTTACTTTTGTTTCCTGTGCCTTTGAAGTCTTGTCCAAAAAAGTCTTACCGTTCCAATATCCTGAAGCATTTCCTTCTGCTTTCTTCCAGCAGTTTCATAATTTCATTTATGTAACTGATGAGAGACAAGGATTTATTTCCGTTCATTCGCAGATGTATATGCAGCATTTCACAGGACCAATTATTAAAATTGTCCTTTCTCTACTGCATGCTTCCTTGCACTGTTGCCAAAATTAGTTGAGTGAATATGAGTGGGTTAACTTCTGGAATCTCTGTGTTGCTTCATTGGTTTGTGTGTCTGTTTTTATGCCAATACCATGCTACTTTGACTACTATAGCTTTCTGGTAAATTTTCAAGTCAGGGCATAAACCTCCACTCGTTTATGCTCAAGATTGCTTTGGCTATTTGGGATTTTTTTTTGTGTGGTCTCATATGAATTTTGGGATTGTTTTTCTAATACCATGAAGAATGTCACTAGCATTTTAATAGGGATTGCACTGAATCTGTAGAACATTTTGGATAGTACGGCATACTAGCATTATTATAGATGAGATTGCTTCCTTGATTTCCATTTCAGATAATTTGCTATTGGCATGTAACCCAACTAATGATTTTTTATGATTTCGCATCCTGCAACTTTGGCTAATTTCTTTATTAGTTCTAATATCTTTTGTGGAGTCTTTGAGGTTTTCTATATATGATATGTCATCTACAAACAGTGACAATTTGACATCCTCTTTGCCAATATTGATATCTTTTATTTCTTTCTCTTATCTAATTGCTGTAGCTAGGACCTGCAACACTGTGTTCAATGAAAGTGGTAAAACTGAACATTCTTGTCTTCTTCCAGATTACTGAAAGAAAGCCTTCATCTTTTGCCCTTACAGTGTGATGTCAGTAGTTGGCTTATTGTAAGTGAATGTATGTTCCTTCTATGCTTAATGTTGTCATCAGAGTTTTTCACATGAAAGAGTATTGAATTTTATTATGCACCTTTCCCTTATTCACCTTATCCTTATTTCCATATTCATTCATATGGTTTTTGTACCTCATTCTATTGATGTGGTAGATCATGCGTATGATTTGCATATAATGAACTATCCTCGCATATCTGGAATGAATACCACATGATCACGGTGAATATAATTTTGTTGTATTCACTTTGCTAGTATTTTATTGAGAATTTTTGTATCTATATTCATCAAAGGAACTTGAATTTCACCTGTAACTTTCTCTTTTTGTTGTGCCTTCATGTTTTGATACTAGGTAATATTGGCTTCATATAGTGACTTTGGAATAATTCTCTTTCAATTTTTTGGAAGGATTTAGGAAGAATTGATGTAATTCTGTGAATTACATAGATTAAGCATAAATTAACATAAATTAACATAGATTTAGCACTTAGTATGTGTCAGAAATTACTACAAGAGGTCTATAATCAAATGTAGCCATTATAACAATTCTAAAAAAGTAACTACTAACGGTATAGATAAAGATAAATATGCTAGCCAAGAATATTAATATCACCTTATTGAACCCAATGTGAAATTTAATTTCCTGTAATATATTTGGTGTAAGTATTGTGGTCAAAAAGGACAAAAATACCCGTTATTCAAGGGAGGCAAACATTGTGCGGGTATTATGTTAGGAATTTACCACATTGCATATTATTTGGGAAGCACTGAGTTACATAACTTACATATACGTCATTAATTTTTAATTTTAACATGCCTATTTTTCATGTTTCTACATTTCTGGAATCGGGATGTGTATTTAACATGAAAAACATAGCAGTAGTCATGATATAGTGGTCATTGCCTGCCTATGAGTTTGTGAATTTATTTTAGAAGAAAGCGAAGAGGACAATGAGGGCACTTTCTTTTTTTGAGAAATGCTAGTTCCCTGCATGTTCCTGATGGCATGGGGTGGGGTGGGGTAGACTGAGCTGGTGACCTATCTTCACCGTGCTTTGTGTTCACTCTGTAGCGCCCCTGCTTTACAGGGCCCACCCTGACGGGTGCCTGGGTCTGGCCCACACCTTGGAGCTGGGTCCTCATTTGGTCCCGTGAGGAATGATTGGGTGCGGTATAAGCAGGGCCTTGAAGGAGCTTGTTCTCTTGTACATTATGTTATGAACTTAGCATTCCTGGCTCAGCCGGCTAATGGGCTAACAGAGGAGACACACGGGAAGATGTGACACATGGTCAAAAGCCTGAGGACACTGCAGCCTCTACCAGCTAATTGCCAGCCACCTACCGGACACAGGTGAACTTAGCCACCATCGGCGAAGCAGCCTCTACCAGCTAATTGCCAGCCACCTACCGGACACAGGTGAACTTAGCCACCATCGGCGAAGCCGTGTGGCCAAAGCCTGGCTGACAACAGATGCAGGAGGATGGGCGCTTATCATTTTATGCCACTGAGTTTGGGGCAGTTTGTGACTCAGCAAAAGCTAACTTGATATTTATGGCATGAAACAGAGAGCAGTGACTCTGAATTGACAAGACATTCAGAAAAGACATGTGCTACATGTGAAAACATTTAGCAATGCCCAAATCAGTGTATTCAGCTAATATTTATTTTACATATGCATGATATGTGTAAGTTTTTAAATCTGCCTAAATAAGTCTACAAGCGCTCTGCCAGTAATATAGAATAAAATAAGAAATAAGAAAGCAATATTTTATAGCTAAATTGCAGCATTTTGTTTCTTCAGTACGTTAAAAATTGGTGGGTCTTACCTGAGTGCCCTTACACCACGTATAGGTAAACAACTGCATCATTTCCACGCCCACTTCTTTCCCACTTCATGTGTAGCATTGCATTAGTCAGACCTAGCCCTGAGAATCAGACATAATTCAATAATATTGTCCAGTCTGCATCTAGATAGGGCAAAAACCTGAGTGATAAATCAGTTAGCTTACATTCCTTCCTCTTCCGCAGCATCCTTTCCATGTGGTTAAATGGAATTTAGTGGTAAAGTAAAAAGCTATCAGTTACCTTTTAAGATAGCATGTTGTTGTTAGGAATAGGAAGATTTGGGAAGTTGGCTGAGGTGTTTATATTAATTATTTCAAAATTTTTTAAAAAATTCAAAGTTTCAATGAGAACGGAAATAAATTAACTTTGCGTATAAAAAAATCATTATTTTTGTTTGTTTGTTTTTGTTTTTGTTTTTTTGAGACAGGGTCCCGCTATGTAGTCCAGGCTGGCCTTGAACTCACTATGTAGCTGAGGGTGGTCTTGAACTCCTAGAGTGATCCTCCTGCCTCAGCCTCCAGAGCACTGGGATCATAGGCCTGTGCCACCATGCCTGGCTGAAAAATACTTAGTTAAAATGCATTCCCTACTTCATGGAGTGTCTGTCATTGGTTGAATGCCATTAAGCTATAAAGACTTCTGTTTTTTACTTTCATGAGTGTTGTGTCAATGCTTTGTACTGTTGATTCTTAGGATAACGTTAATGGTTGTAAGTAGTATGACTTGACTTTTCATGACAGATTGTGTCGCATCACAAGAGGAATTACAGAGCCATTTCTGCCCAATTCATTCCGCATTCTAGTTGTTCCTTGAGTTCAGCATCTTTGATTCTGACAGACGGCAACACCCCATTCAGATCGATTCTAGTAACTTCCTTTATATAGCTGGTTGGGCAGTATCAGAATGCTACTGTCATTGCATGTCTGCTGATTAGTTAATAATGAGCTTTTGGTTAGAGACCAAAAAGACTAAAGTGGGCAAATAAACAACCGTATCTTAGAGGGAGAAGCTGAAAGAAGAGGGATAGGTGCGTTCATTTGGAATGTGAGAACTGGAGTACTTAGGCCTCAGTTTTCTTGGCTGATAGGTTTTGCTTTCTTTGTTTTAAAAGGTGAATTTCAAGATAGCTGGCATTTTGGAAATTCACAGTGCAAGTTTAATAAAAACTCATGAATTAATATTGTCATGAGAACTATTAAAAATCATTGGTCATCTTTGGCCTTTGTTATATATTTCTGTGTTTTGTTGCTTTAAAATTGTAACCACACATACAGTTCTTCGCTAAATTTTTTCATAAAACATTTTCAATTTGCATAAGTCCCAATGTCAACTATACTGGAAATACAGCTTTAATTTTCAATAAGGATTCGAAGTATTTTTATAAGAAGTCTAAGGATTGTTAAATTTGACATTAATCACATAAACGTTAACCCTACACTTTTGTACTATATTTTAATGCACTACTTTTGAAGAAAAATTATGTGGAGCCAAAAGTGTACAGAAAAACAGGCAAAGGGGAGGCAGTTCATGGATTGCTGTCACCTGGTCTCTGCCTGTCCCTGAGGTCCCACCCCATGCCTTTCCAGTCCTTCCGAAGCACTACAGATCCGACGTCTCATTAAGCCTTGTCCAACAGTCTGTATACTTCGACTCTTTAATCACCTCTAGATACCTGTCCATTTTATTACTTATAGGCACTATTATATGGCAGTTTCCTTGTTATATTTTTATTTTGGTGCTCAATTATTTCATATAACTTAAAAAATAAAGCTGTAATGCTTAGATGACAAAGTGATACTTTAAAATTGTATGTTCTATAGCAACTAACCCCAAACAAGAAGCTATATTTAATGTGTCAGAGATGGGGGAGAGATTCCTTATTTCAGGACTGGTGCCATGGGGTCAGCAGCTGTTAGAGTCCACAGTTTCATTCAAGGCCTGCCCAAGTTGAGAATAATAATAATGATGACAGCATCAATAATAACTACCATTTTTCATGCTTACTCTAGTCCAGGAAGTGCACTGGCATAACTGTATAGGTCACTTCCTTTCTTCCTTACAGGCAGGGTGCCCTGTGTCCTGGATAAAGAATCTGACGATTAAGGAGCTTGTCAAATGTTAGTTTTTGAGCACCAGGCGGCAGATGTGGGACTTAATCACGTGTTGAATTTAAGAGCTTGTGTTCGTCGTCCAGTATCATTCCATCAAGAGAGCTCCTCTTCTGAGACAAAGTTTGACAGAGGAGATTGGCAATATGTGATTGAATTTTCCGTGTGTGTGTGTATATATATGTATATACAAACAGTATATACTTAGAGAGAGAGAGAGAGAGAGAGGCCATTTAAATGTTTATTCTGCCCAACTAAAAGATGATGGTGATCAATGTTTTAGCTCTACCCACAAACAGTAGAAGGAATTAAGGACACTTTAATATATATTGTTTAGTGAATCTAAGTGTGTGTGTGTGTGTGTGTGTGTGTGTGTGTGTGTGTGTGTTCTAACCACACCTTAGATGTCGTTATTTTGTGGGGTCACTTTGATTCTATCTAATCAAATACTGATGCTTACAGATTTCTCCACTCCTTCCTCCTCGCACCTCTGGCCTTCATTTGGAGTTCAGCTCCTCCTTCTTGAAATACGGTTTTTAGCAATTTCTCTGCAAAATTTATTTCGTAGATAGTTTTCGTTAAACAAAAACTTTATCTTGGTCTCCTTCTTGCAAAGTGAGTTTTCGCACACTTATTTTCTAATTGGCAGTCACTTCCTCTACGGATTTCATTGTCTTCCTCACCTTTCTTTGTGCCCTTCACCGTTCTGTCTTACGTTAGTCCCCGCATGTGTAATCAGTTGTTCTCCTGCGGTTTCTTTCCTGTGCATCTGTGGTGGACTTTTCTTCTTTATCTTGACTGTGACGGAGCGTTTTCCCCACTGGAAGTTATCACTGACTATATGCTGGACGATCTCATTCTATACTCCATTTCTCTTCATCTGCTGTCAAATTTACATCTTCCGTCATCTCTGTGTTGCAGTTGGGATAATTTTTTTAACATCTATTTATCTCTTAAACTGTCATCTATAAATTGGTGTACTATTAAATTTTAAATTTTAGTAATTTTATTTTTAATTTGCAAAAGTTCTATTTTTATTTTTAAATCTTTTATCATTATTTATTTTTATTTCATATTTAGTTTATTTTCACATTTTCATTTAGAATTTTATAAGTGCAGTTTTTTTGTTCTTTATGTACAATTTCAAAATATAGCAACTTTAGTTTCTATGTGTACTTACCTTTTTTCAAACTCAATTGCAAGAGTTTATCCCTAAAATATTACTAATATTAAGTTGAATTTAATTTTAGCCCTTAAATATTTTCCTTTATTGCTAATAAGCCAATGGATTTATTGAAAATTGTGTTGTTGTGATTTTAATAAAGTCAGTTCATGTTTTAGGAGACAGCTCTTCAAAATATCTAATCATTCATACTGCTAAAGCACACTCGGATACTTTATTTTCTTATATTATGAATGAACCTTAATATTTTCTTTTAATACATTAAGGAGTATTGCACTGGCTTCAAAAGAATTATGGTAGTAGTGTAAATAGCAATAAAAATGATAAGGTTAATAATAATGTCTTTGCATAGCAGTTATATTTGCATATGTACCTGATTCTCTTGAAGTAGTCCTTTTGCAAATACAGTATTACTTTGTTTATTAGAAAGAGGAGCGGATTGAAAAGCCACTAATTATATTTGCACCTATAACACTACTGACTAATGACATTAATGTCAGATTTATATGGCAAGAACATTAAAACTTGTAATCAGATCTTTAATCTCTTAACTCAAAAATGTAGGTTTTGCCTTTAAATAAAAGGAAAAGCCATAATTCTCAGCTGTGAAATGGCATTAACTCTCATGTTATTTCAATTTTACATGATGTAGATTTTAATAGGTAAATTATTTTTTGTGCAATACAGAATTCTATGCACAGAATTCTATGTGCTATGAATTTTATTAAGTGAGTTGAAAGTAGCTTACTTTATCTGGAGTTCATAACAATTCTATTTTGGTTATGCTGATTGAAGCTAAATCATATAATACAGTTGTATCTTAAGAATAATTAGGTATATATCCTACTGATAGCAAATGTAGTTATATATATTTTTACTAGTAATAGATCATACATAACAACTATATTACTATAAATAGAAGAAATTCAGTGAAAACTTTTATTGAATCTTAAATTGTACTGTTCATTATTTAATTTAAGCCAAACCTCTGAGTTATGTCTACTGCTATAGTTACTTAAGAAATTTGAATATAATTTCAGTATGGCATGGTGGGAAAAAGGGGAATAGGACTAATGTTATGAATGTAATGCTGTAACCAATATTAATAAATATAAATGTTAACTCGGTGAAGGTGTCAAAATGCTTAATTATTTTTATTCACAGATTACATCTGGAAAAATTAATACCTCCTGAGTGAAATTTTAGGTTAAAGCAGCATGTAATTCTTCATGTCATCAAAGTAAATAAAGGCCTAAACACCAAAGTCTATTAAAATGTTAAGAGGAAAAATACCAGTGAACTAATAAACAAATGTTGCATTAATTTTCTTGATTCTTTTAGTCTTCTGGATGGGGAAATTTCTTTCTTAATGTGATTTTATTTTGTTGTTGTTCTTTTTATACATTGTTACAGTTGACAAACTAAAGACAATAATTTCAAATATATTTGAAAGACCCCACCACTTGAAGGCAGCGTTACTAAGACAAAGACTTTAACCTTAATTAAAACTATGGCTGTATGCAAAGAAAATTGTTTCTGTTACAACATTTGTGACTACATTGCCATTGTAGAAGAAGGACGTACACTACATGAGCCTTGTGTGATCGTAACTATTTATATTACATTTTGTCATGTTTATTGAATCATTGAAATTTTAATATAATTTTAGTAATTTTATATTGCTTAATTATATAATTTAAATATTCAGAACACCTTTTAAAAATAAAAAATGTAATATTTAACAATTAAAACATGTTTACATAAAAGGGTATTTAATGATTTTATAATTGCTATAGAAAGTATAAATGGTTAAAAATAGGTATTTATATTAAATATATTTCAAAATATATTTTAATAGAAGTTTCTCAGTGCCAGCTGATTAACAAATATATAATGGAGGAAAAATTGTAGTTCCTATTTGATTATTAGTTCCAGTATTAACAATATATCAAGAAAAGTACATCCATTACTCCACACATGATCCAGCTTTAATAATAGAAAATTTTGGAGATCCATGAAAGAAACATCAAGTATCTTTGGGAGACTTAAAAATAATCGCTGTGGTGATTACGCTTCTTAATCTCAATGAGGGAAGTTTAACACGGAAAAACTAAATCCTCTGGGTAGCGTTCCCTTCCTGACTGATTGCCCAGGGCAGAGAGCAGGCACACTGCCCCTCTATGCTTCATCACAAGCAAGTGCACTGTCATGACATACTAAGATTTAATTTTCCCTTTGATCTGCTTTGTAAGTTCACTTGCTTCTTTCAAAAAATTTCTCAAATAACCTTCTTTCAGCAAAAGCTCTTTAAGATAATTCACCTCTGTGGCACCTGCATGTGTAATGTACGTGTCAGGAGTTGGCATGAAGAACTGAAGCAAAGCCCTTCTCGGACTCGTTCACCTCATGTTTCCACAAATGCTGTTGGTGGTGCTTCCCGTTCCTGATACTCAACGCATTCACAAAGTGATGCCAGCCACATCCAGGATGACTTGTATGATGCTGGAAAGTGCATGAACTCACCAGCTGTTAAGAACCTAATCTTACTCAAACCCTGGTCCCAGCTCCTGCCACTGAAGCTTGCTTTGCTGTTACTGTTACAGGAAGTCCCTGACTTACAAACATTCGAGTTGCCAACTTTTACAGATACCAATGGACCTCACATTAGGAGCATTTGCAGATGTGAACAAATCACGGAAGTAGCTCCCATGTCTGCTGGACACTGTTACAGTTGTGCTGCCGTGTGCTCACTGCAGTGGAAATGAGTGGAACTCATTCGGAAGTCAGGGACCTACTAAGTTTTGGTTTACACATTTATTTCCACCCGCCTCCAGTGCTCTGAAGTCAGCAGCCTAGATACTGCTGTTCTCACAAGTATTTTATTTTTAAAAATATTTTTATTTTTCTACTACATTCAGTTATTTTTAACACAGTATCACAGTAAGAAGAGCCCCAATATGTAAAAACACAAATGATTGTAAAGTCTTCAATTTTGTATCGTCAACCTACTAAGATTTTCTTAGCAGTCCTCCATTCCTAGAAAACACTGTGGTGTATGACTGCTGTGCTTGATGAAACTGGGTATACTGATGATTTTAAAGGTTAGAACAGAGGTTGCTGACCACTAACTCCACTAATTGGGCTCAAAGCTATTTTGCATGTTCTTCAAGGACTTTGTTCTAGAAATGCTCCTCTGATTTTAGTTTCACTAACCATTTAAATTGTTCTTCTCCAGAAGGTGACTAAAACATAATACGATACTCCCGGAAAGACTGCTTCCCTCGCTCCCTGCATTAGTTCTCAAGAGCGAGTAGTTGCTCTCGTCCAAAGTGCTCTGGGTGTTACTTTTGCACCCTGTGTCCCTGTTGGTAATTCTTTCTTTTGATTTGTGTGTATGTCAATTGGATATTTTTCTGCTGAATTGTAGGCTGGTTTAACAGTGCTCCCTTTTCATAATACCCATTTGTATTTTATTTTGATATTAAAGGCCCATACTTTTCTAATTTTGAATCATTTGGATATGCCTAAACCCATGTCTACCACCTACAGGACACTGACTGAATCTTATAAATCTGTGGCTACTTGATTTGTTATATTTTCCTCCCTTAGCTATCACTGCACTGAGCAATGTCAAGTTTGCATAAACTAGTTTAATTCTAGAGCTAGCCATCACTTATTTTCTTAACAACAGTGTAGAGTGGCAAAAGTTGCCTGTGGGGAGCGGCTGAGGTGGAGATCGACCACACATTTGGAGCTAGAGCAAGGCCAGCCCCAGGAGCATGGAGCGCCAGAGGCGAGCCATGCAAAAAAATTGTTGGGGCTAGAGCGAGGCCAGTCCAGCAGGTGTCCAGCCTTGGTGTTCGCTGTTAACTACAGCACAGATAGCTCTGAGAATGTTTTGCTTTCAGCGTCCTCAGCAAAACACTGAGACCTTGCACTTTTGGCCCCGTCGCACGCTTCCCCCCTTTTTACAGTGTGTAAATAAAGATGCAGACCGTGCTGGGTTGTCACTGTCTCTCCATGAGAGAGGTCAGGTTCCACCCGGTCCCAGCTTTCCTTTTGTTATGTGTTTAGTTTTCTCTTAGTCTCCCGTCGCCCCATCCAAGGACCCCAGTGGCTGTGCGGGTCATGGCAGTTTCCCATGTACATTCCAGGGTAATCAGCTGATACCTGGTTGGAGTCTGTGGTGGGAAGGGTTCTGAGGTTGCATTACAGTTGAGCAGGAAAAAATGCAGACTAGTGATGTTATTTATCCTAATAACACATCCATCTCTTTCAATATCGAAAGTATCACTAGAAATCAAATAAATTTATCTGTAATAGTTCTTGACCTGTAATTTGACAAAGCTAAGACCTATATTTTAAAAACAAAGGTGTGGATATTTTCCTTTTTTTGCTATAGAAATAAAAATATCACTCAAATTACTGCACATACTAAACATTATGGACATTTGCTTGCTTTGCTCTGTAATTTGACTCTGTCGGGGTTACATGTCTCAGAATTTAATCTTAGATACATAATCTCCGCCACTTTCAAAACATGGCACAGATATTTTTTCCTGTTTTTAAAGTCTTAGTTCTCTGTTTTTCTTCCTATAAAACTAGACTTTTAATGCAAGCTTAAAGGCACACACTTATGATCCCAGCCACTGAGGAGGCTGAAGCAGGAGGAGTACAAGTTCAGGCCAGGCTCAGCAACATAGGAAGACAGAAAAAAAAAAAAAAAATGCGGATTCTAGCTTGACTATCTCATTTCACAAAATTTAGTATAAATATAACACATTTTCTATGAAAGATATCAGGTGAAAGATGCATTTATTTCTTTAAAAATACTTTAGAAATATTAATTTATACAGAAGCTGTACCACACAGTGGTTACGTAATGCTGAAAACAATAGTCACTAACCCAACAGTTTTGTGTCATTTCTTTTAGTGATAATTAATAACTGCTTCTTTTCTATGTATTTTGATTCTTCCATCTAGCTTTTATTTGCCTTTTGCCGCTATTAAAACTTAGATTTACTTCTGCCATCCACTTGTGCCAGCTATTATTCTTTATTTATTAGACTGTTTTACTGTTGTTTATCTTTTGTTTCTTTATTATTAATGGGAAAATAACTTGCTTAATGTCCTTTGATTTACACCATAATATAAAGATCTAACTTTATCTCTGCATTTAATCATAACACAGTACTCTAAATATATTCTATTTTATAACTACAAAGTTTTTATCAGATATGCACAGTGAAATTTGATAGAAAGGATAAAAACTCTAAAAACAAAATATATCTTTCTGTGATTTAACAGCTCTATGTGGTTTTTTTTGTTTTTTTTTTTTTTTGTGGGTACCGGGGGGTCGACCTCAGGACCTCACGCGCCAGCAGGCGCCCGTGCCGCTGAACGATATCACCGGCCCCTTTTTCGTATGTGGGATCCGGGAGTCGAACTCGGGCCTTCGCGCTTGCAAGGCAGGCGCTTACGCCGCTGAGCCATCTCACCGGCCCATCTATGTTTTTTAAATATTAACTTACATTAAGTTCATTTTAACTATTACATGAAATATACATTTATATATATTTATAGAGAACCATGTGCTACTTCAACACATGTAGACATTCTGTAATGTTTAAATCAGGTTGAACATATCTCCTCAAACATTTGTCATTTCTTTAGGTAAATATATTCAAAATCCTTCTTTCAGCTGTTTGAAATGCACAATACATTATTGTTATCTCTAGACACCAGAAATTCTTGTTGCTATGCAACAAGAACTTAGTACACATAGATCAACCTTCCCTCCTCCTCCTCTCTTCCCTACTCTCTCCAGCCTGTGATGCCCCCCATCCTACTCTCCACCTTTTTAGATTCACCTGTGAGTGAGATCAGGCAGTACTTGACTTTCCTTTATTTCACTTAACGTAATGTATCCATCCAGGTTGTTGCGAGTTCCTTTTCTATGGCTGAGTGGTATTCCATGATGAACTGTATCACGTTTTCTCCAGTAGCCACTTTTTCCCCTTTCGTGTTGATTGTGTAATGAATGAGGGCGTGCAGACCTCTCTTTGACACGCTAATATCATTTCCTTTGGATATATACCCAGTAGTGGGATTGCTGGATCATATGGTAATTCTTTTTGCAATTTTTTTGCAAATCTTCCATACTGTTAATTTTTAACTGGCTTTAAAATTCAGGGCATTTTAGAATTACCAAAACTCTCCTGGGCAAATGATTTATTATCTAACTTAAACGTTGATTGAAGTTAATGTTACTTTGGGAATATTAAAAATATTTGTAATTTTTGCACTGCATAGAACAATTTGAAACTTTAGAAAGGTCATTCCTTTGAATTCACAAACGCAACATGTGCCTACCATGTAGAAAGGAGAGGGATAGGCTGAAAACATCTTTCAATTATATATCGTTTTTGTTCCTGCTAAGGATGCTTGAATTTGTAGATCCTATTCCACCTGTAATAACACACAGGCCAATTTCAGAAGGTATGTAGATTTATTTGGAGTTTTCTTTATGGAATTGCCTCTTTGCTGCTAGAAGGAAAGGTATTTGCATTCCTTCATGCACCTCAGGAATCACTCGAGAAAGCTTTCATCTGCACTGGAGTCAGTGATCACATGTAATGGAAAATTGAACTGTGGAAATTGGTGATCAGACATTTCTCCTAATGTAAATGAGTCAAGTCACTTTCCAGGTTAACTTGTAAGTTCAATGGGGTATTTTCAATTACTGAAATAGTTCAGTACTTTCAAATCCATCTTTAATTTGCCTTAGTACAAGAAAGAATTTTAGTCAGCATATAAATGCATAATGCTAAGAAGTTCAGAACAAAGTAAATGAGAAAATGTAAACAAAAAGCAATAAAGTTTTGAAATATAATTAATCTTAAAGCATCTCACATACAATTACAACACATGTACATATGGATATGTGTCATACTGAGCTATACATATGTGAACATACAGAATTGTGTATGAGTTAGAGTTGAATGTCAGTGATTGCAGTGGTCAGAAGGAGGGGAAAACTGTCTGTTTTGTCTAGCCTTGCGGGTCAATTCAAGTGACGTAGTCAGTGACACAGCACATACCTATTTTGTGAGGCCCTGGGTTCACCCCACTCCCAATTAAAAATACATGCCAAAAAGGAAGAACAAAACAATGTTTTCTGGAACTTATATGTATGTTTTCATGTAAAACTATGAGTTTGAAGCAGAAAGAACAATAAATAAATTTATTTTTCATTCTGGGAAATCCCATTAAACTTGGGTTTTTCATAGGACAGAGAAGAAATGAAATATTTTAATACAAAAACATGGACCCTGTGACTCCAAAACAAGTCTCAGTTTTTTGTTAGAGGAAATTGGATGCTTTCCAAAAACTCCTCACTAGAATTTTTCAGGAGTGTAAGAAATACCAGCGTAGTACATTATGGATAAACTTTTGTCAATGAAGTATGATTACAAGATGCTTGAGATACTTGTTCAGTGAATTAATCCAATTGCTTTTCACTCTTTAAATTGCCTAAATTAAACTGCTTTAAGGACTTTTTATTTCACTGATAGTCTTTCAGAATATTTTGACATTTTCAGTATCTCTTTCATTCAGGTTTTGAATTTAAATATATTGAAAAGAAAATTATTTCATTTCTAGTACTGTACACACAATAATTAAACTATTTAGCTTATTGCTATAATTCGGCTTTAAAATTAATTATCTCTTTCTTCAAATGCTTGAGTTACTTTGACAGACATGATTAAAACAAATCTGTTGATTCTGGTTGATTTTAGTTCCCAGTGTCTTTGCTCAGAGCATTTTTCTTAGACACTTTTGGACCGCCCCCACCCCCAGCATGCTGTTGCCCTTTCCTGCCTCCATGGCTCTGTGCATTTCTCGTGGGATGGGCTCATTCACTCTTGGCGCGTGGCAGTGGAGTGCCATTGGAGTCTCAGAAGAGATGTGACCTGGGCCAGGAGTTAGATGGGAAGAAGCCTTGGAAAAATCTCCAGAGTCCAGAGTCAGAGGCAAACGTGTCTCTTGTTGTGCCATAAAGGGCTTGCTGAGCAGTGAGATGACGCTTAACGGATTCAGCCCTCAAAGTGCTGGTTTACTTACTTGGTGCCAGTTGGGAGAAGGTCCTAAATGGGGCAAGGTTATTCTATCAGTGAGCTTTGATGGGAGAGCGATGATGTACTCACCAAACTTGCAAGAGAAAGAAGTTCAAGAGAGATGTTTGGGACAAACAGGTGCAGAAATTTTGAATGATGGGCTACAATTCACTAGAGCTTTCAATTAAAAATGTGATAGCAGATGTTGAAATATCTACGATATTACTTACGAGCATTTAGCAACACATATGAGGTCATCCTAGAGGTCACCACTGACTACAAGTTAAAGAGGGGTCAAGTTTGGGAAATCCTGTCTTAGCTGGTGTTTAGGTACGTTTGAGTCTCCTAGACTCAATAGCATGAAATTTATTTCTTTCTGCTGTGGTTAAATAATACTTCTAAAATTGTAGGCAGATTTTTTTTTTTTTTTTGGTGGGTACCGGGGGTCGACCTCAGGACCTCGTACGCCAGCAGGCGCCCTTGCCGCTGAGTGATATCACCGGCCCTTTTTTCGCATGTGGGCACCGGGAGTCGAACTTGGGACCTCGCATTTGCCAGGCAGGCACTTTTGCCACTGACCCATCTCACCGGCCCTTGTAGACAGATTTAAGAGGAATATTAACAAACTAAAATTCATCAAAATGAGCTTCTAGGACGGTGAACAGCACAAAACATGGCCCAACCCAGAAAACAAATGATGGAGCACACTTGAGCTTAAAAACGTGTTTATGGTATTTATTTTGTGTTGAAAAGCTATTATAATGAAGCGATACTAAATTTCCATGTGATTCAAGAGAGGAAAAGAGCGCTAAGTAGCATGAAATGTCCTAGATTTCAACTCAATTTAGATAATTTTGTAAGAGATAGGAATTTCTTGACTTGCTCTGACTTTTGAATAGTAGATCATGTTGTAAATTTTGTATAACAGAGCAAACAGGACACCAACCTGTGCTGTTCCTGAAGAAAGAATATGACTACCTGACCGCATACCTCTGCTTTTTGACTAAGGCTGACTGTCTAAATTTATCTAAGTTTTTGAAATATTATTTGAGTAGATTTATCACTTAAAAACTGGACAGTTATTACCAGTCTACTGTTCTCTATTAATTGTTTCTGGTAAGATATCTGGTTATTTTGCAAAATTCAGGAACAGACCCCTCTTCTTTCAAATATACATAGTCACTTCAGAAAAAGCGTTATCACCTGTTTGGAAATTCTTTACTATGGCATTCAAAGCCAAATATCACTGTCTGTATCTTCAACTTCAGACTGTATTTGTCTTTAGCTTCTGTTGTATTCACTTTGCTCAGACCACACTAGCATTCTCTAAATTCCCCAGAGAAGCCAATATTTTCCTGCCTACCTTAAGGCATGGCATTGTATTAGTGAGTTTTTCATCACTCAGACAAAACCTGACACCTACAACCTAAAGAACACGAGATTTATTTGGCTTATGGTTTCAAGGGATTCAGTCAGCGGTAGCTGGTTCCCAGCCAGAAACATCATGGTGGAAGGGCATGGCCCAGCTTCCATCACCCAGAAGCAGAGCAGGGCAAAAACACCAGAGAGGAAGGGGCAAGGGACTAGGTATAGTCTCCCAGGTCACGTCTCCATGACCCATCCAGAGACACTCAAAAGTGTGCTTTACTAATGGCCTAATTGCCTCCCAGGCCAATCAGTTGGTACAGTTAAGCTTGTCCACCACAGTCACATTCTCTCACTCTTTTCTGCACCTTCAGTACTGTCTCTCCCACCAGCCCCTGGACCCTGCAGCTGAATGCCGTCGCACTGCTCAGCACTAAGATAACATGTCATGCTTTTGGCATCCTCCTATCTGCTCTTTTTTTTATGAGCAAGTGTGTGTGTGTTTGTAATATTAGACAGACACCAAACCCAGAATCTTTGCTCTGAGGTGTAGCCCCACCCCGTTTGTATTTGTTTTTTAGAAGCTAGTCTCCCTAAATTTTCTGGGTTGGGCTTGAACTTGGTATCTTTTTGCCTTAGCCACCCAGAGTGCTGGGACTATGGGTGTGTGCACCATGCACAGATGTTTTCTTTCTTTTACTGTACATATAATGAATGTTTTGCGTCCTTTTATTATCTGTGTCCTTCAGCTAGAATGTAAGCTCAGTGAACAGAGCAGCCTTACCTATTGCTGCACCCCCATTTGGACCAGTACAGGCTCAGTCAGTAGTGCCGAATGGGTTTAAACCCATTACTAAACCCCCATAACTTTTCTTCTGATCTGTTTTACCTAACAGTACTCATTATGGGTCAATGCCTGTCTTAGTTACTTTCTTATTGCTGGTTCAAAATCTAACACCCACAGTTAAAGAGGAAAGGTTTATTTCAGCACACAGTTTGTGGAGGTTTCAGTCCATAGGCGGCTGGCTGCAAGGCAGGTCAGCATGGCAGAGAGGCATTGAAGAGGAGAAACGGTTCATGGCGTGGCAGGCAGGAAGCAGCAAGCCTTCTTTCTTTTCTTATTTATTTCCTCCAGGTTACAAAGCCTATTGGTTGGCCCTGTCCACACCTGGGGTGGGTCTTCCCTCTTCAGTAAGTTCATCATCCACTCCCAGAATTGCGCTAAACCCATCAGTGAACTAATCCAGTGTGGCACACCCATGGTCCAGTCACTCCCAGAAGCCTAACCTATGTGCGCACACGAGGCTTTGGGGAGACTTGTAGAGATAAGTTGTTACAGTGCTTAATCTTTCCTTGTAAACAATACACTGTGAATTCAGGGTTCACCTCAAAACTCAGCACAGAGTCTTCACATAAAGGTAGCCATACATTATAAAGTTATTTGTAAATTAAAGTGCGTGTTAGTAACTACTTAAAGCAGTCTCTAGATCTTTCTAGATACTTATTTTTCAGACCAGGGTAGGTTTTCTGAAAAGAACAATGACAGAAGATTTGTAAATAAATGACTAAATTTCCTCTTACCAGAGTTGGGCTCTGAAATAAAAGTAACTCACCACCAATCCATACTAATTCCAAAAGTTGTTCTTGTAGAATTGAGCTCTATTCCAGTATCCTTCACATCCCAAACGGCTGGAGTGACTATACCTTTGGATTACTTTTCTTTGCAGAAATCCTCTCTTTAGGAATAAGGCTTCTGTAGAATCCCTGTGGTGAGCAGGGAAGGGAGTGTGTAATAGACCTGCTAACTTACATTTCGCTCTCCATGGAGAGTTCCTTGTGCACTGTGGGAGTTGCCTTGCTGCCAGTTCGTTCCCTGAGT
The DNA here is from genome assembly GCA_028451465.1 of Erethizon dorsatum. NCBI lineage: Eukaryota > Metazoa > Chordata > Mammalia > Rodentia > Erethizontidae > Erethizon > Erethizon dorsatum. Next base: position 55,945,247 of record CM051830.1, on the reverse strand, counting down.
AGCCGGCGGTGGAGTAAATGGCAAATCATACTGCAGATCGGAATCTGGCCTCAGGCTTGACTTTAGTCTCTGTTTTTATGATATGGGCTACGATATGATTATCAGTTGTGAGCTTGACAGTTATCACTGAATTGAACATGTGATTCAATCCATTTCTTAAAATTTTGTCTGGCTTATTCAGAGAAACCTCAGTTTCCTTAAAAGTCAGAACGCAGGTAATATTAACTTAGGATAAGGTTTAAATAGCATTACAAATGAGAAAATCCATAGGATAGTTCAAGAATGTTGTGCATAGTCAACATATATGCATTTTTCTCCTCAGAGCTTTAATAAATTAGCACCAAGAGCAAGCAACTGAAAATACAATCTCACAACAAAAAATCCTACATATGGTTTCACAGGGTTGAAGGAATGGAGCGCGGGCCTATCTCCCATCCTTGACCTCTGTTTTCTCCATTTATTCATCACCGCTGGCTGCCATGGCGGGACACACACTTTGTGGTGGCTGGCAGTGGTCAGGAGGGGACTGTGTAAAGAAAGGATCTGACAAACATTGTACATCTTCAGTTAAAGTTTTCGTATGGGTCCTCTAATCATTATTGCTATAGGACAAATACATTATTTTAAGCTGTTGTAATTTGTTTTTTCCTTTCTGTTTGTACAGCGTCTAAAGTTGCCTACCATCCTGGAGTGTAGGGGTCAGTGAGTATAAACCCTGTGCAGATGCAAGTGTGGGGTGACGTAAGACTTCCAGGTGATACCTCAAAAACAACACCTGTCAGGGTTAGCAAGGAACAGTTCTTCTCCTGCAAAGGATATTTTCTGGCCCAAATGCAACAAAAAAATACCAACAAGTAAAAAGCATTAGAAGGAACCCACATCCAGGTCCTTAGGTTTCCACCCAGGTTCTTTCTTACAGATTTTTTAGAGGAATCAATTCCACAGACTTAAAGAGAACTTTCTTCAAAGGGGCTTTTCTGGCCCAGCAGCAATTTGGTAGCAGCTCCAGTGTCGTCTTCAAGTTCAGTCTTCTAGGAATGGTGGCTCTTGGTTTAGTTGCAGGGTACAAGTGCGGCTGTGCCACATGTTCTGACCCTCAGAGCTCTCACGCATCTCTCTGGCCCTTCTTTGTATTTTTCAGCACTTATAGAACCTTCAATCAGTTGATTAAAAACAGGCAGAGATTAATTTCTTGGAAAAAGACATGTGTTCATAAAATTGACATTTGGTTAAGACAACTGTAGTCTTTCCCAAGTAATTTATTTCTTTGAAAACACATTCTCTCCTTTGTTTCGCCAAAAGCATAAGGGAGATTTTCCTTTTAGAAATTATCACGTATATTTTTGTTGTAACATCATAAAGTATAGGGAATGGAAAGATCATGCATTAAGGTATTATTTAAAAGACTAAATTCCTGTCATCTTTCCTATTCCCCTGGAAACTTGTTTTCCAAGTAACCAAAAGCTTAACTTTCTTTGAAAAAAATATTTGATTTGTGATATAACCTCATTTAGAAGATGTTCCACGTAGGACTCTTTGAAACAATCTTTCCTGCAGTGCAGGGTCTGTGGAGTGTAGCCTGATCCGAACCTGCAAGAACAAAGGTTCACAGGACCTCGGAAGAAGATGGTGATTTCAGAAATAGGTGAGCGTTTCCTTGTGACTGAGACATGGTATCTGCAGAAGAGTTAGCAGAAGATGAAACTGGTGAACTGAGCCAGTGTCAGATGATAAAGGTTTGAAATGCCACATGGGAATTACTGAACTTCAGGTAAATAAGACGTCGACACAGTCCTGTTAGCAGGAACGAACATGATTAAGTTTGATTTTCAGAAAGCTGAAAGTGGCTGTGTGTGTTCTGCTCATGCATGTATTGACCTCGAGCCCCCGCTGTAACTGTGTAAGCCGGTTCACACTGACACCAGGCATATTTTAGTCAGTGGTTAGCCACTTTACACCCCTAATGGTGTCTGCTTCTCAGTCTGCGTGTCTGATAAACAGTGCAATGCATTTCTGTAAAGGAAACCACTGCGTATCACATTGTCGAGGGGTAAATTGATTGTCCGCAGCCGTCACCTTCCCTGTGGGCAGCATTTGTACAACTCTGCAAAACCTTCAGTGACCCTTGTAGTGTTTTGTTCTGTTCTGTTCTGTTTTGTCGTTTTCCCCTCCCTGGCTGAGTCCCTCCACTTCCGCACCTGTGTCAGAGCTGTTTCGGCATCCTCCCATCTCCTTCACAAGCTTGGCTATTTGCACAAGATATCCTCCCTGCACTTGATACACTTCTCTCAGATTCCTTTCAGATCCACGCGTGTGCCCTGTTGCTCCCCGCCAAGTGGGATTTGCCATGTTTGCTTTTCCATTATTGGTTGGCCGTGAGGACTTGCCCTTTGAGCATCATAGGGCTCAGAGGCAATTCTGGCAGTATCTATCGGGTTAAATAAAAATTGCTTTACTGGGGTCCCCCTTTGTAACAGCAAGGAGCCACGTATATGTAGCCATAGAAAGTTGAGGTTTGGATCTGCACCAACAGAGAAGAGCCACATCATGATTTTATGTAGGTGAAAGTAAGTTTATTATAAAAGTACAGCAGATATGAGCAGAGTCCAATAATACAGTACCATACGATGAGGCAGGGGACAGCACCAAAGATGAAAGGGAATCCTCCAGGGAGGACCTCGCGTGAGATGGAGCCTTCGGCAGACGAGAGAGGAGACACCAACACTGCACCCAGTTCGTTAGTTTCTTAAGTACTGTGGTCAGGCAGAAGTGGCTTGGTGCCAACAGGCCTGCGCGTCTTAGAGCAGAGTGTCTTGGGTCTGGCTAAAACAGAGGACGGTCTCCCAGCGTGCTCAAAGCTATCTGTACCTAGTATTTCTTTCCCAGGGGAAACAGCCAGTATCTCCACAGAAAGGTAGCAGCCAGGTCATTTCTCTGACTCCCATCACTTTCAGCCCTTTCCCCGACACCTTCACCCAGCTCACTAACCATCTTAGCTTCTTCATTGGTCATAGTTTTCTCCTCAGCACAACTTTCTTCCTGGCCTCTGTTGGAGACTCACAAGTGCCTGTTCCAGATTTCCTTCCTTCCCTGAGGATGCCTTCTCTTGAATATAGGATCACTCCCCTAAGAATCAGCATGCTAAGCAAAGTGATTTCAAAGTACTTTCTACCTTTACCCACATCTTTGCTGCACACCTTTTGTTTCACCTGCTGTTTTAGTTGCCAGGCTTGAAATCCTACCTCAGCCTCCCAAATGCTGGGATTGCGGGCCTATACCACCACTTCTGGCTTATACTCAAAGCATTTTCTTTCTTTCTTTTTTTTTTTTTGTACCAGAAATCGAACTCAGGACCTCGCGCTTGCCAGGCAGGTGCTGTGCCTCTGAGCTAAATCCCCAGCCCTACTCAAAGCATTTTCAATCCTCATTAGATTCAGGTTACTGAGCCTTCTTGGAAGTAGGCTTTGTCTGTCTCAATTAGTGAAAATATTTTAATGGACTTCATTCCGGGTGGCCTAAGCATTCTGTTTTTTGGAAGAGCATAAACAATGTCAAAATTTATATTGGGATATTTAAAATAATGAAATCCCATCTTATTATACAGGGAGGACCCCTGGCTTTGGAACTCGGGAGTCAGACAGATCTCAGTTCTTGAGAAAGATTATCAAAGGCTAGGGCCATTTCTGGAGCAGGAAGTACAATTATGTGTGCAGAGCAGGAAGCACAGAACCCAGTAAGTATTTAGTATATGTTATTATTACTTCTGAATTCAGAAATGCTTAGATGAGACGTCCAATGCAAATAAATTATTTTTCCTTTGTAAGTTTAGTTCTAAAAGTGTGTGTGAGTTTTCTGTTTGCTTGCTTGTATACTTTATGTTCAGAAATTTTACTAAGTTATACCCTGGTGTAGATTTTCTCTTTAATCAAAGATAGAAGAAAATGAGTCCTTTTAATCTGAAGCTTCATTATTTATGTTTGTTTCTCCTGATGTTTTGTTTTCTCATTGTGGAATTCCTAATATTTACATGGTAGCTTTTCCTAAGTGTATCTTCCACATCTCTCCTATTTCCTTTATGAATTTTGTTTATTTATAAAATTCCCTTTGCATTTAATCTTTCCGGACAAATATCCTTTTTTCAGTCCTCCTCTACTTAATTGATCTACCAAACTGTTTTGGTTTGAGTTCCACAGAGAAGGCTCTATGGAAGACTTACTAAGGAACGGTGCTACACTGACATTTACTGAGATGAAGTGTATTTGGAAGGGGTTAATAACACAAGTAGAGAAGTAAGGAAATAAGAAAGTAAGTGAAACCCAGACAAGGTGTATTCTCAAGCAAGTTAAAGTTGGACACCACTGGAATTCACCCTGTTAGGGAACTCTAAGAAGGGAGAACAGGTGAGCCCATCCCAGGGCTAAGCAAGCTAAACCTAGGGTATTTATAACCAGAACCTCCCCATCTCTCCCCCAGTACCTGCGTGTTGAGGTCCTTCTGGCTGTGTGCTTGGGCAGAGTTATCCCCAGGCCAGAGCAAACCCTCAGGCAAACAGACAAATAAATCCCAGTTGGTTGGAGATAGTAACGCCAGGTGTATAAGCAGAATGTTAACAGCGTAGGTGAGCATTGGTTTAAATGGGAATTGGGGAAATATAATTTAAACCAAAATCTTCACCCAACCCAAGGATTCCATAAATTCCACAGAGACAGTATGGGAAATAAACACTTACAGAATTGAATGCACATTATCTCAGAATGTGATGTGTGTAATGGGAACCCACAAAGGTTGCAAAATGAGAAAGAAATCTCACTCTTTTACATAGCCAGCGGTAGTACATGTTCGCATTCTCAAGACTAAGCCCCAAGTAAGAGAATTTTGACAGTACCACTGACACATAACGACGTCACCCATGGATCATCTTTACTTTACCTGGTAATTGGGGTGACTGTCTGAATTAGCTAATTAACTTTATCCAGAGGAAAACACACTTCTCTTTATAACAGGCAACAGTTTTGTAGCATGGAGCAAGATACCCCTTGAAGTTGGGCTCCCATCCTCCCAAAGAAACTGGGAAACAGGAATACTCTCTCCATGGATGTTTCCATTCAAAGTAAATTCCTGAGCCCTTTACAAACACCCCCCAGGCCTCAAAAGGAGGAGAAAATCCTTACAGTGATAAGTTTCCTAATGTGAATGCTTTGAGGAACAGGAGGGGAAAGAAGGAACACTTTTACCTTATTTTCAACAGGGAGGATGTGGGCTCTAATTTTTAATTTACATTTATCCTCACGTGGGAAAGCACATCTTTCAACACCATAAAATTCTTGTACCTGGGTTTTTATCTCCTCAGCTGCTTTCAAACTTTTTTATTCAAGTATTCTTCCTGCATTTCAGTTGACTTATGATCAGATGGCCAGCGTTCAGATGTTTTCCTTGATTTTCCTCTTTGTTAATGTATTAACAGCTGTTGAAATACGGTAGTGATAAAATCCTCGAAGTGGTGGAAGGCAGAGCATCTCTCTTATGGACTTGGGATGGCTCGCTCAGACCTCTGCTCCTTGCTTTCCTGGCCTCAGGAGCCAGTGCACTCACCTGCCTCTTGATGTCTTCTCAGCTTTGGAGTCAGGGAGAGCCATTTGCTCCCTTGCCCTCCCTGGCAAGTTTCCCGGGGCTCTGAGCGTCAGGTTCTTACTCTGGTCTTTGTCTCTCATTATCAAGCTCTGAGGCTGTGCTCCAGCACCCTGCACCTGTCCCACCTCCAGAACCCTGACTGAGCGCAGAGCGCTTTCTGTAGAACTGAGAGAGCAGTTGGAGCGGAACATTTACATGTCTTCTCCATACTGCTCCATCCCACAAAATAAGTGCTTATAAATATCCTTATTACTAAGCAGCGGGCTTTCAAATACAATGTATGAACACAGATCCCTTAGGTGTTAGCTCAGAGGAGGCCCTGTGAACCTTCATGTAGATTCCATTTGGCCAAGATAATTGCCTTCTTTTCCTTGAAGACTGCATGGCCTTTTTGATTGTACGTAGACACTATTCCAGACAACACCACATGACAGCTTGAGGAGTTAGACCACTCTTGATGTAGTCTACAGAGTATCTGATTTGATTTTCCTAATTTAAGGTGCGTACACTCTAGTAGTCCCACAATCTCCAATTCCAAGGTAATAAAATTGTGTTTGGCAATGCCCGTTTTCTAGATTGAAAATCCCAGACTTTTTCAAAAAATCTTCCTTGTTCCATTTGTCTTCTGGTGCTCTGCTCTCTGTGAACCCAGTATTAAATGAGCGTGTAACAGTGGATGACCTTACTCTCGAGGAACCGTTGCCTCATTCGATTCAGAGAGAGCAGGGATTTGGATGGGGAGCCAAGGAGAGCGCGATATGCTCCATGGACTCCAGCCACAGCTTCTGCATCATGCGCGTGGACTTCAGCTCTTCATGTAGGCAATTTGGGCAGTTCATTTGTAGTGGCTTAAAAGAATTTTCACATATGCCTATTTAAAAATGCTTTTAAGGGCCAGTGTGATGGCTCAGCAGCATAAGCGCCTGCCTGGCAAGCGCGAGGTCCTGAGTTCGACTCCTGGAACCCACATATGAAAAAAGGGCCGGTGATATCGCTCAGTGGCACAGGCGCCTGCTGGTGCACGAGGTCCTGAGGTCAACCCCCGGTACCCACCAAAAAATAAATAAATAAATAAAAATGCTTTTAAATTGGAGATTCAGATAAATTCCATTCAAGCCACACTATGAATAACAAATGTGTGTTTATTTGAATTTCTTGATGGTGAAAGCTGTGGAGACAATAGACTTATTCCCGAAGAGGATTTATGTTAAAAGAAAATTCCCTGGGGCATAAGAAGAAAAAGCCTGCAAAAAGCACTTTAGTAAATTGTAAATCTGAGGATAAAATATGACAGTGACAATTGCTAAAGTAAAAACCAAAGTATAAAATTTGCACATACTGTATATCATGCATTTTCAACTTTTTTATTATTTAGGTTGTTTCTGTCACTGGAAGAGCTACTCATGGGAAATTAATTGGGATCTTAGAATAACTTAACTCTTTTGGTTCATATATAATTTAGTACTGTATACTGTTTAGAAGCTCAGATATTTACTATAACAATATTTAGTAATTGTTATATATGATTACTGGTTACTATGTGGTTACTGTATCAGTATCATTATTTTGCAGGGAAGGAATTAGAAGCCCAAAATAGTAAAATCACTTGCCCACCCTTGCACGTTGTTCAGTGGAAGAGCTGGGATTTTTAAGGGGACATCACAGTGAATGTCTTTGTAGGGAGTGTGTGACAACTACGTTTATTTTTAGAAGTATTTTAATTGATTAATTATTAATTTTAATTTATGAGTTTTATTGTATTAAACAATGTATACTGAACAGGAAAATAAAATATCAATAAAATAAAATATTTTTAATATGTAATGAGCATGTAGAATAAACATCAACATTTTCAACATCAACTATTGACCTGCTTAACAAGATCTAAAAAGTAACAGCAGAAATAAATTCCTATGTGATCTGCAATGAAAATACAAAAAAAACTACCGAAGAACTAATCTTTGCTCCAGTTATCACACTTAAGGCAGTCTTCATACATGACAGCAGCATGTTCAGCACACAAGTCTGACTTACACTGACAGCACATGTGTTTTGTTTCCCTGTCTTCTTTGGTAGGACATACCTGACATCTTGCTGGTCTCCCTGTTTCTGTAGGAGGTTCCTGTGTGGTTTCACCTGTCTGTTCCCAGAATTCTTTTGTGGACTTCTTTGGGCAGATGCATAATGTTCTTCCTCTGTTTTAATTGATCATTTATCAATTTCAGTTATGCCTGACATGTTTAGGATTCAGTAAAAAACCACCACTGGCCAACACTTTGTGTTTCCAGTGACATAACTTGTCAACATTTACTTGGCCTTTCATTTTGTTGTAAAAGGTGACCATTTCTTGCTTCATTTGTGTTGAGGATTCACTATTAGTCTTTTTGTTTGTTTGTTTTGAGACAGGGTTTCTCTATCTAGTGCATGGGTAGCCTTGAACTATGTAGCACCAGCTGACCTGGAACTCACAGTATCCTCCTGCCCCAGCCTTCTGAGTGGTGAGATTAAAAGTGTGCACCACTATACCTGGCTTCATCTTCAGTCTTATCATCATGGCATATGTTGACAATATCAGTACTACTGATTTTCTTTCCCATACAGGACCCTCAACATCTGAAATTCAAAGATTATACTATACAGTTCTCTATTGTAAACTTGCAACATTTTTTTCAGAAATCTTGGCTTGGTTCTTGGGAATAGCTCCTGTGCTGGTCAGCTGGTGCTTTCTTTAACAAAGGTAACATCAGTCGGTAACTCATGAACCAACTGTGAAATGTGATAGTTGGGTTACTTTTTTTTTTTTTTTTTTTTGGTACTGGGAATCGAACTCAGGACCTCGCACTTACCAGGCAGGTGCTGTGCCACTGAGCTATATCCCTGGCCCTTGGGCTACTTTTTGAAATGGATGCAACACATCTGTTCACAAAATCATGGGGTTTGTTACCACATGATAAAGCCCTGATGGCTGAGTTCCAGGATAAATTTATAAATTCAAGGTGTAAAATGTCTGCATCTCCCAGGGCATATATTTTTATACCATATTTGGAAGTTTTATTTGGCATATATTTCTGAAAGCTTCAACAACCATGAAATGATTCAAGTTTTTCAATTGTCATGTATTCAGATGGTGTATAAACTGCTTGACAGTTGGAAACAAAGCTTTCAACAAATGAGTGAATAGCAGCCAAATTGTTGGATTTTTTTCTTTCTTGATAGGTCTTTTTGTCATCAAAACATAGTAGTCAATTTTGAAGGAAACCATATCTTTTGACTATCATTATTGTTCTAAAAATCTCAACCCCACACCTGTCACTTCTCCGTAAATCCTTTAGATTCCAACAATTAGAATGAGAAATTCCTGTTATGAAGGCTTTTAGTTCAGATAGTGAGGTGCCATGATAAATGTATTTTTGAGTATTATTATTGATGCATTTAGAATGTTTCACTTGTACTTCATTATTAGTGTATTTCAAAACATCTTGTAGCTTATCATCTGCTACAAATAGTTTCCAACATTGAATCACAGTGTTGGTATTCTGTGCAGTAAGTTCACCCCTGGCAATGACTGAGTAACATTTTCTGAGGTAGTTCTAATGTTGGGTCTTTCAGGTATACATGACCATTTTGTAGCATTTTGACCAGTCAAATATTTATCTGCATTGCTGTTTTCTTCCTCATCTGAATCGAGGGTTCATTCTGTATTCTCTATCTGTCATATCTTGCTAATTTTGGCTTACATGATCCAAGTCATCACTGGATGCCTCACTTTCAGCCTCCTCCCAAAGTTGTAAAAGTGGATTTTCATGCAACATTGTACTGAATTGGGGTAATTCCACAAGGAAAAAATTTATTGAAAAAGATATAAATACACAAAAATTATAGATACCCACAGCACATAATGTGGGTAAAAGTCACCTGTTTACACTTTGACACACATGGATACACCTTGCTGTTCATTGTACCAAGTGGGTGAACACAAAAATTTCTTCCTGTGTTCGCCCAGCACAGCTACTAAGATGCACAGCCAGCTACAATTATCCTAAAGTACGTATTTGGTTCGTGAGTGAGGAACCAATAACCCTAGCCATCATAAAACAGAAACTGGGTGATAAACGTCAATGATGTGTATGTAGCCTTCAGTGTTATATCTCCATGTAATACACTTCAGATAACCTTATGATTTATTTAACATTACAAATTCAAGAAAGTGCACTTGGTGAAATAGACTGAATGTTTGTGTTCTGCTGCACCCCAGCATGCTGTGTTGAAACCCTGATCCCTAAGGTGATGGTATTGGAGGAGGGACTTGGGGGGAACTCATAGGCTGGATTAGTTCACTCGTGGGGAAAAGGAATAGACCAGAGAGCCCTTTGTCTCCACCATGTGAAGATACAACGAGAGGGTGGCGCTCTTCAAGCCAGGAGAAGGGCTCTGTCCAGAAGCAGTCAGCTGGCACCTTCACCTTAGACTTTCAGACCTGTACTAAATATAGGTCTTTGGGTTAAACCACCAGTTGTTGGTAGTTTGTTATATTATCCTGAGCAGACTAAACACACCGTGGTGTTAAGTTTACCTTATCCTCTCATAACATTTGAGCTTTTGAATTTAGAATAATTTTCAAGAATATATTCCCTTAAAAGTTTACATTTAAATTAATAACTACACCTGCATCAAACCTATGCAGTCTTGCCTACATCAAATCAATATTTAATTTGAAACTTTTGTAATTATATTCTTTCAAGTGAAATAAATGCTCATAGATAAATGTCCATTAATATAAGTGTGTGGTTTTTGAGTCAAGCAGAGGGAATTCATACCTCCAACTGAATAACCACAACTAAGTTACTTAGGTCCTCTGTGAGAAAACGTTTTTTTTTTTTGTTTGTTTGTTTTTCTGAGTAGTACTTGAAATATGCCAGGTACTATGCTTGAGATATAGATAGGTAGATGATAGATAGATAGATGATAGATAGATAGATAGATAGATAGATAGATAGATCTGCATTTTGTGTTTTCCTGAAGAATCTGAAGTTATCTTAATTTATAAATAAAAAATAAAGCTTGCAAAAATGAAGTATTTTCAAATACCATAGATAGAAAATATCAGAGCTGTTAATTCAAGTCTAGGTTTTGCGGACTTCAAAATTCATTTTTTCTTTCTACTATACTCTGCTACTTCCAAAGCCTTCTTAAATCCAGGTATGGAGGTTACATGGCATAATATTTTAAAATATGTAGTGGTTGCCCTATTGCAGATGCTCAAAAAATTAAGTTGAAATATGACCATTTATTTTGAATTTTCTTCATAATATTATCATAGTACAGAATCTATTTAGAAAATGCTATTTTCTAATACTAGGGTTTAAATTTCAGCATGCCTCTGAATGAAAGTCCCAGGTGAGCCAAAAAATTTGAAAGTCACAGGAAACTTTAGGTATTATCTTCCCTAGTGTTACATATTGTTTGTATTTTATTGAGTTTGCAGAAAAAAAACTTTTCTCATATCTTCTAGTATAAAAAGGTTCAAATCGAGCTCATACAGGTCAATAGGAGGGTGGAGGACCCTCATTTTGCTCTAGGGGGTCATTGAGGACACCTGCGTCTGGAACCACTGTAGCTCCATGTAACAACGTTGGAAATCAGTTCTAAGGTTAGCTCCTCTCCTTTGCATGTGAAGGAATTGAAGATCACAGAACAAAATATCTGCTTCATTTTTGCACAGATAGCCCTTTTAAGATACATTTTCTAAGTCTTACTCCAAGGGTCCTTCTCGGACCTAGGGATACAACAGATTGTCTAAAGTAAAGCACTAGTTGGTATCTGGTCATAGAATTTTTGAAGCAGTTGTACCTATATCTGGAGAATAACAGAAATAAGCTCTTCAGTTAAAAGGTGGTGGTTGTTGTTAATATATTGCTATGAAGTTTCCAGTAATTGGGACCTTTGTTAACATTTGCTAAGAGTAAATTTCTAGGGAGGAAGAGTAAGCACTTTATTTATACAGATACTGATTCTCCTAAAATTGGAATAGCCTGATGAGAACTGATACAATGACCAGTCCCATTATCCAGGACAATAACTAGCCACAGAAGAGATTAGATTAGGAGGGCTCTTGTCAAAAAGGTGCTCATATTAGCTTTTATGAGCACCACAAAAGTCTCTAGGGTTACAAGCTTCTGTTGTTTTACTTATTTATATAGACTGTGTTTGTGCTGACAGCCACAGAATAATTGATGTGCCAACTTCAATTGCATAATTATTTGATTACAAATAAATTATCATGAATATGAATATGTGTATGTATTGTTGGGAACAAAATGTCTCCTTTTCCAACTTGGGTCCAGTGGCGGTGAGCCTAACAATTAAGACAACAGAGAGAGCAGGAGGAAGGACAGGATCTGTTACACAGACAGGGAATTGCTCAGTGATGAGTAACAAATGAAATGGAGCTATGTAAAGGATTCTTATACCAAAATTAAACAAGGGGGTGGAGGTTAATTATGGCTTTGGTATGGAAGTTTTCCATAAACACTGCTCACACAGTTGGTTTCGGAATATCCTGGTGGCCTAGTTCAGTACTTTCCTGACTGGAGACCTTCGGGTGACAGTGGAGGGGCTTAGAGGAGGGAGGGAGGGAGGTTGTGGCAGCTGGCTCTGTTCTAGTCTTATTTAGGGAAGTTTGGGTGAGATTTCTTTTGCATCTTCATTAGTTCAAATATGTTACCTATAAAATAATATTTGTAACAACTCTGAAGGTCTGATATGGATATACACATTGTTCTTCATGTAATGGGAAACATACTGAATATAATAATAATTTGGATATCTTTCTCCTAAACAAAGAAAAGGCCATATTAGTTAGTATAGTGTAGGAGCCAGCTTGTGAGCTTGTACTTGACTAAGGGGTGACGAAGATGAAACACAAAGAGATGCAGAATAGGGCTGGGGAGCTCTTGTCCACCTTTGACAAAGAGCCCCAAGTGATGGCTCATTTTACCTTTATTCACTCAGACATGGGTACAAGCAATTAGAGTGACACATGATTCGTCTGCCTCCCACCATCCATGGTACATGTCCGGATAAACAGGATCTCAGCTGTTTTCCTTTTTCCTAGCGTGTCAGCAAGTTTACAAGCTGCCTTTCTCCTTAGTGCTCACAGAGGAGGCCAGTTAGGCCTTAATCTTCCTATCTGATCTTTCACAGTATAGTTCATTCTATCCCAAAATTTTAGAAGATAAATGGTTGAGCACTGGAAGAGAACTTTAGCCTTAGTAAAGATATGGCTTTATGACTGAAGAAAATGCAGCATGATTTTCTCCCTATCTAAGTTGGTCTATTCAAAAACAACGTATGAAGTATCTTCTACATGCCCTGTCAGATATATTGGTGTATAAATAATTTGGGAGATGGGAAAATGATGAAACTGACATGTTGATGGGTCAGCCACAAAATGTTAGGGTGAAGCTGGAATCCATCTAACAAGAAAATATTGTGGATAAATGTATGAGAGAGTTCTTACTATAAATATAGGAGCAATTTATACATATAGTGAAATACTTCATAATTGGCATGTTTTTCATCTGAAGGTTTTTGGAAAAATTTAAAAAGCTGGGAGGGCAAGCATAACAAGACAGTATCAAAATACACAACAACAATAGCAAATGCAGCTGGTATAACCATGTTGGGAACAAATGCCACTGATTGTTGCTTTATGCAGTTTAAGTGTCGGGGGCAGAGGCATGTGGCTGCACCGCAGAGTAGTCTGGCAGCCTGAGTGATCAACCTGCTGTGTGTTCTTAGTACCATGTGGGCAATTAAAGTATTTGATTGACCTGGTGGGTCTTTAAATGGATGCTAGTAAATATTCTGTAATTAGATAATTTAAGAAGACTATCTATCTATCTATCTATCATGAATATAGTATCACATGTATACATCTCCCTGTATGTATAGGTGCTTAAAAATGATGTGTATGGCATCGCCCTGGTTACTCAGGAGGCCTTTCTGAAGGTGGTGGAGGACGGTGGGATGCCTCACAGAATAATCTAGAAGTACTACTAGCACTAAGAGGAATATACAGTCTATATCACATCATGAACAGTCAATGTTGTGATCTTTAAAACATGCAAAATTAGATGACTACTATTCTTAATTGGACAAGGTAGAAGCATTTCTTTCACTAGAATCTCCCTCTAAGAGCACTCTGTCTGTTTGTTTGTGCTTATGTACAAAATTGTTGGACACACTGCTTATGGAAGGAGATGGGATCCAAAAGATCAGTCCAGGTAGCAAGTGGGGATCTGTCTTCTAAGTATAATAGTGTCTATTAACTTGTTTTCCCTTTATCTTGTTGATCTCCATAATGATCCAGTCTTGTAAGAGTGGTACATCAAACTTGGTCATATTATTCTGTTTATTTTCACCTTGAAATACCCGAGGAAAGTTGCAAGTGTAAAAAGAAATAACATAAAAATTAGGAACAGAGGAAAGTTAAAATGTGGTAAAGAAACAAGGAAGGGGTTTGGGAAAGAGAACAAGGATCTTTAGAAGTCATTTATAATGGGGTCGTCAGTGTGACCTCCTTGCTCTGTGCCTTTCTGTGACTGTAAATGAGTCTATGACCTTCATAAATAATTTGACACAAATGTATATTTTATAATATTTTAAGAAGTTCTCATTTTTATTTTCAGGTTGGCACCTGGAATATCCAGGCACCAAATGGCTTGATTCAAGAGCCAAAGCACAGGGGACACCCGATCTTGTATCTCATTTGGGGGTGTTTGTCTGATATCATCAGAACTGACATGGAACACTCAGTTATAGGCTAACTTGACTCCTTACACCAGACAGAATTGCAGATACAGACTATTATAAACAGAACCTCCCCCAATAGTGGACAGGCCGCATGATGTAGAGAACAGCCCGAAGGAACCACATTTGTTCCAGGAATACAGTATAATCATCTGAGAGACGTGCTGCAAACTGCTCTGAGCTCATCCTTAACATTTTGGAGGAATGTTGTTTGGAACTGAGTATTGCAATCAGTTAGACTACACTGTGCTGTGAGCTCACTAACATTTTTAGGAAAGCAATACATGAAGTATGTGGTCAGAACCTTGAACATGGTAGCTTCATCAGTGCAGATGAGCACCTAGTTCCTAAGGAATCAGGAAAGAAAAGGAGCGTTATGCCAGACGTGCTTGGTGATTAAAATCTATAGCCTGCTGTAGGATGCTCTGGAGCTGGTAGCATTCCATAAAGCTCCACACCAGGAAATTACAGGAAGAACACTGGCCAAGATCTTTCAGAAGCCAGAAATATCTCGGAGAAGGCTGGATGTAAAAAAAGTTTTCTTATGCTTGGCCTAATTTTCTATACCAGCAACATCCCTATCATGAGTAAGGACTGGGTCTTTGGGATGAGATTATATGGGATTAATCCAACTCCAGAAATTTATAGTCTGTGTAATTCTGTATGAGCTTCTCTGTGCCAGTTTCCTCTTCTGTAAAGTGTTGGGAATAATATCTGTCAGAAAATGTAGTTGTGGGCCGGTGAGATGGCTCAGCGGTTTAAGCGCCTGCCCGGCAAGCGCGAGGGCCCGAGTTCAACTCCCGGAACCCACATACGAAAAAGGGGCCGGTGATATCGCTCAGCGGCATGGGCGCCTGCTGGCGCACGAGGTCCTGAGGTCGACCCCCCGGTACCCACAAAAAAAAAAAAAAAAAAGAAAATGTAGTTGTGAATGTAAAACTAGATAAGCCATGAGAAGCACTTTGCACTTTCCATGCTTATCAAAGCAGCAAAACCACAAGGGTTCTTATGTTACATCATCATCATCATCATCGTCATCATCATCATCAGAATGACTTAAAGCAAATATACTGGAAGTGTAAACAGTCGTTTTCTTTAAACGTACTATTGAGGGTGTTTAAAAATACTTGTACTGTGGGGTATTTTTTTTGAAGTTTTTTTTAATGGACAAGCTATTGTGAATTAAGAGACATAATTCTTCATTAATTATTTCCAACTCAGAAAAAGTATTTTGTAGAAGATAAAATACAATTGTAATTACTAAGAAAAATTTCCTTAAGTATCTCTTTAACAATATAATGCACTAATAATACTTCAAGTAAGACTAATTTGTGCCATAGTTTTTTTCTATTAAAAAATATTCTGACAAAAACTGAACCATTTCACTTATATTTTACCTTAAGGTATAACACAGGGGTAAATTGTTTGGGGATATGTAAAACTAGATTTGATGTTCCTCCTGATTGCTAAATGCTCAGCAATTAAAATTTTTACTTAAAGGAAAGGACTTAGCCCGTAATTTCTTTCACACTGTAGTGTGTGAACATCACAAACTGTCTGAAGGTCGGTTGTGAAGGTGAACAGACTTCATGGGATAAGAATACGTTTTTTTGTAAGACTGAATAAGACCAGCTGCGCAGTGCTTTAAACGATTGTGTCAGGTAGATTCTGCATCTCATGTGTGCATCTGCCATTCTTTTTACCCACTCCCTCTGCTTTTTCCGTGTTTTTGTTAGATGGAGATCCAGTCTCCATCTTGGGAACTATTCATTTCAATCTACCCTCAAGACTTTTCTAACATTTCTTATTTTTTGGCATCTTTTTCTGTACTCTTGCTATTATGTCCCCTGCTGTAGCCAGTGTAAACGTCCAAGACACTGTGACATTTGTTATAAGATTGGCAGAAGATGCAAGGAAAGATTTTTAACTCCTAGTGTAATTATTAAGACACTGCTTTTGCATTCTAAGTCACCTTCTTAGTTAAGGCATTTTATGTAAAGATGAACATTTTTACCAAAATATGTTAGGGATTCTCATATAAGACAGACTCAAGAAATGATGATGAATTACTATATATGCATTTACCGGCGCTGGGGAACTTCCGCTTTTCAGGATGGCTATGATGTGTGATGTATTCAGATGACACTTGGAGGTCCATTTATCTAGGGAATACAGAGCTGATTTTGAAAATACAGTGTGGGCATACTAGCAGGCACGGGCTAGCCTTTCGCCAGGGTTATATTTAACAGTAAGCATCATGTCAGCTCTAAGCAAGTCAAAGTTCAGTGTGGTCCAGTGCTCACTCTCACCTTTTCCTGTCACAAGCCAAGCCCCAGGGTTCAGCCAGATTCATGGCCACTCAGCCGGAGACCAATTCATGACCATTCCATGCAGGGCCACCCTGCAACCACACTCTTTTTTTCCATTAGTGCATGTTTACAGGACAAAGTGATGGAATTGCTCGCGAGCAGTAGGTTCATGTGTGTCTCTGAACTACCTGCTCCAGCATTTATGTCCAGGCCAAGCTGGCCTCAGAATTAACAAGCAGCTTACATCTTAGCAGGACGTAAAGAGGAAGAAATTTTCACTGCAGCTCATGGGTGTGCCAGTTCTAACAAGTGCTGCTTCTCTTCTCCAAACTGAGTATTGGCCTAAGAAAGGCCCTTAAGTAAAAATTCCTAGTTTGATATGGAAAGTGTTTTTAGGGAAGCAGAGAATGACTGAACTTTACCGTTGACTAGATTTGAGAAAGTGAAGGGTATATATCCCAGATACAGATACACATATAGATACATAGATGGGTGTAGACAGACAGCCAGATATCCGGGAACTTTCCTGTCTCTTTGATGGGTCCTTCATATTTTAAAACACTACACATGTCTAATCAGATAAACACATTTGCATGGTCATACACATGAAATCAATAGCAAGTTTGTTTTGGTTTATCCAGTTTAAGTCTACTAATGTCGCTTTCCTATTTAACTTGTACCTAAAACTAAGAATTACTTGTTTATTTTTATCCTTTGAAATTTAGTGATACAGTTGCTTGTTGTTTCACTAACAGTTATTGGGGTAAAAATATTAATTATGTTAAGTTTTGAAATTAATTTTTTATTTTATGAAAAAAACTCCATTAGAAAATAATAAGAATAAAAATAGTTAATACACTGTGTATCCTTACCTTCAAAGTAGTTACTCGGAGTACAAGACATGGACAAAAGTTGCAGTCTTACAAGGAAGAAACAAACTGATATTAGAACAGAACTTTCCCACAGAAACTAGTAGTAGAAGTAAAACAAAAGAGCATATATATCGAAATATTTTGAAACTACCAAAAAGGTAATGTGGGGAACTTCTGAACCTCTCCCCAATTCCTGTTTTTCTAGCTTCCATTTTGCTGGTCATTATAAATATGGGTTTATCCCTGTAAACTGATGACTTGGAGGAGATACCTAGAAGGGGGATAGCTAGATCAAATGGAATTTTTACTTTTAGTTCTTTGAGAAATCACCACACTTTTGTTTAACTTTTAAAGTAATTTTTACTCCACTAAAATTCTAAAAAAATACAAATGTAGCTGCAAAATGAGCTGTTTTGAATCCCAGCTTTGCTGAAGCTATTTAAGGCCTCTAATCTCAGTTTCTTAATCTATAATGTGTGCATATATACAAAGTTACTGTGAGTAGAGATGATAGGTGTGAAACTCTTAGCACATAGTAACAAAATACGTGACCCAATATGCTGATTTGCTGTGCACTTGTACTGAATTAACCAGGCTTTGAGGGAGTCTGATCACAAAACCATTAAAAAAAAAAAATGCACCCATTGGAAATGTACTATTGCTTAAGCAGAAGCCTGTGCAGCTCACATAGAATCAATACCAACATAGGATTTGACCACCATCCTAGTGACATAACCCTATCAACCAGAAAGAGGCAGCAAGTGATAGAAAAGATGTGGTATGAATCTCGGTGATTATCTTGCAGTGGAAATTGGTTTGGCACTCTCTAACCATGTAGTTAAGGTAGCTTACTTTTTATTATGAGCAGGTAACCTACAGATACTCAAAAAGTAGCTGGGAAGTTCTGGTTCTTTTAAAGAACACAGTGATAATCTTTTGCTTATAATCTGTAAGCTAGTGTACATCAAAGACAAAATAATCCTTTACTTCCAAAATGTAAATGTACACTGAAGGGTTAATCCTCTTTCTGTGACTTATTTTCAGAAGTTTAGCATTTTCATTCAGTTGATTAAAATCTGTTATACATAATAATTATGCCAGGGTTTTAAAGTCATTCAAACACTCAAAAATGATTTTTAAATCTTTAAAGGGCTTATAGCAGTTCTTTATTTCTCAAAGGGTTTCTTTCTACTTATGGAAAATTTGCTTAGATTATGTTCTTTTGTCATATTCTCAGTAAATGTTAAATCAAAGCAAGATGGGTGGATGTACATGGCTAAAAATAACGTCTTTCACAGGAAGAAGAACTAAGGAAGAGCGGGGAAGCCAAATATGCCCACTTGAGTGATGAGCTTCATGTTCTAATTGAAGTGTTCGCTCCACCTGGGGAAGCTTACTCACGCATGAGTCACGCTCTGGAAGAGATTAAAAAGTTCCTGGTGCCTGTAAGTGGTTTTCATTTTTTACAGAGATGTTTCTCATCAGTTTTGATTTTAAAATATACCTTTGATCTTCACTGACTTTTTAGTAAGAAACCTATATTGCAAACTAATTATGTATCTATCTATAAGTTTGATATAAAGCTGAAATGAATAGGATACAAAAATCACTTAGCATGGTACATGACATGTTGTCATATACTGCTGATTTAATATATATGTGTGTGTGTGTGTGTATATATATCTGAAGTCATACATATATATAAACCTGAAGTCATATATTTTTTCTCCTTGTGTCTTAATCACCTGACATGTATTTTTGGTAATTTATAGCTAAGGTGGAAACATTTGCAAGTACAGTGGAAGGGAAAGAGATTAGATACATAATTTACCTGTAATAAGGCAATTATATTATTTTAAATGATTCAGTGTATTTTATGTGATAGTATGCCAGGTGTTGGCTCATTATAAGATATAGTGTAAAATAATCAAAACTAATAGAGCCAGGCATTTGTTAACTTCCAGCAAAATTAGAAAAATAAACTCACTGCACCTAGTGAGAAAACAGAATGTCCATTTAGTCAGACAGCAAATTCAGAGTTGCAAATCTAGTAGAATTCACTGATTTTTTTAAGAAATAGAGGAGGTTAAATGAGTGGATTTCCCTAAGTGTGGACAATTTGGCATTCTAGGAAGAGGTCATTCACATAGAAATCTTGGCGTCGGGTTTGGAGCTGGAATAAAATAATGAGAAGGAAGTGCTGAGTACAGTTTTCTGCAGTGTCTGGGCAGAAGTGTTCAGCAGAGAAAGTGAGTAGATAAGATTAATCTACAAGATGAAGAAACTAGATGGATATTTAAGCTAAGCAGTAAACTCACAGGAAATGTACAAGATTGGTTGGCAGTGATTTTAAGAATAGGTTAAAAAAAAAAATCAGAGAATTTCCAGAATGTAAAAGCATCAAGATCTAGCCACGTATTTATATGCCCAGTTTAAAATTCAATTTTTGTCAGGAGGTTGTAGAATAATCCCAAACCAATCTGAGTATTCTTAACTGCACATAGAATTTTTGCACAGGCTCTTTTCTGATGCTCATCTGAAAAACTCTAAATTTCATATTTCTTAAGGGTGTGGATGATATACTCTTCCTTTTGCCTTCAAACGAGATGCCTAGAGCTGTCCTGAGTAAGGGGTTTTACTATATTTAGTTCAGACTAGACCTTTGGTGATATACGTAGGGCAGAGTAAGGCTCAGACTGCTTAAATTTCTGATGCATTTCATGGCTGTAGTAAAGTCATTTAATTTCTCAGAGCTTCAGCTTTTTCATCTTTAAAATGAAGATAATTATAATTGAATTCTACCACAGTCATTATGAATATAAAATAGGATAATGCATATAAAAGGACTTAGAACATTACAAAGCACTATGTAAATGAAATTTTAAAATCGAATTTATCGTTGCGGTAGATAGATCTAGAATGACTTTTGATGTAAAATGTATATGACAAGACAGTATTTCATTGTAAGTGTCAATAGAAAATCTCACTTTCTCCTCCCCTGAACTACACATGTGAGACAGGGCTGGTAGTGTCCCTCTAGGTCCACACTGCGTCCCACTTATTCAGCGTCTTGCTTGGCATGGTACGTGACTAGTGGACTGATGGAATAGCCAAGCAAAAGGCAGCATGCCTTTTGCAGAGCGATAAAATAAGTATCTGGGTCACATTTGGGGACTATTACCCCCAAATCAAGATGCACCGTATGGAGAGACCCCAGTGAAGTACAGTAACCTCACCATGGCTTCTGTGACCTTCGTCCCTATAGAGCTCTGTGATTTCAATTCTGCACGTCGAACTGCTCCCTCACGGGCTCCTGGCGGCATGGCTTTCTTCATCTAGCATGCCGAGCTCACTGCTCACTAACAGCCTTCGAAGATTCCTCTCTGAGATATCAGCACAGCTGTGCTCTTGTCATTCAGGCATCACATTAAATGTTAGCTCTGTAGGAAATCCTTCCCCAACCATGCAATCTAAAGTAGCTTCTTCCATTACTTTCTATCACACAATCCTGTTATATTTTGTTCACAGTTTTACTGACCGCCCTATCTAACGTATCAGTGTATTGTCCCATTATGTTCTGACCATCTTCACTTTAATTTTCCTATTCACTCTCCTTACGGTTTATCACCTACATCGAAAGGAGCAAAAATCGAAATGCCTGTTTGTTTCATTATATAAAAATCACTTGGGCCGGTGAGATGGCTCAGCGGCGTAAGCGCCTGCCTGGCAAGCGCGAGGGCCTGAGTTCGACTCCCGGAAGCCACATATGAAAAAAGGGCCGGTGATATCGCTCATCGGCACGGGCGCCTGCTGGCGCCCGAGGTCCTGAGGTCGACCCCCCAGTACCCACAAAATAAATAAATAAATAAATAAATAAATAACTTGGTTATCCAGGTTCCTTCTGATACTAAACGTTAAAGTTCACAGGAATGCCGTCATAGCTGGACATTAATGTTTATAAACATCCTGGGTAAAGGATAACAAATACTGTAGAATAGCACGGAAGGCTAATGCAGAGCAGGACCCTGACACTCCACTGCCATCTTGGTCCTTTACCGAACAGAGCGTCTC
Source organism: Erethizon dorsatum (assembly GCA_028451465.1). Classification (NCBI taxonomy): domain Eukaryota; kingdom Metazoa; phylum Chordata; class Mammalia; order Rodentia; family Erethizontidae; genus Erethizon; species Erethizon dorsatum. Next base: position 55,923,553 of record CM051830.1, on the reverse strand, counting down.
TGTGTGTCAGCACAGCTTCTCCCTCCCGGATGTGATGTAGAATTTACCCAGCTTCTTCTATGTCCAGAGGTTGTAGTCATCCAAGAGTACTAACAGTACACCTGCCATTCCTTGTGAAATGACTAAATGATGTAGAAGGGTGGAAACCAACTCAAGTTTCAGCACTTAAATGAACTGTTCAAGGCAAAGGGTTATAGTGCCCTCAGCAAATTTTCCAGCTTGCTGGTCCCCATCCAGACAGAAGTTTGTCCAAACATATAGTAGCAGGTCAGTGAAACATCATTAAGTAGAACATTGCCAATTTTAAATCTATACTATTTCATAGAACCACTGTATTACATTTTTCATTTGGCCGGTGAGATGGCTCAGCGGCACAAGCACCTGCCTGGCAAGCACGAGGTCCTGAGGTCAACTCCCGGTACCCACAAAAAAAAAAAAAAATTTTTTTCCTTATATTTTGTGCTTGTCTATAAAACATACATTAGAACTGTTAATAAATTGCTTAATGAATAATGACAAAAGGGATGGATGTAAAATGCTAAGTTTATATATGCATCAATAATGTTAGCATACTTCCCCTCCCTTTAGATGGATACAGGTGTGTAAGAACACATTGCCACGATATGTTGTACTGTTCCTTTCTGTTGTAGCAGGACCACGGCTGCTGTGTGTGGTTACACAGGTCGTGTTTTGATAGGGCCCCTCAGGACCCCAAATACAGTTCCCTTTCTCTAACCTAGACCGACAGGTTACTTCGAAATAATGACAGTGTTTTACTTTACTAAGTTGGCAGACTTTCTTTTATTAAACTGAATTAGAAATTTTGACTAATACTTAATAACTAAGGATTGAAACAATACATTGTCTCATGAATAGAAATTATGAAACACTCAGCCAAATGTTGCTCAATGAATGTTATGTGTGATGAAGAGAGAGTTTCTATGCAGGTAGGATATTAGAATCAGGTCACAGACAACAGAGAGATTATCTTGTTACCTTTCTTTTTTTTTTTTTTTTTTGTGGGTACCGGGGGTCGACCTCAGGACCTCGCGTGCCAGCAGGCGCCCGGGCCACTGAGCGATATCACCGGCCCTTTTTTCATATGTGGGTTCCGGGAGTCGAACTCGGGCCCTCGCGCTTGCCAGGCAGGCGCGTACACCGCTGAGCCATCTCATCAGCCCCCTACCTTTCTAATAACTATAGAGCTGGGAGTATAACTCAGTGGTAGGCCACTTAGCAAACACAAGAAGTTCTGAGTTTGATTTCCAGCATGTCGAAAGGAAAAAGAAGAAGAAAAATAAGATTCCAATAACTGTGTTATTGATATAATTCAGATTTAACATTTTTTATTGAGCCCTATCACAGTCTCAACACAGATAATACATAGCATTTTAATATCAAAATTGAAAAAACTTGAAAAAATTTTGTCATGCCTGGTTTAAGATTCTAAAGACCACCACTAGAGATTCATATAATTTAAAGAAAATGTAGATATATAGATGGATAGATAGATGACAGATATAGAGATATATATCATTTATATCTCATGTAAAGTTTATACCTTATGTACCTTTTATACCTTATGTAAAGTTGTGTATGTGTGTGTGTGTGTGTGTGTGTCCTTTACTACTTTCATCTACAGGACTTTTATGTCAATTCAGCACAGAGAAAAATACACATAAGTGCAGGTTCCTTCTTTCCTTCATCAGACTGGACATGTCTTGTTGATTGCCATAATTCTTAAAGTGGCATAGTTAGGGGACATTATTTCCCCTATTATTTCTCCCAATGAGATCTTTTCTCATTGCTGGGACAAAATACCCAACACCCAAAGTTAAAGGAGGGAGGTTTTATTTAGCTCACAGTTTGTAGAGGTTTCAATTCATAGTTTGCTGGCTCCAAGGCAGGGTGCCATAGCCAAGGGGCATCACAGAGGAAAACCCTTCATGGCAGGCAGAGGCAGCAAGGTAAGCAACAAGCCACAAGTGACAATAACAGCTTCTTTCTGCCCCTTTTATATTCTACCTAAGATACTTGGCTTAGTGCAAGTGCCAAACTAATTATTGGACTAATTTAGTAATTACACACCCTTAATCCCAGCATCACACACTCTAGATCCAGCCACCTCTGAAAAAGCCCCACCTGTGACATGAGGCTTTGGGGGGACATCCAGATACTGCCATAACATTCCCTTCTGAGATCTTAGAAATGCATATAGAACACCCACTAAGAGTTTGACTATGGAGGAGAAGTAAAATCTTTTTCTTCTTTATGGTAAAAGAAGATGGAGGACATTCTTGCTTTCCATTCTTCAAAAACTGTAATTCTAGCTCAGAAACAGGAAAATGCTAATAATGATCAAGCAGGGAAGTAACTAGATGTAAGGAAAATACAGAAGAAAGCACATATTTTCAGTCTAGAAGATAGAGGAAGATCTGGACTCTACGTGCAGAAATTTTTAAATAAAGTTTTGGAAGATGATTTCCTTAGTTACTTTTCTCGTTACTGAGACAAAATACATGACACCAAAGTTAAAGGAGGAAAGGTTTATTTAGCTGACAGTCTATAGAGGTTTCAGCGCATAGTAGGTTGGCTCCAAAGCAGGGCGGCATGGCAGAGGGGCATCACAGAAGAGAAACTGTTTATGGCGGGCAGAAGGCAGGAGGGCAACAAAGCAGCAAAGTAGCAAACAGCGACCAACAAGCAGTGACAACAGCAGTCCTCTGACCCTTATATTCTATCCACCTGCCTGCCCAGGGTGAAGCACCCTTAATCCTAACATCGCACCATGAATCAATCCTAGCATCACATCTGTGATCCCAGTATCACACACTCTACATCCAGCAACCTCAGAAAAGCTCCACCTATGACCACGTGAGGCTTTGGGGGACATGTAGATTCAAGCCATAACAATGATAAATATAAAAATACAGCCTATATGCCCATCAGTAGATGAATGGATAAAGAAAATGTGGTGTTTACACAAAGTGGAGTACTACTCTGACATTAAGAAAGATAAACTTGAGTCATTTGTAGGAAAATGGGTGCACCTTGAGACCATCGTGTTAAATGAAATAAATCAGACACACAAGCTTAAATACACCATGGTTTCTCTTACATGAGCAAAATAAGAGCAAAATGAAAGATCGTTGATTGGAAGTAGGGAGATAAATCTTTCTCAGATATGATGGGAATCAAGAGATGACGGGGAGGGAAGGGGCATGAGAACCGGAGTGAAGCTGTCATGTACATGTACCAACTCCACATAGGGAAAGTAGACATTATGTACTACAAATCTGTACTAATGAAGACTGAAAAATGCATCCCTGAAATTAATACTGTCTTTAGATATAAGTGAAAACATCATCAGTCTTTTATACAGGGCAATATATAGGGAAAACAATATATTAAACAAAAAACCACCAGCCAGCAAAACTAACATTGAGAAATGGAAAAAACCTAAGAGTTAGGAGGTAGCAGATACACTTCTGCTACCTTATGCCAGGAGTTCAAACTTCATCACAACAACATCTTAAAAGAAAGAGCAGTTGTAGCATGAAAATAAATAAATGAATAAATCTCGGTGCAGTGTGGGAAGCATGACTCGCAGCCTGGATATCATCTCTTCAGTGTTGTGGTTGTTAAAATGTTGTCAAGAATTCCCTCATACTGCTCTTGCAAATCAGTTAATTCCCTTTTCTTTTTTGTAATTAACCGTATTGTAATAGTGTGGCAGCTAATGGAAGTAAGCACAAAGCCACATGAATTGATGTGATTGTTACTTGCTCAGAAGTGGTTCTGAGTTCCTATAGCACTACGATCATATTCAGATTTTATTGGAGAAGTTCATAATCACCTAGTATCGAGCATTTCTAACTTGATAAGTTGTAATGGATAATAAAGACGTATGACTTACAACATGACTGAAACCGTTATTGGTTCTGAGACCACAACTAGTAACGTATTATATTATTGTTGAAATCCAAGTCCACTTTAGCACTGCTGATTGATTGGCATAACCTGGAAGACAGAGAAAGAAGCAATGAATAATTATTTGAGAGCAGTTTTCCCTTAAAGCCTAAGCGAGTTTCTTTTACTCCTAGTCAGTGTAGATGATCAAATGCTCACTGCACAGTGATGGGCCAAATTACGAATACGGGGTTAGGATGTCATAATATGCTTAATACCTTAAGAGGCAATTTGTCACTATCTTGTCTCTCACTTGTTGTGCGAGTTCTGCAGTCTCCAAGGCCACTCTGTGCATGCATTTTTGATGGCTTTGTAGATGCCCGGAGTCATTTTCTCATTTCTCTCAGCACCTTGATATCATCTTGATGAGTTACTTCTTCTCTATTAGCTGATACTGTAGCAAAAAGAACTGCTTTTGCAATTCTGTAGATACTGTAGTCCTTAATATGTGGGCTCAGCAACATTCCTCAAAAGTTATCTGTGATGCCAAAGATCTGTAGATCCAAATACAGGATTTATCTCCAAAGCAAGACTGTTACCTCTTAAGGTTATGAAATGCTCATATAAGATAATTATACACGATTAAATATAAATTTTACATTATCTGAAAACATTCACTGAATATCTATTCTGTAATTTCACATAGGAACATAATAAACATATGCTCACATGGACCTGTAAATGACTTTGGAGATGGAAGCAGCTTAGAAAATAATTAATGATTATTGAAGAATTTGGTACAAAAAGAGGAATCAAGGGCAAAAATGAGTCAGTAATCAGAATCTATTAAATAACTTGTTCAATAGATTTTTAACTGAGTAAATAAGTAGAAATCAGTAAAATAAATTACACTAATGAATTATACTAATACTAATAAATTGTACTAATAGTAAAATAAATTGTTCTAATTAATGCACCAAATATATACAAGGCCCAATTCTAAGAATATGGGTTACGTTGTGACAGTACAGGTAGAATTTAAAACCCAGAAAATTATTTCCAAAATTTGAAAGATAAAGATTATGAAGAATTATTCGAGCTATATTGATAATGAGAGACCAGACTGGGTAATTGTTTGTTTAAATAAAGATGATAATGATGAAGAGAGAGTAGACAAGAGTGATGAAATAGAAAAGTGACTTTTTTAAATGTAACAAAACTTAAGTGCTATCAAAGGCAACTGCCATCCAGAAAGAGTCAACTAAGAGAGAAAAGGAGAGGGAGAGGGAGTTGGATGAGCTGCTGGAATGTGTTGATGACCCACAGTCAAAGATTCTATTTCATACTAAAAATTTATAATTGGAACCAGAAAAATTTAAGAGTATAACATTTTAAAACAGATTTTTTTTTTGCAAAATTATATATTCCTGAAATATGTCTTCAGCATGTCTTCTAGCAATTAGTTCTTGCTCTTTGAACAGCTAATTTTGCAGCTACATGAGATACAGTGTAAACTTGTTTCGAAGTCCCCTTCCTCGACTAACTGATCTCCTTTTACTGCTCGGAAACAGCTTTCTGAGAGCTGTAGTGAAAGAGGCACTGGTTCCTTCACACAGTATTTAAGCTAGATATGCAGAGGACTTGAAGAAATGTCTCTTCTGCCTCCTCGCTGGTATTTGATTGTTACTCTTTCCTTTCTGTTTGTTCTGCCCAGCCTCTCTGGAGTAAGGATACACGTACAAGAGCCTAAACGCCAGCACAAGCTTTCCTGGGTGGTTTACGTTTTGTACTCAATGTGATACAAACGAGTTGGTTCTATTTTTCCGTAAACACTGTCACTTTGTTAATTTTTTTTTTTTAAGTACTGGGGAATGAACCCAGGGACTCACACATGCTAGGCAAGCATTCTACTGCTGAACTACCACCAGGTCCAATCACCCTTTTTTTTTTTATTCTTAATCACAGCATGAATAAATGACATAGGTTTCCACTCATCCTCCTATAAGAAAAGTCTTAGGCCATTTAGGTTTTAAGAAGTCCAGTTATTTTCAAATTATAATTTTAATTTAAAATTAAATTTACAGCTCTGACTCCCCTCCCCTGGACTTAGGGGGAGCTTATGGTGTGGGAAGTAGCAGTGGGAAGAGGGCGGGGTCTATTCATCCGTCTCCCCTCACCTGCTCCTCCACCCTCTACAGGCACAGCTCCCAGCACAGGCAGAGAGGAAGTCAGAGCATCTATTTAACTGATACATACGTCATAATTCCTTGTCATTAATGGACAATTCTGAGGGTAAGATTAAGTTTAGAATGTTTCTGAGTAGGGAAAATTAAAACACTAATGGTTTATTTGTACTCATAAGTGTAGGTTTTTCCTTGGGGGAGGGACAGTGCCATTATTTGGAATATAAGGCCAGTGGGGCATTCTGGGTAGAGGGTTACAGGCATGATCTGTTGTCCTCACAAGTCTGAGAAGAATAAACGGTCCTGGTTTGGATGAGGGCGTTGAGCCTGTGCACGATTGAATGGGTTTATATACAGTGTGAGTAGCACAGCACAGCCAAGCACACCTGACTGCCAAGCCCTAATTTATTCACAATAACACTGTTTTCCGGATTAGATAATTAAAAAGAATATAGTATCTAAAATTTGACCTAGTTAGACATTTGTCTATAATGACAAAGCTGTTCATGAGCAACATAAACTAGATTTGGATAAAACAAGAAATACCACTTTTATGTATTTGCATATGATATTTATTATTGGCTATTTGGTTTTCAGGTGGGAGATGAATGTGATCAGTAATTACAAGAGAGTAGTAATAATGTAAGAGTGCGGATGTTATGGAGAATTTTTAAAGTCTATCTTCAAATTCTGATGTTATGCTGAGATTTCTGTTACACATTGTATCTTTTGTATTTTTGTAGTTACTCTTAGTTTTTCATATGAAATACCAAAAATAAGACAGGCTTATTATTATTATTAAACAATAATGGCTAAACCATTAATGTTTAATTAAAATATATGGAACTCAGGAATATATCCTGGCATCTAAAATATCGAAATGTAAAGTACTTTGTTCCATAAAGGTCAGGGATTTCTGGGTTTGTGGTTTTGTTGTTGCTTCTAACATTAAGAAGAATGGTTTAGGTTCCTGTGAAGTGGATACTTAAAATGATAGGGTTATTTAAAATACATTTGAAACATACTGAAAATATAGTTATTTTAACTAATTAACTCTTCATATTATTCACGCAAACAGGAAACTTTTCTCCAAATGACTAAGCCAAAGAACATGGGAGTGAAATTGGAATTACTGATGTGTAATGGTGTTGTTCTGACAGCTCAATCACCAGAACTATATAGTACTGTCCATGTACCAAGAAACCCATCGCTTACAGAATTTTTCTTTACATAATGAGTCAACCGTGATTTTTTTTTTTTTTTTTTTTTAATGTGGTTACTGGGAGTTGACCTCAGGACCTCGTGCTTGCCAGCAAGCACTTGTGCTGCTGAGCAATATCACTGGCCCCTTCTTTCCTTTATGTGGGTACTGGGAGTCGAACTCAGGACCTCACGCTTGCCAGGCAGGCGCTTATGCCACTGAGCTGTCTCACCGGCCCCAACTATGATTTTTGAAATCTTACTTACTTTTAGATTGCTGCCATGTCTCACATATCCTCTGTCCGTGTTCTTCATTTTCTTTGTTTAAAGTTGAGGATTTTCGGGGTTGACGGCTGTGATGTAATGTGGACATTTGAATTTGTTTCTTATAATAAGATAGAGTTTTTAGAATTCTAAGAAACTGTGATTTCTTTCAATCACTTCTCTCATCTGAAACTTTGCATTTTCCCACCAGTATTTATCTTTAAGTCAAAATAAATTGGGAGCTGATCAGTTCTTATAATAACTTGGCCCAATGCCATTCATTGGTCTTGTCAGTAACCCAGGGCACATTGGAGGGAGAGAAAACACCATCTGGTATTGAGCACATTTCCCCAAGATGAGTTACATTTTACCCCTCTTCTGCCCTTTCTTTCTCACTTCTAATAATCTTATTTGAAGAATTTGAAGATCTCTACAAAGATAATTTATAAGCAAGAATAGACACCTAATCAAAGTGAAATTCCTTGAAAAGTAGAAAGAGAAATTCTCACCAGTAAAAGGTACATAAGGGCTCTCCTTAAACCCTTAAATAGCAAACTTAAGCAAAGATAAGGTTTCAGCTAAAACTATTCCTCCACAAAGTACAGACCATTTTTTCCTAAATATATTTTTAAATGCAAAAGAGACTCACTGTGTAAAACATATTCTTTATGTAAAGGAGCGTAGTGATTTGTTACGGTGAAAACTTGCTAGTAAATGCATAGGCCTGTGACACAATGGGAATAAACCTTTTTGAAGAACTTAGATGTCCCAAACAAGACACAGTAAAACACAGATCACCCTGCATGAAGGACATTATCAATCTTATGCTCTTATGGATGAGGATAATATCATTTCCAAAAATTCTTCATTTGAGTACCCTGCTACCCTGGCATCAAATACACACCTTTTTGTCACAGAAAATGTTTTCTATGCAAAAGCTTTTATTTGCATGCCCATGTGGACTCATTCATATAATTGTAGAGATCAAAAGAATAGTTAAGCTCAGAATAATTGATAAGTTTGTAAGGTGATTTAAATAGTAATTTTTGGGAAAAAATACTTGAAAATGTATTATTTTTCTGAGGAATCCCCTGGGGAATTTCCTGAACCATCTTGTTCCAAAGAGAGACATTTGAAAACTACAGGTAGAACCATTTCCCATGAGGATATTAAAAGCCAGCATGGTTACCAGAACTGCTTAGAGTTAGACACAAGAGGGATGGTTGATCAGCTCCATATGTGGGAAATTACCAAGAGATGAAGGGCCGACACAGTAACATCTCCAAGTCTGTCCCGAAGAGAACCAGAGAGGTCACTTGATGGTGGCCATGGATGTATAATTAGTGCGACACTCCTCTGTATTTAAAGCATCATGTACTTCTTATTTCTTGTCAAATAGATGACTATTATTTACTACTATTTAATATGCATTTGCCAATATTATTTTTAGTGTCAAGGCAGGTGCAGCTTTTCCTGTGCATTCTTAGATACTCATCAATTCAATAATGTCTCCATGTCTTTTCTGTTTGGGACCTCTTCTTTGTTTCTAAATCCTTATTTTCATGGCACAAATACATTGTGCTCCTCAGTGAAAGCACTTTTCGTTTGTTCTAAACATGGGTAAGCATTGTTGTCAGAACTCCCGTGGCAGAGGTACGAGCATTAAAATGACGCGTGTACAAATTATACATCGCCAGAAATTACATATCACCTCTCCATGTGGTGCCTCCTTTCCTTAAAGTGGAGCAAATCGTTACTAGTACAGTGTGCTGCAATCTATTAGAAACCAGAGCGCAGGAGGAAAGGAGGGACTGACAGTAATGAACGAAAGTCATTGGTTCTCCTCAGGAACACGAAGAAAAGTTACCATCTATTTGACATTCCCGTTCTGGAGCTTTTGGGACCTCTTCCATGGGTAATGAAATTATAGATTTAATGAGTATTTCATTTGCTATGGAAGGGGCAACAAGAAGGGGCTCATTTGTGTGTGTGTGTGTGTGTGTGTGTGTGTGTGTGTGTGTGTGTGTGAAACGTACACAGAGACAGACTCGTGGAAATTTAGGAGTAGGAAAGACAGTAACACAAAGCCTTGAAGAGACAGGGCAGTTTCTGGCAGTGAGGAAATATGAGAAGTGGCCTCACCATGAAAGCAGCCCTCCCTGTGTGCACCCTTCCCTTCTGCAGCTGTGCCCTGGCTTCCTCCCCTGCGCGTTCCCTTCCGAATCCACAGTGCTCAGCACGGGGCTTGTACCCAGGAGCTGGAGTGTCCAGCACAGGGCTCACAACCCTTTCCCCGGCCCTTTGCCTGTCCTCTCAGTGGGGCTCCCTCACTGCCCGGACCTCCCATTCTCCTGTAGATCTGCATTACTGACGGGTGCACTGCTTGGAACACTGGCTTAAATTTCAAGGCGCTTTCAGATAAACCTAATTCTTTCCTGCCTTAGACCTACCGTGATGCACTGTTACCATAGCCTTTTTCATTGTGTTGTCTCCCTTCCATTTGTCCTTCCTTTCCTTTATCAAGTTCAAGTGACTTTTTATGTATTTTTTAAATAAATATGTAAGAAAGAAACCCTATGCAAGCTTTATAATTCAGACATGAAACTCTGTAACTTCATGTGTCCTAACATTTGTATGACTGTAACTGAGCAAGGTATTTTAAAAATATATTAAAGTATACATAAATGATTGAGATAAATTTTAAAGGAAAATAGGATTTGCGCTATTATCTATTAATGGTTAAAAGTGATCCAGGTACGTTAACATGGGCAGATGTTCTGAGTAACTTTTCAATGTTAAAAGAAAATATATAATATCCACGGGTGATCAAAATATACAGTGAATATAGAAATTTTAAAGACACATTGCCATGAATCCCCTCTCAGAATACCCCTCACACACTTAAACCCACTTACTGTATTGCTCTTGCGAGATTCTGAAGCAATTCCAGCAGTTCCCTTTTCTTTACAAGGTGTAATAAAAGATTGAGTGACTGTCACTGCCAAGTACCAGCCAGCAGAAAGGTAGGCTCATAAACCCATTACATTTACCCTGACACGCCCTTCCCTGGATCTGGCACGTTGAACTTCCGGCTCTTCCCCAAAGTCAAAATCCCCATGAGAGGTGGGTGGTTTGAATAAACTCAGAGCATCGAGGCAGCCACAGCAGCACAGCTGAGGACGCTCGTGAAAGGGGACTCCAGAACCGCTGCGGAAAGTGGCCAGTGAGATGGGCTAAATGTGTTTGAAGCAAGGGCCAGTTTTTAATGTGGATTAGTGGCAATGTGTAATGAAATTCGTTTAAATTTAAGCATTCACTGTATGCTTTGATCGTATCTCATGTAATAAGTAATTTGGATAGGTCTTAGTTTATAACATTCATCCATGCATTGGAATTATTTAATAAATTGCTCAACTATTAAGAACATTTAATGTTGTCTCGACTAGCTCGAATTGTAGAAATTATTTATGAATGCATGAGCATTTCTGACTGTTACTTTTTAGGGAAATGTTTTTTTAAAATACAGGATAAAAGACAAGAAAAAACTGAAATGTCTGAAAAGTCAGAAATACTTTATTCTGGTGGTTTATTAAAATCTAAGGACTCACCAAAATTCCCCTTCCCACAAGATGAAGTCAGAGTTGGAATACTTACAAAGTTCCAACCCTTCAGTGCCACGTGGCTAGTGACAGCATGAGGAATTGGGCCGTCGCATCCCATCCCATCCTAAGGACCTGGACTTCTAGACGTACTAATTTGTATTTTCTGTAGCATTTGTTATAGTCCGCCGCACCACTGATCATCGTGAGAGCACTTCGAGAAACAATTTTCCAGTCAATCTGGAAAATACTAGTCCTCTCCTGTGTTTTACTCATTTCCTGCAATGGTTATGGGGCTTTAAGGGAGAAAGAAATAACTGGAGGAAGTAACGTTGACCTGAAAAATGTGCGTGCTCATTACCATTGTACACGAAAGTGCAGGTGATTCATTTTCAGTGACTCGAGATTAAGGGGCCTTACACTAAACACCCCAAAATCTCAGTATTAGAGAGGGAATATGAAATTGCATGACTAAAACTGCATTAAGATGCTAAATTTATTTTATATGAGATATTAAATGATCTATATGGAAAAGCACAGGTCATTTTGCCTCAAACTATCTGAAGATAGTTATAGCAGAAAAGCAGGTTTCCTTACCGTTATCTTCTTGAATGAATGAATATTTTATCTTCCTGCCAAGTAATTTTACTACCACACAGCACAGTAGTTCATTACCTTTCAGGGCATAATTTTCACCTCCAAATTTCATTTTAAGCGTAATACAGATGCTGAATCAGTTCTCATACACTTAGAATGTATTTCACCCAGGGATTCCTTTTCCTCCACTACCAATAATAACACTTGGTCAGATGGAACAGGAAAACGTCTCTAGACTCGAAAGATACATGAGGCTTTTTAGTGTCTACTGCCAACCGACCCTAAACTTCTCTCTAATACAATCAGGACATATAGCTCATTATAAAAATGTACCCAAAAGTGAAGAGATGTGACCGTGTCTGTTACACTCTAGATTAATGTATTGCAGTCACTCAGACTTCGCTTCCAACTGGACTGACTCTGAATGTTACCCATCACACTATCAGCAGTCCCATTCTCATTGCCATTTGCCTCTGCAAGAAATACTTTACCTTGTCCGCTGAAATAGGAAAATTTGATCAGAGTTCAGAATGGCCATATCTATAAATTATAAGTTATTTCTGATTCTTTGGGAATAAAATAGCATTGTAAAATATTATAATAGAAGAAACTCTACTACCCACTGGAAACACGTTTTTACGGTGTCATATTTTCCACTCCCCTCATCCAATCAATCTGGAAAATATTAATCCTGTCTTGCGTTTTACTCATTTCCTGTAGTGGTTATGGGGCTTTAAGGGAGAAAGACGTAACAGGAGGAATGTTGACCTGACAAATAAGCATCTCTCCAGACCACACTTTAGTTATCTCGAATGAGTACTGAGGGGCCAGGAAAGAGTGGGGAGCCTCATGTACCCAGTCTTCCTGCCAGGCCTGGATCCATGCTAGACTGGTAGCCATCTGGAATCTGGGCCCAGTTGCCTCTTTTCCCAACCTTCATGCTTCCATACTCATAATGGCTATGCGTTATTGGGAGAGGGACATGTTGCAAATGAACTTGTGGTGGTTAGGAGGGAGTGCCTGCTTGGGTTTGGCATGGATTGGTGTTGCACCCTTCTGGGTGTGTCTGGGTAGATCATGCGGGGTGGCCTTGGGATCCGTGTCTGGTGACTGGTCTCTCCTTCTCTGATGGTATTCCTTGGTCTGCTTCCCAGCCACCATGCACTAAGCACCTTTGCTCTACCATACACTTCTGCCATGAATTTTCTGCCTTGGAGCCAGCTGACCATGGACTCAATTCTCTGAAATCCTGAGCCAGATTAAACCTCCCCTCCTTTAACTTGTGATTGTTAGGTATTGTGCCCCAGTGAGGGAACACTGCTCTGAAGCTGTCTGCTGGTACCTGGGAAACTGGAAGCCCCACAAAATGCAGCAGAACCAAGCCCACCCTGACTCCTGTCACCAGAGTTCGGCACTCCCTTTTATGAAGTCCATGTCTGATTTAGAAAGACAACATTAATTTTTCTTTCCAAACAGCACCAAAACTTAGCTTGTCCTCTTCAAAGTGTAATCATTAATAAATTCTCCACAATATACAGTGCTTTGATATTCATAGATTAGTATAGTGCAGTTAAGTATATAGCAAAACATTAAAATGTCCAAATATTTCTAAGCATCCAGATGTTTACCCATGCATAGAACAGAGTGTACAGATCATTTTCTAATGTTTCTTTTTAATCCTCTTGACAAACTCTATTTTTGCCTAAACACCTGTGTGGAGATCTATTTAAATCTTTCCTTTCTTTTTTTATTTATTTATTTTTGTGTGTGTGTGCGTTTCTGCCACACTGCTGTTCGGCTCTTTTGTCTGTTGTTTATGTTATGACTTGAATGTCAGAATCACTTGAAACCAAGACCAAGACAGTGATTTCTTTCATACTTTAGATAACTCAATGTCTGTGAGGCACATTACTAATTAAATTCTTCATGCATTACTTTGAATTTCTTTTAAAAATCCAGTCACATGGAATAATAGCCCGTCAATTTAAAAGGAGAAAAGGGTTTATTTTTCAGTAGTCACTTTACTTTTAGAAATGAAAAATTTGATCGATACACTAGTGAAGCTCTAACGTGCTAGAGAGAAGTATGAATCGAGAGTGAATGTGCTATTCAAGACTGCGTCTACCTGACCTCTCCTGTGAAGCCCAACTTGCTGAAATCAGAAGTCAGACCTAGCTTACTCTTTACAAGCCCCAAGCGTCTTGATACTTTGAAATGCACCTCCAGCCTTAGTAGATACTGACTTATAGAAGTAGCCTCTGACAGTGTGAACAGGTTAAAAATGTTCAACTGAAATTTTGCATTTGCCTAAATTTTTCTACAACATGCATCTTATGTGTGGTTCCTAAAGAGCAGTGTTATTGTCCTTCCATATGCACCAGTTTTGATACAAGTGGAAGGGGTAGACCTTTTAGCTTACTCTTGATTTTTTCTGTGTGTGAACCCATGCAGTACTGAGCCACAGCAGAAGGGAGTTTAGTATTTTGGATTGCGGTATACTCAGGGGAAAGGAATACGTTTGTGGAGCTATAGTCTGTATATAAGTATTATTACATTGCACAGAATCAGCTGGAAAACAGAAATTGACCATTCCACGGGGCACATGATGGGAGTCAAAAATTCTTTTTATTCAAAAGTGTATAGTGGGATGTAAATAAAAGAACTCTTTTCCTCAGGCTCAGTTTTTAAAAAATTGCTAAGAAATTATTCTAAGTATAGATCATGGAAGTTATTTTATTTTGTTATCCAGAAGTTTTTCACTTGGATTTGTTAGGGCTCATGTTCAAGCTTTTCAATCTGAAAGTAAAGGTGAGGAGAAAGCTGTAAGTTTCTGCAGGCTGTGTGTCCAGCTCGGATGGTGGCAGGGAACTTTCTTCTCATGTAGATGGGGGTGGAGTGTCTTTCCCATGAATTCTGTCTTTGAGAGATGAAAAAGTGAGTAGCTCTTGTGGGCAATTAAGCCTAGAAAATACTGCTTTCCTTTATTTCCCTCCTAAAGAGTCCGAGCCCAATTACCATTTTAAGGGCTCTGAGAGTTGTGCAGTGAATAAATTGAAATAACTTTTTGTGTTTTATTTTTTGGTGCTGGGGATTGAACCCAGGACCTTGTACATGCGAAACACGGGCTCCACTACTGAGCCCCAGATAACTGAGCTACCTTTTTAAACAGTTTGCAATATTTATTGTTCCAAGAATCCCTTTGTTCAGAGATTTTTCTCATTTCTTCTCAATATAATTTAATGCTTTATTACAGCCAGATTTCAGCTTTTGGAAAGTGAGTTTTTGAAACAAAAGTATTGACCTCATCCTGAAATTTCTGTATTCTCAAGTGTTCTTTGACTACTAAAATGCCACTGTTCGTGACTCCATAGCATATTCCATACCACTAAACGCCATAATTTATAATTACCATACACATGATCACACGTTCAGAACATTACCTTAGATGACCAGAGTGATGTGGAATATTATCTGCTATGCACATATTTGTGATTGCATCCAACTTTCCCCAATCATGTTTTGCCACATTATATATCTGTAATAAATAGTAACCAGCTCCAGTGTAATTGATAGTTAACAAGTCTACCTTTGTGAGAAGTAAGAACAGAATGGCCAGCCACATGCCTAACATTGAAATTCATTCTTTTTAAATCATCCTTGCCTCCAGAAGAAGATTCACTCATTTATACTTTTGATATCATGTTTAAAATGCAAACTCTGCCTTCCAGAACCAATATTCCACGTTGGGGAATGTGGTGGGATATGTGTCACACATCTGATTTGTGTAAAACTGGCATAGTATTTTATTGCCACAGCTTAAGAGCTTACCAGGCCTAGATAATTGTCATTACTATCTAATTTTTGTCAGAAAGCAAAGATAAAATGCAATAATGATGATGATTTTGACAGATATCTTTCATTTATCATAACTTATTGAGTATGGGAGTCCACTACATGTAAAAAGAGTCCTCCAAATTTTAAGCACATTGAATGATGGAAAATTTAATAATAGTTTTTATGGTGGTGCTAGGAATCAACCCAGGGCTTTGCATGTGCTAAGGATGCAATCTACTTCTGAGCTACATCCCAGTTCCGATGTTGGAAAATGTAATGAGTCCTCTACAATATAGTAACTGTGCTTATATATCAAGTAAAAGATAAATTCATATGCAAGTGTACACAGGTGACATTCAAAACTTCAGTTATTCTCACAAGTATCAATCAAATAATCAATTATGTAATCAGTCTGACCCTTACGCTCTTTAACCCCTGGATTGGGAAGCACAATGATGGGGACAGAACCCGGGCCGCGTGTGCCCTTGCGTGCAGCTGTGAGAGCAGCAGCTTCCTGGTTGCAGTCTTGAGTGTCTCGCAGCTAATTCTGCACAACAGCCTGCTTCGGAGAAGAGGCCACGTTTCTCTCTACCGAGGCAGGCGTCTGGAAGAGACACTGTGTTTATCTTACTGCCGTTCATCCTCACTGTCATATCTGTCAGTTGCTGATACCCAAAACTCGCCTCGGTTCAGGCGGTATAAAGACCGGCTTATTTTGTTTAACTGTAAATTTTCAGAGCATGTGGTTATGCTTTTGATGGACAGTGCAATAGACCTGCCCTTCAGATCTGGCCGGAGATTAATGGCACAGGTGCCTGCCCGCTCAGCTCCTGTCAGAGCCCGGCTGGGAGACAGGCGCTATTGAAGATTGCCCGCAAGATGCACTCGCCTTTAGAACGTGAATGAATGCACGAGTTACATTTCCTTGAGACTTCTATGAGACGCAATCCCCATCGGGTTTCCATAAAGAAAACACACACACACACACGTGCATTTGTGTGAGATCATGTTGTCCTACTTAGAGTGATATTTATAAAATATTCCTGTAAAACGTGCTACTGTGGGTATCATCTCCACATCGTGTATTTTCAACACAGCATCCAGAATGATCCCTTCAAGTTATAATCCAGAGCGTATCAGCCCTGTGTCCAAAGCCCTATAGTGGCTTCTGCTTCATTCCCAGTAAAAGCATTCCCAGTTTCAAGCCTCTGTATGGTTTCCCACCCCCCCCATTCCCTCCAACCTCATCCCCTGTGACTCTTCCCTTCGTTCCCTCTCCTCTGACCTCTGACTGACCTTCTCACGGACCCGGAGCAGAACAGACTGACGCCCTCCCTACAGCCTGTGCACAGGGTGCCCGGCCTGCTCCGCCCCACCTGATTCAGCACTGCACACTTACTCCCCGTTCTCAAATCTCCATCAAATGTCTTTTTTTTCCAGTGAGTCTTTCCTGATAAACCTACTTACCTTGCTCCTACCTGCACTCCTTATTTGCCTTACCCTACTGTGTTGTCGGTTGTTTTTTATAAAGCACTTACCACCTTCTCAACTACTTTATAATGTTCTTAGCTATTGGGCCCATTGTCTATTGGCCTTCTCCCTCTCTCAGAAGGTATAATCCAGTGAACTGTCTTTTTTATTCATTGGCTATCAACACTGACTTTAAAAATGCACAGCCATAACGAGCACTCAGTGAATAATTGTTGGGTCAATTGGAGAATATAAATTCACTGGTTGGATGAATCGCTGCATGAGAGTTTATTGTCACACCGTTGTCACAGCATAATATAATGCTCACCTTCTTGAAAAGTCATGGGGAAAAGTCCTCTCAGGCTTCCCTGTTTTCCACTTCCAAATTTGTGGATTGAACTTCATCCAGGCTAGAAAATAAAGCAAGGGGAAAATGCTGTACAATTACCACTGGCTCAGTGGTATTCCAGATTGTGGTCCTCTTCCCAGATTCACGTGATGACATTTACTCTTTGGAGTCTGTTTCATGCATTCAGTGGGAGAAGCGTTGTGGAGTGCGCTCATTTCATCTCATCCTGACCCAGAGTTTCTTAATGAACTCCTGCTTTTTTTTTTTTTTTCCTTAGTACTTGTTTGCAGTACATGATGGCATATATACATAATACTTCTTATTTATTTTTCTTTCCTCTTCCCCTCTCTGCCCCCCATCTCTAGATCTCCTTTCTATTTGCAAAGGCTCTGTCTCCTTGTTTTTATTTTCTCTAGTTTATTTTGATTTTTAACTTACTTATATTTCATGTTTCTTATGTAAGAGAAGCCATAGGATATTTAAACTTCTGTATCTGACTTATTTTACTTGACCATTTTAAACATTTTGACCGAAAGTTTACTTTGAAAGATATATAATTTCTATACCAGTAAATTTACATAGAAGGAGGAAATTTTGTCTTTTTTTTTTTTTTTTTTCCTCCTTTTAGGTGGGTTCCGGGAGTCAACCTCAGGACCTCATGCTTGCCAGCAGGCGCTTGTGCCACTGAGCAATATCACCGGCCCAATTTTGTCATTTTTATATGGCAATTTTTAAAATATACTCAGAATTTATCTGTACATAATTTGGGGTTTTGTTTGTGGACACATATGCTGCTTGTTGAAATGTTATGGCCCTTAGGGCTTATTTTAGAAAATTATCCAGAGTAAGCTAGTAATGTTTTTATTGATCTGAGATTCAGTATTTCTTTTGCTTTTAAATTATTCAAATTTATGTGACCCCAGTATTGTGAAACTATCAAATCATGCAAAATTGTGGCTGTAGCAATTGGTTAGTTCAGTGTAAAAACTCACCACTCTAGTTGGTTGCAGTTTCCCCCATGTTGTTTCACAAACTTAGAAAATATTTTAATATTCTTACTTTCAGTTGTTCAAAAAACTAGTAGAAAGGGACTAATGCTCATGAACTTTTTAATATCATATTTAAATATCTAGGCTTTCACATTTTTACAACACTGAACCACGATCAGTTGCCAAAGGTTCTACTTTTCTTCTTTATATAGTATTCTTTCAGGGCATAAAAATTACCATGCAGTTCTAACAGTTTTTTTCACGAAGCACCAGTCTTGCAAAGTTCTTATGTTGTTTTTGTTTTAGCAAATGTGCATTTAAATTGTTTCCTTGGGCCGGTGAGACAGCTCAGCGGCATAGGCACCTGCCCAGCAAGTGCGAGGGCCCGAGTTCAACTCCCGGAACCCACATACGAAAAAGGGGCCGGTGATATCGCTCAGCGGCATGGGCGCTTACCGGCGCGCTAGGTCCTGAGGTCGACCCCCAGTACCCACAAAAAAAAAAAAAAAAAAAAAAAAAAAGAAAGAAAGCATGTGGATAGGGTTTTGTAACGGGGGTGCATTCTGAGCCCAGTGATAATCACAGAGACCCAGAGGCCAGGCCAGGTCCTTGAAATGTGCAGAAAATTACTCAGTAACAAGGGACAAGAAATCGAAAAAAAATTCCAAGCCACACAATTTATAAACCAATCCTGAGAGTGAAAGTATTTTCTGAGACAGGGATCTTTATTCCTTTATATTAAAAAAATGAAATCAGAACCAAGTCTTAAGTCAGTGGGAAAGGAAATATAGAGTCCCTTGGTTAGAATATAGAAGCCCAGAGGCAGGAAGCCAAGAAGTACTGACACTGGCATTTAAAGATATTTAATGTTTTATTATAGAGCTGAGGTTACCATTTCATTAGAATTTTTCTACTAATATGGCTGCCATTGAATGTCAACTTGTGATTAATCTAACACTGTATTGCATTTTACCTAACCCTCCATGTTTATGGCGGCCCATAAATACAGATAGCGAGTGATGTGGTAACTAAAAGTATTCCCTTATATTTTTAACCTAAATCAGTATGTTTTATTCTTGAAGATGTCATCCAGTGACTGTGAAGTAGAAGGCAGTGTCATCTGATAAGGATGAAGAGGGAAGAACCAGAGAAATGTAAAAATAACCTTTGACTGAGTGGACAATAGAACCGCCTCCGTATTGTTCTTTGTACTTGACAGAATTTACTTTCTCTTGCATTTTTTATTTTATTCTTAGTTCTGCTATATAGTTAAGAATAGTAGCAGTATCAAGACAACAAGACTCTAATCTCATGAAACCCTTAATTGACTTTCCTATTAACTTTGCCAGTTTCTCTGCAGAAATTGTTTCTATCGATATTTTAATTTCATCCGAGCCAAGTGACAGGAAGTAAAGAGATTTCAGCAGATGGTTGCCACAAACAGCATACTACATTTCAGAAGTGGTCTACAAGACTCTGTAGCTTGGCAGTATGTGGCAGATCATTTTATTGCCTGTTAATGCCAGAAGAAATCTGGCTGAAATGTGTGTGTATATTTCCATTTAATTTATTCTCTGACTTTATTAAGAACTTCCAGACTTGATTTACTTGTGTCTGACATATCCATAAAATTTAAATTCAAGAAGTTTCACAAGTCAGTGTTTCCCATTTGCATTAACTGAAATTTCATGACATCTAGGATTAAATCTTTAAAGAAACTATTGATAGCTTTAAATAGAGCTCTAAGTAGTCTTTTCAATAGGCGGCCCATAAATACAGATAGCGAGTGATGTGGTAACTAAAAGTATTCCCTTATATTTTTAACCTAAATCAATATGTTTTATTCTTGAAGATGTCATCCAGTGACTGTGAAGTAGAAGGCAGTGTCATCTGATAAGGATGAAGAGGGAAGAACCAGAGAAATGTAAAAATAACCTTTGACTGAGTGGACAGTAGGAAACACGAGGTGAACTTGAAAATGGTTGCAGGACCGGATGTTGCTGAAGTGGCATCAGTGACGGCTCTTAGCACTGAAGTTCCTTGTCCTCTGTCCCTCTACCTGTCCCCAGCAACCTGAGCAGGGATGCTAAAACACAGATACCGGACTGACTGAGAGCTGGGTCCGTGTTGGGTAGGTTTGATGTAGGGACAAGGAGACAAGAGGATTAAAAGCATTGTCAAAGGCGTAGTTTAAATTATGGGTCATGAGGTCAGAGCACAACAGAGCCAGGAGTAAAGACAGAGAACAGCAGGGGTATAGTAAAAAGAAGACATGCGGCAGAAGAGAAACTAAATGGAGGATTATGTTTTGAAAAAGTGCTGTAGAAGTAAGACAGTTAAGATACGATAAGAACGAAGTTGTGGAGAAAGCTCCTCATTCTTAAGTAGTATGTTTAGATGAGGCGATCACAGTCAACACGAAGTCAAGAGTGGACCGTTGGCTGTATGAACAGTAAATACCAGTGTGGCTGAGAATTAGGGAAATGGCTCTGGCAATGAATAGTTACAATAAAACAAGTTTTAAAGCCACAGATGCCTAAGTCTAGATAGTATAAATGGAACAGCATGAAGAATGCTAACTGCCCTTCTCTTCAAGGGTACAGGCATTTTTACCCCACAAACAGGAGAGTAACAGTTAGGAAACAGTGGCTACTGTTCTTGCCCGTGACAGATGTAGAAGGTACAGAAACTGCCTAGGTCAGTGATGGCAAACCTATGGCACGCATGCCGCAGTGGACAAGCAGAGCTCCCTCTGTGGGCACACGAGCCAAGTCGCCCCAGCATCACCCCAGCAGCCAAGCATCGGACGACACCGCAGTGTTCGTACTTTGTCATAAGTAAGTGGATGTCAGGCTGCAGTTTGGGCACTCGGTCTCTAAAAGGTTTGCCATCACTGCCCTGACTAGATTTCCATGAAGCCTGGCTTTGGTTAAGAAAATAGTAATTCTGTCCACCAGATTGAGAAGATAGGGAATTTCGTTCTGCTGTGTTTTGCTGTACCATGGACAGCAAGTACAGAAAAAAAAGCAAAATGATTTAGGTGAATAGGGAAATCAGAGGTGGGAGGATTAGGTAGTAGGAGAGGAAGAACATACTAGTAAGAGTAGAAGATAGATTATGATGATGGTGATGACGACTGTTATTTGGTGCTTGCTATGTGTAAGGAGCTGTTCTCAGTACAGTCAGACCTAAAAGCAACCAGCTGGGATACTGTAGTATTGTTTCGAACTTTAAAATGTGTTTAAAATGAAGCACAGAGTGTTTTAGAGCATTTGCCACACGGTTCATATGGGGGGGGTATTTGAATTTATCTTTTTTTAGTGACCAAGAACGGAGGGGCGTGTTTACCTGCACCATGTTCGTCAGTTAGTGGGAGCCGTTCTAGCCTTGTGATTCTGCTCCCGGGGCGTGTGACGGGTGGGACAGGGTTCCTCGCGATTCCCGAAGCCTGTCCCCTGCGCTCTCGGTGCTCTGGCCATGGCTGCAGTGGTGGGCAGCCGCAGGAAGCCGCAGATGCGCTGGTGGAAGGTGTTGGAGATGACGCAGTAATGGCTTCGAAACTGTGACCCATGAAATGAAGAGGATGAAAGGAGACGCACTGTTGGGTTTAAGTCTTGTCGGTGAATCGTATGACGTGGGCAAAGCTGTGACTAGCTATGCTCAGCGACATCATCTGCATGCACATGAGCTGATTGCAGAGCGGGCCCAGTGGGACCCTTCTGGGAACGCAGACCGATTGCCATCTAAGAGCACTCAGCAAGTGCTGCTGGTTATTATCCAGATTACACCTGTCTGTCTGCACACGTGTGACCAGGCATGCACACACCCACGCACAGGCACACACCCAGCGCACGTTCAGAACCCTCCCTTGGGCCGAGTCCTTCATGATAATAAAAAGTGAGCACTCCACACAGTGGCCTGACTTGGCAGGTGCTCCCGGGAATGACGACAGACCACGGCAGCTCGTTCGTCTGTGTCGAGCCAGGTGGCACTCGGGGAGCCCGCGGAGCCTGCCTCTGCTGGAGTGTCTGTCTCCTAGCGGTTGACAGATGTTGACTCTGTGGCAGCGTTCTCCTGATGTCTGTGTGATCGTTTGGGGTGTTTCTGTGGCCATCTGTTTCCTTTGCTGGACCATTTTTGGGGGGGTCTAGAAACTTATTGCAGGTCTTCTTTAAGTTGCTCCAGCTCTGTTCCTGTGTTTGTTGCAGAGTTAACCATGGTGTCTTGCTGGGGTTTCCTTCGCTTGAGGCTCCTGCCCTCCCCGCGCTCCTTCTGAGTCCGCCTCTAAATGTGTTCTCTCTCACCGCACTGGTGTCTTCTGAGTAGGCAGAGTGACAGCACTCCGTCCCTCCAACAGGAGCAGCCGATTGTTTTGATTTCTGGAGCACGCGTGGGTCAGACGCTTTTTATTTTCCTATAGGAGAGTGAATTTCAGGAACATGAAGAGAGGGCTTCATCAGAACAGCTTTGTGACTGAGAGTGTCCTTGATTGTTCTAGCAGCCTGCCTTTTCAGCTGGTGGCTGAAGGGCACTGTTGTCATCAGACAGGAAAGAGGCCGGGTAAAAGCTAGCAGTCCTAAGTGAAATTCTGCACTTTCTGTCAGAGCTGAGCTGGCGTAATGAGAGTTTTCCTCAGAGAGTTCCATGAATTGTTACGATGTTCTCAAATGTCACTTAGCCTTTTTCGGTTTAGATGGTTCTAAGTCAGCATGTATTCGTGCGCGTGTGTGGAGCAGGGACGGGCAATTGCAAAAATGCTTGCCGTTCTCCTCTTTGTTTGCCTCAGTGCTTATCAATATGTATATCAGGGACTTACTGTAGCTTTCAAAAGCTGCCATCATTATTTGAAGATTTACATTCAGCGTTTTTGATTAAGAATATATAGAGTCTGAAGAGGGACTACTTAACCATGATTTCTTCACATTTAAAATGGAAATAATAGCCCCCTTATCTTTCATCGGGTTATTGGGAGTCTCCAGTTACTGGACAAATATGACAGCACTTTGAAAATCTTAGATAAATATAGGGTTTAATTATGAATGGCACGTATATGTTTTATAATGTTTTAAATTGAGCCAGATAGAAACAGATTTTTATAAACTTTGAGTTATTTTGACTCTGTGTCATTAATATACTCAAATCATTTATAAATTAACTACAAATAACTTATAAAAATAAGTTCCAGAGTAGAGATGAAAACAGAATTGCTACAACACAGCTTCCCTTTACTGTATGTCAAAAAAGACAGGGCCAGTGAGATGGCTCAGCGGCGTAAGTGCCTGCCTGGCAAGCGCAAAGGCCCGAGTTCGACTCCCGGAACCCACATACGAAAAAGGGGCCGGTGATATCGCTCAGCGGCACGGGTGCCTGCTGGCGTGCGAGGTCCTGAGGTCGACCCCCCGGTACCCACAAAAAAAAAAAAAAAAAAAAAAAAAGACGACAAAGCAGCCATACAAATGTTGTGAGTTGAAATATGGCAAAATGATTATTAGGCAGGTAAAAACAGGTGATGTATTTATTTCATTTGCTTTTGTTAATGACAGCTGCAAGCCATGGAGATAGTTTGGGAACACGTGTACTGTACTTGACTCATCCAGCCATGGTATTTGTTATAATGTCTTCATAAGCTGATCATGTATTTATGTCCTGGTGACAACTGTGCATGGCTTGAAGAAACAATATATAGAGTAAGGGGGACAGATGGGAATCATGGGACAATACATGGCCTTATAAAAATGTCCATGTGGTACCTATAGATTTTGAAAACATATTTAAGGCATTCAGTGAATAATTCTACAAGTCCAAATTGGGATAATAAAAACATGATCATGACAAGATTGTAGAAAAATATTTGGTGGATTATCCAAAAGTGTTTTATGATTCCAGTATAAGTCAGTCGTGTACTGACACCAAAGCCATTATCCCCCATCATCGCCCTTCTTGTGATGGTTCTGACCTGTACATACCAAGTTTGCCTTTGTAACACAGAACTTTTAATTACAACTCACCTAATCTATCATTTAAAAAGTTTTATATCATTACTCAAAAATAAAAAATATAGCAGCGTTCTGCTACATATTCTTGTGTTGTAAATAAGAATGAAATTGAAAACGTATATGAAATCTTACAAATTTTGCTTTAGTCTTGACATCAAATATACATAGTATCACTGATGGAAGTTAATTAATCATGATTCTCCAAATAATCATTACAGAATTCTGGTAAACAGTGTAGCTCTTAAAGAATGGTTTTCTTTGATTGTATAGATATTGTTTTATTTCACTTTAGTAAGCTATATTTTAACTGCAAAAGCTATAATTACAGAACCTCTTTAATGTGTTTTTTAAATGTCTTTGACAGTATAAAAAAATCCTCAATAAAAGGTTGAGAGATTGCTTATGGAAACACTATTGTGATAAACACCTTTTATTTACTCCAAGTTAAATTGTGCATTTTAAACATGGCTGTAAATAGCTCTGTCAAGGTCACTTTATGGCTACTAACCTAAGATTGCTGCATCCTGTAACGTGTTCAGCAATTTATACTGTATTCTGTTTTCCTAATTCTGACTTTGAATGTCTGAAGGTACCCTACTGTCATATCAGGGATTCAATCAGTAAACGGTCGAGACATATTACCAGGGCACAGTGTTACACAGACAATCTATATTCTTGACTGTTACGTTAGGAGGCACATTTTCAAGTACCTTAAGACATTCTTAGGATAAAGAAAGTAGCAACAGTACTGCTGTGCTCCTACCCCAATACTAATACAGAAAAAAGTAGTTTAAAAAAAGACTACACTATATTATTTTGTATGTCAATTAACAGTGATTGGCAGGTTGGTAAGGATAAATCACCCAGTCACACCCCCATTGCTAATCTATTTGAGAGACACTTTAAAATCACTCCAAGGATGTCTTCTCCAAAGAGGATTTACTCCCAGTTTGTATGAGGTGACTTTCGTCAGTTTCAAGTCTATGGTTTTAGAGCAGCAGAGCTACCTTGTCTGTATTAATAGTCTGGGTTTGGTAAACCTGCCCCCAACACAGGTTCACTGATATCAAAGTTTCTCTGTTTCTTACTCTCGCCCATTCTGAATGGTGGCTTAATCTCTTGTGTATTCAGACAAAAGAACCATGGAACAGAGCAGAGGTGACATGACATTTGTGGCCAGTATCTGTGCCACCTTATGCCTAAGCCTTCTACTGAGGGAAAAATGCCAGACAGGGAAATACATAATGTCTGCTCATATAGACATTTATATGTGTGTGTGGCACAAGGTAATTCCATCACCTGGTAAATATTTCCTAATCATGAAAATATCAGTAAGATTTTCATTACTATAATTACAAGAATGAATTTGAGTATGTAGCATATTTAAGTTTATATACTCATAGACAAATAATTTAAGCCACACCAAAAAAAAAAAAAAAAAAAAGACTGGGGACACTTTGCTTCGGTCTCTTCTTTGATTTGACATTCAGTGTCACCTCGAGAGAAATCAACTTCAAGGAAATATCTCCAAAGATCCCAGGAGAATCTTGTCTTACACCTTCTAAGTCTTGTAAAGACAAATAATCCTACTCTGGGGACCACGGTAAACTAAAAGCCAGTATAGTTGAAATAAATACATCGAGATAAAAGAATTACATAGAAAATGTACATCGCGTAGCTCTCGATGGAAGTACATTGACACAGAACCAACATCATCGAGTGACCAGGGAAACAGAAGGTAGCGCCATCTCTGTGGAAAATAAAATTGTGGAATACAAAGAGCCTTTGAACATCTGGAATGTTAACTTTTAGTGAGCATTTCAGCACTCTACCATCTTAATGCAGGAAATTCATTTTCTAGCATCTGTTTCAGAAGGAAGTTGGTGATATCGGTAGTGATTACTATACGATCATTTACATGAAGTAATATATTGAATTTTCAGCATCAGCACTTAGTGTTAAATAGCAAGCTATTCAAGTCTCAGAGTTGTACTGTATCCAAGGGAGCAGAATTAAGATGCAACAAAAGAGCATTTTCAGAGTCTTTTTGACAGTACATCAGCTGTCACCTAGTAAGCTAGCCAAAGACAGCTATTCCCCAACACACAGGAATTTTTAGTCATCCAACCGCCCACCTCCTGGTTGATTGTGTTATTAAGCTTTTTTGAAAGAAATTCATAACAACCAGCTTTCGGAACTTTCAGATGTAAGAGAAAACCACATTTTGGTTTTGAAAGTTGTGCTGATAAAACTTTCTGGTGGCATTCTGGTGACTTTCTTTGTCATTTGTCAACAGTTAAATTAACTATCGATAATACTGCTGATTCCTATTATAACTTTAAAGCATGAGGTAAGAGAATGGTAGATAAAATAATTTCTGGTTGATTTTCCGTTTAGGAAGATATATTTAAATCTGAGAAATATTTATAACTGAAAATGTAAGTAAATTGTTGGGGATATGAGTTATTCTTTTAAAGTTTCATATAATAATTTTATATAATTACACAAACTATACATCTTATCTATAAATATAAATATACTAATAAAATTACAATTGATAGTCAATACATAAATGATTTGAGACAATGTCTTTTAATAGAGAAAGCTCATTTTGTCTGTTCACCATAGAAAACTTGTAAAATATAGTAAAAAGAGCACAGGATCATTAATCTCTGTGATTTAACAATGTAGTATACTGCTGAATCTCTCTTTCTCCTCATTCTGGGTTCAAAACCAATTGACGGTCAAGCTGGAAGTCAAAATACCACCAGATTTCTTTAAGATGAGTGGAGAAGCTTTAGATCTTCAGCCAGAAGAGTGTGATAATACTTCTAATTAAATAGAGCCACCGTCTCTTCAGTGAGGCAGAGGAACCGTGGCAGACAGACCTCTGATCAGGACCTGATGCTGAATGGAGAAGATGGGATGTTCTCTTGGAGCAAGAGCGGCTGCTGGAAATGGGAAGCAGAAGGGACAGAGCCACATAGCCTGGTTCATTCTAAGGAATCAGCGAAATCTCTGCTCCTGCCATGGGGAGACCAGGCGTGTTCTTCTTACTGAAGCCTCTCCATGTGGGAATCAAAAAGTGGGTCACAGGGCTTCAGCTTATTCTCATCTCCATCACCACCAACACCATCACCAAAGCCACTTACTGCAGGTGCTTAGATTCTGTGAGGTTGTTTCAGTTACCTTCTCATTACTGGGACAAAATACCCAAAACCCTCAAGTTAAGCAGGAGAGATTTATTTTGGCTCAGTTTGTAGAGGTTTCAGTCCATAGCTGGCTGGCTCAAAGGCAGGGCAGCATGGCAGGGGGCATCGCAGAGGAGAAACAGTGCATAGCTTGGCAGGCAGGTGGCAGCAAGCAGCAGCATCAAATCTTCCTTCCTCTTAGATCCCGTCCATGCTGCAAAGGGTGGGCCTTCCTATTATCCACACACAGAACTGTGCTAAGCCGATCAGTGGGCTAATCCAGCGTCACACACCCACGAGCCAGCCACTTGAAAAGCCCCACCTATGAGTGCATGAGGCTTTGGGGGACATCTAGATACGAATCACAATGCATTAACTGGCCACCATGCATTATTTCTAGCTAAACACCTAATGATGCTTTATGAAAGAATTATGACTTATATTTTACCAAAAAAAAAAAAAAAACTGCATGACAAAGTTTAGATAACTGGTTAGCAGTGCACAGACGGTTGGATATGTCAGACTTCTTTCTGTTCTTAAATTACCAAGGTAACTCTTTTGTAAATTAAAGAAATAACCACTAAGTGGCAAAAGTATATTAAACATTGACTGTTTTCTTCAGCTAAAAAAATAACTCTAGATTTTAAATAACCCTTTCAATTCAATTGTCCTTGCCTATAAAAACACAATTAGTTAAGTCATACAGATAAAATAATGAACAAATATATATTAAAACAAATGAGAAATTAAGCTAAAGTACTATTTAGCTATATATAAAATTATTTATCTATACAAAGTCCTCATATCTCCTTCATATTTATTTGAATTTTATGTAATTTGCATTTGTTATACTCATTTACCTTTCCAGAATAGTGTCTTTCTAATTACTTTGCAATATAAAATTTATTTAAATATTAGCCTTTATAAACTTCGGTTTCTCACATACTGTTCTTTGGCAAATTATTCCCCACTCACTTTTCCTTTATACACTATTAAGATAATCTGTACTTTCTACAGCTACCCTAAACCTCATTTTCTTATGGGTTCTCATTTCCTTGTTTTCCATTGGTTTTTTTCCTCATGCACGTTTTTTCTTTTTACTTTAACTGAAATCATAGGAGTGATCATCCACCTGGCATGCACCAGTAGTTCTCAAAAATTTTTAACTGAGAGCTGCACACAATAATATACACATGTCATATTGTAACTCAATCTTTTATTTATTTAAAATCTGTCAAGATTCACTAAATTGATTTTGTGATGTTGTGTCTCCTACGGCCCACACTGTCCTATACCACCTTTTTGTTGTTCCTGTTTTCACACTGGGGATTGAACCCAGGTTTTTTGCTTTGCTTTTTACATCCCCAATTCTTTCTGATTATTGATTTTGAGACAGAATCTCTCTGAGTTGTCCAGACTGGGCTTGCACTTGCAATCCTTCTGCCTCCGTGTCTGCCAGAAGTGTTGAGATTTACAGAAAGACCACAATTTTTAATTTCTCTCAGGGATTCTTGGCTACAAAGCCAAGTGCAGCATTTTCCTTTAGCCTTTCCACTCCTGTCTTGTTCCGCTTCACCCAGGAATTAATTTCTTCATTAGAAATATCTCCATCCCATGCTGCAGACCTCAGCAGATCTTGAGTCGGCTCTTCCCTGGGGCAGGGGAGACTACAGCAGAACCCAGATCTGTCAACACTGATGTCCATCTCCGTGCCAATAGATGTCAATAGAAATGTGAATGACAAAATTGAAATATAGTTTTGGATAAAAGATTTGGCCCAATCTTCCATTTGATTCTTAATAACGTTAATTTGTTTTAATATATAACTCCATACTGAAAATAAGAATATAAATTTAAAACACAGCATCTCTGTGAGATTTTTGTCCATTTGCCCACTTCAGATCCATCTCCTTCCTGTGGTTATTTTATTCCTGTCAGGAGTTGACTGACCAAGTATTTTTCTCTTTTACTTGAAATAATTAGATTTGAAGCATTTTGAGATAGTCTTGACTTGAGAACAATCTTCTGCATTGCTTGAAAGAAACACACAGAGGACACTGTCCTATACGCAGCCTAGTGTCAGGAGGACAGCAGCATGGGTGATCTGAGCCTTTAACCAATGGGCTTTTAAGAAAACATTTTTCGGGCCAGTGAGATAGCTCAGCGGCATAAGCGCCTGCCTGGCAAGCATGAGGTCCCAAGTTCGACTTCCGGAACCCACATAAAGGAAAAATAGGGCCTGTGAGATGGCTCAGCGGCACAAGCACCTGCTGGCAAGCGCGAGGTCCTGAGGTCAACCACAGGTACCCACACACACACACACAAAAAAAAACATTTTTATTTTTGTCATTCCATCTTGAATCTTGAAAGGAAAGGAAAAGAGGTCATTTTTGAGTGGTGGCTTGGTACATTTTTATGTGTGATAATCCTCCATTATAATATTGCTAATACGATAATGTTGCTAAATTTCTAACCTGAATGAGTCATATGGTGGTCACCCGTGTTGACCCAAGTCCGAGGCCCAGAGGTGATACACGGACATGTTTATAACATCCCGATGTGCTTCAAGTGTAACGTTTGTATCTTACTACAAAATGTAAACAAAGCTGTCCCAAAGCAGAAGTGGTTGGAATGGAGAAGTGGTAACACATCATTATCACATATTCGTAGCACAGTAAATATCAGGACACAGTTATTTCTCTGAGAAAATATTAAATTTAAATATTTATTATTTTGTGGTGCTGGGGATCATACCCAGGGCCTCACAAATACAAAGCATAGGCTCTACCACTGATCTATGTTCCCAGGCCTCAAATTTTTAAAAATATTAGCAAACAATCTTCCAAACAAGGCAATCCTGTTTTATTTTCATGAACTTTACTCATCTTAAAAATATGGTGCTACCAATAGAACAGAGGACACAGACACAAACTCACAGCTGTAGCAGCTGATTCTTGACAGTCCCAAAAACTGCATTGAAGATAAAACAGCATCTTCAACGAATGGTGCTGGCAAACTGAATATCCGTATGTACATGGTTGAAACTAGACCCCTATCTCTCACCCTGTACAAAAATCAACTCCAGTGGATCAAAAACATAAGTGTAAGGCCCGAACCTGAGATTCTGTGGGAAGAAAACATAGGACAAAGAACTTCAAAATATTGGGCCAGGCAGTGACTTCCTGAGCAGGAGCACCGCCATAGCTCAGGAAGTGAGAGAATGAATCAACAGGTGGGATACCCCTGCACAGTGAAGGAAACAGTGAAAGAGACAGCCTACAGAATGGGAAAAATACTTGCCAACTAATCTTCCAACAGATTAAGATCCAGCATATGTAAAGAACTAAAAAAGTTACCACCAAAAGATAAAGGCAAATGAACTAAACCGATACTCTTAAAAGCCAATAATTATATGAAAAAATGTACATCCTTAGCAATCAGAGAAGTGCAAATCAAAACTGCCTTGATTTTCCATCTCACCCCAGTCAGAATGGCTGTCATTAAGAACACAAAAACAATAAATGCTGGCGAGGATGCATATGAAAAATGAGCCCTTCTACACTGCTGGTGGGAATGTAAATTAGTACAGCACTGTGAAATCATCATGGAAGTATCAAGATACTAAACTAACAACATACCTACCGTTCGAACCAGCTGTACCGCTCCTCGGCATATACCTGAAGCAGTCACAGCATCGGTAGAGATGCTGCAGATTCGAGTTACTGCTGCAGTATTTACAACAGTCCAGTTGTGGAGTCAGCCAGGTGCTCCCCGGCTGATGAATAGATGAAGACACAATGGTGTACATAAACAGTGGAGATTAACCCCGGGGAAGAATGGGATTTTGTCACTCACAGGAAATTGGACAGATTATTTCCAGATCATTGTATTGAGAGAAATAGGGCAGCACAGACAGACAACTGTCCCATGTTTTTCTCTCATGTGGAGTCGAGAAGAAAAAATAACATGCAGTTCAAATAGGACTTGTTAAGGCAGAGAAAGGAGATGGGACAGGAGGTAAAGGAGGACAAAAAGGGATGGATAAGATGAAAGTGTTTCAATGCATGTATGCAAATGCCACGATGAAACTGGATATTCTGTGTAATTAATAGGCACTGATTAAAATGATAGGGTCTCAGAGTATTGAGATGGGGCAAGAGGGTGGAACTTAGTGGGAGAGTGCTTACCCAGCATGTGTGATGCCTTGGGTTCAATCCCCAGCACCACACACACATACACACACACACGCAATTGAGGTGTTGACTGAGAGATCTTATATAATTAATTGGACATTACTATTAAAACTCAACTTTAACAAGGCAAGTTTTGTATATATTTTTAGATCTAGCTTGCTTTTTCCTCTGTGTGTGTGTGTGTGTGTGTGTGCGTGTGAGAGAGAGAGAGATACTGAGGATTTAACCCAAGCCTTTGCCCTAAGTTACATACATCCCCAGCCTTTTTTCATGTTTCTTTTATTTTGAGACAGGGTCTTGCTAAGTTGCCCAGGTGGGACTAACATGTGATCCTCCTGCCTCAGCCTCCCAAATATTAAGATTAGAAGCATGTACCGCCACCCATATAAGTTTGTAATATGAATAATACAATGATTTATTTGCAATATTTATTTATTTGGAGCATTTATTTATTGTTTCACTGTTATTAATTTCTTCTAATTTTTATATTTCTAGTATCAAATATTAGGTCACTTTAAGTATTTTATTTATCATTGATAACTAAATAAGTTAGTTTTGTTTGCCTTAAAAGCTTATATTTTTGAATTTATAAATGTCGATTTTTTTTCCCAATGATACAGTTAGGAACTTTGTCTTTTGACTAAATATGAGCAGATGATACATGATTAAAATACCAAGTAAAGAGAAAGTACCAAGAAAAAAATGTGCACTTTATTGTGAGCTGAATAACAGGGGAATAAAACATTCTGCTATAATTTTTCCACTAGGAAAGGTATTTCTGAGTTGTTAGGAAATCAGTAATTTCACAGCTCCATAGTCCTTGCTACTGTTATCTCCCTGACAATACTGAATGAATCAGTATGCCCTAAGATTTTTCCCAAAATGGTATAATCAGCATTAATGGATTCCATCACATTGGTTCTTCAAAGAAGGGCAATTATTGGAGTCTAAAATACAGTTTTATTTAAAAGTATAAAGGAAGGAAGTGAGCATGAGGAAGATAACTTACAGTCAGACCTACTCTCTCTTCCTTTAAGATGAATAATTTTTAAAAGTCTGTGACATTAGTTAGGCCACTGAAAACATGTATTGTTTTGATCACCATTCATTTATTCATGCAAAACAGTACTGAAACCTCTGTGCAAAGCACCAATGAAAAGAATATTAGTGAAAGAAGCTTAGATTCTTGAGATGGTGCAGCTTACAGTTGAGCAATTACAGTGGTGTAGACAGAGGAAAGACAGAAAATTAAAATAAGTGTGAACATAAGTAATTTCGAGTTTGAAATAAGAATACGTTTTGAGTTTGGTAAGTAGAAGGGGAAATAGAGCAGGGTGTAGTGGATTGCATAGAACTATGAATCCTATGAATTTAATGTTTCAGATTCATCAAATGCATGAATGTATCTACATAAAATAGGCAAATTAATTCTACTTTTTCTTTCCTTAGCAACAGTTGTAGGAGTACAGCTCATTGCATCAGTGTATATTAAGGCTGCACAACCTTCACATTATGGACATTCTGGGCCAGATAATTCTTTGTTGGTTGTGTTGGGGGGGTCCTATGCATGGTATTTTACCTTGCGGTGTCTTTTACCTCTAGCTTCTAGATGCCAGTAGCCACCCCTGTCCCCTACACAGTATGACAATCCAAAAAATCTGTGGACAAAGACAGATGTCCCCTAGGCAGCAAAAGTCCTTCTAGTTGAAAACCACTAGTGAGTATAAATCGGAGTTTTCAGAATCTGAGTCTAGGGAGGAATCTTACCTTCCTTGAGGTGCACATGTCCTTAAGACCTTCGTATTTGCACCGCCAGCGAGAAACCACAGTGCCATAGGATCAGCAATTTTGCTTTTCCTGCATGTGTAGAATTCTCCCTTTTATGTCTCTCTCATCCTCTGGTGTTTTCTCACAGAGAAACCGGAGCCTCTATGGAAAGAAGTGGCACTAATATGCTGAACTGCCTGTCAGTTCCCTTTCTCTCCATTGCTTTACCCATCTGCTGAGCTGCATTGCCTTCCTTGCCTTGTCCTCTCATACCATGATGCGGATACCACCAGATCAACCTTCTTGGGGCAACAATTTCACATTGTAGCATTCTTACTGAAAAAGCCTTGACCTGGGACTGTGGAGCACTTGCCCAGGGAGGCCCTGAGTTCAAACCCCAGTACTGTACACAAAGACACACACACACACACAATCTCAATAAATAACAGTCAAACTCTTGAAAGTACTTTTGAGTTTCTCCATATGGTTGGGCTACCCAAGGTCAGGCCATAATTGTTATTATCCCCTCAATTACTTTGCTCTGCCTCACACTCCCCGCATGACCAGTTAATCTGCTTATTTGACTGGAAATACTTCTCATAACTCTGTCGCTTTCCTAAAGCTATCTGTTTTTATGGCCAGTTGAGCTCTAAACTCTCTGATGAAAACTTTTCTTCTCATTCACTCAAAATGTACTGCCCTTTTAAATGTGCACTAAAGTCAGTGCCTTTTTCTATTTTCTATTTATTAAATGTAAATGTTTTACTTCATTTAAATCACTACCAGATTACACTCTGAGGAGAGATCATGAGTGTTATGTTTATATTTACGCCTCGGTCTCAGGGCACGAAACAGAGGATAGGCAACAAGTGATTCATGTCTGAATTCCTTGCTTAGGACTGTAGAAAGTGCACTGGATGCCTCTGACAGATGGCGAGATTAGATACAACCACCCCATACATGTACAAATGCTCTACTGAAAAATTACAGACAGTAAAATTTCCAAGTAAGGTGATACAGTCTTCAAGTGTGAGAAGTTAAGAAGTGACTTTTGTTGGTTCCTAGCAGAGGGCCCACGTAGCTCATGATATAAAGATGTCCTGAGATAAACCTTAAAGGATGGAGCTGAGTTTGTTTTTTTTTTTTTTTTGTGGGTACCGGGGGGACGACCTCAGGACCTCGCGCGCCAACAGGCACCCGTGCCACTGAGCGATATCACCGGCCCCTTTTTCGTATGTGGGTTCCGGGAGTCGAACTCGGGCCTTCGCGCTTGCAAGGCAGGCGCTTAAGCCGCTGAGCCGTCTCACCGGCCCATGGAGCTGAGTTTGTGATAAGGACCACAGGCCTCTTATGTCTAGGAGTTGCTGGGTCTGAATTCCTCTGTAAATCTTGTTAAAGGGTAAAAGGAGTTCAGGTGGATGAAGTCGGCCTTTCCTCGGGGCTGTGTGCACGGAAGCAAAGGGCAAGCCTGTGATTTCCAGCCTCACAGCACAAATAGGTGTTTGATTCATGTTCTTGGCCTCTCCACATAGAAGACAAATTCCCAAAGAAGAAAATGAATAAAATCACCCAAGAAAATGAAGGACCATAAAGGGTATCAGGCCAAGGATGAGTTAATAATAAAGTGTTACAAAGCAGGTGAGACATAAGAAACCTAAAGAGGCCATGCCCTTGTCAGGAAGGGATAACAGATAAGGAACCAGGAATATTAGCAAAATCTAAAAGAGACTTTAAGAAGGTTTAAAATGGTGAAATATATAAAAGAATAAATATTATTCACAAGGAAAGAAAAGACATTTTGAGAAAAAAAGGAAAAGGATACTTTACAAAAAACCCAAATATAAATTCTAGAAAATAAAATAATTGAAATTAAAAGCCCAATAGGAGGCAGACCAGATACAACTGAGAATATTAACATACACAAAGCTGGATCTTTGCTGATTAGCAGAATGCATAATCACGAGATAAGAAAACCATGGAGGAAGGAAGAAGTTTCTATATATGTCTAGCAGGAGTTCAAAGAGAAAATCCAGAAAATGAGGCAGATGTGTGACTTGAAGAATATTTTATGAAAAATTTTCGAAACTGAAAACACATTAACTACTAAAAATAAAGTAAAGCCTAGAAAAGAATAATTAGGCCCAAGTTCATTATACTGTAGAACATCAAAAATAATATTTTAAAGTATTTACACAGTGAAACATGCACAAAGAAAAAAAATGCGACAAACTCTTCATTAGTACACCTCATCAGCAAAACGAGATAAAGGGGATAAAGAATATTTTCAAGCATTGACAAAAATGTATCAATTTTCAGTTTAAATACCAAATCAAATTGTGTATTTAACATCCTCTAGGAAACTCATGAACTAACTTGCTTCAATGAACTCTTTTTTCATTATGATTCTCCTTTTTTCACATATATATCTATTCTCCTTATATATCTATTCTCCTTAGATTTAGTCACTAGTCATCTTTCTTTATGGGATGCATGGAATCCGTTATCAACTTCTGAAACATTCAGGAAATGCCCCATTTTCACACAGTGACAACTAGAAGTTACCCCCTGAGCATTTCCTTAAAATTATCAATTAGGAGAACTTAGCCCTTTCTTCTTTGTTCACTGGCTTTACAAATGGATGTTACATCTATTTACGCTGCTCTAAGGAAACTCCACAGACTGCATAATTTACAAAGAAAAGTAAGTTATTTTCTCACAGTTCTGGAGACTGGAAGATGCAAGGTCAAAGTTCTGGCAGAGTTGATGTCCGGGAGGGCTGCTTTCTGCTTCCACAACAGGGTCTTGTTGCTGAGCCCTTCAGAGAGACAAAGGACGGAACTCTCAGGGTGGGAGGAGGAGACCCACTCCTTCCTTAAGGAGGACCTCACCCTTCGTAAGACCCCTCACGACCGTCACCTTTCAGAGGCCTCGCCTTTTAATACTATTACACTGGTGATTAAAGTTCAACATATCATTTTCAAGGGGTATAATCAGATCATAGCAAAGAAAGAAGTTTAAAAAGTGGGTCTTCTATATAATGGGTAAGGAAACCTAAGAAACCCAGGGATGATATTGTACATCTGTCTATAATATATTTAATTTTCCTCTGTTAAACACATATTAAAGGGCATGTACATTGGCTTTAGCATGTTAGTTTCTGCTCGTCATGGAATCTGGATTTGCTGTGTGTTTTTTTTTTTTTTTTTTTTATTTCATGATAATATTCAGGAACTTGATAGAACCAGTAAGTCTTTCTAATTACACATTTTGCACAAGTGGTTTTCTGTCTCTGTGATCCATTTCAAATGGCTAGAGTCTTCCTTTTATGTCTGGATATTTTTCCCATTTTTCAATAAATTGAATTGAATGACTCAGGTGAGTCATAATAACTTAAAGATATGCAAATGGTAGAAAAAGACTTTTACGAAGACTTATATTATTATTAAGATAAATAAATGGTGGAAATTAGTTATTGTAATAAAATGTTACCTACGCCAAATGCATACAGGTAGAAAAATTGATGTTCATTTTTTTATTTGGTCCTACACCACAAATTTAAAGATAACTGAGGGCCGGTGAGATGGCTCAGTGGTGTAAGTGCCTGCCTGGCAAGCGCGAGGTCCTGAGGTCGACCCCCAGTACCCACACACACACAAAAAAAAAAGATAACTGAAAAATCAATATATAGATACTTCGATGTTCCAGTGCAGCTATCAGTAAAAATAGAGTTTTCTTTCAAAGGTATTTTTATTATAATTACTTGAAATAGAAAAATTCTGTAGCCATCTGTTCAGGTAGAATGTGACATCAGTTGGGTTCTGTCTTAGTTTGGGTGCTATACCTAAGTATTGTAGGCTCTATAGCTTAAACAATAATTTCTTACAGTTCTATAGGCCGAAAGTCCACTGTCAGGGTGTCAGCATGGTTGCATTGTTTGTGAAGGCCCTTGTCACTTACGTCCAAACAGAGAGAGACCTACCTGTTCTCATCTGCCCACGAGGACGTTAATTCTCCTCTGGGGCTCCACTCTGTGACATCATCTCAACTTAATCACCTCCCGAAGGCCCTCCAAACACCATCACATTATGATTAGCCTTTGACATGAATCTTTGTGAGGAGGACACAAACTTTCACTCTACAGAAGTTACATTTCTTTTAACATTAAGTTTTATTTTTAAAAGCTTAGGATTAACATTAAAATTTTTTATCTAAAATAGCAAATACGATTGGATTACAACAGGTACGTAAGGCATCCAAACAGTAAATATCACTTGTAATATGCACCATTCTATAAAACTTTAATGTGCAAGGAAGGCTATCCAAAATATTTTTCTGGACTATTATAAAAATAAGGTCCCAGAAATTTCAGAAAAATGAAAAAAGTATAATATTGACCACTATATTTGGTATTTATATAGAACTGTAGCAACTACAGTAAAACATTACGCTTCACTACTCTATAACTCGATGGCTGACGGTGAAGTTGTTACACATTCAGCGCAGAGCTGGCATAGGTTTTATACTAAGTGCTGAGCTCCCGGGTTCCATTTCTAATTCTCTTTGACTCTCTGCTCTACGGCTTTCACTTCCACACTTCCTCCCACTCTGTTTTCC
Organism: Erethizon dorsatum; assembly: GCA_028451465.1. Lineage (NCBI taxonomy): Eukaryota > Metazoa > Chordata > Mammalia > Rodentia > Erethizontidae > Erethizon > Erethizon dorsatum. Next base: position 55,885,398 of record CM051830.1, on the reverse strand, counting down.
GATGATGTTGCTAACAGAGCAAACCACCATGTTTAGCTTCCCCATAGGACGGCACTGCACCTCCTTGCCTAATGGAGTCCTTTGCCAGCCATCTGTAGAGGGAGGGAATTTGCTTATAATAGACTCATGGTTCTTATGTAGTTGTTAAAACCTGATATTTTGCAGTAAATAGTAGTTTGTTCTCAAATTTCATTACAAAATAGCTGCCTGTAGTCTTTTAAAAATGGTAATGATGGAAAAGGGAATCAGAAAGAAAATAAATGTTATGGCCCAATAACCTTAGTTTTGTAATCTTTCCAAAGCACATTAAATCTACCATTCAGCCATAAATGTGGTTTAGATCATAAATTATCTTTGCTTTTAAAACATGTATTAGAAATCCCTAGCATGATAAAACTTAAGAAAACATACACACCCTAGAGGATTAATTGTTCTGTCTACAAAATGTAATGGTCTACATGTAGTTTCCTTTTAAAACCTACCACATATCAACCTGCTAAAATGAGTATTTGTGTTTGTGTCATTTTAAAATATGCTGGAAAGTCTACCGAGTAGAATCACATTAAATAAAATGAATAAAGAAATGGTAAGATATTTGATAGTTGTGAATAACAATATGAATAATTTAAACTACTCATACTTCAACAGAATGAGAATTATACAAATAACAGACTCATATTTCCTGCTCAGTAATCTGTTTTCATGAAATGAGTTATATTTCTGTCTTGAAAATAATGTTTTTCCTTCTAAGGACTAGGGGTTTGTAAATAAGGAGGAGGAAAAAGCAATGACTTCCTCTTGAATTCATTCAGCTTTGCTTAGTAGTTTACACTAAATAACTTTCGGGAACTACAATTACTAAGAAAGTACAAAATTGAATGTAGAAGTGAAAGAAAATTGCAGTGTTTGAATATACCGTGTTTGAATAGGCAATCACAAAGTGAATTGATTACAGTCACATTGTTTTCTGTAAGACAGACTTGCATTTGTCCTGTGGAAGTTTCTAGCTTTTTATATAAAGAGGTAAACACAGGAAATGATTTCTTCACCAATTCAAGCAGAGTAGCACCTCGCTGGTATTCCGTCCGACAGCAGAAAAACTCTTTCTGTGTAGAAAGAGCATTCAGGATGGGGCAGAGCTCAGTGTTGAGAGGTCAGTGCATCAACCTGTACCTCTGCAAAACGAACTCCAGTAATTATTCGCCCTTGCTGCCTATTTTACTAATAGACACAGATCTATCCTATGCTACAATGTTATAACTGGTTGAAAAATGTCATCTAATAAAATTCAAAACAAATACCTTATCCTTTGATTTGCCCATTTCTGTGCATCAGATATACATTATACAATATTGGCATGACTACATACTTTTATCCACTGACTGGGAATTGAATCAACTTGTGTTTGCTTAGTAATAGATTATGAATGTAGTCATGGCATTTCCTTGAGCTACCAAATAGTTACAACTGAGCTCACAAATAGTATACTCCCCATGTAACTGTAAACATGCATTTAATTTTAGCATCAGTTTCCTTGTTCTGAAAATGTCAATAATACTCCAACCTAATTTATAGGTATGTGGAGATTGGATACATAAAACATGCAAAACAAAATACCTACTACCTAGTAAGTAAGTACTCAGTAAGTGTTTCGTATAAAACTGTTCAATAGAAATTTTACTGTACCTCAAAACTAGCATTTCTTGATAAAAAGATTATATCTTTATCTTTTTGATTATAAGAGATCCTGTTATTACTGGCAATAGTTCACAGTATGTGTTCTATACATTTTTATAAATCAGTGAGCTAGTATTTCTTAACACCTTTATGGCCATAATTCTGAATCTTTTTCCTTTCAAAAAGTGTATATTGGGCCGGTGAGATGGCTCAGCAGCATAAGCGCCTGCCTTGCAAGCGCGAGGGCCCGAGTTCGACTCCCGGATCCCACATACGAAAAAGAGGCCGGTGATATCGCTCAGCGGCACGGGTGCCTGTTGGTGCGTGAGGTCCTGAGGTCGACCCCCTGGTACCCACAAAAAAAAAAAGTGTATATTGAATATTTAACAATGTATATTGCATAATATAATCATTATTAACTACTGACTTCAAACACTTTGCAAACCACAGCATACAATACATGTCTGCAAAATAGAGCATCATTCAATAGTTCTGACTTTTGCTGAAATCTTAGTGATCATTCCGACAACTAATTTTGCAAGGATTAAATTCAATCAGTTCGGCCGGTGAGATGGCTCAGCGGCGTAAGCTCCTGCCTTGCAAGCGCGACGGCCCGAGTTCGACTCCCGGATCCCACATATGAAAAAGGGGCCGGTGATATCGCTCAGCGGCACGCGTGCCTGTTGGCGCGTGAGGTCCTGAGGTCGACCCCCCGGTACCCACAAAAAAAAAAAAAAAAAAAAAAAATTCAATCAGTTCAATCACAAGACTACATGTTGTTTGAAGCACCACGGTACAAAAAATGCTCAATTAAGTGAGCAAATTAAATGGCTTAACCTAAGTATTAACAGTTTAAACCCAAGCCCATATGGTACCTTTGGTTTTAATCAGTTCATCCTATTCCAGTCTGATCACCCTACCCAATAATCAACACGGGCTAGGGAGAACGTTTTCTTTCCAAATAGATGGGCAAAAAATGAGTGGCTATTTGATACATAAGAAGAAGTTCTCCATATTTGGATTTGTTTCCATATGCTTGATTTGTTTAGATGCCAGGTTACTCGACAACAAAGCCAGGTTATTACAATAGCTTAGTAACTACTCTGATTTCACGCGGGCTTCCCTCCTGTCTACAGCCTGTCCTCAGCCCCGAAGCCCTGGTGGCCCTTTGAAGGCACACATCATACCATACTGCTCCTTTGTTCCCAGCGGACTTCCCAACGGATCCAGCTTCAGGAGGGCAGAGATGCTGCCCCACGCCCGCGTCCTGAGGAGGCTCTGTGCTCCCAGCACCCCGCCCCCTTGGTGTCTGCCCTTCCCGTCCAGCGCCTTGCCCCTTTCACCCGCAGAGCACGGAACCCCGGTAATCTCAGGAGGGCTCCTGCGTCCCTGCCACCCTCGGTGAAAATCACCACCATCCTCTCCAGCATTTCCACTCTCCCTTTCATATTGTATTTTTAACATAGCATGTATCGTCATCTGATACATTATTTTGCTCTTTTACTTGTTGCCTGTCACTCCCTACTAGTAAAATTTTTGCTCAACTGAGACAAAAATGTTGTCAGTTTGGTTCATCCCTGGATCCCCTTGCTGATGCATTGTATGTACTCAGTAAACACAGAACAGCTTATTTAATCAATCAATAAAAAAAAAGCAGTTAAGCTTAATTTTTCTCAGCAAAATTATGTAATTTTCAGTGTATAAGTCTTCCATGACTTTTGTCAAGATTATTTCTATTTTATAATTTTTATGATATTGGAAAGAGTATATTTCTGAGATTTCAATTTCTGATTATTCATTGCTGGTACATAAAAATAATTCATTTCTCTATACATATTTGGACCTCATATCATTGATCCATTTACTCCTTAATGACTTCTATTCACTTTTTAGTAGATTCCATTAGATTCTTTACACAAGTGATTAGTTACCTGCCAATAAAGACAGTTTAATTTCTTTTTCTTTCTTTTATTTTTTATCAACCCAAACCTCCAATGCAGTGCTGAACTGAAGTGGCAACGGAAGACTTCCCTGATGTTAGGGGGAAGAATTCAGCCTTTTACACTAATGTGATATTAGTTACAGAGTTTTTCATTGACTAAACAAATTTTCTTCTATTTCTGTTTTGCTGGGTTGCTATTGTTCTTTTTCTGTTTTTTATTTTGGTCAAGATGCTGGATTTTGTCAACTGCTTTTGAAGAAGATATTATATGATTTTTCATTTTAATTTGTTTTATGATAACTTTTTTATAATTTTAAAAACCTCTTATTCTTCAGGAAAAGACCATTTTCTCCTATAGATTGAGCTGAGAAATATTCTGTTCTCTTCAGTTTTCTAAAAGAGTTTGTAAACAGTAATATTTCTTCTTAATTTCACCACTTAAGAGATCTAAGCTAATTTTTTTTTACTTTGTAGCAAAGTTTTTAATAAAAAAGATAAATTTGATATATTTTATGTACAAAGTGTTAATTATCTATTGTTTATATATTCTTCAGTAAATTTTGAGTTTGTCAGATAACCTGTTTATTTTATCTAATTGTTTTAATTTATGGGCATAAAGTTGGTCATAATATTGTTATATGCTATTTTAATCTGCAGAAACTATAGTGATATTATCTCACATTTCTGATACTAGAAATTTATGTCTTCTGTTAATTTTTCTAATTCTTATTTATCACTGGTGACTATTTTGGATAGTTTCTCTTGCTATATCTTCCAATTTACTAATCTTTTTTGCTGTTTTGTCTACAAATCTATTTTAATCTCTTTTTTTGTATTTTTCTTCTTACACATTGTGATTTTCGTCACTAGAAATTCAGTTTATGCCTTTCCTCCCCATATCTATATAACTGCTTCATTATACAGAATATAGTTTATAAAAACTGTTTTAATTGCTCGACAGCAATCTTCGTCACTTTTTCCTTGGTGAGGGAGATGACCCTTTTGGCCATGCCCCTAGTGACCCATATCCTCCAGCCAGCATCTCCTCACCTCCCAGCATCCTATTACGCATGAACTCCTCAGTGGAGCAGTCACGCCCCCACGATCCAATCACCTCCCAAAAGCCCCACCTCAGAGAACATGAGGCTTTGGGGGACATCTGGATATAAACCATAGCAACAGCTAATTTTAACATTTGTGCTATTTCTGGGTTAGTTTCAATTCACTGATTGTGTGTGTGTGTGTGTGTGTGTGTGTGTGTGTCTATGTGGTAGTACTGGGGAGAGAACCCATGGCCTTTGCAGTGAGCTGCATCCTTAACCCTTTGAGAAAGGGTCTTGCTAAGTTACTGTGCTGCCCAGGCGAGGCTTGAACTTGCCATCCTCTGCTTCCGCCTCTCAGCGTGGGGATTGCAGGCATGTGCTGCTGCACCAGGCTAATGATTTTTCTTGTCCCCGTCAATCATATCTGTTTCTTTGCTTTACTAGTACTTGTGTTTTGATTGTCACACATTGTGAGCCTTACCTTAGTAAGTCCTGCACATTTTTAAATTCCTATTTTTTTAAACTTTATTCAAGAATGCCATTAAATTACTTGTAAACTGATCCTTTGGGGCCTCGCTTTGAAGATTCCTTAGGCACAGCCAGAGAGCTGCTTGAACGAGACACAGGACCCGAGCATCCTGTTCAGTGTGCATGGTGTTTATTATGCCTCACGGTCTGCGTGGCCAGGATGCACTCCTGCCCCGCGTAGAGGCATAGCCTCTTCCCCGTAGTGCTTTGGGTGGTTCTTCAACTGGCTGTAGGTTGTTTTCTTTCATATGAGCACTGAGGAAAAATCTGCCAATCACTCAGAACCTTCCTCTTAGACTTCAGAGTAATTCCCTTTCCGAGAATCTAATCTCAGAATAAAAAGGAACCATGTAACAGCATGGTAACTATACCATTACAGTAGTAAAGGGGTGGAAAACTCTTAAGTATCCATAATGAATGATCAAATGTAAACTATAGGAATGTTATGAAAAATCAATTAGCTACTGGAAAAAGTGAGCTCCTTTCATTGGCCTGGAGGAATAGCCTTAATATTTTGTTCAGTTGAAAGAGAAACTTACCGAACAACGAAAATAATGTAGCCAACTTTTTTGCATAAGAAATAGTAAAAAGATAAAAAAATACTGTATGATGTGAAAATATAAACCCTAACCTATTGTTATTACTATTGTTGTTGGTACTTACTTTTTTGAAGAGGAAATATTTCTACCTATTTTTAAAATGTCAGTCTCATGTTACTTGCTATACTCATCCTTAACAGTTTCAGAATTTTTTTTAAATGTAATAATTTTAAAATCTCAGGCATCTTTCCAACCAGAGAACAATTAATTTATTAAAATATTCATCTACCTATTGAAAGAAAGTCACTACAGTTGTTTTAATGTGTTTGTAATGAAACTCAGGATGTTAATAGAATGTACTCTATTTGAAATTGCAAGAGAAACAATTTAGTACATTAATGGCACAAGAACACTTGCTGACCAGTACAATTTAACATTTATTTTGAAAATAAGCCCTGGAAATGACAAGTCCATTAAAAATACTCCTATATCACCTGTAACTTTGACTTGTGTTGTCCATTGCTTAACTATATCACCGTGCAATTTAAATATCAATAAGTGATGTTTAATGACTGATACTTAACTAATGAACTGGTATTTTCCTTGTCTATTTGTCTCCTCTAAATGAGTTAAATTCTAAAAGTTTAGTTTGAGTATTTTACAAAATGCTCTGCCTTTTCATTTTTTATTTTAAAAAAATCTGCTTTTGAAATGGATACTATTCTTGCCTTAATTCCTTCCTCGAGTAGGTAGTTTCACATATGTTGCCATTTTATTACTTTTTGTCTTCATGGAGTAACTTATAGAAGTCTCCATAAAGAAAAATAAATTTGAAGCATTCATAGGAAAAGAGATGCAATTTGAGACCATAATGTTAAGTGAAATAAGTCAGACACATGAGCTTATTGCATGGTTTCTCTTATGTGACAGTCAATCTCTCTCTCTCTCTCTCTCTCTCTCTCTCTCTCTCTCTCTCTCTCTTTCTCTCTCTCTCTCTCTCTCTGTCTTTCAGATAAATAGAAAGTAGGGAGATCTTTTTCAGATGGATGGGGGAACAAGACAGAAAATGGATGGGAGAGGAAGGGGAAGGTAGGGGATGGTTAAAAAAAAAAATTGAAGGGAAAAATAATGAAAACAGAGCTTTTGCAAAAGGGAAGGTGGGACCAGGAGCTGGAAGGAACAGGGAGGGGTGAGAGGGGTTGGGGATGAAAAAAAAGGGAATTAAGATGTGTTATTTTCATGCACCAACTCCCCATGATAAATGTAATCATTATGAAATGCAAATACAGACTAATAAAAAAGAAGTCTCCTATTTTACCATAAATGTTTACTTCTTTTCCTGAGTTGTATTTCTATAAAAACTTTTAAGTCAAAATTTTTGTTTTATTGTTCTTCCTTGGACATTTATTTCATACCTATGATACTGTGATCACTAAATCTAAATTTACTCTGACTGCACATGTTTTTGGATTGGATTCCTTCCAGCTATGCAGACCAAAAAAGCGTACTGCTTGATTGTTGTTTGAATTTAATCTAGAAAGAAAAATCATAAACTGACCCATGGCTGTGCATCTCCCTGAATTTAGCAAAGCAGAGTTTGCCTTAAAATGTTCTCATTCTTGGCCTTAACACTCTAAATAAATTTTTCATATTTCATAATTCATTGTAGTCCAAAGAAAAGTACTGATTAAAATGTTTTCACATATAATACTTAGGATTGCACTTTTGGCGAAAGTCTCCAAAGAAATGAACTAAAGTGTCTGTAATTGACCTGTCCTATCATTTCGAACAGGTGATGTGTCAGAATAGGATATTCTGAATCTCCATGGGGAAGTTTACTCACTTCTTGCTTCCAACACTCATGTTATTTTGTTCATTGCTAATATTAATTCCATGTTGTAGATACAGATGTTTAGGCCTTGGAAGGCTTACCATTTTACATTCAGCCACACAGCTAAGTGTCAATGCCTGTGACCCAAGCAGATGGAACAGACAATCGTATTCATAATTCGTACGTGACACTGCCACTTCAGAACCTAATACAGATCATTTTAGATCATAATTTTAAAACTTCACTCATGAAAATTGCCATAAGACTTAACTTTCTTTATCATGAAATTAACCTAAATATTCTATTGAATCATAATGGTTATAATTATATATTTTATCTACTTTAAGCTCCTGGGGTTATGTGTCATATTTTTAAGTAGAAATTGATTTTTGTCGCAACTCAAAATACATAAAAATGGATTTTTCTCACACCACTCGTAGAAATATACAGAGGAGGAAAAGGCATTGAAATGGTGTCTCACGCTCTTACTCACCGAAACGTCCTGTGACAAGCCCCACAGTACAGTGTTAGATCCTACAGCTCAGCAAAGGGGGGCAGGCCCTCTCCATCATCGCTTCACTATGCCAGTGGTTTCAGAATTCGAAAGGGGTAATGATTTGGTGTCTCTGTTTCTTTGTTTTGTTTTTAGATTTGATATTATAGTGGACATGGCTAGAAATAATTCGAAATAAAGAATTTTAAGAGATAGCCTTGGGCCGGTGAGATAGCTCAGGTATCTACCTGAGTTTGACTGCTGGTACCCACATAAAAAGGAAAAAAGGGCCAGTGATATCGCTTAGGGGCAAAAGTGCCTGCCTGGAAAGCGCAAGTTCCTGAGTTTGACCCCCAGTACCCACATTTAAAAAAAAAAAAAAAAAGCCTTTAGAAAGAAGATACTAAATGAAAGGTCGTGTTTTAGTCATATTTCTACAAATCAAAGTTCTGCAAAAACAGTGTCCAGCATATTACAAATGAAAGCAAAACTGGTCTTTTGCGCTAGCTGTTTTACATGAATGATTTTGACATTAGAGTTTCTTCTAATCACACTGCCAATTTAGATCTCATTGAGCTCTGCACAGTCGATTTCCAATGTGCCACCAAATGGCTGTGCTATCATTTATTGCTCATTTTGTTATATGTGAACTACTCAACCCCTTTTCTGTCATGCCCTTAGTCACATTTCTATTGCTCTCACTATCCTTTTGCTACTCCTTAAACTGTCCTTTGTATTTTTAAAACATTTTTACACAATCATATATTATACATAAGTGCCAGTCTATGTGTGCATTATGCTTTTCTCTTTACCTGGTCTTTTTCCACAATTTTCATTTTCTTTCTAATTTTAAGCAGTTACATATTCATAAATGTGTACTACTAGATTCACATGTATGTGAATGCCCATGAGTGGAAATACTATGTGAGATTTCACCTACCTGTGTAGTTCGAATCTTTTTCGTATCTGTAGAAGTGTGGTTAGATTTATTTAACTTCATTTAGACATAAGAAAATGAATATAACAGGGAGAAGAAAGTTGTGTTTCGTTTAATGGCACATAGACAGGATCCGAGGTGTAGCTCAAAATTCCTGTCTCCAGGCCTAGAAAGCAGCCAATCTGATTTATCTATATCAGTTACTTAGTCTCAGTTAATTAGTCAACAGCTACGATACGCACACACACGACACATGTCAAACACACAGGTGCACCACCAAGGGTAGCATCAGTTATACCCGTTTAGCAGCAAAGTAATGGAGTATTCTTTGATTGTGTTTTCTGTTCTCAGAAAGAACTTGTTGGCTCAGAGGGCAGCAGCCATGTAACCTGGTCTATTCACCTCTGGCTGCCGTAACACAGTACCATAAACTGGCAGGCGTCAACAATAGAAATACATGTTTTCAAGGCTTTGGGAGCTGGAAGTCTCAGATGGTGGTGCCGGCATGGATGAGCTGTGGTGTGGGCTCTCTTCCAAGCTTCCTCCATGGGGGAGAAGGAGGGGCAGTGCATGGGCAGCTTTCTGGCGTCCCTGCCTAGAAGGGCTCTGAACCAATCACGAGGTCTCCTTCCTCCTGACAGAGCTGTTCCCAAACATTTGATCTGCAGATGCTAACACATTGGTGTCAAGGCTTTAGACATGCATTTGGGGGACAGAATTCACCTCTTCGACCAGCCCTTTATATAATATGCTGCGCAGGGGACTTAGAGCTCTCACTCAGCATCTATGCTCTTCTGATTCCAGCAGGCTTAATTTCTCACTAAGCTATGCTGACCGGATATCTGAACAAGAGGGGAAAAAAAAAAAAAAGATTAAGATGGATAAAGATGAGAAATGCAAAGCATTTAAAATATTTTTTGCCACAAAATCCCTGCTTGTGATTCGCCTCACATCCATCACGTAATCTCCTAGGCCTGAAAAGAGGTAATAATCCTCCAGTCCTTCGTCATTCTCTGAAGTGCCATAGGATGAGTGCAGTCTGTTCGCGAGGTGCTCGGGGCTCCTTGGGGGTCCAAGGTGTGCACCTGCCGGAGGCTGTGATGCTGTGCCGTCTCCGATGAAGACCGAAGATGGGTCGGTTAGCCCCATATTTAACCTTGCATAGGTTGTTTCACCTTGATGGGATTCTCTGTTTTATAACATCGTACTGTCAAATCATATTTTGATGGATTTTTAATAAGCTTCATTTCTCGAGTAGTTGTAGGTTTACGGAAAAACTGAGAGGAAATTAAAGAGATTTTCCACATATGGGAAACCTCCTCTGCTGCTGCTATTCCACAACATACTGCTTCATTTCTGACTGTCCATGAACCTGTATAGAGTGCTATCACTCAAAGCCTGAAGTTTACATTAGGGTTCACTCTCGATGCTGTGCAGTGTCTGGGTTCTGACAAATGTGCGACATGTATCCACCGTGATAGTATTATAGAGAATATTTTCACTGCCCTAGAATTCCTGTGTTCCACCTCTTCATCCCTCCCTACCCCTTGACCCCAAACAATAAATGATCCTTTATTGTCCGCATAGACTTACCTTTTCAGAAGGCCATGTGGTTGGAAACATACAGCATGCAAGCTGTTCATACTGGCTTCTTCACTTACTAGTAAGCATAAATTTCTTCAATATCCATGGCTTGACAGCTCATGTAATTGTACTGATGAATAATTTTCCATTTTGGGGTTGCTTCACGGTTCATCTGTTCACTTACTGAGGACATCTTGATCATTTCTAAATTTTGCCAATTACGGTTAGTGCTGCTTATAAACATCCCTTTGCAGGTTATTTTGTGGGCATAGGTTTTCAGCTCATTTGGTAGATACCAAGGAAGACAATTGCTAGATTATACACAGAATATGTTTAGCTCCGTAAGAAACTGTCAAACTGTCTTACTAAGTTACTGTACCATTTTGAATTCCCACCAGCAATATATGAGATTTCCCACTATTCTACATCCTCACTAGCATTTGGTATTATAATTCTGGGTTTTCCCAATTCTAATAGGTATATAACAGTCCTCAATTTTGATTTGCAGTTCCCCAACGGCATCTGGTGTTGAGCATTTATTATATTATTTGACATCTGAATATCTTTGGTGGAGTGTCTCTGCGGTTCCCATTTATTAATTAGGTTGCTCCGTTCTTTAACTCTTTGTTGACTTTTAAGAATTCTTTGTCTATTGGAGAAAATAGTCTTTTATCAGATAGCTCTTTTACAATTTTTTCCAGGTTTGTAGCTTGACTTCTCATTCTCTTGAAGTCATGATTAATTCTTAAATTAATCCTGCATCAATTTTCAAATTTTTTAAACTGACAAGTCAGTTTTTGTATTGATAATGATGAAGATAAGGCCATATTGTAATGTATAGGCGGTACTTGAAAATTATTCTAATATTAATTTTTATATATAAATATGGTGTAGTTCTATTCTGAAGTAGATAAAACAGACACTGAGATATCTCAAAAGTTTGAGAAGAGTCCCAAAACTCTATTTGTACTGCAAACAGTTTAGAAAAATAACAAAAGCAGTTTTATGAGAGCTAGTTTCCATGTCCATTTTGCCTTATAAAAATTAGTAACTACTAATAATTAATAACTCAGAAAGACATGGTTACACATTCCTGTTATTCCAGCACTCTAGAAGGCTGAGGCATGAGGATTGCAATTTTAAACCTAACATGGCCAATTTAGCAACTTAGTGAGAACTTGTCTCAAAATAAAAATATAATATATTAAAAAGGGTTCAGGTTGCAGCTGAGTCTTAAGGCCTTGGCTTCAGTCCCTAGTACCTAGTACCACAAAAAAAAAAAAAAAAAAAAAAAAAAAAAAAAAGATAACAAAGGTCTATAAGTTGACAAGATTTTGTGTCTGTTTAAGTTTTAAAAATAAGACCATATGAATACCACTCAAACTGAATTCTAAGCCTTACAATGGCTGATTTGTAAGTACCAGCAGGATTAATTTCAAATTAAGTATGTTTTAGAAACCTAGAGAAATCAAAGCACCTGGGAGAAATCCTTTTGTCCATCATAAAATTAAGATCTGGATGTATACTCCCACTTTGACGTTATCTGGACAGTGAGAGAAGCGATCATGTATCTTCTCTGTTCTTACCTATGTGTTGGAAGCAGTATCTGTAAGAGCGCACAAGACATACGATTAATGGTGTTTGTGGTTTGCTAAATGCCAGAGTAAAGCTGAGGCGTTTAATAACCACAGGAGCCCTTTACTGTAACTGGCGTCCTAAGACCGCCATCGCAATTCACATCCTACACCAGCATTAAGCTGTGCAACAAAGCAATGTGTAAAACTCTGAAATATCCTCATTCTCCTCAAGAGTTTATTACCGTTTTTTATATCTAGTTATTTGAAATTTTCTTTTTGTTTCTCTCATTCTTTCTCTTATTGGCAAGGAAATACAAAGGTGAGATAGCTTAGAGAGCAATTGTTATTTTGATATGAGTTTACAAAAGAAATTACTATATAAATAAATATATAGCCACATTTCCATATATACATAGCATACCAATCACTTGTACTTTGACACTATAGTAGAAAGTAATATTTCAGTAACTGCCTTCCTCTAATATCCACGGGAATCTTCTTATTGAGCAGATCTGACGGAGATACCTTGGGAAATATTTAGTTGAATCATTATGACTACCTTCCTGTTTTCCAGAAATGGAATTAGTCCAGAAATGACTTTTTAAGAAAAAATTAGTAAGGAGCAAAACTTGAATTCTGTCTGCTTTCCAGCCTGAACTATCTTTTGTGTGGACGACACTGACAGCTTCCTGCAGCAGAACTGAGAGCCTCTCTGGAAGCCCAGTTGCTTTGTCAAGTTCCTGAGCGTGTGGCCCACAGGCTGCTGCCCGTGGTGACATTCCATGCTGTGAGTGCTCATCGCTGGGGGACACAGGGCTCCAGTTTCCCGACCTGGGCTCTATTCACATACCCTTGCACAAGCCACCCCAGAAACAATGCTCTAGGAAAACTGGATTATTAAGGATGGGCCAAACTTGTCACTTTCATGGCGTGGCTTCATGACTTTACACTTGAGAATCCACCTGATTCTTCATATCTTAATTGACAAGATCCTGCCTTTCTCTTTTTGATCCCTACGGGCCTTCATGTAAAAGTGCTTATTTTCCTTTTATGATTACTAGATTTAACTTCTTTATATTTTCTTAATCAGGGTTCTTAATGATTTGCGTGTCTATTTGGAAGACATGCTACCTACACAAGAGAGATTCTTGCTACACCTGAAAAATTCCCAGTTCTAAAGGCTCTGTTTACAAAATATATTTGCTTGCCTTTTTTTTTTTTTTTTTTTTTTTTTTTGTGGGTACCGGGGGGTCGACCTCAGGACCTCGCGCGCCAGCAGGCGCCCGTGCCACTGAGCGATATCACCGGCCCCTTTTTTGTATGTGGGTTCCGGGAGTCGAACTCGGGCCCTTGCGCTTGCAAGGCAGGCGCTTAAACCGCTGAGCCATCTCACCGGCCCTTGCTTGCCTTTTTAAGACTAGAGAGACAACAGAGCAACTCACCTTGACAGCCTTTCCCACCTCAGTAATAGCACCACAGTTGAATCAGCTGCACGAACCAAAAATCTAGGAGTCAACTTTGTTTGCATTTGTCACTATTACTCATAATTATTCTATCAGTAAGTTTAGCAATCTCTGCCAATTTTACCTCCAGATTTACCCAGTTACCCACTCGCTCTTCCCTGTCCCAGGGCCCATGATCGTAGTGAGGTACCTGCAGTAGCTAGTGCGTGCATCTCCGCCACCATGGCTTATCTCCTCTCGCCCTACTCTAATCCATTTTCTCTGTAGCAGCCACTGTATCTCCCATAAGATGTGAAAGTGGTCATTTCACTGTCAGATTAAATGCTCTATAGGCCTTCTGTTTTATTTAGAATAAAGCCAAGCAGGACCACTTTAATCTAGGCCCTTCGTTCTTGTCTGAGCAATTACCACCTTCTCCCTGCTCTCTGCGTTCCTGAGGCACACGCATTGGCACTCCTGGTTCCTCGGAGAGGACAGCTTTCACGTTCAGTGTACATGGAAGACCGGTGGTCCAGAACCTCAGAGGACAAACGCTGCATTCAGGTCTGGGCTTATACATGACCTCTGCAGGGAGGACGTGGCTGAGTCCCCAGCTCGCCAGCTTCTGTGGCTCCCTCCTGCTCCACTCTTGCTTTCCGTCACAGCATTACTGCTGTCGGAACCAATTTCTTACAGCTTTGTTTCTTAGTGCTTCCTCTGACTAACATATAAGTTCAGCGAGAGCTTCCTTGTTTATCATTCTCTCAGTGCCTAGAGCACACTGTACGTAAACAAGCAGGTTTGTTTTATTTACTGTATGAATAATATTAATATATTTAATAATATATTTCTTCCAAGGAAATCAATAGGTTCCAAATGCCCCCCTGCTTTTATTTATTTTATTTTATTTACTTTTTTTTTTTGTGGGTACTGTGGGTCAACCTCAGGACCTCGTGCACCAGCAGGCACCCGTGCCACTGAACGATATCACCGGCCCTTTTTTCGTATGTGGGTACCGGGAGTCGAACTCAGGACCTCGCGCTTGCCAGGCAGGCGCATATGCTGCTGAGCCATCTCACTGGCCCTGCCTTTTACCTAGATTCAATGGAAACCCTATTTTCTGTTCACAGTGAACAATTCAAGGTTTGATCAAAAATACAATTAATGTTGAAACTTTAAAAAATTATCACATTAAAAAATCACATTGCCATTACTCCCCCTCACAATACTTCCCCTATCTTTGAATACACTACTCATATCTTTCTGGCCATATTCTGAAGCAGTTCTGGAAGTTGTCTTTTGTGAGAGTTTTTAGTTGAGCTATCCTGGCTGCCTCCATGTTCTGACTTGGTTCAAAACATTTACCTTTATGGTCATTTTGACTTCGGGGAAGAGTCAGACGTCACCAGATGTCAGATGTGAAGGACACGGTGGAAGAGAACACACTGTAATGTTTTCAGTAGCCTGCCCTTCCTTTGGATGACACTCAGAAGTAGCATTCACCGATTTTTGATCACACCTTGCAAAGACATGAAAGAGGACTTCCATAACTGCTTCAGAGAGCAACAAGAATGATAGGATGTGTGTGTTTGATGCAAGGATGAATATTTTGAAGGGGATTGATGGCAATATATCTTTATTTTGATAAACTTTTTAAAATTTAAAAAAAAATTCACCTTTTTTTTTTCTTTTACCTTATATATTAGAATCCCACCTTTAGGCCCAGGGCAGGAGTATCATGGGTAGCATCTCGACAGGTTTCATGCTACTATTTGGAAATAAAGAAAACTAAAGTTCCTTTAGCTGATCTCCACCTCTTATCATTCTTCTCACTTGGATGAAGAAGAATCAAAGTATAACTTTAATTCCAGGGCACAGAAATGATATTGGTGGGCTCTAGATCATGGTCTTTGTGGAACAATAAGCAGTTACTTTCTCCTAATCAGGATTTGTGGAGTGAACTTTAAAAATGCACAGGGAAGCTGTTGGAGAGAGATAATGACCTGAACTCTGGCTCTTGATACCAGATTCTTGTCATAAGGACTTGACAGACATAAGCAGCTTGGTAGAGAGGCTTAAAGTGCCTGTTTTGGGGAGTGATTCTAAGAGAGCAGGTATCATGGTTGTTTTAGAAGATACAGTGTTGGATAAGGAAGGAGGGCCAAGGCCAAAAAGGAGTCTTAGTGAAGAACTACAAATTCCATGGTTGCTGACAATGTCTTCTAGTTACTCGCAGTAACTCCCTCTGCAGTGTGCAGAACACGATCGCTTCTGACCCGTGCAGCGTGTCCACTGCGAGGAGATGGCGGGGGCTGCACGCAGCTGACTGATGTTCTTGAGGACAGCTATGTGGATGGGCTGTGGCACGAGGAGTCTTGGGGAAAGCTGGAGAGCAAACAAATGTTCTTTCCCCTTCAGAGCACAAATACATTTGTGCCAGTGATTCTGCCATGGGCCCCACTAGAACCGAGAGTCCAGATCTCCCTACCTAGAGGTCTGCCTCTGCTTATGAAGGCAACAGCATACGATCCATTTGGACACTTAGTTTCATGTACCAGTAACCAGTGTTTAATGAAATCAACAAAAGGAAAGTAAGCCCTTCCAAGAGAATGCAAGGTATCTATATTCAATCTGTATTATCTTATTCTCTTATTATCTTATTCTGTATTATCTTATTTACATAGTAAAAATATGATTTTATATATTGATTTTTATATATTGATCAATATATTTATATATTGGTAAAAATCATAAAGATATGATTTTAACAATGACAGGGAAAAAGAGAAAACATTCTTCAGTAACAGAAATTATCATTACTAGCAGTTTAAGATACAAAGTCCACAACACTTTCATTTTGTAGTAGTCAATCTCCTGAGATGAATAAGTTTTATAAATTAATTGTATAAACTTTATGCAGAGTCATGCCCGGAGCAGATTCTTAATCAATCTGCATTGACCTAACTGATTACATTCTGTTCATGATATTTCTGGTCCCAAGTCCTGGCTAACGTAAGCCCGTGCTTCCTCTGAGATGTCTTCTGATAGCCTAAACGCTCTGCTAAAAAATGCCCACTGCAGCCCTGGTTGATCTCTGAACTAGTTTCCTTTTCCTGCCCATCCCAACTCAGTGACAGTTATCGCCGGCACAGGGCGCACACTTCCCTGTTTATTACTCTGGTTAAACTGCCCTAACCTAACTGTAGGGATTGAGGACACCTTTGTCATGTCCCAGAAGGACTGCAGACTACATTTCATTTTTCCCTGATGTCATCTGGCCGTCTTGGCATTGGCACAGCTGAGTCGCACGTTACCAGTACCGCTAATCACCGTTTAAATATGTGGCACCAGTGGCCCTGGAGTCTCAGCAGAAGGGCATTGGCAGGAAAACAGTCCCTCACTGTGCCCCCAGGTAGTCTGTCTACACCTGTCATTATCTGGCATCCAAATGCCTGTGAAATAATCTTTCCAATTTGTATTTGGGCAAAATGCCTGTACAACAGATGGGCAGGAGTGTACAAAACCTAGAAACTGTGCATATACATTAAGTGTACAGACTGTGAGCATAAGGCTTTTCTAGAAACATCCAAACATCTGTGTACTCTGAGCTTTCGTGTGTACTGTTTACTTTGTCTGCTGTCACAGTGGGTGGGCTTTGTCAGAGAGGCAAAAAGGAAGACTCGTGAATTTCATGGAAATTGTCTCATAGGGGAAATTTATTTTACCCCGGGTAAAAGGAGCATACAAAGAATATTATGAATAACTTTGTTGTTTTGTCACATAATCTTAAAAACTTTAGTAGCACAATAGCGCAAAATTTTGGACATTACAGAAAAAGTAAAATTAGGACTTGGGATACTTTCTACCGGGGTACTCTTGTATTCGGTACTCCTGTCTCATTCCCACCGCAGACAGGCAGTCAGTAGCTTTTGCATTGTTGCAAAGCTGTTCTAATCTCCAGCTCAAGGTACGGTTTGTGTCTGCTCACTTCCATTAGTTTTTAATATTTTTTATTAAGTGAAATGTTGGAAAATAGTTGGGCAACTTACACTTTTTTTCTTAAAAGTACTGAGTATTTATTTTGATAATCAGTTGAATAATGTTCAGCCTATCTAAAAACCACTTTTAGTAGAAGAATGGCAAGTAGAGCAATTTAATCATAATACAAGGTATGCTGCATGGAATACAACCCACCAGCGTTAGCATGAATGGGTTTACCAACGCGCTTAGCTATTTGATCATGGGAAATTGATTTTGTCACCACTCTCTCTGTTAATTTGTGACCTCCAAAACGCAGATACCAAAATGGGTAAAGAGGAAGATGTTCTTGAGACAAGACTGAGGGAGCCAAGGAAGGCCAGAGAGCCTTCCCACTGCAGTGGCTGAGCCCAACGCAAGAGCAGTGGGACCCTCCAGACCACCTTGATGCATTGAAGTTGAAAGGTGATTTAGCAGGTCCATAATGGAACCATGAAGCATCAAGTGGACCATGTGTCCATGCATGGAGCTATTTTGGCATCCATGGAACATTTTTGGCAAACACTTTTGGTCATCGGCCAAGAGACACTCTTGGGTAGTGTGGTCTTGGGAGCACTAAGATTTCAGAGCATAACAACTGAGTTTCTTGGTCAGTTGAACCTGCAATACTGGCTGCGCTGTTTTGGCCACCGTAGCTTGGAAGATAATCCATCTCTTAAAACTGAGTGTTTCCTGCCAGCCTCATAAGGAATTTGATCATTAACAATAGTGGTTTTGCTTATATGAAAGAATAGCAACATTCAGCGTCAAATAATCGTCTGAATAAGAGTGGCAGAAGCTCTTCATGTTGACAGATTGCAGTCTAGGTGGTGAATTCTAGTGCAGTTGTGTTGGAGAGCATGAAACAAGGAGATTTAATGGACAGCTTACACTGTTGTGACCCTAGGCTACGGTATTCACAATACTAACTTTCCACGAAGGCTGCACCTACTCCAAGAAGTACAGGTACCATATATGCTGGGGACAGACTGATCATCTGTGCATCTGAAGTGTGTGTCCCCCCTGTGTTTCCCTCTGTGGTTGGTAGATTTTCTCAAACCAAAGTACCACAATACATAAAGGCTTAGAGCACCCATTTATTACTGATTTCTCCTGATTCTGGAGATTATTAGGTGATTTTTCTATCCCTAGTGTCTTGACTGGGGCTAGATGGCTTAGAATGTCCTCACTCCCATGCATGGGGACTCAGATGCAGTGGTGGGGAGGGCAAGGGGGCTGAAATCTCTCTCACATGGTCTCTTGGACTCCAGGAAGCTAGCTTGGACTTCTTCAACTGGTGGCATAAGGGTTTCCAGTGACAAGAAAGGACACATACCTATACACACGCACTTTTCCAGGCTCTGCTTTTGTCGCTGTTTTTCTCTTAATTATCTTGTGAGCTAAGGCAGTTTTAGGGCCCATCCCAGAGTCTGTGTGGTGGGCGCTGGGATACAGGAAGCCCTAAACAAACAGGGAACCATTGGATCACCCAGCCGCTTAGTATATTGCTCTCTGTCTTCTCTTCCTCCTCTCCTGCCTCTTCTTCTGCCTTTTATTTTTCTTCTTTCATCTGTTTTATGATTATATAATGAAGAGGACCATATCTCTATGCTAATACTTTCTGATTCAGGTGCGAAATATTTATACCTTAAGCTACATTTTTATATATAATGAATGTATATGCAGTTTGTTAAACTTTTTCTCAGCTTCAGCATTGCCACCAAAGTCAGTCTCTTTCTGTAATTCCTAAGGGCTCTAAGTGAATAGGTGTTTTCCTCAGAGAAGAAGCTGCGAATACTTCCTTTAAAACCAGCAATATTACATGGGATTTATGGGACTGATGTTTCTGTTGATGGCAGCAGGTTGCTGCTACTCAGTAGTAGCAATTTATTGCATTCCTGATCCTAATAAAATAATAAACATGTTAATTCTTCAGTGTAGTTGAGGTTAAAATATGAAAATTAGGAGGTAGAAATTGAATAATACATGACTTGACAGAAACTATAATTTTCTAGTGTATGGCTCTTTTGTCAGCCGTGTTGAGCCAATTATCACTATAATCAGGTGCCGAAGAGGATAAACATGAGAGCAACATGTTAAAAATAAGAAAATAAATGCTTTGCTGTGGTGCTCTGCTGTGCTTGTAATCAAGGCCATTTCTGCAGCATGAGGTAAAGGTGTGCATTAGAAGTTTTTGCTGGCAGACACATCCCCACCAGTTCCCAGGGAGGGATGCGTGTTTGTGCGTACTCTTCATTTCACGACTGTAACGTGCTCATGCAGTGTCTGTGGGACCAAACGGGCATTGCTCATTGTAGACGCTCGACTTTTCATCCTCAGCGTGGCCTCAAATATCATTCGGTAGGCCCATCCTCTACAACCATTTCTAGTCTCAATTCCTTGACCTCCTGCCACCATGAGAAAATCCACTAGACTGATTTCAGTTAAAGGTATATTTAGAGAGGAATAATAGATCAGATTGGCCATTTAAAACAAATCATACAAATAGTAACTCAGTTTTGTACTGCTATACCAGGGAAGGTGTGTGTGTGTGTGTGTGTGTGTGTGTGTGTGTGTGTGTGTGTGTGTGTTTCAGAAGGACAAACAGATATGACTGGCACTTTTTCTTTAAAAAAAAAAAAAAGCCTTCATCTGTAATGACTCAGATGCACTCTTTGGTACTGTGAAAATGACTCATGTAGTTCCACACCAAAGAAACATAAAAGTATAAAGACAGCCCCTTTGATTTTGCCTGAATCACTGGTTGTTATTGAGAAATTTACCTTCTACTATGGCTGTCCAGTTCCATAACCGCATTTCCAAAACCCATACAAAATCCTTTTTTTTAAGTGTTGCATAATTGGTTGCTTGGTGGAATTCTACAGTTTCCCAGTTGTCTAAAGCTGAGCCATATTATTACACATTTTTATGATTTTAATACATGCTGAGCATCTCTGTTAGGCTTTGGGATTTTCCTCTTTTGGTTTATGCATTTGGAGCTATTTGAAAATCATGCATTTATTCATAATCCACATATATTCAACCAAATGATGTTATTTGTTAATAATCCTCATGGCCAAGGTGCATTCCAACTTCTTTTTCTATATTACTACCTTCTCTTTTTAGCTAACACCTTAAGCAACACCTTAGGAAATCTAATCTGATGTTCTATAGGGTACTTTCTTGATGAAAGAAGCAAAATTTCAATTTCTCTATACGTAGAAACTGACATATATACATTTTTTCTTTATCTATCTTCTTTTTATATCTTTATATATCTTCTTTGTATAAGCTTAGATTTTGGCATGCAAGCTTCAAAAAAAAAACCACAAATTAAAGGTTTATTTTCTTATTGTGTGTTTTGTGTTTTGTTTTGTTTTGTTTTTAGCTCTAAGAACTTCACGTCCCTTTTTAACTCCTCAACTCCTCTGGTCGTATTTTTTCTTCTAGGACTACAATGATGAAATTCGTCAGGAGCAACTACGTGAATTATCTTACTTAAACGGCTCGGAGGACTCTGGTCGCGGCAGAGGGATCAGAGGCAGAGGGGTCAGAGTAGCTCCCACAGCTCCTTCAAGGTACACTGGTTCCTATTTTAAATCAATTAGCAGCAAGGGGCAGTGGCAGCCATGTGCTGTCCTGCTCTATGACCACAGCTAGGAATCCAAGCATCGGGCCGGTGAAATGGCTCAGTGGCATAAGCGCCTCCCTGGCAAGCACGAGGTCCTGAGTTCAGTTCCCGGTACCCACATAAAGAAGAAAAAAAAAAAAAAAAGGGACTCCAAGTATCAACCACAGTCCACCAGCAGAACAACAGTAACGATGACTCTCATGCAGCATGTAGTAGGTTCACGTGTGCAAACTCATCGCACACTGGGAGTAGCTACCATTTATACATGAGAAACTGGGGCACCAAAGGTGTACGGAATGTTACTTAAGGTCACGCAGGCTGTCTGACTCCAGAATTCACAGTGTGAGCTCTTCGCAGCTACCCTTCAAAAGTGAGGACGTGAACCCGACACTCTTGTAGTATCCTCTTTTATCCGCAGGATTAGAATAAATAGATGCACAAACATTTGCCTCTTTGACAGGATAACCTTGCATGAGGGGAAAACTTACATTTTATCCGTGCCTTAAAAAGCCTTTGAATTGATTTGATCTTTGAAGGTAAAAAGGCAGATAGACAGATATCAGTAATATATATGTATGTCATCAACCAAGAAAACCAGATTACTTCTTGCACTGCTGTTGGCAAAGGTATATAGAGTGCAGATACATGTGATCCTTGGTGGTCAGAGAGAATCTTATTGGATTTTATTTACTTTGAAACTACATTGGAACGTTTCTCTGTTAGAATTTGATTTGTAGGATTTTGAATTTCGCAAGCTTTTAAAAGAAAGCATAAGGGGCCGGTGAGATGGCTCAGCGGCGTAAGCGCCTGCCTTGCAAGCGCGAGGGCCTGAGTTCGACTCCCGGAACCCACATACGAAAAAGGGGCCGGTGATATCGCTCAGCGGCACGGGCGCCTGCTGGCGCGCGAGGTCCTGAGGTCGACCCCGGTACCCACAAAAAAAAAAAAAAAAGAAAGAAAGCATAGATTTGCAAAAAGTTAGAACAAAAATAAATAATGCTCATAGCCTTCAGACAAACTGTAGACTCACTTGTACTCTTCACCCTATTGTCATTGGCCTTTACATCTCTAAAGGACACAGATCTATAATATTTCATATATGGCATAGAAATTATCTCAAGAGATGCTAAGATATTCTGCAGATTTAATTTGTATCTCAAATTGTAGCCCAAATATTTTCAGCCACCACTGTCAAAATATCACTGATTTTAATAATTAAGTTATAAATACTAAAAAAGTTCCACAACTATCACAAATGAGTTCAGAATAATTTCCAAGTAAGATATCAAAGATAAAACTAACCTTATAAGTAAATTGTGGCAATTCAATAAATTATATTTAACAAAAGGAAGAACTTCTAAAAATGTTCTAGAGCTTAATTTTTATATTTTTATTTCTGAAAATTAAAATTGAGTTCTCCGATGCAACTTAGGATCATTTCTTTATTGGTAAGAATTAACATCATGTGATACTTTTTTGTGAGACCAGACCAGTTTTATAAAACCATGTACATCTCCAGACCTCCTGTGGAAGGATTGTAAGATGACGCCACTGCAAGCCATCTTAAATGAATTTAATCATATGAAATAAACCATATGGGGTCAGTGATATAGCTCAGCTGCATAAGCGTTTGCCTGGGCAAGGTCCTGAGTTCGATTCCCAGTACCCACAAAAAAAAAAAAAAAAGAAAGAAAGAAAGAAACCACATGAAACGGCCCCTTCTGTAGCTCAGAAATGCCAATTTTAGGAGCTGGGCATCGTGTAACTCAAGTGTATATTTAGGATGCCTAAAGCAAGCCCCCATGTCTTCTATATTCCTTGGGGTTAGAATCATTTAGAGTATTCTATTTATTTGTCTTGATATTGAAAATTATCATATGAATAGATTTTTGTTTCATAATTGCTATTCCTTAATATAACATTATAATTTAGTGATCTATATAAGATTTTAATTTTGCTAAAGCTTTGTTCTAAAATTTTAATTTGTTTAGTAATTTGTTAAAGAACAGGGCATTTAGATATTTATCATCTTAGATGAAAAATTTTATTGAAATCTTTCATTTTTTAATATCCCGTATATTATAAAACCAGATAAAAAGAAAATATTGAAAATTAAACCTCACTTTTAATTCTGTATTGGCATTGATAATTACATTAGCATTAATGAAACTAAATTGAACATAGGTTTGTTGTCTTCTAATTCAAACAACATTGTAAATGTATCTACAATTAGAAATGAATAAATAAATAACTTAATAAAACAAAATCATTGATCTGAAAGCTTTGGAAAATATGAATTAATGCATGCTAATTTATACATATTTATGAAATTATTACTTTCTTAATTTATTCAGGTACATTTCATTCAAAAATGATACCTGAAGTATTTTAAAACATCAATAATGCTTTGAAAATATATTTAATTGAAGGAATTTACATCCCTATAAACATATCTATGATAACTAATCTTCCAATAATAATGCAAACCAAAGAACAAAGCATTACATCTATAAATTATAATGATACCTTATTTTACATAACTGAAGAATGACATTAGAAGACATCTTTACACACATCATCACTGCAGATCTCAGGGAGGGAAAGCTATGGAAAGTGAAACATAAGAGGTTTTTTGGGGGGATTTTTTTTTGGTACTGGGAATTGAACTCAGGGCCTCATGCTTGCCAGGCAGGCACTGCACCACTGAGCTAAATCCCTGGCCCATAAGGGGCAGTTTTTAAAGGCTTTTGTTTATTACAGTGAGAACTAAGACATAGAACTAATGAATTTTAAATGAAGAAGAATCATATTTGTTTCTAGAGCAGAGGGTAATGAGAATTAGAGTGATTGGGAGGGAGGCAGAGGGACAGAGAGAAACTGGCTCATGGCACAAAAGCCAGTGAAAAGCAAGTCCATTATCCAAGACTCATGGGAATGAGCAGCCCTTCAGTACAGAGGTAGAGCCAGATTAGAGGTTAAAACTTGCAGGAATTAATGTCAACTGGATGTTGGAGAAGAAGGGCGGCTGAAGCGACTGATATTATTATCAACTAAGATTAGGTGAAAGATCAAGTTAAATGAAGACTACGATTACCCCTGTAATTAATCCAAGCTCTGGATTGCTTGTACAACCTGGGGCAGGTGCATGTTCTCTTTGCGCCGTGTTTTATCATCGTTTATAGTAGCTGAGAACTGCTGCCTGACAGGCATGTCAAGGAATTTAAATTAAGTAATGCATACAGGAAGATGGTTTCCAAGTGGGCCGGTACTCTGAAATCTGGAGGCTTCCTGCTTCCAGAAACTCGTTTAACAGGCCATCGTAACAGCCTGGAACTTGGAATTTTTTTGAAGATCCTCAAGGAGCTCTACCACACAGGCAAGTCACAGAACTTTCTGATCCCATGAGCCTAAGGCAGGGCACAGTGTGCCGTTAGGGAGTAAACAGCCATCATTAGAATTAGGGACCGCAGGATTTATCCATGAGAAAAGGAAACAAAACTGAAGACAGAAATCAGAAACACCCATACTCCAGAGGGATCCCATGAATAGAAGTAGTGAAGGGGGCTGAGGAATGAGAAAGAGGAAGGAGGCCTGGGGGAAGCATAAGGTCCAAATGGCTTCCAAATAATGGTCTGCTTTTAGTAGAGAAGCTACGGGTCCTGGGAGCCATGAGCCCAGCGCAGGTGGCAGGAAGTAGGTGGAGACGCCAGTGGTCTCAGTCTGTACACGGTGTGAAAGCAAGAACCAGATTGAGTACAGTGGGTTCAGGGCTGAGTGGAAGGTAAAGATTTAAGCACGGAAAGTGTTCTTTGAAGAAGTCAGAAAAGTAAAGGAAAGAATACTAAATCTACAGATTTAGCCCCAGACAGTATTTTAAAATAGGTGGTGTGAATCTTGGACAGGAGACCGCAACAGGGTTAATATTTCAGAGCAAGGACAGCGGGTACAGGAGGTGATGAGCCAGACTCACGGGAAGGTTTCCTGGGGCTGGGCTGGGTGTCAGCCAATGAAGGAATGAAATGAAAAATTAAATTCGATATGAGCGTCATGTAAATTTACAGCACAGAGAACTGTGACATGTTCAGAAATCTGCCTTTCACCCATTAGAAAAAAATATACTTCACACTTAGGTAATTAAAATATTTACTAAATTATTCAGCTGTATAACCACATAGTTTAATTGACTTATATGTTCCCAAACCTGGACACTCCTGAGAGTATTAAAATACCAAACTGAGCAGGCAGCTAGGACAGAATTGCAAAACCTGGCTGCATGTTCATCTTGCTTTTGAACTGGAAGATGCTGGGAGACCCAGTGAAGGTGAAATTGGTATTTATATCCTTTTTATAGAACTGTTTTGTGTTATTATGCTAATGTAGAATATTGCATTCCGAGCTGTTGGACGTGAAGCCAGAGCTGGATTTCTGGTTCTTTTGTATCCTCAGGTCTAGGACACTGTGCTACATAAATGAGCTCACTATGCCTCTGATAAGTTTTCTATTCCACAGCTCTATAATCTGTTTAAAAATTTTAAAAGCTTTACCAGCATTCTTACTCCTCACTTCTAAAAGTTCATTTTCTGCAAGCAAGAAAGAGCCAGCTGGCTGCTATTCATAGCAGAAAGCGTACGTCCCATATGTGGGTGCAGCTAGCGACGCCGTTGACATCCCAACGATCATCGTTTTTCCCAAAGCTTTAGTGTTCCTGCTGAAAGCACTACTTTCTGGAGGCCAACCTTTCAGATATAATAAAAAGCAAAATAACCATGCATTTGCCTGAAGATTTCAGACAAACACTCAAACTTTCTATAGTCTCAGAATACCATAAAAGTCTCCAACCATTTGATCTCAGGCTTTTAATGCAGGTTACTTTTGTGTCAAGAACTGCACTACACAGTACTCAATCTGTTCATTTTATTGTGGAATAGTAATATATTCCACTAGCACCCTAGTAACCATAGGAAAATACACTGTGTGTGTGTGACTGCACCAGCTCAGGGCATGGCATGCATGATGATAAGTCAGTGACAGTGGAATTGTGATTGCAAGTGACCTCAGACGTAGCTACGATATTAAGCAGAATTATGTCGTGCTGAGAGTTACACATTTTATCAAAGTGCAAACAGATAGCTGTTTTGTAAAAGACAACCTAGCATGTCACTATCAATAGCCCATTGCGTGGAAGGACAGTCATGCGTGAACAGTTCCTAGAGGGTTCAGTGGGTTATATGACCAGAATGTGCTGATTTGTTCTTGGAAAGTTGGAATATAATCAAACTGAGTATTTGTTTTCTGGTTTTAATTTTACTTTGGCTTTGTAGTTACATAATAGAAAATATCAATACTTTTCATGAGAATAAAAGTTTTTACAGAATATATTTTTAGTATGGAGATCAAGCATTTTACATTTTAAATAATCTCTACTAAAAGCACGCAGGCACACACACACACAGAGAAACATAAATGTGGGTTTCTTCCATTGTGTAAAGGCTGTGAGATGGGAATTTTTATCTGTTATAGTTCTCTTCTCTTGTCACTTTTTCTCATCTGTATGTGACCTGTTTCTCCTAGGGGCCGCGGAGGTGCCATTCCTCCTCCCCCACCTCCTGGACGAGGTGTCCTCACCCCTCGAGGGACCACTGTGACCCGAGGAGCCCTGCCAGTGCCCCCCATAGCAAGAGGTGTCCCTACCCCTCGAGCTCGGGGGGCACCAACAGTGCCAGGATACAGGGCACCCCCTCCTCCTGCCCACGAGGCTTATGAAGAATATGTAAGTACCCTAGAGAAATTGATTGTAAGCAAGAGGTAAATTGACTGGTTATGAAACTAGCCTCAAAAACATTCATATGCGATGAATAGAGGAGGTAATGCTTGTTGTGGAAAACAAATGTCATTTGCAGCAGAATTTAAGCAGTGCATTTACAGGAGAGCTTTTTGAGGAAAGCTTTCACTGCAGGTGCCATTGTCATTATTTATGCCACTTAGCTTGCTTTTTCATGTCAACCTGTCCTCAGGTTTTCTTATATTTAGAAAGGCTTACATCAGAAATGATTATAAACACAATGTGATTTTTCATATATTCAGAGAATTCTCCTGAGACATGACAAAGATTAGAATAAATTTCAGAAATATTTGACAAATATAAACTTTGGTAATGATGTAAGATCAGTCTATCATTTACAAACCATTCTATTTCTTGCATTATTTGAAAGATATGGGATAAGCATACAGAATGAAAAAGTCTAGAATAAGCAACAGAAATGTAGTGTCTCTAAGTAGCCCCCTTTCCTATCCAGGGAGTCTTTAGTTCATCTTATATATCCAAACACCCTTCAGCTCATCCTTTAGGGGTCCGTATTCCAGTAGGGACAGTGTATTCTAGTCCTTGGGTCTGTTTCTCCTACCAGACTTTGAAACTTGAAAAAGGGAGTTTCCTGTTTACTGTGTGTGATCATGTCATCATAGGAAGTACGCTGTGAATGTTCAGTCAAGTTGATGTGAGCCAGATCATCTTCCTGGAAGAGACTTATTCTGCCTTTAGCCACTCCAGTTCCCCATTTCCTGGTCTAGGTGCCATTTCAGTCAACCACTGACAGTGTACCATCTTCCTAAATGTGTTCTGTGAATTATTACTCAATAAACACAAACTCCTCAAGGGCAGGTATTGTCATGCTGGACACTCAAAACATAAATGTTTTATGGACTGGCTAATAACCAATCAAAACTTAATCCTAATAAAAAGTGAACACAGTTGATAGGTGCCACTAAGAGTATATTAACGTTTAGTATATATAAGTTTTTAGAAATCTTATTATTGCTTGAACGTGAAACATTTGCTGAAATCTGAAAAGTGCAGAAAAATTAACTACAGAACCCCACTGCTACTGGAACAGATGAAATGTGTCCAGTTAGTACCTTTTATACATCAGGCATCAATATTAAAACTTCAGACAATATTATAATTGCAAAATTAGAACCTGAAAATGTATTCAGTCCTGTAAATAAATGGGACTCACTCTGGTTCTGCTGTCTCTCACCTGAGACATAATACTTGCGAAATAAATACATGTTAAATGAATGAATTAAAAATCCACAAAAGGAAGGTGGGTTCTTTTATAATTTCTGAGGAATCTTTTGACTCCACAGACTTTATGAGCATGACCTCTTATTTGTCCTCCAAATGCAGGCTTAAACAGAACACTTTGATAACAATTAAAAATGAGAGAAAAACTTTCTGGCTAACAGAAGTCAACATTGTTATTAATCAAATAATTTATATGGCATATATAGAAATTTGAAAGACAGTGAGATTGACCATACGGAATTGTGGTCATTCACGTGCAGTTCAATTTATGGTGAGCAAATCACTGGAATACAACATAAATAAGACTAAACCACAGAAGCATAAAATGTTACACAAACATGGGCAAAAAGGGCTATATTCTTTTTCTTTTTCTTTGGGTGGGGGGATACTGGGAATTGAACTCAGGACCTCGTGTTTGCCAGGCAGGTGCTACACCACTCAGCTAAGTCCCCAGCCCCAAGGGCTGTATTCTTAAAGCAGAAATCTAACAAAGAGGATTTTTTTAGAAAAAGAAAATGTTACAATCATGTAATCTGATTTTTTTTAATTCGCATTCTAAAGTATCTAGTCTTTCTTACTCGTTCACTCAGTCATGTGGAGCCCTGTCTTATTCTTGGCTCTGTTCTGAGGTCCTGGAGAGAGATATCAGATCAAATATGGGCTTTCATAGGCTTGTGTTTTGGAGGGGGGAGACGGGAAACGAACACATATCGATGAAGAAAGCAGTCGGGTGGCGAGAGGCGCCGTGGACTGAGATGGAGGGAGGCCGCTACCGCAAGTTGAGCAGGTAGGGAAGCTGTCTGAAGGGGAGAGCTCTCGGGACATTAAATGCCTAAGTGCAGCAGAGTCCAGGCTAAAGAGCTGCCTCTGTAAACAGCATCCCTCGTAAAGGAAACAGCCATTAGAAATGCCTGGAGTAGAACCTTCTTCTAATATTTCGGGGTCAGCGAGCAGATCAGAGCTGGGGCAGAATGAGTACAGAGAGTGGTCAGTAAGTTCCAAGGGTGCGTGGGCCACTCACAGTGTGCAGTGCAGGATTTCGAACAGTACAGTGACAGGGTCAGGCTCCTACTTTAAAAGGTTTCCTTTACCTGCATCATGGAGAACAGACTACGAGCATGCAGGTGGGTGCACAGTGGGGCAGAGACGCTGTGAGTAATGGCAGCGTCCTCCACTGACCCAGTGACAGCGTAGAAGGGCTGAGAGGTGGCCAGATTCTAAGTGCCCGGCGGGAGCAATCTGTCAGGATTTGGTGATGGGCTATGTTATGGCTGTGTCTAGCTGTCGCCCCAAAGCCTCATGCAGTCATAGGTGTGGCTTTTCAGAGGTGGCTGGATGTGGGGCCTGTGGTGCTGGGGTCAAGGGTGTGTGATTCTGACTCAGTCCACTGATTGGTTTGGCGTGGCACTGGCTAGGAGGAAGGGTGTGAGTGCTACACTGGCCTAGGGTGGGTAGCTTGCATAAAACATAAGGGACAGAAAGAGGGCTAATGCACTTTCGCCTGTCTGCAAGACTATTTCTCCTTGGACTATTTCACGCTCTGCCATCCTGCCCCACCTCGGAGCCAGCCAACGATGGAGTGAAACCTCTACAAACAGTGAGCTAAATAAACCTTTCTTCCTTTACATTTGGGTGTCTAGTATTTTGTCTCAGCAACAAAAATAAATAAGACTGGATAGCTCTGGGACACGTGAAAGAGAGTACAGCAAAGGATAGCTTTGGGGGAAGGTTTCATGACATGAGGGTTTTTTGACTGGACATCTGGGTTGAACTGAAGGGCCATTTATTTTTATAAAGAGTGTACCAATGAAGAAGTTGAAAGCTCCGTTTGGGATGGTATTGAATGGAGGAGTCTGGCCACAGGAAAGTCTCTAGCGTTGCTAGGTGGGCAGGATGTGGACTTTCGAAAGAGAGAGTAGCATCCCAAGGTTGGAATTTCACCTGTGTCAGTAGAATATTACTTTCTAAACACTTCGAGGATTAGACTTTTCTTCTATATAAATGGGAATAATTTTAGCATCTCAAGAGCATATAAAAGATTAGAAATAAATATGCCTAAACACATAACATTAGCATGCATAAGCACCTAGAATACTGTAGGCATTGAATAAAAGGTAACAAAGTTTCATCATGTGCTGTACAATATTCTTCAATATTCTTAAACTATGGACTACTAAAGCCGTAGATCTTTACCTACATTTTGTGAATTAATTAGGCATTATTGATTACAAATAGCAGAAGCACTTTGAGCCTCTTAGTGAAATAAAAATAACTGGTGTTGAGGTAGTGTTAGATAGATGTGGGCCCATGAAATCCAATAATAGTAATGCCATCAGACCGTAAGAAAGGTCCAGGCCAAGGAACTAGAAAACTATCATGAATCTCTCCCTCATCTCATCTCTCTTTTCTTAGAGTATATGTTCTTTTCCAGTTTTATCTACAGACTGGATATTTTGGCTTCTCTGGTCGGTGTGACTAAGTCCGTAGTAAAATATTGCCCCCTCAGAGCAGCCATCTGCGCGTCCAGCTCTGGCCACCAGCAGATACTGCATGGCTGGCTGTGCCAGCATCAATCCCGAGCCCCAGGCAGGAGAATCTCACTCAACCAGGTTATCGGTTGTCTGCTTTAGTCACCTCTTAACTACAGGGTGGAAGTCCATGGACATTAGGTCTGCGACCTACCACTCTACAGTCAGCCGTTAATGGCCAGGGGAGGGAGGGAGTTCACACGACATAAAAGTAGTTATTAATGCCCAACGCCAAGGATAATAAGGGCAGATGCTACTTTCCAGAGAGGAGAGAATAGTATGAACTTGGCAGATATCCCCGCTCTCTCTAAAATAACATCTCATTGGGAACAGAAAAAAGTGTATAGGTAATCTTTTGCAGAACTCATATTTTATTAAAACCTGTCACCTATCATATTTTAATTATTCTTTTCCAAAACGCAATTCAGTGAGTGCATATAAAGTTTAACATGCTGGCAGCAACCTTTAAAGTATTCAGTACCAAATCCAGACCACACTCAAGAGCTGCCACTTTCTCCTCTAATTTTAGACTATTGATTCCTCTGTATGGGGTAAGAGAAACAAAAGTTTAAGTGTCTCAATAACAAAATAACAGCACCATGCTGAGTCGATGGTAAAAATCTCAAAGGAGTTTTTAACTCTCAGATAGAATTTCTTAGAAAAGGTTCCCTTTATTATAAATCGCGCCATGAGCCTGTTCAGCCTTCAGACTTCCTTCTCTCCTGCTGAGCCTCGGCATTAAGTGTCTGACCACACAGACTGTACACAGGTAATCAAATCCGCTGCAGCTGGCCTGACAAGAAGCAGCGTCAGTAATTGAGATTGCTGTTTTAAAACTATTGTTAGTGTTAGCCAGTCTGGGAAAAAAAAGATGTGAATTTAGTTTGTTGTTACATATCCTAACTACACTTTAAATATTTTAAAGCTGCTTTTCACTGACCTTCTGCTAAGAAGAATACATTTACATGCTATAGAGTCATCATCATGATTGATGTAGATTTGGGAGAATTGAAAAGTAGACTTCAACAAAAACTCCCACAGAACAAAATATTAAGATTATCAGATCTACCTGTATACAATATATTAGAAGAGAATACAGTAAAACTTTTGAATACCTGCCAGGTCCCAGTCACTGCATATTAATTCAGTTAATCTCGTGATGATACTATCAACTCCTCATTGATTGCGCTGTTTTAATAGATGGGGCACTGAAACTTGCAGTTGAGAGCGTACCCGCGTTTCTCTCTCCACAGCCTCTAGAGGTGTCTTGGTATCTTGGGTGCACTGTGCTTCGCTCAGGACAGGACCCTCCACAGTATCAGGTATATACAGGTCATTTTTACTGCATACTTCCACCCAGACCACTCATCAGTGTTGGAATCTTTTTTTTAATATTTAGGAAATCTCCCAGTCCTTTCTGAAAACCTCTAACCACAGAGAATTCAGTACCTCCAGTAACTAGTTGCTAGAAGTACCATTGGGGCCATGTTTAGGACAGTGTCTTAAAAGCCCGCCGTCTAGCGGGAGATAGCGTTAGTGCAGTAACTAACAGGATACATATTTGCTACATAGAGCTTGACTCCTTTACTAGAAGTCATTTTTGCTCTTATCATCTCCCATTTATAAGATTTCATCAATGCCAAAGGGAGAAAGCCTTTCATAAATTTCCTTACACTTCTAAATGAAGTGCCTGGTGATTGCAGTTGGATGGAACCCACTTGCAATATTTTGGGAAATGTGTTATACATATGCACACTAACATGAACGTTTTCTATAAATATTAAATGAATGACAATCGGACACGGCATATACTGGTTCAAATACAGACCTCGTGCTCCAGTGCAGGCAGTTACCACCAATGGCTATGGATATGTTAGAAAACCTCTAAGAGAATAAAGAGAACCCGCGTGGAAGACTGGATAATAGGTATAACTTCAAGAAAGGAAGAAAAGAGAGAAAATGCATTGTGCAGAGGGATTTGATGGTGAGGCAAAGACAAGGAAAGGAGTCCTTTAAAACAAATCTAAAAAATCTAGGAAAATAATTTAGCGAAACAGAAAATTCAGAGAGGAAAATAATATGGGGTTACAGATGACCTCACCGGCTGGTTACTTCACTGATTGTAATAAAAAGGCACCTGAAGGTTTCTGAGCAAAAGATGAGCTGAGGTTTGGGGAAATTGCGTAATTCTCAATTGTTCAGGGTGTATTGGAGATGAAAATGGAGAAAGGGAAAGGATTGAGGGCGTCAACCATAATGAGACTTCCTGAGATGTGGGCATAGCGAGGAGGACAGTCACGGGATAGATAGAGCAAGGCCACAACAGAGTGAAGGGTGACAGCGGTAGGGCTGCATGATGAGTGCATGCAAGACAAGGACGCGCGGTCAGGGCTTACTCAGAGTGTGTTAATAGAGTGCTGGGCACAGGGAGGGGGTAAACGAGCGTGGCTGCTCGTGAGCCCATACCAAGTAGAGTTGGTGGTGATATTCATTTAGTTTGGGTTAATGTCATTTGTATGACTTAAGTATCACTACTGTTCTGTTATAGAAATAAGCCCAGGAATATGCATAGCCTCTCCCCTGGTACAGTGACACAGAGGGCTTACTGTGGCGTGATTGGTAACTGGCGCTGATTCAGCAAGGGCAGGGTTACTGGAGGAGAAACTGTGTTTGCCTTGTAGGGTGGAAACTGCTCTGTGGAAAACTCTCCCGTCACTCGGCTCAGCTCTGAAAGAGACTGGAGAGCATTTTCTGAAGTCTGACAAGAATGGTAGCCGTCTATAACATAACCAGTAACAAGTTGTGAAATAGAAGTTTTTTCAAAACTATCAGTTAAAACAAATATTTTCTCTATGAATGAAGCTAGAGAAAACCCCCCCCTGAATTTTCTTTCTTCTCTATAGGAAATATTATAAAACCATTGACATATTAGAAAGTGATCAAAAATTTTGCCTTCGAAAAGGGAAAAAGTTAAAAGTCCTTTAACTAACAAAGCAAACATATATTTTCTTACGGATTGTGTGATATTTGTAGCATTTCATCTTTTAAAAATTTGCAACTGGTTATGATTGTTGTTCTCATTCAAATAAATATATACATTTAAGGCAACTTTGTAGTCATAATTTTATACTCTTTCTTAAAGGGAGAATCCAAAATTGTATAATTTTCAGGCCTCACAATATCACGACCTGCCCCTATAAAGAAAAATAAAGGCAAAATTTATAAGAAAATATGTATTGGGATAGGTTGGGGCAGGGAGAAAATTATACAATTTTGGATTCTCCCTTTAAGTAAAAAAGATTAAAACCAAAATTACCTCAGGTACACAGAACACTTTCTATTTTGTAAAGATATTGGTTCAATTTTATTTTTAAATTACCTCCAGAGGTTAATATCCAGACATGAAAGAGGTGTATTGAAGGCACAATAAGGCAAGGAGAGATATAATTAAAATTCAGTTCAATGCTACATGAGAAATTTTGGCCTGGTATAATCAATCATGTTAACCTGATTTATAAAATGCATTATGACAAATTTTTGAGAAGTTTCTCTTTTCATCAGCATTACCAAAGCCCATCGGCATTCCAGCCCATGCTGCCATCTAATGCAGACTCTGAGCCGTCCTCCAGTAACAGCAAGGGAACTAGAAATTCCCTGGTAAATCAATAGTGCTTAACAGCTCCGTGAATGAGATCAAGCTGGCAACCTTCAGGTCCATGAGTATGGAACATTTTTTGACAGGAGAGGGAAATCAGTGTTAAATAATAATTAAAATCAATTCTTGCTCCATTTTTTGGAAGGAAGTGTTGGTTCTGATCTGTGAGGCATTTTGAGGGAAGCCACATGTCATCACATCTTCCGTGTAAGAGCCAAGAGCCTTCACCTAGCAAGGGGAGATTTTTACTGCTTTCTAATTGGCCATTTGTATTCCATTAAATATTCCTGTTGGAGTTTCATGCTCTAGTCTTCTTTTATTGAGAATAATTTACTAGAATGCATTGCAGGGTCTTGTTTCTCAAAATGTAACTAATATTACAAACAACTGAAAGGTGTGGTTAATGAAATGTGTTGTAAAACTATATGATAGTGTAGTATTACTTTGTTTCTAATGTTCATAGAAAGTTAGTGGCATTTAAGCACTATCTACATGCTCATTTATTTGGGCAGATAATAGACAGTGTCATCTCTCACAATTATGACTACTCTTCCTCTTGAAATTTGACTGAACCATCCTTCTAACACTGTCTTAAATTTTAAACAACTTCAGGACAGATGCAGACTCTTCCGTTGGCAACAACACTCAGGATTGTGTTGAAACCTGCACCTGATAATTACAACGATGACTTAATATCTTTTCTAAGACTCACGTGATGAAAATAGTTTTCCTCTCTGTGCATTTTTGAGATGGCTGCTCACTGCAGGAAAGGATTATACCATAGGGTATTTTAAAGTTTCCTCTAGGCTCTTTTGGAAAAAAATGCTGTGGTCCCTTTGAGTGTCTGATGTAGATATGTGGAGGACAACGATGGTAGAAATGCACACTGCCACCTGGACCCTAGGGAGTCCTACTGTTCCTCTCCTAGTTTAAATTACGAGTATATTTTAGGTTCTGTTATTTTCTGTCTTTGATTCATGCATCTTGGCTAAGGATTAAAAACAAAAGTGAATTGAGTCTTGATGTATTTGCATAGGTGTGTTTCTAAAAGGCTATCTGGGGCACAAATAGTTTTTATTTTATTTCTTCTGAGTTGATTATAATTTTGACAGTGATACCCTCACTGAAAAATTAACATCCTATATGGAGGGACAAATCATATTGAAGAATTACAAAATACATTTTCTTCTTTTGTTGATTAAGAAACATTGTTCAGTGTGTTTTGACAACAATGCCCTTATCATTTTCTGGAAAGGAAAACTTAATTAAATGTAAATATTCGATGTAGTGAGATTGTCACTGGCTTTTGCAGATAGCCAAAGAGGAAAGGTTAAATAGGATTGAGTTTTTTCCCATATCATGGCTCTTTTCCATTATGGATTCCCCATTCAGAAGATAAAGACGGCTAACTCTTTCTGTCACACACATCACTGTGATTATTTTGTATAATATCTTGTAAGCCAAAAGATTTTGCTGAGGAAGCTACAAATGTTCTTTGCAATAACTCTTAATAATCCAAAGATTTGAATGAAGACCATTTTCTATTCATGTTGATGATGGAAACCTACGTTTTCCTTTATATAAAACCTTATTTTGGGTCAGTTTGATAGAAGGAGACAGGAAGGACCTTTTCTAACTTGTATTTCTTAAAAACCAAGAACAGAGGTTATTTTTTTTAGTCTTCATATTCCATCAGGTATTTATATGCACTGTCCTGCAGCAACTCCTGCTTATAAGCATTCACACAGTGAATTGTTCTTTATCTTACACTGCACGGCACCAACAGAAGGTTTTGAGTGATGGAAGATGAGCAGTTTGTTCCTTCAGGTGATCTTTCTTTTTTCTTCTTAATATCTTCAAATAAGCCTGAAACCTTCCTTGTCTTTTCTATTCCTAGTGTAGGGGAGGAAGAATGTTATGTAGGAATCACAGGGATTGTATAACATAGAGAACAAGAGAGATTTTGCCTTTAAATTCTCTCGCTCTGGTGCACCAGTACTAGGTTGTGAACTATTTGAAAATAAAAACCAATGCCCTTTGGTGTAATTTAGTCCATGCTGTAATTTCCGGTGGTCACTTACATAGCAGTGTCTTTGATTATATATAACCAGGATTTAAAGGAATAAAAGAAGGAGAATTAAAAAAAAAAATAACCAGGATTTATGCCTTTGCAGAATTAAAACAAGTCAAAACAGGAACTGATGCCCACCACTGATACATTCTGCTGATCTGCTCAAGTACAAATCAGCACTTGGTGTCCATTCTGGTTGGTCAGATTTGAATCAGATTTGCTGGTGCCTGAGCCATACCAGCTATTAAATATTGTAGCACTTCCATACCAATGAAATCCAAGTAGAAACAGAATATAACAGATTTTCCCAACTAGGCAAATTAAGCCAACTAAATTTGGAGACTAAGAGGATATTTTTGTCAAGCCACTGGGGCAAATATCTAAGCCAGGTGGTTCCACTGCACAAAAACCTTTGTAGTCACAGAGCTAATGGTGTTTGTGACTCAGAGCTCTGGTACTCTGACTGTCATTATGTTGAACTTCTTTACAATCTCTTTATTAGGGCCTAAAGTGTTGCCTATCTGTAGAGAGTTGAACGTACTCTAATGGACCTCATCTACCCCTCTCCATCATTTGTGCTGATCTCCTGAATGCAAAAGACCATCATGCACTTAGGAATGTTATAAAAAGTCTTATCCAGTTGCTAATCTAATGTTGAAACACTAAAGAAATCATGTAAGAGTATCCTTCCCCTACATGCACGTCACTTCTTCCTTCCAAGATTGCACCCAGAAATAAGGAATCACAATGGTGAAGACAGGAGTAAAATGTACTATAAGACAGCAAGCATGCCCTAAGGAAGGTAGGAAAAGGTTTTAGGAGATATATGGGAGGCTTTGGTGCATTTAAAAGAAAAGAATAGCTCATTACTCATTAAGGAGGGACTGTGTGTTTGAAACTAGATCTGTAGCAAATGTATTACTTCTGTTTTGTGTTTCAAAGGCGTGCATTTTAGGCAATGTACCTGCTGCAGAAAAGAATTAAACACATAGAGCTCTAAATATAACTAAGCAAAAAGATATTTCACTTCTTGTCAAGAACTTTTATAAGATTTTCTTTTACATGCCAAAATACAGTCTTCAGATTTAAATGACAGGAAATAATAATTTTCATATACAAATTAAGACAGTGAATGTAACCTTAAAATAAATCTACCAAAATTTAAATCGCCTCCACTAAGATTTCAGCTTTCATCTCCAAAACCTTTTAAATCTTTTTCTTTCTACTGACTTATTTGTTTGCGTCCCCAATTACTTGTGGGCTTTTCTGTTCAGAAAGTACCTCTCCTCTTCACACTCATGCGTCTGCACCTGATTCCCAGTTTAGATTTTCCCAAGTTAGGATTCCTCCTGGTTTGCCTACTTCCGTGTAGGTGAGCTGCAAAAATCTAAAAGTCAAATGTTAAATTCACATTTGTTTTCCTAAAATGCTAAATTCATCTAGTCACTTGTTAAAAGCATCAACCTCTCCCTCTTGCATAAAGGATAAACATCAAACTTCTTACTTTTGTATGTATAATAATATGAGCAGATGAAAGTAAGTACTTTACTTTTATGAGCTTGCTTGCTGTTAACTAATGGCTTTCATTTTCAAATGAGATCTTGACCAAGAATAAAAAAAGAGGAATAAACAAGAGAGAAAACCCTGAAGTTAATACAGTAAATGTAGTTAGCAGCAGCTTTATAGTTCTTAGTATGTTAAAATACACTGTGCTGTCAGATTCAATTTAATTTGATGTCCATTCTATATTATGGTAATTTCCACAGGCAGAAACAACATAGTATGAGAAAGGTGGCCACTTTTATTACATTACTATTATATATTAAGGATTTTATATACATCATTACACAACAATAATAAAAGTGAGCTATATAACCCTTGTTTTTCCATTAAGGAGTTTTAGGTTCAATGAATTACATAGATCAATGATCAGTCACATAATCTGGTAGCAGACCGAGACAAGTCCATCTTCAAAGCTAACCCTTTATTGGATATAAATACATAAAAGGCAAAGACCATGCCTTTAAAAGGGCAACAGGTGAGACCCCCCCCCCCCGCCGAAAAAAAAACAAAAAAACGGAGCTCACAGTATAATTTGTAAGGGTGACTCCAGGTTGTATTGATAGATTTATGCTGATATTTTCTTTATCTCCTTTATTAACTGAGTATATAGTAGTTATGAAGTCAACTGGAAATTCCATTAAGCTAAACACATCTGTAATGCTTTACTCCCACTTAGGGAGAGCTGATTAAGTCCAGTGCTACAGTAAAAATATAGGAATATAGGGGAAAGTAGTCAGTAATCTTCAACATTTTAATACTCAGCACAGAAAAAGTCTGGGGCAGTTGGATATATATTCAAATTGTTTGAAAGCTTAGAATATTGAAAGTAGCAACCAAAACAAGATTGGTATCAACAGTGACACTGTAATCCAAGCAAATAATTGTAATTGAGTACTTATCGTGATCCATACACCTTGCAATTCCTTATTTTGACTATTTAATTTTGCAGCAATCTTATTATATTGGTGGTGTTATCGTTTTACAGTGGGAAAACTGAGGTTTAAAGAAGGTGAGGAATATTGCCAAAGTTAACCTCGCCAGTAGGCAGCAGAGCCCGATTTAGCAGTTTGATTCCAAGGGCGATTCGCATAGCCTCTAGGCCACAACACTGTAGCACTTAATACGAGGCAAGCGCTTGCCTGAGCACTTGGCATGAACAGACCCAGGTACCTTCTTGGTACCTGTATGAGTTAAATGCTCTTAGTATCTTACATGTGAAAGCTTACATGCAGGGAAAGATTGAGTAGTAATAAAACCAGTTATTGAAAGCAAATGTCTGCAGGGGATTCATAATTAAGTTGGTTATTAGTGGGGACTGGTTGAATGATTGTAAGACATTTGAGAAAAGGTATGCAAAGAAAGATTAATGTGGCCATGTAGGCCACGAGGCGTGAGAACAGCTGGACACCAGAGGGAAAGAGAACCACTGGAAGTCCATGGAATAGAAAAGAGAAATGATGGGAAGCATTATGGAAGCTACAGCAATTAATTGGTCCAAACTCCTGAACTAATTTTAATATTTTGGTCATTGTGCAAGCCGTTGTAGATAATCAAAAAATAAAATCCTACTCAAATGTTTCTTTACTATAAATCATGTTTCTCAATTCATCCTCATCACAATAAAAGTTTCAGTTACAAAGCATGATAATTGTTTATAAAAACATAATCTTCAAAAGAGATTTTTTTTTAAATTAAAAGAAAAAATAATACTCATTTTTACTGTAAGTAGAATAATATGATGTAATCATATACTGACTAGAGATTTATTTTCAGTGAAATGTTTGAAACATTTTCTAAAGAGATATTTTAATTTTTACGTGATATTTTAGCAGCACCTATCTACCAAAAGCAGTTTTAGCCCTTGCTCCAGTTGCATAATAGTGAGGACAGGTATTTCTTAAGGAAGTTGCACTTTATTGCTTGTCATACGTTACTTCTCGGTTGGCAGAAGCTCTGTAGCTGTTCGGGGAGCGGGGTAGATCCGTGCAGGTTACACACTCTGCAGGGGTGACCCAGCCTCAGCCAAGGGGACAGCACAAGGCCCCACTGCTATGTGGGTGAGGCAGAGAGGAGGAAAAACCACAACTTCCTGATTGCTGAGATCTCTTCCTCAGTCTTCCAGAGAATTTCTCTATGGCATATTTAACCAACCCCTGGTCTTGTGTGCATTTGGATCTCATGATACTTATCATAATCAAATTTATAAGGAATATATTTATACATTGGTGGTAAAAAGAAGCCCCTGAAATTTTGACCTGGATGAATTATCTGAGGCCACTTACTCCTTTTCTGATAGAGCTGTATGGCCCAGTGGGCCAAAGCATTATGTAAAACCATGGGGAATTCACTCTATCAGTTCCCAGAGCTGGCCATTTACGTAGAATTATTTTCTTGTGAAGCCCCTTTCACCCTTTTAATTTAAATATACATATGTTATGCAGCAAACTGCCAAATCACTCCCTGCAACAACAGAATACTACTGAAGAAGAAAAGCTCGTTTTCCGCAGAGCTCTGGAAGTCTGAGTGATGGAGGTGCCGTCCAGGTGAGTGTCTTGCTAAGTGACAGATGAGCTGGGGTCCCCATATTTTTTAGAAGAAAGTAGGTACAGTAATAGCAATGTTCTGTAAAGCCACCCACTTCTGATGATGAATTCTCCCGTGTCACCTCACTGGTAGTGCTGTGTCCCTGCCATTTGTAATAATCTAGTATTGTGAGCTACTGTCAGATAAATATTCACACAAATGCACTGCTTGTTTTCTTCTGAAAGAACCTGTTAGCCATCATGAGTTAGACAGACTCCAGTTTAACGCATCCTTTAAAAAAATGTATTTGGCAGTAAAAATGTTCTGGAAATTGATCTTTCTATAAAATTTAGCACCTTAGATTTGACATTAAGGCCACTTAGAGACTTCAGCAATCAGTAAGGCAGAGAGGGAACAACTGAATTTCAAGGTAATGGTTTGGAGGCCATAGAGTGAGTGATTGCAAGACGTTCCAAGACCTAATCTTTCTAGTTGGTCATTTATTTGTCAACTACCCCTGCTTCAGGATACTCCATATGTACAAACAAATAAATAATGTTCTCATCTCTAGCAGTTTTTTAAATCTGAGGGAAATACCCCTGAATCTCACTACCTCAACTTTGCAGAATATTAGCAGGAGAGAAATCAGAACCGTGCAGCAAATAAGTGATACTTGCATAAATAAAAATAATAAAGTAATTATTAAATTTAAAGTTGGGGAGCTATAACCAAATATGGTAGTTCGCTTTCAGAAATAAAGTACATATAACTAACTATTGTGGATCTGGAGAATTAAATAATTTTGAAGAGAATGAGAAACAGTGGAAAGACTTGTTTGTATTTTAGGGCTGTTAGAAGGTTGACTTTAGTGACATATGTCATAATCATGACACAGTTCTTTAGAAAGATAGATGCAACACTTCATGGCATTGTGCAGAGTCCCCTGGTCAAGGCTTCCCTGGTCAGTCCTGACATTGCGGGTTGCACAGTTTCTGAAGGACCTCATCTTTAGGCGACAGTGGGCTCTGAGCGAAACAGATGGAAAGGACAGCATTGCGTGGCCCCTGTAACAGGCTTATAAATATTTGTGTAGATGTGCTTTCTGTTTTAACTTTGGGACTGGCCTTTCACGTATAAGAATGATTTCCTGCCCCATCTGCCCCCACCCCACCCTGCCACTCACTTCCTGCTTCGGGACACCCTGGATCTATTTTTATTTTTGTTTTTTCAGTACTGGGGATGGAACCCAGGGCCTTTGTACCAAGAAAAAAGTCATATAAATGAATCAATTTCTCTGCATTGAGTATAAAAGGAATATTATATAGTCAAAGGCAATTTTCCAAAAATTAAAAATGTAATAATCTCCTTGGCTTAGTTGCTTTCATGATTCTTTATTACTATGAAAAGTTTCATACATATAAGAGGTATGTAATGTAAGTATACAAATTAAAGCATATAGTATTAATAAAATAAATACACATAAAACACACAGATTTTAAAATGAAGCATTACAAATCTGAAACCCACTTTACATCCCTTTGCAGTCATATTTCCCATCATTTCCCTCAAATATGATATCCTGAAGTGAATGATAATCATCACCTAGTTCTCTTTTTGCTCTTGCATATATATGTAATTACTTACATGTAGACAGTTGTTCAGATTTTATAAAAAGAGAGTCAGTATGTGCCTGTTTTTAATTTAAAGTTGAATCATGTTGAGGCATGTTACAGTAACTTGTTCATCCCCTCTGATGAATGGAATTTTAAAAATCCATTTGGTTGTATGTAAATATTCGGACAGGTTCTCAGTTTTTTGTTCGTGAGGTTCTTGTGCTTTTTGATGCTGGGTCATAGGAAGTAAAGATATTCAACTTTCTGAAATAAATTGTTTTTATACTGATACACTGAATTCCATAGTATATTATTATAGTCCTTATTACTCCACATCCTTGCCAACTAATCAAATATGAAATCAAATTGTATCGTGGTTTTCATTTGCATTTTTGCTCTTACTGAAGGGATCTGTTATGTTTTCATGTATTTATTGGCTGCTGTTATTTCCTCTTCTGAGAAATGCTTGCATGACTCTCACCTGTTTTTCTACTGGGTTCTTTGTAGTTTGCATTTCTGGATCCTAGCATTTTGTCATTTACATTTATTTTAAAAATGCCCACTGCTCTCTGGTGCTATCTTTTCATTCTCTTTTATGGAGTTCGGTGAATAGGGGTTGTTATTTAAATGTGGTGGAATTTTTCAGGTTTCCTTTTACAGAATATGATTTTTTTATGAAGAATAACTTCCTCTGAGGTCATGAAAATCTCCTAAAGTTTATTATAAGAATTTTCTTTTTCCTTCTACTATAATTTAGAAGGAAAAGATTTCATGTGTGGTTCATAAAAACATTTAGGCTTCATTTTTCTGCCTCATGGTAACTGAATACATCAGTTAACATACTGTATAATCTATTCTTTGCCTACAAATATGAAAAAACAACTCAGGCCTTTATATATATTTCACAGCTCTAGCGTCTCTTTTCTTTCTGCAGACAGATATGACACCAACTTAATGGTCGTAGCTTTTAACTGAGTCTTGATACTCATACAGGTGCCTTGCTTCTTCGTCCTTCTCAGGGCCATCTTAGCTTCCCTTGATCTTGTTTCCCTTCACATAAATTGCGTTAACATATTATTTGGGAAGGTGTCGATATGTTTATAATATTGAATTCACTGGCCCGTACATAACTCTCTACTTAGCTCTTATTTCCTTTCAGTAAAGTTTCTTGTATTTCCCTATCTTTCACATTTTTTAGGCC
This sequence comes from Erethizon dorsatum, assembly GCA_028451465.1. NCBI lineage: Eukaryota > Metazoa > Chordata > Mammalia > Rodentia > Erethizontidae > Erethizon > Erethizon dorsatum. The sequence goes on along the minus strand of CM051830.1, from coordinate 55,841,919 downwards.
TTAATGACTTATAGTTTTATTTCTTTAATATAACTTATGATTAAAATAACTATCCTAAATGTTTTATTGTATAATAACTTAATTAAATTTTGTTAATTAATATAATCATGAGAAATACTGCCAAAAATTCTTTCTAATGTGAATAATTTCAAGACTCTTTGGCCCTATAAATCTGGGCCTGTGTGTATCATGCTTAACAATGTATACAATCCATATTTCAAACTTCCTTTCAAGTCACACAAAAAACTGATTATTTTGATTCTCATACATCTCTTGAATCATATTCTATTATTCAGTATTATTTGTTTATTCCTGAATTTAGATATCTAAATTCATTTTTATATAACTTATATTAGATTCACCCATTTGTTTTCTCTTGTCTTAATTAAATATCTTCTTTGGATAATTTTTTTTTTCTGCCTAAAGTACATTTTGTTAATAGTCTATCCAGTGGTCAGCATAGGGTAGCAAATACACTTCAAGGATTTGCAGTTGGAGTTGTTAACAACTCTGGAATCAAACTTTTTAATCATTTAAGGTACCTGAGGAATTTCTATCTGCTCATCTATATGATTTAAACTATATATATATATATATATATATATATATATATTTTTTTTTTTTTTCTTGTTTTTGGTTCTAACACATACAAAACTTTCACTGAATTTTTCATCCACAATATAACAGCAATTTGTATTTTTTTTTTCATTTTTTCTAGTCTTTATCCACATCTCAGTATAACTTTATTTTGGTTTTTTAAAATTAATTTTATTGGTACATTTTAGATATACATAATGATCATACTCATCATATGGAATTTGTACCTGTACATGATATATCTTGATTCTCCTTTTTTCCCATTCCTCTCCCGTCCATTCAACCCATATTCCCCTCATTTACAAAAGCTTTGTTTCCATTATATCCTTCAATTCTCTTTCGTCCTTTTCTCTTCCTTCCTTTCCCGCTCCACCCTCCCTAATTCACCTTCCAATTTGAACATTTTCTTCTTATTTCACTATAGCTATCATACATTTTATTCCTTATTTTCACTTTCAGTTTCTCACACCAGAGAAACCATGCAATATTTGAACATGTGTGTCTAATTTATTTCACTTTGGACTATGGTCTCAAGGTGCATCCATTTACCTAGCAAAGTCTCACGTTTGTCCTTCTTTATGGCAGAGTAGTACTTCATTGTATAAAAAACCCTACATCTTTATTCATTCATCAGTTGATGGGCCTTTGGGTTGTTTCCAGGATTTAGCTATTGCAAACTGTGCTGCTATAAACATGGGTGTGCATACATCGCTGTGGTATGATGCTTTCTTTTTTTTATTATTTCTTTATTTTAAAGAGAAAAAAATAAAAATAACAGTAAAACAGAGTTTCAAAACAGGTTAGTAGGAGAGTTACAATAATTAATACATTGCATATTGTTGTCATAGTAGTTATTCAGAGTACAAGATATAGGCATGATATCTTGTCCAAACAATATCAGCGCAAAACTTTCTTTTCAATGAACTAAGAGAAACTAGCTGTATAACTATCTTAACTATCTTGTGTATAAATATATTTTCTTTTTTTATCTTTCTTCCTTTCCCCTTCCCCCATGACACTTTGTCTTTTCTTTTGAACAGTTTCTTCCCAATTCACAATATCTATTGTACATTTTGGATCTTATTTTCTCGTTCAGTTTCTCACACTAGTGAGACAATGCAATGTTTACACATATGGGTCTTATTTATTTCACTTATGAGTATGGTCTCAAGTTGCATCCATTTACCTATAAAAGTCTCCAGTTTATCCTTCTTTATGGCTGAGTAGTACTCCATTAAACAACAACAACAACAAAAAAGACATCGTTTTTATCCATTCCTCAGTTGATGGGCATTTGGGTTGTTTCCAAGATCTAGCTATTGCAAATTGTGCTGCTATAAACATGGGTGCACATATATCACTGTGGTATGATGTTTTTAATTCTTCTGGGAAAATACCAAGAAGGGGAATAGCTGTGTTGAATGGGACCTCTAATCCTAGCTTTTTGAGGAATCTCCACACTGATTTCCACAGTGGTTGCTCCAGTCTACACTCCCACCAACAATGGAGAAGGGTTCCTTTTTCCCCACAGCCCCGCCAGCATTTGTTATTGGTTGATTTCTTGGTGATAGCCATTCTTTCTGGAGTGAGATGGAATCTCAGCGTTGTTTTAATTTGCATTTCTCAAATGACCAATGATGTTGAGCATTTTTTCATGTTTGTATTTGCCATTTGTACTTCATCTGAGAAGTGTATATTCATCTCAGATGTCCATTTTTGGATTGGGTCTTTGAATTTGGGAGGATCTGATTTTTTTCAATTTTTATATGTTCTAGATATAAGTCCTTTGTCTGAAGGACAACTGGCTATAATTTTTTCCCACTCTGTGGGTTTTCTTTTCACTCCGTTGATGCTTTTTTTTGTGTGTGTGTGATGCAAAAGCTTTTTAATACAATGAGATCCCAGTTGTTGATTCTTTTTGATATTTCCTGTGCAACTGGAGTTTTGTTTGTAAAGTCTTTGCCTACACCTATGTTTTCAAGAATTTTACCTGTTCTATTTTCCAGCTGATTTAGAGTTTCTGTTTTAATATTTAGATCTTTGATCCATTTTAGTGCATGGTGAGTGATGTGGGTATAGGTTTAATCTTTTGCATGTGTGAAGCCAGTTTTTCCAGCACCATTTATTAAAGAGATTATCTTTCTTCTAGTGAATGTGTATTTGGAGTTGTTTCTGCATCTACTATTCTGGTCCATTGATCCTTGTATCTGTTTTGGGTTTTTTGTTGTTGTTGTTGTTTGTTTGTTTGTTTGTTTCTTTGCAAAACCATGCTATTTTTATCACATTAGCTTTGTAGTATAATTCCAAGTCAGGGATTGTGATGCCTTCAGCCTTCTGTTTGTTGCCTAGAATTGCTTTTGGTATTCTAGGTCCCTTCTGGTTCCAAATGAATTTTAAGATTGTTTTCTCTAGTTCTGTGAGGTATGCTATTGGTATTTTGATTGGGATTGCATTAAATCTGTATAACAGTTTTAGAAGTATACCCATGTTCACTATATTGGTTCTGCCTATCCATGAACAAGGGATATCTTGCCATTTTCTGATACCCTCTTCAAGCTCCTTTTTCAGAGTACTTCCTTTGTTAGGTGGATTCCTAGGTATTTCATTTTTTTGGATGTCATTGTGAAAGATGTTGTTTCCCTTATTTTTCTCTCAGTGAGTTTTTTATTAGTGTACACGAATGCTACTCATTTTTGAGCACTGACTTTGTTATCCAGCTATGCTACTGAGTATGGTTATTAAATCTGGAAGTCATCTTTTGGTGGAGATTTCGGGGTCTTCTATGTAGATTATCATGTCATCTGCAAATAATGATAATTTAAATTCTTCCTTTCCTATCCTTATTCATTTTATTTCTTTCTCTTGTCTAATTGCTCTGGCTAATGTTTCCAGAACTATACTGATATTGACTAAGATGGTGATAGTAGACATCCTTGTCTTGTTTCTGATTTTTTTTTTTTTTTTTTTGGTACTGGGAATTGAACTCAGGACTTCATGCTTGCCAGGTAGGCACTGTGCCATTGAGCTATATCCCCAGCCTTGTTCCTGATTTTAGAGTGAAAGCTTCCAGTGTTTGACCGTTTAGTGTGATGTTGGCTGTTGGTTTGTCATAGAAGGCTTTTATCAGATTGAGATAAAGACAATCTATTCCAATTTTCTATAGGGTTTTTATCATGAGTGGGTTTTGGACTTTGTCAAATACTTTTTCTATATCTGTGGAGATGATCATGTGTTGTTTGTCCTTGGCTCTGTTAATATAATGTATTAATTTATTGATTTGGGTATGTTGAGCCATTCCGGCATTGCTGGGATCAATGCCACTTGGCAATGGTGTATAATCTTCTTGATGAATTGCTGCTTTCTGTTTGCTAGTATCTTACTGAGGATTTCTGGGTCTATGTTCATGAGGGAGATTGGCCTGTAGGTCTCTTTTTTGGTTGGGTCTTTCTCTGGTTTTGGTATCAGGGTAATGCTTGCTTCCTTTTCAATTTCACTTAAGTGTTTGAGGAGTAGTGGCATTAGATCTTCTGTAAATTTCTTGTAGAATTCAGCAGTGAATCTGTCAGGACCTGGGCTTTCCCTTTGGTGGTAGTTTCTTAATTACATTTCAACTTCATTGACTGATACTGGATTAATCAGAATTTTTATATCTTCTTGATTCACCTTTGTTAATTCATATGTACCTAAGAATCTGTCCATTTCTTATGTGTTTTCCATCTTATTAGAATACAGGCTCTCCAAGTAGGTATTCATGATCTTCTGTATTTCTGCAGGAAATGTGATTTTATCTTTCATTCCTAATTGCCTGAATTTGAGTCTTTTCTTTCCTTTTTTTGATAAGGTTGGTTGGGGTTGGTCAATGTTATTTAATCTTTCAAAGAACCAACTCTGATTCAGTGATTCTTTGTATTGTTTTCTTAGTATCCACTGCATTAATTTCTGCTCTAATTTTACAATTTCCTCCCTCATACGATCTTTGTGCTTCATTGCTCTTCTTTTTCTAGAAGCTTGAGGTTCAACGTTAGGTTATTTATTTGAGCTCCTTCTGTTTTTCCTATGTGGGAATTTACTGCTATAAATTTCCCTTGTAAGACTGCTTTCACTGTGTTCCATAAATTCCAGTATGTTGTATTGTCATTATTGTTTAATTGTAGAAACTGTGTAATTTCTTTAATTTCATCTGTGATGCATTGGTTGTTCAGGAGGGTGTTACTTAATTTCCATGTGTTCATGAAGTTCTTGTGGTTTCTTTTGCCATCAATTTCCAATTTCATTGCATTATGGTCTGATACTATGCATGGGGTAATTTTAGTTCCTATGCATTCACTTAAGTATGTTCTGTGAGCTAGTAGTATGTGGTCTGTTTTGGAGAATGTCCTGTGTACAGATGAGAATAATGTGTATTCTGATATTGTAGGGTATAGCACTCTGTAGACATGTACTAAGTCCATTTGTTCAAAAATTTGATTCAGTTCTGACATTTCTTCATTGTTTTTTTGTCTGGTTGATCTATTTGTGACAGTCATGTATTGAGGTCCCCCGTTACAATTGTATTAGTGCTTATTTGATTTTTCATGTCTGTTAATATGTCTTTTATGTAGTTGGGTGCACTGGTATTTGTTGCATATATATTTATGATTGTTATCTCTTCCTCCTGGATTGTTCTCTTTACAAGGATATAGTGACCTTGTTTGTCTCTCTTAATCAGTCCTGGCTTGAAATCCACTTTGTCTGCAATTAGAATAGCTACCCCTGCTTTTTTCTGGGTTCGTATTGCATAGAGCATAGTTTTCCATCTTTTGACGTTCAGTCTGTGAATTTCTTTTTGAGTTAAATGTGTTTCTTATATGCAGCATATTATTGGATCTTGGTTCTTGATCCATTCTGCCAGTCTGTTTCTTTTAATTGGTGAATTGAGACCATTAATGTTGATGGTTATAACTGATATGTATTGACTTATCCTTGTTGTGTAATATTCCTGTTGTTGGTTCCCTTTCTTTCCCCCTGTTTCATTACTTGCCTTGCCTAGTGAATTCATTCTGTTGGGATTCATGGAGTTGTAGTCTTCATTATTTCTTTCTAGAATGTTCTTCAGAGCACTTTGGAGTGCTGGTTTGGTGGTCATGAATTTTCTCAGGTGTTCTTTGTCATGGAAGTATCTTGTTTTTCCATCAATTTTGAAAAATAGTTTTGCAGGTACATCAATCTCGGTTGTGGGTTGTTTTCTTTTAGGGCTTGAAATACTTCACTCTAAGCTCCCCTTGACTAAAGAGTTTCCGTTGAAAATTCTGATGGGTATTTCTTAGTGATTTGTTTCTTTTCTCTAACAGCTTTTAATATTCTGTTCTTGTGTTGAATTTCTGGAATCCTGGCTATTATATATCTTGGGGTAGATTTTTTTTTTTTCATCATGGCTAATTGGAGTTCTATATAACTCACTTATCTGTATATCAAATTCTTTTTCCATGCTTGGGAAGTATTCTGCTATTACTTCTTTAAACAAGTTTTTTTTTTTTAATGTCATTTGCACTATCTCCTGCTTTTTCATTGACTCTAATTAATCTTGTGTTAGTCTTTGCATCATCTAGCAGCTGTTGGATTGATTTTTTTGTGGCACCTTGCTTTTTTTAAGAAATCTTTCTTTTCATGATTGCTAACTGCAGTCCTGTCTCCTAGAGCTAACATTCTGTCCTCACATTGCTTCACTGTGCTGCATTTACTTTCAATAGAATTTCCTTTTTGGGGGGGAACCGGGAATCAAACTCAGGACCTCATGCTTGCCAAGCAAACACTGCACTACTGAGCTAAATCCCTGGCCCCTCAATAGAATTTTTAACCTCCTAAATATCTGATTGAATCTGTTTCTTGGATCCCATTTCTTTCCTATGTTGGGCATTCATGGTTTCCATCATTTTCTTAAGCTCCTCTGTTTTTTTAATCTGTATCTTCTCTAGATTCAGTAATCATGTCCTTCATTATGGTCCTCATCTCTGAAATTATCTGAGAAATTATTTCTGATTTGATTTTGTCTAGACCCTCATTCATTTGCTTTGTTACTTCCACTATTACTACTTCAGAGAGTCCAGGTGGGTGGCTTTTGAAATGTTCCACCTCATTGTCCCCTGGCTTTGCCTTTGGTTAGCTGGAAGTCTGGCATTGCTTCATGCTTCTGTGTCTTCTCATGTTCTATTTTTTTAGTTTAATTCCTGTTTTGGTGCTTACAAGTTGTTTATGGTAGGTATCTTTATTGTTAGTATTGAGAACCCTTAAGAAGTGACTACCTCAGTGATGTCTTCCAAGTGTAGCTGGCTTTGAGTTTTGAGTCTGTTGCAAGATTCTGCTCTTCAATTTATTAGGATGAGAAGTTGCTGCCTATTGGGCATAGACTCTTGTTCTTTGGCAGTAGCCTAGAGTATTATTTATGACCCTCAGGCAGTCTCAGTCTTGGCATACAAGGGAGAACAACTAATTAGAACAATTATGTCACCTTGGCTAGAGTAGTACAATTAGTAATAACAATAGCATCAACCACACCCTAGAAAGTGAGAAACCGTGGTAACTATTAGTTTATCTCCTCTAACCATGTGAACAGGATTTGTAGTAATATAACAAAATCTAAAACAAACCAGAAAACTTAGTACAGTACATATCCCCTCAATATGGCAATTTTACCCTTATGGGAGAAAAATTTTTTAAAAGCAGTTAGAGGAAAAAATAGAGAAATAGAAGAAGAGAGAGAGATTAGAAGTAAGGCTGGAGGACAGAGGAAGGGTACATAAACTTTGGGAACTAGTAAGAGAACAGGAGGGAAAGAAAGACGCAAGAATCAGAAACAAGAACAGAACAAAACAAACAAACTAAAAAACTAGAAACAATGTTTTCACTCGTACAAAAACAGGAACAATCAAGAAAAAGAGAAAAAATAGAAAAATAAAAAATATAGGGCCCGGTGAGATGGCTCAGCGGCGTAAGCGCCTGCCTTGCAAGCGCGAGGGCCCGAGTTCGACTCCCGGAACCCACATACGAAAAAGGGGCCGGTGATATCGCTCAGCGGCACGGGTGCCTGTTGGCGCACGAGGTCCTGAGGTCGACCCCCCGGTACCCACAAAAAAAAAAAAAAAAAAAAAAAAAAAAAAAAAAAAAAATATATAAAAAGTCCAGAAAGGAAGAAAAGCAGAAAAAAATGTCCACTTCAGAGCATGTCTCTACTGTCATTGGTAGATAGAGCCCGGATGGACGTTGATTGATCCCAGCAAGCCAGCAGTAGAATTATGGTGGTGGTCAGTAATCCCGGCAAACCCGGGCCTTTAGTTCCACTGAAGTTCAGGCTGCTGCTGGTTTCTGGCTGTGAGGCTGCAACCCAGTTCATTCAGCCTGCTGCATTCCAACTGACTCCCACCAGCTTGCACTTGGCTTACTGCCAACTCGAACTCAGCTCCTTGACCTCCTGTTGACTTGAACTTGGTTCTACCTCACCCTGACACTGGAAGCTGCTACATGGAACCCGCAGCTGCTCTGAGTTCCAAGCTGTTAGCCTCTCTCCAAGATGGTTCCCGGCCAATTACCCTCTCCTGGGGGACGCCTGAACCTGAATAACTCACCAGCCACTGCAGTCTGCTGCGTCCATTGCTCTATTCCACTGGTGCATTTCTCCATGGAGGCCTCTGGCGTCACCAGTAGTCACTGTGCGTCTGCAGGTTCAAGCCACCCTCCCATGCCTCGAGCTGGAGCTCAGAGAACAAGCACCATTTGCACCTCCCTCCTCTGTGTTGTGGTCCCTCTCTTCACTCTCCTTGTGGACTCCAATTCTCACTTCAGATCCTTGCTGGTTCCCAGAGACCCAATTCCCTCTTCCTTCTCTTCCTCACATTGCTATATTCCACTGTCTGGATTCCAAATATCAGAGAGTCTGTTCCTTTGCTGCTCACCATTCTGCCATCTAATTTGGGTTTTTTTCAGACAGGATCTCGCTATGTAGTCAGGCTAGCCTTGAACTGACTGTGTAGCCCAACCTAGTCTCAAACTCACAGTGATTCTCCTGCCTCAGCCTCCAGAGGGCTGGGTTTACAGAAGTGTGTCAACACTCCTGGTTTACAACTTTATAACTTTAAAATTTTAAATTGCAATATATAATGTACGTATATAATGAGTTAAATATTAATCAAATGGTTTTTATCACTTGCATAGCTTCCTAGAGAATCTGGCCGGTATTTAACTCTTTCCTAGATATCAGCTGTTATATGCAACGTTTTAATGTTAGAAATTTAGAGACAGTACATTTTGAATGTGAAATATTAATGTTACATTTTTATTTGAACTGATTTCCTCAGTTATAAAAAAAGCTAGAAAATGTAATTTCTTTGCAGACTTCAATAAAAATGAAGCAAAATTTTTAAGTTTTATGATGTTTGTGTGGCCTAGATATATTGTAGAATTAGTAAAGTAGGAGGCTGTTGTTTCTAAAGTAAGAGAGGATATTTGTACAATGTATTCCAATAAATAAAATAATAAAAATGCTTGACTCCTAAAATTTAAAGCTAAAATTTCAGCTAAAATTCAGTTATAGGGGATATGTTGGTGGTAATACACAGAAAAAAAAAAACTAACACTGAGAAATAATAATCCACAATGTGCCAGATTCTGAATTGCTTTGTTGACAAAAATGCAAAATAGAATAATATTCAATATCTAGTAATGTATCCTTTAATGAGTAGATTTTGCCTTTTAAGGCCATAAAGAAATAAAAAAATTGAATTACATTATGTTACTTTAATATATTTTTAAATCATATGAGAGATTCTTGGAAATAACATAATAAGTACCTTAGGTACAAATAGTTGTAAAGAGGGTTATAGGATGGAAAGTAAGTATTAGTGTTCTGAAGAGTTTATTTGGTTATATCAAAGACAGGAAAATTAGCAAAGTAAGTCCAACTGCTTGACAGTACGGCTAATATAAATCCATGCTAGGGAACCCAACTGGAGTGCATTTCTCTCTTCACAGCGAATCCTTGTACCTGACCTACAAATATATCATGACATTGTTTGTTATGGCACAGGGTGCCATACAGGATCTATCACAATATAAAATGCATTTTACAAGTACCTCTGTAAGTTGAATAGATTTGTCATACACATAGGAGTATACACATACATGCATCATTTATTGTCTGAGAAATCTTCATCAGATTATACTCTACTTTTTCATAAAAGAGTTATCAGATATCCAGAATTTTAATACATTGCATAAAGCAGGAGTTGCCACCAATAATTTATAATCATATCTGCGTGGGCCTGCTTGAGGTTTATGAGTTCACACTGTTGAATCAACTCCACAAGGGCTGAAGAAAGCTCCATTTATTTAAGTAACCGGGGTTCACTCAGGTAATAGTGTGTTACTACCATGGCATTTTCTTATGAGTGTTACAATTTTAATTAGTCTCTATGAATATGTATTAAATAATTATGTTCTTCATTTCCATGAAAAATTGATTAGCACTTCTATTAGATTCCAGAGACTATATTTTGGAGAAATGTGGGAAAAAATATACCTGATCACCTATCCTAATTTTTTAAAATTTCTCTTCCACACATGCCTGCTTCCTATTTGAACTCTGCTGATCATTTTTGGCCATTTTTAACTAATAGTTAGGGTTACTTGGTTGACTTATATAAAAAGGAATATCATAATAAAACCATGGAAATTTAATGGATTTGTATCATTATCCTTTCAAATTTTGTATTAAAATTATATTTTGAAATGGTAGTCATACATTATGTGATTATATTCAAGACATCCAACATACAATTTCCTCATTTATTTTTGAAATACGTAATTCAGGTAATTACTGAAGTCCATGAATCTTAAAGACAGAAACAGAAAAGGACCTCCAGGAAGGCTAGCCATTTATGAAAGTCTATTTGACTGTATTATCATTATTGAAATTTTAATATGATCACCAAATTAAATGCATCCTAAAGTAAGAATGTTCTTTTTAGAGGTATTCTTCACATTGGTGCTAGGCTCATCAGCACAGTGTTTAAAGAAGGTGAGAAACTTGGCCTTTTGTAATTGTTCTCATATTCTGGTCAGAGAAGCGGTTTCCTCTTAAGACTCTCTACAAGCAGTGTGTGTCAAAGCAGAAGGGTTAACAAAAGTCCTGTGTTTTAGTACTTGGCTCCAGTCTTCCTCCAGCAATCCTGAGAGAGGCCTTGACCCCTTTGAGTACCTGCAAGTCTTAGGAGTCATTGCTGCTGGAGTCTTAGCAAAAGAATAACACCTATGCACCTACCAAAAAACAAGAGGGCAAAGTATGATAGTTTTACGAAACAACACCCTGACACAGTAACCTGGGAAGACCTAAGTCTATCTTCTAAATCTGTTGTCTTCTTCCCAAGAAAAATTACCTAAAAAATAAGAACTACTTCACAAGTATCTTTCAAAATACAGCAACTATGCTATAAGCTTTGATTTAGTCAGGGTTTACAAGGGAAAAGATTTAATACAGGACACATAATTTATAGGATTATTTTATAATATTCACCCAAAGGGTCAAATACAAAAGAGTGCCGGAAATCTGTCCACATACTGGAGACCCAAAGAATCCAGCTGAGGGCCTGGATCCCACGGCAATGTCCTCCACGAGTCCAGCTGGAGGCCTAGAGCCCACAACAGTGTCTCTTGCAAGTCCATATTAAAGATCTGCACTGGGAAGGCCCAAAGGTCAGTGGTGGAAGCTAGAAAATCTGTGCCAGCGGGATGAAGGGTCTGTGCCAGCAGGCCGAGGGATCTGCACTGGAGCCAGGAAGCGACACTCAAGGTAAGGACCAGAGCTCCCCATGAAGAAAACTGTAGTCATTTCCAGCGACAGTGAGGACCTGAGCTCCTCCAACAATGAGAACAGCCGAGTTCATATCAGCAAAACCAGCATGACAGGCTTCTCCAGGAGATCAACAGCAACCATCTTCCCCTCCAGTTCTCCTTTTATGCTGTTGGCAACAATCCTTGGGTGGGCCTTCCACACCCAGAACCACACTGATTCAGTTCAGCTGGGTGTTACAAGTTGACAATTACTTAGTCCACCACAAGCTTCTAAAAAATATACCCAAAGTTTTCTTTTATTTTCAGGTGAAATGAAAACATAAGACATTTAAATAGTTTATGAAGGTCTGGGTAACTTCCTTCAGACTAAGCCATATGCTCTCCTTAAATTTTAAGTGACAATTGCAAGGAAAAAAAGGTATAGGAGGCTTTGTTGCCCCCATTACTAGGGTAATACAATAGCCAGCAGCTCTCAGACCAATTTGCTGTTTGTTTTCTCACATGCAAGCAGTGATGCTTAGACATGAAAATGTGAGGATCTCAGTGTATGTTATAAGATATAATATAATAATAAGATATAATAAGTGAATGGGAAGACACAGACAAATTAAAACTTGTTGCAGACTAAGAGAACATAGTGAAATTTTCACATCAAACATCTGAGCGATGGAAAAACAAACTGGGTGAAAACTATACATAATTACAGAAAGGAAATGGCATTGAGACTAGAAGGCAGTAGGCATTAATCACAGATGTGACTCAGGCCAAACACAACAATGGTAATACCTGTTTTTGTTTTTGTTTTTGTTCTGACAATAGCAGAGCCTAAGGCAAGGATTTGAGTGCAGATAAGAGTATTTGAGAAGCAAATGTGGAAGACTGGGCTGACTAGAAGTGAGAAGGGGGAAAGGCAACGCTGTGAAGGGCATAGGAGTGAGCTAGTTACTACTGCGGGGAACGAGGACTCATTTTCACAGGAACTCGCTAAGGAACCACATGGAGGTCACCTCAGAATTGCCCTACCAAAGGAAAGAGAGGCTTGGACATTTATCTATGGATTTCTGCCTCCCTGGACATTGAATGTTTTAAACCTCAAAGTTGTATCTTTCTAGACTGTCTTTCCTGGTCTCCAGGAAACAAAACAAAGAAAACTAGTCCATACATGAAATTCAAACTGACAGTGCGCCAGGAAGCACCAGTTTCAGCAGTACCCAGGGTGGTGGGTCTGACTAAATGTCGTGGTCAGCAACACACCAATATACACACTTAGAAAATCACTTCTCCAAGAAATCCTGTGAGGCACATGCAGGGTTATTGGTATTATTATTGTCTGTTATTTTTATCGTTACTATTTCACAGACTGTGACACGAAGGCACATAGGGAAGTAGCAAAGGAAAAATAGCTAGTAATTGGCAGAGTGGCAACTGGAACTAAATATGCTGTTTGCAGAATCTCTTTTACTTATTCCTTACAGGATAATTGCTCTTCAAAAATTGTCAAAAACCAAATGATCAGAGTAACAGACTTAGCATCCTTAAAATTGAGAGTGTGGGACCAGGGATGGGAGTGACCTCTGTCCGGGGTACAGCGTGTCTCCCAGTAAGGCCTGCGGCAGGAGTCCAGACAAGAGAATTAGCAGGTCCCTCCCACCATATGTGCACGCAGAGTCGCTGTATGAGAAAAATGGAGTACTTTGTTCATTCGTGCTTCTTAATAAATATAAGGGGTTTTATAATTCTCACAGTTTGAAAATAAGTAGAGGTGAAATTCGTTGTCATTGCTTTTGAGTTTTTTGCTGGTTCTGTATGTATATCCAGGGTGATTGAAATGAAGAGCCATTGTTTCTGCAGTTTCTTTCCATCTCAGATCTGCAGCACAGCCAATCACGTGTCCTTTCAGTGATGCCTGCATCATTAAACCAAAGCGTACCATACGCCTCAAGATGCATATTCAACTGTTTTGAATTTCTCTGTGTTAATGGTCTTCAAACTTTTGGTGACTCCTTCACCTTTTTCCTTTATCCAGACAAATATTGGTTTTTTTTTTGTTTTTTGGGTTTTTTTTCTAAAAATTCGCATGGCATATTTTAATTTGGGTTCATCTTGAAAGCAAATAATTATCTAAACAACTTTGGTATTTGGCTATTAGAACATCTAAGGCTTAAACGTTCTTAAAAAGGAGAAGATTGGGTTTGGATTAAAACAAGTTATAAAACTTTTAAATGTGAATTATTTTTTTAAAAGAAAATTCTTGGGCCGGTGAGATGGCTCAGTGGCTTAAGCGCCTGCCTGGCAAGCGCGAGGGTCCGAGTTTGACTCCCGGAACCCACATACAAAAAAGGGACCGGTGATATCGCTCAGTGGCACGGGCGCCTGCTGGCACGCAAAGTCCTGAGGTCGACCCCCCGGTACCCACCAAAAAAAAAATAAAAATAAAAATAAAAGAAAATTCTTATTTTGTTTCATTAAGTTCAAATTTCCTTAAAATTATTTTCACTTTTAAAAATATTTTTAAATTTATGTCAAAGTATTAAGGTCTCATGCTATTTCTTTTTCAAGGTTATTGGTAATGTAATAATTAAACTGTTATAAGAAAAATATCCAGGCAGAATTTTAAACTACAGAATGTTTATATACATAGTGCTTTTCTAAAAAAATAAATATATTAAAAGGATGGTGTTCTATTTTAAAAAGTTAAAAAGGCTTTTTTTTTTTTTTTTTTTTTTTTTGTGGGTACCGGGGGGTCGACCTTAGGACTTTGCGCACCAGCAGGCGCCCGTGCCGCTGAGCGATATCACCGGCCCCTTTTTCATATGTGGGTTCCGGGAGTCGAACTCGGGCCCTCGCGCTTGCTGGGCAGGCGCTTAGGCCTCTGAGCCATCTCACCGGCCCAAAAAAGGCATATATTAAAGGAGAGAAAAAATGAAGAAACTTCAGAAATAAATTCATAACAAGAATGTGCAAGTTAAAAACCTATTAATAGAATAAGAAGGCATAAGAAATATTTGAAGTATATGGTAAAATTATCATGGACAGAACAAAACTCTGTAACTTGAATTCTACAACTGTATTTCAAAGTTTTTGAAATTATTTCATTTGGAAATATTTCGTGGGAATAGATATTAGACTGTGACCATGGAGACCCAGAATAGAGACTAGATTTCCTGGACTCCTTTGCAGCTAGGTAGGTGTAGACATGGGACTAAGATCTTGCCAGTGTAAAATGTTTTCTGGAGGGTTCTAAAAAACGTTTAAGTGGCATAACAGATCATTTCTCTTTTATTCCCTTTCTTTAGCTAGCTGCCTGAAAAGCAGATGCCACTGCTGTAGATTTTTAGAGCAAAGTCACGCAGGAGAGAGCAACATTAATAGAAGGTGCTGATATTTGGAGACCCTTATTTGCCCAAAACAGTCCAGCTTGATATTTATATAAAAGAAAATTTGAATGTTTCCTGCCTCTGAACCTTATCCTACCAGATACAGAAATAAAATCCAGCAAGTAGCAAATGTTTCTACTCTTGCTGCAGATGAAATAACAAATAGAAAACAGTGCTTACCTTTTGCTTTTCCAAACATTTTTACATTCTTTAAATTCTGTATCAACATGATGAAAAAAAGAGACAAAAGCCCTTACTGAACTTTTCTTGTCTTTTTCCTATGACTAGATTTTTGTTCCCATAACTGTATTATGCTTATGAAACTATTGTAATCATTTTTATATACAATTACACAATCTTCAATTTCTTTACTATCTAGTAGTTGTTAAGCTGTGTGGCTAAATACATTTAATGGCCATAAATGTACTTATAAAGTTGGTAATTAAAAATAGCCTGTTAAGCTCAAACTCATGATGTAGCTGAATCCATATCTTCCTGAATCATAGAAGGCCCATGAAACACAGAATACTAAGCCTGAATTTATAGAAGAGAGCTGAAACAATACCAAGGTAAGTGAAGTTACCAAATACCAAAAACAGTGTACCTCGGTTCCATGGTTTTGGAAAAATGGCCAAATTGTGTTTGTACCAAAAAGATGGCTGAGGTTATGTTTGTCACCCAATGTACAGTGCAAACAAAAACAAAATTTTGCCAAATGTTTTTGTTTATGAACTAAATTGTTCGTGAACCAAGAGGTACCCCTGTATGTAAGGGCCAGAAACAAAGGGTTCGTGGTCACAGTCAAGAGCTCATGGTTCAGGGCCAGGACCCTAAGTCTACAGATCAGTATCCAAACTGTGTGTGTGTGTGTGTGTGTGTGTGTCTGTCTGTCTGTCTGTCCGTCTGTCTGTCTGTGTGTACAAGGATGGAAAGAATCTGGCCATGGCACTTCAGTAGGTTGTTCAGGTTTCTGTCATTAGAGTTAACTTTTAAGTCATTTTTAATAGATTATATAATACAATGCATAATTTTACATATGTAGGTTTTTAATATATTTATCACTGTGAATAACACTTCAATAAAAAAGTAAATATAACCCCTATAATACACACATACACACACTAAATTTTTAACATTATTTTCATACTATTTAAGAAGGTAGAGTTGCTTGACTACAATATATTTTATTTTCTTGTTAAATCTCTTTCTAAAATAATCTTAAATCATTTTCCGTAAAGGTTTGCTCAAAAAGGACTTCCACCAGTAATGGATTTCTCATTTAATCACACTGGGTATTATCAGAATTGAACTGAAAAAGTCTTTGTATAGTGGGTGGTTAAAGTCAATGCTATTTCATTTTAAATTTTTGTGATTAATACCAGGGTAGATTATTTTTACAAACTTTTACTAATTATATTCTTTGCATGTTTGTCAAATACATGCTGTATTATAATTTTCTGATTAATAGTGTTTTTAATAAATCTTAAACTCTTCATAGTACGCTTGTTTGTTAGAGTTGCCATAACAAAATACTGTAGACCATAATTGTTTAATTGGCTTAAACAATACAAATATATTTGCCTAATGAGGTTTGATGTCCGCAGTCCAAGGTCAGAAGGTTGGTTCCTTCCGAGCTCTCTCCTTGCCTGGCCAACAGTGGCCACCTTCTTTCTGTGTTATCAGTGTCCCCTCTCATTCTGTGTGTGTCCTAATCTTTCCTTTTGATGACACCTGTTACATTATGTCTTTTGATAACCATGCATATGACCTCATTTTACTTGAATCACCGCTCTAAAAACCCAAATAAAATCATATTCTGAGATACTAATGGTTAGGACATCAACACGTGAATTTGAGGATGGACATATTATCCCATAATGGCGTCAAAATGCCAAAAGCAGTGCAGTGACATGAGGCATACTTTTTGTTCATTTTTCCAACAGAGGCTTTTAGGCAAGGAAACAAAATACATTCGTATGTGTTCAGGAATGTTTAATGGTAACAATGTAGAGGACAGATCAGGATCAAGAAGAAACACACAGGAGTGACCTCACGTCTGAGGCTGCGGCGGGGGCCCCGGGGAGACACCCTGAGGTGTTCTCCGAGCTGTGCTGTGTACCAGGGGAGAGAGAGTGGTTCAGGAGGCATTTTCTATTTCTCAGACAAGTGCTTTACAATCTTCTCCCAACTAGAACAGGCCTGGCGCATGTGGTAAATTCCTGACACCAGTGATCTGGGAGAGGCTCGAGGTTCAAAAGCCCCCCTCCACTTCTTCATTGGTTCTTCGGGCCCGCCACATGGTGACCACAACGACCCCTTTTGGAGGCATTTTCTCAGCCTCCCTTCAACAGCTGTCTCAGCTAGATCGGCAGACGCTCCCTGCTCCATAACTGATAATTGGAAATCACACTACTGCCTGGAATTGAATAACTCAGTTTTACTAGAAAAAAAATTCGTGTTTTAAATAATTTTTGTCAAATGCCCTGATGATTGATTCTGACATTTGCTGAAGGAATATGCCTGAAGTCCTTTTTGGAAGTATGTGCTATATAAATTTCAAATAAATTATTTTAAATTACCTCTGAAAATACTAAATCATCTTCATATGACTGGATAAAGTTGGAAATACCAACAGAAGCCTTAAATAAACTAATTTTTTCAGGAATAATTTTATCCCTGCTAATTAGTCCTAATAAATGAAAATGTACTTCTCAATGATACAATGAAAATAACTATGTTTTTGTCTAAATACTAATATCTATATTTAGTTAATATTACTAATAGTGACTTTGGCTGTTCAAAAAGCAGCTGCCAGAGGACCTTGTTAGAACAATAGCCAGGATCTGTCGACAGTCTGATTCATGGTGACTAGGTATTTATATTAACTTTCCCATTTTGTCCATCTGGAGGACCCAATAAAACACGAATTCAAATCCCCGTTCTACCCACTAGGAGGCTCTGAGATTAGACCCCAGTCTCTAGGTGACAAAGCCTGATACACGACACAGAGCAGCATGGGTTTCTAGAAAGCTTCGTGGACTCAGTCTTATTATCTAAAAGCCTGTGTTTTCAAGAGATGCTAGTAAGTGAATGTAAACTAAAGCGGTCAGTAGATACTGACACCTCCATCGCTTTCAGTGAGCCATACAACTCCCACCGGGCCAGCCATGTGGCCTGGCGTTCGGTTTCTACCCTAAGGTTGAGATTAGTTCGAATGAACAGGGCAGCACAAGGGAGGTCTTAGAGATTTTATCCACCATAAAATTTGAAAGAGGCTTAATCAAGGTCTATGAGTCATATTAATAGCATTTTATGAATCTCATCGAAAGCTCCTTCTATGTCTTGGGGAAAGATTTAGCTTAGAAGGAAAAAAAAACCTAAGTTCCCTAAAGGACATTATTTGTCAGGCCCTTGAAATTCAGAGTCACTGTTAAACACAGTTATATTCTTTTGGATTTAGCAAGTTAATAGTTAAAATAGAGTTTTTATTGATAGTCTGAAAAAGATGTTAAATTTCTTATTTTAGAGCTCATTAGAAGACTTTCATTAGAATAGAACTTAAGTTTGTGTACTCTTAGTTGTTTTTTTTTTTTTTTAAACAAAAGAGATTATTTAAAATAGAATGAATTTTGGTGCATGGAAACCACTTATGCTGATGTTTGAAAACTGTGTATTTGTTCATTTTTTCATTTATTTCTTTCTTTTGTTATTTACTTATCTATTTATTTATTTACTGAGATGGGGTCTCACTATGTTGCTCAGGTTGGTCTTGAAATCATGACTCTCCTGCCTCAGCTTTCAAAGTAGCCGGGGTTAAAAATAGCTTTTTTTATTTTTTTAAATAAATAAGGTATTAGTATGAAAGTATAGTTTTCAAAGAGGTAAAATCACACCCTCAGGGAAATGGTAGAGGAAACTATCCCAAAGATTGTATTTGACTCATTAATTAATGAGGGAACTAGGGATATTATGATAGATTCAAGGAGCACTTTTTAAGAAGCTCAGGTATTTATAGGCAGTTTATCAAAGCAATGTTTGGGTAAGATACAAACTAGTTAATTAGATACCAGCTGGTTAATTTTTAATCATCAGTCTTTATGGCCATCAATATTTATGGTTATTTGTTCCACAATAAAAGAATTATTTGCTTATCTATTCACAAAAGTCTACAACATAGCAAACAAAATGTGGAACCGTTAATCAATAGAAAACAATAAAATGAACCAAATGCATCCCTAGAAAACAACTGGGTAGCTCTTGCTCCTCTGTGCTACATAAAGATTATGTTGCTCATCTTTTTTCTTTCACGTAAAAATTTGGATAAATTTTTTTCTAGCAAGAAAATGCTTAAATTCAAGTTTTCAACAAGATACATTGATTTAACTATTCAAAATTATACAATGAATAATTCCTGGCTACTTTTCAACTTAACCTAGGTTGAAAATATAAATAATAAATTTATCTTGTCTTCAACAGTATGAAACAGAAATAAAAAGATATGCAAAGTATTATGATAAAAGTGATGAAAAAGATATGAGCGAGGGGTATTACGACTTTGAGGTAGGCCAGGGATTTTAGGTTTTTGTAACCAGGAAAATGCTGTAAAGAAATGACATGAGCTATAGTTCGTTGAAGAACAGGATAAAAAAAAGCCTAGACTTAAGTAAAAAGAAAACATGCCTCCAACCCTCTCAAAATGTAAACTTTGATGCCTTTGCTTCTATCTTCAATTCTAAACTGAGTGCTTTATACATGTTTATTATTAGACATGAAACATTGCAACTTGCTTGTTTATTTGCATATACGTTAAGCAATTTCCTATAGATATGTTAAGGTTTAGGATTTGGAATAGAGAAAGAAATGGAAGCAGGATAGTCACTTTCATAAACTGTGTTTCATCGTATGTGGGTTATAGGCCACCTGCATGAGCACCGGGGGACGTAAGAGTCCAGAGACCAGTTCTCCACAGCCACTCGGCCTTGTCTTGTACCCCACTGCCACCCCCAACCACCACATAGTGCATGACATAGGATGATGCTGGCGCAATTACTTGCTAAGCTGAATGGGAGGAGCTAGGATGGCCGCAGGTATTTGGCCATGGCTTAGCAGTTATGAAGAGGTGCCGAAACAGAGCAAGAGATGGAGTAGCAGGGAGGGAAGGATAGGGTTGGACATGAAAAGCAAACGAACGAGAAAAGATTAAAATGTGTTATGTATTTGTACCAACTCCCCTCAATAATTGTAATTGTTATGTCCTGCAAACACGTACTAATAAAAGCTTTTTTAAAAACCCAAAAATAAATTAATTAATTTTAAAAATGAAGTGCCAGCCTGGAATCCAAAGAGAAGAGAAATGCCCATGTATCAAACAAAAACCAATTATGGAAGAACAGTAATTACTCAATTTAACAACAGTGAAATCAGTTTTAACATTAAGCACAAGTTCTGATCTGTAAAATATAATTGATTCATGTTCATTGTTTGAAACAATATATTTATATATATGAATAATATACAAATTGCTGGGGAAATATAATTTAAAACAAAATCTCCCAAACTAAAACTCCTCTCCACAAAGTTAATAAGGAAAGAAAACTTGCTTATTACTGAACAGCATGAAGTTATAACCTGATGGGCATCACACCCAATGATGAGATTACAGAGACAGGAAGGAAATGCCTCCATATATATATATATATATATATATATATATATATATATATATATATATACTAGTCTTCAAGTAAAAGAGGATTTAGGAGCACCATCTGTCACGTTAGTTCATCCTAACTTTAACTCACAATTGGGATGACCATCTGTGTTAGCTAACTGAGTAAACCAGAGGAAAAACGAACATACAAACTTTTCATATCTTTATGACAGAGGTTAGTTTTGAAACTTGGAACGAGATATTTCCCCATAATTAGGCTCCTGCCCCCAAGGGAAAGCAATGTGCCTACTCTCCCTTACGGGGCCCTTCTGAACCATGGCCTAAGACAGCAACTCTAGGTCACAAAATGGCCAAGCCCTACCTCATCTTCAAAACGACTTCTGTACATTTCAAAATGAACAGCAAATACTTATAAACACAAGTTTTCTAAAGTAAAGGAGGGGAGGCAAATGTCCCTGTTTATTCTCAATTGTTAGCCCTATTTTTATTTATATTTGCGTTTGCCCTCACCCTGATAGAAGGAGCATGGTATAACTTTGCAGAAATGAGATAAAATTAAAGGCACTTTCTCAGGTGAATTTGTGTAGTTTGTATTAGATATTGTATACTATATTTTATATAAAATGAAAAATTTAGTCAGCAAATGTTTAGAAGTAAGGTGTACTTCTCAGGGAAGAACTATGATAGTTATAATTTACTTACTGTCTTGAGTCACTGAAAACTATCATACAAATATGGTTACAACTATCATTTTGTCATACTAATATCTTTATCTATTTAAATGATGTTGAAAAATACTACAAATGTAATTTTTAAGATATTTTGCCATCTTATGCAACAAAATTACTCAACAGTGACCTCTGTTTATCAGGTGTATATTAATATTCTACTTTTTAGAACCACCAAATTCTGTAGTGTTTGTTTTTGTGAGTTATTAATTGATATAAAGGTGCTGTATACCTTTACAAAGTGCTGTATTGCAAAATTGAGGAAATAAGAAATGTGTGAGATAGAAAATACAGACAAATACCCAAATACCTAAAATGTATAATGGCGAGTTGGGAGTTAAGTTCAGGGGTAGAGCACTTACCTAGCTTATTCAAGGCCCTGGTTTGCTTCCCAGAACTGCAAAAACTCTATAAGGAAAGTCTCTTAATTTTGACAGAAAATTAATTATAAACCTTTTTCAGATCTTCCTACTGGATTGAAAAAATTATATCTGCAAATAACTTACCATCACTATTGAAAGATTTTAAACTCTTACTTCTCAGGGGAAAATATTTTCAGATAGGGTGAATTGAATGTTAGAAACCAGCTCAGCACCAACTTTCCTGAGCCCATTCCCAACAAGTAGCTATAAGCCATGAGTGGACAGCCAATCCCAAAGGCAGCAGCACATGCAGGGGATGCGTCCCTATAGCCCACTCTATGGAAATTGTAACTGCTTTGCAGTAAATAAGGGTAGCAACTGTGGATTAGGTTTTCTTTTATAAGAGAAATAAACTTCTAAATTTACATCTAAATTATTCTCCATGGAGAATGTAATTTGATGAGTAGCCTATAATGTGGTCTGTATTACCATTGCCTGGGAATGGTAGTTACCGTAATAGTAAAGAAACAGGAGATGTATGACTTCTTTGAGACACTACCATTCATTTGAAAGAGTGCCAGAGAAGCTTTCTCTGATTTATTCCCTTTGCATCCTCCACCAACCAGCACACGCTCCAGTAACAGTGAGAAGTGGTCTGAAATTCCATTGCCATCAACTCTGATCCCAAAGTGACATGAAGAACTATAGTCCTTGGTTTTAATTAGAATGAAGTAACGATACCTTCTGCCATCATTAACTATTGGCAAAGTTGGAAAACACCTACAATATACATGTTTGCCTTCAAAAGCTACAAGATTTGGGACTATTTCTATCTAGGCTCATCTGTTAATCATATTTATTTTCAATAGACACATTCTCTAAAAACCAAATTCCCAAGCAAAATATATCATGACATGCACCATTTTAAGTAAAACTTCAACATTTATAGCACCTCAGTTTTATCTAGGGTAAAGTTATTCCCTTTCTAAGCATTAATATTTATTTAAATCAGCCTGCAGGGAAAAAAATGCAAAGTAGATACAGTTTCTGAAGAGAGTGTATTGAGCTCTACTGAACAATTTAATTCAGCCAGCATTCACTGAGCAGAGACCAAGTGCAAGGTGCAGTATTGTAAAACTGAGGAAATAAGAAATGCATGAGATAGAAAATAAAGACAAATACCCAAGTGCCTAAAATATATAGTGGTGAGTTGGGCATTAAGCTCAGGTTTAGAGCAGTTACCTAGCATATTCAAGGCCCTGGTTTGCTCCCCAGAACTGCAAAAAGAATATATAAAATATAACATGTGCAGCTGGATATAAGTGCAATGCAAAGGTAGTTTTATATGATTTCCAAAGGGGAAAAAATTGAGCATAAAGAATATGTATGCCATTAGTACCTTAATTTAAAAGTCAATTAATATGTATCTTTTCATTTATTTATTGGCTGAATTTCTGCTGTGTGCCAGGCACTGTTCTGGTTGCTGGGGATAAAGAAGGGAACAAGACAACATTCCTGCTTTCCTGAGATAGCTGCATTGCCTATGATTTAAATGAGCAGGAAGAGTCAAGCCTGGAGCAAGCCTGAATCCCAGGACTGTGGGCGGCCGAGGCAGGAGAATCACAACTTCAAGTCCAGCTTGTGCAACTTCACCAGACTCTGTCTCCAAATAAAAAATTAAAAAGGGGTGGGGAGCTGGGATGTAGCGCAACAGGAAAGCCAAGCCCTGGGTTCAGTCCCCAGTACTGCAAAAACAAAACAAAACAAAACATCCTGTCAGAAATGGATAGCGTATGAACAGTGGAAATAGCACAAAAAGAAATGAAATCACTGTGGGCGATAGGATTGCACAAGACCACAGCAGGAATGTGTGGGAATGTAGAAATAACGAGGAACCTATTTGGCTGGAGTGTAAGGTAAATACAGGAATTAATGGAACATGGATAAGGAAGTCAGAGAAACCAAAGCTGCAGTGTGAGATCAGCAAGGGGTTTTTGCTGACAGCTTTGCAGGGGAGGAATAGTACGGCAGAATGATCCTTAGTGAACATTAAAAGTGAAGGATAAATTAGGTGGCGCCAGAGGTTGGATGATGCCAGTTAAGAGATCATTTTCATGTTCCCAGGGAAAGCTAATAATAGGTTTTGAAAATATGGTCATTTGAAGCCTTTAAAATATATTTACTTTTGCCTGAGACATAGTATTCTATTTGAAATCTATAAACAGAATCCTCAAGGAGAAACAGCACTGTCGTCCTCCCTGTTCTCCCCACTGCCCCAAAGGAGTGAGGATAATTTAAAAACAGCCCCGATTTTACCCTGGCGTGAGCGTTAGCAATGGCCCACTTCTCATCTGAGAAAGAGACTATTGATGCATTAAGCATATTAAAAATTCAAATAAAGAGAATTACGGATTTGTTCAATAAAAAGAAGTGAGAAATATCAAATGTGATAGATCAAATGATAATTAGATACACTAACAATCATTCTAAAAACTAAATCCTGGGCTAATGGAAGTGATTCTTGAAATTAGTTTGAATAAGCGTCTGTGTGCGTGTGAAAATAAAATGAACTATCAGTGCCTTGTGTGAGGAGGAACAGCCTCTGAAGACAAAGACAGTGAAGTAAGAAAGATACAATTCATGCAGCGCATCACTCAGCTTTTTAATGTATAAATTAGTGGGGTTTCGCTCTATTCACAAGATTGTGCAACCATTGCAACTGTCTAATTCCAGAACATTTTTTCCATTCCAGAAAGAAACCCTGTGCTCGTTACTAGTTCCTCCCCGTCCCTTCTCCCTCCAGGTTCTGGCCAGCACCAATCTGCTTTCTGGCTGGCACTGATTTGCCAATATTGGAGATTTCCTACAAGAGCAGTGGAAGACCCTCTGCGCCTCTGTGCCTGGCTTTCACTTAGCATAATATTTCCAGTGGTTATCTGTGTTAAAACATGTATCCAATATTCATTCCTCTTCATATCTGAACAACATTCCATTTTAAGGATATGCCACATTTTGTGTGTATATTTATTAGTTGATGGGCACTTGAAGTGTTTCCATTTATAGCGAATATAAATACGGCTGCTATGAACATTTGTGTAGAGGTTTTTCTTTGATCCTGTTTCTAGTTCTGTAGGTGTGTATGCCTGGGAGTGGAATTGGTCAGTTATTTGATAAATGTGTTTAATTATTTGATGAGTTACCAGGGCTTTTTCCGAAGTAGCCGTACCACTTTATATTCTCACCAAGGCACGAGGGTTCCAATTACTCCACACCCTTGTCAGCACTTGTTATTCTCTGTCTGGTTATGTGTATTTTGTCAGCCAATTTAGAAACACAGTAATGCTATTTCACACTTTGGACTTTTCAGGTCTTTTAACAATTATGACACAGCCGCAGGTCAGCCACAGGAAGCGTTGAAAAGGTTTCCTTCCTGTCATGTAAAATTTGGGTCACTCATGCAAAGGTAACATAGACTGTCATTATTCAAAACAAGTTTTGAATGAGAATGTTTGTATCCCATTGAATAATGAAAACGTGTCATGCACGCCAGGCTGTCAGCCTATGCAGCCGTAACCAATTTTGCTCTCCAGTATGTGTCACGAGAATGCTGCTAAGTAATAGCTATTAGATTCACGTGCTAAACTGCAGTTCTGACCTTGTTTTGTCATAGGTGGCTTCACAAAGAACCTTAGCAGCTCTCAGATTGGGTAGCTGGGTAAACACTGCTTTCAGTTAGGATCCTGCAGGAAAGTAATAAGAAAGCAATTTTTGATGTCATACAAGCGAAGAACACAGAGGGTGAGGTGTGTTTTCTTTACACAGCTGAGAATATAAAAGATAGGCATTCTTCATCTGCCAGTGCTCTGAGGAAGGAACAAAAATGGTTTAGCATTGTTTAAAGCTAATAAACTACAACCGTAAATCAGCAAATTAGCCAATGATTACCTCTGGTTAGAAATGCATGATAAAAAACAAATGAACGGTACTCATGCATTGCACTTGGTAGCTACTAAAAAATTAAAGTTCCATCTTCATAAAAAAAAACTCTTCAAGGAATGTTATGAAGGGTTGTGCCCTGGTAGCAGAACAATTGCTTCTTCAAATGAGTATGTTTGATAATAAATGCTGCCACATCAACTGTGCCTTTCAGTGCTAACTGTTGTGTAAATGATTCATACCATTGCCAGGAAGATGCACGCACTGGAATCATTTGGGAAGATGCAGTCAGTCCTGTCTTAGTAGAGTGTGTGGAGACAAGAAGAGTTTAACCATAGCGCCAGGGCCGGGTCACCAGTCATAAGTCAATAAATATTAATTAACGAGGTTGCTAATAAAATCAGAGAGGAACATGCATCTTTGTAAAGCCACATTATTCTCTGGATACTTACTTTCCCTTTCTACTTTGTGGCTTTATTTTAACTGCAATGATGAAATTTTGAAGGGCCAAATTGTTTTTGTTATAAATACAATGAAAAGGTATTTACTGAACATTTCTTACATGGAATGTGTGGTTGTAAGAAAAGAGGTAAATTTATAAATATGGAACCCACCAGCGAAGAGTTTAGATTCTAATAGACCACAGAAAACAGTGCCTAGTGTGTTCATTTCACTATCTGTTTTTGGAATATTTAAATAGCAGGCAGGGAAAGTAAGTTGGAAAAGAATGTTTAAACTGAAGTGGTTCTGTCCCTGTTACAGCTTGTTAGATGTTTGGTTTGCCTTAAAATGAATGAAACTTCCTGTGCTTTTCACTGACACCAGCAGAGCTAAAATGCCCTGAGATGATAGAATGGCCGGGGGGGTGGGGGGGGACAAGAGATTGTCACTTTTTGGAAGAACCTGTCCAAAGAATTTAGAGTGGCTTTAACTATTATCTATGTTATATTAATTAGAAAATTGCTATTGTTTCATGGTGCTAAGCTACCGGTTGAATTTTGGAATAAATGAACTACAATGTTGCAAGCAAAGCCATATTTATACTACCTGCCTTCTAAATGTCAAAAGTCCTATTTTTAATGATATGAAAAGATCCTTTGCTAGTTTTACATAGAAAAAGTTACATAAATGTAAGTAATTTTAATATCTTTTTATAATGTAAATCTTGGTACTTTTTGTTCAAGTTTCTATCCATTTGAACTGAAAATTATGTAAAACTCTTGAAAATTTTTAGAACATGACCCTTTTATACATGCAGAATATTAATATTGAAGATGAATACTATTTTATAAAGGTAATAAAAACTAAAAATTTCACTGAAAACATTTCACTGAATTATTAATACCCCAAAATGAATATTTTCATCCTAAGATAAATATTCACTCCAGTGGGGGGACTGAAACACTGGAAGCCGTCAGTCGTGAACTTCTGCACATTCTATTTTCTTCTCCATGTTTCTTTCTCATCCACCCTTACCTCCTTCCTTCAATATCCCTGTAATACTCATTCTCTCTTAAGTTGCATTTCTGCTTCATTGCTTCCAAGGCTTCTTTCAACCCATGGCTATTGGGCTTGGGATATAGCTCAGTGGCACAGCGCCTGCCTGGCAAGCACAAAGTCTTGAGTTTGATTCCTGGTTCCAAAAAGAAAAAAGAGACAAGAAATGATTTCAATCCATGGCTATCAAAATACTGGATGCTTTTTCTTTCACTCATTTGTAATATCTCATTAACATATCAGTCTTCCTACATTCTTTTCACTGTTCACCTTTTCTCTAACTTTTCCTATCCTAAAAATCATTTTTATTTCACTATTATAGGAAAACCAAAAATGCAAAAGCATAAATGATGGCTGAGAAAGTTTATTAACTCGTTCGGTGTCAGATAAAGAAGGCTGGGTTTAACCTTAACGCACAATGGGAACTTATACTTGACTACTGAACACTTTGGCCTACTTTGGTAACAGAGTTGGTTTCTGCACGCTCGTCTACCTAGCCGTGTCTCATCATTTATGCCCTCTCCAGACTGTCATTTACCGGTTTGCTCACAGCCATACCTAGACTCGGTGCGATAAAAACAGGCACAGAGTGGACGGGATAATAGAGAAATGACACACATGGTTAAAAACAAGTGTATAACTACAAATTACACTATAATTTCTATGTAAGAAAAGTAGGTATTGCCAAGAGGTAATATAAAATGATGAACTATTTTAGATCGAGGTCTTTGAGACTTCTTGAAGAGGAAGAAGTATTTCGGTATATATTTCCCCCATCTCTTTAAGCTGAGATCTGGAGCATGTGAAAAATTGCCCAGCTATGCTAGGAGGAACAGCATTCCAGCTGAAGGAAAGGCGTCTGCAAAATCACTGAGGTGGGGAAAGTGTTGGGCCACTGAAAGAAAGCTAGAGTCACCAGCGCATGGCAATCCAGGGCATGTGGTGAAAACTGGCTCTAGACAGGTAGGCAGGGATTCAGCATCTTTCAGTTCATATAAATTTTCAGCCTCATACAACTAGACTAATCTGTTGTATATATGTGTGTATCTGTGTGTATTGTCTTGAATTTCTATCTAATTGGTGTAACACGAAGTATAGCCATAGTGTTATTACTTTCAGCCAATTGAAACTTCATCCTTCCTAAATAATTGAAGAGAGGTCATAGACATCCATTTTATTTCTCTAGTTAGTTATAGCACTGGTGTCTGAATACAAATTAGATTCATCTGTTGCAGATAACACAAGGCAGCTAAAGGATTTTTCATGCTGCAGGCACATTTTTCTTATTTATTGGAAGCATTAAAAATGTGTCCCACCTAATTTTCTCTGAGTAGATAGATAATAAAACATGAAAAATGTCATAAAGTTAAAAAAAAAAAAGGTAGCCTGCTTGATCTTCCTGTCGCTTTGCCAGGTTTTCAGATCCATGTGATGGATGGTACGTATATTTTTCAAACGGAAAAAGAAATATGTAACACATCTTGTAGAGAGTCTGTCTGTGAGCAACTGGGAATCCGTATAGAAACTACAAACTACGCTTTCTGCCTCAGCCAGTAGGACACAGAGAAGACCGTTCCAAAGTATTTTGAGTCATCCCTTCATAGCAAATGAAATGATGACAAAAATGAGGAAAGGGCCAGTGAGATAGCTCAGTGGCATAAGTGCCTGCCTGGCAAGCGCGAGGTCCTGAGTTCGACTCTCGGTACCCACACACACAAAAAAAGGAAATATTAGTTGATACTTTTGTTCAGTTTGAGTAATTTCTGACTCCATGTGGCAGATGATGCAGGGAAACTAGAGAAGCAGAAGGTGTTTTCACCCCTGCTGTGCTCCCCAGGTCAGGTGACCTTGTGTAGCACTTGCTCCCTTGTGAACCACAGATTTGTCACTTTGAAAAGTAAGGAGAGAGTTACTGTAGATGGCTTAATTTGCTCTAATGCTTGTCACCCTGGGGAATATCTTCATGTTTAAAAGTAATCAACAACAAATTCTCTTTATGTCCATGCAAGACTGAGAGAGTGAATGATGGGCACCTGATTTGTACACACTATTATGTAATCCAATAATACTATAGCATTTTTGTTACCACTTTAATTTTTCCTTGAAGTTTAACTTTGAATATATATTTGGTAAGAATTTGTTTGGGGGACATAAGTCAAATCTCTCAAGAGTGTGAGGAAAGCATCATGCACCATACATTATACATTCAATAAGTTGTTCCTTTCTACAGTACAATGTACCATTTGGAGCTGTTTCTTATCCGTTACCTCGGTAGATCTTAGCATCTCCAGTGCGATGACTGTGGCTGATAGTGATGTCTTCGCACAGTGGAAGAGAAAAAATAAAACATTATGATTAATGAGCTACGTCCAGGGAATCACACAGCTCACCTTATTAGTAAAAGACACCCTGGCATTGATGTACTCTTTCTAGATCTCTGCCATTGGAGGTAAAATATGGTAATAAGAAGCATCTAATGTGGGATTATTACACAGGCATGTGAAGAGAGCTTTTCAGGAACCTCTGTAACTGACATAGTGTGAAGTTGTCATCTCCATCTGCACTGGTCACAGTGTCAGCAGTGGATTCTGGCTGCATCTCTACATAATTAAAAGCTCTCAGATTCAAGCTGTGAATCTCAAGCTTTGCTCACTTTCATAGTCAAATTGGCAAACTTAAGAATCTAGGATAAGTAAAGGTGTCACTCTGGGAGAAAGAATTCCAGTTAGAGACCCTGGCCAATATACTTGGTATACCTTAGCCGTGCTCATTGTGGGCATGTGAAAGAAAGAAAGGTGGTAGAAGGAAAAGAGAGAAACAGAGAGAGGAAAGAAGGGAGAACAGAGATGAAGGCAGCAAGGGAAGGAAGGAAAGAACAAAGGGAGGGAAGGTTAAAGTTTGGCTTAAAACTGTGTCCCTAAATATTTTAAGTTTGGCCTAAAAGTTTCTCCATACATAATGAATTGCATCCTAACTTGATAATGTAGACTGTGACCTACTCTTGTCATAAGTAGCTGTGTCTCAGTCAGTCACAATCATCCGGCTGTTCAAACGTGTCCAGTGGTACAGGCTAAGCTGTAGCCAGTCTGGGTGGCTCTGCTTCCCTTTTGTTTTCTGTGGGGTACTTCCTTTTCTCTAGCTATAACTATTTCCTGCCCACATGAAGAGACGGGGAAGTCAGAATCTCTTGTCTTCCAGACTGCTACCCTATTGTAGAATCACAAATAAAGCCTAGTAAGATCCAAAAAATAGGTTTGTTGTAATTTTCTCTTTTAATAGGAAGGAGAAAACAAAGTGAGTTAAAAAATGAATTAAATAAGGAAAGTTTTAATCAACAAGTCATATATATTATTATTTAAGAAGTTGGCCACAAGAAACTTTTAAATAAATTTGTAAACCTGAGCTACAGTTATAAGCAAGCATATAATAGAATATATTTTTCTATTAAATTATCCATTTTTCAAAAGACACTTATGCATTAAGATTTCATCCAAAATGTATCTTAGGAAATGAGATCATTTTCCATGTTTTCTTTCTAATGAGAATTAAATGGTGAACTCTGCTAACAATCAAGTCTCCGCCTTGTCCCTCTGCTAAGGACTTAGGCACGGTGATATTTTTGCATTTGCTTCACGAGGAACAAACGGTAAACACAATGTAATAGGTGCCCTTAAACCAAAAGGAATTAGCTTTTGAGCATATTCTTTACTTCAATTATCATGAAGAAAATTGAACCAAAATCAGAGCCACCAAAGGTGAAAGAACCCTTCCTCTGCTGCTAATTAGGATTCCACCGCTAAGTGATTATATTTACATGTTCACTTCATTATGTAGTTTCCTCCTATCTTACATTTCAGATGCTGATTAAATATATATTTTTGTTTTTAAAAAACAGTATCTAAGAAAGTAGGGAAAAAGCCTTTTGTATTTTGGGATACCAAAAATTAGAATGTATTTTACAACTCAAAACAGTTCTCTTTATTTAATTCCTACCTAAGAGGCATGTTTTTAAGCTATTAATTTTTAGAAACAATATGCACGTAAAAGGGCAAAACAGTAATACTCCTAAGGTTAATGGAAAGTACAGAGGAAAGGAATGTTTGTACAGAAAATGAAAGTAAAATGATTTTCCTTTCAGAACAATTTACCAAGAGATATAAATCATCAGTATTTATTGGACGTTTGTCCATTTCTCTCCTATGCCCGCTCGTTTGCAGCATTCTGCCAAATTCTGGTAAGAGACACTCGCAACAGTGTCCTGTATAAAAGGTTCAAATGAAGGGAGGGGAAGAAAGGAAAAAGGAGAAAAAATGTTCTCAAATCTTAAAGAGAACGAAAGAGTTGCTCAGGGATATTATGTTCTTTCAATAGGTTTTCCTAATGAGTTTCAAAATACGCTTTGTTGGAGAGAAGCTGGTTACAAGTTCAGTATAACCACAGTGTTTTTCACACCAAAAAAATGGCTGGAACTGCACCTGCCCTTGGAAGAGATTTTCAAGCCATTAAAGCCTGTCTTGTCCAACTACTGTGAATGATGAGTGATGGGGAATGATATGCTGGGTTCATTTAATTTGTATCTGGAAGGAATGTTATAGCTCATGACCAAATGTCTTCCAGGTAAACACCTTGATGATTGATGTGATGCATAAGACAGAAGGGTTTTTGAATTGGGAATATATGATAGAAGCTGAACATATGGTATTATACAGAAAAAAAAAAAAAGAAAACTCTTCCAGGATGTGTGAATGAAATAGCATTTTCAAAGCTATTTCAAAAATATTATGTTTTTGGAGATGTTAGCAATTGCCTGGCCTAGAATTTAATCAACAGCAAGAGCTTTGAAAAGACTCCAGTATAAAGAATATAGATAATGTGAAAAATGACACTCAGGACAGAAAGAATTGCTAACAAATTGTTGTGGCTCTATGCTATCGGATCATTCACATCCATATCAATAATAGTCCCACACACTGTAATTTCCTACATATTCTCAGGTAGCTAGCGTAAACAGCCTGTGTATTTTGTCATGTAATCATCCATTCTGGTAAGTCCATCAAAATATTAAAAAAGAGATGGTGTATCATAGAAAAGTTGTAACAAAAGTAAAGTATCATGCTGTGGCAGCTGTGTTTATATGAGGATCAGCATGAATTCTATATGTCTGATAGAAAAGATATTTATATCTTAATATTGTTATGAAAATTTAACTTTAATTACTATGTTAATAAAGATAAAAATATGGACTAAAGCTAATCTTCAAAAGCCTTCAGGAATTATATTGTTTGCTACGGGCTGAAAAGCATGTCATGATTTAGTCCCGTAGGCGCCATCAGACACCAAAGCGTTGAGAGTACCATTCCACAGGCCTTGGTTTCCAAAGGTCTCCAGCACTCAGACCACAGCTAGAGTTCAGTCGTTGCATCTTTCTCCGTCTTCACCATTCTCAAGGATCGGGTTGTCAGTCAGCCTCCTCTAATGCCTACCAAAGTGCTACTTACCTAACAGGAAAATTCAGTTTTGGATTGTAAAATTGTATTTTACAAATATGTTTTCATCTGACCCTGACAGCAACCCTTTGAGTTAAGTATGCTAACCATCTCCTTGGAGGAAAACAAGCCCAGGGCCTTCCCAGAGCAGAAACAGCAGCTGAATTCAGATGTTTTTGTGTCAAGTTGCACCCTTTACTTACTTTATCACATTGTGGACACTTGTGAAATTATTTGAAACTCTGGAAATACACACAGAAGGCAAGAGGAAAGACTTACAGACAAGAACGTACACAAAGCCATACTCCAAATAATGAATTAAATGGCCTTGTTTCTAGAAGCAATCCTGTGCCAGCTCTCCAAAATGAATGTAATTCTTAAGTATCACAAATATATGCCATGAAAAAGCCAACCCTGAAATATTTGTTCACTGTGGTATTTAGAAACAATTTAGAACATTCAGTACTTTCCTGTTTTGTTAGTTTATAAATACTGTCACTTCACTTAATGACTTATTTTCCCTAAATACACTCAGAATATCTTATACTTTACTATGGTTATGATTGCCCTTTAGGAATCGTTGTGGAAAATTATTATGTAATAGTATGTTCTTTAAATTGCTGTATATTAGCATATTTTGAATAACTATGAGATTTAAGAAGATATTTGAAAAATTATAGATAAATCTATTAATCTTGTATACATGTTACATGCACTGAGCATATTAATTTCATTCATAAAACTATAGGAAGCTGGTCATGTAGGTCAGTGGTACAGTGCTTGCATAGCGCGTATACAGACCTGATTCGACCACCAGGGCTGAAAAATAAGTAAATAAAACAGCCGAGGAAGCTCCTGATTTCTGATTGGTTCGTATTATAAAGGTTCATATATCAGTCATTTTTTAGAATTTAATTTTCTCACAAAAATAATTATATGAAAATTGATTATAGTCTCAGGATATTATTTCATTTTAAGTCATGTTAATAGTATTAAGATTAATATATAATTGATAGTAAAGGTGCATCACAAACTTTAATGCCAAGAATGACTCTTCAAGGGGCCAGGGATATAGCTCAGTGGCACAGTGCCTGCCTGGCAAAGTCATGAGTTCAATTCCCGGTACCAAAAAAAAAAAAAAAGAATGACTCCACACACAAGAGCACACACTTTTTTGCTGTCAGAATTGTGCTGTTGGCAACCGCATTAGTGGTAGATCCAGATGCATTAGGTGTAAAGTAATATCTAATGTCACTTTTTTATCATTTATGTGTTTTCAGTCTATAGCATGATATTAATAATAAATGTCCTCACTTGGTATCTTCCAATTTAAAACAACAGAAAAGATATTGCTAGATGTCTTTTAAAGTTTCAAGCTCTTTTGATATAGAAACTACTGAACGTGTCTTCCAAAGGCCTAAGGAGCCATGTATCTAACACTAGAGAGCTGATGACTTTAGCTCACTGATCCTATGACCTGTCATTGTGCTCAACACGATTTTCAGTACATTCAGGGAAAAAGTACATTTGATCCGACTATAGTTTTTCTCAAATTTTCCGATATATATTTTTTGAATCTTAACATCTCTGAAAAAGAGGTGACCTTAGAGTCATGAATTTAGTTAGAAACATTTTTTTCCTTCCTTACTGGTATACAAAATAATAGCCTATCTTATGACCACCTTAGATTTGACAAAATACAATGTTATCAAATACCAAATTATCCACGTCCCTAAAATTATTTTCATTTTATTATCATGACCTGTAATAAACATGATAGCTATTATTACTAATAAACTCAAGCACTTTTTTCAACTTCTGCTTTTCCGTTTAGGTCAAAGGTAGAATGGCAAGCTAGCTTTAACTGGGACCCTGGCCATGACGTCGGCCTTACAAATGGGAGCTCAGAGACGCAAGTGCCAAGCATACGCAGACAGACTACTGAGAAAGGGTGGAGCGCCAGGTTCTTTGTCAGTGAAAGGAGAGAGGAATGGAAATTAAATGCTCCAAAAATAAATGCTGTATGAAGGATGCAGAATCCAAAGATAAGTGGAGATCTCCACTTTCATCTCTCTCCATCACATCAGGGAAAGGTGAGGCCGGGTCGCCAAATTTTTCTATGGCTCACCAATTATTCCTTCCAATTTTCTTTCCTAGACAGTGAGCTTTATGAGGATAAATTTGGAGAAGACTTCAATAGGTATTAGAGAAGACTTCTAATAACAACTCCTGGCTTTATAGCTCTCCATATATAATTTCCAAAATACACTCAGGACCTGCTCTAAATAGGAAATGAGAACAGAAACTGACCATTCACCCTTGACTAGGGCAAGTGTGAGCTCGCATTTCTGACCGTCAGTTCCACTAACATTCTCGCATCCGCCACCTCTTGGATATTACCCGCTTCTAGAATCTAACAAGAGGGGAGGCAGGGAGTCTGACCTGACATGGCTACCCATGTTTTTTCCTTCAGGCTTAGGAGGTTAGCTATGTGCAACATGAACTTTTCCATTTTTATAATTTACTGCAGAGCAGATTCAGAATAGTAGATCTACTTGAGTAGGAATTATATGTATTTTTTTTTTTTTTTTTTTGCAGTTACTCTGAAGCATTTACGAGTGGGGATGGGGAGAGAAAAGATGAAGTCAGTTTTGAATTGGCTCCTGTCAGCATGTTGCTTTCCATTTGGGCTCATTGAGCCACAGCATCTGTCATTCTGCTCTCTAGATGAGAGTTTTCTAGGTCCCAGTCTGTGGGTCCAATTTTTGTCCTATTTGCACTGTATTAAAGATCGAGTGTTACATACAACCTGTTTTTTTGTTTTGTTTTGTTTTGTGTACCGGGAATCGAACTCAGGACCTCATAATTGCCAGACAGGCACTGTGCCACTGAGCTATATCCCCGGCCCTATAACCCCAATTTTAAATTGGTTCATGCTCTTAGCTGCCTTGAAAATGATTTCGTATGTGAGTTTATAGGAACCATTTTCTACTTGTGGCCTTACTTGTAACCATGGAACTCTTCCCCACAGTGCTTAGTAAACCTGTAAGTAAATATTTTAGTAAATCATTTATAAAATGTGTGTTATTATATATAAATGGGTAAAAATCTACAAGGCTAGATGAAAGATTATACCGCTAATCAAGGGTCTCATAAATAGACAATTTGATAAGTGCTCAGTGTAATAAATTCTCTCACAGAAACCCAGCAACGTGTGGCACAGGGTGGAGGAGCTTGCTGAAATGTGGAAACAGCTATTTCCCAGGCCCCTAAGGGAGAACACATAAAGTTCTTCAAGCTAATGCCTGAAGAATAAATACTTTTGATGACTTAATCATAAGTTATGATGGATTCTTAATGTTTTATCAGATGCTGCTTGGTTAATAATAAAATGAAAGACAATTAACAAAACCAGTGATGCAAAGTATGATGTAATCCTCTTTTCTAGTCCGAGCTTAACATTCAGGCCTTAATCTTGAAATCCCCTGCTCAGAGAAACCTTCCTTGACACCCAAATCTAAATTTGGACTTCTTTTTATATTCTCTTAAACACCTGCACCTTGCTTTTGTAGCATTTAGAAAAGTGTGATCAGATGTGCTCTGTGTGTCTGGATACTGAAGCCTCGCTAGTGATTGCACTAACGCCCTGAATCGCATTACGAGGTCAGATCCACTGATTGAGACTGCACGCGGCATGAAGCTCTACTAAGAACATTGAGGATTCGAGAAGCCTAAAGGCATGGTGAAAGGACAGAGAGACCTGGGCATCAAGGTCGTCCCCAGTGCCTGGCGGTCCCAGAGTGACCACCGACGCCTCTGGGCGAGGTCCACAGAGCTACCTGTCGGAACAGGGAACACTGAAATTATTAAACATCTCGGTTTTATACCTGCTGGGGTCAAACTGTCTCTCTCCGAATTCATATGTTGGAATCCAGTCTCCCGTGTGATGTGTGTGGAGGTATTCGAAGGTAGATTGAGATGCGATCAGGAGGGTGAGGCTTTAGCGCCCGTCTGAGAAGAGACACCAGGGAGTTTGCTGTCTCCTCCTCCTCCTCACTGTGCAAGGCCGCAGCAAGAAGATGCCTCCCGAAAGCCAGGAGGAGAGTCCCCGCCTGCATCCAACCATGCTGACCTCAGACTTACAGCTTCCAGAACTGTAAGAAAATTAATTTTTGTTGTGTAGCCCACCCAGCTTATGATAATTTTGTGTGCATTACAAGCCCATTGATTTTGGGTTTACTGACTCAGTAATGTTTCAGCAGGAACACCCTGCCTAGCACCACTGACAGGAAAACCCCTTCCTTCTTACGGGTATTACATATCCATCTGCCTGAGCAGGAAAACAAGCCGGGAACAGCCAGCACAGAGGGAGTGCAGGGACCACAGAGAGGCTGCTTCACTGCTTTCCTTGGTCCAGGATGTGACCTGGATGAGGACAGGGACTTTGTCCATGTGGATCATCGCTGTTTATCCAGTTCTTAGGGCGGCACATTTGCTAGCACAGGGCTATTGAAAGAATGAGTGAACTAATGATTAACTGCTGCGGAAAGCTATAAACGTTTGTTCTAAATAGGCTTTCCTGAAGCCCCAAGAAGTATACTTTACCTCCAGCACTCAGAAATTGAATTCATCATTGAACTGGCAGTGTCCCACATCTTCTAATGAAGTAAACAATCAGTTTAATTGTATGTAGTCTCAACTATTTTCTTGCTGAAATTATTTTCTGGTAGATTTAGGATAATTGAAGAAAAAAACAGAGGCTTTCTTTGGTGCCTTCCAGCTAGAAGTCTAGAGGCCTATTTTTCTATATCATGTTATGATGGGTTCACTTTTAATATCGCTCTGGGTCGGTGAGTCACACTAGAAACATTATGAAAGTACTCTTTCAAAAAATTCTCCAACTTTTATGTTTAGGGCTTGCGAGCAGTAGAAAATGTCTCTCTGAAGAACCATTGAGTTTTATGCAAATAAGTGCTTCAAGGGCAGACAGGAACCAGTGAATTATCCTATTATTTTGCAACTTCAACATGTGTTTTCTTTATACCCCAGAAAGGCCAAATTTATAACCAGTTAATCAATATTCCCTGTATGGACCAGATTGAAGCATTCCCTGGATGGTGCACTCACAGTGGCGATCGAGGAGTGTGCACGGGAGAGACCACTTCCACAAGGGATGGGGAGGAGGCTGAGGTGCTATCAAAAGCTTACCTCTGGGGCGAGCTGAGACGGTACAGCTCGGGAATCCGTGGAAGCAGCAGCCCCGAGAAACAGGCCTTTCTACAGGAGCTGCTTCAACAGCAAGGGTGGCCTGGGGAGAACCATCCTCCTTCCTTTCTCTTCCCGTCTCTAGTTCCTTGCCAGCATCTCTCGTTGGCCTCACCTACGAGAAAACAAGGTGGCAGAAAGCCTGGCCATACAGCCCGCCATGGGCACATCCTGGGCACAGAGCAGCCGTAGGGGGCAAGCACAAAATAAGCATCAGAAAGCTCTGTAAAACGCCGCCGTTCTGGAGGGCTGAGGTATTGGAGACCTTGGAAAACTGGAAACCTTGGAAAACTGGAAACTTTGGTAAAACCTCTTTGAACATTCATAAGCCAGAGTATTTTTTAATTTAGATTTAATTTTTTATCTGAATAAATCTAAATTTGCTTTTAAAGTAATACATGAAATGTTAACATTGTACATATTTCTGGAGTACCAAATGATGTTTAGATACATGTGTACATTTTGTACTTTCTAAATCAGGGTAAACATGTTTTTTCCTAAGTATCTTTTTTGTCAGGTTAAGAAGACCCTATCCTATTTTTTGGAAAGGAATCATTTCTGTGCTCACATCCTAATGCAGTATTGTTTCTTAAAATTTTCCTTAATGATTGTATAGTGCTTAATATGTGGAAGGCACTACTCTGAGATATTTACAGATACTGACTTAATCTATACTTAAATATCTGTATTCAGGCCGGTGAGATGGCTCAGTGGCATAAGCGCCTGCCTGGCAAGCACAAGGGCCCGAGTTCGACTCCCGGTACCCACATACGAGAAAAGGGCCGGTGATATCGCTCAGTGGCACAGGTGCCTGCTGGCAAGCACGAGGTCCTGAGTTTGACTCCTGGTACCCACATTAAAAAAAAAATATATATATATCTATATTTACATTTGATATATTTATATTAGTGTATATTTGATATATAGATATTCAAATATAAGACGTATTTAACCTATAACTAAATCTGTAATTCAATCCTTATGTGGTGGTATGAAGTAGATTCTATTCCCATAATTTCCGTTCTGCACAGGAGGACACTGGGACCCAGTGACCAACCAAGACTAGGTAGCTTCCCCTAGTTTCCCTCGGGCGTCAGTGTCTGTATCTTACATCTGCCACGTTCCACCAGTCCCACGGGGACCTGTCGCGTGACCAGTCCCAAGCACGCGTAAATCTTTAATTGTCACTCAGCCAAAAGATTACAGACAGTGATTTTTTCTCCTTAACATTTTATAACCCTCTATATTAACTTCCTTGTAGAACTTTCTAGAAGATGTATTTTGTATGAAAAAATCAAGCCAGCTACAAAGCTACTCAAGATAATTTTGGTTAAATACACAGAAGTCAGGCTGCTACTTGTCAAAATGAGGGGTGTAGAGGTACATTAGAGAGTTTAGCTGAGGAGCTACAGAGCAACGGAACTTAAGTGGGAGCCAACCCAGCAGAAATACTGTGGATTCAAAAGACTCAACATGTATTTCTCCTTATAGAAAAACTATTTTAAATTGACAATGAATTTCATTTCACAAAAAAGAAAATGTGCAGATTGTGAGAGAGAATTCTTTGATAAATTTAATTTTTAAAAACTGACATGACATTTTTTAAAGATGCCCTTTTAACATAAATGAATTCTATTTTCACAATCTGCACTATATATTTTTCTTCATGAGTTTGTCTAATGAAATCATTTGTCCCCAGATTTGAACTAAAATATAATAAATATCAAAGGGAAGATTAAATCAAATTTGTAATAAAAAGAACCACTATGAAAATTTTCCTGATGAGCATTATGAAATTATAGATTTTTAAAACATATAGAATAAATCTACCCAATTTTAATACAGGTGACTCTTTGACAGTCTGACAGTTAGCCAGTTGAATGGCATGTTTATGATTAATGTCCTACTCTCATTTTAAAAATATGTATTAAATTTGTTTTTTAGGAAGGTAGGTTTTTAGTAAGTATCTGACACCTACACACAGTACAAGCAGTATTCTCAGGTATTACCGAGTGATCTATTTCACACCCAAATTTAAGCTACATCATACTGTCATCTAACAAAAACAAATGATTTAATGTCTTAACGAAACTTTTAAAACCTTGGCAGTTCTGTAAGTGATATGGAAATTTCAAAATAAATCGATCTTTGTGAGGAATTTGAAAGTGGAATTTCTAAAGCTCATGTCTTCTAGTGCTCTGATTCTAGTACAAAGCAGAGTCCTGTGCTATCAATAGATGTCGCCTAAGCAGATTGAATGAAAATAGTAACAGGCTTTACTAAATTCAGAGCTATGTCAATGGCAAACACAAGTGCTCGATCCTCTTGAAATCCTCTTTCAACTTTTAAAGGCATGTAGCACTTGTATTATTAAAATAAGGGGAAAAAATGTCTTCTGGGAAAACTCTGAAGGTAAAACTAATTATTTTCATCTCCCTAAATTAAAAAAAATTAATAAACATTTCTATATTATGTAATTTAGTTTACAGACCTGATATTTTGAGGCACATTATTGCTGGCATTTTTTTTTTTAAATCGGGAGATGTATATACTTGTTTTAACGGTCCCTAGTTTCTCAGTTTTAATTTGCAATCTCCAGTTTTGTAGTAGCCACATATTTTTGAAAACTTAATTTGGACAACCTTTATTTCCAATACAAAGTCATCCTAAACACATAGAAGTACTCAGGAGAAAAACTGTATGTTATAATGAAGCAACAATTTATGGATACCCTCCAACAGTCAAGGGAAATAAATAATGGAAAGGCATTTTATAGCAATTATTCCACTGACTAATAGAGTCATAAAGGTAAGCTAGTTTACTCATAGCATGCATCACATTGTGAAGGAAATATCCCATGTTCACACAATGTTTGTAAGGAATACTCTGAGTTAATTTACTTGGGATACTAGACAGACATCTTTGACCGTCAGATGAGTTCTACCCAATCCGTGCATCTAGAGATTTCTTGAAATGAAAATTTCATAAAGGATAGCAAAGGTGTTGTGAAAGACTGAATCCACATATTAAAAAGAACAAAATGCACTTCAATATTTTAGCTTCGTATATAAGATTATACACACTCTGGTGAAGGGTTCCAATATAAAGTCTTCATTTCTCCTCTCTGAAGAGCTGGGAGGAAACCTTAGTAAGAGCTGAGGGTTGGTAACAATATGGTGTACGTCTCACAAATCTTGCCTTCTTATCGCTTACATGGCTCATCCAGCCTCACGGCTGTGGAATCTAGTCAGATGCACAGAATCTATTTCAATTCAAGAAACCCAGAATCTACTTCAATTCAGGAAACGCCTATGAGTATGAGTTAGAACCACCACAATATTATTTATTACATTTACACTAACCTAGACATTGCATTAGACACTGGAGATACAATAGCAGTGAAAGAAATAAGCAAAGCAAACAGAAGTGGCACTTGTTAACTGGAAAAGTACAGAGATACAAAGGCATACAACTAATTATAATGGATTGTTTCAAAGATTGTAATAGAAATAAATGGGCTAGTATGTGGACAGAGAGAAAAGATCTGTTCCCTAGGGAAGTGGGTGTGAAAGAGACAGACAGCATTTTATTGGTGTGGAAGCCACCTGGGAGGGTGCAGATAGAAGACAAAGGATAAGTATGTGCAAAGCCGTGGCAGTACCCTGGTGCACGCAGAGAACTGAACAGGAAAGCATGGATTGTGGAGCAAGAGGTGACCCAGGAGAGTTACTCTAGGCCATGTGCACTTGTAAATAAAATTATTCAGGATCTTTTAGGAAGTTAGATTTTATATTAATAGTGATGGAAAATCATTAAAGGGTTGTGAATGTTTTAGGAGTCCTGGGTTTGGTGGAGAATTAATGAAAAGAGGAGATGGAAAGGGAAATTACATTAGGAGGCTGAACTGCTAGTCAAGGTAAGAGAATATGATAATGTAATATAAGGCCAAGTCATGAGATTCAAAAGATATTTAGATAAATTTGATGGGACCGTTCTGTGCATGTGGAAAGAGAGGAGGACCGAGGCCCCAGGGTGATGCCTGCCTTTCTGACTGGTGAAACTGGGATGAGTGATAAGAGATGAAAAGGAAAATGTGGGGACAGAAAACAAACTCTGTTTTGAATAGACTTATTTTCAGGGACCTATAGGTTAGCGAAGACCAAACCCTAAGTGGTTCTGCAAAATACAGGTCTAATATGCATCAGAAAAAGTTGATTTGGGACCATGTAACTGGGATTATCCATTGAGGTGGTTACTGAACTGACTGAAAGGAATGAGGTGATTCTGGTTCTGAAAAAGTAGAGAAAAAAGAAAATAGGGAAGAACCACAAATAATGAACACATTCAAAACACGAACATTTTTGGAAATTTTGTTTCTGACTGGTAAATGAAGTTTTCTCTCAGGTGAACATCTCAGTAGGTTCAAGGCTTGGAATACTTCAGGCACCTGTGGAAATGAATTCTTACTCCTCCAGGAATCCCTTTTTTGGTCCTTTACTCTTGTTCAGTGTGGCTCTGGAGTTATATAAAGATGAAAAGACTGGTCTGATAGAATGAAAAATATCTAGCAATATGATACCCACCAATAATGAAAGCACCCTGTAGACATCTAAAACCTACCCCCCCCCAAAAAAAAATATATATATAAATTGTTTCCAAGGCTTGCAAGTAAAGAAAAAAACTACCTTGCAGCAAAATGAACTTCCTCTACCAATCACTGCAGCAAGCTACAGTGGGGTAGTGGGGTCACACCCAGGAGAGAGGGACACAGCCCACTTACCAGTACAACTTTCACCTTCGATTCAGACGGTTTATCTGGAAATGTCATCGTATCTTTTGTATGAGCTTAGTATTTTATGTCATTGATTCTTACCCATTAGCATTCAAAATTTCCAGGTAGATGAAGCCGAGTCTTCACTCCCATCATTTTGCCATGCCGTTAATGGCACCCTGCAGCTACTCAGATTCTACAGACTAGAGTAGTAAGCTCTCATTTTCTAACAAAAATATAAATCACCTTGGGAGCTCATTAAAAATATAGCTTTCTAAGCTGCAAATCTGGACTTTTTGATGTAAGAGGTCTTGCTAGGTCCTAGAGTTTAATATTATTTAAATAGCGCCCCAGTAGATTCTGACAGAATTGATCTACAAACTACATTTTAAGAATTTCTATTATGAGAAGATCAAAAACCAAATATTGTGAGATAAAGGATCCAGGTTACCAAGGGTGAACTTATATTTGCTTACTAAAGAAATATGGAAGTCTCTAATAATGCTTCATCTGAAGGAATCAAGGAAAGAATAATAGATGAAAATGTTTAAATACTGATTCAGTCAATTTAAGTAGTCATTTGTTATAAAATTTCCAATTATGAGTAAAATTATCCTTGCACAGTCACTAGGAATGAAGTCAGTCCCATCAAAGCTGATGTTAGAAACTCGAGAGGGAAGGGAAAATAGAGCTGTCTTTTTTTTTAATTTTTTATTGTGGGTACCGGGGGGTCGACCTCAGGACCTCGTGCACCAGCAGGCGCCCGTGCCGCTGAGCGATATCACCGGCCCCTTTTTCGTATGTGGGTTCCGGGAGTCAAACTCGGGCCCTCGCGCTTGCCGGGCAGGCGCTTAAGCCACTGAGCCATCTCACCGGCCAGAGCTGTCTTGTAACACTCGTTTCACCAAATTTTCAGTTCTTTACCACCATTTATTTTATTTTCAAAAAAAGTATTTTATTACAATCCATGGTCCTAGTAACTGGTTTGACTAAATGTGTTCCACATGCATAGAAGAAGCCATAAGAAATTTGCCAGCAAATGAGATCCCTTCTGCATAAATGAATTGCATAATCTCATAATATGAAAATTTTAAATTCAAGCGGTTGCACATACAAACATGATACTAGAAGGTACCTAAGGACAAAACTTATCCTTCACAGTACCTAAGGACAAAACTTATCCTTCACAAGAAGTGTTAGTTGATCTTCTTAAGTATTAATTTTCATCAATCCTAAATTATTTTTCCAGAATTAAACTGTTTCCAAAATCCAGATTAGTTAATCCAACTATGTGCTTAAAATAACCCATGTAATTTGTGTTTTATAACTTCAGGCCCTATGAAATTCACATTTTTGCCAGTAGCCCTCCTCTTCTATTTAACACCTCCATTTAACCCTCCTCAGGACAAAAAAAAAGTCTTCTAAAAGTTGTCATACTTAATCTCTAATGACCCACTCTTTTCCAGCAACAGGATTGTCCTTTTAAATACTAAGTTAGATGCTTACAAACCATCACTAACTTTGCATTTCCATTTGAAAAAAAACAAACCAAAAGCCACATGCTCTTTCCGCAGCGAGCCCAGTCAGTCTGCCCCACGTCTGTAGTGGTCCAGTGACTCTGGCTGCCCAGGCACGGAGAGCGGGTTCCAGAGGCGGACTGCCACGCTTGCTTCCGGCATCCTCTCTTTCTTGCTTGGGTGAGTTAAGGAACCTCCCTGTGCCTCACTGAACCTAAATGATAAAGCGTCAAGTACTTTAACCGAGGTGCTCCGCAGTGCTTTCTTTTGTTGCAGAATACGCATCTGTTCATTGTTCAGAACGTTGGCTCCTGCTGTTTCCTTACCCCGACTGCTCATCCCAGATGCAGTTTGACCACGTCAATACTTGGTTTCAGTGGGAACTCAGCTATTCAGGGAAACTCCCTACTCCACCCACATATTTTCGTCCTCTCTGTTACAAGAGTTGTACCATTCCTTTTTTTTTTTTTTTTTTTTTTTAATTTTAAAGAGAACAAAAAACAAAAATCATAAAAGAACAAATTTTCAAAACAACATAATAGGAGGGTAACAATG
The DNA here is from genome assembly GCA_028451465.1 of Erethizon dorsatum. NCBI lineage: Eukaryota > Metazoa > Chordata > Mammalia > Rodentia > Erethizontidae > Erethizon > Erethizon dorsatum. The sequence continues at coordinate 55,797,336 of CM051830.1, read as the reverse complement.
ATTAATGTATTACGTATTGTTATCTTTAAGTTAGTTATTCAGGATACCAGATATTAGCACTCATTTGTCCAAACATTATTGGCACAAACCTTACTCTTCAATGAACTAAGTAAAATTAGTAGTGTATCTATCTTAACCATCTTATATATAAATACAATTTTTTTTTCCTTTCCCTTCTTTCTTTTCCCTATTCCCCCATCCCAGTCTATCTTTCCCTTTGACCAGTTTCTTTTTGATTCACCATGTCTATTGTACATTTTGGATCTTATTTACTCTTTCAGTTTCTCATACTAGAGAGACAATACGATGCTTACACATGTGCATCTGGTTTATTTCACTTAGGAGTATTTTCTCGAGTTGCATCCATTTACCTATAAAAGTCTCCAGTTTATCCTTCTTTATGGGTGCATAGTACTCCATTGTATAAAAATACCATATCTTTTTTATCCATTCCTCAGTTGATGAGCATTTGGGTTGTTTCCAAGATCTGACTATTACAAATTGTGCTGCTATAAACACGGGTGCGCATATATTGCTGTGGTACAATGTTTTTAATTCTTCTGGGAAGACACCCAGAAGGGAAATACCTGGGTCAAATGGAACCTCCAACCCTAATTTTTTGAGGAATCTCCACACTGATTTCCACAGTGGCTGTACCAGTCGGCACTCCCACCAACAGTGGAGAAGGGTTCCTTTTTCCACACAGCCCCTCCAGTATTTCTTATTAGTTGATTTCTTGATAATAGCCATTCTTTCTGGGGTGAGATGGTATCTCAGTGTTTTTTAATTTGCATCTCTCGAATGACTAGTGATGTTGCACATTTTTTTGTATATTTATTTGCCATTTGTATTTCTTCATCTGAGAAATGTGTATTCATCTCAGATGCCCATTTTTGAAGTGGGTCTTTAAATTTGGGAGGTCTGATTTTTTTGAGTTCTTTATATGTTCTCAATAGTAATCCTTTGTCTGAGAAATAGCTGGCAAACATTTTTTCCCGTTTTGTGGGTTGTCTCTTCACTCTGTTAGTGGTTTCTCTTGCTGTGCAAAAGCTTTTTAATAAGATGAGATTCCAGTTGTTGATTCTTTGTGATAGTTCCTGTGTGGTTGAGGTTTTATTCATAAAGTCTTTGCCTACACCAATGTCTTCAAGGGTTTTACCTATCCTACCTTCTAGCAGATTTAATGTTTCTGTTTTAATATTTAGATCTCTGATCCATTTTGAACTTAGTTTAGTGCATGGTGAAAGATAGGGGTCTAGTTTTAATCTTCGGCATGTGTAGAGCCAGTTTATCCAGCATCATTTATTAAAGAGGCTATCTTTCTTCCAGTGAATGTGTTTGGCACCTTTGTCAAAGATAAGGTGGCTTAGTATGTCCGGGGTTGTTTCAGCATCTTCTAATCTGTTCCATTGATCTTCAGGTCTGTTTTTTTTTGCTAGTACCACACTGTTTTTATCACAGTAGCTTTATAGTATAATTTCAAGTCAGGGATTGTGATGCCCCCTGCCTTGCCTTTGTTGTCCAGAATTGCCTTTGCTATTCTAGGTCTCTTCTGATTCCAAATGAATTTTAGGATTGTTTTCTCTAATTCTGTGAGATATGCTGTTGGAATTTTGATTGGAATTGCATTAAATCTGTATAACAATTTTGGAAGTATGGCCATTTTCACTATATTGGTTCTTCCTATCCAGGAGCAAGGGATATCTTTCCATTTTCTGATATCCTCTTCAATCTTCTTTTTCAGAGTACTATAGTTTTCAGTGTAGAGGTCTTTTACCTCCTTTGTGAGGTTGATTCCTAGGTATTTCATTTTTTTGGATGTTATTGTGAAAGGTATTGTTTCCCTAATTTCTCTTTCAGTAAGTTTGTTATTTGTGTACAGAAAGGCTATTGATTTTTGAGTATTGACTTTGTATCCAGCTACACTACTGAATTTGCTTATTAAATCTAGCAGTTTTTTAGTGGAGTTTTTGGAGTCTTCTGTGTAGAGTATCATGTCATCTGCAAATAATGATAAATTAACTTCTTCCTTTCCGGTCATTATTCCTTTTATTTCTTTCTCTTGTCTAATTGCTCCAGCTAAAGTTTCCAGAACTATATTGAATAAGAGTGGGGACAGTGGACATCCTTGTCTTGTGTCTGATTTTAGAGCAAAGGCTTTCAGTTTTTGTCCATTTAGTATAATATTGGCTGTTGGTTTGTTATAGATAGCTTTTACCAGATTGAGATAAAGACCATCTATTCCAATTTCCTGTAGGGTTTTTATCATGAAAAGGTGCTGGACTTTGTCAAAAGCTTTTTCTGTATCTATTGAGATGATCCTGTGATTTTTGTCTTTGATTCTGTTAATATGGTATATTACATTTATTGATTTATGTATGTTGAACCATGCCTGCATCCCTGGGATGAATTCAACTTGGTCATGGTGTATATAATCTTGATGATTTGCTGGATTCTGTTTGCCAGTATCTTATTGAGGATTTTTGCATCTATGTTCATTAGGGAGATTGGCCTGTAGTTCTTTTTCTTAGTTGGGTCCTTCTCTGGTTTTGGTATCAGGGTAATGCTTGCTTCCAGGAATGAATTTGGGAGTATTGCTTCCCTTTCAATTTCATTAAAACGTTTGAGAAGTAGTGGTTTTAGGTCTTCTCTAAATTTGTTGTAGGATTCGGCAGTGAATCCATCAGGGCCTGGGCTTTTCTTTGTTGGGATGTTTTTAATTACATCTTTGATTTCATTGGTTGATACTGGTTTATTTAGGATTTTTAAATCTTGATTCAGCTTTGGTAATTCATACATGTCTAGGAATCTCTCCATTTCTTCTGCATTTTCCATCTTAGTAGAATATAAATTTTCAAAATAGGTATAGATGATCTTCTGGATTTCTGCAGGGTCCATCGTGATATCACCCTTTTCATTTTCAATTGCATGGATTTGAGTCTTTTCTTTTTTTAAGGTTGGATAAGGGTTTGTCAATCTTATTTATTCTTTCAAAGAACCAACTCTTTGCTTCATTGATTCCTTGTATTGTTTTTTTTAGTCTCCAATACATTAATTTCTGCTCTGATCTTTATAATTTCCTCCCTTGTACGGGCTTTTGGCTTAACCTGCTCTTCTTTTTCTAGAAGTTCAAGGTTCGCCATTGTTTATTTCTGCTTGCTCTATTTTCCTGATATAGGTATTTAATGCTATAAATTTCCCTCTTAGGACCACTTTCATTGTATCCCATAAGTTCCGGTATGTTGTACTGTCATTATCATTCAGTTGTAGAAATTGTCTAATTTCTTCTTTAATTTCACCTGTGACCCATTGGTTGTTCAGGAGGGTGCTGTTTAATTTCCATGTGTTTAGGGAGTTTTCGTGATTTATTTTGCCATTGATTTCCAATTTCATTGTACTATCATCTGATAATATGCATGGGATAATTTCAATTCCTTTGCATTTACTTAAGCATGTTTTATGAGCTAGTATGTGGTCTATTTTGGAGAACTTCCTGTGTGCAGCAGAGAAGATTGTGTATTCTGATGTTGTGGGGTGGAACACTCTGTAGACATCTACTAAGTCCATTTGTTCAAAAGTTTGGTTCAGTTCTACTATTTCATTATTGATTTTTTGTCTAGTTGATCTGTTTTTTTGTGACAGTGGAGTATTGAGATCCCGCAATATAATTGTATTAGTGCTTATTTGATTTTTCATGTCCTTTAATACATGGACAGTTTTATATAGCTGGGTGCACTGGTATTTGATATATATATATTTATGATCATTCTCTCTTCCTCTTGGATTGTTCCCTTTACAAGGATGTAATGACCGTCTTCATCTCTCTGAGTCATTCTTGCCTTGAAATTCACTTTGTCTGCAAAAAGAATAGCTACCCCTGCTTTTTTCTGGGTTCTTGTTGAATGGAGTATTATTTTCCATCCTTTGACTTTCAGTCTATGAATTTCTTTCTGAATTAAATGTGTTTCTTGTACACAGCATATTGTTGGATCTTGCTTCTTGATCCATTTTGCCAGTCTGTGCCTTTTGACTGGTGAATTGAGACCATTAACATTGATGGTTAAAACTTATATGTATTGACTTATACTCGTCATGATATTTTCCTGTGGTTGGTTTCCACTCTTTGTTTTTCCCCTCTCCCTCTATTTAATTATCTGCCCTGCCTGGTGGATTCCTTCTGTTCGGTTCCTGGAGTTGTAGTCCTTGTTATCTCTTTCTAAAATGTCCTTCAGAACATTTTGGACTGCTGGTTTGGTGGTCATAACTTTTCTCAGATATTCTTTGTCACGGAAGTATTTTATTTCTCCATCAATTTTATTTCTCCATCAGTTTTGCAGGGTACATCCATCTGGGTTGAAAGTTATTTTCCTTTAGAGCTTGAAATAAGTCATTCCAAGCTCTTCTTGACTTGAGGGTTTGTGCTGAAAAGTCAGCTGTGATTCTGATGGGTTTTCCTTTATAGGTGATTTGTCTCTTCTCCCTAACAGCTTTTAAGATTCTGCCCTTCTGTTGAATTTCTCGGATCTTAACTATGATATGTGTGGCTGAAGTTTCTTTTTTTTAATCATGTCTAGTTGGAGTTCTATAAGCCTCATTTATATGAAGATCAAATTATTTTTCTCTTCCAGTGAAATTCTTCATGATAATGTCTGTGAACAAGGTCCTAATGTCATTTATGCTATCTCCTGCTTTTTCATTTATTCCAATTATTCTTAAGTTATTTATCTTTGAGTCATCTAGCAGCTGCTGCATTGATTTTTCATGGTCCCTTGCTATTTTTAAGAATTATTTCTTTTCATGATCACTAATTGCAAGCCTGTCTTCTATATCTGAGATCCTGTCCTCACATTGGCTTAATCTGCTACAAATACTTTCAATGGAATTTTTGTTCTCCTGGATATCTGCTTGAATCTGCCTTATGGATTCCATTTCTTTCCTATGCTGAGCATTCATGGTTTCTATAATTTTCTTAAGCTCATCTATTTTTTTGTCTGTATCAGCTATAGTGTCCTTAAGCATGGTCTTCATTGTGGACATTATCTCTGCAGTTATCTGTGAAATTGTTTCTGATTTAATTTTTTCCAGAGCCTCATTCATTTGCTTTGTTGTTACCACTTCAGATAGGCCAGGTGGGTGCCTTTCGGATTGTCCCACCTCATTGCCCCGTAGGTTTGCCTTTGGTGAATTGGATGTGTGGGGTTGCATCTTGTTTAAGTGTGGTCTCATTTTCTTTTCTTTCTTTAGTTTAATTCCTGGGGTGATGTTTGTAAATTACCTCTGGTAAGTTACTTTATTGCTAGTGTTCAAGATCCTTAGGAGATGACTACTTCTCTGCAGTATCTTCCACGTGAAGCTTGTTTTTGGGTTTTGAGCTTGCTGCCAGATCCTACCTCTTCAATTTGTTGGATATGTGAAGTTACTACCTGTTTGGCCCAGTCCTTGGTTCTTTGGTACTGTGCCACTGTATTTTCTGTGACCCTTAGTCAATCTCAATCATGAAATATCAGGAAGGGAAGCTGTTTAGAACAATTATTTCACATTTGGCTATCATGGTACCTAGAGCATCAAACACAGCCTAGAAAATGACAGACTGAGCTAACCAGTTATTTGCCACTTTTAACCGTATAAAGTAGAGTTGCGGTTATATAACAAAATCTAAAACACACCAACAAAATTATATGCAGTATACAAGTCCTTAATATGTCAATTTTGCCCTCAGGAGTTTAAATTTAAAATGAGTTAAGGAGGAAATAGAGTATTGTGAGAAGAGGAAGGAATTAGATGTAAGGTTGGAGGCCCAAGAGGGATCCCACTAACACTGGGAAACTGGTGCAGAGGACTGGTGGGAAAAAGAGAAGGAAGGGATAAAAGGAAGAACAGATCACAACCACAATCACAAAGAGGTTAGAGGCGCCGTTTACACTCATATAAAAACCAGAGAGAATAATGAAGGAAAGAGCAAATAGACAAACAGAAACAAAAACTAAGACAAAAACAACAAAACAAAACAAAAATAAAACCCCACAAAAAATAAAAATAAAAAAAAGAATCAGTTCCAGGTGTGGACTCTGCTGTAGGCAGGCACTGTGTGGTGACAGAGCCCTGTTCCGCGCAGGTCTGTCCCAGCGAGCCAGGAGGCTCTTCGGCGGGGCAGTGGGCAGAAGCGCGTACTCTCAGGCGGAGACCAGTCTCGTTCGCCCGCCGCCGTCAGCGCACTTTCCGCGGGCCTGAGAGGCGCAGCGCTGCACTGAGTCCCGAGCGCTGTGTTTTCCCGCCGCGCTGATTTTCGCCGCACCCCCCACAATGGCCCCCCGGCCAGTCGCTCTCTGGCGCGGGACAGCTGTGGCTGAGAGACACTCACCGCCGGCCAGCGCAGTCCTCCGCCGCTCCCCTGCCCTGCCACTGACTCGCGATCCTCTGCGGGGGCTCCCCGGGGCGCCGGCTATCACCGCGTGTCCGCAGATTTCAGCTTCTGTCGCGCCGCGGTCTCCTCCTTCTTCGTCGTTGAAAGTGCCCTTCACTGGCCACCATTCCTTTATTTTCCGATATTTCTTCACCTACAGACTAGCAAAAGCGGAAACTGCTTTCCCTGACTAGGATGACAATATCTCTATTCAGGAATCGAATTTACTGTGTGCGTGGTCTTATTTATGAAGAACAAGAATGTATGTAAATCTAATTTAATATCAGAAAGAACAGTTACCTCAGGTACTAATCAATAAAATAAGAAACAATATTAAAGACACAATGTGGGTGTTGTTTATAAGTAAATCTGTGTCCAGCATAAAACATGAACCAAGAAGATCCACATCAACTCCAGAATTTTGGAAACCTCTCAAGATGGAGAGGAGGGAAAGAAAATTACACTAGGGACAAAGTGGGCTCTTGTTTCCTTAAGCTATATTACATTCGAAGAAATATTTGGAAGAAAATAAACTGATATGAAAAAGCTTTGATTGAAATTATTCATTAAAACTGAATAAAAAATCTGCATTCACTTCCCTAAGATTATTTGGAGGAATAAAATAATTTGATATTTTACAGACTAAATACTTCCAAAATTCTAATTGCTATAATACATTATTACAACTAAAGTAAATATATTTAAATGAAAGAGATTGGGGGAAAAAAGAGAAATGTAGAGCAAGGACTAAATATAGGTACTAAATTTACTTAAAGATATAGATTTTCCCAAAAATTTTGGTGTTCAATAAAATAATTCATAGTAACATACATAATCTTTGAGCTGATAATCAGACTACTGTGACATTATCCTAGGGGAAAATTAACCTAAATTAACAAGAAAAATTGTTAGAGGGAGATGATACTTGGTGATATGATATTTTATGCCTATTCTGCTCCCTTTTTGGATCTGGAAATCCATTTTTATTATCTTTCTAAACTTCTCATGTTCTAGAGGAATGGCTTAGTATCACCAAATCCATAAGAGAGGTCTGTAATAAAATGTGAATTTAACAGTTTACTAAAGGAGGCACACATTTCCAGTGACCTCCTTGTCCTTTTCCAGTGTCAAAATTGCCTGGTGAACATGGTGAATTGTCTGACGTACATTTCACCTAGACCCAGATAAAACCACGTGAATTTATGTGAGCCTAAATCTGATCCTTTTATACTGAGACCAGGGTCTTCTAGGATCCCACTTCTTCTCTGCAGCCAAGATAGTGTCAGGTCACCATTCCCAAACTCTTACACTGGAGATTTTACTTCTATTTTTGACCATTCTAATTTTTAACACCTGAGTCTATTTTACCAACTTTTAAATGTCCCTAACAACCCTTTTCTTTCACCCTTCCACTGGGCCAGTCCTTATATTGTCTCCTGTCCTTTTCTCCTACTTCAAGTTTTTTTCTGCTGAATATTCAGATTTTAACCACCAAAAGATCTTTTTTAAAAGCAGGCAGCAATATGACCTTTCTGAATTTGAACTGATGTGAAGAAATGTGAAGTTGCATCTTATTTATCACAGTAGATAATATTTTGGCAAGATGAATATGAAGTAGTAAATGAAATTCGTATTGTAAATTGTGTGACACTTGCAGGAATATTTCTCTGTGATCCAAGCCTGTGAGTTTTGAGATGGGGTGGCAACAGTGTGCCAAAAATTTAATGCCATTAGTCAGTGGAAGTTGTCAATCAGAACTTCCAACCTCCATTGACAGCCTTGGACACATCAACACCCTAATTACAGAAACCCTGGCACTAACCAGTGTTTTAACACTTGATTTATTTCCTGTTCAATTTGTTCAGTAGAGCCAGAGTTAATTGGTTTTTTAAATGAGTGTTAAAAATATAAAGATCTAGCTTCATTAGGCAGAGGCTATCCTGATTATGCACCGATGACTTGTAAGTCTATGTAAAGGTTACTTGGGTGCAACTAATAAATATCCAAGACAGAGAGGGTATTTGTGAACTAAAAATCTCCTTGAAAACAAATATATGTAAAAGACTATCTAAAAACATTACACTTTATTTTTCAAATCTAATGTATTTTTTGCAGGAAAAGATATTTAGTTTTTTTCTATAAATAAATAGTCTAATATACCAGTGGATATACAGTACGCTATGAATTTTTTAACACAATGCTTAGCATTTCTATACCTGCCATACTGCTGTGGTATGGTAATATATTAATGTGATATTTTGACTCTATAAGTGACAAATGGGAGACCAAAAAATGAAGGGTAATATACAATGGAATAGTTCTAGGTTTTTACATGGACACAAGAAAATCATACAGTAATGTGTCATATCCTATCATTTTCCAAAATAAATGCACTTTATTTATTTAACTTGAATACTACCATCAGTAATGTTATTTTTCATTACTATCTAACGTAATGCTCAATAAATATCATTACCACTTAGCAGTAGCTTCATCATTCAAGGGGCAGCATTTACAGTCTTTGTAGAAAAATCAGGTTGTATTTGGGGAAATTTTTCAGGAAATCTGTACGTAATTCATAGTATAGATTTTATACCTCTGTGCCTCTACTTAATGTTTCAGCAATTATTACCACATTCCTTATTTCTGGAGGCCATAGCAAAAATATCAGGTAAATCTTCTTAAAAAGAAACACCAAAATTGAAATCTACTAACTTCTAGCTACTGTAAAAAGAATATGGTATAAAATAGAACAACTCTCATAGATTTAATAGGAATATTTTGCACACACAAATATTAGCATTAAAAAATTCACCTGGGAGGGTGCTAAATGTCACCTTAAATGAATATGGTGAGTTAATTTAGTTTCATTACATAATATCATGACATTCTACATTTTAACAGATTTACTCTTGAAAAATAAACTAGCCTCTCTTTGGGAAATTGGATTTTAAAAATAGATAACACGGTCGTATTAATTTCCTAGGACTGTGGTAACAGTGCGACAAACTAGGTGGTTTAAAACAACAGAAATTAATATTCTCCGCGTTCTGGAGGCTGTCATTCTGAAACCAGCAGGTCAGCCGGGAGTGTAGGCTGATAGTCTGGGTAGATTCCATCCTCGTCTCCATACTTCCGCTGGCGGTCATCAGTCCTTGGCATCTGTAGCTTGCAGCAACGTGACTCCAATGTCTTCCTCTGTCAGCAGATGTATTCTGTGTGTAGGTCTCTATCTTCCTCCGGGTGCCTTTCCTCTAAAAAGGGTACCACCAACCATTTTCAGTTAGGGTCAACCCTAAGGATTTCGTGTTAACTTTATGTCAAAGACCTTATTTCCAGATAAGGTCACATTCACGAGGCTTTCAGAGGTGAGTGTTAAAACATATCTTTTGGGGTGGTGGGGCACAATGCAACCCATAACAACTATTTTGTGGAAGCATTTTATACATCATAAGCATTATACTGTAATTATTTAATTCATATTTAGTTATTGTTTGACAAATTATTAGTAGTCTGAGAAATTCATTATTTTTTCTGAAACCAATGTGCTTTTGGATTTAGTGGAATGATGTTTGTCCCATGGAGGACTGTTTGATAATCATGATATTAAAAAAGCCTTTAATCGTATGACTTATGTTAGGCATCCAGGGACAAATTATATGACGCCTACGACATATTTTGTTATACCAGTGACAAATATGTGACGCCTGGGTCAAGGAGGAAGAAAATACCCAAGATGAAAACTGAATCTAGGACTCATTGATTTGTCGGAGTAAATTAATTCAGCATTTTTTATTAAAAGCAAGAGCAAAGCATTGTTTCCTCTATAATTGCTTCCTGGATGGAAATGTTCACAGAGACCTGTCTTTACCCCTAATCATACCTAGGTCATGGAATTGAACACTCTGGAGACCACTTTCTTCCCCTCCTGCTTGTTGCCACTGACTATGGGTAACCCTAGCCAACTTCTTACAAAGGCAGAGTAAGTCATTATGTCACAAAAAAGTAACAATAGACCACCAAAAACCCATTACTTTTGCCCAAACCATGAACTAAAGTATATACCTAGTAATTATGGGCAGGTAATGATATTTAGAGAGAAAAAACATTATTTTTATTGCGTTATATATGCCCATTGTATCAGTCAGTGCTTAATTAACAGATTTAATGCAAGATATACAAATATATAAGAATTTGCAAAAAATTGGCTTACAGTGGTCGCCCACAGAGTGAGGTGTAGAAGAGTGTAAAAGGTCTGTGCACTGGAGATTGGAAGGATCCAGTCGAAGGTTTGGAGCCCACTGTACTGTCCCATGTGAGTCCACAACAGGAGGCCAAAGGCTCTGCACCAGAAGGCTGAAGGGTCGATGTTGGAGGGTGAAGAGTCTGCGCTGGAAGCCAGAAGACATTCCAAGCGAGAGCAAAGACTGGAGCTCCTGCGAAGGATCAGAAGCTGTCCTTCCTTCTTCACTTCCCTTTTACAGCATTCTGTCAGTACTCCTCCCTAGGGTGGCTCTTCCACACCCAGAACTATTCTGAGCCAATTTAGTTGGGCATTAATCATCACACCCACACAGGCCAAACTCACTTGAAACTGGACAATTCCATACTATCCTAAATTTTAGGTAAAGCAAAGCCATGTTAACATACATAATTTTGAATATTGGTAATTAGTTCATGGACTGAATTGTGTTGATTCATTGTAATTTCAGTCATAGTGCACCGTTACATTATGCTAAAACAGAGAATAACAGCAGCTCAAAGTTCTGATTTTTGTTGAATGAGCAAATATCTGTTCTACCCCAAAGAATGCACTTGACATTTTCTCCCCACAGGATTCAAGTAATCACAGAATCACATTGGAATGGGACTTGAAAGTTAGCTAATGTAAATTTTTAGCCAGAGTGCCATAAGCTTAGCTAATTCATTGCTTTCTTTCATGAATTTGGTTGAAGTTCAAAGAGACTCAACCCAGGACTAAACTCAGTGACATGGAGGTGTGAGTGGAGGAAGGTGGTCTATTAGATTCTGGACAATGGTTGAAGGTGACAAAAAAGCAGGAAGCAATATGGGAGGTAAAGTGCCCAGTGCCTACTTCTGTGCCCTGAAAGGGCACTAAGAAGGAAAAATGTACACTTGTTATAATTATATACTATCTAATTCATTCTAGAGCATCAGTTAATGTCATTTAACTCATGGGAACATAGACACAAAAATCGTATACTTGACACTGGCAAACACAATGCAGCAAATCATCAAAAAGATAATATGTCACAACCAAGTGGCTCCTTCTTGGAGATGTAAGGACTGTTCAACATATGCACATACATAAAACCTGTACATGCGTATATGACATAAACAGAACAAGGACAAAAGTCATATGATTATTTCAATGGATGCAGAAAAAGCCTTTGACAAAATCCATTTATCATAAAAATACTGAAGAAAATAAGTACACAAGGACCTTATCTCAATCCCGTAGAAGCCACTTAATGCAAAGGCTACTGTCAACATCATATTAAATAGGAAAAATCTGAAAGCTTTCCCCCTAAAATCAGGAACACAGCAGGATGTCTGCCATCACCACTCCTGTTCAACATAGTACTCAAAACATTAGCCTGAGCAATCAGGCAAGAGAAAGAAATAAAAGGGAAATGAGAAGTCAAATTATCACTATTGCAGATGGCATGATCCTCTACACAGACCACCCATAAAATTCCAACAAAAGACTTGTGGAATTAATGACCAAATTCAGCAATGTAGCAGTATATAAAATCAACACACAGGGGCTGGTGATATCTCTCATCGGCATAGGCGCCTGCCCGGCAAGTGCAAAGTCCTGAGTTTGACCCCTGGTACCCACAAAAAAAAAAAAAAAAAAACACAAAAATCAATAGTGTTTCTGTACAACAATAACGATCTCACTCTGAAAGAAATTAGAAAAGCGTTGCCACTTACAATATCATCAAGAAAAATTAAATATTTAGGAATTAACCTAACCAAGGAAGTAAATATGTTCTACAATAAAAAATACTGTACTCTGGAAAAGGAAATGAAAAGGATACCAGAAAATGGAAAGATATCCTTTGTTGCTGGATAAGCAGAAAAAATATTTTCAAAATTACTGTATTTCCAAAACTTTTTTTTTTTTTTTTTTTTTTTGTGGGTACCGGGGGGGTCGACCTCAGGACCTCGCGCACCAGCAGGCGCCCGTGCCACTGAGTGATATCACCGGCCCCTTTTTCGTATGTGGGTTCCGGCAGTTGAATTCGGGCCCTCGCGCTTGCCGGGCAGGCGCTTAAGCTGCTGAGCCATCTCACCGGCCCCTCCAAAACTTTTATATAAACTTAATTCAGTCCCAATGAAAGTATCACAGCATTCTTCACAGAAGTAGAGAAAAAAATCCTAATATTCACATGGAACCAGGAGATACCCAGAATAGCAAAAGCAGCTCATACTTTGCAGTACAGAGGCGTTAAGTTGAGCAATTATCCTGAAGCTGAGGTATCAGGAAACATGTTGATTCTTAAGTGTCCATTCCGTTTGTATATCCAAAATACTACTCATTCTCCAACCTTTATACCATACTGCATTATTTTACTCTTTTCTTATTTACTAAGAGGTAGATTTATTTTATTTTACCTCTCACTGTAAATGTTTTAGAATGTTTTATTCTTAAAGTAATTTTTGTTTTGCCATATGTGATGGTGTATTATTTAGCTCCTCATTGCTGGGACCAAAAACCCAACACCCTCTACTTAAGAAAGGAAATAGTTCATATGTCTCACAGCTTCAGAGGATTAAGTCCATGGTTGGGTGGCTCTGAGCCAGAAACATCATGGCAGACGGCCATGGTAGACCAGAGCCACTTATTATGGTGACAGGAATGCAGAGCACCAAAACACTGCTGGAGAGAAGGAGGCCAGGAACCAGATAAAGAGTCCAAAATCATGACTCTGAAACCCACTCTGACACACCTAGAAGTGTCCTTTACTATTTACAATTAAGCTTGAGTGTCACAGATGGCTAACCTTCTTCGTCAACTTGACTGCATTGGGAAACAGCTAGGAAATCAGTAAACCAGACTTCTGGGTATGTCTGTGAGGGTGTTTTTGGAGATGAGTGGCATGTGGCACAGCAAATTGTTGGGGAAGACCTAACCTGGATATGGGCGGCACCATCTCATAGGGTGGGAGCTCTGAATGGAACAAAGCAAAAGGATGAAGCCAGCTACTCACACAAGCACTCTCTCTCTCTTTCTCTCTCTCTCGCTCTCTCTCTCTCTCTCTCTCCCCCCTTCCCTCCCCCTTCCCTCCTTCCCTTTCTCTCTCTCCCCTTCCCCCGCACCCCTCTCCCTCTCCTTCTGTCTCTGCTTTCTGGATACATGAGTTGTGTTGCTTTCCTCTGCTAAGTCTTTTCACATGATGCTCCTGCCTTCTACAGGGCTAGAAACAATAAAGCCAGCTAACAAAGGACTGAAACCTCTGAAGACAGTGTGCTAAAATCAGTCTTTCTCTTTAAATTGATATTCATATTTTGTCACAGTGGTGGAAACCTAATACACAATATCTTTATATTATGTATTTTTCAATTTATAATAAGCAGTATCTTATTAAATATCAAAACTTCTTATGCATGGTGATATTAGTATTCTTTTAACATTCATTTTCTTGAAACACTATAAGCAATATATATATTTATATATGATAAACTATGATGTAAGTCATACATATACATATATATTCTCCTATAATACTTTGCAAACATTTTACATTTTAAGACTTTGTTTACAATAATAAAACTGAAAATACTCAATGACTGATGCACCAGGATTCTGTCCATTATTTATACAGCTAAATCCTAGTTACAGTATAAAGATTGCTGCAATATTTATTCATAGCCTTGAAGTGATGGAAAAGAAGAAGTTGTCAGGTTGGATCTTGATTAGAATGTGTCAACCAAGCTCCATCACATTTGTCAGATAATTTTTTGAGGCTGACATTTTCTAGGCACAATGTTTAGGCTGACATTGGCTTGCAAAGTTTAATAAAAAGATTTTGCAAACGACATTAGTCCGGGTATCAATAAAACATTTGCTGTAGGGTTTTTTATTATTGATTTGACATCAGCTCAGAAGGAAACAAGAATTTGAAGGTCAGTGTTTTCTTAAGATATTTTGCTGGCACCTGCTCCAACGATGAGCTAAGACATTGGAATAGCTGAACATTTCAGCTCATGGATAGTAATATACTTTTGCATGAAAAGTTGCCTGGGTTTCTAGCTAACCAAATGTCAAAGCATGTACTTCGGCAGTAAACTAATTGGTAGCAAAACTCATTAAGAATTCTGGTTGCAGTAATCGCTTTTCTTCAATTGTCACTGCTTTCACAAGAAGCAGAACAACAGAAGCCACATTACTGGTCTGACAATTTGTTCTGTTGATTTATTATGCCTGTTCTGCTGCCGTCTACATGAAGGGACTACAGAACATTAGTCTGATATTAGTACATTTTGACTTCTACAAATACAGTCAAAAGAGGCGAGTGCTTAAGGGTGACAGTGTCACCTAATCGTTTAACCTTTTATCCAGTGGAGTGCACTGGATAGAACTTGGATTACAAAATGTGTTCAGGAAATCATTGTTCCAGATCATTTTTATTTCAGTCCTGGAAATGAAGAAATAGATTTTGCATTTAACAAATGCTATAAAGATGTGTCAAATTTAATTGAATTTCATTTAATTTTCTACTTTTTTCTTTCCTTCATTCCTTTTTTACAGAACATTAATCTGCATGTTGCTTCAAGCCTTATAAATATTTAGAGTGAAAAAATGAAAATTTGAATTTAAAAACAACTAAATGGGCCGGTGAGATGGCTCAGCGGCATAAGCGCCTGCCTTGCAAGCGCGACGGCCCGAGTTCAACTCCCGGATCCCACATACGAAAAAGGGGCCGGTGATATCGCTCAGCGGCACGGGCGCCTGCTGGCGCGCGAGGTCCTGAGGTCGACCCCCCGGTACCCACACACACACACAAAAAAAACTAAATGGTACTATGAATATTTGTTTCACATCCCTATAATCTCTTCTCTCATTTCAAATACTGAAATAGCCAATTGTTCCTTTATGACTGTCACAATCAATGAAATACAGAAATTTAGACCGTAATTCAAATGTAACCTAAAATACCTTATTCAGAATGCATTCCCTGTTTATCTGTTTTTCAGTGCTTTATCTCTAATGAGCACACACTCCAAAAGTATGACTCTGACAATGATGGCTCTGGTGCCATTACAGAGCCACATTTAGGAGAAAATGGATCGCATCATTGAGGGAAATCACATTTGCCCTTTGATCAATACTCCTTCAAAAACCTCACGGTGAAGCTCAGTTTCATTGTAATTACACTGACATCTAGTTTTTAAGAAAATGTTTAATGGAACTAGAACTAGAGTTCTGGATTTAGTTTCATGTTTATAGCCTAACATGTAAAATGTAAGTTTTATGTTTTGTTTGAGGACACAGTTGAATCTAATTCACACCAATAAATTAATATCAATTTCTGTCTCTAATAGAATTACATAGAAACAACATACTTAATGTAATTGTGCCCTGAAAAATAATTCTAATTTCAAATATTTAAGTTGAATCCATTTTACAGATTTAAACTACTAATGGTATTTCCCCTTGTCATCTACATTTTACTCAACATACATATTTAAAAGCATGAAGATAATAAGTTCACACATAGAAACATGCCTTCTCAAGTAAGATACCCACAAATGATAAGATGATGGCTACTGGATGATCATTCAAACAGTGCCTTTATTTGAATAAATGAATAGGAATTTAATTTGTTCTTCCAGTCTCCCCTAACATTTGATTTAATATTGTTACTGGTAGAGGTCTGCTAGCTGGATTACTGATAGTGTTGTGTGGTTTCTTATTCACAAAGAGGAATATATTTTACCAAAAGAGGGGGATATTTGCCAGGAATGCCAAATATTTTCATCCTGAAGAAGGACTTGATAGAAGGACAATAGATAATTTTTAGCTTGAGGTACTTACCTCTTCACAATATATACATCTATCAGCATATCATGTTATATATCATAAATATATACAATTTTTATCAATTATAAAAATGAAACTAAATAAAATAAAACGTTGGAACTTTTGGAATCAGTTACTATAGTCTCCAAAGAAACTAAGCTGTCCTTTGGAATGATAGATAAAATAAAACTGGTAGCTGGATGATGTGGTACGGATATGGTCTGAATCTTGGTCAGCAAGGTGGGGTGTTGGAGGTGGTAGAGGCAGGATCTAAAGGGAAGTTCTTGGGTCTGTGGGGATATGAGGTAGTTAGTGTACAACTCCTGGGAGTTCTACAACCCCTTGAGGTCTTGCAAAAGGACTGTTATAAAATGAGCAAGCCCAATCCTACTGATTCATGCATACACATATGTTTATAATGTATATATACTAGCATATGTAACTTAGATAACATGCTTTAGTTAATACATGGCTTACTACTTTATAAATTTCACACAAAATAAGCAATCCTAAATAATATTTTAATAGCCCTTTTTTTAACCACAGAGGAAAGTAGAAACATGTGAATATAGAATGTCTAAATTAAGAGTTATTCCTCAAACTCTTCTTTACTACCCATTCAGGTATTTTTTATAAAAATAAGATAATCAGGGTCACGGAATTGTTAATGGAGGTATGGGTTTTATATGTGAAGGGATTTATTTGAGAAACTCTAACTAGAAGGGAACTAGCTGAACAGTAACCTGACAAAAGAGGCAGATCTATTTTTATGTACTTTAATTTGCTTTTACATTAGAAACTCTTAAGTCGGTATTTTGTTTCATTAAGATGTCATAGTGATGGTAATATTTCTTGATTATTTTATTGCAGATATGCATTATTTAAAAAATCATGAACCATGTAAAAGAAAAAGACTTAGTAAGCTTAACAATAAAGATAGATATTTCTATTAGTAGTAGGAATCTGCAAAGAGAAGCCCTCAAAATACACAAGTAATGGGAAAGAAAAAAGGCACGTCTATAGCTTAATCTCCGCCTCCTCATTTATCTACGACTGCCTGTTCAATACTTTATAAAAATGCAGTGTTTCGTATCTGATATCTTGGGGATAAAGCAGTGCAGCACTAAAAACTCAGTGCACCTGAACTCATGACCAGTGCTACTCCACCTTGAGGGTGGTGGCAGGCCACAAAGGACGTGCTTCCAGTCCACACTCGGCTGTCACTTCTTCCTGTGACTCCAGTCTCATTGGCTATCAAATCATGCAGGGTGTAGTAGCGCATGCCTGTAATCCCAGCACTTGGGAGGCTGAGGCAGGAGAATCACTGCAAGTTCAAGGCCAGCCTAGGTTACAAAGTGAGTTCAAGGCCAGCCTGAACTGCACAGTGAAGCCCTGTCTCAAAAAGACAAAAAGAAAAGACAAATAGTTCATACAAATCTATGTGGTGATACTGATTTTCATTATCACTTTTAAATTTATATCTTGTGAATTTTAAAAATATAATATACATATTAATTGAAAGAAAAAATATAAAGCATCAATACTATAAAATCTTGTCATGCATTAAAAAGAATTAAACATGTTCATATATACTTAAGGATATATTTATATATACTAAATTACATACTGCTATAAAAATATATAGGCTTATTTAAAAGAAAAAAGTACCCTATGGAGTAATAGCATTGAAATCCATAAAAGTATTCTTTCTTATTTTACCTTTCAAATGTTAAACGAGCTCAAATACTTCCTGAGCCAAGACATGAATGTAATAAAGAATAATTATTTGCTTTTATGATGATTTCAGTGGCCAAGTAGAATACTTTAAAAACTTACAATCTAGAAATAGTTCTAATGTTCTAAAATTGTGTCTCTTTTAAGAATATTTTAGTAGACAGGATCAGCTCTATTTGTACCGTATTTGTACATTTAAGTTTCATACGTATGAACTCACTGTTCTCCGAAAGGAACTAAAAGGACCTTGCCAACGTTTTCTGCCGTGCGCATGGCTTCAAACAGACCTCACAGGACCCGCATGCGGCCTGGATTCTCTTCTGCTTCGGCAGCGAGAGGCGGATGAAAAACCTTCATTCGGAAGTCACGAGCAGGAGGGAAATGATTGACAGCGCGGAGGGTTCTGAACTTCTGCACTGTTGTGCTTCCGCTCACAGCACAAGGAGCTGTGCACGTGGGCTGGTGAGAGTGTGACACGACGCGTCACAGTGCCACTGCAGCTCCAGACAGGTTCACTCTCCCCGAGTCACAAGGCCCCAGTCCCCTCTAGCAATGCAGACATTTTTAAGCGGATCTCCGTATCGCACACACTATCAGCTATCGTAGGGCTATTTTGTGTTTTTCTTAATTTGGAGACAGTTATGTAAAAATTAGTCAGTGTCCAGTCTGTGTACGTTTGTCACAGCAGTGAAAGTAGAACTTGGCATTTGGCACCTTCCAGAGAGGGCCTGACAGTCCCGAGCTCAGCAGTAGAAATCAGGGAGCACGGATATGTGAGGAGGCCTGGTGCTCCTCAGATGCTCCGGACCAGTTCGTGGAATGACAGTAATTGAGTCTCGAAGATCATCTGGCGTTCTTCTTGTTGTAGCCAGACATCCCTACGCTTGTCTCAGTTCCTACCAGTGGGTCTTGGATTACTGTGTCCTTGGCGTAAAGGTAAAGGTAAGGATACAGTACCGAGCTTACTGGGTTGTTATGAAAATTAGCTGAGAGGAGCTGCAGCTCAAATACATGTAATGAGCCGTGGCGAAGTCGCTGCACAGTCGCGTAGCCTCGGGTGTGACTAGTGCTGCCCGGCCGCTGCGCGTCTTCCTTACTTCCCTGCTGCGTGGCACAGAGCGCCCATCCTCCTTCCACATGTGACCAAAAACATGCGCTCAACTTTAAGTCTAATCAGCACCATTTAGGTTTTTAAAATTCTTTTTTTCTTTACAAGTAAATTGTTCAAGAATACATCTAAAGATGCTATATTAAAACAGGAGCTGATTTCTTTAAAAGGCTGAAATTCTTAATTTTATTCTCCATTCTTAATTAAATAACTTTAAAAATTGAGATATCAGGTCTGCATATTTTACATGGAAACATAAAGTATGGGTGGCTTGGAAATTCACGTGTATTAGCAAGAATTTATAGAATAATAAAAATCATTAAATAGTGAGCAATCTTCAAACCCCTGACAAGTGCAGACGCTAGCATCTGCTCTTACAAACCATTGCTGCGATATATAATGATGTTAAATTGCGTCTTTTGAAAGTTCATAAAATCAAAGATATGGCCCCTTTACAAATAACCAATGTATTTAACTATAAAGGGAATCTTTTATATAATCTAAATTATAGTCATGCTAGGTGTTAAATATTTTTCCATTTCTCTAAGCACTTATGTTTATTCTTTTGTCATAATGCACTATTTTTCCAATTACATAGTTTTTTATTTATATATGGCCATTCATTAAATTTTTAATGTAACTTTTAGGAAAAGCAGACTTAAAAGCAAGCTTTCTAAATATAAGAATATTTTTAATAGTAAATTCTTATTTGAATCATGCTTGGCAGAAAATGGACACTAACTTAATATTTATTAAATAAAGGGAACATTGAAAGATATATTGAATGCTCTAGGTTATCTATTAGAAATCCTACATAGTTTTATAATTATCTGATAATTCCATAATTTTTCTATACTAATAAATTTAGGCTTTCCAACAAAAGCCAGCTCTCAATTCTTTAAAGTGATAGAAAAGAACTTATTTATTTGTCTTATATTCACTTCCAAAATAACAATAAGTTCATATTATGATACTCTCAATCAGAAAGGAAAATAAGACTACTTATTTTCTATGTTCCAGAGATTGGAATTTTAAATCCTATTTAATCTTACAGAAATTGTATTAATGTTTTCATTTTACAAATGAGGAAACAAAATTATCCCAGTTCACACAGCTAAAAGCAGCAAAGCCAAGACTCACATTCATTCCATCTTATTCCATATACCATGCTCTTAACTGCTATACCCTTTCATTCATTCTTTTTTTTTTTTTTTTAATATATATGCAGGTACCGGGAGTCGAACTCAGGACCTCACGCTTGCCCAGGCAGGTGCTTATGCTGCTGAGCTATATCACCAGCCCTTTCATTCTTGTTTTTAAAGAGGAAAAAAAGAACAATACAATAAAAACAATGGTACAAAATTTCAAAACAAGATTGTAGGAGACTAACAATGGTTAGTACATTGCATATTGTTATCTTCAAAGTAGTTGCTCATATTACAAGATATAGGCATGAAAAATTGATCAAACAATATAGGCACAAACCTTTCTTTTCAATGAACTAATCATTCTTTATTCTTTTTTCTTCACTTCTTTTAAATACCCCAGCATTCATGATAGTAGAATAATGATAACCCTCACTACTTTCGCAAAAAAAGTATTCGAGACTACTGAAAAAAAGATGGCTGAAGCAGAGCAGATCACATAAACATACCTAGGAGTGTAGTGTCTTATCTGTTGTAAGAATACATGTCCTATATAGTAAGAAGAAAAAGGAAAAAATATAAAAATCATCTTCAGAGGAGGAACAAATCAGAAGTTCCATTGGTCTGGAGAGGGGATATGTACATAAGAAAACTGTGGCCAGTAAAACCTGCCATGAGACCAACGGAAGAGAAAGACAGTTGGAACAAAAATGTCATCAAAACCATCTTTTTCTTCTGATATTAGTAGGTATTGATTTTTAAAAATATAAATTATATCAGTGGGTGCAGTAAGCCTGCCTCAAAAACATAAAATAATTTTTAAAATATGTTCAAATATTGTGTTTGCCAAATCTATCTCTGAGTGTGTGTGGTCCCGTGAGGTTGTTGTCTGAGAAGGGGCCGCAGCAGGAGGACGATCCTCGTGTAAGTTGACGCACCTCCCTTTCAGCGCCTTTCATGTTGAATTTCCTCTGGATCGCAAGCCATGTCCGTTCATTCTCTTTCATCAGGCTTTCTTAATACTGTGATTTTCAATACTTTAAGTTCATCAATCCTGGGGTACAGTTAAGATCTATATACATAATTGGAAGATAGTATACAAAATATGCAAAGTAAAACTAAGTTAAATATTTTTTCATAATTTCTAGCAGAATGTGTCTCTTTCACCAATACTCTCTGATTAAACAGTTTCTAGGGACACACTTTTTAAAAAGTCATTTATTTGTGCCTGTAACAACTTTCAGAAGCTTGTTAAAAGCTATTACGTTGGTTTTTTTTTTCTTTTAGGAAACCTTGTTCCATTTCAAATTTTCAGTGGTCTAATAATTTGTAAAACTTCTACCATTCTGATATTATATTCTTTTTATAGTATTTTACAAACTTTTAAATATTTTGCAGGCAAAAATATTAATTTGTAAAAGAATGTTTGATCTCACTTTTTTTTACTTTTCCCTTCTTCCCTTTCCTCCTGCCCCTTTCCTTGTTCCACTCCGCATTTGAACATTTTCTTCCTATTTCACAATACCTAATGTATATTTTGGTCCTTATTTACACTTTCATTTTCTCACACCAGAGAAACAATGTGGTATTTACACGTGTGTCTGATTTATTTCACTTAAGAGTATGGTCTCAAGGTGCATCCATTTACCTAGAAATGTCTCAAGCTTCTCCTTCTTTATGGCAGAGTAGTACTCCATTGTATAAAAAAAAACTACATCTTTATCCATTCATTAATTGATGGGCACCTGGGCTGTTTCCAAGATTTAGCTATTACAAACTGTGCTGCTATAAACATGGGAGTGCATATATTGTTATGGTATGATGTTTTTAATTCTTCTGGGAAGATACCCAGAAGGGGAATAGCTGGGTCAAATGGGACCTCTAATCCTAGCTTTTTGAGAATTCTCCACACTGATTTCCACAGTGGTTGAATCAGTCTACATTCCCATCAACAGTGGAGAAGGGTTCCTTTTTCCCCACAGCTTCACCAGCATTTGTTATTGCTTGATTTCTTGGATAGCCATTCTTTCTGGGTTGAGATGGAATCTCAGTGTTGTTTTAATTTGCATCTCTCGAATGACCAGCCATGTTGAACATTTTTTCATATATTTATTTGCTGTTTGTACTTCTTCATCTGAGAAGTGTGTGTTCATCTCAGATGCCCATTTTTGGATTGGATCTCTAAATTTGGGAGGTCTGATTTTTTTGAGTTCTTTGTATGTTCTCGATGGTAATTCTTTGTCTGAGGAACAACTGGCAAACATTTTTTCCCACACTGTGGGTTTTCTCTTCACTCTGTTGGTGGTTTCTCTTGCTGTGCAAAAGCTTTTTAAGAGATCTCAGTTTAAGAGATCTCAGATCTTTATGAGATCTCAGTTGTTGATTCTTTGTGATAGTTCCTGGGTGATTGGGGTTTTCTTCATAAAGTCTTTGCCTACACCAATATCTTGAAGAGTTTCACCTATTCTATCTTCCAGCAGATTTAAGTGAGAAAAGAAGGAAAAAATGGAAACAAAGCTCTTGTAAATGGGGAGGAAAGAAGGGGTTCAAGGAAGGGTAGGGGAATGGGAGAAAGAATCAAGTTATATCATGTACAGGTACAAATTCTCTATGATGAATGTGATCATTACATATATCTAAAATTACCAATAAAATCTAATTGAAGAAAAAAAGTTCAATCTATTAGTTACTTCTCATCTAGCAAAGCAAAAAGCTACTATAATTAACAATTTTTTAAAAGTTCATAATAAATAAAAACTGTGTACCACAAAATGCAGATCCTTTAATAAATTAAACTACAGCTGGGTAAATGAAGAACATTGTTTTGCTTTCTGGAAAAACAATATAGTTGACAATTACAAAGTTGTCATTAATGTCCAAGATTTAGAGCCAGGATGGGTATGTGCACGGGGTTCTACCACCTACTCTGTGACATCAGGGATGTGAATTATTGAGCCTCTGAGTCCCCATCAGTGAGATGACTAATTATATATCCCAGGATCATTGTGATAATCAAAGAAGATAATGTATAAAGAGTTCTTGACATGGTCCATCGTATCGTGAGGAATTAGTAATTGAGCTTATGTTAATACTGTAATAAAGATTTTGGTTTGTCTTTGTAGTACCACAATGCCCCAGACCTTGATTTTTGTTGTCTGTCTAACTATGTCCCTCCTTCTCTTTGTTTCTGTCTGTCTGTCTGTCTGTCTGTCTATCTGCCTACCTACTTACCTACCTATGGTGCTAGGTATTGAACACAGAGCCTCACCCATGCTAATCAGTCTACCACCGAACTCCATCTGCAACTCCCTCATACTTTTTGACTCAGGAAATACTGAGCGTTTTCTCTCCTGATAACATGCTGGATATGAATTATAAATCAGTACTAGAATTGTCATCATGTAGGTGAATCGCTATTGCCCATGGCTATATAAACTATCCTTATTATAATATATGACATTAACATCCTCATCAGTCAAAGGAAACACTACATTAGTTGATGATTATCATCATTTTTATGAGGTAATAGCTGGAAAAGTTACACTAGTAACAAATATAGTCTGAACATGACCCATAAAAAATAATTATTTAATTTGGTTTGTGGATCTTGTGCAATTTGCCAGGGAGATTAATATTTCAGAATCACTTTTTAAAAGTATGAAATATTTTTAACATATTGAAAGATGTGAAAACTGATGTAACATACCTCCATGAAATCATGAGCCCCATTTACCTGATATTAATATTGTACAGTATTTCATTTGGCCAATTTAAAAAAAATTAATTGTATTAGTACATTTTTGACATACATAATGATCATGCTCATCATAGGGAATTTGTACCTGTACAAAATATATCTTAATTCTTTTTTTCCTATTCCACTCCCTTCCCTTCAATCCTTCTTCCCATCTCCATTTATAAAACATTGTTTCTATTGCTTTCCTTCCATTCTTGTTAATTTTTTTTAACCCCTGTTCTCTTCTTTCCCTTTGCCCTCCCATATTCCCCTTCCCATTTGAACATTTTCTTCCTACTTCCCAATGTCTGTCCTCCATTTTGGTCCTTACATACCCTTTGGGTTTTTCACACAAGAGAAACAATGTGATATTTAATCATGTGTGTCCACTTTATTTCAGTTAAAAATACATTTCAAGGTGCATCCATTTACCTAAAAAGGTCTCATATTTATCCTTCTATATGGCAGAGTGGTACTCTGTTGTATATAAATGCCACATTTTCTTTATCCATTCATGTTTTATGAGCATTTGGGCTGCTTCCAAGATTTAGCTATTACAAATTGTGCTGCTGTAAACATAGGTGTGTATATATTGCTATGGTATGATGCTTTTACTCTTTCGGGAAGATATCAAGAAGGGGGATAGTTGGGTCAAATGGAACCTCTACTACTAGGTTGTTTTTTGTTGTTGTTGTTTTTGTTGTTGTTGTTGTTGTTGTTGTTGTTGTTTGAGGAATCTCCACACTGATTTCCACAGTGGCTGCACCAGTCTACACTCCCACCAACAGTGGAGAAGGGTTCCTTTTTCCCCACAGCCCCTCCAGCATTTATTATTGGTTGATTTCTTGGTAATAGCCATTCTTTCTGGGATGAGATGGAATATCAGTGTTGTTTTAATTTGCATCTCTCAAATGACCAATGATGTTGAACGTTTTTTCATATATTTATTTGCTGTTTGTACTTCTTCATGTGATAAGTGTCTATTTCAAATGCTGACTTTTGGATTGGGTCTTTAAATTTGGGGTGTCTGATTTTTTGAGTTATTTATATATTATAAATATGACTCCTTTGTGTGAGGAATACCTCATAAAATGTTTTTCTCATTCTGTGGGTTTTCTTTTCACTCTGTTTGTGGTTTCTTTTGCTGTGCAAAAGCTTTTTATTTGATGTGATCCCAATATTCTCTGTGCAATTGAGGTTTTGTTCATAAAGTCTTTGCCTACACCTATGTGTTCAAGAGTTTTACTTATTCTGTCTTCCAGCAGATTTAGTGTTTCTGTTTTAATATTTAAATTTTTGATCCATTTCAGTTTTAGTTTAGCGCATGGTGAGAGGTATTGGTCTAGGTTTACTCTTCGGCATGTGGAAATCCAGTTTTCCCAGCACCATTTATTGATGAGGCTGTCTTTCTTCCAGTGGAATCGTTTGGCACCTTTGTCAAAGATAAGGTGGCTGAGTGTGTTTGGAGTTGTTTCTGCATCTTCTATTCTGTTCCATTGAACCTCGGGCTTTTCTTTTTTTTTTTCTTTTGCCAGCATCATGCTGTTTTTATCACGGTAGCTTTGTAGTGTAACTTCAAATCGGAGCATGTGATGCCCACTGACTTGCCTTTGTTGCCCAGAATTACCTTTGCTATTCTAGGTCTCTTCTGATGCCATTTGAATTTTAGGATTGTTTTCTCTAGTTCTCTTCTACTTATTTGATTGGGATTGCATTAAATCAGTGTAAGAGCTTTGAAAGTATGGTAATTTCACTCTACTGATTCTCCCTAGCCAAAATCAAGGGATATCTTTCCATTTTCTGATATCCTCTTTGATTTCATTTTACAGAATGCTGTAGTTTTCAATGTAGAGTTCTTTTATTTCCTTCATTAGATTGATTCCTAAGTATTTCATTTTTTTGGATGCTATTGTGAAGGGTATGGTTTCCTTAATTTCTCTTTCAGTGAGTTTGTTGTTTGTGCAGGAATGCTATTGACTTTTGAGTGTTGACTTTGTATCCAGCTATGCTACCAAATTTGGTCATTAAATCTGGAAGTCTTTTGGTGGAGTTTTGGGGGGTCTTCTATGTAGAGCATCATGTCATCTGCAAATAATGATAATTTAACTTCTTTGTTTCCTATCCTTATTCATTTTATTTCTTTCTTTTCTCTAATTGCTCTGGCTAATGTTCCCAGAACTATATTGAATAGGAGTAGTAATAGTGGACATCCTTGTCTTGTTCCTGTCTTTAGAGTGAAAGCTTCCAGGTTTTGACCATTTATTTTAATGTTGGTTGTTACTTTGTCATAGGTGGCTTTTATCAGATTGACATAAACACCTTCTTTTCCAATTTTCTGTAGGATTTTTATCATGAGTTGGTGTTGGTCTTTGTCAAATGCTTTTTCTACATCTACTGATATGATCTTGTGGTTTTTATCCTTAGTTATGTTAATCTGGTGTATTACATTTATTCACTTGCGTATGTCGATCCATCCCTGCATCCCTGAGATGAATCCTAGTTGGTCATGGTGTACAGTTTTTTTGTTTGTTTGTTTGTTTTTTGTTGTTTTTTTGTGGGTACCGGGGGTCGACCTCAGGACTTGGCGCGCCAGCAGGCGCCCATGGGGCTGAGTGATATCACCGGCCCTTTTTTCATATGTGGGTACGGGAAGTCGAACTCGGGCCCTCATGCTTGCCAGGCAGGCGCTTACGCTGCTGAGCCACCTCAACGGCCCTGGTGTACAGTTTTTGATGATTGGCTGTTTTCTGTTTGCCAGTACCTTACTGAGGATTTTTGCATAACTGTCCATTAAAGGGATTGCTCTATAGTCGTCTTGTTTGTTGGTATCCATCTCTGGCTTTGGTATCAGGGCAATGCTTTCTTCTAGGAATGATTTTGTTAGTATTGCTTCCCTTTTCATTTCATTAAAGACTTTTGAGGAGTAGTTAGCCAATTTGGTTTTAAAAAATAAAATGTTATGGTTTTGTTGATGCTACCCTCTACATCTCTCTGTCTTGACCTTCTCCTTCGAGGTCATTTGTTTACCTAATTTGGTGAATTTCTTTTTCTATTTTTAAACTTTTGCTGCATCCACATGCACCCCTAAACACAGTGCTCTTTAATGATGTGGGCGCGTCATGTCTACCTTCAAACTTGATTCTACTCAGTCATGCAAATATATTGTCTAACATTTTGTCTTCAAATGCTTATATTTTAATTTTTAGATTTAGATATTTAATAGAAATTTATAAATATCAGAAAGTACTTCTCAATTTTTACTTTTTTTTCTGTGTTAAAATTACCGCATGAACATATTTACTACATAGTGCACAGTGCACCAACCCCAGCACTACAGTGCACACCTGAGATCCCAGCACTCTGGGAGGCTGAAGCAGGACTGCAAGTTTGAGCACGGCCTGAGCAACTTAGCGACTTAGTGAGATCCGTCTCAAAGTAAGGAAGTAAATACATAAGGAAATAAATTGCAGGGGATATAGCTAGTGTGAAACCTTGGATTCAGTCCCCAGTACTGCAAAAATAAAAATAAAATGCATTGCATCATCATCTATTTATAATCTTCATACCACCATGCACCACGTTCTCATATACGCATGGATCTCTATCTGAGCTTTCATTTCTTTGATGTTTCTCCCTAAATAAATCAAAAGATACCAATCACCAATGTGTTGTAATATCTTAATACCGAGTAGAGGAAGTCTTCTTGAATATTTTCTGGGTTTTATTTTTGAGGGTTTATACCTCCATATGAATTGTAGGATATATGCATAAATCTTTTAAAATTTGAAATTCCATTGTATTAACCGATAATCTGAGAGTATTTATACCTTTCTTATATTGACTCTTTCTATTCAGGAATATATTTCTTATTTTAAAATGTTCTATATTAAATTTTCATATGTTTTGCAATTCCTAACATTTAAAAATGCAAATGAGGGCCGGTGAGATGGCTCAGCGGCATAAGCGCCTGCCTGGCAAGCGTGAGGGCCGGAGTTCGACTCCCAGATCCCACATACAAGAAAAGGGCCAGTGATATCGCTCAGCGGCACAGGCACCTGCTGGTGCGCGAGGTCCTGAGGTCGACCCCCGGTACCCACAAAAAAAAAAAAAAATGCAAATGAGAGGATTGTAAATGTGTTTTCGTTGTCGTCATTGTTTTGCTTTTTCTAGTTAGCAGTTGTCGTGTTGGCTTCTCGTCACCAACAATGGAAGTAAAGTGATAAGAATGGCATTTTCAAAATGCTGAAAGTAAAGAACTTTCCATTGACAAGTATATACTCTCCATATACCATAGAAATTTAAAACTCAGTATTTCTAAAACTGAGAACCAAATTATAAAAAAACTAACTCATATATCCATGCAGCAGATTCTCATTAATGAAATTTTGAGATGGTGAATTAGAAAAAAGGATTCCAGCTAGAAATCTTGAATTTTGGGAATGAATAAAATTATTTAAATATTATAAAAGACAAAATATGACTATGTAAGATAAAATAATTGTATCATGTGATGTAAAATAAGAATGTAAATATAAATAAGAATGTATATAGAAGCCAGTAGCATATGCATCAGAGTTGACCACTTGATGATATTAAAATGATCAAATATCTTATTTTTCCAAACTTACATAAAGATATTACTTTTAAACTTCGGACTCTGATAAATTAAGTTCGCTAACTATGACAGATTAAAGATTTTAATAAGTTAAAAAGACAAAAAAATAGAAATTGAATTATGTAATTTCAAAATTATAGAGAGCAAAGTATAAAATGAGGGGAAAAAGCCCACAGGTTTAAGAAAGAAGACAAAGAATGTATACAATATGAATGAAAAAAATAAAAAAAAAGAGAGTATAGTGGGTATTAAATTAAAATGTACCATAATTATATTAATCATAAATGAGATAAATTCAAAGAACAAATATTATAAAGAAAAGCAAATACATATCATAGAAAACTTTTAAAAAGAAAATATTGCCAATAATACTTGAGCAGAAAGGCAATACTACAAAAAACAAACAAAACAAAAGGAAACAAATCAGTGTAAAGTACAAAAGCCACTCTACTACAGACATAAGCTAACTGCATGATAAAAGCTTCAATTCACCTGTAAGGTGTAATGATATCAAATTTTTTACTCTGCACCCAACAATCGCAGGATCATGTTATTTTCAAGCAAATGAGATCATTTAGAAAAATTATTCAAATAGACTAAGTAAATATTCTATTTCAAATATCTATAACCTTGCAGATCATTATTTAAATATATTCAATCAATAAAACAATAAGAAATATACTTTATATGACCAGCACTTCAAGGGAGAAATCATAATGGCTACTAAGAAATACTTTTAATTCATGGATAATGAAAATACTACATGTCACAACTCAGAAATATAGTTAAAACAATACTTAGAACACATTAGTAAAGAAGATAGGCTAAAATACAATGAGTTAAGCAAGTATAATAAGAGTCAACAGAATGAAAAGCAAAACAGTTCCAAAGAAGGTAATAGGAAAAAGGAAGAATAAGAACAGAAATTTATGAAATAGAAATATTCAAGAGTGGGGGCAAAAGATGGATTCCTAAACAAAACAATTAAAAAAAAAAAAAGGAAGGAAAGGAGAGGGCAAGGGGTAGGGAGGAAAGGCAAAAAGGAAAACAAGAGTAATGAATTTGGCAGCTCTCATTAAATAGCCATGCAAAAAAAGGAAACTCGTGAATTAAAACACAGAACCTAGAGCAATCAGTGGACATTCAAATTATAAGAGTATATTGCAAACATCTTCCTGAAAATAAATGTGAGCATTTAGATTAACTAGAGAAATTTCTAGAAAAATATAGTTATATATTCTAGATATAGTTATATATTCTAAATATAGTTATATTTTTCTAGAAAAATATAGTTTATATGATAAAGTTGACACAAGATGAACTACAAATGCAAGTGACCTTATAACCTTTAAAAATAATTCCAAATTGACACCAATCTTCCCTACTGAGAAAACTCTGGCGAGTAATGACTTCACCAGTGTGTTATGTGAAACAATCCAAGAGCAGACAGCAATGTGTGCACAAACTGCTCCAGAAGAGAGAAAGGTGGGACCACGTAAGAATTCGTTTTTTGGAAGCTATATACGTCCGATAGAGCAATGCGTGAAAGATCAGTTATTGAAAATGATCACTTGCCAGACTGGTGCAGAAGAACCCTAAGCATTTTAGACACTGTATCCAACAATGGATAATTATAATTTAAAGAAAGGACACCATGGAAAAGTTAGGTTTTTCTGAAGAACGCAGGTGTTTTAGTTTAAAAGTCAGAGAATGGACTCATAACAAGGATAGTTCAAATGAGAAAGTCATACTTCTTTAACTTGTAGTGTTATTTTGAGAAACAGGTGGAACAGTGCAGGTGAGGAGCTTTTGAAGTGAAACTGCTGTTACAGAGTTTTTCTTGCTGGTTCAGGCTGCTGCTGTCTGCCTATACTGTTTTCAAAAACTCTGGAGTAAGGTGTATTGTGAGAGCTTTGATTAATTTCTTTAGCAATTGCTGCTTTAAATTGCACGCACTTAAGCATCTTTCAAGTCTAATGCATGAGAAATCTTGATGAAACTAAAGAGCAAGTACTTCAAACAAGTAAAGAGAAAAATAACAGCTCTTCTGATGAGTACCAAAGAGGATACCTTGCCAGTGTTTCAATTTTACAATGATTTGTACTTTATTTCTAATAACGACATTTTTCAAAAAGCACCCTAAAATGTAAAGTATAGACACCTCATTTGTTCAGTACAACCTAGTGTCTTGTTCTGGATTTAAATTGCCATTGACTCTACAAGGCGGTATGTGCTTGATCCAATTCAGGAGCACCGAACCAAACATAGATTGGTAATATTTGTACTCTTCCATTGTAAAGCATGACTTTTCAAGAATTTCAATTAACTTTACAATAATTTCATGGAATTCTGTAATTCCTAAATAATAATGGATCAAACTTTTCATGGTATGAAAGTAGATACTAAAGTATTTTGTTGAGTGCATATTCTTTATTTTAGTACTCTCCTCAGAGTTTGAAAAATTAGTCTTCATGCCTGCTTTTTAATCTTAATGTATGTTTTGATAACAGTGTTTTAACAACATCATTTTCCTTCTACTCATTACTTTCTACTTCTATATGAGGCCTATGCTATTTAATGTCTCCATTATAAATCTTAACAGGATAGTATGATTTCCAGAGAAAACCATGAATTCGGAAGGTGAGCAGAAATTCACATAGCATCTTTTGCCATTTATTAGCTATACATAGATAAACATGTGAAGGAAATAAGTTTTTGCCTTGACAATGAAAGCTATCAGTGCCTTTACTTGATCCCTGTGAGGATTAAGTGAAATAAATATACTTAGGAAAATTTTTCCTACTTATCGTGATATATGTGCTCATATATCTATTAAATACATTCTATTTACAAGCCAAACTCAGCTCTTTAACCCCAGAGATATCTTGAAATTTAAAGAATTTATCATAAGCCAACACCACTCATATAACAGCAGCCCAAAATTTTGGTTTTTGTGGGTCAAAAACAATATGCTACTCTCTTAGTTACTTTTCTCATTGCTGAGACAAAATACCCAAAACCAAAGTTAAAGGAGGAAAGGTTTATTTGGCTACAGTTTGTAGAGATTTCAGTCCTAAGTTGGCTGTCTCTAGGGCACGGTGGCGTGGCAGGGGGGATCACAGAGGAGAAACAGTTCATGTCACCACAGGCAGAAGACAGCAGCAGCAAGCAGAAGCAGCCTGCTCTACCTTTTATTCCTTCCAAGCTGCCTGCCCTTTGGGCAGTGCCACCCACACCCAGGGTGGGCCTTGCCATCATCCTCACCCAGAACTATGGCAAACAATCAGTGGACTAATTTAGTAATCACACACCCTTAATCCCAGCATCACACACTCTAGATCCAGCCACCTCTGAAAAAGCCCCACCTGTGACCACATGAGGCTCTGGAGGGACACCTAGACACAAACCATAACAGCTATAAATGTGTTTATAAGATTTCTTTATTTTGGTGCATTTTCTTTTGGCTAATACCTATATGTAGATAGGACGTCGAAACTTACGTTACTTCCTTTTCAAAACATTAATAGTATACTTCTTTCCATGCTGGTGTGCTTAACAATTTCACATTTTGTTTCTTTATTTGTTCATATTTAGTATATCTGTTTTATAATTTTGAATTTTGTGTTTGCTCCCAATTTTGCTAATGTTTTGCTCATGTTTTTCTCTTGCTGCAAGTTTTCTATCTTAAACACTCAAGATTTGCCTTTTCCATTCACTGTTGCAAATTGCTAATGTCCATACATACTGTTCTGTGTACACTGAGTTTTCAACAAATATTAATAGGTATATAACTTTTCAATAAGACACTATTAATATGGTTACTAGAATTTTGAAGGCTATTAGATGCCAAACACTATTCTGTTTTATGTGAATGACAAGATATCTACTCTTATTTTACCTACTTTGCAGATGAAAAACCTGAAGAACAGAGAGGTTAGGAACTTACCAAGGAAACAAAGTGGTAAATCCATGATTCTAATACAAGAATTTCAGTTTAGAAACCCCAGTCTTCACTACACTGACATCACTAATTTATCTTCACTATTTCTACATGCATCTTGGTTTTAATACATTAAAGTATATTTAAGGGGAAATTTTAAGTGTATCGTCTCAAGGATAATGAATTATGATTTCTATAAATGTATCTATGGATATTTTACTTCCTAGGAATGGCATATTCTATGTAGACATCAGTAAATTTGACCTCAGTAAAACTTGTAATTGAAATCATCCCCCTTAAATCAACATGCTAACTCATGAAACAAGCAAAAACTAGGAATATTTAGTTTAAATAAAATTATCCTAGCTATAAGAGAATTTCACTTAATTGGATATGTGTTGTCTATCTTTGCAAGCAAGGGCTATTACATTTGCATAATATATGGAAAACTCTTTTTCAAGAGCGAATTAGGAATATGTATGATATATTTCATAAATATCTCAATTAGATGTCGAAAGTATACCAACAACTTTCCTCACTCTCATATTTTGCCTGATAAACTAAAGCAACTTTTGAGCTCCAGCTGAGAAAAGAAAAAAATCCTGTTTTCTCTCTTAATAAAATAAAATACAAAAGTTAATCAAATGATTTGTTTTAAATGACAGTCAGTATTGAAGTAATCATAACTGAAATCTAACACCTATAAGTAATAACAGCTTTCAAGAATTTATGTACCATAGTATTTTTTTCCTTAGTTATGGATGAGATAGACCAGACTCAAACACCAACCAACACTTTACACCATTAAAGTAACTGAGTAATATTTTATTTATCAGTAATATCTAATTGGGGGTTTTCTTTTGTAATAATGTGTAAAGTTACTATTTTGCCCACACCAGCAAATAGAAAACTACCAAATGTTTGATCAGCATTGATGCAATAAAAAAAGTTATTTCTACAAATTTACTAGTGCCATTCCAGTAAAACATACTACTTCACTAATTGAATACCTCTAACAATAATTTATTATGATGTATTCTGAATATACATGTGTTGATATTCAAAACTGGGTATAAAGAAACTTTGTACAGCACTGCAGTTTTAGAGCACACACTTTCTTTGCATGTTTCCTGAGTTGAACTGATCTCATAGTAAATCTTTACTGTGAAAATCCAATCTTCTTTGAAAAATTCATATATAAAAGTAACATAAATGTAACTTCCAAGGAATATGAGTAAAACTCTCCCAAATAAATCTATTTGGAGGAAAGTAGAAAATACGCAATTACTCAAATTGGCAATGCATCACTGCACAGGTTTAGTACCTTGGCATTAATGAAGGAAAGAGTATTTGGGATTCATCATGGGTCAGAAGACTTTACATACTGAAAACAAAAACCTTAATAAAAGGAAGGAAGAAATGCATAATATGAAACTTTTTCTCATTGAGAAGCATATGGGAGGCTGAGTGATCATAGTATTTTAGAGGAAATAGCTCTATAGTTTTTGTCCTTAATGAAAAATCACAAGAGGTAAACTATAAATTATTCACAGTCCAGTATAGTATATCATCTAACATTCTCAAACTTTATAAGAAGACTAATTCTGTAACTATGATAGCTATAAATAATTGTACTCAATTTTATATTAGAGATGAACACCTTTTGGCAATTAATTTTATTTCTAGAAATCCGTACTAAGGAGATAGTAAGAGATGGGGTCAAAGGTTTATGTGTACAGATATCATTAAAGAATTACAGATAATAGCCAAATATTTGAAACAAATTAAATGTCTAATAATAGGAACATGGTAAAATAAATCACTGTACATTCCAAAATACCTTGTAACACTATCCTCAAGACAGAACAACTGGGAATATTTAAGAATAAGGAAAATAGCTAGTCTAATATAATATATAACATGAATTTTGTATATATAAAATACCAAAGAGCTATATAAAATCTATACAGATATTTATGTAAAAAAAATATGGAATGTGAAAATGTTTTCGAAGTTCCCTGAGTTTTTTTTATAAGATGAAATCTAAACAAAAATAATTTCCTATCTTTGTGCTAAACAGTTCTGTGATGGAGCATACATTCTTGGTGGGTGGGTGTGTGTGTGTGTGTGTGTGTGTGTGTGTGTGGTAGGCAATATTGAGAACCAACAAATTATCTAAGCTACTATTCCTGCGCCTACAAATTGAGATGGAAAGAACTAAATGATCTGTTTACTGTATCAGTTAGCTTTCTCATTGCTGGAACAAACTGCCCTTACACCCACAACAAAAAGTGGAAAGTTTTATTTTGGTGCATGATTTCAGGAAAGTCAGTCCATGATTAGCTGGCTCTGAGGCAAGATCATGGCCAAAGTACATGTTTGAGCAAAGCCATTTGGGTTATGGCAGTGGGAAGCAGAGCAGAGGAACAGCACTGGAAAGGAAAGGGTAAGGGACAGGTGTGTTATTTCAGGTCATGCCTCCATGGCCCACACAGACATACCAGATGTATGCTTTAAGTTGACAATTACATTTAACCATTATCTCCCACCCCTTGTCAACTTGACACCCAAACACATCCCTTGAAACCATGCTAAAACTCCAGATAGCACAATAATATGTTAATAATTCCAGGGCCAGTGAGATGGCTCAGCGGCATAAGCACCTGCCTGGCAAGCGTGAGGTCCTGAGTTTGACCCCCGGTACCCACAAAATAAATAATAATAATAATTCCATCTAACATGATACAGCTATCTTGTATCCAGTCTCTTATCCAGTTATCTTCCCCAAAGTCTCAAAAGTTTAAACATTTTTCAAAAGTTCAAAACCTTCTTGGGATACTCAAGGCAAACTTTTAGCTATAAACCTCTATAAAAGTCAAAAATGAGTTACATAATCCCATGATACAATGGTACAGGTAAACATTATCTTTCCAAAAAAGGAGGAATACATTGATAAAAAAGAATCAGAAAAAAGCAAGACTGAAACCCAGCAAGGCAAACATTAAGCCTGTACCTCAGTGTTAGTATCCTGGGTGTATGCTGGTGATATGGAAGGTCAAAGGGCTCGGGCAGCAACACCCATATGGCTTGCTGGGTACAGCCCACTCAGGCTCTCTCTTCATCCGGTTCCTCTCATGGCCTGCAGATTTCCTTGACAGACATTCAACAGTCCTGGCATCTCCAACTTCCTGGGATCTCCACAGCACCTTTGGTTTTATTTACACAGTTTCATGCATTGTCCTCTCAGGGATATGCTGCCTGGCCTCCACTGCCTTACTCTGAAATGTGGGTGGGAGCCTTCCTCATCCCACAGTTCTTACATTCTACATGCTTGAAAAACCAGCAACATGAGAACAACTCCAATTTCCTACACAAACCTTCTCAAAAGAAAGCTTTGATTTGGGAGTCTTACTGATTCCTGTCATCCTTCAAGGATGGTTCAAGTCATCCTTCTCTTGTCCCAGTTCAAAGTACTTGTTTTTGTTTTTGTTTTTTTAATTGGTGCAAATCTCTTTAGCAACCAGATGTACTTTGGCCCCAACTCTTTTTTTTTTTTTTTTTTTGTGGGTACCGGGGGGTCGACCTCAGGACCTCCCGTGCCAGCAGGCGCCCGTGCCGCTGAGCGATATCACCGGCCCCTTTTTCGTATGTGGGTTCCGGGAGTCGAACTCCGGCCCTTGCGCTTGCCGGGCAGGCGCTTAAGCCGCTGAGCCATCTCACCGGCCCTGGCCCCAACTCTTAAAGCAGTTCTTTTTGGGCCAAAATTTAAGTACAATAAAACCTTGGTTTGGGAGCATAATTCTGTCAGGAAACATGCTTGTAATCCAAAGCACTTGTACATCAAAGCAAATTTCCTCATAAGAAATACTGGAAATTCAGATGATTACTTCCACAATCCCAAAATATTCATATAAAAATGATTATAATACTCTAATATAATACAAAATAATAAAGTATAAAGAAAAATAAACAAATTAACCAGCACTTACCTTTGAAAACCTTCGTGGCTGGTGTGAGGGAGACAAGAGGGAGGAGGGATACTGTATAGGATGACTTTCACTATCACTAACAGAATCACTGCAATATGTTGGCTCAATGGAATCTTCTTCTTTTCATGCAGTTATAACAAGGAACCTTTCCAATGCCACTTGCTTCACAATTCTTTAATAAGATTTGAATACTATAATTTAATTGCTTCAATGACTCACATTTTATTATTTAAAAGGGTGATGCTCGATATTATCAAGTTATTTCAAGTAATTTTGAACCATTCACGGATTTTGTGGAAATGTAACATTGCATTGTCATTAAAGGGATTCATTGCTAGCACTGCTACAGCCTTATTTGGGTGGTGCTTTTCTACAGAATTTTACATTATTTCCTACATTTCCCTAATCTCATTTGAAGCGAAGGATTCCTCTGCCTCTTTCTTCTCTTCATCTGCAAATGAGATCTTCTCCATTATCCCTTGCTGTTGGAAGATGAACACCCACAATCCCACAGTGAGAGAGAGAGAGAGAGAGACAAGAACCACTGGCTCAGTTATGATGAGGTGATGTTCAGCATCACTACTACTCAGCCTTGCCTTCACTATCTGCATCCCTATAGCCTTCTGGTCTTTCAAGCTCTGACCAGAACTGACCATCCAGTTCTGTTCACAGCATTCTAGGGCTTCTCTAGCCTATATCCCTCCTTGTCTCTCTCTCTCCCCCTCTCCCTAGATTATGGGAACTAAATAAATGAATATAATTTAAAGGCTAGCATTGCATATAGTTTTAAAACTTATCAAGGGGTACTTGGTATCAGTTACAGGAGAGAGTAGGAAGAGTGTGTGTGTGGGTTCATTATATTTTTAGCTAAGGAATTACTCAGCAGAAAAACAAATTACATAATTAGTAACTGAATTTGCCTAAATTCAACTCAAGAAAATTGCAAGAAACAAAAAAGAAACAGAATTTCATTCCATTGAATATCGAAAGTTCATTCCATACTATTACTGTTATTATTGCACTGTCACATATTATGTGTACTTTTCTGCCTTGGGAATGCAGGTGGAGGTGAAAATTGGATTTCTTTTCTTTATATTTGAAAGGAATAACTTTTAAATATAGACAGTGATTTTAATTATATACTAGAAAGCTAAAAATCTAATTAACTACAATACATTTTCTTTCTGTTTTTAGAATGTATAATTTAAAACAGGAAATGACTATACCAATCCTGTAGGCATTATTTTTAATACCCTTTAAGTCTATCCAATTTTTGTGTGCATATGCACAGGCATACATTTTATTTTTTGAAATATGACCCAATTGCACTTTCACTTAAGCATCTTTGTGAGATAAAATCCTAAAAATATATTGCTAAGTTTTCACATATTAAATTATGATAAATGTTCAATTACTCTTCAAAACAGGTATACCAATTTACACTCCCACAAAAATAAGAATATTACGTTTTCTATATTGTGAATACTAGTGGCTGTTTGCAATTTATGCAGAGGTGAGCAGTAAGGAAAAACAGGTTCTCACCCGACTATCTCATTCTATAAGACGTTCATTTCTTTGGATATTAGGTTCTGAGCAGCATGTCTTGCACTTTTTTCCATTTTTCATTTTGCTTTGTTGCCAGTTCATGCATAAATATATAAAAATTTATGAAATTTATACTAACCTAGATACCTTTTATGTTAGTGATTAAAAATGAAACATTAACATTACCGTATAAATACACAGATATGTAACGTTCTGCCAATAAATATTTTTATTAGGTTGAGCCATGTGAAATTATCATTTTGTTGGTACAAAATGCAATACACAGTGTCAAATTATATTGTGCGACTTAAGGTATTCAAGAGAAATTGTATGAGTGCATTAAGGTATAACAGTTCATATTTATACATTTAAATATAATAAATGTTCACACTGTTTATCATTTAAAAGGTACACCATATATCATACTGATTCCTGTATTAAATTGATTTATAAAACAAAGTTGGTATGGAATGAAAAGAATCGTATTATGGCAAAATTAGCTTTTCTCACACATCCTATAGTCTTAGTATAGAATGATTTTTTATTTATTACTTCAAAATAGTCGGCATAAAATTACTAAATGACAAAGTACCTTACTTGACAAAATCATTAAATGAAGTAGATAATTTTAAATGTTATCATTCAATTATTATGATGAATAGAGTAATAAGTACTTTTCATATTCTTAATGAGAAGCTATGCCCAGAACATGAGGCTAAGATTTCTGAAACACTAAAACCTGTAGGGGGATGCATGTATTTTCAAATTAAATAATTCATACTTTAATAAATCTGTGTCCAAATATTAAAGTAATTCTGGATGACTATTTTGAAGAGTTACTCCTAGCTGGGAAGTCCATAGTTATTGTTAGATTTCATTTCAGGTTTTATTACATTTAAGGGTTTACTTTTTAACAGAATAAAGGAAAACTTACTTGATAGAGTCATTCTGTTTGACTTCACAATTCTTTAATAAGATTTGAATACTATAATTTAATTGCTTCAATGACTCACATTTTATTATTTAAAAGGGTGATGCTCGATATTATCAAGTTATTTCAAGTAATTTTGAACCATTCATGAATATTAAAAGTTGTATTTTCCTTCTAATATCGCTCTTCTGTGGTTTATATATAATTCACAGCAAAGCCCACGCTTCTGCGGGTACTCTTAATAATGTCATGTTATGATTTTATGTAAAATAAAAATATAGCCAGCTTTAAGGAAAACATACGTGTTACCTTGCTGAAAAGGAGGTAAGCGGGCACTAAACCATTTAACAGATAGTCTACTTGGTTATGTGATTCCAGGACACTAAACTGTTACATGGATAATCCACTTAGTTTTGTAATTCCATTTCATCCAGAAAAGCAATTTGCTTTTATAATTTAAATTCATTTGTCTGAAATTATTGATGAAATATGTATTTTTAGAAAAGAATATGAGTGTAGAAAGCAGGGATGATGTCTTTTGGTTTCT
Source organism: Erethizon dorsatum (assembly GCA_028451465.1). Taxonomy (NCBI): domain Eukaryota; kingdom Metazoa; phylum Chordata; class Mammalia; order Rodentia; family Erethizontidae; genus Erethizon; species Erethizon dorsatum. The sequence continues at coordinate 55,757,592 of CM051830.1, read as the reverse complement.
CTTCTTTGGGGTTTTCATTTTCTTCCTTCAGTAGATATCTGATGAGTGGCTGCGCTGTGCTAGTAGACACAGTGAGGGAACGCAAGACTCGGGCTCTGGCCTTCAGGGAGACGGACTGGGTCATTTCAGTGCCACACGGAGAGCTCTGGCCGCAGGGCAAGGCTTCCTGGGAAAGGCGCTGCCTGCGCTGAGCCTGAAGGACGAGCGCAAAGGTCCCCGGTTCAGAAGGGAAACAGCGCTGCAGAAGGAGGCCTTGAGAACGTGCAGAGTGAGCGCTAGGAGGCAGCTGCTTACAGCTGAATTATGTCAAGTTCAGGGCTAAAGATTTTTATTCTTCCTGCGAAGGTGTTTTGCAGTTTTGAAAAATGTCTTTTTTCTCCAGTGCGATAGTTTCAAGTGCTGTCCTCAGCTGTTCATGCCGCTGTCGGTGTATTACATACTCATGCCTTTGCCATGGCCTCGGGGTGTGCAAAGGGTACTCGCTGCTCCTTGACAGTCAGCCTGGCCAGATGCCTTGCTTTGGCCAATGGGATATGCTGTAAATGAAGTAAGAGAAGACGTGGGATGTGCGCGCGTCCTCCTGTGCCGCTGCCATGGGACGACTGTGGCCCGAGGAGCCAGCTAGTCCAAGAGGAAGGAAAGCTGAGGACGAGTCCAGTCACGCCCGTGACCACACGCAACCCCACGCGCCTGAGCGAGAAATGCGTCTTTTCATTGCAGCCTGCGGACACGTGGAAGTGTTTGTTCTGCAGTCGTACGTACCTGGCTAGCACGTAATGTCGAGCACACATGTTGTCATGCTAGTGGACGATACCAATTTTTTGAAGAGAGGAGTACTTTGATTCATCTGTGACAGTTTTTTGAGAATCAGACTTATCTACAGAAATTAGATTCAATCCTCACATAATTCCCCTGGAACTGCATAATAAACCAGATTTCTTGAACATAAAAGTTATAGGTGGGCCCTTCAGAAATGGCATTTCACAGTCCACAACAGAAGCATAAAACTAGCGACTCAAATGAGTTCACTGATTCTATGTCCGTGAAAAGTCATATCCTGCCGCAGCCAGCCCTCCTGATGGAGGGGCACAAACCTGGGCCCTGATGAAACAAGAATTAAAGAGCGGGTGCCTTATTTTCACGGCGAGACCGCTTCCTGGAGGAAACAGGCACAGGCTGCTTCCTGCACTCCCGGCTAACCGAGAGCCCGGACGAGGGTCACCGGCCACTCAGCACAAGTAATACTGGCCAGTCTCTGATTTGCTAATGGTGACAGAGTGTGGGTTTTCAGCTCTTAAAAGACCACGCCAAAGCAAACCAAAACAAATAACCCTAACAGCTCCCAGCTCCCCTCGCTAGAGGTGTATGTCCCGAGATGTCGTCTGACATTTTTCTGGGTTCTTAACTCGGCACACAGGAACCGGTATGAGCGCTCGGCGTTCCCTGCGTTCTTCCTGCTCACAATCCCTCCCTGCTGTGGGAAGTGAGATTCCAAACAGAGAGAAAAGTTCTGTCAGAACAGGGCTCCCCCTGAGCTGCAACTGCCTCAGCATCTCCCCTCCGGTCTTAAAGGTTTAGGAAGAGCAAAGGGTTTGAAAAATAATTTCCTTTTTTCTGATGTGCTTATTTTGTCTTACTGATAGCATGGGAGGGACTACATTTGGGATTTTCAAAAATGGATTTGTAAAAAAGTATCAACCTGAGTGTTGAAGACTAGATTTATCGAAGTTGATTTTTGAAAGGGAGGTTTAGTTTATAATGGGAAAATATCCACATTTTTTCAATTTTTACCTTGTCGTTTTGAGAAAGCATTCCTGTGAACACAGAGTTAAGAATTACTGCAAGAACGAATTATATGCACATCTGTTGTAAATTTCTTAATATCATTCTGCTATCTAGAGAGAATATGAAAGAGACGATGGGCAATCTACGTAAATAAATCAAAACTGTGCCTTTGTGTTACTGCCTTATGTAACAATGGTCGGACATATTTTCCTCACATTTGCAACATATGTTTGGTGTACTCTATTTTAAAGGCTAGGGATTTACACAACTGTCACATTAAGAGGTTTACCAGTTATCACAAAACACAATGCCGGCATCTTCGGTGATAAATGAAAGTGAGATCCAGGGAGTGGGCCACGCGCCTCCCGTGCATGAAGGTGCTGCTGAGATAACACAGACTGGTTTCTAATAGGTGTGCAAGTGAAATCTACAAGGGAGCTTACCGAGAGAGGGTAGCAACATAGATATCTTAAATTAGATATATTAAATATATATATATATATACATATTTTAAAAACATACACATATATGTGTATAAAGAGAGAGACAGAAAGAGAGACTTCCTATTTTCCCCAACATCTAAAATCTAGGATTTAGAAAGAAGATCTTTAATTAGATTTAATTGAAAGTGTTATTTGTCAGAAGGGAATTGTTAAAGAGTCATAAGTGGATTTAACAGTGAAAAATGATCCTGGATAAATTTAGTGGTTTCAGTAAGAGAAATATTAGTCACGTGCTAGAATATAGTGTTAATGTTTTCTAAAATCTACAAGTGTTTGGCATTTCGGCTTTGAAGATATATTTTTCTAGTTCTGCAATAAAAAAGGCATCTTCAGTATAACGATTTCGTTTCTCAGACCACTACTCTTAAGTCACTGGTTAAATTTCTGTTTCATAGATAATAGCATACTGAATATTTATCATGTACTTAGAAACACCGCTCAAATGTTGATTGCTTGTAGAAGGTGCAGTTAGTTCACTGGAACTTCATCCAAGAGAGAAAGTGAACGCCCACAGTTTAGTAAACTTCTTTTATTGTGTAATTGGATTCCATCCACAAAAACTAAGCAATCAACTTAAGCATCATACAGGTGTGGGCTTAATTGCCGACTTGGATACATACTAGCTGTGAGGTTTTGGATTTTGTGCCTCAGTTCTATTATCAGTAAAACGGGGATAAATAGTTCCTACATCTTGAATTCACAATTTAAAAAATGTGATAGTTAACATAAAAAATACAGCAAAGTGCCTGAAACATCACACTCATTGAACATTAGTTATCATTAGTATTAATGGGTTTTAATTATTACACATGCCTATTTTGCAGTTTCATATTTTTCATTTGGTTTGTTTTCTGACTGAGTAGTTTTTAACACTGTAACATTTTATATACTTTCTGATCTTGGGCATGGTGGTATACATCTGTGATTCCTGTGAGGCTGAGGCAGGAGAATCACAGGTTTGAGTCTCACCTGGGCAATTTAGCAAGACCTTGTCTCCAAACATACATTTTTTGTGAAACGTTGTTCTCATTCTTTAACTTCTTCCTTGGGTAATTATTTATTCAAGAGTAATGTGTTATTCGCCACTGTGTTCTATAGATTACCCTACTTTGTTCTTTGCAATGCTAATGAAACATTTCTTAACCACACATCTATCTAAAACTCAGTCCTCTGAACCCAGCTGTCCACCTGCTGTCTTTATCCCTGTCCACTGTCACTTTGCTAAGACAAATGTCGACCTTTCACCGTAGCACAGGAAAGGTCAGGTGTGTCCTTCTTCAGGCTCCCCCAGAAGGGGACTTTGCGTTGGAGCTCTTCCGATGTTCATGGAGTGCGAGGAAGTGGACCTGGGGAGAATTACCTGAAGAGTTTTATCATCATTAAACTGAAATAAAAATCACTACACTCTATTACATTTGTATGTTTAAATTTGTATTATTGAATTGAGTTTGTTTTACTCTCGTTGATAGAATGTAAGATGGGAGGATATTTAGCTTAAATATTTATCAGTATCCCCAAATGCCATGTAAGCAAGTGCCCCTTTTCACACCTTGAAGCAGTTAGAAACTTGAGCACATTTCAGTGAGCCTAACAGAGGAAAAGGAGATGTCATTGTGGAAAGTAGTCTGACACTAACAGAAATTGGCCTGGAAATAAGTAGTAGATCCTCCTGAGCAAAATACTGTGAAATACTGTTATGGAAGCAAGAGGAGCCAAATCTCTAAGGGTCTGAAATCAAAGCAGAAGGACTCCCCTCCAGTCAGGCGCATCCTCCTTCCTCCTGCCGTGCTTTCGCCTGACTGAACAAGGAGTTAAGAACATAATCTAATGCCTCTTGACACGAGGGCGTGGCTTAAGCCACTTGGGATTAATGGCAGAGGAAAGAAGGAAGAAGGCAGAGAAAACCAGACAGCTACGTTGATGTGGCGCCGCTATATCCTAGTGAAAGGAGCCATCTGGAAGGTTTAGAAACTGTCCTTCATGCTATCACGTGGCGTTTCTGTCCTCAGAGTACTTTCCTTGAATCTGTTTTTCTCCCTAAGTCACGTTTACTCTGCCCTGTACTTGGAGAGCCTTGTGGTACTTGCATTTGCTGTGAGAGAAGCCGGGTTTGTGGTCTTACCTATCTAAGTTTCTTCAACTGTAATGTGGTGGAGAAATACGTGTTTCACTGAATTTCAGTAAGGGTTTACACACGAGATCAGGAATGCCTTCCCTTACACGGTCCCAGGCATAATAGGCAGTGTTGATCAACACGCATCCCCCAGTGCCAGATGTTGAGTGAGTCCGTGGAATTACACAGTTCCTCGAAAATGTGACTCTAGTCTGGTAATAATGTATCTCCGTAGCTGCTCATTATTTCAGAGATAAACTCTGGTACATACATTGTTTTTATTAAACCATATAATGGCTGATATAAAAATTTATATATGAACTTGCCTTTGGTGATATTGTTTTTTGTTCCGTTAAGATGAGAGTGCTGCCATGTATACAGTGGCTCCCACCAGTAATCTCAGCACTCTGGGAGCCTGAGGTAGGAGGATGGCAAGTTCAAATCCAGCCTGGGCAATTTAGCAAGACCCAATCTCATAATAAAAAACAAAACAAAAAGTCTGGGGCATATACCTCTGGGAATGTAGCTCAGTGCCAAATCCCTGGGTTCCATTGCAAGTAACCCCTTCCTACCAAAAGAAGTTGAAACTCTGGAAAGAACGTCTTCTCTTTCCCAAATTAAAGAGGTTATTTCGCTTGAAGTTTCCATCACCTGAGAACATAGATGTCCCAGGAACTCTCCATATACATGGACCTCTCCAGTGGCTTCTGTTGTCCTGACACTTTTTAATTCTATTGTGTTCCTCCCCAAATGAGTAATAGAATCTTTCTGGCATGCTTTTCCAGGGTTTCTCGGTGGAGGGAAGGGAAGATAGGTGAGGGCTTTGAGAATGTAGATGGATGAATAAGATTTGGACGTAACCTTTGGATGCAGCCTTCACAGCTTCCTGTGTGGATGACAATGCCTGTTGCTGTTCTGGGTGTTGGCGTGGGTGCCTTTCGCTGGGACATCATGGTATCACTGGTTAAGAGGCAGCTCTGCTTTATTTGTGAATACATAAACCCATGGGAGACTTCTCAGGACAAAAAGGCTGAGGATGAAGAAGTGTCTAGTTGGATTTTTTTTCTAGGACATTTGCCCAGATTGCTCAGTTTCTTTTATTCTTGTGCATTATTATGTTTTTGACTTATGCTAGGGTGTTCACGGACTCTATGAAACATAACCAGTAAAAATTGTCCTTTTCCAAGTCTAAACCATTTTATATTAGCATCTATAAATTGCGCATTCGGAATGAAGAACACCAAGAGTTTTCACTCTTATTTAATACCCTTTAAGCTTAGGCCAAGGGAAATACATGATGCTTCTTGATATTTTATTTTCATTATTTGATGTATAATTGAACTTATATATCTGTTAGTAATAACAGCTATTACAGAAAATATTTTTAAAAGCCAAATAGGACAAAACAAATGTAGGAAAAAATTGGTCCTATGTCATTCGGAGCACCTAAATTCTGTTGTGTAGGAAAAGGTAAATTCTCCTCCCCAACCTAAACACAATGCGGACTGTAGTATTACCATTTTATAAAATAGAGTTAAAGCCAAGTTCATGTAAGAGTTAATCTGGTTTCATATTTCCTAGTTCTCTGCTGCATCATGCTGTTGTGACAGTTCCGTTTAGTACCTACGTATATATTTCATAGACTTTCCATCATTAAGTTTAAAGAACTTGTGCTAGGTAATCTTTATTTGACACGTACGGTATTAAATTTCTAGACAAATAGTACCAAGTACCTTAATGCAATGATCTGCAATTCTGTTTTGTAAATATTCAGGAACATGTTAGTTGGTGTATATAAAATCTTGTAGATTAAACTGAACCATTAGAATTTTATAAGCTGATTATCACCAGCATATTATTATAATAGAAAACATAAACGTTGTGTGTCACTGGAAAAAAATTAAATATGTATTTATATGGATTGCTGGGTGGACATGTACTTTTTTTAAAAAAAGTGCGTAATAGTCGAAGATGTCCATTAAATTTAAATTTAACCACCCTGATTAATTCCAAAGGAGACCAGTTTATGTGACTGCCAACATCTTTCAGTAATCTGCATTATGATTTGCATCATGCAGCCATTACATCTCTTCACTGACCATGAATTAAAACATAAAAGAGTTTCTCTGGAAAACCTTACCTAAAAGACAATAGAAATAGCTGTTCCCTGTGGCATACAAAACAGGTCCAATGTGGTTGCGGAAGATATTCTGAACACAAAGCAGCTGCAAATTTCACTTTCAGTACCTTTCAACCCTCACTTCTCCCTTAAATCTCACCAGTAAAAATATGTTTAATATTAATCATAAACAATGTGAAATAGAAAACTGTAATCTTTGCCTCTCAATTATTGAAGAAACTTTCAAAACTATTTAAATATTTCTTCCTGCCATTTCCCAAAATATTACTTAATAAATCTATATGTGTTGTATCTGTCAATATATTTAGATTTTATACTTAATGTAAAGAGACTCTGCCAAATTATTCATTTCCTGTAAATTTTTATGACTCCTTATTTCTGTTTCAAATAAGGTAAAACCAGGAGGTATCATAAAATATCCCTAACATGCATGACTTTCTAGTCTCGAGGGTGGCTTTTCTTTGGGAAATGATCCTTTCTCTGACTCTGTTAGTCTACTGGCCTCCAAACACAGTTTAGGGATTTGCTGGCTCTTTTTTATACATTTTTGAAAACTTCTCTAAGAGAAAAATACAAATACTTTGAGAGAACAATTAAAAATTTATTGGATTTCCTCACCTATGATGCCTTTGAAATGTCTAGGACTATGTATTAGCCAATTAAAAATAACAGAGCATTCATTTTAAATAGCTTATCTTTTTTTGGTTTTTTTTTTTTTTTTTAAATGAGGTTCAGCATTAGGGAAAAAATTTAAAGTTCACATTATTATTTTTTATTTATTTATTTATTTTTTTTTGTGGGTACCGGGGGGACGACCTCAGGACCTCGCGCGCCAACAGGCACCCGTGCCGCTGAGCGATATCACCGGCCCCTTTTTCGTATGTGGGATCCGGGAGTCGAACTCGGGCCTTCGCGCTTGCAAGGCAGGCGCTTAAGCCGCTGAGCCGTCTCACCGGCCCACATTATTTTTTTGAAGTACAAACAAATGGAATTCTTCTCCAGTAAGTTAAGCTTACTGTTTATTCCTACCCAAAGTCTCAGACCTTTTAAAGTTTGGCCAAGCTTAAAAGACAAAATGTTCTAGGTGAAAACAAAAGTTAATTGAAGTTGCACTAAGAATCCTTTGCAGAGCTTCTCGTTCCTTTAGGCTGCTAGTACGCATTTAATTTTTGTTGATTAACCCAATTCTACCATTTATGATACCTGTTATTGTAACAGAGGACGAGCCTGTTCTCCATTACCTGAGGCCGAACTGTGCTAACAGGAGAAAGGACAGAGCTCAGACATTTTCCAAAATAATTTGCCTTTTAAAAATTAATTTTTATTAGTACATGTTTGCAGTACATAATGATCATATTCATGGGAGATTTGTACATGTGCATAACACATCTTAACTCTTTTTTTTGTCCTCCTCCCTCCAACATTTTGTTCTTCCCCATTTACAAAAGTTCTATTTACATTTTTCCTTCCAGTTCTTTGTTTTTTTCTTTAAATCCCTTTTTCTTTCTTTCCCTTCACCTCCCCTCGTCTTTTGTTCCCCTTCTCTTTTGAAAAAGTTCTTCCTACTTTCTAATATCCATTTTTCATTTTGCTCTTTATTTATACTTCATTTTTCTCACACAAGAGATACAATTTCACTTAAAATTATTGTCTCAAGGTACATCCACCTACCTAAAAATGCCTCAAGTCTATCCTTTGTGGCAGAGTAGTACTGCATTGTATATAAATACAACACTTTCTTTATCCATTCATCTTTTGATGGGTGTATGGGTTGTTTCCAAGATTTAGCTATTATGAATTATGCTGCTATAAACATAGGTACGCATGTATCACTGTGATATGATGACTTCAACTCTTTCGGAAAGATACCTAGAAGTGGGATAGCTGGGCTGAATGTAACCTATTTGTAGTTTTTTGAAGAATTTCCACACTGATTTCCATAGTGCTTGTACCAATTTATACTCCAACCAACAGTGGAGAAGGGTTCCTTTTACCCTGCAGCCTTGCCAGCATTTGTTATTGATAATAGCCATTTTTTTCTGAAGTGAAATGAAATCTTAGTGTTGTTTTAATTTGAATTTTTTGAATGGTCAGCAATGTAAAGAATTTTTTCACTATTTATTGGCCACTTGTACTCCACCATGTAAGAAGTGTCTATTCATTTCAGATCCCCATATTTGGATTGGATCTTTAAATTTGGGGTCTATTTTTTTAGTTCTTTGTAATTCTAGATATTAATCCTCTGTCTGAGGAGTAGCTGGCAAAACTTGTTTCCCATTCTTTAGGTTGTCTCTTCACTCTTAGTGGTTTCCTTTGCTGTGCAGAAGCTTTTTAATTTGATGTGGTGCCATTTGTTAATTCCTGTGCAACGGGGTTTTGTTCATAAAGTCTTTGCCTACACCTATGTCTTCAAGAGTTTTACCTATTCTATCTTCAGCACATTAAGTGTTTCTGTTTTAATATTTAGATCTTTGACCAATCTGAATTTTAGTTTAGTGTGTGGTAAGAAATACGGGTCCAGGTTCAACCTTCACCAAGGAGTAAGTTCCCTCCTGGCAACAAGTGGCTTAGCGATTATGACCTCATCTTAAGAGGGACTGGTATCTATGAAACTTAAGACAAAATAAAACTCCTCAATTGCAAAGAAACCCTAGAAAAAGAATTAGGAAGAATAAGTCCATTTTAATAATAGTTCAATGATATTTTAAATTATGAGATGCAAGATAGTTCAGAAGTACTGCTAACACTTCTTTCCTATATGCATTTAGAAATGTGTTGTTCTCAGAGAATGGGCATAACATTGTAATGTTCATGTTTTTATAAGCATAAAGGGTTACACTCACCAAAAAAAAGGGAAAACAAGAGAAATCGTGAATAAGGCGGTGTGGGAGTGTAAGTGCTCTTGATGTGCGTTGTGGGAGAAGTCATGAGTAGGTGGCCTTCACCATTATCACCATCGCTAACCTGTGCACGTAAATGGATAGGTGCTTAAAATATTGTTTTCTCTTAAACAAAAAACAATGATTTTAAAATATTTTCCATTAAATTCTTTGAAAAATGCAATCTTTTGAACTTCTATATGCAAAATCATTATTTTCATTATTATTTTAGGTAACTATAGAAGGAACTCTACTTTGAACTCTACTATCATTTTAGCTAGGCAACCGTCACTTAGCATCAGTATTATATGTATTTAAATCCAAATCATAGCTTAAGTAATTCACTGAAAGTCCTACAGCAGGACTGCATTTTATGTCACGCTAACTCTCGTGGGCTGTATTCATACAGCTGTAGTAACATGAGAGGGCTGTTAGGGAGTCTAGTTTTCCGTGTTTCTAAGTTACAGGAAGCTCCAATTCAAAATTGAACAAACTCAAATTTAGAATTTCATTTAACTTTCTGAAATCGTAAACATTTATACACTACTCAGTATATACAAAACAGCACAAGCCATAGTGGGGGTGGGCAGATATAAAGATGAAAACCTACAGAAAACCTGTGTGACAAAAGCTCAAATCTAGTGCAGTGGAGAGGTGCCAAGTGTGTTTCCATCAGAATGAAAACTGAGTAGAAATGCAGCCAGCACATATGAACTGGATTTAAACTTTCACCTAAATCAAAACACACAAAACATGAAATAACTGTTTTTAAAACCCTGGACATTGGTAGTGAACACGGTGACCTCTGGGACACAGGGACCAAATGAGATGAGCTTTATAGCTGCCCCATGCCCTGGAGTGAGTTTTTTCAGGCTGTGATACGGTGAGGACGAACCCAGGTAGCAACTGCAGACTCGTGAGTTGAGAATACAGAGCTGAGAAGCCAGGGAGCACAGGAGCTAGAAATTGTGACAATAGGGGACAGAAGAGAGATGCACAGAGACAACTGTAGAATCTGCAAGATATTGACCGGGATATATATGTGAAAAATACACGAGCGTGAGAAAAATGAAATACTGCCTGAGGTATCTGAAGTAACAGTACCGAGCATTCACATGGGAATAGAAATAACTTTGTGCCCAAATGTCACACAGTACTGGAAAACACCATTTAAGACATTGAGGAGACATTGAAGAGCATACACTTACGTAAACCTTTTTCTGAGTAATACAAAATTATGAAGCCTAAACCAAGCATTGCCCTGGTCCCACCTAATATTAGAAAAGGAAAAAATAGTTTCCATATAATTAAATAGTAACTCCAAAAAAGAATATTATGAAAATAAAAATGTATCTTAACACTCCAGAAAAACTCACAATGTACTACATCCAATCAAAAATACCAAGAAGGAAAAGAAGTTGGAAAACATGAACATATTATAAAGAGGAGAGTCAATCAACCAAAACGACCTGGAATTGATACAGATGTTAGAACTAATAAACGAGGACATGAAAACAGTTTTAGCTATATTCTAGTCTCTCTGACTGTGATGTGGACATATGGAAGATATAAAAAAGACACAAATCCAACTTCTAGAGAAAAAAACTAGAACAGGTACTATGAAAAGTAAACTCAGTGGGATTAATGACAGTTGAGACATTGCAGAAAAAAAAATTAGTTTTTTAGAACTTCCACACATAGCAATAGAAACTGTCCACGGAGAAGTACAGAGAGAAAAAATAACAGCTGTGGGGCAATTTCAAGAAAACAAGTGTGAAGATTGGGGAAAAGGAGAGACACAAAGCTATTTGAAAATGGCGGCTGAAATTTCTCCATATTTAAACTCAGATTCAAAAAGCACAGTGCAACCTAAGCAAGAGGCATGAAGAAAACCTTTGTAATCAAACCAGCAATACACAGAGAACCTGAAATGTAGCCAGAAAATGAGAGTCCACGTACACAAGGTTATAAAGAAATGGGCAATACCTGTCAAAGAGTTCTCATAAGAAAAGGTGCAGTCCAGAAATAATGAAGCAAGTTTTAAAGTACTGAAAGGAAAGGGGAAATAGCCTGTCAGTTTTGTACCTTTAAAAACTACTTTCAAAAATGAAGATGGAATAAATACTTATTCGGACATACATAAACCGAAATAATTCATTGGCAACAGACTCCTACTAGAAGATGTATCGAAGGCAGTTCATTAAGCGAGAAAAATGGTTATACCATGTGCAGGTCTGGTCAACACAAAGGAATGAAGAGAAAAAATCTAGGAAAAAAACTACAGAGGCAGACATATATCTCCCTCACACACGCAGCCCTGCCTTCCCCTGGATTCTCCATCTTTGGGTTCAACCAACCACAGATTGAGAATATTCAGGAAAAAGATAATTATTCTGCACTGCATATGTGCAGACATTTCCTGTCATCATTAACTAATGCCTGTTTACATACATTATATTAGCTATTATAATTAATCTAAAGATTATTTAAAGTGTACAGGAGGATGTTTGGTTGACATGCAAACAATATGCTATTTTATATAAGGGACTAGGGCATCTAAAATCAGAGGGGTCCTGACATCAACCCCCACATTATTGCGGGAGGCTGTCTTTATGGTATTTTGAAAGTATGTGATTTTCCAGTGTTCAGCTTATTACTTTCTAGCAATGTGGGCATTTGTGTTTTCTTGAAATATACTAAAGGTTTCTTCTATATCCTACTATGAAATCACTGGAAATACCTCAGGGTAATTTGAAGAATGCAAACCAGGTACAAAGTAATATAGTTTGCACACACACACAGCCACCTCTTAACTACTTAGCTACCCTTTCTCTCTTAACGTTTCATTTTCTTAATTTTCCATTTACTTGGTTTAGCAACGACCATAATTGTTGAAGCCAAAGTCCAACAGTTTTGGCTACATATATTCTTCTTCTTCTCCTTCTTCTTCTCCTCCTCCTCCCCCTTCTCCTCCCCCTCTACCTCCCCCTCCCTCTTCCCCTCCCTCTTCTCCTTCTCCTTCTTCTTCTTCTTGTTATTCTGTTTTTTGAGACAGAGTCTCTCTATATGGCCTAGGCTGACCTTGAATTTGCAACAATCCTCCTGCCTCAGCCTCCTGAGTGCTGAGATTACAGGTGTGCACCACCATGCCTGCCTCTACATGTAGGCTCTTTAATTGAAGCATTATTCAATGAATTTTAAGTACATAAAATGCTCTTATTTTAAATGTATTTTTAAATATGTGTCTATATCAGTTTACACAGTAAAACTACCATCCGCATCATAATAGTGAATAATAATCTTACATATGAATACGACAAAATCCTCTCTAATGTGAAGTATCATGTAATATCCTTTTGTTTCCTCCTAATAAAAATAGTGCTCTTCATTTCTGTGACCTAAAGAGTTTGTATTACCTTTTAACCTCTTTATCCTTTGTTTTATACAAACGTGAGTATCTCAGGTCAGAGATTGATTTTTTTTTTACTCAATTTGGATCTTACTAATTGAGCATTTAACCAGTTTCTGAGTTTAATTCACCTCTACCTCTGTCAATATCTTTTATGCTAATTTTAACACTTGCGTGGTATTTTCTGTTCTGCTACTTTTTTTTTTACTTTTCACTTGTTTTCAGTTCCAGAAACTTGGAAAGTACACATTCTATTTTTGTCCACAACTCAATGACAAATTGACTTAAAAATCTATTTTTCCATTTAGTTTCAAAATTATTTTCCCTTAAACACTGTAGATATTGTTCTATTGTCTTCTGGCATTTCAAATTGCAAGAAAAAAATTTGACATCAGCCTCACTTTTCCCCCTTTATAAGTAACCTGCTTTCTCTGTATGGATACTTACAAAAAAATTTTTTTTATCCTTAAAATTTAAAAACTCACCAGGATATGTCTAGGTGTTTTGTTGTTGTTGTTGTTTTGTTTTTTTTGTTTTCATTACATTTTAAAGGTACCTTGTGAGCCTTCTTCATTTGCAGGCCTACTTCATTCTGTAACTCTGGAAAGTTTTCTTCAATTAGTTCCTTAATTATTGTTTCAGTTTCATTTGCTCTCTCCTCTATTTCAGATATTCTTATTACTTGTAGATTGGCTCTCCTGGATGGGACCTCTATAGCTCTCTTTTTCTCCCCTTTTTGTATCTTAGTTTCTTTAGCCTTTTTCTCTGCCTTCTGTGAGAATTTCTCATGTTGCATTGACTTCAGCAATTTTATTTTGTGACCAATCTCAATTACATACTTCCTTTAACTCTCTAAATTCTAGGAAATCTTTCATTTACTCTAACATCATCTGTTCAAACAGTGAGAACACATCTCTAATTTCCCCTATTGTAAGTGACTTAATACTTTCTAGCTCTTGGGATATTCCTCTAGTGACCTCTTTTATAAAACATTTAACATTTTCTAGCTTTTCTGTGGACACGGGTGCTTTCCTTTCAATGGAAAGCATTTTGTTTCTTAGCTCTGTCCCTTTCTTCTGAGTTGCAGCATTATGAACTTTTCAACAGCTCTTCTTTCCAATGAGGACCAAAAACTAAAAGCAGTCTTCCCAAGTACCAAAGTTGAAGAATGAGCCCATTTGGATTAATGGATGAATCCACTGATGACTGTGGCACCCCTACGATCTAATCACCTTCCAGCAGTCCCACTCTGAACACATAAGACTTCTGGGGAGATTTTTTAGATCCCAGCCAGGACATACATCTGCCATTCTATCACCAAGCAAAAGGAAGTTGATGGGGAGTGAATAGCATTAAAACTGAGACCCTTATACTTTACTGGTGGGAATGTAAAATGAAATATCCACTTTGGAAAATTGTTCGACACTCCCACAAAATGCTATACATATGGTAATCATATGATTTAGCAGTTTCATTCATTGGTATATACCCAAGAGAAATGAAAACATGTCCACACAGAAACTCGTACCTGCATGCCTGAAGCAGCATTATTCATTTAGACAAGAAGTGGAAACAGTCCGCAGACATATCACATGATGGACAGATAAATAAAATGCACTCTACATATCCATACAATGGGATATTATTTGGCAATAAAAGAATGAAGCATTCATGCGTGTTACTAAATGGATGATCCTCAGAAACATTGTGCTAAATGAAAGAAGCCAGTTATTAAATATACTGTTTGGTCCCAATAATAAATATCTAGAATAGGCAAATTTATAGACACAAGCTAGATTAGTTGTTACCTAGGCCAAGTGTGAAATTGTAGCAGGAGTAGAGGCAGTGAATGGAAAGAAATTGCTAATGGTTATACGCTTTGGATGAGAATGGTAAAAATATTCAAAAATTACATAATGATGGTAGTTGCATGACTGCCAGTATACTTAAAACTTGAAATATATACTTTAAACATGTGATGTTTATGGTGTAAAATCATTTCATAAAAATCTGTTTAAAGAAAGTTGGAATGACAATTCAATATCAAAATAACTTTCAGAACAAAACATACTAACAGGGGTAAGTCAGGTATTTTTGTTATGATAAGGAGCCAATTAACTATAACTATACTGTCACGAAACACAGCAATCATAAATATTTAAACTTCTAATGAGAAATCTTCAAGTACTTGAAGCAAAAACTGATAGAAGTGCAATGAGAACTGGCTAAATCAACAATTATAGTGAGAGTTTCAATAACTGTAAATAATTAAACAGAAAATAAATTATCAAAGAATAGAATATTTGTTTTTGGTTTTTTCGAGACAGGGTCTCACTATGTAGTCCAGGCTGGCCTTAAACTCACTATGTACCCCAGGCTGGCCTCAAACTCATGATGATCCTCCTGCCTCAGCCTCCCACGTGCTGGGATTGCAGGCAGACTACTATGCCAGGCTAGAAGATTTGAATAACACTACCGACGCCGCCTAATTGACTTTTATGGAATGTCACCCAGTAGTAGCAAAAACATTCTTTTCACGTGCATATGGAGCATATTAATGGATAAGCCAACTCATAGAATAGAATATTACCCAACAATAAAAATAACATGCATTGATAAAATTTAAAAGCCAGATGCAGCTCAAAAAAATCATATTGAGTGAAAGGAAGTAGGTGAAAATAAGTGCATACTGTACTTTTCCATTTATAGACAATTCTAGAAAATACAAACAGATTGGTGGTGGTCTGGGCATGAAGTCTGGAGTGGAAAGTGAAGAGAGAGGAATTATAAAGTGGCATGGGAAAATCTTAGGGAATGATGGATATGTCCATCTTGATTGTGGTAATACTTTCATTAGTATATACCTATGTACAATACTTATGCATACCTATGTCAAATTCCATACTTGAAAAATGTTCATTTTACTGTGAATTAGGCTATTATGTTTTAACATTTCAGCAAAATGCATAGGTGTTTATTTTCTTGGTCAGCATTTCCAGACATGACTTATTTGCTGGTGACTGGTATCCAGAGCAAGTCATATATCAACTTTGAAACATAGAAGACTCATAATGTACTTTACAAATAGCCATATTCTGGTTTATCTTCAGATCTTAAATCTTTCACCTTTGACAAATAGCCAGTGCTCCATAAATATTTAATGAATGAAAATTAGTCTCTAGTTCACTTTGTACGTCCATAAATTGATTATTCTTGTCAAAACTGTGTATCTAGAAACTGTGTGTGTTTAGAAAATGGGTCATTGCGTACACTTCTGCTATGAAGACACTGTAACATGCTAGCTGCTCATGAGACTGACGAAGTACAGATTGTAAATATATTAATATGTCACTCTTACCAATAATCTCCCTAAATGCAGTATATTAACCAGGTGATGTTGCTTAAGCAACTAAAATGTGAAAGATCACAGAACAAGTGTTATTTCCAAATCATAGCACTGGTGGTCTCTAACTCCTCCTACTGGGCCAGTGAGTCTTTATTGGCTGCACACTGCATTCAAATAATTGAGTATTATGATACGAGATGTGATCAAAATATACAGTGAATTTTTAAAAGTGTATTTAAGTAAATGATATATTCACATTAACACCCCCTCTAAATACCCTTGTCACATTAAACACACTTATCTCATTGTTTGTGCCACTTTCTGAAGCAATTCTGGAAGTACTCTTTCATCAGTGTCATTATGAGGTGTGATCAAAAATGCAGTGAACGCCGCTGCTGAGTGCCACCCAACAGAAAGGCAGCCTTCTAAAAACATTACAGTATCTTTATCTACCTGATTCCCAGTCTCTAGCACTGTAAGCATTCTGGCACTTCCCCAAAGTCAAAATGACCATGAAGAGTAAACGTTTTGAATTGATTCTGGACATCAAGGCAGCGTGACAGAGCAACTAAAGACAATTGTGAAAGACGACTTCCGGGACTTCTTTAGAATGTGGGCAAGAAAGATGAAAGAAATGCGTTCAAATGTGTCTTTTACTGTAAAAAAAATTTAATATCTAAATATTCACTGTATGTTTCAATCACACTTTGTACATTTTTGAACAAATCTACTACATTTTATGCACATATTCAAGGTGATTACCTCAAGAGCTGACTAGGTTCTCATGATAGTTACATTTTTTAATAGGCTCTGGTTTTTTTGAAAACTAGTTTTGGTGACGTTTTAACCTCATTAGTGACTTTCCAACCTTATTAGTTACTTTCCTCCATAATCCAAACCTAATAAAACTCCATAGTAATGACTGCTAAACCTGCATGTTTATTTCCCTGAAGAACTTTTAGAATTTACCAGTGTTCAGTCTCTAATATGGACCAATTACTTGAGAATGTTGGGTTTGACCCTACACAAAATTTTATCCGTTACGGATTTCACCTTGATACCTAATTTTGAAAGCATTTCTTTAAAATGTACTTTCTAGTTAATCTCTACTGATGTTCTATTTTAATACATTCTTAAACTCAAAAATAATATCCTGTACTTAGGATAACATAAACTTATAACCATCAGATTGTTCAGATAAGAGAGTGCCTGAAAATAATCTTTGCAAAATTCTTTAAAATACAGATTTGCTATATGCAAAGCAGATAAGTATATAATTTGAGCTCAAACAGCTATTTTGCTAGATTCTGTTATAAATTTGGTGTTGATATCAAAATTGTAATGAAATTTTCTGTTGGAAAATGCTGACATTGAAAATGTTCTATCCACTAACCCTACTGACTGAAAAACACTGCTATTGTTTTCATTTCAGCAGAGCAACATTACACTACCTTCAAAGTAATAGTTCAAGAATGATGTCCCTAAAATCCTGCTTTTTTTTTTTTTTTTCAGATTTCTTTGTGCACTCACAACTTTTTTTTTTTTTACATCTCTTCCTGATTTGGCATCTATTCCACAATGAGGAAGTAGCCCCTACACACAACACTGCATTTTCTTCAAGGATCAGTTACAAAGATTTGTAAAAGCTGTGAGCAAAGTCCTAAAAAAAGCCACAGCATCAAAAAGGAAGGGTGATCGCAAGCATCCTAGGATGCTCTTACAGAGCCACTTTGGGGCACTTATGAAATCTGCCCTTTTCTGGCTCTGATGTGTTCATGATTTTAGCCGCTGATTCTCAAACTTGTACCTTACTTTACAGAGAATCGGAAGTTCTACACAGTAATGGTGGTCTCACTGGCTAATTCTCATTAAGTCTGCCAGAAGAAAATAAAAATGTCAACACCACGAAAGTGTGAGCGCAGATCCTATTGGCTACCTCAGAGCTGACCGTGACTGTGATTCTTTCTCTGCTTAAAGAAAGATGCAGGTGTCTATTTCGCTAGTTGATTTTATCTGTCTAGAATTTACCACCCTGTTTTATCTGTGCATATACGGTTGCTCGTGAGTGATCCTTCAAGCCATGTTCCATCATCCCCAAGCCACGGATGGGTACAGAGGAACATGGGTCCCTCACTGAGCAGGGCCCCTTGAGAATTTCAAAACCGAGAAAAAGCTTTTGTCTCCCTTTAGACAGCCTTTAAACAGTGTGGCCCCAGAGCAGCTGTGGGTGTAGCCCTGTGCCCTGCCAAGAGGAGGAGCCCTAAAGACAAAGAGAGGTGAGAAAGAGAATTATAGGAGAGAATGGAAAGGAGAGGGAGAGGGGGAGAGGGAGAGACAGACAGACAGAAACAGACAGAGAGACAGAGACAGAGAGAGAAGGAAAGGAGAGGAAGGGGAGGGCAGGGAAGGAGCAGTGTGTTCATTTTGTCACTGGTGCACCTTTCCCTCTGCTTTGTGAATTAGTAAATCCAGTGTACTCCTGGTCAGGAATAAAATGCCCCAAGAGATTAAACTAAGAGTTTGTGTTCCTGTGGAAATCTGCAAATCTTCTTTTTAAATTATTATTTATTATTTTTTTAATACAGAACATATCCTCTCATGCAGACAATACTGTAAGTTTCAGCCTCGCAGGAAAACCTACCTGACTACCTTATTAAAATCTACATACTGATACCACCCCACAGCAAAACTTGGTTATACTTATTTTTTCCATAATATCTATTCCATATAGCATAACATATACTCAGTTTAGTTGTTTTGTTTACTCTCTGTTTCCATCTCAAACCAACTAGAATAGGATTTTTGTTCTAGTTACTTATATCTAACAATCACTAGAATTGCGCATATTTCAGGCTCTCAAAATATACAGGTAAAATAATTTGTCTGGTAAAATAATTAAGTTTTCAGCTCATTAAAATCTATAATGAAAATCTAATCAAGTATTTAAAAAATCTTGGGCCGGTGAGATGGCTCAGTGGCTTAAGCGCCTGCCCGGCAAGCACGAAGTCCCGAGTTCAACTCCCGGAACCCACATACGAAAAAGGGGCCGGTGATATCGCTCAGCAGCACGGGCGCCTGCTGGCACATGAGGTCCTGAGGTCAACCCCCCCGGTACCCACAGAAAAAATAAATAAATAAATAAAATAAATAAAAAATCTAATGGAGTATAAGGTTAAATATAATGCAGTTGAATAGCATACCTTTTTGTACTTTAGTTATAATTAAGTTTGGTGTCTGAGCTTAAAGAAAAGCAAATATATTAGCATTTTGTCATGAAAAACAGCTAGGATTTAGAATCAGATAAAGCTAGGTAGATTCCTGCATCTGCTGTTTATGAATCTGCAAGATCTTGAGCAAGTTACCTCAACTCTGTCAGGCTTATTCTTCTTACCTGTAAAATGGGAAAAGTAATTATTATCTTGCAGAACAATCCAAGTAAAATCCAAGTAGTGATGGGACTCTGATCCACCGCATCTGACCAGGATTGGCCAAATCACATCTTCAGATCTGTGCCAGGAGGGGCTTCGCACGCTTCCTGTGCTGTGAGGTACCTGCCTTCCCCTATGGGCGGAGCTGGTCCCAAACACCACTCTACTCCCTCAAAACATGGCTGCGTTTGGAGACAGTGCCTTTAAAGAGATAATAAATTTAAAGAGGGGCTCCTAGTTAGGGCCCCAAATCGATATGATTGGTGTTCTTATAAGAAAGGGAGATTAGGAGGCAGAGAACTGCACACACAGAGGAAAGACTGTGTGAAGACATCAGAAGAGGCACCACTTGCGAGCCGTGGAGAGAGGCATACGAAGAAAGCAAGCCTGCCGTTACCTTGATCTTGGAGCACTAGGTGCTCGAACTGTGTGACCATGAGTGCTGATCCTTGGTGCCACCCTGTCTGTGTATTCCATCGTGGTCGCTCTAGCAAACTAATACACTTCCTAACCTTCCATCCATCAGTGTGCCGAGTTAAAATCGAAATAGCACCTCTTTCCTACTTGGCCAGAGGATACGAGATACCACTTAGCATTTAGATACTGCATTAATTTAGCAAACACATGAGGGGCTCTGAGAATGAATTATCCTGGTGAGGTCAGCCCTGTATCATTTAGCTGATGCCCTTTTCCTCTCTTCTGTGAGCATCTTTCTTCTCCACGTCTCGTTGGATCTGCGCTCCTGCAGTAAGGCACGTCTTTCTGTGTACGAAAGCTTGGCAGTCATTTCATGCCCAGTTCTTACCATGTCCGTCCTGAATGCTTTCCCTCTGCCACTTACCCCATCCCCTGGAACTCAGATGATCAAAAATGTACCTTACCCTTTATGTTGGAATTAACATTTGAGGTCCTTAGTAGATGCAGCAGCTCCAAAACCAAGTATAAATTGTTAAAAAATAAAATAAAATGAAAAATGCCAGGCTTATTCAAGAACTTCAGAAGTTATTCCTTGGTAGTTTATTCTTATTTTAGAAAGCATACAAATGTTATTCTCAGTTGTAAAATTTGGATAATAAAAGTAGGAGCCTCCTAACAATGAACGAGTGAAAGTTTTCAGCACAGATCCCAGATGATGCCCACTCAAGATTCTTTTACTATACTACGACGTGATACAGAATTACACATTTGTATTGCGGGTGTTATGTGATAATAATAGCAATAGCATAGTAATTGCTGTCATCGCTTACCTTGCTCTTGATAGAAACATATTACAACACTGTTTGCGTGCAGGACACTTAAGATAAAAATCCAAACATGAGAATTCAGCTTTGAAATGAGTTAAAACATTTGTCAAATGTGACTATCCCTGTGATGATTTATAGCCTCTTAGTTCTTTCTTTCTTTGGTCACAAATGAGTAAAAAAGAGGCAGTCATTCTGTGGTAAGCAGGCCAGATGTGAAAGAGGGAAATGAAGAAAGATGAAAAAGATATCACAGCACACAGTCGTAAGATGGATTTTCCTGGAAACACTTGGTCGCGTCTCTAAAAGTGAGATGAGGTGGTAAACAGAATCGGAGGAGCATTTGCAAGTCGATGGCCATAACAACTGTGCCAGTACATGGGAGTCGCGAACGTGGTGGGGAAGAGAATCAGGGCAGAATTGCAGAGGGCCAGGTCCACCACGAGCTGTGTGGCTAGAAGAGTCCTCATCCAGACGGGGGACAGAGGGGCCAGAACTCCGGGCAACCCCCACTCGACCCCCTTGGCTTTTCCTCTAGTTACCAATCTTTGTTGAAGGCTAGTCACCAACATTCTTATTTTACTTCAGTTTCCATTTGTCACCAAATTAAAGGAAGCCTGTTCAGACTTCAGAATATCATAGCCTATTAAAAAATTAGCTTTTGTCTCTTTTGCTGTTCTCATCAGTCCCTCTTTGCATCCTTCTTTCTTTAAAATACTCCTTATGGCCAGAATGTTGTGTTGTTTATGCTGCTATCGCTTTAAAAATGGACAGCATCACAATAAAATGAACCTGGTACTTTCCACCCTGTTCCATGCAGGAAACTTATATGATCTTAAAAATAACTCCTCTGCATCAACTGTGTAAGTGTTGAAAGCATACACTCACTTAGACATAAAACCTGGAGGTCATTCTGCCAGTGTATAAAGGAATATAGCAGACCTGAAAACATAAGATCCTGCCTTAAAATAGAAGTCTTAGCCTCGTTAAAGATTTGGATATATGGTTCTGTTCTTTTTCACCTGTTGTTGATTCTTTACAGCGATTACAGTAAGTGCAGAATTAAGAAATGTCTCGTTATCCTCAAGCTGTTTTCTAGATATTTGTATACTGAAATGTTCTCAGAACTGACAAAGATCATCAATACACCATTAATGTTTTCTTGATTTTATTTTTGAACACTCCAAAGGAAGTGTCATGTAGAATATTTCATTTAAGTTCCCAGGCCACCTAATTCATTGAAAAGCCAAATCCTCAAAAGCACAAAGGACAGGAAAAAATGGCAGAGTTCACAAAAAAGATCATTTTTCCCTCAACATGGCATTTATAAAATCGAAGTCCTTTGTCTTTTTCTCCTTCTGTGGTTCGCTTTGAACTGAAGGAGAACACAGACCTTTAAAAGCTCTCTGGCCGGTCAGCCACTGTCCCCTGTATCTGCTCACTCGTGTTTCCCTGTCCACGGTGTCCCGTAGCCCCAAGCGGCTGCTTAAATTTAAAATTAAATAAATGAACATTCAAAATTAAAAGTTCAGTTCCGTGGTCACAGTAGCCACATTTCAGCCATCAGCCACATGTGACTAGTGAGAAGACACAGAAAATGTCCCCATCACGCAGAGCCCTGAGGGGCAGCACTGCCCTGGCGTACACGAAGTCCATCCACCAGTACCGCAGGGATTTTAACACGAACCGACGCAGAAAGTGGGATGGCGATGGCAGATTGGGGAAGAAATGAATTACTACACAGAAAATGAACAATTCATAGAATCATGTAGTCATTTAAATTGCCCTTTGATGGAAATTTGGGTTTCTATATGGCAAACTGATACTTTCAGCCCAAATGTTTTACTTTTGGTAGTTACATGTAAAAATGTTTAATAAAGCAGAATGTGGTCCACCAATATATTTGAAACATTTTTTGATGGCATTTTTGAGACAGGGTCTCACTATGCTGTTCAGACTAGCCTTGAACTCACTATGTAGCACAGGCTGGCCTCAAACACGCAGCGATACTCCTGCCTCAGCCTCCAGAGTGCTGGGATTACAGGAGCGCACCACCATGACTGGCTTTGGAATTATTTTTTTTAAATCTCATGTGAAACTTAAACTAGTGCGGGCCAGGTTGTGACATGGTCTGCACTCTGTCTGCTTACACCCTCGCTCAGACGGGCTGGCTTCCGGGGGGCCCTGAATCCCCAGCTCCAACTAACCTGGGCTGTCTTTTTAAAAAAGAATAAAAAAGTATTTTCTAAAAGACCCTGCCTAGAGTAGAAGAGAATAGCTTAAAAATAGAATATTAAAAATAAGAACTAAACCCGATTTACCAATGAGGCCTGTACCTGTTCAAACAAGAGAAAATATTTTTTAAAAAGTTAACTTGAATATTTACATTATTTCTTTCAATCAGCACTGCTAAAATAGAAAACAACATTCCCAAAAAATAAAATTGGTAATTTTGTCCTGACTAAGAACAGGAAAAAGTTTTAGACAACAATTCTTGCTTTTCACATATATAATTGCCGAAATGTTAAAGATAAATACAAGAGCATTATTATATTTTAATATATTTCTAATCATAAAAGTCCAGAAAATATTAGAAATGCTATCCTCTTGAGATATAAAGGAATCTTTGTTGCATTTTGTTTCATATTACAGAGAAATAACTGCCATTAAAGTGAAGATTATGTAAGTGGTTTAGTTATTTCATTTTCATATGCATAATTTATTAGAAGTGATCATTGTGTGAAAAAATATAAAACATTGTCTTATTTACTAACAAGCGATAGGCTTTTAAATTGCTTTCTAATTGAAAAAATGTTACTAAAGATCAGAACTGAAATATTTGAAGGGTAAAAACTGAAAAATATTAAATAGATACATCATGCTTTCATGCTTTTATTTTACAAGATGTAAAATCCCTTTTTAACTTCAACATAATAGTACGAAGAAGTGTGCAGAAGTTGTTAGGTGGTACTGAGTTTTAAAATTTGTTTCCTAATTCATTCTCTGCCATTCGCAGATGGAATGAGATCATTTGAATCGGATCAGCTGTGAAGATGTCAACAGCATTTTAGACTTTGATTTCTTACAGCCTAAAAGAGCAATATACAATGCAATACCATCAAGTCACTACATGTGTAGAAAACTGGAGTTAGAAAGACCTTTAAAAAGACTCTTCCCGTGTGGCCAGCTTGGTGGACTCCTATGGTTACAAATATATTAAAATATGCAAGCGCCCTTGTGTTCATCTTTAACCTTTTGGTACTTAGTGTGAAAAATGTGTGTTGTCTTCTTAAACTTGATCCTGTTCTCAGTTATCACAGCATTACCAATCCTATCTGTCTTCTTCACTTGCATGAGGTAGGTTTTAGAGACACACAGCTACCTTTAAGCCATTGCCGTGGACTCTGTGCTGCAGCACGCAGTGCAATGTGAAGCCCATTAAGAATTAGCCCATTTTAAATGGATCCGTTAGCAACCTAGCACTACATTACTGTAAACTTCTAGTTTCATTAGGTATAGTTCCATTCATTAACTGGATTGAACATATTGCTGTCTAATTTCTAAAGTATTGAAAAGCATTTATAAAAATGGGGGTAAAGGAACCCTATTCCAACTGAATCTTTTAAAAATAATGCAAAGTTAATAGCCTTTCATAACAGAATCGGGAAAAATAACTAAAATGCCCCAGGAGTTCTAACTTTAATTATAGCCCAAAGCATTCTCTAATTACCCAAGCTTCTTACGTTCCCACCAAGCACCAGATGTTATTATTTGTATTAGTCTATAGTTTATGACATACTTTTGTTTATTATGTAGTTTTCTCTTTAACAGAAAATTAATACAACTGTTTGTGAATTAGAATCACCTTCATGGAACCCTAAGTCACATTGCATATTTTGGATCAGCAGAAATCGATGAGCTTTGAAACTTATAAAACTTTGGAGATTAATTTCTCTTCTTTCTAATAAAGGGAAGCAGATTTGAAACTATTATGGTAGAAAATGTTAATATTCTGCAGAAACTGGAAAGCCTCACTAAAAATACACATCTATGTTTGGAAAGTGTATATCACAATTGATAATGCTTATTGCTAATTATGCAAAAGGGTTACAGGCTGCCAGTCTCCTTGGGTAAAATATTACAGAAATGTAGGAGACAAAAAGAATGCAGAATAATTAAATACTGCAAAGAATAAAATGAAAGGTACATTTTATCATCTGATCACTTAATGTTCAAATTAAATAAAAGAAGAAACAATGTAATAATCCACCCTTCCTCTCTCAATACTATAAATCGCTATGGAAGGACTCCTAAGTGCCATGGGTTTGGTCATCTCCTGCTGGGAGACATAATCTCCCATGGAGCCAGAGTATTCTGGAACTTTCTGGCTAGGTATGATAAGACACAAGGCCTTGGCTACTCTTAACTTGCACTATTTCTCAGAACTATATTTACAACTACCAAATTTGAAGCTTGAAGTAACGTCTCCCCAAATGAAGGGCAAGTGTGCTTTTACTTTCTGTAGGTTTGCCTAAATTCATAGTTCTTCCCCTATAAAGCAACCCATTGGGTGGACAGGCATCCAGCCTGGTCCCCTGCAGTCCCCCTGTGGGGCATGGGGTACACGGGAGCCAGTGCAAACCAGCGTGCACCAGCGGCTGTTATTCTGTAGACAGTGATCTAGCCCCTTGCTTCAGATCCAGGAGTCTCGTGTGTTTTGCTACCGTCCTTGAAACAGCAACAAGCTAGCTTAATTGTAAGCTCACAAAACCCTAGATGTTTCAGGGTTTTGACATTTTATACTCTCACCAAATTGCGTATCCACTTAAAGATAAAACATCCCTTTTCACTATAAATTGACAATCTATAATCCTATAAATTTGTGGACTACAAAGTGACATGATTTATGAACAATATGGAATAATTAGTTACCATATCTTTCACCTCTAATACTTAACAATTTTTGTGGTGAGAACATTTGAAATTCACTCCCTTAGAAATTTTGAAATGTATAATACTTTATTATTAACTGTACTTACCATGCTGTATGACAGAATTAAAAACATCCACATTCCTCCTAATTGAGATTTGGTCTTATTTGACCATTATGTCCTGGTTTTCCCCATCTTCAAGCCTCGGCAACCACGTCTCCAAGTTCAGTTATTTATTTTTCTGACTTAAGGGAGCGCGTGGTATTTGTTCCTAACTTACTTCACTTGGTACGATGTCCTCCATATGTATCCATGTTATCACAAATGACAAATTTCCTTCTCTTTTAAGGCTGATATTCTGTGTATAACGCATTCACAAAATTATCAACCCAAAATGTTTTTTATTTTCCCAATAATGTTTAATAGCAATAACATCAAACTGTTATTATTATTATTTTTATTTAGAAACACCCATGAGATTATATTTTAATGATAGTAATGATATTAGGCATTTTAGTGAAGTAGAGATTCAGCACTGGGAGCCATAAAATTGAGTTTGAATTCTAGCAAGGATATTTCCTAATGGGCTATCGCTTCATGACATTTTGTTTTGTTTTGTTTTGTTTTCTTTTGTTTTCTTTTGCTTTGCTTTTTGCTTTTTTGTATTACTAGAGATTGAACCCAGGGCCTTCACACTGAGCTACATCACCAGCCTTCTTTTTTTCTAAATTTTAAGATCAGTTTTCCCAAGTTGCTCAAGCTGGGCTTGAAATTGCAATACTCCTACCTCAGCTTCCCAGAGTGCTGGGATTTCAGATGTGCCCCCCCCACACCCAGCTCTCAGAAGCTTTTCCTTTCTCAGGAAGGGAGATTTCAGAAATGTTGGTGTCCAGCCATCATATTGCCTGTACATACTTACGGGGAAATCGTTTAGTTGCTACAGTCTACACAGAGGCAATGGTGTTGCACAAGACCTTCTTGGTATTCCATAGGATTTATTCACTGATTTCTACAGAAAGCTGAAAATGTAAGCATTGCCTCCTGAGAAGAGCTGAACTGTTAGGTGCAGTGACTCCTCACTAATAGTGTGAGCCATTTACCCTTCGGATAGTTTTTACCATGTAATGACTCACAGTGAGAGCTGACCTCCTGCACAGTACCAAAAGCTACACGTTGCAAAGTATATTTTATAAGAAACTCACCTGTACAAGGTGAAGAATAGAATGTGTAATGAAAGTGCAGGGAGATATTCATATAAAGTTTTAAGAAAAGAAACATGATAAAATATAAATAATACACTGTTCAGAGAATACTTGTCCTGAGCAGTGATGATTTACATCTTAAGGAAATACTGACTTTTATAATATTGGCATTTCGTCTTGACTTTATATTTTAATAATATTTCATAACATATTTTACAAATTGAACAACTACCAAGAGATCATATATGCAGTGTATGTTCTATGCATTTTATTGTTTAAATCATTAAGCTTAGAAAGGAACTTGTTTATAAGCATTAACCACACTTCATAAAGAAAGTTAAATGTCAAGGTGCTATCTGACCTGTTAATTATATTCAATTATATTAAAGGTCAGCATTTGCAAACTGCTTCTGCACCTTGCATTCAGGATTTGGTGACAAATTTATGATCCTTGCCATCATAATTAAATTAACTCTAGAATGTTCGGTGTTTTTTATTATTATTGCTTGCTTGATTTTGTTTTCTTTTTCTCCTGATTGTTTTAGAAATTTCACATTATTTCATTTTATTTATATATTTTCTTTAAATACTCACTGACCTTTTACAGAAAGTAAAACCCAAACTGGGGACAATGACCAAACATTAAATCTGCCACCAAGGCCTGTTAAATTTTAAAGTCTTCACATTTCATATCATTTAAACTTTTTTTTTTTTTTTTTTTCGTGGGTACCGGGGGTCGACCTCAGGACCTCGCACGCCAACAGGCGCCCGTGCCGCTGAGCGATATCACCGGCCCCTTTTTCGTATGTGGGTTCCGGGAGTCGAGCTCGGGCCCTCGCGCTTGCAAGGCAGGCACTTATGCCGCTGAGCCATCTCACCGGCCTCATTTAAACTTCTAAATGATTTTCTTCTGGAAACCACAGAAACTTCCTAGCTATGTGAAACATGTTCACTTCTCTTTAGTTGAAAGAAAAAATGTCAGTTTTATAGTTGCTAATATCAGTGATAGATTGATGTTAGGGAATTGCCAACATTTAACCATTTTGACCTACAAAAATGGCATTTCCTTATGGTCCAGTTTAACTTTTGAAATAGGTAAATTCAAATTCAATTACCAATTGAAAAAAAAACACCCAACTACCAATGATATAATACGATATTTTGGAAATCTTTGTTTTCCATAATATGTAGTGAAAGAGATTCTAAACTATTTTGTGTGAGGGTTAATTTTTTTTTATTTTAAATTTATCTTTTACTTATAATAAAAATTGCACATATTTATGGGGTACCGTGTGGTGTTGTGTTATGTGTAGATGCTTTGTAATATTCAAATCTGGGTAAATATATCGATTGCCTCAAGCATTTATCATTTCTTTGTGATAAAAGTATTTAAAACTCTTTCTTCTAGCTTTTGAAAAAATACAGGATATTATCGTTATCTGTAGTCACCGTACTGTGCAGTAGCCCACCAGAGGTTCTCTCTCCTGTTAACCCAATATTCATTAACCGTCCTTCCCGCCTCCTTTTTCTGACTTAGAAGAAATCTTCAAACTCTTTGCTTCTATAAATTAGTACTGATTTGAAAAACTCTATATCTAGTGGCCGTTTAATATACTGGCTCTGTTCCCGTTCTTGTCACACTTTTAGATTTTTGTGTCTATGGGTTATTAATATGCACAAGAATAGAGCCAGAAATTTTTATAGGTCAGCGTTAAAATAAACAAACAAGAACATTTGGCATGGGAATTATACAAAGCCTTTCGAGAGGTAATATATTTTGATGAACTGAAGACGGATGCTTTTGTAGGATGAGGGCTTCCTGTACATAATATGATTATATTTATTGCATTTGATGTTTGCACCTTCATTTCCTAGAGGGCAAGCGGGACTTGTAACATTATCTTCATGCAGAGCGTGGTGTAGATTAAGCTTTTCTTCTCAGTAGATGCTGCGCACAGTAGCGATTACTTCAACCATAACCTGCATATTGCTGGCTACTAGAACTAGTATATCAAGTTTAGCTATTAAAGTTTCAAATTCTGTATACCTAATTGCCTAAAACCAACTCTGAACGGTTGAAGGTTTGCGCCGTCTATTCTAACTGGTTGCCAGGATAACCCTTTAATACTCTTTGTAAGAAAATACCATCAGCCAAAGCCTTCACAAATTTCTGTACAGAATGTGAAGAGTTTGGTGAAAACTTACAGGGTACATTAATAACCATATTAAATCAACAGAACCAAGAAGAAAAAATAAAGTCACAGATGTTAGTGTGATTATTCAGGGACTTCACAGTAACTATAAATAGCAGGTTCAAGAAATAGCTGGTATACAATAGAGCTTATTTCCAAAAGACCTGAGATTTTTTTTTAGTCAAATAAATATTACAAAATGCAAATCTTTTGTCATTCTACTGCATGAGTTCTTTCAACTGACCCCTGTCCTGCTGGAGACAGACAGACACCTACAGTGTTCAGGAAGCACTGCGGACTGACCCTTACGGATTTCATTGGCCCGGCTCCTTACCGTTTCTTAGTGCATAGGTCGTGTTGTTGCTTTGTATTGTTATCGCAGGGCATGATGCTATTCATTCATACACGCTGTACCTTGACAAGGAATGCTCTCATTTCACCTGCTTTTCTATTGAGTTATCTTCAAATGCTTGTCTCAAGCAAGAGCTGCCCTGGAGATTCTCTGTGAAATTCTCAGATACAAGCCTTCTTCCCATACGCTCCCTTAGCACATATGGTGTACTCTACTGGGCACTGTCCCTTGCTGTCTCAGTTCTTTGTCCATTGTTGATCTCCGCGCAGGCAGGAGCGGTGGGGTGCGACAGCTGGCTCATTCTGCCTCCCAGGACGCCTTGGAAAATTCTCATAGTTTTGTGACCTAGGTGCCTATGCACCACAGATAGCAAATGCTAACAGCCAGGGTTTGATTCTTTGTTTCATTCTTTATCTCAACTTTAGAAAGCTTTAGAGAAAGTGTCGTTCTTGAAGATTTAATTTAAAAAGTGTGTTTTGTCTGTAGACTGTGAATAGGACACATTATTGAGGAAATATTCTTCCAAGTTGTGACAGGCATTTCTTAATTCAAAACCAAAGTTGCTCATATCACTAACAAACAAGTAAAGTTCTGACATATATATTTGAAATTTCTCTTTCATTTTAACTGTCAACATAATTTCATGCCATACATGTTCATCAATAACATGGGCATCTTCTTTGCTGAATTAGATAGTAATCATGTATTCATCTGTGTTATGATTGACGGTTAATATGTTATTATAAAAACTGACAGTGGATTTTGCAAGAATTAACGTCATACTGAAATTATAATTGGATAGGATTTATAATACTATATTTTATTCATAAACTATATGCTTTATAATGTATTTGTGTGGATACACACATAATTCTTTAGACTAGTAATTCTTAAGTATTTGCCAAAAGACCACTGGGTAAGAACATCACAAAGACAGAATTCATGTCTTAATCTTCTTTTATATATAAAACCCACATAATAGGTAATTTTGTGGTTAATATAAAGTCTGATGAATTACTATTATTTTAAGCTCCTGTGTAAAGCCAGTATTATACAGCTTTTCCCCTCAAGTTCCAGTTTTATTCTTTCAAGTGCACAATTCCTTCATTTTGACAACTGAAGTTAACACAGGAATTATACTCCAAGAATGAGTATTTAAGTCAAAAAACCTCCTTAAAATGAAAAATTAGTAGGCATATTAAAGAAGAGAAAAATATCTTCCAAAGTAGATTTGAATAAGACCAGCTTTGTACACCTGTGTGTTCATAGTAATATGTATCTGTTCTGTGTGCTGCTTTGTGCAATACTTGGATTTATAAAGTAATCTATAATTTTTAGGAAATTACAAGGAATTTTCTTCTTATTGTTCAGACCTTCAATTTAGGCCTATATTTTACATTAAGTGAATTGTAGAGGACTTAGCAAAGATCCAGAAAATAGCCACAAGGACATTTTAAATTTAATTCCAAGAACATAAAACTAAAGAATTAATAATTATAGAAATATGAAGAAATCCTAGAGATTAGAGATATTCTCTAAGGCCATGTTCCAGAAAAGAACAAATCATAAATCCTTGGATATTTTTATTTGTGGTAGACATCAAATCATTTGTCTGCAGCCAGAAAAGTAAAGTTAAAGGTGCTAATTGATTAAGGAGGTTTTTCTTTTACTAAGACATCAGATGTACACTTTATATTCTGGGGAACTCTACACTGAGACTCCTGATAATTTAAACTACTTTAGGCAGATGACTTCAGCATCTAAAGCAGTCTTAATTTTTCATAGGAATGTATTAATAAACCAGGATATAATATGAATAATTTCTTCAAAAGAAACAGTAGAAACAATGGAGTGAAAGTAGAAATAATATCAGTTATAGAATTTTTTTATCTTTCCTCTTTTGGTTTCTTATCTGAATACCCATATTTGAATCTCTTGCAGATATTAACTGGCTTCCCAGGGAGCCTGTCACTTTATTTTTTTTTATTTTATTTTTTTTTTTGGTGGGTACCAGGGGGGTCGACCTCAGGACCTTGCGCGCCAGCAGGCGCCCGTGCCACTGAGCGATATCACCGGCCCCTTTTTCGTATGTGGGTTCCGGGAGTCGAACTCGGGCCCTCGCGCTTGCCGGGCAGGCGCTTAAGCCGCTGAGCCATCTCACCGGCCCGAGCCTGTCACTTTAGTGACAGAGCTCAGAACTTCACCAGCAAAATTCATAGTTTTACTTAAAACCACAAAAATATGCTTTCCTAGATCTTTGTAGGTTTCAACAAAAAACTGTGTTGGGTAAAACATTCCATGTGATAGCTCTGCTCTTCTCGAATTCTCAGGAGTTGCAAGATGCCCTGCTAACTGTGTGACTTCTGTTACTGCTTCAGCACCTGCACTAGCCATTCTCAGATATAGCTGCTGCATCTGCGGGAATCTCTGTTTTTCAGTGTGTTTCCTTTTGCCTGTGGGCTTCACCACCAGCATTGCATCTTTAGGCTTAGAAAACCAAAAGGATGTTTAATTTCCCAAAATGTTTCCAGAACTGCAGCCTAATCACTCTATTTCTTTTCTATAGATATAGACCTTCTTTGTAAAATTTCTTCACATGTGAGTCTGCTTGTTTTCCTGATGTCATTGTTGTATTTCTGCTGTTGTGTTTCACTGCCAAAACTCTAGCTCCTAGAGCAGTACCTAACCTGTAGTGGGCACTCAAATTTTTATAGAATGAATGAATGAACCTACACCAACTCGGATTCTTAGCCCCCATTCCAATTCTCAAGAAGGAAGGAAGGCCTATGTCTTGACGTAACTTCAGTGTAGAAGAGAATTCTCTTGGCTTTCGTTCTTCCTAAATTTGCCTCTGCTTCTGCTGGTCCTCAGGAGTTCCATTTGGCCTCTAAAGTATTCATAATGCTGTTCTCAAAGCCAGCTCCTTTGACCAAAGCAGTAATAGTTATTGAGCAATCACTGTATTAGTGTGGTGTGGGTGTATTGGAGAGGGGCGTGTGTGTGTGTGTGTGTGTGTGTGTGTGTGTGTTTATTATAGTTCCTATAATAAACTTATTAGATAGTTTGTATCATTCCCCATTTTACAGGTGAGGAAGCTGAGGTATGGAAAGACTGAAATGTTGACGGAGGTTTCACTTCCAGGAATCTTATTAGGAATCTTGTACAATGAGGACTTACTCATGAATAATATTTAGGATACAAGGTGGCATCCTAAATGTTATGAAGCTTTTTGTTTTGTGACTGTGGTCTTAATGATACTTTACTGTCTTGTAGTATTGTGCATTTTTAACGTTTACATGCACAAAATACATTTACAAATATTTGTGTTTATAAATATTTCCCATTAAAGACAATTTTTAAAACAAGTCAAATATTAGAAAACAAAAAATGGATTATGTACATATATCTACATTTACTTTCTCTTTTATAGGAAGTACAGTTATGTGGAGGCCATTGCATTCTATGCTTTATGAAAACGGGGCGTAACAAGGAAGATTCTATTATATGGATTTTCTCTGTAGTACTTAAAATAGTAAAAATATAAGTAACTGAATGTAAAATGTAAGAGTCTCCCTAAAGCAAATGGTAAATCTATCCCTTATAGAGATGGTACTACTATATACTTATCATTTGAAATATTTATTTTTTTAGTGATAATTGATTTGAGTCGATCTCTATCTACACTGGAAAAGAATAGTCTTTGTGCTGTATTAACAATTCAGTACATACTTACTGAATTTCTACTCTACAGAATCCACTATGCTAATCACCACAAGCCATTAAAAAGTGATGATGATATAATGTTTGCTTTTCAGGAGCTTAAATTCTAACAAGAGAAAAGTTCAGAAAAATAAACACACTGCATGCTTAGACATTTGAAGCGTCGACCAGAGGAAACAATGGGCTGTTAGAATTTGGGGCACTAAAGGTCATCATACGCTTTGGAACAGAAAGAAACGCTTCCTAAAGATAGCATCATGGAAAATGACCTTGAAGGGTTGGTAGTGTTTTAACAGATGGAAACGGGGGGAAACAGGGAATTTAGGGTATTCTGTGCCTTGAAAACATACCTACCCTCGCCCTTGCCTCTTCTGGTTCCTTGCTGTGGAATACAAATAAAAAAATAAAATGGAACAAAACAGAACACATTAACACGTGCTTACCCCTTACTAGAAGCTAGAGCCGATGAGGTCTAAATAAGAAGGGAAGGTGAGTGAAGCCACTTGGTAATCTCGGGGAAGACCACGAGCCTGGATGCTGGAGAGGATGTTTGCACCTGAGGCACTTGTGGCAAGAATCACCAGGCCCCTGTACTGACCCGGTGGATCCCCAGCACAGAGTGCAGCGCTGACCCCCACTTGCAGCTCTGGGGAATTCCAACTGGGGTGTTAATGTTTGCATCCAGACTCCAGCTGAGCGAACCACGAGGCTGGGGATGGGTGCTGAAACCGTACCTGAAAACGCGGAAACCCTCTCCATGCTCCCCTAGTTAATCCGGTGTGTACATATGTGTGTACCTTAAGTTAAATGTTTCATAGAATGATAGAAGGCGAATTTCCAGAATTCATTCATTAAGTAAAATAAAAATAAAATGGATAGCATAGGCCAAAAAGATAAAATTAATGTACCAATCCAGAAGACCCAATGTCTTAGTAAGAGGACTTGAAAGGGAAAGAAAAAGTGGAGAGACATTTCTCATACCTAAAGAACAGAAGCCTCTCAATGAAGAGAACTCCTTGAGTACCCAGCAAAGTGAGTGGAAAAGGCACCCTCACAGCACCGTGAAATTCAGAATACACACAATGGCGTATCGTTCAGCCGCGAAGAACGAAATCCGACCATATGCTGCAGAATGAATGCAACGGGAGGACATTATGTTCAATGAGAAAACCAGACACAGAAAGATCCGTACTCCGTGTTCTCAGTCATACACAGAAATGTTGAAAAGCCCACAGACTGTAGGAGGTAATAGCATTTGGGAAGATGGAGGTCTGAGAACAGAGGAGGAAGGGTTGGCCTTAATCCGTGCACGCTGCATGCACGTGTGGAAATATCACACTGAAACTCATTCATATGTGTAATCCATGCTCGTTAATCAAAAATAAAATGTAAAAACAGTAAAACCACAAAAATTGTGAGTATTCAGAAACTGAAAAAAGAAAAGAAGAAACGAAACAAATCTAGGTTGTATACAAGTAACCAGCAACATGCAATAGGAAAAAACATTACATCAAAGCTCACAAGTTTCTGATTGAAAATAATCTTTAACCTTAAGGGTTTGTTTTTTTAAAAAGAAAAAACATTCATATAACGTGACATCTTGAGACAAAATCTCAAGAGTTGGTGAATCCAGGTGAAAGATAGATGAATTTTCATTACTATACTATTATTCAAAAATCTCTGTACAATTGAAAAATTTCACTCCAAAATTTAAAAACTTGCAGTGAGTAGAGCGAGTGTAAAGCTTAACAAGAGGATGAGAGAAAATCAAAATATTTCTTTCTGAAATTCCTTTTAGTAAAGGTTACTGAAAGAAGCGTTTCAGCAAGAACTGAGATCTGGGAAAAGATGAAATTGGTGAAAGAGCGCAGTGTTAGATGCGTCCTAGGCAAACCCATCTGCCTTCAGGCCTAGACGTCCATCAGTCGGGATGGGCGTGCAGTCCATGTCACCCAGAAGGAAATGTTGTGTTATCAGATGGCTTTGAATATTTAGAAAATCACTTATTTTATATGAATATTGCTGAACTAAAGTCAACTAATTCTGAATAAGTAGAAAACCAAGAATATAATCAAATTAATGACCAATCATTAACTTTAGGAAAACTTAAATATAAATGAAAATAAGAGAATTGTATTACATAATAATTTTGAAAAATTGTATTATGTAATAATTTTAATAATAATAACTATGTATTAATAATAATGACATTGATTATATTTAACAAAAATATGATGAAAGTATATCAGGAAAATAGGAATGTGAGAAATATGGGGAGGAATCTATAATAGAACTAAATCTTAACCTGAATGGCTGACAATAGAAAATAACTGAAATTTATGTCAACCAATACAACTATACTACTTAATAACGCAAAAATACTAAATTAATAAATATAAAGACTAAAGGAAAACTGCTGGTTTGGGAAGAACACAAATAGTTACTATTTTTGTACATAAAACCTTTAGTATGGTTTTAAATAGTGTGTAAATCTTTTATAAATTTTAAAATTTATGAAGAATCGTTTATAAGTTCTATTCTAAAGGTGATATTAGAATATTTAAGTTTTTAAAAATCAGAGTTTTCAAAATCAAATGGATAAACTATCCCATACTGCAGAGCAAAAATATGACAAGGTGGAAACCATGAATTTAAAAATGGAAAAATAGAAGTCAGATTCAGATAATGTCATGTGTACATAATAGCATTGTGTAAAGGGCAAGTCAGGCAAGACGAAAGAAGTTAATGAATTTTTAATAGTTTTTCTTAAAATGATAAAAAAATATTTTTCCAGTTAAATGGGTTTAAAATATTAGCCAAAATAAATGGGGAAATTTATACATTTCAACATTTTCTATTTAAATTTCTGGCATAAGACAAAAACAGATTTATAAGCCTTCAGACTGGAATGAATGTATAAAGTGGTAGGAATGGAAAAATACATTTCAGAAAGGAATGTATCAGCAAAAACCTAGAAGAAAAGCCAAAGGATTTTCCAGGATTAAGGAGTAATTGAGATGGATGGCAAGGTTTTAAAGTCAATGACCATAGAGGGAAAAACACTGAACCACACACCGAGTGACTGATAACTAGAGTATGTGATTGCTAGCTTGCTTAAGCATTCTGAAATGACAAATATGCATTCATTTGGTTAGCATAACTCAGGTAATCATACTCACCACATAACATTATTTACAAAGATTATTTACAAAGATTTAAAAACCGTAATGCATGCAACAAAATAAGTGGTCTTTGTGTCATTCTTTCCTGTCCTTTTTCCATTTATTTAGTTAGTTATCTATCTATTTTATCAATAATGACTGCAGATTTTTTTACTGAAAGTTGAGCACAATTTAAGGATCCTGCATTTTATGTTTTGTGTCTTAACTGTGATTATTGTTAGTAGGAAAAACCTCCCTTGGGGTTGTAGCAAATACATTAGCACCACCATTTTTTATCACGTAAGTTGCTCTATTTTGAAGTTCTTCACTAATATCAGTAACAACTCTAAATAAATCTTAGAGCAGGTATTGCTACCTGTTTGATATGCTGTTTAATTAACAAACATTAGTACTTGACCGACATAATATTGTTCACGGTTAGGTGGAATTATTAATCTAGTAAAATGTGATACATGCTCTCTAACCAAGCATAAAAACTAAACGAAGGTCATACTGTATAAAATCTCATTAACCAAAGTAGATCAGAGTTAGTAAGACGAATGAGTAATCGGAGTTTCTACTGTTTTCTGTCTCAGGGATATGATGATGGCTATGGAGAGGAGTATGACGAGCAGACCTATGAGGCTTACGACAGCAGCTATGCGCCACAAACACAAAGGTAAGGCCCTGCCCGTCTAAAGCAGCCGTCTCAGGGGTATCATTTCTTGAATCTGAATATGAGTTATCTGGTGCAAGAGCTTCAAGCACTTGGCTTTTCTGTGTTATCTTTTTAAATTATTAAATTGCTTACTAGATTATGTACAAGAAGTAAGGTATAATAATCTTGCAAGTGCAAACAGTAAAATTATACTAACATGTTATTTTGAGACTGATCATCATAACTAATCAACTCATTAAACAGGCTTATTTTTAACTAAATACTGTAGTTTATAGAGATTATTTTAGTAAATTTGTAATTAAGGTAGCAGTAAAGTCAAGGAACTTGTTCAATATGACTTCTAAAGTGTAACTTCCATTTAAAAAAAAGATAAGGAAATGTTATCGGTACTCTGAAAAGGGGCAAATTTTTTCTTATTTAATGGTGGCAAAGTTTATTTGAGGTAGGAAAAATTAAAAGTGAGAAGTGAGGGAGAAACTGGCTCTCCAGAGCAAGCTTGGGTCCAGTAAAAAGAGGAAAAAAATAAATAAATAAAAGTACACCCTGGGGACACACAGCGGGCTACCATGAAGAAAGCCACAGAAGCCAGGGGCAAATTCTTAAAACATCTTGCAAAGTAAAAAATTCCTTTCCTTTCATCATGGATCTCTAATGATTGCTAAATATATTTCTTTAGATTGACCCCTAATTTGTGATACTGATGAATTTTTACTTCTTTAAAGTCACATTTATTGAGGTGCCTTTTAACTACAATAAAATTTACCTGCTTAGAGTGAGGTTGTATGCATTAAAAAAATGCAAACTTCAGTGTAACTACTGAAAATGTTAAGATAGATAGCATTTTCATCACCTCAAAATGTTCTTCCTGGTCTTTTGTAATCACCTGTTCCCCCTGGGCAAGGTCCTGGAAATTATAATGTTTCTTCTCACTATAACTTTGCCCTTTCTAAAATGTCCTGTAAGTAGAAGAAATACAATAGCCTTTTGATTCTGGCTTTTTACCATAATGCATTTGATATTTATGCATTTTGTATCAGTATGCTCCTTTTCATCCCTGTGCAATGTTTCATTGTATAAATGTATCACAGTCTTGTTTCCTCATTCACCAATTGAAGGACACATATGTTGTTCCTATGTTTTGGCAATTGTGAATGAAATTGGTATAAAACAAACTATTTTTAAATTAATTTTATTGATACACTTTTGATTTACATAATGATCACAGTCACCATAAGCAATTTGTACCTGCACATAATATATGTTGATTCTTCTCATAGAAAATAGAGGCGACCTATGTAATAGTTAAGTGATTCTCTCCTTCATGCAATGGAAGTCTGTAGAAATAATTGTTCAAAATCATGGCATGAATCATTCAGTGACCAATTTTACTGTCACCCAAGGGGACCTGAATAATAAGTCTCCTTTAAGGATTATTAAGTAATATTTGGACAAGGCAGGTGGCAAAGAAAGTAACAACTTTAAGGTCATTCTGACCCAAAAGCATGTTGCATGGATGCAGAGTTTGGATTTTCAGTGGCCTGAGGGATGGCACAGTGAGCGTGGTGAGGGAATTCCACTTTGAGGAAACGCTGTGAGCAATTAAGGAAAAGATGAGTGTGAACAGCTAACCTTTGAAGCCAAGTGGGACTTAGCATATCACTATGGAAATGACCCTCTTCAACAGTGAGTAACTGGTTAATTTGTAGTGGGTTAACTAGACAAGCCACAATGACTGAAGAGCTTCTGTTTTGAGTAATATTTAATTGTCCCAATTATTGGAACACAGCAGTTATTTAGGATACAGGGATCTTTGGCATCACATCACAAACACTAAGAGCATTTTATGCAGATTGGCTGCATATTTAGAACATCTGTAATATTTTCAAATTGGACCATCTGTAATATTTTTGAATTGATAGTAAATCATCACACACTAGTACATAAAAGTAGTGATACTAAAGTTCTGTAACTTGTTTGGAAACCTTTTGGTAGAAAATATGATAACATGTTATAAACGTGACTAGAATAGGCCAAGATAATACCTTGATCTACTTCAGTAAGCTGCATTTCGATTAAAGAGGTTTAGAAATAATTTTCTAAAAGTTGGGGGTTTTCTGTGTCTTCTTATGGTGAGACTTAAATAGGTTTAACTGACTTTAAGAGACAGAAAGAAGAAAAATATAGGATTTGGATAACCAGTTATTTATAGTGAATACTTGAAAAGTGATTACTAGAATTATTGAACAAACCTGTGTATAAAAATTAGTGGTAACAAAGAATAACTTTGGGAAGAAAGTGTCATCATTTTTAATCAAGTGCAATTTTTATGCAAAACAACATTTTGTAGCACTTCTGCTGCTTTCTGTTTCCCTTTTCCTATCTACTTAATTTTCCATGGCTAAATTTTCCCCATTCTTCCAACACACAATCGAAGTCTTCCAAGAAGACTTTCCTTATCCTTTTTCTTGGGAATAACCTGCTTCAACCCTGAATTCCAGTACCACCACATGTTTACTCTTCTATAGCTTTTTTTTCCCCTGCCTTATACTGAGATGACTTTTCCAGAATTTTTGACTTTCGTACCCTCATTTGCCTCAAATATCAGGCAGTGGGTCCCCCATTGAGTGTATGCTGAGTAGAAGACTGTCTGCTTCATGAAATGTCAAGCTCAATATTTTCAGCACTGTGGGAACAAAAATAAAATCCTCATTCCTAAAAGGGAAACATAAAATTCAGAATTATTCTACATGTATCATATTTACTGACAAAATTTATGCGTTTCTCAGATAATTTAATGTTAAACAAGAAGTGATGAACAAACCAGGTCATGAAATTAATAGCAAAAGCACTAATGTCCTAAATTCTAATAATTATAAAATGTCTATTTGGGTCAAAAGCATGCCTTAATTATTAACACAGTGTCTCAAACACTAGAAATTCTCAATAAATGCTTATTCAGTACATTGATTAAAATAAGTAATATATTATGAATGTACTATTATTGCAGAAAACTCTATAAAGAAGAATTTTTAATACAGTACAATTTGTAATAAAAATGTGTAAACACCAAAGCATTTAGTAGGTAATTTATGAAATCCCTACCTTTGGTTATTTTCATTGGTCTAACTATATCTGAAGAAGGTAACACCAGCAATTCAGTTAAGAGCTGGGTGTGGTGGCTCAGGCCTGTAGTTCCAGCACCCGGGGAGTCTAAGGCAGGATCATAAGTTCAAACCCTGCCTGGGCAACTTAGCAACTTAGTGAGAGCCTCAAAATAAACGAATGAAGGGATGACTGGGGATGTAATTCAGTGCTAAGGCCCTGTGTTTAACTCTCCATGCTGCAAAGAAAAAGAAAGGAAGAAAGAAGGAAAAACAATCAGTTAAACAAGATTTTTTTCTTTCTATCTTTCTTTTCATTCTTGCTTTTTAGACAGGTCTCTATGTTGCCTGGGCTGACATCAAACTTACAATCCTCCTGTCTCAGCCTCCCAAATAATGGTACCTCAGGAATGTACCACCATGCCTTGCTAAATAAGCACTTACAAGGGGTAGTGCCAGATAATATGGGACCATACAGTGAAAATACTTATTTTTTAATTTTAATGCATTTTAATACTTCTTTAATAGTTTGTTTGACAAGTTAATAGCAAACTCTGAATATGTTATATATAACTTCTTATAACTGTTTACTCCTATTTGAATAAATAAAGTCAAACAATTAGAGGGTAATCAACTGTTAGAAATTAGGAGAGAAAAAGTTCATTTTCTATCAGTATCAGTCTAGATTGTTTTTTCAAGTGATGGCTCTTTAGTTGGACTTTGAAGTATAAGATTTGAATTTATGGAGGTAAAATATTTCTAAAGAAGTAAAATGGGGCCGGTGAGATGGCTCAGCGGCTTAAGCGCCTGCCCGGCAAGCGCGAGGGCCCGAGTTCGACTCCCGGAACCCACATACGAAAAAGGGGCCGGTGATATCGCTCAGCGGCACAGGCGCCTGCTGGCGCACGAGGTCCTGAGGTCAACCCCCCGGTACCCACAAAAAAAAAAAAAAAAAAAGAAATAAAATGAAGAGAAATACATAAGCATTAAATTTCTCCAGAACTTGTAAACCACTTAAACATTATTTTGGCAAAGAATATAAATATTATTTGATTTGTGGCAGTCCAAGTCAGAAGAAATTGTTGGTTTAAAATCTCGAAGATGAAAGAATAGAAAATGCGTGCTTAGCAGAGTGGAGAGGATGGTAACTTGTCCATGTGTCTTTAATTGAGTAGTTAGCACACATGAACACGGATTTGTGGAAAGTGTGGTAGGGCTGGAGGCGCCTCTGTGGAATAATTCTGTCACCCTCAACCGAGACATCAGAGGAAGTTCACCAGGTGACAACCCTACAAAGGTTCATCTGGAGTTCAGAAGCCTTAACAACTTTAATTAATCCCAGTTGTTTTGTAAGACATCATTAGTTCTGGAAAATTTCAAATGGATCAGAAAAGGTACTTTACCAAAGATTACTCAGGAGGCAGCTTAACTGAATGACATATGAGTGACTGCTAAAGAGGATAATATGAGCAATCTCCAATCAGCCTTTTCTCTTGCTGTGTGTCTCTCAGAAGAAAAAGTAAAGAAATAGATTGATGAGTTTATTATGCAAGCTTCAAACTGTAGAACTCCTCTTGCTATTTCCAGGGGTTTCACTTCCTGGAAGTCTTTGACTTACAAGTTCCATCTTATGAGTAACACCTTTAATTGGACCAAATTCTGTCATGTTCTCATACTCCATTTTCATGTATTTCTCAAAGACATTAACATTTTCAGAGAACAACCTTCTGAAATCATGTAATTTCACAAGATTTTGAGAAAATTGCCTGATTCCTAAATGTTAAGCAAGAATTGGTAGCAGATCATAGATGAAGGAAAATCTAGGATGGAAAAAATTAACTTTTATTTACTTGGATATAATTCTAATATTACAAATGAAAGTCAAAAGATCAGTTCCGGATCTTTGACTCAACTAGTAATTTAATTTACATATGAAATGTTAAGAATTTATAATTTTCCAGTATACATTGTTAAATAGAAGATTGGTGCAATAGATAAAACATCTAAATAAAAACCTTTATTTTCCTTAAACCATGAATCAAATGAGGAACCCACACAACCTAGGGGAAAAAATGCCCTCTTTGTAGATTAGTGAAGCAATGTGCCAAGAAAGCAAAAATATATCTCCCTCTGAAATATACAGCAGTAGATGCCAAAGTTTTCTAAAATGAAGACCCCTTTTGAATATCTGTAACTATCAGATATCAGAAAGGGAAAATGGAACTCAAATTAGGATAATTTGAGGTAAGTTCAACAGGGAATTATAGTCACTGGCAGAAACCATAAGAGATTATTCCGGTCTCTGGGGCTGGTATTCCTGGAATGAGGCACTCTGCTACCAAAAACGGAAATGAAAGGGAGACAGAGAAAGCTGTAGGAGAGGCCACCTGACGTGAGCTGAAACCTTTGATTCCAAAGGTAACCATGGCTACCCCATAGGAGTTAATACCCAGCCTCACTCTCTTCCTTCTTTTAGTCTCCTACCATTTTTCCTCTGACTGAACCCATTAGGAAGTGAAGATACGAAATGCTAAGAAACCCAAGAGATGAAGCTGCCCTTGACAACCCCTAGATCGGAGAGCAGGCTGGAGGGTAGAATGGAAGTAGGAAGGGAAACAAAATCTAGCACAACCAAAATTTTATCACACTTCAGCAACGAGTAATTAGACATATTCATGTCAGTTCTTTGACTATATAAATTATGACATGAAATTGCTATGGAAAGAATAATGCTTTTTAATGAATCTTCATTTTATATATGAGAAAGCATTTATTATAGTTTAGGGCTAAAATATTCCCCCACCACAAAGTCTTGTGTATTCAGGGGTAGGCCCTAGAGGTGGGCCAAAGGGGACTGGACCTGGAACAGAGTGTTCTTGTCCCTGGCTACGCTTCTCTCTGCTTCCTGGCAGCCATGGTGTGAGCAGCTTTCCTCTGGCAGGCCTTTCTACCATGCTGTTCCTTCCTTGGAGCTAACCAGTGATGGACTGAACCCCTGAAACCATGAGCCAAAATAAATCTTTTAATTGTGGGTGTCGAGTAGTATGTCCCAATGACAAGAAAATTAACTAGTAAACCATCTATTTACTAAAAAGTCAGAGAAAATATACAGTGAACACACAAATATACATTAAATGGACAGATGGATTGTTAGAAGCATTTTTAGCATATAGTTAAACATACTGAAGGGGTCAGGAACATTCATGAATATGTTTGTCGAGATATACAATAAAGAGTGGTAGAGACTAACAAACTGGAAAGTATGTGCCCAATTTAAAGGAATGACTTTGTTCAACTGTACAACACTCTGACCATGTAGTTTATATAAGAAGGTCCCAGTCAGTAATAGCTCTTCTGTCTTCCTCTCCAAGACAAGCTGGAAGTCTAGACTTTTCCACTTACCATCCATGCATATGAAACCATCCCAAAACCTGGTGGTACTAAACAACCATTATCATTATGCTAATAGATTTTGTGCATCAGGAATTTCATGAGGCACACAGGTGATGGCTTGCCTCTGGTGCACTATTTCTGGGGCTCATCTGGGAAGGCTCAAAAGCCCCACATGACCCAATGACTAAGGACTGGAATCATCTGGATATTCTTCTCCGATCTTATATCTAGTAGTAGGTGCTGTTGTCATCAGTACCTCAACTGGGACTGCTGAAAGGGATGCTCATATAGAGTCCTCTTCATGTCGCTTAGGCT
Organism: Erethizon dorsatum; assembly: GCA_028451465.1. Taxonomy (NCBI): domain Eukaryota; kingdom Metazoa; phylum Chordata; class Mammalia; order Rodentia; family Erethizontidae; genus Erethizon; species Erethizon dorsatum. The sequence continues at coordinate 55,713,702 of CM051830.1, read as the reverse complement.
TCCTCTCAGTATGGCAGCCCAGGGTGCCAGATATGAGTGTCCCGAACAACAGCATAGAAATTGCCTGGCCTTTATGATTTAGCTTCATTGTGTTATTAAATAGGTCACAGGACCAGTAAGATTTCAGAGAAGAGGCAGTATATATCACTGGTAAATGAGTGACTGACATGGTTCAAAGATAGAAATTCTTGTTATGGCCCTTTCCTGTCCTTGGGACAAAATATCCAACAGCTGCAACTTATAGGAAGAAAGGTTTATTTGGCTTCATGTTTCAAATGGTTCAGTCTAGGGTAGCTGGCTCTAAGGCAGAAAGAGCAATGGAAGGGCATGGTGGGGGAAACCTACTCAACTCATGGTAGGCGGGAATCAAAGAGAGAAGAAGAAGGGGAAGGGGAAGAAGAAGGAGGAGGAGGAGGAGGTGGAGGAAAAGGAGAAGGAGGAGAAGAAGGAGAAGAGTACCTCCAGAGGCATGCCCTCAGTGACCGACCTCTTCCATTTCCACCCAGGCCACTCCTCCTAACAGCACCTACAGCTTTGACCTCATCAGTGGGCTGGTTCTATGATGAGTAGAGTGCCTCCATGATCCAATCGCCTTCTGAACACTTCATTTCTGACAAATGAGTCTTTTGGGGGACATGTTAGATCTAAACCATAACATGGTCATTTTTGGAAAATATAACCTTGCAACCATTTCCCAGTACAATATTCTGATTTTTAGATGCTAGCAACTGATTTAAAGAAATTAAACTCTTTAAACAAAACATGGCTATAGGTGGTTATGGCCACTGTTTTCTATATTCTGTTCTACACAACGTAATCAGAATAGAGAAGTCAGTGTATAGAAACTGCTTCCAAAGACATAGTAATAAGGAATCCTTCCAAATGGCTATTTGAGGACAGTATATGATCTGTGAAGATGCCCTATCAATAGTCCAGGGGTCTATTTGTAAATAATCAAGGGAGAAGACAAACATATAGCACGTAATAAGTTCTATGCTAAAAGTATTACTAGAAGATATGAGAGTATGTGGGAAGCCATCTAAGTAGAAAAGGTGGAGCCAGACAGGATCAGAGGCTTTCAAAAAGAGCCCAGGACAATCTTATATTTCACTCGCAGGTGCAACTTAGCCAGACAAGGGCGTTATCACGCGACAATACAAAGGAATAACAACATGACTCGTTGCTAAGGAAGTACACGACCTTCAGATTGCTCAGATTATAAGATATTTAAGAGTGCTAGAGTGTTTAGTTGAAGTAACAAAGAAAACAAGTCTGGATGTGGGTCTCAGAGTATTTGGATAGAGTTTCATCAAACATAAAAGTTATTAAAACCAAATTTACTTCTGGATACAATTATGAGGTTTTTCTTCTTAGTTTTGCAGACCGAGCTCAACAGCCTCTCCATGACTTGCTCTTTCATCTCTTTCTTGAATAACTTGTCTATGCTTTCCTTGCCCTCTGTGATATCTCAGTCAATCTCCATGTAAAAACATTAAGAACAAAACAGGAAACAACTTCCAAGTCTTGCTATTGTGCACCTGCCCCCTGAGAAGAAGAGAAGAGAGAGCTTTTTCTCCTGACACCACAGTCAGGATATGAAAGATGGGCACTGAAATCCTGGAGTTGAAAAAACAAAAAAGATCCTGACAGGACCTCAAAAAGAAATAGAATTTTCCTAGGATAAATATTGGATACAGTCAATAAATACAGATGGTATTTATTTTCCATAATTAAAATTCCCTTTATAACATCCTCAACATCTTTCACTCTCACATTAAATTAATGCTTATTAAGGGTTTGCTGGTGCTGGAAAAAGCATGGTGAACAAGGACGGTACATTATATCACAGGCTGACAATCCTGTCTTTGCAATATTGTAGGTCAGATGTTTCATATCCAAAATTGTTTGTATTTTAGAAAGCTAATACAACATATAGTCTATATTCTCTAGTGCCCCCAGTGACTTCTGGACCCAAAATACATATTAATACTATTGTATTCAAATATACAAATAATTATACCAGGTAAGATGTAAATGAATACAAATAGCTTCTTACCAATTTAGGTTGGAATTTTGTTGCCAAATTGTATCAAAAACACAATTTGAGCCAGTGAGATAGCTCAGTGGCATAAGCGCCTGCCTGGCAAGCGTGAGGTCCTGAGTTCAACTCCCGGTACCCACATTAAAAAAAAAAAACACAACTTAAGAAAAAATATTTGATTTCAGAGCTTTTGAGGCAGGGAACACTTGATTATTTCCCAAAGTAGTAAGTTTCTCACAATAATAAGAGCAATAAAATCATAGTACTGAGCATTTGCTTTGTGCCAGATACTTATATTCGGTGCTTTGTAGACATTATATATGAGGTAGATGGTTTTATCCTCATGTTACAGATAAGGAAACTGAGATTCTGAATGTTTACCATGGCAGGGAGCTTTATAGATTAATAAATAATAGGTCCAAGCTTTGAAGTGATTTCTGTCCAATTCCAAAGACTGGGCCCTTTGTACTAATTTCATATTGCTTCCCAGACACTTCACTCCATGCTTAAGCTTATTTCTCAAGCTTGTTAGGAAACTCTTAAAATGAAGCAGCAGGTACTCCCTGAGGATGGATCTCTATTTACATGCATTGGTCTCTAGCCTGACTCATGAAGCTACATGCATGGAAGTGTAGCTTTTGTTTCTTTCCGCCTATCTGCCTTTCTTAACGAAGATCACGTCCCTCTATCAATCTCCAATCCCACACGGGGTACTGGTGGCCAGAGTTCCTCCCTTCTCCCTTTGCAGTTGGCTGTGTATTTTGTTGTCCTTCTACAAATGGGGCCGAATATGTTTCTCCCACTCCTCCCTACCACGCATCTTCTTTTGACTAACACAATAATGCCGCGTCTACACCCCAGCCTTAGGAGGTTTGTGTGTCCCACCTCCCCTGCCGTTGCTGTGAGAAGAGCGTCCCCAGTAGCTTCCTCCTGTGGTGTGGACTCCAGTAGTGAGCAGGGGTCCAAAGGCAGGCAGGGCTGAGCCCTGCTCCGTGGATAGCTCGGTGTTAACAGAGCCCTACCCAGCAATGAGCCTGCATCAACCAACCTCAGCCAGGCCCCAAATAATGAATGTAGTAACTGTGTGTTTTTGTATGTTATTGATAGTTTATGATTGCTTGTTATTCAGTATCATTGTACCAGAAGCAAAGCAGACTAGGGTAAATACTTACATAGACATAGTTTTCTTCAACTTTTCTTGATTTATCATTCCTTCAATTCATCAAGCACCCAGTTTTGTCTTCTAAAACCTTTCCAGTGGTCCACGTGTCTGTTTGAAAGTTTGGCACCGTGGTTTTGAGATCTGTCACATGAGATGAGCACACACAGAGTTACGTTCGGAGCTGCTTGCTTCCCAGGCCGGCAACACGCTGCGCTGTGACGGTGCAGTTTTAGGCACCCGTGTCCCATTATTGGGTGTAATGAACTTCTTTTCAAGTGGAAACCAGGTTCTTCCTAAATGAACTGCTGTCCAGCCAGTTCTAGCACCATCCTGCATCTTCCCAATTTATTTTTTTAACCTAAACACAGAAATGAACGTTTATCTCTGTGACGTTTTACTTTGCTGCTTAGGCTCTTGTGGTTGGTTTTGAGCTTCTTTGTTGAATGCTGGTTATTAAAACAAGCATACTAGTTATATTTCTTAGCACATCTTACATTTACCTTTTTTATTCAAATTCCTTTTCATGAAATTTTTGGGAAAGGATACCAAGGGTAAGTATTAGCAGCAACCTTTAAATTGACATTGGCCACTAATAAATATTCCATGAGAATAGTTGTAAACATAGCTCTGAATCTATGTGGTTGTACTGTTAGGTGGCTTATAAATTATTCATGTAGAAATTATGTAGTTTTTCAAAACTACTCATATAGTCGCTCAACAAGCATTTACTCAGTGTCACCATTCTGGTCCTACGTAAAATAAAAACAAAGCCAGACTTCTATTTATTCAAAAATGCTGCAAATAAAATTAGAAATTTCTGCTCCGTGATGAAGCCAGCTAAATCTGAATCTAAGGAATGAAGCTTAGGAATCTGCATTTTAGCACAGTGTCCTTGCGATGCTTATTAGATATTGAGAACCATTGTGTTAGAGGAAGAGATTTAAAAAAAGAAACAGCTCTTAGACAATGAGAGTAGTTCTGTATGAAGATGTGAGCAAAATCCTGCCGAATACAAATAGGAATAGGTAATGCCTTGTCTGGAGATTGGAGACGCCCACAGGGAAAGACTGAGCAGAGAAAGACCAAGTGAAAATACATGGGTGCATTTCAGTTCAAAGCATGGTGGTGCACAAAGGCAGGCTTTGAGGTCTGATTTCCTTTCTGTTTGCAGCAATTTAGCATTACTAATGTGTAGCCATAGGCAGGCTTCATAACGCATTCACGCACAAACAGAACCGTACCTTACTTCAGTCCCATGCCTGGAGTTTCTGGATGCAGGTGACCATATTTCCTCACAACAGAACAAGTTTTGTCAAAACGGGATCATTGTTATCAATGCACATATTATTTTCCTACAGTTTGGTACACTTATTTAAATTCTCAAGCCTGGTGTGTAAAAAGAATATGCTTCCGTAAGTAACAACTGAGTTTAGAATATTATGCAGCATAGATGAGATCCCATTTGTGATTTGAATGGGAAGAATATAAATCATTATTAACACATGGTCATAGGATAACTTGCATCAATGCATCCAGGCGCAAAGTCAACTAGATTAAAGTATTGAAATAATTATAAATTATACCGATGTTTACAGCACTGAAATCCTATTCATGAATTATGACTCAACCAAAGAAATATGTGTAAGCAGTTAAAATTGTGTCCATTTCAAACTAGGGTTCAATAGTTCCTGTGTTTTTGTTCTAAAGGCATGTGACAGTTCATTTAATAGTGTCATGTACCACTAAGCCTAATTAGTCAGTTGATGGTCTATTTATACAATACGGTTTCTACAATCTAGTGATAATTGTACACAATAAAAGAGAAGATTAATGTTTTTCTTACAAAATTGCTCACCCTTCATGTATGGAATAAAGGGTCAAAATAAGCAAAAAATACCATGTAAATTGAAAACAAATTATTAAAGAGTGTCTATAATAGGAGATGATTTACAGAAATGCATGCACTGTGTTAAATCCAGAAAACAAAAGCGTACAGGAATGTAATTTTCTCTCATTTGGGGCATGAGGTGGTGCTCTCAAAATATCAATTTCTATAAAGAGAATCATTGCAAAGCTGATCATAATTCTACACTGGATTCTTTATATAGATCATCTATCTTGATCTTTAATCTATGAGCAGAACAAATATGTCACTTCCCTAATGAATAATCAGCCCATATTTCATCCTGTGCACATTAAATATCATCAACTGAAACTTAAGAAGGCATGTATGGTTATTGAATATTTCAGAATACTTCAAGACGAAATCTTTCCAGCACTGTAACCTTTATGAGTATGAAAAAGATGAGCTTTATGTCTATGCCTTCATTAATTGTAGAGTTGCCTGTTATTAATAGTTCCTGAGTCCCTGATATGTACTAGGCACTTATCATGGAGCTATCAGGCTATCTCATTAATATTTGAGGTAGACAAAATCATTCCCTATATTAAAGGTGAGGATGCTGGAGTTCAGAGAGATTAAATGATTTGCCCAAGATGACAGACTCATAAAAACAGAAAATAGCAGCTCTCACTTGTAAGTTTAAAGACCTTTCTTTCTGCACTGCACATATCATTTTTAAAAACAATACTGACTTTCCAACAAGTGAGTCAGAGAATCGAGGCCTCCCTCTGCTCCCCTTTGAGACTGGAATTCTCAGGCTCACAATTCTTTCTCTTTCTCACTTTTGAGTGAGAAATTTACGTCATCTACTTTTTCCAGACAAACTAGACAGAGAAACAACTGCTGCAGTTTATTGCGTTATCTACCTACCTGCCTACATATCTGTTTCATGTATTTAGTTTACTAGTTAATATTGAAAGACACAAAGTTGTTTTCTATTTATTTACAAACTGCTGCTCTGTACCATAATGGTTTCTGCATAACATTTCAGCTGAGTGGAAGGAATAAATAAAACCATACAAAACTGTCAAAAATATTTTAAAACTATTTATGAAATCTTGGTGCGATTTTCAAGGATACTTCAGAAATGTAAAATATGAGACTTTCCCTTGTTAGAGCTATATGAAAATTGCTGCTATTTGAGCATGGAGAAAGATATTTGCATTTGGCTGAAACGTGCTTTCAAAGAGATAATCCATTTGATACAATATTTTGAACAAAAAATTATCGATTTTTTGCCATTTAATTAAAAAGTTCCAAGAGTTTGATTTCTTTAACACCTATTTTAATTACCTCTCACTTAAAATTTGTAAATGTTCACTTATTTGGTATGGATTATTTTCATACTAAGTTTTTATTTTTAAAAGCAAATGTAATGATAGTGAATTCTCATCAAATCACATCATATGTGCAAATGCTTATTTCTAATATTAGAAAGGATAAATTCTATATTTTACTTCTATGGTTGTCCTCAGAATAAAGGCTAATTTCTAAATTGAAAACTTCTTGAATGAAAATGAAATCTATAAAAATATGTATACCATATGATGACTCAATAATTCAGGCTATACATTTTTTATATTTAAGTCTCACATTTATTCCAATGGCATTTGTACCTGTAATTTTAAATATAAAGAGATGCGATTGTTGATAAAATTTAAACTATATATATATATATATATAATACGTACAGTAAAACCTTGATTTGTGACATAAGTCCTTCTGGAAACACGCTCATAATCCAAAGCACTCGTATATCAAAGCCAATTTCCCCATAAGAATAATGGAAACTCAGATGATTTTTTCCACAGTCCAAAAATATTCATGTAAAATGATTACAATACTGTAACGTAATACAAAATAATAAAGAAGATACAAAAGATAGAGGAAAATAAATGAATTAACCTGAGCTTTCCTTGGGAAACCTTCGTGGCTGGTGTGAGGGAGACAAGAGGGAGGAGGGTCATTGTGGAGGACGACTTTCACTGTCACTAATGGAATCACTGCTGTCTACTGGCTCAATGGAATCTTTTTTTCTTTTCATGCAACATTAACAAGGAGCTTATCCAGTAACACTTGCTTTTCCCTCCTTTTGAGGATTTCACAGAAATGTGACATTGCATTGTTGTTAAAGAGATTCATCATTCACACTGCTACAGCCTTATTCAGGTGGTGATTTTCTACAAAACTTTGAGCTGTTTCCCACATTTTACACATCTCCCCCATCTCATTTGAAGTGAGGGATTCCTCTGCCTTTCTCTCCTCCTCCTCCTCTGCAGAGGAGATCTCCTCCATAGCCTCTTGGTATTGGGTGAGGATCACCCAGAACCCCACACAGAGGGAGAGAAAGAAGGGAATGAGGGAGGGAGGGGAAGGAAGGGAAGGAGGAGAACCATTGGCTCAGTTGTGATCATCTGACATTCGGCATCATTTACTACTCGTATTGCAAGACATTGCTCATTTATCAAGTTAAAATATATTAAGTTACTCAAATCAAGGATTTACGGTTATACATATGTACACTCTAATATGTATGTATGGACTCACTCATAAACAGCAATTACATGTAGTGTTTATTTTTTCCCTTCCCCTTATGACTGGATGTTTAATACTTCCGCTGTGTTCTCATCTGTTTTAACGGTTCAGAACATCTCTAAGTGCTTGAAATGAACCGTGGTGCAGTCAGTCTCGCGAGTCCTCACTTCTGTCCGCATTGAGTATTGGTCATGACAGTGGATTCGGAGACCACGGCTCGCTTATACAATGTAGTTGCCAACATTCAAGCACATTTTGTTGCTTTCAAATAAATTAATGCTTCCCTAAATTGCCATGTTCCTTTGCACTGAAGTACAAGAATTAGCTTTTAATATTTGGATTTTCAAAACTCCATTCTTTACCATGACCATATTGTAATGAACACTATGACGTGCTACTTGCATGTTATGTGGACATTCTAACAATTGCTGTTTTCATATTGGCAACTTCTTCCCAGAAGTTACAGCATTTCTAGCCAGAGAGACCTCGGGAGCAGGTCTGACGGGGAAGGTGACGGGCCTGGAGAGGCAGCCTTGGGAAAGACTGCACCTCGGGGTAGACACAGAGAACCTATGCTGCCTGTCCTTCCCCCGTCTCACCTCGCTGCCTTGCTTCTGCTGCCTTGGCACACTGACTATTTTGCCATTTCTCAAGTTCCTTAATCAGGCTCCATCCCCAAGGGCTTCATGTTTTTCTACTCCTTTGCCTGGAATGGGTTTCTCATAAATTTCCAAGGCTTGCTTTTGTAACTCCAAATGTCAGCTCTTCAGGAATGCATTTCTCACCCACTTTACCTGTGATTTTATTGGCTTCTCCAGCTTTCATACTGACAACTATTAAACTTAGTCTAATGTTTAAAATTTTACTTGTGAACTTCATAAATGAAAGTATCTTTATTTTGTTGACTGCCATATGTCCTAGCACTTCAAATAGTACGTGGTACATAATAATTTCTCATGAAGTTTTTTTGGCTAAATGAAGAAGCAGGTTGTACTAAATGTGCTGGAGAGAGAAATATCCTATTGCTTCTGTGAGGGGAAGAGGAGAAGAATTCCAAAGAAACAAAAAAAAAATTTAATGTTTTAAATATATTTTAAAGCAAATAATCTTAAATGTTTAAGACTCCATTTTTAAATTCTCAATTCTAAAATTCAGGTGGTACAAGTGGAAAGGGGGTAGGAAAGATTTAAATCAACAAGGCAATAACATTTAATAAATGTGGGTTTCATCTTTACTGAAGATATTTTGAAATACTAGTAAAAAATTGAGCAAATAGTGCTTGTTTATAATCTTGACATTTGACTTTGGGCCTGCAAAATATCAGTTTTAATTTATATATTGCTCTCAGCATCCACCAAATCTTTTAAAATGTTCTTGTGAATTGCTGATTGAAGTTAGTCCAGAATCACCATCTTTTGCTTTCTGTTTGCTTTTTAATATGTGCAAAGCTTTGAAAAATAGACTTACTACTTACACTTCAGATCCTAAATGTAGTGTCTCCTGATATGAAATAATTTTGAGTTATATTCGCAAATAACTTCTTTTAATATGAAAATTTCCCACAGCCATTTTAATTTAACAAATAAGTATGAGTTCATGGCTGCCAAGAAAATATGACTGCCAAAAAACAAAGTAGACAACTATTGGAAAAATATTCATTCTACAGACATTTAATTATTCATCCATTTATTCAGTAAATTTTTGTTGGGCATCTACTATGTATTCAACACTATGGCAGGTGCTGATGGTACAGCCTCAAAAAAAGAGAAAGATAATACCACCACAGCGGTTTACTTAAAGCATAGTCACGTCTGTGCCCTTCTTAAATCCTGCACTGTCCTCAGTGGCTCCTAAGATAAAATCTGAACTGCTTACCACGGCTAATACAGATCTTCAAGGCTCTGTCCCCGCATCTTTCTTGAGATTGAACACTGAGCCCCATCTGCCTTCGACAACCCCATGCCCACTGTGAGGCAGCTGCAGACGCTCCCCTTTTTCCTGTCCGTCACTCTTGGCTTGATCGGCTGTGTGTGTAAGACTCCTTCCTTCCTCCTTCTCTGAGCAGTTTTTACTTTTAGGGTTTCAGCATCTGATGAATTTAAAAAATGGGTTTATGTCTAATGTTTTTTATTTGTTTTTCTGCTAGACTGTAATTTCCATGAGGCATTCTTCAGTCCTGATTTTTAATATTTTACAAAGCAGAATGTGTTTATATGTGGTTGTTAGTGTTCCCGAGCCCTAACTCTAACCCTAAAAATCGTATGTGATTTTACACTGTTATTTTTTAACATATGTTAATTTGTCTGACTATAGTAACCATGTCTCTTTGTAGAAATCTTTTGAAATATCATGTTGTATACATTGAATATATACAATAAGCATAAAATAAATTTTTAAAAGCATGACATTGGCTAGCAAAATAGCATACATTGTTGTCTTTATACTTTTCTCATTATTTCAGAAACTTTTTCATTATATCTGTTTCATTTGTCATAGTGAAATGTGTAAAAAATGGGCAAATGAATTCTGTATAAACACACACTGGTTGTTTAATTTTCAGTTCACTATAATTGTAGCTCACATTTTAGAAAATATTGAGATGAAGGTTTCTCAACACACTTTTACAATTAAACAGGTATTATTTAAAATTATGACAAATATTGGTGATTTGGAACTTAATTACCCTAGTGGTTATAGCAAATACAATTTCTCTAAGATCTAGCACATATATAAAATCAGAATAGGCATATTAACTGCATTGACTCAAACAATATCTAATTATTGGTAAAATTCTACACAGTATTTAGCTTTTATACAAAAAAGAGCTTAGATATTAATACATGTTGGAAAAAATAATAAGTGGAGTAAAGAAGGCAGGGACAATATCAGATTAAATTTTTAAATTTTTAATCTGAATTTAGAAAACAAATAAGTGACCGGGTTTTTGTTTCTTTTACTGTTCCTATTGCTGTCAATATAATCGCATGATCTCTCTAAATTTTCTGAAGATATTTCTAGCAGAATGTTCTGAGATTATTTATGCTTAGATACAATGATCTCTTCTTTGACTTCAAGGAATTAGTCTTCAAGGAATTGCTTTAACTGCCAGTTATATTACTTGAGTTGAAATAGGTCCCACAGTCCAGTGGCTTACAGGAGAGAGAAGTTTCTTATCTGTCTCCTCCATAGTAGACCGGGCTGGCAGGTGTGCTGGGTGCCATCACCTCACTCAGGGACTCAGGCTAATCGGATTCTGTCCTTACCATGAGTGTTCCAAAGGTTCCAAGCCCTGACATTTCCAGCCAGGTTCATGAAAATAGAATGACCTACAAAAAAAGAAATTGGATATTATATAGTAAAAACTACAATTATTTATCTTCAAATTTCCTATCCAAAAGCTCCACAACCAAAATTGTTTCCTTAGATTGGGTTTCTGAAATAATATGGCAACGAAATTCCAACCTATAGTGATGAAAGCTATTTATGTTGTAAAGAATTTATGCCATCACTCCACATTCGGCAACGCTCTTTTGGAAGGGTGACCAGGAAATATGAGTCTTGAGCTGATCGGTTTCACCTATGAAAGAAGGGACAAATGGATTTTGGAGGGATACAATGAGAAGTATTCCACAGCCAAACCCTCTAGTCATCTAAGTATATGTGAATTTCCTTCTTCCATTATTGAAAAACAAAAATAAACAAACAAAAATACCTACCTCCTCCCCATCCAAGAAAATACAAGTTGAATTCCACTGACTGCGATCTGTTCAAAATCCAGGATCTCCAGGAAATATGCAGCCCTCTCATCATTAGGTATGCATGTAATTGAAGACTGGCAAGCTATAAAATGATAGACAGTATCCTTCCTACTGCTACCCTCCCCTCCCTACCCATACAAGCAGTCGGTATAAAGTGGCCAAAAATGAGCAGGGTGACACAGATGCTGTCATTAGGAAAACAGAAGGAAACACTGAACAGACAGTGGCAACAACAACAGCTACAAAACCCTGCCAAGCAGAGATTAAGCCAGAGAAAGAAGTTTTTGGTTAGTGCATCTGGCAACCTCGGCTGTCCTTTATGGGAGTTATGCCAGCATTCCTGGAAGGTCCTTTTTCATACTGATTGGAAAACCGAACGGATCCATGCCATGTCTGAATCGGTTACAGTCGAATATTTCCTCACTGGAGCCTTCTCAATGTCGATCGCATGTTTCTTGCTGGCCCGTGTTGGGAGGCCTAAGAAATGTTCTAAGAATCACATACGTTAACAAAGACTAATGGAAAAATGTGAAGACACCTTTAAGCAACACTTATCTCTTGCTATTGGAGTACAAAGCAGCTTTCTTCTCTAATGCTGTTAAATCTCAAATTTCTGAACCTTCTATCAATTTAAATTATAAAACTAACAAAAATCAGGCAGAAATAGCTCTCAGCAAAGTCCCGTTCACTTTCATTTCTTCTTGCAAGTAGCCCATTCTGATTTGAGCTCTTATCGCTCATAAACCTTTTAAAGCAACAAGGACCACTAACAGTTGGGTTTTACTCAACACTTTTCCCTGGTAGTGGATGGATGTACAGGCCTATTGGCTTTCAAGTTGTCGCCAGCAATAGCATAACGAGAACTATCTGATTTCTCCTCTATGATCTTATTTTACTATGTGTCCTCCAGTTTTCTACTAAGTTAACACTTCACAGTTTGGGACTTTAATGGCAGTCCACACTTCTACACACTGAACTATGTAGAGTTATGATTTGCATGGTCAACCAAATTATTGTGACTTAGAAACTCAAAATTCAGTCTCTCAAACAATATTTTAAAATACTTATTTTTCTTAACAATCTTGGCAGGAAACAGCAGTGTAGAGTAAATCTACTCCTGTTATCATTTAGAGGCAGAGACCCTCCTCCGTTTCAGTCCACGATGCCTAAGGCACTGTCTTTGCAGGATAAATGCTAGATCAGCACTGAGAAGGTGAAGGAACCCAAGTCCAAGAGGAGGATCTTATTCCTACATAGGAAATGATCTTGGTTGCCACAGTTACCTTTGCACACATCCTGTGTTTCCTCATTTAGTTAAGGGGTATATCAAGCTAAAAAGGGTGGCTGAGAGATATATTTGCTACCTTCAAGCCATTTACCTAAGTAAGATTTTCCCATGGATAAACAGAAGTGATATTGAATAGCGAAGTTATGAAGTCTATGGAGTCCATTATGATTATTACCCATCATTTTCCCATTATTTTACATTACCCATTATTTTACAAAAGTCCTTTATGTTCCATTTTCCTTTTTTAGAGTTCTAAAAGTTAGAATTCCTTTTTGGTGTATATGTATCCTTTATGATAGACAATAACTGCAGCTTCTTTGTCACGGTCTCTCTCATTGCTGTTCTTTTTCTCTCCCTTATTTTCCTCAATTAAAACAGAAATTATAATACAGTGATAAATATCAGAATACCACAAGATTGTGCTTGGTGCTGCTGGTCTTAATCCAGCACACTCTGGGACATGTAGTCAGGGGATTACTCAGAAAAATTGATGGTAACAAAGGCAGGAAGAAGTTGGTACCAAAGCCAGTGTCTTTTTCCTACCCACAGGAATGCTGCTTGTTATTTTTTTCATGACTGTTTTCCCTTGGTCTTCCATGGATTAAATGTAATATAGCAATTCTTAGGAATTTGCTACATCTATATGAGGATTCTGAATTGGGTTGAATTATTTCTATTAAGACAAGTGTGTGAAGGAAGACACAAACGTTCAGCCACAGCCATGGCATAGCCTTGTGCAAGTTCAAGGAGGACGAGGAGAAGATGTATGACCACGTGCTTTTACTAGATGGTTTGCATGTGAATATTCTGAGCAAAGAGGGCTGCACTAGGTAATCTTTGCTCAGCTTCTGTATACAAAAATTGAAGTTAGTGCACTATAAATTGCATCCCAGGAAGATAATCAAACTTCTCTCTGCCTCTCTTTTCATTTCTAATACAGAGGTTTATATTTCCTTATTTGCTTCTTGTTCCCTTACTATCGATGAAGTTTTTAATACTAAATATATTAAGACCTCTGAGACTTCCTTGAGGGATATAGACAGCTACATTCAAAGAACAAAATTTTAGGCCCCTCTCTATTCCCTTCCACCCTAAGTCTTTGGCTCCACCCCATATCCCCGGACCTTATACTATTGGTATTTGATATTAAGTCAATTTCTTTCCATACATTTCACGCTTAAAAGGGATGGAAGCTGGAGATGTAACTTAGTGGTAAAGCTCCTGCCTTGGATACATGAAGCCCTAAATTTCATCCACATCAGCACAAACATATAAAAGAATTAGGTGATCTTGAGATATTTATGAATTAAGATTCAGACAGAGGACAAGTGACTGATATCTAACTTTAAATCACAGAGCTTTTTGAAAGGAAAACATAAATATTTACAGATCCCAAAGTAAGAGCAAAAATATATAGGAATTTTTCCTCACTTTTTACATAATGCTAACTTATTTTTCCTCACTTTTTACATAATGCCTTTTTAAAATTATGACATGGTTGCATGAGGCCACTCCTTTACATAGTACCAATCCTCCTATGAATAGTTGGTTCTTTTGTTTCATAGATATTGTTTGAGCAGCCATCGTGTGCCAAACATTGTTCCAGAAAGTCAGCCTGGGACAGTGACAGCACGTGAACAGAGAGAAACTGAGGTCTTATACCAAGGCACTTCCATTCTACATGTGGAAAGCAGCCACAAAATAGGCAATATATACCTGTGTATATTTTTATATAACATGTGCGATGTGACTGATAGATGCTAAGATGAATAAGCAAGGGACACACACAGTAGTTCACACAGATTGAGCAGGTAAACCTCAAGGGGCATTAGAGTGAGTGAGCAAAGGATGAGAGAAGGGACAGGCAGCCAGAAGAGGACTTTTGTAGGAAGTGGGAACAGGAAACAAAAAAGCCTGACACAGTCACATGTTTGCCGTGTTGAGGGACCATGTCCGAGCTCTGCATGCCCAGAGTTGAGTGGACAAGGGGTAAGTGGTAGAGAGTGTGTCCGGATATACTAGGGAAGCCAACCACATAGGCAAAAAAAAATTTTTCTTTTTTCTAAAACATATGGAAAAGCATTGATAGATTTTCAGTAGAGAACTCAGAAGATCTAATTTACACCTATAAAAATGACTTTGACTTCTCTATGGACAATGGAAATGGCAAGCAGGGCACGAGACCACAGTTAAAAGGTGAATGTGTTCATTAAAGTGAGAGATGCTGATGGCTTTAACCACAGCTGTAGCGGTAGATCTGTTTAGACATGTTCAGGTCATAACTATATTTTGCAAGCAGAAGTGAAAGAATTTGCTGTTTGAATGGAACACTGGATGTGAGAGAAAAGAGAAAATCGCATGGTTTTGGTAAAAGAAGCACTCATTAAGGTGTTATCACTGATAAAGCCGTGATGAATGCAAAAGGAAGAGGACAAAGTTGGAAAGAAGTTGTACTTGGATCTGTTCAGTTTGCCATCCAAATGGGAATGCGCACAGGGTGTGCATGCGAGGAGAGGAGCGGGGAGGTTCTGCGCGTGGAGATAGAGTGTGGAAGTCCTCAGAGCAGAGAAGGTATTCAGGCCACACCATCAGATGAGATTGCCTAGGGAGGGTGAACCGCAAAGGGGAAATTTCTAGAAACTGAGTCCCCACGCTACCCAGGATCAGTTGGTTGGAAAATGGGAAGGTACCAGTAGAGAAGAATAAAAACGTGAAGTGGGTTCAGAGACCCTCAGAGGGATCTCAAAGGAAGCGAAGTGTTTGACGGGACAAGGAATGATCAGCCACGTTCCATGGTATTAAAGTAAAATGATGACCGAGTCTAGACCAGGGAATTTAAAACATCACGATCCTGACAAGAGAAGCAGTGAGAACAACAGCCAGGCTAGCTGCCTTCAAACGTGTGTGCAGGGAGGGTCTGTAAAAATCACCCCTCTCCGTAGGTTTTGCTGTAAAGGGCCACAGAGGGGGATGGTCACTACGAGCAAATACATGGGAGGGCAGCTGTTTGAGGGTGGACCATACGTCAGATATCTGGGAACTAAGAGAAATGAAGTCTTAGGGGGAAACTGTGCAACGCAGGAGGACAACTGCGAGAGGGAGGCAGGTGGGGGTCAAGGTATACTTTGAGTAAGAAATAGATAAAGAACACCTTTTTGACAGCTATTGAAATGTGAAAATATTTAGGAAGTCACTGAAAAGAAATCACCTCTCTATTTGAAAAGTGCACAGAGGTGACTGGGCAGTGATGGAGGGGGCACGGTCACAGTGAGAGTGTTTGGAAGTGAAGATGTGTATTTCTCCAGGTAACGGCATTGAAAGCCATCCGCTTTGACCAGATTGTCACCTTACACAGCACTTCTTCTTGGCAATAGACCCCTATAACTTTCCTCTTGAGAAATTTTGAAGTATTATACTTGTGTTTTAGAGGAAACTTGATTTATCAAATTGGAAGACAGTAGTAAAGAAATACTGAAGTAGCATGAAAGAAATCATAGCACTTCTAGTCAAGAACCTGTGTTTTTCTCCCTGAATATCTTTTTAGAAATGTGTTTCATGCCTAGAGATTCCTGGATATTGCCTTAGCACACACTTTGACTTCAAATTCCACAGGAGTTTCTGGCTTGAGTCCTGATTGCGGTAACATTGATGCTGTCTAAATCTGTTGCAGTGCGCCTGAATACCACGAGTACTGTCATGGAGGAAGTGAGGATGCCTACGACAGCTACGGTAAGACCTTTTCCTTACTACAGCGGAGAAATCCGCACAGCCATCAGTCACTGACAACTCCGAAATTACTCTCCTCCCCCCCTCCAGTTCTCACGGAAGTCCAGAATTAGTTGATTTATGTAATTCTGGAGTAAGATCTGACGTACAGAGCCAGTGCCTTTGAATGGGACAGATCAATTTTGATCAAAATTTCAAAAGCAATTAATCACAATCACAGATCATTTGCAGCAGCCACTGTGAGCACTCTGAATAGTGTCTTCCATGTTTCACGTCCTTTGCCTGAGTAATTAATTTGATGACAACACTGTCTTTTTTGTGTCACGAAGACCATAGAGTAATACACATTTAAAGTATTTTAAGATTTTCAAAGGACAGAAATTGTTATTATAACGTAACTTTTAAATTATTTTTCTAGCATGCATTGATCTTAAAATTGCCCAATAATGCTTGACTTGTGAGAATAATCAATAAGCACTTCACTCTATGAAATTAATTTTAAGAAGTATTTTTCAACTAAACATAGCACTTCAATCATAATCCCATCCAATAAAGATGTATCGAGTACCTATGAGGTGTTGACATAGTACATGGTTTTTGAGGAGTAGGATCTGGTTCTTTAAAATGCATACAGAGGGCCGGTGAGATGGCTCAGCGGCGTAAGTGCCTGTCTGGCAAGTGCGAGGGCCCGAGTTCAACTCCCGGAACCCACAATAAATAAATAAATAAATAAAAAATAAATAAAATGCATACACAGTGTTACCAGTTGACCACCACTGAAAAATGACATTCACAGAAATGTGTGCCATCTTGGATTTTTATTAAAATCGTACTCAGAATTCGGTTCCTCTTTAACGATGGTGAGTGCTGCCTGTATGTTCGGTGCTCTATTGGAGGAGGCTGTAGTGCTGCGGGAGGGTGGAGAAAGGGAGGTGATGGGAGCAGAAAAAAGGGGAGACTTTTCCTGGAACTGGAGTCAGAAACCAAGGACACAAGGCCGAGCCCAGCAGCAAGACAGAAACACACCACCGTCACCACTGTTGTCAGTCACAAGCTGATTACTTACATACTTTCTCATGTATTTCTTTATACTGAGCTGATGTAGTGTTTTACCTCCGTTTTTAAGAGGAAACTGAACAACAGAGATGACGTCAATGTGAGAGCATAGCTGCAAGGCTCAGCCTTGCCGTTACACACTCATCTGTGGTTGGGTACTATTCATCGCTGCTACCCCACTTGGAGTTCATTACGGCTCTGAGCTATGCGATATAATGAGAATTAGAGGTGATGCAGAGTAATCCTTAACAGAACCATAGTGGGCTGGGGCTATAGCTCAGTGGTAGAGCACTTGCTCAGCATGTGTGAGGACCTGGGTTCAAGCTCCCCAAACTGCCGAAGATTATTATAGGTATGTGTATATGTCTATATATGCTAATTCCCCTTCAGCATCCCAGATACTCATGCTGCCATCTGCATTTTACACATGAAGAAATAAGGCTCACAGTAGAGATTAACTTGCCTCAGTTAAAAAATTAGCTAGTGACAGAACAAGAAAGTGAATCTAAAAGTGTCTGATTGCTTGGATTTGGTTGTTTGTTTTTGCCCAAAAGCGGGAGCAGAGTTTTGCTGGATCTTAGAGCAAAGAAGAGGATCTGCTACTTTAAATCTGAATTTGTTTAAAAGGAAGGATGTTCGACTTAGTCATATTTCTCTAAATCTTGCCAGCTGCTATTCCACTATTCTAAGGGAAGAGAGGTCTTTTATACTGTTCTACCAGAAAAACAAGTAAAGAACCAATCGAAAGCGAGCACCAGCTCACCCCCAGATGAAACCTCTCCAGCACTGAGCAAATTTACACAGTCTGCGCTGCTGAGGAGGTAGCAATGCTCTCTAAAACACATGAAACGTATTTTCAGAAATCGTTTCACGGAAAAGTAAATGGTGGACATGCTGGCACAGGTCGGGCTCACTGGTGAGAAGTCTGAGAGGTGAGATGATGTTTAATAAAAACACTGGCATCCCAAACCCAGGCTTTATCCAGAGCCATGCCAGAGCTCAAGGAGTTTGAGGTACGAGGTTACCTAGCACCCCAACACACCCACCCTTCCCACTTAGCATTCTAAGCTCAAGACAGCAGTAACTATTTCTGCATTTCACGCGCACTCTTAGCTGTGCAGGAACCGGGTTATATGCACTGTTCAGTTAGTTACTGAGGATGATAAACGAAGTAAGACACAGCCGGGCTTTTCTCACTCCACTTGACTTTTGCATGTAGACATTGCTGGGCTCCGGGAGTAGGCTGGTATACAAGCGGATGTCCTTACCTGGGTCCTGCCATGTACTGTTGCAAAATACATGGCTACACACTGTAGACTGCACCAGCAAGCAAGCCATGTGAGTGCAGAATGTAGAGTTTAGAAATCAAGTACTCTAAACTGTTATAGTTTTATACAAGGTTAAAGAGCACTACTCATTTAATAAATAGTTACTGAATGGCTAACATAGGTAAGGCACTGTTCTCAATTCTGGAGAGAATGCAGAAAAAATCTCTCAAAGCTTACATTCAAATGAGAACTATAATATTCTTCTAAAAGCAATTTTTTAAAATGGGATCTTCATTTTCAAATTAGAGTCATTATTTTCCATACTTGGTACATCAATTTAGCAAAATCCCACTCATGAGCTCTCCTTCACCTAATGACAAGCCCTGACATCTACGGCAGAGATGAATTCGATGATATCTGATGGGGTAATTCATGAGAGAAGGAATATTTATGTTTGGAAATGTACTACCCAAGGCAATAGGGAAGGGTGTGTGAACATAGATTATTGCTTCTCAAACCTTCTGATGCAGAGGCAGGTTCGGGTGGCTGGGTTCTCTTCTGTCACTCCATGGGCCTTGCCTTGTTCTTTCGTGGCTGCCTGGTTCTCCTGATGAACCAACACTTAGAGAAGAATAACCCCCTTTAAATTAGACGTCATAGCTTTCCATAAGCACTAGACGTCATATTGATCAAATTACCAGCAAGCGATTCGCTGCACAAAGAAAGTAGCCAATAAAGTCTTTATAAACAAATGAGGAAAATATAGAAAAGGATTTTACTGTCCGAGTAAAGAAGATATTAGTAGGCAGCAATTTACTCACTAGTATTTCAGCTCAATTTGTCACATAAACAATGTTGCAAGACAAGACAGAGTTGTGTGTAAGTATAGACGTTCTTTAGTGCCCCGTCTTTTGTGTAGCCCCTAGAATCCGATGCCCATTTTTTCACCTTCATTGAACAAGCATAAGTTCAAGCATACTCCTCATATTCAACGTGCTTTTTCTCTCTGTGGAAAGTATTCATATTCTAACCGTGTGTGCATTTTAATCTGGAAGGTGCTTCCTGATTTTCCTGTCAGAGGATAGTTGTTCAGGACAGAGTGTAACGGCTTATTTTGTTGAGGTTTGGGGATCACGTTCAGGAGGCTGAGGCGAAGAAGTCTGAGCAATGCGTTGCTACCTACGTCGTGGCACAGACCTCGTGGCACAGGGGTCCGTGTGCGCAGCACGGTGGGGCCAGGGAAGGAGCGGTGCCCAGCCAGCCGCCAGCCGCCGGGTCCGTCCGCAGCCCGCAGCGCTGGAGGCTCCTGCAGGAACAGACCTCTGACCTTCTCAGCCAAAGCGCCTGTGCTTTCAAACCGGCACGTCTGAATTAATTCTCTTGTGAATCTCTAGCCAGGCGCGGTGGGATAGCTGAAATTGCAACACCCTGGGAGGCGAAGTGGGAGGATCACAAGTACAGTCGGGGCCTGGCAACTTAGTGACTTAGTGACCTGCCTCAAAAATAAGAAACAAAAATAATACAGAGGGCTAGGAGGTAGCTCATCGTGAGGGTGCGGATTTCAAGTCTGTACCACAATAAATAAGTAAATAAGATTCCATTTTGCCGTAAGAGTTTAGAAATACAAGCAGATATATAAATCTGATTAATCTGAAAATAAGCCATTTTTCTTACTCTAAAAAATATATGTGCACTGTAGAAAATATAAGCAAAAAGAATGAAATTTAAATCACTCTGAATTATACTGCTATATTTATATATTCTTTACTTTTGGGCCGGTGAGATGGCTTTACTTTCGTTATATTTTTGTCAATAATTTTAACCATTAATATGCATATTTTATTTAAAATGAGAGAGCAACACAGGCTATTTAAAAGTCCTTTAAATTTTTCCTATCATAGAATTTTTCCACTTTTCAATCATTAGTATCATACCTTGACAAAATACAGTTTCATGTATTTTTTCATGTGTTACCACGATTAAACACTAATATGTTCATTTGAAAAGGGATACACCCTTTTTTGCATAGCCAAAATATGAAAAAGTACTTGCACGTTAATGCATATGGTGATGAGCTTCAAACCTGAGAATTCTCATGTTCTCATGTCCCGTATAGAGAGAGAAAGGACCGAGCTGAGTGACAAGTAAAGCTCCACATCACCATCTTGATGCCCAATTAATACACCTTGTGAGCGATCAGGTGGTGGATGAGGCACGCAGTGGGCTTCGAGGTGTCAGGTCATGGCCGGTTTCTCGCCCTGTGGTAGGCAGCTGGGCGAACGGTACAGTTTACAAGCGCATATGATGGTGTGAGGCTCCGCTGGAGGCAGATACAGATCGATGGTTTTCACGGAGGCTGCGTACCTCCCGTATTAATTAATTAACGTCGACGCATAGCTTCGGTGTAACGAGCCGTGCAGTCTTTTACGTTTGTGATGTTCATTCCGAAGCGCACGTCTCCTTTCTCCACTTCTCTGTTCACTCCCTTCTGAATTAGTGATTCCTCCCTGTTCCTTTCTGGTTGTACCATGGGTGTGGATATTGACCTCCAGTGGAATGTCTATTTCTGCAAAAGGAACAGCCTCAATTTCCAAGTTCCTGGCCGCCTCTCAGACCTGGACAGTTGTCTGAGGAGCCTGGAGTCCATTGTCCCACACGCCTTCCCATCCTGCTCTTCATGGTGGAAAGAGCCGGTGGCACTGGGAGAAGAGAGACTGCCATCCAGGAAAAAGAACAGGGTCCTGCAGTCTAAAAAGTCACAGATGGAATCTCTCTTCGAGGCTTCCTTCAGATATGATTTGAAATAAAAAACTTCAACTTGACATTTCACTCTGTTTTGTAATACATTATAAATGTATTTATTGAGATGGGATCTTTCTGTGTTGCCCATGCTGGGCTCAAACCTGTGGGTTCAAGTGATCCTCCTGCCTCAGCCTCCTGAGTAGTTGGGACTATGGGCACAAGCCATCGTGCCCGGCTTGAATCCTATACATTGCATTTTGTGTATTAACAGATTGAAATTGTATTTGGGCCATATTACATTGTTGAAATAACAAATATGTGGACCTCAAGAAAGTCATGTATCCTTTTGGGACTCATCACAAATTATTTAAGGTATCTGCAGATAATCTAATATTAATTATTAAATGTTTTTTCTTGCAAAAAGTTAAATATTAACACTTAAATATTAAATATAACTAACATATGTGACTATTTTGAAAATTATTTGATATGTAACATGTTGGTATTAAATAGATATATGGTATTCGGTAGATTTTTATTAGGTTATATATATATATATATATATATATATATATATATATATATATATATATATTTGATATCTGATAGCTTGATTTTATTTTTAGAGCATAAATATTTGATTAACACAAATTCCAAATCAGTATATGCATTTTAAAAATGTTTCCTAATTTATCACTTCTACTAAAATTGTTTTGGATAAGTCTGAATAGCTCATAATTCAATAAGGACGCATTTTAAATACAGTGCATATATTAGCTTGGTTAAGCAATGCTTCACGTAAGAAACATTCTCTCTGAGTGACAACTAAGCATGGACAGTGTCTTCTCAGAGAAGAGAGCTGTTTATTAAAATGCATTTAATGTATGAACTGAAGAGCTAATTATGTGCCCATTCTTTAGTGGCATTTTAGATGACAGCTGTGTGGAAGCAAGGAGAATGGTATTAATACACTGTCTCGAGATGAATGAAAGCACAAGGAATTTGTGTGCCGTGTCCTAGGGCATTGGGATGCTCACTTCAAGTCGATTGCAGAACACAACCACATTCGTGTTGTGTTGAAGAACTAGAATGATTATTATCCCAGTGTGAAAATAAGCCCTGCATTGATTAATCTGTGATGACAGCAAAGGAAATAAAACCAACTGGCGTTCATGCCAGCCATGCGATTCAAGAACAAAGATATTTTTTAGTAGTAAGAAGAAATATACATCTGGGGAAATTGATTTTATAAAAGGAGATGAATTTTCTTTACACTGCCGAGAATTTTTCAGTCATTTAAAAATAATGTAAGCAAGTAATTTAATTTTCCTGGTATTTATTAAGACTAAAGTCATTATATGATAGGTTGCTGAGGAAAAATACCACTTTGAGTTATTAACTCAATTTTAATGTAGATTTTTAAACTTTATTTTAAATTGAAAGAAAGCATTAGTGAAATTGTTCTTCTAAAAGATGTTAAAATTCACTTGTACTATTAGTTTTAAAATTAGGTTATTTTCTCTTTTAGTATTTCGGAGGTTCCAGTTAGACATCTGATCCAGTTAGTCTTGATATGAGATGCAGATCACATTGCCTAAGCACAGTACAATCAAAAGGAGTGGAGCATCATTACTTTATTGCTATTCTTGCTAATTTTAGGATAGCTATATTTGCAATTTCAATTTTGTTTTAAACTGTACACTCCTAAATCAAGAATTTTAGGAAAAACTGGAACCTACTTCTATGTATTTTACAGATTATTAACTTTGATTATGCATTTTAGAATCACCTGGTGAACTTGGGAAAATACTAATGTCCACTTTTCACCCCCAAGCAGCTGGATGGCAACCTTTGGAGAGGAGCATTGGTCATTCATATTGTTTAAAAGCCTCCTCGATGGTTTTACTTTATATAAACTAAGGTTGAGAATAAGTTTTAGATCAATATGAACATAGAGAGGAGGCTGAAGATTTGCTGTGGTCTTAATAAGTAATATCTATCCTTTGATAAATATCTTTATACTTTCTCTCACAAGGCCAAATTGTTCTTGAAATCCAGTTTTCCCTGTCAGTCTCTGCTTACCATGACCCTGGAAAGACAAATGAGTAAATCTGTAGTAGGCATTTCCATTCTGTGGTAGGCATCACAATTTATGTACAGGCTACTTTTATCACACCAAGTATAAAGTAACCAAGCATTGCATTATAGAACCTATATTTTAAATACTTTTAAAAGCTGTAAATTTAAGTAATGGAAAATATAATTCGCTCCCTTTTTGTGTATTGAACAGTTGAATCTCAAACTTGACTTTCTCTAAAACTGGCTCAAAAGATAGAGTCCACAAAAATTATAGTCCACATGCATCTAGCAACACTCTTATTGACACAATAAAACAAGCCATAGGAAAGTAATTGTAGCACTTTCTTTTCCACTGAGTTAATGGTACGGTCATTTTAACTATGGAGGAAAAAGCAAGTTGAGTGGCTTATTGCCAGAATCTTGGGGTGAAGAGGTCGAGGACAATAAAGTTTACTCGATATGATATCAGTTATATATTGAAAGTATAGAGAAAAGCTTCGATTTTAAAACACAAAGTACAGAATACAAAATATAAAATGGGGAAAATTTGTCTTGCCCATGTGGAAGGATGACAGCTAAGAAAAGGGGTCCTTCACAGCATTTTAGGGTTTGAAGAGATTTTATTAAAAAAGAACAAGATAAGTTGTTCTAAAATAAATGTGATATACTTCCTTTGTAAAATAGCCATAATTTACTGAAGAATAACTCAATGAAAACTAATTTTGTATACACACACACGCATGCACACACACACACAGAGACATGGTTTTTTGAAAAAATTATGCCTGTTGAAAAGAATTTACAGTTAGTGATGTCTTACTGTCATTGTCTTTTTATAATGAACAAAATGACTTTACCATACTGGTGCCCTGTTAAACTTTCAGCTTAGTTGATTAATAAGATGTGCCAGAAAATAAAATAACAAAAAATAAAACAAGTAGACTATTCAGCTCAGTCTCTGGATCCCGTGATTGTCCAGGAAGAATGCAGGAAAAGTCCCTTCGTACCTCGGAAGTGCAGCAGACAGATACCCCAGTCTGGATGTGGCATCCAGAACTTCTGGCAGAGACGGTCGTGGTTGTGGATGAAAAGCTAAGATTCAGGCTGCGAAGGAGATTGCAGAGAGCAAGCAAAGAAACGAGGGCGTGTCCAGAGTCAGGCCACACTTCATAAGGTAAAGGCACAGTTCTTCACAGAATTCTTCTTTCTTAAAAACCAGTGACAAATCTGGAGACTCCATGCCACTCTTACTTCTGACCAGCTAGATACAAATCAAGGGGTTCCCAACTCCCTCTCAGATTTGATCGTTTGCCAGGATAACTCATAGATAAGCAAAGTACCATGCTTACAATTACAGTTTTATTATGGCAAGAAGATACATCAGAACCAGCCGCAGGGAGAGACACTGAGGGCAAGGGGAAAGTCTGGGGTGATGCCCGACATGAAGACCGCAGCATCTTCCATCTGCATTATGCTCCTAGCACGTCAGTGTGCAGTGTTAGGCAAAGCACTGCCAGCCAGGGACGTTCACACAAGCCTCGGGGTCCAGAGTTTCTGCTGTGATTTCAATATGTGGACATAAGGAACTGAACTGTATCAATACCTAGCCTCGTTCCCCTTCAGGCTGAGCCGATGTCACACAGGCCAAAGCCCAAACCCTCTACTGTCACAGTGGGTCATTCTGGCATGACCAACCCTGCCACCACCATCTTGTAAGCAAAGCTGTATCATGCGAATCCAGAGGGGCTGAGTGCGAGCGACAAAGGCACTGCATCTCCTGGGAATATGCAGTTTAGCAGTCACCTCTCAGCACCCAGGAACAAAGCCTGGCTAAAGCCTTCAATGCGCAGCTGGTGAGAGCCGGTGTTGCCTGGAGAACGCAGTAGAAACGCAATGCAGCAAAAGCCTGCAGAGTCGGGGCGGTCATGTGGCACGCGGCAAGGGTCATTATGTTTTATGGAGCTTAGGGCCCGAGTTTTCTTCTGACTGCCATATGGAGCGTTGGTCTGAGACCCTACTTGGGGCTCATTTCTGTTCTCATACAGAAATTAGGGCAGTAGAGAGAGTGAAACAATCAGATAACTACAAATTGAGTCTCCTCATCTATAAAGCCATGTTACCAAACCTACCTTCTTCACTAATTGAAGAAAGTATTGGAATTCTTTTGAGAAAAGAATTATAACATAAAACTTAGTGTTACCATTTTTATTCTCTTCTTTTATTATTTTTCATACTATAAAGTCCTTACATTTCAGTCCTGTACATTTCAGAAAGTCTATGGCTGACATCCTCAGGTTTATGATTGATTCAAGATTTTATTTGACACTAATGATAGTATGTTTTAGACTAAAGTCAGAGAAGCTTCTACACTGTATTCAATTACAATTCACATTGTTTCCTCTACCTTCAGTTTTGGAAGTCCTTTCTCTAGGGATACGTCCCTTTTATTTAGATAACATCAAACTCCAAAGTAAGACACATTTATTTTAAGATATTCAGAACCACTAGCCAGTAGTATTCTATAGCTGTGAGGTATTATGCAGCAGATTCAACAAGAAAAAGTAATTAGAAATGAAATGGTACAGATTGAGTCAATTTACTAAATATAATAATGTATAAAATGCACAGATAGAGGCTAAAACAGAGTAGAATATTTTGAAAACACTACCACCATGGAAGGGTTTGAATTACAGCGAATCTTCCCGACATTCCCAGCCATGGCCTCCCCTGAGAACACAGAAGCTTACGAAGTCACCGATTACCAGCAGAGCTACTTGGGAATGCCATTCAGTACAACCTGAAGTTTGTCAGGCAATTTTTTTTACCCTCCTGGATGAAGTTCACAATCAGAAATGCTAAAAATTGAAACCGCCTAAGTTTACAAACAGAAGATAATATTATGAGACCAGATTACAAAATGGAGATGTGGTATATACACGAAGTAAACTGGGGGCATTGAACCAACGTAAATAGAAAAATATAAAAAAAGTTTTAAGAACTAGCACCAAGATTTCCACATCTAAACAGAATCAAAAACTAATAGAGGATATAATGGTCAGAATGCAAAACCCAGCTGTGACCACAGACCTAGATTTCAGAGAATATAATGAAAATTAATAAAGAAAGGCCAACTGCCAATTTGCTGGGCCACCAAATATTTCAGGATTTTACCTCCAGAAGTTTATAAAGTGTCATGGTTTGTGTTATTCATATATTTGGGAGATTTCTTCCCCTTATATTTCCAATATAAACCACATTTTATAAATTCATACTTGTGTTTTTGTTGTGAAGTTTGGACTTTGGCATTAGTTTTTCCCTGTTCCAGGTGGCCAATGGGAAACATGTACCTTCAGTGGCCACTTAGGGACTTCTAAATCAGTACTCAAAGACTAACATGTATCTGGTAGGTTCTGAGGAAGTTTTGGTATTCAGGACAAGCTTCCCAGAAACCCATAGGTGTTCTTCAAACACACCACGTGACCTTGCCCATTTCTGGTTTATGGGGCTCCCACCAGAAATTATCTTTCTTCAGTTAAGTCCACAAAAAGGTAATGAAAACAAAGCTAATCCATAAAAATTTACTAGTTATTAAAAGAAAATATAATCTTTCACTGAATATATTAAGCAAAGAAAGATCATTCATTTCCCAAAATTTATAATAGGACCTAAAGTTTGAGTCTTTTGCACATCATACTTTAAACTGGCTTTTTCTCCATGGTCTTTCCCCAAACAGGCTCTAAGTCCACTCCTACACAAAAATAACATGTCCTTCCTTTTGAGCAAAATATTTAAAATGTTTAATTTTACTAATAACTATTCTTGTACTTCTAGACCCTAGAATTTTTTCAGTTGATGCCATAGAATACATGTACTTTATATTATCACCAAATCATCAACCCCCATCATTTACAATGAAGGCAGGGTCAGTCCATGCTAGGCTTTTCATGGAATTCCTTACTAGGAAATTTGGACTTGATCCTAAATGTGTTACAAAATCAAGTAAAAAGGCCAATGACTGTACTTGGAAAAGTCTCTCTGGCTAGAAGTTAGAAAAAAATAAATATAATAAAGTATGCATCTTTAAAAATGTATGTCATATGTATTATATAATCACGAAGCCATTAACAAAAGAGAGCAAGCCGCTGAATACAGTTTTCTGTGTAGTGTAGTGACCCACGGTGGAACGGGGTTAGAGGGCAGAGAGAATAAAACCCAAACTTGATGATCACCTAGAGTGAATGGACACAGAGAGAGGGGATCCTGAAGATGCCAAGGACTACTGGTGGGGTGCAAGGCAGGTAGGAGTTTGATTCACGAAACAGAAAACTCGGAAAGAATATTAAGTAGCATGGAGAAAATGATGCATTTAATTTAGGGCAAAGTTGACCGCGAGATACCTGAGGAAATGTCCAGCGTCAGCAAATAATGAACGTCGGTGACAATTAGAACCTGTCATCGCTGTGTTAGAAGACTGCAGGAGGGGTCTTCACAAGAAAGAGGCAGAGTGAGGCTCCCATGTGGAGGAAGCCTGGGGCCTCTCATGGATCCAAAATGGAGACATGAAATACTTAAATATCCTGTTCTATAACTAATTCCGAGTGCCTGCCATGTGCGTGCTACTATCCTAGAGTCGAGGAGAGTACTCAGAAAGAAAGACCCACTCTGAATGGATTATCACAAGTGATACTTTCTTCTAATGGAGAGCATCTAATTAAAAATTTGAAAGAGTGATGAAAGCTGTAAATGCTTCCCAGAAGCTAACTAACGTCTTTGAGAGCGTAACTGATGGTGAAACGGAAAATTAACGACTGCTCTTCTTGGAACGTAATTCACCATGTTCATCTGTGGAAGCAGATGCTGGTCATCCATATTTCTTCCCCGCAGTACCATTGGGTTACCCACAGCATTTTAACACAATAACCCACGCAAGTTTCAAACGGTGGGAATACGAATTGGGAAGATGAAATGGTTTGGTCATTCAGGACCAAAATCCCATTAAAACCTTAGACACGCAGAGCCTGGCAGATGACCCCGCGCCCCACCGCACCCTGCATTCCACTGCCCGTGAATGAACACCTAGATTCGCCCCTGAACAAACAGCCCACAGCAGCCTCTGGTCTTGTTAGCAAAATTAAAATTGTAAGCTCATTCATGTAGCTAATTAATTGTTGTAGAAATCACTATTTTAATAATATATAATGATTATATATACATAATTTAATTATATATACTATAATCCAATGGGAGTAAAATCAATTAATTCTGATTTTCTAGCCAAAAATAAAAAGAAAGGAAAAGAGAACAAGAAAAAGGAAAAACAAAAACAAAAACAAAACAAAAAAACAGAAGACAGGAGCTTCTTTAAGATGAAAGGGATGGGAGAGAAATGATAAAATATGATAGGAAAAAACCTTGCATCTTCCCAACAACTAAACTTTATGAGCTAGTTTCCTCACCTTTCAAATGAAAGCAGTATTAATACCTACCTTGCAGGAAAATTGTCTTTGTTAATCATACAAAAATGCCTGGCATGTGCTTGGCACTTAGAGGGTGAAACTGAGAACAGCAGCCCATCTCGGCCTAACGTTCTTTCTTTGGGAATACATAGCTTTAAAGAAATCCAGGGCTAGGGCCGGTGAGATGGCTCAGCGGCGTAAGCGCCTGCCTGGCAAGCATGAGGTCCTGAGTTCAACTCCCGGAACCCACATACAAAAAAGGGGCCGGTGATATCGCTCAGCAGCACGGGCACCTGCTGGCACGCGAGGTCCTGAGGTTGACCTCCGGTACCCACAAAAAAAAAAAAAGAGAAATCCAGGGCCGGTGAGATAGCTTGGGCCAGTGAGATAGCTCAGCGGCATAAGTGCCTGCCTGGCAAGCGTGAGGTCCTGAGTTTGACTCCCGGTACCCACATACAATAAAATGGCCAGTGACATCACTCAGCGGCATGGGCGCCTGCTGGTGCGTGAGGTCCTGAGTTCGACCCCCAGTACCCACAAAAATAAATAAATAAAACTCAGCAACAATTCAAAAAAAAAAAAAAAGAAAAGAAATCCATAGCATATATTTGGAATACGCTTTTAAATAGAATAATAGTCCTTGGAGAGATCATAAAATTAACTAAGGGCAACAAACTGAGTGATTCCGGGCTAGGATGAATCTCCGTCAATCAAGTTGTAATGCTCATATATGAATCGCGTACCGAAGACGCTAGTAGTTTGTGATGACAGAGATTCGTTTAGGTTTCATACTTGCGTGTGGTTTTTGCATATTGATTTACAGAGTACCAAAAATAAATAAGAGTAAAAAGAGCAGGCCTCTTACCTTGTTGTGGATTTAAACCCAACCCACCACCCCCCTTTTCTTTGTCTAAGATTCCTTTGCAGATTTCAGGAAAACAGAGTGCCTCTTAGGACTAGCGAAGTGTGGCATGATGGCTGTGTCCTCATGGTAACAATTTCCACAGTATCCTTTCCGAACTGATCTCTAAAATTAACTTACTCCAAAGGTGACATTATAAACCTGTTTCCTGAAAGATAAATATTAGAAGTTTACTTCCTCTGCTATTCAGTAATGCCAACTTGTCCTAAATCAGCCCTTTGTTCCTTATGCTTCATGTTTTCCCCCAAAGACCTCGATTTTTAAGTATCTGGAAGACAGGACACAGTTCTGTAGCTTTAAGAATCATCCAGGTTTTTCTTCCCACCATGAAAGCTTCCCAAAGTATGTGGTGCCCACATCATGAGCCTGATTCTGCTAAGAGGACAGAATTTGAGGCTGAAACTTCCGAAGTCACTAGAGTGACACTGAGCGCACAAAAATCATTACCTGATAATTTACTCCTTTATCAAAGTAAAATGCTCCTCGGCAATGCTTATTAGCATGTAATAGAGATGTACTCGTGGCCTTCTGTAAAACTTGACTCATGGGTTAAAAGAGCAGTCTGTTAATTTTTTTAAAAGGTAACTTTTCAAAGAAATATTGATATATCTCAAATGCATGGAGTTTGATAACCTAATTGCTAACAACGCCTTTCTGAATATTTCTGTTTTGCTTATTTTCTATAGTTGGTTTCTATAGTCATGTTGTTTAGCAGCAACCTTTATAGGTAGCTTACGGATCTGTATGGTGCTGTGATGATGTAGCTGCCACCGTAGGCCTCTCTCCTCGGAGATCATAGGGTACAGTTTAGAAACAAGGCCTGATGAGATAAGATGATTAGTATGGGAAAGCTCTTAACAAAAGTGAATTCTCTTAGATACATTAAACAGCACCTGGGTTCTGAGATTGTGTCCTTCTCAGGAAATCCCTTCTCCTTCCAGATGAGTGTTACAGTTCAAGTTCAGCTGAACGATGAAAGTTAGTAACTCCTTGCTCTGTGCATTTTCTTAAAATATCACTTATAATTGTGTTGCAATCTATAAAATTTCATGTTAGTTTTTCCCTGTAATCTTCTTAAGCCTCCTTAAATTATCCTCATGATCAAGACATAGTATAGTGATTGGTATGTAGGGGATCTTCAGTAAAGAAAATAAGATTTATTTAATGATGTTTTGTTACTCATGTAATTAAATGGATGTGTTTCTATTTCATATACTATATAGTATTTAAAATCTGAACTGGGACGCCAAGAAATGGTTGCCAGTTACTGATGCTCTTTTCCTCACATCCCCCTTTGTTATTTTCTTACCACAATGCTGTAGCACATTCCAGTGATTTCAGCTTGGCAGAGAGCAGTGACTTGGCCCCCTCTCTGAGGGTAACTAGATTCACATTCACACTGTAGCTAGTGTTGTCATATGACCATGATCTTGATACCGAGAGCCTCTTACTCCCTTTGGAAGGAAAAACATTTTCCAAAAGGACAAAGACATTTTAAAATTTCATTGTCTGTAACAATTTTTCTTTTTGAAATGACATCCTAGACTACATTATGGGACCGGAAACAACTGGCCAGGGATCGAAAACTTGTAGGAATCCTAAAGCATTTTAAACTCACTTCTTTGCTATATAGTAGAATCCCAAAAGGACACATGAGTTCTAAAAATTATAATTTAGAGATTTTACAACTTTTTAGTTCAGAGAAAGTCCATCATGGGGATAATTTGTCTCTCTCTGTGATTAGGTCTTTTCCATGTTGAAGGTCCCTTTGCTGACTTAGGTTAGAATCCCTTTGGATTTCTAAAATTTATCTGTGATACTTGAAGGAATGAAATCCAGGAACCTAAATATTGTTGGTGAGTGAAAAAGAATTGACTAACCATATAAAATATAATGACACATAAAATGATGACATTAGATAGACATTCACTGAGCCACTACTCTCCAAGCCCAAACTGGCTTGTGTTATGTGCCAGTGGTGAATAATAACTATATGTAAACCTCCTGATATTAGGAGAGACAAAGATGAAGAAAATTTAGCACAAAAAGAAATCATGCTTTTCCTAATCTCAGGTCACTGTTGTTATTGAGAACATGCAAACAATAGCACCAAGATCTGAATTAAGCAAAATAAATCCTTGATTTCTTCTGCTAATAGTGAGGAATCCTAGAAAATCTAAGACTTACTTTTGCATAGGTAGAAATTCATTCCGCTTCTTGTTAATCTTCCTAGTCATAGTTACTGTAAGCTGACAATGTTTCTCATCTTCCTAACCTTGAGCAAGGAGGGAAAGGTAATCTATAATTCATAAGCAAACAGAGAACTAAAGAGAGCACATTTTGTGCAATGAAACCTAGTGTTTTACACTTTTTTGTAAAGAGATTACATGATGATGGCTCACTGAATTCAGTAGTGAATTATTTTTGGTACTTAGCTGACAAGTCCTTTGAAGTAAAAAGTCTGACTTTATAGCATATGTAAAAGATTTCTAGTTATAGAACTTTTAACAATAAGGTCAGTTTTTTTCAGATCAGTTGTTACTGTGGGTTTTTTAGGTTGTCATTGGAGGAAACACTCCCTCATGGTTTCCATATTTATTTGTTGTTTCGTCTTTTCATTTATACAGTATTTTACTTCATTCAGCCTTTACCAGACACGGCATTTTTTCCAGGCACTAAGGCTACAAGAGTCAAGAGTGACTTTTCCTATTTTAATGTTGGCCAACATTTAGGAAACAGAGTTTTTAGTTCATCAACTTTAGATAAAGTTGAATAAAGCCAAGTCAATTACTATTAAACACATCAGTCCTCTGTGTCAAGTCCTCAGGGTTACCCCAATTCAAAATTCTAAAATATCCGGTGGCGGATGTGGCAGTTACTTCCATCACTCTGCTGGTGGGTGTTAAGCTGTTTTGCAGGACTATTTACCAGGTCATTCAGAATGTCCGGATTTTGATTTCTAGGGAAAATTTGAACCCTACATTGTGTCAGCTCCTAAATCCCACTGTATACAGCCCAGAAATCTCTAACACTCTACAACTGGAGCAAAGAACTGTACATTTCTTTTGTTTAAAATAATAATAGTCATATGTTAGCACCACAGGACAAGAACATGGACACCCTTGACTATCTCACAGATATCTCATTTTGCATGAGACCGGGAAGGCACTTTCAAGCTTGCTGGCCAAGTTTGTTTTCCTTTCTAGTACATTAGAGACAGTTTCAGTTAACTCAAATGAAGTAAATACATGGAAGTCTCTAAAATGTGTGTTGAAAAATCAGAAAGGTGGGCCGTTGAGATGGCTCAGCGGCATAAACACCTGCCTGGCAAGCACAAAGTCCTGAGTTCGACTCTCGGTACCCACATATGAAAAAAGGGCCGGTGATATCACTCAGCGGCATGGGCGCCTGCTGGTGCACGAGGTCCTGAGGTCGATCCCCGGTACCCACAAAAAAAAAAAGAAAAGAAAACTCAGAAAGGTTGGGAGTAATTTGTATCCTCAAAAGAAAACATCAGAAAATTTAACATCTTCGTGCTCCCTCCAAGAAGAAATTAACACACATTTGAGCAGATGTCTGTAAACCTTTCTACAAAACCCAGAATATAAATATTTGAGGCTTGAAGGCAGTAGAACCTCTGTCACAGTGACTCCACTCAGCTTCTATAGCATGAAAGCTTCTATAGACAATATGCAAATAAAGAAATATGCCTGTGTTCCAGTAAAACTTATTTACAGAGTCAGGCAACTGGCCAACTTGACTCCAGTGCCATAGTTTGCCAACCCCTGATTTAGGCAGACCTGTATCCAGAGCAATGGTAACGTTTCTCATATTTATTAGTTTCTTGTTTCTACTTTACGTTCTGTCACATACCGAAATATACATAAGCATGTGCCCTAAGAAATGAAAAATATAACTCTACATTTATCATTAGGTATAACTTGTAATAATGATGCTATAATGAAATATATCCTCAGAAACCTAGTACTTATCCATTTAAGTGCAATCTTTTCCAGTATTGATAAACTTTTGGTTGTCTCCCTATGTCAAAGATTATTTCCCTTTGCCTTATAGTGAGTGCAGTTAAACTTTTCTTATCTTTGTAAGTAATCTTTTCGAACTGATTTTAAGGTGCACTTGAACTATCCAGGAGCAGATACCTTATGTCAGTTGCTCTTGGTTTAATTTAAATTCTAAATTTCCCAGTGGCAATTTCTACCACCTCCACCTTTTATATCAGCTATCAGTGTCACTGTATCTAGGTCTTTCTAGTAATTGCCCTTTCTTAAGTCCACACCACCTTCTCCCATA
This sequence comes from Erethizon dorsatum, assembly GCA_028451465.1. Classification (NCBI taxonomy): domain Eukaryota; kingdom Metazoa; phylum Chordata; class Mammalia; order Rodentia; family Erethizontidae; genus Erethizon; species Erethizon dorsatum. The sequence goes on along the minus strand of CM051830.1, from coordinate 55,679,455 downwards.
GACCCATGCGTAAAAGACACACATCATCTAGTTTCTAGAATCACATAAATTGTCAGCACAAACTCAAATTAAGTTCATTTTCTGGGGACACAGAATTCACAGTAGCTATTTTCGATAGTACTCAATAGCTTGGTTGTGTCTCATTTTGGAGTGAGATTTCATAACACTGAAGTTAACAAAAATGTGTTAATAGATAAATGAGGAGTATTCCTAGTGTCTTCAATACCTCTTTATTTTCTGGGTTATTTGGAAAAATTGATGTGAGAAATTTTTCTTCATTTATTTTGCTTCATATTTTCTACTCCACACCCTGCTTATCTCTGTTTGTCTCGTACAGTTTAACACAATACATTACAACCATGGAACACATAAGAATCATCCACAGAGCACGTGAAAAATACCAACCCTAGATCCCACCCTGGAGGGTCTTCCTGTCAGTTCATGGGACAGAGAATAGGCATTGTTGTTCCTTATTTTCTTTGGGGGTTATTTGTTTGTTTGTTTGTTTAGGACTTCTATGTAATTCTCAAGTTAGTCAAGAGCTAACAACCACTGGTTTACTGTATGTAATTCCTTTTAGAAGTCTGTATTAAAAGACTAAATGAACAGTAGGTTACACTGATACTCTTTTCTATGTTGTGGCATTGGAATCTAACAGTTAATAAATGTGCACTTATCCAAGGACTTTAACTTCCTGTTCCATGAAAAACAACTTAAACGTTTTATTCTCAGTGACTGTAGGGAAAGTAGTAAGACGTTAGCTTTCATTGTTGAGATATTTCGGTCTCTTTTTCTTGGTTGACTATGGTGTCTTAAAAGACATTTTTGGGGCCGGTGAGATGGCTCAGCGGTGTAAGCGCCTGCCTTGCAAGCGCGAAGGCCCGAGTTCGACTCCCGGAACCCACATACGAAAAAGGGGCCGGTGATATCGCTCAGCGGCACGGGCGCCTGCTGGTGCGCGAGGTCCTGAGGTCGGCCCCCGGTACCCACAAAAAAAAAAAAAAAAGACATTTTTGGCTTTTTGGTAACCGAAGTTATGTGCATGTCACTGTCTTTCTCTTGTCACAGCACCAGAAGAATGGACCACAACCCGCTCCAGCTTGAAGGCGCCACCCCCCAGAGCAGCGAGAGGGGGATACAGGGAACACCCCTATGGTAGATATTGAAGGTCCTCCTCACCCACGACCGCACCTAAAGACAGTGCATAGCCTGTGGTCTCCACAGAAGCAGCACCGAGACAAGTAATAGTCCTTTCATTTGTCTTTTCTATTCTAGGAGTAACTGCTCATGCGTACTCACAAATATTTCTTGTATTGCCTTCTGTGCTGTTGGCGTGGCATTGACACTAGGGTGGTTTTAGACAACAGACTGAACGAGAGACATTGGCAAGCATAGTTTATAAACCATTCAGTAGGATGATATTCTCTTGGTTGTTTTTCACTGTTGTGTGTAATCTTTTTTTTTTTCCTTTTTCTTTCTTTTTCTTTTTTTAAGAAAGAGCATGAATCTGTTAACAGATTTTGAGTCTCAATCAATTAGCAGAAGCTTTGTTTAGGGTTGCTAAAAGCCTGTAATATGATTTTTGAACTAGCCGATAATAAAGTTGTAGATAAGATGTTTTAACCTGTCTTTTAATATCTGTTAGTTAGATGAAGATGTTCGATATTAAGTTTGTAAATTTAATTTTAAATGCTGTCTTAATGGGGTTGAAAACAAGCAGCTACTGTATGTATGTAGCTAACTGAATTTGTTCAGTGTTTTAACCTGTATTTGTTAAAAAGAAAAAAAAAACACACATAAAGTTCCATGTGTAAGCTTCTCTAAATAGGAATCCACAATTTGTCAAATATGTTTGCCATAATTTGTCAATAAAGCTGAAAACTTTTGTAAAAACTAAATTTGGAATTACTTGTTTTCTAGCTTTAAATGCCTGCTTTATTTCTTCTTCAAGAGATGCCTAAAATGTTTTCTATTTAAAAATTACAAAAATGAACCCAAGCCTGTTTTAAGATATTTGTGTAATCCTTAAAAATGTATTAATAACTTATGGTTGTTAAATAATTTAAAAGTTAACAAACTAAACTGTTACATGAATCATGGTTAGTAAACACTAATGTATAACATGTTAATGGAAAAAATGGATTTAGAATAATAAATGGATTTTAAACTATCCTCTAAGCTTTATCTTGCTAAACACAAATTCTGATTGACTTGTTTGCATTAGCGTGTCTCTCGTGAGAAAGAGTAATGGAGTATAAAGAGGTAAGAGTACCACTTACCACTGTCTAAATGCCTAGTTCTTCAACCTTTGAGTTTCCCCGCACATTAAATATCCCATCCAGCACGGGCGCATTGCGTACTTCACTTGACTGTGTTCACTCGAAGGAGTGCGTGGACTTCATTTTTGTAGTTGATAACAATTTGTTTTGACAAACAAATCATCAGTGTCACCGGCCAGTTGTTGCGATTCAACCTCAAAAACTTTATTTGTAATTTTCAGTGCTAAATATCACCGCCCTTGAAGGCAGTTTAGAGGGCTGATATTTCTTTTGAGACTATCAGACTTGATGGCTGATGATTATTAAGGAAATATGTCGCAGGACTCAAAGGATGACTAAACGTTAAACAGGTAACACTAATAGTAACTCTGTAATTTTGCCTATGAAACAGTAATGTTAAATATTCTCAGTTATTAAGTTCCTGATAGTTAAAAAAGTAAACCTACAAAACCATAACAAATAGGTCTATAGGCTATTAAAACAACTAATTAACATTAACTAGAGGCACCAAAATTATTTTACAATATATAACCCTCAAGGCAATAAACAGAACTAAAATTAACAATAATAGTAATGCAACTCTTGCTAACATCAAACATAAGCTAAATTTTGATGGAAAAGAGAAAGCGAAAGACTCGATGGTAGGGATGAATGCCAAAACTGTTAATTTTTTAAATATAGTGTTTTTGTTCTTGGTGGCTTTTTGTCAATGTGATTGGTTTACTTTTTTGCTGCTAAACAGCTTAGACATATTGCTGCTCAGTTTTTGCAGCTGGAGTTGCATGCTAATAGTTTTATGAAAGTGTGTGTTTGTCATCAACTGAAATTGCAAATATTTGCCTTGCGCAAAATGCTGTGGAGTTACATTTAATTTTATTTTTCTATTCTTTCTCACTATTTCAGGTACTCACAGGCAAACAACATATAATTGAATAGCAGATATTATGGGCTCAGAAGGATAGAGGTAAGGTTATTTTTTGTCTCCTTTGAATTAGCTAATCTTTAATAACATGAAAATATGATACGACATGAAGCTGTAGCAGTGGGCTAGAACATGAAATGCTGTTTGTTGAAATCTGAAAAAGATGAGATTGCTGTCCAGGAATTGAGTTATTTTTATCTTTGCAATAAAGATCTGATTTGGTATTTACCTGGCAAAGCTTTCTGAATTTATTCAAAAGCTTGTTAAATGAAACACGAATTAGTGGGTAATTTTTAGCCCTTTTCTTTGCTGTGAACTGCTGTCCTTTACACTGTACTGCCCTCCTTAATTGCACAAAAAAGTATCAATGCTTTTACTATGCTGATATGAGAAGGAAATCACATCACTGACTAAGATAAAGGAAGGGAAACATCACAATGCCCAGCCCCATGCCCACCTCCTGTCAATGAGATTCACATAAAGAAAAACTAAAATCACCAGTGTCTTTCTCACTTAGCCCACTGATTGATCAGCAAATGCATCTTTCTCATCTGCCATTCTGTTTTGTTAACTAATAGTTACTGAGAACCAAGTGCTATTGGAAAATGAGACTTGCTTTCTGTCCACAAGGGGCTGAAAATGTTAGCCAGTAAGCTTCAGGCTGAAAATGATGCAGGGACAGTTATACAGTGCACAGGCTGACCTGACGCTGGAAGAAGTGAAGTGGGTTGGCACAATGTTTGAAGCAAGGTAAAAAACAAACAAAAGCGCTTCCGCATCTGGTCCTCTTTGCACTACATAAATACCTATCGTTCAGGTTAGCTGTGAAGAAAAGCTGCAGGACAGATGTGAGGGCCTGATTCCTAAGCACGCGTGGAAGGACAGAGGCTAACAGAGCTGCTGAGGTGGGCTGGGACGAAAGCCATGAGCAGCACCTTTGGTATTGAGGTTGGGAGCACCTTTGGGGAAGGGAATGGGCTCTGTCCATTCATGGAGGGGCAAAAGTCCAAGAGGTATTGAGAGGAGAGAAGATCAGCGAGCCCTGAGGGCCCAATCCATGAGGTACTCTCTAAAAGCTCAGCCTGCCTCCTCCAAGCAGCTGCGATTACAAGCGGTCACTATCTTATTTAACATCAAAGATTAAAAGTTACAGAAATTCTGAAATTTGACTTTCCAATAGCATCCTCAGTCTGATTTAATTATTTTAAAAGTTGCTGTTTTTATAAAGTGAAAGGAGAAAGCATCTCTAAGGCTGATGTGCTGCTTATTTTTTCTCCCTGTCCTTTTCAACCAAAAATAGGCTTGATTTAGTAAAGCAATGAAAGAAAACCCAGCCATCGTTTGTTACCGTTTTGATGTATTAACCCACGGTGGGGTTTTTTCATTGCAGTTATTTGATTGTTGCTATGGTCTTGTAACTCCGTCGCTCTCTCACCATGAAGACTAGATTTTGGCACGCAATAACTCATGCCAAGAGAAAAAAAACTGTGTTTAAAGCTCAAAAGCAAAGACCTGCAGGAAGGAGGACTTTGGGGTTCAGAAAGGTGCCTTTTGAGGAACATAGCCTGATGAAGTTTGGACATACAGTTTGTGTGTTAGACAGTAGACTCGGAAGACATTGATCTGCCTATGTCCATACATCTAGAACCCAAACATTGTCAAGGGAGAGAAGAGACCTCAAGAGGCAACAGCATCTAAGATATGAGTGGGACCTCGTATATGGATTTTGTAAACCAGGTTATTTGTTCTACAGAGATTCGGGCAGGCTTGGAACACGGAGAGGTGCTTTGTTTTAAGTGGGGTCTGGGGCTGACCGCTTTGCAGATACATCCGTGGACGCTACAGCAGGCAAAGGGCAGTAGGCCACTTGCTTCCTGCCACCAACGCCTCCATAACTTAAATTCAACTCAGAAAAAGGAAAGGGGGAAGAATAAATCCTTGAGTTGGCAGAGGAGTTTCTGACCTAAATTAATCTGAGTTTGCTGAAATTATTTTTCTCTACCTATAATAATAGGGAATTGAGTTAAAAGTCACGTTGTGGTATAGGACCAAAAAAAAAAGGAAAGTTACTGCATAACTTGCTTAACTCTTAAAGTGATCCAAAATGAATACGAAAGCCATTCAGTGAGTGGTCCAACAAGTAAACATGTATCCAGTCACAGGAAACCTTCTCTGGTCGGTACCAGAAACGACGCTGGCTTCCACGTGGCCCCTTCATTACATCACGTCTACTCTCTAGGATTTCACAGTGCTCTCTCCCAACCGTGGCCAACATTCTTGTGTCTGACCCCACCCTGCAGGTGACACACACATGTGTGGCACATCCAAGCTTTAAAGTGCGACGCATTCTGAGTGTATTTTGAAGTTGCGTGTTCCATCCATTCTTTCAGATAATGTCATGACCCTTTGTCCACTGACCATCCTCTGACAGCTGGGATCTCCCTAAAACACCAAAGGTAGCCAGCTTGGGCACAAAACGAGGTACTTTAAAGAGTAATAACCATAATAAGTAAGAAAGTTTTATACCTGCTAATGTTTTTATAACAAGAAGTTTTACTACATTCAAGTATGAATAAATTAGAATTAATTTGATGCTTTTAGATCTCACAGTTTTTCAGTAATTTTCACTTTTGACTTATTAACAAAACTAAGGCCATTTAGCTTAATGACAATGCACTAACAATTTTTAAATGAAATTGGTACAAAATAACATATAAAAGAGTCTTAGGCATTCTATGAAAGGAAATGTTTTTTTAAAACTTTGATATTAAAATATAACTCTTGTTCTTTTACTTGTTCACTTAAAAATGTATAGGTGTTTTAAAAACCACTTTTACAATTCAATCCTTTAGCTACAGCATTCTCTATTTCTTTGTCTCTTGGTTTGTGTAACGTAGAAGATTACAGGTTTTTGTATCATTTTCTTGTGTTTCATTTTTGGAAATGTAGAACAATGATTAGTAACCTGAGTTGCCTGAGTATTCAGTTTCACTGTGAAGGTTCCTGTTACTGAAAGTTACCTATCTGCAGCTCTTACAGGTTAGTTACATGGGCAGGTCTAATTTTCTTTTTTTTTTTTTTTTTTTTTTTTGTGGGCAGCGGGGGTCCAACTCAGGACCTCACACTTGCCAGGCAGGCGCTTATGCCGCTGAGCAATATCACCGGCCTGAGGTTTAATTTTCACTGCAAAAAAAACTTACAATAAGTAATAGCAAATAAATACAATAGCAGGGTAGTTTATGAAACTGAATCCATGATTTACAGCTTGTATAAAGATACAGCATTAAAAGCAGTAACAATAAAATCAGTGGAACCTTCTGGCTTTTGAGCCTGCATGCCAGGCAATGTTCTAGAATTTTAAGATAAAAACTCACCTTTGTGCAATGTATCTAAAATTTTACCTTGATTTAGTATGTGTCTTACATGTTTTATACATTCTTTGATCTATTAGTCTGGTTTTAATCTGTATATATGATAATTATCTTCATGGGGTCTTATAAAATGAATGAATCTGAAGGTGAAAAAATGAAAGGGGGTGGAGGGAAGGGAAAACATAATTGAAATGTGTTATGTGTATGTGCCAATTCCCCACAGTGAATGTAATCGTTACGTACTGCAAATGTGCTAATAATATAAGTTAAAAAAAAAGAAACTTACCTTAAGCACCTGTAATTTTCACAAGCATGCAAAGGAAATAAAATATTTGTCTACAGAAAAGGAAGTAATGTGTCACATTGCTAATAAGTAGAAAACTCAATATTTAAAAGAAATTTTGACAACCCACATATTTCCTATGGAGGTTCCCAACTTTTGATAAATTTAATTGAAAAGATGGTAATCCCAGATATCTTTGACATAATTTATATTCTGTAGCAATATTGTAAATATTCATTTAAAAATATTACAATTTTTTATTGAAGTGCACCTCATTTGGTTTTCTCTCAAAGTTATCCTTCTTCTAAAATTTCTGATATATCATAGAAAAATGTAGATGAAACTATCCTACATTTGTCCCAAAGCATGGCTATAGTCTTTGTAGTATTAAGTCATTTATAATCTAAATTCCATTTTTACATTTAAAAAAAACCACATGATTAAATAAGCATGAAAGCAATTTAAGGCTTTGTTCTTCAATACATAGATCAGAACTCTGCTTTAAAGAGTAAGAATCAATTTCAAAACAGAAATATCTTTGTATAAGCCATGCAGGACACAAACAGAAGCCGGGAATGGTAGCACACAGCTATAATCCCAGGAGGCTGAGGCAGGAGGATTGCCTTGAGTTAAGAGGCCAGCGTGGACTACAAAGTAGGTTCAAAGCCAGCTTGCTTGATCTATATAGTGAGACCCTATCTCCAAAAGAAAAGAAAAGAAAAAAAAAAGAAAGAAAGAAAGGAGAAGGTACCAGTCAATGTTAAATATTCTTCTAAAAGCATTTGCTGTCACCAATGCAAGGTATAATATTTGCCCAGATTTCTAGTTTTCTATTAAATATCAGCAAAGTAATGTTTTTACTGACTGATAACCAGTCTTCCGTATTCATCGGTACTTGAGAGATTATTCACAGTGCAGGAGAAAAGTCACTCTCTTAATACGCTGTTTTCCCATCTCAGGCTCTCATACTTTATTATGCAATGAAAGAGGAGTGTGCTTCCTTAACCATGGGTGCCTTAGCGCCACCTCGCTTTCCTGCTTTCACAGGTCCTTCTCAAACACAGAAGGAACCGTCTTAAAACTTGCTGATTAGCAGCTGAACACCAGTTTTGCTTAAGTTTCTCATCTGCCATGCAGTGCTGTATAATGAATTATTTGCAAGAGAATTTTTTTTCACACTGGGGATTGAACTCAGGGGCAAGCCAGCTCATTTTTATTTTATTTCGAGGCAGGGTCTCACAAGGTTGCCCAGGCTGCCTTTGAACTTGTGATCCTCCAGCCTCAGTCTCCGGAGTAGATGAGGATTACAGGTGTGCACCACCATTCCTAGCCTCAGGAGAAATCTGAACACAACTGGAGCCCATGCTTAGAATCATCGCGAAGCCGGGTTCAAGAGACAGAGGGTTCCTGTTGCCTAATGGCCCTGAGGAGGATTTCCGTTAGAAGGGAAGTGTTCCCTTTCCTCTGTCTTTTTCTCTGTTGACCTCATACACCGGGTTTCCTGCCTCATATCCTCATAGCCAGACTTTTTGGCCATCAAGACCAGTCTTCGAGTTCTTTGTTACCATCTCTGATACCTAGCACTATGTGTCATTTTCCCAGCAGCACGTGGGCAGGTAAGAGAATAAAGAGAAAGGCTTAGTTTGGCGGGGCGGGGGGGGTTGTTGTTGTTGCGTGGGAAAATGTCTATTTGGACACTTGCAAATTTTCATTCCTTTATTCATTTATATTTAAATTTATTTTTAGCTGAAACATAAAAGCATAAAAATTATACATGCATATGAATGGAGAGGCATGTAATGTATTCATGTATGTATATGCTGGGTACTATTTAAATGATATTAAACATTATCTCCTCAAATGTTTAATTTCCTTATGGCAAAACATTCAACATCCTTTCCTGTAGCTTTTTAATGTACATTCTATCATCATTATCCGTAGTCTCCCTAGACACTCGTGCCTCCGAATCTCTTGCAGCTATCTACCTGTAATGTAGTACCCGCTGATCAACCTTTTCTCAGCCCCTCCTCCCCATCTTCAGCAGCCTCTTCTGCCATTCTGTGGTCAATCTCTGAGAACAACTTTGTGGATTCCACCTATGACTGAGATTCTTCAGTACGCGTCTCTCTGAACCTGGACTATTTCACTTAACATAATGATCCCCAGCCCTATCCATGTCGTGACAAAGGACAAGAATTCATTCATTTTTGTAGCCATAGAGTGTTCCAGTGTGTACGTGTGCTACATGTTCTTCATCCATCTTCAGTCCATGGACTCCCAAGTTGTTTCTATTTCTTGGCTACTGTGAAGTAGCCAAGAACAGAGGAACACAGTGTCTCCTCAATGTCCTGATTCCATTTGCTCTGGATGTATCTCCAGTTGCCAGATTGCTGCATCTTATGGCGGTTTTAGGTTTTTTTGTGGATTTTACATACTGTTTTCCATAATGGGGGGTGTACTAATTTACATTTCCACCAATAGTGTACAAAGGTTCCCTTTTCTGCAGTCCTCACCAACACTATATCCTTAGTCATTTTGGTATCAGCCATCTTATGGTAGTAAGGTAATATCTTGTTCTGGTTTTGATTTGCATTTTTCGTGATTATTAGTGATGGTGAGCATTTTTTCATACAGCTGTTGGCCATTTGGGAAATGATTTTTAAAATAAGTATTGTCACATTCTCCTGAGAAACTTCTCTGAAATCCAGTTATCACTTATAACTCTAAAAATGATGAGTTGGCTTAACTCGTTAAAGACTTTTAAAATTTGTAGTTACTAATAACTCAGGCACAAATAATGTTTATCTTAGAATAAAGCAGAATGGACAGTGAATTGGTATTTCTGTGGAGGTGTTCTATTTGTGTGTTGCATGTTTCCTTTTTTATGATAACAAAATCACCATACCTAGAGTAAAAAATATAGAATGTATAATGTAAAAATCAAAAATTTATAATTTCATCCCTAAAAGATAATTTTGTTAATAGATTGATGTGTCGTCCTTCTGAGTTCCTTTGTCTTCCTCTCTTTCATTCTTTCTCTCATCTCCCCAGTGCTTTGTTATTTATTTACTTACTTTCAGTGGGATGCTTCTAGATGAATATTTACAATTTTAACTTTCAGCAGTGACATGAGTTTTGATTTCTTGTGAAGAAATAAGCTAATGCCCACTTCTATAAGGTTGCTGTGTGTGTGTGTGTGTGTGTGTGTGTGTGTGTGTGTAGAATTAAAGTTGCATTAACAGACTCAAATTAAGCAATAGGTCTTCTCTAAAATGTGAACAAAACCATGTTAACTTATCTAGCTGCAGTTTCCTCTTAAGTATAATAGTAACTATGCACATATTATGAGGTAAAGTAAAATGATGCAGGGTCATGTGTAGACCCCCCAGATTCGGTTAATGTCCTTCCCTAAACTAGTTACTTTGTATTGTCTAAAAACTTTAACTTTCAGATAGATATCTTCACGGCATATATAAAATTTGTAAATGAAGGTTTAGTCCATAAAATGTTCATATTATCCAAAACAATTTCCAACTTAAACATTTTTTTAAAATAGCTTCAATATTCAGTTAACCTAGGCACTAGAACACAGTGGTTAAAAAAGTTCATTATATTCATAAGCACCATATATCAAGTATCTTTATGGTAGGCATTGTGTGTTTATACACAAGAATCTTACAGAGTGCTGCAGAGGTGTTGCTAACATTGAAATAAGGCTGAAATGACCGAGAGACTACCAATAATTGGGTACAATTGCTTTACTAGTAAGAATGTGAAGAAAAAGGCATCACAATAATGGAGTGCAGAGCGCATGTCACTATGTCAAGTGTTCATTAAAATTACTTAGTTTATTTTCCCAACAACTCTGTGTGATATATTTGATATTGGCTCAAGATATTGAGTCCTGCACAATATCCCTAATCTTCACATATATTACACCTGACTACATTTGCCCATCTACTATTAGATCGAAGTTTCACATATTTTATATAGAACTTAGCTTTCGTGCAAGTTGAGATATCCTAAATAACTAAATAATATATCAACTCAGTGAAAAAATGAAAATAAGATAGAAAACTATATTGCTAGAAAAATAATCATGGTCACTCATCTTTTTTGGAGAAAACATTCTCCCTTGTATTGATCTATCTCAGTCCGTATTACCGCGAAATAAGATGGATTTTCCAGCAGTCATCTCTTGTCCTGGTGATACACACTATTGAAATGTTTGTCTTTCTTTATTATTCCTAATAAGATTCTAAAATGAAAATGAATATGAGAAGAAGGAAAAAACAGATTTGCAAAGAAAAATAATATAGCTAGGATAAAGAGCCATGAGATACGCTGAGATGAAACAGGCAGCAACATGAAAAACAAAAGGTAGTCTATTTTCGTCTACACAGAAATGATGCATACTGAGAGCGAAAGCTTCTCATAAAACACTATTTGTGCAATTTATCACTTAAAGCAATAGATTTAGAAATTTAAAATGTGGTTTCATGTTATAGCAAATATGTAATGTCCCACTATTGAATATGTCTTGAACTTCTATTGTCTATTCCAGAACAATTCTTTTCTTTTCTTTGTTTCTTTAAACTCCTAGATTCAAAGGACCCTCCTGCCTCAGCCTTTTGAGTAGCTGTGCCGCCACAGCTGGCTCTGAACAATTTTTTTCCTAGACCGCTGCACTTTCCCTTCAGAACTGTTTATGGGAAATTTATCTATTCAATATGTACGTGTCTTCAAATAAGACACAAAACTTTGTACCAGCCTATCACAGTGGATGGTAATTAAAATTTATGTTTTTTTAGAAAATTACAAATACAGCACATTGAATACCTTTGGAATTGTTTGAAAATATTAAAATATTGCCGTACTACATCTGCGGATGCTACAGGTATGCTAGAATATTCTTACCACACTGTCCCATAATCATATGGATGTTTGACAGATGCCATCCTTCAGCTGACATTGTAAGCATCCTGTAGCTTTGTATACAATGCCCTGTGCCTGAAAAGTAGACCCCCTTGGACTCATTAACTCTACAAAATATTCCTGTATTAATTGCTTATTTTTCATATTTATATAATTAATATTTAACGTAGGGTGTTAAAAAAGGTTAGTAGTAAGCAAAATTTGGTGATGAGTCTATTGATTCCCCAGAAGTTAGAGGGAACTGATTAATCAGAATTTAACTCAGAGGGGTTTGTATATGTAAGTAATATTTACTCAGTATGCATGGTTTCCCACTACTAATTCTATAATTTCAACATATCACCCAAGGAATTGAGTGCAGAAATGAGAGCCTATGACTAACTGAAGTAGGCTCAAAAGAAAGTGGCTTCGTAACAATGTACAACTAAAATACATCAGATGCATTTGAAGCTGTTTTAGGACAAGGCTAACATTTTTAACTGAACTAGTAGATTGGTCCAGATTTATAACAGGAGGCATTTATCAAATTTAACTAAATGAGTAATTATCTATCAACTTCCCTCCATATTTTTCTAGTCACATAATATTCCTTATGTACTAAGATTTATACAAATTATCATATTGATTAGTGTATGTAGACATTTATACACTAAACATTGATACATTTTAAAACTTGTAAGATAATATTATATTTAATAGTCATAACAACTCTATAAAGAAAACTGGGCAAAAAAAAAGTTAATCCTCTTTTAAAGTTAAGAAAACAAGATTTTACAAAATTAAGAATTTTGCAAAAAGAAAAGTAAGGGAGAAAAGGATGAATTTGAAATGTTGGAACTTGGGCTGAAACATTTCCCCTTCGAGATGATCAGAGTTCTCATGTTGTAAATGGTAATGCCTGATGGTAGAAGAGAGAACAATTGCAGCTGAATGAATGATAAACCTGCCCATGTGCAGTAATTACTGTATATGTTTTAGTAACACATGTTCCATGTTAACAAAAAGTATCAAGATTTTTCCCCATTAGACATTTACTCACTAATTTACTAAAGTATATTTTACATACCTACTAAAGACATGCCATAACACTGAATACTTAAAAAAACAGCAGATTAGTGTCAGATGCATATGAAATCATTCAAAATCAAGAGTCTAGTGATTATAAAGGTGTTTACTAAATTTTTAATAGCTAAATTAGGTACTGATTTTTTCTGATTTTAGGTAGGAGAGACTGGAACTGAAATTAATTAAAAGTTTAAGACACTAAGAAATAAATAATAACATCCTTATCTTTTTAAAAAATATATCAAAATTATAACACCATTTCTCTGGTGTGTATGATTACAAGAATGTCAAAAGAAAGAAAATCAGGCTGTTATTCTACCACTAGATAAGAATTAGCATAACTTCATCCATTGTTGATTGTACTTACATTCATCCTTCCATCTTTAAAGAAGAATTTTATGATTATCAGATAATTGAGATTTCTAAATGCCCGAATTTTAAAGTCCAATTTTGGTTTGGTGTGCAAAAAACTAAGTTCACAACAATTTCCTACTTGTAAAACAAGAACTCTGTTTTGAGGAAGCATCCCAGAAGGTTTGAGTCTAAATTAAACAGATCAGCAGTTGATCTTAATTTAATTTACTAAACAATTTCATTTAGCAGTGCAGGGACCTGGGCTTCTTCCATGAGTGTAGTCATCTGGAAGGAATCAGTTTTCGGTCCAATTTGTCCCTGTCTGCATTTATCGGCTAAGCGCATTCACTGCAAGAACCCAGAAATACTTATTTATCACAAACCCACTGTTGAAGGGTTCCACGGCAAATCAATACATATTTTAGTGTTTTATGATTAATCTGCTGTATTACACCTTGCAGAAAATGTGTGCCTGTTCTACTATAAAAGCAGCGTATTTGAGAGTCTCACTCAGTTTCCGGGTCAGATCTCATCGTGAGTTTGAAAGTTCTTGAACGTTTAGTCCCGTGGTCAGATAGCTCAGCTCAGCTATGCACTTCAGGATCGGGAACGCTCAGAACCTCCCAGCTTACCTGGGGAGATCGGGAATGCACTTCAGGGAGTCCGGTTGCAAGTGGTGAAGCAGATGCGTATACTATTTGATGATGAGGCGACCCACGTCACCTACCACTCTCCCCCAGTGTAGGGGAAGGAAGGCATGAAAGAACAGGTATAAATGAGAGATTTTTAAGTTATATCTGCAATGCCCACAACAAAAAAACATGATTCTTAATATGCTATGGAGTGTTTCTAGTGCCTGTGTTTACCTATAAAGATAAATTATAATGATATTTGGTATATAGTTAATTAGATAGTTCCTTCTCTTCTAAGATTGGATTTGTTTTGAGAAATATGGAGATATAAATGCTTTATATTTTTATATATAATTATCTAATTAGATATCAGATGTTTTATTTCACTTATTATTAGACTTTGTTTTACTGGAAAAGTGAATTTTGATTCTCAAAATAACCCTGAGTGATAATACTAACATGTTCGAACTGTATTCAGTCAATTTTAAAAACTTACCAAGGAGTGGATATAACACTCAGTTCCCAAAGGATTTTTATATACAAGTAATTGTTTTCTTAATGAGATCATCGACAGCAGCAAAATACACAGCTATGGGCCCCTAAGTAGAGCAGTTATTATTTATTTTCAGTTGCCTTCACTGTACAGTAAGTTCCGACTTACAAATGAGTTCTGTTCCAGGAGAACGTTCCTAAATTGGATTCATTCTTAAGTGTGACAAGTAAATGTTATACACCTTTGACACAAAAATACAATGTAAAGCATAAAAAAACCAAACACAAAAATACAGTAAGTCCCCGAATTCGCTGCACTACCGCACAGCCCTGACAATGTCCGGAAGACGGGAGCTACAATTTGATTCGGTTCTCGTCCAACTCAGTTTGCAGCCAGAATCATGGAAAGAATTGAGTTCATGAACCAAGGTACCGCTCTCTGTGATTTGTTCACATCGATGAATGTTCGTGATGTGAGGTCCCTTTGTATCTGTGAAAGTTTGCGGCTATAATGTTCCTACATCAGGATCTTACGCCACAAACTTCCCATATCATATATTTACCCCACCCCCAATTTTATGGCTTATGTAGTTTGGAATGTTCTTTCCTACTTTGAAACAACAAAGTATAGAAAAAAGTAGTATCTACTAAATGAGTCATTTATCTAACACAGGATAATTGCCATAATTAGCCAACAAACTCAACTCCCTTTTCCATTGCCTTTGCAGAAAATGTAAGCATTACTTATAAATGATACAATTCCCATTATATTTCAAAATGTACCCTTTAATCGATTGAGAGAAAAATATATAAACTGAAACACTTAAATATTTTCCAGGTGTTCTGACTATACTCAGCACCAATAAATTATATCTTATATTCACATAATAACACCACAGCTTGTTCCTGGTATATTATTAAAATACGTCATTCTACTTTAATTTTTGACATATGAAAATCTGCTATTAATAACTGGGGTAACATACTGTATTATTTTTAACTGAAAGTAAAATTGAAGATTTATTATCTCATTCCTAATCCCATTTATCTATGCAATAGCCAAGAAAAGCATTCACATTTTTATGTCAATGGTTACTTGTTCAATAGCATCAAAAATAGAATAGACATGAGTCAGAATAAGAATCATTAGCTAAAATGATGCAGAATTTAAAAAACCGTATCCACTGATGTTACAGTGAGCTTTGTTTTAGTATCAAATGATACATTTTAAGATTCCAGTAGCAGTAAGTCAATCTCCCAGCTAAGAAGTTTCTTAATGTTCTGCAGCACCAAAGAGCCACCCTTATTTATTACCAATCATAAAACTATAGAGCTAATCAATTTTAAATGAATTCAATTATACATATTGCAGCGAGATAGTGTTTAAATAATGCAAAATAAAGTTAAAAATGAAAGGCTCATTGCCTTATAATCGGAAGCAGTCAGCTTCAAACTTCACCTAACCAAGTTTGCCATTCCCGACTTGTATTCTTAGTGAGAAGTTGTCTCTTAAACTTGTCTCTCATTTGTGCCTGTTTATGAAACTCCTGTTGACCTGTTAAACCATGGGATGGGAAGACGGGGACAGCTATGGTTCCATAACATCTATGTACAACCAAAATTTACAAATACCCTTCATGGTGTGAAATCATCCTTCACTTCCAAAAAGGAACTGTGTGCACTCTTTTCCTCAGTTCTTGTTTTTTATTTTCTTTTTCCAGTGTGCAATGAGGTTCAACTAGTTTGGGGCAGTAAGGGATATTTATTAATAAGGTATATTTATTAATCAGCTTCCTGTTAGAGGCATCAGACCTCTCATCTTGGAAAGACTAACAGTCCATGAATAAAATACTGCTATGTCCAAATAACTACAAAATCCAGAAATTATATTTTAAAGCATAATATTTCAGTTAAAATAAATTTTCAATAACTTCACAAAATTCCTACGAAGTGAATGGTATTGAATTAATACTCCATCCAATGAACTAGTACTTCAACCATGCTAAGTTTTATATAAGAAAAGTAGAAATATCAATGGTACTACAAGGTAAGAAAGCAGTTAAAATACTTTTTAACTGGTCTGACCTGGTCCTTTCTTTTAGAATCCTATTTTGATCTGCAATATCAAGGTAGTATTTTTCTTCTAAATGTTTGGTTTCTTTCATTCCCATATGAGAGTAGATTTTTGAATATTGATATATGCTCTATATTCCCTAGCTAATGTTGTGAGATACTACAAAAATCCTGGGAATTTTTAATAGTAGTTGAGGTTCCATTAAACTTAATTATCAAATGACTTCTTAGAGTTTATTTATCAAATAACTTAGGGTGTGACAGTAGCACATAAGCATTAATTGAGCAGTATGATTGTTTGCTTTTGGTTAATGGACATAAAGCTTCGTATCCAGTGGTGGCAATTAGGTCTTACAATCCTCGTGCTACTAAATATATTAGTATAAGACTCAAGCCAGTTTCGCTTTCCAAAATACTCATCAACTGCAGTCAGAACCCTACCCACGTCACAGGAAATCATATTTTTGCTATCTTGTCTTAGCTGCTCGTAGATATTTCATGCTGTATGCTAATAGCAGTGAGTGCTGGTTGTCAGCATCTTCATTCGATCTCATAAAAAAAAAGATCATAGCTAGAGCACTGTTTTAAATTAAACTTTCTCGGGCCGGTGAGATGGCTCAGCGGCATAAGCGCCTGCCTGGCAAGTGTGAGGTCCTGAGTTCGACCCCCGGTACCTGAATTTTAAAAAAAAATTAATTAATTAATTAATTAAACTTTCTCTAAAACTCAGCAGAATATAAGAAGCCCTTAAATTCAAAAGGTGAGACTGATAATTTATTTTGTTTTGAGTGTGTTTGACAACGGTCCGTGTTGTTAAATTTGCCACGAGTAACTCGACATCCCAGGTGACAGTGCCCAGTAGATGCCTGTCAGTGGGATGGCTTAGTGCTCTGAAGTTGTTCTGCTCACCTGAAATGACAGTGAGGGTGTCTGATAGAAAACCCCCAAAATGGGATAAATCTGACACCAGTTATTTGGAGGCCGGTAGTTTGTAAAAGTGAGGTGAGTCCCTCCATCCACTTCTGATTTCAATTATGAGCTCTGCTTGTAAGACAGGTGCAAAACACTTCACGCACCCAACCAGAGCCCAAACGCAGATGCCTGAATGGGCGAAAGAGTGCTGTGCATCAGATGAGCGCTAAATGAGACACTGCGTTGATGTCAAAGTGAGAAACTATTTGCCTTTATTTTACAGTGTAGCGGCGTAACACTAATGTATTGATTCTCATAGGTACATGATTTTATATCTTTTATTACGTGGATTTGAAGTTATAAATTCCTGACTCACAGGGTAAAAACCAAAACAAAAATCAACCAATAGCGAATAGATTTTGTTGAGAGAATGTGATGAATGTTCAAATTATTTCTTGCACTAAGGGGAGTGGGAGATTAAAATAGAATCCTGTGGCAAAGAAATGCTACCCATCATACGTAATACATCTCTGTAAAACCTTTGTCTAAAAAATGATTACAGTCATCCTTCCAAGTTTCAGCTTTTGATAGCAGAGGGAAATTGAGTTTTGTGGAAGAGGGCTGGTATGAAGGCTCGTCCAATAAACATGTGTGGAATTTGGGATGAAATAGGGCAGAGCGAGCAGAATGTGACAGAATAAGACCATGATAATTTGTTCTCTCCTCAAACTCTCATTTGTTCCAAAGCAAAAGAATAAATATGACTGGCCGGATAGTCAGCGATGTAGAAGATTCAAGAGATGTCTCTGTTTTCTGTTTTATACACCCTTTTATTTAAAATAATTTAGAGCATTAGTTACAGGGTATATGTTTGTTTAATGACCCAAGAAAATACGTAAGCTATTTCAGAAAGTGAATTTTCCAGGACCTAGACTTCAGACAGACCTTTGAAAAGACCTGCGATGAGTTATAAATATGTCATCAATGCAACCGGAGCACTGCACCTCCTGTTTTGTCTCAGAGGAGTTGGGACGAAGGCAGCACGTACTTTTATGTTCATATTGAATCTAACCCATATCGACACCTTTTCAAACTCATGCCCAGGTATTCCATGTATGGCCTCCTGGCCAATACGACATTCTCTTGGGAAGTTGCTTCCTCGACCACGTGTCCTGGTTTACAACTGCTATGCCAGTATTCTTACTGCTAATACGCCGGGATTCTTTCAGAAATGTTTCAGTAAGATAATAACTTATGGAAGCCTTATCAATAAATAATAGTGAAGTGTTATAATTAACAAACATTTAGGGCCGGTGAGATGGCTCAGCGGCGTAAGCGCCTGCCTGGCGAGTGCAAGGTCCTGAGTTCGACTCCCAGTACCGACATACGAAAAAAGGGCCGGTGATATCGCTCAGGGGCACAGGCGCCTGCTGGTGCGCAAGGTCCTGTGGTCAACCCCCGGTACCCACCAAAAAAAAAAAAACACATTTATTGGCTGCTTGAAGTTCTTAGACTTTGAAAAGCTTTCATGTATAATAATTTCTTCACCATAACCCAGAGAGGCAGGTGTTTTTGTTATCACCATTTTTCAGTCAAGGAAACAGAAGCAGCATGACCTACTCACACGGAGGGCAAGCCTGCTTCCCGATCCAGTGGCGTCACAGCGTGTGACAGATGGGGTGCGCCCTTGCCATCTTCAGGGCCGTGGAATTGGCTTCACTTACTACAGTCAAAGATTCTATAGTCATAACTGTTTTTATGAAGATTATGCCTCTGTGGGGGGGGGTACTGGGGACAGAGCCCAGTAATCACTGGGCTAGATCCACACCCCTTTTAATTTTTTTCATTTTGAGATAGGGTTTCTCTAAGTTGCCCAGTCTGGCCCCAAACTTGCAATCCTCCTGCTTCAGCCACCAAATATACCATTCCCAGCTAAGAACTGTGTTGTTTAAAACACAAGAAAAGAGCCCTAAACTTAAGAAACTACAGCTGAGCTGGGTTGTACTTCAAGGTATTAATATCATTATATTAGTGCTATTGATTTGCCAAGAGGCTGCTTCATGCCAGGCACCATACTTGGAGTTGCCCCATGCTCTACTGTGATGCTAAAACGAACTCTGCATGGCAGGATGTTTGCACCCCACGAATGTGTAGGCATTGTTGTAGCTCTAGTCCAAATTGGCTCATACATTAAAAGTGAAGATTGGAGGGTGAAATTATTTTAGCAGGCTTCTGCACCTCTGGCCATTCTATGTCTAGATGTTTTATGGAGTAACTGATTATCAGGATATAAGTCACACAAAAGATGCAAAGGAAAATCCTTAGGGGCAAAGGGACTTCTCTGA
Organism: Erethizon dorsatum; assembly: GCA_028451465.1. Lineage (NCBI taxonomy): Eukaryota > Metazoa > Chordata > Mammalia > Rodentia > Erethizontidae > Erethizon > Erethizon dorsatum. Next base: position 55,659,792 of record CM051830.1, on the reverse strand, counting down.
CACTAATATAACACCTAATATATTAATTATCATGCATTGAGTGCTTAATAAGGAATGTACCATTTATAGTTTTTTATCTTTTCTTTATTTATCTCCTTGCCACAGCCCAAATAAGAAGAGAGTATCAATGTAAGCTTGACTGCACTAAGATTGAGAGAGAGAGAGAGAGAGAATACTTCTCTGAAATTTCCTAGGCATTACCCCAATTTCAAAACCTTTCTGGGAAACAATCTGAAATAAAGATGAATAAATACTATTTCTCATAATCAAATTTGTTATACCACTGTATAAAGAATATGAATATAAAAACAAATGAGACAGTATTATGTAAAGGTTATTAAGAGGAAATCCTTTGTCATTTTTTTCAAACAAAAAGTGTAGAAATTCATACTATTACAGATTTCACTGTGCTGTAGACAGCAAAGTAAGTACAAGTCTGTACATGTCCACAAAAGATGACTACAGTTTGCTTTGGGATATAATAATATAAATGCACAAATATGAGTTACATGCTATTATAAAATGCCAGGTCATGTAGTATGATGTGGATCGTGGTTCTTAACTAGATGCGTGTATCAGGGTCAAGTGCTCTGTGTTTTAAAAATACAGCTGCAGGACCCTGCTTGCATTGAATGGATACATCTCTGAGGTAGAAGCCTGGAAAGCTGTATTTTTAAAACTCCCTAAGTCATTCTGCCATGCACTGTGGTTAATCACTATTGTGTCAAAATATATGTAGAACCTGTTCATATATTAATATTGCAGGTATTTAAAGAAGTTAATTTGAGCTGAGATTTTCAAAGACGGTGCCATAGAAGAAATAAGATTTGAATGGAAGTTCAGACATGGACAGAAAGTAAGTGAAACATAATTTTTTCTCTTTTTCTTTTTTAGCTTAAAATAAAATAAAATCTTGGTTTTAAGGTGTTTTCTGCATCTCAGATTCCTAATTGGATTAGATCCAGTGTGCCTTTAGAGCCATTGTTCTAGGAAAGATAATCAAGCTTCTACCAATAAATGCCTAAAAAACAAATTATTTTGTAGTATACCTATGATAGGATCAAATGAAAATCAGATTTAACATCTTCTGTGAAGGCTAATATTTATTAGAGATTAATATTTATATCCACAGTCAAAAAATGTAATAACAACTAGTGACTACCATTTAGACTGCAAACTCCCAAAGGGCAGGATTCATATTTTATTCACTTCTTGATTGTTAGTTCAACATAGGGGTTGTTATTCTAGAATATTCATACTACATATTTGTTGAATGAGTGAGACATTTGAACGTGCTTAGTTTATTCATTCTGCCTTGCTTGTGAGGCAAACTGCATTCACCTCCTTTGGAAGGATCGAGTATTTTAGCTGTAAAATTTGGGGTTGTTCCTTTTTTTGATCTGCAACCAAGGGCTGCCAAAGACTTCACAGTCATTAGCTTGTAAGAGTAAGCTTTTAAGTCTCCTCTTTCTCGGAAAAAGACTGCAGGGAAGAAGGATGCGAAAGGCAGGAGAGCTGCAGGCACGTTAAGGGCAGGGTGTTACTCTGCACTTCAGCTTGGAACCCTGTGCTGCCCTCTGCTCAGTCCGTCCCTCGTGGGGAAGCAGGGGCATCCCCGGCACTCTCCATGGGCAGGAGTAAGGCTGGGAAGCCTTCCCACGCTTTCCCAAGCACTACGTGCAGACCCTGCGTTTTTGTAGGAGAGGATTATTTTGTCACTGTTGCAGTTTGGGCCGTTAATAGAGCCTTAAGGCACAGCCAGCAGATCACAAAGTGTGTTTATCTCATTCTGCAATGCAGGTGCACAGTGAATTCCCAGCACAGGTGAAGCCAAGCTTCCCTGAGCTTTCCTGGGGTGGGGGTGGAGGCCTGTATTCTCCCAGTGGAATTTTATAATACATTTGGAAACTTATTTAATAAAAGTTTCATAGGGAGAAAATAGGAAGAAGGACTGAAAAGAAAACAAAATTCTGATGGAAAAAGAAAATGATGAGCTGACCACAGAACGCTTTGATGTCCTCATTCATACAGTGCCACTTTGATGATTAAAAACAACCACTGATTTCAGAATTAGGGAAGAGGCAGGTAAGAGCTGAGCAGAAGCTACTCTCACCTTGCTCACCCTGTGAGCTCGCCCCTGGAGCCACCAAGGGAGGTCTTGGTTTTTGTCCACAGCGATGGCTTCTGGTTCAGCTGACATGGCCCTAGGGTAGAAAGACTTAAAAGACAGGAAGGCCACCCTCAAAGACTATTCAATGAACTTTCCATATTCTGACACATGGAATTCAGAGTTGGACCCACCCTCAAAACTTCCAAACTGCTAAAGGGAGTCTTAGTAACCTTATTGGCTGCAAAATAAGTTTAGGTTACTGCCATTTGGGAAACACCCGCTACCTAGCTTGAGGCAGGTATCTGCTGGGCATCTTGGGAATGGGGGCACTTTTTCAGCCTCCCCTCACCCCTGACCTGGTGCTCAGTGATTGATTCATCTCAGAGAAGTCTCATAATCATCCAGGAAAAACATACTGAAAATAAACATGATTACTAATTCTCATGCAAGATTTAACAAAAACATAACAAAATAGTTTTACTCACATTGGGTCACATAAAAGCTGAAAGTAAAATTAATTCATGTTTTTAAGGATATTTCTAGAGTGGACCATGTCATCTCCAATACGGTGGCCATTTTAATCAGCAGTGGTGAGCTGGGCCCATTGGCTCAGGAAAGCTAAATGTGTTACCTCATCTCTGCTAGGCTTCAGTGACCACTTTGGTAGCAGGAAGTGGACACTGGTGAGTCCATTCATGCCATAGAAACTAGCAAATGCTGTAATCCAGGGTTTTGTTTTCTCTTGTAGAGAGCCAATGAGCCAGTTTATTAGCACACCGAGTTACATGCACATTTTAGAAGAAAGGGACCCAATACAAATAGAAATCTCTGTAATTAAAAATTGTGTTTACTGAGTAAATATTTAAGTAAGATACTGCTTAAGCGGGATAGTATTTTGTTACACTGCCCTAGGTGCAAATCTTATATTAGTTATCAGTTAATAAAAGCCTGGTGCCTTAGTCTCCTCATCTTTAAAATGAGAACATAACAATGCCTACTGCTTAGGCTTATTTTGATGAAATGAACATATATAAAACTGCAAAAAACGTCTGGTGTAGAGAACGTGTCTGATGAGTATGTTCTATTAATAACAAGAGATGAGACAATGTGGCTCTGCAGTCTTCCCCTAAAACACTGCCTAATCTCAGTGTTATTTTTCTTGTTGAGCTTTTATATCTTTTAGAAACCTCCACCCAACTTCCACCAGTTTTGTGAAGATCCATTAAATGAAAGCACATGAAATCACTTTGAAACACACAAAGCACTATGTAAATGAGAGGCGCAATAATTATGTTAAAGGCATCGTCTTGTATTTTGTTTATACTGCATCTCTGAAATGAGCATCAGATTTTTCTCTAGGCAGTTACTGCTCGTACAGAAACAAACACAGATGGTGCCCAACTTCCTACTGCATCGTTTCAGGCGACAGCATTTATCAAAATACCGACGGTCACTAAATGTACAGACTCAAAACAAACCTACTACTCAGTGTTGGGCCAGCACAACAATTTAGACAAATAAGCCTTTGGTAAATGATCCAAGGACTTTCTGATATGTCGAATACCCTAGCACAACAAACAGAAAATCTTACATGTAGGCAAAGTTTTACAAAATAGGATATTACCATGAAATTTCTTTTAGAGAAAAAAATGGGCTTGTCTTTGCTGATGAACATTTCTAAACAAAGCCAAATTAGTTTTGCGGTTGTGCGTGCAGGTGCATGCAGCTGTTCCCACTTCCCACTGACCTTCTGGCCAGGCAAGGCCAGGAGAAGGAAACGCGTCTTAAGGATAGGTTTCTTAGGCGTTTTAAGAACCATTCTTTGGAGCACACACTTTTTTTTTATGGGGAAGATAATCCCATGATTTCTACAACTCCACTCCCGCATTGGGCTTAGTGCTATTCTGGGCCTGTCTGTCCTTGAAGCCATTTCTGGCTGATCCCCAGCTTCCTTTCCAAGACACTGGGCTCCCTGGCTGATAGTTGACTGCCACACAGAGCCTTGGGGCTGGAGACGCCGACAGCAGGGCAGGGGGTTGAGAAAGGCGAGGATGGCGTGATTCTCCCACACTGACTTCGCCTCTTTACCTTCTCCAGCAGCAGCCACTCCCCTGCCCTCTTCTGGTCCCCACCCTGTCACATGAAGCTGCGGCGGGACAGGTGTCCCCAGCCCATGGCTTCCTCGATGTTACTAGTTTCGGAGTTGTCTCACTTTTCTCTGGTTTGCTTGTTCTGGACCTCTGATCAGCTGTCTCCTGTTTTGCTGGACTCCCTGTGTTACAGTCCTCCCCTTCACATACTCCAAGTGGATCTCATTTTCTGTTTGGGCCCTGACTGGTGCAAGTCTGACAAGGCATCCTGCTCAAACTGAGGTCTCGGGCAAGCAGCCCGGCCAGGAGGTGACGCTCCTGATGCTCACACTGACCTGCGACCCTCCGGAGCATGACCACTTCTCCTTCAGTTCAGGGGTTCTCCTCTGAGCCCACTCTGGGCCGTGTCCCTGGGATGGACACCAGGTATTTTTCTCTGGGTCTGCTAACGCTGATGTCAGAAGACACTCAAGCAGTACACTTGATTCTGAACCTGGCCCAGAGGTGGCGAGCCTGTGGCACACATGCCACAGCGGGCTGTTCGTAGCACTGAAAGCTCTACCGGGTTCGCATCACTGCCCGAGCCTGTCCCCCTCTTCACAGTGCCTTTCTCAAAGCACTGCCTCGGCTCACGGACAGGTGGTTAGTCTGTCAACCTCACTGCCCTTCCTAGTGAGTCACCAAGGATGAGCAGGTCCCAGACCCCTTTCCACACATGGGAATGACAGGATTATGTTAGTAACCATTCTGAAATTCTATTCTTTGTGCTTTCTTTCCAAGGAAGAAAATGTGAGCCATAAATCAACTCCATATCTTAAAAATTCACATTAGTTTTCCCAGCAGACTCTTAATCCCAAAGTGTCACTTCAGGGTTGTGCATCCCCTGCACTTGTTAAACCTGTTTTGCACTTTAAACATTGAAAAATACATTAATGGTGCATCTAAAAACACTGTTTTACGAAGTTGTCATTTTTTTCCATACCTACCATTCTATTGCCTGGATCCTCTTCCTAAAATACTCCTCTTTTGCCTTTTGTCTTCTTTTGTTCGGGTTGTGAATTTTCAGCCACATAACCGTCTTTCCAGGAGTGTCCCGGAATTGTCCTGGGGCTGTGCCGCTCGGAGCCCTCGTCTGGCCTCCCTCATGTGTAACCGAAAGTTTCTATGGACTCCGTTTCCCCTTAGACTCGAGCCTCCGTGAGGAACGACTGGTCATCCTAACATCCAGGATCTTCCTTGGCACTTGGGATTCATTCAAAACACATTTGCCAAATCTTAACAATGCTAGAAGTCCCAGCACCTCACATTCTGGACAAAAATTAGTACTGGGTTCTTGGAAAGGAAGATTTTTCATTTTAATCATTTTAGTATTAGGAATATTTTACTCACAAACTGGTTATTTCTAAATGCCTGCGGTTTGTGACCTGTTTATAAAAGTTTTTCTGTCTGTTGACCAGCACTGGTGCAGAGGGAAACCAGCGCAGGGGAGAGCACAGCGCTTGACCAGGTTTAGAAGATGCTCCTCCAGTCCTCGTGTTCACAGTCCTCACCAGAAGCTGCAGCCTCTCAGTCGTCTTCCTAAATTTAAGCCTTTACTGTTCGTGCCCATCTAAATATAGCCTCACCGCCTCCACCATCAGTTAAGTAAATGCTACATCTCTAACTCATTTCCTTTAAAAGGGATGAGCTCAGCGCACTGTTGGTTCCCTTTATTAGGCTCTCTCTCTCCATGCTCGGGCCATTGCCCCCGGCTTCATTCCTCAGGCATCTGTTTATTCTACCCAGTTACACCCAGAGCTTTGCGGTCAGGGGCGCTTTTTCTTTTCTATCTCTTCACAGCAGGTTCGCAGCACAGGCTCCTGAGCTACATGTCACCAGCATCTGTACCGGTATTTCCGGTTCCTTGTCCAAGCGACACACTTGCGCGCTCATCCTGCAGCTGGATGCGTGTGTATCTGTGGTCACCCACACAAGACACGCTCTAGACCAGAGACTCTGTGGGCCATGCTGGACAGCACAGGGACTCCAAGACCCACCACCGCTTATTTTAAAAGCAAGGGACATCCCTAAGGTAATCTCCCTGAGGAATGCCATTGTCCTTCTAGTGGTTTCCATGACTGACGACTGGTTCTGTGTCTCAGAACCTGTTCATTTTCTTGTAGCATTTATGATAATTATACTACATGTAATGTATGTAGAGAAAAAGCACAGGAAGTGGAGAAATTTAAATTCATATAAATGTGTAGTGACTAAAAAGTGCTTGTATGTAAGATATATAACAGACATCCATTTGTGTGTGTGTGTGTGTGTGTGTGTGTGTGTGTGTGTGTGTTACACTTTTATTTCGTCTTTCCCTCCACAGATTTCTTTTAGCTCAACTTCCTTCACTACTGAACGCCAAGCCTAGCACAGAGGCGGGCACACAGTAGGTACTCGTGAAGATTTCTTCAATAAATAATAGTGAGTGGCTGGATCAGTGAGAGCAGAGAACGCTTCCCAATTATTAATTGTATCAGACCTTAAGTCTTACTGAATAAAAAGTGTAGAAAGGAGAAAACAAGGAACATACAGAGGGGAAGGAGTAAATTGTCTCTCCACTCCAAGGTTTTATAGGTTTATACTCTTCCTCCCTTGAAGCTCCCAGACTTCACAGTTTGTTTTCACCAAAGAAGGGAAAGAGGAAGACAAAATCTTGCTGTTCACTGTTGGTGCTACCCATTAATAAAAACTATAAATATTTTAGTGGAAAAGCTAATGATTTCCAGATGGTATGACGAAAAACTAATTGGACATTCCTATATTTACTACCGCAAATTCCCATTTCTTCTCTACTAGTACAATGTTGGTATCTGTAGAATACAACTATAGCACCCAGCACCCCCTTTTCCTAAATAACAAGTCCTGCACCTGGGGATGTAGCTCAGTGGCAGGGTGCTGGTATAGTATGCTTGAGACCGGGGTTCACCCCCAGCCCAGGGGAAAGAAAAGTCCTGATGACAGAGAAAGCATGGGCGCCATTAGAGGAGGAAGCAGGAGAGAGCAGTGTGCGCCAGGCTGCCTGACTTCACGGCCCGGCTCCCCATTTTCTGGCTCAGACTGTGGGCAGGTATGTGACCGTCCTGTGCTTCTGTTTTCCGTGTGGTAAACAGAGATCACAACAGTACCCAACACACAGGGGTTCATTTCAGGATTAAATAAGTCCGAGCATGTATGCAACCCTCAGAGTAACGCCTAGTACGTAGGAAACACTTACGTTCCTGTCATATCTTTATCCTTTGTGTGATTATTTTTGTCACCATCTCCACATTAAGATGGATCTCCGGCTAATACAGAATGGATAAATTCCACTCAAACTGAGCAAGAAAAAAGGAACGAGAGCAATATACACATAATGGTAAGAATGAAAAGGCAATATAGCCACCAATATATTAGAAATGTGAGAAAGCATGGTAGACAGGATTTTCAGATTTTTTTCTTTAATTCTCCCCCTAGTAGGAAATATTTATTGATATATGTTTTGAGTCCTAATGAAGTTTATTTTTACTTCAGCTTCTTTGTTCTAGAACATGTAGAGAATAGCTGATCACAACCTATCGTTAAGTAACGCAGCCTTACTCAGGAATCGCCAGTGATTGAACTCCTGATTTGCAAACTTACTCGTTCGAAGGCCGTTCGTATTCCCCATAGTTATTTGAATTCCTTTGCTGTATCTAAAAGGCAGTATTGAGTTTTCTATATTAATTAACTATATAGCATAATAAATAACGCCTTTAGCTCTTAAGGAAAGAGTCCTCCCCTGTGCTCTCCCTTACTTTTTTATTCTTCATGAACGTATGCATTATTTCATTTAACAAATAGTTAAGATTCTATTATGTGCCAGGCACTGCACTAGAGACCTGATATAAAAACAAAAATACAAATACAAATTGAAAAGCAGTGAGCAAGAGAGTCTGCTTTCACGAAGCCTAGAGTTTAAAGGGGGTTCACAGCAATAAATAAACCACATATCTCCATTATATATTGTTGTTATGCCAGAAATAGAGAGCTCGAGACAGAATAATGGGAGTGGAGTGTGGGGAGGCTCATGCCCTCATTAGGCCAGGGCCAGAAGGCCTCCCTGAGGAACTGCGTTTAGGCAACATCTAAAGGAGAGAATCAGCCACTTGCACTTCCGGGAGAGGAGGCCTAGCAGGCAGGAAGCACCGCGGTGCAGACGCCGTGCACGGCGTGGGCAGGCGCGAGTACCCGTCTGTCTGTCAGTGGATGTCAGTGAGCCCTGGGCAGGGCGGTAGGAGAAGGGTTTGGGGGACAGGTGCAGGTCAGATAGTACATGGTTTTCTGGGCGGAGTGCTGTTAAAAGGCCGAGGTGTGCGCCTGCAACCCCAGCCACTCTGGAGGCTGAGCAGGAGGGTTGGGAGTTCGAGACCAGACTAGGCAACCTGGGGAGACCCAGCCTAAGGATAAAATAAAAAGAAAACTCAAACAAGAGGCTGGCATGACCTGATACAGGTTTCAAAAGACAACCCTGACTGCTGGGTAGGGAACTGATGGGAAGAGGATCTGAGTAAAATGATACAGCCTAGCAGACCATCAGACGGGAACCCGAGGAGGAGAGCTGTGTGGCTTCCACTGGAGAGCTGGGTAGGAGAATCGCTTAGGAGGAGATTGGGTCACAAGGGAGGAACCGCATGCGACCTTGCAGTTTCTGTCTTGGGGATTGGATGACAGCAGCTTATTAAGGAAGCCCCATCGGCTCTGTCTTGACGAGATTTGTGATCCTTATATGACACCTACATGGAGTTGTTCAAAAGACATCTGAATATACTGATGCGATGCTGTGACATAAACCAGCCAAGGCTGGCCTCTATTAGATCTTGTCTTTGATCTGAGGGGGAAACTCAATTTTTTACGCACGCATTTATTTTTAAATAGGTTACACAAGCAGATTTTTACGCCTTTAAGATTTGCCTGTTTTGCACACCCTGCAAAACCTCACCTCACGTCTGGTAGCAATAGGTCCCGGGTCATCAAGACACGAGCCACTGCTGCCCTGTGGAGCTCTCTGACCCGGGACTCTCCTGCAGTGCTGTTGCGCACCGTAGCCTAGACACACGGAAACCCTCTCCAATCCTGTCTTGCCCTCCACCACCTCTGCATCTCAGCCTACGGACAGACGGCTATTGCAATGGTCCCCTCCAGCAGAATCTGTCAAAGTGGCCCCCGATATAAAGCCCACGAGTGCCACCGCCACCTCGTCGTCATACTTTCCTCGATCAGGCTCAAAAATCAAACCCCCAGAGAAGCGCAAAGAAAAGCAAAACCTGCCCTGGAGCTGCAGTGTATATCTGGAAATATGATAATCAATGCTATTAGCTTAGGAGAAGCATTCCAGGACTCTATCTGAAGTTTAAAAATGTTAGGCGAAAGAGGAAAACCTACAAATATAACTACTCAGTCCATTCCCACTCACTCACATGCTGTCACCCTGGCTCCTCTCTCCCCCAGCAGGCTCTGACAGAACGACCCACCGCCCTCACTCTGCCCCGGGGCTTTTCTGTGTTACTGCTTAACCACATGGTTGAGAGTACCTGGTTATCTGTGTGCCTCTACACGAGGCTGTCCTGCAAGATGAAACGTGCTCATCTTTGAAGTCCCAGGATCTAGCACAGCACCTGGCAGAGTATGAAATAAGTATTTCCTGAAGGACTGCATGGATAATCTGGCAATATTAGAAAGGCTAGGAAAGGGAAGGGATGATAATGTGTTGAGAAGACTTCAGGTGGCTGGGGAAGGTTAAGACACCTTTTGTTTTCATGATGATGGTGTTGTTATCTATTCTTGCTTCTCAATATGAAGTTAGATCCTGCTCTTATACTAAATAAATACATTGGCTCATTGGTCTCACATGTATTGTACCACAGAAAGTATGTGTGGGGTAAGGGAATAATATGAAAATATTTCAAGCAATTAGACCTTCATAAAAATTCAAGATGGTATAATACTAATGGCTAGTTTAAAGTTTATCTTACAGAGTTATTATATTAATTTGGTTTTGCTTCTTTGCTTTAGGAGAAGTTGAAAGTAAATAACAAAATGACATTTAGGTCAAGTTGCAAAAGACCTGAAACTGAGTCACCTCTGAGAATATTTTTCTCCTCTTAATTAGAATCCCTTTCCGTGCTTTCAGAGCTGTTATCTTTGCATTTTTATGTGGGGGTCAAGGCCGATCCAAGTTGTTATAGCTCAGATGTCTCTTACCCATTTATTTTTTGCTAAGATACTTGTTCATAATTTACAACCTGGCCTTTAAAAACAAAAACTAATATTAGAGAAGTGTGTTACATCTATCATGGCATTTAATGACTAAGGAATAACAATAGTTCATTTTTGCTGTGGAGTCATAGCAAAAATAAGTAAATGGAATGCATACGGGATTGGAAGCCAATTGAATAATACATCTACAAAAGGTTTCTAGATGCGTAGTGGTATAATAGCTTCTATTCCCTTAACTATGTTACAAAATTTTTACATCGTTTGTTACGTATTTAATGAAAATCTTTCAGTATAAAAATAAGCAGCAGTTTTTTGTATATTCACTATGAGAAGCACCCTGATTATGAATTATTAAAATTTATTAAGTGCATTTTAGAATTGAATTTTATAAAATCCTTCATGTCACAACCAATCACTGAGCAGAATTCATTACTATGGCACAGAGAAATGGTAAGCAAATGTCAGAGTTCAGTATTTATGTTATATCATTATCTATGATTATATATAATCATAGATAATTGCACATTAACTTACATAAACATCATGCCTTATTGACTTATTGGTATGTTTGTGAAAATACTGCCTGAAGTTGGTCCCTCACTTGAGATATAAAACAAGTGCAATTATAAAATGAAATATAAAAATGTGCATGTATCAATTTATTGTTGTGATCAGTTAACATATTTGCATAATGATTTATAATTTATAGAACACTTTAAACATCATTTCTCAATGATCTAATTTTATCATTAGTTTCATAAAATAGAAGTTATAAAAATAATAGAAAGTGCATATTTAAACACATACCATATGTATTTTTTTTCTACCTGTCCTTTCTTGATTATAAAAATGAGATGCAGAGGCGCCTAATACCTAACAAACTGCGTAGGGAGCAAAGTGTGTTTTTCTAGGGATGAGGATGATGCTGTGGATGATGAAGAACTTCAGAGACTTTTTCGAATTTATACAAAAGCTAGATCTCAAAGGCTGTTTTTCACAATTTTATAAATTTAGGAATTAGAATAATCATCCTATTTAATAATGGACAGACCCACAACATGTAATGAAGCATCTCATTATAGTTACCACACCTGATTTTTTTTTTAATCTGGGGCTGGGGAATCACCCCAGAGCCTCACCTCTGCTGGGCACGCTCTCTACCACTGAGCCACAAGGGGAGTCCCCAGTGCTATCCTTTTTTGCACAACTGAAATAATAGCCATGTGATTTTGTTGTTGTTGTTGTTACCTTATGCCATGAATGATCCTGTAGAAGTGGGAAGGAATTTATACATTTTTTTCTTAAACTCACAAAAATCAGAGGAGAAGGAAAAGTCCCAGACCTCTAAGTGATAGACACATACTGCGCAAAATAGCCTCGAACGATCTGGGAGCCAAGGACTCCGGACACCACTGTTTTAAGGTACTTGGTGCTTCTGGACTTTGTGTGCCCATTTATCCCAGCTGAAAACTGAAGGAAAGACTAGGTGGTGTGAGAATATTAGTGCTTCGCAGCTAAGCTAGAGGACTCACCCAAGACCGCACCACTCAGGGCCCGAACAGGGTTGCGAGCGCTCTGCCTGCATAGACGCTTACTTTTCAGCAACCTTGTAAATAGGTACGAGGCGGTCTTTACTTCCCAAGTAAGAAAAGCTAACACTCAAAGAGATTAAAATACTTGCCATAGTTTTACAACTTTTAAATGATAAACCGAATAAAAACACAGGAAATTGTTCAAGGCATAATAATGTATGTATTTGTTGGAAGGAATATAAAGGATGTTCAGCGTAAATGTCACAGCTCTACTTAACATGGATAATGAGGGCTTATTAAAGGGTATGTAAAGAAAACGAGGATGAACCATTATAAAAGGTGTTTGAAACATAAAATGATTTTTTTTTTCTTTTCTTGACCTATGCAGGTCAAGCAAAGGTCTTTTCTTGACCTAAAGTGTTTTGATGTGTTATTATGCTCCATAAGTCTTTAAGGAACTAATCTTACCAGCATATATAATCATCAGTTCTGCCCCCACCCAGTCGGGAGCGGCATTCCAGGAGACGCTTTCGCAGAGCTAACCTGGAATATCCCGAAGCTATCCCCAGACTCCGTGAAGCTCTGTGGGCGACTCAAACGCCGTACCTTCCTCATGTAAACATTGCTGTCTCCCTTGCCCCAGAAGGAATCATTCCCTTTCAAATCTTGGTGAGATTCCGGATGTATTGTAGTTACATAATATTTAGGCTATAAGTATAGCTAGGTAAATAGAAATATGCATATCGGAATATATGGATATGTATACATAGCAGAAAAATATTTAGAAATTTACACAAATCAGAGTTCACACATTCAAATGAACTCTCTTAAGTGACCATCTTGGGAAGCCATGCATTTCCCAAATAATTTTTTTTTTTTTTTGTGGGTACCGGGGGGTCGACCTCAGGACCTCGCGCCAGCAGGCGCCCGTGCCGCTGAGCGATATCACCGGCCCCTTTTTCGTATGTGGGTTCCGGGAGTCGAACTCGGGCCCTTGCGCTTGCCAGACAGGCGCTTACGCCGCTGAGCCATCTCACCGGCCCTTTCCAAATAATTTTAAAAATACAATTTTGCCTTTGGCTTTAAAGAACTGTATTGTAAGTATTCTCGCAATTACCTCATCCTTTCAGATTGGAAAGGTTTCTGGAAAGAACTAAAACTCTCTGAAGCAAGTGGAAATTGAGGCCATCAACTAATTAAGTTGATTTTCTCTTTAGAATTAGAAGTTGTTCTGAGAACAGTCCCGGAAGTGGGTAAGAACATAGGTGTTAGAGCATGAGGCAGGGTCTAATTAGCCAGGCACATAGGCTGTGACATGCCTACCTGTGGGCAGGAAATGCAACTTCTCATTTTTACTTAAGAATTATTCTTGATAAATTAAGTGAAGGTTATGTATTTCAATGCATTCAAGCAAATAATCTAAATATGTGAAATCACTGAGTAGAAGAAAATAGGTAATTAAGGAGATAATGACAAGCAACATGAATGACTATCTTCTAGGTATTCAGGTTAAAGTAAAAAATTAAAAATTCACTGCATAAAACAATGAAAGGAAAGCTTGTTCATTAAATAAGGAAAGAGGAGCGGGAATACCATCTACTTTTATTTTTTATTCTGTTTTTTAAAATTATTTTTTTAAAACCTTTTTGAGGTATGTCCTTAAAACTTCAGGGCTTCCCAGATACATTAAATTAAAAAAAAAAAAAAAAAAAGTGATAAAGGTTGACTTCGGGCAGACATGGATTTGAGTATCAGATCAAATTACATAACGTGTCCAAGATTTAGTTCCCTCATCTGTAAAATGATATAATTGAGAAGATTAAATGTGACATGCAAAAAATGAATGTATTCAATATTTAGTACAAACCAATTAAATAATGTATTTCATAATTAGAAATGAAAAATCATAATTTTTTAGATTTGTGAAAGTAGTGCTTTTTGCATAACACTAATTAAAAAAATCCAAGAACTACAGAAATTTGCAGAGAAAGAGGATGCTTTTAACAAAGACCAGGAAAGATTTCATGGCAAGGGAAGATGCAAGGAAAAATTGGAAGTTATCTCCAGTTGAAATGTTTGAGAAGGGATAGTTTAAAGAACAGAAACATCATAAACCAAAGAAAGGAGACTCCAAAATATCGAGTATTTTCAGAGATTTGCAATTGGTTCAGTTGTTTTAGTTTCATGTGTTAAAAAGATCAGGAGGGGGTCCTGATAAGAAGGTAGACGCTGGAGAGATTTGCAGAATCTGGCATCCTGGGTGAAAGGTTTCTATTTAGGCAGGGAGTGGTGTGATTGGTGATTTATAGTAATTGTGTTTGTGGAGCAGAGAAAAGATTACAAGTGAAAAGAGCAAAGGAGAAGTTGTGGAGGCGATCCACAAGACAAGAGGCACAGCCTGGCGGTGGAGGGGACGGCACAACGGTGCCTGAAAGCCCAGAGGGTAAAGGGCTTCTTTGTGGTTGTGTCTCCATATCAAGCACAAGAATGTGACCTGGAGTTTATGCTTCCAGGGGACCGTTTTTGAACGTGCTAATAGAGATAACCTAGGTTAGAGGCTTTGGATCAACTGAAGGAGTGAGAAGGAAGAGCTGGTCTAGGAAAATGGCAACAAAAGCGGGGAGACAGTCATGAGTGTGAGAGGAAACCTGGCGAGAACTGACTCTGCAGTTCATATCACCATTTCATTTGTTTTCCATCTTCAGCTGCTGTCTCTCTTTACTGTTTGCTCTTAGATCGTGTCTGCAATTTTCTGTCTCCACCTCCCTGAGCCCTTGTGTATTTATTAAAGGAAGATTTTCTTCACATCAGCTCCAGTCCATGACATTGAGGAGGAGTGGATCCCGTTCAGCTACCAATGAAGAACAAATGTATGCTTCTTACAGGGCTGTTAGTCACACTCAGAATAAGAGAGATAATAGGAAGTGAGGACACCCTTGTCAAAGGGGAAGGGGAGCAAAAGATGGAGGGAGGGAGGAGGGGTGGGAAGGAAAAGGGATGAGAAAAGGAATTTAGCTGTGTTATGTACGTGCACCAACTCCGCACGAGGAAAGTAAACCTTAGTACAGTACTAATAAAAATGTTTTGTTTTGTGTTTTTTAAAGGATGAGAGAGTGTATTCTTTTTGGGTCAGTGACTGTTGTCTATCGTGTTGACTCTAACCTCCTTTAAGCCAGACACTTATGAATTATAATTTTGGGGTCCTTAGAGAAAGAAAAGTAGAAATCTGGACTTTCTAAGCACTCAGTAGGCTTCTGTGGCAAACAAGGCCACAGGACATTATGCAACCAGTGGGTGGTTTACGAATGGTGGATTTCTTCCAGGTGTGGGGTTTTACACAGTGAAATAAAAATGTGTATACATCATGAGAGTCTTAATACCTTAAATTCCTGCATAGTTAGCCCCCCACCGTAAGAATGACTGAAAACTGCTCCCCAGCAGCACTTTATGTATTTTTTTTTTTTTTTGGTGGGTACCGGGGGTCCACCTCAGGACCTCGCGCACCAGCAGGCACCCGTGCCGCTGAGCGATATCACCGGCCCCTTTTTTCGTATGTGGGATCCAGGAGTCGAACTCGGGCCCTCGCACTTGCCAGGCAGGCGCGTATGCCGCTGAGCCTTCTCACCGGCCCCACTTTATGTATTTTAAAGTTATTTTTATGAAAATATTTAGACCTACATTGAGACAGTGTAATGAAAAATATATACCCTTCACTTTGCTAAAGTGATTATCAATATTTTGCCAAAGGTTGTAAATTTTTTTTTTTATATGCAGGTACTGGGAGTCAAACTCAGGACCTCGTGCTTGCCAGGCAGATGCTTACGCCACTGAGCTATCTCAGTGGCCCTGTAAATTCTTTTCACCCTTATACTATTTTTTTTTCCTATTTTAAAGCAAATATCAAACATACTGTTTAAAAATAATTTCATATGCATCTCTAACTAGTGAGAACTGTTTTTGACTCTACAGGCATGCTTTTGTCACACCACAGATCCTTAATATGATCTAGTACACGTCCCACATACACTTTTCACTGATCATATTAAAGATGTCCCTTTACAGTTATTTTGTCCAAATCAGGATCCAAAGAAGGTCCACACGTCATTTTTGGTTACCATGTCTGCAACAAATTATGGGGACGTTATTTGTTTATTATGTTGGAAACAATCCTCTGATTTTTTTCTTGACATGTACAGTATTGCTGGAAAAACATTTTATTTCATATTTTATAACTACATTGTTATAATATTTTCTACTTCAGAAGTAACATTATATATTATATATCATTCAACATTTATCCAGCTACTGCCTAGTGAACAATTACTATATACAGGACATTCTGGTGAGTGCTGAGTTTGATGTAAAATGTCTGTAAATCATAGTCCCTACCTCCAAGGTTTTACAATCTGAGGGAAAAATTAAAATAAAAATGCAAAAGGACAATGACAAAAATGGCAGTATAAGTTACTGAGTGGTAAAGGTTTTATGGCTTTATAGGCAGAGATACATGGCTTAGAAGGGAAATCTTTTTGAAAATTTGACAGGTGAGATGAATGGGTGAGAGACCAGCAATTTAAGTAGCAAGTTGGGGTGGGAGGGAAAGAAGAAAGTTCATTTTATGATTGGAAAACTTGGGGAGAAAGAGACATAAGCCTTCCACATGGAGAAACTGAAAGATACGTAGGGATGTAAGTAAAGCAATTCAGTGAAAGCAGAATGTATGTGAAAGATATGCCGAGATGGTAAGTAGGGTCAGGTTCAGGAGGACACTGGATGGCAGCCTAAATAGTTTGAACACTGTCCTGTAGAACAGGAAACCACTAGCTCCACTCATCTTTCCATATATGGGAGACTACTGGATGTTACGTAAACACAGATCTTTCATTAGTAAGCAAAATGCACCGGCTCATTTCATAAGGGAACTTAACCTGTTTATGTATTCCAATAGCAGTCATTTTCAAATATTTATAGCAAATCGGCAAGATAATTTAATGTTTTATTTTACCCAAGGGCTAGATACTCCATTTAGAAAAATACGAATAGACTGGAGCAGGTTTAACCAACACCCACAACACCACAGCTGAGAGACCTTCACGAAGCAAGATTCAGCTGTAGCACAGTATCAGACAAGTCAACAAATTCAACATAAGACAGATAGGAGACAACTTTAGTAAAGACACACCAGCTCTGCAAACCTCCAACTCTAATTATTAGTTCTAATTTATTAATTATAAAACTAGAGTGACATTTGTAATATGTCCGTTTTTCTGCATATCAATTAAAACATGTATTGACCTGTAAATTCTCTCTTTACCAGAAAATCCTAATTGATTTTCATTATTAAAAGATTCTCAATGGCAACTGAATTATCGAGGTCATCAAAGAAAGTACACAGTGAACATAACACAGCTTTATTGGTAAGTATTTTTCTTCTTGGATATTTAGTCTTTAATAAATGATAGACTTATAACTTTTTTTGAGTGCCCACATATGCCAGGACTTTTACTAGGATTTTGAGAAAAGTGTACATACAGTGTTGTCATACTATTCCCTAGGCTTGTATTCCAGTACAGATGATTAAACACACACAAATAGAAATCAAATTCTGGGCAGGATGGAAATAAAATCAGCTGGATTAGGTGAGGGCTTCTCAACAGCAACACATGGACTTGCGGATCGGACTTCTTAGAGGTGGAGAGCTGTCACCACTTCCTGTTACAATGTCTCCGTATGTCTCCCCAAATTACCAAATGCCCCTGGGACTGAATAAAAATCACTTGCAGTTTTTAGCCACTGGCTTAGATAGAAAGTCTGTGCATTTTGCTAATGAAGACAACTTCCAGTTCAGGAAAATCCACAGAGGTGCCGGGCTGATGTGGCCAGATTGAGGAGAAGAGAGTATTTCACGAGTGGGGAGAGTGGCTAAGCTCAAAATGGGAAAGCAAGCGGCTGAATAAATACAAAGTACGTGCAGGAGCTGCACTGCACTATTTGGGAGGTGGTCAGTAAAGTGGAAGGCTGACACCGTAACAAGCAATCAAATGATTCAGGACTTTGGACATAAAATAAAGAGGATGCTGTTTATTCTGCAGAGATGCCATTGGAACGTGAAAGTGAAAGGAATAAAGCCATCATTTCAGAAATAGTAATGTAGCAGTTACGGACAGAATGATAATGCCATACAAGAAAGCCCATCTTAAGTAAGGGATTCAGCTAAGGACACAATTTGGCTGAAATCAGAGAATATATCTGGGGGTAGATATTTCCCAGCATAAGATATACGAAGTAAAGAAGTCGACTCTGTCGCCTGCCTCTATGTTGCATGTCATAAGCCGCTGGATGGTTTTCTCATAATGGAATTTATGCTTCGTGATAGAGCTGACAGACAGATGTGCCCAGATCTCGGGGGGAGGGTCATCAAGTGGAAAGTTACAGCTGATGTTGCAGAATGATGCTATTATTTGCAACAATAACATTCCAGTGATACAGAAACCCTAAGTCTAGGCTGTTGAATAACCTCATTAAAGAAAAATAGTCAATTTAAATCCCAAGGCCTGGGCCAAAATGGTGCTCACTGCTCACCTACAGAAGGAAGAATTCTAAAATTAATTTTTGCACACATTGAGATTGTCACCCCAGAAGCAGACAAGTCTCCTCATTTGAAAGTCTCATTTCCCCTATACTTTTTGAGATTTTCAATCTTAAGTGTATTTTCCTTTTCTCATTTGCAGTATGAAATATCACAGCAGGACTTGATTCCATTCATGTGACACACAACTGTCCTAAAACCCCCACTGAAAGGTTTCAACCCCCACCCCCTGTACTCACTGTCGGTAACTGCTCTGCTCATTTGCTCTAAAAAGATTTACTATCCTGCTGAATACTAAAACCCCTCCTTATAGATGACATGGTTTTAAAATTAGAAACAAAGAAGCAACTGTCAAAAAGAGGGGCCCAGGCAGCAATGACTTCACCTTTGTCTCCCCATGCCATCATTTTCTGTCCCCCCAAGTCACCTCTGACTTAGATCCAAGGTAAAAGGATTCTCTGAAATCACAAAGACCTATTCCCTGTTCACCAGTGAACTAGTATATTTACTTTGGGATTCCTCAAAACTTTCATTTTTGAAATTCTAACTATATTTGATAAATACCTAAAGTTAAAATGTGCTTTTTAAAAAAATACATAGATGCAATGAAGTAATAAAAAATCAACTAGATTAAGAAATGGGAACCCAAGGAAATTGATGGAGAAATTTAACTTCAGGCACGGGAATTTTTATTTTGTTAAATAAGAAAACTCTACTTTCACAAACAGAGAATTTAATGTGGTAGAAAATCAAGAGTTTTTTCTGGCAATTGGATATAAAGTAATAATTAGAATAAATTTGAATAAGTGGGACAAGAGCTGCTAGAATAGTCTAGATGTTGTGCATTTATCAGAAGCAATTTTTTAAGTATCCCCAGTGTTAATGACACTGTATTTGATGCAAATTAATGGTTACTTGAACTAGGGCAGTGACTACAGAAATGGAAGCAAGCTTATTGAATATTAATAAAATGATTAAACCAATTCAGGGCTCATTTTTCCTTGAGGCCTTTATGCCACATTTATCAGACTTTACATATTTGAAAATGATCCATGGTATTGGGATGTGTGCCTAAAATAACGTGCATCAAGAACCACGGGGAAAATCTAGCTAATAGTTGCAGATTCGTGGGCTGTGAGTCCATAGCAAAATGGCACGTGCTTCTGAGTTAAATGGCACTAAGATGAGGGCCGAGGAAAGACGGTACGGAGCAAGGCAGTTCTCTCTAGGTTTTACCAAAACCTCTATTCCCGTCAGTCACCAGAGAATTGAAATCCATCCCAGTCCTGCAAGAATGCTTTTAGTGAGATTCGAGCATGTTCATTAAAAAAAACTGAATGAAACCAAATGGCTAGTATTATTGATCATTTCTGCCCTTCTGGGTTTAGACTGGAAGTGGCTTTTAAGGGTCCCAAAAGCTATGACCAGTACTTTTCTTTCTTAATAAAAAAACTGTCTTTAAAATCTTTTTCAATCCTACTATATAATTTTAAAATTATATTGAGCCAAATAAAAAGACAAAACACTTAAATTGTTAGAAATCTCAATTTTAGTCCCAAGTCTGACTTTGGCTTAAAGCATGGATCAGGGTAAAATCTAAATATGTGGTTGAGAAATACAATGGCTAGTCATTGTTCTAGTTTAATAATGTACTGTTTACCACTTGGGATGTCTAAAATAATATTAATTATAATATGGATTACAATGCCATGCTTTTGCAGTATTTTATAAAACTATTAAAAGATAAGTTTTCTTTTATATAAATCCCTTTTGGAAGGACTTTTGGATGATTTAAAAATAATTAGTGAACTTACTGGTCTATTTTAAATGTGAGTAATACAAAGTATCTCAATCTTTACATCAATATATTCTCTGTTTTGCAGTAAAACATGAAAATTCCTTTTTGCAACATACATAGGGCTTCAGCACATTCTATGTCTTTTTAATTTTGATTTTTAAAATTTAAGTTATATTTATTTTTAACTAATGCTCAAAACATAAAAATTACATATATTAATGAGGAATATGTGATTTTTGATACATGTATGTATGTGTAATGTTTAAATTGGATTAAGCATTTCTATCTCATTTTCATTTCCTTTTGGTGAAATTTTCAAAATACTTTACCTTTTTGAAATACACAGTATATTACTCTTATAGTATATATTCTTTTTGTGAGAAATTGCCCATGGGATCCAATTGTTTTTTCCTTATTCTTGTATTTAGTCGGGTAAAGAGAGGGAATTAAATTGGTGCATGTGAACAGCGCTACCAAAGAGGTGAGCATTTAGGGGACACTGGCCAGCATGAGGGCTCTGTATAATACTGTTGTTTCTCTCTTTCCAGTATATTAATCTAACAAAAACTTTAGTAGATTTTTAAGAAAAATAGCAACATGAATATGTGATTTCTTTTTTTATTTTATGAAAAAAATGAAACCATAACCAAGTAAGAGAATAAAAATAGTTGTTACGCTGTGTATGTCTATCTTTAAAGTGGTTGCTCAGTTCAAGACATAAACCAAAAAGGTTCTTAAAAAAAAAGAAACAGGGCTGGTGAGATAGCTCAGCAGCATAAGCACCTGCCTGGCAAGCACGAGGTCCTGAGTTCGACTCCCGGTACCTGCATAAAAAAAAAAAAAGAAAAGAAACACAGTAACACAAACTTTCTTTTCAACGAACTAAGATAAACTAGAGATTTATACAAAATGTTCCACATCAGGTAAAAGACATGAAGTGGTATACAATACTACTGTTTTTCTTTATACACATTCATTAAATGTTTCTCATATTTTGATAGTCCTAGAAAATTTTTTAAGTTCACCAATTTTATAACTTGGGAGTATCTTAGTCAAAATTCCTGTGCAAACCCCACCCCCCAATTTCTCTTCCTGCTTTTCCCTAAATAACTAAGTCTGGAAAAACTTCTCTTCTTTAGTTGCTAAATATGATTTATCTACTTTGGAATAAAAAAAGAAACACTGAGAAACCTGCAGTGCCTTTTCTGCTTCAGTAAATAGGTCACACTTTGTCAAATTCTGAATATATTAAGCTTTTATGGAGTTCTTTTTTCCTCAAATGCTGTTGCTGTATTAGATATTAAAGGGTAATTTATTTTATTATAAGTAGCTTTTACTCAGTTTTTTACTCAGTCACGAATTCTTCAAAAACAGATAACTGGGAGATAGATTAGAATGTTTAAGAAAGGAGAATATTGGCTTTCATTTATCTTTGTGTGATTACCACTGCCTTCGGTGTATGGAGACATTTTTTGTATCCTGAGATCTATAGGATATCTACTTCGTTAATTTTCTATGACATAGATGAATTTCAGGTGATCCATCCTTGAGAAAATTATACCAGTGACCCTGTCAGAAAGTAGCTTTTACCAATAGGGAGATCAAAATTGAATATTTTCATAAGGATTTAAACTAAAGGATGGCCATTAATAAAACTACATATAAACAAAGTATAAAATATGTGTACTTAGGAATATGCTATTTCTAACTAATTGCCTGTAAATTTTTAATTTTATCTTAGCTTTTACTTTTTGAATTCTATATTATTTGTCAAAATTGTTTATGCTATAACCCAATTTATTAGGGTGAACTAATATCATGCTACTAAACTTCTCAACGAAACTGAAAAATATGATATATACATGTTCTGACTCAAGAAGATATTTTTGTTCTAAAAATGTGCCCAGCATAATGTCTGAAATATAAGTGTTTTCTTCCTCCTTTTCTCCATGTTGTTTATCATGATAAGTTATTTTGACTTGGCTTAATTCTCATACCACTTTTTAAAGATCATTTGGTGTTAAAATCATACTTAGGTATATTCAATTTATTTTAGCTCATAAATTTCTATTGGTCATACTCAAACTTGGAGTCAGTTCTTTCACATAGCCATTCTTGTCTTCATTTAGAACATTTTCATCTACTGTTAAAATGACGACAGCAGCTTGGTAAACAAAAGAATAATACAGGGCATGATGAAAAACTACAGTTAATGTTTAAATTTTTAAAATCATCACATTAAAAGACACATTGCCATTAATCCTCTGGATGCTCTTTACTAAATGTCCCTGTACATTCACATCAAGTTATGGCCAAAATTCTACTACATTAAGATCTGAAGTGTACACGTGTTCTCTGTTGCCCACTGTTCCATCTTACAAAGCCTCTATCTAGATTCTGCAGTGTAAACCACCAGTGGTTCACAGTGTAATCAACATACACAGTCAATTTTAAATTTTTAAATTAATTTAAAAGATACATTAAAAAGCTTTTGCGCAGCAAAAGAAACCACCAACAGAGTGAAGAGACAACCCACAATGTAGGAAAAAATGTTTGCCAGCTGTTCCTCAGACAAAGGATTACTATCGAGAACATATAAAGAACTCAAAAAAGTCAGACCTCCCAAATTTAAAGACCCACTCCAAAAATGGGCATCTGAGATGAATACACACTTCTCAGATGAAGAAATACAAACAGCATATATTTATATGAAAAAATGTTCAACATCACTGGTCACCTGGGAGATGCAAATTAAAACAACACTGAGATTCCATCTCACCCCAGAAAGAATGGCTATTATCAAGAAATCGACCAATATCAAATGCTGGAGGGGCTGTGAGGAAAAAGGAACCCTTCTCCACTGTTGGTGGGAGTGTAGGCTGGTGCAACCACTGTGGAAATCAGCATGGAGATTCCTCAAAAAACTGATTGGAGGTCCCATTTGACCCAGCTATTCCCCTTCTGGGTATCTTCCCAGAAGAATTAAAACATCGTACCACAGCGATATATGTGCACCCATGTTTATAGCAGCACAATTTGTAATAACTAGATCTTGGAAGCAACCCAAATGCCTATATATGTGCACCCATGTTTATAGCAGCACAATTTGTAATAACTAGATCTTGGAAGCAACCCAAATGCCTATCAACCGAGGAATGGATAAAAAAGATGTGGCATTTTTATACAATGGAGTACTACTCAGCCATAAAGAAGGATAAACCGGAGACTTTTATAGGTAAATGGATGCAACTCAAGACCATATTCATAAGTGAAATAAACCAGACTCACATGTGTAAACATCATATTGTCTCCCTAGTGTGAAAAGCTGAAAGAGTAAAGAAGATCCAAAATGTAAAATAGATGTTGTAAAACAGAAAG
Source organism: Erethizon dorsatum (assembly GCA_028451465.1). NCBI lineage: Eukaryota > Metazoa > Chordata > Mammalia > Rodentia > Erethizontidae > Erethizon > Erethizon dorsatum. The sequence goes on along the minus strand of CM051830.1, from coordinate 55,636,022 downwards.
AAACTGTTCAAAAGGAAAGAGAAACTGGGATGGGGGAATGGAGAGAAGAAGGAAGGGAAAAGCAAATATATATATATATATATATATATATATATATATATATATATATAAGTTAAGATAGATATACTACTAATTTCTCTTAGTTCATTGAAAAGAAAGGTTTGTGCTAATATTGTTTGGAGAATTGAATGCCAATATCTTGTACTCTGAGTAACTAATTTAAAGATAACAATACGTAACGTATTAACTATTGTTACCCTCCTATTATGTTGTTTTGAAATTGTTGTATTTTTTCTTTTTAAAATAAAAATTAAAAATAAATAAATAAATAAAAGATACATTGCCATCACTCCCCCCAATATACTACCCCTCCCATTCCCACTTTGGACACACGCATGCCGTCATTTTTGCCACTTTCTGGAGCAGGTCTACAAGTTCTCTTTCGTGAATGTCTTTAGTTGCACTGTTGTGGCTGCCTCGACGTCCTAAATCAATTCAAAACATTTACCTTTCATGATCATTTTGACTTCACGGAAGAACCAGAAGTTGCATGGTGTCAGATCCAGTGAATAAGGTAGATTAGAACATAACGCAATGTTTTTATGAGCCTGCCTTCCCACTGAATGGAACTGAGCAGCAGCATTCGCCGTATCTTTGATGCCACTTGATAAAGACACTCACAAAAGAAGACTTCCAAAACTGCTTCAGAAAGTGACAAGAATGATGGGACAGGTGTGTTCAAGTGGAAGGGAGTGTTCTGAAGGAGAGTAATGGCAATGTATCTTTTACTGTGATCAATTTTTTAACATTCGCTATATATGTCCTTCATATTATGGACATATACATGAATATTAATACTTTCATCTAGGAATCATCTTGTATCTTCTCTTTGCATTTGTTTCCATATCATTTCCCAAAACTGTTTTTACATCCTAAGAGAGTTTCATAGAAAGACTTTGAATGAGATATCTGTTGGGTAGCTACTCCTGCTGACTGATTTATAGCTTTTTGCTTTCCTCTAGTTTCAGTTGAAAGACCATGGTAAGGAAAACCCATCTGAAACAAACTCAGAATCCAGTCTCATCCCCTGACAATCTGTGCTTCCTCCAAACACCCTCCTAGACTGAGTTTTCCTTATCACACACTAAATTATGGTACAAAACAAATAACTAGCTTAACATCCCACCTCTTCTCCCTCTTCTTCTGGTTGCCCTACTGAAAGAAGTCATTGAATAAATTTCTGCTATATTCTTGCACCTACTTTAAACACTTCAATAATCTCCTACATCTCCCAAATCAGAGTTCCCGTGCGGCATTGAAAACCCAGTACTAACTTACCTTTGACTACCATGGATATAATTACTTGTCACAACTCGGCAGAGAGCCATTTATACAAATAAACTTAACAATGAATATATCTGATATTTTGGCTTAGCTACTACTTCTTTAAAAATACTTTCTGACTCCTCATAGAACCTCCAGCAAACTCATTGGAGAATGTAACATGCTGTATTGTTTTGTTTTTGTCTTTGTTTTTGCTTGTTTGTGTCCCCATGAGGCTGTGAGCTTCTTCACGGAATAGACATGTCCTGTTGTCTTAATAACTTTAGTACCTAAAATTGTACAACATGTAGAAAATGTGCATAAAATGATTAGTGAGTGAAGTGTTTCTGATAATTAAAAAGCATACTGATATATCTCTTCTAGTTAAAATGCTGTCTTTCCTTTTTCTCTTTATTCCTCTTCCACCTTCTAAAACTCAGATCAAAATTTAAATTCTTTGGAATTGGTCAGATGTCTATCAAACAATGAGAGGGTTGTGAGTGTGGAATTCCAAGCTGAGACTTAAAAGAATTTGTTTGCAGAACAATTCTTGCCTCTCACTAAAGAATGTAAAAAGCAGCAGACTCAAGAGAGACAAATGGACATTGTATGCAGAATTCTAACATAAGGTTCCCTACTCAGTTCAGGCCTAGAAATATGCCCCAAACTCTGAGACCTCACCTTCGGGCCAGTCAGATCCCCCATGTGTACACCTGAGCTTCTCCTGCTTGGTGACAGGATGGCATCCTTCCCCACTTACCACTCTCACCTCTTCTTGGTCCCCCTCTTCTCTGGCCCAGTGTCTGGAAATCTGGGACTTAAGGGATGGAAACCTGACTCCCCTGGTAACTGTCCGGTGCTTCCTCATTTCCAGGGTCCTTTTAGAATCTACTCTGCTCTATGAGAGCGTCCTGCTCTGTTGTAATAACACAATCCTTCATTGTGTGTTAGCATTTTCCAAGCAGCCTTTCTCAACCCATGTCTATCCGGTTCGGTTTCAGGTATTTTCCTCCAAAGAATTCTGTTCATCTTGGAAGACGCTGGAATCTCCGGTGGTTGGAACTAGGCCTTCACCAAAAGCGCAATCGTTCTTCTGTGTTTGCTCTACCTACAAAAGGTGTTCGATTGGCTCCAACCGCCGTCAACTTTGATCACCTGTGGTCTTCGATTACCAGACCCTATCATACCTCTATAACATTTTTAAATAAACAAATGTTTAAAATAAGTACATGCTTATATTTCTTCTACTCTGATTTCTTACCAAATCGGTATAAAACTACTATTGAAGAAGCAGGATTAAGAAAGTAAAAATCATTGAACTTTTCAGTCACCATATCATTTTATGACTTATATCACCACATGGTTTTGCTAACGCTTTTTAGTGGATGAAAATTAATTCAAAATCTTTGTTCTGAGCATTTAAAAATATGTATTGAGCCACAAGCCTGTAAATGATTGAAATTAGTATTTGAGAGAAACCACCAACTCAAATGTAGGAATATAGAAAAACTATAAGATTACATTTAACAAAGCAAGGTCTGTAAAAATGTATTTCCATTGACAGTAAGTAAAAATAATGTGGGCTTTTATAAGGCAAGTTGAAATTTATCAGATAAGGCTTTTCAGGGAAGTAAATTTTCACTATCCACTTCATCTTTATTTTCAAACACATTTATCTTTATTCCCAGATTAGATGCTCTGCACTTTAAAACTCAGGTTTATAACATTCTGGTTTTTCAGTGTTATCATTGATTTGTCAAGAACATAGAAACCTCTTTAAAACAAATGCAGATGGAATGTCCCAGAACCCATTTGTCCAAAAGGCTGAGTAAATTCCCCATAAGCAATTTCCAGGATTTGATCTTTAGGTCGCGTTATCTCGCACAGAGGCTATTTCTGCCCAAAGCCTCTTTCTATTAAACGAGCGCTGAATCGTGCTTCCCCTTTCTTTAGTGAGACTGGAGTCCCGTTTTCCTTCTCTTTGCCACAAAGATGAGAAAACTATAGAAATGCCAATATTTACTCTTCAATTGCACGGGAGTGTATGAGCCGTGCGGGAAGATATACTAAATTAAGGATTGCAAAGCTGCCTGAAAACGTTGCTTCTTAAATGTTTGGGACATGGTGCCCCTCCTGATAGGAAAGAGCGAAGACTACCTGATTATGCTCTCGTGTGTGTTTTTGTTTGTTTTGATGGACAGAGATGTGAGTCTTGTTGTCTTTAGAGATTCAAGTGAGAGAAGTTTGGGTTAGAAAAATCACACATGCTGTACTGAAGAACAGCAAATTCATGTCAGTTTCTCTATAATGGTGGCTACAAGCAGAATCATATTGACAATACTGTCCCCAAAATTTCAGGGCTATTTAAAGTATTGGATTAATTAGAACTCTTTCAAAATTAGTAGCTACACTATTTTTTCCACCTTCATTGTCTTTTCTATGTCAGACAACTGTTTGCGCTGATTAAAGAAAACACATAACAAAACCAGAAAGTGGATGCGAGTTTTACATATATTATTAGATCTTAAACCACAAAAAAATCTATTGCATTTGCTTATTTTTCAAAGTTCATGGTACAGTTTCAAAAAGATCTAGAATAATAAAAAAATAAGTAAGAATTTCAGTTTATTCAGACTTGAAGCCAAATGAGAATTCTTTGCAAAACATACAATAGGTATAAAATATGTGCAGGTATTCAGTGGTCAGAGCAAAATTCCTGAGAAACAGACAGTCCAAAAATACAGGGGAGAGAGGACTTAAACAAGTAGAAGGGGAAACAGATTTTCAGGTATGCACTGTTTTCAGTGGAATGGAGATGGATCGCTATTGTTTGGCAGTAAAAGCAAAATGAGCAATTGATTTGGAGCAAAATTATTACAAATGTTAATAAGAAACAGGGTCAAAGAGATGTGTGGGGACAACTCATGGGCTTCCTTGGAGATTGGACACCAGGAAGGCATTGATTTAACAAATAAATTAATATCTACTAGTTGAGTGATATTATGGTGGGCTCGTAAACATTTCTGGAAAAGATTTGAGCTTCAGGGAAGGGTAAGAGATAAATTTGAGAAATACAGACTAGATTAAAGTGAAGATAAAGCACTTTATATAGTATTGAAATAGTCCAATAAAAAGAGTTACACAGGTGACAGTGAACTTGAACTGAAGGTGAGGCTGTGAGCGGTTTCCAAAGGAAGAAAAACTGGACTGAATGGCCGATGATGTGAGAAGACAGACAGAAAGTGCAGAAATAAGACGGTTGGTTTTAGGAAAGGGTTATGCTCTAGGATTTAAGTAAGATGGTTGGTTTTAGGAAAGGGTTATGCTCTAGGATTTAAGTAAGATGCTTGGTTTTAGGAAAGGGTTATGCTCTAGGATTTAAGTAAGATGCTTGGTTTTAGGAAAGGGTTATGCTCTAGGATTTAAAGACTGTGCAGTGTAGTCCTGATGATGACAACTCAAGTTAGGTCACACTTCGGCTCAGGTCAAAGTCGGTTTCAGCACACAGACTCACCAGTCCATCCTTACTTCACTCCAGTCTCTAGGTCCGGGCTCCAACATCGCCCACGACAGTGTCAAACTGCTGCCAACTTAGAAGTTCCCATCGCCTGCTAGGACTGAAGAATTCAGTGCAGCGACTAACAGAATTCAGGCAAATATCATGCCTATGTTACAGTTTTTTATAAAAGATAAAAATCAGGATGAGTCAAGTCAAGAAATGCACAGGGCAAGATCCAAAGGTTCCACACGTGAAGTTTCTACATCTTCAAGGCGCATCTCCCTATTGGCTTATCCGCGTGTGCGTCTCCTCACCCACAAAACCTGAACAGAGAGTCATTACAGAATCTTAACTGGGATTTCATTACAAAGGCATGATTGAATAAATCCTTGGTCACAAAGTTGAACTCATTATCTTGACCCTGTCTCTGGCTGATACGCAGCTCAAACCCTCAGCCCTTGAATCATATGTACTGTGTTTCCAGCATGATAAGCCCCTATAAGCTCATCTCATTAGCACAAACAACCTAGAGATTCTCCATCAGCCTCTCATTAGCATAAACTCTACTATGGCTCACTGGGACGACCATAAAAAACAAACATACTCTAATCAATGGGGAAATCTAAGGATTTAGAGGCTCCCTCAGAAAAGCCAAGGACAAAGGCTAGTAAAATGCTTTATTATGCCACAGCATGAATTTCAGGTAACTGTAGGTTCTTTGTGGTGGAAATTCCTGCAGAAAGTTAAATTCCAAAAGAGGCTAAAGTGAGAGAAATGAGGACTAGAGCTAAGGCTTCAAGCACACCTGAAAGGTCAGGTGGTTCTGTCCCTGTCGGCAGTTCTCAGGAAGGGCTGCAGCTGGAAATGAGTCCTTGACAAGAAGGGATTCACAGTAGAAACGGCCCTAACGTATACAATGTATTTTCTTAAAGAAATCAACTCAGCCTGATACAAACACTGTATTGGATAGAAACAACTCTCTCTGCATTTTCTTTCTCATCAGATACCTTTTATAAACACACACGTGCACACACACACACATACACACACACATATATATATATCATAAGCAGATAATAACCCCTAAAAATGTGTAAATCTAAAGCTCCTATAGAGGTGACTTAAATATTTCATCCTTGTTAGACTAATGCTAAAGTGATGAAGTCAGAATTACTGGGCCGGTGAGATGGCTCAGCGGCATAAGCGCCTGCCTGGCAAGTGCGAGGTCCTGAGTTTGACTCCCAGAACCCACATAAAGGGAAAAAAAAAAAAAGAATTATGAATGCTCCCTATATTTTTGGTATGACACACCAGTGTAAACTTAGCTGAAATACTCTTTATTTTGACAATTCATTTCAATTCATTGTCACAGACCACTGCAGCTGTCAACTTCAGGAAAAGACCAAGCAACCTACCCTCTGCACCTGCAGAAATTCCTACTTGTATTTGTTTCTGAAGATGATTTTATCTACATTAAAAACTGTCTTTTTCCCCCTTAAAGCAGAAAAGAGATATATTATGAAATACAATACCTTATATTTTAACTTGACTTCTCCATACTTCTATAGCTTATATATTAACACAAATAGTATACATGAATGTTGGTCTTGTTTCAAATGAATGAATGACACCATTATTTACTAAAGGATAATAGCGTCCCTTTGTTTTTACAGTCAGACCTATTGCATACCAAACATGCACAGCTCCATGGTTTCAGAGTGAGAAAGTAGCTTAAGAAACAAGCAATCTCCCTACTGTATTAGAACGCCTACTTCTAATCCCAATGCTGAGAACCTCCATAGCCATTATCTGATGTGTCAGTGTGAATCCTATGAGAAGCGGATTCCAAAAGAAAAGTGGAAATGACTTACTGAAAGGAATGCCTGAAGAGGATAAAGAGGGGAGAAGGAGCAGGAAAAGCCTTCACTTTCTGTGGAAGTCTGACATGCGTGAGAGGAAATGGGAAGGAAGAAATTTTACAGCCCAATCTCTGCAGTTACTTGCAGAGGTCCTGTGGTTTACCTGTTGATGCAACTCAGATCTGAGCCCCAGGTAATCATAACAAACTAGGAGAGACGCCCATGTCTGTTCACCACTGAAACTGAACAAGAGACTACCATAAGGCATTCAAGTGGCCACCTGAATCCCACACATACTCTTTTCTGTCCTCTCCGGATCAAGGCCTCGCACCCTCCAGAGAGCAGGGACAATTACCCCTGCTAAGATGGCAATGCCCTTTCTCACCTGCTGGTACCCAGACGCACAGAGTCTAAAACACTCACACTGCAGTTGCAGCTCACAGTTTAGTGGGACTTCTGTCCCCCTGACAAGGGTTTGCCCCCTTTATAAACTTAGGACCTCATGGAAGGCACAAAGGCCCCAGGTGGGTAATTAGGAGTAATGCTAGATGATCAGTGCTGACACTCCTTTCCTGCTCCTGGGTTCTTATCCCGATTACTCTTCCTGTCTAGACGTCTTCCATTATGCCTTGAAGTATGGCAAGCTGTCCTTCCACAATGTCACCATCACGGCAGACTCTAGCTATGCCCTTAGAAATTCATTCCAACGACACCGGCTGCCTCTAGGTGGTGTGGATGGGATGCCTTGCTTTTGTATCACGTTGGTTCTGAAGTAGTTACCTTGGTGGATGCTATGAGAGATCCCATAATTTGTGTATCTGACATTTAGTAAGCCTCTGTGTGGTGCTGACTAAAGCTCTGTAGAAACAAAAGTCACAATAATTACCCCCAATCGTAATAAGTACCCATGAGGTGAACTTCAGCTGGTCTGGAATGGAACATTAGCATGACTCAATGGTCAGCAAATTTCCACTTGGTGCCCCCACCAGAAGGTTGAACATTCAGAGGTGGCAGTAGCTGGGTCATTTTTGAGTAAGTGTCACAGTACACAGTGTCAATGTGTAGCTATCATCTCTGCCATTTTGGCCAGTCCGTTCAAATACCCTCCATGTCAGTTCTGGAGTGACAAATGACGAAAGCCAGCCAAAGTCATTGGCCAAATCATTTTGTCTACTTGGTTATTCAGTACCTCTGTAGTAGTAGACAATTTTTGTTGGTATTGACATGTGACACAAAAATCCTAAACTTTATGTCCTCTCCTCCGTGTCTCTCCACATACTCCCACTCTAGACCTCTTGTCATTTCTACAGCTCCAGCGCTAGGCATCTGGCCTCTGCCCAGGAATTTGTGTGGGCTTTGTTTAGCCCACTCCTCCTTGGTAGATAACCAAGTGCCTTGCCTGCAGCTACGTCCTTTAGGAAGGATTCCCATCTCCACTGTGTTTCACAGCCACCCCTGAATGTGGATGTGGTCATCTGGGCTACTTATGTGTCATACTCACGGCTCTTTTCCTGCTCAGGCTTAATCCAGGGTATATCATTTCCATCTTACAATGAAGGAAACACCGATGGACCCACTGAACTTTATGACTTGGTGGGTAGAGAACCTACTTCCTAATGGCTGTCTACCAGGGCCCTGTGACATGGCAGGAATTATTTCTCAGAGGGCACATAACACTGTGCTACAGATGGCATAGTCAGGGACCTGTGTTGTTATTTTCATGCTAAAGTTTATAAACTCCATACTGCGTTACTGTCCATCAGTTACATCACCGTCGCCATAGGATCTGCCACAGGACTTGGAGAAACATCACGGCCTGTGCTTGCTGCACTGCTGTAGCATTCTTCCTCTCAGAACCCATATCTCTTTAGTCAGTGGGATTCATAGCATAAAATTTGCTCAGATCCAGGAACCAAGCAAGGGCTCAGGATTATTTTAGGGCTTACCTCCTTCACACTCATGTTCCCCACATTTTGCCTTATTGTGAGTATTAAGCAGCTCACTCACTGGCTGTCCATTTGTTTTCTCCTAACCGTCATCGCAATTGTTTGCACGTTAAACCTCTAAGGCTTCCCCTCCAATCTTGACAGTCACTATACTAACTGTGATCTGCTGGTGTTAATCAAACACCTCCAAATGGCCTCGATTACTCTGCGCCCCACCGTTCCCCTTGCTATTAATAAGTGCGGCTCTGCAAGCTCCTCTCCTGCCATCAGCCCCAGCCTGCGAAGGAGCGCTGTGAGTACAGTTCACAGTGCCACTGATGTGCCCCACTTGTTCTTCTTAATGGACGGTGTAAGCTCCTGGCTTCTGCATGCAATGTAATCCTCTGCGTCACCTTCTGGTCTTGTATTACGTACGCACTCCAGCATGCCTATGTCCCTGATCTTTGTTATTACTTCCTCTACTGTCGGCCAGGAAAACAGGCATTTTAGCATTTCTCCAGGCTTCTCATTGCTGCACTAGCACTGTTTCTCCTGTCCCCGAGGGTCCTTGCTGTGGTGTTATATCCTACACTCAGATACAAGACACCAAAGTCGGTGAATTCTTCTCCGTTCAGACTCACATTCCTGGCCGTCTTGACCAACTAACCTCAAGTTCCAGTCTCAGGTGCGTGTTCTTGAACTTAGCTGCTACGTTTACACTCATTTCTGCAGCTGCTGTGGATTATAGTCTCTTGTTGCCACTATAAGACTCAGCGTATTTCTAGCTGGGTTATACTGAAGATTTCATTCTAGTTACTGGCTCAGCCACCAGGAGAGGGGCAGGCATCCCGGGAGGTGGCATTTGTCACCTTGCAGAGAAGAGACCTCTAACAAGTGTCCTCGTGGACAGGGGAAAGCCCTTAAAGGAAAGGGGCAGACACCTTCATGAGCAATTAAGGTTTAAAGGAGTCCACTGAGCTGTATAAGTTTCTTTTTTTTTTTTTTGTGGGCACTGGGGGTCGACCTCAGGACCTCACGCGCCAGCAGGCGCCCGTGCCCCTGAGCGACATCACCAGCCCTTTTTTTGTATGTGGGATCCGGGAGTCGAACTCGGGCCCTCGTGCTTGCCAGGCAGGCGCGTACGCTGCTGAGCCATCTCACCGGCCCATAAGTTTCTTTATTGCTGTGTAACAAATTATCACAAACTTAGTGACTTCAAACAAGACACATGTATTATCTCAATGTTTCCATAAGTCGAAAGTTTAAGCATAGCTTAGCTGGATTCTTTGTTAGTTCAGAAAAGGCTATAATCGGTATCACTGGGCTGCATTCTTATTTTGCAGTTTGCCTGGAGAAAACCGTTTGTAACACATTCAAGTAGTTAAGAATTTTATTCTTTTTTTTTTTTTGTGGGTACCGGGGGGTCGACCTCAGGACCTCGCGCACCAACAGGCGCCCGTGCCGCTGAGCGATATCACCGGCCCCTTTTTCGTATGTGGGATCCGGGAGTCGAACTCGGGCCCTCGCGCTTGCCAGGCAGGCGCTTAAGCTGCTGAGCCATCTCACCAGCCCAAGAATTTTATTCTTATGACTGTAGAGCTGCGGTTCGATCTCTTGTTGCCTCTGAGCTGCAGCATGCCTCCCATCCCGAAGGACACACAAACTCTCCCTCGTGTGGCGCTCTCCACAGGTCACTACGCTGTGGCTGTTTGTATCTTCAAGGCCAGAAGACAACCTCTCTCTCCAGTCAGCTCCATGTGGACTATAAGACCGTGAAACAATCACAGGAGTGACATCTCACCACTGTTTCTCTCTATCTTCCAGCGTTGGGATTAATCCCTGGGTCTCCCTGTGCTGGGCAAGCACTGTACCACTGAACCATGCCCCAGCCCCCTTTGCCATATTCCAGTATGGCTAGGAGCAAGTCAGAAATCCCACTGGCAGCCAAAGGAAAGGGATTAGACAAGAAAGTGGATCTTTGGAGTCACTTTAAGATGTGTTTACCACAAGTATAAAACTCTTTGGCGGAATCCGCGCAGAAGTTTCCATCAGATGCTGCAGTGAACCAGATTTTTTTCCAACCAGGATCCTGACCTTATTAGAACAGACCTGACTTGGCTGAGCATTTAAATGTTTCCAGAGCTCCTAACATAGAGCTATTAGCTAGCAGATCTTCAGCCTACTAATTAGCTTTATCAGCTCTTTCACTGGATGGGGTAAGAATCTCCTTCAAAGCTATCAGAGAGGGCCTCCAGTTTCACGCCTAGCTATTAACTATTTGTTACCCACCCTCCGTTTCTAATTTTCCCTTTATGGGAGTCAATGCAACTTAGTAGTGAACAAAAATTCCTCCATCATCATATGCGTTGTTCTCCCCACGTATTTCAAATACCCGGATCACAGCACTGGCGAGGGCCTTCCCTCCACCGGGATAGTGTCCTTGCTCATCAGTGGGAAAGTCCTCAGCAATTAGGCCTGCATCTCGTGCGAGGGATTACCTGTGCCCCACCTTGTATTCCGATTGGTGTTCCCACGCAATGCAGTCATCAAATCCCATCTTACTGCGTGCTTTCTCAAACCACTTCTGCACCAGCTGAATCAGTTCAAGACCTGTGAGAGGCAGATGCAAGAGAGGTAAGTGACGAAGAGGTTTACTGAAGATTAGTGTTAGGGATAAAAGACAGGCACAGGCGCAGGGGAGGAGTCTTCAGAGTGCAATGCAGGTCTAACACGGATGAGAAGAATGAAGAAAGGAAAGAGGACTGGGCAGCCAGAGCTTCATTCAGAGAGCTGGTTCAGCTATCACGGTAGAAAGTCAGAGCAAAGACTGCCAGTCAGCAAGCTCCTGCACTGGGCAGGAAGGAGTAGCCCGCCGCGGTGTCACTTCTGAGCTCAGGTACTGGCAGAGAGTAAGGTGTGGAGGTCGTGGCCTCTGGTGAATGCGTTCTTCAGTCTGAGGGTGCGGCAGAGTGTGAGAGAAGGAGGCTGTTCCCAAACCAGGCCACACCGCCTCTGCATTGTCACACTCATTTCTGACTACACCCTCTGGTTCAGCAAAGGAGCTTTGGAAAGAATTCTACATTTTTAAATATATAAGATGTAAATATGAAAATATCAACTCAAAGAATCACTCATCATAATAATACTCATGAAATAGATGCCTTGAGTCTATCTGCTTAAAACATCGCTGGGAGACTAAACCAGAAATTTCTAAAAATGATTCCTAAAGTAAGGTGAGGACGTGAGTCAAAGAAGCAAGCTTCTCAATTGTTATAGTTTCACCTTTTGGAATCACATAAGTACATTGTGCATTGTTAAAATATAATTAAGTTCTTTAAAATTGAACATAATTCAAGCAAATACAAAACTGCACATAGAGTTTTAGCAGGAATAGCCAACAGTAATGTAACAATTAGCATGTGGCCAGCATGTTTCTACATGGTCTGTAAATGTTGTATTTTTGGTCCTCTTAACAACTCTTGAATAAATATTCTGTTATTAAAGAGATGGAAGGTCTCAGTGCAAAATAATTAACGATTAAAATTGAATTTTTTTGTACTGAACATCACAAGATTTAGCTTACTTTTCAGCATTATAACAGAAAAATAAGGAAGTTATATGGCTTGTATCTCAATGTCCCCCTAAATGCTCTCATAGGTGGAGCTTTTTAGAGGTGGCTGGATCTAGTGTGCATGGGGATTAAGGGTGTTATGATTGGATTAGCCACTAATTGCTTTATTACACTTCTGGGTGTAGGTAATGGAAGCCCCAGCCTGGGTGTGTGTGGCACAATCAATAGTCTTGTAGCCTAGGTGGAATATAATGGGACAGAAAGAGGACAGGCTGCCATGAACTGCTTCTCCTCTGCCATGCCACCCTGCCTTGGAGCCAGCCCGCCATGGACTGAACCTCTACAACCTGTGCTAAAATCAACCTTTCCTCCTTCAACTTTGTGTGGTATTTTGTCTCAGAAACGAGACACGAGTTATTCAAGGAGAAAAAAAAATGAGTGTGCTGCTGTGAGGAATGTAGTTTAAAACAAAACAAAAACCTCTGCCCTACTAGAGTTTATATCCTTTTAGCAGAAACAAACAATAAACAAAGAAACAGATAAGCAAATAAATAAGTTAAAGACAGTTACACAAATGAAAACAATCAAATCAGTTGTACAGATATTAGCAAACATCCTCTAAAAGAGCTCTACCTCAAAGGGCTTATCTACATGAAGACCAGTAATTGTCTAACAGAAAAATGTAATAGGAAAAAATGAAAGTATTTTCAAAATTTCTTAAATGATTCTTCTCTATGAAATTTGGTCATGCTATGCACGTAGCCTAAAGAAAGTGCCCTGGCTGGGCACGAGGTCACACACCTATAGTTCTAGCTACTCAGGAAACTTCCACAGGAGAGCTTGAGCACTGTAGCAAGATCCTGTCTCAAAATAAATAAGTCCAAAGGGCTGATGATGTAATTCAGCAGTAGAGCACCCCTGGATTTGATCCTTAGCACTGCCAAAAAGAAAGAAAGAAAGAAAGAAAACTAAACAAAAAACTTCATGAGACTAAAGAAGGGTAAAGTAATAAATGGCAAATACTTCTAAAATAGTGCTAATTTCTTGGAAAACAATAGCAACTTAGGAAAAAATTAAGATTTACTGCTTTTAAAAACTTCAATATTTTATGGTGTTCTTAAAAACCCAAAGGTTAAGCAAAAGCGATGAAATTCTCTAATATTTCAAGGAGATATGTAGAAATTAGTTATTACTTAGTATCTAGACAGGCAAACATTTTTTCACACAAATTCAATTTTATTTGTGCTGTTATAACTTACTAGCATTCATTTGGACTTGTTTTTGGTTAAATTACTTTATTTAATGAGGTGTGCTATGAACATGATTTTGCTGACAATATATATTCAAAATAGTTCTAAAAATCAGAGTTTTCTTCAGTTGATGAGCTTTCAGAACAAAATTAATTAACATTCTTTTAAATTTGTATTGTTTTAATATTTAGATCTCTGATCCATTTTGAATTTAGTTTGGTGCATGGTGAAAGATATGGGTTTAGTTTTAATCTTCGGCATGTGTAGAGCCAGTTTTTCCAGCACCATTTATTAAAGAGGCTGTCTTTCTTCCAGTGAATGTGTTTGGCACCTTTGTCAAACATAAGGTGGCTTAGTATGTCTGGGGTTGTTTCTGAATCTTCTAATCTGTTCCATTGATCTTCAGGTCTGCTTTTTTGCCAGTACCACACTGTTTTTATCACAGTAGCTTTATAGTATAATTTCAAGTCGGGGATTGTGATGCCCTCTGCCTTGCCTTTTTTGCCCAGAATTGCCTTTGCTATTCTAGGTCTCTTCTGATTCCAAATGAATTTTAGGATTGTTTTCTCTAATTCTGTGAGATATGTTGTTGGAATTTTGATTGGAATTGCATTAAATCTGTATAACAATTTTGGAAGTATGGCCATTTTCACTATATTGGTTCTTCCTATCCAGGAGCAAGGGATATCTTTCCATTTTCTGATATCCTCTTCAATCTCCTTTTTCAGAGTACTGTAGTTTTCAGTGTAGAGGTCTTTTACATCCTTTGTAAGGTTGATTCCCAGGTATTTCATTTTTTTGGATGTTATTGTGAAAGGTATTGTTTCCCTAATTTCTCTTTCAGTAAGTTTGTTATTTGTGTACAGAAAGGCTATTGATGTTTGAGTATTGACTTTGTGTCCAGCTACACTACTGAATTTGCTTATTAAATCTAGCAATTTTTTAGTGGGGTTTTTGGGGTCTTCTGTGTAGAGTATCATGTCATCTGCAAATAAATCTGCTGGAAGGTAGGATAGGTAAAACCCTTGAAGACATTGGTGTAGGCAAAGACTTTATGAATAAAACCTCAACTGCACAGGAACTATCACAAAGAATCAACAACTGGGATCTCATCTTATTAAAAAGCTTTTGCACAGCAAGAGAAACCACCAACAGAGTGAAGAGACAACCCACAACGTGGGAAAAAATGTTTGCCAGCTGTTCCTCAGACAAAGGATTACTATCGAGAACATACAAAGAACTCAAAAAAATCAGACCTCCCAAATTTAAAGACCCACTCCAAAAATGGGCATCTGAGATGAATACATATTTCCCAGATGAAGAAATACAAATGACAAATAAATATACAAAAAAATGTGCAACATCACTAGTCATTCGAGAGATGCAAATTAAAACAACACTGAGATACCATCTCACCCCAGAAAGAATGGCTATTATCAAGAAATCAACCAATAACAAATGCTGGAGGGACTGTGGGGAAAAAGGAACCCTTCTCCACTGTTGGTCGGAGTGTCGACTGGTACAGCCACTGTGGAAATCAGTGTGGAGATTCCTCAAAACACTAGGGTTGGAGGTCCCATTTGACCCAGTTATTCCCCTTCTGGGTATCTTCCCAGAAGAATTAAAAACATTGTACCACAGCAATATATGGGCACCTATGTTTATAGCAGCACAATTTGTAATAACCAGATCTTGGAAACAACCCAAATGCCCATCAACTGAGGAATGGATAAAAAAGATGTGGTATTTTTATACAATGGAGTACTACTCAGCCATAAAGAAGGATAAACTGGAAACTTTTATAGGTAAATGGATGCAACTCGAGAAAATACTCATAAGTGAAATAAACCGGATGCACATGTGTAAGCATCGTATTGTCTCCCTAGTATGAGAAACTGAAAGAGTAAATAAGATCCAAAATGTACAATAGATATGGTGAATCAAAAAGGAACTGATCAAAAGGCAAGAGAGACTGGGATGGGGGAATGGGGAAAAGAAAGAAGGGAAAAGAAAAAAATTGTATTTATATATAAGATGGTTAAGATAGATACACTAATAATTTTACTTAGTTCATTGAAGAGTAAGGTTTGTGCCAGTAATGTTTGGATAATTGAATGCTGACATCTGGTACCCTGAATAACTAACTTAAGTATAATAATACGTAATGTATTAACCATTGTTACCCTCCTATTATGTTGTTTTGAAATTTTGTTCTTTTTTGATTTTTGTTTTGTTTTTTCTTCCCTTTAAAAAAATAAATAAATAAATTTGTATTGTTAATATTTAATTCTAATCACATACTCTAACTGCCTAACATGTCAAAATAAATGTGGCTTATACGGTATTTTGATGTTATAAGTAATGCTACAACAAAATAATCAGAGGTGATTACTTTAATAATAAGTTGTGTTTTAGGAAGACAATAACAAAAATAAGATTATAACTAGGTCAACGAGTCAGATAAGCTGGATCAAAGCAAAGCTGTCCTCCCACAGTTGATACCCGGAACACACATATATAGCCACAATGATCATTGAGTAGGCTGAAATGGATGGATTTTTTCATACACCAGTCTTTAAATCCCAGATGTACAGCCCTATAGAGATACTGAAGTTTAAAATGTAATCTGAAGCTAGCTTCACACTTCTAACTTTAAGGTAAAAACCATCAATTACTTATATCCACTGGATCAGTTATTTTTTCAAATGAATTTTTAAATCCCAATAGTCCAATTATGTGTGGTAATGATGCTTGATTGTTTTGCATCTACATCTACATTCTCATTTCTTTTGTTCTGAAATTGGTCTCAACTGGCACTTAATTTTGGTTGTATTCTCATTCCAACTTTCTGCATACGTGAAAAAGAAAAACAAAGTGCCACTCAATAAAATAAGTTGTCCCTGAGAATTAAAATGGCCATCCTAACATTAGTGGTTTTAGCGTGTTTGAATATAGTCTTACTAAAGAGGGTTTTTTTTAGTGTTTTAAAATTTTCTCCATTTAAGCTGAAAAGTCAAGGAGGAATTCTCACTCGAAAACACAGGGACCTGGGTCTGTTCTGCATGTTGTATTAACCAGCTAAGGGGACTTTGCGAGATGCTAGACTCTGGGGTCAGTCAGATCGTCGATATTCCTCTCAGTAAGGCTGTTAGAACCAAGCAAAAGGAAAGGCAGAGGGCAACTCTCCATGCTTTGTGTATCATTCATATCATTCATATTATCATTCATATTTGGCCTTAGCAAATTCCAAGGACGCCTTCTGATAAATCATCCAAATTATTTAACTCCCATGATCAGCTGAGTATAAAAGCAGTTTATGCTATAGATGACCTAGAAAGCAACTGCAACAGATAGGAGTAAGAATTCTGCTGCGTTGTTGAACAGGAAGATGACTATAGATAATGATAATGTACCATTATTCCAAAAAACCAGGAAAAGGATTCAGAATGTTTCCACCATAAAGAAAGGAAAATAAAGAGACAAATAACGTTTATACTGACTTGAATCTTACGCAATGTATACTTGCACTGAAACATCAATGCTACCTCATAAATATGTGTAATTTTATATTTTTATGTATCTGTTAAAATATTTTTAACTTTAAAATAAAATATAAAAAGAAAGCAAGTGTTTTTGTACATATTCCGTTATCTTATAACAAAAATTTTGCTGGAACATTCTTACAAATAGATCATCCCATTTCACTTTACAACTAACCAATCCCCAATAATTCTTCCCTCAACCCCATACACAAGACCATCGAGTTCAAGATGAAACACTACAACAATATCGTAGTATAAATCGTATGTCCCAATCTTCCAGAAGGGCATTCAAATAGGGAAAGCTTTAGAATATTTAAAGTGAACAGAAAGCTTTGTTAATATTTTTGAGCTGTAATTTTTTTTCACCTACATTCTTACCTTCATTTTATCCACTGCCAAAGATGCTTCCGTGGGTGGGAACATGAGCATTTGTCTATGGCTGCTTCCTTCCAGGAAGGAAATGCCATTTTGAGATGGCACTATAATCCATCCGACTCAGGATTCCGTCTCTTCACAGGAATAAAGAAGTGACATTTGGAGGAAAAAATGACTGTTATTCTTTAATGTACCTGAAACAGGCCTAAGGTCCTTTTCATAGACTTTTATGGATGGGTCAACTTTGAAGTTATCCATGTGATATGCCAAATGTTTGTAAAAACAGAACAATAACGCTGAGCAGATTTGGGCCATATCTCTGATTTTTCTCTCTGGTGGGTAATGTGTATAAGACACTGTCCATCATCAGTAGCATCTAAGAGCTCAGTGGTTTCTCAAGGAGAAAATAGAAGGCATCTGTCTTTAAAGATGGGAGTAGAAAATGAAAAAGAAGTGACAGTACTGCTTGTTTCTTCATCTGTCTTAGTTTTTGACTTTTCATGTTTTTCAGTTGTGAACAATATCCACCACAATAGCTCAAATAATATGACCAAAGAAGGACAGGACTCAGCAGTTTTTGCTGAGTAAATTTAACTAAAGAATAATCTTTATTTAATATTTACTATGAGCCATACAGTATTTTTTGTGTGTGTGTGGGTACTGGGGGTCGACCTCAGGACCTCGCGCACCAGCAGGCGCCCATGCCGCTGAGCGATATCACCGGCCCTTTTTTTGTATGTGGGTTCCGGGAGTCAAACTCAGGACCTTGCTCCTGTCAGGCAGGCACTTATGCTGCTGAGCCATCTCACCGGCCGGCCATACAGTATTTTAAAGCACTATTTGTGGTAACTTATTTAATTTTGATATTAACTATATGAAATATATTATTATTATTATTATTATTCCCATTATAAAGATGAGAAAACTGAGGTTGCTTGAGTTTGACTTGCTCAGGTTCACAGAGCGCTAATGTCACAAGGCTAAGACTCTAGCCAAGATCACACTGCCTCTGCAGCCCGAACTCTAAACACTGTGTAAAAATCACCAGATCACAATTTGCAAGCAAAGCAAAAACTTTTTTGTACTCTATGAAGACAATAAAAAAGTCACTACTTGTGATGATGCCTATATAAAGAATAAAAACGTTAGTGGAGAAGTGGGCTTTCATATTGCCGTGCCATCTCATCCTTCCTTCATCACTCGGATTCTGCAGGTAGCCCAGAATGTCATTAATGGTCAGGATAATTTAAGTCCTATCCTGAAAGACTGAACAAGAAGGAACTGAAAATATAAAGCTGTTTTCATTCAATAAATCAAACTATTAAATTTATTTAGAAAAAATAAGTATGAAATTCCATTATTTGGTAGTGAATTGAGATAGTCTCACTAGGAAATCTTTGGAAAGATCATTATCCCTAGGAATAGATTTGGAAAAAAAATACCATATTACAAATTCATTTTGATAATCATGATGTCAGGCGAATTAACCACTAAGTCTGATAGGCAGTATTTTGCATTCCAAAGATAGGTATTTCTCATGTCTCTAGTGTCAAAATCGTCTTTCCACCTTCTCCAACCTCCTTACCCTGCTCTCTTCTGTTCTTTTTCATTCATCTATCCATGCATCCACTTATTCAATCATCCACTCAAACAAATGACATTCATGGAACCCCTATATGTGTCAGATTTTGTTCTACATTTTACATTGTTTTGGACTATCTCAAGGTGTTCATGAAACAATGATAGAAACAGAAAAGTGCAGAAAAAAGTGACTGCTGGAAGGTGAGCACTAAAATAGATCTCTAAGAAATTATTAAGGAAACAGGGCAAAAGGTCTTTTTTTCCTTTTTCCAAAGTTAAGATTCTCCTTGTAGCTTGGTTGGGGTGCTGGTAATAGGTACATGAATCAATTTTCCTAATTATCCTAGCTAACCATGGTAAAAACTGACTGTGACCATATTTGACAGATTCCCCCATCTAAGACAATTTTGAAACACTTAGGGCTGTTTCCTAAACCTATCTCAAAATTTACCAATGTGACAGGGGAAAAAATGGTATTTCATGGACATAACACTGTATTCTAAATAAAATGCTAGCGAAGGCGCTCACTACATGACAGTAGGCTACATGTTAGTCTGAATAATGGATTGTTTTACTATCAGTCAAAGATGGGTGTTGCTCCAGATCTTTCTCAGTCTGATTTTAATGTCCAAGTTATCTATTCTGTTTCACAACCATAATACTCTATTGTAACTTTCCCCAACCAAGTATTGATTACGCTTTAGATTTCTTCTATCCTATTCTGTTTCTTTTCTCCTATTTTCTTTATCACTGTGTTTTGTTAAATATTATTAGCACTTACATTTGATTTGATGACTCTCATGGTCTTCATGTCCTTTGCATATGTGAAAGGAATATTTGGCTATGTGATCATATATAAATTAGATAACCCTCGACTGCTCCACTGATTACAGCTCTCCCCTGTACTGACGGAGGAGGGGAAAGCGATGGGATGCTAAGTGTGGGATATAACTCGAATGGTCTTGGGACTAGATCCATCTTTCTTTGAGCCCAGTACTCCCTGCTGTCTTGTCCTGGTTTTATAATTCTGTTCTGTGTCCTGATCTGGCTTTGTGCTTCATCTAGTGACAATATAACACCCAAACTGGTGCTTGGTCAAGTAGAAGAGAAAAGAGAATTTGTTTGTTCTGGACACACAAGATGTAGGTCTCTAATGAAATCCCCCTGACCAAAGTCCATGTTCTACCCAACAGGAGTATCCCTACTTTCTCAGAAGTATTCTTTCAGATCATGTTTTTTTTTTTTTTTTTTTTTTGTGGGTACCCCTACTTTCTCAGAAGTATTCTTTCAGATCATGTTTTTTTGTTTGTTGTTTTTTTTTTTTTTTTTTTTTTGTGGGTACCAGGGTTTGACCTCAGGACCTCGCACGCCAGCAGGCACCCATACCACTGAGCGATATCACTGGCCCTTTCTTCGTATGTGGGTTCCGGGGGTCGAACTCAGGACCTCGCACTTGCCAGGCAGGCGCATATGCCACTGAGCTATCTCACTGGCCCCCCAGATCATGTTTTAACTTTTGATTTTTTATGGTTTTATTCTTCAAATATCTATTCATGTTTGCTTTCTATATTTCAAGAATTTCATAATAGTTTTCATTTTTAATGACTTGTATAGTTTTCCACAGTCACAGATTTCACTAAATAAATTAATCTTCTACATATTTTCTTTGGCTTTTAGAGGAAATGGTGAGTAGGCATACATCTTTGGTCTTTCATTTTGATACAGTCGCCCTACTGTGACAGTTTTTCATCCTACCAATGAAAGGAGGCTTCCAACTCATCAATTCAGGTCCTTAAACTGCAGAATGAGAAAGTGATCAAGTTAACTCCACCTGGTCTAATTCCATTCTTGCCCGGCATATTTTGGATATATGTCCCCCAAGGTTCATGTCTGGGGGCTTTGATCCCAGTGCAGCAGTGTTCACAGATGGGACTTTGGAGGAGCGACTGGATCAGTAGGGCTCTGACGTCATCAACGGATTGATCCATCAGTGACGTCATAGTTGCGTGGGCCATTAGGAGGTAGGGCCCCCCTGGAGAGTCTAGGTCACTGGGGCGTAACTTGGGAGTGTGTATCCCGGGTCCCTTGCTCTCTGAATCTTTCCCTGGCCACCTCCCAGCTGAAGTGAGGTGAGCAGCCTCCTCTCCCACACCCTCTGCCATGATGCTGGGTCTAACAGCTCTAAAACCACTCATAACAATAAATCATCCCTCCTTTAGAGCACTCTTCTCGGTTATCTTGGCACAGCAGCAAAATACAGCAGCTTCCTATATATGTCTGCATAGAAGGGAAGAATGAGTAGATGATGTACTTTGGACGTTCTGGTCTCTGTGGCAGTGATTTTTTAGGGTAAATTGTAAAGTAAGCATCCTGATTTGAAACTCCAGTCTCCAGATTTTGTTTCATGTATCTTCAACCTTATAGATGGAACATTCTGTGACTTCTACACAGATTTAATTTTCTAATAATTCAAGGTTGAAAGTCAAGCTTTCAATGGGTAGTGAGTAAATAGTTGAACTATGGCAGCAAATTACCTGAGTATGAACTTCAATTCCATCACTTAGTAACTATATTGGGCCGGTGAGATGGCTCAGCGGCATAAGTGCCTGCCTGGCAAGCGCGAGGTCCTGAGGTCGACCCCCGGTACCCACAAAACAAAACAAAACAAAACTATATGATCTTGTTACCTCAGCTCCCTTATCTGAGAAGGCAGTTTGGCATACTTTATAAGATAGCACTTTATAGATGCTGATGAAACCTATCAGAAAGAAAATTAACATAAGGATCCATTTCCCAAAGTAAACCCACAGGAAATTTTTCCTTCAAAGGAGAGAGGTACTACTGTGTAAAATAAAATGAAATAGACTGATTAGTTCATGGCTTCTCAGATCCCTTAACATCTATGTGTAACATGAATGAATCTTTAATAATGGGCGATCATATCTGGGATAAAATTATGTGACTATTGAATCTCAGAATTAATTTTGTCAGATAAGATTTTGGGGAAAAATGCAATACATCAACATAAATATCATGCAGGTGGTCTTCTGGAAAACCATAAGCCTGTTGTGTTCCTAGAGAATATACCAAGACCCTGTCATGCACAGGGTAATGAAAGAAATTCAGTATCCATGGCTTTCTAAATACTTACTAAATACTAAGAAATTCTGCATTATGAAGGTGCTCCATACTTTTAACTGATCTTACTTTTTCTTATCTTTGTAGCTTACTTTTAAAGATTCTGGTTTTGCAGGCTTTGTGAACAGAATAACAAATCCAGAAATATAAAAAAAAGAAGGGTAGTAAAAATACGAGGACTATTTTGTTAGGTTTCCTCAGCTAATGTTTGTTTCCATTGCAGCTAATATTTTGTTTATTGGTACATAGATATTTCTTGGATACAGGATGCTTTAACCACAGGATGTTTTTCTGTTACCATGGAGGGACTATTTTTGAGCAGCTAAACATTTGGGAATTTGAAAGGATACCATTAGGTTTCCTCTTTTTTGTTTGTGGTTGGGACAGAATATAACCCCCATAAAAACTGTGTGAAGAATTATTTATAGTCTTCTGAGAGGAAAATAAAACTCCAGGCAAAATGTAACAGAAAATATGGTTTTCCACCAACTACAAACTTTTCTCTGTGGTGGAAAATTTGTCCTCTTCTATTATCAAATACTTTTCTCAGGAAGACACAGGATCGGACCCAGCTCACATGTCTGTTATCAAATTGTATCTGAAGTGGTCAAAACGAGCAGCTTGGAATACATTTGGTAATGCAACTAATTAACAGCATTTTGGGGTCACAATATCCTGAGAAACTTGTGCATCAAGAGGAGCAAATGTTATTATTGAGAAAATTAAGGAAAAAAATTACTAGAGCTTAGTTACTGAAATTTGCACTACACCCATATATTCAGGTCTTCTCCCCAGAAAGGTAAGCCATCTCCGAGAGGTCTTGTAGGGGAAGCTGGGGGACAGGCAGGGAAAGTTAAAGGGCCTCAGTGAGGTTTCCGGCAAATAAGGAGTTAACCCACCGCCTGAGAGAATAGCCAAGAAGAACAAACAGAAAGAGCTCCTGAGGCCTGGCTCCCCCTGGCCTGGCTCACCTCAAGTGCCCAGGCCTCAATTCCCTCCTCCCCCCACCTCCAATTAAGCACAAAAAGAAACAAAGTGGGGAGGGGGCTGTATTATAAAAACTCACTGAGTATATAAAATATGCACTAACAGCTAGACATATGTACTCACACATATGTACATATGTTTTATTACTTTCACCATATTAATACACTAAAATGCACACATATTGTTTTTACTGACTCCACCTTGAATGTCACTGTGCTGTAAATCTCACAAGACAGGCACCTGGACAGCACGAAGAAGCCAAAGAAGTGCTTATCCAAGAACGTACATGCAGGCACTGAAAGGGGCAACGCCCAAATCAGGGGTCGCACAGCCCAAAATTATACCAACTCTCAAGGGGGACAGGCCCTTTCTTGTCACAATAAAAGAGGCTAAGAACAAAGACCCCTGAGTGCCCATTCTGGAGTCCCTAACTTACTCTGACAAGGCAAAGCAAACAGCAGCAGCTGCAACGAAGGTCCTCTTTATCTTATCAGTAATTGTAGAATTACTGACATAATTAATCACTTACATTTTCATATTGTTTTATAATTTACAAGGGTGCAAAAATAGCAGCTATATGATTTGTAACCAAGACAATGCACTAAAAACTCTCATAAATGTCATAGAACTAAGGGGTCCTGACTCATCTTTTATAAGCTAGCTTGATGACATTGGGGGTCTGGCCTTTCTTTGTTTGTCACAGTGTATGAAGATGCACTGCATAAATACCTGCAGATTATACGAACTAGAAATGGATGGCAAAGGATGAAGCCGTCTGCTATTTGGAATATAGTTTCTTAAGAATAGTTTTGAATGCAAGAATGAGAGAGATGCTTCCATTTAGTTTCCTAAGCACCTTTAAGCAGAGAGTAACACCAAATTACAGAAAGGAGATTGGTCATATAAAATGGTGTGTGTGCGAGGGATATCAGGACAGTGAAGAGAGATGAAGTTAGAGAAGAGAAGGGGCAGTTCATTATGAAGATACGTACCCTAGCTGATGACATTTTGAGTGTTAACCAACCATTATTCTGATATCTGAAAGAACCAGAGTCTGTCATATCAAAAACACTATTCTTACTCTTTTGGCTTAAGCTATAGCTCATTAAGTACCAGTACTGCAAGGACAAGCAACATAACTGCATTTGAGCCAGCCGTAGGGTCACTTCTGAACATCTAAAAATGAAAAAGTGTAAGTTTTCCATGGAAGTACAGCAAAAATAAGGATCAAGCGTAGTATCAAGCTACACTCCTGCAAATCGTTAAGCTCCGGCTGCTTTGAGAATGTGTCACACAGATGGCTATGCCGGAGAAACCTGTGTGCGGAAGATTGATAAAAATACTCTCTTTTCACGATCCCCACTGTACCAGCTGACTGTCACTGGGCACCTGGTCAGCAGTATGACATGAGATATTAGTTAATCAATTCATATCCTGGCCAGTAGGCTTGATTTGGCACCCCCAAAGCAGTGTGTGTGAAGTCTAAGCTGATACAGGGCCCAGGCGGTGACTCAAAGAGCCAGCTGTGGTGCCTCCTCAGGGGGAAGCTGCCTGTTGGAGAGTAATGGGCCGCTCAGAGTGTGTGAGGGGCAGGGCATGCTATCAGTTTCCCCCGCACCATATGAGCATCCAATGCTGAAAAAGGAGAATGAAAATGCCAAAGAAAAAGTGACATGAGCAGGTGTGCTGCTACACTAGTCAGGAGGATCCTCATGCATGAAGAAAACTGAGCAGGTTTTTTTATGTGTTATTAGTCAGGACTTGGAAGGGGTGGAAATCCAGTGCATGCTGGATACAACTGAACAGGGAATTTATTCACCAAAGAACAGGGAGATTCAAGAATGAAGGCATACCAGGAATACTGGTCTTGGGGGCTGCCTTCAGGGCCCTCTCCCCATTCCCATATTTTTTTTTTCTTTCTGGGCTGGCTTTATTCGTTTCTACGGCATATGTATTTCCTTCAAGTGATTGGGACATGGCATTTGGGAGCCCTAAACAGAAACAAAGCTCCTCTTTCCAAATGTAAAGGATTAATGTCAAGAAAACTTCTGATTCTCTAGAGATCCACATGTCCCGTCTGACACTGCCGAGAATGCTGGATTCTTTGGTCCAAGTGGGCACAAAAAGCCTTGGACACTGTCATTATAGATGCCATTAGAATCACATGGAGAGCAAGCCGGGGAGTTCCCCCAGGGAAAGTGAGAGGCAGGTCTGGAAGTGGGATGGAAAACAGGGAAGATATTCCCAAAGGAAAGGCATAGCTTCATGAAGGAGGAGGACGGAACAATGTGCTGGGCATAAAGAGAAATCACAGCTCAAGGGACAATGCTCTCATACTGAGACAAACACACGTGTGGGAGACACGCGCTCCCTGAAGCCACTGTGTTTTATTTTATTTTATTTATTTTATTTATTTTTTTTTTTGTGGGTACCGGGGGGACGACCTCAGGACCTCACGCGCCAACAGGCACCCGTGCCGCTGAGCGATATCACCGGCCCCTTTTTCGTATGTGGGTTCTGGGAGTCGAACTCGGGCCTTCGCGCTTGCAAGGCAGGCGCTTAAGCCGCTGAGCCGTCTCACCGGCCCAGCCACTGTGTTTTAAATCAAAGTAGTTCCCCAATTAAAACCAGCAGGATGTTTTTGATTAAAAATAACAAATACCTAAAGAAAACCAGCTAGAGAATAAAGTCATTTATGTAACAAGCAATCCGAAAGACTTGGTGTCTTCTGGCGAGGCTCAGTCTGAAAGCTCAGTGTTTCTGAGGCCTTGGTTGGCTTTGTTCTTCAGCTCTTTCTCAGCGTTGGGCCCATTAAGAGCCTGGCTCCCCTTTGTGATCCAGCGATGGCTGCCCACGCTGCCGGGGTTTCATGCTTTCTTTCTCATGAATGCACAGATATAAATCGCTTTTCTAGCTTCTAAATAAGAGATCTGGGGTTAAATTTGATTGACTCAATTAGATTTCTTTTTCTCCCACATACCATCAAGCTGCTGGACTCAGAGGAATGGGATTATCCCAAGCATTTTAAACTTGAGCCCCTTGCACCAACCTTGAAGCAATGGACTATGTGAAGAAAGAACAAATATCCAAGCAAATACTTGAGTGCTAATCAGGAAAAGCAGGAATGGGTGGCGCGGAGGCAAACGCACTAAAAGTCCACAACAGAATTTATTCTGAACATAATTACATTGATAACTCAAGGACATTTCAGCACTTTACAATACTTCAGAGTCACCATGATGATGATTCGTTATTCTAAAGTGTCGCGGTACATGTGAGAGCTGAAAAAAAATCTTGCAAACCATATTTTCTAAGCCTCTTATCTTAGAAAATACGAAAGAGGCTCAGAAAGGTGAAATGACTTCTCCAAAGCTACAATTAATGTGAGTTATAATTTTAGTCAAATTTTCCTTGCCTTTCTTTTCCCTCAAAACAAAGTAGCCAGCACCACCAAATCATTATTACATGAGTTTTGTGGTACTATAAAATACTTTCATCACCAGATGAAGGATTATAAATTATGAAGTACCATTTTTCTCTATTTTATGTTTTTTGAGGAGCTTTAAGAAACCACAGTTCTGTCTGATGCTTTCTCCAGCTTTGCTAGATCATTTTTTTCATCAACCTTTTATGCTCTGGGTGAAAGATGGTCCTAGGAACAAGTCTACCGTGGCTTTTAAGTAAAAATGATTAGTTATGTGTAGAATAACACTATAGTAGGATTGTTTTGTTGCATTTCTTTTGTATGCTCCAGAAAGTCACACGAATTATAATTTCTACATTATACTACTTATTTCCCATGAAAGGAGTACAATAATAGTTTCAAAGAAACTTCAGAGTTTTACAAATTTATACATAGTGGAAAATACCAGCTGTAAATGTAAAAATGAAAGGGAAATGTTTGCAGGATTATAAATTTTCCATTAAAGATTTCATAAAAAGAAACTAAAACTCAGAACAAGTTTTTATATTGTGATCTCTGATGCCACTGCATACTTTCAATCCTACTTTGGATTCTGTTCCCAAAGACTCATAAACGAGTCTGGAGGAGAAAGTATCTTATTTCAGATAGCCAAAGGAGAAGCACTTCTATTGATGCCATACTCTAATTCTAATTATCAGAAATGTTTTTTCATAGAAAGCATGCTTGTTAAGCTATGCATTCTTCTAAATAACTCTGAAATTATAGAGGCAAAAATCCTTAACAAAATGTTAGTAAATCCAATTCATTGATGTGTAAACAATAGTAAGCTTTATACTAAATAGGATTTGTCCCACAAATACAAGGTTAAACATATGTAAATCGGTCCATACAATTAGTTACATTAGAAGACTGAGAAAGAAAATTCTCTAGATGTTTTTGATGAATAATTATTTCTCTAGACACTTTTGATGAATACCCATTTGTTTTTAAAACTCATCATAGATTACAAATAGAAATAAGTTTTTCAAGCCATCCAGGGAATCCTACAAATCTGGGTCAGATCTAGTGAACTACTGAACACTTTCTCCCTAAAATCAGTAACACAGAGAGATGTCTACTTTCATCACTGTTATTGTGTTTTTGTCTGTTTCTTTTTTGTACTGGAGATTGAACCTGGGACCTTCACTCTGAGCTACATCCTCAACCATTTTTTTTAATGTTTTGCGATAAAGTCTTGGTAAGTCACCAAGTTCCCCAGCTCGGGCCCGAACTCATGACCCTCCTGCCTCGGTCTCCAAGAGTGCTGGGACTCCAGGCATGTAATAAGCCCAGCTCATTATCTCTATTCAACATGAACCTGTAATAACGCATACAGCAGTGAGATAAGAAATGGCAGTGAGAAATAATGCGGACAAAAAAAGTACTAAACCTGTATTCATCTTTGTCATGCAGATAACATGATAATTTTATTTAGAAAATCCTAAAGAATCTACCAGAAAAGTTCTACCACTGAGTAAATTCAGCAATGTCAAAATACACAAAGTCAACATTGAAATATCAACTATATTTACATATACTAACAATGAAAATTTGAAGATGAAATAAAAATAGCATTTATAAGCACATTTAAAACATTACTTATGTCTATATTTAACAAAAGATATGTAAGACATCTGCATTGAAAACTGTAAGACATTTCTGATTTCAATCAAAGAGTATTTAAATTAATGAGATAAATGCTGTAATTATGGGTTAAAGATTTAATATTAAGATATCAGTTATCCACAAATTGATCCATATATTCAGTTCAACCTCATTCTCAATTAAACTATTATCAGAGTTCATTTTAGAAATGTAAAAGCTGATTTTAAAATTACTTTTAAAGGACAAAGGAACTCGAATAGCCTAAATTATATAGAAGAAGAACAAAATAAAAGGAATTATCCTACCTGACTCCAGACTGCTAAAAACATACAGCAATCAGATTAGACAAAAAAAATAGCTAAATAAGCCAGTGGAGGAAAACAAAGAGTAAAGACATTATAGAATTAGTGAGCATGGTGGCGCATTGCTGTGATACGAGGCTGGAGGATTGGAAGTTTGTGCAAGTCAGAAAGACCCAATCGCAAATACCTACATATGTACATACATAAATACATACACACATGAAATAAAATAAAAATTAAAAAGGGCTGGAGATGTACCTCAGTGCAAAGACCCTGAGTTCAATCCCCAGTACAAAAAGAATTGCAGACTTACAAACATATGATCAAATTATTTTCAACAATTGTGTCAAGGAAATCTAATGTAGCAGATGAATAACTTATAAATAAATTACACTGAAACAATTAGATATTCATATTTTTTTAAAACCTTGTATAATCATACTATTCATTTTAGGTATAAAAGTCAAAAACTTGAAATTCTCCAGATTTTCATTAAAAGGAAAAATAGATTAAGAAATATATTTTATACAACAGAATGTTACACATCAATAAAAATAAACATACTTGCAAAACATAGATGAATTTCAAAATCATTCTGCTGACATTGGAGAAAGGGTAGATTTCAAGAATGACGCTGGCAAAACTGGATGTATATGTGCAGAAGAATAAAACTAAAGCTCACCCTGATCATACAAAAATCAACTCAAAATGGATGAGAGATCTAAAGTTAAGATTAGAAACTATGAAGCTACTACAAGAAAATATAGCTGAAACACTTCAAGGTATCGGTGTAGGAAAAATATTTTTGGATATGTATTAGTCATTTTCAAATCACCAGGACAAAACACCCAAAACCCACAACTTAAAGGAGGGGAGAGATTTTCGTTTTTTTCCTTTGGCTTATCGCCGGCTGGCTCCAAGGCAAAAATGGCATTGTAGGGCTGGGGATACAGCTCAGAGGCACAAGCACCTGCCTGGCAAGTGCAAGGTCCTGAGTTTGATTCCTGGTACCAAAAAAAAAAAAAAAAAAAAAAAAGGCACTGTAGAAGGGCATTATGGAGGAAAGCTGCTCAAACCATGGCAACCAGGAAGCAAAGAGAGAAGCAAGGAGTGGGGACAAAAATATACCCTTCCAAGCCGCACACCCAGTGACCCACCTCTTCAAACCACATCCCACCTCCTAACAGCACATTCAGCTATGAGCTCATCAGTGGACTAACCAGGAGACAACCTCCTTCCAAAACTCCTACCTCTGAACATGTGAGTTTTGGGGTTCACTTTAGATCTAAACTGTAACGTTCTGCTCCCAGCCTCGAATCACATCCACCCGATTATACAGAAGGTATTTAGTGCATGTCCGAGTCACCGAAGTCTTAACAGTTCCAGCATTGCTGAAAACTCCAAATCCAAAGTCTACTCTGGGACTCAAGGCAAACGCTTTTCTGTGAGTCTCTTTAAAACTCGAAAATAAATTTAAATACTTTCAGCATACAGTGACACAGGTTATACATTCCATTTCAAGAGAGGAAGAGGGGAATAGAAAGGGAGTGCACCAAAGCAAGTCCAGCAACCAGGGAAAGTTGTGATGAAGCATGAACTCCAAGGCTCCAGCAGCCCCACCCATACGGTCTCGCTGGTTGCCGTACTTGGGCTGGCTCTGCTCACTGCCTGTAGCTTTCTTCAGTAGATGTTCCACATTCTTGGCATCTCCTATTTCTGGGGCTTCTGCTGCATTTTCCTCTCTACACTCACAGCTTTACACATTGCCATCTAAGGGGTACACTGTCTGGCCTCCCATGTCTTCCTTTGAAATCTGCGTGAAAGCCTTCATGACCCCACAACTTCTGCATTCCACATGCACACACAACCAACACCATGTGGATGACACCAAATTCTGGTGCCAGCTTGAACAGTAGCAAGAGCTCCCTTTGACCATGCATACGGCAGCCTCTGAGGGCCTGGATGGCTGAATTTTGGATATGTACTTCCCTAGGCAGCCTGGAATTAGCAGAGCACCTCAAAGTCTCTTTTCAAAGCAAAGTGTTTAAAAGGATTTTACCTTTTTCCACTCTGAACCTGTGAGATGGGGTCTTGACAATATCTGAAATGACCTCAAGCCATCTTTCCTATTGTCCCAATGAAAAGTATTTGGCTTCTTTTTAATGCTGTTAATCTTTTCCACAATCACTCTCCTTGCTTTACAGGCACCTAACTTTAGTTACTTCTTTCTGGCCAAGCTGCATGATTTTCACATCTTTGGCTCTGTTTTTTGCTGCTTATTCTTAGCATAGTTCTATGGAAAAGCCGTCAGCAGTACCCATGCCAGAGCTTGATTTTGGGTTGCCTTGAAATTTCCTCTGTCAGATTAATTATTCCACCACCTTTAAATTCAACCTCACAGAAAGTCTTAGGATATGGAAAAAAACATAGACAAAGTATTTTCAGAATGAAACATTCATGACCTCTAGTCCAGATTCCAATACAGTTTAACTTCCCATCTGAAACTGCGTGAGCCTGGCTTTACTTTCTGAATTCCTTTCAGCGTTCCAAGAATCACTCATCAGGTTCTGCTTATAGCCATCCTGCATTTTCCAGCCCGATTCTCTAAACCTTTTCAAACTCTTTCAACAAACCAGTTCCAAAGGCTTCTGAACAACAGAGTCAACAGAAACCACCCCACTCTTGGCACAAATTTTCTGTATTAATCACTTTTCTGTCACTGGGACAAAGTACATGACACCTGTAAATTAAAAAAGAAGAGGTTTATTTTGGTTCAGTTTCGGAGGCTTTAGTCCATGAATGATCAGTTGGCTCCAAGGCAGAAACGGG
Organism: Erethizon dorsatum; assembly: GCA_028451465.1. Classification (NCBI taxonomy): domain Eukaryota; kingdom Metazoa; phylum Chordata; class Mammalia; order Rodentia; family Erethizontidae; genus Erethizon; species Erethizon dorsatum. Next base: position 55,604,773 of record CM051830.1, on the reverse strand, counting down.
ATAGTAAAGAGAATTGTGGAAGAAAGCTGGTCACGTGGCAGCCAGGAAGCAAAGAGAGAAGCAAGAAACCAGGGGCAAACCCTTCCACGTCATGACCCCAGTAACACAACTCCTCCGATTAGGGCCTATTTTCTGATATTCTGCTATGAACTCATTAATGGACTAATCCACTGATGACATTGCACCTCCATGAGCCAATCACCTTTCAAAATCCTCAATTCTGAACACATGAAACTTTTGAGGGACATTTTAGTTCTAAATCATAACAGGACAGGACCCCCCCCAGAAAGCATAGGCAACAAAACCAAAAATGGGCAAATGGAATTACACCAAACTTAGAAGCTTCTTTACTGCAAAAGAAGCAATCCACAGAGTGAAGAGATGACCTATAGAATGAGTGAAAATATTTGCAATCTATCCATTGGACAAAGAATTAATATCCAGAATACAAAAACATTCCCATAACACCAAAAATATCATGAAATAATCCAATTTAAAAATAGGATAAAGACCTGAATTTTCACTTCTCAAAAAAAGATATACAAATGGCCAAGGAATATAGAAAAAAATGGTCAATATCAACAATCATCTGGAATATATAAATCAAAACCAGAGTAAAATATCGCCTTGTCGTGGAGAAGCTGGAACCCAGCCCCATAAGGAACCATTGACACTCCTTGGTTCTTTGTGTCTTAGATGAACGAATTCAGAAAAGACACATAGGCAGCCATTCAGAGTATAAGCAAAGCTGCTATGACGTAATAGATTTTCAGAATGGCAGAGAGACGGAATAAACCTTCAATCACGAAGGTGGGCAAATGCCAAAATGGGAGTCTTGCTGAATTAAGACTTGGACTACATTTATGATTAAATGGACCTGCAAAGAATATCATTTTCTTCCAGATGGAGCTATTTTCACCATCTGCAGAGGGGGAAGGCACCTGCTTACTCCCTAAGTAGCTGTTTCTAGACCTTGAGGTTTTTCTAACCCTTCACATGGTCTCAACTTCGTATCGGTCCAGCACGCTCAGAGGAGGTTGCATTCTCTTGGGTCAGAGTTTGAAACCATAAGTTGTCTGGATTTTATCTCTAGTTAATGATTAGAAAAATGAAGGACAAGAGGGGAAAATTATATCGTCTTTTTATGTAATCCCCGTCACTTCTTTCCAAGTCTTCTAATGTCTAACTTCTTGCCTAACAATCTCACCTCAGTTAGAGTGACTGTTATCAAAAAAGTTTTTAAAAAATGATGACAATTTCTTCCCATTTCACAATATCTATTGTACATTTTGGATCTTATTTACTCTTTCAGCTTCTCACACTAGGGAGACAATATGATGTTTACACATGTGAGTCTGGTTTATTTCACTTATGAATATGGTCTCAAGTGGCATCCATTTATGTATAAAAGTCTTTAGTTTATCTTTCTTTATGGCTGAGTAGTACTCCATTGTGTAAAAAGACCACATTGAAGTAACTAATTTAAAGACAACAATATGCAATGTATTAACCATTGTTATTGTCTTGTTTTGAAATTTTGTTTTTATTTTTTTCTCTTTCAAATTAAAAAAAAAATGACAAGATTGCAAAGAAAGGGAAATGTTTACACACTGCTGCTAGGAAGGTAGAACAATATAGCCATAATGGAAAATGCTATGGGATTCCTTTAAAAAGTAAAATGAGGAATACCTTATGACCTAAGGAGCCCACCATGGGGTATGTATCCAAATGGAGTTATGACATTACATCAAAGAAATATCCACATTCTCATATTTATTGCAGTACTATTTACAACACAGGATCAACTGTCCACCTGTGAATAAATGCATAAAAAAGTAAGATATATATTGTATATATAGTAAAACTGTGGTTTGTGGGCATAATTGAAGCTGGAAACCTGCTTGTAATCCAAAGCCCTCATACATCAAAGGGAATTTCCCCATCAGAAATAGTGGAAACAGATAATTCATCCCACAAATATTCATATAACAATGCTCACAATACTGCAATATAATACAAAATAATAAAGAAAATACAAAATATGAAGAAAAATAAACACAATACTTACCTTTGGAAACCTTCTTGGCTGGTGTGAGGGAGACAAGAGAGAGGAGGGTCATCGTGTAGGACGACTTTCACTGTCACTAATGGAATCGCTGCTGTCTATCGGCTCAATGGAATCCTTTTCTTTTTTTCAACTTTAAAAAGTAACCTGTCCAATGACACTTGCTTTTGCCTCCTCTTAAGGATTTCATGGAAATGTGACATTTCGTTGTCGCTAAACAGATACATCATTTGCACTGCTACAACCACATTCAGATGGTGATTTCTAAAGTTTGCACTGTCTTCCACATTTTACACATCTCCCTAATCTCATTTGAAGTGAGGGATTCCTCTACCATTTTCTCCTCTTCCTCTGCAGACAAAGCCTCTTGCTATTGGAAGAGGATCACCTACAATCCTGCAGTGGGGAAGAAAGAGAGAGGAGAATCATTAGCTCAGTTGTGATCATGCGATGTTCAACATCACGTACTACTCATATTGCAAAACATCACTTGCTTATCAAGTTAAAATTTATTAGAAATGTTTGCTCATCTTGCAGAATAATAGCAGAACATTACTCATAATCTAAGGTTTTACTATATATATATAGAGAGAGAGAGAGAGAGAGAGATTATCTATACATAAAACAATAAAATCTTGCCATTTGTCATAGTGTGGGTAAAATTGGAGGTTTTTATGTTAAATGAAACAAGCAGAAAAATACAATGTGTTGTCCCTCATTTGTATAAAGTAAAAAGTCAATCTCATAGAAGACTGGATTGGAATATTAGTCACCAGGTACTAGGAAGGGCATCAAAACACAGAGAGAAGGAATTAATTCTGGTTTCCATAGCACAGTAGGCTAATTATGCTATTGATTTATACCCATGATATATTTCAAAAAATCGAAAAAAGAGTACCAAATTTACCAATACGTGGAATTAGTTGATGTTTGAAGATAGGGAAGTGCTTTTAACCTTGATCATTACACATTGTATCCATGTGTCAAGTTTTCCTACTGTGTCCTACAAATATGCACAAATATTATGTTTCAAAAAAAAAAGAAAAATTGTGATGCTGAATAAAGAAGCTAGACACACAAATACATATCATTTGGCCCAATGAAATATTAGAATACATAAGAATAACCAATGATGAGTTACTTGCAATCCAAGGTTTTATTGTATCCATTTATGTTTATTTGAGCTGTCATAAAAATAGAATGATGATTTTAGATTTTTAAAAATTAATTGTGTTTCTGTTGATTATTCCTTATAATTCCATGATCACTTTATGTATATTTTGTTATATTTTATTTCATACATTACATTTCATAGGTTTTATATTTTCTCCTGAATGCTTTTAACTTTCAAATTTGGCATGAATTTTGCCTTTATGTTGTATTATACATTTAGCCCTACATGTTATTTAGTTAGAGTTATTATTGGGTTGTTTTAGTTACTGAGATCAGAAACACAGAACAAGGTGCATCAAACGAGAAGTTTCTTAGGTGATACTGAGGGCCTGGTCGATGGACAGAGCCACCAAACCATACAAAGGAAACAAAGGCGGACATTACATTTTGAGGGTGCGAAGCACAGTGCAGCAGGTATGGAGAAAGGACAGCGTCACAGGGTTTGGGAAATATGTCCAACAGCCCGGCTGGAGCAGAGTTGGTGCTGGAGGTGGCAGAAACTGGGGAATGGGAGGTCAGTTTTTGAGTCTCAGGCTGACGATTGTGTTTCTGGCTTTGTCAGCATTTAAATGAAAAAAATCGCTGTGGCTCTCCGATATCACTATTATTTAACCACACATGTTTACTAATAGTCTTCACCTGGTGGTATTAACAATTCACGTAAGAAGGCACCAACATTTCCAAATATGAAGTCCAAATTGTCTCTCTTTCATAACCAGAGAGGAGTTGAGTTGAGGTCACAGTTCCACGAGCAGAACTGGGCTGTGACTTAATTGAGAGTCGCTTAATTGAGAGAAGAGGAAGCTCCAAGGGTACTGGAGTGAGGGACAGAGGATTCTACCAGTGGTTAAATCACTTTCTTCACTACTCCTCCTCCGGAGCTTGTGCTCGTACTTTTTCTCACGGAGCTCAGCCCTCGTCCTCATCCTGCGTTTAAACTTACGTCTGGCAGCTCACCCGCTCTTGCCTTGCTTCAGGGCTTACTCAAACTAATATTTTGTGGCAAGCTGTCACATTGGGAGCTTATTTAAATAAGGATAAAACTATCAGCAACCTTCCTCCTAGGCAGAGGGAGGAAATTACTGGAAACATGTAAATCCCATGGAAGGTACAATGCGTTGGAGGCAAATGGAAAGTGCCAGTTAAATGCGGAAAAGGGCAACGAAGAAAGGAAAAGGGAGTCTTCATCTCACTGCCCTCGGTAAGTAAGATCCCCTTTATGTAATTGGCAAGGACAATTTCATTGTCCAAGCATCTGCCCATAATCATTTTACTACTGAAAAATCGTAACAAGATAATTTTATCATCTTAAAAGCATCTTATCACTACAACGACACAGACACAACGCAGCAGCCACACTTCTTATTTGAGGAACCCAATTTGGGTTTTATAAGGGAAATTTTTACTGGCAGATAAAAGTGCTTTTAGATGAACTGTAGAATGCAAAGGCAATGATATCTGGAACCCTTTATCTGACCAAAAGCTTTACTGCTGCCAAAAAACAAGCAACTGACCTAATAAACCAAAGACCTCCCAAACTCATTCTGTAAAAGTCAAGGATTTTATAGCCACGCCGGCTTTCCAATTCCAAATGAAATCATGATGCGTAATTGTCACTAAAATCTCCTACACATACTTTGGATACTACGCTGTTTTTCAGAATGACCACTCTGAATTCTTAAGTGAAAATAAGCAAGGAATCCCGCACACATTTGACAAACTCGTGATGCAGTGTGCCGTTTGTGATAAACGATTCCCCCATCACCTCAATCCCCGTCCACCTCTCCACCCACACCATCTCCTTCCCTTCCCATGGCTTTCACTGCAGAAACTTCAGCCTTCAGGCTTTTTCCCCGGGAATACAGGGTCTCCCACATTCTTGACTTGAGGCTATGATTCAAAGGCCAAGAATACGTATTTGTTCAGTCAAATAATCAGACTGAAGCTTTATTGATGAGGATAGGCTTTTCTCATAAATAGTTCTGAAATGTCCACCTGACATTTGATGGTATTAAATTTAATAATGTCAAGTTTCACGTTTGTGAAATCATCACTCAATTAAAAATTTGGAGTTATATATTCTCATTCCTTGAGTAAGATTTTTAAAACTCCCATTCTGACATGTTGGGGGTTATAAAAACAAAAAGGTATTTTCACCGCCCCAGAACAGTTACTCTAAAATATTGGTAATAGGTACTTTACCCCAGAATAACACTTCTATGCTCTGTCCTTAATGTAAATTAAGGACACAGAAATTACTTTAAATCCTTAATGTAATTAAGGTAAACCATAAAAAGCACTTCAATTACTATCATAATTCAGACTTTTGTATTGTTAATCTGCATGGTATACTATGATATGGAAAATAAACCTTTAAATATATGATTCCTGAAAATGCTCATTATCATATACAATGTTTCAAAGTCTTCTAAACAATTTGTTCTCTTTTCTTTCTCAAGAGCAAAAAGATCAGGAACAGATCAGGAAAGGGGTGCATTTTGCAGTGATAGAAAAGTGACTGTACAATAGCATTGCTGACATCTCTGACCTTCTCTACGCCTTACCCTCATGGTCACAAAATTGATGCTGTGACTCCATGGTTATTTCTCCAGTTAAGGCTGGCAACTAAAATATTTATTTTGTGCAACCTTTATAAGCATAGGCAAGAAAGGAAGAAGGTGTTTGGGGTGGTAGTTAGAGTTGTGCGCACCAACCCAGTGTTTGCCTTAATCATAAACCAAGTAACTATTTTAAACAAAGACTAATTATAATTAATGGGAAAAAAACCCACACATTTATGAAAGTAGTGCAACTATAGCCATCTAGAAATAAACCCAAGAAAAAATTCAAAAGCTAAATATAATTTAAAATACTACCAAAGACATAATGGAACACTATCAAAGGCAAAGGTGTGATATATTTGTGCAGAATGACTCAATATCTTACAGACACAACGTCTTTTAAAGATAATCTATGACTCTTATATCATTCTAGAAGACTTTTTGTAATAGACACACTGTTGTGAATTCTACAGAGACAAAAGGCCAAGTAAGATTCAATGAAGAGCAAAATAAAAGATAGATAAACAGGAAGTGAGGAGTTAAAATTATTCCCCAAATTATCTATTCTATTGCTTCAAAAATATTTTAAGATATATGCTAATTTGCTTCATTTATACTAGTAGTTTCTTTTTGTTAATTAAAAAAAAATTCTTGTTCTTTTACTGTGTGTTTCCTCTTTGTAAGACAGAGTCCTTTTTTCTCTATGACTTGTATTCTGAGTAACATTTTGGCCATTCTTTTAAAATCATGATACATACTATATTAACAATCTACTTTGTTATAAAATTTTATTTCTTCATAAAAGAAGAGTGTTTTTTATATTTTCTTTATTAATACTACTTGTGTTATAGTAGAACAAAAAATAAAGAAGATTCAATGAAGAAACTCTGAAAAATCAAGAACAAAATAGGATGAATTCTATCCAATATCACTATGTTGTCAGATTATACAGCGTGGACTCACATACAGATAGTAATGGGGTAACAGGGAGATAAGACATTCAAATACGTACTGGAATTTAGGATGTAACAAATAGCTACACTATTCAATAATTGAGAGAGCGCTACTGGAGTTTCTGTGAAATAGATGATGGTGAAGATTCTGGCTCTACATTTCATATTTTACTCCAAAATAAATTCCAGAAATACGAACAAAAAGATACTAGAAGAAAAAATTAATCTGAGTGTTAGAGTTCTTCCTGAGAGATTCTAGTTATGCTTCAGCAAAACTTCAAAAATAATATTTTAACTATGGCTATGTAAATTTTACTTACATAAAAAGAAAAAGAATGTGCTTAGAAAAAGCTGCCATAATTAGAGATAAAGAAACTAAATGTTTCAAAAAATGTTTGCAACTTATATCACAGTCATGATCTAATTTCTTTAATATATAAAAAAACTGCTATACATTAAGAAGAAAGACATAAACAGATTGGACAAAACACATAAACAGATTGAAGACTAAGAAATAAATATGGATTTTGAGTAAAAGAAACTTATTCATAATGCAGTGATACAAATTACCACTGCAGACCGACACCACTCAGAAAGTCCATCATTCAGTCCGCTGATGGTAGAAACAGGCTCGTATACATATTGTTTTGTTGTAGAAGTGTAACTGGTAAACTCTTACAGATCAAAACCAATTTAACAAATTTTAAAGTTGAAATTCTAATTCTGGGAATTTAGTTTCTAAACATTAACATAAAAGTTCAGGATATATTTTAATAAAAAATAAACAGAATGCAAAGAACTTTATCTTAGTGGCTTAACTACTACCTAAATGGACAGAAATATAGTGAGGACATTTTTGTCCCAGGGCCAGTTCAGGAAAAGTATGTGAAAGAAGTGTTCATGTAAATTATACAGTCAGAATAATTTTTTCCCTAAGTATATGAAGTTATTACTAACTTCTAAAGTCTTTTTTCTCTTTAATTTAAACTCCGTCTTTTTACTTGTGTTGTTGTACCAGTAGAAGCTGGCCGTATTCTAGCTTCCACGTTATTGTACAAATCTCTTGAAAGGCCCTCCCTATTTTCACCCACCTACAGAATTTTATCTACCTTCAAGGATCAACTTAAAACATTCCCAATCCCCCTTTACTGGGAAGGAGGCATTACCTTACCTGCACTTTAAAACCATGGGGTCATTGTTAAGGGTGATACTAGAGCTACCATCTAGCTTTGATTTTCTCCCCAAAGGGTGGTATCATAGGTATCTTAATAGTTATAAATATTGATAATCTTTATAATGTTTAATAGAACATGACAAATGAATCAAATTATTTTTCTTGCTATAAAATGTATGTAGTCATCAGTAAAATGTAGCTTGCAACACTCATAGTAGAATGAGTTTTTAAAATAATCATGACACATTTTTTAGGAATTGAGAGATGGGCAGTGCCAGGTTTAGGAGCATAGACATCGTTCAACAGGCAATGGGGAGCCATTGTCTTCAACTGAACCAAAATACACAGAAATCTAAATTTAAATAAATGTATGGAGGTACTGATATCAAATGTCCAGACTTTCCTTATCCTTTGAAGACCAAATTACAAAGCTGGGTGCCTAAAATTTATTAGAAGCAATGTTGAACATCCATGGAACATGGGTAAAACATCTTTCTTTTGTCTCAGTGGCTAACTTGACAAATTACAATAAAAAAGAATGTGCTATGAAAGTAAGTGGAGCCCACACAGCCAATGTGATTAGCAAAAATAATTATCATAATCCATACAAGGACAGACACCAGAGCCAGACAGCATGCTGCATTTTCTTTTTTTATAATATTGAGATTATTATACAAAATAAAAACATAAATAAAGCATCTATAGTAATTAATTTAATGTGGAAGAGACATGATAAAAACAATTGGTATTTGTGCATGTATAAATGCACTGTATATTTATGTATTCATTCACCTAATAGGCATCTATCACATATCAGGCACCGTGTTCACAAAGGAGATTTTAGCACAGTCCCTGCATTGAAGAGGCTCGTATACTCTATCTGAAAGTCACTTCTGCCATTGTCATCACTATTTGGAAGCCGATCTCCTCCATCGGCATGGAAGCTGACCCAGCCAAGTCTTAGAGAACTGCTGTTCTCTAAGCTGAGACTTCGAGAGTGCACTGAACAGAACTGAAAGGAGAGGGCAGCACCCACTCCCTGGGGACACAGAAGTGCAGAACTTACAAAAGCCTCCTCAGGTGGGGCTATCACAGGTAAGCTATCTTGTTTATGGTGTTCATAAGGAGTTTAAAAAGCTTTACCTGTCCCCCATTTCTGCATTTCACCTACGCCAGCACTATGTTTACCACGAGAATGAAGAGGGTACATTCATCCTGAAGGCTTGGGCACTAGCTTCAAACCTGTTGTAAGCGACCAGGAAAGAAACACGAGACACTGCTCCACAGCTTGCTCAGTGAAGGAGGAAACAGAGCTTTATATCCCTGCCCCGTTCCCTGAGTGATTTAAATAGACTTTTGGGCCAGACATTAGTCCTGTTCATGGAATTAAAGTGTGCACGTACCATGAACACACATTTCACTACTTCTCATAGCACACAACTAACCCAGGGTCACAGATAATCTTTGACTAGCCCTGTCTCTCCATTCCCCATGACTTTCGCCCTAGGCTCCATACTGCACTTTACTATTTTCATGCATAAGTACCTATCAAAAAATTAGATGTACGATTCAAAATTTCACGTGGAGCACAGCAAGCTCCTCAGAGGAGAGGTGTTTAATCAATTCAATAATGAGTAAATATTTCATGACCCACACAGAGTCAGCAGCATTTCTGTCAGTGTGAATAAAATGAACAGCTCAGAGAACAACTGACCCAAAGGGAATCACGACCAGTCACAATATAAATATGTACACTCTGCGTCAGCAGTGATTACATCATTTTCTACCATACCCCTGGTTCCATTTCTTCCCCACTGCTTTATTAAAGCAGCTGCTTTGGAGCAAGAGACAAGTACAGTATATTAGCGTGTGTGCTCTAAACTGTTCCTATGCAATCACAATACAGCAAATCACACAGGGGAAAGAACACCCATCTTCTCTTATTTCTGATGGAAGAAGAAGAGTTTTATTGTTCACCATGTTTCCACTGAACGTCAAGATTGCGATTTATGTGCTTTATGCCTCCAATCCTTGTGTCTTTCCTTCTTTCCTGTTGCCACATAAAATTTTCCAAAAGAGAGGAAAAAAAGGTAAGTTACGCCTGAATTTTTACTAGTAACAAGGAAGTCCCTCCTACCAACAGATTTGAGAGGGGCAGTCTTCATGTGGAAAGCTAAGCATAGCCACGTGTTATGGTTTAAGTACAGCGTGTCCCCTAAAGCCTCCTGTATGAGGGCTTGATCCTGGTGCAGCGAGGTTCAGGGGTGGAGCCTAGAAAGAAAATGAATCACAAACATGCCAGCCTCATCAGCGGCTTAATCCATCGATGAATTCGTAGCCGATGGGCTTATGAGGAGGCAGGGCCCAGTTGGAGGAAGTCACAGGGGGTGTGGCTGTATCCCGTCCCGGCCCTGCCCTCTCTCCCTGGCTCTTATCTTGCTCTCTCTGCTTCCTGCCCGCCATGAGTTGAGCAGCTGTCCTCCACCAGGGCCTTCCACCATGATGTTTCTGCCTTGGAGTTAACCAACCATGGACTGAAAACCCTGAAGTCATGTCAAAATTACCTTTTTCTCCTTTAAATCGTGTATGCAAAGTATTTTATCCCTGAGGGGAAATCTGACTACTACACCGCAGTACAGATGTTTACATGTAGAAAAGTACATACCTGTGGCACAACAGGATTCCTGTAGCAGGGAAAGGTTCTTTAAAAAGTCATTTTACTAAATTGCTGCAAGTTTCTGAAGAAGGAGGATTGGCACAAATCATATGATTAAAATGGTTCCTGGCAGCCACAAGCAGCCAGTCGGGGCCCTGGAAGGGCCTGGAGTGTAATTAGCCCTGAGGTCAGATGCCCTACTATACCAGAGTGGAAAGAGGTGAGGGTGAATCAGGGAGAGGCCCAGAAATTTATCAGCACTGATCACCGAAGTCGATCGTGAAACAGGTACTACAGTGATACAAGGGAATGAAGCAAGTGATATTCAAAATGTCAGAAAGCTGATCAACACCAGAACATTTACAAAACCCCAAAAGGCAAGGCAAATCAGGCAGGAAATCAAATATGAAGACCTTTATAATGGACACAGCTTTGAAATTGTCAAAGGAACCTTTACATCCTTGCGGCAAATGTTGAAACAAATTCTAATGCACTTAATATTATGTTCTCAAGATGTATTTATTTACCTATGAATGCCTCGTTTATTCTTCTTTATGGTAGACTATCACTCCATTGTGTATAAAAACCACACTTTCTTTATACATTTATCTGTTGATGGGCATATAGGCCATTTCCAAGATTTAGCTATTATCAGTTGTGGTGCCCATAAATATAGGTGTCCGAGTATCACCATAGTATGATGACTTTTAACACTTTTAAGACAATACCTAGAAGAGGAAGAGCTGGGTTGAATGGAATTTCAAGTTTTCGTTTTTTGAGAAATCTCCATACTGATTTCCATAGTGGTTGCACTAATTTATATTCCCACCAAAAATCTAGAAGGGTTCCTTGTTCCCAACAGCCTTGCCTGCATTTGTTATTTGGTTTCTTGATGATAGCCATCCTTGCTGGGGTAAGAGGAAATCTCATTGTAGTTTTAATTTCATTTCGCTGAAGCCTGCAGTGTTGAGCACTTTTTCATGGATTTATTGGCAATTTGTATTTATTGTGACAAGTGTCTGTTCATTTTAGTTGTGCATTTTTTGATTGGGTCTTTTATTTTGGGGGGGTATAATTTTTTGAGTTCTTTATATATTCTGGATGTTAGTTCTCTGTCTGAGTAATAGCTGGCAAAAGTTTTTTTCCCATTCTGTAGGTTGTCAGTGCGCTCTGTTGTCTCTTTCTTTTGCTCTGCAGAAGCTTTTTATTTGATATGACCCCATTTGTGATTTCTCTGTGCTTTCACTATTCTTGCAGTTCAGAAAGTCCTGGTCTATGTATATGTCTTCAAGAGGTTTACCTATTTTAGCCTCCAGTAGATAAAATATTTATGTTTTACCATTTATATCTTTGATATATTTGGATTGTAGATTAGTACATGGTGAGATATATAGGTCTAGATTCAATCTTCGGCATGTGTAGAGCCAGTTTTCCCAGCACCATTTATTAAAGAAGCTACTTTCCTCCAGCGTAGTTTTGGCCCCTTTGTCAAAGATCAGATAGCTGAATGTGCCTGCGTTTTGTTCCTGTTTCCTCCATTCTGTTCTATTGAATCACACGTCTGTTTTCATGCTGTTTTTATCACTGTAGCTCTGTAATAGAACTGGAAATCTAGGATTGTAATGCTTCCCATTTTGCTTTTGTTTACCCAGGACAATTTTTGCTATTTCGGGTCTCTTCTGGTTCCATGTGAATTTTAGGACTGTTTTTCCTAGATCTGTGACAAATGCTGTTGATATGTTGATGGAGACTGTGTTAAATCTATATATCAGTTTGGGAAGTATGGCCATTTTGACTATATTGGTTCTGCCTATCCAGGAACATGGGGTAACTCTTCATTTTCTGACGTCCTCTTCAATCTCCTTTTTCAGAGTGATATAATTTTTGTTGTAGAGGTTTTTCACTTCCTTGGTTAGGTCAATTCCTAAATATTTCATTCTTCTAGATGCTATTGTGAATGTTATTGTTTTCCTAATTTCTTTCTCAATGAGTTCATTAGTTGTGTACAGGAATGCCATTGATTTTAGTGTTTTGATTTTTGTATACAACTACAATACTCAATTAATTAATTCTAGTCTTTAGGTAGACTTTTTAGATCTTCTACATAGAAGATCATGTCATCAGCAAATAATAATGATTTGAGTTCTTCCTTTCCTAAACATATACCTTTCATTTCTTTATTTTGCATGATTGCTCTGGCTAAATTTTTGAGGCATATATTGAACAGGAGTGTTGATAGTGGAAATTCTAGTCTTGTTCCTGATTTTAGAGGGAAAGCTTTCAGATCCTTCCTATTTAATATGATGCTGACACTAGGTTTGTCATAAATGGCTTTTATCAGGTTGAAATAAAGTCCTTCTATATTTTGTTGAAAGTTTTTTTCATAAATGCATGCTGGATTGTGTCAGGCTTTTTCTGCACCTACTGAGATGATAATGTGATTTTTGTCCTTGCTTCTGTTTGTACGATGAATTACATTTATTGATTTATGTATGTTTAACCATCCTCAGGTCCCTAGGATAAAGCCTACTTGGTCATGAGGTATGATCTTTTTCATTATTCATTACATTCTGTTTGTGAGTATCTTGAAGATTTTTGCATCTATTTTCATTAGAGATATTGGCCTATAGTCCTCTTTTTTGGTTGGATCATTGTCTGGTTTTGGAATTAGGGTAATGCTAGCCTCCAGGAATGACTTTGTGAGTATGCCTTCCCTTTTGATTTTATTAATTTGAGTAGTACAGGCATTAGATTATTCCAGAAGTTCCTGTAGAATTCAGTGGTGAATCCATCCTGTCCTGGGCTTTTCTTAGTTGGTAGGTTTTGTTTTTTGTTTTTTTTTTACTACAGCTTCAATTTTATTGCCCCTTATTGAATTATTCAGGTTTTTTAAGTCTTCTTGGCTAAGTTTTTGGTGATTCATTTCTATCTAGGCGTCTATTCACTTTCTCTTTATTGGCACACAGGTTTGTGAAGTAATCACAAATTTGATGTTAATTATGATTTCATCTTTTTCATTTCTAATTGTATTGATTTGCGTCTTTTCAAATTTCCTTATTTTGGTAAGAATGCTAAGTGTTTGTCTATTTTATTTATTCAAAAAACCTTCCCTTTGATCCTTTGATTCTTGTATTTTTTTTAACTTTTTTTTTAAATGATTTAAACGTTAACTGCATTTTATTTTATTTTATTTTTTTTGTGGGTATCGGGGGTCGACCTCAGGACCTCGCGCGCCAGCAGGCGCCCGTGCCGCTGAGCGATATCACCGGCCCCTTTTTCATATGTGGGTTCCGGGAGTCGAACTCGGGCCCTCGCACTTGCAAAGCAGGCACTTACGCCGCTGAGCCATCTCACCGGCCCTGATTCTTGTATTTTTTTTTTTTTCAGTCTCCATTTCATTGCTTTATGCTCTGATCTTAGCTCTAGATTTGGATTGTTCATGTTTTTCTAGGACTTCCAGGTGCATCATTAAGTTTTTTCAGTTCACACTGTTTTTCTGCCGTGGGTGTTCACTGCAGTAAACTTCCCCCTTAGGACTGCTTTCATTGTGTCCCATAAGTTCTGGTATACTGTACTGGAATAATCATTTAATTCTAGGAACTGTCTTATTTCTTCCTTAATTTTCCCATGACAAATTTTTTTCTATGATCAAGAGTGTGTTGATAATTTTCATATGTTTGCAGAATTTCTGTGGTTTATTTTACCATTGATTTCTAGTTTCATTGCACTATGGGCTGATCATAGGCATAGTAAAATTGTGATTCTTTTGCATGTACCTACGCATACTTTATTTTCTAGAATGTGGTCTATTTAAAAAAACTTCCTTGTGCTGTGGAGAAGAATGTATATTCTCTTGGTGAGTGAGACACTTTGTATATATCTATTGAGTCCACTTGTTCACAGGTTTTGATCAACTCTGATATTTCTTTGTTAATTTTTAGTTGATCGTGATAGAAGGGCATTATGGTCCCCCATTATAATTGTGTTGATGTTTATCAGGTCTTTTGTGTCCAGTAGTGTTTGTTTTATGAACCTAGGTGTGCCACTGTTTGGTGTATATGTTTATAGTTGTTATCTCTTCCTGTTGAATAGTTCCCTTAACCAATATGTAGTGTCCTTGTTTGTCTCTTCTGATCTATTTTGGCTTAAAGTTGACTTTGTCTGAAAATAGGATAGCTACTCCTGCTTGTTTTCAGATTCTGGTTGCATGGAATGTTTTTTCTCTCCTTTGATCTTTTAGTGTGTGACTTTCTTTTTGGGTTAAATGGGTTTCTGATATAGTACATAGCATTAGATTTTGTTTTGTGATCCATTCTGCCAATATGTGTCATTTGACTGGGGAACTGGAAGCATTCACATTGATAGTTACAACTGATAGGTATTGACTTATTTTTGTCATTATATTATCTTCTTTCTCATTCCCTTTCTTTCCTATTAATTGCTTACCCTACCTGGTACCTTCATTTTATTGGGTATTTGGGATTGTTAGATTCATTGACTCTTTCTAGGATATCCTTGACAATTTTTTAGAGTGGTGGTTTTGTGGTCATGAATTTCATTAGGTTTTCTTTATCATGGAAATATTTATTTCTCAACCGATTTTAGAAGATAATTTCTCAGGCTATATTGGTCTAGTTTGGAAGTTGTTTTCTTTTAGAGCTTGAAGCACTTCACTCCAAGTTATAAAAGAAAGTTCTCCAAGTTCTCCTAGCATCAAATACAAACTGGATATTGATAGACCCTAAGAACCATAATGTACCATCCTTAACCATGGAAAAGAGTTATTTGATTATAGTGTAAACACTAAGACAAACCAGATATTGACCCACAGTGGATATCTACCCAATGGAAAAACTTCACCTTCACTAACAAGAGAACAGTGTTCTACAGTAATGGGAGATAGTTAATTATCTATAGATTTATAAAGCTTCATGCTTATACTAGTAGGGCCAAAGGGTGTGAGGAATGAAAGCAGGAAAAGAGTGAAGTCCAAAAAATTAAACAACAGAAGATGAGGAGAAGGTGATGAAAGGGAAATAAATGATCCTCTTACAGAATAAAGGGAAAGTAATGGTAATTGATAAAGGTAACAGAAAAAACAACCAGAAAAGGAGAAATAAGAAAAAATGGATAATAAACTAATGGAAAAAAAAGGAAGAAGAAAATATTAAGGGAACAAATTAAAAGAGTAAGAGTGGGAAAAGAAAAGGAAAGGAAAAAAGAGGACCAAAACAAACAGAGATAATAATAATAATAAAGGAAAAAGAAAATAAAAAATAATACTCCAAACATCACAAAAAAATGATAAAGGAGAAAAAAAATAAGTCGAAAAATGTCCTACGCATTTTCAAACGTGTGGTTTCTTTCCAGGACCTGCAGTCTTTGGAACACGACGAGTCTCCACCCTACTTTATAGCCTGCGGGTTTGTGAGGTGACCCTTCCTGCTCAACCCATCCCCATCTGTAAACTCCTGGCCATGGATGACAGTCGTCTAAGCCAGGTCTCATCCATGCTCACTTTGGTACACAGGGAAGCAATCAGGCCACCAGTCTCCACTGGATGGAGGCAGAGGGATGCGGGCTCAAGCAAACCACTGGACTCAATGCCATCACCTTCAGATCCAGCCACACCAACCAAAGCCGGCCTCCCGCCATGGAATGCAGGCCTTACGTCCTTCTTGGCCTGAGCTTAAAGTTCTCAGTGATCTCAGGGGATCTGTGCTTAGCCTTCTCGCTTGGTGTCTGTCTCCCGTGGCTGTCTCTCACCCATTCTCTGTGGCAAGATAACACTTCAGTCCTGGAGTAAGACTGTAGTACAGGTGCTCTGTGGCTCAGAGCACATAATCAACCCCTTCCCCAAATGGCACCAGATTAACTCTCTATGGCAATATGGTAGGCACTGCACTAGATTTCTTTAGCTCTATACCTCCATGAAGTGGTCACTCTCAGTTAAATCCCCATGCTGTTTTTGCAGTTTACACCAGCCATGGGCTATCCTTGGGGCTATTGCTGCTGACCCACCCATTGTTTCTTCTTGAAGCAGCTGACTCTTCTGGGCTTACCTCTTCTCTGAGGTGTTGGCCTCATCCTCAGTCAGCTTGCCCGCTTGGTAGTTGTCTCTGTGGCCTTCTGCTGAAGGAAACCAAGATGCAGAGCTAGCTAGGAGTTGGTGGTTCGAAGCCCACAGTGACGGGTCCTCCTCCTCCTCATGGTGTATGGTGGTAGGTCCTGTGATGGTGATCTTGGACTATATTTTAATTAAGTATTGCTTCTATATTAAATCATATTTGGAATCTCAGTCACATTTTTATACTTTAAAATATATTTTAGTCTTATATAGTAAATGTAACATAAAAAATGTCAAATATTCCATATGCCATTTAGGAAAGCAGAATTTCATAATATAAGTTTTCATGAATTATATATTATCAACAATTAAAAATCATCTTGCACATTTTATCTCAAGCCACCAATATTATAAAATAATCAAAATTAATTTAGGGCATTTGACAATTATGCATGTAATAATGGTTTTATTTACATCACACAAAACATCACAAATATCCCATGAATGATCTGTTTAAATATAATTAGTCTTAAAATAAATACATTTCATCACACTGTAAATAATTATTGCTAAATTTAGGAGTATCATGATAGTGGGACCTTGATCCAAATGCCCATTAGCAGTTCATACAAATTAAGGAATGATTAGCATGCTAAAGTACTTGATATCCTAAGCATTGGCTTCACAGATTAGAGAGTGAGAAAGAGGATGAGTAGAAAAAAAATATATTCTGTGTGGATACAGGGGAAAGAGAAAAGAAATGAAAAAAAAAATGTTTTAAACATATTTCAGATTTATTTATGAAAGCAAGGCACCCTAAAGTTCCCCTTAGCTTGACTAAATTTTAGGTAGGTTTCTTCCTGACCATAAATTCTTGACCTTCCTTCTCTTAGAGCAGTTATTTTAGAAAACTCAAGATGTGATTCTTCCACAGCCCAGTGGTATCTTCCTCCACAGGACTTGAGAGCCATTTCTTTGAAAATGTTATCACTGAGAGATTGAGAATCTGTGGGCCTAATTTGTGCAAGGAGAGTAGCCTACCTTAGTCACTTTTGATTTCTTGGAACAAAACACCTGACACCCACAATTTAAAGGAGGAGGGGTTTATTTTGGCTTACGGTTTTCAGAAGATTCAGTCCATAATCAAGGCTGAAAGAGAATGGTAAAAGATCATAGAGGATAAAAACCTGTTTACATCATGGTCTCCAGGAAGCAGAGAGACAAGAGAGTAGCTGGGAGTGAGACACACCCTCCCGGGTCGCACCCCTGCTGACTACTTCCTAACAACACACTCAGCTACCGAATCCACTGATGAGTGTCGCTACACTCATCATCTTCTGAAAAGCCCTGCCTCCGAGCACAGGAGAGTGTTGGGGGACATATAGATCTGAACCATGAAACTCTGCCCTTTGCCCCAAGAGTCATGCACATCTCTGTGCAAAATGCATTCAGTCCATCTGTAAGAGTCACCAAATTTTTAACAGTTTCAGCACCACTAAAAAGTTCAAGTCCAAAGTCTCTTTTGTGACTCATGGCAAACTCTTAGCTGTGAGCCTCTATAAAAATAAAAAGGAAAGTTAAATACTTCCAACACAGGGTAAACATTTCCATTCCAAAAGAGAGAAATAGGTGAATACAATGGAATGGGACAAAAGCAAAGCCAAAACCCCACGGGTCCAACATTAAATTCCTTAGTTCAGTGTCCAGCACCTGGGGCAAGTTGTGGTGAGATATGAGCTCCAAAGAGCTTTGATGGCCCTGCCCTTATGGCATGTCTGGTTGCAGCCCTCATGGCCTCTCTCTTGGAGCAGATCTTCTCAATGCCTGCAGCTTTCCTTAACAGATGATCCACATTCCTGGTATCTCCAACTTCCTGGGGTTTCTATTACAATTTTGGCTTCACCTTCACAGCTCCATGCACTGACCTCAGAAGGGATACTGCCTGGCCTCCCAGGCCTTCTTCTGAGATCAGAGTGGAAGCCTCCATGACCCTGTAACTCTTGCACTCTGCATGCCTGAAAAACCAGAACCACATAAATGATTCCAAGGTTTGCCATTAGCTTATGCAGTAGCCCATTCCTATTGGATCATGGTTGTAGAGGCCTCTGTGTACCACAATGGCTAAGCACTGTGCAAGGAATCCTAGGGAACCAAATCCCTAGGCAGCCCTTCTCAAACAGGGAGCCCAAAGGCTCTCCTCTCAAATGAAATCATTACAGTTTTGCACCCTGCGATGGGTGGGGTCTTGTGGATTTCTGGGACGTCTTAAAGACATTTTTCCTATTGTCCTGATGTAAAATACAGGGCTTCTTTTATTATCTTTTCAGCAACCAAACTCTCCTCAGCCCTAACTTTACAAGGCCCAACTTTATAGGTCCCACATTTACAGACTTTCTTTCTGGCCACTGGCAATATTTTTTAAACTACTCATCTTTGCTTTTTGGTCCTTCTACTCATGATAGGTAAGCCTAAAAGCAGCCAGCAGTACTCAAGTCACAGCCTGAATGTTGGGTCTCCTGAAATTTCCTCTGCCTGATTAATTAGTCTGACACCCTTAATCTCAGTCTCTCACAAAGTCTCAGGACATGGGTGAAATATAGACAAATTTTCTACCCATGCCAACTGCCAAAAGAATTCTTGTTCCCAGCTGAAACCTCCTGAGCCTGGTCTTTACTGTCTGCATTTCTATCAGTATTCTGGTCTTCTGAGATTCAACCAGAATCTTCCATCAATTTTTACTTACTCTACCTACAGGATTTTATAGCTTCTCTACCCTATATCTCCAAACCTTTCCAAAGTCCTCCTGTGAACCAGATCCAAAGGCTCTTAGGTATATAGTTATATTCATGGCAACAACCCCACTCCTAGTACCAAAATTTGTCTTAGTCACTTATTTGTTGCTGAAATAAAATACCTGATACATGCAACTTAAAGGTGAAGAGGTTTGGGCCGGTGAGACGGCTCAGCGGCTTAAGCGCCTGCCTTGCAAGCGCGAAGGCCCGAGTTCGACTTCCGGAACCCACATACGAAAAAGGGGCCGGTGATATCGCTCAGCGGCACGGGTGCCTGTTGGTGCGCGAGGTCCTGAGGTCGTCTCCCCGGTACCCACAAAAAAAAAAAAAAAAAAAGGTGAAGAGGTTTATTTTGGCTCACAGTTTTTAGAAGATTAGGCCCATAGCCAGCTCCAAGGCAGAGAAACAGTATGGCAGAGGGGCACGGTGGACACAAAGATGCTGACCTCATGGCAGCCAGGAAGCAGAGAGAGAGAAAGAAAGATCAGAGGAGGGAGCTATATCCTTATAGATCATGTCCCCAGTGATGTAACTCCTAACAGTATACTCAGCTACTGCATACATTAGTGGATAAATCCACTGATAAATATTACACCTACACAATCCAATCACCTTCCAGAAACCCTGCCTCTGAGTTCATGAGAGGTTTTCTTTTCCCCTCTTGGGGGTGGGGCGTGGGGTGGCATTCTATATCCAAACCATAACATAGTCTAATTTCAGTTAAGAAACAATTAACAAATACAATGGCTTCATCATGTAGGGACAGGGGGCTCTGTAGGTAGGGAAAAGATAGGATGAGGGCTTCATTGAGCTTTATTAAAAATTAATAAGGCAGCTCTGACCTCTGCAGCCGGACTTCAGTAACTAGAAAGGCAAAGACAGCTATACTGCAGCCATTAGAAAGACAAAGGCAAAGAAGAGGAAGAAACTCAGAAGTAGGAAGTTCTTAGGTAGTGTGGTTAACATAAGAATCACAAACTTCCCCTTTACTTAATCCTTAAATTTAAACTTCCTGTCCTTAAGGCTCCCACCCACAATCTTACCCTCTACCAAGAAAAGTCAAGGCCAGAAGAAATCCAGGGTTGGATGAAAGACAAGCCAGGGAGCCAAGCAGAGGAGCCTACATGCGACAAGGATGTCAATAAAAAGGAGCTGAAGGCAAGAATCCACAAGTTACTCACGTTTGAATACTTCCTACTCACTCATCCAGAGTAGCTGTCTGCCATGTCTATTCTGTCTTTCTCTTCCCCCTTTCCCCACCTCCAAATAAATTGTCTTCCTTTGTTTTAACCTGTTTCTTTATTCTTTCCTGATGCTGGGTTTAGGATCCCCAGCAGCTGTGTGGTCCAGCACGGCAGTGGCATGACATGCACGGCGAGCTGTCCATGCCTGGACCTAGCAATCAAAATCACCAACCTTCACCCTGAAGTCTTCCAGGAATTTTCTCTTAGCTCAACTCAGCATTTAAAATCCTCCTGTTCTTATTTCAGCAAGTTGAGTTTATCTTTCTCCCCTACTGCAATATTTTTTAATAAACTCTGTCTTGCCTGTTTAACTCATTCAGTTTAATTATTCCTGAATTGCTCTAACTTTGCTGAACACATCTCTAATGCAGACTC
Organism: Erethizon dorsatum; assembly: GCA_028451465.1. Lineage (NCBI taxonomy): Eukaryota > Metazoa > Chordata > Mammalia > Rodentia > Erethizontidae > Erethizon > Erethizon dorsatum. The sequence goes on along the minus strand of CM051830.1, from coordinate 55,583,713 downwards.
TAACCAGTAAGTACTGTATCAGGATGCATTTACCCCTCCCTCCCAATCACCCTATCACCTGCAGCTGTGGCTCCGCTCCTGGATCCTTGAATGAATTACTAGAGACAGTTTGATTGGTTCAAAGAAAGAACTTTTTTGGCTACAAGGTATCCATGAGAGGCAGTCTGACATCCAAGGGAAACTGTCAGGTCTAATTGGGAGCCTTCATTCAGAGTTAAAACATTTTGCACAGTAGTCTCTCAAATCCGTCAGGTTGATCTCCATCCCACAGCCTCCTTCTTAACAAACAAAGCAAAACAGGCAGGAATGAACATTGACGAAGATTCTTTGCTTGGCCAGTGTTTAGCCAGGTTCCCAAAATTCTGCTAGGCTCATCTCTGCACTTCTTTATAAAATCCAGCTTTACCAGAGCACCCTGCTGTCAGTTTAGCAAGAATCACACACCCTCGGTGTATCTGATGATTCTTTCTACCTGATTGGGTTCTTCATTCTCCAACATCTCCCAGACGGTATCTGATCACTCTGGCCAGTCTTTAGCAAGAATCCTGTTAGGTCAGCTGAGCCACAGTGTCCTTTACTCCTGTTGTTTTCTTATAGCAATTCACCTTGCTTTGCTCTCCAACCTGCTTCTTGGCTATAAATTCCAATTTGTCCATGCTGTATTCAGAGCTAAACCCAACGTCTACTTACAGTTGCAAGGACCTATTGCAATGGTCCCTATACCTATCATGACGATCTTGAATAAAGCCTTCCTTGTGATTTAACAAGGGTTACTCAGTGCTTTTTTCTTCTAAAAGTTTTTTGAGACTGTCTTTAACTTTCTTCTCTGGGGTGTCCCCAGATATTGATAGCATTTTAACTTCAGCTTTATGGTTTGGAAGAAACCTGGTCACCTACATTTTACATAAGGGAGGAAGGTTCTGGTCAGAGAACCATAAAATGTTATAGACAAGCAATTACTTAGGACAACAGAAGGAACAGAAGGAACAAAAGGAAAGCTATTATGTAAATGTAAGCCATTTGAAGTTGGTCCCACCTAGAGGAGATAAAATACATCACTATTTCCTATTTCAAGAAAAGTTAGAGAATTATTTCTGGACTTCTGCCCAGTTTATTTCCATTCCTTTTTAATATTGTGCTTTTATAAAGGCAGGAACTATGCCTTCTATTTCCTTTATAGTATTCAGAGCACTTTGTGAATGAATGTAGACACCTAATAAAGTGTGTAATCAGAAGGTTCTAACACACTGTGCAAATTGAATTTAAAGGAATTACTATGCTTATTAAAGCTCTATACATGCAGGACCAATTATACTATTTTAGTTTTTGAGAAAGATTTATTTTGTGTTTGGTAGAGGTATTTAACATAGGCAATTACTTATTTTTTTTTCCAAGATGATGATTTCATGGCAGTAATCACAGAGATACAGAAAATCCTTCTGCTTGACCTGAATTTAATAACCATCACGTGGAAATCAGAAGGTTCTAACATACTGTCCAAGGACATAAGCACACTCCCCTTCCTCTAATGTTGTGTGTTTTAAAAGTTTAACAGGCTGTAGTACAGGAGAAAATTCTTCATTTATGTGCAAATGACCTTCAAAATACTTTTTCACTTGCATGCAGCAGTGAGCACCTTTGTTTCACATGAACTATCCCATTCCCTTTTTAGCTCTAACACTCACTGTATAGTGTATTTTCTCTGACTCAGTCCCAGTAATAATAGCTTTAGAATCTATTTTAATAGGCATTTTCTTGTATGAATTTTGGCTGAAAAGTACAACTCCAAGTCTGTGTAGAAGGAGGTCTTTCAGGAGGTAAAAAGAGCCAAGGTTGAAATTGCTCTTGATTCCTGTAAGTCCATTTCCTACTGACTGTGACTGTTATCTCCAACATCTGTACCTCTTTCCATTTATTAACAGGTTAAGTTGATCTAATAGATATTAATATTACCATAGCAATGATCAGTCATCTTAGCTAAAATTCAACTCAACATTAGCAATTTATATTACCTCTTAAAACTGAAATCTCCGTAAGGAAATAATCAGAGAACTCCAGAAGTTGGTCTTTTTATACCTAAATTAAGGTTTAAAAATACCTTCTAACTTAGGAATACAGGGGAGATTGAATTTTATAGATGACATTTGTAAAATACACTCCCACTGAAAGCAAAACCCACTGAGGCCTATTTATTTGCAAAAGTTGTCTAGTAGCAAGAAAGCAGATATGGCATATGAATCACTTTTCCATTATGGTGACCAAATACCTGATATACACAACTTAAAGGAAAAAAGGCTTACTTTGGTGGACAGTTTCAGAGGTCCAGTCCACGTTAACGCAAACGGGCTCCAAGGCAGAAGGGCACAGTGGAGGAAATCTGCAAACCTCTGGCACACAGGAAGCAGAGAGAAAAGCCAGAGAGGAAGAGGCCAAGGAGCAGATATGGAGCCCAAGGTCACCCAAGGTCACAACTGCAGGAGTGACCCAGACCCAGCCAGAAGGGTGCTTTACTAATCTCAAGTTCATCATTAAGATCAACAAGCATGCATGACAAAATAATGAAGTTCAGCTGAAAAAGTGGCTGAAATTTGAGCAATTTCAGGCTGAACCAACAAACACTGAATACTTGCAGCTTAAGACTAGAAGGTGACCAGGTGAGGCTCAAATAGTACAAGAGAAAGACTGTTGGGAGATCAGTGCTGGCGAAATGTATTTAAATACAAAACTTTCCCAATCAGAAATGTTCTCTACAAAGATAGTAAAGAAAGAAAACGCTTTTATTACTGAACGAATGTTAAACTAGAATGTGATTGGTATGACATGCAATCCACTAAGCGATTAGAAAGAAAGAAATTCTACAGTTGCATATTGCCAAATAGGCAAAACCCATAGATTTATGTTTCCAGGACAAACAGCAGCTAATCCTCAAGCAAAAGGACTCGACAACATGTCAAGCATAGTTTATTCTAACTTTAAGAGGTAACTGGGGTGAACATCTACATTAGCCAGTGGGTTTATCCAGAGGATCACAAACTTCTCATCTCTTTATGATAGATGTACTTTTGGAACTAACATCAAGGTGCCCCAAAGTTAAGTTCCTACCCTCCAACAGAAACCACAAGGTGGAGGTGTTATTTCCCTTAATGTTCACATTAAAAGAGATGGCTCCAGTTCTCTGAGAAAGAAATTCATAGGCCACAGTACTGACAAATGCTCACATTTTTAAAAAATGTATTTACATTTCAAATAGATGAGAATGTACAACTGCAAGTTTTCTGAAGTAAAGACTCAGAGAAAAAGATAAATCTCATCCCTCATTTTCAACAAGGATTGTTAAACTTTTTAGTTTTTATTTGTCCTTATACCAGAAGCATACCCATGAACCGGCTAACAGTTGACAACCAGCCTGGAGCAGATCCATAAAGGACCACACCAGAGACACTGCCCTCGTCACTTTTGGCTGCTTTGTCTGCCAAAACCCAAAGGAGGTAGGACCGGGTTCCCTCCCTGATTTTACCTTTCTGGGTAGAAGCAGACCTTGCCTAAGGTCAGCATAAACTTGTCACATCTTTCCAGGCTGTTGATGGATTTTAACACTTGATTTGAAGAGAAAAATGTAAAGTTTGGATTCTTACAGCAGTCTACTCCTACACACATGCAAGAAAAATTAGTGACTGATTATATCATGTCAGAGGGTTTTATGGGAATTTAACATTTGCACAAGGTCGACCATCACAAAGTTTCCTCAGAGTTTGTAAAAACATGGTCATTTGGTCCTCTTATTTGGTTTATAGTAATTACATCTCTGAAAATTTCACACACAAAAAAAATGGCCATTAAATCATAGGAAATATTGTTTGGGCAAAAGAAACAAGTAACTTATACCTTGGTAACTAAATAGGGAGGAGCGTGTACATCTAGACACAGCAAAGACCAAGTCCCTGGTAGGAAAATTATAGTTTGGTGCCCTGAATCAAAGCTATTATTCTCACCAAACTAACCAATAACTTTAGTAAAGCTCACAATCATTACCTTAACAGAGTCCTGTAGGACTGCAAATCACAGTCCCAAAGTGAAAGTTGGGTTCCTATTCATTAAACTTTATATAACTTATTCCACAGTATAACCTCATCATTTTTGTTCACTCTTTCTGCTGCTTTCATAAAGGCAGATTAAAAACAAACATATGCAAGTGAACTTCAGGGCCTCAGATGACAAACCTAGAGACTGCTGGTTCTTACGCCTGTTTAGGTAGACTCCTTCATGAAAGACAATCCCGTCCACAGTGACGCTGGCCAAGGCACGGTTACTGCTGGCTTTGCCATTTTGTACAGCATTAACTCTGAATTCTTGTTTTGCTTCATTTTGAGAGTTTTAAAAAATACTGACACATGGAATAATGCTGAACCAACTACGCCAGATTGGGTCTGGAACAGACTCAGTCCCAGGGTTTCTTAAAAGTTACCCAGATAATTCTAAGGTGCAGCCCAGATGAGACAGATATCAGCTGCCTTACAGGGACTTGATTAAACTTCTATAAATTTGTTAATATATTTTATATGGATTCTTCCTCCCCCCAAATGCCCATTTACTCTGTCAAGCTCTTGAACTATATGATAGTAAATTATGTTGGCCTTTATTGCCAAGGGGCTGTGGGTGTGACTCACAGAATTCAGAGCCACGGTGTTTTAACACTTTACTAATTTAGTAGTAACACATAAAAGTGAACTTTCAAATCAACAGAGCATAAAAATATATACAACTCTGACTGATCATTCGACAGAGCAAAGAATTTATACATCAATATTTCCAAGGAGACAAAAACCTAATAGGAACTGAAATGATGAATCTGATGCTTAAAAGAGAATAGAAAGTCTATGTTTTAAAGAAAACAGATTGTGGAAACACATAGAATCATTCTAGTATTTGGAAAGAGACTTTAATTAGGGGAAAATAACATTGTAGACAAACTAAGAAAGAAGTGGGATATTTTGGAAAAAACCCTGAAATATAACACATTTTGTGAGGCTGTTTTTATGCGTTAACTCTTTGCCAATGACAAGGCAGCAAGCTGAGATCATTAGGGCTCACACTACTTATAACAGTGCTCACAAACATGGTGTCCAAAGACTCCTGGAGGGAGCTCGTTAAAATGCAGATTTTGATTAAGTCTTGAGCCAGGTCTGAGAGTCGGCATTTCTAACAAGCTCCCAGGGGATGTGGAAGCCGCAGTTCAAGAACTAGCATTTTAGTAGTAGCGTGGCAAAATCACCTTTAAAGTCCTTGCAGATAAAATAATCTAGAGAACAGTCAAATATAGAATAGAAACTGGATTGTGTGTTAGATTTCTTTTACAGCTTTCTCTCCACCATAGTCCAAATGACTGATTGCCAGACAGAGATTTAGAAACAGATGGACTTAACTTTTGGAGACACTGTCGGCACCATTGCCAAGGATAATCCTGGGTAAAAATAGTAGAATGCAGAATTACATTGTCTTACACAATAAGAGATAAATCGAACCAGGCCACTAAGGGCACAGGGTAGGTTGGAGCCAGCGTCTACCACTCAGGATGACAACTGTGTGCGGCTCCCCCAGTGCCAACACCATGAACAGCGATGCCAAGCTGGTAGGTAGCTCTAAGGCAGCAGCAAACAACTTGAATCAGTTTTTTTCTTGCCTTTATTTTTTCCCGGAATGGGTTTACCAACATACCAGGGCTCATAGTTTCTGGTTTACTGTAAGATTTCAGAAGAAAAATACACAAGCATCATGTGAAACCCAATGAGAAACACATTGACCTTGGGGAAGGAAGGAAGGAGGGAGGGAGGGAGGGAGAGAAAAGAAAGAGAAAAAATTACATTCATTACCATCACTCCTGATTTCATCAGAAAAGTCAGTAAGAATAAGTTCTTGTTGGTAAATGCAAGTTTTTACAATTTTAACTTTCAGTGTAACATATTGATGGCCAATGATATTGTGAGTTTTTTTCCTTGAAATATGTTCATTTTATTAATTTTTGAGGAAATGACTACCAAATATCCAAGGCTCTAGAACTGCACTCTGTCGGTTTTTCTTTCAGGAGGGATGGAGTCAACTAAAAAGCTAGCACAGCTTATGGTACCCATCCTTTCAAGACCAGGGACTTTGATGTGTTGCAGAAGTATTTTAAGTGTCTACTCTGCCCAGTATCTCTTAGAGAATATTTAAAAGCTGTGCATTCAAAGATCAAGATTTAATAAAACTAACAGTATGTAGCGAGTGCTTTATGAAGGACACCGTAGGATAAACTGGCCTTTGTTCTTTTTTTGTACTTAGAGTGCACGATGTTGAAAAATGCAGTCATTCTCAGCACCTCTCTGCTTTGATTCATGTGAAGGTGTTAGCAGTTTTATCAACTATTGTTTTACACCATCAGTTCAAGTGTCAATATAGTGAAAAAGGCAAATAATCTCACATTATTGTGAAAATACTTTTGACCTCGTGTGGTACTAGAAATAAAGAGTGCCCAGAGACCATGGACTGTACTTGGAGGACGCTGCTCTGCACTATTGCATCAGCACAGAATTCTGTGTTTGAGTAAAATCATAATAATATTGCATTATTTGGGCTTATATTTTTGTTATAGTGTTTTGTAGTTTACAGTCTTTACAGACACTGTCTTGCTTTAATCACAATGTAATGATATAAAAAGTTATTGATGAACTATTCCAGTAAGTAAAGATAATGATGCAAAACTGAAATGTCCAGAAGTACTGGTGAGATGTAGATAAAGTAACCCTTCCATCACATCAGAAAGACAGTTACTAAAACAGCAATGATGTTGTCCCTTGAACATCTCTGGTGGGTAAAAGAAGGCATTTTTCTGGAACCTTGTATTGCTTTTTGCCTCTATTATTTAATAAAACACTCCTTGCTGTGGTTTCCACCTATTAGACCACGCTCATCAGCTAACAGAATAATCACTATTTAAGTGCAGCGCCATGTACCATGATACACCCAAGAAGTATTAAGTCTCCCATCATTCTTCTTGGCTCCTTCCAACAGGGCTGTACTCTGCTCAAATTTTCAAAACTCTGTGAGCTTTTCAGATTGCCTGTGAAATTTGTAGTAAATGTGAACATCTGCCTCCCTTATTAATGTATACATTCCAAGGTTGTAGTTAGAATTCTCTTTGGGAAAGATACGATTGCCATGTAAATAATAGCTCCATGTGAGGTCCCGAAATAAATTCATAGTATCACAGTGTGAAAATTTTTGAGTCCTCAGTAGCATAAAACTAAGAGCAAGGATATTATCTTTATTTTTTTTAGTGACTTTAATGTGTATGTGTTTGGTATGGCTACATCTACATATGTGTGAAAGTTAATTATAAACTAATATAAATTACCTGTAAATAATATGAAGGCATTTAGACATAGATGACTAAATGCATATCTGGACAGGTAACCCATTTTTACAAATAATTATGTATGTACTTATGTATGTTTTTGAATTGGTGCTTGGAATTGTCATAAAGTTTTTGGTGTGTGTTAGGGACAGCTAATTAGCTAGGCTTAAGTGTATACATTTCTTACTTTAAACATTTTTACTTATTCATGATATTTTGAAATTTCTCATGCCCTTTTAAAGCTATTGTCTCATTTGATTCCCTGAACAACCCTGTTTAGGCAGGAAGATGTGGCCATGCTGCATTATAAGGAACTGAACTGTCATTTTATTCAGGCCAGGACTGGAGCAGTTTAATTTATTTTTATTTATTTATTGTTATTTCTCAGCCTCCTTTGAAGCTAGAAGTGTCCATCTGATATGAACATGGACTTTTCGCTAATGAGTTGTGAGCCAAATTTGGCCAGAGATTTCTAGAAAACTTCTGTTTGCCTCTGTGGGTTTGCTCCTTCTCCCTGGCCTTTTTCCTTCTAATTCTTCCTGACATGCAGATGTTATAACTGAAGGTCTGGTGTTTACCTTGCACACCTTAGGGAAACCCTTCGGGAATACAGTGATTCTGGCCTAAGCATTATCCCACAGAACCATGGCTTAGCTCTCTGGTGCTCACGTGTTTACAAAAGTAAGCTTGCTTTGTTACACGCTCCCATGTATATTTCCCAAATGATGTGAAGGTAACTACTATGAATTTCTTTATTTAGATAACAAAATTGAGGCTGACTTGTTTTACACCTGAGGAACTGGTACATGACAGATTTCATCTGTGAAAACTTACAAGAAACAAAAAATCAGCTCGGTATACTTGGAAGATGCAAAAAGCTCATCTAATAACAGTATGAGGTAAGGAATTAAGCACCTAGTAAGTTCCCTGCATTAATCTGTGCATATACATACTGGATCATGTAATGTATGCTTTAATTGTGGTTTTAATTTTACTTATTTAAAATATCTGGGATTCTATCCTGTCAAACTACTCCTTGAAAAAGAACTACATTCCCTGCCCCATTAACATTAGGTTTGGTTATACAGTTTGATCTGGGCAGTTAAATATGAGGAAAGAGTTTTGTACTACTAGCATTCGTACGAATAGCCAGAAGATTTAGCTTGCACGCTAGGGTTCCATTTCTGCTCTTTTCCCTCGCTGTGACTCTGATAATATCCCTGCTATGGTTTAAATATGGTTTGGCTCCTCCAAAACACAGGTTAAAATTTAATCTTCATTATAGAATATTAAAAGGGGAGGCCAGCTGGGACCTTGAAGACCTGATTAGGATTAGGAGTGATGGGCACTGGGCTATCCGAGGTCTGCTATTAAGCCAGTTTGGCTGGGTCTCTTGGTGCCCTCTGCGCCTCATCATGCGATGCCCTGACCTATCTTGGAACTCCACCTGAAGAGGGCTGCTCAGTCTTGAAGCAAGGGCCAAATAAACCCTTTTCCTTTATAACTCAGCCAGTCAGTGATACTGTGAATTAGCAACGGAAAATGGCCTAAGGCAACCCCACATAGAGGCAGATCCATCAACTCCCAGTGAGTTATATATCGGGAGTAAGAAATAGGTGAGACGGGAGGGACAGGGACAGGGGCCCGCAGACACAGCTGGGTGGCAGGGAGAGTCTGAGAGCCACTTGCTACCACAGCCTAACTTGACACGAAATAACTACAATCTGCCAGGCAGAAACGAAATAAGAACTCTCACATATGGGCGTGAGTGCTTTGAGGAAAAGCAGGAACCTTATTTCAGGACATTGGACAAAGGATTCTAAGCAAAGACAGCGTAGTGATAGAGAACAAGGTATATGTAAAAGTCACTGTGTGTGAGGGTATCGTAAAGTTATGGCTTTGTGATGTTAGCACTCATGGGGACTATTGTTATCACCAGTGTCAGTTATAGAGATGTGACAATAAATAAACTGAGAAAAATAATCCTAAAATTGATATTGGCCTACACATAAAAGCAAATCAAAATAGCTATTAATGTGAACATCTTGCCCTCTTTGACTACTGACCTTTCAGTACAATTATCACATATATCATCAGAAATGTGTCAAAATAACGTTGTTGTTTTATAAATTCTAAACATGTACAGCCAGTTTTCATAATTTCTGATTTACTTTGCATATATTTATGGTCAGAACAAAAGGAAAATATAGAAAAAATTATACAGAATACCAGTATTATACAGAATGCCAGACCCAAGATTTTTATCTCATATACAATTGCATGTATTTCTTCTTCTTTGAATCTAGTAATATGTGTCTACTTAAAATGTTTACTGGGGCAGCGTTTTGTGCCTGACAGATCTCCAAACTTGGCCAGATACAAGAATTCAGTTAATGAAATTTAAAGTAGCTTCATTTTCATCCTTTCTTTAAACACAACTATGTATGAGAAATCTGGCAGAGGCTTCTGTCAAATTGAACTATTGAACTTGGGGCAGTAAAAATCCTTCCCCAGGCAAGAGATTTAAATCATCTTCAAAGTTAATTTCCTGCTCCCAGATGGAGAACAAATCTAATCGAGTTTACTTCATTCCTCAGATGAACAGGCAAACGTCACTTGCACACTCAAAAAGTAAAAAGAAAACCTCAAGGAAGGGAGTATCCAATCCATACGTTATCGTGGGCAAAGAAGGTGACCCTGAAATGGAGTGCATGGGGTCACTTTAGATCTGAAAGCAGATCTGAAATTAATCTAGACAAATCTCCAAGCTTTCTTCCAAGCTACCTGTGTCCGGGGAGGACGCCGGTTTACACCAGAAAGACACACATATGTCTTTAAAGCATTCACCTGAAAGGAAAAAAGTGCTTTCAGGTTCCGCAAAGGGACGTGAGTAAACTGCCGGAGTTTTATCTGTAAAATGAGGTTAGAGCCTTTCAAAGCTTTGTGCATGATAGGGGAATTTTGCTCATTGTCCGCTATCACTTGAAAATAAGATAGGATGAGTTAATGCTTAAATCACAGAAAGCTGGACTACAGAAAATGTAAAGTATTCTTGTTCTTCTAAATTAACAGCTGGTGGGTTCTATTTAAAGGTTGTTGCTATGTACCTGTGAGAAGAGATTCGTGTCTGCTGTCAGGCAGACGTTGGCCACCTACATGTCTCAACTGTGTTCTTCCTTGGTAACAAAAGCGTCCTGAGCGAAGAAGTGGGCGTATCATTAGGTCTCCATGAAACAGGTCAACACAGGCTGGCTTCTCTTCATTTACCCTGCCTCGTATGGCTTCGCACGACTTCCAGTGAAAAGGAACGTGATGGCTTACAATCTAAAAAGGAAGACATTTTCCTAAATCACCTATTTAACTATATCCTTGCTTGAAGGATGAATTACCCAGGAAGTCAGTGATACCAAGAAATATTTTCTGAAAGGGTTCAAATGGGCTTGGTAATATCACAGTCCATCTTGTCTTACAAACATAAAGCAGGAAAACTATTGCGTCTCAAATTGATAATAAAGAAAAGACCTTTAGTGCTTCAAGTGAGTTTTCGTTCTCCCTTTGTTTAAAATATCAGTTTAGGTTGCAGGATTCCAATTTGATTTTTAAAGTAAGTCTGTCTTTCTTACTCTACTGCTTAATCCAAAGCATGTCCAGACAATTAAATCATCTGTGTCTAATGAGCAGGTACTCAAAACTAATCACATAAAAACTGATCAATTAAAATGAGGACAAGAGGGACCCATCCCCTCTTTTTTTTTTTTTTTTGGTGGGTACCGGGGGGTCGACCTCAGGACCTCGCGCTTGCCGGGCAGGCGCTTAAGCTGCTGAGCCATCTCACCGGCCCCCATCCCCTCTTTTGAAACATGGATGGTGCCCATAAGCCATGAATCACTGCAAACACTTCTGTTGGGTCAAGAATACGAGAGTAGAGAGCGGGAAAAACAATGTCCTGCTTTTGAGAACCTCATTCTGCATCAGGTAGAAAGTGAAACACTTTTTGCTGCATAATCTCATTTAATCCTTATTATAATTTCCATTATACAAAATTCTGAGAAAATGACCCCAGGGTCATAAAATAATGAATGGTGAATGTAGTCCACCTTCTTACTAAAAGCGGTTACATTTAGTATGGCATCATAAAATTTAAAGAAGACTAAAATAAGATATTTTTCCAGAAGCAGACCAAAGTACAGAAATGGAGAGAACATACTGAAAAATGAAATCATGAAAATGTGTGCCCAAATACGTGTGTATTTGTTAGCACTATCAGTTATTTAACAAACTTGACTCCTTCTGTCTCATGCTTGGGGTTGTAATTCCAAGTCTTCATTAGATTACGGGAAAGCCACTAATTTTTTGGCTGCGAGGTAATCTATTACTAGACATCTACTTAATACAAAATATTTATGGCAACACAGTCAAAATATAAGATTTTAAAATCTTTATTACTTAGCCTAAGGGTATAAGATTTTGAAGCAATGAAGTTCAAAATAATGGCAAAAGTTTTGGGCTGGTGAGATGGCTCAGCGGCATAAGTGCCTGCCTGGCAAGCGTGAGGTCCTGAGTTAGACCCCCGGATCCCACATACGAAAAAAGGGCCAGTGATATCGCTCAGAGGCACGGGCGCCAGCTGGCACGCGAGGTCCTGAGGTCGACCCCCGGTACCCACAAAAAAAAAAAAAAGTTTTTCATTAGCCAGAATAGTAGAAGCCTTTTATAACATCGGGACTCTCTCACTGTGTTCCTTCGAATATTTACCGGGTGTTAATATTTTCTCTCACTGATCGCTGTGTAAGCAAAACCATCTTTAAATGCATATTGTTTCAAGAAGCTATCAAGAACCTAAACCTCAACACTAGTTTTGTCACAAGTAGAAACATGTGTAGTAACCATAACAATTATAAATAATTGACTGGATGTATTTAAAGAAGGTCCTGGGCCGGTGAGATAGCTCAGTGGCATAAGCGCCCGCCTGGCAAGCACGAGGTCCTGAGTTCGACTCCTGGTACCCACATAAAGGAAAAAAAGGGCCAGTGATATCGCTCAGCCGCATGGGTGCCTGCTGGCACGTGAGGTCCCGAGTTCGACCTCCGGTACCCACAAAAAAGAAAAATAAAGAAGGTCCTTAACATTCTCAGTGGACACATCCAAAATCCATTGTGAATAGGTTAGCACCTTCGGTACTGGGCTGGACCATTCTAGGGGGGTGGGGAGGATCCCGGGCCTTGCACGATCCTCTCCTCATAAGATCTTTGGCGGCATCTCCGACCTCCACACTCCAGGCAAGAAACATTCTCACTGGCGTGAGAACCCAAAACTTCTCCAGACTCTGCAATTGCACAGTTCCCCTCAGATGAGAACCACCCGTCTACGCTGTCATTATTTAAATTAAATAACCCTAGCCAGGCCACTTTGAAATTTCTAAAAGATTATATTCAGTCTTTATTTTAAAGGAAAACCATCTAAATTCATTCAGAAGACAGAGCAGAAATAATTCAATTTTTTTTCCTTAAAATCATTTTAACAGTTTCCTATTCCCTATACGCTACTGTAATTATTCACTCAGAGCAAAATTGCTTATCTGAAAGACCATGAAAGACGTTATTAGAAGGACCCGAGTGATTACAGTAGCTATGGTGCCGTCCTGTGCTCCTCGGCAGACACTGCGAGTGCACGGGCCGCGCTCCCTGCTCAGCGGTCTCGCCACACGCACAGGCCCTTTGCGTTCCTCTGCTCCCCGGGGAGGGCGCGGGTTTCTTTCCTCCCTCCCCATCAAGGAGGCTGCGTCATCAGACCAACATTCAAAGCGGGCGGAGAGAGACGGGGCTGAGCCCAGCCACCTGTCACCATTTGCAAGGTACTCGCGTACCTTCGCTAGATCTCTTCAGAGAACTGCTTAGCTCTCACTGCGCTAACCTGGGTCCTGCGGCTGTCCCTGCAAAGCACTGGGAAATTAAGTGAGCAGCAAGATTGTTCCTACTGCTAAGGCTAAGTACAGGGCCGGGGATGTGGCTCAGTGGTAGGGTTCTTGCCTTGAATGAACAAGGCCCATGAGTTCGATTCCCAGAACAACAATAAAGGGAAAAAAAAAAAAAAAAAAAAAAAAAAAGACTAAGCATAGCGCAGCAGCACAGCACTGCTTCAATCCCAAATCCAGCTTCTGCTAGTTCAGAAGAAAAGGGACACAGGGTTTGGAGCATGAGCTGCACATGACAAAAATAGCAACAACAGTAATACATTTTAAGAAGGCATTTAAGTGTTTATGGTGCAAGGGCTGCCTCCAACAGCAGTTTTAGTAATATATTATTATTAACTTTTATTTTACAAATGAAGAAGGTGGTAGTTGCTTAGTAGTCAAGTAACTTGTCCAAGATTATACAATTGATCTGTTTGGAATTTTTTCTTTTTTAAAAAAAATTTTTGAATGTCTAGTAAGGGAAGTTTGCATTTCCGGAGTACACTCATCAGCGCTCCATACATATTGGTTCCATAGCCATGGATTCAACCAACTGTGGGTCAAAAATATTTGAAAAAAAATATAACCTGAATTGAACATGGCCAGGCTTTTTTCATCATTATTCCCTAAGAAATAGAGTACAGCAATTATTTACATAGCATTTGCATAGTGTTAGGTATTATAAGTAACCTAGAGATGATCTAAACAATACAGGAGGATGTGTATAGATTATATGCAAATACCATGGCACTTTATACAAGAGACTTGAGAACCCGTGAATTTTGGTAGCTGTGGGAGATCTGAAACCAATATGCCTTTGACCCTGTGAGGCGACTTTACCAGCTTCAGTAGTTCATCATTAATAAACTGTTCATTTCTTATTTATCTAGCTGATACTGATATGGCTAAAGAGACTCCATTTTCTTCTTCGACTCCTTTTCGTATTCACTTAACCCCTAGATGCGCTCACTCCCCAACCCTGTTAGATATTAAGGCACTGGCCCATAGATTAAGTCACTCCTCGGAACCCTCCCAGTTAACCATCAAACCCATGAAAGGAGGAACAAACAGCGACAGCAAACAGACCAGATGTTTGGAGAGGGCCTGTGATAACTCTAGTGATGTTCCTGTGAAATTCCAGAAAGATGATGTGGTGTAATGTGGTTGCTAAGGTTATGGGGTGGGACTTGTTGGAAACTTGTGGGGAAAATGTAATGTATAAAAATCCCTAAGAACAAAGACTGGGCGATGATGCCTTAGCTGAAAGCTGGGACATCATCCTCTGGCCAATAAATGAAAGCTCCTTGTGTCTGTGCTCGGCCTCTGTGAGTGATTCTTGCAATTTTGCCCTAAGAATAGTAAACTCCTAAATAACAGTAATACAAGTGGGGGCCTGTTTTACTTTTGCATAAATAAAAAGAAATGCATATACCAGGAAAACAGTCAGCAGATAATATCAAGTTACAGTGTAAAGGCATACACATTTTAGTATTTGGAAATATTTTGGAGGGTGTTTCAGTTAACTAAAGCAGAAAAACCTACATTAGTTCTCCTTAAATATTAGCATGATAGGTTGGTGTGCTCAACTGGAAAATTACGGAATTATACTTCATGCATATAATTAGTGGGTGATTGAATATGAAACAAGTAACAGTTACCCTGTGTGCCATAAGTATATTCCAAATTGTTATGAAGAAAATTCTTACACATCTTAGAAAAACTCTAAATGAAAGAGAAAGAAAGAAAAAAATGTCTTCCAGCAGAGAATATGGAAGTGGAGTAAAAAGTCTTTTTGAAGTACAGATAGATAGCCTGCCAAAATGAGAGCTAGCTCAGGCTTCAATTTTATTTTGACAAATTTTGCTTCTATTGCTCCAATTTTTAGGGCCAATTAGTAGAAAATAAATTTTGCTAATGGGGAATATTATATCATTTTTCCTTTTTGTACCTCATTTGTTATTACAGATTTTTATTGATATATGTTTGTGATCTATAATGAATACATTCATCATGGGAAGTGCTGCATATACATACTGCATGTTAGTCATATTAAAGTAAAAAGAATTAAATACAATATCCTATACTTAGGTGGATAGAAAAATCAAACAAAGCAACTAACAAAGCCTTGAACATGTGGGACCAGAATGGGCAGTTGGACTGGGACCAACAGGAAAGAATTCATATGAAAGCCAAAAAGAACCTTTGCTAAAACCTCTGGGTTAGCCAGAGGAATGATGAGTTACGAAAAGAGCTGATGACATCCAGGGTCGGCTGTATAATTTGTGGGACTCAGTGCAAAATGAAAATGTGAGGTCCCTTGTTCAAAAAGCATGAAAAAATTTCCATATAAGGTATTAAAAGTTACTTTCTTTCCCTGTGTTCCATGATCTTTCTCAAGACTTGTAATAGCGTTTTGGATTTTTGTTTCGTTTTTGCTTAATGTCATTCTAAAGTCATGACCAATTTAATCATTAGCATATCACTACGCAGCTTTATGTTGTCCAATGCCACCTTTAAATCCAAATATAAGATCATTTAACCATTTGAGTAGAGTCACTGTAATTGCACATTTCATTTGCATAGTTCTGATTTGCACGTGTATGTCGCTGTTTTCAGATGGTGACCATAAACCAGCTCACCTGTTTTTATTTCATTTCTTGATGTGCAGTTGCTCTAACAACACTGTCTATCTCAGGCTTACTGTCGAGCAGGGAAGGAGCCGTGAATTGCTCTTGCTTTGTCTTTTCATCTCCTTTTTGTTGTAGCTGTTCAGTTAATTCGTGAAAGTCACAAGAGGGAGAAAGGACATGGTGGGTTTCGTGGTCATCAGTGTTTCTCAGCACACCATCGCCCTCTTTCTGCATGCGGAGCGCATTCTGGTTCAAGTGGAAACCATGGCCTCTCCTGCTTAGTCCTGAGATCCCAGCTTTGCCTCGTACTGACCTGGGGACTTTCTGAACTCCAGCTCATTATGAGCCCACAAATGTGGTCCGCCTGGCATGGTGATGCGTGCCTGTAATCCCAGTACTCTGGTAGGCTTAGGCAGGAGGATCATGAGTGTAAGCCCTGTGCATGGGCAAATTATCTGCTTCAGGAGACCCTGTCTCAACGTAAAATTTGAGATAAAAGTTGGGGAATGGGTACTGAGGATGTGTGTAGCTGAGTGAAAAGTATGTGGGTTCAGTTTCCAGGACAAAAGAAAAAGTCTTACACTCATGGGGCATCATAAACATTTTACGGGATGGGAGCTGCAGGAGTAGGGGGCCCACATTCCCATGTTCATGTCACCTTTGCTCATGCATGTGCTCCACTGGCCCCTCAGACCCCACCTACTAAATACAAGTTCAGACAGTGCTGTTAAGAGTCTCCAGAAGTTCTCAACAGAGCAGTAAATCAAGTGTGGGGCTCTGCTGAGCGTGGGGCCCCATGGGAATGCACAGGTCGCAGGACAATGAACCAGCTTCAATGGCATCTTAATGCAAGGAAATTTTCATAGTGTTCAGTTCAAGAAACAAAATGGAAAAATCATAAACCTCTTTGGATTATTATAATACTTCTATTTTAGAAATTTTAATAACTTTCTCACATTAACAGTCAAGGCTTCTTAACCAGAGGTCTTAATGGTTATTTTTTTCCTTGAGTAATTTTATAAAACTCTGTTCTGTTCCGTTGTATGCATATTTCAGTCATCAGAAAGGTGTTTTTTTTTTTTTTTTTGCCAAAACTGGCAAGTGCAGGCAGGGAGTGTAGCTTCCTATGGCATCTTCTACCCTGAAACCTTTAGTTTTAAGATTTTCTACTTTTTTAATCCTACTCTTCAACATTATATTTATCATTTCACTTTTAAATCATAATTTTCTGCAATGCATATGGAATGAGCGTTCATTCTGCTGGAAAATCCTGGCTTTCCTTTGCACTTCTTTTAACGAAAACATGCAATATAAATCTGCAACTACGCCAGTCATGGCGAGGCATCTGTCACCTGTGAAGAGTAGCAGTTGTGTTGCCTTTGAATAGAATGAGTCAATTGACAAACTTTCACTGAACTAATTTAGAATCAGAAGTTATCTTCCTGTTGTCTATTCCTGTTGTAGCAACATTAATCAATAAAATATCCAAATAGTCAATTTTTCCCAACTGTCACTGCTTCCTTCCTCAGGAGGCACTAATTAGAATGCCTAAAATTTTTAAGGCTCATTACCCATAATGTTTCAAGGGATATAAAAGGTTTTCCCTGCTTCTGAAAGCAGCACTAAGATGGGAGCCCTGGGGGGTGGACACCTCCAGGTTTTATTAGGGGTGGTTGTAAGCCTTTACCTCATAAATAAAACACTAAAAATGTTGCCTATGGAAATTGGGACACTTTGTTAGATCTTTATGAACATAAGCAATATATAAACATAACAGATGAACTACTTGTTTTCTATTTTGATATCTAAACATACCTAAAATCATCTTATTACTCTTAATGGTATCGAAAATAATCTTATTACAATTAATGGTACCTATCATAAGCAGCAGTGAAAATACGTAGTATAGTTAGCACCTGGAAATGGATTTTTATTTCTTATGGCAAGTTGGGCCCAATGAGAGAACATGAGATAGGCCACATAATAAAACTAGTGCGAAGATCTAGGAATTATAAAGGACAGGTACTACTAATATGATAATTTAATTACAAAATTTGGGTTCCAAGCTTTTCTTCTCAATTCTCGTAGTCAGGAACAAATCTTTGGCAGTAAACCACTAAGCCAACTGTGTCGGTCAGGGCAACAGAGCCAGCAGCAGCAGGAGTGTGTGTGAATCCTGCAATAGGACGCATTTTAAGAAACTGGTTTACGAAACTGTCAGAGCTACACTGGTAGTTAAGTCTGCAGGGCAGCCCAACAGCTGGAAACACGGGCTTGAACATGTGCTACAGCCCGCAGGCTGGGAACTTGTGCAATTTTCCTTGTTAGTCTTGAGCCGTAATCCATTCTTTTTCAGGAAGACTCTGTTTTTGCTCTTAGGACTTGAACTGATTAGATGAGGCCCACGTGATTTATCAAGTTAATCAGCTGATTATAGATTTTAACCACATCTACAAAATACTTCCACAGAAAAAAAACTTGATTAATGTTTGATTAAGCTGCTGGATACAATAGCCTAGTGAAGTTGCCACATAAAATTAAACATCACACCCCCCTAGGAGGAAGGAGCTTAAAATAAGCTGTACAAGGAATTTGGACAAGATAGCTGCAGGAACCAAGGGAAAAAGGAGCCTTCTACATCAAGTTCTTCTTTGAATTCTGCATGGCCTTTAATGATGCAATGAATGTCAACTGCTTATCTCACTGAAATTTGGTAAATGCACAAAAATATGGATTGGTCTTTGCTCATTTTAAATTAGGGGTAGGCTTTGGAATATCCAGCCAATAATCAGTAGTTAGAGACATAGTTCTAGAGCTCCCACCAATATGTTAATTACATCAGTTAATCAGCTTCCTCCATTATTCGAACTGCAAGGTACTTACTGTGGAAAGCGTCAGTCTGTTATAACGAAGGAATAATAGAGCAGATCTACATACAGAAGCAGTGATAGAGCCCGCAATCATTGGAATGGGGAAATTGTGCTCCACGTGTTAGAAAATGGCTATCGATGAACCATATGTGTTGGTTATACACGGGGACTGAATATGCTATAAAGTGCACACATGGCAGCAAGAGCACGGCTCCGCTGTGTCACTAAATGTGAGTCATGTAAAAGTACCAATAAATGTTAATTAAACAATCAGCTAGCAATTTGCTTGCCCTTCTCAAATTTAGAATGGTTTGAAGGGTTTGAATGGTTTGTGGTCTCTTAAAAGGACTTTCCCAGTAAGTTCAAACAGGTATTTCTTTCTATGCGTTTAATTTTTTTTAATGTGTGCAGAATTCAGCAAAACTATTCTACTGGCCTCAAAACCCGGCTCTTTCAGGTGAAGAGGAGGCATTACATGGTATGTAGGGGAGCCCTTACATGACAACATGCGATCTCCCATGCTTTCCTGCAGGGCGTCTTGTGCCCTTCCACTAAAATTCTGGGTGCATTTGCACCTCCTAATCTGTACACACACAAACACACACACACACACTCACACACACACACTCTCATACACACACCAAAGCATCTGTGATGCAGGGCGGTTACTCCATTGTCTTGGAGTCCATATGTTGGGACACTCAAGCTATCTGGACCAGCAGATAGGTGGTCAGCGTTCCAGAGAGGCTTGGTGAGAGCCCAGGAGCCGTGCCTGTGTCCTTCCTCGTTCTCTCTATTGCCTGACACTAAGTGTGGTGCATGGTGGCACTCAATAGTTATTTGTGCACTGGGAAAAGTGTGTGCAGACTTACAGAATTAAGAGTATATATATATATTCCTTCGTAATGCTGACAACTCTTAAAAGTTAAACACACACACACACACATACTAATCCTGCCATCATTAGCAATTGACCCTACAAGGGAAGAGAGGCCCAAACATCACTGACTATTAGCAATAGCCATTGACTGTATAGTAATGAATAGCAGAAAGGACATATTTTGACTGATACTTTATTGCATTAATTATAAGATATACATTCTTCCATAGTTCAATATCTCAAAAATAAAGAATTCATTTTAAAATTGATAATATTTGTTGAAATGCATGAGGATTATCTGGAAGAATGGAAGGTTGTTTCTTTCAGAAAGCCTCTGGAGAAATCGCTTGGAAACAATTACAGAGGGAAGTACATTTATAGGATGGGGGTTGGGGGATAGCCCCCCGATATGAGCAACAAAAACCCTGAAAATGGCAAGAATAGTTTCAAATACTCTAACTCGTGTGTTTTCACCAAACAGGATGCTTACTATGAGGAGGAACAGCTTGGAGACCTGTAGTTTTCTTTGAGAGAAGCTACCAGGGATTATTTCTCAATAACTTGCCTTTTACTTAAGGACAAGTGAAATTTTCCAGCTGGGGAGAATAAGGCCTGAGGGAAAATGTCACAAGAATGGAAGGCTCAAGGTACTTCCAGAAAATCCGGTTTTCCATATCTTCCTATCACTCTCAACCTGGTGACAGGTGCCATTGTCTGCACACAAACTAATGTGGTCATGGCTGTCCCCATTATCATTTTAATTGAGTCCCCATTGTCCCCATTGTCATTTTAATTGAGTCATGTCTATTCTGCAACTGTTGCATTTAATCGCCATTTAAAATGTCTTCAGAAATTACAGTAGGAGTCTGCACTGAAATGAAATATTACTGTGCATTGGGCAAGGCACAGAAGTCATGCCGTGGGGTTGTTATGGTTTGTGTCTAGATGTCCCCCCAAAGCCTCATGTAGTCATGGAGGTGGGATTCTAGAGTTTATGACTGATTCATGGTCTAATGCTGGGATTATGGGCCTGACTGCTACACCCATCCTGGGGCGGGTAGCCTGCATGTAATATAAGGGAGGGAAAGAGGTTGCTCTCTCTCTCTTGCGCACTCTCCTCCCTTTTGCTCTTGCTTGTTTTTGTTGCCTTCTGCCGCCATGAGCTGTTGCCCTCTGCCATGTGCCACTCTGCCTTGGAGCCAGCTGAGTATGGACTGAAACCTCTACAAACTGTGAGCCAAATAAACCTTTCCTTTCTTAATTTTGGGTGTTGGGTATTTTGTCTCAGCAATGAGAGAAAAGTAACCAAGACAGATTTTGGTACTGGTGAAGTGGGGTCATTGCTGTGACTATACCCGACCATGTGGTTCAAGAGCCTTTGGGAATGGCTTGTGGGAAGAGTTTGGAAAGGTTTGGAGATGTCACCTGACAGAGTAGAGCTGGAACGCCTTAGGTTGTTCTGTATGGGAGATACTGGTCAGAGCTTGGGAGACCAGAAGGCTGATAGAAACCCTGGTGGTAAAAACCGGGCTTGGGAGACTTCTGCTGGGAAGAAAGATTGCATTGGCTGCTGGACGCCAGAACATGTGTGTTCTGGTTTGGCAAAAAGTTTGTCTGCATTTTGCTCGTGTCCAGAGACTTTGCCTGAGACTGAGATTAATGGCAGCGGACTAACTAGCAGAAAAAATTTCAAGGCAGTCGAACGTTGAGACGGTGGCATGGCTATTGTTGGGGGCCTTTAGCCAGATTTATACTGAGAATCAAGAGCAAGGAGCTCAGAAGAATGATTTAAAATGTGAGTTTGGACAGAAAGGAAGCTCCAGTGAAGCTGTGGACTGCAAAGATAGAGTTGAGAGGACCTCAGTTGCTGAGAAGGAACGGGAGAATATAAAAGACGGCCGGAGGACATCACAAGAAGCAGCAAGTCTCCACCCTTTGCAGCATCAAAACTGCAAAAGGAAAAGATTTTGCTTTGAGGAGAAAGCTTCAGAGCACCATGTTCCAGAAAGGCAGCAGCCACACTATGTCCCAGAATGGCGGCGGCCGCACCAGGTTCCAGAATGGCAGCAGCATAGAGAATTTGTTCCTCAGAATCAGGTTCAGAGCGCTCAGCGATCCAGGCACTCGACCCCTACAGCCAAGACAGAAGAAAGCCTGGCTACTGCTCCAGCTGGCAGCAGACCTTGGCATCATCCACGTGACACTAGTTTTAGGCGCAGGCAGAATGCAAGAGTTCTGAGGTTAAGCAGGCTTCCACCCAGATTTCAGAAGAAGGCCTGGGAGGCCAGGCAGTGTGCCCTTGAGAGGGCAGTGTGTGATGCTGTGAGTGTGAAGCCAAAGATGCAGTGGAGACCCCAGAAGGCTGGAGAAACCAGGAATGTGGATCACCTGAGGAAACCTGCAAGGAGGGAGCAGAGCAGGCCCAAGAGAGAAGCCGTGGGAGCTGCAACCACTGGAAGTGCCGTAGGGGCAGAGCCACGCAAGCCCTTTGGAGCTCACAACTTACCACTGATTGCTTCGGATATTCCACATGGCACTACAGGACTTCATGTTTGCCCTACTGGATTTTGGACTTGCTTTGGTCCCATTCCTTTGTATTCCCCTGTTTGTACCTTTTGGAATGGTAGTGTCTATCTTGTGCCATTGCATGTTGGAAGTGTTTAAGTTTCTTTTCATTTGTAGAGTGGCTCCCAGATAAGAGTTTGTTTCAGATCTCAGAGGAGACTTGGGACTTGGACTTTTGAGCAATGCTGAAACTGTTAGGACTTGGGCAACTCTTAGAGATGGACTAAATGCTTTTTGCATACAGGGATGTGCATGAGTCTTTGGGGAACCCGGGGCGGAATGTTATGATTTGTGTCTAGATGTCCCCTCAAAGCCTCATGTAGTCATGGAGGCGGGATTCTAGAGTTTATGACTGATTCATGGTCTAATGCTGGGATTATGGGCGTGAGTGCTACACCCATCCTGGGGTGGGTAGCCTGTATGTAACATAAGGGAGGGAAAGAGGTTGCTCTCTCTCTTGCACTTGCACTCCTCCCTTTTGCTCTTGCTTGTTTTTGCCACCTTCCGCTGCCATGAACCACTCTGCCATGTGCCACTCTGCCTTGGAGCCAACCGAGTATGGACTGAAACCTCTACAAACTGTGAGCTAAATAAACCTTTCCTTCCTTAATTTTGGGTGTTGGGTATTTCGTCTCAGCAATGAGAGAAAAGTAACCGAGACAGGGGTATACATTTAATAGTCCAGAAGCAAATATCCATCCTAAAAGGCATGAATGAAATTATTCATTTTCTTGAAAGCAGAAATGGAATAATCTGTTGGACTTAAGGAAGGAAGACCCTGACGGGAGGTTAAGATGTGCTGTCTTTTGCTTGTGTTGCAAGAAAGCGTTAGCAACAGATTTTGCAGAATAGGGGTTAATAGCTCCTGAGAAAATATGAGTCCATAGTTGAGCACTTTTAAAGAAATGCTGGATCAGTAACACTATTGATGGCACAGAGGATTGTATTTTTATAAACTTTGGGTTGGTATCAACAACTTTAGGTTCAGAGGAGATACAGAAAAAGTTGCACTGTAAATGTGGAATTGTTTAAGAATATGTTAACTTACTCCACCAGTTTTAAAATATACACAAGCATGTGATTGGTAAATTTCCTACCACAATAACAAGTCTTTCTCTGTTTCTGGCTTATTTTCCCTAGCAGGATGCTTTCTGATTCCATCCATTTTCCTGCAGATGACATGATTTCCTTCTTTATGACCCAGTAATACTCCATGATGTATATAAACCACATTTCCTTTATCTAATCATCTGAGATTATTATGTGAAGCAAAATAAGACAGACTCAGAACGACGAGTGCCACATTTTCTCCCATCTGTGGAATTAGAGGTTGGGGGGAGAGACTTCATGCAAGTAGAAGGAGGAGTATTAGACAACAGGAGAGGGAAGAGAGGAGGATAAAGGAGGACACTGGGAGAATGGATGTGAGCAAACTGTGAGAAGAAACCTAATATTCTATATAATTAATATGTACTAATAAAATATTCAAATTTATTTAGATAAGCCAAAACTAAAAATTCCAAGAGATAAAGTATCATGTCACAGTTTATGGTCAGCATGATTTTCTTTGTGAGTTGTAATGGTGCCTTACATTAAATCGTGCTTAGATTCTATTTTATGTTAACCCTGGCTGGATCCTGAAGTATCTGGAAAATCTTGGGGCTAGGGAAATGAGTGTGCTTTAGAACATCAGTCTCAACTTTGTGGTAAGAAGAAGAAAGATGGATAAATTAGAAAAGACTAAAGGAGATTGAAAAGAAATGTTCCACATGCTGTAGAAACAAAAAGAACACTTCGGTTGGTAGGGTTAAATAACCGGTACAAGCTGGTTCCAAAAGCACTTTTTTTTTTTTTTTTTAATGTGGGTTCTGGGAGTCGAACTCAGGTCCTCACACTTGCCAGGCAGGCACTTATGCCGCTGAGCTATCTCACTGGCCCCTAAAGCACTTTCAAGCATGTTGTTGTCTTGCTGGCGATTGCACTGGCTGGGAAGCAGCCATGTTGGAAGGCTCATCCTCTTCAGTGGGCTTTGGAGGAGACCATGAGGGCAAGAGGAGAAGCTAGTCCATTCCAGGGCAGCTAGATAACCTAAGTGAGCTCTGTCGCCTTTTGGAATGACGGAAGATGCAACCACACTTGGATTCTTTTCACCATCCAGTGACATCTTTCCGTTGTGTCCTAGCACTCAGCCCACATAGGACTGAATTTACCTGAGAGCAAACTTGATCTGACACTAGTGGAAGAATCTGGACGTGTGGCCAGGTAAGCCATTCATTCTAAAGTGATAGAATACCTCCATTGCAATGGTTTTAGATCCTCCCGGTACCTAGAGGAGTATTTCACTGTGCGATAAAATTAACTGAGACTGACTGTCAGGAGTCTACATTTCCCACTTCCTTCGCAGTTGCCACATTAGCTCTAAATGACTTAAGCACTGAGGCTTCCATGTCTTCCCTTGGGAAACTGATGTACAGTCTAATAGACTGTTAGGAAATTGTTTCTGATATTCAGCTTACATTTTCTTTTCCTTAATTGCATCTCATTACTACATTCTAAACAACTTTTCTTTCTCCTTTATACCCTGCAGATTTTTGTCTAGGGCTATTTCAATTTGGCCAAGCTTTGTAAATTGAATTATTTTTGTTCTTTGTTTCTACTGGAAGTGAAACTTTCCTGTTTTATTTTACTTACTTGATATTCTAGAAATTCCTTTGCTGCTGGCCATTACAAAGATAGGCAAAAGATTACCATTTACGAAGGAAAGTCTGACCAAACAAGCCTAGAAAATAGTATTTCCTTCTTATTTTGAATGCAAATTTCAGTTAATATCATATTGGCTATATATTATCACTCCAAGTTATTTTTGGCCAGAGAATCTGCTATCTAGATAATTGTTTCCACCTACGTAGAGGTTTGAAAAATGGATCTTCAAATTATCTTCCCCTAAGTTATATTTGGATTTATACGTTTCAGTCTTATATTAGTGTTTTGTGTCCCTGCATGTCTTATGATAGATCACAGTTTATTAATAAACATTAAATAAATAGAAAACCGAGCCCAATTTTATTGGACAAACCATTTGTAAACACAAAAATATACCTACATCAAATATTACTAATCTCGAAGATGTTTAGCACTAAATGATTTTTGTGATGAATATATCAAACATTTATATGACACTTTACATCCACAATCATTTTCCCATTTGCCATCTTAGTTAACTCTGATTTTTTTTTTTTTTCTTTTGTGGGTACCGGGGGTCGACCTCAGGACCTCGTGCGCCAGTAGGCGCCCGTGCCACTGAGCGATATCACCGGCCCTTTTTTCATATGTGGGTTCCAGGAGTCGAACTCGGGCCCTCGCACTTGCCAGGCAGGCGCGTACAGCACTGAGCCATCTCACCAGCCCTAACTCTGATTTTTAAGTCTATATTGATTTTCATGGTTGCTTTTAGCCCTACGGGTCAGTAAGTGGCCATTCTAGGGACACACACACGTGCACACATGCACCCTCACATTCTTGATGGCAAACAATGTACTCATTACACTTCACCTTCTCATACCACATTGGATGTCATTTACGAGAGCTTGAATTTGAATTCTGATTCTGGTAATATATGGGTCACAGTAAAGAAGTATTCCTAGATTTCAACCACCTTGCAAAATCTAACCAATCAAAGAGTCTTATTCACTAGAGGAAAAAAGAAATACTCCGAAGAGTGGTCTGTACATGTGTTGTTGATAGAACCACAGTTTCTCCCGAATCTTTTCTGAGAAGAGTCCCTTGATGTATCTATCATCTATTTAACAATATTGTAAGGTGTCAAGAATAAATATGTGTAACTGAAAGGTAATAACCTGGCTTAAATCTAGAAAAACTTTGACATAGTGTGTGCACGTGTGTGTTTCATCTTGAATATACAGTCATACCTTGGTGCTCAACTGCTTTGAAACTCATCGTATTTGGTGTCCAATGCATTTTCATGTGAAATTTTTGTCCCTGTACTCATTGTTTGTTTGGTACCTGACATGCAAGCTAGAACTTGTCAGTATTGGTTGCCAGAACAATTTGTCTGGTACTCGTTGTTTTGGGTACTTCTCACACCTCCCAGGACCAACTGCTGACAAGTACCAAGGTACCACCACATAACTTATTCGAAATCTTGATTGCAGTATCCATGGTGCTAGGATTGCCACCACCCTTTCCTCAGTCTACCTTTTCTTGCACAGTGGTATGAAGGGGTTGTAGGGGTGAGACCCCACGGGCCATATTCCCAGGGATGCTCTGAAGGCACTAATGCAATTTCTTGCAGCTTGTGAAATACGAGAATCTTTAGAAAAGGACTTTCATTTCCTCTTCTTATATTTTTATTTTTTAGTTTTTGAGAACAGTAGGCAGAGAAAGCAGTCTCATAACAGACTGATTCAGTTCTGAAAACCACTTGTATCTTCCCTCGTTTTCTGATTCTGTAGATACTGTTACGATAAAGCTTGATGGTGATTGACAACCTCATTTCTATTTGGAGGTCTATCATGCTTTCGTGAAAAGAAAAGTTATCCTATTCAGATTTTGATATTTGACATTTAGAGTTATATGGATGTATATTAAAATTCTGACCTGAACTATGAGAATTGGTAAATAAAATGCATAATGGAAACTCCTC
This sequence comes from Erethizon dorsatum, assembly GCA_028451465.1. Classification (NCBI taxonomy): domain Eukaryota; kingdom Metazoa; phylum Chordata; class Mammalia; order Rodentia; family Erethizontidae; genus Erethizon; species Erethizon dorsatum. The sequence goes on along the minus strand of CM051830.1, from coordinate 55,556,762 downwards.
GTACAAACTCAGCTGTATAACTCATGCAGAAGAGGAAAATGGGAAAAGACAGAATAGCATTACTGACTTCTCTGCCTCCACAGAGGGATATGGAGACGAGGCTCTGCTTTTCTTTGAATTCTGTCTCACTAACCTAATGCCCCTCATAGCATGAGTACCTTTCTGTGCTAGGTGTTAAGATAAAAATCCATATTCCTTGACCCTACTTGCCCAATTAGCTATGCAGCGAAATTCCTCAAGAGAGCTCATAGCCACATGGTCCCTTCCTTTCCTCACATTCTGCTTTCTGATATTTTACTTTGGATAACTTCAGGATTACAACAGAAAATGGATAAGATAGTACAAAATGATCCTGTATATTTTTCAAGACCCTGTAATTGTTATCTTCTTATCATTTACTTTTTGGTTTCTCTTTCTTTTTTTTTTTTTTTTTTTATTTTTTTTTATTTTAAAGAGAAGAAAAAACAAAACAAATCAAAAGAAGAACAAATTTTCAAACAAACATAATAGGAGGGTAACAATGGTTAATACATTACGTATTACTATCTTTAAGTTAGTTATTCAGGACACCAGACATTAGCATTCAATTGTCCAAACATTATTGGCACAAACCTTACTCTTCAATGAACTAAGTAAAAATGGTAGTGTATCTATCTTAACCATCTTATATATATATATATACAATTTTTTTCCCTTTCCCTTCTTTCTTTTCCCTATTCCAGTCTCTCTTTCCTTTTGACCAGTTTCTTTTTGACTCACCATGTCTATTGTACATTTTGGATCTTATTTACTCTTTCAGTTTCTCATACTAGAGAGACAATACGATGCTTACACATGTGCTTCTGGTTTATTTCACTTATGAGTATTTTCTCGAGTTGCATCCATTTACCTATAAAAGTCTCCAGTTTATCCTTCTTTATGGCTGAATAGTACTCCATTGTATAAAAATACCACATCTTTCTTATCCATTCCTCAGTTGATGGGCATTTGGGTTGTTTCCAAGATCTGGCTATTACAAATTGTGCTGCTATAAACATGGGTGCACATATATCGCTGTGGTACGATGTTTTTAATTCTTCTGGGAAGATGCCCAGAAGGGGAATAGCTGGGTCAAATGGGACCTCCAACCCTAGTTTTCTGAGGAATCTCCACACTGACTTCCACAGTGGCTGTACCAGTCGACACTCCCACCAACAGTGAAGAAGGGTTCCTTTTTCCCCACAGCCCCTCCAGCATTTGTTATTAGTTGATTTCTTAATAGTAGCCATTCTTTCTGGGGTGAGATGGTATCTCAGTGTTGTTTTAATTTGCATCTCTCGAATGACTAGTGATGTTGCACATTTTTTTGTATATTTATTTGCCATTAGTATTTCTTCATCTGAGAAATGTGTATTCATCTCAGATGCCCATTTGTGGAGTGGGTCTTTAAATTTGGGAGGTCTGATTTTTTTGAGTTCTTTATATGTTCTCGATAGTAATCCTTTGTCTGAGGAACAGCTGGCAAACATTTTTTCCCACGTTGTGGGTTGTCTCTTCACTCTGTTGGTGGTTTCTCTTGCTGTGCAAAAGCTTTTTAATAAGATGAGATCCCAGTTATTGATTCTTTGGGATAGTTCCCGTGCGGTTGAGTTTTTATTCATAAAGTCTTTGCCTACACCAATGTCTCCAAGGGTTTTACCTATCCTACCTTCCAGCAGATTTAATGTTTCTGTTTTAATATTTAGATCTCTGATCCATTTTGAATTTAGTTTAGTGCATGGTGAAAGATATGGATCTAGTTTTAATCTTCGGCATGTGTAGAGCCAGTTTTTCCAGCACCATTTATTAAAGAGGCTATCTTTCTTCCAGCGAATGTGTTTGGCACCTTTGTCAAAGATAAGGTGGCTTAGTATGTCTGGGGTTGTTTCAGCATCTTCTAATCTGTTCCATTGATCTTCAGGTCTGTTTTTTTGCCAGTACCACACTGTTTTTATCACAGTAGCTTTATAGTATAATTTCAAGTCGGGGATAGTGATGCCCCCTGCCTTGCCTTTGTTGCCCAGAATTGCCTTTGCTATTCTAGGTCTCTTCTGATTCCAAATGAATTTTAGGATTGTTTTCTCTAATTCTGTGAGATATGCTGTTGGAATTTTGATTGGAATTGCATTAAATCTGTATAACAATTTTGGAAGTATGGCCATTTTCACTATATTGGTTCTTCCTATCCAGGAGCAAGGGATATCTTTCCATTTTCTGATATCCTCTTCAATCTCCTTTTTCAGAGTACTGTAGTTTTCAGTATAGAGGTCTTTTACATCCTTCGTGAGGTTGATTCCTAGGTATTTCATTTTTTTGGATGTTATTGTGAAAGGTATTGTTTCCCTAATTTCTCTTTCAGTAAGTTTGTTATTTGTGTACAGGAAGGCTATTGACTTTTGAGTATTGACTTTGTATCCAGCTACACTACTGAATTTGCTTATTAAATCTAGCAGTTTTTTAGTGGAGTTTTTGGGGTCTTCTGTGTAGAGTATCATGTCATCTGCAAATAATGATAATTTAACTTCTTCCTTTCCAATCATTATTCCTTTTATTTCTTTCTCTTGTCTAATCGCTCTGGCTAAAGTTTCCAGAACTATGTTGAATAAGAGTGGGGACAGTGGACATCCTTGTCTTGTTCCTGATTTTAGAGGGAAGGCTTTCAGTTTTTGGCCATTTAGTATAATATTGGCTGTTGGTTTGTCATAGATAGCTTTTACCAGATTGAGATAAAGACCCTCTATTCCAATTTTCTGTAGGGTTTTTATCATGAAAAGGTGCTGGACTTTGTCAAAAGCTTTTTCTGCATCTATTGAGATGATCATGTGATTTTTGTCTTTGGTTCTGTTAATATGCTGTATTACATTTATTGATTTACGTATGTTGAACCATCCCTGCATCCCAGGGATGAATCCAACTTGGTCATGGTGTATAATCTTCTTGATGATTTGTTGGATTCTGTTTGCCAGTATCTTATTAAGGATTTTTGCATCTATGTTCATTAGGGAGATTGGCCTGTAATTCTCTTTCTTAGTTGGGTCCTTCTCTGGTTTTGGTATCAGGGTAATGCTTGCTTCTAGGAATGAATTTGGGAGTATTGCTTCCCTTTCAATTTCATTGAAAAGTTTGAGAAGTAGGGGCGTTAGGTCTTCTCTAAATTTCTTGTAGAATTCGGCAGTGAATCCATCAGGGCCTGGACTTTTCTTTGTTGGGAGGTTTTTAATTACATCTTCAATTTCATTGGTTGATATTGGTTTATTTAGGATTTTTAAATCTTCTTGATTTAGCTTTGGTAATTCATACGAATCTAGGAATCTGTCCATTTCTTCTGCATTTTCCATCTTAGTAGAATATAAATTTTCAAAATAGGTATAGATGATCTTCTGGATTTCTGCAGGGTCCGTCGTGATATCACCCTTTTCATTTTCAATTGCATGGATTTGAGTCTTTTCTTTTCTTTTTTTAATAAGGTTGGATAAGGGTTTGTCAATCTTATTTATTCTTTCAAAGAACCAACTTTTTGCTTCATTGATTCTTTGTATTGTTTTTTTATTCTCCAATACGTTAATTTCTGCTCTGATCTTTATAATTTCCTCCCTTGTACGGGCTTTTGGCTTAACCTGCTCTTCTTTTTCTAGAAGCTCGAGGTTCACCCTTAAGTTGTTTATTTGCGCGTGCTCTATTTTCCTGATATAAGTATTTAATGCTATAAATTTCCCTCTTAGGACTGCTTTCATTGTATCCCATAAGTTCCGGTATGTTGTACTGTCATTATCATTCAGTTGTAGAAAGTGACTAATTTCTTCTTTAATTTCATCTGTGACCCATTGGTTGTTCAGGAGGATGCTGTTTAATTTCCATGTGTTTAGGGAGTTTTTGTGGGATCTTTTGCCATTGATTTCCAATTTCATTGCACTATGGTCTGATAATATGCATGGGATAATTTCAATTCCTTTGCATTTACTTAAACAGGTTTTATGAGCTAGTATGTGGTCTATTTTGGAGAACGTCCCATGTGCAGCTGAGAAAAATGTGTATTCTGATGTTGTGGGATGGAACACTCTGTAGACATCTACTAAGTCCATTTGTTCAAAAGTTTGGTTCAGTTCTACTATTTCATTATTGATTTTCTGTCCAGTTGATCTATCTTTTTGTGACAGTGGAGTATTGAGATCTCCCAATATAATTGTATTAGTGCTTATTTGATTTTTCATGTCCTTTAGTACTTGCTTTATATAGCTGGGTGCATTGGTATTTGACGCATATATATTTATGATCGTTATCTCTTCCTCTTGGATTGTTCCCTTTACAAGGATGTAATGACCATCTTTATCCCTCTGAATCCTTCTTGGCTTGAAGTTCACTTTGTCTGCAAAAAGAATAGCTACCCCTGCTTTTTTCTGGGTTCCTGTGGCATGGAGTATTGTTTTCCATCCTTTGACTTTCAGTCTATGAATTTCTTTCTGAAGTAAATGTGTTTCTTGTATACAGCATATTGTTGGATCTTGCTTCTTGATCCATTTCGCCAGTCTGTGCCTTTTGATTGGTGAATTGAGACCGTTAACATTGATGGTTAAAACTGATATGTATTGACTTGTCATGATATTTTCCTGTTGTTGGTTCCCACTCTTTGTTTTTCTGCTTTCCGGCTATTTAATTATTTGCCCTGCCTGGTGGATTCCTTCTGTTGGGGTTCCTATCTCTTTCTAGAATGTCCTTCAGAACGTTTTGGAGTGCTGGTTTGGTGGTCATAAATTTTCTCAGATGTTCTTTGTCATGAAAGTATTTTATTTCTCCATCAATTTTGAAAGATAGTTTTGCAGGGTACATCAATCTGGGCTGAAAATTATTTTCCTTTAGAGCTTGCAATACATCATTCCAAGCTCTTCTTGAATTGAGGGTTTGTGCTGAAAAGTCAGCTGTGATTCTGATGGGTTTTCCTTCATAAGTGATTTGTCTCTTCTCCCTAACAGCTTTTAAGATTCTGCCCTTCTGTTGAATTTCTGGGATCTTGATTATAATATGTCTGGCTGAAGTTTTTTTTTGATCATGTCTAGTTGGTGTTCTAAAAGCTTCACTTATAGGGGTGTCAAATTCCTTTTCTCTTCCAGGAAAGTTCTCCCTGATTATGTCTTTGAACAAGTTTTTAATGTCGTTGATGCTATCTCCTGCTTTTTCATTTATTCCAATTATTCTTAAGTTGTTTATCTTTGAGTCATCTAGCAGCTGCTGAATTGATTTTTCATGGTCCCTTGCTATTTTTAAGAATTTTTCCATTTCATGATCACTAATTGCAAGCCTGTCCTCTATATCTGAGATCCTGTCCTCGCATTGGCTTATTCTGCTACAAATACTTTCAATGGAATTTTTTATCTCTTGGGTATCTGCTTGAATCTGCCTTATGGATTCCATTTCTTTCCTATGCTGAGCATTCATGGTTTCTATAGTTTTCTTAAGGTCATCTATTTTTTTGTCTGTATCAGCTATAGTGTCCTTAAGCATGGTCTTCATTGTAGACATTATCTCTGCAGTTATCTGTGAGATTATTTCTGTTTTAATTTTTTCCAGAACCTCATTCAGTTGCTTTGTTGTTACCACTTCAGATAGGCCAGGTGGGTGGCTTTCGGATTGTCCCACCTCGTTGCTCCCTAGGTTTGCCTTTGGTGAATTGGATGTGTGGGGTTGCATCTTGTTTAAGTGTCGTCTCATTTTTTCTTTCTTTAATTCCTGGGGTGATGTTTGCAAATTACCTATAGTAGGTTACTTTATTGCTAGTGTTTAAGATCTTTAGAAGATGACTACTTCTCTGCAGTATCTTCCAAGTGGAGCTTGCTTTTAGGTTTTGAGCTTTCTGCCAGATCCTACCTCTTCAATTCGTTGGGTATGCGAAGTTGCTACCTGTTTGGCCCAGTCCTTGATTCTTTGGTACTGTGCCACTGTATTTTCTGTGTCCCTTAGTCAATCTCAATCATGAAATATCAGGAAGGAAAGATGTTTAGAACAATTATTTCACATTTGGCTATAATGTTAACTAAAGCATCAAACAGAGCCTAGAAAATGACAGACTGAGCTAACCAGTTATTTACCACTTTTAGCTGTATAGAGTTGCGGTTATATAACAAAATCTAAAACACACCAGAAAAATTATATGCAGTATACAAGTCCTGTGTATGTCAATTTTTCCTTGAGGAGTTTAAATTTAAAATGAGTTAAGGAGGAAATAGAGTATTGGGAGAAGAGGAAGGAATTAGATGTAAGGTTAGAGGACCAAGAGGGATCCCACTAAAATTGGGACACTAGTGCAGAGGACAGGTGGTAGAAAGAGAAGGAAGGGATAAAAGGAAGAACAGATCACAACCACAATCAGAAAGAAGTTAGAGGCGCTGTTTACACTCATATAAAAAACCAGAGAGAATAATGAAGGAAAGAGCAAATACACATACAGAAACAAGAACGAAGATAAAAACAATAAAACAGACAGATCAAAAATATAACCCCACCAAAAAAACCAAACAAAACAAAACAAAAACAAAAAAACCCTTCGCCAGAACAAAAAACGAATCAGTGAGAAAAAAAAATAATAATAAAAAATAAAAATAAAAATAAAAAAAATAAAAAGAATCAGTTCCAGGTGTTGACTCTGCTGTAGGCAGTTACCCTGTGGTGAGAGAGTCCTGTTCTGTGCAGGTCAGTCCCAGTAAGCCAGGAGCGCCCTCTGGCGGGCGGTGAGCAGATGCGCGTACTTTCAGGCAGAGACCAGTCTAGCTCGCCTCCGCTCTCAGCGCCCTTTCACGATCCCTGGGCCTGAGAGGCTCAGCGTGCTGTCTGGAGCGCGGGTTCCCTGCACTGGTTCCCGCCGCTGTGGTTTTTCGCCACGCCCCCCACAATGGCGCCGGGCCAGTCACTCTCTGGCGTGGGACAGGTGTGGCTGAGAGTCCAGTCTCGTTCGCCTGCTGACCTCAACACACCTTCGTGGGCCTGAGAGGCCCCGTGCTGCCCTGTCCGGAGCACAAGTTCCCAGAGCAGTTTTCGAGCCGCTCTGAGTTTCGCCACACCCCCCACAATGGCGCCCGGCCGGTCGCTCTCTGGCGCGGGGCAGCTGTGGCTGAGAGACACTCACCGCCGGTCGGCGCCGTTCTCCGCCGCTCCCCTGCCCCGCCGCTGTCTCAGGATCCTCCGTGGGGGCTCCCTGGGCGCCAGCTGCCACCGTGTGTCCGTAGAATTGAGCCTCCGCCGGCGCTCCAACTCCCGGGATATTAGAAGGTGCACGCGCGCGGTCTGCTCCTTCTTTCCTTCTTCTTTGTTGGAAGTCACCCGTCACTGGTGCCGGGGGTCCCAGATTGCGCTTCAGAACTTCTCTGGGTTTCGGGGAGGCATCTCCCCCCCTCCTGCGCTTTCTGGGTCGCTATATTCCCGTGTTCCAATGGTAACTTTTAGAGAGAGTTTCACTGCCTGCTTCTTACTCATCCGCCATCTTGAGGTTTCTGGTTTCTCTTTCTTAACACTTTTGCACCTACGTTTTTGAAAGATATTCTGCCACTGTCACACAGAAGCTTGTAAGGGAAATTTCACTGTATCACCCAACTCTCAATTCATACTCAGATTCCCCCATGTTACCAAAAACCAGTGTTCATGTGCAGGTAAACAAACTTTTGGTAGGTTTCATTGTGGTTTTGGCTAGTGTGGATTAGTATTCAGTCTTCTCGATGTATTTCTTATATGTCTCTTAAGTAAGGTGGTCATATAACCTATAACTCTATACTAAATGCTTCTAAGAGTGAAAGGAGGATTAATAATAGCCACACACTATTGGAAAAGCAGAAGCAAACCGTAACCGTGCCAGCCAGGTGGAAAATATGGGTAACGTACCCTTAAATCTTTTTAAAAACTATCATTAAACTAGAGCAACCATACTCACCTTTTTAAAATGCCGTGGGAGAGATTGGGGCATGTTTTCCTAGAAAGCTTCTACTCTGCATCTGGCTGACTTCTTCCTGGTTATATCATTTGCCTTCTTCTAGACCCTTTATTTCCAGTAGACTGCAAGTTCCCTCTAAGACTTCCTGGGTGGCTCTGTGTTATTCGTGTCGCACGGTTGTCTAAACGCCTCACTTTCACACAATCAACCTGGCCCGCGGTGGACATCTCATCTCTGCATTTGCACGTTCACCATTAACTTTCCCTAATAACATTAATGACTATAGTCTGAATCCTTTATTTTTTATTTTTTTTTTTTATTTTAAAGAGAAGAAAAAACAAAACAAATCAAAAGAAGAACAAATTTTCAAACAAACATAATAGGAGGGTAACAATGGTTAATACATTACGTATTACTATCTTTAAGTTAGTTATTCAGGACACCAGACATTAGCATTCAATTGTCCAAACATTATTGGCACAAACCTTACTCTTCAATGAACTAAGTAAAAATGGTAGTGTATCTATCTTAACCATCTATATATATATATATATATATACAATTTTTTTCCCTTTCCCTTCTTTCTTTTCCCTATTCCAGTCTCTCTTTCCTTTTGACCAGTTTCTTTTTGATTCACCATGTCTATTGTACATTTTGGATCTTATTTACTCTTTCAGTTTCTCATACTAGAGAGACAATACGATGCTTACACATGTGCTTCTGGTTTATTTCACTTATGAGTATTTTCTCGAGTTGCATCCATTTACCTATAAAAGTCTCCAGTTTATCCTTCTTTATGGCTGAATAGTACTCCATTGTATAAAAATACCACATCTTTCTTATCCATTCCTCAGTTGATGGGCATTTGGGTTGTTTCCAAGATCTGGCTATTACAAATTGTGCTGCTATAAACATGGGTGCACATATATCGCTGTGGTACGATGTTTTTAATTCTTCTGGGAAGATGCCCAGAAGGGGAATAGCTGGGTCAAATGGGACCTCCAACCCTAGTTTTCTGAGGAATCTCCACACTGACTTCCACAGTGGCTGTACCAGTCGACACTCCCACCAACAGTGAAGAAGGGTTCCTTTTTCCCCACAGCCCCTCCAGCATTTGTTATTAGTTGATTTCTTAATAGTAGCCATTCTTTCTGGGGTGAGATGGTATCTCAGTGTTGTTTTAATTTGCATCTCTCGAATGACTAGTGATGTTGCACATTTTTTTGTATAAATCCTTTATTTTATTAGAAGTCACAAACCTATTATTTTTCACATTCTATTATTCCTTTAGTACAAATTACCTAGAGAGCTTAAATGTGCCTACTAATGCTCTCATACTCACCTGAAATACAAGGCTGTACTGTAAAGTTTGAGATTTTCCTTGCTTTTTCCCTCCTTGTGCTGAAGATGCAACCCAGGCCCCATGTGTACGAGGCAGCTCCAAGCTGCCCCGCGTTCCCTACTCTTTTTGCAATGATCGATTTTTAGGGTAGCGAGTGGGTCCGTGCTCTAGCAGCTTCCAATCAGGTACAATGTTTCTTCGTCTCCCTATTTTTTGTTGTTCCTTTGTTTCAGTATCATGGTCATGACATTTTGTATATTTGATATATTTTAAATAGCTTAGGGACATTATTCACTTTGATGTATGCCTATATCTTTTTATTGTTAATTTTATTTATGTTTGTCTTTTGTTATAGCAATAATATTGAACATTATTTTGTAGTCAGTCTATAGTTCTGTTTTTAGCAAATGAGTTAATCTTGTATTTATTGATATAATCAGTATATTTAACCTGTCTTCTATGTTTTCAATATTTTCTTGAAATATTTTTTCTTGTTTGCTATTGTTGTTCTTGTGTTTGTTAAATCTACATTTCTCTACATTACATATTAGTTCCTGTACTAAATTTTTTGGTGTGTGTCAGTATGTATTCTTGTATTTCTTCTATTTTAAAGTCTACTTCTAAATTCTTGCACTTACAGTTATCTGGCTCATTACTAATTCTTATCTACTTTCTTTTCAGATTCTATTTTATAGTTTCTTCCCTTCAGAGTTGTTCTGTTAGTAATTTATGCATTTCTTACAAATCTTTGATCATCTTCTTTTCTAGACTATTTAAAAATAAGAGATGATGGTTTTATATCTTCTTTGTGACTATATTTTTCTGGTATGTTTTCATTATCTATTGGTACATTAATTGCTTTTTTTTAAATTATCTAGCAATTTATTTATATGAGGCTGGATTTTGAAAATTTTTGTGTTTATATAAAGATGTGGTTTTTGAACTTTTAGAAGAACATTCCTACATGAGGAGCAGAGAAAAGCCAGAGCAGTGCTTTTTGGTTGTTGTGGCTTTTTGTTGTTGTTGTTTTTGCAGTGCTGGGGGTCAAGCCCAAGGATGCTCTACCACTGAGCTACACCCCCAGCCTATGTGTGAACTTGTGATCCTCCTGCCTCACCTCCTGTGCTGGGATTACAGGCCTGCGCCACCTGCCAAGCTCAGAACAGCATTTATTCTTGCTTCAAGAGCTTCTTCTTCTTCTGTTACCATGATGTACTCAGAAACTCAGATATTTTTGTTTCCATTTCTGCCTTTGGCAGCTAAATGTGATTCTGAAAGCTACCTTGCTTTCTACCTCTGAGTGATCCAGAGCTTTCCGGCCTTCCACAGTGTGCCATCACCTTCAAAAACTGTGTTTGTGGCAATGTTGATTCTGAGCTCCTTCGCTGAGGGTCCCTTCCCCAGTGTTCCAGTTTGCTTGATTAGATGCTTCATGTAAATCTTTTCTTCATTGTCTTCTCCTCATTCTGAAAGGCTTTATTCATTAGATATTTTTGAGTTGCAAGGGCCTAGGCTGCTTTGCCATGGGATGAGGTCTAGAAAGTGCTGGGTGATCTCTTACAGCGTCTTAGGAGTCTGCAAAATAGTATTTCTTGTTCTTTATTTGCTGGTTTCCTGTGCTGGGTGTTGGCCACACCCCTGATATCCTGAGGTGCATGGAGATTCTGATCATGCAGTTTTGTTGAAGGCGTCGTGCTCTCACTAACCTCACTAATTTTACTTGTTTTTAATTATTTTTTCATGTCACTGCTCTCACATTCCTTATGCCAGAATCGATTCATGCTTCTTAATTTGTATATAGTGGCTGGTGTGTAGAAGGAAAAGTGTGATGGCTCAGAATTTGATGACTTCAGAAACATTGCCTTCTGCATTTAAAATTCATAAGAATAAATACATAATGCTGAACATCAGTTGTTTAATTCAATGAAAGAAGTTTTTTTGGTAATGTCTTTGGGAGGGGTGTACAGATGGCCCTTGTTTGCGATATTTTGACAGGATTTTTCAGTTTTACCATGATGCAAAAGCTCTACATGTTACCTAGAAACCAAATTTCAAATTTTGAATTTTGATATTTTCTCATGCTGGGATTACACACAGTACGATCCTCTCTCTCAAGGCTGGACAATGGCAGCAACCACAGCTCCGCATCAGCGAGGTCATCGGGCAGGTAAATGGCCCACATGCTACAGTGTCCTACACTGCGAGCCACTTTGAGATACAGAGTTCAGTACTTTTTTACGAGCCATTCAGCCTTTCAATGTAAAATAGGCTCTGTGTTAGGTGACTCCGCCCAACTGTAGGCACATGTGTTTGGGCATATAAAAGGCAGGTTAGGTGAAGCTACAGTGGTCAGTAGGCTGGGTGTATGCAATGTAATTTTGACTTAATGCTATTTTTAACTTACAAGAGCCCATTGGGAACATAACCCCACCTTTAAAAAATATGCACATACATACATCCACAACTTAAAAAGTTGGACAGGACCATAAAGAAATTTTATCTTTCATAATTCTTACATATGATGTTTATATATGACATAAAATATCTGTCTTTGTCCTACTTTTCACTACTTATATTTTAAGGGAAAAATATAACCAACATAAATAACTACTAGGTAAGGCACAATATGTTACTAAAAATAATTCACAATTACCTTTCAATTATTTGTTAATATCTTATGTAGACAAGGAGAATTAATTCTGATTAGGGAAAGAAGGAAGGCATCACAGAGGCAGTGGCATTTTAGTACATCCTTGGAAATGATTGGAATGCCCGAAAATGGCTTGAAGGTTAAAAGGTGTGAGAGTGGGAATCCCAAGAAAGAGCAAAGGAAAGCAGGTGAGCAGATATACGCTACTTGAGATTCTTGAGTAGTAGCTCTGTACAGACTGAGAAAAAGACAGGAGGAGGGAGGAGAGGGAGAGGAGGTTTTAGAGCCGTCTTCAGTGACTCTTCCGTATTTCTTTTGGGAGAAATAGTGGATCATTAAGCAGAATTAATCTACATGTTAAATATCACTATTTATTGAGTATTTACTATTTGTCAGGCACCTATTATGTAACTTATATTTTTCCCTAAAAAGAGAAATCTGAAAATGTCTCCTCTTCCAGCTCTTAAAATACTTATTCTTAACCCAAATTACCATTAAAACATATTAGAATTGCTATGAATCTGTAAATATATTGCCACAGAAAGGCACTGACAAATAAGTAAGAGTAAAACTCAGTCGAACAATATTAGTGGCCGCTTATTACCAGTTGAATCAAAACTTTTGAGTGGTGGGAATTGCGGTTTGGACATTTTATGTCTTCCTAGGATGACGTTAATGGACAGCCAGGGTTGACCCCCTCCGTCTTCAAGGATGTAGACAAGGGGAAGGAGGGGTGCTTTACCTATGGAGATGATGAATTCGGATCAGTATTATCAGTATTGGTATTTGTTTTTCTACAAATTGAATACAGCTCCTCTTCAAACAACAGTGCCCATATTCCTGAAAGGACTTACTTGGTCTAAAGGCATGGAATGGGATAGGAATCATTAGCATGACCCTTAGACTTACTAGCGAAAGGACTGATTTAGCAAAGCTGAATAAAGATCAGCTTTAGAGCACAGGAGTAACAAGGACAAGGTCAGAGTTTTTACACAAGTCTACCGATTTCATTCTATCCCACGGCCACAGAATGTTCTCAACACTCAAAATGGTTCCTTTGACCATAAAGAAGAGAACTATAGATATTGAAATATTTTTGAAACAACAGAATAATTTGGGGAATTGCTTAAACTTCTCCCTACTTCCTAATTCATTTCATTTATACTACTAATTTCTCTTAGCTATTTGAAAAGAGAGTTCAGTGCTATTATTTATTTTGTGTAAGAAAGTCATTTCGTCTATGACTTTTCTCTGAGTAACATTTTGGATATTCTTTTAAGAATATGCTACACAGTGTATTAAGATTAAATTCTCCACTCTCGTTTTACTCAGTCTCTCAGCAGCATTTAACCTACCTCACAATTTCTTCCTGAATCACCTTCTTCCTTTGTTTTTATGACACGGTATCCTGGGGCTCTTCCTCACTTGTTGCCTCTGCTGGAGTCTGATTCCACCTCATCTCCTTTACCTTGACATTTTGGGGCACCCCACGAAGTTAGTCTCTGGCCCACTCTCATCTCTATTAGCATTCACTCTAGGTGACCGCATCAAGCTGCGTGCTGTGCGTGTCATCTACATGCAGAAGATGGTCCTTCTTATATTGTAGGTGTCACTGCCACCCCTGCTTTAAACTCACTCATTTACTTGACAGTTCAACCCCTCCCTTTTAATGGCTCACAGCTACCTCAAAATAAATACATCGCAATCCAAACTGTTTCGGCCTCTAAACATGAGAATGTAACTTCTCCTCTCCAGGAGTTTCTAACTCAGGATACGTAACTTGACGCTTCCAAAAATCTGGGAGACACATTTGAGTCCTATTTTTCCACAACCCACGTCCAATCTATTAACAAATCATATCTCTGTCCTCTTGAACGACATCAAACACCTCCATCACTTCTCTCACTTAATAGCTTCCACTCCTGCCAAGCTACCAGCATTTCCCACCAGGTCTGCTGCAAGAGCTTTCTTAATGTTTCCCCTTTCTCTAGCTTGTCTTCCCAAGTTCCAATCTCAATATATCGGAGCTTTCCTTTTATAGCACAAGTCACATCTTGGCATCCTTTCCCATCTCACACAGAATAAATCCAAAGTCCTTTCGTGCTAGTTTGAAAGTTCTCCAATAAAGCCCCTAGTGTCTTTACAGATTCCTACCATGTCTGTCTTCCTCATCCCAGCCAGCTCGCCGGCCTCCTCACCGTTTCGCGATATCGGTGGAACTCCAGCCTCAGCCACTTGCCGTTCTCTCTGCCTGAGGGTTTTGTTCACGCTCTCACTTCCTTTACAGCTCTGTTCAAATAGCAGCTTTGTAGAAGGGCCCATGTTGAACAGCCTGTCTCATCTGCAATCTCTCTGCATCCTCTGACCGTATTTGCTCTTCTTAGTCTTTATAATTGCTGACATACGTATTTTGTTTTTCTTTATTGCCTGTCTTCCCAATAGAAGGCACGGAGACTGTATATATAAAAAGTTATATATGTAGTTCACTTCTGTTTCTCTGGTATCTGGAGCAATCTTAGAGCCATAGGTTTATTGAACCATGAACTAAAAGAAAATTTGAACAGATTAAAGTAGAAAGTACCTGCAAAAGCTCTTTCTGAGGGTCACACATAGTGTGTGAGGTGTATAAATAGTTTGCAAAGCTGGTTATGACTCATAGTGTAAACGTGGTATCTGGTCATGGGCTTTTTTGAACATCCAATTCATCCATGTAGGAATTGTATTTTTAAAACTTTTAAGCAATGACATCCAAATATGGGTTAAAAAATGTCATGAACCATTGATTATACAAACATCTATGATTCAACTATGTGCCAAATACTAACGTTCAACACTACTATTATAGAAAGGGAATCCAATGTCATCTGACAACATTTTAAGGAAACCATAGGTGTGGGCTCCTTAGGATAACATAGGAGTCTATGTTTGGCTTCATTGCATAATTCTTCTTCTAGCCTCATCAAATCCTACTGTGGCTTATCGCCATAGGCAATAAGAAGTGAGTAATGGCAGTGTAAAAAAGAGGTAAAAACGAGAAGCAAGCCTATGAAATCCCTACAGTATCTTAGAATAAAAGACAGCCCTCTGCAGGTGGATAGCATTTGTTATCCATATCACTTATTTGACAATATAATGAATCCTCTGCTGTTGTTGTCTCTTTATGTATATGTGACAGGATGCTGCCAACTCTGTGAGGCTAGACATCAAGTATGGTAACTTTACAACCCAGCCCTTGATACATACTTGTTTGTTGATTGAATTAAAGACTTTCACAAAATAGAGCAAAGTCACAGACAACATGCTGGACTAATCATCACCAGACAAAAAATTCCTGCTTGTCTTTAGAGTCTTTCACAATCTTCTCTCCCCCACGGGAGTACAAATCTTTATAGATTTGAAAATCCACAAGAAGACTGAGCTAGAATTCTTGTTTATTTATTTATTTTTTTTCAATCTAAGTATTAAAATAAGCCAAGAGCATGCATCTGTCAAAATGACAGCCTGGATCTGGACTTGAAATAATACTGCGTTCTCATATATACATATATTTTTACATTATCCTCTCACTTTAGACTTTCAGCAAACCAAAGTCTGGGATGCAAAATAGCTCATTCATATTTTCATTCAGGCAAAGAGAATATGAACTTAATCTGAAACTTCCCCTATAGTTGTGTTATGAATTTATAACAGCATCTTCATAATTTATAGGTTGAGGGGACATATTTCCAAAACAACCTGGTATGACTAATGAAACAGGGTGTCACAGTTCAGCAACTGAATAGGTAATGTAGCTACAGGGCTTGATTTCTAAATCACTGAACTCATCACGAGCAGATAGGAAAGCCCCCATCCCTCTTTGATAATAATAAAGATGAGAAAAAATGTGACATAGCCACGATGGCATTAAGGTTGAATAGTATGCACTGAATACCCATTTAAGTTACAAAAAGATATAAGAAACCATTTCTGAATTTTCATATTTGGCAAATACTATCCAGGACAGCTTCCTCAATTCAAATTAAAATGATGATGCATAACAATAATAAAGCCTATCACTGAGAATTTCCCATGTGCCAGGCACTATTAAAAGCATTAATATAAATACACTATAATAACTGGAAGCTAATCGCAAGATGTTACTGGATCTCCATTGAAACATAAATGAAATGTTTATAAACATTTCTATATTTATATACATTTATATACATTTATAAACATTTATATACATTATAATAAATGTTATATTATATTATATTATATAACATTATATAAATGTTTATAAACATTTATATACATTATAAACAAAATGTTTATAAACATTAAAACATAAAGATGTTACTCCATTGAAACATAAGGAAACTTGCTGCTTGTCATCCAAATGACCTTTCAGTTTCACAGTTCTTTTCCCAGCCACACAGAACTCATGCTTTTATCCTTAGAATTTTTTTTTTTTTTTTTGTGGGTACCGGGGGTCGGCCTCAGGACCTCGTGTGCCAGCAGGCGCCAGTGCCGCTGAGCGATATCACCGGCCCTTTTTTCGTATGTGGGTTCCGGGAGTAGAACTCGGGCCCTCGCACTTGCCAGGCAGGCGCTTACGCCGCTGAGCCATCTCACCAGCCCCTATCCTTAGACTTTTAAAAAAGTTTTTATTTTTATTTAGTACATGTTTACAGTACATAATAATTACATCCATTATTTGGAGATGGTACATGTATATCTTAATTCTTCTATGTCCCCTTCCTCTCCACTCCTTCCCATCTCCCTCAATCTCTTGGATATTTTTATAATTAGAGCTATCTAGACTTCCTCTAATTTTACAAATTTTCTGATTTCTGGCTACTTCTTACTTTTCCTCCTCTCTCTGGCTTGTCTTTCAAGCCCTATTAGGACTGAAAATATGTTATCCTTGATGACCCACCCTTTCCTTATTCTTTCAAAAGGGAATTCTCACATTAACCCCAATTTGATGGGCGATAATTTATCAGTTAAATGAGGTACGTAAATTAAGAACCCCTTCTAAGTTAAGTACTCCCAGCACATAAAATGCAACACATATTTTCTGTTTCTAATGCTAGTATTGAACCTCAAGCAGGGTTCATGTCAGGAAATAATCAGACCTGTTAAGCAGACCCTAAAGAGCACAGATGAGATAAATATATTTTATAATTATTTTATGGTGCCATGCAGCTCATAGGCAGGGAAGATTGCCTAATACAAAAGATAAAGTCTGTCTTCAGGCATTTCAGGAGCTTCCTTCCCTGAAAGCTCTCAATACCTCTGTCGAGAAGAGTGTCCCAGGAAGGCCCGCACTCCCTGTACCCGTGGGGGTCGGCATCTGGGCCGGCACTGATTCCCAAGCATCTCATTCACTACCTTCTGCTCTAACTGGGAAGACAGGTGTAGCAATGTAACCAATGAGAAAATAAAAGTTTGTTATAAAATAGCTTGTCTCATTTACATACAGAAAGCGATCATTTCAGAGTGTTGACCCTTTATTAAAAAGAAAATGTGTACTGTTTTATATAGAAGAAATGGATCTTACAATAGCTTTATTCATCATGATTTCTGTTAAATTGCTTTGCTCAAAATCTCCAAACACATGGTCAAGTCAACAGAAATAGAAGGTCAGAAAGCAGCCATCAGAGGCATCAATCACAAGATATTTGTAACAGGAAAGAATTAAAACCAGCGTATAGAGCCTCAAAATAGACTTAGCAGATGTCTATTTTCCATAACAAATTAACAGTTTTATAAGCCCATGGAAGGGTTAAAAAGTTCATAGAAATAGGCTGTTTACCATAAATTTAACTTTAAAGGAGAAAGCAGGAAATGAAAATAAAAATTGAATGGTATGTCTTTTAAATTCTACGATCATTTGAAAACATAGTCTTGGATTGAGATTAAAAGAAAACATGCTAGATTTACAGCATGGAGAAAGAATTCTTTTAGGGAAAATGATAATACTCATAAAATCATATGCATTATGACCTATGCCAGACTCTCCATTTGTCACCTGCTGAGGGTGGACATGTAGCCCAAGGTGGATGCTCATTTTTGCTCGTGTCAGAGATCGGGAAACTTCTGCGGGTTACACACTCTGCCTTCGGTCACAGACCAAGCCAATGTTCCAACCCATCTTGTCCGACTCTTGAGACCAGATACATAAATGTGAATTATTTACACCTCAAAGTACACAAAATAGTAATTTGCTGGCAATGTACAAATATTTTGAAAGTGTACTTGGAATTCTCTCACCTGAATTGCTCATGCTGAATATTTCTGGAACTATAACATATTTGTATACTTGTTCAAATATATAATATTTTCATGAACATATAAGTTAAGAGTCAATATTAAGTATTTACTAGGTGCCTAGTACTCTTCCAAGGGCTTTGCATGAAGGAGTCCTGTAAGTCTCAGATGACCTGGGGGAGGGTTCTGTTATTATTCTCTCTTACATAGGAAGAAGGAATTCGAGGCAGAGAGAGTTTAAGAAATTTTCCCCAGCATTAAATTCAGAATTTAAACCCCCCCCAAAAAGCCCTAAAATCCATATTCTTGACAACCATGCTATGAATAGTGCTGATCTGGTCATGTTTTAAGTTTTGGATAAAGCATATTCTCTACTTGATCATCACAGTATGTCAGCTATAATATTATGTGATGGGGAAACATAGATTTTTTTTTTTTTGTGGGTACTGGGGGGTCGACCTCAGGACCTCACCCACCAGCAGGTGCCCGTGCCGCTGAGTGATATCACCGGCCCTTTTTTTGTATGTGGGTTCCGGGAGTCGAACGCAGGCCTTCGCGCTTGCCAGGCAGGCACTTAAGCTGCTGAGCCATCTCACCGGCCCAGATTTTTTAATACTATTGTTACGGCAAAATCACAAGATAGATTCACTCACAGGAAGACGAGATTCAAGAAACAAATGAATTCTTTAATTGATGCCGGCCGGGGACAGCAGAAGCTGACCCCGAGCTTTTGTGTTCTCCTCCTTAAATACACTTTTGGAGGTCTTACAAAGTCCTTGGTTGCCATGGAAACTGTAATTTTTACTATATCACCTCTCCGGAAAGTTTTCAAGGTTCTTTAAACATCTGGCTAATTAACACTGGGGATGGGGTAGCAGGTATCACCCGTGCTACTCCTTTCTTGTGGTTTTATGGCCGTAAGATAGTGATAAGAAAACCCGTTTTGTTTGTGATAGCACCATCTGTTTCTCTTCTTTGAAGTTTATGGCTACGGAAAGGGCAGTAGGACTAAAGTTCAACTAAAGGTTTCTACCTATTAGTTAAATTCAGAGGTTAAGAAACTAAATGAAAATACTCTTGCCCTAATACTATCATAATCACAATTTTTCTATATAGTCTAATTTCTCTAGAATTTGGTTAATTATTGGAGACTACAAACTCACAATGGCTAGTTTTACATACTTCCCTAAGGGATAAATGGAGGTTTGGGATTATTGGTATCACCCTAGTGAGATTTCCTATTATCCCATTAGGGGCAGGCCAGCCTCTCCCACCCGCTAAGACTAAGACCAAGACTCAGACTAAGACTACAGAGGCTAAAGATGCTCCAGGGCAAGATCCTCATTAGTTTAAGATCTCCACCACCCTCTGAGCCATCCGATGATCCCCTCCTCAATCAATAATACCGAGGTTCTGGCTGCCACGTGAACAACTGGTCATTCCAGATCCCTGCTGTACCACCATTTTGTCGCTTGCTCTTTCCTTTTTCTCTTTCTTTCTTTCTTTTTCTTTCTTTCTTTCTTTCCTTCCTTCCTTCCTTCCTTCCTTCCTTCCTTCCTTCCTTCCTTCCTTCCTTCCTTCCTCCATAACACCTGGCAGGAGACTGGGGCTCGCTCCAGTAGTTAACTGGCACATCCATTTCTGTAACTCGGTTTTCACAAGAATTCTAACTTCAGTCAAGAGAAACTATTTCAGAAATAATTTTAATGGCTTAAAACAATTGGTCACTTACTTTTATTCAGGAATCTATAGTTAATCCAGGTTATTGTTGATATGGACAAGAAAACAGAATCTTGAAAGTATGGTTGTTATCACCCTTGTTTAAGTGTTTTCTGAATGTGAAACTAGTTGTTTCATTGGCCAGTTCAGAATAATATTCATTTAGGTCAATATAGTTTAGTGAAAATATAATGCAAACTACACAAGTAATTTTAAATTTTCTAGTGGCCATGTGAAAAAGAAAAAGAAATACATAAAATGAACTTTAAAAATAGTTTTATTTATCCCATATATCTAAAAGAACACTTTCAATATGTAGTAGTATAAAATTATTTCTGACATAAATTATTTTTAATTGTAGTATATTTGAAATTCAGGGAGTATTTTATACCTATTGCACAGTTCAATTCAGGTAATCAAATTTCTTTCTTTATTTCTTTCTTTCTTTCACTCACTTTTTTTTTTTTTTTTTTTTTTTGAGACAAGGTCTCATTATGTTGTGCAGGCTGGCCTTGAACTCACTTAGATAGCCCAGGCTGGCCTCAAACTCACAGTGATCTTCCTGCCTCAGCCTCCTGAGTGATGGGACTAAGGGCATGCACCAACAATCCCAGGATGGTAATCACCTTTCAGTGGTTAAAATAAAATGTAGTCTTACCAAAACAATAAATTTGTTTTTAAACCAAAATATTCTTACATTGCTCCATTTCTAAATGTACATCGAAATTGGTTAAAATAAAATCAAATTTGAAATTCAGTTTCTTACTAGTATTAGACATATCTCCAGTGTTCTGTCGCTACATGTGGCCAGTGGCTCTGAGGCATGGTACGGCCCTTGGTGATCTCTTAGAACTGAGCCTTTCTCTTCTCCCATCCAGCTATGGATCGTTCCCAAGATAACCATCTCAACCCCATTTCCACTGCACCATTTCTCTACTCACTGAAGCCTGGTTGTTTTCTAGTCACATCACCTACAAAACACAGAATGCAGGCATTCTGCATCCTCTCACAAAGAATGGCCTCATTATTCCTCATCTGGTAACCCACTGTTCTCTGCTTCTGTAAAGCCCTAGCTCCTGCCCCTACAGGTTCTGCGCACCTGTACCTTACACTTCCCCAGTGCCTTTTTCCTCCCCTCTGGCCCGGTGCATACTCGTCAGTGTGTGTTGATGATTTACATTGAAGTACAAGGTCCCGGGAAGTGTCTTTATGAATTTTACCGACACAAGGATCACTCAATTACCAAGGTCCCTTTGGCATAGCATGTACTTGATTTTTAATATTTTTAATATTATAATTTACATATTTATTCAAATATATTTTCAATGTGAAAATAATTTATGCCCACAGAAAGTTAGATTTTTATACATTTTGACCGTGACTCGCACCCCACATAAACAAATACATTTAAACTTATGAGCCAATCCAACTCTGTGTATGCATGCATCTTTGTCTTCAAAAGCAACATCTATGTGTATATTATGTTGACATACTTTGAAATAATCTTGCATTAAACCACATCAGCGCCAAGCTATAGGCATTCTTGGATTGCAGATAAAAATCAAGGAACAGGAGCCAGTTTAGCTAAGGCATAGTTATAAAGCCCGAGTTCTAATGTAGGCAGTGAGTTTGCCAGCGTACAAAGCGGAAGGTTTACACATACAATAATTGGAGTGGAAAGCTTGAAATAGGACAAAAATGACAACTGCACTCACATAGATAGCAGAAAGCAATGCATGTGGTGGAGCCAGGAGCCACACAAAGACAACTCTACTTGGACAGCAAGGGCCAACGATGCGCTGAAGTGGAACCCAGCTTAGCATAACTGTAGAGCTAAACAAAAATTGCATCTGCAAAACAGAGCTCAACTATAAATCCTGTAGGTGACTGGAAATAACCTGATTTCAAAATATATTTTTAAAAGTGTAGAATGTAGGTGGACAAACAAAGAAACTAAGAGAGTTTAGCTCTAAGACACTAAAAATACAGGAAAACTTGTTCTGACCCCTGATGCCCAGATTCATGATGTGTGATCCGCGCCTTTGTCCAGGGCTCAGGTTCAGAACTGTGCTTGGTTTAGTACTCGGTCTCTTAAAAATCTCAATAATTTTGTTTTTGAACTTGTGCTTGTAAGTGAAGTCGAATGAGATGACGGAGCATCCCTGTGAGCGGAAGAGGCACAGATGGGCCACGTCCCTGCCATCCCTTGTTGCTGACTATTTGTACACAGTTCTCCTCATACCTCATTCACACAGCTCTGGTACACTCACAATGCATGAGATTTCGGTGAGACACAAACAAGTAAAAAGGTAATTTGTTGTATCTATCTGAATGCAGGGCACAAACAATCCTAAGAAACCAGACATCTATGTAGCCTAGAATTTGCTTCAATGTAAAAAGAAAGCAATGAAGTTCTAAGAAGCACAAATGACCAATGAACACAAAACATCCTTTCTTACTTGTGTTCCTTCTCGGTAGTAGCTAAGCAGTCAGTGTCACAGAAGAAAGGAAGAAAGCAATCCAGAGCTCTCCTTTCTCTCAGGCCTCCTATACCCATCCATAAGCCCAAAGTAGAGTGTTGAGAAAATACAAACATATCAAAAAGGCGTGTGCATAAGAACAAAAGGCATAAGCGTGCACAAATTGTGCATTTTTAGGGATTCTATAACTTAGTTAAATATTTTTATATTACATTACAACTGAAATGGACATAAGGAAGAATGTTAACATTAATGCTAATACCTTGATTTAATTTTTTTCCTCTATCTAGAATTACATTAAATAGCGGAAAAGAACATGACAAGCCAATAAAGATACAAGGGAAGAAAAGAAAAAGCTTTTTATTTTATTGCTTTTCCTGCTTTTTGAATAGGGGACCTTTTTTTTTTTTTTTTTTTTTGCAATAGGTCCATGACTTATGTAGCTAGCGATGTCCACAGAACTTTAAATAATAAAACATTGCAGCCCAGAGTTCCAGGTGAAAGACAGCAAGTGCTGAAGGCAGAGAGCACTGCTTTCTGGCACTGTGTTCTCCCACATGTCTACCTCGAGCTCAGCACCGGGTGCTGCCGGTGATCAGTACTCAGTGAGTGTGCCTGGACAGGTCTCCACGGCGACATTCAGAGAAGCCGCACAGCCTCCTCTCTCTTCCATGTCACCAATCTCAGAAGAGAGTACGGGAAAAGACCTTGAGTTTTGGAGTCAGAAATTATTCATTGTATAAATTTAAACGAGTTGGTTAACTTCCGAGTTTCTTCCCCCACCCACCCCCGATCTGTAAGTAGAGCTTAGGCAGTCAGGGTCCCACTGAGATCATTTAGATTCATTTGTCCCCAGGCCTCCCGGCAAACCTCAGAACAAAAAATCTGAGGTCCTGTAAGAGAGAGAACCCCGCCTGAGACGCAGCACAGGCAGAGACGTCTGCTTTAATTTCTTATGATTACTTGACTTTCGCAATGGGTTATTAGCATCGAGGGGTTACATAATTAAGGGGAGATTAAGATTTTTTTAAAGTCCTAGCTCCTGAAAAGACAAATTAACAAGTTATCTAGTCTTGGGGGTGAAGTGGGTTGTTGGTAGTGACTAAATGCACAGTCACTGTGCAATCAGTCGAGGAAAATAGATTACACGGCCCAGGTTCTGCAAGTACCAGCAGTCTTTGGTGGTTTCTTCTGGCACAGAGCGAGCTCAGAAATCGTGAGAAGAGTTACAGAGGCACAGAAACCAAGAACTGGAGTGGCCGCGCCTTTAACAAGCATCACAGAAAATTATTCTTTCACATAAAGGAATTTTCTTCTTGCTTTTCTTAGAATGAGCACAGCAAAGACATGTAGTTCTAATTTATTCTTTGAGTTCTAAAATATATCCTTAAATATACACAGAAAGGATTAGATTTCTACTTCTGGGAAATGGAGAGACATACTCTTCCTTATTCCTAACAGAAAACCCGGGACATTATATTTAACACAAACATGACAAGGCTCGGAAAGGGAGAGAGAACACGGACAAGCCGAGACCTCCGGACACGGAACGACGTGGTGGTGAGTTCCGTGTTGTTGCTGGGTTGTTGTTTAAATCGTATGACCCAGATGGAAAGCTGGAAACCCATAAACACCAACGAGTGCAGACAAACCAACTGTAGCAACAAAACCAGCTCTTTTTAGTCAAAAAATAAAAAAAGGAAAAATCTAGCAAGATAGTAAACTCTTAGACAACAGCTACTCTAAGCCAGCCAGAAAACAGAAAAAGCAGCAGACCAATTTCTCATCCGTGCTAGCAGGGTTTTAGTGGAAAGCCTAGACTTTGACCCTTGCCAGGCCGTAATGTGGTGTCACAGCTTCCTTCTGGCGGTGTCAGATGAGACAAAGAAGATAGCTGGGATTCTCCTGCCCAGCAGGTACTTGGGGAGTCTGGACTTCCCCACCTGATTAAGAGATCCACTGCCCTCCGTTCCCAATAGGGCTATGTCAGAGGAGGTCTGATGAAGAAATAGAACTTACCACCCTCTTCCAGAGTTATAAAGGTCATCGAATGAGCCACTGGGTACACAACACACGGAACCTGTACATAATATCCTTCCAGAAGCCCTTCCCGGAAAAGGTCAGTCCTTATACTTTGGGGGCTACAGGAGTCTTTAGACATAAAAGGAGGCGATGCTGCACCCCTTGAGTCTTGTCATCATTGGACACTGGCTTACCAGAGTGAGTAGCAGCCTGGGATATGCCAAGGAATATGTCCTGGAATTTTTCCTCTGTGTGGCTCTCCAGGAGCTTCTGACTGAAGGCGAGGTCTACGAATATGGTGGTAAAGTGTGTTTTGCTTCCACTGCAGTCTTGGTGCTCTGCATCTTGGGTGGAGCCAACACCAGGATGAGGAACCAACCTCACAGAAGTGCTCCTTCTGGCTGTGCGCAGAGCAGAGAGCGGATCGCATGCATCTCTTCAGTAGGACTCTGGTGACACAGGTGACGCAGAGCCTCAACAGCTGGCTTTTACCCTTGTCACTGTGGCAGTGACCTCTGGGCCAAAGCAGAAGGTTTAAATAAGACTCAAAGTCCTATGGCATAAAACGAAATGCCCAGTGAAAATCAAAATCCTTCATCGTTTCAAAAATCAGGAAAATTTCCAAATGAATAAAGAAATTGCAACAGATGCCAACACAAGTTGACAGACATATTAGAATTATCCGACAAAGACTTAAAAACATCCATCGTAAAAATCCTTCAATAAAAAATCATGCTTGAAATAAATGAAAAATTAGAAAGTCTCAGCAAGTAGAAGACATACCAAAGAATGCAATGAAAACATGGAACTGAAAAATACGGAATTGAAACAAAAAAACTCAAAGAGCAGAATGAAGGAAAGCATCAGTAAACTTGAAGATAGAGAAATTAGCCAAATCTGAACAACAGAGAGAATAGCCTTTTAAAAATGAATAGAACTCTAATGAGCCAGGTCATCAGATTTCTAGAAGAGGGAAGGTAGGAAAATAATGTAATGAATGATAGCTGAAAAGTTCTCAAATTTAGTTAATGACATAAACCTAAATATTCAAGGAGCCTAGCAAATCCCAAGCAGGAGAAACCTGAATAAATTCACCCCAAGACATATCACAGTCAAACTTCTGAAAGCTAAAGAAAAACACATTTAGATGCAATGAGAGAGCACCTTACCTATAGTAGAAAATAATTTGAATGACAGGGGATTTCTCATCAGAAACTAAGGAGCCAGGAAAAGTAGAACAGCATTTTTTAAGGCTGAAAGAAAAGAACTGTGAGTGGTAAATCTTATATCCAGGCAGAATATTCAGGAATGAAGGGGAAATCAGGATATGTCAGATGAAGAAAAATGAAGAGAATTTACCATCAGCAGATCTACTCTATAAGAAAAGCTTAAGGAAACTCTTTAAACAGAAAGGAAACAGTGAAAGAAGGACTCTTGGAGCATCAAGAAGTACCCATTAAAGTATGAGTAGATTAAAATAGACTTTTCTTCTTCTCTTGAGAATTACCTGTTTTCTCCTCTTATTTGAATGTTAAAGCCAAAAAATATAACACTGTCTGATGTGCGTCTAAGTATGTAGAGGAGAAATTTAAGGCAATTGTAAAGGGGTAAGGATAACGGGATGGAAAGAGAGCTTTCTACCCTTAACTTGAACTGGTAAAATTATAGCACCAGATCATCATGTAAACGAAAGTCCGAAAAACCATCACTCCAAGGGCGGTCTAAGTAGACAGGGCAACTACGTATAATAGGGTACCTTAGAGGGGATTCTGGAACAGAAAATATCATTATGTAAAAACTATGGCTATCTGAATAAACTGTCAGCTTCTGTTAATAATAATGTACCAACACCCGCTTTTAATTATAACAAAACGGCACGTAAAGTGTTAATAAAAGGGGAAATATACGTGGGGTATCTCTGCTCTATCTGCTCAAATTTTATGTAAATAGGAAACTATTCTTTAAAAAGCCTGTAACAATAATGACACCATCAGTTGTTGTCAAGGTTGCGGAAAAACTGGTTACCATGTATTACTATATGAATGTAATACGTCACAACTGCTCTGGAAACAGTCGGATAGGTTCTTAAAAATATAACAAGCAAATACCATACAGTTCAGTGATTGCAGTCTGAACATTGACCTAGAGAAATTAAAGCCTAGGTTCCCACAAAAACCTGTCCACAAAGATTTACAGTGACTTTACTCATAATACCCAAACCTGGTAACAACACAATAGCTCTCAAAGGGCAAAGTATTAAACAAACAGTGACATTCCCACACCATGGAATCCACTCAGTAGTGAAATGTGATGCACTATTGGTAACATGTAACAGCCCGGATGGAACTCGAGAAAATTATGTTGAATAATGAAATTCAACTACTCCATTCAAATAACATTCCTGAAATAAAAATATAGAAACAAGGGTAGATTAGCAGTTGTCAGGAGGGAAACACAGTGGCTATAAAGAGGCAAGATGGGAAGCTTCGCAGGGACGGCAAGTGTCGTAGTCAGGGTTTGCAAGGGAAACAATACAATACAGGACACATAATTTTTAGGATTATTTTGTAATAGTCACCCAAAGAGTCATATACAAAAGTGCAGGAAATCTGTCCACATGCTAAAGACCCAAAGAATCCGGCTGAGGGCCTGGATTCTACAGCAGTGTCCTGCACGAGTCCAGCTGAAGACCTAGAGCCCATGGCAATGCCTCCACGAGTCCAGCTGGAGGCCCAGAGCCCACAACATCTCATGCAAGTCTGTTTCACGGACCTGTGCTGTGAAGGCCCAAAGGTCAGTGGTGGAAGCTAGAAAGTCTGCACCAGCGGGATGAAGGACCTGTGCCAGCAGGCTGAGGGATCTGCCCCGGAGCCAGGAAGCGATGCTCAGAGTAAGGACCTGAGCTCCCCCAAAAGGCACCACAGCCATCCTCAGTGACAACGAGGTCCCGAGCTCCTCCGACGATGAGAACAGCCAAGTTCCCATCAGGAAAGCCAGAGTAACAAGCTCCTCAAGGAGAACCGACAGCACCACCTCTTCCTCTCCAGTTCTCCTTTTTATGTTGTTGGCAACAATCCTCAGGTGGGCCCTCCACACCCAGCACCACGCTGATTCAGTTCAGCTGGGTGTTACAAGTTGACCACCAGTTGTCAAATCCACCACAGCAAGGGAACCCCGTGCCTGGGGCATATCAATGTCAAAGCCCTGGTCATGACATTGCAGGACCGTTCCTACAAGATGGAACCCTTTGGAGAAAAAGGGTAAACAGGAGTGCTTGGAATTATTTCTCATAATTGCATGTGAATCTACAAGTACCTCAAAATGAAAAGCATAATTTGAAAAAATACCTGAGTCATATGCCTTAAGACTATATGAAAACAAAAATCTTGGAAAACTTTTCAGAAAATACTTCGTAGTGTATGAAGTGATAATTCACACTGCTCTTAAAAATAATTCATTAAAGAGGGTATATTGTAGGATATTAACTACTTTACAGCTGAGTATCAATTTCATAGCAAACCATAAACATCATTGCTTACTGTGGACTTTTGCGCTGTGCCCTTTGACTCCTGATTTTCCAAGTGATCAACCCTTGGAACACACATAAAGGTTTAGAGTTGGAAGAGATCTAAAGGGTCATCTCGATAAAATTTCTCATATAAAGGATAAGAAAACACAAGCCCTGAGTTTAAATGGGGTGGCGAAGGGCACAGGACTAATTTGAGGCAGAGCTGGGTTTGGGACCCCAGTTTCTTGGTTCTAAGGCCAGTGCCCTCACACTCCTGGTTCAAATTTTTCATTTGTCTCACTGCTGGTCCATACCTAAACCCTAAAACAACTATGCTTTGTGAATCTAGCTCTCTTATTGGTTCATGTAATGTGGAAATATGTGTAAGAATTTTTATTAATAACTTTTAAAAAGACTGTGAAAATCTTTAAATTTGCCTACTCCGTTTAAAGAGCACGAATTTATCAGGAGGAGAAAGTTGGCACAGTTGGGTTAATGGTGACATTCACGCATAAAGTGAACTTTCTGGAACATGAAAATGACATTCAAAATTCTGGGGTTGATTTTAAATGATCCAAAGATATCAGATGGAGACATATAGTAAAAAAAAATGCTAAGGGGCACATTATTTATTATTCTTCAAAAATGACTCCCACTGTTCCAGAAACCATTAAATTAACGATATATTGCAACACATTTATAGTTAGCTTTTGCTTTCACTTGTTGGGTCAATTCTGTATATGCCATATTTTGATGATCATGCGCCAAACTTTTTTCTTTTTTTCGTAGAAATCATAGTGAATCCAAAGACTTGGAAAAAATCTTAGAAAAACAGAAGTCACATAACATTAACACTGCACATGTTCTACCTAACTTTGACTCTATTGCTCTTCTCCTGAAATTTCTAAATCCTTCCAAGCTGCCAATTTTTTCCCCTCTAATGTTGGATGTCTGCTTTCTCTCTCTAGTCTTTCTCTGAATGTGTCTCTCTGCCCTGGCACGCCTCCTCTCTTTCCTTCCTTTCCTTTCTTTATTCTTTCTTTCCCTGCTGCCCCTTCCGCCCTTTAGCACACTTCCCTCAGACTGTCTCTCCTCTGCTACTCCCTCTTTCACATGTACTGTCTACCCCCTTCCTCTCTGCGTGGTTTTCTCCTTCTACCAGAAAACTCATCTAGTGTATACTTCTGGATTTTCTCACAGGGTGCATAAATCTGGATTTCTGCAGAACACAATTTTCTGTCTTGTAACCTAAAAAAAAAAAAAAATCAAAATCAAATCAGTAATTGGTTGTTTGGTATAAAAGCACAACTGTAGGATACTGAGAAATGTAAATTGACTTTGTGTTCTGGCTTACTACACAGCCTTCCATTGGAAATCAGATAATCACTTACTGAGTATTTACGAAGGGGTGTCTGGTATACAGGGTTACTGAAAACAAGACATGTACATTTCTTGGTCTTAGAGAGAGAGTAAGGGTCCCTGAGTCAATTGGCCTGGGTACTTTAGGTATATTCATATACCTGGGTACTTTAGGTATATGTCATGGTTTAGTTCTAAACTGTCCCCCAAGGTCTCTCGTGTTCGGAGGTGGGGCTCTGGAAGGTGACTGCTATTCTTATCAGTGCATTAAACACAGTTGAGTTCATAGCTGGAGGTGAGTCAATGGGGCCTGGCATTTGGAGGGTCCATCTCTCACTCTGGCTCGAGGTCACTTTCTGCTTTCTGGCTACCATGGTTTGAGCAGCTTTCCTCTGCCACACTCTTCCTTCATACCATTTCTACCTTGGAGCCAACCAACCATGGGCTGAATCTTCTGAAACCACAAGCCAAATAAACTTCTCCTCCTTTAAGTTGTTGGTGTCAGGCATTTTGTCCCAGCAATGGGAAAGTGACCAGCACAGTATATAGAATGATTTAGATTTTGCTTTTCATATTTTTCCTTCTATACTATAGTGTTTAGCAGGACCTCTACATTTATAATAGCATTATGTTAAGAACCTCACCCAGTTACACTAGAACTTTATGATGATGATTTGTCATAAATTTAGCAAAGGAAATATTTCTAGGAAAAGAAATAGGTAGCTACTAAAATCAGGCACCATATACTATAAGTTCAGCAGCATGTGCCCACTGGGAGAGCCCTTACACATGGGTAGGAAGGCGTCCCCCGGGACTGTGCCATTACTGTCCATACAAGTTCCTGCCAAACCCTTCTCAATCCCTTTATCCTCCTGGATTGAAAGAAGCTAAGGAACACTGGCTTTCACATTTTGCTGCATGCTAGAAGAAGGAATTGGGATATAAGAGAATGGTCAGCATAACTGGAGCTTGTTTAGGGAGGTAGAGGACTGGGTGTGGTCAAGTCATGGCTGGAAAGAACCAGTGGCACTGGGCTCTCTGCAACACAGGAAACAGAATTTATAGTATGAGGGAAATGTGTGCTGAATAATGCTTTCACTTGACTTTTTAAATGTGACCCTGGGCATGGCTACATATAACAAGCTCTTTCGACCATGTAATTTTCATTCAAGTAATGTGAATACAGTTGATTTACAAGGATATGCTCCTATTCAGCTGCTTCGAATCAGAAAGAGAGTAATTCCTTTCTAATATCCTACATCCTTCTGCGACGAGTCTCAACTCTGGGAAACGATGTGTAGTATAAAGACGGGGTGAAATTTAGTTTTGTCTGTAATGCTTTCAGATGGACTCAGCAGTTTCACTGTCACCATATATACTCTTTAAAACATCATTATTGTTTATACAGTTTTTCTTCAAAAGCGGTATTAACATGATTTTTGTATGTGAATATACCAGTCTCTTAAAATTTTGCACTTTTTTAAGCAGAAAAAAGATGAATATTGAAAAAATGAGGTTTATTTAGCAAAAGTGAAATAGCTAAGTAAATCATTTATCTAATGCTCCTAACATAGACTAAAACAAATACTCATAGCTAACAAACTTTCTTAAAATATTCAGTTGACACAATGAAGACTGACGTTGCATATACAGTCTGGCGTCACGTAACCAAGGAATCCAGTCTGAGAACTATATCGCTAGCCAATTTTGTGGCTGTGCCAACATCGTTTGTGAGCCTAAACATACCTAAAGACTGAACATGCAGTGTAAAAGGGCAGACTAAGAACCAGCTCTACAGCTTGCAGGACCGGAAGTTGCAGTGGGCCAGTTAGTGCAAGAGTGGTAGGTGAGAGGAAGGCCCAGGACCTTCCAGCATGGACCTTCTGCACCATGTTGGGGCCTACATTAACTTATAAAAACAGTCTCTTTCTTCAAAAACAAACTAACCTTAGCTTACTATAACATTTTAACTTTATAAACTTTTCAGTTTTTAAACTTTTGGACTCCGCAATAACACTTAGAACATCAATACATTAATACAACTGTACAAAAATGTTTCCTTCTTGATATCTTGAGTCCATGAACTTTTTTATTTTTAAAATTTGTCTTAATTTTTTCAATGTTGTTGTTAGAAACAAAGCCATACACGTATTAGCTTAGGCCTAATACACAGGGTCAGCGCATCTATAAAATGAGGGCAGAGCAAGAAGGAAAGAGGGACAAAGGAGATAAAACTACAGAGACACAAAAGTATTGTTTTCAACTTGTTGGTTGTTGAAACTAATGTTAATTTGAAGATAGGTGCACTAATACCTCTTCGAGTTGCTGTTTTAATTTCTCAGGATACAGACATAGAAGCTGATTGTTGATTCACCCGATAATTCCATTTTTAATTTTTTGAGGAACCACCATACCGTTTTCCATAGCAGTAGCATCATTTTACATTTCTAAGGAAAATGTAGGAAAGTTCCAATTTCTTCACAGTCTCACCAAGAGTAATTATGTCCTGTTTGTTTTATTTGGCGTGCAGTTTTGATTACAGCGCCCTAGTAAGTGGGAACGGGCATCTCACTGTGGTTTTGACTTGCACCCACCCCAGGACCAGTGGTACTGAACATCTTTTCATGAGCTTATTCATTGTTTGTGTATCTTCTGTAAAGAATTGTCCATTCAAATTTTTTGTCCTTTTTTTAAGGATTAAAACAAAGTATTTATTTTTCATACATGAGCTGAGTGGT
Source organism: Erethizon dorsatum (assembly GCA_028451465.1). Taxonomy (NCBI): domain Eukaryota; kingdom Metazoa; phylum Chordata; class Mammalia; order Rodentia; family Erethizontidae; genus Erethizon; species Erethizon dorsatum. The sequence goes on along the minus strand of CM051830.1, from coordinate 55,524,759 downwards.
GGATGGAGGGCTTGTGCAGACCCACACAAGGCTTTCCTCTCCAAGTCCAGTGCTTCTGGTCGCTTCACCCCGGTCAGCAGGGAGAGGGGGGCAGGAGCAGTGTGGGCCCACCCTCTTCTGGCTACACCTGAGCTGCCCCAGACGGTGGCCGTACACGGCTACTGGGTACTTGAAATTACTTTTAACTCAATTTGTAAAGCATTCTTTGAATAATCTGAATACCAACCTTTTACCAGAAAAAATGACTTAACAAACATTTTTCTTTCATTGCTTTGGTTTGCTTTTTCACTACGTCTATAGTTTCTTTGATGCATATTTTAAACTTTGATGTAGTCCAATTTGTCTATTCTTTTCTTCTGTTGCCTATACTTTCTTATTTTTCAATTTTTATTAGTATATGTTTGCACTACGTAATTTATATTAGGAGGCATATCCATTACCATAATATATCTTCATTTTTTGTGTCTCCTTTTCCTCCATCTCTGCATCACCTTCCCATTTGCAAGAGATCTCTCTCCCTGTTTCATATTGTCTGTTTTTCACTTATTTTTAAAATTATTGATACTTTGGTTTCCTCATATAAAAGAAGTTATATAATATTTAAGCTAGTGAGTCTAATTCATTTTACTTAACATTATGGTCTTAAATTGCATCCATTTTCCTACAAACGACTCAAATTCTAGCCATTAAAGAAATGCAAACTAAAACAACACTGAGATTCCATCTTACTCCAGAATAAATGGTGATAATGAAGAAATCAAATAATAAGAAATGTTGGCAAGGCTGGGGGGGTGGGATGGGGGATAGGAGGTACCCTTCTACATAAACTAGTACAACCACTATGGAAATCAGTATGGAGATGCCTCGAAACATTAAATAGAAATTAGAAATTTCTATTTCTATTCCTAGAATTTCTATTTATGTTTCTAGAATTTCTTTTCTATTTCTAGCTATTCCCCTTCTAGATATCTTCCCCAAAATGTTAAAAACATCATACATAGTGACACATGCATAACTATATTTATAATAGTGTAACTCACAATAGTTAAAGCTTGAAAGTGGCCTGTATGTCCATCTACAGATGACTGAATAAAGAAAATTTGGTATTTACACAATGGAGTATTACTTTGCTATAAAGAAGGATGAATTTGTTGTCTATGCTTCCAATGTCACATCCATGAAATCATTGTCAGAACCAGCCACTTTTTTTTCTCTTAAAAATTTTGTGATTTTAGCTCTTGCATTTGGATCTTTTTGCACTTTGAGTTGACTGTATGTGGTGTAAGGTAAGGGCCGAATTTATTCTTTCACATGCAGATATCCAGTTTCCCCAAAAGATTATCTTTTTCCATGGAACGGTCTTGGCACCCTTGTCAAAACTCAGTTGACCTCATTTTTTTTTTTTTGTGGGTACCGGGGGGTCGACCTCAGGACCTCGCGTGCCAGCAGGCACCCGTGCCACTGAGCGATATCACCGGCCCCATTTTCGTATGTGGGTTCCGGGAGTCGAACTCGGGCCCTCGCACTTGCAAGGCAGGCGCTTACACCGCTAAGCCATCTCACCGGCCCGGTTGACCTCATTTTTGAGGTTCACTTACGTCCTCTCTATCCCATTGGTCTGAATGTCAGTCTTTAGTGTCGCACTCCGTGATTACTACTGTTTTACAGTAAGTTTAGAAATCAAGAAATGTGAGATATCCAACTACACTTCTCTTGTACAAGATTGTTTCAGCTACTCAGAGTTCTGGAAGATTCCCTCTGTATTTGAGGATGTATTGCTCTATTTCTGCAGAAAAAAACATTGGGATCTTGATAGGGAACACTTTGAATCTGTAAATGACAATGGACAGTACTGACAACTGAACAATATTAGTTCATCCAAATCATAAACGTGAGGTGTCTTTGTTTGTGTCTTTAAAATTTTTTTTACCCATGTTTTGTAGTTTTCATTGTACAGTCTCTTGTTTTCTTAGTTTACTCCCAAGCATGTTATTGTTTTTGGTGCTACTATAAGTGGAGTCATTTTGTTTCATTTTCACATTGTTCATGTCAGTGTATAGAAATGCAACTGACTTTAAGTGTTGGTTTTGTATCCTGTGACTTTCCTGAAATCATTTTTTAATTCTGACAGGTGTGTGTGTGTGTGTGATCTTTAGCATTTCCTACATATGAGATCATGTTGCTCATAAACAGAGGTAATTTTACTTCTTTCCTCCCACTTTGGAGGCCTTTTATTCTTTTTTCTTACCTAATTTCTTTGGCTAAGACTTCCATTATTATATAAAATAGAATTAATGGAAACAAGCATCCTTACCTAGTTCCTTATCTTCCAGGAAAAGCTTTCAGTCTTTTATCATTAAATACGATGATGGCTGTGGAGTTTTAAAATATTGCTATTATCGTGTTGAGATACTTCCCTTTTAATCCAGGTTTGAGTTCTTATAATGAAAAGAGTTGGATTTTGTGGGATGCTTTTCCTTTATCAGTTGAGAAGATCATTGTGGGTGTTTTTCTCCATCTTCATTCTGTTCCTACTACACCAGTTCAATTTCACATGTTGAAATATAATTACATTCCAGGAATAAGTCCCACTTGATTAAGATGTTGACTTTGTTTAATATGCTGTCGGAATCCATAGGCTGGTGTTTTGTTGAGGATTTCGCATTAGTGCTCATCAGGGATATTGGTTTGTAGTTTTCCTGAGGTGTCAGTCTGGTTTGGATGCTGTCCTCTGAGAATGAGCCTGAATCTGTCCCTTTTCCTCATGTTTTTGGAAGAGATTGGTGATATTTCTTCTTTAAAGGTTTGGTAGAATTCAGGCTTTTTTGTTGTTATTGTGAGATTTTTGATTACTGATTGATTAAACTTCTTTACTAAATCTCTTCACATTTTCCACTTCTTGATTCACTCTAAGTGGCGTGCATTTCTAGGAATATGTCCATTTCACTGGGGTTATTCTAGTTGTTGGTGTACAGTTATTCACAGTATCCCTTATAGTCCTTATATCCCTTATAGTAAAATCAGTACTAATGTACCCACTATTATTAGTGATTTTACTTTTTTGATTCTTTTTTTTTTTTTTTTTTTTTTGGGACAGTGTCTCACCATGTAGTTCAGACCAGCCTTGAACTCACTATGTAGCCCAGGCTGGCCTCCAACTTAGGGTGATCTTCCTGCCTCAGCCTCCTAAGTGCTGCAATTACAGGCATGTGCCACCACCCCTGGCATTTTTTGGGTCTTTAAGATCCAATTCTTGGTTTTATTTATTTCCAGCATTATTTTTCTATTTTCTACTTTATTTCTGCCTCAGTCTTCGTTCTCCTCCTCCTACCTTTGGTTTTGCCTTGCCCTTTTCGTGTTTTCATAAGTTGTAAAGTAGTTACACTGTATATTTGAGTTCTTTCTTCTTTAATTACAGATACAAGCTTTGCTCTTGGTACTGCTTCTGCTGTACCTACTCATCTTGGTAAGCTGTGTTTTCATTTTGATTTGTCTCAAAATAGTCTTTATTCTCTTTGATTTATTCTTTGACTATTAGTTGACTAACAAACAGTGTGTTAATTTCCATATATTTTAGGTTTTTCCAGTCTTTCTTCCACAATTGATTTCTACTTTCAGTCTATTATGATTACAAAAAAAAATTCCTTACTTGATTTTAATTTGAAAATTTATTAGGATTTGGTTTGTGACCTAAAATATGGACTATCCTGGAGAATATGCTGGGCATACTTGAGAAAAAGTGCATCTGCTGTGTGGAGTGAAATGTTCAGTGTATATCTGTCAGGCCCATTTAGTGTCGCTCAGGTCTTCTAATTCTTTTGTTATTGATCATCTGTCTGGCTGTTCTACCTATTATTGAAAATGGGATATGTAAGTCTCCTACTATTATTATAAAGCTATTTCTTCTTTGATTCTGTAAATATTTGCTTCATACTACTACATATTTTTAAATGTGTATGTGTGTGTGTGTGTGTGTTGGTGCATGCATGTGTGTTTGTGTGTGTGGGGGTGAATTATGCCCTTAAACATACAAAGCAGGATTGGAAAATTAATTCCTACCTGTAGTGGCTCTGCAGATCTCTCACCCAGATGTCCCTGCAAGTGGCCTGCTGTAGAGAGCACGCTGAGTGACTGCCTCAGCCTCCTCACCTGCGGACTCAGCATGGAGTTCAGTAAGAGAGCACACTTCCTTCTGGGCTGCTCCCAGCCAACACTAATCAGGGCGAGAGTGCTAGAGCCCAGCTAGTCCTGCCCAAGGCGAGACTGGTCCAGCAGGTGACCTTTCTGAGGGACTCCCACTGGCTTGGCCAGAGATTTCTAGAAATGTGCTGCAATCTCTAGCCATTTGGTGTCACTCTTTTTCCTTCTGTTTCTCCTTTCATAGGCATCAGACCTGCATCCCAGTCTGAAGGCTTCCCCTCCTGCACTTGCTTTACCTCCCTTTACCCTCGATAAGTGTCACACTCAGTAAATCTCCCTCACTTGAATCCTATCTCGGAGTCTCCTTCTCAGAAGATTTGAACTGACACAACATCTCACCCAGAAGCGGGAAAAAGGAGCAGCTTTTCTGGAATTTATATACTCTTTCTCAAAAGTCTTTGATCTTTGCTCCTAAGATATTAGGAACAACATCCAATGCATCAGTCTCCCTCATCTTAAATATTCATTCTATTTAAAGTTCAAGTCTTCAGCGGGGCTTCTTTAAATAACACCAGGTGGAAGGCACAGTTTCTAAGTAAGAAAGAGTCTCTCACGTCCCAAATGATATTGTTTACCTGGGTGAGGCCTCTCTGCTCGTCCTTGTGGACACGTGAGAATGGTGACAGTAGTATTCCCTGCTGCAGCAGTGTTGGTAGCTAATACTTATTCTAATATTCTCCAAGCTGGGCACTACTATGAATCATTCCATCTCCCTAACTTCCTTGCAAGGTGTGTATTTGGCATGAACTAGCCTAGTCACTGCCTTACTCAAAATTAGGAAAAGACGGCTCTTCCTCAAATAACTTACTTCCTTCTTATCAGAAAATTGTTGGCCTTATACAGATATTCTTTTTTTTTTTTGTGGGTACCGGGGGTCGACCTCAGGACCTTGCATGCCACAGGCGCCCGTGCCGCTGAGCGATATCACCGGACCGTTTTTTGTATGTGGATTCCGGGAGTTGACCTCGGGCCCTCGCGCTTGCCAGGCAGGCGCTTATGCCACTGAGCCATCTCACTGGCCCTGATATTCTTAAATGGAGACATTTTATTGCCATCTGCTAGAAAATTTTCCTTGAAGTACGTAAACTATCATATAATGTGATTGGAGCCTTCCTAGATGCGGCAGCCTCCGCAATATACAACCTGGGTAACTGTATGTGGTACCCCTCAGGTAGGACCAATGACTCCCAAGAAAACATTTTCCCCTCTATTACTAGGGTTGTGATGGTGGCATAGTACTGGGGAGTCTAGTTTATAAGGGTAAGCAATGGAAAACATACCATTATAGTTGCTTGAAAATATTATGCCAATTATCTATGTTAAATTAAATTGTTAGTTATGACTGGTGTATGGCTAAATAAAGTAGCTTCTCATTTATTAGCTACTTTACACATTAGAAAACTTTTATCTTAAAGGAGTGCTTGCATTAAAGGACATTCAAATATCTTCTGAGTTGGAACAGTCCTAAAACTGAAAATGCGTGAGTTCTATTTTTCTCAGAATTAATGAAGAATGGAATGAGTGGCCAATTTATTATATTAGTAATCAAATATTGTTATATGCTCCCTACATGAATCACCAGTTTAAAAAGCATGTGAACACAAGAAATATAGTGAGCATAATTTAATTCATTGCTTATGCTTCAGAAGATACTTTAGTATTCTACATTGCCTAAAGTCAAGGGTATATGCATAAATTAAAAGTGAAAAGAATTTTGCTAAAACACGATGAGTAATATAGCTGAAATTGACTGAATTCTGTACAACAGAAACTAATATGTGGGGGGGGCCCTGACCCTAGTGTCGCACAACCTTTAGGAGGTGATCAAGGTGGACCGAGGTCATGAGGGTGGGGCCCTAACTTAGTAATACTGGTCCTATGAGGGGGAGAGAGGTGGCGCTGTCACAGCAAGCAGGCAGGCGCGCACAGTGACAAGCTGGTTGCCCATAGCAGAGCTCTTACTCAAGGCCACCCCTCTGGATCTGCAAAATGGGGAGATAATGTGTCTCTGTTGTTAGGCCCCCAGCCAGCTTGCTGAGTTCTGTTATAACTGCCTGAGAAGACTCGTACAACTGCTAATTAGATTTTGAGTCTGTTCACTACAATTAGCAAAACTTTCGCCTATTTCAATTTTTATATTTGAGACAAACATTGAACGTAACTAAAGCTCAAATTTAAAAGAATTTCCAGTTTCGATGAATGCGTCTGAACTGTATTTGAACTAAATATATGGCATAAGTAGAAATACATATGTGAACCTTACGTATCAGTTAATTTTTCTGAAACTATCACACACATTTTATGGTACAACTCAAGTTCGTAGACAGAATATCTCTATAGGAGTGATCTGATTTTTCTCTCAAGGTCTGATCATCTGACTAAAAGAAATGAATAAACAAACAATAAATACAAACCCAGTTGTCGTTAATAGGTTTAAAGCTTAATTGCATCATTTAATATAATTTGATCAGCCTCTGCCTCTCGGTCTCTCTGTCTCTCTGCCTCTCGGTCTCTCTGTCTCTCTCTTTCCCCCTACTCCTTCTTCTTCTAGGATGGCCAGCAGGTATATTGGGGAAGGCGTATGGCATGCCTGCCCTCATGCTGTAGGATACAAGGTCTGTGATTCCCTGATTACCAATGCAATGCCTGTTCTCAAATGAAGACATGATTGTGAGCTTCGAAAGCAAACGAATCTGCAATCCCTCCCACCCCTGCAAAATTTGGTGTAAGCTTCTCTACTCGTGACGGTCAAGAAACAGCTCAGTAATAAGTGTGAAGTGTGCATGTATGTGTGCGTGTGTGTGCTTGTGTGTGTATGTGAATGAGTTTTGTTCTTTGTCTAGAGTGCACCCCAAGATTAAATTTATCCTGAAAAGCCCCACGATTAATTTTGCATACATCGAGAGTGGAGCGTCATGGCTGTATGCATGGATAAAGAAATAGACTGCTGATACTTGAAAAATAATACATTGTATCTTCTAAAAAGCAGTTATTTTAAGGGTCTCCAAGCCTATATTTAAAATTTTGCACCTATATAATACAACTGAATGTCATTCACATGAATGAACAATGACTAAACTTAATGCCTTAAACATTATTCAAATCAAGCACTGTAGTTCATACTAGAAATAATCCTTGTCCCATGTAGCTGAAATAAGAATGGTTTAACAGATTCCGTAAGTCCCAAATTCATAAAGATTTTGAAGATGCATGATTCCAAGTAGAATCTAAAGGCCCAGTAAAGTCCTCATTTTAAAGTACTGTCACTCCAAACTGGAAGTCTGCAGGCTTCCTGTTTCTTTTCATATCCAGTATTAGTAGCCTCCTTAACGAGCCCAGATGCTTTCCCATTTTTGATAAAATACATTTACTGTCAGACTCAAAATATTCAATTGCCTGAATTAAATTGTTGGATCATAAGCATTGAAGACTACAGAAAACCATGGGAAAATTAACATTACACAGCAGGAATCATGGCACCAGTCCCACGTCCCTGTGTCCAGGCACACAGGACAGGACACACCAGGCAGCGGCCCCAGCACTGCAGCCCTGACCTTGGCATCCTGGAGAGATGGTGGCCCGCTACGAGAAAACCCATAGCTGTGGGATGCAGCATAATCCAAGAGCTCGGTTTTTCTTTTTAGCCAAAATAAACTTAATGAATTTCCCCTAAATGCACTTTATAATTCTATGTCACTTTAACTTGGTCTCAAAAGTACAAAAACAATCTTCAGGTTCGAAAAGAGGAGGCCAAGTAGCATGTAATTCTGCTCACAATGGATCTTTATAGGCCTCACTGGAATTAATTACTAAAAACTTGCACATGTAATTAATTTTATGTAATTCAGCACCATCTGCATAGGCATTATTTTTGTTCAAAACTGGTATAATTTGATTTAAAACTGAAATTGTTAGGAATTTTAAGAAAGCTAAAATCTGCATCCTTGTTTTTGTTAACCAATTAGATCAGGAAATTATATCTTATAGAATACTCTTTCAAAAATACAGACCTTTAAGATAGATTTCAAGAAAAATAAGCCCCACAAATTTAGAATATTGACCTTTACTTCAGAGGTTACTTAGTCTGACTTAGATTTCTAGAACCTACCTCTGCAGGAATAATACTACCCAGTTTCGAGACTTCATTGACTCACGAAGTTTTTATACAGCTTGCAAAGTCTGTACTATTCCCATCTGCATTTAACAATCCCCAGCTACTGCTTCCATAACACAGGTCTGCTGAGAGCAAGCTCTGTCCCACTGCACACACACCCTAGAGTTCACTCCCCAGAGCCCAATAAAAAAACTAATCAAAGACGAGTCGGAAGAGGAAGCGTGCATTACCCTTTTCTGTAGGCTCCTGCCTGGTCCTCATTAGTTTTGCTGTCTAACCCTTTGTGGGCCTGTCCTAATTTATTTTAGGCCTTAGGCATGTACTTTGGCTTTTTATGATGGGTTTAAATATGCAGGTAAACCTTGCTAGAGCGCAGCCACTATGCCAAGAACAGGCTCTATCAGTCAGAGGGTGGCCCAACAGACCCCTGACACGATCCCCAAGACGAAAGCAGTTTAAGACCAGGCGCCTGTGCTGTGTCCCGGCCTGGATCTCCATGGTGCCCTCTAGAAGTAGATCCGTCAGGGTCAGGGAGAAATCCAAGCACCTTCCCACAAACCATCAAGATTTGTGTTTTGTACAACACCCCAGTGCGGCCCCTCAGGTGTGCTGCCTCCCATTATTGGTGCAATGAGCACTGTGTAAATCTATTTCCAGAATGGGTCAGACTCCGGGACCCGATCACAGAGCGTGTTTTCCTTAGATTAAATTCACGGTATGCTCTTCCGTGACAAAACGCAGACACATTTGCAGACAGAAATAGATATTTACAGGTAAAAAAGATGCAGCCTGAGAATTCACTTTTAACACGATCAACGTATTACTTGATTTTAATTTTTAATTAATTTTTACACAGGTATTTCTTATCCATTAAGATATACCTACACTTATATACTATGGAGTAAGTTGCCAGAGAAAAACAATATATGACGGTTACCTCCTTTTAAAAAATATTGCTTTACACTTCATCACAAAAATTATAAGCAATTTTTTTTCATGGCAGGGAGCAAATGCCATGGGAAGAAATATTAAATGATTGGTTCTGGAAATAAAGCCTTTGTAACAGAAACTATTTATAATCTCCTCACTATTTATAGAGCTGCTGCCTCTGTGAGCCTTTCCCAATCATTTTAATTAAATAAATCTTACTCCTAAAAGTATAAAAGTGATAGCAGAACAAATTCTGGAGCTCTGTGTATAATTTAGTCCCATAAGCAAAATAAGTCACAGAAATTCTAATGCCATTCTTGGTAAAAGAAAGTCACACTGTTTCAGACATTTATTTAACTGACATTTATGGGGAAGAAATTTCACCTAGAAACCTTCAGAATGTGAAAACATGCCAAGTCATCTATTTCTCTTTCTTGTGCAGGTAATGTGATCTTTATCTCCTACCTCCACACTTTGGCACTGGAATGAAGTCTTTGTACTATCTAACCTAAGATAAAACTAAAAGAGACAAAGTCAGGCTCAGGAGGCCAATTCTCAGTGAGCGCTGGATAAAATCATCCACGACTAAAAGCTGTTATTGAACTATGCCGGCACAATTTAACACTGATTTTGGCATTAGGGGACAAAAGTTCATGAAATATTTAATCCTTTAAACAAGAATCTACAGTTTTCATGAGATATACTTTGTGGTTTTTTTTTAAACATTTCTTTAGTGATCCATATATTCTGAAATGTAAACTACGGCTGCAGTCATTGGTTACAGGTTTCCGATAGTATGTTTTGTCACATAGCCTTTTTGCAACACCTGAAGATAACTGAGTAGGCCACATTTTGAGATACAATTGTTCGCATCTACATTATTTAAAATGTTCCTGAACTAGGAAGGCTGTTAAAGTATAATCTGAAAAAGATGAGATGGGAAGAGAGGAGTCAGCATGGGATGCCAGAAAAATACTGGAAGATGCAAAACTAAGACAGAACTGTAGTAGCAGAGTAAAGGGAGATGAAAACCAAGTGCCTAAAGCAAAAGGCACCCAGCCCAAACCCCAGAAGGGCAGAGGTGCAGGTGATATGGGCAACACAGAAGAGAATAAGATGTAGGACTGAAAAGAGCAGAAATCACCTGGACAACTTCCTGGCCCTCCTGTTGCCTCCATCTAGCAGGGGCTATTTCTTTCCTTACAAAGTGCTCTGCATAAATTGAAAGCAGGGTTAATGCACTCAGAGATATAAAGGCAGCAGAGGTGGCTGTGAGACCCAAGACTAAAAATGTGGATCTAAGAGATGCCTATGTACGTAATGTGGACATCCCCACCCGCTTCGCAGGCCTGTGGCCAGGCTGCCCCTGAAGCAGCAGAACAGAGGAGAGTCTTCTGCAGGAATTGAAAAACCCCAGAGAGAGGAGCACGGACACTGGTTGTTATGCTTTGGACCTGAGGTGCACTCCAGAGGTTCAGGTATTGAAGGCTTGGTTCCAACTCATGGTGCACTGGAAAGTGGTGGAACCCGTGGGAAGTGGGACTTAGTGGAAGAAGGAAAGGCCCTGGTGGGCCCTGGAGGGGAAATCAGGACCCAGCCGCTCCTCTCCCTGCTTCCCTGCCACTGTGAACCGAGCAGCTTTGACCCACCTCGCGCTCCCACTGTGGCGGACTGCTCACTGCAGGCCAGGCCTCTGCAACAGTGCAGAGTAAAGCTCTCCTCCTTTCGAGATGATTATCTCGGCGCCTGTCACAGCTTTGGAAAGCTGACCTACATGTGGGTACTTGAGAATTTCCCACAGGACACAATCTAGCAAATCCCACGAACGTGGTTCTCGTGAACACCCTCGCCCTTTCCAAACACACAGCCTCCCACCAGCTTCTTGGTGCCCCACGCTCAGCCAGCCAGAGACGCCAAGCATTCCAAGAAGCCCTTAAATGAAAGTGGAAGGGCAAAGTTTGGGCATTAGGACACAATGAGACACAAGAGTAAGTGAAGAGGAGGAATTTGTCAAAAATTTAAAATAACTTCACAAAACATAAAATATTATTAAACAGCAAAAATGGGATGATATTCAAAGTGCACTGTTTTAAGGCATAGAGGAACGATATTAAAAACATACTAAAAGGGTCTGATGACAAAGACGTAGATTTGAGGAAAATCTCACCCAAAAAAGCAGCATAAAAATTAAAAATGGCATCGTACTGCAGTGATGCATACATACCCATGTTCATAACAGCCAACTCATAATAACTAAATCTTGGAAGCAGCCTATATGTACATCAACAGGAATGGATAAAGGAAGTGTGGTCTTTATACACAATGGAACACTCCTCTACCTAAAGAAGGGTGGGCAGATGCACCTTGAGATCATAATATTAAGGGAAATAAGTCAGACACACAAGCTTAAATAACATATGGTTTCTCCTAGATGAGAAACCTAAAATATAAATAAATCAAAGAGCAAAATGAAAGATAGATAATAAGAAACAGAGAGATAAATTTTTTGTGAATGGGAGGGAGACCAAGAGATGGAGGAAGGGAGAGGAAGGGTTGGAAAAGGGGATGTAAAAAGAATTAAAATGTGTTATGTACATGTACCTTTTTACCCAAAATGAATGTAATCATTATGCACTGCAAACATACTAATAAAAATAAAAATTTAAAAAGAAATGGTAAGAAATCAAGAATACTTTGAAACATTTAGAGAATTAGTCCAGGTGATTTGATAGACACCTAGTAGTGTTTCTGGTATTATATAATAAGTATTTATTTTACTTTAAAAAAATAACCCAATGTGTATGTCAGCAATACTATAAAATATATTGGTATGTTATTTTGAAAAATCAAACTACTTTTTAAGAATGTGTGTGAAAATTTATGAATATATTTAAATATACCCAATAGCAAGGAAGTAAGCTCAATATTTTTCTTCTTGTATCTGCATGAAGTACATCATATTTGGAAATTTACAGTGTATTATTTACAAAGGGGAATATTTTGCAATTAGATCAAATAATTGTAAGTTTAAATACATAGGTCATTTAAAGAAACTTGAAATCAGCTTTAAACTTTCCCAGGTAAAAAAGAAATAATGTTCCTAATAAATTACCCAAATAGACTATTTTAATATATTTCCTCTAACCATTATATTTGCTTAAAAAAGAAACAAATATAAAGATATAAAAAGTAAAGTTTTCTCACGTAACACTTCTCCAGAAGTTACAAGAATGAAATGAACATGTTTTCTGCTTTTGATAATTTTTTTTCCAAAACGATCGCCCAGATGTGAAATTCAATATGCTGTCCTTGTAAAGTCACCATCATTACTGGGGAAGCAGAAATTTTCATGACTTCCATTCATTCTCATCAAACTCAATTCTCAGAAGGAAGAAAAAGTCGGGGGGGAACCCACAAGCTTCAAATATATCTACTTTTACTCATATCAAAATAAGGTAGAACGATCCATGTTCCAGCTCATTAAAACCTGGCAAAATTTGGGATCTTCTTAAAGACTTGAATGTGTACAGTAGCATGACAACGTATTATTTTTATGAAACTATTTATTTACACTGTTTCTCTGTGTTTCTCCACCCATCCTGTTGGCCTAGTGGTACTAGGATTGCACCCAAGGATTTGCCCAGTCAGGAACTAGTAAATGAGCTGGGTGAAGATTCAAACCCAGGTCTTCTCATTGTGACCCAACACTTCCCACCATATTCTCTGAAAGTTTGGATTTTGGCACCTGTTCCTGATTTAATAGTCATCTAATTACTACTTCTTAATGGATTTTTTTCCATTCATTAACTAAAATTCCCCATCCAGTTGTGTTAAAAATATTTACATAATATGTAAATGTAGGCCCTGGCACCTTAGAATGCTCTGCATTCTTGTTTAAAAATTAAAGCATAAATATGAAAGAAACAAACCCAGCTAACCCTCTTTTTTTTTTTTTTTTTTTTTTTTTGTGGGTACCGGGGGGTCGACTTCAGGACCTTGCACGCCAGCAGGCGCCCATGCCGCTGAGCGATATCACCGGCCCCTTTTTCATATGTGGGTTCCGGGAGTCGAACTCGGGCCCTCGCGCTTGCCGGGCAGGCGCTTAAGCCACTGAGCCATCTCACCGGCCCCCAGCTAACCCTCTTTTAATCAGTTATCACTTCTCAGTTCTCTGTGGCCAAATTAAGAACTTCATTCATATAAACATTTCCCGATACCGGGTTAATATTTTCTACAATACAAGGAATAACATGTTAGTTATTCCTTCTGGTTTGTTTATAATTGTACTGAATTAAGACAACTGGGAGCAAAAATAAAGGTTAGCTAAAGTGATGCATGGCACAATAAGTCCAATGGCTAGTTCTGCTAATTAAATTAGATGTTATAATTTAAAAAATATGTGATTGGTCTATAATTGACCTTCAACCATGTCAAGTGCATACTACAGTATGTATTATATGGATCTTTTGTCACTGACCGGTTTATTTGATTCAATCGTGTTGTTACTGAGCTTGAGTTAATACTTCTGTTCTCCAATTAACCCCACTGCATCTACAGCTGTAGACGACGTCACTAACTATGGCCAGCTACCCGAGACCATTTAGCGCTGGTAATGAGGGAGTAACGTGACGGTAAACCCAACCCGGCACTTCTCTTCTGCAGAGAAGAAACAGAATGCTCTGTTTCTCTTCACGTGTAGAGGACAGCATTCATGCTTTTAAAATGTTCTCAATATTAAATCTAAAAAGTTTCCAACTTTGGTCATGTCACCAATAATTTCATGTGTTATCAATCAGGATCCACGTAGAAAAGAACTATTATTATTTAAAATAGAAGGGATTTGGAGGCAGGCATCGGTACACAGACGATGGCATTGCTCAGAGTCCCACTAAGGGAAGACATAAGCATCTCTAAGTTAGACACAAAAGAGCCGGTAGTAACAAGAGCCAGGGGCCATGGTGACCGTAGTGGGGCTCTCCGGAGAAGCCAGAGAGTTCAAAAGCTGGAGCTGGCGCTGGTGCACAGTGCCGCCAGAGACAAACGAGGAGGGCAGGAAATACCCTGGCTTCCCCGCCCCTCCTGCCCTTCTTCAAGTGCATCCCAGTTGCCAAAGAGTCTCAGCCAGTGACAGAAAAGCCTGGGAAACATTCTCCCAGGACTGCCCTGTGACCCACAGCAGAGGAAGAAATTAACACAAGGGCAGCTAGCTCAAAGTTTGGATCAGACATACACGTAACTGTCTGTTATCAAATTCTGGGCTTGTGTCACATCTTCCTTCTGATAATTCTTTTTCAAAGTAGTACATTCATTTTTAAAGCTCCTATAATTCAAATATTTTATGTGGTTAAAAAGCCCAAATCAGAATTCTAGCATAAACCTTAATGTTTAAATGTTAGGGAAAAAAAAAAATTCTTACATCAATTATCTTCTATGTACGAAGAATTAAATTTTCCTATCTTAGGGCTTAGATAAAAAAATGTACCAATAACATAAAAAGAAAAAGAAATAAACACATAACTATTAAACATGTACCTTCCTTGATTTTCTCATTTGTTTATCCAGATCTTTATAAGCACTTTGGTTGAAAATAAACAAAGAGAAGCAGAGGGAACACACACGGTGAGCTATGAGCAGCGAGGGTGAAGAGCTGGGACCTGGAGCCGGGCATGTTGGTGCACACCTGCAATCCCAGCACTTGGGACGCTGAGGTAGGATCGACGTAAGCCTGAGGTCAGCCTGGGCTACGTGGTGAGTTCAAGGCCACCCTGGACTATGTAGCAAGACCCTGTCTCAAAAAAAAAAATTTGGATCTGAACTCAGATACATGTGGATTAGAATGGTAGCCTACTACTTATTCACTCTGTGACAGTGGGGTACTTTCCGAACGTGTTGAGCTTTGGTTTCCTCTTACTTAAAACGGAATAATATTTGTCTCGTAGGATTGTTATAAGGCACTGCTTTATCAATCATGTCTCACCTCTAAATGAGTAGTTAATATTGTCATCCTTTAATTGTATTTCTTAAATGGACATCTTTTCATTCAATAATCTTTATTGGCCAAGTATATTAAAATAACAGAGTAGGCCCTCAATAAATCTTATCTATTACTACTATTTCAATAATGAATAAGACAGAGTCCCTTTTCTCCAGAATTTTAAAAGGAATAGGACATATTCAATTACAATATTATGCAGAAAATTGTGTGTATGAAGAGATACAGATGCAGGGGTGCAGTTATATGCTGATAGGTTAATAACTAGAGAACAGAAAGTTTGTTTCCAACTTAGGTACCAGGGAAGTCTGCATAGGTGAGGAGTTGGTAATGGAGTTAGAAAGAAGTGTAGGATTTGGATACACAGATAGAGGGGCTCATGTGAACAAAGAAATAAATGTAAAAGTTTGAACATGATGGGTGTGATGAGTGAATATATTTGAAGCTAAATATCCATTGGGTAATGTGTGATAGTAGTAGCTAAATTTGGAAAGGTGGACTACTTTCAGCTCACAGAGGGTCACAGAGAAGTAGCTAGAGAGTTTGAGCTTTTAGAAGACATGCAGAATGCAAATAACTACAGTTGAGTTTAGAGAATATAATGATGGCATCACTTGGAAGAATAAATGGAAATGGGAAAAAAAAAGCAAAACTCAAAGACAAATTAGATACATCTTCCATAAACAGTGCCAGGAGTAATGAGTTTGAGGTTACAATTCTGCACATCTGCCCAGAGTCTTGTTCATCTTTGATGGAAAGAAAACTCTAATAGTACTAGAAACCCTCCCTAGAATTCAAGAAAGCTGGTGTCCACAGATGACTTTCTTATCCATCCAATTCAATATCCCCTGACACTAGTAATCACCTCGCTTAGCCCCTACGTCTTCCCAAATGTACATAATTCGACAAGTTTGTTTCCAACAGTATTGCTGTTCATCTTCTTTCAAGTTAATCCAGAATTCATTTTATAAAACATCGGCCTTCTCACAGGTCAGTCCTATAGGAGATAAGTATTATCACAAGCTTTCTTCAAATCTGACGCAATTCCCCAAACCCCTAACTTCTTCAGGATGTGCACCAGTGACAGATTGCTGTGGCTTACAGCAATTTTCACCAGTATGGAAGAGAGCGAGAATACTGGACCTGACTTTTCCTTTAATTTTTTTTTAATTGACATGTGAGATATTTGTATTGGTAGACTGGAATAAAGAGGCTCTAAAAGAATAACTAAGGGCACTTTTCATACAATGCAGTGAAAGTATTCTTCCTTTTATCTTTGAATGACCAAGCAGGTCCTCATCTTTACAGACTGCCAAGATAGCCTGTAATAAATTAGGAAATCAAGGTAAGTGGACTTGTGCTTTAAAGGAAGCATACATCAAATCTGTGGTTATAGATTATAATTTCACACATATCTAACATGGGATTCAACATATTGACATTTAATTAATTCTTGTCTGCCTCTTTTTCCTAGATTGTGATTTCTGAAAATTGGAAACTACATTTTACTCTTAGTTTTGTTTTGTTTTCTGGTTTTGAGTGCTTAATTAACACCTGCCACAAATGGGTATTAAAGTGTTTGATGAATAAATGAGTGGGATACTAGTTTTATTTTAATTCCTGTATATTTTCTTTGTTAATTGACTTTTGATTGTAATTTAATGATCTTCTTAGGTATATTTTTATTAAAAACAGACTTGAAATGTTTTAGGGAGATGAGATATGAATTAAAAATATACATACACACATCACACACAAATGCTGATTCTAAAGCAAGTACTACACATAGAAGGACTAAAAAACCCAGCAGCATTTATGACATAATGACATCAATTATAACCTGTGTATCAGTGATAAGAATGACCAAGGATTTTACCAAGGAAGCCCTGGATGAGAGAAGTCAGTGCAGGTTTTTCTACTAGACCCAGTTTTTACAAATCTTAATTTTATCTACAGAACTGGAAAAGAAAACCTCTAACTGAAAGGTTGCCACTTCCTTTATGGTACTTGAGATTAATTTGATAAATTCATTGGTATCGTATTTCCCAAAGGTCCACTCACTAAATATTGAAAGATAATAATCACAATAATAATTTCATATGTGAATGAGATATCAGAAACCAAAGGAAACCTCCACCAAAAAATATCTAAAAAGTAAAGAGACACACAAAAAATAGATACAGGCAGAAAAAGAAGGTTGTGTTATTTCTGGAAAAAAATCTGAGTACTGAAAGAAAAATATATAAGAACATGGAGAATATAGGAACAATGGTAAAATAAAATGGATGCAAGAAAAATAGAAAGGAAGATGGTAAGGGCTGGATAGCTGTGAGGTGGAGAGGAAGATGGCACTGTATGGAAGAGAAACACTATGATGAAGATAGGTCAAAAGGGAACCCAGTGCTAAGCATTATGAAAGCATAAAATAAAAGACATTAGAAAAATTATTTATGTGATTCATAGAAATTTATTTATATGATTAAGACTGAAGAGAGAGCTGTAATCCCAGCACTAAAGGCTGGGCAGAAGTATCACAAATCGCAGCTCAGCCTGGGCATTCAACAACTTAGTGAGACCCTGCCTTAAAATACGAAATAAAAAAGGGCTGAGGATGAATCCCCACTAACACACACAGACACACACAGACACACAGACACACACACACACAAAGACTGGAGAAAGAAAACAACTGTGGCTAATACACTATTTTTCACAAAATGTTAAATTTGACAAAATGACAATTTTCAACTTTTAAACAAATCACCAACAAACACTAAAATAACATAAATTTAAAATCTCACTTCAAAAAGGATCAGACCAATTTCCTGTGTTCACTCATGCAGAGGTGTGATACACTCCGTCCTTTCATTTAGACACAGCTTATAGAAAAATATTTCATCTTACAGCTAAGATAAAAACAAATCGTGAGCACTCCGAGTAGAATGACTACTTTGGTACTTCGCGTATATCCTGAAGACTTTTGAAAACCCCACCGGTGTAGGCAGAGGTGATGCTCCACGTGCTTGCCATGTGGCTGCTCTTCATCGGGGGACCAACGGCTGGATAAACTCTTAAGTTTCTAGAGTGCGATAGCACAAGGCCTCCGCCGCTTAATTCAAAAAGCACTTCAAGAATCAGTAAAAGGTGTACAGAATGAATATTTGACTTATGCTACAATTGTTATAGCTTCCTGGGTCCTACATAATTTGCATGATTTCTGCTTTGTAATCCTATCTATGCATTAGAAACTACAGGAAGCCAGCCACCGATTTCCCAAGTGGAGGGGAAACATTACCTTTGCCTGTAAACACCTCCATCACCTTAGGAACTGGAAGCCGTCGTTGGGTCGTGGCTAAAACTTCTGACCTTTCCCGAAATGGCAGCATTAGGGGGGCAGTGTTCTCTAGAATTACCTTCCACACAAGGTGGTAACTTCACATGTGCAGGGCTGAGACACCAGGGAAAACAGTACATGATTACTACTCATTAATTTTTTTTTTTTTTTTTTTTGTGGGTACCAGGGGTCGACCTCAGGACCTCTTGCGCCAGCAGGCGCCCGTGCCGCTGAGCGATATCACAGGCCCTTTTTTCGTATGTGGGTTCCAGGAGTCAAACTCAGGCGCTTATGCTGCTGAGCTATCTCACCGGCCGGAGAGGAGTGATTTTTAAGGCATTCCGTCCTGTTAAACTACTCCTCTAGCCCATTCCCACCCTTGGGTTGTACATGGTATTCACGGAAATTCTTTATGGTGCTGTCAGAAGACAGTAAAAACACCCATTTGTTTAAGCTGTCTTACATAAAGTTTTCACTGTATGTAGTTATGTTTTAGGAGACATGACTCGAGTTGCAGATTATCTGATTTTACAAACAGCATTTTAATGAGATTGTAGACTTTGTGCGAAGTACAGAGAAAAGCATACATCAACAAGGGGTGAGGAAGTGTGATTATATCAAATAAGCTCCTGAAGATGCCCTTTGAATACAAATAGATACTAAAAAATACTGTGATTCACACCTGCATGTTCAGACATGCAAATCAAAGAAAGCTCATGTATATTGAACAAATCATGGCTGAAACTAACTTGTTCATCTATTAGTGTTTATAAATCAAGCATTTTGACTGACAAAAATATTTTTATACTACGGATTAAAATTTATTTAGAATTTTTCAGATGCAAAGTTAATGAAGGCTCTTGTTTTATAGTATACTGTTATAAACTACAGAATCTTCCTTAAAAGCAAGGTACCTATGGATAACAATTGAATGAAATAAATTAACTCATATTTTGGCCTTTTCAAAAGCAGGCCATATTAGCATCTCCTTAATGTCATCATTTCTAATTCTGACACTGTCAATCTAGGTGATGGTATAAATAAAACACTAGGAATAACTAACTTGAAATAATCATGCAAAAGTCACCAGAACTAAATAAGTGAGTATTAGAAAATTAGGAGTTTTGAATATAAATTTGGCAGAAAGGTGACTGCAAACTAATAGATTAATTACTAACGTATAACATTGACTCACTGAGCATGCCCACAAAGGTGGCACTTATGAAATCTTAGTTATTTCATGAGTAGATTTTTGTTTGTTTGTTTGTTTTTGTTTATGTGGATACTAGCAACCGAACTCAGGACCTCACACTTGCCAGGCAGGCGCTTATGCCGCCGAGCTATCTCACTGGCCCTCATGAGTAGATTTATGTAATGCTTCTACATAAATTTCAGTACCTGCTAAACCTAAGAAGAAAGACATGTATTTCAGTAGGCAGGAGAATCTTTATTTCAAGAAAGGACTCCCAGGCCTAGAAACCCCCACTCTGAACGCCAGAATCGCCTTTCCTGAAAAATCTACAGTAATATTGTTTAAGTCTGACCTTTTCAGAGGTAAATGATGATCTTATTGAATAGTTAGGAAGCCACGGAATTCTTTAGAGAATTACTTTGTACGCCGGAGAATTCCTGCCGTGTTCACATATCCTTTGGGTGCTCAATATACATTTGCTAGAAGTTAGTATTATTGACTAGTTCCTAATAAGACTGAACGCCACTAAATAACAACTTAGGACTTGACAAGGACAACTCCATTTTCTTAGTCAGGTAGTTGAAATGCTATTGATTTTTTAGGTTTCCTTGAAAAGATACATTGCTGAAAATATTCTTTATATATAAGCAACATTTAATGGAAAATATTATAAAGAGAAACACTCCCACTAATTTATGAGTAGACACTTATTCAGGGTTTTCAGCCTGTGTCTTATTAAAGGTTAATTAATATTTATATTGAACCCTGTGAAAGCACTGATTAGATGAGTGATTGAAAAAAGTAACAGTCCAGATGCGTTAGAAGTTTCCATACACACATAATTCCTAAAAATTGTTGTAAGGTAAATGAGATGGCTCTTCTAACATGCCAGTTCACAAATCATTCTGCAGGGACGGAAAAAAGCTAACGTAAAAATACCACTGTCATTAACACAGGAGGATAACGATAGACTAAACATGAGGTGGGTAGGACACACTACAAAGTTAAGATACAGGACTGGAAGTATTAGAGAATTTAATGTACCTTAAAGGTGGCATTTTCTTTTCTTATTTTTTTTATGTGGGTACTGGGAGTCGACCTCAGGAACTCACGCTTGCCAGCAAGCGCTTGTGCTACTGAGCGATATCACCGGCCCTTTTTTCCTTTGTATGTGGGTACCAGGAGTCGAACTCAGGACCTTGCGCTCGCCAGGCAGGCGCTGAGCTATCTCACCGGCTCAAAAGTGGCATTTTCAAAGTAACGGGAAAGACATCCATCATCCAATAGGTAATGTGGTCTATCTATTTGTATAAGGAAATACTCATCATCAAATATGTTACTGGCATATTAAAGAAGTAATGTATAAAACAAAACTATTTAAGTATAAATCATTATAATTAATTAAATATTAATTTAAAAAATAATTCATAGTTGGAGACACTTTTCTAGGATAGGCCTGAAGCACAAAAGCCATTAAATATATTGACAAAGTTGACTCTCAAGAATTTATAACCAAATTATGATAAAAAATAGAACAAGAAAAAATATTTCAAAGCAATGCATTAAGGAAAAATATTTGTAATACATTTCTTATAATGTCAAATGTAAAATGTTTTGACTTACAAATAGGAAAAGAGTGCAACAGAGAAAGAATGAATCATGGATAAGAACAGATAATTCATAGAGGAAGATATAATAATGTCCGTGAGTCTTTGCACCTTATTAAGGGAGTAAAATTAGAACAACACATAAATTTCATTTTAAATCTATTATAGTAAGAAAATTTTCAAAAGGTGTACTATTATTGAAAATTTAACTTGGAGCATCCTATTTGAAAGATATCTTAGTAATATTTGTTAATATTTTTGAAATGTGATGCTTAATCAATATATTTTTAAGATCCAGGATATAAA
Organism: Erethizon dorsatum; assembly: GCA_028451465.1. Classification (NCBI taxonomy): domain Eukaryota; kingdom Metazoa; phylum Chordata; class Mammalia; order Rodentia; family Erethizontidae; genus Erethizon; species Erethizon dorsatum. The sequence continues at coordinate 55,503,084 of CM051830.1, read as the reverse complement.
ATAGAAAGCAAAAACCAGGATATGTGTACAAGAATGTTTGCATTTTCACACTGCATTATTTTTTGTAATATGAAAAACTTAAAACAAATAGAAATATATAGTATAGGAGAATAGTTATGTAAACTGGGTACATTCATACAGTGAAGCCATCATGTAGCCATCATAAATAAACTACTGAGTCATATAGAAATCCATGACAGAATTGGTAATCAAAAAAGGTGAGTTCATACATAAAATAAATGCTTTTTTTAAGTGACTGAATACATATCCAACAGTTCAATTCATGACTCGTATGCATTTATATATCTGAATAATCATCAAAGCATTAGAAATTTTTATTATGTGATTCCCTCTGAAAGAAAACTTGGAAGAAAGAATAGGTAAGGAGGATTGACTTCATTTCATTTTTAACTGCAAGCTGATTGTCACTTTTTTCATAATTTTCACATCTGGAAACAAAACAAATGTATAATTCTCTAGCAATGTAAGTTCATGTTCTTTGAGAATAATAGCCTACATTGAACGAATCTGTGCCTTCTCCCTATGAACAGAACTGTCCACTTTCAAGAAAGTTTACTTATTTGACCTGATGAGAACATTAAATGCAAAAATCTTTGTAGTTTTTCTAAAATCCTGAAAAAAGCATGTAAGAATTTATAAGCTTTGGTTTTGGTGCTGTTTTTGTTTGTCCCATACTGGGGATTGGACCATGGGCCTCATGCATGCTAGAAACCTGTACCCACGAGGTTTTTGGGAACCACTCTCTTGTAGTATCATGCCAGCATGTGCCCATAGTGGTGGTATCATTGTAATTGAAAGATTGAGACCAAAACACAAATGAAGAGTAGTTTCTCACAAGAACCACTGGACACTTATCCAATTTTATGAGTGAGAATTTAAGTTCCTATCTGCTAATGATGACAATAATGAAATAATTATATAATACTAGCAACAACAACAAGAAGTCAGTATGTTGTGGAAAATGGACCGGACACGGGAAGAAATGACACCGAGGAAGTTTAGGATGCAATTTATTACACTGGTGGGCTTCTGACCAGGATCTCTCCCAAAGGGCCAGAGCCCTGCCCAGCAGGATTTCGGGGCTTTTAAAGGGAAAGTGAGCGGGGAGGTACGGAGGCAGATTTGGCACATATAATTGGAGGGTTGGGTGAATCATGGGTTGCTGAAGGAGTTTAAACATTTCAGGTTACATCATAAGACTATCAGGTATACAAAGCATGGATTATACAAAGGAGGAAATGTTCTGCTACATTTTAAGTTACATTGTAAGGTCATCAGTTACACAAGGGCAGCAAAGACAGGGGTTTACACAAAGGAAGAAGTGTTCTGTTATCTGGCCTGCTGGACATGTCTGCTTGGTCTTGGTGAGCATCCTGGGCAGGCTGTTATTTAAAATTTAAATTTTCCCCCTTCAAATATAAACAAGACTATAGTTTATGTTTTCACGAATTAATTTATGTTCCTTTTTCTATCTCTGGGACACCTTGTAATATGATATGCATTTCTTGGCATATTTCTTAAATATGGTTGAATAGCAAACAAAAATTATAACAAGCCTTTCCAACTGTCTGCCTTACTAGAATTATTTTGAACCTCAGTGTAATCAGAATCACCTGGAAGAATCCTTAAGACACAGCTGCTAGTCTACACCCCAGAGTTTCTGATTCAGTAGGTATGGGATGGCCAAAAATGTGCATTTTTTACCAGTTTCCAGGGGATTCTGATGTTCTACCACAAGGATCACTCTGAGAACTTTACCTTATAGTCTTGCAGACTGGAGAACAAAACCACACTTCTCAGTCTCCCTCACAGCTGGGGATCTGGATGTGAGATGCGTTCCATCAACAGGTGGCCTCTGAGGTGATTTAGAGACTAAGAAGCAGAGGCTAAGGTTGTGCACCTGTGGCTGTTTTCTGTGGTAATCACGGGCACCAGTAACTGGGGTTTTCTGTTTTCTACAGTAAAATCTCTTCTCCGTCCATCACGCAGCAGCAGGGGCAGCTGGACTCTGCCTTTCCTCCTCATGTGCAAGATCCCGGGCTGAGAGGCTGCCCTGAGAAGTGGCAGCAGTGTAGAGCGGGCCCGACTTCCGCTTCTGGTTTCCGGTTTCCGGTTTTCGGAGCACAGTTTCCTCTGCGGGACCCTGTCAGAGGCCTCCAAGGGATCTCTGACTGGGAATCACCATCCCTGCTCCATCTAGCCCTCCCAATATGTCATAATTGCCTGATTACCTTTTTGTAAATGCCTGTCCAGAGTGGTTTCTGTTTTCTATACTGAATCTTGACCTGGCAGAGAATGTGAAGAAAATGTTCGAAGTCAAGAAATTTCATTTTTGATCCATTCCTGTGAATCCATGAACAAATTGCACTTAGTTTCAATAAATATACTTGTCTGAGACTAAAAACAGCTTGCAATACAATCTAATAGAAATGTCAAAATATTTAAGATAATAAGGGAAATGTCCTGAAACCTTAAGTACACTCTAGTTTGGCAGCTTACTCCTTATAATGGAATAGCTGCTAATCCTCAAATGATAAAATATTAAAGCTGAAAGGGATCTTAGAGGTTACATAGTCCAACCACCCCTCCTATTACCTCTGCCCTTGCATGGCAGATGTAACTGAAAGTAAGTAAACTTAAATGAGAGCCCACACTCAAGTCCACATTTTACAATATGATTTATAATAATTAATAGTATATATGCATTGCCAGATTTATTGCAGACTAGTTTTTCACTTATATACCACATTTCTTGGAAGAAAGCTAGTCTACAATTAGTCATAGCGATACAAATTTATTTTTACTCTGTGTTATATTTATTTATGAAAAAAAAAAAAAAACCCACAGCTATCCTAAATCTTTGGAATTCTCTCAAGTAAGAAAAAAACAAACAAAAAAAAACCAGGAAATGTGAAATTGTCTGAGCCCATTGAATCAGTGTAGTTAGTGTCTACAAGATACCCGTGGGTGCAGAAATTATGTACTCAGGAGAGAAAGCATACTTCTTAAAATCAGGGCTTTGTTCTCCAGGAAACAGTAAAGCTAGTAATCAGAATGAAATAAAAGCACCCAATGAAGATTCCCAGCGGTAAACCTGCTTCCTAAGTGGATGTTTGATTGCTGGCAGCTTCTCCTTGTATGTTCCTCTTTCTACCACAAAAGCCCATTCTCTGCAGCATTTCCTGAGGTTGCTAATGATTTACGGGTGGTAGATGCGGGAGCCTGGAGGGATGATATAGAAATAGTGGGTTTTTTTTTCTCTTTTTAAAGTGTAGGACATAAATAGATTTTAAAAATTCTTGTCTCATTACTTTTACTCTGAAAAACAAGAATGTATTTCCCTCACATTTTCTTTGGTTATCTTAAATCAATATGATTCATACATCTTATTTCTTTGGTTATCTTAAATCAATGTGTTTAATACAGAGTATTATAGGAACATGGATTACTATTTTTAAAACTGTGAAGCTTACCTTCATATTTCTTGTTTTATTTTTAATCTTTTTTTTTTTTTCACCCTCACCTCCTAGGGTCACTGGCAGGGATGCTAACAAACAATTCATACTAAAGAATAAATGACTAATGGTCCCATACATTTCCACTTTAAATCACTTATTAACCAAAGGAGTTTCTAAATTATGAAATAAATCTCAGTGGAAAAGACTATAATGTAATTTTTTCTAATCTGATAAGAGGGTAAAATTATCCAGTCATAATCCATATAGCTTGTGCTTTTCAAGTCACTTTGGTTCAAAATATACCAATAAAACATGAAGTTTAAATAACATGAGTGAAAATGATAATAACTATCAGCGAACCAGTTCTATAGTATTAGCCTTTTAGGTTGATTGCCAGTGATGTGGAACAAGGATTAAACATTTTAATGCAGATTAACATACAATTCTGACTCCCAAATCATTTATCTCAATAAACAGTTAAATTTTAGGACACTTCCATGATTGAAAAATTAGAAATTGAGCCCACTTTCCTCCATTCAGTGTGAAGTCCTCTTTCCCAGATTTCTGTCAAGGAGGTGATGTGACCTTTGAGAAATATGGCTTTGGAATCTGATGTAGCTTGAGGTCTTCCTATGTTGGGAATTTTTTCCCCTCAAAATATGATTTCCAGGGGCCGGTGAGATGGCTCAGCGGCTTAAGCGCCTGCCCTGCAAGCGCGAGGGCCCGAGTTCGACTCCCGGAACCCACATATGAAAAAAGGGCCGGTGATATCGCTCAGCAGCACGGGCGCCTCCTGGCACACGAGGTCCTGAGGTTGACCCCCCGGTACCCACAAAAAAAAAAATATATATATATATATATATAATATGATTTCCTTTCCTTTTTGGAAATCAGAATATTTACTAGTGAATCCTTAGATAGTATTCTTCAGGAATATGGCAATGTTATTAGTGACTGATTCTAGAAGGTCATGTATGTGAAGTATTAAATATTAGCTGGATATAGTTGAGGTGCAGGAAACTTTAGCATTCAAATCTCCCACAGGAGAGAATCTATTCCACTTGAGCCCTACAAGCTGTGCGTTTGTTCCAGGGCTGCCCAAGGTAGCAGATTTCCTACAAAAGGCAAGCTGAGGATGCTCTTCTTGGGGTCTTCCAAACCTGAAAACACTCTTACACATCCACTCCCCAAGCTAGTTTGTCCCTGCCCCAATTGCCACTGACATCTGGGCAGTTACAACGTGAGGGAGGGGTGGACTGCAGGGTCAGTTGTGCACCAGGAAGAGTTTATCAGTATGGGAAATCAGACTCATTTTTGTAAATCATGCTCTGCCATTCTTATCTGCAAGACATTAGCATTGTGGCTTTCCTCCTTTCTCTTTCTCCCATTCCAGTGATCCTCTCCCTCCATTTCTCCCTTCTCAGCTTGTTACCAAGAAACTCAAAAACTCTTATTTTATTATGAAGACAATCTAATGTTTGTCTCTCTCTTCAGCGCTCTGGCTGTATCGAAGCCCCATTTTCACAGGCAAATGTCTCTCCAGCACACTTCACTGAACAAAAAAAAGGCAACTTCAGAAAAATTATTCCATTCCTCTAAGCTAGAGAAGCAAATACATTGTTAGGCTTTTAAAAATGCAACCATATTTTCTCATCATGATGTGTATAAGAATCTATTTCAAAATATAGGTGGAGATACATCTGTGTGTTTAAACTGGAGTAATTAAATTTGGTTTAGGTTTTATATGAGGCTGAGTCAAATAATAGTAAATTAAACTTATTCATAATATTACATATTTGTAGGTTTGTTGGCTCATTGCTATGGTAGATTCATCTTGGTAGTAAAAAATTATTAAAGATCTATGTTTGATAAGTATACCCATAAATATATATGTTTCTATTAATAAAAACAATTTTACTGTACTCTAAGGTAGATTTTACAGGTCAACCTGAAAGAAAACTAAACATACAATTTTAACTATTAATTTATGACTAAATGTCATGGCTAACCAGCCAAGTTGTATTTGAGGTAATGGCCAAGGTCAGATTCTGTAAATACTTTCAAATGTATGTTCTTTCTCACATCGTTGATAAGTAGTCCTAGTAATACCCATTATTTTTGCCTCTATAATAAATAAGAAAAAAAAAAAAAAACACAGAAAATTGTATCAGGAAAATCTGGAAGTACATACTACAGCAGAAACTCCATACCAAAGAACTTAGATCCTAAAATTATTTCAGGGATGTGAATAACCTTAATCTTTCTTCCCCTCATTGATGATTACTTATCAATGCAAATAGCAAAAAAATTATTTTAATTAATGTGCATATTAAGGGGAGGAAGACACTATGTTTTTATGACTGATGTTCTCTATAAGAATAATTGCTTCATTAACCTTACAATATCAACTCCACCTCATTATGAAGGTCAAATGAACAGCTTTATAATTTCTGAATAGCAAAACAGTTTTATACAAAGTATTGAAAATGCTATTAACTCGTTTGCTAAAGATAAAATTTTTTAAAGTAAGCCTAAAAAATGAACAGAAATAGGCACAGAGACACAAATATAACATAGAACTACTATTTTTACATTATTTGCCCAGAAAAAGAATAATGATTCAGATGCACATTATGTACATTCTTTAAATAAGTCATGCTCAAAAGAGGAAATGTTTCTTCCACATAAGACTTTAAAAATACAATGGCACAATGCCTAATGAGAAGTTTAGAAGATAAAATATAACAAGGCTTGGGCTATACAAAAAAATATGTAGTGTTCTATATTTTGGGGATGTCTCTTCAAGAGGTGTCAAAATTCCTAGCCTATATTAAATGACCACACCAATATTGTTTCTCGAAATTTTGGGAAGTAATTGTCCTTCCTATTGATGTTAACTCTTCAGGAAACAAATCGAGCATGAACAAGAAATTTTTCACTATAACTAGACCCCTCTTTAACAGATGTCGCTGAAGGAGAACAACCCATAGGTTTAGTTAAAAGGCTGGGATGCTTACTAAACCTTCTGGCTTTTCAAAGGTCTGGAAAACTAGCCAACTAAAATGCCAACACTTAACATAATCTACTATTCTATACCAGCTTTCATCTTTACAGGAAAACAGAGCAAACATACCTCTACACTTCTATCGATTCATTCTTAACTCTGAATAAAAAAGAATCTTCTCTTGGATGATTTTTGTAACTAAACAAAATTTTAATTTTAGAATTATGTTGTTAAAAAGAGTTAAAAGTACAACATAGAGAATTCCCATGTACTCTGTGCTTGGTTTTTCCTAAATTAATATCCTATAATAGTATAGTTCATGCGTTATAAATAATAAAACAAGTTAGATGCATTACTATTATGAACTAAAATCTATATTTTGCTTAAATCCTGTCACTTTTCTCTCTAGTAACCATTTTCCGTTCCAAGACCTCCTTTGGGGCACCACATTACTTTTAGGTGTTAGGTCTCCTGAAGCTTTTCTGCCTCCAAGTTTCTCAGATTTGTGTTGTTTCTGACGAACTTGACAGTTTGGGGGAGTACTATTCCTAAAACTTCAGATATTTTGTAGAACGTCCTCAGTGTTGGTTAGTCTGACATTTAACCCATGTAAGAGTGGAGACATGGGTTTCAGGGAGGAAACCACAGAATAATCGCCATTCTTAACACACTGTATTGAGGATGTGTGTAATCAGCGTGACTCAGCACTGCTGTGTTGGCTTTGATCAGCTGGTTATGGTACTTATTTGTCAAGTTTTGTTACTGTGAAGTAGTTGCTCTTGAATATTTAACAAACATTAGTGTGTTGTAAGACTCTTATTTGCTTAAAAAAAATAGGACGCACACCCAGAAGCCTAGTAAGGATTAAAACTGCTTCTGCCTGAGGCAAGGAGTTCAGAGAGGCCTCAAATTCTCTTCCAGTCCTTGAGTTCTAATTTTCTGTTCTTTTTATAATTGATTTTGTTAATAGAAGCTAAGTAAGTATAATCTCCACATTGTAAAGAAATGGATGGATAATCCTAAGCACGTGTAGTAAGGCCAAGAACTAATTGAGATTCCATATCAGGAGTGTTTGGATCAATGTGAAGTAACTTTATTTTTAAACTTGATTTTAGGAGTAATTTCTGGATTTCAATAGCATTTTTAGGTTGGAAGGTTTATTTCACTAATGGAATGTCTAACTTACAATAGTAGATAGCCCAGAAACTCCTAACTCATCAATAAGAGACAATAAAGTAGTGCAGGGAAGAGATTTACAGGAAAGAATTGTGGCAGGATTGAGGTGGGAATTATGTATGGGGGAGAGAGTTGTTAGAAATTTATTTGCAAATAGATCAAAATTGCAGTTCCACAAACATTAAAGTTCTCTAGTAAGTGAATCATATTTAGTAGTGGTGTTAACTTGTATTATTGCATGAGGTTAAAAGCTCCTTGTCTTCTTAGGTTTAGAGTATAATGAGAAACACAAAGAAAGACAAAATAAATGTAATGATCATGGAAGAACTACCCCACTCATGTGACAGAAGAAAATAGCAATAGTTGTGCACACACGTGCACAAACATTCATATGCATTTGTAATTTGTACTTATTATTAGCACTCCTCATTGCAGTTGGTTGGCAAGGCTTGGATATGTGTATGTGATTTATGGATGCTTCATTTAAAAAACATCTCCTGATATCTTTTAGCAAATTAAACAGTTAAAAGTGCATGTAGAAAACAATGCCTCATTTCTCCAATAACACAAGGCTAAGCTCAGTCAGAGGGAACCTTAACTGAAATTACCTTATAGCCATCTGCCATTTTCCAAACAAATTAACAGGATGTTAAATAATTTAAAAAGACAGGACAATATGAAAACTTTTCTGAGTTTGTTTTCTCCATAATAAGTTGAAGCTTCTGAGCCATGCATGCATAATCCATGAGACACCAGCTTACATTCCCAGGGACTTAAGGGCCCCCCAGTATACCTCACCTTCTGAAGGTTCCACTGACTCCCAATAGCATCACCCTAGGGACACTAGTCCCTAGAAAGGGAAAAATGCTACCAATCAGGAATCCTGATTCAAGAAAACTGTCCTTCAAAAGTGAGGAAGAAATTAAAATATTTTCAGATAAGCAGAAGCACTGGGGATTCATTACCAGTAGATCTGCACTGGAAGATATGCAAATGGGATCCTGCAGGGTGAAATGAAAGGACACAGGATGAAAACTCAAAGCCATACAAAGAAATGAAGATCTCAAGAAAGGTAAATATATGGGTAACTACAAAAGCTTGTATAATTGTTACTATGGTTTGTAACTCTACACCTTGTCCTCAACATAATTTATGAGACCAATGCATTATAAAGTATTAGTTTCTTTTTTGAATACACAGTGTATAAAGATGTCACTTTTGAAATTAACAAAAGAAATGGATGAGACCAAAACTGAGCAGTTCGTACTTTATTGAAGTTAATCTGATATAATCTAAATAAGAATGGCAACAAAAAAGGAGAAAAGGAAATGAGAAATAAATTTAAACTTTTCACTACAAAAAAAAAAAAAGGAAGGGGATCAAGAGATGGGGGAGAGCAAAGAGAGGGAAAGAAAGAGGATGAGTATAAGAATTGAGATGCGTTATATACCAATTTGGTTGGTTGGTTTGTTTCTGTACACGTTGGAGGAAAGATAGCCTATTCCATAAGTGATGTTGGGAAAATGGTTATCTGTTTGTAGAAGAACAAAACTGGACCCTTATCTCTCAGCTTGTACTAAATTAAAATCAAAATGGGTAAAGATCTAAACATTATAACAGAAACATTAAACCTTCTGGAAGATAAAATAGGCAAAACACTTGACATAGGTGTAGGAAAGGATTTTCTAAACAGAACCTCAACTGCCCAAGAAATAACAGCAAGAATCAACAAATGGGATCATATCAGACTAAAAAGTTTCTGTACAGCAAAAGAATCAATCAGGAGAGTGAAGAGACAGCCCACAGAATGGAAAAAACTTTTTGCCTGCTATTCCTCAGGCAGAGGACTAGTATCTAAAACATATAAAGAACTCAAAAAATTAAAATGGCTAAAATTAAAGACCCAGTCAAGAAAAGGGCTAGAGAAATGAACAGATGCTTCACAGAGGAAGAAATACAAATGTTCAACAAATACATGAAAAAATGTTCAACATCTCTGGCCACTTCAGAAATGCAAATTAAAACAATCTAAGATTCCATTTTACTCCAGAAAGAATGGCTATCTTAGGAAAACAAACAATAACAAATGCTGGTGTGGCTGTGGCGAAAAAGGAACCCTTCTCCACTGCTGGTGGGAATGCAACCATTGTAGAGATTTCTCAAAGAACTGAAATTGGAAATTCCATATGACCCAGCTATTCGTGTGCTAGGTATCTTTCCCCGAAGAGCTTAAATCATCATAGTACAGTGATACATGCATGCCAATGTTTGTAGCAGCACAATTCTTAATAGCTAAATCTTGGAAGCAGTTTGTATTTCCATCAACAGTGACTGAGTAAAGAAAATGTGGTATCTGTACATAATGGAATACTACTCTGCTATAAAGAAAGAGAAGTTTGAGCCATTTGTAGAAAAAATGGATGCACTTGGAAAATACAATATCGAGTGAAATAAACCAGACACATAGTGTAAATTCCACATGGTATCTCTCATTTCAGTGAGGCAAAGTACAAACAAAGAAAATGATAGAGGATGGGTAGAAAGGGACAAGGCGACAGATCTCATCCAATAGGGACATGGTCCAGGGGAACAAGAGCAAGGGGTGAGGAGGAGGGGAAGGGGAAATGAGAGGAATAAAGATGTGCCATGTACGGGATCCTAATAACTCCAATCGATGTGAACATTAAATGCCATAACATGAGCTAAGACAAATAATATCAAAAGAATGTAAAAGGGTGATGGGGGAGCCAGAGGAGGAGGGGGCAGGGGAAGGGGATTAGGAAAAATACAAGGGCCGGTGATATAGCTCAGTGGCATATGCTGCCTGGCAAGCATGAGGTCCTGAGTTCAGTTCCCGGTACCCACATAAAGAAAAAAAAAAAAAAAACAAGCTGTAACATGTACATGAAACAACTCCCCAAAATGATTGTAAAATGTGTGAATTGCAAACATGTGCTAATAAAAAAATAAAAATTTTAAAAAGATGTAAGGCATATAGAAAAGACATAGCAAAGTACTTATCTCTTCTTATCAGTAATTACTTTAAATGTAAATGGATTAAATTCTCCTACAAAAAAGAAATGATTTGAGGGATAAAAAACATGATTTAACTATGTACAACATGTAAGAGACTCAGTTTAGATTCAAAGACATAAATAGGTTGAACACGAAAGAATAAAAAGGATATTCCATGCAAATATTAAAGAAAAAGAGCATCAGTGACTATACTTGTATCAGAGAAAACAGGCTTTAATTCAGAAAAGTTTATGGCACAAATAAGTATATTGTATGTCAATAAAGATTTAACTCAAGAAGATAGAACATCTAAAACATGTGCACCCCTAATAAGACAATCAAAATACATGAAGTAAAAACTGCAGCATGGAAAAGCAGGTTTTACAATAATGGATGGAGATTTCTATACTCATTATCAATAATGAACAGAACAACTGGACAGAAGATAAGCAAGGAAATAGTGGAGGCAGACAATACAATAAACTAACTAGATTAAATAGATATGTAAAACATTGTGCTCAAAAGCAACAAGGATGCATTACTGTCTTATTTTGTGGTTGATTTTTTGTAGGGAAAAGTTGCTACCTAAGACTGACCATTACAATTTCACCCCTTGTGGATTGCGAATCATACCCATCTCCCGAAACCATATAAAGTCCAAATAAAGACAATAACAAAGAAATAGTTCCACCTAACATTACACAACTGTCCTACATACAACCAAAAATGCACTAATCCCTTTCCTAGAAGAGGAGGTAAAGTCTTTTGGTAATGTTTACTCACCCATTCATATCCCATGACTTAAATACTATGATGCAAAATAAACAACGCCTAAATATGGATGTAAATTGAACACATTGTATGTTACATGATAAAGAAATAAGACAGGGAAACAACAAAGATAATTGGTTAATATAGTTAGATATGGCACATAAATATATGCCTAATAAATAAGGAGGACAGACTGTGAAAATTGCAGTCCTCATTCTGGTATCTGGCCATATGGTCAGAGCTGGTATTTATAATTATCTTCCACTACCCATTCTGTATTCCCTTTGCCTTCAGCAAGCACATCAACTGGTTATGGCTCTTCACCTGGTGGGAAAATCAAACCTTCAACCCTGAGGCGTCTAGGCCAATGGTGGCAAAGCCATGGCACTCGTTCGTACTGCAGCTGGCATGCAGAGCCCTCTCTGTAGGCACAGGAGCTAGGTTTCCCCAGGAGCCAAGCACTGGATGACAGTTGTTTTTTTCTAAACTAAACTCTCAGTATTCAGGCTTAATTGCAGTGTTGACATTTTGTGATAAATATGTGGGTTTGGCTTGCAGTTGGGGCACTCAGTCTCTAGAAGGTTCGATCACTGGTGCTGGGCAGAACTACATTACAGCCTCTCTCTGAACTTAATCACAGTGCATGACAATAATAAAAGATTTCCTAAGGGATTTCATGCATTCCAGTCATACTTTTTTTGTCTCCACTGTGGTGTAATAGTCAAATTTCTCTTTGTAGTCAAATTGCTCACTTCAGCCAATATCATAACTCTCTTCTTAGCCTGCTGATTCAAAAGTATGAGGAGCCCATTATCAAGAAATCAACACATAACAAATGCTGGTGGGGCTGTGGGGAAAAATGAACCCTTCTCCACTGTTGGTGGGAGTGTAGACTGGTACACCCACTGTGGAAATCAGTGTGGAGATTCCTCAATAATCTAGGATTAGAGGGCCCATTCGACCCAGCTATTCCCCTTCTGGGTATTTTCCCAGAAGAATTAAAAACATCGTGCTACAGTAACATATATGCATCCATGTTTATAGCAGCACAATTTATAATAGCTAAATCTTGGAAACAATCCAAATGCCCATCAACCAAGGAATGGATAAAAAAAAATGTGGTACTTTTATGCAATGGAGTACTACTCAGCTATAAAGAAGGATAAACTCGAGGCTTTTATGGGTAAATGGATGCAACTAGAGACCATACTCATAAGTGAAATAAATCAGACTGGCATGTGTAAACATCGTATTGTCTCCCTAATGTAAGAAACTGAAGGAGTAAATAAGATCGAAAATCTACAATAGATACTGTGAAAGGGAAAGAAACTGCTCAAAAGGAAAGAACAACTGGGATGGGGGAAAGGAGAAAAGAAGGAAGGGAAAAGAAAAAATAAATAAATATACATACATACATACATATATATATATAAAATAGCTAAGATAATTATACTACTAATTTCTATTAGTTCATTGAAAAGAATGGTTTGTGCTTATAATGTTTGATCAATTTTTCATGCCTATATCTTGGTAATTTGAGCAACTATTTTAAGATAACAATAGGTGAAGTATTAACCATTGTTAATCTCATATTATCTTGTTTTGAAATTTTGTGTCACTGTTTTTATTGTTTTTTCTCTTGAAAAAAAAAAAAAAAAAAGTATAGGGAGCCCAAAGAGGCAGGGCAATCTTAGCTCCTAGCTAGATGGAGTCACTGTGTCTTGCTTGGGAACTAACACCTCTAGGCCAGCTGAACATACGTTCGTGGGGCAGGAAGCACAGGTCTTGCTCGCGGGTCACTAGAAATAATGGTGAGCGGTGCCGTACTCATTTCTGCTCCTGGATTCATGGGCCTGTGAATCTTGGCTATGAGAGAAACTGTTCCATATACTGGACATAATTCACAGCATATCCAGCCTTCTGGGGCACTAGAATAGTATCGTCCAAATGCTCTTCCCGCATTCTGTAAGCCAGCTGCTGTGGGATGACGGGGAGTACGGTAAAGCCAGTGAAGTTCAGGAGCGTCAGCACGTCACCTTGCTGCTCTGGCCAGGAAGTGCGTCCTTGGTGAGAAGCAACACCGTGTGGAAGGAAATGACGGTGAAAGGCATCTGAGCAGCACAGAGATGATGGTTGTGGCAGAAGCACTGAATGGAGAGAAGGCAAATTCATATCCACAGTGTCTTTCCAGTAAGAACAAAGCCCTGCTCCTTCCTTGATGAACGGAGTCCAGTGTGTTCGAGCTGCCGCCAGGCACCTGGCTGACCATGCCGGAGAGCGGTCCCATGGCAGGGCTCAGCGTAGCCTCTGCTGCTGGTAGTTTGGGCACTGAGCAGGGGTCACGGCCAGGCCGGCCTTAAGAGGGGTCAGTTTGTGTGGCTGAGCAGAACCTTAATCCCTGGAGCCAAGGCCGCTGTGAGAATCCATTTGCTTGCCCAGACCTGGGGACTGGACTCAGAGCTATGAAGACGGTGAAAGCGAGGCTCTTTATGACCAGTCTCGCAGGCTGGGTGCCCACCCGCGACCAGGCACAGCGGGGCAGCGACAGCGAGCGACTCATCCTGGCACGCAGTCCCTCCCCTAGAGCCTTGCTGGCTGAGTGCTACGCGGTCAAAGTCTTTCCCAGATACGACCCAAGTTTCATTATCTCCTCAAAAGGCAGCTCCTCGGTCTTGTCCCAATCTGAGTCTGGATTTTCTCCTCTCACTCTCTGTTTTTACTTTGGGGCTTTCTGAGGAGCAGATGTTCCCTTTTAGAGATTCAAAGCGACTTTGCATTTACTGGGTTTCCACTCAGCCTTAGCTATCTTATCATGAAAACGGGTCATTCGATGCCTTTCTTCTCCCTTCCCCACTCATGCCTACGTTCCTCAACAAAGGCTTCCTTCATAGTTTCTCTCTCTCAAGGTCCCGTTTTCTTAGGGACCCTTTAGATACATGCTTGAAAATGGACTTTAAGTTTCTATCTCTTTAGCTACTTCAGTCACAAGACCATCTTTTTGCGAGCCTTCATGGAGAACGTAGCTATCTTCATGTCCTTTAACCAGTCAGAGAGGTCCAGCTAAACCTCCTAACCGAATGTCTTTGTTATCATGTTTCCAATCCTGTTTCTTCCAAGTCCTTGACTGTCTAGGCAAACAGCTAATGAGTGCACACTCACACATCTGGCTACTTCTCCCTAGAAACCACACAACTATTTGCACTGAGCCCAGCCCTTCGCTCGGGGAGGATTTCACTTCACCACCTCCTTCGTGGATGCCCACAAAATGAGCCATAATGTTCTCCTCTTCTGCCAACCAATCGCAGGCTATATTTAAGGGTAGAATTTTGAAATACACCTGGAATAAGCATGTCAGATAATTCTGAATGCCCTAATTTAAATATCTTTGTCCTTTCTATGTACTTATATTCTTGGAGGAACATGGTATGATTCATAGTATAAATGAATATACTGTGATGGTGTTTTGTAAGTGAGTTTTATTATATTTATCAAGCAAGCCTACAGGTTTTACTGGAGTCTGTTATTCTAAATAGTGAAATGTGTATATGCACAGGAGCCGTAGAAGGATCACAATAATGACCTTCATACTCGAAACACTGAAATTATTGCCTGAAATATATTAATTAGATTTTGTGTGGCTTCAGACAACTTAGATACCCTCTCTGTTTCTGTTTTCACAATTGTTAGAATGGCAGAAAAGTGTACAAATGCCATTCATTAAAATGTAGATGACGGACCATCTGTAACTCAAGTAATTCAGCTCTCAATAAGTTTTGCCAGTTCTTGAAATTTTAGGGGCTGACTACTGAGCTTGCATTTCTGGTTTCTTTCTGGCTGCATCCGTGTTCATTAGCATTCACCCCTGAGAGCAGACCTCGGAAGGAGAAGGTGAATTCATGTCAGTCAGTTGAGACACTTAATAGCTCTGCTCATTTCTCACCGTGAGAGAAATTTAAGGAGGATGGAGACAAGACAGTATTGTGATTGTGTAGAAAGAGAAAAATACAGTTTACCAGCTGATATATAATTACCCCATGCATAACTGATGACTAGAAAGAAGGCTTTTACATATGCCAACAAAGTGGGAGGTTTCAGGTAGTACTGAAAAGCAGGAAAATTTCATTTTTATCACACTTGGTCTTTGCTTTTCGCCCCAAAAACAGTTTAGATATGGTCATGCTTCAAGAAGAGTGGAGGAGTATCCTAATGTGGTCTTTAAAATGATGTATGGGATTTCAGGTATCCTTCCCATATCACATTCTCATGTTCTAATAATAAGATGTTATGCTCCATTGTGTTTATTTGGTTAAAAGCACAGGATTGGGCTCCAGGATGTCTTTGTTCAAATTCTAACTGTGCCCTTATCCAGGTAAATTTTAACAAGGTGCTTTATCTTCTCCATACTTCGTAGCATTTTCACATGTACCATTCCCCAAACACAGGCTCTTGAGAGTAAATGAGGTGACACATGTAAATCACTTAGATGCATTATGTATTAAGCACAAGTTAAAAATTTTTATCAAATAGCAGTCTGCATTTTTAAAAGAATACTTTCACATTATCCTGGATAATACTTTTATATTTAAAAGAAACATGGTCTTTTTCTAAAGTTTCTCCTCTAATTATAAAAATAACTAATGTTCATTCTACCTAGCAATAATATATAACAAAGAAAATATATGAATAAATGATTATGAATAAAAAATGTTTGGGCCTGCGAGATAGCTCAGTGGCACAAGCGCCTGCCTGGCAAGTGCAAGGTCCTGAGTTCGACTCCCGGTACCCACATAAAGGAAAAAAAGGGCTGGTGATACTGCTCAGCAGCACAAGCACCTGCTGGCAAGCGTGAGGTCCTGAGTCGGACTCCTGGTACCCACATAAAAAAAAAAAGTTCAACATCTCTGATCATTAGAAAAGTACAAACTAAAACAGCACTGACTCAGTATGCAGGAGGCTGAGGCAGGAGGATCACTCCAATGTTGAGGCCATTCTGAGCTGTAAGTGAGTTCAAGGCCAACCTGAACTACATAGTGGAACTCTATACAATGGCACTTTGGTTCATGAACCCTATAAGGTCAACATTGAACCTAACCATTGAATTTGCTTTGGTTCACCACCAATTAGGTTTGCAACCAGAATCATGGAAAGAATTAAGTTCATGAACCAGGGTACCACTGTATCAACAAAAACAAACAAACAAATGAAAACAATGAAGTTGCATCTTACTCCAGAAAAAAATGTCCTTTGTCAAGAAATCGAATAATAACAAATGCTGGTGAGACTGTGGGGAAAAAGGAACCCTTTACATTGCTAATGGGAATGTAAACTAATACAACCACTATGAAAATTACTATAGAGATTCCTCAAAAAAATAAAAATAGAAATTCCGTTTGACCCAGATATTCCCCTTCTAGGTATCTTCCTGAAAGAGTTAAAGACATTATATTAAGTGACACATACTTACTCATGTTTATAGCAGCACAATTCGTAATAGCTAAATCTGAAAAGTGGCATATCTGTTCATCAACAGATGGATGGATAAAGAAAATGTGGTTTTTCTACACAGTGGAATACTACTCTGTCATAAAGAAGGATAAACTTGAGTCATTTGTAGGAAAATGGATGCACCTTGAGACCATAATGTTAAGTGCAGTAAATTAGAACCACAAGCTTAAATATAACATGGTTTTTCCTATATGAGATACCAAAAATATAAATAAAAAGCAAAATAAAAGACTGATAATGGGAAACAGAGAAATAGATCTTTTGTAAATAGAAAGGAAACCAAGAGATGGTGGGCGGGGAGAGAGAGGGGAGGGGAAGTGGAATAAAAAGAATGAAGAAGTGTAATGTACATGCACAAACTCCCTACGAAGAAAGTAATCATTATATACTGCAAACATGGACAAATAAAAAACAAAAGTTGAAAAAAAAAAAAAAAACCAAGGAGCTGTTGCACAGATCATCTTTAGTTCTATCTTAATGTTCCTCAAATTAGATTTCTTTCTGTGAAAATCCCGAAGTTTTAAATGTGTCCTAGTGCTCTTCAGCGACGTGGCTGCACAGTGTCATTGCTGTAGTTAGCAGCTCCAGGTCACCAGGAAAGGCTGTGCCTCCCACGAGACAAGGGGAGCTTCCAGCTCCCTGCCCAGGGCAGGGTGGAGACTGGAGTTGTCTCGGACCAGGTCGAAAGGGCAGAAGGCCACGGAATGGCACAGTCAGAAGGGGATGCTCTAGCTGTCTTTGGTCATTTAATCATTTATTTATTTTTACACAGTATTGGGAACTGGACCCTGATCCTTCGCAGTGTGCTATGTTCCCAGTCCTTTTTTATTTTTTATTTTGAGACAGTGTCTTGCTAAGTCACTAAGCTGCCCAGGCTGGGCTTGAACTTGCATCGTCCTGCCTCAGCCTCACAGAGTGCTGGGATTACAGTCATATGCTACCATGCCCAGCCTAGAACACTTCTTTAACTGAGGACAGGACAGTGGATGGACTAAGAAAATGGACCATGAAAATTAAACATGAGCTATTGACTAAATTCAGGATAAGGGAGAAATAAATGTATGATGTTCTGCACTTTCTTCACCATAAAGGAAATACAAGCATTTACTTTTATAAAGCAACATTGTGTGCATATAAAAGTTGGAGATTCTAAACATAAAAGATAACCATTTCATGATGAAAATAAATAAATATGATGAATAAAATATGAAAAAACAAAGCCAACACAAAATTCCTGAAAATAATCATTTTTAATGTTTTTTAAAAATTTCTTTTGCTTTTTTTTAACTTTCTATGCACATTTTTACCCCATTGAGATGATAGGTTGAAATCTACGAAATGGCAATATTTAAATTTTAGATGTAGAAAAATCAATTTCATTTAGTATATGCTAAATGAAATTATTAGTACCTTACACCTTTCTCTATTTATTAATATGTAAATGACAATAATAAACTAGAATGAAGATTGTCATTCTTAATTTGCATTTTTGAATCTGAAACCCGGTATAGTTGAATAATTTATTCTAAGGGTGATGATTTGTGATAGAAGTAATGATAAGGTCTAGGTTTTTTGGTTGAAAAGAAAATATACTTTCCCTTACAGCAATCCACTTTTTAAAGCTGTTAGTTGAAAATATAGGTTTTTACAATGGGATGTGGTGAATAAAGATACCGTTATTCTTATTTCCAAACAGCTGCTGATCCATTCCTGTATTTTATAACCCAGCCATCTTCTCTGTCATCTTTCGAGCTCATGCGTCCCCCAAGCAGTCTCAAAGCTTGCTGTCAGTTCCCCCAAGGCCACGCATCACATGTCTGAAACCAGCCTGCTATTTTGCAATCACCGTACTACAAAGCTGGGATGATCTATCACCGAGATCGTCAAGATTCCTGCTTTACTTGTTTCTTCTATCCTTATTCTTGGCTCAAATGTTTTCAAGCAAACCCCATATGTCACGTTATATCATCACTTAGTCCAATCATCCCTCAAAATATAAACGTTCTCTCGTATAACCCAGTGTCATAGTCACACACAATAACATTAACAAAAAGCCTTAGTAAGACTATACTGGAGTCATATTCAAATACCTATGACTAAAACATTTTCCCAGCTGGCTCTGTAATTCACAATTCATATAAGGTCCTCCCAACATTGTCATTTCGGTGTTCCGCAGTAACAATTTTGGTGTACCCCAGTACCAATTTAAATTCTTAAATTGGTTTTAAGATGGCATTAAGAGGGCCGGTGAGATAGCTCAGCGGCATAAGCGCCTGCCTGGCAAGTGCAAGGGCCTGAGTTCGACTCCCGGTACCCACACACACAAAAAAACATGGCATTAAGAGCAAGAGATTCATTGGGTGTAAGAGAGTGGGAAAGCAAAATTGGGTAGAGAGCACTCCATTACACAGTTGAAATAAAACCTCTACCAGCCCACAAGGGAACATTGGAACTCAGAAGAAACCTCTCCTAGGCAGAAGTGCACAGGCCGCCTAGGACACTCTTGCTCCCTGCGGGGACAGTGTGGAGGCCGCTGGCTGCCGCCCTCAGCTCATCACGCTGCAGGGCTCTGGCAAGGCAGCGAGCTCTGTCTGCACCGATCCCGTGCCGTCTCTTATCCATATGCATTTACCCTCCAAGGGCATTGTACAGGGGAAAATGAAATAAATTTCCTTCATTTTGCCAATTTTCATAATAAGAAGTTGTATTCTAGTTACTTCTTATAACCAATGCATTGTTGAATTTTTTTAAATTTACATTGCTTTTGGTTCTCTCTCTTTTATGAGAGAGTTTGTTTTGAATCATACTTGAGAATAGAATTTACTAAATAAGAAGACATTTAAATAAAAAATTCAGAAATTATTCATTCATTATACTGTTCTGTATTAAAATTTTAATGAAATCAGTGAAGTCTGTGACTCCCTAAAAGAACTAAATACAAAGAAACAGAACTATATGTTCATTGATGAATTCTCTTGCATCATAAAATTAAAAGCTGTAATTCTAAATAATCCTTATTACCTTGTAAATTTGTATATTCTCTTATGTATCATAAAAGTCAAATCATAATGGTCCCCATTCCTCCATTTGTAATCTTCTCCCTGTTTATATATTTTTTAATTGTTATTGATTTTTCATTTTGAACTCAATTCAGGTTTATACAACATTGGAAAAATGAAGGCAAAGTATTTCTGGGTATCCTTCACTTAATTTCTCTGGAATAAAGCCTTGTGCTTATTTTGGGCCATGTGGCAATGCTTAGAAATGTTGTCCCTAACTAAAGAGAGTAGACGAAAAGACTGGAGGAACCTGGGAGCTGAACACCGCTGCTTCCAGACTGCTGGTCTGTGGGAGAGAAATAGCCCTTGGTGTGTGTGCGGTTGCTATGTTGGGTTTCCTGTCACACGCTGGCCTCTCTCCTAACTGATACCTGGGCCTTAGCAGATCCCATCGCTATGCCTGTCATTCCCAGAGCATCTAAATTCATTATTTGTCTGCGTATTCATTCATCCTTGGCATGTTGTGTTATTTCCTACTATTGCTGGGAAGGAATTCTGAAATGGCATCCTCGGATACGCAGTCTAATTCATACATTATTTGGAATAGGGATTACGTATGACGGAGGTCAAATTATCACTACTGATCTGTTGGGATTAGAAAGTACTAAGCAGACACCAAAATTTTCATACAAAGTTACACAGTTCACACACTTTTTAATCCCTATTCCAAATCATGTATGAACTAGAATGCTTGTATTTGCCTTAAAGTCAGATGTGCAGTGACTATTTGGTCTCTCTAATATAAAATGTAACAAATTCCCCCGTGTTCTAAGAGCATCGTTTGATCATTACTGCATGGTTACAAGGTACACAGGATGGAAATTGTTGCAATTTAATGAGTAAATAAACTGTGGCAAGAGATATCAGAATGATTTTCTCAACATTTCAGGTTTGTAAATTATAGAATCAGACTAGGAAATATCGCTTCTGGTTTCTGCTCTTTATTTCTATTATTTCTATTTAATATCTATAAGAAATTTAATTTACATTTTAACACATAATGAGCTCCAAATCCTTTAAATTACATTTTAGTACCTCATGTGTCATTTATTTGTTTTGAACATATTACATGTATTTCAAAATGGATAGTGAAGTTTTTCATATGTGTTATGGAATATCATCCTTATAATAGCAGCAGATAACATATGTCCCTTAAATCTACATTCTTAATGGTTACTAAAAATGAAGCCATATTATTTTTTATGTTTGTAAGCCAAGTCAATGTTTGTGATGTCTCCATTTCTGTAAGTTACTTGGGACCTATCTTATTTATTCTGTATATTTTTTATTTATTCCAGTATACTTTTCAAATCATAAGTACAACAAAATTTTATAAGAATTACTGTGGCTAATATTTAATTTATGTTTCCTATTACAATTCATAAGTCATACAAAAAATTTAAAATAAATTCTATTTTGTTAATTTGCAAAATCCGTTTAGCCAACTGTCCAAGGTAAGCTACAGTAATTACAAGGCAGCCTTTTCACTAACATAAAGAGGTAGGTTGTTTTACTATAACAAGATATACACATATAATCATAATATTCTGTATCTAAATTGGAATTTATATCTTTACCGGGAGATGAGATAATTACTCTAAAATTGCCATGGAAACTAGGACATTTTAAGGCAGTCATCATTGAATCTTTATAACTGTTTATGTTACTATCTCCCTACGTTTCAAATTTGCTTATACAGAAACGTTGCTAGGCTGCTGAAATAATCCACAAATTATTACACAGTTATTACCTTGTATTTTGTTCCCAAAAAGTGCAAAATCATGCCTGCAGAGATATTTCTAAGCACTGGCTTTCATTTGCCATGTGCATATTAATGTGCAAACATGGCTGGCATTTATAAACGGGAGCTTACTGCATAGAATACACGTGCCTCTCTGGTGTTCCGTAAATTCCAGCTGTGCTTCTCCCATTCCTATGAGTCTGATTGAAGCTCTGGCTTCTCGTGTGTTAGAAATCTCAGTTATAGGGCCAGTGAGATGGCTCAGCGGCATAAGCACCTGCCCGGCAAGCGCAAGGGCCCGAGTTCGACTCCCGGAACCCACATACGAAAAAAGGGCCGGTGATATCGCTCAGCGGCACGGGCGCCTGCTGGCGCGCGAGGTCCTGAGGTCGACCCCTGGTACCCACAAGAAAACACCCCAAGGTTTCAATGAGAGGCCTACGATCCAAGGGTAACAATGAACCAGACGGAACCAGTACATCAGCAAACAAAGGTAATCTGGAATAACAAATGCCCCTCATATACCAAAAACAGTTTCTCTAAAAGTTTCTCTATCATTTCTCACCTACAGTACCTAGCATTTACTAAAAAAGTAAAATTACAGGGAAGTAAGACTTTAGAGATATAAATTATTTCTCACAGAAAATTCAAATAATGATACCAGAAACAAATTTTATGAAAGTTATGACTACTATGCTCCAGTAACTAAAATCCAAAACTTAAAATTTTAAAACAAACCTGGAAGTTATTTTTTAAAAAAGAAATTCTATAACGAAAAACATAGCAAACAAATCTAAAAATACAATGAATGAGTCAGAGTTAAAAATTATCTAATCAGAAAAAATATTCTGCCTGAAGCACAGAAATTGAAAAAGATAGAAAATATAAGAAGGGGCATAAGTAAAATATAAAACATGATAAAAAGCACAATATATATTTATTGGAAGCCATTGATGGAGGGAAAGGAAAGGGAATGAGGCGAAAGCAACAACTGAAGGCAAAATGAATGAAAATGTCCCAAAATTGGCAATGACATCAAGCAATAGATTCAATAAGCTCTATGAAATCTAACCAGAAAAAAAGAAAGACAGAAGCAATGACAACTGCCTCAAAAACTATCCAGAAACACGAGAAAACTTCCAGAAACCAAAACGAACAAAAAATATCCAGTATCATCTGTCAGGGGTGCCTTAGCTTAGCAACTGCAGTAGCAAAGCTGTCACTGGAAGACGATGAAGGGATCTGGAGTTCCCGGCCCCCCCCCCGAGAATTTCCATTTCATCTTTCTGACAGCTCACTGTAAAGCTCCGTTCTCACAGTGTGTATTTATTTGACCTGACTCAGAACTCCGAGAACAATCTAACCTCCAACACATCTGTCAAAAAGGATTAGCAATAATTGTTTAACAACTCACTGAGTCAGCATTATGAGTTGGGGCTCACAAATGGCTAATTCAAAATCAAAAGGATTTCAGCCCAGCCTGGGTAAATTTACAGCTCAGTGAGAGCAGCCTGGGTTCACTCCTTAGGACAAAAAAAAAAAAAAAAAAAAAAAAAAAAAAAAAATCAAAACAAAACTGGGAAATGGTGTTCTGTAGGGGATTTTGATCAACTCCAACATATACCCGGAAACTTCAGGGATCACACACATACATAGGACTTGTACATGCCCTGGGTTTCGGACACACCGAGGAAAGACCTTAGAAAGCCCTTTGTTCCGGATAAGCAAGTATTAAAGAGGAAAGAGTTACAAACTGCCTGCTTGCGTGTTGCAAGCGCATGTCAACATACACAGAGCCCTTCAGCAAAGGCTGGAAGTTGTATGCAGCCAAGGCATTTAAGAACATTCCTGTCTGCCATTAGAGAAGTATTTAGCTAAGTGAGCGGACAGAACCATCAGTGGCTGCACACAACAAAGAATACAAACTTCAGAGATTTAGTAGAGGAAAACTCACCAGACAAACAAGTAACAGCAATAGAAGCAGCAAAATATGTCGGGGACTCTGATTTCTAGTGTTGACACATTATATTAAAATGTCTAGTTTTCAAACAAAAAGAAATAGGAAGGTATGGCCCATTCACAAGAAAAAAATTGAAGGCAATAGAAATTGTTCTTGAAGAAGTCCAGATGGTGAAATTACTAGACAACTAGTATAACCTAGCCCAACTAGACAGCTCAGAGGGACACACCATCATCATTAACTTTTCTAAATATCTTCAAAGAACTAAAAGAAACTATGCATAAAAATTAAAAAGAAACCACGAGAGTAATACCTCACCAAGAACAGAATACAGGGCCGGTGAGATGGCTCAGCGGCTTAAGCGCCTGCCCGGCAAGCGTGAGGGCCCGAGTTCGACTCCCGGAACCCACATATGAAAAAGGGGCCGGTGATATCGCTCAGTGGCACGGGTGCCTGCTGGCGCGTGAGGTCCTGAGGTCGACCCTCTGGTACCCACAAAAAAAAAAAAAAAAGAACAGAATACAAATAATTACTTTTAGACAGAACCGAGTTGCATTTTTGAAGTTGAAAAGTACAATAACTACAAATTAAATTTAAAGTTTACTAAAACTTGCAAACAACCCAAATGCCCATCAACCAAGGAATGGATAAAAAAGATGTGGTCTTTTTCTACAATGGAGTACTACTCAGGCATAAAGAAGGATAAACTGGAGACTTTTATAGGTAAATGGATGCAACTGCAGACCATACACATAAGTGAAATAAATCAGACACACAGGGTAAACACTGTATTGTCTCCCTTGTGCCTTGTGTGAGAAATTGAAAGAGGAAATAAGGTCTAAAATATACAATAGATACTGTGAAATAGGAAGAAATTGTTCAAAAGGAAAAAGGAACTAGGATGGGTGAAAGGGGAAAGGACAGTAGGGAAAAGGGAAAAAATGCAAGTCAATTATGCTGTTAGTGTCTCTTAGTTCATTAAAAAGGAAGGTTTGTGCTAATATCAACTGGAGAAATCATTATGCCCATATCTTGTACCCTGAGCAACTACTTTAAGGATAACAACATGTAATGTATTAACTATTGTTATTCTCCTATTATTTTGTTATGGGATTTTGTTTCACCTTTTTTCCATAAAGTAAAAATAAAATAAAATAAAATAAAATAAAGTTTACTAAAAGAGCTGAACAGCAGATTTGAGCAGGAAAATACTTCAGAAATTCTCTCAAAAAATAGAAAATGAAAGAAAACTTCCCAGCTCATTTAATGAGGCCAGTAAAGCCTGATACCAAGATCATACAAAGACAAAATTTAAAATAAGAACAATATTCTTTTGAACATCCATGAAAGTCAGCAACAAAATACTAACAAACAAAATCCAGCAGCACTGTATCCAATGACCAAGAGGGACTTAGTCCAGTAATGTAAGGTTGCATTAATATACCAAAATAAATCAATGAAAAACAACATATCAATTTGGGAAAAATGCATAACTATGTCATCAAATGCAGAAAAAGCAACAAAAAAAATCAAATGATTATATGGAAAAAATAACAAACTAGAAATAGTTTGTTAGAATATGGAATATGGAATATATATGGAATTCCTATAACCTTATAAAAGACATCTATTAAAAATCCATAGGTAACATCATACTTAATGTGAAAGACTGATGCTTTCTTTCTTAGGTCAGGAGCAAAACAAGGATACCCAACCTCACAACTTGTAGCCAACAGTGTACTGATGTAATTATTCAAGGGGATTAGGCAAGAAAAAGAAATAAAATATATACACATGGGTAAAGAAGTAGCATTTACTTTTAGAAGATCTGATTTTATATAGGGAAAATTTTAAGGAAAACACAAAAATACTATTGGCTTCAATAAAGAAATTCAGCAAGGTTGCAAAACAGAAGATCAATATACATAATATACAGCAAAGAGGCGGTCCCTGGCAAACATGCCAAGGTTTCAATGAAAACCTACATACCAAGAATAAAGGTGAACCAGAAACTGAACCAATACTTCAGCAGACAATACCTTAGCAACGAACATTCTGAAATTAAATGAAGAAACTGAGTCCACTTACCATAACATTGAAAAAAGTAAAACACTTCAGACTATTTAATGGAAGAAGTGTGTACTTGTAAATTGAAAAACATAAAACATCATTAAAAGAAATTAAAGATCAAAATAAATAGAAAGAGATTCCATGCCTAGGAACTGGAAGACTTAATCTTACTAAGATGGTAATCATCTCCAAGTTGATCTACAGTTTCAATATAATCAAATACCAGCTACCAAATACCAGCTGTCATTGTTGCAAAGTTTACAAACTGTTCCTAAGGTTTACATGGAAATGCAAGGAAGGAGGAAATGTCCATACAATGTTGAAGGAAGAGCAGAGCTCAAGGACTCACAATTCCTGATTTCAAAACTCACTGCAAAGCTACCTTGATCGAAAGTGTAATATTGGATTACATACGGATACGTAGATCGGTAGAATGGAACTGGGAGTTGAGAAATAAACTCACATATTTGTGGTGAATTGATTTCTGACCAGGCTGCCAAAGCAACCTAACAGGAAAAGAACAACCTCCCCCAAAATTATGCTATAACCAGTGAATGTCCACATGCAAAAAGATGAACTTGGACCCTTACATCAAATCATATATAAAAATGAACTCAAAAGGGACCTTAGACCTAAATATAAGAGGTACAACTATAAAACTCTTAGAACAAAACATGAGAGTAAATCTCTGTGACCTTGGATTAGGCAGTGGCTTCTTAAATATGGCAAAATCATAGCGTCAAAAGAAAAAAGTAAATACATTGGACTTCATCAAAATTTAAAATGTTTTTATTTCGAAGGATGCTGTCATAAAGGTGTAAAGACAACCCACTACATTGGAGGAGATATTTGCAAATCATATACCTTATAAAGCACTACCCAGAACGTACAAAAGTATTTAAAAGTAAACTATAGGCAAATTACCCAATATAAAAATGAGCAAAAGATCTGAATTGATATTTCTCCAAAGAAGTTATACAAATAGTCAGTGTGCACAGGAAAAAATTTTCACTGTCACTGTAATTTAGGAAATGCAAATCAAAACCATACTGATATATCATGTCATTACCCACTAGGAGTCCTCAGTCACAGTTTTTAAAAAATCAGATGATAACAAATATTGGTAAAAATGACAAGAAATTGCAAACTTTATACACCGCTGGTGAGAATGTGGCATGGTGAAGATTCTTTGTTAAAGAAAAGCCTATGGTCTTCGAAAAGTTAAGAAATAGAGATACCATATGACTCAACAATTGTTCTCCTAGATACACACCTGGGAAAATTAAAAATGAAACTCCACAAAACCATGAGCCAAATTAAACCTCTCTCCTTTAAGTTTTGGGTGTCAGGTATTCTATCCCCGTGACAGGAAAGTGACTAATACACTTGGGAAACAATAAGTGGTAGGGGAAGCTGCAACTGGGGGACACCAAACCGTGAACGGAAAGGGTTACTTCCGGGTCATGCCGGAAGATCCACACCTCCTGGCAGGAAGCTGCACAGACTTCCACAGAGATTTTATTATTCTCACAGTAACATGACCCCATGTTTTGTACCTTCAGAACTTTGAGCTCCACATGTCACATTGTGGCGTTACAGCGATTCCTCCGAGGTATCCAAGAAGGATACAATTATGGAGTTCTCTGCCTAGTGGCTGGGAATGGGGCATGTGTCTCTGTTTAGCATAAACATCTCCCAGGAGGATGCCTAGCCTTCTAACCTAATTTAATTAGGAAAAAGCTGCACCTCTGGGGGCTCTTCCTTCCCTTCCACCACACAAGTTCATGTTGTTGAAAACCATTGTTGAAACACAGAAGAAAATACTCCATCCTTGGTTCAGGAAAATACTACATCCTTGTATTTTATGCCTCCCGAATAACTGGAGTTTTAACATTTTGTAGACTCCTGTGTCTTAGGGTCCTCACGTCTCCTTCAATAATTGTTTTAAATAATGTTTTCGTTAGTGTGTTGCGACAGTGTCACTATTCTCAGAGATTTCAGCATAATCCCTGGGGCAATAGACCCTTGTAACTGGTAAGATTATTTTAACCTGTGCTCTTGATGTCAGCAGCTAAACTGATATTGTGTATGAAATTCTGAGATTTAAATCCTGACTTAAACACTGACCTTGCCCGAACTATTATCTGTGCTTTTCTTTTCTATACTTGCTCCATACTGAAAGGTGAAAGGACACAAGGGAAGGTAATTTATTTTAGGAGAAATAGTGTTCATAAAATGTCACTTGAAACACTAAGATCTCAATCAAGTCTAATTTATCACTGTCATTATCAGGCTGGTGGTATTGCTGGAAAGGCTCATGTATCATTTTTCTGAGATAGTAAAAAAAAAATCCAACATCAGCACCATCTCTGATTCTTTTTAAAAATACATGATGACTCTGAAAAGGGATTCTGTTTATTTCATTGCTGCTGTTTCTCTCTGATGTCAAATGATATATTGGGTGTGTTTTATATGTGTGTATACCTATTTTTCAGAGTGAATTTCCACTGACTTTGTTGAGAAGAAAAAATAAATTTCACAACCTTAGTATTCACTAACACAAACCAAGAATGGTGTATTTACATTTATTGATCTCAACAAGTTTGAGCAATATAGATAAATTGCCCACTTATTGCATCCCAAGCCTATTTTCTCAAATACATATAGATTATCTTAATCTCATTTTGCCTTGCATTCCTACCTTATTCTGGTCATCTGTCTTTCAAACAAACAGCTATTGATCTTCATCTAGCTGTTACTGTTCTTGGTAACTTCTGTATTTTCTTGTCAAAGTATTATCCCTGTCTCACCTGTGGTTGTTAAAGCCTGCTACTATATTTTTTCCCACATAAAGTTTCAGTGTCCCTCTGTTCATGGTACTCTTCTGTCTACTAAAGTATTCTCTGGTTTCCTTGAAATGCCAAAAGTAGGAGAAACATAACTGTGGACAAAGTGAAGCTCTTCATTAGAAAGCCAAATAACACCTCTACTAGCTTATTCTATTGGGAGATTTTTATTTATTAAATCATTAGCTAAGGAAAGAACATTCTCACATAAGCAAATTTTCTCTTCTTTTTCTTTTTGCATACTCTATAGTATAGAATTGAAATGATAACTGGAACCAGGACAAATGAAATAAAACACTATTGCTATGAATTGTGTCTAGATGTCCCCTCAAAGCCTCATGTGGTCATAGGTGGGGCTTTTTCAGAGGTGGCTGGATCTAGAGTGTGTGATGCTGGGATTGATTCATGTTGCAATGCTAGGCTCAAGGGAACTAGGATTAACTACTGGTGTGAGTGCTACAGGCCTGAGTAGCCTGGATAAGATATAAGGGATAGAAAGAGCTGTGGTCTCCCCTTGTTCCTTTGCTACCTTCTGCCTGCCATGAACTCTTTCTCCTCTGTGATGCCATTCACCCTGCCTTGGAGCCAGCCAATTATGAACTGAAACCTCTATAAACTGTGAGCTAAATAAACTCTTCCTCCTTTAACTTTGGGTGTCAGGTATTTCGTATCATCAATGAGAAAAGTAACTAAAATAGAATTTGGTACCAGGAGTGGGGTTGTTGCTGTGGCTCTATCTGACCATGTGGTTCAGGAGCCTTTGGGACTGGCTTGTTTGGAAAAGTTAGAAGATGTTGACTGAAAAAGTAGAGTTGTAACACCTTAGGCTGTACTGTATGGTAGATTCTGGTCAGAGCTCAGAAGACCAAAAGACTGATAGAAATGATGCCAGTAAAGACCAGGCTTGGGAGGTTTCTGCTGGGAAGAAGGACCAAATTGGCTGTTGCACTCCAGACAATGTGTGTTATACCTTGGCAGAAAGTTTATTCGGATTTTGTTTGTGTTCAAAGACTTTGCCTGACACTGAGATTAAGGGCAGCAGACTAATTAACCTGACAGAAGAAATTTCAAGGCAGTCTAATGTTGAGGTGGTGGCATGGCTACTGTTGGGGGCTTTGAGCCAGATTTATGTTAAGAGTCAAAAGCAAAGAGCCTAGCAGAATCATTTAAAATGTTTTGAGTTTGTCCAGAAAGGAAGCTCCAGTACAGCTGTGGACTGCAAAGATAGAGCTGAGGAGACCTTGATTGATGAGAAGGAGCAGGAGAATAGATAAGATTGCCTGAGGGCATCCTGAGAAGCAGCAATTCTCTACTCTTTGCAGTCTCAGAGTTGCAAAAGTGAAAGATTTTTCTTTGAGAAGAGAGCCCCAGAGCACCATGTTCCAGAATGGCGGCAGCATAGAGAATTTGTTCCTCTGGGTTCAGAGTGCTCAGTGATCCAGGCACTCGACCCCTACAGCCAAGAGAGAGGAAAGCCTGGCAACTGCTCCAGCTAGCAGTAGATCTTGGTATCATCCACACGGTGGATGCACACAGAATGCAAGAGTTGTGGAATCAAGAAAGCTTCCACCCAGATTTCAGAAGGCCTGGGAGGCCAGGCAATGTGCCCCTGAGAGGGCAGTGTGTGAAGCTGTGAGTGTGAAGCCAAAGGTGCAGTGGAGACCCCCAGAAGTTTGGAGAAGCCAGAAACATGGATTGTGTGAGGAAACCTGCAAGGAGGGAGCAGATCGGGCTCAAGAGAGAAGCTGTGGAAGCTACAACCACGGGAAGTGCTGTCGGGGTGGAGCCACCCAAGCCCTTTGGAGCTCACATCTTGCCACAGATTGCCTGGGATGCTGCACAGGGAGCTACAGCACTTAATGTTTGTCCTGCTGGATTTTGGACTTGGTTTTGTCACATTTCTTTATATCTCCCTGTTTGTAACTTTTGGAATGTAAATGTCTGTCTTGTGCCATTGAATGTTGGAAGTGTTTAACTTTCTTTTCATTTGTATAGGGACTTTCAGGTAAGAGTTTGCCTTACATCTCAGAGAAGACTTGGGACTTGGACTTTTCAGCAATGCTGAATCTGTTAGGACTTTGGCAACTCTTGGAGATGGACTAAATGCCTTTTGCATAAAGGTTTATGTGTGAGTTTTTAGGGGCCAGAGGTGGAATGTTATGGCTTATGTCTACA
Organism: Erethizon dorsatum; assembly: GCA_028451465.1. Taxonomy (NCBI): domain Eukaryota; kingdom Metazoa; phylum Chordata; class Mammalia; order Rodentia; family Erethizontidae; genus Erethizon; species Erethizon dorsatum. The sequence continues at coordinate 55,472,283 of CM051830.1, read as the reverse complement.
TCTCTCCCCAAAGCCTCATGCAGTCATAGGTGGGGCTTTTTCAGAGGTGGCTGGATCTGGAGTATGTGACACTGGAATTGATTCATAGTGCAATGCTAGGCTCAAGGGTACTAGGATTAACTATATGTGTGAGTGCTACTCACCCTGAGTAACCTGGATAAGATATAAGGGATAGAAAGAGCCGTGGTCATCCCTTGCTTGCTTTGCTACCTTCTGCCTGCCGTGAACTGTTTCTCCTCTGGGATGCCTGATGGAGCCAGCTGATTATGGACTGAAACCTCTACAAACTGTGAGCTAAATAAACCTTTCCTCCCTTAACTTGTGGGCTTTGGGTATTTAGTCCCAGCAATGAGAAAATAACTAAGACCACTATTACAATGTTTCCATGTTTTATTTTGTTATTACCCCACCGACTTCGAAAAGGATTATAGGAAACATAATAAAAGCAGAATTTTCATGGGACACTAAAAATAAAAATAAAAGAAAGAGTTATAGCATTTTAACTTCTAGTATATATAGGAATATTTTCATAAAGATAAAATTGGTATGTCATATTCTGAAGCATGTTTGTGAATACTCCAACGAATAGATTCTGCAAATACAAATCCCACCTAAAACTGGTTGCTATGCATAATTGGCACAACTGACTGGTTAGTGGTGGATCAGAAAACAACTGTAAGCAGGGTCTAATCTACCAGAAAGAAACTTGGCATCACTGGATATCTGTTGGTTGAGAAAGAGAAGCAGGGAAAATGCTGAAAGTAGAAACAGCTGAGGAGAGCTGACCTCAGGCTAAACCTACAACGAAGCCCTCCTACCCAAAAGGGTTATTTCCTTTCCCTTCACATACACACTGCTTGACGTTTTTCTTTTAACCCTACAATCTTAGCCTCTTTAAATTGAAAATACTAAGGAATGTTGAATAATTACCATTCATCCTTTAGTCTGGTTAGTTGCTTTGTGTTCAAATAAAAAGAGTTTGATAAGGATAAGGAACAGAAGGGGGGGTAGTCTCAGGAGGGTAGGGAGGCTGGGGTTTAATAATTTGAAAACATATTTCTGTCTCTGCTTCTTGACCCAACTGCATCTGAATGAGTAGTCTGGAATGAGCCTAGCCAGGTCACTGGTCCTCACTTCCATGAAACTTAGAAAAATGGATTAATACATAACAAGCTTCTGCTTTTTGGAATGGATTCACAATTCCTGTAATCTGGCTTCAAACACCAGTGTTTCCAGGTATCTGTTACCATCAACCCCCATTACACACACTAGTGATTCTCAAAGTGTAGATCCCAGCCCAGCAGTATCACCATGGCCTGGGAATGTATAAGAAATTCAAACTCTTGGGCCCACTCCAGATGTACTGAATTGGAGCTCTGATGTAGAGTCCAGTGTTTAAAATGATCCTCCAGATGTTTCTGATGCAAAAAAATTTGAGACCCACTACTCTACTCCATTCACTATTGCCCAAAAACAACTTATTTTCTTCTGTTCTAGCTTTTATGGATGCTCTTTCTCTTCTCTGAATTAATTTTCTTTTCTCAAGTTTTACCTGTTGAAACACTAGATACCTTCCAAGGTCCTGGAAAAATGACAACTCCTTCATGAAGTGCTCATCATAAAATGGGTTTCAATGATTTTTATGTCATGCTAAAAGAGCTTAATTAGTGCTGGGAAAATAGTAATCATTCAATTGACTGACTGAATTGCATTTTCTTCCCAGCAGAATGAAATCTAAAAGTTGTATGTTCATGTATTATGTATAGAGGTAATATCAAAGTCCATTTAAAAAATCCATCTTAGAATCTAACATCTACAGTATTCAACATTTTTAATTGTAGGCACATGCAGGTGTTTCGATTGGGAAAGCTCTAGAGCAGTAGTTCACAACTGTTAGTCTTAACCAGAATTACTGGAGGGCTTACCAGGAGTGTGATCACATCTTCTGTATTTTATCAAAGCAAAAATAGTTTTGGTTGCAGGTAACCAAGAGCCTAAGAGTGGCATGATCGCAAGGCATTTGATTGTTTCCTGCATAAGAAGTATGGAGGTGGGCATTTTGGGACTGACAGCAGCACAACAGTGACATCAAGGATCTGGAGTCCCTATTCTTTCCTGTTGGAGACCACGAAGTCACAATGGCTAGTTTTACATACTTCCCTAGGGGATGAACGGAGGCTTGAGATTCTCGGTACAATCCTTTTGAGATTTCCCATTATCTCTTTAAGGGGGGGCCATCCTCTCCCACCTACTAAGACTAAGACTAAGACTCACACTAAAACTACTAAGACTGAAGACACTCCAGGGTGAAGTCCTCATTAGCTTAAGAGCACCACCGCCCTCTGAGTCACCCAGTAATCCCCTCACCATTTTCCTCAGTGTGAATGGGATCAATAAATACCAAAGTTCTGGCTGCCTCATGGCCTTTTGTTCTCTGTGAACAACTGGTCATCCCAGATCCCTGCTGTGCCGCTATTTTGTCTCTTGCTCTTTCTTTTCACCATGAGCCATAACACCTGGCAGGAGGTTGAAGCCCATTGCAGGGGTCTTTGATACTTTCCTTTTTGGCGTCTTCCACCTTGTGTCTTTTCATCTTCAGCCTTATGGCTTTCTGCTCACAGATGGGGGCTGTAGCCAGTAATTAATTCCTCACTGTAACAGGTGAAGCAGGAAGAAGAGTACAGTATTAAAGTAAGGGAGGTTGTCTTTTCAGCCTGGTCTCACACTTGTCAAAGAGTAGAAACTAGTGCTTTAGGTCCCTCTATCATCTTGTGTTGTCTCCACAGACTGATTTTGATCCTTCTGCATCCCTAGAAAAGGTCCAGCCTACTTTTCTGAGTCTAAACAACCTTGGCCGAAACTTTGCCACAAATATTGCAATTTGTTCTGCCTCCCTCTCAGACAGCATCTCATAAATTCTCTAGACAAAAATATATAAGATCTGCTTCTTTCTTTCTAATTGCTTCACATTATTCATTTAAATTGATGTTCTACAGATTATATTTCTTTTTCATTCTTTTTGTTTGTTTTATGACAAATTTTACTGTGTGTGTGAATTTACACTGAATATTAAATCCTAAAAGCAGTGTTTGTTTCCTAAAATAGCATAAGTATTTACAAAATTTAAATAATACTACCAAACTGCCAAAAACAGTGCTGCATCAGCTTATATGTTCATCAGTACTGATGAGTATAATTGTTTCTATGCATTCATCAATGTTAGATATTATTATTAAATTTTTGTGATCTGGTAGATAAAAGTACACTACTACTCTAGTTTGCTTTAATGTAATTGTAAACTACACTGAATCTCTTTCAGTAAGGTTTTAAAATTGTGCAAATTGGTTATTCTTACATTTTGCCAGTTTTCCGCACAATGTATGTGTTCTTACTGATATACATGAACACTGGAACTATTATAGAAATTAGTCCTTTGATTTTCATATGGTCATGGCAACATTAGAGTAAGACCTGGGTGTGAATGCCCAGTGTGTGAGACCATTATGGTAGAAAGTACAAGGATATTGTAGGAGAGTATCTGCTACTGAACATTTAGAACAGGGACAGGGATGGGAAAAATGAGGGGGAGAAGTAACAAAAGCAAACTTTTTAAGTATTGTGTAGAAGTAATTCAGATTGCATTGATTCATCAAACCAAATTTATATTAGACAAATTCTATCTTGGGAAATAAACCCACAGAATAGTGTTGCTGTCCTTGTACACTCTTAGAATTTTAATTCTTCTACTGTAGTATTTGAATTAGAGTTAGTTGTTTATATAATTTATGTTAGGAGAAGCAGAATAGGGCTGTAAATGTAGTACCACTGGAGAAGGCAAAATATTACATTCTTACATGGGGAAATGCCCTTGAAAGAACAGAATTCACTGATTTGACCTATTTGCTTCAATAAGATATTTTACAGTAGTATAAAAAAGAGCAAAATAAGAGGCAGAAAATAGGAAGTACGGAAATAAATCTTTCTGAAAGGGGAAGGGGGGTCAAGAGATGAAGGAAAGGGGAGGGAGGGGAGGGAAAGGGGGTGGAAAAAGGAATTAAGATGTGTTATGTACATGTGCCAACTCCACATAAGGAATGTAAGCATTATGCACTGCACATGTGTACCCCCAAATAATAGATAAATATAAGGAAGGGGAACAAGATATGGAGGGGGAAGGGAGGGAAGGAGAAGGAGTTCAGATGCATTATGTACCTATACCAACTCTCCACAAGGAATATAAATATTATGTACTACATGCATGTACTAATATAAATAAATACATAAATAATGTTTCTCAGAAGAAAAACAATAGGACAATTTCATAACATAGCTATGGCCATGTGCATTAGTTAATACCTTTCCCTGAAGTGGTTTTTCTTTCAGTTGGATAGACCAGGACATTGGCTAATAAATTTGACAATAACAAGCCTTATTGAACTCACTGTGTGGACTTCTGTAACATGGTTAAAGACAGGCAGAGCTTAGGGACATATATATAAGAGGTACAAGAAATGATACACCAATTGCCTATGCAAATTCACATGAATGACTACAGAACGATCTGATTAAGTGTGCACACATGCAAAACTAAATGAAGAAAAAGCCTTTGATCTACTCAAAAGCCTTACCTATGTTTGCAGATTATAAAATCAAATTAAGTAGTTTTTCTAGGAAGAAAAGCAATATAATATCCTCAGCACCACAAAAAAAAAAATGAGAAAGAAACAAAGAAAGGAAAAAGCAAAGCAAAAAAATAGAAAGATAAAAGCCCTTTGATGGAACCTATTTATCATATATTACCATGTATGTTATGACTCATAGTTCCATCTACATTAATTTATATCAGAATACTTTTTTAAAAAACTTGAATTCTATTATGGCAAAGATGATTAATTGTTCTATTTAAAGCTTAAATTATGAAAAACTTCTAACAATGTAAAAGTACTGGATGAAATTTATCTGCTCAAATATAAATATGAAAATAACATAATCACTGTTAAAAATTTAAGAAGGAAATAATTTTTAATTAACTATTTCAACTTAGTCAAAATGTTATTGCAAAGGTAATTTAGTCTGTGATATTAAAGAAGTTAGTCAAGACATGTTTAGCCACTTTATACATTCTAAGTTACATGAAATGAAGACTGCTTGCTACAACCATCAGCTACTTTCTCATTTTACTTCATTTTTCACTCACTCTGCTTCACCATCTAGACTTCTCTCCCCCAAATTGCCATGCCACTACTTTTATCTTTTCCTCTCATTTCTAGTGCCACTGCCATTTTCTTTTCATAAAATGTCCTTCCCACTTTTTAGATTAAGTGCCTCATCCTTCAGATACCACCAGAGAGATTACCTCTTCAAAAAAGTTCTCCCCGAGCCCTCAAGACTGAATTGGAAATCCACTCCATGCGCTCCATTCCCTCTGTCATAGTTTAATGCACGGTGAGGTTTTACTTCTTTGTCTCATTTATCCATAAGTTCCTCAAGGGAAGATACTGTGCTAAGCACATAGTAAAGCCTCAATAAATACTTACTGAAGGAACACATAAATTTCAAGAAGATTAAAAAATCATGGGCCAGTGAGATGGCTCAGCGGTTTAAGCGCCTGCCTTGCAAGCGCGAGGGCCCGAGTTCGACTCCCGGAACCCACATACAAAAAAGGGGCCGGTGATATCGCTCAGCGGCACGGGCGCCTGCTGGCGCACGAGGTCCTGAGGTCGACCCCCTGGTACCCACAAAAAAAAAAAAAAAAAATCATTCACCACAAAGATATAAAAGTTTCTGTTATGCTTACACAGAAAAACACTTCAATAAGAAATATTTTAAAGTAACTATCAAAGAAGATTAATTTAGGAGTACAGGAAGAATATTTCAACATAACTTTTTTTTTTTTCTTTTCTGGTACCAGAAATTGAACTCAGGACTTTGTGCTTGCCAGGCAGACGCTTATGCCACCAAGCTATATCCCCGGCCCAAACATAAGTATTTTAAGGAAGGGGCCCAGCAGATACATTGTGTGCCCTTCCCACCTGAGAAAGGAAAACCTCTGGCTCTAGATATTTAAGAATCTTTCTGTGAAAGAATTTATGTGACAGAATATTTCTACCAGCCTCAAATTTTTAGTGATATAACAGAAGAAGAGACAGATTTCTTGATGTTTATAATGACAAAAAACTCAGGGTTCATGGGAAGACTAATTTGAAAAGTTCCAGCTTTTCTTCCCTCATTTATAATGAAGAGAGGGAGACAGCAAGGAGAGGGTGTGCAAAAATAGAATAACTTGGGGCAATTAGCTTGACGATGATTGACCACTACTCATAATGATAAATCAAACTGTTGTTAAGGTAGTTCAAACATCACATACTCACTTGCTTGGCCCACGATCGCAAATAGAAATGAAAGGTGCAGTCTAATCAAGCTAGTGCAATGTATTTACAGAAAATCAAACTTTTGCAACATCAGAAAACACTGAATCAACAACATAGAAAAAATTATGAATACATTTGTAATAGTAAATACACTTGTTTTACCTGGTCTTAGGTGAAAGAAAATTTTTAGAATAATTATATTATTGCCTTCAGTGGTCTTTCTTCTGTTCTTCCATCGATTAGTGCACATGACTGTATTTTCTTTCCAGAGGAATTTCCTGTCCATGGGTGTTACACACAGAATATGGAATATGTGATTAGCAGATTATTGATGACTTTCAGCTCTTATAAATACAAACCAAACATGATTCAACTAAATTCATTCTGGAAGTCCAAGAGGCCTTAGCTTTGGGAATATTCAGTGCCAGAAATCTTAGTTTCATAGCTGCCCCGAGATGGCTGTACTTTCAAACAATATTCTATTACTGCGAACACATTTGTGATCATATTGGTAGTAAAATAAAATAAGCTTTTCAAAGCACATAGTTAGACAAATCTGTGTATATTTTTGTTTTTCAGGTTGCATACCCATAAAAATTTCAAAGTTGAAAGTTTCTAGTGCAATATCAAATTTCAATAAAGTATATTGATCTGTACATGTACAAAGAAAGGTAAAATGATATTTTCTCCAAAAAATTTGCAGTGTGGCTAGTACATTCAAATGACTTGCCATCCTGGATGTGGATAACAAATAAAATGTGCCCCCAAGTCCTGGGGTTCCTCTCAACAGCCCAGTGCCGTCACTGGAGCTGCACTCTTCTCTACAGTCACAGTGTGTGCTCAATTTCCAACACAAGGTCAGAGTGTGCGAAGTCCCATTTCAAGAAGGAAACATTTGCAGAGACAGCTAAAGAGCACAAATAATGTCCCACAATTATTCAATATGATATTCCTAGAATGTGATGGGATTTTACAAAGGAAAGATTAAAAGGGAGGACAGAGAACAAGTATTCATTTAACATCAACTACTTCCTTTCTGAGTGTGTGTGCGTGTGTGTGTGTGTGTGTGTGTGTTGCTAGGGATCAAACTCAGAGCCTACATCCTCAATTAGCACCAATTATTTCTAAGTGCTGAATGAAACACTTGACATAGATCATTTCATATACATCTTCCAAGAACTCTTTGAGTCGAGCATTGAAATACCATTTTTGTAGATGCTGAAACTGACAGATTTGAACTAAGTTTGAATTCTTACAGCTGAGATCCAAACTCAGGCCTGACTGGCTCTAAGTGCACAAACGCTCTCTGTCTTACCTGCTGCCTCCCTAAATGTCTGCTAATTCACATCTCAGTCCTTCTTCTCAAGTAATCCTTCAAGACGAGGAGACACCGGAATGAATATTCTTTCATATATTAAGAGAGGAAATGTACCACATATTCCAATTCAAATGCACATTTATTGAAACCCCTCTTTCTTTCTTCTCTGTTGAAGTTGTAAGTCTTCCATATCCAGACCAAATCCTGAAGGGAAGGAGCGCTTCCCTTCTCCGTGTTTATAGAGCACAGAATCTCCACTGTGTTTCTGTTGGGCTTTTATTATTCATTATCATTCATTTTGTCCTGAATGTATGTACTAGGTTTTCTGGATCAGAGACAGATTTCAAGTTGTGCTGATGTAATTCTTATAGCTGAGGTGACACAACAAAAACTAGATCAAATATGCTAGAGGTATAGAGGCTATATGATTGAAAAAAGGATTAAAATAAATTCCCTCTGCTTCTCTGAACGTGCTTTCCTATTTCCTACTGAGAGAATTGGGGAAATGTAACTAGAGGAGGATATCCTGGATTCTAACTCTACCCTTGCATATGAATGTAGATCCTTCTGCCTCCCATATGAGCCTGGTATTTCTAGTTTTACAACCCAGGAATGTATAAAACTCTGGAGCTAAGTAAAGCTGCCTGGAATTCTCACTACCTGCACGGTTGTAAATTTCTTTCCATACCTTAATCTATTAGCACAGGTGTGGAGTTTCAGCCAAATTCATTTAGGATGATCAAAAATGCACAGGAACACAAAAATATTTTCTCTACAACAAATTTAACATTTATTATCCTGTCTTTTTGCCCCTGTATGGGATGAATGCCTTCAAAAAAAAAATAATGTGCCTTACCTATGTGTCTCTAGGACCTAGAAAGCTTGGCACATAGTCTATGCTTTACAAATACAGCAATCTTATTTCCTGGTTTCCTGGAACATTCCCAGGGTATTTATATTTGTCAATATAAACTTTTCTCAATTTTTAAAAATTTACATCCTAGAAGTTCTCCTGTTCCATCACATTTGTTTTCTGTCCTGTTTCTTTCTCTGTCTCTGTCTGTCTCTGTGTCTGTTTCTCTCTCTCCCTCTCTCTCCCTCCCTCCCTCCATATACAAAATACACACATAAAAATACATATTTTTTGAGTCATTTGAGAAGAAGTTATAGAAGTCACGACAATTTAACTTTGAATGTAAGCATGTATATGCCAAGAACATTTTCTATGTCCTCAGTGAAATGATCAAATTCAAGACACTTAACACTATATCATATATAATGCATATTAATTAATATATAGTGCATATTAAATTTTTCCAATTGTTCCAATAGAATTTTATTGCAATATTTTTATATTTATTTTCCAGATTCAGGATCCAATCCAAATCACACGCTGAATATCTTCTCTATGTTTGTTTATCTAAAACAATTTCTCTGCCTTTCTTTGTCTTTCATATTATTCTAACAAAATTTTTAATGTCACCCTTGCACTCTGAAAAGCATCCTAACCTGTACAATAAATTGTACATCACTTTATTTATTTGCAGTGTTGTGCCACAGTGCACCATGAAAATCTCCATATTTCTGCATGATCAGAGCTATCCTAGCAAAGAGCACTGGCATTTGTGTTAAAGGATGTTTGGATAGCATCCTACAGCATGGTAGAGACTCTCTCGGATCCATCTGTTTATACTCTAGGCCCAGAGTGTAGGGTAGGAAATAGTGACTTTCTCTGCCTGATGAGAATTTTCAAAATTTCTCTTTCTTCTTTCACAGGGAGGATAGTTAGACCGGCCAGTGCCTGTGCAAGCCCTACGTTGCACATTTTGGAAAGATGGAGCAGTTCTGGCTCCCCACGCGATTGCTCACAGGGCTCTGGGACATGGAGACTGATGCGGAATGTTCTGTGAGGAGACGTCCTCCCCCCTGATCTAGAGGTGCAAGCTGAGTCCTCAGAGGGTATTCATTTTCTGACTTTCTAAGTAATTTTATTTACATTAAGCTTTGCATTTAATTAATAAAAATCAGGATGAGCAAATAAAATGAGCTGGGTAAAACTAATTGTCTCAGAGGAAAGTAATTTGCAGTTCCCAGTATTAGATAGTGCACACATATATTAAATCAAACATATTCATGTTAATACTTCTTCAAAGTATTAGCCTTCATAATCTGTCAATTTGCATATTTTATTATATTGCATATTTATCTCATTGAGCTGTTTACATATACTTTGAAAACTTATATTCTTGATTTCTATATCATGGCACAAATATACAATATTTGAAAATTTATTGGTATTTTAGTCATTGGTATAAGAGATAGGCATATTTCTAAAAGAAAGTACCCAGAAATATCTATATATTTACAGAAAAAAACAGCATTTTACAATGCAAGACAAGTGAAGCCATAGTTTCAAATACGAGAGTCTAAATATTTTCTTATATCAAGATTATTATATAATTATGGACAAGGAAACAGTTCCATACATACATGGAGAGAGAAAAGGATGAAAACTTCAGATAAATGTGTGTAGCACAGAGAAACCAGAAAATAATTGAAATCATAAAATCTGATATGCATAAAACATTCTAATAACAGGCTTCAATAAGATATTATTACATTTTATTTTTCAGGTACAGAAAAACTAATGTTGAACAACTCTCAAATGTAATTATTGTGCAGTATTATTATAATAGACATTTTATAAGGTTTTATAAGTAAATTTTTTGCAAAGGTAACACTGTAACTATTTTAAATGCAAATTACATAAATATTACATTACAGAGATAAAATTGAAATATACAGTCTAAACACAAGGTTTATCTTGAAAATAGAATAGAACCTTAAAAATTGAGGCTAAAGAATCTGGCATATATAGTCCTGATATGTTTTCTCATAAAATATCAGCGCTTTACAGTGTTGTCTCTAATACTTTCTAGCTATCAAGTGTTTCAATTTTCAAAACACTATTTGTCTTTTCCATTGAAATAAAATATCTATCATGAGCATGGTGTATCCTTAGGTAGTAACTGGACCTTCTGTGTCAAAGTATCATGGAAGAGAACAGAGAAGCAATTTTTGTTACTTGAGAAATGACTTAGATTTATATTGTATTGGGGTGAGTCAGTATTATGTGGGTATGATACTGGTTATACTGATCAAAGATGTAAGTATAAGAAAAACAAAAAGGCCGGGTGGGGTGGAGCATGCCTGTAATCCCAGCACTCGGGAGGCTGAGGTAGGAGGATTGCCGTGAGTTCGAGGCCAGCCCGAACTGCATAGCAAAACCCTGTCTCGAAAAAAAAAGAAAAGAGAAACAAAAAGAATGATACCAACATCCTGTGAAGCATTGACAAATCTCAGTAATATTGATGACAAGAAATGGTTAAAGGAAGTAGTTTATAGGAGCAGTCCCTGTGGCCACTTCTCCTAAAGCAAAGCACAAAGGCTGTTGAAATCAGAAAAGGAGAATATTTCATGAGCCAAAGCAGGAAGAAGGAGTGTGATGGCTTGGATATGATTCACCTCCTGGACGTTCACCTGCTAGAAGCTTTGTCTCCAGCGTGGAAGTGCTGAGGAGAGGAGCCTTTGAGAGGCGGTACCTGGAATGGGCAAAGCGGTCACGGGGGCACTGCCCCGGAAGGTATCAGTGCGGGTCTCGTAGCAAGAGTTATTTTCTGCCAAGAATGGGTTGTTATAAAAATGTAAGGCCAGGCGTTGTGGAAAGTGTGTGTAGTCTCAGCCCTTCTGAAGGCTGAGCTGGGAGGATCCTGTGAGCCCAGGAGTTCAAGGCCAGCCTGAGCAGTGTAGCAAGACCCCATCTCAAGAAAAAGACCAAGAACAAGAGTAAGGCCGCTCCTCCCTTCTCTCTGGCTTCCAGTATTACCACACCATCTCTCCCTCTCACGCATCCTTGCCACGATACTCTGCACCACACATGAGGCAGATGGGAGGCTCTCACTGTTGCAAAAATCTGCTATCAAACCAAATTTGTACCTGAGGAGTTGGAAGGCAACTTTATTTTAATGCTAGCAGGCAAGTGGGAACCAAGTCCAAATCACTAGCCCAGAGTCAGTTTAGAGTTCAGTTTAAATACCTTTTTGCAAAGTGGAAATACAAAGCTGATTACAGGTTATTGTATGATTGGTTACACAGCCTAAGGCATATGTTGTCAGGCAGATTTGTTCTGGGCAGGCTCTGCTAGGGAGGGGGCTGTCCAAGTGGGTGGGTGAAATCAGGCAAGCATGTCCTGGACTGGGTTATTCTGTCCTAGGTGGAAAGTTCCTGGAATAGGCAAGCAAAACAGAGTATGTTTATAGGCTGGAAAGTATGGGCAACACAGCCGGATGCAGTCAGATAAGGCTGAGTCAGACTATCTCTGAGTTATGGCTGGCTGGTGGTCATAGCGAGCTGATCTAACTACGTGACAGGCAGCAGGAGCTTAGGCAGAGGCTGCTAATTGATTTCTAATTTCTGCTATGAAATTTCTATAAGTTTGCTATTCTATAAATGTGCTCTTATATCACCAGAGGCATAAGGGAGGGAATCACTCAATCTTGGTCTTTCAGTGCCTCAAATCATGAACTAAATGAATTTCTTTTCTTTCCAAAGTATTCTAGCCTCAAGTATTTTATTATAGCCACAGAGAATGGACTAATACAAAAATCAAAAGGCTGAACAAAAGAAAAAAGGAAGAAAAGAAAGGCTGGAAGAAAGGAAGAGGTGAAGGGAGAAAGGAAAAGGCATGTCTTCTATTCAGTTAAAGATGGCTCTATTTTCAAATTTTAAAACTGATCAGGACAAGTCCATTCAGTTTCAGGCCGATGCTTGTGGTATGCATTCCCCCACCGCCTTTCCTGATTTCCTGAGTGTGGAATGTGGCTGGAACAAGTGGATTTCCTGAGGCTTCAGCTCCTAACTGCCGACCAGTCCCAGCCCCCTGACAGCCAGGAGGCTCACAAAGCAGGCTGAGTTTGTTTATTCCAGGACTCTTAAATAAGAGGAAAATAAATTTTTAATGCTAAGCAAATCATACGGATAATTGAATCAATAAGGGAACATAATTTGGGGAAAACATTTTTTTCTTCTCAATCTAGTCTTACTGGAAATCACTCAATGTTTTTTTAAGTGATGTAGCATAAACTTATTCTATAATACTTTGCTATCTTATTTTCTCTTTCTCTTTCTCTCTCTCTTTCTCTCTCTTTCTTCTTTCTTTCTTCTTTCTCTCTCTCTCTTTTTGTTTCATTTCTTCTTTCTGAGAATCAAATGTCTTGAACATACTTGCACTTACTGAGGGGTTCATTCATTCAACATCCATTTGGTAATCTACCAAGTACCTACCATACCAAGATATCTTTCCCATTATCATGAAAGATGTACACAAAATTAAATGAGACTGTGTGGAAATGTTTTTAATGTATAAGAATGTTACTAAAATAAAGGTAAGTGATTAGACGCAGTCCACTCTCTGTTGTAGGCAATACTTCTTAAGAAAGAATATTTTCATGCTTAGGCTAGCCCATCATTCAAGTTAAGCAATGAATGAATCTCCAACTAATAGTAAAAATACTTCATACTTATGAAACATACTTTAAGTGTGTTCTCAGGTTTTACTTAATCACAAGAAATTTAGTAGACAGGCAAGGTCTTATTACTGTTGTTTTTATATGAGGAAAATGAGGCAGACCATGTGATTTCCTTTGGATCACAGAGAAAATCAGGGTCAGAAGGAAGATAAAAATCTAGGTGTTGGGGCCGGTGAGATGGCTCAGCGGTTTAAGCGCCTGCCTTGCAAGCGCGAGGGCCCGAGTTCGACTCCCGGAACCCACATACAAAAAAGGGGCCGGTGATATCGCTCAGTGGCACGGGCGCCTGCTGGCGCGCGAGGTCCTGAGGTCGACCCCCCGGTACCCACCAAAAAAAAAAAAAAAAAAAAAAATCTAGGTGCTCTTAACCACCTGCCTTTTGCTTTTCCCATGAGCCCTTGTTATTTATATTTTTTCACTATGCAGTGTTTTCAGCCTGGTGGTATTGGAAAAATATATCAAACTAAAAGCTAGATTTTCCCCTATGACTTCAGTGCTTAAAAGTCTTAGGCCTTCAAAGACCCAATTAGTATAAAAAAAATGAACTCCAATTTTATTACATCTTTTCTTCCTCTTTCTGTCGGCTAATGAAATGTTAAGCAACCACATATTTGCCCACAGATCCAACATAGATAAGTGCCCACCAAATAATTATAGAATATCATTTCTACTATTTGTAGAATGCTAGATGTACAGTATTAACTTACTGTCATGGCGACATAAGATGCATTGACCAAAGTTAAAGAGCAAAAACTTGAATATACTGTACATAAGATGTAAAATATCAATTAAAATAGGAAATTAGTAACAATGATTAGAGTTTATGATGGTCACATTAGTAAGAGGATAGTATTAATGGTTATTTTTACTTATTTTGTTCTGACTCCTCCACAAAACATTACTTTTAAGTCATAAAAGATCCCTGATAGAATGCAATGAACGATGAGAAACCTGAGCAGGGCAGTTTTCCCAGCTCTATGCTGACATAAGATGATATTCATGTTTTATAATTTAAACAAAGTACAAGTAGATGTTTAAAATTTGCTATAGAAAACTCACCACTTGTAAAACAGAAACTAATGGAAACTGAATAGTGAGGAAAATCTCTCAGTAAGCCACTGAGCAACAGAGACAAAAAATGAAAAAAAAAGCAAAAATTCTAACTTTCTTTTACCTCTATGTCTATGGTCTGTTTGAAAATTCTAAGGCCTGACTGCTGTACACATTGTGGAAGAGGCGTTCATTGCAGGATCCCAGGGCTGCTGTCCGGCAGTGCTTGGGTTTGTCAGCTATAGATTCCTCCCTTGAGCGGGAGTACAAGAATGACTGGGCTTATGTATTTTCAGTGGATGCAAATGCCAACCTTATCACCGAGGAAGACAGCTGGTTCCAGTTCTGGGAGCCAAACTCTCTTTCATAATGAGCTCAAATCTCCCACTGTGATGGGAACTTGGCGCCGGGAAAGGCACAGGTCAATGGGCATCGCGTGTTGCTCTACACCCCCCGCGGTGCCAGGACCTGCCTGAAAATGTCAGTTTTCAAAATACATTTCTGCAAGTTTTTTTCACAAAAGTATAGAGCTAAAATAAAGCAGAGAAGGGGAATTTCTTCCCCAAAGAAAATCATACAAAAAAGAGTCATTCAGTTATTGTGGAAGTGTCTTTTGCTTTTTTCCATGTATCTTTGAAATGTGCAGAGGAAAATTACAGCACATAAGTTGTGGTTAACATAATCACCACTGGACTCCAACTGTGGTAATCGGACAGCTGTGGGTTTGTCTGATTCTAAGAGGTGGTGACAGGGCCTGGCGCTTTCTTCATGCACAGTGTACTGATGAACAACTAGCTTGAAATTCCTACATTTGCTCTGAGGTCCACCTAAGTTACTTTGTTCCAAAATCACAATCTCTATTGTATAGTTTGTTTGGGCCACCATCACAGAACACCACTGGCTGAGTGGCTTAAACAACTGAAATTTAGTTTCACACAGTTCTAGTGTAGAAGTCAAGGTGGTAGTCGGTGATGGGTTTGGTTACTCCTGGGTTTCCCCCTGGGCTTGCACACTACTACACTCTTACCATGTTCTCACTTCTGCATGGGTACATCCCTAGTGTCTCTCTGTGTACCCAAATTTCCCCTTGTTTGATATAAGAACACCAATCGTATTTGATTA
Source organism: Erethizon dorsatum (assembly GCA_028451465.1). Taxonomy (NCBI): domain Eukaryota; kingdom Metazoa; phylum Chordata; class Mammalia; order Rodentia; family Erethizontidae; genus Erethizon; species Erethizon dorsatum. The sequence goes on along the minus strand of CM051830.1, from coordinate 55,456,834 downwards.
GAGCCCACTCCAATGGCCTCATTTAGCTCATCGTTTCTTTAAAGAACCAACCTCAAATGCAGTCGCCATCTTAGATGTTGGGGTTAGGGATTCAACGTGTGAATTTCGAGGTGATACAATTTAGCCCATAACTTCCATTATGTGTCATGGAAAGGTAGGACCTACTGTAATTTATCCACACGCAGCTTTCATGTTCAATCTATAGATTTGAAAATTATATTTCTGTTCTCACCCTGAGTGCTGTACTGAGAAAGTCAGAGACTGACTTAGTAGCCCTTAAGTGAGAGTTAAGCTTTATTGTCAACTTGATTAGCTTGGAAGCAGCCTATGGGATTAGTAAACACCCTTCTGGGTGTGTGTGGGCAGATAGAGGCATGGTCTTGGGGTCCATGTCTGGTCCCTCACCTTCCCTCTGGCACTGTCCCCCTGCTGTGCTTCTCAACTGCCATGAACTAAGCAATGTTTCTTCACCATATGCTTCTACCATAGTGTTTCTTCCTTAAAGCCAGATAACGGGGGACTGACCTCTCAGAAACCATGAGCCAATAAGCCTCTCCTCCTTTAAACTGGGTGTTGGGCAGTTTGTCCCAGCAATGGGAAAGCTGACTAATATACCCCTGCACTAACGTCCTAGGACACTTATTTCTCCTTACTTATTATGTCTACATTGTATCTAGGATTATTATTTTATTGTACCTATTTCATGAGTGCCTCTAATTAGAAGATAGCGCAGGATAGCAGATGACTAAGAGAGAGAGCCAATCTCCCTTTACATCCTAGTTCCACCTCGTGCTAAGGGAGCGAGCCAGGCGGGGCGCTCAGCTTCAGTCCTCTCACCTGTAAAATGAGTATAACAGTATGTACATCACAGAGCTGTTGTTCCTATTAAAGTGCAAAGCCCTAAGCCCCAGACTCATTGTGTGCTCTGAGTAAGTGATTGTTACCTATAAACTAACTTTATATAACCCATTTGTGTAATAAGATTATTAAAATGTATGAGTGAATAAAGAAATAAGTAAACATCTAATTAGAGATATATTTTTAGAATGCTACTTGAAGCAAATTACAAATACATACATGTATTCACAAATTTTTAATCTTAGACCTTATCAGATTTCATCCTTATTCCATAGCTGTGTTTTCTTTTAATCTCCTTGTTTTATCACTTCACTTAAAGAAACAAGCATTTTCTCGCTTATCAATAGAAACATGCTCACTGCTCTGCTTCACCGCTCTAACCCTTCCCTGAGGCTACCCCAGAGCTTGTCACTTGCCGTATATTATTCTACCTGTTTCACAAGTGGAAACAAAATCCTGGGAATCACACTGCTACTGCTGTCTTGTGGCCAGCAGGTTCCATTCCTGCTTGATGCCCTGTAGGTGCCTAGCCATCAGCATCTATGATGGTTTACGTGCTTTGGGATCTGTGTCTCATTTACTTAAGATTACTCTATATGTGTCTATAGATATGATTTCTAGGTTTTGTAGGATTTTCTTATTTCAGGATGGCTAACTTCAGTCTCCATAAGCAAGCAACCTTGGATTTATTCTGTGATTTTCAGGATGGGACAAAGAATGCACTAGATTCAGTGCAACTCACTCTTAGACTATTCATTTTCACCCCTTCCTCCTGCTTCTCAGTTGAAATTTTGCATCCTATTTCACTGAGAGTAACAGCAAAAATCAGAGAAGGCCCAAATGACCACACTGCAGGGTTGGGGGTTAGGGTTGTCTGTCCCCTCGTGTTTCTGTGGCATCACCGTTCCTGTCTACAGATAGCCCACATACTCAAGGACTTTGACCCTCCATGGTCTCTTTCTTATACAATCATTTCTTCCCTCTGGTGGATCATTTTTATCAACAAGCAAAATATAAACCAAAAACCCTTTCTTGACTCTGAATCATCTAGTCAGTGTGTTATTCCTCCACCAGTTTTGATAGCTGAAGGGTGGCAGAATATGCCATGCCCAAATATACCATTTTGGCATAAGGATTATTTTGAACTAAAAGCAACTGAGGAGAAGCAGATAGAAGAAAAGCTCCCTGACTCTCTTCTATTTGCCTAAAACAAGGACATAAATTTACAAAAGTAGCTCTCCTCCCCTCTCTACCCTCTCTACCAGGAAGCACAGAAGTCAGTCACTAGAGATGTTAGACCTTTATCAACCATTAGACTATCACCAGACGAATCTGCCTGACAAATTTACCAAATTTACCAACCAGCCTTCATCTACCATGTGTTTTCCATAACTTGCCTCCCTGTTACAGTTTGAATGTGAGGTGTCCCCAAACACTCACATAGAAGCTCTCATGTAAGATTGCTCATCATGGGGCCGGTGATATAGCTTAACGGCATAAGTGCCTGCCTGCCAAGTGCGAGGTCCTGAGTTCGACTCCCGGTACCCACATATAAAAAAAGAGATTGCTCATGCAGCAATCTTCAGGGGTGGCACCCAGACAAGTGACAGGCCTGTTAAGAGGTAGCCTGGCTGGAGGATGCAGGTCACTGGGAGCAGGGCTTTGAAGGGTACCTCAAATCTCTGGCTCTTCCCACACTCTCTGCATGCTTGCTCCCAGAAAGTGAGCAACTTTCCTCCACCACCCCTCCACAACAATGTTGCCTCACCACAGTCCTACAAGCAAAGGAGCAAGAGAGAATAGACTGACACCTCCAAAACCATAAACCCAAATCAATATTTCCACCTTTAAGTTTTGTTTATATCAGGTCTTTTGCTCCCAGTGATGAAAGCTGACTCACACCCCACCATGCTCCTCTTTGTCTGAGACATACACAATGATTACGTTCATCATGGGGAGTCGGTACTGTACAGAACACATCTTAATTCTTTTTTTCCCTTTCTCCCCTCCCCCTTCCCTTGTTCCCTTTCTCATTTGAATGAAAATTTCTTTAAAATTAGGATAAGAATTCTACTCCTGTAGCATTAGTGAGCATTAAAGATAGTCTGCATAAAACCTCAGCTTAATTTATGGCATATCAAAGGTACTCAATAAATGATAATTGTTGTCATTATCATTATTATTGTTGTATTTAATTCTTGCTTTCACCCTTCTGATGATGTCATTACATCTATGTGATCAGCTGTATTTTTCTCCAAAACTTAGTTCACTCATGGAAATCCTGGCAGAACCTTGGGAGTCATCTCCAATCCAGTCTTTTCCACAAAGCCTTCTTTGTTTCTGAAAGAAAATGAGCACCTTCCATTTCTCTTATGAGTCCTGAGTTACCAATGAACAAGACCAGCCAAGCAGACAGAAGAAACTAAAACTATCCTGGTGGATTTCATAATTCGGTAATCCCTCGGGTATGGAAAAATTTTAAACATTTTCCCAATATTACATAATCAAAGATCTATGAAAAAATTGGAGATTGAAAGCACACTTTATTTCCAGAAAAATCAAATGCTTGAAAAGTTCATACAAGCCCATAATGGTCTTTGTATCTCCTCTTTGCACTTTCACACATAGAGGAGCAAAGGGAATAGAGTAGGTAGCCCGAAGAGGCATGGGCTTCCTGAGAAGGCGCATCAGGAAAATCAATGGAATGTGCACAAGCTCTCTGTGCCAGCTTCCTCTCTCCTTATGATGATAGTGAGCTTCCCAAATTTTCAAACATTCAACTACTACAACCATCAACATGTTTTGTCAGTAATAAACATCCATGCGTAGGGTATGTTTCCTTATTATTTTTGCTTGCTCATGGATTCTCTTTGCACTCCAGTGTCTACATGAGGACTCAAAAGGTGCCACTCTGATATTTTGTCCTTCTTTACATCATGTGTTTGATACTGGGTAAGTTCATAACAAAGAAAACAGTGTGCATGGTGATTAAAATCAGAGTCACTTCTCTGGTTTAAGAAATGAATTGTGCTTATATGTGTTGATACCATGCAATCTCTACAATATATTATTAAACAAAAGAAGCTAATAAATAGAATCTATAGATTAAGCTCCCATATATAGATGTGGCTGGGTATGTCTGTGCGTATCTGGATATCTATCTACCTCTTGGCTACGCATAGCTTACCTCTTAGAAGGACTCAGGAAGAATCTGAGGTGACAGCCTCTGAGAAGGACTTACGGGTCAAGAATGAAACTTATTTTTGCTATATGCCTTTTAGCCTATTGAGTTTTTGACAGTCCAAATACATTAACTTTCCATTAACGAAAATTTGGTTGAAAATAAAACAATGAGAAATCTTTATTTTTGTTGACATGTTTTCTAGTTCATGATAGGTTTTCATTATTCTAATCATAAAACTTTTGCAAAAGGAAAGGGGACTGAGAGATGGAGGGAGGGAAAGAAGAGAAGAGGATTAAAAAAAATAATTAAAATACATTATGTACATGTACCAACTCCCTACGATGTATTAGTCATTATGCACTATAAACATGTACTAATAGAAAAAAGAAAAGAAGCAGGAGAAAAAGATACATATGAACAGAAGAACAAAGATAAGGATGATAGCAGATTTCTTTTCAGAAGTAATGTGAGTTAGAAAGGAGTAAAATAAAACATTTTTAAGGTACCATAAGAAAAGAATCTGCCAACCTATTTTTTTGTCACAAAAGTGCTTTTTCAGGGCCGGTGAGACAGCTCAGTGGCATAAGCGCCTGCCTGGTAAGCGCAATGTCCTGAGTTCAACTCCCGGTACCCGCATATAAAAAAAAATGTGCTTTTCCAAAAGGAAGGCAAAATAGGGACTTTTTCTTATTTATATAGACTCAGAGAATTATCAGCCACAAACTTGCACTTCAGCCAGAAGGAAAATGATACCATATATGTTTTAGTTACTCTTCTATTGCTGAGACAAAATACCGGACACCCAAAGTTAAAGGAGGAAAGGTTTATTTCAGCTCACAGTTTGTAGCAGTTTCAGTCCATAGTCAGCTGATTCAAAAGCAGCGCAGCATGGCAGGATGACATCACAAAGAAGAAACAGTCCATGGCAGAGCAGGCAGGAGGGAGCAGCAGCAAGCAGCAGCAGCAGTGAGCCTGCCTTCTTTCTGTACCTTATTCTATCAAGGGTATAAGCCTTTTACGTGGTGCCATCCACACCAGGGTACTAAAGGCTTATGTCTTTAGTAAATCCATTCAGCCACACCCAGAACTGTGCTAATTCCAATCTGTAGACTAATTTAGTAGCAAACACCCTTCATTCTGGTATCATACACCTGTGATCCAGCCAGCTCTGAAAGCCCCACCCATGAATTCATGAGGCTTTGGGGGGACATCTAAATATAAGCCATAACAAAATGGATATTTGAATCTCTGCAAAAGAAGAAGGACCTAGAATTGATGCTGATTAACTTTCAAGAACATTCTGATTTAAAGACTTAGATTCATTTCTGAAATGTCCTGCAGGAACACACAATTGTGCATTTTCGAGTGGATGTTCTCAATGATTGCATTGATGCCAAGCACTTGCCAGACGATTTGCAAGCAGAAGTGAGTAAAATGGACAAAGCTCTGCCGTCCATGGACCCTCATCACAGTTGTGGAGATTGTCAAAAATAACTGCCCTAGATTATGAAGTTTTGCAATAATTGAAGTGAAGAGGCGTGGCCATCAAAAAAATCACTCTCCTGAAGATATTCATGTGAAATCCCGAGCCTGAGGATGTGGCTTTATTTGGAAAAAGAGTCTTTGCAGATGGGTTAAGAATCCGGAGAAGAAGAAGCAGACCTGGTTTACCTGGGTGGGCCCTACCTCCCATCCCAGTGCCCTTACAAGAGAGACACACAGGAGAAAAGACACACAGGAGGAAGAGGAGACCACAGTGCCACCACAGAGGGAGCAGGCAGAGTCACACAGCCACAAGCAAAGGGACGCTTGGGGCCCCACACGCTAACAGCAGCAGTGACGGATTCTCCTCTAGAGCCTTCCGAGGGAACACACCCTGCCCACACCTGGGCTCTGGAGTTTGGGCCCCCAGAACCGTGAAAGAATACATTTCCAATTTTTCAAGCCAAGAAGTAGGTCATAATTTGTTATCACAAGAAACCAGCACAAAAGAGTAAATAAACAAGGTACTCTTAACATAAAAATATTACTTTTCGTTAATTTTTTGCAGGCAACATTAATATTATAACCTTGTGCATATTTTATTGAAAAATATTTACAGAAATATCACAGAATTTTTATAAACTACGTGTTTCATTCAATAGTTATCATGCTTTGCTACATTTTATTTTTATCAGTTGCATTTTCCTTTACTTTACAAACCACCCCTCCAAGCTTCCAAGTGTTTTCCACACCTACAGATTCACGTAAAACATCCATACACATAAAGGTGGAGTATTGGGGTTGCTTTAAAAAAGACAGAATCATGCCATAGGCTTTTCTTTCTGCAGCTTGCTATTTCCATATATTAAGAAAATCCCTCTAAAATCAATTAATGGGCTTCTGGCTCATTCTTTTTAATCTACACATAATATTCTGCTGCATGAATATATGTCAATTTTTTCAATCATTCTTATGTAAATGGTATTAAAGTCAGTATTGTATTTAGCTACCACAAATCATGTTGCAAAAATATTTTTTCTTACGGTCTGACAAACTGGTCCTGATCTGCCTTAGAACACATCTACACGTGTGAAATTGCTGGATCAGAGGGTGGTCACATTTTAAATGTTAACAGATGCCACCAAATTATATTTTAAAATACATACAGTAATTCATATTCACATACAGCAAAGCCTTTTCCTAACATCTTTGCCATTATGACTTTTTGTTTTTATTTTTGTCATGCAAATGCAATATGCAAAAAGGGGTCTATCATTGTTTTAATTTTTAGTTCTTTTACTATTCCTGAATGAATATCTGGTTATTGTTCTATTTGCTGCATGACTTGGCTCTTTGGTAACTTGTCCCTTCATTTCTTTCATCTGGTTTCTGATTTTATTTATAAAATTCTGATTATTATTTATAAAAAGATTTTTTCCCTTCAAGTTTTATTGCAAAATACAACACAAAACAAATGTTGAAACTTTTCAAACACCTCAACTTTTTTTTTTTTTTTTTTTGTGGTTACCGGGGGTCGACCTCAGGACCTCGCGTGCCAGCAGGCACCCGTGCCCCTGAGCGATATCGCCAGCCCTTTTTTCGTATGTGGGTTCTGGGAGTCGAACTCGGGCCCTCGCACTTGCCAGGCAGGCGCTTACGCCGCTGAGCCATCTCACCGTGCCCTGTTTTTCTGTTTTTTTGAGGCAGGGTCTCGCTATATAGTTCAGGCTGGCCTTGAACTCACTATGTAGCCCAGGCGGGCCTTGAACTCACACTGATCCTCCTGCCTCAGCCTCCCGAGTGCTGGGATTACAGGCGTGTGCCTCCACACCCGGCAAAACACCTCAACTTTGTATGGCCAGGTACAGACTAATGTAAAGCTAATGAGTACCAGGAGCATGTGGGTCCAAGGGGGCAGTGCATGGATTTTCACAAGGAACACTGAACTCCTCAGCTGTAGACCAGAGTCAGTCTGCAATCAGCCTTCTGTGTCCAGGCTGCAAACAGATTTCAGCAATTGTCTTTTGTATACTTTCCTATTTTAAAATCTTTGCTTAACCTGTTTCTCCCACCTTCTTCACATTTCCACATACCCTGATTCTATAACTTTTATTTTTTTTTTTTGTGGGTACCGGGGGGACGACCTCAGGACCTCGCGCGCCAGCAGGCACCCGTGCCGCTGAGCGATATCACCGGCCCCTTTTTCGTATGTGGGTTCCGGGAGTCGAACTCGGGCCTTCGCGCTTGCAAGGCAGGCGCTTAAGCCGCTGAGCTGTCTCACCGGCCTATAACTTTTATTAAAGCCAGTGTTGCAGATTATTTCCTAAGGTGGTCACTGCTATGGTTGGAATATGTTCCCCAAAGTTCATGTGTTAGAAACTTACTCCCCAATCTTGCATGTTGACAGTGTTTGGAGGTGGACTTTGTAAGGTGATTAGGGTTGGATGGGTTCATGAAAGTAAGGCCCCCAATGCTGGACTAGTGGCTTTATGAGAAGAGGAACAGAGCTCCAAGCTTGTTTGCTTCCTCCATTTTGCATATGTGGCCTTTCTCTATGGGACGGCACAGCAAGAAGGTCCGTGCCAGATGCCAGCACCTTGATATTGGATTTCCTAGCCCAAGAACTGTGAAAAATATATTTCTTTCTTTTATAAACTACCCAGCCCGTAGTATTATGTTATAGTAACACAAAACAGCCTAAGAGAGCCACCAACAACTCTTCCCGCACCAGTATGAACATGCTATTTCTCTTCCTTTTAATTACGGCCCATTCTTCTGACATGCTTTGACAAAAAGAATGTGAAAGAAGTGACACTTTTCCAGGTCTGGGCCTAGGCCTTACCAGGTCTGCCATTTCCATTTTCACCTCTGTTGAATCCATAATATGTTTAAAAAAAAAGAAAAGTCTGACCAACCTACTAAATAAAGAGAACCCAAGGCAAGAGGAAAAGGGTTGGATGACCCAGGGCAGCCACCTACCATGCCGGAAATGTGGGCGCGACATTGTGAATCCTCCTGTCCCACGCAGGCAACCCCAGTAAACACCATCTGAAGCAGAGAGTGGAGCCTTTTCCACTTCCTCCAGATAGTCCTTCATTCATCTGGGCTTTCAAGGACACACTGTGCATCTGTGTGCTAGAAAACTAGAACCTCTAGGCGAGTCTATTTTGCACCCCCTCCTCACTGCCTTGCTGCCTGCCCAGAGCTTTCTCGCCTAAGTACCTACTGTGATAAAAAACTTATTACAGGACTTATCATACTCTATACTTTTAGTACCTTCCACCCATTGTAGGAGCAGAACAAATGTGTAATGAATGAATGAGTTGATGAGTGAAATAAATAAACATTTATATTTCCTTATAGTGTCCCTTTCTCTTGAATTTATTTTACAGCAATAATTTATAAAAGTCCTTATATAACATACATACCCTATGGATTATAATCTAAGCTGGGATGAGATCAGTCAGTAAAAAATATCATTTTATAGCTATAGCAATTTTTATTTTAAATTACCTTAATGTGAGCTAGGAAATTCCAGAGGATACAACAAAAATGTTCTTCATTTACACTGTGCTTTTAATTTTCACAGCGATGTTGTAAGAAACAAATTTTTGCTTCCCTTTGGTCCGTGAGCAACCTAAGCTGAGAAACAGAAAAATGGATTTGCCCTGGGTCCCAGGCTTAGACCTGATGCAGTTTTTCCTCTGTTCCTACCCTCTGATATGAAATTTGGGTTTTTGCATGAAGCAGGTCTACCTTTCTTGATATATTGTATCTAGAAAGATGCTAAAAATAGCTACCAGAATAAAACCAATTTTAGGTGAAAATCTAGATAACTAAAGACAAGAAGGAAAGGAAGTTTTTGGTTGGTTGGTTGGTTTTTAGTCAAGTTGTCCAAGTGAAATCTTCAAAATTTGTAATTGTGTGAATGGCAGCTTTGCAAATAAAGCAGCTTCTGTCTTCTTCGGTCACTGGGTCTGGGAGATGAATGCCTCGAGGCTTTATTAGCTGACTCTGGAGAAGAGCAATTCTTCCTCAGGCACACGGACTGTGACCAGGTATAAGGTACTGATCAAAGGCCAACTCAACAGACACACATGACCAGTTATCCTCAAACCTACGTGCTGGCTGCTCAATGATGGAGAAAAGTACTGAAAAACCAGACTCCAGTTGCAAAAAAAAAAAGAAAAACAAAACAAAACTCCAGATCTACCCCAAATATTGACCTAACTGTGCATTCCTGTCACTTCTGAAACAGTCAAATAGTTAAACTTAGTCTGTGGGAGAATAAGCAATTCCCTAAAGGGATAAAGTTTTGTTGTCCTTAACCTCATCACCTAAAACTATTCTCAGAAGACACTAGTTTAGAATAATAGGTACCCGAAAAGAAATTATTTCTTAATTCTTAAAGACAAGCTAATGCAGCTGTTCAAACAATGTCATTTGAATATTTGAAAATTTATTATGGAGAACAATAATTCATCCCCCCCTAAATTGTTTCCAAACAAATTAACCCAAAAGTCATTAATGCAACATCTGCTGTAATTAAAAAATTCTTCCAACTTGCTTGTTTGTCAATTTGGAATAAAGGAATGATTTAGGGAAGATGAGAATATTTATGGCTTTCATATAGAGACAAAGCTCAGTTTCAAAATTACAGGTAGCAGAAAAAAAAGAAGCACCTTTCATCAATATGTGAGTAAACAGAGCACCCACACCTCCGGGATGCCTGGTCACATTTGTCATCAGAATTCAGAGCAGCCGAGACCTCCAGACACACACCAGGTCCGCCCAAAACATGAGTTTGCTCTGTTAACCCTGAAAGTAACTGTACGGTTCTGTAATGTCCGTGCCATAATGTTTCCAACCATAAATCTACTGCGCAAAGACAGCGTGTTTCTGCCTGCATTGTCGTAATTCTTACCTCGAATCCCTCTCTAAAAGGCTCCTCCTGCCCATCTCCCTGGGCTGCTAAGACTGTCCGAGCCTGTGTTCGATTTTGTTGCTGTTATGTATTGCATTTCTCCCCTTTGAACTCAGCTCTATGAAGAACTGCAGCTCAGCCTGCGTGCAGAAAGATTAAAGGCAGATCTACCATGGCTTTCACACACCAAGCAGCTGGACTTGTACATGATTCAAGTACATTGCAGGGTGATGACTCTTTTTCCCTCTTAGAGCTAGAAACCCATCCATTATCATCTCGTGACTGCTCTTCTCTTGTCCACTCTCGCGGTGGTGCCTCGACAGCCTCTCCCCAGAGAAGGTGTGCTCCAGTGTGCAACACAGGGCAGGTAGGAAGCCAGGACGGAAGGGGGGAGGTCGCAGGAGGACTGACGGGTGGGAAAACTGGAGCTGTCCAACTGAGGCATTTTAGAAAAAAAAAAAAAAAATCACATGTGTTTCCTGACCCTTCTTCCTTCACAAAAAAGCATTGTTTGCAGAAACAGTTCTGCGACGACTCCCAATATCTGATTGCGATGTGATCGGAATTTGATACAGTTTCTGCACATTAAAGGAAACCTGCAGTGGAGAGTTGAGCCTTTGGTACACGGAAGAAAGCAATGTTAATATGCAGCTGGTTCAGCTGGATGTGGTTGCTACTTACCTTCAAGAAAAGGGAGAGCCTCCTTCTGAGACAGTCCTTGGAACCTTGAAACTGAGCCGCAAATCTGGGTGCAGTGGCGGGTGCCTGCGATCCTAGCACTGGGAGGCTGAGTAGGGAGGATTGAAGGTTCCAGTCCAGCCTGGGTAACTCAGTGGCTTAGTGAGACCCTATCTCAAAATTAAAAAGGTAAAATGGCTGGGATGTAGCTCAGTGTGAAGGGCCTGGATTCAACCCCCTGTACTGAAAACAACCAAAAGAACAAAAAAACAAAAATTGGATCACAAAATCAGTGAGGTTGCTTCTTAATGCGAACCCTGAGGTAATTAACCTAGAACCTGTGTGTCTCAGGAACTTTCACAGTTTCTAAACAAAATTTAACATGTTGATCTGTGTACGATGAATGCATAATACGGTTGAATTATTGGTTGAACCAAAAATTGTTTCCTTGGAGTCCAACAGAGCCTAAAAATCTGAAGACAAAATACATTTTCCTATTGTAAAAATCCCTGGAGTTTAACTTCCTTTCAGTTACCGTCTAGTGGGCAGGACACCAGTCTGAAGTGATTGAATTAAATCACATATATAAACCAGTTTTGCTGTTAGTATTTCAGAGATCTGTTTTTGGTGCGTTCTGAATCTTCTCGAATGCTCGTTTAGTCTTTCTGGTTCATATCATGCTGGAAATTCAGAAGATTTTAACCACATTTACGTACCTACACTTCCCCAGTCACTTACTTTGTGTCCATTTCCGTACCAGTAGCAGGGGGACTTGGTTATGTTTGTTGGCTCTTCCTTCCTCCGATGGCCAGCCACCCTTTCTCCTCCCTCCCTGATTCTGCGTTTTCTCTGCACATTCCAGAAATGCACAGAAATCTCAGACCTGGTTTGCTCCATTTTCCAAGCACTGAGCTCTGATAGGCTCAAAACAAAAACCCCTCGGACCTGCTTGACATCTCAAGACTGCAATTGGACACTAGCATGGTCCAGAAGATAGCTGTTGCCTCAGTGAAGAGGTTACTTTCTTGAAGATAAATAAACAACAACAAAAATACAACTTAAAGAGATAGATTAAAATCAAGGCAAACAAATGTTTTCATTAGCATCTCTATGAATATGCAGTGTGATTGAAATATATGGTTAATGTTTAAATTTTTTAAATCTATTACAGTAAAGGACACATTGCCATTAATCCCCTTCAAAATCCTTATCCTATCATTCTTGCCACTTCCTGAAGCAGTTCTGGAAGTCCTCTTTCATGTCTTTATGAGGTGTAATTAAAATGTGGCAAATGCTACTGCCAAGTACCATTCAACAGAAAGACAGGCTCAAAAAAAACCACGGTTGGTCTTCGTCCACCTTATTCATCCCTTCACTGGATCCAGCACTCTGTGACATCTGGCTCTTCCCCAGAGCCAAAATGAGCATGAAAGGTGAAAGTTTTGGATCAATTTAGGCATCAAGGCAGCCATGATAGCACAACTAAAGACACTCATGAAAGAGGACTTTCAAAAGTACTTCAGAAAGTAGAAAGTATGGTGGGTAAAGGTGTTTGAAGTGAGGGGGAATATTCTGAGGGCATTAATGGCGATGCATCTTTTACTTCAATTTTTTTTAATGTAAACACTCACTTCAGTTTTTGATAATACCTCATCCTTAACCAAGGTTGATTCCAATACCCCATCAAAGGAAAATGGGCGACCTGAATCACGGCCTCGCGTATTCTTCACTATTTTGGTAAGGCTATAGCTGTAGACAAGAACCCCAGCATGCCGCCACGTGATGCGTTCTCGGCTTGGCTCAGGAGAGCCAGTCCTCCACCCTGAGGTCTTTGCTGTCCTCCTTGACCATCATAAAAAGTACTTTTCCCAGGCTCTGCACTTGCAACAATCAGTACCCACAGCTACGTTCAACCTATTGCAAAATCACAGGAAAAGCTATATCAAAAGAGATCTCACTGAGAAAGGCTAAAGGAGTGATTTTCCTACTGGAATTCTGTTTGGTTTTCTCAGGGTGATTAAACATAAATTCTAATCGAGTCCCAGAAACCAGGAGTTCCCTTACGCTACCATACCACTATGGCAAAACGACTGTGTAGCTTTGCTGGTGAGTCACACTTTCCAGCTATTCTATGAAGAACACTCTGTTAAAGTCAGGCTATTTTCTCCATTCATCTTTATAAAAAATTGTGCAATACATTAGTCTCTACAAGGATTCATTTTAAGCCTACCAGAAGTTGTTAAGATATCACTTACAGTACCATTTAAGTGCCTGCTCCTGAATCTGTAGCCTTTGAACACACACTGAATTATGGTTCTGTCAAATGATGCACATCCCAGCGAAAGGGCAGCAGGGAAGGGAGCCGGGGGAAAGCAACAAAGTAGCTCATCTATATTCATTTGTTTGTCTCCACTTAAGTTGATTTTAATGTCAGAGTTTTCTTACACTTTTTAAACTGTGTGACATATTTCAAAGAGACAAGTCCAATTTTCAAGTCAAACAGCAGATAATGGCATAGGGGATGTCGGCAACCACAAAGGAAATATAAGTAAAGAGGACAAAATACAAGTTAAATGTTTACATAAGCAGCCAGATGGGAAGGAGATTTCAAATGGTCCCCCTAATACTCTCTCAGCCCTGTGTGTTTTCAGGATAGTTTCCAGTCATTAAAATCATACAGCATTGCTATCAGCCTTAATATACGTGGTCATCAATGAAGAAGAAACTGAAAAATTGCTGGAAGCTACTTGGAAACACAGGGTCAGAGGTGAGGGTAGCTTTGTTCAGAGTAGAACTAAAATATTTTGCTTACTTTAGGAAAAAAAAAGAACTTATTAAATATTCAAGACTCCGATCAAGGTTCAGAAAGCCTAAAGAAGTCTGGTAGGGAATTAGTTTTATGGAACAAAAGCAAGTCCGCCTCACTGCTACATCATAAGTTTAATGCCAGGTCACTGTGTGAAGTAAAGAACGAATCAATTAATCAATCAGCAACAAATTGAGTTTTCTTTTTTTTTTTCGGGTACCAGGGGTCGACCTCAGGACCTCGTGCTCCAGCAGGCGCCCGTGCCGCTGAGCGATATCACTGACCCTTTTTTCGTATGTGGGTACCGGGAGTCGAACTCAGGACCTCGCGCTTGCCAGGCAGGCGTTTACGCCACTGAGCCATCTCACTGGCCCACAGATTGAGTTTTCTAACCTCAGAGAAACTTAAGCATATTCATTTAGAGGTTTAAATAAGAATTTATGAAACAAAAAGTTTGAATTTTCCCTATTCCCTGCATTTTTGGTTTTGTGTCTGTCCTCAAAATGTGTGTGGGAGGAGTAGTCCTGAACAGACAGTGTTAGAGGGAGAAACAGTAAGTTCATGCGAATTGAGTCCTAAGACAGCAACCAGGCTTTGCTGTGTAACCTCTGACAAGAGGTGACTTTTCTAAGCTCAGGCTCCGAAGCCGGGCAGCCATAATATATCAAGGAGACTCAGCAAAATGGAGAGTAATTGGGGGAAAATGAGCTTGAAACAGTCGAGCCCCTTCAGGTCATTTTGTGGTTGCTGTTTAGATCCTTCTGTAAGCCAAGAGAATGGTGAGTTCTCGTCAAAGACAACTGCGTTGCCTTTATTAGCAGCCTTTGTGGTTTTGGGCAAAGGAGAGAAAGGCGGACAGCCTGGTCCTGTGGGTGATGGCTGGGAGCAGAAGTAGGGAATAAAGTAAAGAGGGAAAGGCCAAGCTCAAGGAGATGATTGAAGCCCTCAGAAGGCAGAAAAAAGCATTATCTGAAGACATTTAGATTGGAGTTTTAGTTTTTGTGGGACACAGAATCCTTTGAGAATCTGATGAAAACAACAAATATTTGAACAAGAAAAAAATGTGCCTACAAAACATATTACTTTGAGAATTCCAAGCACCTTCTTAAACTCATTCTTGTAGGGAACCAGGAGTGCACACCAGGTGTCTACAAAGATACCTCATCTCTACCACTTGTGACCTAATAAAATATATTTTAACCCAATGACACTTCTGATATGTATCAAAATCCTGCGTATCAGCAGATATTATTCCTCTTAAAGTGCCAGTACCAAGTTATTTTTCTATGTTAAGTTTGCTTGTCAAAGTGTGAAAATTTTCTAAGTATACTTAGGAAATAGGAGCCAAATATGTCAAAATACCCAAATCACCATGAAATAGTGATTCAGAGTGAAGACACGATTGTCAACCTGAATGAGTTTGAATCTCAGCGTACCTGTTGTGTGACCTCAGATAACTTACTGCTTTGCACTTCATTCTCATTTGTAAAATAGAAATGATAACAGAATTTATTTCAAGAACTAAGTGAATTTCAATTATTTAATGTGCTCATACATCAATACATTTAAAGATATGTGTTCAATTTTCAGTACATGACAGACTGAATACCACAATCATAATTCTCTGGGGACATCGCAGTGTGTGGAATAATTGCCTGACCCCACTTAGGGGGAGGTGCCTTCCGAGAAGACCTGGTTCACCTCTCAGCTAACATTGTCTAATGACCCAGTGAGGTGTTCTAAAGGAATGCAGCTTGAATTCTGGCCATAAATTCCTACAACCTCTGTCCAAAGATTGGAGTTCGAGAACCATACCCACTACCTCCAGTCTTTAGGCTATGATGAAACCTGCCTGAAATAAGCCATCACTGCAATAATCGCGTCCTTGTACCTGCCCTCCTGTGGTGTCGCCCATGAGTCTAATTAGTGTCAGTGTCGCCA
Source organism: Erethizon dorsatum (assembly GCA_028451465.1). Taxonomy (NCBI): domain Eukaryota; kingdom Metazoa; phylum Chordata; class Mammalia; order Rodentia; family Erethizontidae; genus Erethizon; species Erethizon dorsatum. The sequence goes on along the minus strand of CM051830.1, from coordinate 55,440,961 downwards.
ACCTATGTATCACCTTAAAAACACAGGGTAAACGAGCTTGGTACATTTTTAAGTGTGTGCAGTAATTACTGCTCTGATACCTGCTTTACATGAGAGTGGTTTTAGTTACTTACTGGGACTGGAGAACAACCCAGAATTCATTTCACAGTTGGAAGGATATCATGATGTCGAACACTCAGAAGATGTAAGAAACTGAGAATTTTGTCTTTACTCTAATGACGCCAGCCCCTGGATCTGAAACAAGTGATCAAAGCACTAAGTCACTTTCTAAAACCATGCTGCTACCAGCGGACTCCACAAACATGCACTTAGCCATGTTCGCCCTGGGCCTGCAACTCTGAGGCTGTAAATAGACGCCAGTCGAAGCCACGTCAACTCTTTCCATTACGCCCCCACTCCTGCACTGAATAGGAGGCATAAAAGCAGCAATTTACTAAAAGATTTTGAATCATTTTCAACACTATTCTTGGAAAACGATTTTAAGGTTTAAAGGACTTCAAGGGTTGTAAAATCAAAAAGAAATATGAAAAATTGTAACAGAATTTCTGTTAATGATAGGAACAGATATTGATTCTACGTGAACTGCAGCAAAACACACATGTTTGCTGTTGTAAAAATAGCCACTTAATAGAGTTCAGGGGTAGGAGAATCAAATGGCTCTACTAGGATAATTTTTTCCGTGACATTTTTCCCAAAACTAAAATTTTCAGGCCCTACTTGTTACTTTTAAATATAAATAAAATTAACTATGACAGTATAGTCCAAGTGACATAGATGACTCATTGGCAATTGTGAAAATTATCAGAATACAACCAAAATAGATATAAGCTATATAATAAGTCAAGCTCAGAGAAACATTTTTATGTCAAAAATTGCTCTCATGATTGTCATTATCTCTTCTTGAATGTTACCACTTGAATCTTTGGAAGTAATTACATCCCAAGTTCTTAATTTCCAGCTCCATAACTGAGCCAATTTTGTGGTGTTTGGAAGGTCTTTATTTAAAACCTTTGAAATTTTACTAGAACGCTTTCACAGTTTCTCCCAAATCATTAATGAAAGCTTTCCAGGAGGCAAATCATCTGGTCTCACAGAAACTACTTCCTCCAGATTCAGTAGAAGGTTATTTATCAGGAATCTGATAAATGTTTCAACCTTTTTTTATCAGAATTTTTAATCACTACTAACTTTTGAACATAATGAAACCTAGAAAAACTTCAAATGGAGAAGCATTTTATTTCCATTCAGAATACAGTAGATTGTTTTAAATTGCTAAGATCTGTGGTTTAATTGATCATTCCCAACTCTCTTCAACATACTGTTATAAAACAAGAGTATTTGATTAACATTAAACTAAAAACCATCCAAGGACAAGAAAAGAGAATTTTAGGTTATAGCCAGTCAGTCTAACAAGTTTTAATTTAACTTGTGTCCCAAGATCAAGCCATCCAAATTGCTCACAAATATGATGGCTTCTTTCAAGACTGTATTTGGATATATACTAGCTAGTACAAAACTGTGCTGCTATAAACAGAGGTGTGCATATATCATTGTGGTATGATGCTTTTAATTCTTTCAGGAAGATACCAGGAAGGGGAATACCTGGGTCAAATGGAATCTCTAGTCCTAGTTTCTTGAGAATTTCCACATTGATTCCCACAGTGGTTGCACCAGTCTACACTCCTACCAACAGTGGAGAAGAGTTCCTTTTGCTCCCACAGCTTTACCAGCATTTGTTATTGGTTGATTTCTTGATATTAGCCATTCTTTTGGGGGCAAGATGGAATCTCAGTGTTGTTTTAATTTGCATCCCTTGAATGACCAGTGATGTTGAACTTTTTTCATATATTTGTTTGCCATTTATACTTCTTCTGAGAAGTGTGTATTCATCTCAGATGCCCATTTATGTATTAGGTCTTTAAATTTGGAGGGTCTGATTTTTTTCAATTTTTATGTGTTCTAGATATTAGTCCTTTGTCTGAAGAACAACTGGCTAAGATTTTTTCCTTGTGGGTTAACTTTTTACTGTGTTGGTGGTTTCTCTTGCTGTGCAAAAGCATTTTAATAAGATGAGATCCCAGTTGTTGATTCTTTCGAATAGTTCCTGTGCGATTGGGCTTTTGTTTATAAAGTCTTTGCCTGCACCAATGTCTGTTTTAATATTTAGATCTTTGATATATTTTGATTTTACTTTAGTGCATGGTGAGAGACAAGGGTCTAGTTTTAGTCTTTGGCATGTGGAAAGGCAGTTTTTCTAGCACCATTTATTAAAGAGGATATCTTTCTTCCAGTGAACATGTTTGGTCCTTTGTCAAAGAGAAGGTGGCTGAATGTGATTGAAGCTGTTTCTACATCTTTTAATCTGTTCCACTGATCCTCAGGTCTATTTTTGTTTCTGTTTGTTTGTTTGTTTGTTTTGTTGTTTGTTTTGCCAGCACCATGCTGTTTTTATCACAGTAGCTTTGTAGTATATAGTTTCAAGTTAGAGATTGTGATGCCCCCTGCCTTATCTTTGTTGCCTAGAATAGCTTTTGCTATTCTAGGTCTCTTCTGGCTCCAAATGAATTTTAGGAGTGTTTTCTTTAGTTCTGTGAGGTATGCTAATGGTATTTTGATTCTCATTGGGTTAAATCTGTGTAACAATTTTGGGAGTATAGTCATTTTCACTGTATTGGTTCTTCCTACCCAAGAGCAAGGGATATCTTTCCATTTTCTGATATCCTCTTCAATCTCCTTTGTCAGAGTACTGTAGTTTTCAATGTAGAGATATTTTACTTCCTTTGTTAGATCGATTCCTAAATATTTATTTTTTTGGTGCTATTACAAAAGGTGCAGTTTCCCTAATTTCTGTCTCAGTGTGTCTGTTATTTGTGTACAGGAATGGTATTGATTTTTGTGTGTTGACTTTGTATCTACCTACGTGACTGAATCTGGTTATTAAATCCAGAAGTCTTTTGGTGGAGTTTCTGGGGTTTGTATGTAGAGTATCATGTCATCTGCAAATAATGATAATTTAAATTCTTCCTTTCCTATCTTTATTCCTTTTATTTCTTTCTGTTGCCTAATTGCTCTGGCTAATGTTTCCAGAACTATACTGAATAAGAGTGGTGATAATGGACATCCTTGTCTTGTTCCTGATTTTGGAGTGAAAGCTTTCAGTTTTTGACCATTCAGTATGATGTTGGTTGTTGGTTTGTCATAGATGGCTTTTATCAGACTGAGATAAAGACCATTTATTCCAATTTTTGGTAGGGTTTTTATCATGAGTTGGTGTTGGACTTTGTTAAAAGCTTTTCTGCATCTGTTGAGATGATCATATGGTTTTTGTTCTTGGCTGTTAATATGGTGTATTACATTTATTAATTTCCATATGTCAAATCATCTCTGTGTCCCTACATCTCTGCAACCTCATTATGGTGTATAATCTTCTTGATGATTTTCTGCATTCTGTTTGCCAGTATCTTATTGAGGATTTTTGCATTGATGTTCATTGGGGAGACTAGACTATAGTTCTCTTTTTTGGTTGGGTCCTTCTCTGGTTTTGGTATCAGGGTAATGCTTGCTTCCAGGAATGACTTTGAGAGTGTTGCTTCCCTTTCAATTTCATTAAAGAGTTTGACAATAATGGCATTAGATCTTCTCTAAATTTCTTGTAGAAGTCAGCAGTGAATCTATCAGGACCTGGGCCTTTCTTTTCTGGTAAGTTTTTAATTACATTTTCAATTTATTGACTAATATAAGGCTATTTAGAATTTTTATATCTTCTTGATTCAGTTTTGGCAATTCATATATATCTAGGAATCTGTCCATTTCTTGTGTGTTTTCCATCTTTAAAGTTTCTCAAAGTAGGTATTGATGATCTTCTGGATTTCCAAAGGGTCCATTGTGATTTCACCCTTTCCATTCCTAATTTCATGAATATGAGTCTTTTCTTTCCTTTTTTTTGATAAGGTTGGCTAAGAGTTTGTAAATTTTATTTACTCTTTCAAAAAACTGACTCTTCAATTCTTTTTTTTTTTTTTTGGTATTATTTTCTTAGTCTCCACTGCATTAATTTCTTTTCTAATCTTTATAATTTCCTCCCTTGTACCAGCTTTGGGCTTGACTTGCTTGTCTTTTTCTGGAAGTTTGAGGTTCAACATAAGTTTGTTTATTTGAGCTCATTTTGTTTTCCTGAGGTGAGAGTTCACTGCTATTAATTTCCCTCTTAGGACTGCTTTCATTGCATCCTATAAGTTCTGGTATGTTGTATTGGCATTATCATTTAACTGAAGGTACTTTTTTTTTATATGTGGGTACCAGGAGTCGAACTCAGGACCTCGCACTTGCCAGGCAGGTGCTTATGCCGCTGAACTATATCACCAGCCCAAAGGTACTTTTTAATTTCTTCTTTAATTTCAACACTGACCCATTGGTTGTTCAGTAGAGTGTTATTTAATTTCCATGTGTTTATGGATTTTTTGTGATTTCTTTTGCCATTGATTTCCAATTTCATTGCACTGAAGTCAGATAATATGCATGGTATAATTTCAATTCCTTTGCATTACTAAGGCATGTTCTGTGGGCTAGCATGTGGTCTATATTGGAGAAGGACCCATGTGCCACTGAGAAGAATGTGTGTTCTGATGTGCGGTAGAACACTTTGTAGACACCTACTAAGTCCATTTGTTCACAGGTTTCTTTCAGTTCTGACATTTCTTTGTTCAGTTTTTGTCTAGTTGATCTATCCATTTGTGACAGTGGGGTATTAAGGTTCCCCATTACAATTGTATTAGTGCTTATTTAATTTTTCATGTCCATTAATATTTGTTTTGTATAGTTGTGTGCACCTGCATTTGGTGCATATATATTTATGATTGTTATCTCTTCTTCTTGGAGTTTTCTCTTAACAAGGATGTAGTGACCGTCTTTATTTCTTTTGATCAGTCTTGACTTGAAGTTCACATTGTCTGCAAACAGCATAGTTACCCCTGCTTTTTTCCAGGTTCCTGTCATATGGAGTATTGTTTTCCATCCTTTGACTTTGAATTTATGAATTTCCTTTTTAGTTAAATGTGTTTCTTGAATGTAGCATAATGTTGGATCTTGTTTTGATCCGTTCTGCTAGTCTACTTCTTTTGATTGGTGAATTGAGACCATTTACATTGATGGTTATAACTGATATGTATTGTATTGGCTTGTCCTTGTCATATTATTTTCCTACTGATGGTTCCTTGTCTTTCCCCTCTGTTTAATTGCTTGCCCTTCCTGATGGTTTCTTTCTATTGGTACTGTTGGAATTGTGGTCTTTATTATCTCTTTCTAGAATATCTTTGAAAATCTTTTGTAGAACTGGTTTGTTTGTCATGAATTTCTTCAGTTATTCTTTGTCATGGAAGTATTTTATTTCTCTACTTATTCTGAAAGATAATTTTTCAGGATACATCAATCTAGGTTGGAAGTTGTTTTCTTTCAGGACTTCACACCAAGCTCTCCTTGACGTAAGGATTTGTGTTGAGAAGTCTGCTGCAATTCTGATGGGCTTTACTTTGTAGGTGATTTCTTTTTTCTAACAGGTTTTAATATTCTGTTCTTGTGCTGACTTTCTGGAATCTTGATGACTACATGCTTTGGTATAGATTTATTTTGGTCACAACTAACTGGAGTTCTGTATGCCTCACTTATCTGTATGTCAAATGCTTCTTCCATACATGGGAAGTTTTCTGCTATTACTTCTGTGAACTTGTTTTTATGTCACTTGTGCTAACTCATGCTTTTTTATTGACTCCAATCAATCTTGTTGTTCTTCTTTGCATCATCTTGCAGTTGTTGAATTGTTTTATCCTGGTCCCTTGATATTTTTAATAGATCTTTCTTTTCATGATCACTAACCATGATCCTGTTTTCTAGGTCTGATATTCTATCTTACTTTCTTTCATATGATTTTGCAGACTTTCAATGGAATTTTTAATTTTCTGGATATTTGTTTGAATCAGTTTCATAGATTCCATTTCTTTCCTATGTAAGGCATTCATGGTTTCCATCATTTTTCTATGCTCTTCTTTTTCTTTTAATCTATGTCTGCTCTAGGTTTACTGAGCAAGTCTTTCATTAAGGTTGTCATTTCTTTTATTTTTTTTTGTGGGTACCGGGGGGTCGACCTCAGGACCTCACGCACCAGCAGGCGCCCGTGCCACTGAGCGATATCACCGGCCCCTTTTTCGTATGTGGGTTCCGGGAGTCGAACTCAGCCCTCACGCTTGCTGGGCAGGCGCTTAAGCTGCTGAGCCATCTCACCAGCCCTGTCATCTCTTTTTTAACCTGTGAAATTATTTCCATTCAGCTTTCTTCTATAAACTCATGTATATATATTTTTTGTTTTTTTTTTTTGTGGGTGCCAGGGGTCGAACTCAGGACCTCACGTGCCAGCTGGTGCCCATGCCGTTGAGCAATATCACCGGCCCTTTTTTTTTGTATGTGGGTACCAGGAGTCAAACTCAGGACCTCATGCTTGCCAGGCAGGCGCTTATGCCGCTGAGCTATCTCACTGGCCATAATTTTTTTATTTCTGCTGCTATCATTCCTAAAGATTCAGGTGGATGACTTCTGATTTCCTCTATTTCATTGTCCCCTCCATTTGTCCTGCTTGGGCTGGAAGCCTGCGGTTGCATTTTGCTTCTGCATCTTGTCATTTTCTATTTTTTAAATTTTAATTTGTTTTCTGTGTTGCTGTTTGTATTTTTCTTATGTTAGATAACTTTGTCTCTGGTATCGAGTATTCTCCAGGAAATGTGTATTTCTCCAAGATGTCTTCTAGGTGTAGCTGGCTGTTGGTCTTGGTGTCTGTCCCAAGGTCCTATCTTCCCACTTTATTAGGTATGAGGAGTTGACATCTATTTGGCTCAGCACCCAGTCCTTTGGTAGTGGACTATGGGGATGATTAAGATCCCAGATTATCATAGTGTTGTTATACAAGGGTGAACAACTAATTACAACAAGTATGGCATCCTGGCTAAGTAGTACAATTAGCAATAAGAATATCATCAAGCATAGCCTAGAAACTGACAATCTGTGGTAACTGCTAATTTGGTAGTTCTAACCCCAGGAGCAAGATCTACAGTTACATAACTACATCCAACATAAACTAGGAAATTTTTTTCAGTGTTTCACCTTAGTAGAGTGATTTTATCCTGTGGGGAAGGGGAACAGAGCAACAACTGATGAGAAATATGTGTAATCAAGGCTGAAGGACAGAGGATGATCATCCACACTTTGGGAAGCTAGAGTAGAGGACAGGAGAGAGAGAGTGAAGGAGAAAGCAAAAACAAATCAAGGCAAACCAGAAAGACTACAGACAATTTTCATTCACATATAAATATCAGAAAATCAAGAAAGACTGTTGAGGAAAGAGAGACAGGACAGAGAAAACAAACCAAATAATAAAAGTGAAAACCTAAATAACCACCCCTCCTAAAATAAACTCCTCTGGCTCCCCGGTTCTGTGTCAGTTCCCAAGTCGGAGCCGGAATCCGCCCTGAGTAAGCCCGCCAGTCTGCAGTGGGATTACTGCCGGTGCGGGCTGCTCTCGGGCAGAGCACTGACTCCGCGCTCGTGCTGGTTACAGGGCGGGGCAGTGCCCTTGTCTCAGTGTCGGCCAAGGCGTTTGTCTGCTTGTGTGGCTGGGTGCAGAGCAGGGGGCTGCTTCCACTCGTTTGTAGCCAGGACTCAGACTCGCTTCGGCCCCTGGCGGAATGCAGTCTGGGTGGTTCCAGCTCCTACTTCTTGGCAGAATTTCCCCCAGTCTGGCTGTCCACTGTGACCGGATGACCCTTTCCTCATTTCACTCAGGGACATTGGCAGTGAAGAGACCCCGGAGCTCTTCTGCTGTTCCTCCAGGCAGCCGTGTGCCAGGTGCCACGTGAGCTCACTCACCAGCAGCTGATTCTGGGGTGGGAGTGGGGGGCACGCAGGAAACAGTGTCTTGGTTCTCACTGCTGCCACCCACTGTCCAAGACTCTCGGGGTCCAGGTCAGGTCTCCTCTCCCGGTGAGGATCGAAGTTGCTTTTGCCGCCCACTAGGGCGGTGCACAGCTGCTCCCGCCACGCCGCACAGTCTCAGACCTGCGGCCGTGAGCTGCTGCTTCTGCAGCAGTGAATCCTGTTTTCTTCTTCTCCACCGTCAGTTCCGTCATGGTTCCCGTGAGCCCTGCACTCCCTGCGGATTCCCTCCAGACCGCCTTTCTCCGGACTCCTGGACTTTGTTGTGGAGAAGCTGAGCAGCTGATACTCAGCACTCCTCCATTTTCCCAACAATCTCTCATAGCCAATTTTAGCCAACAAGTTCAAACCAAAAAGCATAAAGAATAACAACAACAAAAATGTAAGAAATTATTTCAAAGACTTTTAAAAATCAAGCAAATGAAAAGAATTAAGGAAAAATGGTCCCGAAAAGATGAAACTCAACTGGTATTATAAAACACCTTCCCTTAAACCAAAACTAATGTACCTGATGACTGGATCTCTGCAGACAACATTCTTTGTGAGGAGATTTTTGTTTTGGCTTGGTCTTTTGTTTTGCTTTGTTTTGTTTGTTTGGTTGGTTTTGGTGCTGGGATTGAGCACAAGGCCTTGCACTTTCTAAGCCTACTTTGCACAACTGAGCTGCACCCCTAGTCGCTGTGCGCTGCTTCTAACACAGGAGAGTACAAGAAATAAAGTTTCAGAGGAGTAGGGGAAAGAGGCATTTCACACAAGTAGTATTTACAGAACGGCAAGTATACGGACAGAAAACTTTTTATTTAGAAATTAACATACAGTAGTTTCTGGTTAAAGACTGATTCAACATTTGGATAACCCTGTATGATGTGACACAATCTCATCCCGCAGAGAATTTTCAACACGGAATAAATTAAACAGCAATTCTTATGTTGGGTAAATAAGAACTAAATGATACGCAAGCACAAATTTGACCACACAACTCTCTGAAGACCTTGATGGTATATATCTATACACTTCTAAATAAAACAAAAGCAAAACTCGCAGATGAGACATAAAAGGCATTCACTTTAAATAAACTTTCCAGATTACAAGCTTTTTACCAAATTTCATAAGAAATAATGTTAAGAAATACTTAATTTTTAACATTAGTTTTTCAAGTAAAATTTTATAAAAGAATACTTAGGTTACTCTTGAACACCACTGACATTAAACAATGTAAATGTTGACATGATGATATTAAGTTATTATTAGGGAGCCTCACCGAGGAATATTTTTTGTTAAAAGTGTAAGCAAAGAAATAATTAAACTCTGAGTTTCTCAACATTTTTTCAAACTTATCGAAAAAGTTTTGATAACAAGAAAAATATTTCATTGCCTAGGTAAAGTCAATTTAAAAATGTCAGCAACTCAGTTTAACAGATGTGTTTCCCAGATTAAAGATGTTTCTCAGACGATAAGTGCTCTCTCTGGTCTTATCGTAACTTCATGAGCTTATCTTCATGTAGCAAAAGCTCAGAGCTTGAAAGAGAATCTGATTCCAACTCCACTTAGTCAAAGCTTCTATTACTCCCCATCTCAACCTCCCAAAGAGACTCAATCGAGATTTTAGAGCACAAAATGATAGATAAATAGGAAGCCATACACTATGTTCCAGGAAAGAAAGACTGTATTATGAAGCTACAAATTTACCTAAATTAATATGTAAATTAAATGCAACTGCATTTTTAAATTCCACTAGAATCATGGAAGAACCTAATGAATTAATTGGATGGTTTTTCTGGAGGAACAAGGAAATTCTTGAAAAATAAGTTTGCACTTCAGTATTAGTGTCACAGTGTTAAAGTTAGAAATGAGACAAATAATATGTGTCAGTAGACATACACATATACATACATTACATATATTAAGCACACCCATATACAAAGAAAGGATTTGGAAAAGTAAAGTAACAGGAACGGGAAAGAGTAGTAGAACTTAGATGATGGAAAGTCTCAACAAAATATTTGCAAGTAGAATTCTGTAATTTCTTCTACGTTCACATCAAATTCAGTCTACTGTTGTACATGTTTTACTAGAAAAATACTTTTTGTTTGTGGCAGAGACTTCTGGGTATTACCTAAAAATATTTCTTTTTCCTCCTGGACAAATCACTGGATTGTACTGTATTTCCAGCTTTCTCCGCAGTTAAGTTGACTTTGTGACTGAATCCTGACCAACGGAAAGTGGTAGAAATGAAGTCACACCACTCCCAAGTCTGGTCCTTAGACCTCCGACACCATCCCCTACCCTCTCAAAAGAACTCAGTGGGGACTGCAAGGCTTTATAAGACACAAAGTGTTTAGAGTATGAGCGTAGCTTAGATCCATGAACGAGTGAAGAGTCCTTACACCCCACTTACCTGTATTAGTTGTTAAACAACTGGAATTCTGAGAGGGTTTGTTCTAGCCCTCATCCTACCTTGACTATCTAGACATTATTGTGCAACTAATAATAAAAAACTGAATCAAAAAACACTGTTCAAAGATACATCTTCAATAAGTATATCGTGTATATTGTATAAATAGCATAAATTCTATATATTTGGACAGTGTGCAGTATAGTTAGTATTTTTTTAGATAAGATGGATTCCTATTTGAGATAGATTGTTAACGAAGACATAACATATTTGATTCTGTCTACTAATTACAGTTTGAGTATCCCTTATTCAAGTACGTGAACCCCAAAGTGTTTCAGATGTCTGATTTTTGGACATTTTGGCATACTTACATATATATACAGTGAGACACCTTGGGGAAAGGACCTAAGTCTAAACACAAAAATTTATTTGCATTCATACATACCTTATACACATAGCCTGAAAGTACGTTCATACATTTTTAGTGCAGCTATTTTGACTGAAATCCATTTCCCGGATCAGTTGCGGAACTTTCCATTTGTAGTGTTATGTTGGTGCTGAAGAGATTTTGGACTTTGAGATGCTCAACCTATAACTCCAAATGGAAGTCAATTCCTGCATTTTTAAAAAAAGTGAATGGATAAGGGGAAGAAAGGAAGAAGAAATGAAGAAACAAATCAACATTTTATAAAATGTGTTTGCAACCAGCATAGATTATCGCAATTCTATACGACCTGGAAGATTCCCAGCACCTCTTCTCTCCTCCCACCTGAGCACTCTTTTTCCCTTTCTGCTATATTGGTCTCAGACTTTTTCCCATTCCCTATAGTGCTTTATACACTGTCACCAGTTCTTTTCCAGTTTTCCTTCTAAAGTCTCAGTCGGTCCATTTATCTCCATGTGCATCAACTACAACCTTGTTCGAGGTATCATATCAGTATCCTCTCTCATTGGAACCATCTCGGTGACCCCTAACCATCTGCCTCCAGGCGTTCCAGTCCCTTCCGATACAGCATCTCAGGTTTCACTCACACAGGCTTTTCCCAGTGGGTGATCGGGTGATTATGAGGTCATTTCACCCTGACCTTTCCACTTGCTCTCTGCACCCCTGGCCCAGTTTCCTTTTGTTCTTTAGATAAAGATGATACTCTTCAAATGGTTCATCAGAATTTTTATGGGCAGATTTTGTTTTTCTATTTAACACATACACACCACGGCCCACAATGTGCTTTCTTCCCTTTTCGCCCAACAGTGAAAACCTTTGGTTGTGAACTAGATCATCCTTTTCTCAAGGAAGTTTCTCCAGACCTCTGTGACTGGTTCAAATTCCCTGATAGTCAATTCAGTGTGTGGCCCTTTATCTTAGAGCATAGGTCAAAGTGTTATTATTTTACATGACTTTGGGAAATTATTGGTCTGAATTTGTAAGACTATTGGACTTTAATCTTCATGAAGAAGTAGACAATCTCTCTTTTTAGGGGGGTCACTACCTCTTTTTGTCACTTAATAGTACTTCTTAGATTATAATCTCTATGTAATCCTATGTATGTGTATGAGAAGAGGTGGACAAAAATTCCAGTTTATGTAATTCTTTACCTCGTAAGTATATGATAAAATTATTTTGCGTACTATCAACTCATGCTTTTGTACCTAAGATTCTGAGCGAGAAATTATTTCAAAAGAATTCTTATTCAGTCGGATCCTTGTAATTACTGACATTTTTTTCCTAGTGTGTTGACCAGTGCTTTGTATTTATTTACTCTTAATCACATTAGTAATAATGATACCACTTTTGGGGAAATTTTATTTAGAATTTTTTTTGTGATAACTCAAATATCCTAACTTCTCATAATCTTTAAAAGTACCTATTTTTCTAAAACTGATATATTGATCAATACACTGTAAGATAAAATGTTTTGAATGTCAATGTATGTTAAGAATATAAAGATAAAATTTACTAACATATGCTTAATTTTCACCTCCAGACTATCCAAACTGTTTGTTTTTTCAACAAACGGTTGAAAAATAGAAGCTATAAGATGATTTTTACACAACTTCCCTTAATGATTCTTAAAGTCTTTTAAGAAAAGTTAGGAGCCAGGACAAACCAATTGCTCCATTTCCGGCCAGCTGAGTAGTGATAACCAGAGGATGGTCATTAATCATCAACAAATTCCAAAGAAATCACCATGCCAAGTCAAAGGTAAAATCAATTACAGTGACAGTTAAAGTTCTCACACATCAAGCTCAAAGCCCCTGCGGTTAATACACAGCCTAATACGACTTTATAGAGAGCACAAGCATAGAATTTTCCATAATGCTGAAACACAAAACTAGATTTAATGAAAGGATATAGAGCAATAATTTAAAGTATTAGATGGGAAAAATCCTCCTATGGCAATAAAGTTGACAGGGATTTGACCCGCTGTCTTATCAATCAATTATTTATATTGGAAAGTAGCGGTAAGTACATATTGATTACAGGGCTTTTGGTGAAGTCCTGTCTTTGTGGGGAAAATACCATGCCCTCTACCCTGATGTTGGCGTCCAGCATCAAGATTCAACAAAATAAGTTTGCAGAGTTATGAGATAGGAGGACGATCTTATCCCTTCCTGCAGCCAGCTGCATTTGAACTCTTCGCTGACCTTGAGATGAAACCACCCAAGTAAGTCCAGAAAAATATAAAGCTTTACATACCTGTACCTTTTCTCATGTAAGTAATACAGTTATTTGCATTTCTGCTGCTATCCACCAACATGAATATTTCCTCTAAATTCTGAAATAAGTAAAGTTTCCCCCAATGATATCAACAAAGAAGAGAGGCATACGCTTTTGCTCTCCCTAGTTGTTCAGGAGCAGGCTGGAAATTCATGTTCAGTTTGCCACAGGCAAAAATTATTGCTACATATTTTCCATTTAATCTGCCCTGTGTAAGCGCTTTCTAAAAATATTTTTCAATAGCACTTGTAGAGATTATCACATAGAATGCAGATCTGATAAGAAAATCAAAATAGTTATATCTTAATTCCAGTCTTATTGCTGGTTGAATGATGAAGCCTTGATCAGAAACATAATCTCTCTTCTTGTAAATTCTTTATCTCTAAAATGGAAAAACATTATTATTTCTCTCTGTTATGCAAGGAAGTTAAATAGATACCTGACTCTAGAAAAGATCTTAAGATAAATACTATACAGATCAAATGTACAGTACATATAAATTTACCTGAATATATCAATGATGTAATAATACTGTTGCCAAATTATCAGCCACCATGAATTATACATGACTCCAAAAATCTTTATTCATTTACTTGAAAAAGTAGGTGCTTTGACATTGCTGTTTAATTTATATTTGCACCTTAGAAAGTCATTCCACGGGGCCGGTGAGATGGCTCAGCGGCGTAAGCGCCTGCCTGGCAAGGGCGAGGTCCTGAGTTCGACTCCCAGAACCCACATAAAGGAAAAAAAGGGCCGGTGATATCGCTCAGTGGCACAAGCGCTTGCTGGCACACAAGGTCCTGAGGCCGACCCCCGGTACCCACACACAAAAAAAAAGAAAGTCATTCCATGGATAAAATTCCCTTTAAGACAAATTTATTCTTGGATTTGTCTTAGTGAGATCTTGCCAATGACCCTGGTATTCTTGGTTTACCATTGAGTCACTGGTATCATCTGGCTTACATTTCTAATGAAATTCTCTTATTATTGTAGTAAGCATCAATGGAGAGGAAGCAGAAACAATGCAGCAAGAACAGATCTTTAAAAAAAAAATTGGTACCAGGCTATTGTAATAGTCCAGGTGTGATGGCTGTGTCTAGGTTCCCCCCCAAAGCCTCACGGGGTCACAAGTGGGCCTTTTTCAGAGTGGCTGGATGTAGAGTGTGCGATGCTGGCATTAAGGGTGCATGATTCCTAAATTGGTCACTGATTGGCTTGGCACCGCCCTAATCCCAGCAGCCTAGATACAATATAAAAGGGGCAGAAAGATGTTGTTAAGGTCCCTTGTTGCATTTGCTGTCTCCTGCCCACCATGAACTGTTGCCCCTGTGCCATGTGCCACTCTGCCTTGGAGCCAGCCGATTATGGACTGAAACCTCTACAAACTGTGAGCCAAACAGTTCAGTTTAATTTTGGGTGTCGGGCATTTTGTCTCAGCAATGAAAAAATTAACTAAGGCACTAGGAGAGAGGTGATTTGGCTTAAACCAGTGGAGCAAAATAGAGGTGGTAGAAGGTACTGGGTTTTGAAATAACGACAGCAAGATTGCCTTAGAAATTGGATAATGGATGGGAGAGGAAGACAGTAAGAATGACTGTGGATTTGGTCTCACCTGAAGGAAGGAGTGGCATTACCTGAGATGAGAAAGGATGCATACAGGCCAGTTCAGAAATGCAGATCAGAAACTCAGTACCAGGAATTAAATAATCAAAGGGAGATATTAAACTGGATTATGTTGATCAGTTAGGATTTCTGGAGATAGATCTTCGCTGGAGATGGAACTTTGTTAGCTATCAGCATACTGATGATATTTAAGGCCTTAAACCTGAGTGGAATAACCAGGGGAGTGAGAGTAGGTAGGAAAGAAAAATAAATATCTTTGCCATCACACTCTTTTTCTTTGAGACAGGGTCTCAATACGTAGCCCAGGCTGGCCTCAAACTCATGGTCATCCTCCTGCCTCAGCCTCCTGAGTGCTAGGATTATAGGACTGTGCCACCATGCCTGGCTCTCATTATACTCTCATGCATCTTACTTTTTTTCCATTTAACACAGAGTAGTTCTGTTTTTTTATAGAATAAAACAAAAGTTTAGTGATTGAGAATCTACATGTGATTATTTTTAATTTATCTTTGGGGTAAAAATCTTCACAGTTATCTTGTTCAACAGCATATCACCTCCTAACTGAAAATTCTCCTGTATGCTTTAAGTCAACATCAATGGGCTAAGGCATTAGTGTCACTCTGATGGCGATAATATAGTGGCCTTTTCCAAAAGTTAAATTCCTACTTTATATGAGTTATTAATACCTAATGGGAGTATTTCTAGGAGTTTAGCTTCTCTGCCTATAAAGAAATATTCTATAATAAGAAATTGAAACATAATGAAATTGAACTTTAAGGAATACTCCTTTATTTTCCAGTAGCGGAGAAAATGTAATGGTGATTTAAACATCTTAATATAAAAACCTAGACTCTTAAAACTTGCAAATTGAAAGTGAAATGTACAGTAACTACTAATACCTTACTTTTTTCCTTGACAAGCACTTTCTCCTGTATTCATTTTTAATATCTGAGAATTTCGAGAGCTAAGATCTTTATTCTAACCCTCTAGAGCTTGTCTGAAAAAGTCATCATGTAGAGATTTGTCAGAAACTGAAATAATAGCCTTAGGAATTCAATTCCATACACAGGGTACAGTCACGTAGATTCCCCCACCAGTCCACTCACCACCTCCACCGTCCCAGCATCAGGTGTCACTCTACACCCATTCCAGAACCTTCCTCCTTTCAGGATCAGAGGGAAATGGGGCAAGTTCTAAAACCCAGTCACTGTAAAGAGCCAATGAGCCAGGCAAGCACTTTTGTAGCTGGCGGGCATGTAAGTTGATTCAACCTCTGTGGAGAGAAAATCTGCACCTGGTCTTAGAGCTAATTGCCATGGGTCCATCCATGTAACATCTTGTGCTGAGCTGGTTTTTACTGTGTCACTAGATTAGAAGATGTACAGGAAGAATCAAAATACTTGAAGTTCATCTTGTCTTTCCACCAAGTCCTGATTTTCCCAGCTTAAAGCTATTTAATTTTTCTAGTGAGTATGCATAGATTTTTTTCCCTCTTTTAAGTAAATATATACATACATATACATATATATATACATGATACACTAGACAAGGTCTCTACAGAAAACAGCTGGCATATTTAAACTGAATAACTTGATAAGAATTTCATAAAGGAACTGTTTAGAAAGGTAAATGGGGGGCCGGTGAGATGGCTCAGAGGTGTAAGCGCCTGCCTGGCAAGTGCGAGGGTCTGAGTTCGACTCCCGGGACCCACATACGAGAAAAGGGCCGGTGATATCGCTCAGCAGCACAGGCACCTGCTGGCGTGGGAGGTCCTGAGGTCGACCCCCGGTACCCACAAAAAAAAAAAAAGAAAGATAAATGGGCAAGGCTTAGGTAAATCAACGATGCCAATCAAGTAATGGGACATTTACACTGGAAGGCCACTTTGAAGAGGAGAAGAGAAGCAGTTACCAAAACTGAGAAAACATAGCAGTATGAGAGGATGCTGACACAGGGCTGGAGCTTTGGAAGAGTAGTTAAAACTCTGCTGTCACTTTTCCCCACCCTTTTAACTCTTGCCTTGACTAAAACAACCCTAAACATACAAGGCAAGAGCCTGTTGATGCCAAGCCAGTGAGGTAGCTTCCCATGCAAGACGAGCTGCATAATCTGCAGAGCTCACCCATAATTTGCAAAATGAAAACGCAGAGCAGCTTTAAAAAACAGCAGTGCGCCATCTCAGGATCGCAACAGCGAAGCAGTAGAGCAAGTGCAAGATCTTCTGAGTGCCACCGCGGGCAACTGTAAAGGTCACTTTCTCCTGGACCCACCCTGCTCCAGACGCACGGAAGGGGATGGGCGGAGGGCACTCCGGGCAAAGGACAGCGGCGACACGGTGCTACCTCGGGAATGTTACTTACACGCTCCAAACTGAAATGCACTTGTCGTAAAGGGGCTGAGACAACAGTTTTTCATCTGCCATTCTGGGGACTAAAGGAGCTGGGCTGGTGCATGGGATTCCCCCAGCTCAGTGGCTGGCAATGAAAAGTAGTCAGTACTGATTAGCTGCTACTATTAACATCAACATTACCAACTTAATATCAATATGCAGAGAATATATTTATATGCAATTACACGTATATAAATTATGCAATCGCCATCATTTTGAAAAAAAATTCTTAATTTGTTTACCCTTTTTTCTGGGAAATTTTATTTACACAATTTTGAAGAAGCTCCAAAAGTCTGTATAAAAAGGAAAATGCTTTTCTGACATTACAGTCATCTTCTTAAAATTCAGGATATTAATCACATAAAGAGCATAATAGTTTTTTATGGGGATTAGTGGCTGAAATCTGAATAAGCTGCCCTTCCCTTCTCTTATTACAATTCTGGTTTTGTGCTATCTATACAAACTGCTCTTTTCTAGATGAAACTTTTCTTCACCCTCAGCCCAACTGATCTTCTCGGGCTATTCTCGAGGTCTTTTGTTTTGTGTTATGCATTTTCCTCTACTCACACAACTGGCTGTGCGTGTTCCTGGATGCCGTGGGGTACAGGAAAAAGACCTCAGTTTGAATTTGGCTTGTGTCAAAAAGAGACTAAGTTTCATGTTATTCATCTGTAACACAGGAATTCTTGACAATCAAAATCTTTAATTATATGGAGCAAAAAGCCTAACACATATGAGGCACTGGGTAAGCTAGTTGTTTCATTCTTCTTTTATTTTAGTCTTGCTTTGTAAATATATTTTAAACTCCAAAGGGTAACAAGTATCCATTCAACTTAGCTTTTCCATTTTTACAACAGTAATATAAAACGAATATAGATATATTCATTGTTCTTCTTTATTAAACATACGAGAATTAGACATAATAAAATAATGTTGAGCTGGTAATAAGAAGCAGAGTTTTGGGCCGGTGAGATGGCTCAGCGGCTTAAGCGCCTGCCGGGCAAGCGCAAGGGCCCGAGTTTGACTCCCGGATCCCACATACGAAAAAGGGCCGGTGATATCGCTCAGCGGCATGGGCGCCTACTGGCGCGCGAGGTCCTGAGGTCGACCCCCCGGTATCCACAAAAAAAAAAAAAAAAAAGAAGCAGCATTTTATTTCCAGCAAGGAGTAAATGTGTGGCATTGGAAAGTCTAGCAACATTCTTACAAAGTACCCAATATTGACATAAAAGTCAGTTTAGGGGCTGGTGAGATGGCTCAGCAGCATAAGCACCTGCTGGCAAGCACGAGGTCCTGAATTCGACTCCCAGTACCCACACACCAAAAAAAAGTCAGTTTAGGAGGTAGCTTTTGCCTACAAACTAGACAGTCCCACTTAGCTATTTCCCCCAATAAAAATATATGATCGATAAGCAAGCATAATAATTTTTAATAATTCTGTGTCACAAAAGGATTGCACTATATCATTGTAAACCTTGGCTTAATTCTTACCAAGATAAAATCATAACTATTCAAAATGATTAAGAAATAAGTCTGCATAGGGAAATGATCTATCACCAAAGAGTTTGGCCTCTTTAGGAAAGAGTTAAAATATTTTGTTATCAGACCATAGTGCAATGAAATTGGAAATCAATGGCAAAAGAAATCACAAAAACTCCCTAAACACATGGAAATTAAACAGCACCCTCCTGAACAACCAATGGGTCACAGATGAAATTAAAGAAGAAATTAGACAATTTCTACAACTGAATGATAATGACAGTACAACATACCAGAACTTATGGGATACAATGAAAGCAGTCCTAAGAGGGAAATTTATAGCATTATATACAGAGCAAGTGCAAATAAACAACTTAATGGCGAACCTCGAACTTCTAGAAAAAGAAGAGCAGGTTAAGCCAAAAGCCTGTACAAGGGAGAAAATTACAAAGATCAGAGCAGAAATTAATGTATTGGAGACTAAAAAAAAATACAAACAATCCATGAAGCAAAAAGTTGGTTCTTTGAAAGAATAAGATTGACAAACCCTTATCCAACCTTATTAAAATAAGAAAAGAAAAGACTCAAATCCATGCAATTGAAAATGAAAAGGGTGATATCACGACGGACCCTGCAGAAATCCAGAAGATCATCTATACCTATTTTAAAAATCTATATTCTACTAAGATGGAAAATGCAGAAGAAATGGACAGATTCCTAGATTCGTATGAATTACCAAAGCTGAATCAAGAAGATTTAAAAATCCTAAATAAACCAATATCAACCAATGAAATTGAAGATGTAATTAAAAACCTCCCAACAAAGAAAAGCCCAGGCCCTGATGGATTCACTGCCAAATTCTACAAGAAATTTAGAGAAGACCTAACGCCACTACTTCTCAAACTTTTTAATGAAATTGAAAGGGAAGCAATACTCCCGAATTCATTCCTGGAAGCAAGCATTACCCTGATACCAAAACCAGAGAAGGACCCAACTAAGAAAGAGAACTACAGGCCAATCTCCCTAATGAACATAGATGCAAAAATCCTTAATAAGATACTGGCAAACAGAATCCAACAAATCATCAAGAAGATTATACACCATGACCAAGTTGGATTCATCCCTGGGATGCAGGGATGGTTCAACATACGTAAATCAATCAATGTAATACACCATATTAACAGAACCAAAGACAAAAATCACATGATCATCTCAATAGATGCAGAAAAAGCTTTTGACAAAGTCCAGCACCTTTTCATGATAAAAGCCCTACAGAAAATTGGAATAGAGGGTCTTTATCTCAACCTGGTAAAAGCTATCTATGACAAACCAACATCCAATATTATACTAAATGGCCAAAAACTGAAAGCCTTCCCTCTAAAATCAGGAACAAGACAAGGATGTCCACTGTCCCCACTCTTATTCAACATAGTTCTGGAAACTTTAGCCAGAGCAATTAGACAAGAGAAAGAAATAAAGGGATAATGATTGGAAAGGAAGAAGTTAAATTATCATTATTTGCAGATGACATGATACTCTACACAGAAGACCCCAAAAACTCCACTAAAAAACTGCTAGATTTAATAAGCAAATTCAGTAGTGTAGCTGGATACAAAGTCAATACTCAAAAGTCAATAGCCTTCCTGTACACAAATAACAAACTTACTGAAAGAGAAATTAGGGAAACAATACCTTTCACAATAACATCCAAAAAAATGAAATACCTAGGAATCAACCTCACAAAGGATGTAAAAGACCTATACACTGAAAACTACACTACTCTGAAAAAGGAGATTGAAGAGGATATCAGAAAATGGAAAGATATCCCTTGCTCCTGGATAGGAAGAACCAATATAGTGAAAATGGCCATACTTCCAAAATTGTTATACAGATTTAATGCAATTCCAATCAAAATTCCAACAGCATATCTCACAGAATTAGAGAAAACAATCCTAAAATTCATTTGGAATCAGAAGAGACCTAGAATAGCAAAGGCAATTCTGGGCAACAAAGGCAAGGCAGGGGGCATCACAATCCCCAACTTGAAATTATACTATAAAGCTACTGTGATAAAAACAGTGTGGTACTGGCAAAAAAACAGACCTGAAGATCAATGGAACAGATTAGAAGATGCTGAAACAACCCCAGACATACTAAGCCACCTTATCTTTGACAAAGGTGCCAAACACATTCGCTGGAAGAAAGATAGCCTCTTTAATAAATGGTGCTGGAAAAACTGGCTCTACACATGCCGAAGATTAAAACTAGACCCATATCTTTCACCATGCACTAAACTAAATTCAAAATGGATCAGAGATCTAAATATTAAAACAGAAACATTAAATCTGCTGGAAGGTAGGAAAGGTAAATCCCTTGAAGACATTGGTGTAGGCAAAGACTTTATGAATAAAAACTCAACCGCACGGGAACTATCCCAAAGAATCAATAACTGGGATCTCATCTTATTAAAAAGCTTTTGCACAGCAAGAGAAACCACCAACAGGGTGAAAAGACAACCCACAATGTGGGAAAAAAATGTTTGCCAGCTGTTCCTCAGACAAAGGATTACTATCGAGAACATATAAAGAACTCAAAAAAATCAGACCTCCCAAATTTAAAGACCCACTCCAAAAATGGGCATCTGAGATGAATACACATTTCTCAGATGAAGAATTACTAATGGCAAATAAATATACAAAAAAATGTGCAACATCACTAGTCATTCGAGAGATGCAAATTAAAACAACACTGAGATACCATCTCACTCCAGAAAGAATGACTACTATAAAGAAATCAACTAATAACAAATGCTGGAGGGGCTGTGGAGAAAAAGGAACCCTTCTTCACTGTTGGTGGGAGTGTCAACTGGTACAGCCACTGTGGAAGTCAGTGTGGAGATTCCTCAAAAAACTAGGGTTGGAGGTCCCATTTGACCCAGCTATTCCCCTTCTGGGCATCTTCCCAGAAGATTTAAAAACATCGTACCACAGTGATATATGTGCACCCATGTTTATAGCAGCACAATTTGTAATAGCCAGATCTTGGAAACAACCCAAATGCCCATCAGCTGAGGAATGGATAAGAAAGATGTGGTATTTTTATACAACGGAGTACTATTCAGCCATAAAGAAGGATAAACTGGAGACTTTTATAGGTAAATGGATGCAACTCGAGAAAATACTCATAAGTGAAATAAACCAGACGCACATGTGTAAGCATCGTATTGTCTCTCTAGTATGAGAAACTGAAAGAGTAAATAAGATCCAAAATGTACAATAGACACGGTGAATCAAAAAGAAACTGGTCAATAAGAAAGAGAGACTGGAATGGGGAAAAGAAAGAAGGGAAAGGGAAAAAAAACTGTATATGTATATAAGATGGTTAAGATAGATACACTACCAGTCTTACTTAGTTCATTGAAGAGGAAGGTTTGAGCCAATAATGTTTGGACAATTGAATGCTAATGTCTGGTATCCTGAATAACTAACTTAAAGATAATAATATGTAATGCATTGACCATTGTTATCCTCATATTATGTTGTTTTGAAAATTTGTTCTTTTTTCGATTTGTTTTGTTTTTTCTTCTCTTTAAAATTAAAAAAATATATTTTGTAGTATATTTTCTGAAAATGCATTTATTCCTTCACATCACTTAATCTTTTCTAGATGACCCAGGGTTGTTGGTAAGCATAAATGATTGTACCATGCTACAAGTACTTACACACTTAGGAAACGCTAAAATTAGTAATGTTTGCCTCCTATAAAAGGCCTCAGGCTATTGTTTTTTGTTCACTGTGTACTTCTCTGTCTTGGAGGAGAAGAATCCCTTGTCCGGGGCCATACTATCCCTTGGCTTTACTTGTGTGTCTGATGTAACAATCACACTTTACTATTCAACTGTGTTACTTTTGCTCTCTTATGATTTGAAAATGACTTACTGAGCTTACTGGGCTGCTGGCAAAATGAAAACACAGCTTAAGCAGTACTACGGTAGTAAGACTCTCCCAGTGGTAAAGTATCTGGACTTTAGTACTATTTATCATCAATTTGGGCAGTTTTAAAAATTACTTCAATTCTGGTTCTCAGGCTATTCTGATGAATATTTAAGTTCTTGATGTGTTGTACTACAACAAAATTAAATTAATTTTAATTACTTCAGTCATACATTTCAAAGCCTGTGTTTTATTTCAAAACAGAAATAAAGCAATGGAATGTCTCAAGTAAAAATTACGAAAAGTCTTAAATTCTGCTTGGTCACCAATTTAGTGCTCATGTATATATTGCTTGTCTCTTTAACTTAGGTCCGTGAAAAATAATATGGTTTTCAAAAGGCTATGCAGAAAAAAGTTTGTGATCATGAAGCAAAAAAAAAAAAAAAAAAAAAAAATATATATATATATATATATATATATACACATCCACATATTGAATTTATATATCACTTTACTTTTACTATCGTCTGCACAGCAACCAAGATTGCTCTATTATTCGTAGCTGGAATGGGGACATTTTCTATATCACTGCTGCAAGTTCTCTGAAAGAGAGAACAATATCCTCTCGTGTGTTTCTGATTTTTAAAATGGTGGATTATAACAATTTTATTTTTTAAATGTCCTTTTTCCTTTTTCACGGCAATCTTACAGTAGCTCTAATCCATTACACCTGGTTCTTTTCACTGTTGTGATTCAGGGTCACCCCATAAAAAAGCTGCAATGCCACACGGTTGAAAAATTGAAGGTAGGTTGCTGCCACCTTGAATAATTTTGCACATTTCTCTTTTTAAAAAAGGAGGGAAGTAGCAGTGACTTCATTTTGTACTGGCCTACAAACGATTAATACTGTGGTCTGAAATTCCTGAGAAAGCCTATTTTGTAAAATGATTTTGCCTCGTTATAGCAAATTAGAAATGAAAGTCTCCCCACTCCGTGGTAGGTGCAGATGGATGGACGAGGGCAGCGAAGCCGGAGACCTGGCGCGGGGCAGTTGGAGACTCGGATGGGCGGTTCGGCTTCGTGCGCGCGAGACATGCAGTGTCTTGGGTAGAGTTGAGGACTTTCCATGAGAGGCCAGTTTGTTCAGGCACTTTGAGTTCTCCTCAAACCCCTATTAACAATGTCTAGAGCCATGTTTATTTCACTCTTACTTTCACTTCTGGTAGCACTTTACCTAAGTAGTATCCGTTCAGGGCGCCCTGGGGTCCCCGGCAAGCTGTCTGCAGCTCTGCACACATCACAGCTGCACCCTTCCAACTCCATTTATGGAGATTCTTCCCTCCGCTTTTGACGGTCTTCTCAATCTTCCCTCTTCTATTCCTTTCAAGCCTGAGCCTGTTTTTCCTTCAAGATCCCAGGAAGGTGGATCTCCAAAACGATATGCATATTATCTCATGTTGGGATAGAAAGGAGCTCTGTGTTCCCCAGTAACTCCCTGTGAAAAACCTCCTTTTTGATATATGACAATATTCTGTCCTCCTCTTTGATATAAATTAATCAAGAATTAATGATATAAATTAATTGAAAATGAATATATTCAAATCCTTTGAACAGTACTTGTATTCAATAAACGTTTCTGACAAACAATAGTCAACCCCTTCTGAAGCACCCAAAATAATAAAACACTTAGGAATAAACTTAACTGAAGATGCAAAAGAGTTGTACACCGAAAACTACGTAACATTGACGAAAGAAATTAAAACCATAAATAAATAGAAAGATTACTAAGATATTAGCATTACTCAAAGTGATCCACAGATTCGGTATAACTCCTGTCGAAACCTCAGTGGTACTTTTTAGAGAAATAGACAACCCTATCCTAAAATTCATTTGAAATCTCAAGGGACCACAATAGCCAATATAATCTTGAAAAAGGAGAACAAAGCTGGAGAGATCACATTTCCTGAATTCAAAACTTATTGCAAAGCAACCTTGATCAAAACAGAGTAGTAATGGCATAAAGAAAACATATGGACCAATGGAATAAATCAAGGTCCAGAAATAAGTCCTTGTATGCATGGTCCAGTGACTTGACAAGGGTGCCATGACCATGTTACAGAACATTTTGAAAAAATTTTGCTGGGAGAACGGGATATCTACATGTAGAAGAATGAAATTGAACCCTTGCCTTATGCCATATGAAAAAATGAAATCAACGTGGATCAAACTTAAAGGTAAGAGTTTAACATACGGCATAAAACTCTTAGAAGAAAATTAGGCGAATTACTTTCAAAACTGAGCATGATTTCTTAGATATGACAACAAAAGTACAAGCAACACAAAGAAAAAAAAGGACAAATTGGACTACATCAAAATGTAAAACCTCTGTGCATCAAAAGACTGAAAAAGCAGTGAAAATGTAACTCATGGAATGTGAGAAATTATTGGCAAATCATATATCTAATATGAGATGAATATCTGTACATAAGGAACTCCTACAATTCAACAACCAGAAAACAAACAGCCCAATTAAAAAGTGGACAACGGATCTGAATATATATTTCTCCCCAAAGGGCATATGGGCTGCCAACCAGCTCATGAAACAAAACATTCAACATCGCTTAGCATTAGGGCAATGCAAACCAAAAACACAATGAGAGACCAATTTAAACTTGTTAGGATGGCTACTTAAAAAATAGAAAATGGCAAGTGCTGGCAAAGATTAGACAAAATTGGAACCCCTGTGAACGGTTGAGGGGAGTGTAAAGTGTTTCAAAAGTTACAGAAATCTTTATGGGGGTCCTCAAA
Organism: Erethizon dorsatum; assembly: GCA_028451465.1. NCBI lineage: Eukaryota > Metazoa > Chordata > Mammalia > Rodentia > Erethizontidae > Erethizon > Erethizon dorsatum. Next base: position 55,415,639 of record CM051830.1, on the reverse strand, counting down.
AAATTAAAAATAGATAGATCATATGATTTAACAATTCCATTTGTTACGGTTTATATCTAGATGTCCCCCCAATGCCTCATGTGCTCATAGGTTCGGCTTTGGGGGGGGTGACTGGATCATGGGGCATGACACTCATCATTGGATCAGTCCACTGAGGGATTTATAGCTACATGTGACGTTAGAAGGTGAAGCCTGGTCAGAGGAGGTGGCCACTGGAGGTGTGGGCTGGAAGGGTCATCTCCCTCCCTCCTCCCATGATCTCTCTCTGCTTCCTGCCTCTCATACTATAAACAAGCCTCCTCTGCCACACCACCCTGCTTTGGAGACAGCTGACTATAGACTGAAACCTCTACAAACTGTGAACCAAAGTAAACTTTTCTTCTTTAAATTGTGGGTGGATGTTGGGTATTGTGTCTCAGTGATGAGAAGGTAACTAAAACAGTATATATCCAAAAAAATGGAAAACAGGGATTCAAAGAATCATTTGTACATCCATGTTCATGGCAGCATTACTCACAATAGTCAAAATGAAAAAACAGCCTAAGAATCAATTGACAGATGAATGAATAAACAAAAATATGGTATGTGGAATATTACGCAGCCTTAAACATGAAGGATATTCTGAAACATGACACAACATGGATGAACCTTGAGGACATAATGCTAAGTGAAATAATCTAATTGCATAAAGACAAATGCTACATGATTTCATTTATCTGAGGTATCTAGAACAAATTCCACAGACTGGGGATAAGAGGCAGTGGGAAGTTGTTAATGTGTAGAGTTTCATTGCTGCAAGATAAAATAGAGCTCTGGAGATGAACAGGGTGATGGTTACATAACAAACTGGCTGTACTTAATGCTACCGAACCGTGCACTTCAGAATGGTGAAGATAGTAGATGTATATGAATTTTGCCACAATTAAGATTTTAAAAATAGACAACTCCACTGAAAAACAGCATCTTTTGTTTCTTTGCAGATGAATAGTTCCCAAATGTTTTGGTCTCAGGCCCCCTTTATGGACCTAAAAATTCATGAGGACCTCAAAGAGCTTTTGTTTCTATGAACTACATGTATTGACATTCACTGTGTTAGAGATTAAAACTAAGATATCTAAAGTAAATTATTTTATTTAAAATTATAAATTAAGTGCACATTAATAAAATAACACATTTTGTTTTAAAATGGTTCTATGCAATACAAATAAGTAAAAAGGGGCATTATTTTACATATTTGAAAGTATTTTTAATATCTAGCTAAACAAAAGAAAGTTGGATTCTCTTATCTGCTTTTACATTTGATTTGTTGGAATATGCTGTTTCAGTTGAAGAAAATCTAGCCTACCACAGCTGTAGAGTAGGAAAGTAGAATTTAATTCTTTTGAAATAAATTCTATGGATATTGTTCTTTCATACTGCACCCAAATTCAACAAGTGGCCCTTGTTTGAAGGTTACTGCAATGTGGAATCTGACACCATATCAATGAACATTTCATGCTAAATCCACTGCTGTATTTTGCATTTTGAGCATATCTCTTGCTTATGAACTGTTACATTCTGAATTTTTCATTCAAAAAATATTAGTTCACTGAGTCACTGCGAAGGCCTTCCAAATGGTGGCATATTTCATTATTCAATGTTAAAAACACCACCAGTGATTTACTATCACCAGTGAGCTCATTGCAAAGTCTTTGTTTGCAAAGTTGATACATATTTTACAGAATTCTAATTTTCACTCAAAATCTTATTTCATGTTTGGCAACAAATACCATCAGGGTTGTTCCCTAAACTGACAGGTTTAACAAATAACATCAGGGTTGTTCCCTAAACTGACAGGTTCGCTTTGTTCACATTTGAGAAAACCTCTGCTGCGTGCCCAAGTGTGAATAACCATAGCCTGACATTTTTTAATGTAGAAACAGCATTCTAGGAAACAGTAGCCGGTTCCACTCGCAGTAGGATCTCACAGGTCCTCTTCCTTTAGACAACACCGAAACTCAGGGTCCAGCAGAAGTGTGTTAAACCTGCTTCCTATTTCATTGCACAGAACATTAAAGGTGTGCCTTCAATGGTCCAGTTTTAATGAGTATAATAATTGTTACTGTATCACTGACAACATTCTTTCGTGAAACCAATTTTTATGGGCGTACACTTCTTCAATGTCCTAAGAATGCAATAACGACCTACAGAGCTCAGTGCTACTGCCTTGCCTGTTACATCAGTAGGTTTTGCTTTTGCATCCTCAGTGTAACTGTCAATGGAGCAGAAAACACAAATAAATCTTAATATTTTAGAAAGTGCTGCTGACCTCACAGGCCCTCTGAAAGGGTCTCGCAGATACCAACAGATCTCTGGCCGTGTGGTGGAAGCTGCTGCCTCATCCAATCCAAGCAATTTTACAACTGCTTAATATCGAACTGATTTCAGAAGTCAGATCTGTCCAGTAAAAATTAAACAGGTTAAAAATGTCCAGGTCCCTTGTTTTATATGAAAAGAAATGGAAAGTTGAGAGAGATGAAACAACTTTCGTATCACCAACCAATATTAGAACCAGACTGCACCGCTTTCCAATGAGTGACGTTTTACTCTTGTATCTCAGTAAGGACAGTTCTGCAAACCTCAGAGAAAAGGGAGAACTTATTCCCTTCTAAAGCCATCTGGTGACATGGTTCTATAAACTGGTCAGATTCACTTTTATATGTCCATTTACTGATGAGGCCAAGCTAGGTCTCTAAAGCATGATCTTTAAACCACACTGCAGCATCCACAAAGGAAAGGAGAGAAGGATGTTACCATGGAAACACTGACATGGATGATGAACGCCAAGGAGAGAGATGGGCAGACAGCACCTCACACGATCATCAGAGAAGGCAGCTTTGAAGGGATGATGTCTAACATGAGCCACAACAAGACAGAAGTTGTGGCATGGTGAGGCACGGCGAGGTCATGGCAGAAATGACTCATCTTGAAGGAAGAACAAGCCCGAAAGACCTGAGGCAGGACCAAGGGTTTGAAAAATCAAAGAGCAGTGAATTTGGTGACAGGAGATGACAAAGGGGAGAGCACAAGGGGTTGAAACTAGAGACGTAATTAGGGTCCAATTCATGAACTTTGGAAAAATTCTAATTGTCCTAAAAATACAGTAAGCTGTTGAAGTGTTTTCAGAAGGAAAATGAAATAATTATCTAAATAGGACATAAGAGGCAAAGAGACAGCTTTAAATATGTCGCATCTTCTTCCAAAAAAGCAAAACTCCCAAACTGGGGAGCCTGAAGACTTAGGGTTGGAGCGGTACTAGAAAATACATCCTTTCTTTAAAACATGTAGTAGACTGAATATTGGCCTTTATGGGTAGATGCCTGTGCCCTAATCACTGGAACCTAATCACTGTGAGTATGTTATGTTATACAGCAAAAAGAAAGCTTTCACAGATGCAATTAAGCTTAAGCACCTTAAAATATATTATCCTGGGTGGCCACAGTGCAAATGCATGAAGCATTGAAAGGCGGAGTTCTCAGTTGTAAGCAAAAGAGATGCAACCCAAGAGAAGTCAGAAGGACTGAAAGGTGAGCAGGATCAGCACACTGTGGCTGGCTTGAAAATGGAAAAGGCAGAGCAATGAGAAATGAAGGTGGCACAACAAAGAAACCTAGGCTCATACACCCATGAACACGAGGGCTGACTTCTGCCAAGAATCTAACTGAGCTGCGAGAATCCATTTACTCTCCTCAGAACCTCCAGGCAAATTTGTACCAAATATAGAAAAGACCGTGAACAGCTAAAATCTTGAACAAGGTACATTTTCTCCAAAAGTCAGTAAGGCTGTAGTAGATACAATTCTTTAGTACAGCCTCCAAGCTGGAAATGACCGAGTGTCAGTCAGAGGACAAGTCTACAGCAGGATCACTCTCTGTACCGCACGACGACCATCCAAGCCCGTGAAAGGCTCTATTATCACACCTGTGCTCAAGACCCACATAGGACATTAACCACCATGGTGACAATACAAATGCAACAAATAGAAGCAGGTGAAAAGTTTACACAGCGAGTGGGACTCAAGCTGGGTGTGGTAGCACATACCGGTAATCCCAGCATGCAGGGAGGCTACCGCGGGACGTTCTCACCTGGGAAACTTAGGAAGACCCTGTTTCAAAATAAAAAATAAAAAAGATTGAGGATGTAGCTTAGTGTGAAGACTGGGGGTTCAGTTCCCATTACTGAAAAGAAAGAAAAAAAGGAAAAACAGGGATTCAAGAACCAGGACACTTGGAAAAAATAATTTAGAGCATTAAAAAAATGAAACAAATGGAAAGGACACAAGTTATCAAGGGATAGATGATAAACAGCTAAAAGAGACACAAGGTTACCTGGAAGAACTCAGGAAAGAAATAGATGACAATAAAACCAAACTTAAATGAAATTCATATTAGATGCTAAAATAGACAGACTGAAGGCTGCTGAAAATACAGCAAAGCATAAGGCTGGAAAAAATTGCATAAAACAAAATAGAAAAGAGCAAAAATATAAAAACAAGTAGAGAGAACAGCACAGATATGAGCCAGAGAAAAAGATAATCAGTGTTTCTGTTTCTAAAGAAGAAATCTTAGTAAATAGAATAAAAAAGAAACTATAAAATAAAACTATTTTCTGAAAGGGTAAATGAGGTGATCAAAAAGAAATTCTATATCCTACTTAAAAATGCATAAGAATGAGCAATGTCAAGACATACCAGCAAAGTTGTTAAACTTAAGGAAAAAATATCTTGTGAGTATGTAGGGAACAAAAACAAATCATCTATGATAAGCAAGAGTTAGATGGCCTTCAAACTTCTGTAGACTATTTTATTTTATGTGTGAAAAATGAATTAATATTTTCATAATTTTGAGAAAAAAGTGATTCCTACATTTAATACATAGCTTATCATTCACTTCTAAAGGCATCAGAAATAATTTCAAATAAGCAAAAATGTTCAAGAATGAATTAGTTTTTTAAAGAAACCTATTAAATGAAAATAAACCTAATCAAACAAAAGGTGAAGCTAATAAAATATTCAGAACTTGATAAGCTGTGTGATAAAAGGAGGAAGATGAACCCGGAATGCATTTAAATACAAAACTAAGGGAGACAGTGGCAATTAGAGTAATAGAATGTAATAAAAATCTTATAGCCCTCACAATAAAAAACAACAAAAATTCCAAAGTAAAAGAAGACAGTCAAGAGCTATAAAAGGAACACTTAGGATTTTATTTTTTGTAGGAGTGAATCTGTTACTAATGTTTCAGTTTGACCAAGTTAATGGAGAATAGGAGTAGGCCACAAACATTCCAAATACAGTGAAAAAAATATGGATGCAAGCATATGTATACACATACCAAAGAAAATGACAATACAGCAAAAATGTAAAAGGATTTCCACTTTCATCAATTTAGTGGTGTAAACATTCTTACAGATACAAGATGAATTTTAGTGTCAAAAATTGTGACAAAATTTAAATTGTAAGTTTTATAAAAGTAAAGAAATGCACCACTGTACCCCACCATCTCCAGAAGAAGGAGCAGAAACTGGAGAGGTAAACTGGCCCTGGAGCCAGGCCTCTTTGGATGTTTGTGGGTACAGGAACCTAGAGCCAGGCTTTACTGCTCAGGTCAGGGACAGAAGATGGGCTCTCAGGCCCATGCAGCTTGAAAGGTTGGACTCTGTGACCACCTTACAGACCTAGGACCCTCAAAACCTGCACTTTTAGTAAAAGACTAGGTTAGAGTTGAAACTTCCAGGCCGCAAAAGGGAAGTGCAAGCAATTGTGTCTATTTTATCCTCATACATTTGAAAAATACTCTCCAGCGAGAACTGATAAACACCTCTGCCCTCACACTGGTTTTGAGTTCCTAAATAGGAACATTGCCTTAGACTAATCCAGGGACTGCAGCATCCTGAAACTCTCAAACAAACTCGGGGATACACATTCAAGTCAGGCTTTCGACTTTCTTAGAAACCAAGATTAGTCAGTGTCTTAGTTACTTTTCTCATTGCTGAGACAAAATATTCAACACCCAAAGTTAAAGGAAGAAAGGTTTTTTGGCTCACAGTTTGTAGAGGTTTTAATTCATAGTCAGCTGGCTCCAAGGCAAGGTGGCATTGCAGAGGGGCATCACAGAGGAGAAGCAGTTCATGGCAGGCAGATGGCGGCAAAGCAGAAGGCAGCAAGCGGTGATGTAGTGACGCAGCGAGCAAACATAGCAGCCCTCTTTCTGTCCTTTATATTCCATCCAGGCTACCCACCCTTAGGACAGGTAGCACTCACACCCAGGGTGGGCTTTCCCATTATCCACACTCAGAACTATGTGAAACCCATCAGTGGACTAATTTAGTAATCACACCCTCAATCCCAGCGTCACACACTCCAGATCCAGCCACCTCTGAAAAACCCCACCTATGACCGCATGAGGCTTTGGGGGAACAGCTAGACACAAGCTATAACCATCAGGAACAACAAAAACCAAGTTTCAGAGACATACAGGAGAGCAGGATGACATTAATGAAAATCAACACAAATAAAATCGCTACAATTGTAACTACAAAAATTTCAGCTATTGAAATGGTAAAATTAGAATGCAAAAATAACTTCTTGGAATACTTAAAGAGGAAACATGGTATTTTATTTAACAAACGCCTTTACGAGAGATAGTTGGTGTCTGGAACTGTTCTAAATGTTATCTATTCAATACTCCACATACTTACTCCTGAACAGCGTCACAAGCCAGTGACCATAGGTTTATGGATGAGAAAAACAAGGCTTTGAAAAGTTAAGAATCTTACCCACAGCTTCACAACATAAACTGTGGTGCTAGAATCCATATCCAGTGGATTTGGCTAGAGAATTTGTGCTCCTAACACCCATTTTGTAAGCAAGTCTCAAAAACCTATCAGTAATTAACTTGCTTATTTTTTAAAAAATGCAAAATTAGGGATGAGACAGGTAGCTCCATGGTAAAGCACTTGCCTAAGACACCTAAGGCCCTAGGTTCAATCTCCAGTACTGGAAAATAACAGTAATAAATGGAAAACTTTAACTACTAGACTAAAAATATAATTGAAAGAAAAAAATAGTTGGGTAGACTGAATTAAACACAACTGAATAGAGAACAGATTACACTGGAAAAAGTTAAGAAAATGGAAACCAAGATAATAGTCTAGTAGCTATCTCAGAATAGAGAACAAGGAAAGTAAAAGGTATTCAGAGCGATAACAGCTAAGACCTGTCCAGGAGAGATAGAAGAAATCTATCTGTTGTCCACAGATTCGGAAAGTACCAAAATTCTCAAACCATATAAATACAAATAAAGATACACTGTAAATGACAAAAAGCTGATGATTGTCAAGCTAAAGGATTGAGGACAATAATGGACACACTGTACGCTTTTATTTTGTGTATGTTTGAAGATATTTCAATAATAAGATAAAAAATAAACAAACCTTTAGAAACATTTTAGTGTGTTTGAACAAGTCACACACACAAAAAAAAGTTCCTAAAAGCACCCAGAGAAAAAAATACTGTAACTTAAAATGAGCAATAATCAGACTGGAGGATAATTACTTCACCACAAAATTTAAAGTCGAGACATGATGTAATAATACCTTCAAATTGTTAAGACAAAATGGTGAGACAAGAATTATTTAATTGACAATTTTTACTAAAGAGCAACATTATTCTAAAATGACATTTTCAAATAAGACAAAATGGCCTGCCCTACAGGTTTCAGATTTGCATATTTCTACAAACACCAAAGTAAATTTCATGGAATTTGCATGCATGCGTGCGTGTGTGTGTGTGTGTGTGTGTGTGTGTGTACAGTAGCTCTTGTTATTCACAGATTTCCTATTCATAAATTTACCTACTCACTAAAACCTACCTGTACATCTCAAGTCAGTATTGGCAGGACTTTCATGGTCATCTCCAGACACATGGCAAGGCATGTGAGTCACACAACATTCATGTCCCCAGCGGAAATTGTACAAGGTGATGTTGTGACATCTTGCTCTAGCTCTCATGCTGTAAATAAACATTCTTTTCATGATATTTACCACCACTTTTAAAAATTGTTGGTGCATTGAGCTGGCAAGTTCGTTGTTGAACAGTGCTCTCTGATGTTCCTAAGCATAAGAAGCCTGTGATGTGCCTTAGAAGAAATACAGATATTAGATTAGTTCCATTCAGGCCTGAGTTATAGCGCCGTTGGCCATGAGTTCAGTGTTAATGGATCAACAGTACATATTAAATAAGGCACCTTTGAACAGGAACATACATAAAACAAGGACATGTATTGATTGGCTGACAAAAATGTTGTGACAAGAGGCTTGAAGAAAGCTACCTTGTATTTCCCTTAAGAGTAATCATTTATTATTCCCTGACTCAATGTTCATGGAGGCTCAACAGAGCACTGTAAGTAACAGGAATAAAAACCTCCCTCTCTCACCGAGTGTGTGTATGTGTGTGTGTGTGTGTGTGTGTGTGTGTTTCTACTGGTTATGTTTCCCTAACGAATTCTAGCTTAGCACATTCACACTCCCTGTGTTGGAAGATTATACATCTTCGGCTGAACATTACTGCCAAGACTGTTGTCTTAGTTACTTTCTTGTAGCTGAAACACAATCCCTGACACCCAAAATTTAAAGGCGGAAAGATGTATTTTGGCTCACAGTTTGTAGCGGTTTCAGTCCATACTCGGCTGGCTCAAGGCAGGGCGGCATGGCAAAAGGGCATGGCAGAGGAGAGTTACACATGGCATGGTGGTGGGAGTCACAGAGAGATCAAGGGAGGGAGATGACCCTGCAAGGCATGGCCCCAGTGATCCACGTTGTCAATCCAGGCTTCACCTCCCAACATCCCATTTACCTATAAACTCCTCAGAGTACTAATCCACTGTTGAGTATCACACAAAATTCAAATGTAGTAAAAACTGCATGCTCCTCTCTGCAGTTAAAATTTTGCAGGAAAGTGAGTAGAATAAAAAAGATTTCTGGAAATTAGCTGAATTAGCTGCTTAGTTATAGTTAACAAGTACAGTAAGAGAAAAACAGCACCACTGTTTTACATCAACAAAATGAGGACGGATTTCATCTGAGCTATGTAGTGAAGTTTGTGTCTCAAGGAGCACACATTCTGGTACTGAGAAATAGATGCATATGTTTAAGAGGTAAAAGAGGTTTGTAAAGGACAATTTTCACTTCCAGCTTGCAGAAGCTAAACACTTTGTAATCCAACTGCCTCCAGAATTTGCCTTTCTCATGAAGAGTATGTGCTGCAACGAGAAAGCCCTAGAATTTTAGTCAGTTTTCCTTATGGTAAGGGTTGGTGTGGTTCAGGCAGACCTACCCTATCTTTAGCTCTGCCACCTGGAACAGTGTGCTCATGATCATAAAAGCAGGGAAGAGAGATATGGAAAAAGTATATTGACTCTTAAATTTCTTCTCCCAGAAACGACGCGTCACTGGGACTTGTAGTCCCTAACTAACTGCAAGAGGAAAGAAAATGAAGCCAGGGAACTGGTGAAACAGTCACTATACATTCATTGTCTCTTACAGAAACAATGTCAAGTAAGGGATGAGCAAAGGGCCTTTTCTACAGCACTCTCCATTGTCTTGCTTCATCGCTTTGTCGATTTCAGTGGGGCTGCAACAAAATTGTGCAGTATGGATCAAAGGTAATTCGTTGTGTGGGGGTCCTTACATACCTGGTGTGTTACTCACTTTCTGATCTCTGACACAAAATACCCAACACCCACAACGTAAAAGAGGAGATTTGTTTTGGCTTATAATTTCAGTGGATTCAGTCTGTGGTCAGCCAGCTCTAAGGCGGAAACTGTATGGTGGAAGGGCCTGGTGCAGAAAAGCTGTTCAGGTCACGGTAATGAGAGGGGAGGAGCTGGGGACAAGGTTATACTCTTTATGGTTTTGCCCCCCATGACACATCTCTTCCAACCAGGTCACACCTCCAAACACATCAGGCTTTTGGGGGACATTTTAGAACTAAACCATAACATTCCATACCTGACCTCCCAAAATGCTCATGTCCATTTTGTGCAAAATGCGTTTAGTTCACCTCTAAGAGTTATCAAGTCTTTTTTTGTTTGTTTTTTTGTGGGTACCGGGGGTCGACCTCAGGACCTCTCACACCAGCAGGCACCCGTGCCGCTGAGCGATATCACCTGCCCTTTTTCCGTACATGGGTTCCGGGAGTCGAACTCGGGCCCTCGCGCTTGCCAGGCAGGCGCTTACACTGCTGAGCCATCTCACCGGCCCAGAGTTATCAAGTCTTAACAGTTTCAGCACTGCTGAAAAGTACAGGTCCAAAGTCTCCTCTAAGGCTCAAGGCAAACACTTAGCTGTGAGCCCCTGTGTAAATCAAAAAAACAGTAAAATAATTGCAATAATAGTATAAATTTATTATCTTACAATTTGGAACTCAGAAGGCTAAATGGTTCTTTCTGGTCTAAAATCAAGATGTAGACAAGACTGTTGGTTTGTGGAGACTCAAGGAGAGGACCTGTTATTTTGTCCAGCTTCTAGCAGCTGCCTGTATTCTTTGGGTGATGGGGGTAGCAATACTATCTCTACCTCTATTGTCACATTTTTTCTCACTCTGAACTTTCCACCTTCCTTCTATAATAAATCCCATAATTACATTGAGCCCACCTGATAATCTAGAATAATTTCCCCATATCAAAATTTATCATTTGATTACATCTGGAAATTTCTGTTTGCCATGTAAGATAACATAATCTTAATAATCTCATGGTCTCCTGCAGTATTCTGCATCTGATGGTGAAATGTTCTGTAGGTATCTGTTAAATTCATTTGATCCATAGTGTAGTTTAATTCTGAAGTTTCTTTGCTGATTTTTGTCTCAGTGGTCCACATTGAAGAAATGCACAGAGGCCTATGTGGCTGAAATGAGTGAATCAACTTGAAAGCTGTAGGCGATGATGTCAGAAAGGTAATGAAGGGCAACTTCACGTAGTGCCTCACACTTTCATAAGGGCTTTGGTTTTTCTCTCATTAGAACTGGAACCCAAAGTAGTTTTGATTATAGGAATGATACAATCTTATCACTTTGCCAGCTGAATTGAGAATAGAATTCAATGAGGTAGAGTTAATAGTTGAGTATGGTTTGTGCATGCTTTTCTAAGAACCTGTGGTATATCAACAGGATATTTATTTTAAACCATTCTACTTTTTTATGCAAACATGCATTGCTTAATGAATACTATTTTTGCTGCCATCCCACAGGGGTTGGTATGTTGTTTCAGTTTTAGTTTGATGTAAGGAATTTTAAAATTTCCCCTTTGACTTCTTCAATGACTCACAGTTTGTTCTAAAGTTCATTGTTTATTCTCCATCTATTTGTATAATTTCTAAAGTTTTCTTGCCGCTGATTTCTAGTTTCATTCTATGTGATCAGAAAAGACACCAGCTATCAGGGCAATTTTTTGGTATTTGTTAAGGCTTGTTTCATGACTTAGTATGGTGATTGAGGAAGTTCCATGCTCTGATGAAATGAGTGTGTATTCTGCATCTGATGGTGAAATGTTCGGTACATATCTGTTAAATTTATTTGATCCATAATATAGTTTAATTCTGAAGTTTCTTTGCTGATTTTTGTCTGGATGATCTATCCCTTGGTGCCAGTAGGGTATTGGCCTCCCTAGCTATTAATGTATTAAGAGCCTTTCTTTTCCTTTAGGTCCAGCAGTGTTTGCTTTACAAAATTGGGCACTCTATCATTATGTACATTTAGATTTATAATCATCATAGCTTCGTGATGGATTCATCCCTTGATCATTATATCATGACTTTCTTTGTCTCTTCTCACTGTTTTTGTCTTAAAGTTGATTTTGTCAGAGATATGTACAGCTAGTTCTGCTTGTTTTCAGATTTAATTTGGTTGGAATATCATTTTACATCCTTTCACTCTCAATCCACGTGTGTCTTTATAGATGTGGCATTTCTTGTAGGTAGCATATTGTTGGGCCTCAGTTTTTAATTCATTCAGCCAGTCTGTACCTTTTAACTGATGAGTTGGGGCCATTTATATTCAGAGTTATTAATGAAAGATATGGACATGAGGCTATAATTCTGTTCATTTTTTTCTGGTGGTTTTGAACATTTTTTGCTTGTTTTTATCTCTCTTACTTTGTGGTTTGATGATTTACAACATTGATGATGTTTGATTCTTTTTACCTTCTCATTTGTGTATCTACCCTTCTAACGGATTTATAATGTCACATGCTGTCTTGCTGGAAGTTGCTTCCTTTTCTAGGTGTAGGACTCTTGGAGCATCTTTTCTAAGGCAAATCTGATGGTCATAAATTCTCTTAGTTTTTGCTTGTCTTAGGAAATCTTTACTTCTACTCTGAAGGAAAACCTTGTCCTGTGCCATAATTTTGGTTAGCAGTTATTTTCTTTCAGGTATAGAAACATCACTCCATGGCATTCTGGCTGCCTGGTTCCTGCTGAAAAATCTATTGCTAGTGCAATGGGCTGGCCCTTAAAGTCATTTAGCAATTTCCTCTTGCAGATGTTAAAACTCTTTCTCTGTCTTGTATTTTTGAGAGTTTGATTATAATATATGTAGTCAGGATCTTCTCTGGCCATAGCTATTTGGGACAAGTAAATCTCCTGTACCTGAAAGTCCATTCTTTATGGATATTTCCTGCTAATATTTCATTGACTAGGTTTTTCTCTGCCCTTAACCTTTATGTATTCCCTTTGAAAATGCCAGTGGCCTGTATGTCTGACCTTTTAATGGTGTCCCAGGACTTGTATGCTTTCTCGATTCTTTCTTATTTTTTTAAATTTCTATTTGAATGTGATATTTTAAAAGACCCATCCTCAACTTCCAATATTCTTTCTTCCACTTGATGTAGTCTGATGTTCAGAATTTCAACTAAATTTTTATCTGATTTACAGAGTTCTTCATTTCCAATATTTCTTTTTTATTATTTTATTAGTATATATTTGTGATGTATAATACTTATATTCATATTGGGAATTTGTATAGATACCGATTACATTTGGTTATTTTTACTCCCCTTTCCCTCACTGGCTCTCCCTTTTTCCTCCTTACCCAAATCCCTTTACCATCTCCACAGAGTCTTTCTTCCTGTGTCCTACCTTCTCTAGTCTATTTTGCTCTTAAAATTACATTTCGTGTTTCTCGTATAGAAGGAACTATGTGATATTTAGCCCTCTGTGCATGATTTATTTCAGTTATCATTATGGACTCAAGATCCAGTGGTTTTCCTAGAAATGACTCAAGTTTATCTTTCTTTATAGAAGAGTAGTACTCCATTGTGTGTAAATACCACATTTTCTTTATCCATTCACTGGTGATGGACATATAGGCCACTTTCATTATTTAGCTTTTGTGAGTTGTGCTACTATAAACATGGTCTGATGTATTTAATACTTTCGGGAAGATACCCAGAAAAGGTGGGTCAAATGGAATTTCTATTTTTAGTGCTTTGAGGAATCTCTATACCGATTTCCATAGTGATTGTGTCAATTTACATTTCCACCAGTTATGGAAACCACAACCTTTTTCCCCACAACCTCACAAGAATTTTTTTTTTTTTTTTGAGTCCACATTGTCCTTTGGGTTAGAATCTACTATGTATCAATCATGTAATTTAAAGCTTTTGATCAATTTCATTCTTTTTTAGTAACCCTTAAAGGCTGTGATGTATTGCTGATGATAAGTAGGCCGGGATATACAGGGTGAGAGAAGGTAAAAGGAAGAAGAAAATGGAGAGAATAGTTCAGAAAGACAGCAAGAATAAAAAAGAGATAGCAGCAAATAAAAGAGATGTGACCTTTGATATTATTTTTATGTCTAAAATGGAGTGCTGGTGGAGAGGGGGCTTGAGGGGTTATATGCGTGGGTGGGAAAAGAGAGAAAAATTATAATCGGATGTTCAGGAAGATGCATGGTCAGAAATGATTAATATGCTGATGGAGAAGACGGAAAGAAGGAGCAGACCGCGCGTGTGCACCTTCTAATATCCCGGGAGTTGGAGCGCCGGCGGAGGCTCAATTCTACGGACACACGGTGGCAGCTGGTGCCCGGGGAGCCCCCACGGAGGATCCTGAGACAGCGGCGGGGCAGGGGAGCGGCGGAGAACAGCGCTGACCGGCGGTGAGTGTCTCTCGGCCGCAGCTGCCCCGCGCCGGAGAGCGACCGGCCGGGCGCCATTGTGGGGGGTGTGGCGAAACTCAGAGCGGCTCGGAAACTGCTCTGGGAACTTGTGCTCCGGACAGGGCAGCACAGGGCCTCTCAATTGAGCCCACGAAAGTGTGCTGAGGTCAGCAGGCGAACGAGACTGGACTCTCAGCCACACCTGTCCCGCGCCAGAGAGCGACCGGCCGGGCGCCATTGTGGGGGGTGTGGCGAAACTCAGAGCGGCTCGGAAACTGCTCTGGGAACTTGTGCTCCGGACAGGGCAGCACAGGGCCTCTCAATTGAGCCCACGAAAGTGTGCTGAGGTCAGCAGGTGAACGAGACTGGACTCTCAGCCACACCTGTCCCGCGCCAGAGAGCGACCGGCCGGGCGCCATTGTGGGGGGTGTGGCGAAACTCAGAGCGGCTCGGAAACTGCTCTGGGAACTTGTGCTCCGGACAGGGCAGCACAGGGCCTCTCAATTGAGCCCACGAAAGTGTGCTGAGGTCAGCAGGCGAACGAGACTGGACTCACAGCCACACCTGTCCCGCGCCAGAGAGCGACTGGCCCGGCGCCATTGTGGGGGGCGTGGCGAAAAACCAGAGCGGCGGGAACCAGTGCAGGAAATCCGCGCTCGGACAGCGCGCTGAGCCTCTTAGGCCCAGGGATCCTGAAAGGGCGCTGAGAGCGGAGGCGAGCTAGACTGGTCTCTACCTGAAAGTACGCGCCTCTGCTCACCGCCCGCCAGAGGGCGCTCCTGGCTTACTGGGACGGACCTGCACGGAACAGGACTTTGTCACAAGGTACCTGCCTACAACAGAGTCAACACCTGGAACTGATTCTTTTTAATTTTTTTTTTTTTTTTCTTATTTTTTTTTTTTTTTTTTATTATTATTTTTTTTTCTTCTCACTGATTTGTTTTTTGTTCTGGCGAAGGGTTTTTTTTTTGTTTTTGTTTTGTTTAGTTTTGTTTTTTGGTGGGGTTTTATTTTTGATCTGTCTGTTTTATTGCTTTTATCTTCGTTATTGTTTCTGTATGTGTATTTGCTCTTTCCTTCATTATTCTCTCTGGTTTTTTATATGAGTGTAAACAGCGCCTCTAACTTCTTTGTGATTGTGGTCGTGATCTGTTCTTCCTTTTATCACTTCCTTCTCTTTTTACCACCTGTTCTCTGCACTAGTATCCCAATTTTAGTGGGATCCCTCTTGGTCCTCTAACCTTACATCTAATTCCTTCCTCTTCACCCAATACTCTATTTCCTCCTTAACTCATTTTAAATTTAAACTCCTTAGGGAAAAATTGACATACATAGGACTTGTATACTGCATATAATTTTTCTGGTGTGTTTTAGATTTTGTTATATAACCGCAACTCTATACAGCTAAAAGTGGTAAATAACTGGTTAGCTCAGTCTGTCATTTTCTAGGCTGTGTTTGATGCTTTAGTTAACATTATAGCCAAATGTGAAATAATTGTTCTAAACATCTTTCCTTCCTGATATTTCATGATTGAGATTGACTAAGGGACACAGAAAATACAGTGGCACAGTACCAAAGAATCAAGGACTGGGCCAAACAGGTAGCAACTTCGCATACCCAACGAATTGAAGAGGTAGGATCTGGCAGAAAGCTCAAAACCCAAAAGCAAGCTCCACTTGGAAGATACTGCAGAGAAGTAGTCATCTTCTAAAGATCTTAAACACTAGCAATAAAGTAACCTACTATAGGTAATTTGCAAACATCACCCCAGGAATTAAAGAAAGAAAACATGAGACGTCACTTAAACAAGATGCAACCCCACACATCCAATTCACCAAAGGCAAACCTAGGGAGCAACGAGGTGGGACAATCCGAAAGCCACCCACCTGGCCTATCTGAAGTGGTAACAACAAAGCAACTGAATGAGGTTCTGGAAAAAATTAAAACAGAAATAATCTCACAGATAACTGCAGAGATAATGTCTACAATGAAGACCATGCTTAAGGACACTATAGCTGATACAGACAAAAAAATAGATGAACTTAAGAAAACTATAGAAACCATGAATGCTCAGCATAGGAAAGAAATGGAATCCATAAGGCAGATTCAAACAGATATCCAAGAGATAAAAAATTCCATTGAAAGTATTTGTAGCAGAATAAGCCAATGCGAGGACAGGATCTCAGATATAGAAGATAGGCTTGCAATTAGTGATCATGAAATGGAAAAATTCTTAAAAATAGCAAGGGACCATGAAAAATCAATTCAGCAGCTGCTAGATGACTCAAAGATAAACAACTTAAGAATAATTGGAATAAATGAAAAAGCAGGAGATAACATCAACGACATTAAAACCTTGTTCAAAGACATAATCAGGGAGAACTTTCCTGGAAGAGAAAAGGAATTTGACACCTCTATAAGTGAAGCTTTCAGAACACCAACTAGACATGATCAAAAAAAAACTTCAGCCAGACATATTATAGTCAAGATCCCAGAAATTCAACAGAAGGGCAGAATCTTAAAAGCTGTTAGGGAGAAGAGACAAATCACCTATGAAGGAAAACCCATCAGAATCACAGCTGACTTTTCAGCACAAACCCTCAATTCAAGAAGAGCTTGGAATGATGTATTGCAAGCTCTAAAGGAAAATAATTTTCAGCCCAGATTGATGTACCCTGCAAAACTATCTTTCAAAATTGATGGAGAAATAAAATACTTTCATGACAAAGAACATCTGAGAAAATTTATGACCACCAAACCAGCACTCCAAAACGTTCTGAAGGACATTCTAGAAAGAGATAGGAACCCCAACAGAAGGAATCCACCAGGCAGGGCAAATAATTAAATAGCCGGAAAGCGGAAAAACAAAGAGTGGGAACCAACAACAGGAAAATATCATGACAAGTCAATACATATCAGTTTTAACCATCAATGTTAACGGTCTCAATTCACCAATCAAAAGGCACAGACTGGCGAAATGGATCAAGAAGCAAGATCCAACAATATGCTGTATACAAGAAACACATTTAATTCAGAAAGAAATTCATAGACTGAAAGTCAAAGGATGGAAAACAATACTCCATGCCACAGGAACCCAGAAAAAAGCAGGGGTAGCTATTCTTTTTGCAGACAAAGTGAACTTCAAGCCAAGAAGGATTCAGAGAGATAAAGACGGTCATTACATCCTTGTAAAGGGAACAATCCAAGAGGAAGAGATAACGATCATAAATATATATGCGTCAAATACCAATGCACCCAGCTATATAAAACAAGTACTAAAGGACATGAAAAATCAAATAAGCACTAATACAATTATATTGGGAGATCTCAATACTCCACTGTCACAAAAAGATAGATCAACTGGACAGAAAATCAATAATGAAATAGTAGAACTGAACCAAACTTTGGAACAAATGGACTTAGTAGATGTCTACAGAGTGTTCCATCCCACAACATCAGAATACACATTTTTCTCAGCTGCACATGGGACGTTCTCCAAAATAGACCACATACTAGCTCATAAAACCTGCTTAAGTAAATGCAAAGGAATTGAAATTATCCCATGCATATTATCAGACCATAGTGCAATGAAATTGGAAATCAATGGCAAAAGATCCCACAAAAACTCCCTAAACACATGGAAATTAAACAGCATCCTCCTGAACAACCAATGGGTCACAGATGAAATTAAAGAAGAAATTAGTCACTTTCTACAACTGAATGATAATGACAGTACAACATACCGGAACTTATGGGATACAATGAAAGCAGTCCTAAGAGGGAAATTTATAGCATTAAACACTTATATCAGGAAAATAGAGCAAGCGCAAATAAACAACTTAAGGGTGAACCTCGAGCTTCTAGAAAAAGAAGAGCAGGTTAAGCCAAAAGCCCATACAAGGGAGGAAATTATAAAGATCAGAGCAGAAATTAACGTATTGGAGAATAAAAAAACAATACAAAGAATCAATGAAGCAAAAAGTTGGTTCTTTGAAAGAATAAATAAGATTGACAAACCCTTATCCAACCTTATTAAAAAAAGAAAAGAAAAGACTCAAATCCATGCAATTGAAAATGAAAAGGGTGATATCACGACGGACCCTGCAGAAATCCAGAAGATCATCTATACCTATTTTGAAAATTTATATTCTACTAAGATGGAAAATGCAGAAGAAATGGACAGATTCCTAGATTCGTATGAATTACCAAAGCTGAATCAAGAAGATTTAAAAATCCTAAATAAACCAATATCAGCCAGTGAAATTGAAGATGTAATTAAAAACCTCCCAACAAAGAAAAGCCCAGGCCCTGATGGATTCACTGCCGAATTCTACAAGAAATTTAGAGAAGAGCTAACGCCCCTACTTCTCAAACTTTTCAATGAAATTGAAAGGGAAGCAATACTCCCAAATTCATTCCTGGAAGCAAGCATTACCCTGATACCAAAACCAGAGAAGGACCCAACTAAGAAAGAGAACTACAGGCCAATCTCCCTAATGAACATAGATGCAAAAATCCTTAATAAGATACTGGCAAACAGAATCCAACAAATCATCAAGAAGATTATACACCATGACCAAGTTGGATTCATCCCAGGGATGCAGGGATGGTTCAACATACGTAAATCAATAAATGTAATACAGCATATTAACAGAACCAAAGACAAAAATCACATGATCATCTCAATAGATGCAGAAAAAGCTTTTGACAAAGTCCAGCACCTTTTCATGATAAAAACCCTACAGAAAATTGGAATAGAGGGTCTTTATCTCAATCTGGTAAAAGCTATCTATGACAAACCAACAGCCAATATCATACTAAATGGCCAAAAACTGAAAGCCTTCCCTCTAAAATCAGGAACAAGACAAGGATGTCCACTGTCCCCACTCTTATTCAACATAGTTCTGGAAACTTTAGCCAGAGCGATTAGACAAGAGAAAGAAATAAAAGGAATAATGATCGGAAAGGAAGAAGTTAAATTATCATTATTTGCAGATGACATGATACTCTACACAGAAGACCCCAAAAACTCCACTAAAAAACTGCTAGATTTGATAAGCAAATTCAGTAGTGTAGCTGGATACAAAGTCAATACTCAAAAGTCAATAGCCTTCCTGTACGCAAATAACAAACTTACTGAAAGAGAAATTAGGGAAACAATACCTTTCACAATAACATCCAAAAAAATGAAATACCTAGGAATCAACCTCACGAAGGATGTAAAAGACCTCTATACTGAAAACTACAGTACTCTGAAAAAGGAGATTGAAGAGGATATCAGAAAATGGAAAGATATCCCTTGCTCCTGGATAGGAAGAACCAATATAGTGAAAATGGCCATACTTCCAAAATTGTTATACAGATTTAATGCAATTCCAATCAAAATTCCAACAGCATATCTCACAGAATTAGAGAAAACAATCCTAAAATTCATTTGGAATCAGAAGAGACCTAGAATAGCAAAGGCAATTCTGGGCAACAAAGGCAAGGCAGGGGGCATCACAATCCCTGACTTGAAATTATACTATAAAGCTACTGTGATAAAAACAGTGTGGTACTGGCAAAAAAACAGACCTGAAGATCAATGGAACAGATTAGAAGATGCTGAAACAACCCCAGACATACTAAGCCACCTTATCTTTGACAAAGGTGCCAAACACATTCGCTGGAAGAAAGATAGCCTCTTTAATAAATGGTGCTGGAAAAACTGGCTTTACACATGCCGAAGATTAAAACTAGACCCATATCTTTCACCATGCACTAAACTAAATTCAAAATGGATCAGAGATCTAAATATTAAAACAGAAACATTAAATCTGCTGGAAGGTAGGATAGGTAAAACCCTTGGAGACATTGGTGTAGGCAAAGACTTTATGAATAAAAACTCAACCGCACGGGAACTATCCCAAAGAATCAATAACTGGGATCTCATCTTATTAAAAAGCTTTTGCACAGCAAGAGAAACCACCAACAGAGTGAAGAGACAACCCACAATGTGGGAAAAAATGTTTGCCAGCTGTTCCTCAGACAAAGGATTACTATCGAGAACATATAAAGAACTCAAAAAAATCAGACCTCCCAAATTTAAAGACCCACTCCAAAAATGGGCATCTGAGATGAATACACATTTCTCAGATGAAGAAATACTAATGGCAAATAAATATACAAAAAAATGTGCAACATCACTAGTCATTCGAGAGATGCAAATTAAAACAACACTGAGATACCATCTCACCCCAGAAAGAATGGCTACTATAAAGAAATCAACTAATAACAAATGCTGGAGGGGCTGTGGGGAAAAAGGAACCCTTCTCCACTGTTGGTGGGAGTGTCGACTGGTACAGCCACTGTGGAAGTCAGTGTGGAGATTCCTCAAAAAGCTAGGGTTGGAGGTCCCATTTGACCCAGCTATTCCCCTTCTGGGCATCTTCCCAGAAGAATTAAAAACATCATACCACAGCGATATATGTGCACCCATGTTTATAGCAGCACAATTTGTAATAGCCAGATCTTGGAAACAACCCAAATGCCCATCAACTGAGGAATGGATAAGAAAGATGTGGTATTTTTATACAATGGAGTACTATTCAGCCATTAAGAAGGATAAACTGGAGACTTTTATAGGTAAATGGATGCAACTCGAGAAAATACTCATAAGTGAAATAAACCAGAAGCACATGTGTAAGCATCGTATTGTCTCTCTAGTATGAGAAACTGAAAGAGTATATAAGATCCAAAATGTACAATAGACATGGTGAATCAAAAAGAAACTGGTCAAAAGGAAAGAGAGACTGGAATAAGGAAAAGAAAGAAGGGAAAGGGAAAAAAAATTGTATATATATATATAAGATGGTTAAGATAGATACACTACGATTTTTACTTAGTTCATTGAAGAGTAAGGTTTGTGCCAATAATGTTTGGATAATTAAATGCTAATGTCTGGTGTCCTGAATAACTAACTTAAAGATAGTAATACGCAATGTATTAACCATTCTTACCCTCCTATTATGTTGTTTTGAAAATTTGTTCTTCTTTTGATTTGTTTTGTTTTTTCTTCTCTTTAAAATAAAAAAAAAAAAAAAAAAAAAAAAAAAAAAAAAATAAAAAAAAAAAAAAAAAAAAAAAAAAAAAAAAATATGCTGATGGAAAGCTTGCACTTAAATCCTCTATACACATTTTTTGGTAAAGGTTACCCCAGTATAGCCGTGAAAGACACTAAACTATTCTTCATTTCACATATACAGACGTCTCACACCTAGAACCCACATGAAAGGAGAAAAGAAAGAATAAACGAGAATAAAAACACAGACGTGCAGAGAGTCCTCCCGGTCCTGTTTACACCGCAATGGGAATGAGCAGCGTGTCTTCCGAGGTGCTCAGGACAAGCTACTCGCGGCCGAGCTCCGGGCCTGGGCGGCTCAGTCCGGAAGGCTGGAGGCGAGCTCTTCCCCTGCGAGGTTTTTCTCTCGCCGGCCAGGGAGTGAAGGCCTGGGGTCCGGAGGGGCCGTGGCGCCTGCTCCTCTTTCCTCTGCGTGCGGCTCTGCTGGCTGCAGGAGGCTCCTGCCCTGGCTGGCTGAGGCTTTTTGCCTCTTATCAGATCCTTTCAATGGGGCGTGGGGGCAGCGTGATCAAACGCACTGTCCTGACCGCTGCCCCTCCGCTCTGTGATAGCCCCGCAGCGGCTCACGCTTGCTGTTCCCACCACGCCCTGGGTGAGGGCACCCTGCAGCCTCCTCTGGCCACACCGCTCCTCTCCATTTCTCTCCCTGCACTGAACTCTGTCCTACCTCACAGAGTGCCCGGCTCACAAGTTCAGAGGGACCCAGGGCCCGCGGATTTCAGTCGCTTTTGGTGGGGGTCACAAGGGTTTTGGCACCAAGCTCTGCAGGTCTGAAGGAAAGGCTCCTGGTTCCCTCCTCCACTGAGAAGGGAATTAAGACAGGTAGGCCTGGGTGCTGGTTACGAGGCTGGTGCCCACTGCAGGACCTAGCCACACTGCCGTGCTTGGCTTCTTCTCTGGGGATTTGGACTCCGTGCACCAGACCTGGGGTGTAAGCAGTGCCAGGGACAAGGGGCCCCTGTGCTTCCCTTTCTAAACACTCCTGGTACTGGAGCTCCCCTGGTGA
This sequence comes from Erethizon dorsatum, assembly GCA_028451465.1. Taxonomy (NCBI): domain Eukaryota; kingdom Metazoa; phylum Chordata; class Mammalia; order Rodentia; family Erethizontidae; genus Erethizon; species Erethizon dorsatum. The sequence continues at coordinate 55,393,321 of CM051830.1, read as the reverse complement.
GCGTCCCTCCAGGTCGCCTTCCTGCCCCTCCCTGTTCGTGGGTCCTTGTGTCCCCTGCCGCACATCTGAGCGTCCCGGCTCCACTCCTTCTAGTCAGCCCTGACATAAACCCTCTCCAAGACTGCTGATTGGTTCTTTCGCAAAATCTTTGCTGAATTTCTCATTCATATTCTGCATTGTCTTCCTAATTTCATTTAACCATGTACCTGTATTCTCTCATACCTCACTAAGCTCTCAAAAAATCCTTTTGAATTATCTTTTTTTATTTTAAAGAGAAAAAAATAGAACAAAATTTCAAAACAACATGATAGGAGGGTAACAATGGTTAATACATCACATATTGTTATCTTTAAATTAGTTACTCAGGGTGCAAGATATCAACATTCAATTGTCCAAGCAATATTAGCACAAACCCTTCTTTTCAATGAACTAAGTGAAATCAGTAGTGTATCTATCTTAACTATCTTGTGTATATATATATGTAATTTTTCCTTTTGAATTATTTATCCAACATTTCATCCACTTCAATATTTTTAGTGTTGTTACCAGAGAGGTATGAACTTTAGGGGCTGTCATATGACCTTGCTTTTTCATATTTCTTGTGTCTTTATGTGGAGGTCTGCACATCTGGTACTCTTATGGGATTATCTTCTTAGTAAGTGACTTTCTCCTGAATATGTGTCTTGGGTATTGATTTGTTATGCAATGCTGTTTGCTTCCAGCCAGGTACCATTGTACAATTTCCCTGTAGCATCTTTGGCTGTGATTAATGAGTTCGAGCACAGTGGGGTAAGAGGTTAGGGAAACTCTAGCAGCTCAGAAGGGAGTGGTAGAGGCAACAGAGGGTGTGGGGTGCATCCTGTATGGTTATTTCTACCACAGGTGTGCTGGCCCCGTCAGTGCCATGGGTTTCCTTAAGCACCATTGATTTGGGTTGGTTGCTCTGGTATTGGCTGCTCGAGTAACAGTAAGCAGCCTGAAGCAGTTGTCCCCTGATTCATCTCTGATGCAGGCCCGGTGGTCCACAGGGAGAGGTGGGTGTAGGAGTCATGGCACCCCTGTGGCATGCACACCCACTGTCGTCAGTAGCGTGTTGCCACATAAGATGGCACGGATGACCAATGCGGAGACCCTGTATGAGCGTGGTGGTTCCTCTCTGCGGGCAGGCCTGCTTAGAAGCGCGACTCAGAACCCTGCTAGCTATGCACGCTGTGGACAGGCAGTGCTAGGGAGCTTTCCCTCCCGTCCTCTCAACCGCAGTGCCTTCCAGGATTGGAGTGGGAGCGGGTCACAACTGGAGCAGGGCGAAATTCCTCCTGGCTGTGGTGCTCGCAGGACAGAGCGAGAGGGACGGGCATGCAGCACCAGGAAAAGTTTCTCTCCTTAGGCTGTGTACACACAGAGTAGGGAGATGGCCAGGACAGTTTCTCCCCATTTCCTTCATTTGTAGGCCCCACCAGAGAGTGGATGGCAGGGGTTTTAGCTAGAGCCAAGTAAAAATTCCTCACTGCAGAGGTGTCCACAAGAGCAAGGCAGAGTGGAACGTGGCCCTCGCTGGGCAAACTTTCTCTTCAGACTTTCTTGAGCTATGTCACTTTGGGGAAAGGTGACAGCCAGGGTTGTGGTGGCATTGCTTGAGACTGCCCAGCACACCTCCGTGGGTGTGAGTGTGATCGTTCACTGGTGGTGTCAACTTAAGTAAGAGACGCCTGTACCCTCACACGTGAACAACCATGCCGCCTTGAGCTGTGTGGCTTGGTGGGTCACAGGTGTGTGACACCAGGAGTAAGGGTGTGTGGTACTGGACTGGCCCACTGATTGTTAGAAAGAAACAAGATAGAACGCGAGCCCACAAAACTGTGAAATGCGGAACTTCTAATAAGAAATGCGAATTGCAGTGATCCCTTCGCACTGTATAAATTATTCATATCTGATAATATACTCAAAATCATGGTTGAGGAAACAGATATGCAATACAATGAGGCTTTAGTGCAAAAAGAAGAAAACATTGAGAATGTTAGGAATCTGTTACAATTAGCAGGTGAAAATTTTATAGGTATATTATTAATTATGTGAATATTACTATTACCAGCTACTAGGCTGCATTGTTCTGAAAATAATACGTGTCCCAGTGGATGTATAAAGAATGTCATGCAGCATGGTCATTTTTCGGTATTTTTAACATTAATAGTTAATGTTATTTCTCTGATAATACCATATACAGAACTGAGGATACCTTGAATAAATTTAGAAAAATCATGGAAGAAATTATTAGTATATTCAAGAATGCATTGAAACCTGGAAAAAATGTAGTGATAGATGAAAGTATGATTTCATGGTGAGGACATCTGCTATTTCACTAATACATCAAAGGAAAATGGCACAAAAACAGGATAAAATTATATAAATTATGTTTGCCTAATGGTTACACCTATGATTTACATGTCTGTGCTGGAAAAAGAGCAAACCCTTTGATGCATGGACATTCTTATGATGTTTTGAAATTAATGAATGGCATATTATTTGAACACTCTACATTATATGCTGATAGTTATTGAGTATACCCCAGTACAAGAACTTTCACAAAAATAAACATATATGTGCTGCACAATACAGCAAAATTGAAAATTTTTAACAGTACAAGAAAGACAAAGCAAAAACAGGCAAAATCATAAACTTCAAAAATCATTCTAGTATAAAATTCATTAAATGGACTGATAAAAGAACCATTTATATGTTAACAACTTGTAAAAGTCATACATGTACGTCGATCAGAGGAAAACTTGGAAGCATAAAATCTGATCTTGTCTTTGATTTACAGTAATGCAAAGATCTAGTTGATCTAGTAGACCAGATGTCTTCATATCCTTAAAATAGTATATAACATTGTAATACAGCTAATTTGGGGTACAGCATTTGTAAATGCATATTATATAGACCAACAATGGGGTACACATAAAATTACCACGTTAGAACTTAGAGACCCTAGAATTAGAATTTATAGAATCTAGAATTAGAAGAAATGCCATAGGTGAAAATTACTAAAAAAAAAATCCACCTTCTAGAAGCTTCTTTAGGATCAGCAAGAAACACATGCAAGAGAACGTTATCAAAAATTATCAGAAAAAATGACTGCTGCTGTGCCCACAAAAAAAGTAAAATGCATTATGATGTTTTGCGCACTGTGCACCAATCAGCCACTTTCATGTATAAAATGTTTTAAAGAAATTCACAAATATAAATTTCTTTTAATTTGATGAAATAAATTTGTTGATTAAAGTAGTAATTTTAATTGGTACAAATAATATTAATTTTTATTTGGGTAGCAATTATTCAGATTCAAGCAACTAACTAGATTCAGTCCATTTATTGACTTTCTATTAATCGTATTAGTAAAAAGCCTGACAGAAGTGATTAAATCAGTTTGTATCAACAGGTTCAAGTTTCACTATGGGACAGTCATGCATGTACCACCAATGGTCCAAGCCAGCAAGAAGGGATTAAACATGTTTCATTTGTTTCATGAAAAAATTCTCCTCACATGTGACAGAAAATAGCCAACAGTTTTCAACAAGATTGCTTTGGATTGTGAGATAAACCCATTTCTGAGATTTTCTCTTCCTCTACCTCTTCAAGATCTTTCCCTTTTCCAGAATTTCCCTACTTACTCTTCATTGATGGAAAGAACTCCTGCCCCTTTGTGTTTTCCTAACTGATAACCTTGCCCTAACTTGTGCCCACAAATTACTGTTCTCTCTCAAGTCAAAAGTTATAGCAAGATGCTGTTCTCAGCTACTAGTCCTATTCCCAGGATAAAGTAGGCTTCCTGTCAGTGTAACATTGCTACACTGCAATGGCCTTCCTCCTAACCCCAGTGCCTGGCTCTTCTGCTATCCTAGGACCACCTATTCCTGACCATCCTGAAGCAACTTACTTCACAAAGTAAGATGCAGTGTCCCATGCCCAAGCCTCTCATTTACTTTATCCCTAAGTGCCTTGGGGATTTTAGTCCCTGAGTACATGTGTTAAAGGTGCTTATGGAAATGCAAGACTTCATTGTATGTTCTTCAAGAGACAATATGGGTTTCTGCGAAAGACTCAGCAGGGTTGCCTGGACATTTCAGAACCAATATTTTTGTGCAAGATGCTTACTTGGGAAACCCTTAGGACAATGTCATGTTGTTCCTTTCGAGTTGCTGTTTCTCCCTGGGTCCTCTTCTCTCCACCTCTCACCCGCTGGGGCCATGTTCCATGCAGTGGTATGAGCCCTGTCACTAACTCATGCCTTTTATTATCATCATCATCACTGCTTCTGCCTCATGCATTGCCAGAATTGAGTTTGGGAGTATCTTATGTCTCGGTCAATCCTTTACCACTCATCCTCCTAGGCTTTTGAGAAGAAAAAAGGACAAAATATGTGTTTATCAAGAATGGTCTGGTGGTCTTCGGGATGGACTGGGCTCAAGGTGGCCAGCCAACAAGATCTGCAGTGAGTTAGGCATCAATGGGGGTAGAAAGGGCAAAGCATAAACATGAAAGGCATTTTAAAAGAAAAATATAAAATGATCATGATGTAAAGTAAATGAGGTGAAAGATATGTCAGTTATTTCTCCAAGTAAATAAAAAACAAAATGGAAAGAGTATTGAATAGAATAATTCCATAAAATTGAGAACATATTCACTATGAAAAGGATAGTCAGTGGCCAAAAAAAAAAAAAAAATCCCCAAAACTTAAGATATATTGAAGTAAAATTCAGCACTCCACATATGAACAAATGGCACCCTTCTCACTGAAAACTGATTGATGGCCCAATCCAGCTGGAAAATATGAAGAAAAAAGGCAGGATTGAATCAGCTAGAGCAGATGGCATAGTCACACGGAGCAAAACCTATGAGATATGATCAAAAGAATTGGTTTCTATATCACAATCAACATGACCCATTTTTTAACCTCAGCCAAGTCATTTAATCTTCCTGAGTTTCAGTTTTCCCTTCTCTGTATGGTGAGGTTAGCAGTACTGAGTTGTAATTTGGGGGCAGTGACTCTGGAGGCCTTGAGAGAAAAACTAAAGGATACTGACTGTAGTCTACAATAGGAAAGAAACAACAGATTTCTGAAAAGAAATCCCACCAAATCCCTTAATAAGTTAAGGTCCTGTCCTCCAAAGTGGACAAAATAAGAGACCGTCCTGCTGGAAAGTGCAGCTGACCCACACCAATCCTGCCTCTTGTCATGTGGGGCCAGGGTAGAGGAGGGTTTAGCAAGACGTTGTTTGCACACGACGAGCCAGGTGGAGGGCTCGTGCTGCCCTTTCCATGCTGGGTATCCATTTCCATTTCTAATCTCAGAGTCAGAATTCAATTACATTAAGAGAATCTTCTGTTTTCCTTACAGTTCTGCCCCCTCCCACCAAATCGTTGCTACCTTGAGGAAATCAGTCAATTGAATGTTACAAAACGGTGGTGCGGGTATCACACAAATCAGATGACAGAGCCCTTTTCCCTGCCTCCCAGGAGCTCACACTCTAACAAAGGCGATGTGTGCCATGCTGAGGCAGAGCAAGAAAGAACACAGCGGTGCTTTTAATAGAATATTCGAGCAGGTAAGAAAATGTGGCCGACAGTTGAAGTACAAACTGGCACCGTGGTCTGTGCCTAGCACGCACCTCAAAACATTTATTTTTGTCACCCTGTGTTCCTCTGAGCTTCACCTACCCATCATGCCTCCTAATTTACTATCAGTGGTGCTAAAGAGACGATGATTTGCATAGCACACATTGAGAAGTGTTTTCAAACAGACCGAATAAACCTCCTTCCCAGGGTCATTAATTATATTACACTATAGTATGTGAAACTAAAAACAATGATTACGTGTTATTCGTGTTCATGTACTGTATCCCCTCTACCACAATATTCCTTAAACAGAAATTGGTGAAAACAAAAATTGGTGAAGAAACTACTGTAACAGAAAATCCCCCCCAGCCAGTATATTTCAGTTTCTTAGTTGCCCAGGTAACAGTTCCTGTTGCAGTTCCAGTTGCTTCTGTCTCCCGGAAACAGCCGGTCGCTGTAATGCATAGCTGGTCACTGTGATGCATATTGTAAGAACCAATCAAAGACAGCCAAGCACTTTACCTCTCTACTTCCCCTTGGCAATCCCATAAAAACCTCCCTCCCTGGGCCATCACGGCCTGATATTTTGGGAATGATCCCGATCAGTGCCTGTCGGTGTAAAATAAACCTGCCTCCAAATCCTGGGTGTCGTTTCAGTGTTTCTGTTTGCCGTTGCATGACAAGGAGATTAATCGTGTTTTCTTTAGGTTTGATTGTAATTTTATAAATGTAGTTGCTTAAATTGAGAATGCTAAGTTGGCTTACTCATGCCATCTGGCAAAAAGTTGAGCAGCACTTCAGGAAGAAAAGAGGCACTGATGGGGTGAGGGTGACCGGATTGGAGATTGTTACCAGGTGGTAAAGTGAGTGACATTTTCACCGAAAATAAAATATCTCGGCCCTCCTACTACAGCCTAAGTACAAACAGAGCATGTTAAGTGAACCACTTAATGGAATCACAAATATTAAATAGAAACCTATTTAAAATGTTTTGATGCCATGTCCATGTCTTCAAATTCTTTACAGGTATGAGTGAATTTTTTAATTGGAAGAATACAAAAGTAAATATTTCTTAACTCTCTGGAGAAACAAGGGCATTATTTTAGAACTAATGGAAGCAGTCATAAAATACGTGGCTACATTGAAGCCAACCAACAAAATCAGCAAACCTGAAATAAAAAAGGAAACACAAAATTAGGAAAATTATTTGCAGAACACATTTACAAACACAAATGAGTACTATCTACATTAATGAGTCTTAACCTTCATTTTTTTTGAGCTCCTTCATAAGTGTTGGTTGAAAGTTGTGGCCTTTCGACTGGAGAAGAAAAAAGCAAATATGCTTACATTTTTTTTTTTTGTGGGTACTGGGGGTCAACCTCAGGACCTCGTGTGCCAGCAGGCGCCCGTGCCACTGAGCAATATCATCGGCCCTTTTTTCATATGTGGGTACCGGGGGTCGAGCTCAGGACCTCGTGCTTGCCAGGCAGGCGCTTACACCACTGAGCCATCTCACCAGCCCGAAACTTATTTTCTTACATTGCTGATGGCAGTGAATATTAGATAAATCTATAAAGCCATTTAACAGTTTTAAATCTAATAAATCTAAATCCCTTTACTATAATAATTGCTATGGAAATCTATCATAAGACAAAATCATAAGTACAAGAAGAAAGAAATAGACATACACACCAAAAAAGCTTTTATAAACAAAGTTGCTCAGCACAATATTATTTATAATAGTAGTTAAGTGAAAACAATTTAAATTTTCACATAGAAAACATTCTGACAAATTTTATAACATTTACTTAAAGAAACATTTCAATAAAAATGATATGTTAAATAATGATACATGAAAATAATTATGATGGTAAACTGGAAAACAAAAATATAAACATTAATATACAAAATTATTTTTAAAACTATGTAACAAAAATCTATACATAGATAATTCCTAGAAAATAGTCCTCTTCAAGTGGTGGGAATATATTTGATTTTTTTTCTCTTCCTACTATAGTTTACATTTTCTAAACTTACTGTATAATTTTGCTGTGGAACTTCATGCAGGAAATTTACTCAGAGTCATATTATCCTAGTGTCCTGAAGAAACTGAGATGAATTTTTCTCATTAATTCTCCCAGTCCTCTTACAAGCTTTATGAAAAGCAGCAATTAACTGGTTGAAAATCTTCAGTGAGAGATCTTAGCCTACAGGAAAGAGCAATTTGTCACTAGATTGCTCTAATTGTCAGAGAGCTGATACCCTTTCTCAGACTTCTTTTGCCTCTAAAGTGACAAAGATAAAGTCGATTTCATGTAACTTCAAAACATTTATGGCACTATTTTGTCAGTTTTAAGATTCTCCAGGCATAGTAGCCCAGTTCAACTCTACTTGGACAGATATATTGTAATTCTAATCATGCTCAGTGGGATATTTTTGAGAGGCCAATAATCTTTTGAAACACTGGAATTCAAAGCACTGTATAATCCAGGTGTGCTCTGATCAGTACTCTAACATTCTGTGATCTCAGTGAATAGGCCGGTCGTTACAGCAGATCCATTCTTGATATCCGAGTCTGGATTTGGAAGCCACGAAGCATGGTGGAAGTGGGGCTTCGGACTCATTAGAGAACAAATGTGGAAGTCAAGTCAAGAAAACAAAGCAGGTTCTACCTCTCTTTGTGACACTGTCCTTGATTTTCTTAACTAGAATAAATTCAAAAGGCACAGTCTGTGAATTATTTCTTCATATCTTGTCCCCTAAAAATTAGATAGGCATTCCTTCTTTAGCTCCCTCCATTTCGCTGATTAAGAGCAAGGTTATATAATTAAAGACAGTGAGTGTAGCTTTCATTACCAACATTTTATTGCCCTTTTCAAAATGGAGAGAACCCTACCTGTATTCTTAAAAATGCACCTCAGTTCCATTGAATATTAATATAACCGAAAGCTTAAGAAGCATGATATGTGGTGCATAATGAAAATACCATTTTCTATTTATTTTCCTCTCCCGTACTGTACTCAGTGAGGAACTCCGCCCTGCCACAGAATGGAAACTTAGCGGCTCTGTGGCTTTTCCACTGTTAGATACTAGCCCTAGAGTCAGTTAATAATGAAAATCATTGTCCAAATCAGAAATCCAAAGTGCCAAATCAAAACCATACTGCACTTACTAATCTTCATTGAAAACTAAGGCTCCTTCCTCAGATAAAGCTGATAGATATCAGCCTCGTGCTGTAAAGAAGAGAACAGGAGTATCTCCTTCCTCCCTTCCTTTGGTCTCCTTTTCCTCTGTGCATCCTGCTCACCCACAGGCTACCCACGAAACACTTCCCGACCAAGTATTTAAATACAAGATGACCAAAAATTGCATATTTTTTCATCAATTTTTATAATATAACAGGAAATATAAAAGTGACAATTTTATCAAATTTATTCAATACACGAATCGAGTGGTTGAAATGACACCAGCCCAAGTGACATTCGGGATAGTGAGTACGTAAGCAAACACGCTGCCCGAGTGAAGCTCGGGGCAAACTGTTCAGTGGTTAAAGGATGGGGAGGAGATATAAAAACATGGCACAAATGACTTGCACTCGCACACACGGGCTATGTTGAAATGTGGCTCTTTCTTTTCTGCACATTTCCATCCACCCTCTTTTCAGGCGTCCTGTAACAGCAATACCGTCTTCAGCTGGCCCCTGCCTCAGTCTCCGCTCTCTGGTGTTTTCATCCTCTGCAGACACCAAATTTCGCCTTTGTGGCCTTCTTGTCATTCCAGGTGGGAATTACAACATGGAAGCCAGTGCTTTCTCCTACAATGTCTATATTTGACATAAAGTGAACGTGCCCATAACCTTTGGCCCACCAAACAAAGAGTGTATAGTTTTTTTTTTTAATATAGAACTTAGTTTGCCTTGATTTTGCTGAGAATTCCAAAAGTTGCAAAACAGGTTTTGAACATTTTCTAGGTTTCATTTTGTTTTGTAAAGTAAGTACTTTGATCTGGCATAACCTTTTAGTACACAGATTCAATAGTATTTTGGTGCCCTGGTAGCAATTACAAGATTTGTTTCTCATATTTTAGGTTTTTTGCTTTGTTTTGTTTTTTTGGTGAGTGTGTGTGTGTGTGTGTGTGTGTGTTAAGGAATAACGTACTTAAAAATGTATTACCGCTATGTGTATAACTCAGTGTAGATGTTATTTCCACATACGCTCAGGTGAACACCATGTAGATCATGGTACTACATATTTCTGTCACCAGGCTGGGTCTGTGAGGCCCCCAAGGCTGCATAAAGAACCTATCCCACCCTTTCTGTAGAGTAAGTTTCCAGATTTGCTGACTCCTGTCACAGAAAAAGAATTTGCAGGATACATCAGCAAGAGACATGAAAAGAATTTATTAGAGATTTTTAGGATGCAATGAAGACTGGAGTGTGGGTGGTCAGAGAAAGTGAGACCCATCGTGAGCTGGAATTGGGTACATTGAAGGGGGTCTTCAAGACGGGCGGTATTAGGATGTGTATCTTCAGCGTCTACAGGTTACAATAAAACCATCCACAAATGTCTGAAGCTGAGGTCTGCTGCCCACCAATTTTGCTGCTTCCTTTGGATGGAGAAACACAATTTACAGGTGCAAAGGACAGGTTAAGAGCCCTGATTTACAGGCTTATTGTAATAGGACCTTTGGGAACTTTTTTGAGTGAGTTTTCTGGAAGGGATAAAGAGTTGAATAGCTTCTGCGTCTTGAAGCTGAAGTTTCTCTTTTAAGTACAATCCTAAAATCTCCTATGTTGATAACAGCACAAGTTCTGCCTTGTGCTGCAGTTAGAACATCTAGGGCCATTTGGTTTTGTAGAATAGCTTTTTTCATCATTTCTACTGCTGAATTTAGTAGTGAAATACTCTTGCAGGGTGATTTAGAGGTTTTGTGAATAGTAAGTGACTCCGTGTTCCCCATTACATTTTCAAGTCCTATCTGGAGAATAAAGATAGTGGCTATCTGATCATATCAGTGAAAACCTCACCTGGCCCATCAACGCCACAAGCCTGGGAAGTTAGCTGATTGATCTACGGTTTTTACCCAGTGCCTTGGACCCAATATTTTCCCATCCACTCCAGAGGCAACCAAGGCCGTAGGTTTGTACAGAGCCAGGAGGCACCGCTTGGGGCTGGCCAACTTAGTCCAGCTTTGCTCTCCAGCCAGTAGCAAATGAGTCAGTGTCTCTCAACACACTAGTGTGACCACAGCCCTGGGTAGGAATCCATCCCATATTTTGGGTGGCACTGCTCTATTTATCGTAAGTATAGTTTTTCGTGTTCCCAACAAAGGGGTGTTGGTTGGCTGAATTACTCTATGTCAGCCAAATATACTCATCCCAGGTCTCAAAATATGAACTGGTGGTTATCGTTCATCATAGGAGTTTTAGGAGTCTGGGGTCGATCAGGATCTGTATATTTTCAATCTGAACATTAATTGTGGCTAGAGAAAAATTCTTCTCCTGACTCTTGATGAAGAGTCTTATTAATTGGCCACTGAGAGACATTAGACCTGATAGTAAGCTTTAAAAGTGTCACTCCACTTTTTGGCTGTTCTATAACATTTTGAAGCTTTATCCAGTCATCTCCCTGTAGAAGAGATACCCACCATGGTAGCCCAGATGCACTAGAAGTGGACAATTTTCTGCAGACCCAGCATACATCTTGGTTAATATTTTTGGTTGGGTGACTCAGTGATCTCAGAAGCTACCTCATGTCCTGGGTCCTCGTTGACCTTGGAGGGCCAGGGTCAAAATATTGCCTCTGCTCTTAGCGTGGTTGCCCTTTTTAGCTTTGGTTTCCCAGCCTTAGTTGTTGAACACTATTTGAACACTTAGTTGGTCAGTTACACCAGTACCGAAGTGGGAGCTGTAGGTTTAACTATCATAATCTTATCTGGATATTGAGCACTTCGATATATAAAGTATGGCTAGAGAGCTGCTATTTCTTTTATCTATCATGATTGTCTTAGAAATGAAATTTCTGCAGCATGTTAACAGATAACAGCTATCAAGTTTTAGGAGGAAACTTTAAAATCAAGAGCAAACATATCTTAGTTTAAATGTTATAATGACATCATTATCTATAAAATATTTTTAAATTTCCATTTTAGTATATAACTTTTTAATTGGTTACCTTTATTGAATGATAAAATATCAAATGGCATAAAGAAACTTTCACCTAAATTTGTTACCTTTTTTTAAAAAAACAAAGTGCTTTTTTAAGTAGAATGTACTTATTCATGGATGAACCTGATGGTTTGTTAATGTCCAGTCTTTAACCATTATAATGACATCACCTGAACTGTATAATGCTTAGGCACATCTAACTATCATAACACAGTTGTGTAACAATCACATAAACTGAAACCTTCAGAAGTCCATCATCATGAACAACTTTAGTGTGGAGGTCATAAGTACGATAGGATGTCTTTCTCAAATTCTGCACCTTAGAAGGCCTGTACACTTAGGAAAACACTAATGTACTCAATATATGTACCACAAGGTTAGCAATAATTACCATCACAGCTATATAGAAATCTTTAGCTATATATTTATTTAGTTTTTACCCTTAATTCAAAATTTAAGTTTCTTAAAACAGGTTTACGTGATGTAACTGTACTGACAGGGATATAGGACATCTTTAGAGCTCTTACAAGTTTAGAAAACAGTGTCACTGGCCACAGATAGACTCATTATCTAATACATAAGTGTATCTCATTTATACAATAACAAAATGTTTGTTTAATCAAACAACAGATGGAGGTCAAGTTTTTAAATGGCAGGACCAAGTTTATAAAAATGCCAAAAATCTTGATCATTTTATGTCTAAGGTCTACATATAATGTATATTGTATGAAAAGCACTTATTAGTTACTTTGTGTGGGTCAAACTTAACTTTAAAGTTTATTTTTACAGCATATTTTGTCTTCAGATGAATATACATATCTGGTCTCAGATATCTAGATAGGGTGTGTTATAAACTAAAATAATGCTAGCTTATTTAACCAATCGTAACTTGACTAATGAAAACATTTACAAATCAACATTTATATAATCTTTAACTTTTAAAACTCAGTTTTTCAAGTCTCCAAAAGCTAACAATAGAAAACACAAGAAATCATCTTAATAAAATATAAAGCTTTTGTTTTTAATTAGCTTAACCAAGACCATTTTAATATCTTAAGAAAACTTTATTACTTTAGACATAGAAAGTTTAACCTTTTAATTATAGCATATATATTTATATATATATAATTTTTAATAACATTTATGGGGGGGCTCAATAAGACTGGGGAAAAACTGCAAAAACTACCCATCAGTAGGGACACTGAAGCGAATTGGTTCACAAACCACCTTTTCAGCCACACAGGGAAGTTTTGTCCAGTAATTCCTCAGGCCCACACTTAGGGCAACATTTTTAAAAAAATGTTATTTTAATATTAGAAATTTAATTCTTAGTCAATTCAAGAAAGCAATCTTAAACCTATATATATGTGTGTATATATATATATGTGTAAATAATTTATGAAAACACATTTAATAAACAAAATATATTATCTTTTGTAAGCCTTAAGAAGCCAAGAATACTTGAATTTACATTTAGCAACTGATGACTTAGACGTTGTTATGAACATTTATCAAGATTCATCTTAGCGATATTTACTTATTTACTCATTTTAACCATTATTTTAGATGACTTGTGAGAATCAAAGCATGCACACTTAACATTTTTAAGCTATATATTTTTATTTATTTTTTTTTTATTTTTTTTTTTACTGTTATTACTATTTGTGTGTGTGTGCGTGTGTGGTGCTAAGGATGAAACCCGCAGCCTTGTGCATGCAAGGCAAGAGCTCTACCACTGAGCCACATCCCCAGCCCTATTTTTATTTTCTTTAAGGAAAAACTCTTAAATTATTATATACACACAACAATGGACATTATATTTATAATTTTTTTTAATTAATAGTACACTGATTGGCTAACAACCCAGATGGAAACATGTCACCAACTTTAAAGACATCTTTATTCTTATCTTAAACTCACTGTTAAGCCATGTGAACAAAAGTATTTGGGCTATAACATGAGCGTCCATTTATCTATAAGCCAATTGAAGTAGAACTTTTAGAGTATAATATTTACCAAAACACATATTAAAATAAATCACATATAACCTTTATGTTATTTTAAGGCTTTTATTTGCAAATCCCCTGTAAGCCTCAAGCCTATTTGCTCTCATCTTGTAATATTTTCAGTTTGGTTATCCCCAAAAGCCTGTACAATTGATTTTTTTATTCAGAAAGTCCTAACAGAGGCAGGAGTCTAGAAGAGAAGAAAAAGAAATTGTTGAGCTAAAAAAAATTTTTTTTAAAAGAAGGACCTGCAGGCTACTTTAAACAATGATTAAATCATATTAATAGGCAGACAGACAACATACATAACACGTAAAGCAACTATTTTAAAGTACACTTTTAGGTGTATTGGCTGTGTTGAATTATAATAATCTTTTTCATAGGTTTATAACTATAAAGAGACTAATCAGTTAGAATTTTTTAGGGATTATCAATTAGCTCTCCTTATCTAAGTCATAGCAGCATTTTCTTTAATACTTTAAGCTACTCGGAGTACTTTTTTGTTCATTAACGTTATGGACTTAAAACCACTAAGAGTCAGAAGAGGGAAAGAGAAAAGAGCTTTGAGGCCTTACCTTTTTACTCTCTAATTTTAAATATCTTTGGAGAAAAATCAACTTTTAAAATCTTTTATCTTAAATTGGTCCCAAGGGTGTAAAATATAATCTGAAGCTAAAGTTTTGGGACCACTGAGTCATCCAAAATCACATGGGATCCACTGTCTGCCGTTAGACTCTCTCTTGTGCACTTCTGGAGATAGAGAAAGAAAACAAAAGGGAAGAAGACAAGATCCTTCCCCACTCCATCAGGGCTTGAGGGCTGCAGCAGCGCTGGGCCTCAGGGGCAACCCACAGGAGGCCGAGTCACGCTGTGCCTGCAGCCCGCCCCCTTCGATTTAGACAGGGACTGTGGAGCGGGGCAGCTCTGCTGTTTTTCTGTCACTGACTGGTGCAAGCGTCCGTGCTAGAAAGCAGGTAAGGCAGTTGTACACAAGGAACTCACAGGTTTGAGAAGTCCGGAGACTCCACCTGACAACTCCAGAACAAATGTCAAGGAAAGCGGGCACGCGCGTCCCCACCCCGCGCGAGTCTCCTCCACTCTCCAGGGCAGGCTCTGTCTGATAACCAGTGCCAGAAAAAAGTGAAAGGATTGAGATGGGGAGAGAAGAAAGAAACAACGAAAAGCCTTTTGTCTCAGCCTGCCAGAGGCAAGGTCGCCGCCATCTCCATCCTCTTTTAGGTCCCTTTGTGGTCCCAGAGAGGTCACTGCGGATGTCACTGGGCCGGGTGTAGGTTCCCAAGGCTGAGATAGAGAACCGAGCCCACCCTTTCCGTGGAGTAAGTTTACAGGTTCGCTGACCTAACCTGCAGGACCCGTCAGTAAGGGAGACGTGAGAAGCGTTGACTAGAGACGATTAGGGTGCGCCCAGGAGAGGAGTGTGGGTGCTCAGAGAGATGAGACAGGCCACGAGCCAGAGCCGGGTACACTGAAGGGGTCTTCAAGACGGGCGGTCTGGGATGTGCGTCCCCACGCTCTGCAGGTTGCCCTGCAAGCCGTCCACAAAGGTCTGACGCTGAGGTCTGCTGCCCACCAGTGCTGCTGCTTCCTTCAGATGGAGAAGCTCAGTTTACAGATGCGAAGGACTGGTTAAGAGCCCTGATTTACAGGCTGATTGTAAAAGGACATTTAGGAATATTTTTGGAGTGAGTTTTCTAGAAGGGAAAAGGGGTTACCTCTGTGTCTTGAAGCTGACAACTTAAAATCTTGATTTTCTTATCTCTTTCTATCTAGCTTCCATTTCTTCCATCCTACCTTATTTTCATCAATTCAAAAAATTTCCTCAAACCTTTTCTGTATCTGTACTACTCCCAACAGTAACTATTGTTCTGCTTTCTATTCCTACAGATTGGTTTTGTCTGTTCTGAATTTTACATAAATGTCAACGTACAAAAACATTCATTTATATAGCTTCCTTGCTCAGCAAAATAGTCCCGGATTTGTTCCTGCTTTTGCAATATCAGAATTTCATTCCTTTTACAGCAGAGTAGTATTTCCGAGTAGGAATATGTCACAACTTGTTTATCCACTGTTTTCACTTTAGCACTTTACCCTTTAAATTGCATGGCTCTTTTGTTGAAAATCAAGTAAACATATATTGTTCATTGAATTAGTTTTCTATTTTATGCTAAAAAAAGTTTGTCTTAGTAACTATAACTTTGTGAAGTTATAGTAAGTCTTAAATCTGTTGGTACGTATTCTCTAATTTTGTTCTTTTTCTTCAATATTACTTTACTTTCTAGGCCCTTTGCATTTCCATATTAATTTAGGAGTCATCTTATTGATTTCATAAGAAAGACTACGGAGTTTTTATGAAAGCATTGAGTACATAAAGCAAAATCGAGTGAATTAATATTTTAATAGTACTGAGTCACCAGTATCTGAATATACCTTTCCATTTGTTTAGGTCTTCTTTACCGTCTCTCAGCAATGTTTTGTAACTCTGTGTTTCCACTTTGCACTTCTAGACCCCTCCCTACCATTTAGCCACCTGTTGTGATTTTATTTTATTTTATTTTATTTTATTTTATTTTATTTATTTTTTCCTTCATGTGGGTACTGGGAACCGAACTCAGGACCTCACATTTGCCAGGCAGGTGTTTATGCCACTGAGCTATCTCACCGGCCACGTGTTGTGATTTTAAAATATGTCCACAAATGCTTTGAGGCCCTCCCTTCCAGAGGTGGAGATTATTTCCTCACTGCCCACGTGTGGGTTGGACACACTGACTTGCTTAGATTGCACAGAACACAGCGGACGTGATGGTGTGTGACTTTTGAAACTATGTAAAAAACACACTGCGGCTTCCCTCCTGGGTCTCTTAGATCACTCCCTCTGGAGAAAGTGCCCTTAGATTTCATGAAGATATCCAAGCAGCCCTATGAAGGGGACACATGGCAAGGAACAAAGCCCTGCTGCCAGGAACTGGCACGAACATGAGGCCTCCAGTGTCGAGCCACATGAGTAAGCCATCCTGGAGGGACAGGGTGTTGCAGCTCCGCTCAAGCTTCAGATGACCTTTAACTCTGGCTTGACCATAACCTCAGGAGAGATCTTGAGCCAGAAACTCCACCAAAGTAAGCCACTCTTCAATTCCTGACCCACAGAAACTGGGAAATACCAGGAGTCTGTTGTTTCAAGCTGGTAACTGTTGGGAGTATTTTGTTATACAGTAAAATAAAATGAATGGGTCATGTATATGTATATATGAAATTGTATGGGAGGGTTGGAAGCTTAAATACTACTAGGGATTAGTTATGTGGCTGGTGGAAATATGAATCATTTAAATATATCTTATATTCTATGTTTCAAATACAAAAGATGGGAAAAATTTAAATGTAACATATAGTCCTAAAAATCCTATTACCATGAATCAATGAAGAGAATTTGTAATAACTATAAACAATAAACTACTCACCAATCTTCATCACTCTATTTCTTTCCATGCTGAGACATTATCATAAGGTCAATTTAGGGAAAGAAAACAAGTAATTGCATGATCTAAATTTCAATGTATTTGGTTAACAACTACAGTTTTCTTAGATATTACCGCAGATGCTATACATGAAGTATGTTTCTTGATCTAAAGAATAAGAACTTTCATTTATCGATACAGTTGTCCTAAAATCCATGGAAGTAGAATAGTCAAGATACAGTACATATAAAAAGCCATCTGATATGTGAAAATGAGAGTGTATGTTAAAATAACATGCAGTCATCTGCTTAGTAGCTTTATAGAACTTAATATATTTTAAGGACATGCACACTTATGTAGTCTAAAATTAATTTTATATATTATTATATACACATAAAAATAAAACTTATTACAAACCTATATACTCTTTTTAGGGGCAGATGGAAGAAAAAAATAATTTAATGACTTAAGTCAAATCACTCTAGATTTAGTGGACTCTTAGAAGATGATCTATAAATAAGATGACTGTATAATTTTGCATCGATACCAGGACGCATTTGAGAGCAAAAGGGAAAGCCATGAGTAATTACACTAAAGCAGCACACATAAAACAGGGCTGTGTTGGTAAAACCAAGATATATTTTCACCTATGGATCTTGAACCATATTTATCCAGAGAGTTAAAAAAAACTTCATTTTTATTACCTATTTTCTTAAAACTCCAAGTGACTCATATCTAAGACTACGTCTACAAATTTGGTGATAATATAGTTCGTGCATTATATTTAGATTTGTCAATTGTAATATACTTTTAATGAGATTCATCTTTTGGGGGCGGTTATGAACAAGACAACTATCATCGAAATTAAGTACAGCCCATCCCTACAAATGAAACTTCTAAGAGCTTTTCAGCATCTTTGAAAGCTAATGTCCTTGCCAGTGAACGTAGCACTGAAAATTGGTGTAGCACTTGAAGAGTATAATTACAGTTGTTAAATGCCATGAAATCTGAGCCAGGGAAGTGAGTAATCTTATGAATGAAGAAGCTGTAAATGTGACAGAATTCAAATGAAAAGTTAGAGAAAAAATAGATGGTACACTAGAAGCAAGGCAAATACAAAGATAGATGCAAGCCACACACACACACACACACACACACACACACACACACACACACACACTGCTCAGCTTCCCATGGGAAGAACTGCTTAAAATGCCACCTGGTTTGGATTAGTACAATTTTACTTTGTTCTGAGACTTTTTTCTAACAAATTTTGAATTATTTTCTGCTACTGATAGTTTTATGTAGTTTAATTCTATTATTAAAAGGTATGGTTCTTTTTTACATTAAGCAATTTGTGATATTGTGAAGGTATTTTTAAATATCGTGGAACTGCCAATTGCGTTGATGTGCCCTTCAGATAAAACGCAGGTTACTGTCAGCTCCCAATTGGCCAGTGAAACTTGGAAAGTTAGATTAAATCTGCAAATATTATCATGGCACAGTAACTCTCCTTTTCAAGAAAGCAACTCCAATCTTCACCAGTGGGGTTTTAATATGGACTAAGATGGTAACTGCAATTAGCAGGTTAGATTATGTACAAGGAACTTATTTCTCTTCTTATGTAAGCCAAAGTCATGCTAAACATGGGGTGTCCAATCAATCTCAGAATCGACTTCAGATTTCCATAGAAAATAAAACTCACTATGAAACGACATTCTAGCCACTAAAGGTGTGCACCAAAGCTGCTAAGAACAGGAAAAGAATTTCTCACCCTTTTCGTTGAATAGGAGAGGAAGCAGAGAGAGCGGACAAGGTTGCGGAACAGCTCTTTCTGAAATTGGTTACTTAAGAGGCTCTGTGCAAACAGATGCGTCTATCTGAGAAACACTGTGCGTCCCAAGCTATTCTGAAACATTGACCTTGCAGGTTTGCATGGTAAGCACATCCTAAATATCAAGGAAACTTGTTTTACTTTGTTTAGTTTTAAGTTTAACAAAATTATTTGATCACTACATACTGATACTAAAAGTAGGTTTTATGGAGTCAGGTACATAACTGTTTGAGAGACTTTTAAATGAACGTGATTGTTAATTTAATTAAAGTTTATTTTTAAATCACCTTAAAAGTTCTTGGAGATTCACATCTCTTTTCTTTGGAGCTCTCTGGGGGTGATAGACCAGAAACGCTTTCATAGAAGTGATTCTCGGGGGTGCCTTTCTTGCTTACCCGAGTAGAGCACTTCACAACTCTCAGCGACGCCCAACATTGTCATTGGTCTGTGCAAGTGAGGGAAAGGCCCTAGAAGTTAAGCTTCGTTACATCATCACACATTCATTGCTAGGCCAAGGTAACCCTTGTAATATGGCTGAAATAACGGCTGGAGGACAGGCTGAAAATCCCATCATACAGAATTTGATCTAGCTCCAAGTCACAAAGCTGAAACCAATCAATATTTACAATATATCACATGGCTCTAAAGCTATGGAGAAAACGAATTTAGAGGAAAGAGGTAAGGAGTGCCAAGAATGAGGAGACAGAGATTTTAAAAGATGGTGGTCAGAGATATCCTCACTGAGAAGTGAACTGGGGAAGAAGGCTAAAGGACATGAGGGATCCTCCGGGCTGATGTATGAGAGAAGAGTGCTCTGCCCTGCTGAGGAGTTTTGCTGTGATTGTGGAACAGAGAAATGGGGCCATAGGTGGAGCAGCACATGGAGAAAAGAAAGCCACTTGTTTAGATGGAGGAAATTGTGTATGTTTGCATGCTGCTGGGATTTTTCTAGTAGAAAAGGGACAATACATGATGCTGACAGAGGAGGAAGTGCTTGGATGGTATTGAAAGAATGGTCCTTGGGAGCAGGAGTAGCTCAGACAGGAAGGCAAAGGTGTGCAAAGAGATACCGTAAGAGTTTATGTTTACAGGCTCACAGAGGAGTCTTCCTCTGATTACTTTTCTTTTCCAGGAGGTGCCCTGCTCTGCAGTCACTCAGCCAGCAAATAGACCATGTCTTTGTGAGAAGGAAAAAGAGCTCCCTCCTCTAGGAATACCAGGGCAGGGGGCTTGCTGAGGACCGTGCGGGCTCCATTCCTAATCCCCAGGCGCTCTGAGCTGGGCTCCCTTGTGCAGTGCACGAGCTGCTCAATCACTGGCCTCGCTCAAACATGCCTTCAGTTCTCAGTTCTGAGACACACTGAGTAGTGCAGAGATAAGCAAGCAAATGGTGCAAGGAAAGTCCTGTATCAATCTGGGGCAAATTTGCAAGCTTAGATAAAATTCCTGTAATAAATAAAAACAACTCCACATAGACTGATATTTAAATTTTAAAAATATTAAAGAAAATAAACAATAACTAAACCAAAAACAACAAAGCACACAAAATAAAAGTGAAGTGTGTGTATTTGAAGATTTCTCTCTACAAATGAAAGAACACTTTAGAAGATTTCTCTCTATAAATGAAAGAACAGGCCGGGGATTATAGCTCAGTGGCACAAGTACCGGCCTGCCAAGCGCAAGGATCTGAGTTCAATTCCTGGTACCAAAAAAAAAAAAAAAAACATAGCCACCATAAATGAAAGAACATTTTAGGTGACAACTCCTTTATATTATCAAGTAAATTAAAAATAAAAGATGTACTGGAAAGACAATACACCAAGCAAAATGACACATGAAATATAATGGAAATAATAACATTAGAAGCAGAGAGTAGTAGAAATCACATGCGCATAATTGAATTAATGAAGAGCAGAATTTCTGAAAATTTCTCAACATAAAAAAGTGATATATCATGGTAAAATTATGGGCTCACCAGTCATTTGCATTAAAGACAACTTGGTAGGGTTTGGGGGCATGGTGGAGTATCCATTAAGTTTAATATTTGTGTATCACAGTACACAAATATTATTTTCTGAAGCATCTTTCGGCTGCAAGGGCTGAGACATGATAACAAAGGCTATGTGGGCTCAACACAGTGCAGATTTTACCAAGTAAGTCCAATGAAAGAGGAGGGATGAAACGTTTTAAGTCAGTCTAAAAGAGTAAATATAATTGTGGGCCACATAATCTAACTGGCATGAAAAGGAAATTAAAAAGCACGGCTCTGAAAAGATGGAGGGAACCACTAGATGGAAGGTGATGATTAGGTCTAAGAGATACAGTAGTGAGGCTACCAGTCAGGCAGTGTTTCAGAAGCAGAGCACCTGGAGGTCCGAGTAGAACATTAGAAATGCAGGCCTGCTTTAGACTTAGAGGTTGTCCAATGCTGGTCCTAAGAAGGATATGACGGGAACTTCCGTCAGAGCATTTCCCCAGTTTCCTAGGGCAGTGGTAATATTAGGATCATTTTGATTTCGATGGTGTTTTCTGAGATGAGGTCTGGGATGGCCTGGAACTTATTTACAATTCTCCTGGCTCAGCCTCCCTAGATGCTGAGAATTCATACATGAACCATTGCACCTGGCTAGCATTTTGATTTTTTAAAAAGCCCAAAATGAGATGCACAGAGTAATAGATCTATGTAGTATAAATAAAAACAAACACATAAATAAACATCAAGGCAAATAAATCTGTCTTAGTCACTTTCCTCATTGCTAGGATACAATATCTGACACCCATAACATAAAGGAGACATTTAGCTTGGCTCACAGTTCAAAAGTTTCAGTCCCTGTTCAGCAGGCTCCAAGGTAGGAGAGGGCATGGTGGGAGAGCCTGCCACAGAGGAAACTGCTCACATCATGGCAGCAGGAAGCAGAGAGAAGCGAGGAGCCTGGACATGAGATGTAAATTTCCAAATCACACCCTTAGTGACCCACCTCTTACAACCAAAACTGACCTCCTAAGAGCCAGTCATATTACACCCATTATTCAATCACATTCCAAAAGCCCCACCTATGAGTGCATGAAGGCTTTGGAAGACATTTGAGATCTAAACCATAATATTCAACCTCTGGTCCCAAAAGAAAGTTAAACACTGCAAACATACAATGGCACAGGGTAACTATTCACATTGCAAAAGGAAGAAATAGGGGGATAGAAAGGAATGGGATCAACACAAGACTGAAACCCACCAGAACAAATGTCAAATCCTGTTGCTCTATGCAAGCACCCTGAGCAAGGATGTGAACTCCTCACGGCTTCTCCACAGGGTGACTTTGCTCATTGTCTGCAGCTTTCCTCAGATACTCCATGTTCCTATTTTCTTCAACTACCTGGGGTGTCTACTGCACTTCCAGCTTCAGTCCCACCACTAACTGCCCTCTCAGGGACACACTGCCTGGCCTCCCATGCCTCCTTCTGAAATCTGAGTGGAAGCCTCCCTGACCCCTCAACTCTTGCATTCTGCACACCTGTAAAACCAGCAACACATGAATGATGCCAAGGTGTGCTGCCAGCTTGAGCAGTAGCTGGGCCACATTAGATCATGACTGTAGAGGCCACTGAGTACATGCATGGCTGAGCTCTGTGAAATACATTCTGGAGAAGCAATTCATGATAAGGGTGCCCTAGGGCTGTCTTTTCATGGCAAATCATTCCCTTTTGGACCTTGAGCCTGTGAAAGATGGAGTCTTGCTGATTCTCATGATGTCCTCAAGGCATCTTTCTTATTGTTCCAATGCAAAATACTTGGCTTCTTTATAATACCAATCTTTCCAGCAATGAAGTTGTCCTGGGCCAAAATTTTACAGGTCCCCAATTTTACCATGCTTCCTTTCTGGTGACACTCAAACTTTCTAAATCACTCAGGTGTGCCATTTGCTCTTGATTCTCAATGTAGAGCTGACTAAAATCCCACAAAAGTACTCATAACAGAGCCTCCATGTTAGGCAGCCTTGATATTCCCAAATTAATTTGTCTGCTATCCTTAGTCTCAGTCTCCCACAAAGTCTCAGGACATGAGAAAAATGAAAACAAATTTTCTGCCAGAGCATAACATACATGATCTTGAGTCCAACTGCCAATGGAGTCCTTGTTTCCAAATGAAACCTCCTGAGCCTGGCCTTTACTGCCTGTGTTTTTGTCAGCATTCTGGTCTTCTGAGCTCTGGCCAGAAGCTCCCATTAAGCTCAGCTTACAGAATTCTATGGCTCCTCCAGCCAGCATTTTCAAATATTCCCAAATTCCTCCATTTCTAAACTCCTCCCAGAAACCACTTCCAAAGGCTTGTGGTGATTTACATGGGTCAGGCAGTCCTAACAATGACCCTACTCTTACTAACAAAATCTGTATGAGTTAGGGTTCACTGGAGGAACAGAATCAATATAAAAATTATGTTCAATTATATAAGCGATTTATTAGGTAGGCTTACAGGATCAGAAGTAGAAGAGTCCCAGTGGCCATCTGTAGAATGACAAGTGGAAGAATCCAGAAAGGTTGTCTGCATGCTGGAGGATCCAGGAACAGTTAAAGGTGGAAGACTTGGAAGCTCTCTGTCGTTACCAATGTGAGTCTGTGTGGAAAGACTGGAGTCTCCCCTGGAGATTAATGCCCAAAGGCATGGCCAAGACCAAAGCTCCTCTGAAAAAAAAATCCTTTCCTTTCCTTTCTCATTCTACCCAGGCTAAAAGCCTATTGGTTGGTACCACTCATATCCAGGTGAATCGTTCCTCCTGTTTGTGGCCTACATGTTAATTATCCACAGACACATCCTGAACTTTACTGATCTTCCAGGCAGTTCAAGTCAAATTGACGTATCACAATTACCAATCACAGCCTACCCCTTGTCAACTTGACAACCGGTGTATCTCCTTAAACCATACCTAATTTCCAAACACAACAGCAAATTCATAATTATGCCTAACATGATACAACTATCCTGCATACAGATAGAAATGCCCTAATTCCTCGCCCAGAAAGGAGGCAGGGTTTTTCTTTTGGTGATACTTACTCTTTTCCTAACATTCCATAACTTAAACACTGTAATATAGATTTAACAATACTTAAGAACTGATATTGTTAATCAACACTATGCTATAAGTAAAGAAAGCAAAGATACCTGCTTAATATACACGTATATATGCACAGACATATTCATAAAATAGGAAAAAATACTCCTGACAATTACAATTCTTGTTTCTGTAACTGGTCATGCAGCTGTAGCTGGCATACAAATATAAATTTAACTGTAAATAATATAGACTCAAAAACTGGAAAATTCTTACAGGACTGATTCACTTATTTGGCAGAATATAATATGACAAGTTTATCAAAAATTTATGGGGAAAATGTGACTTTAATAATTACAACAGTCACTTCAGGTAGTGCTGATTTAATGATGCAGAATGACATATTTCTTAATAATTAGATCAATGGGGCTGGTGAGATGGCTCAGCGGCTTAAGCGCCTGCCCAGCAAGCGCGAGGGCCCGAGTTCGACTCCCGGAACCCACATACGAAAAAGGGGCTGGTGATATCGCTCAGCGGCATGGGCGCCTGCTGGCACACGAGGTCCTGAGGTCGACCCCCGGTACCCACAAAAAAAAAAAAAAAACAATTAGATCAATGGTTACTTAGTCCCATAGTGAATAATATTTACATAATTCTAATGTGAAAAGCTGTTTATTGGTTTTTTTGATTTTTAAATTTAACCCTTAGAAAAATTACAAAGCATAATATAAATATTATCTGTGTCAATATTGATGGCAAAATCTGAGAGATAGAGAAGTCAGAGAAATGAAGCTAGAAAAGGATGTAAGATTTTTCTCTTCTTACCCAGTAAACCAGTAATATCTTACATTGATAAATCAAGAAAAAATATTTTACCTTTCAAGAGCAAAGAGAAGAAAGGAAAAATGTCTGTTATTTGTAAGATATATTATAAAAATGCACAAACCTGGCATTTTTGATAGTCCCCAAAGATAAATTTGAGAAACCAAATCAATTAAAATGATACACACAAAAATCCCAAAACATCTGTCAATAGGATGAAGACTATTTCAAACAATAAATACTATTTCAGTTCATTCTTCAGTCACAGAGGCAGTTTGAGAGGCTAAGAAGCTATGCAGAAAGGTCTTGCAAACTCCAGCAAATATTTTCACATTCTTATAAAATTGAAATATATGAGAATTTAAATCAGGAGTTCAGGGCCATCTAAATAAAAGAGACTCTAGAATGATCTAAACATATTGAAGACATCAAATACAGTCTTTCAAATACTGTGATTATTATGTTGAAGAATTTGAAATATATTCTAAATCAAGAATTTAGATGAGGATTTAGAGACTTTCATCCAATAATTAGAATCTATTTAGAAACATAATCAAAATTATAGAACTGAAATAAATAATAACTTGACTTTAAAGCTCAGTAAGTTGCCTTAATCACACGCTAGACTTAGTAGAAAAGAAAATTTAGTAAACTGAACTTGTCTGTGGACAATTCTAACAAAAACTCTAGCATATGTGTGAATTGGATGCCCCAAAAAGGAGAAAAAAGAAATGTCTGAAGAGGGCAGTTGCTCATTTTTCAAAGTGTTGAAAGATATCAACCCACAGACTCTATAAATTCAGAAAATGCAAATCAAGGTATGTAATATGAAACCAAAATTAGAGCCACCATAGTGAAACTGCAGAGAAGCAAAGGAACGAAACATTGTTACAAACCTCGATAGGAACTTTCAGTGGAGCAGTAGTCACAGCTAAATTCTCCGTAGAAACACTGGAAGACAGTTTATGGAATGATGACACCTCTGAAAGTGCTGAAATCTAGAATTCCATATACCATAAAAATATTCCTCAAAACTAAAGGTGAAATATAGATATTTCCTAAAAAATAGAAACTTGGAGAATTCATTGCCAACAGACATGTTTTTAAAGTATTCTAAAAACTATTTTTTTAGCAGAAAGAACAAGATTACAGACAAAAACAGGGAATTGTATCAAAAAGTAAAAAGTAAAAAAATTTATACAGAAATAAATGTCGATCATATAAAACAAATATATGTTCCTAATTTTAATATAATAGAAAAATAAAATATATCTAAATAGTATTAAAGACAAGAGATGGTAAATCCTGTTAATGTTGACACCTCAGCACTCTCTGGAAAGTGGTCAAAAGCGTATAGTCATGGGCTGTAAGAAACCAAGGGTAAGCAGAGGAGGGAGTTGAAGGGGTCATGAAAAGACACTTAAGGTGTATTCCCAAGTGGCAACTTGGGTAGTCACAGGTTCCCTGACTGGCAGGGCAACACGGTGCATGCACAAAATTCCCAACCGCAGACACTGGCCCTGGTCGCTTATAGGCAAGGCATTTAAAGATATGGAGGCAAATACCCAAAGGACTAGCTAAATGATTTGAAGGTCATTGCCTCAGGGAAGGAGGAAAGGGTGTGGGAAGCAATGAACTACAGTTTCGAAGACGGACCACTGTTTCAATAAAGTTTCATGTATACATATGTGCACATACATGCATTTATGCCATACATGCCTGATAAACTTGAGGAAAACTATACATTATTGAGTGGTAAAAAGGAAAATGATAAAACAGAGAGCTTTATAATCGTATTGAATGAGAAAAAGCAATACTATAAATTTGGAGATTCCTCGAAAAACTAACAGTAAAAATTCCATTGACCCAGCTACAGTGA
This sequence comes from Erethizon dorsatum, assembly GCA_028451465.1. NCBI lineage: Eukaryota > Metazoa > Chordata > Mammalia > Rodentia > Erethizontidae > Erethizon > Erethizon dorsatum. The sequence continues at coordinate 55,366,480 of CM051830.1, read as the reverse complement.
TACATGCAAACCCATATTTACAGCAGCACAATTCATAGTAGCTAAATCTTGGAAGTGGCCTAAATGTCCATCAACAGATGAATGGATAAAGAAATTGTATTTTTATACAATGGAGTACTACTACACAGACACAAAGAAGGATAAATTTGTAGGAAAATGGATGCCTCCTGAGTCTGTAATGCTAAGGGAAATAAATCAACACAGAAGATTAAATATCACATGGTTTCTCTCATATGAGAAACACACAGTATAAATAATTTAAAGAGCAAAATAAAAGATAGATGATAGAGAAAAATACTGTAAAGTTATCACTTGCCCTTATAGTCTTTGAATTTTTAATCAAAACATTAGTAAGTCATTTGTAAACCTGGGCTAAATAATTTTCAATTTTATTTAGAAGCCAATTTATGAAATAACAGCACAAACTCTGAAAAAGATGGCAAAAAGGGATACTTGGCTAACAGATATAGAAATGAATAATAAAATTCTAGGAATTAAAACACTGTCGTACTAATGAATGCTGATCACAAGAAACTAAAATGGATGCCAGGCAAACATGTAAATGTAATAAAACTCAGTGAAGCTCAACTTGTGAAAAAAATATGTAAGCCATGTTGCTATAACTAACAATTTAAGGAAAAAAATGATTGGCAAACTATATCATCTGACATCAAACAAAATATCAAAGAAACACAATAACCAGATGTAAAAAGGAACAGTACTATAATAATATCTAAGTTCATACATAAATCTAGAATAAGGAGGATTTGCTAAGTCTGAACCTACTTATTCTATTCAAATACCCTGAATAAAAATGTGTAGAGATACCTACTTAGAAATTTTAGATAGCGCAAAGTTAAAATCCAAAGTGATAAAAAAACAAGTACTCTATAATCAAGTACTTTAGATCATTTTTCAATATTTCTTATATATAAATCAATACCTGCAAGTATAATAAAAGGCTGAAATAAAAAGTCTTTAAACATAAAAATGTGTACAACTTTACTAGTAGTTAAACAATGTTAATTTAAATAACAATGAAATGTGATGACAAGTATAGTTGTAGGTATTCATACTGTCTGGAAACAGGAACTATCCCATGTTACCCTTGGGGATGTAAGTCAATAAATATTTCTGGAGACCAATCTGGAAATATATTCAGATTTTCAAATATAGATAACCTTAGACATAGAATTACAGTTTCAGGAAATAGTTGTAAGTAACCAATAGGTCAATTGAATATTGTACAAATTGGGATATTTTATAGCACTGTTTACAAAAGAAAATAAATTTGAAGCCACCCAAAAGCTAGCAATATTATGGATTAATAATTTCTTAGTGGTATTAACGTGATAATATATAGAAAGATATCTGCAACATATTCTGAAGACAAAATCCAAGTTAAATTTCTTATGCCTGTTCTAATAAGCAAATGCAGATTTAAAAAGTCAGAGAATCTCAGAATTTGAAGGAGAAATAAACAAGTTTTAAAACTAACGTACTTCTTTCTTATTGTATAAACACAGACACTATCTCTTCACTTCCTATCTATAATGGTGGCATCTGCACCTCTCCTTACCCTCACCTCTTCCCCACTTCCTATCTCCCACTTCTGTTTCCAAGGTGAAACAACGTTTTGTCTCCTCCACCTTGGGGTTCCCAAGCCCCACACTCTCCCAGTACTTGTGACCTCCCTTTGCTTTGCGCTCCTCTCCAGAAATTTTCTAAACTATGCCTCCTCCATCCTTTTAACCTGGCTTTAATCCCTCGTGCACTCTTTTCCCTTCCATTAGGTTTAATGAAACCTTTCACACTTCACTGACTCCCCACTCTATTGCTTATTTCTACAGCAAGCTTTATTCTTCCTACGAGTTTTAAAACACAGTAGCAGATATCAGCACATGCTCAATCTACCCTATGGAACCATGAGCCTGAGCTAAATTTTTAATATCTAATAAATGTGAACAGCTCTCCTTAACCAGAAATCTAACAACTTTTTATCTGAAATCAATAACAACATTCAAAAATATATATATTTTTTCTTTATGTGGGTACCGGGAACCAAACTCAGGACCTTGCGCTTGCAGGCAGGCACTTATGCCACTGAGCTATATCACCGGCCCTCAAAAAATGTATTTTTAAAGAGAAAAAAATCCAGAGAACTACTCAATATATGGGATAGAGTTCATGAAATTTTTCATAAATAAATTTAACTTCCAAACTACTATACATAGTTCTTTATAGCAGAGACATAAATTCCACTAATTAAATGTTTTTGCAACCAGCGTATTTAAATTCTTCAGTAATCCTTTACCGTTCTTTACTATTAAAGCTCAATAGAATGGCATCCAGTAACGAAGTGGACATTTGTTAAGGATTCAGGAAGGAGGATGGAAAGGTAGATTTCCTCTTGCTCACGATCATCATTGTATGTGGTACAAGGAAGAGATCAGACAGAATCACAATTCGCACGCAGCCTGGGAAGTCCAGAATTTCTATTTTTAATTCGGATTTGGATATATATGTACTTTATGTGGGCAATTTTCTCAGCACCTCAAGTCAACCTTCATCTGGAAAATAGAATAAAATATGACTTTTTCGTAGGGTTCTGTGAAGTGTAGCCTGGGCTCCCAGCAGTTGCTTCATAAATCCCAGCTCCTGTCATCCAAAGCCGGACTCCAGGGTTGCTGGGCTGGGTCAGAATCCCATATGAGGACCAGCTCCCGACTCCCTGGCCTTGGCCACGTTATTCATCTTTCTGTGCCTTGCTTTGCCATTTCTAACATGAAGTTAATACTGTAGCCTACACTAAAGGGTCGTTTTGAGGATTAAATATGATAATGTAAGTGTAGAATTGAGAACAATGCTCTTATTATAATCACCTGCTCCAGCATTTTATGTCTTACTAAAGCAGGCTGCGCTCTGCACCTAAGACTTGTGAGAAACCAAGTGCAGACACGGTTTTGCTGTTGGTTCACCTTATCACACGGTCTCTCCTCGCACCTCTTTACTCCAAATATTTAAAGCCACTTTTGTTTTCATATTTTGAACCAATTATACTCAGAATATTCAGAATATTCCACACTCAAATCATCACCAGTGACACATGGGTGCAATATTTGTCCCTGTCATCTTTTAAAACACCCTAGATCCGCAGAGGACAGTTGTACTTTTAACTTCTACACTTTCTATATTTCAGTGAATTTTAAGCATGCCGTTACTGAATTGCTGCCACTTTCGTTTTTTTCTTCAATAAAAAGCAAATGTGTTAAACATCACTGCATTTGTTTTTAAGAGCTTTTTAACATTTTGTCTTAATAACTTGATCTTTTAAAAAATCTTTATTCCCACTATTATGCTTCTCTTACACTTGGAAGCAATTCGGTTTAATAGAAATTGAGTTATCTAGGTTAAGTTGCACTGGCTTCCAGCCAAAATGGACAAATGACTCAAATTTTACTCTGAGTCAGGACTTTTTCTCAAGCTGCTTGCTCGGAAAGTCTATTTCGGTCGTGGTATAAATGCTCGCTGTCGTATGTTATTTACACTTACGTTTCTTTTGAAGTCTGTCCTCTTCTTGGGCTTCCTTCTCACTTTATCTGCCTTATTCTCTGGAGCCCCCTTATGCTCCATATCTAGCTCATTTGTCACTTTTCAGTGACATTTGTCACTCATTTGCCCAGTGTTTCCTCCTAAATTTCTGAGCTCCTCTTAGCTACTTACTCCTCTTCACTCCTGCACAACGCCGTTCCTGCTTCTACCACAGCTTTTACCACTGAAGATGTAGTTATCTGAGACCAGTCCCCCACCAGACTGAGCCAATGAGAGGTCAGAGTAGGGTTCCCCTCCATATTTTCAGTAGAAAAGAAGACTTTCACATAGTTCCACTGGAGGACATCATCTTTCTTTTGCTCAGCCTCTCCTTTGAGGGAACCATGTCCTTGCTCATATAGGTCCCCAAGGGATGGCACCTGCCTTGATGGATGGATATGTGGCCACGAATGAACAGTTGGAGAACTCTGCACCATAGGCCACTCTAATGAAGTCAGGACTGGGTGTGGGACTCTAGCTGGGCAAACAGGTCATCCCTGGAATGTTGTAGGAGGGATTGAGAGATGCATTATCTTTTCTTTTGTGCTGCTAGGTGTAAGAACAGTGGAAGACTGATGCTGGTGGTGGCCATCTTTGTCACTGCAAAGGGAATACTTACAGAATGACGTCAACCCAGAAAAAACAAGAGCTAAGTTATGACTCAAGACCAACTTCCAATGATGTCATTTGACTGGTACCAATTATTTTAACAAGAATAATAAAAGATAAAAATTTTTTCTATTTCTTTTTAAATCCTCTTACATGATTCTCCTATTATAAATATATGCTCACATGCCGAAACAAATATATTTTGTGATCTATTTCTTATTTCTAAACTGATGAATAAAAGCAACTGGAAAATCACATTAAGAAAAGTACTGTTAGAGGATAAGGATTGATTTCTGTAAAGGTTTTGCCCCAGGTATTATACAAGGAGAACATGTCTGAATATTTGATAACATGGAAATTAAATTGTTTTACTTACTGAAGCTCCAGATCATGAAGACCCACTGCAAATATTCTTGAATTTAACATGCATAAGCATCATCAGAAGGTATTTGTTAAATACTAGGATTCGACATACCATCCCAAAGACCATGACTTAATATGCCCAAGTGGGGCCAGAAGGCTAAATTTCAATCACCCCCAGATTGTCCTAATTAAATGTGCCCAGACAACTCACTGAGAAGCCCTGCTGTCTGAGGTGAAAGGTGCCATAGAGGCTATAAACTTCAGTGCTGACTCTTTCTTTACAAGGTGAGAAATGAAACTAGTTTTTGCAAGAGGAAATATTAAAAAAGAAAGGGCCTTGGAATTTAGTGCACTATGTATTTTCTTAGATTCCTTAGGACAAAAGATATTGAAGGCCTCTTTTAACCAGAAAATGCAAAGGCCCAATTCTGTTCCTTTCCTGTACAGGAACTAGTTCATTTCTTTATTTTTTACTCAATGGGACATGAGAAATTGCTTAGAAATAATATGGCTTCCTGAACCTTATAGCTAAGGTATAAAGTCTGGTTCATTCTTAGAAACACAAAATGTTAGATTTCAGAGAGATCTTACCAGTCATTTAATACAAGCATTATCAGATGTTGACATTTTTTCTGCACTGTTCCCTAAAAGTGGTCATTTGATCTCTGCCGGAACACCTCCAGTGACCCAGAATTCATTACTTTGTGAGAAAGCATTTTTTCCCTCTTGTGTTTTGTTTGTTGGTTCATTGGATTACTTATTGGTTGTTCCCTTCCACTAGGCTAAAATCTACCTCTCAATATAGTGTAGTATTCGTTATTTTTAGGTCTGTTTCTTCTGTTGATATAGAAAAAAACAAAATTGTTTTGTATGAAGTGTCTATAATTATTTGAAATGTTTATCATAACACCCACTAAATCCTGTCCTTTCCAGACTAAATAGTTTCTCTGGCCAGTTTCTATAGACTTTTCCAACCTGATAGCTGTCTTTCTCTCTTCTCCTCGTCCACAATTTCCCGTGAATTTGGGACTATAGGAAGGGATAAATAGTTTATTCCAGTTCACCAAAACTGATCCCCATGGATTAAAGCTACTCTCAACAAAGCACATCATCAATTCAGCAGAAGAAATGGCATTCGACTAAGAGTAATAAACAAAAGCAATAAACAGAACAGTGAGGCAAGGACTCTGAAAAAAAAAAATTCACTGGCAATGCAGTTAAAAGGTGTAATCAATTATTTCTATTCTCTGTGATAAAATCAGTGAAAGGTAGGAACCCCAGTTAATCTTCCCCAAAGCTTCAGGCTTAGGCTGAGGGAGGGCCCAGGACCTGGTGCACCTCATTTGAGAGATGATGTGTGTGACCTTGGTGACTTCCTTCAGCCCAGAACTTGGGCCAGTCTCTAGGTGCTTATTTATGAGTAGAAGATGCAAACAGGTGGAGCCGGGTGTTAGCATATCGCTATCCCATAGTCCAAGACCATTCCCCTCCACACTCAAGTATACCCGGCCTATTCCTCCTTCCCAAGGCTTGCAACATGATGATGCTGCAGTGGGGGCCCATTTCCCACTAGCGTGTCTACTCTTACAATGTTCCCTTGCCATGTGGGTCGCTAATTTTTAATTAGAACAATGTATATCCTGCCTAACAAGACGTGTGTGTGTGTGTGTCTGTGTGTGTAGAATCATTTTTGTGATCCATGTGTGCTGTCTGAAACCAGGTAGGTATTTTTGCCTTTTTATCTTAGTATTTGCCATGTGAAAACAAATTTGACATTTCCTTGTCTCACACTTACTCCATTCCCAAAGGTAACAGAATCACACAGAAGCCCCTAACCCACTTCTATGAACATTTCCCAGCCTGGATTTGCCTCACAGGCTGCAGAGAACTTCCAGGAGGCCCCACGGTGAGCCTCGGTTAGGGAGACTTGTCTAGGAGGGAAGGCATGAGGGCAGAGCTGGCCTTTTTCTTGCTCTTGAAATAAAGTGATAAGTGTCACAAGAGATATGCACATGGAATGTTTGGGGGTACAGAAAAAAGAAGAAATTGTTTCAGGATAAAGCAACTAAGGACATATTTGAGGAAACAAAGATGGAAATCCAGGAAGAGATGGGACAGGGGCTCAGGGTGGTGGCTTCATTCATGCAATAATACTGGAGAGCAGAGAATGAAATATTATGGCTGAAACAGTGAGGCAAGACCTCTGAATATTCTTTTTTATAAAAAAAATAATTCACTGGCAAAGCAGTTAAAAGGTATAATCAATTACTGTGATTCTTTGTGATAAAATCAATGACACAAATCCATAACACAAATGAAATATTTTTCAGTGGAAAGGGCATAAAACAGACACTACTGTACTATGTTTAGGAACTTTATAACACTGGCACTAATTTGCTTTTACTGAAATGGTCTGATTTTGACTAGAGAAATAAGATAAAGTACATGACTCCATTAAAGTTGACAAGTACAGGTTTATGGCTAAAATACTAACATTTCTCAAATTTTATTTTATGTGGAAAACCCTTGGATAATCACTATCACCACTTAACACTGCAAGTTAGCATCCAATCTATATCTATACTAGGATGTATGTGTGTGAACGAGCACGTAAAATATACATGTAAAATATTATCTGACTCATTTGTAAAACATGGTATATCTAACAAACTAAACCCCGGCTTAGAATTTATCTTGTCTAAAAATAAAATAACTTATTTTTTCTCAACACAAGCTCCATTGAAATTTCTTATATGAATAAAAAATTACAAACTTATGTTTTTATTTGTTTTATTTTATTTTATTTTGAAATAGAGTAGTGCTACCTGCCCAGAGTAGCCTTGAACTTTTAATCTTCCTGCCTCAGCCTCCCAAGTGGATAGGATTAAATGTGTTTGCCACCACACCTATCTCACAAACTTATTTTATCCATGTGCTCTTTCATCTATTTTTATATTGGCCATAAAGTTTGCCAACTTGAAATCTAGAACTTATTTAGAATAAGCATTGGGCCAGAAGTAATGGTAACAGTTAGTATTTATTGAGGGTTGACTGTGTGCTAGATACTGTTCAAAGCAAGATATGTTTTTATTCACTAGTCTTTTAACAGTCCTTCAAGGTAGCCCTTCGTACGATCTCCATTTTTGTTTCGGAAGCTGAGGTTAGTTGATTTCCCCAAGGTCATGTAGACAGGAAGTAACAGAGAATATGGTCACATAATCATAACCTCTGCGTGGTGCTGCCACCATATGCATATATGTGTGTACACAATACTAAAGGATTACTACTAGGATTAGCAACTGTACTCAGTGGTACAGTTGTTAGTGATATCCAGAAATGAAATCACAATGAATAGAGGGTATTTCTAAATAAATTATATTTTTGAGGGCTACCACCATTGAGTTTTTCATGACATAGGAAGATATCTAACATCATCTCTTTCATCCCTTTACCACCACTGCCAACCACAGAGTCTGGGCATATAGGCAGCACTGGATCAGTATAAATTTAATAAGTGCATGATAAAGAAATCAGATCCAAAAGAGGCCCAGCTGAATTGCTGTATCTTAATCAGGAACAAGTAGGAAGATGAACATTAGTTTCTATTCTTGGTTAAGGAGGCAGTGGAATACAGAGTAAAGAGCACAGGCTTTAGAATCAGACTTAAAGTCGGACACAAACAGCAACACCATTTGTTACCTTTATGACCTCAAATAATTTACTCAGATTCTTGCAAACATGGTTTCATTGTCTTTAAAATTACAATAACTGGGGCCGGTGAGATGGCTCAGCGGCATAAGCGCCTGCCTTGCAAGCGCGAGGACCCGAGTTCGACTCCCGGATCCCACATACAAAAAAGGGGCCGGTGATATCGCTCAGCGGCACGGGTGCCTGTTGGCGCACGAGGTCCTGAGGTCGACCCCCTGGTACCCACAAAAAAAAAAAAAAATTACAATAACTATAATGGGCATGAATCTGTTGTTTTAAGCAGTAAAAATTGATGAAATAAGCTGATATGAAGGGGTGACCTTTACTGTGCCTCTAAGGGTTCAATAACTGGGTCTGTGAAACAAAATGGCAAGAGGTAGATAACAGGAGAAAAAGTATACAAATTCGTTTTGTGCATAGAGACATCACAGGAAAGAGAATACCAACAAATCACTGCGATTCAGCAGCTTTTACACCTTCTTCATGGGAAAAAGTAGGGTGATGTAGGCAATTTAGGGAGGAATAAATGGTTTTGCAGAAAAGTGGAAAGGATCTTAGAAGCATAAATGATAGTTTATGACAAAGTTCATCAGGGTGTGGTGCTGACATCTACTCCTCCTTTCTTGTGATATAAGCAAATATTCACTGGTTGACAAAACTCTCAGGGAGGGGACTGATGAGATTTGGGTTCCTTTGGAAGGATCTCCTTTTAGGCAGGTAAGTGGAGTTCAGAGAAATCCTGTCCCTGCACCTGCTGTTTTTCAAGTAGAGTACATTCAACTCAAAGCAGTCCATACACCAAAACAGCTTGTTTTGGGATGGCAGTTCCTGAATTCCTTTAAGATTCTGTCATACAGTAAACAGCAAGAAGCAGTTCCCGTTCCCCATGGTCACGCAAGGCTTAATACCTGAAGCACCTCTGAATCTGCCTGTCCAGCTCTGTTTCTTCTACCCAACCGGAATCACCATTTCTACTGTCTATTTCTGCCACTTTTTTCCGATGGCCACCTTCTTTTCACTTTACTGCCACCACTCAGCTGCTTTCCGAAACTTTGTAGAAAGAGAATTTTAATTATTTGTTAGAGAGTCTCTCTTGTTACATCCTGAACCATTAATCTCCTGAAAGGTTACTGGAGGTCTAGGGTTGCCTCCATGGACACAAGACCTGTGCAGTTGTACTGGGCTCTACATGGAGCAGGGCCATGCTTTATTTAATGTTTACTATTATAATTTTGAAATTTTAAATTTATGAATGAGCCACCTCATTCTTATTTGGTATTAATTCCTTCCACTATGTAGGCAGCCATGGCCATGCCATCCCCTCATTTGGCATACAGATATTTCATTTTCATTATCTACTAAACTAATCATACTCATGGTGTACGAGCAGTCAGGATATTTCACATGGCACAATATCTTTCTTCAGATCTGTTAGCTGTGGAACAGTTCAGTAGGTCTTTATTCTTTCATTTTTTTCAACCCATTCTATAAATGTCTATTAAATGTTATTGTGGTTATAAAGATGTGTACAGTACACTTTTGCTTGCTTCTCCAAACTTAGCTCGTAAATCTCTTTCCTATCTACTTCCGCAACCAAACAGGGCAATATTAGCCTCCTGTATCTCCCTTCCCATGTGTTCTGCCTCTGACCTTTGATCCTCTGCTCGATTTAAGCATTCCTCCTATTTTTTACATGGCTTAGCCGCTTTTCATATTTCAAGTTTGTCCAAATGTATAAGCAAAAAGATCATTCCTAGTCCCTGTATGTAAAACCAGTGACGCTGTATTCTTCATGATACACTCTGTTTACTTTATTCTTAATAATGTAACAAAAATTAGCATGAAAACAATTATGGTGAGTTTCTAGGTGCTTTATATATGTCAGCACATGTAATCTACACAACTGCATGAGACTGGCATATTCTTTCCTGGCAGCAAGCCCAGTGCTCACTTATTTTGTACATTTACTCCCTTATTTGGCCTATTTCACATGAGGGTGAGTTTAGTAATGGCAATGACCGTGTCATCTTGGTTTACTGTTGCATCACTCCCATTCTTCATGTAGTAAGAATTCAATCACTTCTTACTGAATTAATGAGTGCCTACTATGTGCAAGGCCCTGCTTTTTGTGCACTTCCCAAATGATCAAGAAATCTGGGTACTCCTTTCTTTCCTCAGTATATTTGTTGTTTACTCTGCTTCTAGTAAGACTCTTCCTTTAGACCAGATGCCTTCTTTTCTGTTAAAACTCCATCCACTTCACAAGGCCCATGTCAAATATGAATGTTTCCAAAAGCCCTTTTATAAATAATCTTCTTTCAACTCCTTCCCAGAAAGGCCTTCATTGACCCCTGGTTAATTCTCTGCAGAATTTCCTTAGCGTATCACACTTTTCTTATGGTACTCACATCTTGCTTTCTGATAGACCTGTTTTTGTATTTATCCCTCTATGTAAGTGACAGACTATATTTCTTATCTTTGTATTTAGTGCAGCCTTATGAATAGTGTTCTATCCACATTATGGAATTAATATATGTTTATTAATTTGAATTTTTCACCAATATCCACATTTTGGGTGCTCTTGGAAATCATCTCCAAACCTCAAATAATTCATCATGTGCCAGCATATCCAGTTACATTCTAATTGTACTTGAATCACCGGAGAGGTAGAGATTTGTGTGAAGGTGATTAAGAAGTCTGACATTTTTCTCTCTTCTATTTTGAGAAATCTGTGCTGATATATCTTTTCTTAAGGGTTCCAAGAAGCAAATTTAGTTGTCCTTATGAGCAAAACATACAATGCCGACCGGCAAGGCAGAGGAGATGGACATGTGTCTTAGTCTGCTTTCCAGTTGCTGGGACCAATACACAGTACCCACAAGTTAGAGGACAGGAGGTTTAATTCTACTCATGGTTCCAGGGGATTCAGTCCATGGCAGGCAGGCTCCAAGGGAAGAACACCATGGTGGAAGGGCATGGCAAGGCGAACCTGCTTAGCTCTTGGTGGCTGGGAAGCAGAGCTGAGGGACAGTGCCAGAACAGAAGGGCCAAGACCATACACAGTATCCCAAATCACATCTTCCTAACCTACACAGTCACACCCCAAAATGTGCTTTACTAATTTCCAGAGCATTTTTAAACCAATCAAGTAAACATAATCAAAATTAATCCCCACAACATGGTATTTAGAATCAAATAAATCTAGATTTGTAAATATCACCTGATATCTGAGTAGTCTGATAAATTATGTAATCTACTGATTTCCCAGTTTTCACATCTGACATATCAAGAAAATAATCAGAGAGATGTTAGGAGGGTTAGAGGCAAAAATATAAAGAAATATACTGGACATTAAATATTAAAATTTTAATTGATACAAATTTCATAGTGTTGATACAGATTGCTGATTCAAGATAGAGGGCTGAGTGCATATGTTTATTTTCTCTCTTCTTTCCAAAAATGATAGCGAGGGATTGTTTAAGGCTGAAATTCTTTTGAGGAAAGAACAGAACGGGAGTGGAGTCATGAGGAGATTTGAAGTGGAAGAGAACTGACAGAAGCTGAGGAGAGGAAATCACAGGATAAAACCTTTAAAATATCACAGAAGAAGATGAGGTCAAGGTGGGAAGAGTCCGATTAACATGAAAGTCCTTGGAACGGATGATAGATGGCAGCGGGGAGGTGCACAAAAGGGAAATGACATCCAGGTTCTGAGGGAGGGTGCTTCCGGCCTTCAAGCCCCTTTAGCTGTCAATCATCAAATCAGTGCGAGCTTGGACTGAACATATTTTCAGAGGCAACACACCAACATTGCTTCTTGGGGAGCTGCTTGAGAATTCTCTCCAGGAAAAAAAAAAAAGTTAAATATGAAAAGAAAATATGGGATTCAGGAAGCAGAAGAAGCAAATCAAAATAGTAGTGAAGAACCAAGACAGCAGCTGGTAGCAACCAGCCTGTATAAAACACGACCGAGAGTGGAGGACAATGGGAGGAAGATCCGCCAGCCGCGTGACACAGACGACATGGCATGAATGATAATCAGGAAGAACTCAGAGATATGGACAAGAGAGAGCACACTAGAAAAGACTCCATTATGAAAAAGCCAGACACTAAAATAAAATTATGTTTGAAATATTCTAAGAGGAAATTAGTGAGTTTCAAGAAAATCAAATGGATTTTAAGTATAAACCAGAATAAACAAGAAGGTGAGGACCTGAGGTTTTGGTGGAAAAGTCTCAGTACTTTTCCTGGAGAGAAAACAGCAGAATAAACCAGCAGGAGGATCCAGGGTAGCAAGAGGGACTGTAAAGCAAGCAGAGTCCAAATACTATATGCGGCAAACCATGATGCGGAATAATGATTAGTATCATTATCTTTTTCACAAAATGGAAGTCATGATTTGAAACCATACAGAAAGAAAAGAAATCCTAACACGTGACTTGGCTTTGCAACGAGGAATTTTCTCATAGTCATAATAATACAAATGTCAGCAGCTTTCAACTTTGGAGAATCAAGCAATGGTAAGATACAGAAATATTGATTGTGGCTGCAGAACAGATAGCAGATGTTTCCAAATTTGCAACTTAAAAGTAAAACTGGATTGACACAACAGTTGACTGAAAAGTGGGAGGATGCTAAGAGAGGAAAAAGGACAGATAAGGGAACTAATTTTGTCTGAAAACTGAGGGTCAACAGATACTAATAGTGGAACAAAAGATTGGGGTTAAGTATGGTACACATACATTACTGATAGTACAGTTGAAGAACTAGAGTAGTAAAATTAGTCAAGGGAGACAGGTTTGGAGGGATTGGAAATGAGCTAAGTCTAATATACAGGAGGTTGACAGATGATGTCCACAGTTGATGAGAAAGGTGGCAAAGCCAAACTATATGGAGGAGGAAACCTGGTAGAGTTGTCGCCCATGTGGCCTGTGGGAGAACGGGTGCATTCAGTGTATTTGCCCTATAACCAGCTCTGTGCTATCTGATCTTCATCCCTATGCAAGTACCGTGTAACTTAGACGAAATAATTAATAAAACCTGAAGACTTCAAAACGCGCTACGTGGAGCCAGTGGTTCTTAGTAACAAAATTGAAATGATTTATAAAATAGTTCATATTACTGAAAACAAGAAACACAAGATGTTTTTTGCACATTTCTAATTTATTTTGAAATGTGCTCTTCAAATGTGACAGTTTCTGCCTTGGGAGTTTATAATTTGAATAAAATATAAAATGAATTTAGTAGAGTTCAGAGATGGGGGGATGTCTCCGGAGGGTCATGGCTTCTTGGGTTTTTTCTACTGTTCAGTGTGGGCTCAGCATCTGTCTCTTTTTGATAGGTTGTCACTGCAAAAGTCTCAGGGAACATCCATGTTTATAAAAGCACCGACAGGAAGTTACCTGGCTACAAAAAAGAAAGATAACTGTTCTCAACAAGCAGGGTACAGAAAAATGCACAAAATGAAATTAGGAGACTGAATTCCTGTTAGGTTTCTGGCATAAGCAAAACCAAAGGTGGTTTCCATTATCAAGCTAAGCAGAGAATCATACCTCGATGGTAGAGCGTTAAAAACGGAGTCTTGTTGCTTTTTACCTCAGGTTTTTTACTCTCCTTTTTGGCTAAAGCTACTGAAGTAAAGAGATTTTAGAAGCTTAAAATCTGTTTCACCTTAGTTACTTTACAGAGATTTTCTTTGAAACAGTGGACTTTTTCTGAAAGCACCTTTTCACTTCTTTCCCTAGTAAAGTGGTCTTTAGATACGGCCATTATACTTTAAAATACTTTGGTTTCTGAACATACATACACAATTTAAGCAATGAGGTATGAATCTAATAAACTGGCACTAAAATCCTTCATTTACATGAATTTACCTCAGTAATTTGAACAAAAGCATTTGAAGTTCCCATTTGCATGACATTTGAATCAATTATTTTATATGCTGCATATAATTATGCAACTGAAGTCAGAATCATGGTTGAATTTTTAAATCTATGATCATTTTCTTCATGGAATAAAATTGTCACATTTTATCAGAGATAACCTAACCATCTCTATGGATCTGGATTTGCTATCCAGTGTCTCTTGTGAGAAGCCTCATCCTAAGTAAGAATTCCATTGACAATATCACCAGGTAAGACTGAGCAGCCTTGCACTCTGGAGGCTGAGGCAGGAGGGTTGAAAGTTGGAGCCCAGCGTGGGCAATTTAGCAACTTAGTAACATAGTGAAAGCCTGTCTCAAAATTTAAAAAAACTCAAAATAAAACAGGGTTGGAGATGTAGCTCAGAGCAGAGGTCCTGGGTTCAATCCACACTGCTAAAACAAAAGCATTCATGGACTGATATATTACCATATGTCCCTATACTGCTCAAAGAATCTACAGACTGTCATAATGTTCTGTAGATGTTAATGGCTTTTGTTAGAAATCTCTGGGGATGAGAACAGAGCTTTTGTGTTGATTGTGTGTTTATGAGAAGCGCTAGTACATTGAATAACACAATAGTATCAAATTTTAGAAAAATTTCCTCCTGCTCCAAGTGCAACCCAGCCTGGTGAATTTAGTGACTTAGTGAGACCCTGTCTCAAAATAAAAAATAAAAAAAGAGCTGGGATGTAGCTCAGTGCAGAGGCTGTAGAGTTAAGCCCAGGAACACACACACATGTGCACACACGCGTGCACACACGTACACATGCACACACACACACTCTCCAAAGTACACATAAGAGAAATGAATATGAATTGACCCTTGTGATAAGAAATAGAAAAGTGGACTAATTCATATGTGAAATCATCACTTTCCCATTTTGCAGGTATCATTTGATTTCAAATTATATTTTCTATGTCTTCACAATATAGAATTCTAAATTATCATCTCAAGCAATTTTTCAACATGGTATACTATTATAACCAGTGGGAAATAAAATCCACTTCATTTTGGAGTTATCTACTCTTTTAATTTAGTAATATAAGCATCCTTACTTTAAATTACAGAGGCCTGGCAAGGATATTTTCAGATCATGTCAGTTTGACAAATATTTTTCCTGAAGCTACTGAAAATCAGAGTTGCATTAAGCATGGAAGTTACAAACATGAAGCAAAGAAATACAAAAAAGTAGAGAAATACTTTTGTTCAAACACACTGCTGGGAAATTAATAGTTAATCCTTTCAGGAGAATAAATTTAGAATTATGCCTTGAAAATCATAATCTTCTTTGATGCAGAAATTCCACAGATTTAATTTAAGATACAAATACAAAATATTCATCATATGGGACATTTATAATTCCCCTTGGAATGAAAATGTGTGTGCGTGTGTGTGTGTGTGTGTGTGTGTGTGTGTGTGTCCGTGATTTTGCTACTCTCTAGAGAAATATGTGTAACATGGTGGGAAAAGAGAAATCTCCTGAGACAGAGTAGTTGAGAGAACTATTAAGAAAGGCTCTCAGAATAGCTAGGTGTGGTGGTGCGAGCTTGAAATCTCAGCTACTTGGGAGACCAAGGGGGGAAGATTATGAGCTCAAGGCATCTGAAAACTTAATGAGAGCCCTGCCCCTAAAAATAAAAAAAGAAAGAAAGAAAGAAAGAGAAAGAAAAGAAGAAAGAAAGAAAAAAAAAAGAAAGAAAGAAAGAGAAATAAAAGAAAGAAAGAAAGAAAAAAGAAGAAAGAAAAGAAAGAGAGAGGGAGAGGTTAAGAAAGAAACAAAGAAAAAAAGCCTTCAGAGAACTATTGGGCAGAAATTATGTAAGACTCTGTAAAGAGAAGGAAAAGGTTATAGAGGAAAATATCACTATAATAAGAAAATAGGAGGAAAAAAAAAAACTTTCCCAAGACAAAGACTCGCACAGATTTAGGACTAGTAATCAAATTTTAAGGAAGCAGTTGGCATTTTTATATAGCTGCTAGATTTTTTTCTTTTCACATAAATATAAAACTGGGAAACTTATTTCAAATATTCTCAGTAGTGTCGGGTGGGGTAGAGAAGAGGAATAGAAGAACAAAAGCAGGAGGGGTAATAAGAGGATTAAAGGACAGCAATAAGTTACCCCAAGAATACAATTATGTTTATAAAACTCCATAGAATTCTATACTAAATAGGGTGAATGTTACTGTATACACAGTACACTGAAATAAACCCGGCTTTAAAAATAAAAACGAAATTAATCATTGGGGACAAATTTCACTGAATCCATCAAGTTCCTGAAAATTCAAGTTGTTGTTTTACTAAGGTTAAAGTAAATCATGATAAGTATGTATGATAAATTCTTTTTTTTTTTTTTTTTTTTGGTCTTTTTGAGACAGGGTCTTTCTATGCAGTTCAGGCTGGCCTTGAGCTCACCTTGTAGCCCAGGCTGGTCTCGAACTTGCAATGATTCTCCTGCCTCAGCCTCCCGAGTATCAATTTTAAACATTGACTACTTTGAAGTTCAGACTTGTAACCAAAATATTGTTTTGATATGTGAGTTAAGGTATTGTTCTTGCTCAACTAAAGCTTAACTAGGTTATAAATATCAGTTGCTAAATGTTGGTAAGACAAACTTGGTCCCTACTGCCTGTTGGTTAACTAATTGAGCATTGCATACAGTTAATTTAAACCAGCTCCTAAGCTGAAAGGCAAAATTAGGAGAGTTTTTCTTTCCAAGAGTAAAGCAAATAAGTTATGTCATAATCAGGAAAATGTTAGACAAGTTTTGTTTTTGTTTTTGTTTTTGTTTTTTTCATCATTTGTTTTTCACTCACAGAAGCAATGGTGTTACTTTCCTTTCTTTCTTTTCCATTATAGCCCATCTGGTAGACTAAGAGTAAAATAAATATGTGATACCTTCATAAGTACTGTAATGCATGTAACAGCTGGGATGATTCTTCAGCTAAAATCTCCCATTGCCATCGCTGAGGGATAAGGAAATTCAGCTCCTTTGATACTGCCTAAATTCTTAAAATATAGTCATAAGGAAAAACAAAAGAAAATTCTACTGAAATGCTTTCTTAAATTTAGTATTAAAATAATCTGTAGAAGAAAAATTAAAGATTTGTAGACATGCTATCTAAATATATTCTATCTTTTTTTTTTTTAATATGCGGGTACCAGGAGTCGAACTCAGGACCTCATGCTTGCCAGGCAGGCGCTTATGCCACTGAGCTATATCACTGGCCCTATCTAAATATATTCTAAAGTCACTTCCCTTTTAAAAGGTCCCATAAAGTACTATTCCTTGGAAGACACAAATTGTTAAAACTCAGTCAAGAAGAAACAGATAACATGAATGATCCTATATCTATTAAAAAACATTATATATGTAGGTTAAAGCCTTTCATCAAGTAAAACTCCAGGCCCAGTTGATTTTGTTGGCAAATTCTACCAAATATCTAAGGAAGGAATTGTGATCATTATACATATTTTTTCCAGAAAACAAGTGGAAGAAACACTTCCCTATTAATTTTCTGAGACCACTATGACCCTAAAACCAAAACCAGGAAAATCAAACACAAGAAAAATATAGATCAGTGTGTCTCACAAACATATGTCACTAACATATTCTAAAATTGCTAAATATTCTCCAAACACAATGTGGTGGATTTGACAACTGGTGGTCAGCTTGTAACACCCAGCTGAACTGAACCAGCGTGGTGCCGGGTGTGGAGGGCCCACCTGAGGATGTTGCCAACAACATAAAAAGGAGACCTGGAGAGGAAGAGGTGGTGCTGTAGGTCCTCCTGGAGGAGCTTGTTGAGCTGGCTTTCTTGATAGGAACTTGGCTGTTCCCGTTCTCCGGACGAGCTCCAGTCTACACCTTCAGCTTGGACATCCTCTCCTGGCTTCTAGCTCAGACTCTTCGGCTTCCACCTTGGATCCTGCAGCCTTCCGTTGCAGACCCTCCGGCCTCCTGATACGGACTTGCGTGGACACTGCGGTGAAATCCACACCTTGGACTGAACCCTTCGGTCTCCAGTGTGCAGACGCCCTCTGCACGCTTCCTCATCCAACTCTACAGCTGACCATCGTAAGCCAATCTCGTGATTTCCTATACATTTGTATATCTTGTGTTATATCCGTTTCTCTAGTAAAACCCTGACTGATACAGATTTGAATGTATCTAGATGTCTAGATGTCCCCCCAAAGCCTCATGCAGTCATGGGGGCAGGCTTCTAGATTTTGTGATGGATTCCTGGTCCAATGCTGGGATTGTGGCGTGAATGCTACACCCACCCTGGGGCGGGCAGCCTGCATGTAACATAAGGGAGGGAAAGAGGCTTGCTCTCTCGCGCCGCCTCTCCTCCCTTTTTGCTCTTGTTGCTTTTGCTGTTTTCTGCCGCCATGAAGGTTGCCCTCTGCCTTGTGCCACCCTGGTGCTTTGATTCCTTCCTGCCCTTGTGTGATGGACAGGTGTGGGGAGGGGGGCTCATAGAAGGGCATCTTAGAGTTAGAAATTAAGCCAAGTATGAATCTGGCGCAGTAATGTATTGGCCCTAGGGTGAGAATATACATATATGAACAAAAGTATGGGTGTGGATCTTTTCATATACTGAATAAGAGTTTTTAGGTGGTCGCCCCTTGTTTCTTCGCATTTTGTTGGGTGAGGGGATGGTCACCCTGGTCTTTTCATCTTCCTGGCTACATCCCTGTTTTGCCTGTCAGCTCTTCACGATAAATTCTTATGTTAATTGTGTTACATAGTGCCTTCCCAGTCTGGTTTCTCTCTCTTCACCTTGTCCTTCTAATTGCTCCAGTCTCACTGCGGAGCCAAGAACTGCCTTTAGTAAGATTTCCTATTAATTTCTTTAATAAAGCTTAATGAGGCCCTATTCTATTCTATTCTTTTTTCTACCTACCACCCCCTGTCCCTACAGGCTATTTATAGTATGATAAAACTCATGTGAAACTTTGGGAAAAAAATACAACCACAGTGACAGAGAAAACATCCATGACTTCCAAGGATTTGGGGAGACAAAGAGGAGAACCAGGTGAAGCATGGGAAACATTTTAGGGTTGTGAACTCATCTTGTACAGTGCTGTAGTGCTGGATATACGACACTGTGCGTTTGTCAAAATCCATAGACTCCACAACACAAAGAATCAAAGCATCATTGTTTTAAAAAAATCATTTAGGCAGCTGGAAGACCCCTTGGTGGAATACAAACTGTGACAAAATAATCTGGCTGTATTAAAAAAGGCAGAAGCACCCTTCACTGAAGGAGATGTAAAAAAGAAGTCCTTATGAAAATAACTTTGGCAACTATAAGTCTAAGGACAAAAGGAGCTGTGCATAAATATTGTACCCTAGATGGCAAATTTGTTTCCCTTGGGGCACAGATTAATAATTCTAAAGGCATAATATACATATACTAGGATTAAATAAAGAGTAGATGGTAGATGATGAAAAGCTTGGCAGACAGATAACACATAAGGACAGTAAAGAAGTACTGTAATTAAAAATCTTCCAACAACAACGAAAGCCCAGGACAAGATGGCTTCGTGGCTGAATTATATGAAACATCCAAAGACTAATTAGGACCAATATTTAATAAAATATTTTTTAAATTGAACCTATAAAAAATAAGAAATATGGTTAATGAAATATGATCAAACATTTTGTTAGGCCAGCATCACCTTCATGGCTAAGCCAAAGGCAACAGAGAAAGAAAACTACACTGACATAAAAAAAATCCTCAATGCAATATTAGCACACTGAATTCAACAACACATCAAAAAGATTGTCCTCACTACCAAGTTTGACTTATCCATGTCTCACAAGGCTGGTGTAACATATGCAAGTGAATCAATGTGCTATGTCACACCAAATAATGAAAGATAATAATCACATGGCCATCTCAATTGACACAGAAAAGCATCTGAGGAAGTTCAATACCCTATCTTGATAAAACCCTTAACGGTTTAGGGATAGAAGGAAAGTTTTTTAACACAGTAAAAGCCACTTATGTAAAACCCATGCCTACCATCATAATTAACAGAAAATAACTAAAGTCCGTAGTACAGGGAAGCTCATTGTCTCCACTTCTGTTGGAAGTACCAGCAAGAGCAATCAGATAAGCAAAATAAATAAAAGGTATATAAATCAAGAAAGAAGAGGTTAAGTTGTCCCTATTTGGATGGCACAGTTATACATATAGAAAACTCTAGTCTCCACCAAAAAACCTCTTAGAGGTGATACACAAATTCAATAAACTTCCAGGGTACAAAATCAGTATAAAAAACAGTATTAATTCTGTGTACATATGATGACCTAGCTGAAAGAGAAGTCAGGAAAACAATCCCAATTTTCAATAGTGTAAAAAAATTTTATGAATAATTTAACCTAAAATAATAATTTCTTTTAAAAGAAAGCCCTGTACACTGAAAACTATAAAACACTGATGAGGGCTGGTGAGATAGCTCAGCGGCATAAGCGCCTGCCTGGCAAGCGCGAGGTCCTGAGTTCAACTGCTGGTACCCACATATGAAAAAAGGGCCGGTGATATCACTCAGCAGCACGGGTGCCTGCTGGCACACGAGGTCCTAAGGTTGACCCCCAGTACCCACATACGAAAAAAGGGCCGGTGATATTGCTCAGCTGCACAAGTGCCTGCTTGCAAGCGCAAGGTCCTGAGGTCGACTCCTGGTACCCACATAAAAAAACAACAACAACAAAAAAAAACACTGATGAAAGAAACTGAAAAAAAAAAAAGAAAAGAAAAATAAACCGTACTTATAGAATGGAAGAGTTGATATTGTTAAAACATCCATCCTACCAAAAGAAATACACAATCCTTATCAAAATTCCCATGGTATTCTTTGATCTTAAAATTCATATTGAATCACCAAAAAAAAAAAAAAAAAAAAAAAAAAAAAACCTGATGTGTCAAAGCAATACTAAGAAAAGCAAAGTTAGAGGCATCATACTTCCTAATTTAAAATTACCCTACAAAATACAGTACAGTTGGTCATATTTCTCTGTGGTTCCACATTCATGAGTTCAACAAATTGAAGATTTAAAATAAATTTTGAAAATTTTATCTTACTGAACATATAAAGACTATTTTTCTTGTCATTATTCCCTAAACTTCTGTACTTACAAAGCTTTTATAGTGTGTTAAGTATGAAAAGTACTTCACAGATGATGTAAAGTATACAGAATATATACCAAGGTTTTAGGCAAGCACAACACTATTTTGTACAATACAACTGCATATCTGAAGGGGTCCTGAAACAAATCACCCAGGGACATTAAAGGATGATGTGGCCAAAACATATAGTACTGCCGTAAAAACAGAAACAGGGGCTGGCGAGATAGCTCAGGGGTATAAGCACCTGCCTGGCAAGCACAAGGTCCTGAGTTCGACCCCCGGTACCCACAAAGAAAAAAAAAAAAGAAACAGACTGTGGTAGTCAGATGTTTGCTGCCAAAACGTCTGTGACCAAACATCTGAAAAAAACAATTTAAAGGAAGAAAGCTTTATTTTGGATCATGCTTGCAGAGGTTTCAGTCCATGGTTGGCTGAAGCGATTGCTTTAGCCCTGTGGTAAAGCAAAAACATCAGGGCGGAAAGGTATGGTTAAGGGGAAAGCTGCTCACTTCATGGCTGACAGGACCAAGAGAAAGAAGGAAAGATCCAGAGAAGGAGAAAGGGACAAGGTTTAGTCTCCAAGGTCAGCCCCCGCATAACCCACTCCCTTCAATCAGCCTTTACCTCCTAAATTCCCATTGCCTCCCAATAATGCCACTGAATTATGATTTCATCAATGGATTAATCAATTAATCCATTAATCCATTAATTAGCCTCATTAATGGATTAATGAAGTTAGATCCCTCATGATTTAATCAAAAAAATTTTTTTTCTTTTTTTGGTGGGTACCGGAGGTCGACCTCAGGACCTCGCGCACCAGCGCACCAGCAGGTGCTTGTGCCGCTGAGCAATATCACCAGCCCTTTTTTCCTTTGTATGTGGGTACCAGGAGTCAAACTCAGGACCTCGTGCTTGCCAGGCAGGCACTTATGCTGCTGAGCCATCTTACCAGTCCTCAATCAAATTTTGAAAGCCCCACCCTAGAACACATGAAACTTTGAGGGTACATTTAGACCTGAACCATAACACAGACCAGTGGTACAGAAGAGAGAGCCCAGAAAAAGTCCAAGCATATATGGTCAAATAATTTTCAAGAAGGACAACAAAAGGACACAATGGGTAAAGGAAAGCCAGGAAACTGGATTTCCATATGCAAAAGGATAAATTGGACTCTTTTACCAATAGCACACACAAAAGTCAACTCAAAACGGATTCTAAGAAACTAAATCTAAGACCAGGAACCATAAAGCTCCTATAAGAGAACATAGAAGAAAAGCTCCTTGGCATTAATTTTTGGGATATTACACCAAAAACTCATAGTTAATAAAATCAATAAGTGAAATTACATAAAACAAAAAAACTTCCACACAGCAAAAAAGATATATATCTTAACTACATCACTTTTTAAAATTTAATATCCAAAACTGATAAAGAAGACTGAAAACTCAATAGCAGAAAAGCTATTAATTTAATAATGAGATTAAAATTTGAACCAAGGATCTGAACAGACATTTTTTCCAAAGAAGTCATGAAAATGACCAAGTAGTATGTGAAAATGTGGTCAGCATCACCAGTCATAAGGTAAATGCCAATTAAAACCACTGTAAGTTATCACCTCATACCCACAGGACAAGAGATAACAAATGTTAGCAAGGTTATAGAAAAAAAAGAAACCCTAGTACACTGTTGGTGGGAAGATACTGGGAAAAAAAAAAAAAACAGAATTATCACCCCACCCAACAAGTTCTTCTGTGGGTATAAACTCATACAAGATGAAAGTGCCAGCTCATAAAGATCCCAGGTTTATCACGATGGACAAGATAAAATTGGCCCACATGTCCATCACCTGATACAGACAGCAAGTGGATAAAGAAAGAGTGGTGCATATATACAGTGGGGGATTAACCAACCTTCAATTAAAAGGGGAATACACCATCTGCTAGGTTACAGCTGACCCTGGAGGACATTATGTTAAGCAAAATGAGCCACGCACAGAAAGAAAAATATTGCAAGATCTTACTTTAATGTGGAATCGAGAGAGAGAGAGAGAGAGATTGATTAAATATATATAGAGAGAATAAAACACTAGTTACTCAGGAGGCTGAGGCAGGAGGATTGCCACGAGTTCCAGGCCAGCCTGGGTTACATAGTGAGTTCAAGGCCAGCCTGAACTACAGAGCAAGGCCTTGTCTCAAAAAATAAAACAAAAGAAAAAAACAAAACAAACAAACAAAATCACTAATTACCAAGGGCGGGGGTTGGGGAACTGTGAGAGAGATGTAGGTGAAAGGATACAAAGGGGCAGGTACATATGAAAGATGAGTAAATCTAAAGATCAACAAAGTTAATGAAATTGTATTGGACTGGGGAGTTTCGTTAAATAAGATGTTAGCTTCTTTTGTCAAAAATAGTAACTATGTAAGATAAAAGATATGTCCATTTGCTTCACTATAATAGCAATTTTACTACCTGTATGTATCCCATAATAGCATGTTGCAAATCTCAAATATACCTAATAGAAGCTATTTTAAAAAAAAGAACTAGGCCTTAACTTATACGAGGGAATGCTTTTTCACTGCATTAGGTATTCTAGTAGAATTCTAGCTATACAGAAAAAATGCCTATTTTGGGGAGATTGT
This sequence comes from Erethizon dorsatum, assembly GCA_028451465.1. Taxonomy (NCBI): domain Eukaryota; kingdom Metazoa; phylum Chordata; class Mammalia; order Rodentia; family Erethizontidae; genus Erethizon; species Erethizon dorsatum. Next base: position 55,342,508 of record CM051830.1, on the reverse strand, counting down.
GAGAGTAAAATGTCAGGATGACTATACTTTAAATTATTCAGCAAAAATAAATAGATGATAAAAATAAATGTTCATTATGACACTCTCTAGTCTTCTCCGTAAGTCTCCTTAATTCTCCACTTCCCAGAGCTACCACCAAGATGTCACCCATCAAGGGAGGAGTCACCCGCGGAGAAGAGAAAAGGCAGAGTGTGTTTTAGGCCACTGGAAGGCTGTCCCGAGACAGTGCTTTTCAGCGTCCCAGGATTTGTAGCTTGAAAGCCCTGCTTCCAGAAGTTTCGGGGTGCTCTGTTGTAGCAGGGAGTTGTGTAAGGTGGCTACGAATGCTGGCTGGTTGCCCGGTCTGCGGGACAGCAACCAAGATGGCTCTATCAGACAGAGGACTACAAGGCCAACTCCCAAATCCTGGACTTTACAAGATGGTAGACAAGGCCAAGGAACTCCTGGACCTTTGGGCCTGGCATTCCGGAAGCAGTCATCTCACTGAGGAGACTGATCTCACCTGCACCAGCAACAGATGCCTCAGCAGTGAGGACAGAAAAGGGAGCGATGACACACAGGCAGTGCTGCTGGGTTAGCCAATGGGGCAAGGCATTTTCTTCCAGAAGCCACGAGGATGAGTCAGCATTCCCTGTACCAAGACATCATTTTGGGAAAGAAAAGGTAAAGGAGGAAGAAACCTGAGAAGTTTAGCATTTATCTGAAAGAGATTATAACTCCAAAGAGAGAAGATTTTAGTCTGAAGGCATCAAGTTATCCTTATATGAAAAATTGTGCAATTTCTCCACCTTTGATAGGAATGGTAGGCTCTACAGCACATTAAATCAAAGAGAATGAAGAAAATAATTATTTGTGTATATTTCAGTTGAACTGTACAACATTTTTATTCCACAGCATGAAATTATTATTTTTATTACAGATGGTCAAATAATATACAATTTCTACTTTAAGGAATTAGTTGATGCTTTTATGGCTCAAAATGTGATTGCATTAATTTTCTTGATGTTTATAACTAAGGGACACTGGTACTTTGTTAAATTGGAAATGTGTTACATATGTCTTTTAAATCAATCAACATTCATGTTTTTTGTTTGTTTTCTCTGTAGAAGGGAAAAAACACAAAATGCCCAGAGAATTCGAATTCCAGACTTTAGAGTGAAATGCACTTGAGTTTGAAATCCAACTTTACTAGCTCCTAGTTCATTGAGCTTTGGCATGTTACTTAAAATTGCTAACACTAAGCTCTTTCATCTATAAAATGAGAAAAATAGCATCTACATCAAGATCACTGTAGGATTAAATATTAATGCAAATAAAACTCCTATACTATAGTTTTATGCTCAATAAACTACATGTTGTTTCCATAATAACTGTGTTTTTTATTTATTTTAGTTTGGGATTTTATGTGTATGTATCCTTTTCTATGCATTTAAATACATAACACAAAATGTTATTGTACATTATATTCTTCATAAATATTGTATGAACTCTATTTTAAGTTAAGATCACATTTGTTTTATTTTTGTTTTCTAAATAAATTTGTCCATCCTTATTTTTTATCTTAAAACTTTTTGTTATTTTGAGCTTCTCTCTAGGCATCTTTTAACTCTTAGCCAACATGATAAATTTCTAGAAAGAAGAAACAGAGAATACAAGGATGACAAAGCTACGAGTGTGAAAAGATCCATGCCTAGATATACCCTTTTAACATTTTAGGACCTCAAAGGATGAAGAAGAAATCCCAGAAACTAATACAATGAAATAAATTTCACTTCAGTACAAAATATCCCATCAGTAACTGGGGTCCCAGTTAACAATGGAGCAATAGTTTTCAAGTTTTTGAGACAAAAGAAATTGGGGAGCCTGTGAGATGGCTCAGCGTCGTAAGCGCCTGCCTGGCAAGCGCAAGGGCCTGAGTTCAACTCCCGGATCCGCATACGAAAAAAGGGCCGGTGATATCGCTTAGCGGCATGGGGGCCTGCTGGCGCGAGGTCCTGAGGTCGACCCCCGGTACCCACAAAAAAAAAAAAAAGAAAAGAAATCGGGGCCTCAATTTCTATATGTAGGTATATTCATAAAATGGAGTAAAACTAAAAACCTTTCAAGAATGCAAGAACTCAGAGTATCCACCTTCCACAATGACCCCTACCCCACCGCTTCTTAGGAAGTCACCTAAAGTCTTTCAGAAGTAAAAGGAGGAAGTAACCCAGGAAAGAGGAAGAGAAGCCAGGATTTTCATCTTCTCTGAAGGGATAGGGAGAGACTGGCTCCAACATGGCAATAGAGATAAAAACAAATAACTTTAAATTAGGAAATTGACCTGCATCTTTCACAGTAGATAATAAACACAGTTCTAGGTTTGATTAATGAAGACATGAAGTCAAAGACACAGACACCTGGCGAGCGCCTTCCTAAGGATGTTAGAGCAGAAGTAGTTACCTTCCGGGCATGGGGTGGGGAACCGTGGCATTCCATATAACTACAATTTTATTGAATTTAAAGAATTTGCAATATATGGTATTACTTCAATAGAAATAGAACGAAAAGTCAAAATTCTGCTTCACAGGGTTGTAAGCATTCGAGGTTTTCTTGCTGCCGTGCCTAGCTTCTAGAGTTCCCCTGCCCTCGTTGAATTATGGCCCCTTCCCTTAGCTTCAAAACCCACCAGGAGGAGCAGAGGCGCTCTCACGCTTTGACTCTCCTTCTTCCATCTCATCTTTCGGACTTCACAGGTCCGCTCTGATGAGGGAGGTTGTCCATCAGGATTGGGCCCTCCCCAACAATACAGCATAACTTCCCCGTTGCAAATTCTGTGCCTTTAATTGCATCTGCAAAGTCCCTTCTATAATGGAAGGCAGCATATTCACAGGTCCTGCGAATGACAGTTGGACATTTGGGGGGCATGAAGGGTGCTATTCTGCTTAGTGCATAGATTATATGACACTGATAGCCTAGACTAAGCTATAGACTTAAACTAGTCCTTCACAGAGAATTTTAGACACATTGTACATAAACGATAGAATGCTTATTATATTTAGTATAGATTAGATTATATTCTAAACTTCATGCACTTTGGGATCATCCAGTTTTTCGCATAAGGTCATATAATTCTATATAATCATTTAACATTTATGGATTATTTACAATGTCACCATGAGAAGAATTCTTCATCATCATTTTTAGTTCAAATTTTCTCCCTGTTGTTTTCTTTCTTGTCTCCAGTAAAAAATACTACAGACCGAACATTCCTAAAAATCCAAAATCCAAAATGCTCCAAAATATGGAATTTTTTAAGAACCAACCTGACAGCACAATTGGAAAATTCCACACCTGACTTCATGTGACAGTTCAGTCAAAATGCAGGTAAACCAAAAATAATCATATAAATTTACCTTCAGGTTATGTATTTAAGGTGTATATGAAATATAAATTTATTTCATGTTTGGACTTGAGTCCATCCCCAAGGTATCTCACGTATATGCAAATATTCAAAATCTGAAATGCAAAACTCTTCTGGTCCCAAACAGTTTGGAGAAGGGATACTTAATATGAATGACCCACTGCAGAGAAAATATGAGTAGTCTTACAAATTTTAGGGCACTTGTCAGCTCAATTCTTTCACAACTCCTCTAAGTCCCCACAGTTTATCATTTTAAAATTGCTCTATTTTCCACCTTTGCTGCTTTGAACAATACTTACAACCCCTTCTTTACTTTCTTTTTAAAAATAAAAGTGCTACCCTTTCATTCATCTCTCCTGCATTATTTTAGAATGGAAGATTCCAGTACTTCGTAGAAAGTTAAAACGGGTCCCAGAGAGTTAAGACTGGAGTGCCATTTGCGGGATCAATTTGATCTGAAACATGGGATAATTTCCCAGCTGTGGCACCTGGCTCCTTGGCAATCTCATCAGCCAGCGCCAGCCTTTATTGTGGAGCTCTGGGCTTGTCACGAGGATTAAGCTGTGTTGCAGCTGTTTCTGCCTCCTCAGAGCAGTATAATACACGTGGGCTTTCAGTTTTTCCTCACAGTAATTCCTATATTTTCTCTATTTATATTTTGTTGAAATACACAGGAGATTTGGTTCTAGAGAGTCTGCCTTCCAACTCATGGCTTTAGAGAGGCAAAAACATTTACCGTATCCCTTTTCAGTACAATCTCAGTTATGATTTTAATATACTTTCCTTTTCCAATAAAAGTAGAATGAGATATCTAGTGCTTTTGTTCTAAATATGTTTGTTTATGTGCAACTACAGCTTTTTAATAATAGTAGGCAAATGAAATCTGAAATGAGTGCATTCCTCTGTGAAATAATATTTTTAAATATACAAGTTATTTAAGTAACTTTTCTAATCTGGTGTTACTGTCAGCACATAAAATAAAAAACACAGAAGCATGTTTTGGAGAAAGTTTATTGGGGACCCCTGCAGTGAGCCTCCAAACTCCTGCCAGGTGTTACAGTGCAGGGTGGAAAGAAAGAGCAAGAGACAAAATGGCAGTGCAGCGGGGATCCAGGTTGACCAGTTGTTCTCGAGGAACAAAAGGTCAGGAGGCAGCCAGAACCTTGGCATTTATTGATGGAGGAGGGGAATTGAGGAGGGGATTATCGGATGACTCAAGAGGGCGGAGGTGATCTTATGCTAAGGGGGATCTTTGCCCTGGAGTGTCTTTTAATCTTAGTGGGTGGGAGAGGATAGCCCACCACTAACGAGATAATGGGAAATCCCAAAAGGGTGAAACCGATAATCCCAAACCTTTGCTCATCTCTTAGGGAAGTATGCAAAATTAGCCACTGTAAATCTGTGGTCCCCAGCAGATGTTCTCTTTATCTTTCTCATGAATTCATTTGCGAAGTGTGGTTGTTAAATTGCTAACTTAACCATCAGTGTCAAAGGCATTGATCTAATGGGTTCATTTTCAACTGAAGTCTGATGTTCTCTGTGCAACCTAATTCCTTCCGTGGTGTGATAGCTCAGAATAAGACCTACTATAGAAACTGGAGTGGGATTTAGAAGTTATCTGATGTTTCCATTTATTTTACAGACAATGGAACTCAGAGCCAGTAAAGTTGTATGCTGAAAGTCACACGAGTCATTAGTGGCAGAACAAAGCTCACAAGTCAGGGCTTCTAGGTCCTGGTCCAGTTTATAACCTTAGTCCTGGGCTCCCTTACCATCTTCCAAGTCCACAGTCTAAGAGTCCTATCTCTATTTTTCTCTCTGAAAGCAATTATTTACTTGACCCCACCCCTCCTTCTGTCTACAGTGTCATCATCATGCCACTCTCTTCCTCTAGTCTGTCCCTGCCTCTCAGCTTCCTGTTCTCTGAGAGAACTCTCCACATAGAACGGGCCATCTTTAACCTTCTGGAGAGCATGATTTCCAGCCTGTAAGTAGCTGAAACAACAATGAACAGAAGACATCTGCAAGGGGTGAGAGAAAGTACTGTGGGACTCAGACTGTTCAGGAATTATGAAAAAACCCAGTGTTTTGGACCATATGCTTCTAGAGATCTAGACCGTCTTAACAGCAAGAATGGCACATAAGCAAAATTTCTCATACTTTTTTGCATTTCGTCCTGGGAATGTCGCATACAGAAATCTGTCACCACATTCTGCCTTCTCACCCTGACATGCTTCCTGCAAAGGATATGTCCCTGCACTCTGCATTCTGAACTAATGAGCCAAGTCCAGCCTTTAAGTCAAACGTCAGCTCGATTCTCCTCTTTGAAGTAGGTTATTGTTATCTATCACCTATGCCGTGGCTTTGATGAGTTCTATCTCTCACTTATTTTCTTACTCAGGATGTAGCACCTTTAATTTCTATTTCTTCAGTATTCTTAATTGAAAGTTTTGCATTTGATTTAGAAAGTGATTAATTGTTTCATTAGGTAGCTGTGCTCAGGGAACAAGACAAAAATATTTTTCTGCAGGCTAGGTGTCATTGAACAAATTAGGTCAGAATCCATCAAACTGGCACAGCAACACAAACAGGAGATGTATGCACTGATAAATTGATTACATCCAGAGTCTGGCAAGCAAAGACTTGCACACTCTTCAGCTCCCTCCAGTATTAAATTGTGAAGTGAGGATTGTGCACTGCTGCACTGGAGACCAGTGGTGTTCTTGAGATGCTTGTAAACAGAGTAGTAAGTTAGTAACCAAAAAAGAACTTGCAAGAGAATTCTGCTGAAAAGAACAGAGTAATGTGTTTATCAAGGGAGAAACTATGTATCTCTGCCCAAAAATAGAAAAGGAATGATCAAATATTGATGAAAGCAAAATCTTCCACAGAATAAATGCAAAAACATTTTCCTTTTAATTCCACAGAAAGTGTACATAATATAATATAAATTAAGGAAATAAGTAAAATAATTCATTTGTGTAAACAATACTGTGTTAATGGGTAAAACAGTCAATACCAAAGCTTGTGTTACCCTTGCTTGCTAAGAGTGTGTAATATAAAACAATAGTGCCAAAAGCATAAATGTGGAAGAAGTCAGTCTGACTTTTGCAAGGAAGATTTTTATAACAGTTCTGTTTATTTTACAGTCTGGCAATGTTTTCAAATAATACTCCAGTGCTGTCGAGTGTCTTCAGGGAAAAACAGTATGGAAGAAACTAGACAATGGTTATAAAAAATCATGTGAAAAAGGGAAAAGGACAGAAAGCTAATGCATGATGTAGCATCACTCTTAGCAGTAAGGCCTAATGAAATTAATCAAACACGTCCAACAAAGGCCTCAGGGCCAATGCAGGCCTCTCTTCTTCTGAATGTGAATCATTATCCTGGAATTTGGGTTAAGTTGAGGCCAGCAGAGTAGAGCACTCAGGAGTCCCTCTAGGCATAAATTAGCAGAGGCTTGACCTGCAGACAGGTCCACAGACCATCCTAGATTCCCAAGTTATCTTCCAAACATGAGTGCCTTAGAAACCAGCTCTGTTCCTTGTAATTTAAGCCGGAATTGGTCTAACTTTCAGGAGGTGGAGGTGGAACAATTTTTACCTTACAACAGGTCATTCTGTAGAGTACGTTTCTACAAGGGGACTTGCTTTATCCATTTATTTGTGTCACAACAGAATCAATGACAAATGAAATTCTGCAGCCTGAATATAAATAAGCATATAGCTCAACTGCCTATTATTTGGTCAAGCTTTACTAGAGGTTTTAAAAACTGCAGCGAATGTCACATTCCAATCAATACATTTGAATCTATCAGGCAATATTAAGCATAATGATAAGCAGCTGTGTTTTTGCCTGATAATATGCAGGCTGCTTCATACAATTCTCTAATTTTATATGAAAGCAAAGGAGAGAATGATGTAGGGAAGGCTGATCTAAAAATTATTAAATAAATTCAAGAAACACTGTGAAAAGTGAGGGAAAAATGAAAAATTTTTGAGCTCAGTGGAAAGCCAAGATAAATCAATGTCGTGTTTTTCTTCCTATGTAAAATAAGCATTAAAGAAAATATCGTTTTTGCTCACATACTGCCAACTAAGTGCTACTATACAAACCTTTTAAAGCAATGTGGAATTTTTTTCTTAGGGTTTCTTTTCTTCTTTTTGTCAAACCTAATCCTTCTTACATCCAACCCATTTTATTTTATCTAATAGTTAAATCTATTTCCTGAATGTGAAACATGCTGAGAATACAAAGCACAAATAAGATCTGAGTATAGTGTAGACAATAACTAATAACATATCCTCTGAGTCATACAAATAACCTATCAGACCAAATTAGAAATACACCATAACTTCTAGTGAGTCCTTGACACTTACATAATTCCCTGTTTGGTATTAGTTACAAGTCACATGATTACAGAAATACTTGCCTGCAACATGTACCATATAAAATGAGTTGTTTTGGTCTGAGAGTCAAACAAACCTATCTGCTCAAACCTATTTGCTTAGGTTGAGCAAAACAGTTTCGTGTAACAAGGCTACAGTTTGTCCAACCATTTTCAGAAGTGCATTTAAATGAGCTAATGTCCCTATGAATTTTTCCCCTCCAGTGAATTAAATCCAAGTTAATGGGAACCATTAAATCTACTTTAGTTGAGTCTCTTCACTGAGTTTCTTCAAGATGTTTCTTTCTTAGACGTCTTTTGAGATTTTTTATTTGTTCCATCAGAGTCGCTTTAAATTAAAACCACTGCTGCTCTGTGAAATGCAGGAGAAAACAGAAACACCTGACATATTCAGAGGTGAAGCAAAGATGATCTGCAGCTGACCGCGCAGAACACTGTATGGAAATGCAGTCAGATGCGAGATCTAATCTGCTATAGCGTTCAGGTTTTAAGTGATGCTCAAGGAGGTGGAAGGATTGGCTCCACATATATCCCGGTGTACACTGCTCTTCTGTGTGTTAACTTGCTAATGAACCATGATTCAGTGAAGTAATGAAGAGTTTACAGAAAGCCCCAGGAAACCAATTTCCAATTTTGCAACCAACAGGCTTTGACTTCACTGTAGCCCTTTGCTAATTTTGTCTGAAAGCGGACTTGGATACTAAATGCCATTCCTGCCTTGTGATCAAACAGACTTTTCTAATCCCCATATACTTGCCCATTAATAAATATTTCTTCAGAAGATCCATCTGATTTCTCTCTTTAGTTGTTAGCTAAAAATTCCTAAAATGGAAAATGAAATTTTAACCACTTTGAAACTTAGAAACTTGAAAAGAGGGCCGGTGAGATGGCTCAGTGGTGTAAGCGCCTGCCTTGCAAGCGCGAGGGCCCGAGTTCAACTCCCGGATCCCACATACGAAAAAGGGGCCGGTGATATCGCTCAGCGGCACGGGCGCCTGCTGGCGCGCGAGGTCCTGAGGTCGACCCCCGGTACCCACAAAAAAAAAAAAAGAAACTTGAAAAGAAATGGTCACATGTATGACATATAGGAGGCAAGAAACTAAATGTAAGAGAATTGTCTCAAATTGATTTGTGACAAAACTAACCAAAAGGGCCGGTGAGATAGCTCAGCGCCATAAGCACCTGTCTGGCAAGCACGAGGTCCTGAGTTCGACTCCCGGAACCCACATAAAGGAAAAAAAGGGCCGGTGATATTGCTCAGCGGCACAAGCTCCTGCTGGCAAGTGCGAGGTCCTGAGTTTGACTCCCAGTACCCACATAAAAAAAAAAAAATCCTAACCAAAAATGTGTAAAACAATTATATACAGTTTATTTGTATGCTTTAAGAAATTGTTTTTAATGTTATTCAGTGGGTACCAATTCATTCATCATAATTTTTGAGTTATATTAAGTTGAAATTCAATTTAAAAAAAAAATCATATACTCAACAAAAATCAGCATATGATTTGTATAGTTTTCTGATAATCAAAAATGTGTTGCTAGAAGTATTACTTTCATGCCACCAGAGGTGCCCGTGGCCATAACTTTAGACACAAAGGAATACTCTCGTGTGTTGCTGAGTAGTCAATCTGCTTATGAAATAATTTGGTCTCTTAAGCATACTACTTCATGTGAGCACATCCCTTTCTATTTACAAGAAATGCATCCATTTCATTCTTGTTGTTAGAGAAGCACCAAAGAAAAATTAATTTCTCCGTAGACTCAAAGTTGGCTGTGCTCGCCTTCAAAGACGAGGTGAAAAAGCTTATAGATCTAAGTTTAATGGCTCGAACAATGCAGTGTTCATGAGATAAGTTAAAAACAGAAGGCTCTCTTTAATAAATGGTGCTGGAAAAACTGGCTCTACACATGCCGAAGATTAAAACTAGACCCATATCTTTCACCATGCACTAAACTAAATTCAAAATGGATCAGAGATCTAAATATTAAAACAGAAACATTAAATCTGCTGGAAGGTAGGATAGGTAAATCCCTTGAAGACATTGGTGTAGGCAAAGACTTTATGAATAAAAACTCAACCGCACGGGAACTATCCCAAAGAATCAATAACTGGGATCTCATCTTATTAAAAAGCTTTTGCACAGCAAGAGAAACCACCAACAGAGTGAAAAGACAATCCACAACGTGGGAAAAAATGTTTGCCAGCTGTTCTTCAGACAAAGGATTACTATCGAGAACATACAAAGAACTCAAAAAAATCAGACCTCCCAAATTTAAAGACCCACTCCAAAAATGGGCATCTGAGATGAATACACATTTCTCAGATGAAGAAATACTAATGGCAAATAAATATACAAAAAAATGTGCAACATCACTAGTCATTCGAGAGATGCAAATTAAAACAACACTGAGATACCATCTCACCCCAGAAAGAATGGCTACTATAAAGAAATCAACTAATAACAAATGCTGGAGGGGCTGTGGGGAAAAAGGAACCCTTCTTCACTGTTGGTGGGAGTGTCGACTGGTACAGCCACTGTGGAAGTCAGTGTGGAGATTCCTCAAAAAATTAGGGTTGGAGGTCCCATTTGAACCAGCTATTCCCCTTCTGGGCATCTTCCCAGAAGATTTAAAAACATCGTACCACAGTGATATATGTGCACCCATGTTTATAGCAGCACAATTTGTAATAGCCAGATCTTGGAAACAACCCAAATGCCCATCAGCTGAGGAATGGATAAGAAAGATGTGGTATTTTTATACAATGGAGTACTATTCAGCCACAAAGAAGGATAAACTGGAGACTTTTATAGGTAAATGGATACAACTCGAGAAAATACTCATAAGTGAAATAAACTGGATGCACATGTGTAAGCATCGTATTGTCTCTCTAGTATGAGAAACTGAAAGAGTAAATAAGATCCAAAATGTACAGTAGACATGGTGAATCAAAAAGAAACTGGTCAATAGGAAAGAGAGACTGGAATAGGGAAAAGAAAGAAGGGAAAGGGAAAAAAGAATTGTATATATATATAAGATGGTTAAGATAGATACACTACCAATTTTACTTAGTTCATTGAAGAGTAAGGTTTGAGCCAATAATGTTTGGACAATTGAATGCTAATGTCTGGTATCCTGAATAACTAACTTAAAGATAATAATACGTAATGCATTGACCATTGTTACCCTCATATTATGTTGTTTTGAAAATTTGTTCTTTTTTTGATTTGTTTTGTTTTTTTCTTCTCTTTAAAAAAAAAAAAAAAAAAAAAAACAGAAGGCTCCAGCAAGTCAGTATCCATCAATAATGACCAGGCAGGTGAACGAGCCAAGTTTCCTTCAGACAAGGCGAAAAAGCTTTTAACTAGAAGTCGTAGTAAGGAATGTGAATAACTTCTCCCTTTATTCTCACGCTCTGTAACGCCCAACTCTGGAAGCAGCTGTGAGTGATCCTTCCTCACCAACAGCCCTCATGGTTCATGTATCAAAGGAAAGAGTGTCTGTCAATAGCTTTTTAAGTTGTGAGTTGTTTCACTCAATTAGAAAAAAGAAAAGGAAGAAGGCTTTTTTTACTCTCTTCTTTTTTCCCCCCTTTTAAAGGTGAGGAGAGTAAAACACGTCATGCACATGAAAATGGCTCTAGACATTCTGGCTATAACATTGTTATCTCCACAATTCTTTTTCACTTGTTTCAGCTGCAGGGCTCACGGGGATAAAAATCTAAATGCTTCAATGGCATCGAAAGACCCACAGGCCCATCTGCATTAGCTGGACATTTCTTTGGGCGAGATGCCTGTTTTGAATTATAATACACAAGAAGGCAAGGTATGTAAACCTCACAGCCTATGTATTTTAAATAACCTTTCGCAGATGTTAAGTTCTTTTTAGCTTTCAAAGTTCCATGGCAGTCCAGAGCTCAGCTTAATAAATGCTGACGCTCTCAGCTCGGTTTAATTAACGATGAGCAAGCTGTGTGGAGCTCAGAGGAGCCGCGCGGCCGAGCTGCAGAGCGCTGCGAGCATGCGCTGTCAATCAAGGACCCGCGTCCAGCTGGATTCCAGCTGTCAAAGGAGTCCTAGGTTTCGTAGTATCCGGCAAGGTCTCTGCTGGCGTGGTGTGTTCATTGACAGCGCTTTTCATTTGCTCCACGACGCTAACTGCCTGCACGTTTTATAATAATTCTAATCGTAAATATGGGACTTTCCCTGCAAGTAACAAATGCTTTTCATGCACTGTCTCTCACACTCCTAAGACGCATGTTGGTCTGTTGTTATGAGCACTGAGGCTCAAGGAAGGAAATGGATTTAACCAAAAGCCACAAAGAGCGAGAGCCAACTTTTCAAAGCCGGTTTTCCAACGCCAAACAAATGGCTCTTTCACTTTTACAACAGATTCTTAGAAAGTTCAAGCACAGGTGCACACGATTGCGGCCGTCACACACGACGGTAGTAAGCCCCAGTGCACACTGTGACCCTGGCAGCTCTAACCGTGGTTTACGTCCTTGCACAGAACTTAAGTGGCACAGAGTGTTACAATAACTTCACTGAAAGCAATGGAAATAAGCCATAGTATATGAAAACAGCGAACCGTCATGATACTATGTAATACTCCTCCTCACATCACATGACACGTGACTCCAACGGATGCCAATGAAAGCATTCCTATTCTGATTGTTCTGTATCTCGCTGCCTAATAATAAAAGCAGCAAATACAAATTGCTTATTTTCAAGAGAGGCAGATTGGTTGCTAACGATTAATATCACTTGTTACGAAGTACTACAGTACTGGAATCCAAAAATGAGGGAATGATCTCTAAGCGAGAAGTTACCCCATGAGTGCAATTCCCAAAAAGAGTCATGAGATCAGTTCAGCGATATTTCCTGAGGAAGGCAAGCTCAGTGTCCAACCAGAACGCCATGGCTTTTTTGCATCATTTCACTCATGAAACTACATCCTCAACTCTCACAACACATGGACAAGTAAATAAGAGATGCTGCTCTAGTCCAGTACTGCAAATGACAGTAGAATTTGGGTGGTTCTTACATTCGTACTAGAATAATACGTACATTGATGTCCTTGGAATTATTTTAGGTAATTTTGCATATAGCCAAGTAAGCAATAGTTGAATTTAAACATGTGGCATTCACAAACACATTTAACAAGCTTTTTTTTTTTTTTTTTTGTGGGTACCGGGGTCGAACTCAGGACCTCGTGCTTGCCAGGCAGGCACTTATGCCGCTGAGCCATCTCACTGGCCTTAACAAACTTTAATTAGTATTCCCTAGGCCATCGCTTCTCCGCCTTTTGGCCAAGATCAAGTGCAGTATTCCCTATGCCAGGTATGAGGGGAGAATATAGGTTCATAAGAGAGACTACATTCATCTGAAGATACTAAGTTCTACAGGATTCCTAAAGCTAAGCAGGGTTGAACACATAGCAAGACAGGGAACGAAAGAAATACATTGGTAAATGAAGACACAGACCCCTCCCCTCCTGTGTCCTTCTGAAGCACTGATCAGCAGCAATTCAAGAACTTGATCAAAGAAGCAGCACCGCGAGTTACCGCTTCCCTTCGTGCTCTCATGGAGCAACACGCTGAGGGCGAGCTATGAAAATGCCAAGTCAACTAAGCCAATCAACTCAAGTCAACTAGGGCCCCAAGAATATAAGTTCCTTGGAGAGTAATATGGAAATAGAACAGAATAGAATCGCTGCTCTTTCATAATTCTGAAAGAATATGTACTCCACATAATAAGTGTACAAAGATATAGTAAAGGAAATCATTTCGATAAATGCTCTCAATATTCACACATAAAATAGCTTTAGCTCACTGGTACAATTAGCAGAAATCACTAGGAAAATGTGTCCTGTGGTGAATGAAAGGTCAAGGAGCAGAGATAGATCGCATTTCTAGGTAAATTCCAAATATTACAAGGAAAAGTAGTTTGTAAAAACAGATTTCCATAACCATCTGACCTGATGAAATTGAACAAAAAGACAAAAGATACACTTATTCATAATTTTAGGTTTTCCTATTTTTTGTACCGTGGTCTATTTTTTATGTAACTTTAAAAAAAGCATGTTTTGTACACAAATCCTCTTCCGCTAATTGAAAATGTATTTTGAAGGAAATGCACCACTGAAATAGTTTATTCATTTCCAGTAACAGATTCGATGACATTTGCAGAAATAGCTCTCCATTATCTACATTGTATTACTTGGTAAATTTAGCAGAAAGAAGGGGATGGAAAATATGAAAACACAAAATGTGAAAATAATGAAACTTTAATGTAGCACAAATACTGTGACAGATGTACAGCCAAAAGGGTCATTAGATTCTTCCCAGTCCATGTCTTTTTATCTCTCTCATCCCTTCACTATCAATTATTCCTAATGTTGTTCTTTTTCCCTCCAGATTCACAGAAATGATAATAACTTACGCCATTTGCTTGCTATCTCTCTATCTAAACAGATCTCTATAGGATCCCTATAGAATTTCCCTAAGTGAAAAAAAAAATAGTAATTTTATCAGAGATGTGTTTAGTTATTATAGTAGTTATGGTGTTCATTCTTACATTCATCAATTAAAAAGGTTAATATGTTTTGCTATAGTTTGGATAACTGACTCATTGTAAATTTTTCCTTTTTTTTTTTTTTTTTTTTGGACTCACAACATATTGAACTAAGACCTATATTGGTCTCTTTAGCATGGATCAATAAATATGAAAAGAACACCAAGGTGTGCTCATTTGTCATTGTCAACTATATATAGGCACATAAATTATATAAATTATACATTTATATATTTTTAAAAAGTTATGCTGGAATCTCCTGATGTGATCAGCTTTATTTAAATTAATAAGAACTAGTAGATCTTTAGAGCCTAGTTTTAAAATCTGATAGCTGGCAAAGGTAGTCATTTACCCAGAACACCTAAAGTATTAGCTTACATAGTATACAAAGCAGCAAATACCTCACACCCAAAGCCTTTTCTCTTTGGAAAAGTCTATACAAATCCTAGTTTCTGATATCTCAAATATGACTTACAATCCTACGGAACTACAAGAAAATTAGAGGAAGGACCAATAAAAATAAGTGGTTGGTACTATTATTTAGTTAACTTGCTACTAAAGAATGGTAATAATGAAATATTTTACTCTCCAGTGAACCTGGCTCAGGAAGGGGCACAGATAGATAAAAAATGAACACTGAAAAGGAGCAAGGAATGTAGGGAAAAAACATCAGAAATTTTCTATATTTATATCCTTTCTTTGAACATGTCACTCATTGAAACATGTACTTCCTGGAAGGGATGAGCCTGACAACACTTCAAATTTTTCGGATCACCTGAAGAGACAGCATAGTAAAATGTTTAAGAAAATGTGTCTCAGAATTGATCTCAGTTCAAGCACACATCTTTTGTGACTTCAGGGAAATTAATTAAATCCTTTCTGAAACTGTGAACAGTGAAGTTAGCACTTTATATGAAAGGGTTATCTGTGCTCAGAAATTCCTGTGTAATTTCTTCTTTCATGCTTCTAAATTATTTTATACATTTTTTTTTTCTCAGTGATGTCGATAAAGCTCTCCTGGCCTATGAGGTAATATTTTGGTTTTGTCAATAGTAGTTATTCCTAAAATTACACATGTATTTCTTGCCTTTCGCCAAAATCCATTGGCTGCTTCAGGTGCTTCTGAGGGGGTTATAAATTCCAACTTGCGCAATATTCTAGGGAAAATCTTCACCCCCTCCTTGCACACATTTATAGGGAAAACTTCAAACTGACACTTTTCCAGCTTTGAGTTCCAAAATTCTAAATTCTGACATGCATAATTGCATGGGAAAAACTCTACTACCATCACTACCAGCCTCCTTTCCCCAGTACCTTAAGCTCACAGACTTGAATTTCCCCACTTGCAGGGAACACATTGTAGGTTTGCACA
This sequence comes from Erethizon dorsatum, assembly GCA_028451465.1. Lineage (NCBI taxonomy): Eukaryota > Metazoa > Chordata > Mammalia > Rodentia > Erethizontidae > Erethizon > Erethizon dorsatum. The sequence continues at coordinate 55,326,756 of CM051830.1, read as the reverse complement.
TTTTGTGCTAGTTTGCACATCACAAGCTATCTTAAACAGCAGTGGGAAATTTGTCGTAAGAATGCGAGACTAGTGAAACTCGTGACTAGGTAGGTCTTCTGATGGTGCAGAATCAACAACTGTAAAGCGTCAGAAAATAGAATTATTCTCTTTCACTTTTGGGGACTTCATAGTTTTATGTTTGCTTGCTCTGTATAATGTGTCCATCCTCTCTTTCTCTGAAACTAGAGACCCCTCTTTCTAAGGAGTAAATACCTTATGTAGTAGAAGCATCTTCTCATTGGAGGATTTTGGAAAAGCATTTATCCAAAATGAGAATCTCGGTCCTGGAAACAGCAATTGACTCCTGGCTTAGAAACTCAGTTTCCAAGAAAGAGAAAACAATATTGGCTGCGCTCAGTCTTGCTGGCCCATGCAACTACGGTCAAGGTTCTGAGGGTGGGCATCATGTGACAGAAAAACGGTTGTGAATCACATCAATGGAAATAATTTTTTTAAGAGAAGGATGGGAGGTGAGTCAGATGCTCCCAAATATCTACAATGTGGTGTGTGAAAATGACGTCAGCAACAGACACGCACGCACGGAGTAGGCAGGAATACTTAGAGGAATTTCTCTAGGTTTAATTAGCTAAGAAGAGGTAAATGAGAGGATCACAAAGGAAACACTAAAAAGTACTTAAATGCTAAAAGTAAAATTTGGTTTTGTGATTCCTTTCAAAGTGATCAGCCAACACGCTGTAGTCTGGGTGTTTGTATGCTGAGGCCTGATCACCCAGGTGGCGGTATTGGGCCCTTCGGAAAGTGACTGGGTCATGAGATCGGAGCCTTCACAAACGAGATCAGTGTCCCTTTAAAAGGCCTTCCCTAGACACCGAATCTGGACCTCATCTGGACTTCCCAGCCTCAGAACTGTGAGAAGCAAACATCTGTGGTTTATAAGTAAAGCAACCCAATTTTTGATTCTCGATTTTTTTTTTTTTTTTTTAATGCAGGTACCAGGGGTCGAACTCAGGACTTCACGCTTGCCAGGCAGGTGCTTATGCCGCTGAACTATCTCACCGGCCCCATAATTCTCTATTTTAGCAGCCTGAGCAGATTAAGACACCTAACTTTTACATGTAACCTAAACTCTTATTCTATATGTAGCATGTCAGAAATCAGAGGAAAAAATGCTTTTAAATTACCTAAATGACTTCTTGAGAAACTTCCTCTGAAGGGCTGTTTAAATATAGCCTGGTTTTGTTTATGCTAACATAACTCGGTGCACTTCTTTGCTAATGACAATATTGGTTTTAAAATCCAAAGCAGTCAATCAGAAATAATAGCCTGTTTCTAAAACAAAATATGAATCTTTAAACACCCCAAATGTGTAACAGCAAGTCGTCTCTCATGCCTGCAGAAAAATACTTCATTTTTGATAAATAGTCACCAGAATGTAAGATTACATTTTTTTGGATTTATGATAACAGCTTTTTACCATGTGAATGGGCTGCCGAATATCTAGAAATTACATTTTCATATAAATTGCACTTTTAAAAAAAAATCACATGATTTATCCATTTAAATAAATCAGGAAAACATTAGGATGTTCAATGTATGCATTAGGTTTATTCCTTCCAGTTACGAATGTTGCAGAATTTGCTTAAACAGTTAATCCAAGGATAAACTATTTCTGAATGTAAGGAAAACCCAAGCAATATGCCATTAACCCTTCCTCATCCATGGCTCTGAAAAGTAGGGAGATGTTTCAAAGGTCTTAACAAGTCAGATATTTTTTATTGACTCTTGTAGTAATTCTTTAATGATGAATTTTAAACTAGTGCCTTACACTAAATAAGAATGTGTTAGTTTCATAGAATATTCATTATGTTTATAGGATTAGCATAATACTCTGGAAATTTTTCATTCTTTTATCTCTATCTGTAATGACAACTGCACAAAAATCATAAAAGTTCTTAAAGACCTACGACTAGAAGCCACTGATGCGACCACTTAGGGCGTACTGCGTGCTGTCCTCTATGCTCAGTTCTCCATATGTACAGGTCTGAAGTGAAGCAGATTGTTTTCTTTTTATTAATGAGAAGCTAAATGACATCAGATTTCCTTTTCCCTTAAGGCTGCATTCCCAATCCTCTCTTCTAGAAACTAGAATCTATTTCCCCATGTGGACGAACTTTGCCAGCTCGGGATCTGATGTCTGAAAACTGAGTGGAAAGAGCCGTTCTCCTGGCACAAGGCAGGCAAGGCAGGTGTTTGCAGCCTCAACTCTGCCTTTCACCGAGCAGGACACTCTAACGAGATTCTTAACCGAGGTACCCAGATTCCACCAAGTCACCCACAAAGCCAGCGGGGAATATTTTCAAAGCGACAACTTTATTTTAAGTTGGAATATTTTATTTACTTTTAGGGGAAATGAGAAATGAAGAAGAAATAGTAACTTCTTATTTTTATGGCTTTCAATTTAATTCCTGGACAGCCTTATAGCACTTGCAGTTTAAAATATCTTTTTGTAATTCTTACATTTTTTTCTAATGCTTGACATACTTAGAATATCTTCATTTTAATAGAATATTTGAGTTTTAATGAAGCAGTTAGAATGACCTCTTCTCAAGCTTAGACAAAATATTCATACCGTATTGTCAACTGACCTAGTTATCATCTTATCTTTCAAAGACTAATTTCCTGCCAATTTGGATTAAATTTCTATTGCATAATTACCAAGAACCTCAGAATCTCTATATCCTTTGCAGACTTGATTAGACTTTTAATTTTGCTTAATCACTTGCTAGTCCACAAGGATTGGGATATGGAATGTCTGCCCTGTATCCCTGAACACTTTTATCTCTGTATTTTGATAATGCTACAAAACTTTTGGGTTTTTAAATTGTGTATAGGTATCCATGACAGACAATTCAGATGCCGAAGACACACAGCATAGCCGATTTGGGTCTTTTTCCTATACCAACCCACAGTGGGATTTATCCATTCATAAATCTCTTACTGTTCTTTAAACAAGTACACATTGATTCAGGCACAGTGCTGAAAGCGAGAAAAGGATAAAATGAAACAATATGGAAAAATAGAGTGGGTTGTTTTTCATCTTTTCTTTTTTGCAGTAGTCTACTAACTAGATTTCTCAAATCTATTCTTGCTATCCTTCCAACTCACCTCTACACAGTAGAGTGTCCTTTCCAAAACATAAATCTGATTATTGCGCCTCCCCTGACAGGTAAATGGAGAGTTACTAATCAACAAGCAAAAAGTTTCAGTTAAGTAAGATGAATAAGCTGGAGAGAGACCTTCGGTATAACATTGTAGCTAGAGCCAACAATAATATATTATACAGTTAAAAATATATTGAAACAGAGCTCTTTTTAAATGTTCTTACTATAACAAAATAAAAATTTAAACGTATTTCCAAAAGTAAATAAATAAATAAAATCCTGAGTATTTAGAAAACAGTGGTAACAATGAAAACAGGTAAACAACTATGGACATATTGTAGATCAGAGTAAGAAAAATTGTGACTTGAGCTCCCCAGCCATTAGACTTTTCCCTGCAACTGAGATATCCTTTAGAGTAACATGCTTGACAAGCCAACTAATTAGTTAGAATGAAAATAAAATGTAAATCTGATTACATTATGCTTCTGTTCAAAGTATTTAATGGTTTCCTATGACACTCTGGAAAGACCAAATCTTTAAATAATATACTCTGAAGAATGGCTACTATAAAGAAATCAACTAATAACAAATGCTGGAGGGGCTGTGGGGAAAAAGGAACCCTTCTTCACTGTTGGTGGGAGTGTCGACTGGTACAGCCACTGTGGAAGTCAGTGTGGAGATTCCTCAAAAAACCAGCTATTTGACCCATTTGACCCAGCTATTCCCCTTCTGGGCATCTTCCCAGAAGATTTAAAAACATCGTACCACAGTGATATATGTGCACCCATGTTTATAGCAGCACAATTTGTAATAGCCAGATCTTGGAAACAACCCAAATGCCCATCATCTGAGGAATGGATAAGACAGATATGGTATTTTTATACAATGGAGTACTATTCAGCCATAAAGAAGGATAAACTGGAGACTTTTATAGGTAAATGGATGCAACTCGAGAAAATACTCATAAGTGGAATAAACCAGAAGCACATGTGTAAGCATCGTATTGTCTCTCTAGTATGAGAAACTGAAAGAGTAAATAAGATCCAAAATGTACAATAGACACGGTGAATCAAAAATAAACTGCTCAATAGGAAAGAGAGACTGGAATGGGGAAAAGAAAGAAGGGAAAGGGAAAAAAAACTGTATATGTATATAAGATGGTTAAGATAGATACACTACCAGTTTTACTTAGTTCATTGAAGAGGAAGGTTTGAGCCAATAATGTTTGGACAATTGAATGCTAATGTCTGGTATCCTGAATAACTAACTTAAAGATAATAATACGTAATGCATTGACCATTGTTACCCTCATATTATGTTGTTTTGAAAATTTGTTCTTTTTTTGATTTGTTTTGTTTTTTCTTCTCTTTAAAATAAAAATAAATAAATAAATAAATAAATAAATAATATACTCTGATTTTTACCTACCCCTCCCAATTTCATTGCGCTACTTACTACTTTTCCAGCCTCATGGGTCTTGGTTCAGCGCCTTCAACCCGCCTTGCACCCGCTCTCCACTGTGAAATTGTACACAGACCCTTTGTGTGGGACACTCTCACCTTCCTCCTGCCAGGCAGCCAGGCTAACTTCCCACTCACCGCTTCATTTCCAGTACTGGTACTGCCTTCTCGGGGAATCCCTTTCAGAATGACTTTCTCCAACTAGACTGAATCCCAGTTAAATGCTCCAACTTTTCCTGGAATAGGTCTTGCAACACTCATAACTGTAATGTGCAGTTTTCTAATGTCTGACTCTCCCAATAGCATGTAACCTCCCAGAAGGCAGAAATTATCCTGTTTCTATTTATAATTTTACCCCCTTCACCTCACAAAGGTCCTGGTAAATAGAAATATTCTCATTTGTCCAATGAATCAATCAATATAAGTCAGTCTTTTCTAAAATTTAGGTTAGTAAAATCACTGTTTCCTGTATTCTGCATTTAACATGCCAACAACCTAAAAGATATTTAGCATGACAATAACCTTGAAGAAATTTCATATGCCAATAACCTAGAAGCCTAAACAATTTATTTTTTTTAATTCAGGTTATTGGCCATAGTGTCTGGATGTTTCTGCAACATTATTTTTTTTATTACACCATAATTAAAGAGAGAAACAAGACAGAGCATAATCCTACTTTTAGTCACCTGGGACACACGTGGAGGTTAAAGAATGAGAAATACCCATTGCCTAGGAATATCTACATACAGCTATTAAGAAGCCAGCCATGAGTATTTGGTCAGCATCAAAACAGTGTTGAAAGCAATCCAAGACTACAAGAACCAAATGCCGACAAAAAGCCTCACAATTGGAGAATGCATAATGGAGAAAAAAATGTAACAAAGAACAACTGGAACCAGAGATGCAATTGTGATTTCCTGTGGGATTTCAGTGATTACCTCTGTATGTCACATCCTGGATGAAATTATCTGATCAGGAATCCAGATCATCCAAGACTTTTGTGACAATGAAAGTTATGTCACATATTAAAGTAATATGGAGATTTAAAAAAAAAAACACAATGTTTTGTGCAGTGTTTTTTATAGCTGCCAGAATATACAAATACATATCTAATCATTGCATTGATGAGAAAGAAAATCAATTTTAAACTTCTTGTTTCAAAACCTTGGTAATATGTGTATGCAGGCTGAATAATGGATGTCCAAAAGATAACTGCATTCTAATCCCCAGAACCTGTGAGCATTACCTTTTGTGATGAGAAAGATCTTTGCAGCTGTGATTCATTTAAGGATTCAAAAATGAGGTAATTATTCTGAGTTACGTGGCTGGGCCCTAAATACAATTGCATGTGTTCTTATAAGAGTGAGTACAGATACAAAAGGAGAAGGCAATTGATTGGAGGCAGAGATTGGAGGCATGCAACCACAAGCAAAGGATTCCTGGCAGACACCAGAACCTGGAAGACTCAGAATACAGACTCTGGAGGCTCCAGATAAAGCACATCCTGGGTGAGGCCCCGTGAAAATGATTTCAGACTTCTGCTCTCCGGAGGTATGAGGGATTAAATTACCACAGATTTGGAGGTGACTTGCTATAGCAACCGCAGGGAGATGATACAACTTATTAAAGTTGTGTTGTAGCTTCCCATGAGAGAATAAACAACTGAGCGGTACTTATACTCCATTTTGTCAGCTAGAAATAGTGTCCTCTTTTAGCAGTGAGTCAGCAGCTTTAGAAGCTCAAGTCAGGACACCCAGGACATGTTTGAACTTTCATAGTAAGTGTCATTAGGTAATAATCACAATTGTTTGATGACTCGGACTTCAGGAACAACCCTTCAAGAAAGTGTTAAAACACAGTAAAGCATAGGAAACCCTCAGATCACCTAATACTTCACTCTTACACAACATAAAAGTCAGAACACTGAGAACCACAGCTACTGTACTAGAAAGTGACTTTAAGTTTTTATACTAATAGTTCATGAATGGACATTAGGAGGAAGCAGGTAATTATTAATAAGCCTCTGGCTTCTCTGCAATGAGAGACATGCCTGTGAGGCACTAACCTGCTGAGGTAAGCAGGGGAGAGAGGACTTAGCAATAAAGCAGCCTCTACAAAACTCAGAATCCAGACTGGAAAACAACAACTTGGAGAATAAAACAAGGCAGAAGATGAATTCCTGGAACCCAGGAAAGGTCTGAAGGGAAAATTAGAGCCTACAGAGAAACTGAAGAGACAGACCTCAGCACAAAAAAAGGAAGGGGCAATCTGCACTTTCCCCCTGCCTCCTGGTACACGGTGAGAAAGATGGAGGCTGAATCCGCAGAGACACAGTGAAAGCGGGTGACTCCAGAGACCTCTAGGGAGAAATGCACCAGTGGAACAAAGCACTGGATGCCATGCACTTCAACAGCTGGTGACTGATCCCCGTCCAAGCATCTGCCATACCTCCGAGAGAGAGTGCCTGGTCAGATGCCATTTTAGGGATGAGCCAGCTAAACCTGGAACTAGGGAAGCCACAGGTTGGCTTTATCTCAGGGCTCCCAGTATTAAAGTCCCACAGTGACTGGGTGAGGGCCAACCACAGGAGACACCTCTGTTCAGGGAGCTGTGGTCAGGCTGGCGAGAGACACCAAGAGTGTTTGTTATAAGCTAAATGGCAGGCCCTGCCCCATGACCAGAGGCCTGGTTCAAATGGAATGTCTGTGGGTTTGAAAGTCACAGAACCAGCACCCCACTCTAATCCTACTGACAGCTTGCTGAGATTATCCAGCATGGTCTGGGCTCTGACCCCTTCCCTTGTCTACCAGGGAGAGCAGAATCATGCCTTGAAGTGGACACCGCCACAGAAATGTAGATGCCAGAAGATAATCATAGGCTTGAAATCACAGAAAAATTTCCTTTTTTTCTTTCTCTTTGCCTTTGGTCTTTCTTTTTTATTTTGTTTGGTTTTGGGTTTTTTTGTTTTGTTTTGTTTTGTTTTGTTTTTTTGCTTGTTTTTGATGTTTTTGTTAGTGTGATCATTGTTTTTAGGTTTTTTGTTCTTATTTTTGTTTTCTCCATCTTTCCTTCCCTCCTGTCTTCTTCATCAGTTTCCTGAGGCTTGGGTAGTGTTGCTTTGTCCTTCAGCCATACTTCTAATCTCTTCTCCTTCTTTCATTTCTCTATTTTTTCCTCTTCTCCCTTTTAAACTTTCTCCCATTAGGATAAAATCACTTTACTGAATGGGTATTTACTGTAATAATTTTCTAACTTGTCTTGGATTTTATTATATAACTATAAATTTTATACCTCGGGTTAAAGGTGGCTAATTATTAGTTACAACAGTTTGTCATTTTCCAGACTGTGTTTGATGCTATTGTTATTATTGATTGTACTACTTTAGCCAAGGTGTCATAGTTGTTGTGACCAATTGACCTTCCTTGTATACCAATACCTAGATTGGGGTTAATAAACAATACTACGACTCAGTCCCAAAGAACTAGGTGCTAGACCAAACAGCCTGCAACTTTCATCCCTAATAAGCAGAAGTAAGATCCTGGGACAGATTCAAAGGCCAAAAGCCAGTTATTCCTAGAAGACATGTCAGAAAAGTAGTCATTTCCTTAATAGTTCTTGACATTGCTAATGAAGCTACCTACCATAAGCAATTTACAAGAATTGATGCAGATAACAAATAAACAAAAACAATAGAAAGTGAGAAAACACAGAAGTAGGTTGCAACCCAACACCCCTAACTTGCCCAAGGCAAATGCAGGGGGCATTGGGGTGGAAGAAATCAAAAGCCACCCAGCAGAACTTTATGAAATGGTAGTAGTAGAAGTAACAAAACAGTTGAATTCCTCTTGACATAACCAAAGCAGAAATAACTACACAGATAATTAGAGATGATGACCATAATGAAAGAAATGGTTAGTGAATCTCATAGATAGAGATAAAAAAATAAAGAAGTTTAGGAAAGTTTTAGAAACCATGAATACCCAACATAGGAAAGAACTGGAATCCATAAAACAGATTCAAACAGAAAGCCAGGAAGTTAAAAATTCTATTGAAAGTATGCACAGCTGAATCAACCAATGTGAAGAAGGAATATCAGATCTAGAAGACAGGGTTGTGATTGATCATCAAATGAAAGGCTTCTTGAGGGACGGTGATATGGCTCAGTGGCATAAGCACCTGCCTGGCAAGTGCAAGGCCCTGAGTTTGACTCCTGGTACCTACATTAAATAAATAAATAAATAAATAAATAAATAAATAAATAAATAACAAGGGACCATGAAAAATCAATCCAACAGCTATTTGATGATGCAAAGAAGAATAATAAAAGATCACTTGGAATCAATGATACATCAAAAGATAGAACAAAACACATAAAAAAAACTTGTCCACAGAACTAAAGCAGAAAACTTTCCAAGCATGGAAAAAGAATCTGACATACAGACAAGAGAGGCATATACAACCCCAAATAGCCATAATCGGAAAAAACTACAACAAGGCATATGGTAGTCAAGATTCCAGAAATTCAACACAAGAAAAGGAAATTAAAAGCTGTTAGAAAAAAGAACCAATCACCTATAAAGGAGAACTCATGAGATTCAAGCAGACTTCTCAACACAAACCCTTAAGTCAAGGTGAGCTAGGAGCAAAGTATTTCAAGCCTTATAAGAAAACAACCACTACCCCAAATTGCTGTATCACACAAAATTATCTTTCAAAATTGATAGAGAAATAAGATACTTCCATGATAAAGAACACCCAAAGAAATTCATGACCACCAAGTCAACACTTCAAAAAGTCCTGAATGATATTCTAGAAAGAGATAATGAAGACAACATTTCCAAGAATCTAAGTAGAATAAATCCACCAGGCAAGGCAAGCATTATATAGCAGAGAAAGAAAGGGAGCTAACCAAAAAAAATACAATGATAAGGATAAGTCAATACCTTTCAGTTATAACTTCATCATATTGTGTAATCTATTTGATGATTTGCTGCATTCTGTTTGCCAGTACGTTATTGAGGAGTTTTGCATCTGCATTCATTAACAGAACTGGTCTGTAGTCCTCTTCTTTGTTTGGGTCTTCCTTGGGTTTTGATATCAGGGTAATGCTTGCTTCTATAAATGACTTTGGGAGTATTGATTCTCCTTCATATTTTATTAAAGAGTTTGAGGAGTAGTGGTGTTAGATCTTCTCTAAAGTTCTTTAGAATTCCACAGTGAATCCATCAGGATGAGTTTTATTTTTTAAGACTTCTTCAATTTCATTGACTGATATTGGATTGTTTAGAATTTTTATATCTTCTTGATTCAGCTTTGGTAATTCATATGACCATAACCAAGTAGGATTCATCCCACAGATTCAGGGATGGCTCAACATACGCAAATCAATAAATGTAATATACCACATTAACAGAACCAGGACAAAAACCACATGATCATCTCAATAGATGCACAGAAAGCATTTGACAAAGTCCAACATGCATTCATGATAAAACCCTAAAAATATTGGAATAAACGGGCCCTGTCTCAATCTGATAAAAACCATCTATGACAACCCAATAGCCAACATCATATTAAATGGTCAAAAATTGAAAGCTTTCACTCTAAAATCAGGAACAAGACAATGATGACCACTATCACCACCTAGTCAATATAGTTATGGAAACATTAGCAAGAACAATTAGACAAGAAAAAGAAATAAAAGGAATATGGATAGGAGAGGAAGAAGTTAAGTTATTATTTGCTGATAACATGATCCTCTACATAGAAGACCCCAAAAACTCCACCAAATAACTCTTAGGTTTAATAACCAAATTGGGTAGCATAGCAGGATACAAAGTCTACACTCAAAAATTAATAGTATTCCTGTACATGAAAAAAAACTCACTGAGCAAGAAATTAGGGAAACAACAACTTTTTTTGTGTGTGTGTGGGTACCAGGGGTCGACCTCAGGACCTCGCGTGGCAGCAGGCGCCCGTGCCGCTGAGCGATATCACCGGCCCTTTTTGCATATGTGGGTTCCGGGAGTCGAACTCGGGCCCTCTCACTTGCCAGGCAGGCGCTTACGCTGCTGAGCCATCTCACCGGCCCCAACAACTTTTTCAATAGCATCAAGAAAAATGAAATACTTAGGAATCAGTCTAACAAAGGAAGTGAAAGACTTTTACATTGAAAACTATTATGAAAAAGATCAAAGAGGATATCAGAAAATGAAAGATATCCCTTGTTTTTAGATAGGCAGAATCCATATAGTGAAAATGGCCATACTTCCAAAACTTTTATACAGATTTAATGCAATCCCAGTCAACATACCAATAGCATACCTTACAGAACTACAGAAAACAGCGCTAAAATTCATATGAAATGAGAAGAGACCTAGATTAGCAAAAGCAATTCTGGACAATAAGACCAAGGCAGGGAGCATCACACTCTCTTATTTGAAGTTATACAAAGCTACAGTGATTAAAAAAAAAAAAAAAGAATGGTGCTGGAGAAACTGGCTCTCCGTACGCCAAAGGTTACACCTAGACCCATATCTCTTACCATGCACTAAACTAAAATTGACATGGATCAAATATCTAAATACTAAAACAGATGCACTTAACCTGCTGGAGGACAGAATAGGTAAAACTCTTAAAGCCATAGGTGTAGGAAAAGACTTTATGCACAACACACAATCACAAAGGACGTGTTACAAAGAATCAACAACTGGGATCACATCAAATTAAAAAGCTTTTGCATAGCAAAATAAACAAAAACAAAACAAACAAACAAACAAACACACACCAACAGAGTGAAAAGGCAACCCACAGATATGGAAAAAAAAGTTTTCAAGAGCTGTTCTTCAGACAAAGGAATAATATCTAGAATATATAAAGAACTCAAATAATCAGATCCCCCAAATTTAAAGACACAATCCAAAACTGGGTATCTGAAATGAATGCATACTTCACGGATGAAGAAGTACAAACATCAAATAAATATATGAAAATGTTCAACATCACTGGTCATTCGAGAGATACAAATTAAAACAACACTGAGATTCCATCTCATTCCAGAAAGAATGGCTATTATCAAGAAATCAACCAATAATAAATGCTGGTGAGGCTGTGGGAAAAAAGGAACCCTTTTGCATTGTTGATGGGAATGTAAATTGTTACAACTATTATGGAAATTAGGATGGAGATTCCTTTAAAAACTAAAACTAGAGGTTCCATTTGACCCAGCTATTTCCCTTCTAGGTATCTTCCCAAAAGAGTTAAAATCATCATACCACAATGATATATGCACACCCATGTTCATAGCAGCACAATTTATAATAGCTAAATCTTGGAAACAGACCAGACGCCCATCGATGGATGAATGGATAAAGAAAATGTAGTATTTATATACAATGGTGTACTACCCTACCATAAAGAAAGATAAACTTGAGACATTTTTATGTAAATGGATGTACCTCGAAACCATAATTTTAAGTGAAATATATCAGACACACAAGTTTAGATAATACATTATTTGTCTTGTGTGAGAAACCCAGAGTAAATAAGGAGCAAAATGAAGGATAGATATCGGGAACTAGGAAGAACATGTTCAAATGGGAAGGGAACAAGGGCAGGGGAGGAAGGGAAGCAGGAAAAAGGGATTTAAAAAGAAAATGAAAAGAAAAAATGGAAACAAAAATTTTGTAAGTGGGGAGGGGAAGAGGGTTGGAAGGAGGGGAGAGGAATAGGAAAAAAGAAGAATTAAGATATATTATGTACACGTACAAATTCCCTATGATGACTATGATCATTATGTGTGGAAACATGTACTAATAAATATTAAATTTAAAAATGATTTAATTAATTTTTAAAAAGCAGAGGAGAAAGACCTGAGCCCTCTTATCAGACTGCTGCTCAACCCCATCCACCACAGGGTTGAGTTCGGAGTAGCCCTACTCCTGTTCTCAGGCAGAAGCAATGAAGAAGTCCTCCAGAGTCTCGAACATTGAATTCTCTGGAAGTGAGACTCATCAAGGGAAATGAAACCTGCACTGAAAGGCATCTTTCCAGGGCCTGAGATTGGACGGGAAATTAACAAATCAGTACCACTTATTTTTTTTCTTTCTTTTTCATTATCATATGTTTATAATATGTAGTAATAATTGCATTCATCTAGGGGAATTGGTACATAAACATATCGCGTCTTAATCATCTCACTTCCCCTCCCCTCCCTGCCCTCTCACCCTCAGATCCCCTTCCCATCTCCACAACGTCTGCCTTGCTGTTTCCTACCATCTGTCTTTTATTTGGCTCTTAAAATTCTTTCTTTTGGGTTTCTCATGCAACAGAAACCAAGTAATATTTAACCTTCAATGTCTGATTTACTTTACTGAGTATTACGGTCTCAAGGCACAGTCATCCCACAAATGACTCAAGTGTATCCTTCTTTATGGCTAAGAAGTACTCCATCGCATGTATGCATATATGCCATATTTTCTTTATCTGTTTATTTGCTGATGGGCTTATAGGTCACTTCTAAGATTTAGCTATTATGAAATATGCTACTATAAACATGGATATGCACATATACTGTAATATGATATCTTTAACTTTTTCAGGAATATACCTAAAACAGGTAGAGCTGGGTCAATTGGAATTTCTATTTAGTTCTTTGAGAAATCTTCATACTGATTGTCATAGTGGTTGTGCTAGTTACATTCCTACCAACAGTATAAAAGTGTTCCTTTTCCCCCACAACCTCACAGTGTTTGTTATTTTTTGGGTTCTTGATGATAATCATTCTTACTGGAATAAAGTGACTCTCAGTGTCATTTTGATTTTCATTTCCCTAATAGCCAAAGATGCTGAACATTTTTTCATGTATTTATTGACCATTTGTACTTATTCTTTTGAGAAGTGTCTATTTGTTCCAGTTGCCCATTTTTAAGTAGATCTTTTGTCTTGGGGAGTCTAATTTTTTAGTTATTTATATATTCTATATATTAGAGTTTTATCTTAGAAGTAACTGGAATATTTTTTTTCCATTCTGTGTGATGTCTCTTTACTCTGTCAGTTGTTTCCTCCTAGGAACTAACCTACCAAAGGAAGTGAAAGACCTTTATAATGAAAACTATAATACTCTAAAAACAGATAGAAGAGTACATTAGAAAATGGAGGGCCAGTGAGATAGCTCAGCGGCACAAGCGCCTGCCTGGCAAGCATGAGGTCCTGAGTTCAACTCCTGGTACCCGCATATTAAAAAAAAAAAAAAAAGGAAAGACATCTCCTATTGCTGACAATGTTGACATATTGCCAAAAATGATGTATAAATTTAATTTAATTTAATTTAATTTAATTTAATTCCAATCAAATTACCAAGAGTGTTCTCGACAGAACTAGAAAAAACAACCCTACAAGTTATGTGGAACCAGATGAGGACCAGAATGGCAAAAGCAATCCTGGGCAACAAGAACAAAGCAGGAGGCATTCACGATCCCAGATTTCAAGTGATTGTATATTACGAAGATGCAGTGATAAAAACAGCAAGGTACCAGCACAAAAACAGATGTGGTAATCAGTGGAATAGAATTAAGGATTCAGAACCAACCCCGGGCACATTCAGCCATCTGATTTTTGACAAAAGGACCAAAAACATATGCTGGAGAAAAGACAGCCTCTTTAACAAATGGTGCTGGGAAAACTGACCATCCCCATGCAGAAGATTGAATCCAGATCCGTATCTTTCAACCTGTACTAAAATAGAATCAAATGGACCAAAGAATTAGTGAAACAGAGACGCTTAATCTGTTGGGAGATAAAAATAGGTAAAACGGGGGCCAGTGAGATGGCTCAGCGGCATAAGTGCCTGCCTGGCAAGCACGAGGTCCTGAGTTCAACTCCCAGTACCCACATGGGAAAAAAGGGCCGGTGATATCGCTCAGCGGCACGGGCGCCTGCTGGTGCGCGAGGTCCTGAGGTCGACCCCCGGTACCCACAAAAAAAAAAAAAAAAAAAATAGGTAAAACGATGGAAGACACAGGCAGATAGACACTTTCCAAACAGAGCCCCAGCTGCAAGAGCAATAACACCAAGAATCAACAGCTGGGATTATGTCAGGTTAAAATCTTCTGCATAGCAAAGGTATCATGTCTTTATTTGATGATTTTAAAAACAAACAGGCCTAGTCTTTTTTAAGCTGGTGGACATAGATTTTGTTCAATTTGATTGAAACATAATGATTTGTTTTTAAAAATTGTGACAAATTAGTCCCAATACCAACGTATTTCACTACCTGAGGCATCACGATTTTCTCCAGGTCTAATTCTCCTCTTTATTATTTTTACTTTGACATGGTGCTTCCCAAAATGATGCTTATCACATCATTTTTTCTAAACTCACACCGTAGCCAATACACTTCTCAAATCAAACAGAAGCAGTCACAGTTAAGGCAATTCACAAATGTAATACCTAATTTTCACCATTAGGGAAGAGCTGAAAGAAAGGCCTGGAAAGGTAAAGACTGTGTGTCCAGAAATGCAGAGAATTTAACATCCAGCACAGTTCTTCCTAATATGTAATTACTTGAGGTAAAACAGTATGATTGACAGAAAAAAAACTTCTCGGTCTCTTCTGCTTCCCCTTGGATTGTTTGCATCTAGTTATTCTGATAGATGACTCCTACCAATGGTTTCAGGTTTTCTCCTTCATGCTAAAGTGATAGCTTGGCCATAGCACCAGAGAAAATTAAAACTTAATTACTTATAAGCTGTCAGCAGAAAAACGTATTCTTCAAAGCAGCTGAAAACTCTTCTTCAAAGTTTATCAGCACTAGGGCAAAGGACATTTTACCAATTGCTTGTTCATCAAACATGTTACACTTGTTTCAAAAGCCAATAACAGAACCATTCTTCAACTTGAGAAATGATTCCAAGGAGAAATGTCATAACTGGCAACACATCTGTGTGATATTGTCAACATTCAGGGTTAGCAACCTAACAAAGAAATTACTTTAATTAGTACAGGCATTGAAGCTGTGGATCTGCAAAACCTTGTCTGGAAATTCTAACAGGAGAAAATATTAACTTCTACAAACCTTGTGCAAAGAAGTGTCCTATTCTCCAAAGAACAGTAACCCTTCTTGGTCAAGTGAACAGTTTCAACTAAAACACACAGCGAATGAAGGGCAAGGAGAGAGGTACCCATCTCACCAACTATATTAGTAGGAAGAACAGAACCTGGTCACCAGTGAGAGGACAGAAGTCAGTTCGTCTAGCATCTTAGCATCTGAAAACATAGGTGGATCCTGATTATGGTGGTGAGAACTATGGTTAACGTTTGTGCAGTGTTCGAATGCAGCAATGAGTAGAGGGTGCACAGCATAGAAAGTGGACTAAGGTGATGATGAAGAGTTAAATTGCACGGCAGGAGGCTCAGCTAAGGAAAAATCTATCTTCAGCAGTCCTGCCTCTATGTCAAAGATCACTTGCATAAAAAGTGGCCGTCCATGTAGTACTGCAGACAATAGGTATTGAGAAATATGCTGCAATGGATGACTCCTATAACTACCCCTGCTACTGGGGGTGTAAATAACAGTGAAAAGGTTCCAGTCAACCCAAAGGCCAGATGTATGAAAGCTCTTGTGGTCTGCTGCCAAGACCTGTGTCTCCCCGCCCTGCTCACACAAAGACATTCTGCGGCAGAATGAAAAGCCAAGCAGAGGTGTGAATGCCAACGAAAGGGCAGGAAGATATGTTTGTGCTGGGGGAAAAGCCTGTTCATCCTACTTTATTCATTATGTCACGTATCCCTTAAGACCACACTGTGGTGCATTATAATCCTTGTTTTTATAAAGGAAAAATGTAAGTGATAGGACAAAGACCAGGTAGGCGATAAGGTGCTATCAGGAAATTCTGGAAAAGACAAGGCAGGAGGATCCCAAGTTTGAGGCCACCCTGTCTCAAAATAAAAATATGAAAAGGCACTAGGGACATAGCTCAGTGGTAGAACGCTGGTGTGAGTCCCTGGATTTAATTCCCAGCACTGTGTGTGTGTGTGTGTGTGTGTGTGTGTGTGTGTGTGTGTGTGTGTGTGTGTATGTGTGTGTGTGGGTAGTAAAATTATAGTCATATTCATTTATATATACATATATGTAGTTACAAAGAATTTGTTACTCTTCTTTTTCCATCTACTGTATCCAACTCTCTTCCAAGATTATGAAATGAAAAACAAAAATCTTGTTGAACCTGATATTCTAATTGATTTCCTCTAGATTGAACCAGCACACACTGAAAATCTAAACAGCCAAGGCAATAAGGCATTTAGACTGCATATTTCTCTCACCTTGAGATCACTCCCAATACAAGGAAAGAACAGAGCTCATAGCAACTCCGCAAACCAACAATAATCCACACTGCGCTCAGCCTGGCCTAGACGGCCTAGGCTTGCCCGGCGTCCTCTTAGAGCAGTAGTTCTTTTTCTTCCTCAGTGTAACCAGAATCTTTCACTTTCTCTTCATCAAAATTTCTTCGCTAAAAGTAAAGGCCAATTCACACTAATGTGCCACCAAATAATAGGTTTAAGTTTCAAATTTGAATTAAAAAAAAAAACTTGAGTCTAATAAATGAAGCTAAAGTAACAGCATAATCATAACCACGAGCTGGTGGGAGAGGCAGCTGTAAATGGGAGGGAGGTTAAAAATGAAGGTGGGCAAGAAAGAAGTCAGAACCCTTGATGGCGCTCCTGAAATCTCTCTTCATGGTTGCTGTCATTACACGTGGTTCACTCCAACGATGCAGTACATAAAAGGACTCAAAGAACTAGCACTTGAATAATATTTGCACTATATTCAAAATAGCACCTACAAAGCCAAGGTGAAATATTCAAATATGAACTTAATAGCCACATGTATGCCAACAGGAGAGTCTTGCATTTAAGTAAGAATTCAAGTATCTTCATTGAGTGGAGGGAGAAATGAAAATCAATTAATTCTTATAACTACAACCATTATTAAGTGGCAAGGGCGTGAAGGGTCCCAATTCCTAAGTCTTCCTTGCATATCTGGAGCTGCAGCAATTAAAAGTCGATTCCTCTGTGTGGGGCGATATCCCCCAGAAAGGCCATACTCATGGAATTCACTGGGGCTCTGGTAGGGGTGAATCATTTGACTTTGGGTGAATTTATAAATAGAATTGTTCTGTGATTACTTTCTATAGGTACATGGGTGTTCATTAACGGGTTCTTGCACAAGTGAGTTTTATATATATTAGTGATATATTATTAGTTTATATACATTAGTATGTGTATTAATATGTGTATGTGAATATATAAATGCACACACATGACCATGCATAATTAGATAATCACTAGTAGATATTAGGAAAAACAATAGGCAACATGGTGGAGTGTGCATAGAAACCTACCCAGAACAATAAATGATGGTTCACTGAGTTTGAGTGCTACCAATAAAAAGTCATTAAAACTCAACAACAATGCCACCACCTTTAGAGGCAGAAGTGATAAAATGCAAATCTGAAGTTACCTATAAAAACAGAGGCAGAGAAGAATAAAATCTTTTAAACAAGCTCCCTTTTCCAAACGTAAGAAAAGCAAATGTAACTGGGCAAATGGATGGAAAGTAGATGTCACCAAATCCACTACCTGACAGAAATTTCAACATGAGTGTTGGAGTAGAGGCTATGATTTCAGCTAATGTGGAAGAACGGTGGGGTTGTGGGAGAATTTATAAAAATGCAAATATAACCAAAGTTAGAAGGCTGTGTGAATTTCAGAGGAAAAGTATATTTGGGTACTAACTTTCCACACAAATCCCTCATGATTCACCTGTGATTACTTTGAACTATACTGCAAGTAGCACTTTCTGATATTTTTTAAACTTAAGATCTTTGAAGTATTCCTTTAATTCTCCAAGCTGAAGCAGGGTGAGGTGTTTTAAGACCTTTAAATTCACAGCAAAAAGTGCCAGCCTACTTTAGCATTTTGGAAAGGAATTTGTATTACTATATTAAAGGAATTTGTATTACTATATTAAAGGAATTTGTATTACTATATTAAAGGGAGTTGTAAAAATATCTAATGATTTCCAGTTAGCAATGCTTTTCAGGTATCTTGCATCATCCAAGAAAGCCAAAAGAATCTTCAAATTGCTGATTGACCCAGAAATCAAAAATAGATCTCACAAGAATTAAAAAAATTAAGTGGAATAGAAGGCTTGGAGGAAGAGCACTGTTTTAAGAGTTAGGATGCCAGGATTCAAACCTCAGCTTTGGAAATAACCAGCTATAAGATCTGTTCAGATTTGTAAAGCTATCACAGCTTTCTGAATTTCCCTATTACCCATAAAATTAGTTTAGATGAGCAACTGAGTAGTAGTTCTCAAAATGTGCAATACTGCCTCCAGACAGTATCCTAGAAACTTGCAAGGTTGTTTTAAACTGTCTCAATGATTTTAGGTGCTACTTACTGCATTTGGGAGAACAGGGATAACATGTAATCTGCAATGCTCAAGACATTCTACACTATGAAGAATATTTCCACATACCACAAATTTTGAAAGTTCCCAGCAGACATTCTCAGACAGGTGAAAAAAATCTACGTTTGCTAATGTATATATTATGTTTACCTAAGCCTATAAGCTAATTTTATTTTATACAATATTACTCACATGCGCATATAGGTATGTGTGTGTCTTAGTTTGCTCCAGCTGCTAAAACAAAATACTTTAAGTACTGTATAAGCAATGGAAATTTATCCCTGATATTCTAGACCATTCTAAATTGTCACTGCCTCAGCTCCACCTCAGATCATCAGGCATTAGATTCTCATAGGGAGCCCACAGCCTGGACCCCTGGCAGGTACAGTTCACAGTAGGGTTCACACTCCTTTGAGAATCTAACCACTGCTGATCCGACAAGAGGTGGCGCTCAGGGAGTAACTGAGTGGCTGTGATGGAAGAAGGCCGTAAATACAGACAAAGCTTGTCTGGCCTCCCTGCTTACCTCCTGCTGACCTCCTGCTGTGCAGCCCAGTTCCCAGCAGGGGCTGGGAACCCCTGCTCTAGATGCTTAGAATTCCAAAATCAACATGCCTGCAGACATGATATCTGGTGAAGGCCTTGTCCTCATGGTGCCTTGTAGCTGTGTCCTCAGAGGGCAAATTCCTGCAGCCTCATTTATACAGGGAATGAGCCTCAGTTAACGAGGGCAGAGTCCTGTGGCTTCAGCAACTCCTGAGGGCCCATCTCTTAGTATCATCACAAAGAGGTTAGGCTTCAACATAAGAATTTGAGGGGAAGGGCCGGGGATATAGCTCAGCAGCATAAGCGCCTGCCTGGCAAGCACGAGGTCCTGAGTGCGATTCCTGGCACCCACATATTAAAAAAAAAAAAGAATTCCAATACATGCACCTATTAATTTAACTGAATGATGACGCAAAGTAACAAGCCCTTCATAACATTCTCTGAAAATAGAGTAAAATGCCAGTAGAAAATGTTCTGTATTCCAGATCTGGTTACTCTTCAAATCTGCACACAGCATCCCTCCTGCGTACTTAAGGACAAGGGTAACATCACACAGACACGGGACACCCTTTCAGATGTATCATCTAAGTCCAGGATACAACAGACATGGTGAGCAAGGGCATCCCTACAGGAGATAGAATGGAGTCCTAACAAAGCGGCGGTGGTATGTAATGAAAAAGGTAAATACAATTTTGAGAGAAGAGAACCGCAAACACTAACTAACTGACTTAAAATTAGAATGAAAGTGTATGAGGTCCCCCACTTCTTTGCAAATGGAAACAACCCTAAATTTTGGGAAAATCTGTCAGATCATGAAAGATCTGGAACAGATTCTCCTCGCCTATTAGCCACTGAAAATGTATTTCTCTATTTAAGAAAAGATTTTTTTATTAATTAGTTTTCTAAAAATAAAGGCATTTGTGCTTAATATGCTAACATTATCAGCGAGTTAAAAGAAACAGAAGTGTGGAGCTGGGGAAATGGAAACAATAGTTATAGCAAAAGTTGTTTAATGCTTTTTTAAATATAATACCTTTATACTTTTAGAATAAACAGTAGTCTTCCTTGTAAGACATGGAATGCTTTAGATTTGTAACCTTTATAGAAAAGCAGATATTGAGGTTCTCCTTTAAACCTTTTATTTTATAAATAAAACATATTCAAGCCAACAGTGAGATTTCCTGGGTCATAGAGTTTATGAGTGGCATGTGTTCATTTTAGTTTAGTCACACTTATTTGAGCGTCCATTAAGTTTAAGGAGGTATATTTAAGGACAGTGGAGAATATTTAAAAAAAAAAAAAAAACAGGCCAGGCTAATATGGTCCTGGACGCAAGGGGTCATGATGAGGTGCCCACCCGCATAACTATACCCGCTATCGCCACGTAGGGTGAGATCAAGTGTATATAGCATCTTAAAGGAGATTCGAGCTATGGAAGATCAGGGACCAGAGAAGAGAATTCAGAAAAGACAAATTTGGAATTGGGTAATGGAGGCTGAAGAAGTTAGGAATGCAGGAGATGGCTACAGTGGGAGATTAATTTGGCTTAGTTTGGTGGCATCAACAAGGTACATAATAAAGCTCTAAAGTTAAGCTAAATTCATACTGGGAAAAGTCTAGAGCTCCCTACAAAGACAGATAAACTATTTTACTAAAAAGCGAGAGCCTGTGGAAGTTTGCCAGGCAGGAGAGAAACACAGTCTTTGGAGTACTGCTTTCAGATTATCGTATCCTTTCATTATTCAAGATGCAGACAAGAAGGGCCAGGTGAAATCGCACAGGAAGACTGGCGGAGGGGCAGGCAACGAAGCTCCCATGTGGTCCTCATCATCTGGCAAGGGGTGCATTAAAGGAAGAAGGGGGCGTCTCAGCTGATGGATAATAGTGGTGCCATCGAGTGAAAGAAATTCCATGGGAGAAAAAGAAAGTCTGCTATACAAGAGAAGTTCAGTCTGGAATATACTGACATCAGGGTCCTGATGTCAACTCAAGTGTTTGGTCTCTGAAGGCCTGTTCTCTCTCTGTCCTACATCACCCTAACTTCCCTAAGAGTTAATTTGGAAATAATTACATAATAGTTGCCACAATTAATTTGTTCCCAGTCGTTCATTGGAAACTAGGTCTTACATATCTTCTAAGGTTTTTAATATTAGCAATTTTTAGATTTTTATTGAATAACAGCAATTTCATTTTAATAGCCATAATTTTAATATTACATAGCCAAACCTAGTAGCACAATTCTGTAATCCTCACCCTATGGGGACCTGAGGTAGGGGATCAAGAGTTTGAGCCTAGCCTGGGCAACTTAGCAATTTAGTGAGATCCTGTCTCCAAATAAAACAGTAAAAAAGAGGTGGGGGCAGAGATGTAGCTCAGTGTGTCAGCCCTGGACTCAATCACTAGTACTTCCTCCAAAAAAGAAAAAAAGCTTTCTATAACCAACATTTGTATAGTGTTTACAACGGCCTGTGTATTATTATAAACACTTTAAACTTCATACTAATCATTAGTATTGTTATGGCAAAATCACAAGGATCAGGCCGGTGAGATGGCTCAGCGGCATAAGCGCCTGCCTGGCAAGCGCGAGGTCCTGAGTTCGACTCCCAGTACCCACAAAAAAAAAAAAAAAAATCACAGGATCACTCATAGAGGCCAAGTGTGGACACAAGGAGCTTTATTGGCTTGCAGATGATGTCCCAGCTTCAGCTAAGGCATCAATCTCCCAGTCTTTGTTCTTAGGGGTTTGTATATTTTACAAGTTCCCCACAAGTCCCCCCCCCCATAACCTTAGTAACCACATTATACCACGTCATCCTTCTGGAATTTCACAGGAACATCACCAGGTTTATCACAGGCCCCCTCCAAACATCTGGTCTGTTTGCTGTCGCTGTTTGTTCCTCCTTTTATGGGTTTTATGGTTAACTGGGAAGGGGTCTGAGGAGTGAGTTTATCTATGGGTTAGCGCCTTAATATCTAACAGGGTTGGGGAGTGAGCACATCTAGGGGTTAAGCGAAGACCAACTGGGGTCTAAAAAGAAAATGGAGTCACTTTAGCCATGTCAGTATCCTCGTTGTACAAATAAACTGAGGCCCAAGAAAGTTAAATAATCTGCCTAAAGACATAGCTGTTCCCGAGATGCTGGGTCCATGGTGACCGAGGCAATGTGGATCCAGATTCCCTGCTTTCAATCCCTCCACTGGCTCCAAGCTGCTCCGGCTGCTCCTTCCCGGGCCTCTGGCCTCTTCCAAGGTCTGAGCAGGCGGTGGGCTCCTCTTCCTCCTCTAGCTCAATTATAAGCCAGCAGGTAGTGAAGAGTCTCCCTCCACCACCCAGCTCCCTGCTCCTCCCTCCTTCCCTCGCCCTTCCTCCCTAGAGGAGACCACACAATCAGAGCTTTGCTAGGCTGGAACCCAGCGCAGAGGCAGTCCTCCCCGCATTGTCTTCTCTTCTTCTCTCTTTCCAGATCACACAGAAAGCATAGATTCCACAACCAGGGCCTGAGGGAGCAGAAGTAAAGTTTGTTTCCAGAAATCCTTTCCCCTTCACATGAGTAGATCTCTACCTTAAACAAATATTTTACAATACCTTTATGGTAACACTTCATTTCTACTGATGCACTTTGTCCCATCCCCATAAACATAAGGCAGTAACAAACAGCGCCGGAGGTTTCCACACTCAGCGCCATATTGACTTCTAATTTCACACTCCCCTCTGCCCTCAACACACCAAGATATCTTTATGCAAAAGTGATAGTGTCAAGGGCATTTAATTGATTCCACACCTACTTTAAAATGAGTCCTATGTATTTAAATTCTATTACATTCCCTTGTGGTTTGCAGAGGAAAGGTGTGGCTACCAAACACAGCAAGCTCATTAACAAAGGTACATTATTTGAGAATCTATGGGAAACTATACCGACATGATTGACTACGGGTCATTCCATTTTACATACTGAACATGGCAGATAGCTTCTTAAATCACATCTAGAGCTGGCAATAATTCCTTAATGGCCTACAGCCTGATCTTCCAGGGACAGGAATAATTACTTCTCTACCTCTCAAATCTCCACTCTACAACAGGAGAATAAATTGAACTCTTGGAACAAGTAGCCCATAACACTTATCAGCAGTAGTTGAGATTTACTTTTTAGGTTGTTGTTTTGATTTTCTTACTTTTTTTCTCCTGTTCTGCACAAACTCACAGTACCTATGTGGCTTTGGTGATACATGATTAATGGTGCAGTGTTTGCTAATCTAGTAGTTCTAATCTCCCTTTTCTCAAAAAGAAAAGAAAACAAAAACGGTTCCCTTGGCTATCTTACTCTGCTTTTCTTAGGTGCCAAAGTTTGAGGAGTTACAATGGTAGATGACATTTGTAAATGCTGTAAAATGCCAAAACCCATCCATTATACAATTATAAACACTCAGGGAGAGTAGAGATAAGTGAGGCAGAGAATCTTCCTGCTCCTCATGCCTGGAACAGGTTCATAGACTGTGGATCATCTGCAGAGGAGACCACAAAGCATAATAATTAGCAGCTTAAAGAACCTCTCACCCACTAATTATTAAACCAATCACCTGCCTATGGAGAATATTTAATAATGTGTTGACCTTAAGATATGATTGTCCTGCTGAGCCCTCACTCCCTCTCCTCAGTGCACACTCTAAGTTGTTTTGCTGGTAGCAGGAAGGAAGCCAATCTCTTTCTCATCCAAGGCTCTGCAACCAGAAGTAAACATCATGACGGTTGATGAGTGGGAGGGATGGCCACAGATGTAGGCCTGGGCTAGCGATAAGGCCAGGACAATGGGCAGCTTGGGAAAGGAGACAATGCTGTTAGCTCTGCTAGCTCCATGCACTAATCAGCTTAGCTTCTACCACAGGAGCTTAGTGCAGATGTTTTTCAGTAGTAAGTAAAGCTATACAATTAGCATCGCACTTTTTAAAATCTGGTTAAGAGTCATATGCCTGCTAATCTCACCTTCTCAAATTTCTAGCATTGATTAAGAGACTGAAACTGGTATTAACAGGCATAAAGGATTCCAATTCCTTGGCAGCAGGCTAGATTTCATGGAGACTGATTATACAGGGAGATACACACAGGACAAGAACATAAAGGAAAGAAAATGCACAAATACAAACAGGAGAGAGGGCAGGAGTAACAACACAGAGAAGAGTAGAGACAAAAGAGAAAGGGTGATGAGAGATATATTGGTGCATTCACTTGGAGAGGAAAATGAAAAAAAATTATTTTAAGAGAGATATTATTTTTAAAAAATAGCTTAAACCTGGTAAACTCCTATGTAAGTAGGATGTCCATATTATCTAAACATTGGAAGAAATGTAAGGCACTATTAAAACTGGTCAGGACAACAAGCATTACTGAATCTGCTATCCCGGCCAACCAGAATGAATGCTCATCTATACACAGCGATGAGAAATGGCTGAGCCCAGAAATGAAGACACATTACTCATAAGTGAGTAAATATTAGAGAAACAAATTAGATCTTAATTCATTTTTGTGAGGTTCTTCTATGGAAGACTTTTTATTTTTCCATCTGCAGTAGAGTAAATCTTCACCAAAGTCCTGGAATTGGCCCACGGATACAGAGAAAACATTTGGGGAAATTCTGGGTTACTGCATGCTCATGTGTCATGCTTTCTGCTTGGACAGTGTTATGGGGCTGAGTTGTCACACAACCATCACCACCATTCACAGCCCTAAAGCCTGACCCCTAATGTGATTGTATCAGGAGGTAAAGCCTTTAATGGGTTAAGTCAGGTTAAATACATCATAATGGTAGGTCCCTCATCTAATTGCCCTTGTAAAAAGAGGAAGAAACACAGAGATTTCTTTCTCCACACAGAGAAAATGTCACTTGAGGCCACCACAAGACAGCATCCCTGGCAAGCAAAGAAGAGAGGCCTCAGAGGAAACCAACCCTGCAGGCACTGTGATCATAGACTTTCAGCCTCCACAACTGTGAGGAAACAAATTTCAGTTGTCTAAGCCACCCAGCTGGTGGCATTTTATTATGTCAGGCAGAGCAAACTAAGACAATCATAAAGTGTTAATTTTATCAGAAAGAATAAATGTTTAATTCAAAAGTATCTTCTGTATCCTCTGTTTCTGTCCTTGCTGCACTTCAGAACTTTACCTTTGTATCATGAGCCAGGTGGGAAAGTGGAGTCAAACATGGGGTTGGTGATGCACTCGCTTGGAAGGCTGAGACAAAAGGATCCCTTCCTCCTAGGAATTTGAGGCCAGTCTGAACAGCAAACCTTGTCTCAAAAATAGGGGGCAGTGGCTGTGGGTATAACTCAGTGGGAGAGCACTGCCTGGTGTGTACAAAGCCCTGGGTTCCATCTCAAGTACTGGGGGAAAAAATCTATACCTGGGTCACCATAGGATAGTGTTGTGGCTTATATCAAGATGTCCCCCCGAAGCCTTATGCACTTATAAGTGGGGCTTTTGGGAGCTGGCTGGATCTAGGGTGTGTGGTACTTGGATTAAGCATGTGTTGGTACTAAATTAGTCCACTGATTAGAATTAACATAGTTCTGGGTGCGGCTGAATGGATTTACTGAAGACAGACCGCCCGCCCCTGCCCATCGTGTGGATGGCACCACCCAAAAGTCTTGTATCCTGAATGAGATAAAAGGGAGAGGCTGACTGTGGACTGAATCCTCTATAAACTGTGAGCTAAAATAAACCTTTTCTCCTTTAACTTCTAGGTGTCAGGAATTTTGTCTTAGAAACAAATAAAGTATAGCAAAGACAGACAGCAAAATCCTAAAAAGACAGGAAGAAATGTGGAGTATGGAGGGGTTAAAATACAAAAAGTGGAGCCTTGCTAATTTCATCTATTACTACTTAAGCAATTTTTCTTAGAGCCAGCCCTACTTGCCCAAGTGCCCCACAGGGAACAAACATTGGCTTACTGACTTGGGTAAAAACCTTTTGTAAACAAAGAGTCTGTGTTAGTTAGTTTGTGGTCCCTCTGAACAAAGACCTGAGAAAAACAATTTAGAGAAGGGAAAATTTATTTTGGCTCATGGTTTCAGAGGTTTTGGTCCATGGTCAGCTGGCTCCAAAGCAAAAACATCATGGCAGAATGGCTTGGTGGAGGAAAGCTGCTCACCACATGTCAGCTAGGAAGCAGAGGAAAAGGAAAGAGCCTGAGAAAAGTTGTGGACAGGCCCACCATGGCCCACTTCCTCCAACCAGGCCCCATCTCTGTACAGCCCATTCAGCTATGAACTCACCAGTGGGTGAATCCACTGATGAGGTTGGCACCCTCACTATCCAATCACTTCTCCAGGTGTCTCTAAATCCAACCAAGTTGGCAATCAAGATTAACTATCACAGAATCTTCACTGGAGTTAGCAATGCTTCTAAGGAAGGAACAAATAACCCTAACAAAACTGCTGACATTTGGCCTTTGTACTTTGGTCTCCTTGGCATAGTCCTCCGAGACAGCCCATTATTTTTATGTAGCAGGCAATCCTCATCGATGGCACAGAGCCAGGCAGCACTAGAGTTCTGCATTGCTTCAGGACATCCTCATTCCTAGGAAGCATTTTAATATTGATTATCAGTATTGTATTTTATCATGTGCCAGCAAGAATGACAAGCTTTAAAATCAATTTGCACTCTGTAGTACTTAGTAAAGATTTTTATTTACAGTAATACCCTTCAGATTTTTGGCATACTCACCCCTTTATTGAAAGACCAATCTAGATTTATTATTTTATGACCATAAGTGGTTTCATTTCCCTGAAGTAGAATGCCACTTGCTTTAAATGTAGAGTTCAACATGCAAGGTACTTAGGAAATTTAATTTAATAGCTTTAGGTAAATGGTCTGTGGAATTAGATATTTGTATCCCTAGCTGTCATTAAAGTCAACCTGCCATAAGTTCATCCAATATTTCACTTTGTATCGTAAGTTCCATTAAATTTTCATAAGAAACTGATAAATGTTTCCTTTCAAAGTCTATCTAAACTAGGAGCAAGATTGTCTTCTTGAATAGTTTTACTCAAAAGTAGATTTTTCGGCTATGTTCATCAAGGAAATAAGAACTATTTATGAACCTAAAATTAAGAAAAAAGTTGATCATACCAGGAAGGGACTTCAGCCCATCTATTTACTCTTCAGTCAATAATAATAGAACCAAACGGTAAGTAATTCAAGCAGGCCTGGTCTGGCTGCCCAAAATATGCTCATCACAGGTATGATTCATTGAGTAAAATTTTTATTTCCTTTTATTCATATTACATGTTCCTTATTAGAGATTCAAAAATTGCTTCTAGTACTGACATTTAATTTGGAAAATAAGTCCATATGCACCCATTTACTTCTTTATGAAAAACCTCCATCCATCCCTGTGCATCATAGTTACATAATAAAGTGAAATTATAAGGAATAAACTATTGATTAAAATTGATTTTTGTATAATCCATGATACCAATATTTTTAAATATAAGGACAATAACCCATTGGAGGCACATTATCTGTTTTTCTATACTTTCTGTATAAACTTCCTTTAAACTCAAAAAGGAATTTGGTATATTTGTTGCCATTAGCAATGGTGTGGGTGTTAGAAGATGTCAAATCTAGTCATCCAATTGGGAAAGGTTGGGAACTATGTGAGGCCAAGAAAGAAAGGAAGGAATAAGAAAATATTAGATGTCCTATTTTGATTTCTAACACTACATATTTAATTTGTAGCCTTTAATTATCTCTGCTCATCAAAAACACAGAAGGTAGAACAGCAATTTAAATAATATAGAGTAAGCCCACAGGACAGAATATTAGGAACCACTTATGTAAGGAGTTTAGAGTATATTTAATGTATACTCTGACATATTTTGTATCACAGGATAAACATCATGATAGTGAAAAAAGCAAAAGCGGAATATATAAGATATCTACACAGAAAATATGATGTATAATATAATAAAATTATTTTTAAATAACATACATACACATAGGAAAGGTAAAAGAGAAATATGCCAAAACATTAATTGATAAGATCTAAATTATAACATTATAAATGATACGTATTTTCTTTCTATAATTTTCTCAGATATTCTACTTTTATAAAAAATATTTTAAATTATTAGTTTTTTAAACTTATGGGAGAAAAATGAGCCATTTAGATCATTAAAATATTTTCTCTACAGACAAAAAAAAATACTTTTAATTACTTCTTTCTTTGAAAAAGAATGAAAAATTTAAATATTTAATAACTAACCTTTCACATGAGTTATTCTTAATAGTCGTATAATAACTTTGTTCTTTCAGATCTTCAAAAAAAGGAATGTATTTCATACCAAGAGGACCTAAGCAAATAAGGCATTTAATTTCCCACTACAATATTTTTCTATCATTTCTAAAATTTCCCAGGACTTGATCAAATGGCTTTACTCCTGTCTCCAAATACAAAATCGGCAATACTTAACAAGTGTGTGTGTTGTGTGCAGATGTGTGTTATAATCTGTACAACATTTATTTAGGAATCCTTCAATAAATGTTTAGAATTATTTTCAAAAGCTTGTGTTATGGGCCGGTGAGATGGCTCAGCGGCATAAGTGCCTGCTTGGCAAGAGCGAGGTCCTGAGTTTGACTCCTGGAACCCACATAAAGAATAAAAAGGGCCAGTGATATCGTTCAGTGGTGCAAGAGCGAGGTCCTGAGGTCAACTCCTGGTACCCACATAAAAAAAAAAAAAAAACAAACTTGTGTTATGATTTAGATCTAAAATGCCCCCTAAAAATCTCATGTCTTCAGAGATAGGGCTTTTGAAACATGACTACGCCATGGGGGTGCCATACTAATCATTAGCCCATTGATGAGTTCACGTGCTTTTAGGAACTGGGGTCTGGATGGATGGACAGGTGGGTCACTGGAAGCATCACCTGGGATGGTTCTTTCCTCCAGCTCTATCCTTTTTCTCTCTGCTTTCTGGTTGCCATGGGGTAAACAGCTTCCTTGTTACATGCCTTTCTGCCATGATGTATTTCCCTTTGAGCCAGCCAACCATGGACTAAACCTCTGAAACCCTGAACCAAAATAAACCCGTAATGGTTTAAATCAGAATGTTTCCTAAAGTTTAGAGGATGGGTTTAGAGGCAGGGCTTTGGGGATATGACCAGATCAGGGGGTGTTATACTCATCAGTGTGTTTAGCCAATGATGAGTTCACGGCTAAATGTGCGGTTAGAAGGTGGGGCCTGGTTAGAAGAGGTGTGTAACTTGGGGCCTATCTTTGAAGGGTATATCTTCCTCTCAGTTCTCTCTCTCTCACTTCCTAGATGTCATGAGATGAGCAGCTTTCTTCTGCCAAGCCCTTCTGTCATGTCATCACTACCTTGAAGCCAACTAACCATGGGCTGAATAGCCAAAACTGTGAGCCAAATTAAACCTTTCCTCCTTTAATTTGTGGGTGTCAAGTATTTTGTCCCAGTGACAGGAAAACACATAGAGAAAAATGGTATTGGAGAAGTGGGGTTATTGCTTTGATTATACCTGACCATGTAGTTTAGAAACCTTTGGAACTGGTTTATAGAAGGAGTTTGGAAAAATTTGGAAATTTTGTGGGCTAAGGAAGCCTTAGAATAATATAAGTAGAACCTGAGGTATAATTCTGGTCAGAACTCAGAAGACCAGAATGTTACTAGGAGTGCACACAGAAATACCAGTTTCAATTGGAAACTTCTTTAGCAGTTAGACTACAGTCTATGTGTATTACACTGTGGCAGAAAATTTATGTTCATTTTTCCCATGTCCTGAGACTAGTAGGGGATCTAGTAGGGGAAATTTTAAGATAGCCTGACATTCAGGCTGTGGCATGGGTAGTGCTAGATGCATTTAGCTGGATGTATAAGTGAAAATTGGGGACAAAAACCAAAGCAGAACCTTTTGAAAATACTAAATTTGGGCTCAGAAGGAACCATGCATAAATTGGGACCAAAGGATTTGTGGCTGATGAAGAGACCAGTATCATTAAAAATGAGTCAACTACTTGGCACAGGGTCAAGAAGAAAGATGCCTTGAGGGCATCTCTAGAATCAGAAATCCCCATCCATCACAGGCTAAAGGGTGTAAAAGGGTGAATGCCCACAAAAGAGTTTGCTTTGAGAAGACAGCCCAGGGTTCCCTAGTGAATGAACTGCTACAGTAATGTTTCAAGGTAACTGGGCTACTGTGAAAGCTAGTGGCAGACCTTGGTGTCGTCTGCATGCTGATGGTTTTTCAGGCAGGCAAAATGAGAGTTATGGGGTCATGGAGGTTTCCGCCCAAATTTCAAAGGAAACCCTTGGAGGCTAGGCAATGTGCCCCTGATACTGTGTAGGTATTCCTCCTTAATAACCTCCCTGTTTAATGATTGTTTAGATTTCTGACTAAGGTTCACTGTTCAAACTTGCAACTCATCCTTCTTTTTCATACAGTTCTGTACATCTTGTTTATAGAGCTTCAGTGTCTTTTTATACACTATTGTAATTTTGCTGATTGTACTGCATAGTACAGTACTATAATTTTATGTTCTGTTTTACAGTATAGTGCTGAATGTAAGAATTACACAAATAAAAGCATTATCAAGTTGGAGTTCCCTTTGGCCATTTCTTTGTTCTGAATATTGTACTGTACATACTGTATACAATTCCTCATTTAGTGACCAATTCATTTAAGCACTTAGTCACAGGAATGGAACTCCATTATTAAAGGAGAAATGTCTGTAATTCATGAAGTTATGAGAGTGAAGCCAAAAGTTCAGTGGAGACCTTAGGAAGTTAAGAGATGCCAAAAACATGGAGCATCTGCCATGGAAAGCTGCAGTCAGTGAATAGAACTGGCCCAGCAGAGAGGCCATGTGGCCTGAAAATGGCAAAGCCATAGAGGCAAGACTGCACAAGCTCTTTGGAGCTCACATTTCACAATTTGTCCCAGGTGCTGGACATGGAACAATGGGGTTTTATGTTTGTCCTAATGGTTTTTGGACTTGCTTTGGTTTAATTTCTTTCTATCTCCCTGTTTCTCCCTTTGGAATCGGAATGTTTACCTTGTGTCATTGTATGTTAGAAGCACTTGACTTCCTTTTTGATTTTTATAGAGGCTCACAGCTAAGAGTTTGCCTTGTGTCTCAGAGGAGATTTTGGACTTCAACTTTTCAATACTGCTGAAACTGTTAAGATTTTGGTGATTTTTAAAGTTGACTAAATAGGTTTTATATAATGAGATGGATGTGAGCTTTTTGGGCTCCAGAGACAGAATGTTATGGATTGTATCTAAAATGTTTCCCCCAAAGTATTATGTATTTAGAGGTGGGTGTTTTAGAATACGATTGGAACATGCTGGCACTGTACAAAACAGAGGATTGATCCATTGATGCATTCAGGGGTAAAGGTGCTGTTAGGAGGAGTGGCCTGGATGGAAGAGGTGTGTAACTATGGACTTGCCTTTAGAGGGTGTTATGGCTTGTGTCTAGATGTCCCCATGCAGTCATAGCTGGGGCTTTTTCAGAGGTGGCTGGATCTAGAGTGTGTGATGCTGGGATTGATTCATGGTGCAATACTACAATCAAGAGCACTAGGATTAAGGGTGTGAGCCCTACCCACCCTAAGTAGCCTGGATAAGATATAAGGGATAGGAAGAACTGTGGTTGTCCTTTGCTTGCTGTGCTACCTTTTGCCACACCATGGGCTATTTCTTCTCTGCAATGCCACCCTGCCTTGGAGCCATATGATTACAGACTGAAACCTCTGAAAACTGTGAGCTAAATAAACCTTCCTCCTTCAACTCTGAGTGTCGGGTATTTTGTCCCAGCAACAAGAAAAGTAACTAAGATGGAAGGTGTATCTCCCTCCCTGGCTCATCTCTATCCCCCTGTCTCCTGGCTGCTGTGAGGCAAGGAGTTTCCTCTGCCGTATACTTCCACCCTGACATTTCCACTTTGAAGCCAACTAACCATGGACTGAATCCCCCAAAACTGAGCCAAATTAAATCTCCCTTCCTTTATTTTGTGGGTGTTGGGAATTTTGTGCCACTGACAGGAAAACTAATATAGAACCTCTCCTCTGTTAATTTGAAGGTGTGGGGCATTTTGTCCTAGCAATAGGAAAAATGAGAAATACAGTATGCATGCTTTTATATACTCTTAACAAAAAATAATTAAAATTGACAAAAATAATTTTTGTGTAATACAGTAGCTTGCCTAAAAATAAATATATGATTTCAGTTTTACCATGAAAAGGAGATACACCAATACAGTAACTGTCAGTTAGGGATACTGATTTATGAGAATAAAAAGGTGAACAAGAAAGAAAACATGGATGCAAAAAAGTCAAAGGAAAATATATCCTTTGTAAATACTGGAATTTTGCAATTTTTTGTCTCCATATTTTTTCATACATTATATATTTCATGTGGTAGATTGAAAACAAAGGAAAATCACAAAAGTTTGCAGGTGTTCCTTCCATATAAAGATAAAAACATATGTTAGTTTCTCCTGATAATGGGCTTAGCCATGTGACTTCTTTGGCCAAATAATCTTAGCAAATGTGATTATATGGCATATACAGTAAAACCTTAGCTTTTAATTCACCTCAGAAACATGCTTTAATCCAAAGCACTTGTATATCAAAGTCAAGTTCCCCATTAGAAATAATGGAAACTCAAAAGATTCCTTCCACAGCCCAAAAATATTCATATAAAATGATTGCAATACTGTAATACAAAATAATAGCAAAAATACAAAATATAGAGAAAAATAAACAAATTAACCTGCTCTTACATTTGAAAATGTTCATGACTGGTGTGAGGGAAACAAAAGAGAGGAGGGTTATTGTGTAGGATAACTTTCACTATCACTAACAGAATCACTGCTCTTGGCTCAGTGGAATCTTTTTTTCATGCAACTTTAACAAGGAGCCTATCCAATAATACTTTTGCCTCCTTTTGATAATTTCATGGAAATGTGACGTTGCGTTGTCATTAAACAGAGTCATCACTCACACTGCTACAGCTATATTTGGATGGTGTTTTCTACAAAATTTTGCACTCTTTCCCACATTTTACACATCTCCCTGATCTCATTTGAAGTGAGGGGATCCTCCACCTTTTTCTCCTCCTCCTCCTCCTCTACAGACGAGATCTCCTCCATAACCTCTTGTTGGGAGGTGATCGCCCACAATCCCACAGTGAGCCAGAAAGAGAACTATTGCCTCAGCTGTGATCAAGTGACGTTCGGCGTCACATATTTCTCATATTGCGAGACATCACTTTTATCAAGTTAAAACTTATTAGAAATGTTTGCTCATCTTGTGGAACACTTGCAAAACAAATTACTCACAATCTAAGGTTTTACTGTATATATTTGTGTGTGTATACATACGTCTGTATATGCATGTATAGAGATGCATATATATATATGTTTAATGGTGAGAGTGTATAAAAAGAAATGCATATATATATGCTTATATATATTATATATGTTTATATATGTTTATATATTACATATATGTTTTATATATTATATAGTTTATATATTATAAATATATGTTTATATATTACAAATATATATATGTTGATATATTATAAATATATATATATCAACATATATATGTTTATGTTTAATGGTGAGAGAGCGTATAAAAACAAACGCACAAAAAATCACCTATGTAGTCATCCCAAGAAAAGCAAAAGACATGCTAGCATTACACTGATGTTCAGTGCAACACCTAAGAAATAGAAATACTTTTTTGGGTGTGTGGGTATCGGGGGTCGAACTCAAGACCTTGCGCTTGCGAGCAGGAGCTTGTGCCGCTGAGCGATATCTCCGGCCCTTTTTTTCTTCGTATGTGGGTACTGGGAGTCAAACTCAGGACCTCGCGTTTGCCAGGCAGGCGCTTACGCGCTGCTGAGCTATCTCACCGGCCTTAGAAGTACATTTTAACAGAAGCATTTTTACATTACACTGAGTCTGTGGTGCTAAAACAAACCATCGTATACAGTTTTGTCTTTTGAGGAGAGGGGAGAGAAAAAGAAAGATGAGGGAATTACAAAGATGTAGTAATCCCAAAGATGTAGGGATCATGGAGATGCTGTATGCCTCAAATCATAGAAAAGCAAGCAAGGATTTTTAATTGCAGAGAAGACCTTTGCGGAGTGCTTTGACCTTGTGTTTATTCTTAACTTGGGTTGTTCCTTTTCTTCTCCCCAGCAGAGGTTTAATTTTTCAATTCGAAGCACTGTTGGTGTAAAGCATGCTTCATTAGCTGTGGGAGGTAGCTGGTATTCATTAATTCAATTCTCACTTCATTTGCTTTGCACACAGTCATAATTAGCTTCCAAATAGCTTAGGTACCTTTGATAGATTTATGACTACAATTTTATTCTATATTTGCTTTCTTTGCTCCTTTTTCTCCCTTTTCTGATACTCCATAGATGTTAAAATTTAAAAGGCCAAAGTTACTTTGGAGTGATTTGATGTTAAAACTTCTGCCATTCAGTTGTCTTGTATGATGAAGGCATAGAGATTTTGGCATTTTAGTAATTCTCATACCTTAAAATTCCTGTTAAAAAGGCAATTAAATTTTTTAATCTGTTGAAAAATATTTTAAATTTAAACAGAAATTTTGAAGACTCATGCCATTTCAGCCTTTTGTATTTATTGCTTCAATCTACACAGACTGTGTAAATGTTATATTTGAAATACTGTTTTCACATGAGGATTATATTCTGTTGACAAAAATCAAGGCCATGTGTTTGTGTTGCTATTGTGGTAGATTGAAAACAAAACAAAATAATCACAACGGTTTATTGCTGCTCCTTCCGTGTAAAGATAGAACCTATTTCTCTTTCTCCCGAATCTGGATTTAGCCACGTGACTTCTTTGGCCAAAGGACTTCAGCAAATAGAAGCTGAAGCATGAAGCTTGTCTTTACCCACTGTATCTGGAGCCCTGTGCGGAAGTGTGGACTAGCTTGCTAGAGGGTGGAGATGTGTGATCCAGTCTCCCTGTTCACCCAGCCACCTACCACACCTATGAATAAAGTGATCTGGAGCCACGCGGATAGCAGGCAAGCTCCCTACCACCCTGCGAGCTGAGTATGGCTGAAGTGAGCGCATGCGAGACTCTCAGGATTACCCAGTTGAGCCCAGATCAAACTTGACCCTCTGTGAGCATAGTGGTACGTGCCTGGAGTCCCAGCCACTCAGGAGGCTGAACCTTTTGAGTTCATGAATTTAAAACCAGGCTGGGAAACACAGGGAGTCTTTGTCTCAAAAAAGAAAAAACTGCTGGCCCACAGATTTTTGAGCAAAGGAGCTAATGGTCTTGGTTCTAAAACACTAAGTTTTTGGGTTATTTGTAATAACCCAAAACATTGATTCAAATGAAATTTCTTAAATATTAAAATAAATCTAAAGTCCCCTTTTTAATAATAACCATGATTTCAGAATCAATTAATCAATTATAAAAATGATTAAAATCACTACAAAGAATGTAAAACTCCTTGTGATTAAACTGAATAAAACTGCCACAAGAGAACTTAAACATATTCATTAGATAGCCACTAAATACTCGACGTGGTAAAAATAGCAAGAATAGATAGTAGGTAAATGACCAAATGTGGCTGCTACCCTGAGAAGTTCACACAAGAAAATCTCATTTCTCCAAAACAGGACCATCAAGAAATCCTACCTAGGGGAGGGGAGGGAGGAAAAGGGGATCAAAAATGATTCTCTCTCTCTCTCTCTCTCTCTCTCTCTCTCTCTCTGTCTCTCTCGATGTAATTAGTATGTATCACATGCATATACTAATTAAAATTAGTTTAAAAAGAAATCTTGTCTAGCTCCATCAGTAAGAAACAGAAGTTAGCGGTATACTTGGTATTGTGGTCTCCATACAATAAAGTTTCCACTCTTTACCAACAGGTGAGTCGCTTTGGCATTCACCAGAGCTTATTTAGCCCAACTTTATTTATAACTCTTACAAATTAGATCAAGACAGGGTATAAATAAAGGAATTGACAGAAAACACACAAAAAGCATGATGAATAACTCAAAAAGCAAGGTATGTAAGACCACTGAGAAGCCCTTTCCTCTTCAGTGGTTCCAGTGCGCTACAAACAGAGCGCGTTAGTGTGCAGCCCGTGTGATGACTCGGCTCGTCTGAAACACCCGACAAACTATGTGTGAATATCTGCTGCTTAAAAGATCAGATTTACCCAAAAACAAACACAAAAAATTAACAACCCAACTCAAGATAGACAATGGACTTGAATAGACATTTCTAAAGAAGATCTAAAAGTAGGCAAGAAGCACTTCAAAGCACGTTCACTATTACTATTATTAAGGAAATGCCAATCAAACCACAACGAGATACCACTTTACACCCCTTAGGATGGTTATTGTATTAGGCACTTTTCCTATTTGCAGGGATAAAATCCCTGACACCCACAATTTAAAGGAAAAGTTTACTTTGGCTCAGAGTTTCAGTGGGTTCAGTCCATGTTTACTGGCTCCCAGACAGAAACAGCATGGTGGAAGGGCATGGCAGAGAAAAGCTACTCAACCCATGGCAGCCAGGAAGCAGAAAGAAAGGGGGGTGGGAACGACAATGATGCGTACCCTTCCAGATCACAATTCCAGTGACCCACCTCTTCCAACCAGGCCCCACCTCCTGACAGCACACTCAGCTAGGGACTCATCCAAGCATCAATCCACTGACGAGTAAAGCACCTCTGATCCAATCGCCATCCAAAGGCTCCACCTCTGAACACATGAGACTTCTGGAGGATATTTTAGATTTAAACTGCAAGGGCTATCATCCAAAAAACAGAAATTAAGTACTGGGAAGGATATTGAGAAATTAGAATTGTATCTTGGTGGGAATCTTGGATGGGATAGCCACTGTGAAGATAGAAAGGCATTTCCTCAAAAAATTGAAAACAAGTACTATACCATCTGCAATTCCACCTCTGGATACACACAAAAAAACCTGACAGGAGGGACTTAGATATTTGTGATGTAATACGGCAGCATTATTCACAATAGCCAAAAAGGGGAGAGAACCCAAAAGTCCACCACCAGATGAATAAACTAAACATGGCCTGAGGGCTTAGGTCATAGCTCAGTGGTGGAGAATTTTCTAGCACACACGAGGTCCTGGATTTGATATCCAGGACCACAAAAAAAGGAATCTATACATACACTGGAATATTATTTAGCCTTTCATAAAATACTGACAATATGACAACATGGACAAATTTTAAGGACATCATCCTATGTAAACAAGCCAGGCACGAAAAGATAAATACAATATGATTCCATTTCTATGAGGAACTTTGAATAGTTAAACTCATAGGGGAAAAAATGCAGAACAGTGGTCACCAGGAGTAGGAGGGAGGGAAATTGGGAGGTTTATTGTTTAATGGATACAGAGTTTTCATGTAGGATGATGAAAAATCTCAGGAAGATGTACAGTGGTGTTGGTTGAACCATGAGAATGTCCTTAATGGCACTGAATTGTACTCTCAAAAATGGTAAACAAAAGTTTTATGTTAAAGTATATTTAATCACAACACAAAATGGTCATTGTCAGGTAGTTATTGTATATAAGGAGTACTAGACAGCAAGATTTGGTTATTTTTTAAATAACTTGAATTAGAAGCATTAAGGGCAAAGAAGAAGCTGAATGACCCCTGAAGGACAAGTGGGAAGACGAAGCACGCCAGATGGCGTGCAACTCTCTAAGCCTGGCGGTGTACACAAAGGCACAGAGGCCAAAACAACACACACACACACACACACACTCTTCTCTTGGGGGAGGGAAAACATAGGAAGAGAGACATTGAGGGACAGGAGAAAAAAACATGCTTGTTATAAATAGGCATCACAGAAATCCGGACACATATAATCAAATTTTTATCAACCCACTGAAAATTTTTTTTCTTGGTTAGGAGAATGATATGATTCTTAAAGAAAATAATCTCACCAATGTGCACATTGAGTAGAAGGAGGGAGAGCCGGGCAAAAACACCTGCTGGGCGTTGCTCAGTAATCCTGACATGAGATAAGGACCCAGCTAGAATTATGGTGCTCGGGAGGAGTGAGAGACAAATATATAAAAGATATTTCAAAGGAAAACAATGGATTTGAAAACTTACTGGAGTTAGAAATAAAAATACTTTATCCCACTTTGTTGATAGGCCATCTAAGTATAGAAGTAAGACATGGAGAGAGTCTAATTGTAAA
Organism: Erethizon dorsatum; assembly: GCA_028451465.1. Lineage (NCBI taxonomy): Eukaryota > Metazoa > Chordata > Mammalia > Rodentia > Erethizontidae > Erethizon > Erethizon dorsatum. Next base: position 55,287,856 of record CM051830.1, on the reverse strand, counting down.
CCTGGATATTTAGGAGGAAAAATCATAATGTAAAGCCAAGCCTTTGCTGTTTATAAGAATTGCAATACACGAAGAGAGTTGGAGAGTCCTGAACAATGTTAGGCCTTCCTTTATCCCTACTTTAAAGAAAAGAAATCTGAGTCCGAAAGAGCTGATGACTTGTTCAGTATCTCTTAGTAAGTAGATGAGCGTACGGCCACTTTAACAGTAAAGTAGTACAAATGAAATAAATACTCCTCTGTTTTTGTATTACAATGGTAACATTTTATCAGCTATCAGAGCCATAAAACACTGCAAAATACTGAAGAAGCATGAGCTCAAAATAAAAACAGTGACTCACAACATCCTATAATATCTTAGTTATTCCTAATCTGAAGTGTTTTTCAAGTTTTTAGATAAAATGACATAACAGGATATATTGAAAGTTATCTACAGTCTTGCTAATGGATCTCAAATTTTCAGGATCACACACTAAAATAAAATATGTTTAACTTAATGCATGTTCTGGCACTAATTAAATAAGGTGGAATTATAAACCTAATTTTATTACCAAAATAAGCTATCTGATCATTTAACATGTAATAAAATTCCAAGACTGAGGATGTAATCTTTCTGAATACAGATACAATTTATAGGTTATGTTTGAAGAATGTTGATGAATTGTTTCTGCACTACATTGTCTCCCTCCATCTCATGTAATTATTAAATGCATTAATATGCACAAAAACAATTTAGACTTTTATAATTAACCCAGATTGTGGAAACAAAATTATAATAGTGAATATCAATCAAGGGCTGTTTGTATTTTTTAAACTGTTTGCAAATTACATGCATCCCTCTTTTAAAAATGTCAATCACAGTGATTTCGAACCTCCATAGATAGAGACACTGTAGATGGGTCCACATCCCACCAGCGTGTGGAACAGTGACCGTCCCAAAGTCCCTGGTCGCTTTCCCAACGGGTTCACGGGGGAATGACTGCAATACCAGGAAGGGCCCCTGCCCAGGTATTTCTGCAGGTCCTGAAAGGGAAAAAATAAACCTACTATGTTACCTGCCCCCAACTCTTCCTTCTGGAGGTTGCTTTCCTACAGGAAAACTTGTCATAGCTGCTGCCATCACCCCCCATGACCTCTGTGTCACCACTGTCTTCCCATAGTAGCCAGCCTTGGGGAGTAGAAGCCCTGCCCAGGGCTGCCTGGGCTGGAAATGAGTCCGTCTCACACACTCAGTGCCCTGCTGAGGTATCAGCCTGGGTGCAGCCTCCTCGTCCTACAGGTATCACATTTCTCAAGAAAGTAGCTCCTGCAGCTTCCTCCACCTCACTCCTCAAAGCTCAGAAACCCAAACAGGCCATAGTCACGGCCCTATTGCTCCTCTGTTGTTCGTATTTTCCCCACCCACCCCCAGGTGTCCCTGAAGCTTAAAAACTTGTTTTCACTTTAACCTAGAACATAATCTCCTCTGCATAGCAGTGTATGCTGACAGACGTCCTTGTGGGCTGTCATCGCACTGGCTCAACGAACAGGAGGAGGCTGGCTCTCAATGTGATCTCAGCTGGGCCCACTTTAAATGGTCATGGACTAAAATTATTTTTACAATTTAGGTGTAACAAAACAAATACTAGAATCATAATACAGGCACAGATACACAGCATGCTAGTAAATGCCAGCATCAAGGGACTAAATATTAGCCAGAAGTACTTCTTTTCTCCATTTACCCATTCTTATAACTTAAAAAAATGAACCCCTGTCTAAAATCACCTGAAGGAGAGCCACTGGCTATTTCAAAAGCGGAGACCGGAAACTGATGAGCTGACATGTTTTAATAAACCATGTTTTTATTCTCTGAATTTGAAATTCACTCCTGCTTGGTTAGTGGGTCTCATAAATCCTCTTTTCTTTGCATTTACTTTCTAAGTGAATGCCTGCCTCATTGTGTGTCAATCCTAAAACTTTTGGATGTGTTTTGAGTATAAAATATTTTAAAAGTCATTGTTTCTTTTATAACCTTTTTAAAAAGACCAAGGTAATTTGTTTAAAATAGGAATAGGTGGGCCGGTGATATAGCTCAGCGGCGTAAGCACCTGCCTGGCAAGTGTGAGGTCCTGAGTTCGACTCTGGTACCCGCATATAAAAAAAAAAATAGGAATAGGTATTTTATAATGAGGCAAATTGTGAAATTATTGAATTGAGTTTCAATGTAAATATGAATATATGCATATATAGAAATAATATAACCTAATAAAAGCCTTAAAATATAAACTTGTTAAAAAATTTTTGTAGCTTCCTATGTGTAGGTATACATATACATGTATGTAGAAATATATATATATATACACATTTGTGCTTTCATGCAAATACAGTAAGAATCTCTTCTTGTTTCTAACACTCAAATCTATCAAACTTGCAAACACGTTGTGGAGACAGAGATGAGGTTTCTGTTTCTAAGAATAGAATTAACTTCAAATTCACCAATATTAAGAGAAACTATTGTTCAATATGTTCAACAGTAGTTCATGACTAATCAGTCACTTTTTTCTCATTTGGATTAATAGGCTCAACTTCAGTAAATTTAAATATGCAGCATTTTTCATTAATTGGATCCGTTCAAGAATCTAAACATACTGCTACTACAAAGGTTTGGTAATCTACACTCCAAACAAAAACAGTTGGTGGATAGAAATATTTACAGAAGACTTAAATATTCTTCTATGAAAAAAGAGCGTTATTCTAAAGAAAAAAAATTCAGGATATTCATTGTGTAACAAGGTAGACTCTGGTCTGTTTTGTTGGCGATGAGTTTCAAGGAAGTAAAAAGGTAATGTGACTTGTAGAGTCAGCATTGTAGAACCAAAAGGAACTGGAGCTTGTGGTTATTATGGTCTAATCAAAACTAACTAAAATACTGTATATAAAAATAAAAAGATAGTATTCCAGCGGAAGAGTTTATTGTCAGAGGTTGAAGCAGACACGCTGTGTAAGACATCAGATTAGCATCCATGTAGCAGCGTGGCCTGAAGTCCCAGAGATCGATCTGTCTCTTACTTCAGCAGTGTTTGGATGGAACAGGCTGAACTCTCTCTCGTCCAGCCCCCTACTGCCTTCCTGTCTCCTCTCCAGCTGCATCACCCCGACCATCTTCTCAGCCGTCTCCCACATCCAGGACCAATCAACATCACGTCTTGTGCTTACCTCCGTATTATTACAACCTTGAACTCCCAGATCCATCAGAATTATTCCACATCAGTGCAGTCTGCAGTCAACCACCTGTCAATTTGGATCTGCAGGCTTCCAGCCTACCCTTCTCAGGGCTTCTGACTCACCTCAGCCTTGTGGCTCTGGGGGGCATGGGCTGCTTCTCAGAGATCCGGCTAAGAAGAAGCCTTGGTAGTGTATTGATGATGCAAAACCAGCTGAGTGCGGTGCCCTCATCCTGGATGTGCACCTGCCTTCTCTGGATGAGTGGGGTAAAACCCTGGACACCATGGAAGCAGCACGGCCCTAGAGAAGAACCGGGAGTCCTCTGGGTATAGGCACCCTGGGTTTCGCCTGCACAGATCTCCCCCGCTGTGACTCCGGAAGCATTTTGGAGTGAGGAGGTAAAATGCCTGGAGAAGATGGGTGAGCACCTGGACAGACCTCTGCAGCCAGAGCCTCAGGCCAGACTGGACAAGCATCTCTCTGAAGGACTCATCTTGTAGTATGACTCTTGTTCCCGCTGCATCCCCCGCTTCTGCCGGAGGATCTCCTAGCCACGAGGCTGCTTTGTGACTATCCCAGAGCTCTCTTCCAGGCCTTGGACCAAATGACAGTAAAGATTTTGCCAGTGCAAGGGGTGGGGAGGTAGACATCGCAAACAAAGTCTGTGGGAATGAAAATATTTAAAAGTTAAAAAAACATTAAATATGTTTTTAAAATACAGCTTCCAGAACTCCTGAGCCAAAGAAAAAGGAGAAAATGTGTAGAGAAAGTTGCAGAGATGCCCCTACCTGTTCTTTCCCAAGAAAGACAGCTGATGTTACATGGCTGCATGAGGACAGAGTTGACAAATGGCCATGGGTCTCTCCGTGATCAGCAACTTTAAGAAGGGAGCACAAATAATTATTCCTACCCACATGAAAAGATTAAGGTATGCCCAACCAACAAATAGCATAACTATGCCAATCTGTACTCAGTCTCTTCAGAAAAGTCCGCCCCTCCCTTTCACTGCCCCACTGGGACGATTCCAGTGGACAGCACTGGCTTCCTTCGCAGACATGGTCGCAGGGATTTCCACTGTTGCCCTCTGGGCCAAAGGCACCAGGGAAACCTAGAAGTTTCCTTGCCCCGCCATCTGTCATGTGCAAGCCTGGAAGAGAGAGTCGCTCTTGTCCTTTGGTTCCTCTCCTTGTGAGAAAGTCCTACGAACCATTTGTGCAGATTAGATTTCTTGCCTGAGACTTCTGTACTGGATTTTAAAAGATGTGCCAAAAAGATGCCACCAATATTTGGTTGAAGGAAAGCCCTTTCACTGCCGGCTCCTGATATGATTGACGATGTCTGAAATTAAAGTGGGAGAGAGAAGTGGAGTCTTTCGATAATTAAAATTAATGGGCATGTCTTTGGTTTCCTGACACTGATTCAAAGTCAGACAGGCAACTAGTATTTATGACAGGGACTAGACCTTAGCTACTTTTATAGGCTAGGTATAGGGGAAGGTATGCCACTAGATGATATGTGGCACACTTTAAAGAAAGAAATGTCTCTATTAAGGTGGGAAATAATTTACAGAATGGGTTACTGGAGAGCAGGGAACAGTCTTTTCAGGATTCATAACCCAATCTAGGAAATTTCATGTTACTTAGAGCTTCTCTAAAGAAAAAGAAAATGTGTCAAAATGTCTTGTTATGTCCAGATGGAGATATAGTGTATTTGAATGACTTAAATGATTTGTTGTTGTTGCTATACATGGACTTTTCCATAAAGATTATTTTTAATATAATCTGTTAAAAATATTGCTATACTTACACACAGTTTTTTGGGGTTGATTTTGTGGGTCTTTGTGTTTGTTTTGTGTATTTTGTTTTGTTTTGTAGTACTGGGGATTGAACCAAGGGCCTTTACACTAAGTTACAACCCCAGCCGTTTTCTTATTTTTGCATTTTTAAAATCTCACAAAGTCACTAAGTTTCAGAGGCTAGGCTCAAACTTAGGATCCTCTGCCTCAGCCTCCCAGAGTGCTAGGATGATAGGCATGTGCCACCACACCTGGCTCATCCACAGTTTTTAATCAACTCAATCTCTACAAGCCCGATGCCTAGGGACGGGAGTGCAGGCGTGCGGTACCAACCCAGACAAAGATGTCATAACAAACTGGGGTTGAGAAAGAGAACAACTGCTGCCATATTTCCCATTCATACACTTCAACAAGACTAAATTAACCCAGAAATACCTCTGTGAGCTGTTCCATGAGCAGATGATATTCCTGTCACTGTGGATGCCTCTTTTCCTTATATGTGAAGATCACTATTTCTTGGTCCTTAATTTATAGACCATCCCAATAAAACCTTACTGATTGCTAAATCTGGATCATACGCATCCCCCAAAGGTCTGTGAAGCAAAGGCTGGTTCCTCAGTTGGGCATTACTGGGTGGTGGTGGAACCCCAAGGAGGTGAGACCTAATGAAGGTCTGCAGGTCACTGAGGGTGTGCTTCACGGGGGAAGGAGAGGCTCAGCCCCTTCCTCTCCCTCTCCCTCTCCTTCTCTCTCTCTCTTTCTCCTTCTCCTCCTCCTTCTCTTTCTCCTCTTTCTCTTTCTCCTTCTCCTTCTCTTTCTCCTTCTTCTCTTTCTCTTTCTCCTTCTCCTTCTCTTTCTCCTTCTTCTCTTTCTCTTTCTCTTTCTCCTCTTTCTCTTTCTCCTTCTCTTTCTCTTTCTCTTTCCCTTTCTCTTTCTCTTTCTCTTCCTTTCTCTTTCTAACCCCTATTTGAGTGGTTCTGTCCCACCATGCAGTCTCTACCACTGCCATTGGGCACCCACAACAAAGGCATAAAAGCAATGGCACCACTTAATGACGAACTGGAACACCTAAGATCATGAGTTAAAAACAACTTTTATTGTTACAAGTTGATTCCATCAAGTATTTGTTGTAGTAATGGAAAGCTGACAAGCACAATCTTGTATCCAAAGACAACGATTTATGATTATCCGATGAGGCACAACTAAATATTTGATCTGGTACAGCGACTCTCAGCGTGGGACGATTTTGCCCCCCAGAGACACTTGGCCATGTCTGGGGACTTTTTGTCTATCGAACTTTGAGGGTTCTACTGACTCTAGCCCAGGATGCTGTTTAAAAAGCAAAAAACCTGCAGTGCACAGAATACCCTGTACTACAAAGCCCCAAATGTCAACAGTTCAAGTCTGAGACACTCTGTTCTAGTACAGTGAAGAATAGAGGCTTATTTGTGAATATTCTTTCTCCTTTATTTCCTCATCTTCCCATCCACTACTCCAAATCATGATTGGTTTCCATTCAGAATGTTCTAATCTGCATGATTTAACACAATTATTTTGCACTACATTAGCTTGCATGGTAGCTTTTTTTTGTGTGTGTGTGGGTACCAGGGGTCGACCTCAGGACCTCACACGCCAGCAGGCGCCCGTGCTGCTGAGCGATATCTCCGGCCCTTTTTTCGTACGTGGGTTCCAGGAGTCGAACTCAGGCCCTCGCGCTTGCCAGGCAGGCGCTTATGCCACTGAGCTATCTCACAGGCCCGCATGGTAGCTTTTATAATCTCACACTACCATACAAAGTGAACACGAACAGTGCTTCTCGTCCTCTATCTCAGGCCAGAGGGGTGGTCAGGTGGATATGTGCGAAGAGCATCTGTAAAAACTATGAGCTGCCAAGAGCCCAGCCCTTAGTAACTGGTACGTACTACTTGTCAAAAGTTCGTACTCAAGAAATAAAGTTCTTTTTAAAACATTCAGTTCAAGTAGAAGTTAATCTAAAGCAAAAGTCATTATTGCCTTTGTTTATGAAAAGCAAAATAGTAATACAAATTCTCTGGGAAAGAAGAGTCATTAAAAGTAGAGTAGAGGGCTGGTGAGATGGCTCAGCAGCGTAAGCGCCTGCCTTGCAAGCGCGAGGGCCCGAGTTCGACTCCCGGATCCCACATACGAAAAAGGGGCCGGTGATATCGCTCAGCGGCACGGGTGCCTGTTGGTGCAAGAGGTCCTGAGGTCGAACCCCCGGTACCCACAAAAAAAAAAAAAAGTAGAGTAGAAACATTTGCTCATATTGTAGGCAAAGAATTTCCCAAATAATATTACATTGATTTGTTTTCTGTGTCCTCACCTAAACTCTAATGTGTAAGAATTGTATTTGTGTTTGTGTCCCCAATACTTAATATGGTGTAAACCCACAGTAAGTATTTAATGAATAGAAAATTAGCAATGGTCAAGAGACCAAGATTGAATTCTAACTTTAGTATTACTTCATTGTATGAGCTAGAAAAAGTGAAGTATTCTGCCTAAGTTTGTTGCTTTTACTGAAAACAGACTCAATGAATAATATTATAAATACTTTGATTTAGAGTTGGTAATTCTTTTGCAAGAAAAATAAAGTTACTAATCTCCTACCTATTCTAATTTGGAACAGTCTTCCTGTCCCATTAACAAATAAAGTGCCACACAGAAATTTCACATGAAAAGTTATATTCATTTTATATAGTAATTTACATGATTTATATACACACTGACAGAAAAGATAAGAAAAATCCTGCAAAATTTAGAGAAAGAAAAAATATTTCATTGTCTTAGTTACTTTTCTCATTGCTGAGACTCAATACCCAACACCCACAGCTTAGAGGAAGAAAGGTTTATTTGGCTCACAGTTTGTGGAGGTTTCAGTCCATAGGCAGCTCCAAGGCAGGGCAGCGTGGCAGAGGAAAAACAGCTCATGGCAGGTAGCAGAGAGAGGAAATCAAGGAGCAGGGAAGGAGATACACTCTGCCAGGAATGGCCCCAGTGACCACCTCCTCTGCCAGACTTCACCTCCGAACATCACAGTTAGCTATCACACCCCCACGATCCAATCACTTGCCCACCTATGCGGCATGAGGCTTTGGAGGGACACCCAGTTATAAACCATAACATTAAGCTTTAATTTATTGCTAGGCACTGTGCTAGGAAGCAAGAAAACAAAAAAATGAGAACATTATCTCCTTGCTGAGCAGCTCACCCGACAAACTGAGGGACATCCCAAGAATGCCGAAGTATGTTCTCTCAGTGAGGGACTGGCTGCAAAAAGCAGAACCAAGAAGGAGCTTTGATGTACTCTGAACCCCTCTTTTTTATCACACACCATTTCCCCACCTCCTTAGAATGAATTTCAGCCTCTGGAAAGACCTAAGCCATGTTCCTCAGGAATCAAGTATGTCAGGTGGGTTTAAAGGTTGAGAATCATGACCAGATAGAGTTGGAGGAAAGGACAAGGTACAGTGAGGAATAACTAACTTTATTATTTTATAATTTAAAAAGATGCCCCTGAAGTGAAGGAATAATATTTCTCAGGGCACTATATATTTCCCCTATAATTACAAATTTCAAGACATATTACTGTGGTGTTTTAGAAAATATTATAAAAGAAAAAACTAAATAACAAAAGGAAAAAGTGGCTGTCAAATTTGGATCAGTATCGGAATCACTGAAAGAATTTAGTAAAGTACCACACCCAGGCCTTATCCTCCCTGTCAAAGTAACAATGCACTGTGCCTTAGTCACTTTCCTGGCCTCTGGGACAAAATATTCAACACCGTAACTTATTTTGGCTCAGAGTCCAGAACTTTCAGTCCACGTTTAGCAGGCTCCAGGCAGGAAAGGGCACCGAGGAAGAGGCTACCAAGGAAGAAAGCTGCTCACATCAGGGCAGCGGGAAGCAGAGAGAAGCAAGGCACAGGAAGGGACTTCCAGGTCACACCCCCAGTGACAACCAGGCCCCATCTCCTAACAGCAGGTCAGCTGCTAACCCATCCATGGTCCAAATCTTTTCCAAAAGCCTCGCCTCTGAGAACATGAGCTCTTTCAGGACATCTAGATCCAAACCGTAACATGCCAGATATTTGCTAAAAATAGTAGGAAAATGTTATACTGGCTACTGCAGCAGGAGAGAAAGGCCATGAGAGACTGAACTCCACAAAAACAAAAGACAGGAAGGTTTATAAGCACCGTGTAAGGAGCGGATACAGTGGAGGCTTTTAGGGGAGACGTTACCAGTGCAATTAGGCGTCTGTTTGCTAATTGTCTCCCCCTGAAGTTATGGTTTCTCTCTCCCTGCTCCCCACATATGCGCAGAGACTGGGAAACAGAGGCACCGTGTCGCTGATTGGAGGACGGCTGCCTAAGAAAGACAGTGGGCTGCAAACTTGGGACAAGGCAAGGAGAAAGCTTACCTATCAAAGGGACAGGAAGAGGTTACAGCGGCACATTTTCTGAAGCAATACTCTAAGGAAAGGAAATCAGGGGCCCGTTGTCGGGAAGAAACTGTCTAAGGGTAGTTAAGCTAGGGGATCATGAAGGCCATCTTCATCATACTTCAGTGAGCTTTATTAGTTCTGTAGACCTGACAGGGCAAAGGGCAAAGGCCTGAACAAATGAAATAAACTGAGTAAACTGAAGGCAAAGTGAGGTAAGACTCAAAAGAAACTGGAGCTGCAAAAGGCAAAGAACTGATAAAATCCACTGGTGACGGGAAGTGTGGTGACAAACAGCACAGGCCTGCAGGTTGTGCCCCTCCTGTCTGCCCTGTCCAGTCAGCATAATCTTCTGGGGAGGGCTTTCCCTGTTCCTTCTAATAAACCCACGCTGGCTCTTCCCCACGCTTGCTGTTCTGTCGCACCCTCCTTCCTTCTTCCATCCTGCCTCGGAACAGGAACCCAGAGGGGCAGAGAGCTGGTGACAACAGGTGCCCAAGTTTGGAGGGCAGTGCCTTGAGATATCTATGAAAACGCTCAAAACTGCCCCCAAAATGTAACCCAAACTAGATTAAGTGGCATTAACTAAAATATTAACTAAATTAATATTAACTAAATATTTAATCTGTTTTGTGTTCCCGAATTTACTCTATATGATACTACTAAGTATAACGTCTACGTGAGGTAAAAACAACTAGAACTCAAGTGTAGGGTTTCCGGATAAAAGATAAGACACCTGGCACTTACTCATTTTCTGAAATCAGATTTTACCAAATGTCATGTATTTTTGTACATTTAACCTCACCATCCTAAGATGCAGTTTATGTTTGTGCTTTCCCTACCAGCACATGGAAATTTTCTAATTAAACAAATCTTAGATTTGCCTTAGAATTTTCATGGAGAAGAGCAGTTTCAGCGAGGCAGGGCAGACGGGAGTCTCCAGCCGGTAAGCGCAGTACCCTTCTCCTGAACGTTCTCGTCCATGATGCGTGGGCCTCACAGTGCCACTTTGGGCTGTACCTCAGGCCGAGTGTGTCTCTCTCTCAGCGGGGTGTCCTCAAGCAAAGCTTTTCTGCCTGGGGTGCCATGATTTGTGGACACCACTTACTCTCTTTTAAATGTTAGGAGCTCAGCAGGTCAAAATACAAACATTTTTCCAACCCGACTCAAAGAATATGAACAATCTACAAAGCACGCAATCACACACAGCCAAATTGCAGAGCCATAGGTTCCGGACTCTGCCAGATTTCAGTCTTGTGAATATTTCATCAACCGTTTGAACAACAGGGAGCAGCTGACCTGCTTGGCTTAGTTATCAAAGGGATCTGTTGTTATCCTGTTAATGACAAAAGTGGGTCTGCATGACAATTTAACAGAGAGGCTATTTCTTTCAATTTTATACTTTATAAAACTGCCAGGTAATTAACTTCACAGCAGTGTTGTTGGCAAAGTAATACTACAGATAAAAACGAAACATTCATTAATAATCAACTGTGCAAACTGCCATTAAATACTGTTGAACTAACACAACCACTAACAGAAGGTGGAACAGAGTGGCTCAGAGACGTACTCATGGGGTCCTCCCAGCTCTGAAGGGCTAAAAAATGAGAGAAAGTGGGAGATCAAAAACAAAACATGAAGGACCGGTGAGATAGCTCAACGGCATAAGCGCCTGCCTGGCAAGCATGAGGTCCTGAGTTTGACTCCCAGTACCCGCATAAAGGAAAAAAAAAAAAAAAATGAAAGAATTATAATACCTATGTCTTCATATATCTATGGGCTAAATATTTCAAAGGTCCAACACAATTGTCCCTGTTTAAAAAAATAACAACTTGCTTCCACTTGTACGAAGACTCAAATTGGTAAAAGAACATATAAACACGATAAATAACCAAAAGCCCATAGGAAAAAACACTCCAGCCAGTGATAACTATGTCTCAAAGCAAGCGCTATATTTCCACTTTAAGGCCTGTGTCTTGTCCATTTCGCTGTCTTTTAACTAAATGCTTTTGACAATGACTACTGCTCTCTTGTTAAAATGTGACTTCCCCCCAATCCCTGTTTAAATAAAACCTTTCATCTGCAAAATATCTGCCATTCCTTTTATGCAGAAAACAAAACAAAAGGCAAAGAAAATAATTTTCTCTCTCTCAAATGTGTGCTCTTTGTACATACCAGCTTCAGTATCTAGGTTACTCACGCATTGTGAGGAAAAAATCCTAAAGAGAGGGAGGAGATGAACCTCACATTAAGGGCAATTTCTTAGCTTTTGCTCCTGTACGCTGTTGAAATGATGCATGTTTAAAATGCTTTGATCTGAGGATCACTAAATAGCATCAACTTGCCTGCTCATAATTAAGTAGCTTTGAGGATAGATAGTAATGAAACTTCTACAGTTTTTAATGGGGAGACCCAGATACTGAGCTTGCTACCTGTCCTGTGGGACGGGATTCTTGTCCTGTGTTCTGTTTCTCAGAAACAGAACCTGGAGTTTTCCACTTTTGCTATCCTGTTCTAAGCACCAGACCATATTATATCCTTAGGAATTGTTTTTAATAATTTCTTTTAAAGGAAAATGCAATGATATTGTAGAAGAATACATTGTAAACAAAAATTTCCATTGTAAAAGATTTTTGTCCCATCTACAGTGACATCATAATATCAACAAACTTTTTTTTTTTTTTTTTTGTGGGTACCGGGGGGTCGACCTCAGGACCTCGTGCGCCAACAGGCACCCGTGCCACTGAGCGATATCACCGGCCCCTTTTTCGTATGTGGGATCCGGGAGTCGAACTCGGGCCCTTGCGCTTGCAAGGCAGGCGCTTATGCCGCTGAGCCATCTCACCGGCCCAGTATCAACAAACTTTTAAACTGGTCTATAATTTCTAGCGCAAGTCAGAAATAATTACTTTTTTTTTTTCTTTATGTGGGTACCAGGAACTGAACTCAGGACCTCGCGCTTGCCAGACAGGCTCTTATGCCGCTGAGCTATATCTCCAGCCCCAGAAATAATTGCTAATGTGCTTTTTAACTAGTAATTTTCAGAACTATAAACCTTAAAAATTCACTCTAGAGATTTTAGGGCTCTTTATTTTAAAATTTGAAAAAAAATGAGAAAGAAAATGCTTAATATCTTTTCGTATATTCTTGTTCCAAAGCAAACAGCTCTCACAATCTATAAGACAAAGCTATGGCTAAGATCATTAAATAAAAAAGCAAGGGAGGTGGGGAAAGAGGCAGAGACGAGTACATGGCTACCGGACTCACCAAATTAGCACAAAAATTCTGCTTTTCTGTTTCAAATATTTTAATCAGCCTAGATTCCAAGGGAACGTGAATAACACAGAACTGACACATTTAATTAATGGAAGTTATTGTACTAATCAAATGCTTGGCTTAAGCAAAATAAAATCCACTTATTTGGCTTTAAGGTGAGACAAATCATCTCATCTTTAGACAAAGGTAATTTATTTACCTATCTGAAAATTACTATCTGAAAATTCAGATAGTAGCTTAATGAACAATTTCTGGAAAATAGATTTTTATACATAGTTTATGAAGTTTTTTTTAAAGAACTCTAACAATATACTTATTGTACTTTCTTATTTCTTTTTTTTTTTTTTTTTTTTGGTACTGGGAATCGAACTCACAACCTCACACTTGCCAGGTAGGCGCTGTGCTGCTGAGCTATATCCCCAACCCAACTTGCATTTATTTGCCATTTCTACTTCTTCATCTGAGAAGTGTGTATTCATCCCAGATGCCCATTTTTGGACTGGGTCTTTAAATCGGGGGGGTTGATTCTTTTCATGTCATTATATGTCCTAGTTATCAGTCTTTTTTCTGAGGAACAGCTGGCAAAAATTTTTTCCCACTCTGTGGGTTATCCCTTTTCTTTCTTGGTGGTTTCTTTTACTGTGCAGAAGCTTTTCAATAAGATGAGATCCCAGTTGTTGACTCTTTGCAATATTTCCTGTGCAATTGGAGTTTTGTTCATAAAGTCTTTACCTACTCCTATGTCTTCAAGAGTTCTACCTCTTCTCTCTTCCAGCAGATATAATGTTTCTGTTTTAATATTTAGATCTGTGATCCATTTCAATTTTAGTGTAGTGCATGGTGAAAGACCAGTTTTAGTCTTTGGCATGTGGAAAGCCAGTTTTCTAGCAACACGTATTTAAGAGGCTATCTTTCTTCCAGTGAGCATGCTTGGCCCCTTTGTCAATGATAAGGTGGCTGAGTGAGTTCGGAGTTATTTCTGCATCTTCTAATCTGTTCCACTGATCCCCAGGTCTGCCTTTTGGCAGTACCATGCTGTTTTTATCACAGTAGCTCTGTAGTATAATTTTAAGTCAGGGATTGTGATGCCCCCTGCCTTTCCTTTGTTGCCTAGGATTGTTTTTGCTATTCTAGGTCTCTTCTGGTTCCTAATGAATTTTAGGATTGTTTTCTCTAGTTCTGTGAGGTATGATAATGGTATTTTGATTGGGATTGCATTAAATCTGTATAACAATTTTGCAAGTATGGCTATGTTCACTATGTTGATTCTTTTTACCCATAAGCAAGGGATATCTTTACTTTTTTTTTTTTTTATCTTTTTGAGAAAGGGTTTCACTATGCAGTTCAGGTTGGCCTTAAACTCACTTTGTAGCCTAGGCTGGTCCCAAACTCACAGTGATCCTCCTGCCTCAGCCTCCCAAGTGCTGGGATTACAGGTGTGCACCACCACACCCTGCCCCATTTTCTGATATCTTCTTCAATCTCCTTTTTCAGAGTATTATAGTTTTCAATGTGAAGATCTTTTACTTCCGTTGTTATATTGATTCCTAATTATATCATTTTTTTCAATGCTATTGTGAAAGGTGTCATTTTCCTAATTTCTCCCTCAGTAAGTTTGTTATTTGTATACAGGAAAGCTATTGATTTTGGAGTGTTGACTTTGTATCCAGTTATAGGACTGAATTTAGTTATTAGATCTAGAAGTCTTTTAGTGGAGTTTTTGGGGTCTTCTATGTAGAGTATCATATCATCTGCAGATAATGATAGTTTAAATTCTTCCTTTCCTATCATTACTCCTTTTATTTCTTTCTCTTTATTTCTTTCTCTTATCTAATTGCTCTCACTTATGTTTCCAGAAGTACACTGAATAGGAGTGGTGATAGCAGATATCCTTATTTTGTTGCTGATTTTAGAGTGAAAGCTTTCAGTTTTTGTCCATTTAGTATGATGTTGGTTGTTGGTTTGTCATAGATAGCTTTTATCAGATTGAGATAAAGACCTTCTATTCCAATTTTCTGTAGGGTTTTTAACATGAATGGGTGGTAGACTTTGTCAAATGCTTTTTTTGTGTCTATTAAAATGATCATGCAATTTTTTTCCTTGGCTCTATTGATATGGTGTATTACATTTATTGATTTGTGTGTGTTAAACCATCCCCGCATCCCTGGTATCAATCCTATTTGGTTGTGGTGTATAATCTTCTTGATGATTTGCTGCATTCTGCTTGCCAGTATCTTACTAAGGATTTTTGCATCTATGTTCATTAGGAAGATTGACCTATAGTTCTCTATTTTGGTTAGATTCTTTCCTGGTTTTGGTATGAGGGTAATACTCGCTTCCAGGAATGAATTTGGGAGTCTTATTTCCCCTTCAATTTTTGTAAAAAGTTTGAAGAGTAATAGCATTAGATTTTCTGTAAATTTCTTATAGAATTCAGCAGTGAATCCATCAAGACCTAGGCTTTTCTTTGTTGGTAAGTTTTTAATTACACCTTCAATTTTACTAATATTGGTTAATCTAGAATTTTTACATCTTCTTGATTCCCCTTTGGCAATTTATATTTATCTAGGAATCTGCCCATTTTTTTCTATGTTTTCCATCTTGTCAGAATAAAGGTTCTTGAAATGGGTATTGATGATCTTTGAATTTCTGCAGGATCTGTTGTGATTTCACCCTTTTTATTCCAAATTGTATGGATTTGAGTATTTCTTTCCTTTTTTGGTAAGATTGGCTAAGGGCTTGTCAATTTCATTTAATCTTTCAAAGAACCAACTCTTTGATTCCTGGATTCTTTGTATTATTTTCTTCATCTCAATTGCATTAATTTCTGCTCTGATTTTTATAATATCCTCTCTCATATGAGCTTTGTGCTAGACTAGCTCTTCTTTTCTAGAAGCTTGAGGTTGAACATTAGGTTGTTTATTTGAGCTCACTCTGTTTCCTTATATGGGTATTCACCATTGTAAGTTTCCCTTGTAGGACTGCTTTCACTGTGTCCCATAAGTTCCAGTATGTTGTATTGGCATTATCATTTAATTGTGGAAACTATCTCATTTCTTCTTTAATTTCATCTGTCACCCATTGGTTGTTCAGTAGGGCGTTATTTAATTTTCATTTGTTTATGTAGTTTTCATAGTTTCTTTTGCCATTGATTTCCAATTACATTGCACTATTTCAACTCCTTTCTGGTTACTTAATCATATTCTATGAGCTAGTATGTGGTCTATTTTGGAGAATATCCCATGAGCAGCTGAGAAGAATGTGTATTCTGATGCTGTGGGTTGGAACACTGTAGAAATCTATTAAGTCTACTTGTTCATAGATTTGGTTCAATTCTGATATTTCTTTATTAATTTTTTGGCTAGTTGATCTGTCTATTTGTGACAGTGGTGTATTGAGGTCTGCCATTACAATTGCATTAGTGCTTATTTGATTTTCATGTCTGTTAAGATTTGTTTTATAAAATTGGGTGCACTGGTATTTGTTATCTCTTCTTCTTGGAGTTTTCCCTTAACAAGTATGTAGTGACCTTCTTTGTCTCTTTTGAACAGTCTTGGCTTGAAGTTCACTTTATCTCCAAATAGAAATCTACCCCTACTTTTTTCCAGGTTCCTGTTGCATGGAATATTGTTTTCCATCCTTTGACTTTCAGTCTATGAATTTCTTTTTTAGTTAACTGTATTTCCTGTATGCAGCAAGTTGTTGGATCTTGTCTCGTGATCCATTCTGCCAGTCTGTTTCTTTTGATTGGCAAATTGAGACCATTTACATTGATGGTTGTAACTGATATGTATTGCTTAGCCTTGTCATATTATTTTACTGTTGTTGGTTCCCTGTCTTTCCCCTCTGTTTAGTTGCTTGCCTTGTCTGGTGGATTCTTTCTATTGGTGTTCTTGAAATTGTGATCTTTGTTATCTCTAAAATATCCTCAGAATATTTTGTAGAGCTGTTTTTGGTGGTCATGAATTTCTTCAGTTGCTCTTTGTCTTGGAAGTATCTTATTTCTTCTTTGATTCTGAAAGATTTGCAGAGTACATCAATCAGGTTGGAGGTTGTTTTCTTTCGGGACTTGAAATACTTCATTCCAAGCTCTCCTTGACTTAAGATTTTGTGTTGAGAAGTCTGCTGTGATTCTGATGGGCTTTCCTTTATGGGTGATTTGTTTCTCTTCTCTAACACCTTTTAATGTTCTTTTTTGTGCAGAATTTCTGGAATCTTGATTATTATATGCCTTTGTGTAGATTTATTTTGGTCATGGTTAATCATAGTTCTGTATTTGTTATTTGTATGTCAAATTCTTTTCCTATGTTTGGGAAGTTTTCTTCTAGTCCTTCTGCGAACAGGTGTTTTATGTCATTTGCACTGACTCCTGCTTTTTCATTGACTCTGATCAATCTTATGTTGTTCTTT
Source organism: Erethizon dorsatum (assembly GCA_028451465.1). Taxonomy (NCBI): domain Eukaryota; kingdom Metazoa; phylum Chordata; class Mammalia; order Rodentia; family Erethizontidae; genus Erethizon; species Erethizon dorsatum. The sequence continues at coordinate 55,270,715 of CM051830.1, read as the reverse complement.
TTTGCATCATCTTGCATCTGTTGGATTGGTTTTTCATGGTCCCTTGCTATTTTTAAGAGATCATTCTTTTCATGACCACTAACCACACTCTTGTCTTCTAGGTCTGATATTCTGTCTTTACTTTTGTTCATTCAGTTTTGCTTTCCATGGAATTTTTAATTTGCTGGCTATCTGTTTGGATCTGTTTCATGGATTCTATTATTTCCTATTTGGGGCATTCATGGGCCATCATTTTACTGAGTTTCACTATTTTATTTTTTTAATCTATGTCTACTCTATATTCACTAAGCAAGTCCTGTGCTGTGATCACCATCTCTTTTTTTAACTGAGAGATTATTTCTGATCTGATTTTCTCTATAGCCTCATTCATCTGTTTTTTTACTTCTGCTGATATCATTTCAGAAAATTCAGGTGAGTGGCTTCTGGTTTCCTCCATCTCATTGTCCCCCAGATTTGTCCTGGGTGGGTTGGAGGTCTAAGGTTGCATTTTGCTTCTGTGTCTTTTCATTTTCCATTTATTTACTTTAATTTGTTTTCTGTGTTGATGCTTGTAAGTTTCTTATATTAGGTATAAGAAACTTTATTACTAGTGTCATATAAGAAGCTTTATCACTAGTGTCAAGGCTTCCCTAGGAAATATCTATTCCTCACAGATGTCTTCTAGGTGTAGCTGGCTCTTAGTCTTTGTGTCTGTCCCAATATCCTACCTTCCCAATTTATTAGGGATGAGAAGTTGCTATTTGGCTCAGCACCCAGTCCTTTGGTACTGGACTATGGTGACGATTATGACCCCAGCCAGTCACAGTGTTGTCTTACAAAGGAGAACAACTGATTACATCAGGTATGGCATCCTGGCTAAAATAGTACAATTAGCAATAACAATATCATTAAGCACAGCATAGAAACTGACAAACTGTGGTTACTCTTAATTTGGTACTTTTAACTGTAGTAGCAAGATCTATAGTTATATAACAAAATCCAACATAAACCAAGAGATTTTTGCAGTGAGTTTTCCCTTGGTAGAGTGATTTCACCCTGTGTGTGTGGGAGGGGTGGACTTTAAGAGGGATAGGTGGCAAAACGGAGCAATAACTGAAGAGAAATATAGTAGCATCAAGGCTAAAGGACAGAGTATGGTCACCCAAGCTCTTGGAAACTGGAGAAGAGGACAGGAGAGAAAGGATGAAAGAGAAAGCAAAAGAATATTGAAGTGAATCAGAAAAACTAGAGATATTGTTCATTCACATGTAAATATCAAAGAATCTAGAAAGACAGGTGAGTTAAGAGAGAAACAGGATGGATAGAATAAAACAATGAGTGTCAAAACCCAAACAACCCCCCTAAAACAACCTGACAGAAATATGGAAATGAAACAAACTAATAACAAAGAGAGAAAGAAGAAGAAAAAAATTCTCTTTTGCCCACAGTTCTGTGGTGGTGTCCAAGACAAAGCCCAGATCTGTGCTGGGTAACACTGCCAAATCTGCAGTAGGGTTAGTGATGGGTGCAGTGCCGATCTTAGCCTCTGGATGTAGGGGCTGGGCCAGAGTCTTCAGCCAGCAGCCTTCTGGAAGCCCCCCACACACATCTCCTTACCCTGATTGTCTCTGTATCGCTCTCCCAGTTGCTGTGGTGCTCTCCGAGGAGACAGCCTGAAGCTGCTCCCAGGCCCTTGTATAGTTGGCCCCTCCTGGACCTTTCACAGCCTCCTCTTTTCCACACTGCTGGCTCCTCTCATGCACTAGTTGCAGGGTGGCAGCAGGGCGTGTGTGTGTGTGTGTGTGTGTGTGTGTGTGTGTGTGTGCTGGCTTCCTACTCCTTGTCCCTCTGTAGTCCCAAGGTTACCTGCACCGCTGGTCACAGGGTGGCAGGAGTACTGACTTCCCAGCCCAAGGCTGCTTGAAATCCATGTCTACAATCCGTGTCCCTCTCTCACTCACTCTGGTTGGTCAGGGCGCGGGAGGGGTTGTGCTGTTCCACTCACTACCCTCGCCACTGCCGCTGTAGTCCCTAACCTTGTTGTCACTAGAGGTTCCAGTTAGCCGCTATGGTACATGCAAAAAAACAAACAAAAATAATTGTGGCCCGCCAGGAAGGGAGCAGCTTCCTGGTCACTTGCCTCTGGTGTGCTGGTGCAATCTGCTGCCTGGCTGCAGTGTTCTCTATTTGGAGGAAGGCAAAAGAGGCAGGAGTCTTGTATCCCAAATCTATGCTGTGTAGCTTGAGTTAGCCGCACTATTTCAGTCCATAAGTTTTTTGGAGGCTGCCCCAGTGGCAGTCCTGCTCTGTATGCAAGCGGGAGACCCACAGGCAGCCCTGTGTGCTGGATAATACCTTTATAAAGTCCTATGCCTCTGTTTTGTTTCATCTCCATGTCTCTTATTTCAGACTGATTTTGGCATCAGGATGTGTGTCTCTCCCCTTCTTTCAATTACCTGTTTTTAGTTGATGTTCACAGTAGTTCCAACGTGGCTCCTCTATTCAGCCATGTTGAAATTCTCCAACCAGTTGATTCTTGTATTGAATAAGTTTGGCCATTTTTATATTTCCTGTTATAATTATCTTATAAAAATTAATGATGGGGCCGTTGAGATGGCTCAGTGGCATAAGCGCCTGCCTGGCAAGCGCAAAGGCCCGAGGTCGACTCCTGGATCCCACATACGAAAAAAGGGCTGGTGATATCACTCAGCGGCACGGGTGCCTGCTGGCGTGTGAGGTCCTGAGGTCGACCCCCAGTACCCATCAAAAAAAAAAATTAATGAAAAATGCAATTTTTGATCATTCTGTGTTTAAATAATTAGACTAGTAAGTAGCCAACACCTTCCTCTGTGCGGGCAACACTGTCCCTCCTCATGCAGGTTGCCATATCTACCCAAATTCCCCTACTAATCCACAATAACCATTCATTAGCAATAAGCCCAATATCCAAGCAATCAAGGGTCGACCCTCATGGGCGTGGGGACCGGAGTCACTATCCCATAAAATAGGACTGCAACCTCAGATTCAGTGGTAACCCAGCTCTGGGCTCCCCCACTCCTACAGAGTGGCTTTATACCACTTCCTCTTGCAATACCTACAATAAAGGTACTTTTACTTTGCACTGGTCTTCTGACTCCTCCTCCCCTTGCTAAGTTGGAGACACAAGCCCAGTAAGAGTGAGTCTGGGGACCCCCTAGACCCCAGATGCAACATAAATTAACCTGTATAAGTAAACATTAAAAGCCAAGAGCAAATATGCTGGAAAAATTAAGCATGGCTTAATTGACAGCTAGAAAAATATTACCCTCTTCAGAGGACTTTATAGAATGAGACGAAGAATAACCACCCAAAAAAAGGGTCAAAAATATGAGCAAGTGACATAAAGTAAAAAATGCATTAGCCATGAAAAAAATAAAAGATTGATTTTTTTTAAAGCAAAGAAATATATATTGACTAGTAGAAATTATTTTTTAATTGAGAAGGTTGACTAGAGTCCTTATACACCTTAATATTTCCAAAAATATTCCTAGAGATATTTTTGGCAAGATAGTCTATTATCTTTAAAATGTGACATATTTTAATACAGTGATTCCAAGAAAATCACCCAGAATTGTTTATAGTGTCCTAAAGTCTCATAGCCAGAGAAGCACACAGTGCTTGATTGTTTGGGCAGATCATCATCGTGCCAGGAAGTGGAATACCACACAGCCGTTTAAAAAGTAATAGAGTAGTGCTGAGTAAGAGTGAGAGATGTCCCTTTGTCCCTCTCAATGCTCTATTTGCACACTCAGTGGATTGGCTGATGTTCAGTCACGTTGGTGAAGGCGGCTCTTTTTACTCAGCGTACCAACTGTAATGCCAATGTCTTCCAGAGAGAACCTTACAAACACACCCAGCATTCTGGGCATCCTTTTATCTAGCCAAGTTGGCATATAAAAATAACCATCGCACTGATATAATACAGAAAAAAAGTTACAGATTCTACATGAAGCACTTGACATAAAGAGATCAGTAAATTGAAGCTAGTTTAAAGCATGAAATACATTAAAATGAAGTAGTTATTTCTCTCTTTAAGGAAAAGCAGCTCACCAAGTCTTAAGACAAAAAAAAAAAAGTTACAGTAAATAGTTACTGAATATGTACTTGGTGTACCAAACCTTACACCATCATTTTACAGGTCTTCCTTCTTATATAGTACAATATGCATGAGATTTATCAGGGCCCAGTATTTGAAATGACCATCTAATGTTTCTCCAAGGCTTGAATTCCAGCTCATTTACAGGGGTATTTCTAGGGTGTGGTTTATAAAACATCTGTCATCCGTGACACCTAGGGGTGGCCAATCTACGAATCTGCTGAACCTGCTATGTCGCAGTCATGTAATGACCGAGGAATTGATTTTTACATAAATTATCATCTTAAACCAAAGACATGGAGCTTGATTTAAAGATATCAATGGGAGATTAGGCAAGGTCAGAGCTGGGTGAACTTCCCTACCTTCCACTAACAACTGAATACACTTAAATCTCAAGCTTTCTACATGCTACAGATATTACTTCACTATAAATAAACTACTTTCTAAAGGTAAGAGTACAATTCTGTTATTCATGTGTGTTCTGTGGGTTGCAATCCAACTTCTAAGGCAGAACTGGTACAAAAATAATTACGTTTACAGAGCAAGGAAGATCTAGCATTAAAATTATATGGTAGAAATAATAACAATCATAATGATCACAAAAACAAGCAGGCATGCATCAGGTACAACATGCAACACAAAATCAGCTACCACCTCAACAGATTTATCAAAGCTTCACAGACAAGACAAATGAAAAAAAAAAAAAGGACAAAAAAATTATAAGGAGAAGCTAAACATCCATCAAGGAAAAGCATCTGGAAATAGACCTATGTGGTTAAAATAAGTAGATAATGAGTTTTTTTAGTAACACAGAAATATCCCTTATCTTCCTCATTCGTGAGTTCCTACCATTACATCAAAACTGATACAATCTGTGTTCTCCCACCCGAAGTTGAAGCCTGCACATACTATACTGTTAGCTGGAGACACTGCTGAAGGAGTTGCGGAATGTCAGACAGGGTGGATGCGTCTGTCAAGAAAGAAAGAAAAACTCCGGTTTTCTTCTTATCTCCTGAGCTTTAAAGTAAGTGGGGTTTCCCCTGCATCTGTGCTTGAGACACCGTGGTTATAGACGCTGCGTTACAGTACAATGTGTGTGCTTTCAGATAAGCGCTTGGGCCAGTTTACACCTTCTGACCTCAGCTGATGACATACAAAAACACACAGTGTTTGTAAATAATAATCAAAATGATAATCTGTGTGTATATAATACAAAAATTCAGGATATTTATACTTATTTCTCTACTATGAATTATAAACTGTGCTCCTTTTAGAGAATAACTAGAAAATACAAAATTTATAAGCATATTTTAAAATAAATGCAAGAAACCAAACTTTAAACAATTTTACTTGATATATAATAAGCAAGTTTTGTTAAATATAACTTAACTGTTACAATCTATAGCCATAAGTCACTTAATTTATAAATAAAAGTTTAATATAATTCTGATGCATCTGTTTTGTGTACCCTAAATGAAATACGGTTCTCAAAATTAGATACCTTTGACTTAAAAAAAATAGTTTGTATTTGTGAGACATTTTTGCAACTACGATGTTAAGATCATTATGATTTCATCAAAACGTTCTAAAAATAAAATAAGTATGAATTCAATTAAAAACAGAACAAGATTATGCCCCCTCCTGTTCAAATAATTAATATGTAAGAGTAATGGAATTATGTTAGTCTATTCACTTTTCCAGATTTAATCTGCTGTCATCTGGTCATTTCATGAATAAAAATAACAAAAAATAATAATAGTTGACCCTTGAAGAGTGCAAGGGTTAGGGGTGCTGACATTCTACACAATTGAAAACCCCTCTGCAACTTTTGACTCACCCAAAACAATTCAGGGCAGTCAGGAAGCTGAGAGGGAGGGGAAGCACAGAAAGTGCGCCCTCCAAAGGCCCGCCCCTGACACTGAGGTGCTCCAGCGGTCCCCACCTCCGAATGGCCGGTTCCCCCATCAGCTCACCATGGTTAACCCATGGATGTGGTCAGTGCCTTCACAACCCTGTCTCCGCTCTAGCCATTGCTTGACCCAGTCAAACTGACAACCAGGATCAACCACCACGGCTGCCGAGCCCCTTCTGTGTAGTTCACTCTATTCTGTCATCTGACGGTAAAAGGTGGCAGCCATGGTGGCTCTTGCAGAACACAAAGGCTCCGTGGGGGTGAGATTCTCGAAGATGGAGCTCAGCACACAATGGCGAAGGTTGCATCCCCTGCTCGGGAGCCGCCGTGGATGCCAGGACACAACTCATCACAGCAGAGGATGCAAAGGCACATACACAATGCCATGCTCAGAAATGGGTCCCTCTCACACTTTCAGAGTGAAACACAAAGTGTCACACTTCCAGGGTTAGGGTTCAGTTTACCCTCAAGGCGTATTTGGGAGTGCAAGTCAACACCCAGTGCCCTGGGTCCAGGTCATCTCCGGTACTTCCCACATCGGGCCTCCAAAACCTCACTTCTCCTTACCTGCCAGGTAAGCCACACTTTACTCCAGGTCTGAAAATTCCTTTCTTCTAGGACAGTCTGGGATTCTCCCCTTATGTCTTCCACCTTTAAGTACTTCACGATTACAGTAGAATTTCAGGTTCCCAACTTCACTAATTCACAGGCACTCTTGTCATTGAAAAAAACTAACACAAATTTAATTTCTGGGAGGATTCTTACTCTCATCTCCCATGCAATCCCACCACAATATACTGGTCTCAGTGTCTTGTTACAATTTTAAATTCTTAGACCCCAAACCTGACCTTCCGAAACAGGTTATTTGGAGACAAAGCCCAGGAATTGCTATTTTGTATAAGCCACTTAATGAGAAACAATTCCATATTAAAATCTGAGAGTCACTATCCTTGGCTATAGTCATTTTACCCTTATCTTGTCCCATTTCATCAGCATAAAACAACATTACATTATCTCACATAGGCTTTCTGTTTCCTTGGCTTCAGCAAGAACACATTTATGCAATCTGAAAGAAGGGGAAGAACAAAATGACTGGCAGTAAAATGGGGGCAGTGGTGGTAGAGATGGGCATCAAAAACATGAACAGCAAATTATGGAGCTTCTCAGCAAAAAAGGAAAGACTGCAGCAAGAAGAGAGAGAAGACAGAGCCATGAACTTCAGAATAGAGGCAAGCAAGCATCCCGTAGAGCAGTCCCTTCATCCCCGCAGGCACAGAGAAAAACTGCATCTTCTTCTCTCAATTGCACGCATGTTCTCTTCACTAACAGATCGACGTGGCAAGTTATGTCAGGCACTGCCTCCTGTTCTGTTTACCCAGCACTGAACAAATGGAAAAGGGAGGGAGTGAGTCAAGAAAGGAAGGAAGTATTCGAAGCAAGGGACGATGGTTTGTCTAAGGAGGTTTCCTCATGTGAACAAAGAAGACACAGTCGCTATCATTAAGGGAATCACTAAGCAATCAATTGCAGAATTGTTGAAGTGTTACGAGTTCTTAAAGTTGGGAGTGGGCACGATGATAGGGAGTAGAGGAAGGTGTCAGAAAGACTCTATGAAAAGGCAGATGGGTTAGAGCCCAGTGAGGCAGGTGGACAGCACGTAGGAGGAGCACAGGATGTTGGGGAAGAGAGCGATGGCAGAAGTAAAACCAGTGCAGAGGCCCTGACATCTGCTGCGTGCTGTACAAATGGACAGAGGTAGCTGGAGAAAACGCACGAGGGGAAGGATGAAGAGAGACAATGTCCAACAAAATATCCAGAGATCAATCATATGGGGTGTTAAGGTCGATGTCAAACTTTTGAGCCTTACGTTAAACACCATAGGAAGTCACTGGAAGATTTAAAGACAAGAGAGTTATTTTTTCTTTTTAATTAACACACATTAATTGTACCTATTACTGAGATTCAGTGTGACATTTCGATATACGCATTGCTATGTGGAAAATGGAGAGAGGTAGTCAAGAAAGGAGATAAGGTAAATATTCTGGCCAAGAGATAATCACAGTTTGAGTAAGGGTGTTTTGTGTGGGAAGCTGTATAAAGTTACGATAGCAATTACTGAATGAAAATCACGTGGGAGGAGCAAATTTGAGGGATGGAACTCAAGAGGTCACTCTGGGACACATTATATCTGAGATGCTTGTGAAAAACACAAAAATGTGGGCAGGGTAGAGGTATCGAGAACGTGGAACAAAGTCAGGCACACAGATTTGAATTGTTTGCCTAAAAGTGACACTCAAAACCATGCAACTACTTGAGATTAACAAAGGAATGTGCAGCTAAAGAAAAAAAAAAAGGAAGCTAAGATGGAGTTTTGATAATTCCAATGCTAGAGGTCCGAGGAAAAAGTCACTTCTAATTAATCCTAGAGAATCCTCATAAGTGATCCATGCCCCCTATATTTACCCTCAGATGAGAAAACTGAAAGCCCCACTGTTAGACAAACTGGAAACCCTCCAGTTGCGTGTCTCACGCTGTTAGCAGATACACTGACAGCCCTGTGAGTGTCATAGCCCAATAGTCTAAATCAATAAGGACCGACCAGTCATTGGCTGGTTATTGTGTATCAGACAGCAAAAGTAACCCAGGCACTTTGCGTGCATTAGAAGTCACTGTGCTTTGGAGAACAGTGGCTAAACATGAGGAAAGAACAACAACAAAAACAAGATCTACACCCTTCGAGCCAGGCAGCTGCATCCCAGCAGCGAGAAACATGGAGAGCAGCAAATGTCAGCTCCCAAATCTCTGTGTTCCGCGAGTGTAACACTCACTCTTCCCATCTCCCTCTCTGACCTAAATAAGACCTCAGGATTCTTTGCCTGTTCTGGTATGGAGAAGCTCCAAGAAGATGCTAGGTTTGGGCTAGGAGGACAGAGGGGTATTTAAAGGAGATACGATCATAAGTGCACACAGAGCTGATAGATTGGGCCTCACGGGTTAAAAATATAGTTGATATATTAGCTTAGATACAACTAAAAGTAAACTTTTCTTTTACCCTTTTCTAATCTTTTCTACTGCATTTCCCATCCCTTTCGTGGGTTGCAAAGGGGGCAAGCTCCTATCTCCCAAACAGTAAGACAAAACAGTTTCCTAATGACAGGGCTGACATTCATGAGGTATGGGCAAAACCACGTTAATAAAACCCTATGCTTCAAGAACTGCCTGTATGGTTGAGGTCACAGCATCAGAGAAAATGTGGGGGCATGCCTTCTAGGCTAATGAATTCTTCAAATAATCTTCTTTCTGATCAGGGTAACCTGTAGATCCTCTCTTATTTATGGTCTTCATATCTCCAAACAGCTTTGGCTACTTCTTGGTGATTCATTCTGTTAAGAATGCTCCAAATCTTGTCATCTATTGTTTTCAACATTGAGTTCACACCCAGAACTCCTGGACAAGACGGCAATCCATTAAATAAATCTTTGGGACAGAAGATTAGGAAATTAAGGCTCAAAGAGAGTGACTCGCCCTAGGCACATGTCTAACAAGGGACAGAGTAAGATGAGTGCTAAGCTCTGTTGAACACATAATTTGTTTCAGTTGCATTGGAGTCATCTATGTTTAAGAAATCAACCCCGGTGGAATTGATTTCTATATTAACCATATTAATTAATTATTAGTAATTTCAACCTAAGATATAAACCAGAACTACTTTTTAAAGCTACAGATGGGGGCTAGGGATGTAGCTCAGTAGTAGGGTACTTGGTTAGCATGTATGAGACCCTGGGTTCAATCTCCAGCACCACAAAAATTTTTTTTAAAAACCCTATAGATACTGTAACTGTAATCCCAGGATTCTGATTCAAAATTCTGGGGATTTTTTAATGAGGCAGCTCCTGGGTTACAGTTTCAGGTTTTATTTAGTATCACATCTGACAGTCTTACAGTCAGTGTGCTGGACATGTCAGTTAATAAACCTGTGAGGAAATCTGCAAACCGAGGAATGAAAACAGATAAGAGATATCTGTTTAAGGTAAAATGGGAGCAGGAAAGTATATCGTAGGAATGTAAGTCATTCACGCTCACAAAGAATGAGGGCTCTTTCTGTAAGCAAATTACGAGTCCTGCACGGAGATGGTAAGGGAGTATTTGTGTACTTCACCCAGCCTACCATCTGCCTGGATTCTGTCCAAATTTGATCAGTGTGTGGCTTAGGTAAACTCCTAATTTGCCTTGCTCACATCCTTATCTTTTCAGAGCAATGAAAGCCAGAGGATTTCTGATTTAAAATGGCACAAATTAACAATCCTTAATGGTGCCTCTCCTGTCTTTATACTAAAGTTTTTATAAAGACACATGTAGAAAAAGATGAAAACACAACACCATCTAAAATTAAGATGGACAGATGACTTAAAGCAAACATTGAGAAAGAATCTTCATAAAGCTCAGCAGAGTAATTCTATTTTTTGCTTAACCTGACCTCCAAGTATAAACCTGAATGGATTTAGTCATGACTCAGATAGACAAAGAAACTGAAAGATAGTCTAATATCTCATCTATTAAAACTACAGTGAGTGACAGTATGTGTCTTAAAAATGAGGAAAGAGCCAACATGAGACCTATAAAATATTATTTCATAATAAATTTAAGATTATAGATTTTCTTTTTACAAAGACAACTAGTCTTGTTACTTTTTCATTGCCAAGACAAAATACCCAACACCCACAAGTTAAACAAGGAAAGGTTCATTTTGGCTCACAGTTTGCAGAGGTTTCAGTACATAATTGGCAGGCTCCAAAGCAACATGGTGGAGAGGCATGGCAAAGGAGAAACAGTTCATGGCAGGGCAGGCAGGAAGCAGTGGCATGGACCCCTTTTATATCATCCAGGCTAAAAGCCTATTGGTTGGTGCCATCCACACCTACCATGGGCCTTTCCATTACCCACACCCAGAATCATGCTTATCAGTGGACTAATTATCACACATCTTTAATCCATATTCACACACCCTAGATCCAACCACCTCCAAAAAGCTCCACCTAGGAGTGTATGAGGCTTTGGGGGGACATCCAGATATAAGACACAACACCACTTTATCTGCATCCCGTAAGTTTTAATATGTATTATGACCATTGTTCAGTTCTAAAAACTGTAACCCATATGTTTTTCTGGGAATGCATTTTTCAGTTTCCAAACAGATGTATTTTTAATTCTATTTTCTTTCTGTTGTTGATTTCTAATTAAATTTTTTAAGAAAAGAGAAAAGGCTCCATATGATATTTAATCTTTGATATTTGTTGAGACTACTTGCAAGCTAGTGTGCAATCAATGTATACTGGAAATAGTATGTTTTATCTTGTTCCTATCATTTATATGATTCATCTTTACATCAATATTATTGACCTACAACCAGTCCAGATATAACAGAAAATCTGTAAAATTTCACATTACCAAGTGTGAACAAAAAACCCAGGGACCAGAGAACTTTGGTTTTAGGTTTCAGAGGGAGTATGGCCCTGCCAGCACTTTAGTTTTAGACTTACAGCCTTCTGAACTGAGAAAACACATTTCTGGTGCTCTAAGCCACCTGCTTCGCAGTACTTTGTTATGTGAGTCCTAGAAATCTCCCACAGGGATGTTTGTAGATATTTACAAGGAAAACCAAAGAGGAGTTCATACAGCATCAAAATGTAGGAGAATTTAAAATAATATTTTCAAATTAAAAGTGAATAAAGATCTAGTTGGAAACACTGAATTTTATTTTATCAAAATGAAAATTAGTGAAATATTGAAATCCATTTGAACTCACTGCCCATGCTCAGTCCTGAAAAGTCAAAAACCATTCAGAAGAATGTTCTGCATTTGTAGATTCCTAGATTAAGTATGGTACACTGAAAACATAGTAAACAATTAGACTTTCTCTAATATGTGTCAGGCCTCCCTGCCTTAGAATTCCCTTATGCATTAATCGTGTGCTGTGCCCTTATTAAATCTTGAGTTACACAGTTAACAATGGTATGAGATACATGTGTGTATCTAACCACATTAACCATGAAGGTTAGCCAAGCTTTTCTTTTAGATATCAAGTCTATGATTTATTTCATTTGCTCAATAATGAGACCAAGGAAGGGATAATTACTAGTGTACAAGATTTTAGCAATCATTTTATCAAAGGAAAAAAATACCATTTAGAAATTGGAAATATCTATTATAGCAAACTGAGTAATCACATTCCTTTTTTAATATTATATAAAATCAGACACATCATTAACCCTTATTACGATAACTTCTGAATGAGTTGACATCATTTATTTCTTTGGATTACTTGGAGTAAAGTAATAAATATGTCTTTAAAAACCAGATAAATTTTTCTCAGAAAAAAGCACATCTGTATAAATTGCTTTTTAAGAGTTGAATTTTTACTTTAGGTGGTTATTTTTACAATAGTAAAATATGAAAATTTTTGTCATATTTAAGATTTCAGAGACCCAAACACAGAAGATTAATAATGCTTCTGTATACCCATGAGTCACAAATTGGAGTAAGCTACTGAAAATTCCAACTCCAAACAGAAAAACAAATTCAAATCTATCTGTGCTACTTATGCATATAATAAAATACTCAATCACATTATCTATATACATAATTGATATGCAGTGAAACTGGCAACTGGTCATCAATCAGTAATATGTCAAATTAAGGAAAGATATCAACATTCTAATATTCTTATCACACTTTATGTAGCCTTGCCAAGGAAATTAAGTATTCATTAGTTCTAAATTAGTTATATTTATCTGAATTTAAATGCAAAATTCTAGTAGTCAATACTAATGTTGACTCAATTCTAAGATTAAACATGCTAAACAGAGTTATACAGACAGTAATATATCACTTCTACAATATAAGAAAGATTTAAGTATATACACCTCACTGTTCACTGATTGCCCGCCATTATTGGAGGACCTTTGATTAGAAGTGGTTATTGTCCTGACGGAAGTCTCCCACATAAGCCATCAGGGAACATTTTGGAATAATCTCATAAATATGCCATCTTCCTTGCTACCAGTGTGATGTTACAATAGCCTTGTCTCTTTCTAATTCACATTGAATTATACACCTCCCTCAGCATGATGTTACATAGACTGAGTCACCATTTATACAATGGGCTTTTCAGGAGGAAAAGTTTTTCCTCTGTTCTTTCAGTTTGAGTATCTGGGACAACTGCATTAAAATGACGAAAAGCAGACGGACAGGAGAAAAAGCGTACTGACATACAAACTGGAGTTAACAAAAGAGGTAGCTAGCTCACCAATGGGTACATTTAGAGACTCACTCATCTACATTAGCAGGGGAAAAGGAAGGGCAGAGGAAAGGCTTATTTAAGAAGAACAAATAAGTTTCCTTAGGAAAGGCAAATGTGTTGTTAGGAGAACAAAGAAAGATAAGAAATCTGCGATGTTTGTTTATGTCGGTGAGAGCTGGCTCTGCCTTCTTGTCCATGCACCTGCCAGAGAGAGGGGATTTATGAACTTTTACCTGGGGGTCTCTGCCCTGGTAACAGACCTGCCCCAAGGGAAAATTTATGGCAGTCTCACCGCCCAGAAGTTTCTGCTATTAGTCAGATTAGAGAAGCTTCTACAGGTTTCATTGTCCTCTGTTTATCTTCAAGCGTTCTCTGGTTAAGTTAATCATCCCAACTCTGGAGTTCTGCATGAATCTTCACAGATACGCACAGGAATTAAAACTTAGCCATACATATACCATGGATAAATGACAAGAATACGTTAAGTAAAAATCAAAATGAACGGAGAAGCACATGTACAATATATCAACACCCTACAGCATGGCTGCCTTCCCCTCCAATGGACCTCACCAACAGAATCTAAGTCCAGCCTTGGCAAAAAGAACTCTAACACACCAACCAACATTTGGAGGCACGCCTATGGAATGATCACAGTGTGTTCCCTGTGGCATCAAGCTGTTGAGAAACATGATTATTCAGTCAGGAGATTTAAGTTAAAAATTCAACAGGTTCTTATGAAGTTTTAGAGGCTATCTTTTAAGCTATCTTTTAAGTATCATTCCCCCTTCTCTTGAAACTACAAGCTCCTCAAAGCCGGCCTCACAACTCATCTCCGCATCCTTTGTCTCTATCACCATGTTCATTAACACTTAGCAGACCCTCAACACTATATAAAACTCATTGTCCTGTAAGGTCATATTTGCAATACCTGGAAATTATTTTCACCTGAGAAACAGAGACAGACAGACATATTTATTAAATGAGCCTGTTATTTAAAAGTCATTTGATGTTATCCAGTAACAAGGGTAATTCCCAGCACTATTATCTGTCAGCCATTCATTCATTCATCCAAACACTTGACCAATGCCTGTTATAAGCTTGAATTAATGATTAATTTTGAATATAACAAATTCCAAAAAAAAAGAAAAACACTTTCTCAAGCCATTTAAGGGAGAATTATCCTGCCCACTGCTAAAGTTCTTTCAGGAAAAATATATTCTGTCTTGTTTCACTAAAGAGGTTTACTTATGCATTTCAGATGCTGCTGTACTAAACAAAAAGGATATTCCAATTTTAAATACTCTATTAACAAGGAATACAAAATTTACATTAAAATAAACTTAAATGAGCTAAGAATTTATTTAGGACGTATTCAAAAAGAAACACCTATATGCTATATCCTGGGTTAGAAACTGAACAAGAATTATCAGTCATTACTGTAAGGAAGTTGACTGTTACTTCACTAAAGCTAAATTAATATAATTTTCTCTTTTGTCTTCAAACTGTATGCCAATAGTAAAGTTAAATGGGTAACTGAACTCTCTGTGGAATAAAAACACCAACCAAAAAATTAGGTCTTCGAAAGGCTTCCATACCACAGTAGTTCCCCACACTGGCTCACAGTAGAGTCACTTGTTGTGTCAAGCTTGAAATATATTTAAGATACACACATCCCACTCTCAGATATTCTGACTTAACGAGGCTTGGTTGCAACTGGGGCCTTGGAATAGGAATCTCTCCCATGGGTCAGGGACTCAATGCCCAGTGGCCTTTTCTTCCTGCCCGAGGCCACAGACCTCTCCTGCTCATGAGGCCAAAGTCAGAGAAGGGTAGAGAAACATAGAGAAATGAGGACGTTTACTAAATACCATCTGTTTAGTTGTTTTTCATCCTTTCTTTTTCAAATCATCTCTGGAATAATGGCTGTTCTTTTTATTATTTTAACCCTCACTCAGATACACTACTAAGTCCACCACGTCTTCTGACAGTCAACACATGCGTCCTCTCTTTAGCTCACCCAGTCAACCCACAAAACCGGAATCTCGGCTCCCGCTCTCATCTGGAAAGAACCACCATATTTTCATCTTTCTACATGAGAACTGGGCAGTTATAAAAACTGTGGTTTTTTTTCTTTAGCATTTTCATGTGCCAAAATGGGATAATGTTAAGATGGTGCAGGTTTCAAACTGCCTTTAGCTGGAGAGGGGAAGAAAAATGAAACTGGCCTTGGATGGGGATAAGAGAATTTACAGGACAGGTCACAGTCCCTTGACTTCCATCTTCCTCTAGGGGAACGAATATTAGGTACAATAATAAGGATGTCAATGTCATGTCTACCTAATTCTAGTGAAGCAAACCATAAATCTGAAATTGTTAACCATCTGCAGAAAATGAATGGATTTTTTTTTCCAGAAGCCAAGTAATTAAAAATGGAAAAATGTGTTTAGTGTTCAAAAAAACCGAAGTGTTACTATATTAGATAAGGGAGCAGTCCATGCCCACATGATGTCATTAAAGTGATCGGAAATTATGTGGTCTTTTAAATTGCTTTATTTCCCTCAGCAGAATATTAATTTCAGGTGAGTAATTTAAATTGCATTAACAGCAGACTCCTTAAGATGACGCTTCATTTACTTTCAAAAGTTGCTGTAGAAGCTTCCCCCCCCACCACCTGCCATTGCACACTGGTGCTAACTTGCACCAGATTGTATATTGTTTTTCTTCAAAATACCACACGGGGTGTCAAACGCTTTATTGCAAACCTGCTGTTTCATGGGAAAATGCAATGTAAATAAACCAGAGAGACACCTCTGTAAATTGTCCTATTTTAGATAGAAAATGCTTCATTTAAATATATGAAATCAACTGACAGTGTCATGAACAAATCATTTTGGAAATTTCCTTGACATGCAGGAGATATCATCGCATTCTCGGAGACATACGGTACAGAGTCACGAGAGAGGCACGGACAGGCAAACTTACGCTCCGCCCGAGTCTGATCCCAGAGCCTCGCTCTCATTTGCTCACAGGCGTCCAGGTGATACAGCTTTCTAAAGTGTCGATTTGGTGAAAAAGAAGCATCAAAACAGAAGCAATTTTAAAGGAAAAAATTATAATGTTTCCTCTTCTTATAAAAATGACATATGTGTACATTCCTCTACTCTTCCATAGCCCTTCATTCCAGTAGCCTGAATAGAAATAATAGGCCATTGGAGCCTGGGCCAAGCGGGTGACAAAGGCCCCAGGGTTATGCACACGGTTGTACAAGCGAGCTTTGCTAGGATCCTAAACACCAACTCATAACATGGATGATCATTTGCAGGACAGTAACAGCTTCATGGATGACCAAGTGAGATTATGAAATTGTTCAAGAAACTTCAAACCAGTAGCAAATATATTATATAATTTGCATTTACCTCTAACCTCTCAAGCCCTTCTCAAGGGAGGGATACGTCCTTAGTTGAATACAATACAGTCATTGATCTGATTCTCTGCTCATCATTAAATAACCCTAGTTTTTGTGTCTCTTCTTTTCTATTATTACCGTTTGCAAGCACCTTAAGAGATATGTAATGTTCACTCTATTTGTACTACAAGACCTTTGCTTTCCTGACCATAAATCCTGACTTGCTTTCCTTTTCTCCTCTAAGGTCCCTAGTTTGTGATAATTGTCACCTATGATTTGTACCCTACCTGAATTTTGCTTTTCAGCTGCTGATTTCCTGGACGACCACTGCTTTCTTCTTCCATGCTACTCCAATGGTAACCAACTCACGTGCTACGATTCTCTGTGTCCCTGAGTATCAGCTGCTCCTGAGTCAAGCTTACGTACTCCAGAGCCATCTTCCTAACTAGGAAGCTTCCAGGCACAGCTGACCACTGACCTGATGAAGCATATCTAATTCTTCTACAGCAGCATGGAACAGAACAGATTCTCTCTCTTCTGGAAAGGAGAAAAGCCCACCGTCCCCATAAGAACACCAGCAGGAGCGACACCCCCAAACTCTGAGTTCATAGTGCTTCCTGTTTACTTTTCTGTGAGTTATCACTGCCAGTGCTGTGAAACTGCCCAGCCACATGAGGTAGCAAAGCAACCAGCCACGAAAGGGGCCGTAGAGGTACGTGTGCATTGCTCTAACACACTAAAAGGGAGAAATCTAAAAACCTCTGAGGAAATGCTGCCAAATAATCTAATTACACAGCAGGAGCCCAATATCCAAGCAAAAAATGTACATGTGGGATACCGGGAATAGATGTTTCTTAAATTATACGTAATCCAGTTAGCTCTGTTAAAAATATTTAGAAAAGTAATCAAAAGAAAGAGGCAAACACATTCTCTTTCTTATATTAATTACAAATACAATCAGATGTTTTATATTTTCACAAAAACTGCCAAAATCTTCAGAACACACTGTCTGTTTCTTCTATATTAATTACATGAAGCAAAGAATCAAAGGAAATCATGCATAGTTTTAAGACCAACTTAGCTATAGCAACTTTACTGGAACTCCTTCCATTATTATGTCGCTTTTAGGATGTTTCTTTATAAGCAGATTACAGGGGCTCAGGGTATAACTCAGTAGTAAAGCACTTGCCTAACAATTACACAGCCCCGGGATCAATCCTAAGCAGGACAAAATAAATAAATAAAAGTAAAAGTAAAAAGATGTGTCATGTCCAGGATCCTAACAACTCCAATCAGTGCAAACTTTATATACCATAACACGAGCTAAGACAAATAACATCAAGCAGATATTAAAGGTGAGGTAACAAGTGAGAGGGGAGCCAGAGGAGGAGGGGGGAGGGAGAGAAGGAGGGAAGGGGGAGGATGAGGGAAGAGGAAAAGGCGTAAGAAAAAACCAACCTGTAATATGTACGTGTAACAACTCCCCAAGATGACTGTAAACTGTGTGAATTACAAACATGTACTAACAGAATTAAATTTTAAAAAAGTAAAAAGATTGGGCCGGTGAGATGGCTCAGCGGTGTACTCACACGTGCCAGGCAATACCAAACTAAGGCGATTTGCAGGCTTATTTCATTTTGGTTATCTTCAAATGACACTATGTAGCAGAAGAACAGACACTGTCATCACAACACAGCATACATGGAAACCACCGGTCCAGAGAGCAGGCGAAGAAAGCCACTTGCAGGCCATGGTTAGGAACTCGCTGTGCACCAAGCCGGAATGGGGGACGCTGTTGCCTCAAGATGCGCCCGGAGCGGGCAGGTTGAACGCCCGGCTGGGTGAGTCCCTTTGCAATAGGACCCTTCCTCACCACTCCTCGCACTCAGCGTGCGTGCCCGCAGCCCAAGATGGTATCTGTAGTAATTTGTGCTCACCTCTTCAATTATCGTCAGCCTATAACCAGGTCTTTTGGAAAATTCCTCCCCAAAGAAATCCAGGTTGTTTTCTCTAAATTATTAGGAAACTCCTTTGGCTTACGCACAAAAATTTGCTTGCCCTTTAGGGATTCTAATACATCCATTTTTTCAATATTTTATTGTGGATACATATGTGTGGATATATATGAAAATTTTTAATCATTTTTAAGTATACAGCTTGAGTGCTATTAAGCACATTCACATAGCTGTGAACTATCAGGATTACCCACCTCCGGGACTTTTTCATTAAACGATAGCTCCCTTGCACCTCCCTCCAGCCCAGGATAACCACTATTCCACTGAAGCAGCTCAGATAACGCCACACCAAAATATGCTGTATTAACCGAAGAATTATTTCAAGATAAAAGCAATCAAAAAAGAAGCTCAGAAAGAGCTCTCTGCCCTCCCTCTTTCTACCTAAAAACAGCGTGAAGGGCCCTTTGTAAAGGTAACGTAAGTGTCCATTTGTGGAGGTGCTTTCCTGCGTCCTGTACTGGGAAATCCAAAGACAGTACTAAGATGGGCTTGTATAACAAATTTTACTGAACAACCCTTATTTATTCCATATTTCCTAGTCATCTTTCTATGGTTTAGCACTCTAGGAGTCCAAATCCCTTTATCCTTTTCCAGTCACTTCCCATGACTCATCACCCTTTATTAAAATGCCATATAAACCTAGCTCTCCACAGCCTCACCAACGGTCTTGGGTTTTGTTTTGTTTTGTTTTGTTTTTTGATAACAGCCATCTTAGCTTGTAGGAAGTAGTATCTCCTTGTGTCTTATATTTGCATTGACCTAATAATTAGTGATGCTGAACATCTGATGTATCAGACTTATGGCTGTTTTATTCCTTTACCGCATCTCCTTATTTTTTACGTTTTAGAGATTGAAGTATAATTTAAATACAATAAAGTCATGTTTAAAGTATGCAATGTGATAAATTCTGACATAAGTACATGCCTTTGAAACTCACCACACACTGAAAGAATGAACATATCCAACACCTCTTAGAGTTTCTTCATGTCCCGTTTTAATCCTTTCCTCCCATATTTCTCTCCCTAGGCAAACACTGACTGGCTTCTTTCTGCGCTATAGATTTGTTGGCACTGCTTAGAATTTTACACACATGGAATCATAGAGTACACACCATTTCTTCTATTTCCTGGCACCCCACATATTTACTTTGAGGTTTGTCTGTGTTGCTGGCATGTCAATAGTTAATTCCTTTATTGCTGAGTAGTATTCTCTGGTGTGGATATGGCACACATCATGTACATATTTGCCTGTTGATGGACATTTAAATTGTCTTCATTTGGGACTACTGTCAGTACAGCAGCTATAGACATCACGTGTAAATCTTTGAATGACATGCCTTTTCATGTGTCTTGGGTAAATACTGAGGAGCAAAGTGGCTGCACCACGTGGTAGGTATATGTTTAACTATTTAAATAACTGTTGAGTCACAGCACCTTTGTACTGCATAGTTAGGGCTCTTCAGTAAAAACAGAGAGTACTGGAAGTGACTCATGGATATGATGGCCAAGAAGTCCCATCTGCAATGTAAGCTGGAGACACAGGAAAGCTGGTGGTGTAATTCAGTCCAAGTCAAGAGCCTGCCTGAGCACGCCAATGGCAGGACTTCGAGTCCCAGACCAAAAGCCTGCAGAGTAGTAGGGGTGAAGGTGCTGCTGCTGGTGTGAATCCCAGAGTCTGAAAGCTGAGAACCAGGAACCTGAAATCCAAGGAGAGGAGAGATGAAGCAGGAGAGACAAGTCAACCTTTCTCTGTACAATAGGAGAGGTGGTTTAAGGGTATGTCAGGAATCAGCAAGACCTCATCTTTCACAAGTTCAAAGGTGCAAAACTGTAAAGCTTTCATTTTAGAAGAGGGCACCTGGGCTCCCTACTTGATGAGGGCTACCTAGGGAACTGGTTTCACAGGACTCTTCCCACAGTGTTCAGCTACCCAGGCACACAGAGATCTTTGCAACCGTGACTGCAGGGGTCTGGTTGTGCTTGAGCTGGTGGCAGACATTGACATCATCCATGTGGTGCTGGTATTTTAGGTATGCAGAATGCAAGAGTTATGAGGTCATGGAGGCTTCCACCCAGATATGAGAAGACCTGGGGGCCAGGCAGTGGCTCCTGAGAGGGCAGTGCATGAAGCTGTAAGAGTAAAGCTGAAAGTGCAGTGCAGACCCCAGGAAGTTGGAGAAGTCAGGAACATGGACCGTCTGCCAAGGAAAGCTGTCAGCAGTAAGCAGAGGTACCCCAAGAAAGAAGACACGAGGGCTGCAGCCAGCAATGTTGTACGGATGAGGCTGCCCAACCCTTTTGGGGCACACATCTTGCTCATGGTGCTGGACATGGATCTACAATATTTACTATTTGCCCTGCTAGGTTTTGGTCTTTCTTTGTTCTGATTTCTTCCCATCCCCCTGCTCTTACCTTTCGGAATGGGACTGTTTACCCTGCGCCACTGTATGTTGGAACTGTTTAACTGTTTTTGATTTTTACAGGGAGCACAGATAAGATTTTACCTTGAGTCTCAGAGGAGCCTTTGGACTTGGACTCTTCAGCAATGCTGGAACTGTTAAGAGTTTGGCAACAATTAGAAATGAACTAAATGCATAATGAGATAGAAATGAGTCTTTTGGGAGCCCAGGGCAGTCTGCTGCTCTTAATCTCCATCTCCTGCAAAGTCTCAGAACATGGGCAAAATGTAGACAAATTTTCTGCCTGAGAATAAAACACATGGTCTCCAGTCTACCAATGTAGTCCTTGTTCCCAACTAAAACCCTTAGCCTGGCACTTTTTTTGTAGGGGGTCTGCATTTCTATCAGCATTTTGGTCTACTGAGCTCAGATGAAAATCTCCCATCAAGTTCCGCTTATAACATTCTAAGACTTCTCCAGCCCACATCTCCAAACCTTTCCAGACTCCTCCTGCAAACCATTTTCAAAGACTTCTGAACCACATGGTCAGATGTAGTCACAGCAATGACCCTGGTCCTGGTACAAAAATCTGTCTTAGTCACTTTCCCATTGATAAATATAATACCCCATGCTTGCATCTTAAAGGAGCCAAAGTTTATTTTGGCGCACATGTTCAGTCCATGGTTGGCTGGCTTTAAGGCAGAAACAGCATAGCAGAGAGGCATAGCAGAGAAAAGCTGCTCACCTCACGATAGCCAGGAAGAAGAGAGAAAAGGGAAGAGCCAAGGAGGGAGATACACCCTTCCAGGTCATTCCCCCAGTGACCCACCTCTTTTGACCAGGCTCTGCCTCCTAACAGCACATTGAGTTCTGAACTCATGAGGAGATTAATTCACTGACAAATATAGCTCCCTCATGATCCAATCACCTTTCAAAAGCCCCACCTCTGAACACATGAGGCTTTGAGGGGACATTTTATATCTAAACTATAACAAATACATAAGTGGGAATGATGACAAAGTGCTGGAGTTTGTGGACTAGAGCGAAATTTTTAAAAAATCTCTTGGGGTTTCCATCTTGGGGGATTCCCCACCCTTTCCTGAGCTTTCTGTCTGGGAATATCACCAGGATCCCACGGTGGGGATACTTGGCTTTGGCAGTGAGAGAGGAGTCATCACTGTAGAGTTTCCACATAGCATAAGCCTGCTCCCCACAAAAAGGGGCCTCTGCAGAGACCAAAGCTGAAAGCTTAGCCTGGCTGGGCAAAAGAATCCATGCTCATCCCAGCCCTCAGGTCCTCTGTCACTTAGGGAGGCAACATAAACCATAGATAAGGGGTGAGTACTTAAGAAAATATGTTAGGTACTTCTCAGCCAGAGAAGGAAGTAATGAGCAAAGGAAAAACAACCTCTACACTAGAGAAATACTAGAAGGCCGCAAGACACCAGCCTTCCAAAAAGAAATAGGTTTAATTGGAAGATTATAGAATGCTCTCCTCTGCTACACCTTACCACCACCACCAAATGGCTCTAATATAATGATGCATTATCGCTGAATGAGCTACAAGACACAGACTTAATCTGAGAAGGTCTCAGGGAAACCCCAAGAAAATGGTGAAAACAAAAAGAAGGATGATAGAAGAATCTGGGTGTCTTGCAACTATATCCACAGCAAAAACTAAGTCACTCAAATCCTGGCCAGAGTAATATAAAACCTTACTCTGAAGGTCTATTTACCTCCAGATCTAATTATGCACTAGAACATCCATCTTTCAAGGAAAAAATTTAGAATATATGTATACCAAAAGCAAGAGAAGAAAACCCTCAGGAGAGACAAAGAAATCATCAAAACCAACTTCAGATATGACACAGAATTAGAATTATCAGGTCATCAGATGGCAATTTAAAATACTGTCGTCCCTTAGAATCCTTGGGCAATGAATTTCAGAAGTCCCCATAGATACATACCAAAGGCCACGCATGTTTAAGTTCCTCATATAAATGACCTTTTCCCATAT
Source organism: Erethizon dorsatum (assembly GCA_028451465.1). Taxonomy (NCBI): domain Eukaryota; kingdom Metazoa; phylum Chordata; class Mammalia; order Rodentia; family Erethizontidae; genus Erethizon; species Erethizon dorsatum. The sequence continues at coordinate 55,247,553 of CM051830.1, read as the reverse complement.
ACTTTAAACCACCTCTAGATTACTTATAATCTCTAAGAAAATTTCAATGCTATATAAACACATGCATATCTTATTTTATTGCTCTTCAGTTTTGTGCTTTCTTTTTTATTACAAACGGAAGGTTTATAAAAACTGTATGGCATTTTTCTAACAGCTCAGGTAATCATTAGCATTTTTTAGCAATACAGTATTTTAATTAAGATATGTAGATCGCTTTTTTAGACATAATACACTTACACACTTTATAGACTGCAGTACAATGTAAATATAAATTGTATATGCACTGAGAAACAAAAACAAAAGCATGTAACTCATTTTCTTGTGATATTGACTTTATTGCTATGGTCTGAAACCAAACCTACAAGGTCTCTGAGGTAGGGAAGTGGGTAGTTGTTGTACTGTATCATTAAGGAATAATGAAAAGGGGGAAAGGTTTATCCATATTCTGTTCAGACGCAGTATTTTTTCTTAATATTTTGACGTACAGTTGGTTGAACCATTGGATGCAGAAACTGAGGACAGTAAGGACCAGCTGTAATTATGACTAATATGATAAAAACTAATAGAAAAAGTAGACAATATGTAAGAACGTGTGGGTAATATACACAGAAAGCCAGCAACTAAGAAAGAATGTAAAGGAATGGTTAGAAAACAAAAACTCTGTAAAAAAAAAAAAAATGAAAAATGCCTTTCATGGATTCATCAATAAATACTGTGGCTGAGACGAGAATCAGAGAACTTCAAGATAGGTCAATAGAAATTTGCCAAGCTGAAATGCAAAAAGAAAAGAACAACAACAACAAAATTCAAAACTGTGGGACAATATCAAAAGGTATAAGTTATACACAACTGAGATACCAGAAGGAAAAGAAAGAGAACAAAGTAGAGAAATATTTGAAGTAATAATGGCTGGGAACTGTTTCAAATTAATGGCACAAATCAAACACAGATCCAGGAAGACTAGAGAACTTCAAGTAGGATAAACACTGTGAAACACACACAACCAAGCAGATCACATCCAGTTGCAGGAAACAAGACACAAACCCTGAAGGAAGCCAGAGGAGATGGTCCTTGGTAAAGCAGAGTTTTAACCACCGAGTATGACAGAATAAGAACTAGAGCGGCCATCTTGGCAAAAACCATGCAAGTAAAGGAAGAGTAGAATTAAATAAAGTGTTGAGAGAATATTTCTGATTTGGATTCTATTTCCAGCAAAATCACATTTCAAAAGAGAAGGAGAAATAAGACTTCCTTAGACAAAAATTGAGGTAATGCCTCCCTGGCAGACCAGCCCTGCAAGAAATGTTAAAAGAAGTTATTGGGCAAAAGCAACATGATACACCAGGATATATATAATGAAAAGAAACATAGAAGAGAAGAAATACAAGGAAGGTAAACAACACCTTTTACTTTTAAAAAAATTGATCTAAAAGTTCTCTTCCTAAAGTAACAGCAATAATAATATATTAGGTTATTATAACATATGGATAAGTGAAAATAACCATGGCAATATCACAAGAGACAGAAGGAAGTGAGAATATCCTGTTATTAGTTAACGGTATCACATGTGTAATTTGAGGGTGGGCTTAGACGAGTTAAAGTGTGCATTATAAATCACAGAGCAACCACTAAAATTTATTAGAAAGAAATAATTGACAAGCTAAAAGAAGAGATAAACTGGAACCACATAAAATGTTCAATTAAAACCAGAGAAGGCAGAGAAGCAGAGGGGAGGAAAAAAAGAACAAATGCAAAAAACAGAAATAGTTTTAAACATAATATATATTAACCCAACTATATTAGCGATCAATTTACATGTGAATAACTGGGTAAAAATTTGTTCTTTTATTGATGTGACAGAATTTTTGATGTTATAATTATATGGGAAGTCTTTACTACCAATACAACATTTCCGTAAATTCAAAAATAATAAATATATAGTTTTCTTCTAAAATTTAAAAGTTATTTTTAAAAGACCCATGTTAAATCATACAACCCATAATTTTAGATAGTTTTAAACATTCCTCCCAAAACACGATGTGTTAAATTCCAAGAGGATGTGATTTCTTCAGCAAATGCAGATTAAAAGACACGGTTGTCTAGAACAGCACTGACCCACGACGCTTTCTACCGAAATAGAAATCTCTGCACTCGTTCTATCCAGTACGCCAGCCACCAGCCACTCACACGTGCAACTGCTGAACAAGCAGATGAGGCTAATGGGAACTAATTTCTTTATTTAATTTTGTATTAGTTAATTAAATTTTAAATTAAAAAACTACATGGGGCTAGTGTCTACCTAAACAAACACAGGTCTTTTGTACAAACTGAATACAATTCTTCCTATGAACATGGAACCCATTCTCCTATCCTGTCCTAACGTGAGTTTTTTTAACAGGTCCTAAGAGTTCAGTAGTTGGAATTCTATGGCAACATGAATTTTTTTAAAGTTTGTTGATCTTTATAGATTACCTATGAAAGTATAATTTTGAAATGTAACAGAATAGAAATAAAGTAGATAAATCCCAAAATAAGAAACATATATTCCAAATTACAAACTCCTACTTTCATTTCAACAAGAATTTTCCATAAACTAAATTGTGCAACTGCAGAGTGAATTCCAAGCTATTACCACACATATTTAAAGTTTCCATCACACGGGCTGGTGAGATAGCTCAGTGGCATAAGCGCCTGCCCGGCAAGCGCGAGGTCCTGAGTTCAACTCCTGGAACCCACATAAAGGAAGAAAAGGGCTGGTGATATCGCTCAGCGGCACAAGTGCTTGCTGGCACGCACGAGGTCCTGAAGTCAACTCCCGGTACCCACATTAAAAATAAAAATAAAAATAAAAACATTAAGTTTCCATCACAGTACCATCAGCTTTCAGTTAAAACAGAGCCTGGATAGAAGCCCAGAAACGGGGTGATCCAAATTCTCATTTCTAGCTAAATGGGTGCACCTTGAGACCATACTCTTAAGTGAAATAAATCGGACATGCATGTGTAAATATCACACTATTCCTCTGGTGTGAGAAACCAAAATGGTAAACAAGGACCAAAATGTATAATAGATATTGGGAAATGGGAAGAAAATGTTCAAATGGGAAGGGGAACAAGGGAGGGAGAAGGAGGAAAGGAAGGAGGGAAAAGAAAAAAGAAGAATGGAAAGAAAAAAAAGCTTTTGTAAATAAGGAGGGGAAGTGGGGTTGAAGGGAGGGGAGGGGAATAGAAAAAAGAAGAATCAAGATATATCATGTACAGGTACAAATTCCTTATAATGAATGTGATTATTATGTAGATCTAAAATGTACCAATAAAATAAATTTTAAAAATAAGTAAAACACCTTTGCAGCAGAGACAACTGTACACAGCACTAAAAACTGGGACCGACTTCATGGAGGGATCTTCCTAAGTTTTCAATCCACTAGAACCAGATTGAGAAGCAAAAGCTTTGTCTTACATCAATTTAGCCACAAGAAACAGAGACAATTTATCTGACTAATATGGAGCTAAAAAACTATTAGTGAACAGACACAATGGTCAGAGAGAGAATTAAAGAAAATTTGTCAAAGCCAAAAATGAAGGTTTATGATTCAGTATAAAATGCCAACCATATTCCAAGTAAATCTCAATCAGTAGACGAAACATCCACATAGTCTGTTAAAATCCCCACTTCATAGCCAACACGAAGTTCACGAGGTGCTACTGAGAAAAACCAAGCAAACTGGCTCCCCTGCCCAGAAACATTACGTGGCCTGAGATTTTTTTCTTTGCAAGACTGGGTGACCACACAATAACAATTTCTAAAGAGTGTAACCCAGGTTGTCATTCACAGGGGAAGATGGTAGAAAGGCATTTCAACTGCACAGGTTCAGAAACCATCCCACTGCTATTCCTGTTTAAAAGGTCCAGGGCAGTTACAGATGGTTCCCTTTCCCCTTGCTTCTCACATACCCATCTCAAACTATAAAAGCCATATTCCTGCACTGCCCCAGAACCTACCTTCCCGGGAGCCTGAAGGAAAGGGTGTCTCCCATCTTCTCTCTCTAAGCACTGCAGAGCTGCTGATCTAAGTGAAGAAGGCCTGCCCTCCTCATTAGGGGATATCCGCTGTGCTTCAAAGCAAAAACTGGGCTCTACGCACTCTCTCTGCTGCCCCTTCTCTGAATGCTGCAACTGCTCAATCACAGCACAGGCTCCTCTTTTCTTGTCCAAGCGACAGACTAACAGCACAGAGCCTCCGGGCTTGCAGAAAGGAGGCCTGCAGTCCATCTTCTCTGCTTGCCTAGGCCATGCATCCTCAGCTTTCTCAGCTTTAATACCATGATAGAGACAAGATGTGGCTCTTGACATCTACTCCATCCTCCTTCTAGATAATATTCCTGTAAAGTGGGGAATGAAGAACTAAAGAATTCATCAGCTTTTTTGCAGCTAAAGCTTCAGGTGTGATTCAGATTTGATCAATCAAATACACCTCTAGCCGGTTTGGAAACGCTGCAGTGTTGCCGATGCACTTTCTCCAGCTGCTCTTTCTGCTGGCAAGCACAGTCGCGGAGGCCGTAGGTTTTTCCGAGGCAGCGTTAGCAGTCCGGTTCAGCCACTCCATGGCTGTCAAGAGCATTGTCAATCCTTTTGCTGGCACACTTTGTAACCAGGAGAACATGGTTAGGTAGCCAGTAATAGGAGCAGCTTCCTGAGCACAACAGGATGCTCAGAACCCAGAGGTTTCCTGATTTTAGCACAGGGAGAAGATCGGAAGGTGGCCTCAGTCTGGGCTTTGGTTTCAGATTTATTCCTGTATATTCAACCTTGACTCTGTTTCTTCAACTTTTCTGAGTATTTATATTAAACTAATACGATATGATTTTTTCTAGCTTAAACGAGCACGTGTGAATTTGTTCCTCTGCCATTGAATTCTCTGCAACTCAACTCTGATCAATATAATCAGACAGCCATGTGTCTCAGGTGTTACGGATCCCACTTGGCCCCTGTTCCTTTTATCAGCTTTTTAGAGCTTAGAAGGGATAAGGGCTGCTAGGATCGGTTCTTCTGAACACCTAAAAGAAGTCAACTAAACAACCTAACAATGCACCTCAAAGTCCTAGAAAAACAAGAACAATCCAAACCCGAAGCTAGTGCAAGAGAGGAAATTATAAAGATCAGAGCAGAAATCAATGAAATTGAGACCAAAAAAAGAAAATTACAATCGATGAACCAGAGTTGCTTGTTCAAAAGAATAAACAAAATAGACAAATGCTTAGCCAATCTAGCCCCCACAAAAAAAGGAGAGAAAAGACACAAATCAATGCAATTAGAAATGAAAAAAAGTGAAATCACAACAGATATTGCTGAAATAAAAAATATTAGCAACTACATTTCAAACCAGTATGCCAATAAATTGGAGAATTCAGAAGAAATGGATAGATTCCTAGAGACACATATGAATTACCAAAACTGAACCAACAAGATTTAAAATACTAAATAATCCAATAACAGACAATGAAATTGAAGCAATAACTAAGAAAATCTACCAATTAAGAGAAGCTCAGGTCTGGTGGATTCAGGTCTGCTGAATTCTACAAAAACTGCAGAAAGATGTAACAATACTCCTCAAGCTTTTAAAGAAATTGAAAAGGAAAGAGTACCCCCAAAGTCATTCCTGAAAGCTACCATTACCATGATTCCAAAACCTGACAAGAATCCAACTAAAAAGGAGAAGAATAGACTAATCTATAGACCAATATAGATGCAAAAATCCCCAACAAGATACTGGCATCAGAATGCACCAAATCATCAAAAACATCATACATCATGACCAAGTAGGCTCATCCCAGGAAGGCAAGGATGGCTCAACATCCACAAATAAATAAATGTAATACATTCAATAAACAGAAGCAAGGACAAATCACATGATCATCTCAATAAACACAGAAAAGGCCTTTGACAAAATTCAACATCCATTCATGGTAAAAACACTGAAAAGCATAGGTGTAGAAGGACCTTATCTCCTTCTGATGAAAGCTATTTATGACAAACCTATTGCCAACATCATATTAAATGGGGCAAAACTAAAAGTTTTCCCTCTGAAATCAGAATCAAGACGAGGACATCCATTACCACCACTCCTTTTGAACACAGTATTTAAGCATTAGCAAGAGAAGTCAGGCAAGAAAAAAGAAATAAAAGAGATATATATGTGTAGAAAAAGAAGTCAAATTATTATTTGGAGATGACATAATTGGCTACATAGAAGATCCCCAAAAATCTATCAGACACTTAGAATTGGTAACAAAATTCAGTAAAGTAGCAGGATACAAAACACACAAAAATCAGTAGCAGTTCCTGTACACTAATGATGAACACATTGAGAAAGAAATGAGAAAAAAATACCTTTTACAATAGCATTGAGAAAAATTAAATACTTAGGAACTAACCTAGTTAAGAAAGTGAAAGATCTCTATAATGAAAAATTATGTACTTTGAAGAAGGGAATTGAAGAGGACATCAGAAAATGGAAAGATATCTCCTGTTTTTGGATAGGCAGAATGAATATAGTCAAAATGGCCATAATTCCAAAATTCATATACAGGTTTAATGCAATCCTAATCAGAATTCCAACAGCATTCTTCACAGAACTGTAGAAAATAATATTAAAACTCATATGGAACCAGAAGACACACAGAATAGCAAAAGCAATCATGGGTAAAAAGAGCAAAGTGGGGGCTGGTGAGATGGCTCAGTGGCGTAAGCGCCTGCCTTGCAAGCGCGAGGGCCCGAGTTCGACTCCCGGATCCCACATACGGAAAAGGGGCCGGTGATATCGCTCAGCGGCACGGGCGCCTGTTGACGCGCGAGGTCCTGAGGTCGACCCACCGGTACCCACAAAAAAAAAAAAAAAAAAAAAAAAGAGCAAAGTGGGAGACATCACAATCCTGGACTTTAAGTTATATTACAAAGCCACAGTCATAAAAACAGCATGGTACTGGAACAAAAACAGACATATTGATCAATGGAACAGATTAGAGGATGCAGAAATAACCCCAACTATTTGATCTTTGACAAAGGGACCAAAAAACATACACTGGAGGAAAGACGGCCTTTTTAATAAATGGTATTAGGAAACCTGGCTATTCACATACAGAAAATTGAACCTAAACCCATATCTCTCACCATGTACTAAACTAAAATCAAAATGGTTCAAAGAACTAAATGATTTCTTGATGGTAGTCATTCTTTCTGGAGTGAGGTAAAATCTCAGTGTTGTTTTAATTTGCATTTCTCGAATGACCACAAATGTTGAACATTTTTTCATGTATTTATTGGTCATTTGTACTTCTTTATCTGAGAAGTTTCTATTCATTTCAGATGCCCATTTCTTAATTGAGTCTTTAAATTTAGGGAGTCTAATTTTTTTGAGTTTTTTTATATATTCTAGATATTAGTTCATTGACTGAGGAGTAGCTGGCACACATCTTTCCCCATTCTGTAGGTTGTCTCTTTACTCTGTTAATGGTTTCCTTTGCTGTGTAGAAACTTTTAAATTTGATGTGATCCTATGTGTTGATTCTTGGTATTGTTTCTTGTGCAATTGGGCTTTTGTTCAGACGTCTTTGCCTACACCTATGTCTTCAAGGTTTTATTTATTTTGTCTTCCAGCAAATTAAGTGTTTATGTTCTAATGTTTAGATCTTTGAAGGACTTCTGGAATTTTGAGTGTAATGTAGCAAAAAGAAGTATTCTTTTGGTTATGGCTATTTAGTGTTCTATATGCCTCTATTACCTGTATGAGTATTTCAGGTTTTTTGTTTTTGTTTTGTTTTGTTGTTGTTGTTTTGAGACAGGGGTTTTGCTATGCAGTTCAGTCTGGCCTTGAACTCACTTTGCTGCTCAGGCTGACCTTGAACTTGTAGTGATCCTCCTGCCTCAGCCTCCTGACTGCTTGTATGTGTATTTCTTTCTGTTATTATTTTCTGTTATTATTTCTGTCAAATGCTAGTGAGGCTATGGAAAGGAAGGAACCTTTGCCCATCGTTGGTGAGACTATAAAGATGCAATCTCTATGGAAATCAGTATGGCAATTCCTCAAAAATCCAAAACTAGAAATTCCATTTGACCCAGATATTCCTCTTCTAGATATCTTCCCAGAAAAGTTAAAGACATCCTACAACAGTGACATATGCATACCCATGTTTATAGCAGCGCAATTCATAATAGTTAAATCTTGGAAATAGCCTATATGTCCATCAACAGATGAATAGATTTAAAAATGTGGTACTGCACCGGTGAGATGGCTCAGTGGCATAAGCGCCTGCTTGGCAAGCGTGAGGGCCCGAGTTCAACTCCCAGAATCCACATACAGAAAAAGGGCTGGTGATATCGCTCAGCGGCACGGGCACTTGCTGGCGCACAAGGTCCTGAGGTCGACCCCCAGTACCCACAAAAAAAAAAAAAAAAGTGGTATTTATAAACAATGGAGTACTACTCTGCCATAAAAAAGAATAAACTTGAGTCATTTATAGGAAAATGGATGCACTTGAGACCATAGTGTTAAGCGAAGTAACTCAGAGCACACATGCTTTCTCTTATATGAAAAACTCTCTCTCTCCCCTTCTCTCTATATATAGGTTCACCATCAGTGCTCTGCAGTGAATGTAATCATTATGTACTGCAAACACACACTAATAAAAAAATAGAAACACTTAACTCGGTGGAAGATAAAATAGGTAAAGCTCTTGAAGTCATAAGGCAGTGATGGCGAACCTTTTAAAGATTGAGTACCAAACTTCAACCCAAAACCCAATTATTTATCGCCAAGTGCCAACACAGCACTTAAACCTGAATACTGAGGTCCGAGTTTAGAAAAAAACAACTCTACATCAACATCCTTTGTCTTAAAAGAAAAATACAATAACACGTGTACCATGGGTTCACCACCACTGTCATAAGGCATGGACAAGGACTTTCTGAACAGAACTCTGGTTGCACAGGAAACAGTACCAAGAATCTATAAATGGGATAATATCAAATTAAAAACATTATGTACAACATGAGAGGCAACCAAAAGAAAAAAGGCAACCTACTGAATGGAAAAATATTTACCAGCTCTTCCTCAGAGAGGACTACTATCTAGAATATATATAGAACTCAAAAAAATTAGATTCCCCAAAATAAAGACCCAAACAAAAAATGGATAAGCAAAATGAATGGACATGGGGCCGAGAGTATAGCTCAGTGGCGTGGTGCCTGCCTGGCAAGCAGGAGGTCCTGAGTTCAATTCCCAGTTCCAAAAACAAACAAACAAAAAATGAATGGATGCTTCACATAAGTACAAATGGCCAATGAATGCATGAAGTAATGCTCAACATTGCTGGCCATAACAGAAATGCAAATTAAAACAACGCTGAGATTCTATGTTACTCCAGAAAGAATGGCCATCATCAAGAAATCAAATAACAGTAAAGGCCGGAGAGGCTGTGGGGGGAAATGGAGCCCTCTATATTGCTGGTGGGAATGTAAACTAGTACAATCACTATGGAAATCAGGATGGAGATTTCTCAAAAAACTAAAACTAGAAATTCCATTTGACACAGCTATTCCTCTTCTAGGTATCTTTCCCAAAGAGCTAAAGAATACTCTGGTTTCTCTTCAGATCGAATAAATCTTTCGCCTTTTACCAAAGAGCTAAAGACATCATACATTACAGTCATACGTGGATACCCATGTTTATAGCACGACAATTCATAATAGCTAAATCTTGGAAGAGATAGATGATACAGACATAGATATAGATAGATATAGATATAGATGATAGAGATATCTTCATCAACAGATGAATGGATAAAGAAAATGTGGTATTTACACACAATGAAGTACTATTCTGTCACAAAGAATAAACCTAAATCATTTTTTTTTTTTGTGGGTACCGGGGGTTGACCTCAGGACCTCACGCGCCAGCAGGCACCCGTGCCGCTGAGCGATATCACCGGCCCCTTTTTTCGTATGTGGGATCCAGGAGTCGAACTCGGGCCCTCGCGCTTGCCAGGCAGGCGCGTAGGCCGCTGAGCCATCTCACCGGCCCCTAAATCATTTTTAGAAAAATGGATGCACCTTCAGACCATGTTAAGTGAAATAAATCAGAACCAGAAGCTTAACTATCACACGATTTCTCTTATATGAGAAACTCAAATTATGAATAAAAACAAAATAAAAGATAACAGAAAGTAGGGAGTTAGATCTTTCACAAAGGAGAAGAGGTTAGAGATGGATGGAGGAGAAAAGGAAGGGAAGGAGACAAAGAAAGGAATGGACCTGTGTATTGTACACGTACCAACTCCACACAAAGAATGTAAACATTATGTGCTGCAAATGTACACTAATAAAAAAATAAAGGAAGTCAGCCAAGGGTGACCTCAAAATTAGAAACTCAAGATTTTATACAACATTGTTATATGAAAGTATTGGTGATGATACATACAACTAATAAAAGTTAGGAATTTATAGCTATTATGGGTTAAAAATAAAAGTAATATATAGAAATATTTTTTATTAGTAGTAAAGTGAAAAATTTTGATGTAGATGGGAAGTTATTTTTTAAAAAACAAAGTGAGGCTGTAGTATACCTCTCAATCACTGGAAGAAAAACAGCAAAACATAGGCCACCTATAGAAAAAAACAAATTAAAAAATAGCAAGAAAGGCAAAAAAATACAAACCATAAAATGAGTGCGAACCAAACACTTCAGATCTCAGATATGAATAGTCTAAATTTACCAATTAAATGATGAAGACATTACATACTGCTTACAAAACTACGAAAGCAATGATTAAAATGAGTTAAAAATAAAAATCTGTATGAAACATATCAAACTCAAGCCACCAAAAAGAAAACCAAAAAATCAGGGACAGCAATATTAATTTTAAGCAAAGTCATAAAAATATGACATAAACATAAGGCATAAAAATTGTTAAATTAGAAAAACTGAGTAGTTTTAAAATCTAATCTGCAATCCAAGGATATATGCTGTAATTTGGTGAAAAAATATGAAATAAAAACTAGGAAATACCAGGGAAAAATGCATAGGAACGCAATTGTCTTGGAAAACTCATAACTTCAACTTCTGGCAGACCATATTATTGTTAATATAGAAGAATATATGGGTATTGTAAATCATAGGAAGAACTTTTGTCCTTTATATAAAGGCACAAACGTTCTAAGAGTACACATCTGTTCCTGGTTATATTATAAAAAGAAAAACAAGCACCTTTGTTTGAAAGAAATGTGGCAACTTGTATTAAATTGTAATGTTTGTAGTTCTAGACATAATGCAAATATTTGTGTACATAGACTTTAATGCCAGTTACCATTCAAGTGCTTTCTGTGCCCCGGGTACTATGACGGGAGCTTTACATATGTTCACATGCAACAATGGCACGAAAAATAAAACATTAAATACTGCGGAATGTTAAATACCATGACATAATAAGAAGTAGGAAGCCAAACTAAAACCAGTGAACTTATTGTGTATCCAAGTGCACACACAAATAGCATCAACTTTTTTATGTGAAAACATAGAAAAAGTATGAAACAAGAACATCAAACATTAACAGCACTTTTCACTGACTGGTGAGATTACTGGTGATGTATACTTATGCTTTTCTGCTTTATATAGTTTTATATACTTTTATAAGTTTCTGCTGTTTCCAAGCTTTCTTTCTACAACTTATTTCTATTACATTATTTTTAAAATGTGCTTCAAAATAAAATGCAGAAGAAAAATCTCATGAACTAAATGTCAACACATCCCAGTAAGAAACAGGCCACTTTCTAACACTTTCTGCTAACACTAATAACTTAGTCTGAAATAACAATGAGATAAATTAGCCACCTGTGCAGTAGCACTATTAAAGATATAGTTTAGGGCCGGTGAGATGGCTCAGCGGCATAAGCGCCTGCCCAGCAAGCGCGAGGGCCCGAGTTCAACTCCCGGAACCCACATACGAAAAAAAAGGGGCCGGTGATATCGCTCAGCGGCACGGGCGCCTGCTGGCACGCGAGGTCCTGAGGTCAACCCCCGGTACCCACAAAAAAAATAAATAAATAAAAATAAAGATATAGTTTAGTATATCTAATAGCTGACTTGAGTGAACCTATTAGCTATAGTAAAGAAAAAAATAATAAGAGGTTCCCAGAGAATTTAATGAAACCAAAATACCACCATGGTGTTTGACAGGTATGCTGTGAACATACGAGCCATTATTTTTATTGTAGTCAAAGAAATTGTAATTCATGGAATAAGCCAATAAGAAACATTATAAAAAAGGATGTATGTAGGAAGAAAAAAATGTTACCCCAGGCCAATGATATAGCTCAGCAGCATAAGCACCTGGCCGGCAAGCGCAAGGTCCTAAGTTCGACTCCTGGTACCCGCATATAAAAAAATAAAAGTTACCCCAACTGGTTAAAGCTGGTTAAGTGTTAAATTATTGTATTAGTACAATTAATTAGTAGTTTATAAACAAAAATGACCAAGGGTTCACTTCGAGAGCACAGTTCTCATGAAGTTTAGGGTGAGGCAAGCACACACACACTTTTTGTGAAATCCAAAGTCAACAGGAATAATCATCAGACAATAGAAATAGTTGGAAGTGGGATTGTGCTGGAAAATCAAGCATATTCAAGCCGACCATTGTCATTAAAGCCTCTCCTTCATCTCCCCTATGAGATACGACCTTTACGTAGGTAGAAAAAGATATAAAAATGAATGTACAATGATAGTAACGTGCATGACTGTGATTCGCTATCCACTGTGTCAAGTTCAACACATCTGTTCGACTCTTTAACAAATTCCGTGCTGTACTTATTAGCACAGTAATGAATGCTTAAATAAATATTTTTTATGATAAATAAAAAATATTTCCTGCCCAACTAGCAAATGGTGAAACTAGGTCTTAAACTCAGGTTCATCTGACTCTAAACCCTTGCCCCCAAGCATCGTGCCATGCTATCTAATTAGTTATACACCAGCAGATGTTTGCATTACAATGTAAAATTACTATACTCAACTTGTTCTCAGTGTGACTGTCTTTTGCACAATACTAAATTAATTTAAATCTAAATTAATCACAAGTTAAAATGTTACGAGCAAATATGGTGGTGAAGCTAGAATATGACTTCCCTTTGTTTGTCTAGGATGAAATTGACATGAAGAATTTTCATGAGAATTATGAAGCAGAAGTAAGCAATGAGTCACGATTCTCTGAAAGCCACATGATTAGGTGCAAGGCTAGACTGACGGAGTGGGCAGCAGGTTGCAGTTGGCCCGGGCTCATCTCCGCTCCTCACCCGCCTCCTCTTCTCAATGGCAGCCCAAGCCACCCCTAGAATGCTTGGCATGGGGCGCACAGAGGCATGAGCCATAGCTTCTCCCTGCAAATCTTCCCTTCACAGTTTCCTTTTGGCAGCTGGATATCCTTGCTTCATACCAACTTGTGGATGATTCTTTATCTCTCATCTTCCAGCTTCCTTTTTCATCATTTTATTCTCCATATCGTTCCACAACTGTGTAATTTCTAATTCTTATGATAAATCTCTTATTCCATAACTGATAATGGTTCTGCTTCTATGACTGAACCTCAATTAATGCAGCAAGTGTAACTTTTCGAAGAAAATATAAACTCACCAAAATACTCTAAGTTAAATATATTTTCAAAGACAAAGCATGTAAAGTATAAATCCTAACAAACAATCTTTTGTCCTAAATAATAAAAAAAAAATGCTAAGAAAGGTAAATAATCTCATCTTTTGTTTGGACCAAAGCACAAATCTCTGAACAACTGAAATTAAATTTTCTTTCAATAATAATGTATTTCTTCCCAAATAAAGAAAAAAAATAAGCCTTTTTACTTAACAAGAACAAATGAGAAATTATTCATGTATTTATGGATTTCTCACTATAAGACTAGCATACACCTTAATTTATCTGAGATCCAAAAATAAAAACTGTATTTTATTCAATTTACAATTAAATAAAAACCTGTACAGAATAAAAATATATCCGGGATACTCCTACCAAGACATTTTATGATTTTTTCAAATAAGAGACCCAAACCCAAATACTTAGAAGAAATAATATCCCTGACTGGATATCCCTACCAGTAAAAGATACACTCTTGAAATATAACTAGGGATATGCACAAAGTCCACCGAAAACAGCACTGATGTACGTGTGTGAGCAGGGATGTTGGGGGAAAGCAGGAGGGGTTAATCAAATTAAACGTTACCTCACCACATCGGGTAGTATGCTTTTGCTTGGAGAGATTAGAATATCCGAGGTAAATTGATGTAAAAAAGTACAGTGAGGACATTTACTGACTTATGGAACTTAACCATCAAAGAACAAGAATAAGGCGGAGTACAGCTGTGTCTCAGGGCTGGGACCTGGAGCAAGGCCCGTCTCTCCCCAGTCCAGCTCTGCTCCCTCCGCCCTGGTCCCACTCCCACAAAACCATCCTATCATGGCGCCGAAGGGGAACAAAATGGCTGCAGGCAGCTTCTTCTCGAGCAGAAGGAAAGACCTTCTGTCTCCTAGTGGGCTAACACCAGTCTCTAACTTCGACTCCACTAGCCCAAGAGGCTACATGCCTATCCTTAAATCAGTGTCCGTACAAAGGAGGATGTGGGCTGTACCGGTCAGCTTAAGCTGCAAGGAACGCTCATCCCTAACTATATGGCATTGAAAATAAACACTGAATGAAAGGCATGGAAACCTAGCGTACCCTCAAGAATGTAAGACTGGCCTCTTGCAAGCCCATACAATTAATTAAGATAAAGAAACGAGCTTAGGGAAACATCCCCTGGCCTTTGCTTCTTGTACCTCAGTAACTGAGCAAGCCCTCCGGCTTTCCACGGCCACCCGGTGCTCACTGTGAGGCACCCTGCGTGTCTCCACACTACGAAACAGTCACCAGGAAGTCACTCTTCCGACACTACTGATTTGCCTGGCCTTGCACATCTCCTTAATGTCTCTTCGGGGTTTTTTAAGCCTTATATTAACCCCATGTTTCCAATCACCCTTCCAGACAGACAAGCGTTCATGGTGAAACTGTTCTCGATTTTTATTAAAATCCTCATTCACTGGTAGCCTCATTTATTTTTTAGAGTTCTGGCCTGATTTCTTTCAAATCTGTACATACAGCCTATTTTTCTTGGCCATACTTAGTTACTACAATTTATTAGCATAGTCCTGGCTCCGAGAAACGAAAGTACAAGTCAGCACCGATTTTTATGTTTTTCTTGACTCTTGGGCAAAGTGCTTATTTTTTAAATTCTGCAATAAGGCTCTGTATTCGAAGCTCTTTTCACTTCCTGAAATAGCTATTATTATTAGAAGAGAGCATTAGTATAAATTATTAAAGTAACGCATCAGAAGGTTTGTGTTGAGTCTCTCAATTCTGTGACTGTAGTACAGCAAAGCTTTGCGGCGTCAGGAGAAAAGCAAGTTAAAGAAACCCTTTACCAGCTGCTACATGTAGGGGGGATCAATAACACTAACTGACAACTTTTCCCATGAAATTCAAGCAGTCTGAAGTTTCCTTTCTCTATTCCCTGAATATCTGTTCTCCCCACTTCAAAGGACCCTCTGCTGCAGCGCAAGGCTCGTGGTTCATACGCCACAACACTCCTCTTCGGTTTCAATTGCAATATTGGGTAGTTCTGGGGCTGCCAGGCAGAGATAAAAAGGCACGGGGCTTTGGTTGTTTATTCTTCAATAGGAAAGGCAGAGAAGCATGGAGAACAAGGGAGCAAGCTTAGGAGACAAGCATGGCTGGGGTCCAACCACAGCTCGGCACTTACCAGCCTGGTGTGTGACACTGAGCAAATTTGAGTTTTGCTTTCCTTGTTTGTGAAGTGAGTATAACACTAATTCTCATCTTCTGTGGTTGTTGGGAGAGCTGTTATTCATTGTAAAGCACTTAGCCTAGATTAGCATTTTAAAACAGCAACTAGCATTTCTTATGTGCTAAATATAGGAAGCACACAATTGATTTATTTATCTAGTCAACAAATACTTACCAAGTATTCACCAGGTACCAGGCACTGTTTTAGGCATTGTTCTAGGAATATCAGTGAAGAAGACAGACATCAATTCCTTCTTGGATCTTACATACTTGCTAGAGAGCTATTAAGAGTAAAATATAATTAATAAACATTATACATGTAAGTAATGATACAAATACAAATCAGATGTCTCCAAGTTAATTGATATGACAAAAGATGTCTAAATTCTTTAAGGCCAGTCAGTCTTCACAAACCTTTCAACCATAATGACACAGTGAATTGAACCAACCGAACTATGCCAGCTCCAGGTAGCCACTGTCCTGTGCCAGGGTTTTCTAGTATCATTTCGGTCAAGTTCTTTATGTCTGCAGGTAATGAAAACGAAAGCAATATGAAGATTGTGCTCAGTCCTGAAGTGCTCCCAATATTCTGAGGCCCTGAAACAATGGAGTAGACTGTCTTTCTCCGTTCCCATAAGAGTTTTAGGACAGTCACACTCTTCCACACTTTCAAATTACTGCAGCAGGCCATTTAGCAAGTACTAAGGCTGAGGTGGTTTGGAGCAGAAGTGAGATTTTGTTTCCATTCATTGATATCTGCTTTCACAGATAAAGTTATATTTTCATTTTTTGACAGCACTCATGTTCTAAACCTGAATGTACCTTGAGCATCAATCTTCTAAATCAGGAACAGGATCTCTACTATCTAAAGGGACACTGTCACCCATTCTTTCAATATTAGTAATTAGCTGGAAAAATAAACTTCACTTGACAACAACAATGGAACCATGTCTGCCTCATAGGTTCAGGAAAAGAGTGCAAAAATGTATTGGGCAAACCATCAGAGAAATGTAAATAGGGGCTGGGAATGTAGCTCAGTAGTAGACCACTTCCCTAACATGCCTGAGACCCTGAGTTCAGTCCCCAACAATTCAAAGAAAGAGAAAGGAAGAGGAGCAGGAAAGGGAGAAATGCAAATTAAAACTACAGTGAAATATAGACAACTTCATACTCATTAGGACGGTTATAGTCAGAAAGATAAAAACAGATGTTGGGGTGAATGTGGGGAAATCGAAGCATACACAACTGGCAAAAATGTA
Source organism: Erethizon dorsatum (assembly GCA_028451465.1). Classification (NCBI taxonomy): domain Eukaryota; kingdom Metazoa; phylum Chordata; class Mammalia; order Rodentia; family Erethizontidae; genus Erethizon; species Erethizon dorsatum. Next base: position 55,230,399 of record CM051830.1, on the reverse strand, counting down.
ATACAGTCACTTTGGAATCTGTCCAGTGATTTCTCAAAAACTTAAAAAACAGAGTTATGGTGGAATCCAGCAATTTCACTTACGGGTATACACCTAAGAGAAATGAAATTACACAGGTGTTCACAGCAGCATTAAAACTAACAGCCCAAATTGGAAAACCCACATATCCATCAACCAATGAATGGATAAACCAAAAGAAGAATATCCATACAATGGCACGCCATTTGGCAAGAAATAGAAATAAAATACTAATATCTGCTACACAGTGGATGAACTTTGAAGCATTATGCTAAGTGAAAGAAGGCGGTCACGAAAGACTACGTGCATGATATCATTTATGTGAAATGGTCAGAATAGCCAAATCTCTGGAGACAAAGTAGATCAGTTGTTGGCAGGGACTGGGGGCTTAGGGAATAACTGCCAATGAGCAAACGGTTTGGGGGAGGAGGTAATGAAATTGTTCTGAATTTGTTGAACTTGTTCTAAAATTAGACAGCAGTGATGGTTGCAGAACTCTGTGGTTACACTGAAAACCACTAACTTGTATGGTATGTGAATTAGATGTCAGTAAGACAATTTAATAAAAGTGTTGGGCACTGTGGGGAGAGTAAATCATCTTCACCAAAAGCATTTCCTTTTTGTCTTTATTCAGTATTTAGCTACCTGACAGAGTGGTACTTCAGTTCACCCAATCAAATTTCCCCATGAGGTCAACATTGAACCTAACCACTGAATTTGATTCGGTTTTCATCCAATTCAGTTTGCAGCCAGAATTGTGGAAAGAATTAAGTTCGTGAACTAAGGTACCACTGTATTAGTTTAAAAATTGGGGAAGGGTTCTGTGTCATGGAAATGCTTCATGCCCTCACACTTCTCCCGTCTCTCTAGCTTGTAAAGTTATACCATCCCACCACACCTTAGCTTAAGGCTTCGCTTCTAACAAGTACTCGCCATAGCTCAGGGCAGTGACGATGAACCTATGGCACTCTGCTGCAGCCGGCCGTTTGCTATCACTGAATGTTCTCAAAGGTTCACCGTCATTAGCTCAGGGGAAGATACCTCATGGAGACCTGTCCATCATGTGCTGTTTAGTGTGAACAAACTTGTCAGGTCTTTTGCCCACAGTATAATTTGGTTAGGGCAAAACAAAATGAGGATAAACTCCAAGGGATGAGGATGGAGAACACTCCCATGGGCAAAGAGCACAGAGAGAAGACGGCTGGGGACGTGCACACTTCCATCCCTAATGTTTAACACCAGTGATCCTGCCACCTACCTGTCTTTGCTTACGTCATCATCTGTCTATTCTTTTTCCCCAGTTTTGCATCTGTTGATCTATGCAATGTCCGCGTCCTGCAGGGTCTGACATAAAAGCCATCTACCCTAAAAGCTATGGTTGTGTGAAACTATTGTTTGTATTTCCAGTTCTTTTGCCCTGCGGCCATATCTTTTTTATTTTAATTTGGAATTGCCTTGAAACTTTTTCAAACAGCTTCATATACAGATTATTTATATATATATATTTTTATATATATATTCTGCTCTTTATGGGACAGATAGTGAATAAGTTTTGAGGGGAGGATCAAATCTAACTGATGGTTAGGAGCTGTCTGAGAAAGACTCCGAACCGTGCCCACTCTTAGCAAAAAGGCAGGCCGTGACCAGCCAGCTAGATCTGCACGAGCACAGGAGGGAGTGGAGAACACGGGGCCATCCTTGCCAGCTGTCGCTGTGTGTGGAGGCCTTTGTGGTACTGACCTCTGCCTTATAACCAGATGTGTATCTTACCTACGCAGTAAAGAAACTCTCTTCATTGCTGCACACCAGCATAGGCTAGCTTACTAGTGAGAACATCTTCTAATAATTCTAACACTCTGTAATCCACAACACTGTGACATTTCATCTGCTCTTGCTATCTAATTGACCTAGATCTTCCGATCTCCATTAATAAAAATAGTTTGTAAAATATATTTTCTCTATGTATATATATATTTGACATAATGTTTAGAAGATGCTGCTGGTTGCCTACCCAAATCCATTACCTCACCCCTTCTCCTTCTTCTAAAAATAATTACAACGCTGTTCCATTGTGTACCCTTTTCAGTGGGTCCGTGTGTCAGGAGAGACAGGGGCCACCACAAGCAAAGGACAGAAGCACTCAACCACGACAGCCCTGTTCTCCTGCCTAGAGCTGGTTTAAGTCAGAAGTGTGACACAACTCTGAGCAGACAAGAAGACCTCCGGACTGGAGCATCTGGGAAAGTCCCCTCTTCCCTCTTTAAGACTCAGCTGTACTTTCCATGCCGTGGGTCTGAGAAAAAGGTGTACACACAGAAAGAATGAAACAGAAAAACTGACCCAGTCATTACAGCCTGCCCCGGAATTTGCTAACTTGCCTCCTCACTGGACGTCTTAGGAATGGTTATAATCCGTCCTATCTAAACCCGTGAGTCCAGTTTACTGGTACCTTACCCTGATGCACGCATTCCTTCCAAACTAGTTATACCGACATGTTCGACAGTGCGGTCATAAACATTTACTATTAATTACAATATCTGTATTCAATGCGTATGTATATTCTGTAATTTCAACTGGTCTTTGTAACAGATCTGTATAATAGTGATTTAATAGGAATTATCATCTTCAATTAAAATATAAAATTGACCCCTGAATATGTCAGAGATTACACAATTGGTTAGCGGCATTCTTTTCTTCATTCATTCCTCCCAGCCCTCTGCCCTGGATACCAGAGTGGTATTATTAAGCAATATAATTAGTTATTCTTCCATCCAAGAAAAATCAAGTGCATTCTTTGTGCCAGACATTGACCTAATGACCGATAGTCCTAAAGGAATCCTTCTCTCATGGAGCTTTTAGTGTGTAGGGAAGAAACAGATAACTACTGGGAGGAAATGTTACATAACTAAAACTATGAACTCCTGAAGGTCTTTGGAGTGCTTTAAGGAATCCCGAGTGTGTTAGAGAGGAACCTAACCCTCACCAGGATGTCAGAGTTGGCTTTCACCACAGAGCTGAGGATGGGAGGGAGTTAGTTGGATGGGCCGGAGGTGTGCACCGGAAAGCATCCAACATTCCAGGGAGGAAGAAATAGTATGTGAGCAGGCCCAAGGCCACAAGACAGGGAGGAGCCGGATGGCTTCAGGAGTCCAGAGAAGGACAATCTGCAGGAACATCACGTCATGAGATGCGGACATACAAGAGTCAAGGTGACACTGGCAGGAGTGTTGTGAAGCCATTGAGGAGTTTCAAATGAGGAAGCGATCGGACTGGATTTGTGCTTACAAAGAATTGGAAAATGTATTGAAGACAGGCAGAAGGGGAGTGAGCCGTTAAGATTACTGAAGAGTAGGTAATAAAAGATGATGGCTGAGACAAACTGAGTTACCTGACATGCTTCTACACACAAATCCTCCCTGTGTGCCAAAGCCCTGCGTGTCCCCTGCCCTGGTAATAGCACAACCCACAAACCCTTATGGTACTGGGATTCAACTGCCTTTCAACTCCAAGACAGTAGACACGAGTCACAGAGGCTCATCCCTCAGAGCCATCACAAAAGTGGACACTCACGTTACAAGTCACACTGCGCCTGCGCTGAGCACTCGTGAATTTGCTCTTCATCAGTTTGTGGTGGGGTCCTCTCACGAAGAGGGCCCACGCCAGGACCCTCCCAGGCCCGGGTCTAAGAGTGACCGTGTTGAGCAACACAATTTATTGTTTTCCACCCAAGACTGACCAGTAGCTAAGTGCGTGGCTAAGCAACTGAGTAGACTAACGTGCTATGCAGACAGGATTGTTGGGTACGGTCCTTCTCTTGGGTGACTGGTTCTAGGACCCCAGCTTCCAGACCTAAATCCATGGATGCCCAAGTTCCTCATATGAAATGTGCAGTGTTCACAGGTAACCTCTGGGCATCCTCCCTATCCTTTAAATCATCTCTACGTAATGTACATGTTGTCATAATGTGGATAAGTAAAAGAAAGTCTACTTACTCAGCACAGATACGATTCCCTACCCATCCCCCAATTTTTCAATCCAAGGTTGGCTGAACCCATGAAACTGAAACCCAAGATATAGATGGCCTACAGTGGAATGTGGTCACATGTTGGCCAACCCCAGGGGACTAAGTCTGTAAACACAGCACTCTGGGAGGTTAAGGCCAAAGGATCTTGAGTTCAAGCCGGGCCAGGGCAACTTAGCAATTTAGCAAGACTCCACCTCTTCTAAAAGAAAGAAAAGAAAGAGGGAAAATGCTGAGAAACAATTAGCACACGTGGCAGCCTCAGTTATTAGAACAATGCCCCTGTAGACATCTTTCTGTTAATAATTATGCAGCTGGTTCAATTTTTCTGTGTGTATTTTTCGTTTTAGTTCTGGTTCTGGGGGTGGAGCCCTAAGTGCTCTGACATGGAGCTGCACCCCGGCCCTCGGACTGTTTCCTGTTCAGGTTGTTGCTAGTCTGAGACAAGAAGTGTTGCCATTCAGGAGGTGAGAATGAGGGCGGGGACAGTGCAGAACTGGGCAAACAGGTGGCTGCGTTGAGACCTTGCCTCACCGCCAAGGTCTTCCTGGCTGTCACCTGTCACTGGTGTCCCCTCCCTGTGCCACACTCCCCTTCACCAGCTCCGATGACATAAGACGAAACAAGCCTGAAACTTTACAACATTGCGAGATAGTGAGAGTGGACTTACGCTGATGGAAAATCAAAAACTAAGTGAAATACACAGAAATGGATCTTTGCCTTCGGTGATGTTCAGGCCATCGGTGTCTCAACTTTTTGGTGGTCAGAGCCCCAGTGAGTGAAGACAAATTATCTTGGGCCACACTCAAAACGTATAATATAGTTAATGTACTTAAACGACAACCTTCCCCTGTCCCTCAGCAGCTGCTTCTTCAATGGAGGCGGATACGCACGGGTTCTATTAGATTGTGGGACAGGGCAGGGGCAGAGTTGCAGCCCTGTGTCCTTGTTGCCTAAGCACAAAGCAATCCAGTCTCAAAACATACTCTAAAATCATACAGTAGCATTAAAAGTTTATGATCTGTGGGGTTGCATTATATGTGTCCAAGGCCACCTGCTAGGCTCCTGGGTCCCTGGGTTAAACATCCCCGGGGGTGCAATAGACAGACAAGAACAGTAGAAAACAAGTCGAGTTTGGTGGTACTCACCTGTAATCCCAGCACTCTGGGAGACTGAGGCAGGAGGATTGCAAATTCAAGCCCAGCCTGGGCAATTTAGAAAGACCCTGTCTCGAAAATAAATGAATAAATAAATAAATAAAAATAAAAAGGGTCTGGGGATATAGCTCAGTACAAAGACCCTGGGTTCATTCTGCAGGAAAGAAAGAAGGAAGAAAGGAAGGAGGGTGGAATGGAAACACAGTGAAGGGAAGGGGGAGGATGGGGGAAGGGAAAGAGAGGTTAGAATAGTAAAAACAACAGTGCAAAGGAAAGAATACCTACCCCATGACTGACTAATTGAAATAATGCTTTTGTTGGCCCTAGGGTGCTCAGTGTGTACTGGAGAAGACAGGCTGCAAACCAAGCGGAGCCCGGAGTGCAGAGGTGAGCAGATGACCATTTGGTGCACATGAGCTGTCTTCTCGCAGCTCCTGCTTCGTAAATCTGTTGAACCTGGATGCTGCAATCAATTTCCGCAGAGGTGAGGAAGAAGGCAACAGCAATAGGCTGAACAAGAGAAAGCACGTCTCCCGAAGCAGCCTTCAGCACGCCTCTCCCTGGCGCCATTTGCCTAGAGCAGAAGCAGCCCTACATAAACGCCCATGGCAAAGGCTTGGTTCTCAGCCCCTGGCCCATGGGAAGCGAAGGAGCCTGTAGGAGGTGGTGCCTGTGGAGGGGAGTTGGGTCTTTGGGTGCATCCCCATGGGGGACATGAGGACACCCACCCACCCCACATCCATGAGGAGAGCAGCTTCTTCAGCAGCGCCTCTCGCCGTGACCTACGGCCTCAGACAGGAGCAGCAGCCCCGACAGGAGAAGGCCAACTAACCGTGTGCCTGAAGCTCCAACACGGAGCCAAAGTGGACTTTGCCTCTTCTGCAGTTGCTTACCTCGGATGTTCTGTTATAATAACGGAAATCTAACACAAGTGTTGAATAAAAACCCTACAGAGTAGAGCAAGAACCGAGAAGCAGCCCAGCAGATTCTGAGTTAAAAACACTTACATTACTAAGGAAAGCAAGAATGAAGCTACAACTAGGTGGTTCTATTAGCAACACATCGCTAAATTGTCATAAAGTTAGGAGTGTTTTACTGGAAATAAGAAGAAAAAGAATAGCCGCTGGATCTCCAGCGGGGGTCCTGAGTGGGTTGCCGCCGAAGCCCTTTGTCAGGGGTGATTTATACAGCAAAGTCACAATGTGGGCACGACGTGGGTCAAACTACCATTGAGCTGTAGGATTACAAGCACAGCCACTTAGCTAATATTGATCCAGCAGGGAAGCAGGTCACGTAGCAAGGGTACGTGGAAAGACCAGTGGCATCCCTGGAAAGGGATGGAGTACAGATCCAGATGTTCCGGTCACCCAACTATGCAGTTGATGCTACCCAGCCTCACAGGACCAGGTGGTGCTGGTTATAGTACAACTCAAGCTGCTGTTTATCGCTAAGGAAGCTCGCGGGCCTGGCTATTGTGTCTCCATCTTGAGGCCTGACTCTCTTCAGAATCACCTCCAGTCACCATCTCTTTCATTTGTTTGTTTTAGTTTCTTGTTTTTTTTTTGTTTTTTTTTTTGTTTTGTTTTTTTTTTTGAGAAAGGGTCTCACTAAGTAGTTCAGGCTGGCCCAGAACTATGGAGCCCAGGCCGACTTGTGTCAATCTTCCTGCCTCAGCCTCTTGAGTGCTGGAGTTACAGGCAAGCATCACCGTGCCTGCCTGCGAGCCACAATCTTGGTGTGTCTCAACTGCACTGACTCCCTGAAAGGCCCGATCCCTCTCTGCCTGTTAATTTCTAACTTACATAGCTGCCTATAATACCATGACCTAATCAAATATGAGCAGCGTGGAGTTTCTACAGATGGTACTAGCAATTTATCAAAGGCTGGGAACAAGCTTGCAAAGGAGTAAGGGTAGGATGTGGAATAAATGCAAAAGAATAAGTACATTAACAATTATTAAAGAACACTATATCATTGTGATTTCTCAAACTGGCCTTGATCCTCTGGAAAACATGGTATTTGAAATTACTGTTAACATTAACAATGTGTCTAATTTTTCTATAAAAATTCTCTCTGAAGAAACCAATAGCAGATGTCTTACCTACGAAGGGAATGCCAAAGGAAGATTTGTGAAAAAAAAACAAAATTTAAAATGTGTACTTGGAATCTAAAATCCCACTTGAAACAAAGGAGAATTCCAGAGTTGTGGTAGAGAGGACGAAGGGAGAGCCAGGCCATTTCCGTTCCTCCTGTGAGACCTCCTGCAGTGCACCTGTGTTCCCGCCACCTCCAGCCAAGGAAGCAGCTGTTAAACGAGGATCCGCACTGCCTAAGTGAAGGCACATTGCTTAATGATGATCATATTTTGTATTTGGAGTAAGTTAATTTTCCACTAAGCTGTCAGCAGATCTTTAACTTTGTGTCCTGTTGCATACATTTGCTTCCTGGTGTCAAACTGGGCTTTGAATTCTAACTCCGCCACTTACTGTGTGACATTTGGGAAGTTAATCTGTCCCTACCTGTGTTCCCTCATTTTAAAAATGGGAATAATAGTATCTATTCTAAACAACTGTTGTGAGACTTAATAAGAGTTCTTGTCAAACCCTAAGAAGAAAATTGCCTGGCACATGTGAAGAGTTCAAGAAATGCTAACTTATTAATATGTTATTATTAATACAGTGTTTTAAGACTTTAAGAAATTATTACTACCGTAGATTAGGTTAAACAACTACAAAGTGTGATTTCACTCAATAAATATTCTAAGTGCAGTTAAATCACGTCATCACCATATAAAAGACTGCACTCATTTTTATATGAAAGTATGCTTCTAGCAAATGAAAAATGGCGTCAAAATATGGTACAAGTTATAAAGAGAATCAGAACTCTGTGCCTCTTTCCCACAAAAAGCAATTGTTGTTTGATTAATCAAAAGATTACTACAAATAACCCCAAATCTTGCCATTATATTTATGGCACAATTTAATATGAATGTGAGCAACAAGGGAAGATATCAACTCAGTTTTGTTTATAATCAACTTTTTTTTTTTTTGTGGGTACCGGGGGGTCAACCTCAGGACCTCGCGCGCCAGCAGGCGCCCGTGCCGCTGAGCGATATCACCGGCCCCTTTTTCGTATGTGGGATCCGGGAGTCGAACTCGGGCCCTCGCGCTTGCAAGGCAGGCGCTTACGCCGCTGAGCCGTCTCACCGGCCCTATAATCAACTTTTGCCCACAAATCAAAGGTCAACTAATTCTTGTCTACAGTGTTAAAGTTGCAATTTCACACTGTTGCAAAGACATGTTTTACAAGGCGAGGAAGAGAATAAGTCACTAAGAGGATAGATAGACATGCTTAAATTTTGTCTGCTTCTTTAGATGGACATTAACATAATAAATCAAATTTGCTATTCACCAAGAAAGATATGGCTTGTATTGTAAAAAGAAATAATTAATTGCATACCATTAGGTCTGTAATTTTTCCTTTAAAGAAAAGGATGGATAATATTTTAGGTAAACTTGGCATTAACAAACAAAGAAATTGATAAAGCTTGTAAAACACCAAGTGGAGTTTTTGAATGATTCAAGAGGTATCAACACACACACAAACACACACACACACACATGTGCACGCGCACGCGCTTACTATCTCAAGCTCTTAAAGCAGCTATAGGGGACAAGGAGGCAGGGGGAAGGGCTGGGATCCACGCCGCCAATCCTCTGCTTCAATTCCCAAAATCCTATCTCGAGTAAGTCTATTGCAAAATCTAATCTTATTGCTCAGTTCGATGGAACTTTCCATATAATGTTATCCTCCTAGTTTTATTTAACAGTAAGGAGGCTTTGAGAATTTAAATTTGATAAAAATCAAAGGTAGAAATTTCTCATTTTTGTTTGATTTGTAAAGCACTAACTGCTCTCTTTGTCATTTAATTCTGTTTAGATTTGAGTTGTTTTGATTTTATTTGCTGCTGAGCAGTCTTCATCAAGGAAGGGTGGTTTCCACATTTACTCAGATATCATGTGTGTCAAAATATTTTTAAGTTACCGAAACTGTGGACAGGAAATAAGAGGAAAGAAATCTCTCTTTAATCTACCATCAGGAATTGTAATAACAGGTAACCAATATGTCTTAAAGCCCCTTTGTTCACAGTAGCTTTGTGTTCTATAATCTTGTCATCCTTTCTATGGATAATATTAGCTATGGCTTGCTTTTTCCAAAACTGAAAATGAGACATTAGCATTATCTTTTATTATTTAGCCCAAAGCACCCATCCTGAGATCAGATAAGCAGATATGGATTAATATGAAATGATCTATACTGCTGGTCCCCAGGGAAGAAATACAGCTAAAACCTTCACCAATGTTTCCGTATCTGTCCCTAAGGGAGAAGGTCCACAGAGATTGAACCCACTGCAGTCACTCCAAAAATGCCTCCTAGAGTGCAATATTCATTCTGGTATTCAGTGAACAGGAGGTATGTGAACAAAAACAAATTAAATGATCGTCAAAGAGACCCAGCATGTATCCAGAATACTGAAAAACCCCTGTTCTATAAGCCAAGGATCCAACCACAAACCCAATCCTAATCTCAGCCAAACCTTTAACCTGCCAGCAGGAACAATTAAAAAAAACTAAAACAGTGAATATGCATAAGGGAATGTTCTCCATTTGCAGTTGCATGTTATAAAAAGCCAAGTAAAGCTACTACACCACTGTCCTTGTTTAATGACTTCAACTGGTGACTTTCCATAGCATAGGCAACTTAATGGACCTCAGTGAAAAGTCACTTACAGTTCATCAAAATCACTATTTCAGGTGCAGAACCTTGTCCCAGATCTTGAAAGCTCAGTTCATCCAGTTCAAGACAGACTCTTACAGTCTTCCGGGACCAATTTTACACATTCTATAATGTTACTAGTAAGAGAGACAAATTAGGGAGACTGTCAAGAATTCTCTCGAGACTAGAAACAAATTAATACAGTAAAAACATTTTAAGAATAAAATATCATGGGTAAAAGAGGTTTTAAAGTAAGAAAAATCTAGAATCCCATTAAGAATTGAATTAAAAATGATAAAATACGAGATGAGTTGAGAAGACTATGCAAATAGAGTTTTTAAAATTAAAAAAAGAATGCAAAAGACATAATGATTTTTTAAATGTGAGTGGTTTTTTTTTTTTTTTATTGTGAGTTTTAAAGCGGAAAAAGAACATGAAAAAATGTGTGGGAGGATTAAGGTTTAAAAACAGATTTAAGGACCTGAAAACTAAAAGTAGTAACACTGTAAGATAAATGATAATATAACACATTTTTTTGAAACCATGAAAAGAAAATGCTTACAAATTTATATATATATATATATATATATATATATATATATATATATATATATATAAAGAAAATATAAAATTAAAGGGAGAAATAAAATATTTGAAATACTACTAACAATCAACATTTCTTGAGGGCTTTCTGTGGGGTGAATTAAAGTTTCTATTTCTTCCTGTGCGTACTATAATTTCTACCTTATGAATGCTGCTCTTGGTAACTTCTTGGCTTATTATCTTGGTTGTCTCCTCATTTATAAAATGAGAGTGATAATGGCATTATTTCCTCTTATAGCTCTGGTGAGGCTCCAGTGACTTCATTCCTATGCGAGCTTAAAACACTAGGCATCTGAAATTCGAGAGGCTCTAAACGGACTCTACGTCAATGGGGAAATGACAACGCCACACTGTGAAAGAGAAGCCGGGACAGGAGATGTAGCCGTGGTTGGAAATACTCTGCCACGGAGGGAATACAGGAGAAATGTAGAACATGGTCACCAGAGGGGTGGGTAGAAATGAATTGTGACACAGGCTAAGGGGAAGACAGGAGAAGGCATATAATTTTCTACATTCTTAAGAGATTCTCTTGGCTAAGTAGGGGGAGAAAAAAAAAAAACTTCCAAAGAAGCCATTTTTTTTTTTTTTGGGGGGTACCGGGGGGTCGACCTCAGGACCTCGAGCGCCAGCAGGCGCCCGTGCCGCTGAGCGATATCACCGGCCCCTTTTTCGTATGTGGGTTCCGGGAGTCGAACTCGGGCCCTCGCGCTTGCCGGGCAGGCGCTTAAGCTGCTGAGCCATCTCACCGGCCCAAGAAGCCATTTTTTTAAGCGAGTAGAAGAAATTATGATTAAATGGATACATTTTTCCTTGGGTTCACTGGCTCTGTTTCTGTGCCCCCTCGTCTCCTCGCCATGGAGCTCCTCTCTCTCCCTGAGGATCCCATTTCCCAACGCTGACTGAAATCCACCGAGATGCCCTGTGTGCTCAGCCCACCGCTTGGACCCCACCACTGTTCAAATGTCAAGGCCACCGTGTGTGCCCGTCCTGACATATTTGGGACACTTCTCACATGTTGTAAGTTGTCATGAGAACTTAGAAGCTTCTAATTAGCATCTTTATAAAATAATGTCAGGTATTTTTATTAAAATCCCATTCATATTATTTCTAGACATTAAAGTATCTGTATGCTTAAATCAAATATATTCTCATAACACATTTGTTGCCACCATATGTTATATCTGGGAAGACTGATGCCCATCTGCCCTCTGCTTAGATGAAACTTTGACAAGAGCCCCTTCCTAAATTTAAAGAGCTCCTTATACATGGTTTATGCTTTTAAACCTTAGAACTCAGGGCATCTCAGCCTTCCCAGGCAGCTCAAACCTACGAAACAAGATTTCAAATACAAAGACACAACAGCTCTCACACTCCTTTCGAGGTAACAGAGTAGCTGAGCAGGGCTCGCACCTCCTGGATGGTACTAGCTTCTGGCCTCCCAACACTTCATCAGCTCAGTGCAAAATCTCCAAGGAACTCAGCAATCTATCCACTCGTTTGGAGCCCATCACTGTCTTTTCCAGGCTGACTGGATCGTGCATGTTGTTTTATTAGCTGGATCTCAGCCTTTTTTTTTCTTTTTGGTCAAAAATTCTCTTTACAGGCTTCCTAAGGATACCTAAGTAAGCAAGTAGAAAAATTAGGTTAAATAACCTGCTGTTACACAACAGAGTGTGTTGTACAGGATCCATAATCAAAAAAATCACGGTTTGCAGTCGTAGGGGCAGAAACGTGTGACACCGTTCCTCCCCATCACAAGGGAATCCCAGCCTACACCCCTACAGCAAAAGACAGATAAACCAGAGAGAAGAATAACAGATTTATTTAATCATAGTTTTATACGACACAGAAATGAAGATCCAGAGACCCAGGAAAAACTGATTTTATGCTTAGTTTCCATGAAGCAGCCGCAGCCCTATAGTAATGTGAGTGAATGCGAGTGTGGCCCAGAGGTAAAAGATCAGTGGGGAGACCCAGCGAGGCGTCTCTGCTCAGGCTTCACGGCCTCTTCCCATCGCACTCCCTCCAGGTGTGGCGTGGGACCCTTTCTGGAAGAAGAGCCTATGATCTACTAGTAGATGACAGGTCACAGAGAGGTGGGGAGAAATTACTGTAATATTTCTAGGTTTTATGGCTGGCTTGGAAGAGGAGCCCTAGCTACTATGACCCTCACACCCTTGGGGAACAGAAATTCTAGTTTCTATGGCTTGATTTGTAGAAAAAGAAGCAAGCCACAAAAAGGGCAGGTGAAGGTCAGAGAAAGATTTTGATTCTGAAGCCTTCTGATGTCCCTCAAAGTACGTACATCAGGTGGCTGTCCTGAGCCCCAGCACAAGGAAAACCTACTTTGTCTCTTTTAATAAAGTTTGAAATCACAGATACATTCTTGACTCAAGTGATATCATGTTATATTTATGCTTAAAAGCATAAAGAATTTGGTATATAGAATGTAAATATAGACCTATAATGCCCTTGTCAATTTATTAATTGCTGAGGAAAAGTATTTTGAGGTTTTTTGTTTTTTCTTTAAAAAAAAAAAAACTCATTAAGGGTACTCTGTCAATGTAAAGATGTGAGGAAAAGTCACTAATATATGCAGAGTTTGACCACTGAGTAAGGAAAATGACCACCAGGCATGGCCTGAGAAATACCGTGCTTTGCTTTGTCATTGCCTCTTCCACTGCTGTTCCATAGACCAGTGGTGGCAAACCTCAGGCACACATGCTGTAACAGGCTGTTTATATCACTGAAAGCTCCAAAAGATTTGCCATCCCTGCTATAGACTCTAACCTTTTGAATAAATTTCTTTAAAAGAAATCTTATATGACCAATACCTAGGCCAAATCATTCATCTCAATGCATAACAATTTCCTCATATTTTCTGATCAGTTCATTTTTACCATGACAAATAATACTGTGTGCAGTACTTGGTTACAGCAACCAGTAAGGTAACAATCTTTACACCATCTCTCAAACTAATCAAGATGCTTAATGGCTTTTTAGATACATACTGATGCAAGATCCTGGTTTCCCAATAAACTAATGAAGTAAATTTTCCCTTTTCCTTTTCTTTCTTTTTTTTAAATAATACTAACCCTCAGTGTAAAAACAAACACAAAATTTCCATCAAAGTATTCCAGAAAAAGACCCATGTTATCAACCATTCATTAATTCTAACTAATATGCCACTAATACCTTCCCCACCTTGAAAATAGATCTTTTAATAAACACTAAATAGGTTAAATGGGAAAAAGGTCATGCCTGGTCTGTTGTAATACAGCCCGATCAGCCAAAGTGATGGATTTCTCACAAGAATCTTTACGCACGGCTTTGTGTAGACACACTGCCATCGTTCAGCATCTACAAGGGAAGCCACACTCCCAAGGTCATCCAGAGTTATGGTTCCCCACGGTTCTTTCAGGAAATCCCGGAAGTTCAGTAGTCTCATGGTTGTTTTTTGTTTTGTTTGTGCACTTGTGGTTTGTAGTAAGATTGTGCAATCTCTTTTTTCTCAAAATAAAGCAAGTGTGAAAATGGAAGCGTTAAATAACAACTTAGTAATACCACATACAAAGCTTTGCATATCTCCACTACTTTTACCTCTAATCTGGAAATGAAATCAAGGAAAATTACTTCCCCTCAATAATCTACCCCACTTCCCGGGGGGTAATGCGTGTTGGCAAAAATTAAACTCGCTTGGCTCTTTACCCAAACAGAGCTGATTCGAGTGACACTGGTTGTTTTTGACACCTTCGTCTGAACTGTTTAGTATGAAGGTACCAGGCTTCTCCTCCACCCCCACCCAGGGCAGCCTTCTTTCTTTCCCACACCAGATTTTCTCTCCTCTGATCCAACACAGCGACATAAAAGCAGTAAAAAGAAACAAACACTGAGCTTGTAACACAGCAGTTGCCTGATTTATCTCCCTCTTCAGATGAAACACTACAAATAGAACAGAAATGGAGAAAAGTGAATAATTCTCTCATACAGTGCTCCACTTTCCCCCATCTATCTTCTTTTGACTTTTTCAAACCACCGCCACCACCACTACCAGCAAGGCAAAACTGAAACTCAGTCCAGTGCCATCGCTTTAATTTGACCTGGTAACCGCAGCCATCTCTCAAAGTAACTCCGTCTGCCTCTGCGACTCCGATTGGTTGGGACGGTCCCGTTCCCTCTCCCCTGCTCTTTGGGATGGCACCGGCACAGGCAGGCACACGGCGCGCGAGCCTGCAGAGGTGGGAAGAGGACCTGACGCCAGAGGCCGCCTCTGCAGGTAACTGAGTCGGTCTTCTCGTACCACACAGCGCAACATTTTGGTCCATTTATTTTTCTTTTGTGTCTGTGTCGGGGTGGAGGTGTCTTGCTGGCTCCCTAAACTGAAGAATTTGAACTCACCCCTTCGCCTCCGATCCTACAGTACTAGGATTCTCCTAGCTTCTAACTTTGTGAGCCCTAACACCAGTCCTCTACACCCCATGTCTTTCCCCAGGGCACATAGACACCTCCAGATCCTTTCACTAACCAGCCAACCTGAAACTGGTGTACTGAACAAACCCAGTGTGATCAGAGCACAGCTTTTATTTCCCTTCCTTTAAACATTTTTTAGGTGAAGAAAATCTTTTTCCCCTCTACACAGGTAAGTGGAAGAGTGTTTCACGTAGAAACAATACTTCAGTCACTGTAACTCAAAAAAATACTGCAATTAGGTAAATTAAGCTACTTCATGTAATGAAGAAAACTCAAAACATGGTTTTACCTAGTATCTCCTCTCCTCCCCCTCACTCGGGCCTAAAGCAGCTGCTTGCAGTGAGAGAAGAGAGGCGGGATCTCCCTTCCCTTCCTCATTCTGGTTCTTCTCCTTTTCTTCCACCAGTTTGGTAAGCAAGAGTGAGACGTTCCGGATCTGACACACACAGAGAGAGGATTAAGGGAGAGGGTATGGACACCGGGAGGTGCCATTATTCTGGTGAGGGGTCTTTCTGAGGAGAGTATTTAACACTTACTCTTCCTCGCAGGGTATTGTATGGGCTTCTCATAAACTGCCTTCACTGGAAAATTCCAATTCTGCCCCACTGACAGGTAGACACTGAGCCCCTGGCTTTCACGATGACCCCTCAACTTGGACTCTCACTGTTAAAAGGTACCTCGCTCCCCACTGGGGGCAAGATGCCCCTTCCTCATGGCCCTACATGGAAAACACTCAGACACCCTCTGTTCCAACAAGCTGTCACACTGCCACCTCTAACCTGCTGTCAGACAGGAGGTGGGCACGGTCCTGTTACCCGAGCTCAGGGATGCATATCAAGTGCTCTGTGTAGTCCTGCTAAAGCCTCCCAAACTGAGCTTGATGGGAAGGAGACAGAACCACCACCACCCCTACACACACACACACACTCACACACACACACACACGTTCCCTTCTCAACAATATCCCCAAGTTCACTTTCACACACACATGTACACACACACACACACACACACACGTGTTCTCTTCTCAACAATATCCCCAAGTTCACTTTCACTACCTTTTAATAGTCCTTATGTGAATGAATGACCCCCCTACATCCGTGATGGCAAATCTTTTAGAGACCAAGGGCCGAACTGCAACCCGAAATCTGCGTGTTTATCACAACATGCCAACGCGGCGATTAAACTTGAACACTGAAGTTTTAGTTTAGAAAAAACAACTCTGTGTTAACATCTTTTGTCTTAAAAGGAAAACATAATAACATGCCTGCCATAGGTTTGCCACGCGTTTTCCATTTATAAATTCTGCATGTGGTGATCTAGCACCTCAATTTGGATTTCACACAAAGTAGTTTTCACTGGTGCAAGTTTCCACGCTTGACTTCTACTTCCTGTTATAAATCTAACCGCCCTTCTCTGTGACTTATCTCCTTTGTGTTTCACTAAGCTGTGGCACTAGGTGAAGCTACTTTTCTCCTATGCATCTGCAGTGTTTTCCTTACAAGTCCAAAGAAGCTGGTTAGAATCACTTAGCTGCTTTCCAAAACTATTTGCTTAAACCCAAGTGACTCTTCTCCACAGCGAAGTTTAATGGGTGGGGACAGGGAATTTGACACCCTGATTTTCCTAGGGGCCTCTGTCCTCTTGCCCAGGGTTCATCAGGACCAGAAAGGCTGCTTCTTACAGTCCTCCCCACAGAGGTGCAGCTGCCTTCTCACTACGCCCTCTTACTAAGGTTGTCAGGCTTTGTCACCAGGGAATAAAGTTCCTTTGTTTCTGCCAGGAATGTTGCAATAAGCAGAACCAAGTAAATCTCCCGTGTTAGGGGTACTGATGCTATGATTTCTCAAAATTCTGCCTTTAGAAGGTTGGTGTTCTTGTAAGTGCTACAATAAGAAATCTGATTGTGTTCATAGTTAAATTAAAATTTGGTTTATCACCAGAATCACATGAAGAGGTTGTCAGAACACTGATTTCTATGCACTCTCACTCTTTGCCCCCAAATGAGTTTCTGAGGCCAGAGCTGGAGATCTTCTTCCCCACCATGATTTGATGGTTAACTGGGCTTGGAAAATTTTTTAATCACTAATATTGAAAAGTCTCTACAAAGACTACAAACTACTTCCAAAACACTGAGAAATATTAGATATAGACAAGAATCCTCTGTAAGACTTCTAATTTTAAGTTCCTCCATATTTCCAGCAATTTCTGGAATATGAAGATTCATAGATAGCTCTAAAGTGATCGATAGTCAGGATAAGCTTATTCATTAAGCCTTGATTTTAGGAAAGTTGAGCACATGCTCTTACTGCACTCGATACTTTCCTAATAATAATTTGAATTGATTTTAGGGGAAGATCGTATTGCCTTACAATTTTCTGTTGGAAGGTCGTGGAAAACATTAATAGATTCTGATACTTTTTTTAAGTGCTAACGGAACAAAAGCTGAATATCACTTTGACAAAACGTGATTCTCACACTACAAGAGAATTCAAAATCCGCTTGATGTTCAAGGGATATACAATATGTGAATGGAATACATCCAACACTTTAAATGTCTAATCCCCACAACATAAGTTAGAAAGAAGAAAATGTTATTATCAAGAAGCTTTTGAGGATGAGAAAGCGTCTTCATTGTACCTATCCCCAAATACACTTGCCAATTTCACACAGTGACACAAAAAGAGACTTAGGATAAAAATTTTTAACAGACCTGTGTCTTAAGAAGTTATACCTCCTGATGCTAGCTTCCTTTGTAGAAATAAAACTGAATAGTTCAGATACATCTCAAAAATTCCTAAGTTATAATCTGAAGATGATCTTGCCATCAATTGTTCCTGCAAATAGCATCAGGGGGCTGTAGCATGAGCCACCCAGGGACTAGGCTTCCAAAGTTATCAGGTAAGTACAAAATAGAGAAAAAGATAGAGAAAACAAACTGTTTCATATTTATCCCTGGGTTAGGGGAAGCCATTGCTGTCTTTTCCAGAGTTACATAGATTGTACCCTAAGGTTTTAAGAAAGTACTTACAAAGAAATTAATTCTATAACTATGTAGAATGGTGATTTCCAAATTTACATAAGAAACAAATGCTTTTAGCAATCTAAAATGAAGGGGAAGTAATCAGAGCATTGTTTTAAATATTCTCGCTGTCTAAAATCATCCTCAGTCTTTTATACCCATTTTTCATGAACCCATTTTCTAAGATCCATTATGTTAGTAAATGCTTTAGCCTTCCAACCGCCCCGGAGCATTTGTAGCTAGATCTTCATTAGAACTTTCTTGCATATCACAGGCTCAGTTCTAGGGTATTTTATTTTATATGAACACATTAAATCCGTGAGGGACTGACAGTATTTCTCATAGAGGTTACCTCCTGGGTTTAACACTACACCTCAGTAAATGCACATCTGAATTAACCTGTACTTGAAAGAGCTTAATTGGAACGTAATTGTTAAACTTCTCCTTAAAAGGCTGTTTTTAATGGAATTCATACAGAGTAGCAAAGTTAAATGAGGTGATTCTGAATAGTCATTGAGAATAATAGCTACCTTATTTAATTGAGGACCTACTGGGATTTCTTGATTAGAACACTTTATTTTGTATCTATCACCATAAATAAGACTCACCTTAAATGGATAGTTTCGTGTTTTAGGCTATCAACTTATCAAAAATAGTGGTCTCCAAGACAGTGTTCCCCTCTTCAGGGAGTATCCAAGGCCATTTGTGCAATTAAAAAGAGAGAAAACATTAAAATATATATTCAGCTTACCTTTAAAACATGAAAATGAAGCTTTACTGGTTTCCTAGTGCATAATACTCGGATAAACACTCAGACTTTTACCCAATCTGTGTATCATGTGGTCAGCATCACATATGGCGACTTCAGGGAAAAAGTTGCTTCCCACTGTGGATGGTTAGAATGGTACCTCAACTGTTTGCTTGCTTACAGGGCAGTATATATACCAGACCTGAAGTCCAGCCAGCTGTGCAGATTTCTGGATTGTCGTCTATTCCTAGCTAAAGGTTGCTTGTAAACCACACAAATAGTTTTAAAAATATTCCTGCAGAGACCACAGGTTAAATTTTGGTAAGATATTTGAAATAAGTTTATTTATTTATTTTTGGCTTATGTTTAAATTTCTGTATATGTTTTTAAAGTATACAACATTAGTAAAATGGTAAATGTATTATATATACACATATATAAAGATACTTCGGCAGTGCATGTGAAAATATTTTACCAATGGATGCATTAATGAAATTATTTATAGATGATTGACCTAAAAATAGCAGAAAGAAGAAATAATGTAGAAAATATCAAATAACTCACAAATACAGTATATACAGTAAAATCTTGGTTTATAAGCATAATTCATTCCAGAAATATGCTTGTAATCCAAAGTACTTGTATATCAAAGTGAATTTCTCCATCAGAAATAATGGAAACTCAGATGATTTGTTCTACAACCCAAAAATATTCATATAAAAATTATTACAATACTGCGATATAACAAAAAATAATAAAATATAAAGAAAAATAAATTTACCTACACTTACCTTTGAAAAACCTTCATGGCTGGTGTGAGGGAGACAAGAGGGAGGAGGGATACTGTATAGGACGACTTTCACTACCACTAATGAAATAACTTTGATCTATTGGCTCAGTGGAATCTTCTTTTCATGCAACTTTAACAAGGAACCTATCCAATAACACTTGCTTTTGCCTCCTTTTGAGGATTTCGCAGAAATGCGACATCGCATTGTTAAACAGATTCATCACTCACACTGCTACAGGCTTATTTCGGTGGTGCTTTTCTACAAAATTTTGCACTGTTTCCCACATTTTACACATCTCCCTAATCTTATGTGATGTGAGGGATTCCTCCACATTTTTCTCCTCCTCCTCCTCTGCAAGCAAAATCTCCATAACCTCTCGCTGTTGAGAGATGATCTCCCATAATCCCGCAGAGAGAGAGAGAGAGGGAGAGGGAGAGACACTGGCTCAGCTGTGATCATGTGATGTTCAGTGTCACGTACTACTCATAGTGCAAGACACTGCTTGTTTATCAAGTTAAGATTTATTAGAAATGTTTGCTCGTCTTGTGAAACACTGGCGGAATAAGTTACAATCCAAGGTTTTAGTGTATATTGTTTGGATGTGTTTTTCTGTTTTCATACTTATTCTAAATATAAGTATGTTTTGTGTTTGGGGGATACACAGAAAGGAAAAAATAATAATCTTAAGATCCCACTTTGAAGATTTGACTTAGAGGAAGCTTGAAAGTTCTAAACATCCCTATTGTCCCTCTTCCCTTCTTCAAAGTACTTCTTCAAAAGGGAAAAGAAAAAAATCTATGTATACACAAGATAGTTAAGATAGTTATACAGCTAGCTTCTCTTAGTTCCTTTGGACAAGATATCATGCCTGTATCTTGTACTGTGAATAACTACTACAAAGACAACAATATGCAATGTATTAATTATTGTAACTCTCCTACTAACCTGTTTTGAAACTCAGTTTCATTATTACGTTTATCTCTTTTCTCTTTAAAAAAAAATGTACTTCTTCAGTGTGCAGTTCAGAGTGAATAGAAAAATATCAACTCGAGTTGTGATGCAATGAGGTTCTGCTGTCTGATTCTGGTTTAAGGAAAGCCAGGGCTACTTAATCCCAGGTTGAAATATGTCCTGAGGAACTAAGGAAGCACGGGGAGGGAAACATCGCTGTGCTCGTTTTCCTGGCCACGCTTGAAATTAGGGCGTTGTCCACGGTGCCTGGGTGGGGTGAAGGGGATTTTACTAACATTAATGCCTCTAGGAAAGATTCAGCTGATGGATGTGAGCATAAGAAGGGAAGAGAGAAATTCCCCCACATTTAACTTAAACCTAGTGTGACTAAAAGATCAAACACTATAATTCTAAAAAATAGCAACGACTTCTTGTGATTATAATAATGAAATCCAGAAACAAGACACCTGTGAGCCACTTATCACCTGATTGAATGTCTCATTCTTTTATAGAAGTTTATATATTTTCAGTGAATTGACCTTATCATTTTACTAGGAGTTTTCCTAAGGGTAAATCTTTAATGGAAATAATTTGATTGAGGATTTCTACTTCAAGGGTGGCAAAAGCCTAAGAGAACTTCTATAGCATGGGAAAGCTACCCTTTCTTGTCTCCTATAATTTTAGAAGGTATTTTAAAGACGTTCCTGGGATCGGACTTTATGTGCAACATGTCATGAGAGAGGGAGAATTTATGATCAAACTGCTCTCCTAAAATGTATCATAAAATCAGGCTTACAGTAAATGTTCCTCAGACCATTAGCTACCATAATTCTCCAGTCCTTTCCTTAGCTGTTTTATTAATAGTGTACAATTTTCATTAATACTAACTGCTACTTGTTAAAAAACAGACCCGTCCACCAGAAGCCAGGCTCTCCTCCCACTGTCTGTTTTACAAGATACTTAAAAATAGCATCAAAACCCATCTGTCCAGGATGCGCAAGGTTCCTCCCTTCTAGAAAGAAGAATGAAGAACTAACCACAAGACCTCTTCCGGACTTTTCCATTTCCAGAACTTAGACTGTCTCAAGACTCAACCTGGAATTACAATTCATTTGGTTAAAGTTTAAAAACAAATTAATCTCCTGGTAACTTGCTGTGCCTGAAGAAAAAGGGAAATTCGAATTCATAAGAGCAGAGAATAAATGGAAGGAGGAAATGCCAGAAACAAAAGCGAAGTGCTTTCCCTCTTCCACCATTACTTTTGATTTCAGTGTCACCTCATAAAGTCCACTTAGTAAAGCTGACCGCAGAGGGTACATTTTGCCTTCAGGCTCTGCCTCCTGTGATCAGGAGCAGACAAAGGCCCCTTCTCAAGGTCTCTGCCGATCCCAGAGGAAATCTTCCCGTCTCCTCACTGAAGCCTGGTGGGGCAGCTCAGCTGAGCCAGATTGCTTACGTGATGAGGATGGGCAGCGGAGGAGGCAAAGCCATTCTGCAGAGTGGATGGCAAATAATCAAAGGGAAGACAGATAGCAGGGACTTCAAGGACTCCAGGGACACACCATCTGAAGCAAAGTGACATTGATATCAACATCTAGGAAATGATAGAGGCAGATAAATTGCTCAGGCAAGAAAAGAGAGATGGGATGACCCAGTTTAAGCAAAAAGCAATTTGCTAATCACAAAGCAAAGAAAACACAATAGGCTCCCCTTGCCACTCTCCCACAGCAGGTGAAGCCATTACCCAGATAGAGCAGGAGACAGGAAAGGAGATCAACCCCATTGTGACTGGCTCAAGCCACGGAGGGCTGCTTCCGAACAAGAGCTCACCCCAAAGAAAAATTGACAGCCAGTGCCACCTGCAGAGGAAAGATATATCTTCTGCAGGCACCAGCTCTCCAGAGCTGACAGGCTGATATATTCTGCTGAATAAATTGAAAAACTTTCAAGTGGTCTAAAAAAGGTAGGCTGAAGTAGACTGCACTGCAGGGATCCAATCAAGTTAAAAATGTCAGGAGCTGGTGGCAACATCCACCCCAGGAAAAAGGCTCACAAACTGAGTTAAGTACAAATGAGAAAATACCACAGCGAGTCCTGTTTCTTTGTGTGTGTTTTGAATTTGTGTGTATGGGTATGGCTGTGTATTGTGATTTTTTTAAACAGACACAAAACTGCAAAACTGTTCTTTTCATAGAAAGAGAAAAGGGAGTGCAAGAAGTATTTTTTCCTGGCACACAAGAGTGTTGCTTTCTCCTGGAATTTTTCCTTAGGGTTTTAACACTACCTGGAACTGACTTTCTGTTCCCCGGGGCTCTGCTCAAGCCTTGCCTCCTCCAGAAATCCCTTCCGCGGGAATACGACCTTCATCGATCCTGGCGCTCGGTCACTGGTAATGTACTTATTGCCCGAGCCATACATTATGGAGCCTCGATGTGGAGCTTAATTAAACACTGTCTTACCTCCTCCTAATTGCTTCCTGTGGGTAAATTTCACCTTCCCAACAAGACTGTACGATCCATGACAGCAAGGCATATGTCTGACACGTATATTTTGGCATGTATTTCCTTCCCCGGGCTGTGTATACATACAGTGTTTATCTCTTGTCATTTTACTTGAGGAGTAAAAGGAAGACTTTCTTCCACACAAATATCTGCCCTCCCCTGCGTATATTTCCTTTATTGTTTCATTTTGGGGAGGAAATTGGCCCCGTTACAGTACTTACGGTTTCTAGGATGTCCCTTAGTTTAAACAATGAAGTCTGTACTGAAGCACAAGCAACAGTTTGTGACTTGGAGACGGGTTTGATTCTCCCTCCATGACCTCCTGATGATGTAATCTTAGCAGTTTATTCACATCTCCACAAAGTCTGCTCGCCTATAAATTGGAGGAATAACATTCTACTGATGACTGCGTGACAGCTAAAAGAAATTAAAATGCATGTAAGATTTAGCCTGCGGTAAGCACTTAGTTTCTAAAACCACAGCCACAATACTGGGAGAAAACAGTCTAAGATTTAAAATGATGCAAGCTGACAAAGGAGCCTGCTGCAGTTGCACAGATGTTGGCAGAAGCCAATGGAAAACTAAGCCAGAGACAATGCACAGCAATGTTACAACACAGCAGGGAGTGCGAACTTTAAATTCACATGAGTTCCTCTCATCCCCGAGTCCCACACGGTCTGGGCCCCAGCTGAGGCACTCCAAACCTAGGGAACCCAAGTCTCTTATAATGGACTACAAGCAAACATGCCCAGCCTTTGTTCTGGGAGGGATTGGTGCCTTTATTATGCTGGATAGTACCCACGCCTGCCTTCCTCTCTAGAAAGTGGTAACTATACCTTCCAGGGCTGTTTGCTACAGAACCGTCCTAAAAAAATCAAAAACTCGGTCCCAAAAAGGCTGTCAGTGCCTCTGCTCTCAGTATACACAGGAAGCAAGCAATGCAGGGAACCATCTCCCAGAAAAACGCAAGGACCTTATAATCTGAGGGAAAGACAGGAAGTAACTTGAACTGTTAACAGACGGAAGCTGGGCATGGTAGTGCAGTCCCCACCACTCAGGAAGCTGAGGTAAGAAGATTGCCTGAGACTAGGAGTTCAAAGCCAGCTTGGGCAACAACAACAACAAAATTAAAAGATACGGAAATAAGTACTACTTTAAAAAATCATTGAATATAATAAATGCATATAATCGTTTAAATACCATGTAGCTATAAAGGATATATGTCCTCATATTTACTGACATGGAAAATGTTTATGACATATTGTCTGTTGAAGAAAAAACATCTAAAAAGTAAACATAATGTACTCCAACTGTTACAGGTAAATAATTTACATGGGATATTTCAAATTGTCAACAGTTAATTTCATTTATACAAAATATTAAATATATATGTGTATAATACTGTCCTGAAAAGATACAAAAATCCATGGCTCCCTCCATTTAAAAGCCATGCAGGGCCGGTGAGATGGCTCAGCAGCACGTCCTGAGGTCGACCCCCGGTACCCACAAAAAGAAAAAAAAAAAAAAAGCCAGGCATAAGAAATTGTCGAAAATGACAGGGAATCCAGGCAGACTTCCTAGAGAGGCGGCATTGGAGAACTTCAGTGACACATAAAAAGTGGGAAGAGTGAGATATAAAAATATGGGAACACACTAAATTTGGAACAGCGCGGTGAATTCATGGAGAAGTGTGAACTGCCCGTAAAACTGCGCATCCTTTGGTAGGACTGGCGTGAGTGATGACTAGGGAAGGCTGCAGCCGGCGGTGGGAAAGCGCGGTGCGGGGCAGACGAGGAGCAGCGGGAAGCGCAGGAGGCTCAGGAGCGGCGGAGGGCGGCAGAGACGGCCTCACAGGCCGGGGCCCCGGAGCGAGGGTGGGCGCCGTGCGCCGCCGCCGGGAAGGGCCGAGCTCGGCTCCTGCGTCCCGCTGCGTCCGCCCCGCGGGTCAGCGGCGCCCCGGACTGCGCCTCTCCCCTCCGCCGCCGGCGCCTGCGTGTGCAGTCCAGGGACCAGGCCCGCGTGCCCTCGGTCACCCAGCCGCACCGCGGGGTCTGCGGGGCTCCTTCCTCCCTCCTCCTCACCACGACTGCTCCCGCCCCGCGCCACGCAGCCGCTCCTTCCCCCGCACCCACACCGCGGAGCTCGGCCCGGTGCCGCCCGCTCGGCCTCCTGCTTCCGGCTGTGTTCCACCAGCGCTGCTCAGTCCATTTCTCCCTCAAAACCCTTTAAAGGGTTTACCTATGTCTGCGAGGGCTGCCGAGCGCCCGTGATCTGGTCCCGCCCTGGCCACACCACGCCACTCCACGTGGGACGCAGCTGCGAGTGCACCGGACTCCTCCGCTCCTTTGCACCCACACACTCTGCGGCCTCTGCCCGCAATCCCCGTCTCCCTGCGACACCCCAGCCCTTCCCTTAGCCATCGGAGAAGCCGCTCTTCAGCTCTCAGGAATCAAATGCAACATCGACCGTTTGTGAAAAGTCTCCGCAGTGAAGGGCGCCCACCGAGCGAACCCCCGGTGCCGCCGGGGCTCACAGCAGACACGTTGCAAAGGCAGCAGCCGACGCTCTGACTGAGTTATTTCTTCATGGCTCTCTTCGACGCAAACCTGCATTAGACTGTGAAATTCTTGAACATGAGAATGGCATTTTATTCTTTGCTTTTTAATCTCATGACCTAATGGAGAAATGTTGGGTAAATAATAGACTGGATGGATGGATAAATGGATGAGATGGATGTTATGTGCCTGTATTAATACAACTCAGGTTGCTTAAAGACACGCTCCATAGAAGAGACGTTAAAAAAGGAAATACACTATTAGGTCTAGCTCACCTAGTATCTTAATCTCTTCTTTTTAAACACACGTAGACACCTATGAGGCGTTGTCATAAAGGAAAGGTCTTATTACGAAATATGCTCAGCATTCACCAAAGCCACAGATTCTAATAAAATTTTGGAGACTACTCACCTATTAATAATTCCATTTAGAAAGTATTATGAACCTTATGTTTCTTATATACAACAACACCCAGTGAACTGAGAGCCTAAAAGGACATGCGGCGGGGTAACAGATGAACTAACTGGAGGCTGAAGCCACGAGCCCCTGACTTGAAGCCAACGTGTTTACACACTTCCCGAATCAAGTCATCAAAATGTATAGTATTGAGTCAAACAGTTCTATCGAATGTGACTTTCTCTTTACTAATTATGTACGCAGGATCAGAATTATCTTGGACGTGTAAAGACAGGGTTTAACCAACAGCTCCACCGTGAGTACAGTAGCAAAGCAATAACAGAACTGGTCAACACGGAAATTCATTTTCTTACCACACACAGTTATACTACTCCATTTATAGTTCTTTTTTTTAAAAAAAAGACAAGTTTACCAACAATAATCTTAATTATTTCTACAATGAATATGAATAAGACAGTCATGTTTCTGTTTTAGGCTATATTTTCTAAATTGTTTTCAAACAATCCAAAAACACTCCTAACAGGTTGGAGAACCAAATTTTCAGCAAATATTGTCATAACTGTTTCTACTCTGAAAAAAATCATTCTTTTTTTTTCCCCCAATGAGAATAAAGAATAAAATAAATTGGAGTTTAATTACACTGTGGAGAACCTTTTGCATAGAATTTGGTTTTTTTAGCTTTGTCTCACATAACTGCTTAAAATATTGAAAAATACTAGAAGCTTAAAATAAGAAAAACACCTATGCCTTACCATTAAGGACACTGAAGTGGGCAGCTTCCAAGATGGCCACCAGTGATCCCTGTCCTGGAATTTATACCCTGTGTAGTTCCGTTCGGCTCTCAGCCTCTCTCTCGCTCTCGCTCTCGCTCTTGCTCTCTCTTTCCCCCTCTCCCTCTTCTCCCACCTCTCTCACTCTAGTGAAGCTGGGTGCCTTGGCATGAAGCTAGCTGCCTTTTAAGCAGCCCTGTGGAGAGGTCCACATGGTAAGGAACTGGGCCATGGCACCAACAGCCACAAGGAACTGAGACTTCCAACAAACAGCCACACGGTGAGCCATCTGAAATTGCTCCTCCAAGCCTATTAACTGCAAAGTGACTTCAGCCCTTCTCAATAACTGCAGTCACACTGATAGAAATTTTAAGAATTTCAACAAACTAACTGGCAGTCTGATGCCATATTAGTACAAGATATGCTTATCCCACCCACCTCACAGCTAGACCACTAAACCATGTCAGCTTTGACTGACTGCACCCGGCTGCTTTTCATAGATAGTCTGACCTAAGTCAGCCTGACCACAGCTAGCTGCACTGTCTGTGTTTTCGCACCTAAAATTATATTCTGTTTTTCTAACCTATTTCAAGGACTATCTACCCAGCAACAGATGGTGACTGACCCAAGCCAATGAGAGTTTACCACACTTTCAAGCTTTTGTACTTCCTGCTCATAAAACCTATATAAACTAAACCCAAAGCTGACTCAGGGCTGGTGATTTGGAACTGGTTCCCAACAACCCGCTGGCATGATAAAACGTTGCCTTCCGACTCCTTGGTGCGGAGCATCTTCCGTTCGGTTCAGTACTGGTTCTGCAACAACATGAGTGACTCTGAACCAAAGTCACCTAACTTAACTACTCCCACATCCTAACTCTCAAAACCTGTGTGAGGAAATAAAGTGTTTGATGTTCTAAACTGGTACATTCAGTTCCAATTTGTTAATTGTAAGTGAGACAGAAGTCACTCACAATACTTCCTCTTGAAGCTTTTTCTTGTGCATTTATTCTAGGGTACCATGCTGCCTATTAATAATAATTTTATTACTAACGAATGAAAAGGGCAGAAGTGGATGGATCTTAACAGAAATAAAATGTGGACAACACACTGGTAGCTCCCGATGATGAACATCTCCCGACATTCACAGCCACAGATGCATGGCCAAGTGACTTGCTCAGGTCAGTGGAATATTAACATGCAAGATGCAAGCAGAAGGTTAAACACTGACTCACTCAAGGGCCAAGGCCATCTGTGTAGAAACCCCAGCTTACCTGTTAGAGAAAGGCCATGTAAAAAACCAAGGTGTCCTGCCAAGCCCCCAGATGCATACAACTGCATAGATGATCCTGCTGTCACTGTGTGCGACAGAAGAATCGCTGCAAGGGCCGGTGAGATGGCTCAGCGGCGTAAGCGCCTGCCTTGCAAGTGCGAGGGCCTGAGTTCGACTCCCGGATCCCACATACGAAAAAGGGGCTGGTGATATCGCTCAGCGGCACCGGTGCCTGTTGGCGCGCGAGGTCCTGAGGTCGACCCCCCAGTACCCACAAAAAAAAAAAAAGAAGAAGAAGAAGAATCGCTGCAAAACCAAAGACAGAATCTGGAGGGGTCTACAGCCCTCCAATTTTGGGGGCAGTTTGTTAACACAAAATAGATGGCTGAGACACAACTGGATCATATACAAAATGCTCTGCAAACTGTAAAATATTTCTAAAACTCTACAAACTATGAAGAGTTTCTAAAATAAACACTGTGCAGAGTAGAAACTCTGCAAGCTATGAAATGTTTCTAAACTAAAGGACATTTTGATTCTGTCATACAATAGGGTATCTGCCATCCTTGATTTCAATCAGATAAGGCAACTGGCTTCATCATTGGATCAATTAACGGTTCTTACACCAGAAAATATGAATCTTAAAGATCACAGAAATTATCTCTTCTTATACTGTGTCTGATTATGGATTTTTTTTCCTTTAAAACATCATTTCTGTGGCATAAGATGTATGGATTGACTTCAGGGGCCACAAGAAACAGATGCCAAATTTTTTGTCTTTAGTTTTTTTCAGGACAGTTTAAAACATAACTTTGTGTTGAATACTCCATTTATAAGAATGTAAATGTTAAGGTATTATTGACTCCAGATAATGTAGAAATAGCGGTGCACTACTAGTGCTATCAATGGTCAGTGAATATACAATCCATCCTTGTTTCCCCACTAAGATACACAAATATTCTTCTTTTAAAAATAATTGCAAGGAACCTAATTCTGTTTATATTATGGACATATGATTTTCACAAATGTTTTTTACAGAGCCTCGCTATAAAATGCTTAAAATCAAGTTTCTGTATTCTTGGATTTTACTTCCAGAAACGAAATATAAATTGAAAACAAAAGTCTCAGTTCTTTCAGTGTTATAAGCCTTTTTTCCAATAAAAACGTGAAGCTAACAAAATTCAAAGGAGCACCTTAGGTCAGTCCATGATACATTAGAAAAACTGTGAATCTTTGTGAAAAGAAGACTGGATTTAAGAAGGCTGGGATTTCACTAAATCTTGGATTCGTCCCAATGCAAAAGTCTTGTTTCAAAGCATTCAAAAAGAAGCCGTGTATGACTGAAAAGATCTCACTGAAATTGTATGTTCTGTTGTGACTTGGAGCAGAAGAATGTTAATGAAGCGGTGTCCTTGTCAAATAACATCCCTGACTCCATGAAGCAGGTCATGAATTATCGACAGCTATGCCATTTGCCTACACCTGAAAAATCATCCAGTGTTTTGTGCAGCAAAAACCATGGTCTCATACATTAATACTCACCTATTTGATGAGGTTCCTTTGGAAGTCATAAAGGCTATATTCAAAATACCAAAATATTTCTTTGCCAAGAAAATACATGACTGTAAAAAATCATGCTAATCTTTCAGATAGGCTAAGCCATAAATCTAATTTTCCTTCTTTGTTTAAGAAAGCAGTTTCACACATCACTAGGATTTGTTGCTTCTGACAGCATCATACCCTAGTATCAAAGGTTTTGCTAACTAACATCCCTGAAAAAATTCAACCTGTCCTCTGAAAATCTTTAACGTGAACAAATCCAAGGCCTCTGTGTGCAGAAGCTCGTTGGCATTCAAGAGGATTTAGTGTACAGACGCCAGTGGAACTGGATTTCAATCCCAAGTTGGTCATTTACTACTTAGATCATCCTAAGTAACTTCTCTAACTCCTCTGAGCCCAGAGGTTTCCCATCTATCAATGGCAATGAGTCCCATTGGAGAGTTTGGATCTTAAATGTCCTCCAATGGCCCATGTGTTGGGCGTGGGGTCCCCAGGGAGGTGCTTCTGGGAGGTGTTGTAACAGGTAAGAGGGGAGTTCCCATGGGAGGTCTGGAGGTCATCAGGGGCACATCCTCAAAGGGGACAACGGGGCTCAGTGCTTCCCCTTTTCTCCATGTTGCTCCCCAGCCAGGCAGAGAGTGGCTTTCCCCACTGCACATGGCTGCCATGCAGTGCTCCTTACCACAGGCCCCAAACAACAAGGCCAGCCCATCATAGGCTGGAGCCCCAAAATTGCA
This sequence comes from Erethizon dorsatum, assembly GCA_028451465.1. Classification (NCBI taxonomy): domain Eukaryota; kingdom Metazoa; phylum Chordata; class Mammalia; order Rodentia; family Erethizontidae; genus Erethizon; species Erethizon dorsatum. Next base: position 55,200,030 of record CM051830.1, on the reverse strand, counting down.
TGTCAGCTAAGCCTCTTCTCTAAGTTTACTGCCTCAGGTGTTTGTTGAAGGATAACACATCTACCTTAAAGAGGACGCTAAGGATCCAATATGGTAACATAGAAATCGTTCTGGCAACCTGTCTTATACTCAGTACATGTTAGCACTGAGTATGTATCTCAAAATTCTTCTTCTAAGGCTGCAACTCTAATTTTTCCCAGTGAACAGAGAACTTTTCTTCACTAGGCCTCATCTCTACTACCTGTGGGGCTTCCAGAACTGACAACACAAATGTTCTGCCGAGGAGAGGCTCCCTGTGCTCCAGGGCATCTTACAGCTTTCCCAGAAGGACCACCCGCCATGATTTCTCTCTTTCACCACTCAGACCAGGGCACGGTTGCCACTCCCAGCCTGGCTGCTGCCTCACAGTGTATAAGAAATCCCACCCACTTAACCAGGCAGTTTCTCTCTGAGCTACGTACAGCCATCTGCACTGATGAACAGGGCTGTTGCAACTCTACATTTGTCATTTTAATTTTTATTCAGTTAGCATCTGACATCCACTAATCTAACCATCATCTTCTATACATATGGATATTGGGTTATTATGGCATATGACAAATGCAATACTCAATTGAATCCTTAATTTACTTTGGTGAGTGTTTTAAGGTAATTCATCACTCCATCTGATGATTTTACAACTCATCATTTGTCTAGTATGTAATTCTGTATTTTTAACTAGGATTCATTAAGTGTTTTACACTTCACCAAATGCTTTCAAATATAGATTTGATCTTCACTAAAAAAAAAAAAAATCCTATGTGATAAGTAAGCCATATATTAATACATTTTTAAATAAAGGACAGAAAGTTTAACACAACTGGCTGAAGCCACTTGGCTAATATTCCGTGAAATAAACTAGATCCTAAGTCTTGCAGTTTAAGACATGTGTCTTTCCCACTATATTATACTGTCCCCCAGTGAAACTATTATCTTTTATCTAAATTGTAATAGAAATAGCTGAAACAAAAGGAAGCAACAGTGCAGGTGTGTCAAACTAAGTGATTAAAGAAACAAAGATATACCAAGAAACAATTTCTTTAATTTGCATTGAAAAGGCTACATCCCTTATAAAGACCAAAGTGTAAACATAAATCATTTTTAAGTTATAAAAATTATATTTTATAATTACAGAAATGTAAATAATTTTAAAATTAAATGTAAATATAAAAGTAAATAATTTTATTATTACAGAAATTATAAAATATACATTTTATAATTACAGAAATGTAATTACAGAAAATGTAAATAAGAAAGATTAAAAAATCACCTGAGTGAAGCCAGACACAGTGGCACATGACTGCAGTCCCAGCTACTCAGGAGGGAGAAGCAGGAGGATCACTCATGACCATGAGTTTTAAAACCAGCCTGGGCAACACTGAAAGACCCTGTCTTAAACAAAGAAACAAAAACTCAACCTGGGCGTTAAATGTGATTATTTTGAGTATACTGAGTATTCACCGAGCATTTAGAGAATTTAGAGTGAAAAATATGGGATGATTTGTGTTTGTAAACCATCCCTGGGCTTGCTCCTTGGGATAGGTGACTAGCCTGGGAGGCAGTGAGAGGCCAGCTGGGGGCCACTGAGACCCAGGAGGGTGGTGAAGGAGCTTACACCAGGTGGCAGCACAACAGGAAGCTGTGATGTCTGAGCTGAGGTATCCTTTAAAGGCACAGGGGATGGAGGGGATGTGGAATGTGAACAAAAGAGGGAAGTCAAAAATAGCCTGGGATTTGGGCTTCAGAAATGGTGGATGATGGGTATCAGGTAGTACTAGAAGAACAAGAAAGAGAGGAGTAGATTTTGCTGGGAGGAATTGAGAGTTCTCTATTAGATGTGTTAAGGTTGCCATTCCTGAGAACTGTCCAGCAGGCAGTTGGGCAGATAAGAGCATGTGCATAGAAGGCAGGGGAGGTTGGGGCACAAGACAGAAATGTGAGGATATTTTTATCATAACACACTGTCTCACTGTACTAATGCAACCTGAATGATCTGAATAGGCTGAAAAATCACCATAGTTATTTTAGTCATCTAAAAAGATGAGGTTGGACCAACTCTTAAATTGGTAGCCTATGTAGCTGAAAGTATCAAACAGACAATGCTACAATTTACTAAGCAGGGTAGAGCTCATATGAAGCTATCTGCTTCCCTAGTAATAATTTGCTTTTTAACTCTCATAGGAAATTCTCCAAACATTACTTCCTTTCACTTGTTTTGTTACTTTTTATTTTGTTCTTTTTCATTTTTTGGAATTAATTACATCCCTATTTCTTTGTATTTATAAGTGTCTGGGTCAAGGAGGCTGAAGGAGTAAATTCACGTGTGAGGTCCCCAGAGAAGGCATGCAGAGGCAGGTATCAGCAACACAGCAGCAGCAGGCAGCTGAGCAAAGAAAGATCTGCCTGCATCTCTATTAGATAATTCTTATACAGGTCGTTGTCACACATTTACATTCTTGTATAGTGCTGTGACCAGTGCATGCATGTTTACCTGTGCCAATTCATGATTATATAACTGTAGCCCACTGTGCACCTGCACTAGACAAGTGGGGTCATGTCCTCAAAGCTGTCCAGAAGCATCCTTACATGCCCCAAGCTTTGGGCACTTTGGAGCAGTACCCTACACCAAGGTATTGTTGTTAAGACACAAAAACAATTTTGAATTATTCACTTTAAAGTAGCAGCAATTGCATAATTGTTAGCTGTCTGGTTTGATAATAATTCAAAAGTACTTTCTGAATAGCTGAGTACCTTTGTCTTCTCAAGTCTGCAGCAATAATGGCTGCTGCGATCTTTTGCCTCTTACACTGATTTCTGGATCAACAACCAGCCTCCTGATTATAATTTGGCTGTCCATCTTGTGCCTCAAAAGAATATATTTGTCTGCTCCAGAATTATATTTCTTATTATAAATTATTACATTGATCTCCTGAAATATAAAAATAGATAAGTCACCAGACTTTTCACATGAGAAACCAAGATACAAAGGGGATGTAACATGGTCTGGAAGAAACGTGACAAAAAGAAAAGCCTGATTCAAATGTGCAGCTTCAATATTACCAATCAGAAATACACTAATGACAGAGATTCAACAACCCTTAATGATAGCAGGGGAAACTAACACACAGCAAAGGAGAAGAAGTAAATTAAATAACCTTACAGTCTAAATGGACAGGGACCCACAGACACCTGCATGGAACATAGATCCTGCATTTGGAGGAGTGGTGTGCTGCCATTGTGGGTCAGTAGCTACTTCCCTGGACTTTCTTGGCCCCTGATATATCAGGATGCTAAGAAAAGGGCAAGCCAAGTGGTATAGCCAGGCAGAATAAGAGGTACAAAGAGAAATTTCTACACAGCCTGGTAATGAGAGAGGCTTTGAGGATGTGATCCTGTGTCCACAACCTTCCTGATGTGGACAAGAGTCATGCAGAGTGCTTCACACACAACTCCCCACTTCCTCCTCAGATAATCACATGTGATATGTGCACAACAGAACAGCTTCAGGCAGCCTTCTTTCAGGTACTCGTCGGCCCACTGGGGGTGGGGGCCCAAGGGAGATTTTCACAGGTGAGGTCCCCAGGTTAAAGAATGCACATGTGCAAGACATCAGCAATAACAGCAGGCAGCATAGAGCAGAGCAAAGCACAAGACTGCAAGAGCCACCTGCATCTTTATTGTGTGATTCTTACACAGGTTGTTATCTCATATTTACGTTCTTACATAGTGCAGTAACCAGTGCATGCATGTTTACCTGTGCTAAGTCATGGTTACATAACTATTTCCCACTGTGCACCTGCACTAGACAAGCAGGGTCAGGTCCTCAAGCATCCTTAGATGCCCCTGAGCTTTGAAGCAGTCTGAGTGGTTCCCCACAGTACCAGTGATAAAAACATCTCAAATAAGCTTTGGGGGAAAGGAAATGTGTCTCACATAAGCAAACATGGACAGAGCACAGCTGTTCCAGGGCTGCTGGAAGCAGGACTGTAAGCTCCGGACTCTGCCACTGCTCTCTGGTTCCTCATGTGTCTGCTTCAAAGTGGCTTATTTCCCCTTTGGGGAGCAGGGCTGCCAGCAGCTGCTTGCTCATGCCTCCCAATTTCATTACCTAAGAGAGATGCACCCTTGCTGAGCTGGGCCACTTCCCTAGCCAGGGTGCACAGGCCTGACTGACTCAACTCCTCAGGTGTTTCTAAGCTCAGCTGTGGCCTGCAGAGCCCAAAAGTGAGACAGACAGCCCCTGAGGTATCCTGTGCAAGGAACTACCATGCATGATTTGTGCTACAGCAACCCAGAAACACAAATCACTGTCCAGGCAAAGCCATACAGAAGGAGCAGAACATTGAAAGAAGAAATGACTCTCACCACCTGTTGTAGTCAGGATTTACAAGGGAAAATATGTAAAACAGGACACATAATTTATAGGATTGTTTTATAATATTCACCCAAAAAGTCAAATGCAGAAGAGTGCAGGAGATCTGTCCACACAATGGAGACCCAAAGAATCCATCTGAGGGCTGGATACATGGCAATGTCCTGCATGAATCCAGCTGAAGACATAGAGCCCATGGCAATGTCTTCCATGAGTCCAGCTGGAGACCTAGAACCCACGACAATGTCTCATGCAAGTCTATACCAAGAATCTGCACTGGAAAAACCCAAAGGTCAGTGGTGGAAGCTAGAAAGTGCCATCATGCTGAGGGATCTTCACTGGAGCCAGGAAGATAAGGACCAGAGCTCTCCCAAAGAGAACCACAGCCATCCTTAGCTACAGCAAGGACCCAAGCTACTCTGATGATGAAACAGTAGAGTTCATATTGGGAATAGCAGTGCAACAAGCTTCTCCAGGAGAATCAACAGCACACCATCTTCCCCTCTAGTTCTCCTTTTATGCTGTTGGCAACAATTCTCAGGTAGGCCATCCACACATGGTACCACACTGACTCAGTTCAACTGGGTGTTACAAGTTGACCATCAGCTAATCCACCACAACACCTAACTTCATCAGTTTAGTTCCAGAACATCCCTCAGGGACTCATTACTGGTTTATCTAATCTTCATGATACTAGAATCCTAAAAACAAAATTGAGCAGATTATTATACAAGTTGTGATGCAGCACCTCCATGCAAAAAATAAACTTCTTTCTCAAATATTAAAAAATATGGACTAGAGGTTTTAATCATTAGAGTTCCTGTCCTCTTTATGAATTTGAAGATTCAAAATCTATAGGCTGCTGGGCCAGTGATTAAACTGTGACACATGAACTTGAAGCCTTCAAGGTTTGTATGCTTCAAACCACATTTCCTTCCTCCAAACTGTCAGGATTTATCAATAAGGGATGCACCAGGAAGACTGTAAGACTGGGGTTAGAAGCAAAGACTGCTTTTTTTTTAAGTACTAGATATTGAACCCAGGACCCTCACACTGAGCTACATCCCCAGCCCATTTTTATTTTTGTGTTTTGTTATGTTTTTGTTTGTTTGTTTTTTGTGCCTTCCTGGTGTACAGGTCTTTTAAAAATGTAAAACTGGGGTTGTTTATGATGATAAGCCTTTTCTTTCAGATTCAGACATCTGCCTTTCTCATGTCAAGCCAAAATGAGGTCACCATGGGGCTAGAGATTTAGCTCAGTGGTGCAGTGCCTGCCTGGCAAGCATGAGGTCCTGAGTTCGATTCACATTCTCCCCCAAAAAATGAGGTCACCAGTTAATAATAATATTTTAACAAAACTTACATGATATGTATGCTATGTATGTGCCACTATATTTAAAAATATTTAGACATTAAGCAGTTTGAAAAATGTTTCACACTTCAATGACATCCCATTAAAAGACAACAAATTAGGCAAGAGTTTCTTATATACTAGATAGAGATAATTGACTAAAAAAGGCTATTCTATGTCAAAATGGAAATTTAAGTGTGTTACAAAAATGTCATCATGATTGTCATGCTAGAATATTATGTATGGCTTTTGATCTTAATTTTTCTCTGTAAAATTATATAACTCTTGTTTGTTAACATTCTATAGGGACTCAACTACTAAAACTACTAAAACATCCATGGTTGGTAAAAAATAACAGTTCTCTGGCTATACTTGATATTTCTAGGTGTTTGATATTCAGATAAAATTATAATAGTTAAGTTCACTGCTCCCATTACAATGTAATGTCATTAACCATCTCTTCTGGATGTTCAACAATTGAGGTTTAGAGACAAAAACTAGAAAGATAGATGGACTAAGAGAACAGCCAATATTTTGGCCCCAGTCCTCCAAGGTCAACAAGGACCCAGAATTTGAGGAAACCTTTTCAGCGACATCCTACAACTCTGGTGAGTTATACAACTTCATGACCAAGGAGACTGTTAGATCACAGAGAAAGGAAGTGTACAGTGTGCCTAAGGAGAGTCACTAGGAGAAAAAGATCTCTTAAGCTTTACAGAAAACAACTTGGTCAAGCAATGGCCATGACTCTTCCAAATGGCTGATACTGACAAAAACACTGAAAGGTGCTGCATTTGGTTTCATGGTAATTCCTAAAGAGACTTAAATGACCTTGATAGATAGAAAGAGATTAATTTTAATTAATACAGGTCTCATTTTAACTTGGCATTAAACATCCAACAGAAAAATATAACTACAAGATGTATAAAACAACGCCGTAGTAATAAGCTAGCTATAAAAAAACTCAAATCACTGATACCTTCTGACGATTTCCAGCTACACTGATAATAACTGACTACTGTTATAGGTTAATGGGCTGTATAGGGTTAAGTTGCTAAGTGCAGAGACATAAAATCCTTCAACTGGGGATTTTTAACCTAAATGAGTAAGTCCACTCAGAGTAAAAAGGGTTTGAGACAAAAAAGCCTTCAAAGAAAGAAACTTCGCTGCAGACACCTGGGGAAGAGAGGGAAAAAAGGCCTTCCACAAGAAAGAAGGTCTTCTACAGAATCCTCCAAGCACAGCTCCTCCAACCCCAACTGACCACCCATCTCTCGTGCCTCAGAAATAAAAAAGTGGGAGATGTGGGGAGCAGTTGAGCCACAGCTGAGTCAAGGTCGGCAAACTCCTTGAGACTAGAGCAAAGCCGGTCCCAAGGACACAGAATGCCAGAGGCAGATTGTGTAAACAAGTTGACCTCTAGCTCAGTTGCATATCAACAGGTGTCCAGTCTTGGTGTTCTTCCTTGTTAACTATAGCACAGATAGCTCTGAGAGTGTTTTGGCTTTCAGTGTTCTCAGCAAAACACTGAGACCTTTCACTCTCGACCCTATCGAGGACTTTTCCCCTTTTTTTAGTTTATATAAGTAAAGATGCTGGGGTTGGGACATTGTCAGTGCCTCTCCATCAGAGAGGTCAGGTCCCACTGGGTCCCAGCTTTCCTTTTATGTGTCTTGTTTCTTTTTAATCTCCCATCACCCTCTCTCAGGATCCTGCTTCCCACGCAGGTTGTGGCACCAGCACCCCCTGATGCTTTCTCCTGCCTGCAATGCTGGTTTGCTTTGGAAACTTCCTCAAGGCCTGTGAAGGAGATGCCAGCTCTCCCAGAACTAGCCTCACTGACAGCCGCTCAGAAACCCAGGCCTGCTGCCCAGGGTCCCTTCTTAGAGCTCAGCTATAGCATTGAGTCCCAGCTTCTTAGAGATCTGAGCTTCCAGCACTTTCCTATTGTTTCCTCACATAGGGATAGCAGCAGCTTTCTGCAACTGCTGCCTCTGTGATCACTTACAATCCTTTTTGCCTTTTCAGTTGCCTTGTTAATAATTTTAAACTTGTTAATAGCTCTCTCTCTGTAAAATAGTTGATGTGGCTTCTATCTCCTATGTACATACTTATGGCCAGAAATATGCACGTATTACACAGCCTACTCAATGCACATTCAACATTCTTTGAAAGTGTAAAGGAGAGTCCTCTTCATTTTGTGAATGAAATTGGTATGAATGAAAGCAGGAAGGGGTGCCAATGCACAGGTTGGTGCTAGTGGTCCAACTATACATGAGGTAGACAGCTAATTATTTGAATAAGAATGAAAAGTCATGGGTGAGCAGCACAGTGAAGGCTTTACCAACTCCTTTAAGAATGATGGAGGCTCTAGAGGGGAGCAGGAAACACCAGTTGCGGTGGATTAACTAATGGCCAACTTGTAACACCCAGCTGAACTGAATCAGCATGGTGCAGGGTGTGGAAGGCCCACCTGAGGATTGTTGCCAAGAGCATAACATCAGAACTGGAGGGGAAGATGGTGTGCTGTTGATCCTCCTGGAGAAGCTTGTCATGCTGGCTTTCCTGATATGAACTTGGCTGTTCTCATGGTCGGTCACTGAGGATGGCTGTGGTTCTCTTCAGGAGAGCTCTGGTCTGTACCTTGAGCGTCACTTCCTGGCTGCAGTGCAGATCTCTCAGCATGATGGCACAAACCATTCATCCCACTGGAGCAGACTTTCTAGCTTCTACCACTGACCTTTGGGCCTTCCCAGTGCAAATTCTTGGTACAGACTTGCATGAGACATTGTCATGGGCTCTAGGCCTCCAGCTGGACTCATGGAAGACATTGCCATGGGCTCTACATCTTCAGCTGGACTCATGCAGGACATTGCCATGTATCCAGGCCCTCAGCTGGAGTCTTTGGGTCTCTAGTGTGTGGACAGATCTGCACTCTTCTGCATTTGACTTTTTTGGGTGAATATTATAAAATAATCCTATAAATCATGTGTCCTGTTTTAAATATTTTCCCTTATAAATGCTGACTACAACACTGGCCCAAAGGGGCTTACAATTAAATAAGCTTCATTCACTGAGAAAGAAGCAAGTAAGCAAACAGTAAGTTGGCATTAAGAGTTCACGTCAATATTTATAACTATAGACTCTCATAATGACTGATGCTTGGTGCCTGATTAAGAATCGCCGATGGAGGCCGGTGAGATGGCTCAGCGGCATAAGCGCCTGCCTTGCAAGCACGAGGGCCCGAGTTCGACTCCCGGATCCCACATACAAAAAAGGGGCCGGTGATATCGCTCAGCGGCACGGGCGCCTGTTGGCGCGCGAGGTCCTGAGGTCGACCCCCCGGTACCCACAAAAAAAAAAAAAGAATCGCCGAAATTAGAATAAATTATTTTCACTTTCCTCTCATTAAGGAGTGAGAAATACATTTTAGTAACACTTACACTAGAGAAAATGGCTGATATAAATGTTCCTGAACTTACAGGTTAATTCACATCCAAGAAGTTAAGCTACAGAGAATGACTTCATACCCAGCTGACCAATTCTTGATAATATAAAGATAGAAAGAGCAGCTTAAAGCCAAACTGCTGAGAGCCAATTCATTGAAGATGCCCCACAGTACCTGCTAATGAACAAGAGGAAATTAAAATATAAAGTAATGAAGCTACCTATGTTAGGGCAATAAGGTTTTCCAGCAGGCCTATTAACTATGATATGTTATTTCTGTCCCATTTTAGAGTTCACCAAATACACTATGCACAATGTCTGAAATCTGGAAGCTGGGAATGCATCTACCCTTTGACCACTGGATCAAGCATAATTAACCTTTTCAAATTTAAATATAAATGCCTATTAAAAAGCATACACCAATGACAGTCTGTGACTGCCAGGACAAAATTTTTATCGCTCAGTGAAGAAGCACACTGGAACCCAGCAGCTTTAGAACAGGGACAGCGTCTGTGCAGCCACTGAGTTGTCTGAACAGCATCTATCCACCTTCTTGCTTCTTAAAAGAATTTCGGTTTTGGTTGGGGCAACTGTGTACCTACCTAAAAATATCCAATTCCAACCTACATGTAGCCATGTAGCCCAGAATCTGCCAATTAATATATAGATGAAATATTGGAGAAGGGTATTCTCTCCATAATAGAAATACAAAATTTAAAAGTAGAAGGCTTTGGGTCCATCCACCTTCCTCCTTCCTCAAACCCAGATTTAGACAGTGATGGGAACATTTTAGAGCTTCCAATGATAAACAGCCAGCTGCAGCACACATACCATGGGTTTGCCACCACTGGCCTAGAGGAACAGCAACAATTTGCCACCATAACGCTAAGAGCTACACACTAAGGAAGACAGAGCAAGCCTATTCCCTCCCAGCATTGGTGAAGACCTGAATAACTTCTGGGCTATTTTGGGCCTGTATTTTTTAAGCTACTGCTGATCAACTTTTCTACCACTCTCAGCCTAATAGCCCAACTTTTGAAATATGTTATTATTATTGGTGCTACATGTAGGTCTACATGCTTTAAATGCATCATCAAACTTAATTCTTTTCAATAGTTCTACAAATGTTATTCTCAATTTTACAGGGAAGTTAAATATCCTACCCGAGATGACTCAATTAGTATACTGCAGAACTCAAGTTCAAATCAAGATTTGATAGTCTCTATCATGCCTTTAACAATGCCAGCCCCAGTGATGACTTATTAATAATAGTTTTGTTGAGAACATTTGCATAAAATTTAGCCATAAAAGCTAGAGAAAGTGTCACTCTTCTTGTCAGAGAGCAGATTTATTTACTCACTCAAGGATAATACGGTCTTCCTGCCTTCCCCTGAGATTTGCTTACATCCCGGGGTACTCAAGTCAATGTCTTCCTCGGGAGCAAAGATTGCACAGCTTTGCTCTACTTTTACAACCCTGAGCTTCCTAAACTCAGCGTTCCTCATCTGGGACACGTACCCTGTGTACCCAGGAGCTATTCAGCCCACATCTGCACCATCCCTGTGGGACTTACAGGGCGTGGAGAACCAATGCAAACCCTACGATTACTCTTGCACGAACCTCCTAAATACATTTGGGTTTTTCTCTCTATCAAGGTCTGCAGAAGTGCTACAAGTCAAACCCACAACTGCAGAAGCCATTACTGCATAAAGTCCGTGTGACTTTAAAGTCAGCTTGACCACATGACATTAGGCAGGGCATTTTGTAATCCTGTTGAGATATCCATGTTCAGTCCAATAAGACGGTGTCGAATGAATCAACAACATAACATTCAAGTGCCTCACCATATTTTTAAAGATATAATTATCCCAGAGCAGTAATTTTCAACTTTTCATAATTTGTCACATTCTTTTGAATTATAATATTTTGGTGGCATACTTGAAAGGTTTAAATACTAAAATCCTATCAAAGTCACTAACGATAACATGGAAATAGTTATTACAGTGTAGCAGTTTCCATAAAAGCTTGCCTGGAGCCCCTGGAGCCTTTCCACACCATGTGGCTGTTTGCATAGAGCTGTCTCTTGCCCTGATCTAACCTCTTATATTCTCACAGCCCGAAGTCCTCAGGTGTTCCAATAAGTACACGCTCTTTCATGAATGCCAGTTAGATATCGATCAAACAATGTTGATTTGCCATACACCACATCTCACAGGGTTCTGAGAAGCAGTATGCAGCTGGATCAAAACCAGAGCTGAGGGCCAGTGAAACAGCTCAGCAGCATAAGTGCCTGCCTGGCAAGGGCGAGGTCCTGAGTTCGACTCCTGGAACTCACATAGGAAAAAAGGGCAGGTGACATCTCTCAGCTTCACGGGCGCCTGCTGGCGTGCGAAGTCCTGAGTTTGACCCCCGGTACCCACAAAAAAAAAAAAAAAAAAAAAACAGAGCTGATACTCTAGGATAAAAGTTTCATGTCTCATAATTTAACACAGGGACTTCTCCACATCTGTGCCCCAGCACAGCCAGTCAGAGCCATATCCCGAGAGTGATGCACAGCACGTCAGTGCTCACTAGATACTGAGTGTGTGCAGAGTGACAGGCGGGCACACTGGAGGACTGTGGCCTGTGCTCTTAAACGGTCCCTTTCCGATATATCTCGGAAAGTGGGGCATATGTGAAACACGCAAAAGCACACCTGTAAAGAACCAATTAATGCAGCGGGAATAGCTCTCAGGCTGTGGTCCATGTGCACAGAGCATCGAGTTTCACGATTATCGTTGAACAAACTTAAATCCAGCTCCCAGTGCCCGGCCCAGTGTTTTCCCTCCCCGAGGGCCGGAAGGCGTCTCTGCATCACAGCACCAGTGGTCGGGAGGAGACGCCTCGCCCAGCCGTGGCTCAGCAGCCTCACCAATCAGAGCTGAGCTCCCGTGGCTGAGACTACCCCTCGGGTCCAGGGTTCCACGATTCGGGAACATGGGTGTTCTCGGTGAGGCTGAGAAGCCCTGTGCCCAAAGAGCAGCCCGCTCTGTGAACCATGCCCCCCACCGAGATGATTGCCGGGAAGAATGCTGGGGAACACACCACCCTCATCAGAGGGAAGAGCTGCTCTCTCTCACCTTCCATCGCTCTACTTATTGCTTTACTGGGGGGTGGAGGAGGAACCGAACATCATCTCGGTTACAACAACTGACAATTGTGTGGTATTTATTATGTATCAGGCATAACGCTTTATCATACTCGCTCATTCAGTGCTTTTACAATTCTACGAGACAGCGCTGTTAGTATCCCCATTTCACAGTTGAGAAAATGAGACACAAAACATGGCTTTGTTCAAAGTTCCATAACTGGAAAAACTAGCTGCAAGCTACTTGGGGCCTTCAGTAAAGAGAAAAAGAGCCACTGTTTTCAACATCCCCATTAGGGCAACACTGTGGAAGATTTTTGATAAAATGTAAAGCATATACAAAGATAGGACATGAACATGCTTTGTGTCTCCTTCCCTGTCCTTTCTTCAAACGTGAATTAGGTTCACTTGTATTTTAAATGCCACTCTAAAGTTCTTACAATATTAGAATTTTTTATAATAGTTTTAAAACTCAGAGTTCATTTAGATTTTGAGTAATATCAGGCATAAGAGGTTCAAGTTGATCACTCAGAAGCAAGATACCTTTCTGAATTTGTCACTCTATTTTTTCTAGATGCTGGACACCTGTGCAGCTACCTTGCAGTTAGTTCCACCAATACTAATTTGTGGTTTTGTAAGATGCAGGGTCAAGAATCTTTAGATAGCAAATCCTCAGCCTTGACCTCAAGGTTTCAAACCCACAGTGCACAGGAAATTTCAGATAATGCTCAGGTGAAAAGCAATCTCCTGGATTCCCACAAAGTACATCTTTGAGAGTTCCTGACCCGCCCTGGGACAGAGGAAAGCTGGAAATAATGACCTCTCTCTCCCTCTATGTGTGTCTGTGTGTGTGTGTGTGTCCATCTGTCTGTCTAAGGGGTGTAAAAAGCTAAGGTTAATTCAGTACGCTCTTGATAGTATATTTCCAAAAAGTAATATTTCTGAGATATCCAGAAGTTGGTCCCATCTAAATGAATATTATGCAAAAGCAACACATTTTTTTCTTCTGGCAGTTCATCCAACATGACCAAATGCAGAAATACTAATTTCCTGTGTTGAATTTCTTTCATTCCTCATAGTAACTATTATAAAACAGTCTTCATTTTTAAAGGGGAAACACAATGTCTAGTGGGTATTTCATGAAGAAAAACAACAATCGATTCACTCTCTCAAAGCCTGTCATGGAACAGCTGAGCCCTGGTTCCATCAACAACAAACAACAAATGTGCCAGAGACAGCAAGATGCGGTAGGGAGATAAAGCACGGCTCTCTTCATGCCAGGGCACCCACTTGAACAGATGAAGAGAAGGATGAATACGGCTCGAAGAGGTGGACGCTGAGAAGGCGGCAGGGACACCACAGTCCTGGGGAAGTAATTGGAAATGTCAGGGCAGCTGCGATGTGTCTTTCGACATTGCCACTTGGAAATAAGCCATCTTTCTCATGCTCTTTAAATGCCACTTGGCCATGCTGAGACATCTTCTGCAACACAAAGAACATTTCAGTGTTGCCCCAAGAAAAGTGCAGTATAAAGCAACAAGGGCAATGTTAACACATTTCAAAACCCTAACCCATCACTGACAAACTGTCCCCAGTGTTGTCACAAATTATGGTAGCTCAATCCAAAATCCTAAGTGCAAATTAGAGAATCATTTGGGAATTCCTTCCTTACAACATTGCTAGAGAATTATTCATATGCTGAGATGAACTATGCCCATAACGAAGCTCTGCATGTCGTCTTTTAAACACAAATCAAGAGTTTGGTGGTTGGACTTTCAGTTCCCACATGTAGGCCAGCCAGGATGTTTCAATTCATCTCCAATCTGTTACTATAAATCATCCAGAGAGCCCCTCAAACCAGATACCCAGAGTAGAGTTCTCTGAACTTTTTAGACCATGGAAGGCTGCTTATCACAAAAGCCCTGACTCTACCTTTTTGGCTGCTTTATCTTTCTTTTACTTTAATTAATTTCTAAATTTTTATCAGTACATGTTTGCAGCACATGCTTACAATCATCTTGGGGAGTGGATGCATGTACATAATACAGTATTATCTTCTCCCCTCCTTCCTCCTCCCTCCTCTAATTCCCTTTCCCTATTCTCATTCTTGTTGACTTTATTAATCTTAACTCAAGTTTATGGTATATGATGTTTACATTCATAGAAGTTATTAGGTTCCCATATATGACATACCCTTGTTCTACTGATTTCCCCTTCCCTTCCCATTCACCCCTCTCCACTGATCTCCTGGACCCCTCCCCATCTGCAAGAGATCCAGCCCCTTGTCGCCTTCCACTATCTTTTATTGTTCTCTTTGTAATTTGCCTCACTCAAATGACAGACACCATACAATATTTAAGCTTGTGTGTCTGGTTTATTTCACTCAATATTATGTTTTCCAGGTGTGTCCATTTTCCTACAAATGTTTCAAATTTGTCTTTCTTTGTAACCAAATAGTATTCCATTATGCATAGATGTCATGTTTTCTTTATCTATTCGTCTGTTGATGGGTATACAGGTCACTTCCAGGGTTTTGCTGTTGTGAACTGTGCTGCCATAAACATTAGTACGCATGTATCACTGTAGTATGATGTCTTTAGCTCTTCACGAAAGATACCTAGACAATGGATAGCTGGGTCATATGGAATTTCTACTTTTAGAGCTTTGAGGAATCTCCATACTGATTTCCATAGTGGTTGTACTAGTTTACATTCCCATCAACAATGGAGGAGGGTTCCTTTTTCACCACAGCCCCAGCAACATTTGTTTTATTGTTTTGCTTTTTGTTTGTTTGTTTGTTTGTTTGTTTTATTTCTTGATTAGTGCAATTCCTTCTGTGGTAAGATGGAATCACAGAGTTTTTTTAATTTGCATCTCTCTAAAAGCCAGAGGTGTGGAACATTTTTTTCACATATTTATTGGCCATTTGTACTTCTTCCTCATGAAGTATCTGTTCATTTCACTTCCCCATTTCTTGACTGGGTATTTTGTTTTAGGTGGTCTAATTTTTTTTTTTTTAGTTCTTTATGTATTCTGGATATTAGTCCTCTGTCTGAGGAGTAGCTGGCAAAATTTTTTCCCATTCCATAGGTTGTCTCTTCACTCTACTAATTGATGCTTTTGCTGTGCAGAAATTTTTAATTTGATATAATTCCATTTGCTGATTCTTGCTGTTATTTCTTGTGCAATTGCAGTTCTGTTTAGAAAATCCTTTCCTTGAGGACACCTCTGTCTTCAAGTGTTTTACCTACTGTATCTTCCAGGAGGTTCAATGTTTCTGTTTCAATTCTTAGATCTGTGATCCATTTTCATTTTAATTCAGTACACAGTGAGAGATATGGGTCCAGTTGATTTATCTTTCTATCCTGCATAAAGGAGAAGAGGAATAAGGGTTTTTTGTGGGTTTTTTTGTTTTTTTTGTTTTTTTTTGTGGGTACTAGGAATCAAACTCAGGACCTCGCATTTGCCAGGCAGGTGTGCACCACTGAGCTATAGCCCCGGGCCCGGAATAAGGTATTAAGGGCTGAGAAAACATAAGGTTGAAATGATTGCTGTTAATATATCCTCTGACAATGAAAATCAAGGAAATGCTAGGTACTTAGCAGTTAGCAATGCTCTCTCCTTAACTGGAAGTGTACCGTATTAAGAAGAAACTCAACCAAATAATTTCCAACTCGACTGAGATGATCATGGACCCTAGAAGTAAGAACTACTCGGGCACAACCTAATACTAGGGAATCTGAACAGAGTCTGTAAACAGTTCTGTTACTGAGGCCCCTGTGATTCTCGGTCACTTAGGACAGCAATTCTGCAGCTGTCGTTTGCTTTCTTCACGGGTCGATATGGCACCCGGGCCCACAGCAACGGTAAAACTCGCAACACCCCAGCCTGCAGCGGTCCCCGCCTGCCGTGCCTCACAATAGTAGTAGCGGAGGTAGGGGAAAAGATGAGGTGAGAAGGGCAGTTTTACATGAAAATGTCCTTGATGAATCAATAGTAAGTGTTAATTTTATTAACTCTCAAGCCTTCCATTCACTTATTTTTTTAAACTTTATTTTATTAGTACCTATGTGCAGTACGTGAAGTTTACATTCTTCTTAGGGAGCAGCTGTGTGTACATAACACAGCTTGACTCCTTTCAAATCTCCTTCCCCTTCCCACCCACCTCCTTCCCTCCATCTCTAAATTCGTTTTCTCCACTTTCATTCTTATTGTTGTTATTATGATTAAATATTTCATATAGCAAAATCTACATAAAGCTCTTCCGCTACATCCCAGGTGAGGAGGCCTCGGGTGATCCTTTGCGTTGTGAGGTGAATGGCCTGGCCCAGCGTTTCCAGCAGGACAGAAGGCAGCAGTCCCGGGGGGGGGGAGACAGTCCATTCCCTTACTCGACTAAGTTTCTATGGTAAAGTTTCTGCAAGTATTTACATATCCTGTGCTATCACTAGTAGTGGCACACTAAATAGACACACAAAAAGTAAAATAACAAACAGAAGTGCAGTTTTTGTATTTTGTTTTTGTTTTTGTTTGACAGTGTCTTGCTATGTAGTCCCAGCTGGATTCATTATATAGCTCAAGTGGTTTTTGTGCCTGCTTCTCGTACATAGCAAATTTTTGAGGTTCATCTATGTTGTAGCGTAGGTCAGTAATTGGTTAGGCATCAGACATTTGCGTTCTTCCATTTGGAAGCTATTATTAGTAAAGCAGCTATGAGCTTTCTGAGCAAAGTTTGGCATGTAATATGCTTTGATTTCTCTTGGGCATATTCCTAGGAGTAGAACTGCATCTGGAAACTCTGTTTGACCTTTTGAGCCACTATCAGACATTTTTCCAAACCAGCCATATACTCACTCTTAAAAGCGTTCAACAGTAATTCATTCACTCAGTAAATATTTATTGAAACCCTACTAAGCCCATTTCTAGATGCTAGATATCAGTGATATAACCGTGAACAAAAGAAACAGTCTCTCAATAATGGAGGGATGACAGATGAATCATACATTTGGGGATGAATATAATGGTAGGGAAAATACAGGTACGTAGGGCTAGGTAATTGAGGGACCCATCCTATTTAGATGCCTACTACGATCTCTCAGTGGCATAAATGTTTATGGTGAAACCCAACTGAAGAGGTCTTCACAGTTAACTTGACAAAGAAAGGGGAAAGGGTTTAGTCCAAATGAACAATTCGTGTAAGTCCCTGGAGACAAGAAGGGACATGTTCTGTTCGAGGAAACAAGAGAAACTGAACAGGATTGGAAACTATCAAATGTGCAAGGTGGAAGAGGGTAAAAATCGATTCTGAGAATTAGGGACCACTGAACAGTTTTTAACAGGGCAAGAACACTAACCCATTCGTGTTCTGAAAGAACACACTCCATTCCGTCTGGATAATGGCTGGGAGGGAAGCAAAGCTAGAGAGGCTGGAAAGCAGTCAGAGGCTATGGACAACACAGTCAAGCAGCTGTGACAGTCTGGATACAGCAGTGATTGCAGATCTGAAGGTAATAAGATAGAATCAAAAAACACTTAAAACGCGAAATCAACAGATTGACTGGATGGGGAAGGCAAGAAAAAGGAATGGATCAAAATAGATTTTCTATTCAGGCGCTGAATGGATGGCCATGCGGCTGTCTAAGCCTGGGCCGCAGGGAATGTGCCAATCACAGTGCTCAAGAACATTTCCCACGCACTCACCAAACGTAAGACACTGGGCTGCGGCAGTGAGTACAAAGGAAAATAATGTGGGCAGAATCATGCCCTCTCCCACAGAAAAAGAAAGAAAGAAAGAAAACTTGTCCACATTAATCACTAAAACTCACATGTAAGTTACCTTACATGACATGGAGCCAGGAGTTCCCCTAGTGGTCTTGAATTGCCATCTTTGGAAAGGCCTGGTGCGGGGTTAGCGCATGGCCCGTATCTGGTTAAACGTGAGACAGTCCCCATAAGCACTCTTCACCGTGCCTAAAACGTTTATGCAAGCAACATGGTTTGTACCAAACAACCTGGACCCTGTGGAAACCCCAGACGCAGTCTGCACTGATCTTCCCTGGTTAGCAGCGTGTCACATGTGTTGTCCAAATCATTGCTGGGGGAGCTCGCATCCCGAGTGGTTCTGCTGGGAGTGAACCTTAGAAGCTCACGTCTCAGTTCTTCCTGGCTGTCCATGCGCCTTTTCCCTTGGTTGACTTTGGTTTGTATTTTCATAATAAACCACTGTGATAATGACAGTTGCTGTGCCTTTTGAGACTTCCTAGAAAATAATTAAACCTGGGAGTAATCTTGAGGACTCCCAACACACAGTGAAAAAGCGGTTTTGCAGATGTGATTGAGTTAAGAGGTTTGCGATGGGGAGATGATCCTAGATCACCTGGGTCGGACCAACCACCGAAGTGGGAATCAGTGTTGTGACTGCTAATTTTGAAGATGGAGAAGTGGCCCGTGAGGCAAAAGATACGGGTGGCCTCTAGTGGCTAGAAAAGGTAAAAAAAAAAAAAAATTCTTCCTTAAAGCCTTCAGAAGGGATCCTGCAAGACATGATTTTAGCCCAGTAAAACCTGTTTTGGATTTCTGATCACCAGAAATAAGCTAATAAATTTTTATTATCTTAAGCCACTAAGTTATACCAACAAAGAAAACTAGTACAGATGCTCTCAAGGACCATTGATTTTGGTGGGTGAGACAAATATGTAAGCACAATATTTTCCAAAGATTTTAATGACAAGCATTGATGGTTGTGCGCTATTCAGTTAACCACAACTATGCTCTTTTCCAAGGATAGTGACAATATTTATGAACAATCAGAAAGTAATATTGGAAGAGATGGCTTGCTGTGGATTGACAAAAGTAGAGTAAAACTGGCTTATTGGACAACTTCCAGCTCTTCTCACAGCATGACAAGACTGTAATACATAAGATTAAATAGCAAAATGATTTGCCAAATCATGAGCCAGAAAGCATCATATACTCCTTTTATAACTAAACACTGAGGAGGGATGAAAAAATATTCTACTTGGGCAGTTTGTCAGATTAGAAAACTCTAGTCGGTATTTCTGATATAGAGTAGAAGGTAACATGATGTTCATTATTGTCAGACAGAGTTAATTGATGGACTGGTCAATAATACATAAAAAACAAGGCTTCCACTAACAAGAAAGCAGGTGTTGCTTGATGGAAAAGCGAAGTTAGACAATTCAACGGCTTTTAATTTCACAGTCTGTGATTCTTCATAAAACTTTTAAAGATCAATTATGCCCTATCAATGTTAAATCCAAGCCAAACTAAGTGATTTATGTACAAATACCCTCACACATGGAATGACTATTGATTGAGTAACTTATCTTTATTAAATATGAGCCCAAGAGATCACATTGGGAAGCAATTTACACTTACGACTTTCTCTACGCTTTTTAACTCACCTCCACTTTCTGTTTTTAAAATATACTCTTTAAATAGCTAGAGGACAATTATTGCTTTTATTTTAGAAAGAAATTAAACATCTTAAGGCAGTGATTAAAATGCATCCATTAAATTTAGGTGATTTTAAATTTAATCCAGCTTTACAGATAAGAGCTTTCAGTAGTGCTACACAGCAATGAAAATTACAGTCCCAGACAGTTGGCTTCGTTTAGTCATTGTACAAACACTTGTACATTTTTGAAGACTCAGTGCTAGGCACAGATGAATAAAGAACAGCCTCTGGCCTCAAGGAGCTCACAATCTAATAGTGGAGGTTGACACATGAACAGATCATTTTAAAAGTGGGATAGAAAAATATAGTGCTAGAGATTTGCAATAGAGGGACACCTAGCCCAGCCTGGGGTGACAGAGGAACATACTGGAGCCAGGGACACCTGCTATGAGCCTTCCGGGTGGAGTAGGATTTATGGAGACTCCATCAATGGGATTAAGTCAGTAAAGACAAAAGGGAAACAAAACCACCTGATGTAACTGGGGAACCACAAACAGTTGCAAACTGTTAATCAATTTCTTTGGTGTGTGTAGCTCTAAGGTTGATTCACCTCACACGTTATGAAATGGTTAATGAGTAATAGTTGAATTGTCATAACATAGCACACACTTGGGGGAAAACTATTAAACATACATTTTTTTCTTTTAACAGTACCATTTTTGATACATCAGTCTGCACCACTCAATCTATGAAAAACAGTTAATGTTGGGCCGGTGAGATGGCTCAGCGGCTTAAGCGCCTGCCCTGCAAGCGCGAGTTCGACTCCCGAAACCCACATACGGAAAAGGGGCTGGTGATATCGCTCAGCGGCACGGGCTCCTGCTGGCGCTCGAGGTCCTGAGGTCGACCCCCCGGTACCCACAAAAAAAAGAAAAAAAGAAAAACAGTTAATGTTTGGAGTCAGTTTAACATTTGCTCCAATTTTTCTTGCCATCTCTTACTATACTCTAAGTAGTTTTATTCAAATTCTTAACCAGAGAAAATTCTAAGTCTTTTTTGCTGTGCTACATATCAATCTTAGATTACTAAATGACTGCAAAAAAAAATCTCTTGGAAATAACATTAAATACAAAAAGAGTCTGTAGAATACACACATTCAACCTCGCACTCCAATAGCATTGCTAAATCTTCGTCGTCTCCCAGCTCTTGTGCCATCCAGCGCTGTGGATGAGTTGAGGTGGATCTGCAAAGCCCGCCCCATGGAGACAATCAGATGAGCATAAACGTACTCCAAAAGCGCACTGCAGCAGTGATAAACTCACTCACATATCACTCTAGAACACCCAGAACTTAAAGGAAATCTCCTAGTGTCTCCTAATAACTGCAGTCAAAAATCCTGCCATGAAAAATGCTGATAATAGACGTATAGCCGGCTTACAAATGAATACATGAATGGATAAATGAAATTAAGTATAACCTTTCTATCATATATAATCCCAATAACCTCTGAAAGAAGAAAAGCGAATCACATCGAGATGCAGTGTTTTCTCCATTGACGTATAAAGTACAATATTAAGAACACTATAGGCACAGAACCTAAAGCAATTTATACTTTGCATAATCTCAGAAGGCTTTCGGTTCCTTCAACTCATCTGCTAGGAATCTGAAACACAAACTGGACTATCTTAATTTTTTAGGTCCAACTCTTCTGTCAGAATATGCTTCAAAAACAAAGGCCCAGAGATATGAAAAAGAGCTTTCTTTTTGTACTAAGAAGAAATTCTCAGCAAAATGAAAACCAAGCAAGTCAAACCTTACATTTCACAATTGAATTTCCATCAGTTAAGTAGAACTATTGTTCAAAAACCCAGTCTTTTGATAAAGCTAAAGTAAGTTAAGGCCCTTATAGAGACAGAACCTTAGATATAAGAGTATGATAAATCTTGTTTTGCTTAATCGGCAGTCAAAAAAAAAGAAAGAAAGGGAAAGGCAAAGAATTGATCATCTACTCTATACCAGCGTATCAGTTAGCGTTCACTAGAGTAACAGATTTTGTATATATCAAGGTAGGTTTACAATGGCCACCTGCACGGGCCGGTGAGATGGCTCAGCGGCATAAGCACCTGCCTTGCAAGCGCGAGGGCCCAAGTTCGACTCCCGGATCCCACATACGAAAAAGGGGCCGGTGATATCGCTCAGCGGCACGGGTGCCTGTTGGCGCGCGAGGTCCTGAGGTCGACCCCCCGGTACCCACAAAAAAAAAAAAACAATGGCCACCTGCAAAAGAGTTGTCTGTGTGCTGGAGAGCCAAACTATCCAGTCAAAGTGGAAGACCTGGAGCGCATGCAGAGTCCCACTGACTCTGTATGAGGAGGCCAAAGGGTCTACAATGGAAGGCTCGCATCTGTGCTGGAGGCCTGGAGATGGGTGTCCAAAGGTGATGGTGAAGACTGGAGCACCTCCAAAGAAGCAGGAGACTTCCTTCTTCCTTCCCTTTTTATTCCATCCAGGCTGCAAGCCCATTGGTTGGTCCCACCCACACCCAGGGTGGGTCTTCCTTCTTCAGTAAGACCATCACTCAGTAGCACTCAGAACTACGCTAAGCCAATCAGCTGGGCATTTTTTACTCAAGTTAACATAACAGTTAACTATCACAACCAGCCTACTGAACAAGTTCCTGGCAACATAAAGTACTGTATGAAAAGTGTTTTAACACCATAAGAATGAGGAACTGGGAGACCTGGAGACAGCCCTTTGGGAAATATGAAAACAGCTTCATAGAAGAAGAATCTGAACTAACCTTGATAGTTAAAGTTCATCAAACAAAGATAGAGAGAAAGGGAACCCCAGGCCCAGAGATCAACAGAGGCTCAGAAAGACAAGGAATAGGGAGGGAATTCAGCTGAGTACAATGTTGCCAGCACACGTGTGCACAGGTGAAATAGTGGGAAGTGGGAGATCATGCATTATACTGAAAGTAAGCAGGAAATAAAGTATAGAAATGTGCAAGTGTAAAGAAACTCTGGAGTCATGTGATAACTTGGATAGTGGATATAATTAAGAGAATGCTATGCTTGTGCTGGTTAGAGTCAATGAGGCCCTTTCATAAGATGGTAAAAGTGGAGAAAAGGAAATGGACTTTCACATATCATAAATGGACTTTCATGCAGAATAAACAAGAATTGGCAACTGAGTAAAAGAGAAAGGACAATGAATGTGCTGATAAGAAAAGATAATAGAAATGCTATTTAATAGAGAAAGGGGACACAGAGGAAGAGTAGGTTTACAGGGGAGAGAATGAGTTTGCAATTTCCTATGTTACATATGCAGTACTGACAGGACTCCTAAGCAGGGGTCACATACTGTGACTTGGGGTGGGGACTGCAGAGGGGAACTAAGTATAAGTGATGCTCAAACCCCTGAAAGGCTAAAGTCTTCAAGTCTCTGCACCCTGGGTCTGCCTTTGCCTGTTGCCTTCTTGTCCAAAGCACCTTTCTTGCTGTCCAGAGATGGTAGGCTCTCAATCAACATCTGTTATTCAATTATTTTTCTGGAGAAATGAGTGTAAAAGAACAAGATAAGGTAACAAGAATAGGACCTTACGGATGTCATTGGGCACAGCGACACAATTGGAGGCCGCCATGGGAACAAAGGGCAGATACAATTCTGGGGTCATAACCCAAGGCCTGCTACCCATGCCGAGTAGGCTGAGCGTTCGTCTGTACCCTTCCCCCAACTCTCCCAAACAATCTTGATAACCTCACAAGCCAGGTGCAATATTAACACTAGGATGCCTTTGCTGTAGAGTCGTCAAGAATATACTATGTGACAGAGTAATAGAGGACAAACCAACCATTACCCATGAAAAGCATATTATGTGTTTTATTCTGAGGCAGTCAGAGATTTAAAGGCTGCTTTTGCTAAAAGAAAAAGAAAAAAAAGCAAGCTAAAGCTTGACGTCTCTGCTTTCATTTTGTATCTGTCTCCTTTATTACCTTAAGCTTTAGGTCAGATTCCTGCTCAGCTATACATGTAGGCATGCTAATCACTAAAAGAACGTCTGCCTAAAAACTGGTAATACAAGGTTTATTAGCCCTAAATTTTCCTAACCCATCCTAAGGACACCAAAATAAGAGTAATTAAGATATTTTCAAGATTTGTGTTGAATCTGTAGATTGCCTTTGGAATTATGGCCACATTAACAATATTTTACGAATTCACATACATGGAAGGTCTTTCCATCTTCTAGTGTCTTCTTCCATTTCTTCGATGTTCTAAAATTTTCATTGTAGAGGTCTTTCACCTCTTTGGTTAGATTGACCTCCAGTTCGGTTGGTTGTTTTTTTGGTGTTTTTTTCTTTTGTTTTGTTTTGTTTTGTTTTTGCACTATTGTGAATGGAATTGTTTTCCTGATTTTGTTCTCCGGTAGTCCATTATTGCTATATAGAAAAGCTATTGATTTTTAATGCTGATTTTATATCCTGCTACTTTGCTGAATTTATTTATCAGCCTTAAAATCTTTCAATGGAGTCTTTAAGGTCTTCTAAATTTAGGGTCATACCATCTGCAAAGAAGGATCATTTCTACCATATTTTTCAGCCCTTTTACTGTGTTATCTTGCCTAATTGCTCCAGCTAAAATGTCGATGAAGCCCACCTGATCGTGGAGTATGATCTTTTCCCTGTATTGTTGAATTCAGTTAGCAAGTATTGATAGAAGTGGTAAAAGTGGTCACCCTTGCTTTATTCCTTATCATAGAGGAAATGCTTTCAATTTTTGCCCATTCAGAATAATTTTGGCTGTGGGTTTGTCATATTTGGCTTTTACCATATTGAGGAGTAATCCTTCAATACTTCATTTCTTCAGGAATTTTTATCATGAATGTATGTTGAATTTTGTCTCAGTCACTTTCTCATTGCTGAGACCCGGTATCTGACTCCCACAATTTAAAGGAGTAGAGTTTCATTTTGGCTCACATTTCAGTCCACAGTCAGCCAGCTCCAAAAAAGAAATAGCATAGCAGAGGGGCCTGATGGAAGAAAAACTGTGCACATCCTGGCAGCCAGGAAGCAGAGAGTGAAGGAGGACTCAGGAAGGGATACACACCCTTCCAGATCACACTCCCAGTAACTCGCCTCTTCCAACTAGACTCTACTCTTTTTTTGTGTGTGAGTACGGGGGGTCGACCTCAGGACCTTGTACTTGCTGGCAAGCACTTGTGCCACTGAATAATATCACCGGCCCTTTTTTTCCTTTAGGTGGGTTCTGGGAGTCGAACTCAGGACCTCACGCTTGCCAGGCAGGCACTTATGCTGCTGAGCTATCTCACTGGCCCTACACTCTACTCTTAAAAGCAATTCAGCTCTACTGCTCCCATAAACCAATGACCTTCCAAACACATGATGTTTGGGGGACATTTTAGATCTAAACCATAACAAATTCTGTCAAATGCTTTTTCTACATTACCTGAGATGATCATGAGATATTTACCCTTGGTTTGATTTAACTGGCATTTTGCATTTGTTGACTTGCATATGTTGAACCATCCTTGCATTCTTAGAATGAAACCCACGTGATTATGGTGTATAATCTTTTCACTGTGTTGTTGAATTCACTTTGCCAGTATTTATTAAGGATTTTTGCATCTATGTTCATCAAAGACATTAATTGATAATTTCCTTATTTTGTTGTGTCTTTGTCTAGTTTTGGTACAAGGGTGATGTCAGCTTCATAGAACAAGTTTGGAAGCATTTCTTCCCTTTCTATCTCCTGGAATATTTTGAGATGCATTGGTGTTAGTTTCTCTTTAAAAGTCTGGTAAATTTCACCAGTAAACCCATCTGGTCCTGGACTTTTCTTTTTGGGGACTCTGATTTTTTCCTACTTCAATCTCATTGCTTATTTTGTGTGTGTGTGGGTACTGGGGGTCAAACTCAGGACCTTGTGTGCCAGCAGGCGCCTATGCCTCTGAGCGATATCACCGGCCCTTTTTTCATATGTGGGTACTGGGAGTCGAACTCAGGACCTCGCGCTTGCCAGGCAGGTGCTTATGCCACTGAGCTATCTCACCGGCCCAATCTCATTGCTTATTATTCATTTGTTTAGGCTTTTTACATCTTCTTGGTTCAGTTTTGGTAGGTTGTATGTGTCTAGAAATTTTCATTTTCTTCTAGAGTCTCTACTGCAGTGCTCATCAATGACATTCTTACCAAAACTAGGAAAAATCAGTCCTAAAATCTGTGTGAAAACACAAAGACTGAGAATAGCTAAAGCAATTCTAAGCAATAAGAGACATCATGATACCCAGTTTCAAATTGTACTATAGTGACAAAAACTTTACGGTACTAGAACAAACAAAAAACATGCTTGCAAGTAGAACAGACTAGAGAACACATAAACAAGCCCATACAGCTATAGCTGTCTGATTCTTTACAAAGAAGCCAAAAACATATGTTGGAGAAAAAATAGCCTATTTAACAAACAGTGCTGAGAAAACTGGACATCCATATATAGACGATTGAAACTAGATCCATATCACTCATCTTGTATAATAATCAGTCCTAAGTGGATCAAAGACCTAAAGAAAAGACCTGAAACTTGAAGCTGCTAAAAGAAAACATAGGGGAAACAGCTGAAGCCATAGGCACAGGCAGAGATTTCTTGAATAGGACTCCAGTACCACAGCAAGTAACAGAAGGATTCAATAAACAGGATCCCATCAAATTAAAATGTTTCTGTACAGCAAGGGAAACAGTCAACAGAATGAAGTAACAGACTACAGAATGGGAGAAAATTTTTGCCAGCTATGCTTCTGTCAGAGGATTATTATCTAGAGTATATAAAGACCTCAAAAAACTTAACACCCAAAAATCAAATAGCCCAATCAATAAATATGCAAAAGAACCAGAGGCTTCTCAAAGAAGAAGTATAAATGAGTAAATAAGTATATGAAAAAATGTTCAACATCTGCAGCCACTAAGAAACTGCAAACCAAAACTACCTTTCATCTCACCCAGAATGAATGGCCCTCAAGAACATAAAAAAACAATAAATGCCAGGGATGTGTGGTGGTAATTGAGGAACTCTTTTACACTGTTAGTGGGAGTATAAATGAGTACAGTAAATAATGGATAGTTCTATAAAAGTATGATTGGACAGGGATAACAAAGTGTGTGGAATTTAGGAGGGCTTATTAGTTCAGATTGTTCCTGGCATCCCTGTGTCTTCACTGTTTTCCTCTGGGTACGGAGTAGGACACCAAGTACATAAGAATCTTTGGGGGAGAAGAGAGAGAAAAGGTAAGAGAGTGACCTTCCTACATTTCTTGGACAGTTCCAGGGAAAACAATGGGAGATCAGAGAGACTACCCTCCTTCTGCTGTTCTCTCAAATGCCAAGGTGCCATATTTTAGGGTAGCATGACCTGAACCCAACACAAGCCCATTCATGACATGCTATGTTACAACCATTTGGAAGTCTCATCTATATTAAGGGGCTCTTTCAAAACTCATGGAACGAGAATTCGTATCCAGTAATCTATTTCACACACCCCTTGGACTAAACTCACATAACCAACAAGGCTGCTTAATTTAGAACAAGTTTTTAGGAACTTCTGATCTTAACAATCAGCCATCTAATGCTTAAATAACATAAAAATTCTGTCATTTCTAGAGATAGGAAATTCACAATTTCCAAGACAGCCCTCTTAAACATTTAAGTGCTTCACAACATTGGGGAATTTTTCCTTTATGTATATGTAAAATATCTCCATATGACTCCTAATCTTTGCTCTTAGTTACATGTAATGAGGCCATGTGGATTACGTCTTATCTGCCCTTCCCAGAATAGTCCACACAGTGCATCTTGCTTGTTCCTCCGGGGTCTCCTCTTGTGTCAGCATCCAGAGCTTCTCTAGCAGATGCCAATCAGGATGGAAAAGGAGCCCTCCAGCAATCATGTGTAGCAAGGCCCTCAAGATAATAACCACAACCAAGTTTCAGAACATAATAAACTTATTTGTCAGGGAAGGAAGTCACAATGTTTAAGCAATACAATCTTTATTCTAAAGCTACATTTTTATAGTTATACTGTTGTATCAAACACAAACTAGCTTAGCAAGCAAAATTACACTTACACACACACACTGATATCACAAAAAAGCTACAGATTAAAAGAAAATAAATGATGGTGGTGGTGTTCATTCATTTGGTTTCTTGCACAAATATCAACTTACAGATAGGATCAAAACTCTAGGGAATGATATCAAGTTGGTAGATGGGGAGAGGATATATTTCCAGGAAAGATGAGTGAATTTTAACTGGTGAACTTTGAAGACAGGACTAAGCCAGAATGTTCCAGCACTTGCTTGCCTTTCATTCTCATTTCCCTGACTACCAGCAGAGTGCATTTTTTCTATTTACCGTCATTCAGTAAGCTTCTGTCTCTGTGGAGTGGCCTGTGATTGTCAGGAATAGGGCAGTGAACTTCACATGCATCAGCAGTAAAGAATTAGCATGCACAGAGCCAGATGTTACTAATGCTGTCCAGAACCCTCTAGATGAGACACAAGCAATTTTGTCTATGTTATTCTTCTAGAACCTTAACTTCCCCCTGCTGTGGTTAATTCTTATCTCATGTTCAGATGTGTCTGTTGTAGGTTCGTTGGAGGGGAGAACCTGAGTTGTTTACATTTTGCCCATTGGCTGCTTGCATTGTTCCATACACAGAGGAGGCAATCGATAATTGTGGAATGCTAAGCAGTCCTTCCAAGTAGCTCAGGCATCCATGATTGAAATGGCTTGTGAGTTACATTAATCTCACAATTTACAAATAACTAACTTCTCCCTTTTCTAACTTGATCCATGGCTGGATACAAGGGTTATTGTCATGAATGCCAGGCTTTGTACAGGGAGGCTCTACTCCTTTAAGTCAGGTGCCAGTGTGTCCTTGAGGCTTTTCTTCTGTCCATTTCACATTCAATTACACCCCTTCAATTCACCACACACCAAGGGCTTTGGCATCCTGGTTTCATCCATTCTCATTGCATTATTGGCCAAGCATCATGGAATGGTGATAAGGTTGGCATGAACACCAATGGAAGGTCTCTGTTTCCAAACCTCTTTACTAAAAACCATTTGATGTGAAATAAAGCAAACAGGTGTGGTGATGAAATCTTTCCTAAAGCCAAAAGAATGCTTACTACTAAGAGGTCCAAATGTCACAACCATACCATAAATAGAGCAGGTTTTTCTTTGTTGACCTTTGCATTCTTTAAAGGCCAAACTCTATTCTCTGCTGTAAAGTCTGTTATAAAATCGCCTTTTGGAGACAATCATAAAAATCAAATGTTTCTCTGCAATGTGGAGCCTAGAAGAGAAGTATTAAAGAATCCTGATGTTTTTCCCTTAATGTGTTCCTAATATTCATCTGGTTTTGTTCAGGAAAAGCAATTGCACATAAAAACTTCCAGCTGAACTGCAAAGGCATCAGGATGCAGTGTATAATCTAAGACATTTAATATAGCTGACAGAAAATTTACTAATGAAGATTTGGGGTTAAATTAAATGATAGAATCAGAAACATTGGGAGCCTGATGCAAAATATACGTTTAAAATCAGGATGCAGGTACAGAAAATAGGCTCACAAGAACACAGTTCACTAGCCGATAAGAAATAAAGATAACCAAATACCAGGGTAATAGATGACAAAGTCTCTTCCTGGGGCTTAGAGCTTGGAAGGTAGGGGCATATTAACGGGGATGCCTTGACCATCTAAAATAGTGAAACAGCTGACACCATATAAAGTTAGCACATTGTCTCACAAGGTTGAAGAATGAAATCACAGACAAAAAAAGTGTTTTGGGGGAATATAAGAAAGAAAAGAAGCTCTCAGGAGCCAAGAGGAGCCCCAGGAAGTGGGGTGCCACATGGGCCCTTATCAAGAACTTTTCATGATAAGCAGAGCATGGGAATTTGTTCAGTTGTCCAAGGTCACCTGTCACAGGTGGCCCCATGGGTTTAAGATGATCAGCTGAGAATTCAATCTCTCTAACCCAGTTACTCAACATTCAGAGTTTAAAGGAAACTGGTACCACATTTTTAAAGGAAAAGCAATTATTTTGCATTTGTAAGTTTCTCAAAACTCAGGCCTGGATGTACAGAGGGGTTGCATTTCATTTTGCCTGAGGAACTCCTTTCCAGGTCAAAGTCTCAGATCCACTGCCAATTCTTATTTTAATTTATATCAGTGTGACTGACTACCCCGACTCCACCTCAGGCCCTTTCTCTGGCTAGCTGCCTATTTGTAAGCTAAATAAACTGCCTCTTACACATTCCCCCTTCTGAAAAAGTATCCCTAACCATTGTTAGGGAAGATGAACAAAAACCCGATCTAGCTTTTTCCTTGTAAAAGGTAGGGGACCGGCAGCAGGAATGTTCTCCAGAGGGCTCAGCAGTTATGGGCTTTTATCAGAGGGCCAATCTAGCAGACCCTGGTAAAATGAGTCCAGCACACTTATCATTGGTTCCATTTGCATGACCACTTGGAGTTTGACAGCCTCTAAGCAAGAAGAAACACATTTTACCAAGAGACCAAGAATGCATAGCCCGGGCCTGTGATATGGCTCAGTGGCATAAGTGCCTGCCTGGCAAGTGCAAGGTCCCGAGTTTGACTCCCAATACCCACATAAAGGAAAAAAAGGGCCGATGATATTGTTTAGCAGCACAAGCACCTGCTGGCAAGCGAGAGGTCTTGAATTTGACTCCTGGTACCTGCATTAAAAAAAAAGAATGCATAGCCCAAACATAAGAACCGGAATGAAAAGAGAGTGGGGGGTGGCTAAGGGAAGGAACCGAGTCCAAATACTATTCTTAAGGGATTGGAGTAGGGATTGTAACAAGGGTCCTAGATCTGCCTGCTGATGGAGGTTATCTGTAAATCTGATATTTTTCTATTATAGTCTTCAGGATTTCTCCACCTGATGTGAATTATTTATCCAGAGACGAGAAGTTTCATTCATGAGTGTGCAAGCTCCTCTAGTTTTACCCATGAAGAGATTAAGGGCTCTGTGGTTCACAAGGACTATTTAAGCTAAGGGATTTAAAAACTCTGCAGTGCCTCTATAGTGGCTATTGTTGCCTTCCATCTTTGTAGAACCATAATACCGATGTTACCA
This sequence comes from Erethizon dorsatum, assembly GCA_028451465.1. Lineage (NCBI taxonomy): Eukaryota > Metazoa > Chordata > Mammalia > Rodentia > Erethizontidae > Erethizon > Erethizon dorsatum. The sequence continues at coordinate 55,169,105 of CM051830.1, read as the reverse complement.
CTGAAGCTGGAGGCTGCCAGCAGGTGCTAGTGTAGTGTTTGGAGCCCTCTTTGTGTAGCTAGCCTAGCCTATTATTTAGTATTGCTATTACTGTGTATATATTTACTTTTGGTTATACCTTTCTGTTTGATGTTTAACAGAATAAATCTTTCTATGTATTTGTCAAGGTCAGTTAAGGCTCTTCAGGGTGTACTTGGGGGCCATGTCCAGAGCCTTTTGCTCTACCAGTGTCATCTGCCCGGATAGATCACAGTCTTGCTTGACTATATGGCTTCCTTTGGAAACACGTGGGACATTTTCCCCTTTAGTGACTTCTTTTAGCACAGTGTACACTGGCTGTCCTCTGGAGTGCAACAGTCTCCCTGTTCAGGGGGTTGGGTTACTCAGCAGAGTTGTAGGATCCTTTTAGAAAGGTCCCATCATGCCCTGAGCCCTGGCTGATGTTGGAAGGCCAAGGACAAAATATTGGCTGTCCTCTTACCCCAGTTATCATTTTAACTTTGATCTCCAAGTCTTGGTTGTTGAACACCCAGAAGGTCAGTCACACCAGTATTGACATGGGACCAGAAGGTTTAACTACTATAATCCTACATGGATATTATGCACTTTGAAATATAAAGTATAGTCAGAGAATTTCTACCTCTTTTATTAATTGTGGTTGCCCTTTAGAAGTCGAATTTCTGATGAATATTGGCAGATAACAGTTACATAGTTCTAAAGGGAAAATTTGAAATCAAGAGTAAATAACATTTTAGCATAACAATTATGATGACATTATTATACTAATTAGTATTACCTCTGAAATATATTTAAATTTCCATTTTATCAGTTACCTTTCAAATTCTAAAACAGCTCACTAAATGATATAAATAAAATTAGCTCACTAAAATAAATAAAATTAGCTCACTAAATGACATAAATAAACCCTCATTTAAATTTTTTACTTTATAATGAAGCACCTTCTAAGTAGAATGTACTTGTTTACACATGTACTTTACAGGCTACTAATGTCTAATATCTAATCATTAGAGTGACACTGCCTAGACTCCACAGTGCCTAGGTACATCTAACTGTTATAATTACATGACAATCAAATATAAGCCTGGAAAAGTTAATCATCATAAACAACTCTAATCTGGATTTCATCAGTATAAGATGTTTTCCTAAGTTTTGCATTCTTGAAGGCCTATAACTTGGGAAACACAAACACATTTAATATTCCATGAGGTTAGCACTAATTAGCATCACAACTATACAGAAATCTTTACATATATTTACTTAGTTTTTACTCTTAAGGCAAAATTTGTATTCATTTAACAGGTTTACATTGTTTAACTATACTGACAAAATTTTTTAAAAATATCTTCAGAACTCTTACAAGTTTAGGAAACACTGTTACTAACCACAAAAAGACTTACTATCCAATATACAAGCATGTCTCATTTATGCAAAAAGAGCATAATCAAAGTCAATAGATGTAGATCAAGTTTTAAATGGCAAAACCAAATTTAAAGAGATGACAAAAATTTTGATCATTTTAGATATCTATCCAGATTCAATATATATTGTATAAAAGAGCACACTTATTATGTATTTTGTATGTATTAAACTTAAATTTTAAAGCTTAGATTTGGGCCGGTGAGATAGCTCAGTGGCATAAGCACCTGCCTGGCAAGTGCAAGGTGCTGAGTTCGACTCCTGGTACCCACATACAAAGGAAAAAAGGGCTGGTGATATCACTCAGTGGCACAAGAGCCTGCTCGCAAGCGTGAGGTCCTGAGTTCGACCCCTGGTACCACAAAAAAAAAAAAAAAAAGCTTAGATTCACTGGAATATTTGTATATATATTTTTAAGTTCCAAATATATATCATGTGTTATAAACTAAGATGGTAGTTGTTCATTTAGTTAAACATAAACTGATTATTCAAAACATTTTGTAAGTCACCATTTTAATATTTTTAAAACTCAGTTTTTTAATAATCAAAAGTCTAACAATGGAAGATCAAGAAATTATCTTAGTAAAGTATAAAACCCTTGTTTTTTAAATTTAGTTTTTCTAAGTTTAATATAAGTATTCTAATATTTTAAGAAAACCTTGTTGTGTTAGACATAGAGACTTTAACTTTTTAATTATAACCAATTTAATTATATATCATAATAATTTTATAATGTTTGTTGAACTGTACCACAGTAAGACTCTGGAAAAAAACAGAGAAGTAACCCATCAGTGGAGAAAACTGAAGCAAATTGGCTCAGGCAGCTCTCTTTCCAGCCACAGAAAGAGTTTTGCCTGGTAGTTTCTCAGGGCAAAGAGGCCTGCCACTTCATCACTTCATTTACTTATTTTAACAATTACTTTGGATAACTGATGAGAACCAAGCCATGGCATAGTTAATATTTAAAAAAAAATATATATATATACATATATATATGTATTCTTTAACCAAGGAAAAACTACACAGTTTTTTGTGTGTTATTGTACACAGTAAAAAATGGACAATGCATTTATACAACTAATTTTTAAGGTAGATCTACATGAAAACATGTCACCATGTCACCAACTTTAAAGACATCTTTACTTTTATTTAACCAACCAATTTAAATTAGCTTACTAGTAAACCATGTGAACAAAAAGCATTTGGGCTAATATTATGAGTGTCCATTTATCTATAAGCCAACTTAAATAGACTATATACCTGAAAATTAACATGCAAAACACACACATTAACCTAGTCACACATAACCTTTCATGTGACTAAACCTCATTTCCCTGTAAGCCTCATATAAACTTGGAGCCTACCAGCCTCCGTCCTGCGATGTTTCAAGTGAGTTTGGTTACCCCTGAGCAACTGTATGACTAGTTTTCCATGGAAAGCCCCCAAAGACCCAGAAGTCCACAAGGGCAAAAGCAAAAATAAAAAATGAAATTGGGGCCGGTGAGATGGCTCAGCGGCTTAAGCGCCTGCCCGGCAAGCGCGAGGGCCCGAGTTTGACTCCCGGAACCCACATACGAAAAAGGGGCCAGGGATATCGCTCAGCGGCACGGGCGCCTGCTGGTGCACGAGGTCCTGAGGTCGACCCCCCGGTACCCACAAAAAAAAAAAAAATGACATTGATATGAGCTCCAAAGAAATCTTTAATAAAGCAGCTGTGGGTAATTTAATCAATTATTTAAAACAACATCAGAGGCAGATGAACAGAAAATAAAACATATGGAACACACATAAAACAATTAGATTAAATCAGAGTGCACTCTTACATGCATTCACCATGCTGAATTACAATAACATTTTTCATAGTTTTAGGTTTATAATTATAAGTAGACTACTCAGAACTTTCCCTATGGGTCATCAATTATGTAAGTCATAACAGTATTTTCTTTAATATTGTAAGCTACCTTGAGTTCCCTTTTCCTGCTAGTTAACACTATAGTCTTATAACAAGTATGAGTCAGAATGAGGAAAGAGAGAAGAGCTATAGGCTGCTACACGGAATCTTTGTGCTATCCCTCCTTATTAGAAAGACAAGTTTGAAATCATTCTCTCTTACACCCATGAAAGCAAAGCCTGTTTTAAGAAGCATCCTAGGTTGACCTTTGGACTTAGTACCTTAATCTTTGGAGTAGTTCTTACCACCATACAGGGCCCCATCCTCTTGCTGTTGATTTCTCAGGGCCCTCTGTATTGAAGTATGTATGGAGAAAGTGCTCTTTTGATAAGCGCACCTGTTGTCTGTATAAGTGTTCCCCAGAGGGCAGACCATTAAAAGTACTGTTGTAGTTTATACTTTTCCTCTGGCAACCACTTTTCCCCATTTCCCAAGAGGTTCCCAGGCCATGCATGGATGTAGAAAAAGATTAGGCACACTTCTTTAGAGTATGGAGGACAAAGGAGTCCTAGTTTCTAAGTATGCATTCCAAGGGGTAGCAGAAGTTGAAATTAAAATCAAGCTTTCCATTCTGGAAAACAAGAGGAGAAAATGTTGCCTGTCAATCCCTGCTTGTTCTGTCCTATAGCTGAGGCTTCCTGCAGCCCTTATCCCACCAGTACAGGGGTCTATGAGTTAGAGCTGTCAGAGGAAGTGGGCAGAGCCTCCCTGTCCTCCTTTACCAACACCTGTGTGACCCCTTTCCTCGTGATTCTGTCACGCTTGGTCCATACCAGCCACTGGTTTTTCCTTTGTCAACCCCCTGTTAACTTTTTTTTTTGGTACTGGGAATCGAACTCAGGACCTCATGCTTGCCAGGCAGGCGCTGTGCCACTGAGCTGTATCCCCGGCCCCAGGTAGTTGACAGCCTGGAAATGTGCTCCAGACAGAAATTGTGAGACGAGAGGGGCAGTCCCTGGAGACCAGAGGCTGTGGCTATTGGAACTAATTTTTGCTCTACCAGTAAAATCATCTGTGTTAAAATCATCTGTCCCCATCCCAAAAGACTACTAGTCCTCACTGTTCCCACTAAGAACACCAGGCGTCTGGCAAACATGTTTCCAGGCATTACTTCAGGAGCGCAGTGGAGAAGGTCACACTAGGGTCTCAGAAATGTCTCTCCCTTTGGCATAAAAAGCCTAATCCAATAATGGTTATCTATGCAAGGAACTTGACCTATAGGGCCCAGCACTACCTCCCAAGGGCAAAGTTTTTCAGAGCTAGTCGGTGACCTTCAGTAAAATAAGCATCCAAAAAAAAAAAAAAAGAGAGAGAGAGAAAGCAAAGAAAGAGCACTAGTATGAAGTGTTGAAAGGTCATAATAGCAAAAAAAAATTTGTCTTCATCAATGCTTGCGGTGAACTAATAGAACAACTTGCCCAGGAGCCATCAGTCTTGGGAAACGGACAGCATCAAGACCTAAAATTGCTCTCTCACCAGCAAAGAATCAACTCAGGAAGGAAACTGAGGCAGAAACATCTCCACAGACTACTCCAGAGAAAGGCCAGACAGCTTCAGTGAAAGCCAGGCATGGCGGTGCACACCTGTAATACCAGCACTCGGGAGGTTGAGGCAGAAGGGTCGCTGGGAGTTCGAGGCTGGCCTGGGCTACAGAGTGAATTCCAGGCCAGTCTGGAATACACAGTGAGACCGTGCCTCAAGAACAAACAAATAAACAAACAAACCAAAAAAAAAAAAAACCCAGAATATTCCAGTGAAACCTGTCCCTTAAAGCTTAAGAGTACCGTATGGCTAACAAGGGTCATAGTGAGGCATATTGCTCCTCATTGCTACTCAAACCTTTCTAACACCAGGGGAATGACTATAAGGGTAGCCAGTGAAAACAGAGAGCACAAATCTCACTTATCTCCTAAATGTAATCACAGTTAACAAGAGCTGTGGGTAGGCAGAGGAAGAGCATATTGCAAATGGAGAAAAAGAGTAAAAAAGAAAAACACTCCCCATTCATACCGCCTATGAATTTCAGTGGGACCTCCAAATCTAAAAGTGCTATCCACATAGAAACTGAGTTGATGTCTCACAAACTCACAGAATGAAATCTCAGACAGAAAGGACATTAAAGGAGAAGTGTCTATTGGAAATATAAAGAAAAAAGCTCTCAATAGCCAGTAGAGGCATCGGGAAGTGGTGTTACGTGGGTTCATTATCCAGAAAGAAATTTTTATTAGCACATATTTGCAATTCATCATTTTGGGGAGTGGTTTCATGTACATATTACAGCTTTTTTTCTATTCCTCTTCCCCTCCCCCACCACTCTTCTAGTTCCTCTTCACTTTTACATACTTGTTCATATTATTTGTCTTAGTTTATGTTTATGGCATATGTTTACACTGATTGGAGATATTAGGATCCTGAACATGGCACACATTAACCCTCTCGTTTCCCTTTTCCCTACTCACCCCTCATCTTTGTTCCCTTGGGCCACTTCCCTATTGAATGAGATCTGTCCCCTTGCCCATTTCTATCCACCCTTTATCATATTCTTTGTACTTTTCCTCACTTAAATGAGAGATACCATATGGTATTTAAGCTTGTGTGTCTGATTTATTTCACTCAGTATTACATTTTCAATATGCATCCATTTTCCTACAAATGCCTCAAATTTGTCATTCTTTGTAGTATAGTAGTATTCCATTATATAGAGGCACCACATTTTCTTTATCCAATCATCTGTTGATGGGTATACAGGCCACTTCCAGGATTTATCCATTACAAATTATGCTGCTATAAACATTGGTATGCATGTATGGCTGTAGTATGATTATTTAAATTCTTTGGGGAAAATGTCTAGCAGAAGAATAGCTGGGTCATGTGGAATTTCTCATTCAATACTTTGGGAAATCTCCACAGTGATTTCCATAATGGTTCTACTAGGCTACATTCCCACCAACAATGAAGGAGGTTCCTTTTTCACCACAGGCATGTCAGCATTTGTTACTGTTTGATTTCTTAATGATTACCATTTTTTCTGGAGTAAGATGGAATCTTAGTGTTGTTTTAATTTGCATTTCTCACATGGCCAGAGATGTTGAACATTTTTTCATATATTTGCTAATCATTTGTATTTCTTCTTCTGGGAAGCATCTGTTCCTTTCATTCGTCCATTTCTTGATGGAGTCTTTAATTTTAGGTGGTTTAATGTTTTGGGGTTCTTTATATATTCTGGGTATTAGTTCTCTGTCTGAGCAGTAACTGGCAAAAATTTTTTCCCATCTGTAGGTTGTCTCTTCACTCCACTGATTGATTATTTTGCTATACAGAAGCATTTTTTAGTCTGTTATAATCCCATTTGTTGATTCTTGCTGTTACTTCTTGTGAAATTGTGGTTCTGTTTTAAAAAGTCCTTTCCTACACCTATGCCTTCAAGTGTTTTACCTGTTTTATCTTCCAGAAAGTTTAACATTTCTGTTTTAATGTTTGGATCTTTGATCCATTTTGATTTTAATTTAGTATATGGTGAGAGATAAGGGTCCAATTTCATTCTTCTACAGATAACCAGTTTTCCTAGCACCATTTGTTGAATAGGCTATCTGTACTCCAACATAGGTTTTTGAACTCTTCGTAAAAAATCAAATAGCTAAATATGCCTGGAGAAGTTCCTGTATCCTCTATTCTGTTCAATTGATCTACATGTCTGTTTTCGTTCCAGTACCATGCTGTTTTTATCACTATTGCTTTGAAGTGTAGCTTAAAGTCTGGTATTGCTATGCTGCTGGCTATGCTCTTATTGCTGAAAATTACTTTGGCTATTTGGGGTCTCTTCTGTTTGCATAAGAATTTTAGCATTGTTTTCTCTAGATCTGTAAAGGATGCTGTTGGTATTTTGATTGGGACTGCACTGAATTTTTATAAGAGCTTTGGAAGTACGGCCAGAAAATTTTTTTTCTGCCTATGCAGGAGCAAGGGACATCTTTCCATTCTCTAATGTCCTCTTCAATCTCCCTCTTCAGAGTACTGTAATTTTGTTTGTAGAGGTCTTTTACCTTCTTGGTTAGGTTTATTCCTAGATATTTTATTTTTCTTGATGAGGCTGTGAATGGTGTTGTTTTCAGATTTTTGTGTGTGTGTGTGTGGTACCGGGGGTCGACCTCAGGACTTCGCGCACAAGCAGGCGCCCGTGCCCCTGAGCAATATCACCGGCCCTTTTTTCGTATGTGGGTTCCGGGAGTCAAACTTGGGCCCTCGCGCTTGCCAGGCAGGCACTTATGCCATTGAGCCATCTCACCAGCCCCAGAATTTTTTTCTCATTCTGTTCATTGTTGGTATACACAAATGCAAATAATTTTTGTGTGTTGATCTTTCATCCTGCTACTTTACTGAAATTAGCTATTAATTTTTAGAGTTTTTTGGTGGAGTTTTTTGGGTCTTCTACGTAGAGTATCATGTCATCTGCAAATAATGATAATTTGAGTTCTTCATTTCCTATATGTGTCCCTTTTATTTCTTTCACTTGCCTAATTGCTCTGGTTAATATTTCAAGTACTATGTTGAATAGTAGAGGTGATAGTGGACATCCTTGTCTTGTTCCTGATTTTAGGGGGAATACTTTTAGTTTTTCCCCATTTAGTATGATCCTGGCTACTGGTTTCTCATAAATAGCCTTTATCATATTCAGTTATGGCCATTCTATGCCTGTATTTCTCAGAGTTTTTATCATGAAGGGGTGTTGGCTTTTGTTGAAAGATTTTTCTGTGTGTATTGATGTAACCATGTGGCTTTTGACCTTGCTACTGTTTATGGGATGTACTACATTTATAGACTTATGTATGTTGAACCATCCTTGCATCTCTGGGATGAAACCTACTTGATCATGATATATGATCTTTTTGATAATGTGCTGCATTCCATTTGATAATTTCTTGTTGAGAATTTTTACATCTATGTTCATCAAAGAGATCACTCTATAGTTCTCTTTTTTAGTTGTGTCTTTATCTGGTTTGGGGATCAGGGTGATAATGGCTTCCATAAATAAATTTGGGAGCACTTGGTATTATAACATCCTTAAAGGTGCGGTAGAATTCAGCAGTGAATCCATCAGGTCCTGGGCTTTTTTTAGCTGGTAGATTCTTTATTATTGAGTCAATTTCTCTGCTTGTTATTGGGTTTTTTAAGCATATTTATGTCTTCTTGGGTTAGTTTTGGTAGTTTGTATGTGTCTAGGAATCTGTCCATTTCTTCAAAATTTGCTAATTTATTGGACTATAACTTTTCAAAGTAGTTACTGTCTTCTGGATTTCAACAATGTTTGTGTGATTTCACCTTTGTCATTCCTAATTGCAATGATATGAGTCTTTTCTTTCTTTTTCTCGGTGAGTCTTGATAAGGGATTGTCTGTTTTATTTATTCTTTCAAAGAACCAGTTCTTTGATTCATTGTTTTTTGACAGTTTTTTTAGTCTCAATTTCATTGATTTCCACTCTCCTCTTTATAATTTCCCACCTTAATTTTGTTTGGGGACTGGTTTGTTGTTGTTTCTCACATATCTTAAGATTTCTCATAAGGTAATTTATTTGGGCCTGCTCTGTTTTTCCTATTGTGAGCATTGATTGCTGTGAATTTTCCTCTTAGAACTGCTTTCATAGTGTCCCAGGGGTTTGGTTGAGTTGTACAGTCATTGTCATTGACTTCCAGAAATTTTTTAATTTCTTCTGTAGTTTCTTCTGTGACCCATTGGTTGTTCAGGAAAATATTGTTAAATTTCCAGGAGTGTTTGCCTTTTCTAAAACTTTTTCTGTCTTTGATTTCTATTTTCATTGCACGGTAGTTGGATAGTATTCATGGGGTGATTTCAATTCTTTTTTATTTATTTCAGCAGGCTTTGTGGACTCGTATGTGTTCTATTTTGGAAAACATACCATGTGTTGCTGAAAAGAATATCTGCTCTGCTGTATAGAGGTGAAATACTCTGTATATATCTATTAAGTCCATTTGTTTGAGGGTGTGGTTCAGCCCTGAAATTTCTTTATTGGTTTTTTGTTTAGTTGATCTATCTCTTTGCAAAAGTGGGTTGTTAAATCCCCTACTATGATTTTGTTAATGTTTAATTGATCTTTTAATTTCATCAGGTTTTGTTTTATGAAGATAGGTGCTCCAGTATTCAGTGCATATATGTTTATCAATGTTATCTCTTCTCATTGGATTGTTCCTATAACTAGTATGTGGTGACCTTCTTTGTCTCTTTGAATCCATTTTAACTTGAAGTTTATCATGTCTGATGTTAGAATTGCTACCCTTGCTTGTTTTTAGGGTGCTGGTGCATGGAATGTTGTATTCCATCCTTTAATTTTTAGTCTATGAATAACGTTTTTGATTAGATGAGTTTCTTGAATGCAACAGGTGTTTTTGATTGGAGAGTTGAGGCCATTAACACTGAGAGTTATTACTGAGATGTGTCGGTTATTTACTGTCATTACTTTCTTCATCTTTTGGTAAATTGTTTGTTTTACTTTTCCTGATTTTTGTTGTTGTTTCTCCATGGACTTCACTAGTTTCCTCTGCATTTTCAGGTGTGTTCAATCCATTGCGTCTCTCGAGAATATTCTTGAGTATTTCCTCTAGAGCTGGTTTAGCACTGATATATGGTCTTTTTCATGGAAATACCTTATTTCTCCATTTATTTTGAAGGATGGCTTTGCTGGGCAAGTTAATCTGGGTTGGAAGTTATCTGCTCTCAGGGCCTGAAATACTTCACTCCAAACTCTTCTGGTGTTCAGGGTTTGGCTAAGTCTGCTGTGATTCTAATTGGTTTACCTTTATATGGAATTTTTTGTTTTTCTCTGGCTATATTTAAAATTCTGGGGTTTTTTGGAGGGGTGGTTTTGTTGTTGTTGTTGTTTTGCTGGATATCTATGAATTTAATGAGGCTATACCTTGGTGAACTTCCCCTTTCATAAGCATCATTAACTTGTATTTTAAATTTTTTTCTTATATTTGGGAACTTTTCTTCCATAATTTCTGTAAGCAAATTGGTGAATCCATCTGTGCAGTCTTCTGGATTTTCTCTGACTCTGTTCTTGTTGTCATCTAGTAGCTGCTGGACAGTCTTCTCTTGCTCTTTTATTTTCTCTTTGGCTTCTTTGAGCTCTTTATCATAATTCACTATTTTGTCCTCAATATCAGACACTCTGTCTTCATATTGGTCATTTCTGGAATGTATGGATTCTATACTGTTTTTTATTTTTAGTATTCCTGTCTGACCTCTTTTTGAGGATTCCTTATCCTTGTTGAGTCAGTGATTCAAATTTTGAACAGTTTTTTTACTTATTTCCCTGGAATTCACCATGGGCATACTGAGTGTAGTTGACGTAAACATTTAGTTCATTCCCTCTTTGAACTCGTCTATTTTCTTCAGCCCCTCTAAGAACTTTTCACAGATTTCTGCTATCTGGTGTTTACTTTTTTTCCTTTGTAACCCCTTGCTCTGTCTTAGGGGAGTTAGGGGGTTAGGAGATCTTCTATTTCCTTCTTTCCCCATTCTCCTTCTATCTGTATTTATTGGTTTATGTATCTATATACAGAATTATAGATATATTTAATCATATGTATCCCCCTCTTTTGTCTTTTCCCTTTTTTGGGGGGTTGGGAACTAGAGAAGTGAGGAGAATATGTGGTTATATGGAGCTTTTATAGTAGCTTTTTTGCCTTCCTGTCGATAACTTTCAGCTTGGTAGGTTCAGTTCTAGTACTTAATTTATTATTTAAGTGGTGTTATGGTTTGTGTCTAGATGTCCCCTAAAATCCTCATGCACTTTTAGATGGGGCTTTTTCAGAGGTAGCTGAATCTAGACTTTATGATTGATTCATGGTTCAATGCTGGCATTAAGGGTGGGTGACCGCTGGATCAGTCCACTGATTGGATTGGCATTGCCCTAATCCCAGCAGTCTGGATAAGACAAAAGGGGCAGAAAGAGGCTTGGTTCCCCCTTCTGCTCTTGTTGCTTTTGGCATCTTCCATCACCATGGACAGTTTCCCCTCTGCCATGGCAACCTGCCTTAGAACCAGCTGATTATGGACTGAAACCTCTACAAACTGCAAACTAAATAAACCTTTCCTCCTCTAACCTTGGGTGTTGGGTACTTTGTCTCAGCAATGAGAGGAAAGTAACTCAAACAAGTGGTTTTGACTCTGTCTCTATGTTTTGCCATGAGAATTGCTTTGATTTATAACAGCATCCACAGAACCAGTCTTACAACACTTGTACACAATAGTCCTCATAGCTACTCTTACCTCCGTTGTCTGTTCTCTAGGCGAGAGAGAGGACTTAGACACCTACTAAATGAGAGCAAATGAAAGCATGAATATACACAAGCAACCACCTAGCCTACACATGAAACCACAAAAGAACATCCCCCCATGTTTCTAAATAAGTCAAGAAACACACAAAAACTTAAGCCAATCAGATGTCTCATGCGAATGCAGATTAGATATTCCAACGAGCCATTGCATATGTGATTCCCAAGTAGCTTCTTTGCCAGATACTCTGCGTGTTCACACCCCCAACTGCTCCTACGATCCTCCGCTGCAAAACCGGAGTTAACTCAGACTCAGGACCTCTTTCTGCCGGGGTGCAGGCACTTTTGCAGAGTTTGATCCAGTCTGAGTTCTTGGGTGAGGAACTCTTGCTCTCCCTCTCCCTGGGAGTGATGGTAGATTCAGCAGACAAGTTCACTGGCATCAAATTGTCCGCTGAGTCAGGACTATTCCTATGCAGTCAATTCAATTACAGCAGTAACAGGCTAATCCATTTCAGCGGTGTCTGTCAAGCTGTTTGAGACATAACATGGCACAAGCCCCTGTTTGGGTTCCCTTTAGCCGTGGGAACACGGCGCCAGTGTGCACCTCTTCTCCTGGACAGCTCAGGCTGAGTCCGCTGCCTGATCGCAGGTCTGGGTCTGTGATCAGTCCCTGCCTTTCAGCGGAACTCGCCCTACTCTGCTCTCCAACTGCGAAAAGTCTCCAGTGACTCTCTTGCCCTCATCGACTCTGGGACCTTGGCAGTATGTGGCCACCAGGGGGCTGCTCTGGGATTGAAGTTCAGACTTCAGTGTCTTTCCACAAGGTCTTCCGGGCCTGCACCTGCATCGCACAGCTATGTCCTGGGGCGCTTGTAATGCAGAGACTCACCGCCCATTACCACTGGAAGGTAGCTCAGGAAGCAGAGACTCATGTTCTTCCCGCCGTCTCCCACTCCAGACTTCAGACACCTTGGCCTGGAGAAGCTGAGCCACTGGAACTCACTGCTCCACCATCTTGTCCTCTCTCCTCTGTGTTTCTTGTTGATCTTCTCCAAGTCTCTCCATCATGGCTCTCCCTCTCCTCAGCCATGTTAAATCTTTCAGCTCATTCCTTCTCAGTGGATCTTCCTCAGCTTCCTGAGGTAAATCTTCCTCTCCTCAGCCATGTTGAATCTTTCAGCTCATTCCTTCTCAGTGGGTCTTCCTCAACTTCTATGATGTGACTCTTGCTCTATTCAGCCAGGTTGAATCTCTTATTCCAGACTTTCACCTTGTCCAGGAACGGGTCCATTGTTTGGGTGGCACGTCTACTGTCCTGTGCAGATGGGGAAACAACACAGACCCAGCTCCAAGTTGGCAGTGGCTGAGCCGAGGTGTGGAATCCACCGCTGGGAGTTGGTCGGGGACCAGCCACAGGGCTGAGTTCCGCTGAGGCTGCCTCCAGAACATATGATAGATAAGCAGAGCCTAGAAATTTGTTCAGTTATCCAGAGGCCATCTGTCACAGATGGCTCTGTGGGTTTAAAATGACCAGCTGGGACTCAGGATCTCTAAACCAGTTACTCAGCCTGCAGAGCTTAAAGGAAACTGGTTTTAAAGGAAAACAAATTATTTTGTATTTGTAAGTTTCTCAAAACTCAGGCCTGGGTGTAGAGAGGGGTTGCACTCCACTTCACCCAGGAACTCATTTCCAGGTCAAAGTCTCAGATCCAGGGCCAGTTCTTATTTTAATTTCTATCAGTGAAGCTGACCACCCTGACACCACCTCAGGTACTTTCCCTGGCCAGCTGCCCATTCATAATGTAAATAACTACAATGCCTCTTACACTAGTTAGAGCCATCCTGAAATACCAATACCAACATTTGAAAAGCAATGCCTCTCAAATATTTTAATGTCCATAGGAATTTCACTGAGCTTCGGATTCTGATCAGGGACAGGATCCGGGAATCTGCATTTCTACTGCTATGGATGCATTCACTGATGCTACAGTGGCACTGCATAGCACCTACTACACCAGATGCTGCTTTATGTCCTTTCCGCTCATTTGCTTATTTCACTTTCATTATAGGGACCATCATCAACTTTTTTTTATCTCAGAGAGCAAAAGGAGGTTTCAAATGTGCCCAAAATCTCAAGGCTAGCAAATGGCAGAGCAGGACTGCAGCCTTGGCGTAACCACTGATGCTCTTCAGCAGCTGTGTGGTCCACATTGCTCCTCACGCTTGTACAATAACTAGCACTAAGTCAAATCTGGATTCCTTGGCAGAGTTAGATCGCTGTTACCCATCAACAACTTAATTTTCAACCTAATCCAACAGGAGGAGAAAGTGACTAATATTTATTCTGTTTTATAAAAGACTCACGTGATCTGCCGCGTGTGTGCTGGCTCCCGGTTGCTGCACAAAATGGTGTATGTTTGCTGTATGTTTGCAATATCCTCACCCACCGTTTATTTGTTGTATCACTTCCTACCTGACTCTTTCTCCGAGCAGTGAAAATAAGCAGCAGATCAGCACAATGAACACCACACATGGATTTGCTCTCATTCTTTTCCCCATAAAGAATCTGGCTCGACTTCCTCCTCAAGACTTTCTGTCTTATCAGCCTCTTGTACAGTTTTGCTTGTCTTTGTGAGGCAAAAAAATGCTGGCATCTCCCGTGGATTAAAATAACTGTAAAAACCTTGATTTGAAAGGGACGCTGGGCCTGCTGCTTGGCTTCTCCAGGCAGCTAAGGATTTGAATTCTACTGAATTACAATCTACTGCGGTTGGAGGCGGGGCGGGGAGGGAGCAAGCTCTGGGCTGGCCGCCTGGAAATGCAGCTGCGGGGAGCCTTCGCGAGGTTCCCCAGCAGCTCCCGGCCTTTGACAGCGGCCGTGGCGGCCAGCCGAGCACGGCTTCGTCTCCCTCACCGGGGAGCTCAGCCTGATGCTGCAATCTCAGAAACAAAAAGTGCCGCTGCACCCCCAAGGAGAATGTTTCCCCTCTTTAGTATTTGCCGAGTTGACTTCTGATAAATTTCCATCTTGGGCACAAAGTAATAACATGGAGAATAGGCAAATGGCTTGAGAGTAGAAAATGGTAATGATGGGCAGATATTTACTGATTTGCCTTTTATTGTGTGTGATGCTATCAACTGCATAACAAGGAAAACAATTTTACTATAAATATATACATATATATGTATTTAAAGTTACGTTTGCATTTTGAGATAAACTGCTGTGTGTATATAAAGCCAGCATATGAAGTAGCTTATTATAAAGCTTCAACAATATAAATTTTCATTTCTGCCATACACTAAAAGAATGTGACTTTTTTCTTTTTTTTGAGAATGTGATTTTTTTTTAACTTATAATTGACGTTTAGGTTAAGTGGATGTAAGTATATGTGCTTAGATAATACAAATATTTTCCAATTAGCTGAGAATTTGAAACACAATAAAAATTTTACATGGTTTTCCTTTTAAATTTCCTTTTAATTTTAATTCATTAGCCATTATAGAAAGAGAGCAAATATTTAACTCACACAGCAATGCAGATGTGCAGAAAAATGTAATTTCTTAGTTTATCCGTAACTAATCAGCCTTCTTCCCAAGATGCTGGTATGAAAAAAGTTACCTAAATATCCAATCTGTTTATTTGGGGTACGATCTTATGAATGAAGTAATACCTTTAGGTGTTCTTCCATTTGTCTTGGATAAAGTGTTTTTCTCTCCTGGAGTTGACCGCGAGGTGTCCGGGGGCCAGCGGGATGTGGGACCTCTTGGCTGTGGGGTGGATGCGCTCCTTGGACTCACACCGAGTCTTCGAATCACTTCATAACCGCGTCCCTCTGGGGTCAAAGACTGCATCCTCTGTCTGTCTGAGGATCGTCGGCCCTGCGGTCATGCACAGCTAGCAGATTTCAGCTGTAGTTTGGCACCGTTTCATTTTTCTCCTTGACTAAGGCAGAGCCTGGCAGTGTCCCCTGGGTGACTCGGCCTTATGTCCACTGGCACTGGTGGTCACACTCCTCTGAGGTCGAGGCTCAGCTCAGGGGATCCACTCCACAGCTCGGCTCCATGGCCCTCCCTGCCCTGGCACATTTCTCAGCCTGATCCTCAGCTACTTCTGCAACCAGCTACGCTATACTAAGACCAAGAGGAAATTGGGGAGTCTAAACTTGAAACACCAAAATCTCCAGAATCCAAAGAGCAAAACCCAAGTAGGGCAATCAAGGCACATATGTGGCCAACTCCACATTTCAATCAACTTTCTCTTCCACAAATAGCTCTAAATTCCGCTTTGAAAAGAAAATTCCCCAGCTGAGCCTTCACTGTCAAGGAAGAAAGCCTGTGGCTTTCCTGTCTGATGAAAATGTTGAACGTTAACATTGTTGAAATTCTATAGCTTTAAACATTGCGACCACTGTTAAATAGAGAATTCTATGCATATCTAACTTTCATATTTGATTATTATGTATTTTATAATGAGATAAAATTTATTATAAAATAAAATTTGAATCTCAAGATTCATTGAAAAATCCCATTTTACAGGTTGAAAATTTACCATTACCTTATCCTTTCTCTTTCCTTCTTCTACAAGTACTGCACTTCTCATACAGAAAACTTGGCCTTAGCTAACTTCGGGAAAAATCTGGTTCTCAAAAAGGCAAAAGAGCCAGGCATAATGGCAGACATCTATAATCCCAGTACTCGGAAGGCGGAGACAGGAAGATCTCCATGAGTTCCAGGCCAGCCTGGGCTCCATAGTGAGTTCAAGGCCAGCCTGAACGCATAGTGAGACCCTGTCTCAAAAAAACAAAACAAAACAAAAAAAGAGAGAAAGAGAGAGCGAATTAATAAAGTCTTAATTATCCCCCTAATAGCCCAAGACAAAGTAAGATTGCATTTGGGCTTGCAATTATCTCTCTGCATTCTTACAGGATTATTAGCTTACTAAATTCAAACCATTTTTTATTAGCCACTTGTTAGGGAGTGATGTAGCTAAAAGAAAGATCAGAACAGAATGTTCTTTTCAGAGAAATAAAATGTACTCTTTGTTTTGGGGTCTCACTATTATATGGAATAAAAATGACATAAACTGGGATCTTTCAACTCCACTTAGAAAGCCACAAGAGAAAGGGCTGTGGAGGCCCAGCCTCCTCCCCAGGCCTCCCAATGTGCGTCCTGCTAAAAGCTGTACCGTTGCACATTCCCCTCGTCCATCGCCACTAAGCAGCACCACTCTCTTTACAGGCAACTTTCCTCCACTTCTGTGAAATACCAGGACAACCCAAGAAGGCAGATAAATTCTCTGCAACTCATAGAATGGCTCTTTTCGGTGTTCTTGTCATTCTGGCAGATTTTAAACAAAGACCTAGTAGAAAATAGTGTCATACTAAATTATCTAACATCCTAATAGCAAAGCTGAATCATTAGAGGCTTCTGGTTTTCCTGGGAGAGCCAGTCCTCATTAAGGTATCAAAAACTGTAGCAGAGTCTTCCAGGGCCCCTAATATTTTTTCTCTTCTGGATATAAAACTAAACTATATTTTGAGCTCTCTTGCAGTTAGGCTAAGCTGATGTGACTGGCAACTGGTCAACAGAAAGGGTGGAAGAAATGTGTGCCACTTCTACATCTGAATCACAAATACCTCTCACACAGGACTAGGTTAGGGGTCAGCAAGGTGTAGCCCACTCTGTGGTTTAGCAAATAAGGATTTCTCCGAAGAGAGCCACAGCTGCAACTCTTCTTGCTACAATGGTACCTCTGAGTAATTGCAGCAAAGCCATGTAGTTCACAAAACAAAAAGCATTCATGATCTAGCCCTTTACAGAGAAAGTTTATCAACCCTTCTCTCTCTCTCTCCTCCCCCTACATTATGCAGTAACCCTGGAGGCCATATTTAAAGATGGTAGCCAATATGAAAGAAACCTAAATTCTTCAATGACAGCATATAACAAAGCTTCTTTTACCCTTTTGAAATATATTTGAATGAAAAATGATATTCTATTTGCAATGACACCGAGATTTTAGGATTGTTGATTCCACAGAGACTAGCATCGCTTTTCCCAGAAGTTCCAAAGGCTACCGTGAATTTACCTATGTGCTGTTGGTTAATCATTCCAATTCCTAATTGGTCCTCAAACTAAAAATGTCTCTTTGTAATGAGATTGTACTGAAAACATCTCCCTTACATCATGACATTACACATATTCCCCTAGCCTTTAATTGCACAAGATCCAAGCTAGCAGGTGACTCTAGAAAAAATAGTCATCTCCGATTTCTCTATCCTGCAAATGTCAAAACCTTACTGTCTTAGGATAGAAGTAGGAGGGCAAGTGACTGTTAAACTCTCTACCTGTCACAGTGAGTCATGGCTCTGTACACTGAACGAAACTGTGGAAGTGAATAGATTCGAACAGGAACATTTCACTCCACATTTCCCAGAGGAGCTGTTGGCCTGGAAAGCTATATTGTGGATGACCGTGACATATTACTTCCCACACGAGGCTCAGAAATGATGGAAACAAACAGGATCTTTGTTGCTGTGCATATGCATTCGCTTTGCCAGAAGAACACTTATTCAGCAAAGCATGAGTTTCCAAGATTGTTTGTCACATCGTCTTATGTGCACTTTAAAACCATAATTTGGAACTTATGGGTAGAGATCATTTTAATAAAGACCAAGGGGTATCTTGACTTGGGGAATATGGAAAAGTAAATGATAAAATGATTCTTGAGACTTGCTTTACCTTGTTCCAGTGCAGCAACTATAGCAAAGAAAAAGTACAAGATCACTCACAACGGAGCCAGTAACTCCACCATCCTCCTCTTAATAGCTGCTCTCATAATAGCACAAAGACTGGCGCTGGGTCAATTTGGAAGTTTGGCAGCAGCAAGCAAGCTGCCTTATTCACCTTCCTTTGCATTCAAATCAAAAGACCCAGGAAAATAGAAAAAGCTGCAAAATTGTGACAGAATTTAAATAAAGAATACCAGTGAAGGAATTTCCCAGGTTTTGGAAACAATTTATTTCTAAACACAAAGCAGAGGAATGGCCCTGAGAAATGATTAGCATCTGAATCATGCTACAGCATTTTCATGTCTAGAGATTGAAACTGCAGTTATATCACAGACAGCCTGGGAATATCTCCCACCCCGCCACCAAAGGAGCTCTTCCACCATGACTCTGTGTACCCACTGGGCAGCTGCAGCAGTGGGCAGCCGGGAAGCGTGTCTTTAGCTACGGCATCAAGATTACCCTAAGCCATCACGTCCATTGCCAGTTGTGATGAAAGCAGTATGGTAGAGCGGTTAAGATTATGACTACTAAATTCAGGAAGACATGAGTTCAAATCCTGAACCTTCTACTTACTATTACATGGGGAATTGAACTTCCTAACTCTCTAATTTTTTATTTGCAGAATGAGAATAATACCCATAGCATTGCTTCGCAGTTAAAATAAGAAAATTTCAGAACTTATCACACTGTCTGGCATATGGTAAGTACTTAATAAATACTATTTAAGATGATGTAGAGTAATGAAATAGTGTATAGCACAGGGCCAGGAGCCAGAGCTCCCCTCCCAGTGAGGAGTGACTAGATTCTGGCCAATAAGACATGAGCAGAAATAAAATGAGAAAATTTGAGAGGCTCCATTCTTTCTCTTTTCACCGTCTCTTGTATGAAATGCAGATATAACAGTGAATAATGTGGAGTGTGCAGATTAAGGCAACACAGTAGAAGTAACGAATGAACAAGACGTCCTTCCTGCTCCAAACAGAGAGAAGCCCGCTCCTCAGTTGTCACTCAGAGCCTGCCTGAATTTCCCTGGCTGCTTAATCCTTTAGTTCCAGATCTCAGGTGCTTCTCTTTTGTTCATTCTCTTGGTTTTCTTTTCCAGGGGGTGGGGATGAGATAATATTATATCTTTTTCTTTTTTATAATTTTTCTACTTTATTAGTACACATCTGCAATTCATGCAGTGCATAATCATCTTGGGAGTGGTTACATGTACATAGTACAGCTTGTTTCTTTTCATCCCCTTCCCTCCCCTCCTCCTCCCCACCCCCCTGGCTCCCCATCCCCTTTTTCATATTTGTTGATATTATTTATCTTCGCTCACGTTATGCTCTATGGTGTTTACATTGATTATTTCCCTCTCCCGTGCTCCTCACCTCGCCCTTGTTTGCTTGGGCCTCTTCCCTATTGCAAGAGATCCATCCCCATGTCCCTTTCTATCCATCCTTTATTATTTTGCAACTTTTGTAGGGAAATGGATGTACCTGAAAAATATAATGTTAAGTGAAATAAGCCATACACACAGCTTAAATTCCATATGGTATCTCTCATTTGAGTGAGGCAATGTACATTCGCTTGTCCTACCTAGAAGGAATACATGAAAGGTAAATTTTCTACATCCTTGCATGTCTGGAAAGGTATTTTCTCTCTGTGTTGATTGATAATTTGGCTAGGTATAAAATTCTAGGTTGCAATTATTTTTCTACCAAGTTTTTGAACACTATGTTCTACTGCTTGCCAGCATCCAATGTCTTCATTAAAATTGCTAGTACATTCATTTAACTTAACTTTCTTTTTTTTTGGGTACCAGGGGTCGACCTCAGGACCTCGTGCGCCAGCAGGCACCCATGCCGCTGAGTGATATCACTGGCCCTTTTTTCATATGTGGGTTCCGGGAGTCGAACTCAGGACCTCACACTTGCCAGGCAGGCGCTTATGCTGCTGAGCTATCTCACCAGCCCTAACTTAATTTTCAATAATCTTCTTCCATTTGAAAAGACCTGCAATTTTTTTGTGAGAAATTGCATGCTTTTGTTCCTTTCACAAATTTCTCCTTTGAGTGTTTTCTATTCTCTCTTTTTGGAAAGCCTGTTATCGTATTTTGAAATTTCTGAAGTTATTCTGCAGGACTCTAGACTTCAGTTTCTATTTCTTATTTATTGCCTTTTTATTTTACATTATATCATAATTTTTTCAAACTTTACATTTTAGTTCTTGTAAATCATATATTGATATGTGTGGCTTTATTTACCAATCATTCCTTACTGACTATAAATATTAATATTTATTGCACACTTCCATGGATTTAACGTTTTCTTAAATTACCAAATTGTGTCAAACTCTTTAAAAGGATTGTCTTATTTCCTACAGTCACTCTCCAAGGAGTAAAACTAAACTCTACAGAAAAGGAAAGGAATCTTAGCAAGATAGTGTTAATTTCTAAAGATAAAAAGTAGGTAAATCTAAATGGTAGATTTACCACTGGTTCCTCCTTAGAAAGTCTGACATCAGAGATAACAATTCTAACCACTATAAAACCCCCATTATTTTCACATAGGATGTGACAGGTAGAATAATAGATTCACAAAGAGTTCATTTCTTAATCCCTGGAATCTATGACTCTGTTACTTTACATGATGAAAAGAAGCTTGCAGATCTGATTAAATTAAGGATCTTAAAATGAGGTGCTCATATTGAAGTATTCAAATTGGCCAGTGTAATAATAATCTTCAAAAGATGGAGGAGACTGATAGAAGAATCTGTGAAGAGATTAAAGAGATATGATTGGGCCGGTGAGATGGCTCAGCGGTTTAAGCACCTGCTTTGCAAGCGCGAGGGCCCGAGTTCGACTCCCGGAACCCACATATGAAAAAGGGGCCGGTGATATCGCTCAGCGGCACAGGCGCCTGCTGGCGCGCGAGGTCCTGAGGTCGACCCCCCGGTACCCACAAAAAAAAAAAAAAAAAGAGATATGATTACTAGATTCGAAGATGGAGGAAGGGGCCAAGAACCAATGAGTAGAGCCAAACTCTAGAAGCTGGAAGGAGCAATGAAAAGTATTCTTCCCCTAAAGTCTCCACAAAGAATGCAGCCCTGTGAACTCATCTTGGACTTCTGACCTCAACGAGCATAAAATAATAAATTTGTGCTGCCTTAAGACATTTGTTTAGGGTAATTTGTTATAGCAGCAATAAGAAAGTAATGCAGGGCCGGTGAGATGGCTCAGCGGCATAAGCGCCTGCCTGGCAAGCGCGAGGTCCTGAGTTTGACTCCCTGGTACCCACATACAAAAAAAAGGGCCAGTGATATCACTCAGCGTCATGGGCGCCTGCTGGCAAGCGTGAGGTCCTGAGGTCGACCCCCGGTACCCACAAAAATAAAAAAAGAAAAAAGAAAAGAATAGAAAGTAATGCATAGGTCTTGCAAATATTTTGCTAGGTTTATTGTGAGATGTTCTAAGTTTTGGGGCTATTTTAAATTTTTTTTTTAATTTCATTTCTTTGAAGTCTGTTGATTTTTGTATGTGACTGAATGCCAAATTTCTTAGTCCGTGTGGGCTGCAATCACAGAATAACATAGATTAGGCAGTTTACAATAACAAAAAATTTGTTTTTCACACTTCTGGAGGCTGGCAAGTACAAGACAGAGGCGCCAGCAGCCAGTGTCTGGTGAGGGCCCACTTCCTGGCTCATCGATGACGTCTTCTGAGGATGCGCTCAGGTGACAGAAGAGACAAGGGAGCCTTCCAGGGCCTCTTTTTTTATTTTTATTTTTCATTAGTATGTGTTTGCGGTACATGCAATTTACAATCATTGGGGGATGGGTACATGTACATAATACAATTTGTTTCTTCTTTTAGTCCCCTTCCCCTCCACCCCTTTCTCCTTCTCTAATTCCCCTTTCCCCATTTTCATTCTTGTTGATATTATTCATCTTAGCACATGTTTATGGCATATAATGGAGATCTGTAGGTTTCTGTACATGACATACACTTATTCTACTTATTTCCCCTTCCCCTTCCCCTCATCCTTCACCCATGGTCTCTTGAACCCCTTTCCATTTGCAAGAGAACCATGCCCTTGTTCCTTTCTATCCATCCTTTATCATTTTCTCTGTACTTTGCCTTACTCAAATGAGAGAAACCATACGGTATTTAAGCTTGTGTATCTGATTTATTTCACTCAACATTATATTTTCCAGGTGTATCTATTGCCTACAAATGTCTCAAATTTGTTGTTCTTTATAGCCAATTCCATTACATATATAGATACCACATTTTTTTTTATCCATTTGTCTGTTGATGGGTATATAGGCTGCTTCCAGGATTAGCTATCATGAATTGTGCTGCTATAAACATTGGTATATGTGTATCATTGTAACGTGATGTCTTACGCTTTTTGGGGAAGATACCTAGCAAAGAAACCAGCTGGGTCATATGGAATTTCTACTTTTAGACCTTTGAGGAATCTCCATACTGATTTCCATAGAGATCGTACTAGTTTACATTCTCACCAACAATGGAGGAGGGTTCCTTTTTTAACACAGCCTTACCAGCATTTTTTTAGTTTTTGATTTCTTGATGATTGCCATTCTTTTTGGAGTAAGGTGGAATCTTAGCATTGTTTTAATTTGCATTTCTCAAATGGCCAGAGATGTTGAACGTTTTTTCATATATTTGCTAATCATTTGTATTTCTTCCTCTGTGAAATGTCTACTCATTTCATTTCCCATTTCTTGACTGGGACTTTAATTTTAGGTGGTTTTATGTTTTTGAGTTCTTCATATATTCTGGATAATTCTTCAGTCCTCTGTCTGAGGAATAGCTGGCAAAAAAATTTTCCTTATTCTGTAGGTTATCTCTTCACTCTCCTGATTGATTCTTTTCCTCTGTGGAAGCTTTTTAATTTGATATAATTGCATTTGTTAATTCTTGCTGTTATTTCTTCTGCAACTGTGGTTATGTTTAGAAAATTGTTTCCTACACCTATGGCTTCAAGTATTTTACCTATTTTATCATACAACAGGTTCAATGTTTCTGTTTTAATACTTAGATCTTTGATCCATTTTAATTTTAATTTAATACACAGTCCAGTTTCAATCTTCTGCCAATAGTTTTCCAGTTTCCCCAGCACCATTTGTTGAATAGGCAGAAGACTGATCCCATCCCTAAGGGCAGGGTCGTTACAACCGAATCACCTCCCAAAAGCCCCACTACCAAAGCCACAAAGAAATCATAAGTGTAACTGCATATGCTCCTAAGTGTGTTGTCCATGAGCTACTTGAAAACAGAAATCAGAGTTTATCCATCTTTTTTATCCCCAGCCTTACTATCATACCCAACACAGTGTAAATGAGACTGCAAGTGACACAAATGCAAGAGAAAGACAAGAAGATAACACCAAGCACCACAGCATGGCACACAGTAATTACTCAATATATATTTAACAAACAAATGAATTAAAACAAACAAAAGCAAACAGGAAATGAATGGAAGTTTAGATATTCGAGATATTACCTGTGCAAAATTTATTAACCAGTAGAATGAATGGCTTTTTAGAAAATTGTCAGAGTAAACTTAAACCATTTTGTTTTTCATGGTTGCCTTTTACGAAGACCTATGAACAAAACCATTTGGTAAGGAATAAAATGCTATTTCAGAAGGGAATGTCTAAGCCTTAAAACAGCAGTAAAATAAAACTTCATGTTGTTTTAATTAAGACTGAAGGAAAAGATGTCATAAAGCTATTATTATTGTATTTCAAAGGGAAACGATAGGCTTCAAAAGTTTGTGAAAACCTGAGTAATGAGTTCTCAGGCATAAAAGAGAACTTTTTTTAAATCTAGAATTTGGAAAACATTTCATACATATGAATCCTCAGAAGGCATTTTTAGTGACTTACCTCTCTTCCTTTCAGTGTGTGAAGGCCAAATTATAACTCATTTGTGAGGTGGAAGAAGACGCCCCAGACCGTGATCTTAGTGTTTATAGAACCAATACCTTCGGTTAACTCGAATGTGCATTATCTTAGTCTGGGCACCTCTACCCAAACACCTCAGACTGTATTTCTCCCAGTTTTGGATCCCGGAAAGGTCACGATGCAGGAGCTGCCAGCTTTGGCACCTGGTAAGGGCTGGTGCCCTAGTTCTTAGATAGCGCCTTCTAGCTATGTCCTCTCACCAGCAAAAAAGCTCCTTCAGGCTTTTGTAGAAGGCACTGGCCCCATTAGAGAGAGCTCCACTTTTATGACTTAATCCCCTGCCAAAAGATCTCTCTCCTAATTCCATCATCGTGGGGGTCAGGATTTCATTATATGTAGTTTACAGGGAAACAAAAATTCAGTCCTAACAATTCCCAATCTGAAAATCACATCAAAGGCTTTGCCTGCACGTATTCTCCACTGGAAAGTACTGCCACTAGTTGTATTACTTCCTTGGTTTATGGGGAGATAATAAAAGATTGAAGCGTTATCTGTAGTTTTTTCCCTGCAATACATTGTCTTCCCTCCACTTGCTGCTGTTTGCCAGGCCTGTCACATTGCTGCTAGCACAGATGCTTCCTTCAAATTAAACGATACCACTTCTGATTCCTAGAGACTAGCATCATCTGGCTAGCGCTGTTTGTTCACAACTATCAGCATGTTGGTTGAACTGGTTCAAATGATACCTTATTGCTATTTCTACCCCGAAAAAGGGAAGCCAACTCTACATGCAGGTGTGTAAAAAGTCCACCCGTGGCAGAATGTGGCATATTCCTGAGTATCACACAAATGCATAGTACACTTAACCATTAAAACACAGCGTGTCAAATTATTCTTACAGGAAAAGAATTGATTGTTACAGAGATTCTACAGGCAACTCGTACTTTTATTAATATTGTTGTGGAAGTTTAAAATTCTCTGAAGCAGAAAGGTAATTTCTGTTGGTTTTATTTTTGGAAAGGAAAAAAAAATTCTTAACTCCTAGAACCAGCTTAGAAGAGACAAGATAGAAGGGAATTGGTGAAAACAGGGATGAACAGAAATCCAGCCCTTTGAACTAAGCAGAGGAACAAATCCTATAGTAGTTCAACACAAAAAGAAAAATCCATTATTGACAAAAGACACTGTCTGAGGACACTGGTCTGCTTTGAAGCTCTGGAGAAGCAGTTCAGAATAACAATGATGCCATTGCAATGACTACGATTTGTGCCTTACGAATGCTTTGTTTTTAATAAGTTCTCATATTGGTCTATCTCTTTGTTAGAAAGATCCCATTTCTCCCCAGGTCATTTTTCATGTCCTTCTCCCTAATCGTAGCCTGCTTTTTCTCGCAAAATAGCAATGCCCATATTAACGGTACAAAATGGATCAGGATAAAGAACAAATTGTGTGAGACAGCTGTAAGAGCCCTGTCCCTGTCAAGTCAACTACAATTGACCTTGAAGGGAAGGTTAGGTGTTACATCCCTAAGGATGCTGATTCAAGCGGGAACATGCCGAATGTAGCGGTGACAACACGTTAAGGGAGACAGAATAGATGACAGCAGCTTGTTCTACCTGAGATGGTGGTGGGTAATTCGTAGTTCAGACAGTAATGCCAGCCTCCCAGGGCAGTCCTGCCACAGGGAAAGGCTCCCCTCAAACAGCAAACCATGACGACTGCAGAATGAGAGTCCACTGTCTTTCTTTCCAAAGCTTTGTAACTAGAATCACCGTGTCTGATTCTTTAACAGACCCACAACTTGCATATGGAAATGTGTGTGGCTTGTTCAGAGTCACTTGAGAACTTAACGCGTTCGTTGTATTGGAGATATCATTGTTTGAATGACTTCGGGGTAAAATTCAGCAAGGAATTCCAAGTGGAGGGGACAGCAGAGGCAGCAGGAGTAGCGCTCCAAGAAGACCCAGGCTGATTAATGTGAGCAGAGTGCGAGGCGGAGGGGGAGAAGAGGCAGGGGGCAGCGGGAGCGGTGAGTAGTATATGAGAAGGAGTTTAGGACCTGTTTTCAGTTTTATGGGAAGTCATTAAAAACTTTCAACCAGGGGAGTAATAAGACACAGTTAAACATCACTCCGACTGCCGTGTGAAGAACAGACTGTAGAAGGGCGGAAAGAGGAAGATTATCTTCCGGAAACAGGGAGGTCATGGCAGTGTCAAATGAGGGAAGGGGCGGTGATGGAGGTGACGAAAGACCAGCTTGAGATGGGATGTGGGTGAGAAGGGAAGGAACAGTGGATACAGAAGGAAGTAAAGTGTGCAAAACCATGAGCCCATTATTACTCTTGTACACACTGAGGTATGAGTTCAGGACACTCTGACTCCTACCCTCCTATACAAATATTCGTCTCCCACCCACTTAAAGACATACAAAGTTGCAATTCAAAAATAGTGCTCTTTTAAGTTTAAACTTAGCATAGTTTAGCTCCCATTGTAAAGATCAAACATATGTTTTCCACATGGTTAAATCTATATACTTTGTAGTAAGAAGATGATGTGAACCAATTGTTTAGGTTCCGTGTGGTTTCACAGTTGTGAGCAAGGAACAAGTAAGAGGCACCACGCAACGTGTCATCAGCTCCGCTTGAGCTGCAGGGAAGGCAAGCACGTCTTTGAAGAATTTTTTATTTTCCTCACAAACTTCGTTGTACTCATCTTCAAAACTGAGGTAATAGTAGCCTCATTACCACAGGAATTCATTCTATGGTGCTTCTCTGTTTTTTCTATTTCTGAGGACGCATCCTAACTACTCTCATTGTGGAAATTTACATAATTTATCTTTATATATATATATATCTCCTTTTATAACTCTCAATAACCATTACCTTCATTATCACTTGGTACCTTGACTTTCCCATTTAAAGAAACTTTCAAAAAGGAAAGATTAAAATTTCGGCCTAGTGCACTTTCACATTAGCTGTCTATTCCGCCCATTTTACTTTTATTCCATATTTGAGTTTCAATATACATCTTGTGCTAGTATACTTGAAATTCCTCAAGACAGGAATTTGATTAATTATAATATAGCTATGGTGTCCATATCTAGAAGGCTTAACATATATTAAATAACTGTCATTTCAATATCAGAACAAACAAAAGGAAAGCTCAAACTATTAACATTGCACCGCAGGATAAATTCTCTATGTAAATATAAATGGATTCACCTTTCCCTTTATTCACATCTTTAAAAATATCACTCATTCATCTCTAAAATCAAGAATGTGACTGTTTAGAAAATTGGTTTTTGGAGACTTCCACTTCTGTCCAAGACAACGTAATTCCTGGCCTGAAATAACCAAAAACAAACAAACAAATAAACAAACACCACCCTAGACAAAGTAAGCAGGATTTTGAGATACTGGACATGAGGAAATGAAGAACAGTAATCCTTGAGAGATAGGAAATGAATGAAGCAAAGCCTGTAATTTCCCCACCACACTGCTGGAAATCAGAGTTCCCAGGCCTCGGCACAGGGAGCAGGGCCTAGGGTGCGCCTGAGGAGAGGAGACGTGGTGGAGTCCAGTAACCAAAGAGGCTGGAGCTCATAGGGCAGCATACTGGACAGGAGAGAGCTACCTGGAAAGAGACACTCAGACATCTTCGTGGGCTCCCCTGGAGTATCCGGGGAGCACTGATTGGCATCTGTGTAAGAAAAGACTCCCAAGCCTGGGGAAGCAGCCATCTGTAACTAGAAAGAACAGTACCAGAGGCTCGTACAGGACCAGAATTAGTGCCCGTTCACAACAGCTACACACCAAAACCTTGTATTTCACACGGCATTGGGAAGAACATTCAGAAAGGTTTTGCCTGGGTGGTGGGAAATTATTAGTCCTAGACCAAAGTTAATTCAGAATCAATTAGCAAACCATAAAAATAAGACTTGAAAGGATCAAACTGCTTAGAAAGAATCGGTTAAATTGACTGCATCTCAGAACAAAGCTAAAGATATACAAACATAAAAATAGCCAACACCCAACAAGATGAAATTGATAATGTCTGGCATCTAATTCAAGATTACCAGTCCTGCAAAAAAGCAAAGTACAAGAAACAATGATGAGAACCAACCAACCAGAATCGAAACAGATGTCAGGATTACTAGACAAGGACATTGAAATAGTTGTCATAACTATATTCCATATACCCCAAAGTATAGAGATACTGAAGATATAAAAATGATCCAAATCTAACTTTCGAAGATGAAAGGCCCAGCACTGGAGCTTCACAATACACTGGATAAAATTCAGAGCAGAGTGAGCAGGTCGGAGGAAAAGATCAGCGGACTTGAAGACATAGCAGTAGAAACTTGCAATGTGAAACGGAGAGAGAAAAGATTTTTTAAAAATGGAAAGAGAATCTCTGAACTTGGGACAACTTTGAGTAGTCTAATGTCTATATAATTGGAGACCCCAAAGACCAGAATAGTGAAAGGAAAGAAGAAAATGTATTTGAAGAAATAACTTATGAGGCTTTTCAAATTTAATTAAAAACTATAAACTCACAAGTTCAGAAACTCAACAAACTCTAAGCATAAGAACTAGGAAGAAAATTAAAATAAAACACATCATAATCAAATTACTCAACACTGAAGATAATGAAGAAATCTTTAAAATCAGCTTAAAATGCCACACAACACCTGACCCTTAATTTAGGATTACCAGTCATGCAAAGAAGCAGGAAACTATAACCCATAACGAGAGGAATCAATCGACCAGAATTGACACAGATGTTAAAATTGCTGAACGAGGACACAGAGATAGCTTTTATAGCTGTATTTCATATGTTCCAAAAAATAAAGGGAATAAAAATAATGATAATGGCAGGTTTTTCTTCTTATAAAGATACAAGAGAATGAAAATACAAACCACAAATCAGAGAAATTATTTGCAAAGTGGGTTTCTGAGAAAGGACTTGTAACCACATCATATAGAAAATCTCTCAAAATTCGATAATATGAGCACAAAGGATTTGAACAGATTCTCCACCAAAAAGATACGTGGATGGCAATCGAGTGCATGCAAACATGCTTAGTAGCATGAGCCACATGGAAATGTAAACTACAACTACAACTGGACATCGTCACCCACAACTAGAATATCTAAAATTAAAAAAAATACTGGCCTTACCAAGTATTGGCAAGCACAGAAAGGAACCAGAATTCTCTGTTACTGTACCACGTGTGGTAATAGATAATAGTTTTATTACAGTAACACCTTGGTTCACCAACACTTCTTTTCGCAAACAATTTGGTTTGCTAACAGAAGAGTTCAGCAAAATTTTGCTTCCCCTAGCAAACTCCACATTTGGTGACAAACATGATCACAGCCCCACACAGACACAAACATGGCCATCTTCCCCAGAATCGTGGACTAAATTAAGTTCATGAACCAAGGTACTACTGTACTTTGAAAACAGTTTGGCATGTTAATAATGCATGCACTATGTAGCTCAGCCATTTACTCCAAGACATTTTCTCAAGATTAAAACAAAACTTACGTCCATGCAGATACTTCCACACAAATGTTCATAGCAACTTTATTTGTAGTGGCTCCAAATTGGAAACAACCCAAACGTGTATCAACAGTTGTGTTAGGCAGTTCTCCATTACTATAACAAAATACTTGAGATAATCAACTTAAAAAGAGGAAAGGTTGTAGTTCAAAAAAAGCGTTAGAGGGCCGGTGAGATGGCTCAGCAGCATAAGCGCCTGCCTGGCAAGCGCGAGGTCCTGAGTTCGACTCCCGGTACCCACATAAGAAAAAAGGGCCGGTGATATTGCTCAATGGCACAAGCGCCTGCTGGCACGAGAGGTCCTGAGTTCGACCCCCAGTACCCACAAAACAAAACAAAAAAAAGTGTTAGAGTTTTTAGTCTATGGCTGGTTGGCTTGCTGTTTTGGGGCCTCTGGTGAGGCAGTACCTTGCGGTGGGAGTGCATGGCAGAGTTACCGCATGGCAACAGGGAATTAACGGAGAATGGAAGAGACGGGTGTCCCACAGTCCCCTGCAAGTGCACGCTACCACTAACCTAACTTCCTCCCATAAGCCCCACCTCTCAAAGGTTTGACCCCACCCCAGTAGTGCTAAGTGTTGGGGACCAAGCCCTTACCAGACAGCCTCCAGGGCACACTTACCAAAATCTTAACAGGTGAATGGACAAACAAACTGAGTATTTTACAGCCATGCAACAAAATGCTGCTCAATAACAAGGAAATGAACTTTTGATGAATACGTCAACATAGATGATTTTCAAAATAATCATGCAGAGTAAGGGAAGACTGAAAAATTACATACTTATGATTCCATTTATGCAAATGCTAGCAAATACCAAATTATCTACAATGATAACACCAGAAAAATCTTTGTCTGGCATCTGAGATGGAGTGATACAAAAAAGGGAATTTCAAAGGCGAAAAGAAATGTTGGGAGGTAATAGAAATGATTACCATTTTGAATGTTTATACTTCCCCCAGTACACACATGTCAAAACTTAGCAAGATGATCACCATAAATACATGCAGTTTACTGTATGTCAATTTAACCAAAAAAATCTGTTTTAATACAAAAATAAAATCAAATGAAAGATTCAATATCTTTAAATACTTTAGTTTTATGTGTATCATACATGATAATGATTCTAAAGTAATATTTTTATACTTTTAATTAACTCCTATTTTGGAAAATAGGTAAATGATTGAAAAATAGGTATTTTCGTATATTTTAAAAATTATAAAATTTGATATGTAAGAGTTTAGGAGTTCATACTTCTCTTTAAGAATTTCATCATTGCTTGCTTGCTCTCCTATATGCTTTAGGCTTTCTGACTCAAAGCTGAAAATATCCTTGATGTGAAAGGATTTCATACTGAGACTCCCTGGTAGACACAATAATGAAGGTGGTTTAGTTGATGTGCTTGGGTTTTTCAAACTTTACCAGTGCACTGACCCCCAAGTATTAAATCTCTGCATGACGATGTTTGCAACTTATATTTATACAACATAGTCATCCATAACACTTCAGGGATTTTGTGCTACAGTGTCAATGTTATCCTGTCATGCCGCTGTGGTTTTTCATAATGATTAGGCCTTAACAGTGTGGCTGCTGCTTATAAAGATCTTTCCATCAACTTATATCCAAATGAATATTAGTGCAAAATTTCTCCAATGCCATTATAAAGTAAAAATCATTTGTTACCTCATTTTCCCTGGCCAGTTGGATATATTATACATGATTTCCCCAATCTTATGAAATTTTCCAACTATAGAATTTATTAATTTGAGAACTTTATTTTTTTTAATTTTATGGAAAAAAGTAAAACAAAATTTCATAACAAAATAACAAGAGAATAACAATAGTTAATACATTGAGTATTGTTATTTTTAAAGTAGTTACTCGGAGTACAAGATATGGGCATAAAACCTCTCCAAACAATATTAGCATAAACCTTTCTTTTCAAGGAACTAAGAGAAAATAGTAGGATAGCTATCTTGTATTTTTTCCTTTTCCTTTCCTTGCTTTCCCCTTTCCTCCATCCTAGTTCCTTTTTCCTTTTGAACAATTTCTTCCTATTACACAATATCTATTGTACATTTTGGACTTTATTTACTTGTTCAGTCTCTCACACCAGGGAGACAACATGATGCTTACACATTTGAGTCTGATTTATTTCACTTATGAGTATTTCTCAAGTTGCATCCACTTACCTATATGGTCTCAAGTTTAACCTTCTTTATAGCTGAGTAATATTCTGTTGTATAAAAAGACCACATCTTTTTTATCCATTCTTCAGTTGATGGGCATTTGGGTTGTTTCCAAGATTTAGCTATTAAAACTTGTGTTGCTATCAAATGTGTGCACATATATCTCTGTGGTATGATGTTTTTAATTCTTCTGGGAAAATACCCAGAAAGGGAGTCAAATGGGACTTCTAATCTTAGTTTTTGAGGAATATCCACACTGATTTCCACAGTGGTTGCACCAGTCTACCCTCCCACCAACAGTGAAAAAGGGTTCCTTTTTCCCCACAGCCCCTCCAGCATTTGTTATTGGTTGATCTCTTGATGACAGCCATTTTTTCTGGGATGAGATGGAATCTCAGTGTTGTTCTAATTTGCATCTCTTGAATGACCAATGATGTTGAACATTCTTTCATATATTTATTTGTTATTTGCATTTCTTCATCTGAGAAGTGCATAATCATCTGAGATGCCCATTTATGGATTGGGTCTTTGAATTTGGGGGGTCTGATTTTTTTCAATTCTTTATATGTTCTAGATAGAAGTACATTGTCAAAGGGACAACTGGCTAAAAAAATTTTTCCCACTCTGTGGGTTGTCTTTTCACTCTATTGATGATTTGTTTCCATGTGCAAAATCTTCTTAATAAGATGAGATCCCAGTTGTTGATTCTTTGAAGTGTTTCCCATGCAGTTTGGGTTTTGTTCGTGAACACTCTGCCTACCCCTGGGTCTTCAATATTTCTACCCAATTTCTCTTCCAGTAGATTTAGTGTTTTTGTTTTAATATTTAGATCTTTGATCCATTTTGACTTTAGTTTAGTGCACAGTGATAGATATAGGTCTAGTTTTAGACTTCGGCACATAGACAGCCAGTTATTCCAGCACCATTTATTAAAGAGGGTATCTTTCTTCCAGTGAACACATTTGGCCTCTATCAAAGACAAGGTGTCTGAGTGTGTTTGTAGTTGTGTCTGCATCTTCTAATCTGTTCCACTGATCCTCAGGTCTGTTTTTTGCCAGTACCATGCTGATTTTATCACAGTAGCTTTGTAGTCCAATTTCAAGTCAGGGAATTTGATGCCTCCTGCCTTGCCTTTGTTGTCCAGAATTGCCTTTGCTATTCTAGGTCTCTTCTGTTTCCAAATGAATTTTAGAAATGTTTTCTCTAGTTCTGTGAGGTATGCTAATGATATTTTGATCAGGATTGTATTTAATCTGTATAAGAATTTTGGGAGTATGGCCATTTTCACTATGTTGGTTCTTTCTATCCACAAACAAGGGATATCTTTCCATTGTCTGATATCCTCTTTGATCTCCTTTTTCAGAGTACTATAATTTTCAATGCAGAGATCTTTTACTTCTTTTGTTAGATTGATTCCTAAGTATTTCTTTTTCTTTCTTTTTTTTTTTTTTTTTTTTTTTTTTTTTTTTTTTTTTGATGCTATTGTGAAGGGTATGGTTTCCCTAACTTCTCTCTCAGTGCATTTATTGTTTCTGTACAGGAATGGTATTGATTTTTGAATGTTGACTTTGTATCCAGCTACACTACTGAATTTGGTTATTAAATCTACAAGTCTTTTGGTGGAGTTTTTGGGGTCTTCCATGTAGAGTATCATGTCATCTGTGAATAATTATAATTTAACTTCTTCCTTTCCTGTCTTTATTCCTTTTATTTCTCTCTCTTGTCTAATTGCTCTGGCTAATGTTTCCAGAACTATATTGAATAAGAGTGGTGATAGTTGACATCCTTGACTTGTTCCTGATTTTAGAGTAAAAGCTTTCAGTTTTTGCCCATTTAGTATGATGTTGGTTGTTGGTTTGTCATAGATGGCTTTTATCAGATTGAGATAAAGACCATCAATTCCAATTTTCTGTAGGGATTTTAACAGGAATCGGTGTTGCACTTTATCAAAAGCTTTTTCTGCATTGATTGAGATGATCATGTGGTTTTTGTCTCTGGCTCTGTTAATATGTTGTATTACATCTATTGATTTGCATATGTTGAACCATCCCTGCATCCATGGGATAAATCCTACTTGGTTATGGTGTATATTCTTCTTGATGATTTGCTGCATTCTTTTTGCCAGAATCTAACTGAGGAGTTTTGCATCTATGTTCATTAGGGAGATTGGACTGTTTTCTTTTTTGTTTGGGACCTTTCCTGGTTTTGTTATCAGGGTAACACTTCCATCCAGGAATGATTTTGGAAGTAATGCTTCCCTTTCAATTTCATTAAAGAGTTTCAACATTAGTGGCATTACTTCTTCTCTAAATGTTTTGTAGAATTCAATGGCGAGTCCATCAGGACCTGGGCTTTTCTTTGTTGGTAAGTTTTAATTACATTTTCAATTCACTGGCTAATATTGGGTTATTTAGAATTTTTATAATCTTCTTGATTCAGTTTTGGCAATTCACATGTGTCAAGGAATCCATCCATTTCTTCTGTGTTTTCCATCTTATTAGAGAACAGTTTCTCAAAGGAGGTATTGATGATCTTCTGGATTTCTGCAGGATCCACTGGGATTTCCCCCTTTTCATTCCCAATTGCTTGAATTTCAGTCATTTCTTTCCTCTTTTTGACGAGGTTGACTGTTTATCAATTTTATTTAATCTTTCAAAGAACCAACTCTTTGATTCATTGATTCTTTGTATTGTTTTCTTATTCTCAGTTGCATTAATTTCTGCTCTTAGCATTATAATTTCCTCCCTTGTACAAGCTTTGGGTTTGATTTGTTCTTCTTTTTCTAGAAGTTTGAGGTTCAATATTAGGTTGTTTATTTGAACTTGTTCTGTTTTCCTGATGTGAGAATTCATATATTCCCCTATAAATTTCCCTCTTAGGACTGATTTCATTGTGTCCCATAAGTTCCAGTATGTTATATCAGCATTATCATTTAATTGTAGATACTATTTAATTTCTTCTTTAATTTCCTCTGTGACCCACTGGTTGTTCAAGAGGATGTTGTTTAATTTCCATGTGTTTTTGTACTTTTTGTGATTTCTTTTGCTGTTGATTTCCAATTTCATTGCACTATGATCAGATAATATACATGGGATGATTTCAATTCTTCTGCATTTACTTAAGCATGTTTTATGGGCTAATATATGGTCTATTTTGGAGAATGTCCCATGTGCAGCTGAGAAGAATGTGTATTCTGATGTTGTGGGTGGAACACTCTGTAAACACCTACTAAGTCCATTTGTTCACAGGTTTGGTTTAATTCTAATATTTCATTGTTGATTTTTTGTCTAGTTGATCTATTTATTTGTGAGAGTGGGGTATTAAGGTCCCCCGTTACAATTGTGTTAGTGCCTATTTGATTTTTCATGTCTGCTAATATTTGTTTTATGTAGTTGGGTTTACTGGTATTTGGTGCATATATATTTATGATTGTTATCTCTTCTTCTTGGAGTTTTCCCTTAACAGGTATGTAGTGATCTTCTTTGTCTCTTTTGATCAGTCTTGGCTTTTCACACTGTCTGCAAAAAGAATAGCTACCCCTGCTTTCTTCTGAATTCCTGTGTCCTGGAGTATTGTTTTCCAACCTTTGACTTTCAGTCTATGAATATTTGACTTATATGTGTCTCTTGAATGCAGCATATTGTTGGATCTTGCTTTCTGATCCATTCTGCCAGTGTTTCTCTTTTGATTGGTGAGTTGAAACCATTTACATTGATGGTTACAACTGACATGTACTGGCTTATCTTTGTCATGTTATTTTCCTGTTGTTGGTTCCCTGTCTTTCCCCTTTGTTTAATGACTTGCTCTGCCTGGTGGCTTCTTTCTACTGGTGTTCTTGTGCTTGTGGTCTTTGTTTTCTCTTTCTAATACATCCTCCAGAGCATTCAGAAGAGCTAGTTTGGTGGTCATGAATTTCTTCCTTTGTTCTTTGTTATGGAAGTATCTAATTTCTCCATTGATTTTTTTTTTTTTTTTTTTTTTTTTTTTGTTTTTTTTGTTTTTTTTTTTTTTTGTGGGTACCGGGGGGACGACCTCAGGACCTCGCGCACCAACAGGCACCCGTGCCGCTGAGCGATATCACCGGCCCCTTTTTCGTATGTGGGTTCCGGGAGTCGAACTCGGGCCTTCGCGCTTGCAAGGCAGGCGCTTAAGCCGCTGAGCCGTCTCACCGGCCCCTCCATTGATTTTAAAAGATAGTTTTGTGGGGTACATCAGTCTGGGTTAAAGATTGTTTTCTCTTAGGACTTGAAATACCTCACTCCAACCTCTCCTTGGTTTGAGGGCTTATGGTGAGAAATCTGCTCTTATTCTGATGGATTTTCCTTTATAGGTGATTTGTTTCTTTTCTCTAGCTACTTTTAATATTCTGTTCTTGTGAAAGCTTGATTATTATATGCCTTGGTATAGATTTATTTTGGTCATAGCTATTTGGTGTTCTATATACTTCATTTATTTGTATGTCAAATTCTTTATCCATGTTTTGGAAGTTTCTGCCAATATTTCCGTGAAGAGGATTTTTATTTCTTTTGTGTGTCTCCAGCTTTCTCAATGACTCCAATCAATCTTATGTTGTTCTTCTTTGCTTCATCTTGTAGCTATTGGACTGATTTTTCATGGTGTTTTGCTATTTTTAAGATATCTTTTCATGGTCGCTAGCTACAATCCTGTCTTCTAGATCTGATAGTCTATCCTCGCCTTCATTCAGTCTGTTGCATATACTTTCAATGGAGTTTTTAATCTCCTGAATTTCTGCTTGGATCTGTTTCATGGATTCTATTTCTTTCCTATGTTGGGCATTTATAGTTTCCATTGTTTTCCTGAGCTCCTCTATTTTTTTTTATCTGTATCTGCTTTACTGTCTTTCATTTTGATCATTTCTTTTTGCACCTTAGAGATTATTTTTTATAGCCTCTTCCACTTGTTTTTTCACTTCTATTGCTATCATTTCAGAAAGTTCCAGTGGTTGCTTTCTGATTTCCTCTATCTCATTGTGCTCTGGACATGTCCTGGGTGGGCTGGAGGTCTGAGGTTGCATTTTGCTTCTGTGTCTTGTCATTTACTGTTTTCTATTTTTTATTATTTTGTTTTCTGTGTTGATACTTGTAGATTTCTTATGCTAGATATATTTATCCCTTGTATAAAGGCTTCCCTAGGAAATATCTGTTCCTCAGGGATATCTTCTAGATGTAGGCGGTTCTTGGTCTTTGTGTTTATCTGAAGAACCTACCTTCCCAATGTATTGAGGGTGAGAAATTCTCATCTCTTTGGCTCAGCACCCAGTCCTTTGGTACTAGACTACTACAGCTATAGTAATGACCCCACACAATCACAGTGTTGTCATGCATGGAAGAAAAACTGATGATATCAGGTGCGACATCCTGGCTAAGGTACTACAGTTAGCAGTAACAGTAGTCTCAACATAGCCTGGTTACCGACAAACTGTGGTAACTATTAACCCTAGGAGCAAATTCTACAGTTACATAGCAGAATGCAGCATATACCAGGAACTTTTATGCAATGATTTTCCCTTTAGTGGAGTGATTTTACCCTGTTGCAAGGGTGGGGGGATTAAGAGGGTTGGGGGCAAGATAGAGAGGTGGATGAGGTCCAATATAGTAGGAGCAAGGCTGGAGGGCAAAGAGTGATCACCGAAGTTGTGGGAAACTGGAGGACACAGGAGGGAAAGAATGGAAGAGAAAGCAGAGGAGTATTGAAGTGAACCAGAAAGAGAAGAGACAATATTCACTTACATGAAAGTATCATAAAATCAAGCAAGATGGTTGACAAAAGAGAGTAAGAAGATGAGTAGAAGAAAACAAAAAGGGAGGTAATAAATCTAAGTCATGAAAGAAAGAGAAAAAAAGGGAAAAAAGAGACAAAAAAAATAACCATAAAAAATAAAACAAGGGCCAGTGAGATAGCGACATAAGCACCTGCCTGGCAAGCGTGAGGTCCTGAGTTCAACTCCTGATACCTACATAAAGGAAAAAAAGGGTCGGTGATATTGCTCAGCAGCACAAGTGCTTGCTGGCAAGCATGAGGTCCTGAGGTCGACTCCCGGTACCCACATAAAAAATAAAATAAATAAATAAAGATAAAACTCTACCCAAGTCAGTATAATAAGGAACTAATTCAAGAACTTTAGAAAGAAATTTCAGAAAATATTGTTCATCTGATCTATCAAGTTTAAATATTGGATATTATTAGTTAAGATGTTTATGTGTTGAACAACTCATTAGAATATACCACATAATGAGGAAGAACTGATGCATTATCTAACAGGTATCATACAACAAATTATAAACATAATCACATTAAACTTCAGAAAGTCCTAAGCTAACACTTAAAAATAGAAAATCACACACTATTCTGAATTTAATTTCTTATTAGAAATAAGACAACATTGTTTGTAGGAGAACTGAAAATTGTTTTGAGTCTTTATCCAGTGTCTTATATACATATCATTGTTTTTATTGTTTTTCTTTTTAAAATAAAAATAAATAAATAAATAAAAACTTTGATGTGGTTTGTAAAAGAAAAATAATCCACACTTTCTATTCTTTTATGGGAGGATGGTCTATAAAATTCTTGATAAGATGAAAGTTTAAATGACAGGAAATTCCAGCATCGAAGATCATCTTAGATGATCTTATTCTTAGATGATTTTATTCTTGCTATGAGGATTCTGTGTTTTATACAGTTAGATTTCATATAATAAGCTAAAGAATGAATTTCAACAGGATACTCCTGTTTTGCTTTCCAATAAAATCATGATTATCTATACATACAATTTAGCATATGTAAATATTTTTAGAGGGAGTTGAAAGAATTCCTAGATTATTATTCAATAAGAAATAGTGCAATGGATTGATAACACATTTGAAAATTAGGCCCAATTATATAACAAAATTCTGACATTTTTAACTTTGCTATGGTAAGATGTAATGCTGGGTGTTGGTATTCCAGGTGGTACACGTTAAGATCCCAAATATAAGTAGGAAAACATTAAATGCCGTACAGTCAAGGAAAGTTATATAAATTTTATTGCATAAGAAATGTACACATCAAGGGCCAGTTATATAGCTCAGCAGCATAAGCGCCTGCCAGGCAAGCGCGAGGTCCTGAGTTCAGTTCCCGGTACCCACATAAAGAAAAAAAAAAAGAAAAGAAATGTACACGTCAAAAGCAACTATCAAAATTTACCTATAAACTTGTTTATCAGGCTAGTCAACCAGCGGTGGTGGTGTGTGGGAGATACTAGGGATTATTTGGATGGAAGAGGCTTCCTCCAGTTTCTGGAAACTTTTGTACTTGGTAGCTAAAGGCAGATAGAGAAAATATCTTCGAAATGGTCATCTTCACAGGAAGATGAAAACTTGGGGAGTGTGCTTAAGAAAATAAATTTAATCATTGTTTTTATCAGCCAGAGTTAAATTCAGATGAATTATGGATTTCAGACTAAATGAGTGAAGATATAACTGAGACAGCCAGGAACCTTCATGTCCTGGAGGGCAGATACCAAGCAACTTCCAGTGTCAGAGTGTAAGTGTTGAGATCTTTTCTGGTGTTCAAGAGAAACTGAATGAAAACTCTTCATGTGTGTTCAGCCAACACAAGCAGCTAAAGGCTTGTGGCAGTACACACATCAGTCATAATCGATAAATGCAAACTATAAAATAAGGCACAATCGATTGCATGAATTTGAAAATTATGTAAGTTTGATGTTGGTGAGGGTGTGGGTACATTGTCAATAGAAGTATAAATTTCTACAACTTCTAGGGCAAGCAATTTGGAAATATTCGTTGAATTCACAACTACCCACATCCTTTAACACAGCAATTTCCATCCAGTAATTTTTACTACAAGTCTACTTGCAAATATGCCAAGTGACCTATTCACTTAATAAGTACTTAGCACTAACAGCACACCTGCTCCTTTCCTAGGCACTGAGGATAGAGCAGTACATGCAGTTG
Organism: Erethizon dorsatum; assembly: GCA_028451465.1. Lineage (NCBI taxonomy): Eukaryota > Metazoa > Chordata > Mammalia > Rodentia > Erethizontidae > Erethizon > Erethizon dorsatum. Next base: position 55,128,990 of record CM051830.1, on the reverse strand, counting down.
AGAATCGCAAAAGGCTATGATTCACTGAGAAAGAATCTATAAACAAACACATGTCAACTGATAGCAAGTGAGAGAGGAAAGAAGGATAGAGAGAGAGAGAACAAGCAGAAAGAATGAAGGAGGGGTGTTACTTTACGTAAGGTAGGTAAGGAGGTGACAAGCAGAAGCCTGAAGGAAGAGGGAAAGTGCACTATGCAGAAGCCCTTGGGAAGAGTGTTCGAAATACAATATCACAGCATTATTAATAAAAGATTTAAAACAACCAAAATGTATCAATAAAGGCCTGACGTGTGTGTGCATATGTGTTTGTATTAACATAGAGAAGAAAGGAATTACGTGGCTATGAAGGAGTACTTGGTGGCAAAGCGTACTTAGTAGTAAAGACTTACTAATTTCACTGAATCTTCTTCATTCTTTTAAAATTTTGTACCTCATACACACTCTCAGTTTCATATATAAAACACCATCTGACATGGATAATGTTAAATAAATATGAATTACATCTATCCTGTTTAAAGTATTTCTGAGATTTCTGGAACTTCCAAATTAAAATAAAAATTATCATGGAAAATTTATGTTCAAATACGAGTACATATCACATATTTTACAATAAGAAGGTTTCTGGACTTTCGATAAAGACAGGCTTTTAGGGAGGTGGGGGGCTGCACCTTCAGAAGCAATTCAAATAACACAGCATCATCAGTGTCACTCAAATGGACTGAATCTCACAGATCCATCCTACCTTGTCAAATTTTTGATGATTCATATTACCGCTCTCTCATAAGGAAAAAAGTCCTGCATATTTCCCCTTCCACATTTTAATGAAAAATGGTCATAAAGCAAAGGCTTAAAATTAAAAACAAATTCAAGCCAAATACCAGGGCAACAAATCAAAACAAACATACCAACACTAAACTCAGAATCCTCATGAAATCCATTGCTAAATAAAATAAACAGTACATTCAATTTCTGTGCCTTTTCCTTGATTTTTTTTTTTTGCCAGAATATGAATTTCTTGAGAAGCCATGATTTGTTGTGGGCAGATAAACAACAGAATGGAAGGGGCTTTACTGGGAATTTGTAGGCAAATTCCGAGTATTTAACTGATGAAGTTTACTCCCGCAGACATACTGTTACCAACTGTACACACCACAGCCAGGTGCTGTGACCCCTGTTCTTAGGCGAGATCAGCAACCATTCAGGTGTGAGGATGGCCATATGACTAAAGGCAGACGACCCAGGAAATGAACCAGAGTAGTGTCTGGCACCAATGGACTTGGACACCAACCCACTCCCAGTACCTTGCAGCAATTTCTGGCGCATCCTTCCCTCACTGCGAACAGATCGAGCCTGAAGAGGCTGCATTGAACAGCCCTGGTAAACAGAATTTCTGGGATGCTATCCATTTTACTTGAATATTTTTGTGTGACATATAAAGAATTATAAAATATACAGAGGATGTTAAAGTTGGGCATGGTAGTGGGGAAATCTTTTTCCTAAAATATGTTATTGCAGTGCAGAGCAGCATTATGCCCTAAGCTACTCCTTGTAATACTTAAGGGTTATATTAAGTTTGGACTCAGGAGACAATTGTTTGGAGGCAAGCTCAGAATTTACTGACATTAAGGTTTTTAAGCTCTTGTTAGTGTATGTTCATCTTTTCTAGTGTTTTAGCAAACAAAACATTCCTCCCAAGTCTTGGAATCAATATAATGAGGCACACGTGGTGCATACGGTATTCCCTGTAGTCACCAGAAGTGTCCTTTATCTAGGTCTGCTCATCCTAAAAATTCTCATCTTCATTCAGTTGCCTCAGGTCCCAATAAAATAAGCCACCAAAATCAGTGTGAAACATTTTTAAATGGTGTCCTTTCCACCTGTGTTTCAGGGTTCAAAGTACAGTTGCATGACACCACTTTCCGTAGCTGGGTAATCGGAGAGTACAGCCAGGGGAGTGATATGTTCTAATGCAGGTCTAATCCCAAGTCCTTTTCAGATGTCAGAAAAATCAATGAATCATGAATGGTATGTACTGCTATCATCTTGTACAGGTAATAAACATTATTTCATAATAATATTAGCTGAAACTGCTGCAATATTTTTATTTTATTGAATTATTATATAAAAATAGAACGATATGGAATTTGTGTGTGAAGAGGAGAGGTAAGAGACAGGCAGTGATGAGGGAGAGACGGATTGCCTGCAAGCAAACAGCTAAGAATTCAAAAGGCTCTCTAAGAGCATTGCTCTGCTATCCTGACAGCTCAGATGATGAAACCAACACTGTGTTTAACATTTTCATCCTCAAATTTCCTCCACTGCCTGTGTGGCACAGCCAGCAGATCTGTTTTTTGTTTTTTTTTTTTTTTTTTGGTGGGTACTGGGGGTTGACCTCAGGACCTCGCGCGCCAGCAGGCGCCTGTGCTGCTGAGTGATATCACCGGCCCTTTTTTTGTATGTGGGTTCCGGGAGTCGAACTCGGGCCCTAGCACTTGCCAGGCAGGCACTTACAGCGCTGAGCCATCTCACCGGCCCAGCCAGCAGATCTAGACATTAGGCACCAAAGTTAAGGGGATTTCGGTCTCACTCATTGCCCCTGTATATGAACGCACAAAAAAGATCTAGCCGGATTGCAAGAGTTTCATTGCTTCTGCTGAGTCCCACAAATGCTTTAAGATCTGGAAGATGCTGTGGCACTGTGTCTTTTTGTTTCCTCTGCAGATGTAGGTACACACGATGAATAACAATAATCTCTACACTGTAAAACAGAAGTAGTTTTTTAGAAACTGCATTCTGTACAAATTTGTTTCCAAGACAATTGGAGTTTTATATCTTAAAACTCAGGAACATGTAGCAGAATTTTATCGACAGAGATTTCATCTTTGGTAAAAACTTTGAGGTCCTAAAAAGAAATATAGGCTACATATCAATAAAAGATCAGGATAAGTTTGTTGGATAAAATTGGAATATATTTGGGGTAAAATCTAAGTATTCTCACATCCTTATTTTAAACCAGAGGCTACCTGGTGGGGAATGGCTACATCTAGCTTAAAACTGCTAGATACTGTACAATGCTAATTTTTACCTAACATTCCAATGCTAAGATTTTAAGCAAAATTGTTGAGAAGGAGTGGAAAGTAGGAAGGTAGTCTATACTTTGAGAATATAAATGGTAACAAAAGCATTAATATGTAATAATTAAATGGAATAATAATATTATTATTATAGCTATCATTTTAAATTACTGTGTGCTAGTCATTAATAGAGGCTTTATACATTTGATCTCATTGAATCAAATAAAATGTGTATTATTATTCTTGTGTCACTGATGGAAAAATGGCTTCTTAGACATTAAGTAGGTAGTTCAAGCCTATATAACTTCTAAAGAACAGAAGTAAGTTTAAATCAAGTCTGTCCCTTTGAGCCCTCTATAAGTGTCAAGAGGTATAATTCTTAGAACCTATCCTGGCAATTCAAAAACTGGAGAAAATAAACATTTTGGAGAAAACATGCCAATTACTGTTATCTGTATTGTTACATATGTCCTTATCTTTAGAAGAAATAATAACATAATATCCTGGAAGCATATTTATGCTCATGTAATTGTATGCCTGTAGCCACTATCTTTATGAGTAAGACCAATATCCATGCAGTTAGATGCTTGGGAGTCATCCTGGTTTCACCTCCATATCTAATTAGGACCCTAATTCCAATTATTTTTGTTCATAAATAGCTCTCATATCTATCTCTTTATTTCTATCTCACTGACATTATGAGTTCAAAACTGTAACAATCTTCACCTAAATTGTTCTCACCATTCTTTAATCTGTACTTTTCATTGATATGAGAAAGATATTTCTAAAAGACTAATTCAATCAATTACTTTCCTGAAATTCTACAATCAAGCTTATATTACAATCTAGCAACTCCGCTTCTAGAGGTATACCGAACTGAAACATACGCATATGTTCATGAAATGCGAAACTGGAATGTGCGTAACAGCTTTATTTGTAATAGCTAAAAATTAAAGACTACGTAAATGCCCAACTCTAAAAAAGATGAAAACTGATATGGTTTATGTATATAACAATAAAATCGTATATAGCAACAAGAATAAAGCTGAACTACATATAAGCAAAATATTTTTACCTACATATTTTTAAACAAAGTTCAAAAATATGCAAAATAAGCTAGGCTTTTTGAAATTGAGACTGTGGTTATAGATCTGAGAGATGTTCTTAATAATGTTCCATTTTTCTATCTGAATCTTATTTACTTAGTGTGTTCGTATGAATTTTTACAAAAAGTATTTGTAGTTGTAATGTGTTTACTTTTCTAAGGCGCCATGAGGAGATCTGCCACTGTGCCAATCAAACCGCGGACTCCCAGCAAGCTCCACGCCTTGGTTGCCCTCACACAGAGCTGCAGAGGAGGCTGCCAAATGGCTGACCTGATCAAGGATGAGGCCAAAGCCCAGTAGAAGAGGTAAGCCCCGGAAAAGTGAGCTGCTTCAAGGAGAAATAACCCATGGGCCAGCAGGGATACCCTCAAGAAAGCCTGTGGGCTGGTGTAAACTGAAAAAATAAAAGAGGGGTTTACCTCAAGAGTGACTTCTTCATGGTGCAACAGAGCAGAAGAAATCCAGTGCAGCGCCCGCCATTTTGTCAGTTTAATCCGGTGGCATTTTGAGAAGGGGTTGATTTTGTGGGACTGAGTCACAGAAGATCAGTTTCACTCCAAGACTGAAGTTACCCCGCCATAGAGACAGCCATGGGGAACAGATGTAAAAGGGTGAGGGCTAGACATAGATCCCCTGAGATCCTCTGAGAAGTTCAAGCTCTGACCAGGAAGGATATGGGGGCTGCATCCCATCATGGGAGGCCAGGTTCAGCAGGTGTGGCTTTCAGAGGTGGCTGGATCTGAAGGTGATGGCACTGAGTTCAGCAGTCCGCTTGAGTCTCTGCCCCACTGCCTACATCCGGCAGAGACCAGTGGTCTGATCACTCCTGTACCAAAGAGAGGGGGACACGGTTCAGCTTAGACAGTGCCGTGGTCTGGGGTACCTCTCGAGCAGAGAGGTCACCTCACAAACTGAATTTTTCAAATTTTATTTTTTTCGTGTTCCTGACCCAACACCCTCTATCCACACTTGTATAACCCTTAAGCTTTATGAATCCATAGACAGTGAACCATATCTTATTATTGTTGAACACACTGTTCTGTTGCTAGTGGAGGTAAAGTAGATATTTAGTAGATATTTACTGTAAGTCAATATCTGGCTTGTCTTACATTTATAATATAATCATAGATCTCTTTTCTGTGCTTAAGGATAGTAAATTATTAGTTCTCAGGGTCTGTCAGTATCCAGTTTGCATTTGATGCTACTGTTATTGCCAATTTTGCTACTTTAGCCAAGGTGACATAGTTGTTGCTATCAGTTGGTTTTCTCTGTATGCTAATATCTGGATGGCCTGAGAGTCGTCAACAATACTACAGTCTGTTCCCAAAGAACTGAGTACAGAGGCAAATAAACTACAACCTCCCCTCCCAAATAAATGGAGGTAGCTGGATCCTGGGACAGAAGCAAAGGCCAATACTGAGCTACACCCAGAGGACATCTTTGAAAATTAGACATTAACTAAAGAGGGTATCCATACTAGCAACAAAGCTACCCACTTTTATCAACCTCAGCACAGAAAAAAATAAACAAAAATAAAATAAAAATATGAGGACAAGGCAACAAAATGTCACCAAACTCCCAGCTACCCCAAAGCTGATGGGAGAGGGGTGGATTGAAAGACAGGAAATCAAAAGCCGCAAAGCCAAATTATCTGAAAAGATAACAGTGGAGGTAACACAACAGAGCATAAATTTGCTTAGCAAATTCAAAGACGATATAACAAAACAGATAATGACCTTTATGAAACCAAAGATCAGTAAATCTACAAAAGACACTAATAAAAAGCAAACAGAGCTAAAGAAGATGCAAAACATGAATGTCCAGCATAGAAAAACATTAGAATCCATAAAAAAGTTTCTAACAGAAATCCAGGAGATTAAAAATTCTACTCCAATTATAGGCAACAGAAACAACAAATGTGAGGACAGAGACCACCTAAAGAAGTTCATGAAGGCCGGGGATATAGATTAGCAGCACAAATGCCTGCCTGGAAAGTGCAAGGTCCTGAGTTCGATTCCCAGTACCAAAAGAAAAAAAAAGAAGTTCATGACCCTGAAACCAGCACTCCAAAAATTCTCAAGGATATCCTTCAAAGAGAAAATGAAGCTTAAAATGCTAAAAGTTCCAGTGGAATATATGCACCAGGTAGGGTGAGCAACTAGATAAAGGGAAAGAAAGGGAATCAGCAGTAGGAAAATAATATAATAGCAAGAATAACTATCAGTTATAACTATCAGTGTGAATGGTCTCAATTCACAAGTCAAAAGACACAGATTGGCAGAATGGATCAAGAAACAAAATCCAACAGTATGTTGTGTAGAAGAAGTACATTTAGCCCAAAAAAAAAATTCATAGACTAAAAATCAAAAGATGGACAACAATACTCCATGCAACATGAACACATAAACAAGCATAAGTAGCTATCCTATTTTTAGACAGAGTGGACTTTAAGGCAAAACAGATCAGAAGAGCTAAAGAAAGACACTATAAATTGGTTAAGGGAACTATTCAATGGGAAGAGATAACAATTATAAATATGTGCAAAAACAACAGTTCACCCAACTTCATAAAACAAATGCTATTTGACATAAAAGATCAAATAAACATCAATATGGTGCTGGAAAATTGCATATCCACATGCAGAAGATTTAGTCTAGACCACGTACTAAACTAAAACCAAATGGGTCAAAGATCTAAATATTAAAACAAAAACTATCTGCTGGAAGCAAAACCTATGAAGACATAAGTATAGGCAAGGACTTTCTGAACAGAACACCAGTTGCACAGGAAATAGTATTGAGAATTAACAAATCGGATTATATCAAATTAAAAAGCTTCTGCACGGTAAAGGAAACAACAGAGTAAAGAGACAACCTATAGAATGGGGAAAAAATTTGCCAACTATTCCTCAGACAGAGGACTACTATCTAGAATATATAAAGTACTCAAGAAAATTAGATTCCCCAAAATAAAAGACCCAATCAAAAAATGAGCAACTGAAATGAATAGACACTTCTCATAAGAAGAAGTACAAATGGCCAATAAATACAGGAAGAAACGCTCAACATTGTTGGCCCTTAGAGAAATGCAAGTTAAAACAGCACTGATATTTGGTCTTACTCCAGAAAGAATGGCCATCATCAAGAAATCAAATAATAATAAATGCTGGCGAGGATATGGGGGAAAAGAAACCTTGCTACATTCTTGGTGGGAGTGTAAACTAGTACAACCACTATGAAAATCACTATGGAGAATCCTCAAAAAGCTAAAACTGGAAATTCCATTTGACTCTGCTGTTCCCTTCTAGGTATCTTCCAAAAAGAGTTAAAATCGTCATATTACAATGATATATACATACCCATGTTCATAGCAGCACATTTTATAGTAGGTACATTTTAGAAATGGCCTGTATGCCCATTAACAGATGAATGGATAAACAAACTGTGACCTTTACACACAGTGGAGTACTACTTTTCTATAAAGATAAACGAGGTAAATTGATGCACTTTTGAGACTATAACATTTAGCGAAATAATGAGACACGCCAAATTGAATATCACATGGGTTCTCTTATATGAGAAACCCAAAATATAAACAAAGAACAAAATAAAAGATAGATAACAGGAAGTAGGGATATTTTCTTCCAATAGAAGAAGGAAGAGAGGAGAGAGAGAAAAGAGGGAACAGGGATGAATGAAAAGAATAGAATCAAAAATGGAATTAGAGCTTTTGCAAATGGAAAGTGCACCAAGAGATAGAAACAGTAGGAAAGGGTGGGAGGAATAGGGGAAGAAAAAAAGAATTAAGATGTGCTACATGCATTCACAAACTCCCCACCATAAATGTAATCACTAGGTACTGAAAACATGATAATAAAAATAGATAAATAAATGTTCACCTTTGTGTGTCTCATATGTCAGTAGAAACCAAAGAAAATTTTTTAAAAATTCTTTTTAAAAAATAGCGTGCTCAGAGAAACCACCAACAGAGTGAAGAGACAACCCACAATGTGGGAAAAAATGTTTGCCAGCTGTTCCTCAGACAAAGGATTACTATCGAGAACATATAAAGAACTCAAAAAAATCAGACCTCCCAAATTTAAAGACCCACTCCAAAAATGGGCATCTGAGATGAATACACATTTCTCAGATGAAGAAATACTAATGGCAAACAAATATACAAAAAAATGTGCAACATCACTAGTCATTCGAGAGATGCAAATTAAAACAACACTGAGATACCATCTCACCCCAGAAAGAATGGCTACTATTAAGAAATCAACTAATAACAAATGCTGGAGGGGCTGTGGGGAAAAAGGAACACTTCTTCACTGTTGGTGGGAGTGTCGACTGGTACAGCCACTGTGGAAGTCAGTGTGGAGATTCCTCAGAAAACTAGGGTTGGAGGTCCCATTTGACCCAGCTATTCCCCTTCTGGGCATCTTCCCAGAAGAATTAAAAACATCGTACCACAGCGATATATGTGCACCCATGTTTATAGCAGCACAATTTGTAATAGCCAGATCTTGGAAACAACCCAAATGCCCATCAACTGAGGAATGGATAAGAAAGATGTGGTATTTTTATACAATGGAGTACTATTCAGCCATAAAGAAGGATAAACTGGAGACTTTTATAGGTAAATGGATGCAACTCGAGAAAATACTCATAAGTGAAATAAACCAGAAGCACATGTGTAAGCATCGTATTATCTCTCTAGTATGAGAAACTGAAAGAGTAAATAAGATCCAAAATGTACAATAGACATGGTGAATCAAAAAGAAACTGGTCAAAAGGAAAGAGAGACTGGAATAGGGAAAAGAAAGAAGGGAAAGGGAAAAAAAATTGTATATATATATATATATATGATGGTTAAGATAGATACACTACCATTTTTACTTAGTTCATTGAAGAGTAAGGTTTGTGCCAATAATGTTTGGACAATTGAATGCTAATGTCTGGTGTCCTGAATAACTAACTTAAAGATAGTAATACGTAATGTATTAACCATTGTTACCCTCCTATTATGTTGGTTTGAAAATTTGTTCTTCTTTTGATTTGTTTTGTTTTTTCTTCTCTTTAAAATAAAAAAAAAAAAAATAGCGTGCTCTATGTCTGTACTAAAGATACAAGCAGTTTGCAGTGTCAGTACAGGAACGGACAACTGAGAATGAAGCGTATGTGAAACGTTTACGGACAAAGAACGGAGGCTCCTGGTGATGTAATCAGCCAGAGAGCTGAAGAGAATATTGTAATGCGTCTCCTATGCACTGCAAAGAGCATGTGCAGCAAAGACAGCTGCTGTCAACAACAACAAATTGTTAAGTGTCTGCAAAGAATGCAACGAAAATAATTGTGTGGTTTTCAAACACAGCACAGTGAATTCTGACCATACACCTAACAGCCTGTTTTCACTAAGTAAACACAACATGAGGCTACATGCAGAGAAGCAAAGAGCTTATCAGAAGCCAGCTCGCACCACGTCAGAAGCCAGCTTATACCATGCCCATCGTCAACTTAAAATCAATTTATTTTTCCTTGAAAAGAGCGCTTCAGAATTTTTTAACATTCTACGCTCAACTCAAACAGTGGTATTTGGATATGTGGGTTATCTCAGAGGACAAATTTGACCTTCACAGTACGATTTACCTGCTGTTACTATATCATACAAGGCCATTACCACTTCAAGATTTTCTTGGACAGAGCAGCATAAGAAAAGCATTCACTTAGCAAGATGCACCTTATTGCCTCCAGCACATTCCCTGGGCTTCTCACTTTCCCATCCATGAGAAGTTGCATTGATCTGTCATTGAGTACTCCCTGGAGTCCCATGAAAGAGCAGAAAATGTGACCATATGTTTCAGCCGTGCCCTTGGTCGGAGAGCTGCTGACACCTGCGTTGTCCAGCCCTCCAGATTCTTTAGTACATTTTACGTCTTGGAGACAGAAGTTATTTTACAGTGACTGACTGGAGCAAAGCTTCTGGAATTATAACAGGTGTGATTTGCATCTGCTTGATCATAAGTGGCAAATAAGTGGGAGCTCCAGGTTTGCACCTGCTTTCCAAAAGTTCACCACTGCATTCAGTACCCTTCTAAGACAGCAAGATCCAGGAAGGAAGTATTCCCCACTGCAGGAAACAAAATTAAATTACCCGTGTGGCACTCATAATTTATCCTGTACCCTGAATTTTTAATAAAATTAAGTCATCTAATTCACTGATTCTAATTTATTCCTTTCATTTTAAAATGCCCATTCTTTTGTAACACTCATAGGCAGAAAGGTAAATATTTAACAAAATAAACAACTGAACCACACGTAAATGTTCCCATTTGCTTTCATTGTTCACTTACCTTAAACATCTGAGGAGTAAGTATAGTATTTCTTAAGGAGTAAGAGAATGCAAACTCATGCACACACTAGAAACAATTAGGAAAGGCCACTGATATTTAATTCTCTTTCATCTTTTGTAAAGATATATTTTGGAAAGTATTGAATGATTTTGAGATGGAAATTTCCAGGCGAATGTTAGTAATATATTCAGATAATCGGATCTTTGCATCTCAGTGGTATTATGTTAACATACACTCAGAGAAAATAAATTTTAGTTCCTCTTTTGAGATTCCCCTTACACATTTATATGCAAGTATTTTCTCAAGCCAGGAAACAAACTACTGAGAAAAAAAAATCATCGTGACTTTCACACCAAGATATAAGTTCTTCTTAGTTTCTCTCTCAACGAGGCCAATACTTTCATTGAGATAGGTTGCATATGCCCAGGTTTCATATTCACTTGAAAACTGTGCTTTGGGAGTTATTTTTATCTGTTTGGTACTTCCAAGGGAATTCAACATATAACCATTTGATTTTAAGTAGCTTAAGGCAAAGAATACCTAGCTACCACAAAATTTCTCAAATATTATTCTTTCCTTGGACCCACTATAAATATTAGTTTCTCAATTGCCAATCAAAGGCCTAATTGAAATTACCAGGCATTTCACATCGTAATTTCCCAGTGGATTTGAAAGTATATAAAGGGCTGGGCATAGTGCCAGATCTAAGTGAGGCCACGAAGATGGTATGGCCAAAACCCAAGCACAGCTGCTGAAAAGTGAGCCCTCCACTTGCCTCTCCCAAGGGCACCCGAACATTGTCATCCAAGAGAATGGAGGGGGGAACACAGAAAACAATCACCAATCAGAATGTGAAGACAGAGAGAAGCGGTTTTGCTCGGATGCTCATCGCAGGCCCCAAATGGTAGAAACATCGAGAACCATGCAGTGACCAAGTGTCTCTCCTCCAGCACTTCCCCAGGTGCCCTGTGAGAATCCTGACCACAACTACACCTGCTGTCACCGTGCATGGTGTCACCAGGACATGCTACAGAGTGTCTTCCAGCTCAGGTTAGCTGCCATCTCCCTCTTCTCCCACTCCGACTGCACACAGGCGGCCTCCCTTTTGTGCCCCACTGCCACGTTTCCCCTTTAGCTATCGTTTGGTTTTGACTTCAATGCACTGAGCCATGCCTGCTCACAGCAGCACTGCAGTTGTTTAAAACAACCTTATGAAGTGGGATTCAAGAACACGTAACCTTGGGACTGGACTGGACTTCAGAAAGCCAAGCTCCTTACTAAGCCACCCTCTGTCCTATGCTGTCTTTGATATGAACCAAAGTCTACCCACAAAAGCTGGCATGATCCTTTACCAAACCTGCTTCCACTATATCCTCCATGGATATCCTGATTAACCCATCAGCCACAAATGCAGAGATTCTGTGGTATTTTTTCCATTCGAATCTAGAATTCTTTTGTGACCATAAATGCCTACCATATTCTACTTTTCATAATGATAAATGCCCAGTGTATTTATCCAGAAGGTATCAAAAACAGCATGCAGCAATAACATTGAGAATAAAGTCCTGGCAAGTTACTGAGCAGTGAATTTATAGCTTGTCCAGTACTTTTTAATCCAGAGTCATTATACAAAAGAGATGGTCATGTGGTCCTTCTTAAAACCACGTCTGTGTTTGGACACACCCCGCCAGCGACATGAAGCGGCCGCGTCTGTTAAACCCGAGCGCGTGCGCTGAGGTTTCAGTTCTGGGAGAAACTCTTAACCGTCACCACCCCTTTTCTGTTGCCTTTGTTGCTCACTTTCCAGCCTGGATCAGTCCTTCGGCTCCTGTTTTCATCCGTGTGCACCCTCCGGGCACTGTGTCAATTATGATAACTCAAATTTCTGTCTCCAGTCCTGATTCCCCTCTGGATGTTCTTCTATGCAGCATGGCCAACATTGCCTTCCTCAAAAAAACTACACAGAACATATTTTCATCTATTTTCTCTGCTTTCAGTTTTGGTCTTTTTTTTTCTTTTTCCATTTTCCTTAGGTATAATGAAATGTAATTCAATGTAACTCATTGCATCAATGCATACTAAATTTTTATTAAAATATCCTTCACGGCTGGTGATATTGCTCAGCGGCACAGGTGCCTGCTGGCACACGAGGTCCTGAGTTCGACCCCTGGTACCCACAAAAAAAATAAAATAAAATAAAATATCCTTCAATCAAGTTATCCACTGCCAGACATCCTCAAAAGCTTCTGCTTTCTTCAGGGCAAAATGCATGCTATCCCTTTGTGATCTTTCTTCACACTGCCTATTTCTGAACACCCCCCCCAACTCTCTACTCACTATTTCTTTCTTTTGACAATAAGTTAAACTAAGTCTCTATTCTAAGCTTTTGATTACACAGTTCCTTTTCCAGCCAATTTCTGCTCATCTTTTAGAAAGCATCTCATTTAACTTAAATAGGAGAGGCTTTCGGGTCACTCTTGGCTCTGTTGACCTTCTCCTACCTACACCACTCACATTTACATTTTATCGACTGCTTTATGTATCTGCTTATGTGTATGATTTATATTTGTGATTACATTGTTTCTTCCCGGAGAACCAGTACTATCCCTAACAATTTCCCTTAGCACTGAGCATAGCAGGCACTTGATAAATATTTACAAAATAATGAACAAATATTACTTTCTGTGGGGTAAAGAACTAAGAAGAGGTCAGAACTTGGGCCTACGCTGAGTCAGAATATGAGTTCAGCTGAGCCCTAAACCTTTACTGCTAGATGTCCTTAAACACACTGTAAAAGCCAATCAAACATAAAATAACAGAAAATACAGGAAAATAAAAGCATCATTGTGGCATCAATTTCAATGTAACATGTTTGAAAAACACTGTGTGTGTGTGTGATATTTCCTGATATATATAGGAGGGAAATGTATGTTGTTGCACGTGACTAAAATAAAAACACTGAAAGGACCACAGATACAATGATTGTTTCAAAAACTGTATTTTCATCTCAAAACAGTCTACTTTTTATGAACACCAATTTTTAATGAAGTCATCATATGTAAACATACAAGTAGAAATGTTGGAGAGATCTGTAAAATAGATATCATTTACAATTCTTTCTAGTCATTTGAGAAATGTCTAATTGACAATATAGAGCTTACTAAAAAAAATAATGTACAAGGCCCTATGCTACAGGCATTCTCATTCAGTCTTCTCAACAAATCTACCAATTCAATATTAATACTAAAGAGGCTCATTAACTTGCTGAAAGTCAGACACCAGTGAGGGACAGGGCAGGAACTGACCCACCGTCCAAGTGCATGGCAGAAACCATCAACGGTGGCACACTGTCTCCTGTGTCCAGGCAGGTGGTACCATTAGCGATGTGTGACACCAAAATCCATGATTGGAAAATGAATCCTTACTAACACACAGGAACAAGTGATTATGTTAACTTTCAAAATACTACATCTTAGCTGGAATCTGTTTTTATACTCTAGCTTTACTGTTTGTTTCAGCACGTCCACTACCTCGTTCTACGGAACTAATGGACTTCCAACCGTTTCACCAGTTTATGAAGAACTAGGTTAAGAAATAAAAAAGATCTCTACTGATACTTCAATCCCTACTAAAATGCGAGGGAGAAAATAGCAGATATCAAAAGCAAAACAAATCCTCAGAAGGTCCGTTCTTTCTGATAAAATGCAGCATAATGTGTTCCCTCAAGTGAAGAGTCTGGAGAGAAATTTCTAGTACTCAAAGGACCATATTTGATGTTCAGCTACTATACGAAGTCCACAGACATGGGATCTTATGCACTACAGAGTGACCTTAGAGGAATTAATCTATTCATGGATTTATGTCCTCGTCTATCAAGAGACAGATGGCTTTTATTTACATCATTTATTAGTTTCCAGTTTTTTTTTATTTTATGAGTACTTGTTTGCAGCACATGAGTACATTCCTCATGGGGAGTTGGTGCATGTACATAACACATCTTAATTCTTTTTTCACACTCTTTCTCTCCCTTCCTTCCACACTCCCTCCATCTCTTGGTCTCTTTCCTTTTGCAAAAGACCTATCTCCCTGTCTCCTAATACCTATCTTTTATTTTGCTGTTTATTTATATTTCAGGTTTCTCATATAAAAGAAACCATGCAAGCTATAAGTTTTCCTTACAAATCTAAATAAGATTTTTTTATTTGATGGTGAATTTTTACCATTTATCTTTTATTCCTCTCCTTTTTATTTTGAAATGTTGCAAAGCTAAGGTAAGTTGAAAGAATGAGTTCAACAAAGAGCATATATCCTTCATCTAGTTATCGTACTCCCAAATTTGTTTTCTTTCTCTGTCTCTCTCTCTCTCTCTCTCTCTCTCTCTCTTTCACTTTATGATTGAGCTATTTGAAAGTAAGTTACAGACAAAAATATTCTCTTAAATGGCATCAATATCACATCTGAGAAATTTAACATTGGTACACTACTGTATTTTCAAATATACAGTCCATTCTCAAATATTACTGATTGCCTGTA
This sequence comes from Erethizon dorsatum, assembly GCA_028451465.1. Classification (NCBI taxonomy): domain Eukaryota; kingdom Metazoa; phylum Chordata; class Mammalia; order Rodentia; family Erethizontidae; genus Erethizon; species Erethizon dorsatum. Next base: position 55,113,925 of record CM051830.1, on the reverse strand, counting down.
AAGATGTCCTGTCTAGCTCTGCTTTAAAAATCTAAACTCCAACCAAATCCCATTTAGTATTTTATGTCTCTTTACTCCTCTTTAATTTAGATAGTATCCTGCCTGTTTTTTACTTGTATTTCATTAGATTTACAATTTCAATGCATACAGATAAATAACCTTAGGAAATCTCCTACAATCTGGATTAGTCCAAGTGTGTCATTATTTTTGATATTCAGTATGTCATATGTAATCTATGATTATCATTTTTTGATGTGTATATTTTCTCAAAATTAGCAGTGAAATGATTGCTCCTGCATCTTCACATGTCCAGATTACTCTGCCAGCACTTCATTGTTTTCTGCGCAGAAGTTCCAAGTGTATCCTGTGTAAGCCTGGAGATCCTCTGATAATCCAGTGAGTTCCAGTTCCTTTAAGTGCAAGTGGTATTTAGAAACTAATATTACCTTTCCTGCAAGGCGTCACTGCACCGTGGCCCTTTCAGTAGGCAGAGCTAGGAAAGAGAATCTATGAAAATCATGGTTCAGCTGAGGATGTTGCTCAGTGGCAGAGCACTTGCCTAGCATTCTTGGAGTTCTTAGGATTTTGTCCGGCAGTCATCACCATGATCACTTTGGAGTCTGGCAGAGTTGGGCATCTTCTGCCCTATCCCAGGCCTTTGGATGGGAAACTACAGACTGGGTTCAAACAATCTGTGCTCATCAAACCCTCCAGGTGAATCCAGTGCACACTCAAGTTCAAGCACCAGTAGTCTAGTTCATCTTAGTTCCTCTCATTATTCATGTCTGTGTTACCCTTCTTGTCCATGTCTTGCTGACCCTTGATAGAGGCTCTTTTCCAGAGTCATCTGTATTCTTGGTTGATCAGCATTTTTTGAACAACTCAATATCTTGATAGTTCCATGCATTATGTGTCCCACCTCTCTGAAGTAGATTTGCAAATGCTAAAATTCTTGCACTGGTGGTGAGTGGGCAAGCAGCCCATGTTACAGCAACTAACGACACTCAGGTGAGAAGTGATGTGGAAGGGGCAGCATGGGGTGGTGACCCCCGTGTACACACTGGCCTGGTGATGAGTACTGCATGGAGACATCCAGTTATTTGGGATCCATTGCAGAATTTCTGTAGCCTTGTCAATAATTCTCACTACTGCTAGTTTTTAGGATCTTTGGTTCACATTTATTCATTTATTGATCCATAGTCATTTTATTATACATATATATAGATATAGATATTCTTGATCTATTTTCTTAAATAACTTCAACGTAGAAAATTGTTGAAATTATACAATTTGCCATATACACCTTGTTCCATTACAAAAATTATGGATACTTCAAGTTAGCTGCTTTAAACCTTTAACACACGACAGCAGCCCTGAGCTGTAAAGATTCTGAATGGCAGCTTATTCAGATTCTTGCATTATCAGATCAATACTAACAGTCCTTGGGGTCTTTATTTGGTACTTAGGTATATCCAAAAAATGATCTGAAATTGAGATTATGATTACTCAATTTTAAAGACAATTTTTAATTATTCATAGTCAGGCAACTTTAACAGAAAAAACATTTCTACTTTTATGTAATTAACTTTCAAAACTGTCCGCAAGCTGCTGTATTTTTATGTAGCATAATGTACCTATAATCTGCATTCTGTTTTCCTTAATCATATCAACATCTTTCTCCAAGTTGATGGGCAATCTATATAGTAATAACTTTGCAAGATTGACAATATTATGAAGTGCGTTAATTCACTATTGTACTTTTATTTCCTAACACTGGGCACTAAACTTTATCTCATGCTTTGTATCCACAACCACCTCACCTCCCCGCAGGCTCACCAAAGACCACTATTACTCTAAATGCGTGTGTATCATCCCCATATACTTCTTTACTTTTTTCTGCAAGTGTAGAAATAGAAATATATGTATTTCTAAACACTACTGTACTTAGTATTCTTTTGTCTGTTTGCAAACATTATAGGAATGGTATCATAGTGTATGTTTTCCTCTATAAATTATATTTTCATTCAAAACTCTTATAAGAGTCACCTGGGTAGGTATATATTGCTTTAGTTTCCTAATCCTCACTGCAATCTACCATTCTACTATTTGATTGTACTCTAATTTATTTATTGTTGTGTGTGTGCATGTGTGTGTGTGTGCAAGTGTGTGTGTGTGTGTGTGTTTCAGTAGTGGGGATTGCACCTAAGTTCTTCACACTGAGTTACATCCCCAGCCCTTTTTCAATTTTTTATTTTGAGACAGGGTCTCGCTAAGTTTCCCATGCTGAGCTTGAACTTGTGACTCTCCTGCCTCAGCATCATTCTTCTTTTGTTAAACATTTAGATTGTTTCTAAGTTTTGGTGCTATAAATGCTATCATCATTATTGTAAAGACATCCTTGTGTGCTTACATGGGAGTTTCTCTGAGGTACACATGTAGGAATAGATTGCTAATTTATAAGATATTGTATCTTCAAGTTTTCTGGTCAGTGTCATACCATTTGTGCAAGATAGTTATGCCATTTTACTATTCCACCATAGGTTCTGATACTCAAATAATTGGTATATCTCTGACTTAATAATTTTTTTCTAACTTGATGGACATGTTTGTTTGTTTGTTTTGGTTTTACATTATGATTTCTTAATCACTAGTGGAGTTAAACATTTTTGTGTGTTTATTGGCCATTTATGATTCTTCCTCTGCAAATTGCATGAATTTTTCCCATTTTCTTGCTGGACATTTTGGCTTTTTCTGATTAATATGACCTACTCTGTGTGTGCATGTGCACATGTGTGTGTGTGCGTGTGTGTGTGTGGTTCTTTTCCCCTCCCTTTGCTATCAAGTGGGGATTTCCGAAGCACTGTTTTTCAGGGAAGGTCTAACACAGCCCTCAGTTCCCATGTTGTATCCCACACAAGCCCACAAACTGGTCATTTATTCCTTTTTGGCACTATAAGCAGATGCGTTCGGGGCAGTCTATTGTTTCAATTTTCATTTTTTGTCAGTGCATGTTTGCAGCACATAATGATCACCTTCATGGTGGGGAGCTGGCCTGCCCACATAACACATGTCAATTCTTTTTACGTCCCCTTTTCTTCCTTCCCTCCATCTTTGGTCACGTCCCCATTTCCAAAACATCTATCTCCCTATTTCCTGTCATCTATCTTTTATTTTGCTCCATATATATTTTGAGTTTTATCTGTGATATTTAAGCTTGTGTGTTTGATTTTTTTCCCTTAACATTGGGCTTAATATTCTGTTTTCCTAATTCTTCTTTCTGGATCTCTGTGAAGATTTCACAGCGAAATATAAGTTCAATTATGCCTTCAAACAGAAGTTTGTTGTATTTTATATAGCAAAGGAGTCTTTCATGAAACGAGATTTTTTTCACTAAAAATTCAAGTTCTACTTTTTATATATGGATCCTGTAGTATGAATTACCATAACATAGCCATTTTCCTTTTGGTGAATTGATAATTTTAAATTTTTTAGTATTAACAGAAATGTGTCAATAAACACACCTGTGAATGTGATTGTATCTACATGAAAATATCTCTATTGCATAAATTTCTAGGGCTGGGGATATAGCTCAGTGGCACAAGTACCTGCCTTGCAAGTGCAAGGTCCTGAGTTCAATTCCTGGTACAAAAAAAAAATTCTAGAAGTCGACTTGCTGTTTCAAAGAGTATGTGTACTTTGAGTTTGCTCACCTAATAGTTGATAAATTTACCTTTCCACAAACATTAGATGAGAGTAACATACTCTTAGCAATAGTAAATCTTATCAGTCTATCAAACATTTATATTTCCTCTTTTCCTGAATTGGCTGTTGATAAGATTTCCTGTATTTTCTAATGCATTGTATGGAGTTTGTTCCCTTATTGTTAAATTGACTTATTATGCACAAATTGATCCTTGTCTATAATATAATTCAAATATTTTTTTCTAGTCTGTCTTGTCTTTCAACTTTATAATAAATACCTTTTGTCACATAGAGATTACAAATTTCTTTTCCTTCAAATCTGAAATTTTTACCTTTATTCCCTGCCTTGAGGTCATGCAACTAACACACTGAATTTTCCTTTAATACTTTTTAGATTTTAAAAACCTACCTAGAAATTGTTTTTGTGTGTTATAAGGCAAATGTCAAAGTTTTTTAAATCAGCGGCTGATTTTTCCAACATTAATAGTCTGTATTTCCCTCATTGACTTGAAATCATATTTGTATTCACATATATATGCATAAATGTATGTTCCTGTGTGATACACAGTTTTTACTCTGTTCCTTTAATCTATTTGCCTTTTCCTAAGTCAATACCATGCTTTTTTAATTATTGTGACTTTATAATGTACGTTGATGTCTAACAAGTATGTGTTTCCATGGCTGAGGTGAGGTCCTAACCAAAAAAGAAGCTTGCTTTCAAAGCTCTGTTGGATATTACTGTGCCTGTCCAGGCCAATTTTAGAATCATCATTTTGTCAATATTTTCCCAAAAGAACTTTCTTTTCTTAACTTTCTAAACAGACACGCTTTCCCTTAACCAAATTGGGTGCTTAAAGGATCCTTTATGATTCAATTAGAACTCCTAAAAATTGAGTTCTAGGGAAGAAATAAAAAGTAATAACAAAAATACCCTCCACAAGCACTATTCCTTGAAATGCTTGATAAACTTATCCCATTTCTTCCTTTTAACAATCCTGCTAGAGATGTTTCGTTGAACTCATTTTAGCAATGAAGAAACTGAAGAGTAGGGAGTTTTTATTAGCTGAGAGGCTACTATCCAGCTGGAAGCATAGTGAAGTAGGATTAAAACTAACTCTCAAGCTAAGACACTTAGCCCCTTTATCGCCTCTCATCTCTAGATCTGCTAGCAGTTCACAAACTGTCACCCTGGGCCAACAGCACCAGCAGAGCCTGGGAAGTTGTAGGAAATGCAAATTCCCTGGCTCACCCAGATCCACCAAATCAGAAATGCTGGCGTAGCAACAATCTATGTTGTAAAAGCCCTCCAGGTTTTTGGTGTAAATAATGTTAGGGAAACTGAAGGCTTCCAAATCCTAAGGAGTAACAAGAGGAAGCAAGAAATACTGCACAGGAAAAGGGACAAACAAGAGCAACACGAAAAACAGCATTCATTTCAGTGAGGGAGAGAAATGCTTGCACGCATTCAGTAATGATAACAATCACTGCATGGCTCAAGAGGATTAAAAAAGATACAGCAACAATCGATTAGCTAAGGGGGTCTCTTAAATTTTTGGATGTGAAAACTGAGAAACAATGGAACCAGCATATATAAAAATCTAAGATGTATCACCCCATCTGTCTGAGATTTACAGTCAAGAAATGCATGAGGAAACCTTGGTTAAGACACAAAGGCCTCGTCTGGCACCTCCCACTGAACCGAGGGACCCACAACCAGTGAGGGAAGAATCCGGCCCTTTTCTCTCAATTTTTTTTTCTTTTCCTTTTTCTTCCTCTCTTCTTTTTCTTTCTTTTTCTTCTTTTGTTCTTCTTCCTTTTTTTCTTTTTTCTTTCTTTTTTCTTTTTTTCTTTCTTTTCTGAACCCCAGCCTCAGAAAACTAATCCCATCCCCCAAACTCAGAGACCAAGTTCAGATAATCCCTCAAATACTCCTTCATTCTTTCTTTTCTACCCCTTCTCTAGTTTCCCAAACTTTGCATGACCATCCTTTGTCCTCCAGCCTTGCTTCTACTTCCTTTCCAGTTATCTTTGTTTTATACACTATCCTCCCTAAATTTCCCCACCACAGGGTAAAACCACTCTACCAAGGGGAAACACTTTCCATACAAACTCCTAATTTATGATTGGTTCTGTTATATAACTATAGATTTTGCTCCTATGCAAATCTAGAGTAGATATAGCTTAAAAAAAAAGGATGATGATAGGATGAGCATGGAAACCGTGAATGATCAATATAGGAAAGAAATAGAATGCATGAAATGGATTCAAACAGATATCCAGGAAATTAAAAATTCCACTGAAAGCTGGCAAAACTACTTGAACGAAACTGAAGACGGACTTTCAGACCTTGTAGACAGGATCTTGGCTAGTGATCATGAAAGGAAAGATCTCTTGAAAATAACAAAAGATCAGGAAATAACACTTTATCAGATGCAAGACGACACAAGGAAAAATAATATAAGATTTATTGGTGTCAATGGAAAAGCAGGAGTCAACACAAATGACATAAAAAAAAACTATTTGCAGAAGCAATAGCAGAAAATTTCCCAGACATGGGAAAATAATCTGACATAAAGTTAAGTGAGGCATGTAGAACTCCAATTAGCCATAATGAAAACAAATCTACACCCAGACATATAATAATCAAGATCCCAGAAATTGAGCACAACTACAGAACATTAAAAGCTGTTAGAGAAAAGAAACAGATCACTTACAAAGGAAAGCCCATCAGAATCATGGCAGACTTCTCAACACAAACCCCCAAGTCAAGAAGAGCTTGGAGAAAAGTATTTCAAGTCCTGAAAGAAAACAACTTCCAACCCAGATTTATGTACTCCACAAAACTATCTTCCAAAATTAATGAAAAAATAAGATATTTCCATGACAAAGAACAACTGAAGAAATTCATGACCACCAAACCGACACTACAAAGGGTACTGAAAGATATTCTAGGCAGAGATAAAAATGGCCACAATTCCAAGAACAACAACAGAAAGAAACCATCAAGCAGCGCAAGCAATTAAACAGAGAGGAGAAGTAGGGAACCAACAGCAGGAAACTAACATGACAAAGACAAGCCAATATATATCAGTTGTAACCATCAATGTAAATGGCCTCAATTCACCAGTCAAAAGAAACAGACTGGCAGAATGGATCAAGAAACAAGATCCAACAATATGCTGTATACAAGAAACACATTTAACTCAAAAAGTAATTCATAGACTAAAAGTCAAAGGAAGGAAAAAAATACTCCATGAAACAGGAACCCAGAAAAAAGTAGGGGTAGCTATTCTGTTTGCAGACAATGTGAACTTCAAGCCAAGAATGATCAAAAGAGATAAAGAAAGCCACAACATACTTGTAAGGGGAAAAACTCAAGAGGAAGAGATAACAATCATAAATATATATGCACCAAATATGGGAGCACCCAACTATATAAGACAAATATTAATAGACATGAAAAATCAAAAAAGCAATAACAAAATTGTAACCTTAATACCCCTTGTCACGAAGAGATAGATCAAATAGACAAAAAATCAGCAAAGAAATAACAACTGAACCAAATCTGTTAACAAATGGACTTATTAGACATTTACAGACTGTTCCACCCAACAACATCAGAATACACATTCTTCTCAGCTGCACATGGAACATTCTCTAAAATAGACCATATACCATCTCATAGAACTTGCTTAAGTATGTGCAAAGGAATAGAAATTCTCCCATGCATATTATCTGACCATAATGCAATGGAATTGGAAATTAATGACAAAAGAAACCACAAAAACCCCATAAACACATGGAACTTAACACCCTCTTGAACAATCAATGAGTCACAGATGAAATTAAAGAAGAAATTAAACAATATCTACAATCAAACAAAAATGCAGATACAACCTACCAGAACCTATGGAATGCAATGAAAGCAGTCCTAAGAGGGAAACTTATAGCAGTTAATTCTCACATCAGGAAAATAAAACAAGCACAAATAAACAACTGAATGCTGTACCTCAAGCTTCTAGAAAGAGAAGAGCAAGTCAAGCTCAAAGTCCATACAAGGGAGGAACTTATAAAGATCAGAGCAGAAATTAATGCAATTGAGACTAAGAAAATAATACAAAGAATTAATGAATCAAAGAGTTGGTTCTTTGAAAGAATAAATAAAATTGATAAACCCCTAGCCAACCTTATCAAAAAAGGAAAGAAAAACTCAAATTCATGCAATAAGGAATGAAAAGGGTGAAATCACTACAGATCCGGTGAAAATTCAGAAGATCATCAATACCTACTTCAAAAATCTTTACTCACATAAGATGGAAAACACAGAAGAAAGGGTCAGATTCCTAGAAATGTATGAATTACAAAGCTGAATCAAGAAGATATAAAAATTCTGAATTTCCCAATATCAGTTAATGAAATTGAAAGCATAATTAAAAACTTACCAACAAAGAAAAGCCCAGGTCCTGATGGATTCCTGGCTGAATTCTACAAGAAACTTAGGGAAGATTTAATGCCAATACTCTTCAAACTCTATTTTTATTTTTCTTTGGTGGGTACAGGGGATCAAACTCAGGACCTCATGCGCCAGCAGGCACCTGTGCCGCTGAGTGATATCACCAGCCCTTTTTTTGTATGTGGGTTCCGGGAGTCAAACTCAGGGCCTCACGCTTGCCAGGCAGGTGCTTATGCCGCTGAGCTGTCTCACCGGCCCCTTCAAACTCTTTAATGAACTTGAAAGGGAAGCAATTCTCCTTAACTCATTCCTGGAGGCAAGTATTACCCTGATACCAAAACCAGAGAAAGACCCAACCAAGAAGAGAACCACAGGCCAATCTCCCTAATGAACATAGATGCAAAAATTCTCAATAAAATACTAGCAAACAGAATGCAACAAATCATCAAGAAGATTATAAATCATGACCAAGTGGGATTCATCCCAGGAATGCAGGGATGGTTCAATGTACGCAAATCAATAAACATAATACAGCATATCAACAGAGCCAAAGACAAAAATCACATGATCATCTCAATCAATGCAGAAAAAGCTTTTGATAAAGTCCAACACTCATTCATGATAAAAACCCTACAGAAAATCAGAATAGATGGTCTTTACCTCAATCTGATAAAAGCCATCTATGACAAACCAATAGCCAACATCTTACTAAATGGACAAAAACTGAAAGCTTTCAATCTAAAATCAGGAACAAGACAAGGATGTCCACTATCATCACTTCTATTCAATATAGTTCTAGAAACATTAGCCCGAGCAATTAGAAAAGAGAGAGAAATAAAAGGAATAAGGATAGGAAAGGAAGAAGTTGAATTATCATTATTCACAGATGACATGATACTCTACATAGAAGACCCTAAAAACTCCACCAAAAGACTTCTAGAATTAATAACCAAATTCAGTAGTGTAGCTAGATACAAATTCAACACTCAAAAATCAATAGCAGGCCAGGGATATAGCTCAGCAGCACGGCACCTGCCTGGCAAGTGTGAGGTCCTGAGTTCAATTCGCGCTTCCAAAAAATAAAATAAATTCTTAAAAAATCAATAGCATTCCTGTACACAAACAACAAACTCACTGAGAGAGAAATTAGGGAAACCACACCTTTCACAATAGCATCCAAAAAAATGAAATACTTAGGAATCAATCTAACAAAGGAAGTAAAAGATCTATACATTGAAAATTATAGTACTCTGGAAAAAGAGATCAAAGAGGATATCAGAAAATGGAAAGATATCCTTTGCTCATGGATAGGAAGAACCAACATAGTGAAAATGGCCATACTCCCAAAATTCTTATACAGATTAAATACAATCCTGATCAAAATATCATTAGCATACCTCACAGAACTAGAGAAAACATTCCTCAAATTCATTTGGAAACAGAAGAGACCTAGAACAGCAAAGGCAATTCTGGGAAACAAAGGCAAGGCAGGAGGCATCATCATCCCTGACTTGAAATTATACCACAAAGCTACTGTGATAAAATCAGCATAGTACTGGCAAAAAAAAAAACAGACCTGAGAATCAATGGAACAGATTAGAAGATGCAGACACAACTACAAACACACTCAGCCACCTTGTCCTTGACAAAGGGGCCAAATGTGTTCACTGGAAGAAAGACAGCCTCTTTACTAAATGGTGCTGGAAAAACTGGCTTTCCACATCCCAAAGATTAAAACTAGACCCATGTCTATCACCATGCACTAAACTAAAGTCAAAATGGATCAAAGATCTAAATATTAACACAGAAACACTAAGTCTACTGGAAGAGAAAGTAGGTAGAAATCTTGAAGACATAGGGGTAGGCAGAGAGTTCATGAACAAAACCCAAACTGCACAGGAAATGCTTCAAAGAATCAACAACTGGGATCTCATCTTATTAAAAAGTTTTTACACATCAAAGGAAATCACCAACAGAGTGAAAAGAAAACCCACAGATAGGGAAAAAATTTTAGCCAACTGTCCCACAGACAAAAGACTTCTATCTAGAACTTCAATATAAATAATTGAAAAAAATCAGACCCACCAAATTCAAATACCCAATCTGAAAATGGGCATCTGAGATGAATACACACTTCTCAGATGAAGAAATATAAATGGCAAATAAAGATATGAAAAAATGTTCAACATCATTGTTCATTTGAGAAATGCAAATTAGAACAACACTGAGATTTCATCTCACCCCAGAAAGAATGGCTGTCATCAAGAATTCAACCAATAACAAATGCTGGAGGGGCTGTGGGGAAAAAGGAACACTTCTCCACTGTTGGTGGGAGTGTGACTGGTGCAACCACTGTGTAAATCAGAGTGGAGATTCCTCAAAAAACTAGGATTAGAGGTCCCATTCCACCCAGCTATTCCCCTTCTGGGTATTTTCCCAGAAGAATTAAAAACATCGTACCACAGCGATATATGTGCACCCATGTTTATAGCAGCACAATTTGTAATAGCTAAATCTTGGAAACAACCCAAATGCCCATCAACCAAGGAGTGGATAAAAAGATGTGGTATTCTTATACAATGGGGTACTACTCAGCTACAAAGAAGGATAAACTCGAGGCTTTTATAGATAAATGGATGCAATTTGAGACCATACTCATAAGTGAAATAAATCAGACTCACATGTGTAAACATCCTATTGTCACCCTAGTGTAAGAAACTGAAAAAGTAAATAAGATCCAAAATCTACAATAGATATCATGAAAGAGAAGGAAACTGCTGAAAAAGAAAGAACTAGGATGGGGGAAAGGAGAAGAGAAGGAAAAGAAAAATATATATATATATACACAAGATAGCTAAGATAATTATATTACTAATTTCTATTAGTTCATTGAAAAGAATGGTTTGTGCTTATATTGTTTGATCAATTTTGAATGCCTATATCTTGTAATTTGAGCAACTACTTTGAAGATAACAATACACAATATATTAACCATTGCTAATTTCCAAGTATAATGTTATGAAATTCTGTACTATTGTTTTTATTGGTTTTTTCTCTTCAAAACAAAAAAAAAAGGCACAAAGCCCTGCCCATAGGAATTTTGATCACCTTCAGAGGCCAGATCATACACAAGTAGGACCACATGAGTGAGAAAGAAACTTAGGGAAAAAAATCCAGAGAGGAGAAAACGCTGAGAGGTAACAGAAATAGGAGGGATGGTAGAGAACCAACAGGCAGCAGCAACACAGCTGGAAGCCAGAGGCAAGGGCTGAGGTCAGAGCGGGGAGAGCTGGCACCGCACAGGCAGAGTGAGGGGTGAGCCTTATGCCCTGTGCATTTGGGCCTTCCACAGCCACCTCTGTGACTAAAAAGGGAACAAAAAATAACATTTTCATTACTATTTTTGAGTTGGATTCATCTACCATTATTTACAGCAACATACAGTTTGGTCAAATTCTCATTTAGTAAAATCAGTGCGTCAAACCAGCTGGATTTGCTCATGAAGAGGACTTGGTTGGCTCAGGTGTTTAGCCTCATTGCAAGAATTACCTATTAATTAAGTGATTAAAGGTAATTAGGCCTTCTGTTGGGTACCCTGTCAGGATTAGGGATTAATTCATGGAGAAGACTGACTATAAAAGGCGCAGGCTTGAAGTGACATTTATAAGAGTCCCTGGTCTTTCATCTGGTAGTGAGGTGCCTGCTTGGCTTAGGAAAATTCAGCCTGCAAGATTTTTAAAGTCACTGTATGAACAGGAAGACCGTTACTGTAGCGAAGTTTCGCCACCCTCTTGGAATTTAAAGTAGCATTTTCAAGCTTTATTATTTGTATTGGTTTTAATAGGATTCTTTTATGAACCTTTTTAATGAGGAGTATTCAATTATTGCTTCCTGAAAACACTGCAATAATATCGGACTCCGTGCTGTGAGGCCTCTTTCAGTGAAAGCGTATGTGATCTGAAAGGAAAGTAAAAGAACTATTAAATAGCCATTTCTTTCCTTTATTGCATTAAGCTTTTCGTCTGCCGGTGTTGGTGGACGGTGGTTAGATGCAAACTTTTCATCTCTCTAGCTTGCGAAAGTCACTGAACTTTAAAAGTAAATATATTTAAATGTTAAAATCTATATGACGTGACACTTACCAGATAAGGACTTTTTCAAGCTAAAACCTTCTTTCTTTTCTTTAATGAACCCAAAGATTTGGCAGAAGTTTTCTAAGCCCGCAGGATGATTAATTAGAGACGGTGTGCCAGGGTAGGCTCAAGAATCCAGAAACAAATGTGCTCGTTTAATATGTAAAGCTCAGTCTGGAGTGCGAGACTGGTCTAACAGCTCCGAAGACCACGCCCCCCAAGGTATGGTTCAAATACTCTGCAAGAAAATCTTACTGATCCCCACAGGAAGAAATTCAGATGATTAATCCACTTTTAATCACCAATCAGGAGAATCTTTGCAGATAATTTGATAAAAGAGACCAGCGTGTGAACTGGGCTGGAAGTGTTCCTGGGCTTTTATGCGTATTTAATGACAGCTATGAAAGCTCTCCTGAGTTCAGGGACATGGCAGATCATATTTTATTTTTAGGAATGAAAGCTGGGAATCTTCAAAACAAGTTTAGGAGGCTCCAGAATAAGGTCATCCTCGAGGTAATGGTGGGTAAAGAGTCCGCATTTGTCCTGATCGAATCAAGAGTACCATTGATTATTACGCAGGGTCGTCCTGCCCTGATTACCAATGCGTAATAATCAAATTTTGAACTTTTGTACAGACAAAACATATTAACTCCTTGTCACTCAAACATTTTATACTAGGCAACATCATCTGGGATGGTGAGTACACTTAGGGAAGAATACAACTCACTTCGTGGAGACCTTCCTTTTGTTAGCAGGGGCCATGAGGTCCGGGCATGGGTTCCCAGGTTCTCATCTGCGATGAACACATGACAACAAGGAGAAAGCAGCAAAATGCACTGAAGGCCATGGTACCCATAAAGAAAGCAGGCTCAGGCCAGCAGAAGGAGAAGGGCATGAGCCCAGAACACAGGGTGGGTGTGCGGCTTCTAATGTTGCACCCACTTCGGGTCGCCTCCATGGGTTTTCCAGAGCATGGCCCACAGCATGATTGACAGGGTGCTGTGTCTACTGCGCGGGTCCTGTCCCCTACTCGCTCTGTCATAATTGGGTGTATGAGATGCAGTCCATGGGCTTGAGCCCTCAGTGAGCTCCAGGAGAAGAAAGCTTACTGGAGGTCATGCAGGGAGGTCTGATGCGCATGCATCCGGGTTTGGAATTGTGGACTTTTCCAGGGCAGGCTTGGGAGTCTTTGTTTCCCCTATCTCTATCTCCTCCACCTTGTAGTAAGCCCTGGGACAAGGGTCAGGGTTTGAACCTGCGCCATCACCCCTGGCCAGTGCTCCAGTGAGCGGAGGGGGTGGCCCTTAGCCCCCAGTTGTGCTCTCGCTATTACTTGGCATTTCATGCTTACACAAGTTAGCACTTTCCTGTAAGAGAAAGACATTGAAAAACAACTAAACACTTCTTTGAACCAACACCACAGGGAGGACTGTGTCTACAGTAGGTATTAGAACCTATTTCAAGTTCTGAAGGCAAAGCACCACGTGTCGCCCTCAAGCAGTCACGTGTGAGGAGTGGAGAGGGTGACAGAAGCAGCCTGACCTGTCCACCCCCTCCCCACCCCACCTCTGACCCAGCCGCTCCTCACCTTCTCAGTCTAGGCACAGAGCTACCCAGCGCAGCCTCTCCTGGCCTCCCCAGTTACTCCCGGCTCATTTGCCACCCTCCTTCAATACATCCTTTCTAGTGCTGGCATGACAGAAATGGAAAGTACTACTGGGTTTTTGCTATTATTGTTGTTATTATGATTATTATTGTAACTGTTCCCAGGCGAGGCTGAAAAAATCTTGGTATTTCCTGTTTGTAGTTCTTTCCCTCCCACTGAGCTGGAGATTTCCACCTCATTACACCAACATTTTATTCATCACCAAAGGGATGCTTTGGTATGGGGATATTTTTATTAAAATATTTTTCATAACAGCTTGATGATTTGGTTAATATGATTATCTTACTTAATTGAAGGGGGAAGTAAACCAAGAGATGCCCTGTACCTCCTGAAAGCTGAAAGCCAAGTTAGAATTCCTATTTCCTGACTTTCCTGCTAGTAGTCCAGCCAGCTATAGAACTAAAAAATTTCCACCCAAGAAGTGTTTTTGTTAGAGTAAGCAATGATATAAATAAACTCACCTTATTAGCTCCCCAGTGCACTGCACCTTGCGCCCACTTATCAGCTATTCGACAGCTCCATTGCCACTGAAAAGCCTTCACAGGGAGAGAAGTGCCCCATCGAGAGTGTGCCCCAATTTAGCCACCTTTTTTGAGTAAATACCAATAAACACTACCGAGCCCACGGGGTTGTGAGACTTTTAAAGATCCACTAAGCTTGTCCCTGCCCTTAAAGACTTCCCAGTATGGTCCCATCCTTTTATCTTTTCCATTATTGGAGGAATTCCCTCAAATTTCCCACCTAGTCTGTTCACCCCTGGTACAAGCACCCTTCAGGTCCTAGGCTGCAGGACTCAATCCAACCCTTAGCCTCTGGGACCCTGATTCTTATCAAATTTGAATCCCTGAGCTCATCTTTGTCTTTCCCCACTTCACCCAGTGACAACAAGAACAAGTCAGTCTCATTATACTCATTAGTTTGTCAAAAATGTTAGAAAGGATCACATACAGTTACCCAGAGCTTTGCTTCTTCTAATTGGCCAATTAGGAGAATCCGATGGTGCTATTTTGCATATCTCCGTTAATCATGCCATGGGCTATCAATACTCTTGTTACTATTGAAAATAGTCACTAGCATCTTTAAATCTAATTAGAGTGGGCAGACAAACCAGAAACCTCAGAACCAATTCAGAAAACTTAACCTCATAATTCTTTTTCTCTAGGGTCACTCTTAGTTCCAAAATTTGTATTAAGTCGGGGTTCTTCAGAAAAACAGAACTAGTAGCAGAGAGCTAGACCGACACAAAGATGGACAGGAGACAGAGATATTAATTTACTATGAGGAAATGGACTACGCAACTACGGAGGCTGACAAGCCCCTAGATCTGCAGTCAACAAGCTAGACACCCAGGAGAACCAGTGGTGTCATTTCAATCCAAGTCCAAAGGCCAGAAAAGCAAGGGGACAGTCCTAGTCCCAGTGCAAAAGCAGCGGAAGACGGATGTGCTGGCTCAGGGTCAGTCAGCCAGAGGAAGACTGAATTCTCCTTACTCAGCCTTTTGTGCTACGTGGATCTTCAGCTGATTGGGTGAGGCCCACCCGTATGGGGGGCTTCTCTGCTTTACTCAGTTTGTCAATTCAAATGTCACTCTTACCCAGAAACACCCTCACAGACACACTCCAAAGGTTTAGCCAACCTCCCCGGCCCGGTGTGGCCCAGGTAACCTGGCATACAGCGTTAACCATTGCAAAACCTTTTAGGTTCATCCACAGCAGTTTGTAATTTACCAGTTCTATCATCTCTGTGCTGCATTCTCTGAATTTCAGCACGGCAGGAATTTCCCAAGTATTCATGTTACAAAAAACAAACTTTAGATGCATTCAAATCAAATCAAGCAATAATTTTGTGTGCCAAATGTGCAAAAGGTGCTGCTAGGTACCAACGCTTCCTCTGTGTGGATGAATTTCACAGCAATAATAAATGCACTGGCACTTTACTTTCAGCCTGCAGTTTTACCTCGCCTCTGTTCCGAGAACATCCGCATGGCATCACGACAGCCTCCTCGAGCAGCCTGTGCCGGCCACCTTCATTCCAGCCTATAATTCGCATTTATTTTCTTATGACTGATTCTCTTCCTTGTCATTCTATAAGCTCTTTGAGTACTATAGTCACACCCAGATTTCCAATATCCTAAACAGAGATGGACACATACTAAATCAAAATAAAATAAACTGTTTCAACATTCTTATGTGTAGAAGGTGTGTATTTATGTATATATAATACGTATACACAATACCATAAAAGCAGTTCTTCGCTTGTGACATGTAACGTCTGTCTTATGTGTAGCACTAGATTATTCACTGCCTTATACTTGGCTTCTTGCTTATTTCTATGGATTCTCCACCTCTCCAAGAAGATACTAAGTTCTTCAAAGATCCAAATGTTGGGGATCGTGACTTCCTCTTCCTTTCACATGTGTTTATAAGCTAAAAACCTGTAACTGTTCAATAAAACCTAGATGAATCAAGACACACTCTTGGTTGAATAAGAAGAATAAATGCCTGCCCAGCCCTCCGAGGTATCTATTGATCTTCTAAGAGAAGCTGGGAGGGAGTGTCTCATGACTAACAATAAAATTGCTCCACATAACAGAGCTGAAGAAATAATCTATTTTTTAAAATTGCTATTTTAGAACAATGTGAATAATGGTTGTGTTAGCGTTTCATCATCATGACAAAATACCTGTGGAAATCAATTTAAAAGGGGAAAGGCCTATTTTGGCTCATGATTTCAGAGGTTTCAGTCTATGGTTGGCTGGCTCCGTTGCTGTAAGCTTGCAGTGAGGTAGGACACCATGACGGTGGCAGCATGTGACAGCAGAGCCACTCGCCTCATGGTGGCAGGAAGCAGAGAAAACCAGGTCAGGGCTGTGGATGCTCCAGTCCCTTATTTTCACATAATGTACACGCATCATCCAGTATGCTTTAAATCAACTCTAGATTACATATAATACCAATACAGTGTGAACTCTATGTAAATAGATGTTGTGTTTTATCATTTAGGTATAATGACAATGCAAAGTCTCTACGTGTTCAGGACAGGCACATTTTTTTCTCAGCTGATGGTCGGTTGAATCCACAGATATGGAGAGATAACTGTATTTATCCAGTCTCTCCCTAAAAGTCACCAGATCTCTAAAAAGGAATAACCCTTATAGCTTCTTGAAAAAGAGTAGAAAGAAGAAAAATAATTAACCACTCAAAAATAGAAGTCGGGCCAGTGAGATGGCTCAGCAGCATAAGCGCCTGCCTGGTGCGAGGGCCCGAGTTCGACTCCCGGAACCCACATACGAAAAAAGGGCCAGTGATATCGCTCAGCAGCACGGGTGCCTGCTGGCACGCGAGGTCCTGAGGTCGACCCCACGTACCCACATTAAAAAAAAAAAAAAAATAGAAAAGTCAACATGAAAAATGGGCAGTGACCACGGAGACCACTTAAAATGAGACAGCCAGGGCCGGTGAGATGGCTCAGCGGCATAAGCGCCTGCCCGGCAAGCGCAAGGGCCCAAGTTCGACTCCCGGAACCCACATACGAAAAAGGGGCCGGTGATATCGCTCAGCGGCACGGGCGCCTGTTGGCGCTCAAGGTCCTGAGGTCGACCCCCCGGTACCCACAAAAAAAAAAAAAATGAGACAGCCAAATAACTATAAATTTGGTTATGAAAGTAGAGATAACTGGTAAAAATAGGTTTCTTAGCGGAAAAAGAGTCTTAGATATAATGTACATCTAAACCCCAAGATTTTATTAACAATGACTGAAGAAGTAGTGAGGGAAGCACAGAAATCCTTTTAAATAAAGAGATTTCAAAATAAATAATTTTACTCTTGGAAAATATTAATAAGTGATATAGAAGCACTTAAAAATAATCATGTGTAAAATGAAAATCAAGATGAAGCTTTCTAAAACATTGAAAAAGTGTAAAGGAAGTAGTGAATTTACTCATCAGACACATTTGGACCAGCCACTATTTACTAGCACTATAGTAGTTTGTGGGTCCATGGTGGTGTTTTGGAATCTACAGACGCAAGTGTTAGAGAATATCTCTTAACGTGATTCTAAAAACAACTTGGAAAAAATATGCTATTTACAAGAAATAGTCATTCTCTTTATGCGTTCATCTGTGGATGGACATATAGGCTTTATCTAAGATTTAGCTATCTTGAGTTGCACTACTAGGTATAAACATGGGTATGCATGTGCCACTGTAATATGTTATCTTTAACTTTTGTAGTATTTACACACAATGGAGCACTATTCTGTCATGAAGAATGATAAATTTGAGTCATTTGTAAGAAGATGGATGATGGAAAATAAATCAGACACAAAGCTTAAATATTGCAGTTTCTCTTCTATGGGAAACCCAAAGTATACATAATTTAAAGAGCAAAATAAAAGATAGATAATAGGACACAGGAAGATAGATCTCTTGCAAACGGGAAGGAAACCTAGAGATGGACAGAGAGGAAGAAGAGGAAGGGATGTGACAGGAAGGGGATGCAAAAGAATGAAGATATGTTATATACACACATCAACTCCTCACAATGAGTGTAATCATTATATACTGCAAACATGTTCTAATAAAAAATTTTAATGAGGGGCCGGTGAGATGGCTCAGCGGCTTAAGCGCCTGCCTGGCAAGCGCGAGGGCCCGAGTTCGACTCCTGGATCCCACATACGAAAAAGGGGCCGGTGATATCGCTCAGCGGCACGGGCGCCTGCTGGCGCGCGAGGTCCTGAGGTCGATCCCCCCGGTACCCACAAAAAAAAAAAAAAATTTTTAATGAAAAAAGAAATAGTCATAAAACAAAGGGAAAAGACTGAAAAGTTGTGATTTAAAGTTTATGCAAAAACCAAAGAGATCCAGAGGGGGAAATCTGCAGCCCTTGGATCTCCCAGTACACCGCAGACTCCCTGGAGGAGGTGGCCATCTCCTCCATAGTTTTTGTTATTACCTGAACCAAATCATGTCTTATTTGCAAAAACAAACTAATTTCATCACCCTTGTAAACAACTCCTATGTCAATCAAAGGAAGTGGCATTTCATTTTGTTCAAAAATTTAGAAAAAACTGTTCTCCGTGTGGGGATATCGTATCATCCACAGAAACTCAGCTCATGAAACTGCCACAACTGAACCAAAGCACATTAGTAAATGTCACATTCACAGTGATTGATACTTGGGGACATCAGGCAGTTTCATTATACCTTCTAGAACATGTGTGAATAAGATTGTGCACATTGAAATCTTATTAATTTAAATACATTTATTGCCTCTTGCACCTCTTTTGTATTCTAGTTAGGACATCTTGTGTATTTAAAATATATACATATATATATGAATTTCATTTCAGAATAGTAAAAGGACACTGCATATGTACTTACTGTGGAAGGGCTCCACAATGGCCTCCCTCAGCTTGTTCTAAGATACCAGGCTTTTTCCCAGTTCGAGGTCTCACACAGGTGGAGCGCGGCTCCTCACCACGACCTCAGATCACAGAGCCACACTTCCTGGCCAGCAGCCTGACCACCTGCACTTCTTCCTCAGCCTTCGCCTGGCGCCGAAATGTCACCTCTGCGAGAAGCCTTTCATAACGACTCCCGCAACTGAATTGTGACATCCATATTTTCACTTTATTCATTCCTTTTCAGAGCACTGATCACCACTGGTAGTGATTATTTAATTGGCTTGTGTGTTAGAATGAGGATAGCAATGGTCCCCGTCTTGTGTGGCTCTTGTGACAATTAAGCTGTCTCCTCAAGTGGTTGAGTGATAACTGAGGCGATGCTCACGTGTACATAAACTACTGAAACGGTGCCCAGTTCACATCTTAGACTAAGTAAGAGTGACGTTATTAGAAGAGAGACTGGTAAAAGTGGTCTCTAGTCATGTGTCCACTACCACAACGGACTTACGTTTTAAGGGAAGAAGGGGAGAAAGCTTGTTGGTGCTGTACCAGCCATCTCTGCCTCAGTCTTTGAACCATGTAAAATGTTGCTAGATAATCCTGTCACCACAGATTTTCCTTCCAAATGTCATTAATCTAAAACCGAAGTTAGTCTCTCATTCTCATTTTATACATGCATGAATTGAATCTATAGAGTCGTTATTTACCACAAATCACACAGCCAATCGGTAGGAGAGCTCGGATTTGAGTCTCAGTCTTCGGAGTGTGGTGGTGAGGGGAGGAGGAGACATAGTGTAGAGGAGCCTGGTTCCTGGGATGGGCGTTAACATTGGCTAATGGTGTGCACTTGGGAACACTGTGCGATTGCTCTACAGATGATTTAAGACAAAGATAATAAATAACAATGGTAAATCAAAGTATACAAGCCAAACATTCTTTGAGACTGCTGAGCTGGCACCAAAAGTGTATTTCCATGTGATCGGCCACTGGTGAGGGCAGCCAAAGAGTTTGTTGGGCTGTCAAAATTTGAGTTATCTTCTTGGTTCAGCTTTGGTTTTGCAATTGGATAAATGGCTCAAGAAATTTTACTTTTTGGTTGTATACAATAGAAATTCACTTACACCAAAAAGCACAAAGGACAACCAAAAAGGACAAAATGTTGTGAGGATATGAGGTGTGTCATGAAGTCAAAGTCCTACCACTAGGATCACCAAAGACCAGAACCATCAGAGGAAACCCACCTGAGACCAAGACAACTCCTTCTCACACTGTCTGCTCTCACTCTCTCCATTCACCTCTCATCTCTTAACTCTAGCATGCTGATTTCATTTTTCTCAAAACCATGACGACTCAAAATGGCCACCCCACTCAAAATGACCACCTCACGATACCGGCCTCTGTTCAGGAATTTGTGTTCCCTCAGGTAAGACAACTGAAAAATTAGCATTCCTGAGTCCTGGTTCCAAATTCTTGGTTAAAAACTAAATTGACCCAACTCAATTAGAAGTTTATCCCTAGTCCAATGCTAAGGTCAGAGAAGAGTTGTGTGCAAACACAGTTGTTAGGCCTGCCCATGTCGGTGGACTGTGACAGTGCATCTCTCTGGGAGAAGGGCCATGGGCTGGGCCCTAGACGTGCACTTACCAGGGTGGAGTTTTTATTTAAAAACTGCGAAGTTAGAGAACAGGTCAAAATTATGATGTATTCATGAAGAAAATTAATAAGACAATCATTGCAAAACTAAGGAAAAATCATTTGCCTATAGTCCTGTTTTTAAAAAAAATCATATTATAAACTGCAACACTAAGGACTAAAAAGACTACAGATGAAAGTGCGATGTCCATATTGATTTTTTTCATAAGCACAACTTCTCTTTCATTTGAGGAAAGCATGTATGTAATTAAAGGAAAAGCCCCAGGCCATTTCCAGAAAGCTCAGAACAATCAAAAAAAAAAAAAAAAAAAAGGTAAATAATTCTGCATCTATTTTTCTGCTCCATGACTCTCTTTTTTTTTGTAATCATCTGAGTTCAAGCAGAAAAACTCCACCAGTGTTCAATGGCTGGAAATAGCAGCAGTGAGGAGCTTTACAAAAGAAGAAGACTTCGCAGTCTCTGAAAGGTCTTCCCCACAGAATTTGTTCTGATCAGTTACTGATCCTGATGAGGACGTTGGACTGTTGTTACCTTGATGCTGTCTGTGGACAGTTGTGCCAATGATAAATCTGTCATAGCTACTGCTCACGTATTTCAGTAGAAGATTATTCAGATAATCTCTGGAATTAAAATGTAATTTTAATTTCCCTCATGTGAGGTAAGATTCTGCCCTCACTATCCATAGGTACTTTCTCTCAGAGAGCTGGTAGGGTTTCTGAAATTAGGTATACTCCCAACTTTTGCCTACATTTCTAGAAGCTAGATAAATACTTCAGTAGTTTACCTGACGTGTTATTTGTGAAGATGGGACTAGAAATAGTGTAGAATAACACCAGCTGCACTCAAAAAGTACCTTGCACAATAAGGTGGGGGGGGCTGATAAGAGGCTCTTGTGGTTACAGGTATTCTTTTTGTGATAAGCTCTTCAGGTTCCACACTTGGCTTCCAACACCGTCGTCTGCAATCACACATTGATAAGTAAGACTCCTCAGGTGCAACAGAAATAACCTTATTTTTTCCCACCCCACTTTAAACCTTCTCTAAGGAGCTAGCTGTATTTTTTTTTTTTTCATTCTGCTATAAACACTTGGGAAGTCTCCAGAGTTTTCTCAGTATTTCCATATGATTATATGGAAATATAATCATATACATATATATGTAAATATGGCTGTACAATAAGAATAAACTTGTCACTCCATCAGGAGTTGAAGATTGTGTCCCCTGCACCCCTCCCGCTGCCTGCCCTGGGCAGTCTGCAGGGGAAGGGGGACGGCCTGGTGCTGGCCTTGTGCTCACCTTCTCTGTTCCCCCCAAGGCGCATCTCCTCCCAGCCACATGCCGAGGGTTCCGCTCCTCCTGGGGGTTGCGATGGGGCGGTAGAGGAGACCAGGGTCATGAAAGTTCTCATTTCTGTTAGTACTGTCGAGGTAATACAAGTTTGGTGATGTCTGAGTTTGGCAGATGTTTAAAGCTGTACTTTGCTCTCATAACATGCTTTAGAGACTCTTGGAAGCCCCTTACATCCCACCATCATTGAACTGCTCGTGTGTAGGCACTTCGACATCCCAGCACCCTTCTCTTGGGGTGTTCTTAGGAAAACTCCGAGTCTACCCTCTTCTGTGCCATGTGTGACCTAGTGTGGGACCTCATTTAGCACACAGGGTACATCCTTGGCTACACAGGCTCTGAGTAAGCAAGTGGCTATCATCTCATCAAACAGCATCAAAATCTCCATTTCTGAGCAGGTTATACTGCTGTGACTCTCTTCTCTCCACGGTCACAGCCACATGGCTGTGTTTTCAGCCGTGTAGCTGCTTCTTAGGAGTGGGTCAGGCAGCAGATACAGGAGAAGTCTAGCTCACCACATGGCTCCTTTGCAGAAACCTGAAAAGAGAAAAAAGGCCTTCTCTTTTTTTTGCCCCATCAGACTGGGGAGGTTCAAAGTACACTAAGGGCCCTCTCCAAAAAAAATTATCTTCAAGACTCCAACTCCACTGTCAGTGAGAAAGAGGAAATAACAGTTGCCTCACTGAATTGTGAATATCTCCTTAGCTGTCTTTCATAATGGGTTAATACTTCACAAATGCAGAGTAGCTGGCCACCACACTTGAGGTGCAGCTAAGAGTGAAATTGGGAGCTCTGTTTTAAATCACACTACCTTTGGGAACACAGGCAACATGGGTGTACCTTTCCTAGAAGAAAGTCTCTCAACACACTTTGAAAGGACCTTGAAGGTCTTTTAGCGTATTCATGAACTTCACATCCATTCTTGTATTTGAAATTCCTCTGTTAGGTAGGAAAGTTGGGTATTAAATGAGATCTTCAAAGAGGTAGAGTTAACTTGTTCAAAGCTCTGTACTAGAAAGTTCTTCCAACTAGAAATCTAGTACCCAACCATAAGCTGAAAAAAAAATTGAAGCAAGTAGTATTGTCTGATCAAACTGATGAAGGTACACCAGACCATAAGGGCCATCAACCCCCTCACCACTGAGTCTAGTGGTTCCTACTGGGAGGGCTAGGTATGGATTTTTTTTTTTTTTTTTTTTTTTTTTTTGTGGGTACCAGGTGTCGACCTCAGGACCTCGCGCGCGAGCAGGCGACCGTGCCGCTGAGCAATATCACTGGCCCTTTTTTTGTATGTGGGTTCCAAGAGTCAAACTCGGGCCCTCGTGCTTGCCAGGCAGGCGCGTTCACTGCTGAGCCATCTCACCAGCCCATAGGTATGGATATTTTGAAAGGACTTTCCTGATAATTGCTTTTATGATATATATCCCTCCTTTTCCTCTCCTTTCACTTCCTTTCTCTCTACCATTCCCACCCTAACTCCTCCCCAAGAATAACTAAGACAACAGGTCTAAGAAAAATGGTGGCGGTAAGTTCAGACCTTTAACAAAAAGCTTGTTGAAATGAAACAGTATTTGCCACCCAGAAACTATTAGTCGTTTGGACACACAGTCCACATTCACCTGCTAATCCCACAGCTTTGCCCATCCATTTGGTGGAAAATGTTCAGGGTCTGGAGAACCCCCTCCGCACTTTTCAAAAAGGCCAGGCTCCGTGCCATGGTCATTTATCATTATATAGTCAGCTACCAAGCACTTCTTACAGTATTATCCAAACTAGACCAAAGATAAAGAGGCAACTGCTTATGACCTTTCTACTCATCTTACATTTAATTTCCTTTTGTTTTTTCTCAATGTTTTTCCTGTCAGGTTGTAGCATTCAAAGAAATTGAAAAAAATCCTATGAAATCATTTAGGTGGAAATGATTTTATTTGGCTTAGGGATTCTTTAACATATAAATCTTAGCTCCATCAGAACATGTAGAACACAAGGTATTGTAGGTAGAAGATCCAGGAGAGAGAATGAGGAAAGACAATTTAAATTTTTGTGTGCAGTAGAATGAATATTTCAAGTTGCGGAAGGGTAGAAGAAAAAGGGAATGATATAAGTAATTATTCATTAAATATAACATATATTAGACGTTAGTATCTGGAAATGGGATGCTGCCCTTAACCAAAAAAAAAAAAAAAAAATCAAACATATGAGTTATGGCCAGAAAGGGGATTCTGAGTGGGATGAGGAAGAGATGTACTGGCAGGAGGTTCGGCAACAGTGGCCATGCGGAAAATAGAAAAGGCACCTGATAGAGCCCTGGATTTGGCTGGGGAGATTTCCAGACAGAATGTAGAAGGCACAACTTGTTTTTAGTAGCCTATGACAATATATTAGGGAAAAAACTGACGAACTTTAAGAAGAATTGTTAAGTTTTCAAACAGAATACACAGAACATGTAAAATCAGGGCTTGCTTTGTTTGAAAATAAGTTATGTCTTACCCCAGTCTTTTCCAACTGAATATTCTCAAAGAAATAGCTTCAAGGCAAAGATGAAATCCAGGGTGCCATCTGTAAAGCATAACTTCAAGGTAAAGATTTCAAGGCATGGCCATAGAACCACTCTCAAATATTGAAGAATGTGTCTAGCAGGACTTGTAGGACTCTTAAAGGTTCACAGACTTGCTTAGCTGAGTGATAGGGCATTTTAGAATCCTTAGGGCATTATCCAATTGCAGCACCTCAGCTGTCAAAGGAAAAGAAGGGCCTAAAAAAGAAATACTGTATTGGTATGACTTTTGTCTAAAGAAGTATGTTACATGTTGATACCTAAGAAGCCCAAACAATTTATAAAGGAATTTTATTAGCTTGGACTGAAAGGAACAGAGACACCACTGGACCTCAACTTTCTGAGGGCAGAAAGCAGGCTGAGAAAAATAGTCAAACAAGCTACACAGAAAAGTCAGAACCGGAAGCCCAGAGGATAGGACCAAGAGCCATGGAAAAGTCTTCCCAAGGAGAGGGAATGGCCCATAATCAAGGAATTGGCAAAATGTGCTCAGCTAGATTTTATGTATTTTCTATCCTTTCATTTTTTATTCTCTTGTGACAGGGTCTCACCATGTAGCTCAGGCTGGCCTTGAACTTGCAGCAATCCTCCTGCCTCATCAGCTAAGACTTAGAATTGCCATGCGCTAGTGGCTGCTTAGTGCCTGCAGATCCACTTTGAAAGGCGCGTTTACTGGCATTAGCCTATCTGTGAGCCACCACTGTATACTGGAGATATGTGAGGTCGTCACAAATGACCAAGAACAAAGTAAGTGTATTCAATGAGCTCTTTAAGCCTCATCAACCTTGTCATACTTTAGAAGAGATCCCATAGGCTGAGCTGATGGCAGGAGGTGGCCAGATGGCAAATATTTTGATTTGCAGCCCGTAAGGTCTGTGTCGCAACTACTCAGCTCTGCTGTGACAGCACGATGGCAGCCAGCAATATCCAAAAAGCGTAGTTAGCCAACTCCTGACTTGGTGGGGTGAGATTTTGGTGATCTACAATGGGGATTTGTGAGAGAGATAGAAATCATTTCTGACCAAAGGGTGGGACGTGAGCAGGTTAGAGATGGCCGCAGTCTTTAGACACCATTCCCTCGCCGAGCATACTCCGTGACTGCTCAGGCCAGTAGAATAGAGCAGAAGTGACCTCGTGCTGGTTTCCTCACCCCCGAGACAAAGGCGGGTTCCCATTTTCTATCTCTTGGAACTTTCACTGTTACCACGTAAGGATTCCCACTACTATTAGAGAAACCAGCTGGACAGACTAAGAAAATTTGATGTAGGAAAGGAGCCCCACAGAGCCACTGTGGTCAAGACATTGGAGGAGAAGTATCATGGGTTGTTGCTAGACCAAGCTAGACACCTATTAATAATTACCAAGTGACCTCAGGCAACACCACACAGAGCAGAAGAAGACCCAGCCAAGATCTGCCTGGATCGCTGATCTGGAGAGTCATAGGATATGATAAAACCACTTTTATTAAGTCACTTTAAAAAAAAAGTTGTAGTATATTTTGATACAAGCAATAGGACACACACACACACACCAGTTTTAGGAACAGTTTAGCAATTATGGGGAATTTTAGTTTGGAGTTCACTCTTATTTTGTTTTTCATAATTTATCATATTTTTCAAGTTTTTAAAAATAAACCTCAAAGTCTTTTCCCTGATAAGGATTAAAATAAGCAACTGAGAGGCAAACCCAGACCCAAATAAAGGGGAACGGCATGCTCAAAATGACCCTTAAAAGAGATCAATTGTTTTCACTGCTCCAGGAAAGGGACAGGCATGAAGCTGACACAGGAGTTTTACCAGAGCCCAGAGGAAAGTCGGTTAGGACCTGGCTGTGGACATGGAGGAGAAGAGGCAGATACTTTTAAATGCTCCCCGGGAATAGATGGGACTCGGTCTCCCTGCCTCTGCATTTCACTCACAGCAGTGTGAAAAGGACACAAGCACTGTACGCAACAGCCACAAGACAGTGCAGAATCTCCATGCTTCTGCCTCCATCCTGAACTTAAGGAAAGGAATAAGTGGATATGACAACAGCAGTATTTCTGCATTCCGTCAGACCGCGGCGGAGGGGGCACTATTTGTGTTTTGCTTTTTTTAGAGTGGATTCCTTTCATTTTAGTCTTTAAGCACTGGCCTGCTCTACAGGATGGACCCCCCGCTCTTCATCCGCTATGGTCCCTCCCCAGCCCCATTTTGCCCTTGTTTTCAAACACGCATGCCAACCCGGAGCCACTGGTGGACATTAAGTATTCCTGCTGCACATTTTTAAAGGTCACAGGCCGCCTCCTCACAGGTATTCTAGGGCATATTAATTCTATCCAAGGTGATTGACAAATAAAGCAAACTGTTCTCTTTACCAACTCGTACCTCATATTCTAATAAGCCATCTAGGATGGTTTTCAAATAAGTCATTTGTATCTTAAGACATTAACTTTTAACAGTCTGCAGCACCTTGATTTTTAAAAAGCATTTCTCTCTCTCTCTCTTTCTCTCTCTCTCTCTCTCACTCTCTCCCTCTTTCTCTCTCCCTCTTTCTCTCTCTCTCTCTCTCTCTCTCTCTCCCTCTTTCTCTCTCCCCCTTTCCCTCTCTCCCTTTCTTGCCCCCTCCATCTGCACTCCCAGAGCAGAGAAATTGTACAACAGGTGTCTCATTGATATGCCCTGAAGTTTACACTTGTGCTTTGATTCTCCAGAAAGACAGGGGAGACATCTTACTGAAGGACAGCAGAGCACATGAGAAACGAATGAAAAGAATGTGACGGTGCCCCGAAGGTGCCTAAGACATTGTGAATTCCATTGTAAATAAAATCTGATCATTTTTAGTTTCTTATCAGATGCATCCTCTGAGCTTGTCCTTCATTCCTGCAGCAGGAAATTCTTTACTGACACTGGATTGGAGAAAGGGTTATTTTCCCACACTGATGGCTTTGTGTTTCTGGAAAGACGACTTCTAACATGTAAACTGGATGCATCCAACCTTATTCTGATGCAAGACCAGAGCTTCACAACTCTTTACAATTTCAAAATGAGTTTGCTGCCCAGAGGAAAACATAAAGCACACTAAAGCTGGAGAAAGACAGTAATAGCTCTAAATAGCTCAGAAATTTCTCCCTGTCTGATGAAACTGCTTTTATTAAAGAGTTCACTGTTTGTCCCCAAATTCGAATGGATGTTTCTAAAACTAGAATGAATGGGGAAAAGGGAAAAGGAAAGAGGCTGATGAACTTGTAACCTTATAGACTCCAGACAAAAACAGAGGAGGACGATAAACCAGGAAAGAAGTTATCGACATAATAATGATAGCAAATAATCACACAGTGCTTACTAAGTGTACCAGACACTATTGTAAACATTTAATGTATCCTAACTCATTTAATCTCCACAACAGTAGTAATTCTAATTTCCATTTTATAGATGAGGAAATTGAGCCACCAGAAGGTTAAGTAAATTGCCTGGTGAGTAAAGCCAGGACTGAAATATAGGCAGCTCTGGCTCCAGATTCCAAGTTCTAGGCACTGTACACCAGCGCCTAACACATCCAGCTTCCTGCAGCTCAGCGTGTCTCCTGCGGGCCTGGAGGAAACTGCTGAACTATTTGTCAGGACGGCAAGGCCGCAGAGAGTGGGAGCAGATGTTCCTTCCTTCTTTATCTCTTCAAAAATCTTTGCAGTTTCATAAGGGAGTGAAGACAATGTTTCCCAGGGTAAGTTGGTACCACAGGAATGATAAAAACAGCAACACTGCGTACAAGTCCACAAATTATCTGCAGGGAATTCCACAGGAGAGTGTAACGATAGTCCGGTTTCAACCATCCCTCCTGCTACTTGAATAGACCAAGATGTTTAGATGTATTTCCTTCAAGTTGTTTTTTATAGCAAAACTAGGTTAAGAGACAACTTGTTTACGGACAGAAACAACACAGAAAATTCCTATGTTTTGATGCCTAATGTAGTTTTGGTTAATGCAGGAATTTTTGTCATTGAGAGTCAGTAGGAACCTATGAAAGCTATTCAATATCCAGCAGGTCCACTGAGTTATCTTATAAAAGCCGTAACTCATAAGGATAGGCTGAATATGCCAAGTTCTGTACTATAGTTGGGTTTTTTGTCAACATGATAAACTTAAAAAGATGTCTGCCTGAATAGATTTTGTTTTTGTAGTTAAATAGAAACCACAAGTTACTTCAAAAACAAGGCATGCTTCCATGCATCTTTTCACACAGCAAATGTTTCTCCCAGGATTTCATTTGCTTCAAATTAGTATTTTTCTGGGAAGGAGGAAAATGAAATCTGACAATGCACTGTTAGAAATAATGCTTAATTCATTTTATCCCAAAAATTTTAGTCACTTATTTCCCTGCCTTAAATCAACTTTATTATCAAATTTTAGAGCCTGTTGAAATTTTAAGCAGGTATTATTCATTCACCCAAGACATTTTCATTAAGCATTTATTACGTATCAGGTACTGTTCTAGAAGACGGAGTCCAATCTCCTTACTGTAGAAATGAAGAAAAGAGAAGGAGAGAAGAAAGACAAAGCTTAAGGTAGCAGGTTCAAGACTGACACAGAGATCTCTTCATTTCAAAGTCCAGTTTTCTCCCTCTCCTGACACTGCCTTGCGAGAGTGGAAATGTGCTGAGTATTATGTGAGATGTAGAACATACGCTTGATCCTTCTTCCAAAGTCTTTTAATTGTACAGACAGAGGCATCCTGAAAGTAGAACCGTCATACCAGAGTTAAGCATCATTTGAGGCAACGAAATAGAGATGAATGGGTGTCTCAGAGCTTGACAGCACCCACTCTACCTACTCCTCCCACAGTCCTCCGCCCTTGGAGAAGAGCACTCTTTTTTACTGAGCACCCGGTTTGAGCCAGGTGCCATCCAAGACATGAGGTAAGTTTATTCTCCCAAGAGTACTGGGAGAAAGATATTATTCTCAGTCTGCTTTCAGGAAAACGACACTCACAAGTAAGAATCTCACCCCAGATCAGAGCAGTGTGAGTGTCAGAACTGGAGTCCAGCACACGGTCCTCTAATAGCATAGCCCAGGTCCACTCTGCCTCCTGACGCTGCCTCACTTCACCACGTGTGGACGCTGCATCCCCTCCCCCAGTCACGGAAAGGGGAAGGGGAGTTGTAAAGGACGCCTGGGAATCAGCATTATGGAGCTGCCGGAAATACTGTAGCTGACACTGCTCTTCTCCATGCTGTTCATGTGCAAAGCAAAAGGGTTTTGTGGCTGTATTTGTGGCAATTTGGATTATTCTTCAGAAATATTCAGTCTCTTCCCATCACTCCCATAGGAAGAGTATCTTGACTTTGATAACCTCGAGCTCAGTCATGTGATTTGCTTTGCCCGGTCTCACTACAGATGTGACACACTTAGAGATCTGAAACGCACTCACGTCACTGGGCTTGCTCCTTTAGGTTTCCACCATTACCATTCAACGAACATGATCTACTAAGAGAAGACAGATGCTTGGCTAATCCTCCTCTCCCGACACACACACACACACACCCCAGAGCACACAGCCAAGGTCCCACATAAATGATATTATTTTGAGCTACTGCACTTCGAGTTGGTTTTTGTGCTGCAAAAGCTGATTGATTTGCTATTTTAGGTTAATGTATACTCCACTGAGATTTACCTCTCAATAATTTCTCCTTAACTTTCTGCCATTAATAAAAATTGGTATTTTCCACCATAGGTTGATAATGTAGGGCACCTTAGGTTCTAGACAATTGTTCTCAAATACTAACCTTGCCACATAGGTTATTTCAAAATAACTAAGGCAGATGGCTGGATGGATGTATAGGTACATAGGTACATAGCTACATAGCTACATAGATGATAGATAGATAGGTACAGATAGATAGATGATAGATAGTGTTTTAATTACTTTTCTCTCACTGCTGAGATAAAATACCTAACACCCAAAGTTAAAGGGGGAAAGGTTTAATTAGCTCACAGTTTTTGGAGGTTACAGTCCATAATTGGCTGGATCCAAGGCAGGGTGGCGTGGCAGACAGGAATTGAAGAGGAGAAACAGTTCATGGCAGGCAGAAGGTAGCAAAGCAAGCAAGCAAGGGACAAGTCAACCCTCTTTCTGTCCCTTATATTGTATCCAGGTTGCCGGGATCAGGGCAGTACCAAACCAATCAGTAGATTGATTTAGCAATCACCTACCCTTAATCTTAGCAACATTAATCCTAGCATTGCATCATGAATCAATTACACACTCTAGATCCAGCCACCTCTGAAAAAGCCCCACCTATGACCACATGAGGCTTTGGGGGGACATCTAGATACAAGCCATAACATTCTGCCCCTAACTCCCAGAAGATTTCATCTGCATACCTTTATGCAAAAGCCATTTAAGAGTTGCCAAAGTCCTAACAGTTACAGCACTGCTGAAATGTCCAAATCCAAAGTCTCCTCTGAGGTTGAAGACAATTCTTAGCTGCTAGTCCCTGTACAAGTGAAAAGGAAGTTAAACACTTCCAACATTCAATGGCACAAGATAGACATTACCATTCCAAAAGGTAAAAATAGGGGGATAGACAGGAACAGGACCAAATCAAGTCCAAAATGCAGCAGGGCAAACATTAAATCCTGTAGTTCCAGCTCCAGCATCCCTGGCAATCTGTGGCAAGATGTGAACTCCGAACAGCTTGGGTGGCTCCACCCTTATAGCACTGCTGGTGGTTGTAGCTCCCATGGCTTCTCTCGGGCTGGCTCTGCTCCTCCTTGCAGGTTTCCTCATACAACTCACATTCCTGTCTTCTCCAAACTTCTGGGGTCTCCACAGCACCTTCAGCTACACACTCACAGCTTCACACACTGCCCTCTCAGGAGCCACTGTCTGGCCTCCCAGGCCTTCTTCTGAAATCTGAGTGGAAGTGTTCCTGACCCCACAACTCATGCATTCTGCGTGCACCTAAAACCAGCACCATGTGGATCATGCCAAGGTCTGCTGGCAGCTGACACAGCACCCAGGGTTTCTTCTTTCTTGGCTGAGGGGGCCAAGTGCCTAGATTATTGAGCAATATAAACTCAATCCCAAGGAACAAATTCCCTAGGCCATCACCATTCTCGAACATGGTGTGCTGAGCCTCTCTTCTCAAAGGAGTCTTTCACCTTTGCAATTTTGAGGCTGCGAAGTGTGGAGTCCTACTGGATCTGATGATACCCTCAGGCCATCTTTTCTGTTGTCTTCTTCTGAAATACTTGTCTTTTTCTTACTAGTCTTTTTAGCAACCAATTTCTCCTCTGTTCCATCTTTGCAGTCTTAAGTGGAGTTTCCTTTCAGACCAAACTCACAACATTTTGAATCATTCTGCTTGGCTCTTTGCTCTTTATTCTCAACATAAATCTGGCTAAAAGCAGTAGCCATGCTACTGCTTCAACATTAGACTGCCTTGAAATTTCTTCTGCAAGATTGATTAGTCTGTTACCCTCGATCTCAGTCTCAGGCAAACTCTGGACATGAGCAAGATGCAGACAAACTTTCTAGCAAGACATAACACACATCATCTGGAGTCCAACAACCAGTGCAGTCCTTCTTCCCAGCAGAAACTTCCTGAGCCTGGTCTTTACTGGCTTTCTGGTCTTCTGAGCTCTGACCAGAATCTCTCACCAAGTACAGCCTAAGGCTTTCCATGGCTGCTTTTATAGCCAACACCTCCTAACCTTTCCAAACCCTTCCCACAAGCCAGTTCCAAAGGCTCCTGAGCCATGTGGTAAGGTACAGTCACAGCAACAACCCCATTTCTCTGGTACCAAATTCTATCTTAGTTACTTTTCTCACTGCTGAGACAAAATGCCCAACACCCAAAGTTAAAGGGGGAAAAGTTTGTCTAGCTCACAGTTTGTAGAGGTTTCAGTCCATAATTGGCTGCCTCCAAGGCAGGGCAATATGGCAGGCAGGAATTGCAGAGGAGAAACAGTTCATGGTGGGCAGAAGATAGCAAAGCAAGCAAGCAAGGGACAAGTCAAGCCTCTTTCTTTCCCTTATATTGTACCCAGACTGCCAGGACTAGGGTGGTACCAAACCAATCAGTGGACTAATTAGTGATCACCCACCCTTAATCCTAGCATTGCATCATGCATCAGTCACACACTCTAGATTCAGCCACCTCTGAAAAAGCCCCACCTAGGACTGTATGAGGCTTTGGGGGGATATCTAGATACAAACCATAATAGATGATAGATAGGTAGATAGATAAACAGATAGATAGACAAAAAGGCAGAGAGGTAGAGACACATTAATAAAATTGGAAAAGAGGTGGTAGATTTCATGTATATACTTATGTGAGGGTTTAACAAAACCTGCAGCATCCATAGAAATAATGTCTGCCTCATTTTTGTAAATAATGCACTTTTACCCAGCATTTTAATTTTTAAAAACCACATTTGCTAATATCCAATCTATTTATGATGCTCGTGAGTGAAATATTCAATTCATGTAAAGCTTTGTTTGTCTTAAGGAACATTTATAATATCTAGTGCATATTTATTCCCTTTATTTATAGAACCTCTCTCACCAGAGAACTCAGGTGCTATTTTAGTTCTCTTTTGGACCTCAAATGGTTTTTAAAATAGAAAATCACTTACTACTCAATGCATGGTGTAGGACACTCTGGGAACATCTGGGATAATTATTTTCTTGTTTTGCCTCATTTTATTGTTCTTTTCCAATCTGATGTTATGCCTTCAAAATAGCTACAGAAAGTTCCATTTTCTTCACATAATGGCAGATAGGTGGAAACTTGCTGTGTGTTTATTTTTACTGAATTCTATTAGATTTGTCTATGTCTTCCCTTCATGTTACGATTTTAAACCCATGTATAAGGCTATGTCATTACTTGATCCTCCTTCCCCTGTTGGATGGAGAATTTACTAAAGCGCAACCTACAGGTGATTGTTATAGTTACTGCGCTCATTCTTGTGACTAAAAAGAACTTTTAGAAAACACTTTGGAAGTAAGCTATTCCAATTATACCTATGTTACTTTTCAAATGTGCAAATTTTACAAAGATGGTGGGAGAGCAGATTAAACAAAATAAAAGTCTGATGAAGGTAATGATGACCCCTCTTCTCAGATTGCTGATTTCTGTTCAATTAACAGTGTGCTACTTCCTTTATCAGTGATTTCTTGGCATCTACCCATCATTCTGTAATCACCAATATTTCACTCATCTTTCAACCTTGCCAGGCAACCTTTTTCAGTATTTAAATACTGATATTGTACATAGGCAGCTCAAGAAACCAACATTGGCCTGGTTCTTATATGAATGAAACTCCACAAGAATTACAATAGCAAATCCATATTTTCTAAAATTTACAGGGGTTAAAGCACAGGGGGAAAAAAGAAAGAAAAAAAAATCTTCAAATGCTCCTTTCTTAACCTTTATTTTTTCTGCACACAGAGCAACATTCATCCTCTCTATAGTACAATGATTGATTCATAGTTAAGATATTTTAAAGGCTAAAAATTTCTAAAAGTTTTAGATTCTTTAAAAGATCAAAAATTATCTTAAATGCCAGAGCTTTTCCTGAGAATATAATTTGTCACTATGATGAAATGTAAAGAATACTTGCTTAGAAGTTAAAAGACGTTGGCTAGCACTGGGGTCTACTCAAAGTTTTGATCTTAGGCAACACACTTAGCTTTTCTAAATATCAGTTTTCTCATTTATAATATGAAGATAATATCAGTCATGTCAACATCACAGAATTATTGGAAGAAGGAAATGGTAGAATGCCAGGATTAATCCAAATGATATTTAAATAGTATCAGAAATTCTTAAAAATCAGTTTAAAAATAAAGATAAAAATGAAACAATAATTATTAACCTAATTTAGTGATACTCAATGCTGAGCTATATCATTTTATACACAACTTAGCAGTCATTTGAAGGATGATCAGTAAGTATGCCAAGTCCATGATAGAGTCTCCTCATGTCCACTCTGAGATAGCCTTCTATGGAACTGTGGTAGGCTGCGAAATGACCTTCCAGAAAGATATCCATGTCCTAACCCCTGGAATTTGTGGATGCTGCCTCGTCTGACCAAAATTTGGTCTCTACAGATATGATTAAAGATATTGAGATGAGAGAATTTGTTCCTGGATTAGCTAGGTGGGACCTAAGTGTAATCTGAAGTATCCCTCTAGGAGGAAAGCAAAGACTGTATACACACTGAAGATGAGAAGACACTGTGGCCATGGAGACAGTGCTGAGATTGATGTGGATACAAGCCAAAGAATGCTGATGGCCACCAGAAGCTGGAAGAAGCAAGGAGTGAATTTCCCTCCAAAGTATCTAAAAGGAGTGTGGCCCTGCTAACACCTTGATTTCAGCCCAGTGAAACTAATTTCAGACTTCCAACATCCAGAATTACAAAAGAATAAATTTCAGTTCTTTTAACCCACAAATTTGTGGTGATCTGTTACAATGGGATTTGTACTAATACAAGTATTTTAACACTACAGTCCATGGGTCTTTTTTAATAGAAGGCAAGACAAATCTGCTTTATACAAAACTTTATTCATGGGCCGGTGATATCGCTCAGCGGCACGGGTGCCTGCTGGCACGTGAGGTCCTGAGTTTGACCCCTGGTACCAGGGGAAAAAAAAAAAAAACTTTATTCATAATAAATAATGTAAAGCAACAGGTATAGAATAGGTTCTCATTAAGTAGAATTATTTGTTCTGTTGCAAAGTATAAGAACAAATTCCGCAAATTAGCTACCTTTTGCTGAGAATTTATCATATGTCATGTACAGTTTTATGTATTAATTTTATTTCATCCTCATGATAGCCCTTTAATCCCATTGTTTTCAGATACGCACACAAGGACACTTAGCGCTTATATAACTTGATCAGGTCACAAAGTAACTGACAGAGCCAGAGGTCTAATGCAGGCAGCCTGGCACAGAGTCTATTTGGTTAGCAGCTACATGATACTGTGTCTCAGTGTAACAGACAAAAATGTTGTCTTTAAGGAATTTGCATTCAGGAAACATCACAATGGAAACAATGTAGATGAACTGTCAATCCACATATTGTATAATACACTCCATGTTATGCAAAAAAAAATAGTTACACGTGGACACATTCCTTTTAGGAACTTAACTCAGTGCAGAGTGATGTAACAGTGCACTGATAGATGGACGCTGTGTCTTGTCTCTCTTTCCAGGGAAGAAGAGGCTGAGCTATGGTACAGGTCCAGAACTGCACATGACATATTTTACAACCCTAATTACTGTGTCCTGAAGCCTGTCCTTTGTCGGTGTATTGGATATGGTATTTCACTCATCCAATCAATAAATTGTTATTGAAGACCAACCACATAAACAGTGGTGTCAGAGCCACTGCAGGTGATGCAAAAGTAAACGTCGCCAACGCCCTGCCTTGAAGGACCCCACGAGGTGGCCGGACACCCAGGCTGCCATGTCTTGTTTCCAAAGCACCTCATGATCCAGTTCTGCTCCATGCGGGTCTCCTTGCTTACCATAAACTACAGTGATATATATTTATTTGCTGCTGTTTGAATTAGTATTATTTGTAAGCATGGCTGCAGGTTTTATTTCCATCATAAACAGTTTTTCACTGGAACATTTAGAGTGAAATTTTAAGGACAGCTGTCTAGGGCATTCTGGTCTTATCTTGCATTCTGCCCTATGGGCTCTGAGCTGGGGAAGTGACCCTGTGAACATCGAGAATGCATGTCATCCTATTCATATACCAGTCAAGGTCTGAGTTCAGAACTCTATGTTCCTCCTGAAGGAATAGAGACATTGGAAGCATCTAACGTAGAGTTTTCTCCGACACTGTCTGTGAGCCTTCAGATCTTGAGACAAGAGACAGAATTTGCTGTATTTTTCCCTTGTAAAAGAGAAAAGACTAACATCTCAATTTTTTCAAGACAGTCTGATTCCTCCCGCTCTAAGGGCAATGTCAGAAAACCTTGACCTGTTTTTCAAACAGGCTGCATCAGTCAAGACTTCGCTTCACTCCGCATGTGGAAAGAACCCCTTCCAAGCCTGGAGGGGAGAAAACTGCCCTTCGCCTCAACAGGTCACCTTTCCTACAACCTTAGAAACATTACTCAGAGCTCCAAATTATTCTTAAGAGAAATTAAGGGGATGACTGCATGCAATTTGGGGAAATTTAAAGAAATCTTCTCAGAATCATGGTTTCAATTTTCCAAGTACTAAAGGACATCATTTTATGAACACCGGCAGAAATGTTTTCTCCTCCCAAATATTGCACGTACACATACAAAACATTTTCTCACTGAAGACTTGTGACATGCATTCCAGACAGGCTCTAGAAGCAGCAGTCTCCTTGGTGGGCCACTGTGAATTTCTCCTATTTAAGGACCAGTATCCACAGTTGTTTATTGTATGCTCAAAGGGGAGACACACAGCAAATGAACAAAACACAATTTTGTATCTTTCCACAAAATCAATTATGAAGTTCTATATGTATGACATGCTCAGGGCCTTTAATATATAATATTTTACTTATAAAATGAAAACATAAACAAAGGCTTTTTTGTTTAAACCCCTACCACATGCCAGGAATGGTTTGGAGTGCTTTAAACATAGTGTTTCCAGTTTCCAAACACTGAGGAAATTCTCACGAATAACCCAGCCCTCTGAGTTCTACAGCCTTTTTGGCTTTCGGAAAACTCATTAAAATGCATCTGCCCCGGAACTTCTGTCAGCTACCAAGCAAATAAAAAATCCTCATCAGCTGGGCTGTCTGTGACCGCTGGCATCTTAGTTCCCTCCCTCCTTGCTGGGACCCATCACGTGACTCCTGCAGTTTAAGGAAGGAGGGGTTTATTTTGGCTCACCTTTCAGTGCATGGCCGGCTGGCCCCAAAGCTGGGCTGCCTGGAAGACAGGAAGCCGAGGGTGAAGGGAGGGGCTCGGGAATGAGATGCACCGTCCAGGCCACGTCCGGGTGAGCCGGCTCTTCTGACCAGACCCAGCTCCTAGCAGGAAGTCAGCTGGATCACCCCCGTGACTCACTCACCTTCCACAAGCCCCAACCGTAAGCATACGAGGCTCTTGTGGGACACCTGGATATTAACCATGGTGGTGAAGAGTAACGTCCTCCAGAAAGAAGGTGCAAGAAGGCTACCCACAAGTGATTGCTGGGGTTGGCACTGAGTGGTTTGGAGAGAAAAATGAGAAATGAAGGCTAACTTTGCCTCGTTCACAGTATTGCCTAAGGCCAACCCTGTTGAGCCATTTCCTCTTGTTTGACAATCGTTTCAAACTGTATGCTGCTCTGCAACGCTCATTTAGTACTGCTGTCAGGCTACTGGTCAGTGTGCAAGAATGGTGTCCCACTGGCCTGAAGAAGGGACAATTCCCTGAAGAGCATGGGTCATTCCGAAGGCGTGGGTTTGCACTAGCAGAGTCTGGCTCATTACCTTCTCATTAGCCTACTGGGAACTAAATATTACTTAAGATATTCCTCGCATGAGTGCCCCGAAGACGTGTGTTCCATCTATATAATAACAACTGTTAGTTATCCAGTATTACCGGGCATTTTATCCACACTGCGAGCTAAGTATTACTGTATCCACACCATAGAAATTAAAATTGAAGCTAGAAAAATGTAAGTCTTGGTCATACCACTGAGGAACAGAGCCTGAGTTTGCTGGCAGGTACGAGCATACTGGGGTACACTGCACTGCCTCCCTGCAGAAGGGGAGCGCTCATCCCTCTGGTTCGGGACCACTGAGCAGGTTCGCAGTTTCACTGAGGATCTACCAGTCACCGACGCCTCTGCGGACCCTTAGGGAGCGCAAGACTGATTGGACAGCACGAGGAGATGGTTAATACTTCAAGACAGCATTTAATATTGTTTAATCAGCAATATAAAGCTACAAAATATTATAGTAAACTTACTAAAGATTTTAGTCTCTAAGAGCTATGGTCAGCATAGAGGATATTAGGGCCATCTTTACTTATTTATTTATTTTGAGACAGGGTCACATTAAGTCTCTAAGTTGCCCAGGCTGGACTTGAACTTGCGATCCTCCTGCCTCAGGTTCCCAGAGTGTGAGGATTACAGGTGTGTGTCACCATACCCAGCGTAGAAGGACAATTTTATTAGTAACTACTAAAATAATTATGTAGAGCAGTTTCTTAATCTTGATATTATGAACACAGTCAGTTGATTCCTTCTTCGCTGTGGGGCTGGCCTGTATGTTGTAGGATGGTTAGAAGTATTCCAGGCCTCTAATAACTTGATGCCTGAGGCAAAAATCCTCTAGTTGAGATTTCATTTTAGAAAAATACTTAAAGATAGACAAGGCTTTTCTAATATTATTTCTAAGTGAAATAAAAATTAAATATTTTAATAAATGCTACATAAATAATAATATCATTTTAAGTTATAAATTGTCATAAAATATACTATTTACCATAATTTTACTTTTTTTAAAAGTGTATGTATACCATAAATACAATTTTTTTTGTTTTTAAAATGTAGAAAGTTTTCTGAACACATATGTAACAGCTTTCCGTCATGAATGGAATGAACTGAAGTCATGATGTCAATCATTTCTCAAATTATACCCTCAAAGAAATTATTTTATGTTTCCAATGAATCAAGTATAAATTTCATTACAATAATAAATCCTTTCAGAAGCAAAAATAGCATGAACTAAATTGAAAAAAGGAGAAATTCTTTAGACACATCATGGAACCACAGATATGTTAATTTTGCTTAATTTAAACATATTGTGTTCATTTCATTAAGAAAAAACAGTAAGATTACATATATTGAAAGTGCAAAATGCCATTTATTGCAATGTTTATATTTTTTAATGATTACCAGAATCTCCCTAGTTAACATTTGCATCACCTAACACAAATACCTTTCCGGTATATGAAGAAAACATTAAAAACAAATCTCTTAGTAAAATGTAATGCTGTGTGGCACAGTACACCAATCACCGTAGTCATTATGAGATCTGCACCACGTTTTTTAAAAAATTGAGTTTATTGGTACATTT
This sequence comes from Erethizon dorsatum, assembly GCA_028451465.1. Classification (NCBI taxonomy): domain Eukaryota; kingdom Metazoa; phylum Chordata; class Mammalia; order Rodentia; family Erethizontidae; genus Erethizon; species Erethizon dorsatum. The sequence continues at coordinate 55,073,968 of CM051830.1, read as the reverse complement.
TAGATATACATAATGATAACATTCGTCATAGGCAATTTGTACGTGTACATGATATACCCCGATTCTCCTTTTTTTACATTCCCCTATGCTCCCTTCAATCCCTCCTCCCCTCTTTATTTACAAAAGCTTTGCTTCCATTTTTTCTTTTCTATTTTTCCTCTTCCTTCTTTTCCCCCTCATCCCTCTCTAGTTCCCCTTCCCATTCAAACATTTTCTTCCATTTCACAATATCTATTATACATTTTGGTCCTTAATTACACTTTTGGTTTCTCACACCGGAGAAAGAATGTGATATCTATGCATGTGTGTCTGACTTATTTCTTAAGAGTATTGTCTCAAGGTGCAGCCATTTACCTAGAAATGTCTCAAGCTTATCCTTCTTTAAGTACTCCATTGTATAAAAGAAAACCTACATCTTCTTTATCCATTCATTGGTTGATGGGCATTTGGGTTGTTTCCAAGATTTAGCTATTACAAACTGTGCCATTATAAACACGGATATGCATATATCACTGTGGTGTGATGTTTTTAATTCTTTTGGGAAGATACCCAGAAGGGGAATAGCTGAGTCAAATGGAATCTCTAGTCCTAGTTTTTGAGGAATCTCCACACTGATTTCCAAGGGGTTGCACCAGTCGACACTCCCACCAACAGTGGAGAGGGGTTCTTTTTCCCCACAGGCCCGCCAGCATTTGTTATTGGTTGTTTTCTTAATAATAGCAATTCTTTCTGGAGTGAGATGGAATCCCAGCACTGTTTTAGTTTGCATTTCTTGAATGACTATTGATGTTGAACATTTTTTCAATTATTTATTTGCCATATCTGCTTCTTCATCTGAGAAGTGTCTACTTATTTCAGTTGCCCAGTTTTGGATTGGGTCTTTAAATGGGGGTTGTCTGATTTTTTTTTTTTTTTGAGTTCTGTATATATTCTAGATAATAGCCCATTGTCTGAGGAATAGCTGGATAAATTTTTCTCCCTCACTGTGTGTTGTCACTTCACTCTGTTGGTTTCTCTTGCTATGCAAAAGCTTTTTAATAAGAAGGGATACCAGTTGTTGATTCCTTGTGATAGTTCCCATGCAGTTGGGGTTTTGTTCATAAAGTCTTTGCCTGCACCAATGTCTTCAAGAGTTCTACCTATTCTATCTTCCAGCAGATTTAGTGTTTCTGTTTTAATATTTAGATCTGTGATCCATTTTGATTTTAGGTAAGTGCATGATGACAAACATGGGTCTAGTTTTTTGTTTTTTGTTTTTTTATATGCGGGTACCAGGAGTCGAACTCAGTACCTCGCACTTGCCAGGCAGGTGCTTATGCCACTGAGCTATATCACCCGCCCATGGGTCTAGTTTTAATCCTCAGCATGTAGAAAGCCAGTTTTTCCAGCACCATTTCTTAAAGAGGCTATCCTTCTTCCAGTGAATGTGTTTGGCCCCTTTGTCAAAGATCAGGTGGCTAAGTATGTCAGGAGTTGTTTCTGCATCTTCTAATCGGTTTCATTAATCCTTGGGTCTTGTTTTTTGTTTGTTTGTTGTTTGTTTGTTTGTTTGTTTTCCAATACCATGCTGTTTTTTATCACAGTAACTCTGTAGTATAATTTCAAGTCTGGGATTGTGATGCCCTCTGCCTTGCCTTTGTTGCCCAGAATTGCCTTTGCTATTCTACGTCTCTTTGGGTTGCAAATGAATTTTGTGAGATATGCTGTTGGAATTTTGATCGGGATTGCATTAAATCTGTATAACAGGGCTGGTGAGATAGCTCAGCAGCATAAGTGCCTGCCTGGCAAGCGCAAGGTCCTGAGTTCGACTTCCGGTACCCACATATGAAAAAAGGGCTGGTGATATCGCTCAGCAGCACAGGCACCTGCTGGTGCATGAGGTCCTGAGGTCGACCCCTGATACCCACAAAAAAAAAAAAATCTGTATAACAATTTTGGTTGGAAGTATGGCCATTTTCACTATACTGGTTCTTCCTACCCAAGAGCAAAGTATGTCTTTCTTTTTTTTGTTTCTTTTTTTTTTTTTTTTTGTGGGTACTGGGGGTCGACCTCAGGATCTCGCGCTCCAGCAGGCACCCGTGCCACTGAGCGATATCACTGGCCCTTTTTTCGTATGTGGATTCCGGGAGTCAAACTCGGGCCCTTGCGCTTGCCAGGGGCAGGCGCATAGGCCGCTGAGCCATCTCACTGGCCCCTTTTTTGTCTTTTTGAGACAGAGTTTCACTATGCAATTCAGGCTAAACTTGGACTCAGCTTGTAGCCCAGGCTGGTCTTGAACTCTCTGCAGTCCTCTTGCCTCAGCCTCCCTAATGCTGGGATTATAGGCATGTGCGACACCTGGCCTTCTTTCCATTTTCTGATATCCTCTTCAATCTCTTTTTTCAGAGTACTATAGTTTTCAGTGTAGAGGTCTTTTACTTCCTTCATTAGATTGATTCTTAAGTAGTTCATTTTTTGGATGTTTATTGTGAAAGATGTTGTTTCCCTTTCTCCCTCTGAGTTTGTTATTAGTGTATAGGAAAGCTATTGACTTTTGAATGTTGACTTTGTATCCAGGTATGCAGCTGAATTTGGTTATTAAATCTAGAAGTATTTTGGTAGAGTTTTGGGGTCTTCTATGTAAAGTATCATGTCATCTGCAAATAATGATAATTAACTTCTTCCTTTCCTATCCTTATTCCTTTTATTTCTTTCTCTTGTCTAATTGTTCTGGCTAATGTTTCCAGAACTATATTGAATAAGAATGTTGACAGTGGACATCCTTATTGTGTTCCTGATTCTAGAGCCATAGATGGCTTTTATCAGACTGAGATGAAGACCATCTATTCCAATTTTCTGTAGGGTTTTTATCATGAATGGGTGTTGGACTTTGTCAATAGCTTTTCTGCCACTACTGAGATGATCATACAGTTTTTGTACTTTGCTTTGTTAATATGATGTGTTATATTTATTGATTTGCATATGTTGAACCATCCCTGCATTCCTGGGTTGAATCCTACTTGGTCACGGAATATACTCTTCTTGATGATTTGCTGCATTCTGTTTGCCAGTGTCTTATTGAGGATTTTTGCATGTATGTTCATTAGGGAAATTGGCCTGTAGTGCTCTTTCTTAGTTGGGCCCTTCTCTGGTTTTGGTTTCAGGGTAATGCTTGCTTGCAGGAAAGAATTTGGGAGTATTGCCTCCCTTTCCCTTTCATTAAAGAGTTTGAGAAGCAGCAGTATTAGGTCTTCTGTAATTTTCTTGTAGAATTCAGCAGTGAATTGGTCAGGGCCTGGGCTTTCCTTTATTGGTAAGTTTTTAATTCATCTTCAATTTCATTAACTGATATTGGTTTATTTACATTTTTTATATTTTCTTGATTCAGCTTTGATAATTCATAAGTATTTAGGAATATGTCCATTTCCACTGCATTTTCCATCTTATTAGAATACAAGTTCTTGAAGTAGGTATTGATGAACTTTTGGAATTCTGCAGGATCTGCTGTGATTTCACCCTTTTTGTTCCTAATTACATGATTTGAGTCTTTTCTTTCCTTTATTGGTAAGGTTGGCTAAGGTTTTGTCACGTTTATTTATTTCCAAAGAACCAACTCCTTGCTCAAGTGATTCTCTGTATTGTTTTTCTTAGTATCCACTGCATTAATTTATGCTCTGATCTTTATTATTTCCTCCCTCATATAAGCTTTGGGACTGACTTGCTCTTCTTTTTCTAGAAGCTTGAGGTTCAACTTTAGGTTGTTTATTTGAGCTCGCTCTGTTTTCCTGATTTGGGTATTCACTCCTAGAAATTTCCCTCATAAGACTGCTTTCATCGTTCTGGTATCTTGTATTGACATTATCATTTAATTGTGGAAACTGTCTCATTTCTTCTTTAATTTCATCTGTGACCCATTGGTTGTTCAGGAGGGTGTTAATTTCTATGTGTTTATGAAGTTCTTGGATTTTCTTTAGCCATTGATTTCCAATGTCATTGCGATATAGTCTGATAATATGCATGGGATAATTTGAATTTCTTTACATTTACTTAAGCATGGTCTATGAGCTAGTACATAGTCTATTTTGGAGAACATTCCATGTACATCTGAGAAGAATGTGTATTCTGACGTCATGGGGTAAAACACTCTGCAGATATCTACTAAATCCATTTGTTCAAAAGTTTGGTTCAGCTCTAATATTTCATTGTTGTTTTTTTGTCTAGTTAATCTATCTGTGAGAGTGGGGTATTAAGGTCCCCCACTACAATTGTGTTAGTGCTTATTTGACTTTTCCGGTCCATTAATATTTCTTTTATATAGTTGGGTGTACTGGTATTTGGTGCATATATATTTATGGTTGTCATCTCTCCTTCTTGGGTTGTTCCTTTTTTAAAGGATGTAGTGACTTTCTTTGTCTCTCTTTATCAGTCTTAGCTTGAAATCCACTTTGTCTGCAAACAGAATAGCTACCTCTGCTTTTTTCTGGGTTCCTGTCACATGGAGTATTACTTTCCATCCTTTGACTTTCAGTCTATGAATTTTTTTGAATTAAATGTGTTTCTTGTATGCAGCATATTGTTTAACCTTGCTTCTTGATCCATTCTTCCAGTCTTTTTCTTTTGATTGGTGAATTGAGACCATTAACATTGATGGTTATAACTGATATGTATTGACTTATCCTTGTCATGTTATTTTTCTGTTGTTGGCTCCCTTCTTTCCCCTCTGTTTAATTGCTTACCTTTCCTGGATGGATTGATTCTATTAGGGGTTGTGGCATTGCAATCCTTGTTATTTCTTTCTAGAATGTCCTTCAGAACATTTTGTGCTGGTTTGGTATTCATGAATTTCCTAAGGTGTTCTTTGTCATGGAAGTATCTTATTTCTCCATCAGTTTTGAGATAGTTTTGCGGGGTACATCAATCTGGATTGGAGGTTGTTTTCTTTCAGGGCTTGAAATACTTCACTCCAAGCTCCCCTTGACTTGAGGGTTTGTGTTGAGACGTCTGCTGTGATTCTGATTGGCTTTCTTTTATAGGTGATTTGTTTCTTTTCTCTAATAGCTTTTAATATTCTATTCTTGTGTTCAATTTCTGGAATCTTGACTATTATATGCCATGCTGTAGTTTTTGTTGTTGTTGTTTTGTTTTGTTTTGCTTTGTTTTGTTTTGTTTTTTGAACATGGCTAGTTCCATTTGTCTCACTTACCTGTATGTCAAATTCTTTTTCTCTGCAAGGGAAGTTTTCTGCCATGACGTCTGTGAAAAAAGAAAAGAAACTGAGAAGACATTTAAACAAGATGCAATCCCAGACATCCAGCTCACCAAAGGTAAACCCAGAGGGCAATGAGAAAGAACAAAATGGAAGGAACCCACATGGACTCTCAGGGGTGGTAACAGCAGAAGTAACAAGGCAAAAGAATGAGGCTGTAGAAAAAATCAAATCAGAAATAATTTCTCAGCTGAAAGCCACTAGGTGGAGCCAGCCTGCAGCTGCTCTGAGTTCCAAGTTCAGTTGGCCCTGTCCAAGGTGGCTCCCAGCCCATCACCCTATCCTGCAGGATGTCTGAACCCAAATAACTCTCCAGCCACTGAAATCCACTGCATCCACTGTTCTGTTCCACTGGCTCATACCTCCGTGGAGGCCTCTGGGGTCACCAGCAGTCACCATGCATCTTCAGGTTTGAGTTGTCCCCTCTCACACAGTGAGTCTGGGGTTAGGGAGAAAGCTCTGCCTGTCACCTCCTTCTTTGTTGAAGTTTTTCTTTTTGCTCTTCCTGTGGGCTTTGATTCTTTCTTCAGACCCTCCTGGGCCCTAGGGACCATCTTCCCTTCTTCTCTTCACATTGCTATATTCCAGTGTCTGGACACCAAATCTGAGAGAGGCTCTTTCTCTGCTGCTCACCACTCCACCATCTTCCCAGAAGTCCCCACAGGGGTTTTGTTTTTGTTTCTTTTTGGTTTTATTTAATATACATATTAACTTAGATTTGTTCATAGGTAACTAATATCCTAGTAAGCATGTCTTCAGTGACCAGGAAATTACAAATCAAGGAGATGCCATTTATACCCATTTGACTGTAGAAAAATTTAATCTGATAAACCAAAGAAGTACCAGAGATATTAAAAAATGATGTCCTCATTCACTAACAGTGAGATCCCAAAATTAATTCAGTCACTTTAAAAAGTAATTTGACAACATCTAGAGAAGTTAGTTGTAAGCATATCCTATAAATCAATAATTCTATCCTCAGGCACATCTACAAGGTGATGCAAACACAAATTTTATTGGAGCACTATTTGTATGACATGAAAATGAACCAACTGTCCCTCAAGAAGAAAGATGAATAAATTGGCATGTTATAATGAGTATTATGTAGAAATTTAAATGCATCCAGTAACTATGTGGGTAAATCCTTTAAAACAATGTTAAGAGAGAAAATAGCAAATTCCCCCCCAAAATGTACAATATGATACTGTTCATGTCCATTTCAAAACTATGCAAAAATAAATCAAATACTATTTTAAGATGCATAAATATATGTAATAAATACAAAATGGCATGCATAAGAATGCTACACACCTAATTCAGGAAAGAGGCTCACCCAGGAAGAGAATCAAGAAAGGGGTGGTAAAGCTGGGATTTGCCTATCTATATAAGATGTATTTTTTGTTTTGTTTTTTTGTTTTGCTTGTTTTATATTATTTTGTTTTCTAAAATAAAACTTGGAATCCATTTAGGAAATTAAAGCATAATCAGTCACATCCTCATAGTTGTGCTAAATATGTATGTGTGGCTTTTAGTCCATCTGTCCTCTCAAACCCTAATCATTTCTCAAGGTGCTAGTAAAAATAGAAAAGATAGACTTTACTTTCTTTTTAGGTTGTGGAAGGAAAGTGGCTAAAAAAAATAGCACTCAGGTATTCACAGCTGCCCTCACATAGTATCATTCAGTTTCTAATTCTGTTTTAGCTTAGAAAATACTTTTTCTAAACTCAGAGTTTTCAAAAAAAAAAAAATGTGACAGTAATGTAGTTAAATTTTTTAGCTATTTGACACTAAGGAAATAGAAGCCTACTATCTAGACAAAAGGAAAATCCACTATCTGTCTAATTGGGTAATAAGAAATCTAAATTCCTAGTAAGAGAGTTTGGATTAAGAAAACATTGAAGCCAGGCTTGGTGGTGCATGTCTGTAATCCCAGAACTCTAGGAGGCTGAAGCAGAAGGATCACAAGTTCAAGCCCAGCCTGAGACACTTAGTAATTTAGCATGACCCTGTTCCAAAGTAAAAGATAAAAAGGGGGCTAGGAATTTAGCTCAATGTGAAGGCCCAAGTTCAATCACCAGTACCACACACATGCGTGCACACACACACACACACACAAAGATAAAGAAAACACAGAATGTTGGCTCTGTAACTAATCAACTATAACTGTATTTCTATACTATATATAACTATATAACCAACTATATTTCTACATATATAACCAACTATATTTCTACACTCAAGAGAAGCAAATATTTAAAGTTTCATCATATTATTACATGTAACAGAAGATCAGCTTCTCAATTAACACTATCAATGGGGCATGTTTGAATAAAGGAAAGAAATAATATTAGTACATTTGACCTGCACTTCTCATTATGTAAACTTGAAGCATTTATTTAATCTGTACAGAGTAACCGAATTTAATGATTTAGCTTAACAGCTTATTAAAAAATTAAAACTTGTTCAAATACTTGGATTAACTCAGTGTCTGTGGAATTGCCTCATTTTTTATTTCTTCTTTTAAACATTAAACACTGAATAAACCAAACTGACAGCATGGTAGGTGAACCAAACATCCATTTCTTTATATCAGGCTGATACGAAGTATATCTGACTTAGATTTGCTTATGTCCTCCACTGACTTCTGAAATAAGTTCTTTATGAGCATCTTCGGTGAGTATCCCAGATCAAAATTTGTCTTTTTGTACTACACAACTTCCAGAAAGCATGTATAACACATCAGATACCAATATTCCTCACAAAAAAGTTCATAGAGAAACAATGTCGGAGCCTTCAGCAATTGCCTCTGAGACTTGTCAGAATAAAAATGTGGCATGAGAAGCTGAAAGAGTAAATGAGGTCCAAAATGCACAATAAATATTGTGAAATGGGAAGAAATTGTTCAAAAGGGGAAAGGAACTAGAAAAGGGGAAAGGAAGAAAGGGAAAAGGAAAAAAAAACAAAATACAAGCTAGTTATAGTGCTAGTTTCTCTTAGTTCATTGAAAGGAAAGCTTTGTGCTAATATCGTTTGGAGAATTTTTATGTGCATATATTGTATGCTGAGTAACTACTTTAAAGGTAACGATACTCAGTGTATTAACTATTGTTATTCTCCTATTATTTTGTTATAAAATTTTGTGTTCTTTTTTTCCTTTAAATTAAAAAAAAAATGTGGCCCATAAAGTCTGTTGTACATGTTTCTTCCTAAACCTGACTGGGGCACAAGTCATATTTCTGAGTTTTTAAAAGCAGTAATCTAGCTGGAAAATTGTGTAAAAATGCAGGAGTTAGTATAGCAAGGCCAGAGGCCTCTTCCAAACAATGCTTTCTAAGCTAAGTGGAATGCTGTTTGCTGTGCAATATACTTGGAAAAACTATCTTGGAGTAATTAAATTTTTCATAGTTTTGTTGTGGATTTGCATTTACAAATCAGTAACAGCTACTGAATATATTTCAACATCTTGCTTGTGTGACTTTTTCAATTCCTTCATAATTGCCAGAGAAAGTCATACCTGGCAATCTACCTTCATTTTTCTTGTGTTATTAAGCAAAAATCAACAGGTTTTTTTCCAAAAGTTTCTTTCTTTTCTTTAAATTCTCCAGTGAACGCAAACATGGCTTTTTGCTGGATAAAAACATATTAATGATTTTTTCTAGCTTTGTGAACCATTGAAATCCCTGCAATTCATTTCATTGTCTAAAAATGTTTACTGCTATTACAGTATTTGTGTAAATGGAAAGCAAAGGACACTTTTTTTTTAAATGTTGTAGTACTTTTGTGACAGAAAATTTAAATTTTAGAGTTTTAGCAAACTAACAAACAGCTTAATATCATATTGGGACAGAATGTGCTCGCCCAGCCCCCCACATAATTAGACTCAATTAGCCTTAGCTGATCACACCAGCTGCAACTCGGAGATGGTCTGACCTGGCTCTGTCTGACTGCACCCAGCTGCGCAGCCTGCGCTCCCAAACCCATCACATATCCTGTTTTTCTAGCCTGTTTCAAGGGCTTTCTGCCCAAGATAGACCAGCCTAGTCAAAGACATGCTTGATTTTACTCACCCGCTCAGCTCAGCTCCCTCCTTAAACTCTCCCGCCTTATGATAAACAATCCTCTCTGACTAAACCTGCCCGGAACAAATTCACCTGACAACGTGTGACTCAGCCTATGTAACCAATTATAAAATAACCCACTGTCAGCTATGTACTTCCTGCTTACAAAATGTATATAAGTTTCTGCTCTACTCTGAGTCAGGGCTGATGATTTGGACTTGGTTCCCACCAGCCCGCTAGCGTAATAAAAGTTGCCCTCCAACTCCTTGGTGCAAAGGGTCTTCCATCTGATTTGGTATCAGATTTTTGCAATACTTTAACTTTGAATGAAATTCCTAAAGTGTGTCTCTCAAGAAAAACTGGAAAGGAGGAGGAGAGGAAAGGGTTTACATAGTCACTTGACTATTTGTATTTCTAAAAAAATTAAATTAAAATAAGGCATTTGACTGACAGTTATTTACAGAAGCCTAATATATTTTCTACCTCTATTTATCTTTTTATCTCTCTCTTCTCTTTCCTCTGACTTAGAATTGCATTAATTTTTTAAAAGAACAGCCAGCATTTGATCAAGAAATTTTGTTGCATGTGATGGAAATTGTCTTTGTTTTATAAAAGATTCTCTATAAATTGTTAAACAGACACAATCAAAAAAGCAAGATAGTTATGGTAGGAATGAAATTGCTAGAGAAACATTTTATAATTAGGATTAAATGAAATGTTGTAAGTAAAACCCACAATTTGTAGTATATAGCTAAGTATTCAGTAAATAGCTTCATGGAGTTCAATCAGAGAGATCAATTAAAGAGTTAAATTTAAAGACTTGATTGTCTTTTAAGTCTTCCACATAGAAGCTATGTAGATTAACATCATAGGGCTTGGAATTGTGTCTAGACTACATCAAAAAAGAACCACACAAAATCAAATCACCAAAAAAAATAGAAAAACAGCCACATAGAGGAACCACCAAAGAAAATAGAAAAACAGCCACATAGAGGAACCACCAAAGAAAATTAAAAAACAGCCAGAGAAATAAACCTTGCCCACAATGCCTTTCTCAAAGATGATCACATAGCACAGTAACAGAAGATATTTCTTTTTCTGAAAATTAAGATGCAATATTGCAGGAGCCTATTGGATTAGCAATGGAATTTCAAACAGAAAACATCAAAAGCGACTCAGAATGGATGCAGAAATTTAAGTCCCCAAATTCCCCTGACACAGGTCGAAACTATTAGAATTGCATGAGATGGCCAATATCCTAAGAACTACATGAATTCTGCTGGACAAATATGAGATAAAATCTAAGAGGAACCACACAGAGTGAAGATGTGTTATATCAAGCCCAAGTCCAGAAGGATAGTGGAGATTCCCAGCGGCCACACAGACTGAAGAAGCTGAGACTGGTTTAGGTCTCCTTATCCCATGGAGGCAGGAAGTACACAGTTGCACAGGTTTGCAACAGCTCAGTTAAAACATTGCAACCGAATGCCACGTTCTAGCCAGTTAGAGTTAGCAAGTGTTCTTCACTTGAGCACAGTTGGAAAGGGATGTGGAAAGAGGCAAGCCTAGTGAGGACAGGAGGCACTGGGGTTACTGTCTCCCTCTTGACCCCTGGACCAACTACCATGTGGGATGCTTTCCATGTTAAAGAAGATGAGCCATCTTCATCCCACAACTCCTTCCCCTCTTCAACCTTCAACCCCAACCACACGAACTCACCCCCATCACCCTCCTGTCATGGTCAGCAACAGGGTTCCATCTTTGCAATTCCTACCCTCGATTGTCTTCTGGGGTACGAAATCCCCTGTCTTTGTTCTCGTTTAATTCCAACATTCCCACATGCCCCCTCTTCCATCTTTTTCTCTCTCCTCTCCTTCCCCTTACTTTCCTTCCCCCAAATGGCTACTCTTCAGTGCATTCAACTCTTCAGCAGGCACTACGATGGAGAACAGATGTGATGATGGAAACAAGGATCTGAAGAGCCAACTCTGTCCCACAGGTGCCACAATTCCTATATGTACAAAACCAAAGTCTCCGTTTTGTCCCTCATCTTGCCTCTCCTCCTGGGTTCTGTATCAGTGCATATTTCTACCATCAATTTCATCTTCTATGACAGACAACTTAAAACAGCATTTCTCAACCGTGGCACCACTGAGCATTTGTGCTTGGATGGTGTTTGCTGTGGGGACTGACCTTGTCATTACAGAATGCTTGGCAACTTTCCTGACCTCTGCCTCCGTATGCCGGTCACACTACTCCATCCCCAGGTGGTGACGACCAAAAATGTCTCCTCTGGCCAAATGCCCCCAGTTTGGAGGTTGGGTTGAAATAAACCTTCAGCTGTGAAACACTAGCTGAAAATTACCATTGTTTCTTGTCTCGTTTCTGTTCCACTTCCATCCGTGAGTTGCAATTTGGACTTTTGTCTTATAGTAAAGATACATTTACTGAGCACACTCTGCTTGCTGGACACTGTAAGAACTCTTCCGCGCATGGTCTCATGGACTTCTGCGTGCTAGGAATGTTACGGTGGTTATCACGCCGATTGTAAACACGAGGGAACAGTTTCAGAGAGGTTCAGTGACTTGTCCCAGGCCACAAAATTACTCCAAGGCCAACTTTTTACAAGGAAAAGATTGAAACTCAGCTCTGCTCCCCTTGAGCCTGCAATTTCCCATCCTACGCACCGACCCTTTTTAACTTCCACTCTCCTGTCCCTTTTCGCACAGCCTTGGTTCAGGATTTCATCCTTCCTTGCCCGAACAGAATCCATAGCATGTTAGCCTGGCTCCCCGTTTCTATGCTCAGAGTGGCATAGCGATCTTTCTGACTGGCAAATCAAATCATCTCATTCCTCTGCAAAATCTTTGTGTCAATTCCGCCTCATCTACCGTGAACTGCAGGCTTCGCCCTTCCCTCTCCAGCCCATCTTCCTCACCCCTCTCTCCCACCTCCTCCCCTGTGCGTCACTCTGGACACTTCGACTTCCCTTTCTCCAACAAGCTGAGCCTCTTCTTACTTCCGTGCCTCACCCCAGACTGCTGCCTTGAAGGTTCCTTGCCTCATCTCTTCTCTTCATCCACCTCCTCCTCACAGTCCCGTCAACCCTCAGCCCACGACACCACTTCACAAAAGCCTCCCTGAACCCCTGCCTCCAGCCACACTCTCTGCACCTCTCTCCTTCACCCACATCCTCTCCGTGAAGCTTCCTCCCTCATCCCAGCCCAGTTCTCCTCTGGATGCTTCGTTGCCTTATAAACTAGCAACCAACCCCTTACGAAGTCAGTGTTGATGTTTGATATTAGAACCCCACCAGGAAGGCTCGCTGATGTAGCAGAAGCCCGGGGCCTTTCTAGTTCTCTCAGTTCCCCCAGGTGATTCAGGTACCGACCAAACTTTGAGAATCACTGTGCTACCTTACTGTGTCCTGAACCAATGATTTCATGCAGGCAATTTTTCTCTCCAACATGGTTTGAACTCCTATGAAAGAAAGGGATTTGTGCTTTGGTATCTCTGTTTCCATCCTTTTATCATCCATGATTTTCACTGGTATTCATTTTCATTGAAAACTGGAATTCTCTCTCATCAGCTCTTTGCAGTACCATGATTCTGGACAAATCAGGTTGGAGGAACATTAAAACTCCCCATTCAGCAGGGGCAGGACAAGCAGCAGCGTACAGGGCGCAGCTATGAATCACTGTTACTAACTCTGTGGCGCACTTGTTTACCGCGTGCCATTTTTGAGTCTGCTCTTTTGACATCTTACCTCTGTGTCAATTACAATGCTAACAAATAGGCATGCATCAATCTTTTTATGCATCGTGGGGATTTTCTATCTAAAAACATATTTAACTTAATATCTGTGATAGTTGACTAATTGTGACAATTTGAGTAAGAAACACCCAACTAAACTGAATCAGCAATTGAATCAGGTGTGGCTGAGGGGATTTACTGAGGACAGGCAAGACCGCCCTAGGGCGGCTTTGTCACCTGAAGGGAATAAAAGGGAAACAAAGAAGGAAAGCTCACTTGTGTTTCTTCAGAGGAGCGCCAGTCTTCACCTTCTCCTGGGTCCGCGTCTCCCGCTTCCAGCGCAGATCCCTCAGCGGGCAGCGTCGACCCTTCAGCTCCCCACCGCAGACCCTTCAGCTTTCTGACACGGACTCGCACGGGACACTGCAGTGAGCTTCAGGCTGTGATTGGATCCCTCGGATCTGCAGCATGCAAACAGATCTTTTGCACTCTTCCACACCCGACTCTGTGGGCAGCCATTGTAAGCATTAAGTGATACAATATCATAGAGTAAAATTTTAATGTCAAATAAAATTATATTGTCAAATAAAATCATAAAGAAAAATATCACAGGGCTTTTACCTCCAAGTTAATAGTAGAGTAACCTCATAGCCAAAATATATAAAATGAAGTTAGAAAATTGGACATCTATATGGTCGTGAAAGTTTATGGAATTAAATATCATACCATACAGTGGCCCATAATCTTTATCACAGAATGGCAGAGAGGGTGGTAAGCCGTCAGAGGTCCTTTAGTTGGCACAGCCTCCAAAGAAAAAGCTGCAGCTAAAAATTTCCAGTCAGACTGCTGGCTACCCAGTGCTTAAGTTCTCCAGGGAAAGACACCAACACGCTCCCTTGGTGACGGGTCCCAGCCCCCACACTGCTGCCCCTGGTATATTTCTCCCATAAAAATCTAGGCCCTGGCTACCCAAAGTGCAGCCCTTGACCTGGAAACCTGTCACAAGTGCAGAATCTCCGTAAGCCCCACCCCAGAACTACCGAGAACTAGAGCCTTTGTTTTAACAAGACCCCAGGCAGTTCAAGCGCAGTTTAAATTTTATGATGTCCTGCTGTAATGATCACGCTAAGAGTCTCAATAGGAAACAAGTGTTTACAAGCCATCAACTAGGTTCGATAGAATCAAACCAAACTGCAGAGCACAACTGAACCATCTTCCTGCCTACTTTAGAGCTTTTAGGAATAATCAATCTACATGGATTTATTGGTGCTTATTCTGCACTACCTAAATACAGGCATTAGGTTCCGTCTAGACCAGAAAGAAGGGGCATCCATGGCAATGAGGTGGTAAGGGGTTGCTTCCGGAGTTGGTTTGCAAAGGCTGGAAGGACGGGCATGTGCAGCGTTTGGCTCAAATTAAACTAAAGCAGATGTTACGCCACAGGCAGTTATTTACTATAGATACTCCTTCCTGCAGCAAACAATGTGTTTCTCAGAAAATGTCAAATTCCTATCATTTCTTAAGTGTTAAAAAATAAACCACCTCAAATGTTGTTACCTTCAGTTTTTATTGCTTTTCCGTGATTAATGTTTCCTACTATCGTAGCTTTACATTTCTTTCCCAAATTATTTTCCTCTTGGAGTTATTGAAAAATCTGTGAACAAGAACACGGCCAACAGACAAAAGCAGGTCTTTCTGTAAACAGCTAATGTTAACGACTATTAACACGCAGAATGCTTACTGTGCACCAAGCACTCTAGAGATTAAGTACTCTGATTCTCATAACAAGCGTGAGATAAACGCTGCCACTGCCCGTTTGCACAGATGATGCGGTCTGAGGCGTGATTTTATTGTTGACTAATTCATCCAAAGACACACAGCTGGGTAGCAACAAAGCCAGTTCTGTGCTCAGTCTGAGAACCACTGTGCCCCCTCCAGCACACAAACATGGCCGTGTGTGAAAAAATAACACACACTTGGATTTTTTTCTCATTCACCGTAATTTGAGGTAGAAGCTCTCATCCAAACAGGCTCCTTCTTGGAGTTCCCCCAGGCATACTCTCCAGCACTGTGCCCGTTTTAATACCACTTAGAGCCTCTCTTGTCACTGGGTGTCCTCCACTGTGCTCACTCCTAAATTACCGCACACCTATCCACGTGGGCCTATCAAGTTCCCTGGTCTGCTGCTCCTACTCCACTCAAGAGCACAGCGACTTGGACACAGAGCCCAGGGACGCTATGGGGCCATCTAACCTGCTGCTCCCTGGGGCCCTTTTTCCCTGATGCCCTGGGATTCCAGCCTCCCTGAGTCCTGCCATAACTGGGGTATCAATGTGCGGGAGGAATAGCACAACTTCCCTCTCTCCAGAATAGATTCGTAGTTTTCAGAAATGACACGAGAAACTCCTGAAATAAACCTTCCCTGAGGCAAGGAGTAAGAATCCATACCATCCACTCGAATTACAAATGGACACATTTTAAAAATTCTGTACAGTCGCACTTGAATCCTAAACACTAGGTAAACAAGCAAAGGAATCAAAGGAAAAAAATTGGCCCCCGAAGAACAAAAGCGACCACAACTCGCCTCACCTAACCCGTGTGCCACGGTGCTGAGATAAGCATGGCGTCCTGCAGGCTGGTGTGCAGTGGCAGTGACTAAGCGACAGAGAGCAGTGGCCCTCTTTTGTGGACATTCTATGAACACCATCGAGAAACCAGGACTCAGATCGTAAGGAGGAAAAGCCATGTGACCTGTGTGTCCTCGGGAGGGTGACATGTCACTGTCCCTCTCCACCCCTTTACTCTCCTATATCTGGCAAGAACGGAAAGAAGTGCCTTTCCAGATGAGATGATGCAATGACTTATCATGATTAAATGTCTGACCATGGAAGATCATAAAAGAGCCAGTTTTAATTTTTCTTAACAAAATCTTGAAACTATATAAAATGCCTATGGAAATTTCCCAACCAAGTATAGAATTCTTCCTAAAGCCTAGGAGATGTGGAGATTGAAATATCACCCACTAGAAGCAGGACTGTCCCCTGTAGAGAGACCAAGGTGCTCAACGATAGGAGAAAGGTACCTGGACATAGCTCAGCTGCTTAGCTCAGGGACACCCCAAGAACCGAGACCCACACCTGCTCCGAAGCACATAAGGGAGAGGATCTGACAGACAAGCGAAATAACGCACTGGACCCATTTGGATTTGGGTATGGAAAAGCACAGAAAGACTTTTCTGACTTCTGTAGAGACGAAGATTGATCAGAGCCGTGCTCTTGAGTCTCAGGTAAAGTCACATTCCACTACCTCCCAGGGTGCAGAGGAAGGCAAAGAGATAGTTCCTTTCATGTCTTGGATAGTACAGAGCCTTGGCTATGAATAAAACTTCTTGTGACAGTGGCTTGAATGTCAAAGTTGTGAGGAAAATAATCTAGAGTCTCCAAAGAGCAGATTTTTAACTAAGAAGGTCTTGGAAATCCAGGCTCTTCCCCTACCACCCTGCCTTGACTGGCCACTATTCCCATGGTTACCTCATGGTCTGAAATGCAGCTTCAGGTCCAGCCATCACCCCAGCATTCCATCCAAAAGGTAGAAGAGAAGGTAAAATAATAAAAAGGGAAGGAGATATGTGCTGGCTTTTGGGGAACATTTCCAGAACTGCCATAAAAAGTACCTCATCAACCACAATGGTATTAAGTGGACACACCTATGTATAAGAAGTGCTGGCAATGAAGATTTTCAGTGAGCAGTATGTGTCCTTGAGGGCTCCACATTACACCAGAAGGAGAGCAGGAACTTTGGAAGACAACAGCAACCTCTGTCCTGAGAATGCCACGAATTTGTGAAGTCCTTCTTCCCAACGTACTCCTCGTTTAAGTGCAACTTGACAGCAGGGAAGGCCCAGTGCTCAGCTCATGAGTGCAGACAGAGGCTCCGCTAAATGCGGATGAGTTCCCATCGCGTGGTTACGCCTGTCACTCACAGAGTGCTTGCTGCGTGATGCCAGCCAGCCTGCACCGAGCGGTTGTCTCTATCAACCTCGGAACGACCCTGTGACGCCGGTGGCCACGGTGAGACCTTGTGAGGTGAGGGACCCACGGACCCTCGGAGGAGCTGAACTTGCTCCTGAGATGCGCTCAGTGCAGCAGCCTGTCCTCCCGCGGCGTCGGGGCGTGCAGCCAGTGGAGGGTGCGTGCACAGGGGAAGGCCCCTTGGGAAGGCCCAGTTTGTCCATTTGTTCAAGCAATGATTTATTTCAAAAATATCTCTTTGGTGCTCATTACTCATGAATTATGCTGGCCTCTGGGGATACAAGTGGTAAGGAAAATAATACATGTACCTTAAGGACCAGTGGGGGGAAATCACTAACCCCAAGAAACTAACTGATGATGATATAGGAGGTTCGTGTGGCCAAGCTGGCTGGGAAAATAAGCCGGACCTGTCAGTGACAAGATCCCGGGACAGAAACAAATAATTCCCAGGACCCCGTATGTGGAACTTCTTGTGGTTCCCACGAGATGTGGGGGACACATAAGGACACAGATGCCTTGAGGAGCCCGCTCTCGTGACAGTGCACTTTTATTTTTACTTTTATCCTTTGCTTTCTTTGTTCAGCCTGACTTCCCTCTGCAGAGCCAGTTTCTCCCTTACCCCTTCACCCCTTTCTTTTCAAATAAACTTTTGGCACCGTTTTTGACTTGTCTCCTCCTTTCTTTGTTCAAGGCAAGAAGGACCTGGAATACTTTTCATTGGTGAGCCATTTCTAACAGCAATGGCCACAAAAAAGAAACATTCATGTTACCAAAAAAGTGAAGAATTGAAGGATGGGGTTAATGTGCTGGTCCGGAGGTCTCCCCAAAGAGAGGCTGCTGAGCTGATACCTGAAGGATCAGGAGGGTGGCAGTGTCTGTTGGGAATACGCCCCCAGACTCAATTTGTCGGTGCTATAATAAAGCCTTCAGACACCAAGAAATCTCAACAAGACAAGGCTGTTTTACTCCTGCAGAGCAGTGCGAGCACACTTCAGCATGGGGTAGCCAGTGCCAGGGGTGGGGGGCCAGCAGGCGATTTCATCCCTAGCGTGAGAAGCAGCTGACCTCTCACCCTTTAGCTGGGTTGAGGCTCACACTCTATCCCAACTGGTTAGTTGATGTGGCTCGAGGGGAGGGCCTGCAGGGTTGCTAATATAAGGGACAGTGGGGTATAGGGACTGAAGTCCTTGGCTGTGGGTGAGTTATCTTTGGTGGTCAGTGGTGTCCCGGAATCTAAGTTGAATGTAACCCCGATGTTATGGGTGGAGGAGGGCAGCCAGGGTGGCTAGAGTTCAGGATGGAGACACTCTCCTGTTCCTGTTTTTGATGGAGAAGACCTTCTTTGTTTCTCCCCAGTCTGAAAGCTCTCTGCCCACCAAGGCAGCACATGTAGGGAGCTTGAGGGTCAGAAACAAGGCCAGGGTGCTAGAAGTGAGGGGAATGGTGATGGAAGGACAGGCCATGCCAGGACTGGGTTCTGAAGGCCATGGGAAACATTTTAACCTGAAAACAGCTAGAAATCTATCGAAGTGTTTTAACATGAAGTAGTGTGGGGAGGGCTGGAGGAGGCGTACGTGATTTATTGTGCATGTTTATGAAAAGAGAACTACCTGCCTTGTTCCCCTCCCGTATCCCTTTTCCACCCTGGGCCCTGCGAACATTTGGGAGACTCATTAATGCAGGAATAGGCAGCTTTGGAGAGCAGCATCCTGGCTGTAGGGTGGAGAATGACTGGATGGGCAGCCAGAGGCGACCAGGAGACCCTTGCTGGGGCCACTGCTGAGCTCAGTGATGGGCTGAATACAGCGGGGAGCAGGGAAGCCACCAGACAGCTCCCAGCTTCCCTGGGCACAAGACAGCCCCATTCACTGAGCCCGGGAAAGGGGCCAGGTCTGAGGAAGAAGGTCATATCATGTCACCAAATGTAGTTTCTATTTAACCGCAATCCGTGAATCCTGTCAGCAAAGGTAGCAGGGAATAATAAAAATAAATTCAAATGAGTCACAAAATACAAATCCGGAGAAATCGCCCTAGCTCTCTGGACTTTGTTCAGTTCCTTCAGCTGTGAGAGTCACCACTAGGAGTCACAAGAAATCAGCCTCTGACACTCCCCTAACCGCTGTGTACCACGGAGGGCTTCCATGGATCCGAAAAGCCACAGTGCGTGAACCGGCAGATAAGAGAAGCAAGGCCACTCAGTGCATCGGCTGGGTGACGGGAGAGGTAGTGTGGGCTGAAGGTTGTTGTTTCCAGGCTTTTCAGAAAAATAAATCATTAATTAGTAGATTTACCACTTCAGAGAACAGTTTCTAAGAAACCTCTGAATTAGGGGGATTACAGCTCATTACAGCCCTTTCTGCTACATTCACAACTACCAAAAACAGAGAACCCACAGAGTGGCCAAACAGTCGATGTGACAATGAGTTACATCCCATGACATTTTGGCTTCATTTGTCTGAGACACCTTAACTGTCAAACTTGATAAAATGGCCTGCACTAGGAAGGAAAACTTATTATCTCATAATCCGGCAAGTATAAAATGAATTACTTTCATAGGCTAGGAGTTATTAATGTACTTTAAAATCCTAAATCTACAATCCATACATCCAGTTCATTTAAAGTAAGAGGCAACATTAAAACAGCTTTACCAGTGGCATCTTGCTTTATCCTTCTGTAGGACAGTAATTTTCCAGAACTAAAATCTCGTGGTTTCCCTGAGGTAAGAATGATTGACAAGATTTTACACTGCAGATGGCTGAGCAGATGCGCGCATAGGTATGATACCTCACTGCAGACCGCCGGCCAGCCGGGGAGGAGGTGAGAATTACACTCTGAAGCAATTATGAATTCTACCCAGGGAGGTCAGAAATCTAACTTGTATAATATGGTCCCATTTTCAACCATTTTTGGAATGCAGAATCAGGCCATCCATGAACCTAGTCAGGCATTATCCCCATCTGGAACCAATATTTCCACCTCTGCAGGTTTCACAAGGAGCCCCATTTCAAGACGTTCTTTGCCTAAACAACATTAGGGATTAAGAGCACAGTCCGTGGAGATAAACAGGTCTATTGTTGAATCCCTCTGCTCTGCCTGTGAAAATGTAAGCAAATTGCTTAACCTCTCTAAGGAACAAGGGATTCACTTAGAATATTTACAGGAATGCTGTAAGTGTAAACGAGGCAATAGTAATACTAAGCAGTGTTTGGCATATACCAAAACCCAAAAAGAAAGTATTATTAATTCTCAGACATGTATACATTGGTGACTTCCAGATTCTGAACAAAAAAAAAACCACCTCCTTGTTTCTCTGAAACAGTAGTAATAAGATGCAACACAATGATTTTTTTTATTGATATTAGTAATGCATAATAATGAGATTCATTTTAGTACATAGTTTGAGTTATTTTCATCCCAATTATGCCCCTCTGCCTTTCGTCCCCTTTCCTGGTCCCCTTTTCCATCTCTAAAAGTTTATCTTATAATTTCTTGTGATCTCTTTTTAATTTTATTTTTATTTACTTATAAAAGAACACACACTATTTAATTTTCTGAGACTGGTTTATTTTCCTTAACTTGATGGTCTCCAGTTCCATCTATTTTCCAGCAAAGGACAGGATTCTGCTCTTCTTTATGGCTGAAAAATATGTATGTCACATTTTTTATCCATTCATCAGCTGATGGGCATTTAGGCTGTTTCTATGGCTTAGCTATTGTGAATTACACTGCTATAAACATGGGTATGCACATATCACTATGTTATCTTTAATTCTCTCATTAATACATCAAGGACTGATATAGTTGGATCAAATTGTGTATCTATGTTCAGTTTTTTTGAGAAATCTTCATACTGACTTCCATAGGAGAAAAATACTCCACTGTTTCCCTGGATTAGTAGTAATAAGATGCAGCATAAAGAATTTTGAAAATTCTTACCTAAGCAGTAAATTTTAGAATTAAATAACCAGCTTTGGGAATGATATTTATCTCGATTTTCCTAACTGATCATTATTCGTTATATTCCATACTATATCTCACACGCTTTGAGATTTAAGTCAGTTACCTGTCCCCCAGGAAGATATGACATGTTAATCTGATAATCCTTGGTGCTGTATTCTTCCTGCTTCTAAGAAGCAAAGTGGAAAAGGAACAAGAATGTCAGAGCCAGATGAGACTTCAGGGCTTGGACGTGGGTTCTGCGTCTCACACAGGGAAGTGATGCAGCTTTCTGGGACTTTGCATGCCCATGTGTAGAACTAGAATGAAAATATTTTCTTTACAAGGTTTGTTTCCATTTCCTCTCTCCCACCTCCCTTGCCTCATCATACCACCTCCAGCCTTATCAGATCTCTCAAAGAGGAATTAAATATTGTTTTGCTATTTGTTTTATTAAAAATGCAAAGTTTTAATAAAGAAAAAATAAGCTACTTAAAGTCATTCCATCTCCCCTTATACTGACAGGCAGAATCTATTTTGCATATCCCCTCCCACACTCGTAGACTTCGTGGTCAGAGTCACGGAGCCCGCACTATTTTGTGTTGTGCTCATCTCACTTACCACATAACAGACACGTCCATGTTTCTACATAGACTTCCAAACAATTATTTTCATAGCAGTAAACTTTAATACAATATACAGCTTTTAAAATTATTTTAAACAGATTTGTAGAAACTAATGCCTGGCACTGTAGTAGAGGTGAAATTACTAAAAGATAATTTAATACCCAAAATAAAGGAAAATGTTTCTGACGAGATCTGGCCTTTTCTGACCTTACTACCAACGTCACACCACACCACTTCTGCAGCATCCTGTCAGGTACATCCAAGTCACTGGGTCATCCAGATGCAAGGGAAGGGGACACGTGTCTGTCATTGAAGGAAGAAGTGCCAAAAATGCGTGAACTTTTTTGAAATCTTAAGGTCTGTTTATTAAGTTCAACGTGAAAGGTATCAATAGAATATTCTGAAAATTAATTTTTTTCTTAGAAAGCAAGAAACGCAAATCAAAACTTCTCAGCATGGCCACAAGTGCTGTGGCGGTCGAGCTTCCCTGGAGATGAAGATAATCGTTAACTGCTGAGTCCCTCCCTGGGTCAGCAGGACAGCCCTCCGGGTCATCTTCGTTATCCTTCACTTCCAAGGCATCCATTTCCTGGAACATTTGCTTCCAGCAAGCATCCTCCAACGACAGGAGGTCAGGTGTGCTGAGATTATGATCTACTTCAAAAAGCTGTTCCCACTTCATTTATTTTTTCTTGCTTGCTTTTCTTCTTTGATCTGTATCCTTTCTATTTCCAAGAGTTCTGCATTGAACTTGGACTTCCAACTTCAGAAATTCTCAACTGTAACACAAGTGCCACGGAACAATTGCTTCTCTGCTTCTTACACTGCTTTTTCATTTTGTTTCTCTTCTTCCTGTCTTCTAGTTTTTTAATCTGACCTACTTTTTCATTTAATTTTTCTTATACAGCTGTCACTAAAGATCATCACCACACTAAGATTTTCTTAGCTTGCACTGGTAGTAATTTTAAGACATTGTTAGCTTCCAGATTTTCCTGGGAAACTATTTCATAAAGCAGAGCTTCATCTGGGTGTTTTCTGCTGTATATAAACTTGAGGGCAGTCTGGATAATTTTATCACTCCCTCCAGCCTCAGATGTCATTGTAATAGTAAAGCTGGTGAAATATTACACTGTGAAGGAGCTGGGTTGGTAGACTCCAGAGCCCCAGGTCATTGCACAGTTCCTTGCCAGAATCTGTCACTGTGGCTTTTGCTGCCGCCTGTGGATCTCCCTGACACCCAGGCAGCTGCCTGTATATATTTTAAACATGTACATTATATAGGTAACCTACTCTTAAAGAAGAAAGAAAGAGGAAAAGAAAGAAAAAGACAGGAAAGAAGAAAGAAAGAAAGAAAGAAAGAAAGAAAGAAAGAAAGAAAGAAAGAAAGAAAGAAAGAAGAAAGAAAAACAAGAGACCTTACAGAAACTGCAAAACATTATCAAAAAGATTCATAACTGGAGAACCCATTCCTGTGAAGATATTAATTTTCCCCATTCTTTAATGATGTAACAAAATCTTAATAAAAGTCCCAATAAATCAAAACCAATGTAATTCACCATACTAACAAAGTAAAAATAAACAAATAAATAAACTGTGCAATCATACCAATGGGTGTGGTAAAATCCTTTAACAAGACCCAACACTTATTCCTGATTAAGAAAGAAAAACAGAACAGTCAGAAAATTAGAAGAAGAAGAGAATCTCCTCTGAGATCCAGGGCATCTACATAATATAGGTAACATCACTCTTAATAGTGAAAGACTAATGTTTTCCTTCTAACACCATGAATAACAGAAAAATGCCCTTATTATTTCTGTTCAAAACTATATTCAAGAATCTAGCCAATGTGATAAGGTAAGAAAAAGAAATGCAAATCACCCAGATTGTAAAGGAAGGAGTAAAGCTGATTATATTCACAGACAACATGATGGTCTATGCAGAAAATCCTTAGGGAATCCATAGAAAAGCAATTAGAACTGATAAGTGCTTAGCAATGTTGCAAGATAATAGTTCAAAATATAAAAATCAATTAAATTCCATATGCTAGCATTGAATAAGTTGAAATTATAAATCATAAAATAATATCATTTAAAATAAAAAAATTTTTTGAAACAAGGATAAATTGTCAAAAAAGTGTAAGACTTGAACATTTAAAATGAAAAAATATTGCTAAAATACTTTAAGGACACATATAAAAATTATGAATCAAAGACTGCTTTGTGTGGATGTCAATTCTCCCTAAATTGGTCTACATGATCAATGTAATCACAGTCAAAATTCCAGCCAGATTTCAGTGCCAGAAATTGACAATCTTCTTCTAAATCCAATGCAAAGGAAAGTAGATCAGATAATTTTGAAGAACATAATTGGACAGTTTATGCTACAAGATATCAAGACTTGTTATTCTCAGTAGTTAAGAAAGTGTGATAACATCACAAGGATGGATAAATAGACCAAAGGAAAGGGTTAGAAAGTTAAAAAACATAGTCACTTAATTTATCTTTTTAAAAATGATGCTATAAAACAGTGCAAGGGAAAGGATCTTTTCAATAAATGATGTTGATTCAACTGGGTATTTATGGGGAATAAAATAGATTTTTATTCTTACATTATACAGTCCACTAAACTCAACTCCAGCTGGACTGTGGATCTCAATGAGAAAGGGAAAAGAATAAAATACCCTGAAGATAGCATAGAAGAGATTTCTTAAACAGAGAACAAAGTACTAACTGCAAAGGAAAAGGCAGATAAGTTGGACTACATTAAAATTAAATGTTTCAATATATTTATAAATACCATGAAAAAGTAACCAGAAGAGTAGAGAATCTATATAAAACATACATAACCACAATTAGATTTGTATCCCACAAAAATTATATGAATAAAACAGCTTAATTCATTTCTAAAATGGACAAAAAATTTAAATAGAAACTTCACAAGAAAGAGTACACAATAGCCAAAAAAAACTAATAGCTTTAATCAACAAGAAAATGACATTAAAATAAAAGTGAGATACCATATCACACCCGCCATAATGGCAAAAATTTTAAAAAATGACAATACAAAGTGTTGGGAAGGTTATAGAGCAAATGGAACTCTCACACATTGCTGGTGGGAATGAAAATTGACCTACACACTGAGAATACCAGCCAATCTATCTATCATCTATCTATCCACTCTTAGTAATGTGTTCAACAGAAATTATTATTGTTGGAATATAATTGTTATAAGCTTATAGAGAACAATTTGTCAGTATCAAGTGATTCTGCAATTCAGCCCTTAAAAATCCATCTTATAAAAATATTTACACAAGTACCAAAACAAATCTATGCATATGTAGGTGCTTGTTACAGAATTATTTATAGTGGGAAAAATGAGAAATAACCTAAAGTCAGGCATGGTGGTGGTGAATGCCTGTAATTCCAGGACTCTGGGAGGCTGAGTCAGGAGGATTGCAAGTTTGAGCCTAATCTGGATAACTTAGTGACTTAGTAAGACCCTATCTCAAAATAAAAAAGAGATGGGGCTATAGCTCAGTGCAAAGGCACTGTGTTCAGTCTTGAGGCAGGGGGATGAAGAGAGGGAGAGAAAGAGAGAGAGAGATCCTGAATATTATCAGTTAATGAATGATTAAATGACAGATCCATGAAAATTATCTAAGAATTTAAAAGATTGAGATAGATCTGCATGAACTAATTGAAAAGATATCCTACAGATACTGTTAAATAAAAAAAAATTTTCACACCAATAAACATAGCACAATCAATGGTCAAGTGTTATTTCTCAGTAGACAGTAAGTCACCAATGATTTTATTTCTATTTATAGCGTGAAAATGTATAAATGCTCAAACCACTAACTCTTTAAAGGTCACATCCATGTCTTATGGAAAATTTCAGTAACAACAACCACAAATTTTTTTCAACTTATTGAAATTTTCCTCCTGATTTAATAAAATTCCTTGTGATGGCTTTTTAAAATTTAAGACTTTAAGACTTGTCATTCTTTGGAAAACTTATTTTGAAGGGTAAGGATAAGGATATGCTCATTCAAAAGTTAAAGTATTAAGCCCAGCTAGCAGGCACATGGGACCAGGGAGTTAGAGCTTGGGTGGAAAGAAAAGGCACCCTGAAGTGCCAAGAAATCAGCCACCTTAACTTACTGTTGAACCTGAGCATCTACTGCCATTATGTAACACAATAAACCACAACAATGGTGGCCATGTATTGAGCCAGACTTCTGAGAAAAGCTTCACTGACACTCTTTGCCCAACATGTCTCTTGGAGAGCTATTAATCCTCTAACTAATAACCTGAGGCCTAGCTTAAACAAACAACCTACCCAAAGTCACACAATTGCCTGGTGTTCGAGTTCTGCTATAGTTTGGATCTTAAGTGCTCCCCAAAGGTCCATGTGGTGATAGTGTGGTGCTATCAGGAGGTGATGAAAACCTTGAGTGGGACCTAGTGGGAGTTCTTTAGGTCCTTGAGGATATGTCCTTGAAAAGAATAGTAGAATGTTGGTCTTTTCCCCTTTCTCTCTTTTGCTCCCTGGCCATGAGGTGAACAGTTTTGTTCCACTACATGCCCCTCTCATGATATGCAGTCCCCCTCTACACACACACAGGCCTGACAGCAATGGAGCCAACTGATTATGGACTGAGACCACTGAAGCTGTGAGCCAAAATAAGCCTTTTCTCTTTGTAAGCTGAATATCTCAGGCATTTGTTATAGTAGCGGAAAGCTAACTAATGCAGGTTCTTACATTGTTAAGGTTCACAAGATGCTAAGGGAAAATGGATGCTGCTTTCTTTTCAACAAAAGGAGATCTTACATTCGATGCATTTTAAAATTTCTATTTATTAAGTAATTGTGTATTTTTAAATGTTCAAAGAACTGAAGAAATTTAAAGTTTGTGGTCATACTGAGAGAAATGCAGGTTAGATTTAGACAAAGGCTTGAAGAATTAAACATAAGCAGACTGCTCCCTTGGAGTCATAGAGTTGTAAAGCCCAACAACCAGTGAAAGTAATTTTACTGCCATGATGCCAACAGTTTCTAATAGTCAGCTTTCCTGTCACTGGAACACGGTACCTGACACCCGTGATTTAAAGGGAGTGAGGTTCAGTTTAGCTCATACCGTCAGAGGATTCGGTCTGTGGTTGGCTGTCTCCAAGGGAGGAACATCACAGTGGAAGAGATTGGCAAGCCACAGCTGCTCAGTTCATGGCGGCCAAGAAGCAGAGCAGGGAAAGAGCCAGAGAGGAAAAGGACCAGGGACAGACACAGCACCCAAGGTCCCACCTCCATGACCCACCTGGAACACCCAGGAGTGTGCTTTCCTAATCTGCTAAGCATTTCTTAACCCAGTGAAGTTGACTTATCAGGATTAATGATCACAGTCCACTTTTGTCAACTCCTCCCCAAACACATCTCTTTAAACCATATTTAATGTCCAAATAAGGACAATAACAAGTTACACAAAAATTTCTTCCTCAAAATCTTGACAGTTAAGGAATATTTCAAAAGGTCAAGACTCAGGGCAAGCTCTTAGCTGTGTACCTCTGAAAAAAATCAAAAACAAGTTACATAATCCCAAGGTACAATGGCACAGGATAAACATTCCCATTGCGAAGGGGAGGAATAGGGGACTAGAAAATAATGGGACCCAAACAAGACCAAAACCCAGCAGAACAAACATTAAGTCCTATAGTTCCATGTGAGACATCCAGGGCACACAGTGGTAAAATGTGAGTCCCAAAGGTCTTGGATGGCCCCAGCCCCATGACCTTGCTCGTTACAGCCCACACAGCCTCTCCCTTGGACTATCTTCACGCATAGCCTGCAGGTTCCCTCAGCAGAGAGATGTTCCACATTCCTGGCATCTCTGACTTCCTGAGGTCTCCACCACGCCTGTGGCTTCATTCTCATAGCTTCAGGCACTGCTCTCTCTGGACTCCTTGCCTGGCCTTCCAGGCCTTTTTCTGAAATCTGGGTGGAAGCCTCCCTGACTCCGCAACTCTTGCATTCTGCATGCCAGTAAAACCAGCATCACGTGGGCAATGCTAAGGTCTCCTGTCAGTAGAAGCATGAGCCAGGCCCCCATTGGACCACACCTGCAGCAGTCTCTGAGGGCCCATATGGCTGAGCACAGTGAAATGAAGCCCAGGGAACAGATTCCCTAGGAGGCCTTCTTGAGCAGGGTAAAAGGGACTCTCTTCTCAAATGAAATGTTGACACATTTGCAGTCCTGAGTCTGCAATAGATGGAATCTCATTGGTTCCTGAGATGCTTTCAAGGAATCTTTCTTCTTAAACCTGTACAAAGTGCTTCATTTCTTTTGAATATCTCTTTACAGCCACACCTCCTTTGGCCCCATATTTACATATGGCTCCTTTGGGCTAAAAGTTAAGTCTTCAGAATTTTTCTGCTCTGACTTTTGTTCCCAATTCTCACTATAAATCTAGTTAAATGCAGCCAGCAGTACCCATGCCACAGCCTGAATATTGGGCTGTCTTGAAATTTCCTCTACCAGATTAGTCAGTCTCCTGCAAAGTCTCAGAACATGAACAAAGTATACACAACTTTTCTGCCAGAATGTAACACACATGGCATCTAGTTTGACTGCCACTGAAACCTCCAGCTTTTACTGTCCACATTTTTATTAACATTCTGGTCTTCTGAGCTCCAGCAAGAATCACCCATTCTGATTACTGAATTCTAAGCCTTGTCTACCCATATCTCCAAACTTTTCCAAACTCCTCTAGCAAACCAGTTCCAAAGGCTTCTAAACCACATGGTCACATACAATCACAATGAGCCTACTCTCAGTACCAATTTTCTGGGTTAGCCACGTTTCCTGTTGTTGAGACACGATACCAGACACCCCCAATTTAACAGAAGAGAGGTTTAATTTGACTCACAGTCTCAGAGGATTCAGTCCATGGTTGACTGGCTCCAAAGCAAAAACATCACGGCAGAAGGGATGGCATAGCAAAGCTGCATAGTTCATGGTGGCCAGGAAGCAATACAGAGAAACAGTTCCAAAGAGGAAGAAGCAAGGGACCATATATAATCCCCAAGATCACACCTCTGTGACCTACTCAGACACACCCATGAGTGTGCTTCAATAATCTGCAAGATATTTCTTAATCCAATGAAGTTGTCACATCAGAAGTGCCAGTCACATAATTCATCATTTTCTTTTGAGGTTCTCCACATAGCTGAGAAATAAACCCCAAGACTAGATAATGCTCAGTAAAGACAAGGGATAGGGCAACAAAGAGGTTGTCAGAGTGAGAAAACCCTACTCTTTGGTGGAAGAAAAGCACTATCCTATAAGTCTTGATGGCATTGTGGAGCTCAGTCAAGGAGCCAACATAGACTTTTATAATGTAATAGTGGAATCATTATAATAGGGGGAATAAATCTGGGTTTTTATCATCTTAACTTTATACTTCTGGCTGTAAGCATAACAAATGATAGGTACTGAAGAAGGGAGGAAGGGAAGAGTTGCTTCTGTGACCCACCCCCAACTCCATTCCAACCAGTGTGGCAAGAGACTCCTCCCAGTAGGAGAGGGAGAGAGATTTAAGTCCAGGCCTTAAGCTTATAACCCAGTACCAGGCTTGCCATAGTGAAACCCAGTGCTGGGCAAAGCCCACCCCTCCGCCATCATCAGGTAGCAGAGCAAAGAACAAGATGCAACCCACTAGGGAGCAGGGCCAGAAAGCTAGCACAGGGCTTTGTCTCGGAGCCTTGTGCCAGATTCGCTGTGGTGAGAACAAGCACCCGACAGAAACTGGAGACCCCAGGTGCAAGGCAAAGCTTCCAGAGCCTCCAGAGTGGCCCGGCAGCAGGCAGAGACTGTGTACCTGTGAGACAGACTTCAGTTGGGCCCACATCAATTCCAGCTTTGGAGCTGGCCTGGGGCACAACTGCCCTCCCGCTGAGACTGTGCGGGGCTGAGGCGCAGCCCAGCGCAGAGCCCGCGTAGGCAGCCAAGGGACGGTTCACAGCTTTGGCAGGATGGGCCGGGGTTTGCAGGCTCTGGAACTGCCCTGGTACCAGGCAGAGACCCTGCCCCCAGTGGGACAGGCTTATGTTTTGGCCTGAGTCCAGCTGTGTCCCTGACACTGGGTGTGTTCTTACAGCTGTGAGATCAGGCACAACTGAGGTTGGTGAGAGCCTAGGTGGCCAAAAGACTGACTTCCCCCACAACCCCAGTGACAGAGGAGCACAGTACAGTATGAGACCCAGTTTGGTGGGATTAAGAAAGGATAGTAAGGGGCCGGTGAGATGGCTCAGTGGCGTAAGCGCCTGCCTGGCAAGCGCCAGGGCCTGAGTTCGACTCCCGGATCCCACATACAAAAAAAGGGCCAGTGATAAAGCTCAGCGGCTCGGGCGCCTGCTGGAGCACGAGGTCCTGAGTTCGACCCCCGGTACCTAAAAAAAAAAAGAGAAAGGGTAGTAAGCATAAGACTGCCTTGGGAACAAGCAATGAAAAGGTCCTGGGGTTGGCAGTTGCTGGAGCCGAGAAACTGGGGGACACCATTATGGGAAACCCCTCTACAGTGCACGTTTCTTACAACTAATGAACCTACTCAGTCACTGCTCTGTCATCCAAGTCCATGGTTCGCATCAGGGCTCACTTGTGGTGGTGTACATTTTGTGAGTTTTGCAAACATATAATGACACAGATCTACAACTTAGAGTTCCAAAAAATACAAAAATACAAAAATGTTTACAACTAAGATAGTAAAAGCTCAACTTGGGCCAGTGATATAGCTCAGCGGCATAAGCGCTTGCCTAGCAAGTGCAAGGTCCTGAGTTCGGTTCCCAGTACCCATAAAAGGAAAAAAAGTCTCAACTTTATGGAAAGTTTGATTAGTATGGTGTCAGTTGAGATGAGAAGAAATAAATACAATACACCGATGTTAATGATGAATTTGATGGCAGCAAGAGGCTGAGACAAGAGTGAGAAGGACTCCTGCTTGCCTGTGTGACAGTTATGAACCTTATTTCACAAATCAAGTGGATAAGAAAGATCATATTTATAACTTTATTAAATTATATCCTAGCCGGTGAGATGGCTCAGTGGCTTAAGCGCCTGCCTGGCAAGTGCAAGGGCCCGAGTTCGACTCCCGGAACCCACATACGAAAAAGGGGCCGGTGATATCGCTCAGCAGCACGGGCGCCTGCTGGCGCGCGAGGTCCTGAGGTCGACCCCCGGTACCCACAAAAAAAAAAAAAATTATATCCCAAACTGGAAAACCCCAGCCTGCCTGCTACTAATGCTCCCTCTCACTGTCTCTTCCCCGGGATGTGTCTTGTCTCAGTCTTCCTCCTGGTCCCATGGCAGTCTGTCCCACATCTGTCAAGTGTCCAATGCCCCAGTCCCTTTCATCCCTTTGGCTCCCAGTGTTAATACTTCCGGGACACAACACTTTGATGCGGCTGAATTCAGCCTCCCTTGGAACGCAGCCTTGTGCCCTAGGAATTCCCCCCAGCCACCTCCCAGGGATGCACACAGGGCCCTCCAGAGACCCTCTCAGACTGCATGTTCTCCTGCTGGCTGGGGGACTCTGCTTCCTCTGTCCCGGGCTTCAAAGTCTTTTTCTCTCAATTCCTCTCTCTGTGACTTGCTTAAGCCGTTTTCAAAGACAAGCCCTGAATTCTAAGACTTGGAGTCGCACTGAGACTCCACCGGTATGAGACAGTGACACTGTTTTCAAAAGAAGAAGGAAAAGCCAGAGAAGAAACATTCAAAATACATTATTTGGCCATGTTCACTGAAGGAGGGTGGTACCATTCACTGGAAAGGGGCATAATAGGACGACAAGGTTTGAGACAGGACACCACACGTCTAAGCTGGTTGAGATGTCCAAGAGGAAAGATTAATAGGTCAACTGGATAGATAAACACGGAACTCTGTAGTTAACTTTTAGGAGAATTCGGTGCAAATGTCCGTCATTTTCCCACTTTGCCATTTCCAATATGGACAAATAATGCTTTCCTACTGTATAACAGCTCTTAGAAAAAATCCTATTTATTTCCAGCAATCGATTTGATTCTTTAGTTTTATCACTATTCCAAAAACTTGTTATAATTTCACATTGGAAAAAAAAAAGATAAGAATGGAAATTCAACAAATTGTTTTACCTAGTAGTATTTAGGCCCATGAACTTATTTAAAAGCTGTTTGGCTTTAAAACAAAGTATAACAGAGCAAGAAAATTGCGTCCTTGGAGAAGAATATCTTCTTTTCAACTGACCACAATCTCTGTTTTGTTTCACGTGATGCCTACAGTGCATTGTTGGGAAAGAAAAGATTGACTCATAAAATATTGAAGAACTGTGAGACACTTTTTCTCAAAAGGCTGCTGAGTTAATCACTGGAAAGTGTCAGCTGGTTAGCATAGCTACAGCTGCCACAACCACCGTGCATGCTTGGAGTGTAAGGTTCCGAAGGGCAGAAACCCTAAAACACGGTTTAGAGTGTGGAAGTTTAAGTTATAGACATCACAGATATTACAGTCATGCCGTCTGTAACATTGATAGATTTTCAGCCAGATCATTTATGATCACAGTGGGACAAGTTGTAAACCCAGGTCACTGCTCCAGCAAAAGGAAATAGAAACAAAAATAACAATCTGTTCTGTGCCAAGAGATGTTCACCAAGAACAGAGGCACTGGTAGCTCCACGATGTGACCACGGCTGCCAGCTGCACAGCTGATCAGAGCCGAGGACACCATGTGAAAATATAACAGAAGACCAGGGAGCAAAGGAAACGCCTTCCTTCCTAACAGATACCCAAAGGTGTGGCCTAGCAATCCGACAGAGCCAGGCAGGGACCGGGCTGAGGCCAGACTGATGCAGACAGGGGTTAGAAGCTGCCTTTTTAATAAACAGCTCTCAGTGCCCTGAATAGCGACCTTTCAGAACAACGTTCTGTTAATTCAACCATTGGGTTCCTAAGCATTGCTGAAGTTCAAGACGTGGCTACACATGTTTTTTCTGCTTTTTGTTTACTATATCTACTATGTGGCATATTAAATAATTATCTAATTAAATTATGGTAAAATGGCATATTATATGCAAGATTCTAGACTGGATTCTGGAAAAAAGTGACTATGTATACATACGACACATGAATACTGTTTTCTTTCTTTCTTTTTTCTATTTTTTCCGGTATTGAGGATTGAGCCCTGGGCCTTCACACTGAGACACACTCCCCCATCCCTTTTTATTTTTGTTTTTTTACTATGAGATAGGGTCTCACTAAGTCACTAAATTGCCAAGTCTGGGCTCAAACTTACGGTCCTCCTGCATCAGCCTCCCAGAGTACTGGGATTGCAGGCATGAGCCACCATGCCTAGCTAGGAGCAATATTTTCAAAGGGCTTACCACCTGGAAGAAAACAAAAGGTAAGGAATTCACACAAGAAACAGTTCATCCAATAAGCAATGCTGGACAGAATATAATCTGCACACGGGGAAAAGCAATGAGAATTGGGGTTGGGCTAACTTCGGAATGATAATATTACTAGAGGAGGCTTTAAGAAGGTAGTCAGATTTGAATGGGACCCTGAAAGAGTGCTAAGATGTTTTAAAATAAATATTGTGTATGTTCCCATATAAGTGTAGTATGAGCTCACAGCACTAACAGCAGCCATTCTACACAAAAGGGAGATTTTAATGAAGAAAAATAAATAAACCACTGATGGCCCCATGAGGTCCAAACTCTGTAGACACCCAGAAGAGGAGACAGGAGGGCCACACACTCTGAGTCTTTTCCAGGGACAAGGATGCCACAGCATGTCAAATGGACTGCAGCAACCTGACGGAGACCAGGTTACAGGGAGGACTTAGCCGGGGATTCTGCCCAGAGCTCTTCCTATTAACTCGGGTTTATTAACACCAAATTCAGGGACTCCATGACTTTGGATAGGAAAACAGAAACGTATCTTTATTTTCACTAATCTTCAGGTACAACATGCCATTTCCTTCTATTACAAACCAGGGCACTGTTAAAAATATCTATAATTTCATCACCAATAAAACCACATATATTTTCATATCATATTATAGTTGTTGAAGTCAATTCAAAATATTTTATCATTTCAAAGTTAGCAATTACACCCAAAATTTATCATGTCATCAAATGTTTAAATAAATTAACAAGAGATTTTTAAATATTTGATTAACTGTTATATTCTAATTAGCCTCCTTTATAATCATTCATATTTTATGTTATTTAAATACATTATCCCACAAAAGATCTGCAGGCTTCAGATTCCCAAAGAGGTCCATATTCTAAAACAAAGTAAGAATTCATAGACATACAGGAATAAGGAATTTGGCCTAGAAATCAGACTCAGCACCAAACTTGAAAAATAGAAGGAAATTTGTTCTGAATGCATCAAAGTGATCCGAAGGTAACTGGGGTAGGGATGAGAAATGCTAACAGCTGCCTTTCAAGTATATTCTCCAGAAGACACCACTTTCTTAAGGTAACATGTGGATGTTGTCTTCTTAAAACTCTCATGAAAGCATGAAAAGAATCAATCATATCTGGAGATATGAAGAGAGATTGATCAAAGATAGCATCTTTGAAGCATTTGTTTCTGAGCCAAAGGTCCTAACCCTCCTTTCGGCCCAGCTCATCGCCTGGCTTCACTTGGTATCTGAAGGAGTTGATACTTGCACTTGCGTCTGCCTCTCCTTTCTGGAAACATGTGATCCTCCTGGTTGGGGAAATCAGGTGAGGGATGACAAGGTACGACCTGACCGTAACGAGCTTCAGTAGTAACAGATGCTGAAAACCTGAGAATTGATAGCGAATCAAAAGTTCAGGGTGTTGGCTCTGGAAAACTCATGTCAAAAGAAAAGAAAAGAATAGATGACATTGGAATCTGAGCTCACCTTACTATCACTTGTTCCTCTCAGCCCCACTTGTGAGGCAAGTGTCTGGCCAGTTTTTAGAACCAGTTTTTAGAAAGGCATAGCAAAAAGTCTTATTTAGTATGGAACTTCTAGTTCTATAGTTTAGAAAATAATAATGAGGCAAGTGACCCAGACTGACTCCTCTAACATTGTCTCTTCCTTGAGAAATAAAACTGAAGAAAATGGTTCAGAGCATGATAAAGTCATGAAATGGGAGTTCTCTAAAATTATGCAGATATCCCATCTGCAACTACTAGGACACTTCTCTATTTTTTTATTAATTAACTTAATTGGTACATTTTAGGTATACATATTGATCACATTCACTATAGGGAGTTTGTACCTGTACATGATATAATTTAATTCTTTTTTTCCCCATTCCCCTACCCTGCCTTCAACCTCTCTCCCCTCCTTATTTACAAAAGCTTTTTTTTCCAAATTTCCTTCTTTTCTCATCACTCTGTTTTTTTCTAGGGATAGATATTTGATCAGAGCTAAGATAAAGTACTGTCAGAGAGAAAGAATACAACCATTCCATTAACTCTTTAAATTAGAAAAAAGTTAAATCCAACACTTGGGTTCTAAAATTATCCCACTGAAGCCATAGCATTGCAAAGATACTCAAAGCAAAAAAGATTTGAAGTGAACTTTAAAATGAGAATTATCCTACAGAGTACTAAAAGAAAAATGAAACGTTTAGGTTAATAGAAACCAAATTAAGTTCCTTATCACACTTACTAAAAGGTCTTCGTTTATGGGACTATCTAGTTAAGTAAAAACTCTGTTATGATAATTGGCACTTACCACCCGAAGCAATGCGGTGGTAAACAAGAGGACAAGGACAAGCTTAGAAGCTCAGAATCAATCTTTCCATTTGAACACTGCTGTATTTTATTAAAAATAGTGACACGTGGGAGATAAATAGCATGAGAAAGAAAAAATGTAAATTTAACATGTTCTTTGATAATTGCTTTTGCCTTTTAAATAGAATAAAGCTGAGACCTCAATAGTGAAAACAGTAGATTCAAGGTCATTCGTCTTTCAATAGAAATTCTCCCCGTATCCATTGCCAAACAGCACTGCTTGAAATTTTAATTGAATGTTTTTATGCCTAGGAAGCCATGAATAATGAAAACAAACTCAGGAAATAATAATTCAAGGTCCTTTGGAAATCTTCACTTCGAGTCAACAAGAACACAGTACTTCCAAGTCAAAATTAACAAATTTACAATGTCTGTAACTTTCACTAAACATAAGCTAACAGAACACCAGTATTGCAAGGGGAAGAAAGGAGTATGGCAAAGAAGAGAAGCAGTTAATTCTTTACAGGCTTTTCCCTTTATTCCTCGGGATGGGGTGCAAAGCCAGCTGTTATTGTCAGGGTCCCATCCTCAATGAGACAGGAAGCCTGCGCCGCTGAGTCCGAGCCAGCCTCCCACCTGGCCAAGCCCTGGCCGTCTCCACCGCAGGACCCTCACCCCACCCAAGATAAGCAGACTCCCGTGTCAGGTCAGAAAGAGGCTGTTTTCGTGGGGTACAGTGAAAAAGAAAAGCCCTGCTCTCGGTGTCCGAAGGGCTGTGATCGACCCACACTCTGCCAGCTAACGGCCGTGTGGCCTTGGGCAGTGACCAAACTCTTCACTTTCAAGTGAAGAGAGCGAAACAGATCAGGGTTGGCAAACTAATTCTGTAAATATAGTCAGATAATGAAGATTTGGGGCTTTGAGGACCGCACAGTCTGTCCCACGACCCAACTCTGCCGCTGTAGCAGAAGAGCAGCCGCGGATGTCACAGGGGCAAAGTCGTGTGGCTGCTGCGTTCCAAGGAAATGAGTTACAGAAACGGAGGAGCCAGAGTCCGTGCAGGGCCGGAGCTTGTTAACTTCCGAATCAGATGAGCTCTTAGGTCCCTTCCAGCCCTGAAATGCTGTGAATTTACAATTCTAAAACAAACTGGGCAGACCGAGACCTATCAAATAGGCCTGAACTGTTCAAAAAGGGTCCGGTGGATGGGTCTGGAAAGAGCCCAAGCGGTTCAGAAGCTTCGGTGACCTCAGAAGGGTACAAATTTAGTTACATCTAACTAGTGCATGAAGATAGAAAAAATAAAAGTCATCAGGGTCAAAAAGAAAGTAATAAAACAATCATTAGGGTGAGATAGAGCCAAGTATATTAAAATACAAAGCAAGAGACACAGAGGGACAGGGGAAACAAAATACCAGAATAGGGCCGGTGAAATGGCTCAGCGGCATAAGCGCCTGCCTTGCAAGCGCGAGGGCCCGAGTTCGACTCCTGGAACTCACATACGGAAAAGGGGCCGGTGATATCGCTCAGCGGCACGGGCGCCTGCTGGTGCGCGAGGTCCTGAGGTCGACCCCCCGGTACCCACAAAAAAAAAAAAAAAAAAACAGAATAATTAACACATAGGCCAGCCAGCTATCTGGTCTCCCGAGGTGCGTCCTGTGGTTCTCCCCAGCACTGTGTTCAAAGCAACAACATTAACAGTTGCATTTGCCCCTAGCTTCTCCACACATTCAGATGGTGGAAGGCACTGCATGGATATTAGTAGGCAGAGAAAAAGGAAATGCGGTATATTTCCTTCACTTCCTCTGTTTTCATTTATCTCTTTGTTTTGCTTTCCATAGCATCTCAGGTAACTACTGACTCCAGCTCCTGCTGCGGGGGCTTTCTGTGCCCATCGGCAGGGCGGCGCTGGTCTGGCGGGTTCGGTAATGCCGCTTCCTTTACCTCTCCCGCCTGGAAGTAGAAGCCGCTGACTGCTCTCATACCTTCTGGGTTGCCCCCTTCCCTCCCTCTCTGGATTCTCAGTTCCGTGATCAACCGTGCTATGAATCCTTTGTATTAAATTACTTCTGCATAAAATGCTTAGAATAGTATTTTTTCCTGGTTGGAAAATAAACTGCTACATACAAAAAAATAAAGTTTAAAGTTTAGAAAGATACTATTTGCAATAGTGTAAAAAATATAAAATGCCTACGAACAAAACTAATGAAACACATGCAGGACTTTTACACAGGAAACTATAAAACCCTATTAAGAGAAATGAGAGAATATCTAAATAAATGGAAAGAGAATTACTTTTATACAGAACGCGGAAGAACTAACTATAAAAGAAAAGATTGATAAATTAGAGTATAAAATATTTTTAAAACCTCTGGGTATCAAAGTGCATGATTAAGACAGAGAAAATGAACTAGAAAGGAGAAATATGTGTGTATACATATACACATGTATATATACAATATAAATATTGTATATATAATATATAATATAAATATAAATTGTATAAATATTGTATACTCCTCCACATTTAACAAAGAATTAGTAATTAGATAATCAGATATATATTTTTAATCTTCTTTTAATCTTTTAATCTTTAATTTTTAAATCTTCTTACATATAAACAGTATAAAAAATGGATAAGAAACTAGAACATAAGGATTACCTAAATAGCCAATGAAAGTATAAAATGTGTAGCCTCATTACTGATGAAGGAAATTAAAATTGAATAACACTACACCATAAACTACATCAAAAAGATTGACAATACATAAGATTTGCAAGGCTGTGAGGCACAGATCTCATGAACTGCTGGTGGGAGTGTAAACTGGCACAACTCTGGAAGGTATTTTGGCATTATTTATGAAATCCGAATCTATAAACACTATATTTTCTAGAAATTCTGCTTTCTGATATAAATGTAATGAGAATAAACTCTATGGACCCCAATACATAAAAGTAAGACCCAAAATGAGATATCAAAACAAGATAACCCAAATATGATCGATTATGATAACCAAAACAGGATACAACCCAAATATTCATCAAAAACAAAATTGATAAATAACTGTATATTCCTATATTATAGCACTATGTAGCAGTGAAAGTAAACAAAACACAACCACATGAAACAACGTGAATAAATCTTCCAAAACAAAGTCAAGAGAAGACGCCTGCTTGGACTCGGTGCGTGGGTCCCCCCGGGCCTGCTCTCTCCCCTTCTCTGCCCATCTCTGTGCCTGGCGATGGAGCCAGGAAGACTTGGGGTAACGCAGAAGGCTCTGGTAACCTCAGAAGCTTCTTTACACAGAGGTACTTGCACGCTGGCTTTTGATCAGAAACAGCCCCGCAAGAGGTAGACCAGAGGGCAGGAGGTAAAAATCCCCATCCCTGGGCGGCTCTCTGTCAGGGCCTTGCTGGCAGGGGCTGCTTCTGCAGGAGGCCACGCTGGCCCTGAGCCGCTCTCCCTGCAGCAGTGGCCCAGATCCGGTACCTGCTTGTCCTTCCCTGGACCTTCGGGTCTGTGGGTAAGGAAGGCCCCTCACTCCCTGCCGCTGGTAATCCTGGAGTATGGCTATATCCTTTCTTATCTTTTAATAATTAATCTTTTAATCTGATCGCAACTTGTGTGTGATCTTTCCGTGAAACTCCTTCAAATCCTCCTTTTGAATATGTTTTTGTTTCCTGCCAGGAGCCTGATCCCCACAAAGCCAAACCAACACTCGACAACATTTCGCATTTATATAAGTTTTTAAAATAGAGAAAACTA
This sequence comes from Erethizon dorsatum, assembly GCA_028451465.1. Classification (NCBI taxonomy): domain Eukaryota; kingdom Metazoa; phylum Chordata; class Mammalia; order Rodentia; family Erethizontidae; genus Erethizon; species Erethizon dorsatum. The sequence goes on along the minus strand of CM051830.1, from coordinate 55,034,810 downwards.
AACTGGTTTGGGAGAATGGATATATAAATGGTGAATTACAGAGAAAAGAAAGGAAGCATTTACCATAAAAATCAGGATGCTGTTAATTTGTCTGAGAGGGGGAGAAAGGGAGGAAAATGGAGATATTCTAAGATGCTGCAGTATTTTACCTATTTACCCGGATGATTCTAAACATTCTTTTGCCTTATAATATCTATTAAGCTAATCATTCTTGTTTTAGGCAATTTTGCTGCATGTTTGCTATTTTTCACCATAAAAATAGCTCAGAAAAATATAATAAGCAGGAAATTTTATTTGGTGCATCCCAACAAACGTGTTTCTGTTACAAGAACATAGACATCAAGTGTATGATTTAATCAGACCCACACAGTTTGGAGAAAAAGAAAAAACAGAAATGTAAGTGTTGAGAACTCTGTTTCTTGTGGTTCACAGTGAGATGTCATCAGTTATCAGTTTGCAGGCCTCCAGGTGGTTCGGTTGGGCCAGGGGAGCTCCGAGGAAAGGACTTCACAGAGAGGAGAGATGGAGCCCGCAGGCAGGATGGGTCAGACACAAGGTAGAGAGCAGAGAAGAGAGATCAGAAACACACAGAATCACATTATTTTTAGTATTGCTAAGGCAGTTGAGAGACTGAGTTAACATGGACACAACTCCACTTGGTAGTTACTACCTTCCTCATAATCCTCATGATTGCAATAAAATAGGTTGGTAGAAAAAGCAAAATGTTTTCTTGCCAAAACTGTAAAAGAAATTTGTAAACAAAGGAAATATAACAAAACATAACTTGTGTTGTGTTTGCTAGCAGTCAAACACAAGTCAATTCTTTGCCCAGATGAAAAGTAAAATACAAAATATTAAAGAAAAATAAATACAGGGTCACGGGATGAGTGCAGACTATTTCTGTGTATTCACAATAGTGGTTTATTCATAATAGTGTGATGTACTGTATGGAAGGGTTACAAACTCCAATCTAGCACCCCTAGTTGCACGTATTGTGTACAGACGAAAGAACCAAGGGACAAAAATTATGTCATCTCAAAAATTTCCCATTAGCCTAAAGTCACATTATCAAGTTAAACAATGACAAAACAGTTAAGACTGGAAAACCATCTTTACTGTAGAGAAGCTAGCTTAGGACACATTTCATTCAACACAGGGACCGTGGTGTGGTATACTTAGTTGATGTCTGAACTGGGAATATTGTTGTCTTCGGTATTTCTTGGTGGTTTAATTAGGACGATTTTGGTCCTGTAGTATGGCACCTATACTGGAATACAGTCTGCAGTAAGAATAAAATCCCATGTAGATTTTTCATTAATCCAGAATATTACAGAAAATTGAGGGGAGGGGAGGAGAATGGGAGGGAAAAAAAGAGAAATGAAGACTATGATGAATGTGATCATTATCTATATCTAAATTGTACCAATAAACTTAATAAATAAATTTCTAGAATGTAAAAAAAAGCAAGCAACTTCCAAAAAAAAATATTCGTCCTATTCCTTTGATGTATTCCAGAGAACCAAACAGCATGTGGGATTTTAAAATTCTACATAGCAATTTAACCTCCATCTGAAGTGTCAGATATTTTACTGTCACTTAGAATTTTTATATTTTTAAATGTTAAACCATCTTTGTTTTTAGAAGAGATAATATTTGGCTATCACATAAAACTCACACGTGGAAGGAAGAATACTGTGTAAAATTCCCATCTGCCCCTCTTCCCCAGATGGCAATTTCCCTATCCATGAACGATCAGTATTATGGAGAGGCGCCAACTCCAAAGATCTAGACCTCCATCTCTCCCTCTTCCTGGTGGGGTAATAATATTGGGAAGACCCCACATACCTCTCCATAAAAACCCTTACAAAAAAAGAAAAAAGAAAAACAGTCCAGAGAAGCCCTCTGAGTTAGGAGCCTGAAAAGGACCCTCCAACCAGCCTTAGTCTCTCAGAGTGTTAGAAAATGCATTCTCCCTTCAAGGCCACAGAGGCTGGCATGAACTAACCAGCCCCTGTCTGGTCACTGGTCCTCCCTGGCTGGTTTGTCAGCATCACACAGAGATCAGGGTCTTCCCTAGCCTTGGAGCTATGGTCTCACTTTACCAGGCTTTTTCCAGCAGCAAACAGGCTTGCTCTCCAATCCTTGTCTTATCCCCTTTACAGCTGCTGCTCTCTGGTGCACTGCTACCTGAGAACCACGTATGGAAATTCCACAGGGCCACAAGATCGAGACCAGCCATTACGGCTGCCCTAGGCATATGCAAACATGTTTGAAATTTGATCTGTTTCATATGTTACAAAATAACAATTTTGTGATACAAAACCTATATACTACTCCAAGGTTACTGATCTTGGTATGAACTCACCTTGTCCTAAAGAACGATAGGGACAGAAAGACCAGGGTGAATGTCAGAGTGACCTTTGAGTGAATGTTCAGGGCATATCAGCCATTGCTAAAGGATATTTCTTGAAACTGAGGATACAAAAAAGAATATTTCCTCTGGATTTAGAAAGGACTGAAGATCTATTTTGCATTCTTTTTGCCTATATGCGTTTTCATGAATAAATGTGTACTGCTTCTGAAACAGGAAGAAATTATAAGCCATGGAACTACACAAGAAGCTACTGTTCCAATTTACAGGTGGCAAAACTGAAGCAGCAATGGGTGAGACTTCCACTCCACCTCAGAAGTTCAGTGGTGAAGTAGAATTTCAAGTCGAGTGCCTCCAGTTTCTACTCTATTTTTTAGTCCACTTACTCTGCTGTCTTCTTTTATAAGAGTGCTGTATCTTGGAAGCCTCTCTCAAAGACACCTCTGAGGTTAATGCCTTAGAAAAATCTATCAGACATAATGACTTTGATAGAGATCATTTCACATTACTGTTACCAATCCATTTTTCTTGGTTCATGCTCTCAAAAACGTCTACCTTTTCCCAATGACATTGTTCACACTGATTCTAGCTTTTAAAACAAAGGCAAAGATTTAAACTGATCATCTATGAAGCAAAAAGAAAATGACAGTAGAATCCATTTCTCCAAATGTAGACAGAACATGCAATATATCTCCACCTTAGGAACCATCAGTATTGCATTACCCAGCAACCACCACAGTAGCCAGAGAAAACAATCCTGCTAGCTTCACGAGGTCCTCAGAGGAATTTCCTCTCCTATCTCTATGACTTGTTTCCAGACTATCCTTTATCGCTAGTATAAGTATCCACAGTATAAGTATCCTCAGATTCCGGAAGTGTGAATTTAGTAATTCACAAGAAGTAGAAAATCTGGCGTATGAAATCTCTAGAGAATGGAAGGTTCTGGTAATCCTTCACAGACAGGACATAAAGGAAGCCATCACTTTGAATTTGTTAACAAAGCCTGTCCCTTAAGGATTTACATGTCCAAAACCATTCATATAATTTACCAAAACTTTTTCTTGGAAAAAGGAGAGTAGAAAGATGGGGGCTGTCTCTCAAGAGTGGCTGAGGAAGGTGAATCTGTTAAGTACCAGGTGACTTTTCTCTGTGTTCTAACCTACTTTAATTGGCTCATTATAGCTATTACCTTCCCTCAGATGTAGGTGTTCCACTTTCTCCATCTCATATTTCCCGTGAGGTACTTCTCCGTACTCCATGTAGCAAGTAGAACGCCCTGGAATGGAAATGCTTTTAGAGTCGGTAAGAGCTCACCTTTCATGCCCTTACCCTCTCCAAAAACTGCCTCCTACCTAGATACGTAAAATGTTGTGAATTATTTTTCAGACTTCATAGGTTAAAATTCAGACCCTAATCACTCTATTTTGTTAAGACTTTGAGTTCTATTTCTCCATTTAGTAAGAGGAAAATTAAATATCACAATATTTTGTCATTTCGCAATCTGATGAGGTTTTTTTTTTAACACCATAAGAATAAATGCTTTAAAGTTGGATAATTTCTCAAGTAAATTATTCCTGCTTTTGTTACCCAGGCAATTAGCTCTATTATACTGTGTCCCTGCTGATGGAGCCTCCAAAAGTTTCACTGGGACTTGAGGTACTGTGGACGCTCCCTTCAGCTCCAGCCTATACTGACTGTAAATAAGTTCACCCTTCTTTTTCCCCATACAGTGGTCAAACTGCCCAAAAGTCTGCCGATGTTACTAACAAACAGAACATAAACATAAGAGAAAACACAGAGAAAAAGAAAGCATCATATTTTATCCTCTATGTTGTAGAAGCAAAAAGTTTCGAAAAGAGAAATATATTCACAGGAAACCTTATTACCACTGACATCCCCGTTCTCTCGGTTTCTTTCTCCCATTTAGTAAAAGTTCCGCCATCTGACTCGCAGGCTTCTTATGCCCTTTATAGACATTATTGTGACCTCGCTAAGGAAACGAAAGCAGTCGGATAAGGGCTTTCCCGCTCTGCAACCACAAACCACAGCCGATCTGCGTCTCGCGGTGGAATTGTCATCCGTGCCCCTGCAGCTAACACCTGCATCGGTGCCGCTCACCCACATCTCTCCAGGGCTTGACGCCCAGTATTTTCCATTCTGTCTTCTTTGCATATTAATTTCTGCTTCTCTTCATATTAATCCCAGAAGCACACCAATATGCCTTGATACCATCTCTCTGAAAATGAATCCCATTTCTTCGGTCCTCTTCCTGGCCTTACACATACACACAGGCTCATCAAATGTTGAGTTTTTCATTTCTTTGTTTTGTCATCTTTCGTTTTTGCTTTGACCCCATCTATCTGGGTTTAGACTCCATCATCCTGCTGATACTGAATGTTAATTAGCACTAAATTCTACGTGCTTTGCCAGGTCTTTTCTTTGGGTCAGTGTTACATCCAGTTAAGTAATGTGTCCCTCCTTATGAGAATACTTTCTTCCTTTGGGTCCTAGGATACCACCCTATCATGTCTTCCCTCCTCCTGCTGTTTCTGCTCAGTCTGCTTTCCAGAATCCTCTTCTGCCTGTTTTTCAAATGTTTCCATTTCTGAAAAGTCAGTCAAATGACGTGTCTTCTCTCTCCCTCAAGTTATTCCTCTATTCCCAACTTGTGAAAATCCAGATAAAACCAAGGAATTCCAGATTTATATATACAAGTGTCAATTTGATATCTCTACTTGCTACACAGGCATAAATGCAATATATGTACAACAGAATTCTTCCTTCCCAAAATACTCTTCTTGCCACCCCTGTCTACCTAGACACTCCAGCTTACAACTAACTGGGGTGCTATTCATGACTTCTTCTTCACCCTTGACCTCTATTCAATTCACCCCAATAGCAAGTCCTCTACCTCTAAAATATGTCTTGAATCTATACACATGATTCCTTGTCCAATGCCACCAACCTAGGACAAGCCACCACCACCTTTCCTCTGTAATACTGTAATAGCTCTCATTTTCAGTTTTGCTCCACCCCAATCCATGCCACACACAAGAGCCCTCAAAATGGCACCTAACAAACTCAGTAGCAAGTTTGTAGCTCTCTCTACCTCTCCAAATTCATCTAGCGCTGCTCTCCTCAAGCATGAACTGCAATCACACAGACTTTTCATTTCCTGGAGTGAATCATGGTCTTTCCTGCCTTGGGTTTTCATAATAACAACTATAGGTAATAGTTATTTAACAGTTCATAAATAAGAGGCAGCTCATGGAGTATGGAGAACACGATGGTGTACTAGATATCTCTTGCTGCGTAACAAAGTTCCCCATTTCACTCCACCTGAGGTGAGCCCCCACCCTCGTCTCATGTACTGGGCCTTATTGGATTAGTTTCTCATTACCTTCTCTATTTGAAGTTAATTATCTAATTTCTTGACCAGCTACTCTCTTCATCTGTTTTAACAGATACTTTACCACTTATAATTATAAATTTATTTACCTGTCTATTCCATTTCTACCTTTACTAAACTCTAAAATCCATTGAACAAACTGCAATGTTTTCTTCACTCTTTATTCTGACTGTAGTGGCTAGACTAGTACTCTGAATATATTAAGCCCTTCTTAATATTTTTGAATTAATAATAATAAGAATGGCATATGAGACTCAAAATCAAAGAATATTCCATTTATAAAACCAAAATTTCTTTGTAACAAACTGGCCAATCTTTTGCAAAGCACATATGTTATCCTTAGCCTCATCTCAAGGAAGCTTGTTAAATACAGTAATGCCCAATCACTTCTTTCCCACCTTCAGCAGCAGCATATTTATTTGTGTATGTGTGAAGCTGTGTTTCTTTCTTTTTTTTTTTTTTTTTAATTTTAAAGAGAAGAAAAAAACAAAACAAATCAAAAGAAGAACAAATTTTCAAAACAACATAATAGGAGGGTAACAATGGTTAATACATTACGTATTACTATCTTTAAGTTAGTTATTCAGGACACCAGACATTACCATTCAATTGTCCAAACATTATTGGCACAAACCTTACTCTTCAATGAACTAAGTAAAAATGGTAGTGTATCTATCTTAACCATCTTATATATATATATATATATATACAATTTTTTTCCCTTTCCCTTCTTTCTTTTCCCTATTCCAGTCTCTCTTTCCTTTGTGTTTCTTTCTTAAACATCCTTTTCTACTCTTCTAATTCCTTTTCCTGAACCTTCTCACTCAGAATGAGCAGGATCTGCCCAAAAAAGAATGTTCTTGATTCCTTTTAGAGTCTTTGACCTTAAAAGGCCACCTATCAGAAGCCCAAAAATGTCAGCATTTCCCCAGATACGGGAGCTTGTCTCATTTCTTTAACCACTAAACTAAATGATAAATCAAAGACACTCGAAGGTGGAAAAACTATCAGAAGTCTTACTTGTAAAGCAGAATTGAAGTTGAAAAGAAAGTAGCAATGAGACACAGTATACGGGCATCAGCAGCCACAGGGGAACCCTGCCAAAAAAGTCAGAAATAACTTCTCAAGGGTAACCATTTTCAATCTATTTTATTTCTTTTTATTACTCTTCCCAGGCAACACAAAACTTCAAATGATATGAAACCTTTCAGCAAATATAGCCTGTAACACGGTCTATTTATATTCTCATTTTATTCGATTCAATTATTCTCCTATAATTCTCCTGGTATTAAAAGTCCTTTTGATCGTTGTTCTGTTTTCCATTTCCAAGGTCATTAACCTCCATTCCCTAGCCAAAGTAAGGAGATGGCTCCATGACTGACAGCCTGTTTACAGAGAGCAGGGAGGACTTGGCAGCTGCTCCAAAATGTCAACCGAGATGGCCTCAAGAATGTTAGAGAAAAGTGTCACCGCATGGGTAGGCAACAGCACACTAACTAGACTACTGCTTTGTTGTGCATTAATAGAATTCTCTGACGTGCACCTCTGCAGAGAGAGATTTGCTAGGAGGGAGAAGCACTGGGTAATTTCTTCTGTACCTATCCTAAGACTTCGACAGTTTTCAAAATCATAGAGATTGGCTTAAATGCATGCAATGAAAAGAAACAACAAAATAAAAGACAGTAATAACTTGAATTAAAACACAGTGCCCTTTTAAGAGTGGATTTCATTTTAATACCTCAGACTACTTCTAATACAACAAATTTTTAGCACAAAATTGATACTATTTTATCATTTCAAAAGTTATATCTCAGAGCGTGCCAAAGTGCTAACTTAAACTGTCATTCCTTTAGAAGTATGTGTTCAGGTGGTAATTGACTGAGGCCTAGGGTATTTTAAATATTTCATTTTCTATTCTCTCATTATTTTTAGTTCCCTGGTGATTTCAATTTGTTCATTCAATAGGCTTTTTTGTTTGCTTTTTTGTTTGTTTGTTTGTTTGTTTGTTTGTCACAGTACTGGGGATTGATCCCAGGACCTTAGCATTAAGCCACATCCCCAACCCATTTTCCTGTTTTTGTAAGTTTGAGACAAGGTCTCCTTGAGTCGTCGGAACTCGCCATCCTCCTGCCTCCACCTCCAAGAGTGCTGGGATTACAGGTGTGTGCCACCGTGCCCAGCTTCAGTACGCATTTCTTAAATAAGTGACGTGTTCGGATACAATTCCAAGCACTGAAATCAGCTCCTGATTTATATAAGCCACATCTAGAAGATACCACATAGTTCACAGACTACTTGGAAAGAGAAAATAGTGGACGTACAAATGCTGCAGTAATCATAAGAACACCCACGAGGGTTTATTCTCCTGAGCTCTCTGGGCCAAAGCCTTTTGCCTGAATTCAAATCTATTTCTGCTGTTGGATCCCTTGTCTGCACCTCAAAGCTAGGATGTTTGAGATATATTTTTCCTTCCTCCCAAGCCCAGCCTGGTTCCTGCCCCTAGATCCTAACCATCAAAATAATAACAATGAGCATCTGCTATGTGCATGGCATCATTTTATACGCATTAAGGGGAATATTCACTTTAACTCTCAAATTAGCCCTATAAACTAGGTAGTACTACTAGAGCATAAAGAGCATGGCCAAGTAACTAGAAAGTGGTATATGGAGACAGGTTTTGAAAGATCATCTCCGGATCCACTCTGCTCAGTAGTCACATAGAGCTATTGAGCATTTGAAATACAGCTAATGTGACTAAAAAGGTATATTTTTATTTCACCAATTTAAATTTAATTTTAGAAGCCAACACTTCAGTTACTGAGTACATGGAATAGAATATCATTTCAACTATAAATTTATTAAATTTAAACGCCGATCGCTTATTTCTGACAAAAATTTAGCTTCCAGATCTACACGTGCTCGAAGAATAAAATTATACATCAGATCTTGAAGACTGGGTATGAAAATCAAGGATATAAAATATTGCAAAGATAATTTTTTATATTGCCTACATTTGGAATTATGTTTTGGATAGATTGGGTTTGATAATGACATATTGCATGTAATGTCACCTTTTTGAGAAAATTTAAAAGTACAGACATGATTGACATTATGTTTAAACTTCTGGTCTACAGCCTGTCCTTTTAACTATTACACTACCCCAACTTTCAGAACTTCTCAATTCTGTACTCACACAGAAACAAGGATCAATTACCCAAATTTGCTAATTTCCATCTCCTTATCTTTTGCCCCTGGCATTTTTCTTGTAATATCTTATTCCTTCTGTTCTCTAGCCTCTTCCTGAAGATTCCCTAATAACTAGTTCAAGTCCCATCACTACAGTATGGTTTTCCTTGATATCTATTCCAAAATGTCTTCATTTCCTCATTTCAACATCAAGATATGGAAAATGTCAAATGAGACAATACCGTCCAGTGTTCTAATGCATGAAGTCTCCATGTGACATGCCATGAATGTGTGTTTTGGCATACGTTCATAGATTTATATTACAGCGTCTTCTGCTATCCCCTTGTATCTCTGTTGTTTGTAAATTCATGTATCAGGGGCTGATCAATCCTCCGTTCACCTGGGTGAGGGTATGACAAAAGATAAAATAGGCAGAAAGAGTAATTTAGGATGCCAGGGGGTCCAGAGGGCTAGAACTCTTATCAGCTAAGACCAAGAATATCTGCACTTGTCACCCTTTATTGAATGCACACAGCTTTTCCAGGGACGTGTGGGGAGATCCTAGGAACAGAGGAGTGCAGGGCACTGACGCGAGTGAGGTCTAGCAAGAGACAAAGCGTTCTTGTATGACTAAGCCATTATCGATTCATGGGAATCGATTCATGGGAAACTTATTTTTCCCTTGGGTTAATATTTACTTCCATAGAATTTTGTGTGAGAGTCAGAGAGTCCTCGCTGAAATGTTAACTCGCCTTCTGAGACGTCACAGCATCACGGGTCATGGAGGCCTCTACGGAGACCAGCGGCACAGGGCACTGCTTCCACATGCCGACTGCTGGTCATCTGGCAAGGCACGTAAGCCTACTCAGACCTTAATACAGAAAGCCAATGCATGGATTTGCAGCTTGCTCACGGTGGTCTCCATCAGTTTCCTCTTTTTGTTTATATAATTGCAGAAGCTGAATCAAGGTGAGTCATGGCTGGATAGCTTCTAGATGTTGGTTGGTTCTAATTCCTCTATGACAGACTGTAAAGAGAATCAGAAGAAACAAGCAAATTAGTCCAAGTAATCCCACATAAAACCAGAAATGTGTCTTGAGATAATTAAATAAGTTTAATTTGTTTAAAGCAGTAGAAAATCTGTCCCAGTCCTGAACTCCTTTATCAAAATTCTGAGTTTGCCGGGCCATAGACAATGCCTCCTTTTGGAGGGCACCAGTGTCAATAGTAACATTTTGATGATTAGCTTCCCAGACACGTTTTTTTAACATGCTCTCAGGGGTGTTTAGATTTACTGTACAGCAATGGGGTTACACAGAAGCAAGTAATTTTATAGTGACATTTTAAATCTTGTTGCAGTTGTAGGCTTTCAATCTGGTCACCCATCCAGAGGTCAGTAGTTTCTAGGACACGTTTGTGTCTGTAATTTCATATCCACATTGCATTGGACCTTCCGGGCTTTCTCAGCAGTTTGGACCCAATTATCTGTAAGTGTGCAGTTTGAACAGAGTGGATAAGGGCCGCAGAAGAGACCACCACGCTGGCGATCAGTAAAGCCAAGGAGACCATCTCAGCATTTATTTAGCCAGCCATACATTTAGTTCTACCTACCAGGTGGTCGAGAGAGGTGTGTAATCAATAAGAAGCAGGTGAATAAGACCGTGTTTCTGTCAGAGTAATAGGGATCCAAACCCAGGCATGTGGCCCATTATCATCAATGTTTTCTCAGTAACAGATCCTGGCCTTACACAGTGGGTTAGGGTGCATCACACAGTCAAAGGAATGAGCATTCCAAGTGACTGTGCCGTGCAGTGTCCATGCAGGGGTTATAAATACACGTGGTAGTTTGAATAGTTTCGTAATGTTTCAGAACTGGTCAGTTGTCATAGCAGCACTTGTCCATGTACTTCCTTCCATAAAAGGTAATGAGAGCTTCCAGAAGGATTCCTGAATGGGTCCCAATTGTTCATTACGTAATAATCAGGGCCTAGAAGCTGTAAACCCCAGGCCAGGCCAGTTTATCTGTTTTACAGGTAAAGACTGTTTAGTAACCTTGTCAAGATACTTCCATTTTAAGCATTGCTGTGGGTCTCCATTGTTTTTCTTGACTCTGAATTTATCCCAAGAGCCCCAATCAATATATTTGTAGGTCCCTATTCTGCCTTTTGTCCCCATCCTTGCCCTACATGTGATCCATGGTGGCATAATACCTTGATAAAAATCCTTCCATGAAACATCTTTGGGGCACAGGAGTAAAGTAGGTTTCCATTGATCAGTCACCCATCCAGGGGTGGAGGTGGACCCCAGAGAAATAAGAGTCAGATGTTCATTGGTACATTCCACCCAGGTTTGAAGGTAAGAAGCATAACAATTATCTGACTAAATACTAGCATCCCTTACACATAGTGGAGGGGAAACAAAATAAGAGGTATAATTAATAAGCACACTTTCTCACATTTCTATAGGAATAATAGGGCCAAGAAGAACATCTCTTTTAGGGCCAGTAGTATCAGGTTTATGATAAATCTCTGGGGAGGGCATCTCCCAAGTAATAGGTTTAAGTAATGGTGGATTGGGTACATATGTCCAATATGCTAACCGAGATACTGGCATTATGCATATGCATAAGCCACCAACAGAGCGATTAACTCCACCTACAAGTTATCGGGGGTTGGTAGAAGGCCCGGCCTGACAACCATTGCTCTGGCCTCACTAGCTGTTGCTTTGAGATCTCTCCACGGGATGATTCTCCCTTCCATCGTCCTTGGAGAGGTCGGCCTCAGCGGTGTTGTTGATGGTCTCAGTGGGCATGGCTCATCCGACAGACTCATCCTCACAAAAGCCCTCAACGGTGTTGGCTGGGCGGCATCTCCACCTCCCATGTATCCTGCCAGGCACACACATTCTGGGGCGGCAGCCATCTTGTTCATCCATTGTCTGTAAAACACAAGCATACCCTCATTCTCATGTTACTAATTGTGAGGGTGCTTCCCATTTACCAGTGCCAGTGTCTTTCCAGAGAACTTGAGCCCAAGGCTGGGTGACACCCAGTGGATGCACACCAATAAAGTTTGGTGGGAGTTAATTTATTATCCATGGCTGGATTCAAAAAATTTAAGGTGAAAGTAGCAAGGTCAAGCTGTGCCTGTGGAGGTATCTGGATTCCCCCTTTTTGTTTTTGTAACTGCATTTTTAAGGATAAATGTGACTGTTCTATAATTGCTTGTCCTTGTGGGTTATAGGGTATACCCATGATATGTTTAATATGCCACAGTTGGAAAAAAGACTGTAATGGTTTACTAACATATGAGGGCCCATTATCAGTTTTCATGGTACATGGGATGCCCATAGAGGCAAATGTTGACAAAGAATGTTGTTGAACATGGCCAAGTTTTTTCTACTGTATGACATGTAGCATGGATCATATGAGTAGATATCAATGGCCATATGCATGTATTGTAATTTACCAAAGGAAGAAAAATGTGTGATATCCATTTGCCAAATCTCATTATGTTTTAAGCCCCAAGGGTTACTGCCCTCTGGTGGCATGGGTTTAGGAAGCCCAGGGCAAGACATGACAATTTTTCTTGCTTGTGACCTAGACAATTGGAATTCTCTAGTTAAACCCTTACTATTTTGGTGATGATAAGAATGAGATTGTCAATGAGATTAAGATGCACCAAATGGGGTTATAAAAGCAATTAATGAATCAGCCTGTTGGTTTCTAAATGTTAAAAATCCAGTCAAAGTAGAGTGGGATCTTATATGACCAATATAAAAAGGGGCAGTTGGAGTTTGAATTGTCTTTTGTAATCTAAGAAATAAATTAAATAGAGGCACTCCTAAAGTAGTCCACAAGATGGCACTCTCGAGCCATTGAGTAAAACAGCATAAGCGGAATCACTAATTATATTGATAGGCTCACGGTTAAACTGCTGAATAACAACTAGGATAGCCGTAATTTCAGATCTTTGTGCAGAAAGCCCAAGGGTCTCTATTACCTGTTGATAAATTTTACTCCAAATTGTACCCTTGCCCTTAGATGAATCATCAGTAAAATAAAACATTGCATTTGAAATAGGTTCAAATTTAGTAATTTTTGGAATAATATATGAATGTTTAAGAAAAAATTGAAAAATAGAGTCATTGTGAAAATGATTATCAATTTGTCCTATAAAATCTGCAAATGCTATTTGCCAATACAGAGCTCGTTGTAACAAAATCAAATATTGATTTAAATCAGTAGGTAACACAATCATGGGATCAATACCGAAAAGCTGCTTAGCCCTTATCCTGCCTAGGGTGACAACTTTAGCAATTTGTTCTACATATAATTGTAAAGTTTTGATTAACTGGTTAGGAAGGTGAAGCCATTCAATAGGGCACCCCTGCTTATCATAAAACTGTCCTATAAGGCCTGTAGGAGAATGAGAGGTATCTAAAATGTAAAGAATAAAGGGATAGTTCATATTTACTCTAAAAACTTGACTTGCTGTAACATTTTTCAACAATTGTTAATTCTTCTTGTGCCTTGGAAGGTAAATTATGAGGAGAGTTAATAGATAGGTCTCCTTGTAAGGTATTATATAGATATTTTAATTGATAAGTAGCAATACTCAATTTTGGCCATATCCAATTTATGTCTCCTAATAATTTTTGAAAATCATTTAAAGTCTTTAGAGGATCATGTCTGATTTGTAATTTTTGTGGCCTTACAGCTTGGATGGCCGCTAATGTTCCCAAATAATAATAAGGGCTAGATAATTGAACCTTATCTGGGGCAATACAGAGACCAAAAGATTTTAAGTCTTGTTTTGTTTCAGCAAAAAGCTCATAAAGTCATCTAGTGGGTGCAGCCAATAAGATATCACTGGGTTATATAAGCAAAAGAAAAGATTTGTCTGATCCATTTTAGGCTTGTGCTGCAAAAACCTGATACTAGGTGGGGCTATTTCTCATACCTTGTGGTAGAACTACCCACTGATAGCACTTCATTGGTTCCTTAAAGTTTATATTAGGCACAGAAAAGGCAAAGTGCTGCCTATCTTCTGGATAAAAAGGAATATTGAAAAAGCAGTTTTTTAAATAAATTACTATCAAGGGCCAATCTCTTGGGACTGCAGTTGGATTAGGCAGTCCTGGTTGTAGTGCCCCCATGAGCAGCAAGCAAACACTTACAACCCTTAGATCTTGTAATAATCTTCATTTACCTGATTTTTGGGAATAACAAAAATAGGCATATTTCAGGGGTTAACAGAGGATTCTGAATGTTTCAACTGCAATTGTTCTGTAATCAATTTATATAATTGAATAAGCTTCTCCTGTTTAAGGGGCCACTGATCAACCTATATGGGTGAATCTGTTTTCCATTGCAAAGGTAAAGCAGTTTTAGGGGGAGAAGCAACAATGACCCCCATTAAAAATGTGACTGATAGCCAATGCCATGTTTATCATTTTTAGGAACAGAGGTAATGGGTTCAGTGATCCCTTGTTAAGTTTTTCCTATTTCTTTCCCATTGTGAAAACCCATTCTATTCATTATACGTTCTGCTTTAGACCCTGTTTTGTTGATTAAAATTAATTTCCATTTTTGTAGTAAGTCCCTACCCCATAAATTGACAGAGATAGGAGCCACATAAGGAAAGAGAAGGCCCTGTTGTTGATCAGGTCCCTCAGACAATAGAAGAAAGACACTTTGTGAGAACACTGTGGACACCCCAGTCCAACCAGGGGGGGAGGAGCGGCTCTAATCGGCCACATGTCCAGCCATTGATTTAATGCAATTACAGAGATATCTGCACCAGTGTCTCTAAACCTCTCAAAATATTTCCCATTTTTATAAAACACATGGACCTTCCTCCAGATACTTTTTGAGTAAAATAAATTTCCTTTTTGGTAACCTTTTTATCTGGGTCTTGCTCTCTTTGGACTTTTCTATATCTAACGAAGGAAGGCTTATCTAAGGGCAACAAAACCAATTGTTCAAATACCCAAATATCTTGAAAACAAACAAAAACCTGAATTTCATCACAACAGTGATGATCAATAGTCATATTTGGGAGAATGGTCACTCCTTGTAAGTTTGTTGGCTTAACCCAAAATAAGCCTCATTGTCCCCTCTGGAAGAAGCCCCATATTCTCATAGGGACAGGAATGGTCTTATCTCCCCCAGTGAGGGTCACTCTGGGCAGCAGGAAGATCTAATCCTGTGCTTTGCGCCGTTCCCCTAGTGAGGGAAATGATGTCCCTCCTGGGAGCCACGTCTGTGCTGCTGAAGTTGCTGATGGGTCTGAATTGGGTAAAGCTGAGCCAGGGTCTGACTGGCATTGTTCACTTCCCCTGTTTTGTGGGGAGCCTGGGGCAAGGCCCAGACCTCATTTCCCATCAAAAGCATCCCATCCTTATGATATTTTAGAATGGCATTGCTTAGCCCAATGCCTCCCTCTCATGCAGCGAGGGCAAAGACCGGATGCAGGATCTGAGTCATTGTGGCCAGAGGCACCACCCTCTTCTGCTACTGTAGCCACAGCGTTGCCCACCCCCCAGATTGAGCTGGGGCCTTGCAGTTTTTACAAATGTGTCCAATTTTACCACAATTGAAGCATTTGACATTACCTTTATTGCCCTTAGTCCCTTTAGCAAAACCCACCATAACCTAGACCTTCAAATTAGTTTTATATAATTCAGTCCCTATATCTTGGCAAGCTTGAATATACGTCCGTAAATCATTAGCTGCCTTTACTGGACTTAGGGCCTGTTTACAATCTTGGTTGCCATTGGCAGAGGCCAATTGGAGGACTAAGATATCTGCATCTTTGGTGTTAGGAACTTGTCTGCGCACAGCCTCTTGTAATCCTGCCCCAAACTGGGCAAAAGGCTCATGAGGGCCTTGGAGAATGTGTAAAAAGGAGTGGGCAGGAACCCCGTGCTCGGGGACCATAGCCCAAGCCCTTTTCATCAAATCAGCTAATTGTTGATCCACTTCAGAGTACTGAATCTGTTCCTTTAGGGGGGCACATATTACCCTTTTCCAGAAAGCATCTATATACCCCCGGGGGTCACGGCCAATTCTACTCTTTTGGGCCCAATATACAATAGGGTTTTGCACATCAAAATGAAGAGATTGAGCAGGAGACAGGCATGTCTTTGCTAGATGTTTGATATCATAAGGAGTCAAGCAATATGAATCTAGGGCATTCTCCAAGAGCCCTGCCGTAACCGGACTCTGGGCACGATTATAATAACATTTTGTCTAAGCTTCCTTAACAATGAAAATTCAAAAAGCACATGAACATGTAAGGGGTGATTCTCATCAACTTGGCTTTGGTTGGGTGCTGACCAGAAAGCAGGCAGGAGGGCCAAAAACCTCTCCCTGGGCTGCAGCTTCTTTTAAAATCTACAGGTATCTAGGGCCAGTGAGATAGCTCAGCGGCATAAGCGCCTGCCTGGCAAGGGCGAGGTCCTGAGTTCTACTCCTGGAACCCATATAAAGGAAAAAAAGGGCCGGTGATATCGCTCAGCGGCACAAGCGCTTGCTGGCAAGTGCAAGGTCCTAAGGTCGACCCCCGATACCCACAAAAAAAAAAAAAAATCTACAGGCTCTAGACAGAGCTACACAGGGTGGTTTCTATCAGGCTTTTGGGGCTGAACCAGTTTTTCGCCAAGGGTCTCTGATGGTGGCAGCGGCCAGGGAAAATCCCCTTTGCTTCGCGCGTCGGCTTGTACACACTCTTCCTGAGAAGAGCAAGCCAGGCAGCACCAGGTGGTGCTTTCTCCACCTCAGAAGGGGAGCTGTGGCATTTGTTCTTTCATTTTCTCAACCCTGGGAGTCGCAGCTGGTAGTGGCCCGCCCTGTAGTGGGCTTAACATGGATCGAACAAGATTCCATGAGGCAAAGGCTTCAGAGAGACCATTTCCCCCCGCAACGGAACCTTTTAAGGTTTTTCCCCACACATTCCCAGGTTTCAATATCTAAGGTGCCTGCTTGAGGGAACCAAAGATTGAATTTAATCATTTCTTTTAACATGTTGGACAAATTGCTAGTTGGTACACGGGCACCAGACTGTTTTAATAAAATGTGGAGCAGTTGTACACATCATTGTTCCTCAACTGACAGATTCTGCTCCATATTTACTCTGGATGAGAAAGTTTCTATTCACAGAGGGAGCATTAACCCTTTTTTTTTTTTTTTTTTTGCCCCCTCATCAGATGTCTCCACAGTTGTCCCTCGAAGTCCTTCTGCCCCTTGGGCCTCAGCACGCACTCGAGGTGGTCTCCACGCGTCCAGCCTGGAGAAGTCTCTGTATGGAGTGCCAGATGTCAGGGGCTGATCCATCCCCCAGTAACCTGGGTGAGAGTACAGTGAAAAATAAAGAGACAGAAAGTAATTTAGAATGTCAGGGGGTCCAGAAGGCCAGAACTCATATCAGGCTAAGATCAGAATATCTGCACTTGTCAGTCTTTATCAAATGCACACAGCTTTTCCAGGGGGCGTGTGGGGAGATCCTGGGAGCAGAGGAGTGGAGGGCACTGACACGAGTGACAAAGAGACAAAGGATTCTTGAATGAATAAGCCATTGATTAATGGGAAAGTTATTTTTTTTTACAGCTTCCACCATTTATCAAGCTCCATACATCTACTATCCTTTCCTTCAATACCTAAATGACCCTCACTCAAGTTTTAAAGAATGACACAGTTTGATGTAGATCATGTGTCACCTTAACCAGTGTTTAATTTATAAGTTTTAGTCATGTCCTACTTTTTTCAATTGAAGTCTCCTAATCTTCCTTTATGTGGCAGATATCTCTTGTATCTTCATCTACCATACCTTTCTGGAGATGCATCAGAATTGACCATGGTCTCCCACATTTCTGGTGAAAATGCTACAAGAGTAATATATCTTCTCTTTAAATCTTCCTTAAAATGCTAGGTATTTAAACTTTATCCATATATTACCAACAGGAATCATTCTATAACAATTCTTTGTGTTTAGATAGTAACTACAGTCTTTCATACGGCCTTTCTATACAGTCTTTCATATTTACACAGAGGTGCATAACTATTTTGTAATTTCATTTTGGTATTCCAATTCATTTCCAACTCTTCCGCTTATTTGTACTTACTGTTAAGTACTCATTCCAGCCCATTTCTATCTTCTCGGTATTCATGGAATTAACACTTAGAAAGGATAAGAACAGTTCTGGAGGTTCCACCATCTGTGTTTTCCATTGATAGCTTGGAATGCTGACTCTTAAACTCACACAGGCCTAAAAATCACCAGGGTAATGAGGGTTCAATAGGCTAATGAGGGAAATGAGGAAAGCAAAGGCAGGCTAAAGCCTTCTTATCGCTTAGTAACTTTGGACATTAACTGTAAAACAACTTTAAATGTGAACCTGTTTCTGGTAACATCATAGATTCAATATCCAGAAAAAAATCCTGTTTTTAAAACTCACATAAGGTAGACTTAGAGGACAATGAGGGTGGAGGCCACACGGGACAGGAGACTGCCTCATGCCCCACTTTACCAGGACAAAGCAGAGGACCACAGGAGCTGAAGAGGAATGGGGACATGTCCAGTACCAAGGACTGTAAGCTCCAGCTTCCAGACCTGCTGTCGCCCTCAAGGTCACCTGCGAATGGAGGCAGGCAAACTTAACTAGATTCCACAGCTGCCCCGTCTCCCAGGAAGTTAAAGTTTACCAGGAAGGAAGATACCTGGGCAACATTTGAGGGAAGGATACAAGGCTTTGAAAAAGATGACTAAACCCTCCATCCTACCGGCTGCCTTTGAGATATGGCTGCAGTGTGTGGCTTACCTCCAAGAACGTGCTGTTGCCTAGGAGGAGGGAGATGCCAAGTCAAGATTCAGAGGAAGAAAGCAGTGTTGACACAATTATGCTAAAGCAAGAGGAAAATAACAAAGGATTTCCTCTGATCATTAACACAGAGACATCAAAAGATGAGACATGACTTTCCTTACATCTGTTCATTTGGATTAGTTTTTATATTCATGGAACAGTGGAGAAAATGAATGAATTCTATTTTCAAATGAGTAAATGAGAGAAAAAGATTCTTATGGTCTAAGACATTTTTAGAAGAAAATCTTAATGAACAATTATGGACCAGAAAAATAATAAATGTGTCTTGAGAAGTTTTTTAAAAAAAACAAAGAATGGAAAGATTGTCAAAATTTCAAACTTGACTCTTTAATTACACAATTTCTACATCCTGGAAGCCACCGATGCTAATTGATAACATGAGCATGTCCAAAAGATGTCTGTTGGGAAATTTTAGGATAAATCCTTTTCTTGTATTCAACTTGTCTTATTTAACTCCAAAATACATTGTGGTTGGAGAAAAATGCTTATTTGCACAGATAATTGAAATAATCTCAAAACCATAACACTCTACATAGAAACAGCTGGATTCGAAACCTCAGATGGTGTTTCATGGGCTCTTCACCTACATCTCCTGACTGTTTTCTCTGTTTGCTGGTTTCATTTTCAGGTCAACCCTCTCCACTGA
This sequence comes from Erethizon dorsatum, assembly GCA_028451465.1. NCBI lineage: Eukaryota > Metazoa > Chordata > Mammalia > Rodentia > Erethizontidae > Erethizon > Erethizon dorsatum. The sequence continues at coordinate 55,015,316 of CM051830.1, read as the reverse complement.
TAAATAAAATTATCATTTAATACAGCAGACAGCCAGATCAGAGTTCCAGTTTTTAACTTTATTTTGGTATTGAAGAATAATGAAGATCCATGGCTTCTATATATTTCCCAGTTTATTGAAGTTAAAATCAGCAAGGTATTTGATTTGTCTATAGTTGTAAGTATTCCGTGGGGTGTTGCTACAGAAAGAATATCACTGAGGTTTGTTGTATACTACTTTTCACTGGGAAAGGGCAAATGATGGATTTTTTCAATAACTGTTGTATACCTATTTAAATGTTACAAGGTAACTTTTCTAAGAAAAAACATACACATGGTGGATAACACATAACAAACATTTTTATGAATACCTAGCTGATGTTACAAGAAATAAAAGAAGGTTCTCAGGGATCGACCTAGAAGAAGCCAGAAATAAGAACCTATATTTCAGCCAAACTCACATTGGTTTGGAAGTTAGGACAATATTTCCTTCTCCAAGGATCCCAAAAATGAGAAATTAAAAGGGTCTTAGGCCTACAACACCCTTGGAATGCCTAGAAGCAAAATCAAATCCTCAGTTTAGACTATACAGAATTTCCTAAGTAATATGATATGGGCTTAATCAGATTTAAAACATAGAAATGTGAGTCACATAAAACAACCAATAAAAAGGTTAGATATTAATATGTCAGATGATGAAGAAATTTAAACTATAACTATTAAAATAAAAAATTCAATAATATGGTAAAGAAGAATACACATAGGAGAGAATGTTGAGCAGCAGAGAAAGAGCCTCTCTGAGATTTGGTCCCCAGACTCTGGACTATAGCAACATGAGGAAGTGAGTCAGGAAGGAAGTGGATCTCCAGGATCCAAGAAATATCTGAAGCGAGAATTGAAGCCCATGGGGAGAGCAAAGAGAGAAATTTCAATGAAGAAAAAGAAGGGGGCAGGTGGCCCTTTCTCTCTGAGCCCAGACTCACTGCATGGGAGGGGCAGCTTGAACCTGCAGATGCCCAGTGATGGTAGACCCCAGAGTCCTCCAGAGTCCTCCACGGAGAAATGCACCACTGGAACAGAGGCAGTGGATGCAGCAGATTGCAGTGTCTGGTGAGTTATTTGAGTTCAGATGTCCAACAGCAGAGGGAGATTGGCCAGGAGCCATCTTGGAGAGGGGCCAACTGAGCTTGGAAGTCAGAGCAGCTGTGAGCTGGCTCCATCCTGCAGCTCCCAGCAGAGTTCAAGTCCGCAGGAGGCACAGGCACTGCTGCAGGCTGCACAAGTCCTCTTCTAGACTCATGCCAGAAACCGGCCTGAACATCAGTGGAAATAAAGGTGCAGGTTCCCTGGGATTATCCACTGCTCCACTGTGAAGCTACACCAGGCTTCCTGGGATTAATCAACATGGATCTGGACTCTGTCTGTCCGTGCTATCTACCAGTAATGCAGAGACACGCCCTGAGGTGGGCATTTTTTTCTTTTCTTTTTTTTCTTTCTCTCTTTTCTTTTGTTTATTTATTTGTTTTGGTTTAGTTTTTTCTTCATTGATTATTCTTGTTTTAATATGAGTGTGACCGTGGTTTCTAGTTTTGTTGTAGTTGTTCTGTTCTGTTCTTGTTTTTCTCTCTTTCTTCTCTTTCCCTCCTGTCTTCAGCACCAGTTTCCCAAAGTTTGGTGGTCCTCCTTTGTCCTCCAGCTTGCTTCTAATCTCTCCCCCTTCTTCTGTTTCACTATTTTTTCCCCCTAACCCCTTTTAAATTTTCTCCCTTGAAGGTAAAATTGCCATATTGAAGGATTTACTGCCTAGAATTTTTCTAGTTCATTTTAGATTGTGTTATATAACCACAAGCTAGTTCACATGGTTAAAGGTGGCAAATTAGTACTTAACTCAGCTTGTCATTTTCTAGGCTGTGTTTGATGCTATTGTTACTGCTAATTGTACTACTTTAGCCAAGTGATGTAATTGTTGAAACCAGTTGTTCTTCCTGGTATACCAAGACTGAGATTGCCTAAGGGTCATAAAAAAATAATATGGGCCAGTGTCAAAGAACCACCAGCTAGGCCAAGTAGGCAGCGACTTCTCGCTCCCAATAAATTGAAGAGGTGGGATCTTGCAACAGACTCAAAACCCAAAAGCCAGCTACATCTGGAAGGCATCTCTGAGGAGCAGTCATTTCCTAAGGGTTCTAAATGCTAGCAATGAAGTTAATCAACATAGGCAATTTACAAGCATCAACCCAGGAATTAAACTAAAAAAAAATAGAAAATGAGAAAATACTTAAACAAGATACAACCCCAGATGTCCAGCTCACCCATGGCAAACTCAGAGGGCAATGAGGTGGGACAATCCAGAAGACACCTCCCTGGACTCTCTGAAATGATAACAGTGATAACAAAGCAGATGAGTGAGGCTCAATAAAAAATTAAATCAGAAACAATTTCTCACATAAATAGAGAGATGGTGACCATAATGAAAGACATGCTTAGTGACTCTAGCGCAGATTAAAAAAAAAAAAATAGAGGAGCTTAGGAAAATAATGAAAACCATGAATGCCCAACATAGGAAAGAAATAGAATCCATAAAAGAGATTCAAACAGATGTCTAGGAGATTAAAAATTCCATTGAAAGTATATGCAGCAGAATGAGCCAGTGTGAGGACAGAATCTCAGATATAGAAGACAGGATTGTGGTTAGTGATCATGAAAAGAAATATTTCTTAAAAATAGCATGGGAAATCAATCCAGCAGCTGCTAGATGAGGCAAAGAAGAATAACTTAAGATTGATTGGAGTCAATGAAAAAGCAGGAGATAGCATAAATGATATAAGAAAACTGTTCATAGATGTCATGGCAGAAAACTTCCCTGGTAGAGAAAAAGAATTTAATGTACATATAAGTGAGGCATATAGAACTACAATTAGCCATGATAAAAAAAAAAAAAAGTCTACAGCATGGCATACAATAATCAAGATTCCAGAAATTCAACACAAGAAAAGAATATTAAAAGCTGTTAGAGAAAAGAAACAAATCACCTATAAAGGAAAGCCCATCAGAATCACAGCAGACTTTTCAACACAAAGCCTTAACTCAAGGAGAGGTTGGATAGAAATATTTCAAGCCCTAAAAGAAAACAACATCCAACCCAGACAGATGTACCCTGCAAAACTATCTTTGAAAATTGATGGAGAAATAAGATATTTCCATGACAAAGAACATCCAAGGAAATTCATAAACACCAAACCAGAACTTCAAAATATTCTGAAAGACATTCTAGAAAGAGATAATAAGGATTACAATTCCACAAATCCCAACAGAATGAATCCACCAGGCAAGGCAAACAATTAAACAGAGGGGAAAAAAAGGAAGTCAAAAACAGGAAAATAACATGACAAAGATAAGTCAATACATATCAGTTATAACTATCAATGTTAATGGTCTCAATTCACCAATCAAAAGAAACAGACTGGAAGAATGGATCGAGAAGCAAGAGCTAACAATATACTGCACACAAGAAACACATTTAATTCAAAAAGAAATTCATACTGAAAGTCAAAGGATGGAAAACAATATTCCATGTGACAGGAACCCAGAAAAAAGCAGGGGTAAGTATTCTATTTGCAGACAAAGTAGATTTCAAGCCAAGACTGATAGAGACAAAGAAAGTCACTACATCCTTTTAAAAGGAAAAATCCAAGAGGAAGAGATAAAAATCATAAATATATATGCACCAAATACCAGTGCACACAACTATATAAAACAAATATTAAAGAATAGGTAAAATCAAATAAGCACTAATATGATCGTAATGGGGGATCTTCATACCCCACTCTTACAAATAGAAAGATTAAATAGACAAAAAACGAACAATGAAATATCAGCACTATACCAAACCTGTGAATAAGTGGTCTTAGTAGATATCTACAGTGTTCCACCCCATAATATCAGAATACACGTTCTTCTCAGCTGCACATGGGGTGTTCTCCAAAATAGACGACATATTAGCTCATAAACATGGTTAAGTAACTTCAAAGGAATTGAAATTATCTCATGCATATATCAGACCATATTGGAATAAAATTAGAAATCAAATGAAAAGGAAACCACAAGAACTTTATAAACACATGGAAACTAAATTAAATAATACCCTCCTGAACAACCAATTGTTCACAAATAATATTAAAGAAGAAATGAGACGGTTTCTACACTAAATGATAATGCCCATACAACATACTGGAACTTACGGGACACAATGAAAGCAGTCCTAGGAAATTTATAGCAGTGAATACCCATATCAAAAAACAAAGTGAGCTCAAATAAACAACTTAATGTTGAACCTCAACCTTCTAGAAAAAGAAGAGCAAGTCAAGCCTACAGCTCATAACTGGGAGGAAATCATAAAGATCAGAGCTGAAATTAATGCAATGGAGACTAAGAAAACCACACAAAGAATCAATGAATCAAAGAGTTGGTTCTTTGAAAGATTAAATGAAATTGACAAACTCTTAGCCAACTTTATCAAAAGAAGGAAAGAAAAGACTCAAATCCACACAATTAGGAATGAAAGAGTAAAATCACAGCAGATCCTAAAGAAATACAATAGATCATCTATACCTACTTCGAGAACCTGCATTCTAATAAGCTGGAGCACATAGAAGAAATGGACAGATTCCTAGACACATATGAATTATCAAAGCTGAATCAAGATGATATAAAATAGCTAAATAAGCCAACATTTCAGTCAATGAAATTTAAGATGTAATTAAAAACCCACCAACAAAGAAAAGCCCAGGCCCTGATGGATTCACTGCTGAATTCTACAAGAAATTTATAGCAGACCCAATACTGCCACTTCTCAAAATCTTTAATGAAATGGAAAGGGAAATAATACTCCCAAATTCATTACTGGAAGCAAGGATTATCCTGATACCAAATCCAGAGAAGGACCCAAACAAAAAATAGACCTACAGGCCAATCTCCCTAGTGAACATACATGCAAAAAATCCTCAGTAAGATACTGGCAAACAGAATGTAGCAAATCATCGAGAAGATTATAGAACATAACCAAGTAGCATTCATCCCAGGGATGCAGGGATGGTTCAACATATGCAAATCAATAAATGTAATACACCATATTAACAGAGCCATGAAAAAAAAGTATATAATCATCTCAATAGATGCAGAAAAAGCATCTGACAAAGTCCAACACCCATTCATGTAAAAAAGCCCACAGAATCAGAATGGATGGTCTTTATCTCTATCTGATAAAAGCCATCTGTGACAAACCAACAGCCAACATCATAGTAAATGGAGAAAAACTGACAGCTTTCATTCTAAAATCAGGAACAAGACAAGGATGTCCTCTGTCATCACTCTTACTCAATACAGTTCTAAAAACATTAGCCAGAGCAATTAGACAAGAGAAAGAAACAACAGGAATAACAATAAGAAAGGAAGAAGTTAAATTATCATTATTTGCAGATGACGTGATACTCTACATAGACGACCCCAAAAACTGCACCAAAAGACTTCTAGATTTATAGCCAAATTCAGTAGTGTAGCTGGATATAAAGTCAACACTCAAAAATCAATAACCTTGGGGGCCAGTGAGATGGCTCAGCGGCATAAGCACCTGCCTGGCAAGCGCGAGGGCCCAAGTTCGACTCCCGGAAACCACATACAAAAAAAAGGGCCAGTGATATCGCTCAGCGGCACAGGCGGCTGCTGGTGCGTGAGGTCCTGAGGTCGACCCTGGTACCCACAAAAAAGAAAAAAAAAAAAGTCAATAGCCTTCCTGTAATGCATAACAAACTCACTGAGAGAGAAATCAGGGAAACGACACCTTTCACAACAGCATCCAAAAAATGAAATACCTCGGAATCAATCTAACGAAGGAAGTAAAAGACCTCTACACTGAAAACTACAGTACTCTGACAAAGGAGATTGAAGAGGATATCAGAAAATGGAACTATATTCCTTGCTTTTGGATAGGAGTAACCAACATAATGAAAATGGCCATACTTCCAAAATTGTTATAAAGATTTTATGCAATCCCATTCAAAATTCCAATAGCACATCTATCAGAATTACAGAAAACAATCCTAAAATTCATTTGGAACCAGTAAAGACCTAGAATAGCAAAGGCAATTATGGGCAACAAAGGCAAAGCAGGGGGCATCACAACCCCAGACCTGAAACTATACTACAAAGCTACTGTGATAAAAACAGCATGATACTGGCAAAAGAAAAACAAAACTAAACAAAAGACCCCTGAGGATCAACAAAACAGATTAGAAGATGCAGAAACAACTCCAGACATACTTGGTCACCTTATCTTGGACAAAGGTGCCAAACACTTTCATTGGAAGAAAGACAGCCTCTTCAATAAGTGGTGCTGGAAAAACTGGCTTTCCACATGCCAAAGATTAAACCTAGACCCATATCTCTCATCATGTGCTAAACTAAAACTGAAATGGATCAAAGACGTAAATATTAAAACAGAAACACTAAATCTGCTGGAAGATAAAATAGGTAGAACTCTTGAATACATTGGTGTAGGCAAAGACTATGAAAAAACCCCTATTGCACAGGAAATATTGCAAAGAATCAACAACTGGGATCTCATTTTATTAAAAAACTTTTGCACAGCAAAAGAAACCACCAACAGAATGAAGAGATAACCCACAGTGTGGGAAAAAATTTTGCCAGCCGTTCCTCAGACAAAGTACTACTATCTAGAATATATAAAGAACTCAGAAAAATCAGACCCCCCCCCAATTTAAAGACCAGATCCAAAAATGGGCATCTGAAATGAATAAACACTTCTCAGATGAAGAAGTAGATATGAAAAATAAATATAGGAAAAAATATTTAACATCATTGGTCATTTGAGAAATGCAAATTAAAACAATGCTGAGATTCCATCTTACCCCAGAAAGAATGGCTATCATCAAGAAATCAACCAATAACAAATGCTGGTGGGGCTGTGGGAGAAAAGGAACACTTCTGCACTGTTGGTGGGAGTGTAGACTGGTGCAACCACTGTGGAAATCAGTGGGGAGATTCCTCATAAAACTCAGACTAGAGGCTCTATTCAACACAGCTACTCCCCTTCTTGGTACCTTCCTGAAAGAATTAAAAGCATCATACTGTAGTGATATGCACACACCCATGTTTACAGCGGCACAGTTTGTAATAGCTAAGTCTTGGAAACAACCCAAATGTCCATCAATCAATGAATGGATGAAGAAGATGGGGGGGGTTGTTTATACCATGGAATACTACTCCTTCACAAAGAAGCATAATCTCGAGACATTTTTAGTTTAATGGATGCACTTTGAGTCCATACACTTAAGTGGAATAAATTGGACACATGTGTGTAAATACTGCATTGTTTCTCTGGTATGAGAAACTGAAAGTGTAAATAAGGACCAAAATATATAATAAATATTGTGAAATAGGAAGAAAATATTAAAATGGGAAGGGAAACTGGGGGGGCGGAGAAGGAAGGGAAAAGAAAAAAATGACAAAAGAGGGAAAATAAGGAGGGGAAGAGGGGTTGAAAGGAGGGGAGTGGAATGGGGAAAATAATCAAGTTATATTATGTACAAGCACAAATTCCTTATGATGAATGTGATCATTGTGTATACCTAAAATGTACCAATAAACTTAAAATAAAAATAGATAAATAAATAGCATAGACATAGCTGAAAAAAGAATTACTGTTTTGGAAGATTGTTCTGAAGAGTTCAGCAAAGAGAAAAGTGACATATAAAATGATAAAAATTTACATTTAATATTTCTTCCAATACAACAGGAAGGAGAGAAGTAGAGATTATTGTTAAGAAATACCCTTAATTGTTGAAAGACATAAATCCAAGATTCAGGTAGAACAACTTCAAGTAAAACTAGAGAGTGACAACAATGACAAACAAAAACTTAAAAAGAAAGTCTTTAAAATTCAAGAAAAATGTCTGGCCTTCAAAGAAATAATAACTATGTTGACAATACAGTTCTCTACAGCAAAATTAGAAGCCATGTAAGACATCAAAATATTTCCAAAATGCTGAGGAAAAAATAACTAATAGTCTAGAATTATGTATATAACAAAAAGTCTTGAAAAAATAAAAGCAAAATATTTTTTCAGCCAAAAACTGAAATGACCACCCAAATGTCTTCCCTAAAGCATACTTTGAAAATAAAATTTCTTCAAAAGTAAGTCTTAAAATATCAGGAAGAAAGGTGAGCAAAGATATTGATAGACATAACAATAAATCTAAAATATATCTGTGCAAAATACTGACATCTAATTTGTGGAATTCAAATAAGATACATCTAGAATATTAGGCAAAAAATAGATGAAAATGCAAAATATATGACAGGAATTAGAGTGTTCTAAAGTTCTTTCAATGTTCAGGAAGACCTTAAGATACTCATATTGATTAATTTCAGGCTATATTTATATTCTGTAATTATTCCAAATATAATAATGAAAAAAAATGGCGGTAGAGTCAGTGACTTCCAATCCAAGTTTGAAGAAAAAATAAAATGCTTAGAAATAGCAAGGAATTTCAAAGATAGAAAGTCAGGTTGGAAGTAAAGGAGACAAGAAAACTAGAGCACAGAGAAAGTAATGGTACAAACAGTAATGATTACATAACAACAAAAGACCAGATATAAAACAAAATCCGCAGAGTTTTAGTAAGCAGAGGTTGCTAGAATTCAATATGTAAAAAGTCCTTCTTGTTCATTAGTTTTCCAGATACCCTATGTTCTTAAAGGACTGTCATTCTCCATGAAACCTGAGTCATTTAAAGTATATAACAGCGTGCTATTCAAAATTAGCTTGAAATGAGTATGTGCTAAGTAAATTGAGTGAGATCATTTTTGTAAAGCTGTTTACATAAACAATAAATACTATTGATGAGAAAAAAAAGAAAAAGAAAAAATAATGAACAAGGTGTAGAAATCAGTCCAAAAACATTGGGAATGGCACCGAAAGTAAATGCACTGAACTTGTTAGCAAAGAATAAGATTGTTGTTAAACAAGGATAAACTTGAGACTTTTATAGGTAAATGGATGCAACTCGACACCGTACTCATAAGTGAAATAAATCAGACTTTCATGTGCAAACATCATATTGTCTCCCTAGTGTGAGAATCTGAGAGAGTAAATAAGATCCAAAATGTACAATAGATATTGTGAAATGGGAAGAAACTGTTCAAAAGGAAAGAGAAACTGGGATGGGGAAAGGAGAAAAGAGGGAAGGGAAAAGGATAAATACCTATATGTGTATATATATATGTACATACATATATATATATATATATACACAAGATAGTTAAGATAGCTGTACTACTAATTTCTATTAGTTCATTGACTAGAAAGGTTTGTGCCTATATTGTTGATCAGTTTTTCATGCCTATTTATCTTGTAATATGAGCAACTACTTTGAAGACGACAATACGCAATGTATTACCCATTGTTACTCTCCTACTATCTTGTTTTGACATTTTGTATCATTGTTTTTATTGCTTTTTCTCTTTAAAATAAAAAAATAAGACTTTTTTGTAATTCTATGTAATTCTATTAATATTGGGGAAAAGATGTAAAAAATATAATTTAAGTCAGTAGTTCTCAAACCTGTTTGCACTTTAGAATAATTGGGGAAAATTTTTAAAGTTATGTCTATGATCTCGGAATTTCTAGAAGAGGATGCTTCTAATGGTTCCCTGATAAATTATGATGTGAAATCAGGATGCACCTTGAATCCATGATGTTAAGTGAAATAAATCAGACACTCAAGCTTAAATATGGCATTGTCTTTCTTATATGAGAAATCCACAGTACAGTATAAGTAGGGGGTGAAATAGAAGATAACAGGAGGTAGAGTGATGGATCTTTCTCAAATGGGAAGGGGATCAGGAGAGGGAGGAAGGGGGCAGGAAGGAAGAGGAAGAGGATGAAGAAAAGGAGTTTAAGATGTGCTATGCACATGTACCAACTCCAGAATGTAAACATTGCATACTGCAAACACGGACTAAAAAACAAAAGAATTCTTATTTTAAGGCAAAAAAATCTTTTAGGGATGAAGATCCTCCCAACGACAGAAGGAAAAGTGAATCTGTTTGCACGTGACATAGTGTATTTCTGGAAGCCCAAGAGAATCAATGAAAAAAACACTAAAAATGATACAGGAATATATTATTACACAAAAATCAATAGCTTTCATAACACCATTAGACTGTACACTTAAAAATGGTTTAAGATTGTAAATTTTACGTGGTGTTTTTAACCACTTTATAAAAAAGGAATATAGGACAAGCTCTGCGTATTGATCACCTCCCAAGCCCCTTCGTCAGCCAGTCCGGCGAAGCCGCCACCCTCTGCCTGTCTAGCGAGCTAGAGCGCTGTGTGCGCTGCGCTTCAGTGCTTTGCTTCCAGTGTGAGGTCACTTCCAGTTTTTCCTGTAAATGTTTAATCTGACAATAAGTTTATGATGCATTCCAAAAAAGTGAGCCTAAGTAACCAAGAAGAGCCCAAAAAAAGAAAAAAATTAGAGAGACTAACCCAAATAGATGTTAAAATACAATTACAATAATAATTATTATTATTATTATTAGACCTCTATATTTAAAATTCTGTGGAATTCAGAAAAACAATGATATCAGAAAAACAGTGAAACAAAACAGACTACCCAGAAATAGACGCAAGTGCATATTGTTTATTACATAATAAAGATTATATCTTAAATCAGTGGGGAAAACAAAAATATTAAATAATGTTGAGAATTAGGAGCAGCTGTTATTTAGAAAAATATATCTCTGGATCTGTACTTCCCAGGATATACCAGGATGACCTCCTGCAAATGAATTAGATACGTAAATCCAGAGTGGGCAGAGAAGGGGGGAGTACTACGGAAGTACTAGAATAATACCCAGGCATATCCCTCTAGTACCTGGGGAAGGAGTAAAAGTTCCTGACTATGATCGATACCCAGAAGCAATAAGATAAAATGGAGACATATTAAACCGTGTTTCCGCCCATAAAAGGCTAAGTGAGGTAGGAATTTCCCTTGCTCCATAAACAAGTTAAGCAGACTATATTACAAAACACAAGGGTTCGTGTCTTCCAGGGAAAACAAAGGAGAGAAATGGTGGTTTCTTTTGCCTCTGTGTTTCTGTCTTGATGGCTCTTTCCTGTGTCCAACTTTTGCTTTTCTTTCTACAGACTCTTCCTTCGCTGGAAAGACAAATTCCTGAACTCCCACAGTCAATTTTTTATGATCTCTTTCCCACTCTACTCTACGATACTCTGTGAGTTACTTCCTTGTTACTACAGAAAAGCAGGTCTTCTTCTTCCAGTCTAACTTAATAGGTTTAGACTTAACGCCTCTTAAGGTAAAATCGAGGCAAGTATGTCTTTCCATAGCCCATCAGGTACTGGTCCTAGATAAAACCTCTTGAGCTTTTTCCTACACTTTTATTTATTCTTAAATGACACATAATTATACACATGGTGGGGTATGCTGTGATACTCCAATACACATACACAACATGCAAGGATCAAATCAGAGCCCTGGGCGTACCCTTCGCCTCACTTATCAGGCCTTCATACTGGGAATGAGAATCCTGTTTGCTAGTGATTTGGAGATCTACTATTCATCACCGTCAACCACACATACACTACTGTGCTACACGACACCACAAGGCACTCCTCCTGGGCCTTCTGAGCCCCTTCATCGCAGTGGGCCCCTTCAGCTGCTCCACCTGGAGTCCTTTCCTATTTTTCTTATTTCCTTTGTTAAGGGCTAGCCTGAACTCCCTTACCATTTTCTCTTATTCTCGAATTAAAGCCTTTTTATGTTTAAAAAATTTTTTTTCAATTGCACTCCCCCTCTTTCTCTCCATCCTCGTGTCCTTCACCCTTCCTAATATTCTATGAGATCAACATTTTAGCCACCACATACAAATGAGAAGATGCAGTATTTATCTTCCTGTGCCTGATTTTTTCAACCTAACATATGTCTTCCAGTTCCAACCGTGTTGCCACAAATGACAAGATTTCACTGTTTTCATGACTAAATAGTATTCCATAGTGCACATATATCACATTTTCTTTATCCATTCATCTTTTCATGGGCATCTTGGTTGATTCTATATCTTGGCTTTTGTGACTAGTGCTGCAAAAACATAAACATGCAGTTGTCTTTGTGATACAATGATTTCCTTTCATTTGGATATATGCCCACCCAGAAATTGCTGGAACATATGCTATTTTACCTCTGCTTTTAAAGGGGCCTCCATTCTGCTGTCCATGACCGTTGTAACAATGTATCTTCCCACAAATGGCGTATGGGAGTTCTCGTTTCTCTGCATCCTTCTAGCACTAGCTATTTCTTCTTATCTTTTGGTATTCGCCTTTTTATCCATGTTGAGATGCTATCTCCCTGAGGTTTGGATCTGCATTTCCCAGCTGACCAGTGATGTTAATCATTTTGTCATATACTTGTTGGCTATTTGTACACCTTGAGAACAGTCTACTTAGATGTATGATGCATTTTTAAATCAAATTATTGAGGGGTTTTTGCTACTGTGTTGATTTCCTTATGTTCTGGATTCATCCCTTATCAGAATAATGTACTGCAAATATTTTCTCCAGTTCTGTTGGCTGTCTCTTCAATGTGCCCATTATTTCTATTGTTGTGCAGAAGTTTTTAGTGTGACGTAATCACATTTGTCAATTTTTGCTTCTGTTACCTGTGTTTTGGGGGATCTCATCCAAAAAAAATCTTTGCCTATGTCAATGTCCTAAAGTGTTCCTGTTTTGCTTTAGGTATTTTATACTTTCTTTTCTTACATTTAGGTCCTTGGCTCTTTTTAACTTTTTTTTTTTTTTTGTGGGTACCGGGGGTCGACCTCAGGACCTCACGCGCCAGCAGGCGCCCGTGCCGCTGAGCGATATCACCGGCCCTTTTTTCGTATGTGGGTTCCGGGAGTCGAACTCGGGCCCTCGCGCTTGCCAGGCAGGCGCTTAGGCCACTGAGCCATCTCACCGGCCCTGACTTTTTTTAATAGAATGAGACATAGAGATCTAGTTTCATTCATCTACATGAGGATATCCGGTTTCCCTAGTACCATTTATTGAGGAGACTGCCCTTTCTTTAATGCACATTCTTGTGATCTTTGCTGAAAATCAGTTGGCTGCGTGTACATGGCTTAACTTCTAGGTTCTCTGTTCTGTCCCATTGGTCTATATGTCGGTTTTTATGCCAATACCATGCTGTTTTGGTTACTATAGCCTGTTAGGCATGTCAAGTATTGTGACACATCCAACTTTTTTTTTACTCAGGATTGCTTTGGATATTTTGGAGTCTTAGGTGGTTCCATATGATTTTTTAGGAGTGTTTTTTCTCTATTTCTGTGAAGTCTTTCATGGTATTTTGATAGGGTTGCATTAAATCTATAGCTCACTTTGGGTAGTAGGGATGTTTTAATAATACTAATTCTTTCTATGCATGAATATGAGTTTTGCCCCATTTTTGTGTATGACCTCTTCAATTTCTTTTATAGGTGTTTTATAGTTTTCATTATAGAGATTTTTTCCACCTGCTTGTTAAATTTACTCTTACATATTTTATTTTGTGTTGCTATAATGAATGGGATTGCTTTATTAATATCTTTTTAAGCAAGTTCATTATTGGTAAGTAGAAATGGTACTACTTTTAGTTTATTGATCTTGTAACTACAACTTTACTGAATTTATCAGTGCTAACAGCTTTTTGGAGGAATCTTTAGGCTTTTCTCTGTATAAAATCACATCTCCAAACAATGATAGTTCGTCTTCTTTCTTTCTAATTTGTATGCTTTTCATTTCTTTCTCTTGCCTTACTGCTCTAGCTAGGACTTCCAGGATTATATTAAATAAGAGTGGTGAAAACAGGCATTTTTATTATGTTCCAGATCATAGAAGAATGCTTTCAATTTTCCCCATCCAGTATGATGTTAGCTACAAATTTGTCACATATGGCTCAATTGTGATGAAGTACGTTTCTTGCACTTGTGTCACTGAGCAATACCATGGGCCCTTTTTTTTTCCTTTATGTTGGTACCAGGAGTCGAATTCAGGACCTTGTGCTTGCCAGGCAGGCGCTTATGCTGCTGAGCTATTTCACCGGCCCTACATATGATTTCTTGCCATGAAGAGACACCCAAATTCATTAAATGCTTTCTGTGGTGATTGAGATGGTGGTAAGGTTTTTGTCCTTCATTTTGTTAATGTAGCATATCACGTTTATTGGTTCACATTGGTCTAATCATCCTTGCATCCTTGGGATAAATCATGGAGTATAATCTTTTTAATGTGCTATTGGATTTGGTTTTACATTATCTTACTTCTAAATTTGTATCTATGTTCATCAGGGATATTGGGCTGTCATTTTCTTTCTTTTATTATGTCTTCGTTTTGGTGTCAGAGTGACACTGGTCTTATAGTATGAGTACAAAAGAATTTCATCCTTTTAAATTTTTTGAAATCATTTGATAAAGATTAGAATTAATTCTTTAAAAGGTCAGTAGAATTCAAGAGTGAGGCCATCTGATCCTGGATTTTTCTCTACTGGGAAACTTTTTATTACTGATTCAATTTTTTGTCCATTGTTGATCTGTTTAGGTTTTCTATTTCTTCATGGTTCAATCTTGGTAAGTTCTGTGTCCAGGAATTTATATATTTCTTCTCTATTTTCCAATTTGTTGGCGTATGCAGAGGCTGTTCACAATAGTCCCTAATGGCCCTTCGTATTTTTGAGGTAATGCCTTACATTTTACAGGTAGTGTCTCCTTTTTCATCAGTGATTTTACTTATTTATATCTTCTCTCTTTTTCCTAGTCTAGCTAAATTTTCGTCAATTTTATCTTTTCAAATAAATCAATATTTTTTCATGATTTTTTATATTGTATTTTAGTCTCAATTTTGTTCATCTCTCTCCTAATCTTTTAAAACATTCTTTCTATTGATTTGATTTGTTTTTGCTTTTCTAATTCCTTGAGTTGATTGTTAGGTTGTTTAATTGAAATAGTTCTACTTTTTTGATGTAGGAGTTCATTGCTATAATCATCTCTCTCAGTACTATTTGTGCTGTATTCTATAATGCATAAACTTTTCTTTTTCTTTCCACTCTATAATGATTCTGAATCACTGTGTTGGTCATAGGAAAAACAGATCTGTTTCTTCTAATCTGGCTTAATAGGTTCAGACTTGCCTGTTAAGATAAAATAAGACAAATACTTATTTCCATAGCACAGCATAGATTGATCCTAAATAAAAACGTTTCAGTTTTTTAGCAATAAAGCTACTTTATTTTTAAAGTGAATTCAGTTCTCTGCTATAAATAAACAAGAATAAAGACTTTCACAAGAATAGGAATATTTTAAAGATGTTATATTTCTAATAAAATATCTGACAGCGTGGGGTTGGCTTTGCCTAACCTAATTATTTGCAGCCCTGCTTACACTAAAAATTCTCCTGCTTTGGATAATAAAGTATGCTTACCCTGTCTGTAGCCGGCTTCCATCAGGGTGTCCCAGAAGGAATCTGCCCACATTTGCTAGCATTGGTGAACCAGCAGGCGCATACCCCGGAGCACCTTTCCTGTGCCCTGGCCCCCAAACAGCGGAGGCTGCCCACCCTGGAGTTGGGACCAAGGCTGAATGAATGCAATTCTGTAAGTGTGAGCTGTTAAGTTTAATTCTCCTAAAACTGTATCATTTAACTAGAGTATTAAGAATACTTGACAAAATTAAACGAGTAAATATTAATAAAGCATTAAGTCTTCATTTGTATCTGTTATTCATATGTCACACCTGGACTCCACCTGACCCACACTGTCTCACTAAAACATTCCCATACCTCGTATAGGTGTGGATTTCTGATCAGATGGTCTCCTACTGGTACAACTCAGATGCATCTTGCTAAAAACATGATTGCTTTCAGCCTCCAGCTTCATTTCTACATACTTCAACCTACTCCCAGGAACCACTGACATATGACTTTCATTTTTCCTGGCTATACACTTCCGTATTTCATAGTTTACATTCTGGCCTAAAGTCTTGATAGAATCAAAAAGCATAAGATCCTCTATTACAAAAAGTAGAAGGAAATACAACAGATTCACGAAGATTTAGCCTGAATCATTAGAATGAAAATCCCTCCGTGAAGCAAAGAGTGTTTGGCAAAGTCCCTTTGTGAGTGGCAGAGCCTTTCCCATGCTGAAGACGACGAGACGGAAAAAGGCAGAGTTTCCACAGCCACCAAGAGCCAACTCTGTTGCAATGGTTTCGTTCTATTTCCTTTAGTAGAGTCGCTCAGAAAGTCAACTCAATGAGAGTGGTTTCTTTCAAATACTAAATGAATTTACAGTTATCATTCCTACATAGTTATTCCCCATGCATAAGCCAGACCTTCAACACAGGCATCTCTGGAATATAACAAGCATGTTTCTCCATAGAAATAGAACAAAGCGCTGTGCCGTAGACATTGACCTTTCCAAATAATTTGCTTTGTGAACAAAGGCGGCTTCCACTTCCTCAAGGGTAAGAGCTGATGCAGTTGTCAAAGATAAAGTGAAAGGATACCACAGCAGCAAGCTTCAGATGTGCTCTGGATACTGAAACAGAGGAGATCTGTGACCTTGAGAGTGACAATGAACCTACGTGCGGCTTGGAGGCCTCCAAGTATAATGTATTCACTGGCACTTGTTAGTTCAAATGGCCAAGCAGTGGAGCAGAATTAATACCCATGGAACTCACGGCTGTGCATCAAAATCCACCAAGGTACCAAGACTTATGGGCCTTCCAAACCACCCAGGTGAAGGCAGCCCTCTTTACAGCATGCCTCATGAACAGAATACAGATTTGATTTTCTTACCTTTGAGAAAAATACAAAGCAGTCACTTTGAGCTAAGACTCCAAATTACAGCCGTGGTTCAACTTAGCTTCTTGTAGGGTAAAACTTGCTGACCGAAGGCCATGGATTTGATTTATCTTTTCCTTTTAATGGTGTTTATCAGAATGGAATTGGTGTCTTGTTTCCACCCTGAATACATTGGGCTCCCTGGATACCTAACTGAGTACCTTTATTCTAATCTCATTGTAGCTATCAGGAAATGAATTTGTTAATTAACAGTAGAAACCCAAGAATAAATGTAGAGAGTAAATGCAAAAGGATTAAATTCTTTAGGAATGATATTGAGCTATCAGTCACACAACTGCCCTGTTGGCCGGATAACCCACAAAACAAAACACACAGGGCCATTCAATCATGAAAAGTTAGAGAAAGAAAAGTACAGCTGACTGAATGTAGAAATAAATAATTTTTCATCTCGAGGGGCTTCCAAAGTGCAGTAGAATACTGTTCTGAATGTAATCGAAATGATTTGGGGAATGAAACAATGTCAGTGCTTGGTGAAGGCACATTAAGAAAGGATAGCTGCCTCATGAAAAACTAACAGAGCTCTCAGCTTGGACTAATAGTGCATGGGAAAAGGCGCTCCGCAGGGTCACCCACTTTAGTGCCACCACAAATCAACATGATGGAGCACACCAAAGATACCCTTGGTTGTACAAGGCAGTGAAGGCTCCTCTGACTTCAACTGGAAATATTTACTATAAGAAAAAAATAAAAAACCACAGTTTTGCCTAACACTCCACAGGAGTACTCTTTCAGGTTCACCTGGGGGTAGATTATGTTCTTCCTTCCCTCCCAGAACTAGGACACACCTCTGTCTCTTTAAAAATGGAAATGAATAACTGAACCCCACATTTCTTTAAAATAATTCAGTTCATGCAAACAACATTAAGCGAGCATTACTGGGTACCAAGCAGACCCTGAACTTGGCACTGAAGATCCTAGAAAAGCATAACACTTCTTTCATAAAGTTACTATCTGATAGGGGACAAATTATAATACTACAACATGGCCATACTAACAACATGGAAGTGCAAAATAATTTGTTGTGTCTGAAAGGCCAAAAAGAATTCACATACACAGGGATGAGAGATGCTTTGGCATGATTTTGAAGCCTGAGTATGAATTTACCTAGCAGATGAGTCACGAAAGCTTATAGCTGCCTGACAAAGAATAAAGTACCTGCAGCAAATATCCACAAGCAGAATTGTCAAGAATATAGATGGGAATCATACGGCAAAGGTCATGCTGCCGTCCATAGTGGGTACCTTTGAAAATCTAGACCCTAAGCATTATCAGAGTCCCCTCTCCAAAAAAATTCCCCTCTGAAAGAGTTATCTATTCTCTTTCTCTCCAACTTCTCTATTCACATTTTCTCTGAACCTACAGGCATTCGACTCCACACTTAACTAAAGTAGTTTTTGCCAAGGTCACCAATCTTTCTGTTTCTGAGTTCAAAGTCAATTTTAAACTCTTACAGATTAATTTACCAACACTTAATAGATGATTCCACATCCGCCTTCCAGGAACACTTTCTTCTTTAGCTCCTGGGACATCGGGTTCTCCTGGTTCTGCTCCGACCTGAAAGAGCAACTCTTTGGTCTCCGTTGCAAATTCTTCCCTCACTTCTGTGCACTCCCAATGTTAAAGGGCCCCAGGACTTAGTTCTCCGATGTCTTCAAACACTTTTATTTCTCCAAAATTCATACCTCTGGCCCACATCTTAGCCATGAACTCCACATTCATATATCTCACAGTCTATGAAAGGTTTCTACTTGTAAGTCTTAGAAGAATCTCAGCCTTCAGATAACCCCAAAGAAACTCCTTGCTCTTCCCCCGATCTTTTCTTACCCTAATCTTCTCCATCTCTGTTAAGAACATCTTTGTTTTCCTACTGTTAGTGACAGAAATCTTAGAGTCATCCACAAATCCTCACTTTAACTTTCATCCCGCATCCAATCCAAACGGCTCCTCTTCAAAACACACCTAATGTCTGACCGCTTCATAGGATCTGTGTAGCTAAAACCCTGGTCCAAGTCACAGTCAGGTCTCACCCGGAATATTCTAACTGTTCCACAGTGGTTCTCAATGCTTCTGTTCTCAAAGGCAGAGTGATTGTTGAAGAACTGAAATCAAATCATGGCATTCTCCTGTTTAGATCCCTCCAGCAACTTTCCATTCAAGTTAGAATAAAATCAGCAATTCCCTCCTAACGCTACCAACTCCTGACCCACTGGATCCATTTGCCCATTCCTGGCTGGCTCACACCCACTTCCCATCCAATCCTCAAATGTGCAGAGCTTGCCCCCACTTCAGGTCCTTTGCACTCATTCATCCTCTGCTTCAAAGGCTGTCCCCTCGGGGAAACACATGGCTCCTTCTTGACTTTCTTTTTATATGTATTTAAATATCACCTTTGCAACAAGATCTCCCAGACCTCTTTTATAACAGCAACTCTTCCCCCTTATTCCAGCATTGCCTATTTCCTGTAATTTATTACCAACTGGCATATTGCGTGTGTGTGTATGTATCTATTGATTTGTCTGTCTCTCCTCATCAGAATAGAAACTCTTAAGAGACAGGACTTTGTCTGCTGTGTTCACTGATGTACCCCCAGCACCTAGAATAATGCCAGCATTGCAGGAGGCAGCCAATAGCTGTTCACTGACTGACTGCATGAATGGACAGAAATGGTGCCTAAGACCTGAACACTCAGAAGAGAGCCAGTTGTTCAGGGGGCCAGCAGCAGCAGTTTGTCCAGAAAGGAGCCAGAGTGGAACCATGACTACACAATTCTTTCCTTGCTTATGGGAAGCAAAGCATACACATGCACACCCATATGTAGTAGGTGCTAAAAATCTCATGACGGAATGTAAACTCAATCATGTAGAAGGTCCTCATAAATGTTATAAAATTTCCTCATTTAGGGGGCTGGGAATGTAGGTCAGTGGTAGAACTCTCGCCCTGCAGTGTGAGGCCCTGGGTTTGATTCCCAGCACCACAAAAAAGAAAGAAACTCCCTTAAGTATGGTTACATATTCATACTTAGACCAGATTTGTACTTGCAATTTCCTTGACTAGGAGGGTCAAGATTCTATTGCCTTTGGAGAAAAATTTATACAAACATTTTTCTAATGAATTTTTGGAGAAAAATAGGTTCTAAAGTTTAAAATGTACATGTTTCCCTATTAATGATTCCACCCTAGGTAGTATATAACCTAGGAAAACCCTCCCATATACACACAGGAGAGATGTACATAGATTGCTCATTGCAGCAATGTTTGTAATGAAGGAAAATTGGAAACAATCTAAATCCCTACAATGGGAGAACAGGTAAATGCACCATTCAGTGGAATGCTAACTGGCCTTCAACCTGGATAGATCTCAAAAGGACTGCTGAGCAAGTGGCATGATACATACTATATAATGCCATTCATAGAAGGCTTAAAGCAGTATGACACAGTACAATACATAATCTACGGAACCACAGAAATGTACGAGTACAAAATGGTTAACACCAAACTCAGTGGAGTAGCTACCTCTGGAGATAGGAGGAGGAGAGGCAAGGAATGAGGGCCCCAAGTGTATCTATCATGACTCATTTCCTAAGAGAGAAAGTACATCTGAGGGAAATGTGTCCAGGTTTTAAAATTTGACAAAGCTTGGCGGTATTTTTAGCACATCCCTCTATTTTCCTATATGCTTAAAATATTTTATAGTAAAAAAATGTCCATCCCCCAAAGTGGAAGAAAACCAGATAACAACCCCCTTAACACAGTAAGATATTAATGAATCTTGATTATATTTACGAGGGCACTCCAGGTGGAGAAGACTATATTTACATAATTGCTTATTTTGGGTAACACTAGTCGTCAGAGTTAAATCATGAAGGACCTTATAAGTCATGCTAAGCAGCTGGAATTTTATTCTGTTTGTAACAGAAGGTCATTGAATTTTAAGGAAGGGAGTAACATGATTTGATTTACATTTTAGTGAGCTCGCTCTGGGGGAGCAAGTTTGGGAATAAAGTGGAGAGCTGCGGTGCATGGAAATAAGATGACCAGCTCGGAGATTTTTTACAATGATCCTGGAAAGAGATAATGAAGTCCTAGACTAAGTAGCATTGGGGATGGAAGAAAGTAGACAAATGTAAAAGTGTTTGGGATATAAAGTAATAGGACTCTGATGTGCAAAATGCAAGAAAAAGCCCAGGGTGCCTGTCAGGTTTCTGGCTTGCTTGAGTGGGTGGATATGATGCAGCCACTGGGATGGGGAACCAGGGAGACCACAGGCTTAGGCACGGTGGGGAAGATAAAAAGTTAGTGCATGCTGGATTCCAACCTTACATGAGACACCCTGAAGAGGATATCCATGAGGCAGATGGACGAAACGTTTTGTGCCTCTGGGGGAGAGTCGGTAAAGACTTGGTGTCCATCAGGGTGGAGCTGGCTGGTAAAGCCATGAGGTAAGCGGAATCCCCTTGGAGAGCATGGAGACTGGAGGTTATGGAGACAGGAGAGCCAGGACAGAACTCTGCGATACCACCTTGAGTGGGAGACACCAAGGCGACCCCAGAAGAAAGGCTGACAAGAAGTGAATAGAAGTGTGGGGAAGTAATCCACAGAGGGCAGGTTCGTGTCGTTGAGCCTGAGAGCTTGACTCCATCAGCACAAACCCTCTACCCTCCTTGGGGTGCAAATGACAGAAATGCCACTACCTTGCCGAGGCTCATCTCAGTCTGGGCTTCGCACTTCAAGGGTGAGGACGTGGGCCCCGGAGATCACTGGCTGTTTTCAAGAAAAGTCTTAGGGGGTGAATGTCCAGATCCTCAAGCCCTAGATGGACTCTCCTAAAATTGCCCTGCCTGGGAAAGCACTTTGGGTTCAGGCACTAGAAAAGGCTCTTTTCCCACCTCCCTGGTAACCTTCTTCCCTCTTCGCAAAAGAAAAGCATTTTCCTCGCCTATTCCCACCCATGTTCAGATACATTTCCCTAGGCCATTAAATCCTTCAAAGTGCCAAAGAAATAATTCGAGATTTTAGTCTCAGCAAAGCCTTCTTCATTCAATTAAGGGACCTGGAACAGATGATGAGCCTCCTGTCTTCCCTGTCTTACGTCACCCTTTCCCTGTCCTCGTGCTATGGGGACAGTGTGGCTCCAGAATCCTGTGTTCTGTACTCATCACCTCTGTGACCTCTTCCGATCCTCTCTGTCTCCCTCTTACTCCGGTGTCCAGCTGCACAGGCTTGGACCAGCTTCACACAGCCCAGAATCTCCTGGCTTCCCGCCTCTGATGTCACGGGATGCTGGGGGCAGCTGGGGGAGGAGGTGACACTCTGCGGGCAACCCCGAAGCCAGGCAGGAGATAGGTAAAGGCTCCCCCTTTACTCACAAAGAAATGGCCCTGAGGCACAGTTTGAGGAGCGACTCAGGTGTTCCGGGTGTCTGCAGCAGCTTTCTGTTGCCGTCGCCCTCTTCTTGGCTCTTTCCATCTTCCTCCTTCGGTCGCCTGTGCCCCTGCTCCCCACATCCAGCCTTCGCCTCAGGAGCTGTGTGGGGGAACCCAAGGCAAGAGAGTTGGGAGGTTCTGGTTTCACATATTTTAAGGTGGGGCAGAAGAAGCAAAGACAGTTTCATTTAACAAGTTCCTCCTTGCCATTTCGGAGCTACTGCCAAGAAGCCGTTACCTTGGGGAGGAAGCAAAGCATCAGCAAATGACGGAGAGCAGCAGTGCTTTATTTCACTCAGGGGCAAACTCAGGCAAGACGCGTAGCTGACCCTTCTGTCCGTCCTAGAGTACAAGGCTTGAGATACGTGGCAGCATATCCGGAAATCCAATCAGCTATGCAGTGTAACTTCCCTGAATTTTTTAAATGGAAAGAGGGGGTAATCACAGCTCATTTTTTTATTTTTATATTTTTGTACATTTTAGCAGTACACAGTGATTATATTTATTGTGGGGAGTTGGTACACATTCATAACATATCTTTATTGGTTTTTTCTCATCCCCCTCCCCTCCCCTCCCTTCTCCCGCTCCTTCCAATTCTTGGTCCCCTTCCCATTTGCAAGAGCTCTATTTTCATCTTATCTGGGGCACAGGTAGATATATTTGGGATTTCAAGGACAAGGTAAAAAAGTTCTTCAACCAGTGTAAAAGGAGCATAAGTTGATAGTAAGTTAGCATTTTATATTATCTTAAATATTTATTCAGACCTGGGAGAAACAATTTCATTAACTTGTTACTAAAATGGTATTGAATCCATTTTTGCTTTCTTCTTAGATTCAACTCTCCTGGTTGCACACCCCGGTCAGTCACTTCTCTCCTGACTTATTTATTCCTACTATGTTCATTTAGATTCAGATTAGCTTAATAGAAATTATATTTATTTTATTTAAATAGTTAAAATTCATTAATTTATATCTTATAGATTCCACACTTATTGGTGGCCCTGACTTTTTTGTTGTTGTTGTTGTTGTTTTTATGTGGGTACCGGGGGTCGACCTCAGGACCTCGTGCTCCAGCAGGCGCCCGAGCCGCTGAGCTTTATCACTGGCCCTTTTTTTGTATGTGGGATCCGGGAGTCGAACTCAGGCCCTGGCGCTTGCCAGGCAGGCTCTTACGCCACTGAGCCATCTCACCAGCCCCTGTTGTTTTGTTTTTTACCGATGTTGTTGCTGTTGTTAGAAATTTCCAAGCAGACTAAGCTGCCCCTTGAAAGCAAAACGTTTCTCTCTGTATGGAAATAGGACACAATGCTCCCTAAATCTTCAAATTTAGAAATATTACTCTGTTAAATTAGTATTAATTCCTCCTCCCTCTCTGTTTAATTCTTACAAATGCATAAATAATCATCTTTGAAACTACCAATCTGTGTAGAATACTACCTAACAGCATGACGGTCTGTCTGACCTCACATCATCTAAGGTGCTGTGAGATTACTTAGAAAATTACAGGTTACACATATAGATCTCCATAGCCAATGGGAAAGTCCAAAAACGGACAGTTTCTAATTTTGTGGGATTGGCTTTTGCTCAGTTGTCACCTAGCCCTAGCTCCACAACCAAGGTGCCTCTAAGTGAAAGTATAACAAATATATCCAAGGCCATTTGATAAGATTTCATAAAGGCTTCTCGGTACACTTCCAGAAAATGAGAATATTGATGATTTTAAGGGCTGGATAAAACTCCTTTGGTAACCTGCACTTTTCTATATTTATACCTTCAATAAAATTAAATGTAGGTATAACAATGGTCAGTAGCTATTTAAATACAATTTTATCACTGTGAATTCGTGTATATAACCTAGAAGAATTTCTACAAATCAAATGATATTATAAAAATTACTCCATTTTATTTTACTATGCAAATATTTCTCATTTAACATTCATTAAAATAGGAATATAGCTAATGCTGAGTTCTGTCTCATACTAGCAATAAGTGAAATATGCCTATGCATGACTTCACTAAAAAAAGTGCCTCACGAAGCAATGCAGTTCCTATAAATTCTTAACTTCTAAGCTTAATACTTATCAGTATCTATAATTTTTATATTGATTTAATAATGATGTAATAATTATAACTTACCCTAAAATAGCTCTTATCTCTGAGAAAAGATTAAATTTATATATATATACTTTATTGCATAGATGTTTGATAGAATTATGTTAGACTTTCAAATATAAAAGTACATTATATAAGGATACAACGCTATGGGAAAACTGGAGTGAAAATACAGTTTCAAGAAGAAAAGATAAGCATTCTGGAAGCCTGAGGCAGGAGGATCACAAGTTCAAGCCCAGCATGGGCAATTTAACAAGACCCTGTCTCCAAAAAAAAAAAAAATGTTTTAATGTTTTTCAAAGGGCTGGGGACATAGCAAAGACCCCTGTGTTCAATCCCCAATGCCAGAAAAAAGCTAATAATAGTTTTTTATCTGTTAACTATGTATTTTTTTAGATGATGGTGAACATAAAATCATCGGAACAGATAAATCAAGCTAATTAATATCTGCTTTACCCCACATACTTGTTTCTTATGATGAGAAAACTTAAAATCTGCTTTAGGTATTTTCAAGAACACATACACTGGGCCGGTGAGATGGCTCAGCGGCGTAAGTGCCTGCCTTGCAAGCGCGAGGGCCCGAGTTTGACTCCCGGATCCCACATACGAAAAAGGGGCCGGTGATATCGCTCAGCGGCACGGGTGCCTGTTGGCGCGCGAGGTCCTGAGGTCGACCCCCCGGTACCCAAAAAAAAAAAAAAAAAAAAAAAAAAGAACACATACACTATTAACTGGTTATTATGTTGTTGTACAATAGATTTGGACTTATTCCTCCTATCTGAAATTTTCTACCATTTGACCAAGCACTCCCTAAACCCTCTCTCCCACCCTGGCCCTTGGGAACCACCATTCTACTCTGCTTCTATGAAATCAACTTTTAAGATTCCCTTTAACGGTGAGCTCATTCTGTAATTGTCTTTCTGTGCATCTATCACTTGATATAGTGTCCTCCAGTTTCTCCCATGTTGTTGAAAATGACAGGTTGTCCCCTTTTCTGAGGCTGAATAGTGTTTCATTGTACGCGCCACCTTTATCCATTTATTCATGGGTGCACACTTAAGTTGATTCTGTACCAGGGGCCATTGTGAACACCGCAGCAATGCACATGGGCGTGCACAAAGCTCTTCGACACACCGATTTCCTGTCCTTTGGATGTGTACCCACGGTGGAATTGCTGGATCACATGGTAGGTCCACTTTTAAGTTTTTGAGGAAACTCCATACATACTATTTTCCATAATGGCTGCACTAACTCATAGTCTCACCCCAGATTCAAGGGCTCCCCTTCCCCACGTCTTCACCAGAGCTTGCTCTCTCCAGTGTCTATGGTAATAGCCATCCCTGTAGGGTGAGGTGAAATCTCACTGTGGTTCTGACTTACGTCACCCTGATGACCAGTGGTGTTGAGCATTTTTTCATAACCCTGTTAGCCATTTGTGTGTCTTCTTTTGAGAGATGTCTATTCAGGTCCTTCTCCCTGAAGGACCAATTGGATCAATTATTTTTGTGTTATTGAGTTAAGATCTTTATATATTTTAGTTATTA
This sequence comes from Erethizon dorsatum, assembly GCA_028451465.1. NCBI lineage: Eukaryota > Metazoa > Chordata > Mammalia > Rodentia > Erethizontidae > Erethizon > Erethizon dorsatum. The sequence continues at coordinate 54,989,274 of CM051830.1, read as the reverse complement.
ACCCCTTGTCAAATGTTTGTCATAAAATATTTTTTCCCCTTGTCTCCTCACAATGTTAATTATTCCCTCGATATGTTTAGAGGCTCTTTAGGTTGATGTAATCCCATTTGTCTATTTTTGCTTTTGCTGCCTGTGCTTTTGGAGTTATATTTTTAATATTATAAAAACAGTGTCATTGCCTGTTTTCTTTTAGTAGTTTTACAGTTTCAGGTTTTACATTTAAGTCTTTAATCCATTGTGAGCTGACTTTTCGATAGAGTGTGAAGGAAGTTTCTAATTTCATTCTCCTGCACGTATAGAACCAGTTTTGCTAGTGCCGTGTTTTGAAGAGACTGCTTTTCCCCCATCGTGCGCTATTGGTAACCTCTCCTGAAAACCAAATGACTGCAAATGCATGGGTTTTTCTGTGTTTAGTGGTCTATGTGTCTGTTTATATTCTAGTGCTTTGTTTTGGGGGGTTGTTTGTTTCTGTGGTGGGTTTTGCTTTTTTTTTTTTTTTTTTTTGGCCGTTCTAGGAATTGAACTAAGAGCCTTTTCACTGAGCTACTTCACCAGCTTTTTCATTATTAATTTTTGTTTTGAGACAGTGTTTGCCAAGTTGCTCAGGCTGGGTACAAACTCAGGATCATCCTGCCTAATTCTCCCAGAGTACTGGGAATATAGGCATATGCTGGCACACTCAGTCCTTACTGTTTTGATTGCTATAGGTTCGTAATATATTTTGAAGACAAAAAGATGCCTCTTTCTTTTTAAGTATGATGCTTCCAGGTTTGTTCTTTTTGCTCAAGATTTTGTTTTAGTGATACGAGCTTCTCTGTTTCTATTTCTGCAAAGAATGACATTAGTATTTTGATAGAGATTGCATTGAATCTATACATCACTTTTGGTAGTATGGATTTTTTTTAAACATTGGGAATTGAACCTAGGGTTTTCTCACTGAGCTCTATCCCCAGCCCTTTGTTTTTACTTTTTATTACAAAAAAAAAGTCTTGCTAAGTTGCTAAATTGTTCAGGCTGGGTATTTTCTTGCCACAGCCTCCCAGAGTGCTAGGATTACAAGTCCCTTCCACCATGCCAAGGAGTGTGGATATTTTAACAATACTAATTCTTTCATTCCATGAACATGGATGTCTTTCCCTTTATTTGTATCATCTTCCCTTTCTTTCACCAGTGTTTTATAGTTTTCAATACACAGATTGTGGTACTGTGGAGTGTCAACTTGATAGCCTTTGGGAACTACCAGAAGATTGGTAGAGCACAATTCTGCATGTATCTGGGTGGGGTCTATGTCTAGTCCCTTGCCTCTTCCTCTTCGCTGTTTCTCCCCTGCTGTTTCCTGGCTGCCATGAATTAAGCAGCTTTGCTCTGCCCCATCTTTCTGCCATGGTGTTCAGCTGATCATGGAGTGAATCTCCTTAAAATATGAGCCAAATACGAGCCTCTCCTCCTTCGTATTGTGGGTGTTGGGTATTGTGTCAAGCAATGGGAAAGTGACTGACACAGAAAAATTGGTACCAGAGACCTGGGGACATTATTGTGGCTGTACCTGACCATATGGTTTAGAACACTTTGGAACATGTTTGCAGAAGAAGTTTGGAAAGTTTTGGAGATATGGGCTAGAGAAGCCTTAGAATGTTATAAATGAAAAAAGCAGGGGTAGCTGTCAGACAAAGTGGACTTCAAGCCAAAATTGATAGAAAGAAGCAAAGAAGGTTGCTAAATATTGGTTAAGGGAATGATCCAACAGGAAGAGGTAACAATTATTAACATACATGCACCAAACAATGGTGCACCCAACTTCATAAAACAAGTATTACCGGACATAAAATATCATACAGACATAAACACAATTATATTCGGGTCCTCAGTACCACATTATCATATATAGATAATCAACTAGACAAAAAGTCAACAAAGAAATATCAGAGTTGAACAAAAACCTTTAAACAAATGGACTTAATAGATATATAGTGTTCCACCCAACAACAGAATACACATTCTTTTCAGCAACACATGACATTCTCCAAAATAGACAACATACTAGCCAATAAAACATCCTTAAGTAAATGTAAAAGAATTGAAATTTTACCCTGCATATTATCAGACCATAGCACAATGAAGTTAGAAATCAATGACAAAAGAAAACACAGAAATCATGCAAATACATGGAAACCAAACAGTACACTCTTAACTAAACCATGGGCTACAGAAGAAATCATGGAAGAGATAAGATAGCTTCTAGAATTAATGATAATGCCAGTACAACATGCCAGAACTTACGGGACACAGTGAAAGCAGTCCTATGAGGGAATTTTATAGCTGTGAATGCCCACATCACAAAAACAGAGCCCAAATAAATAACCTAGCAATGCACCTCAGGGTCCTGGAAGAACAAGAACAATCCAAACCCAAACCTAGTACAAAGAAGGAAATTATAGAGATCAGAGCAGAAATCAATGAAATTGAGACCAATAAAACAATACAAAGAATGAATCTAAGGGTTGGTTGTTTTAAAAAAATAAACAAAATAGACAAACACTTAGCCAATCTAACAAAATAGGAGAGAAAAAAAACTAAAATTAATGCAATTAGAAATGAAAAAGACAAAATAACAATGGACACTGATGAAATAAATCACATTGTTAACAACTACTTTGCAAAACTGTATTCCAGTAAATTGCAGAATTTAGAGGAAATTATAGCTCAGCAGTGTAAGTGCCTGCCTGGCAAGCGTGAGGTCCTGAGTCCAACTCCTGGTACCCACATAAAAAAGATAAAAGGGCCAGTGATATCGCTCAGCAGCACAAGTGCCTGCTGGCAAGCGCAAGGTCCTGAGTTCAACTCCCGGTACCCACATAAAGGAAAAAAAAAAAGAATTTAGAGGAAATAAATAGATTCCTAAATACATAGCAATTCCCAAAATTGAACCAAGGAGATTTAAAAACCCTGAATAATCCAATAATAGACAATAAAATTGAAACAGTAATAAGAAAACCTACTAAGAAAAGCCCATGTCCCAGTGGGTTCACTGCTGAATTCTACAAGAACTTCAGGGAAGTTCTAACACCAATGCTCCTGAAGCATTTTAATGAAATCGAAAGGGAAGGAGTGCTCTCAATGTCATTCCTGGAACTTTCCATTACCCTGATTCCAAAATCAGACAAGGATCCAACCAAAAAAGAGAAATGTAGACCAATCTTTTTAATCAATATAGATGAAAAAATCCTAAACAAGCTACTGGGAAATGCAATTCAACAAATCATCAAAAAAGATTATACATCATGACCAAGTAGGCTACCCCTCTACTAGGTGTCTCCCCCAAAGGGCTTAAATCACCATACTTCTGCAATACCTGCATACCAATGTTTATACCAGAATAATTCATAGTAGCTAAATCCTGGAAGCAGCCTGTATAAGCATCAGCAGGCAACTGGATAAAGAAAATGTGGTGTCTAAATATAATAGAATACTACACAGCTATAAAGAACGAGATTTGAGAAATTTGTTAGAAAATGGATGCACCTGGAAAATATAATGTTGAGTGAAATAAGCCAGACGCACAAGCTCAAATACTGTATGGTATCTCTCATTTGAGTGAGGCAAAGTGCGGACAAAGAAAATTATAAAGGACGGCTAGAAAGGGACAAGGGTACAGATCTCTCGCAATAGGGAAGCAGTCCAAGGGAACAAGGGGAAAGGGTGAGGAGGAGGGGGAGGGGAAACAAGAAGAATAAAGATATGCCATGTGCAGGAGACTAATAACCACAATTAATACAAACCCTATATGCCATAAGACAAATAATATCAACAAGTATGAAAAAGTGGATGGGGAATAGGAGGAGTGAGGAGGGAGAGGAAAGGGGAAGGGGATTTAAAAAAAACAAGCTGTGGTATGTACGTGCAACTACTCCCCGAGATGATTATAAACTGTATGAATTGCAAACAGCTACAAATTAAAAAAAAAAAAAGCAGCAGTTTCGACACACACGTTTTATGCTTTGACATCACAATTTGTATGTTTTTGGGTTGTATATCCCCTTAAGAAAGTAGTACTCTGAATAGTTTTGTCTTTTAACCTTTACATTTAAGATACAAGTGACTTATACATCACCATTACAGTGTTTTGAATTTGACTGTGTACTTATTTTTGCCAGTGAGTTTTATACTTTCATATATTTTCTTATTACTAATTAGCACTATTTTCATCCAGTTTGAAGACCCTTTTGCATTTCTTACAAGATCGGTCTGATAGTGATGAACTCCCTCAGCTTTTGTTGCCTAGGAAAATATTCCATCCTTCTCTCCTGCTCTGTAGGATTTCCGCCGAGAAACCCACTGACAGCCTCAATAAGACCCCTAAGTGGCTTACTTCACAATCCTCTTTGCCCTTGTCTTTTTGATAGTTTGATTATATCTTGGTGTAGTCTTGTTTTGATTGAATCTGATTGTAGCCCTTTAGCCTTCTTTACCTGAATATTTGTATTTTTCTCTAGAGTTGGAAAGTTTTCTGCTAGTATTTTTTTTTCTGCTAATATTTCTTTAAACTCACTTTCTTTCTTTCCCTCTTCTTCCTTAACTTGTATAACTCAAATATCTATTTTTTCAGATATTGTCACATAAATCTCATAAGCTCTCTTTATTTTCATTCTTTTCTCTTACAAGTTTTGTTTTTAAGTACAATGTATGTGTTTACAATAATCATTTCTTTTTTCACTATTTAATCATATGACAGAAGTGGCAGACACCTGTAATCTCAGTTATTCAGGAGACTAAATCAGACAGTAGTGAGTTCAAGGCCAGCCTGGGCAACATGATGGGACCCTGTTAGAAAACAAAAACAAAACAGTACGATGGAAAATTCTAGATTTTTACATTAAAATATGTCAGGGAATATGTAGCTTTTTAAAATTTGAGTTATGTGAGCAAAAATATTTTAAAGACCACTATTGTCACTTTTAGGTACTGTTACAAATCACCACAAACAGTGACTTGAAACAATACACGTTTATCATCCTGTAGCTCAGTACATCAGAAGTCTGACATGAGTCTCACTGGGTTCAAATCAAGGGGTTGTCTGGTCTAATCCTTCCTGGGGATCAAGGAGAGAACACATTTCCTTGCCTTCCCAGCTTTGGAGCCACGCCCATTCCTTGGCTTGTGACCCCATTCTTCTATCTTCAAACCCCAAGATATCAGACCAACTCCCTGTCACTGTGCTCTCATGGCTTTCTCTCATTTGCCTCCCCCTTCCATTTATAAAGACCCCCGTGATTACATTGGGTCCACCCAAATGATCTCCCCATCTCAGGGGTGGTTGACCAACAACCTTAATTCCACCTGCAACCTCAATCCCCTTTGCCACAAGCTAACACATTCAAGGAGTCAGGGTTATAATGAGGACGTCTCGGACACTGTTCTCCCTGTTTCTTCTTTTTCTGCTACTATGTGCTACCAGTTATTCTCTTTCTCCACAGGTATCATCAACTCTTCCCTACATGAGTAGTGAACATTTCTCTTTTCGACCATGTAGCCCATTTATTATACATAAATGAATAAATAAAAATCATTTTTAAACAAAGACTTTCTCTCCAGTTCAAAGTCTTTTCACTGGACTCCTACATATTTTCCTGTGTCTCTTGGCACTATTATAGCCGAACATCTCGAATTAGCTTTTGTTTTTTCATTCATTTTTTTCTGACTTTCGTTCATGAAACCACTTTCCCCATTGTAAGCCATGAACTTTCTTATTAAATCCAAAGGCCGCACTTTAATCCCTTTTTATTTTAACAGAATGTGACTCAGTGTTGGCCAAATTCCCCAATTGGAACTCTTGATTCTCTTGGTTTCTGTGGCCCAGCCTTCCTGGCTTTCTTCCTACATCCCGTCGGGCCCGCAGCCTCCCTTGTGCACTGTTCTCCCGGTGCTGAGTTCAGATATCTTGCTGTGCTTTGGAGCCTTGAACCGTGAGCCATGTCACGAGTCTGCGTAGTTCTCCCGGGCAGTCCCTTGGCTTCATTACCATCTATAATCAGACTGTGCTAATCCCTGTCTTCTGAACTTCAGATTGACATATTTACTGATTGGACTTCTCTACTTGATGCCCACAGGTACTTCGGTTTAAACACGCTAAAAACTGAGTCTGTCATTTGCTCCCAGACTTCAGCATACTTTAACTCTTGTGTTCTCAGTCTCGGTAAATGCCATACCAATTCCGTGCTTGAGCGAGCCGGATCTCTGGGTGTCATCCTGTCTGCCCTTATCAGTCACCCTGCTCTATGGAATCACTATGGAAATCAGTGTGGAGATTCCTCAAAAAACCAGGATCGGAGGTCCCACTTGACCCAGCTATTCCCCTTCTGGGTATACATCATACCACAGCGATATATGTGCACCCATGTTTATAGCAGCATGATTTATAATAGCCAGATCATGGAAACAACCCAAATGCCCAACAACTGAGGAATGGATAAGAAAGATGTGGTATTTTTATACAATGGAGTACTACTTGGCCATAAAGAAGGATAAACTGGAGACTTTTATAGGTAAATGTATGCAACTTGAGACCACACTCATAAGTGAAATAAACCAGACGCACATGTGTGAACATCATATTGTCTCCCTAGTGTGAGACGCTGAAAGAGTAAATAAGATCCAAAATGTACAATAGATACTGTGAAAAGGGAAGAAACTGTTCAAAAGAAAAGAGAAACTGGGATGGGGGAATGGAGGAAAGAAGGGAAAAGCAAAAAAAAAAAAAAAAAAAAAAATATATATATATATATATATATATATATATGTACACAAAAAGATAGTTAAGGTAGATATACTACTAATTTCTCTTAGTTCATTGAAAAGAAAGGTTTGTGCTAATATTGTTTGGACAATTGAATGCCAATATCTTTTACTTTGAGTAACTAATTTAAAGATAACAATACGCAATGTATTAACCATTGTTACCCTCCTATTATGTTGTGTTGAAATTTTGTTCTAATTTTTTTTCTCTTTAAAATAAAATTAAAAAAAAAAAATCACCCGGTCTGTCAGTTCTACCTCCTGAATGTACCTTCACTTATCCTCACGGCCATTTCCCCAGTTTCAACCACAATCATTTCTTGCCTGGACTACTGATCTCCCCGTGTCCAGTTTTGTCACCTCCCTCCTGCCTCCCACCTGGTCCTCCACCGCAGTCAAAGTGATTATTTGATTTTTCTGTGCACCTTGCCTCCTTAAAGATTTAGCGCAATGATTTTTCTTGTGTAAACATTAGGAAAAAACACCTTACATTCTTCCTCCTGAGTTGCCCATATGCTGAGGTAGGAAGTCCCTCAGGACTGGAATGGCCACAGTTTGCAGGAAGTGCAGTATCAGTTAATGCAGCATGGCATGAGGGAGGTGTACATTCCTTATCTGCCACACCTCTGTCTTTTTCTTGCATATTGCCCTATAAATTGTGGTGGTGGTGCCAGGAATAAGAAATTAAGACATTTTTAACTTAAAAAAAGTTAACTCGGGACCAGTGAGATGGCTCAGCGGCATAAGCACCTGCCTGGCAAGCGCTAGGACCCAAGTTCGACTCCCGGAACCCACATACGAAAAAGGGGCCGGTGATATCGCTCAGCGGCACGGGCGCCTGCTATCACACGAGGTCCTGAGGTCGACCCCCGGTACCCATAAAAAAAAAAAAAAAAAAAAATTAACTCAAGATTTCCAGTTTCTCCCTGTTCAGTTTCACTTCTTATTCCTAACAATAATTCAAAAGCTTGGTAGAAAAAGTGTAACAACCCTGAGAGAATAGTTTTGAAAACCCCAAGTAATGGAAGTTTTAGATTTCTACAGCAGCCCAGCCCCTCCAGCACCCCTTGCCTGAAGATGTCACAATGCTCCACAAAAGTAAAATTCATTAAGGCTCTCCTCGTAAAGTAGGCAGCGTTATTGTTCTCATTTCTCACACTGACAAAACAAAGTAGAGAGACATTTTTTGGTTGCTTGCCCAAGGTCAATTCCGGTGGCAAAACTAGAAACACAACTCCGATGTGTACCCTCGACTGCTGTCAGTCAGCTTTGTATTTTCAAGTAAAGCAGAAGCAACTTAGCCAAAATCAAAGCAAATTACCTTTTAGAATGGGAACCAGAGTGTAAACTCTTGCTGCTTCCTGCACATTGCCTGGGTCCTCTCCAGTGAGCACCAGTTGACCTTCCCCAGGACACGATTCGATTACTCCCTAAATAGATCAATGGAACCATTTACAGATCAGCCCTGCAAATGGTAATGGAAGAGTCAAACCCATAAATAAAGTGTACCCACCCCTGAGACAGGTGAGAAGGGAAAGAGCTTTCAAAGGATGTACACCAAAGAGAAAATGAAACCACTGAAAGCAAAGTTTTAAATATTTTACTCATTTTTATATATGTATATATAAAAGTATATATTTATACATAACATACATATAGAAAACAATAAAATTTGAGATATAAAATAGATAGCTGAGGCACTCAGCTCACTGAAAATCTAGCATGGAATTCAATAATGTACCTCATAATATTTAACATAAAAAAGATTTAATACCATACTACTGGACTAACTTTCTTTGAGGGAAAAAAAGTGTGTGTGTATATATTAAAAGGTTATTTTAATTCTATAATTATAATAAAATTTGTGCTTTAAAATATATTTCTAAGATAAGAGATGTCATGTTGAAAAATGATAGGGAGCTCACATAATAAAGAAATACATTTTGGAGAGAAAAGCTAGTTTCTTCAAATTAGGCCTATTTATAATTGGAAATCTAAAATGAGGTGGTAAAATATGTTTAAGAAGCAATAATCTGTACATAAAATTTACATACGAGGATAGGTTCAATATGATTTTACTGAACCATATTCACTGTGGTTCAAAAAGAAAGTTTGGGATTTTAAGAGCAAAGCTGAAATTTTTAAAGCAGAAGATAAAGTAGGAAGATGAATGAAGTTATATGACTTACAGAGACCAAAGGTGATTTGATGAAGTTTAACTAAAATTGTGATATACAGATATACTTCTCTTTACAAAATGGGTTCACAGACTGATACTTGAACAAAGAGAACATTCAACTTCTTACGTATATGCGTTTATACCATCTCAAAGCAATGATGAAATTGTTTTCATCTACAATGTGAAGAATGACCTTAGCAGTCCAAAGTTCTTCTGAATGATGTCCTCTAGAAAGCATCCTCAAAAATAAATGCTGGGCCGGTGAGATAGCTAAGTGGCATAAGCTCCCGCCCGGCAAACGCAAGGTCTTGAGTTCGACTCCCAGAACCCACATACGAAAAAGGGGCCGGTGATATCGCTCAGCGGCACGGGCGCCTGCTGGCGCGCGAGGTCCTGAGGTCGACCCCCCGGTACCCACAAAAAAAAAAAAAAGAGAGAGAGAGAATTCAGTAAGAAAATGCGTGTGAAGGATTTAACAGAGAGCCTGTAACACAGTTAAGCGCCCATTCATTCGTACATTTGTATCGAGAACCTCCTATGCAGCAAAGATGGCACCAGGTGCTGGGTTTACAGCAGTGAGCACAGCAGCGTCTCTGTTCGGAAGTCCTAATGGTGAAAGCGTCTGCATCGGGCACGAGAATACAGGATAAAGAGACTCAAGATGGACAGTGATGGGGACGCAGGGGTGCTCTTTTGCAGAGCGACCAGCAAAGGCTTTTGGGATAGTGATAGCAAGTACGGCCTGGAAGCAGGGAGGGGTGAGCCTCTTCCAGAGGCGGGGGAGCAGGTGCAAAGAGGGAGCTGCTCCCCATGTTCCGGGAGTCACGAAGACGTCCGTGCCGTTATCAGAATAAGCAAGGCAAGGGGTGAGGAGCTGATGCCAGGGACACAAGGGGGACCCAGAGCTGACAGGTCGCGTAGAGATGTCCAGGGTCGCTGAGAGCACGGCGTCAGGAGGCCATCGGGGGGTTGACGTGCTCAGCCAGGTTGTAACCGACTTGTCCAACTGCTGCGTCTGGAATAGACGGTAAGGGGTGAGGGTAGCGCAGGGGGACCATGTGGGCATCTTGTGCAACAGCCCAGGTAGGAGACAATGGTGGTGGCTGTGGAAACCGTTGATTCTAGAAATATTCCGCCTCACGGTTGGAAAACACAGTGTGTGAGAGATAAGTCAAGGAACGAGTCAGGTTGCATATCCTGAGACGCTAGGAAGCCGCAGCTGCCATCTTAGAGGCACATGGTCGAGAGGACACAGGGAGGAGCGGGAGGGAGGCCGAGAGCTCAGTTTTGGACAAGCGTAAGAGGCGGGAAAATGTGGAGTGAGAAGAGACCAAGGTACGTTGAGGCCACCTGAATACACCGTTTACAGAGTGTGTACAGCCTTGGGAGTAAGACCATTGGTGTCATTCAGTAAAGACATGTGTGCCTCTCACTGTGTTTCCAGAAACTGGTCCATTTCAGTGACACAAAAAACAAAAATCAAAATCAAATCCAACTAGTAAACACAACAGGAAAGGAGCCACACAGAACTGTCGTGACACTTTGGCCAGAGCGCTAATTTTAAATTGCGGTGGGCTGAGGAAGATCGATTGCTTCAACTGACAGGTCATTCACTGATTCCCGGATCGTTGGAACTGAGCTTTATACTTCCTGGGAACATTCAGGTTATGTTAGGGAAGGCAACTATATCAGAGTTTGGCTTTCGGTAAAAGCTTCTACATAAATATTCTAGAAGTTTTAAAATGATTGATGTAGAAACTTGGTGTCTAGATGTAAAGAAACCAAATACAGCGTGGTCTTTTATAATGGTTTTATAAGACCATGAAACACATCCTATGTTCCATAATGTCATGTTTTTTCTTTAAAAGCCAAATATTTAAAATTTTAAGCTCTACATTTTATATGGTCCCCATTTGGACTGCTGAGCTCTGCCATACTTGTACCACAAATAGCTCTAGACAATACATAAGTGAATGGGCATAGTTATGTTCCAATAAAATTTATTTGTAAAAATGGACAACTGTTTGGATCCGGCCCACTGATTGTAATTTGCCTCTGTCCCAACCCTACCCCCAATTGCTTTTCTTTTCTTTATGAAAACTTAGAAAAATAACTGTTTCAATTTTGTGCTTCTTACTATTCATGAACAAATAAGAAATCCTGGTGGTTTTTGTTTTCGTTTATTGCTTTAGTTGCCATTAGATGTTCGAGTGATTTATATAGTCTGGATATCAATGCCCTGTCAGATATATAGTTCACAAATATTTTTCCCATTCTGTAGGTTGACTCTGGATTCTGTTGATTGCTTCCTTGGCTGTGTAAAAACTTTTTGGTTAGAATAATCCCATTGGTCTATGTGTGCTTTTGTTTCCTGTGCTTTTGGAGTCTTGTCCAAAAATCCCTGGCCCATTTCAATCTCCTGAAGCATTTTCCTATATTGTCTTTTAGAAATTTCATAGTTTCTGGTCTTAAATTTAAATATTTAATCCCATTTTGAGTTGAGTTTGCAACAAGTTTCATTCATCTTCCTGTGGATATCCAATTTTACCAACACCACTCTTAGTTACTTTTCTCATTGCTGAGACAAAATACCAGAAACCCACAAGTTAAAGGAGGAAAGTTTTATTTCAGCTCACAGTTTGTAGAGGTTTCAGTCCATAGTTGGTTGGCTCCAAGGCAGGGTGGCACCTGGCAGAGGGGCATCGCAGAGGAGAAATAGTCTGTGGCAGAGCAGGCTTTATCTCAGCAGTGAGCAGCAGCAGCAGCCTGCCTTCCCTCTCTCCCTTTAAATCTACTGATTGGTGCCACCCACACCCAGGGTGGGGCTTCCATTATCCACACCCTCAATCCCAGTATCTCACCCTTGATCCACATTCACACACCCTAATGCAGCCACTTGGAAACTCCCCCCCCCCCCGTGAGTGCATGAGGCTTTGGGGCCACATCTAGACACAAGCCACAACAACTACTTATTCTCTGGTGCATGTTCTTAGCACCTCTGTAGAAAATCAGTTGCCTGTAGATGCCTGAGCTTACTTCTAAACCCTATTCTGCTCCTTTGATCTATGTGTTTTTTTATGCCAATATCATACTGTTTTGTTCACTACAGCTTTGTAATATATTTTGAAGATAGGTGGTGTAATGCTTCTTGCTTTATTCTTTCGCTCTTCAGGCTTCTCTCTCTCTCTGTCTCTCTCTCTCTCTCTCTCTCTCTCTCTCTGTGTATAGTTCCATATAAGTTTTAGGATTTTTTTTATAGTTGTGTGAAGCACATCACTGGTATTTTGATATGTATTGCATTGTATCTGTAAACTGATTATATGGTACAAACATTTTAACTATATTTATTATTCCAAATAATATGGGATGCCTTTTTTTCTAAACTTTTCAATTTCTTTCATCAATGTTTTATAATTTTCATTTAGAGATCTTTCACTTTTTGTTAAATTTATTCCTAGATATTTTATTTTATTGTAGCTAGTATAAATGTGATTGTTTCTTGGTTTCTATTTCATATAATTCTCTCTTGGCATATAATAACACTACTGATTTCTGTATGTTGATTTTGTATCTTGCAATATTGTTGCATTCATTTATTAGCTATAATAGGTTTTATGGTGGACTATATTTCTTGGGGACTATATTTCTTTCATGCCATCTACAAATGGTGACGGAACTCTTCTTTTCGTATTTGGATTCCCTTTATTCTTTCTGTTGCCTCATCACTCTGTCTGCAACTTCCAGAACTGCTTTGAAGTGGTGAAAGTGGGCGTACTTCCTTGCCTTGTTCCAATCTTAGAGACAAAGTTTTCAGCTTTTTCCCATTCAGTTGTATGATAGATGTTGGCTTCTCATGCATGGCCTTTATTATACCGAGATACGTTCCTTCCATATCTAATGTGTTCAGGTTTTTATCTGAAGAGACTTTAAACTTTATCAAGTGCTTATTCTTCACGGGAGGTGACTATATGGTTTTTAGCCTTCCTTCTGTTGATGTGCTGTATCACATTTATTCATTTGTGTTGCTCCATTCTTACATTAATCCTCGGATAAATCACACTTAATCAAAATGAATAATCTCTTTCCTGTGCTGTTGGATTCAGTTTGTGGTTTATTTTGTTTTGTCCTTATTTGGTTTTGGTACCAGGCTAATTACTGGTCTTGTAGAATGAATTAGGAATAATTCCTTCTTCTTTATTTTTTGGAATAAAAATAACTGGAATTAATTCTTCTTTAAATGTGGGGTAGAATTTAGCAGTGAAGCCAACTTGTCCCGAGCTTTTATTTGATGAGTGGCTTTTTAGTTCTGATTCAATCTCATTACTTGTTATCGATCTGCTTGTGTTTTCTATTTCTTCATACTTCAGTCTTGTAAGGTGTATGTAGTGTCTAGGAATCTGCCCATTTCTTTTGGGTTATCAAATTTGTTGACATATAATTGTTTATAATAATCTGTAATGATCGTTGGTATTTCTGTGATGCTGATTTTAACACTCCTCTTTTCATCTCTGACTTTGCTTGAGTCTTCTCTCTCTTCCTTAGTTGGTTAAGGGTTTGTCTACTTTATATTTTGAAGAATCAGGTCTTTGTTTTATCGGTTTCTTGTATATTTTATTTATTTCTACACAGATCTTTGTTATTTCTTTCCTTCTACTAATTTTTGATTTGCCTTGTTCTTATTTTTACAGTTCCTTGAGATGTAGTGATGGGTTATTTGAAATCTTTCTACTTTTTTGATGTGGGCATTGGTTGCTATAAACTTTCTTCCTAGTAATTCTTTTGATGAATGAATTGTGATTCAAATCTCATTTGTTTCAAGACATTTTTAAGTTTCCTTCTTAATCCCTTCCTTGATCCATTGGTTGTTCAAAAGTAAGTCATTTAATTTTCATGTATTTATACAGTGCATAGTGTCCAAGGTTTTCTTGTTACTGATTTCTAGTTTTATTGCGTTGTGGTCAGAAAAAGTACTTCATATGAACTTCACTCTCTAAAATTTCTTAAGACTTGTTTTGTGGCATATTGTCTGGTCTATCCTGATGAGAAATTCCACATGCTGATGAGAAAGATGTGTATTCAGCAGCTGCTGGACTGAATTTCGTGTAGATGTCTGTTAGGTCTGTTTTGTCTAGGGTACAACTTAGCTCTGCTGTTTCTTCGTTGGTTTTCTGTTTGGATGATCTGTCCACTGCTGCCGCAGGGATGCTAAAGTTCCCAACTACAACTATATTGAAGTCGGTCTCTCCCTTTAGGTCTGCTAATACTTATTTTATAAATTCATGTTCTCCTACTTTGGGCACCTATATATTCAGAATTGTTACTTCCTCTTGCTGAATTGGCCCTTACATCATTATATAATGACCTTTTTCATCTCTTTTTCCTGCTTTTGATTTGGTCTATTTTATCTGATATTAGTGTGGTTATTCTTGCTTTCTTTTAACTTCCATTTGTATAAACGATCTTATTGCATCTCTTCACTTTCAATCTGAGTGTGTTCTTAGAGGGGAAGTAAGTTTTTTGTGAGCAACATATAATTGGGTCTTGCTTATTTATCCATTCAGTTACCCTACTTCTTTTAACTGGAGAAGGCAATCCATTTACATCTAAGTTAATTACTGATGGGTTAAGTATTATATAATCATTATAAGCTATTATATAGTCATTATATAATTTGTTTTCTAGTTTTGTTTTAGCTCCTTTCTTTCTTTTCTTTCAGTCTTCCTTCATGGCTAAGTGAGTGCTCTAGTAGTGATCCTTTCGACTAGCTGTATCGGGGACCTGGCCAAGATCCCCAACTGCCTGTATGAGGGGTTTGGTGAAAGGATGAAATAAAAAACAGAGACAAATTCAGTAATCCATGATGAGGGGCTGGGAGGTCAATGCCTCAGGATGGGCAGAGACAAAGAAACTCCAAGCTAGCTGCTATTTATTAGCCAGTGTAGGGGAAGGGGTAGGGTGCTTTTCCTTGAACAGAGCAGAGGCTGTGGTAGAATGAGCCAGTTTAACATCATAAAGGAAACAAGCCAAGATCCATCCCCACACCTGGGTGCTAATCTCCTTGACCTAGAGGAAGATGATTTCCACATTCCAAACCAGCCCACAATGCAGGCAGGGCAAGGAGAGCCTAGGACAGATACTAGACACTACGTCAATTTACAATTTGTAGTCCCCAACAAGTTGCTTATTATTTTTGATTTGTCTATTATAGATTTTTGCATGAGACCTAAAAAAAACTTTTGGCTATAACAAGCGGTTTTGAAATGATAGCAAGCTAACATAATCATAAGAAAAGAAATAAAAAAGAAAAACAGAAAATATATTAGTAAGAAAACTCCCCACTTGCCTTCCATTCCTCCCAACATTCTGAATTTTTGATAGCTCATTTTACATCTTTCTATATTACGTATCTCTTAACATATTAATGTAATTATTATTTTTAATTATTTTTTATTTGGTCTTCATGCTAAATATATGAATGTTTTATGCACAATGCTTACCATATTAAAACATTCTGAATTTGTATAATTACTCTTTCCTGTGATTAGTTTTATACCTTCTTGTGTTTTATTCTTATTCATTAATGTCTCTTTATCTCAGTTTGAAGAACTTCTTTTAGCATTTCTTATAGAACAAGTCTGATGAGATATATCATTGATAAAGACTTGTTGCTGTCATTTTGCAAATTATTTTCTGAAATTTTGGTTAGTCCTTTGTCTCTTTCTAACTTTCTTGCTGTCTTCCTTTGTGATTTGTTGGTTTTCTGTGATGGTATGCTTTGAATCCTTTCTTTTTCCAATTAGTTCAACTGCTATAGGTATTTGTAACCACAGAAAAGTTTTGCTTTGTGGTTCCCAGGAGGCTTATACAAAACATCTTATCCTTCTAACAGGTACTTCAGGCTGATGGCAACTTTAACGACATACAAAAACTGCACTTTCACCTCCTCCACACTTTTATAATTTTGATGTCAAAATTTATGAGGTTTTAAAAAATAATTTGTATCTTTAACGATTTATTGTCACCACAGTTGTTTTTCATAGTATAAAACATTTCCTCATCATAGTATAAAAAGCTTATTTATATACTACTCTTCCAGTATTAGAGAATTCTAGACATGAATACTCGATTCTACCTTTGGAGTTTTTATTTCTAAATTCTGCAAATCAAGGGGGTGTCTCAGCCTCACTCCCAATGCTGGGATAGCCGTGAATGTACTCTTGCCCGTGGGTCAGTCCTAGCCGGTTGTCTGCATGGTGTCCAAGGGGCCACTAAACACCTATCCACCAGCTTGTTGGTTCACTTTGCTCAATTTCTCCATCTAGGTTATGTTTTATGGGTGAATTTGGTTTGTGAAAATTCACACATTTATGTTTCATGTCTTTCCCTGCATATATATTTATACTCAATTAAAAAGCATATTAACAAATCAAAAGAGGGAGACATGCCAAAAGAATGAAGATTGTATAATAAGAGGATGGACAGTAATTGGAATTACCAGAAAAAATGATTTAAACAGTATAAAAGCTATAATAGGTTAACTACAATACAGACAAGAAGCCAGAGAAGAATCCAACCAAAAAAACTACAGACCAATATCCCTAATGAACATAGATGCAAAAATCCTCAATAAGATACTGCCAAACAGAATGCAGCAAATCATCAAGAAGATTATACACCATGACCAAGTGGATTCATCCCAGGGAAGCAGGGATGGTTCAACATACAAAAATCAATAAATGTAATACACCATATTAACAGAGCCAAGGACAATATAAATCCTAGAATTCTGATTAAACTATCTAAGGTGTTTTTCTTCTTATCACTATGAAGTTGAAATCAAGCATAAATTATGTCAGTGAACATCTGAATTCAATGTTGGTTTAGCGTATTTGCTGGGACTCTTGCTTTTGCTGCTTGGGAGCTTGCAGCTCCTTTCTTTAATTCTACTCTATGGTTTCAAATCTGTTGGGAGAAGAAGAGTCATGGGGACGAGGTAAGAGTGATGTCATGGGGAGCAGGAGGACAAGTGGGCAGTCAGCACCATGTTGGCAAGTCAGTTCTCAAAACACTGCGAACTCCTGATGGTGTTTGTGTTGGGTCCTTGGTTTCCTTGGGGTTCTCCATATTATTTATGTTCATTAGGGAGTTTGGCCTGTAGGTTTCTTTTTTGGTTGGGTTCTTCTCTGGTTTGGAATCAGGGTAATACTTGCTTCCAGAAATGATTTTGAAAGTACTGCTTCCCTTTCAATTTCCGTAAGGAGTTTCAGCATTAGTGGCATTAGTTCTCTAAATTTCTTGTAGAATTCAACAGTGAATCCAGCAGGACCTGCCTGGGCTTTTCTTTGTTGGTAAGTTTTTAATTACATTTTCAATTTCATTGGCTGATATCAGGTTATTTAGAATTCTTATGTCTTCTTGATTTAGCTTGGGCAATTCAATTGTGTCCAGGAATCTGTCGATTTCTTCTGTGTTTTCCATCTTATTAGAATACAGGTGCTTGAAGTAGGTATTGATGATCTGGATTTCTGTAGGATCCATTGTGATTTCCCCCTTTTACTCCTAATTGCTCGAATTTGTGTTTTTCCTTTCCTCTTTTGGTTGAGGTTGGCTAAAGGTTTATTGATTTTGTTTATTCTTTCAAAGAACCAACTTTTTGATTCATTGATTCTTTGTATTGTTTTCTTAGTCTCCATTGCCTTAATTTCTGCTCTTATCTTTATAATTTCCTCCCTTGTACAAGCTTTGGGTTTGATTTGTTCTTCTTTTCCTAGCAGTTTGAGGTTCAACATTAGGTTGTTTATTTGAGCTTGTTGTTTTCCTGATGTGAGAGTTCATTGGTAAAAATTTCCCTTGTAGGACTGCTTTCACTGTGTCCCATATGTTCCAGTATGTTGTACTGGTATTATCATTTAATTGTAGATACTATTTAATTTCATCTTTAATTTGCTCTATGTTTATGTGTTTTTCCACATGTTTATGTAGCTTTTGTGATTTCTGTTGTCACTGATTCCCAGTTTCATTGTGCCATGGTCAGATAGTATGAATGGGATGATTTCAATTCCTCTACATTTACTTAAGCATGTTTTATGGGCTAATATGTGGTCTATTTTTGAGAACGTCCCATGTGCAGCTGAGAAGAATGTGTATTCTGGTGTTTTGGGGTGGAACACTGTGTAGACATCTACCAAGTCCATTTGTTCACAGGCTTGGTTTAATTTGGATACTTCTTTGTTGATTTTTTTGTCTAGTTGGTCAATCTATTTGTGAGAGTGGGGTATTAAGGTCTCCCACTACAATTGTGTTAGTGCTTGATTTTTCATGTCTGTTAATACTTGTTTTATGTAGTTGGGTGCACTGGTATTTGGTGCATATATATTTATGATTGTTATCTCTTCCTCTTGGAGTTTTCCCTTAACAAGTATGTAGTGACTTTCTTTGTCTCTTTTGATCAGTTTTGGCTTGAAGTTTACATTGTCTGCAAGTAGAATAGCTACCCCTGCTTTTTTCTGGGTTCCTGTGGCATGGAGTATTGTTTTCCATCCTTTGACTTTTAGTCTATAAATTTCTTTTGGGATTTAATCTATTTCTTGAATGCAGCATTTTTTTTTTAAATTTTAAAGAGACAAAAATAAAAACAATGATACAGAATTTCAAAACAAGGTAATATGAAATTAACAATGGTTGATATATTGTGTATTGCTATCTTCAAAGTAGTTGCTCAGATTACAAGATACAGGCATGCAAAATTTATCAAATAATATAAGCACAAACCGTTCTTTTCAATAAACTAAAAGAAATTAATGGTATAATAATTATCTTAACTGTCTTGTGTGTGTGTATATATACACATATATATATATATATATATGTGTATATATACACACATATATATTTTATTTTCCCTTCCTTCTTTTCTCCTTTCCCCCATCCCAGTTGTTCTTTCCTTTTGAGCAGTTTCTTGCCCTTTCACAATATCCATGAATACAGCATATTGTTGGATCTTCTTTCTTGATCCATTCTGCCAGTCTGTTTCTTTGATTGGTGAATTGAAAACATTTACATCATCGATGGTTATAGCTGATATGTATTGGTTTATCTTTTTCATGTTATTTTCCTGTTGTTGGTTCCCTGTCTTTCTCTTCTGTTTAATTGCTTGCCCTAGCTGGTGCCTTCTTTCTATTGATGTTCATGTGTTTGTGATCTTCGTTTTCTCTACTATATCTTTCAGAGCATTCTGAAGAGCTGGTTTGGTGGTCATGAATTTCTTCAGTTGTTCTTTGTTATGGAAGTATCTAATTTCTCCATTGATTTTGAAGGATAGTTCTGCGGGGTACATCAATCTGGGTTGAAGACTTTTCCTTTTAGGGCTTGAACTATCTCAGTCAAAGCTGTCCTTGGTTTGAGGGTTTGTGTTGAGAAGTCTGCTGTGATTCTGATGGGCTTTCCTTTATAGATGACTTGTTTCTTTTCTCTAGCTGCTTTTACTATTTTGTTCTTGTGCTGAATTTCTGGAATCTTGATTAGTATATGCATTAGTGTAGATTTATTTTGGTCATGGCTATTTGGAGTGCTATACGCTTCATTTAGTTGTATGTCAAATTCTTTATCCATATTTGGGAAGTTTTTTTGCCAAGTTTTTATTTCTGTGAAGAGCTTTTTAATGGCTTTTGTGCTGTCTCGAGATTTCTCACTGACTTCAATCAATCTTACGTTGTTCTTCTTTGCTTCATCTTGTAGCTATGTGATTGATTTTTCATGGTCTCTTGCTGTTTTTAAGATCTTTCTTTTCCTGGTTGCTAGTTACAATCCTGTCTTCTAGATCTGATATTCTATCCTTGCCTTCATTCAATCTGTTGTGTATATTTCAATGGAGTTTTTAATCTCCTGGATTTCTGTTTGGTTCTGTTCCATGGATTCCATTTCTTGTCTATGTTTGGAATTCATGATTTCCGTTGTTGTCCTGAGCTCCTCTGTTTTTTTTTTTTTCCTCTGTGTCTGCTTTAATGTCTTTCATTTTGATCGTCATTTATTTCTTCACCTTAGAGATTATTTTTCTATGTCCTCTTCCATTTGTTTTTTCACTTCTGCCACTATCATTTCAGAAAGTTCTAGTGGTTGGCTTCCAATTTCCTCTATCTCTTTTTGCTCTGGACTTGTCCTGGGTGGGCTGGGCATTTGGGGTTGCATTTTACTTCTTCATCTTATCATTTTCTATTTTTTATTTTATTTTGTTTTCTGTGTTGATGCTTGTAGATTTCTTTTGTTAGATAGATTTCTCCCTAGTATCAAGGCTTCCCTAGAAAATGTCTGTTCCTCAGGATGTCTTCTAGATGTAGGTGGTTCTTGGTCTTTATATCTATCCCAAGAACCTACCTTCATAATATATTAAGAGTGTGAACTTGCTATCTATTTGACTCGGGCCCATTCCTCTGGTACTGGACTAAGGTGATGGTTATGAACCCTTACAATCGTAGTGTTGTCATACAGGGAAGAAAAATTGATTATACAGGTATGGCATCCTGGATAAAGTACTACAGTTAGCAATAACAATAGACTCAAGCACAGCCTGGTTACTGACAAACTGCGGTAACTATTAGCCTGATACCTTTAACCATAGGAGCAAGTTCTACAGTTATATGAGATAATCCAACTTGTACCAGGAACTTGTATGCAATGATTTTCCACTTATTAGAGTGATTTTACCCTGTTGTGTGTTGGGGGGGTAGGGTGGAGAGATGAATGAGGTTAAATATAGTAGGAGCAAGGTTGGAGGGCACAGGATGATCATCCAAGTTTCGGGTAATTGTAGGACTCAAGAGGGAATGATTGGAAGAGAAAGCCTAGGAGCATTGAAATGAACCAGAAAGAAAAGAGACAATGTTTATTCGCATGAATGTATCATAAAAATCAAGCAAGATAGTTGACAAAAGAGAGGAAGAGGACAAGTAGAAGTAAACCAAAAGATAGGTTAGAGAGCTAAGTTATGAAAGAAAGAGAAAAGAAAAACAAAAAACAAAAATAACCACACACACAGAAAAAGCAAACATACATACAAAAAGAAAAACAAAACAAAAGAGAACAGAGTTAAAAAAACAAAACAAAAACAAAAACCCAGCCAGATACAAAGAGGAAAACCAGTCAGACAGAGAAAGATAAAACTAGTGAAATTCCTCTGGTGTCCACAGTTCTGCGGCAGGTCCAAGTCAGATCCCAGAAATGTGTACCCCAGCCAAGTTTGCAGGTGGATTTGTGCTGGGTATGGGTTTGATCTTGGCCTCTGGATTTGGGGGATGGGATTAGTCTTCTGTGGCTGGAGTTCTCACCGAGCCCTTTAGGAAAAAAAAAAAAAATTGGCCCTACCTGCCCACTTCTATTCCATGTGTCTTTGTGCCCAAGTGCTACGCTGGTTCACCTAACTTACCAACTGTTGGCTCCTATTGTCACTGCTGCTTTGGATTTTTCCAGGCTGCTAGTCCCTCCTGCCCATCGTGTGTACCCCAGCTGGGGCCCTACTGTGTTGCTGGCGATCCCACCAGCCTGCTGGAGCCCTGTCGATGGAGGGAGGAGTTGTCAGCGATTTTGCCCACCTGCTGGGGCCATATTGATTGTGTGGATTGGGTTTTGATGTTTAAATTTCCACAATTTTAAGCTTTCATTTTATTATTGAAAAGTCAGTAACATATAATCAACTTCTGAAACTACTACTATTTAAGACTGGAGGAAGTGTTTTTAATTTTTTTGAGTCTTCAAAAAATAATTCCTAAGCCAGGCACGGTGGTACCTCCCTATAATCCCAGGCTGATGCAGGACTGTAAATTTAAGCCCAGCCTACACAAGTGAGAGACTTAGAAAAACCCTGTCTCAGAATTTTAAAAAGGGCTGGGGATATAGCTCAGTGCAAAATCCCTGGGTTCAATCACCAGTTCAATACACACACACACGTGCGTGCACGCACACACACACACACACTCCTCAGTTTACAGAGTTAAACTGAGGCAGTCCATTCTCTTAGATATTTTCTCATAGGGGATGATCCCTGAATTAAATTTATCTCTCTAAATGAGAGTTTGAAGGTGAACAACCATACAATGAGGACTTGACCTAGTAACTTTTTTCTATTTCTTACAAACTCAGAAAACAGATGATACAAATAATCAAGAGACATATGAGAAAAACTAGTTGATTGCCTTAAAAATGTAGCAGAGATGCCTCCTTCTGAGACAAAAAAAGCACAATGGTTAAGATGTTTGAAAAATTATTGTTCTTACACTTAGATTGATTTAAGTAAAATTCTAACATAAATTTGAAGAGCGCTTGTATGTGAATGTGTGTATACACACACACCATCAAAAACATAGTCACGTGGGACTGTGAGTGTGGCTTAGGTAGACTACGAGCTTAGCACGCACCAAATACTGGGTTTGTGCCTCGGTACCTATACGTGTATACGTGTATGACTGTATAGTTACTGTTATAAAATGAGTTACTTCGAGCACTGATAGATAAACGAAATAGTCTTTCTTTCCCCTTGCAATAACACCGTTCCCTTTTGCAAGAATCATGGCTCCATGAATCTTTGGGTCTATTTCTACATGTTGTACGTTCTTGGTCATATGGTTATTTTTACACTAATACCCTACTGCCTTGATTACTATTGCTTATTAATAGGGTTCAGTGGGATATTTCCATCCTTGCATCCAGCATGCACTGATCAAATGCAACTTTCTTTTATCCACCTTCCATTTGATATTTCCCAACCACTGTTAATCACCGTTCTATATTCAAGATGACTTTACTTTAGGTTCCACATGTGAGACAGAATGTGCTGCACTGGTCTTTAGCTTATTTTAAAGCACGCTTCTAAAGCATTTCCCATTTCCTCCTTGACGTTTCCCAGCGCTGGTCTTCCTTTCACCATTGGCCCATTCGAGCTGTGTGAGTGGGGAGGGACGGTGTCTACGCTGTTCCGCTGTCCGTGCGAGTCCCGTTTCACCAGCACCGCTTGTGGAGGACTCTGTCTTCTTCCCAGTGCGCGCTCCTGGTTCCTCTGCTGCAGGCCCGTGGGTTCACTATGCAGGGTTTTGCTCCAGGACCTGTGTTCTGTGCCACTGCTTGACGTGGCTGCGTCCGCACCAAAACAACGCCGTTTGGGATCCGGCTTTGTGGTTTATTTTGACGTCAGACTGTGGGACGCCACCTGCTTTATTTTTTTGCTCAAGATTATTTTGGCTATGTGGGGATATTCTGTGTTTCCCTATAAATTTTAGCTTTTATTTTCTACTTCTGTGGAGAATGTCATTGGAATATTATACAAATTGCATGGAATCTATAAATCATTTTGAGTCTGTGGACATTTTAACGATGCTGATTCTTCTAATCCTTGAACACAGGATGTGCTCCCATATTTACGCCCCCTTCAGTTTCTTTCATTAATGTGTTATAATATTCACTGTAGACAAATCTGACCTCTGGTTACATGTGCACAAAGGAAGTTTTGTGTGTGAGTGTGTGGCTATTGCAAATGGGAGAAGGGGGGAAAGGAGGGCAGGGGAAGTAAAGAGAATTAGGGTGTGTTATGTAGATGTCCCAACTGCCCGTGGGGAATGGAATCACTAGGTACTGAAAACATGTACTAATCAACTTTTTTAATTTAAAGAAGTACACTCAGAAATATGCCTACCACATAAATACACATAGAGCACAAATAAGCATAGGGCTTATGAGCCAGTATAAAACTGAGTTTCGTTCACTTGTAAATGTTCACTTGTGGTCACTGTGAAGAGAAAGCTCGAGTCCCTCAAAGCTTTTCAACCCAAATTCACTCAAAGAGCTTGTCATTCGGTTTGCCCATTGATATCAGTTTTCAAGGTTAAGAGTACACCCTGACTATAGTATGTCAGAGAATAAAGAAGATGAACTATAGTTTTAAAAATGTTGTGGGTGGATTAGAAGAGCAAAAGAAGCTCTTAAGATATTCTTCCATTTGTCCCGTGATCTTTCTTTGCAGGATTTTTAGCCTTTTGAGTATTTTGTCACATATAAGTCACTAATTTGTTCTGTTTATAAAAACTTTCAATGTATGACTTTCCTTTTTAAGATGACGTGTCTTGTCTCTCATCTTTAACAATTCAATAAATGAAAAGAATTGGAGCTCCAGGCTTAATTCAACTTTACTTCAGTAGAAATTACTGAGAAATGCTGTGAATGTGCTATAATTTGGATTTTGAGTGTTCCCCAACGGCCCATGTGTTAAAGCTTCAGTGCCCACGTTGGTATTATTCCAAAATGATGGAACACTTCCGAGGTGGGATGCAGTGAGAGGTGCGAAGTCACTGTGAAGAAGGGACTGCGGGTCCCCGGTGTTGATCTCTTTCTCATCTCAGCTTTATGGCTGCAATGTGAGCAGCTTTGCTCTCCACACACTACTGCCATGATGTATTGCCCTGCCACAGACCCAAGCAGCAGGGTCAACTAACCATGAACTACAACCACCAAAACTGTGAGCCAAAATCAGCATTTCCTCGGCTAACGATAGACTACAACCACCGAAACTGTGAGCCAAAATCAATATTTCTTGTTTAAACAAACAAACAAAAAATGGGATTGCTTTATTATTTTTTTCAGGTATTTTTCTATTGATGTATACACATGCTACTAATTTTTGTATGTTGATTTTGTATTCTGCTACTTTGCTGAATTCATGTTACCATATGTTAGCATTTGGTAACATTTGGGAGGTTTTCTCTGTATAAGATCAGGTTGTCTGCAGTGATAATTTCACTTCCCCCTGTCCAATCTGACAATTTCTTTCTCTTAATTTACTGTTCTGGACAGGACCTCCAGGCTATGTTGAATAAAAGTGATAAACGTGGGCATCCTTGTCTTGATTCACATCTTAGTGTTGTTCTACTCCATTCAATATGGTGTTGGTTCTGAGAGTGCTAGTTTTTTGGTTTTTTTTTTTTTTTTTTTTTTTTTTTTTTTTGGTTTTGAGACAGGGTTTTCCTATGCAGTTCAGGCTGGCCTCAAACTCACAGCAATCCTCCTGCCTCAGCCTCCCAAATGCTGGGATTACAGGTGTGCACCACCATGCCCGGCAAGATTGTTAGTTATGACTTTATTATGTTGAGATACATCCTTGGTTCATCAGAGATTTTTCCTAGCCCATTTTTTTATTTTGTTAGGGACAGGGCCTTGCTAAGTCACTAAGTTGCCCAGGCTGAGATCCAACTCATGATTCTCATGCCTCAGCCTCCCAGAACACTGGGATTACAGGCCTGTGCCACCAGGCCGAACTTAAAGGTAGGTTTTGAAGACCCCCACTGTTGCTGTACTGGAGCCCATTTGTTTTTCATTTTAGGTCTATCACTGTTTGGTTTGTATACTGGGTACTCTGACATTAGGTGCATATAGAGTTACAATCACTTATCTTCTTGCTGAATTGATCCCTTGCTCATTATATAATGACCTTTGCTGTCTTCTCCAGGTTTTGTCCAGTTCTGCATTTTGAGATATAAGTATACCTACTCTTGGGCTGAGGGTATAGCTCAGTGTAGAGAGCTTGCCTAGCACACATGAGGCCTCAGGTTCAATCCCCAGCACTGAAACACACACACATGCGCATACACGTGCGTGCACACACACACACACACACACACACATACAGAGTACAGCTACTCTTGCTCACCCTAGGCTTGCGTTTTCTTGAAGTTACATATTCCATCTTCTCTCTTTAAGTCTGTGTTTGTCTTTTCTGGTGAAAGTAGTTTCTGTCAGGCTGCTTATTGTAGGATCTTGTTTTTAAATCCATTCACTCAGCCTGTATCTTTTAATTGGAGAATACCTTCAAGGTTATTATTGGTAGGTAGAGACTCCTGTCACTTTGTTAATTTTTTTCTGTCTTGAACACTGATTGTCCTTTTTCTCCTCTCTTATCTTTGTGGTTTGATGGTTTGCTGTACCAATATTGTTTGATTTTTTTCTATTTCTCTTTTGTGTATACTGTCACATGGTTTCATGGTCTTTCTTTCACATCTTGATTAAAGGCCCTCTTCAGTATATATTCTACGGCATGTGTAGTGTTGTGGATTCCCTGTTATACTTGCCATGGGAAGTCTAATTCCCCTTCATCTCTGAAGGTTAACCTTGCTGGGTATAGTATCCTCAGTTGGCAGTTATTTTCTTCCAGGACTTGGGATTTGTCATCCCTTCTCTTCTGGCCTGTAAGGTTTATGCTGAGAATTGTGCTGTCATTCTAAAGCAGATACCATTAAATGTGACTTGATTTTATCCTGCAGATTTTAGAATTCATTCTTTTTCCTGTGCTTTTGACAGTTGACCATAGTATGCTGTAGAGAATACTTTTTCTGGTCATGTCTGTTAGAGATCCTGTAGGTGCCTCCCTCCCCTCTCTCCCTCTCCTCTTTTTCCTCCCTCACCCTAGGTCTCTCAGTCTCTCTCTTGCTGATTTCCAGTGTTTGCCAGGCACTGACCTCAGAGTGCATTTCCTTTGTTTCTTGTTTGTGGAGGAGGAGGTGACTGACATGCACCTCTATTCAGCCATGTTGAATCTCTTCCCCCATCATTACTGTAGTAGGTTTCCTTTAGCTCTATTAATATAGTACTTGCTTTGTACATTTAGGGCTCTGATACTGAGTGCACCTAAATATATTATTTTTCCTCTTGCTGGATTAGCTATTTTATCATAGTAGAGTGGCTTTTTTTGTCTGCTTGTATTGCTTTTGACTTTTTTAAGTATTATTTTTTCAGCTTTATTTTTATTAGTATGTGTTTGGAGTACATAAAGATTACCTTCTTTGTGTGGAGTTGGTGCATGTATAAGACACATCTTTATTCCTTTTTTGAATCCCTTTCTCTCCTCTCTCTTCCCCCTCCCTCCATCTCTTGGTCCCCTGTCCATTTGCAAAAGACCTGTCTCCCTATTACCTATTTATCTGTCTTTTATTTTGCTTCTTATTTGTATTTTGGGTTTCTCATATAAGGGAAACCATGTGATATTTAAGTTTGTGTATCTGATTTATTTTACATAACATTATGATCTGAAGGTGCATCCATTTTCCTACAAATAACTCAAGTTTATCCTTCTTTATGGCAGAGTGTGTGTAAATTTACACTGTGTGTAAATACCACATTTTCTTTATCCATTTATATTCATCTGTTGATGGGCATATAAGCTGCTTCCAAGATGTAGTTGTTTTGAATTGCGCTGCTATAAACATGAGCGTGAGAGTCTATTTAACCCACTATAAGTATGGCTACTCTTGCATTCTTTTGGGATCCGTTTGCCTGGATATCTTTTCCATATTTTCACTTTGAGGCTATGTGTCCTTAGAGGTGAAGTGAACTTCTTGTAAGCCATATACAGTCACTTTATGTTTTTTATTGGGGAACTCAAACTATGTCCTTCGATAGGATTGCCATACTGCTACTAGTTTTCTAGTTAGTCAGTTAGTTTTGTAGCTTATATCTGGTTTTCTCCCTTTCTTTGTTCTTAAGTAGCTCTCTGTAGTAATGTGTTTGATTCCTTGCTTATCATTTTTGGTGCATTTATTATAAGTTTTTGTTTTGTGACTCCCAGAGGGCTTATAAAACATCTTTTGGTGATAACAAGCTATTGTGAAATGATAACAGCTTAACATTTATCATAAAAATAGGAAAAGAAAAAAAAGGAAAAAAAATATAAAAACTCTATACTTGTACTCCATTCCTCCCATTTTGAATTTTAATATTTCATTCACATCTTTTTATACTGCCTCACTTAACACATTATACTTATTTTTAAATTATTTTTTTAGTCTTTATATGAAGTTATAAATGGCTTACACACCATGTTTACAATAGTAGAGTATTCTGAATCTGTCTGTATAGTTTCTCCTACCAGTGAGTTTAACGCCTACCTCTGTTTTCTTCTTACCAGTGCCTCTTTCTTTTAGTTTGAAGAATTCCCTTTAGCACTTTTCACATGTCAGGTGTAGTGGTGGTCATTTTCTCAGCAATTGTTTGTCTGGGAATGTCTTTACCTCACTTCCATTTCTTTTTTTTTTTTTTTTTTTTTTTTTGTGGGTACCGGGGGTCGAACTCAGGACCTCATACGCCAGTAGGCGCCCGTGACGCTGAGTGATATCACCGGCCCTTTTTTTCGTATGTGGGTTCCAGGAGTTGAACTCAGGACCTCACGCTTGCCCGGCAGGCACGTACGCCACTGAGCCATCTCACCAGCCCTCTCACTTCCATTTCTAAAGCATAGCTTTGTTGAATATAGTACTCTTGGTTGGCAGTATCATTTCCTTTTGTACTGTGAATATTTCATCCCTTTCCTTTGGACCAGAAGATTTCTGCTAAGGAGTCTGGTGTCAGGTAAATCGGGAGACTCTGTTGTGTTGTTGCTTTTCTCTTGCTATTTTGATGGTCCTCTCTTTGCCTTTAACATTTGGGAGATGGATTATATCTTGGGTTCAAGTTGGATGAGTTGAATCTGAGTGGTGAGCTTTGACCCTCCAGTACCTGAACATTTGTATTTTTCTCTAGATCTAGGACATTCTCATTTATTATCTTTTTGAATATGCTTTCCACCCATTTAGCATTCTCAAGTCCCTCTTGACCTTCAAGAACCTGGATATTTGCTGTTTTAAAGCTGTTAAAACCATGTTCCCATATGTTTTCTTCATTCCTCTTCATTCTTTTTTTCTTCTCCAACTGTGTATCTTCAAATTCACTGATTCTTTCCTCTAGTTCATCTATTCTGCTATTGATGACTTCTGTTGGTTTTTTAAAATTTTCATTTAGTCTATTTTCGAGTACACAGACTTTTGTTTAATTTTTTGCATTTACTTCCATTTCCCTTAAGTTTCTCTCATAGAGTAATGAATTAGTTCTTAGAATTTTGAATTTTATTTTGCTTCTTTAAAAGACCTGTTTTAAATTTTCAAAAGTTCATTTATACCAATTGCCTTATGTTCCATTTATGGTACCTTATTTTGTCCATTAGGGGAGGTTGTGGTTCCCTGAAATGTTCTGATGCTTGTTGGCCTGTGGTAATATTTGTATATTGAAGGTTTAGGGACTTAGTCCAGCTGTATGTGTGTCAGACCTTCCAGTTGCTTATTTTCTGAGTCTTTGAACACTGCTGCTACTTCAGTAGTAGAGGGTACCCTAAGCCCAGGTTTGCCACTAGTCTGCACTTGGTGCTTTGTTACTGTGTCAGCACTGGAGGGTTGTTTATCCCCAATCTGCAATTGGTGTCCTGTTCAAAGTGGACTCGGAAAGTGCCTAAAAAGGATAGTCCATCCCCATTAGCCTCTTTCTGGGGCCAAAGTAGGCCCAGACTCCTTGTCTACAGTCACCAGCCTGTGGCCAGGCACTGTGGGGTTCTGCTTTATACTGGGCCTCGCTGTGGAAAATCTGGCCTGCAGAGCATCTATTTATACCCACATTCTCCTTCTTCCCCCAAGAGGACAATGATTCTCTGTGTCGTGCTGCCAGCAGTTGAGGGAGGAGAAGGTGGGTGGGCACCGGTGCTACAGTGCAGGCTCCATCCAGAGCCCACAGTCCAGAGAACTTTGCAGCTTAGCAGCAAGACCAGGCCCTCAGTGCTACGGCCTGCTGGTGCTGCAGGATATTCACAGCCCAAGACCACTGCGACCAGCCACCGGTAAAGCTGGCAGAAATGTAAGTCTGTCCCACTGGCTCAGCCTGCCACCAAGGCAGGAACAGAGGCTCCATCTGTGGGCACTGGTCGGGGAGAGGGGCCATTCAATTTGTTTAATGCTGAGATTCACTGTGGTGGGTTCAGCACTGATTTCCAAGACAAAGTTCTGTGTTAATTCTCTGACCTATGCTTCAGTGGACAGATTCTTTTTCCACACTGTGCTGCTCAAGGTTGGATGAAGGGTGATGAGGTCAGTCCCTTGGCTATCAAGCCAAAGGGCGTCCAGAAACTTCATCTATTGGCACTGGCATGGGGGAACAGGGGTGGGGCCATGCCCAGTACTGGGTTCCACTGCAGAGGGCCTGGTGCTGGGTTCCTAGTCCGAGGCCCGCACTGATTTCTTGCTCCTGTCCCCAAGCAAGAGGCAACTGTCTCCACTCTGTACTGCTGGCAGTTTGGGGAGGGCTCGCATGGGCAATTCTTTTCTCTTGCCTTCTTCAGTGCATCTTTTCTTCTTACAGTGCTACCAGGGACTATGATCTCTCACCTGGTTTACTTAGCGCTTGTGATATTGTTTGTTTCATGGGTAAATAACCGTTCAATTTGATGCATCTATGCTGGGGGGGTTCTTATGATGTTGTTCTGCTTCCTTCTTTCTTTCAACTGTATTCTGTAGTATTCAGCATATAGGTCTTACACATGGTAGGTTTATTTCTAAGTATTTCATGTTTTAGATGGTATGAATGGTGATTTCAATTTTTCAGTTTCTAATTGTTCCTAATATTATATATTGGCCTTGTTACCTGTAACCTCACTAATTCACTTATTCATTCTGGTGCCATTTCTGAAGATTGCCTAGGATTTTTAAAATACATAATCATGTCATCAACAAACAAAAATGGTTTCTTTCATCTTTTCCAAACTGTATACTTTTCATTTCTTTTTCTTGTCTTCTACACTACTAGGATCCCTAGCACAAATTGAAGAGAAATGGTGAGAATGGATATTATCTTTCTTGTTCCATATCTTAAAAAGAATATGTTCTGCCTTTCACCACAAGGTATTACTCCTAGGATTTTCATAGATGTCCTTTGTCAGATTAAGGAAGTTCCTCTGTATTGCTTGTTTACTGAGAATTTTTATTATGAATAGACATTACATTGTATCAAATGCTTTCTCTGTCTAATGAAATGATCATGTTTCTTTTTTGTTAATGTAGTTAATAGAGACTGGACAGGAATATTACTATCTTGAAGAAAGCCTGCCATTCAGATCTAAGTTTCTGTTTATTTAACCTTCAGTTTCCTGGGTAAAACAGCCAGATTACCAAAGAAGAGAATCAAAGGTCCCCTGCTAAGTCTCCCGGAAGTCTCCTGTCAGAAACCACTCCTACCCCTTCCAAACCCTTAAAACTCCTGAGTCTGTAAGAGAGCACCTTCTCTTTTCTTCCCAGCAGATCAGAGAGGTCCCTCTCAGTCGTTCTGACTGTGGACCAAAGGAGACAGCCTCTCTCGGCAGCCAGAAACTCCAGGAGCTTACAGACTCTGGTCTCGAATTTCTTCCTCAGAGACGTCCTGGGGACCCACTTCCTGACCCTGGCCAGCTTTCTGGCCCTTTTGGGATGGTCAGTCACCCCCAGAAAACCTTCAGAAGACAGCCCCCCCTTGGGTTGCCTCCTCTGCAATCTCTCCCAATTGGGCCTTAAGGAAGATATCAAACCCAAAACACTCTACTTTTACTCTACCTCTGTGTGGCCAAATTACAGGGGTACTTTAGTTCACAAACTTGATTCTTTCCATGATTCTGGTAGCAAACCAAGTCGGATGAGAACCCAATCAAATTCAATGGTTAGGTTCAATGCTGGCTTATGGGCAAATTTGATTTGGTTCTCATCCAGTGTGGTTTGTAAACAGAATTGTGGAAAGTACTGAGTTCGAAAACCCAGGTACCACTGTACTAGCTGGACAATGACTGTCACTGGCCTGTTAACGGGACCTTTGATTTCCAAATTTTATGGGACCCTGACAGTTTTATCCAGAGGAATGGCAAACGGTCTAATTTCCCCTATATCGAAGCTTTCTTCTCCCTCTGTGATCACCCCTCTCTTGCTCTCCCCTCCCCTTCCTCCAAATCCTTCTCATGGACAAAAGGCCCCCGCACCCCCTCACCCCACCTCTGTCGATGATCTCGACCCAGATGATGAACCTTTCCTTACCGGCACCACTGTCCACCCCCTCCTGAATCACCCAACCCTCCAATCCAGTCCCCCTCCCACTCCCATTTTCTGGCCTCACAGTCTGACTTTTTCACTGCTAGCCCCAACTCCCCCTCCCCCTACTCTGCCTTCTGCCTGCCTCTTCAGGGACCTTACACTTTGGCCTTTCCACCACCAGTGCCATCTCAGCTGCAGATACAGCTTAGAGAGCTGCAGAAGCAGCTTGACTTTCCATCCCTTCTTCCTTTCCCTCAGAGCCAATTACCTGCTCCAGTGTGGCCCCTGCTGCTCCTGCAACCCTTCCTCTATCCACTGAAAAAAAATTTTGACCTAAGAAAACAAAAATCAATAAATTTAGTTTTGGTTTTAAATTTGAGTGGTTATTTTTGTTTAATAGATATGCTTAAAATATTTGTGTTTTGTAAATTCTTAGACTACAGTTACAGAGTTAATTTGTTCTTCTGCTGCTTCAGTAGAGATAAGATACTTTCAAGTTTGACTTAGAGTTGACAGCCAACCAAATTTACAATGCAACAACCTGAGAACACCCTCCCCAGGCCCCAACTCTCCCCTCCAGTCTAACTGGTGCTTTCAGATGAAGGCTTTAACTCTTGTTTCTGAGACTGATACTGGACATGAGCTGTTCTGCATGATTAGCAGGGATGCCCAGACTGGTGATGGGAAACAAGGCAGAGTTGCCTCCTTGGGCAGTTCCAACTTGGTTTGTGATACTTATTATTGCTGACTCCATGGTACATTAAATGTATTTGTTTTCCAAGTGTACAGGTCTTCAAAGATACAAAACTGAAAAATATCTCATCATAAGAGCAACTTCCAAGCTAAAGTTGTTTATGGTGATAAACTTTTAGGCTCAAATATCCTATTTTGCCTGACTGGTGTTCCAGCTACTAGTGATGAGATTTGCATACCAATTCATTTAATATAATGATGTCATTGTTATGCTAAAATGTTATGTTGCCCTCAATCTCAAGTATCCTCTATAAAACTTTATTTATGAACATTCTGCAGGAATTCAACTTCTAAGACAACCATGATTGATAACAAAATAATAGTTCCCTAATCAAAGTGCTTGCTATCTAGATAAGAAAACGATCTTCTGGATGTTCAACAACTAAGGTTGGGAAACTGGAGCTAAAAAAGGTAGCTGGGTTAAGAGGACAGCCAATATTTTGGCCCTAGCCCTCAACAATTGTCAACAAGGACCTAGAACATCAGGGGATCTTTCTACAGGATCCTACAACTTTGGTGAGTCATCCAATCTCCTAAACAGGGAGATTGTTGGACCCCCAAAGGACAAAAGTCAACCAATGTACAGTGTGTCAAAAAGGAGGGTCACCAGCCATGCTTCCACAGGAAGCAACATCGTCAAGGAAGACCATAACCCGTCCTGGTGGCTGACACTGAAACTGGAGATGAGAGGCTCTGTACCAGGTTCTAAAAGTAATGGCTGAGGAGCCTTGACTGATATTCATAGATAACAAGAGGTTAATTTTGATTGACACAGGCGTCACTTGAATTTGGTCTTGAAAACAGCAGAAAAGTATAACCAACAAGATATAAAAGTAATAGTAATATAAACAAGACATAAAAAGGAGGCTCCAATCACTGACCCTGCTGACAATTTCCAGCTACACCTGTAGACAGTTCTAGGAGCCAGCTGGTTACAATCCTTTAAAAACAGTGTCCGGATGTGACTCCTTCCCCAATCTGCTTTTCCATTCTAGTACTCATGCTTAATCTCTTGGTAAAGTTTGTTTATTCTCACCTAAAGACTTACAGAAGGAACCAACAATAAAAGTGCCTAGCATCCATCACACCCACACAAAGCCAACCCCAGGAGCACCACCCTGGCTGAAGGTTCTGATATTAGGCTCTCAGGAGTGCAAAGAGGAATCTGTCAGACCCTAAAAACCCTCTGGCTCCCAAAGGTTCGCCACAGGCCCATGACAGTCAGGACTACGCCTGGCCCATGGGGCCCCTCTCTGTAACCAGACAACAAGAAAACTCTACTTGTCCAATCAGCTCTCTCACCTTCCTCCTGTCAAACTACAATCCAACTCCTCCCACCTTCTGATCACTACAATGTTAATCATCTAGGAACCCTCTTATGGGTATCTAGGCACACTTCCTTTCAAGGCAGTTCAAACTACACCACATCAAAATAATTGCAAACAGAGGAAAGGATCCCCTAAAAGACAGTGTGCATGTGAGAATCACCCCAGGCAAGGGACTCTCAGAATGTCTGCCCTCCAACAGGGAGGGCCCAGATAGAACATTTGCTGGAAAGATTTATTACCAGGAGCAACATCTAACATTCAGTAAATATTTCCATGTGCCGGACAGTGTTCCAAGTGCAATAGATGTAACATTACCTAATAGAATAATGCTGTGAATAACATTTCCTCTTCACAAGTGAAGCAAATGGAGCATGGGAAAACTGAGAAACATAACCAAGGTTACAGAGTCCTAGAAGCAGAAAGTACAGAGCAAGGCAAAGAAAGTGTTTCTAGCAGAACAAGCAACAGAAGAACAGATGGAGGGAGCCCATGACTATCAGAAAGCTTGATCTCTCTTGGACAGACTGGGTCACCACATTGGGTTATAGCGAGGTGAATGGCAAGATGGAACTGGAGTGGTGGGCAAGAGCCCATTATGTAGGGCCACATATACAGCGCAACAGGCACCAGACTCCCTGTATAGAGAGGTGTGGGTATAAACATTAGGTGGGAAAAAGTACTTCGGTTACATTTGAGGAAGGGTGCGGGATGGGATCTAGGGAAGGCAAGTGGAGACTAGGCTAGCAACTTAGAGCTCACTGTGACTGGTGGCAAGGAGAGTAATCTCATGTAGTACCAGAAAGAGGGGAGAGGAAAATACTCGGAATAGGGATGCTCGTCTCAGCCTCACCAGCATTCTGGGCCAGACATTTGTTGTGGAGAGTTGTCTCATAGGGTTAAGCAGCTTTTTTGGCCTCTATCCCCTAGCTGCCTCTCCAATTGTGACAATCCAAAATGTCTCCAGACAATGCCAAATGTCCCCTGCAGGGCAAAACTGACCCCAGTTGAGATCCACTGGTTTAGACACGCTGATATTAAAACAGAATCGGTTGAACTTGGATGCGTGGTGATGACAAGAGACATGTCAAGGGACAACAAGTAAGAAGTAGGGAAGCAGACAGGAAGGAAGAAGACAGGCTTGACTTTGAATACCCTAAATGTGCAGTAGATGTGGGACATCCTAATGAAGAGGCCCAAGTGGTGGCTGGCTGGTCCATGCTCACAGGAGAAACTTCAGCTGTGCAGACAGAGCCACGGAATTGAGGACGGCTTGCATATGAACACGAGCAAGGGCACAGGGATAGATGAGCGCACTCGGGGAGACCAGAGGGACAAGAGGGCCAGGCAGGAACTGCACAGAACAGCAAGAGCCAAGGGCGGGAGAGCTCTTAACTCGCAATCTGATTTAGTAAAGGGGAAGATAAAAGGGAAGTGTGTATCACTACGGCCTTTGAAAGCAGTATTAATTTTGGTATCTTCTGTGATCCAAGCAGAAGCTAAAATTTAAATAAATATACTGAAGGGGGGGTGGTCAGGAAAGTCTGCTCAGGATGGTTAGTTTCCTTATTACAAAGAATCATAAATGCATTACTTGTTAAATTGACATTTTCTATCCTCTTAGGGCAAACTAAAACAAACTCAAACTGAGCCTTATAGTTTACTATAGAGAATGAATACCTAGCAATGCAGGGCTGAGTTGAAAAACCCATCATGCGTTAATTATAATAGCAGTGTTGTTGCACTACCTTGTCATTGATGTTCAAAAACAGTACTGCCAAGCTCAGGAGAAATACAGGAGCTTTATATAGAGACATATTCTTCAGCCTTTGATAAATTCTACAGTGATAATTCTTGGAGAAAATAAAATGTCATGAGGCAGTGGACAAAAAGAGCTTACAGAACAGAAGCAAATGCGATAACAGAAAACAGGTTACCTGTTGGCAGGAGAATCAGATGAAGTAGGAGATAATTTCCAACAGGTGACATGATTTCCATAGTCACAAAGCTAACCGCCTGCAATGCCAGTTTTGGCGAAAAGCCTTAGACTGGGGCAAAGCCTGTTAAAAAGGAACTGAGAGAAGGCCAGATGCTTTGGGTAAATAAGTAATTACCTGAAAGTAACCTAGACAGCCTTGTGCGAAACTCTAATTCTTGGGGCTAGCAGCGTACCACTGGAGGTCCAGCTCCCAAGTGACGCTTTCCAAGGGCATGCAACCGAAGCAGCACCTGCTCACGTGTAACCCCACACGCTGGCTCAGGGTGTTGAAAAGGAAGCAAGCTAAGTACAGCACTAGTCCTGAAACAGTTTCTCCATCCGCTCACTTGTGAGTGGGGCATTTACTGCTCCCTACAACCTAGGCCCCTGTGCCTGTCCAAGTCCCTCCAGGGCGCACCGGACGGACTGCCTTCCTGGGTCCAGCCTGCCAACCCTTTCTGCCACTTCCTTTGCCAACATTAGAAAAGAAGTCTAACAAATGGATCTAATACCACAGTGGTTTGAGGCTTCTTGGCTGTTTTTCCTTCCAGCTGTCAAGCTGTCCTCAGACTGAGCGTCACATTCAGAACTGCCGTCAAACTCTCACTTTAATGGGCACTTAGACTTAATGTCAAGCTGATGCCTCTGGAAGCCGCTGATTAAATTTGCAAACAGGAGACTCTAACCAAACCAGAACTTTAGAGTTGTCTCATTTTGCCTTTCAAGTTTAAATCTCAGAAGTTTTCTTTTCTTCTTTGCAAAGAATTACTGAAGTTTGTTTGCAAAGATCTCGAATATCAGAAAGCAAAGTGCAGCAAGCAAAACACCCTGCATGCTTTGAGAGAGAGAAGAAATCCCTCAGGTCATTACCATTCTATATGAATTAAAGATTGTTCCACGTGCTTTCTTCTGTTCCCAGCACATTCAAAATCCATTAACTATT
Organism: Erethizon dorsatum; assembly: GCA_028451465.1. NCBI lineage: Eukaryota > Metazoa > Chordata > Mammalia > Rodentia > Erethizontidae > Erethizon > Erethizon dorsatum. The sequence continues at coordinate 54,952,424 of CM051830.1, read as the reverse complement.
CACTTTATGACTCTATAATATTTTAAGAAGTCCTAAAAAGTTGATTTAAACTTTCTAGTGTTCTGTTATGCACATGGCAAATAAAGAGTTTTGTACTGTATGGACAGAGTGGAGAAACTACAGAAAAACATGAAAGGGATATGGTAGAATCTCCACTAACAATGACGCTGCTTCAATCAGCTACAAGTTTCCAACCTTCCTTTATCCTTCTCTGTTTCTTTTTGTCTTTGATTATCTTTTCCTTGAAGAAGTTAAAAGATCTGGAAACTCCATATTCTTTTTCATTGGCTGCTATTTTGAAGAGGATGCTGGCTTTTTTCTTTTGGGTTCTTTCTAGATAATTCGATTCAAACAGGTCTGCTTTCAAAGAAAACAAGACTGTCAAGACTGGTGAAGCATGAAAAATAAAGTGCCTTTTCTAACTCCAAAAAGCACCAGAAAAGCATTAATTTCTATCTTCTTGTATAAACCTCTAACCCTTATCCTCTAATCTGTAGACTTCACAAAATGTTTATATTCTTCTGTGAAATATGACAGGAGATCAAACCTTATTACTAAGAAATTTACAACTAATATTTAAATGGGTGTCATTCTGAAACTTTACTAAACACATATAAAACATTTAAGAAGGTTGACACAGTTTCTCGGGGCTGCTGGTATAAAATAGTCCGCTGCAACACATCTACCATGCTGTTAATGGTTCTATTCATTTTTTTTTTTTTTTTTTTTTTTTTTGTGGGTACCGGGGGTTGACCTCAGGACCTCGCGCGCCAGCAGGCGCCCGTGCCGCTGAGCGATATCACCGGCCCTTTTTTCGTATGTGGGTTCCGGGAGTTGAACTCGGGCCCTCGCGCTTGCCAGGCAGGCGCGTACACCGCTGAGCCATCTCACCGGCCCAATGGTTCTATTCTTTTAACTGGTGGGAGCCCAGGCTTCATAAAAGGAGAACACGAAGCAGCAGAAAAAGACAGCCTTGCAAAATGCTGTCAGCTAGGAAACATCCTGTCCTAAGACTTCTCACTGAACTACAGTGGTGCGACTGCTTCTAATTCCCTTCCTTTAATACAACAGAGGCCTACATTTCTATGCTTAGTTTTCTGAAGAGAACTTAATTCTGTGGTAAAAACAGCTCCATGTAGCACTTGTTCATATTATTAAAAGAATAAAAAAAGACTTGAGGTTTTGCAGTTCCTGGATAAAGTGGTAGGCAGTCATCAGATTCCTACTGAGAACTATAAATGATGAAAGAGTAGCAGATGGTTTCAGAAGGCAGAGATTTATAGAGGTAATCTGTAGTGGAATAAAGCTATTTTCTAAACTAGGTAATAATAATTCATACAGAAAAGTAATAGTTCAGATAGTATCTCATTTAATTATATGCTACTAAATATCCCAAGAAATCTTTGACTCAGAACTTAAAATAGAAACCCAATTAGCTGATACTTTAAGGTTCTCATGACTTGGTCCTATGTGAATCCCTTTCATAGTATCACAAGATTAAACAATGCGGTACTCTTAACACTTCAGTTTTCTATCATGCCCACTTTTCAACTTAGCATCTAACTCAAGAGAATAAAGGAAGTACCTCTCTGTACCTGAAAGGAGGACTCAAATTTTTTACATAATCTAAGGTGATAGCTAATGAAGAGTTACCTCTACAGTGAGTGAGTGGAGATGCTAGGCAGGACTGCAGCCAGGTAAGGGCATCGCAGTGCAGTGCACACAGTGCCAGGGGCCGCCCTGCACACCTGACCTCTCATGGCTGGAAGGAGAGGAGGGTTACTACCCACACCACAGTACTCATTACTGAACTCAACAAATTTCCCAAACCTATTTGGCAATTCACAGAAATCGTAAGGTATGAAAGTTCCAAACTGGAAGGAAACACATTAGAGGTACTTGCTCTAGTATGTATCCATTCTTCATGAACCTACCCCCACAGTGAAAGGAAATGACACCAGTGAGGAGTGTCACTGCATATGTAATACTCCCAGGCCTTAATACAGCTGGCTACACAAACTGTTTCTCTTCATTCTCAAGTCACAATTCGTTTCAGTAGTGTTTGCTACCATCTAATGGTCCAAAATTCTCCTTGCTGATGTAGAATAACCACAGATAAGCCAACTCAAAACGAAAGTTTAAGATCTTCAGTGGTAGTTGGTAGTGGTATTAGACATCCTAAATACTACTTTAAATACTGAGGAAATGTTCAATCTGTATTAAGACCCCCAATTACACAGAGACATAAATATATACATTTTGGTATTTATTAGCAAAAATGGTCCAGAAAAAGGAATGGGTCAAAATTATAGAATGATAAGAATTAAAAGTTCTTTTTAGCTGTACTGGGGGACTTTAGCTTTTCTGGGGACTTTAACCAGTCCTAAAATAGGACTTATGGGCCAGGGATATAGCTCAGCGGCACAGCGCCTGCCTGGCAATTGCAAGGTCCTGAGTTCGATTCCCAGAACAAAAGAAAAAAAAACTAAAATAGAACTTATGGGCATGTGTGTACATGGACTGAGTTAGGGCACAAAGAGAAGTTAAACAAAACAAACAAAACAGGAAAACGTTAAAACTAGGAAGTGATAGCTAGTGGGGAAAAGGTTCCTAAACTGCCTGAGTGAAGTAGTCTTCCAGTCCCTCCATGTCCATTTCCAGGGAGGAATTTAAGGAGGCCAGAGCAGATGATGCATCCCTGGTTTTCTGGACACCTGGTTTGGCTTGAGGAGTTTCCGGCTGGCTAGATTCCTTTTTGACGTCTTTACCACCATTTAGCATCCGCTGGCTCTCAACAAAGAACTGATTGGGATGATTCAAAGAAAAGCCACAATCATCTACCTGTACAGGGAAACAAATTTATATCATATTAATATACAGTAAAGGTATAACTAAAGGGATACCCGACCTGCCCCAGTCCTCACTCAGAACTCATTTATTGTCTGACACACAGATGCTAGCTGTCCTCTTTGTGACAGTCAATCCCTGACTCACCTCTCTGCACTGAGCCAGCTTCCGCCACTCCCCAGACATTAATGGCCACCGCATTTCTACGTCTGGTCCAAAGCTGTGCTCACCGTCCCTCTCCCCACCTATCCAAACCCTATCCACACTGCGGACAGCTCAAAGGCGGCTCAAACTCCACATCGAGCCTGTTCTCTCCGCTCCACTGCCCTCTGCTCACGGCGACTGTGAGCATCCATTCTGTGGGGCACACCAACACCTCTCTCATCACAGCCCCAACTCGCATTCAGATCACGTGTCCTCATCCTGACAGCATCTAAACTGCTACCAATTTTTCCTGATGACCATCTCAAAATAAATGTGTTTGGTAGGGCTGGTGGTGTGGCTCAGTGGTGGAGCATTTGCCTAGTATGTACGGGCTCTGGGTTTGACACACAGCACCACCAAAAACAACACGTTTGGGAAACTATTCTGGGTGCTGTATGTTCCACAATGAGTGTTACTAACAGACAAGTTAAGAAACTACATAATTCATTATTGTATCTCCAGCTACAAGTAAAGGCTTAGCATACTGTAGACCAATAAATAATTTAAAAATAAATGATCTTGAAATTGCTTTTGATCATTTTGATACTGTTCCCTAGTACCACTCGTATTTTAGAGCTTATTTATGAGTCTGCATAGGTAATCTCATTTTGTATAATACAAACTCTGGATAAAAATAACCTAATTTATGTAATTTCTTTATTCTAATCTTTGGCATTCCTTCATCTTTTTATAGATAATCTTTTAAAACTTTCACTGTGGTTTAATGGAAAAATGTTAATAGTTTGATGCTACTTCTTTCCTCAAATACTATCACTAATCTTTAATTTTGAATATCATCTCCTATTACTCATCAATCTGTGCCTTTTATACCCAATGAGAATTTCAGAGAGCATCAGTACTTGCTATTCTTGAAGACTCAACAAGTACTATTTCCACATTTTGATTCTAAAATTTACTAGTGGTAAACAAAAATATATTTCTTAATCCAAATACTAAGTAATGGATATTCTGTGTCAAATATCGTGTTAAGCGGCATAAACACACACACACACACACAACTACAAACATTTACGCCTTTAATTCCCACAACAGCCCCATGAAGGTGGTATCAGTATTTCCCCAGTTGTTCAGAAGAGGCATCTAAGGAAGGGAAGTTTGAAGTAGTTGCTCAAGATCACACACCAGCAGGGCTGGAGACAGGGCAGGACCTCGCAGAACCCACACTCACAACCAGTGTGCTCAGAGCCTGTCCTTGTGCCAAGTCTGTTGTGCTCGTATATTGTACTTTTTCCTTAAAACTTAAAATCTTCAATAAATCTTGCTGACTTTCACAGGCGTGAGACGTAAGAACAAGACAACAAAGGGAACTTCCTCTGAAGTGAGAACCTTTTAAGTTGCTTCCTTCACGTCTGACCCATGGGTTAGGCTGAGCTGACCCCACGTAACACACAACCTGACTCAAAGACCCGTTCCTCGGCCTCTGCACCTGGAGTTCATAATGAAAGGCCGTTTTGCTTAAGTTAGTTATTTTTTTTTCCTTTTAGGTGGTTGATATTTTTTGGAAACTAAAAATCCATTATACTTCTTTTGCTCGTCTATCCTGTATTTACCAATCTTTTTACATTTCTTTATTTTGAAGTGACTGGCACACAGTACATATCTAAAAAATACCTGGTAAATTGAGCCCTGAACTAGCCAGTGTCCACCAGTCATATATTTCACATATGAACTGAAGAACTATTATGGATAAGGTCCAGTTATGAAGTAGCAGTTTTTCAGCATATAAGAATACACTCGGGCCGGTGAGATGGCTCAGCGGCATAAGTGCCTGCCTGGCAAGCACGAGGTCCTGAGTTCGACCGCCGGTACCCACAAAAAAAAAAAAAGAATACACTTGACTAACTCTAAAGAAATTCTTAGCCTAGTAAGTCATACACTTAAAAATGGAGAAGGGGTAGGGGTCGCAGATAAAAGTCTGTTACACTCTGCAACAAAGAAAACCTGGCTGGGAAAAGCAAGAAGACTTCTGAGGACATGCTGCTGAGGTACGTTAGAAAGATGGAGAGGGCAAAACTCTGGGAAAGAAGGGACAAGCACCAGGACCACACAAGCAAGGTGAGGGAACGTACTGGGACAGAGACGTTCACATGGCCCGGTGTACAAGGAAGTAACAAGAAACGAGGGGGGAAGACTGGCAGGAGCCAGGCCTGAGAGAGCCTAGAAAAGCAGGGTAAGTAGTGTAGACGGATTCTCTGGGCACAAGGGAGTCACTAACACTCCTCAGGAAGTACAGTGATGTGGTCAGAGCCATGCATAATCTTAGGGGGGATTAAGGTGGATTGGCAGGGAAAGGGAGTTACAGGTTCATAATGATCCCACCCAATGGGTGGGCCAGGAGACAGAAATAAGGTATTTTCCTGGTTATATTGTGGACACCCAGGATTCCCGGATTCTCTTTAGTGAGGTGTTGAGAAATATTCGACCAAAAATTTTACAGTGACTTCAGTGTAGCACAGATTGATAGCATACAGGCTTAAGAATTATTGCCCAGATCACTAAGAAAAACTTATCTTTGTTTTCCTTTCTTAAAGTTTGCTGCTTAATTTCAAAATATTTCCTGAATATCTTATGATAATCTATAAATTTTATTAGCAATGGAGTCATTTGTGAATTTCTTTATATTTATTTCATCCAATCCATTAAAATGGGGAGATCAAATATAATGCTGCATTTGCATAGTTTCATGAAAAGTTGATGGCCTAGCATATTTCAATTAGAAGGATTTACATTTTGTAAATAGAGAAATTAGAGATTAGAAGGACCCTGGAGATGCTTTACATTGAACCTCTTCTATTTATACATTAGGAAACCCCAGGAGGCCAGGCAGTGGCCCCTGAGAGGGCAGTGTGTGAAGCTGTGAGTGTGAAGCCGAAGGTGCAGTGGAGACCCCAGAAGGCTGGAGAAGCCAGGAATGTGGATAGTCTGAGGAAACCTGCAAGGAGGGAGCAGAGCAGGCCCAAGAGAGAAGCCGTGGGAGCTGCAACCACCAGAAATGCTGTCGGGGCAGAGCCACCCAAGCCCTTTGGAGCTCACAGATTGCTGGGGATGCTGGATGTGGAGCTAAGAGATTTAATGCTTGCCCTGCTGGATTTTGGACTTGCTTTAGTCCGATTCCTTTGTATCCCCCTATTTGTAACTTTTGGAGTGGTAATGTCTATCTTATGCCATTGAATGTTGGAAGTGTCTAATTTTTCATTTGTACAGGGGCTTGCAGCTAAGAGTTTGCCTTTCATCTCAGAGGAGACTTGGTACGTAGAATTTTCAGCAATGCTGAACCTGTTAGGACTTTGGCAACTCTTGGAGAAGGACTAAATGCCTTTTACTTAAAGGGATGTTAAAGAGTCTTTAGGGGCCAGGGCACAATGTTATGGCCATGTCTAGATGTCCCGCAAAAGCCTCATGCCATCACGGGTGGGGCTTTTTCAGAGGCAGCTGGATCTAGAGTGTGTGATGCTGGGATTCATGGTGCAATGTAGGATCAAGGGCACTAGGACTAAGGGTGTAAGTAACCCTAAATATCCTGGATATAAGGGATATAAGATATAAGAGATAGAAAGAGCTGTGGTCATCTCTTGTTGCTTTGCTGCCTTCTGCCCACCATGAACTGTTCTCCTCTGCCACGCCACCCTGCCTCGGAGCCAGCCAATTATGGACTGAAACCTCTATAAACTGTGAGAGATGGTGTGGTTTACTCATCCATCAAACTAGTAACTTGATACCCAAATTAAAATCCAAGCCTTCTGAGTAGATCATTTCAATTGCTCTGAAGTCTGTGCTGAGGTTTTGTGCGAAGTCAAATAAACTGACAATGATACGTATTTAAAAGGAAAGATTTTTTTTAAAAACACAGCTGTATTATTTCCTGCAAAAATAATTTAATGCCTGGTGCAATAATAATATATTGAGGGTTTTCTTGTATACCTAGCCTCAAGTTGTTTAATTTTTCGAAACATCTATTGTCAAAGATGACTCTTCGGATTAAAATGAATTATTAGACTTCAGGGTGGACAAAATGAAACACAGTAATTTTTATGAGACTCGGTTTATTAATTTATGAAATGGAGATGATAATAATTCCGTGTCACAGAGTTGCTATGAAGAAAACCAAAAGAATATGAAAGTTAAAAAGTTGTTGGTTTTATGAAATGTAAAATAAATTTTCAGAAAGAGTCAAGAAAGGCAAGACACTTAAAAAAGTTGAATTCCCAGAAGGATAAGATGATCTTGTTTTATACATGTCATGTTTCCTTCTCACTTTCAGGAAGCCCAAACTAAAAACTGTTGCTAGTATACTATGGATATGAAACCAAGATGAAATTGAATTTCAGTAACAAAACTATATTCAACAGGCCTTGCTTTTACAGCAAAAGATAAGCAAGTGAAGACATGTAAACATCCTACCTTTAAAATAATTTGGAGGAGTGTGCTTATTTTCAAAAATCCCTGTTTTACTTAGTATTCTGTCAAACATTTAAAACAGTGCCAAGTGCCTTGGAACGAAGGCTTGCCCCATGGCTCTGTGTGATGTTATGCTTCTAGACTTTCTCTTTTAGGTAGGTCCTTGTCCTTCTTAACTAATTTTGTTAAGCTTATTGCAGTTTATCAAGTAGCTTCATAACATGATGAAATTACAATTTCCTTCTTTTTACTGAATTGCATTTTCTTCTTGACTGGATTCATCTTTTGGGGATTTCTTTCTCTCACTTTAATTTTGAAGGAAATATATGTGATTGGCCTTCAGTTTCCTTTTATTTTGCTCAGGAAAATAAACTTTGGGGGTTGGAGGAGTTGCATAAACCAAAGACAATGGAAATATATCTTACTTTAAAATCAAATTATGAAAACGAAAAAGAGAGGTGTCATCCTAATCCACCATACTTTGCTTAGTTCTGTTCAAAAAGAAATAGTTTTGTTTTTTCTTTTTTTTCCTCAGAAAAAAAGATACGAACATTCTATTGCTTCCTTACTGATTTGGAAGCACGTGTACTGGGCGAGCACTTTCATGATTTGTTCTTCTGTGATTCTTCTGGACCCTTCCCCATTCCTTGCTTGGTTGCTACTGTGATGTTGTGCTTTGTGGCTAGTGATTGCTAATTATGTTTTGAACATTTTGGTAGGTATTGGGGGAAGGAAATTCTGTGGTGCACCTCCACTCTGCCATCTTTTGTTAGTCAGCTTTTGCATCACTGTGGCAAAATACCAGGTAGACAACTAACAGAGAGGAAAGGTTTACTTTGCTCGCGGTTTCAGAGGTCTTGGTCCAGAGTTAGTTGACTCTGCTGCTCTGGCCTGTGGGAAGGCAGTGTATCACAGTGCCAGGGTGTGGTAAACAGAGCTGCTCCCAAGAATGCAGCTGGGAAGAAGTGGGGAGACAAGGGCAGAGACACCTGGGTCCACAGCCTTCCCTTTAAGGCACACCATTGATGGCCTACCTCCCTCCCGCTAGGCTCTGCCTCCTGAAGGTTCTACCACCTCCCGACAGTACCTCGCGCTGGGGCCAAGCTTTCCGCACAGGCCTTGGGGGCATTCATGATCCAAACTACAGCACATATAAACTTGGAAGACGCCAAGGACTATGAAGAATCTAACACAAGATCCACATGATGGGATTGGATTTCATCCCTAGAAACTCTGGATTTCACCTTCAAAGAACTGGGAAGCCAGGGAAGGTTTTTTAAAGCAGGGTGCTAAATTATCAAATTCCTTTATTTTAGAGAAAGAGAGGAGGAAAAGTTGGAATGGGGCATGTGTGGAATCTGGGAAATGAGTTAGGGAGCTATTCCAGTGTTCCAAGTGAGAGGCGACGGTGCTTCCAGCCCAGAATTCTAGGTCATCAGCTATAAAGAGGACCCCGAGTTAATATAAAAAGGCTTATATGTATTTTGCATATCCTGCTTAGGATATACGATAGGGTCTAATGAGATTTCTGTAAAGACTTATATGACAGGGAAAAAATTATGCTCAGCTATTTGGAAAACAGTGTCCAGAGTGGCTCAATGTCCAAAGAGATTTATTTCTAAAGAAAATATTTTCAATTAAAGTTCAGAAATCAGTCTACTCAAGACCTAGTGTTTTCATGGACACATGAAACAACAGAAAAGTAACAAATGCACTATACTACAGGATTATGTAAATGCTGCTCCCTAAAACTATTAAGGAAAGCAGGTTTCAAGTAGGCTAGCTTCTGACATCTCCTAAATGAGTATCTCTCAAACACTTGCTCAGAATCAACACATTCTGCACAAAATGACCTTCACACAAACACAGGTCTCATATCTCTGTCACAGCAAATGCAGATTTTGAAGGAATGGAAGCAATATTGTCTCACCTATGGGATATTTGGGTTTTAATCAAGAGGCTTTGCAATGACAGCTTATAATGAGGCAGATGGTATTACAAAAAAAGCCATATGGAACTATCACTGTGCTCTTGCAAATGGTATCAATTAACTGGTTCATTTTCAAAACTTTCATTTAAATGAATTTGATCACAGAGGCCTCGGGAAAATAAACCTAGGATTTTATTAGGGAGGGGGACAGGATGGCAGAAATGTGACAATAAAATCAAATTCTGTTTTAAAATTAAATTAGAAAAAATAATAAATGGAAGGAGATAGTCACATCTAAAAATCTATACTGCGAGATCTAGTGAATACAAACGGCCTTTTTATTTCATTGATTTATGTGTGGCTTAAGTTTGAGTACTTCTGCATGTGGAGGGATTTAGATATATGTCTTTTCAATACCTTCATGAATCTAAGGCAAGTTTTAAAAATTGGCAATAGTAGCAATATTCGTGGGGGAATAATCAACAGGCAAATTTTAAGAATTAAAAGAATCATTCCTTATTTTTTAGTGCTTATGTCACAAATTCAATATTTAAGTCTGATTTTCATATTCTTTTTTTTTAAAAAAGGAAAGAGGTTGGACAATAGACCTCAATTTTTGAGAGTTCTCAGACCTTTTAATTAAAAGGGTCCACAAATATTTGAAGACATATAAGAAATTAAAACTCCCAAGCTGAGCAAGCAAATTACAAAATGCAGTCTTTGAGGGAGTGAGTCATACCAAACTGGGCTGAAATGCCAAACACGTGCAGTGTACCTTACAATTCCTGTTCTGGAGAAACCAAAAAGATTTTATTGTTTACTATAGTAATTTTTGACGTTTAATCTTTTAAATTTATAAAAACGTATTTTAAAATAAGAATAGCATTTTTACAAGCTGGAAGTAGGAGAAAGAAGACTGGTCCCACAACGACCAGGCTCCAGTGCAGTCCACTGAGGTAGGTTAGGCAAGGCACTGGGAGTCACGAGGCCCCGTCTCTTTGTACAGAAATATGAAGGTTGACTCAGATGACCTCCAGCTCACCCTCGCTCATCGTTCTCTGATTCTAGACAGGGAAACGCACACCATTTCAGCAGTCACTACAAATACAGTAGCAGATTTCACGGGAGAGTGCAGTCACAGCTGGGCTCACGAGTGACAGATGACTTAGCCTGGGTTCAGATCCAAGCTCCTTCCCGATCAGCACTAGGACCGTGCACAGGTGCTGAGCTTCTCCAGGTTTTCTTCATAAGTGGGATTATAAATAGTACCTAGTCCAAGTGTGGATAAGGGAGCTAAAGTGCTCGAAGAACTTAGTGCTATGGCTGGCATGCATTACGGGGTTCTACAGATGTTGGCTGGCATCATTATTATTATTATTATTATTTCAATTATTATTGTAAATGTTATAGAAGATATTTTTCCTATGAATTCTTTAGCAAGTAAGAAATTCTATAATTATATAAGCCAGAATAGGAAGTTTGTTTTGTGAGAACTTAATAGAAAATATGAAAACAGTTTTAAAACAGCATGGCAGCTGATAAGGAAGTCAGTAAATGCGTTATCAGTTTTGGGAGACCATGGATCCATACGAACCAGACAAACACCACAGATTCCGTAAAAATATACCTATGTGCTCAGAGGCAAATATCTTAAGAGATAATGGACCCCCGAAGTGCATTCCTGGGTGTGGGAATTCACACTCAGGATCAGCGGTTGTGAATTCGGGGCAGGGGGCAGAAGCTGGTGTGCAGGAGTGTTGTTGCTTGCACAGAGCCTTCGGGTTTGACCACGTGAACGCCTCTAACGGGACGTAGATTCTTCAGGGCACCACAGTTCCTACCACACTGTCTGTGTCTACTCTCAGCCAGCCTTACCCTTTTGGGTGATCTGCCCACTCTCTGTAGGTCCCCAAACTTTTGACCCTGGTTTTGCACATTTTAGACTCTCACTGTGACACGCTGAGTCACTGAGCGCTCACTGCAACTCCCAGCAGGCCCTTCGGTACTGAGGAGGCTGGCCGTACCAAAACCAACCAGACCTCTCTGCGTCTGGCCCACGTGGAGCCCGTGGTGCCGGGCGGGTGAGGGTGAAACCTGGGAAGCAGATTAGAGGAACATGAGGGGGCAGCCACAAGCAGAAGGATCAGATTTTCTGCATGGAAGATGGAAAAAGCCTTTGGTTCTCCTGGGCAGCTATGATCTAGAGCTAGTCCAGTCCGGGGGTTGGCAAACTAAGGACGATGGCTCCAATCTGGCCCACTGCCTACTGCTACAGACAGAGCTCTACTGGCCCACAGCCGTACCTGTCCACTGATAGTATGTACAGCACAGTCGAGTATCTGTGACAGAGACCACATGGATCGCAAAGCCTGAAACTTTACAATATGGCTCTTTACAGAAAGCTTCCCGACCCTTGGTCTCGTACCTACATGTAGAGTAGTGGGCATCACCTGCGCTGAAGTAATATTCATTTCATGATGTAGCTTCTCCCAGTTACAACGTTCTTGTTCTATAGAATCCTTGCTTAGTTCTCTGGCCCTTTTATAAATTTCGTAAGTTTCCTAATAGATGTAATATGTTCCTTTGTGCTGAAAATAGCCAGTGTTTTTAATGCTGCCACTAAAAACCTTGAATGAAACACAGAATAACACAAAGAATTAGGCTATGAAGATAAAAAATGTACTTACATTATGTATCATCTCGAAGTACTTCTGACAGGCTACCTGGTAATGTGTCCCCTTTACTAAATCCAAAATCTAAAATGAACGAGGAAAAAGAGAAAAAAATAGAAATTAAATTTCTTCTGAACCACTGCAGCTCAGTTGTTGGCCTTTTCATAATCTTCATTCCAGACAGGAAACGCAATACATCATGCTGTGTGCTGTACTTCTGCATCCCGGACACTGTGATAATTCTGACCTTATATAATAGCTATTTAGGTCAGCATTAAACCACAGATGACGAGTGATAGCAGGTGATCTTTCTGATCTACCGTCTGTGAATTTTAATAACTTTACCCTGACAACAAGATGAAAATAGATCCCTGTATTATGACTTTGGCAGTTATTGTCACAATATCATATTGCAATATCTCTTCCACGATTTGTAGATATAAATCTAGCAATCTAATGGTTGGTGCATGAAGCAATCAAGTATACTATTTAGATTTTTATTTTCCAAATTACTTGTTTCTATAGATCCACATAAAATACTGCTATGTGCCCATCAGGAAAATTTAACACAAACCCTTTGGATAGAGTATCTGTGGAGAGGGAATGCTTTCGGCTTCAATCAGATTTGTCCTTTCAAAAATGAAGTTATTTGTAGTAAAGCTCAGCAGAATGTGAGAGAGGGTAGTCTATTCTGAACACTATTAGGAACATCATCCTATCTTTTGTAAATACAATTTGCTTTCCAATTCTACTTCATGTAATCTTTTTGGAGTGGTGCAACTGCCCATCCTTATCAGCAAACTGCAATGCCAGTCGAAATTTGTAAAGTTTCATTGCCTCCCCTGACTTCCAAATAAATAAAATGCATATTTGGCTCATTTATCAAACACAAGAAAATGAAGGGAGACATAATTCTGAAGAAATGTTAATTTCTACCTCTTTTCAAAAGGCTGACCTTCCTGTCATAAAAAGAAATGAACACAAAATCTCGAATTCCTGCCAGCCTTGTTATTGAAAATAGCTTTACATCTTTTGACAGAAACACTAGACAATAACAGCTGCAGAAAGGGCATGATGCAATACTAACAAGAACGTCCTTAAAAGACTCTTTCTCTGATTGCCTTACAGATTACATTTCTACATGTTACCCTTTATTAAATCTTACGTGAAAGATCTGTGGAAATGCCAACTAATCACAGAACCCAGGATCCTGCCTGTCTGCCTATTTCATCCGTTTTTCTTGAATTATTAGGGGGAAAAAAAAGAAATGGATTTAACATGAATGATAATTATTTTCTAAGTTAATGCTAACACTTGGAGTTCATACTCTGATGCTCTTCCACAAAGACATTCAAATTGTATTGAGAAGAACTTGCAAATAATTATTGCTAGCTGGTGAGATAGCTCAGCGGCATAAGCGCCTGCCTGGCAAGCGCGAGGTCCTGAGTTTGACTCCTGGAACCCACATACGAAAAAAGGGCCGGTGATACTGCTCAGCATCACGGGTGCCTGCTGGCGCGCGAGGTCCTGAGGTCGACCCCCGGTACCCACAAAAAAAAAAAAAAAAAATTATTGCTAACATCAACAAAAACATATTAATATCTACGAAACAGAATTTTGAAGAACCAAAGACTTCAAACATAAATTTAAGATTTAAATGATACCATAAATGGCTCGAAGAGAAGATGAATTCATAGAAATAAAGCAACCATGTAGCATATAAGTTCCTTTTATTTAAAAACAAAACAATGCATCCACCATCTTATTCTATGTATATAAATTTCTTGCTCTATGTAGATAAAATAGACATAAGTATATTCCTGAAAAGTAAATATGTAACACTGTATGCATATAACATAATACACGTTTGGAAAACAGGCTCTACGAGACATAGTCATTAACAAATATTTAGTAGGGCGATATAGACACATGTTAAAAAAGTTATTAAGGAAAACTGACACATAAGCCACAGAATATGAAAAGGGCAAAATTTTGAAAATATTAAGTTTCTTCTAAAAAAAATTAAATTTATATTACACACACGATGATCTCTGCCACAATCCTACGCCACCTTCCAGAGCTGGCTCTTCCATAGCTAGCTCCCCTTTCCCTTTTATCTTTCTAGGAAGAATTTTAAGTTGAAATTTGCTTGGAAACCCATAAATCGTTCAACCATCTCTCCTTAAAATGACTTTACCAATCATGTCACAGCCTATCTGAGGTGAGTGGAAGATTCTGTACATTCGGGAGGTGTGATGAGAACAAAGTCAGTCGAGTTTCTCCCATTGATTAGAAAAACTTTTCAAACACAGACAAATTTAGGCCCCAGGGGGAAGAAAGAAATGAAAAATAAAGATATACAAAAGACCAAAACAGAAAAAAAAAGTGAGTCAATGAGAAATCTAAGAGAAAGAGGACTTCACAGCAAGTAGGCATTACTGAAGACATTATATTCCTTTCAGAGATGAAATGTATCTTGTTAAAATAGGGATGCCAGTCTTGTGAAGGGCAGAGAGAATTAAAAAATAATTTAAAAATCACATGCGACTTAATGATCTTGCTTTCCTTAAGAAGAATAAAAGGAAACATATGCTTTTGAAGTTAAAATAGAAAATACAAAATGTGACACAAAAAAATTCAACAACTAGCCAGGCATGGTAACCCACTCCTGTCATTCCAACACTCTGGGACGCTGAGGCAGGAGGACTGAAGTTTGAGCCTGGCCTGGACAATTTAGCGAGAACCTGTCCCCAAACAAACAAAGGGCTGGGGATGGAGCTCAGTGCAAAGACCCTGGGTTCAAACCCCAGAGAAAAAATTTTAACAATATAAACGTATGCTTTAATTGCAGGCAATGGTCTGCATTACAGAGATACAGGAAAAGAGAAAGAGAAGTTCTTGTGGACCGATCAATGGTGTTTGGCCTTTTCTGAGTAAAATGAGGAGGCAGTAGCATGACTGTGCACGCTGTGCTGGGAGGAGACTGGAGGGTGGGGTAGAAACAGGGAGCTCATGACAAGAAGCCAGGATCAGATGACGGACGCTTGGCCACGGTGGGACAGCAGTGGTGCTGAGCAAGGGTCAGATGTGGAGACGGAAGCATCTCCCGCCAATGCCCATAGCCTTTCTGAAAAGTTCTGCAAGAAAGTTCTCAACAGGAATCTGTGTGTCACCCACGCCTCCCCCTTCCTGAATAATTCCCAAATAAAATGAACTACTTTCAAAACTCAGTTTGTTTGTTATCTGTCATTTAAAATAAACATCAAATACTCAAATACCACTTACTAAACAATATGATCAGCACCGCCGTTTGTGTAGTTCATTCTAAGCATAAAACCAGAAGCCCTTCTTGTGTTAGCCGCAGACCCACCTTGCTGACTTCACATGTCTCCCAGGGATTCTGATGTTCTAGCATTTGTACACGGAATACAGCTTACTCTGTTTTGTACTCATTTCGTTCAATTTTTCTGAAAAGGACGTCACTGGTAAATCCCATATTAAGATACTCTACAAGTATCTCTATCTCGAGGATAGCACTATAGCTTATTGATCAGTTTGGTGCCAAGGCAGGAGATATAAAGCTAAAAATGAGAGGGAAAGGAAAATTAAGGTATGAGCAAGACACTAAAATCCAATTTGTGACAAAAAAGCAAAATTAAAAATCTGGTAAACACCAAAAACTAAGGAAAAGAGATGCCTGGCATAAACTCTGTGGAATCTGCAACCAGAATCAAAATGCTCCAAAAGGTAAAGAAGTGAAAAAGATGCTCTGGTCCAAGTAACACTACCTTTTTTTTTTTTTGTGGGTACCGGGGGTCGACCTCAGGACCTCGCGCGCCAGCAGGCGCCCGTGCTGCTGAGTGAAACACTACTTTTTGACAGAGTCTGTTTCCCTAGCACAGATTCCGAGGACCCAGGCCCCCATGAAGAGACTGTTCCCTGTATTAGTCCATTTCTGTTGCTATAACGAAGTACCAGAAGCTGGAGATTTATCTAAAATGAGGTTTATTAGTTCACAGAGTACAAGATGGGGGCAATCTCCTCTGTTCAGCTTCTGGTGAGGGTCGGTAAACAGTCACTCACAGAGTAAAGAGATCACAGGGCAACTCGGGGAGCCCGGAAGGCTCGGGCCAGCTTGCTCTTTTTGTAACAACCCACTTTGATGTCAGTCCCTTCTGAGGTTGTGCTCATTACCTTCCTGCAGGCTCACCTTTGAAAGTCCCCGCCTCTCAACACTGCCACGCTGAGTATGAGCGCCGGCCAGCATGTGAGCCTCTGGGCACATGCCCATACACAGGCTCACACAGCCCACCCAAGACTGCAGGCAGGGCCAGGAACAGAATGGGTCAAGGACACAGGAAATAAGCAGGAAGAAATAGCCAGGTGGGGGAAACGTGGACAGCCAGGGAAATGAGCTAAGTAAAATGGAGTGCCCAGCTTGTTGTGAGGCTGGTCGATGGCAAAGTGTAACCCACAGCTCGCAAAAGTGGTTTCAGTGAGCAAGGACACTGACACCGGTGTTTGTGTTCCATCCTGAAAGAACAAAGCACAGGGCCGGGGCTATAGCTCAGCAGCACAGCACCTGCCTGGCAAGCACAAGGTCCTGAGTTCAATTCCCGTTACCAAAAAAGAGAACCAAAGCACACACTTGATTTTCTCCTGCATATAGCATAATTCCAGAGAATGTTCTCCAAAGGTCAGAGGATAACCGAATTAAGGGCCAACTCTAATGCCAGGGCTAGAAGTTTCCTTACTCTGCTTTCAAAGAGTATAATCAAACAATCTACACAATCATATCAAACACTTATTGGATAACAGTTATTAAAGAAAAAGTTTCTATGACAATCCGAGAACACAGTATTGGTCAAATGGCAGTATGAGTTCTAGTTTTTGTCTTTTTTTTTTTTTTTTTTTTTTTTTTTGTGGGTACCAGGGGGTCGACCTCAGGACCTCGCGTGCCAGCAGGCGCCCGTGCCGCTGAGCGATATCACTGGCCCCTTTTTCGTATGTGGGTTCCGGGAGTCGAACTCGGGCCCTCGCGCTTGCAGGGCAGGCGCTTAAGCTGCTGAGCCATCTCACCGGCCCTGAGTTCTAGTTTTTAATATTCAAATATTTTAGTATTTCATGACTAAAATACAAAATGTCAAGTATAACAATCCATTTATTGTTCCAGTCTAGTTCATTAGTAATAAAAAGGCTAAGAAAAATTGAGAAATAATGATATCAAACTACTGTATTTAGGTAATTCATATTCTGTAGCTTTTCTCTCTATATACTTTTATCCTTTATCAGTTGACTAAATTCCACCAAGATGAATATTATATTTAAAAACAAAAAACAAAAAACAAGGTGTTTCCCATCTAAAGAAAAAAGGTCGTTGGCCAGAAGTAGTGGCATGTGCCTGTAATGCCAACACTCTAGGAGGATGAGGCAGGAGGATCGCAAATTTGAGTCCCACCTGGACAATTTAGCAACTTATGAGATACTATCTCGAAAATTTTAAAAAGGCTGTGGATGTAGCTAAGTGTAAAGGCCCTAGGTTCAATTCTCAGTACCTCCAAAAGAAAAACAAGTTTAAGGCTAACCAAGATATCCTTGCAAGGGGCCAGAGATACAGCTCAGCGGCACAAGCACCTGCCTGGCAAGTAGAAGGTCCTAAGTTCGATTCCCGGCACTAAAAAAAAAAAAAAAAAAAAAAAAAAAAAAGATATCTTTGCAATTGAAGAATAAAGAACAAAAACATGATTATTTTTCTGATTTGATGAATCAAAAATTAGATGTAGTAGATCATTGCCAGTTGATGGACAGATATGATAGGTTTGCCAAAGCTGGCGGGAAATACCATAAACACACAACAGAGTAAGTAAACACACACATATAACCTGTACATGTATATGTATGTGTATATATAAAAATAACATTTCGTAACTTTGAGCCATACTTTGATCTCTCTCCCTAATGCTCTGGTATCTCCCGCCAGATGCAACTTCTTTCTGCCTGCTTCCGCGCCTGCCAAGGTGGTTCAGGTGATTCCTTGCAGTGGACGCAGCCAGCGCCCACCCCGGCCTGGCGAGCAGCGCACTGCAGCCGTGTAGGCTGCACTCACCGCTCAGACAGGTGGCTGGCGGGCCTCTCATTAAGGTCAGACTCTGACCCACACAGAAGTAGTAACAACCTTGCTTCTCCCTGAAGCGCTCAACCTTCCCCAACCAGATCACACTATTCTCCCACTTCATTTTTTTTTTTTTTTTTTTTGGTGGGTACTCGGGGTCAAACTCAGGACCTCGTGCTTGCCAGGCAGGTGCTTATGCCGCTGAGCTATCTCACCGGCCCTCCCACTTCATTTCTAACCTCCCCTCATTTCAAAAGGGAAAGGAAAACGAGGCAGAGATGCCGAGTTCGGAACGCTTACACACATCCCTTTCCTCCTGCTTCTCACACACTCAGCTCAGCCTCACCCTCCCGAGACCTTCACTTGCTGGCAGATCAGCGCCAAGTCTACCACCTCTGCAGATGCACTTTTCCTTGGCTAGGACGTTATGGGTCAGGCGTTCTTCTGACTCATGCTTTATTGTCTATAAACACAGTTATCTGACCGAGTCACTTCTACCTTCAAATGTCTTTGGAACATACCTGTTCCTCCCCACTGGCCAGGCCCTCGTTATTTTCTTTTTATTGCAAAGCTTCTTGGTTCACCCTTTCCTCACTTAAAACCACTTCCACCCTGATGCGAGAAACTTTCCTCCACGGGAAGTGTCTCCTGCACTCTGGCTCTCAGGCTAACTGGGACCCCTGCTATTCATCAGGACCCACAGGCCTGGTCTCCTTCCCTGCTCCCTCCCACCCCACCCGGCCCCTGGGTCCTCACACTCTAGTCAAGCTTTTCCCAAAACGTGTCCTTTGGAAATGCAGCTGACAAAATCCTAGTGATGACTCCCCAAAGAATCTCCTAATACATTATTTGACTTGGTTGAACCCAGAGTTACCTACATTTCTTTAAAGCAGGATGTATCAGGGAGGGGACTGTCCCCAGAGCCAATTTTCATAGAGTTCCTCGGAACACACCCTGACAACCTTAATCCCATCAACAGGGTCGCCTCTGGCAAGTCCCGTTCTGTACCCTTTACTCCCTTGTAGTTCTCTTCCAACACCCTTATTAGTTTGTCTGTCTCCCCCACTGGAGTATCAACTCCACCAAAGTAAGGGTCTCAGCAGTTTTACTCATGACTGTATTCTTGGATAGTAACCTAATTATTACTTGTCGTTATCGAATGAACGTCATTCCTTTTGCCTCGCTGCCCACCACTGGAAAAGTCCTCTCGACATCCAGCCCGGTGCAAATGTCACTCCCTAAGGGGACACTGCCTCTGCTCCCTCCTAACAGAAGAGCTCTCCCTTCTCATCCTACAACACTTTTTTTTCTGGCCGGGCCAGGCAGAGCCAGCAATGTAGGATAGATTTCCCCAGTAGGAAAATATCTCTTCATCAGTGTGGAACCTGTTTTGAATGAGGAAAGGGTAAAAATCAAGAAGGAGGAGGGAATGGGAGGAGGATTCAACAAAAACCCAAACAAGCTGTAATATGTTCAAGTAACCATTCCCCAAGATGACTGTAAGCTGCATGAATTGCAGATAGGTACTAGTAAAATAAAATTAAATTATTAAAAATTCAGCAAATGTAAGTTTTAATTAATAATGGCATATATTACTTGACTTCAATGTAATTTTTAAAGGAATATTTATCTAAAATCTATTTTAAGAAAAAAAATATAAACAAAAATAAATTCAGACGTTCAGTGCTTTTGTGATAAAGCCCAAAATACAATCTGCTGACACCAACTCTAAGGCTCAACTCCCCTCTTTCCTTAATGCAGCTCTGAGACTTACTGAGAGCAACGCACACATCTTCAACTACAACGCTAAGAAAAGCAAAGCTAAGTGCAGCAAAGTGCAGTTCTCATGAGTCAAAGAGATCCTCCTGGAGACGAACAGACACAAAAGCAGCTCTTAAAAGCAGTCGCTCTTCACACAGTAATGGACGAAATGAATATCACTATCCACCGGTAAGTACGCCTTACCTAAGAAAATCATAGCGGTTCCTAGGAGTTTAGATTTATACCCACATCAAGAAGGAGTCGCTGAGATTTATCCTTGCCATGAAATCTTCACATAGTTACTTTTAAATCTTTCAAACTCTCCCTTTTGAAGTGTTTTTTCATTAAAAGGCATTTGCAGTGGTAGATTTCATTTGGTCACTAGTTCCTAAGAATTTTTGGACTGTGAAAAATAGAGGTTAACCAACCTCTTATGACGTATAAAGAGCATATTTTCCTGGTTTCCTGGTTTTAATGTCACTATTAAGTTTCTTGGAAGTACCAATTAGATTTGTTTTAAAAATAATTATTAATGGTTGTGCTGAGTTAAAATTCTAAAGCACATTTCCTTTATCTATTAAAAAACACTAAAACAAAAGACAGTTTCAAAAACATTAATACAGAAATACATTTGTAAATAATACATTGCTTCAACCAACAAACTCTCCCAGTGGGGTCCAGTACCATCACATTGTGAGTTTGACAAGGGCCAAAGTAGTAATATTTACACAACAGGATTAAGAGAATGGTTCAACCTGGGTGAAATGAACAAATTCCTGGAACATATAAATTATCAAAGATAACCCGTGGAGATATAACCAGAATAAACTTATAACAAACTAGTAAGCAAACTGAATCAGAATTTAAAAACCCACCAATGAAGTCTCCAACCAGATAGCTTCACTGTAAAATTCTACTAAGTATTTAAAGAATTAACACCTATCTTTCTCATACTCTTCCAAAAAAATAAAAAACTTATCACTTAACTCATTCTATGAGACAAGCATTACCCTGATAGCAAAGCCACACAGAGACCAGTAAATCTCCTTTATGACTACAGATGCAAAAATACTCGATGAAATGCTTACAAGCCAAACATAACAAGGATTAGAAACTGTAACCAAGTGGGATTTAGCCCAGTAATGCCAGGTGGTTCAAATTATGAAAATGGGTTGATGTGATAACCACATTAATAAATTTCAGGAAAAAAACCCACACGATCATCTGAACTAATGCCGAAAAAACATCTGACAACACCCAACACCTTTCATGATTGAAACAAAAACAAAAATCCCCCTTAAAACTCATTTTCCAAAATAAAGGGCATTTAAGAAAAACTTACAGAGAACATAACACTCAATAGCGAAAGACAGGAAGCTTTTCTCCTAGAATGAGGACAAGTTGAGGAGGCCCATTTTCACCACTATTACTCAGCACTGCACTGGAAAGTTCTACTTAGATAAATTATCAGTCAGTCAATCAATAAATGGCATCCAAGAGGAACCAAAACTATAATTATTCACAGGTGACATGGTCTTATATACATAAAAGCCCTAAGGAATATAATTTAAAAAATGTATCAGAACAAATGAATCTAGCAAAGTCACAAGATAACATGAAGGACATGCCAAAAACAGATGTATTTCTAACACTAGTAATGAAAGACCAGAAAAAAGAAAATGACAGTAAGCCAGGCATGGTGGCGCTGGCCTGTAATCCCATCATTTAGGAAGGCTGAGGTAGGAGGACCTCAAATTCAAGTCCCACCTGGGCAACCCAGCAAGACCCTTCTCAAAATAAAAAGGGCTGGGGGGGCCGGTGAGATGGCTCAGCGGCATAAGCGCCTGCCTGGCAAGCGCGAGGCCCTGAGTTCGACTCCCAGAACCCACATAAAGGAAAAAAAGGGCCAGTGAGATAGCTCAGCGGCATAAGCGCCTGCCTGGCAAGCACGGGGTCCTGAGTTCGACTCCTGGAACCCACATAAAGGAAAAAAAGGGCCAGTGATATCGCTCAGCGGCACAAGCACTTGCTGGCAAGCACGAGGTCCTGTGGTTGACTCCCGGTACCCACAAAAAAAAAAAAAAAAAAAAAAAAAAAAAGGGCTGGGGATGTAGCTCAGCGGCAGAGTACCCCTGAGTTTGATCCCCAGTACCACAAAAGAAAAATATACTCCATTTATAACAGCTTTCAAAAGAACAAAATACCCACAAATAACTTTAGTCCATGATGTGAAAGACATGTACACTGAAAACTACAAAACGTTGGGAAAATTGAGACTTAAATAAATGGAAAGGCATCCTCTATAGGGATGGGAAGATGATATGTTAAAATGTCCTCATTACCCAAAGCAATCAGGATTGCAATCCTGACCAACGTCCTGAAACAGCCTTTCTTGAAAATCAGAAAAGCTGATCCTCAGCTTGCAAGGGGCTTGAAATAGCCAAAATAACGTCAGCAAAGAACAACAGAATTGGAGGATTCGTACTTTCTGATTTCAAACTCACTACAAAGCCTCATCTGTCAAAACAACGTGATGCTGGTGTAAGGACAGCACTTTAGTCACACGCAACAGCACCGAGAGTCCAGAATCGACGCTCACACCCATGACCACCAAGCAGAAAGCAGCTCTTCAATGAAAGGTGCCGGGGAGACCGGATATCCACGCGCAAGCACGGGGTCAGACCCTGCACCACTCCACACGCGAAATAACTCCACCGGCTCAGTGGCTCACCGAGCTAAAACTATAAAACTCATAAGAAACAGAAGTGTAAATCTTCATGATCCTGAATTTGGCAATAGATTTCTAGGAATCATGCCAAAAGTATGAGAAACAAAAGAAAAGACATTGGACTTCATCAAAATTAAGACGCTGCCAAGCACGGCTGCTGTCTTGCTCTCACTGCAGCACGGCTCCGAGGCTTGGAGGAGGTGAAACCACAGAGCCGCAGAGCTCACCGACAGCGGAGCCAAGACTCCGAGCTGCACCTCCAGCGCCACTTCCCTCTGCTGCACGGTTCTGCTTCCCCGCGGCGTTTTTCTTTTATTTTAAGTTCAGTACAATGAGATACCCCTTTAGATCAACTTGTGTGCAGCAATTATTGTTGTTTGGTGATTAAGCTCTGTGAAAATTAAACATACAACACATGTGAGTTACTACAGCAAAAAGACAATTTTCTATTAAAATAGGACATACCACACTGTCATGGGCACTATGAAGAAAAACTGCAATATGTATCTTTGCACAACAGAAAAAAAATCTCTTCTGAGGAAAGTATTTAAGATACAGATTTTGGGGCCGGTGAGATAGCTCAGCGGCATAAGCGCCTGCCTGGCAAGCGCGAGGTCCTGAGTTTGACTCCCGGTATCCACATATGAAAAAAGGGCCAGTGATATCGCTCAGCGGCACGGGCGCCTGCTGGCACGCTAGGTCCTGAGTTCGACCCCTGGTACCCACACACACACCAAAAAAAGATATATATTTTGTTCTCTATATTTTCATTCTTACATTCTTAAAACCTGTATATCTCAAGATATATTTCCGTCATAAAATTGCAGTTCATTTTAAAAGAGAGAGTTGAAAATACAAGGCAAGGTAAAAAGCAAAGTAAGTACATTTAGAATAATTTAAAAATTCTAGTATCTAATCTAAGCAGTATTTTTATATATATGGCCAACTAACTAAACTAAGAAGGCACTGAATGGATTATTAACCATTTGAACAACTTTTTAAAATGTTGAGGAGAGACCCCCAGCCCACCATGGTGGGAAGGAGGAGAAGCCCTGCACCCCCGCCCCCTCTGGGTCAAACTACCAACTCCGAGTCAACTCCGCACTTGGTTCTCCTCAGCACAGGGTGGCTGAGGTGACAGCCAAAGCACTGAGCTGAATGAGGATGAGATCAGCCCTCTGGAGGAGAGTTTCACTCTAGGACTGTTACTCTACTGCAAGGGACAGGTGAGAGACAGCCACAGAGACAGACTCGGGGGGGCAGGGCTACACAAGGACCCCTGAGACGCTCAAGCACAGGCTGGGAAGGTCATGGAGCCTCATTCTGCGGTGGCAGGCCTGGCTTGATGGGTGTAACCTTCAGAGGGGCTGGGTCTGGAGACGATGCACTGAGTCCAGTGGTAGCCTTGAGCTCCCCCCACCACCACACCCAGCAGAGAAGAGTGGTCTGATTTACTGAAGACCAACAGCTGGGCTGCCAAAGCGCCTGCACTAAATCCCTAAATCTCTTTGCTTTGGTTAAGGGTGGTTCGTGAGTGGTGGTTACACTGTCAGTATCCAGTTTACGTCGACACTATTGTTGTTGCTGACTGTACTACCAAAGCCAAGGTTTTGCAGTGAGTTCCAGGCCAGCCTGGGCTACACAGTGAGACACAGAGAGACCCTATCTCAAAAAGAAAGAGAGAAAGAGAGAAAGAGAGAGAGAGAGAAAGAGAGAAAGAGAAAAAAGGAAAAGAAAAAAAAGAAATGAGGGAGGGAGGGAGGGAGGAAAGGAAAGGAAAGGAAAGGAAAGGAAAGGAAAGGAAAGGAAGAAAGAAAGAAAGAAAGAAAGAAAGAAAGAAAGAAAGAAAGAAAGAAAGAAAGAAAGAAAGAAAGAAAGAAAGAAAGAAAAAGAAAAAGTGAACTACCAAACCAACACTCCAAAAATACATCCATTTTATACTTCTGTAAAATTGGACAAATTCAGTCATGACACCACCATAGTCAAGATGGAATGTTCCCATTATCCACAAGTGTTTCTCTCCATCTCTTTGGAATGAACATCTCCCTGACTCCCAGCAGCCACCGTATTCAGAATATCATCAAATGGGTCAAGATTCAACATGGCTGAATAGAGAAGGAGCCATGTTGGAGTAACTTAGAGAAAATCAACTAAAAACACAAGTAACTGGAAGAAAGGGAGGGACACACATCCTGATGCCAAAATCCATCTGAAATAAGAGACCTGTAGATCAAATAATACACAGGCATAGGACTTTAAAAAATGGTGAAGCAACCACCAGGGCTGCCTGTGGGACCTCTGCCTGCATTTGGAGCAGGAACCACCATTCTGGGAAGTTTCCGAAAAGCTGATGGACTGCAATAGCATGGCAAACTCAAGCCACACAGGACAGATTTGGGATATAAGGGCTCTCACCTCTTTTGCCTTCCTCCAAACAGAGGGCATTGTGGCCTGGTGATAAATTTTGCCAGCGCTCACAGACGAGTGACCAGGAAGCTGCTACCTCCCCAATGGGCTGCCAGATTTTTTTTTTTTTTTTTTTTTTTTGCCATTCACCATAGCAACTAACTGGAACCTCTAGCAAGGTTAGGGACCACAGCGGTGGCAGTGAAGGTAGTGAATGGATCAGCACCACCCCTCCCGCCCTGCTCCCAGTGGAGTGAGAGAGAGAGGGATGTGGGACTGAAGCAGCCTTGGGCCACAGTGGGGCAACGAGTGGAAGTCAGCACTCCCCCAGCCCGCTCCCAACAACTCAAGACAGGAGAGAGCATAGGCAGACACTCTGCCTACTCTGCACTCCCCCAGCCCTACTCCCAGAGGCCTGAGAGGAAAGAAATACGCCAGCAGAGTGGAACAGAAGAGGCTGTGCCAGGTCTGGGAGGGGCCGACTATACACGGGAATGGGAGCCGCCCTGGGTTATCTCTGAGGGCGCCACAGCGACTGGGAGGGTGATGCAGAGACAAACAGGGTGAGACGCGGGCAGGCCACCGAGGGACACACAGAAAGTTGTTGGCTGAAGACTCTGAACCCAGCCCCAACACCCGGAGGCCAAGATCAGCCCTGCGGCGAGCGCTAATCCTACTCGAGAGCTGGCAGGGTTGCCCAGCACAGATTCAGGCTCTGATTCGGACACCACCACAAAACTGAGGGCACCAGAGGCACTTGATTTGCTGTTGTTTGCTCTACTTTTTCTTTCATTTTTTCCTTTTTTTAAGTTTTTTTTCTGATTGTTTAGGATTTTACCTTTTTGTTTTGTTCATCTTTTTTCTCTCTTTAACTTTCTTGATTTTTTGATATTTTCATGTGAGTGAACATTCTCTAGTCTTACTGGTTCACCTTCAGGATTCTTTTGTCTTTCTCTCCTGTCCTCTTCTCCAGTTTCCCAAAGCTTGGGTGATCATCCTTTGTCTTTCAGCATTGCTTCTACTATATTTCTTTTCATTTATCTGTTATTCCCCTATCCCTCTTAAATCCTTCCCCCCATAAGGTAAAATCACTCTACTAAGGAGAAACTCACTGCATACAAGTTCCTGGTTTATGGTGGACTTTGTCACATAACTCTAGATCTTGCTCCTATGGTTAAAGGTACTAGGCTGTGCGTGATGCTACTGTTATTGGTAATTGTACTACTTCAGCAAGATTGTCATACCCGTTGTAATCAGTTGTTCGCCCTTGTATGACAACACAGTGATTGTCTGGGGTCATAATCATCACCATAACCTTACCAAAGGACTAGGTCCTAAGCCAAATAGATACCAAATTCTCAACCCTGATAAATTGGGAAGATAGGCTCTTGGAATAGACACAAAGGAAAAGAGCCAGCTACCCCTAGAAGACATCTCTGAGGAACAGACATTGCCTAGGGAAGCCTCGATACTAGTGATAAAGCTGTCTACCGTAAGCAATTTACAAGCATCAACACGGAAAACAAATTAAAATTTTAAAAATAGAAAATAACAAGGCACAGAAGCAAAATGCAACCCCAGACCTCCAGCCCACCCAGGACAAGTCAGGGGACAATGACATAGAGGAAATCAGAAGCTGCCCACCTGCATTTTCTGAAATGGTAGCAGCAGAAGTAAAAACAATAACAACAACAAAAACAAACAAAGATGAATGAGGCCATAGAGATAATCAGATTAGAAATAATCTCAGGTAAAAAAGACCAAAAATGATGGTCATAATGAAGGATCTGCTCAGTGAATCTAGAGCAGACACAGATGAAAAAAATAGTGGAGCTTAAGAAAATGATGGAAACGATGAATACCCAACATAGGAAAGAAATGAAAATGAAATCCATGGAACAGATTCCAACAGCTATCCACAAGATTAAAAATTCCATTAAAAGTATATGCAGCTGAATGAACCGAGATGAAGACAGAATATAAGACCTAGAAGACAGGATTGACAGGATCTTCTCAGAAAGATTTCTTAAAAATAGCAAGGGAGGGCCGGTGAGACGGCTCAGCGGCTTAAGCGCCTGCCTTGCAAGCGCGAAGGCCCGAGTTCGACTCCCGGAACCCACATACAAAAAAGGGGCCGGTGATATCGCTCAGCGGCACGGGTGCCTGTTGGTGCGCGAGGTCCTGAGGTCGTCCCCCCGGTACCCACAAAAAAAAAAAAAAAAAAAAAAAAAAAAAAAAATAGCAAGGGAGCATGAAAAATCAATCCAACAGCTACAGGATGACGCGAAGAAGAACAAGGTAAGATTGATTGGAGTCAATAACAAAGCAGGAGATAGCACAAATGACATAAGAAACCTGTTCACAGAAGTAATGGCAGAAAACTTCCCAAACATGGAAAAAGAATTTGACATACAAATAAGTGAGGCATACAGAACTCCAATTAGCAATGACCAAAATAAATCTACATGAAGGCATATAATAATGATTCCAGAAATTCAGCACAAGAACAGAATATTAAAAGTTGTTAGAGAAAAGACACAGGGCCGGTGAGATGGCTCAGTGGTGTAAGCGCCTGCCTTGCAAGCGCGAGGGCCCGAGTTTGACTCCCGGAACCCACATACGAAAAAGGGGCCGGTGATATCGCTCAGCGGCACGGGCGCCTGTTTGCGCGTGAGGTCCTGAGGTCGACCCCCCCGGTACCCACAAAAAAAAAAAAAAAGAGAAAAGACACAAATCACCTATAAAAGAAAGCCCATCAGAATCACAGCAGACTTCCCAACACAAACCCATAAGTCAAGGAGAGCCTGGGGTGAAGTATTTCAAGTCCTGAAAGAAAACAACCTCCAACCCAGATTGATGTACCCTGCAAAACTATCTTTCAAAATCAATGGAGAAATAAGATTCTTCCATGACAAAGAACACCTGAGGAAATTCATGAACACTAAATGGAAAAAAAAGATATGGTATTTTTACATAATGGAGTACTACTCAGCCATAAAGAAGGATAAACGGGAGACTTTTATAGGTAAATGGATGCAACTCAAGACCATACTCTTAAGTGAAATAAGCCAGACGCATGTGTGTAAACATCGTATTGTCTCCCTAGTGTGAGAAGCTGAAAGAGTATGTAAGATCCAAAATGTACAATAGATATTGTAAAATGGAAAGAAACTGTTCAAAAGGAAAGACAAACAGGGATGGGGGAATGAAGAAAAGGAAGGGAAAAGCAAAAAATATATACATACATATATATATAAAAGATAGTTAAGATAGATATACTACTAATTTCTCTTAGTTCATTGAAAAGAAAGGTTTGTGCTAATATTGTTTGGACAATTAAATGCCTATATCTTGTACTCTGAGTACCTAATTTAAAGATAACAATATGCAAAGTATTAACCACTGTTACTCTCCTATTATCTTGTTTTGAAATTTTTTTCTCTTTAAAATAAAATTAAAAAAAAAAGTGTTGTTCAAAATTCTTATCCTTACTGATCTTCTCCTCGTTTTGTGATTACTGAGAAACGAATGCTGAATTCTCCAAATGAAACCAGTTATTACACTCATTTTGAAGCACTTAGAATATTACGTCTCTTTGGTTAACTGACCACCATGCTTTCCTTTCCAGGGGAAGGGAATAAATGGCCATATTCTGTCATTCAGGTGCTGTCTCCTTAAGTTGGATAACATGCTCATCACTTGCAGTGATTTTGATGATTTAACAGTATTAATGCTAATCCAAAGAAAAGTGAAATGTGATCCTATAAAAATGTTTTTTAAAAAAGTAAGCAATGCTAGCTAAATCACAATCATCTCTCTTCTGAACATTCAAATTCAAATTCAAAACATCTAAATTTTAGAGAAGGTATATTTTTCAAGTATTTTTCTCTTTAAATGAAAGCTACTTTGAGTTTTACCTTAAACACACTTTAATGATATTTTTCCCCACTTTCACTCAATATTTTAATGTGTACTTGGAGTTTTTAAGATCTAATCAGCACTTACGCCAACTGCAATTAATTTATCAAATGTTTTGCATGGATTTTTCATTCATCAGCTCTCAAGCTCAGTTTTCTATTCAATAAGGACATTAAAGAA
This sequence comes from Erethizon dorsatum, assembly GCA_028451465.1. Lineage (NCBI taxonomy): Eukaryota > Metazoa > Chordata > Mammalia > Rodentia > Erethizontidae > Erethizon > Erethizon dorsatum. The sequence goes on along the minus strand of CM051830.1, from coordinate 54,923,247 downwards.
AACCTTATCTAGAGTTTGCCCCCATGCACTATACATCTGTGCTCTTCTCAAAAGGTTGTGATGTGATGAAGGTCCAAAGGATAATGTGGAACTTACTGACCAGCTTCAACTAAGTAAGGGGTATACTTATGGACTATCTTAGCATTTTCTCAGACCTAGGACAAAATACCTGACTTGTGCCACATAAAGGAGGAAGGGTTTATTTTGGCTCATTTCAGAAGTTTGAGTTCATGTTTGGCAGGCTTAAACACGTTAACGGCCATGATGAAAGGGCCTGGTGGAGTAAAGCTGCTCACATTACGGTGGCCAGGATGCAGAGAGGAGCTGGGAAGGAAGACACACTCTTCCAGGTCACACCCCCAGTGACCGCCTCTTCTGGCCAGACCCCACCTCTTAGTAGTGCACTCAGCTGCATACCCCCATGATTCAACCACCTTCCAAAAGCCCTGCTGTGAGCATGTGAGGCCTCTGGGAGACATTCTTGATCTAAACTACAACACGGACTGAAGGCAGATATGACGGAGCCAAAAGCAAAGAGTATACCAATATGGTCGTTACCATAAAGTATAAACGTCATGCTGAAAAAGGTGATTTGGGGCCGGTGAGATGGCTCAGCGGCGTAAGCGCCTGCCTGGCAAGTGCGAAGTCCTGAGTTCGACTTCCAGTACCCACATAAGAAAAAAGAGCCGGTGATATCGCTCAGTGGCACAGGCGCCTGCTGGCGCACGAGGTCCTGAGTTTGACCACCGGTACCCACAAAAAAAAAGAAAAAAGAAAAAAGAAAAAGGTGGTTTACTTATAACTGTTCAAAAGGCCTCTAATTGTCGTCTTCTAGATTTCTTACCAAATTTGGTAGCAGGAGTTTCTAACCTTTCCTAAATCCATTCCTAATCCTTTACTCTCAGCTGATGACCAACCTTTCACAGTAAGGCTAGGGGATCTGCTCTGTCGCTGACTTCCTTTGGCCCCATCGAACTTCTCCCTTTTCCCACATTGGCTAGGGATGTACCTTTCTCTGTCACCATCCTTTTTGCCAAGTAAATATCCTCCTTTCTTCACTTAGTTACTTTTTCACTCATGTTCTTCAGTTCCTATTTGTCTCTCTGCACATAACAAGCATGCTCTAGGATCCAATTCAGATTTAAATGTGTCCATTTACTCTTGAAGCATTTACCAAGTGCAAGTCACTGAGTTACTTTGAGACAGACAGTTAAATAGAAATCCAGTGCTCCCTTCAAGAAACTCACAAACTAGTGGGAAAGAAGAACAAGCAAACAAACAAACAATGTAATTATGTCTAAAATAAAATCTATAGTAAGGGCTAAGGGCATTAGGTACAATATGGTTATCGTATAAAGGTAAGAGGGCTTGCCTCTGCTTGGTTAGAGAGTCTTTGTTCTAATTTTCATCAAGCCCACATTCTCTGATGGGGATTTCTTCTCCTCTTCCTACAGATTCAAGCTCGTCTCCTTGTGTTTAGTTTGTTTTGTGGTCCTGGGGGTGGAACCCAAGGCTTCCTATATGCTAGGCAAGTGCTGTGCTGTTGAGCTGCACTCCTCGCCCATTTCCTTTAGTCCTAAACCCATGAATAAGCCCTCTCACGATGCTTACGCTCATGTCATTCCAACATCCCCCTTACCCGTGCATTTTCTGAGTCACCTACACTCACAGTCTTGTATTCATGCGTCTTTTAGGTTAGCGTGTTCTTACTTTCGGTTTCCACAGTTATACTGACAACTCCCACCCAAGTCAAACTTGAGTAACCCGCTCAGCACGTGCAGCCTTCACTTTAAACAACCTTTCTACTACAAGGGACTTTGTGGACATTTCCATTCTTACTCAGGCTCAATTATTTCCACTTCCTTTTAATGCTGACAAAAGCATTAGCCAAGATTTCAATTTGAGTCATGGATTTTGACGTACCTCCTTTGTCCCACATAATCAACTCAAAAGTAGAGTGAGGCTGAGAAAAAAATCTTGAAGTCAGAAGAACTTCAATTTCTGTTTCTACCACACTTACCAGGTATGCACCCACATCCTAGGACTCTATAAAAGAGATCAGTTTTCTAATGGTCACTCCAATCTCACAGTTAGTTAGACAATTCTAACTGGAAGAACACCAGATTTCTAGTCCTCACTTCTCTAATGTGCTGCAAATCCACATTCCATCTGCCATTCAAATGTTTCGGCCCTAAAACTAATCTCGTAAGCCAACTACTTCAAGTTGTCTGTTAATGTTTAGGTACTGGTGCTAAGCCTAAAACCCTAATGATCCCACACACTCTCTGCCTTTTATCCATGCATTCTCTCTTCCTAATTCCCAACTTCCCTCAAGGCCTCTTTCAAAAATTATCTATTTCAGAAACGTTTCCTGCCTCCCAGCTGGTTATAGTCTCTCCCTCATGAGAATACCCAAGATACTCTTTCCTAATGCTCCACTTATGTCTTCCTCCGAGCCGTAGTTCTACGGCGTGTGGTATGTGGGAGCACACACCTAGCTCTTTTTTGCACAGCCCCCATCATCTCCGGCGCTGCCTTGCCTAGAATAAGTATGGAAACGCTCTGTGAGACTCAGACTGATTGAACTCCATCTGAACTTCGAACACAGGTGCAGCAGGCTTCTACGGTGACAGTTTTTCAAGATAATTGTTGAAGGATGCATAATGACTTGGATATTCCAGTGCTAAAATTTACACTGTTCATAAGCTAAGGAAGCAGAAGATCTTCCTCAAGTCCTTCAAATCCAACTCCACTCAGAAGCATACTACATATAAAAGACTTTGTAATGTCACACTGTTTCTTTGCAAAGGCAGAGTCACTAAAAGATACACCCTTAAATATCTGGCTTACAATGTAAGCATTTCCTTTTTAAAATTGTTCACAAGACAGTATTTTGAAAAACTATTAGACCTAATGAACTATCATCAGAAGTACAGATTAAACATAGCAATAACTGATTCAGCTAGGACACACTCCATTACTGTCTGCTCGGAAAACAACTTCCCAAAATAAAATATGCCATCATTAATTTTCAGCTTCATTGATAAGCTTTAATATATAACTCTAAAAAATTATTTTTAAAAATGTGGTCCTCAGTTGATGAAACAAAACAAATTGAAAGGAGGGGGGAAGGTTTCTGATTTTCTTTATAACCAAAAAAAAAAAAAAAAACCAAAACAAACAAAACAAAACTGCAGACTAGCAAACAGAAGAACTGGAATTTCCAAGGAGTCTAAACAGGAAAAGTCAAGGCCTTAGCTGAATTCATCTAGAAGACGGGAGGTCTAGTGTGAGGCTTAAGAAGCAGTACATGACCCCACGCAGGAGCATTAAATAAAACTGAGAGGCTCTGTCTGCCACCTCACTATGAGGATGCGGAGTCTGACCTACCTGGCTTATCCCCTGGGGAGAGATCTCGTATGACTGCAACTTCTGCTTCAGCAGCTCCGGATCACTGTGACGGAATGGGCACCCTGACAACAAAAAACAAGCAGCACAGCACCACGGTTATTTACCCAGGACTCGTACAATACCACACTCCAGAGACCGTCTAAACTCCCCTTAATTGTCCAACAGCTTATTAATAAAAAGGGAATTGCCCATGGGTGCAACTGCTTTCCACTCCTTATCTAAACGACGACCTAGCCGTGCAGTTATCAGGGTACCACAGGCTCAAGAGCTACATAAAACATTACCGCATCCTCGGCCAAGATGTCCATTCACTACAACCGGAACACAGCCTTGCTCTGCTACTTGCTAACAGCACACATAATCACAAAGTAGCTATGACAGTTTACTAAAAAAGTTTTATACAATCTCATATTTTTTCTAGTCTAGAAAATTATACGAAAGATATACAAAAGAAGGGAAATAGATATAAAATGTAAAAATTCTGAGAAATATAAAAATCTTAAACCATTATCAGACATAAAACCCTTACAAATTTAGAGGAATCATGGAGGGAGATGACATGAACAGAGAGGAAACTGTTTCACAGAAAAACATACATACATACATGCATACATACATACATGCATGAATATTACATCATATACATATCTGTTATCTCTATATAATTTCATGAGAAAAACAAAGATGGACTACTACAAATATCTACATAATTAAGAACACAGAAGAATAAAAATTAAAGGCAGTATTAGGCCAAAATCTAGATTTTACATATCCTAATAAAAATACTGCAATGTTAAGTCATAATACTTATATGAAAATTTAATATGGGAAAGTCTAATAATTTTTTTGGTCATATAGATGAGGGATCTATAAATTAATTAGAAACAACTGCATTTTAAAATGGAATCAGCAGGAAACTGATTGATGAAAAACTAATGGAAAAGAGCCAGGATGCCAAACACAAATGGATTTACCATTAAAGCACAACTATGAATAAAACATCCATTATAAACTTTTGACCCATGCAACTAGGATGTCTGCAAAGTTTACAGTACATATTTTATTCAGATTAAAACTAATAATAATTTACTATAAGGAATAAGAAACCATGTAATACACAGTTAAGAGCTGGGAGCTGTACTGCCCGCATTGGAACCTTGGTTTACCATTTGATGACGAGGCAAACTTCTAATCTTGAGGCTCAGCTTCACCCACTCTCTCTCACATGACAGGAATAATGAGAATGGAATATACAAGCTCCTATGCACTCTTGGTATGTAGAGTATAAGCATTCAAATGTTTTAGTTATTATTCTTGAAATGTCTGGTAATAAAATTACAAAGATCCCAACAACAACAAAAGAAATGAGGATGCACATGGAATTGTTGGCAAACCCAGAATTAAAAGGCATGCACACACGCACACGCACACACGCAGCAAACTAGACAAATTACCCAAATTTTGGCTACACCTATATAAAAAGGTCACCATGGACAAAGCCAAGAAGAAAGTGAAGATGGCTAAAATACTAATGACCAAAAAGAGGTCTTTTGAAGCTATGCTCACTATATGAAGAAAACAGAAGAAACAGACTATTACTGGTGATAGTGATATACCAACTGGTGATATAAATACCTACTTTGCGTCTATCTTCCATATCAAAGAAAATTATCTCCAAGGCTAAACTAACAAGATAACAAAAATGAGATGAATGCATATACAACTAACATGAATTACAGCTAACTGTCTGACAAAGCTGCCCAATATGCATTTGTGAGATAGATGGGTAGAGACAGGACTAAATATATACCCTCTATGGCTTAAATCCAAAATGTCCCCCCAAGTCGCATGTGTTCAGAGGTAGGGCTTTCAGAAGGTATTTGCATTATGAGGGCTCAATGGGTCAGTCCACTGATGAGTTCTTAACTCGGGTGCCATCAGGGGTAACCTTAAATGGTATGTTCTTGTCCCTGGCACCTTCCTCTCTCTCCAGTTTTTCCTTGCTTTCTCTGTCATGAGATGAGCAGCTGCCCTCTGCCACACATTTCCACCATGATGTTCCTGCTTGGGGCCAGCTGACCATGGAATGAAACATCTGAAACTGTTAGCCAAGATAAACTCTTCCTCCTTTAAGCTGTGTACGTTAGGTATTTGACCCCAGCATGGACAGGGAACTAATACAATGCCAATGTAGATTCACAACTACTTGAGCAGCTGTTCTAATTAGCACTGACTGACAAAACAACGTCAACTAAAAAGATAAATTAATTTTGTAAATAACAAGGTTAGACTTCCAGTTTTTGATCAGGCATGTAAGGAGTTTAGAAGTTGCCACTCCATCCTAAAACAAGAAAAAAGCTAAAGTAAAGCACTGAAAAAGTCAATAATCCCTTTTACATCCTCAGCTCCTGAAGATCCCCAAACATCAACATCATCTGCTCCGGACATCCAACCACTGACACCATCATGGCTCCCCGATCAGGGTCTGCTGACCTAACGTTCCTCCAACAGTAGCTTCACAGGACTTGCCTGTTAATCACCTCGCCTCATTTCCTTACTCGGGCTCTGCATCATCTCACATCACTGCAAGGGAGACAGGGCAGTGAGATGCTTTGAAAGAGTATATTTACACAGCTTTACTACAGTCTATGCTATAAATGTTCTCTTATTAATGATTACTTACTGTGCCTAACTTAGAAATTAAATTTTATCATAGATAGGTATTTACAGGAAAAACATAGTACAGAGAGGTTTCGGCAGCATCTCCACTTTCAGGTATCCACTGGGGGTCTCGGAATGTAGTCCCTGAAAATAAGGCCCCCCACTATTGCTCCTGACTAACAGGTTTAAATGAAAACAGAACAAATGCAATAGAATGTACTACAATGAACAAGACATGACTTAACAAGAATAAAAAAATACAAAGTCTTATATTTATGCTAATAAAAGCAACTAAATAACTGATGAATGCTAAGACCTGGGAATTCACGGGAAGAATCGCTGGGAGCTCAGTTTCATTTCCCCAGTAGCTCAGTTCTGAATTAACGTCCTGGTAAGACTTGCTAAGCTAATAAAAGCTTCTGCTTTCCTGGGCAGAAGTATCTGGATCCGTGGCTTTCAAACTTTGTAAGACAAAAAAATCACATGGGGGGAATGCAAAGAAAGTCTGATACTTCTAGTCTGAGGGTGGAGCCTAAGCAATCTGCATTTCTAAAGGCATCTTACGGGACTTCAACACAAGTGACAAGGTTGCTGCTTGTCCTTATCACCAGTTCTAGACACAGAGAGCACCGTCTAAGAAGTTTGTGATTATTTCATCTTTTAACAAACTAAAAGTGTGCAATCTTTTAAAAATTGTATTTCATTTAAGATTCTAAAACAAAAAAACAGTTTTGACAGGTACTGTAGTAAGTTTTGGCAATCTAGAAAATTTACTAATTTACTACTAAATCATTCCTTGACATACCAAAGAGGAGCTTCTCAAGGTACGCTTAGAGAATTGCTTTAGAAAAAATGCTGTTGACTCGGAAGTCTACAGAAAATAGCTTGACAACTCAGTCAAATTGATACATATGTTTGATAACTTGACATTGCTTAATCTTTGCTGGTTAATTAGATGACAGTAATGAGAACAAAACACTCTTCCTCAGAATCTACCATTTCCAAATTGAGTTTTCCAACTTCAAAAAGCTTTGAAACACTTGTGTCAGTTTCCTTAGACAGAACACAAGAAAGAAAGAAGCAGAAGGGGATACACTGAGAGCTGAAAAGCCTGGGCCAGCACAAACTGAAGTGCAGCTAAGTGACTTTTTCTTGCCTGACCTCATTCAGTAATAAGACAAATCGCCGTTAAAGAAATGGAGCTCTAGCTTGACATCGATGACCGGCAGAGGCTACAAACTAGGTCCTGTCAGTAATATAAAAAGCGTCCAGTGTGCTGGGCTTCCATGCGCCACCAGCATTTCCAGAGAGAGAGAGAGCACTTACCGTGGTAATCCCCTTGGCCTGGTGGGTTGGTTAGAATAATCTTCATGCAGCTGTAAGGTGTATAGTCTGTCCTCTTGCCTTCCTTTCCAAAGCTGTGACGGATATTGTAAGAGTAACCTCTATCAAACTGATGGAGAGACAGAAGAAAAAAGACAAAAAGAAGAAATAAAGTCAGTCAATACTTTGCTAGTGGTCAGCAACACCGGTTAGGAAGAGTGCAGAGCACTATTTTCTACAATAAATTCAGTGTTCATGGGCAGATGGACACCACATATATCACCTGGGTCCTTTATGATACAAATAATTTCCTTTAAAAAGAAAGGTATAAAACTTGTAGGAAATAAGGTTCTAGTGTAGAAGATAGCTAGTGTTATTTACAGTAGTTCCTCAGTATCATTGGTGGATTGGTTCCATGACCCCCAGTAGATACCAAAATCTCTGAATGCTCATTTCTTACATAAAAGGGCATGATATTTGCATAAAACCTGTTACCCACCCCCCGCCACATACTTTAAATCATTCCAGGTTACTTATAATAGTCAGTACACTATAGCTGCTATATAGTTGTTGTAGTGCAATGTTTACAGAATTACGACAAGGACAAGGGTCTGTACATGTTTGGCACCAATGCAATTTTTTTCTAGTATGTTTGATCCAAGGTTGGTTGAATCTGTAGCTATGAAATCCAGATATGGAGAGCCAATTGTGTATGTTTAAAGAAAAGACTAACCCTTTCCTGAGAGGAATAATCAATTTGTCCTTCTGTAGTTTGATGCCAGAGATTATACCAGATGTAAATCAGTTTAACCTCTTCTTTGATTTAACCTCTTCTCTGTCCCAGTTTTCCTAGTTGTCCTGTAGCTCTTGCCTCCTATCCATTCCACTTCTGAAATATCTCTTAAAATAATTAATGCTTTCCTCTGCATTTGCACCAAAACAGCAAGCAGTCAGCAAGTGCTTGATGAATGAACTATTGCAACTGCCTCCTATCTGGAATCCCTGCCTCCAAGTTCATCAAGTAAGCTAATGGCACAGAAGGGACTTTGAAATAGAGAAGATAAGAGAAAAAAGCAACTAACATTTATTGAAAGGCAATTAGGTACCACCAGGTATTTTGCTAGGTGCTTTTAAAAATGTAATCCCATTTAATCATTTAAATTGTCACAATTCCCCTACAATGTTACACATGAGAAAATTGAAGTTCAAAGAAATGAAGTGATGTGACATAATACAGCTATTAAATAAATGGCAGAGTTGAAAATCATGTGTAGGTAAGTCTGATTCTAAAGCCCATGTTCTTTCTAAAATACTGCACTTTCTCAATAATAAGATACTTAAAAATCATAGGCTCCAATTAAATCCTTTTAGGATGTAACTTGTTTCTCTCAGATAACACTTCATCTTGCAGCCCAAAGTCAGAAGTAATCTCTCCCTTCAAACTTCAATAGCATACTACCTATATGTACTATATCTCTCTAGAAGATTATTTCCACTATGCATTTTCTTTTTATGAGACTTAACTGTATTTGTCTTATGACACATTCTCCTTTATTTTCTAGGAATCACCTAAAGGTGATTAGTTCCTCCTGGACCATAATCTCCTTGAGGTAAAAATCTGTTTATTGGATCTTTGTACCAGTCATATCAGCATGCAAGAAAAAATGAATGAACTGAATGTGGAAGGACTCCTTGTCTACTATAGCATTTGAAAGGTTACCAGGCATCCCATTATTCTGCTTCCAATAAATGTTTTCTGGTATCTGGTGGTTGATGATTTTCTAATTCCATTATTAGTGGCACCAATACCCCCTTGGTAAACCAAAGGCAGACAAAGTACCTTTGACAAGATATTTGACAAGAATCACTTTGCTAGATGCTATTAAAAAATGTAATCCCATTTAACCATTTAGATCACAGAATCTTAGGAAAAAAACCACTATCCTGGGAAGGAGGTGGGAATTAAGGTATTGCATATCAAGTGATCATTCGGGCAAAAACAGTAACACCTAAAACCAAGTTCCTGCTGCATCTTGCTAGTCATGAGTCTCAGACTACAGCAAGTGACAGATTTAGTCAGAAATTTGTCTCCTATTCCAAGAAATACAAAGTTTAAAGGAAACACTTTGCCTTATTTCTACAGGAGGAGTACAATCTTAGCTACTACCTGCTTTCACTACTTGGTGATCTCTCAAGGTTTTCAAAGCCAGAGTAGACGCTCAGGTTTACAGCGCACATCAAATGTTCCTGCAAGAGATTTTGAGCAATACTTGCTAAATAGTAAGACACCAGAGAGCCCAGGAAACAAATCATTTTCAAAGGGCAAAATCTTCAAGGTTCTGGAACTAATAATTGGCCATTAGAGAAATGTGAATTAAAACAACACTGAGATTCCATCTTATTCCAGCAAGAATGGCTATCATCAAGAACTCGAATAATAGCAAACACTGGCAAGGCTGCGGGAAGAAAGGAACCTTTCTAGATTTTTGGTGGGAATGTAAACTAGTAGAACCACTACAGAAATCAGTATGGAGATTCCTCGAAAAACTGAAAATAGAAATTCCATTTGCCCAGCTACTCCCGTTCTAGGCATCTTCCCAAAAGAGTTAAAGACATCATATTACAGCGACGCATGCATACTCATGTGTACAGCAGCACAAGTCATAATAGCTAATCTTCAAAGCAGCCCATAGGTTGAACAATAGATAAACAGACAAAGGAAATGTGGCGTATATATAGACAACTGAGTATTACTCTGCCATAAAGGACGATAAACAAATTATCTGTAGGAAAAAGGACGTACCTTGAGACCATAATGTTAAGTGAGATAAATGAGACACAGGAGTTTGAATATCACATGGCTTCTCTTATATGAGCTACCCCAATATAAATAAAGGGCAGAACAAAAGGGAGACAATGGGGGGAAGTTCTCAGGAGTTCTTGGTGTATTAATCAAAACACTGTGATTTTATTTCTGTATTTTGTGATGTCTGTAGTATCTGACAGCTTTTTAAAAGTGTATAAGCTCTAAACTTCACTAACCAGGGTTCTCTCTCTGTTCATGATAATATAACTCTGTGTTTTTGTCAAGTAAATAAACCTTTAGCTATATGAAAAGAAAGTTTAAAATATCCAAAGAAACTAAGAATCATACAAAAAAGTGTGATCCCATTCTTCAATTTTCCTAATCTGCACCCTACCCCTGATGCTTCTTTCCTCTTAGTGACTTTCCATCCGCTGACTCCCACTGCTCTTGGTTATAAATCCCCACTTATTCATGTTGCATTTGGAACCAAGCCCAGTTCTATAGTAGGGGCTCTCTCCTCCATTCCAATAATTCCTGAGTAAGAGTTTCACTACTTCCACATCTATTTTAACTACTGTGCAGCTGTTTTCTCTTCATTAGTTTTTGGTGTCATAACTCAGCTCTGGACCCATCGTTGGAGCTTTAGACTTAACCATCAGTCACTCAACACACAGGAGACCTCTGTCTCTAACCTTCCTTGTGTATCACATAAGTATTTACTGAAGTGTGGTGAGGACAGATTTTGATAATTAAGAGTCTCAGTATAGAGCTGCTAGACTTCGACGTAGTCAAGTTTCAGTAAACTCATCATAAACTGAAAATGTCATAAGGTGCAAATGAATTTAATACACCTAGCCCAGACCTCACAGCGTGGCAACACAGGACACGGCACGGTCAGTGGTTTGCTGACCCTCATAATCCTGTGCTGCCCAGAGAGTCAGCAGCCTCTGCCCAGTGTCTCCAGGAAGGCTCCTGCCGAGTGCCTATCGCTTTCATTCTGTCTGAAGTCAAACACTTCTAAGCTGGACCACTGTAAGTGGAGGACTGTCTGCGTTCAGACTGAAGCTGGATTAGACCCTGGACCTCTCTGTTTCCAATGGGAAGCCACTCCTGAGTCCTACAATGGGGGATTTTTTCCTGGCTCTTCGTTTCAAGGGAGGATCCACTTCCTGACTCCTCTGCTGGAAAATCCTTTCCCTGGCTCTTTATTAGGCTTATCAATTCTCTCTGGTCTATTTCATCTTGCTCTTCAGTCCAATGAAACCTCTCTTCTTACGCCCCTGCTGACTATATGCTTTGTCACTACAGTCCTTATGCTGTTAGCAAAATCTTACTGGCAGAGTTTTACTAAAAACTCTCTTTGGCTACAATCGTCCCTTTGGGACTCCTGCAATATCCCCCAATTAGTCCACCTAAAGAAAGTCCTAGCAAAAAGGAACACAAATTTCAGGTGCACAGTGGTCTGTCCATTTTACTTGGTATGAAGAAGCTGAAAATGGCTAAATAATTTAAAATTCACTCAAATTAGTGAAGCTCTTAATGTCTTCCAAAAAAACATTCTGAGCCAGCAAACCTTCTAGAGCTTTCTTCTACACCTCTGTACTTCCTCCCTGGTCTCCCAGGTCTCCTGTCATAGTCTTCTCTCCAAAACTGTCCTCCGCCACCTGCACCCTGCCCCTCGACTCCCTGAAACTCTAAGGTACCCTGGCGCCCATCTCCCACAGATGAAGCACAGGATGCAGCCAGCACAGGGCCCCATGCAAGGCCATCAGGAAAGATAACTTTTAAATGACAGGGTTCTCCTGACCCCAGAAAAGAAAGGGAAAGATTTATTCAACAATTTAGAGTTGTTCTAGGAGCATACTCTCTGGGAATCCCCAACTTATATCAATTTATCCTCCTATTAGTTGGGCCTAGAGATGCCTTCCTTTGAATCAAAAAAGCCAAATGAACCACCATTCCTAAAGTCCTTCATGGGTCTCTAACTATCCCTGTTTCCCAGTGAAGACTCAGGGAAGAGAAAATTTACTAGGAGCTACCCCTCCGATCTGTCCCATCTAAATGGACTGATCATGTACCCAAAACTGTAAACGACGAAGAGGTGCAACTGAGGCCATCACCATCAATTAGGGACAACAAGGAAATACCATTCGGGCTGGAGCTGATGTCTCCAACAGCCTCCGCTCTGCCCACACAGTCTTTCCAAACGGTCTCAGGCCAGAGTTCCATGACACATTGCAGAAAAGTAATATTAACTGGCAAAATGGTTAGATGTTTGAGCTCCAGCATTATGAATACAGAATTTTTTTAAAAACCCTGGAAAATATACAATGCAAGCTTATGGCATGATGATTAAAAGTTAGAAAAACTTGAAAAATTTAACCCAGAGCAAGCTCCACAATGGAGCACACCCACTAATCTGGACGCATGCCAATGCTGAGAGGGAAGAGGGCCCAGACTTGCCGGCCTTTAAAAGGAAAGAAAAGCCCGTGCTCCCTGCTCCCCAGGGAATCGCGGACTCTTCTCTGGGAAGTAAATGTCCAGGGCCCTCAGAGCACCGCTAAGTTCACAAGGAAAAAGCCCTACCAGCCGAAGGTGCCCCAGCGCACTTCTTACTGGTAATGGGCGGTATGTTCTTCCTCACTCCTCTCCCTCTTCCTCAGAGTCACCAACTTCTGCCAGACGTGAACTTCTTCAGTTTACCTCATGATCTGCCTTGTTGTTGCCCTCATATTTCCGTATTTCCTCTGAAAGCTCTGCATAACTTATTTCTCAGCCCCAGCCCCCACCCCAGTAAACCTCTTAGGAAGGATCTTCTCACGACCAGGGTATGGAAACGCTTCAGGGTGGTCTCTAGAGGTCCCGACTCCTCCCCTTCACAACTGTGTCTCTTAATAGTTTGTCTGACATCCCCCAAGGGGGATGAGGTCCTTTGCCCCTTTCAACATACCACCTACTTAATTCAGATTTAAATCAACTATTGGAATTTCCTCCTCACTGTGGGCAAAAACTACCGATATTAGATGTATGGAATACAGAACCCACCCATACTAGAAACAGATCTTTCGTGCCCTTCCCCAACATCCCCCCAAATCACTTAAGACCAGAAGGACTCAAGAGCCTCCCTGACCATGCCAGGGTTATAGGTGCTGTCTCACTCCAGTCCACGCAACATGCCCATCTGGCCATTACAAAGCCAAGTAGGAAAGGGTAATGGTTAGTTCAAGATCAGACAGCGGAAATTATCAAACAAATTTCCCTTACACTATCTTGTCTGCTATCTCTTTTAACATGCAATATTCTATAGTTATCAATTTGTGTGTGTATGTGTTTTTACTACTCCCCTTCCTAAGGAATCCCAATACTTGTTTGCCTTCACCTGGGAAAATCAGGAATCTACTTGCACTGCTATGCCCCAGGATTTACTGAGGCCCCATATCTGTGAGCACCCTAAATTAAGAGTCCCAAGAGACTCACTTTAGTTGTAAGTAGCATTCTCATGTGTTCTGACAGTAATGACCACTCTTTTGGACACTGAATACCTTCTTAAAGCATTAATAAGAAAGGTACATGAGGGCCGGTGAGATGGCTCAGCGGCTTAAGCGCCTGCCCGGCAAGCACGAGGGCCCGAGTTCAACTCCCGGAACCCACATACGAAAAAGGGGCCGGTGATATCGCTCAGCGGCATGGGCGCCTGCTGGCGCGCGAGGTCCTGAGGTCAACCCCCCGGTTCCCACAAAAAAAAAAAAAAAAAAAAAAAAAGAAAGGTACATGAGGTGTCAAGAGACAAAATTTAAGAGCTCACTGTGTGTGTGGTATCCAGTTCATGATATTTCAGCTGCAGGTAAAACAATCTTCACAGACCCAGCCTCTTCTAACATTTTCCTCTTCTTGAAACAGAATGACAACTGAGAAGTGTTTGGATTTTGTAAGATGTGACACCTTTCTCTGACTGCTTGTCCTCTCTATACCATGATGGAGGAGTCATCCTCACACTCAGTAGCGCGGGGTCTGCTAAGCAAACGTGGTTTCAAGCACTCATGCTTCAACTTCCCAGGTGCTGCCTACCTTCGCTGTGACTTTCCCTCACTAAATTAAGTCTTCTTCACCTTCATTTTCCTGGGCCTACATCTAGAAGCTCCTGCCTCATCCCCCCACACCTGTCGGCAAGACTATTTTACCAACAGAACCTTTGGCAAGCCTTAGTTGAAACAGCACTTCCCACAGCACCACGAATCACTGGTACTGTGCTCCTCTTCCTGTGGGCACATCTAGCACTTCCTAGATTCCACTCATCCACCCAAGTGCCCGTCATGCTATCCCCTTCCTCTCGTCCATTACCCTTGTCACCTAATCACCCCGGCTTGCCTCCAGCAAGAATCCTGCTAGGTATGATCATCCAGAACCCCCTATCCCTCACGTTTCTTTCTCCTTACTTGACCCCCCACCCTCCTTGTCCATGCTGCATTTGGAATTAAGCACAGTACTGCACCGAGGTTTCTTTGCTGTTATTACAATAGTTCCTAATAACATCTGTTTGTACTACCTGACAGTCCAGCTCTAGTTTTCTTTTCAAAGAGTAAGCATTTAGTCCTTTAAAGTTACAGAGAGACTATGAGGGGAGAAGGAGCCCTTCTTCAATGACAAATTAATAATGATGGACCTTTCAGAATCCTTCCTGGAACCCTTGTCCAGTAGAAAGTCTACTTTACTCACTTATAAGAATGTCACTGACATTAACAGTAACAAAAATTTATTAACATTCCAAATATAATTTACGAAAATTTGAAACCAGGAACCACAAATGAGCCTTCATTCACTAACATAAAGCACTTACTAAATAATGTAGTCTAAAAGACAGGATTTAGTAGCACTTAAGAGGTGGATCACTTAGTCTCTACCTCACTGGCAGAAAATGGCCAACACAAAACAGCATCACCAGAAAGACGAGAGGAGGAGCTGACTGTTGTGGAGTGCACTAGTCCACCATAAGCCAGCTCACCTCGAATCAAGCAGTCTTTTCACCACCGGAAACAAGAGAGGTAAAGAGAAAACATCAAGTCCAACGAGACTGCACAAAGGTAGCTGGACAGAGCTTCTAATTTCAGGAGAGAGGCTCCCTCCTTTTCAAAGACAGGGAATTTATGATTTTAAAAAAACTGGAAGTATTCAGTGTAAACTCATTTAACTTCTGCTAGATTTGTTTCATTTTATTTCTTGTTTTTCTAGATTTATTTTCTATGCATTTTTCCCCATAGCTTTTGCTTTTCTAGTTTTCCTTATCTGGGTACTTTAACACATAAAGAGTATTTTCTAGAATTTACTATTACAATAAAATTTTGAAAATCTACTTCAATTATCAGAAAGATGCTCACAGGCACTACTGATATGAGTCAGGACATGCTACCCCAAAATACAGCACTTTGGCACTTGAGGAAACTCACAGCAGGAACTCTTACCATCTCCTCACCCCTTTTCTGAAACAGCCAGATCTAGAAAGACTTCTCTGATTGCACTCAGAGATGCCGTGTAAGACGTTCATTCAGAAATGCCCACACCGGTTCAGGAGGGAAGGATGTGCTTAAGACAGACATGCAGAGCAGAAACTGAGCACACAGTCCCTGCTGAGTCCACCCTTCACCCCCCGCCTTTCCTACCTTCAGATTACAGTCCCTTCATCCAATCATCCCTCCCCAAGAATAGCTGTTCTTCATCACACTCAGGCATAGAAATAGATTTCCGTTCCTATTTTCATTTACTTATGAAGGTGCTCCAATGTCACATAAATCTCATATTAAATAAATTTGATTTTTTTTCTTGTTAATCCATCTTATGTTATAGGCCTTCAGCCATAACCTAGTAATAGGTGAGAAAAAAGAAAAACAAAATTTCTCCCCTACACTGCCTATAACTTAATAAAAAGTCTAGGGTTTTTGAAGAGTTACCAAGATAATTGCAAAATAAAACACCTATATCTGACAAATGTTCAGTGTGTAATACTTTTAGGAAACATTAAAATACATATATTAATGTTTTAATAATATATTTCTAAGTACGTAAAGTTCAGAATTGCCTTATATTCCTAGACCTAAACTTTTTATCACATCCAAAAATACATCAATGGGCCGGTGAGATGGCTCAGCAGCATAAGCGCCTGCCTGGCAAGTGCAAGGTCCTGAGTTCGACTCCCGGTACCCACATAAAAAGGAAAAAAAGGCCGGTGGTATCATTCAGCAGCACAAGCGCCTGCTGGCAAGTGCGAGGTCCTGAGTTCGACCTCTGGTACCCACATAAAAAAATAATAAAAATAAAAAAGAAAGTACATCAATTTGTCCAGCTTAATGCTTTTCTATTTGTACTACATTTTATAAACCGTCACTTGAGTTTTCTTTTTTCTTCTACTTGCAGATATCTGTACATTCCCCATTCCCCTACCATCTTCATCAATCTCTTTTCAATCTCTCTGCATTAGGGCATCTAAAACAAAACAAAACAAAACAAAACCAACCACAAAAATACCAGCCAACAGGTAATTGGTTACCTATTACCACCCTCTAGTGGCTACTCATAGCATATAAAATAACATTTTTCTATTGCTCAATGACCAAATAAATCAAACTCTATAAAAAGACAAGATCTTTTCCTTTTTTAAAAATCAGTAGTAAAGATTTATTAAATGTGGGAAAAGAAACAGGCACTGCAGAGCAAGTTTGAGCCAAGTAAAAGTAGGAAAAGAAGTGCACCCTATAGCATGAGGGCGGGCCACTATGTAAGAGAGTGGCCAAAAAGACAAGATATTTAGCATACTTTGCTTCCATCATAAGTATAAAGTTAGTTCCAAAATAACGCTAAAAGTGAACTGCTAAGAGGATTTATTTCCTAAAAGTCACAACAATATAGTGAGGTATTTCACTTATTAGGTTACATTATCTTCTATTCATCTAAGCCTGGTAACATAATAGATGACCAAAGGAAAAAATTACACATGATTTTAAAAGCTAGCCATAAATAAAAGAATATATTATGGCCTGAAATGAGATAAAGTTTTATACAGGGATAAGCCAGATTATTCCTACGCAATTTCAGGGACAGAAACATAGACGAACATAGATGCGTACAGCCTTCTTTCTAGGCAGCGCTAAAGGTCAGGAGCTAACAGTTCATACCTGTTTGAGACTGAATTCCTAAGGCTGCTTCTGAAGGAGATCAAAAAAGGCATGCACAAAATAAATACTTCTATCAAAAGAGAAAAACGTACCATCAAGTGACAGGTGGTTATTTTTGGAAGGGAATTTACAAGGCCTTTTGGAGAAATGGTTGATTCCAGGACTAAGGCAGGAAAATAAAGGATGAGACGAGCACCATGTGGTGCTGAAGAGACTGTGCTCCAAAAGCGGACGACGGGCTCATGTCAGAGGGGAAGGGACCGAGCAGAAGGAGCTCCCAGCTGCCAACACTGGGATAATCTGAGCAACAAAATTAACAGCAGCACCAGAATCCACTGAATGAAACACGTCCACAGGTGCACAATGACGTGAATCACCACGGGAGAAGAGCAGTTTCTCCTACAGAAGAATCTTACAACGTAGAAGGAATAAGGAAGATAGAAAATAACTATCAGAACACCTGAGTAACAGCTGCAGGCAAGACACTCCAAGAGATGCTAAAATTAGTGGGAAAACAGTAAATTTACATAGTCCCAGAGTGTCTTCCCCAGGATATTTTGAGAAGAAAACAGTAACTCTAGAGTGGAGAAACCCACCTTGGTATCACCACTAGTAAGCTGCGTTGATATCATGTGCCCCCTGATGTGAGGCTACCAGAAAGAACATCGTTCCTGCAGTATTCTTGCCAAAATGTATAATCTTAATCTAATAATGAGAAAACAGACAAATCCGAAGTGAGGGACTGTCTACAAAAGCAACAATAAATTGGCCAGTACCCTTTAAATGTATTAAGGTCATGAAATAGAAGGAAAGACTGAGAAATTATCACAGAGTAGAAGAAATTGAGGAAACATAACAATGTAGAACCGTGGCTTAGATCTTAGAATAACAGGACTTTAGTAATGAAACTGGTAAAATGTGAAGCAGGTTGCTAGTTGATAGCATTGCACCAATGCTAACTTGTGGGTTTTGATTACTGCGTAAGAGTTGTGCGAGATGCTAATTTAGGGGTGAAGAGCACATGGAATTCTTTATATTATTTTTGTAACTTTTCTGTAATTATAAGCTTTTTTCACAAATAAAAAGTTTATATGCCAGAAATGGACTAGTACAACAGACACTACCACATTTGATTCTCCCCTGCATAGTTGGTATGATTATCCCTATTAGCATGAGAAAGTGAGAATTGGACAGATTAAACAAAATGTTCAAACACACATGGTAAGATACTGTTATGGCTGTGTCTAGATGTCCCCCCAAAGCCTCATGCAGTCATAAGGGGGGCTTTTTTAGAGGTGGCTGGGTATAGAGTGTGTGATGCTGGGATTAAGGGTGCATGATTACTAAATCAGTCCACTGATTGGTTTGGTACCGCCCTAATCCCAGCAGCCTAGATATGATATAAAAGGGGCAGAAAGATGCTGTTAAGGTCCCTTGTTACTTTGCTACCATCTGCCCACCATAAACTGTTCTCTTTTACCAGCCACCCTGCCTCGGAGCCAGATGATTGTGGAGTGAAACCTCTACAAACTGTGAGCTAAATAAACTTTTCCTCCTTTAACTTTGGGTGTCAGGTATTTTGTCTCGGCAAAGAGAAAAGTTAACTAAAACAGATGCAATGTAAGGACTAAAGTCTGTTCTTTCTACCACATTATGACTAATACTGCATACACATTTACTCACCCAAGAAGCTGAGGTGATCTCTTTTGAAACTATGGTAAAGTTTTCAACTGGCAACAGTGCTGAAAACAGCAGATGTGATTTTTAGAATCTAGAGTTAAGTTTCACTTTGCTTAAAACATATGGTATGGAAGGAACAAAAAGGTTTTCTTATAGTAATAAAGGGCAAATTACTGTATATTTAAGTAAAGCTATTTAAATTCACTGTAACATCTGCCAAGTCTTCCGGAATAATACAAATTATAACATACTGTTAGGATTCCCACTAAGAAGTAAGAAAGGTTGATTTGTAACAACAAGATTATTTAGCATCAATAGGCATAGGTGTTTTATTATATAGTTCAAAGATACCTAGTACAGAAAATTTAAGTGAATTTTCAGATTTGTCTTATTTTTATCTCCTGGCAACTTGCAACATTATACCATTAAGCTATATAAACAACATGTAAATATGATTCATTAAAGGAGCAGCATAGCAAACTCTAGAGAAATATCTGAGGAATAGCAAAATGTTCATGACCGAAGAGAAACGTTTCTCCTTTGCTTTTTTAGTGATATGTTTCAGACACCAGAGCAATGATAGGTTACTTGATCTTGTAAACTGTGATAAAGAATCAGAATTAAAGACACAAAACAAAGCGGTTGCTTTCTTTCAACCAAACGGAGCTGAATTAAATTATGGCTGGATAAGCATATGCAGTGAAGGAAGGTGGCTTCACCATGTAAATTTTCATTGCCTACCTTCAGGTTATCTGTTTGCTTCTCCACTTTAGTGTGTTTTTTTTTTTTTTTTTTTTTGTGGGTACCGGGGGTCAACCTCAGGACCTCGTGCGCCAGCAGGCACCCGTGCCGCTGAGCGATATCACTGGCCCTTTTTTCGTATGTGGGTTCCGGGAGTCGAACTCGGGCCCTCGCACTTGCCAAGCAGGCACTTACACCACTGAGCCATCTCACTGGCCCACAGTGTGGTTTCTTATTAAGATACTAAATTTATATCACCTTGCCATTCTTTTAAATGAACTATACATGAGGGACATGCTAACAGAGAAAGATGACAAGACAAACCAGGAAAATCCCATGTTTTTTCAATTCCAGCAATTTAATAATTTTTTAAAAGCACATATTATTTCATGTTTGAAGATGCTTTAAATAGCCTAGTAAACCTTTCATATATTCACATATAAGAATTTAACATAAAGTCAAAATATCTATATTAGTCCAACATGACTAAGCTGAAGAGATCAGTTGGGAAAAATAAGGTGCTTTGTGAACACAGACTAAAAGAGACAACTGGTACACTTTAGCATGTCACTGGCTTTGAAGTCTGTAATACCTTAATCAACAAAAACAAACTATGAACATTAATTAAATTTTATGTATCAATTTTCATCCTTTAGGAGCCAATTTTCAAACCACTAGGTAATTATTATCTCATTTATTTTTTTTTTCTTTTCCTGGTCTTTTTGAGACAGGGTTTCACTAGCAGTTCAGGCTGGCCTCGAACTCACTTTGTAGCCCAGGCTAGCCTCGAATTCACAGCGATCATCCTGCCTCAGCCTCCCAAGTGCTGGGATTACAGGCATGCACCACCAAGCCCAGCCTTGCTTACATCTTGATATCACTGAAATACAGTCCCATGTTGCTTAACAACAGGGATACGTTCTGAGAAATGCATTCTTAGACTATTTCTTCCTTGGATTAACATCACAGCATGTACGTACACAAACTAGGCCAATCATTCCACATAGCCTCCTGATGCAAACAAGAGACACAGTAAACATGAGAATTGATGGGGCTGCTGCCAGTGTCACATAGCATGCTGTTTTGTAGTAAGCTTTTTGTCTTTTTCAGTGCTGGCAATTGAACCCAGGGCTTTGTGCGTGCTAACCAAGAACTCTGCTGCTGGGCCTCAGTCCTCCTCTGATAAATTTTTTTATAAGTAGGAGAACACTCCACAAAATAATAAAAAGTATTGTATAGTAAATATGTAAACCAGTAACATAGGTGTTTATCATCGTTACATATTACATATTGTACCTAGTTTTATGTCTTACACTTTTACACAACAAACACATGTTTTATGCACAAACACGTGAGTAATGCATTGCACTAAGATGTTAAAATCCCTAGGGTGTCACTAGGTTATCGGAATTCTCCAGCTCCATTACAGTATTAGAGGATGCCATTGTGTACACAGTCTATCACTGAACAAAATGGCACATGTGGCACATGACCATATACAGGAGCGGCTAACTTATTTATTTTGCTGATAGATATCTGAGTAACAGCAAACCTGAAACTTGCATCCAAAACTCATTCATTGAATCACAACACGTTGCAGCTATTTACCATGTGTAATGAAGGATACAGAAAAGCTTGTCGAAAGGTACAAGAAAGAACAAATACATCAGAGTTGTGTTTAGCAGCCTAGCAGGTTCTGTTTTCATGTCTGGGTACATTTTTAAATTCAGTAGATAAAAATCACCATTTGATGCTACAGAAATTACTGCCTTGTTTACTGAATCCACAACAGAGGAAAGGGTGTGTGTGTGTGGGGGGGTCCTGATTTCTGTTTATAAGGCCGGTAAAATATAAGGGATGATCAAAACATACAGTGTACACAGTATTTAAATTAAAAAAAAATTACAATAAGACACATTGCCATTAATTCCCCTCACTTCGAACACTCTTATCCCATTGCTTTGCCACTTTCTGAAGGAGTTCTGGAGTCTTCTTTCGTGACTGACTTCATGAAGTGTGATTAGAAATATGATGAATGCTTTTCCAATGGAAAGGCAGGCTTGTAAAAAAAAATTACAGTGTCCTCATCCACCTTATCCATACAATCTGGCACCATCTGATTTCTGGCTCTTCCCCAAAGTCAAAGTGACCATGAAAGGTAAATGTCTTGTATCGATTCAGGACACTGTGGCAACCATGACAATGCAACTAGTGACACTCACGAAAAAGGACTTCCAGAACTGCTCCTGACAGTGGCAAGAGAGACAAGATAAGTGTGTGTGAAGCAAGGGGGAGTATTTTTAGGAGAATTAACGGCAATGTGTCTTACTGTAATATTTTTTAAAAATTAAACATTCATTATATTTTTCAATCACACCATATATAGGTGTGTTATTTATCCACTAAGAGCTTGGTTTGGGACATGTTATGTCTGTAAAGCTGTCTTTCTAGAAAAAAGGGCAGACCAGAGTGAGAGAAGAACCGGAAGCTGGTCTTTGTTTCTTCTCAGACCTCTACGGTCTCTGTCTCCCTCTCTCTCTTTCCTGCCTAGTATATCATAGGCACTAACATTTATTGTTCCTGGCGATGACGACAGAAATGACCTTTTCCTGATATCTCTCAGAAATAATAGAGAATCAAGTATGGCCACTTGTAAATTATAACAAGCAGCTGACTTAAAACACATTTACAATACCTTTCTTAGTCCTACAATCACCATTTTATAGCTAAAATAACTAATAGAAGGATTATTTCTCTAAGTCTCCAAGTTCAGTTTTGTGCTGAACTTTGTCCCTATCAACTACGTAGAAATATATATATTTATATACAAGTATGGTTCTATAGTATTTAATTATGCTAATGGCTCTCCCCCCTTTATTTGTTTTTCTATGCTGCATCACATTTAGAAACTTCTGGAGAAAAAAATTCAATTGCTTATTTTCCTTGAATAGTTTATCTGAATGCATTATCATGCAAAACACCTCCCTCATGAAACACACATACACACACATGCATACCCACATACAGCAGTACGGTAATATGGAGTATTATTCATATATAATATGAATAATATTCATATTCAAGTTACCCCATCACTATAGAAATTTCCTTTGGTGGCTACATTTTTTGGTTATCATGTCATGTAGTATTTACTAGAAATTATTTTCCATGTTGCTTTACAAAGAAAACTGTTCCAGAAGAACTCTTATATTAATTCAAAATGAATCATTTCAATGGTGAGATACTAAAGAAAGAATGCTTAGGAAAACTATGCAAATCTAAGCATGGCACTCTAATACTACTGCTTCAAGGATCACAAATGTACTATACTAGCCACTTCGTATGTACATTAATGTTCTTTAAAATTTAAACGCTGCCTCTATTACCTTCTGTGGCATACAGATGACTAGAACCATAACGAAAAACAAGTATAGAAATGATAATATTTTGATATACAGGGCTTGGGATGTAGCTCAGCGGCACACCGCCTGCCTGGCAAGCATGAGGTCCTGAGTTCAATTACCGGTACCAAAAAAAAAAAAAAAAATTGATATACAGTTTTAAACAGTAATTTGTTGAATACTAGTAATCCCCAAGTCAACTTGTTTTCTAAAGAAATAAAAGCACGGTTATCGTTTTAGAAACTTAAGTAGAAGCAGATGAGAGCCCTTTCACCAAACACCTACCTTGGATGATTTATATAAATGCAGAAGAATTTGTTTTCTCTTACAATGCCCGACGACTCCATTCCACACAATCTGCCGTGCGGATTGAGCTATGCAGAGTGCACTCCATCCATGGGGTAGGTCTGTATTCCTGAGCTGTGTCAACCCAGACCAGGCAACGTGCCGTGAAGAAAGGCCTCTCTATCCTTGGATCTCTCTACCTTAGGCCCACTATTCTTGATAGTAAGTCTTCAAAAATATTAATTAAATTCCACAGGTATGCACTCAAAATTGCATATAAATGCATAATGAACTCTCAAATCTCAAATCCTTACAGGTTCAGAGGATCACTATCTACTCTCTCCTTCTGTTGTAAAAATATCACGTCTCGAAAATCTGCAAAATTAAGCTGCTCAACCGACAGACACAGGCTGTTAGCCGCTAAACTGAGGCGACGCAACGTGCAGAGGAAAGCCCCCTTAATTCCACTAGGAGAAAATGCACTAAAATCCGTCCCCTCAGCTGAGCCTTCATTCAGTACTGAAACAAGCTGTCTCAAACTCCATGCTTTGGCTGCTGCTCAACACTATTCTGTTCATCTGGGGATTGAACAAAGCAAAGTAAAAGAAATGAGCTTCAACGTGTCTTTGCTTCACTTTTTGCTATACAACATTGACAGTATCTTGTTCATTAATTAACCCTTTTTCCCTTAAATAGCCCATGGAATATTATATTGGACACTGGAGGAAAAAGAAAGAAATAAGAGGGATGCGTTTTTAAAAATCTAGAATTTCAAAATTCCATCTAGTGATATAAAGAATTCATGAATGGTAAAGCAAGTACAGAGAAACAGTTCAACAAAGATGATTAGAATTTAACACACAGAGGTACTGTCACACAGGCAGGACCAGGGGTGACTGGGGCTCCTCTCCCCGGTTCTACATGAATTCAAACAGCTCCATCTTGAGGACTCCAAGAGTCTGTGTGCACTGGCCATTTTCTCTCACCTACTAAAGTGATACAGTTATGAATTTAAATCGTCAGAGACTATAAGCCTAGTCAGTAATGACTAATTGCCAAATTTGCTGGACCCCTCACAAACAACTTTTGGTTTTGTGAGCCTTTCATTGTGTTTCTCCATAAGAAGAGAGTGTATTCATTGCTGTTTTTGTTCTGTCTCATAATAAGCAGGGTAGAGAGATCATGGTGAAAAGACAGAATCCTTATTCATTACTTTACTGATACGTAGGAACTTTTACTTTGATAATAATTTAAAGAAGATATGTCATTTAGAATTTTGCCATCCTAAAACTCAAAATAGTAATAACATTACTACTAATAAAATAGTAATAAAATAGTAATAAAATTCTATGTTTATGCAAAATCTTTTGATAGAAATAACAGGCATTCTGAAGAGAATTGACTCGGGTTAAAAAAAATTGAGACAATGTTTCTCATGTATTTCCAAATTTAGATTTTTTAAATACCTTACTATAAAGGAAATCAGAGAACACAGACATTCGTCATTATTTTATCATTATATAAATCAAACAATTTTTCTAACAAAATTCTATGTGTAAACTGCCAATGTATGTATCTTGGGAGCAAAAAAAAAATTACAAAAATGACATGAATTTGATGGTAAATTCAATTAAAAAATGCTCTTCACTTTTACAACTTGAAGATTAAGAAACTATACAGATATTCCTGAAGTCTCACATGAAAACCAACGACCAGTGGAAATATATATTTCATCAGTCATGGCACAGTGAGCCCAAAATTCAAACTGAACGATCCTGAATTCATAGTTCAGAATTTGGGGTTTACTTTTGAAAAAATTATTTTCTAACCATAATAACAATTATCACTTACTTAGTACTTACTCTGTTCTAGGTACTGTTTCACATATATTATTACTGCTTTATAGTTGTTCTTTTTCTTTTCTTTTTTTTTTTTTAATGCGGGTACCGGAAGTCGAACTCAGGACCTCACGCTTGCCAGGCAGGTGCTTATGCTACTGAGCTATCTCACTGGCAGTTTTTATTTTTCTTAAGTCCTAACAACACTATTAAAACAGATTCGGTCCCTTTTTTTTTTCTTTTTTCGGTCTCATTTTATAAATAATGGAACCATGGCTCAGAGGAATAAAGCAATTTGCTTAATGAAACCTGTACTACCAGACAGTGGTAAAACTGAGGTCTGCGTTCAGAGTTAAGTAACTCCAAAGCACCTGCTCTAAACTTTTAATTTTAAAACAAATTAATGTTACATACCTGAAATTTTAATTGTAAGCATCGTCTGACAATATTTTCAAAGTATGATTATTCTTCCTATTTCCAAGATCAAAAAGTAGCCATCTTGGTTACTTATTTTTTCCTAGATCACACTAACTGACCTGAAGTATGTATTGTATATGGCATGACAACTACACCAAAAATTGTCTGTCTGGTAGCAAGATAAGATTTACTTTATGAAAGTAAAATGTTAAGTCAACTTTGCCAACAGAAATACATACAATATTTCACGACATTCTGTAAAAACTGTCATGAAATCTGACATTCTGAGAGTATTTTAGGTAGCTACTGTGATTACAAACTCTGAAATACAGTCATGGTAGCATACCTAGCTTTCAATTATCACATAGGATATTTTCTTTTTCAAACAAAAATCTCAATTCTTTTATTTTAATCATGCAATTAACTGAATTACTGAAAGTATGTTGAGGGGCACAGTCTATTCCCCCTGACTAAATTTCCATTTTATAGGCACAAGGCTGACAAGAACCTTTACAGTCTGTCTAGGACACACTAGAAAGCCACTTAACACTTCTTCATTAGAATCCCCAGAAAAGAATCCATCTTTCCATTGTTAAGTGCCCAAGTAATTTACAACACTTACAATCAGAAAAATCATCTTAATACAGAAAAACAATACTGCTTATACATAAGTACTAAGAGAAAACCAGCACAATATAGAGAGCTGTGACAGCCAAAATTGTTAATAGTGGGTGGGAAAACACGATCAATTTCATGAATACTAAAAGGAAATTAAAGATACTTGCTAAGTAGGTGAGCACAAAAGGTAAAAATCATTTCCTGCTCTGTGATACTGACAAGCATCTAACCAAAGAGTTGAAACAATGCTATTTGGCTTTTATTATAAAACTATATAAAACAATAGAAGACTAAAAAGGCTTATACACAGCTCTTTCACGTTAGTTAACTTTGATTCCTGACATTTTCCCAGACAAGAGTTTCTATCGCCTCTTTTAAAGATGTCGCCATGGCTCAGCAGCTGCCATGATGAGTTAATGGACTAAAAAGATGGCTTCTCGTGCACACACAATTCATTTCCACATCTAAAAGAAAATGATGGGCAAGAATAACTAAATGAAATTAACCAAAGAGTGCGAACTGAGATGAAAACTGAAGGTTGATGAATTCACCTGAGAATTCACAGGCAGCGTATGAACTTTAATGTATAAATTCTTCTCATTCAATTACACTTTTACTTCTACAAATCTGCTCAAATTCTGTTCTCAAAAAAGTCTGAGTGGGCCGGTGAGATGGCTCAGCGGTTTAAGCGCCTGCCTTGCAAGCGCGAGGGCCCGAGTTCGACTCCCGGAACCCACATACGAAAAAGGGGCCGGTGATATCGCTCAGTGGCACGGGCGCCTGCTGGCGCGCGAGGTCCTGAGGTCGACCCCCTGGTACCCACAAAAAAAAAAAAAAAAGTCTGAGTAATGGACAGTAAAGAAATGAAGCCCTCAGAGAGAAAGGAAAGATACTCAGTATAAATGAAATCCAGGCTTAGAACTTCTTTAGTTATCAATGTTTTGACTTTAAGCATAATTGACCATGTTTATTTAATTTTATAACACTTTTTTAAAAATCAATCCTGTTACCTTTAAAAATAAATTAGAAAATGATGCTCTCCAAAATGTTATGTATAATATTTAAACTTCTCGCTTGTACTGAACAAGCGCCTTTATTTTCTTTCACATTAAATGCACAAATGAGTGTGTGTTAACTAGCAATGATTTTTCAGCAAATAACAACAGCTACCTCAAGCAAAGCATCTGCGTGTGTCTGGTGTTGTGCCAGACATGTGACAGTGCCCCTGCTCCTCACAAGAACCACGTGCAAGGGGGCCGGTGAGATGGCTCAGCAGCGTAAGCGCCTGCTCAGCAAGCGCGAGGTCCTGAGGTTGACTCCCGGTACCCACATTAAAAAAAAAAAAAAAAAAAGAACCACGTGCAATGGAGTTGACTATTCCCACACAAACAGGACATGGGACAGCCCTCGGAGAAGGCAAGGGCCCTGCTCCAGACCATAAGATGAACAGTCGCGTCTAGCAGACCCCAACAGTCATTACTTTGCTCCCTCGTAACTGATCAACCCCATCCTAAATTAGGTTAAACAGCAATCTACACTTGAGAAAGAACTTCCATTTACAGAAAATTTACTCAACTCTTGATCCTCACAAAAAGCACATACTACAGTATCTCCTTCCTTTTGTGAGAAGAAAAGCAGACATGAAGCTTTTCAGAGCAGCCAAGGCGGAAGGAAGAACCTACCTGTGGCCTTCAGCTTCAGACCCAGGCTCTCTCCGACACACAGGTCTTGCCAGTCCTGCAGAGCAGAAAGGAGAGGTCCACGGCAAAGTCCCCAGACGGACGCAGGCCCCTGGAGACCCTGACTGCTGTCTGGTATTCATATTTAATCACATCTTACCACTGTCATTCCCTGAGCATCACTGTAAGCACAGAATTGGATATACACTTTCCTTTGCTGGAAAAAACATTGAAATAGAAAATCTATATACTCTTCCTAAATTTGTTCTGTCACAATTTCTATGATGGTATTTCATTTGCAAATACTGAAATGCTAGGGCATGTAGTGAGCAAATAACACCGAAAAGCCGGTTTAAGGAATAAACAGTGTTCTCTTTCAGAAAACATTAACACAGAGGCCGGCAAACCTGCAATCCTGCACGTGGTACCTCTCCCTACCTCAGGAGAGGTGAAACAATCTCAGGTAAATAACAAGGTGAGAAAACTGACAAAGAACAACTGGTTAGCATCTTCACAGGAACAAAACCAAATTACTCACTACATTTGGGTCACACCATAACAAATCACATTTCTGGTCCCAGACAAACATGCCTGCCTACCTATACATTTATACAAGCAGACAGTGGGAAGGGGCATTTTGCCTTTCCCACACAGTGCAGAATATTTCACATCCTGTTGAATATATGGCAGCATATTTGACAGCTTTTCCTACCGTGCAAAGGGAAAAGCTTTAAGACTCCAAAAAGAATTCTTCACTTTAAGAAATTCAAACAAAAAAATCTGAAACACCAAACATTCAGATTCATACATCTTTTCAAATTAAATTCACTAAGTTCACTAAATAATGCTCTCATATAACTATAAATTTACACGTTGCTTTCTGCAAGTATAACGATTAGAAAAACCCAGCTTTCAATATTTCGACTGACGCTGCTGCTGAGGCATTCAAGTAAGATCAGGTGAATAATGCCGGACCACCACTTTTAGGTTCAGTAGTACAGCATCATCCTGTTTCCTTAACAATCATTATCATATTTCTAAGGCTTAGCTTGGACAGCTGGTAGAATTAAACAGTGGACGGTCTGTTTCTGAAAAGCTAAATGGCACTGAGTACTTATGTGCACGGCACCTAAGTACTTTCCTTGTATTAACTTCATTTAATCCTCACGACAAAGCTTTAAGACATACACTATTAGGGTCCTCGTTTCACAGATGAGGAAACTGGAGCATGGGGGTTAGACAGTGTGCCCAAAGTGAGGTTACGAAGCTGGTGCTCTTCGTAGAGCAGAAATTTGAGTCCAAGCAATTTGATTTACAAGCACTCAATTGTTCTGAAAAAACTAGCTGTAGATAAAACTGCCCAGTCTTGCCAGAATTTGCTCAGAAAACAAAAGAGAGGAAAAGAGATCATGCTACAACATCCTATTTCTCGCTCTTAACTTCGGAAAGCTGTACAACAACAGGAACTGTTATGATAACTACCACGGCCACGGCATCTGAAATGACTAGAAGTCGCAGCAAACGCTTGAGTTTGACGGCAAGGTATATGAGGCACAAGGTTTGTGACTTTAGGCAATTCACGCAGTCGTATTGAGATTCAATCCCTATCTCTAAAGAAAGATTCAGAAATATTGTCCTCCTTATAAATTATATCTCTGGGCCAACCACATACCCTATATAATTCAGGGATGATCTTTACAGAAGAATTCCAACTAATAAATTTAGAAGAAAGATAACTGATTTGGGAATGATCATTTAAAGGACAAAACCATGAGAAGAAGAGTTGATGAGGATTTATAATGGAGGGTTTAGACTATGTCTCCTTGTGTGTCACAAAACAAGGAATGAAGTACAATTCACTTATGAAGGGTTCTTGACAAAAGGGCTGAAGCTCATCTAAGAGCCAGGTCCATTTAAGGAAAAATAGAAAATAAAGCAACAAACTAAATGACACCAGGAGAAAGTAAACAAATCCAAAATGTCAAACATTTTATAGAACAACTGGCTCATTTCTTCAACAAGTTAATGGACTGAAAAGCAAGAACAATAAAAGACGAGGTAAAGGAGCTCTAAAAGATTTATGAGACAATAGCCAAATATAACATAGGACCCCATGGAGATCTTGGTTCAAACAAACCAGATGTAAAAACAAACAGACAAACAAACAAAAAGAAAACATGTTTAAGGCCACTGGAAAATAAAATTTATGGTCTGGGTATCAGATGCTACCAAAATAGTAGGTAATGTTGTCAAGTGGCAAGGTGTTACGATTGTACAAGAAAATGTCTGTATTTTTTAAAGGGCACACAATTTTATGTGTCAACTTGCCTCGGTCACAGGGTGCCCAGAATCTGACTAGATATCATTCCTGGGCGGGCCTGGGTGTCTCTGGAGGAGACAGTATTTGAATGATTGGGCTGTCCGGGTGTGGGAGGGCATCATTCAGTGTGTTGAGAGCCAGGACAGAACAAAAGGACGCAAGGGAGGATGGACCCTTTCTGCCTGGCTGTTTGGGCTGGAATGCGGTCTCCTCCTGCCGTCACAGAGGACTTCCGCCACCACCACCCTGGCTCTCAGGCCTTCTGGCTCAGACAACATGACACCGGCACTCCTGAGTCTGCAGCTTACACACAGCAGACCACGGGACTTTTCAGACCCCGCAACCACACGGGGCAATTCCTCATAGTGTGTGTGAGTGTGTGTGTGTGTGTGTGTGTGTGTGTGTTGTATTAATTCTAGTTCTCTGGAGAACCCTAACACATGACACAGTCTGAAACATGCTTTCAAAAACTCAGCTGTAACGTAAAAAAAAGGGATACATAATTCAAATGTGGAAAATATCGGTAATTGTTTAACATAGTAATGGATATGTGGGGATTTGTGCTTGTATATGTCTAAAATATTCCATAATATTAAAATTTTAAGGATTAAATCCACTTGTTTCATGAGTCACTGTGATGATCATTGATTGAAAAAGCATAAAATGTTGCTAAAGCATATTGATGAGTGTTGGTTTAAAAAATGAGAAAGGAAAAAAATGTAAGGAATCCATGCTCTAAATTAGGAATCAGCAAACTACAGCAGGCCCGCAGGCCCAATCCAGACAGCTGCCGGTTTGTGGATAACAGGGCCACATCCCGCGGTTAGCTGCTCTCTCTGGTTGCATTCACGCTCCTGAAGCATGGCGCACGCAACAGAAACTACGCGGTCCACAAACCCCAAAATAATTACTATCTGGCCCTTTAAGGAATGTTTTCTGTTTGAGAGCAAAGTTAGCCTCCAAAGATTTTCAGATCCCTTCTTTTTAAAATTTATCAAGGATTTTCCCTAGTCTAGCTTCTTACAAATAAAAACAAAACCAACCATAAAGTAGGGTTCGGGAGCCTCCTCATTTTTTCCTAACATGATTAAATCATTTTGTAGCTTCAAGGTGGATTTTTTTCTTGTTTTTGTGCTAATCACGAAGCCTATAATGAAAGTAAGCCAAAAAGAAGAGGAAGAAGAAGACAGGAGGAAAAAGGAAGAAGGAAAGAAGGAAGGAAAGAAGGAAGGAAACAAGGAAGGAAGGAAAGAAGGAGGGAAGGGGCCGATGAGATAGCTCAGCGGCATAAGCGCCTGCCTGGCAAGCGCGAGGTCCTGAGTTCGACTCCTGGTACCCACATTAAAAAAAGAAAGGAGGGAGGGAGGAAGGGGAGGAGGAGGAGAAAAACAGGAGGAGGAGGAAGAAGGAGAATGAGGAGGAAGAAGGAGGAAAAGAGGAAGAAGATAACGAAGAGGAGAAAAAAATGCAACATGCACAAGAAAAAATTATAATTTCATGTTATCATTACTTTATTTCAAATTCCCTGAGTTTAATAAACTCACTTGCAGGAAACAATATATTACCCATTTCAACACATTACAGTTAGGGAAGGACTGTTATTTGGAGAGGTAGGAGGAAGGAAACACACGTGCACATATAAGGCTGGAATTCCCTTCATATCAACCCAGCAAAGAACACTAAACCTAGTGGTCATTTCTCCTAATCATAAACTTCTGTGTGTTTTGGATTAATAGTTTAAACACATTCTTTGGCAACCTTTAACTTAACTTACACAACCTTCGGCTACACCCATGAGCTGATTGGTAATTTAAGGCCTGAGAAGAACAAAGTTTCAAAGGGAAATACACAGAGACATGAATGAATTTAATATGCAAGTACACTAGCTAAAGGGCATAATTAAAACTACATCGGCCTCCTTTGAATCTACATAATTATGTCCCAAAGACATTCTCATTAGTATCTTTTACTTTGTCACTAAACCAGAAAGAGTTTCATGTCTACATGGTTGGGAAAGAAATATAAATAAAAAAGTTAAGATCTACACAACTCAAAAACAATGCTTGCAAAACAAAATACAATAACAGAATTTTTCTCTTTTAAGTACTAAATACCACCTATTAGTCAACCACCATTGCCAGTGCAAGTCCAAAACAAAATGTGTTATCATAATATGAGTCAGTGACCTTATGCCCCAAGTTTCAGAGGGGAAAATAACTTGAAAGACTTAAAAAATTATTTTTAATTTTAGAGGAGAGAAAGCTGCTTTTTCTGATACCAACTCAACTGGAAATCTCTACTAACCACCACTTCCTTTACTATGCAATGATAATTGATATTCCTAATGATCAGCCTGAAGCAGTTCCAAATCCTGAAGTTCATTTTAAATCATTAAAAAGAAGACGAAATTATGTTCACTATACTTTCAGTAGTGAGGGCACTTCATTATATTCTCATTATTTTAAGATTAGCCAATATATTTAGAATATACAAGGCAAATGTCCATCGAGAGGCAGTTAGAAATCAGATATTCTGGGCCGGTGAGATGGCTCAGTGGCGTACGCGCCTGCCTTGCAAGCGCGAGGGCCCGAGTTCGACTCCCAGAACCCACATACGAAAAAGGGGCCGGTGATATCGCTCAGCGGCACGGGTGCCTGTTGGCGCGTGAGGTCCTGAGGTCGACCCCCCGGTACCCACAAAAAAAAAAAGAAAAAAAGAAAAAAAAGAAATCAGATATTCTTAGGGGCACTACTGAAAAG
This sequence comes from Erethizon dorsatum, assembly GCA_028451465.1. NCBI lineage: Eukaryota > Metazoa > Chordata > Mammalia > Rodentia > Erethizontidae > Erethizon > Erethizon dorsatum. The sequence continues at coordinate 54,890,142 of CM051830.1, read as the reverse complement.
CTCTTGTGTTATAGTCAACTGAATATACATGGGAAAAATGATCACTTCTCAAATTTTGGGGCACAAAACTAAGGAGCATTATAAAAGGTTCTATCCTAGGGATTGAAGGAATTTAAAATCTCATTTTAGGAGACATATTGGGCCAAACAGTGGCCCTACTACTCTCTGCTTCTAATGATAGTCACCAAGTCCTCCAAGGCAGAAGCTACATGACCAATTAGGAAGCTACTGCAATAATCCAGATGAGAGTGGTAGTGTGGGACCAGTGCTGTGGCCGCTGATGGTAAGAAGTGATGGTGTCAGTCAGCTTTCCATTACTGCACGCATACCTGACATAATCAGTTTGTAAGGAGAAAAGATTATTTCAGCTCATACTTTGGGAGGTTTCAGTCTATAACCAACTGCCCCCACTGCTTCTGGGCCTGAGGTAAGGCAGCAGTCATGGTGGGCAGCACAGTGGAGCAAAGCATGGCACCTGGAGGCAAAAGAGGAAGGGAAAAGGTTTCCATTCCCACCAAGGAGGCCACCAAAGAGCTGAAGACCTCCTAAAAGCCCCACCCCGGCAGCTTCCACCACAGCCCAACAGCACCACGTGGGGACCAAGCATTTATCACATGGCCTTTGGGGACACTCAAGACCCAACTATAGCAGTGAATGCATCACAGGTTAAGGTAAAAGAATATGCCGACAGCACAGGTACTGCAAGAGAAAGTCATCAAAAACTACACACATGAAGGCTTTTGATTTGAGCCAACTGAAACAATGGAATTGCCATTTTCTGAGCTGGGGAAGACTGGAGAAGGAGTTGTTTTGGGGCAGGATGGTAGACTAGGAGCTCAATTCTGGAAATTTAAATTTGGGATACCTCATGAACAGTATTGTGTTTGTTGTATGATCTAGAACACAGATACAGAATAAATAGATCTATTTAAGTTATATCTAACATATAAAATAGATATAAAGTAAAGCACTAACCTATACCCTGGAGCACTAAACTATCCAAGAAAATGTAATACTGCCTTAGGTATGCTGAACATCTACGACACCTATGTTGGCTAGGATCTACCCCATCAAATATCCCACGGACCCTTCTGAAGCAGTTTTCCATCTTTAAATCAGTAAGTAAACTTATCTTTGCTACAAATGAAGAAAGATGGTTACTGTGAAATCAATCAGAGGGAACCCTGAACTGTGCAGTTCCTTAGATACAGTTTTGAGAAAGGTACAACTTGTAGGTAACATGCAGTCAGCGCCATCAACAGTGGCACATAATGACACTGTGCTGGAAGGTAATCCAAGAGATTTCTCTTGGTTATCCAAAATTCAATATTAAAAAATGTAAGAAAAACATAAAGTCCTAATTGTATTTTTTGATGATGACCTAAAACTTAGTATTTAACAGAAAAGTGAATTCTGGATAGATCTTAGCACAGCACTCTCAAACAACTTTCTTTGGAAAGTTGACATTTTAAAGGGAAATCTAAACAAATGTGTCAAAGAATTATTCATTTTGATTTTTTTTTTTTTTTTTTTTTTTTTTTTTTGTGGGTACCGGGGGGACGACCTCAGGACCTCGCACGCCAGCAGGCGCCCGTGTCACTGAGCGATATCACCGGCCCCTTTTTCGTATGTGGGATCCGGGAGTTGAACTCGGGCCCTCGCGCTTGCCGGGCAGGCGCTTACACCGCTGAGCCATCTCACCGGCCCTCATTTTGATTTTTGAATCTCTCTCTTTGTATTAAGATCACCAGACAGCAATGAAATCAACCTGTAATTTCCTAGCGCTCAGCAGGAATACGTTCACTGGATGTAACAGCATTCTCTCACCTTCACAAAGGGATGATACAAAAACTTATCTACTTGAGTAATGAATGTTTCTCTGTCTTTAGCCAAAGCATGGTTTAAAAGAGATTTAAGGTTTATGGTACCCTTCATGGATCATAAAATAATCACATGTCCCAATTCTATGTGTCCAAATCCTACCATCTTTCAGAGTTCAATTCAAACATCAATTTCTCCATGAAGCTCTTCGAGTCCCCTGGAGGATGTACCATTTCACTCTTGGCCCACCTCATACTGTACTTACCACTTCCTACCTCAGTTATACGACAACTTAAGAACTAAGTTTCCTTACCAGGGACACTATGTTTACTAAGTTATGTAAAAGATTTCCAAATATCCAATAAATGTTACTTGAATTTAAACCTGACAAAATAAGGCCTGGAAGATAATTTAAAAACTATATTATAATAAAATAGAAATTCTATCAGTCTAGTATGAACTATGGTTCCTGAGGTCTACACTCTTACCTTGTGCCTTTTTTTTCAGTCATAGGCCTTAAAACATTGACACAGAGGACAAGCAGGCAAGGTAAGCTCTTCTAGTCCTATAAAATTATATTTCTTTCTAAAAATGAGGGTTATTGACTTTGGTGTTTTTTGGAGGTTTTTTTTTTTTTTTTTTTTTTTTTGCCATAGGTAAAGTCAGGCCTCAAGTAGAATAACTAATTTAGATAAACTCGACATCACTTATTTCTGTTTCTTTTGGTATTGTTTTATTTTTCATCTTTCTAAATGAAGAAGACAATACCATCAAAGTATTGATGTAGTATGGCCTATCCAGTAGTTGGAAAGATCATAATGATTCTGGAGCTTCTACTTACTAGAAAAGTCATTGATTTTCAGGATGTTCCTTGGCAAAATTCAAATAATAATACCCACTTTCCTATCATGAGTTCCTGATACTTAAATAAGAATATTTACTTAAAGTACCAGGACTCAATAAATGTTAGCATTCCCCTCTCTAAAAATTACTCCAAATGGCTTAACCATACCAGAAGACAGCAAGTTTACTCTGAATCAACCATCTTTTCTAAATGCCTTTCTTTTAACATATTAAGTGTGTTTCTAAGAAGAGTAACGTTTTTTTTTACCCCATTTGCCCCTATCAATAACCCAAAATATATCCCTTTTTGACTGATGTTCTTTCCTTCACTGTAGATAAACCCCATAAATGGTAAAGAAAATGTGTTCGTTTAGAACTTGGGTTTATCTTTATAAAAAGAAAATAGTACCAAGCATTTAATATGGCATTCATGGTCTGCTGTTCTAAGGATAAGCAACTTTCTAGGTAATAGTCATAAGAGCAAATTATCTGGCTGGAAAAGTTCCCTGAAAGAATAACACATTCTTAATCCACTATAGTTTTAAAATAGTATTAAAAGACTCAAATATAAAGGGAAAAAAAACCAAAATAGCACATTCTGGAACTTTCAAGAAAGAAAACTAATGACGACTTACTTAGGCTTCTTTCAATCAAGGAATAGTACTGAAGAAAGACCAGGTGCAGAGCATTCTGTCTGACGCACCGAGGTGGATGGGGACAATATACGAACTTCAAACCAGAGTCCTTGCTATTCAGAGAGCTCAAGCCTAGTCGTGACAAAAGGGGTGCTAATGGGGAGAACCACTGCCGGGGGCACTGGAAAAAGGGTTAACACTGGGGCTGGGCTTTATGGGATAGACATCCTTGTGGAAGGATTCTTTAGCTTTTATCAATAGTAGCTTAAATTAAATCTAGTTCACCCCCAGAGTATTGAAATTAATTCCATTTAGCTGCCTCATATTAAGACTCCTCTCCCCACATCAGTAAGTTCAATTTCCTCCTTTCCTGTAGGTAATAAATTTGTACATACTACAGGTGGATTACAATTATTTTTTAAAATCACATACTGCTTTAAAATCTAAGTTTAACAAAACTTAGCTTTTAACATAGTAAACAATACATGCCATGCCATCCATAGAAAGGAGTTATTAGTTGGAATAAAACATAACACTGCTGTATACAGAGATTAAACAGCTTTACTACAGCATTATTCAAACTGCATCCTTTGTGTAAAAGGCCTCAAGGCACAATAAGTTAGTAATTAAAATACATGAAACGGTAGCAGATAAACATCATCATAAAATTGTGTTAAAATAATGTTTAAGTGTTGACTTGTCAGAACAAGCCCATTAATAAAGACAGAGTTTTAAAAATTATCCCTAGAAGGTCCATAAATTCACTAATAACAGTAAGCGGTAACAGTGAGAGACAGAGAATGCTTCACTTAAGACACTTTTTGGAAATCATCTTGACTCTATATATAGTTTTTGCAGTCTGAATATGAACTACAGAAATATAACGTCTAAATTCACATGTGCTGAGGCAAAGCTCTGCAAGGGATAAAGAGCAAGAAGGGCAAAAAAAGTGTCCCAAAGTGCTGACACCCTCAAAACACCAAAGACCAAGCTGGAGTGTGTCTGCAGACATAGCAACGTCACTACAGAAGGAGGATGCGAAGCTCAAAGCATGTAATGGAGGCTCAAGGATTTTGTGATGAGTTAAGAGCAACATACCATGATGCAAGAAAAGGTCAACTAAAGCACGTGTACCATCAGCAAACAGGAGGAACCAGACCCTCCTTCAAGGTTAGGAAAAATGGGTCACTTCCTAGAAAAGGAAGAAAAGACTGAACAGATCTCTTTGAATTACTTTGAGTGAGATCTTTCTTTTTTCAGATGGTTATAGTCAAATACATTAGTAAAAATAACTATGTCCTGGATTTATGTTTAACTAAGTACATAATTTTGGTTCACACGATTACAGAACCTGACAAGTCTCATGACAGGCTATCTGTAGGCTGGAAATCCTGGGATGCCAGGAGTGTGGCTCAGTCTAAAAACCTCAGAAATAGGAAAGCTGATGGAATAATTCTCAGCCTGAAGCCCAACACCTGAGAACTCAGGGCTGCTGGTATAAATCCCAGAGTTCAAAGGCCAGAAAGCCTAGAGTTCAGACAGCCAAGGGCACCAGAAGAGTGCCCCGGATCCAGAGGAAAAGAGGACACCACCTCTTCTCTTAAGTCTGTGTTCTAGCCAGGTCCCCAGCTGATTAGAGAAAGCCTACCTGCCTCGAGGGTGGCTCTTCCCCACTCAGTCCACCGACTCACAGGCCAACCTCCTCTGCAAACACCCTCACAGACTATTGCGGCTCATATCTAGATGGCTCCCATAGTCTCGTGCACTTACAGGTGGGGCTTTTGGGAGTAACTGGACCATGGGTGTGAGGTACTGGGTTAGTCCACTGATGGTTTATAGGTGGGTGTGATGTTGGGAGGGGAAGCCTGGTGGGAAGAGATGGGTCACTGGGGGCGTAGCTGGAAGGAGATATCCTTCCTACTCCCTTGATCCCACTCTGCTTCCTGCCCACCCTGCCACGGGCTGTTTCTCCTCTGCAATACCACATGCCTTGGAGCCAGCCCTGTGGACTGAAACCTCTACAAACTGTGAGCCAGAATAAACCTTTCCTCTTTTAAATTGTGGATGTCAGCTATTGTGTCCCAGCAACAAGAAAATAACTAAGACACAGACACACTCAGAATAAAGCTCTACTTACTAGTTCCCAGGTATTTCTTCACCCAGTCAGGTTGATGCCCAAAATCAACCATTAGTCAGTTTTTACCTTGCCTTGGGTTTTCTTCATTGTACAGTGATGAACACTGATATCTGTTGATTGATATCCTGCTCAGACATGATAAATAACACTATGATACCTGGAGCTCTTCTGCAAAACTCAAGTCATGGTTAAAACATCATGTTTTTTTTGGGCCGGTGAGATGGCTCAGCGGCTTAAGCGCCTGGGTGGCAAGCGCGAGGGCCCGAGTTCAACTCCCGGAACCCACATACGAAAAAGGGGCCGGTGATATCGCTCAGCGGCACGGGCGCCTGCTGGCGTGCAAGGTCCTGAGGTCGACCCCCGGTACCCACAAAAAAAAAAAAAAATCATGTTTTTGCTTAAGCCTTGACTACCCTATTTAAAACTACACTCAGGCACCACCCAGCATTCCCTATATTCTCCCAGAAAATTTTTCTCCACAGCACATATCACCAACTAATAAATCACATAATTTATTCTCTCTCCCCCAGTATTTCTGTCTATGCTGTCACTGCTGAACCTCCAATATCTAGAAGAGTACCTGGGATATAGTAGAAACTCAACAAAAACTTGTTCAATGGACAAATGAAATACACTCCTTAAGCAGCTCCCTGGGAAAAAGACAGGTTAGGGCCGGTGTTCCTGTGGTAACACAAAAGAAAGACAATCCTATGCTAGGGATCCCAAGTCAAAAAGCAACTCACTGTACTTCTCTGAGTGCCTCATCAATTCATCCTCCCATTCAAACTTTTTAACCTGAGTTTTGTGTCTCCTTCTCTGAACCTATTCTCACTTAAAACACCTTATTTTACCAAAAAGTTGATGTTTTTATTAGCCCAAACAGTAAGCATCCGACTTCCCCATGAGGAGGCATCCCCGTATCCCTCACCTGACTTGGAGTCATGCTTTCTGACTGAGCTGCACACAACATCCACGGCGCTTCAAAGCACAATCATTCCCTGAATGGCCACAACCATGGACCCTTATGTTCTCTTCTCAGAACAGCGGTTTGGTTATTTCTAAAATAAAATGAAATCCAACTTGAGACAGAAGAAAACTAACTGGAAGGATGGTTCAGAGTGATTTTTAAAAAGCAAAAAAATAATTTCTGTGAAAGTGTATAGGGAAATGATGGGTAATAAACACTTAATGGGTTGTTAAATAAAGACCGGAATATCATTCCCCATACCTCGAGTCCTTGAGGTACTGAAGTTTAATAGGTCTTCCAAAGATGAATACTGGACTCCGAAGTCTGGCCTGTTTCAGAACTTACACACCCAATTTATCCAGACAATTTACTACCAGGTCATACCCAAGGAAGACAAACTCCATGGAATCTTAAATGGCACCTTAAGAATCTATAAGTTCTATTATCATTTGCCCCTAAGAACACCACAAATATTAACAAAACTTTGACACACAATTTAAAAGTTGGAAAAAATTTCATTTTTATATATCAGATCTGCAAAGTTTCACTGGCTAAATGACACTTATAAATGAATGATTAAAGTCGAAGTCTTGGGCTAGGGACATACCTTGGTGACAGAGCATCTGCCTAACATACATGAGGCACTGGGTTCAATTTTCACCATCACACACACAAAAAGTCAAAGTCTTCTACTTTCCATCTTATTTGCATAATTTCAGAATCAAAAAGCATGTGAAGTAAAACACCAAAAGCAACTGGATTTATTAAAATTAGCTTTTAAAAGAAGAGTGTTGGGGGGCCGGCGAGATGGCTCAGTGGCGTAAGCGCCTGCCTGGCAAGCGCGAGGGCCCTAGTTCGACTCCCGGAACCCACATATGAAAAAAGGGCTGGTGATATCGCTCAGCGGCACGGGCGCCTGCTGGCGCGCGAGGTCCTGAAGTCGACCCCCAGTACCCACAAAAAAAAAAAAAAAAAGAGTGTTGGGAGGGGATAATAACACTTGTTTTATTTTAATGGCAGACTTAACCCAACATATGGTTTAATTGAAAATTTGACAAGCAAGTTTCTTGACTATTCGTGAAAGCAAGTGCAATCTGCTCAAGTTAATGTACAGTGGAGGAAGACCGCGCCGCCCTCCCGCAGACCCAAATGCGACTGTGCTTCCCTGCAAGTAGTGCGGGCTCCCTGGAGGTGACTTCCTGAAGTTGGATTCGGTTTGAACAGTGAGTCTCGCCGAGGCTGTGTCTGCGTCTTCATGGAAGCATGTGGGCGGCGTGTTGGGCGAGCATTGCTCCTCGGCAACGGCCACAGGTGAGCCCAGAGAAGTGGGCCGTGAGCCTGTGTGGCTCCAGAGAAAATTCCTTCCGAGAACTGACCACAAAGCAGGTTACTCATTAACCCAACCTGAATCTGGCTGTTGTTCCCTTCACAAAAATACTTTGCTCCCTCTTTTCAAGCCTCACCTGCCTGGCCACTTAACCAGCACATCCAGCCACAATCCCCTCACCATCTTCCTCAATGTGAATGTGATCAATAAATACCCAGGTTATGGGTGTCTCATGGCCCCTTTTTCCCCCCCACAAACAACTGGCCATCCCAGATCCCCATTGCATTGCCATTTTGTCTCTTGCTCTTTCTTTTCACCATGAGCTGTAACATCTTGTAGGAGAATGGGGTCCACTGCAGGGGTCCCCCGTAATGTATAAATATTTAAATATTAATTATTTTATTGTGCTATCTAGAATTAGTGTTCTAAATGACATAAAAGGCACGGAAATAAACCCTTAATACATACACACATCTCTATTACAAATTAAAATATTTAGGAGAAGGTCTAGGCATAAAGCTCGATGGAGGAAAGCTTGCCTAATATGAGTGAGGTCCTGGATTCAATCCCCAGCACCAGAAGGGGAACAAGGAGAATCAATTAAAAACAACTTTAAATTCCAACTACATGGGAGGCTAAAGCAGGTGGACCTCAACTCTGACACGAACCTGGGCAACTTAGTAAGACTTTGCCTCAAAATAAAAATTTTTAAATGGCTAGGAATGTAATTCAGTGGTAAAGTACCCCTAAATTTGATCCCCAGTACTGAAAAATAAGTTTCTCAACAATAGTGACAAATATTAAGCTATTTTTGCAGGAAACATTTATTATATTCAAATTACTCTTGACTAATTAAGGTTCATGGCTATAAGTTATTAGGTTTATAAATACATTGGGAAAAATATGAATGATTATAGAATAATTTATCAACATTTAAAATTATATTAATATTGCTTTAGTACTTTATAAGATTACACAGTATTTCACAACTATCCTAATTCTTTGCAACCTTTCAGCAGGCATTATTACAGTTCCACTTCAATGATGAGTTTATGGAAGCTCTGGTGACCAAAGGCAGAACTGAGAACCTCTATTCTAAATCATGTTTTTACAGATGCAGCCCAGCAGCAGCCCAAATGATTGCCTCCTCCTCCTCCTGAGGGCTGAGGACAGCCTGGCTGTAAAGTAAAATAGACTTGGGTTCTAATCCAGGTAGAGTCATCTGCCATGTTCCTGCCTGTGGAAAACATGATAAATTCATTAAAGGAGGCTAACATCTTATGGTGGTGTTGTGGGACTGCATTAAATAAGAAACAGGAATCATTTAAAGCAGTATGCCTGCTTTGCCAACTCCTACCTTACACACTCTCTGCTTTTGCTCTAAGGCCATAAGATACTGCTAGAGAAAGCCAGAGACTTAACAGACTACAAATATATGGCCTAGTTTTGGCTTCTCATTAGTAAACCAGACTTAAATAGTAATGTCCATCTCCTAGGACTGTTTTAAGGATAACATAATACTGTATATATAAATTACTATTATAGTGCCTGCCAAATGTGAGGCACCAGTAAATGGTCAGATTATAACCATTCTATAGTTTAGTATCTTATTTATCATAGTTAACTCCCTTGCATACTTCTGGAAAGTATTATTTTATACTTTCTTCAACTTTCCTTAAGGCTTAATTGTACCAAATCTTTTTGGTAACTGATCTCATCTACTTTCTACTGTACTTTATTAGAAAGACAAGCAGAGCATGATTTTCCAGATTTCTTTCTTCCTGAAATACTACTTCACCAAATTCTAATTTCTCATCCATCCTTCATATGTCAGATAAACAGGGATGCTCGCTGATCTCCTTATGCGATTCATTCATTCAAATTTCACTGATTATCCAGGATCTGTCGGGTACTGTGTCATGTGCTGGGTGTGAGGTGGCAGGAAAGACAGAACCAGTCCCTGTACTCAGGGAGCACCGTAGAGGAGGGGAGACTCACACTACGCAACAGTCACCTTGTAAATGTGTGCAAAATTATCTTTCCATCTCCTCAGGCCGTTTCCTCAGTTATCTCCAACACATACTCGATTTCCACGAGTGTCGTGTCGCTGCTTTTGTCCCTGCCAGATTGAGAATCATCTTTGCTGGGCGTGGCCACCCCCTCTGGCTACTATGTTCTACCCCTTTGCTTCCTGACCTCTCAAACTCCTGGAACAAATGCTCTACTCCCACTGTCCCATTTCCTTACGTAGTCAGTAAGACCAGGAAATCTGGCTTTTGTTCTATTCTTTTCTTGAAATGACTTCCTAAAAACAGTATCTGTGCTTTTCTCAGTTCTGGAAACACAATGTCACTCTTGCTTTTGAGATTCTCCCTTTAGTGACCAGGAACCCAGACTGTGGTTTTCTCTCTTCTACTTCAATTTATCTGATAGCTCTGTTTTCACTTCCGGCTCCTTCATCCGTGTTCCAAACAGTGGGCATGTCTCAAAGTTTACTCTGTTCTAAATTTCTCTGTATACTTTCCATCCACCAGCTTACTTACCTTCCAAAATTTTTCTCTCATTTTTGGAATGATTCTCAAATCTACATCTCCATGTTTTCACAATGTGCATACTCAGTAAGTAACTATAGAATTAAGGAAGGAAGAAAAAAAGGCAATAATCAACCAACAAAAATGTCTACTTGTTAAATATCAAATTTACACCAAATTCAAGACCCATTTTACCTCTATTCTGATCCCAGACGATTCAGCTCCCTGCCCATTACCTATGCTAATGGAGCCTCTAACTTTCTGTTACTTAGGCGGACCACTTGAGGTATTAATGCCTTTCCTTACGCTGTCCTACAAATTGTTTATCAAAACCAACCCCGGCGCCCCTCTCTGGCTTTTCCTAGTACTGGGGATTGGGACTTTGCATTGAGCTACATCCCAGCCCTTTACTTATGTTTTGTTTTGAAACAGGGTCTCACTAAATTGCCCAGGTTAGACACAAACTTGCAATCCTCCTGCCTCAGCCCCGCAAGTGCTGGGATTACAGCTATGCACCACCACGCCTGACTCCTCCAAACATTTCTTGAATCCACTCTTTCTACTTTCTTCTTATCACTATTACAACTATTTATTCCCTTCCTAGCTTCTTCTCGCTTAAGTTTTGCACACTAGTTCCCTATTAATCTTTTAAAAACATAATTCTGTCCTGGTTTGAAGTTCACTAAAAGTTTTTCCCTGACCAAAAGACAAAGTTCGTTTAAAACTATGAAATTCGGGCACTAACATTTCTCTTGCTCCTCCCTACTCATCTATTATTTGCCTAAATCTTACACTACAAATGAACTAGAATAGCATTTTGTGAACATTTTTAAGCAGAAAAACTGTCCTTCTGAATGAAGTCTTGCACAGAATTCCAACATATAAAAGTAGATGATGGGGAAAAAGTCGATGATATAATTACACTTTGTAAGGGAAGCTGGAACCAGCTACCCAATTTCAGTCTCCTGTTGGTTCCTGCTCCTTCTGCTGTGGAACTCGAGTTGTCCCTAGAAGGCAGCCAGGAGTCCATTCCACTAATTACATCTCTCGAGCATCTCCTATAGGAAAGGATCTCTGCTGTAATTCAGTCCCTCATTCCCTTCTTTGCCCTTAACCTTCTCCATTCCAGCTCATATGAAACCTCCTAATAAGCAAGCACAAAGTTTATTCTACTTTGGAAACTTTACCGATTATACCACGCCAAGCTAACTTCTCTTGCCTTACGAATACTGAGAATAAAAATAGCTAACACTATTGGTCAGGACCTGTACCAAACCCTCGATCCTCACCACTGTCTCTATTTGTATACATCAGTACTGCGCACATTCTGTAGGTGCCGACAGTGTCGGCAAACTTGCCTAAGTTCATGGAGTTTGTATACAGAGGAACCAAATCTGGACGTAGCCTGACACCAAGCCTGTGCTCTGGATCAGTTCCTCCCAGCCTCTGCATGTCACTGAGCACATAAAATGATACTTATAAAGCAAGAAGCTGCTCACAGTTGGAAGTACTAGCTGTGAGTACCACAGGACCGCCTAGCTTCCTCAAGGGATCACAGGATCATACTGGAGCACGCCGGAAATGCATCACCGCTTAACCAGGATGTGAGCTGAAGATCTCCACTGCACATATTTCTTTAGTATTTACTAATATCTGGCACGTCACAGGAGTTCACATACATGTGTGGGTTACCGACAATACATTATGATAAAATTGCCAATAGAAGCAGATAGAAGAACAAATAAAAGCTGAAGAATTTCAATGCTTATTCTTTGGATAAGCAAATAATCACTTTAGATTTCTAGAAGAGTAATATTTAAAACGGTGGTTCTCAATCACTACTGTACATTGATTTCTCAAGGAAGCCGTGGGCCCTGTTCACAGTGCTTGATTCAGAGGATCTGCACTTGTAACAAACTCGCAAACGATGTTGACGCTGAGATCCACTGGTCTTTAAAAAAAATCCTGGCAATAAATATGCTTCCTCTACTCACACCTCATAAGCCAAACATGTAATCCTTTGATAGTTTTAACAACATCAGCCCGCTCTGAGTCAGGATGCAAACTAGATTCTGGGACGAAAGATAAGCTTTTTAAACAGTGCTAAATGTTCCTTGACCCAATTACAACCACGCAGAGTGGACCTTAACTATGCTATCAACAGGGACAGGAACCGCAGCTGTATAAAATGCGCATGATCTATGTCGTGCTTAACACCCAACAGAGCCAGGTTAAGGCAACGCAGAGTAATAACACCGGAGGAAATATGACTGAGAGGACACACTGCTTTGAGTTTATTAGATGAATTATCTACTTCAATTTAATTCTAGAGGCTGAAGTGATTTAATATCCAAGTTCCAAGTGAGAGAATACTTTAGAGGTATGTTTTTTCATGCTTTAAATAAATAATTGGTTAATTTAATCTCTTATACACAGTGAGGCTTTTTCTCAGGTAGACTGATATGTAAATTATAATTACAACTAAGAAAAGCGTGCATAAAACTTTATTATGATTAATAAAATACATTTTATTTGCATAAAGCATAGGTGCATTTATTTCAGGAATCTTAGATATTACTTAAGGAATAAAATATTCAAAATTTCAAATATTTCTTATAGAATTGTTCACAAATCCTAAGAATCCTATTGCAACTTTCAAATGTTTCCAGCCAGCACTGACAAGGGTGAACTGAAAGGGCCTTACTTTTAAACTCTTAATATATCATAAATATTCATACTAAACACAGTTAAGCCTAACAATGAAAACTACATTATAAACCTAATATTTTTGGACTGAGGTAGCCATTGGTTTGCTGTAAGATCATTCATAACAACAGGATGCTCCCTTAGAAATGGCTGGTGTTTCAATACTAAGATCCCTTATTCTCTAGTAAAATATGCATTCAAATAAAACAGTATTCAACTATACAGAGAAAGAAAATTCAAAAGAGAAATCTGGAAGCAGAGTTGTTTTTTTTTTTTCCCAGTGCAGTGACTGGCCTATGGTTATATTCAGTACATGAGAGATTTAACTGTTTTTAAATTTATTTTATTTGTTCATGTTTGCTGTACATGATGCTTACATTCATCTTAAGGAGTAGATACCTGTATGTAACACATCTTGATTCTTTTTATTTCCTTTCCCCTTCCCACCCTCCTCCCTCTGTCTCTACATCTCCTTCCCCCATTTTCTTTATCATCTGATCATTATTATTATTATTTTAGTTCATGTTTGTGGCATATAATGATTACATTCCATGTGGATAGTTGGTACATGGGCATGACACGTATTAAACCTTTTCAAGTCTCCTTCCCCTCACTCCCTCCTTCCACCTTCAGTGTCTTGGTCCCCTTTCCATTTGCATGAGATCTATCTCCCTATTTCTTTTTATTCATCTTTTATGTTTTAAACGACAGCCACCAAATACGAAGCAATGAGCAAACCAGCTAACAAATGGTTCAGTGAATGAACAGAAGAATTATAAAAGAGAAACAAACAATGGAAGAGCGAACAAATGTTTTATGTACTTTCCCATCATTTCTTATTTATGGTGTATTCTTGTTCTTAGTTCTCTCTCTGCTAATTAATGCCATTCACTTCTTCAAATCCTGATTGATCTTCTCTAGAATGATCCACTCTAATAACTTTCTCATCTCACATTACCTCAATGATACTTTCTTTCTCACCTAAGTCTTTCAGAGTACTATAAAAATGTCTAATATACATCCTCCATAACCATTCTACAAAATACTCTATAAATAGTATTTTAAGCCAACTATGTTCTGTGCCTCTTAAGACTATTTTTAATTGAATATGTTGCTTGACAAATAGGTATAGCTATTAAGTTGAAGAGACTATTATAATTTAGTATCCCTTACTTTCCCTGTAGAAGTTTACAATATAATTGAGAAAAACATGACCATTTATTTATAGACTATGTAACAACAGCAAAAAGCCACAGTAATTCATAAATGTAACATAACAATCTTTTAGTCAAAATAACATATTTGTTATAACATGCTTATGAAAATATAGATTGCTATATATCTACAAAGCTAAAAATTACTGATAATATATAATTTTTTTTTAATTTTAAAGAGAAGAAAAAACAAAACAAATAAAAAGAACAAAATTTCAAAACACCATAATATGAGGGTAACAATGGTTAATGCATTACATATTATTATCTTTAAGTTAGTTATTCAGGATACCAGACATTAGCATTCAATTGTCCAAACATTACTGGCACAAACCTTACTCTTCAATGAACTAAGTAAAATTGGTAGTGTATCTATCTTAACCATCTTATATATATATACAACTTTTTTTTCCCTCTCCCTTCTTTCTTTTCCCTATTCCAGTCTCTCTTTCCTTTTGACCAGTTTCTTTTTGATTCACCATGTCTATTGTACATTTTGGATCTTATAATATATAAATTTTGCACAATGCTTATATTGCAAGATAAAAATCCCGTTAAGAAAAAAATTCACATGTTTTTAAAAACCTGCAGCGTTGAACCCAGTGACACGTGGGCCAACCCAGATGTACAGAGAAGGCAGATCAGCAAACAAGTGTCCAAGCCACAAAGACCCAGCGCTCACAGCAGGGGCCCACGCTGGCCAGCCATGCCCTCTTCTTTGCTCTTCTTCCCTTCCCTCTTCTTTGCTCTTAGTTTACAGCACAAACTGAGCTAAAAAGCTAGCTCAACTTCTTTCTCTTTCTACTCCAAAACCACTGCCTTTTCCTCCAACTTATAAATATTTACCGACTGTAGTTTTGTGTGTCAGCCTGACCAGGCTGTGAAGCACCCAGACATGTGGTGGAACATTACGCTGTTATACTAGGTGTGCTGTGTGCGAAATGAGCGTCGGAGCTGGTGCTGGCAGTAAAGCAGACCACACTCCCCAGCGAGGGCGGTCTCATCTAGTCAGAAGGCCTGACCGGAACAAGAAGGCTGGCCCTCCTATCAGAGGGCGTCTCCTCCTGCCTGGCTGCCTAGGCAGGAAAGCACCAGGCTTCCTTAATTGTGAGCCTGGCAGCGCTTGACGGGGAGATACTTCAGCCTGGCCGTCAGGCCTCTGGACTTGGGGTCTCCGGGAACGCACGGAGAAAAGCCCACATGAAGGCAGCAATCTGCAAGCCAAGGAGAGAGCCTCAGGAGAAACTAATCTCGCCAGCACCCTCATCTTGGGTTTCCAGATTTCTACTGTGTAAGCCACCCAGGCTTTGGTGTTTCCTTATGGCAACTCTAGCAAACGAACACATGACATAATAAAGTGTTTGTTATAAAATGTACTTTGTAGATATTCTTTGTTTCATAATTAACCTTTTACATTAAAAAAAGTAAGCCAAGAAATAAAGTATTTACATCATAGTACAGTGAGGTATAAAAGGGGCAAGAAACCGTATTTCAAAATAAAATATTATTAGTTAGCATGACTAAAAAGAAACCAGAAGTAGGAGTGAAAAATCTGAGTACCAGGGATAGATTTAAAAGCAGTTGATCAGTTTTATAGTGACTGATAACTAACAGTGCTCTATGAAAGATTCTGTGTAACATAATACAAATATTTTAAATTGCTTTTACTTTACCTGTTCAGAGTATCTCCTAGTCTCCAAAATATTATGTATGTATGTATGTACGTACCTGTCTATATATGCAGTCCTACAGAAACAACTCAGAAAGCAATTTCAGTCTTAGAATTCCTACCCACAGCTGCATACCAACAAAGGAGCAGTTACCTTTCCTGAGCCTTTGGTTAGCACGTACTACGTAACTTCCTTTTTACCTAAACTACCTTGTAGGCTCATTTATCTTTTAGAATTTCAGGAGTATATTAAAAAGCCAGACCTTTTAGACTTTTGGAGGGGAGGATGTGGAACAGAAGGAGGTGAGAAAAAAGGGAGAGAGGATAAATGGGACTGAATATGATCAAGATACACACGTATTTCCCAAAATGAACCTCATCATTCTGTACTAACAAGCTCTAATGCAAACAAACAAACAGAGCCTTTAGTTTCCAGAGCAGATTAAAATTTCAGTTAGCACTCCGATTTTCCAGAATTACCTTGTCAGGATCCATCTTTCCTCTGACAAACTCTCGCTTCCAGAACTGCAGAGCCTGCTCCAGGGTTAGGCCAATGCCCTTCAGGAAGAGCCCATACTGCATGCGGCCTCCGTGCCGGAGGTGGTGATTCTCCCGCAAGGCCTTGTGTAGCTGGCGCATGCAGGGTGGGAAGGACGTGGTCGAAAGCTATGAGAGGAACAGCTTCTGGTTATGGGGGAAGACACCCAGGACCCCACAATATATGTGCAACTGTGGCTATGTCAAACTGAAATAACAGAAAACCATAAGCAAGGGGCCGGTGAGATGGCTCAGCGGCTTAAGCGCCTGCCCGGCAAGCGCGAGGGCCCGAGTTCGACTCCCGAAACCCACATATGAAAAAGGGGCCGGTGATATCGCTCAGCGGCACGGGCGCCTGCTGGCGCATGAGGTCCTGAGGTCGACCCCCCGGTACCCACAAAAAAAAAAAAAAAAGAAAACCATAAGCAAGTATAGCTGTGTTTGTAGATGGACTTTTTCTTACTAGTATTTTCATATTGATTACATGTTTAGATGACTGTTTTTAATATATAGGGTTAAATAAAATATTATTTCACAAATTACTTATAATTTTATAAATTATTACTAAAATTTATTTCGCCTATCTCGTTTAAAAACTTTTTCTTTGGAGACAGTTATAGATTCACATACAGTTATAAGAAATAATACAAAGAGCTATCATGTGCCCTGCTGCCTTAAAAAATAAAAGCTTGCAAAACTATAGTACGTTATCATAACCTCAATCACAACACTGCTACAATCCACTAGTCTAAGACTTCCTCGGTTTTACTCATGCACGTATTTCGGTATGTCTGTGCATGGGAGGCTGTTCTGTCACACGCATAGGTCCCACATCCACCACACGGCAGGATGCAGAATAGTCCCATCATCACAGGGTCCCTCCCGGCTCCTTCTAGAACCTCCACCCAGCTCCACCATCCCTGCCCCCGTTCCTCAGCCCTTGGCAATCACTAACCTGTCCTCCAGCTCTGAAGTTTTGTCATTTCATGAGGATTACATAAACAGAATCATATAATACATAAAACTGGGGATTGGCTTTTTTTGCTCAGCATAATCCCCTTGAGATTCATCTACATTGCTGCATCTGACCTCTTTTTTTTTTATTACTGAGTAGTATTCCACGATCTGGATGTACCACAATTTGTTTAACATTCAGTCACTGAACAACACTTGGGTTGTTTCCAGGTTTTTTATTTCAAAATTGCTATGAATAATCTCGAAGAGGTTTGTGCGAAGGCATAAGATTTCATTTCCCTGAGATGATAAATGTTCAAAAGTACAACTGCCAAGAAGCAGGTCAATTCGTAAGATAAATCAAATATAAAGTAGAAGACAAAAGAAAAAGTCAAAAATGTGCTAAAGAAATAAACAGTTTTAAAAAATTACAGGTCTTTCCTTTAGTGTCAAAAGGAAACTCAGCCATAGATCACCATAGCATTACTGTCATTTTACATTATACTGCTCATTTACTTACTATGTTGTCTATCTTCCTCAAATAAGGTCCACAAAGGTAGGAATATTTTCTGTTTTACTCACCTCTACATCAGTGGCTAGAACATAATCGACAGTCTCAATATAGATTCACTACATAAATCAACTATTTAGTCAACTACACCCCTCCATAGGCCCTAACCAAGTTCATGCATGCTTGTGAACAGGAAAGCATCTAGTTAGTGTTGGAATAGCATTAATTTCTAACTATTCATGTAATAATATAATCACAAATCACTGGGAAGAGAGGAGTAGCGGGGAATAGGAGGAACTTTTAGAGATGAAATAACTATTAAGAGGAAATTAAGAGATGAGACATTCTTGACAAATTCTGAATCACTTGTGTAAGGCAGATAATCCTATCGCTATTTCTAGACACACAGAGTCCGCCAAAAAAATGGAGACACACTTCAGTGGTTTGCCGTACTGATCAATCTCTGGAAGCTCAAGGCCACCACTTTCAGCACCTCTTGTAATTATAGAGGCCAAAGGTAACGTGGATTAAACTCATGATGTCTCAACAAATTTAGTGTTAAAATATTTATACGAGTTTTTCTTTTTCTGATGTATACAGTTTTTTGGGCAAACTCTGTATTTAACTGCAAGTACTGGATTATAATTTTTCAAACAGGAGACAATCTGTTTATTCTGGTCTGTGACTACCAACCTTACTATAATTCTTATTTCCCGGCATTAAAATCTCAGGATATTTTTAATTTACTGTGAATAATTTGGTAACTAAGTAAAGATTATTTTATATATAGCTTATTTTTCATTTGTATATAGAGTATAAACTTTATTAGAAATTAAAGAGAAATTCTAAAAATTAAAGTACAGCAAAGTGTATTAATGACATTCTAACAGGACAATTTATAACAACTATATCTTGAAAAAGCCCTACCTGCCCACCAATAGATGAATGAATAAGGAAAATGTAGTTTTTATACATGATGGGGTGCTACTGTGCCATAAGGTATGATATAAACTTGAGGCATTTGTAGGAAAATGGATGAACCTTGATGCCATAAATTTAAGTGAAATAAATCAGATATACAAGCTTAAATATTTCATGGCTTCTCTTATATAAGAAAACAAAAATATAAATAAAGAACAAAATAAAAGATAGAGAACAGGAAGTAGGGAGGTCTTTTTTAAATGGGAAGAGGAACAAATGATGTCAGGGGAGGGAGGAGGAAACAAGGATAAAAAACTGAGAATATGAGTGTACTTGCAGACATGATCTTTCAGAGGTGATTAAGGTTACACGTGAGCTCATGATGAGCTAAATGTGACTAGTGTCTCATAAGAAGATAAAGACACAGCAGGGATGTACACACCCAGTGGAGAAACCACATGAAGACATACAAAGCAGCCACCTGTAAGACAAGCGGCTGCTAGAAGAAATCAAACCTATCGCCCCTTTCATCTCGGAAGTCAGCCTCCAACTGTGATAGTCATGTGATATACATGGACATCGTTTGAGTCACCAGTTTGTGATATTCTGTTATGATAATCTAGCAGAATTTTTTGTTTTTTTTTTTTTTGGTGGGTACTGGGGGTTGACCTCAGGACCTCGCGCGCCAGCAGGCACCCATGCCGCTGAGCGATATCACCGGCCCCTTTTTTGTATGTGGGTTCCGGGAGTCAAACTCGGGCTTACCAGGCAGGCGCTTACGCCGCTGAGCCATCTCACCAGCCCATAGCAGAATTATTTTTATCCCTTCCCATATCTCCTTTTCTAAATACATATGGTACTCAAATATAAACATACACTATTTGGCTACCATTACGTAAAAGACTGGCTTTTGGAATAATTTATTCAATTCTGTTTCATTAAACTGTAAATAACTTTCTCATTAAGTTTGGTCTTCCTACGTTGAAAACAAATCATATGCATAAGACACGAGATTTTCTTTAAAAGTGATCAGGAAGCCACAAAATAACATTCTCTCCCATTTTATCACCGAAAAAATCTCTGAAGAAAATCTGTGTTTCCTCCATTAAGAAAGCTCTGAGTAGAAAAAGATACGCCGCTTACCGAGTCAATCTGATCTAAAGAGATCTTCCCGCTGTTTCCCTGCACGCTGTAATCTTGGCCGGTGTAGGAATGACTAAAAACAAACACAAACCATAACGAAACATCAAATGAGGCTCTGTACAACACTCTTGATCACATAAGAAAATATTTATATAATACTTAGCAGAAAGACAGTCAAGCATTTTAAATGTATTTAATAAAACACGTTTAAGTAACTTATCTGAAAGTAAGACAAAAACACAGCGACAGTCTGCATCTCCTGCCTCCTAGTCTAGGACTCCACTCTGTTTCTTGAAAGCTGTTATAGTTAAGCCTCCTCTAATTATCCATTAACGGCATAGCGGCACAGCAAAAAGAGAAAGAAAGAAGAGGGATTTAAATCAGAAACCATCACTTCACAGTCAGTACCTGAGCAAGTTACTTAGACTCAGCTGACCGTGGTGGCACGCGCCTGCAATCCCAGCACTCAGGAGGCTGAGGCAGGAAGATCACTACAAGTTTGAGGCCAGTATGGGCTACACAGTGAGTTCAAGGCCAGCCTCGATTACACAGCTAGACATTCTGCATCCTAGGTTCTTTACCTGTCAAATGGATAAAACACCTGCTTTCGATGTTACGGGAAGTCTGAACTGAAATAATTTGTTTCACAGGCCTGCCATACAATAATCACTATTATTAAAATAAATAATACTTGAATAGCACTTAGCAATATGCAGTCTTCTATATTCTCTAATGAGAGCCTTACAATCATTACAAAAAAGCATTTTTAGTTTACATTTAACAAATAAGGAAATGGAGGCTCATAGGGGTTAGAAACTTGTCCAGATCACAAGGCAAGACAGTAGTGGTGTAGCAGCACTGAAACTTCTGACGCTTAATTTCCTGCTTCTCTACGCCATGCCATCATCTCCCAAGTAACAAGGTTACTGTGGTATTTACAAATTCAGACATAGATCTTGATATGTGATATCTAAAGCCACTCACCTTTGTAATTTTGCATTTCCTTGACATATATACTAAACATGCCCAACTCCATAAACAGGCTGGAGTCCATTTAGGAAAAACCAGCTGCTAGAAAAATATGCACAATCAAACATGGCTTTGCAGACACAACTAAAGGAAACGCTGGAGGAAGTGTCACTATCATAAAGAACTCCGGACTCTCTTCTCTCAATAAGGACTCCTCCTGCAGAGCCACACACACACTGAGCTGCCCTGAGACGAGGCGAACGCTCCCGCAGGCAGTCACCGGCTGAAGAACGGGTGTGGATCGGGAGGCGGAGCAGCGGCGAGGGGACAGGCTGCAGAAGCACGCTGCTGCTGCCCGCTCGAGACTCTCGGGCGCGCGTGCGCGTTTCCCTTCCCGTGGCCCTCCGCCCCGCAGTCACCATGAGCCTGAGAATCACCCTGAGAGCAGGAACACTGCAGAGGGAGGCCGGGATGCGCTGCCCCAAAACAGGAAGGACTTCAGGCGGTTTAAGAAGTAGGTGTGAGAAAGCTCTCTGACCCCCTTGTCTGCCAAAATGCAAGACATAAAATTACAGACAGCGGTATCCTGCCTGCCTTCTGCCAGGGAGAAGAAAGGTGAAGCGCTGAACGCCACACTCTCACCCCCGGAGACCTTACCGGAAAACTCCGCTCGGATTTGAGCCTCACCGACCAGCCTTTCTCCGCCATTTATGTGCCTTTCCACAGGCTGCTGCCCCACATACTCGAAGTCCTTGTCCTTTCTCTTGGCTTTTCTCTAAAAATTTAATGTCCTTTTGTTGAAGATGCTATAAAAGCTAGAACTCAAACTCATCCTTCTCTAAAAGACTCCCATGAATATATAAAATATACATTTTAATAAATTTTTTTCTTATTAAAAAATCATTATTCTTCCCCTAAAATCCCATACCCTAAAACACACCTCATCTTTTATATTTATTTCTCCCTCAAATAACAAATTCGTGTTATTTGATTCAATGTATTCTATTAATCTTAGTAATGAAATAGGATACACACCCTCATCGGAAAAAGTGGGGCGTTCTCAGGCCCTCATCCCTAACTTATTCCCAGGGAAGGCGACTGTGTACTCTTTTCGCTGTCCTCCCTCCTGATGATGTAGGGGTGCATTCCCTCTTTACCCCTATTCTTACACCACAGCAAGGACAGCGAGGTGTGCCGTGGTAGCAGGGATGCCTCAGTGTCTGCAAGGATGGAAACAGCAACTGATTCCTATCTCCTGCCAGGAAGAGTGCCCTAAAATCTGAGGAAGAGATCTCAGAACCATACCATACTCACGGCCCAGGGGAGAGTTACCGGCCCGTGTCCACCCTAGCAAAGCCATAAAGATGAGACCAGTTCTCTTGTTCACAGGCCAGTGTGAGCTCCCACGACCCGTGTCTCCTTCAGCTCTCTTTTTCATGCTGAAGCCCACTTCCTATCTTCTCTTCTTTCGCAGTTAAATCTTTCACCTATAAATTCGTGCTGCTGAGGCAGTTCTGATTTCCATTATCACTGAAGCAACTTCCTGCCCATGTCTGGTGTCAGTGCCACTACGGTATACAAAACTCATGTCAAGGTAAACCAACAATTACCACTGAACTTTAATGTTTTACACTTTCACACAGAGCATAACCAGAGAACTGTCTCAGTGAACCCGAAGAATGCTGTACAAACCTTTCACTTCCCAGTGTGTCTCACAGGGCAGCAAAGAGCCATTGTGGGGCAACAGAAAGAGCAACAGGCCAGCAGCCTGAAAACCTGTCCCACTCTTGGTTCATACATCACTAGTTACACACACGGGGCCAAGCCACTTAATCACCTCGAGCTGCACCATCCTCATCTGGAAAAACAGCACTAATAATGCCACGCCTGCCCAACTAAGAGAAACGCTGTGGAAAGCTAATGAAATAATTTATTCAAAGTCCTAATTAAGATCAGTAAAGCAGGGCCGGTGAGATGGCTCAGCGGCGTAAGCGCCTGCCTTGCAAGCGCGAGGGCCCGAGTTCTACTCCCGGAATCCACATACGAAAAAAGGGGCCGGTGATATCGCTCAGTGGCACGGGTGCCTGTTGGCGCGTGAGGTCCTGAGGTCGTCCCCCTGGTACCCACAAAAAAAAAAAAAAAAAAAAAGATCAGTAAAGCATATTCTAGTGCACAGAGGATTTGCAGTCTTCAACAGCAAGTGCAGAAACAACAGGACAGTAAAGGAGATGACAGTGTGATGCTACACAGGACTTCTTACCCAGCTGGGAGGTACCAGGCCATGACCACGACCTCCGTCAGCCTCACTCCAAGTTAGCAAGTACAACTACCTAACACAATTGTTCAGAGCAAAAAGATTGACAAAATACAAAAGTGGTGCACATATCTGTAATGCCAACACTTAGGAGACTGAGGCAGGAGGACTCCTGTGAGTTTAAGGCCAGCTTGGGCTACATAGCAAGACCTTGTCTCAAAACCAAACAAAAGCAAAACAAAACAAAACACAACCCCCTAGAAATGGTAGACTGTATGGAAGCATGATAACAGTTATTGAGCAAAAAAAGAACCAAATGAATATTATACTACAAGGAAGCTGCTCTTAGCCCACACTAACACAGTATAGAAGTACAAGAAGAAGAGATTTCAATAAAGACAAGCTTGTTTGCCTAAATGATACAAACACTTGTCTAAATGCTTGTTTCTCAACACTGTAATAGATAAAAGGGGTAAATGTCAAGAAAAAAAGTAAAAAGCAAGAGAATGGTATAAAGAACTACAGAGGGAGTATAATTAAACTGTACAGACATCAAATTTCTAAAAATATTGGGCCGGTGAGATGGCTCAGCGGCGTAAGCGCCTGCCTGGCAAGCGCGAGGGCCCGAGTTCGACTCCCAGAACCCACATACGAAAAAAGGGCCAGTGATATCGCTCAGCGGCACAGGCGCCTGCTGGCGCATGAGGTCCTGAGGTCGATCCCCGGTACCCACAAACAAACAAACAAACAAACAAATAAATAAATAAATATTATTAACAGAAAGTAAGCCAGCAGCCCAGGGTGGGTAAGCACAGTGGGTAGGGGCAGGGACAGGGTAATAAAAATGAAGTTTTAGTTAGGCGTCATTTATAATTTGAACTCAATTCAAATTACAAATGCAATTTCTCTTCTATTCATCTATGATCCGAAGAGCTTACTTATGTCTTGATTAATAAGCATCACAGCTATTTACCACATTTGTACTATTCCACGTAAATGTAGCTAACGGGGTGGAGGAGGGATTGTCAAATATAGCACAGAACAAAGGCAGATCATGAAAAGCCTTGTGTTCCATGCTCTGTAGACAATGAAAATGCATGAAAACATCTGAAGTAAGAACTGACATAATCAGGCTTACACTTAAGAAAGAAAGCATGGTGGAGAAATAATCAGGAGTGGAACTAGGAACAGAAAGCCGACTAGAAGCATATTTTAGGCAATATTCTATCCCGGCAAGAAAAGTTGAGAGGCTGATGTTGCAGTGGCAATCATGACTTAGGGACTTTCTGGACAAGAATGGGTGTGAAACAATGGAGGAGGTATACGGAAGTCAAGAATGACACGGAAGGGCCGGTGAGATGGCTCAGCGGCGTAAGCGCCTGCCTTGCAAGCGCGAGGGCCCGAGTTCGACTCCCGGAACCCACATACGAAAAAGGGGCCGGTGATATCGCTCAGTGGCACGGGTGCCTGTTGGCGCACGAGGTCCTGAGGTCGTCCCCCTGGTACCCACAAAAAAAAAAAAAAAAAAAGAATGACACGGAAGTCTCTAGCTGAGTGACAGTTCTTCTGAGGCACTACTCACTTTCCACAAGATAAAACCTATGTAAGTAAATAATAAAATAAGTCAAGAATAAACTTTCAAAGAATATAAATATAATCTGAAATAATAAATATCTACTTAGTCATTAGAACGCTCCCAAGGGGTCTATCTTTCCCATAACAATAACCATTGAGAGAAGCACAAAAATCAAGATGGAAGAAAAAGAAACAAATAATGGTGCCACAAAAAAATTAAAATCCTGGGGCCGGTGAGATAGCTCAGCGGCATAAGCGCCTGCCTGGCAAGCGCGAGGTCCTGAGTTTGACTCCTGGTACCCACGTACGAAAAAAGGGCCGGTGATATTGCTCAGCGGCACAGGCACCTGCTGGTGCACGAGGTCCTGAGGTCGACCCCCGGTACCCACAGAAAAAAAAAAAAAAATTAAAATCCTTAAGCACAATCCATGTTAGCTCAAGAAAGGACCTCTGAATTTTACTTGGAAGTGCCAAGAGGCATTTCTGAAGGAAGCTCCTATCTGTCAGGTACCCCAGAAAAGTGAGGCACCTCTCTGCTGCATTCAGAAGGCAGGGTTGGCAGTCTTACACCATGCTACTTCCACAGGAACGTAGGCACTACACTAATGAGCTATCAAGGTATATTCTTATCTCATGATTCTAAAAACCAGATAAACTTTATGAATCAATATTTCTTGGCGATTATTATACTGGAAAAACAGAAACAGTAACAGCAAACTTTAATAACAATATATAATTTCTAATTTTAATGTACACATGCAAACCCACCACAAAGTATTTTTTCTGTCCATTTACGATCACAGCTTTACTTAGGGAACACTGTCACTAATGTGTTAGGTTCCTGTGCTCTGTGTGCAGGGGTGGGGGACAGAGACCCTGGTCAAGCGCTTGGCTTTCCCTGATCTCCGGGGGGAAGGGTTTCCTTGATCTCTGTGCCCTTCCCTCTGTGATAATCCTGCGGCTGCTTACATCTGCTCCTTCTACACCTCTCTGGGTGAGCCGCTCCTCTCCCACTTTCCGCCTGAGACAAACTCCCTGCCTGCACCTCTCCTTTTCTAATCATCGCAACCCACCTGTGGATTGAGTGGTGTTGAGGGCCCCATGGAGGAGGGCCCTTCTGTTTGGAATTCAACAGCGTTTGGGAGCCAATGGGAGGAACCTCACACAGGCTTCTGATGGGCGGTGGGATGGATCCCACACGGGGACAAGTTCTCTGTGGTGTTCGGAGGATGGGCAGCAGGCAGGGTACCAAACAGGCATAGAGCTTGGAGAGGGGGTCCTCACTGGAACTGTTCCAGGGTCTCTTTTCCATCTCTGGATCACACTGGTCACATTGAACAACCCTCACTCTCCTATGGACCAATCAATGCCTGGTTCCAGGTCCCTATCCAGGGCTGTGCCATTGTTTCATTCTGTCTGCCAGGTTTGCCAATCCTAACTCAGTAGCCCCCTCTGAGAGATTCTCTGCCCACGCTGTCCTTAGTGCCCTAATCTGAGAAGGCCCTCTCCAGTGAGTATCCCGTTCACTGGGGTCTGCCTGCCCACGGGAAGAGGCTAGGACAGGTGGCACTGGGAGGTGACAGCTAGACCCAGGTCTGGTGACAGGCCTGCTTCTTCCTCTAAGCACTCCTGATGCTGGAATTTATCTGGTGGGCTTCTCCTTCAAGTTGCCTTCCCAGTTTGGGCTTTTTGCCCTGCATTTCCTAGTACCTGTTCATCTTGGTGAGTGTCTTTCAAGCTACTTGGGAGTGCTGCTGCCTCTACCCACCATGATGGAAAAACAAACAAACAAACAAAAACTCTACTCCTAATCTTCCATAGAAGAACGAAGTGAGATGTATCATATACATCATTTCTTTTGAACACAACAGACCAAAAAACATGGGTCACAAGATTACAATTATCTACCTAATACTACTTTTCCAAATATAAAGAGGAATGTTTGATTAATGAGAGAATCTTGAAAATCCAAGATTTGATCTCTTTAATTCTTGGCTTAGCTAAGAATCTGCCACAAGTATAAAAGGAAAAAAACAATCCAAACTATGCACCAGTTTGTTCGTTCAAACTGTTAGCAATGGGTTACAAGGGCTAGGAATTGCAATTGCATTTGCATAGAAACTTGCACTTTCTGCACATAACTTATCTTTTATTTGCTAGAGCATCCACTAAAAGGCACTAAGGGTGAAATGTCACAGAGTTTTCTTAAGTTATAAAAAAGCAGTGAAAACAATAAGGATGTGGTTCAGTGAGTATTCAATTACATTAGAATACTATCTGAAGATACTGGGTTGTAAAAGGAAATAATGTACCTATGCTAAAATGTAACACTTCCCGCACTGTACCAGCAAAATAAATACCATCACTGCCCACACAAAACCAACTATGTGCATAAAACCCAGGATGAACTTTTCTTTAATGTCATTAGATTGTCAGACTCCTTGTAACAGACCTTTTATATTTTATTTTTCAGTCTATGTTTTAATTGCCAGTCCTATCTGGATACACAGTAATAGATTCTGATTACCAAAACAACAACACTGGCGAGAGTCCCTCACCACGTACACTCTCCCAGGGTGACTCAGGCAGCAGCTTCTGACCAAGAACAGTCCAAGCAGCTAAGGATCCAAAGACTATGATGTGATAACTACCACAAGAATGTTCAAAACAAACATGCTGCAGGCCCACAGTAAGTCTCTTCTAAATGCAGGGTGGGCGAAGGTAAGTAATGTGCAGCGTTAAAAGTTTCTGAGAAATGAAAC
Organism: Erethizon dorsatum; assembly: GCA_028451465.1. Classification (NCBI taxonomy): domain Eukaryota; kingdom Metazoa; phylum Chordata; class Mammalia; order Rodentia; family Erethizontidae; genus Erethizon; species Erethizon dorsatum. Next base: position 54,862,666 of record CM051830.1, on the reverse strand, counting down.
GACCCAGGTAGAGAATCAGCTTTGGCAATACAGACTGCAGCATTCTGGAGTGTCACCAGAACTCTGTTGAAGTGGCTGACAATGGGTCTGGGTTGGACAAAGAAGTCTGCTAAACCAGAAGGGAGAGGTGACCATTACCGGGGACAGGCACAGAAGGCTAGGATGCAGAAGATTACCATCAGTAGGAATGAGGGACTAGGAATGAGGGACTGGGAGTGAGGTGAAAGGGTAAGAGATTGTAGTTACAAAACAATTTACGTTTTGAGGCATAAAAGTAGGAGATGATCACACACACACACCGAAAAACAAAACCCTGGTGCTTTGCTTTACTATATTTTGCATTTGTGGTTTAACAATTCTATATGCATTAAAACAATTCCAGAATTTTGACCAGGCTCATAAAAAAATGTGATGAGATAAAGAAATTTAGATTTTTTTTTTTTTTTATGCGGGTACCGGGAGTCAAACTCGGGACCTCGCGCTTGCCAGGCAGGCGCTTATGCCACTGAGCTATCTCACCGGCCCAGAAATTTAGATTTTAGAGTAAGCATGAGATAAAGAGGTAGCATTTTGGGAAAAGTCTGTTTTTCTCAGGATCTGGAGAGTTAACACTTACCTGATGAATGGGCAGAAAGAGATAAGCAAAGCCAAGAAAATTTTAGTTGAAGAGGTAAACAAAGAGACAAGCATAGACAAAAAGGACAAAAAGAAATGAAATTAGATGGGAAGGAAATTGGGTAGGTTCTGACATGTAGGTCTCTAAACAAGAACTACCTAAAAACAAAATTTCAATTGTATTTCCTTTTATAATAACACTAAGTCTCCGTTTTGATGAAAATTTGAAGCTTTGTGACAATTTAAAAAGCTAAACCTGTCATGATGGCACGTGCCCTTTGGCAGGCTGAGGCAGGAGGACTGCAAGTTCCAGCCCAGCATAGCAACTGAGCAACTCAGCAAAACCCTGCCTCAAATAAAAACTTTTTAAAAGGCTAGGGATGCAGGTCGGTGTAGTTCAATTCCCAGTACTACAAATGAATAAATAAATAATCTGAAAGTATGCACAACTGCATTTTCTAAGAAAACAGAATTGTTTAATTGCTCATAATAAACTCTTTGCTCAGACAAAAGTGATTCGGTGTTATTTTTTTTGTTTGTGGTGATGGTTATAAATGATCAAATATACAATGATACACAGAATATATGAAAGCTCTTCTTACAGTAGCATTTGTTTCAAACTTACGTACAACTTAATTAAAACTCAGTCACATCTGAGGAAGTTTCTCCTCCCATGTTATCCTGCTCATTAAAACAGTAAGAGGTAAGCATGGCTAGTTTTTCTAATACAGTTTAAAAACATAGCAAAAAATAAAGCTAATAGTTTCAATAATTTAAACTTGAAAGGACAAAGGTAAGACTTTCAAAATACCCCAACACATACATATATATGTAACACTATTTACATGACTCTGTTTTTAATCCAATCAAAACAACCCACGATTGGGGGATAAGGAGGTTGAAGGGTGACTGAGACAGAGGCATAATTAATCACGTTCACAACGAGCTAGAGTTTTCCAAACAGATAACTAATTTAGAGAAGAAAAACACTGTGGATATATGAAAAGGTAAATCAGAAACACACATCTGTACACATCCGCTCTGTGACTCCTAAGTGAAAGGCAGACCTTCTCTTGGACCTTGCAGAAACAACGGAAATTTAAGTCCTGGTCAATGCACCATGAATATCAATATGAACATTTAAGCACTCAACAGGTAATTGTTTTTGAGTGTTGAAACTGAGATCTGAAAACAAAAAGCAAAAATTATATGAAAATGGATTTGTGGGTCTCACAGCAAGATCAGCTGGTTAAGAAAAAAAATAAATCTTTTCATGCTGCAGCACTGATTGTTAGCACAAGATGGATCATCACACCTCAGCTCCAAGAGTGGTATTCATGAGCTCCACTACTGTGCCATAAATGCCACAAGGCATAACTGACAAAATGAGAGGGCAAAAGTCAGCCCTTCAAGGATGATTATGTTTCCAATCATTTTCCCTGTTTCAGACTAGTGATGAAAATTTGAGGAAGTAAACAGAAGTAGCCGGACAGTCGCAGCAGTTGAGTTCATTGCAACTCTTCATCAGTAATTCCTTCAAGCCCAATTTGCCAAAGGCAGTCAAAGAGGCAGAAACGAACAAGGGAGGAAGCAGGAGAGTGCTTAAGCCCAGGTTTCAGAAACCAAGAGTCATGCATGGGTTTGCACACCCTTACCATCTGTGTGACTTCTGCAAAACCTCTTAATAATGTTCATTTTAATTATTGTTAAGCAGGGATTATAAGAAGGATCACAAAGCACTGCGATCCAGTTGTGTGAGGATCACACTGGGAAGTACGTAGCTTTTATCACTAGAGTTCTCACTCAAACTGTAATCACCATCATCATGCAGGCCTAAGCTGATTACACTTGAACACGTCTTCGTTGTTGTCTTTTTATTTCCTGTATTCCTGATTCGTCAATTTCTTCCCCTGTATACTAGGAAAAAATAATTTCTTACCTATCTTCTTTCTACATATAAAACACAGAAGCCTGAAGTAGGAGAACGTAGATGGTCTTTGAATACCTGATAGCTGGAAGATTTCGTGGTCTATCTTTATAGTCTCTCCTTATCCTTGTAGGAAGTTTCTAAAGTGTAAAACTTCAACCTTAAATACTGGAGATTTAAATGGAATTCAGTTTTGCAGCACTGTACTGTTCAATTGCAATATCCACTAGCCGAATGTGACTATTGAGTGCTTGGAATGTACTTCAGTCTGAATTAATTAATAATGTATGCACTGAATTTCAAAGACTTCTTGTGAAAAAATAATATAAAATATGTCACTAATAATTTGTCATATCAAGGGCTGGGGGTGTGGCTCAGTGGTAGAGGACTTGCTAACACCTCAAGACAATGAGTTCAATCCCCAGCTCCATAAAAAAATAATTGGCAGGGAAGTAAACAGAACTGAGATGTGATATGTATGTGCCGTCTCCCCATGATGAATATAATCATTATGTACTGCAAACATGTACTAATAAAAATTAAAATTTAAAAAAATAAAAATTGTGAGGCTTTAAAAATTATCATATCGAGCCGGTGAGATAGCTCAGCGGCATAAGCACCTGCCTGGCAAGCGTGAGGTCCTGAGTTCAACTCCCGGAACCCACATAAAGGAAAAAATGGGCCGGTGATATTGCTCAGCGGCACAAGCGCTTGCTGGCAAGTGTGAGGTCCTGAGGTCGACTCCCGGTACCCACATAAAAAAAAAAAAAAAAAAAAAAAAATTATATCAATTACAGAGTAAATGATTACCTTGGATATTAGTTAAATAAGATGTGCAATTAAAATTAATTTCACTTGGACAATTTAAAAACCACACATGGATCACGTTTATTCTCATGTTTCTATTCAACAGCACTGTTGCACAATAGAGGAAGGATAAAGAGGTAAAGATAGGTAGAAAGGAGACAAGGAAACTTAATTTTGTCTCACTTATTACCTAAAACTTTGCTTGGCTCTGCAGGTAGGCATGCTGAATTGTGTAGGGAGTGCCTGATTACAGGATTTGTTAGCCCTGAATTTACCTGGTCTATCTCAGCTGCCTTCAAGACTGAGGACACCAAGATCAGAGTAACTAAAGTAATTTTCAGGACTCCCAATTTGCAGCTTTCCTGACATCCAGGTCTAGCCCCTACAACAGCGTGAGCCCCCTCAGTTACTTTCCTGATTCCCCACCACCTAGGAGTAACTCTGCCTAGTAAGTCTGTCCCAGCCTTGCACTGGTGTATCCTGAAATTCTTTTTCTGTGACATGAGTCAAGAACCTACTCAGCAGGCTGTGTTGAGGTGCCCTGCCCGTCTCCTCTTTGGGGGAGCTCCTCGGACCCCATACGGTGGACCCCACCTGGTGGACCCCGTGCAGAGACATGAAGAGGACAAAACAACATGAGACAATCAAATAATTCTCTGGAGCGCTGGGTACCCCTGCAGAATAGTTAACTCACCTTACCTGGACTTCTATTTGCCAAATTAAGATTAATCTCTGCCAGTCATGAGCACAGAATAAACCGCAATTAAGCCCACTAAATGGAATATCTTAAGTCTACTGCAAATGTGTTCACTTTTACATTTTACCTGGGAATCAAATATTTAAACTTCAGCCATAGTTTGTCATTTATACTATTATGAAGGAATCTTGAATTCTGACTAGTATGGAGGTAATCTAAATGGTTTCTTTAGGGCAAAATTAAGCTATAACTCATTTCTATTTGGGAGTCTTTGGGCCTCCTTCATCTACCTCAACATTTAATTGTACCTGTCCCTTTCTCTCCTAAGAAGCCATACTAGGGAGGATGCAAATGTGGATTACAACAAGATCTTAAACCACAGTGAAAAGAATTCCTGTCCTATCCTTTAGGAGTGTCTCTCTGTCCCCCCTCCCTACCAACAGATAGATTCTGAGTTTTATAAAACAATAATATATGAAATACATTTCCCTTCTTTGTCAAGCATTTCCCAGTATTCTTGAACCCAAAAAGGTTAACACTATTTACTCCTGTCTGTCAGGCTATAGCTTATCACATATTTTAAACTGATATAAAAGAAAAAGTAGCGAAGAAAGCATCACAAATAATCAAAACTGACCTCTGCATCAAGGAAACATATTTATTTGGACCATTAAAACAGTAAGCTAATATATCTTTCAAAATAAACTGTAATCTCCTGCATCAGTCTGTAAAAATACAACAAGTTCCACTAGAATCTCTTCACATAAAGCTAGGTGTAATCAGGACACAAATGGAAAAACAATTTCAGGAGGAGGAAACGAAGCTCTCTGTATATCACCCATATAGCCACTTTTGCGATCACAGTTTCGCCACTTTGGACGCCCTCTGCTGCATAAGCTAGGTCACTTAGACATTGAAAGCACAACCCCTTGGAGTCTGGATTTGTTGGGTGAGTAGGAAATCATGGAACCCAAAGCTACAATATAGCATTTCCCACTGTGAAGGATATCACAGGAAAATTCACTCAACAGCTGTCACCACTGAAATTGGAATGTGTTTCTCTTTACAGCTAAATCCCTAGTAAATGGTATCCAATTTGTGTTAGCCCAGGTGATTTTCCCTGCAGTTATTCCAAATGAGAACACAATCAATAAAATTCTGTTTTAAAATGAATGTAAACTCTTTTTTCCACAAGCATGAATTTCACTCAATTTTGTTTTTAAAAAAATCGCCCCAGAAAACTACCATCAAACAATAAGCAGTATAATGATCTATATTTCTCTATAGCTGGGAGAAACTGTATGATTCCAGAAAGCTCACCCAGCCAATAACCATCAGGACCACACGGGTTGCTATAATAGGTAAGAATTATAAGTTGTTCTGCTGCGATTTTTCCTTACTTTGGGTTGGCTTCATCTTTCCCACGCGGTCTGTACTTTCCTACTTATTCTAATTTATAACCACGATACTCCAATGACTGCAACAGAATTGAAGGTAGCACCTCATGTTTCTATCAAAAATATCTGTACAGTACCTTACATTTGTAAAAAGTCATTGAACTGCGTGTACCCTTAAAATGAGAGGTTTTGGGGCCGGTGAGATGGCTCAGCAGCATAAGCGCCTGCCTGGCAAGCACGAGGGCCTGAGTTCGACTCCCGGAACCCACATATAAAAAAAGGGGCCGATATCGCTCAGTGGCACGACTGCCTGCTGGCGCGTGAGGTCCTGAGGTCGACCCCCAGTACCCACCAAAAAAAAAAAAAAAAAATGAGAGGATTTCCTTGTATGTAATGTAAACCTCTATAAAGTTGATTTTAAAAGTAAAATACACACCCTAAAATGTGTATTTTAATAACAGCCTTACATAGGTATTTTCACCATACTCAGTTAAGGCCCAAACAAACATTTCTATTTCATCAGTAAATTTTTTTTATATTCCTTTACTCTATATTCTTAGTGTACATTCTGTTACTATGATGACCTTTTTTTATTTTATATGTGGGTAGTGGGAGTCGAACTCAGGACCTCACGCTTGCCAGGCAGGTGCTTATGCCGCTGAGCTATATCACCAGCCCTACAATGACCTTTAATAGAAGTTGCTTTGTTTTTGGTTTGGGCCCATGGTAGACACATGACCAACTAAAGAAAGGATGCCTGAGAGGGTTGTAATGAAAAAGTGAGAGGAATAAAGTTCTAGCAGCAAAATTAATAAATTAAATTGATGAACTGTATCTTTCCCATTCTTCCACAAATAACTTAGAGAGTGAGGGATCCTTCTGAGGTTGGCCATCATCTTTGTGGCAGCCTAGGATTATCCCCTCACATCTGTCCCTGAGTAAGGGCAGGAAATCAGAGACACGGTGTTTTGAAGAATTTGGGTGCTTTTTTATTGGGGGGGGAGGCAGCTAGTAAGGATTATGACTAAAAGTCACAAGTCCAGAAAGCACATTATATTCTCTCCTTAAATGTCTCTTTAGGAATAGGAAGCTCTCTCTGACCTTCATAATCAACTCCTGGTTCTATGAAAAAGAGTCTCCAGTCCCAAAACGAAAGACAAAACCAGCACTAAATTTCTGCAAAGTTGAAGAGCACTTCTGTATCAGTTTTCCCTTGGAAATGACAGAAAATCCACTAACTTTTTGTCCAAATCACCATTTTAGTCAATCTCAAGATTTAGCAGCTAAAACAAGAAAAGAAAAAAAAAAACCACCTGAATCTATGGTAAACAATAAAGCCTGAAAGTGTTTTCTATATTCATTCATCCATTCATTCATCCGTCCATTCAAGTGTTTACTGAGGTCCTACTACACCTGCCTTTGCAATAAGTGACGGGGAGGTAATGGTAAACAAGATGGACAAATTGTTTGCTCTCATGGAGCTTATGTTCTAGACAAATAAGCATCAAACAAATAAATGAATACAATGATCATGCAGCAGTGATGTTGCAGTAACAACACGGTAATATAATATGGTAAAGCATAGGTGAGGTGACATTGGGAGATCAGGGGAAGGCTCAGTAAGATCTGAGGAGTACACTACTAAAGTCACTGGAAGACTGCTCCTAACCGCCTCCTTAAGGCTGCATGTATGCAATTAGTCAAGAACCAAGATGCTGCTACCACAAGAGGGCTTCTAAATTTCAACTTGTATTAGCTTTCTAAATAGTAATTAGAAACAACGAGAGGGCATTAAACCTTATGTGAGTCTTCACACTGTGTTTTTCTGTGGCCTTCCAAGTGAATGAATGCAGATGATTGGTTCTGGAATCTGAGAGGGTAACCCTAGTTTAACTCGACGTTCACATTCTCGTGCAGCATTCGTCTACATGGAAAGATCCAGGGCAGGCGTCAGCTAACCAGCTGGGTAGCTTCACGGTTCTTCCATGGAGTCTGCTACAGCCCTGCACAAGAAGATAGCTCAGGTGCAAAGAGCCAAAATCCACAGCAGAGGTGGGAGCCACCCTGGCCTAGGAGCCTCCTGACCCTCAGAGGCCACAATGTCTGTTGACAACTGCATGGGGTAGCTTCTGCTAGACCACTTCAGATGTGGAACTCCAGGCCTCATAAGGCATGGTTTTTAAAAAAAAATGTGGTTATCTAAATGTATTTCAAATACTATATGGAACTGCTGTGTCCAATATAATCACCATTAGCTCTAACTAGCAATTTAAATTTAAATTTAAATTTAAATTATACAAAATTTAAAATTCAGTCCTTCAGTTGTACTAGTCATATTTCAAGCCCTCAGTCCTGGATCGAACAGCATAGGAATAGAAAATTTCATCTCCACAGAGAGTTCAATTGCACAGCGCTTTACAAGTTACTTTGTAGTTGCTAATATATTGCAGTAACTACTATAGTGCTTTCTCGTGCCTTTTAAGAAAATTATTTGCCATAACATCATTATCATTCTGTACTTTGTAAGTGCTTTATGACTAGACTAACAGTGTAAAATAACTAACTTTTCTTTATTACTTAATGAAAGGGTAATCAATGTTATAAAGAAACCCAATGAGTAAAATATAGGAAGTTTAATATCTGTTAATAGTAAAAATACGTGAAAAGCAAAAGAAATCAAAATTTTGTTTTCTAGAAAAACTGCTGGCATGTACAATCCAAAATTCCTAAGAAATGCTGGAGACAGAGGCTCAGAGAAATCTAAACGTCTCTCGGGGAAGAGCCGCAAGACCACTGTGACCTTCAAATCTCCGTCACTTCCACGTATGTGCTCCCGAAGACGCGCGCTGTGCCAACAGTCATCACAATTTATTGTAATAACTTTAGATGAAATTCTCTTTTCTAACAAACATTAAGTCCTACAAAGGCAAAAGTAAATATGAATCCCTAGAACTGACACCATGCCTGGTACCTATTAGTTCCCTAAATACGTGCTCAGTAGATAAAATTGCTTAAGAATGCTACAGGTATGTAAGCAAGTATTACCAAGCGGCTCGCACGCAAGGTACCCCGATAGTCACAGCCACTACCACACCACCTGAAAAAGTATTACAAATAATGTGGTAGCCAATTAAAGATAGCAAAGATTTTCTATCTTCTTCCTATACCATTAAAAAGCAAATCAGTAATTTATATTTCTGCAGAAATCATTTGTAACCCTTTTTTCAATAGTAGGACATGGTAAGGTAGCAAACTGAATTGCCCTAAAACCCCAGAATAATTCAGTATTCCATAAAATGAAGAGTGAGAATCACGTGGTAAACTAATGAAAAGTGATTCAAATAGCTGTTTTCTTATCCCACCCTCAACCTCTCAAAAACTTTATTTCCATTTTTTCCTTCTTCTCTCATTTTTTTTTTCTTTTCTCTTCCTTCCTTTCCCCCTCCCCACTTCCTAGTTCCCCTTCCCATTTGAACATTTTTTTCGTATTTCACAATGTCTACTATACAGTTTGGTCCTTATTTACACTTTCAGTTTCTCATACCAGAGACTATGCAATATTTGAACGTACATGTCCGAGGAACAAGGATAGACAAGGAAGAAGTTAAATTATCATTATTTATGGATGACATGATACTCTACATAAAAGACCCCAAAAACACCACCAAAAGACTTCTAGATTTAATAAGCAAATTCAGTAGCGTACTGGATACAAAGTCAACATCCAAAAATCAATAGCCTTCCTGTACACAAACAACAAACTCACTGAGAGAGAAATTAGGGAAACAACACCTTTCACAATAGCATCCAAAATAATTGAAATACCTAGGAATCAATTTAACAAAGGAAGTTAAAAGACCTCTACATTGAAAACTACAGTACTCTGAAAAAGGAGATTGAAGAGGATAGCAGAAAATGGAAAGATATCACTTGCTCTTGGGTAGGAAGAACTAATATAGTGAAAATGACCATACTTCTAAAACTGTTAAATAGATTTAATGCAATCCCAATCAAAATTCCAACAGCATATCTCACAGAATTAGAGAAAACAATCCTAAAATTCATTTGGAACCAGAAGAGACCTGGAATAGCAAAAGCAATTCTGGGCAACTCAGGCAAGGCAGGGGGCATCACAAGCCCAGACTTGAAATTATACTATAAAGCTACTGTGATAAAAACAGCATGGTACTGGCAAAAACAAACAAACAAACAAACAAACAAAAAAAAAAAAACACCAAAAACAGATGTGAGGATCAAGGGAACAGATTAGAAGATGCAGAAACAATTCCAAGCACACTCAGCCAACCTGATCTTTGACAAAGGGGGCAAACACCTTCACTGGAAGAAAGACAGCCTCTTTAATAAATGGTGCTAGAAAAACTGTCTTTCCACATGCCAAAGACTAAAACGAGACCCATATCTTTCACCATGCACTAAACTAAAATTGAAATGGATCAAAGATCTAAATATTAAAATAGAAACACTAAATCTGCTGGAAGAAAAAAATTAGACTTTCTAACAAGAACTTCCTATGGTTCCTTTGACAAACCTTTAACATAGATGCAATGATAAATCACCATCTACAATCCTCACTGGGTTCTTCTAAGTACAGTATGAACTAAAAAATCTAGGTTGGAAAGTATTCTGTACATGCCAACCACCTTGATTTCTCGGTCCTGCCCCCTCAGGCTCACACTTGTACCACTACAGTGCTTGACGAAGCCTCCAGGGGCTGCCAGGCGCCCGACTCATTGGCCACCTGTAGCTCTGCTGACTTCCCCATGCCACCAGACAGTGTCTGCCATCCCTTTTGGGAAGCTTTCCCTTAGCATCACAGATACCATCATCCTTTTGTTGTGTTCCTCTTCCCTGATGTTTCCAGTGGTTTCCAACTCATCGCCCCTGCCCTGCTGCCCATCACAAGTCACTTAAATAGGGATATTCTGCAGGTTCTATTCCATTTCCCCTTCCCTGCCACTCTCTACTCTTTCTCCTTGGTGATATCAACCACTCCCTGGACTGTAACCCTCATCCACACAGTGACAGTTAGCAAATGCATGTGCAGTACAAACCCCACTCTTAAACGGTGGGTCTGCACTCAGCTGCTTTCTAAACGTTCCCCACATATGTTCCACAGGCATTTCAAGCTTCAAATGTCTGCAAATGCTGAACTTATCATCTCAGCAACCAAACTCATTCCATAATCCCCTTCTCTTCCTTTATTCTCCTTCACGGTTAATGAAAACATCCCCCAAGTGAGATTAAAATTTAGTCCATTATGAGGATCCAATGTGAGCCATTACAATGCTAGAAAGTACAAAAAATCAAAACAAGTTGGTTATGGCCCTGTTACTTAAGGAAATAATTATATGAGAGAAACAATCAAATTATGTACTCAGTGTTTAATTCTAATTGAAAGGTTTACAAATTTTATAACTTGTTTCAGTGTTGATCTCTCAAATGAAACCAAACTTGTAAAAATTTTCCCCATTACTGGGTTTAAACATAGGGTCTTCATACCGAGATATATGCCCAGCCCTTTTAAGAAAAAAATTTCAGTTCTTAATTTTGTGACCAAGTTTCACTAAGTTGCCCAGACTGGGCTTGAATTTGCAATCCTCCTTGCCTCTGACCCCCACGATGCTATGATTACAGCCACTGCCCACCATGCCCAGCTCAAACTTGCAGTTTCTTGATAACAGATGGTCTTTTATTTTTATTCCAGGCATATATTGGGCACTAAGTAACAAATGAACGGATGAATGCTACTAATAAATAAAAATAAGCTGGTATTTCCATAAGATACTGAAACAAAATGTTTTTCTCTACTTAATTTAGGTTTTAACCAGAAAACTGGGCTCACCTAAAAAAAATTTAGATATCACTTCTATGGCCTCAAAAACATACTATTAAGCAATATCCTAGATTATAAGGTCGGTAAAGTATTACACTAGTTCTCTTTGAGTGTCTATTTCCTATAAAATAATTTGAGACTTTCTTTATATTGCTACCTCAATCTTCACAGGTATTTGTATCATTTCTCAAATTAGTTTTATTGACAAATTTAATTAAAATATTAATCATCATTCCTCTTTGATCATTAGAGACACTAGACAAAGTCTCAACTAATTTCTTTCCCATTTAAATTAATTTCTAATTTCTAATTTCTTTCCCATGTAACATTTAAATTATACAGTTCATGTAAATCAATAATTATTTTTCCTACAAGATTATCATTAGAATCTCTCCAACCAAATAATTTTCTTTCCTGTCTTGACATTTTAAAAAATGAAGATAAAAGAAAAGCATTGCATTTAGACAGCCAAAGAGAAAATTCAACATGCCTGAAAGGCATAGCACAAGGTCACCTGGTAGAACAGGAAGTGTCCAACTTTGCACATCAGCTGCCACCCTAAGTACAGATGTCTCTGACATGGTAATAAAATGAGAAACCATGTGGCTTAATAGGAAGCAACTCAGTGCATATTACATGTAGCATTTAGTCCTGGTTGCCTAGTAACCAATCATGAGTGAACTGCATAGAATAAAACCCCTAAACAAATGTACAGTTCCTGCAAGTTTCAAGGACTCGAAGAGATGTCAGTAGTTAATCTAAATTCTAGTTGAAAATTACCATACTGAGATGGAGGAAAGAGAAACCATCATTATCTCACACAATCAAGCATTAACTAGAGGCAAGATTTGACCCTTTCAGTTTATCTTTTGAACCAATGGTTTTATAGGAAAATTCTTGACAATATGGTTTATAAAATATAAAAACTTTATGCAGAAAAAAACAAAATATTGCTGACAACTTGTATTTATTCATTCAACAAAACATATAAAGAAGATATCAAAAAATGGAAAGACATCCCCTGTTCCTGGATAGACAGAACCGGTACTGCCAAAATGGCCATACTGCCAAAAATGATAAACAGAATTAATGCAATTCCCATCAAAATACCAATACCAATTTTTACAGAACTAGAAAAATATTCTAAAATTTATATAGAACCAGAAGAGACCCAGAATAGTCAAAGCACTCCTGAAAAAAAAAAGAGCAAAGCACGAGGCATCACAATCCCGGATTTCAAGTTACACTACAAAGCTACAGTAGTAAAAAACAGCATGGCACTGGCACAAAAACAGACATGCTGACCAATGGAATAGAATTGAGGATGCAGAAACAATCTCATGCACTCTCAGCCACCTGATTTTGACAAAGGGGCCAATAATATACACTGGAGAAAAAGATAGCCCCTCTGGTCTTAAGAAAACTGGTTATCCCCATGCAGAAGAATAAATCTAGATCCATATCGCTCATCCTGTACTAAAATCAAAATGGATCAAAGGCCTAGATATTAAATAGAAACACTGAATCTGCTAGAAGAAAAAACTAGGTGAATCTCTCCAAGACACAGGCACAGGCAAGGACTTTCTGAACACAGCCCCCAGCTGCCCATGATATAATACCACAGAAAGGAAACAACTGACAGAGTGAAAAGACAACCTACCAACTGGGAAAAAATTTTACCAGCTACTCTTCGGACAGAGAACTAATATCTAGAATATATAATAAGAATCCAAAAAATGGGACCCCCCCCATAAAAAACCTAATAAAAAATGAGCAGCTGCAATGAATAGACACTTCTCAAAGGACAAAGTATACAAATGGCCAGTAAATACAGAAAAAATGTTCACCATCTTTGGTCATTAGAGAAATGCAAATCAAATCAACACTGAGAACCCATCTTATCCCCATAAGAGCTACTGTCAAAGACTCAGAAAATAACAAATGTTGGTGAGGCTGGGGAGAAAGGAACCCTCCTACGTTGTTGGTGGGAATGTAAACTAGTACAACCACTATGGACATCAGTATGGAGATTCCTCAAAAAACTAAAAATAGAAATTCCATTTCATCCAGCTATTCCTCTTCTGGGTGTTTTTCTGAAAGACTTAAAAGTCATCATATTACAATGATACATGCTATCTGTGTTTATAGCACCACAAATCACAATAGCTAAATTATGGAAGTGACCTATACACCCATCAACAGATGATGTCATTTGTAGGAAAACAGGTACTTTGGGGGACCATGATGCTGAGTAAAATAAATCAGAGATAAATATTGCATGGTTTCTCTTATATGAGAAATATAAACCATAGATAATTTAATGAGCAAAATAAAAGAGAAATGGTAGAGGGCCGGTGAGATGGCTCTGCGGCGTAAGCACCTGCCTGGCAAGTGAGAGGTCCTGAGTTCGACTCCCGGTACCCACATAAAAAAAAAAAAAGGAGAGAGAGATGGTAAGAAACAGAGAGGTAGACTTTATGGAAATGGGGATGGGATCTGGTGAAAGTGGGAGAGGAAATGGAGGAAAGTAGAAATGACTGAGATGTGACACACATATGTACCAATTACCCAAGGTGAATGTAATTATCATGTATTGCAAACATATACAAATAAAAATTATACATGTATTTAAATTCATACACATAACTAGAAGTGGCAAGAGGGAAAATATCTACAAGGGCATAGAGGTTAGCAAGCAAAAGCAAACTATATTAGAGGAGTTTCATGGCATGTGGTGAAGCTAGAATTTAGGGTCCTAGTGCTGAAAGAGGAATCCAAAGAGACGGACAAGTCAGCACCCTGATAGTTCAGGCTTCATCCAGGATGCAAATGGAGAGGCAGAAAAGGGTTTTTAACTGGTGAATACTGCAATCACATATGGTGATGATAGAAAACATATTAGAGAGGGCAGAGCTGGCCTCAAGAACAGACAAGAGGCTACTGTAATAAGAGAAAACTCGGGAGACTAAATCACCAACAGATTTCGATGTGCAGGAAAGGGTTTAAACAAGAGACTCAAATGTGACCTCTGGGTTTCTTAACACACCAACACAGCTAGGGAACTAAAAACCTTCACCTAGTATGTATGCTACTCAGTCCCCGCTGAAACATCGGTTTTCCATTATTCCATTCTCCTTTTTACCCCAACAAAACAATGATACAGAGGTTAGACATATCTGTCTGGGAATGAAAAGTTACTGAAGAAAGAAGAAAGGGAAGCAGAAAGAAGGAAGAAAAAAATGAAAAATAAAACTAAAGCAAGGACATAACGTCTACCCAAACTTCTGATGAGAAGTGATAGTTTAAGTTTAAAAAGAATAAAAAGAAATTATAAAGGACAACAGTGCTTGACTACATAAAACTTGAAAATATAAGTATGCTGAATAATATAGCACTAAAAAGTTTAGGTCTGTAGCACATACAATGAAGAGTTACTATCCTTTACCCCTGAAGCACGAAGACCAAGTAAAGGCACAAAATGCTGTCAGTAAGTGAGCAAGGAGAACAGATCACTGATCTCACCAAGAAAGGACTCAGATGTCTAAAGTCTTTCTTTTTTTTTTTTTTTTTTTTTTTGTGGGTACCGGGGGGTCGACCTCAGGATCTCACGCGCCAGCAGGCGCCTGTGCCGCTGAGCAATATCACCAGCCCTTTTTTCGTATGTGGGTTCCGGGAGTCGAACTCGGGCCCTCGCGCTTGCCAGGCAGGCGCTTACGCCGCTGAGCCATCTCACCAGCCCAGTCATTCTTAATAATAACTGAAATGTGTACAACCACAATAGGAATCTCTGATTAACCTATTAGATTAACAATTCTTCTGGCTGCCTTATCTCTTTCAGGGTATGTTAATACAGACAGCCTTGTATAACATGAGACTATAAATAGAATAAAGTTTAAAATATATATGCATATATATATCCTTAAATATTTAACATGATTCATACTCTGACCAAGTAATTCCATTTCTAAAAATCTATCCTAATTATCCGAAACACCGATGTTTACATACAGCATTATTTACAGTAGGGAAAAAACTGAAAATGGCCTAAATGCTAAATGCCTCCAAAGGGTGACAAATATACTACAGTTCAGCCACACAAGAAAATATCATGCATCACTAAAAATGATGTTTTGGGTTTTTTTTTTTTTGGTACCAGGGATTGAACTCACCACCTCACACTTGCCAGGCAGGCACTGTGCCACTGAGCTATATCCTCAGCCCCCAGAAATGATGTTTTTAGAATGATTTTAATAATAAAAAAAAAATCTTAAAATATTTATTTCAAAAATGAAAAAATAGTAAATTTTATAGAAGTACAATTTCAATGCTGGGTTTGAAAACAGAATAGAAGGGAGAAAATTAGTAGTAACAATGGGTTTTTCCTTTTCCTATATTTTCTAATATTATTTTTTTTTTTAAATAATGAGGCTATATCCTATTTGTATTAAAAAAAAAAAAAAAAAGGCCCTGCCCATTTCATCTATAACCAACAAAAATATGCCTTAGCCTTGTGTTTCAGGAAGCAACACACTCATTTTAGACATTTCTGTAGTCAACTCTACTCATTTTAACTTAAATTTATGGAGTACCTCTCCACATTTTTATCAAATTAAAAGAGTGTCCTACACAGTATCCTAAGTCGAGGGGAACAAGTACAGTACGTTGTATTGAGAACTTCAATGCTGCCATTTGAATAATACCATTTAAGAAAAAAGGTTTCAAGTGTTCAGTAATTGAAGGAGTTTCAAGCACTGCACACACTTGACCCACTAACCAACCTGCACTTAGTAGCACGACTTTGTGCCTTCCTCTCACCTGAGGTGGCTGAGCAGAGGCTGAAGTCGCTCGTCTGACTGCACGGCCGGCAAAGTCCTGGCGGTTAACTGAAAGCAGAAGAGAGTCAGTAAGAAGACCAAAAGCCGAACACTGAACAGGTATCAATGCTGAATGCAGCGTGGGCCGGGCGGCAGACCCAGAAGGCAGTACTCAAAATGTGGCCGTACAACAGGAAAACACACAGAAAGCTGACATGCTGTGTGATTACAAAGGGAAACGCCTGTCTGCCAGGGAGCGGGGTGTGTCACCGGGTTTAGAACTAAAGAAAAAAGGGGAGCTAGACACAGTGAGAGGGAACACCCATCGGAGTCCATGAATAAAGCCTCAACTCACAAAAAATTTTTATAAATCAAAATGGGAAAAGTTCTAAATTAAGATGTATAAAAATCAACCTTATGGTACTGAATTCTATAATACTGCTAAAGTTAAGGAGAGGGACTTCTGTTCATAGATAAGCTCCTGTGAAAGTGGGTAACATGGACAGAAGTGTATATACACACAAATGCACAAGCCACCACACACACCTTCATCTCGACAACCACATTCAGGACGCAAAAGCAACTGGAAATATTTACTACTGAAACAGGACCTCGAATTGATCAAAGAACTAGAGAGCCAAAGCTTGCCTGCTGAACACTGTTCATGGAAATATAAACTTTCACTTTTACTGCAATATTAATTATATTTCTTTGTATCTCTATATTATATTCTTTTCTGTTCTTAAGAGAATGCCCTCTTATATGAATTTGTCTCAAAGAAATTAAAGATGCTCATTCAAGAAAATCAGATAGCTTGAAATAATAAAGCAACAAAACTAAAAGATAACTCTTTGGATTCAATTATGATCAGAAGAGTTCTTGTGCTGCGCTAATAAATCACCTCGTAACTCACAGAAGAGAACCTCAAGACAAGCAACGAACTGAAAGATATCCTTCGCATATATAAGGTATCCTGTTTGTGATTTTCTCCTCTATTAATTAAAATTTCCTAAAAATGGAACATAGTCATTTAATTCATCAAACCTAACTTTTGATTTTAGGCAAATAAAAACAGACCTTTCATTTTTAAAACATATATTTTAAAAATTAACCAAAATGCCATGTATGAAGTCATTTTGATTAAATCATACCTAACAATGGAAATCTTTCCAATTTTGTACAAAAACTAATACAGTGCAATAGTTATTAATTTAAAATACAGGGCTGGTGAGATGGCTCAGCGGCATAAGCGCCTGCCTGGCAAGCACGAGGTCCTGAGTTCGACTCCCGGAACCCACATACGAAAAAAGGGCCGGTGATATCGCTCAGCGGCATGGGCGCCTGCTGGCACGCGAGGTCCTGAGGTCGACCCCCGGTACCCACAAAAAAAAAAAATAAATAAAAATAAAATAAAATAAAATAACATAAGACAATTAACATACTGGACTTTTAGCACAACCAACAGACTTTCAATACACATAAGAAATGTTAACTCTAGTACTTCATGAATATAAAATATTACTGCATCTAGGTTATCAAGCTTTAGAAACAAAACACTTTGCTACTTTAATATCCCCTGTATCTGTTAATGTCAAATCCCTCTATAAAATGTCATTTCTGTTGTTCAAGGCTTTCCCATCGCAGAACCAAAGCTATACTCTGAGAAGATTACATGCTTTCTAGGTATTTCAAAAGTCAATTCTCCGACAATAGAGAAGATGGACTGGGCTTTTTCATTCACACCTGTTGATCCACATAACATGCTTTTTAATTAAACCACCTTTCTAAATAAAAGTGAATAATTAGAAACATCTCCATAACACCAAAATATTTTCTTAATGGCTGTTCATTCTATATAGGAAATACTTCTCAAATCTATCCTTTCGTCTTAGTCTCAGCTTTCGTGTCCTCTTTCCTGAATTGCTAACACATTTCCATTCACTGCTATTCCTGCCTCCATTCTTGCTGCTCCCCTCATTTATTCTCCACCCAAGGTCCAGATGAAATTTTCAAATTGAAAGTTAACCTCTCCTCTAATTAAAATCATCTAATAATTCCTTTAGGCTCTTAGGCTAACATTATTACAATGATTTTTCACTGAACATTTTCTTAAAAGTTTCCTTTTGGGCCACACCACTAAACACCAGACACAGAATGAGTGCCGGGTTATAGCTCTGCCAAGTCCACAAGACACACCAGGAGGGTCCTGGTGGAACCAAGGCTCAGCCCCGCCCCACCGCCAACTTCCTCTCCTCTGACTCTCCCAGAGAATGACTCCTAAACCACAGGTCAGCGCTCTGAGTGACAAGTTTTCCAGGTGTTTTCCTTTCAACTTCTAAAGCAATCAGAACTTTCCGAAACAGCACATCTCTTCGTGTGAAGGAGATGAGGAAATAAAGCTGTTCCAAAGCTCTTCAGCTGACCTTTCACTGACAGAAGTAACATCTTAGAGACTACTGGCTCTGTTGTTTAGTTTGATGTTTCTCTGTAAGCTACTGTAGGTAGTTACTACTCATGTCCATGCCACCAAGAAGGGCACTGCATCCCTAGCATTTGCAACGTAACAAATACGAATATTTATTGACAAATTTAACTGCAGCTGTGTAACTCCATGAATCGATGAGAATGAAATTATGCCTCTAGCTACATTTCATAAAGTTTTTCAAATTCCTGCTTTCAGCAAAATTAAATCTAAGTCAAAACTAAACTAAATCACAATTATCAGCCTTCCAAGAAAGCAATATACTATCATAACAAGATTTTCAGCATTAGAGATTTTGGCATTTCCTCTACAACTTGAAACAAGTATTCATCTAAGTTAAATAGATTTTGGTTTCCCAACTTGTTCTAGTTTTGTTTTTTTCTTTTTATAGAAAACACAACAATGTCATTTACATATAAAATCAAGAATGAATGAAAGAGAAGGAAGATCTGTCACAGTTTACATCTGTGAAGCCCAGATGGGTTGTGTGAGTTAGGGCTACTTCACGCAAACAGTTGTAAAAGTCAGCATAACTTACAGATTCTTTCTTATTGATGCTGAAAAGGTAGAGGTGATTCAAGACGTCTTTTCATTGTTAAGAATATATCTAGCACATTTAATTAACCAATACAAGGTGTGTGCTATTTTTAGACAAGCATAACAGTTACTGATTCTTAAATAAACCATGTTTTTAAGATTCGTATCACGGAATAAATCCTGCCTTTTTATATGTATTTGAGTATAATACTGCATTTTGCCAACTAACAGTTCTCTAAATGCCAACCAATATTACATATGTTCAAAGTAACAAGAGATAAAGTCTACTCCCTGTTCAGTAGCATTTTTAACAAATGTGGAGTAGGAGGTCGTTTTGGTTGCACCAGGTGCTTCAATGCACTCCATTCTTTAAATTCAAACAAGAAAGTGCTGAGACAAATATGACAGTGACTTAGCCTTGGTTAATCTCTGGAGGTCAGTATGTATGTTTGTTATACTATTTTGCATACATCTGTTTGAAATAGTTCCAGAGAGCAAGGAGGGAGGACTGGGGAATGGTTTGAAGGAAGGCAAGTTAAAATAGAGGCAAGAAGATCAAATAAGATGGTGGGACACAAGATTAAGAGTCAAATTATGGCAGAGATCGTAGTGGAGGGAAGACATGAACATGAGAAATATGAAGGAGGCATACTCCACAGAAATTTTAATGAGAGGAGATGATACGGAGGACACTCAGTAGCTTGTACTAAAGGCAAAATAGTGGCTAGAGAAGAGGAGGTTGAGGAAGAACTGTACTTATAAACTGAGTTTTAGGCATGCTGAATCTGAGGGGTTTTTTTTTTATGGTAAAAGTAAAACAAAATTTCATAACAAAATAATAGGAGAATAACAATAGTTAATACCTTGCATATTGTTATCTTCAAAGTATTTACTCAGAGTTCAAGATATGGGCATAATGGGCCAGTGATATAGCTCAGCGGCATAAGCTCCTGCCTGGCAAGCGCAACGTCCTGCGTTCAACTCCCAGAACCCGTATTAAAAAAAAAAAAAAAAAAGATATGGGCATAAAAATTCTCCAAACGATATTAGCACAAACCTCTCTTTTCAATGACCTAAGAGAAACTAGTAGTATAACTATCTTGCATTTTTGTCCTTTTCCCTTTCTTCTTAACCCCTTCCCCCACCCTAATTCCTTTTTCCTTCTGAACAATTTCTTCCCATTTCCCAGTCTCTATTGTACATTTTGGTCCTTGTTCACTCTTTCAGTTTCTCACACCAGGGAGACAATACGATGTTTACACATGTGAGTCTGATTTATTTCACTTAGGAGTATGGTCTCAAGTTGCACCCATTTACCAAGAAATGTCTCAAGTTTATTCTTCTTTATAGCTGAGTAGTACTCCATTATGTAAAAAGACCACATCTTTTTTATCTACTCCTCAGCTGATGGGCAGTTGGGCTGTTTCCAAGATTTAGCTATTACAAACTGTGCTGCTGAGGTATTTTCTAATATCCTGGGTTCTTTGGAGATAATGACATCCCTTTCCTCGGGGTGGAGGGAAGAGTGAGACCTCTGCAATAAAGACTTCATGGCCTGCTTCAGGGGAGAAGGGGCCTGGAGAGAGGGACTCTCCTGTGTTTGCTATTTCCCCAAATGCCAAAGTGCCATGTTGTGGGGTAGCACGTCCCCAACCCCACCAGTTCCAAGCATATCCAGCAAACAGTACTGGAGGGATTAGCAGTGTCTGCTATGAGTACGGGATGGACAATTGCTGATTATCTGTGAGGTATTTGCTATCTTTTGCTGAAGCAAGATAAGAGAAACAAGGAATGTTGTCAGTAGACTTAAAAATGTGGTAACACTGATTATAAGCAGTTACGGGTTTATCAGAGAGAAAACAAAACCAGCATCCACTTTAACTCCTTTGTTGCATGCCTGAAATAAATGAAGTTTACTTTAAAAAAAAAAAAAATTCCCTGAGGAAAGCACTCTGCCTCCAGCTCTAAAACTGACTGTTGCTTTTCAAACCCTATAGAGATTTTGCTGTGAAGCCAGGTGCTATTTTGCAGCAGA
The DNA here is from genome assembly GCA_028451465.1 of Erethizon dorsatum. Taxonomy (NCBI): domain Eukaryota; kingdom Metazoa; phylum Chordata; class Mammalia; order Rodentia; family Erethizontidae; genus Erethizon; species Erethizon dorsatum. The sequence continues at coordinate 54,841,501 of CM051830.1, read as the reverse complement.
AAAAGGGGCTGATAAGGGGCCTATAGGAAGAAACTGTTTTCATGATTTTCTTCTTCACATGATGGACATGAAGGTAAATAGGTTTTTTATTTTTTATTTACTTATTTATTTGTTTATTTTTGGTAATGGTGGGGTCGAACCAAGGCCCTCACACTGAGCTACACCCGCTGGCCTTTTTTAATTTCAACACAACATCTCTTTGAGTCACTAAGTTGTCCAGGCTGGGCTTGAACTTGCCATGCTGCCTCGACCTCCCAGAGTACTGGGATTGCAGGCGTGCTCACCACGCCTGGTTCTTAAAGAGTCAACAGGCATTTCAAAAACAAGGGTTGTTTCAATCAGTAGAAAATGAACAAGAGATGACTTTATTTCAAAATAATAAATCCCTTCTCTCTGAACTACTCACCCAACACTGGCTAAATTAAAACACATAAAAATGACAGAAAAACAATGCTCACTTGGAAAATATTGCTCAATTTTGTTCTCTGGTGTTTTTACCCTCTACCAGTCACTTCTGCTTCCTTACAAACTCAAGAGGAGTGACAATACCCACTAATATCAAAGCTGTCTTAAAAGAAACCCAAGACAGGTTATCAGCACAGGTCAGACATCTTTTTTTCATAACTATTGTTCTACTCAAATAAGAGAATCATATTTCCTACCAGTGACATTAGAGCAGTGGCATCTATATATATTTACAAATGACAAAGACAAATTTAGATTTTTTTAAGTAAAAAAAAAAATAGGAAATATTTTTTCAAAATATCTTTACATTATACTCATCTGAGATGACCCTACTGCACCTTAAAATTTCCCAAGAATATCAACTCAAAATCTAGAATGCCAGCCCTTTCCTACTAAATGACAGACGCAGATTATGTGTGTGTGTGTGTGTGTGTGTGTGTATTCTCAAAGATATGCAATTTCTAGATGAAGAAAATAATTTTTAGAAACCAAAAGGCAACATTTTTTAAAACAGACCTCACAGTAACAAAGAAATGCAGCTTTAGAGAGAACAGGTTGTTCAACAAAACTATCACTTTTATTACTGGGACCAAGGCAGATGTCAAATAAAATTAACTTTTACAAGCAGCTGCTCTTTTAACTTCATTGATTTTAACAACAGAAAACCCTGGGTGTTTTTGAACTACGTTTTCTTATAATAGTATCAGATCCCAATTACAAACCCCGAACTGTGAAGTTCCAGATTACATTTCCCCTTGCTCCTGGAACCAAACCTGCACTCCAGTTTCGTGCTAGCCCTTGGCAGGCTGGGTGCCGTTCATCACTAATGTAATGGCCTCATGCTCCGTTGCCTATAGAGCTTTCTGATTTTCACAGGGCTCCTGCACTTGATCTTGACAACAGAGGTGGTTTCATCAGTACGATGCTTCTGTACATGGAAATTTCTCTATCAGCTGGCCACAAATGTGATTTTCAATATGTAAGCTCTAAAAACCGACCAACGACCTTGTCAAGCAAAACACATGGATTTCATTTGAGCTCTGAACATGCCAGGTAGTTTAATTTCCAAAGAATATTAAACAGTGCAGAGTTAACAAGATATTTCCAGTTCAGGAGGCTGGATGATATGAAGAACTGAGGGGAGCAAACCTGGGAATAGTACAGGCAGCTATCTCGGTGCTGAGTTTTGATCACGAAACCTATGACGTGAAAAGAAGCTTGTTATTCAAAGGCTAACCTAAGCACCTTCCCGAGGCCCTATATCATTTAGAAATGTAAAGCTACTCCTCAAGCAAGGGGGAAGTGTATTAGGACATACATGGTGCTAAACACACAAGGATCATTGAATCTTCTCCTTGAAGTAAAATCTCCTGTATCGTTTAGAAATGTAAAGCTACTCCTCAAGCAAGGGGGAAGTGTATTAAGACATACATGGTGCTAAACGCACAAGGATCATTGAATCTTCTCCTTGAAGTAAAATCTCCATAAAATCATTTTACTTCTATAATACCGACAATTCTGGTTTAGAATTCTTAAGCTATAAACAGCAATTTCACGATTACACTTCTCATAAACAAAACAACCTGACATACTTTGCTTTTCACATCGACACCCAAGAAACGGAACTGCCAGCCCTCTGGCCCCAAAAAGGACCGCTCTTACGCAGTGAGGACGCAGCACCAGGGCTGGCGGTCCCCGTGTAGACCGCTCCGCTCGGCGCGCGGACAGTGTCCTCAACAGGGATCTATCCCAAAGCAGTCAGTGACAGATCCGGGAAAATCCAAGGGACGTGAACGGGTGACCTGTAATGAAGTAATCATCAACACCCTAGTGTCCGACGGTTATCTTTAAAAGATACACAAAATTTGCCTTTGACTCTGGAAGGTGTTCTTCTTGGTTTTACTACCAAAATGTTTTCATTATTTTACAATCGAGTAGAACAGTGTCCCTCTTCCCTTATGGCTTTATGTACTTACCCCAGCATATCCAGCCCCATACATTTGGCCATCTTACTGCTTTAGAAAACTTACAACCAGGGACCGGTGAGATGGCTCAGCGGCATAAGCGCCTGCCTGGCAAGCGTGAGGGCCCGAGTTCGACTCCCGGAACCCACACACGAGAAAAGGGCCGGTGATATCGCTCAGCGGCACAGGCGCCTGCTGGCGCGCGAGGTCCTGAGGTCGACCCCCGGTACCCACAAAAAAAAAAAAAGAAAACTTACAACCACACTTTAACTCTTCACAGCTACCCAGAGAAGTCTCTGATGGTGCATTTGAGGCTGGCTGAGATTATTTGGCACCTGGTGCATTTCATACTGTCATTTTATATGTTTACCACAATTACAGAGAGAGAGTCCTGACATTTGTTTCAGCCAAAAATCTTTATATGCAGAGACTCTCAAAACCATTTAAATTCCTAAATCTTTTTATTTTGTTAATCTGTGAAGCAAAAAAGTTCTTTGTTCATCATTTTATTGTATTTTCCATTCTTGATTTGTCTACCAAAACGTCTTTACCATTCTTACCTAAATATACATTTGTCAATTATATACTTCATACTTAAACAAAACAAAACAAACAAACAAAAAAAACCTTGTCTTGGTTTTCCAGACCAAATTATTCCTTAAGCATGAATCATGAGTAAATCTTATTATGCAGAAGTTTCTCGTAAAACTTCCTAAATACACACATAAATTCTGCTACATGCACTGGAGTTGCCAGCTATATCTACAGCCTTCTAGTAATGTTTAAAAGACTGCCCATGTGGGTTGTTTATCTTCTATAAGTAGGAGAGCCTCTAATTCCTTAACTTTGTGCTGAATCTACTTTCTATAAGAAATATCAGACTTTTTAGCTGCCTATTACATTGACAATCTTACCTCTTTTCTAAATATTATTAAACAGTGTACTACTTGTAAACTCTAATCTATTCTGCACTATACTTAAATATATGTTCTTTATTTATTAAATAATCTGAAATTAGAGTCAAAGTACCCACCGATTATCAAAGTGAGAGACACAGAGAGATGGGTATGCGTAAATATACACTTTCGTTTTTCCACAAGAACACTTTCCCCTCATTTGGACTTTTATTAACACTTGGGAATAGAGTTAGAGGAGAGCAATATGGAGCAAAGTAGGTGCACATGACTTTTATTAAAGCCTTGGAGATGGGCTCTGCTGTGTAGCATAGTACTGTCCTTGGAAATGGATTTGGAGGGCCTTGGTCTATTAAAAACAAGTCATCAACAAGGATACACAGAGAGTTCCATTTTCCCCACAGCTAAACCTCAAATCACTTCCGCAAATGCGTGACTCAAGGATAGAAGCCCCAGATGGCTAGCAACATGCCGCTAATGTTTACATGGACAGATGCTACAGAAAGTACTCATTTGCTTAGTCCTTCAGCTACTTTTCCTTGCCTCTGTGGTTTAATTTGCCCTGCTGTCTCAGAGTAACGATGATTTCTTCCTTGATAGAGACCTTGCCTTTGCAGATGTAGAAAGGTTTTTAGTTAAATGTGCCTTCTCCGTACCTCACACACAACTTATTTCGCTAACCTGAAATAATCAAATAGTGCAGTTTTGGATTCATTTGGTTTAGTGGAAATTTAAGCAATTTTCTTTAGTTAATTTTCTCCATTTTCTCTATAGTTTTTCTTTTAAAAATGAGTAAGTCCTATAAATTACTTCCTTTAAATAAATAAGAGTTTGGATACTCACCTCTATCATATAATTTTGTCCCTCTTTCAAAATGTTTTATTTTAATCCCTACTGAAACAGGAGCTTTTTACAATATTGGACTATCTTTCAAATATATACACAAATACACATTTTGCCTACTAATACTAGAACCTTGTGATTGTAGAATTTTCTGATTACAGTATATTTAAAATAAATCAGAATAAAAAAAAGTTATTTCCATTACTAGTACATAAAAATCAGTAACAACCATTCATGATGAAATGAAAATAGAGCCAGGCTTGGTGGCTTATGCCAGTAACCCCAGAACTTTGGGAGGCTGAGGCAGAAGGACTGCCAAGTTCAAGCCAGCCTGGACAATTTAGTGACTTAGTGAGACCCTGTCTCAAAATAAAGCATGCAAACATACATAAGTAAATAAATAAATAGGGTAGGGGATATAGGTCAATGTGAAGTCCCTGGGTTCAAACCCCATTACAGCAAAATAAAAAAGAAAAAGGGAGGGAGGTTTGTGATAAGGACACAAGACAATCAGGACTCTTCATCTCAGCTGCTGATACAACAATAGATGAGATGATTCTCCAAAAAAGGTTTATTTCATTGCAAACTTAAGAGATAAAACTGCATGAGATGGTAAGTGTTCTAGATTTCAGGATTTTCTGGACTTTTGAATATTTGCATAGATTTTATCAGCGGAACATCCCTAATTTAAACCTGAAATCTCAAACTCCTTGAGCGCCCACGTTATGCTCAAAAGATTCCAGATTCTGGAGTATTTCAGCACTGGATGTTCAACTGTATGGTAAGTACCAAATTGGATCATTTATATCTTCTCATTTCTAAACCCCTAGAAGATTCAAATAACATATAATCTCTTTAAGAACACTGTGAATTTAATAAATTAGTACCAATAAAACAATCAATTCAGTGCTAAGATAGGCCACCTAGTAAATCAAAATGTCATGCAAAATTCTAGTTTCTTAAGAAATATAGATTTTGTATTCCTATTTCCATAACTCATGTTACAACATTTTTCTATTATTTTTTAGGTTAGAGACAACTAGATTGCACTGCAAAGAAAAGTTGCTGGTCTGAAAAGTGGGAAAAAATCTCTACCTTCTTGTTTGTTTGTTTATGTAAATAATGTATCTATTGCAACAACTGCTTATTGTTCTGACTACCCAAAATTACGAGCTAGCATTTTAACTATGGAATAGACACTAGCTAGCATATTCCTGCAAGTAGGGTGGGGACAGATTCTAGACCACTGAGACACCCCGTCCAGACCAAAGCACCAACATAGCAATCAGTAACGGGGGTCAAGTAAACATTTAGAAAGGCACTTCCTAAGAGTAAACATTTTAGCATGTCATATTTGTACAACATGCTTTGATATCAGAACAGTTGAGACCTTGACATACAGCTGACTGATTGCTTTCCAATGGTATTATTTCGTATTTTCTGGCACAATTGGGCTGATAGCGCTTGACAGACAACCAGACAAGCAAAGGACAAGTCTGAACAATAGCCATCTTTTATATTTGACAATTTCATGTTTTATTACATAGCTTTGGAAAAAAGAAAAGGAACAAAAACCCCAAAGCAACATTAGTTCCAAAAGATCTCACCACACACAGAAAGCCCCAAATTGTATATTTTTAAGTCTTCAAATAAAAATACACTCTGTTGCAACTAAAGATTTAGCTGACTTTCCTGTTCTGCTATTTGTACCTGATTTATTCCCCCCTTAGTTTGCTCATTTTTATAAAAGGTAAAAGTATGCTATCATGAACTAAAATCTGTGCTACTAAGATGTTTCAACAACATTGCCCTATAAATTATCGGTTGACAAAATCTTAAGGTCAACTTCTGAAAAACATATAATCACCACGGAGTTTTTTTAATGACATTAACTCTACCTAAGGTTCAGCAGATGCTTTTAATTAAAGGCACATCATAGTAAACATATGGGAAGGAAGGACTTACCAAGACTGACATTTACAACAGCAGACGGTGACTTGCCACCAGTATTTTATAGTTGGAAGTTAAAGGCACATGATTTTTTTTGGCCCCTGTGCAAGGGGAGAATGAAGACACCACTCACTAATATGAGCACAAATAAATCTGAACAGATGAGTCAATGCTCAGTTTTGTCCAGGTAAAGTATAAACTATCTGTCAGATATCCAGGCAGAAGTCTCTGGACAATCTATAAATTTTAGAGCTTTACCAAAATTTCTACCCTGAAAACTAATCAAATAATATTTTGCAATCTTAGCACTTCTTTATATTGTTAGTTATGATTAATGGACATAAGTATCATAAGTACTACTCAGTTCCAAGACCCTTAATAAAATGAAGGTCTTAAAGCAGCTCTTAAGTGGCCCAACAATTCTCTTAATACTGAATAAACGTTTGTGTCTTAGTGACTTCCTCGTTGCTGGAACAAAATACCTGACACACACAAGTTAAAAAGGGAAAGGTTTACTTTAGCTCACAGCTCACGAAGGTTTTTTTCAGTCCATAGTCAGCTGACTCTAAGGCAGCAGAGGGCATTGCAGAGGAAAAAGAGCTTGTGGCAGGGCAGGCAGGAAGCAGCAAAGCAGCAGCAGCAAGGTTTCCTTTCCCTTTTATTCCATTCAGGCTACCAGCCTGTTGCATGGTGCCACCCACACCCAGAGTGAGCCTTCCCATTACTCACACCCAGAACTATACTATACTAAATCAGTGGACTGATTTAGTTATCACATACCTTTAATCATAGTCATACCCCCTAGATCCAGCCGCCACTGAAAAGCCTCACCTATGAGCACATGAGGCTTTTTTTTTTTTTTTTTTTTTTTGTCTTTTTTTGAGACAGGGTTTCACTATGCAGTTCAGCCTCGGCTTGAACTCTCTTTGTAGCCCAGGCTGGCCTCGAACTTGCAGCAATCCTCCTGCCTCAGCCTCCTGAGTGCTGGGATTACAGGCGTGCGCCACCATACCCGGCTGCACATGAAGCTTTGGAGGGACACCTAGGCACAACCCACAACAATTTGCTTTAGGAATGTACCAACAATATGGTATCTGCTAGCAATGTGTGGCCACTGAGTTCCTGAAATATAGCCAGTCCAAATTGAGATATGACATAAAATATACATCAAATTTCAGACTTCAAATAGACGGTAAAATAGCTTGAAAAGTCTGTACACTGATGATATATTGAAATAATATTTTATATACACAAGGTTAAATCAAATAGACAAATTAATTTCATCCATTGAAAAAAATTTTAATGTGAATATTGAAAATTCTATATTATAGTTATGGCTCACATATTTCTACTAGACAGAAGATTTCTGAACTAAGAATGAATGTGACTTTTCTTCTGGTACACATGGAGTAATAACACGCAACTTAAATGAATTAAAATCTAGGAGCATGAAGAGGTGTCATTTAACAAAAAATCATTGCAGGAAAGACAATGCAGCTCAGTGATAAAGTGCTTGCCCAGCCTACTTGAGGCCCTGAGTTTGACACTCAACATCATCACCCCCCCAAAAAAAAACCCACTTATATGCTATTGTTAGGAACAGAAAACTGTCTATTTTACATCTATGGCTGCCAAAACACACTTCTAAAAAATATGACGTCCAATCTGAGAACAAAGAGAACAATATATTCTCCCCACCACCACCCCCCAAAAAAGGAGATGTACCTGCTTAATGAGAATGACAGCAACTTCTCCCAAATATTTATATGACATTATAAAATCATGTACTGTGATCTAATGCTCTATCACTTGTTTCAATCAGGAAAGCTATAAAGAAAACGTATCCCTTATTACATTCAGAAATCATTATCAAATGCAATATAAATTTATAAGTTTTAAATTATACATTATATAGATGATTTCCCTCACCTCAAATATGCAAAATAATTGAGAAGTCTTAGGGCTTAAAAGATAACTTAGTCTAATTTATTTTGTGTTTTGGATAATCTATTCTTTATTCTAAAAACTTAGATTCCTTTGGTTATGATATTCTTAAATTTCACTACACTTTACCAAGACAGAAGGTTATCTTTCTGTGTGGCACCCTATTAGCTCTTTGATATTTCCTATCTGCCTTTCTTCAGAGTTCCTCAACATGATATTCAAGTTCAATAATGCATTTTTACCTATATTCATCCTACTTATGTGATTTTTTCGTGCTTTACTTTGTCAGATATTGTCTTTTCCTCCTGAGTACCTTATGTTTATTTTAAATTATCAATGCTTGTCATAAAAATTCTGCTTCATGATATATCTATACTACAGTAGAAGCCCTCATCCACAGAGATATGTACCAAGACCCCCACGGATGCCTGAAACTATATATGGTACTAACACGTTACACCAGCTTGAGCCACTGGCTGTACATGCCTGACTGTCCCATGCCATCTAGTGGGACAGTCACGAATGTACCACTGGTGGTTCAGAGCCACCTAGCAGTGAGACATACAAATTACATAATTTTAATAGTTTATAAATTATGCAAGGATTAAGAACAGTAACTAATAATAAAATAGAATTATAACAATATACTGTAGTAAAATGGTCAGCATTACTACTCTTCTACTTTGGGGCCATTTAAGTAAATTAAGGATTACTTCAACCTAAGTAACTCTGATGCCCTGATAATCAATTTGAGAACTGAGACCACTCCTAGGTGCCTAAGGGCAGTGTACTAGTCACTTTTCTTTTACTGGCTGGTACAAAACACCTGATGCATACAACTTACAGGAGAAAGCCTATTTTGGTTCATGGTTTCAGAGGTTTCAGTCCATGGTTTGCAGAAACATCAGAGAAGAGGAGAATGGTGGAGAGGAAACTGCTCACCTTATAGCACCCAGGAGCAAAGAGCCAGGAAGAGAGGAAGGAGCAGAGGACAGGATTTGTCCTTCAAAGCCACAGCCCAGTGACCCATTTCTTCCAGCCAAGTCCCACCTCCTCCCAAGAGCTCATTATGAACACATCAATGATAAATCTACTGATGAGAGTAGTGCTTTCAATCAAATCACCGTGGAAAAGCCCCACCTCTCAACACCCGAGCCTGGTGGAGGACATTTTCAATTCAAACCATAACAGACAGCATTTTATGTGGCATGGATACACTGGATAAAGGGATGACTCACATCCTGGTGGGAAGGAGCAGGATAATCAGAACAGCTCACGATTTAAATGTTATGACTGACTTCTGGAATTTTCCATTTAATAATTTCAGACCATGGGTAACTAAAACCACAGAAAGTGAAATTGCAGATAAGGAGGAGCCAATGCTATTTGTTATCTGTTTTCAATAGTATTTACACTCTCCATAGCTCTATTTGATGTGTGAGGTCATATTCACCAAAAAGACATGAACTATGAGGTAAAAAAAAATGTATGAAAATGGCCAAAACACTAGTACTATAGTACTGTCCCTCCAGGTGAATTTGAGAAGGATGGAAAGGATGACTCACAGGCACCCAATAATCCCTCTTGACCACCGCAGCATGCTGCCCACCTCCAGGGGACTCCTCTGACGGGATTCGCCTTTCCAGCTGTAGGAAGTACAGCTCTGAGAGAGGCCTCTCTGCAGGGCACAGTCTGCAAGCTTCGAGTGGAGCAAGCGCCCTGAAGTAGCCGGTTGGATCCTATCTGCTTTCTTCAGCTCCTCGCCCCAGCAAGCCTTTCACACTGCCCTGATGTGACCCTACTGACATCAATTTCTGTAGTAGTGGGGTGACAATTATTGTCTCAAGGCCATTTGAGAAAGTCAGGTCAAAAACAAAACTTTAAAACAGAACAATTTACCTTCTTCTGAAGCTTCAGACCATTCTGTACCTAGGCTAAACCTCCTACACCTGCACACCTCGTCACACCAACCCTAGTCACCTCTAGAATTTTTCAGTTATTTTAGATATTTCCTTAGATCTGTGCTTTCCTCTTACTTCTGTGGTTTCTCCGTGCGTAGTACAAGGAGGAGGAGCCAACAGTAACCAGCTCCCTGTGCTACAGCTCAGGAAACTGACAAAGTATTAGAAAACAGGATTACCAGTAAGGACTAACTGACGACACCGAGCATAAATAATCTAACACTTGTGGAGCACTGCATGTACTCTTAAAATGCGAACAACTCTCTAATCCAAATGTTAGATCAAACACCAATAATTAAGAATCGCTCTCAAGGGGCCAGGGGAACAGTTCAGTGTACAGCACTGCTGTAACATGCACAAGGACATGGGTTCAAAACCCAGCACCACCCAAAAAGAAAAAAAAAGGAAGAAGAATAAGAAGACAATGGCAACAAAGACCTCCTAAAGTGAGAAACTCTGCTACACAACTCCTCGCCGTGAGATGTTTCAGGTACAGGTTAAATACTACTGGGAAGAACAGTCATGAACACAAGGTATGTACCTCCCAGGGCACACAATAATGTACCTTGGGCACACGACATTTCCTAATGAAGAGAAAGAGCTCTCATACCTTGTGCCAGGCATGTCTCTTGCAGAATAACTTTCTCTGTTCCAGGCTTAATGTTCATTTCTTTGTTCTGCTTATGCATGCTGTCATAGGTTAGATCTCAAATGTCCCCCCAAGTCTCATGTGTTCAGAACTGGGATTTCTGGAAAGTGACCGGATCACAAGGTGCTGCGCTCATCAGTGGGTTCATCCATTGGTGAGATCTTTACTGAATGTGCCGTTAGGAGGCGGGGCCCAGTGGAGGACATGGGTCACAGGGAGTCGTGCGTTGGAGAGTACAGCTGGAGGATGTGGGTCACAGGGAGTCGTGCGTTGGAGAGTACAGCTGGAGGACATGGGTCACAGGGAGTCGTGCACTGGAGAGTACAGCTGGAGGACATGGGTCACAGGGAGTCATGCGCTGGAGAGTACAGCTGGAAGACACGGGTCACAGGGAGTCGTGCGCTGGAGAGTACAGCTGGAAGACACGGGTCACAGGGAGTCGTGCGCTGGAGAGTACAGCTGGAAGACACGGGTCACAGGGAGTCGTGCGCTGGAGAGTACAGCTGGAAGACACGGGTCACAGGGAGTCGTGCGCTGGAGAGTACAGCTGGAGGACACGGGTCACAGGGAGTCGTGCGCTGGAGAGTACAGCTGGAGGACACGGGTCACAGGGAGTCGTGCGCTGGAGAGTACAGCTGGAGGACACGGGTCACAGGGAGTCGTGTGTTGGAGAGTACAGCTGGAGGACACGGGTCACAGGGAGTCGTGTGTTGGAGAGTACAGCTGGAGGACACAGGTCACAGGGAGTCGTGCGTTGGAGAGTACAGTTGGAGGAGGTGGGTCACAGGGAGTCGTGCACTGGAGAGTACAGCTGGAGGACACAGGTCACAGGGAGTCGTGTGTTGGAGAGTACAGCTGGAGGACGTGGGTCACAGGGAGTCGTGTGTTGGAGAGTACAGCTGGAGGACACGGGTCACAGGGAGTCGTGCGCTGGAGAGTACAGCTGGAGGACGTGGGTCACAGGGAGTCGTGCGCTGGAGAGTACAGCTGGAGGACGTGGGTCACAGGGAGTCGTGCGCTGGAGAGTACAGCTGGAGGACGTGGGTCACAGGGAGTCGTGCGCTGGAGAGTACAGCTGGAGGATGTGGGTCACAGGGAGTCGTGCGATGGAGAGTACAGCTGGAGGACGTGGGTCACAGGGAGTCGTGCGCTGGAGAGTACAGCTGGAGGACGTGGGTCACAGGGAGTTGTGCATTGGAGAGTACAGCTCTTACTCTAGCGCTTCTTTCTCTGTTTCTTGCACTGTGTGTACAGCAGCTTTCCTCTACCAGGCCCTTCTGCTATGCCATTTCTGCCTTGATACAAGGCAACAGGGCCTAATACCTCTGCAACCATGAGCTAGATAAATCTTCCACCTTTATGCTGTGGGTGCCATGTATTTTGTCCCAGCAACAGGAATGCTAACTAAGATACGTGTACATCACGTGACACCTGGTTGACTTCACTGCTGTTAACTGGTGGGGTAGGAACAGGGCCCCTCACCTGCAGCACAGGAGGGGCACATGCACACCGTCTCCCTGGGTCGGCTATAGGGTGAGACCTGCTGGCCATGGGAGAATGATGCTCTGAAGTCAATTTTGGGGGCTTTCCCTCCATGGATGACAGCATTATTCCATCCTATTGCTGTGTGAGCTGTTGTTCTTGTCGACCTCAACACATGCAAACTATGCTGCAGGTGGACATTCTGGGACTGCTGCTCTTAGTGGTAGCAGCTGTCATGTTCCTCACTGTCCCCCAAACAAGGGGACTCTCCCCTCAAAAGCTGGTAATAGATCTCACTGATGCAACCGGTACAAAAACATTCTTATAATCACAAATTTTTCAGCGAAACTCCAAATGTTTGTCTAACTTACATTGTACTTTTGAACTAATTACAGTTTCTCTTTCAAAAAGGCATAGCCTTAAAACCCTCATGTATACACTCTAAACTTTTCCTAGGAACACTGCTCCTAGTACACATTACATTGCAGAGGAAGGGGACAGCGAAGGAAGCAGGAAATGCTATAGCACAAACAAAACCTACATCATTATTGGCTTCATTCTAGTAGGATTCACCTTTTTACCATAAAATCAATATTGTGCCATCTCTGATAGTACTCAGAGGTTACACATTAGGATTTCAATGTATGGAAGATTGAAAGGGGAAGTCACAAATCAGATGAAAAGAACATAGTAACAACTTATGTAAACCTGACCTTAAAGTCAAAAATCCTGCATGCAAATCCTAGCCCTGACCAGCTGTATGAGCTGGAAATGATTATTTAATTCCTTACTGCTCATGAAGATTAATCTTTATTGTCAATTTGATTAGACAATCAACACCCAGCAAATTAATGAAGCACACGTCCGAGCGTGTCTGTGGTAAGAGGCGCCTGGCAACTGGATCACAAGGGCTCAAACTTCATGGGTGAATTAACACACTGATAAGATCATGATTTGATGGCATTATGGGATGTGATGAAGACTTGGGAGGTGGAGCCTGGGTGAAGGGAGTTAGTGATGGGGTGTGACCAGGGGTTGATTATATCTGGTCACTGACCCCTTCCTCTCTGGCTCTTTCCCTCTCACCGTGCCTCCTGGCTGCCACAGAATAAGCAGATTTTCTGTCTTGCCCTTACACCGTGATGCTCCTGCTTTGGAACCAGCAAACCACGGACTGAAACCTGAAATCACCAGCCAAAATAAGCCCTTCCTCCTCTCAGTAGATATTCTCAGGAGCTGCCTAACACAGTACTTCAATTTCCCCGTCTGTAAAGTGAGAATTCTGGACCCTAATTTACATGGCTACTGTAAGAACTAAAAATAATAAATGAAAGAAACATACAGACAATGTCTTCAGCTACATATTCAGCAAATGTGTATTATGTAAAACAACAGGCTCTATGCTAAAAGCTAATGGCCGCTGCTAATACTAACCACTACTAAAACTACCACCATTACTATTACTATCACTTCTACTATTCTCATAGAATTAAATGTCTACCCAAGAGACAATTACCCTAAAGTACATGTGCTGAATTCTTAAACTACTATATGTTACTATATGTTCTGTATTGGTCAGCTCTTCTGTTGCTGGGATCAAATACCTGACATCCACAACTTAAAGGAGGAGAGGTTTATTTGGGTCAGGGTTTCAGAGGGTTCAGTCCATAGTTAGTTGGCTCTATCCTTAACCCAAGTCTTCCTCCTCTTAGGATACACATGCCGGTCATTCTGAAGCACTGCTCTTTCCACTGGTCCAGCAGTTCCTCAACTCTGCTCTTTGGAATTCCAGTTTTCCCTCCACAAACACCCCACCCTCCTCTCTGCCAAACATCTATTCATTTTTTCCGTCCCTTAAAAGACTTTCAAGAAAATGCTATGAATGCCAAGAAACTTCTAGAAACTTCCAAGAAACTCCTATGTCTTAATTTTTTGGCTGCTGACTCCCTCTTCGGCATCCCTGCAACACACACCCCCATACTACTTTACACAAATCCATTTGCTTGTTTTTCTCCCTCTTCTGGTCTGTAATCTCCTTTAAGGCAAAGGCCAGAGCCCATTTATTGTTAATCCTGTAAAGCATAGCACAGAGTTTTCACTCAATAAATATCTCTATCAAATAAAATTAATTCATCTTCATATGTAAGGAAAATGTCCTACACACGGTAAGCACTCATTAAATATCTACTGAATAAATTAATGAATAGATTCTCTATCTGTTGGTAATAAATAATATGTGGACCACTGCAGATGTTCATAACCTAACGGCTCCCAAAATAAAGACATAAAACATTTTTCCTAATTTTACTCTGTCTTGGAGACCTACAACTAAAAGGACAAGAAAATGCAGTACAATACTCATCAGCCTTTTCTACAGACCAACATATATCCCACATATCACAATTAAATGTCTTCTCCAGAATGTTTAGTTTATGCCAATTTCATTGTATATTATGTAACCTTACATTTCAAAGAACATAAGTGTTACACTTTACAACACAGGTAGTTTTGTATATGAAATACCAAGTCTTGTGGCTGATGACACTGTATCAACAGTAACAGCCGCTACCCCCCCCCATCAAAAACCTTACATGCAGTACAAGAAATGACCTCTTCCTTCACTACTGTCGCTGCACTCCTGATACAAACGCCTTGTCCTTCTTTGGCTTCCTAGGCCTATAGGACTTCATAATCTACACTCAATTAGCGGCTAGTTTAGTCTTGCATCTATCCCTCATCATTGAAAATTCCTTACTTCTGAGCTACCTGAGACTGATAAAATTTTGGTTTAGGTGGGATTTTTTAAAACTCATGTATCTTATGTGATTTGTATGCTTTCGTGGTCACCACACTATTGTTTAAAATATAAATACTTTCTGGCAACACAGATGTATGCTATCTCTTTTAAATACGACCACTGATATGGTGATAAGACAGTATTTACGCTGCTGGCATTTCTTACATTTTAATGAAAGACTGTACTGTTCTCATATCCTGAGGCTATAATCAAAGCCATCATTTTAAAAATAATCTGGAATCATTCAAAACATCTTATAAGAAATGTCTACCTTTTTTTTTTTTTTTTGTGGGTACCGGGGGTCGACCTCAGGACCTCGCGCGTCAGCAGACGCCCGTGCTGCTGAGCGATATCACCGGCCCTTTTTTCATATGTGGGTACTGGGAGTTGAACTCAGGACCTCGTGCTTGCCAGGCAGGCGCTTATGCCGCTGAGCTATCTCACCAGCCCCCAAAATGTCTACTTCTATAAGAAGATCGAGGAGGCCACCTGATACTGGTCCTCAGTCTTCCTCATCAAAAAAAATAAAAAAACCTGTGTGGCACACCTTTCTCTTCCAAG
The DNA here is from genome assembly GCA_028451465.1 of Erethizon dorsatum. Lineage (NCBI taxonomy): Eukaryota > Metazoa > Chordata > Mammalia > Rodentia > Erethizontidae > Erethizon > Erethizon dorsatum. The sequence goes on along the minus strand of CM051830.1, from coordinate 54,825,971 downwards.
CACCTCGTGTCACGCAAAGTGTGTTTCATCTGGACAAAGTGATGCTTTCTCCTGTCTCAATAATGTCCCAAACATGCTCCTCACATCTGGCTTCCTTCTATCACACGCTTTGTTCCACAGCTTTGAGGCAATTTGTTCTCATGCACATCTTAAGTCTTTCATGGTCCCACTGGTCCCTCTGTTCCCTTTATCTAAATATGTTTATTTTTCCTTTGTTAAAAAGGAAGGAAAAAAAACCCAGGCATGGTGGCGCATGCCTATAATCCCAGCACTTGGGAAGCTGAGGCAGGAGGATCACTGTGAGTTCGAGGCCAACCTGGGACTACCTAGTGAGTTCAGGCCCGGCTCTTGAACTGCAGAACCAGATCCTGTCTAAAAAAAAAAAAAAAAAAAAAATTCACCCATTACATCTCAGTGTCTAGGGATTCTGACGTAGGACTGACACTGCCTTCTCTACATTTCTTCTATCCTTACCTTCCTCAGTCTTCCATAGGATGTGACTCTGCTGGCCACCAATGTCTATTAAATTCTCTGTCCTGTGTTTTCTTCTAAATCTCTGGCTTCCATCTTGTTGGTTTATTATGCCCATCCCCAAGAAAAGATGTATTATCTGTTTACATTTGATTTTCAGATTATTCTAACCCTAACATTACTCAGGTACAGACTCAAGTTTATAACTTCCTTCTAGAAACCTTAATCTAAATAACCCATCTGCACTAGAAATGACCATACTACAAACTAAACTCATCATTTTCCCCTAAAACAAAAACCAAAATTACTTATTTTTCTCAATAGTATTCTGACCTTTCAGGAACCAAATATAAATACCCAACTCTTTGTCATACTTTTCCTCTCCACTCTCTTCACACCCATATCCATGCAGACATCTGTCATGTGTTCCACTCTTACCTGGCCACCCAAGAAGCCTTCTCAGGGTCCCACTCAGACTAGTTCAATCGCTTCCAAATCAATGTGTCTCTCTCCTCTCATCTCTCAAAACAAAACAAAACTTTCTGAAACAAAACATGTCTGCTTCTAACTCAAAAAGCCACTTTAAAAAAAAAACAAAAAAAACTTTTTTCCAGTATTGGCAATTGAACCCAGGACCTTCACACTGAGCCAGATCCCCCGCCTTTTATTTTTTATTTGAGACAGTGTCTCCATGAGTTGCCAAGTTGCCTAGTTTGGGCTCAAACTTGGAATTCTTCTAGTTCAGCCTATTAGAACAATGGGATTACAGGCGTGTGCCACCATGCCGAGCTTCAAAGAGCCTTCTAATGGAAAAAATGTTCAACATCATTAGCCATTAGAGAAAAGCAAATTAGAACCACAGTGTTATAGTCAGGGTTTGCAAAGGAATAGATTTAATACAGGACACATAATTTATAGGATTATTTTATAACATTCACCCAAAAAGTCAAATACAGAAGAGTGCAGGAGATCTGTCCACACACTAGAGACCCAAAGACTCCAGCTGAGGGCCTGGATCCCATGGCAATATCCTCCAGGAGTCCAGCTGGAGGCCTAGAGCCCACAACAATGTCTCATGCAAGTTTGTTTCAAGGATCTGCACCAGGAAGGCCCAAAGGTCAGTGGTGGAAGCTAGAAAGTCTGCACCAGCCAATGGGATGAAGGATCTGTGCCAGCAGGCTGAGGGATCTATACTGGAGCCAGGAAGCAACACTCAAGGTAAGGACCAGAGCTCCCCCGGAAAGAAGCCTTCCTCAGTGACAGCGAGGAGCTCCTCCGACAATGAAAGCAGCTGAGTGCATATCAGGAAAGCCAGCATGACAAGCTTCTCCAGGAGATCAACAGCAACCACCTTCCCCTCCAGTTCTCCTTTTATGCTGTTGGCAACAATCCTCGGGTGGTCTTTCCATACCCAGGGCCACACTGACTCAGTTCAGCTGGCTGTTACAAGTTGACCATTACTTAGTTCACCACAATCCACCCCTGGTCAACTGGATAACCAGACATATTTCCTTAAAACATAGTCTCCAGTGGCAGATTTGTAAAAAGTTAACATGTCTTGGTCTATTCAGATTTACATTAATATAACAATTACATATATACAATTCTTACTGTACTCATTCCACACCAAAAGCAAATATTCAAAGGTTTCTCAAAATTCAGGGTTAAAACCATACCTTGACTAAATAACCTGATTACAAGTATGTATCTAAACACTACATTGAAATCTTATGTAAGAGAGCTATTACACATAGTGACGTATCATTACACATTTATCAGAATGACACAAACAAAATATACCATTGTCACCAAATGCTGGTAAGGACACATAAAAACTGGACCACTCATACGTTACTGACAGAAATGTAAAATGGAACAGCCACTGTGGAAAACAGTTTGACAGTTCCTTAAAAAACTAAATATTCCCTCACCATATGACCCAACCATTGTACTCTCTGGCATTTATCTCACACACACACACACACAAACACACATGCATGCACAAAACCACCTATATTCACACAAAAACCTGTATACAAATGTTGATAGTAGTTTTAATTTATAATACCAAAACTAAAGACAATTCAAATGTCTTTCAACTGATGAATGGTTAAAGAAACTAATACTGTGCAGTGATTTCAAAAAAAAAAAAGCAACTATTGACATATATGCTAAAACATGGGTGGATCCTAAAGGCATTATGTTGAAGAATAACAAAGAGTTAATCTGAAACAGTCAGATGTCATATGAGTCCAAGATATGTAACATTCTTATAGTGATCGAATTAATGGAGAAGAGTTGGAGCGGGAGCAGGAAGGGTGTGGACCGCTGAGGTAGAATGGGCAGTCTTTGTACAGAGGGAACAGCGCTGCGTCTCCACTGTCTCGGTGGTTACACATGTCTACACGTGTGATGAGACAACACTGAACTAAACATGCACTGACCACAGCGATGTCACCATCCTGGTTTTGATACTATAGTTACGTAAGATGTAATCACTGAGGAAACTGAGTAAAGAACTTATGGAAGAGATCTCTCTGCAGTAATTTGCAACTTTCTAAGAATCTGTTGATTATTTCAGGATAAAAAAAAATCTTCAAATTACATAATATATAATCCATTTATACAACATTCTTGAATTAGCAAAATCATAGAAATGAAGAACAAATTCATGGCTGCCAGGGGTTTGGGGGCAAGAAGTGGAGAGACTGAGACAGATGAAGGGAAGCCTTGTCTGAACATATAATAAACTTTCCTAACGCACACACACACACACACACACACATGCACACACAGTGAATGTAAAACAGATGAACGTGACGAGCTCTGCAGATGGTACCAATATCAACGTCCCAGACTCGGTGCTGTAATAAGAGTTACGTGAGATATTTCCATCGGGGCAAACTGGATAAAGGGTACACAGGACTCCTCTGTAATGTGTTCAATGCTGGGTACATACCATCATTTCAAAATAAAAAGGTTTTTAAAAATAAAAAAAAGGTGAAAAAAACTAATTTAAAAAGTGACAGACGGTTTTCCATACCTTCTGAGTCAAGTCCAGAAGTACTCAGATTTAAAGGCCCTCTCACTGCCCCCTACGCCTTGCCGTCTCTCCTCACGTCTGCGTGGACCTCTGCCATTCCCTGCACACGGGTCTTGCATCTATGACTCTAATTTCAGCCCACCAGGTTCTTCCACCTGACCTGTCTGCCTAACTCTCCCACTCCATCCACAAATGGAGAAAGCCTAGCTCTCCCTCAGGAGCGTTTCAAACTGCCTCTTCTGCCACAACATCTTCCGTGCTACCTCCGTCCACACACTGACTCTCCTCCCTCTGAATGTAGAATATTTCTTCTACAATGGAAATTACCGTATTCTGCCTGACACAACTGTTGCTTTAGCTTCCCTTCAGACTTCTTTATAGTCCATACCTGGCTATACTCTTCTTCTTGTCCAGCATCCAGCTGGTGACCAGGCAACACATACTGGCAGGATTTGCAAAGACAAGAGTGTCTTACGAAGCAAGGGAGGGAAGAAGGGAGACACCATCCACATGTGCTTACATATGCTGCCGCTCCGTATGTACGAGGCTCATAATTAGCACAGCGCTGCACGAGAATGTCCCTTAAAGGCCATGTGTGCATACTGGATAGTACATCCAGCTGCAAAGAAGGAGACAAAGGAAAAGCTTTTCCCTCATGTAAAACAGTAGTAAGAACATTTTAGTTTATACTTAAAAATGTATCTTTAAAAACCCTTCAAGGAACAGCTGCAAATTATCCCCTATTCACACAGAAAAAAAAATCATTAGCCCCCTCTGCTCAAGTTAAGACCTGAGAAACAAGATGAATCATGAAAAGGTTATGAATAAAAGCAGTCTTTATGTAACATTTCCTATTTGTGTTATTACTGAAAGAATTCTTTTAAATTTTGGTACATTTTTTTGGCCGTCCACAACACACTAACCAAGTAATTATGACTAATCAACTTCAAATGCACTACAGTATAAAACAGATCATCAGTTAGTGCTCTGAATTATCAACAAACATTCCAAGTAAATCAGTTCAATGTTGTACTTTTAGTTCATGAGATTTCTTCCCATTTTTAGGCAGTGACTAGAAGTTTTATGGAATTATTGTAATAAATTATTGATTCTCTTTACTCTCTAACACAGTGACAGAACCAGTAATAGAACCATAAAGAGACTCATAGCTGCATCACAGACGAGACATTTAGGTCCAGAGACGCTGAGAAGTTTCCCAAGAGAACACATTAGGCTGATGGCAAGACTCAAACCCAGACCTCAAATCCAAAATCAACAGAAATTTTAATGTACCTGCTTTATAAAGTTCACTTACAAATTTCCAACTCTGAAAAACATATATTTTCACCAAGGCCAAGTTAAATATCACTAGTAGAGCACATTTATCTAACATCTGTTTTTGTACATATCACGAAATGTACCTGTTTATTTTGGGGAGTTCTAATTTTTTAAAAATTCTTTCTATATTCTAGATATGAGTCCTCTGTCTGAAAAACCGCTGGCAAAAGTTTTTCCCATTATATAGGCTGTCTTTTCACTGTTGGTTGTTTCTTTCGCTGTGCATAAGCTTTTTTTTTTTTTTTTTGTGGGTACCGGGGGTCGACCTCAGGACCTCGCGCGCCAGCAGGCGCCCGTGCCGCTGAGCAATATCACTGGCCCCTTTTTCGTATGTGGGTTCCGGGAGTTGAACTCAGGACGTCGCACTTGCCAGGCAGGCGCTTATGCCGCTGAGCCATCTCACCGGCCCGAGCTTCTTAATTTAGTATAATCCCATCTGTTGATCCTCAAAACTATTTCCTGTGCAACTGGGGCTCTGTTCAGAAAGTTCTTACTTACTCCTATGACTTCAAGAGTTGTACTTACCTTGTCTTTCAGCAAGTTAAGTGTTTCTGGTTTAACATTTAGTTCTTTGATCCATTTTTTTATTTTAGTTTAGTACATAGGGAAAGATATGACCCCATCAAAAAAATGGGCAAGAGAAATGAATATACACTTCACCGAAGAAGTACGAATGGCCAATAAGTACATGAAAAAATGATAAACACAGTGGGCATCAGAGAAATGCAAACACTGAGATTCCATCTTACCCTAAAAAGCATGGTCATCACCAAGAAATTAAATAATAACAAATGCTGGAAAGCCTGCAAGGGGAAAAGGAGCCCTTCTACATTGTTGGTAGGAATGTAAACTTGTACAACCACTATGGAAATCACTATGGAGATTCCTCAAAAAACTAAAATCACTAGAAATTTCATTTGACCCAGCTATACCCCTTCTAGGTATCTTCCCAAAAGAGTTAAAGACATATTACAGGGACATATGCATACCCACGTTTATAGCAGCACAATTCATAATAGCTAAATCTTGGAAGCAGCCCATATGTCCATCGCAGATGAATGGATAAAGAAACTGTGGTGTTGACATGCCATGGAGCACTACTCTGCCATAAAGAAAGATAAACTTGAGTCATCTGTAGGAAAATGGATGCACCTTGAGACCATAGGTCAAGTAAAATAAATCAGACGCAAGCTTGAATATCACATGGTTTCTCTTATATGAGAAACCCAGAGTAAAAATAAAGAGGAAAATAATAGGTAATAAATAGGATGCAGGGAGACAGAGCTTTCTCAAAGGGAACGGGATCAAGAGCTGGGGGGGATAAGGGATAGGGGATAAAAAGGATGTGTTGTGTGCATGTACTAACTCCACACAAGGAATGTGAACATGTACTGCACACATGTACAAAAAAAAAAAAGGAAAGAAAAAAAAGAGGATCGAGAGATGCGGGGATGCAGGAGGGAAGGCAGGGAAAGGGGATGAAAAAGGGAATTAGGATGTCTTATGTGCATGTGCCGACTTTCCACAAGGAATGTAAACATTATGCGGTACACACATGCACTAATAAACTAAAATTAAAGTTAAAAGAGGAATGTACCTGTAAAGCAATATACTTCTTACTTAGTTGACTTTAAAAAAATACAGTAATTTGTAATTTAAGAAAAAGAATCCAATAGAATTTTTTAAAGGCAGTACGGCATGACAGTGCTCAAGAACAAAAATAATAGGATTAATCAAATTTAAGTTACCTTTGGTAAATTACTGTAGTTGACCTTTCTCTGCCTCAATTTCTTCATTTCTTCTCAAGACAGAAGTCCCTCATAGCACTGTGAGGCCTAAACATACACACACCATTGGCTCTACAGTTTCATTACTTGTTTTTATTTTAGTGCGGTGCACGGTTCTGAACAACCTCTGACATACTGAGTATTACCTACTATGAGTAAAGACTAACGCTATAGAGGTGCGAACAATTTACAACACAAACAGGGCTTATAATACTTTTAAAAACCGCTGTTTATCACATACACACCCTCCAGTGTCTGGCTGTGTGCTCTGCAGAGGTCATTACCTGGCTTTAAAAACTGCCTTTCTCCACCAGAGTCTCTGACCCTCACACTAGTCCCACCCCCACCATTACAGCACCCTGTCTGTCAGCCCGTAGACTGCAGCTCTTTACCACGGACAGTTATCACTGCTGCCACTGCTATTTGAAGTTGTACACGGCTTGGACATTCATGAAACAAAAATGTGAATGTGGCATTTAAAAAACCTTCATTTTAAACAAATGCTACACAAATGGAAGGCATTTTGGTTTCCTTTGAAGAGTGAAAGTAAATTATTTTTTAGTGATTTTAAATTTTGGTGCTTTCTTATCTTTGACAAAGGTGCCAAACACATTCGCTGGAAGAAAGATAGCCTCTTTAATAAATGGTGCTGGAAAAACTGGCTCTACACATGCCGAAGATTAAAACTAGACCCATATCTTTCACCATGCACTAAACTAAATTCAAAATGGATCAGAGATCTAAATATTAAAACAGAAACATTAAATCTGCTGGAAGGTAGGATAGGTAAAACCCTTGGAGACATTGGTGTAGGCAAAGACTTTATGAATAAAAACTCAACCGCACGGGAACTATCCCACAGAATCAATAACTGGGATCTCATCTTATTAGAAAGCTTTTGCACAGCAAGAGAAACCACCAACAGAGTGAAAAAACAACCCACAACGTGGGAAAAAATGTTTGCCAGCTGTTCCTCAGACAAAGGATTACTATCGAGAACATATAAAGAACTCAAAAAAATCAGACCTCCCAAATTTAAAGACCCACGCCAAAAATGGGCATCTGAGATGAATATACATTTCTCAGATGAAGAAATACTAATGGCAGGGCCGGTGAGATGGCTCAGCGGCTTAAGCGCCTGCCTGGCAAGCGCAAGGGCCTGAGTTCGACTCCCGGAACCCACATACGAAAAAGAGGCCGGTGATATCGCTCAGCGGCACGGGCGCCTGCTGGCGTGTGAGGTCCTGAGGTCGACCCCACGGTACCCACAAAAAAAAAAAAAAAGAAAGAAATACTAATGGCAAATAAATATACAAAAAAATGTGCAACATCACTAGTCATTCGAGAGATGCAAATTAAAACAACACTGAGATACCATCTCACCCCAGAAAGAATGGCTACTATAAAGAAATCAACTAATAACAAATGCTGGAGGGGCTGTGGGGAAAAAGGAACCCTTCTTCACTGTTGGTGGGAGTGTCGACTGGTACAGCCATTGTGGAAGTCAGTATGGAGATTCCTCAAAAACCTAGGGTTGGAGGTCCCATTTGACCCAGCTATTCCCCTTCTGGGCATCTTCCCAGAAGAATTAAAAACATCGTACCACAGTGATATATGTGCACCCATGTTTATAGCAGCACAATTTGTAATAGCCAGATCTTGGAAACAACCCAAATGCCCATCAACTGAGGAATGGATAAGAAAGATGTGGTATTTTTATACAATGGAGTACTATTCAGCCATAAAGAAGGATAAACTGGAGACTTTTATAGGTAAATGGATGCAACTCGAGAAAATACTCATAAGTGAAATAAACCAGAAGCACATGTGTAAGCATCGTATTGTCTCTCTAGTATGAGAAACTGAAAGAGTAAATAAGATCCAAAATGTACAATAGACACTGTGAATCAAAAAGAAACTGTTCAATAGGAAAGAGAGACTGGAATAGGGAAAAGAAAGAAGGGAAAGGGAAAAAAATGTATATATATATAAGATGGTTAAGATAGATACACTACCAATTTTACTTAGTTCATTGAAGAGTAAGGTTTGAGCCAATAATGTTTGGACAATTGAATGCTAATGTCTGGTATCCTGAATAACTAACTTAAAGATAATAATATGTAATGCATTGACCATTGTTACCCTCATATTATGTTGTTTTGAAAATTTGTTCTTTTTTTGATTTGTTTTGTTTTTTCTTCTCTTTAAAATAAAAAAAAAAGAAAAAAAAATAAATTTTGGTGCTTTTAATTTTCAAGATATTGTTTTACTATTTTAATATTACATATGCTCCAAACCGTAACCATTCAGTACCATCTGTAAGCAATATCTAACCTATCATTTTCTCAAAAAACTAGGAATTAAACTTCACAAAATTCTCATTTTGTTTTGTTGGGGGGGGATGGTGTCATTGTTGTCCAGGCTGCTCTCAAACTCCTGGGCTCAAATGATCTTCCTCCCTCAGCCTCCAGAACATCTTGGAACAATCAGCACACAACTCCCCGCCCCACTTATAAAATTCTTAAAATTTAAGTCATTCACAAAATTAGTAAGTAAAATTTTTTCTTGTTTATTACAATTTTTTAAATCACATAAATTACTTACAGCACATGATATTTAACCCAATAAATCAGAATAGCCTACAGAGTTTTCAGCAAAGAGTACCCTAAGTACACCACTGAACATTAATCTCTCACAGCTAATCATGCTATATTGCAAATACAGTGATGGTTACATTATGAATACATTTATATGGTACAATACTAAATAACATTAACAAGCAGGAAAGTATGACATGCTACCTAAATATCTAACTGAAGCAGAAGAATGAGAATTTCTCCTGTGGATCTGTAGTTCACTCAAATGGCTACAACTAGAATTTTATGCAGCATTTATCAGGGTACACAGAAGCTGCAAGACTTACCACCCATAAAACCTGCCTTTAATTTTTACAATTCAATATATTTCTACAGTTGAATATATTTTACCATTTCTGGACATTTCTGTATAACCTGGTACTGACACGGTTTCTAAATCCATGATGACCTATGACTTTCAGGATCCTGATAAAATTTTACTATTTATTAGTTTTAAGCTAGAAAAATTCTGAAAATGACTGTTTTAATATTTAAGTTCATTGGGGGAGAAGGGGCAGGAAGGAAGTTGGTAAATATAGTACAAATCTGAAAGACCCAAAGCCATGAGAGGTAAGGTAAAGATTACACACACATACGCACGTGCACATACACACACAGGTTTAGGAGCCAGGAGGACTGGCTGCAACAAATCACAAACAGAAACAACTCCCACCTCCTTTGGAACCTGACTTTGCTTATATTGCACTTAAGGCACACAAACTTCTCCATGTTTCAACATTCCTAGAAGACCATACATTCCCTAAGGCAATGGGCCATGCTTTTTATATCTGTGTGTACCTTAGAACTTAGCACAGTGCTTGGTGCACATTAAGCACTCAATAAAACACAGTAAATGGGAAATAAGCTATGCAGCTCTGGAAAATCCCTTACATTTTCTGCCTGTCCTGTCACGAGTTACTGAGGGCCATGGCCTTCACAGTAGCAGTCAAAACAAGGCTGGGAATCACAGAAGTGCTATGTAGAGGCCATAATACAATCACTATTCTGATATATACATACAATGGAATATTACTGAGCAATAAAAAGGAATAGGGTACTGATACATGCTACAACATGGATAAACTTGGAAAACATTACACTACATGTAAGTAAACAGTCACAAATGATTACAGATTATATGATTCCATTTATATAAAATGTCTAGAATAGGCAAATTTACAGAGTAAGAAAGCAGATTAAGATTTGCCCAGCCCTGGGGGGATGGGCAGACTGGGGATGAATGGTAAAAATCACAGGATTTCTATTGAGGGCACGAAAATGTTCTAAAAGTGATTGAGGTTTCAGTCGAACAACTCCATGAATGTATTAAAATCAAACTGTATACTTTTAAGTGGATGAATTGCATGGTGTTTGAATAACTAGAAGCTGAGAGCAAAAACAAACAAAAAAAAAATGAGAGGGAGATATGGGTAGAAGGGGGAAAGAAGAGAAGAAAAGAATATGGTCACCAGCCCAACTGTATTTCCATCTGTGAGGGAAACACAAGTGCTCTCCACAGGCCCTCTGTTTGTCCTTCACACTGTGCAGCACCACAGCACGCTAAGTCCACCACCTGTGAGCAAAATCTTCCTTGCACATCTCTGTGCCTGAGGCTCAGCGTCAGGAGGAAAGAAGCAGAGGCTGAGGCAAAGCCAGTCAACGTGTTTCTCTGAAGGGAAGGCTATGTCAGCAGGAGCTTTATGCCAGAATGTTTCAGCAGTGAACTAGAGAGGGATGAATGAATGAGTGAATAAATGAATGAGTGAACGAATGAATGGTAAACAGCACAGGCCAAAAGCTCAGCTCTGGTGGCTACCAACCCTGGGCTCTTCTGCATACTACCCCCCATTTTCTTCTCACCTCTAAATATGGATCATATCACACTGTGCACCTCAGAAGGTCAGTGAGAGGCTCCGACTGACCAGTGCATGAGAAGCATTTACAATCCATTAGAACCCAGTAAGCTTTGAAAAAGCTACAGCTGCTACACTATTATTAAAAGTTGTCTTAACTCCTTTTGTACTGCAACAACAAAGTATCTGGGTCCAGGAAATTAGAAAGAACAGAAACTTACTTCTCCCAGTTCTGGAGGCTAGAAAGTCCAAGATGGAGCGCCCAGGATGTGGCGTGTGGCCTCTGTTCCCTTGGATGCCTCTATCCCCTTGTGGCCTCTATTCCCTTGGACGCAGGGGTGCCATGTGCTCACATGGCAAGGGCAAGAGAGACCAACACTCACTCCCCTGGCAAGTCCCCTGACGGGGGCACTTGATCCCCAAAGTGGGGAGCAGCCTTTAGGACCTAGGCACCTCTAAAAGGCCTCACCTTTCGGGACACATGGGCAACATCTGAATTTAAGAGGGAACACATTCATGACACAGCAGTATTATTTTTCTTCTTTCAGAACTTCTCACATCATTTACAAACAAATGTCACAAGCAGATTCTTTCCAAATATCTTCAAACAAAAGATACCAGAAGCAGAAGTAGATAGCAAACATTAGACCCATTTTCAAAAAGACAACCTGATGCTGTAAAAGATCAATCTATAAGCTTCCATTCCTTAGAATGGATGGACAGGCTTATAAATTCCTCACGCAGACAAGATCCACACAAAATGAAGTTCAATAAGCAATTTACAAGAAGAAAGAATGAAAAACACTATAATCCTAATTTTAAAACTTTTCTAAGTAAAAAACAATGTGATTTTAAATATTCACAGGCAGGGGAATGGCAAAGTGTCACTGAAAAGCAGCTTTCTTAACAAGTTTATGAAAAAGCCGAGTTTAGCAAAGAAACTTCAGACATACTTCAGATTGGGAGAGGAGGCAGTGAAGTTATAAAATTTAGGGGCGTTGCCAGGGACTTCTGTGTCCCTGAATATAGAATAAGACTATCACAGAGAAACAAATGCTACCTGCTTTTGTCCAATTGTCTTACTTGACCATATTTTATACTTCTGGAAGAAATATCAAGCTCAAAACAAAGGGAAGCAGAAATCCAACTTTTCATGGGAAAAGTCACCAAGAGAAAAAAAAACAGACTTGTGTTTTCAGTCTTGGCTGAATACTGGATTCAACAAGGAGCCCCATGAAACACGTCCAGGCCTGGTATTTAATCCTAGAGGGGCAGAACCAGAGCAGCTGTGCCTCTCAAGCAGCCCAGGTGAGGCCACAGAGCAGCTGGGGCTGCTGAAGCCTGCACCCCAGGCACGGCTCAGAGGCTGCACAGCGCCGTCAGGATGGCCCACATCTGCTGGGTAAATACTTGTGATTAATGATCCGAACCACATATTCTCACCATAAGACCGGAATCCCGTCCAGTTAGCTCGTCACCATCCAATGGTAAACCATATTTAAAGCCAACTGAGAAGCTCTGCCTGCATCAAGTGTCTCTGATGAGATTGTAAAAGACAGGATTCACTAGTTAGCACAAGACCTAATGTAAGCAATTCTTCTTCAAAAGGAGAATTTAGGTGTACTGAAGCAGAAAACTAAAAGCCTTTAATACAAAGCTGTAATTAATGGGCATTATAAATCATAGCAGTACATCTCTGATTTCTGGTTTGTGGGATGCACTGCATGCAGCGCACAGTAATTCAGCAAAAAGTGGCCTCCTGCATATAATTGCCTTTCCCCGAGAAAACCAATTTGATCCCAAAGAGGCTGGGCAGAAAGGCAGATAATTACACATACTTAGAATACAATTGCTTTCTGTTTTCCAAAGCAAACTTTAAAAGTATGCTTTTATTTTAAGCAAAATAATTTTTCTTCAGCTATCCCTCATTATATTCAATCTAGCAAAACAGGCCATCGTTTCATATTTGCCTATTATATACTGAATTAGTCTGAGATTTGAACATTCCAAGATATCATTCAGATTAAATCCCTCTATTCCCTTGAACAGAATGCTCTGGAGCATAAACATACAAACTAGAAGGATCCGAAAGACCCCGTTCTTACAATGTAACAAGCAAGGACCATGCCTTGCGAGGAACCCAGCGAATGGTAAGCGATCAGGACAGGAGCATCATCTCTGCTCAAGTCAGGCCTTCACTTAGACAGGAAAGGCTGGCTGAGGCCGACTCTGCTCCCCACACAGAGGGCCTCTGGGGGACTCTGCCACCTCAGCAAAGTTCACACCTATAGCCCTAAGCATACCCCGAGGTCACCCTGGGCTACAATCTGAGTTCAAGCCCTACCTGAACTATATTAGTGAGACCCTGTCTCAAACACAAAAACAAAGAAAGCACAAGGTAACCAGCTGTAACTGAAGCTAGATGTAACTGAAATCTAGTAAGCTTTAGAAGGACAACGTGTATTAATCATACCATATCAGAGTTAGTATCTGCTAAGCAAAAGGCTACATGTATTTAATAATTACCCTTTCAGTATAAAATCTCAGTGGCATTTAAAGATTAAAGCAGAACTCTAGGGTTTCAGCTTTCTCAAAATCATTCTAAAATATGGCAGTTTCTATTTACTCTCTACACATTATTCTACCAAAGCAGCAATGCACCCATCTTAAGCTTGGCCAGAAAATGCCTGAAGATTACCCTTTGCCAAAAAAAAATTTATCACAACAAAAATTACTCCCCCATTTTACTGAAAGCAGCTAGCATGCATACACACACACACACACACACACACACACACACACACACACACAAAACCCAAGCCAACTAATTCATGATGGAATTTAAATGAAGAGCTGGCTGTAGAATGCAGTGTGAAGGAGAAAGAGAAAAGCAAGTTCGGAGGTCAGGAGACTGCGGGGATATACGGGTTATCCAGAGGGAGAAATGACTGTCCACAAATACTTGGAGATATGACTGAAGAGATTAAGAAAAAACTGAAGTAGTTCTGAGAAAATGCCACACAGCTCAAATGCAACTCTATCTACATTATTGTTTTTAAAAGAAGAATTTATTGAACACTGTTTAAAGACAATCTACATTTCTTTTTTTCTTTTTTTTTTTTTTGTGGGTACCAGGGTTCGACCTCAGGACCTCGCGCTTGCCAGCAGGCGCTTGTGCCACTGAGCGATATCACTGGCCCTTCTTTCCTTTGTATGTGGGTACCAGGAGTCGAACTCAGGACCTTGTGCTTGCCAGGCAGGCGCTTACGCCGCTGAGCTATCTCACCCGCCCCAATCTACATTTCTTACAGTGAGCTCACATTACAATAGAAAGCCTTGCTAACAGGTCAGGGTAACAACCCACTGTTTTCACCCTCTAAAATATTGGAAATGAAGAGACAAAGCTCTAGATGGGCAATTTTACAAAAGAGCAAATTTTGGAGAGATGAGAGTACAGAAAAGAAGTATGTCCACTTGTGGGCAGGGGAAGTTCATAATCTTGTGCGCTTAGGGTCTTTTTAAAATTTAGAATAATGTCGCTGGGTTCTTAATAGCAACTCATTAATAAATTAATACCATTCAAAACAGAAATAAAAAGTTATTTTTTTTTTTTTTTTTTTTTTTGTGGGTACCGGGGGGACGACCTCAGGACCTCACGTGCCAACAGGCACCCGTGCCACTGAGCGATATCACCGGCCCCTTTTTCGTATGTGGGTTCCGGGAGTCGAACTCGGGCCTTCGCGCTTGCAAGGCAGGCGCTTAAGCCACTGAGCCATCTCACCGGCCCCAAAAAAAAAAGTTATTTTAAATATGTACCTGTAAATGAGAAAATTAATTTTTCTGTTAATACACGTTAAAATATTAAAAGTACCTAGGACCCTGAATCTTACTGCTTATTCTGAATCCAGGGCAAAATCTACTGTTTTCATACTTCCCATACAAGAGTTTGGTTCTCCAAAAATCAGTAAGTGAAATAGCTGACTGATCGGTGCACTCTGATTAGAGAATTCACACCCTAAGGTCACAGTGTTCTACCTGCTTCTTCACGTTTTCCACAATAACAGTCAATGTCAGCGGCTGAATTTCTGGGCTTAAATGTCACTATCTGTTCTCATTGTAATGGTGACAAAACCCTAAATGCGACTCAGCCGTGTTTTTATACTGAGGATGGTAAGAAGTTGCCTTCTGTGAAAATACCAACAGTTCACCTCGCATGACATCTTCCCATTTGAAAGTACCTGCTGTCACAGACTGAAAGCTAGTGTGTCAGGAGACATTACGATCCTCAGCATGCGGCAGAGACGGTTCCAGAGGGAAACGTGCGCTCTGGGATGGCCCTTCACTTTGGGACGAGAAGTGAGTTAAACAGGCTCTTCAGAGAGAATACCAGTGCCCAGCAATAAACAGACGCCAAGGCGAACCACAATGGCGGCGACACGGAAATCAAAGGCTGCTGTTGCTGGAAGCCCAGCCCAGCTCCTTCTCTTGCTTGACCCTCAGCAGAATGTGTTCTCCCTGCTGCCGCCTTCCATGTGTCACTCGCTCCTGATTCTGAAGCCCGGGCTAATGCGTCACGTCCCCACATCCCAGCCATAAGAGAAGCTGGGAAAGAGGACAGCTGACACTTTTCACTTATGTAATGGCAAGTAGACTCTGCCCTCATGGGAGGAAGGGGGGATTTACACACACACACACACACACACCCAAGATTCTTCCAGGAAATAAGATCCCTGTTAGCCAAAATAAGTGACAAGATATCCACGACACTGATGAGCGAAGTGGACACAACCAGTGGTACACTGTATTACACTGATCGGAGTGACAAATGTTACACAAAGCTTTTGATCTTTCTGTAACATTCCCAAATGTAAAGACAGTTGCCGAGGATGGGGATCCATTCCTGGGTTAAGATAATGGGCCAAATATTAAACTTCTCCGAGCCTCAATTTAATTAGCAAAACTGTTCCTATCTTCTCAGCCCTCCTCCCTGGGGCAGGACAGGACCCTAAATAAGCTAACAGCCCTTTGTTCTCAGAGCACTTGAGCATTTTCGGTGTGACCCACCCAGGTTTAAGATCCTTTCTGTTTGACTCACACGTCTATCTCAGAGTTTCAGTCGGTGTTTGCTGGAGACAGAGACTCAGAAGCTGCTGGGGCTAATGTGCCTCTCGAAAGTACACTGTTAAAACGAGATGAAACAATATATACAGTACTTCACACAACGTGTGGTACCAAACAGTAACTCTTCAAAAAGTGGAGGCAGTGTTGAATTTGAAAATGATGATGATGCACATGGGGATAAGAGCAGGAAAACACAACGTGCACAGGAAGTACTTAACGAACAGCTGCTGTTCTTGCGGCCTTCATTATTGTTACCATCATTCCAAGCCAAGAGATCCAGGTAGCTTTGGCTCATCCACTCATTCAACAAACACATACTTGGTACCTACCACGTGTCTGTCACTAAATTGGTCGCTACAAATACAAAAGACGGCGAAAACAGATATGATCTACATTCTCACGGAGCTGACATGTACTAGGGAAAGAGGTGATTCATCAAATGACCACACGCATAAACGTGGCGTTATCACCATGGCCAGTGCTCGAGGGAGAGGGACATGGCACTGTGAGTGGGTACAGAAAGGACAAATGGCCTTGTCAGCCAGATCAGGGGAATGGCCCTTTCGAAGGATGCTGAGGGAAGAGCAAGTGTGAAGACATCCCCACCCATATCAGTGGGGAGTGCTCTGTGTTCCAGAACTCGAAGAAGGCCAGTATTGCGAGGAAGGATGAGGCAGGGCCAGGTCAGGAAGAGCCTTCCAGATGCTGTAAGGGATGCTGGTCCAAGGTCCAGACTGGCGGATCTTCACACTGAGTACACTCCCAGCCCTGTTTTATATTTGATTTTCAGATAGGGTCTCTCACTAAGTCACTGAGGTGCCCAGGCTGCACTTGAATTTGCAGTCCTCCTGCTTCAGCCTCCCAGAGTGCTGGGATTACAGGCGTTCACTCCCAGACCTGGCTCACAGTTCTCTTGTTTAACCAGCCAGCAAAGCCACCTGGGATGAAATCATCACCACCTCTAGGTGAGGAAGGCAGGCTGTGAGAATGGAAAACCCGTTGTTAACACCTAGTCTTTCCATGGGTTTCAGCACCCTGAAGTGAAGGAGGCCGGAAAGGTTTTGAAATCTCTCAGATGCTTTAAAAGACACAGCACGTCTTCTGCCCTCTGTCTCCCAAGGTTTTGAATCACAGAACCAAAGAAGGATACATTAAAGACAGAAAGAACCAGAGGTATAATCTAGCCTAATCTCACTCATTTTCTCTTTGTTTTTGATTTCTGAGATGGGGTTCTCACTATTTTACCTAACCTGGTCTCAAAGGCATGAGCTCAAGTGATACTCCTGCCTCAGCCTCCCAAGTAACCGAGACTGCAGTGTGCACTGCCACATCTACTTCTTCATCTTCTAGCTGAGAAGACAAGCCAGACGAGAAGTTCTACCTTTCCAGTCCAGTGTTTTCCTCCCACTCCTTTACCACTCAGAAGATCTCAACTCTTTAACTGCCCCAAAGCCAAGGCTTAGCACCCTGAAAAGGCTGGCTCTTCTCACTGTGGAGCACAAGCCTGCTCTGATAGAAACAGTACTAGCATGCAACAGAAGAACCAGAAACTAAAGAGTACAAATAGCAGGGGATGTCAGACTACAACTTATTTAACAGCTGTTGGCTTTTCTCCAAAGCAGTTACATCCAGGTTACTTAGAAACTTGGGGCGGGGTGGGGGAGGGATAAGCAAAGAGCAACATCAGAGTTCTCTCGTTAGAAGAAAACAGAGGGATTAAAACCTTTCACAGCATGCTGGGTGACTCTCCTACACTAGGCCCAGCACGGGAAGAAGCCGCGGTGGAGGTGGCAGCTCCGCGGAGGTAAGTCTTCTCTCGGGAGAAGGAGCCGCTCTACAACACTGAGGTCGCCTACTGCCTCGGCCTCAGGGCCAGAGCCTGGGGTCAGGGACAGGTCACAGAGAACAAACTGGGAGATAACCATGGCTATAGGGGACCACATCCTGCACAAGGCTGAGCCACACAAATGAAAAGACAGTCCACCGGAGCTGACAACTGCTAAGGAAGAGAGCAGTTAACCTCATCTTTCTCTCGGCCACTGGCCTTTCACCAAATACGGTAAAACATTAACGCAAAACAGCTTTAATTCAGAGGTTTCAAGGCAACAGTCTGGCAAATCCTAAAGCATTTTCAAATGGACAGAAATGAAACTGCTAACAAATGAGCTGCTCCGAAAGTCCACAAATTATCTTTTCTGCATTCCCTTGATTTTCATAAAAATGGGATTACACTCATGTTTTCACACCTACCTAGGTTTTATTTTTGTTTTGTGACTACACAATAACTTGCAGCACCTAATGATACGTTCATGGTGGGAGCAGGTGCATGGGCATAAGCCACCCCAACGCTTCTTACCTGTTCCCCACTCCCACTCCCTCCACCCCCTAACAGTGTGAGTCTATCCGCCTTCCATACTTGTTCTAACTTACTTGAGAATGGAGGATGGAAGTCACGCTCTTCACCAGGTGAAGAAAACAAGCACTCTCTGAATGGGATCAAGCAGCTTTTATCTCGCACCTCACTTAACTCTTCTGCCTATTCCTGTCCTTGGGATGGGGAAAAGAAATGGCAGTGTAGGGTGCTTACCTAGTAAAGGAGAGGCGCTTGGACCCACCTAGCCTTGTTTATAACCACTGCACTTACAGCTGTCTTTCACGTCATAGCAGCATTTTCTAATTCTTATGTTCTAACTTCCTAAGTAATATTACAGGCAGCTAAGTTAGACAGAATTTAATATACAGTCCGAGAGGGATGGGCCCTCAAGGAAGTCAATGGAAAACGAACACATCAGGATGGTGGCTGGAGGTGCATGTGAAGGAGGCCAGGACCACATGCCTCCATGAGGGATGAGCAGTAACTCAGAATCCTACTGTAATTAGCACCACCTGGTCCAGGAAGTCCAGTGGGCATCAGTCACCCAAGTGGGTGACCGGAGCATCTGGCCCCATCCCTTCCCCAAAATGCCTTTGTTTTTTTCCATGCTCCCTCGCTACATGACCTGCTTCCCTACTGCAGGGAATATTAGCTAAGCAGCTGTACTTGTTATCCTTTAGGTTGACAGTAGTTTGACCCACATTGTCACTTTGCTGTATATATTATCCCTGAAGAGAGGCTCGGTGGCCACCCCACTCAGGACCCCTCCTGGAAATCCAGGAGCTATTCTTCTCTCCTTATTTCCACTAAAACTCTCCTAACTTCTTTCTTTGGTTTAGTACTTCATTCCCCAATGTTGTGGGACCACCAACTCAGCACATTTGACGTCTAACAGATCAGGAGTCATATTTCTCCTATGTCAGTATCTTTTCTTATTTTGCATCTACTATTCTTTCAAAATGGCTTCATTACTATCATCTATATGCCATTCCAGAATTAGCTAGTTCAATTCAGTGAACAGAGAAAAGCAGGTCCTGGCTGCATCCTAAGTATACAAATGTTTTTATATACACGTTTTTACATACTGACATTTTCATATTTTAAAATTCTTTTGGGAGCTTCATGAAGAAACATGAACCCCCTGTTACCATGTTAAAAGTTTACATGCCCTCAAAATTAACCAAAGTTGATTATGATTAGCAAAACATAATAGTCCTGCCCTTTTAAAAGCTGATTATGAAGGAAAAAAATGGAAACAAAGCTTTTGTAAATAAGGAGGAGAAAAAGGGTTGAAAGGACGGGAGGGGGTTGGGGAAAAAAGAAGAATCAAGATATATCATGTACAGGTACAAATTCCCTATGATGAATGTGATTGTTATGTATATCTAAAATGTACCAAGAAAATTAATTTTTAAAAAGTTGATTACACTAAATTCACTATCAAATTCAAGCTAGCCAACATACTGAGAGCTCTGCTACACCTTTCAGATGTTCAGAAACACTGGAAACCTATTTACACATCTGCCAGAAGCTTCTGTTGCCACACCTCCTCAGAGCGAGAACAATTTAGTACTAATTGCAGTGCCCTTGACCGTCCTGAACCACAAGATTTCTCTATCTCAGCAAGGTGGAACACATGAGCGCAGATGCAGGAAGCCACAGTCTTCTCTGACAGCTACACAAGACAATCAGTAACACTGCTCATCTTTCTACTGTGTCAGCAAAGCCACGTACTAACCAAGGTTTTATGTATCCCACAAGCTATTTCCAAAACTACAGCCCTGAGTGAGCTGTTTCCCTATCCCTCCTCTCCTGTCCTCTCTGTATTGCTTAACTAAACCCTGACTTTTCCTTCTCTTTCATGGATCATGTCATACTTAAATACAGACTTTCAGCTGTCTTGAGATGAGGGACGTCTAATCCCTCTGCAACAAGGTACATCTTTCTTATCTCTGTCATTAATCAATAAAGGAGCTGACGAGAGAGTCACTCAATATTATGAGCCATTCAGTTAAACTGAAACATTGCTCAGGTAAAATTCAAGAGTAAGAAGTTGTCAGGCTTCATAAAATTGATCTTACCGCAATAAAACTTGGTTAAAGAGTCCTTCGTTTTTCATAAAGAAAATCTAAGAGCAAGGAAAAACACAGCTTAGAAGCAGTCTTATAAAATTAGTAATACTACTTTAGCAGTAAATCAAAACCACAGAGAGATTTCAGAAGTTATGCCTAGAAGTCAACCTTAAAGTTCAATTTTTTTTTTTTGTGGGTACCGGGGGTCGACCTCAGGACCTCGCATGCCAGCAAGCGCGCGTGCCAGCAAGCGCCCATGCCGCTGAGCGATATCACCGGCCCTTTTTTCATATGTGGGTTCCAGGAGTCGAACTCGGGCCCTTGCGCTTGCCAGGCAGGCGCTTACGCCACTGAGCCATCTCACCGGCCCTTAAAGTTCAATTTAAAGGCACAAAAAAAAAAAAAGGTAAAATCAGGCTAATAGCCAAGCTCCTGGCCTATGAAAAGACTCAAATTAGTAAACTCTTAAAAGATGTTCATCAGAATGGCAAAGATTTAAAATTCGGTAGATATCATCATATTTAACCTGCTAAAAGAAGACAGAACGTAACGAGCATTTACGGAGTTTATGAGCATTACATCCTCTTGATGGTGTTCAGAAGTACCGCCACCTGTGAAAACGCAGACCATTTGGTTCTCCAAGGAGCAGCTTCGGAGACTCAGGCACACTCCTAAATCCCTAGAAAAGCTCTACAGAAGCCCGCCAACAACTATCACTCAGTTAAGCACTCCAACCAACTAAACAGGATCCTCACTTTTCTGTTGATGGCAACTGGCCAGCAGTGGAAAATTTTCTCTAGCCCCATCCTCCTCCTGACAGCTATGAAGCCACGTGTAGCTCTAGTTATATAAACAAAATGCACTACTTTTCTTTCAGGTTTGAGAAAGCACATTTCCTGGACAGTCTGGAGGCCACAACGAAAGTCATCCACACTAGTTTACATGTTCCTTCCCATCATGTGGCATCAGAGGTACTGGAGGAGAGCAGAGAACAACCCGCCACCACTATCAGGCCCCTATGAATGGAGAAGCAGGGCCTCTGGGTCTGTGTACCCGCACACCCTCCTCTGCTGCAAGAAAGCGCTCTTCCTCTGTGGAGCGACCGATTTCACACGCCAGCGTGGCTGGGCAACGGTGCCCGTATTTGATTAAACACTAACTAATCTAAGGGCTGCTGTGAAGGTATCCTGTAGACTTTTTGAGTATTTACACTCAGGTGACTCTAAGTAAAGGATACTTCCCCTGATTACGCAGGTGGGCCTCATAGAATCAGAAACAAGTTGCTTGGAGAAGGAACTCTGCCTAAGGCTGTGGTATGAAATGCTGCCAGAGTTCCCAGCACACGGGCTTTCCCAGCAAATCCAAGACTCAAGATGGTGACTTCAGTTCTTACCTGAGTTTTCACACTTACAACATCCCCAATCACAAAACCCAATAACTTAAAATCTCTGTCCCCACATATACCTCCTATTGGTTCTATTTCTCTATAGGGCCCTGACTGATACAATCTGTTTTAAGTATATGCTCGGGAAATATTAGGAAAATCAGTGGGATAGAAAAATCAAAGAAGAAAAAATATCAATAGTAAAAAAGTAATCATGCCTGTAATGGTAGCCACTCAGAAGACTGGGGCAGGAGGATCACAAGCTAGAGCCCAGCCTAAGCAACTTAGTGAGACTGTCTAAAAGTTATATTTTCTTTAAAAAATTAAAAGGGCTAGGGATGTAGCTCGTAGTAGAAAGCCCTTGGGTTCAATCCCCCCTACTACAAAAAGAAGAGACGGGGAGGGGAGAGGAAGTGAGGGGAGAGAAAAGGAAGAGGGAAGAAAAGGGAGGGAAGAGGGAAGAAAAGTGGGGGGTAAAAAGAAAGGATATACTGGCATTGCTGAAAAGATACTCTAAAATATTGAGATTTCACTTAATGATGTTAATCTACTGCAGTGTAATGAACTGCTCTACACCGTATGACCTCTCACACGGTTTCTGAGAATCAGGGATCCAGAATACTTAGTGGCTTAGCTCGGTGGTTCTGGCTCAAGGTCTCTCGTTCTGTTACCTGCAAGGGGGTGGTGACACAGAGGCTGCCACCGCTTGAGAACCTGCGTAGGGCGGGGGGTGCAGAGAACTGTGTCCAAGATGTCTCATTCATACTGGGTCCGCAGGACTGTCTGAGTCCTCACAACACGGCCGGCGGTTCTCACCTGGGCAGCCCAAGAGCAAGAGCAAGTCCGGCGCCACAATGTCTACTATAATCTCGTCCCGGAAGTCACATGCCATCACTTCCGCCACCACACGTTCATTAAGTGCAAATTGCTAAGTGTAAATGGGCTCTAGGATCAAAGAATGCCGAGAGCATGTTAGAGCTACCGCAAGGTGTGAAATCGTACTCTTGATTTGACCCCGCCACAAAGCCGAGCTTTACTTGCTCTTTGTTCCTCTCAGTTTTCTCCTTATTGTCACAAAGAATTTTGTCTTTACTACCCTAAATCCTCTAAATGTGTACTCTTGGTGTACTTTTTCATTATTTTTTTTTTCTCTTTGGGGGGCTGGGGACTGAAACCAAGGCTCTAGCGTGTGTGATACACATGCAGGCCCCTTGTATACTCCTTCACTCCTTACCTGCGAACTGGACAGTTCATCCCACGTTTCCTCACGCAGCGAGCACACATACTTATGGCAGCATTATGTTTGTTTTCTATCACCTCCACTACCACTAAAAGTTCAACAGGCCTATGACCTCTCCACCAGCGTCTTACCATCTTGAGCGAGGAAATATCACACGTCGCCGACCAGCTGCTACATTAATTGCTCTTGGTTTCAGAGCCATAGGTCAACCTCCATAGAAGGGATTATTGGTGGTGCCAGAGGGGCTCCTATGAAACCTAACTATTCAATTGGCAGAGGGGTAAAAATGTGGTAGGTACGTGGCAGTGGGGCTGTTTAGCTCAGTCAGAAATCTAGTTGACTTATCACTGTTCAGGAACCTATCAAGATCAGTTATAAGAGCATTTGGATTTTTTGTGGAACGAAATTCTTAAACTGGGCTTTAAAAGGTTCACCTCAGAAGACCATTTTATCCAATTCCTCATCTCACAATTCCTTTCTATAGGATTTTCACCAAGTAAACACACACTTGCATACCTCTAATGAGGATGACGGGGTGGAAGGTAATGGGAAGGGAAGTAACTCCCATTCCTCCTCTCGTGCTGAGTGCCATCCGAAGCATTTTACAGAAGCCATCCCATTTAGTTTTCACATCACAACTGCGAGGCAGGCATTACCGTCTTCGTTTTACACATGAAGAACCCAGGCTCAGAGACATTAAATAACTTACCCCGAATCACAAACTGGCACAATGAACACTCAAGCCCGGGCTGTCGTACTCCAAAGCCCACTGTATCAAGTCAGCTTTTTTTTTCGGTGCCGGGAATCAAACTCAGGACCTCGCGCTTGCCAGGCAGGTGCTGTGCCACTGAGCCGTATCCCCGGCCATCAAGTCAGCTTTTGCTGTCATAGTAACAAACAAATCTCAGGGACGGACCACACCAGACATTTCCTGTTCACAGTAAACCAAAGGGCTGAGGAGAGCTCTGCCTAGGGCTGCGGGTCTACACAACTGTCTCCTCCCTCGGGATCCGAGCTTACACAGCAGTCGCTGTCTGGGAGTGACGTTCTCTGGCAGTGGGCAAGAATGCATGAACTCGAGTCGAAGTGCATCAGCTACCT
The DNA here is from genome assembly GCA_028451465.1 of Erethizon dorsatum. Lineage (NCBI taxonomy): Eukaryota > Metazoa > Chordata > Mammalia > Rodentia > Erethizontidae > Erethizon > Erethizon dorsatum. The sequence continues at coordinate 54,801,551 of CM051830.1, read as the reverse complement.
GCCAAGCTCCTCCTCACAGGTGTGGTGCGTCACGCCTATCCACGTTCCACGAGCCAAAGCAAGCCACATGGTCAAGATTTACACTGAGGGGAAAGTACACCCCGCCTACTGGAAGTTACCAGAAGTCACCTGGCCAAGAGTGTAGATACGTAATTCCTCCTAAAAGATTTGTGAATTGTCTCCTATGAAGACAGAGTGTATTCCATGTAGGGGGAAAAGATGATGCAGTCATTAATGTTGTCCACCAAATAACTAGTTCTCTTCCAGGGCACATGGAAGGACGGCATTGCCTTACCTTATTAATATCATATGTAGACAAGTAACTTGTTTTGGTCAACGTAGTATGTCATTTCCGGGTGGAAGCTGTTTAGACAGTACTCCCCCACCACCTGCAATACTTCAAACAATGACTGCTGTCAGGGTTCTCGAATGAAGCCAGCATGAAACAGAGCCCCCAGCAATCCATGATGAACCGGTAGCATGAATAAAAAATATGTGAGACATTTGTTACTTCAGCATAAATTAGCTTACTTCAGTCAACACACAAATCAGTTAGATTCATTCGCTCAAGAATGTGAACTAAGAAAGAGGAAAAACTGTGTAGTGGGCAGTGGATGACAAATGCCAATGCTGAATGTAATATTCTTTATGATGAGCCAAAACTAAGTTATGAGTACACAGAATCAATGAGGCAGAAAACAGAGAGAGGAAGTAAAAGATGAAGAAGGCAGCATGTAGGTAGAAAATAAAAGAGCAGGCATAAAAAAAGAAACAGATGTATCAGGAAAGATCACAAGTACAATAATGAGTTTCCACATCCTAGAGCTGCTTGCCTTCATTGCTATAGCTTTCTGGCCTGGTTCAGGCTGAATGAATCTTCACAATTTCTTCTTCTTTAATAAGATTAAATGAATCTTATGTAGAGAAAGTGAGGTAAAATGAGACCTGGTAAACGTTCTAAATCAATTTTTTTAGAAAAAAATTCTAGGGCCGGTGAGATAGCTCAGTGGCATAAGCACCTGCCTGGCAAGCGTGAGGTCCTGAGGTCAACTCCCGGTACCCACATGAAAAAAAAAAAAAAGAAAGAAAAAATTCTACATTGAATCCAATTACAGAGTAAAGATCACTTCCTAATAAGCATTAAATTTTTACTATATCAAATTTAATGTTCACAAATGAAAAATATTAAATACGTAAAATACATAAATTCATTAAAAATGTCCTACAATCATCAAGAATAACACCTCCCCAGAGTAAACAGTATAAAACAAAAGAAAGAGAATCTCGCCCTCCAGAAGGTTTTCTAATTCATAACACTCAGAGAAACTGATTTTTTTCTGAATATATGCTAATCCTATACAACCTCCCAAGGAAAGCCATATGCAAATGAAAGTACTTACTACAATAGGAGGCTCAGAATTCAATAAAAGGTTGACTGAGTGATCACATACATCATTAGGTTTATTATCATTTGCTTTATAAATCACTAAGTATATGCACTCATACTTCAGATGGCAGACAAAGAGCTAACAGTGATGATTAGGTTGGTTGACTATTAGGCCAGCTGCTGTAATTCTGGATCGAAGACCTGAATAGAAATTAATACACTATGTTAGGCATATGCTGGGGGAAAATGAATAGCTCAAGAGCACACTGAACTTAATATCTGTTTAAACACATGCCAGGCCTTTTTAGTCAAAATAGAAGGCAATTATTGAAAAGCTACTTCATAGCTGGCGCTATGCTAAGATTCTTCATAGGAAAGAAAGAGCACTCAAAAAATCTTTGTAGGCAGGAGTATAACTCAGTGGTAGAGCACTCGCTTAGCATGTGCAAGGCCCTGGATTCAGTCTCAGTACTACCAAAAAAAATCTTTTACAAATACATTTGGTAGTGAGGCACTGAACTCTTTAGTAAATTCAAGTAGTAAATTGGCCAAGTGGATAGCGAACTATACAAAATTAGTTTCCAACAGGTTTGTGAATATTAGACATCTCAGAAAAGAAAAGAACTAATAACTAAGAAGTTTCCTTGGTCACTCCAATTGCATTTTCACATATCAATAAATTTTAAGTTGCTCACTTTGGTAATGTTATATTATAAAACCTGCATACTCCACTTTTATTTAATCTTGTTTTTGTAGTTAATTCATCTGGGATAATGGACAGATAGGAAAGCAAAATTTACACTTAAGTGATTTCTTAAAGTTTGGATAAATTTTCACCTTTAACTGGCAGACTCTCTAGAATGACATGTAATGTGACAGGTAAAAGTAAATGAAACAAAACTGAATCACCCTTGTCATTAATCTTGTTCTTTCTGTAGTAAATCTAGGCTGGGAGTGACACACTGTGAATTTTACTATTCAAGCACTAAATGAATCTGTCTCCTCCACAATGGTAGTTCCACCACAGCAGTGATACATACCCTCATTTTAATTAACCTAATGGTCTATTCACCCATCATACTTGGAGGCCTATTTCATTACCCTAAATTAACATTTTCTTTCCATTAGAGTTACAGATAATAAAAAAGACATTGCTTTCATGTGTAGTTTACAACACATTTAATCTATAGTACTGCTTTGTTTAGTGATTACAAGCACTTAAATGCTCTTTGAAAAACACAACTACTAGCTGTCTGATGATTTATTTACTCATACACAGGGAGGGCCATAAATAAGGAGAACAAAATGCAATATTTCAAGAATAAAAATATCTATTCATTAGCTCAATGAAAGAAATTCTAAGAAAGGTGTTGATCAATCTTATTTTAAAAGGTATGATGATTCTCCTCAAAGTAAATGGGTTTGTATTTACATAAAATAATTGAATAATCCTGACACATTTTGTCATTTTATTCTCTTCACAAGATTGAGTTTCTCAAGTTTAGAGTCAGACATAAGAACAACAATAAAGTAATTTTAAATGTTCAAGAGAACTGTTTAAAAACATTTTTTAGCAAATGTTTGCCAATTTAATGAGAAAGTATTTGATCACAATTCTTTGATACAAATTCAGCACCTAGGGCTAAACAATCATCTCTAGGATAGAAATTTACATGGAAACAACACATTATTGTTTACTTTCCAAATTAATCCCTGTTGATCAAAATGAAAACATAAAGCTCAACTTGCTTTAGAGATGGTTTTTTAAAAACTCCTTCCATGTAATTGCAAGTTAATGACATACCTTCAAAAATGCATTCCTTTGAACTCCCCTCCCCTATCTAGCCTGCCTCTGTCCTAAGAACTATTCCTGTTTTAGCTACTCTGAGGCAAGTCTTCCACTCCCTGCAACATAAAACAATGTCATTCATTCTGAGGCAGGGAAAACCCTAAGACCATAGGTGTGAGGCTAGAAAGGACTCCATCTGCAGGCGCCAGGATGCTGACATTGTTCCTGGGGCATTTCCAGACACAATGCTGTCTGCAGCTGTGAAGTCCTCTTGACCAAGCCTTGGCTCTGAGGGAGCAAATGCCAAGAAGTTACTCTCTATGTCCATGCACTATGAAGAAGTTCCAGCTAATGAACCAGAAGACCATAGCTGAGCCTCTCTGCCCAGTGAGAAATAAGCACCAGGCCAGCAGCAACAGAGTGCATGTGCGTGCATGTGCACACACGCGTGCACACGCACACACACACACTGTTCGGTTCCAGACCACTGTGGGGAAACCTTGTTCTCTCTAGCAGACAATGACTGCCTTAGGCTGCAGGAAACACACCTCTTTGGGAAAGTAATCAGATCAACTTTCTCTTCTGTGAAATAGTGATCAGGACCAACTACTCCGGTGAAATAAGCAAGCATCAGGAGACTATAGAGAAGAAATTCAAAAATAAAACAAGTTTTCAATACACTCTTACAGTTGGGAGTAGTCTCTGTGAATTACTAAAGAATTCAAACCTGCCCTTCCCTCTTTTTCCATCTTGCCTCCTCCTTGCCCTCAGCAAGGAGGAATGAGAACAGTGGCTGAGGACGCAGGGCACCTGGGGCTGTGCAGAGGTCCAGGACCTGGGGTGGGCGGTACACCAACACTAAAGGTGTGACAGCTGACAGCAGTGTGTTTTCATTGAGCAAACAGGAAAATACATTGAGAATAATGGGTGCTGGACTTCTCACTGCCAGGGACGGTATTTACAAACAACTCAAATGCTGGGTAGAAGGGAAGGTATCAGCATGAACTCGTGATGTTATTATATACGCACACATCCAGAAGTATTTCTGTGTGTGTGTGTGTGTGTGTGTGTTTATATACACTGTAATTCCTAACTCTGTCCCTGGACAGGATTACACATTCTTCAGTTATAGAAATGAAGGGATATCCGCGAATCCTCCTGAATCATTAAACCTCTCATGACCCATTATTACATGAGAATGTTGGCAAAGACACGTGCCTTTCTTCAGTCGGCATATACCTACTAAAACTTTTTTCAGAAAGAAGAGTTATTATTCAGTAAGAAAAAGCAGAATATCAATCATATCTCTCACATACAACACAAAAGTAGCACATTGTAAATGTTCGCTTTAGACGTCACTGGTGCTTAGAGAAACTGTCACTTTCGTAATGCTGAAGACACAATACAAACACTATCCCCCCCCCCCTTTAGAAAGATGTCAGGGAACGATCATTGACAAAATTCTATCACGCTGTTATTTCACTTCCACTTTCCACTAGAGGAGATGAAATTTTAAATATTTAAAAATCGGAATACATAAGATGTGCAGAGGAACCAAGCAAAAGTAATTAGAATTGTGAAATATTAATTTTAGTTTTTGCTTCTTTTAACCTTGACAAAGACATCGATCAAAACACTAACCTTTCTGCTAAAACTAATACACGAAACACCCTTGAAAACTGAGCATGTATCTATGAACTTTTCTACTGCTTTTTTACAACTCTGCTATTCCCACAAGTAACAGAAACAAATTTAACATTAGACATCATAATGCTACAGCCCTTATTTTACTCAAGGACTCTTCTAGGAAATACATACTTAAGTAGCTGCCTACTGTATAACTGAACAGGATTATGTCCAGCCGCCACCCCAAACATTATCAACACAAACAGCCTGACAGTTGTCTGGGTCACCTAAAAACTATATGAATAATTTAACCAAAATTCAATTTAGGTCAACTTTTAATAGCACTATCAAGCAAACTTATTATGTCACTGGCAAAACCAAAGGATACCAGCAGGATTAAATGATGAGGTAAAAGTGAGTGCGGTATTACACCAATTTCTCCCTCCCAGGGAAAACAAATGTCTCCCGAGCACGAGTCTCTGCTCCTTCGGGCCCTTAATCATGCGCCGGTTTGCATGGTTATTTGCCTTCTTAGCGTCTTCATCTCAGACCACTTCCTCTTATAAACTCCTATGGCATTTATTCCCATCAGTCACTCACTGAATACTCTACCTCTCCCTGTGCTATCAGTTATTTGAAAAACAATAATAAAAAGGAGTCTCTTCAGTTAGGTCTTAAACCCTCAAGAACAGGAATTGCATTTGTATATCTTTTTTTGTGTGATTTAAAAACCTTGCACAGAAACCAAAGTAACAGACTCACGATAAATATTATATAAAGATTACAGTTTTCCAAGGGCTATGCTTCACAATTATGCATGCATTGAAGAGGGGCAAGGCTTGTTCAGAGGTAAGAGGCACGGATTTTAGTTCTTGTTCTTTCCAGAATTAGTCCTGCAAGTTCACTTATCTTCTCATCCTCATCCACGTAAAGATGATCTCTAAAGTCCTTCCCAGTTCTACAAGCCTACGATCTACATCACAGAGTAAATACAAAGTTTACTTAGTATTATTAGCAAAATTTACATGGCCATCTTCCGTAATTCCACCACTCAAAACAGAACTTTGTCTCACGAATACATGAAAATATAAAATGATTTACCAAGTCAACTGCTGAAATACTAACTGGATCACAATTCTACTCAAGAGTTCCTTCCATTCTGCTGGAATGGAATGGAAAAACACAAGCCTTGAGACATGAATGAAACAAAATTAAGCTTCTCCATTGTTTTTGGTGAAGCACTGGACGCTACAGATCAGGAGAAAGGTAGGGGGGATGACTCACTTATCATAGAAATAATATGAAATGGTTTTTTTTACATGAAACATCACCAAACATTACTAAGTAAAACTTCTTTGCCTAATCTTCCTTTATCCTAATCTTTGTTTTCTTATTTATGAAGGCAAACATCATGTCATTTTTCTTTTTCTGTTTATATGAGAAAAAGATACAAAACTTGGAAATATGGAAAATAGCTTGACACATCACTCAAGTTCTCTATAGGGAGACAAAAGGCACTTGCTCCAAGCACAGGCATCCAAAGAAACTCACTGTTCACTCTAGGTAACATCCAGACTTAGGGAAGTCACTTGCTAACTTGTGGGTTTCTATCCAATTGAGATATAAATATTTCTGTCTGATAGAACAGGTAACCACAAAGATCAATGGCTCTGTGAGACATTAACCAGTTTTCTAACAAAGAAAACATGTCTTTGTTATATTGCTTATGAATGTCTAAATTCTTAAATATTCTTTGAACAAGTCATAAAATCTTACTGATTTCCCTATTAATTAAATAAGTTAAATAAAATATTTCACACATTTTACCTTTTGGAAAATTATCATTTAACACTTGTAAAAGCATAAACCATGACTGTACAGAATAACTGTGGATCTATTTATGCAACCAATTTGTTATTGTTTACCTCAAGCAAAATTCTGATAAAAATCAAAACTACTTACATACTGTTACATATATCTGCCTTCCTTAGAAGAATATTTCCAGTGTGAAAAAGGAAAAAAAAATTAATGTGCTGGTAATTATAATGAGGTAATTATAATTATCTCCCAATGAGGTAATTACAATTTCCCTGGTAAGCTCAGAAATGACAGAGGGAAAAGGTGTTGACCAGTAAGTCTGACAGAATGAACGACTCATAAACAAGAGTGCTACAACTCTGGCAGCTGGCAGAGAGTTCTCCTCCCAACTGATCTTCTCTTTAAATTTTGCTTAAGAATGAAAGAGTGAAAAGAGAGTTGAAAATCATACTAACACATGGTTTAATGAGGAAAGAGAACTAGCCAGCTACACTGAGCATGACATCACTGACTCTTATTAACTGAGGACACATTTGGCTTCAGCAAATAATGCATAATAACCTATTACTCCAACAGCTTTCACGGAGATGCCCAGTCACAGATGCAGATATTTCTTGATGTTGATTTGATAAGAAGTTCTGATGCTCTTTAGGCAAAATCAATATGATATCTTTTCTGCAGTATTTGCAGAAGGGATATTTTTTTGAATTTTGCTTTGAATGGCAAATAGAAAGTTGATATAAGATTTTTCTGCAGGAATTTCTATTGGGAAAAGATTTAGAGTGAGCTTCACAGAAAACAAACAAACATGGCTCTTTGGAAGCAATTTAATTTGGTCAACAAATATAGTTATCGCAAAACCTTGTTAGTTGATAGAATCATTCTCAGTGCTGCCAGTCAAAAGTCAAAGGCATTCCCTCAATGCCAAGAGACTGCATGAAAACTGGATCAGCCAGAAAACTAGATGTGCCGGAGCCCAGAGAGAACATTCAGTCAAGGGCAGAGAGGAATGTACATATGTACATGCTACAAAATAAATCAACAGTCCACAAACAACTACAATTACTGTTTCAAGAGGGAACTAAAGGGGAATGCGATCCTAAACCAAGTACCTAATTCTAGTTCCTTTTCTTATAATTTCTCTATTGCTATCAACAAATAATTAAGACTGTTTACAGGATCCTAGGTTGGAAATGTGTTTTAGAAGGTTCTTCCAAATAAAAAATACAATTTGAGCAAGAAAAAGCAATGAACAGCTATTTACAAGAATGTAAATTATAACTAGAGTAAAAGCTTGGTTTGAGAGAATAGTCCATTCCACTTGTAATCCAAAGCGCTTGTGTATCAAAGCAGCTAGAGAGACACGGAGAGAAAGAGAAGAACCAGCTGTGGTCATATGACATTCGCCATGACACACTACTCATGTTGCAAGACACACTACTCATGTTGCAAGCTCCTTTATCAAGTCAAAATTTCTTAGAAATGTTTGCTCGTCTGAGGGAATACCTGCAGAAGCAAGTTACTCACAATCCAAAGCTTGACTGTATTTTTATGCAATTAGATTCTAAACTGTCTTAATTTTCTTATTAGAACTTTTCTGTTTTGTTTTGTTTTTCCCCTGAAATTTCCAAAGAGAACGTACATTAGTCATGAGAAACAAGCAAAAAGTACATAAATATATGTTTTATATAAATATATAAAAAGTACATTTTATCATAGATATAATTTAAAGTATTTTCAATAACAGTCACTCAAAGGTCTTCCACTTTAAAATAATTTATGAGATCAGCCTGAATTTTGAATTGATAATCTAGTTATTAGCTTTTTCTAAAAAAGCTTCAAAATTCTGGGTACCAACTCCAATGGTTAATGCATAAAAACTAAAATTTTGGAATTTGCTTTAAACATATTTTACCGTCATGTGAAATAAAACACATAAACTGAAAATTTTACATAAGTTTTCACAAGAAAAAAAAGTATCTGTACTCAAAGTTGAGTACAAAGTCTAATTCTCTCAAAAGACAATACGAAGGTAGTTAAAATAATTCAGATGACTGGTCAGAAGGGATAGAAAAGTTTGCCTAGTTTAAACTCAAACAAAAACAAAAAAAATTTTTTTCCATACAATACTGGCAATTCCACTGAAAAGACAAAGTAGCTAAAGCCATCAACCACAAATCCAAAGCCAAAATGGTCATGATTTAAAAAATTTCTAAATAGTAGAAGTCTGACCTAAACAATATAATAAATTCAAGTTACAGCTTCTAAACTTCCTTAAAAAAAAAAAAAAAAGAAAAACCAGTAGTGACTAAGTGATTTCTACCCTACAATGCAACATTTCCTTAAAAAGCTCAAAAGCAAAATACATAGTTCATTAACTTCAGAAATAAACCAAAAAGCCAGGGACCACCCTCCCCTGGAGACATAAGCATTATTTTCTGCCCATATAAATGAACACTGCCTTTAAAGAGACTCCATAAAATTCAGAAACTGATCATCTTAAACTAAATCTCTCGAAGAGCATTCAAATGTATTCTATTTCCCTTAATGCTTGAGATAATATAACTTCTATGCACCAATATCCAGATTTAGGGTGATTTCTATAATATCTTAATTTCAAAATATGTTCACATTCATTGAGCTGGTAATTTCAAAGGCCATCACCTCTTTATTATAGTTGTAAGAGCCAGAAAAACACTTCCAATGTTATTTTTAGCAATCATTTTCCTTCTCTTCATTTCACTTCCTATAGTCTCAAGATTCAAGAGTATCTGAACCAGCCCCAAATAATAACCCTTCCCTGAAGTATTATATTTTAAAGTAGTACTTTGTAAAGTTGAACATTTCTGCAGAGAAAATTCAGCACTGACACATTATTTAAAAACAAACCTTGTTTTTTGGGGGGTAATGGGGGTAAAATGTTTCAAAAATCACATATTTGAGAAAATTAATGAAATTTTGACTGATTCTTTTAAACAAAAGACTACAAAAGCTATTTCAAAATTGAAGACTGATTTGTTAAGACCAATTTTTAACTATTATATAAAACTTAAATTATTTTAATGACTATTTAGTACCACTTAAGTAGAATCAGGGAAAGAATAATCCTGTCCAATATTCAATCTCAACCACCGAAAATAAAAAACAAAATAAGAAAAAGAAAGAAAACTTCCTAAGGATATCCGTAAGTTGCTAATGTATAAATCATCTTTTAGTCACTTTACCTCATAAAATCCTACTCTGAGAATAAAATCTAGGTCTTACCCTCCCCCAAACAAACGTGTGCACCTCAGTCACACTGCTCTGCGTGCCTGTCACTCTCCCGCTGGGCTAGGCAGAAGGCTGCAGGGAAAAAGCTTTGAACAAGAACACACCGCTCACCAGGTGAACACAGAGTAAGCACGGAAGACGAAGAATGATAAAGGTAGGAAGAAAGAATGACAGCACCCTGAAAACTTTACCTTATTGGAAAAAAAAAAAAAAAAAAACCCTGGTCTTTATTAGTTGTGCAACTGCTTCCTATCAACACTGCCATATAAGAAACAGGAAATCTTAAAGTAATTCAAAACCAATCTATGAAATTATCATTTTTATTAAACATATAACAAGTCTCACAAGGCTTGTTAAATTATATATGGAGAAAATACCCATTTTATTCTTTCACCCAAGCCTTGGTCACAGTAAAATAAATCTATTCCTCACAAAAACAAAAAGGGATAAATCTTTACATAAAATGCAGCAAACAGAAATATATATCACCGCAGGTCCTCTGCACATCAACATTCAAGCCTAATGCACAACTCAACGGCCGTAAGGGCTGTGTGAGCAGCACCTAACCTAAGTCAAGCCGGCCTGCATTGCCCTAGTGAGCACTCCCCTGTGGTCAGTGCCGCCAGTGGGAACCAAACTCACTACTGCTTACAGGGTTTGTGACTCTTTTAAAAAGTTGAAAATCACATATTCTGAAGACAAATGATCAAACATTTAAATAGAAATTTTTCCCTCTCATGATGAATGATATCTGCAGTTCACAAAGGCTGACGACTGACAAATCACATCATGTTCTGAAAGAGATTTAGGGACTTTATAAGGATTTATAAGATATGATGTGGCTTGTTCACAATTTTACTCACTCAAATCCTCTTCAGCCACAATAAAGCTGTCCCCATGGTTTTTAAAAATTACAACCCAATCAATACACTGTTGGCAAACTCACCCAAAGCCCAAGATCTAATATTAGCCTTTTTATTCTAATAGGTGAAAGAAGAGAGAGTGAATTCAAACATGAGATAAACAGAAAGAAGGAGACAGAACAAAAGAAGAACATAGGAGAAAAACAAGCTGATTTTAAGACCAGTTTCATTAATGAAGAGAGAATGGTACAATTTTGCTGGAATCTGAATGTAATCCTTTGCCCAATACTGAATGATCAGTAACTATACTCAAAAAAACATAGCCCACTGGTGCACTAAAAGAATAATGCCTTTTAAAATGCCCAAACTACTGCACAAATCAGCACCAAGCTCAGCTCTTTGCTCAACTGTCAGTAGTTACTGAATAAAACCTGTTTCCACCACTTAACTAATGTCTGGCTGTGTTTATCTTTAGCAGTAAATGGCTGTAATGTGGCAATAAATAAGAAAGGAGTTTGAAGTGAAGAGTGGAAGCAAAGTTCACCATGTAAGGTACACCGGCTTACCAGATGCTAGAAAGATACTCAATAAGGTTCTCCAGTCTTTTCATTAGGATCCTCAGGAGCTGAAGCTTGTATTTCGGAAGCATATGCTTTGCAGTGTTTCTTCACTATTTGTTTTCTCGTAAGTTTTAAAAGTTCTTTTGCAATTAATAGGCTATTTCATTGGTGTTTGTTTTTCTGTTGGTGCTGAGGATCAAACCCAGGCCAGGTAATTGCTAAGTATATTCTCTACCACTGAGGTACACCCAGCCCTTATATCAGACTGGTTGGTTGGATGGTTGGTTGGTTGGTTGGTCAGTCGTTTTTTCCTCTGGTACTAGGGGCTTTCACATGGAACAAGAACCCCAGCCCCTTTTGTTTTTTATTTTTGAGATAGGATCTTGCTAAGTGTCTAAACTGCCCAGGCTGGGCTCTAATCTGCAATTATCCTGCCTCAGACTTCCAGACTGCTGGGATAGAGGCCTGTCACCACCACAGCTGGGCTGTCGGGACCATCTTTAACAGGGTTAGGTCAGAGTTAACGCAGTTCAGGCCGGGAGTTAGTAATCCCAACCAAGGCTGGGAGAGAGTAACCCAACCAAGAGAAGAGAGTCCTGGGAAGGGGAGAGCAAAGGAAGAGGCAGGAATCATCACAGTTAAGACGTCCTGTCTCTCCTGAGTATTTTTCTTCTCCTTGGTCCCCATTAAACCTCAGCAAATTCTGTGACACTAACAGAAATCCATTTCCCATCAGTAGTTTTCATGTCTTCCTCAATCAACCACATACCAAAAGTACTGAAAAAGTCAGAGAATTCAGGGGCTTGCACTTAAAATAACTTTCCCATTCCTGGTTCTCAGACTTCAGTGGCAACTATTATCATCTAGGGTCCCTCACCAGAGATTTTTGATTAAAACAATCAAAATAGAGACTCAGGACTCTGATATAATAAAAAACTCACCATATTTTCAGAAACCAAAGATGGTGGGGGGACCAGTCAAAAGATGGGCAATGAAAAGAAAAAAATTAAATCAAGGGGTTAAAAGAAACACATTTCAATTAGTTTTTACATAATTTAAATTCACTGTACTACACATGAGTGACCTCCACGTTACTTCAGCAAAGAAGATCTCATGACTGGATTTCAATTCTGACATCTCATGTAAGTGACATCGCTTGACAGTTACTGCCACTACAACAAGAGCTAAGGTTTCAGAGCAAATTCTCATGGGTGGTTTTTTGTTTCTGTTTTTAAACCTTCATCTAAGTATATGGCTTTTGATAACCGAGGCTGACACTTTGTGACTCAAAGAGCTTCAATAAAGTAAAAAGCAATCCATACTGATAATAGTATATATAAAGCATTTACAGTAGACAAGGTGCTGAACCAAGTGCTTTATATGCATTAACCCAACAACCCTACTGTACTTTGGGTATTCTGCCAACACTGCTGAGCTACAGCAAAATTTAGTTTTTCAAATCAGATAACAAAAATTTGATTGTGTGCTGTGTACGTAAGTTCTTCAAAGTTCTTCGGGAGTTTTAAAAGAATATAATATCATCTAAAAGAAAAACAATGCGTTTCATGTTCTGGGCTCATGATCCGGTCCAGTGGTTCCATGGTTTTCATACTGCGCAGACACAAGCCGCAGACACAACGCATCTACAGGACCACTGTTTCCCCCCAGTCATCTCAAGTCCAGGGCTACCCAAAGTATCCTGTACTCATGTGTACTTCTGTGTCACTTTACACCCTCTCCTCAGTCTTTTATGCTTATATTGTGATTTTCAATATTCCTACTCGGTGGCTAAGGAACACCTCTAATCTAACTGCAACATGTTTCCCCACTGTCAGCCCTTTTGGGCTAATGAGCTGCATTAGCCCAACTCCATCCAGACTCTGGGTCAAATCTTAGACTTCTTCAGATGTATGTGAAGTACATGGTTTTACACAAAGGTTAGTTGTGTAGTCACACATTATCCCCTAGAGAGACAGATAAAGAAACTTAAGGAGGTCTTTCAGTACACTCAGCGGTAGAGTATGCATCTAGATTGCATGAGATACTGGGATTGATTCTCAGCACAGCAAAAAAAAAGGAGACAATATTGTTAAGACATTAGGAAAAAAAACCTTAAGGATGAAGACACATCAATTCTATGGTAGAACCTAGAAATCTGGGGGATTTCTCAAGGTGACTGAATGTGAAACTCTCAGGTAAATACGGCAGATTGAGCTGACCCTTCTCCATATCATCCTGCTGAAAATAGTCCTAAAATGTTTTATAAGGGAAATAAAATAGAACTGGTAACAAACACTGGGTTATATTATGTGCCTGATGGAGCGAAGTACTCATAGAAAACTGGGCAGAAGACAAAGCAATGTACAAATGAGTGGTGAATATATCAAGGAGACCCCCTTCATGGGTGTGTCAGGCATCTGTGTGTCTTATGGGTAGTGACCTTGAGATGTACGATGCTGGACCAACAATTTTTCCATGGCTTTTTGTAAAGAAAAGTCTGGAAGAGAAAGACAGCTTCACTGACAAGCCCAGAGGATAGATTTGTTTATTGTACATGAAAACAGGGATGACTCAGCCCATGGCAAATTTTGTGATAAAGTTAGCAGAAACTTCCCTTAAAAGACAGAAGTTTCTTATGCTTGGGTTCTTTAGAGGTGATACAGGTGATACAAATCATCTTCATGTGTAGTGTTCACTTGGGCCCCTTCATACCACCCTTAGGGAACTAACACAAAGGAAATGGACGTGATCGGGAGGTCCATGCAGCTGCCTGTGTCAGGAGTAAAAAGGTCCCTTTTTTTGATCTGAGTAGCTAGCAGGCTGCCAGTATTGTTAAAATCTGTTGAAGGCTAACTTCTGAAAGTGTACAATGTGTGGTTTTGAGGCAGAGATAAGATAGAGATAGAGACTGAAATATATGTGTGACATCTGAGTGTACCTATTTTCTAAGAAGTCAACCTAAAAGGAAGGCCAACCTACTTTCCAAAGAAAGGCAAACAACGGTGTTCAGAGGAAGATATATATTTAAGGAAACAAAGTTACCTGTAACACAGTGGAGGAAAATGTAAACTGGGGGAAAAGGAAGGGACATGAGAGAAGGGACAAACAGGTGAGAAGTGAATGGGGGAGGAAGGGCTAGGGTGTTTCATCAGCAGAGTGGCCCAAAAGAGACTCTGCATCCCACCTTAAATTACCTTTAGGAAAGTTTATATATCTCGGGGAAGCTTTTTATAAAAGTAAACTCTTTTGCAGACACAGTGAACTGTGGCTTCCTTTGTCTGTGCTTATATAAAGCAGAGCTGGGTTTTACGAAGAAAGCTGAGTCATGGACAGGCTCTGTACAGATGAGCACATGAGCACGGCTGTGCTTATGTTTGTAGCTGTGTGTGTCCTACAGAAATTTCCAGAAGTTCTAAGTGTAAAGTCTATTGATGCAGACATAAAAAATGTTATTTCTGGTTTCACTGAGTCATCATTGGCATGGAATAACTGATTTCACACTTTCACTTTTACCCTGAATATAAAGTCTTATAGGAAGCAAAAAGAAAAAGAAAATATTGTTATATGCCCTTGGCAATTACAGAAATTCTTTAAGAGTACTTTTTTTTTTTTTTTTTTTTTTTGGTGGGTACCGGGGGGTCGACCTCAGGACCTCGCGCGCCAACAGGCACCCGTGCCGCTGAGCGATATCACCGGCCCCTTTTTCGTATGTGGGATCCAGGAGTCGAACTCGGGTCCTCGCGCTTGCAAGGCAGGCGCTTATGCCTCTGAGCCATCTCACCGGCCCTTTAAGAGTACTTTTAACTCTCATGCACATGAATAAAACTGGAAAAACAAAAATGTTATTTTAATGTCACTTTAACACTATGGAATTTTTAGTTATTCTTACTTTTAACTGACACATAACTGTACATATTTACAGGGTACCATGTGACATTTCAAAACATGCATACATTGTGCAGTAGTGAGATCAGAATAATTAGCACACCCATCACTTCAAACATTTCTTTCTACTAGCTATTTGAATGTATAGGTATCATTGTCAATGACTGTTACCTACTGTGCTACAGAACATCAGAAGTTATTCCTCCCATCCAACTGCTCCCCTCTATGCATCTTCTGTCCATCGCCTGCTCCTATGCACCCTTTCCAGGCTCTGGTAACTACTACCCTGCTCTAAGAGATCAATATTTTAGCTTTCACACAGAAATGAGAACATGAGGTATTTGTTTATCTGTGCCTGACTTACTTCGCATAATAAAATGTCTTCCAGCTCCACACATGTTGCTGCAAAAGACAGAATTTCATTCTTTTTCATATTTATGCCACGTTTTCCTCATCTATTTATGCACTGATGAACATTTGAGTTATTTTGATTCCGTGGCTATTACGAATACTGCTACAATAAACAAGGGGATACAGATGTCTAACATACTGGTATCATTTTCTTTGAATATAAACCCACAAGTTCGACTGCTGGATCATACAGTAGTTCCCTATCTAGTCTTTTTTTGAGGAACCTCCATACTATTTTCTATACAGGCTATACTACTTCACATTCCTATCAAAAACATAACACAGGGGCCAGTGAGATGGCTCAGCGGCGTAAGTGCCTGCCTGGCAAGCGCAAGGGCCCAAGTTCGACTCCCGGAACCCACATATGAAAAAGGGGCCGGTGATATCGTTCAGTGGCACGGGCGCCTGCTGGCGCACAAGGTCCTGAGTTCGACCCCCGGTACCCACAAAAAAAAAAAAAAAAAACACAAGATACCACTTTACCCAAATTAGAATGGCTATTACCAAAAAGACCAAAAATAAATAAATAAATAAATAAATATGGGTATGGAAGTGAAGAAAACATAAATCCTTTAATACTGTTGGTGGGAATGAAAATTGTACTTTTATTATAGACAATATGGAGGTTCCTCAAAAAATTAAAAATAAAATAACATAATCCATACATGATATATACCCACGAGTAAATATATATATATATATAATAGAGAAAGAGAATGAAATACTATTCAGATATTATTTTCCTCCTCTTTCTCCATTTTTTTTATTAGAACATGTTTGTAGTACATAATTTTTACATTCCTTGTGGGGAATTATCTTTTCAAAGGACAAAACCCTGTCATTTGTACAACATGGATAACTCTGGAGGACATTATGTTAGTGAAATAAGAAAAACAAAATACTGAGGACCTCAGTCACATGTGCAGTCCAAAGAAGCTAGTCTCAGAAGTAGAAAGCAGGAGATCAGTTATCAGAGGCTGGGGAGGGTACGGAGAGGGCGACGAGGATAAATTGGGAGTGGGTGCAAAACTACAGTAGGAGGAATGAGATTTGGAGTTCTAGTGCACAGTAGGGTGACTATATTAACAGTATTATATTGACTATTTCAAAATAGCTAGAACAGAGGATGTTGAATGTTCTCACCACAAAGATATGCTAAATACCCAGACTTGATCATTACACAATGGATACACGTATCAAAACATCACATTAGCCAGGTGTGGTAGCGCACGCCTGTAATCCTTGTACTCGGGAGGCTGAGGCAGGAGGGTCATCGTGAGTTTGAGGCCAGCCTGGGCTACATAGTGAGTTTAAGACCAGCTTGAATTACAGAGCGAGACCCTGTCTCAAAAAGCAAAGAAAAAGGGGCCAGTGAGAAAGTTCAGTGGCATAAGTGCCAGCCTGGCAAGTGCAAGGTCCTGAGTTCGACTCCCGGTACCCACATAGGAAAAAAGGGCCAGTGATATCACTCAGCAGCATGGGCGCCTGCTGGCGCACGAGGTCCTGAGGTCGACCCCCGGTACCCACACACACAAAAAAATAACACAGTCCCCCTTTCATATTTATGGAGCTTCTAAAAATGAGAACATTGGCCGGTGAGATGGCTCAGCGGCGTAAGCGCCTGCCTTGCAAGCGTGAGGGCCGGAGTTCGACTCCCGGAACCCACATACGAAAAAGGGGCCGGTGATATCGCTCAGCGGCATGGGTGCCTGTTGGTGCACGAGGTCCTGAGGTCGACCCCCCGGTACCCACAAAAAAATAAATAAATAAATAAATAAAAATAAAAATGAGAACATTTCACTTACTAGCCAGCTATAGTCAAGACAAACAGGTTTTCTGTTTGTTGAAAGCTATTCAGTGTTCACTGTCATTAACTTTAACACCCTTGTCATAGAATAGGGAGAACAAAACTCTGGCCTCACGTTCCTCACTCAGTTTGTCTTCCTGCTTCACAAAAATATGAACATAATTCTTAGTATTTTAACATGCCACTCATAAACTTTCATACTTTTGCATTTTCTAGAAGCTAAACAAATTATTTTCAGGAAAGCAATTACATAACCTACCCCTGAAACATAAACATATTTTATTGTAAAGTTCATTTGGTCCAACAGTTAACAAACTTATTGCCTTACTTCCTCTCCTTTTCACAGAAAAAGAAATCTCAAGTGCCAGTATTTCATTCACTTTAATGTACAAAAGCTAAATTGGTAAAAACATCTTACTTAGAATAGATTACGTCTCTATTAAGGAAGAAAATAAATGTTTAGGGTATCGTACAATTCCTGTAGCAAACCTAACGCTGAAGTGCTTCAGTCTCGCTGCATTTCAGCTACAACTACTTACGTAATTCTAGTAAGTCTAAAATATATATAGAAATACAGCATGTTTGGAGAGACTTCTGTGCATACGGTATGGTGTGTGGAAACTGAGCATCCTTACTGGGAAAATCCAAACTCTGAAATCTGAAACTTTTTGAATGTCATGTCAGTGCTCAAAGTTTTAGATTCTGGAGCATTTCAAATTTTGTATTTCTAGATTAGGGATATTCAACTAGTGAAATGAAGATTCCAAAATGCAAAAAACACTAGAAAATCTCAAATATTCCTGGTCCCAAGACTTCAAGTAAGGGTTACTTAACACGTGGGTGTGTTCATGATTGCATGCGTGTGTGTGTGTGTGTGTGTGTGTCTTAGGAAATCTTATGAGAATGAAACCATATCATATTCATGAGAAAGGAAGAAAGGTAAGCACTATAACATTATCAAAGCTGGATTGGGGCTCTAAAACCAGTACACACTCAGCAGCTTTTCTATAAAAGTATCATTAGGTACATGATGACCAAATAATTCCTAAATTTATCTCTCAAAACTAAATAGTTTCAGTTTTCTTAAAAAGCATGCCCAAGCAGTCCAGCTCACTGAAGACTGAAAGAGCCAGTCTGAGAAGCATAGTTAACAGAGCTGAGGTAGTTCAGTCGTTCAAGTGAGGAGAGGTGGTTTGGTTATTGATCCCTGAGAAAAGTCAGTGCTTTTCTGAATGTGCTCTCCACTGTCTTACAGATGACAAAAACCTAAGAATCGTACTTCACAGCTCTCAATTTAAAAAGAGGGGTAGAACAGATGAGAGTTGTTGATTTTTTGTTTTTATTTTTTTTCCTTTCTTCTCTTTTTCATCTTTCTCTTTCCTCTTCATTGGTTTATTGGGGTCTGGGCAATTTCTATTTTTCTTTCTTCTTTTTCTTACTCTTTCTTTTTCTCTTTTTTTCTTATAATTTTTCCTTTTAATTTTTTCTATTTTTTAGTGTCTATGGTTTTTTTTCCTCTTTTTTTTTTCTTTTATCGTCTATTTCTTGTTGGGTTTTTTCTGTTACTTTTATCTAATTCTATAAAGATCCTTCTATTCCTTAATAGGATCCCTTGGGCTGGTGAGATGGCTCAGCGGCGTAAGCACCTGCCTGGCAAGTGCGAGGTCCTGAGTTCAACTCCCAGAACCCACATACGAAAAAAGGGCCGGTGATATCGCTCAGTGGCACGGGCACCTGCTGGCGCGTGAGGTCCTGAGGTCGAACCCCGGTACCCACAAAAAAAAAAAAAAAAAAAACAGGATCCCTTGCCTCACTATTCTCTCAACCTTATCACCTCACATTGTTTAATGTTTCAAATTTTTATTCTTGCATTCTCCCATTCCCAATCCCATTATCTATAATAGTATAATGGGTAAACTTTATTAATCTTTAGATAGTTAATTCTTACTGTTGCATTCTTTTCTATCACTAGTGTGGGTACTGTTAGCATGTTTAGTAGATATTTGTTGTATACTACTGTATATGTATAACTATATATAATTATATAGCACAATTACATATAGTATATATAATTATACTATAATTGTAGATTTCTTTTCTAAGGATAAAGGTAGTACATTATTAGTTCTTATGGTATGTCAATATCCAATTTGTCTTGGACAATATTAGTGTTGCTGATTTATTTGATATTGCCAGGGTTCCATCATTGTTGTTCTTAATAAGTTTTCTCTGTATGCCAATACCTGTATTACCCTGGTAACATTAACAATACTGCAGTCCATTCCTGGAGAAAAAGGTGCTGGGCCAATTACAATGCATCTCCCACTTCCAAAACAACAGAAGTAGTTGGATCACTGTACAGACGCAAAGGACTATACTTAGCCATGCCACAAGTGCATAACAGAAAAGCAGATTAACTAAATAGATCTCCATACTAGCAACAAAGTTGTTCCATTGTAAGCAACTAAAAACCAAAGAACAAAACCAAACAAACAAAAAACTATAGAAACATGAGAAAACTAGGCCAAAACTCACAACTCTCCCAAAGCCAATCCATAGGGCATGAGGAAGAAGAAAGCAAAAGCCACACAGCTGACTTGTTCGAAAGGATAACAGAGGAGACTAAAAAAGAGATCAGTAAGGTGCTGGGTGGGCTCATAAAAGATATAAGTAGTCAGGTAATGGAGGTAACAAAATCATCCAGAAGCTTATAGAAGATACTAATAAAAAGGCAGCAGAGATAAAATGATATAAAACATGAATGACAAGTTTAGCAAAGAATTAGAGTTCATGAAAAGGTTCCAAACAAAAATCCAGGAGATTAAAAATTATACTGAAAGTACGGGCAGCAGAAGCAACCAGTGTGTGGCCAGAATATTAGAATTAGAAGACAGGGATGCTTTCAAAGACCAATTTCTCCGAGATACCTTGAAAACAACAAAAGAACATAAAAAATAGATCCAATAGCTGCTATATGACATGAAGACTAAAATTAATCAGAATAAATAAAAAATCAGAAGACGACACAAGGACATAAAAAAATTACAGAAATATTAGAAAAAAACTTTCCAAATACAGTGGACCCTCAAGTTACAACTGGCTTCACATACAAGCAACTTGGGTTACAACCCAATTTAGATTTAACTTATGACCAAAGCTTTGAGTTACAACCCAAATGACAACTGCTTATGCAATTGTAAACAAAGTCTTGCAACAGCAGAAAAGTGTATGTAACCATACGTGTCAGTCTGAGCCCAGATGTGCGTGTTTGTGGACATGACATCGGTCAGTGCTTTATAAAATTGCTATAATTACTGGTATCAAAGTGGCCCCAAAAAGCTAGAAAAGAAGCTAAGGAAGGAAGGCAAGGTAAAGAAAGCAATCACATCCAAAAAGAAGAAGGAAATTATGGAGAAATATGAGAGTGGCATTCGTGTGACCAATCTCGCTAATATGTACAGCATGTCAAAATCCACCATCTCAACAATCTTACAGAGAAAAGATTTATACTGTATAAGGAAGCTAGTGTTGCTAAAGGTGTTACTCAAATTAGTAAATCATGATCAACAGTGTTAAACAAGGTAGAAAGGCTACTACTAGTGTGGATAAATGAAAGGTAGATGGCAGCTAGCTCAGATAGCCTGTCTGAGTCTATAATCTGTGAAAAAGCTAGGGTTATACATGCAAATCTTGTGAAGGAAAATCCATCAATGAGTGATAATGGTAAAACATTTCAGGCCAGTAAGGGGTGGATTCACAATTTTAAAGCAAGAACTGGGGTTCATAGCATAACTAGGCATGCTGAAAAAGCCAGAGCTGATAAAAGGGCTGCTGAAAATTATAGACACTGCTTTGAAATGATGACACAGAAAAAAGGCTTTTGCTCCCATCGAGTTTTCAACTGTAATGAAACTGGCCTTTTCTGGAAGAAAATGCCGAGAAGAACATACATTACCCAGGAAGAGAAGAAAATGCCAGGCCACAAGCCTATGAAGGATAGACTAGTCTTATTGCTACGTGCCAATGCGAGTGGTGACCTCAAAATAAAGCCTCTCTTGGCTTAACACTCTGAGACCCCTAGAGTGTTCAGAAAACAAAGTCACTCAGAATAGGCGAGGGCTCATGTGGAGATCTAATGCAAAAGTCTGGGTAACAAGAGTAGTTTTTCTTGAGTGGATCAGGGAGGCTTTCTGTCCTACTGTTAAGAAATACCTAAAGGACAAAGGTTCACCACTCAAGGCTCTCCTCACCATGGACAATGCTCCTGCTCATCCACAAGATTTGGAAGAAGAACTGGCTGAAGAATTCTCATGACTCTCAGTCGAGTTCCTCCCACCTAATACAACTCCTCTCCTGCAGCCTATGGACCGGCAGGTTATAGCTAACTTTAAGAAGCTATACGTGAAGGAATTATTCCTGAAGTGCTTCCAGGTGGCCTCAGATACAGATTTAACCCTTAAAGAGTTCTGGAAGGAACACTGCACATCCTTTCCTGTGTGGGGTTACTTTAGAAATCCTGGGCCAGTGTCTCTCTGTGATCTGCCTGGAAGAAAGTACGGCCTAAAATTATGCAAGAGAGAGACTCTGAAGGCTGTGTAGAGGAGCCTGAGCCTTCAATTGACCCTGTGGTTGATGACACTGTCACTACAGCAGAGTCCACAGGCTTGAAGGTAGACAGTGGTGATGCTGAGGAACTATGGAGGAACCCTCAGAGGAACTGTCCGCAGAGGAACTTCAGAAACTTCTGGCTGAGCCACAGAGAATGGCAGCTGAGGAGCTTTCCAAAGAGGAGGAGGAGTATCAACAACCAGTGCAGCAAAGTTCTTCTGAAATAAAGGAAATCCTGAAAAAATGGACAGAGCTACTAACATTTGCAGAGAAGACCCACCCAGACAGAGAAAAAGTCAATCATTTCATTCACTTGCTTAATGACAATGCCATGTCTTACTACAGAACACAGTTAAACAAAAGACAGAAACAGACAACCTTAGACGAGTTTTTATTTCTGAAAAGGTTGCGACCTACTAAGCCAGGAGGAGGTCCCAGTGGGCTACAAACTCTCCCAAGAAAAGAAAGGACACCAGAGAGACAGATTCCTGATGTTCTTATGGAAGGAGATTCTACTTCCAAACAATAATCACCTTGCATTTCATCCTCCCTTCCTGCAAGCCAGAGATGTCAACTTGAATACTGAATACAGTATGAAACTGTTGTTTCTGGTAAACTAGGCACATTTTATAACTTTTTGGTGAATACACTAGGAAAATGTTTGGTGTTTCCAGTAAATTATGCACATTATACAATCCTTTTTCATTATGAAAAGATTGGCTAAGGGGTGCTTTGGGAGGTTCAGAATGCATTATGGGTATTTCCATTATTTCTTGTGGGAAAAATAGTATTGACTTATAACCAACTTGAGTTACAACCAGCTCTAGCCCACAAATTAAGTTTGTAAGTCAAAGGTCTACTGTATAGGGAAAGAACACCAGGGCATAATGCCAATTTTGTGTTCAAGGTGCATTGTCATGGGTGTATAATACCCACATTTATTCTTTAGAATATTTCTATCAATGAATTATTAATTTTAATTTTATGAGTTTTATCATTTAAATAATGAGTACTTAACAGGAAAAAATCAAGAAAATATTGAATTTTTAATATTCATTGTTTATTTAAAAAAAGCAAAATTTTCAACATTAACTGTTTCTTGGTTTATGAAGTTTTAAAAAAGAAACAAATTCCAATATGTACTGCAATGAAAATACCAATAGAACTCTATAACAAAAACAGTCTTTAACTATCACACCTAAGGCACCTGACAACAGCATATTCGATACACAGTATTGCTTCCACTGATAGCATATGTGTTTTGCTTTCAAAAAAGACAAGTATGTCTTTTTTGTAGGACATACTTGATATCTCACTGCTCTTGCTGTTTGGTCAGGAGATTCTTATTATACAATGTATAGTTAACAGAAACATAAAGTATCAATAAAATAAATATTAAATTCTTATTATGTACTGCGTTTGGAATAAACATCAACATTTTCACATCATTTGTGTACTTGCTTACAAAACCTAAAAGATAACATCAGAAATACATTCCTATACGAACTACAATGAAAACTCCAATAGAACTCTACAACAAAAATAGTTTTCGCTTCAATTATCATATCCAAGGCAGTCTTCACACATGACAACTGCATGTTCCATACATACATATCACTTACACTGACTGCACACGTGCTTGACTTTCCTTTCCCAAGTGACAGGCTGTTCTTGTCACCTCTCTTGTCTTCCTCTTTTGTCAGGAGCTTCCTACTATACTGCATAATGTGCACTTAGCAGGAAAATAAGATATCAATAAAATAAAATATCAATTATGTAATGAGTGCTTAAAACAGACATCAACATTTTCACATCAGCTGTTTACTTGCTTACGAAACCTAAAAGATAACATCAGAAATAAAAACCTAGCCGGCGTGGTGGCACACGCCTGTAATCCCAGCACTCGGGAGGCTGAGGCAAAAGGATTGCTGTGAGTTCAAGGCCAGCCTGGGCTGGGCTACAAAGTGAGTTCTAGGCCAGCCTGGATTACACAGCAAGACCCTGTCTCAAAAAGATGGATGAAAGAAAGAGAGAAAGAGAGAGAGAAAGAGAGAGAGAGAGAAAGAGAGAGAGAGAGAGAGAGAGAGAGAGAGAGAAAGAAAGAAAGAAAGAAAGAAAGAAAGAAAGAAAGAAAGAAAGAAAGAAAGAAAGAAAGAAAGAAAGAAAGGAAGGAAGGAAGAAAGAAAGAGGAAGGAAGAAAGAAAGAGGAAGGAAGAAAGAAAGAGGAAGAAAGGAAGGAAGGAAGGAAGAAAGAAAGAAAGGAAGAAAAGGAAGAAAGGAAGGAAGGAAAGAAAGAAAGAAAAGAAAAGAAAAGAAAAGAAAAGAAAGAAAGAAAGAAAGAAAGAAAGAAAGAAAGAAAGAAAGAAAGAAAGAAAGAAAGAAAGAAAGAGGAAAGACAGACCTATGTGAACTACAATGTAAAAACAAACAAAAGTCTACCACAGAAATAATCTTTTTGTCAGTAGTAACACCCAAGGCAGTCTTCACACATGAAAACTGCATGTTCCATGCACAAGTATCACTTACACTGATAGCATGTATGTTTTGTTTCCTTGTCCTTTTTTGTAGGGCACAGTTGACATCTTTTTGGTTTTCCTGTTGTCATAGCAGGGCTTTGTAATACTGCACCTGCCTGTTCACCTGTCAGCACCTGTCACCAGTGCCCTCCACAATTTTTTTTCATAGTTCCCTGGGCAGAAATATTTTGTTCTTTCTCTCCTATAAATGATCTCTTATGAGTCCCAGTCTCAATCCTCTAAGAAAATTTCTCCATGATATTTTGCACTTGTTATTTTCTTTGTAAACTATCAAACTATTTATGCCACATATGTTTAGGATTGAGTAAAACACAACCACTGGCCAATACTTTGTGTTTCAAGCAACATCATACTTGCTGCATAACTCATCAACATCTACTGCTCCTTTGGGTTCACTGTAAAAAGTTACCATCTCATGCATCAGTTCTGTGGAGGTCTTAGTACAATTAGAAACAGAGGAGCTGAGTCACTCCCTTCCCTTTCCTTCACTCAACTGTAAACAGCACACCACATCCTAATGATTATCCACACTTCCATAATCCTAAAACAGGGAAGTTGTGTGAGCCACCTCCCTTCTCTCCATTCAACCATAAATACAGGACCACCCCAATGATTATTCAGGGTTAGGATTAGACCTGGTAGCTGAGTTCCAGGATAAATTTCTACACTGAAAATATAATACGTCTTCATATCTACCAGGGCATATATTTTTATACTGTATTTTTTTTTAATGTGGGTACCAGAAATCGAACTCAGGACCTTGCACTTGCCAGGCAAGTGCTTATGCTGCTGAGCTATATCACCGGCCCTATACTGTATTTTTAAGGCTTTTTCTGCATATACTGCCTAAAGCTACAGCAACCATAAAATGCGGCAAGATGTTCAATAGTTATATATTCAGATGGTGTGTAAATTGTTTAACATTTTGAAACAAAACTCTCAAATAATGAGTGGATAGCAGCCAGATTATCAGTTCTTTTTCTTTCTTGGCAGGTAGTTTTGTCATCAAACATCAGGTAATTTTGAAGGAAACCAAATCTCAGTGTCACTGTTATTCTACAAACCTCAAGCCCACGCCCATAAATCTTTTACATCCTTAAGTCTTTTACACTCCTGCAATTACCATGAGAAAGCCCTACTAAGTATAGCAGACCTATGAAGGCTTTCAGTTCAGCTAGTGAGGGGTAACATATTTTTGAGGGCACACAGAACATTTTACTTGTATTTCAGCATCTGTGTATTTCACAATATCTTGTGGCATTCTGTCTGCTACAAAAGTTTCCAACATTCAGGGCATTGCTGGCATTCCACCAATAGGTTTCATTCCACCTAGATCCTCACTATATTTCCGAACCTAGTTCTAACATTTGATCGTTCCATTTGATTGCGTGACC
This sequence comes from Erethizon dorsatum, assembly GCA_028451465.1. NCBI lineage: Eukaryota > Metazoa > Chordata > Mammalia > Rodentia > Erethizontidae > Erethizon > Erethizon dorsatum. The sequence goes on along the minus strand of CM051830.1, from coordinate 54,775,596 downwards.
ACTTTGTACCATTTCAACTAGTCAAATATGTACTAACATTGCTGTTTTCTTCATCATCTGAATCAGGGAGGTCTTCATTCCCTGTGTCTGTTTCAGTCAATTCTTGCTCCATTTTACTGTCATGGGAACTTTGGCTCACATGACCAACATCAAAGTCATCACCATCCATGCACAAGTCACCTGATGATTCACTTTCAACCTCCTCCAAAACTTGCAAATCTGGTTTTCATGTGCCATTTACTGAATGGAGCTACTTCTACCAGAAACATCAAAAGGAAACTTTTTTTAAAACAAATCCTAAATGCATATATTGCTGCTTTGGAGCTCCACCTGTACACACCATGCCATGTGTCTGCCAAGTGGGTGAATGCACAGATGGGTTCCTGCTTTCCCCAGGCCCAGCTACTATGAGCAACACCCACATTCCATTATGTACAGTACATTTTTACATAACAGATGAATGGTGTGGGTGTATTTTACCACTCCTGATGGTCAGGGAAACATACACAAAAATGTTACACAGAGCATTATGTGGGTAAGAATCTCAGTTTGACACTTTTGCCCACGTGCACACACCTGCCATTCCTTGTAGCAAGCGGGTAAACACAAAAATTGCTTCCTATATCTCCCAAGATACTGGGGCAGCTACTGAGACACAGGGCCGGCTACTATAATGCTAAAGTACAAATTTACATTAGAAAAGTAGGGTATGTGTTTATTTAACCCAATGTTATGCCCCAGGGGTACACATAAATGAGGCATAATACAGAACCCCAACCAGCCACAATGAAAAGAGAACCTCTTCAAATCACATCATGGACTAAACACCAAAAGTCCAACACAGTGACAAATCTTAAAAGCAACAAATCACTTATACAGGTAAATGCATTAGAATTGTAGCAAACTTCTCAATACAAACCTTCAAGGCCAGGAGATCATGGACTGAAGTGTTCCAAGCCTTAAAACATAACTTCCCATCCAGACCTAGATATCCTGCAAAACTTTCTTTCCAAACTGATGGACAAATAAAGTATTTATATGTCAAAGAGCACCTCAAAAAATTCATGACCACCAAACCAGCACTCCAAAAATTTCTCAGGGATATCCTAGAAAGAGATCTAATGAATGAATATACCAGGAAGGGTAAACAGTTAAGCAGAAAGGGGAAGAAGAATTGAAAGAAAAAAAAAAATCGGTAACAGGAAAATAAGACAATGGCAGGAATAATTCAATACCTTTCAGTAATAACTCTCAATATGTATTGTCTCAATTTCCCAATCAAAACACACAGATTGACAGGATGGATCAAGAAACAAATACAACAATATGTAGTATACAAGAAACACATTTAATCCAAAAGGAAATACACATAGTAAAAAATATAAGAATGGAAAACAATATTCCATACAATGGGAACCCAAAATAGACAAAAAGGAGCAGCTATCCTAATTTCAGACAAAATAGATTTCCAGCTAAAACTGATGGAAGAGGCAAAGAAGGTCACTACACATGATAAGGGAATGATTCAACAGAAAAAGGTAACAATTATAAATGCATATGCACCAAACATCAACTTCATAAAGCAAACACTACTGGGCATCTAAAACTCAGATAAACACCAACACAGTTATAATGGGGGACCTCAATACCCCACTGTCACAAATAGACCAACTAGATAGAAAAATCAACAAAGAAATACCAGAGTGGAACCAAACCTTCTAACAAATGAACTTAATAGGTATCTACAGAGTATTCCACCCAACAATCACAGAATACACATTCTTCTCAGCAATGTATGGGACTTTCTCCAAAACAGACCACATACTACCCCCATAAAGTATGTTAGAGTAAATATGAAAGAATCAAAATTATACCCTACATATTATCAGATCATATTACAATGAAACGAGAAATCAACGGCAAAAGAAAACACAGAGGGAGCCAGTGAGATAGCTCAGTGGCATAAGCGCCTGCCTGGCAACCGCGAGGTCCTGAGTTCAACTCCCAGCACCCACATAAAAAGGAAAAAAGGGCCGGTGATACCGCTCAGCAGCACAAGCGCCTGCTGGCAAGCACGAAGTCCTGAGTTTGACCCCCAGTACCCACATAAAAAAAAAAAAAAAAAAAACAGAAATTATGCAAACACATGAAAATTAAATAATACCTCTTGAATAATCAATGAATCATACAAGAGATCAAGGAAAAAATAGTTCTTATACAAACAATAACACTAGTAAAACACCAGAACCTACAGAACACAATGAAGGCAGTCCTAAGTGAAAAGTTTATAGCTGCGATGCCTATATCAGAAAAACATAGCAAGCCCAAATAAATAATCTAATGATGCACCTCAGGTCCTAGAAAAACAAGAATAATCCAAATCCAAAGCTAGTACAAGGACAGAATTAGAAAGATCAGAGAAGAAATTAATGAAATTGGAACTAACAACACAATAAAATCAGTGAACCAAAGAGCTGGTTCATTGAAAGAATAAACAAAACAGACAAACCCCCGGCCAGTCTTACAAAAAAAAAAAGGAACAAAAAGACACAAATCAATGCAATTAGAAATGAAAAAAGCACAGAATCAAAATGGATTCTGCTGACATCCAGAAGGGTGCTAGTAACTACTTTGAGAATTGTACTCTAATAAAATACAGAATTCAGAAGAAGCAGATTCCTAGATACTTACAAACTACCAAAAGTGACCTAAGAAGATACAAAAATCCTGAACAACCTAACATCAGGGAATGAAACTGAAGTTAAAAAAACCTACAAACGAAGACAAGTCCAGATCCAGACAGATTTGCCACCCAATTCTACAAGAACTGTGGGGAAGACCTAATACCAATACTCCTCAAACTCTTTAATGAAATCAAAAGGAACTATTCCCAAAGTCATTCCTAGGAGCTAGCACCCCCCTGATTCCAATACTAGAAAATGATTCAACCATAAAAGAGAACTACAGGACAATCTCTTAAATGAGGCCAATCCTAACTAATAAAAAGAATGTAACAAATCAAAAAGATCATACATAATGATCAAGTAGGATTCACCCCAGGGATGCAGGGATGATTCAACATATAAAAATAAATACATGTAATCCATCACATAAATATAAACAAGGACAAAACTCACATGATCATCTCAATAGACACAGAAAAAGACTTTGACAAAATCCACCATCCATTCATGATAAAAAACAAAAATGAGGAAAATATGTATGCAGTGGGAACTTTCTGTACTATTTTTGCAACTATGTGCAAAATCATTTCCAAAAAAAAAGTGAGATAAATATCTATCATTCACAGAATCCCTGATGAAGACTGGAGAACCATATTTAAAGGCTATGCTATCAGCCAGTTCCATCCCTCTACCCCTCAAAATAAAACTACTATGGTCTTAGGTTGCACCCCACTGAAAACGCACACCTCCCACCACAACGCTTGCAGAAATGTGGCCAAATGTGAGAAAACCTAAAAAGAGAAACATATTGGAAAATATTTGAGAATCAATGTTTTAGGCAATGATAATCAATAGCTTTCTTATTTCTTCATTCAAAGTATTATTACATGAAGATTTCAATAATTTACCTTGAAATATATCATCCAGGATTTAAAAAGCAATTTCACACTAATTTGTTTGTTAATTTTTTCTCCCTAGATTTAATTATGGAAATAATGAAGATGGAGGGGGGAAATAATAATTTTTCATCTTGGTATTGATTCACACTCAATTTACTGGAGAATTGCCTCAAAAATGATTACATTTTAGCAACAGGATAACAACAGGCTTAACACATTTCTTGCGTATATAAATTTTTTTCAAAACTTACTTTCCGGGGTATAAATAACCTTGAACTTTCAAAAAAAAAAAAATCAATTCTAAATACTTAAAATTAAGCCACAAGCCTATCATCTTCTTTTGTTTTTTGTGTTTTTTTTAAGTTTTTAATCTAGTTTCTCTTGTCTAAAGGTAGCCCAAGATTACCAGTGTCCCCTTAGGAAACAATCACTGAGTTTTTCATCCAACTTTAAATTAATTTGAAACAGCTTGAAAATTGTAGTTAATCTTACAAGTTTCATTTATTAAAAATAAGGTTCAAATTCATGGTATTCTTATTTCAAGAAAAAGCAGCAATACAATATACAAACCATGAAAGGATTTAAGAAGTCTGACTTCTGATCTTACCAATTTTCTACCATCTTAATAATTATACCTGATAGCTCATTTAACTTATCATCCTTAATATATTCATACACTGTAATTTAGTGTCATTTATAAATAAACCACAACCTCCACCAGAAGTTATGACACAAACAGTAGTGATATAAATTTATTATTTTACTACTGAAAAAAAAAGTTAAAATACAATGCCAAGAAAGGTTTTGGTTTAAATACAATCTAACCATTCTTGATAAATCTGTTCCCAAAATCTCACTAAATACTCATGAAATGTGGAAAGCAAGAGAATTTAAAACTCAAAAATGATGACAGAAAGAACCTGGGAAGAATCAAAACAAATTGCTTTATTGTTTGTGCCAATTTGTGCCACAATGACAGAAAACTCCATTATACTTTCTAGATGTTTCAGTTCCAACTCCAGAGAAGGAAACTTTTGGAAGGGAACTATTTTCAGACAGGAAGAATGTGGTTAGGCCACATTTTTAATCAGGTTCTACTACTTTATCTAGGTCACAAAAGCATAACACAAAAATTCATTTTTAAAATGTATTATTACTTGTTTGTTTGTTTTCAGACAGGGTCTCACTATGTAGCCCAGACTGGCTTCGAACTCACAGCAATCCTGCCTCAGCCTCCCAAGTGCTGGGATTACAGATGTGTGCCACCACACCCAGCTGTATTATTACTCTTAAATGAATAAAAATAAAATAGGATTCTATTATGGTTTCTAGCTTAACAAAGACCTGGCTATGTGTTTAAGAATCCTCCCATATGAAAATTTCTGAAATTTTTATATATTTCTACACCAGTCAAGGATAATCCTCAAGTATAAGAAAAAAATTAAAACAGAATGTATTTATCTATTCCCCTGTTGAGCGATGACAAACATATGAGTTATTTCTAGTTTGTGGCTACTATGAATAAAACAGTTGGGCCGGTGAGATAGCTCAGCGGCATAAGCGCCTGCCTGGCAAGCGCGAGGTCCTGAGTTCGACTCCCGGAACTCACATACAAAGAAAGGGCCGGTGATATTGCTCAGTGGCACGGGCGCCTGCTGGCGCGCAAGGTCCTGAGGTAGACCCCCGGTACCCACAAAAAAAAAAACAAAACAGTTATGACTATGCATAAACAAGTTTATGTACAGATATGGGTTTATTTGGGTGGTAAATATCTAGCAGTAAGACTGCTATATTATGTGGTAAGTATATGCTTAACTTTACTATATATGAATTTGCCAAGTTATTTTGCAAAGTAGTTCCATCATTTTATGCCCCCAAAGCAATCCATGAGATTGCTTGGTTGACAACACTTGGCATTACTGGTTTTTTTAAATTTTAGTCATGCTAAGTATATAGCTGTATCTCACGTGGCTTTAGTTTTCACTTCCTTGATGACTACTGTAATCACGCTGAGAATCTTTTTCACATTTTTATGAGCATTTGTACATCTGCCTTTCTAAACTATCTGTTCAAATCCTTTCCTTATTTTGAGATTTTTGCACAATAAAATACTACTCAGAAGTAAAAAGGAGTAAGATACAACAAACGTAAAGCATACAAACATCTGGATAAGCAAAAGAAACCAGACACAACAAAAGTACATATAGTGTACTCTTTTGCTTACATAAAACTAATCTATAGGCTAAATTAATCTATATTAAAAATTCGTCAGTGGTTAACTGCGGGCAGAGAGTTGCAGAAGACTGACTACAGACAACACAAGTTTACCTTCAGGGCAGAAGGAAATGTCCTATACCTGGTTTACATAATTGTTAAATAGTTGTATATACATTTACCAAATTTTAAAGACTTGTGTATTTAAAATCTGCACAATTTAAGCAGTGTGTGGCACAGAACACCTGTAATCCTAGCACTCTGAGAGGCTAAGGCAAGAAGATAAAAAGTTCCAGACCAGCCTGGGTAACTTAACTATACCATCTCAAAATAAAAAAAATTTAAAAAAAAAGGGGGGACTGGACTGTAGCTCAGTGAGAAGACCCTGTATTTAATCCCCAATATTGGGGTTGGGGGGAGTGGCAGGATATCTGTGCAGTTTAATTCAAGTAACGTATATGTGAATAAATGATACATGAGTCGAGTTTTTACATATAGTATCTTCAAACATCATATTCAGATCTCAGCATTTCTTGTGTGAAATGAAATGCTGAGTTATTAGCTGTCCCCATGTACTTAAGTTTTTTAAACACTTTCATAATTAGAAACTAGTATCTGCCTCTAAAATCAGTTCAGGGTTCCTTCTAGGCACAAATAGGTCTAAATTTGACTAAAAGACCCTGCCATTCTTAATTTCCATCTATTTTACAACATTTCAACTGACCACTGAGAAGAAAATTAGTTACTGAAAAGACACACTATTCCTGAAAGGTATGATTAATGTTGTCTCTGCCCCTCCATCTGTCAGATCCTCAGCCCTCGGGACGTACCTTGACATCGTATTACCAAAATGACCTCATCATTACTCAGGTTGCTAATGGTTTCTGGCTCCTGAGAATTATCTATTTGATCTCTAAAGAGGCCACTAAACTTATGTTGACCAAATGTTTCCTATGCTTAAAGGTAATTTCTGAACTTGAAGTAACATTTCAAATACCTAATGCTGTTATAAATTAGACCACACTTAAAATAATTCTCTGAAAAAATATGCATAGAATCCAAATCAAGTAAATGAATCTTATTTATTCAAAAAGGAAAATATAATTTAACACAATTTTCAACAAGAACTAGATAGACATAAATATTTTAGTAAGAAAAATGTGAAATCAAAGCTATTCCTGAGTATAATATTTTATAGTTACCTGCTTAACTAAGAAAAATATTACGTATATGTATGTTTATTAATTATTCCTTCAGTCATTTATGTATTATTCCTCTACCTTATACTTCAAGGAACATTAGAATTCTGAGTTATTTTATTTGAAAAGTATTTATTTGCATGTGTATAAAAGATCGTGACTCCTGTTAGTTCATTTAATAATTAGTAATATATTTTAGTCATCTCAAATCATGGTAACTGCATCAAGATTAATAATAATTTTCTGTAAAGATTTTACTGATTAAAAAAAGGTATTTATTGCTTCAGGTGAAATTACTGTAGTCATGGGGCTGGTGAGATGGCTCAGTGGTGTAAGCGCCTGCCTGGCAAGCACAAGGGCCCGAGTTCGAATCCTGAAACCCACATACGAAAAAAGGGCCGGTGATATCGCTCAGCGGCATGGGCGCCCGCTGGCGCGTGAGGTCCTGAGGTCGACCCCCAGTACCCACGGAAAAAAAAAAAAGAAATTACTGTAGTCAGAACTGCACATTCCGATCTCTTCCACTTAAATTACCCAACCTGATGTCTTTTTAATGTGTTATTCTACGTAGAGATGATGCACTTAAGCTACAGCCCAGTATTATTTTTAAGTACTTCTTTGATCTCCTTAATATCAGACTTTCTCAATTTTGATAGTCTTTTAATGAAACTATTACAAAGATGTTTGTCCTTGAGATGCTGTTTACCAAATATTAGGCAAGTTTAAATTATTTTATTTTATTTTTAGTACCAGGAATCAAACTCAGTACCTTGTGCTTGCCAGGCAGGTGCTGTGCCACTGAGCTATCTCCCCAGCCCTTAAATACCTTTATTTTAGCACTCACTCACATTATCTTTTGGACTCAGGCACTTACATATTTTTTGCACCTGTTCTTATGTAATTAAATAAATATTTAAAATATATTTTCCCTTACCCAGAGTCTTAATTTTGTTTAATCTCCCCTTTTATACAATTTAAAGAACTTTTCTCTATATCCTCTACTTTGGCAAGAAATTTATTATGTTTATGGTACTTCAAACACCGTAAGGTGTGACAAACAAGAATTTAACTCATCTCAGTCCTTTCGTTAAACCCGGAGAGATAAGCAAGTACGAATAGGCAGAATCTCTACTTTCTAGGAGTATCCGATGTTTAAATGAAATCCTTGTTTTGTTTTTCTTAGAATTTAGTGATATAAATGCACTTTTTCGCAGCCCATACTAGCTAAATTATACCCATCCCTACCTTTTCCACTCACTCTTGCTGTCACAGACGAAGATTTCTGATCAGCCCAAAGTCAAAAGCAAGAATGCTGGCACTAAGAAATAAGGTTTTAAAAAGAAATGGTTCAGAACTAGCCTGAACACATATTGACTGGGCTTTAGTCAAACAAAAACGTGCACGTGCATGTGCACATGCACACAGACACACGCACACACAGCACACAATCCTCCATCCACAGGTACGCACGGAAGCAGCTTCGGGTGGAGACAAAACGTGTAACTCCACCTTCACACGCGGACCCTCGGAGCTCCTGCACCAGTGCCTGATTCGCCGCCTCGCGGGTACTGAACTAACAGGCACCCTTAATCCCAACGCGGGCCACTCCAGGGGCGACACCCAGCGGACAGCCCTGCGTCTGTCAATGCTAAGTCAGTCAGCAGTGGTCATGATGTGTACTAAAGCAACAGGAAGCTTCCCTTGGTTTTGCACATACGGAGCTGGGTTTGCTACAGCAAAATGTTACCTCAAGAGGACTTGACGATGACTGTACCTTACACCCTGAATCTAACCTCAGTCCTGCTTCACCGTCACCACTGACGCGTTAATGCTGCTGTTCCCGGGCCTCTGGGCTCCCCACAGCTTTATCCGTGTGGCTCACGCCGCTCTAACCGTCAAGGTTACCATCCTCAATGATGTTTACACACAGTGCTTATTTGAAAAGTGATGGAAAATTAAAAGAACTATCTGGAAGCCCATAAAAGTCTATAAAACATGTTCCCAAAGCCAGACCTTTCCAGATTGTTTTTTAAAGGCCATAAAATACCAGAAAAATACCAAGCTAAAAATACTAATGAAGAAATGAAAATAGCCTTTCGGATAGGCTAATAAGTCAAGTTCAAAATGAAAAAAAGACACTAGATTTTTATTGCATTGCTAAGTTATTACCACACTATAGTAACCTTGTGTGCATATTATAAAAATCATCCATTTGTGTTACAAGGAATTACTTTGGGCTAACACTAGAAACATAGTACCTGAAGTGAATTCTAAGTGACAAGCTCCTCATTAATCATCATTTTGAAACATTCAGGCTTCAACATAAAGTCTTTTATCTCACTGTTTAAAATTTCAAGTAAAAAAAAAATTTTTTTTTCAAGTAAATGGAGCATCCCAAAGTTTTACCTGGAAAATACATTTTTCCTTCCCTTCTTAGTTCTTAGGCTCTGACATGCTTACCAATTTACTCTGAAAGGTCACAGTGTAAACAGAGTTGTGCTGCATCAAGAGGGAAAAATTGTTTAACATAAAACACTGGAATTTGTATACTAACCGTACAAGGTGGAAAAAAAACTGCATCTAGAAAAAATGTAAACAGCACTATTGCCATTGAAATTCTGACATTAATAAAGTTATTCTAAAGGTTTTTTTTTTTTTTTTTAATAGTAACTTGGTCTCTAAATTCTAAACTTCAGTAGTCAACATAGCTACCAGGAAAAAACGTAAGAAGATTTTATTTTTAGACTATATGAATCATCTTATAAACAACTATAACAAAATTATTTATTGAAACAAAATAAGATAATTTCAAATCCCTAGTACTTGTCCATTCTTCAATAGTCAATGATATGCAAGCCCACCTCATTGTGCCTCTTTTCCTTCATCTTTGGCATGAGCTTAACTTTCTACCAATAGAACCAAATGAGTTATGTTGCCTAGGATTATGTCACAGACAAGATCGATATCCAGGGCTCAGGGGGTGGATGGGAGTAGCTCAGGGTCCAGAGCTTGCTAGAGCTTGGCTGGCATGTGAGACAATGGATGGGGAACAGGATGGCATGATGACAAGGAACACAATACAAAAAGGCAAAGGGACGATGTGCAAAGAAAGGGTCAGATGCTGAATGAGATGCTCACTGAAATGTCCTTAAAATCTATGATACATAATGACAGAGCTTTCAGATTGAAGATGAACTGCAATTAATTTTAAAACACTGCACAAAAATAATACCAGAATATATAAATCTTTTAAGAAGCACTTTCTGAATTTGATATCGTCTATGTGACTACATAAATTAATACAAAAAATTGGGTTCTATAAATTTAAACTGAGGAAATACCACAGTTCAAATTACAATGCTAGATACATTTTTAAGGCTGGTACAAGTCAAGATCCAGCCTTGCTGATAACAGACTCTTGTAAATTAAGACTGGCATCTCGGAATCTTTCATCTTCCTGTGACATCTCATATCTACTCAAGATGATTATTTTGAAGCCAGAATTCAAGGAGCACAGACTTTCATTTTGAGCAAATAAATTCTATCAGAATATCAAATGTAAAGAGACAGCTCTTTAAATAGAGAAAATGAAAATATAAAAAGACAGCACTTCAAAATACAGGAAAATGAAAATTTTGAGTGGCAAGGGCTCTAACTACCCACAGTCTAAGCAATAATGAAGTCGCTGTCTATAGGAAAGGCTAGAATAAAACGAAGGAAAGACAGAAAGCAAACGTCTACTGTTGAACAGTCTGACAAAAATGTAAAGCAAGGTCAAACTGTTAACAGTGATCATTAGAATACATACAAAAGAAAACTCGCATTCACAGTGAAAGCGCAGACGTCATGAGCAATTAAGCATTCTCACATTTGCTTACAGCTTACATAATAATGCCTAATGGCACTAAAATTGTGCAGCAAAATATTTTCCCAAGTTTTCTACAGGAGAGCTGTCAACTCATTAAAACAAAAGGATCTGATACATCACTGCAGTTATTCAAACAGACAAACTTAGCAACTAGCCTGATAAAGCCTGGTAAGGAAAGGACATTCACTGGTCCCAGACTTGACGACCGAGATTCCAGATCTGTCAACTGAAATTTGACCAGATTCTCCAATTAGTCTCTTTTGTTCCAGGTATTACCTTAGGTCTTTGCTCTACTCCTCTTAAGATTTTTGTTTCATTTTCTACAACTTTCTCCAAAGTCACAACAATACCATGGTTTCATCTCAGCCTCTACCCTCGTCCGCGGGATTTGATATGCCTGACAAATCCGCTCCTTGGAAGCCTCTGCTGCCTTTGAGCTTCTCGAACAGTAGACTTCTGACTTCTCGTCATCCTCCCACAACATTCCCTTTCAGACCTCCTCACTCCCCTCTCCTTGGTCTGCCCTGTAATCATGAACACCCTAAAGGTCTGTCCTCACCTCCTCCCTCCCCATCCCCACCCCCCTTATCGCTTTCATCCAATCACGGTTTGAATAACCATTACCTCTTCTAGCCCCTAGCCCCGCTCTCTTTTCTGAATGCTATAACTGCATTTCCAATAACATGTCGGATATCGCCACAGGTGATTATTTCTATGGCATCTCAAACTAAAGATGTCCACAACTAAAATCATTGTTCCACAGCTAAAGTAATTGTTCCGTAACACCCAACCTCTAAGCAGACCTATTATCACTGTAGTTACTGCCCCGTTTCCTCCAATTCACCCCAGTCTCATACTGAGGCTCCTCAATTTTGGATGAGGCTGCAGCCATCGTCACCTTCACTCAGCAGCAGGCACTCCTGTGGAAGCCCAGGAGGACCGGCAGAAGCACCTCACTAGGTGTGCTCCGGCAGAGCTGGGCAGGCTTCAGCAAGCCTGGTCTTCATTTGCCGTCTGCTTCCTAACGAAGCCATGCCCAGCTAAGGCTCTTACACAAGATCCTAACCCTGGCTGGTCACAGAAAAGCAGTTTATAAAGGACTCCTGGGCACCTCACAGAACTCTGGGGAAGGTGAAGAACTCTGCTCAAAGTTAAGCTTCAGGAACAAACCACATCACAGACAATGCCACTAAATGGGATTAATTAGAGAATAACCGTCACTGGTGTTCAGCATCCCAGAAAGAGCTAAAGAAAACCATCCCTATGGCTGGAAATCAATCTTGTAACCACAGGGAGACACTGCTGCCACCGAAGTCAGTAACCACCTCCACAACCAAAACTGGAAGCGCAGCGCGGATCCTTTCCTCGTTCCAATGGAAGGTCGTGCGCGACGTGAGTCTCATCACTGAAGCCTAAACCCACGCCTGTGATCTGGCTACAAAAGAGGACACATATTTGAGTGCTGCCTTCTATAATGATGAGCCTGACTCCTGCATTAGCAAAGTAAATGTACACTGGAAGAATTTTCCCACACATAAAAGACTATTCAAAAGCTGATACTACAAACCTTCCTGCCCCCGCCTCCAACCCTGTTCACGGATCTGTCCAAGACCCTACCAGTCTGGAGAGTACATTTCATAAACTTGCTGGAACTGGACACAGCCTATAACCCTGATCACTAGGCTGGACCCCAAGCTCCCTGCCCGAGTACTGTCAGCCACCATGCCCCAGAAGACTACTCCTTGTTCCTAAGACCAACACCATAAATAGCTCAGTGGTGGCGAACCTATGGCACATCTGCCACAGCCAGCTGTTTGTTACCACTGAAAGCTCTAAAAGGCTCACTGTACATAGCTGGTTCCTCTTCCACACAAGGCATACCACCCAAACGCCACATGAATGCCAATACACACTAAGTATTGGTAGTAACAACGATCTTGTCATTCACTGCATGCCATCCTCCAAAGTGAACCCTCTCGGAGAGAAAACAAAAGCAACCTAGAACAGGCCTGAGTTTAAAACCCCTTTGAATTCTAGGATTTGAGTGGCAAGTCCTTACACTCCCCCTACTTCCTTCTCCTGGGCTAGTACTTCCCCATTAAGGGCTAGCTTTTGTCACTATGACCATAATATCCAAGAAAGTCAGCTAAAAGGAGAATAGATTTATCTCTGGCTCACGGTTTCAGAGGTTTAAGTCCTCAGTCAGCTGGTTCCAAAGCAGAGACATCACAGCAGAAGAGCACAGCAGAGAAAAACTGCTCAGCTTGGGCAGCAAAGAGCAGGGAAAGAGCTGGAGAGGAGAAGGCCTGGAACAAGAAATACCCTTCACAGACACGGCCCTAGTGATCCACTTGCCCAACCATGCCACCTCCTGACAGCACACTCAGCTGTGAACTCATCAGAGGTTAATCTACTGAGGAGGATAGTGCCTCTACAATCTCATCATTTTTCAAAAGCCTCAGCTCTGAACACAGGAGCCTTCTGGGGGTTATTTTCGATCCAAACCATAATATTCACCAAGATCCCAGAGCACATCCTCACACTAATCTCTTTATCTCGATCCCTGCTGTTACCCTTCTAGTCTGGGTAGCCCTAAGTTCTTATATGACTACTATAAGAGTATCCTAACAATTTCTAAGTCCACCTGCCCTACCACCAGCAATCACTACACATGTGTATAAACTTCATGTCAAATATTTAACTCTTGAAAGGCTGTACAACTCAGAAAAATTTAAAAAATACTACAGAAAACATACTCCAAAATAATTAAATCTCAGTGTCCTAAGCACATTCCTAAAGAGAGGAGATCTACAATTGGATCTTCACCACCCTCATTACTTTCATACAATGAGTACAAGAGATATAAAAGATCACCAGCTTTAGCAGCAAAAACTGATCTCCTTTCTGACTAACATGACAAAAAACTGAACATAAAAATTACTTTCTAAGTTCCCCTTTAGAGTAGGCGGTTTTGAAATAGTTAAAGAATTAATAAAAATACATAGGAAACATGATGTTGTCCCACTGCTACCTCTAAATTTTGTCCTTAATTATCCTTTAACTTTTTTTTTTTTTTTTTTTGGTGGGTACCGGGGATCGACCTCAGGACCTCGCGCGCCAGCAGGCGCCCGTGCCGCTGAGCGATATCACTGGCCCCTTTTTCGTATGTGGGTTCCGGGAGTTGAACTCGGGCCCTTGCGCTTGCCGGGCAGGCGCTTACACCTAGGCTTCTTTTTTAAAAAATCCCTTTGACCAATATAAACTTTCCCTACTTGAGTTTATTCCCTAAAATTTCCCCACATCTACGGTCCTCTACCTAGCTATTTTCTCCATCCAATCTTACTTTCATAGCAATTGTATATAGCCATTTTTAAGCCTTCCTACTTATAACACATCCTATCTTCCTTTGTTTGGTAAGCATTTTTGTGAGGCACTTATTTTACACTACAATTTTCCTCAGAGCTGGCTTGTAGCAATCCTCAGGCTATAAATATTCAGATATTTGCAATGAGGACAAATTCCTGCTAAAATAATGATTTTAAACCTTTATGTCCTAATAGATTAGCAAGGATCTAAATGGCTGCACACATACTAGACAAATGATGGGAAATGCATAATTATTTCTCTTTCTTTAACTAGTAAAAAGTGATTGAATTAATGGACTATCTTTACGTTAAAGATTAATCAGTGTTGCTCTCACCGTGCTTAACAACTTAGAGGTTTCTTCCTTCTCTGAAGAGCACAGCTCTTGGGTACCGAATGATGTTTTTATTATGCTATACTAACTATAATCTGTTCATGTCAACTAGATGAGAATATGAGCTACTGTTATCATGAATCCTGACTTAAACTGCTTCTATTCACACCTCAGAGCAGAAAACATTAAAATTTCTGTTCACATATTCCACAAATATCGAGTAGAATACTAGGCTATAATTCAGAAATATCAAATACAGAACAGTCTCACCTTGATCAGCAATCAGTAAGGTAACCAAACAGCTTTGATATTAAGCAGCAATGTTTCACACCAGCCACTGTCATCCAGCTACTAAAATCTGTGGTTTCTTTAACAGGTTAACGACAAATTATTCAATATATGAAATTATTTTATAAATACATTACATACAACTTCCTATGGTATTGCTGTTTCACTGAAATACAGAACTCGATTCTTATGAAGCCAATACTAACAAGCTCCAGACAGACAATAGATTAGAAAAATAAGCAGGTATCATCATCCAACCTTTTCCCTAAAACTGCAGCAGATCTCCAACAGAACTTCTTCCTATCCCACAATTGTCCCTCACTTAACCAACCAAATGTCTCTAGACCCAGATCAAGTATTTGGCATAGCTGGCATCAATGTATTGAAAGCAGGCACCTTTGACCTTACATTTAACTGTTGTCTAAGTGTTTCCTGTATGTTTAATTTCTTCTAGTAATTAGACTTAATGATAGCTGACATTAAGGGTATCTGTATTCTTCAGAACACTGGCAACAGGGCTGTACAACAGGTTCTTAATAAACACTACACAGATGAGACAAATACATAAATACCTAGATGGACAAGAGTTCAAACTACATGTATATTCAACAAGAGTCTCAATATAGAAGTAGACAATTTGGCAACTTTGATGATTTATTGCTTTTTTTAAACCATGTATATATCTTCCATCAGTAAAAACGTTTACTTGACTGGTACAGCATGGTTCTTAAATCTTAGATTTCAAAAACTGGCACAGCCCCTCCTTCCTATGTAAATGATTTTTTTTCCTTTTTGTCTTTATTCCCAGGAAGTTTATGGTCATATGTGAAGCTCAATGTTTTGTTGTAAGGTATCTTGGCTGTTTTATGAAAATAAAACAAGTTATAAATGAATTACATACTATGGAAAAGACATACCCCAGGTTTCTATTTGAAACTTCACACCAGATCTGGTGGTTAATGCCTGTAATCCTAGCATTCTGTGAGGCTGAGGCAGGATGATCAAAAGTTGAAACCCAGTCTGGGCAACTTAACAAGACTCTGCCTCAAAATTTTAAAATGGTGGGGGCGGGGGGGTAGCCTGGGGATGTAGCACTTTCTTTCATCCACCAAAACTTATTCTTTTATCCATTCACATTTACACCCCTCCATTTTTCCTTCCTGTTTCAATGTTTATCAGTCATCCACATTCTTAAACTGTATTAACTATCAAATTTACTGTAAAGGCCAAATTTTCTGTCTGTGCTCACTAAATTAATGGCTAAATTGTTCAGTGTTGGGACTGCAGGCAGGCACCACCACACCTGGCTGGTATAAGAACATATACATATGCCAAAACTCTTCCAACTCTATGTTGAAAACTGGTAAAAAGTATCACATGTAACTTACACTTCAATAAAACTGGTATTAAAATTTACAAACATATCAGGCATGCTGGCACAGGCCTCTAATCCCAACTATGTGGGAGGCCGAATTGTGTGGGCGTTAAGGCCCAGCCTGGGTAACAGACCAAGAGCTCATCTCAAAAAATAAGTAAATATATAAAAAATTAAATTCACCAGAATACAGCTGGGGATGTAGCTCAGTGATTAAATAAAGCCCTGGGTTTGATGCCCAACACCACAAAAAATAAATAAAACAAAATCTACAAACACAATACTAATAAAAACATAGTCTATGATCGTATTACCCAAAAAAGAGAATTACTGAGAAGGAAAAATATAGCATATAAACATGAAAAACATAACCTACATATGTTACTAACCTAAATTACAATATGGCCATGTGTAATTTTCATCTTCCCTATACTTACTCCACCACCACCACTCCTGCAAATCTGTAACAAGTGAAAAAGAATCTACTCTTACTTCAAACAGCTTCTATTCTGCTTAATGCCTTCTGCTTGCTAGTCATGGGGAAAGTATATCTGGTGCTTAAGAACCAGGACTGTGATATTCTTAAGTGAATTGGGGCCTCACTGCCGAAAGGGAGGCCCCATTGTGAGGCATTTCTTAACAAAATGTCACTTTCAATGTCTCAGATACCAAGTTCAGCCTTAAAGAGAAATACTAAGCACAGTAAAGCAAACAGACTAACGAGGGGAAAGAAGAAAACTGAAACTGTTCCTTATTCTGTTGTTCACACACACACATACACACTCACACAACTAGGAATAGGAGCACTAACATTTTCTAAATATGCTTTTGGACCCTTTGTTGAAGACCAAATAGTTGAAGATGCCTTGGGAGGTCTCTATATCCTCTATTCTGTTCCACTGATGCACGTGTCTATTTTTGTTCCAGTACCATGCCATTTTTATCACTACTGCTTTGCAGTATAGCTTAAAGTCTGGTACTGCTATGCCACCTGCTTTGCTCTCATTGCCCAAAATTACTTTCGCTTTTCAGAGTCTCTTCTGGTTCCGTATAAATTTAATGATTGTTTTCTCTAGATCTGTAAAGTATGCTGTTCGCATCTTAATTGAGACTGCACTGAATCTGTATAATAGTTTTGGAAGTACGGCCATTTTGACAATACTGGTTCTACCTATCCAAAAGCAAGGGACATCTTTCCATTTTCTGATGTCCTCTTCAGTCTCCTTCTTCAGAGTACTGTAGTTTTCTTTGTAGAGGTCTTTCACCTTCTTGGTTAGGTTTATTCCTAGATATTTCATTTTTCATGAAGCAACTGTGAATGGTATTGTTTTCAGAATTTCCTTCTCACCCTGTTCATTGTAAACTGTATGAATTGCAAGCATGTACTAATTAAAAAATAAAATTTTTTAATGTTTCCAAATAAAGAACCAGAACAACCTGAGATGCATATGAAGGACAGAACACTTTTCTATTAACAAAATTTACAGTGAAGAAACAAGACATTTAATTTGAACCCTGACATTCAAAGTTCTCATGATTTTTAAAGTGTTCTCTTACAAAAAAAGTGAAATATAATCAACATTTGGGTTTTTTGTGAATAATTACATATGTAGATAAAAACAGACTGTCTGCACTGCCTCTAAACCACTGGAAGCTAAATTACCTGTTATTGCCTAGAAGCCTCTTCCCAGAAGGTGCTCACCTTTTTAATCATAGCATTGTGACAAACCAACAGAGTCACAGTGTGGGCTAGTACAGAGATTAAAGACCAAAACCAGAGGGGGAGGATTTCACACTGGACCACGGATTCATATCCAAACACACTGAATTATGAGGTACGCATGAAACATGTTGAAGTGATCTAGTTACACAATAAGTAATAAACCGAGTGTAGATAAATATTTCATGGCCATATAACATAAAATCTTGAACATCTCATAATTATATTTTAACAGATATTTTACAATGGCCTATTTAACACAGATTTTTCTTTCTTTAAAAAAATAAAGTATACGGTATTCCCATGAGAATTTATTGAAAGCAAAATAAATGTCAAATAGTTGTCTAGTCCAATAACAAATGAGCAGCATGCAAAGATTTTTAATCATTTATGAATTATGTACTTTAAGCAGTAGTATATGCAGGAACTACAATTTGAACCGGAGAAAGGAACCATGAAGTATACTTGGCCACAAAAACAGAATTTAAAAAATTGAGATCAAACAATAAAAATTATAACTATGGTTCATTCAGAAAAACTGAAAAAGAAACTACACAGGTTTCCACAGATGCAAATCAGTATCTTCATCATCTGATATTTACCTACCATTAAAATCAAAGATGAGGGGAATTCAACATGGCTGACTAGAGGAAAAGCCACACTGGAGTTACTCAGAGAAAATCAACTATCCTGGCATCAGGGATATATGGCCTGATGCCAAAATGAATCTGAAATAAGAGACTTACACATCAAACAAAACATAGACATAGGAGTTCATAAAATGGCGAACCAGCCCACAGGGCTGCCGGTGAGACTGCCACCTGCATGAGGAGCAGGAAAAATCATTCTGCAGTTTCCAAAAAACTGATGGAATGTAATAGTGCAGCTGACTCAAGCCACACAGAACAGATTTGGGATGTAAGGCCCCTTGCCTATTTGCCTTCCTCCACACACAGGACACTGCACCCTCTCAGCAAATTTCACACACACACACACACACAAGGGACCAGGAAACTGCTCCTTCCCCAAAAGGTACCAGATTTTTGTTTTTGTTTTGGGGTTTTTTTGTTATTGCTGTTTTGTTTTGTTTTTTATCCTGTGCCACAGCAGCTACCTGGAACCTCCGGTGAAGGTAGTGAACGCAACAGCACCAGCCCTCCCACCCAGAGACCAGCGGCCTCAGAGAGGAGGCAGATGCGCAGGATTCAAGCAACCTTGAGATGCAGCACAGCAAGGAATGGGAGTTCAGCACTCCGCCCGCTGGAGGAGACTGAAGGGGAACAGAGCAGCCCTGAAATGTCTCCACTGCTGCAACAGGAGCAGTGCGCCAGCAGACAGCACCCCACCCCAAACTCCCACACACACCCTGAGAGGACAGAGAGGACAGAGCCGTGCCAGTGGAAGGGGAACAGAGGAGGCTGCGCAAGGAGCCAGAGGATCAAACTGTGCACAGGAGGGAGCAGCCTCGGGCTGTCTCTGTGCGAGAGCGCCAAGGCAACTGGGAGCGCGATGCAGAGACACACAGGCTAAGGAGATGTGAGTGGGCCGCCGAAGGACTTACAGAAAACTGACCGCTGAAGAATGGCCCCGGCCCCCAAAACCAGAAGCCACGACCAGCCCCTGCACCTGGCCCTCATCCTACAGCAGACCGCGTGGGGTCACTCAGCACAGACGTGGGGTCACTCAGCACAGACGTGGGGTCACTCAGCACAGACGTGGGCTCTGACTTGGACACTACCACAGTAGGGTGGAAACCAGAGGAATTTTTTTTTCTTTGATAGACTGTCTCCTTTTCCTTGTTCTGTTTCTTTCTCTTTTTTTAGGTTTACTGTTTCTTTTGTTTTGTTCATCTTTGTTCCCTCTTCAACTGTCTTTCTGACTTTTTAATACTTTTTTTTTTTTTTTGGTACCAGGAGTCAAACTCAGGACATTGCGCTTGCCAGGCAGGCACTTGTGCCACTGACCTAAATCCCTGACCCTGACTTTTTAATACTTTCAAGCGAGTGAACATTGTCTCTAGTCTTTCTCATTCGCTTTGCTATTCTATCGCTTTCTCCTTCATTCTTTCTCTCTTGTCTTCTCCGGTTTCCTAAAGCTTGGGTGATCATCCTTTGTCCTCCAGCCTTGCTTCTACTATATTTCTCTTCCTTTATCTCTCTGCTTTGTTCCCTACCACTCTTAACTTTCTCCCACAGAGGGTAAAATCACTCTACTAAGGGGAAACTCATTGCATACAAGTTCCTGCTTTATGTTGGATTTTGTTATATAACTGCAGAACTTGCCCCTATGGTTAAAGATGCCAAATTAATGGTT
This sequence comes from Erethizon dorsatum, assembly GCA_028451465.1. Classification (NCBI taxonomy): domain Eukaryota; kingdom Metazoa; phylum Chordata; class Mammalia; order Rodentia; family Erethizontidae; genus Erethizon; species Erethizon dorsatum. The sequence continues at coordinate 54,755,339 of CM051830.1, read as the reverse complement.
ACCACAGTTTGTCAGGTTTTAGGCTGTGCTTGAAGCTACTGTTATTTCTAATTGTACCACTTTACCCAGCATGTTGTACCTGTTGCAATCAGTTGTTCTCCCTGGTATGACAACACCGTGACAGTCTGGGGTCAAAATCATCACCATAGTCTAGTCCCAAAGGACTGAGTGCTGAGCCAAATGTATACCAACTTCTCGTCCCTAATAAATTGGGCAGGTGGTATCTTGGGATACACACAAAGACCAAGAGCCAGGTGTACCTAGAAGACAACTCTAAGGAACAGACATTTCTTAGGGAAGCCTTGACACTAGTGATAAAGCTACCTACCATGAGCAATATACAAGCATCAACACAGAAAACAAATTAAAATTTTAAAAATACAAAATGACAAGACACAAAAGCAAAATGCAACCCCAGCCCTCCTGCCCACAAATTCAGGAAATAATGAAATAGAGGAAATCTGAACACACCCACCTGAATTTTCTGAAATGATAGCAACAGAAGTAATGAAACAGATGAAAGAGGCTATAGAGAAAATCAGATTAGAAATAATCTCTCCAGGAAAAAAAAAAAGAAAAGAAAAAGAGAGATGATGATCAAAATGGAAGGAACTGCTCACTATTCCATGAATCTAGAGTAGACACAGATAAAACAAATAGAGGAGCTTAGGAAAATGATGGAAACCATGAACGCCCAACATAGGAAAGAAATGAAATCCATGAAACAGATTCAAACAGATAGCCATGAGATTAAAAATTCCATTAAAAGTATACATAACCAATTGAACCAAGGCAAGGAAAGAATAACAGATCTAGAAGACAGGATTACAGTTAGTGATCTCAAAAAGAAAGATTTCTTAAAAATAGCAAGGGACCATGAAGAATCAAGCTAACAGCTTCTTCACAAGATGGTGCAAAGAAGAACAACATAAGATTAATCAGAGTCAATACCAAAGCAGGAGATAGCACAAATGACATTAAAAAAAACCTGTTCACAGAAGCAATGGCAGAAAACTTCCCAAACATGGAAAAAGAATGTGATATAAAAATAAGTGAGGCATACAGAAGTACAATTAGCCATGACCAAAATAAATCTACACCAAGGTATATAATAGTCAAGATTCTAGAAATGCAACACAAGAACAAAATATTAAAAGCTGTTAGAGAAGAGAAATCACCTATAAAGGAAAGCCCATCAGAATCATAGCAGACTTCCCAACAAAAACCCCTGAATCAAGGAGAGCTTGGAATGAAGTATTTCAAGTCCTGAAAGAAAACCACCTCTAACCCAGATTGATGTATAGTGCAAAACTATCTTTTAAAATGAATGGAGAAATAAGATACTTCCACGACAAAGAACAACTGAAGAAATTCATGACCACCAAACCAGAATACTATGAAGGATATTTTAGAGATAATGAAGACCACAACTCTAAGAACACCAAAAGAAAGAAGCTACCAGGCAAGGCAAGCAATTAAACACAGGGGAAAGACAGGAAACCAAAAACAGAAAAATAATATGACAAGGATAAGTCAATACCTATCAGTTATAACCATCATAATTGGTCTCAATTCACCATTCAAAAGACACAGACTGGCAGAATGGATCAAGAAATAAGATCCAACAATATGCTTCATAGAAGAAACACATTTACCTCAAAAACAAATTAACAGACTGAAAGTCAAAAGTTGCAAACAAGGGCCGGTGAGGTGGCTCAGCAGCATAAGCGCCTGCCTGGCAAGCGCGAGGGCCCGAGTTCGACTCCCGGAACCCACATACGAAAAAGGGGCTGGTGATATCGCTCAGTGGCACGGGTGCCTGTTGGCGCGCGAGGTCCTGAGGTACCCACAAAAAAAAAAAAAAAGTTGCAAACAATACTTCATGCAAAAGGAACCCAGAAAAAAAGCAGGGCAATGAAAGTGAACTTTCTATTTGTAATGAAAGTGAACTTCAAGCCAAGACTGATCAAAAGAGACAAAGAAGGTCACTACATACTTGTGAAGGGAAAACTCTAAGAGGAAGAGATAATGATCATCAATATATATGCACCAAATGCAGCTGCACCCAACTGTACACAAACAACAAACTCACCAAGAGAGAAATTAGGGAAACCACACCTTTCATAATAGAATTGAAAAAATGAAACACTTAGGAATCAATCTGACAAAGGAAGGAAAAGATCTTTACATTGAAAACTACAGTACTCTGAAAAAGGAGATTGAAGAGGATATTAGAAAATGGAGGGCCAGTGAGATGGCTCAGTGACATAAGCGCCTGCCTGGCAAGCATGATGTCCTGAGTTCGACTCCCGGTACCCACATACGAAAAAAGGGCCGGTGATATCGCTCAGCAGCACGGGTGCCTGCTGGCACGCGAGATCCTGAGTTTGACCTCCGGTACCCACAAAAAAAAAAAAAAAAAGAAAGATATCCCTTGCTCTTGGGTAGAAAGAACCAATATGATGAAAATTGCCATACTCACAAAATTGTTATACAGATTTTATGCAATCCCAATCAAAATACAAATAGCATAGCTCACAGCATTAGAGAAAATAATCCTAAAATATATTAAGAACCAGAAGAGACCTAGAATAACAAATACAATTCAACAAATGCAACAAAGGAAATCAGGAGGCAACACAATCCCTGACTTTAAATCATACTACAAAGCTAATGTGATAAAAAAAAAAAAAAAAAAAAACAGGGCCGGTGAGATGCTCAGTGGCGTAAGCGCCTGCCCGGCAAGCGCGAGGGCCCGAGTTCGACTCCCGGAACCCACATACGAAAAAAGGGCCAGTGATATCACTCAGCGGCACAGGCGCCTGCTGGCGTGCAAGGTCCTGAGGTCGACCCCTGGTACCCACAAAAAAAAAAAAAAAAAACCAGCATGATACTGGCAAAAAAACAGACCTGAGGTCAATGGAACAGATTAGAAGATGCAGAAACAACTCCAAACACATTCAGCCACCTTATCTTTGACAAAGGGATCAAACACCTTCACTGGAAGAAAGATATCCTCTTTAATAAATGGTGCTGGAAAAATTGGCTTTCCACATGCCAAAGACTAAAACTAGACCCTTGTCTCTCACCACGCACTAAACTAAAATCAAATAGATCAAAGATCTAAACACTAAAACAGAAACACTCAATCTGCTGGCAGAGAGAACAGATAGAACTCTTAAAAGACATAGGTGTAGGCAAAGACTTTATGAACAAAACCCTGATCACACAGGTAATATTACAAAGAATGAACAAATGAGATCTTATCTTATTAAAAAGCTTTTGCACAGCAAAAGCAATCATCAAGAGAGTTAAGAGACAACCCGCAGAGTGGGAAAAATATTTTTCCAGCTGTTCCTCAAAGGACTACTATCTGAAATATATAAAGAACTCAAAAGAAAAAAAAAAAAAAAAGAATCAGACCCCCCCAAATTTAAAGACCCAATCCAAAAATGAGCATCTCAAATGAATAGACACTGCTCAGATGAAGAAGTAGAAATGGCAAATAGATATGTGAAAAGATGTTCAACATCAATGGTCATTCAAGAGATGCAAATTATAAAGACACTGAGATTCCATCTCACCCCAGAAAGAATGGCTATTATCAAGAAATCAACCACTAACAAATGCTGCCAGGTGTGTGGGGAAAAAGGAACTCTTCTCTACTGTTGGTGGGAGTGTAGACTGGTGCAACCACTGTGGAAATCAGTGTGGAGATTCCTCAAAAAACTAAGACTAGAAGTTCTATTCGACCCAGCTATTCCCCTTCTTGGGATCTTCCCAAAAGAATTAGAAGTACCATACCACAGCAATATATGCACACTCATGTTTATAGCAGCACAGTTTGTAATAGCCAAATCTTGGAAACAACCCAAATGCCCATCACCTAATGAATGGACAAAGAAAATGTGGTTTTTCTTCTACAATGGAGTACTATACTACTCAGCCATAAAGAAGGATAAATTTGAGACATTTATAGGTAAATGGATACACCTTGACTTAAGTGAAATAAATCAAACACACATGTGTAAACATTTCATTGTTTCTCTGGTATGAGAAACCGAAAGTGTAAAGAAGGAACAGAATGTATAACGGATATTGTGAAAAAGGAAGAAAGTGCTCAATTGGGAAGAGGATTGGGGAAGGGAAGGTAGTTTTCACAAGACTTGACTAGTGGCAACCACCCAACAGGTCTGCAAAGCTTGCCCACTCTGTCCCTACAATAATCCAGGCGAGCCCAAACTCCCTCTGTTACCAGAACCTGTACAGAGGAGAGGGACATGCCCTGGGGAGGACTGGCAATTAGACTTCACCCATCTGGAGGATTCAAACGAATGTCGGACCTGATTGACACCTTCACAGGCTGAACTGAAGTCTTTCCTGCCTATTTGGAAAAGACTAAGCTAGTCAAGGTGCTTCCTGAGGAAATCATCTCTAGATCTGGACAACCCCCGTCTCTCTGGAGTCATAATGGACCTTTCTCTACCTCTCAAGTAACTCAGGGAGTGGCCATGGTTTAGGAACAAAGTACCTCCTCCATTCTCACCTGGCGACCTCAATCTTCTGGAAAGGTAGAGAGAGCCAACTAACTGGTCCCTAAAGCAAGCTCTAGAAATTCTTTTCCAAGAAACGTCGGAGTCCTGTCTCTGATTGCTGCCAACGGCACTCGTGAGGGTTCATAACATGCCCAAAACTGGGCTAAGGTTGAGCCCCCTTGGAATGTTACATGGGAGGCCATCTCCATGTTCTGATACGACAGCAGACCCAGAGACCACGAGACTCTCACCACATCTCATTCATCTGGGCCGGGTACAGCAGGCATCCAAGTGTACGAGAACAGAAGAGTCCCGCCAGCTCCTGGCCCAGAGGGATCACCACTGTCCACTGTGGAGACCAAGTGCTCACCACAACTTGGAGCCTGCCATCCAACCAAAGCCAAAATGGAAGGACCCCTTTTCAGTAATCCTCGCCACATCCACTGCAGTAAATGTGGCAGGGGTAGATACTGGGATTCATCTTTCTAGGATAGAGGCAGTCCCACCTGAACTGTCTGAAGAACGAGGTCACCCCAATGGAGAAAGCTATGCCTGGGAGCCTCTGGAAGACTTGAGATTTCTCTTCAAAAAGCACGACTCCAGCGCTGCTACAGTAAGTGCGGAAATCTGACCTGCTCCTCATATTTGGGCTAATAGTGAAGTTCCCTTCTCCCATCAGACAGGCAGCTCAATGGTCACTAACTCTTTCCTCATTGTCTTCTGACAGATTTTTCTCTCTTCAGCGCAGCCAGTGAGCCACAGCACCCCAAAGTAGTTGGAGAGCACATACTCCCCAGCAGGTAGGGTCTGCAGCCCCTTCCAGCTTGAAGAAGCTGTAGAAGACAGAGGCCTCCACTCCCTCAGTACCCATACAGAATTATGAGGACATGTGTCTCTCAGTAATGACACACAGGGATGGCAAACCTGGGTGGGGAAGTAGGCGTGACCTGTTAATTACAAGATCCTGGAACACATACACAGAACAGTTCCCAAAGCCCTGCACGGGGACCTCTCATGAGAACTCGAGCAGATTCTCAATAGCATGGCCTGGATCTGACCTCAGCCTGAGGTGCGGGATCCGAGCACCACCTCTCAGGACCCATTGTAGAAGCTCTGGTGGGTTTCCTCGAGATGTGGATGACACAAAAGGACACACACCAAGAAGAGCTTGCTATCATGGCTTTCCTCACAGCAGCCCACCCTATGTCCTCCAGGATGTCCTTTAATATTGTTGCTTTTTCCTCTTTTACTCAGCCCAAGCTCAGTCTGCAGAGCCAGTTTCTCCCTCACTCTTCACTTTTACTTTTTCAAATTAACTTTGCTACCATTCAAAAAAATAAAATTATTTTTTAAAAATTGGCTGGGGGGGCCGGTGAGATACTCAGCGGCATAAGCACCTGCCTGGCAAGCGTGAGGTCCTGAGTTCGACTCCCGGTACCCACAAAAAAATAAAAAAAACTGGCTGGGAAAGGAGCCCTGCCAAGATCCTGGGGCGCATGTGCAGAATAACTCTCGGACCCGTGCATGTGTACTTCTCAGGAGAACTCGAGCAGGTCTTTGACAGGATGGCCTGGACGTGAAGGCAGCGTGGGCAACATGAAACAGAGACAGTCACCGTGAAGTGCTGGCTGCAGTGCCTCTTCAGAGAGCCCGCTCAACACTTAGGGTGCATTTTTTTCCTCTCCCTTTTTCCTCCTTTTATTGGGCCCAAACTCACCCTGCAGAGCCTATTTTTTTCCTTTACCCTTCCACTTTTTTTCTTACCTTTAATAAAGGTAAAACTTTGCCACCATTTATTTTTGTCTTATTCAATTCTTTGTCCAGGACAGAAAACATGTAGAAATCACCTCTAAAAGGAGACTCCCGCACCCCAGAATCTGCTAACACTAACACGACGGTCCACTGGGGGACACAGTCAGAAGTCATCCCCAATCCATGTGCACCTCCCCTCACCTGAGCTCCGCAGAGCTGATCACTCCGTGGCAAACGCACAGGCTGGCTGACCCTCGACCCTCCAGCCACCTGCCTGCCTCTACCAATAGCGGTGGACGAAATAAAATATTTGCTTTCCCAGAGGAAACCGTGAGACACAGTTCTGGCCACAAGACATAAACAGGATTTTGCTGAGGAAGAGGAGGTAAGGGGCAGCAATTCTGAGAAAGCATTTGTTCCCCTGAAGAAGAGGAGCAGAGACAGCTGATCTTCCTAACATGGGCACGATAACTTAATCTAAGTAACTGTGCATCCTTACTACTGCAACCGAGGAAAAATAACCAGAAGGAAAATATAAAAAGACTTTAAGAGCACACGCTGACACTGCTGAGCCACGGCAATACCACAAGCGAAACGCCTACCTCGGGTCCAGGGAAGAAGCAACTCCTCCTTGTTTAAGTCCCCATTAAACTACTTCATATTTGTAACTGGTAAAGGTATTAACACATTTATGCTTCCCATTGATCCAAAAGGAAAATGAAAAAAGAATTGTACTGCTGTACCTGTGTTTCACAAGGGGAGGACATCGTTAAAGGTCACACACACAGAAACTACAGATTCAGGTGCAGGAGCCTGGCATTCTAGTCCAGCCACTGACTTTGTGACTCAGCCTAAATTTTTCTTCCTTGTAGTTTCCTCACCTGCAGAAATCATGCAAACAACTACTTTATAACACGGCCAAAAGGACTAAACCAGCAATCCACATATAGAATTCAGTAGTTGGGCCAGTGAGATGGCTCAGCGGCATAAGCGCCTGCCTGGCAAGCGCGAGGTCCTGAGTTCAACTCCTGGTACCCACATAAAGGAAAAAAAGGGTCGGTGATATCGCTCAGTGGCACAAGCACTTGTTGGCAAGCACGAGGTCCTGAGGTCGACTCCCGGTACCCACATAAAAAATAAAAAATAAAAAAATTCAGTAGCACCTGGCACATAATATGTGCTCATTAAAACATTAGCAACTTGCTTCGACCACTACGATTGCCCCCCTTCCACTAAAATCAGTAAAGTTCCCAGGATCATGAACTCAAAAGATTCAACATAACATGAAGTGAGAGAAAAAAAATCACAGTTTCAAATTCATATCCCTTCATCCTACCATGTGTGCATGTGTACATGTGCATGTACAGCCTCAGGCCTAACTCACAGTATACAATAGACAAATATTTGCTGAAGGATAAATTCCTTAGCCAAGGTGTTAAGAAATTACAGTGGAAACAAAGAACACTCAGTCATCAAGGTGAAAAAATACTTTGACTTTTAGCATATCATTTTTTTCAGCCATCCTTGTAAAGCAGAGATGATTTCCTTCTTAATATTTTAAATAAAACCCCAAAGTAGTCCAAAGGATTAATGTAAATGTACTCAGAAAGATTTACGCTACTTGGAAGAAAAGACTAACTGCAAACTGTTAGTCTCTTTCACTGGTGTTATAGCTGCCTTGTCAAAATCCAAACCTGTTAGCTTTTTCCTTGAAAACTGAACATTATTTTGTTTTCTCTCTATTGTTTTAGCCCTTAATAGTCAATCTGACAGCTGCGGGATTTCTGAAGGAGCGGTCAGAGAAGACAATATCCTGGGTACCCATCTTGCTTACTATTCCGCTTCATGAGTAAGGACTCTGTCTTCTCCATCTTCTTCCAAGCCCAGTTCTCTACTTTCTACACCACTGCCCCAGTCGCACCTCAATTTAGTAAGCTCACCGACATTGAGGATCACCTGGCTTTTTTGCAACGGAACAAATATAGTCTTGTATATGAACAAATTCATAGTGTTGGAAAAGACAATCATAATTTTTTCTAAACCAGAGCTTAAGTAATTTCCATAATATTTTTTAAATTTCCTAACTGTATGATAGTTTTCTATTTTAAAATGTCAGCATAAAAACACTAAAACTCGGGGGCCGGTGAGATGGTGCAGCGGCTTAAGCGCCTGCCCAGCAAGCACGAGGGCCCGAGTTCAACTCCCGGATCCCACATACGAAAAAAGGGGCCGGTGATATCACTCAGTAGCACGGGCGCCTACTGGCGCGCGAGGTCCTGAGGTCGACCCCCCAGTACCCACAAAGAAAAAAAAAAAAAAAAAAAAAAAACTAAAACTCATCTAATACCATGTTTTAAAATAGATTGTAAAGAATAAAATTATAAAAAATAAAAAGATTTTATACATAAAGCAGCAAGTCTCATAAAACATTTAGTTCTACTCTTAGTGCCCCTATAAATTTTAAGGGAAACAAAACCAACACATTTATTCTGTATTATCATTCCTTGATTATTTCTAATATCAACTAATCTCGGGCCGGTGAGATGGCTCAGCGGCTTAAGCGCCTGCCTGGCAAGTGCGAGGTCCTGAGTTCAACTCCCGGTACCCACATAAAGGAAAAAAGGGGCCAGTGATATGGCTCAGCGGCATGAGCGCCTGCTGGCAAGCGCGAGGTCCTGAGTTCGACTCCCAGTACCCACATTAAAACAAAAAACTAGTCTCAATTTTTATTTTTCATTCTTATTTTTTTATTTTCAACTTACATGTTCTTCTTAAAAACATTTCAGATAAAATTGTCCACATTGCTCCCGCTTTAATATACATCTTATATAAATATATAATGTACTTAGCATTAAGCATATAACATACTTAAGTTCACAAGGTACTCTCTGCCACTTGGATTACAACATAAGCCTTAATAGGATTTTTATTTCTGAGACACAAGAGTCTCACTGCATGTAAATCAGAAGATACGGTCTATACTCCCTGACAAACTCCTAAATGTATATGTGCAATTAACTAGACAAGCAGTAAAATTTGAAGGTACAGAATTAGAAACTGGTATATGAACAGTATTCACCTGGCTGAATAGAGTGGGAAGAAAGATAAATGGAAAGGCTCATTACCAGCCAAGGGCATGGACAAGGAGTAAACACAGAACATAGAAATAAAGAAAAGCAACAATGGTCTTATTCCTCACTCCCTATCCCCCACCCCCAAAAAAAGACAAAGTCAAGAGATTGTTTTGCAAACCCATGTCAGACAAAACTGACACCTCTGAAGCTCTCTGTATTCCCAGAGGAGGCGCACCCCTCTCCGCTCTCTGCACCCCTACTTGGTACCCACCTCTCTTCGTACTGACCACAATGGGCTGACTGCTGACATGTCTCCCCTGGTGCCAGCTCTCAGCACTCGGAGCACCCTGAGAGCTTCCTCAAAACTGTGTCCCCAGTGCTTTCGCCCGGCACGTAGCAAATACTCAAGAATAGTTACTGAAGACAAAATCCTTTTTCTAAATGTTGTGTAATTATGACCCCCCCAAAAATGACAATCAGTTAGTAAAAATAAGAAGCCAAACTGAGGACAACCAAACATTTCTTTTCAGTGTTTATTCTTTTCCCAGCATATAATCACTAAGCAGCATGTATAAAATAGCAAAGGTGGACGATTTAATACAGGAGGCGCCAATCCCATTTCTATGAGATAAAGCTGATCTAATCAACACAGTACTGGACTTCACATTCCTGTGTGCCTTGTGTATTTACGTGTGCATCTCTCTTTCTCTCTAGTTCTTGTTCTCGCTCTTACTGATGACTCAGAAAACTTTAAGAAAACCGAAACTCAAATGCAGACATGTACACAATCATTACTTTTCAATGTCCAGTCACTATTAAAAATTACACTCTCAAAAAAAAAAAAAATTACACTCTCAACATTCAATCAATCCTGTGGCATTTTTTTGTATTTCTACCTTCTCCTGTGCAAAATTTTTAAATTGGAAAACTAACAGGCAATACATCTTTCTTTGTAGTAGCTAAATAAATTTTTGCTCCATGAGAGTAGAACTGTCAAGGAACTGAATTTACAAGTACCCCCTCACAGAACTATTTCAGTATTCACCTGTCTCCTAGCAACTGACTCAGCTGGTATTTCCTTGTCGCAAGTAGGCAACAGGGATAACATCTATTTTTCAGTGCACTCAGTAGTCAATGAAACATTTTTTAAAAATCAAGTGTAATGTGTAAAACTCTTATGTATTTTCTAGTCAATCCAAGCTTTAAAAATGAGTAATTCTAATCTTTAAATTATAGGAGTCTTTCCAAAGAAGTTTAAGGAGAATCTTATCTTTTCTACCAATGAAAGGGGTGGGGATCACCTGGAACACAGAAGTAGTAATCTAAGGGTTACTCTGGAGAGACTAACCATAAAGAAGGAAGCTGCTGTTCTGCAGGTAGCTACAGTTTAAACCTGATTTAGGCTGCATCGTAAGTTTCAAAGCAAAATGTAAAATTCACACCTTATATACTCCAGAGAAAAACTGTCAGAAGAGCAACAATTTTAACTACTGTGGCCAATTTCAGTAATTCTTCAGAAGTTTTCCGAGGTTATCAACATTTGCAGCTGAGATTTCAGAAATATTCTGTGCATACAGCACTTGCACATACTACTCCGCAATCTTTCCATTTATAAATGGTACAGTGAAGGGCAACCGTAGTTAGCTGCCTTGACAAATCAGGAGAATGCAAACATGCACCTCTCCCACGGTAATTCATCTGATCCTAAGTACCTGCTCTTCCCAAGGCACTGTACTAGGCATTCCAGATAATTAAGTTGAATGTGGCAGAACCTCTAAACCCCGAGCTGCTGTATTTAACATATGCAATGGAAACACCTGCTTGAAGGCGAATCCCAGAAAGCACTATAGCAGAGATGTATTTGACCACATCTGGAGAGAGGCAACAAACTACAGCAAAAAGGGCCCTGAACTCAAGAGTTACAGGAGATTCATTCATTCATCAGCTATATGTCAGTTTCAGTAAGCCACTCAACCCTTCTGGAGCTAAGCTTTCATGAGCAAAATGAGGAGGCATGGATAAGTTTTGTAACAGCCTCTTATAAAGGAAAGCATTGTGCTAATAAGTGCTACCACACATAATAGGCCACGTGAGAACCTCCACTGGCCTTGGGAGGTCATTGGACATGAAGGCAGAGACCTCATGAATAGGCTCTGAGAGTCTGCTGCTTCTCTTTCTGCTCCCAACCCTGTGGAGATGCAAGGAAAGGGCACCACCTGATACTCAGGCAGCAGCCTCTCACTAAACGCCAGATCTGCCAGCGCCCTGACCTTGGGTCTCCTGGCCTCCAGAGCAGAAAGAAGGAAACTGTTGTGTCACCCTGTCTGTGGTAATTTGTTACAGCGCCTGAACTAAGACAGTATCTGTGAACCTAAAGTTTGCATTCCAGCTGTCAAAGAAAAGGGCAAGACAGTACACAAGTGATTACTATGCAACTCTAAAATCCTTTCTTGCTCGAAAAATTCTATTTCTACATGCTAACATTTGCTAGCAAGCAAAGAAAACTTGAAATGAATCATTAAAATTCTTGCCACCAATAATTTCCATAACTGCAAAATATAAAATCACGTAAGGCACTGTAGAAATAAAAGGAAAATCAAAATCTCTTAAAATATTACACAAAGCAGGCCCTTCAAATGAACACTTAATGTACATAAAACTTGGGAAATTTTCAAAACACCTTCATATATACTACTATTTTTTTAATGAATGAAACCTAAGGTGCCCAAAATGTAGACTATTTCACTAAACAAGAAAATTACTCAATATTATTCTGTGAATGGTGCTAATAACTTCCTTTATCTATATATGGAGAGATGCCAAGACTTGCTTGCAATGACTTGCTCATTTGTGGTATCCAACTCATTGCATCCAGCTGATCCCCACGAGCAGCCTACAAACATATTTTGGTATTTGATACTCTTCTCTCTACCTGCTACTCCTTAAAAACTGCACTCAGTAGTTTGGCTCAAATTTAACAATCATGTGGATGACTCCCAAATCTATGTCTGAATCTCCAAGTACTCTTCTGGGTTCCAACTGAATTTTTTTTTTTTTTTTTTTTTTTTTTGTGGGTACCAGGGGTCAAACGCAGGACCTCGCACGCCAGCAGGCGCCCGTGCCGCTGAGTGATATCACCGGCCCTTTTTTCATATGTGGGTACCGGGAGTCAAACTCAGGACCTCGCGCTTGCTAGGCAGGCGCATATGCCACTGAGCCATCTCACCGGCCCTCCAACTTAAATTTACCAAAATGTTCTATGAACGCTATAAACCAAACATACCCAAAAGCAAAATCATTTTCTCACCAAACAGCAGTTTCATATCCTTACTGCAAAAATCTATCTCGAGCAATCGAGCAATAATACCAGCATTTACAACTGTCACTCCACACTCAGTGTATACAACATTAGCTGCTGAGATAGGGGAAGAAATTACTAGTATCTATTCCTATATTTTTCTCATCCTTTTAAAAACTCTCATCTTATAATGGCTACATCTATACATTAGTGAGGTGTGAGGAAACACATCATTTGAGGAAACACAATAAAGTTTGGAAAACACTACCATACCCAATGAAACTTAAATTCATAAGCTTGGCAATACCCACCATTTCAATTTTATTTTCTACTCTCCTCACAGACATTAAGTCCAACCAATCATATACTAATGATTTCCCAAACACAATCCATGCTTCCCAGGAATTAACCATTACCAGCTGTTCACCTCCCTATAGCCAAATCAATGAAAGCCAGTATCAGCTCTGTCTTTTCTCAAAATTCTCTGAGCTCAGGTGATACAACTCTCAGGTCACTCCTTTCTTTCCAGGGAATCAGTGACCTCTTTATGTACATCCTATCTTCTCCTACTAGAAGAGTTTTTGAGGGCCAAGCTCCTGTCTCACAAACTTCCCGTTTCCAGAAACATTAGCTAGCCACTGCAGTAAACCTGACATACATTAAAGAAATGTTTGTTGGAGGGACAACAAATTGTACACTGGACCTATACAGGGCTTAGCTAAGCAATATCTCAGAAACAGAAAAACAATCAAGTTCAGCTTAGCATCTTCAGTCAACAAACACATCAAAGTAGAAAGAACATATGTTCATTTTTACCTTCAAAATAAATTATCTTTTTTCTATTAGTTTCATGGCTTTTAATTGCAACTCTTTCTCCCTACAGATGGAAGAACAAATGGTGCCTGACGTTAATGCTGGAGGTGAAGGTGTGTTACCCACCATTTGTCTATCGATGGATTAGCTGCAGCACTGTCAGCTTCACAGCAACCCACATCAAAATGACATTAAATAACTAGGAAGTAATACTAAAGGAGACACATCAATCAGCTAAAATCCAAGGAGTCAACTTGCTAGACAAAGAACCTCCTACCTTATCCCTACGCATTCAAAAGCCTTACTGTACGGGGGAAGAGGGGCATAACTCAGTGATAGAGCTTAGCATGTGCAAGGCCCTGGGTTCGATCCCTGGCACCAAAAAACAAAAGAAAAAGAAATTGAATTATATTTAACTACAGTTTAATGAACTAGTCTGAAAAGTGCTTTCAAAAAATGGCTAAAACATTTCACAGGATTCTAACCTCTTTAGAAATAATAATCACTTGATTAATGCCACAAAACATATTTTTCCAAAGCAATGAATACTTAGTGAGCCACAGAACCAACTAGAATTTTTTAAATGTGAAAAAGAAATCCTTTTCAAAAAGAGAAAATTCTTACTTTTCTTTGTCACTCCAAGAAAAGAACTGCTTCATTACCTGTCAATTACTTCCCTGGGAATTTCTCAAAGTCCTTCTTTCTATATCTAAATGACTCTGTTATCTCACCATATACAAAAATCAGCTGAAAATGGATGAAAAGCTTAAAGATTAAGACCTGAAACTACGGCGCTACTGGAAGAATACAGAGGATATGTTCCCTGACACTGACTGGACAAAAGATTTTAAATAAGATTCCTGAAGCATAGGCAACAAAATAGACAAAAAGGCCTCCATTAAACCAACAAGCTTCTACACCACAGGAGCTAGGGATGTAGCTCACTGGTAGAGCACTTGCTCAGGATATGCAAGGCCCTGCATTCGATCCCCAAAGCAGCCATAAAATTAATTAATTAAATGAAATAATTATTCTGCACAATAAGGATAACAATCAATGAGGTAAAGAGACAATCCACAGAATGACAATCTGTAGAGAGACAATCACAGAATAGGAGAAAATATCTACAAACTATACATTTAAAAAGGGTTAATATCTAGAACATATAAGGAACTCAACTCAATAAATAAATAAATAAATACATAAAACAATTGTAAGTCATGCATGGTAGCATATGCCTGTAACCCAGCACTCTTGAGAGGCTGAGGCAAGAGGATCACAAGTTCGAACCCAGCCTGGGCAATTTATTAGCAAGTTAGTAAGTCCTATCTCAAACTAAAAAATAAAAAAGGGCTGGAGATTTAACTCAGTATGAAGGCCCTGGGTTCAATCCCCAGTACTACCCAAAAAAACAAAATTTTAGAAGGGCAAACACCTGAAAAACAATCCCTAAGACATACAAATGCCAACAAGTATATTACAAAAATGTTCCACATCATTCATCATCAAGGAAATGCAAGTCAAAACCACAAGATACCAGTTTACCCAAATTAGAATGGCTATTACCAAAAAGACCAAAAATAAATAAATATGGGTATGGAAGTGAAGAAAACACAAATTCTTTAATACTGTTGGTGGGAATGAAAATCGTACTTTTATTATAGACATTATGGAGGTTCCTCAAAAAATTTAAAATAAAATAATATGATCCAGCAAACCCATGAGTATATATATATATATATATATATATATAGAGAGAGAGAGAGAGAGAGAGAGAGAGAGAGAGAGAGAGAGACAATGAAATACTATTCAGTTATTATTTTCCTCCTCTTTTTCCATTTCTTTTATTAGTACATGTTTGTAGTCCATAATTTTTACATTCCTTGTGGGGAATTATCTTTTCAAAGGACAAAACCCTGTCATTTGTACAACATGGATAACTCTGGAGGACATTATGTTAGTGAAATAAGGAAAACAAAATACTGAGGACCTCAGTCACATGTGCAGTCCAAAGAAGCTAATCTCAGAAGTAGAAAGCAGGAGAGCAGTTATCAGAGGCTGGGGAGGGTACGGAGAGGGCGACGAGGATAAATTGGGAGTGGGTGCAAAACTACAGTAGGAGGAATGAGATTTGGAGTTCTAGTGCACAGTAGGGTGACTATATTAACAGTATTATATTGACTATTTCAAAATAGCTAGAACAGAGGATGTTGAATGTTCTCACCACAAAGATATGCTAAATACCCAGACTTGATCATTACACAGTGGATACACGTATCAAAACATCACATTAGCCAGGTGTGGTAGCGCACGCCTGTAATCCTTGTACTTGGGAGGCTGAGGCAGGAGGGTCATCGTGAGTTTGAGGCCAGCCTGGGCTACATAGTGAGTTTAAGACCAGCTTGAATTACAGAGCGAGACCCTGTCTCAAAGAGCAAAGAAAAAAGGAATCACATTGTACCCTAAAAAATATGTACAATCATATGTCAGTTAAAAACAAGAAGTGTATAAATAGATTTTCCGAAAGTCTAGTTTGCTGTTGTTTTGAGACAGGGTCTCAGTATGTTGCCCAGACTGGCCTTGAACTCCTGAGTTCAAGCAATCCACTGCTTCTGCCTCCCAAGAAGCTGGGATTACAGGATGGTGCCAACACACCTCGCAAAAGGGGTGGTTGTCTGTAACATTTTACCAGCACCCTCTACTAAAGAGTCTTGTAAACAGAAAGTGAAAGCTATAACACCATGTGAGAAAAATAGAATTTCCCTTAAAGAAATTTTGCTGCAATTTAAGGGTGTGTGGCATTTCCTAAAAACAGACAAAGCTGAGTGATACAGTGGAGACCTATGAAAATTCAGGCCAAGCTGTGGGTCCTCCTCCCTTCTCCACTGACTCACCACACTTTCTCCATGTGGTTTCGGGCAGTCCCACAGCTCCCCAGTCTGCAACCCAGAAATACAGAATCCTAAGTCCAACTGCACACTTGCTATTTCCGTCTGGGTAACCAGTAAGCATCTACCACTTAACACGGTCAGAACAGGTCCCTTGGTTTTATTTTATATTTTCTTCTCACACCCTTCCACATTTTGGTACAGACAACACTCCTTATTAGCAGCACTGCGGTCAGGAATGCGGACTCCAAGGGCAGACGGGGACTCCAAACCCTGCCTGTCCCTCACCACGCACACAGAGACACAGTAAAGCTTAGCATGGTAACAATCCCGCCACAGGGCTGCTATAAACATGGAAAGTGTTGGCTTACTTAAGGCATTTAGAAAAGCGCTTGGAAAATATTAAATTGTTGTTAGGCGTAAGCTATTGTTATCATCACCATCACCATTCTGATCACTCCTTTTCCCCTCACACCAATCTACCATGTCAAGGACAGTTGTAAAACATAACTGAAATCCAGTGACTGTCAACTGTTATCTCCACTGTCTGCATCTCAAGCCTAGATTAATGAGATAAGCTTCCCAACTAGTCCTCCCACGTCCATTCTTCCTTTACCCTCCGAAGAGGTTTTCAGGCAGCAACCACGGTAATCTATTTAAAACCTAAGCCAAGAAGTATTAGATAAGCTGGGGAATTGTATATTGTATTATATTAGCTTTTTTGATTACGTCTCTAAGAAAAAAATGTAACTTTTTTTTTTTTTTTTTTGTGGGTACCGGGGGGTCGACCTCAGGACCTCGCGCGCCAGCAGGCGCCCGTGCCACTGAGCGATATCACCAGCCCCTTTTTCGTATGTGGGATCCGGGAGTCGAACTCGGGCCCTCGCACTTGCAAGGCAGGCGCTTATGCCGCTGAGCCATCTCACCAGCCCCGAAAAAAATGTAACTTTGTTGTTAGTTTTGTTGGTTTTGTATAGAACACATTTTGAAGCTCTTTAAAACTTTAAGAAGTTTTAGATAATTGTCTACATTTTTAAAAAACATGCATTTTGTAAGGAGGTAAATGTTATTTCTGCTTGTATAAACTATGTCACTGACATATTTGGCATTTAAATAGTGCCTGAACCTGAATATTGTTTAAGAAATCACTGCTCGAAAGCAATGAAAGAGCATCCTAGCAATTACTAGTTGTGGTGTAGATTGTTTTATAATATTTTACTCTCTATAAAGTTTAAGGTTTTAAAAAAAAAAACAAAAAAACCTAAGTCAGGGTGGCCCAGTGGTACACATCTGTAATGCCAGCATTCTGCAAAGCCAAGCCAGGAACATAGCAAATCTGAGCCCAGCCTGGAAAACTGTCTTGAAATAAAAAACATTTAAAAAGGGCTGGGGATCAGCTCAGTGCAAAGGCCCTGTGTTCAATCCATGGAGGAGGGGCTAAATCTGATCATATCATTCCCTTATTCAAAAGCATCTAATTGCTTTCCACTACATTAAGCTTGTTTTGTTTTGTTTTGTTTTGTTTTGTTTTGTTTTGTTTTGTTTTGTTTTGTTTTCTGAGACAGGGGCTTGCTCTGTAGCCCAGGATGGCCTTGAACTCACAATAATCCTCCCGCCTTAGCCTCCCGAGTGCTGGGATTACAGGCGTGCACCACCACACCCAGCTCCACTACATTAAGCTTTTAAAAAAATTAAATAAACTCCTTTATTATGATTTATTCAAAGTCCTAGAAAGTCCTACATTAAGCCAGTGCAACCTCATCTTAGGCCATTCCTCTAGCTAGCAACACTGGCCTTTTTTATTGTGAAAAATGCCAAAGTTCCCTCTTTGGGACCTTTGCATTAGTGACTTTTCCCTGTCTAGAAGGCATTTTCCTCTATATTTGTTCAGCTGACTCCTTCGTATCATATTTAATATGGTTATTATTTATTTCTTTGATAATTTTCTATTTTCTCCTACTAGAATATAAGCTCTATAAGTCAGGAAACAACACCTGTCTTAAGTACTGTATCCCTCATACACAAAACAATGCATGGATGAAGAAATAAAGTTATTTAAAAATAAACCATTAAATGCAAGGACTATACCTTCTAAGACTGTTATATATAAGTGAAGCATAGATATTACCTTTCTCATTCTTTTCCCTACCTGCTCATCACTCTATTGTATCATAGCTCCAAATTCACCCTTTGCCTGTAACTGGACCTTTCGATATCTTCTCAGAGTTCGAAGATCTAAATCCCCAATTATCCAGCTCCTTACACGAGCACAGTTATCATCAAAAGGCCCTAAAAGTCACAAGCAGAAGCCTTAGATCCAGTCATCACTCCAGCATTACTAACCAGCATAACCCTGGACAAATGACCGAGCCTGTCTGAGCTGCCTTTTCCTCATCTGTATGCAGCAGATCACAATCCTGTCTGTCTCAGAGGTTTGCAGTGAGGAGAAGATGAGATACGCATAAAGCGCTAATCACGAACAAAAGAAACTTCATACTCTCACACAAGACCTATCAGTGCAAAGAATTTCACTGAGCACCAACCCTATGTGCCACACGCTATATTAGATAAAACATTTGAATTAACACAGAGCCCTTGCTCTCAGAGCTTATATTTTAGTTGGGAGAAAAACACATCATGAGAATAGTTTCATCATAATTTGGGGTGTGTGGAATTCTGTGGGAGCACAAAGGACACACACAGCACAATCTCGGGACTTCAGGAAGGCTTCCTAGGGAAGGTGGGCCACAGCTGAGACTCAAAGGGTCTGCAGAGCAAAGAAAGTTCAGATCAAAGGAGAAGGTAATGTCAAAATTTTAACAGTCTTAAAGCATTTTCAAAACCCAGATTAACTGCATCATAAAAATCACACAACCACAAGTTAAGAACAAGCTTTCGGATACCACCTGGGATTAAACTCTCCTATCAATTTACAACTTTCCCCAGTATCTTTTATTTCAACCTCTACCACAAATTAAAATACTTTTTTAAAATCTACTTTAGGGCACTTTTTCTCATCCTAAGACTATTTCCATTTATAAAGCTGAAATTTTTCAATTATATATGCCAAGGCCGAAGCCTCCGCCACCAGAAAGGATAGTAATAAAGCGACCACAGCAGTAGGTAAAGATTTCTACTTCACAACACTAAAAGAAACTCCTTCTCTTCCTTCTTGCCCTGTCCTCAGCTTTCAGGACAGGTCCCCAAGGAAGAGAGGACTCCACGCACTCTCCTTCATGATAAGGCACCGGCCTCCCTGGGCCTCCTCTCGGGTAGGCATGGCCCTGACACACAGGGGGAAAGCCAAGTACCGCCTAAGACCACAAGTCACTGGCCCTCTACTATCAAGTCCAAGACACTGAGGCCGGAACGCTGCACAACACAGCAGTAAGCAAGCAAATTCATTTAAAGTAAATCTGAATCTGCTAAAACAGAAATGGACAGACTCTCCTACAATTCCACTCTGAGACATACGGCCAGCAGAATCGTATTTGCCAAAAGATGTGCTAGAATGCTCACAGCAGCAGTACCAGTAATAACTAAAAGGAAGGAAAAGTCCAAATGCCTATTGACGATAGAATGAGTAGATAAATGCTGACAATGTCAATGGGAATTAGAATGAATCACCACTTTATAGGACACAATAAAAAGAACACAGCATCTTGTCTAGGATATTCTTGCTGAAGATGTATGACTTAAAATCTAGCCTATAATCTTCAAAAATAACCAAGCCCATAAAAGTCAAGGAGAAACAAAGAATCTGCTCAAGCCTGAAGGAGACTAAAGAGACCCGACGACTAAGTGACACGTGTGATTTTGCTTTGGATTCTTTTGAAATAAAGGACACCACTAAGACAACTGGTGAAATGTAAATTTACTCTGAGAATTAGATGATATTAGTCTATCAATATTAATTTTTTTATTTTGACAGTTAAATTCTTTTTCCCTAGCATGTGTGAGGCCCTAGGTTCAATCCCTATACATACACGCACACACACAGTTAAACATCTATTAGGTATTTTCATAAATTGCATCGTTTAACAAAAACAGAGAATATTTTAGTCCTCCCAAATGCTGATATAAATGGATGATACATGTTTAGGTAACCTCACAAAGTCAATAAAAATTTAGACTAGAAAATACTACAACTTTCAACTCAAGAGGATATGCGTACATAATAATCAGCATAAAAATGCCTCATCATTATACTTTGAAGTCCTCTCCCATGTTAAGTACAAAAAAGTACTAAAAATAAATAAATAAATAAATAAATAAAACTAGACCTAGATTAAAGGACAACTGTACAAAATGTGCTTAGTTTTAAGATATCACCACTTAGGAGTCAGGTTTTTATCAACTACTTCAAATGTATTTATCTTTCATTTGATCAACACAGCTACCTCCAATTTCACACAGTAGTGGGCTGTTTGTTGCAGTATTTGCATGGCACTGTTTTTATAGTTAGACCTTCTTCTAACTATAGGGGTGTGGCTCCATGGTAGAGTAAGTACTTTCCCAGCATGTGTGAGTCCCTAGGTTCAATCCCCAGCACCACAAGAAAACAAAGAAGGAAGACTTTTCTTCTGTATTGCCCTCTACTCATACAAAACCCTAATTCAGAACAGAAATTCAAGGGATATATACACCAAAGACCACACTGATTGTTGAAGGCCATATGTGAAGTCCAGCTCCATGGAAAACAGACATGACCTTGAATCCACAGAGGCCACTCACAAAATTAATAAGCTCATCACTAGTACTGTAGAAGACAGAAAGATCAGAAAACCAACTACTATACAGTGTAGATATTAACAAATAAAAACCTAGGGGTTCTGGAATTAAGAGAATAGCACAAGCAATGAAGATTAAATTAACTTATTCCCTAAAGAAGACAGAACAAAACTTCCAAGGGTACATAACTGAAAGTGTGAATGTGGAAATGAAGTGAAATACTTACTGCCAAAGCCTTGGATAACTTTGCTCTAAATTCATTGAGGATAATTGCTACGATGTCCTTAACTGGCACATAAGCAAAACCATCTTCCAGATAGACTCTCCTTCCTCGGAACAAATCCAGAGCATCAGCAAAAGGGATCTGAATTCAGATGAAACAGTAAAAATAAGTCAATACCTGTAATTATGAAGTCCTCTTACTCTTCATAAATATTAAGTCCAAACAAAGAAATTCATTAGTCCCGGCTAATCCAAAAACACCCAAAAAGACCAATTTATATTTCTTAAAACTAAATTACTAGTATTAAGAAGTCATAGCAGTACAAAAATAAATTTTGTTTCAGAGTAGCTGTTTCAATAATAATAATGATAATAACAAATAGCTGTTATTGTCTAGACCTAAAATGTCCCCAAAAGGTTCATGTGTTCAAAAGTTCAGATTTTGGAAGGTGACTGGATCATGAGGTATCTAACTTTATCAGTGGACGAATCCATTGATGAACTCATAATCTGATAACATCACTGGGAGGACATGGAAACTCAAGCGGTAGGGACTAGTTGAAGGGGTGGGTCATGGGGATATGCCACTGGGGACTATATCTTGTCCCTCGCCCCTTCCTCTTGGGCCCTTCCTCTCTTTCTACCTCCTGTCTACCATGAGCTTAGCCCCACTGCTCCACCACTCACTCCCTAACATGGTGTTTTGCCTCACCATGGCTCAGAAGTAACAGAACCATACACACATGGACTGAATCCTCTGAACCCTTGAGCCAAAATAAACCTCTCTTCTTCTAAGTAGACTTGCTTGGAACTTCTGTCACAGTGACAGAAAGTTGACTAACACAAAAGTGAAATTAGAATACTATCTTTTTATTCGTACCCTATGAATTTACAAATTGTAATACCCAGGATTTCAAACTCATAACTCAAGAATTCTAAGCATGTTACATTCACCTCACAGACATATTCCACATTTTATTCTGCACTGAATAAAATGCTAATTTGTATACAACATATTCAGTGCTAAAAATTACTTGTTAGCAAAGTAATTTCAAATTTCTTCATCTACATTTCCATTTTTTTCTCTAGAGAAATATATTGGAAAAACTAACCTTAACACTAAGAAATGGAAATACAGTAGTACCTCAATTCACAAATGCTTCTGTTTGCAAACAATTCCATTTGCAAACAAAAGCATTCCTCAAATTTTTGCTTCAGTTCATGAACTCTGCATCGGGTGACAAAGAAGACCATGGCCATCTTCCCCAGAACCACGGAACAAATCAAGTTCATGAACTGAGGTACCACTGCAATAAGCATTCAGGTTTGCTACTGAAATAATTATTTGCTATAAATACTGTATGTATTTAAAAAATAAAACTTTTTAGTTTTTTTAGATTTTTTAGTGTATGAACTATCTTAAAATTTTAATAGATAAGCAAAATATATTAATTATATTTTATATAATTAATATATTATTAACTGTGAAAATCATCCTCACTTTTTTTTCTCCTTTTTAAAATGAGACAAGAAATCAGGTAAAAACTGATCCCCAAATTGCCTCTCCACCCATGTTTTAGGGAAAAGTGACATCTGCATGCCTACGATTCTATATCTGACAACACCTCACATATAAACAGATCACATTTTTTTAACCAGGTAGCTTTTGATAAACGTACTCATTTCTATGACCACAACAGTCTTTGCCCTCAAGGAGTTCATCTCTTAGGAGAGAACAGCAAAAGACACACACACGGAAAGCCAAACAGCTCTACAGAGTGGTACCATGGACGACTGCACCAACAGCTGGATCAACAGGACGTACGAGAGGAACAGGTAAGAGAGTTTAGGAGCAGTAACACAGCCAAGAAGAGGGGACAAAAGTTTGGAAACAAGAGTTTTAGTCCAAGTCTAGAATCCAGTCTAGTTTGCTGACTGGATTTATGACTTAGAAATTTAATAAGTGCCTCTAAACCATAGTAGCTGGATTCGTAAAACTGGAAGAGAGGACGAATAGATGAGTTAAATGATCCTTACAGGGTCTTTCGCTACACTACCCCATGAGTCTACCTTATTGGGATGGTCACAATGGAAATAAAAATGCCCATGTAGGAGCAAAAAGATGATGTGAAGGCAGAGTAATGGGAAACGTCTGATATGGGAGGAATAACTATTGATTCCCATACTCCAAGCTTGAAAGGCTGACTGAATGATGGCCCAACAGGTAGAAATAGGGAAGCTGGAATTAGGAGATAATGTGGAGGCAGAATTTTAAACTACTGGCACTTACCAGTGATGATCAGCACCTTCTTTCAAAGGGAATTGAAGGGTTGCAGTTATCAAATTTTAAACTGAATCTCAGGTCACTCCTCTTCCCCTTTAGGATTATCATTCTAAAAGCTATTTGGGGGCCGGTGAGATGGCTCAGCGGCATAAGCGCCTGCCGGGCAAGCGCGAGGGCCCGAGTTCGACTCCCGGATCCCACATACGAAAAAGGGGCCGGTGATATCGCTCAGTGGCACGGGCGCCTGCAGGCGCGCGAGGTCCTGAGGTCGACCCCCCGGTACCCACAAAAAAAAAAAAAAATAAAAAAAAAAAAATAAAAGCTATTTGGTAGGGTTAATACAAAATAAGTTTCTATACTGAGAGATGGGGAAAGCCAAGGTGGTCCAGCACAAAGGAAGCTAACTCTGAGTACAGCAAGGAAGGCACTTTCACAGGGAAGCAAGCAGGCTTGAGGGCCAGGGCCCATGCGAGATTCCAGAGAGACCACGAGAGGAAGCAGTCCAAAGCACGGTGTCAGAACCCCAGAGCAGGGATGGCAGCAATTCAACCATAATGCTGCACCCAACAGGAGGTGAAGGTGTCCTGCAGGAGATAGCCCTATGCCAGGTACGAGAGCCCAAGCAATAAGGGAGCACATTCATTCAGTATTTCATTTTATTTTTGTTTATTATTGCAGTGCTGGAGATCAAATGCAGGGCCTTGCACATGTTAGCCAAGAACTCTACCACTGAGCTACGTCCCCAGCCCAAGACTGTTCCTTTAACAGCATGCCTGCAGAGGGGGCTGAGCCCCAGAAGAATTAGGGAAGAGTCTACATCTGGAAGGGCCAAGACGAGCACTGAGTGTTGGCAGAGGATGAGGCCATGATCTGCGCAGGAGAGGAAGTAGCTATGGTGAGAAAGGGCTATGCCAGTGCGTTGGTTAAATATGCATATAAACCTCAACGTAACAAATTTAACAAATCCTAGAAAATATTTTAAACATTTTCATACCTTATACACTGACTCTAGTTTCCAAGGAGCACCACTTAAACTCAGCGATGAGGCATATATCGCCTCTTCTCGAAGAGTCTTCTCATCATCACTTATCTAAAAGGAAACGTTTTATACAATTGAAAACATTAAGTGTGCATTCAGTTTCCATAAAATGTTTCCTGTCCTACTGCATGGTCTATACTCATATAAAAAATGTCAATATCCTGATATCTCAAATTATTCCTAATACGATTCATGAATCATTATTATCACTAACAAAGACAAAATGTGGAAGAAAATCTAAATTCAATATTCTTTCAAATTTTTACTATGACAGTTTCTGAAGATATACATCAAAAGAAAAACAGCAGAGAAACAAAGTAGTATAAAGAGAAAAAAATTATAATTCAAGTTAATATGGACTAAAAATGAGCATTATCCCAATTCAAGAGTTATGTTAATATATGAAAATATCTATTTGAGGTTATGAGTACTTTAACTATTTCTCAATTTCAGGTATGGACTCTCATACCTGACAACTCCAAATTTAAAACAGTTTTTCTAGGAACAACTACAAATATATTATCTTGGACTGATTATGGCTTTATAAAAGACTACAGGTCTGACTGTACAAAAAGTTTATACTTCTAAACACACACAGAAAAAAATCTAAAGATAAAATGTAAATGATAAATTGAGGGAACCAATCACCTCATCTGACATCTAAGTTACTCTCAATAAGCACCTAGGTAGTGGTTCATAAGGACTAATAACCCAAAAGTAGTAAAACAGGAACACCAATATTCATGAGTAAAATAATAAATGGTAATGTTATCAGAGTCTGAGGCCACAGCCTGACTCCGGCAGTATCAGGTCCAGTTAACAAAGGGAAAAGCAGTGGTGATACAGGGAAAGAGTTTATTTTTATTCTGTACAAACCCGGAAGACGTCCAGTCCAGAAAACAGTCCTCCCTTGCTGACAACAGCTTCAGGGTTACACAGAGGAGGAGGCAAGGTGGGGAGCCAAGAGGCAAGCGCACACACAGGTACCTGCCCAGCTGCGTGTGTTTGCAGTGGGCTCTGAGGCTCCTCCGGCACCAGGACACAGGTGAGGGGGTGCCCCTTCCCTGCAGAAGATAACTGCTGTAGGAAGCTGGGAAGGAGAAATTCCCCCAATTTTAAGAGCTCTTGTTACGGTAAATTAAAATAATAACGTAGTACTTAAATAGGATAGGAGCCCTTGAGGGGACAAGAGACAGGGATTCTCAGGCCCCACCAAAGGTAAAGATACGTCTTTTTCCCTATCCTCCCACTGCGATGTCTCAGAGGATGAAAACAACCACTAATTCAAACCTTACACTGGGAAGAAACTCCTTAAAACCCTAGTAAGGAGCTTCTAAAAAATTCCATACTAGTGACCCAATATAAAATTGCCCTAGCCCACCCAAGGTGCCATAAAAATGAGTCCAGTTCTTTTACTAACAGACCAGTTTGACCATCTTCAGCTCTTGTGACACAGGTGAAAGCTCCAAGGGGCTTAGGCACCCCAGCCCTATGGCACTGCCAGTTGTAGCCCTCATGGCCTCTCTCTTGAGGTGGTTTTGCTCACTGCCTGCAGCCTTCCTCAGCAGACATTCCATGTTCCTGGCCTCTCCAACTTCGGTCTCCACTGCACCTTCGACTTCACTCTCACAGCTTCACATGCTGCCCTCTCGGGCACACACTGCCTGGCCTCCCAGGCCTTCTTCTGAAATCTGGGTGGAAGCCTCCCTGACCCCACAACTCTTGCATTCTGCGTGTGTGTGAAACCAGCACCACATGAATGTTGCCAAGATCTGCCACCAGCTTGAGCAGTAGCCAGGCCCCCTTGGATCATGACTGCAGATCTGAGTGCCTAGATGGCGGAGCACTGTGAATGGCATCCCAGAGGCCCAATTTCCTAGGTGGCCCTTTTTGAACAGGGTGTCCTAGTGTCACAGATAGCTAAGTTCGATAAAGACTGACAGGCAACCCTAGTTTTTTGAGGAATCTCCACACTGACTTCCACAGTGGCTGTACCAGTCGACACTCCCACCAACAGTGAAGAAGGGTTCCTTTTTCTCCACAGCCCCTCCAGCATTTGTTATTAGTTGATTTCTTTATAGTAGCCATTCTTTCTGGGGTGAGATGGTATCTCAGTGTTGTTTTAATTTGCATCTCTCGAATGACTAGTGATGTTGCACATTTTTTTGTATATTTATTTGCCATTAGTATTTCTTCATCTGAGAAATGTGTATTCATCTCAGATGCCCATTTTTGGAGTGGGTCTTTAAATTTGGGAGGTCTGATTTTTTTGAGTTCTTTGTATGTTCTCGATAGTAATCCTTTGTCTGAGGAACAGCTGGCAAACATTTTTTCCCACATTGTGTGTTGTCTCTTCACTCTGTTGGTGGTTTCTCTTGCTGTGCAAAAGCTTTTTAATAAGATGAGATCCCAGTTATTGATTCTTTGGGATAGTTCCCGTGCGGTTGAGTTTTTATTCATAAAGTCTTTGCCTACACCAATGTCTCCAAGGGTTTTACCTATCCTACCTTCCAGCAGATTTAATGTTTCTGTTTTAATATTTAGATCTCTGATCCATTTTGAATTTAGTTTAGTGCATGGTGAAAGATATGGGTCTAGTTTTAATCTTTGGCATGTGTAGAGCCAGTTTTTCCAGCACCATTTATTAAAGAGGCTATCTTTCTTCCAGCGAATGTGTTTGGCACCTTTGTCAAAGATAAGGTGGCTTAGTATGTCTGGGGTTGTTTCAGCATCTTCTAATCTGTTCCATTGATCTTCAGGTCTGTTTTTTTGCCAGTACCACACTGTTTTTATCACAGTAGCTTTATAGTATAATTTCAAGTCAGGGATTGTGATGCCCCCTGCCTTGCCTTTGTTGCCCAGAATTGCCTTTGCGATTCTAGGTCTCTTCTGATTCCAAATGAATTTTAGGATTGTTTTCTCTAATTCTGTGAGATATGCTGTTGGAATTTTGATTGGAATTGCATTAAATCTGTATAACAATTTTGGAAGTATGGCCATTTTCACTATATTGGTTCTTCCTATCCAGGAGCAAGGGATATCTTTCCATTTTCTGATATCCTCTTCAATCTCCTTTTTCAGAGTACTGTAGTTTTCAGTGTATAGGTCTTTTACATCCTTTGCGAGGTTGATTCCTAGGTATTTCATTTTTTTGGATGTTATTGTGAAAGGTATTGTTTCCCTAATTTCTCTTTCAGTAAGTTTGTTATTTGTGTACAGGAAGGCTATTGACTTTTGAGTATTGACTTTGTATCCAGCTACACTACTGAATTTGCTTATTAAATCTAGCAGGAGGTCCCATTTGACCCAGCTATTCCCCTCTGGGCATCTTCCCAGAAGAATTAAAAACATCATACCACAGCGATATATGTGCACCCATGTTTATAGCAGCACAATTTGTAATAGCCAGATCTTGGAAACAACCCAAATGCCCATCAACTGAGGAATGGATAAGAAAGATGTGGTATTTTTATACAATGGAGTACTATTCAGCCATAAAGAAGGATAAACTGGAGACTTTTATAGGTAAATGGATGCATCTCGAGAAAATACTCATAAGTGAAATAAACCAGAAGCACATGTGTAAGCATCGTATTGTCTCTCTAGTATGAGAAACGGAAAGAGTAAATAAGATCCAAAATGTACAATAGACATGGTGAATCAAAAAGAAACTGGTCAAAAGGAAAGAGAGACTGGAATAGGGAAAAGAAAGAAGGGAAAGGGAAAAAAAAGTTGTATATATATATAAGATGGTTAAGATAGATACACTACCAATTTTACTTAGTTCATTGAAGAGTAAGGTTTGTGCCAATAATGTTTGGACAATTGAATGCTAATGTCTGGTATCCTGAATAACTAACTTCAAGATAGTAATACGTAATATATTAACCATTGTTACCCTCCTATTATGTTGTTTTGAAAATTTGTTCTTCTTTTGATTTGTTTTGTTTTTTCTTCTCTTTAAAATAAAAAAAAAATCTATACAATTTACATGAATCCAATAAAACCAACTGGCATCACAGTAAATAAAAAAAAAAAAAAAAAAAAAAAAAAAAAAAAAAAAGACTGACAGGCAAACTGAAAGGCACTAGGCCCAAAACAGTCAGAACACAGAAGAGGCAAACCAGGCCTTTGGTCAAGGCCTAAGTTGATAGAAATAAAACCCCAAGATGGAGACACCATGGCTAGGCCTCCTGCCTCCCCAGAGAACAGCTCAAAGCTATATTGTAACCAGCACCATTTGGCCCAGTAAGCCTAAACAATATCACAAACATGTAGAAAGAACATAACAAACAAGCAGATAGATGACCAGAACACTCTGAACCTCCCTCCTATCCCTTCCAGAAGTGCTTTTGTTCTTCTCAATGCTATGTACCCTGGCTATGTACCTTGTTCTTCCATTAGATCAATATCAGATAAGCAACTGTACTTGTAATCCTTTAAGTTGATTGTAGTTTAACGCAAGGTAACCTGTGATGTGATTTACTGTACAGAAACCCCCTAGACAAAGAGCCTCAGTGGCAACCCTCTTTCAGGACTCCTCCTGTCTCTCAGGAGCTTTCTCTTAATAAAACTTTCCTACTCTTAACCTCCTTTATATTCAAGTCCATTCTCTGGAGTTGTGAGACATGGGAACTCAGCACATCTAACAAGTTAGGAGTTACTTCCCTGTAACACTGGGGCTCTCCTCGCAAATGAAAGCTTTACAGTTTTGCACCCTTGGGCCTGCAATGGTTGGAGTCTTGTAGATCTCTCAGATGTCCTCATGCTATCTTTCCTGCTTTCCTGATGCAAAATACTTACCTTCTTTTTTGTGCTAATCTTTTCACCAACCAAGCTGTCCTCAAGGCAAAAATTTTACAGGCACTTCCTTTCTGGCCACAAGCAAAATTTTTCAAATTATGCAGCTCTGCATTTTGGTCCTGCTTCTCAGTGTAGATATGACTAAAATACACCAGCAGTACCAATGCCACTGGGCTGCCTTGAAATCTCTTCTGCCACATTAATTAGTCTGCCACCATAATCTCAGTTTCCGGCAAAGTCTCAGGACATGAGTAAAATGTAGACAAATTTTCTGCCAGAGTATAACACACATGGGTCTCGAGTATAACGCACATGGTCTCGAGTCTGACAACTGCCAATGAATGGAATTCTTGTTCCCAGCCGAAGCCTCCTGAACCTGGTCTTTACGGCCTGTATTTTTTTTATCTGCATTCTGATCTTCTGAGCTCTGACTGGAATCTCCCATTAAGTAAAGCTTACAGCATTCTAGGGCTTCTCCAGCCAGCATCTCCAAACCGTTCCAAATTTGTCCCATGAACCACTTCCAAAGGCTTCTAAATCACATGGTCAGGTAGTCAGGGCAACAATCCCATTCCTGGTACCAAAATCTGTCTTACTCACTCTCTCATCACTGGTACACAATACCCAACCCACCTACAGATAGCTAATTAGCAATGCTTTCAGAAGTAAAAATGCATTCAGAGACAAGAGGGGAAAACTGTTCAGTATCAAAAAGGAGTCACCTGTGTCAATCTTACCAAAAAAATAAAAAAGGTAAGCAGGACCACAGAAGTTATAGAGAGAGGGTTTCTATGCTGCTTACAAGCAAAAGCCTTCCAGTAGGTAGAGCTATTTAGATACCACCTGACTCCCTTTTGTATTCAGCTCCACAATGGTATCTTTTTAGGTTCAAAGCATCTGGCTCCTTTTACTTATGCTCTAGGTACTTTTGATGGAATCTATGCGACAACCCAACAATATACAGCTACCACAGCTAGAGGACACCACAAATCCCTCAAGATTAAGGGATGGACTAAGCCGGGGGAAATAATAAGCAAGACCTTAAAATGGATCTTTAAAGTGAGCTACTTCTCCAGCTTCCTCATAGGAAGAGGAAACTTTCATCCCCAGCCCTGGCACCAAGAAGGACACCAAGAAATGTTAAAAACCAGATTTTTTAACATTTACTGGACCTTTTGGTGGGCCCAGGCCTGGCTCAATTTACATATGCATATTTCCTGGCTTGGGGGGAAGTATTTCTCTGCATGGGGGGAGGGCAAAGTAGTTGCCCTTCCAATTTGGCCAACTTGTGAATAAATCATTTTTCCATCTTTATGGGTATTCTTGGTTGTGTGTGGGCAAACAAATTCAGATAGTTGGGGCCCAGAACCTGGCAGCGCCCACAGTAACATAAGGATTGGAAAAGAAGATACAAACTGTCATTATCCACAGATTATGATTAGGATTCTTGGAAAATGCAGAAGAATCCCAAAGAACAGATAAATTACTAGAACTACTAGTCAAATTAAGCAAGGTTTCTAAATTCAGATATAGAAAAGAAAATTGTATTTCTATACACCAACAACAAAATCCAATAGTAGGCCTTTTAAAGCTATTATTTACAACAAAATCAAAACTATTGTCTAAAAATTAAATATAATGAAAGCTGTAGGTTTCCACAAAGAAACTATAAAACCTTACTGAAAGAAAACAGTTCTACATACTGTGCATAAATCTTACAAACATATTAAGCTGAATAACACAGAAAAAAACATACCAAATTATTGCATGTATATAGAGCTTTTTTTAATAAGGAAAAACCCACTATTTAGGGATGAATAATCAGTCAACTAAAGGTGGAAAGGATGAGGAAATGACCTGCCATAAAGCCAGACTAGTGGGCCGGTGAGACGGCTCAGCGGCTTAAGCGCCTGCCTTGCAAGCGCGAAGGCCCGAGTTCGACTCCCGGATCCCACATACGAAAAAGGGGCCGGTGATATCGCTCAGCGGCACGGGTGCCTGTTGGCGCGCGAGGTCCTGAGGTCGTCCCCCCGGTACCCACAAAAAAAAAAAAAAAAAAAAAAAAAAAAAAAAAAAGCCAGACTAGTGATTTCCTCTAAGAGACAGGAGAAAGGCACAAAGAGAGGATTCAGGGGAAGAAATGCTTCATTTCCTCTCCTGGATGACAGCTAGGTTAATATTCACTTCATACTCAACTACATGTTTTTGTTTGCTCTAAGTTCTCTGGACATGTATTATTCTTACTAATTTTTAAAAGGTTAAAAAAGAGAACTAAAAGTAAATGAACTATGCTATAACATTATGAAATATTATGAAGCCAATAAAATTTCTTTTAAAATTAAGGAGATTTATGATTGTCATAGATATCCATGAAATGCTACTACATGAAGGTAAATTATTACAATTCAATCAAGGAAAATTAAATCCTTAAAGAGTATACATTGTGTGTTTAAGTTTACTTATGGGAAAAAGTCCACACCAAAATATAATTTTCTAAGTGAAGGGATAACATGCTTTCTTTATTTTTCTCTTTTATATTTGTACCTACTGTACTTATCCCTTAGCTATTTCATGTTTTAGATGTTGCTACAAATGGTATTTTTCAATTTGTAACTGTTGGCTACTTTACTGCAGATTCTTTTAATTTTGTTCTTGTAAGGCTCCATTTGGACATGACTCTCCCAACTCCCAACCTATCTGCCAGCAGCAGCACTGTTCTCAGCTCAGCACTGCTGCCCTCAGTACACACAGGATGTCATAAAAGAGACAAGATCACAGAATCTTCCAAACACCTGGACATCTGAAGACACCCAAACATTTACACCAGACACCTCAAGGACTTTGCCCACTGAGGCATAAGACATCCAGACAATTCTGACCACTGATGTTTACTAAGAGCTTCCCACCTAATGTCCCTTGCCTTCTTTCAAGCCCTATAAAAAGCCCACTTCTCTTTGCTCCCTACAGACGGCCTTTTTACCCTCTGCCTGCCTGCACCCAGGCACAATAAATTTCATGCCAGGTTGCATTTACACAAGCCTGGTGGTCTTGCCTGGTCTCTGCCTCATGCCATTTCTTACAGTTCTATTACTTCAAAATTAAAGATACTGGTTACCAGCTTAAGTACAATAAGTAGTGGACTAACATTATGGAATCACTACTTTTGACATACTTATAATCATTGTCACATATTTCCATATCTAGTGAACCTAAGACCATGTTCCTAATCACTACTATAGAAAACTAGATTTTTCTGAAGCAAAATCCTACCTTAAAAGGAAAAAAAACCATTCTGGATGAGGTATGTCTTAGCAATAAGAAAGTAACTAAGTCAAGGAAGAAGTTGAGGTGTGTCAATCTGCAAATTACTCAAAAATCAATGACGGTCGAGATCCATGCATACTACCTGCCAGTTGCTATTCTAACTATTTATTTGTACAACTCATTTAATCGTAACCCTACAAGGTATATATTTTGTTTTACAGCTAATTATCATGAGTAGAAATTAAACTGGATTACCAACCAAAGTATTTCTGACACTAAAGCCAGCTACTCCATGTGGTCTCCAAATGAAAAAATAAAGAAATACCATTTTGCAGGACAGTTGAGCAAACATGTAACATCAACAGCAATGAAAGACAAGATCATCAACTGAAAATTTTCACTTCAGTTCTTTTGGTAATGAACAAAATAAAAATACAGAAACTGAAAACAATATAACTAGATGCCCTGAGAAATCTTATAGGTAAAATTTAAAAGGATGTCAGAGCACAAATTACATATAATCAATACTCATTCCAGAGTGTTTAAATTGAGGTTTAGCAATAGCAAGTATTTCTCCAGGAGCAAACATCAGATTATTCTGCTTCAGTATTTGCTTTGTTTACATATCTCTGTTGATAGTAACTTTTCTACATAATTGACTATTTACCTCTCACTTTGCATTCCATACAGGAAATCCTTTGAAACTCAAATATAGAACCAGACACACACAGCAGAAACTATCTCAGAAGAGTTAGCTATATTTTAAGACCAATTTTTAAACCCAGATATAATCTTCATACAGCAATTGATAAAGGAAGAAAATGATCAGGGAAATATAGCAAAAGAAGAATATCTTCATATCTTCGCAATAGTCTTTCATTTTTTTAAGTGAATACATATCAAATTTAAATTTTCTTAATAAACACTAATTTATTTGAAATTAAGTGAAATTTAATCCACATGCCAGTGCTCCCTACCATTAATGAGATAACTGGTTGCAAGTACTGCCTTTTGCCAAAACAATTTTGACTGGAACTGGCAAAAATAATGTTGAGGCCAAGTACTTTAACCTGCCCTGACCCTTTCACAATCATTTATTATAGAAACAAAGAAACTAAATATACAAATGTTTGCCCTAAGAATATTTTAGGTTCTAGCTAAACAAATTCCACATCAATACATAGTACCACTTAATACTTCACCTAATGTAACACAATTTCTCTTCTTTCCCCAATTTAAAACATTTGTATTAACAAAATCACAGTAATTTCTAAGCAATTAACTGCTTACCAAGTGAATGTCAGGGAAGCACACATTAGTTCAGCTGCCACAAAACAGAACACTTTAGTTACAAGAGACCCTACTTGCGTAAGTACTGTAATCTGCGTGTGTGTCAGGTTCTATATTTGAGTATCGAAGGATTTCCTGTATGGAATGCAAAGTGAGAGGTAAATAGTCAATTATGTAGAGAACTTACTATCAACAGAGATATGTAAACAAAGCAAATACTGAAGCAGAATAATCTGATGTTTGCTCCTGGAGAAATATTTGCTATTGCTAAACCTCCATTTAAAAATGTAAGACTTTCAGGGCCGGTGAGATGGCTCAGCGGCTTAAGCGCCTGCGCGGCAAGCGCAAGGGCCCGAGTTCGACTCCCGGAACCCACATACGAAAAAGGGGCCGGTGATATCGCTCAGCGGCACGGGCACGCAGGCACCCGAGGTCCTGAGGTCGACCCCCCGGTACCCACAAAAAAAAAAAAAAAAAATGTAAGACTTCCTTTCACTGAACTCTACCCTCCTCCCCTTTACCTGGTCTTGCTTAGATTAGAAATTCTGGATAAAATTTTAAGGAATTCAATGTGTTTCTAAAGTAAACAAGAACATTATAAATCATGCACATTTGTTCAAAAATGTATGTCATTTCCTACATTATAGCCTATAAGCAAGTATTATGCTTTTTCTTGGTGAATCCCACTTGTCACACATTCTAAATCTTGATTTATCTATTTAGTTATAGCCAAAATTTAAATAGTCAAAGAAAGAAAATTCTCACTGAAAAATGAAGAATGACCATATGAAATTTTACTACTTAGTGTAAACAGGTATTGAGTTGATTATTTCAAATTTCTAAAGTTATCTTGAGTACTCTATGCATATTCTCTTGCTTTCTCCTTAAACACTAGTGAGGAAAATCTGAGCATATTTCATTTGCTGCAAAGTATACTAATCCTCTAAAAGAATAAGACAAGAGTAAATGTCTTCCTGCTTCTATTAACAGAATCACATGAAGTGAGCAAAAACAGATACAGGGGAACAATTATAAAACTAATAGCAAGCACATGGTTTTTAAATAAGACAGTTAACCTCTTTATGCTGCAGTTTCTTTTTGGTAACATGAAGAAAACAGTATCACTGTCATGTGGTTTTTCTCAGAATTTTAAAAAACACAGTATGTACAGTCTACAACAGCCCTACCAAAGAACATGCCTTAATGAATAGTAAATAATTATTATATCTGTAAAGTACATTTTTATTAGTTTCTGTTTTCCAGGCTTTTTTCCCTAGGTAATAAAGTGAAATGCTTCCTGCAAGAAACCTGGCATCTACAATCTTGTCATCTTATTAGTTAAGCTGACCCAGGTCTTGGTCGGCAGAAGGGATTCAAAACAACTGATAAAAGTAAACTAGATTACCATGCAACACCTCATAACTGAGAAGTATTATGCCACACAAAACATCTTCTTGCAAGACATACATAAACAAACTGCTCTGAATGGAATCACATTTCCTGAGTGACTTACATCGCTATTTCAGAGACGCTCAACCTTCACTTTGATTAATTTTCATTTGACAGAAACCCTGCACACTGCAGCTTTGACATTCTGCTCTTCACCACCACCACTCGATTCCCCACACCTCAACCCCTACTATCCACACTCACCCACCCAAGAGTCAGCAGGTGCCTGTTTCGGTGGAACAATCAATGGAATGGAACGCTCAATGGAACATTTGATAGAATGGTATAACATTTTTGTCAAGCAAAAATCACACTGGGCTTTAACTGTTTTGGTAAGGTTATATTCCCATATTTTATAATTACACTGTTTTGCATGCCGCCTTGCTAACAGAATTAAAGAGTCTATGTGTAACTGTTTCCTTTTCATGTTCCTCAACAAACCAGGAACTAACAGAGCAATTTCACTCTGCCAGAAATTCTGACAGGATTGAGAAGGAATTCTGGCAAGGCAAACGCTCCACACGGTCAGCAGGCAAAGGCTGTGGGTGTAGATTGCTGTCTGCCCCGTGCAGAGGCCCACACCGAGGACTATGATCCTCATCTGCTGGGCACAGGAACTCTTCTACATTGTTGGTGGAAGTGTAAACTAGTGCAATCACTATGGAAATCTGTATTAAGATTGTTCAAAAAACTAAAATTAGAAATTCCATTCAACCCAGCAATTCCTCTTCTGGGTATCATCCCCCAAAAGTTAAAAGACATCATATTACAGTGATCCATGCACACCCATGCTTACAGCAGCATAACTCATAATAGCTAAATCTTGGAAGTGGCCTATATGTCCAACAACAGATGAATGGATAAAGATAATGTAGTATTTACACAAAATGGAGTACTATTCTGCTATAAAGAAGGATAAATTTGAAGGAAATTTGAGGGAAAATGGATGCACCTTGAGACAATAATGTTAAGTGAAATAAACTAGACACATAAGCTTAAATATCAAAAGGTCTCTCATATGTGAAACCCAAAGTACAAATAATTCAAAGAAAAAAATAGAAGATAGATAATAGGAAACAGGGAGATGAATCTTTTGCAAGTGGGAAGGGAACCAAGAGATGGGGGTTTAAAATGAACAATGATGTGTTATGTGCATGTACCACCTCCCCACAACGAATGTCATCATTATGTATTGAAAACGTGTACTAATAAAAAATTAGGGGCCGGTGAGATAGCTCGGTGGCGTAAGCACCTGCCTGGCAAGCGCGAGGTCCTGAGGTCGACTCCCGGAACCCACATAAAAAAAACAAAAAAATTAAAGTCAAAATTACAATTTTAAATTAAACGAATAAATAAATGAAAGGATCGGGTCACACGAAACCTGAGGCAAGAGCAGCCCGAGCGGTCGTAGGAGCGGCTAGTGCAGGAGGCTGTAGGAAGAAAAGGCCGCTGCCGGAGACGACGACTGCCAGGAGCACAGAGAGCAGGCAGGGTCTGAAGGCCCTGCATACGGAGACTTTTAAGGTGCATTAAACAGAGGTTGCAGGCAGAAGAAAGTGAACACCGACGTGCACTGATTTTTAAATGCTGCCTGAACGGACTGTGAGCTGTGGGCGAGGCTACCCTAGTAGTTTAGGGGGAAGAAGACGGCAGCCTCAACTAGAAGAACACTGGTGAGAAGGAAGTGGGCGGATTTAGGATCATTTCAGATGCACAGACTGACGAGCTGCAGCTGAAGGGCGGGAGAACCCTGGGTCTCAGGGTTTAGGCACTGTGCCGCTGTTAGGAGTTTACTTCTTACACACTGGCACTTTGTGTCTTACTGCAAGTTGCCTTGAACTCGCTGTGGAAAGGGGCACAGAGTGAATAAACATAAGTAAATGATTTTAAGTATGATTTTTTTTTCTTGAAGTAAAACACACCTGTACGAGTGAGTGAAAGGTACAGTTTTAATTTCAACAACACTGAAACTACGCTTAAAACAAATCATTAACAGGACAACCATTTAAAACATTTGATGTATAATGAAGCAGTTATGAATCATTTCTTTTATAAAAAAAAATGTAAATGTGTGGATGAAGCAAATGTTACAGGCAAATATTACAACTTTGTGATATTACTATTATTACTTCCCATAAATATAGGTTCTACATTGGTGATCTATAAAGGGAAAAGTTTCCCAAATGTGACCTCATCATTAATCTCAGTGTGGGGACTAAAAATAGCTACAAATCCTTCCACACTGCTCCTCCTGAGGGCTGAGATCACCTCGCCACCCCCCTCGCACATCTTACATTTGTCCTGTGACTGCTCTGACCAGACACAAGTAATGAGGTGCCGGGCCCAGCCTACTGCCAGGAGGACTGACAGCCCTCTCAAAGGCTGCTCAGCTGCAGTCCTGGACCACCGAGTACAGAAAGTGCTCACGGAATCACGAAGAAAGGACCCTAGCCGAATGTGGCCTTCCAGAAGCACCACGCCCAAGCACCAGGCCTGTCAGTCCAGCTGCTGTGGAGAGCTGAGGCCGGACGGGTCGCTAACCGATCAACCTACACAATGCTAGGTGGAGCAGAAGCACTGCCCCAAACCTCAAAAGTGTGAGATAAAATACAATGGGTATTGTCTCAAGTTTTAGGATAAGTTTTATTTTTAAGTTTTGATGTTAAATTTTTGGAATTGCTGTTTTAGGCTTGGGAAGAGTTGACACACACTTTATAAACTTAAAAGTTTTAACCATTTTTTTCTTTTTTATAATCCAATGCTTATACAATATTCTTCATTTTAATGTACAAAACAATCATGATAGGAAAATTTTTTAATTGGAAAATCTTTAGCAAACACACAAAAAGAAAGTAAAAGAAAAAATAATTATCACTGTGTGGCTGTGTTAATTAACTAAAATTGACAGAATGGTATGGTACCTCACAAATTTGTCATTTATAATCATCCAAAGCATTAATTATTAGAAAATGAGTGATAATTTAATATCCACCCTGACATTCTAATTAGAACGTTGATCTCAGTAACACTGCTGATCAATGTAAAAATCAATTGCCAGATTACTTTATTACTGTATTTTAACAGCATAGGCATGTTTGGAATATACCAGAACTTACACTAAAAACAAAGGACTAAGTGCAATTCTTCTCTTCAACAACAACAACAACAACAAAAACCTTCTTTTCTTAAAAAAATGGGTAATTTATAAAGAAATCTTCTTAAAAGTCTCCTAAGTAAATCGAAATAACCATAGGACCAGGTACGTATTAGAACCTTATGATCTGACTGGACGCATGTGATGTGCACTCCATTCCGCCCCACTCAGCAAATATTCCTCCAGCACCTAGGTGAGCAAAGTACTGTGCAGACCGGTATTACAAACAAAAGTAAAATGCTACCTTGGAAACTAATTATAATATTATCTAACCTTAGTAAAGGCTAAGGAAAGGAGACAAGCTGACTCCACTAACAATGACATCCGAAAGAAGCAACTACTCACGAGAGGAAAAAGCCCAGTTTCCAGTACACAACTGAAGGAGAGCAGAAGCTCTGTGGGGCCTGAACGTGCAGTCCTAGAGAGAATGCACCTCAGAAAGAGCACACTTCTGAGCCTATCTGAGGTGAGCAGAGAGAAAGCCCAGAGTCAGAAGGTCACCTGGCCTGGTGCTCAGCTATACTTACTCGAAGTAGAGATAGGCAGAACCAACAAGATCGCACTTGCTGAGAGAGAGAAAGAGAGAGAGAGAGGTGATTCATCACAGGAACTAACTTCTGGAGCCCAGCCAGAAACTGCTCAAATAACTAGTGAAAGACGTGTGAAAAGTCACCCTCAGCACTGCCAGGGCAACGGCTCTGGCTGAGGCTTACCGCATTGCCAAGCAAGATGGAGAAGAGCCCGATGCCACCTCAGGGGCCCCAGAAGCTGTGAAGCCCATGGGGGGCATGGAAAGTGAAAGTCCTTTCCAATCAACCAAAATATCTATCTCTATCTTTCCCTTTCCCCTTTCCCTCTCCAACTCCTCTCTCCAATTAATGGGCCGAGTGATTCCTAGGCTGATATGGCCTAGAAAAATGCCAATAGTACAATAATATAAAAAGTAATACGACATGTAATACGACAAAGTAATACGAAGTAACATGAGTGAGTAAAACATTATTAATAAATGATGCTGGATAGCTAGATAGCAACATTAAGAAAATGTAATTTTAAAAGACAGTGGATTAAATACAAAGTATCAAATCTTAGTGGGGTGGAGTGGAAAGACTAGAATATGCACGTTTATCATTTTATGCCAACCAGGAGGCTAAAGGCCTGGCGGGTTCCTGCAGTAAGAAATGAAACAACGTTATGCTGAAGTTCTTGATCTTTTGTTGGCTTATTTCCATTTGTGTCTTCAGCTTGTCTTCAGCTGTACCCAAAGCAGAAACCCTTCTGTAGACCTACCACTGCTCCTGTAGGCATCTCATTAGTCAGCGCTGATACTCATCTGCCTGCCTCAGTCATTTGCATCTTCCCTCTGGCGAATTCATTCCAAAATACTTTCCACTGTGTGGTATTTATGAATAATACTTGTGATAGTTAACTGCTGTGTCAACTTGAGTAAGAAATGCCCAACTGATTGGCTTAGCATAGTTCTGGGTGTGATGGAATGAGTTTACTGAAGAGGCAAGGCCCACTCAGCATGTAAGTGGCACCAACCAATAGGCTTGCAGCCTGAATGGAATAAAAAGAGAAAGAAGAAGGGAGGCTCGCTTCTGTCCTCGCCTTCACCTTGGACGTCATCTCCTGGCTTCCGGTGCAGACTCTCCCACTTCCCAATGTGGAGTTGCGTGGGACTCTACAGCGAGCTCTTGACTGGATCCTCTGAATCTCCGCATGCAGACAGTCCTCTTGTGCTCTTCCACACCTGCAATGGCCACTGTAAGCCTGCTTTGTAAATCGGTCCATCTATCTGTCTATCTGTAATACTAAATCTGTTTCTCTAGTGAGTACTGACTGATACAATACTGTAAGAACTTACATTTATACCTCCCTTAAGAGAATGTGAACCTAAACACAGATTATATTCCCAGCTTTTACCACAGTATGAGATAAAATTTTACTAATATACAAACTATGGAAGATGACAATATTCAACCTAATGAAATACACAAAAAATGCATAAGAAATAATATTAGGTATAATAAAACCCCAAAAGACTAAAAACTATGAGTGGACAGGTAAAACATGGAATTCATGAAGATAAAAGTAATTTAATTCATATGACAAAAATTTCATACATGTGAAATGATGTTTAACCGTGCTAGTAATTACAGAGAATTTAAGGAGTTAGTATGCCAACAAGGAATAGTCCTAGAACTGGGGTACTGTGATAGAAATGGAGGGAAAAAAAAGCAAGTAAGAAAGATGGAAGACAAACAAGAAGTTAAAGATGACAAATGGATGGCTGGGGTAATGTAAGAATAGCAGTATCTTTAGTAAAAATAGTTCTACCTGTTGTAACCTGACAAAGCTAATGCCATCTTATGAACAAACCGCCATTTCACCTGTCTGGCTCCTGCTTCCCGCCAAATTCCATTAGATAAGCCTCTCCTTTGTTTAGGCTAGATAAATTCCTTTCTGTTTAAGTTGAGATTCCCCCATAGTGACGAAATGCACCTTCCCGCCTCTGGCAACCCATAATAAGATGTTCCTTTTGCCCAATGAAATGATGCCAAATACCGCACGCCTAAAAGCCTAACCAATAAGTTTGTAAAATTACTTTATTAACCGTCGCTATTGGCTTCTGTACAACTGCTTGCTACTATAAAAACTACACTCTACCTGCCCCCAGGGCTCCTCTTTGTTCTGGCATAGAGGACGCCGCTGGGTACCAGCTAAAATAAAGAGCTCAATTTTTATTTTTTGGACATCCTCCCTTTGTAGTCTCATTCATTGAGTACAACACTACCCTCACAGTCTCTCCAGATGAGCACATACTGTTCCATTAATCTGACATATCAATTGAAAAAAGTATTCCACCTTAAACTTTTAGAATCTGAAGACCACCATCACCCAGCCCCTACCCTATCTTTTTTTTTTTTTTTTTTTTTTTTTGTGGGTACCGGGGGGACGACCTCAGGACCTCGCGCGCCAACAGGCACCCATGTCGCTGAGCGATATCACCGGCCCCTTTTTCGTATGTGGGATCCGGGAGTCGAACTCGGGCCGTCGCGCTTGCAAGGCAGGCGCTTAAGCCGCTGAGCCGTCTCACCGGCCCCCCCTACCCTATCTTGACAGAGGCTGAAAGAAGGGTTGGAGGGAAGGGACAATTTGCAGCAGTACCTCAAGCAGCACAGGGGCACCTGGGCTCCATCACTGAGGTCATTAGCAGCTCCTGCTTTCTTAAGTTATCCAGGTCTACATCCCACTGAAGACAATAAAAATGCTAAATGAACCATTAAAAAATACATTAGTCTGAGAGCAATAAGAATTGAAAATACAGGGAACTGCCAAGCCAAAATTTGAGGCAAACCTGAGCCCAGGAATAACAAAGCCGCCTTTGGCCTGAGGACATTAGCCAATTTCACCCCCCCTTGCATTTCAGGTCCTCAGGGCCCAGGTGACAAAAGACAAGGGCTACAGCCCGCTGAGAATAGAGGACCTACAGGAGACCCTCCCTGCATTCAACTGAGACCCCAAAGGATGACAGCTCCAGGGAAGAGTGTGCGAAAACCGAGCCACCATCTCTTCCGACCACAGCAGAGTGAAGAGCAGGCTGTCACGGCACCAAGAAAGGGAAAAAGCAGAACAAAGTTTTTAAGATGGTGGGCATGGTGGCACACACCTGTAATCCCAGCACTCAGGAAGCTGAGGCAGGAGGATCGCTGTGAGTTTGAGGCCAGCTTAGGCTACACGGTGAGTTCAAGGTTGGTCTGAACTACATGGTGAGACCCTATCTCAGAAAAAGAAAAAAAAGATGCTGTAGCTACCTCAAGTGTATGGCTACAATGGGCCAGAGAGCCACAATGCTAAATATGGTTTCAAAAGAGGCCCTGGCTTAATACCTCCAAAAGCCCAGCAGACGCAAACACAGTACCTCAGAGGAGAGACAGCACATTCATCCTGGGAGATGCACTTAAAAAAAAATAAACTGTACGAGGGCAACAAACACCAGGCACAAAAGGAAACATGCATAAGAACAAGCAGAAACAGAAGCCAGGTGCAGCAGAATGTGCCTACAGTCCCAGCTAGTCAGAAGGCTGAGGCAGGACGTTCACTTGAATTCAAGAGTTTGAGGCCAACATAAGCAACAAAGAGAGACCCTGTCCCTAAAATAAAAAAAATAAGAACAAGCACAAACAACAGAAACAACAGCAGAAACAAATCACACTGATTTTGAATCTTTGAATTGTCAGTATCTTTGATTAAGATACTGAAGGAACAATAAATATTAAAATATCTGCAAGGAATAGGAATCCATAACACATAGCATAGCAGATCTGAAAAAGGACAAAAAAAGAAAAAAGAAAAGAAAAAGAAAGCACTTCTACAAATTATAGTAACCAGGTGCCGGTGAGATGGCTCAGCAGCCTACGCGCCTGCCTGGCAAGCGCGAGGGCCCGAGTTCGACTCCCGGATCCCACATACGAAAAAGGGGCCGGTGATATCGCTCAGCGGCACAGGCGCCGGCTGGCGCGCCAGGCCCTGAGGTCAACCCCCAGTACCCACAAAAAAAAAAAAAAAAAAATTATAGTAACCAAAATTAAAAACCCAATGGGGAGGTTGGTTATAGCTCAGTGGTACAGGGTTTAACATGTGAGGCCCTGGATTATATCTGCAGTATCGCAAAAAGAGAGAATGTGTAAACACAGACAAAACAGAACAGAGAAATATCAAACCGGAAAATAGTTCAGGAGAAATAATATGTAATTCAGCAGAAAAATAACAAAAAAAGGGAAATACAGACCCAAGAATGAGATTTGAAAAACTAACATATATATAACACATCTGACTGGAGTCTGGAAGAAAAGAAAAAGTGGGAAGTTTAAAAGCAATAGTGGCTCAGAATTTTCCAGAATCAATACAAGACACAAGAAGCCTCCTGAAACCCAAGGAGGATAGTAAAAGAATTCAACTCCCACGCAAACTGAGAAGGTTTAAGTCAAACTGAAGTGAATCAAAGTATCCCAAAAGGAGATTAAGAGCAGGATGGCTCTCCTACCTTCCGAGGAGCTTCAGCTAGACTAAGAGCTGACTTTCCAATAGCAAGAATAAAAGCCGAGACAAAAAAACAGACCTGAAGATCAATGGAACAGATTAGAAGATGCTGAAACAACCCCAGACATACTAAGCCACCTTATCTTTGACAAAGGTGCCAAACACATTCGCTGGAAGAAAGATAGCCTCTTTAATAAATGGTGCTGGAAAAACTGGCTCTACACATGCCGAAGATTAAAACTAGACCCATATCTTTCACCATGCATAAACTAAATTCAAAATGGATCAGAGATCTAAATGTTAAAACAGAAACATTAAATCTGCTGGAAGGTAGGATAGGTAAAACCCTTGAAGACATTGGTGCAGGCAAAGACTATGAATAAAAACTCAACTGCACGGGAACTATCCCAAAGAATCAATAACTGGGATCTCATCTTATTAAAAAGCTTTTGCACAGCAAGAGAAACCACCAACAGAGTGAAAAGACAACCCACAACGTGGGAAAAAATGTTTGCCAGCTGTTCCTCAGACAAAGGATTACTATCGAGAACATATAAAGAACTCAAAATAATCAGACCTCCCAAATTTAAAGACCCACTCCAAAAATGGGCATCTGAGATGAATACACATTTCTCAGATGAAGAAATACTAATGGCAAATAAATATACAAAAAAATGTGCAACATCACTAGTCATTCGAGAGATGCAAAT
Organism: Erethizon dorsatum; assembly: GCA_028451465.1. Taxonomy (NCBI): domain Eukaryota; kingdom Metazoa; phylum Chordata; class Mammalia; order Rodentia; family Erethizontidae; genus Erethizon; species Erethizon dorsatum. The sequence continues at coordinate 54,710,987 of CM051830.1, read as the reverse complement.
TAAAACAACACTGAGATACCATCTCACCCCAGAAAGAATGGCTACTATAAAGAAATCAACTAATAACAAATGCTGGAGGGGCTGTGGGGAAAAAGGAACCCTTCCTCACTGTTGGTGGGAGTGTCGACTGGTACAGCCACTGTGGAAGTCAGTATGGAGATTCCTCAAAAAGCTAGGGTTGGAGGTCCCATTTGACCCAGCTATTCACCTTCTGGGCATCTTCCCAGAATTAAAAACATCGTACCACAGTGATATATGTGCACCCATGTTTATAGCAGCACAATTTGTAATAGCCAGATCTTGGAAACAACCCAAATGCCCATCAACTGAGGAATGGATAAGAAAGATGTGGTATTTTTATACAATGGAGTACTATTCAGCCATAAAGAAGGATAAACTGGAGACTTTTATAGGTAAATGGATGCAACTCGAGAAAATACTCATAAGTGAAATAAACTGGATGCACATGTGTAAGCATCGTATTGTCTCTCTAGTATGAGAAACTGAAAGAGTAAATAAGATCCAAAATGTACAGTAGACATGGTGAATCAAAAAGAAACTGGTCAATAGGAAAGAGAGACTGGAATAGGGAAAAGAAAGAAGGGAAAGGGAAAAAAAATTGTATATATATATATAAGATGGTTAAGATAAATACACTACCAATTTTACTTAGTTCATTGAAGAGTAAGGTTTGAGCCAATAATGTTTGGACAATTGAATGCTAATGTCTGGTATCCTGAATAACTAACTTAAAGATAATAATACGTAATGCATTAACCACTGTTACTCTCATATTATGTTGTTTTGAAAATTTGTTCTTTTTTTGATTTGTTTTGTTTTTTCTTCTCTTTAAAATTAAAAAAAAAAAAGAATGAAAGCCGAGGGCCGGTGAGATGACTCAGCGGCATAAGCACCTGCCTGGCAAGGTCCTGAGTTCTTCTCCCGGAACCCACATACAAAAAAAGGGCTGGTGACATTGCTCAGAGGCACAGGTGCTTGCTGGCGTGCGAGGTCCCAAGGTTGACCCCCGGTACCCACAAAAAAAAAAAAAATGAATGAATGAAAGCCAAGACAGCAAAATGATATAACTTAATGTACTAAAAAAAGTACCAGCCGACATAAAATCCCACACTCCAGCAGGAAGGAAGGAAGGAAGGAAGGAAGGAAGGAAGGAAGGAAGGAAGGAAGGAAGGAAGGAAGGAAGGAAGGAAGGAAAAGTTAGTTCTTTCCTTCTGTTTCATTTGGATTAAAAGGCATTTTCATCTACTTTGTTTTTAAACGTTTAGTAATAAAATCTAAAAATTTACTTGAAACTACTGCAATATAAGAAAAGCTGGACAATTATAGAAAGATTAACATTTAATGTGTTCCTGTATCTCCTTTATACTCGTAAACACGTCTCTATATTACTAACTCATTACTTACATAGCTTTGTCATTATACTTCATGTGAAATAGATGATAAGGATGACAGATCATTTATATTCTTTATGGAATTTCTCCCTCCTGCAAACCCACATCCCCACACTATACCCAGTATGGGAAATATTTACTGACTACCGAGACAGTCAAGAGCTAAAGACTAAACTCCTGCAATAACTCAATTTTACCCAAATATTCTTGGAATTTTTATTTCAGAGGTTTAACACAAAATATTAGATTACAAACCCTTACATTGTTAAACTTTATAATCAATAAATATTTTGAAGTAAAATTTTAATGGATGGTAAGTATGTTTTAAAACTAAAGTAAGCTGGGCCGGTGAGATGGCTCAGCGGCATACGCGCCTGCCTGGCAAGCGCAAGGTCCTGAGTTCGACTCCCGGATCCCACATACGAAAAAGGGGCCGGTCATATCGCTCAGTGGCACGGGCGCCTGCTGGCGCGCGAGGTCCTGAGGTCGACCCCCCGGTACCCACAAAAAAAAAAAAAAAAAAGAAAAAGGGGCCGGTGATATCGCTCAGCGGCACAGGCGCCTGCTGGCACGGAGGTCCTGAGGTCGACCCTTGGTACCCACAAAAAAAAAAAAAAAAGTAAATGGAGGGCCGGTGAGATGGCTCAGTGGCATAAGCACCTGTCTGGCAAGCGCAAGGTCTGAAGTTCGACTCCCGGAACCCACATATGAAAAAAGGGCCGGTGATATCGCTCAGTGGCACGGGTGCCTGCTGGCGCATGAGGTCCTGAGGTCGACCCCCGGAACCCACAAAAAAAAAAAAAAAAAAAACCTAAAGTAAGCTATAGTTTATTTCCCATCCCGATCCCCGTCTTCCTGTGAACAAAGTTAACCAAGTATTTGAAATCTGCAACTGTTTAATTCCAAGTACTCGGTTAATTGGCAGAATGCCTATTTCTTCAAAGTTTTCAGTTACTGAGTTTCAAATTTTCTTCTTTATGATGTCTCCCTTACATTTTCTTCTGCAATAACCTTTTGGTGCACAATTAAAGGTCCCTCAAACTCAAGCTCTAACTGGCAAGTGTCTTCCCCCTCCCTCCACAAAAAAAAGTAATTTTATTTCCCCATTTTTACAGTGCAGCCCAACAGAAAACTGTTCGATTTTATGTGGCTCTAACTTTTCAAACCGTGTAGCATCTTGTCATTCTCAAGGTCACTGGAAGAGAGGCAGCCAAATTCTTGTTCCTGAAAGATACGATGGTGACTGACATCTTCCAAGCTCAGTAGCTTATTACAAAAATACGGCTTCACTTAGCTCCAAGGAAAGGTAGACACCCACTTAGGGTCACACAGACCACCAGAGCAGCTGTGTTTATTCACGCAAATAGAGAATGAAATAAAAGTTTAAGGAAAAATAAGCTCAGAAAAATAAATTGAGTTGCTATAATTTTCACTTATAGACTATGAGAAACCAAATCTTTGGCAATTAAGTTTTAATAAGTGGTATTAAATTTAATTTCTAGTATATACCTGAAACTCAAGAGAATGATAGAATACTAGTTACTCTGTTGTGCCTGGGATAAAGGGAAGGGAGATGTCTATTCCAAAACATCCTCAAATACACACATTTGCAACTGAAAATATCAGTCAGCTTCATGGCTTTGACAAAATTGTCCTATTTGTGACCCAATTCAACACTTTTAGTTCCTCAGAAATTATTCAAACATTTGAAGTTGTTCCATCCATCAAAATATATCTGCTACCTCCTTTCTGCCTTTTTATCTTCTAAGATGCAGGTCAATTAATGCCAGCTCAGTGCTGCCTTCCTAGATTAATTCAACACATAGCAATACCTTTTCTGTTTCATAACTCTTACTAGACCATATCAAACATTCTAGCACTAGGTCATTTTACTTTGTTCTGTTTGCTATAACTATAAACATGTTAATGCAAATCGTCCATAACATGAAACACAGTGCTAATGATCTAGTCATTAAAAATTAACTATAAAGTAATATAAATAGTAGTTCCAGAATTTCTATGTAGGATGCATTAGAAAAGGGATTCTGCTAGAGGGCTTACCTTAAAAATGTATTTAACAGCAAGCACACTTTCTATGAATTCTGTGTTAATCTGGGGTAACTTGGTGAGGAAGGAGCTGATATGACTAAAGCCATTCCAAGCCACTTCTTAACACCAACGGGGACCTAAAAAGAGTGTCAGCCTACCACTTCATCCATGTGCCAGGCCTGCATCAAGGAGGAGAAAGAGGCTTGTCTCGCATGCATGCACTTCAAAGTCTACCAGCAGCCTCCTTCCTCTGGCTGTACCCCTCTCCTGGGTTACATTTCTCTCTCCAGTTACAGTCCTACAACATTAAATGCTTCACCTCACTTAAGATACGAATCCCAGTACAGAAGTCGCCATGGTGCCCCTCAGAAGGGAAAGTGTCGTTTGGGGGCACCCCGTTCTCCAGGGCTGTCATGCTGGCGTGCAGCATGACACGCAGTACGCCTGCCCTGCCCCGGGCTGCTCCTCTATGTCCATCTCTCCACTGGCCTCCCACTCTTCTGCATCAGGAACATGCAGTTAGTGCTCAGACCAGCCTTGAGTAACCTGTACCAGAAACATGACCCTCCCAGCATCCACCATCCTTCCTACAAGGTTCTAAGTAGGTGCTTTATTTACACTGTAAGAAAATACCTTCTCCTTCCAAACCCTGTCCTCCTACCCCGAATAAATGTGGCCATTTTTATTCTAAGTCCTCAAAACTGCAATGAGAGGAAGTACGGAATGCGTGCTAGACCCATTACCTTGTTCTCTGGAATGAGCTGCGTTTCAGAACGGACCTCCCAGCAGCCTGTCTCAGCGAGGCCAGCTAGACTTCTTCACGGCGTTCCAAGGGTCACAAGGGGAGTGTTGCCAAGACAGGAAATGGAAGCCTCTATTTTCTTAAGGTCTGTTTTCAGAAACTATTACAATGTCATCTCCACATTAATTTATTTGTCTAAAGAGTTATAAAACCCATTCAGGCCAAAGGGCTGGGAAGGAGAATGGGTAGCTCGTATTTAATGAATGCTCTGTGTCAGGGAAGATGACTAAGTTCTGGAAATGAAGAGCGATAATGGTTGCAAACACTGTGAAGTATTGAATGCCACAGAGCTGTACACTTTAAAATGGTAAATACTATGCATATTTAACCACAGCATGACAAGGTAAAAATCACAACATAAAAAGGGAGCAGGGGGTGACATAGCTCCCACCTCTCAATGGCAATACAATTTGTGGCCATCTTTTCTGTTCTGTTTTGTTGCTTTTGCAGTACTGGGGATCGAAAGCAGGGCCTTGTACCTGCTATACAAGCATGCTACACCGCTGAGCTACACCTCCACCTCCATTTGTGGGTATCTATAACCCTTTACACTAGCTAAGGGATCTCTTGGAAGTCAAAACATTCATTAGCTGTAAGCATATACACTCCTTCCTAAATATCCTTATATAACACTTGGCTACTGAGCTATAAATTTTCACTACATTATTAATCCAGAATATAGTATATTACTATCCTCATTCTTTAAGAACAGAAATCATTTGTCATTAACACTTCAGAAATATGTGATTTTAACTACATTAATTTTGATCACATTGACAAATTGTTAAACATTGTGAAAGCTTCAAGATAAGATAAAACTAAAAAAAACCTACTTCGCAAATTCCAGACAATTTAGGTTACAGCTGGGTTAGGTCTTAAATAGAAACATTCTTGTTCTAAAACCCAGCATAAACTACAAACATTCTTTGGAACTTGGGAGATACAGCACATATGAGTCTTAGAAATCTCACCAATCTGCAAATTTTTCTGCAAATTACCCTTCCCCAACGTCTACTGAATCAAGACTTTTATTTCCCCCTCAAAATCTGCCTAATGAGTTTTAATGCAACAAGATCAATCTAACTTCTGTAAGCACACAATTAGCAAAAGTGATGCTGATCTTGAGTTTTAAAACCCACTTTGCTAACTGCACACTATCGCTTGATCCATCTATTTTATACGGCTGTAAGTATAAATTAAGGCACAAAGAACAAACCACTGAGTGTTTAAACTTTGTAATAAACATTCAAGGGCCAAATAGCTCCTAAGCACCTAAGGCAGTGTATCTTCAGGGGGACACCTGTGAGTGGCTAGTTCATTTATTTACTCATTCTTTCTGCCTATATTAAGTACCTCCCATGGGGTAGACATTGTGTTTGATAATGAACAAGATAGTGAGGGTCCGCTGCTGTCAAGCTCACTGCCAGACAGGACAGCGATGACCCTCAAGTATAAGCACCCCGACAGCAGTTGCACAGAGTACTTAGGACACACAGGACGAGTTTCTAAGCCGAACTTGGGAAACATCCCAGAAAGAAAAACCTGTGTAAACTGAGGCATGATTGATGAGCCAGAATTAGATGAAAGACAGGGAAGGATCTTCAAGGTCAAGAGAGAAAAATGTGTTTTCAAACTAAAAAAGTTCATTATGGCTGGTCCATAGAGCTGATAGAAATAATGGTTAAGGGAGGAGGCTAGGGAGTAACAGGAATAAAACGTCAAAGTAACTTGTTAGGGATTGTGAACATTAACATTCTACTAACAGGAAATCAATAGTGTTGGAATGGGGCTGCAGAATAGATGTACATAATCCTATCCACACTCTTGCTTCAGAGCAAAGAATGGGCTGGGTAAGAAATCATGGTTACCCAAGCTAGAATAGTAACAGTGAAGCTGAAAGCAAGTGGACAGATTCTAGAGTCATTTGTGCATAGAACTGACCCTTGACTGTTACTAATCTTAGCCAGCATAAGAATCAACAGCACTCTAGGCTGGGCGTGGTAGTGCACTGGGAGGCTGAGGCAGGGCGATCACCTTGAATTCAAGGCCTGCCTGGGCTACAGTGAGTTCAAGCCAGCCTGAACTGCATAGCGAGACCCTGTCTCAAAAAACAAGGGCCGGTGAGATGGCTCAGCGGCATAAGTGCCTGCCTGGCAAGCGCAAGGTCCTGAGTTCGACTCCCGGAACCCACATATGAAAAAAGGGCCGGTGATATCGCTTAGCGGCACAGGCGCCTGCTGGCGCACGAGGTCCTGAGGTCAACCCCAGTACCCACAAAAAAAAAAAAAAAAAATGAATCAACAGCACTTTATGACCCCTTATCCCATCCCACAGCACCTTGTTTTCATCTTCTAAGAGCTAGAAAATACCTGAATCAGAATGAACCTCCACTTTTACCCTTAAAATTCAAATGTAAAAAGCGCTCGTGATCAGGCTCTCCCAGCTGCCCAGTTGTCAATCTAGCACTTACCTATACACCTGCCTAACCCTCTCACACTACACAGAAGGAAGCGTGTGCTTCTTGATTTTAATAAGACTCGAGTAATATCTATGTGTATGTATTAGCATCTTTTATAAATGTTACGCAAAAACTGGAATGACACCCAGTAATAATGATGAATAACATCAGGGTGTGCTATGTGTCGGGTATGTTCTAAATTAATCATAAAATATATTACCAAGTTAATATATTTAAGTATAATTAATCAGTTTACATCTATAAGTTAGTGTTCAAGGCCTCCCAACCCTATGAGGTTGTACTATTATATTCTGTGTTTTGCAGATGAGGAAACTAAATCAGAGAGGAAAAACAACTAGAAAGCGGCAGTGCTATGTTCAACTCCAAGCAGTAGAGCACCAGAGCCTACGCTCTTTACCCCAGGTTATACAAATGTTGGATTATCCACTCTCGGACAGTGCGCCGTCTCACCCTACTACCCTTGATCCTGGTGCAGATTCCCTAACACCCTGAGCTCCAAAGCAGAACCCCAAATGTTTTCTATTACTGAGCCATTTGTATCTGACTCAGATTAGATAGCTTCTGCCTTTGTTTTCCTAATCTTAACCTCAATCAGCCCCAACAGAGAACAGTCTATAAATTACTTTGTGTCTTTGCTCTAAGACAAAGGCAAGCCAGGAAGAACACATACAAAAGATAGCGGCATGGACCCAAATTCTTGCTCAAGCACTGAACGAAACCACCACAGGCTCCCGCTTCCTGCATTAACACTGATCCACACCGACTGCTTCCTGCAGGCCTTCTCAGCTCTGGAAGAGGAAGGCTTGGTCACCCGGATGGGGAGCCTGACGCACCTGTCTAGTAATTTTGCCCGTTTCTATGCATGGTTTGAATGCACACGCACAAGACTGTCTCGCTCTCTTGTGCTGTCTTCACTCACAACAGGAAGAAAAAAAACCTAGAACAAAAATCAAAGACCCATGGGACTAACAAAGTTCTGACTACAGAATCTAAGGAGCGCAGTTTTAAAATCAAGAAAAGGGCAAACAATGTTCAACTCTTCAACTCTGAGACTATCAAAATTCGTAATGATATTGTACATACCGAGTCTTTGGTGCGCGGCATGCTTTAATTGCCTTGCATGCATTACACCGAAAGTATGGAGATAACTACTGGTATTTGTTATCTCTTAAGTTTATGTCTTAATTAGTTTGACAAGTTGATTTTAAATAATGAAAGCTATCTTGGAAAGGTCCATTTAGACTTGTGCAGATAATCACATCTGCCTCTAATCAAACTGAGATGATTAGCAAATTAAACCCTTTAATTAGCATTTTGCATAATTTAGGACAATTATGCTTCTTAGGTTTAAGAAGGTGAAACAGGGTGAATTTATCAGAATTCTTTAAGCCTTTATTAATTATCTAATTTTACCACATACATAGTAAAAATAAAGAAACGAATTAAGCTTAACTTCCTTTGCTGAAACCTAGCATTCTGCAACATTTAAGCTAATTCTGTCACTTTTGGCAAATTAATACAAAACTCAGAACAGAAGAAAAATATTTTCAGTTTTTATCAACTCCCCAGAGGTCAACTTCCCCCACGCTAAAACCAAATAACATTTTTTTTAGAAAAAGAAAAGAGAGGGCTAGAAGTAGGAAAAGGAGCTCCTTTCCACTTTCGCCACTGCCTGCTGCATGCCCGGGTTATCTCCACTAGGCAATCAATCATACAGTTTTAAAGGGAAGCATTCACAAAAAGGTAAGTAGCCTGTCAGTCTTCCTGTTAGACAGAGAAAGCAGCAGAGGACAAGAAAGTAGCAAAGCTGCCATTACAGCACACCAAGCTAATGGATTACTTTCTCTACAGGAATTACCTTCTCTCTCACTCAGAGTGACACTGACTTTTTAAAGAAGTATTTCCTCTCTTAGTCCACCCAAAACTTCCCTGGGATATGATAAACAAAAGTCAGATAATAAATAGCAAGACCTTAGGGATGATGAAGGTAGCATATATCATTTCTAATATATGTTAAACGCCAGTTTCTGATAAAGACATGGTCTTGGAGACAGCCCATCTGTCCTAGAATCCAACCTCTTACAATGAAAATGAGACAGCAAAATTCAAAAATAGACTTTTCTCATGACTACAGACAGCAACCTACTAAAAACTTCATATAAATCCTGTCTCTATCCTGCTATAAATACAAACTATGGCTCTTTCATGTGTGTGCATGCACATATGCGTCCGTGTCATAAACAGGGATAAAAAAAGAAAGAAAAAATATCATGCCATGCTTATACTAAAAAAGGAGGTAAGACAATGAATTCTAATCCATTTTAAATAATATGCAAAAATTAAGTGGAAGCCAGGACAATCAGAATAAAATAAGCTGCACTTTCTAAATCCAAATTCTAATCTATTCGTATGCAAATCCTGACTCCCCGACAGCCTCCGTCTAGAGGGCCCAAACACTAGCTCCCAAGTACACTGACCAACCAAACAGTGCCAGAATTGCTTCTTTAGGGACTTACTCGAGTGGCAATATTTTTAATATAATTTACAGTGCTTTGCATCTATGAGTACTCAGAAAATATTAGTCGGTTCACTGACAGGAAAAATCCACAGCTGCATTTTTAAGCATTTCAACATGGGTCTCTATGAGACAAGGAATCAATGATCTATGCTGGAGTCACTGTAGCTTTGCTATGACACATATCCAACCAAAAACTCTAATTTCTCTTAAGCCTTAATAGCAACAGGACAACTAAAATGCAGGTGTAAAACGTTAAAATTCTAGGTATATATGTGCTTAACATTCAGTTTTATTCATTTACTATTTAACAAATCTCTCTCTAACCATTTATTACAAAGCAAAAGGAAGAAACAAGCACTGCAAAGCATGAACCTGCTTCCCTTCTATACTGAATGGACTACTGGAAGTGAAAGCACGGTGCTTTGGCGCCCCCAAATGACACTTCTAAAGCATGAAAACTCTGCAATGGAAAAAAGAAACTGATGCCAAAACAACTGGTTCCTCATAGCCCACCTTCATTAGAAAAAAAATCTATTAGAAAAAATCAGATTTAGTATCACCACCTCTCACCTGCCCACTTCTCAACCTAATCAAAGAAAAACATGTTCAACCAAGAGGTGATCTCAAAGACCCAAAAGGGAAAAAAAAAAAAAAAAAAAGACCCAAAAGGTGAACGCATTATATAAAAACTAGAGGATAAAAGTAAAGGTGAAAGTATTGTATGCATCAAGAGGTATTCAATGTTAAGAAAAGTGAGGGCTTTATATAAAAATACCTAAAGGTGAAATACACACTAATCCAAAAAAATTAGTTCCACAATTACAACAGGCCAGATATTTAAAAACCAAAAGTTCTAATTTGTAAAATAAAAATATCACTGCTAATTAGATTACTTGTTTCATTTTAAACATTCAATACAACCTCTAGAGTTAGGAGTATTAGAATCGGTCAGTTTTTATGTGCATAACCAAATTGCTTAACAAGTAAGATAGGTAAATTTAGCTAGTATATACTACTACGTGCGCCTCCCAAGCACCACATAACTTCCACAGGTGATTTCACTCAGTTTCACAACACTCCAATGAGGGAGATACTATGAATTTCCCCATTTTATGACAGAAGAAAGTGGCTTCAAAAGGTTGGGTAATATACCCAGGGTGGTGAGCAATCCAGTAAGAGACTGATTTTCCCAGGTCTTCTCATATTCTCTCCCTTCGCAGTCGTCTTGTTCATAGTTACGAGTACTCTTTTATGTGGTACTTTGATTGTATGTTTTCAACCATGACCTCCTAAACTCAGCCTCACGTTCTGAACAATCCACTGCCTCACCGCTGTCCCACCAATTCACAAGCACTCTTTCCACAACTGAATGTACTATCCTCTCCCAAACGCACACTCCTAGCTCTGCACCCCCATCATTACCAACATTATCTCGTCCTCTGCAAGAAACAGCTGGCCGGGAACACAGCTCAATGGCACAGCGCCTGCCTGGCAAGCACAAGGTCCTGAGTTTGATTCCCAGTACAAAAAAAAAAAAAAAAAAAAAAAGACAGCTGGAGTCACCGTCTCTTCACATTCCACCAGTCATCAAGTCAAGCTACTCCCATTAGGTCTACCATATCTGCCCACTTCTTTCCATTCCCACAGCCACTGCTAGAGTTCAGATCCTCACGCAGTCTTTCATTTGGTCATTCACTTGGCAAATAATTCTCATTATTAACACAAATACAGGCAATATTCTTCTAAGAGAATTCTGCCACGAGTGTCAACATTCTACTACTTTGCAAATGTAGGCTCAACTTGCATCTCAACTCTCTACTTTCTTACTCAGCTGCTGCAGTTCGCTTCATCACAGTGGATTATACTGTCTCACTCTACTCAAAAACCTTCCTCCCCATTCTGTCCGCCTAACCTCAGCTTCCACTGTTTTCAATGAGTTCATGACAAGCTTCCTCGTCATAAAAACGTAAATCTGCAACAAAGATTAACGTGGAAAACACAGGAATGTACTTCCTTTAAATAAAAAAGGAAAGGTAGCATTAAAGAATTTGATACCTAGGGAGCCACCAGAGAGCAGGAGTTATGCTATATTTGGGAAAGAGTGAGATGATGGAACTACATCTATGTTCAAACTGGAAAAGCAGAGAAAGAACCACCCTGCACTCAGGAAGAGCAAGCTGCTATTGTTGGGAAAAAGGAAGGACCCGAGGCCCATCCGTCACCTGCTGGTAAAGAGCTCTAGCAGCCAGATAGCCTTCTCAAAGGAGTAATAGAAAGATACCACCCTACCCAGGCGTCTGAACCTTCAGGCCATGGACTGTTACCAGGAACCAGGCCACACTCAGGGGGTTAGGGGTGGACAAGAGGAGAAGCTTCATCTATGTTTCCCACCACTCCCTTCACTCGCATCCCTGCCTGAGCTCCATCTCCTGTCAGATCAGCGGGGCACTAGATTCTCATAGGAGCAAGAACCCTACTCATAACTGTGCATGTAAGCAATCTAGGTTGCAAGCTCCTTATGAGAATCTAATGAATAAAAATACAAATAAAGTGCACAATGTAATAATAATAGAAATAAAATGCACAATAAATGGAATGTACTTGAATCATCCCCAGACCATCCCTCCACCCTGTCCCTGGAAAATTGTCTTCCACCAAACAGGCATCCCTCTCATCCCAAACCATCTGTAGCTCCCCCTCAGGTTTATCTCCAGAGCTGCAGGCTGACAAATCAAATTTCAGAAGTCCTCCAGTCCAAAGGTAGGGTTCTCTCAATGGTTCCTAACAGTCCTTTATGTTACACTATCTTCACAATCGAGATCAACATCAATTTAAAAGAAAACAAATTTAATTTTGAAACTCTCTTTATGATTAGCACTCTTCAAAACTGGTTATTTTAAGTCATACTCATACATGGATGACTTTTAGAAATCTATACAAGTGACCCAAAGGCCAGAAACCTGACATGTGGATGACACGATCCCATGTGAAAGGCACCTCCACTACACGTACACTCCAGACTGAACACCCCTCCAAAGGACTGTGAACAGGCCGCCAGTCTTCACCCTCCCTATGCACCCGGTGTCCCTGGGATTCTAGGACACTCTGCATTCACAGAGTTTTGAACTCTGTTTATGAAGGGGACTACAAAAAGTAGGATTGCCATGCTGTCTGTGGCTCTTTTCTTCATCTGCTATGCTCACAAGTTCTTACGGACACTGAACGTACGCAACATTCAGGTTTAATTTAAAAAGATTATTTCTCACAAGAAATAGGAAAACATCCAGATCTAACTTCAGTTATAAAAAAAAAGTGTCTGAAATGACAGCTACTCCAGTATTACTGAGGTAAACAGTACGATTTTTTTAAAAGTGGGGGAAATGTTAAAAAAGAAAACAATTAGAACTGTAAGCTAAAACTACCTTAAGTCTTCCAAAGAGAAAAATAACATGCTACGGTCAGTGCTGGTAACAGTACAAGCAAGAAATTAACAGAATCCTACTTGGGGATCCACAAAGCTTGGATGGAACTACTGGTTCACAATCCTATCAAACTCAATGCTACCCTTTAAATATTTTAATATGTAAAATGTTACAACACCTACTTTAACATCCCAAAATAAAATTCAGAGGTACTCTACTTACATATAATTTTAAAGCAATAGAACTACATGTCTTAGTTACTTTTCTCGTTGCTGAGACAAAATACTTGACACCCAAAATTAAAAAGAGAAATGTTTATCTGGCTGACTGTTGGTAGAGGTTTCAGTCCATAGTTGGCTGGCTCCAAGGTGGGGTAGGCACATGGCAGAGGAGCATTACAGAGAACAACAGTTCACTGCACACACAAGACAGCAAAAGCAAGCAAGGAAGGGAGAAGTCAAGCCCCTTTCTGTCCCTTATATTGTATCCAGGCTACTGGGATTAGGGCGGTGCAAACCAATCAGTGCACTGATTCAGTAATCATTCACCTTTAATCCCAGCATTGCACCATGAATCAATCACACACTCTAGATTCAGCCACCTCTGAAAAAGCCCCACCTATGACTGCACACCTTAGACACAAGCAATAACACACAGTAACTAAAATATAAAAGAAAAATAAAAGCAAAGTAATTAAAACAAAACAACATTGGCAAAATAACTGATACTGCACAGTGCACTAGAGAATGTGATCAAGTAGTTAGATACTGTATTCATCAGGAGTCAGCTACCAATGCAAACTGGTGTAGGGTGTGGGGGTTGGTCCCCCAAGTGATGTGCTTTTCCAAAAGAGTGAACAACTCACAGAAATATTCATAACCAAAAAAAGTGTTATCTTCCGTCAGTTTGGAGGGTAGTGGAATTCCAAAAATAACTAAGGTACAATAAAAATATGGGGGGGCATTTTATGCTAATTTATAAAACAGTGTTTGATTCAAGATTCAGATCTTTGGGAACAGTTTGGTTTTGGGGGACTGTTTGACCACATGCATATAAAAAGTCAAGAAAGACATGGGAAAATCCATTTTTGCACACAACTGTCCAGCAGTAGGCATTCCAGCATCCCTGTCTCCTAAATGTCTGCCAAACCTGCCTAACATTATTACAACCACCAAAAATACCACAAAAATGTCTAGAATATCTACATTCCTTTAGTAGAGAACTCCTGGGCTGAATCAATAAGCTGTCCTCCTGAAAGGTCCAGCTTGAAACAATCAATGGGCTTCCCCCTTGAAAACATCATTCCTTTTTTTGAGTTAAAAAGAAAACCTACTCAGGTCTGTAACTTTTGTTTTCCTGACCAGAAATTAAACTATTCCCATCTCAAACACAAAACGTAATGCTTAGGTTTTAGTTTACATTGATCTTTGAGTATTACATGAGTCATCTGTCGATGATGAACTAAGACATACAATATGATGCACAAAATGTTTTTAAAAGGGTAAAAAGTACAAGAGTGAAGTAAAAAGGGTGTGGAAAAGGTTATGGGCTAGACAATGAGTCCCTCGACAACTAAGCTGTATGAATACAATGCTTACCCTAGAGACAGCATATATAGCATTTTGGGGAAACTACTTATGAGGTATTTAATAGATTTAGTTTCTAGTTCCGCCAAGAACTGTCAGTTAAATGTCTTAGTACATTTATAGTTAATGCTTTATTTAATATCCTACGTTAATGTGAATCTCTAAACTCACACCTGTGCTTCCTTTCGACAAGCCATGTCACCATAACTGTCAGCATCCATTCTACCTCACTTCAGTGCTACTTAAGGACTAGCTGGGAAGAATCTGCGCACACATTAGTAACATACTCTCTGATTCACGCGTCTCAAAACATCTAGAAGTCTTCAATGTATAACTGTGTCCATGACCATGAATTTTTATATTAATCCATAATATCAACTTCTTCCTTGTATTTCTCAAATGTCTTAGAAAAGCAAAACAGAAAACTGTGATTAATAAAGGGGTTTGATAACTGTGCTTAATAAAGAGGCCAAAAAAAAAAATCCAAAATCTGATTTGAGGAAAGTTCCTTAACATCTCTGATCAGTTTCCTCACAGAGCTGTGGCAAGGATTAAATTATATAACCATGAAAAGCATTTAGCAAAGTGCCTGGCACTCGGAAAACACACAACAAATGTTAGCTGATTAGCTTCTTTTCTGTTTCCTTACATTGCAAAGGAAATTTTAAAACTTAAAGTCTGCCACTATATTCAAGGACGGGAAAGGCAGGCACAGCCTGTTCCCATAATTAGAGAGTGGCAAAACTCAGCTAGCCTCGGCATTCCAACGCAGCTGCACTGTGTAAGACACATGTAACTCAGACACAAAGGGTTATGTTAACCCGTTCCAAGGTTTCAAGGAGGTATCACCCAGAGGCAGCTCGGCTCAGTCTAAGACGGTGATTGATTTCTCCTGCTCACCCTAGCCCTGACCTCCCTGCTATAGGATACAAAACCCCCAATTAACTTGCCTGATAAGTCTGCCTAACAACGTATGACAAGACAATGTGTAGCCAACTATAGGATATCCTGTTATCAGCCTTCTTGTATTTCCTGCTAACAACCTATATAACTGATTGTTTACCCCAAGACAGGGCTGGTGATCTGGAACTCAGTTTCCCCCAGCCCACAGGAGTAAACAAAGCTGTTTGTCTTCCAAGTGCCTCTGGTGCTGCATGTCGTCCATCTGGCTCAGTCCCGTTTTTCCGCAACAACATCACTTGGTAGATCCAGTCCTTAACCTCTATTCAGTCATTAACAAATAACCCTTCCTTGGGAAATGAAGACCCCATGCAACTTTGGGAACAGTTCCCTGGGTTTTCTAATATTCATACAGCAGCCTTAATCCTTGGATCAACTAAAGTTAACTGAAACTGCATTGCTACTAAGCCCCAGTGGAGACTACAGAAGGATCCCCTTGCTCCAAAGCTTCATGGGACAAAAGAATGGGGACCACACACTTTGACCAGAGGTAAACAGGAAACAAAGCTGAAGAAGCAGATGCCAAGAGCTGAAGGATGGCACAAGTACATGTATTTGAAAGTCAGGAGATTAGCAACCTATAGCAGGTAAAGAATAAATGGAGGAAAGTCTAGAAAAGAGATATTAATTGCCCTGTTCTTTGCATGACTCCAGAGGGGCGGGAGTAGCAGAATGGTTATATTCACAGGGCCTGAGCCTAGGGAACAACGATACTCTAACTACTTCCTCTTGCCTTTGAAATCAGATTTAGCCATTCAATGATTGACAATGCAAAACTATTATTTTTTACAACTCCATTATCCCTCCACATCACTAAGTATTAGTCTCATTCAAAAGACCTAGGATAAGGCAATCTGACCTAGACTTCAAACTAGTCCAAGAGAGAGGACTTCAAATAAAAAAGATTAAATTTTCAGAGAACCTGAAGGAAGACAAAGGCTAGGAAGATTGTGGAATGAAAAAATAACATATACATACAAAAGCTCAGTATCTTTTTTCAGGATATTTTCAGAAAACATGAGTAAAACTTCATAATGTAAATGTTAAATTACAGAGACTATTTATGGGGCCAGGGCTATAGCTCAGCGGCATGGCACCTGCCTGGCAAGGGCAAGGTCCTGAGTTCAATTCCCAGTACCAAAAAATAAAAATAAAAAAATCACAGAGAATATTTAACAGTAGAGATGATATTTAGTAAAATTAATTCCATTATTTTAGGATCTAAAATTTATATATACATATGTACCGTGGTGCCTCAGTTCGCAAACGCTTTTGTTTGCCAAATAATTTGATTTACTAACAGAAGTGTCTAGCAAAATTTTGATTTTGTTTACAAAGTCTGCATCAAGTAACTAACACAACCGCGGCCACCTTTCCCACACAAATACAAACATGGCCATCTTTTCCAAAATTGTAGAAGTAATCAAGTTCATGAACCAAGGTACCACATATGTATATATGCGTAACATTATAAAACATTTTTATGCGTGGGAAACTTCAGCTAATTTGAAGTCATACATTTTTTCAAGGTCAAAGTCACAGGCATAAAGAATAATCAAACAATGAGAATATAAGAACTTCTATATTCAAAAACTACATGAAAACTTTAAAAAGAGAAATGATTTTCAAAAGTTATTTGAAAATACTCAAGTTACTTTGAAATTGTTTGCATATGTTAATTTTAGCTTTCAAGTGTAATACAGCCTGACGTTTTATATTTGCCATAGTGTCTCTAGCTTTATACTATCTAATAATGAGCTGAATCGAATTTTGTAGCTTGATAAGGAAAATTCAAATTTTGTGAACTCTACAATATTATCATTAAAGACCATCTGCTGTGGTGTTTTACAATGATACACATGAATAAGTTAGGCTTCAATTAACTGAAAATTCAACAAACATGTTCCCCATTCTCCAAACAGAAAATTTACCAGCATTTTACTGTGGCTGTCCAACAAACATACATAAACTAATACAAGGTTGGCTTCCATAATTATTTGATGTCAAAACCACCATGAGAACAAAAGAATTAGGTTTGCAGAGTTTAGTTATAGAAGGAAGCACTGTGTGAATACCTGTACTTCTTCAGAAAGAAGTCAAAGGTGCACAGGTGTAACAGAAACACTTAAAGGCTTCTGTCTAAATCACAAATTTTTCTACTTATGTACAGAACAAACTGAAGTTTGCCAATCAGAATAACCCCGCAAAACTGTCCAGTATAAAAGGCTCATTTCATATATAACACATACATCCCTGAGAAATCAAATGTGAAAAACTTAAGAATTCCACATAACTCACTTTAAAGATGTTTAGTGTCCACAAGACAAACTGGAGACAAATCTTTGCAACGTTACTACTTTCTCCAGGAATTAATTCCAGATTAACATACTCAGAGAGCACCATACTTTGAACCATCAAACTTACTTGACACAACCTTGAAATTTAAAAAAAAAAAAAAAAAAAAAAAAAATTGCCTGCCTGGCAACCACAAGGTTGTTAGTTCGATTCCCAGTATCCAAAAAAAAAAAAAAAAAAAAATATATATATATATATATATATATCTATATATATATATATATATATAGATATATATATATAAAATTTACTTCCCCATTTAGAAGATAAGTGTGATCCTTGACAAGGACTCACTCCTTGACCTAAGTCTATTCAGACTCATGAATCACCTTTTTTTTTTTTTTTTTTTTTTTTTGTGGGTACCGGGGGGTCGACCTCAGGACCTCGTGCACCAACAGGCACCCGTGCCGCTGAGCGATATCACCGGCCCCTTTTTTCGTATGTGGGATCCGGGAGTCGAACTCGGGCCCTTGCGCTTGCAAGGCAGGTGCTTATGCCGCTGAGCCATCTCACCGGCCCCTGAATCACCTTTTTGATGGGCTTGCTTAGTCAGTTGTAGCAAGAATCCTGCAGACCAATTTAGGAAAAACCCTTCACTCTTGGTCTGATCATCTTCAATATCTTACTAGTCTATCATCAGCAAAAAATCCTTAGGTGAAGTCCACAAAAAATTACCCCATCTCTTTATAATTTTTCATCTACTAACACTCTACCATGCGCCTTGGCTATAAATTCCCATTTTTCCTGTTCCATTCAGAATTGAGTTCAACTTTCTACCCTATTACAAAACCTTATTATAGTAGCCCCCTTGAGTAAAGTCTTCCCTACTGTCTCTGACAAGTGTTATGAATAACTTTCTTCTTTAACACCCTTCATCTGGCTATTAATCCTTCCCCCAGTTCTTTCAGGTCTGAAATTTCCAGAACAGTGCTGACAGTGTATGTCTCAAAAATAAAAACAATTTAAATAACAGGCTGGGCAAATAGCTCTGTGTGAAAGGCCTGCGTCCAACCCCCAGTACTACACAACACACACACACACACACACACACACACACACACACACACACAAAGATATATCATCTCTTCCTCTCTTGGTACCAAGGTAGTTACCATTGCAGCGAACTGTTATAAAGCACGCTTGCCCCTCCTGTCTCTTCTCTGCATTTGCCCACCTGTCCTTCTGTTCTTTAGCCATGTTAGAACACGGTAAGGTCCTTACCAGATGTGATGGCCTAATCCTGAACTTCTTAGCCTCCAGCACTATGAGCTAAATAAACCATAAACATCTTTTCTGTACTAACTCCTAGTCTCAGGTATTCTGTCATAGCCACAGGAAAAGGACTAAGACACCCTACCTATAATCCAATAAGTTAGCCTACATGGTTTATGGAATCCTGACAGAAGTCACTAAGACTTTTGCATAAGAGACAGAGAATTTTAGTGCTCTTCTAGGAGAACTAGTACCTTTGGGCTGTTCTCCCTGGAAGCTCAGCCCAGAGGTCTACTCTCTGCGTGATGAGTTTAACTGCAACTAAAGAACACCAAGAATTGACAGCTTTTATAACAAGCAGTAAGCAAGCCTCCTCTATATGCCAAAAGAAAGACATGACCCTATCCTTCAAAAGTACTTGCTAAAAACACAGTTGTGAGAAACAGCCCAGGTGAAGAGTGGTTAAGAACACGCATTCTTGACAGACCCAGCAAGAGGCTCGAGAGCACGAGAGACCCGTGGAGGAGCCTTTCCCAGTGTTGGCCAGTGCGCAGGGACGAACCACACCCAATGACACCACACCGAACCCTGCACTGTTAACCACTAGTAACAAAACACATCTGCAAGTTCAACCATAGTCCCTATGTATAAATCTACAGTTATCGAGGGCACTGAGGCTTCTGGTTAACCAAGGAAATAAACATTTATTTCCACTACCTGTAAAACCCAATGAAAATGACAATAAAATATGAAAAGAATATAAACACCAAGGACATATACAATAGTGGAAGAAAGAAGCCAGCACATTTTTGGAAAGTAGAGGAAAGTGTGAGAACTGACTCAGAAAAGAAGAGGAAATTACAATCTAAATCCCCAAAGAAAATGCTACTGTGAAGAAGAGCGCTGACAGGACTTCAGAGAGCACCAGAAAAAGTCAAAATCAGAAGTGCCGCATATACAAGATGAGAGAAGTGAATGAGGGTCGGTGAGACGGCTCAGCGGCATAAGCGCCTGCCTGGCAAGTGCGAGGTCCCGAGTTCGACTCCCGGTACCCACATTAAAAAAAAGAAAGAAGTGAATTAAAGAAGGCAAAACAATAAGGGGTTAAATAAAAATCACTACAGAAAAAGTAAACAGTGAACTTCTGGCTGTGCAATACAAAAATCTACACGCTAAGACACAGGTCGCTGTGAAAGGAGACTGCAGGTTTCCCCTCTGAAATGCTGAGCTGGCAGGGGTCATCCCACAACCAAAATCAGTTCAAGTGACTCAGTAAGGCTGAGTAAGTGCCCTATGCACCCATGTATACACGCAACCCTCGGTCTTCTAATCTACTTTCTATCTTCTCAATCTTACCCGTAAACAAACAGTTAAGGATCATCAAGAGTTTGACTAAGACACTGAACATGAAAGACTTTAACATAGGCATACTAAATAAAGGAATGAGAGGTAAATAAACAACAAAAGGAGCTGAAAAACACTCCAGAAGAAAAGAGAAGACACCAGGCATGGGGGCACACACCTGTAATCCCAGTACTCTAGGAGGCTGGACAATTTAGCAAAACCCTGTCGTAAAGTAAAAATTTCTTTTTAATTTTTTAAATTAAAATTACTGGGCTATAGTGCAAAGGACCTTCAGTGCGAAGGTCCTGGGTTCAATCCACAGTACTGGGGGGAGGGAAACACAGAGAAGACAACACATAAATAAATATGTAGAAAATAGGGAAGGGGCTGGTGAGATAGCTCAGTGGCATAAGCACCTGCCTGGCAAGCACGAGGTCCTGAGTTCAACTCCCGGAACCCACATACAAAAAAAGGGCCGGTGATATCGCTCAGAGGCATGGGCGCCTGCTGGCACGCGAGGTCCTGAGTTCGACCCCTAATACCCAGCAAAAAGGAAAGAAAATAGGGAAAACAGCTAACGAAATTCCCTAAAAAACAAAACAAAAAGATAAAAACCAGATATCAGGACAGAAGAAAAATTAAGAGAACCAATCCAGAAGGACCAAATCCCAACGAACAAGAGAATATAGAGAGAGAACATGGAAAACAGAGAATTATTAAATCAATAATAAAAAGAAACTCCCTAAACAACTCAAATTCTCATGTTTCCATCCCAATAAACGAATCCAAGAAGTGCCTGCCAAGAATTGACAGAGAGATAGCTCAGTGGCATAAGCGCCTGCCTGGCAAGCGCAAGGTCCTGAGTTCAACTCCCGGTACCCACATACGAAAAAAGGGCCAGTTATATCACTCAGCAGCAAGGGCGCCTGCTGGCAACGCAAGGTCCTGAGTTCAACCCCCGGTACCAGCAAAAAAAAAAAAAAAAAAAAAAATTGGCAGAAAGAATAGGGAGTGACAACTGCTGTGTTTCACTTGTAGGGTGATGAAAATATTCCAAAATAAGACAGTGGTGATAGTTGCACAACTCTGATAATACTAAACACCAATGAACTGTACATTTTAAAAGCATGGATTTCAAAATGTATCAACTCTATCTCAATAAATATATTATAAAAAAACTATTCATGGCAACATGTTAAGACACTCTAGAATACAGAAGGGATCTTCTCAAAGACAGTTTTTTCCTCTGACCCAATAAAAATCAGTAATTTCAACAACAGCAAAACGACAAACTATTTCTAATATGAAAGTACAAGTTACATGAAATTGGTACCAGCAGTAATGGACTTCACAAAAGATCAAAGCTAACAGCAAGGGCCAGGGATATAGCTCAGCAGCATAAGCGCCTGCCTGGCAAGCGCAAGGTCCGGAGTTCGATTCCCGGTACCCGGTACCAAAAAAAAAGAAAAAAAGCTAACAGCAAGTTACGAGTTACACAGGGAAGATACAGTGGGTTTGGGTCAGAGGGTCCTGTGCCCAACAACTGTTCCCACCTATCTTGGTAGACATTATCTAGAAAGCTCACAAGAGACACTTACAGGAAGGAAATGAGAGAACTAAAGGAAGTAGCTCCCGACACGTAACAGATACCACATGTCTATGACCGTTTGCTCACACCTTCACACAGCTTCTCATATAACTATAGTGCTCCTTGCTACAGTCAATACACTGCCAAGACAAATATTTTTCACTGACTCTGACTTCCAACTTATTTGGCCTCAAGCCACCCACTTAAACACCAGAGTCTCACCAGTCCCACTACCACTGAACTGCTCTGATTCTTCCAAAATAGTATTTTTTGGTTTTTGGATTTTTTTTTTTTTTTGATGCACGGTTTCACTGTGCATTTCAGGCTGGCCTTGAACTCACTTTGTAGCCCAGGCTGGCCTCCAACTCACAGAGATCCTCCTGCCTCAGCCTCCCAAGTGCTAGGATTACAGGCGTGCGCCACTACGTCCAGCTCCAAAATAGAATTTTCTACTTTTCCATTACAACACAGATCCACCTAAAATACAAAGATTCTGTTTCCACCCACTACCCATGCTAAATTTTCCAAATATTTCTTTTTCACATAATTACCATATGTAAATCATTCAGATTTGCCTACAAAAGTATTTTTAAAACTATTTAGTCAGATTTTACTCACAACTGACTTTTAACAGAAAGTATTACCCGCTCTGAACTTCATTACTGTAAATAAATATCACTTAAATGCAAAGTTATTAGCTATTCTGTCAGGTAAAAACTTAAGAGAATGTAAAGAAAATGAACTCCACACATCAGTACCAGGACTTAACACAAAAGAGAGAGAGAAAAGGTGAGAGTAACTAGAAATAATGACAAAAATATACTTACAGCCTCAAACTGCAAATGGCTATCCTTTAAGAAATTTTGAATTTTGTCCTTCGGTAAAATACTGAATCGAAATCGAAGGAGATCCATTTCTTGTTGAATGAACCAGCGTCTAAGATCTTCACTGAAATGGAAAGAGGAAATTATGAATACAAATTTAAAACTCCACTGCTTATTAACACAAGAAATTTTTATGAAATGATATTCAAAGACAAGCAGGATGCCAACAGACAGCAGTTAAAAGCAGTCAGGTTCTCTACAGTGATGAAGAAATAAATACTGTACCAGAAACCACAATACTCCGAGGGTGTGTTCACCATAAGTTCGAGGGGTGTTATGAACATAAAGTTCAAATACAGAGTACTTTGGGCCCACCTAACTATTGAATAACATAAAATAGTTCCTTGCATTTAACGTAACTGTTAAAGAGTCATGTACCTTCGAAAATGAGGTATACCTTTGGGCTGAGGTGGTTTCATCAAAAGCAAGTAAACGCCAAATTTTTTAAAGGTAACTTTATCTCTAAATAGATAATGATCAGTAAATTTTAAAAAGTACAATTATAAACCTTACAAACAAAATACGATTTCTTTTAGGTGATTTTTAACAGATTATCAGCAATTTATTTATTATACAGGGTACATATAATACATATGCTTCTTTAAATATGACCAAAGTTGATGAATAATTTCTCAATTTTTTTTTTTTTTTTTTTTTTTTTTTTTGTGGGTACCGGGGGGTCGACCTCAGGACCTCAAGCGCCAGCAGGCGCCCGTGCCGCTGAGCGATATCACCGGCCCCTTTTTCGTATGTGGGTTCCGGGAGTCGAACTCGGGCCCTCGCGCTTGCCAGGCAGGCGCTTAAGCCGCTGAGCCATCTCACCGGCCCAATTTCTCAATTTTGACCTTGAAATAGTAAGCAAGTCAAGATTCTCACTTGATAAACCTACTAATACAGACAAATGATTCTATATTATTTGGCCAAAATTAAATAAAAGTGAAAAAAAAATCAAGATTTTAAAAAAAAGCAATTCCTTCTCCCTCTGGGTGGCACTATTGACTTATAAGAAACCAAGCACCAACAGAAAATATCTAAATCTAATAGGCCCATACATCTCAAATTCCAAAAACTTGTATCAAATTCAAGTATGTGTTTGATTAATTCTCAATAATTAACTTTTTTTTGGACAAACATAAAAGTCTTTTTTCCTAAGGATATACTTCTCATTTTAAATCCCACATGAAGTCATTCCAACAGTTAAGTGTTTCATCAGGCATAATTTAGCAACAGAAATTTTTTCTAGTATTTTCTACCAAACAACTTGTTTCAAACACTTCACTACAACAATGTTCAACCCATCACACACTGGTTCCCAAGTTTTCCTATGTTCAGTGTATGTCAACTTCTCGTGTATCAATTTATAGCCCAAGACATCAAATTTGACTGTGACAGTATAAATGGATACTCACGATTGACAATAAGCAAGGCGCAAAATAAAATGAGAAATATGATCTCTTCTTCGTGGTTCATATTCATCTTCTAAGTTTTCCTTAAAAATAATGACATGAATAAAATAAATGCATTAGAATGATAACGGGTATAAAGAAATCCTGCATAGGGCTGGTGAGATGGCTCAGCGGCTTAAGCGCCTGCCCGGCAAGCGCAAGGGCCCAAGTTCGACTCCCGGATCCCACATACAAAAAAGGGGCTGGTGATATCGCTCAGCGGCACGGGCGCCTGCTGGCGTGCGAGGTCCTGAGGTCGACCCCCCGGTACCCACAAAAAAAAAAAAAAGAAAAAGAAAAAAAAAAAAGAAATCCTGCATAAACAAAAAGGTGCAAAAACGCATTTCTTGGTTTTTGGTTTTTTTGTTTGTTTGTTTTGAGACAGGGTCTTGCTATGTAGCGCTGGCTGGCCTTGAACTCACTTTTGTAGCACAGGCTGGCCTCAAACTCATGGTAACTCTCCTGCCTCAGCCTCCCGAGTGCTGAGATTACAGGCGTGCACCACCATGCCTGGCCAAAAACACATTTCTTAATATGTGTTCTAAGATAATTGCCATTTTACTAAAGCTTCAATCAGGTGAAACTAAGAACTGAAACGATCTCATCAAAACCTCTATCTGGACCTATTTTCTTCAAATCAATACCTTTTTCTTAACTTCCTTTCTTATATACCCTTTACCCAGCTAAAACATTTCACCACTTCAAACATTTCTTAGGTCAACCTTCAACTCTGTCATATTATAATCTTCTGACTCATCAATCTCCCCAGTAGACCACAGGTACCTTCGTGCAGTCTACACTACATCAGTCTTCATGAAAGTCTCATGCCTAATACAAGACCTTTCCCACAACTGACACTCAGTATGTAAGCACGTACAAACTGAAGGAATTTTTCCTTTTACTTACTCTGAAGGAAAACTTGAGCTTTCGAATTTCAGCCTCCAATTTACTCTGATATTGCTCAGTTCCTTTCACATAGCTCACACCAAGATTTTCAACTGTTTTTAGTACTATAAAAAGGAAAAAAAAAAGTATAAGTGCAAGATAACTTTAGAAAACTAAATCCAAGACAAAATCTCCAGCAGTTCTCCAATTACTTGTTTTCAGAACATGACAGCATAAGTTTTACTTTCTGCAAGTACAGTATAAACTATGAATGTTTGGAAGAGAATAATCTCCATCTATGTGCAGAAAATATTCGTGTCCCACAGCACAATCTTACATCAGAGATTCTTAACCAGGGAAGAGGGAAGGACAGTGGAGCCCTCTTGTAGTAACAAACTGTTGTCAACTACTTCAGCATGGGAGAAAAACCTAACACCCTTGTTTGCATTCTTCATAGAATCATAAATATCAGGCTTTTCTTTCCTGATGAGGCAGAAAAGAAGACACATCAGTGAAGAAGTGGGGCCATCATATCATCCAGATGAACTGTCCTGAACAGATGCCACCTACCGTTCACAGACCTCTAAAGTTCCTCGTCAGTACTTCTTTGGATGACTCCATCTCTGTCTCTCTCTGTCTCTCCCTCAGAACTAACAATTGAACCCAGGGCCTTTGCACTGAGCTCCATCCCCATCTCTTTTATTTTTTATTC
This sequence comes from Erethizon dorsatum, assembly GCA_028451465.1. Classification (NCBI taxonomy): domain Eukaryota; kingdom Metazoa; phylum Chordata; class Mammalia; order Rodentia; family Erethizontidae; genus Erethizon; species Erethizon dorsatum. The sequence continues at coordinate 54,685,334 of CM051830.1, read as the reverse complement.
TGAGATATGAGAAATGGTCTCACTAAGTTGCTAAGATGCCCAGACTGGGCTCAAATTTGTGATCCTCCTGCCTCAGTCTCCCAGAGTGCTAGGAATACAGGCCTGTGCCACCATGCCCAGCTAGATGAATTCTTCTCCTGGGGAATTCTTTAATTCTTTGAATTCTTGAAATTTTCTAAGTTGCTCCCTGAACATCAACCCCATGGTCCACAGACACCTTATTAAGTTACATCCACATGAAATCATGTTCCCCTCATTCCTGCCCCTCTTCTTGCCATCCCTATCTCCATCAGCAGTTTCTACCCACCGCATCATTCAAGAAGGGGCTTCAGCCACCCTAACCCTGCTACCTTACTCATCACATGCAAACCACCACCGAATTGACACAGTAACTCCTTTAGAAGCAGGGAGTGCAGGTCACTGGGAGAGTGTGTACATCATGCGTGAGGTCCTGGGTTCAATCAACGACACCCAAAATAAACATAATACCTCCTTAGTATCTTTAAATTTCTCCCTTCTTAACATAGCTATTGTCACTACCTTAGTTCAGGTCCTTACCAAGTCATCTGGATGCCAAATCTAAGTGACATCTTTATCATTATCCTAATCCCTATGGAGCACCTGACACTACTAAGCTCTCTAAAACCCCTTCTCCCTTGCCTTCACTGTTACATTTCACAAACAAGTAATGAATGTCCCTCTCTCCATATTAGCAGCTCTCACTCTGTTCCTCTAGGAATGAAAAACACTATCTCTCCTCTCCTAATTTCTCCACAAGGATGTACAGTACTGGAACATAAACTACAAGGTCAATGCTAGTGTCTGTTTCAATTCCCATGTAATTCATTCCTTTCCCATCAACACAAAGAGGAAACAGGGTCCCAGTATAGCGGCCAGATCCCTGTGACAACCCAATCCTATGCCATAAGCATGGCACAAAATGCCCTTAGTTATCCATACTTCACTCTCCATCCTGAACTTACCACTGTTCCCTCAAACATGACATTCTCTTTCACAACTCCAAACTTTTGTATTAGCATTGTGCCAGCTTGGAAAAAACCTTCACTTCTTCTCTGTTGAAGTTTTCTACTCATCCTTCAAGGACCACATCACATTTTGACTTCTCTAAGAAGCCTTACTCAATCCGACTAAGTCAGTTACTCCCATTCTACGCTTCTACAACATTACTATTTACTTCTACTAAAGCACTAAAAATACTTGTGACTATTATTTTAGATGTTTGTCTGCAGGTACTAGAACAAAGATATGATTTGCATTCTCTCAAACTAGCCATTTACAGTACAAGGGCCCTCAATAAATATATGTTTTATAATATATAAATGAATGAATAGCAAACCCTCAACAACACTCAATAAATATTTGGTGAATGGATTGCTGAATGAAGATCTTCATTCACCCTCACAAATTATAACTGAGCTTCTCAAGCATTTATATATTCTAATTCAAATGTCACTTACATTTAAGTCTATCAATAGCCAAGTTCTCAAACTCTATCAGAGATATATTTTCAGAAGGTGGCTCCAGGTAAAACTGAAGGCTATGCAGGTAACAAGCATTTTTCTGGTCTCCCACCAACCTCAGCCTCCTCCTCTTTCCTCCAGAAAACTCCATCTTGGTTACCTTTGGAAGGAAGCGCATGAAAAGATGAAAAAAAAAAAAAAAACAGAACATGAATCCACATACACAGAAAAAAAACATACTGAAGTTGAAAGCACGCACAACATGTTCAAAGTGGTGCTCCCTGGGTGACGCGCTTCTGTATTGGCCAGGTTTTCTACAATACACCTGTTATAATTCTGTAAGGGGTGGGCGGGTTTGGTAGGGAAGATGCAGGGAGTGTGGGCCTAACCCTTTACAAAACGAGTCGGTGATGCTCTGCTCACTGCGGGCCTGTTTGCCACCGCCCTTAGATCTCTGTGATCCCCTAAGAGTTAAGATGGGGTTTTCTAGGGGTGCCATCCCGAAATCGGGCTAGATGAGAGACTTAATGGACTGTGTCCTGTTACCTTCTGATGACCCTGGGAAGCAGAATGTCTTTTGGGTCCAGTCATTCGAAACTCCCTTTGGGAACCGACCACAAGCGCCCTTAAAAGTTGCCACCCTGGACCCCTCAAATCCCCCAAGGCGGCAGGGTCTCTCCCTCACCCTCCCACAACCCCGGCCCGCCGGGTAAAACCTGCTCCCACTGCCGGGAAAGTGACCTTTTTTATCTCAACTTGCAAGACTCCATACCAGGTTTGCTCTCCGTCCTAAGTCCTTTCGCGGGAGATTCTTTTACCTGCGAACACCCCAACGCGCGAAAACACAAGCTAACAGCCTGTTTCCTCCGGTGGCGGGAGATTTCATTCGGAACCGGAAGCGGAAGTGACAGAAGAGCCAGAAGGCCCGCCCCCGGACGTCCCGCCCACTCCGCGCGGGCTCCGCGCATGCTCGCGAGTGCGCGCCTCATGGCTGAGGGAGTCTCAAGTGCTTTGCGAGCTTAAAAAGCTTTGGGAGGGGGTGCTTGTTTTTGTTTTTGTTTTTGTTTTTGTTTCAGTTTTCAGCCGATCTTCCCGTATGTGGAGTTGGTAGCCTCTGACAGTTGAAACTGGGGTGCTGGAAAGCTCGCGTAAATAACTTGGAGTTTCTGTAGCTTCCTTGAAGACACACGAGGGACCAGGCCCGCGCCGAGGGGCGGGGCTCCGGCCGCAGTCCGCACGCGGCGCCTCCCTTCGCGGCAGGAGGGTCTCTTAGGGACTCTTCCCCTCGCCGAGTGCATCAGCGCCCCTCTAGGTAGGTCTCATCATTTTGCAGATGAGACAACAAAGCTGAGAGGAATCATTAGATGCTCTTCCACGCAAGATACACTTTGTTTCTTTTGGATGCAAGCCCCACAGGTTAGGTTCCACGCAGTGCTGGCCCAGCGCAGTGTCTGCAGTATCTCAGAATGGGAGCGCGCACTCGCAGAAAGATGGGGACTGCAGGCTCTCAGGCGCGTAGAGAAGGCGCTGGGGAGAAGGAGGCTGCGTGGCTCATTTTCCAGATGTCAGCTGCAGGCGCGACCCACCCTGTCTGAGGGTTCCAGAGCTCCAGGAGAACTTCACTTGTGGCCCCTAGGGGGCGTGTCTCCCTTAGAAAAGTGCGCTTGGGGGCTCTGGTGAAAGAAGTTATTGGGCCTGAAGATCACCTTGACGTGTTCGATTTTTTTTTTTTAATGTTTAAGATTTTAGAAATGCAAAGTATATATTGAAACAGTATCAACCTTCAAAGCCTCCAGACGGTGTGAACTTCACTGTGGCTGTCCTTTGTCCTAAGCGGCTTACATATCAACTTTTATTTCCAAAAACATATAGTATAAGGTGGGTTAAATTGTTAGCCCCATGTTATGAATAAAGAACAGTGAGCTAGAAAGGTCATGTGTTTAGTAACAGAGCCAAATTCAGATCTAGGAAGACTGTCCTCAGGAACCACTGAGCTAACCATCTCACTGTCCAAATTCCATTAATGAGAGCAGAGCCTACCCTTATTTCTTTTCTCCTGGGGTCAGATACGTAACTGACATCACCTGGGCCAAAGAAGACAGCTGAAAACATGTGACCTGCCGTCAAAAAGAAAAAAACTGGAGCACAGATCATAAGAACACTTACATGAATAGCACCTCTGTAGATATGGAAAGAATTTAAATGAAGAGAAAAAAAGATCTAAAGAATTGCCTATAAAAATACATAATTGTGAATCTAAAAACTTCACAGAATTACTTTACACTCATCAAAGTTGGTACATGATAATACACAAAGAACTTGTGTCAGTTTATTAGAGAAAAATCCTGAGACACAAACTGAAAAATGGAAAGGGAAGGAAAGATAATTCATATACATAAAGTATGAAATATGTTTATCACACAGCAAAGATTTTATTCTGCAAAACTGGCCCAAGGTTTAACAATGAAAATGCTCCATGTGCCAGCCATGTTCATTTAAGCCACCAAGGCTCTTTATGATCCTCATGTGGTGTCATTTTTTTCTCTAGGTCCTTCTCCTAAAGAAGGTCTCTGTCTTTTGGGAACATGAACCACTGGACAATTTGGTCGATGATCTCACAAAAATACACCTAACATTGCAAATTTGTACACTATTTCAAAAGGTTCATAATCACCATGTGCAACTGGTTAATATTACCAATACATGATTTTAAAATTTTTTTGTGTGTGTGGGTACCGGGGGTCGACCTCAGGACCTCGCGCTCCAGCAGGCGCTCGTTCCGCTGAGCGATATCACTGGTCCTTTTTTAGTATGTGGGTTCCGGGAGTTGAACTCAGGCCCTCCCACTTGCCAGGCAGGCGCTTATGCCGCTGAGCCATCTCACCGGCCCAGATTTTAAACTTTTTTAAAGCTCCTTTTGTTTGTCTTTAAGATCCCTAAATTGCCTAGCACAATACCTTCTAAACTAAAAGACGAAGTGACTAGTGTGATTTTTATGACCAGCTCAGAAAAGTGGAAAAATGGTTACAACTAACATTACCAACATCTTCCTGCATCACATAATAGTTGCCTTTTCATCATATTAAAAGCCTATTTTAAATCTCAGAAAAGAAAATATCTTGTGTCAGTCAGCTATTCCAGCATCTTTATTGTGTTCCAATGCTGCACTGTTGGTCACTACCTCACTGTGAAGTCTGTTCTCTGTAACCAGAGGGAATTGCAGTTTGAATTTACATATCACAGTCGCAGTGATGCACAATAGTTACAGAGTGCAGTGGCCATTTTCAGTAAATCACACGCTTTTTCATGAATTCATTTCATAAATAAAAATGGGTTGATGCAACACTCAGCCCTGACAACCAAGATCCTTATAAATTACAAGCACTGACTTCACAATGAAGATGAAAACATATATACACACATTTATTTCCACTGAAACCATAAGCATCTCAAAAACAGGGACAACTGTGTTATTCACTTTTGTAACCCCAGTTCTTGGCACTCCTTGTGCCTTCAACAAATATTTATGCAATGGAATTGATGAATACTGTGAGAGATGTATGAAAAAAGTGTTGGGTTTAACTTCACATTAAACAGATGGTTTGAATCAAATGTGACTCCAACCTAAAAAGCTTCAAGACCTCATCTGAAAATGCCACACACATTCCTTCCAGAATGACTTGGCTCCCCAGTTTAGCCCATGACAAAGCACAGAATACCTCTTCTGAGAGAATTTCCATGAATCATCCCTGCTCAATTCAATCCCCACCCTAGGCAATACCAGCTACAGAAAGACTGCCCCACATGGTGTCCACCCTTAGATGACTCCACAGCTCCAGGACATCTGTCTACAGTTGAGAGTTTAGTTGCCATGTTTGGTAAATCAAAGTGAGTGTTCGTTCTTCCCAGTGCAGGGTGTGTTGCTCTAAAAGCCAAGGGTGGAGCAAGTTTCTTTACCAACTGAGCATTCTACAAATTCTAGGTCCTGCCAGCCCTGCTTGTCATGGAAAATGAACGAGAAGCTTTTCCAGCAGGATAATTGACCCATAAAGGCTAATGCAAACTTAGCCAACCCCTGCTTGCTCCACCTTCCCCATTTCACTGCCCACCTCTGGGTGATGGGTAGGAAAGAAATCTAAAGAGGGCATCTCATTCTTTCTCCCTCTGCTTCAGATTGCTTTTGTTAATCTAGCAGCAAGCAAGGAGCAAGAGACCTAGAGAAAAAGCATACTCTCGAAAGGAAGAAGAGCTATCTGCCCATATATCAACATTGTTTGATTTGGTCCACAAATATTAACGGAGCACCTACTGAGTGTCAGCATTTTCTATCCTGGAGACACAAAGGTGATGAAAGAGCCAAAACTTCCTGCCCTCAGAAGTCTTACATCTAGTGAGAGAGAAACAACCAACAAGATAAATACACACATTACTATGAAAGATAGTAACTGCTAAACTGGGGGAAAAAATGAAACAGAGAAAGAAGATACAAAGTTTCTAGAAAAGGCACTGAAGTTTTAGAAAGTGTGGCCAGGAAAGGCTGACTAAAAATATAACCATGGAGAAGAAATTAGAGATTGGAAGAATAGCACTGCAGGTAGATAGAAGGCTTATAAACAGGAGAATCCATGTATGTTCTGTGTATTTTCCGTGTCCCGTTCCTCACCTGAAACCACACTGGCCCTCTCTCCTGCCTTCTGATCCTGACTTGAACAGAATATATAAGTGACTTTTTGTGTCTTTGCTTACAGTTAGGTTCAGTCAATGAGGAGACCTAAAAGGAGACGGGAAGGAGAAAAGGAAGGAGATCAATGTTTTCATTCCTGTAGCTGCCTCCCCATGAGGCGGCCTGTGTCCCTCGCCTGTCATTGCTCCCGTCAAGGAGGATCTAAACGACTCTCTTGCTTTGAGCCTGATAACAGCCTGCTTCCCTTTGCTTGCAGGCCTACAGACAATAACAGCCTGACTTCCAGTAAGTCCTCCCTGATGGCTGCACCTACCCCTGTGGTTCCCATGCCTTTGTAAAAAATCTCTGAAAAACAATCCTTGAGTATGCGATCTGTCTCTTGTTGGACCCTCATCGGTAAAATTCCACATTTATATAAAAGTTTAAAAAATGAAAGTGAAATAAGATATTGTTCAGGGATACATACTATATACTGGAGATGGAAAATGATCAAGTTCAAGATGGTGGTTATGCTAAGGAGGAAAGGGGGAGGCACTGATGGGAGCCCTTCTGGCCTCTCCATCCCCCTTTAGACAAGATCTCAGATCTTCTTTTTTTTTTTTTTTTTTTTTTTTTTTGTGGGTACCGGGGGGACGACCTCAGGACCTCGCGCACCAACAGGCACCCGTGCCTCTGAGCGATATCACCGGCCCCTTTTTCGTATGTGGGTTCCGGGAGTCGAACTCGGGCCTTCGCGCTTGCAAGGCAGGCGCTTAAGCCGCTGAGCCGTCTCACCGGCCCGATCTCAGATCTTCTAAGATTGTAATGGGAGCTGAGACTTCAGGGCATGGGCTGCTGACCACTCAGTGGGGCGGTTTCTTGAGAAGCAGATGTGCTGGCAAAGGGTGGCCCTCTGCCACTTCAGCCACGTTCTGCGAGGGGAGCTCTCCGAAAACAAGCTCCTCTTCCTTGTCTATATGCCTCATCTCTAAACCTCTCAGGTGCCAAGATCCAAAGACCTTCGTACTGAGATTCACCACCCTTCCCTCAGTTCTTAACTGTACTTAGCGATGAAATGCACCCCTTGCTGTAATAATGTAGGAGGGGTCACCTAGAAACTCCAGATGCAGTTTATCCTCCCTGGGGCTTCTGAGCACCCCGAGGTGGCAGAGGGAAGCAGCTCTCTCACTTGGAGTTGCCTACTGTGCACCTGAACAAGAAGCTTGAGGCTGGCCCTGGATGGAAAGATGAGTCAAGAAGCAGAAGTCGTAAGAAATTTTGTCCGGTATCTTTGCTTTAGGTTTATCCATAGGGTAAGAGCAATGAAGCAAAATGAATCTCATACTGAACATAGGACACAGCAACTATTCACTCTTGAGGCTATTTACAGATATGGGAGAGTGAAAAAGAATCCAGTAAAAAACAAAAATCTGACCTTGATTTAGCCGTGTAGAAATAATTTTAATATAGGCACTTATGAACACTGCTTGTCACTTATAGATAACATTAGGCATTTCATGATTGCTCTGTGTCAAATTAACCATTGGCAGAATTTATTTTATTAATTAGTCCTAATTATTGATGCCAGCTCAAAGCATCCAAAGATTATAAGAAATATCTATTTTTAGTAAGCACATAACCCAATCTGATGCCTAACAATTTGGTACAATGTCCCTTGTTGCTCTTACTCTATTTAAATTTAAACTAGACTGAAATTTATTGTACAAGATCAATTTACCTAGAATCAGCTTACTGGTGTTTAAATCGATTGATTTGAAGAAAGAGAACCTCAGAAAGGAATCAGAGTAACCAAGGAAATACCCTAAAATACAATTTTACTATTTTACTTTATGCTTTATATTTGATGGCATTTTTCAAGATAATGTTCCTATAACCTGCTAAATGAGAATTTCTAAAACGAATCAGTTATTTGATGTGAATCCAACTAGATCTGGCAACTTTAGCTGTGCTTTGTTTAGATCAAAGGTACTATGAATGTTTGAATTTTTAGTACGAGACTGGTTATTAGACCATGAGCCCCTTGAGGACTATCTCTTTGGTTTTTGCAGTCCTGCATCTACCCTAGTGCTTGGCACAGAACAGACACTCCATAGCTGTCTGCTGAACTGAATCGAACTCTTTTATATTTATTCCTAATTCCGGTGAGCTGTCATATGCCTTATGATGTAATCCTCCACAGAAGATGTGTTTTCACTCGAGATTTTGGCCTTCCTACTGAAATTCCTGATCAAAATGTTTTCTCTGGGTTGGATGATTCTTGGAAACTGAAGTAGGTGTAAATATGATCCTATTATGATGCCAAGATTTCATTCCAACTTGACTAACTGCTATGTCCCAAAGTTAGTATTCCCCACTAGAAAATGATCTTAGTATTTCAGAAAATAGGAGTCAAGGAATAAAAATGAATATACCTTACTCTGCCTAACGTAAAGATCCTGGGTACAGAGAGGAAAGGGACCTTCCTGACATGTGTGGAACCATCTCTCCTCTATTTTCTTCTCTTTAGACAACAAAACAGTATTAGTCAAGACTCATGGGGTGAAAACTTCATCCTAAAAGAAATATGATTTTTTTCTGGGAGGTTAAATCTTTTGGGCAGTCCTCCAGGAGCAGTAGAGTATGTACTTGGGGCTGCACCCTTAACAGGGTCTTACTACTCTTTTTTCCAGGCCTCTCTGCCCAGGGGGCCCAGGCAATGGGCCCCAGTCAGATGCTCCAGCCTCTTTCGCAGGGATGGGCTCCCTTCCCTCCCCAGTCCACGCACATACCCGGGCCACACAAGCAGTGTTTAGAACCAGAGTCAGCTCCTCCCCAGTACATTCATGAAAGAATTAGGTGGTTCTGTACTTTTTCCAGTTGAGTAATAGGAGCAGTTGTTTTTGTACAAGCTCTGCTTAATGAGCTTCACTGTGGGAATTTTCTGTCTGCTGTGTAGACATAATCTAATCTTTGTTTATGATATACTAAACCCAGATTTTTCCTATTATGTTTGTTTGCTAATGATCTTTGGCATTGGTAGCTCACAGCTTTCAAAGAAATTTCATTCATATGACCAAACCTAGTGTTTTTCCAACCAGTGGAATCTCTGAGGTCCCCTCATTCTACTATAATTTTCACTTTTTTCTTTCCATTTTCCTTCTGTTTTTATGGTAAGCTTTAAAGATTTAATAAAATGCATATCTCATGTCATCTGGAAGGCTCTGTTACTTCCAAATCATGCCATATGGCTTCAGCACAAGCCAGTGCATGTCACTCCAACCCTACAATCATCTGAAATGACATAGTTTGGCTTGCAGTGTATTGGTAGCCATGTGTAGCTGCTCTTAGATTTGTGCATTCTAAAATCAAAATGTCAAACATAACCTTGCATCACCATCTCTAATTTGGGTTTGGAAAATTAAATTCTCAATTTGGATTTTTTTCCAACAGTTATGAAGTTAAAACTAGCTACTAACTTGCAGTCACAATTTTGTAATTACAAGACATTCTCATGAATAAGCCTTTAGTTTCTTAAATTTCTTATTAAATAATAAGTCAAGATTTGGTTTGGGGGCCGGTGAGATAGATCAGCAGCATAAGCGCCTGCCTGGCAAGCGTGAGGTCCTGAGTTCGACTCCCTGTACCCACATACGAAAAAAGGGCCAGTGATATTGTTACGGCAAAATCAAAAGATAGATTCACTCACAGGAAGACGAGATTCGAGAAACAAATGAATTCTTTAATTGATGCCGGCCGGGGACAGCAGAAGCTGACCCCGAGCTTTTGTGTCCTCCTCCTTAAATACACTTTTGGAGGCCTTACAAAGTCCTTGGTTGCCATGGAAACTGTATTTTTTATTATATCATCTCTCCGGAAAGTTTTCAAGGTTCTTCAAACATCTGGCCAATTAACACTGGGGATGGGGTAGCAGGTACCACCTGTGCTAAAACCATTTGTCTCCCTTTTTGTGATTATATGACCTTAAGATAGTGATAAGGAAAACCCATTTGTTTGTGATAGTACCATCCGTTTCTCCTCTTTGAAGTTTATTGCTACAGAAAGGGCAGTGGGACTAAAGTTCAACTAAAGGTTTCTACCTATTAGTTAAATTCAGAGGTTTAAGGAACAAAATGAGGGGCCGGTGAGATGGCTCAGCGGCTTAAGCGCCTGCCTGGCAAGCGCGAGGGCCCGAGTTCGACCTCCGCAACCCACATACGAAAAAGGGGCCGGTGATATCGCTCAGCGGCACGGGCGCCTGCTGGCGCGCGAGGTCCTGAGGTCGACCCCCCGGTACCCACAAAAAAAAAAAAGGAACAAAATGAAAATACTCTTGCCCTAATAATATCGCTCAGTGGCATGGGCGCCTGCTGGCAGGCACGTGAGGTCCTGAGTTTGACCCCCAGTACCCACAAAAAAAAGAAAAAAAAAAGATTTGGTTTGATATTTTGAAGTCAAATCAGTGTAAAAAAAAATAAAGTATTTTTTGAGAACATAATTCGGGGGAACTCAAACATGAAAAGATTTCACTGGAACCAAATATGACAGATGACAGTTTAGTTTGCTGAACAAACTAAGGTTTCATGTTAGTTGGAATAGACTTGTGGTAGGTCAGGAATTGCCATGGGGTAGGTTTTTTCTTTTTTCTTTTTTTTTTTTTTTTTTGAGACAGGGTCTCACTATGTAGTCCAGGCTGGCCTTAACTCTTGGCTATCCTCCGGCCTCAGCTTCCCAAGTACTGGGATTATAGGCATGCGCCACCACACCTGGCCAGGAGAGATAATTCAAAGACGTTTGTGAATCTGGAGAACCTGCCCACCTGTACAGCCCGTGTTCACCTATTGTCATGAGGAGAAGTGCTGTTTGAGTCTGCCTGCAGGTACACCATCTTGCCACAGGACACAAGCAGTCTGTGTAAAATACATACACTATAAGGGCTTCTCAGCTGGATTTTCTCTCTTCTATTTTTAGGTGAACAATTAAATTGATTGACCTGCCAATCGATTGTAGTCATTTTTTAAAATCTAAAAACAGGCCGGTGAGATAGCTCAGTGGCATAAGCACCTGCCTGGCAAGCACGAGGTCCTGAGTTCGACTCCTGGTATCCATATACGAAAAAAGGGCCAGTGATATCGCTCAGCGGCACAGGCACCTACTGGTGCGCAAGGTCCTGAGTTCGACCCCCAGTACCCACAAAAAAATAAATAAAATAAAATCTAAAAATGATGACTATAATGATAATGATCCAGATGAGAAGCTACTGTGCTCAAAATTAAAAACAAGAAAAAGAGTAACTAAGTCTTTCTATTATTAACCTCAACATATGCTCTTCAATTTCAGCAGAACACCAACCAGCAAATTAAATTAATATTAGCCATTTTAATTATATTGTGTGTATGATTTTGTTTGTGCTTAATATGCAAATGTACTTAGGTTTTGTGTGGTTATTTTAATTCAAAGCATATACAAATTATAAAAATGATATAGATCAACTCTGGATATCCTCAATAATTTTCTTCCTCCATTTTTTTTTTTTTTCCGTCAGTACTGGAGCTTGAACCCAGGGCCTTCACACTGAGCTACTTCCCCAGTCCTTTCTTTTCTTTTTTTTTTTTTTTTTTTTTTTTGTGGGTACCGGGGGTCGACCTCAGGACCTCGCGTGCCAACAGGCACCCGTGCCGCTGAGCGATATCACCGGCCCCTTTTCCGTATGTAGGTTCTGGGAGTCGAACTCGGGCCATCGCGCTTGCAAGGCAGGCGCTTACGCCGCTGAGCCATCTCACCGCCCCCCCCCAGTCCTTTTTATTTTTTATTTTGAGAAGGATCTCGCTAAGTTGCTAAGTTGCCCAGGCTGGGCTCAAACTTTTGATCCTCCTACCTCAGCCTCCCAGAGTGCTGGGGTTACAGGCATATACCACCATGCTGGGCTAATTTTCTTCCTTTTAAGTGCTTACTTACATAGTTCAAACTTGGGAATTACTAGTCTAATCATAAAATAGATAAACAGTAAATCTTTTGATTTATAATGTTAGGCATAGGATAAGTACTATGAAATAATTGTAAATGATTTTTGGCAAATTTAGAAATTTTAGAAAACATTCCTCTTTTTAAAAATTGATTATTTCTTTCTGCTTCATTAATTTTTTTAAATTATAGATAATGTGCTTTAACAACTGGATTCTTTTCAGAATGCATTGGCTTAAGGTAAAAGTGGTAGGCCCGTAGAGAGGTTATTCTGGGAAAGATAAACAAAGTTAGTTAAAAGCACTAATTCAAACAACTCAATATTATTTGGAACATCCATTAGCCCTAATGGAGTTACAAAATATTAAGGAAGAAAAATATGCATTAGTAGTTGTGTCTTTGAGAGATGAAGATTATACTTTCATTGCTATGACAATTTAGTTTCTTGTTTTTTGTTTTTTGTTTTTGTGGGTACCGGGGGTTGAACTCAGGACCTCGCACGCCAGCAGGCGCCCGTGCCACTGAGCGATATCACCGGCCCTTTTTTTGTATGTGGGTACCGGGAGTTGAACTCACGACCTCACGCTTGCCAGGCAGGCATTTATGCCGCTGAGCCATCTCACCAGCACGACAATTTATATATTTATCTCTTTTAATCATATATGGATAACCAAGCAACAATTTTTATATATCTTCTGACACATACTTTTTAATATACTTCTTTAGAACTCAATAACTACCTTGAAATTAATAAAATACGTGGAAAAGTTCTAGGGGAAAAATTTAAAAGCCAAACATTTGTTAATGAATCAAGTACGTACTTAAATAGATCACTTAAAGATTCAAGAGTTTCATAAGTGAGATAAACCAAACGCATATGTGTAAACATCGTATTGTCTCCCTAGTGTGAGAATCTGAAAGAGTAAATAAGATCCAAAATGTACAATAGATATGGTAAAACAGGAAGAAACTGTTCAAAAGGAAAGAGAAACTGGGATGGGAGAATGGGGAAAAGAAAGAAGGGAAAAGAGAAAAAAATATATATATATACACAAGATAGTTAAGATAGATACACTACTAATTTCACTTAGTTCACTGAAAAGAAAGTTTTGTGCTAATATGGTTTAGACAATTGAATGCTGATATCTTGTATCCTGAGTAACTAATTTAAAGATAACAATACACAATGTATTAACCATTGTTACCTTCCTATTATGTTGTTTTGAAATTTTGTTCTATTTTTTCTCTCTTTAAAATAAAAAAAATTTAGAAAAACTCAATCAAGCCAAAAAAAAAAAAAAAGATTCAAGAGTTAAATAACCTGGAGATATATATGTATATATATTCCAAGTTTTTATATATTTAATTATAATTCTGCTAAAAAAAAAAAAGCTAAACTATGGGGGCTGGTGAGATGGCTCAGAGGCATAAGTGCATGCCTGGCAAGCGCGAGGGCCCGAGTTCGACTCCCGGAACCCACATACGAAAAAAGGGCCAGTGATATCGTTCAGCGGCACAGGTGCCTGCTGGTGCATGAGGTCCTGAGGTCTACCCACAAAAAATAAAAATAAAAATAAAAAATAAAAAAGCTAAACTAATAACTAATATAGCAGATATTTCTTTTTTTTTTTTTTTTTGTGGGTACCAGGGGTCGACCTCAGGACCTCGTGCGCTGGCAGGCGCCTGTGCCGCTGAGCAATATCACTGGCCCTTTTTTCATATGTGGGTTCCGAGAGTCGAACTCGGGCCTTCGCACTTGCCAGGCAGGCGCTTATGCCACTGAGCCATCTCACCAGCTCGGTATTTCATATTTAAAGTGTGTTTTTCCTAAAACATTTTATATTCTCAGTATAAAAGGCCCAGGGAAGGCTATATTTCATATTTAGTAGCTCAAATTTGGGAATAAAACAAGTTCAGCTTTGAAAGCAAGATCCTGTGACCCCTAAAAATGAGGCAGAATGTCTTGTCTTGTCTTGTCTTGTCTTTGACCTCCCAGCCCCCACTGGAAATGTTTTCTGAAGTGTCTGTCCAGAGTGGGTGCTGTGGAAAAGGCAAAGGGAAACAGAACCAAAATTCCATCCAGTTCATCTTAACACATTCTTGAACTCAACACTCAAATAATCAATAATCCCCAAGAATCTTTTTGCTTGAACTCCTCCATAGTAACACCTATGTGCAGGAAATTGCGTTCGGACTGGCAGGCTTTCCTCACTTTATTCATAAGGTGAATCCTGGCAAACCATGAGGTCAGAAGCTTCTAGGGCTATTGCTCCCATTCTTAAGACCATCATGCCCTCACTGATCTGAGCTGGAGTGTCAGGTCTGTTGTAGTCTTTAAAGGAAGTGGAAAGAGTGATAAAACTCAGGAAAAAATGATCCTGTCCACACTAGGAACTGAAGTCATGGTGTTCTTTGCTGAGGGTAGCCAGAGTGTACTTCTGTTTTATGCAATAAAGATTCTTCAGCAAAAAGAAAAAAGAAGGGCTCAATCATCATGTATTTAAAAATCACTTATTTTTTCCAAAGCCCTTTCTCTCACAAGTTTGACAGTAGAATGACAAATTTAACTGGTGTTAGGGTTTGTGTCTGGATGTCCCCACAAAGCCTCATGTGGTCATAGGTGGGATTTAGAGTGTGTGACAATGGGATTAATTCATGGTGCAATGCTAGGCTCAAGGGCACTAGGATGAAGGGTGTGAGTGCTGCCCGCCCTGAGTAGCCTGGATAAGATACGAGAGACAGAAAGAGCTGTGGCTGTCCCTTGCTTGCTCTGCTACATTCTGCCCACCATGAACTGTTTCTCCTCTGCCTGCCTGTCTGCTCTGCCGCCCTGCCTTGCAGCCAGCCAGTTATGGACCGAAACCTCTACAAACTGTGAGGTTTCAGTCCTTTCCTCCTTTAACTCTGGGTGTGGGGTATTTTGTCTCAGCAACGAGAAAAGTAACTAACATAACTGGCAACCCTCCCTGTGCCCTTTTGGTAAGAGAGAAACCCTCTGAATCAAGATATTTTATAATAAAGATTGGCACCTGGTGCAGCAGGAGGCAGAGAGTGGCCATGAAAGTGTCTTCTTTAGCATGACTGCTTCACCCGGGGGCAAAGTTGGAAACAAATGTGTCTCAGTATAATGATGAGTACCACTTTTCCCAAAGGCAGAACCAGAACTATGCTACTAGGGAAAACAGAAATCCAAATTTAAGCTAAGATTTTTCCAAGAAAATTAATGTCTATTTTTGAGAAATGTGCTCATTTATTAAGCCAACTATAAAGAAACCAAAGCTTAATTACTCTTTCTGATGGGAAGGTTGAACTCAAACTAGAGGTCACATATTAACCCGCAGTTGGGGACTGGAGCCCACCACCGCCCAGTCCTCAGAGTCCCACAGCCATGCATATGTGTACACACAGGAGATGGGACAGTAGTGTACAGCAAGTGTATGCTCCCACCCATACTCACCTCACCTGACCACAGCCGAAGCTGGGCGTTATGCTAATCCGTATCTCCTCTCCCCTAGAGAGGGTGGAGCTGTCGGGCCAAGATACTTGAAGCTCCAGTTGCTTGCAAGGATGGAAAAGACTGAAAAACCAAGCCCCACATGGCAGTTTCTGACACAGGGAATGTCCGAAGTGGGTCACACCTACCCTCCTATGTTGTAAGTTCTTTCTGAAAGTGCCTTAACCCTTTAGTAAAAGATTTCATCCGTAGATTTATAGCACAAACAAAGTGATGCGAATGTGTGCATGCATGTGTGTGCACGTGTGCATGTGTGTGCACGTGTGCGTGTGGCAAGGGGCGTCGGCCCTAACTCCCGCCCACCTGGGCCCCTGCAGAGGAAGGATATCAGCCCTTTGGTGGATTTGCCAAGCAGTGCTTGGCAGAAGAGACCCACACCTGGCACCATCACCTTCACTGGCTGCAGAAGAAGCTAAACCACTCTGGCCCGAGGAGCGGAAGTCTCTGTCGAGGGCACACTCTTGGTTTGGGCGAGGTCACTGAACAGCAGCCCGGAGAATGTAAGAGAGGAGAGGTAACAGATAGACTCTTAGATCTCTATTCCTAAATATAAGTGTGTGCCAGCTCATCTTCTGTCTCCCACATCTTCACCTTTAATTAAATACAAAAGAATTAGACTCAATTCTTCAGTGAACTCAAAGAGAAATGTGCATCTATCCATTCACCTATTGATTCCTTCAACAACAGCAGAAAAATTGTCGGATGCCAGCATAAGGTGGATAGAGAAGGCAACATGGGAGACAAGGAATTCAGGAAGTTATCATTTTGCACATTTTAGTCCAAGACCACAATTCCCAAATACTAGTGCTAGAACTGCACTAGATCCCCAGCCTTTTAAAAAAAAATTTTTTTTTGAGGCAGGGTCTTGATATGCAGTTCAGGCTAGCCCTGAACTCATTATGTAGCCCAAGCTGGCCTCAAACTCGAGGTGATCCTCCTGCCTCAGCCTCCTGGAGTGCTGGGATTATAGGTGTGCATCACCATGCCCTGTAAAAAGTTTTTATTTTGAGAGAGGCTCTAAGTCACTAGGTTGCCCAGGTTGGGCTCAAATTTGTTATACTTCTGCCTCAGCCCTCCACGGTGCTGGGATTATAGGCATGTGTTATTGCACCTGGCTAATAAAGGGCTTTCATGTGCATGATCTCATTGCTCATTGGAATTGAGAGGGAGACTAACCCAGACACCGAATTGTCCACAGTCAGAGAGCCAACAGTGCCAAGGAAGGATGACAACTTCTCCATTCTGACTCCAGCCCTAGTATAATAAGTAGTGTGAGACAGAACTGGCGGAGCCTGATGACAGACAGAATAGGTGGGGGAGGCAGGAGATGGGGGAGAAAGTTACAGAATTAAAAATGGGTTTGTGTTTAAAGTGCTGGCCTCAGACATGCTTCCCAAGCACTATCGCTGAGCTACATCACCAGCCCTGTTTTTTCTTTGTTTGTTTGTTTGTATTAGAGGTTGGCCTCAAACTCCTGGGCTCAAGCAATCCTTCCGCCTCAGCCTCCTAGAAAGCTGGGAATATGAGCCATGTGCCGCTGTGTCTGGATTGGGATTTTTATTTGTTTTTTTTGTTTGTTCACTATACCTGTACTTTATCCTAAAATGAATTTTCTTTACACTATTTTATGTTTTTATACCAGTACATTATTTTGTGCAAATCTGGCGTGTCTGGCCTGTGACCCATCTTTTTATTTCCTCTTCTTCTTTCAGTGCTATGATAAAGATTTTAAAAAGAAAGTTTTGTTACTTATACACATTACCTATATCATATATTTTGTATGTGATCCCAGACATTTTCCATTCACATAAAGAGAAAAAGAGGGCAAAACAGGCAGGCCAGGGTCAGACATGCTTCTTACTTCGGAAGAGGAGAGGCACACAAGGGAATCGATGACTTTCCTCGAGGTTTCAGTTTTGTGACTGTTTAAACTTTGCTCTCCAGTGTGACTTTTAAGTCCCCTCCTTTGCTTCTAGCCCTGCTTTCCAGGGTCATCTCCCTGAACACCCAGCATATGCCCAGCCTCCCAAGCCAGCAGTACCTTTCACTCCTCATCTCTTTGACCTTGTCCAGACCCTCAGCACAGGGTACCGATTTGCAAATTGGCATACTTTTTGTGTTTTTGAACTGATGTCTTTTTGTTTTTGTTTTTGTTTTCTACTTCGAAGTAATTTCAGGCTTATAAAAAAGTGAAAAATAATATTAAAAATCACATATCAGTCATCAGCTGTCCCCAAAGACTCTGTACCATTGATCTTTTCTACCTGATCCAGGACCCCACACTACATTTAGTTGTCATTGTGCCTAAGCTCCTGTTATATGGGACAGTTCTTGAGTTGTCTTTCATAGCCTTGGTACTTTTGCAGAACACCAGTCTGTGATTCTGTAGACTGCCTGTGTTTTCTCATGATCAAATTTGGGTTGTGCATTTGGGGCAGGAGAATATTATTCTAGAAAAAGATGTAACCCCAGCGCTCAGGAGGGTGAGGCAGGAAGGTTATGGCAAATTCAAAGCCAGCTTTGGCTACATAGTGAGCTTGGAATACATATGGAGATCCTAGCTCAAAAACAAAACAAAAAGAAATAGAAACAGGGGAGAAAAAAGATGGCGGATGAGTAAGCAGCATGCAGCGAAACTCTCTAAAAGTTGCCATTGGACCACGGGAATATAGTGACCGGGAGAGCACAGGAAGGGAGGAGATGCCTCCCCGGGACCCAGAAAAGTTCTGAAGCACAGCTTGGGACCCCCGACACCAGTGAAGGGTGCTTTTCAACAAAGAAGGAGCAGACCCCGTGCGCACACCTTCTACCATCCCAGGAATCACGGCGCGACAGAAGCTCAAAGCTGCGGACACACGGTGACAGCCGGCGCCCAGGGAGCCCCCACGGAGGATCGTGAGACAGCGGCGGGGCAGGGGAGCGGCGGAGAACTGCGCTGGCCGGTGGTGAGTGTCTCTCAGCCACAGCTGTCTCGCACCAGAGAGCGACTGGCCGGGCGCCATTGTGGGGGGTGTGGCGAAAATCAGAGTGGCTCAAAAACAGCGCTGGGAACTCGCGCTCCGGACAGGGCAGCGCGGCGCCTCTCAGACCCGCAGAGGTGCGCTGAGGGCGGCGGGTGAACGAGACTGGTCTCTCAGCCACACCTGTCCCGCGCCAGAGAGCGACTGGCCCGGCGCCATTGTGGGGGGCGTGGCGAGGATCAGAGCGGTGTGAAAGCAGTGCGCTGACAGCGGCAGGCGAAGGAGACCGGTCTTCGCCTGAAAGTGCACGCTCTGCTCACCACTTCTGCTCACCACTCCGCCAGAGGGCCGCTCTTGGCTCGCTGGGACGGACCTGCAGGGAACAAGACTCTGTCATCACACGGTGCCTGCCTACAGCAGAGTCAACACCTGGAACTGATTCTCTTTATTTTTTTATTTTTATTTTAATTTTATTTTTTATTTTTTATTTTTTCTCTCTCATTACTTTTTTGTTCTGGTGAAGGGTTTTTATTTTTATTTTTTTGTGGGGTTTTATTTTTGTTTTGTCTGTTTGCTTTGTTGTTTTTGTCTATGTTTTTGTTTCTGTTTGTCTATTTGCTCTTTCCTTCATTATTCTCTCTGGCTTTTATATGAGTGTAAACAGTGCCTCTAACCTCGTTGTGATTGTGGTTGTGATCTGTTCTTCCTTTTATCCTTTCCTTCTCTTTTTCCCACCAGTCCTCTGCACCAGTGTCCCAATGTTAGTGGGATCCCTCTTGGTCCTCTAACTTACATCTAATTCCTTCCTCTTCTCACAATACTCTATTTCCTCAACTCATTTTAAATTTAAACTCCTGAGGGAAAAAATTGACATACTAAGGACTTGTATACTGCATATAATTTTTCTGGTGTGTTTTAGATTTTGTTATATAACCGCAACTCTACTTTATACGGCTAAAAGTGGTAAATAACTGGTTAGCTCAGTCTGTCATTTTCTAGGCTGTGTTTGATGCTTCAGTTACCATTATAGCCAAATGTGAAATAATTGTTCTAAACAGCTTCCCTTCCTGATATTTCATGATTGATATTGACTAAGGGACACAGAAAATACAGTGGCACAGTACCAAAGAATCAAGGACTGGGCCAAACAGGTAGCAACTTCTCACATCCAACGAATTGAAGAGGTAGGATCTGGCAGAAAGCTCAAAACCCAAAAGCAAGCTCCACTTGGAAGATACTGCAGAGAAGTAGTCATCTTCTAAAGATCTTGAACACTAGCAATAAACTAACCTACCATAGGTAATTTACAAACATCACCCCAGGAATTAAATTAAAGAAAGAAAAAATGAGACGACACTTAAACAAGATGCAACCCCACACATCCAATTCACCAAAGTCAAACCTAGGGGGCAACGAGGTGGGACAATCCAAAAGCCACCCACCTGGCATATCTGAAGGGGTAACAACAAAGCAACTGAATGAGGCTCTGGAAAAAATTAAAACAGAAATAATTTCACAGATAACTGCAGAGATAATGTCTACAATGAAGATCATGCTTAAGGACACTATAGCTGATACAGACAAAAAAACAGATGAACTTAAGGAAATTATAGAAACCATGAATGCTCAGCATAGGAAAGAAATGGAATCCATAAGGCAGATACAAGCAGATATCCAAGAGAACAAAAATTCCATTGAAAGTGTTTGCAGCAGATTAAGCCAATGTGAGGACAGGCTCTCAGATATAGAAGACAGGCTTGCAATTAGTGATCATGAAAAGAAAGAATTCTTAAAAACAGCAAGGGACCATGAAAAATCAATTCAGCAGCTGCTAGAAGACTCAAAGATAAACAACTTAAGAATAATTGGAATAAATGAAAAAGCAGGAGATAGCATCAATGACATTAAAACTTTGTTCAAAGACATTATCACAGAGAACTTCCCTGGAAGAGAAAAAGAATTTGACCCCAATATAAAGGAAGCTTTTAGAACACCAACTAGACATGACCAAAAAAAAACTTCAGCCAGACATATCATAGTCAAGATCCCAGAAATTCAACAGAAGGGCAGAATCTTAAAAGCTGTTAGGGAGAAGAGACAAATTACCTATAAAGGAAAACCCATCAGAATCACAGCTGACTTTTCAGCACAAACCCTCAAGTCAAGAAGAGCTTGGAATGACGTATTTCAAGCTCTAAAAGAAAATAATTTTCAACCCAGATTGATGTACTCCGCAAAACTATCTTTCAAAATTGATGGAGAAATAAAATACTTCCATGACAAAGAACATCTGAGAAAATTTATGATCACCAAACCAGCACTCCAAAATGTTCTGAAGGACATTCTAGAAAGAGATAGGAACCCCAACAGAAGGGATCCACCAGGCAGGGCAGATAATTAAATAGTGGGAAAGGGGAAAAACAAACAAAGAGTGGGAACCAACAACAGGAAAATATCATGACAAGTATAAGTCAGTACATATCAGTTTTAACCATCAATGTTAATGGTCTCAATTCACCAATCAAAAGGCACAGACTGGCAAAATGGATCAAGAAGCAAGATCCAACAATATGCTGTATACAAGAAACACATTTAATTCAGAAAGAAATTCATAGACTGAAAGTCAAAGGATGGAAAACAATACTCCATGCAACAGGAACCCAGAAAAAAGTAGGGGTAGCTATTCTTTTTGCAGACAAAGTGAATTTCAAGCCAAAAAAGATTCAGAGAGATAAAGACGGTCATTACATCCTTGTAAAGGGAACAATCCAAGAGGAAGAGATAACGATCATAAATATATATGCGTCAAATACCAATGCACCCAGCTATATAAAACAAGTACTAAAGGACATGAAAAATCAAATAAGCACTAATACAATTATATTGGGAGATCTCAATACTCCACTGTCACAAAAAGACAGGTCAACTAGACAGAAAATCAATAATGAAATAATAGAACTGAACCAAACTTTTGAACAAATGGACTTAGTAGATGTCTACAGAGTGTTCCACCCCACAACATCAGAATACACATTCTTCTCAGCTGCACATGAGACGTTCTCCAAAATAGACCACATACTAGCTCATAAAACCTGCTTAAGTAAATGCAAAGGAATTGAAATTATCCCATGCATATTATCAGACCATAGTGCAATGAAATTGGAAATCAATGGCAAAAGAAATCACAAAAACTCCCTAAACACATGGAAATTAAACAGCACCCTCCTGAACAACCAATGGGTCACAGATGAAATTAAAGAAGAAATTAGACACTTTCTACAACTGAATGATAATGACAGTACAACATACCGGAACTTATGGGATACAATGAAAGCAGTCCTAAGAGGGAAATTTATAGCATTAAATACTTATATTAGGAAAATAGAGCAAGCGCAAATAAACAACTTAATGGCGAACCTCGAACTTCTAGAAAAAGAAGAGCAGGTTAAGCCAAAAGCCCGTACAAGGGAGGAAATTACAAAGATCAGAGCAGAAATTAATGTATTGGAGACTAAAAAAACAATACAAAGAATCAATGAAGCAAAAAGTTGGTTCTTTGAAAGAATAAATAAGATTGACAAACCCTTATCCAACCTTATTAAAAAAAGAAAAGAAAAGACTCAAATCCATGCAATTGAAAATGTAAAGGGTGATAACACGACGGACCCTGCAGAAATCCAGAAGATCATCTATACCTATTTTAAAAATCTATATTCTACTAAGATGGAAAATGTAAAAGAAATGGACAGATTCCTAGATTCGTATGAATTACCAAAGCTGAATCAAGAAGATTTAAAAATCCTAAATAAACCAATATCAACCAATGAAATTGAAGATGTAATTAAAAATCTCCCAACAAAGAAAAGCCCAGGCCCTGATGGATTCACTGCCGAATTCTACAAGAAATTTAGAGAAGACCTAACGCCACTACTTCTCAAACTTTTTAATGAAATTGAAAGAGAAGCAATACTCCCAAATTCATTCCTGGAAGCAAGCATTACCCTGATACCAAAACCAGAGAAGGACCCAACTAAGAAAGAGAACTACAGGCCAATCTCCCTAATGAACATAGATGCAAAAATCCTTAATAAGATACTGACAAACAGAATCCAACAAATCATCAAGAAGATTATACACCATGACCAAGTTGGATTCATCCCAGGGATGCAGGGATGGTTAAACATATGTAAATCAATAAATGTAATACACCATATTAACAGAACCAAAGACAAAAATCACATGATCATCTCAATAGATGCAGAAAAAGCTTTTGACAAAGTCCAGCACGTTTTCTTGATAAAAACCCTACAGAAAATTGGAATAGAGGGTCTTTATCTCAACCTGGTAAAAGCTATCGATGACAAACCAACAGCCAATATTATACTAAATGGCCAAAAACTGAAAGCCTTCCCTCTAAAATCAGGAACAAGACAAGGATGTCCACTGTCCCCACTCTTATTCAACATAGTTCTGGAAACTTTAGCCAGAGCAATTAGACAAGAGAAAGAAATAAAGGGAATAATGATTGGAAAGGAAGAAGTTAAATTATCATTATTTGCAGATGACATGATACTCTACACAGAAGACCCCAAAAATTCCACTAAAAAACTGCTAGATTTAATAAGCAAATTCAGTAGTGTAGCTGGATACAAAGTCAATACTCAAAAGTCAATAGCCTTCCTGTACACAAATAACAAACTTACTGAAAGAGAAATTAGGGAAACAATACCTTTCACAATAACATCCAAAAAAATGAAATACCTAGGAATCAACCTCGCAAAGGATGTAAAAGACCTATACACTGAAAACTACAGTACTCTGAAAAAGGAGATTGAAGAGGATATCAGAAAATGGAAAGATATCCCTTGCTCCTGGATAGGAAGAACCAATATAGTGAAAATGGCCATACTTCCAAAATTGTTATACAGATTTAATGCAATTCCAATCAAAATTCCAACAGCATATCTCACAGAATTAGAGAAAACAATCCTAAAATTCATTTGGAATCAGAAGAGACCTAGAATAGCAAAGGCAATTCTGGGCAACAAAGGCAAGGCAGGGGGCATCACAATCCCTGACTTGAAATTATACTATAAAGCTACTGTGATAAAAACAGTGTGGTACTGGCAAAAAAACAGACCTGAAGATCAATGGAACAGATTAGAAGATGCTGAAACAACCCCAGACACACTAAGCCACCTTATCTTTGACAAAGGTGCCAGACACATTCACTGGAAGAAAGATAGCCTCTTTAATAAATGGTGCTGGAAAAACTGGCTCTACACATGCCGAAGATTAAAACTAGACCCATATCTTTCACCATGCACTAAACTAAATTCAAAATGGATCAGAGATCTAAATATTAAAACAGAAACATTAAATCTGCTGGAAGGTAGGATAGGTAAATCCCTTGAAGACATTGGTGTAGGCAAAGACTTTATGAATAAAAACTCAACCGCACGGGAACTATCCCAAAGAATCAATAACTGGGATCTCACCTTATTAAAAAGCTTTTGCAAAGCAAGAGAAACCACCAACAGAGTGAAAAGACAACGCACAATGTCGGAAAAAATGTTTGCCAGCTGTTCCTCAGACAAAGGATTACTATCGAGAACATATAAAGAACTCAAAATAATCAGACCTCCCAAATTTAAAGACCCACTCCAAAAATGGGCATCTGAGATGAATACACATTTCTCAGATGAAGAAATACTAATGGCAAATAAATATACAAAAAAATGTGCAACATCACTAGTCATTCGAGAGATGCAAATTAAAACAACACTGAGATACCATCTCACCCCAGAAAGAATGGCTACTATAAAGAAATCAACTAATAACAAATGCTGGAGGGGCTGTGGGGAAAAAGGAACCCTTCTTCACTGTTGGTGGGAGTGTCGACTGGTACAGCCACTGTGGAAGTCAGTATGGAGATTCCTCAAAAAAATAGGGTTGGAGGTCCCATTTGACCCAGCTATTCCCCTTCTGGGTATCTTCCCAGAAAAATTAAAAACATCGTACCACAGTGATATATGTGCACCCATGTTTATAGCAGCACAATTTGTAATAGCCAGATCTTGGAAACAACCCAAATGCCCATCAACTGAGGAATGGATAAGAAAGATGTGGTATTTTTATACAATGGAGTACTATTCAGCCATAAAGAAGGATAAACTGGAGACTTTTATAGGTAAATGGATGCAACTCGAGAAAACACTCATAAGTGAAATAAACTGGACACACATGTGTAAGCATCATATTGTCTCTCTAGTATGAGAAACTGAAAGAGTAAATAAGATCCAAAATGTACAATAGACACGGTGAATCAAAAAGAAACTGGTCAATAGGAAAGAGAGACTGGAATAGGGAAAAGAAAGAAGGGAAAGGGAAAAAAATTGTATGTATATATATAAGATGATTAAGATAGATACGCTACCAATTTTACTTAGTTCATTAAAGAGTAAGGTTTGAGCCAATAATGTTTGGACAATTGAATGCTAATGTCTGGTATCCTGAATAACTAACTTAAAGATAATAATACGTAATGCATTAACCACTGTTACTCTCATATTATGTTGTTTTGAAAATTTGTTCTTTTTTTGATTTGTTTTGTTTTTTCTTCTCTTTAAAATTAAAAAAAAAGAAAAAAAAGAAATAGAAACAGAAATAGTTAATAGGTGGCAGCATTATTGCTGCACTTTCTCACATCAGCTGGGGGGCAAGAAAAATGCTTGAATGAATGACTTCTGAGTAAATTGTAAAGCTGGTATTCTAATATTTTAAAGCAAAAAGATAAGGTTTCTTTTTTCCTGATTACAAAAGTAATATATCTTTGATATTAAAATAAATATAACAAGGTTAAAAAATCTCAACACTCATCATTTAATAACTACCTCCATATCTTTGTATTCTTTCCATGTGTTTTTTCAATATATATACATAAGTGCTTAAAGTTTATTTATATGTATATAGTTATGTGTTCTTGTATGTATGTACAAATGTGGTCTTACTCCATAAAGTGTTTTGAATCTGCTTTTGTTCATTTAGTGACATATTGTAGACTTCCCTCCTTATCAATAAATACAGCACTATTAATTTAATGACTCCAAGTATTCCATTACACCGCTTTACCACAATATATTTAACAAATTATTTTTTCCTAAACAGAATCAGTTGGGAAGTCTTTCATAACACACATGCTTGGCTTTTGGCTTCTCCTTTCTCCCAGTTCATTTTGTTTTGTTTTGTTTTGTTTTGTTTTGTTTTGTTTTGGGGGGGTTGTTTGTTTTTTTTGAGAGAAGGTCTCCCCATGTAGTTCAGGCTGGCCTTGAACTCACTATGTTGCCCAGGCTGGCCTCAAACTTGCAGTGATCCTCTTGCCTCTGCCTCCCAAGTGCTGGGACTATAGGCATGCACCACCACACCTGGCCTTAATGAAATTTTTTTAATGAGATATTAAATTGTGTTCAGATTTTTACAATTACAAACTACATTACAATGAATGTCCTTGTATACGTATATATTATATATATATGTATATATATATATATATATATATATATTTGCATGCTTGCCCAGTTATTTTTTTTATTGAAGTAGCTGAATCAAGAAATATGTAAATTTGCATTTAATGTATTCTGACAAATTTTTTTCCAGAAACATTGGTTTACTGAAAGTTATGAATTTGTTGCTTTTACCCAATTTTTAGACATTTAAAATTTATTCAATTCATCAAAAGACACTGATTGCCAGAATGGATCCAGAAACAAAATCCAACAGTATGCTGAGTACAGGAAACACATTTAATGCAAAAAGAAATTCATTGGCCACATACTAGCCAATAAAGCATACTTAAGTAAATAAAAATAATCAAAATTATACTGTGCAAATTATCAGATTATGGTGCAATGCAACTAGAAATCAATGGCAAGAGAAACCATGGAAATTATGCAAATTCATGGAAATTAAAGAATACATTCTTGAATAATCAAGAGATCACAGAAGTAATTAAGTAAAAATATAGCACTGTTTCTAGAATTAAATGATAATGCCAGTACAACATAACAGAACTGATAGGACACAGTGAGAGTAGTCCTAAGATAGGCATTTATAGCTGTGAATGCACACATCAGAAAACCACAGCAAGTCTGTTGGGGACCACAAATTATAAATTGAGGATAGTGCCCAGAGGCCTTAATGAAGGCCTTAATGGTCCCAAGATGCTGTGACGCTCCAGGGAAAGATCCACATTAGTTTAAGATCACCACTGCCCTCTGAGTCATCATAAGTGATCCTCATCAACATAAGATCCTTCTCAGCATAAGACCACCTCCGCCCTCTGAGTCATCTGATAGTCCCCTCACCATTTTCCTCATTGTAAATGTGATCTATAAATTCCGAGGTTCTGGCTGCCTTGTGGCCTTTTGTTCCCCATGAACAACTAATCATCCAGATCCCTGTTGCACCACCATTTTGTCTCTCGCTATTTCTTTTCACCATGTGCCATAACACCTGGAAGGAGATTGGAGACCACTGCAGGGGTCCCTGATACAAGTCCAAATGAATAACCTAATTATGTATTTCAAGGCCCTATAAAAGTAAAAACAATCTAAATCCAATGTAATACAAGGAAGGAAGTTATAAAGATCACAGCAGAAATCCATAAAATGGAGACTAAGAAAACAATACCAAAAAATCAATGTTTTGAATATCTGTTTCTTCAAAAGAATAAAGAAAACATACAAACCTTTAGCCAATCTTACCCAAAAAGGAAAGAAAAGGACCAAATCAATGCACCTCGAAACAGAAAAAGGTGAAATCACAACAGATGGTACAAGATTATTAGCAACTATTTCCCAATCCTGTACACCAATAAATTGGAGAATTCGGAAGAAAAGGATAGATTCCTAGATATATGCAAGTTACCAAAACTGAACCAAGAAGATATAAAAATCCTGAATAAGCCAATAACAGGCAATTAAATTGAAGCAGTAATAATAATTTTAAAAACCTACCAACTAAGAAAAGCCCTGGTCCCAGTGGATTCATGGCTGAATTCTACAAAATCTTTAAAGATAACTAATTCCAGTACTCCTCAAATGCTTTAATGAAATTGGAAGTAAAGGACTACTCCCAAATTCACTCCTGGAAGCTACCATTGCCCTGATGCCAAAACCAGACAAGGATCCAACCAAAATGTGAGAACTACAGGTCGATCTCTTTAATGAATATAGATGCAAATATCTTCAACAAGATACTGGCAAAGAGAATGCAACAAATCATCAAAAAGATCATACATCATGACCTCTGAGTCTTCATCTTGGAGATGTAAGGATGGTTCAATTTATGCATATCCATAAATGTAATATACCATGTCTTAGTTACTTTTCTCATTGCTGAGACAAGATACCCAACACCCACAAGTTAAAGGAGGAAAGGTTTATTTAGCTCACAGTTTGTAGCGGCTTCGGTCCATAGTCAGCTGACTCCAAGGCAGGGTGGCATGACAGAGGGGTGTCACAGAGGGGAAACAGTTCATGCCATGGCAGGCAGAAGGCAGCAGCAGCAAGCCTGACTTTCCTCTCTCCCTTTATACTTTATCCAGGTTTTAAACCTATTGATTGGTGCCACCCTAAGTGTGGGACCAATAAAGCCAATAAAGCATACTTAAGTAAATAAAAATAATCAAAATTATACTGTGCAAATTATCAGATTATGGTGCAATGCAACTAGAAATCAATGGCAAGAGAAACCACGGAAATTATGCAAATTCATGGAAATTAAAGAATACATTCTTGAATAATCAAGGGATCACAGAAGTAATTAAGTAAAAATATAGCACAGTTTCTAGAACTAAATGATAATGCCAGTACAACATAACAGAACTGATAGGACACAGTGAGAGTAGTGAGAGTATTACAATTATACATGCACACCTATACTTATAGTAGCACAATTCATAAAAGCTAAATCTTGGAAGCAGCCTGTGTGTCCATCAACAGATGAATGGATAAAGAAAATGTATTTATACACAACAGAGCACTACTCTGTCTTAAAGAACAATAAATTTGGGGCCGGTGAGATGGCTCAGCGGCTTAAGCGCCTGCCTGGCAAGCGCGAGGGCCCAAGTTCGACTCCCGGAACTCACATACGAAAAAGGGGCCGGTGATATCGCTCAGCGGCACGGGCGCCTGCTGGCGCGCGAGGTCCTGAGGTCGACCCCCGGTAACCGCAAAAAAAAAAAAAAAAAAAGAACAATAAATTTGAGTCATTTTTAGGAAAATTAGTGCACCTTGAGACCATAACGTTTAGTGAAATAAACCAGACGTACAAGCTTAAGTATCACATGTATTTCTCTTATATGAGAAACCTAAAATACAAAGAGCAAAATAAAAGATAGTTAATAGGAAGAAAGGAGATAGATCTTTTTCAAATGCAAAGGGGATTAAGAGATGAAGAGAAGAGGAGGGAAAGGGGATAAAAAAAAAAAGAAGATGTGTTATGTACATGTACCAGCTCCACACAAGGAATGTAATCATTATGTAATGCAAGCATTTACTAATAAAAATAAAAACTAGAAAAAAAAATCAATAAAGCTACAAACATTTTTTCAATTCCATATTTATGGTGTGTGTTGGTCAAAATTGGTCTATATGTCAAAAGTAAGATTAAGTGGATAAGGGAAGGGGTCTGGTGGAGAGAGAGATCAATTTATTAAATCTATATATTTAATAACATTTTAACAATGTGCATGTCTATCTTGGGTCATTAAAAACAAGTGTAGCTACGTAGAACCAGGCTATAGGGCTTGCCATGAGGTTCCTGGTTCAATCATAAACAGGAAAAAAGAGAGAGAGGCGGGCCATGCTACATGTCTCACTTAACAACACATTCTAACAGTGAGATTAATAGCTTCTAAGGCTGGACAGCATCGGAGCACAGCTGCCAAAAGCTACACTCGAAGCCTAAACTTGTTAGTATCTTGATGAAGTACAGCTGGGTTGTCTTATCTGATATCCAGATGTTTAAGGATAATGCATTTAGGGCCATGGATATAGCTCAGCGGCACAGCACCTGCCTGCCAAGCACAAGGTCCTGAGTTCGATTCCCAGTACCAAAAAATATATATATATAATGCATTTACCCACAGGCTTTGTAATCCCCACTAACTGAAATACTCTACCAAATAAAGCCCTAACTTCTCACGTCTACTCTCTCTTTTTCTTAAGCCTTTCTTCCCCTCAGAAAAGTTCACCCTATGCCCTTTTTATCTGGGGGAAACAAACTACTGAGGTTCTGTTACACAGGGTCACTCTTGGGGAGGGTAATTTTAGAGGTTAGATTTTTAAATTTTTCAACATTTACTAAATAACCACTAGCTGTAGGGTGCTGCAGGAGTCAGAATGAATGTATTACTCATGATCTGGGCCCTTGAGGAGTTTATCAGGCACTTGGGGAAACAGGACCTGGGCAATGGAAAATATGAAGAAAGCCAAACACAGTAACAGCAACTATTGCTTTCTTCATGACTCATAAATCTATCACAAATTTAACCTATTTTTGTTTGGATTACCGAAGAGAAATTAAATACTATTATCTTAAGAATTGAGGCTGAAAAAGTTGGAGAACTGTCCTAAAGGCATAGAATTAGTAAACGACTGAATCTAAGCTAGACTCCAGTTTAAGCCTATGTTAATCTTCTGGATTTCCACCTATCTATGTGGCACAGTAGAGGGAAACGTCCCTCCTTTGGTTACCGGAGATATTCAATATAAATTTAATATTTTCAACCATAACTGGTGTAGGAACGGAGCAGAGAGACCGATTTGGAGGTTGAGACTAGAAAATTCGAGGACATGCACCAAAATGAGAAGAGTAGAACAGATGAGAGGTCAGCAAGAACCTCTCATCCAAAACTTGCGAGGTCCTGGGGAGGAGAAGACAGGCCCAACAGAGCCAGTAATGCGAGCAAGGCAGGGCCAATTGTCTATCGTGCAGTATGAGTGTCACTAGGAATACATGTCTCTATCACAAAGGATGACTCAGATTCTGAAATACGTATGCAAACTGCATTTGAAATTGTTTGAGGTTACAAAAAAAAAAAATGAAGAATCAAAATAAAGGTGCACTAGAGTAATAGTAGTGTGAGTATTTGGTGATGATGAGAGAAGCTGACCATGTTGAGAAAGTGATTTCCTAATTCAGTATTTGTCCCCAAGAGAATGCTGGCGAGTGCAGAAATGTAGAGGTGAATTAGGAAAGGGAAGTATACTAGTCAGCTCAGGCTGCCATAACAAAGTGCTGCAGTCTAGATGGCCTAAAAAACAGAAATGTAGGGGCCGGTGAGATGGCGCAGCAGCATAAGCACCTGCCTGGCAAGCATGAGGTCCTGAGTTTGACTCCTGGTACCCACATACGAAAAAAGGACCAGTGATATCACTCAGTGGCACGGGAGCCTGCTGGCACGCGAGGTCCTGAGTTCGACCCCTGGTACCCACACACACACAAAAAAAATCAGAAATGTATTTCTTCACAATTCTGAAGGCCAAAATCAAGGACTTCAGGGCCGGTGAGATGGCTCAGCGGCATAAGCGCCTGCCTGGCAAGCGCAAGGTCCTGAGTTCGACTCCTGGAACCCACATACGAAAAAAGGGCCGTGAGATTGCTCAGCAGCACGGGCACCTGCTGGCGCGGCAAGGTCCTGAGGTCGACCCCCGGTACCCACACACACACACAAAAGAAAGGATTACAAAATCAAGGACTTCAAAGACAAGGCAGGGTTGCTTTCTCTTGAGGCCTCTCTCTCTGGGTGGAAGACAGCCTTCTCCTCTGTGTCTTCATGTGGTCTTCCTCTGGTGCATCTTAATCTCTTCTCAGAGGGGCAACCAGTCAGGTGACCTCCTATTGCCTTAATCAGCTCCATAAACACACTGTCTTCCAATACTGTTCCATTCTGAGATTCCTGGGCTTGGGACTTCAAATTTTAAGGTTGACAAAATTCAGCTTGGCCTGTAACAAGAAGGAACTAGGAGGGAGGATTATTTTAATATTAGTCTTTTGGAACTTGCAGTGAAAGCAGACTGTGGAAGTAGAACCATTTAGAAAGTGGTTGGCAATACCAAACAAATTTACAGACTAGAAGGATTAGTTGAAGCGGTGAGACTCCATGACTCCTCCTCTGCAAAAAGAGTGTAGAGAATTAATAAATTCAAATGAGCAAGAACTTATTTAGGGGGGCTGGTGAGATAGCTCAGTGGCATAAGCGCCTGCCTGGCAAGCTCGAGGTCCTGAGTTCGACTCCCGGAACCCTCATACAAAAAAAAGGGCCGGTGATATTGTTCAGTGGCACAGGCGCCTGCTGGCATGCGAGGTCCTGAGTTTGACCCCCGGTACCAACAAAAAAAAAGAACTTATTTAGTCTGTAATGGTAAGGTGCTGTGCTCAGTACTGTGAAATATCTAAAAAGGAAGACAGTACCGTCCTACTCCTAAGAAATGCACAACATAATATGAAATACACAGAAACCATGAAAATGACCCTAAGAGCGGACAAGTAAGCTTTCACAAGGAAGAGACCTCATCAGACAGTGAGAGGAATAAGTAGAGGGGGTAGGCCCCAGCCTTGGAGAGAATTTGTTTCTGTCATTAGTGGTGATTTTTGCCAGTATTTAATGTTTTCTTTGGCCGATATGTGAAAACCAATGGTTTAACCAGGACTTTAGAAATAAGCATAACTCATTTAGTATTGGCTTTGAACAATGTCAGGAAATATTGGATCAAACTCCAGTTTGAAACTGGTCAAGGTCACACGGAAACTCAGGTTTATAGTTATTTTTATGTAAACATCAGGGGAAAGACCTGGCAATTACTTATCAGTACCACAGCGAGAATCCACCCAGAGGTAGAACACACAGTTGCTCCCACACAGGCAGAGATGTGAAGTCCTGAAAGTCCCATCTGATGAGGAGGAGTCTGGAGCAGCGGTGCAGACCTGTAATTCCAGCTGCTCAGGAGGCTGAGGCAGAAGGCCTCGGACCCGAGGCCAGCCTGGCAACACTGTGAGACTTCATGTGAAAAACAAAAACCAATTTTCTTTTTTTTTTTTTTTTTTAATTTTAAAGAGAAGAAAAAACAAAACAAATCAAAAAAGAACAAATTTTCAAAACAACATAATAGGAGGGTAACAATGGTTAATGCGTTACATATTATTATCTTTAAGTTAGTTATTCAGGATACCAGATATTAGCATTCAATTGTCCAAATATTATTGGCACAAACCTTAATCTTCAATGAACTAAGTAAAATTGGTAGTATATCTATCTAAACCATCTTATATATATATACAATTTTTTTCCCTTTCCCTTCTTTCTTTTCCCTATTCCCCTATTCCAATCTCTCTTTCCTTTTGACCAGTTTCTTTTTGATTCACCATGTCTACTGTACATTTTGGATCTTATTTACTCTTTCAGTTTCTCATACTAGAGAGACAATACAATGCTTACACATGTGTGTCCGGTTTATTTCACTTATGAGTATTTTCTCGAGTTGCATCCATTTACCTATAAAAGTCTCCAGTTTATCCTTCTTTGTGGCTGAATAGTACTCCATTGTATAAAAATACCACATCTTTCTTATCCATTCCTCAGTTGATGGGCATTTGGGTTGTTTCCAAGATCTGGCTATTACAAATTGTGCTGCTATAAACATGGGTGCACATATATCACTGTGGTACGATGTTTTTAACTCTTCTGGGAAGATGCCCAGAAGGGGAATAGCTGGGTCAAATGGGACCTCCAACCCTAGTTTTTTGAGGAGTCTCCACACTGATTTCCACAGTGGCTGTACCAGTCACACTCCCACCAACAGTGAAGAAGGGTTCCTTTTTCCCCACAGCCCCTCCAGCATTTGTTATTGGTTGATTTCTTGATAATAGCCATTCTTTCTGGGGTGAGATGGTATCTCAGTGTTGTTTTAATTTGCATCTCTTGAATGACTAGTGATGTTGTGCAACAAGAACCAATTTTCAAGGCCATCTTCCCCGGACCACCTCTTATTTCTCTTACTGCTTTTGTTACAAACTCCGACTTGGTGCTCAGCGGGCCGTGACTACAGGAGACCTCTGTTCAAGGACCATCGCGTCTCAGGCTGGGCACATCCGTAAACACCTGGCACTGCAGTGAGTTCTGCCATCTACTTAGCAGTCACGTGAGACTCTCCGTGGACGGGTGACAGAAGCAGGCACATCTGATGGGGAGGGCGGGAGGGAGAGACAGCAAAGCGGTAACATGCAGGAAGGCTGGGTAAAGACACACAGAATCTCTACAAACTGTCTCTGCAACACTTCGTAAATCTAAAACCTATTCAAAATTAGAGGTTTATTATTCACAAAAAAGAACACACAGACTATGGAAATGTCCAGAAAATAATGTTTATGAAAAAATAAAATGTAGAATTTTGTATAGGACATGATCACAAACATAAAAAGATATATGCCAAATATACCAAAACAGGCAATGGTTATCTCCGTGTGGTAGAACTGAAGGTGATTTTACATTTTCCGTTTATGCCTTGCTATAGCCTCTAAATTTTCTTTGGTGAGAATGTTCATGAGAAAAAAATAAAGCTTAAAAACAGGAGGGTGCATTTTAAAGCTCCACATCTTGCTGAAGACCGCTCCGTGTCTCTGTGGCGTGCGGGTGGCTGTCCTGATTTCTCAGCGCGGCAGGCCCCCTCTTCAGCCCCATCCCTTCCACTCATCCCGCGCCACTCACAGGCTCCCAGCCTGCCTCAGGAGTGGAGGACGTCTCCAGTGTGGAAAGCCGTGTCACCTGGTTAAAGATGGGTCCCTCAGGATTTGGCTCAGCCGTGCTCCCTGAGGAAGTGTCTGCCCAAGCCCGCACTTGCACTACCGTCCTGTTGCACTGTGACTGCTTTTACGTTTATTCCATGTCCACCTGTCCCAGCTACTTGTCTGTGAGCTCCTCAGGGGCAAGACATCTGGGTTATTTTCTACTTTGAAGTGCTGACATATAGTAGGAGCTTGACTTTTTTTTTTTAAATGAGATTTATTTCATTCACCATATTCATTTTTCCCATCTATTTTCCCTCACAATACCTCCTTAACTCTAACCTCTTCATATGTGTAATGGTT
This sequence comes from Erethizon dorsatum, assembly GCA_028451465.1. NCBI lineage: Eukaryota > Metazoa > Chordata > Mammalia > Rodentia > Erethizontidae > Erethizon > Erethizon dorsatum. Next base: position 54,650,606 of record CM051830.1, on the reverse strand, counting down.
GATACATTGTGTCAACTGGAGAAGTCTAGAAGCTTAACCAAGTAACTCAGCAATTCTATGTCCTAGTGTGTAGAGGACGTGGCCTTACCCTTAGGATGTTGTTCACTGTGTCAACTTGAGAAGTTTAGAAGTTTAAGTGACTCAGCAGGGGGCCGGGGTCCTCACTTTTAAACATCCTGAGCCTGTGCAGGAGGAGGGCACGGAGATGGTGTGAGTGCTGCATCGGCCCCGGGGCGGGTAGGCTGCATACAATATAAGGGAGGAAAAGAGTCTAGTTCTCCCCCTTTTTGCTCTTGTTGCTTTTGCTGTTTTCTGCCACCTTGAACAGTTTCCCCTGTACCATGCCACCCTGCCTTGGAGCCAGCTGAGTATGGACTGAAACCTCCACAAATGGTGAGCTAAATAACCCTTTCCTTCCTTAATTTTGGGTGTCAGGTATTTTGTCTCAGCAACGAAAGAAAAGTAACCAACACAATATGCAAACAGAAATTCACCCCAATCTAGTCACATAGTTCTCCAGAAAAGGGGTGACTAGATTTCTGCCTGGTGTGGATCAATCAAGCAGTCATGAAATCCCAGAAATTCTCCCAATGATGCATTAGTTCCTGACCTACAAAAGGTTCCTGTGTTCAAAATGTTGAGAGGCGTTTCTCCAATACTCTGTAAACGGATTCCCTGCAGCTCGAAAGCAAATCACCTCACTTGAAAATTGAAAATATGTGAAGCAGGGATTTCCTTTTCCTCCTAGACCAGAGAACGCAGTTTATAGTTAAAAATAAATAATAAAAACAAGGGAGTAAAATAAACTGTCAAATAGTGCAGATCTGATGTGTGGTTTCCCTCACATAAAACCTTGGCAAGCTCAAGTCCTTCCTAAGACAGGACTTAGATACATGACTTTAAACTGTTTTAGAAGCCAAACCTCTAGTACCGAGCCTTCAGTGATTTGGGTTTAGGGTTTCACAGACCATAATTTTGCCCCTTTGTGTAGCAGAACAAATGCTATAAGCAGACACAATCTACTGCCTTTAACAGGTGCTTCAGACCATACCTCTAGTGCCGTAAATATGTGCAAAGATCACTTTGAATGAATACAGACATCTTTTTAAAGTTTGTGTCCTTGTATCAGTATAATTATCATGTGGAAGGGAAATGTTCCACAGCGTTCTGGAGCAATGCAAGGGAAAAGTCTTTTACTCTCTTATCTGTGTCCCTAACAATTAGACCCTGCTCTTCCTCCCTGACTGCTGGACGCTCTTTCCTTCTTCCTTCCTGGATGCTCTCCTGCCCCCCCATCCTTAACTCCTGTCTTCCCTACTGTATTCTTCATGCCTTGGAAAACATACAGAGGAAAACAAAGAAACGGCATGAGCAACAATGAGTCCAGATTTTGTATAATAGCATATCTCTGAGAATGTCATAGATACTCTTGTGTTTTTGTTATCAAGCCATTTTGGGACACAGCTTTTTTCAAAACGTTAAAGTTACACACCAGATTATACATTATGTATGAAATAACTTTTAGGTTTGTTTTTGGTACTAGGGAATCAAACCCAGAGCCTCAGACATGCCAGGCAAGTGCTCTAGCACTGAGCTACAACGCCAGCCCTAAAATAACTTCCAATACAATAGCTTGTTATTCAAAACAATAAAATAGATCGAGGCAGTGGAATGAATTTCTGGTAGCAGCAGACTGGTGCTAGGAAGGTACACACGATGGTAGGACGGTTTGGGATGGCAGACTCTTCCCAGTGCCCTAGAGCTAAGGCAAGCTCAGGCATAAAGCTTCACGGGCAGGCTCTTTAATCCAGGCTAATCAACTGATGCTGACTCAGTTACCGTCATGATCCTCCAAGTTGTCAGCTCTGTCTCCAAGCAGAAGCAGGCTCCCAACAACCCCTGCCATGCCATCTCTTCCTCTGCTCCCAGGGCACCCTGTGCATGCCTCAGCAGAGCTGCACGGATGCCTTCCCGCACTGGAAGGTGAGCTTCTCGGAGAACCCCTCATCCAGCCCTATTCGACAGATACACAGTGTTCTCCTTCCCCGGTGCCTCCTTGAGAAGCTCACACACGAGCAGGCTGGACACAGAAGGAACTTGCCTGCCGGACGCCTGAGTTGCGCAAGGTGGCTTTCTGGCTGTTTTGTTCACAGCTGTCTTAGAACGATGAGAGGTGCAGGTGGTTAGTAAAAGCGTGCTGAATGAATTAATGAGTCTCCCAATCTGAAGGGAAACCTTCCCGCCCTTTCTCTTTGTCTGGTTTTCCCAGGGGACATTCACTCTAGCCTCAGATACTTAGTCTCCCCTCTTTTCGTGCTGAGGCTCAGTGATGATAAATGTGTTAGGCAGCTTTCTGCCACTGAGACTAAAATATGAGATAATCATCTTGGTAGGGAGACGGTTTACTCTGGGTGACAGTTTCAGAGGCTCTGGTCACTTTGGGTCTGCTACAGCACAGAACCTCATGGCGGGAGCAGGAGGAGGTGCTCATCTGCGGGGGCCAGGCAGAGAGGAAGGACGGGGTCCCAATACCTCCTTCGCGGGCACACACCCACTGACCTTCCTTCTTTCCTCTAGGTCCCATCTCCTATGGGATTCACCACTTCTCAATAGTGCCACAGACTGAGAACCAAGCTTTTGGCATGCTGCCCCTGGGGGATGTGCAAGATCCCCACTGTAGCAACTTCTAGCCTAGAGCAAAAGGCCTCCCAGGGCTTCGGGTGGGCCTTGTCCTTCCACATCGGCCTTCCCCCTTTTCCTCTTCCCTCTTTTTGTTTTTCTCATTCTCCTTTTCCCCTCCTACTCCCCCATTCTTCTTTTACTTGTTTCACATATACGAAAAAGAACAAGTTATATCTTAATGATCATTGCTCCTCTCACAATTTACTATCTTAGAAATTAAGATATTCCAGTTTTAACTATAACTACTCTCCTTTCTTTATTGTCTGACAGTGTATATAAGTACATGTGTGTATAGCATTGTTTTGTTTTAACTTTTTATTATTATTTTAATGGTGGCACATGAGGAAACACCAGAGACAGGCTCAGGTGAGGAAAAGGATGGATTTAATTCTGTTTAGGTCCAGGCAGGCTAAAATTGGAGTGATATCAGCAGGTGAACTGGAGGAGGGATTGAGCTAATATAGGGTTTGGGGATGAGTTTCAGTCTCAAGGAATCTGGATGGAGTGTGTGAGGTCAAATGTCCAAGGATGGTCAGCGCAGTTGTGCAGACACTGCTGGGCATTCTGGCACCTGGGAGATTGCAGGTCCAACCCTAAGTTTCTTTAGGGCCACCCGTTCTGTTTGGTGAGGACAGCATGGTTCTTCTAGTGGATTCCTGTTGTTGGTCGAGGGCAGCATGTTTTATTGGGAAGGTCTTTCTCAGGTCAGGCCTGTCATATATTATTCTAGTCTATTACTTCTATTTGCTTGTTTTCTTTCTTTGCTCAGTTTCATGTTTTTAAGATTTATCTATTTGGAAACATGAAGCTCTAGGTCCTCCTTTGTCCTTGCTCTATAATACTCTACCATATGAGTACATGACGGTGGATTAGTTCATTCCAATGTGATGTGTGGGTGGTTTTAAAGTTATGCTGGTATGAACACTTGTTATGGACATTTTTGTTACCCTTCTGGTGGGCATGAAAGGAGTTCCCACTGGTCCAAGGGGAGAAGGTCCAGTGTCACTTTTCATGAGAACCCCAATGGAGCCCACATCCTCCACCACCTTGGGCTCAGGTCCTTGGTGGCTCAAGAGAGGTAGCAGTGCTGGGTCAGCAGTAAAGCAAATATTTCAGTACATTCAAGGCTGAGTTTGAGGGGAAATTTTTTTTTTTTTTTTTTTTTATTTTTTTTTTTTTGTGGGTACCAGGGGGACGACCTCAGGACCTCGCGCGCCAACAGGCACCCGTGCCACTGAGCGATATCACCGGCCCCTTTTTCGTATGTGGGTTCCGGGAGTCGAACTCGGGCCCTTGCGCTTGCAAGGCAGGCGCTTACGCCGCTGAGCCATCTCACCGGCCCTGAGGGGAAATTTTTAGATTTTTTTTAAAATTGTGCCTTATGTAATCTGAAACCATCTACGTGATACCTGGGTTGTCAAGCAACTCCAAGCTTGAACTTTGCACTACTCAAACAGCAAAATTAAAAAAAAAAAAAAAAATCTGCTCGAGCTGGGTGAGGTGGCACACACCTGTGATCCCAGCACTGGAGAGGCCAAGGCAGGAGGATTGCCACAAGTTTGAGACTCGCCTGGGCTACATAAGCAAGTTCAAGGCCAGCCTGCACTAAATAGCGAGACCCTACCTCAAAGAAAAAAATCTGCTCAGTGTTCATAACTTTGCTCAATAGTTGAACCAAAAATCCAACTTGAAAAGACTGTAGGGGAGAGAGTGAGTCACATGTCGCATCTTGCTGAGACTCAAAGGGCTGACGCTTCAGTCTAAGCGCTGCTCTCGCCCACACATTTTGTGCTTGTGTGAATGCGTTCAAACATTTGTCCATGTGGGATTTTTTGTGCTTTATTTGTGTTAAATATCGTAACTATGGCTCCAAAGAAAGTTAGTGACACCAGCAGTAAAGCAAAGAGGAAAACTGTGAGAACCACAATAGAGTTAAAGAAAGAAATTATTGAGGAATTTGTTGAAGTCTTGGAAAATTGAATTTATAAGTGTAATTTTTAGGCCAAAGAACCATTTGGTTTTCCATTATTTATTATATTCAGTTCTGGAACTTTTCAGTGTTTGAACATGAATTTGGAAGGAATTGAGTTCAACAACCCAGGTATCACTGTAATTGTAACAGTATCTTTTAGCTCTAGCTTTGCTTTCTTGCCTCAACAATTGGCATTTAACAATTGGTATTTAGTTCTCCTTGCCTCTTTTGCCTTTTTTCCCAAAATCACTGCTTTTGACAGAATTATTGATCTACATCTTTCCATTCTCAAGATGACATTTTTTTTTTTTAATCACATGTATGAAGGTGGGGGAAATTTTTCTTAACAATGTTGGTAATCCGGAGTTATGATAATACAAAGAAAATCCTCACAATGCCCTAATACCCAGTGTATCAGAATTAAAAGAAAAAATAGAAAAAATACTGAGTACAATCTACTTTCCTACCAAGAATGTTAACCTTAACTCTGAGGTAGACTTTTTTAAACCTTTTATGCGTAGACATTTTGATGTCATGTAATACAAAAAAAAAAAAATGTCAGACTTTTCAGTATATGATATCTTCATGTGTCTCAAGGCTCAAATTAGAGATTTTCTGCCCTTTGGCTCCAGCATTTAGTATTCTTGTATTCTTCTATCCTGTGAGAGTTCGTGAAGTCAAATTACTCACAGTAATTTGAGCACCACCCACTGGGCAGTCTGGCTACCTTTCTGATGCAAAGCGAATGTCCTAAAGTCATTTCTTTTGTTTTTTTTTTTTTTTTGTTTTTTTTTTGGGTACCGGGGGTTGAACTCAGGACCTCGTGCACCAGCAGGCGCCCGTGCCACTGAGCGATATCACCGGCCCTTTTCTCGTATGTGGGTACCAGGAGTTGAACTCAGGACCTCGTGCTTGCCAGGCAGAAGCCTATGCCGCTGAGCCATCTCACCGGCCCTTAAAGTCATTTCTTAAGGCACATTCCTCAGTGAGGAATGTGACCCGGCTAACGCTCCCTCCCTGACCCTGGCAACTTACAAAACTAGCAGAACCTCCCATCGCCTCAACTTGAATAACGCTCACAGGCTCTTCCAGAGCCATTGCACTTAGACCGCAAAGCCAGAAATAGACCCACTATTCTTTTACAGCTTGGGCCTCCGTGTCTGCTCTCCTGTGCTGGACTCCTGTGACTCGGTGACAGCTCCTTCGTGACAGCCCTGCCACAGTGACTTCATTCTGTGAGAATCCCAGCTCTTTTGCAACACAGTTAAATGTAATCTTCCCGTCACCAGTTTGTATATCTGGACTTTATTTTTGCCTCCATTTCCAGCCTCATTAATTTATGACCTTCTCCTGCTTGATTATTTTTAATTAACTGCAGTACTTGTACTCTAATTCTTATCACATCGTGAGAGAGAATGAATGCCTCCCACATGGGAAAATGGTAACAAAAACAGTCTCCAAACACAGTGAACCTTTTTGTGCATCGAGCTCTGCTCCAGTAAGGTAAAGCAGCTTCTGGATTTATTAATGAGGGTTATGGCTTAAATTTTAAACTTTATTTGACATTTGGTTGCCCTGGGTTCCTTCTAACAACATTTTCCAACACATTAAGATATTTGCTTTTTGTAGCTAAAGAACTAGTCCATAAAAGGTTTGATGACTTCCAAGTTTACATCTTTAACAATAAAAACAAAAATAGTTGATTTACTGAGTATTTGCTGTATACCAGGCCATGTTCAGAGTGTTTTCACTTTTCCACTAGTCATGCAGTAATTTTACACTATTTTATGGGTGTTACTTTTCATACCCATTTCACTAATGCAGAAATTGAAGCCTAAAGAGATTGGTACTGGGCCAGTGAGATGGCTCTGTGGCACAAGCGCCTGCTGGCAAGCGCGAGGTCCTGAGTTTGACCCCCAGTACCCCCCCAAAAAAAGAGAGGAGAGATTGGTACCAAATTGGCACCAATCAAAAACTGAACAGAGGGCCGGTGAGATGGCTCAGTGGCTTAAGCGCCTGCCCGGCAAGCACGAGGGCCTGAGTTCGACTCCCGGAACCCACATACGAAAAAGAGGCCGGTGATATCACTCAGCGGCACGGGCGCCTGCTGACACGCGAGGTCCTGAGGTCGACCCCCGGTACCCACAAAAAAAAAAAAAAAAACTGAAGAGAAAGTTTTGAAGTGACAATTAGAGAGAGGCTATGGCAAAATAAACTGCATTTATCTTACAAAGATGTTATTCTAATAAGATACATATACATCCAAAGTGAAGTGGTGGATCAGGGTAGATAAGTCAACAAGTCACTCTTTTGCAGGGAATTGAAGGAGGACATTTGGGATGAACTTTTATCCATGTGATTGAGTCAGAGCTGCACTCTGTATTATGTGTTTAACATCGGCCTCGGTCTGAAACAGACGATCACTCTGTTCAGTCATAAGTAACTGTGACTGCAAAAATTGTCAAACTGATTATTTCATTAGGTAAAACTGAAAACCGATGTTTTCAGAGCTGACATTCTTAGCACCTTAGTAAAAGGAGTTCTTCACTTTTAACTCAGTAGGCTTTCTGTGTTTATTTCCTAGAGACTGAGGTGGGGAAATTTATATGTGAAATCTAAAAGCCCAGAAATAGTCGTGCGTATGGCAGAGGGCTCACGTTGAGATGCTTAACCATGTGGAGCTGCTCATAGGAAAGAAGCTGCTGGGGTCTCGCAAAGCCCGGGTCCCTTGGCTCACTCACACTGACTCATGTTGCAGCTACAGGGTATATGAAGAGAAATTCTACTGCTTGCTATTCAAAACCATGCAGATTGCAGGCTTTCCTTGTGTTTTCTGGTGTCTCATTTGTTCAGCCTTCTTATAGTAAGAGCTCTGAGCCTGAAAACTAGTTAAGTTGCAGTTTCATTTTTTTCATTCTCCTTTTCTTATAATTTAAAAATCAAATTATCTGACTTCATTCTACTTTCATGATAGTGGCAGGAAGCCCATTTCCTGTTAATGATAGCTAACCATATCCTGACAGTACATTAAAGAAGAGTCGGACCACATGCTGGCAGAGGAAAGTCAACTGGGAAAAAAAAGTCTGTTCACATTTGGAAAATGAGTCTGATAAGGAAAGCAAAACTTTGAGAAACCAAAACTTGAGACCAAAATGGATAGCTTGCACAAAGCGACCGTCTCATTCTGCTTTCGTCATCTTGCTTGTACAGCCTACTTCTGGAATCTTGCTTTTATAGCCTGCCTCAAACCTATGCTTAGCCACACCCCGTTCTGCCTCTGTAACTCAGCCTGCCCATTCCTGCCTAAAACCTCTATATAAGACAGCCCCAGCAAAGGCTCGGGGCTCAGACTTTGGAGTATGCAGCTCCTCTGAGCCCGCTGGCATAATAAAGTTTGGTTCCTTCCATCTCTCTGAGTGCTGCTCGATTTCTTCACCTCTGGTAAATCTAAAACTGCTGTAATGAGTCAGTATCTAGAAACCAACTGCACTTAACTCACAAATTTGGCCCCAAATGAACAAATTAAAAAATTTTCAAGAGAAGCTGCATAATAAATATATCTAGAATTGTCATGCAGGTAATTATTTATAGCAAATTTTATTTCACTGAAGTGACATCAATTCCTGGAGCATAGCTGGAATGAATTGATAGCTTTAAAAAAAAAAACTAAAATACATACATCAAATCACTAGATGCATTCCAGAACTTTTCCTAGAATTATTCAATTCTGCATGCCTGAGTATGTTCTATTACATGGTTGAGTATCTGCTCTACACCAAAGTGTATGCAAAAACAAAACTTTTTGGAGGAACAAAATTACACTTGTACATGCCACCATGATGAACTGGCCACAGGTGCATCAAAGAGACTTTCTATTAAAAAAATAATTTGAAAAAGTTTTTCAAGAAATCAAGATTTCTTTTCCTCTTCAACCTAATGGTGCAAATCAGATTGCAAATCTCCCTCCCTGTAAATAAAAAGTGATGGAAGAGGTTAACGAGCAGCCTGATAGCCTTGAAAATGCTATATTGCCTGATGACCTGAGTATCTCCTGGGTGGTTCAGGAGAGTCCAACCCAGGTCTTGACCAGAGATTAAGTTGCTTCCCCATTTTTACCCAGGAGAAATGCAGAGCCAGGACCATTAAGATTAACGATGACATTTCTGAGCATTTCATCACACTGCAAAGCTCACAGATTGCTTTCACATCCATGAATCCCATGACCCTCATGATGATCCTATCGAGTAGGTGGGATGTGTATTACTATTATTCATTGTGTTGCAGAGGAGGCTAAGGTCTTAGTCTCCAAATAACCCAGTTTTCTCTTCTCCACCCATTGATTACTCAATCTCATCAATGCCAGACATGATGGTGCTTGCCTGTAATCCCAGCATTCAGGGAAGCTGAGGCAAGAGGATTGTAAATTTGAGCCCAGCCTGGACAATTTAGTGACTTAGCAAGACCCTGTCTCAAAATAAAAAATAAAAAAGGCTGGAAATGTAGCTCAGTTGAAGGCCATGGATTCAATCCCCAGTATCATGGTATCAGAAGATCCCCCCAGCACACTGGTGTCAGAAGGACTGTGTATGTTTATCCATTTATTCAATGACAAAAATGATGGCCCTGGCACTGACATTATATTCTGTGAAGCAATGGGTCGAGTAGTTAAGATGATGATGAGCACTTCAGGAACAATGAAAATGAAAAACATCAGTGCAGTAAGTCACACTGCAAAGTAAATGCACATCACTCCCCTGATAACAACCAGTTACTAAACCAGAAAACTAGCACAAAAATGGAACCCATGGCTTAGGCATCATCATAAATCTGCACTAATGAGAGCTCTGGCTACACCACCAAACACCACAGGAAACACTAAAATATTTCCATAGCAACTGTCACTAAAGCGATCATCAGGATGCTGAAAATGGAGAAGAGAAAGAAAGCTGTAAACTGGGGGCAAAAAAAGACTGTTTTTTCCCTCATAGAGTGAAGCCCATCAGTCTCTCTCAGAAAACATAAATATTGAACCACCCAAGGCAGGCTGTAACCAGCTCTTTCAGCCAGCCATCCTCCTGATCTATATTCTTTCAAGAAAAGAAATCAAGCGAAGAGCTGAAAACGCAAGGCACTCACATGTACACGCACCAGGCAGCATATGCGCCAGCCTAATGGATCCATCCCGAGTCGGGGAGGGAGTGGCGAGCCTCAGCCTGGCCACTTATTAACCGTTGTCGGGGACACAAAAGTGAAACAGAACTAGATCTGTCCTCGGAGTGATCAGTGTTGGGGGGGGCATAAGAGATAAATTACTATAAAATTAGTGATGTGACAGATGCTGTTATCGCTTGTGTCTAGATGTCCCCCCAAAGCCTCATGCAGTCTTCGAGGGAGCTTTTTCAAAGGCGGCTGGATCTAGAGTGTGTGATGCTGGATTAAGGGTGTGTGATTACTAAATCAGTCCACTGATTGGTTTGGCTCCACCCTAATCTCAGTAGCCTGGATACAATACAAAGGACAGAAAAAGGCTTGTCTTGCTCCCCTTGCTTGTTTTGCTACCTTCTGCCTGCCATGCCCCTCTGCCTCAGAGTCAACCAATTACGAACTGAAACCTCTACAGTGAGCTAAATAAACCTTTCCCTCTTTAACTTTGAGTGTCAGGTATTTTGTTGCAGCAATGAGAAAAGTAACTAAGACAGATGTAAAAAGAGAAATAAGATTGTTATTGTTTGGAAACCCACCAACAGAATAAAACATCCTGAGCCACAAAGGAAAAAGCCATAGCATCCCATGCCTGGCCATCATCTGCTCCACTGTCTGCCAATGATGCCAAACCTGCACTCAGAATAATCCAGTCCAGGTCCTAAGCCCCCTCTAGGGATCTGATTGACTGAAATATCACCCTTTAAAAACACTAAAGTAAATCATTTTAAGGGCTACAGATATCTATTGATGCTTATATGCACCTACTCAGGCTGGCCCAAGACAGTCCCTACCCGCACTGTGAAGACGACAAAAGTTTGTAAGGTCCTGCTGTGAAATAATCTGGAAGTGACAATGGGCCTGCATTTACAGCAGAGATAACTCAAAAACTGGCAGAACTATTAAAGATTAAATAAAAACTACATACAACGTAGAGGCCACAATGCTCTAAAAAAGTTAAGAAAATAAAACATAACCCTACAGGAACCAACTCCATAAAATTTAGCTAAAAGACCAGCCATACCTGTGTACACCCCTGCACAGACATGTAACCCAGGTGCATAATAACTACCTCGAGTGCTCTTAAAGTTTCAGAAATCCAGCCTTATAGCCACCATTCCAGAGTTAAAAGAGCCCTTCTAGACGATTGCTGGAGAATTTACCTGGACCAGACAGCTCCTCTGAAGCTCACTCTGAAGAGATGACGCACTCAAAGCCCTGCTCTGGTCACTCTGGATGCTGACCAGTCCATGCATGCCTGAAGCCTGAGGATGCTGTTCACAGGATTGCTCCTTACCTCAATGCATTATTCCAATGGATTTTGTGCCTTTTCAGGCGCTTACCCCAGTCCTTGCTTCCATTTCAGCTTGCATATGTATTTGTTGCTCCCCGCTCTTCTGCTAGCTGTGGTTTTTGCCTTAGCTGTATGGACAGTTGCCCCAAGAGAATAGGAAACAACCAGCAAAGCCCTTCTAAGATTTGATGAGCATCCAAGGCACGTTAGACGCTCTCCTAGATCAGATTAACTCCCTCACCCCCTTGCCAGAGTAATGTTACAGAAGAGACAGGCCTAAATTACGTCTCTTCCTAAAAGCAATGTAGAGAAAAACTGTAATAAGACAATCTTGGGGAGCCTGGCTGGGCCCATCCTAGGGTCTCTGACAACCCTAATATTACTGCTTCTAGCTGGACCTTGTCTCCGAAGATCACATGTAACATGGCCAGCAAAGACTTGCCGGGGGAAACGAAAAGAGGGGGGAAGTGTAGCAGAAAATGTTGCTCCCCAGCCAGTATACTTCAGTTTCTGTTAGTTGCCCAGGTAACCTCCAGTTTACTTCAGTTCCTGTTACAGTGCCTGTTACTTCTGTTTCTTAGAAACGGCTGATCATTACGATGCATGGCCCGTGTACATTATGATGCATGATGATGTACATTGTAAGAACCAATCAATTACTGCCAAATACTCTGCTTCTTGCTTGCAAACTCCATAAAATCCTCCCTCCCTCAGCTTTTGAGGCCTGGCCTTTTTTTAGAGGTCAGTGCCTGCTGACGGAAATGAATCTGCCTCCAAATCCTGGGTGACGTTTCGATGCTTCTGTTTGCTATTGCAGGACCAGTTTGTTTTCTATGTACAGTGGTACCTCAGTTCACAAACAGAAGCATTTGGCAAATTTTGCTTCCATCTGCAAACTCCTCACTGGGTGATGAACATGACCATGACCATCTTCCCCAGAACTGTGGAATGAATTATGTTTGTGAACTGAGCCACCACTATACACCGCAGTCCCTTTTTAATTTCCCTTTGTCCTAAGTCCCATTTATCTTCCAGTGGGAGTATAGACTGGTTTTAATGGTTCCTCAGGAACTGGGAATAAGGCTAGAGTCTTAAGGGCTATAAAGCTGCCCTTTTTGCTCCCCATCAGCCTTTTGGTTTCCCAAAGAGACTTTAGACATGCCTCTTTGGTGCCCCTTACAATGCATGACTGCAACCTGCTTGGGCAGATGGACTTCCTCCAGCAGTTGTGCAATTTCCTGGTTACCCTGAATAGATGATTGCTTGTTAGTTAGCAAGTCCATTTCTCTCCAGATTGTTGCATGGGGATATAGCACCAGAAAGGCGTATTTGGAGTCTGTATGGATAGATAGTTCTTTTTTTTTTTTTTTTTTTTTTTTTTATAGGGTCTCACTATGCAGTTCAAGCTGACCTTAAACTCACTATATAGCCTGGGCTGGCCTCAAACTGGTGACTATCCTCCTGCCTCAGCCTCCCAAGTGGTAGGATTACAGGCGTGTGCCACCACGCCCAGCAGATATTTAGCTTTTTGCATTTTCCTAATATCAATGCCTGAGTAAAAGCTATTAGCTCTGCCTTTTGAGCAGAGGTTCCTAGGGGAAGAGGTTTTGCTTCAGTGACCTGTTGTGAACTGACAACTGCATAGCCTGCATTTTGATGTCCTTGGACAAAGCTGCTTCCATCAGTGACCCACACAGCACCCACCACATCTAACTTTTTTGAAAAGTATTCCACTAGGCAGAGTTCTTGTCCTAGCCATGGGGTTAAGACACCCAAAGAAACGCCTGTTTTCTGATAAGTAAAGGAAGAAAGGTTTCCTTAAGCCAGGTTTTCCCACTGCCGGAGCCTGAGTACAGCCATGCTTTATTTCCCTAAAGCACTGTCAGTCACCTTTGTCCATTCCACAGGCATAGACTCAGGGCCTTTGACAGCCTCATGTAAATGCTTTGCCATTAGTTCAAAATCAGATACCCAGATCCAGCAGAAGCTGGCCATTCCCGGGAAGGCACAAAGCTGTTGCTCGGTGGCAGGAGGCCCAAGACTGCCGACATCCTGGATATGGGCCCTAGACAGCTATCGTTCCTTAGGAGTAAGAATATATCCCAAATATTGAGCATTTTGGAGGGGTATCTGGCCTTTTCCTTTATGACATCATATCCCTTCTTAGCTAGAAAGTTGAGGGTTTGTATAGCATCATGGTTGGAAAACCCTCAAGTTTGGCTGCAAATTACAATATCATCTACTCTCGTCTGCTGCAGGATGTTCCTGGTTGAAACTCGAGGTCCTTCTCTAGTGCCTGAGGAAAAAGTGAGGACCGCCTCTACACTCCCGTGGGAGAACCGTCCAAGAATACTGTTGCTTTGTGCTTGAAATGTGATTTTCCTATTCAAAAGCAAACAGAAACTGGGAAGATAAATGTAAGGGAATTGAAAAGAACTCATAGTTGGGGTCTAAGACTGGGAACCAGTTAGTGTCCCCCGGAATTTGGGAGCGAACTGTATATGGACCTGCCACCACTTGCTAGCAGCACTCAGAAGGTAGAGGCAGGAGGATCGCCGCAAGTTCAAGGCCTGCCTAGGCCACATAGTGAGTTCAAGGCCAGCCTGTACTACATAGGGAGACCCTGTCTCAAAAAAAAAAAAAAAAAAAAGGATTTGTCACCAGAAGGTGGATTGGGGTGACAGCCTTGTTACAGGGAGAGTGGGAGTATTACAAGGGCACTGACAAGGCCACAGAAGGCTGTATTTGAGAAACTGTCTATGAGAGGCTAGAGGCCTTTACATCCTCTTTGATTGGATACTGCTTTTGGTTAGGAAATCAGCTGGGGTCTTTCAGTCTTATAACTATGGCCAGAGCTGAATTTTCCCCACCAGGTATTCCACTGTACCATGCAGCAGAATCCACCTGTTGGCTAATTTGGTCAGGGTGACCTGGTGTAGTCCCAACAGGAAAAATTTGTTTTTGCCTTTGCCAGAATTTGAAAATTTCCCCAATTTTGCTAGTAAATCTCTTCCTAGCAAGGGAGTAGGACACTGTGGGACAATTAGAAACTCACACTTAAACACTTGACCTCCAAAGTGACATGTCAGAGCAGGAGTAAAGAATCTCTGACTAAGGGTCCCCTCAGCCCCAGCTACAGCTATAGATCAAGAGAAGGAAGAACTAAATGAAGTAATTGAATTAGCTCACCCATGACATCCAGCATTACCCAGGGTTCCTCATAGGTGTTCATATCTGCATTGTAGGTTCCACTGGGCCTCTTCAGAACAGGAAATGAGGGTTTTGGCTGACCTGGCCCCTCTCCCAATGTGCCATGAGTCAGGCACATTGGCTGCCTCACACTCAGAGCAGGGCCCCAGTGGTGGCTTGGTGCGATCACATGTCCAGTATCCAGCCTTCTTTCACTTGAAACAAGAAGTCTTTCCTCAGTTATCTTTGGTTTTCCCTTAGACAATTTGAGTGAGTTTAAAGCATTGCCAATTGCACCAGCTATAATCTTAGCCTTTCTCTTGTCCCTCTTCTGGATCCTGATTGTTGAACACAGAAAAGGCCATGTCCAGCAATAGAGTCTTAGATGTCTATGGACCCACCTGAAGTTTTTGTAATTTATGCTGAATGTCTGGGTCTGATTGACAAATGAAATGATGCCCCACTAGTGCATCTCCCTCCCAGGAAGATGGATCTATATTAGTATATTTACAAAAATTTCTACTAATAGCTGTGGAAGACAGTTGGATTTTCCTTTTCCCCTGCATGACCCTGCTCACTTTATCATAATTAACAGATTTTTTTAATACAACTTCTCATTCCCATGGTAAGAGCAGCTATCATATCAGACATCATTTTTAGTCCCACACTAGTATTATAGCCCCAGTTTTGTTCTGCAGTTGTTAAATGCAAAGGTGTTGTAGATTGCATTATTGGTCCTGATTCTTTGCTACACTTTATCCATGCCCTTTGCTGATGATTTGGGAATCTCTCCCACACTGAATGGTAGATTTTTATGTGTTGAGTAGTGCTCTTGGGAACAGCCTTTTTAAGGGAGTAAGAGAAGCAAGATTGCCAGAAAGCAAAATGGGACTTAGTTGCAACCAGGCCTCAGTTAATCCCACAGGAAGCTCTGGAACTGGAATAACATTTGAAAGCTGTCTTAAATTAAAGCAAGGATCAGACCTCTCCTCCCATCCGACCAGTCATTGGAGGTAGGTTGCCCATGGGGTCAGCTTTGGGCAAAGCAATACCCTTCAGCTGAGACAATCCTTGGTGGGCCGCAGGGATGGGGGATGTGGGAGGACAGAAGATAGGTGAAGGGAGAAGGGGCAACCTCTGAGCCACCATAAGCAAGAATTCCTAGCAGCTCAAGGCATAAGTTCTTTGGTTCTGAACATGGATCAGAAGGTGCACACAGCATCCCCTACATCACATAAACCATGATGAGTGGTACCCAGCGCCATCCAACAAAAAGTCAAGCTCAAAACATCAGAGTGTCCTCAGCCACCTTTTTCACCAGATCTGGCATTACACAACTTCTGGCCCTTCCCCAAATTCAAAATGAATGTAAAGTAAACATTTTGAATCAATTCAGTACATTGAGGCAGCCATGACAGCACAGCTAGAGACAATCATGAAAGAGGACTTCCAGAAGCACTTCAGAAAGTGACAAGAATAGTGGGATAAGTATGTTGGAAGCAAGGGGAAGTATTTTGAGGAGGATTCATGTCAATGTGTCTAAACTTTTTAAATTTAAATATTTGCTGTATTTTGGGGCGGTGCCTCATATAATAAACAGTAAGAGTGGCTGGTACATAGTTAACTCTCACTATGTGAGTTATTTTCATTCTTAGTTGTATTTCTGGGCATCCCAGGAGTTATTGTTTTGCTCTAGGCTTTGGCTTAAACTCAAGAAGCCCTGCCTTAGGCCTTCCTGGGATACTTTCCAACACACCGCTTTTGGTTCCCTTCTGTGGTCTTTTGTAATGTTTCAGGAATGCACTGTTTTTCTTTTCTCTCCTCTTTATTTTTTCAGCACCATTAAAAACAAAAAGTGGCCATTTTAGGAATTTGAGAAGTGAAGAGGAATGCTTCAGTTTCATTCATGTTTAAAATGGAAAAGCTAATCACCAGGAATGGAGTGCAACAGCTAAGATTTCAGAGGTAGTGAAATAAACATTTTCGAAGTCTGAACTCCTTTCGCAGCATGGCTTGGGCCCACTGGTTATAAAACATAAAGTATGTGCTTAAGAACTCTCTCATAAACCGTGGGATAGGTGTTGTCTCATCTAGTTATAGCTCATCTGGGAGTGGATTTTCTGACGCAAATGAGTTTTAAAAAAAAGAGAAGCAGGTCTCTTCATCTGGTTAACACTATTTCCACACTTCGTTTTTCCCTGCTGGCTTTAGAAGGAATAGAAGAAAAGCAAAGCACGCTGCCAAAACTTGACAGTAGAATTTCAGTGAGGGAAAATTCTCCACCTTCAGCAATGTTTAAAAGTGGCTTCCAGTGAGCGCACCTCGGGCTATTCTGGATGCTGCAGAACAGCATCTTATGCAAAGTTAAGCAAGCCTAGAAGTCACAGAAAAAGACCAGCGTAGCAGCAGGGGGCACCTCCCCTTTCTTTCCTCTGTTCTCCACCTGATAAAACCTTTGGCTCAGTAGTCCAGGAACTGGGAGGGCAGATAGTCCAATGCACCACTCACCTTGCTGGGCCCAACTCTGTCCACGCCTCCACTCCCAGAACCTAAACACTTGGCGGGCAGAGAGCAGGATATGTGCAGAAATAAAAGCATATGAACCTTGACCATTACTCATGGTGACTGAGTGCTTCTAAGTTGCCATGTTCCATGCTAAACTCACAACCACATTGTTGACCACACATCATTATTTCTAGATTAAAGGGTGAACTTGAGAATTAGAAGGAAATTTGAATAAATTGTTCAAGGTTACAAGAAGGTTATGGGCCAGAAGTATTGGGCTTTGGATCAGATCTGATTAGGGAGTTAGAATCTTTTGTACTGACTTGCTTCCAGTGCACACAAGCCATGTCATACGGAAGCAACCGTTTATTTCTGTAACATCTAGAAGTCATCTTCTGGGCTGGCTGATAGAAGCTGAGCGTGGCAGGGCAGCTTGCCAGGATAGTCTGCTCTACACGTTTCCTCTTCCTCCTGAGACCAGCATGTCTAAGAAGTAAATTGGAAATATGCAAAGTCTCCTAAGGGCTAGGCCTGGAACTGGTTTACTGACTTCTACCTCATTCTGTTGAGGAAGGCAAATTACAAGGCTAAGCCCAAGGTCAAAGACCAAAGAAACACGGCCCAGCTTTATGCAGTGTAGAGGTTGCTGTGTACACCTCCTGATCCATGTTTAGAACCAAGATGTCCTGAGCTGCTAGGAATTCTTGCTTATGATGGCTCAGAGACCACAAACCCTTCCCCTGATTCCTGTCCTCCCACATCCCCACCCCTTCTGCCCACCAGGGATTACCTCAGCTGAGGGGTATCGCTTTGCCCAAATCCACCCTCATAGGCAACCTACATCCAATGGCCGACTGTCAGTGCTGATGGGTGGACTAGTCACGTGCGTACCCACAGGACCAGATGGAACAGACCTGGCCGTGCAGACTAACGACTTTGCAATTCCTTCTTCTGCTAACCCAAATTATTCCAGTAGCCTATTACCAAACCTGTATACACAAGAAGCATTAACGCGTGTGGGATTAGTACACTTTCTGACTTACAGACCAAGTTCTGAACTCATAGTCTCCTCCTTTACTGTGATACACTCCCCCCAAAAAACTACACCTGAGCTCATTCTCTAACTGGAGCAAACTGTACCGCAGGTCACGTCAACCCTAATGACACAGGTTACCACATCCCTAACTACAGTTTCCTTCATTTGCAGGTCACTTTTCTTGCAAATGGAGGAGGCAACCCTGAAACCTAGACAGCTGAGAATAGTGCCCACAGAGTGTGATGAGAGGGGGACCCTGTCATCCTCCTGCATGGGCTTCAGCCTTGGTCCTGGCCATCTGCACTCTTGAGGCACCGAAGCGTAAACCTTGGGAAGCCTCCTCCTCTTCATCTTGTCCGTTTCTTTTAATGTCTCTCCCAAATTTACTGAGCTAACGTATTGTTTCTATTGACTACCAGACGTAATGCATTTCTTTGCTTCAATAACGTGGCCATGGCAACAAAGAGAGGTGAGACTTCCACCGCAGAGAGCTGAAGGACCAAAAGGTACAGAAAGAGCTGCGTGGGGAGCCAGCAGTGCTATTTATTACTCAGTATGTGTGCTGCGTGATCTTGGAAATCATAACAGTAACTACCTAATAGGTTGATAACCTCATAAAAGCACATAGCAGAATTCCCAGGACGTGACGAACCTCAGAGAATAGAATGGCTTGGAATATGCAGTTCTCGGAATAAGATTCTCATTCTCCAGACCAATGAAAGGACAATGCTCAATGCAGAATCAAGTGATAAGTGTAGTCTTCTGTAAACATACAAGTACCCCCCCAAAAGGGATGATTAAGTCTTTGAATATCAGGAAGGAATATATCGTCATTGTGTTGTGATGAATTCAAAGAGAGAGGAGGCACGAAGTTTTAAAAGATAAAGATTAATGCTGGGGAACTGTAGGAGCCAGGTTAAGATTGCTTGATTAGGAGAATCAAGCCACACAGGAATTGAGAAGTAGGGAATAATTAGCAAAGAACAGAATTCAGCCAGGCATGGTGGTGTGCACCTGTAATCCCAGCTACTTTGGGAGGTTAAGACAGAAGGGTCTAGCATTCAAGGCCAGCGTGGGCTACGTAGTAAGATGCGGGGGGCAGGCTAGGATGGAGCTCGGCAGTAGAACGTGTGCTTAGGAGTATGAGGCCCTGGACTTGATCCCAGCTACACACACACACACAAACACACACTCACCAAACAAAGAGTGAATTACGGACTTCCTCATAGGAGAGGTAAAATTTGAAGGAAGTTTGTCATTGAATTTTAGAAGGAAAGTGGATAAGCTAGTGTAATAACATGAATGGTGCAGGCTCTAGGGAAATCAGCCTTGTTCATTCTGGTTAAAAATAAAAAAGGATGGGCCGGTGAGATGGCTCAGCGGCATAAGCGCCTGCCGGGCAAGCGCGAGGGCCCGAGTTCGACTCCCAGATCCCACATATGAAAAAGGGGCCGGTGATATCACTCAGTGGCACGGGCGCCTGCGGGCGCGCGAGGTCCTGAGGTCGACCCCCCGGTACCCACAAAAAAAAAAAAATAATAAATAAATAAATAAATAAAAATAAAAAAGGATGACATTCACGACTAAGAAAGCTGGATGATTTTCTTCAAATAGATGAAGCTCTACTGTATGAAGTAAAAATTACTGACTTACTCGGAGTGAAAAAACAAACCAGGGCCAGGCATGGTGGTACATGCCTATAATTCCAGCTACTCACCAGGCTGAAGCAGGAGGATCTCAAGATTGAGGCCAACAGAGCAATTTTTTTTAATTAATTAAGTTTATTGGTACATTTTAGGTATACATAATGATCACATTCATCATAGAGAATTTTTTTTTTTTTTTTTTTTTGGTGGGTACCGGGGGGTCAACCTCAGGACCTCGCGCGCCAACAGGCGCCCGTGCCACTGAGCGATATCACCGGCCCCTTTTCCGTATGTGGGATCCGGGAGTCGAACTCGGGCCCTCGCGCTTGCAAGGCAGGCGCTTATGCCACTGAGCCATCTCACCGGCCCCATCATAGAGAATTTGCACATGATATAACTTGATTCATTTTCCCCATTCCCCTACCCTCCCCTTTTGACCCCTCTTCCCCACCTTATCTACAAAAGCTTCATTTCCACTTTTTCCTTCTTTTGTCATTTTTTCTTTTCCTTTCCTTCCTTTTCCCCTCCCCACTCCTTAGTGCCCCTTAGAATTTGAAGATTTTTTTTGCCTATTTCACAATATCTATTATACATTTTGGTCCTTATTTACACTTGCAGTTTCTCACACCAGAGAAGCTGCAGTATTTACACATGTATGTCTGATTTATTCCACTTACGAGTATGGTCTCAAGGTGCGTCCATTTACCTAGATATGTCTCAAGTTTGTCCTTTATGGCAGAGTAGTACTCCATTGTAGGAAAAAAAAGGTATCTTCTTTATCCATTCATTTGTTGATGGGCTATTAGGCTGTTTCCAAGATTTAGCTATTACAAACTGTGCTGCTATGAACATGGGTGTGCACATATAGCTCTGGTATGATGCTTTTAGTTCTTTTGGGAAGATACCAAGAAGGGGAATAGCTGGGTCAAATAGAACCTCTAGTCTTAGTTTTTTGAGGAATCTCTGCACTAATTTCCACAGTGGTTGCACCAGTCTGCACTCCCACCAACAGTGGAGAAGTGTTCCTTTTTCCCCACAGCCCCTCCAGCATTTGTTATTGGTTGATTTCTTGATAGTAGCTATGATTTTTAGAGTGAGATAGACTCTCAGCATTGTTTCACTTTGCATCTCTTGAATGACCAATGATGTTGAACATTTTTTCATGTATTTATTTTCTGCTTCTACTTCTTCATCTGAGAAGTGTCTATTCACTTCAGATGCCCATTTTTGAATTTGGTCTTTAAATTGGGGGGAGGTTCTGATTTTTTTCAGTTCTTTGTATATTCTAGTTATTAGTCCTTTGGTGAGGAATAGCTGACAAAAATTTTTTCCCACACTGTAGGTTGTCTCTTTACTCTGTTGGTGGTTTCTCTTGCTGTGTAAAAGCTTTGTAATAATGTGAGATCTGAGTTGTTGATTCTCTGTGATAGTTCCTAGGCAACTGTGGTTTTGTTCATGGTCCTTGCCATACCAATGTCTTCGAGAGTTCTACCTATTCTATCTTCCAGAAGATTCAGCGTTTCCATTTTAATATTTAGAACTTTGATCCATTTTTAGTTTAATGCACACTGAAAGATATGGGTCTAGTTTTAATCTTCAGCATGTGGAAAACCAGTTTTTCCAGCACCATTTATTAATGAGACTATCTTTCTTCCAGTGAAGGTGTTTGACTCCTTTGTCAAACTTAAGGTGGCTGAATATGTTTGGAGTTGTTTCTGCATCTTCTAATCTCTTCCACTGATCCTCAGATCTGGTTTGTTGCCAGTTTGTTGCCATACTGTTTTAATCATAGTAGCTTTGTAGAATAATTTCAAGTCAGGGATTGTGATGCCTCCTGCCTTGCCTTTGTTGTCCAGAATTGCCTTTGCTATTCTAGGTCTCTTCTGGTTCCAAATGAATTTTAGGATTGTTTTCTCTAATTCTGTAAGATATTGCTGTTGGAATTTCCATCAGGATTGAATTAAATCTATGTAACAATTTTGGAAGTATGGACATTTTCACTATGTTGGTTCTTCCTACCCGAGAACAAGGGATAGCTTTCCATTTTCTGATATCTTCTTCAATCTCCTTTTTCAGAGTACTGTAGTTTTCAAGATCTAGAGATCTTTTACTTCATTAGATTGATTCCTAGGTATTTCATTTGTTTGATGCTATTGTGAAAGGTGTTGTTTCCCTAATTTCTCTCTCAGTGAGTTTGTTATTCATGTACAGGAAGTCTATTGATTTTTGAGTGTTGACTTTGTATCCAGCTACATGACTGAATTTGGTTATTAAATCTAGAAGTCTTTTGGTGGAGTTTTTGGAGTCTTCTATATATAGTATCACATCACGTGCATATAATGATAATTTAACTTCTTCCTTTCCTATCCTTATTCCTTTTATTTCTTTCTCTTGTCTAATTGTTCTGGCTAATGTTTTCAGAACTATATTGAATAAGAATGGTGACAGTGGACATCCTTGTCTTGTTCCTGGTTTTAGCGTGAAAGCTTTCAGTTTTTGTCCCATTTAGTATGATGTTGGCCGTTGGTTTGTCATAGATGGCTTTTATCAGATTTGGATAAAGACCATATATTCCAGTTTTCTGTAGGGTTTTTATCATGAATAGGTGTTGGACTTTGTTAAACACTTTTTCTGTGTCTATTGAGATGATCAGATGGTTTTGTCCTTGGCTCTATTAATATGGTGTATTACAGTTATTGATTTGCATATGTTGAACCATCCCTGCATCCCTGGGATGAATCCTACTTGGTCATGGTGTATAATCTTCTTGATGATTTGCTGGATTCTGTTTGCCAGCATCTTACTGAGGATTTTCACGTCTATATTCATTAGGGAGATTGGCCTGTAGTTCTCTTTCTTAGTTGGGTCCTTCTCCGGTTTTGACATCAGGGTAATGCTTGCTTCCAGGAATGAATTTGAGAGTATTGCTTCACTTTCACTTTCATTAAAGAGTTTGAGAAGCAGTGGTATTAGGTCTTCTGTAAATTTCTTGTAGAATTCAGCAGTGAATCAATCAGGGCCTGGGCTTTTCTTTATTGGTAGGTTTTTATTACATCTTCAATTTGATTGATTGATATTGGTTTTTTTAGAATTTTTGTACCTTCCTGATTCAGCTTTGGTAATTCGTATGTATCCAGGAATCTGTCCATTTCTTCTGCATTTTCCATCTTATTAGAATACAAGTTCTCAAAGCAGGTATAGATGATCTTCTGGATTTCTGCAGGATCTGTTGTGATTTCACCCTTTTCATTCTTAATTGCATGGATTTGAGTCTTTCCTTTTTTTTGATAAGGTTAGCTAAGTTTGTCAATTTTATTTAATCTTTTAAAGACCCAACTATATGAATCACTGATTCTTTGTATTGTTTTCTGAGTCTTCATTGCATTAATTTCTCCTCTGATTTTTCTAATTTTCTCCCTCATATGAGCTCAGGGCTTGACTTGCTTTTCTTTTTCTAGAAGCTTGAGGTTCAACATTAAGTTGTTGATTTGAGTTCACTCTGTTTTCCTTATAAGTGTTCACCACTAAAAATTTCCCTTGTAGGACTGCTTTCATTGTGTCCCATAAGTTCCAGTATGTTGTACTGGCATTATTGTTTAACTGTAGAAACTAATTCCTTCTTTAATTTCATCTGTGACCCATTGGTAGTTCAAGGGGGTGTTATTTAATTTCCATGTGTTTATGAAGCTCTTGTGGTTTCTTTTGCCATTGCTTTCCAATTTTATTTTATTATGCTCTTATAAGATGCATGGGATAATTTCAATTCCTTTGCATTTCCCTAAGCATGTTCTATGAGCTGGCATGTGGTCTATTTTGGAGAACGTCTCATGTGCACCTGAGAAAAATGTGTATTCTGATGTTGTGGGGTGGAACACTCTGTAGACATTGCTAGGTCCATTTGTTTAAAAGTCTGGTTCAGTTCTGACATTTCTTTGTTGAGTTTTTCTCTAGTTGATCCAACAGTGCAATTTTCAAGACCCTTTCTCAACATAAAAATTTTAGAAGAGCTGGGGATACAGCTCAGTGGAAGAGCACTCACCTAGCACATGCGAGCCCTGGCAGAAAACAAAACAACAAAAACAAAACAGTCAGGAAAAACAACTGTCCGGCACAGTGTCTAGGCACACAGGAATAAGCCAATCAGCAATGTCCTTCCTCTTTCAGGACTTCTGCTCCAAGACACAGGTGAACAGTTTAACCCACAGTGGAACTTTCACTAAAAACAAGAAAGACGGACCTTCAAACAGAGGTCTTCCCAACAGCGGGAAGGGCACACACCAGTTCAGGCAGGATGTAGTAATGTCAGGAGTGTCAGCCCCATCGCAGAGTGACACCTCCCCTCTGCAGTGATGACATTCCATGCTAGGCCTTCCGTCAGGCTCAGGTTTTCAAACTCACTGTGCCAGCTGCAGTGTCTGGCCAGCATCCTTGGCCAATGCACGCCTCATCTCCCATTTGTTGGCCCATACTCCATTACGGCCTAGCTGGCCCCCCTCGGCACCAGTTCCTGCTATTCTCCTTCTCAATCTAAGATAGCCTAAGCTCCTAAACAAGTCATCCAACCAGAAAAGGACTTCTTTTTTCCTCAACTCACCTAATTTTCATAATAAGGAAAAATTGCCGAGCAAATTGCAGAAGCAGGGGACGAAAGAAAAAGCTAGTTTTGATTTTCACTCCTCACAAAATTTTCACCTTTGTACCATCCATCATATCACATCTAAGCTACAGACATTTTTAGAGGAAAATATTTTTAACTTTGTGGCATCATATTCTAGCCTTTCAAGTTCATATGTTCTCATAATTATCTTTGATGAGTGTTCACTGCTAATTGACTCTGTTTCCTCAGCATATTAATGTGTTTTCCAAGGCACAGGAATGAAGTATTCCACAGAGGAAAAGGCACAGAACAAATCGACAGATGCGCTATTCAATTAATCCTGTTATTTTCAAGTAATATCTTAAGGATATTGAACAGAAATCACTAACCCATTGTAAGGTACCTTTCAAAAGGCTACTCTCCTTTCTCAAATCGCTACTGAATGAAAGATAGAGGAATGCAGGGTGAACCCAACATTGCTAGCTAAGGTCAATTGGGTAAGTTAATGGGTGTGATTTATCTCTCTCCATGGATAGCAAAATGAATCTGAAAATTGCTTTGTAACCTAAAGAGCCTGGCTCAGTATCAAACTGTGTGTTCTCTCTCATTTCAGGGAGAAATTGCTGGCTGCCTGGGTACTGCCTCTTAGCAACTGCAGTTCAGTTACGTGTACATACACGGGTACATTTGATTACGCAGCATGGCTATGTACAATTCTTATCACCCAAGATTTTATGTGTATCCCTTAATTCTTTACCTGGTGTCATTTTGACCACTGGGACCTGTAATGGATTCAGTATTTTTGTTGTTAAATTCAAAATTCTCGAGCAGAGGTTGAATGGCTAGTGTGATTGTACCCAGTGTTGATTTTTCTTTAATCTCATGATTCCCCACGGATTTCAGAAATAATGCCATGCTCACTCATGAGCCAGGCCTACAAATGCATCTAGAGTACCGAGTTTATTTTTCAAAAGCCCAAATAGCAGGATTCCCCTTTATGGGAAATCCCTTGAGCCATACAGAAATTATTTCCCAAGGGTTTCTAGATCATATCAAAAGAAAACCTCGAGATTCTTAAAATCACTACTTGAAAATTTTTGGTATCCAAAATGACATTCTAAGAGATTTTTTTTTTTTTTTTTTTTTTTTTTTTTTTTTTTAGATACTGGGGCTTGAACACAAGGCTTTTGCACTGAACTACAGCCCCAGAGCCCCTTTTTTATTTTTTACTTTGAGACAGGGCTTGCTAAATTGCCCAGGCTTGGGTGTGAATTTGTGATTCTCCTACCTCAGCCTGCCAGAATACTTGGATTACAGGTGTGACTCTAAAATAACATTGTGATAGTCCTGTGAAACACTTTCTCACACAGGCCAATCCAGTAGAGAAGATTTCCAGCTCATTTGCAACAGCCAGAAATATGAATTTATGCTAGTTCAGCAATTTTTGCTCTTAACGATGCCCTTGACATTTGCTAGTGCTCAAAATGTACCAAAGTATTTTGATCTGAATAAGCCTCAGTTATAACTCTGTGATTTATTGCATAGCAGTTTTTTTTTTTAAAGTCTTCCTTCAATGCTTACTTTTTTTTTTTTTTTTTGTAGCAGGAATCAAACTTACAACCTCGTGCTTGTCAGGCAGGCGCTGCACCACTGAGCTACATCCCTGGCCCTCACAGCCATTTTTAAAACACAAAGGATTTCCTATTGTTTTTTACTTCAAGATGTAAGCAATTATACAGGAACAAACAGAATGGATCTCTTTCAAACCCATACCAAGAAAACATAACTTTTCACCCACAGATGTCTTGTAGAACAAGGGACAGTGTCCTGCAACACGTTTGTTAACACTGAAGGAAGCTACTTGAAAGAATCTTTAGCGAAAATAAGAAGAAAATGTGTTTCTAAGGAAATTAACATTTCTACAGTGTTGAACTATATATGCAGATAGATGCTGTAAATAGATATAGATACGTTGCAATAAATGAGCGACTTCTGGAGTCATAGGACTCTTCTACCCAAAACCAGAACTAGATTTGTATGTGTTCAGTAACTTAGAGTGACACTCTAAATAATCACCTAAACTTTCTTAATAATTTGAAACTTGTAATTGAGGATTAAAAGTTCAATGCTCTGAGCCAGGTGCGATGCATTAGCCTATAATACCAGCTCCTGCGGAGGCTGAAGCTGGAGGGTCCCAAGTTTTAGGTCGGCGTGAGCAACCCTGTGAGCTCCTGTCTGGGAAAAAGTGGAAAAAGCGTACTTCCCGCCGCCGCCCCGCGCGCCCCCGCCCCGCGCGCCCCCCCGCCCCGCGCGCCCCCGCCCCGCTCCCTCGCGGACCCGCGCGTTCCTGATCCCTGCGACCTCGCTGCTGTCTACGCCCTCCTTCCCGGAGCAGGCGGCGTGCGGAAGCCAGAGCCAAACCGGCTGTCTCCGGCGCTGGGGAAAGAGAGTCTGGGCTGAAAATCTGCGAGAGCGGCCGCGAGCAAGGCCCAGGCGCGCGGAGGGAAACGCGAGACGGGCTGCACCGCGAGCGCTCGGCGGGGTGGCCTCGAGGGGGGGAGGCGCGCTCGGCGCGCAGGGCCTCGTGCGGGCCTGTGCGTCTCGGATCGTGAACAGTCCGATCGCTGGACTCGCTGTTCAGCGAGGTGCGGCGGACGATGGCACGCTCGGAGCGAGGAGACGGCGCCACCGGCGGCCCGGCCTCCGGGGAGGGCCCTGGGCGGCCGGCGCGCCGCAGGCACCAAGGGGCTGGCGGGGTCTCCGCGGTGGGCGTCCTGACGGCGCGTTCCAAGCGGGTTCGTCCTCGGACGTCGGGCCTCCGCGCGGGCAGCACCTCGGGGCGCCGCGTTCGTGCCACGCAGGAGCGCTGAGGGTCGGCGGTGACGCAGGAAGCACCGCCCGCAGTTGTTACAGCACGAAAGCACACGCTCGGGCGTTGCAGGAAGCCTTCAGGGCGTTTTCAGAATTCTTTAAGTTTAGAATCTTTGGGCTTGGAAACTGATGTGATGTAATGTAGCAAAGCAAGAATCTGTGGACTTAGAAACATACGAAGATCATCATATTTGATGGAAAAAATGCTTTCTCACATAAAATGTTGGGTGAACCGCTCATTAGTGGGGAAGATAATTTTAAAATTAATGTTTGCTTATCATTGAACATATGGTGAGAGAATGCTTAATTAGGCCTTTTGAATTATATGCACATCATGGGGCTACTTTCAGGTTTTCTTTCTTTTTTTCTTTTTCTCTGAGACAGGATCTCACTATGCAGTTCAGGCTGGCCTTGAACTCTGCGATGGATACTCCCGCCTCAGCCTCGCAGGTGCCGGGACCACATTCAGGTGCCGCCACACCCAGCATACGTCCAGGTTCTTGAGCAACCTCCCTAAGTCACAGGAAATGTTGCAAGAAACAATAAAATATGGTGCAAATTTTCATCAAAAATTCATTAAAATTCAGACACAAGTGAATTTGTATGAAGTTAAATTTTTCTAGCAAAAGTGTTCCATGAGAATCATCAGCTGTAGTTGTATTAAACTTTATATTTCAAAATAATCAGAAATTTATTCTAATGTCATGTCCTATAAAATTCTCTTAAGAGCCCAAGTAAAAATTACATCAGTAGATCTCAAAACCAAAAATGATAAAATGTCATTGGTGGTCTTGCATTGGCAATTGTGCTTTGCATTATTTCGGGGGTTACGGGGTACTGAGGACTGAACCCTAGGGCTTCTCACTGTGCTACATCCCCAGCCCTTTTTCATTCTTTATTTTGAGATGGGATGTCCCTAAATCCCTAAATTGCCCAGGCCGACTTGGACTTGCAGTCCTCCTACCTCGGCCTCCCAAAGTGTTGGGATTACATCAAGATGCCTGGATGCTAGCATTATTTTTAATTATATCAATTGAAAATGAAGTTGCCAGGTTACCAAATGAACATTTAAAAATCAATAGCTGAGAAAGAAATCACGAAAACAATTCCATTCACAATAGCTTCAAAAAACAAAACAGGCTGGGCAAGGTGACACATGCCTGTAGTCCCAGCACTCAGGAGGCTGAGGCAGGAGGATTGCCATGAGTTCAAGGACAGCCTGCACTACATAGTGAGTTCAAGTCCATCCTGAACTACATAGCAAGACCCTATCTCAAACAAACAAACAAAGCAACAACAACAACAACAAAACCTAGGCATCAACCTAACCAAGCATGTGAATGATCTCTACAGGGAAAACTATAGAACATGAAGAAAGAAATTGAAGAAGACACTGGAGAATTAATATTGTTAAAATGCCTACATTACCAAAGCAATCTACAGATTCGATGAAATCCCCATCAAAATACCAATGCCATTCTTCAAAGAACTAGAAAAAACAATCCTAAAGTGTATTTGAAACACCCAAAGTAGCCAAAAAACCCTAAGCAACTAGAGCAAGCCTGGAAGCATCACAATAACTGATTTCAAATTATACTACAAAGCCATTGTAACAAAAACAGCATGGTACTGGCCCAAAAATAGACATGTAGATCAATGGAGCAGAATAGAGGACACAGAAACAAGCCCACACAAATACAGCCATCTGATTCTTGATAAAGGGGCCAAAAACATACATTAGAGGAAAGACAGCCTCTTTAAAACATGGTCCTGGGAAAACTGAATATCCATTTGTAGAAGATTAAACCTAGATTCCTATCTCTCACCCAGTAGAAAAAAAATCAACTCAAGATGTATCAAAAACCTACGTATAAGACCTGAAACATGGAACCTGATGGAAGAAAACATAGGTGAAACACTTGAAGCCATAGGCATGGGCAAAGACTTCCTGAGTAGGACTCCAGTAGTAGAGGAAAGAATAGCAAGAATCAATAAATGGGACTTTTTAAAAAGTTTTAAAGTCTTTTGCACAGCAAAGCAAACAATCAACAAGACAGCCTACAGAATGAGGGAAAGTCTTTGACAGCCACACTCCTGATGGAGGATTAATAGCTACAATATAAAAAAACAAACTTCCCTCCAAAAAAATCAAATAGTGTGATCTATAAATAGGCAAATGAGTTAAACAGAAACTTCTCAAAAGAAGAAGAAATGTCCACTAGGTATATGAAAAGATGTTCAACATCTTTAGCCATTAGGGAAATGCAGATTAAAACTGCACAGAGTTCCGTCTCACCTTGGTCAGAAAAGCCATCATCGAGAATACAGAAATAATAAATGGTGGCAGCATGTGGAAAATGGGATGGACACTTCTACAGTACTGGTGGGAATGTAAATCAGCATGAAAGATCTACAAAAAACTGAAAATAGAGTTAAAGGCATCATATTATAGTGATGTATGCATACCCATATTTACAGCAGCACAACTCCTAAGATTTAAATCTTGGAAGGGGTCTGTATGTCCACCAACAGATGAATGAATAAAGAAAATGCAGGGCCGGTGAGATGGCTCAGCGGCTTAAGCGCCTGCCCGGCAAGTGCAAGGGCCCGAGTTTGACTCCCGGAACCCACATACGAAAAAGGGGCCGGTGATATCGCTCAGTGGCACGGGCGCCTGCTGGCGCGCGAGGTCCTGAGGTCGACCCCCCGGTACCCACAAAAAAAAAAAAATGCAGTATTTACACACAATGGAGTACTGCTCTCAAAGAATATCAAATATGAGTCATCCGTAGTAACGTGGACGCACCTTGAGATCACAATGTTAAGTTAAATAAATGAGATGCACAAGCTTAAATATCAGATGGTTTCTCTTGTATGAGAAACTCGAAGTATAAATTAAAAGGCCAAAAAGAGAGAGATAATAGAATATAGGGAGATAGATCTTTTGCAAATGAGAAGAGGACCAAGAGATGGGGGAAGGCAGGAGAAAGGGAGGGATGTAAAAAGAATTAAGCTGTGTTACACACATATAACAACTCCCTATGAGGAATATAGTTTTTGTGTATTGCAAGCATGTACTAATAAAAAATAAAAATTTTAAAAAAGAATATCATATGACCCAGCGATAGTATTCCTTGATATATACCTGAAGGAATTAAAGTTAGCACATGTTGTAGTCAGGGTTTGCAAGGGAAACAATACAATACAGGACACATAATTTATAGAGTTATTTTGTAATAGTCACCCAAAGAGTCATATACAAAAAATGCAGGGAATCTGTCCACACGCTAAAGACCCAAAGAATCCAGCTGAGGGCCCAGAGCCCACGACAATGTCTCATGCAAGTGTTTTTCATGGATCTGCACTGGGAAGGCCCAAAGGTCAGCGGTGGAAGCTAGAAAGTCTGCACCAGCGGGATGAAGGCTCTGTGCCAGCAGGCTGAGGGATCTGCCCCGGAGCCAGGAAGCGACGCTCAGAGTAAGGACCAGAGCTCCCCCGAAAGGCACCACAGCCATCCTCAGCGACAATGAGGTCCCGAGCTCCTCCGACAATGAGAACAGCCAAGTTCCTATCAGGAAAGCCAGCATGACAAGCTCCTCAAGGAGAACCAACAGCACCAACTCTTCCTCTCCAGTTCTCCTTTTTATGTTGTTGGCAACATTCTCAGGTGGGCCCTCCACACCCAGCACCACACTGATTCAGTTCAGCTGGGTGTTACAAGCTGAACACCAGTTGTCAATCCACCATATCATAGGGATACTGGTATAGAGGTTCCTCAAAAAAACTATAAATGGAACTACACTTGGCTCACTAGTGCCACTGTTGGGTGAATATCCAAAGAAACTGAAACAAATTATGCCATTGCAGCATTATCCACAATACCCAAGACATGGAAACACTGTAAGTGTCAACAAATGATTGGCTGGGCATCTGGGAAGATGGCGGAGTGGTGAACAGCAGAGAAGCAGCCTTTCCAAGATTTGGTGTCCAGATGCTGGAATACAGCAATGCAAGGAAGAGAAGAAGGAAGTGGGTCCCCAGGACCCAGGAAGGATCTGAAGCAAGAACTGGAGCCCACAGGGAAAGCAAAGAGAGAGACCACAACACAGAAGAAGGAGGTGGCAGGCAGTGTCTTCTCCCTGAGCCCTAAGTCACTGCGTGGGAGGGGTGGCTCGAACCTGCAGACCCCAGGTGACTCCTGGCGACCCCAGAGGCTTCCACAGAGAAACGCACCAGGGAACAGAGCAGTGGATGCAGCAGACTGCAGTGGCTGGTGAGTTATTTGGGTTCAGAGATCCCCAAGGAGAAGGTGATTGGCCAGTTATCTTTTTTAATTAAATGAAAAAATCCATTTCAGTAGTGTGTCGTTTTTCCCTATTCCTGCCATGCTGTTCAAAGATCCTGACTCAGTACTACGCTCCCAGCTCCAAAAGTGCACTATTAATTGGATGCTTTGTCATTGAGCAAATAGGATTTGGTTCTGTTGCAAGATAGGAAAGTGCCACCCAAAGCTTCGGCGTTTCCTATGTTCCTGTGAATTGCTCCAATCAATCCAGATGTTTCCCGGACAGGCTGCAGACACTGGCCGTGTGGACTGTCAGATCTCCAAGTACAGATGCGGCGGGGCCATTTGGTCTCAGCAACCAGGAAGTAACCAAGACACTGTGTTTCAACTTTTTTTTTTTCTTTGAATGGCTGGGGATGTAGCTCAGTGCAAAGGCCCTGGGTTCAGTTCCCAGTACCGCAAACACACACACACACACACACACACACACAGAGATTGGTTCATTCAATAATTAATTGTGGAAAAAAATCTACTATAGACCAGGTACATTACCAGATATTGGGCTATAATTGTGAGGAAAAAAAAAAACAAGGCATTCTTCTTAGGGAGCCTGCAGACTGTAGGGTAAGAATAATAAAGTAAAAGAAACAAAACTATGTGTAGAATTCAAGCTCAATAAACACTTGGAAGGAAAGAATGTATTGGGAGAATGAGAGAGGTCAGGAAAAACCTTCCTAGGTCACTGAAATTCTTGAGTTTCCCCATTAAATCAGCCAGATTCAAAAGATATAGGAAAGTGTCAATTTTGGGTGTAAACACTGAGTCAAGGCCTCATTCCGCACACCGAGTTTTTGAACAGGATTTAACCTCTTCGTCAGAGCCAGGGTTCTCACTAACATGCCCTCTAGATTTTTACCTTAGGGGACCAGCACCATCCTTTCCTGCTCCCCCTCTCCCATGTACCAGGGATCCCACTCAACCCTCAGGTCTCGGCAGCCACCCACCGTCACTACGCCCTCTGTCCCCTTGACCTTCTCATTTCCCCACCAAACTCCTGACACCAAGGAGTTACTGCTTTAAAAAAAAAGGGGGGGGGCCGGTGAGATGGCTCAGCGGCCTACGCGCCTGCCTGGCAAGCGCGAGGGCCCGAGTTCGACTCCCGGATCCCACATATGAAAAAAGGGGCCGGTGATATCGCTCAGCGGCACGGGCGCCGGCTGGAGCGCCAGGCCCTGAGGTCGACCCCCGGTACCCACACAAAAAAAAATAATAATAAAGTTAGGTGTAAATGACCATCACCATTCGCGTTTCTTTTTACCATTTGCATTTTATGAGGATACATAATGTTGACATTCAGGATCCAGGAATATGTGAAGTGGTGAATTCTAGATTTCAAACAAGAGCAGAATGAATGTTAGAAATCTCCTAAGAACCCTTTCTACTTTAGGTGGCTGGGCTTGGTAAATCATATCTGTGGCAAATCCCAAATCAAGGAACATGGGTTTTGGAGCAATTAATACCATATTTGTTGAGAATATCTATGAAATTCACAAAAGACATTTAAAACAGAATTTTTAGAAAATTCTCCTTTTCCATGAGCATTTAATTCTAAAACTCAAGGTAAATGTTACTGTAAGATTGCCCAGGATTACCTCAAATCTAGCTCAGATTTCATCATTGCTTAATTATAATGTAAGAAACCTGAGCTTTTCAGGACCCAAATAATATCTGTAAATCAACATTGGTTTTTTTCTTTAAAGACACATGACATGTTACTAATCTTTCCCTGGGAGTTAAGAAAAGACACACCCTAAGATGTCATACAGTAAGAACTTTAAAATTGTTTATATCATATTGGGAAGAAAGCTTACACAATTAACAGGAATGTTTTTCCTTCTGATTGGATAACCATGATATTGGTTTGGGAAAGTATGAAACAAGTCAATTATGTTATTTAATTCCCATTTTGTAACCACAGAACTATAATTTTTTTCAGTATTAAATTATTGTTCTTAAAAATTACCTAATTTTTGTAATTCTCTCACAAAACATTGATATACACATTTACACAAATCAAAATAATTCACTTTTTTCTCTTCTGGTTCTTTTTTAAGTGTTATATTTAACACAATATAGCATTATATTTTACTTACAGAAAAACTTTAATACTTTATTAGAGCCTTTTTTTTGTGTGTGTGGGTACCGGGGGGTCGACCTCAGGACCTCGCGCGCCAACAGGCACCCGTGCCGTTGAGCGATATCACCGGCCCCTTTTTCATATGTGGGTTCCGGGAGTCGAACTCGGGCCCTCGCGCTTGCCGGGCAGGCGCTTAAGCCGCTGAGCCATCTCACCGGCCCTTTATTAGAGCCTTTTAACATATTTCCCAAGAGGGAATTTTTTCTGTATTTTTTTATACATACTAGAAGAAAGAAATCTTTATTGCCAGGTATGATGGCGCACTCCTGTAACCCCAGCACTTGGGAGTCTGAGGTAGGAGGATTGCCATGAGTTTGAGGCCAGCCTGGGCTGCAGAGTGAGTTCAATACCAGCCTGAACTGCATAATGAGACCCTGTCTCAAAAAAACAAGCAAACAAAAACAATCTTTATTGAGCATTTACTATACATCAGGCTGTGTTCCAGCCATTAATGTGTGATCTCATTTTAACATGGTACCTGATCAACTGAAGAAATAGTTTATTATTAATGTGATTAATAATACCAAGACTTTTAACTGTCTCATTAGAGTTTACAAAGAAAATTTTAATGTAATTTTATATTTATCCACTTATATCTTTATAGTTTAAAACTCCTAGCCATGCACAGTAGCACATGCCTGTAATCCCAAAACTCTGGGAGGCTGAGGCAAGTGGATGGCAAATTTGAGCCCAACTTTTGCAACTTAGCAAAACGCTGCCTCAAAATAAAAATGAGGGCCGGTGAGGTAGCTCAGCGGCATAAGTGCCTGCCTGGCAAGCACGAGGTTCTGAGTTCAACTCCCAGTACCCACATAAAAAAAAATTAAATAAATAAATAAAAGATAAAAATGAAAGGGCTGGGCACGTACTGTACTTTAGTGTGAAAGCCCTGAGTTCAATCCCTAGTACAGTAAATAAATAAATATATAAATATTTTAAATTCAGTGATTCTACAAC
This sequence comes from Erethizon dorsatum, assembly GCA_028451465.1. NCBI lineage: Eukaryota > Metazoa > Chordata > Mammalia > Rodentia > Erethizontidae > Erethizon > Erethizon dorsatum. The sequence goes on along the minus strand of CM051830.1, from coordinate 54,616,173 downwards.
GTTTATTTTGTGGGGTATCAGGAATTGAGCTCAGGACCTCACACTTGCCAGGCAGATGCTGCACCACTGAGCTAAATCCCCAGCCCCTCTACAAAGTTCATTATAGAATCAGTCATCCAGTAGTCCTATGCCTCTTCCCCAAAATATTGTTTCAAAAACAAACTTTAAACTTTAAATGCTTTTTTCTGTTTCTTTTGGCACTTTAGCAATACCTGTTAATACTGCTTTTTTTAAGTTTTCAGTTTTACATTTCTCTTAGCTTCCTATCATGAAGATGAGTATTTGACTAATACGCAAGCCCCCTGCAAATATACTTATTCCCCTTCTTCCTCATAATTTTGTCTTTGTATTAGATCAACAGTCAGTGCTTACATTGTTATTACTATGAAATATTTTTATTGATAAGCCTATGAAATATTTTTATTGATAAACCTATGAAATATTTTTATTGATAAGCCTATGAAATATTTTATTGATAAGCCTATGAAATATTTTTATTGATAAGCCTATGAAATATTTTTATTGATAAGCCTGTGAAATATTTTTATTGGTAAGCCATATGATTGTTTCCTTTGTCATATAGCTTTTTGCTTCCCTAATATTTGTCTTATTTGCTTAGTTTTTTATGTATCTTGTATTAATATTTCCTAAACTCTCTTCTAAGAATGAAAGTCTTCTTTCACCGGTTTCTCAAGCAGGTTATGTTATCTTACCAATGTGTCCCCTCGTTGGTGGCCATGCTGGAGCCTTCTACCTCCCCTGCAGTAAGGACCTGCTGGACTCTGTCCCACTCAGCTGCTGCCCTGGTCTTACCTTTAACTCACCCACGCTGGGGCCTCCACTTCCTAGATCCTATCTATTCCTTTCTTTTCTTTACTCTTTCATCTTAATAAAGTATCTTTTCCAGTGACTTCCTAAGAAAGCAAAGCACGAGGATCACCATGAGTTGAAAGCCAGCCTGAACTACAGAGAGAGACCCTTTCTCAAAAACACAACAAAAACAAAAACAAAAACACCCTAAAAATGGAATCTAGTGCTCCATGAAATAAGGAGTTTTCCATACTGGAACTTAGGTGTCTATTCACAAACCCCAGGCTCAGGACCTAGCTCAGCGGTAGAGCGTTTGCTTAGCGTGCACCAGACGCTGGGTTCAACAATATGAAACTCCGTCCCAAACCTCTGTCCAGTGCCCAATAGGAACAACACAGTTTTCTCCCTAATCCCAAGCTGTCTGTGGTCTACAAGGGAGGGGTGGCAAAGACATGTCTGCGCCTGAAGATTCTGGGTCCCACAGGTCCTCTTGTCTTACCCAGCACAGAAGTGACGCCCCTCTTCAGAGCACGTGTAATCATTCGCCTAATATCTGTCCTCTATAGTCTGAGTTCCATGAGGGCAAACGCTGGGCCTTTATTGATCACCCTTAACTGCTTGGCTTAGCAGAGTGAACGATAACCCTATAGGTGCTCATAAGCATTAGATATCTGAAGCAAACCAAACTCACATTGCAGATCAAGAGGTAGTATGATATAATTACAGCGTTAGAAAAGAAGAGATAAAGGCGCTTAATTCAGGCTGGGGTGCAAAGGGAGGACTTCCTCAGGGTGGTGGCCTTTTACAAAATTCCTTAAAATTTTTAGGAGTAAGGCAATAATAGAGGGGAAGAGAATTCTAGGAGAGGAAACTAGATGATCAAACACAGAGACGTTATTAATATAATATTTTTTTTGTTGTCATTTTGAGACAGGGTCTTGCTATGTAGCCCAGGCTGGCCTTGAACTCACAGGCAGTCCTCCTACCTCAGCCTCCCAAGTGCTGGGATTACAGGAGTGCACCACTATGCCAAGCATTAATATAATAAATTCTTTTTTTTTTTTTTTTGAGACAGAGTCGCTGTGCAGTTCAGGCCTTAAACGCACTATGTAGCCCAGGTTGGCCTCGAACTCGCAGTAATCCTCCTGAGTGCTGGGATTACAGGCACGCACCACCACACCCGGCTTAATGGAATACATTCTTAAAGAGCATATTCAATATAGCAGAATAATAAGGGAACGCGTCAAGAGATATTGACAGCAGTAGGATTAAAGAAAGTAAAGTCATACTAAGACTTTTGAAAGTAATATGGCAATGAAAAGCCATTTAAAGCTCATTAGCAGATCTTACAATTTAAAGATCATCCTGAGAGCTGGGCATGGGGCATAAGCCTGTAATTCCACCACTCCTGGAAGCTGAGGCAGGAAGATCACACATTTGAGCCCAGCCTGGGCAGTTTAGGACTTAGAGAAGCACTGTACCCCCTCCCACAAAAAAAAGGAGGAAGGATCTGGAGATGTAGCTCCGTACAAAGGCCTAGGCCTGATCTCTAGTACCAGAGGGGAAAAAAGTCATCCTGACACAGGAGTGTGGGATGGAAAAGAGGGCAGCTGCATGCCCTGCAGGCAGACTATGCAGCCACAGGCCCCTTAGGTGGACAATATCCACACATCTCACACGCTGACCCCTGACCAATTTTCCCCCCTGGACTCTACTCCCTGGCCCCGGCCACCCAGCAACTCTGAGCTGGCTCTGCATTTTTTTCCCCTTGGCATGGGGCAGCAGAGCCACCAACCAACCGACCAACTTGATCATAGATAAGGCCAATTCCCCGGGGAAAGAAGGTAAGCCGGGAAGATCAGCAGATACAGGGAGAAACTGCGGACCTGGCCAGCAGTGCTGCCCCAACTAAAGACCACAGCTACAGTAAACTATGAAAACAGTGTGGGGTTTTCCTCCAAAAGTGACTCCTCCGTGGCAGGTTAGAGTTGGGGAAGAAACCCAGTACCGCGCCCACCATTGCCAGTGTTTAATCAGGTGCTATTTAGGGAAGGGGTTGGTTGTTTAAGACTGAGCTACAAAACAACTCCACTCCAGGGTTTCCTGTGTTACTCTCCCACTGTGACTGGGTGAGGGACAGCCTTGTGAGACAGCCACAGAGAGGGTGCAGGCTGGACATAGACCTCCTGAGAAGTTTATGCTTAGGCTGAGAGGAACATGGGCCCCACCTTCTGGCAGGAGAAACCGGGCCTGGCAAATGTGGCTTTCAGTGATGGCTGGATCTGAAAGTACTGGCATTACACCCAGCAGTGTGCTTGAACCCCTGCCCTGTAGCCTACGTGCAGCAGACTAGTGGTCTTATTGCTTCTCCCGGCTACCAACTTGAGCAACGACATGCCTCCACTTGGATAGTTGCCACAGTCCGGAGTGCATGGACAGAGGAGCCTCAGGAGTGGGGCAGAGGATCCCACAAAACTCACAGACTGTAAATCTAGGTGGAGAAAATCATGACTTGATGGATCCCAAGACTGTATTCCTGGAAACAAACCATTCATTTAGAAATACAGAGGATTTTTTTTTTTACTCCATTTTTCTTTTTCTTTCATTGGTTTTGCCTTTTTTATTCTTTTTTTCTCTTTTCTCCTTTTAACTCTTTTCTTATTTTTCTTATTTTCCTCTCTGATTTTCTTTATTCTTTTTATTTGTTTATTTTACTTTTATCTAATACTATTAATTTCCTTTTACTTCTCAATAGGATCCTTTAACACACCTTTTCTCTTTTTCATCTTCCATTGATTAATTATTTTAAATTTAAATTTTATTTTTTCATCCTTCAATTCCCCATGCCCTCTATCTTTACGGGCAAAATGTAAAGCTCTATGATTCTCTCTCTCGCTCTCTCTTTTTTTTTTTTTTTTTTTTTTTTGAGACAGCATCTCACTATGTAGTCCAGGCTGGCCTTGAACTTTCTTATGTAGCCCAGGCTGGCCTTGAGCTCATGGCAGTCCTCCTGCCTCAGCCTCCCAAGTGCTGGGATTACAGGCATGACCACCACGTCTGGCCTTTATGACTCTTTAGATAGTTAACTGTATGCTATTATTGTTGAATATTGTTCTATAGTTGGAGAAGGTATAGTTGTTGCATTTAGTAGATATTTACTATAGGTAAATATTTGGTTTGTCTTAGTGTTTACGCCATACTTACAGATCTCTTGTCTATGGTTAAGGTGGTACATTATTAGTTCTTAGGGTATGTTAATATCCAACTTGTCATTGATGTTATTATTGTTGTTGATCTTATTGCTATTACCAAGGTAACAGAATTGCCATTAATTGGTTTGCTCTATATGCCAATATCTGGATTGCCTATCATTAAAAAATATTGTGGGGGGCCAGTGAGATGGCTCAGCAGCATAAGCACCTGCCTAGCAAGTGCGAGGTCCTGAGTTTGACTCCCGGAACCCACATACAAGAAAAGGGCCGGTGATACCACTCAGCAGCATGGGTGCCTGCTGGCATACGAGGTCCTGAGGTCGACACCTGGTACCCACAAAATATATATATATATTGTGGCCCATTCCCAGAGAACTAGACCAAATACACTACAGCCTCCTCTCACCAATAAATGGAGGTGGTTGGATCTTGGGACAGAGGCAAAGGCCTGTAGTTAGCTATGCGTGCAGTACATCACTAAAAAGCATACACTAACTAAAGAGGTCTCCATACTAGCAACAAATTCTCCCACTATAATCAACCCTCAAATCAAAGCACGAAACAAAACACAACAAAAAATAGAAACACAAGAAGACAAGGCAACAAAATGCCTCCCAAAATTTCCAACTTCCCCAAAGTTGATCCATGGGCCATTGAAGGATAGCAAATTGACTACAAAGCCAAATTATTTGAAAGGATAATAGAGGAGATTTTAAAAAACATCAGTGGCTGTTGTGTCTCTTTATGGTAGTCCACCCTACACTCTAGGATGTGTTTTTATTATTTCCTCCCTCTTTTCCTACTTTTACCCGACCCAGGCTCACTCTGCAGAACCCATTTTCCCTCTATCCTTCTGTTTTTTCTACTTTTAAGAAATATGAGGGCCGGTGAGATGGCTCAGTGGCCTACGTGCCTGCCTGGCAAGCGCGAGGGCCCGAGTTCGACTCCCGGAACGCACATACGAAAAAAGGGCCGGTGATATCACTCAGCGGCACGGGCACCTGCTGGTGCACGAGGTCCTGAGGTCGACCCCCGGTACCCACAAAAAAAAAAAAAAAAGGAAATATGAAGCTTTAGCAACATTAAAAAAAAATCAATAAAGCATTCAGCAGGGTCAAAGAAGATACAACTAAATAGATAATGGACATAATTAGTAAAACAATTGGTAAATTCACAAAAGACATTAATAAAAAGCTACCTGGGCTAAACAGAATGAAATAAAACATGAAAGATCAGTTTAGCAAAGAATCAGAGTTCATGAAAATGTACCGATCAGAGATTCAGGAGAGAACCAAAAATTAAAAAAAAAAGAAAGAAATTCAGGAGAAACTGGGATGAGGGAATGAAGAAAGAAGGAAGGGAAAAAATATATATATATAAAAGACAGTTAAGATAGTTATACTACTAATTTCTCTTAGTTCATTGAAAAGAAAGGTTTGCGCTAATATTGTTTGGACATTTGAATGTCAATATCTTGTACTCTGAGTAACTAGTTTGTAGATAGCAATACTCAATGTATTAACCATTGTTACCCTCCTATTATCTTGTTTTGAAATTTTGTTTTTTTTTTTTTCTCTTTAAAATTAAAAAAAAAAAAAGAAGAAATTCAGGAGATAAACAATTCTATTGGGCCAGTGAGGTAGCTCAGTGGCATAAGCGCCTACCTGGCAAGCACGAGGCCCTGAGTTCGACTCCTGGAACCCACATAAAGGAAAAAATGGGGCCGGTGATATCGCTTAGCGGCACAAGCGCTTGCTGGCGCGCACGGTCCTGAGGTGGACTCCCGGTATCCACATAAAAAAAAAAAAAAAATTCTATTGAAAATATGGGCAGCAGAAGACCAGTTTAAGAACAGAGTGTCAGAATTAGAAAATAGAGCTGATGTTGGTGACCAGTTATTAAGAGAAACCTTAAAAATAACAAGAGAACAAGAAAATGGATACAGCAGCTACAAAATGATGTAAAGAAGACTAATGTAGGGTTAGTTGGAATAAGTGAAAAATCAGACAACAGCACAGAGGGTATGAAAAAAATCTACGTATAGAAATAATAGCATAAAACTGTCCAAATATGGGGAAAGAATTTAAAATACAGATGAGGCATATGGAACCTGAAATAGCCATAATCAGAAAAGAACATCTCCATGAAACATCGTGGTCAAATTCCCAGAACTCCAACAGATGGACAGAATCTTAAAAGCTGTTAGAAAAAGCAACAAATCACTTATAAAGGTAAACTCATTAGAATTACAGCAGACTTCTCAACACAAACCTTAAATGCCAGAAGATCTTGGAGTTAAATGCTTCCAGCCTTAAAAGACAACTTACAGGGCCTGTGAGAGCTCAGCGGCATAAGCGCCTCCTTAGCAAGTGCGAGGTCCTGAGTTTGACCCCCAGTACCCACAAAAAAAAAAAAAAAGACAACTTACAACCCAGATGAGTATATCCTTCAAATTATCTTTCAAAATTAATTTTCAAAACTGTCTTTCCACGACAAAGAGCTACTTAAGAAATTCATGACCACCAAACTCATACTCCAAAAAAATCCCCAAAGATATCCCAGAAAGAGACAAGTTAATAATGGCAAAAGGCCTAATGGAATACACACCACAGGCAGTGTGAACAGTTAAGTAGAAGGGTAAAAAAAGTAATAAAGAACAGGAAAATACTGCAATGGAGCAATGATTTGGTACCTTTCAGTAATAACTCTCAAAGTGAGTGGTTTCAATTCTCCATCAAAAGACAGAATGGATCAAGAAACGAACCCCACAGTATGCTGTATACATGAAACACATGTAACCCAAAAAGAAATTCACATACTAAAAGTCAAAAGATGGGGCCGGTGAGATGGCTCAGCGGCATAGGCGCCTGCCTGGCAAGCGCGAGGTCCTGAGTTCGACTCCCGGTACCCACATACAAAAAAAGGGCCGGTGATATCGCTCAGCGGCATGGGCGCCTGCTGGCAGGCGAGGTCCTGAGGTCAACCCCCGGTACCCACAAAAAAAAAAAAAAATCAAAAGATGGAAAATTATAGTCCATGCACCAAGAACCCCAAAACATGCAAGAATAGCTATCCTATTTTCAGACAAAATGGACTTCAAGGCAAAACTGATCAGAAAAGGCAAAGAAAGTCTACATATTGATTAAAGGAACAATTTGACAGAGAGACATAACCATTGTAAACATATATACACAGAATACCAGCACACAAATTTCATAAGACAAACACTATCGGATGTAAAAGATCAGATAAACATTAACCCAGTTACAGTGGGGACCCCAGTACCACAGTATCACAGGTTGATCAACTGGACAAAAACATCAAAGAAGAAATATCAGAGTTGAAGCAAACCGTTGGACAAATGGACTTAACAGATAGATAACTACAGAGTGTTCCATCCAACACCGACAGAACGCACATTCTTCCCAGCAGCACATGGGACTTTCTCCTAAATAGACCACATATTAGCCAACAACACATGCTTAAGTAAATGTAAAAGAATCAAAATTATCCCATGCACATTAACAGATCATAGCACAATGCAACTAAAAATCATTGGCAAAAGAGAGCACAGAAATTATGCAAATGCATAGCAAGTAAACAACACACTCTTGAATAATCAATGGATCACAGAAGAAATCAAGGAAGGAATTAGACAGTTCCTAGAATCAAATGATAATGCCAGTACAACATACCACAACTTATGGGACACAAAGAAAGCAGGCCTAAGTGGTATTATTTTTAGCTGTGGATTCCCACATCAGAGAAACAGAGTGAGCCCAAATAAATTACCTAATGATGCACCTCAAGGTCCTAGAAAAACAAGAACAATACAAATCCAAAGATAGTACCAGGAAAGAAATTACAATTTAACATTATAGCATTAGAGAAGAAAATCTTGAATGAAATTGAGACTAAAAGAACAATACAAGGAATTGATGGATCAAAGGGCTGGTTCTTTCAAAGAATAAACAAAATGGAGAAACTCTTAGCCTATCTTACTAAAAAAAAGACCCCAAATTAATAGAATTAGAAATGAAAACAGTGAAATCACAAGGGATGGTGCCAAAATCCAGATAATTAGCAATTTCTGTAAAAACTTGTGCTTCAATAAACTAGAGAATTCAGAAAAAAATGGATAGATTCATAGATACATATGAACTACCAAAACTGAACCAAGTATATATGAAAATCTTGAATAACCCAATTCCAGGAAGTAAAATTGAAGCAGTAATAAAAAACCTATCAACCAAGAAAAGCCCAGGAATTAACCTAACCAAGGAAGTGAAAGACCTCTGCCATGAAAATTATAGTACTCTCAGAAAGGAGATTGAAAAGGACACCAGAAAATAGAAAGATATCCCCTGTCCCTGGATAGGCAGAACCAATACAGTCAAAATGGCCATACTCCCAAAAGTAATCTACAGACATAGGCATGGGCAAGGACTTTTTGTTTTGTTTTGTTTTGTTTTCTTTCTGTGGGTACCGGGAACTGAACTCAGGACCTCACACTTGCCAGGCAGGCGTTTATGCCGCTGAGCTATATCACCAGCCCCAGGGTGCTTTTTTTTTTTTTTTTTTTTTTTTTTTTGTGGGTACCAGGGGGACGACCTCAGGACCTCGCGCGCCAACAGGCACCCGTGCCACTGAGCGATATCACCGGCCCCTTTTTCGTATGTGGGATCCGGGAGTCGAACTCGGGCCCTCGCGCTTGCAAGGCAGGCGCTTACGCCGCTGAGCCATCTCACCGGCCCCAGGGTGCTTTTTAAATGATTAATAAAATAATAAATGGGCAACTGAAATAGACACTTCTCAGAAGAAGAACAAATGGGCAATAAATATGTTAAAAAATGTTCAACATCACTGGCAATTACAGAAATACAAATTTAAACAACACTGAGATTCTATCTCACTCCAGCAAGAATGGCTATCATCAAGAACTCGAATAATAACAAATGCTGGTGGGGCTATGAGAAAAAAGGAACCCTTCTACGTGGTTGAGAATATAAACTAGTATAACCATTATGGAAATCAGCATGGAGATTCCTCAAAAAATTAAAACTGGAAATACCACTCAACCCAGCTCCTCCCCTTCTAGGTATCTTCCTAAAAGAGTTAAACACATCATATTACAGTGAGACATGCACTCTGTTGTTTACACCAGCACAATACATAATAGCTAAATTTTGGAAGCACCCTGTATGTCCATCAACAGATGAATGAATAAAGAAAATGTAGTATTTATACATAATAGAGTACTACTCTGCCATAAAGAAGGGTAAACTTGAGTCATTTGTAGGAAGATGGACACATTTTGAGACCATAATGATAAGTGAAACAAATCAGACACATGAGCTTAAATATTGAATGGTTTCTCTTATGTAAGTAACCAAAAATATCAATAAAGAACAAAATAAAAGGTAGATACTAAGAAATAGGGAGATAGACATTTTACAAATGAGAGAAGGACCAAGAGATGGAGGGAGGGGGAAGAGAGGGGAGAAGAAGTCAGTAAAAAAAGAAATAAGATGTGTTATGTACATGTACTAACTCCCCATGAAGAAAGTAACAATTTTGTATTACAAACATGTACTAATAAAAAATAAAAATTGGAAAAAAAGGATGGCTAAGAGATGGAGACTATTGGCAAAAAGACTGAGTACCTACTACAGTGTAGAGAAGATGGACCATGTTGTTGTGGAGGAAGAACTGAGAGGTCAGATTTCAACATGAATAGTGGGAATAAATAGCATTAAGCATGACTCCTGGGTATCTGCCTTTAGCCCTCAAAATTAGATGAAATCATGGAATTAACTTCTAAAAATTATTTTCCTAGTTTCCTAAGAAAAGAAGCAAATTTTATGTGAGAAAGGCACGTTAAACTCAGGACAGCGTATATTTTGTTTACAGGGGATGTGGGGTTCACAGCAGGGATGAGCAACGGTCAACTAGATATGAAGGTCATCTGTCGGCAAATAGTTGCAACCAAGGGTACAGATGAAATTTGCTCAGGAATAATAGACTAAGGAGAGAAGACTTCAGTCCTAGGGCAGAACCTCTGGGATGACAGAAAAAAAAAGAGAGAAAACCCTAGAAGTAATAATCCAAGTGTTAGGTGGAGATCTACATAGTGTAGTGTCACTGGGCCATTTCTAGTCCTAAATTGGGGTAACTGCCTTCTGGCAATGTACCCGATCTCCTGGAGGAGGACAGATCCTGTTTTTTTATTTTCCTGGACAAATTCTGCTAGTTCTTTTGCAGAGGTCTGTATCTTGCCCTTGAAGAAGAACTTTTCTATTGGCTCAGTGTATCCTGTTAGCTTCAGAAGAACCTCCCTTTACCACCTGTAAGTTAACCAGCCTGAGATAATTTGATTCTGCCTGGCTTACTTTGTCCATGGCATGGGTGTAAGTCCTGTTTCTGCTCTCCTGGTCATCTCTAGAGTGAATAGTGTGTGCTCATAGATAGCTTAGGTAAGTTTAGGAACCCTTCCTTCTATATTTTCCTTGACATCTATAATTGCTCTACAATTGAACCCTCTAGCAGAGATGGAACCCACCATATCTCTTGTCATGATGTCTGCTTCCAGTTGTTATTTCTGGAATTCTTCTTTTTTATCCATTGTTACTTCCCTGACTTTTTTTTTTTTTTTTAGACAGGGTCTCACTCTGTAATTCAGGCTGGTCTTAAACTTGCTATGTGGCCCAGGCTGTCCTTGAACTCACGGTGATCCTCCTGCCTCAGCTTCCCAAGTGGTAGGATTACAGGCTTGCGCCACCACTCCCGGCACTTCCCTAACACTGAATTTCTGTTAGTTGCCACTGCTTTTGCCTCTGTCCCCAGGTTCAAATGATAGTTTAGCTCATTTCCTCACAGATGAACCAATGATACAGACTCAGCTTGGGTCAAAACAGGGACTCTGCATATTACCTTGTCACGGCTTTATAATTTGATTTTTAAACATCTAGACAAATAAAATGTAGTTTGATCTAATAAAATATTTTCCTCCAGGGTTTTAAGTACGGTTGATTAAAAAAGCAACTTTGCTACTTACAACATTTATCATGAAGGAAGTCCTCAGTAATTCTTTGATAAATGAGTGGACTTTTCAGATCAAGGAATTTAATGAAAAATACCCAAGGTAAAAAAAAAAATCCAGAGATTAAAGTTGGCATGAGCTTTCCCTCGTGATGGAAAGAGCTGCCTGTGTGTATAGGGAGAGGCAGGGTTATTTGGGGCCATCTTTGGGGACTGCATTAGACAGCTTTCTGTTACTATAACAAATTTGCGAAAATCAATTTGTAAACAGAAATGGGTTATTTTGGCTCACGGTTTTAGAAGTTTCAGCCCGTGATTGGTTATCTCTGCTGTTTTTGGCCTGTAACAAAGGATCGTTTGGCAGAGCAAAACCATTCACCTCCTGGCCAAGAAGCAAAAGGGAGGGAAGAAAAAGAGATCATGGTCCCACAGTCCCCCTTGGAGACACGTCCTCCCAATCACTGTATTAGTCATTTTTTGTCACTGGGACAAAGTCCAACACCTACAATTCAACTCAAAAGAGGAGAGGTTTATTTTGTCTCATCGGTGATCCCTGGGTTCAGTCCATGGTTGGGGTGGCTCCAAGGCAGAAACAGCATGGAGGAAAGGCAGGGTGGACAGAAGCTGCTCGACCCATGGCAGCCAGAAAGCAGAGAGAGCAGGAAGCGCCAGAGAGAGAGAGACCTACAGACACCGCCCCAGCGATGCACCTCCTCCACCCAGGCCCACCTCCTAACAGCACATTCACAGGAATGAACTCACCACTAGACTAATTCATTGATGAGCATAGCGCCCCAAGGTCCAATCACCTTCCAAAACCCCACCTCTGAACAGATGAGACTTCCGAGGGACTTTTTAAAATTAATCCTTTATTTCATTTGAGGATATGATATGAGTGATATGGTCATCACTGTCAAGAAGAGATAAGGATTTGAACATATTTGCTTGTGTGTTTGTGTGTTCCTATGAATTTTTTATTGGTACATGTTGCAGTACATAATGATTACATTCGTCATGGGGAGCTGGAGTGTGTACATAAGACGTCTTAATTGGGGAATATTTTGGTTCTAAACGATAATATTTCACCCCCGTCCTCCAAAAGGCAAAAGGCTCAAGACAATCTCATTATGTATATGAAAAGCATTTGGTCCCCATCTGAGAATTGCCAGTCTTAATAGTTTCGGCATTGCTGAAAAGTCTAAGTCTGAAGTCTCTTCTGAGACTTAAGGCAAATTCTCAGCTGTGATGCCCTGTAAAAATTACAAAGAAAGTTAATCACTTTTATCACACTTGTACAATGGTGCAGGGCAAGCACTCCCGTTTTAAAAGGGAGGACTGGGGAATAGGAAGGAATCAGACACAAGCAAGACTGAAACGGGGCCTCATTCACAGCAGGTTGTGGTGAGATGCGAAGTGAAGGGCTTGGCTAGCCCCACCCACCCAGCCAGCCCGCATGGCCTTTCCCTCGGGTTGACGGTGCTCACTGCCTGTGGCTTTTCTTAGCAGACGTTTTATGTTTTTGGCTTCTCCGACTTTCTGGGTTCTGTACTGTAGCTTTGGCTTCATTCGCACAGCTTCATGCATCGTTCTCTCAGGGGTTACTGGCAAGGACTGTGACCCTGTCATACATTTTTATCTGGCTTCTCAACCCTTTTTCTGAAATTTGTGTGAAAGCTTTCATGACCCATAACTCTTACACTCTGCATGCCTGTAAAAGCAGCACCCTGTGTCACCCATTTAAACCGTAGCTAAGCCCTCTTGTACCATGACTGTAGTGGCCTCTGAATGCCTGGATGGCTGAACTCAGTGATACACATATTAGGTGACTCGAGTGAGCAGGGCATCCTGGGGCACTCTTCTCAAGGCAAGGGAGTTTCCCATTTTACACCCTTGAGCTTGCGATGGGTGGGATCTGTCCAATTTTTGAGATGCCCTTGAGATGCTTATCAAGGTGTCTTTTCTATTGTCCTGGTGCAACGTACTTGGCTTTTAAAAATGGCACTAAGCTTTTTAGGAACTACACTCTCCTTGGCTCCTTCATGAAGCACCTTGCCAAGCTGTAAAATTTTAACATCTCTCAACTAGGCTTTTTGCTCCTGATTCTTACTGTAAATATGCTAAAAGCAGCCAGCAGTACCCAAAACTTTGAGCTCCTTGAAATTTTTTCCACCAGGTCAATTAGTATCCTGCTTTAAATTAGCTTCACCAATTCTTAGGACATGAACAAAATGCAGACAAGAATTTTGCCAGAATATAACATGCTTGGCCTGTAGACCAATTTTTAAACAAAAGCCTTATTTCCAGCTGAAACCTCCTGAGCCTGGTCTTTACTGTCTACATTCCTATTATCATTCTGGTCTTTGGAGCTCCAATTTTTATTGCCCATTTAGCACTGTTTACATCATTCTAGGGCTTCTCTAGCATGCATCTCCAAACTTTTCTAAACTCTTCCCGCAATCCAAAGACTTCCAAACCACATGGTCAAGTATAGTCACAGCAACAATCCCACACTTAATACCATTTTTTCTGTATAGGTCACTTTTTTTTTTGTTGCTGCTGGAACAGAATACCCAACACCTGCAACTTAAAGGAGAGGTTTATTTTCACTTATAGTTTCAAAGGGTTCAGTCCACAGCTGGCTGGGTCCATGGCAGAAACAGCATGGCAGAAAGGCATGGCAGGGCCGGTGAGATGGCTCAGCGGCTTAAGCGCCTGCCCGGCAAGCGCGAGGGCCCGAGTTCGACTCCCGGATCCCACATACGAAAAAGGGGCTGGTGATATCGCTCAGAGGCACGGGTGCCTGCTGGCACACGAAGTCCTGAGGTCGACCCCCCAGTACCCACAAAAAAAAAAAAAAAGAAAGGCATGGCAGAGGAAAGCTGCTACACCTGTGACATCTAGGAATGAGAGACAGAAAGGGAGGAGACAGGGACAAGCAGATCACACCCTTAGTGACGCATCCCCTCCGCCCAGGCCTATCTTCTAACAGCACATTTAGCAATGAACTCATCAATGGACTAATCTACTGGTGAGTATAGTGCTGCCATGATCCAGCCACCTTCCAAAAGCTCCACCTCTGAACATATGAAACTTTGTGTTTGAGGACATTTTAGATCTAAACCATAATAGACCTAAAGACTTCCCCCTAGACCCACCTCTTAAAGTTTCTACCACCTCCCAGTAGCACCAAACTGGAGACAAGCCTTTAACACATGGGCCTTGAGAGAACTTTCCAAGGCTAAAATCTATAACCCTGCCACTCTAGGAACCTGAGGTAGGAAGACTAAATTCAAGCCTAGCCTGGAAAACTTAGGCATTTAGCAAGACCCTGTCTCAAACAAACAACAAAAAAAGACATTCCAGATCCAAATTATAGCAGCAATTATCTACTACTGATGTCGTTCTTTAATTTTATATACCTTTGACCATTTTGGTTGGTCTCCATAAGAGATATCCAAATATCAATGTTTATACCATGATCCTTCTTAGGAATCATTCCAAAGAATTATTACTTTATTATGTGGTTTGTATTGCTAAAGTAATTTTCATAGAAAAGCAACACTACAGTATTTTTCTAATTTTTATTGAAGTATAATTTACATAAGGTGAAATATATTGATCTTAAATGTATAGTTACATGTGTTTTGACAAATTCAATTGTATAGAGCTATAAAGATATAAAATATTTCTCTCACCCAAGAAAATATTCTTATGCCTTTATTGAGGGGGTGCATGCTGCCCAGAAGGATTATTCTGATATTTTCATCTTAGATGAAATTTATTTGTTCCAAAAATTCATATAAATAAAATTATGCAATATATACTCTTTTGTGCCATACTTGTTTTATTCAGCATAATTTTTTGAGATTCAGTTACATTGTTTTGCCATTGTAATTTGTTCCTTTAATTATGAGTCGGGCTGGGGACATAGCTCAGTGGCACAGCACCTGCCTGGCAAGTGTGAGGTCATGAGTTCAATCCCCAGTACAAAAAAAAACCAAAAAAGTATGAGTCATATTTTATTTTGTGACTATACTATAAGTTGTATAACTATTCACTTGGTGGACATTTGAGTTGTTCTACTTTGTGTCATTTTGAATAAAGCTGCCATGAACATGCTTGTACAACTCTTTTTATATACAGAAGATTTTATTTCTCTTGAGTAAATGCCTGGAAGTGAAATTACTGGGTCAAGAGACCATATGGCTTTAATTTAAGAGAATTGCCAAAGATATATCTATATATCTTTCCAAAGCAGTTGAACCTGGGTTCTGGTTGGCCCATATCCATGCAAATATTTGGTGTGAAAGTCTTTAATTTTAACCATTCTGGAGGTTAAAGTATGTTATTGCATTCATTTGTGTTTCTCTGGTGACTAATGATTTTGAGTACATTTTCTTGTATTTACTGACCATTCATATACCTTTCCTTGCAAACTGTCCATTAAAGTATTTTGACCATATTTAATTGTGTCCTTTTAAAAATGAGTTATAGGTTTTTAAAAATATTATGGATATAAACCCTTCATTAGACATTAGCATACTTTCTCCCAGTCTATGGCTTGTCTATTCATTTTCTTAAGTATGTCTTTTAATGATTAGAAGTCTTAAATTTTTATTATATCTAACTGTCTAATATTTTCTTTTGTAATTAATGCTTTCTGGGTCCCAGAAATATTTAACCCGAGATTATGATGATATTTTCCCATGTTTTCTTCTAGAAGCTTTATGGTTGTAGCATTTTTTATTATTACACATGATTTATACAGAATAATAGGTTTCATTGTGACATTTTCATTCATGTATATTACATATTTTGATCATATCCACCATCCCTGTTACCCCCCTTTACCCTTTTCTCCCAAGTTTTACATTTTACATTGAAATAAATAATCCACCACATATTACTTTTTGATATTGTATGAGGTAAGGCCTGAGACTGAAAAAAAATCTATATATCTTTATAGATATCCAGTTATTCTAGCACCAGTTCTCTTTCCCCCAGTGAATTGTTTAGGAGTATTTTTTGAAAATCAACTGATCATATTTATGTGAGTTAATGCCTGGACTCTATCCTATTTCAATGATCTGTGTGTCTTGTTTACTAAAGCTTTATTCCAAGTCTTAAAACCAAAAAGTCTCAGTTCATCAACTTTGTCGTTTTTCAAAACTGTTTCAGTTATCTAGGTTCTTTATGTAACTTTTAGGTCAGTTGGACATTTTTAACAAAAAATTCAGCTAGGATTTTGATTGGAGTTGAACTGAATCTATAGATCTATTTGGAAAAAACTGACAACAAAACAATATAAAGTGTTCCAATCTATATGCATATATCGCCATTTATTTTTTTAATTTGGCATAGCAATATCAAATATGTAAATGTTTGTTTATAATATTTTCTAACTAGCATACTTTATAATCTATGTAAAAGCCAAAATAGAAAACTTCAAGATTGTATGACATATTTTTTATTTCACAGCTTAATAGAGGAGCAAAGTGACCTCATCACTGCTACAGAAGCAAAACTTTTGAGTAAAACTTTTAATTAGAAGAGATGAAATGTGTGCAAAATTTTATTATAGCTCCAAGATAGAATATAATAAGATCAATGGAGAATTTACACATGGTACTATACCAAAAGAATAGGGAAATTAAATTTAGTCTGTGACTTATCTAACCAGTTTTTAAAAATTAAAACATAAGACAGTGTGAATTAATAATATGAAAAATTGAATGGTAAGACATGAAAGAAATTCAGAAATAAAAAAGCTTATGAGATCTGTCAGGCTGGCATTCAGCATGGATAACAATTTTTTTTAATATTTTCATTTATGAAGATTGCTCAACTTCCTAGTTATTAATCTTATTAAATTATTTCAACACTTAATAATCCACATTAAAAACTAAATCGTTCAACTTTGATCTTGCCCTTTAATTAAAAATTGCTGGCTAGAATTCTCTTTATGTAAGCCTTTTATAATGTACTTGAAAGAAGTTATTTCTTTTTTCTTACTAAGTACATAATCTCAATTCAAAAGCTTGCCTTCATTTTTAATTTTTGAAAGAAACCGTCAAACAAGAACACACTAAAAATATGATTGAACTAGTCAATTAGTATAGTTCTTCCCAGGAACTTCAGATGAGAAAGCAGATTTTAGTTGAAAACAATAACAATTCTTTTTTTATTATTTTAAAGAGAAGAAGAAAAAATAGAAATAAAAATAAAAGTTTCAAATCAGGCTAAAAGAGTAACAATAATTAATATATTGCGTATTGTTATCTTCATACCAGTTACTCAGGGTACAGGATATAAGCATGAAATGTTCAAAAATATTAGCATAAACCTTTCTTTTCAATGAATTAAGCGAAACTAGCTGTATAACTATCTTAACTATCTTGTGTATATATATATTTTTTTCTTTTCTCTTCCTTCCTTTTTTCTTTCCCTCATCAGTTTCTCTTTTCTTTTGAACAGTTTCTTCCCAATTCACAATATCTATTGTACATTTTGGATCTTTTTTTACTCGTTCAGCTTCTCACACTAGTGAGACAATACGATGTTTACACATGTGTGTCTGGTTTATTTCACTTACGAGTATGGTGTCAAGTTGCATCCATTTACCTATAAAAGTCTCAAGTTTGTCCTTTTTTATAGCTGAATAGTACTCCACTATATAAAAAAGCCACATCTTCTTTATCAATTCCTCAGTTGATGGGCATTTGGGCTGTTTACAAGATCTGGCTATTACAAATTGTGCTGCTATAAACATGGGTGCACATATATCACTGTGGTATGATGTTTTTAATTCTTCTGGGAAGATACCCAGAAGGGGAATAGCTGGGTCAAATGGGACCTCTAACCCTAGGTTTGTGAGGAATCTCCACACTGATTTCCACAGTGGTTGCACCAGTCTACACTCCCACCAACAGTGGAGAAGGGTTCCTTTTTCCCCACAGCCCCTCCAGCATTTGTTATTGACTGATTTCTTGATGACAGCCATTCTTTCTGGAGGGAGATTAGTGATTCTTTAATGTTTTATTTTTCTTAAAAAAATAAATGTATCAAATCAGTAAGAAATCAGTGATAACTTGTTGAACATTTACATGCTGAAAATGTTCATAGTGGTAACAATTCCTGCATAAAATATAACTACATATACAAATCAGTATAAGTCCACTTGTGTATACTACATCGTAAAATGTCATGAAAGCAGATACAGTCATGCTTAGGTTGTATAAGCATTACTTCTTAAATGTAATAGACAATGGCTTTGATACTAACTACTGTGTGATTTTGACAAATTAATCTTTCTACTCTTCAGTTTTCTATTACAAAAAGAGAATAATACTTTCATAGGGTTGTTGTAAAGATTAAATTAGTATTTATAAGGCAGTTGATATAGTTCCTACTGTGTAGTAAGTACTAAACTAATGAAAATTAATTTTATTCTCATGGCAATAGCGACAGAAATGGTCACTATCATAGGACTAATAGTCTCCAATTGTTATTGTAATAATTACCACCAATTCATTATCATTCTTAAGGCCAGAAATTTCCAAATCAGCCTCACTGGGCTAATGATTTCGTCTTGATTAGATGAAACCAGGGCTAGTTATTTCTGCAGACTGTGGAGGAGACTCCCTTCCCTGCCTCCCCAGCTTTTAGAGGCCACCTGCGTTCCTTGGCTTGCGGCTCCTTTCCCCATCCTGAAAGCCAGCAGCAAAACATCTTCAAATCTTATGAACTGTACTTCTGTGTCCCATCTGCATCTGTGTCTCTGACCCTCTGCTTTGCTCTCAGGAGAGCCCCTTGTGATTACAATGGGACCACCTGAATACCCAGAATAATCTCCACATCTCATCATCCTTAACTGAA
This sequence comes from Erethizon dorsatum, assembly GCA_028451465.1. NCBI lineage: Eukaryota > Metazoa > Chordata > Mammalia > Rodentia > Erethizontidae > Erethizon > Erethizon dorsatum. The sequence goes on along the minus strand of CM051830.1, from coordinate 54,597,238 downwards.
TCACATCTGCGAAGTCCCTTTTTGCCACATAAGGCAACTTAATCACTGGTTTCAAGGATAAGATGTGATCTTTGTGGTACTGGTTCGTGAGGCATTATGTTGCTTACCACAGACACTAAAGTGATGCTATATCTGCACCGAGCACAATTGCCTTTGAATTTCATGAGTCCAGTCCTACATCTTATTTTCTTCTCTTGGGTTTATATAGACTCCTATTTGTGACAAATGAATTTCCACCACCCCCCACAAAATTAGTTTAAACATATCAAACACAAATTACTAAGATTATTATTAAATCTATAAAAGTAATGACTCTGAGTTAGCTGCTTAATTTTTACTTTTCTAGTTTGGGGCTTTAAATCTTATGTACTAGAGAATATCAACCATGCTGCTAGTGCAATGACAATACTAAATGTACTCTTTTATAAAGCACTCGTATTGAAAACCTCAAAACAAAACATTTTAGGCACTATCCTTTAGTGTTGAATAAGGAAAAATATCTTTACATCTTGATATTTTATTATTTTTGCCTGTGTACAATTTTTTCACATGTATTGTGAAAATTCTGTGAATCTAGACACATTCTAGAGACCTCAGATTAGCCCTTACCCGATCCCTCCTAATGAATCATTTCATCTAGAGATCCACAGCTGTGTTTGAAATTTAGTCTATCCCTCACATAAAGGAAAACTACCTATCATTATATGGATATGTAAGCATCTGGCAGCTGTATTAGTCACCTTTCCATTGCTGGGACTAAATACCTGGCATACACAACATAAAAAAGAAAAGGTGTGTTTTTTGGTTGAAAATTTCAGAGCTTTCAGACCAGGGTCAGTTGGCTGTGAGGCAGAAACATCCTGGCAGAAGAGTGTGGCAGAGGAAAGCTGCTCACCTCATGCATCTGGGAAACAGAATGCGAGGAAAAAGCCAGAAGACAGACGAGCCCAAGGAACGGATGAGTCCCAACCGTGACCTACCCAGACACACCCAGAAGTGCGCTTTACCAATCTCCTAGGTATCTCTCAAGCCAATCAAGTTGACAATCAAGATTAACTATCACAGAAACTAACAGATGTTACCCTTAGGAGTAAGAAACTACATAAGAAACTAACAGATGTTACCCTTAGGAGTGGGACAGGAATCAGGTAGGTGCTATGGAGGAGATATACATTATTCTTCATTTTAGGTGATTTTGTGTAATTTTTTTGCTTTTTGTTTTGTTTCTTGTTTTTATGAGAGCTGCTTGTGTATTTAAAATTTTAGCTCTTTATCTGTTATATATCAAAAGTATTTTTTCCTTAGTTGTCTTTTTGTATTATTTTTTTAATTCAAGGTGAGACTTTTGAGACAGCAAATATTTATCAAGAAATCTTTTCCCTCTTCCTACCACATGAAGAAAAACTTAATGTATATTTTAAAGGCCTGAGCTGATACACCTTCCTTTGGAAAGAAGTAAAAACTTTTTGGTATAGTCTTTTAAAGAAAATTAAGTTAGACTACCTCAGAGGTGGATGAAATAGACAATGCTTTTCAAAGAACAATCTGATGGCCTTTCTGGCAAGCTTCATTGGCAATTCATGGTTTCTAGGCACTAAATAACAAGAGCATACCTTAATTATTAAGATTACTAAAAAAAATCAGTCATGCATCTCCAAATGTCCTAACCATTCTCACCAAAGGTTATATTCTTAGATTTGAACAGCTCGGATTAGCTTCCTAGAGATTGTAGGTTCTAAAAACTACAGGATCTGGGCCGGTGAGATGGCTCAGCGGCGTAAGCGCCTGCCTTGCAAGCGCGAGGGCCCGAGTTCGACTCCCGGAACCCACATACGAAAAAGGGGCCGGTGATATCGCTCAGTGGCACGGGTGCCTGTTGGCGCGCGAGGTCCTGAGGTCGTCCCCCTGGTACCCACAAAAAAAAAAAAAAAAAAAAAAAAAAACTACAGGATCTGTCCCCAGCTTTAGCAGGAGAGAGTAGGGCCTCTGGCATTGCTTCAGCTTGTGGGTGCTGGAAGTAAGAACATTAACCTCCCCGACCCTGAGAGTTGAGGTAAAAGACACATATGACCAAACTTGGCACAAAGGATGTGTATTTATTCACATAGATCCAGTGAACTTAGGCAATTTACATCTCAGTGATGCTTACAATTGAGTTTCAGAGCTTTCTCCCCAAGTTTTCCAAACCATGAAAACTCCTGACAGACCCAATTCTGGCAATTGATGGCTCAGGTCAGAATTAATTTAATATAAAAAATAACGCAAGACTTCTCATTTCTCTAACCTGGCTAACTGAGCTGATATTAACCCTCCCACTATATAAACACGGGCTTGATATGCTTAAATACACATGGTAGGATAAACTTTAATAGCAACAAGAAGAACACATAATATAAATTAAAGGAAAGAAAGAAAAATCACCAGGGGCCACACCTGAGGCTCAGAGCAGCTTTAATGCTCCCAAGGTGACTGAAGAGATGTCCTGATCTAGATAGACGAAAGCAGCAGCTGGAGGTGAGACACTGTCATAAAGACAGAGCGCTGCAAGAGCCACCTGCCTTATCTGTGAAAAGGAGTCAGAAAACTTATGGCCAGGGGACAGGGAAGCAAGAAGGAAGTTTAGAATTCCCCAGGGTTCTGAGTAGGGGAAAAATCCTGGGGGTGTTTAAAACCCCAAACCTGTATGTTAAGTAGGTATGGTGTCTTGGTTACTTTTCTCTTGTTGCTGAGACAAAATACCCAACACCCAAAATTAAGGAAGGAAAGGTTTATTTGGCTCACAGTTTGTGGAGGTTTCAGTCCATACTCGGCTGGCTCCAAGGCAGGGTGGCACATGGCAGAGGGCACAGTTCATGGTGGTGAAAGGCAGCAAAAACAAGCAAGAGCAAAAGCAAGGAGCGTGCGCAAGAGAGAGCGAGCAAGCCTCTTTCCCTCCCTTATGTTACATGCAGGCTACCCGCCCCAGGGTGGGTGTAGCTATCATGCCCATAATCCCAGCATTGGACCATGAATCAGTCATAAACTCCAGAATCCTGCCTCCATGACTGCATGAGGCTTTGGGGGGACATCGAGACACAAACCATAACATATGGCTTCTGAATTTATATTACATATGTGATGTAGAAATTCCAAGCTGATAATTTAACATACACGCTGGTCTCAGATCCATGAATATTCCTAAATCCTATCTTTGGAAAAAGCACATTACTAAAAAGCAGATATCGAACCATTATACAGGGTGTAGACGCGTGGAGGTCCAGTAGGAAACACAGCCCCAGTGAAGACGAGCTTACACGGTAAACCTCACAAGAGATGGTGAAGGAGAGTCATTAAAAATAATAAAAAGAGAACCTGAAATAAAAGGACAGTCTCAAAAGCACTAAAATAAAAGCAATGCAACGTCAATTAAAAGCAAAATTAATAATTTGAATGCAGGAGAAAAGAACAGATATTTTAACAAAACAGAACATCTGGAAATTTTTAAAGGTAGTTGCTTAAATCACAAATTCAACGTGTAATTTTTTTTTTTTTCTGCCATGCTGTGGATCAGACCCAGGGCCTCATGCATTCTAGATGATTGCTCTACCACTAAACTGCGTCCCGAGTCCTCAACGCATAACTTTAAGTCAGACTAGAAATAGATAGAGGAGAAATTAGCTAACTGGAAGACCACTCATCACGCAGTCAGAAAGATAGAAATATGAAATATGGGGCATTTAGGGTCAACTTCTCTGAATAAGCAGAAATGGGTTAGAAGCAATATATGAGGAGACAATGGCTGAGAAAGACACTGAAGTAGCACACCAAATACTGCAGGTAAAATAAAAACAATTCATACCTAGACACTACAGAACTGAGCAACTACAGAACTAAAGCAACAAGAGGGGGAAAGACATCATCGGCAGCACCATTGGTTCTTCACCAGCTGGAGATGTGTCAGCTTGGAGATATTTCTGTACATCCCATTGACATATCACTGGTGGCTTCCAAACACTACAATCGTTTGAGGACTGAACTCTTTTCATGGGCTTTTGCATATGATAACTCATTAACTTCAAGTAACAACTGTAAGAAGTTCTACTATTACCTCCAGCTTGCAGATGAAACTACAGCACAGAGAAATGTAAGTAACTCATCTAAGGTAACAACAGCTAGTACGTGACAAAGTGGGATTTCAACTCCAGGCATTCTGGCTCCAAAGCCTGAATTTGTAGCGATATTCCAGTAACTTAGACTGATGCATATAGGACATATTTCAGATCCTTTCTATCTGGGATCTCTACTACACTCCACAAATTGTCAATATACCATTATCACTTATGTCTCATCTTTGAATCAGTTCCCTGCTCATTCCAATTACTACCCAATCCCAATCCATTTCCTTTTGTCCCTCAGGTTGATGGTGTAAGGAACGGCACGAGGCAGAGACCAGCTGAGACCACCAGGCTTGTGTGAAGGCAACATGGCATGGAATTTATTGTGCCTGGGTGCAGGCAGACCCAGGGCGAAAAGGCTGTCTGTAGGGAGCCAAAAGAAGTGCACTTTTTTATAGGGCTTGAAAGAAGGCAAGGGACATTAGGTGGGAAGTTCTTAGTAAATATCAGTGGTCAAAATTCTCTGGATGTCTTATGCTTCAGTGGGCAAAATCCTTGAGGTGTCTGATGTAAATGTTTGGGTGTCTTCAGATGTCTGGGTGCTTGGAAGATTCCATGTTCCATCTTATCTCTTTTACAACATCCTGTGTTTGCTGAGGGCACTGGTGCTGAGTTGAGAACAATGCCTCTGCTGGCAGACAGGTTGGGTATTGGGAAAGTCATGTCCAAATCAAGCCTTATAGATGGTGTTATGGTTTGTTTCTAGATGTCCCTCCAAAGCCTCATGCAGTTTTAGATGGGCCTTTCCTGGAGTTGGCTGAATCTAGAGGGTGGTGCAATGCTGGGATTAATTGACTGGTGGTGCAATGCTGGGATTAAGGGTGCTGGTGTTAATGTTAGGTGATTGCTGGATCAGTCCACTGATTAGATTGGCATTGTCCTAATCCCTGCAGCCTGGATAGAGTATAAAAGGGGCAGCAAGACACTGTTAAGGGTCGGTTGTTGATTTTTCTGTATTCTGCTTCCATGAACTGTTGCCCCTCTGCCATGTGCCACCCTGCCTTGGAGCCACCCGATTATGGACGGAAATCTCCACAAACTGTAAGCTAAATAAAATTTTCCTCCTTTAATTTTGGGTGTTGGGTATTTTGTCCCAGCAATGAGAGAAAAGTAACTAAAACAGATGGCAACTCAATTTTAAAAATAACAGCGCATGAAACTCAATCGCTGCTTAAGATAGAAAGAACTCCACTTGAAAAGAAACAATAATCTTGTCATGAGCATCAAGTATTTGTCTAGTAGCACTGCAGCAGCAAGCAGAAACACCAAGATGTCACCCAGGATTTGGAGGCAGATTTATTAACATCTATGGGCCTGATTGGGAATCATCCCCAAAGTGTCAGGCCCTGGTCTCCAGTAGTCTAGGGCTTATGTGGGGTTTGCAAGCGGAAAGCACAGAAGCAGAGTACTTGGTGGTTATTGACTGGTTACATCTTAGCTCATTATTACTGATTGGCCTAAGGGAAAACTACATCATATATGTTGCATACTAAGGCAAGTTCAAACTCCCAGCAAGCTTGGAGTTACGGGAAACACTGGGCTGGAGTAACATATGGGTCCAGGGTGGGGTCTGTTAGATAAGGGAAATAAGTACTTGGCACTGGGAAGCAAATCTGCTCAGAGGAGTAGCTAGGTGCAGGCTGGCATAGGACCTCAGAAATAAAAGTTTAACTATCTTTCTCTTCAGCATAACTGGGACATTTCACCACCATTGTACATAACATAATCACAAATCCAAGGAATAGCTAACTGGATTAGTTTGAATTCAGTACTGGGGTTGATCCCCGAGCCTTCACAGAGCTATATCCCCAACCCTTTTTATTGTTTTGAGACAACTTGTTAAGTCACCAAATTGCCCAGGCTGAGCTCAAACTTGCAGTTCTCCTGGCTCTGCTTCCTTTGGATTACAGGCACACATCGCCATCCTTGACACGAATAAACTCCGGAACATGCATTAACTACCAGATCGTTGAGGTGATATGTAAACAGGTGTTCCAATAGACGTACAGGATGCACTCCTCAGTACCATCAGTAGAGTCTTTAAAAGTCAGAAAGCTGCCCTAACAGGCTGGTTTTTCAGTTAGAAAGGGGCTCTCTCAGGACACTGAGACTTTCAACAAAAGCAAATACATGCATTATCTAAGAAACACGTAAAGAAAAGAATTTTTATTTTCTATTAATTTATTAGTAAGGACTCTAGAAGTGTACATGCTGGTATAGATGAGCCTGAGTGGGACAAGAACTGTGTGAGACAAAACAAAAAGGAATCAGAATGAATAGACTGTGCCTCGATTCGCATGGGCTGGAGTTATAAACAGTCCCTGACTGCTGTGGTCTGAATGTCCCTCCCGAATTTCAAGTGTGGGAGCTTGTCCCTGGTACAGTAAGAGATGAGACACGGGGAAAGTGACTGGATCACGAGGACAGAGCTGGCATGAATGGACTCCACCGTTAGTGGATTTACGGGCTACCCTGGGGTGACTTTTCTGTCACAGTGAGCTATCTGTGGGATGAATGTGCTGCCTCACTGGGTAATGGCCTTGGCCACGTTATGCTGCTGACAAGGCCCTCACCATTTGCTGGGCAGACACCAGCATCATGCTGCTGGATTTCCCAGCCTCCAGAACTATGAGCTAGATGAATCTATTCTTTGTAAATTATTGGTTGTATTTTGTTACAGCAGCAGAAAGATGGACCAAGACACCGAGTGACCACACCCACAAGTCATTCTTGACATTTTCATCTTGTCCCTACTCCATAGCCAAGTCTCAAAGATTCTACCTCCAGAGTTAAAATCAAACACATCCGCGTTTCGGCTTCACTCCTGCTGGTCCCTCGGGCTCTCTCTCCATCATCTGTCACTATCCCAGCCTTCCGTCGGTCCCCCAGTATCCTCTACTCTGTGCGCTCCTAGACAGCAGCCTGAGGAAGCTTTCAAACCACCAAGTGCGTATTTCTATCCTTGCACTAAAAGTCCGTCAGTGGCTTCTCAGTGTCCTTGATATATAATCAAAATTGTTTAATGTAACCCACAAGGTCTTCACGGTGCGGCTCTCACCTCCCTCAACACTTCTTTCCATACCACATTCACCCTACTCTTGCATACTAGGTCCCTCACTTAAAAAAATTATTAGTACATGTTTGCAGTGCGTATGATTATATTCATTGTGTGGAGCACGTACACACGCATCTTAATTTTTCCCTCCCCTTCTCTTTCCCTCCTTCCCCCTCAGCCCTTCCCTTCCCCCTCCTTCTATCTCTTGGACCCCTTACCTCTAGGCCCCTTTCCAATCTTTAAACCCACCAAATTTGTTTCCTGCCTTAGGCCATTAATCTGCTATTTTCTCTATTTAAAATCTTTATCTGCCTAGCTTTACCTAAGGCAGCTACCTCATTTATCCTTCACATTACAGTTTAAACCTCACTTTGACAGAAAAGCCTTCTGTGCCTGTCCAATTTAAATCACCCCCCCAAATCTACCATAATACCTATTTTCTTTCATATACTGTCTAAATAGTGTAACTATTCAAGCAATATGTTTATGAATATATTGATATACTTTTTTCTTTTTGGTCTCCCTCACCAGACAATAAGCTCCAAGAAGACATAAACCATGCCCCTTAAGTCCATCATTAAATATCCATTGCTTAGGACAGTATTTGGCATGATAAATATTTTTTAAATGGAAAAATGACTTTGTAAAGTGCTAATTCCTTACTATAGATGAGGACACTATGATCCAGGGTCAAGCAACTTTTAAGAACTGGATCAGGGGCCAGGGATATAGCTCAGTGGCACAAGCACCTGCTTGGCAAGCACAAGGTCCTGAGTTTGATTCCCGGTACCAAAAAAAAAAAAAAAAAAAAAAAAAAAAAGGATTGGATCAGTATTCTGATCTCTAAGTAGAAAGTTTTAGAAAATTTTTTCCAGTATGGTTTGCTTCTGTAGAGTAGAGGACTGTTACTGTGTGGACCAAATGTCTTGGTTACTTTTCTTGTTGCTGAGGCAAAATATCCCACACCCAAAGTAAAGGAGGAAAGGTTTATTGTAGCTCACAGTTTGTAGAGTTTTCAGTTTACAGCTGGCTGGGTCCAAGGCAGGGTGGCATGGCAGAGGAGAAAGAGTTCATGGCAGGCAGAAAGCAGAAGGCAGCAAGCAGCAAAGTAGCAAAGTAGCAAAGCAACAAGTGACAAAGGCAGCAGCCCCTTTTCTGTCCCTTATATTTTATCCACGCTACATGCCCTTAGGGCGGGTAGCGCGCACACCCAGGGAGGGCCATCCCATTATCCACACTGAGAACTATGCCAAGCCAATCAGTGTACTAATTTAGTAATCACATCCCTTTAATCACAGCATCACACACTCCAGATCTAACCACCTTCGAAAAGCCCTGGGGGGACATCGAGACACAAGCCACAACACCAACACTGTAGTTTCTATTAGTTCTTCTCTGTTGTACACATATTCATTCATATGTATATGAGACTTGTAGTCTAAGTGGTCAAGTTTTCAATAACTTCTTTCTTCAAAATATTTCCCAGCTGGCCATGGTGGCACAGGTCTATGATCCCACCACTCTGGAAGGCTGAGGCAGAAGGATTGAAAGTTCGAGCTCAGCCTGGGAAGTTTAGAGATCTAGTGAAATCCAGCAACATCGCCCATCCCCCCGCAAAAAGAAAGGCATACTAACTTTCCTTTTACACTGTTATTTTCACTTAGTTATAATTCATGATCTTCATTAGAGTAAGACAGTCAAAAAACTAGTAAGGGGCAGTGCAGTTTTTCCTGGGTCAGTGAAGGTACTAGAATCAATCATATGATGACTTAAAAATTAGCAAAATATTTTTCCTAAAATAATTTTGTGCAACTCACTTTTAGTCACAGCGGCTGACCACCAGGCCCCACTGCATTTGGCTTACAAGTAGGCTTTTGCCCAGATGACTAATGCCAATCTAAAGCAAGTACTTCTCCTTATGGGCTGCCTCCTGTCTCAATGTCCCCTCTTTGTGTTAACCTGCCCCTTCTACAGCCAGTGTGGATTCAAAGAAAACAACATGTGGTTTTATTTCTCAAACTCTCGCTTTGAAAATGCCCTTGTCTATCGGGGTCAAGGCACACTTCCACTGCAGACTTGTTCCAGGACCAAGTCCTTTGTTTTCTGGCTACCGTTGGTAATGGCTCAATAGTCTTTTTACTTTCGCGAAGCCTCAGTCTGAGGAATTTGGATGCAACGACAGAAGTGGACTTAACATGCACTTCGATGTCGAACTTCTACGCTGAACTTGGTTTCCGCCGTTTCCTGCGGTCGCCGCTGGCTCCTCGCATTGCTGTGCGCAGGCCCTCGCGGCGGCTCCGAGATCTGCTCGCGTGGCGCTCCGTGGGTGGCCCTCTGGGCTCTTCCCACGTGGGGACCATCGCGACACAGCCCGCTCTGAGGACCCCGCTGCCCGCCCCGCAGCCCGCGCCTCGCCCACGCCCGGTATTTGGCGTCCTTTTCTCCTGGCCGCCTTTGCTAACACTTAGGAAGGCGCAGCAAGTGGCGCGGCCCCCAGGCCTCCCGCGGGCGCGGCTCCCGGGCGGCCCCTCGCCTCTCCCGTCCCGGCCGACGCGGCCGCACAGCGCCGCTCCACGCCGTCCCGTCGGGAACCGAGGCGGCCCGAGGCGGGAGCCCGCTAGCTGTGAGGGGAGACCTCCGCGGCCTTTCCGCCGAGTCCGCCTCTCGGCTTCTGCAGTGCAGAGGTCGCGGGGGGCTCTGGGGTCCGCACCGCCCGGAGCGCGGGCCGGGCCTCGGACCCACGGCCGCGCGTCTCCAGCCCGCTCCGGGGCGGGGCGCGGCGGGCGAGACGGAGCATGCGCAGCGGCCGATACTCCGCACGGCGCATGCTCGCGGCCGCGCCGGCGGGGAGGGGAGTTCCGCGCCCTGCGACCCCCGGCGGAGCCGCTGCTGAGCGGCGGGCCGGGTCCTGCGTGCTGCGTAGTGAGAGTTCGTGGAGGAGACGGTCGTTCCTCGGAGAGCGGCCGCGGGAGTGAGCCGGCCGTGCGGGCGCCGGGGCTGGGCGGCGGGAGCGGCCGCAGTGGTTGCTGCGCGACCGGGAGAGGCGGCGGCGGCGGGGCCGGTGAGGCGGGGCCGGCGGGGCGGCGGGCGGGCTCCCTCGCGCTCGGCCCGGGGGGGGGGGCGGCGGCGCCTGGCGGAGCGCGCTCCCCGCTGCCCGGCCAGGCCTGCCGGGAGGTGTGCGGGGGTCCTCGGTCGCCGGCCTCCGAGCTCCGGGCCGGTCCTCCCGAGCGCTCCCGCGCGAGCCGCCGGCCAGGTCCGGGAGCGAGAACCGAGCGCGAGGGAGCCCTTCCCCGGGGGAGCCGGTCGAGGGGCAGCGCCTGAGAAGGGCCCTTGCGTACCTAGGGTTTGGGTAACGCCCAACGCGAAACTTGTGTGGTCCTGGGAATCGGGCACGCTCACGTCTGGGTTAAGTGCAGGCTGTTCGGGAGGAAAACCTTTTGATCTGCGAGTTAACGCATCCTTTCCTCTCTTGATGCATTCGACTGCATTGGTTGGCAAAAAAATTAAAATTAAGTTTGGGTGTAAAGGGTCTTTACATAACGTACGACTCAAGGTTCTTAATTGTGGGGCCCAGAATCACGCTTTTCTTGTTTTTTATCCTTTGTATGTCTTTATTGGACTTTTGTCATTGGAAAATTTTTTTAAATTTATGGAAAAAAAAACATTTTCATAACCAAATGATAAGAGAATTATGCTTTTCTAAGAACATAATTGTTTTGATAGAATTTTATAGAGTAGTGATGGAGAGTGACAAGAGTCAGACTGTTAAAATCTGCTTTCACTTTTGTCTTTTAAATTTCGTTTTTAAAATTAATCACATGGAAAAATTGACCTTTATGGCGATGTGACTTACGTGAATCTGAGAGTCAGGTCATGACCACTATTATCGGGATATAAAACAGTTCTATCACCCACAAAAAACTCGCGTTATACCTTTTTACCACAGCTCTTACCACTAAACCTTGCAGTTTCTGATCCTTTCCGGAATGTCATTTCAGCGGGATCCTAACAGTATGAAAGCTTTTGATGCCTGCTGCGTTCATTCTCCTCATGCTTTTGCTCTTTCTCCAAGTTGTTTCACCTGTGGATAATTTTTTTCTTTCTTTCTTTCTTTCTTTCTTTCTTTCTTTCTTTCTTTCTTTCTTTCTTTCTCTCCTTCCTTCCTTTCCTTCCTTTCCTTTCTTTCTTTCTTTTCTTTTCTTTCTTTCTTTCCTTTCTTTTCTTTTCTTTCTTTTTCTTTCTTTCTTTCTTTTTCTTTCTCTTTCTTTCTTTCTTTCTTTCTTTTCTTTCTTTCTTTCTTTCTTTGTATTGTATTGTAAAGTAGTATTTCATTAGAAGGATGTGGTACATCCATCTACCCATTTTTCCACCCATTAAAGGACATCTGGATGGTTTTTCCTTTTAGGCAGTTATGAATACAGCTGCTATAAATACAGCATAGTATAAAATCTGTACAGTACAGATTCTGGTGTGAACTTTTGTGTGGCATGTTAGCTTTCAAGATTACATGGAGGGGCTGGGGATGTAGCTCATCAGCAGAGCGCCTGCCTGCTAAGCGCGAGGCCCTGAGTTCGATTCCAGGTACCCATCCCCCCAAAAAATCATCAAGATTACATGGAAAATAGAGCCAGGTGTGCTGGTGCACACCTATAATCCCAGCACTTGGGAGGCTGAGGCAGGCAGATCACTGCAAGTTTGAGGCCAGCCTGGGCTACAAAGTGAGTTCAAGGCCAGTGTGAACTGCATAGTGAAACCCTGTCTCAAAAAAGAGACCAAAAAAAAAAAAAAAAACATTACATGGAAAATGTATATTTAATTAATAAAAAACTGTCAAACCATTTTCCAGAGGTTATGTCATTTTGCATTCCCACCAGCAGCATGTGAGAGTTCCAGTTGCTCTGTATTCTCCTCAGCACTTGATATTGTCAGTTTGTTGTTATTTTTTAGTCTAGCTGTTCTTTCAGTTGTATAGTAGTGTCTTGTTGTGGTCGTAATGTGCCTTTAATTATGAAAGGTGTTGAAGTTCTTTTCATGTATTCATTCACCATGCATACTCTTTGGTGAGGTATCTGGCCAAGTCTTTTGCCCATTTTTTAAATTGAGTTACTTATTTTCTTATGTTTAACTTTTTTTTTTTAATATGCGGGTACCGGGAGTCAAACTCAGGACGTCGCACTTGCCAGGCAGGCGCTTATGCTGCTGAGCTATATCATCAGCCCTCTTATGTTTAATTTTGGAGGTTCTTATATGTTCTGGCTACAAATTATATGTAAGATATGCATTCTGCAAATATTTTCTCCTAGTCTGTAGCTTGTCTTTTCATTGTCTTGATATTATCTCTCAGACACCAAATGTTTTTAATTTTTGATGAACTCTAGCTTGTCGATTTTTCCCTTTTTTGTATTTTTGGTATCATGTCTGAGAACTGCTTATCTCAGGTCAAGATTTTCTCTTTCTAAAAATTTTTTTGTAGAAGTTACAGTTTGTTTGTTTTTTTTAATATGCGGGTACCGGGAGTCGAACTCAAGACCTTGCACTTGCCAGGCAGGTGCTTATGCTGCTGAGCTATATCACCGGCCCAGAAGTTGCAGGTTTACATTTAGATCTGTTCAATTTTGGCTTAAATGCATAAGGTGTGAAGTGTAGGTGAAGTTTTACTTTCTTTGCATATAGACATCAGTTATTCCATCACCATTTGTTGAATGATTGTCTTTTCTCCATTGAATTTCTCTCACACCTTTGTTAAAACCAGTTGTCATACTATGTGGCTCTACTTTGAGCTATCTGTTCTGTTGTACCAATTTAAGCATCGTTCCCTTTGCCAATTATACAGTTTTGGCTAATTTAGCTTTAAAATGTCTTAAAATTGAGCAGTATTGGGCCGGTGAGATGGCTCAGCGGCTTAAGCGCCTGCCCGGCAAGCGCGAGGGCCCGAGTTCGACTCCTGGAACCCACATACGAAAAAGGGGCCGGTGATATCGCTCAGCGGCACGGGCGCCTGCTGGCGCGCGAGGTCCTGAGGTCGACACCCCGGTACCCACAAAAAAAAAAAAAAAATTGAGCAGTATTATTTCCTTCAATTTTATTTCTTCCTCAAAATGGTGTTACCTATTCTAATTCCCTTGCTTTTCCATGTAAAATTTAGTCAGCTTGCCTATACAAAAAAATCCTGCTGGTACTTTGATTTGAATTGCATTGCATGAAACCCTTGGAAGAATTGGAGAGAAATGCTTGATTTACTTTGTAGAGTGTTCCAATTCATAAACAGTTTGTGTCTTTCTGTTTATTTGGGTGTTTGATTAGCTTCATTAGTGTTTTGTGGTTAGTGATGTGGTATTGTGACTAGGTTAGTCCATTGCTGAGTTCATAGCAGAATGCGCTCTTAGGAGGTGGGGCCTGGTGGCAAGCCATAAGTCACTGGGGGTGTGACCTGGAAAGGTGTGTCCTTATCCCTGGCTCCTCCCTGGTGTTTCCTGGTTGCCATGGGTGGAGCAGCTTTCCTGACATGCCCTTCTGTCATGCAATTTCTGCCTTCAGCCTACCAACTGGACTGAACTCTCTGAAACTGTGAGCCAAGTGACTATCTCCTTGACTTTGTGGGTGTTAGGTATTTTGTCCTAATCATGGTAAAGTGACTAATACAGCAGTCTTTCAGAATTAAGAATGATATTAAATTTAGGTTTTGTGTGATAAATGCCCTTTATCAATTTGAAGAAGTCTTATTCTATTTCTGGTTTCTGAGATTTTTTTTCCTCACAAATGAGTATGAAATTTCATGAAGTATTTCCTCTGTGTCAGTTGATACTGTGATGTAGTTTTTCTTATCTGTTAATGCAGTGAATTATATTGATTGGTTTTCAAGCATTGAAACAGCCTTACATTCTCAGAATCAACTTCACTGGGTTGTGGTATATTATTTTTTAAATATGCCGAGTTAAGTTTGTTGGGAAGTTTTGCATCTTTGTTCATAAGAAGTTATTTGTCTAGTTTTCTAATTTGTTAGGGAGCCCCAGCTCTAAGAGGAATGTCACAGTGGTCAGAAAAGGCCCTGACCCTAGTTGTCCTGCCGGTTTAGTCTTTGCCCTTGGGGAGAACACAGCTGTAGAAGGAGTGGGCTGTGTAGTGGGTCCTGAAGCTGGGCAGCTAGGGATTGCCTGAGAGCATGTCTTCTGAAGGCTTCACACTTCTGTATTTTATTTATGTATTTATTTAATTTTTTGAGATAGGGTCTTGCTTTGTAGCTCAAGCTGGTACTGAACTGTCGATTCTTCTGTCCCCGCCTCTCGAGTGCTAGGATTAAGGCATACAGCACCACACTCGGCTTCTGTACTTAATTTTGAAACCGGATTCCAAAGCCCCTTCTCTGAGATTCTGGGTTATCCGAGCTGGAGACCCAGAACCCAAACTTTAACAATTGTCCCAGATGAATTTTACGATCATGCAAGTTTTCGAAGTTCTAGGGGCAGTTGTCGAGAGTCTGTAAGAACAAAGAAAGAAAGATTCTTCATATTTCAGACTCCCTCTGTGTAATGATTGTATAAATAGGTTTCCAGTAAGGTAGGTGGAATAATGGGTAGGAGCCTAACTTGTAATTTTAAGAAGAAATACGAAGAAATTGACTTTCTGTTCTTTTAGTCCAAAATTCGAAGAGTGCACATCTATTACTTTCATTATATGAGTATAGTGTGAAACTAAAGAATGCGTGGTATAAGATTATTTGTACAAGATTCATTGCAAGCTAAACACTAAAACAGTGTAACTAAGAGCCCAGTGTTGACACACAGTTGCATATTATTCAAAATCTTTCTTTGGGCCACTTTTCTGGAGACATTATTACCTGTGAGTTTGAAAAAGAGTTTTTCAGATTTTTTATTTGTTGCCTGCTTGGTGATACACGGGGGGGGGGGGTGTTAGTGTGTAACGTAAAACTCCAAATTTTTGCTTTCCTTTCAACTATGAAAAGTTCTTTATATGGGGCAACAACCCTGTGAAGTAGATACTGTTGCCAGGATACGGAAGCAAAGAGGTTAAGCAATAACTTTACTGGGGACAGAACTAGCAAGTGGCAGCTTTAAATCGAGCCTCAACTACACTTTCTGTAGTCTTCATCTCTGTAGAAGGGAGAACTAAGCAGATCTAGGCATTTATTGGTACATGGGTATCATGCTTTGTGCTACTGATAAAGTATTAAAAATTAGTCATTTCACCTTTCAAAAAATTTACATTGCCTGAAAGAGGTGGAGCCAAGGCCTCAGTCTTGGAAACAAATTCTTGCAATGCAGTGTAACTATTTCTTGATAAAGCAGTTGTAGTTTATGCAATTTTTGTGTTATGAAAAAATAATTTCATCTTAAATCACAGATCTGAGAGAAGATCCAATACCTGGAATTCGAGTTGATAAAGAAACCATTTCTACTTCAAAAATGTTGGAGGAAGATATGGAAGTGTCCATCAAAATGGTGGTTGTAGGGAATGGAGCAGTCGGGAAGTCAAGTATGATTCAGAGATACTGCAAAGGCATTTTTACAAAAGACTACAAGAAAACCATTGGAGTTGATTTTTTGGAGCGACAGATACAGTATGTACTTGGCTCTTCGATTCCTTTGGTTTTGATCTGTGAACTATGTCTGAGACTTTCTTTGCACTGACAGTACTTGTAATTAATTACAGTAGTTAGGCAACTAGTGGCAGTGCTCAATGGACTGTTGCTGGTGGCATATGTATCTTTTTTCTTCATCTTTTTTCCCTTTTATCATTTATTTTCATTTTTCTTCTCTCTTTTCCCCTTTTTCTTTCCTTACAATGTACTTTGTGTATTAGTTATACCTTAGTGTGTCTTAAACACAAACTGATTCTTGACTTTCATGTGATTTCCATCTGCTGTTTTATCTAGAAGGAAAGTTGCCTGTATCTCAAAGTAAAGTTTTCGAAGAAATAAGGGAAAACAGATTTGGGAGGATTAAATGTGCTTGTGAAAAGGAAATCTTATTTCAGAAAATCCAATTAGATTCTACATCACTTCAGAGTAATATTTTTTGTCATTATTCTCTTTTTTTTTTTTTGGTACTGGGAATCAAACTCAGGACCTTGTGCTTCCCAGGTTTGTCATTATTCATGATATCTCTCAAGACTTAGATTATAGGAGACAAACTAAAGCGTATTACAGAAATAGGAAACATTAAACAAATCTGACTGAATGTCTCAGGTAGTAGCAGCAAGCAAATATGATTGGGCTCATTGTTCTAAATAATAATTTCTAATCTGATACTTCCGTGTGCTTCCATAATTGCTTCCTTTCTTAGAATGTATTTTAAGAGGACTCATTTTAATTCTTGATGATGTTTATTTTTTGTACTTAATGCATGAAACCAAATTAATATTTTAAGTATTAGTTGATCCTCATTAATCATAGGTTAGTTGCAAATTCATCTACTTGATAAAATTGATTTGTAACCTCAGTATCAGTACTTAGAGTGCTTTTATGGTCATTTAGAGACAGGTAGAGAGCAGCAAAATAATTTAATTGCCCAACAGGCGCTTTCCCAGCAGGGGTCAAGCAGGATGTATTCTTGTTTCAGGTGTCATACATTAAACGCATATTCTTTTTATATCAGCTGTAGGGCACATTTTTAACCTTTTGTGCTTCTTGGGTGACTGCTGTTTAAATTGGCTGCCGAGTACAGTGCTGAGGTGCTGTCTTGTGTCCCTGAGTGCAAGAGGGATGTGATGTGCCCTGTGTTTGTGCTAGATAAATTTCTCTCAGACCCATGTTATAGGTCTGTGAAGCTCTTGGGCATGAATTCAGTGTTAATGAATTAACAATTATATTAATAAGATGTTTTTTTTTTGTGTGTGGGTACCGCGGGTCAAACTCAGGACCTCGTGCGCCAGCAGGTGCCCGTGCCACTGAGTGATATCACTGGCCCTGTTTTCATGTGTGGGTTCCGTGAGTCGAACTCAGGACCTCGCGCTTGCCAGGCAGGCGCTTACACCGCTGAGCCATCTCACCGGCCCAAGATGTCTTTAGAAACACACATAAAGCAAGGTTATATATTGATCAGTTGATGAAGATATAACCAGGGATTCCCAGGAACCTAACCCTGCATTTCCCCTTGAAGCACTGTGGGTCAGTATTTGCTAATTCAGTCTTCATAGTGACAGTGTAGACCAGGGGACATAGCTCAGGGGTAGAGCTCTTGCTGAGCATGTGCAGAACCCTAGGTTTGATCCAGAACTTACAAAGAAAAAAATGAAGACATTATAGAACATAACTGCTGCCCACAATAAGAGTCAGCTGTATGACAAAGTAGAATAAATGTTTGAGAGGACAACCGAGCAGGCAGGCTGTTGTTTTTTCAGTCTCGTGCTGTCGCTAGGGCACCAGGGCCCAATATTAGAGTGGTGCAGTGGGAGGAGAGTCAGCACTGGCCTGAGGGAATCCCCTTTTCCCACTGCTGCTAGTCTCAGAGCCACTGCTGCCGGTGACTGTTGCTGAAGGAAATAACTGCGTAAAGCTATAGCTTTGCTTTCACTGTTGAGAATACTATGAACGTTTAAAGGGAATTACTCAGACTCTTTTGGAGTGAAACTGACAATGTAATTTTAATATATTTGTATTTGAAAAATAAAAAGATATACAAAGCTGTACTATGAAGATATTTTTACATATTGAATAAATTAATCTCTTCTTTCAGAGTTAACGATGAAGATGTCAGATTAATGTTGTGGGATACCGCAGGTCAAGAGGAATTTGATGCTATAACAAAGGCCTATTACCGAGGTAAAATGTGGGACTTTATTTAGTTATTTTTTTAATTTGGGCTTTTTTCGGCTAGAGAAAGAACTCTACTTTTCTTTGTTTCCCATGTGAGGATTTATTTTTAAGAAAAGTTAAAATAGGGCTGCAGTTCTAGCTCAGTGGTTGAGTGCTTGCCTATCATCATCCATAAGGCCCAGCCTTGATTTAATCCTCAGCACCACAGCAAAGGTAAAATTTAAAAAGTAGCTAAAACAATTTCAAAGTATTTTTAACCCCAATTTATTAGTAAATGACTCTTTGTACTATAGACGTTTTGTCTGTCTTAAAATTATATGACCTCTATAGGTGATCTCAGACTGAATCAGTCAGAAACTGTTAAATGCCTATTCTGACTCCAAGGAAATGACTCTGTTGTCAGAGTGGAAACTCGGATATGAAAAGTGAAGCCCCTGCAAATATGATGGCATTTTGTTGTGACACATGAACTGCACAGTACAGCCTTTTCAGCGCTTAGAAGTTCAGGGCAAGGCACACATAAGAGGAAGGACCACAGTGATAGAGTTTAACGTTCTAAGATGTGGGCATCAGTTCCTCAAGCAAGGCTCAATTAAACCTAAATTTCCTTTAAAATTTTCCTGCAGATTTTTTTCTTTTCTTTTGGAATTTAAAATTTAATTTTCAGCCAGATGTGGTGGCACACACCTGTAATCTCTGGAAAGCTGAGGCAGAAGGATTGCAAGTTTGAGCCTAGCCTGGGCATCTTATAACTTTACGAGATCCTGTCTCAAAATAAAGATCAAAAAATGGGCTGAGGATATGGCTTAGTGTGCCACAAAAACAAACAGACATTTCCGTATTCCTCCAGCTCACTGCCAGTGGTGATTGAAGTGACAGAAGAAAATAATTGAAAGCTTGGTCTGATGTCGTGTAGCTTTACAGCCTGTTGACGCCAAGTAAATATTTGATGACTCATATCAGCAAGTGTTTAGTACTGTGGCATCTGATAACACTGGCATTTGACTTATTCTTTTTTGAACGTGGTGCTGGGGACTGAACCCAAGACGAGGCATGCACTCTCCCACTACACCCCCACCCCAAGATTGCTGTTTGAAGATTCAGCCCTTTACCCATTTCCTTGTCCTTCTTCAGGCCAGTCATCATTCATTATCTCTAAAATCTAATCCTCTGTGAAGTTTTCCACTTTCTGATCACTCTGATTCTAGCTTGCCAACTTAATGGCCATGCTCATTTAGCTGTCCTTGAGCACATTGAAAACTTGGGTCGAGTGACACCACCAGCCACTTTTTACTATGACTTCCACGTGCTTTACTTTCGATCCTCAGCTTGCTTTTTCTAGTCCTGTGAACATTTGCTTGCCAGTTTCTGTAACTCCCTGCCCTGCGTTCCCTGCCTAGTACTTGCTCTGCAAAATGTCCAGCCCAGTTAGCCTCCGCTGTCTCCAGTGTGCACCTGAGCGCCTGGACCGCGCTGGAGGACGTCACACAGGAGCACTGTGGTTGAACTCTGAAGTCGCGATCACATCACTTCAGGGAGTGCTCAGTGCTGCCAGGCACTTCACATGTTGGTTTACTCGAGTCTCTGCCATTCTCCAGAAGAGCTGTTTCGTGCCCTCTCTTGCCTTAACCTTTAGGATCCCTTGTCCTTCTCCACTCTCAGCTGACTTCCTTGCTTCATTTTGCTTTGAAAAATTAAATGCAATTAAAAAAAATTATTTTATCCTTCGCACTGCCGATTCAGTTCCTTAGTTATAATTTTAAGTAGCTTTCTCTTGCTAGGAATTCAAGTGTTGTAGCGTCACATACCCAGAACTCTGTGGCTGTGTCTCTCTGTGTTCCCGGCCTCACCTCCTGCTGACCGCACTTGCAGTGTATTCTTCAGATGTCTCCAGATTCTTTTTTGCTTTTTACACTAAGCCTGGAACACTTTCTTGTGCCATTTGCCCTTCTGCCTTACAGCTTAGAAATCTATGAAACTGGGCCGGTGAGATGGCTCAGCGGCGTAAGCGCCTGCCTGGCAAGCGCGAGGGCCCGAGTTCGACTCCCGGAACCCACATACAAAAAAAAAAGGCTGGTGATATTGCTCAGTGGCACAGGCGCCTGCTGGCGTGCGAGGTCCTGAGGTCGACCCTGGTACCCACCAAAAAAAAAAAAAAAGAAATCGCTTTTGAGCTTTTTCTGTAAGTTAATGTCGTGTTTGTATATTTACTTGAGTTACTTGAGATTCTGGCTTATGGAGTTATAGTGCTTTTTCGTTCATTTGTTTTTTGGTCTTTGTCTCCCCCGTCCCATTGCTAGCACCTGTTGGCTCAGGTGAATTCAGTTGATTTTAGGAGGCTGTATCATTTCGGTTAATTTTTTTCCCCCAGTACTAGTGATCAAACTAGTGATTGCACTGAGCCACATTCCCAGCCCTTTTTCTGTTTCTTATTTTGAGAAAGGGTCTTTGTATGTTGTCCAGGCTCAGCTGGAATTTGAGATCTTCTTGCCTCAGCCTTCCAGAGTTCTGGAATTACATAGTCTGCCACCATGCCCCACTACTTGGGTTATTCTGTCTTCATAAGCAGAATGATAGTAGTTGCATACTAGATAGTCCTAAAGAGTTGGCAGTCAGTAATGATTTGTTCAAAGTCTCTTAAATTGTCCTCCCTTAGCTTTGACGAAACTGAAATCAGAAGCCTTACCTTTAGTATGTTACTGTATACAGCTTGAAAGGGAATGTACACGTGTCCTGGATTATCTCAGAGGCAACACAAAAATAGAATGGGTATATTAAAACAGCAGTGTAGCAGTGTGCTTCTCTTAACGATGTCCATGTAAGTAAAATGTCCAGTTGATGGTGTTAATGGCTTTTTTCATATGAGCATGTAAACTTTCCTACTTCTAGATAGGATTTACCACTGATTTTATTGAGGTGGCTTGCTGCTACTCTATTGTATTTGTAGATTTATACCTATTATTTAAAATAGATATACTTGAAAAATAGGATGAATTTGAGCAGCTCTTGAACATACATTATTTTTCTACTTTTGAAAATGTATAAAAATAACTAAGGCCTAAAAAACATAATTGCGCTAACATAAAGTGGACCTAAGAAGTTGCATTTCTCAGCTGGTACTAAGGGAACTTGACTTCCGCCGCCCGCTCCGGGAAACCTTTTGTTTTCGTGAGAATTCAGAGCGCTAAGATCGCCGCCGTCCTGCCTGCTGTTGGCTGTGTCCTCTGGGCCTCCCATCCACAGTGGCTTTGGTTGTCCTCTCGGCCAGCCAGGAGCATGGTGTGAGGTTGGGAATTACGTTATTCCTCCTCCAGGCTCTTGAGCAGATGTTACTTTTATCAAATAATGAATTTCCTAAGCACTGACACTTTGATAAACAGGTCTTAAAGATAAGTGTAAATACTGAAAGTATTACGTGAGATTTTCACTGTTTTTACCTTTCTTGCATTATTCTCTAAATTCTTGGTGTGAGACGTGTTCTTCTTGTGAGGAAAGAGATAGGTTGGGAAACTTCTTTTAAGGTTTTTGCAATTTCATATGACAGTATTCTTTTTTAATCAGTATATTTATATATTTTTACATTTAATATTTATATATATTTGATATATTTATAATATACCTGTATTTTTAAAAGGTAAGACTATGTGACTATACAGTTATTCCAAAATAAAATGTTTAATTGAAAGATAAAACTGCCCAAATGTAAAAAGTGATCTAATTTGTGTGTAAATGAAATACAGAAAATGGGGTTTGAGGTTCCGTTGGGATTCAGTGGTGGAGTGCTTGTTTAGCTTGTGTAAGGCCTTGGGGTCTATCTCTGTCACTGCAGAGAGAGAGAGAGAGAGAGAGAGCAAGAGAGGGGAGGAGGGGGGGAATGCATATGAATTGGAACCATCTAGTTAAGTAGGTTGAGTGCCTAATTTTTAGAAAAACCACATCGCTAAAAATATTTTCATTTCCCACTATAGTTTAGGTCTCATTAATGCTTTTAGTAATTTTTATCTTAAGACACTTCATCCTGTGTCCAAGGTTATTATTTAAGTGTAGTCATCCAGTTTGTTGTGCACTTAATATAATTTAGTACTTATCAAGTTTCCAGAAATCATACCGTTTCTCTTTAGTTTACAAAAAAAGTTTGCCAGAATTAAAGTTTCAGAATTGCAGTATTTACATCTTAATTTACTATGGAAGATCAGTGTTCTGGATCAGTGTTCTGGAGTGAAAAGGCTTTGTTCAGACATGGTGGCTCAGACCTATAATCCCATGTACTCAGAGATTTAGGCAGGAGGATCACAAGTTCAAGGCCAGCCTGGGCAGTTTACCAAGACTGTCTTAAAATAAATTTTTAAAAGGGCTGGAGACGTATCTTAGGAGTAGGGCACTTGACTAGCATGCATGAGCCACAGGGGTCAGTTCTCAGTACCACCAAGAAAAGAAACAAAAGGCTTTAAATATCTTTGCTCTCCCTGTATTTAACATTTTATTTTTTTTTTTTATTTATTTTTTTTTTATTTTAAAGAGAAGAAAAAACAAAACAAATCAAAAGAAGAACAAATTTTCAAACAAACATAATAGGAGGGTAACAATGGTTAATACATTACGTATTACTATCTTTAAGTTAGTTATTCAGGACACCAGACATTAGCATTCAATTGTCCAAACATTATTGGCACAAACCTTACTCTTCAATGAACTAAGTAAAAATGGTAGTGTATCTATCTTAACCATCTTATATATATATATATATACAATTTTTTTCCCTTTCCCTTCTTTCTTTTCCCTATTCCAGTCTCTCTTTCCTTTTGACCAGTTTCTTTTTGATTCACCATGTCTATTGTACATTTTGGATCTTATTTACTCTTTCAGTTTCTCATACCAGAGAGATAATACGATGCTTACACATGTGCTTCTGGTTTATTTCACTTATGAGTATTTTCTCGAGTTGCATCCATTTACCTATAAAAGTCTCCAGTTTATCCTTCTTTATGGCTGAATAGTACTCCATTGTATAAAAATACCACATCTTTCTTATCCATTCCTCAGTTGATGGGCATTTGGGTTGTTTCCAAGATCTGGCTATTACAAATTGTGCTGCTATAAACATGGGTGCACATATATCGCTGTGGTACGATGTTTTTAATTCTTCTGGGAAGATGCCCAGAAGGGGAATAGCTGGGTCAAATGGGACCTCCAACCCTAGTTTTCTGAGGAATCTCCACACTGACTTCCACAGTGGCTGTACCAGTCGACACTCCCACCAACAGTGAAGAACGGTTCCTTTTTCCCCACAGCCCCTCCAGCATTTGTTATTAGTTGATTTCTTAATAGTAGCCATTCTTTCTGGGGTGAGATGGTATCTCAGTGTTGTTTTAATTTGCATCTCTCGAATGACTAGTGATGTTGCACATTTTTTTGTATATTTATTTGCCATTAGTATTTCTTCATCTGAGAAATGTGTATTCATCTCAGATGCCCATTTTTGGAGTGGGTCTTTAAATTTGGGAGGTCTGATTTTTTTGAGTTCTTTATATGTTCTCGATAGTAATCCTTTGTCTGAGGAACAGCTGGCAAACATTTTTTCCCACATTGTGGGTTGTCTCTTCACTCTGTTGGTGGTTTCTCTTGCTGTGCAAAAGCTTTTTAATAAGATGAGATCCCAGTTATTGATTCTTTGGGATAGTTCCCGTGCGGTTGAGTTTTTATTCATAAAGTCTTTGCCTACACCAATGTCTCCAAGGGTTTTACCTATCCTACCTTCCAGCAGATTTAATGTTTCTGTTTTAATATTTAGATCTCTGATCCATTTTGAATTTAGTTTAGTGCATGGTGAAAGATATGGATCTAGTTTTAATCTTCGGCATGTGTAGAGCCAGTTTTTCCAGCACCATTTATTAAAGAGGCTATCTTTCTTCCAGCGAATGTGTTTGGCACCTTTGTCAAAGATAAGGTGGCTTAGTATGTCTGGGGTTGTTTCAGCATCTTCTAATCTGTTCCATTGATCTTCAGGTCTGTTTTTTTGCCAGTACCACACTGTTTTTATCACAGTAGCTTTATAGTATAATTTCAAGTCGGGGATAGTGATGCCCCCTGCCTTGCCTTTGTTGCCCAGAATTGCCTTTGCTATTCTAGGTCTCTTCTGATTCCAAATGAATTTTAGGATTGTTTTCTCTAATTCTGTGAGATATGCTGTTGGAATTTTGATTGGAATTGCATTAAATCTGTATAACAATTTTGGAAGTATGGCCATTTTCACTATATTGGTTCTTCCTATCCAGGAGCAAGGGATATCTTTCCATTTTCTGATATCCTCTTCAATCTCCTTTTTCAGAGTACTGTAGTTTTCAGTATAGAGGTCTTTTACATCCTTCGTGAGGTTGATTCCTAGGTATTTCATTTTTTTGGATGTTATTGTGAAAGGTATTGTTTCCCTAATTTCTCTTTCAGTATGTTTGTTATTTGTGTACAGGAAGGCTATTGACTTTTGAGTATTGACTTTGTATCCAGCTACACTACTGAATTTGCTTATTAAATCTAGCAGTTTTTTAGTGGAGTTTTTGGGGTCTTCTGTGTAGAGTATCATGTCATCTGCAAATAATGATAATTTAACTTCTTCCTTTCCAATCATTATTCCTTTTATTTCTTTCTCTTGTCTAATCGCTCTGGCTAAAGTTTCCAGAACTATGTTGAATAAGAGTGGGGACAGTGGACATCCTTGTCTTGTTCCTGATTTTAGAGGGAAGGCTTTCAGTTTTTGGCCATTTAGTATAATATTGGCTGTTGGTTTGTCATAGATAGCTTTTACCAGATTGAGATAAAGACCCTCTATTCCAATTTTCTGTAGGGTTTTTATCATGAAAAGGTGCTGGACTTTGTCAAAAGCTTTTTCTGCATCTATTGAGATGATCATGTGATTTTTGTCTTTGGTTCTGTTAATATGCTGTATTACATTTATTGATTTACGTATGTTGAACCATCCCTGCATCCCTGGGATGAATCCAACTTGGTCATGGTGTATAATCTTCTTGATGATTTGTTGGATTCTGTTTGCCAGTATCTTATTAAGGATTTTTGCATCTATGTTCATTAGGGAGATTGGCCTGTAGTTCTCTTTCTTAGTTGGGTCCTTCTCTGGTTTTGGTATCAGGGTAATGCTTGCTTCCAGGAATGAATTTGGGAGTATTGCTTCCCTTTCAATTTCATTGAAAAGTTTGAGAAGTAGGGGCGTTAGGTCTTCTCTAAATTTCTTGTAGAATTCGGCAGTGAATCCATCAGGGCCTGGGCTTTTCTTTGTTGGGAGGTTTTTAATTACATCTTCAATTTCATTGGCTGATATTGGTTTATTTAGGATTTTTAAATCTTCTTGATTCAGCTTTGGTAATTCATACGAATCTAGGAATCTGTCCATTTCTTCTGCATTTTCCATCTTAGTAGAATATAAATTTTCAAAATAGGTATAGATGATCTTCTGGATTTCTGCAGGGTCTGTCGTGATATCACCCTTTTCATTTTCAATTGCATGGATTTGAGTCTTTTCTTTTCTTTTTTTAATAAGGTTGGATAAGGGTTTGTCAATCTTATTTATTCTTTCAAAGAACCAACTTTTTGCTTCATTGATTCTTTGTATTGTTTTTTTATTCTCCAATACGTTAATTTCTGCTCTGATCTTCATAATTTCCTCCCTTGTACGGGCTTTTGGCTTAACCTGCTCTTCTTTTTCTAGAAGCTCGAGGTTCACCCTTAAGTTGTTTATTTGCGCTTGCTCTATTTTCCTGATATAAGTGTTTAATGCTATAAATTTCCCTCTTAGGACTGCTTTCATTGTATCCCATAAGTTCCGGTATGTTGTACTGTCATTATCATTCAGTTGTAGAAAGTGACTAATTTCTTCTTTAATTTCATCTGTGACCCATTGGTTGTTCAGGAGGATGCTGTTTAATTTCCATGTGTTTAGGGAGTTTTTGTGGGATCTTTTGCCATTGATTTCCAATTTCATTGCACTATGGTCTGATAATATGCATGGGATAATTTCAATTCCTTTGCATTTACTTAAGCAGGTTTTATGAGCTAGTATGTGGTCTATTTTGGAGAACGTCCCATGTGCAGCTGAGAAAAATGTGTATTCTGATGTTGTGGGATGGAACACTCTGTAGACATCTACTAAGTCCATTTGTTCAAAAGTTTGGTTCAGTTCTACTATTTCATTATTGATTTTCTGTCCAGTTGATCTATCTTTTTGTGACAGTGGAGTATTGAGATCTCCCAATATAATTGTATTAGTGCTTATTTGATTTTTCATGTCCTTTAGTACTTGTTTTATATAGCTGGGTGCGTTGGTATTTGACGCATATATATTTATGATCGTTATCTCTTCCTCTTGGATTGTTCCCTTTACAAGGATGTAATGACCGTCTTTATCTCTCTGAATCCTTCTTGGCTTGAAGTTCACTTTGTCTGCAAAAAGAATAGCTACCCCTGCTTTTTTCTGGGTTCCTGTGGCATGGAGTATTGTTTTCCATCCTTTGACTTTCAGTCTATGAATTTCTTTCTGAATTAAATGTGTTTCTTGTATACAGCATATTGTTGGATCTTGCTTCTTGATCCATTTCGCCAGTCTGTGCCTTTTGATTGGTGAATTGAGACCGTTAACATTGATGGTTAAAACTGATATGTATTGACTTGTCATGATATTTTCCTGTTGTTGGTTCCCACTCTTTGTTTTTCTGCTTTCCGGCTATTTAATTAATTGCCCTGCCTGGTGGATTCCTTCTGTTGGGGTTCCTATCTCTTTCTAGAATGTCCTTCAGAACGTTTTGGAGTGCTGGTTTGGTGGTCATAAATTTTCTCAGATGTTCTTTGTCATGAAAGTATTTTATTTCTCCATCAATTTTGAAAGATAGTTTTGCAGGGTACATCAATCTGGGCTGAAAATTATTTTCCTTTAGAGCTTGCAATACATCATTCCAAGCTCTTCTTGAATTGAGGGTTTGTGCTGAAAAGTCAGCTGTGATTCTGATGGGTTTTCCTTCATAGGTGATTTGTCTCTTCTCCCTAACAGCTTTTAAGATTCTGCCCTTCTGTTGAATTTCTGGGATCTTGACTATAATATGTCTGGCTGAAGTTTTTTTTTGATCATGTCTAGTTGGTGTTCTAAAAGCTTCACTTATAGGGGTGTCAAATTCCTTTTCTCTTCCAGGAAAGTTCTCCCTGATTATGTCTTTGAACAAGGTTTTAATGTCGTTGATGCTATCTCCTGCTTTTTCATTTATTCCAATTATTCTTAAGTTGTTTATCTTTGAGTCATCTAGCAGCTGCTGAATTGATTTTTCATGGTCCCTTGCTATTTTAAGAATTTTTCCATTTCATGATCACTAATTGCAAGCCTGTCTTCTATATCTGAGATCCTGTCCTCGCATTGGCTTATTCTGCTACAAATACTTTCAATGGAATTTTTTATCTCTTGGATATCTGCTTGAATCTGCCTTATAGATTCCATTTCTTTCCTATGCTGAGCATTCATGGTTTCTATAGTTTTCTTAAGTTCATCTATTTTTTTGTCTGTATCAGCTATAGTGTCCTTAAGCATGGTCTTCATTGTAGACATTATCTCTGCAGTTATCTGTGATATTATTTCTGTTTTAATTTTTTTCCAGAACCTCATTCAGTTGCTTTGTTGTTACCACTTCAGATAGGCCAGGTGGGTGGCTTTCGGATTGTCCCACCTCGTTGCTCCCTAGGTTTGCCTTTGGTGAATTGGATGTGTGTGGTTGCATCTTGTTTAAGTGTCGTCTCATTTTTTCTTTCTTTAATTCCTGGGGTGATGTTTGCAAATTACCTATAGTAGGTTACTTTATTGCTAGTGTTTAAGATCTTTAGAAGATGACTACTTCTCTGCAGTATCTTCCAAGTGGAGCTTGCTTTTAGGTTTTGAGCTTTCTGCCAGATCCTACCTCTTCAATTCGTTGGGTATGCGAAGTTGCTACCTGTTTGGCCCAGTCCTTGATTCTTTGGTACTGTGCCACTGTATTTTCTGTGTCCCTTAGTCAATCTCAATCATGAAATATCAGGAAGGAAAGATGTTTAGAACAATTATTTCACATTTGGCTATAATGTTAACTAAAGCATCAAACACAGCCTAAAAAATGACAGACTGAGCTAACCAGTTATTTACCACTTTTAGCTGTATAGAGTTGCGGTTATATAACAAAATCTAAAACACACCAGAAAAATTATATGCAGTATACAAGTCCTATGTATGTCAATTTTTCCTTGAGGAGTTTAAATTTAAGATGAGTTAAGGAGGAAATAGAGTATTGGGAGAAGAGGAAGGAATTAGATGTAAGGTTAGAGGACCAAGAGGGATCCCACTAAAATTGGGACACTAGTGCAGAGGACAGGTGGTAAAAAGAGAAGGAAGGGATAAAAGGAAGAACAGATCACAACCACAATCACAAAGAAGTTAGAGGCGCTGTTTACACTCATATAAAAAACCAGAGAGAATAATGAAGGAAAGAGCAAATACACATACAGAAACAAAAACAAAGATAAAAACAATAAAACAGACAGATCAAAAATAAAACCCCACCAAAAAACAAAACAAAACAAAACAAAAACAAAAAAAACCCTTCGCCAGAACAAAAAAACAAATCAGTGAGAAAAAAAAAAATAAATAAAAATTAAAAATAAAAAATAAAAATAAAAATAAAAAATATAAAAAGAATCAGTTCCAGGTGTTGACTCTGTTGTAGGCAGGTACCTTGTGACAAAGTCCTGTTCTGTGCAGGTCCGTCCCAGTAAGCCAGGAGCGCCCTCTGGTGGGCGGTGAGCAGAGGCGCGTACTTTCAGGCAGAGACCAGTCTAGCTCGCCTCCGCTCTCGCCGCCCTTTCACGATCCCTGGGCCTGAGAGGCTCAGCGTGCTGTCCGGAGCGCGGGTTCCCTGCACTGGTTCCCGCCGCTCTGGTTTTTCGCCACGCCCCCCCACAATGGCGCCGGGCCAGTCGCTCTCTGGCGCGGGACAGGTGCGGCTGAGAGTCCAGTCTCGTTCGCCTGCCGACCTCAGCACACCTTCGTGGGCTCAATTGAGAGGCCCCGTGCTGCCCTGTCCGGAGCACAAGTTCCCAGAGCAGTTTCCGAGCCGCTCTGAGTTTCGCCACACCCCCCACAATGGCGCCCGGCCGGTCGCTCTCTGGCGCGGGGCAGCTGTGGCTGAGAGACACTCACCGCCGGTCAGCGCCGTTCTCCGCCGCTCCCCTGCCCCCGCCGCTGTCTCAGGATCCTCCGTGGGGGCTCCCTGGGCGCCAGCTGCCACCGTGTGTCCGTAGAATTGAGCCTCCGCCGGCGCTCCAACTCCCGGGATATTAGAAGGTGCACGCGCGCGGTCTGCTCCTTCTTTCCTTCTTCTTTGTTGGAAGTCACCCGTCACTGGTGCCGGGGGTCCCAGATTGCGCTTCAGAACTTTTCTGGGTTTCGGGGAGGCATCTCCCCCCCTCCTGCGCTTTCTGGGTCGCTATATTCCCGTGTTCCAATGGTAACTTTTAGAGAGAGTTTTGCTGCCTGCTTCTTACTCATCCGCCATCTTGAGGTCTCCTAACATTTTAATTTAAAGTGGTCTCAAGCTTATAAGTTCAAAGCTTATCTTCAGAACGAAACTTCCTTTTTAACGTTCTCACAATGGGCCCGGGATTCACGTGTCTCACTGCTAGGCTGTGAGAACCACCAGTGGTGCATGCATGACGGTCCTGTCAGGCAGCTTTTTATTCATTTTATTAATAAAAAGAACAATAAAAGTGATTAGATCCATTTGTACCACCGTGGTTCAAGCCACCCGATGGGACAGTCACACATGTGTCACTGGTGGTTTAAGCCAGCAAGAGCGTGTTAATTAAAATGGCAGAGAGGGTGGGAAACTGAGATAGATCTTTAGCTTGAGCTGCTGCCTTTTCTAAATTGCAAAAAGGAACATTTATCACAATACCAGTCTCAAGTCTATTAGGGAATAGACCTTCCCTATTGAATTAGGGAAGAAACAGTAGCAATTTTACATAAGTTTGAGAAATGTTGTACTGAACATTCGTTTATGCTTTCCTTTGGAGCGCCATCAGAATGCTGTTGGTTGTTGAAAACAATTTCAAACTGGCTTAAAATATAAACAGGGTATATTGATTTGTTTAATAGAAAATCCTGAATTAACATAGCATTTAGTTGTGGTTCGTTCTGATTGCAGATTCACCAGCTCTGCTGTTCTTTTCTCCTCTCTGTGCAGTTCCTCATTCGTGCTAATATCCTTAGTTGAAAGACCTTGAGCAGTAAGAGCCACAGGCCTCGTTTATATCCTTGGAGAGACAGGCTGCTGCCCACAGCAGCGGACCAGGAATCCCGAGGTCTTCTCTGATGAGACCTCCCTTGACCTGACCGCAGTAGTCAGAGGAATGTGTTAATTGACTGGATCCCGTCCTCCTCACCCAGCAGAGGTTAGAGTCTGCCTAAACCGCATGGCTACCGTGCGGTGCAGGAAAGGTCTTCCAGTGCCAGCCAGGCAGTCAGATGGCATCTAATGCTAGTAGAGATTCAGATAATAATGTCATTAGATAGAAATAAAGACTAGGAGGAGGAGAGAAGGGCTAGGAAAGGAGTTAAGATACAAATTCAGTGATAGACTATACCTTACACAATTATGACTCTGGTTTAAATCCTAGAAATGAATTATTCATAATGCATAAAACATTAACAAATTATAAAATTTAGATTTTATTATAATTCAGAAGACCTGTTGCTGGGTATGGTGGCACATGCCTGCCTGTAATCCCAGCACTTGGGAAGCCGAGGTAAGAGGATCACTGTGAGTTTGAGTCCAGCCTGGGCTACAGAGTGAGTTCACAGCGAGTCCCTGTCATCCACCCCCACCCCCACCCCCACCCCTGTTGTACCAAAGCTGTTGCTCGGAAGCCTTGTTCTGCACTCGGGTTGCTGGCTTAACTGCGTAGTGAGACAGGTTGAAACGTGGCTTTCTTGTAAATAGGTTACTGCAGCACAGGTCACATTAGGAAGCCTTTTGGGTTCCCCAGTGACTCTTTTAAAACTCGAGGAGTCTGCTCTGGGCATTAGAAACCAGTGCTTCGTACAGAAAGATGCATACAACAGAAAACAATTTTCACTATAGGTTTTTACTACAACTTTGCTTTATAGGTGAGCAAAAAATACCTTTTTCCTTCTGCCTTTGGTTTTTGATGGTCCTGCCAACAAAAGACACATTAACAAGCAAGCACACAGTTACACATTTAATACAAGTTTTTTGTAACTCAGGAGCCTTCATAAGGAAATGAAGATTCAAAGGAACTGGTAAACCTGAGCACTTTTATACTAGGTTTGGGGAATAGTGGGAAGTCAGGCAAAAATGTGGTAGGAAAAAGAGCTAAGAGCAGTAAACTGGTGGAAGCTTAGCAAGGCCTCTTTGTTTCGATTCTTCTTGGCGTTCCCCCCTCTTCTGGAGATGAGGGTGTCCCCTTCTTCCAGGTGTGGGGAGAGCACCTCTCACCTGAGGGTCTTGACCAGCTTCGGTGCAGGTGGGGTCAGAGAGACCTCCTGCACCTGCCGTTCCTCAGACGCCTTCAGCTTACAATATTCATTATGCCAGGGTGCCACATTTTCAGCATATCCTGAACTCCATTAAGTCCCAGGGAAAAAGTGCTTCTGACTAGCAGCATGTAGAAATAAGGTTATAGACTTGAGACCTGGTATCTGAGTTTATGCACATAAACAGGACATTTCTCTTGTTTTAAAAAGTACCTTTTTTCCCCACAAACAAATGAATATAAATTGTTGGACATCAAATAGCACTGATTAAGTGCCCAAGTAGAAATGTAAGAGTGAAGAAGCAACTGATTTAAGGTTATGCAGAAGTCTCATTTATTTGTTTTGAAATTATAGGCTTAGAATCGGTGATAGGTTGGCCCATTGAAAAGTATTGTTTGCTTTAAATTGCAGACAGCATCAAAAAGAATAAGGGGTAAGCATTTTAAACCGAGAGCAGTATCTATAATTAGGAATACACAATGCATAAAAGCCTTATGCTTCCGATGCTTTGTCCTTGTCAGATTTCCTACACAGCGTTTCTTAAACTTGAATATGCACGAGACTCCTGGGGGTGCCGTTGAGTGCGGGCTCTGGTCTGGCAGATCTGTGGGTGGATCTGAGACTGCATTTCCACAGGGCCCCAGTGCTGCTGGCCTCCCCCATCCCCAGCAGGTCAGAGTCCATCCTCAGGGGCTTTCCATGACTTCAGCACAGGAGCACTCCCTGCTCTCCTTTCTCAGGAATGTTGCTCTGAATTGCAGTAGCTTCTTTTGAACGATCGCACTAATTGGGAATAAATATTTGCTGTTGGTGAACGTAGCATTGACCCCCAAAATTCATTCAGACCTCTGTTGATGTGTGGATGAGTGAAGTAGTGCGTATCTATTAGTAATGATTCATTTGTGTGGTTTGCTGTAATCTGTACTGATGAAGCAGCTGTTCTAATGCTGTGGCTCTTAGGGTAGGTGGTGTTGAAGGAAGATTAAATAGCAGAAAGTTAAGGTCTCTGTGAGATATGTGGACAGAAAACATTAACTAGCTGCCTTTAAAAATCAAGAACGTAAAGCTGGGCATGGTGGCACATGCCTGTAATCCCAGCACTCAGCTGAGGCCAGCCTGGGCTACATAGTGAGTATAAGGTTCAAGGGCAGCATGCACTACATAGTGATACCCTGTCTCAAAGAACCAAAAAGAAAAAAATCAAGAATGTAAGCTATATACAGGTGACTACAACAGATAATTTCAAAGTGTTAACTTTGTAAAAGATGACTAGTGTCAGTAAAGAAGTTGAGATCAAAAAAAGAAGCCAAGGGATAGTATGGCATCATTTTTTTTAATTTTTATTTTTTATTAATACATGTTTACAGTACATAATGATTACATTTGTCATGGGGAGTTGGTACATGTTCGTAACATGTCTTAGTTCTTTTTATGTCCCCTTTCCCTTCCCTTTTCTCCCTCCATCTTTTGGTCCCCTTCACTTTTGCAAAAGGTGTATCTCTGTACTTCCTGTCCTCTATCTTTAATTTTGCTCTTTTTTTATCCATTCATCTGTTAATGGACATATGGGCCACTTCCAAGATTTAGCTATTGTGAATTGTGCTGGTAGAAACATAGGAGTGCATGTGTCACTGGAATACGATGTGTTTAACTCTTCCAGGAAGATACCTGGAAGGGGGATATCTGGGTCAAATGAAATTTCTAGTTTTAATTTTTTGAAGAATCTCCATACTGATTTCCATAGTGGTTGTACTAGTTTACATTCCCACCAACAATGTAGAAGGGTTCCTTTTTCCCTGCAGCCTCGCTGGTATTTGTTGCTATTTGGTTTCGTGATGATAGCCCCTTCTTTTTTTTTTTTTTTTGAGTAAGGTGGAATCTCAGTGTTGTTAATTTGCATTTCTCTAACGCCCAATGGTGTTTTTTTCATGTGTTTATTGACCATTTGTAGCTCTTCTTCTGAGAAGTGTCGGTTCATTTCAGTTGCCCATTTTTTGATTGGGTCTTTTAATTTCGGGCAACTTAGTGTTTTTGAGTTCTTTGTATATTCTAGATAGTCCTCTATCTAATTCTCTAGGTTAGTTTCCTGTCCAAGGAATAGCTGGCACGGGCCGGTGAGATGGCTCAGCGGCATAAGCGCCTGCCTGGCAAGCGCAAGGTCCTGAGTTCGACTCCAGGTACCCACATACGAAAAAGGGCCGGTGATATCGCTCAGCGGCACGGGCGCCTGCTGGTGCGCCAGGTCCTGAGTTCAACCCCCGGTACCCACAAAAAAAAAAAAAAAAAAAAGGAATAGCTGGCAAAATTTTTCCCCATTTTATAGATTGTTTCTTCACTCTGTTGGTTGTTTTATTTGCTTTACAGAAGTTTTTTATTAATATGATCCCATTTGCTGATTCTTGGTACAATTTCTTGTGCAGTTGGGATTCTGTTCAGAAAGTCCTTGCCTATACCTATGTCTTCAAGATATTTTTTTTACCTATTTTGTCTTCCAGCAAATTGTTTATGTGTTAACATTTAGATCTTTGACCCATTTTGATTTTAGTTTGGCACCTGGTAAGAGGTGTGGGTCTAGATTCAGTCTTCTGCCTGTGGAGACCAGTTTTCCCAGCGCTATGTGTTAAAGAGGCTGTCTTTCTTCCAGTGTATGTTCTTGGCCCCTTTGTCAAAGATCAGATGGCCAGATGTTTGTGCATCTTCTGTTCATTTATCCTCATGTCTTTGTCATTCATTTTTCTATTAAGAATATTGTCGTACTGTATGTGCAGCAGGCATAGTTGATGAAGTTACCAAAATGCAACTTTAGTTTTCATGTCTTACTCTCTTCTTACAGTTTATTGGGTGGCGGGAGGAGGGGAAGGAAGTCCTTTAGCTCATGTCTTTTTCTGGTCACTCTCAGGTAATTTTTCTCAACTGCGTCATAGCAACCTCTTTTTTTTAGATGAGGGTCCCACTGTTTTGCCCAGGCTGTTCTCGAACTCCTGGACTTGATCCTTCCACCTCAGCCTCCTGTAGGCTTTTACAACCATGCCTGGCTTCATAGTTACTTCTAGTCATAAACCTAATCTGGATTTGGTAATTTACATAGCTAGTCCTGTGTAATAATCAAAACTCCAACTGCAGTTTAGCATTAAGTCTCTTACCTGCTCCAGAATATGAGAGGACACCAGTACCTGTGGTCTAGGAAGAGGGTGGGTGTTGGTTGCTTTCCTCTTCCCCACTCTGCAGCCTTCTAGCTTGCGGAAGTCTTCTTTTCTCTGGGTCAGATCTAGGAGAAGGAGGAGTTGGTAGGTGAGAGTACTATGGCAGGCAT
The DNA here is from genome assembly GCA_028451465.1 of Erethizon dorsatum. Taxonomy (NCBI): domain Eukaryota; kingdom Metazoa; phylum Chordata; class Mammalia; order Rodentia; family Erethizontidae; genus Erethizon; species Erethizon dorsatum. The sequence continues at coordinate 54,562,372 of CM051830.1, read as the reverse complement.
CGTTGTTGTGTGATACTGGAGCCTTTTAGATAAAAGATGTTTGAAGATGATTCTTTCTCTAGGTAATTGTCTTGGACCATTCTAAGTTTCTTGTTCTTAGGGGTATTTCTTCTGGACATGCAAACTCTATTCTGGCTGTTGTTTTGTTCCTTTTAACAAGTATAGGAGGAAGAAGACTTCCTTTGCCCTCCTAATTTAGTCATGGGTTGGGGGGGCTTCAGATTAAGCTGAGCTGAGTGTGGTGGCGCACACCTGTAATACCAGTCCTGAGGAGGCTGAGGCAGGAGGATCGCCATGAGTTCAAGGCCAGCCTGGGCTACATGGTGAATTCAAGCCCAGCCTGAACTACTATACAGTGAGACCCTATTTTTAAAAAAACAAAACAAAACAGATTAAGCTGATAAAAGCAGGTGAAAAAAACAAATTGAATTAGTCACATACAGTAGTTCACAGAAAAATGTGACTCAAGGACCTAGTTGAGTTTGGGACATATATACCATCCTAATAGGGGAAAGGGAAAGGTAAATGTGCCCTTAGGAAAATAGATGGGGGAGATGGGACAGCTTTCTGGCAGTGTTTTTGGGTATGGTACCCATAGTAAGTCCTAGGGATTTAGGATAATTGAGCTTTCTGGGGAGGCTCTGCTTGTAGGCAGTTAAGGGATTTTAGGAACCCAAATGCCTTTTGCTCAGAATAATTTTCTGGATCTCTCCGTAAGCATTCTACTGCCATATTCCTTTATGCTGAGCTTCTGTTACCTGCTAAGTTGTCCCGCTGGACATGATTTAAAATGACTTTATGCTAGCATCAAGGGTGAGAACTATGTTTTCCTCCTAACCTTCTAAACTCATGGCCAGGGCCCCATAATAAAAGACAGATTAACAAGAGAGAAGCTTCCAAATTTACTGCATAGAAGTTTTATGTGACATATGAGCCTTCAGAAGGAAAGGATGACCCAGAGAAACAGTTAAACCTTGGTGTTTTTCATAGTGGGCTTGATGAGGGTGGAGAGTTGAGAAGTATAACAGGGAGTGAGTCCGCGGGGAGAGTAGTGAGCTGGGGAAATGAGGCAAGGCCTGTTATTTGGACTCCTCCCCATGTCCCTTCATCTTCAGAGACGAAGGTGGGGCCTCTCAGGTGAGGGACCTGCTTCAGGGAAAGCTCGGAACGGCTTTCCTGAGACTTCGACCTGCTTCAGGGGAGATTGCGCGAATAAGTGCCAGAGTTTGGGAAGCTTGTCTCAGACTCCGGCACTAGCTGTCTCTTAGCCTTGGTCCGCTTCTGCCCGTGTGGAATTCCAGTGCGCTCTCCGTGCTGCCATCCATAGGGAGCATAGCTCCTTCCTCAGCGCAGCCTGGCTTCCTTTTGTCTGCTGCTCTTGCTGTTCTGCTTTTGCTGCATCTTTCTCAGGCTTGAGTTAAAGCACCACCCGTCCCCCACTTGCCCGGAACACATAAAGTTCCTTAATTGAAATGCACTCTGTTTAGTTTAGAGATGAGGTGTTAGCGCCCTTGTCCATCCCATCTCATCTCAGAAGAGAGAGAGGGTTTGGAGTATGAGATAGTATTCTCTAAAGAAATCCTTTCTTCTCTCAATTAACAAGACAAAGCTCAGGAGTGCCCCAGTCTAGAATTGTGTAAGAGCTTTGTAGTCATTTCCTCTGTAAATTCTGCAAGTAATAGCTTGTCTCTCATGTATATCTATATATTTATAGATACATATTTTGAAATATGATATTTGTCGTGTTTTATCACCTCATTCAAATTTTTGTTTAAAAATATCATCTTTCAGCATGTTTTCATACTAGAAAGGGCCGTTTGGTCACTAGGGTTGTTGTAAATACAAAAGACCCGTGATCCATCACAGTTGACAGAGTTTTGTTTTGTTTTCTGTATGGACAATAGTTGGAGAAAGTGAAACAAGTTGTCCAGCTTTTGCTTGAATTATTATAACTATAAAAGTAACCCGAGTCGTGTGATACTTTTATTTTTGCGTGTTAGCGATGCACGTTGGTGCAGTCAGCCAAGGTGGTCGCACCATGCGGTCCGAGGGCCCCGGTCAGGGGAGCCGTCTGCCTCGAAGACTTGCGTTCCATGCTCTTTCTAGAGCTCGTGACTGTTCTCTTTAGGACACTTTCGCCATCTTATTTCAGTTCTATATTTTCTGCAGTTCTGATTTTTTTGTTGTTGTTCTTTTTTTTTTTTTTTTTTTTTTTTGTGGGTACTGGGGGGTTGACCTCAGTACCTCGCGCACCAGGAGGTGCCCATGCCGCTGAGCGATATCACCGGCCCCTTTTTCGTATGTGGGTTCCGGGAGTCGAACTCGGGCCCTCGCGCTTGCCGGGCAGGCGCTTAAGCCGCTGAGCCATCTCACCGGCCCTGTTGTTGTTCTTATGGAGTTTTTGTTGTGTTTTGTTTTTGTATCTGCTTCCCTCTTTTACACCAAATAAATACAATGTTTTCCTTTAGTTTAATAGTCATACATCCTCTTATTTAAAGACTAACCTGTCTTAGTTTGAGGCCTGCCTTCCCCTCTCCCCCAGTGGCTGCCTGGTTCATTTGGGATTTGACCCTAGGAGGTCGGGAGAAGGATGCAGATTGTCACTGTGGTAACTGAGCTCAGTTCCTTGAAGAACCTGTGGAGCTGGCTCGGAGGCTGAGGCGCTGTACCTGTCCCATCCCTGTAATCGAGAGCTTTCCCCCCAGGCACCCAGCGCCCCCTGGACAAGCCTGAGAAGCCTCCGGCCTTATAAAAGTTCAGAAAGAGCCCTGGGGCTGAGGCTGGGGAGCTGCCTGCCACTTCTGCTTGAGGCGGGACGCTGGCCACAGGCACAGAACTGTCCTCCACTGCCGAGGCACAAGCCAGGGGCTGCAGTCCTGGGCTAGGCCACAGGCGGCCACCACATTGTTTGTATTTACTTTCCCCTTGGTGGCACAGACACACGTCTTCCTGCCCCGCAGACAGCACTTTGGCACATTCAGACGTTCCTGCCGCCTCTCCCGGTCTGTTCCCTACTGAATAGTGTGGGGCTTGTGATGGATATACTTGCTCTTTTCTCCTTTGAGCCTTTTTTTTTCCTTTGTCCTTTCTTTCCTGCCTTTTTCCTCTTCTTTTTTTCTATTTTCTTTTTGTTTTTTATTTTTACTTTTTGTTATCTAGGTCCTTGACTTTTTAAATAATATTGAGCTTTTTCTTCATCTTTCTTACTGTACATATCTCTGGCACCATTTGGTTAGACTTTTTAAAAATTATTATATACTTCCTAGGAAAACTTCTTTTTAGGAGTCTGAGATCTTATACACCTGGAAAAACCCTGTTGTGTTCTCAAATTCAAATGACAATTGACTGGATATAAAAGTCAAGGCTTATAGTCACCAAATCTAACAAAAGTTTTACAATAAATTATGATTACATGCTGTTATAGTTTTAATAAATATAACAGCTCAAGTAAATAAACATTTATTTATCAAAATACTAATGAGATCTCTTCAATTTTATTTTTCCTTAAATTCTGAGATGGCCTCGGAATAGGTACCTTTCTCTGAATTTTGTGTAATTAACTTACTATGTGCTTCACAGCCTGTCCTTACAATAGCGAAGGTTTTCACAGATAAACTTTCCACTTACATAGAACACATTACTGTTTTCCTTTCATTCTGTGTCCTGCTTTCTGCAGTATTCTCTGTGACGATAAACAGACTTTGGCCTTGGAGTGTCTTAGGTAGCTTGGGCATTCCTTAAGTCTACCAGAGGGACTGGAGGGAAGTAGGAAAAGTAAGAAAACATGCCTTGAACCCAGGAAACCCTCCTGAGCCCCGAGGTGATTTTCTCTTGTCATTTACACACCTGTTTTTGTCGTCATGCTGCCTGAATCTACAGGCAGTCATTTGTGAAACAGCTTCTTTGAGGACAGTAGTGGTGGACTTTGAAAGCTCTGAAAGGTTCACCATCGCTGTTCTAGGAGGTTGCTGCTTATTTTTAGTCTTAGATGTGATCAGGCTAAAATGACGATTGATAATTAAAATATTGTCAGGTATGGTATGGGAATTACTCAGTTAAATGAGGTGAAAGGGAAATTAAGGTTCCTCCATCAAATAAATATACACGTGTGTATGTTTTTTACTCTTGGCACTGATTCTCAAATTATGTTTCTTAGGATTGCTGGTATTCTGCTATTAAAGTAAAATAATACTAAATTCTGAAAAGGAAACAGATTGAGCAAATTGTGTTTGCTCTCTCATAGAATTTTCTTAAATGTTCTAAAAGCAACAAGCAAATGATAAGTAGGAACTCGCAGCAGCCTGCTTTTACTTAGTTTACCATTTCTACCTCTTACAATTGAAGTAAACAGTTATTTTGTGATGTTCTAAAAAATGTGCAGTTTTTTTTTTTTTTTTTTTTTAAATGTGGGTACCGGTGGTTGACCTCAGGACCTCGTGCTTGCCAGGCAGGTGCTTATGCCGCTGAGCCATCTCACTGGCCCAAAATGTGCAGTTATGAGGGTACTTTGACGCTTGAACATGTTTGAAAAATCATTGTATTTACAAAAATTGTATTTACAAAAAACCGGTTCTCTGAGTTAGAAAAGGGTTTACATAGTGAGCTAAGCAGTGTTACAAAGACAAGTTCAGCACTGGTCTGCATAAGAGTTGTCTTGAATAGGCGGAAGTTCCCCTCCTCCTGCCCACACTCGCATATTCAGAACACAGATTGTTCCTTGATGTAAACAACACTTTTATTTTGTGCCCTTACAGGAGCCCAGGCTTGTGTACTTGTGTTTTCTACTACAGACAGGGAATCTTTTGAAGCAATTTCCAGCTGGAGAGAAAAAGTAGTCGCTGAAGTCGGAGAGATACCAACTGTGCTGGTACAAAACAAGATTGACCTCTTGGATGATTCTTGTATAAAGAAGTAAGATGGCTACTTCTGGGATAGGAGATCTGCTAATTCTGTAAAGTTAAAACATTTTAATTTTTGCTTAGATTTATAAAAGCTAGGAACACTTTTATATTTACTTAAATTCTAAAGGTTTTACTTAAAGGCTTAAATTTCCTTTGATTTCCTGTGAGGTATTCTTTATGATTGGTTCAGGTTAAAACAAAAACAAAAACAAAAAACCCAGTGGGGACACTGTAGATAATAATAATGAACTGTGCATTTCAGAAACCTAGAAGAAAGTATATTGAAAGTCTCTATCGGAAAGAAATAGTTTAACCTGATTTAACCATTATACAGTGTATAACTGTATTGAAACATCACCTTACCCATTGATGTGTACAACTTTTATAGTTTTATGTGCCAGTTAAAAAATAGCACTTGCGGGCCGGTGAGATAGCTCAGCAGCATAAGTGCCTGCCTGGAAAGTGCGAGGTCCTGAGTTCAACTCCCGGAACCCACATAAACAAAGAAAAAAAAGGGCTGGTGATATTGCTCAGTGGCGCAAGTGCTTGCTGGCAAGCACAAGGTCCTGAGGTCGACTCCCGGTACCCACATTAGAAAAAAAAAAGCACTTGCTTAGCACACACAGGGCCCTGGGTTCAATCCCCAGCACTGCAAAAAAAAAATACATAAGTACATACATTTAATTTAAATGAAAATTTTAGAAAAAAGTTAAATCTCACACTGATTTTTACATAGAAAAAAATTAAAGGAATAAGTTTAAAAGGGCCTTTTAGAATTCCAGTCTTAAGTCTTTATATCACAAAGTCAGTCAGTCTTGTTGAGACAAACCTAGGTATAGCTGCCCGTCGTGATACAGATATTATGAAAGTATCCCCAGATGTTTGAGTAATTGGGATGAGCAGCTGTCTGAAAAGTTTGGGCTCCTATTGTTTTGTATATGCAGAACATTATTCTCAAATCTGAACAGAGTTCAGCATCCAGATAATTTCTGCCAATATTTACATGTTGCATTATTATTTTTGCTAGCTTTGAAAATCTTTGCTTGGTTTTTACCTTTTAAAAAATGCATTCTTAGCCAGGCATGGTGGCACACACCTGTAATTCCAGCATTGGGAGGCTGAAGCAGGAGGATTGCTGAGAATTAAGGCCAGCCTGGGCTACATAGTGAGTGCAAAGCCAGCCTGAAGTACATAGTGAGACCCTGTCTCAAAAAAACAAACAAACAAAGAAAATATTTTTCAGTTATCTGTTGGTATAGAACAAACTAGCTCACAACTTAGGGGCTTAAACCAACATTTTTTCAATCATGGTTTCTGTGGGAATCGGGCGTAGCTTAGCTGGGTGGTTTTGTGTGAGGTTGGGTCAGGGTGTTGGCTAGTCACACAGGACTGGCAGTGCTGGAGGTTCTGGTTCAGAGGTGGCTGTCGCACTTGTGATGAGTGGGCCTCTCCTTAGGGCTGCCTGACAGCCTCACAGCATGACAGCTGTTCCCCCCAGCAGGTGAGCCAAGGGCAGAACCCACAGTGCCCGTTGTGCTCTAGTCTCAGAAGTCACATGCTAACACTTTTGTATTTTACTGGGCACACAGACCAATCCCTATGACAGGGTGGGAAGGGTATGAAGACCAGGAGGTGAGGGACCATTTTGGAGCACGGCTTCTCTGATTGCAGTAAAACTAAAATCAGGAGTCCTAATAAAAGTAAATTAGGGGGCTGGGGATGTAGCTCAGCAGCACGGCACCTGCCTGGCAACTGCAAGGTCCTGAGTTTGATTCCTGGTACCAAAAAAATAAATAAATAAATTAGGAGCCCTTTCCTGTAGACTTGACATTAATATGCTGGCCTTGGCTCTTGGCAGCAAAATTCTTTTGTGGCCGGTAAGAATAAGATGTAATTCAGTGTCAGATTTTTCAGAGTGTAATTAAATCCAAATATTCTTTAAAAGGAGAGAAAATTAATTAAAATGTTCAAGAATGGTATTTAGTTATTTTATGGCTAGAGATTCGAGACTTTATAGGGAAGTGCTCTGTTAGTTACGGTGTCATGGGTGGCGTTTATCCCCACGTGTAGCGGAGACTGAAGGTCCTGTTCAGGTACTCAGGGAGAGCTTGGCTTTCTCCTGGCTCTACCTGACTGGGCATCGTCTAAAGCTGCCCAGACATTGGTGTGAGAAGCCCTGAAGGGCCTCAGCCTCACCCCAGCCACCAGCCTTACTCAGTAAGCGTGATTCAGAGCAGCGTGGTAAAAGCTGTCAGGAGATACCTTCATGCATTTTTTTAATTGATGCGCAGTGAGGAAGCTGAGGCACTGGCAAAAAGGTTAAAGTTAAGATTCTACAGAACATCAGTGAAAGAAGACCTCAATGTGAATGAAGGTAAATTGTATCTTTAAAATATTATATTTTTTCTTAATATTATATTTCTTAATATTGTATTTCTTCTTAATGCTTTTTTTCTTAATGCCTTTTCTGTTGTGTTTCTATGGGGGTTTTTGGCCCCCTGACATAAAGTAAAATTTAAAGGCTTATTTAAATTTATAGTCCTTATCTACTAATGAATACTTGTTGCTTTCTACCAGCAACTCTGGTGGGGTTTTAGGGTTTTATTATCTTTAAATATCTAAAGTGCAAATGTGTATGCATGTATGTGTTTTCATTCATAACTTAAAAATCATGCAGTTGTTTTAGTACTCCATGGCAGTAGATACTCCATTAGGCCATTACAGTGACCTTGATTTGCTTAATTATATTTCCCAATTTCAGAGTGGGAGATTGGAGAAAGAAGATGGTGACTTTTCTCATTCCAGAATTGTTGCGTATAAGATTGCAACTAGATTGTCACGTGGGTGTTTATTCTGGATACTTTTCTCTCCCTAAAGAAAGGAGACTTTAAGACTGAGTCAGTTTAGTGATGCTAAATAGTAATTATAAGCTGGGTGTGACACACTGTAATCCCAGCACTCAGGAGGCTGAGGCAGGAGGAGTGCTGTGAGTTCAAGGCCAGCTAGGACTACATAGTAAGTTCAAGACTAGTCTGAACTACATAGTGAGACTGTGTCTCTAAACACTGTAAATAAATAAATAAATAAATAAATAAATAAATAAAGTCGAAATATTTAAAAGAGAAGAGCTAATGACTAACAATACTTCTGTATTTTTTCTTTACTAATAAAGTACCACTATACAATTATTGCTATTATCATTGTACTTAGATTAATTTTTGAAAGCTGAATTTTTATCTAGATTGTTGTTTCTAATTCTAATTTCATTTTATTTATTTATTTATTTTTTTATGTGGGTACTGGGAGTCGACCTCAGGACCTCGGGCTTACCATCAAGCGAGCGCTTGTGCCACTGAGCAGTATCACCGGCCCCTTTTTCGTATGTGGGTTCCAGGAGTCAAACTCAGGACCTTGCGCTTGCCAGGCAGGCGCTTATGCCACTGAGCCATCTCACCGGCCCATCTAATTTAATTTTAAATTTGTTTAGTAAATATAAGTAATATTTGCATAAATCATATTGACCTAGTGTGTTTATTCTAGTTTTTAAATATTTGGCTGAAAAATATCTTCAAAAACTCAAACAACAAATAGCTGAAGACCCAGAACTAAGGCATTCAAGTAGTAACAAAATTGGTAAGTACCCATGTTTACTATTTATCCTCCAGTCATTATTATTATATTTACTTTTTTATATGTAATATGGACATTTCTTTAAGAAATGTTATTTAAAAAGTGTTAGATTATTGATTATTGTACTTACACGTATCAGATCTCGTTAAAAGGTAGATTGTGTTAAAAGGGTTTTTTTTTTTTTCAATTTATGAATCCGTTTAATACAGTAAATACAGGAGAGAGAACATTTTTTTTTGTGGGTACTGGGGGTCGACCTCAGGACGTCACGCGCCAGCAGGTGCCCGTGCCGCTGAGCGTTATCACTGGCCCCTTTTTCGTATGTGGGTTCCGGGAGTCGAACTCGGGCCCTCGCGCTTGCAAGGCAGGCGCTTATGCCGCTGAGCCATCTCACCGGCCCCAAGAGAACTTTTTATAAAGGTCTGTCCCTTATAGAAAAGAAATATTTTGTTTTGTTTTGTTGAGATAGGATCTCACTATGTAGTTCAGGCTGAACTTACTGTGTAGCCCAGGCTGGCATCGAACTCATTGTGATCCTCCTGCCTCAGCCTCCCAAATGCTGGGATTACAGGTGTGTGCCACCACACCTGGCTAGAAAGTTTTAAAATACCTGTTCAGATTCTGTGCTTGTACTGTCCCTTACATTTCCCTCAGCCGTCTTGCTCATTTCCTGTCACTGGTTCTTTCACGTGTTAATGCCAGAGAAACGTCAGCGACCCATGGAATGAGTGTGTTTTGTGTTTTTCACGGTAGCTGACTTTGTCTGACTTCTCAGAAGCTGAGCACCTCCCCTGCTGGCTCCCCAGCCTCTGCGTGGTCTCTCGAGGACTTGGCATCTGCCTTCCATCCCCCTGCTACACGTGCATGAGCCCGTACGCCACTCACGTAGATGTTCCCTTGCTTCTGACTGACTTTTCCTTATTTTGCCATTGTTATTGCGTACATTGCTGCGGTCGGTCAGAGTCGCTGTTGGGTCTGAGCCTGTGGGCCCCGCCCTTGTCCTTCCAGCCCCCTGCTGGGCTCTCACTGGGCATCAGAAGAGCCTCGTGGCGTCTGCGCGCTCCCCTTTTGCTCTGGCTGCTCCACGCGCGGTCTCCTCGTGGAGAAGGACCGCACTTGCCGTCTCTGTCACAGCGGCTTGCTCCTCCCACGCTGTCTGCAGGGCGCTCTCAGCTGCGGAAGTGGCCGGAGCCCCTGGCTCCACACTTGTCTTCTCTCAGACCCGAGGTTGGCCTCTTGTGACCGCCTGATGTCGTTTCCCCTTCTTCACAGCTTTTCCTTTCTTAGGAATTAGATGCTGTTGGTGTTTGCTTTGAGCCACCTGTGGGATCTTATGTCGCCTTTCTGACACAGTGCAGTGTCCTGAGTGTCACTTACTGCATACTGCTGCACTTTACCACCTGGGCTGCAGGCTTCTTGGGCAAGAGCTGGTGTCTGTCACCGTTGTCTCACAGTAGTGTCTCATAGGTGCCGGGTCGTTCATAAATGAGAGCTTATGTTTTGCGAATAGCACACTTCAAGATGGAAACCCTAATAGGAAAAGGTTTTCTTCAGTTTTCCTCTTTGATCTGTTTGTCAATTTACCTATAGGCCACCTTTATGTTGTTGTTTTAGCCTAAATAAGAAAAAAGCCTGTGTTACTACCAGCTTTTACGTATGCAGTGTTTTATTTCCATAAAACTTACAAATACTGTTAACTACAAATCAGTTATTCTCCAGGAAATTATATGATGTGAAGTTATTAAATAGTCATGTTTACTGATTTCAAATTTTCAAAATAGGTTGTTAGTGAAAAAATACAGAATGATGTATAGAATATGCCATGGTTGAGATAGAAAAGGGAGGAATTTTGCTTGTGCGCACATAAAGTTCTGGAAAGATGTGTGGGAGAACTGAGAGCGACCGCCTGGGGAAGAGGATGGGCATGGGGCAGGGGCTGGCGAGGAGGGGCACCAGTGTGGCTCCCTGAACTCTCCGTGTCGGCCTTTTGGTCATTGTTGAGAAGGGTCTCGCTGTGTTTTCCCAGGCTTGAACTCATGATGGTGAGTAGCAGGGACTACAGGGCATGCATCACCATGCCCAAAATAAATGGAACAAGCCGGGTTTGGTGTCACATGCCTGTAAATTCAGCGTTTGGCAAGCTGAGGCACAAGGATTGCAAATTCGAGTCCTGCCTGGGCAACTTAGCAAGACCCAGTTTCACAATAAAAAAAAAAAAACAGGTGTAGAGATGTAGCTAAGTACAATCCCTGGTACCACCAAAAAATAATAATAATAAATAAATAAATAAAATAAAGATAGCTGGTAATGGTAACATGGACCCATAGTCCCAATACTTAGGAGGCTGAGACAGGAAGATCTTGAGTTTGAGCCCAGCCTAGGGAACACAATGAGATATCTTAAATAAATGAAACAAAAAAGGTTAAAATTTTAAATACTGAAATGTCTACTGACATGTGAATGGATAAACAAAATGTCATACACAAACACACCTTAAAAAGGAAGTTGTGCAGTATGCTACAACCTGGATGACTCTTAAAAATACTATGCCTGTCATGGCTGTGTCTAGATGTCCTCCAAAGCCTCATGCAGTCATAGGTGGGGCTTTTTCAGAGGCGGCTGGATCTAGAGTGTGTGACACTGGGATTGATTCATGGTGCAATGCTAGGATCGAGGGCACTAGGATTAAGGGTGTGAGTGCTACCCACCCCAAGTAGTCTGGATAAGATACAAGGGACAGAAAGAGCTGTGGTTGCTCCTTGCTTGCTTTGCTGCCTTCTGCCCACCATGGACTGGTTCTTCTCTGGGATGCCATTCACCCTGCCTTGGAGCCAGCCGATTATGGACTGAAACCTCTACAAGCTGTGAGCTAAATAAACCTTTCTTCCTTTAACTTTGGGCGTAGAGTGTTTTGTCTCAGCAATGAGAAAAGTAAGTGGGACAATGCTAAATGAAATGAGCCAGACACTAAGAGACGGCACGATTCCACTTAAATGAAGTAGAGTCACAGGGACAGAAAGTGGTGTGGTGGTTTCCAGCTGGTGGAGGGGAATGGAGAGTTACTGTTGAACAGCTGTAGAGTTTGTTTTACAGATGCAGACTTAGTGGAGGTGTGTGGTGGCTGTGGTTGTGCATCCACGTATTTAATATCACCGGTTTAAACTTAAAAATGCTTAAGATAGCTGGGCCCGATGGTACAGTCCCCAAATCCCAGCACTCTGGGAGGCTGAGGCAGGTGGATCGTAAGTTTGTGCCTAGTCCAGGCAACCTAGCAACTTAGTGAGGGCTTCTCTCAAAATGAAAAATAAAAAATGAGCTGTGGGTGTAGCTCAGTGCCAAAGCTTGGGTACCCTAGTACTGTCCCCGCAAAAAAGGTCAAGAGAGTAAACTGTGTCTTGTTTGCATTTTAATAAAATAAAATGAAAACAGTTGTAAATACTTGAAAATACTTTGCTGCATGCTTCAGGTAACTCCGAGGTGTATCAGAGTCACTCTTTCTGTTCTCCTCATTATACAGGTGTCTTCAGTACATCTGGGGGCAGTCACTCGAGTCAGAATTCAAGTACCCTTAACGGCGGAGACGTCATCAATCTTAGACCTAACAAAGAGAGGACCAAGAAAAGCAGGAATCCGTTTAGCAGCTGTAGCATACCCTAAATGTTTACGGGGGAAAATTGAATCACATTCCGCAGTTCGCTGAGAAACACACCCAGGTGTCACGCTGTCTTCAAGTGTTTAGCAGACTTACACCTGCTGGCTCCCGGAGAGCGGCAGACGTTAACACCGCGCTTGCCGGAAAGTGGAACGAGACCTCCGGTGGAAATATTGCTGCCCTATGGACTCATTTTATTTTATTTTATTTTTTTACATTAGATGAACCTTGTCCTGTATTTGGAGGAATGCTATAAGAAATATCAAAACCAGGTTTTGCTAAATTGTAAATGCTGAAAACATGAATGAAATGCCTAACTATGTTGGTCCAGATTTTAATATTGTGCATTGAGGAAAGATAGCAAGCATTCTTTTTCTCAAATTGGCCATGTAGCTTTTATGGACAATAGCACTGTGTCTGAATACTGACAGAAGCGTAGTCCTGCACGGTAAACCGAACCTTGCCAGACGGCACCAGTGCGGGTCCACGGCAGTGTCACTTGTGCGGTGTCTGCGAATGCAGGATGTGGACGGACGCGTGCGCAGAGCCGTACCGGAGCACATGGAAGCTCTGTGCAGTGCTTAGGGAAACATAGATGCTAATCATGTATAAGATCATTTACACACTGTGTACATGTAAGCGTTTATCTTCAAATAAGAAATTCCTGGTCTATATTTTGCAAAACGAGCTTCAACTAAAAAGTACTTTGTGCCAAAAATATTAACCTCATTTTTACCGTGCTTTACTATGTGAATTTATATTGTTTTCCTCTGTGGCAGGATTCAGAAAAGAGGGCTATAAAGGTTTTAAGCCAGAGGTCTCTCTGCGAGACTTCCTGTCAACGCTTTCCCACGTGGCCGCTGTCAGCATGGTGCCTCGCACTGTTGGCAGACCTGTGTCCCTCAAGGTGTGTGGCAGGTCTGCAGTTGCTTGGGACGTCCGTGACGCATGCGTGTGCAGCCAGCACCTTTCACTGCTGACCAGCGACCCCTTTTAAGATTATGCTAACCATTTTTAAAAATGCATAAATGATTATCTTTAGTCCTAATCCAGTTTATGGATTTTATAATGCCCAGCAATTCTAAAGCATCCTTTTGTTTACACATTTTTGTATGGTACTGTATTTTAAGGTTATTGCCTAAAAATTTCTATTGCCTTTGGTTTGTATAGCACTTTCTCAAGAGCTCTGTCAGTACCACATAAAAAATAATTTCTGTTAAGTGATCTGATATGTAATGATATAACAGAGCATATATTTTATGATTTGGGACAGTAGCCTTCCAAACAAAGGTAATTAAACTCTATAAAAACTGATTACCAACCCAGGCATAGAAGTGCACGTCAGTAATCCCAGCGCTTGGGAGGCTGAGGCAGGAGTATCAAGAGCTCAAGGCCAAGCTGGATCACTTAGTGAGACCTTGTCTCAGAAATAAACCACCAATCCCCTAAAACACGCTGATTATCATTCATCATCATTCATCATTTGTTTTGTATTACTGGAGATTAACCCAGGGCCTTTACACTGAGCTACATCCCCAGCCCTTTTTTTTTTTTTTGTGGGTACCGGGGGTCGACCTCAGGACCTCACACGCCAGCAGGCGCCTGTGCCGCTGAGCGATATCACCGGCCCTTTTTTCGTACATGGGTTCCAGGAGTCGAACTTGGGCCCTCACGCTTGCCAGGCAGGCGCTTATGCCGCTGAGCCATCTCACCAGCCCCCCCAGCCCTTTTTATTTGAGACAGAATGTCGCTAAATTGCTCAGGCTGGGCTCAAACTTGTGATTTTCCTGCCTCAGCCTCCTGGTGTTGGGACTACAGGTATGAGCTTGGTTTAGTAGTGTTAAAGTATAAATAACCCCTTTCAGTATATCTGGTTTTTACAAGATTTCAAAATACGTAAAAATAACTTCTTGGAAAATGTGTCTTGAAGTCATTTTTCATCATATACATAAATATTTTACATTTCTCTTCCATGTTTTCTGTTTCCGTGAAGTCTCCCATTTGTACCATTCCTTCCTTCTGCTCAAACTGAAGTGAGAATAGAATTTCCTAGGGTGTGTCCTTGGTAAGTGGTCCAGAGCAGTGGTCACTTCAGTACGTTTTCGGAAACAATCTGGTGTTGCCTTTTGCAGAGTAGCCAATGTAGGTGTGTGTTTCTGTCACCAGTTGCTACCCTTCCCGCTGCTGGTGGTGGGGTAAACATTGGGGGAAATCTCAGTTCCTAACAACAGATACCTGCTAGTGATGCAACTTTTATTTACTTTCTTCAGGTAATCTATTTATTTAATTTTTTCACAAAACATATGTTCTGGCAAATCATCTTCATTGGCAGAAAAGTTCCTCATTCCGTCATATGGTGCTGTTCTGTTTCGCGCTGACTAGTGTGTGTGGGTGAAAGTGTGTTCCTTTTCTGTATCAGAAATGTAATCCCTGGGGCCGGTGAGATGGCTCAGCGGCTTAAGCGCCTGCCCGGCAAGCGCGAGGGCCCGAGTTCGACTCCCGGAACCCACATACGAAAAAGGGGCCGGTGATATCGCTCAGTGGCACGGGCGCCTGCTGGTGTGCAAGGTCCTGAGGTCGACCCCCCGGTACCCACACAAAAAAAAAATGTAATCCCTGGTGATAATTACTTATGTCCTTTTCTGATTTTTTTTTTTACAAAAACTGAAGATATGTTTGTTACATATTTGAATTTTTATTTTTTGTTGCTATATTTTACGCCTAACCATAGTCATTTTAAATAAGTAGGTTTGTCAGTTCTAAAACCTTCAGAATTAACCTTGATTTTTCCCTTTGTGGCCCTTTAATCTTTTAAATAACCTTATTATAATTTGTAACGAAACCATGGGTGCTGAAGAACCTGCCCCTCCCGGGTCACCTCCCGTGTTGAGCGCGCCTGGCCTTGGCCCGCTGTTCCCCGTGGCCGGCCTTCGGCAGACAGGCAGCGGAGAGGACCCGTGTGCCGAGCTCCTCGCTCCCTTTCCTCTCCGGTCTCCGCCCGTGGTGAGTCGGTAGCACAGAGTGGCCCCCGTGAGGCAGCACAGTTAGTAACATCCGGTTAAGGGGTTTTCTTGTTATCCGTCCAGAGTTGGTAGCGCACATGTACTTTTTCAGAAGGGAGCCAACACTGCCAAAAAGGGGTGGTGGGGTGCAGCGAGACGGTTGCTCCCGAGCCGGCAGTGGCTGTGGGGCTCAGAGCACAGTGCTGTGTACCCCACTGTGTCTGCGTCCTCAGGACAGGACCTTCTCTGAAGATCTTCAAGTGAAGGGCTCGGCTTAGTACCTAATGTCCCACCCTGAAAGTGTTGAAATCTTAATTCAGGGTACTGTCAGCCGTCAGCATCCTTGCAGAGCCTTTGCCGAGGTTACAGGTGACGCTGGAGGCGCCCGTTAGGGCAGCGCTCCTGTCTGTTTCTCTGAGCACAAAGTGGCCTGGTGGGGGAGCTTGGCCTTTGCAGCGCAGTAATTAACAAACAGATAATTAGGAGTAGCTCTGTACTGTGGTCACTCTGTAGGCTGTCACATATAAAACTCATAATTCTACCATACAAGTGAACTGACATGCAAACAAATCCTTCATTTACCAAGCTCCTGGTGAGTTAGGGATTTGCCTGTAATCTCTACTAGTTGGTGGTGTGCCCCCACCGTGTCTATAATGGGGTCTAAGTAAAAGATACTTTGAAAATAAAAAGTTTGGATTAAAAGGAAAGCAACCCCTGCTATGTTTTTGTTGCTAATAAATAATGTTTGTAAATTTTAATGGAAAACCGCTTGTGTACTAGTATTGGGTTGCATTTATTCCCTCAAGCTTAATTTAAAATATACTCCTTGATTAAAATGTCAGTGACGATGATTTCCAGTAACCAAAAAATAAATGCATTTCAAAGCTAGGATTTTGTGTGTTATATATGATGTGTCACCAGTGAACTCAGTGTACAGTAAGAGGCATGACATGACTTCTTTAAAAATCAAAGTAACTCGATCTTTTATATTTCAGATACTTTTTCAGTCACCGGTACTCATTTTGTAATAGTAATTACACACGGTAAGTCTGTGACTCATGAACAAGTTCCGTTCCCAGAGAACATCCTTGAGTTGAATTCGTTCCAGTCCTGCAAAGTGAGCCTGACACTGGGGAGCGGCTGAAGCTGGAAATTGATGGCAGGTGCAGGGGAGGCAAGGCCCGGTGGAAAACAGCAACAAAGGCTGAGGTGGGCGAGGTAAACAAGCTGCTCCTGCGCAGAGGACACCTCCCCCCAAGGCAATCCAAGCCATGGGTTGCTAGGAAAAGGGGTGTCAGGTGACACCAACTTGCTAAATGTATAAACGCACTGCTTTGGTTGAGCTGTTCTTTCCTCCCATTAGGAGAGGGGGCTCCACGTGACCTCAGCTTTGCCTTTCTGTTTCTCTATCCTCTCACTGCCAGCCCCCCGCCCGCGTGACAGGACAGTACACCTGTGAGGGTGCGCAGCCAGGACTTACTGTAATGCAACTTCGTAGCACTGTTTGCATCATTTTGCCCAGGAAATTGTTTCGTTTACAATGTTATCACTGTCGTTCTTTTTTTTTTTTGTGGGTACGGGGGGGGGGGTCGACCTCAGGACCTCGCGCGCCAGCAGGCGCCCGTGCCCCTGAGTGATATCACCGGCCCCCTTTTTGTATGTGGGTTCCGGGAGTCAAACTCGGGCCCTTGGCGCTTGCTGGTCAGGCGCTTAAGCCGCTGAACCATCTCACTGGCCCCATCACTGTCATTCTTCTACAGAAAGTTGTTTTGTCTTGTCTTGTGGTATAAAGTTACTACGGGGTTTTTTTGCGGTGGGGGTTGAGACAGGGTCTCGTTATGTAGTTCAGGCCAGCCTTACACTCTGTGTAGCCCAGGCTGACCTTGAACTAGCAATCCTCCTGCCTCAGCCTCTCGAGTGCTGGGATTACAGGTGTGCATCATCACCATGCCTGGCTAATTCTGACCCACTTAACAGATGCTCCCGAGTCAGGCCCTGCACGTGGCATCTCCTTTGCTCCCTCACTCAGAAGAGGGCTTCCTGGATCTCGAGCTGGGGGAGGTAAAGGGCCTTGCCCTGCTGGCATGGGCGGAGGCTGCTCACATGTGGCATCCTGCCTGTGCTGTGCCCGTCCCTTGCTCTGCTTGGTTCGTGTCAGCAGACACACACAGAACGGGCGGGGCTCACTTACGTCTTTGTTGCCTGTTCTTTCCCAAGAGTCTCACTTCTAACTGTATTTTTATCTTTAGATATTGTAAAATCCAGCCTTCAAAAATAACATTATCACATATGTGTGCTTCAGATGTCACTTATCAGTCATTTGAAGGGGACAAATACATGGATGTTTCATAAGAGGAATCACTGCGTGTTTGCCAGCCACTCTGCTTTGAGAGAGTGGGGGGTTCTTTCCGACTGCGCATTTGTCAGTGTGTCTGCTGCCCATCCCGGGTGCGTCCCGGGCACTGTGACTGCGGACGCTGTGCTCTGCTGCATCTGGGGTCCTGGCCGGAGCCCGAGACCGCACTGTCTGTTCGGACCTCGGTGCCCACCCGCCCACTCCTCTGATGGGCCCTAAATGAAGCTGCCAAGGGTCCTTACCTCATTGTCACGCCTCCACCTGGGCAGGTGTGCGCCCTGCTGCTCTACTGCTGCCCCTCAGGGAGCTGTCCTGACAGGTGGCAGGGCACAGGCTGCCCGGGGAGCCAGGCAGAGACGGACACTCTGGGACACAGTGCCAACAAGGGGTGGCAGAAGGGTCACCCTAAAATGGCATAGGATTGGGGCAGCGTCAAACATGCGCTCAAGCGGCCTTTCCTGCCTGACCCTCACCTCTCATACGCCTCCCAAACCGCAGACCCGGGAGCTGCAGCTTGGAGACTGCGGGTCCAGCAAGCAGTGAATGACCAACAAGAGAAGTGCAGTGCGGGAAAGCGGGGGAGAAGCGACGCAAACCTGTGGCGGAGCAACGTCCGGGGAGACCGCGAAGGGCAGCGGGCGAGCACTTGGCAAGCACAGAGCTTCGGAGGTTGAGGACAGTACTTGAGGGAAACTTTGTTGCCCATTTCTTAATTTTCAGAACGCTGGGAAAGAACAGGAGGACAGGAGCATCTCCACCTGACAGTGAAGCAGGTCAGATGGGATCACTGCGAGGCCGCCACAAGCTGGAGCCCGCAGGGAGCAGCTGAGAGGAGGAGGGCAGCCGTGTGTCCTCAGGCTGTTACTGCTTCTCAGAAAGCGCTAACATGGCTCGGTACTGTTCACACTGAGAGAGAGAAAATCAGCATGGGTCTTCATGTGAAGAGCACCTACATTCTAATGGAAACTGAATTTAAAATACTGGCTGCAAAGCAGCAGGGAGAGAAGCCATCGAGGTTTTTGTGCATCACTACCACAGTTACATTCAGCAAGCAAGTGTTCTATGGCCGCTTCATTTCTCACAAGGATCTACACATCCCTCAGCCTTGTCAGGAAGCAAGATGCAAACTAGGTAAAGTGTTTCATGTCTAATGTTGGGAAAATTTAATGATAGTGCTGAAAAGATTTCAGTGAAATGGCTACATTTAATTATTGAAGACAGTATAAACTGATGTAACTTTTACACCAAAAAATGTGGAAGTGTTAGGCCATGAAAATGTGTATCCCCTTTGACCCAGTACAGGCCAAGCTGGGAATTTATACAAAGATAAAGCGTTGTACATGAATATGTCTCAGTGACGGCAACAAGGTGGGGACCCAGGGTCCAAGGAGAGGGGAATGGACAAGTAGATTACGGCACAGCCACACAAAATAGAGCTTTTTAAATTGACAGGCACCATTTTAAGAAGAAAAGGCAAGTTACAACAGAAATTTTAGAAGAATGCATTTGAGAGACCAAGTGGATATGTAATTAATCACATTGGTAAAACTAAAGGTGACTTTCTCACATTTTACACCATGTGTCCAAGTATGTAAAAATATATTATGAGATTCACAAATCTTTACCTTCAAAATAATCTGATACAGACACCTCAAAGCACTGAGTGGGGGAGTGAGGAAAGGCTGCTGTTACCTCGAATCCCCGCGTGCTTGGCCCGTGTGCGCGGCGCGGGAGGCAGGAGTTCTGCCGGCGCCAGGCCCGGGCGCTGTCTCCTTGCCACAGTCCGGGGAAGAGCGGCGACACCACCCCCAGCTGAGCCTTACCTTCCCCACATAATGTGCTCATCTGCAAAACAGTGAAATACGTAGTGCTAGATCCTAGTATGAGGCAAGAATTCAGTCTAAAAAGTCTAGATAATTGAAATACTAGTTTTAATTGAGCTGGAAAACCTTGACACTGCAATAGTTTCCTCTGAAATAACTGCTCCTGGCAAGTGGTGACACCTAACATAAAGAACTAGTGTTGCTGAGAACAGCATCGTATCTACGACCCACGTGCCTGCAGGCTCGAAGACTAGTTCAGCCTGCTTTCGGCATTTGCTTGCAGAGCTTTGGAACCAATTCCTTTCGAATGCTCTAGCAGCTTGATGGCCTTGTCCGAGTTCTCGATGTTTCTAAGCAGAGTCTCTAGTCTTCTCTTGATTTTCTTCTGATCCTCAAGCGCACAACCGATCACTATAGACTGAAACTTCTGATCCACCGGCCCCGGCGGCACCTCAGAGGAGCACGCGCTGTATAGGGACATTAAGTGACACTTGGCATTGGCCAGGTCATCCAGGAACTTACTGACCACGTCGTCTATGATCTGCGTGGCGTGTTTTAGGGACTCTTCCTGCTGCGGGCTTCTAATTGTTTCTACCGAAACTTCAACGGTGAGGGTTCGTCCCATCAAACGGTTTGCAGTCAGGTTTAACTCCTCCCGTTCTCCTGAACACAAAAGGTGGTGAAATATCAATCAGCAGGGCATAAACTATCCACGTCAAGAACACCAAGGCTTTCAGTGGTGACGAACTTCACCTTTTCATCACTTCTGCTATGAGGCTTTTTAAAGGTAAAGACTAGGGCCGGTGAGATAGCTCAGCGGTGTAAGCGCCTGCCCAGCAAGCGCGAGGGCCCGAGTTCAACTCCCGGATCCCACATACGAAAAAAGGGGCCGGTGATATCGCTCAGCAGCATGGGCGCCTGCTGGCGCGCGAGGTCCTGAGGTCGACCCCTGGTACCCACCAAAAAAAAAAAGGTAAAGACTAAATTCTAGCATACAAGTAACTGATGGAGTGTGAGGCTGGAGAGCGAGGGTGCAGAGTGCCTGTCCCTGAAAACCCACTCACGGACACCAGGTGGCGGGAAGGTCTGTGTGCGGTACTGGGACGGAGCAGGAAACACAGAGCGAGCAGGAAGCGCAAGTAGGGCTTGCGCTGGGAAGAGCTACAGAGATCAGGTGTGCCACAGAAGTGCACGCTGATCTGAACACACTGCCCCAACTTCTGGCATAAAAGTCAGGCAGGACGGTGGAGGAGGAGCTGGCCTCGGACCTGGGCCTGGACTTCACCGCCTCCAAACGAACTTGGCTGACATGGGCCAGAGGTGAGGTCATGGGCAGCACAGGACGGAGTTCTGTCAGCTGTGCTGAAAACAGCCAAGCCAGGCGTGGTGATGCACACCTGTAATCCCAGCACTCAGGAGGCTGAGGCAGGAGGATCACAAGTGCGAGACCAGCCTGAACTGCATAGTGAGACCCTGTCTCAAAAAGACCAACACAAAACAAAAAAAAAAGTAAAAGAAAATAGCAGTCTTCATGAACGTCCCACAACTCCCTAACGCACCGCTCTCTGGCCAGGCCGGTGGAGACTGATCAGAGCATGTGGAGGAGTGACAGTTCGGTCTGGAGTCAGACTGCTCGGCTCACCAGCTGCCTGGCCGCTGGCTGCTGGAAGCCTGGGGCTCCCCAAAGGGAACTGCAAGGGACCCACCCTCCGCCACAGCCACGCACCTCCTGCGAAGGCACCGGGGCAGTCTCACGTTAGTGGGCGTTTTGGCCCTGTCCTTCACCTCTGCTCTGAATTTCCTCCAC
This sequence comes from Erethizon dorsatum, assembly GCA_028451465.1. Lineage (NCBI taxonomy): Eukaryota > Metazoa > Chordata > Mammalia > Rodentia > Erethizontidae > Erethizon > Erethizon dorsatum. The sequence goes on along the minus strand of CM051830.1, from coordinate 54,541,201 downwards.
TTCCTTTCCAAGTCACACCTCGGTTCAGCTCCTCTGTCTATACCTCTGGCCCTGCTCTCACCGTCACCCGCTGCTTCTCAGTGCGGCAGCGCGGTGACTCATAGGACACGAGTCAGGCGGGTGAGGCTGCGGGAACACGCACAGCGGCTTTGGGAGCCAGCAGGCTGGGCCTGTCCCACGACCGCCGCCCCGCAGCTCCCCGCGGCCCACGTCCGGTGACCACCGCAGACCCCTGCGACGGCTCTCACCATCACTGATCTGCCTCATGTCCTGGCTGTTCTGGATGCTGTGGATCATCTCCAAGAGGACTTCCTTCTCCTGCTCAACAGCAGTCGCTGCTTCTCGCAGAGCTTCAACCCTGCAGAAATTGGGGAAACAGAACAGTCACCACTGCACAGTTCTTCCTGTTCATTCATTCCAGCTCAAAATCTAAGATCGTTGGGAATGCTTTCTGAAACAGTTTGTTCATTTAAAAAAATTACCAGACATGGTGGCACACGCCTATAATCCCGTACTTGGCAGGCTGAGGCAGGAGGACCGCAGCGAGTTCGAGGCCAGCCTGGGCTGCATAGTGAGTTCAAGGCCAGCCTGAACTGCCTAGTGAGACTGCCTTGAAAACAAAAACAAAAATCATTTTTTTTCCCTATAAAACAGGGTCTCTGCTCTGCAGTTCAGGCTGGCTCTCACAGTGACCCTCCTGTCTCAGCCTCCCCAAGTGAATGCTGGGATTACAGGCACACTACTGTGCCCAGCTTTTTTATTTCTAATTTACTTACTTTGTTCCATTTTCTCCCTGCTCACAGGGCAACTGTTCTATTTCATTTGCGTTCTTTGTATATTTTAAATTTATATCTGATTCAGGTTTTTTTCTTTTTGTTGCTTTTTTTGCACTACTATTCTATTTCTAGGACCATCAGGTTTCCTGGACAGACTCCTAAGTACTGGTTTCTGGTTGTTCCCATCTGATTTTACCTCTCCACGCTCCAAGGGGCCATTCAGGCTGCCCGCCCACTCTTGGTACGAATCACACCTCTCCGGGATTTCCCTTCCCCTTATGGACCCAAGTGTGAATCTGTACACTCAGATGTGAACTTATCGGCAGCAGATCTGCAGCCATCTCAGCTCTCGCCCTCTCACGGTGACCTTGTCTGGGATGGCCTGCACTGGACAGGGTGTCCCTGAAATGGGGTCTCATGTGTGCCCAGGCAGGCGTCCAACTCGCAGACTGCCTCGGCTTCCCGCAGAGCCGGGGTCACGGCGCGCGTGCCTGCTCCCCACTAAGAGCTCCTTATTTTGGTGTGATCCGTTCATCGTTTTGCCTGCTTTTGAAGTTTTCAGGCCTCCCTAGATCATAAAATAGTTTTCTCATTAACTTTATAGTTTTAAGTTTTGTGTATTTGCCACTAGAATCCACTCCTGTGGTTAGGTAAGGATTTTGTTTTACTTTTCTCTAAATAGCCATTTTCCCCTGAATTATTTACCAAATAATCCATCTTTCCCCTAACGACTTGTACATTAAATTTACCTCTGAAGTCTCTACCACACACTAGGGTATTTGATCTTATACCAACGCACGTTTATTAGCCTTATAATACGCCCTAATATTTGGTAGAGCAGGCTCGCCAGTATTCTTTTAAGATAAAGAAGCTATTTATGCATCTTTATTCTCCTATATAAAGTTTCCAGCAAGTTTATGTGATTTCTCAAAAAAATGGACAGAATTTGACATCTTTATAATAGTGTTACATTGAAGGGTGTGATGTCTCTTCATTACTTAAATCTTGCATAGCCTTTATTTGAATTTTTGTTTTAGTTTTTGAAGTTTTCTTTTTTCAGTGTCTTTTTAGTTAGTGTGCGTGTGCAGTGCATTGTGGGAGAACAGCACCTGCTCTCTCCTGAGAACCGAGGCCGAGCCAGGACCTGTCCCCGACCTCTCCTTCACGCTCTCCACCGAGCCTCGCAGAGCTGGCTACACTGAAACGAATGTTCCCCTAAGTGGCTAAAAGAATGTGACCTAGTGCTGCCCAGGCAGGTGGTCTCATTAATAGCAAAGTGGTGAGAGTAGCCTCCGCGTTGATGGCTAAAAGGGAGGCCTGTCCAGGGCTAAGACATAGACAACCTCTCAGCTGAGGCCATGGGACTCAGAATTACACCTTCCTGGCAGCCTTGCATACATCAAAACTATCTGTGCATTGTTAATTGGAGGCCTCTGTGCCTGGCTGTTCGGCCACCAAGTTTCTTTTCCCTCTGCACCCTGCAGCGACCCCCACCCACCTCCCTGATTGATCCAATAAAAGCAGTGAGCTTTGAGGCCTCATCCCAGGGCTCCTCAACTGCAGAACTTCTCTTTTGTCTTTCTTTTGCATCCGGGTGCCACACTGCCGGGTGGGTGAGACTGACATCCTCAGCAGGGGTCGGTAGTACATGATGTCCACACTCTGTGTGGGCCTGGTGCATGTCCGCCACACAGTTTCATTCCTTTTCTCCTCCCCTTTCCATTCATCTCTTGATTTTTTTTTCTTTTACATGTTTATAATATATATGAGACAAGTTATTGTCCAGGCTGGTCAGGAATTTGCGATTCTCCTGCCTCAGCCTCCCAAATGCTAGGCATGTGCTGCCATGCCTGGCTTTTATGACAATTTTAAATATTCTTCATAGTAGCTTTGTGGGTATTTTTGCTAACATGAATGATTTTAATTATATTTTCTAGCCAATTATTGCTGGTTCCAGAAATGCTGTTTTTGTACTACATTCGACTTGTAACTGGCAATATTTATTTACACATTAATTTTAATGGTCAGTCTTTTGATTAATTCCTGTAATAGGCCGATAATCCTATCATCTGCTAAAGAAAAGGTGATAGTTTTTGCCTTTTGCTTTCCAGCCCTGCTCCTTATTTTGCCCTCACGACACTGAGGAGGCCTGCAGCGCGCAGCAGTGCAGTGACGGCGTCTGTCTGTCTGTCTGGCGTTCGGAGGGAAGCCAGCTTGGTTTCCAGTGTGCAGCCCTGATGGACTACAGAGGTGCCGCTGTCCCTGCCGTCCCAAGCCACACAACACATCAGTCACTAAGAGACCAGGCTGCAGCATCATTAAAGCCCGAGGGAAAAACTTGCATATTTCTAAGTTCTGTTTCCGCAGCGCTGTCTTGTTGTGGCTTCCGGGAACGGAGCGGCCGGTTTTTGTGGAATGAGAAGGCAGGCCTGCCCCCCGTGTGTCTGGATGGTCCCAGAAATCTAAGATCAGGAAGGAGCTCATCTGAATGCCGCCTTACGTGGGTGCAGAAGAAACAAGTCACCAGCGTTTTAGCAGGAGTCAGTTCCAAAACGGGAGCCCCACCACCCACCTGTTACCCCCAAAATAGCACCGAGTCTGCAGCCAGGGCGGCTCTGTTCTTGCAGATACGGGATCTGTGTGGGACTATATTCGGAAGAATCCACAAGCAAAAGAGCTGGGAAGAACCTGACACAAACCTTAGCTGGAAAACAAACACGGTGTTCCCTTAGGTAGGACTGATGCAGCCTCAGCCCTCTCCAGCACCATTCATTCTTTACTCAGAGGTTTAAATCAGCAAAGTGACAGTAAACTGAAGCCCGGCACGTTCGACAGAGACTGAGTTGGCACTAATAGGAAATTCCTATACGAATATGTCAGCCATGACTCCAACATTTCGATAAATGACACAGACATGACTGGCGGATGAGAAGCTGATGAAAGAATATATGAATTTTTCAACATTCATCTGCATTCAGATGCAAGTTGATAAAGAGAATTGAATTCTGTTCTAAAAAGGAAGGCTTCATTGACAAGTTATTTACAATAGTAAATTTGTGGAGGTAAGAATGGGATAAAAGGAGACAACCTAGAAAAATATGAATCTATGAAGATATTCTATCCTTAAATAATACCAAATGACATTAGAATTTTAGGCTTTGTGGGAGATTTTTTCCCCCACAAGCCTTCTTTACCTGTTAATAGAAATTACCAGGGTTAGCCAGGCATGGTGGCGCACACCTGTAATCCCAGCACTGCGAGGCTGAGGCAGGAGGATCCTCTCAAGTTTGAGGCCAGCCTGGGCTCCACAGTAGTTTAAGGCCACCTGCACTACAGATAGCGAGACCGTCTCAACTCCTCCCCCCCAAAAAGAAAGAAATTACCCGGTTATTTTCCCTGTGAAAAACAGATTTCACTCTTACAGAACTTACGTGATTTTTATTTCATAGCAGAAGCAAAAATTGTTCTTTAGGACGTAAAGACTGCAGGTTTTTTGGCATCATGGGCCTTTCGTGTGCTATTTTCTCTTCCTGCAACGTTTTCTCTCTGTGACCCTCGTCAGCCAGGTGGTCTCTTTCAAAACCCAGCCCCCTTTTGGCAGGGTCCAAACAGCCTTTCTTCCCCCTGGAGCCATTCACCCGTCCCCTAGCGCTTCTTACAGCTTTTCCTCTTGAAAAGCTGAACCTAGATCTCCGCTGAGCTTAGTACAATATCTGTATTGTTTATCAGTCACTGCTATCTTTACTCATACAGGTGGTTTTCTTTTTCTTTTTTTTTTTTTATCTCTGGCTTTTCCTTTAATTCTAGAAAATTCTTAACTATTGTGTGACTATTTTGTCTCCCCATCAGTCTCCTGACCGGCTCACTCTGTCCTATTTCCTATCTCATCTGGGATCTCATCTTCCTGTCGCGCTTGTCCTAGCAGCAGGGCAGGGTCTGCTTCTCGGACAGGTCCTGGGCGCAGCTGCGAGCGCCGGCGGGAGGGACTCGTCCCCGTCTCCCCGCAGGGCTGGTGCGGGCTGAGCTCCGCAGGACTTTCCAAACCACAGCGGCGCAGCTTTCGCAAAACAAAAGCAGCAGGCGGCACAGTTACGAGGACAGGGCGGCGCATAGGGGTCCTGGGAGGCACAGCCTGGGGACCTCGGGAGGGCGCGGCGCGTGGGGCTGGAGCGGCTGCTCTCACCCGTCTCCTCGCTTATCGAACACGGTACTGAGGAGCTGGTGACGCAGACAGACGGGCGGGAAGCAGGGGACACCGTGACCACAGCGCCACTGAAGAGCCTCCGCGAGTGGGCGAGTGCGGCTGCCCGGGGCTCCGCCTCCGGGGACGGGGACGGGACGGGACGGGGTCGGGACGCGGCGGCGGCGCCCGAGCGCAGCGCCGCCCCCCCCCCCCCGCTCGATCCCCGCGGAGGAGGCTGCTCCCCCGGGGACACCGCGGACCACGTGAACACCGGAGGCGCCTTCCCGGTCGTCAGTGCTGAACCGCATCGCGCAGGCTGGGGGGACAGGGACGCGGTTCCCGTGTTGGAGCCACGGCGGCCGCACGGAGAGGGGAGGGTGCGGCCTCCGCCGCCCGAGGGCTGTGGAGCTCTCGGTGCCAATGCGCACGAAAGGCTCCGTGTAAACGACAGGCTGTGATGCGACGGCGGCCCTGACGCTCAGGAGTCCAGCGCCCCTGGCAGCTCCGAGCCGCGAGGCCCCGCGCTCGGCAGGCTGACTGAAAGGGAGTTCCGTCCGCTCCTTCGGAGACGGCGTCCGCCACGCGCGTCAGTCTGCGGGTCCCCGGCGCGGAGCCGCGCTCCCGGCCGCCCGAGCGCGCACACGAGCGGCGTCCGCGAGGCGCCGCGTTAAGCAGCGGCAACCGCACCAGGCTGTCGGCAGCGGAGTCCGCGGGGAGGGCAGGAGCCACCGCTTCGGGAGGGCGCAAAACACAGGAGGCGCCGTGGGAAGTGAAGACAAGGCTGCTGTGACGACAACGCATCGGGAACACGCGAAGTGCTGAGAGTCGGCAGCGCGGGCCAAAACTCCCAGCGCCGCGAAAGCACAGAGGCCCGCTCCACCGGTGACCGAGCACGCGGCAGGCCCCGTCCCCAGCCTTACGCGGCAGGGGCTGCACGCGCGGCCGCAGGCTCGGATGGGCGCGGCCGCGGCACTCGGCGCGAGCCGTCCGCGCGGGGGAACCGCCGCGGCAGAGCGACGCCCGCACCCGTTCCTCTGGGGGCCCGCGGGGCGAAGTCGGCGTTCACAGCGCAACGCTCTGCTGCCCGCGCGGTCTCCAGAAAAACTTCGCTAGGTGCGGCCTTGGCAGCTTCCGGTCCTGCTGAGCTCCCGAAATACCTCGTCAGGGTTCGGCGTTACCTTTTCTAAGGAAGCAACAAAACTTAGCGTCGAAGCGACGGAAAGTCTCTGAAATGAGCGGTGACACGTCAGTGTCCCCCCCAGTGCAAGCGTTAAGTAACGCGCCGTAATCTAACCGCGTCCGCGCGGCGGTGGGAATGCACTGCCATCACGCACGGCTCTCCCGCTCGGGACGGAGGCTGGGTCGCGAGGCCCACCGCGAGCCAGGCACTGACTCCAGGCCGAGGGCCGTGACGCAGCGCGGCGGAAGCGGGGCTCGTCCCTCGGCCCTGCGGGGAGAAACCCCGCTTTCCGGCCGGGGCAAGGGCTCTTCCCCCGGGCTCCGTGCCGCCGTCCCCCACGCTGCGCGGAGCTCCCCCAGCCTCCGCTCCGGGCGGCGCCGCCGGTGAACGCCCGTTCGCGGGCTCAGCGTGGGCACTCGCGGCGCGCGCCGGGGACAGGCGGCCAGGCCCGGAGGGCTGCCCTCGGGGACCCGCACGCCCGGTGCACACGCACGTCAGGGCCACGAGCGCGCACCGCGAGCCGGAGACGCTCGCGCGCCGTTAAGGGAAAAGCACCTCCGGACGCCCGCACGGCGCTCTCCCGCAGCCCCGGTCCGGCCGCAGCGCAGCCCGCCTTCCGCCCGGAGCCGCTGTGGCCGGCTGCCCCGCGCGGAGGGACGCCCGCCCGCCCTCGGTGCGCACCCCGCGCCCCCGCGGCCGCCGCTCACCGCAGCTCCAGCTGGTCCAGGCTCTCCAGCAGGCGGCTCGAGCGGTCGGCCATGGACGATGAGCGGCAGAAGCGGCCCTCGTGGGCCTTGGCGTGGATCCTGGCCTGCGCCATGGCGCGCTCCGCGCTGCAGCGGCGGCCGGCGTGGACGGCGCGGGGGGCGGGCCCGACCCGCCCGGCCTGGGCCGCGGCTCCTCCCTCGTGGCTGCGGGAGGCCGGGCGTCGCCTCGGGCCACCCCCGCTAAGGAAGAGGCTTTCAGGGACCGTCCGCGGAGACAGCTGCTCCGGAATCTGAGAGGCGCGCAGTGACCGGCGGTGTGGCCGTTCATACCGCTTAATTCTCCTGCCAGTAACAAAGAACAGAGGTCAGACGCTGTCAAGGTCGGTAGAAGATGGGAGTAGGGCTGGAATACAGAGATCTGACTACTTAAAAGTTGTTTTAGCCCTGTAGTCCCAGGACTCGGGAGGCTGAGGCAGGGGGATCGCTGCTTGTTCAAGGCCAGCCTGAACTACATGAGATCCTGTCTTAAAAAACCAGGGGGAGGGCCGGTGAGATGGCTCAGTGGCGTAAACGCCTGCCTTGCAAGCGCGAGGGCCCGAGTTCTACTCCCGGATCCCACATACGAAAAAGGGGCCGGTGATATCGCTCAGCGGCACGGGTGCCTGTTGGCGCGCGAGGTCCTGAGGTCGACCCCCAGGTACCCACAAAAAAAAAAAAAAAAAAAAAAAAAAAAAAAAAACCAGGGGGAATGGCTGGTGAGATGGCTCAGCGGCATAAGCGCCTGCCTGGCAAGCGCGAGGTCCTGAGTTCGACCCCCAGTACCCACCTACACACACACACACAAAAAAAAAAAAAACCAGGGTGGGGGGAAAGTGTGTTTTAGGCGGGCAGGGTGATGAATGCCTGTAATCCCAGATTCTGGGAGGCTGAGGCAGGAGAACCACAGGTTCAAGTCTAGGCCAGGCAACTTAGCGAGACCATCTTAAAATAATAATAACCGAGGGGGGACGTAGCTCAGTACGAAAGCCTTAGGTTCAGTTTCCCGTACTGGCCGGAAAAAAAGCCTTGCCCCTCTCAAGGTAGCTCTTTGCTTCCTGTTTCGAGGACAAAATAGCCCCGGGGCACAGAGAATGACAGGTGAAGAGTCTGAAGCGGAGTCGGCCCTTAACCAGAGGCCAAACCCCGTCAAACCCTTTGACTGAGCGGCAGGAAGCCCTGCACCCTGGGTGCAGGCCCACCTCGGTTCACTCCAAATCCTAATGCGCCAGGGAGTTGCTGGACCGGTTGTTAAGTGACAACTTTGTCCCTTCAGGACACGAACCGGTGTGCCGGTCTATCCCGTGGCTTCAGAACCGCAGCGGGCTGCGATGCTCAGTCCCTCCCGGGCTCCGGAACGCGCGGCTCCCGCTCCGGAGACACCGCGCACGCGAGGGCGCCTCTTCCCGGGCGCCTGGCTGCCGAGCTGTCCGTAGTACTTCCCAGTACCTCCCCGAGCGCTTCCCGGCGCTCCCGCCCTCCGTTCCTCCCCAGCAGCTCCGCTCCCCACTTGCAGTGCTTCTGGAGCCCCGGGGAGCTCAACCGAGGCCCAGGGCTGGGGAGACACAGCTGCCGGTTGGCTCCCCACCCCGGGGGAGCGCATCTCACACACACAGTCCCGGCACAGCTCCAGTCGGGGGACATCTGTGTAAAGCCGAGCCTCTTCCCAGCCTTTCACGTGCACACCCTCGTCTATCTTCCCCACCCTGCTCAGCACCGGGTCCTGCTGCCGACCCTCTCCCCAGGGCAGCTCGGAGGGGGACCACAGGTGAGAGACTGAGTCTAGAGGCCACTGGAACGCAGACACTCAGCTGGAGCCCCAGGCTGCTGACACTGCGCTCAGAGCCTCAGCGCGCAGGGCGAGAGGTGCTGAGGACAAGGGTCTTTAAAGCAGTGTAGTAGCAGTAGTGAAAGCTTCCCCTGGGGAAACTGATTTCCTCACTGTCCCTGTCTCATCCGTGCAATAATGCTTCGTTCTTTTACTAGCACACTGCAATCGCCTCTACTGTCCCAGAGTCACTCACACGCCTCCCCATGCACTGGCTAATGAAGTCGTGGCGAGCTGGAGTCTGTCAGTGCCCACCCTGAGGACTGACCTGCCAGCCCCCGTCGTGCATTACTAAACTGTCTCCATTCCTTCATCGTTCACCTACCCCTTACAGGCAGGTGGGGAGTGGCCAGGTCCTGGACAGGTGCACAGAAGTGGGAGCTGGTTTAGAACAGTCACTGAGGGCCAGGGATATAGCTCAGTGGCACAAGCGCCTGCCTGGCAAGCGCAAAGTCCTGAGTTCAATTCCGATACCAAAAAAAGTCACTGACACATGGTAAGTACTCAGTAAATACCTGTGAGTGAATGGATGATGGGCCAGTGCACGAAAAAATGAGGCACTCCTGTAATCCCAGCCCTCTGGGAGACTGAGGCAGGAGAATCACAAGTTTGAGCCTAGCCTGGACAATTTAGCGAGACCCTGTCTCAAAAAAACCATCTGGGGATATAGCTCAGTGTGAAGGCCTGGTTCAATCCCTAGTACTAAAAAAAAAAAAAAATCAATATTAGAAATAGGCCTTGGTGGCACACATCTGTAATCCCAGCACTCAGGAGGCTGAGGCAGGAGGATTGCTGAGTTTGAGGCTACCCTGAGCTACACAGTGAGTTCAAATGCAGCTTGAACTACAAAGTGAAACCTTGTCTCAAAAAACCAAAAAAGAAAAAAAAAAATCATTTACTTTTGATAAAAATCTAACTTTCTCCAATGTCATTGATTGTATCTCCTCCTGGTGTCTCAACTAAGTTCAAATTATGAAATAATTTATTTTAAATTACTTAATGAGCAGAATCAGTGGCAATTATTAAAACATTAAAAAACCCCACCAAACCCTTTTAAGGATCATGATGGAATGTCCCTTTCCTGATACCTCAATATCTTTTGTTACTCGCCCCCGCTTCATTTTTTTTGGTCTTTTTGACACAGGGTCTCACTATGCAGTTCAGGTTGGCCTTGAACTCACTTTGTACCCTAGGCTGGCCTTGAACTCAGTGATTCTCTTGCCTCAGCCTCCTGAGTGCTGGGATTACAGGTGTGCGCCAGCACACGTGGCGCTCTCTCCCTTTCTTAACCGACACTGGGTGCGTGGCCCGCGTGCAGGTCTCTGTCCTCCTGCCCCTCTGCAGCCCCCTCTCCTTGGTGGAAAGCCCCTCACCTCACTCCTGAGGACTCATGCAAGCTCCAGCACAGTGACTCAAAGCTTCGCCTGACCACTTCCACATAACAATGAAAAGCGTGCATTCATTTTGGAAATATGATTCATAAATTTTCAGACTACAACGACTTCTTTAAAAACATGCATGCAAGTAGGAGGGACAGGGGGCCGGTGAGATGGCTCAGCGGCGTAAGCACCTGCCTGGCAAGCGTGAGGGCCCGAGTTCGACTCCCGGAACCCACATACGAAAAAGGGGCCGGTGATATCGCTCAGCGGCACGGGTGCCTGTTGGCGCGCAAGGTCCTGAGGTCGACCCCCAGGTACCCACAAAAAAAAAAAAAAAAAAAAAAAGTAGGAGGGACAGAGTGACATTTTAAAAGATAAAAACCTAAGGTGGTTTCTAGTGTGGATTGAAAAGACTGCAGTAGTAAAATAAAACAGTAATTCCATTTTACACTAAAATGTCTCGTGTTGCAAAGAATGAAGTTTCCTTCCATGGTAACTTCCTCTTGAATCTAAAGTTTTATACAGTATTTACAGAAGTAGTCCGAGTTTGGTAAATAACTTCTACTCAAAAAAAAAAAAAATTTTTTTTTTCTTTTTTTATATGCGGGTACCGGCAGTCGACCTCAGGACCTCGCGCTTGCCAGCAAGCGCTTGTGCCGTTGAGCGATATCACCAGCCCTTTTTTTTTCCTTTACGTGGGTACTGGGAGTCGAACTCAGGACCTCGCGCTTGCCAGGCAGGCGCTTATGCCGCTGAGCCTTCTCACCGGGCCTCTACTCAAAATTTTTAGAAGACATTTCTGGCTGAATAACATGAACCATACGCCATACACAGAGGTGGTGTGAAAGCCTCCACAGTCTTCCACACATGTCATTTAAAAATTTTTTTTTACAATGAGGCCTTAACATTTAAGAATTAAATATATAATGCCGCATGTGAGAGAGTGACACCTCACTGAATAAAGTGAAGATACCCCATATGGAGTACAGAGTTTCAAGACTCGGGTTATTCCTCAGTATAACTTCATTATTTTTGCAGAAAATTATGTTCGCACAAATATATAAAAGGACTATTGTTAAAAATGAGTTTAATTCTATGCATTTATTTTGACATCATTCCCTCTACACAGATCATACTAGTCACATAAAAGTCTAATAAGCAGGTAAAAAGAATATAAAAGATTTCATCTAATCATTCTGAAAAAATGTGTTTATTTTAGCAATGTGCTGCTCTAATCAAAGCAAGAATGTGCATCTGCATCAAAGAAAATTGCTGCTGCCATGATCAGCTTCCACTAACTTCTGATAATGAAAAACAAACACCTCGAAGGCATTATATGTAAGCACCACGAGACACAGCATTTGTGGGAAAAATGAGTTATTTACATTTATTTTTATTTTCACTCCTACAAATATAAACTAGAATCATCTGTACAGTACAAATAAAACTAAAGATGTAATGCTGCTTGGGAAACACAAACAATGGTCGAGAGCTTTTTAAAAAACCCTTAACCTGAATGTACGAACCCCAAGTCAGCGGCACCGCGACTCCTGTGTGTCAGAACGCATGCGCTACACTGGCGTTAACACGCATTCCAGTCCTTGCATACAGCTGCGCACCGCAGCACAAAAATACAAAGCCGAGGAGAGATCAAGGCCAGCTCCAACCTTCAAGAGGGCTTCCCGGTTCCTGGCCACCGAGCCCCAGGCCGCGGGCCACATGGCAGCTCTTGTCACATTTCCTCCAGACTCCTCCGAATAGCTTCTTCTAATTCCAGATCTGCATTGAGAAACAGAATGTTAAAACTCAGGGCAGAAACTAATCAACGTGTGCTTTACATAAATGTATCACTATATTCATCTTTTCTCTCTTTTGGTTTTTTGAGACAGTCTCACAATGTAGTTCAGGCTGGACTTCAACACACAGTGACCCTCCTGCCTCAGCCTCCCCTGTGCTAGATTACAGGGGTGTGCCACCAAGGCTTCTCTTTTCAAGAAGAAAAGGAAAATCAGAAGTTTTTCCACAGTAAAGTATGTGTATTCTGAAACAAGCATACAGATAGGATGAGGTTGAAATTGACACACATGAACTTAATATAAGGAGCTGGAAGTTACTTCTAATTAGAGATGGGAAATGTTATCACTTGTTTCAACAATGAAAAACATTATCACTGTTTTCCTAAAAGATCTGCGGTCAGACTCGTGCAACAAAGGGAATGTCAGCAGTAGGAAATGGGAAAATCTTAAGGCAGTTAAGAACTCAGCTTTTTTAAACTGTGTCAACTATACCTCAATAAAGCTGGGGGATTTAGCTTTAAGCTCTCTAGCATCTAAGGCAGAGGAAAACTCACGGCCACATATGTCCGAAAGCATGTAACACACGTACACATACAACTCATTTCCGGAACACCCGCTGAGTGCCCACCACATGCAACCGCGAGGAAGGTGGTCACCGGGCCGCAGGCTGCTCTCCACGTCCCTTCTGGGAGTCATGCTACCCGGGGCGAGCTAGGTGCCAACTGCCTGGCCTGCGCTAGCTCCTCGTGCCGGTTCTTTGCCCACCTGGTCTCTCGGAGCTGCGTCTCACCCTGCGTGGGCAATGGTGTGTCACCCTGCCTGCATCCAAACGCCGCACGCCGGTGTTGGCTGTGTGCGTCAGCTACATTGGGTCAGCGGTTTGCCCTCGGAGTTGAAAGGGGCAAGACAGAGCGGAGATATCCAGACACACTCAGAGGAAGAACGAGGCGGCGTGACTGGGTGAGCTGGGAATGTGTCCGGCAGCTCCCGGGGGCGCAGGCCTGCAGTCCCAGCGCTTGGCAGACCAAGAGAGTGGCGCAGGCACATCAGATACAGGCCGTGCACACGTGGGACATCACAGAGAGAGCACGGTAAAACAGGCAGACATCTCTTTCATAAACGGTGGTGGGTCAGCTGATAGGCCGTAAAGAAAAAGTATCCCTGTCCCAAGGAATAGAGAAAAATAAATTTCTGAAACACAATACATCTAATTGTGACAGGCAAGACAAAAAAAAGTTTTTAGAAGAGAACATAGGGGTGTATCTTTATGATCATAGTGCAGGGAAGAAACACATGGACCAAAGACACATGGCTAAGAGTGAAAAGACGTTACGGAAAAGGCTGCTGACCCAGGCTTAATCCAAAACCACCGCAGCACTTGGCTCAGGCAGGAGGATCACTGATCCCAGGAGTTAAGGACCAGCCCGGGAAACACAGCGAGACCCTGACTCCCAAAAAAGCACCACTGGATGACCCAAAAGGCAAGCCAGAGAGGGGAAAAAAATTGCAATACACGGAACTTGGATCCAGAAACATCTAAGATTTTCAACCCAGAAAAATCAAAAGGTAATCCAACAGAAAACTGTCAAGATGTTTGAAAACCCATTCACAAAAGATGATGTGTAAACGGCCAAGAAACACTGCTCGTCAAGGCCAGGGTACGACGGCGGGGGAGCTCTTGCCTAACAAGCATGAGGCACAGGGTTCGATCCCCGGCACATCAACAGCAGCAGCCACAAACAAAAAACATTACTGATCAGAAAAATATACACTAAAACCACAGAAACACTAGTATACTACTCACCACATACTCGTCAGACTAAACGTACAATGACTAGTAAGGTTATGGATTGAGAGGGACTCGTCGCAGTCACTTTGGAAAAGCAGTCTGGCACTGTTTACACCAGCTGTTCTTCTCCTAGGTGTACGTCCCCAAAACTGGACACATGGATGGGAAGGTTCACAGTTCAGTTACTCTAACAGCTAAAACATACAAACAAATGTCTATTTGGGCAGACTGTGGTACAAACAGGTATTAGAAATAAACCAAAGTTACACGTTTAAACAGAAGACTTCGAAAACAGTATGATTAAAGGAAACCAGACCCCAAAGAATATAGCTCGTACCTGGGCTGTCCAATATGATGGACAATGACTACATATGTTTACATTAATTAAAATTCAATGAAACTGAAATTCAGTTCCTCAATCAAGCTACATTTCAAATGCTTAATGCCCACGTGACTGGACAGTGCACACACTGAACATTTTCATAATCAGAGGTAACGCTTTTGGTCAGTGATGTCCGTATGATCCCATTTAAAGCTCAAAATCAAGCACTACCACAACCTGCAGTGCTCTGGAATGACAAAAGGGGAGTCACGCAAGAGATCACAGGCGGAACGCTCTAGGGTGCTGGTGTCTCTCAGAGGACGTGGCCTAACCCCGGGACGGCAGCCCTTCTAGAGCCCTCCATGACACAAAGAGCCTGCAGCCGCACGCGTGCCTTAGGTTTGCCACCACCGTCCTAAGTGCTTAAGTCTGTCTGATGCTGGTGTAACGGACCATCCAAGACTGGGTAATTGGTAAAGAAATTTCTTTCTTACAGTTCTGGGACTGAAGTCCACCGTGAAGAGACCTGCATTTGGCAAGGGCCTTTCTGTTACATCATCCTATGGCAGAAGCAGGGCACAGAAGAGCAGGAGAGGGCTGAGACTGATTTTATACCAACCCGCTCTTGAGTAATGAACCCATCCTGAGGAAACGTTAATCCACTGGTGAGCGCAGAGCCCTCTTAGCAGCTCCATTCCCACTTGTGAAAACCACCACAGTGGCAACAAGTTTTCTGACGGACATTCCAAACAGCAGCCCCGTATCTGAAAATTATCTGACCTGGAAGTAAGGTCTTTGCGAATGTAATTTAGATGAGGTTGTTAGGGTGAATCTCAAACCAACATGAATGGTGTCCTTCTACGAGGGGGAAGGGGGCCAATCAAAGTGGGGACAGGTGCTGAAGCAATGCATCTATGACCTAAAAAGTGCCTAGACTGCCAGAAGCTAACAAAGGGAACTGCTAAAAACCTGATTTTATTTTTTTGTTTTTCTGAAACAGGGTCTCACTATGCAGTTTAGGCTGCCTCGAACTCACTATGTAGCCCGCACTGGCCTCAAACTCGCAGTGATCCTCCAGCCTCAGCCTCCCCAGTGCTGGGATTATAGGCGAGTGCCACCACGCCTGGCTTGTTTTTCTTTTTTCTTTCTTTTTTTTTTTTTAATGTGGGTACCGGGAGTCGACCTCAGGACCTTGCGTTTGCCAGCAGGCGCTTGTGCCACTGTGCGATATCACCAGCCCTTTTTTTCCTTTATGTGGGTTCCGGGAGTCGAACTCAGAACCTCGCTCTTGCCAGGCAGGCACTTACGCTGCTGAGCTATCTCGTCAGCCCAGCTCTCTGCATTCTGACTCTTGTCCTTGTTTCTTCATCCTCCACCATCCTCCCCCGGGGGAATTTCAAGAGCTGCACTGGACGCAGCATGAGTCTAGCAGAAATAACTTTATAATGTAATATTATTATGACAACTTTACACTGGTACACTTGCAAATACGGGTAAAATGGACAGATTTCTTTAAAAACACAATTCTCCAAATGATATAAAATGAAATGGAAAATCTGGTATCTACTGATAGATGTTAAAGAGAGAAAAAGAAAAAGAACTATGGTTTAAGAGGCCTGAGGGGGCCGGTGATATAGCTCAGTGGCATAAGCGCCTGCCTGGCAAGCGCGAGGTGGTCCTGAGTTCGACTCTTGGTACCTGCATATTAAAAAAAAAAGAGGCCCAAGGGACTCTGATGATGAACCCTAACTGTCCACTCGAGAGGCACATGGGAAACGGCTGGAGCACGGTCGTGTGAGCCAGTCAGAAGTCCCTACCCGTCCTCTCTCGCTCCTCCCCTGCCCTCTGCTTTCCTGCTGTCACGTGAGCAGCTCCCTTCCCCTGCCCGTCCACCAGGACACCTCAGTCCCCACACACGCTGAAACCCTGGGAACCCTCAACCAAGAACCCCACTTCTCCTTCAAGTTGCAGGTGTCAGGCTATTCTGTCCCAGTGACAAAAGCTGACTTACACAGACACCACCAACTGGACTAACATAAAAATTACAGAAGTCTTCAAAGAAAAAGGGAGACAGGACAAAAAGAATATTTATGGAAATAATGGCTGAAGAAAGTCCTTAATTTAATGAAAGATGTGAATCAACATATCCAAGCAGCTCAATGAATTCCAAGAAGGATAAATTAAAAGAATTATATTGAGACACACGGTCGTTCAACTGGCAAAAGTCAAAGACAAGTATGGTGATAGGCGCCTATAATCTTAGCACTCGGGGAAGCTGAGGCAGAAGACTGCCAAGTTTGAGCCCAGCCCGGGCAATTTAAACTTAGGGAGAACCTATCTCAAAATAACAAAAGGGCTGGGGATGTAGCTCAGTGCAAAGGTCATGGGATCAATTCCCAGTACCACCAGCAAAAACGAGTCAAAGAAAATGTAAGCAGCAAGAGGGAAGTAACTCAGGGGATATGGTGGCACATGCCTATAATCCCAGCTACTTAAGAGGTTGAGGCAGGAGGATCCCAAGTTCAAGTCCTGCCTGAGCAACTTAAATAAAAGGTCTGGGGATACTGCTTAATGACAGAGTGCTCATCTAGCACATGAATGGCCCTAGGTATAATCCCCAGTGCCATGCAGAGAGTGTGCAAAGGGACGGGGGGGGAGGCAGGGAGAGGCAACTCGTCACATACAGAGATCCTAAGAAAGATGAACTGCTGATTTTTCATCAAAAACTATGGAGGTCAGAAGGCACTGGATGACATTTTGAATGGTAAAAAACAAAACAAAACCCTGTCAACCAAGAATTTAAGAATTCTTTACCTGGCAAAACTATTGAGAATGAAAAAATTAAGACATTCTCAGATAAATAAAAACTGAAGTTCATTACTAGTAGATCTTCCATTCAAGAAATGCTAAAAGGAATCCTTTAGATTGAAATTAAGTAACATTAGGAATTGGAAGCCACAGGAATAAACAAAAGCACATGTGGAAAGTCTGTTTTATTATTCTATTCTGCAGCTAGGTCTATGTCCCTCTTACTCTCCTTTCTCTTTGTCTTAATTGTACTCTCTTTGAAGATAATTATGAATAAGAACAAAGAATCCAGTAGTAGGGGTTAGAAGACCTATATAGAAATGGTACCTAAATCATTTTCAACCTATGAATCTGAAGATCATACTTAGAAGCCTCGGTTTTTATATAAAATGAAGAGACTAGAGTATTTTGACTCACATAGGACTGTTGGGGCATTATTGTGGGTTACCACAGCCCCCTCTGTACTTTTCTAATGAAATTATGTACTTTAGCATAATGATAGCTGGCTGTGCACCTCAGTAGCTGCACTTGAGGGATATAGAAAGCAATCTTTGCATTCACCCACTTGGTACTACAAAGATCAAGGTGTGTACACTTGTGCAAAAGTGTCAGATCGAGATTTTTACCCACATAACACTCCATGTAGCATTTTTGCAGATGCATCCCTGAGCATCACAGGGGTAAAATGCACCCAAACTACTCCTCCATTCTGCAAACATCTAATCTGCCATAATGGAATCCAGGTGTGACTCTCAGTGGCTGTGCCTGGGGAAAGCAGGAACCCAGCTGTGCATTCACCCACTTGGCAGAAGAATGGCAACGTGTGCACAGGAGCTCCAAAGCAGCAACAGGTTAAGTTTTACCGATGAAATGCTCATTGTTGAATTTCTTGCATTTAGGACTAATTTCTTTTTAAAAAGTTTTCTTTTGATTGTAGAAGTAGCCCAATTCAATACAATGGCATATGAAAACCCTAGTTGCTGTAGCTTTAGGCAGTAAATACCAAAAAAGCCTTCAAAATACGGTATAAAAATATATGCCCTGCTAGATGGGAAGACATATACTTTGAATTTAGAAATGTATCCTGGAACTCAGCCACCAGGTCTTTTATTTGTATAGTAATGAACCAAATGATGTTGTGAACAGACTTGTTGCTCCCATCTCCTGAACTAATCAGAATGTGACATTCAACAATTGGTTTACCAGTTTCCGACTGATGTTACATTTGCTAATAGAATACAAGTCGACCAGTGACTAGTGTAGAAAATGCATGTAAGAACAAAGCAGAAATTCCCAAAGGAATGTTGCAATTTCAAAACAGAGAATTGTATAGTACAATCTTTGGATTTCAGAAATATACCACGTTGGCCTCAATATGGCAAAGAAAAATGAACTGCTACTGCTGATGTCAACACTACACCATGATGGAAATATTGATAGGGAAGCCTCAACAAAACTGAAGCCTGAGAGGGTAACTTTCTACAACAAAACCAAAGGTGAAGGAGATGCTGTTGATGAGCTATGCAGCAACCATGATGCCACGTGAAACATAGAGCGTTGGCCAATGGTTGTGTTTCACTTGATCCTAAACATGTGTGGCTGAATAGTTTGATAGTTTACAAAGAAATAACAAGTGCAAAATATCATGGAGAAGTTTTCTTAGAGGACTGGTACTGGAGTTCATAAGAGATCATTTATAGCAGAGGAAAAATAAAATGTTTCTGCCCAGAGAACTACCCCAAAAAATTATGGAGCACACTGGTGAGCTGACAGGTGAACAGGCAGGGGCAGCATCACAAAGACCTAGTACAACAACAGGAAAATGAAAAAGACGTCAACTTTGCCCTACAAGAAAGGACAGGAAAACAAAACATATGTGCTATCAGTGTAAGCGATACTTGTGTATGGAACACGCAGTTTTCGTGTATGAAGACTGCCTTGGGTGTGACAATTGAAGCAAAGATTATTTCTGTAGTAGACTGTTGTATTTTCATCATAGTTCATGTAGGAATTTATTTCTGATGTTATCTTTTAGGTTTTGTAAGCTACTACACAGCTGATGTGAAAATGTTGATATCTATTCTAAGTACTCATTACATATTTGATATTTTATTTTATTGATATCTTATTTTCATGCTAAGTGCACACTGTACAATATAGTAAGAAGCTCCTGAAAAAACAGCAAGACCAGCGAGACGTCAAGTATGTCCTACAAAAAAGACAGGAAAGCCAAGCACATGACCTGTCAGGGAAGTGAGACGTGTACGGAACGTGCAGCTGTTGTGTGAAGACAGACTTGGCTGTGACAACTGAAGCAAAGATAATTTTTGTTTTAGAGTTCTATTGGTATTTTAATTGTAGTTCTTATAGGTTTTTACTTGTTATTTTTAAGACTTTGTAAACCAGAAAAATAGTTGATGTTGAAAATTTTGATGTTTTTAAATAAACACTCAATATTAAAAATTTAATTTTTTTTCCTGTTAAGTACTCATTGTTTAATACACTAAAGCTCATAAAATTAAAATTAATAATTCATCAATAGAAAAAAATTCCAAAAAATAGACATGGGTCTTGTACACCCTTCAGTATACTCCTTTTACATAAAATTGCCATGATGCTCATGGGGCTATGAGCAGTTTTGAAAGTAATAGTTTGCTTCTAAAGAGTAACCAAATTTTCTAAATTAACACTCTAGTTTCTCATATCCTTCCTTTCTTCATTCTTTAAACTGGCCACAATAAAGCCAGGCATGGTGGCACAAATGTGTCATCCCAGCACTGGAGAGACTGAGGCAAGACGGTCACCACAGGTCTGACGCCAGCCTGGGCTACACAGTGAGTTCAAGGCCAGCCTGGAATACATAGTGAGACCCTGTCTCAAAAAAAAATTGGCTGCAATATGAAGTTAGTATTAATAAAAATACAGATGACTGCTATTAACTGAAGGAACCTAGCATGGGCAGCAACCATTCACATGTCTTTTTCCAGGGCTCTCCGGGGGCACACCTCCACAGCAGAACTAGGAAGGTGAATGAATGATGTGAATAATGATTGCAATCACACGAACAGCAGCAGCAACCAATACACACCCTGTTTTAGCATTTGCCACATTATTCTAATAAGGTAGGTTTACGACTATTTCAATTTTTAAACACAAGGAAACTGAAGCACAATGCAGTTAAGATGCACACAACACATTCAACAATCGAGAACAGTGAACCCCGGGGGAAGAGGCAGAAGACCCTGATTCCCAGAGGTACCACGTTATATATACTGTATTTGAATATCTAGTTCCCAACAACAAAAATAAGAACAAAAATAATATAAATAAACAAGAAAACATGAAGTACAATGACTTGTCCACTATTATACAACTTGTAAAAAGCAGAGCCAAGTTTTAACTTAGGCAGTCTAAATCCAATGTCACATCTTACCACATTACGTGGCTTCTACTTCCCATTTAGAACACAAAAGAGATTTTATACATGAGATTCCTATGATTGGGATTGGCCTGCATGGTAAGAATTTGATATTGGTTTATGGAGGACAACGAAGGATATACAAATCATCTGGAGCGGGAAGTTAGCAAAAGCCACAAGCAAAAGCCTGCCTTTTGCCATCATTTGTCAGTTATACTGTTGTACTGGGAAGGTAAGGAATTAGAAACTTGAGAGGATATTTAAATATTTTTAAACTTTGTTATCCCAGTCTGGACAGCAGCATTACTTTATTTTCATGGCAAAATTAATGTCAACAAAATAACTCAGTCTTCTCCCAAATGGCCTTTGTATTAATTTTCCTTATCCAGTTATAGTGACATGGGCCCTTGTGGCTCATATTTTGAGATTGTTATGAAATTATTTATTCAATAATAAGCTTCATTCAGTGCCAACTGGTATGCTGGGTGCTACTGAAGGAAAAATAAATAAAACATGACCCTAATTTCTCAAGAAGTTAGTTGAGAGATGTAGAGAAATATTTTCAATCCACTTAGGATGACACAGTGGCAGCCCGCAGGGGCAGCAATCAGCATTTTATCCAAAAAGAGAAAACAGAGAAGCAGCACCGACCATACAACATTGCTACAAAAATGGTAATTCTATGTGGTTCAATCTAAGAGATGAGACATCTGCGCTACGTCTTGTTGGGTAAAGAGGAAAAGAAAGAAGAAAGGCATTAGGAGAAACCACAGAGATCATATCCCCTAACTTGTGTAGAACACCGCATGGTCCTCGTACTTCATATTATTCTTTCATCCTCCTGGGAAAGATCTTTTCTTGGAAAAGAGAAGACTGTCTTGGAAAGAAAATCAAATGATAACTAGTAAAAACTTTAAACTATCTTGTCTTGAATCCCTTTGTACTAATTTTTTCCAAACTATAAAATCATAAAAATGTAAAATTTCAGTCTCCAAACCACACAATGCACCAAACAGATAACAAAGTGGTCGAAATCTTGGTACAGATACACTTACGTACATCTCCGACTTCTCAGGTTAACTAGAAGCCCCCAAAACTGTGAAGGTTTCCAAAGTGTGGCTACTTAAAAACTTGTCTTTTTTTTTTTTTTTTTTTTTTGTGGGTACCGGGGGGTCGACCTCAGGACCTCACGCGCCAACAGGCACCCGTGCCGCTGAGCGATATCACCGGCCCCTTTTTCGTATGTGGGTTCCGGGAGTCGAACTCGGGCCCTCGCGCTTGCAAGGCAGGCGCTTACGCCGCTGAGCCATCTCACCGGCCCAAAAACTTGTAATTCTGACAAGCATTTTCTGGGAATTAGTCATGAGGTGCAAATAAACACTGCGAGATCTAAATTCCTTACACAGTCTCTTTTAGTGGCCTTCACACAACACACAACACAGCTGGCGTTTTTGTCTGACTCATTATGTGGCTCTAAGCACTGCATTAGACCTTGAAAGACCATGTTTGAAAAACAAGCTGGGGAAAATAACTGCTTCAATTAGATTGTAGATTTTCTCCCAATTTTGTTTAACCAAGTAATTTTGGCGATAATAAAGATCAGGATTTTCTAGTTCATCAGAAGGACAAATCAGTTTAAATGCCAGACTCAAATGCCCAAAGCCCTAACAGTATGAATTTCTCCTATGCTTAGTCAAGTTAACTGCATTCTACAAGAGACTGAGTAAGGCACAGAAAACAAATTAACTCGGCGATTCTGTTTGTGTAAGGAGAGGGTAAAAGGGTGAGAGGGAGAGGAAAGGATTGACTCTACTAGGTTACCTTCCGTGGATCTGAATTCTTCTACAGAAGAACTTTTCACACCCATGTTATCATCACTGTCACATTCTGTAAAAAACAATCGATAAATGCAAATGCATTTCTGAACAAGTTGTTGTGCCATAAATTACGTATTCTCAAACAGTATCATTTTCAATGACCTCCCTTACACCCAAGCTAACTCATTTGTTAGTATTGTACCACTTTTCCAGCAGGGTTTTTTTTTTTTTTTAATGCTAACCAAATACTAAAAATGATAAGAAGTAGTTAAAGTCTTCTGCAGTTTTATTATTTTTTTTTCTTTCTGAGACAGGGTTTTGCTATGCAGTCCAGGTTGGCCTTGAACTCACTTTGTAGCCCAGGGTGGCCTCAAACTTGCAGTGATCCTCCTGCCTCAGCCTCTTAAGTGATAGGATGGATTACAGGCGTGCACCATCATGCCTGGCTGCAGTTTTAAAATCATACGCATTCATCTCTACAGAGATAATACCATAAATTTTAATTAATAATGCCACTGAATGGCATAAACTCACTTACCTGCTGTGTTATGAGAACCTTATAAAATGACATAACTACCAAGTGTTGCAAAAGTCATGTAAAATCTGAGCCATGGTATTATCAGTGTCCTAGTATTTGGCTAAATATTTTTAACTAAAAATTTAAGTGTACATATACCAACTTATATCAATATATAATTATATATACATGTGTATGTACAGATATGTATATGTACAAGTTAGGTATCTACATGATATATATGTCAATAGTGACTGAATTGGGAGTTAACTGAATACAAGTTGTGTACTTACTGGTTTCTATGCTAACAAAACATACATTAAAAATTAAAGATTTAGGGGTTGGGGATGTAGCTAGGTTGTAGCATTCTTGGCTAGCATGCGTAACATCCTGGATTCCATTGTCTATAAATAAAAATTAAATTCCTGTATTTCATCATATTCCTTTTTTGCTGAAATACACTGTTATAAGTCACCATCTGTCATTCAAGCAGACTCCTTCAAATATTTCAAGCAATGTTTAAGGGAAATAAAACATTTCACTTACAGTCTGAAAAACAGAAGTAACTCATTCAACATCATGAACAAAGACAAAATACTCTGGAGTTTGCGTTACTGCAGTTTAAAGTCAAGGTCAGTCGAAGGCAGGTGTCCTGAGCCAAGCACGGCCCTACTGCACACAAGGGTGGGGTGAAACTGTAGGTCTGGATCACTAGGCTTAGCTTGACACTGAGCTGCCAACTTCACAACAGGTTTCTTTTGCCTCAATCAACCCCACCTCCAGAGAAAACCATTACTGTCCTTTCCTAGTTTAGGCACCTTTGGACAGAATCAACTGTGCCATTCGGGGTGGTTGCCCCCAAACAACCCAGTCTCATTAACAGGCCAACAACAGGCAGAGGGGCTTTTAGAATTAAACTTAAGGGCTCGGGCTAGAGCTCAGTGGAGGAGAACCTGCCCAGTGTGTGCGAGGCCCAGCATACATGCCCCAGCACCAGAAAACAGAAGTGTCGGAAGTAAATCCAACGATTATTTTATATGCCTGTTCCATGATGTTGCCTCAATCATCTATACTTTCACATCACCAGAGAACTTTCATATTTAGTTTTTAAAATGAACTTAAAAATTTGTATGACTGCTAAATGACAAAGATGTCAACCGTATTTAAACCTGTCCACCTCATTCATCCATGGTGAAGCCACATTGAATGAATGTACAGTCTTAGAGACCCATAAACAGACCATCTGAACAGCATGTTCAGATTAAAAAAATGATCTTCCAGCAAAATCTTTTTCCTTATATCTCATCCTCAAGGGAGCAACACTGGTCAAACACTACCTGTATTAACTTCTGGAACATCTGCAGTGGGTGGAGGAAAGGTGGCAGAGATGAAGGGCGCGTCTTGTGTTTTAGAACCGCATGCTGTACTGGAACAGCTCCTCGCCATCTTTGGGGTTCCTGTGCCACCACATGGAGCAGCCTCTCACGGTGGAAACACTGTGCTGGTTCAATATGAGCTAAGGGTCCCGGGGCAAATACAGTGCCACTCACCTCCCTTGACCGAGTCCGGCATACAATGCTTACTCTATAAAAAAGCACTGTAAGTCTCACGAACACTGATCTTCCAACATCAGTCTTCTTCAATATCAGAAAAAGAAAACTAATTTTTAATCTTTATGTAAATGCTGCAATGTTGTTAAACTATAGCAGAACATCTTTCATTATTTCAATTCACACTAGGTGGCTATCTCTACATTGTATATCCATCTCTGAAATATGAGATGAGTTAGAACAAAAACATCTGAAAAACAGAGTCTACCTGGCACCTCTGATTAGGATCATAGAAAGGACCCTGAATCTTGCTAAGTTTTAAGAAACTTAGCACGTTATAGAAAAATAGAACTGAGGAGGCGGCTGTTAATAGAGGTCAATTAAGGATAGGCCACTAGCTATTTAGATGTCTCTACAAGGATTTATACATACATCACACGATGCTGGTGCTGGAACCCTGAAAGGACACAGCCAAACCTTGCACTTTAGCTCGCCACCAAGCACAAAATAACGACTTAGGGCCAAAATGACTGGATGTCAACATATGGAACCAGCAACTCCAAATACCTCTATTTTTACTGAGTATCTCCTGAAAAGCTTTCAATTAACTGAAAAAAACCTGCTGATGAAACTCTCCAAGTATATAGTACCATATGTTCACTGACTCTCACGACACTATTTAAGGTTCTTTCTGGTTACACAGGAAGTTTGGCCTAGTAAAAACTACTTTCTAGTCTTGCTAAATTTCTGAAAAGTTAGGGGGGAAAAAAGAGCTGTGGATGTAGCTGAGTGCAAAGGCCTGTTTATTCGGACAGCATTCATCGCATTTCTCAAAAAGGCCCACTGAGCCCCTACCTCGAATCCACAATGCTGTAAGGAGCAGTCTGGTTGTCAAAGCTGAAGATAGAACACCAGGCCAAGTCATACGGAGTTATCCTGGTATTCTTGTAGTAATCAAAATTAGCCAAAAGTGCAACGGGATTATTAGTGGGAAGCCAGACATGGGGACACTCTAGTGGTCTCAGTTGCTCACTTGGGAGGCTGAAGCAGGAAGGTTGCTTGAGCCTGGGAGTTCAAGGCTAGCCTGGGCAACATAGCAAGACCCCATCTCAATAAATGAGCAAATGAATGTGAAGCGGGGGAGACAGAGAGAGAGAGACAGAGAAAGAGAAGGAGGGGGGGAGAGGGAGAAAGAATATGTGAGAATGAGAATTACTATTAACGGACATGGAAACGGAAAGATTTTGAGTCCCAATATATAGTAAATATTGTTTCTTAACAGATACTATTCCTCTACTACTTACAAAATCATTTTTTTAGGAAAGGGAGTGGGATAAAATTTCACCCAAGAAAGTGATTTTTCTTTGATTTCTTATTATAAAATTCACTACCAGGCAATTTGGTGGATTTTAGTCTTCCAGAAAGAAAAAACATGGTCTTAAATCACACAACTAAACCTGACCATACTTTGACTCAGTTAAACTTGTCTTGCATTTTAGTTACAAAAGCATTATATCATTTATCGGACTTCAATCTAAAGAAACCTACTGATTTAAAGACACAGTATTTATTTGACCATTTAGTTATTTTCATTACTTTAAAAATGTACTGCCTAAGAATTGTATTTTCTTTTTGTGGTAGTACTAATAAAAATAGCTACTATTTACTGAGCACCTATGTGCATTCTATACTGTGCTGGGCACTTTACATACATCGCTAACTCTCAGAACCTAACAGGTAAGGCCAAGGAAAAGTTAACTGGCCTGAAATCACAGAGCTAGGAAGCATTTGTTAGTATTCAAAGCCCACACCCTCCTTCACGTACTGCGTATCCCTGCACTTCACAAAAACTCAGAATAAAGTATACATATGTGCCTACAAAGAGCAATGAAGTTCAAGTGCTTATTGACTGAATGATAAAAAGGAGTACCCAGACCACGGAAGGCATTCAGAGGCGCTTAAGCGGCAGCTATCAATAATCCAGATCTCATCTCCAACCTTAACACAGCCATCCAGACCTATTCACAGGCAGCTCCCATTCCGAAGAGAATGGAAACAGAGGCAAATCCACAGCTGGTTTAACATGGAAATAACAAAGAAATGTTCCCAAAAGCAGCAGCACAAGGAAAAGGCTGGTGGTCTATTGTGAAGGTAGAAATTTATTCTCTAGGGCCAGGTGTGGCAGCACATGCCTGTAATCCCAGCACTCAGGAGGCTGAGGCAGGAGGATCACCATGAGTCTGAGGCCAGCCTGGACTACAGAGTGAATTCAGGGCCAGCCTGAACTACACAGTGAGACTCTGTCTCAAAAATAAATACATCAATAAATAAAATAATTTATTTTCTAGGATATCAAGTAGGTGCTGTTGAAGATAAGGGAAAAGATGACGGAAGAGTGGAAGAAAAAGTCTTTGCTGTTTTGTTTTGAAGGAAACCAAAGATAGGAAAAGCAATTGGACAAAAAGTATAGAATAGGAAGATATTCAGTCGTAAAGCCTGATACACATTTGCAAATGTTCATTTCCTTTATAATCTGCATTCTTTACTCTGCCTTTAACAGTACATTTGGGGGCCGGTGAGATAGCTCAGCGGCATAAGTGCCTGCCTGGCAAGCACGAGGTCCTGAGTTCGACTCCCAGGACCCACATAAGAAAAAAGGGCAGGTGATATCGCCCAGCAGCACAGGCGCCTGCTGGCACGCGAGGTCCTGAGGTCGACCCCTGGTACCCACAAAAAAAAAAACAGTACATTTGGGCTAAGTAGGTTACTGATTTCTAATTCTGCGGAAGTGAATTGATCTACTCTAATTAGTGACTAGAGCAAGATTCTTCACAATGGGTTTCAGTCAAAATATGGTTCTAAATTTATTAAAAGAAAAAACAGCTGAGATAAGCATAGCTGGAAAACTTAAAGGCATGCAATAAAAATGCCAAAAGGCAGTCACTTTTTCATCAATATCTTCAAATCTTACTCATGGATTCAAATTATTAGGGTATTTAAAAATAATTTTTTAATTCACTTTTCCTACCCATATTTATTTCACAAGTTACAAAAAAACAACCCAAAAGCAAAACTTGCAAGTCGCTGGCACTGTACCCTCGCCTCCGCACTGGGCAGTGGCAATGGACACGAGCACCCATCTCCCACAGGTGTAGCCACGACAGCCAGTCTGGCAAGGAGATGGGAGGCACCGCCCTCCCAAAGACCTGGTCTGGGGTTCACTGTGTCACCATCGGCCTCTGAAATGGTCTTTTTCATTCTTTCCTTGGTGGTGTTATATTAATCATTTTCTGGTTTTCACATATAAGCACTTTGCTCTAAAAACTGAAGATAAATTTAAAACTTCAGAAACAAAGTGAAGATCTCAATTCTGAGTTTTTTAAATTACAACATATTAACTGGGTGTGGTAGTACATGCCTGTAATCCCAGTGCTCTGGGAGGCTGAGGCAGGAGGTTTGCAAGCTCACTATCTATTTTTATCTACTAGATGAAAAAAAAAGGCCCCAAAGAATGTGAATCATCCTCCTTCTGAAACACTAAAGAATGAAAGTGAGGTTAGAAAGAGATAAGTGGGATGGAAATGTGACAGCAAAGGTCCAGTGAGCAGGCAACAATGCACCAGTGGACAGCAGTTTATTAGTCCTCTCAGCAGTGAAGTCGTCTCCTCTTGGGCAGTCTGCTCTGGGACTGCAGCTGCGTACCTTTGGTGGTATCGGATATGCTATTTAACAAGGCACACATCATGTCTCCCTCTAAGTGGTGAGGGTTTAGTATATGAGCTGGCCGCTGAGTCTTCTTAAATTGATTTTCTAGCTCCAGAAAACCTTGATCTCCTGAGAGGATGGTGAAAGGAATCTGCTTGGGTAGTTGTTCATCTAGACGACCAGCCTACGTTGGAACAAATGGCACAGGATGATAAAAATCAGCATGAGTTTCAAATCAAGTTACACTGATTTCCAAATGAACACATACCTATGAAGCTATGTAATGCTTATTCCCTAGCCCCCACCTTCCCAAATGAAATCTGACACATTTAAACGAAGATAAGACGCCATCAAGTATAAGCTGTTTTTTTGTTTTTTGTTTTTTTTGTGGGTACCGGGGGTCGACCTCAGGACCTCGCGCACCAGCAGGTGCCCCTGCCGCTGAGCAATATCACTGGCCCCTTTTTCATATGTGGGTTCCAGGAGTTGAACTCGGGCCCTCGTGCTTGCCAAGCAGGCATGTACGCCACTGAGCCATCTCACCAGCCCAAGTATAAGCTGTTTTATACACCACTTAGGAAAAAAAAAGCCAGAATGAGGACCAGTGGGAAGCCTCCACATAAAGCAGGAACATCAAGGACCATACGCTCCATGTAAAGATAAATAAGAAACAACTCCACCACAGAGGAAAGTCAAGCAAGGTAATGTGCATGATTCAATTCTGGCACCACAAAAGGAAAAGCAAATCTCTTGTGATTTAAGCCAGGATCAGTAATCAACACATCTGCAGAGTACATTCCTACAGCCGTGTGACACAAAAGCCTTTAAGCAGAGAATTTAATATAAAATGGGGTCTAGGCCAGTAATTTCTCCAGGTGACTGGAAAAGGCAGATGTAAATGTAAATTCTATGTAGGCCAAAAGTGACTATTAAGGTATTGCTCAATTTCAGATGCTAAAATAGGAAGAAATCTTAGTACAGAGCAAGTACAGCATCATCTCTTGGTAATTTATTCCATACACAATTAAGGGTCCGCTGGGCCCTGCCCTGGCAGCAGCAATAAGAACCCGACGCAGACAGGTCCGTATGAAGGCACAGTGCTAAAGAATGATCTATTCTGTCATTACAGTTCCCAAGAGGATCCTAGATTCACAGACTTTGAATAAAACAATGACTCACATGCATACATATGGCAAAATCAGCAGCATCTTTTCTCTTACTACATCGAGGATGAAGGAAGAAACATCCAATCCTGTTCAAGTAATTATAGATCTTACAGTTGAGTGGAGGCTTCCAGTTGGTGTTCCCTCCTATTTATTTTAGAAAGAAGTAGGTTTAAGTGAAAGTCAAACAGGAGAAGACTGAACACCGTTATGAAGGAAAAACACATTAGAAAACGCTCCTCCTAAAAGGAGATTAGAATGTGAGTGAAGTCAGCCGAGCACAGGCACTGCCACCCTGTTATTTTACAACCCTGGGAAGGTAGACCAACTTTCCCAATTCTACCTGTTTATCTGAAAACTCACAGCAATGCTGCACAGAATCAAAAGTAACGTGTGTAAAAGCTTTTTCAATGGCATTATTCCATATGAATGCAAAAATCAGTGGTTTTTACAAATATGCCAAGCATGGGCAGTGGACAGAAACAATAGGCAACCACCAAAGCTAGAATTTCTGGCCAGGGATGGTGGCGCACACCTGTAATTCCAGCACTCAGGAAGCTGAGACAGGAGGATCGCCCCAAGTTCGAGACCAGCCTGGGCTCCATATTGAGTTCAAGCCCACCTTGAACTACATAGCGAGACCCTGTCCAAAAAAAACAACAAAAACAAAAACAAAAAAAAAGGAATTCCTAATGAACCATCACAGCTAGACATAATAAAACATTATACTGGCTAATTTATTCAGGTCTGTATGTTTCCATCTTTAATCCCAATCCTGTTCTTTACATGCTGTTTCCTCAAATAGGAACTACATCAGGTTCTCACTACAGTAAATGTCTGTAAACCAAAGAATCCACTCCCCTGGGTCCAGTCAATGGTTTGTAGGACTTAGTTGAAGTTGCATACTTATAAGTAGCAAGGATAAACTACAGAGGCAGCCGTGGCATGCTGAAAATGACACCAGTCTTGTACCTAAGAAACCAAAGTTAGGGCCGGTGAGATGGCTCAGCGGCTTAAGCGCCTGCCTTGCAAGCGCGAGGGCCCGAGTTCGACTCCTGGATCCCACATATGAAAAAGGGGCCGGTGATATCGCTCAGCGGCACGGGCGCCTCCTGGCGCACGAGGTCCTGAGGTCGACCCCCTGGTACCCACAAAAAAAAAAAAAAAAAAAAGAAACCAAAGTTCAAGTGCTTTTTTTTTTTTTTTTTTTTTTGTGGGTACCGGGGGTCTAACTCAGGACCTCGCGCTCCAGCAGGCGCCCGTGCCACTGAGTGATTATCACTGGCCCTTTTTTCGTATGTGGGTACCGGAAGTCAAACTCAGGACCTCGCACCTGCCAGGCAAGCACTTATGCCGCTGAGCTATCTCACCGGCCCTAACTCTGGTTTTTATTAGTGTTAAAATTAAAAAAATATATAATAACTTCTCAGCCTGTTTCTTTGTATTTAAGACGGGAGACAAGAGTAATAATCAGTAACCATGTTTACACCAAGTAACAGTGCTACATCACAGGCACTGAATAAAGCCTTTGAAAATCCGTATCAGAAGATGAACAAACTTTGGGTCACCAAATAGCATTAAAATTTACCAGGAAGACATGTAAAAAGAAAAGCATACTAGCAGGGTAACTATAATGCAAAGTAACAATATTCACATTATGTTTGTATGATCCATTCGGGAAGGTTCAAGAGGGACCTTTTAAGTGAATCATATTCTGGGAAGAGGGCATCTCAAATGTTTTATTAACTATACCTTGAAAGCCCCAAATAAATGTTCCTTGGTTAAGATGTCCTGGTAGATGACCAAAAAAGTTGGACCAATTATCAAAATCCACAAAGACTATATGAGTCATGGTTCGCAGGTAATCCAGATCTGGAAGCTCAACAACTTCTTCCTCTGAGAACACAGAAATGTCAGTGTAAGTTCAGTAAGACTTTGCTAAAAACATTTAATTTCTTAAGCCCAAAATGCAGAGGCCTAATATGTAAAAAATGAATTTTGCATGTCATTCATCTCTATCTAGACTTTTTCATGAAATCCAACTCTGTATGTGACAGTTTACACTAAGACAAAAAATATTCAGAATATTTCACATTTAATAATACACCCTTTTTAATAAATATCTGCCTTTAATCATAAAGCTTTTTAAAAAGTCATTTATAAAAGGAATAGTTTTAATTTCAAATAAACAAGAACTTATACCACCCATCAAAATAAAATTTCAAAGTTACCCGCTAAACCGGAATTTGCTTCTTATTCTCATCTAGACTGATTTACTAGCAGCCCTCTGGCTCTACGATTAAACACCCTCAAAACCGAAATAAGGTGACCTGCGGCCCTGCTGCAACGAGGTGCTGGAGGCACAGGAACACTGTGCGCATGCCCTTCTTTGTTCTCTCCTGTTCTTCTTTCATCTTACCCCATTTTCCAACTCTTTCTCCCTCCCCTTTCCCTTCCGTCATACTTTCCATGCTGACAAGGCTTTAAAGCTTCTAGTGGTGGTAATTAAAATGCTAAATTACTTGAAGAATGAGTGGCTTCTACTCTTAACAGAAGATCCTTCAAAATACAACAGCCATCCTCTCCTGCTTCCAAGCCACCTTACATCTCAAGTCTTCAGTAATTCTAGATTTAGAAACTACAATCGTCTATCAAACATATACTAATACAAATTCCCAAAAAGTAATGAAAAGAGCAGAAGACAAACATAATACATGCTAAGATATACCCACTGCCTCACTGTCCGGAGCACTAGTGCTGACTGGACTGCACACGATTTAATCCTCTCTCAGCGAGAACATGCGTGACTGGAGGTGATGCTGAAGCTGCACGTGTTACAGAGCAGGCCTGTGAATGCCAACTGTTCTTAGCAGGGTATGTGGGGCACACCTGTAGTCCCGGCCACTCAGGAGGCTGAGGCAGGAGGGGCACCTAAGCACACAAGCTTGAGACCAGCCTGGGCTATACAGCAAGACTCCGATTCAAAATATGTATAAAAAATAAAGTAAAGATAAACAAAAACTCAATGATTCATAAAATATTTTATTAGCATGAGTTTCATATTCTGGTTGTCTCCACTCTACACTGCATAGAACTCACCAAGAGTAAATGTTTGTTTAAAAGGGTATGGAATTAAAATTAACAGGCTAAAAAATGAAATTTCAAACAAAACAAAAATATTACACTACTTAATTCAATCCTTAGAAAGAAGGAAAGTCCAGAGAAAGTATAAAGAAGGGGATTCACACTTCAATTTCTCACTTGCTGCCACTTTTAACTCTATTTCTAATTGCTATTTAACTTTATGCTAAAACTTTTCTTCCAAGTAAATCATAAAAATTCACGAATGCTGAAGTTACTTTTAAGATTTCTAATAGTTAAAGAATAAGGCCAAATATATATAAAAATAATTCATCTGGTTTTTTGTTCTTGTTTTCTCAGTCCTGGGGACTAAACCCAGGACCTCGGCACTGAGCTACATGCCCAGACTTTTATTTTTTATTTTGAGATAGGGTCTTGTTAAGTCACTAAGTCGCCCAGGCTGGGCTTGAACTTCTGATCCTCCTGCCTTAGCCTTCCAGAGTGCAAGGATTATAGATGTGTGCCACCATGCCCAGACTGTTTTATTTGTTTTTTTTAATGAACCTACATATGTAAGAAAAAACCTAGGGCCGGTGAGATAGCTCAGTGGCATAAGCGCCTGCCTGGCAAGCGTGAGGTCCTGAGTTCGACTCCCGGAACCCACATACCAAAAAAAGGGCCGGTGATATCGCTCAGTGATACAAGTGCCTGCTGGCAAGCATGAGGTCCTGAGTTTGACTCTCAGTACCCACATTAAAAAAAAAAAAAAAAGAAAAAACCTAAATGGTAAGTAAGGTCTTGACAGCTATCATCAAATCTGACTTTCAGAAAAACTATCAACTTCCTTCATCTCTCAAAATCACAACATCTTTTGTAAAAGAATAGAAAATGAGATCTAAAATATATGTTCCTTAAAACCAACATATTCTTTCTCCCCTTACGTTTAGAAAGTGGATGAATGAAGAACAGGGATACGAATCCCTTAGAAGCACCTGCTGTAGTAATTGATGAAATCTATTATCCTACCCCATTTCTTCCTTCCAAGCTGGATCATTAAGTCACAAAAACAGTGGGTACACGCACATGAGTTTCTGCACTAGTACGTGAACTGGCAGAGTGGTACGTTCATACCCATATTCTGACAGCTTGGGTGGTCTTCGGCTCCCTTCTCCGTGTCTGAATTTCCTGGACAGCTCACTGCTTGCTTCAGCTTCTCCTCTGTCTGGGAGGCACTGGCAGTGAACCTGTACGTGTCTCCCTTTCCAGGTCCAGAAGGAGCCAGGCTGGCTCTCTGCAGGAAGGCGTGCTTCCTGTGGAAGTGCTGCTGAGCGCTCTCGGGGTTGTGGAACGCTTTGCTGCAGGTGCCGCACTTGATTACGTACCGCTGCTTCTCCTCACCCTGCTCCTCTCCGTGCATCCGATGGACGTGAGCGTTCATGTCAACTAAACTTTGGGCCGTTGCCGAACACGAACTGCAGCGAAACCACAGTTTACCTTTCTCCAGCATGACTTGGAGACATCTACCGTAATCTTCCTTTCTGTTGACTTTACAGAGGTAACTCTCGTGGCAACCACAGGTTAGCAGGTCGCTGGTCTCTACAACCGAAAAGTCCTCCTCAGTTTTAATTGAAGTTTCAGTTTTTTCTGACACAAACATGTAATCTATGCTGTGGTGCTCCTTATAATGATTTAGAAATGCTTCTTCCATATTAAAGATAAGATCACAAAGCCCACAGAAGAATTTAATCTTTACCTCATTGTGATGCTCGTCTTGGCAATGTCGGTGTAATGTTTCCATCTTATGGAAAGTCTTTCTGCAGTGAGCACAGCTGTATCTGTGAAACTGGTGACTCGCCAAAGACATGCAATGCTGCTGGACACTCTCCTGGGAATCAAACATATCTTCACAGATTCGGCACTGCCATCTGCCCCTTGGGGGACTGTTTGTCAGGAAATGATCGACGACAGTACCAGCTGAAGGAGGTTTGTTAGCAGTCACATTACTCACCACAGAACATGACGGCAAAGTTTCATCTTCTATCTCATCCACCTCATAAAAATATCTGTGCCCATTATGAAATTCAGTCACATGTGCCATAATAGTATCTTTCTTTCTTAACCCCTTTTTGCACATCCGACACCAAAAAAGAAAGTTATTTAGATGTGCCCCTCCGTGAATCCGGCTCATGTGTAAACGGATAACCCCTGAATCTTCGCAGACCTTTCCACAGACCACGCACTTGTAACACATCGTGTTTGCCAAGAAAACATGCTTCTCTACCGCATCTTCGCTTGGGAATCGCTGACTGCATTCACAAAACCAAGTTTTAACTACTGACTTTTGCTTCTGGACACAGAGCATCTCTTCCTGGCTTTTACCTTCTAAATTCATCTTCTTCTTTGGAATAATGCTGCAGTCCTGCAAGCTAGAGTCTTTAACAGACATCGCTCTTTTAAATGATGAAATTTTTGGTTGATCTAACAGTAAATTCAAGTCAGAAGGAGATTTATTCCCCTCACTACTATGGCAAAAAAGTAAGACTGCTTCTTCCACTGAGTTAATGACTCGGATTTTGTGTCCTGAATTCTGCTTGTGAGTTCGGGTGCTGGTTTCATCCACAAAGACTTGGTTGCAATTTGGACAATAACCTCTTAATAGGAATTTTTCTGCAACTTGGGTAATGCTTTTCTCAGCTATCGCTACAGGTCCAGCATTTCGACAACGAACCCTAAATTGGATTTAAAAAGAAAAACAACTCTTTTAAAGGTATTTTCTAAATATATCATCTCTTTTTATGACAGGAATTTTTTTTAAAAAGACATAAATAAGCTCTACAAGATACTTTTAAATAAAGATGCAAGAAATTTAATGATATTATATTATCTCAAATTATGTGAGTATCACTTATACTTTGTCTATTTCTAATTCATATGGAAAAGGTTAAAACTAGAACTAAAAGGTTAAAAAATATTAAGGTAAACTTTAGAACATTAAAATCAGTATCAAATGCATTGATTGAGACAATACCTTATCAGACAAACAAACGCTGAGGTAATTAAACTGTATGGGGGACACTACAGTAAGCTTCCTGCCAATCTCCTGTTTACTCTTTAAGAACAGATTAAGTTTGCGTCAGGAACATTCCATGCCCATATTTGCTTTTGCACTAAAGAACAAGACTCAGCAAGGACAATTGCTGAGCCCTAGGCTACAACTCTCTCTCTCAGATGTCCTACCCTGGAATTTTGTATGAAATTATACAGTAAGTGGACTCTTACGTGTATCAGTATGTGACTCCTTCTTATGGCCAAATAGTTTTCCACTGTATAGATACACCACATCATGTTTACTTATTTGTCAGGTCATGGACGTCTGAGCTATTCCCAATTACTGAGTGTTATGACTAACACAGCTATAAACAATGCAGAAGTCTTGTGTAGACCAATATTTTCATTTTTCTTGCCTGTATTCCCAGAAGTGGAAATTCCTAGGTTATATGGTAATTCTATGTTTAATTGTTTAAGGAAAGAAAGGATACAATATTTTAACTAAATAAAAATGAAAACACACTTTATTGGGCCGGTGAGATGGCTCAGCGGCTTAAGCGCCTGCCCGGCAAGCGCAAGGGCCCGAGTTCGACTCCCGGATCCCACATACGAAAAAGGGGCCGGTGATATCGCTCAGGGGCACGGGCGCCTGCTGGCGCGCGAGGTCCTGAGGTCGACCCCCCGGTACCCACAAAAAAAAAAAAAAACAAAAAAACAAAAAACACACTTTATTAAAATCTGTAGAATTAGGACAGGGCAGTGCTCAGAGGGAAATTTACACCTCTAAGTGTATTTAATATTGTAAAAGAAGATCCAAAGTCAATCTAAGCTTCTACCTTAATAAGCCAGGAAGAGATAACCAAATTAAGCACAAAATGTAGTATGTTCCTGCTGGCTTGAACCACTAGTGGTAAAAGGCATCCTGTAGCAAGACATGAATTACAGCCCCATTGAGGTTGTGTGAAAGAGTAGAAACTAATGAGCTACAAAATGGGCAAACAATAAAAACTCATCAGAAGAAAGGAAAAAAAAACAGTGAAATCAAATGCTGATTGTTAAAAAACAAAAATCAACAAAAATTTAGGATAAATAAACATAAAAAACATATAGACACTTTTTAAAAAAATTATGCAATAAAATGCATTCCTGAAATGAGAATCAGCAAAGGTTTCTCAGAATGCAGAAACCCTACGAACTATACTCAATGAGATGAAAAGATTCTGCTCATCCACAGAGAAAATCAACATTTGGGTCTGAAAATCAAAGGCTGGGAAACATACTCAGGTTTTCATCTTTTGTGTTGCTATAACAAAATACCTGAAACAGCATACTTTATCCAAAAGAGAGGCTCGTGTAGCTTACAGCAGGGAAGTTCAGGGCCAGGAGGCTGCATCTAGCCAATGCCTCCTGCTCCTCGGAACACAGTGGGTGGTATCACAGGCAGGAGCGCTTGTGAGAGAGGAGGAGGAGAAGAGGGGCCTCTCAGAGACCTGACGCAGTCTCACAAGACCACAGCATCCCTGTGCGGCAGGCACCGACCCCCAACAGGGTCCCTCACCTCAGTCCTCCCAGGCCAGTCCTCACAGGCCCGCCACTCAGCAACACCAGCACGAGAGCTGCCAAGCTTACTGCACACTTTCAGGGTGGAATCCATGCCAAACTACAGCACATACACCCTAGAAAGTCCTATAAACTCGATACAAATTTGACAAAGATTTGTATTTAGAGTATATAAAGAACTCCAATTCACTATTAAAGCAGCAAACAATCCAATTTTTAAAATAGACGAAATAGAGCCTTAAATGTGAAGCCTTAAATAGAGCTTCACAAACAAATATACACAAATGGCCCAAAAATACATAGTGTCCATCACTGTTGATCCAAAAAAATGCACATTTGGGCTGAGGATACAGCTCAGCAGCACAAGTGCCTCCCTGGCAAACGCAAGGTCCTGAGTTTGATTCCCGGCACCAAAAAAAAAAAAAAAAAGTACATTAGCCCAGTGCAATGGTGCATACCTGTAATCTCAGCTACTCAGGAGGCTGAGGCAAAAGATCACAAGTTCAAGCCCAGCATGGGCAACTTAATGAGACCCTGTCTCAAAAATAAAAAGGGCTGAAGATGTAGCCCAGCAGTAGGACCCCAGTCTAGCATACACAAAGCCCTAGGGTCAATCCTTCGTCTCACACACACACAGAGGAAAGAAGCATACTAAAACCACAATGAGACACGAGAATAACTAAAATGAAGTCTAGCAACATTAAATGCTAGCAAGGATAAAACCAATACCTTGCTAATAAGAAGGTATACTGGGGGAAAATGTTTAGGAGTCTCCTATAAAGTTAAATGTACACCTACTTTCAACCCAGCAATTCTACTCCTACATGAGCCTTGAAACCTATG
This sequence comes from Erethizon dorsatum, assembly GCA_028451465.1. Taxonomy (NCBI): domain Eukaryota; kingdom Metazoa; phylum Chordata; class Mammalia; order Rodentia; family Erethizontidae; genus Erethizon; species Erethizon dorsatum. The sequence goes on along the minus strand of CM051830.1, from coordinate 54,503,695 downwards.
CTCACAAGAAGACCTGTACGAAATGTTCACAGCAGCTATAAACTGTAAACAACCCAGATGTCCACCAACACTGCTGTGATGAACAAGCTGCACTATATTGATATAAAGGATTATTATTCACTAATAAACAGGAACAGGGCACTAAACGATATGGATAAAGCGCAGATGTCACAAATACAAAAGAGCAAACATGATTCCCTTTACGTGCAGTTGTTGAGGTGATACAGATAAAACTCTCAGAACAGAGCCTGCTGTGGCGGTGGCTGGCCAGGGACACAGTGGAACAGTACACATCACAGTTACTCTGTGGGCTAAACAGACATAGCCACTTGTCAAACTATCAAAGTTAAAATTTGCACACTTCAATGAATGTGTACTCTACCTCAAAAACAAAGAATCTTAAAAAATAAAGGGGGCCGGTGAGATGGCTCAGCGGCTTAAGCGCCTGCCCGGCAAGCGCGAGGGCCCGAGTTCGACTCCTGGAACCCACATACGAAAAAGGGGCCGGTGATATCGCTCAGTGGCACGGGCGCCTGCTGGCGCGCGAGGTCCTGAGGTCGACCCCCCGGTACCCACAAAAAAAATAAATAAATAAAGGAAGTTGGGAATATACAGAAGTATAAATTAAAAAATAAAGGCATCCATACGATCCCAGCAGTGCAGGATCACAAGTTTGAGCCCAACCTGGGCAGCCTGGTGACTTAGCGAGATCCTTCTCGTCAGAAAAATTTTAAAAGGCCTGGGGATGGATATAGCTCAGTGAGAAGGCTCTAGGTTCAATCCCCAGTACTGCCAAAATCAACAACAAAAATCTGAAAGGCAGTGTTGGTAACAGTGAAGCTGCTGGTGGGTACGTGGGTGTCTGTCACACTACTCTCGTTAGTTCACATAAAATGTTTCACAATAAAAAATTAGAAGGCACAACCAAAATTGACACGAAATACACGTGTGAGAACCAGCCTATTAACCACTATATTCTGCTGCCTCGGTTTTATTAAGAAAATTATTTTACTTGAAGGTTTGTGAGAACAACTGCGCCTATTTAAACAAATGCAGCTGTGTCACTTAGAATACAAACTTTTAGTATGTTTTGAGAGAGCGAGGGATGGAGAGAGACAGAACAGCATCAAAATGCAAAGTACAGATCACAATTACACAAACCAACTATAAAGACTTGACAAAGTCTACAGGTAATCCTGATGAGTAGGTATTTCACATTTTAAAATTTTCTTTTTAAGGTGTGATAATGGCATTTGAGCTGTATTTTTTTTTTAATGAACAGTCCTTATTTACAAGTATATACTGAAGTATTTATGGGTAGAACGATATCTAGAATTTGCTTCATAATAACTTGTAGAGGCAGCAGTATGAATGAAACGTGACTGTCAGGTGCGGATTAACAACTGAGGCTAAGAGGAAGCACACTGGGGTTCACTATACTGTTCTCCACACTTTGGTGTACCGCTTAAAATCTTCCTCTGTAAAGACAAAGGAAAACCATATTGGAATGCCTCCCGACTTGATAAATTGAGCCTTTCACTGAGGCTTAATCTTTCTCCACTCTGTTTAGCTTAAAGACAAGGTGCCAGCGTAACGCTCTTCTCCCCACCCCACACACTCGTGGACACACAGGCTGAGAACTAGTAGCCCGTCCACATCGCAGCAGTACCAGCACATCCACTTCCCCATACCTCTAACTGCTCTCACTACGCTAAATTTCGCTCATTTCTATGAAAATGTACACTCTCATTTTCAAAGGAGAGAAACGTGGAACAGGAAAGTATTTACTGAATCCTCTCCTCCGACTGGTGAACGAACTCTCACCTAAGACTGGACTTGTACAAACCTGAAATGGGCAGTGAGCTCCATGTGGGAACGCAGCGTCTGGTGGCAGGCGACACACTTCACTTGAAAGGGAACATCTTTACATAGAGAGATCAAAAGTTTCTTTGCAAAAGATGGAAATGGTACTGGACGTGCCATTCCCTTGTCATCTGAAAGACAGGATAAACTATAATTTAAAAAGTCATTTGAACACAGAATGGTCCAACCTTTCTCCTCTTGCCCTTTCTCAACATCAGCTGAATCAAGTAAAAGAAGTTATTTTTTATGTAATGAAAACCTAAAAGTCATTTTGTAGCCTTAAATACAAAGGATGCCTTATATACAAATTAAAATTAGAGTCTTAATTGCAGATAAACACCCAACTTCCTAAATATCAAGGATATACCAAAAGTATTACCCTGAGTAAATGTTTTCTTTCCAATTTTCTCTTCACTCCTAAAAGTTAGTCCTACTGATAGGTACAAATAAATACTGAAAATCTTTTTTAAAACAAATAAGGATTAAAGCTGGGCATGGTGGCTACACTACTGTTATCCCGGAGGATCCCAAGTTCAAGGCCAGCCTGGGCAACTTAGCAAGACTCTGTGTCAAAATGAAACGAAAAGGGCTGGGATGTAGTTCAATGGTAGAGCACTTGCCTAGTATGTGCAAGACTCTGGGTTCAATTTCCCACTACCAAAAAAATAATAATAAGTAAAACATAAATCTTTCACTTTTATGGTTAGAAAACTAATATGAGGATAAATAATTTCAAGAGTGATCTGATCAAAGTTTGTTATGCATGTAGGAAACCCATTTTTCTGTATACTGACCATGCACTATTAAAAAAAGAATGATCTGAGAAGTTCGATAAATTAGCAAAGATTAAAGTGGTTTAATAATTTTCAGCAGAAGAGTTATTAACACACCACCTGGTTTAAAACTCTGATGGAAATGATTCTTTCCGGACATATGCTTCGAACAGTCATCCTTGCTGCCAAAAAGGAGGAAGCAATTCGGACACGCAAAACACTGAATAATCTGCGGAAGAAGACTCTTGTTGTGTCCATCATCTGCACCTGCCTACAACATAAAAACAAAGCTTTAGCATAGACAACTAAAATCAACACTTTTAAAAACAACTTTCAACTTTTCCTATTTATGTTTTACCTGGAAAATTCTGTATCAACTAATATGAACATTTTTCTTCCCTCAGTGTGAATTATGAAACTTTTATCATAAACAAAGTACTGTATTAACATTTAACATGTTCTCAAAACCAAATTATAGCCATCTTTCTCTAATAATAAATGTAAAAGAACATTTACTGTGTATTTTTCATTTTATATACACATTCGTGTAACATATTAATATATAAATTTGATCACAGTACATACACTTTTTCTCTTTTTTCTGTCCGCTCTACTCTCCAATATAACTTATGTTACAAATACAGCTGGGCATGATACCAACACTGGGGAGGCTGTAATACCAGCACTGGGGAGGCTGAGGCAGGAGGATTCTACAAGTCTGAGGCTAGCCTGGGCTACATAGTGAGTTCAAGGCCCTCTTGAACTATATAGAAACCCTTTCTCAAAAAAAAAAAAAAAAAAAACCTTCTCTCTGCTTAATCATTTACAAGGATATAAAGAGATAAACTTACATGAAGAATGTCATTGTTTTATCACGTATTGTCATCTTACAGACTCTGCTGCCTATCAGTTTTCTCATTCTATACTAAATAATGGGAATTACTAAAAATCTACTGGTGTAGCTCTAATTTATACTTACCAGTTGCAAACCACTCCATGGTACAGATGGATCTATGAGTCAACCATTAATTTTTAGGGCTGTTATTTTGATCATCCCCAAATAAAATGATTATTGTAAACATCTTTAGATATATACCTTTGCTATAAATATATGAAAAAATGTTCAACATCACTTGTCATTCAAAAGATGCGAATTAAAACAATGCTGAGATTCCATCTCATTCTAGAAAGAATGGCCATTATCAAGAAATCAACCACTAACAAATGTTGGTGAGGCTGTGGGGAAAAAGGAACCCTTCTCCACTATTGGTGGGAGTGTAGACTGGTACAACCACTGTGGAAATCAGTGTAGAGATTCCTCAAAAAACTAAAACTAAAGGTTCCATTCAACCCAGCTATTCCCCTTCTTGGGATCTTCCTAAAAGAATTAAAAGCATCATACCACAGTGATATACGCACACTCATATTTATAGTGGCACAGTTTGTAATAGCTAAATTTTGGAAACAGCCCAAATGCCCATCAACTGATGAATGGATAAAGATGTGGGTTTTTTTATACAGTGGAGTATTACTCTGCCATAAAGAAAGCTAAACTTGAGACATTTCTAGCTAAATAGATGCACCTTGAGACCATACTCTGAAATAAATCAGACACACGTGTAAATACCACATTGTTTCTCTTGTGTGAGAAACCAAAAGTGTAAATAAGGACCTAAACACATAATAAATATTGGGAAATGGGAAGAAAATGTTCAAATGAGAAGGAGAACAAGAGAGAGGGGAGAGGGAAAGAAAAGAAGGGACAAGAAAAAAAAAAAGGAAAAAATGGGAAGAAAGCTTTCATAAATTAGGGGAAGAGGGGTTTAAGAAGGAGGGTAGGGGAATGGGGGAAAAGTAGCAAAATGTATCATGTACAGATGCAAATTCTTTAGAAAGTTATCATTACGTGTCTAAAATGTACCAATAAAATAAAAATGCAATATATACATATATATACATATACATACATATATGTATATATGTATATATGTATATGTATACATATATATGTATATATATGTATATAAAGTGACTGGCCGGTGAGAGCTCAGCGGCATAAGCGCCTGCCCGGCAAGTGCAAGGTCCTGAGTTTGATTCCTGGTACCCACATAAAGGAAAAAAGGGCCAGTGATATCGCTCAGTGGCACAAGCGCTTGCTGGCAAGCGCAAGGTCCTAAGGTCAACTCCCGGTACCCATGCTAAAAAAAAAAAAGTGGCTGTTATAGGGCAAAAGGGCGTACATATCTGAATACTAAAAGACACCGTATGACTGCTTTTTTTAGCTCTACCGATTCATGTATCCCCTAGCACTCAGTGAGCCTGGCAGCAACAAACATTATGGATCTTTTAATTTTTGCCAGTCAGCGGATGATACTCACTGTTATTTTAATTTCTATTTTCTGTCTATAATTGAGTTTGAGTGTTTATCTGGGTATCTGGATTTGTTGATTTCTTAGTCATCCGTTAGCTTTATTTCTAATCGTTTTGTCCTGCTTCATCAATTTGTATCAGTCCTTTGTTACTGGAATTAATTTCTCTAACTTATCCCCCAGTGCAGCAATGTTTTTACACACATCTATTCTTTTTTTTGGGTACTGGGAATCGAACTCAGGACCTCACGCTTGCCAGGCAGGCACTGTGCCACTTGAGCTAAATCCCCAGCCCTATCTATTCATTTTGTTTATCATTACTTTTTAAAATTTTGATATAGTCAAACAGATATGCCTTTTCTAGCATCCAAGTTTCCAAACTTGGTTAAGTGCCTAAAATTAGAGATTAAAAAAGAAAAGTTTGTAAGTATATTTATATGTGGGTGAGATTATAGATATAATTAAACTTCTTGTTAATGATCTTTAGAGTAATAACTCTAAAAATTATATTGTGCCTCTTAAATTAACACTAGGAATATAATGACAATTGCACAGTGCTTATGAGTTGTACAGGGGAGAGGCGGAGAGAGAATTCGCCTTTATATGGTACTGAGTGTGGGGCCAGCACTGCACTAGGACTCTGGACATGCTGACCCATTTAACCCTTTTAACCACCCCGTGAGATGCCGTTCATTACTTACAACTGCCGCCTCCACTCTGACCCACAACACGCTGCACCCCAAGAGAGACAAACCTACCATTCAAACCTGGATTTGCGTCTTTGGTCAACAAGCCTCTGCTCTTTTCATTACTTCCTCTCCTAACCCCTGTTCCTGTTTTAATTTGATGGGTGCCACACAGAAAAAGAAATGTGTGGGAAGACATTCTGAATTTCACTTAGACTACTCTAAGTAAGAGCAATAAAGACATTTACTAACCACCCATTTATACAGATTTCTTCTACTTGATGAGCTTAAACTAAATAAATGGAACAATTTTAGTTCAACTGAGAGTTATAAATGGATTAAAAATAAAGCCTGTTTAAATTATTTGCTCAGTAAAACCAAAAGGGGATTCTACATAAAATGTTACTGAAATATACATATTAGAAAAGTATGGCATATTTGCAAATACCTTTTACAAACTGGGAGAAGGAAAAGGAAATGTAGAAAAATTACAGTTTATGAGGCTGGGGATATAGCTCAGTGGCATAAGCACCTGCCTGGCAAGTGCAAGTGAGTTTGACTCCTGGTACAAAAAAAAAAAAAAAAAAGAAAAAGAAAAAAAAAAAAATGATAGGTTAAACTAATCAATTACTTTAATCACACTGTGGTAACATTGCAATAAAACACACAAATTTGTATATCAAAAATAGTAGAACCACAAGGGTACCTATATTCAAAACGACAGGTAACAAGAGTTGGAAAGGATAGGGAGAAACTGAAATCCGCACCCACTGCCAGTGGGAAACTAAAATAGTGTAGTGTATTGGACAACAGGCAGTCCTGCAAAAACTTACAAGAGGTACCATGCAACCCAGCAACTTAACTTATTAGAGTGATGATACATTTTCACACAGATTTAGATGATTATTTATAGAAATATTATTCATAACAGTAACAAAATAATCCAAACATCCACCAAGGGATGAACTGATAAAATGTGGCTCATATCCACACACAAAGTATTATTTGACAATAAGAAGAAATAAAGTTCTAATATATCCTACATTATCAATAAGCCTCAAAAACATGGTAAGCCCACATACTTAAGTTTGAGTCCATTGATATGAGATGTTGAGAACAGACAAATCCACTGGACAGAAAGTAGGTTAGTGGTGGTCTAGAGCTGGGGGAGATGGGGACAAAGTCACCTTAGATGACACAATACCCTTAAAAACAATAAAACGCAAGAGTTCCTACTGACCCGAAAATTCACTGAGGCACACGGGAGTTTTAAGGCTAGCCACCATTACCATCACAAAAAAGGGAAAAAGCAGGACGCTGCCCAGTGATACAACACCCACCAGGTGTCTTTAAGTTCATGAACCACTAACAACTTGCTCACTCAAAGTGTTACCCAAGGACTAACAGCCTTGGCATCATGCAGGAGCATATTAGAAATACAGATCTAAGGCTCCAGCTCAAGGCAATTCAATCCACGTTTTAACAAAACACTTAAGTAATTTGTGTATAGGATGTGCTTTAAAACACCAGGCCTAGAGGGAAGAAACTGGAAATTAAAGAAAATGGGGAGGGAGAGGAAGAAAACAATACAAATTATGAACAATTTGCCTCTTTCACTGGAGAATGCCATCTTTACAACACAAAATTCTTAGGTATGGAAAACAATGAGGCTCATGCCATCTTCTAGCGACCTCTTCTGGTTGATTTAAAACAGACAATTAACTTAATGTGGACTAGTTTCCTTTACAGCCCTCATGACAGACACATCAAAATATATGCAAGAAGGAGTATGTACTCAGGATTATGGGCCAGGCCCAAAGTGCCTTACAGAGTGTTGTATCTTAACAATCTTCTATGCAAGTGTAAGACCACGTCAGAGAGAAAGAAACTGAGCTCACAGGTTCAATGACTCCCTGGAGCTTGTGGCTAATGAAAGTGTCAGAGGAGCTCGCTTTGTCGCACATCAGTCTTTGTCCTGCCTCACCAACTGCTTCTCAGAAAGCTGAATGTCACAGGTCTACTTCTAGAGAGAAGGCAAGAGTGGGAAAAACAGCCTGGAATGTGTGATTCCCAGAAAGAAAAAAAGGAAGACATTAATGAAATTTGGGGAACACAAATGAAAGAATTAATTTTAAGGTTAAACTACCAACTCATTTTAACAAAAGAAAAAAGACAAAAATGCTCAATACAATAGAGAAAAACATTTAAAGCATGAAACAGGAAACATTCCCTGAAATAACTGTAGTTCTGAAAAAGGGAGCATTATTAGCGAACCATTTTACAAACACTAAAAAAAATCAGGGAACGAAGTCTTATTGTACCATTCTTCCCTTCTTCCCCCAAACCTCCCATTTGTCATGGCAACAGATACTCCTATCATTTCTTTCTCCAGTATGTCTCTTGGCTGCACTTTAAGGTCTTCATTCTAAATATTATTTGAGTGAAACCTTTTCCTCAAAACTAAATTACTGGGCCAGTGAGATGGCTCAGCAGCATAAGCGCCTGCCTGGCAAGCACGAGGTCCTGAGTTCGACTCCTGGTACCCACATAAAAAAAATTTAAAAAAAAAACCTAAATTACTGCAAAAGTCACCTAATTGGTCTCCTATCCTATCTTTGAATCCACTCTGAACACTACTGCCATCTAATATCTTTTCGGTGCCCTCCTCCCCCAAAAGGGAAGAAACTGGGTTCTACAACTGGGTTCTATGCTCTGTTGTTGTCAGGGTTTGCAAGGAATAGATTTAATACAGGACACATAATTTATAGGATTATTTTATAATATTCACCCAAAAAATCAAATGCAGAAGAGTGTAGGAGATCTGTCCACAAACTAGACACCCGAAGAATCCAGCTGAGGGCCTGGATCCCATGGCAATGTCCTGCACAATTCCGGCTGAAGACCTAGAGCCCGTGGCAATGTCCTCCACGAGTCCAGCTGGAGGCCTAGAGCCCACGACAATGTCTCTTGCAAGTCCGTATCAAGGATCTGCACTGGGAAGGCCCAAAGGTCAGTCAGTAGTGGAAGCTAGAAAATCTGTGCCAGTGGGATGAAGGGTCTGTGCCAGCAGCTGAGGGATCTGCGCTGGAGCCAGGAAGCAACACTCAAGGTAAGGACCAGAGCTCCCCCGAAGAACCACGGCCATCCTCAGCAACAGTGAGGACCCGAGCTCTTCAGACGACGAGACCAACTGAGTTCGTATCAGATCAACAGCACACCATCTTCCCCTCCAGTTCTTTTATGTTGCTGGCACCAATCCTTAGGTGGGCCTTCCACAGCCAGCACCACGCTGACTCAGTTCAGCTGGGTATTCCAAGTCGACCATTAGTTAATCCACCACAAGTTCGCCTCAGTCCAGTGACTCACAGGAGAACTCACAGGACAGCACAGAAGCACAATCTCAGCTACAACCTTCTACAGTGAAAGGGTACGAAACAAAAGTGGCAGAGGGAAAAAGCACACGAGGCCAAGTTCAGAGGACACCAGACACAAGACTACAAGGGGCCTTTCTTAGTGGAGGCCCACAGGAGCACACGCTGAGAGAACACATGGTAATGGTCTACTGGGAAAGTTTATCAGAGATTCAGTGTTCAGGGGCTGGGTCTTACAGCAGCCTCTGCCTAGTATGTACCAAAATTCAGACGACTCTAGCAAAGAAAATGTTCAGCAGAAGCCATGATGTTTGCACAGTTCGGACACAGAGAACCACTCCTATAAAAAGAATGGTGGGAACACCCCCAAATCCACGTTCTAGACACCACCCAAAGGCCAACATTGCAAGCAAGCAGGGAGAGGCGTCTCGGGCCCTGCCACTCTCTCTGTGCTGCACACTTTCTACCCCACAGTCACTACCCTGCTGAGGCTCCTCCCGCCTGATGCCCCCTTGAGGACTCTCTCTCTTCCACAGCACACTGTCATGCTCTGGTATTTCTCTCTCCTTTCTCATAACTCCTGTCTTACTCTGTCTTACCATGAAGGTGTGTTCATTCTAGAGCAGGAGCCCTCTGTGTTGCAAAAACTATCCTTCACTTCTTTTATTCTATAGATACAGGAGCTCAAAAAAATGAATGCCTGCCTATGTAACAAAATCTGTTTCAAAAATGCACATCTGTTCTAGGAATATTCTTTAGTACTGGGGCAGGGAGTGAGAAAACTACAGAACTGAATCAGATATACTTGAGAGTGTAAGCTTTAATTCCCTGCTGTGAATCTGCACAGAACCCTAGCTCTTCTCTACGTTAATCTTCAGATGTAGGTCTAGATATAAGCAATTCTGAAGACAAGATTTTTTATAAAACCTACTGATTTTTGGACATCAGCACTTTACTATTTCAAAACCTAAATATTTAGTCACTATCTATAGCAAATAGGTTTTATGCTGCCAGGATTTTTAATGTGATGTTTTAATGATAGAAAAATTAAACAATATACCCAAAGGAAATTAAAATAATTAAATAACAAACTATTAATAGTGAGCTGTAATATATTCCTACAGCAGAATGCTATTCACTGACTGAAAACAGAACTGTATGCATTTATTCAGTAATTATTTATGGATTTATGTTCACAACACCACTATTTCTAGTTGTAAGACAACTTAGGTATCTTGTGTAAGAATACCTATCTATGGAGAAACCCTAAAAATGTTTGTATCAAAGCGTTAACAGTGGTTGCTTGTCTCCGTGAGATTCAGGTGATTCTCATTTTCTTCTTGTTAACATTTTAAAAAATTTTCACAAGGAACATCTATAGTCATCCCTCAGTATTTGTGGGGGGAACTGGTTCCAGGACCCACTACAGATACCAAAATCTGATGCTCAAGCCCCTTATATAAAATGCTGGGGCCGGTGATACAGCTCAGCGGCGTAAGCGCCCGTCTGGCAAGCGCAAGGTCCTGAGTTCGACTCCTGGTACCCACATACCAAAAAAAAAAAAAAAAAAAAAAAAAAATGCCATAGTATTTGAGTGTAAGCTATGTACATCCTTTCACATACTTTAAATCATCTCTAGATAATTTATAATACCTAATACAACGTAAGTGCTAAGTACACGTGATAATACTGTATTGTTTAGGGAATAATATCAAGGAAAAAAGTTTAGCACAGGTACATTTTTTGTTTAATATTTTTGATCAACGGTTTGTTGAATACAATGATGCAAAGCCCGTGGACATGGAGGGACAACAATATTATTTTTGCAATGTAAATAAGTCATTAAAGATATCTATATCAAATGATAAAAACCCATTAGAGCTCTATATTATGTGAATTTGTGTATCTATGCAACTCATGTCCCTTGAGATTTAACACTTAATCAGAGCTTAAATACCACAGTCTTACACACTAATTCTATTTCTTAATACTAGCATTAATAAAGGAGTTATTGCCATTCAGGGAAGTGACAGGTAATGGCCTTAAGAACAGAGTGCTAGGGGCCGGTGAGATGGCTCAGCGGCGTAAGCGCCTGCCTTGCAAGCGCAAGGGCCCGAGTTCGACTCCCGGAACCCACATACGAAAAAGGGGCCAGTGATATCGCTCAGCAGCACGGGTGCCTGTTGGTGCGCGAGGTCGTGAGGTCGACCCCCCGGTACCCACAAAAAAAAAAAAAAAAAAAAAAAACAGAGTTCTATTTCTTATCATGTGACCAACTCAAGGAATCTTGAGCAAGGTAATTTAATTTCCTAAAGCAACTCCATGAAAGGAAGGGTTTCAATGATAATCTCCAGGACCCCTGACTTGTAGCATTGTGTTTACCTGCTCATAATTCAGTGTCCCAAATAATTTTATTTTCCACAATGATAATCGTTATCCTTATGTGCATCATTAGAATTGCAAGCTTATGAAAAAACCTACTACTAGGAATGCTCTTACCTTAGCAAGTAGGTGCTCCCTATATTGCTGTTGAGTAACGAACTGTCGGTAACATATGACACAAGCAAAAGAACTGGTGAAAGGTCCATGTAATGTAATTGTTGGATCGCATGGAGAGTGATCAAACCTATTCAGCAAAAAAGAAGTAACGTTAGGAAGACATGCATTCTAGGGGATGAATTATTTTGCTTCATTTGTGAAATTAAACACATATACATTCAAAACTCTTTGTACTTCTCTACTGAAATATTAAATAATATTCTTTGAAGTAAAGAAGTATCACACAAATAGCTCCCACATGAACAGCTGTATAATCCCCTCACATACTGAACAAGAGTTAGGTTAAGGTTTCATAAAAGTATTCAATGTCCAATAAAATGAATTTAAGCATTTCTGGCCAAACTACCATAGTAAACCTCTAACCTGAAAACTGTAAATCCATCATCTTTTCCTTCTTGCTTTGATAATCATAAGGATCACAAAAAACTTTAATCACTGTAATAGTAATTTCATGTTAGGGTTTCTGGCAAAGGCTGGGGATGTACCTCGGTGGTAGGGCACTTACTTACCATGTATGAGGCCCAAGGTTTACTCCCCAGAGCCATAAAAAAACACAAACAGAAAATGATTTCAGGCATTTCTTTTTTTTTTTTTTTTTTTTTTTGAGATAGGGTCTTGCTGTGTAGTTCAGGGTGGCCTTGTAGCCCAGGTTGGCCTCAAACTCTCTGCAATCCTCCTGCCTCGGCCTCCTGAATGCTAGGATTACAGTTGTGTATACCACCATGCCAGGCTGGGCATTTCTATTTCTTGTAAGTGTAAGTGAAAAGATTTAAAATCTTTTCAATGTTCATTTAACCGTTTAGCAGATGTATGTAATTTTAAACTGCCTTGAAAACTTTTTAAAAGTAAGGTAGTGCATGAGCAGAATGACTCATCTGGAAAAGGCAATAGAGACCCAAACTCTCGATTTACCTGTCTTTCAACTGTCAGAAAGGAAAACTGGGGGAAAGAATGTTTAATATCCTTAGTATCACCTTCCCTTGATATCTACCTTTACATGTTCTACTGTGAAAAAACTCAGCAAATTAATAACTTTCACAGATAGAACATTTCTTGTTATTTTTGCTTACAATGGTTTGCTGGTAGTATTTATTCTATAATGCAGTATTTGCTCCTGCAGGACAGATCAAATATCTCTAAGTGTATCTTGAAATTTATATGTAAGGGCTGAATTTCATTAAAATTCATTCAATTGCATATCAATGTAAAGTCTGTTCAGCATTTTATAAGACACGAGGGGAATATACATACTTAAAGGCTACAGCATAAAGACAGAATAACACTAGAAAAATACGACTTCAAAGAGCCTTCTAGGAAACCTAAATATAGAGATATTTATAGCAAAATAGCACAAATAACTTGAGTTTTAACTATAAAGCCATAATCGTAATGGCAGAGGTGCCCCACACTCATTAACAAATAACACTGGGGGCCGGGGTTTTCCGGCTAGCAGCAGAGTGCTCATCCATCATGTGCTAGACTCCGGGTTTGGTTCCCAATACTGCAGAAAAACAAAACAAAACAAATCCCTTTCAACTCACCTGATCCTCAACATTTACTATTCTGAACTTCCTACTTACCTTTTCAAATGTCCTAGGAGAAGGTGCCCATTGTCAAACTCCCTGTTACAGTGCATGATAGGACATGAAATTGGTTTCCCAGATTTCCGCATCTGGCCTCCTCTTCGAAATGAACTTCTTGTTCCAGAACTAATCGAGCCTGTCTTGAGTCCTGCATGACCAGAATACAAATTTGTAAGTTACTGTGCCAGGTACTTGTTCTTTGGACTGGTGATCAAAATTATGACAAAACAATGAAAACCTAGGTGGTCCCAAGTATAACTACGTCATTACAGTCTCTCTTATGAAAGTTATAATAACCTAACTATAAATAAAATTATTTGGGACAAAAGCAGCCCTTAACGCCTCCAAGCAGCATTCTCTTGAGGCAAAAATAATCCATTTCCTTAAAGTCAATAGCCAAGAAATGCTGAAGACAACAGGCATTAGAAAATCAAACGCTTGCTGGGCGTGGCTGTACACGCCTATAATCCCTGCGGGAGGCTGAGGCAGGAGGATCACTGGGAGTACAAGGCCAGCCTGGGCTACAAAGTGAATTGTAGGTGAGCCTGAGCTGCACAGTGAAACCCTGTCTCAAAAAGACAAAAAAAAAAAAAAAAAATCGAGCCCCTATTCCTTCATTTCACTTATATAAATTGGCAAAGATCTTTTCTTTCTTTCTTTTTTTTTTTTTTGAGACAAGTTTCACTCTGCAGCTTACGGTGGTCTTAAACATACTCTGTAGCCCAGGCTGCCCTTGAACTTGCAGCGATCCTCCTGCCTCAGCCTCTTTGCAAGTGCTAGGATTACAGGCATGCACCACCACGCCCAGCCTTTCAATTCTTTTTTTAAAACTATTTTAAATTACACGGTTGAGTTATTGTGCAGAGGACCTTGGTTCTGTGAAAATCACATTAATGATGTGACTGGGGTGGAGAAGGAAGTGAAGAGGCACAGAGCATCACAGTGCTGTCCTCTGAGAAGCAGTCAGCTCCAGCCTGGACGTCAAGCAGCACAGGTGTCAGTGGTAAAAACCTAGTGCACAGAGCTCCCTGCTGCCTGCTCCCTCTTTCCACTGAACCTATTTTGTCCCTTTTCCCTTTAAAAATACCAATATTAAACAGTTCCCCGCCATTATCTGCTCTTGTTTACCCATGTTTATGCTTTATCCTTTCCCTTCTTAGTAATCATCATTCTACAGCCACACACTTTCTATATGATTCATCTCCCTAGTCAAATTTCATTCTCATCATATACGTATAATGCAAAACTTAGTTACATCATATTTTATTTATTTTATTTTATTTTTTTTTTTTGTGGGTACCAGGGGGACAACCTCAGGACCTCGCGCGCCAACAGGCACCCGTGCCACTGAGCGATATCACCGGCCCCTTTTTCGTATGTGGGTTCCGGGAGTCGAACTCGGGCCCTCACGCTTGCAAGGCAGGCGCTTACGCCGCTGAGCCATCTCACCGGCCCGTTACATCATATTTTAAAAAATTATAAAACTGCCAGGAGGACTCTGATACACTGCTAGTCTGATTACTCTCTATTTCAGTACTGTCTTCTAGGGACTGTTCCACTCAAATGCCTTCAATATTTTGTACAACAGAAAACTGGGTAATTTACAGCAGTTTCTACAAAGCCCCAAGCATTTAACTGGAACAGAAATTATTTCCTTGACATAACCTAGTTTTTTAAATTTCCAAATGGTTGAATAAGTTTAAGATTTTAACTGCTTTTCTGCAGCTTTAATTCTTTTTGGGAGAATACCTCCATCAAACTATCAAATAGTTTGTAAATGTATTCAGATAATGAAGAGCATAGCCCTAATCATTTGTTTTGTTTTGTTTTTGAGACATGGTCTCACTATGTAGTTCAGGCTGGCCTTGAACTCCCTATGTAGTCTAGGTTGGCCTTGCACTCACAGTGATTCTCCTGCCTCAGCCTCCCAAGTGCTAGGATTACAGATGTGTGCCACCATGCCCAGCTAGCCCTAATCATTTTATCTTTATCCTTTTTTTTTTTTTTTTTAAATATGCAGGTACCAGGAGTCAAACTCAGGACCTCGTGCTTGCCAAGCAGGCACTTATGCTGCTGAGCTATATCACCGGCCCTTATCCTCTTTTCCTTTGAGTGCTAGGAATGAAACCAAGGCCTTCTCCATGTTAGGCAAATACTTTACCACTGGGCAACATCTCCTGCCTCATCTTTGACTTTTTAATGTAATCAGAGTTACGAACATTTTTACAACTGTCCATCCACATTCCAGATGTCTCCACCCCATCAGAACCTTTATTTAGCTGTAGAGATTCTGGATAAAAATTAAGTCAGAAAAAACAACCTAAGGAAAGAAAACAAATCTTTCTAGTGGAACGGGAAAATACAGAGTTTAAACATTTTTTCCTTAAATAGTATAGAGAATATTGTTTTAAAATTATTAAGTACTTAAATTTATGCAAACTAGGTCAGCTGTAAAGGTCCTTAAAAAAGGCTACCCAGGTTTGGGGATATGGTTCAGAAGTTACAGAATTTGTGTAACATGGGCTAGATCCCCAGCACCACAAATAAACCAGCAACAACAAAGGGATTGTCAAAAATTAATTATAAATAAAATACTTAAGGCAGTTTTAATCAAAAGACTGAATTAAAATAGCTGAGTGTTTTGGAATAGATTGAATGAGTCCATTAAAGATACTGGGAGGTAAAAACTTGTTTTTAAAATAATTAAACAGAGGGCCGGTGAGATGGCTCAGTGGCTTAAGCGCCTGCCCGGCAAGCGCGAGGGCCGGAGTTCGACTCCCGGAACCCACATACGAAAAAGGGGCCGGTGACGTCGCTCAGTGGCACGAGCGCCTGCTGGCGCGCGAGGTCCTGAGGTCGACCCCCCGGTACCCACACACACACAAAAATAATAAAATAAAACAAAATAAAATAATTAAACAGAAAAATGATTCCTCTAGTTTTCCCTAGTTAAAGCTCTCTTAAGAGATCTCAACACTCTCTTAAAACCTTTTCTTTTTTTTTTTCTTTCTTTCTTTCTTTTTTTTTTGCAGTACTGGGGATTGAACCCAGGGCCTTCACATTGAATTTCATGCCAGCTCTTTAAAAAGTTTTTTTAAGACAGTCTTGTGAAGTCACTAAATTGCCCAAGCTGGGCCTGAACTTGCTAGCTTCCTGCCTCAGCCTCCCAGAGTGCAGAGATGGCAGTTCATGAGCCACTGCACACAGCTAAAGCCCATTACCATACCAAATACAGCCCAACAGTATCACAATAGCTGTTGCAGCAATGGATCCCAAACTTCATTTTTACATTATTTCAGGAACTAAGCAAAAAGCTAACCTGATTTAAGTGGGGGGTGGGGGGACCCATAACTACAGAATTTAACTCCAGGTTCAAATTTATCTGCCATCTACAAGCCAGGAATGACTTGAAGGTAGACAAAACACTTAAGTCTTATAAGCACTATGAAGACTCAGCTAAACAACTCATTTAATGCTGGGTGTGGTGGCACACGCCTGTAATCCCAGCACTTAGGTGGCAGAGGCAGGAGGATCACCATGAGTTCAAGGCCAGCCTGGGCTATGTAGTGAGTTCAAGGCCAGCTTGAACTACACGGCGAGACCCTGTCTCGAAAAACAAAACAAGACAAAAAATTTATTCCCACTTGGTTTGCTTAGGGAAATACATAACCAGATGCTCAAGAATTCAAATTATTATCCATCAAAATATTCTAACAATTTGGAGGGCAGAGATCAGGCCTAAGGGGGCTATTACTTACCCAACAACCACTCCATATGGAACCTGAAAGCGCTAGACTCATGTGAGATGAAGATTTTTTAGAAGTGATCTTAGAGATGATAAAGGTTTACAGTTCTAGCTCTTTTCACAATCTACCTAGGCACCTCCCCCGAACCACAGATGGCCAAGAATCTCTGGAGCACCATGTGCTGAGAGCTCCTGGCTGGTTCTCACGTAGGTGAAGTAACACCACGGAGCCAGTCGCCAACTTCTTCCATGGGGAAAGGAACACACATTAAGGACTTTTAAGAAATCACCCTGAGAGGCAAAGCCATTTGCCATGTTCTCTAAATAATCAAGGTGGTCTGGAGTGCCGTGAAATTCCTCTGTTGAACTGAGCTAAGTCAAACTCGGAAGGCAAGCTCTAGGCAGCTATGTTCACTATGCAACTATCCACCGCCCCTCTCAGCATGACGCTCATCCAGCGTGTACTGAGCATCTCGGTGCTGGGCATGGTTTTGTTTTGTTTTTTATGAACTGACACTACAAAGAATTAGTTAAAACTTGGTCTCTGTCCTCCAAGAGCATCCTGTCTGGTGGAAGAGACAAACACATAAATAGATTAATCCAACAGAGGGTAAATACTGGACTGGAGGAATGAATAAAGTACTCTGAAGATCAAAGAAGGCTGAGCACTTAACCTTATGCCGAATAAACCACAGCAGACTTCACTCATAACTAGACATGATATGTAATAGCCATTTTGACTCAGCAATCCCTGGGTAGGAAGTATTATCTGGAGGCCACATATTAGTCTCGCAGGCCAAGAAGAAAAACATGGAAAAGATTTATTTGATTGTTTCTTTGACAAGTTCTCCTTATGTAGTTCAGGCTGGCCTTGAATTCACTGTGATCCTCCTACCTTAGCCTCTGGAGTGCTGGGATTACAGGCCTGCACCACCACACCTGGCTGGAAAAGGTATTTTTAAACATGTGGGGTGGGGTAGATGGACCAGTAGAGTTTGTTAAACACAAGTAGATTGAGAGGTGAAGGGAAATACAGTTTGAGGGGGTGGGCCAAGTGTCAAAACATCTATCCCATCAGGCATGAACTACTATATACTAATACATATAAATTACTAGAATTCTTTCATAAGAATACATGATTTGACTGTATTCGAAGGAAAGCTCCCTGCAAACTAACTTTAAAATGACAAGACATCTAGGGCTTAACAAAGTTGAACCTCATGCATAGATATGTCTGATGATTTTTTGCAATTAAACCTTCTGGTTGATTAAATCCACAACGAAGATCTCTGTAGATATTCTATAAGAAAAGGGCTGGGGATATGGCTCAGTGGTGGAGTGCCTGCCCGGCAAGTGCAAGATCCTGAGTTCGATTCCCAGTACCACAAAAAAAAAAAAAAAAAAAGTAAGCAAGCAAGCAAAGCTAGGAAAGTTATCACAGTGGGATTTTCCTACTAGTTGGAGGAGAACTGTTCCAGTGACCTTTCCCGGAAGTTCAGGTCTACAAAGAGTTAGTAATGAAGAAAGTGCCCACTGCTTCAGACAAGTCTCACGTGGACACCTCCTTACCCAACATCTTCACAGACTGCAAGGATGGACAAGTAAGTACTAGTCCTCTAGATCTGTTTAAATGCAGTTTCCTTACAGAAACCTTTTTCTTTCTTTCTTTTTATTTATTTTTGAGACAGGGTCTCACTATGCAGTTCAGCCTGGACTTGGACTCACCGTGTAGCCCAGCCTGGCCTCAAATGCACAGTGATCCTCCTGCCTCAGCTTCCTGAGTGCTGCTGAGATTACAGGCATTCCTGCTGGCTTGAACGACTGGTGGTACAAACAGATCTAATCACTTTTATTGGTCTTTTTATTAATAAAATTAATAAAAAGTCTATAAATGGACCAAATCTAGTTAGTCGCCTAAATCTGAATAACTACCCAAATAGAAATACAGTGGTACTCAGTTCATAAACTTGATTCTTTCCACGATTCTAGTTGAAAACCTAGTTGGACGAGAACGGAATCAAATTCAGTGGTTAGGTTCAATGTTGACCTTATGGGGAAATTTGATTCCGTTCTTGTCCAGTGCGGTTTGCGACCAGAATTGTGGAGAGAATTGAGTTCATGAACCGAGGTGCCACTGTATTAATACTATTCACACCAATATTAAGAATTACCACAATAATGAACAGATTTATTTATCTCATTAAATTAAACAGACATTTATATCTGTGAATCTCTTTACAGCATTTTCTGCATAAAGGTGGCTGGTTTGTGCAGAGTGGGCAAAACACCCTAACATGCTTGGCTTTCTTTGCAGCCACAGCGGCACCCATGGTTTCAGATTCAATTTTCAATACATTCTCCACAAAGTGCTTGTGTGCGTTTCTTGCCAATCCTAAATAAACTTCTATAAAGGAATGTGTTTTAGAGTAATGTGTGCCCATAGCATTTCTTTACAGGTTAACAGTTTATCAATAATTAATTCTCTAAATTTTAACATGGAAATCTTACATGCACCCCACTGTTGGTGTGTACAATATGCACTTACAAATGCTATACCCCAAATTAGCTGTATTATAATTTTTTATACTATTTTAGTCTTTTCCTTAAGGAACTGTAATATGATGACATCTGGCCTGTTAAATCAATAACTTTCTTTCCATTTCTGTAATCAAAGACAAGATCGGGTTTTATGTTTTTAGGTCTTCCTTCAATCAATGTACATGTATGATTTTTACAAGTCTTTAACATACAAATAGTTCTTTTACCACTCCATTTAACGAATTTTACAATAGAACGATTTTCAAAGTTTTTGTTTTCACCAGACTTTTGCTTTGTATTTGCTCATATTGGTAAAAATTTTCAATTTGGCTGTACTGTACTACAAAAAATTTTTTTTTTGTAAAAGTTTTTGTACTAGGGATATCTCAAATAACTATCTGCACATAATGTGTGGTGTTCAAATAATAAGCCATTTAGTAACTCCAAGACATCATAAGAGCTGGAGATTTAGCTCATGGTAGAATGCTTGTCTAGCAAGCAGGAGGCCCTGGGTTCAGTCCCCAGCACCAAAATATTAAGCTAAAAAAGAAAAGACAAAAAAAAAAAAAAAAAAAAAAAAAATTATAACATTGCCCATACATCAAAGGATTTGCACTTTTTCTGGAATAAACATATAAATCATAGGTGCAACAATTAGGCAAACGTAATTTAAGTAATTTTATCCTATATTTGTGTTTTCCTTTTGACGTACCGGTGAAAAAGCAGATATCCTCGCCATAAAACCATACTTTTGTCTATCACTACATTTTTTACAGGTTTTACTGCATTCCTAATGTACTACTAATTTCTTCCATGATTTTTCTAAATTTATTCAAGGGATCCTCAGTTCTGTACATGGTATTGTCAGAGAAATATAAACAATTCAAAATATAACTTTGAATTATAAATGTAAATAATTCAAAATAGCCAAAAAATGATTGTGTTACATGGCATTCTTTATACATCCACTGGAACACATACTATTTTACAGCCAATACAATGTAATATCTGGTAAATAGTACAATCCTCATAATTAATAATGTACCTTAAAAATTTTTCATTTCACTAATTATAACAGATTCCAAACATTGCTGATGTTTTGTTTTTGCATTAAAGCCACACATCTATGTTTCTTCAACTATAATTTCGAGTATATTATCAGATAAGAATAATTTAAATAATGCAAAAGGATTATTGCAATTAATATTTCTTATTAGAAATGCTGCATTTCACAGTTCGTGCGCTCCTGTTTTATCATAATTCTTTCTATTATCGGCTGTGTTCTTCCTCTTGATCTTCTATATTCATATCCAAATTTGCATTATGTTCATTGAATTATTGGCCACAAGATTACATTCATCTAACTCTAATGCATCTTCACCTGACCTTTTCCTCTGATGAGGTATAGTTACAGATTCATCTGATGAATCATCCATTTTCTGTGTTTGACACTCTAATGGAAAAATATTTTTAAAGAACTGAAATACTCTTAAAATTGAAAAACAGGGCCAGTGAGATAGCTCAGCAGCATAAGTGACTGCCAGGCAAGCGCAAGGTCCTGAGTTCGGCTCCCGGAACCCACATAAAGGAAAAAAAGGGCCGGTGATATCGCTCAGTGGCACAAGTGCCTGCTGGCAAGCGCGAGGTCCTGAGGTCGACTCCCGGTACCCACATTAAAAAAAAAAGAAAAACAAGCCAGGCATGGTGGCACACGCCTATAATCCCAGCACTGGGGAGGCTGAGGCAGGAGAACTGCCACAAATTCAAGGCTAGCCTAGATTATACGGTGAGTTCAAGGCCAGCCTGAACTATATAGTGAGACCCTGTCTCAAAAACGAACAAACAAAAAAATGAAAAACGAATAGGTTATAATACATATATACATATATGTGTACAAAAATTATGTATTATTTACAAACGAAAACCCCAAACAAAAATGAAAAGAACCACTAAGGAACAACAAAGGAATAATAAAAGAGGAATTTACCACTGAGCTTCACACATTCATGACGGAGCCATAATTCATGTTTCGCTGCTGGGAGGCTCTGATTTAATTTTATCATTAAAAAGACCGATAAAAGTTATTAGATCCATTTGTACCACCAATGGTTCAAAGCACCTGCCTGATGGGACTGTCATGTATGTGCCACCAGTGCTTCAAGCCAGCAGGAACTTGTTAGTAATAATATAGCTGTGAAGTAACGATGAGTATTTATGTTTTAGTGCCTTATTATTAACAAAAGAGCATACGCAGGTTAGCTATATAACATGAGACAATCAAATTCAAATCAGAGCTACCCAGCAGCAAGACATATGAATTATGGCCCTGCCAAGAACATGTTAAATATATGAATGAATAAATGAGCAGTATCTGATGAGCTCAAGGACGACTTACATTGTATATACCAAAAATATACTTGGGCCAAAGAAGGAAATCGACTGGCAAAGTAAGCCATTACGAAGTCATATTAGTTTCATTAAGACTGAATTTCAGCATCTTATATGCTTATTAGAAACTGAGTAAAACAGACACACTTTCTGCCTTAAGCCATTCAGGAAGCTCGGTAATCTTAATAGAATCTCTAAAGAATACCTGGCATTTTTAGCCACTGGTCCACACACAGT
Organism: Erethizon dorsatum; assembly: GCA_028451465.1. NCBI lineage: Eukaryota > Metazoa > Chordata > Mammalia > Rodentia > Erethizontidae > Erethizon > Erethizon dorsatum. The sequence goes on along the minus strand of CM051830.1, from coordinate 54,481,583 downwards.
CTTGCTGCTTCTGTATCAGAATGTCCTTGAATAAATTCCAATTCTTGTAACCCATGAGCATGCTGAAAATCGATTTTTTCCTAAAGATATTAAGAAAAAATTCAATTGACTTATGATAACCAGTGTCCTTGGGGAAAATAATCTGACACATCAATGATCAGAAAATACCGATTACTCTTTATCCCACCAACTCCACATCTAGAAATCTACACCAAAGCTATACATACATCAAAATAAAGTTTCATGCTCTAAGATGCTGATCCCAATGTTATTTGCTCAAAGTTTGCCACAACCTACATCTATCTCCAAGTGTTTAAGTAAACACTTGTTTGTTATGTACATTTGATCAGAAATACTTAATAAAAATTTTCAGCTGTGTGGCACACATCTGTAATTCTAGTACTTTGTGGGGCAAGCTCAGCCTAGAAAGACCCTGTCTCAAAATAAAAAATGGAACAGGGCTGAGGTTGCAGCTCAGTAAGGAGGACCTGGGTTCAATCCCCATTACTGCCCTCACCCCAAAAAACAGTGCTGTGAGAACACACCTTTGGGATCAAGAACATCAACAAATTATACTAAATGAGTCAAAATATTCACAAAGAATTTTAATTTATATGCAACTATATTTGAAGAAGGCAAAAAAGCTATATATTAAATATTATTAAGGATATCTCTGGGAACAGAAATAAAGAGGAGCCTAATGAATATCTGTTCAATGAATAATATTACTATCAGACACTTACTGGCGTTAATTTTGTCTCACAATAAAGCACTTGTTGCCATCTAGATCACGGGTTAGCAAACCTTCTCCAAAAAGGGCCAGGCAGCAACTGTCTGGGGTTCTGCAGGCTGCACAGTTTCCACCACAGCTTCCTTACTTGCTGTTACAGCACGAAAGCAGCCACAGGCAGCGTGCAAACAAGTACGGTGGTGCGCCAGTAACCTCTACGTATTTACAAAGCAGGCCCCAGACCAGCGCCAAATGCTACACTGCATGCTTTAAACTACTGAAAGTCTCTGAATGTTCCTAGTTACATTATTCACCAATTTATGTTTACACTCACTAACCATGCAGCAGTCTAACAATACTTACTGACTGCCTGCCATGTGCAGGCACTGTTCTAAAAGGACATTAGCTTTAATTCTCATAATAACCCTATGAAATAGGAACTATTATTATTATTATTCCCATTTTATGAAGGAAAGACAGGCACGGAGAGGTCTAATAAACTGTCTGGCAATATATAACAATGTCAGGATCCAAACTCTGGAAATCCAATTCTAGAAATCATGCTCTCAATGAGTACATCACACTTGCTCTTGACAAGATTTCTATGATGGTCAGCCCTTCACGTTCCACGTGCATGCATTTAACCAACCTATTACTGAAAACTTTGGGGTAAAAAATTGCATCTGTACTGAAAATGCACATTCTTTTTTCTTATCATTATTTTCTCAACAGTATAGTGGAAGAAATACACAGCACTTACACTGTAGTCGGTGTTATCAATAACCTAGAGATGATTTAAAGAAGAGGGGAGGATGTGAGTAGCTCACACCAAGCACTATGCTATTTTATATAAGGGACTTGACCAGTCACAAATTTTGATACTCGAGAGGGTCTTGCAAATACTGAAGACAACAGTACTCAAAAAGAAATCAAGAGTCAGAAATACTGCATTTGAAAGACAAACAGAATAAAGTACAGTCTAGTTAACAATATAACAAGATTTCCTATAATGAAGGGGAAGTGGAGGGAAAAAATGGATCAAGATTTAATCTGAAGCTATACAACAGTGTTCAAAGTATAGCCACAGAATACTAATTCTCAAGAAAGTTACTATGCATTACACAGCTCTTATAAAATTTTCAGCAATCAACCAAGTAAGTATAGAAACACCAGTTTGAATACAAAATACTGAAGGCCCTTTCATGCAGGACTTCCTAGTCCTAGGTGTTAGTGTGCACTGTGATTTTTCCATTCATAAAGTTTGCAGTATCTTGATGCCACAAATCACCAGTCCCTTTCAAACTTCATCACAATAAAAGCTCTTCCGTTGTTAAGTATTATTAACCCATTTAAACAATTTCTAATCACTGGAATTAACCTCTGGAGAAACTTCTCTGGCATTTCTTACAATAGAATTTGAACTCTGTAAACATCGCCAATGCTCAAAAACATTTACTGACTATCACCAGCATGGAACTGGCCACCCTTCTCCTGCCCCAGAGGCATTCCTCACACTCCAGGGCCCCAGCTCTTGCGAGTCATCTTCACTTTTGAGTATGAGCAGTAAGCTGGGAGCTGGTCAGCACAACACCCGATCTCTGAGAGGGAAGTTCCTTTTATTCTTCTTTAAAATCTCTCTATTGCAAAAGAAAGACAACTTACTTTAAGGACACCAACAATTCACAAATGCCTGAAATAGAACACATGTTCTGTATTTTTAGCTAGAATTATCATAAACTGGAATTACAAAAATTATTTCTATTTCCATTTCATTCGTTTTCTTGCTCGGTATCTTTTGTTTGACTGTTTTTTTGTGTGTGTTTTGTCATTTAGTTTTAAGAATCAAGCTGGGCGTTGTGGCGCACGCCTGTACTCCCAGCACTCAGGAGACTGAGGCAGGAGCATTGACATGAGGTTCAAGGCCAGCCTGGGCTGCAGAGTGAGATCAAAGCTAACCTGAACTCACATTATAGAGTGAGACCCTGACTCAAAAAACAAATAATAATAAAAAAAATCAAGTTATCAATGAAGGGAATCAAATAAGAAAAAGTCATGGATGAATAGCAACCAAGGGACTAAAGCATCTGGTTTGAGTAAATTTCTTCCTTTAGGAAAAACAAAATCTAGACAAATTTATTTTTTAACTGACTAAACAAAAAATATAAAAAGGAGACTTCCGGGAAGGTGGCAGAGTGGTAAGCAGCAGAGAAAGCCTCTCTGAGAGTTGCCGTCCAGACACTGGAACAAAGCAACTCGAGGAAGAGAAGGAAGAGGGAAGTGAGTCCTCTGGACCCAGGAAGGATCTGAAGCTAGAATTGAAACCCACGGAGAGAGTGAAAAGAGAAACTTCAGCGAAGGAGGAGGAAGTAGCAGGCAGCGCCTTCTCCCTGAGTCGGGACTCACTGTGTGAGAGGAGCAGTTCAAACCTGCAGACACACAGCGACTGCTGGTGACACCAGAGGCCTCCACAGAGAGACACAGCAGTGGAAGGGAACAGAGGACCTAAAGGACTACACTAGCTGAGGGTGAGTGCTGTGGGCTCGGTCACCCTGCGAGAGAGAGCGACTGGCCGGAGCCATCTTGGAGAGGGGCCAACTGAGCTCAGAACTCAGAACAACTGCCGGGTTCATCTAGTGGCTCCCAGCTGAGTTCAAGCCTGCAGAAGGTGTGCTGACGGCTGCAGCCTGAATGGATCTGGTCTCAGCCCCATGGCCAGAATACGGCCTAAATTTCACGGGAAATCAAAGTGCAGGCTCGCTGAGATCATCCACTACCCTGGCATAAAGCTACTGCTGGCCCACTGGGAGAAATCATTTCGGATCTGGACTCTGCCGCCACACGCTGTCTACCAGTGACATCAGAGACAAACCTGGAAGTGGACATTTTTTTTCTTTTTACTTTTTTTTTCTTTTTTTCATTGTTTGATCTTGTTTTTATATGACTGTGAACATGGTTTCTACTTTCTTTTGCAGTTGTTGTTCTGTTCCTCCTTTCATTTCCTCCTCCTCTTTCCTTGTCTTCGGCACCAGTTTCCCACAGTTCATATGATCCTCCTTTGTCTTCCAGCTTGCTTCTAATCTCTTCCTCTTCATCTATTTCTCTATTTTTTCCCCTGACCCCTTTTAAGTTTTCTCCCCTGAAGGTAAAACTAGCACTTTGAGGGCTTATTTACTGCATAGAATTTTCTGGTTTGTTTTAGATTTTGTTATATAACCACAAATCTAGTTCATAGAGTTAAAGATGGCAAATTAATAGTTACCTAAATTTGTCATTTTCTAGGCTATGTTTGATGCTATCGCTATTGCTATTGCTGATTGTACCACATTAACCAAAGTGACACACTTCTAACCAGTTCTTCCTGGGATACTGAGACTGAAACTGCCGAAGGGTCACAGAAAATACCGTGGGCCAGTGCCAAAGAGCCAGGAGCTGGGTGAAGCAGGAAGCAAAGTCTCATCCCCAGTAAATTGGACAGGTGGGATCTTGAAGACTCAAAACCCAAAAGCCAGCTATACCTGGAAGACACCTCAGAGACAGTCATTTCCTGAGGGTTCTAAATACCAGCAATAAAGCTACTCACAATAGGCAATTCACAAGCATCAACCCAGGAATTAAACTAAAAAACAAAACAAACAAACAAAAAGACCAGAAAACAATAACACACTTGAAGAAGATGCAACCCAAGACATCCAGTTCACTGTAGGCAACCCCAGGGGGCAATGAGGTAGGACAATCCAAAAACCAACCACCCGGCCTCTCTGAAGTGGTAACAACAGAGCAAATGAGCAAGGCTTTAGAAAAAAAATCAAATGAGAATTAATTTCTCAGATAACTATAGAGATGGTGACTACAATGAAAAACAAGCTTACTGACTCTAGAGCAGATACAGATAAAAAACAGAGAGAAGCTTAGGAAAAAGATGGAAACCACGAATCTCCCAACATAGTAAAGAAATCCAATCCATAAAAAAGATTCAAGCAGATATCCAGGAGATTAAAAATTCCACTGAAAGTATCCACAGCAGAATAAATCAATGTGAGGAGAGAATCTCAGATATAGAAGACAGGCTTGCAGTTAGCCAGAATGAAAAGAAAAACTTCTTAAAAATAGGAAGAGACCACGAGAAATCAATCCAGCAGCTGCTAGATGATGCAAAGAAGAATAACATAAAATTGATTGGAGTCAATGAAAAAGCAGGAGATAGCATAAATAATATAAAAAACCTGTTCACAGACATCTGTGAACTTCCCTGGCAGGGAAAAAGAATTTGACATACAGATAAGTGAGGCATATAGAACTCTAGCCATGACAACACACACACACACACACAAATCCATAGCATATGATAGTCAAGATTCTAGAAATATGACACAGGAACAGAATATTAAAAGCTGTTAAAGAAACAAATCACCTATAAAAGAAAGGCAATCAGAATCACAGGTGACTTCTCAACACAAACCCTCAAGTCGAGAGGCTGTAGTGAAATATTTCAAGCCCTAAAAGAGAACAACCTCCAACCCAGATTGATGTACCCCACAAAATTATCTTTCAAAATTGATGGAGAAATAAGATACTTCCATGACAAAGAACACCTGAGGAAATTCATGAACATCAACCAACACTCCCAAATGTTCTGAAGGACATTCTAGAAAGAGACGAGAAGGACTACAACTCCATGGATCCCAACAGAACGAATCCGCTGGGCAAACAAACAGAGAGGAAAGACAGGGAGCCAACAACAGGAAAACAGCATTACAAGGATAAGTCAATACATATCAGTTATAACCATCAATATTAATGGTCTCAATTCACCAATTGAAAGAATCAAACTGGCAGAATGGATGAAGGAGCAAGGTCCAGGGCCAAGGATATGGTTCAGCGGCACAACGCCTGCTTGGCAAATGCAAGGTCTTGAGTTCGATTGCCGGTACCAAAAAAAAAAAAAAGAAAAAGGAGCAAGATCCACCAATATGCTGCATACAAGAAACACATTTAATTCAAAAAGAAATTCATAGACTGAAAGTCAAAGGATGGAAAACAATACTCCATGTGACAGGAACTCAATAAATAAATAAATAAATAAAAACAGGGGTTAGCTATTCTATTTGCAGACAAAGTGGATTTCAAGCCAAGAGAGACAAAGAAGGTCAGTACGTCCTTGCAAAGGGAACAACCCAAGAGGAAGAGATAACAATCATAAATATATATGCAACAAATATCAGTGCACCCAACTATATAAAACAAATATTAACAGTCGTGAAAAAATATATTACTACTAATACAACTGTACTGGGGGATCTCAATATCTCACTGTCACAAATAGATCAACTAGACAAGAAAACAAAATCAACAATGAAATATTAGAACTGAACCAAACTTTTGAATAAATGGACTTAGTAGATGTTTACATTGTTCTACCCCATAATGTCAGAATACACATTCTTCTCAGCTGCACATGGGATATTCTCCAAAACAGACCACACACTACTAGCTCATAGAACATGCTTAAGTAAATGCAAAGGAAATGAAATTATCCCATGCATCTCATCATACCATAGTGCAATGAAACTGGAAATCAATGGCAAAAGAAACCACAAGCATAAACACATGGAAACTAAATAACACCCCTCCTGAACAGGCAATGGGTCACAGATGAAATTAAAGAAATCAGACAGTTTCTACAATTAAACAATAATGACGGGACCGGTGAGATGGCTCAGCGGCGTAAGCGCCTGCCTGGCAAGCGCGAGGGCCCGAGTTTGACTCCCGGAACCCACATACTAAAAAAAGGGCCGGTGATATCGCTCAGCGGCACGGGCGCCTGCTGGCGCGCAAGGTCCGGAGGTCGACCCCCGGTACCCACACACACACAAAAAACCAATAATGACAACACAACATACCGGAACTTATGGGACACAATGAAAGCAGTCCAACAAGGGAAATTTATACTAGTGAATACCCATATAAAGAAAACAAAGCAAGCTCAAACAACTTAATGTTGAACCTCAACCTTCTAGAAAAACAAGAGCAGGTCAAGCCCAAAGCTCTTATGAAGGAGGAAATTATAGAGATCAGAGCAGAAATTAATGCAATGGAGACTAAGAAAACAATACAAAGAATCAATAATGAATCATACAGTTGGATCTTCAGAAGATTAAATAAATTCAATAAACCCTTAGATAAACTTATCAAAAAAGGAAAGAAAAGACTCAAATCCATGTAATTAAAAATGAAAAGGGTGAAACCACAATAGATCCTGCAGAAATCCAAAAGATCATCTATACCTACTTTGAGAACTTGCATTCTAATAAGATGGAAAGTGCAAAAGAAATGGACAGATTCCTAGATACATATGAAATACCAAAGCTGAATCAAGAAGATACAGAAATTCTAAATAAACCGATATCAATCAATGAACTTGAAGATGTAATTAAATCCTACCACGGATGGGGATATAGCTCAGCAGCACGAGCGCCAGCCTGGCAAGCACAAGGTTCTGAGTTCGATTCCTGATACCCCCCCAAAAAAAAATCTACCAACAAAGAAAAACCCAGGCACTAAAGGATTCACTGCTGAATTCTACAAGAAATTTAGAGAAGATTTAATGCCAATACTCCTCAAACACTTTAATGAAACTGAAAGGGAAGCAATACTCCCAAAGTCATTCCTAGAAGCAGCCATTACCCTGATACCAAAACCAGAGAAGGGCCCAACTAAGAAAGAGAATTACAGGCCAATCTCCCTAATGAACAAAGATGGAAAAATCCTCAGTAAGACGCTGGCAAACAGAATGCAGCAAATCATCAAGAAGATTACACACCATGACAAAGAAGGATTCATCCCAGGGATGCAGAGATGGTTCAACATATGTGAATCAATAAATGTGATATACCATATTAACAGAACCAAGGTCAAAAACCATATGATCATCTCAATAGATGCAGAAAAAGCATCTGACAAAGTCCAACACCCATTCATGATAAGAACCCTACAGAAAACTGGAATAGGGCCGGTGAGATAGCTCAGCGGCATAAGTGCCTGTCTAGCAAGCGTGAGGTCCTGAGTTCGACTCCCAGCACCCACATACAAAAAAATGGCCGGTGATATCACTCAGCAGCACGGGAACCTGCTGGCACGCAAGGTCCTGAGGTCGAACCCCGCTACCCACACACAAAAAAAGAAAACTGGAATAGATGGTCTTTATCTCAATTTGATAAAAGCTATCTATAACAAACCAACAGCCAACATCACACTGAATGGACAAAAACTGAAAGCTTTCACTCTAAAATCAGGAACAAGATAAGGATGACCACTCTTATTCAATATAGTTCTGGGAACATTAGCCAGAGCAATTAGACAAGAGAAAGAAATAAAAGAAATAACGAAAGGAAAGAAACAAGTTAAATTATCATTATTCAAGGATGACATGATACTCTACATAGATCCCAAAAACTCCACCAAAATACTTATAGATTTAATAACCAAATTCAGTAGCGTAGCTGGATACAAAGTGAACACTCAAAAATCAACAGCCTTCCTGTACACGAATAACAAACTCACGAGAGAAAAATTAGGGAAACACCACCTTTCACAATAGTATCCAAAAAAATGAAATACGTAGGAATCGATCTAACGAAGGAGGGAAAAGAGCTCTACATTGAAAACTACAGTACTCTGAAAAAGGAGACTGAAGAGGACATCAGAAAATGGAAAGCTATGCCTTGCTCTTGGGTAGGAAGAACCAATACAGTGAAAACAGCCATACTTCCAAAACTGTTATACAGATTTAATGCAATCTCAATCAAAATTCCAACAGCATATCTCACAGAATTAGAGAAAACAATCCTAAAATTCATTTGGAACCAGAAGAGACCTAGAATAGCAAAGGCAATCCTGGGCAACAAAAACAAGGCAGGGGGTACCACAAGCTCAGACTTGAAATTATACTATAAAGCTACTGTGATAAAAATAGCATGGGGGGGCCGGTGAGATGGCTCAGCGGCGTAAGCGCCTGGCTTGCAAGCGCGAAGGCCCGAGTTCGACTCCCGGAACCCACATACGAAAAAGGGGCCGGTGATATCGCTCAGCGGCACGGGTGCCTGTTGGCGCGCGAGGTCCTGAGGTCGTCCCCCCGGTACCCACAAAAAAAAAAATAATAATAAATAAATAAATAAAAATAGCATGGTACTGACAAAAAAACAGACCCAAGGATCAATGGAACAGATTAGAAGATGTAGAAACAAGTCCAGATATACTTAGCCATCTTTTCTTTGACAAAGGTGCCAAACACCTTCACTGGAAGAAAGACAGCCTCTTTAATAAATGGTGCTGGAAAAACTGGCTTTGTACATGTCAAAGATTAAAATTAGACCTGTATCTTTCACAGTGCACTAAACAAAATAGAAATGGATCAAAGATCTAAATATTAAAACTGCATCTGCTGAAAAATAAATAGGTAGAACTCTTGAAGACACTGGTATAGGCAAAGACTTTATGAACAAAACCCCAATTGCACAGAACCTACCACAAAGAATCAGTAACTGGGATCTCATTAAAAAGCTTTTGCACAGCAGGAGAAACCACCAACAGAGTGAAGAGACAACCCACAGAGTGAGAAAAAATTTTTGCCAGCTGTCCCTCCAACAAAGGATTACTATCTAGAATATATGAGGAACTCAAAAAAATCAGACCGCCCCAAGTTTAAAGACCCAATCCAAAAATGGGCATCTGAGATGAATACATACTTCTCAGATGAAGTAATAGAAATGGCAAATAAATAAATGAAAAAATGTTCAACATCATTGGTCATCTGAGAAATGCAAATTAAAACAGCGCTGAGATTCCACCTCACTCCAGAAAGAATGGGTATCATCAAAAAATTGACCAATAACAAATGCTGGGGAGGCTGTGGGTAAAAGGGAACACCTCTCCACCGTTAGTGGGAGTGCAGACTGGTGCAACCACTGTGGAAATCAGTGTGGAGATTCCTCAACAAACTAGGATTAGAGGTCCCATTTGACCCAGCTCTTCCTCTTCTTGGTATCTTCCTGAAAGAATTAAAAGCATCATACCATAGCGATATATGCATACCCATGTTTATAGTGGCACAATCTGTAATAGCTGAATCTTGGAAACAGCCCAAATGCCCATCAACTGATGAATGGATAAAGAAGATGTGGGGTTTTTTTTATACAATGGAGTATTACTCTGCCATAAAGAACATAAGCTTGAGACATTTCTAGGTAAATGGATACACCTCGAGACCAAACTCTCACATGAAACAAATAAGACACACATGTGTAAATACCACATTGTTTCTGTGGTATGAGAAACTGGAAGTTTAAATAAGGACCAACATGTAAAATAGGTATTGTGAAATAGGAAGGAAATATTCAAATGGAGAGGGGAACAAGGGAGGGGATAGAGGGAAAAGAAAGAAGGGAAAAGTAAAAAAAAAAAAAAAATGAGAAAAGAAGGAAAAAATGGAACCAAAGTTTTATAAATGGGGAGGAGAGGAGGAGTTGAAGGGAGGATAGGGGAATGGGGAAAAAAAAGAATCAAGTTATATCATATACAGGTACAAATTCTCTATGATAAATGTGATCACTATATATACCTAAAATGTACCAATAAAATTTTTTTTTAAGGTTTCCAGTTTTCAAAAATATTTCCTCAATGCCAAGGTAGTATCTTTAACACAATAAATCTTTTTTTTTTTTTATTTTAAAGAGAAGAAAAAAAAAAACAAATCAAAAGAAGAACAAATTTTCAAAACAACATAATAGGAGGGTAACAATGGTTAATACATTACGTATTACTATCTTTAAGTTAGTTATTCAGGACACCAGACATTAGCATTCAATTGTCCAAACATTATTGGCACAAACCTTACTCTTCAATGAACTAAGTAAAAATGGTAGTGTATCTATCTTAACCATCTTATATATATATATATACAATTTTTTTCCCTTTCCCTTCTTTCTTTTCCCTATTCCAGTCTCTCTTTCCTTTTGACCAGTTTCTTTTTGATTCACCATGTCTATTGTACATTTGGATCTTATTTACTCTTTCAGTTTCTCATACTAGAGAGATAATACGATGCTTACACATGTGCTTCTGGTTTATTTCACTTATGAGTATTTTCTCGAGTTGCATCCATTTACCTATAAAAGTCTCCAGTTTATCCTTCTTTATGGCTGAATAGTACTCCATTGTATAAAAATACCACATCTTTCTTATCCATTCCTCAGTTGATGGGCATTTGGGTTGTTTCCAAGATCTGGCTATTACAAATTGTGCTGCTATAAACATGGGTGCACATATATCGCTGTGGTACGATGTTTTTAATTCTTCTGGGAAGATGCCCAGAAGGGGAATAGCTGGGTCAAATGGGACCTCCAACCCTAGTTTTTCTGAGGAATCTCCACACTGACTTCCACAGTGGCTGTACCAGTCGACACTCCCACCAACAGTGAAGAAGGGTTCCTTTTTCCCCACAGCCCCTCCAGCATTTGTTATTAGTTGATTTCTTAATAGTAGCCATTCTTTCTGGGGTGAGATGGTATCTCAGTGTTGTTTTAATTTGCATCTCTCGAATGACTAGTGATGTTGCACATTTTTTTGTATATTTGTTTGCCATTAGTATTTCTTCATCTGAGAAATGTGTATTCATCTCAGATGCCCATTTTTGGAGTGGGTCTTTAAATTTGGGAGGTCTGATTTTTTTGAGTTCTTTATATGTTCTCGATAGTAGTCCTTTGTCTGAGGAACAGCTGGCAAACATTTTTTCCCACATTGTGGGTTGTCTCTTCACTCTGTTGGTGGTTTCTCTTGCTAACACAATAAATCTTTACATGAGTGGATGCTGAAACTTTCCTTGAGAAAAACCTTAGTTGTCACAGTGACTACTATATAAAATCTGGAGCTTATCACAAAAACTTGACTGTGTGGGTGGTCTAGGAAGAGAAGCCAGAGTCACATGGGAAATCTGGAGAAACGCAAGACAGCTTGTAAATGACCCATAAAACCAACAACAAATATACAGTAAGTAACATAGTTTTGGGTATAAAACTTCCTTAAAACTGAATAGTGTGTTAGGCCGGTGAGATGGCTCAGCGGCGTAAGTGCCTGCCTTGCAAGCGCGAGGGCCGGAGTTCGACTGCCGGAACCCACATACGAAAAAGGGGCTGGTGATATCGCTCAGCGGCACGGGTGCCTGTTGGCGCGCGAGGTCCTGAGGTCGACCCCCCGGTACCCACAAAAAAAAAAAAAAAAAAAAAAATGAATAAATAGTGTGTTCACCAGGACAGAAATGATACTGTCTGTTTTTCTGGAGAAAACATTTTAAACATATAATTAGAACATCACGGTCTAATTAGTATTCACCATAAAGTCCCCAATCTAGCCTTCTAAATTTAAAGATTAATTTACATTGTATCATTTAGGAGATATTAGAACAGAGGCTACAGAAATACACAAATTCCTCTGTAACAACCAGTGGAACATAAAGTAAGTGACCTTCTAAGGTCCAAACAGTTGCTGGCAGAGCTGTGATGTGAACTGGAGCCAGTGTTAAGACTTCTAGTATGAGCTTTTTACACAATGCATCTGATAATGAGCAGAATGGAGACATTTGTCAGTACTGATGGAGTGCTTTCATTTCACTTGGTGAAAGTAAGTCAAGGAAAGAAATTATAACATGCAAGATTCTTAACAAGGCTTCATTATCACACAGATTCCTTCCACCCAGCTTCACATTTCTTTTATCAACTATTTAACTTGGAGAGAGAGGCTGAAGCTTGAGAAAGTGGTTTGATTCTGTGTGGCAAATAAAAAGATAACTTTTCAATAGAGCTCATTCTATACAAGCCCTGACAGAATCTTTTCACTGTGATAAAGTAACCCTCAGTTGCTCATCTGCTTTGAGAAATCCCAGGATTTTCAAGTCTCAAAAACAAAGAATACATAGTTCTATTTTTCTTTTCCTATATATATGAGAATCCAACAAACTAAAAATAGAGATGTACACTATTATTAAATCAATGAGTATCTAGGGTACATGCTGAATGTGGTTTTAATCATAAATTTTTCTTTAAAGGTTTGTCTTTAGCTTTTGTACACAAAACAATAAATTAATAAAACACCAATTAAAATAGCCACATACCCTGAATGCTCTATTCTTCTCTTCTTTCTGCTGTTTCTCCACTTCAACATGGTGGGATAGACGAGCTAGAGTTAAAGCAACTTTATCCTTCTGATGGTCAATATAATCTTTAAGTTTAAAATTCTCCTATAATGAAAAAACAATTTTTATTCTTTTTAATACAAAATTGACATCTAGATAAACCACATATATTTATCAAATAGCTATTAAAGAACCGTTTGCTTTTGTTACCATATTTCTAAGAACCTACTGTGTGAGTGCACACGCGCGTGTGGATGTGTTATTTGAGACTGAACCCAGGGCCTTAAGCGTGCCAGGCAAGACCATTACAACAGACCTACATCTCCAGCCATTCACTTATTCACTCATTCCTTAATTGAGGTACTGTGCACTGAACCCAGGGCCTTCACTGAGCTACATTCCTGGCCCTTCTGTGATTTTTGATTTTAAGACGGGGCTAAATCACTACAGGTTGCCCAGGCTGGACTCAAACTTGCCATATGACTGCCTGAGCCTCCTGAGTAGCTAGGATTACAGGTGTGCACTACAAGGGCTGGCTCTGTCTTGTGCATTTCATATTTTATGGGATATTCTGTAGGTCAGCCAAGTATAATGGATATGCTAAGGAAAGAAAGTGGAATCATATAAAGCACAATTACAAAAGGCAGGAACAGATAAAAGTAGAAATAAAGAGGACAACAAATAAAAGCAGTAATAAATATGATAGATATGAATCCAACTAATCAATCACTTTAAATGTCAATGGTCTAAATATACCAATTAAAAGACTATCTTGTCAGAATAAAGACAACTGTATGTTGTCTATAAGAAACCTCTTTAAACATAAACACACAGATTAAAACAAAGAGATGGACAACGATATATTTGCTAACACAAATCAAAAGAAAGTGGATTACCTATAATACTTTTAGACAGGAGAGATTTTTTTTTCTATTATGTCAGTTTTGTTTTTGTCTAATTTTTATTTTTTATTAGTACTTTTATAGTACATAATTATTACATTCCTCGTGAGGAGTTGGTACATGTGCATAACACACCTTAGTACTTTTTTCACCCCTCCCCAATCTCTTGGTCCCTTCCCATTTACAAAAGATCTGTCTCCTTATTTCTACTATCTCTTATTTTGTTATTTGCATTTTGGGTTTCTCACATAAGAGAAAACATATACTATTTAAACTTGTGTTAAGAGAGATTTTAGAGCAAGGACAGTTAACAGGGACGTCAAAAAGATAAGAATACTATAAGCAACTCTATGCCCATAAATAATATCCTAGAGAAAATGAACAAATTCCTTGAAAGACGTAACACATAAAAAGTAAAAGAAACTGAATCAATAATTAATAACCTCTCAAAACAGAAAGCATTGGGACCAGATGAGTTCAATGGTAAATTCTATCAAACATTTAAGGAAAAAATTATACCAAGTCTCTAAAATCTCTTCTAGTACATAGGAGCAGAGGGATTATTTCCTGAAGAATCCAGTATTAGTACCCTAGTACCAAATCCAGAAAAACACTATAAGAAAACCACAAAACAGTATGTTTCAGAGGGGAAGAAGGATTGAAAGGAGGGGAAGAGAATGGAAAAAAAGAAGAATAAAGATGCATCATGTACACGTACAAATTCCCTATGATGAATGTGATCATTATGTATATCAAAAGAGTATCAATACAATTTATCTTAAAAAACAATATATTTCATAACATAACAGATGGAAAAACTGCCAACAAATAAGTATTAGCAAATCAAACCCAACAATGTACACAAAGAATCATATACCATAACAAAGTGACATTTATCCCAGGTATATAAGGTTGGTTCATCATTAAAATATAAAATAATCCAGGGCCGGTGATATAGCTCAGCAGCATAAGCGCCTGCCTGGCAAGCGTGAGGTCCTTAGTTCGACTCCCAGTACCCACATATTAAAAAAAAAAAAAAAAAAGTTGGCTCAGCGGCATAAGCGCCTGCCTTGCAAGCGCGAGGGCCCGAGTTCGACTCCCGGATCCCACATACGAAAAAGGGGCCGGTGATATCGCTCAGCGGCCTGGGCGTCTGCTGGCGCGCGAGGTCCTGAGGTCGAACCCCTGGTACCCACAAAAAAAAAAAAAAAAGAAAAAGAAAAAAAATAACCATCTTCTCAGACTTAAGAAAAATCATACCAAAAAAAAAAAAAAAAAAAAAAAAAGAAAAATCATACCAATTGATACAGAAAAAGCATTTAACAATATCCAATGTCCATTCATTATTTAAAAAAAAAAAAAAACTCTAGCAAACTAGGAATAGAAAGGTCAAAGCTGCTGGTTAGGGCTGTGGATGTAGCTCAGTGGTAGAATACTTCCCTAGCATGCGCAAGGCCTAAGTTTGATCCCTAAACCCCCATCCCCACTCCACACTCATAGCTGCTATAAAAACCAGGCATGAGTAACAAGTTATTGGTGGCTACCATCTCTCCAAAAAGCCAAGTCCCTTGTATTCCCA
The DNA here is from genome assembly GCA_028451465.1 of Erethizon dorsatum. Classification (NCBI taxonomy): domain Eukaryota; kingdom Metazoa; phylum Chordata; class Mammalia; order Rodentia; family Erethizontidae; genus Erethizon; species Erethizon dorsatum. Next base: position 54,466,188 of record CM051830.1, on the reverse strand, counting down.
CTGCTAGCGACACAATTAGGACCAGCCTTTAGATCTCACTGAATTATATTCTTCCGTGGCCTGGGAGCACATTTGGAGAAGCAGAGGGATTATTAAAATATAGATGTTCCTCGTTTAACAACCAGGTTCCATTCGCGTGACTAGATCATTAATCGGTCATTAAATGAGGAACTGTATACAGTATATACAATATTCAGAACAAAGAAATGGTCAAAGGAAACTCCAACTTGATGACTTTGCTTTTATTTGCATAACTCTTACATGCAGTACTGTAATGTATAACAGAACACATAACTACAGTACTGTATTATACAATACAGTCAGCAAAAATTACAGTACTGTATAAACAAGGTGTAGTGTATAAAAAAAACACTGAGGCTCTATCAACAAGAAGTACATATACCCCCCCAAAAAAAAAAAAAAAACGGGTCATAAATCCAAGTGGCTGGTCATAAGTCTGAACAGTTATTAACGGGTAGGTCATTAAACAAGGAATATCTGTACATGTTGGGAAGTTTACCCATAGGTCATAGAAATCCCTATTCTACATAGCAGTTTAGTTGATTATTCAAGGAAAAACATTCAGAAGCAACTTTTAAAACAGTAAGGATGCAAAGGAAAGAAAACTTACCTTTTACCAATCCAGCTGCAAAACTAAAGCTAGGTATTGTCAGAAATACAGGAACTGAATTCAGAGTAAATGAAAGTGTCTCAAATGTTTACTACAAAATCAAGATCAAAAGGGCCTTGTAATATTAAAGAGTCATACTGATAGCAAATAAGCTGTCAATTCACTCAGTTATTTTTTGGCATAAGAAAATATTGGAGAAGGGCGTCTTTGCTAGCCAGTATGTAGATCATTCTCATCGGTTTTCTTCTATACCAGAACTGTACAGAACTAAGGAAGACACTGCACAGCCAGAGTTAGTTAAAAGGCAGATTCTGTTTTAGTTACGATGAAATTTTCATATTCTCAAGTTACTTCTTTATATTTTTATCAAAAACTTTAGGTAACCACAAATTTGCAAATTCAAGCACTTTGGGTTGTGTTCTAGAAATGACTGTGAGATTCAGAAGACTGGTAAAGCCAGAATATAATGTCCATGAAATTTAGGCATACACTGGTGAAAATAAAAATTCTTCTGTTTTAAAGAGCAATGTTTCTCTTTTAATGTAACTTGGTACAGATACAGAAAAATTCCAAATCTAGAAACAGGGTGTAACTTGGACGGGAAGGGAAGCTCGAGTTCTTATGACACCTACAATGGGGTAGCAGGAGCTGTAGGTCAATATAACAAGGTTTAAAAAAAGACACAAGATTGCTTAATTTTGTCAAGTAAGGGCATTAAAAAGACTAGTATCAATTATCAGTGTAATTTCATAAGAACCAAGACAATCTGACACGAAGCAATACTCTTAAGTTTCCCTCAGTAGTCTCCCAAATTGAACAAATTTACTTTTGTGACAAACTAGCTGCACTGTCCTTTCCTCTTTTTGCTGCAGACCATTAACTACTTCACTAGCAACCAGTTCAGACCATGAACTTAAATCTCTCTCTTTTTTTTTTTTTTTTACGTGGATACCGGGAGTCCACCTCAGGGCCTTGCACTTGCCAGCAAGCGCTTGTGCCGCTGAGCGATATCACTGGCCCCTTTTTTTCCTTTATGTGGGTTTCAGGAGTCAAACTCAGGACCTCGTGCTTGCCAGGCAGGCACTTATGCCACTGAGCTACCTCACCGGCCCATGAACTTAAATCTTGATCATAAGAAATCAGTAGTTACAAGCAATGAGATTTCCTATCTTGACAAAATTTTCATCAGAACAATTAATGCAATAGTTGGGCATGGTGACAAACATCTGAAATCCCAGCCCTCAGGAGACAGAGGTAGGAGGACTGCTTTGAGGCCAGCCTGAACTGCAAAGCGAGACCCAGCCTCAAAAAACTTTTTTTAATTAATTTATGTTTTCATTTAATTAGCAAATTTACCGAATGACTTACTAGCAAATGTTAAAATGTGTAACTGTGAAACCACGATCTTCTGTATAAACCATGAAATGAAATATATAAAATAAATGGGCAAACCACTGAGAACATGACACAGCATGATGCGCATGTTAAATCTACATTTCAGTGTCTGTCTTCTCCGTCATTTATTAAGTAAAAATTGTCCCTCGTGTGCATAAAATCTAGAAAGCTGTAAGAAATGTTAATAGTGACAAATAGTGATTGTTTCTGTCTAGAGAGGTTTCTGTGTCTGTTTTCTAATTTATTTTTACAATCAGTATGTGCAATAAAACTGTTGACAAAATTTTTGATTACTAATGAATGAGAATGGATAAAGACGAAATGTGGTAAGGATAAAGCCAAACGTGTTAACAAGACTGGATAAAGACAAAATGCATTAAGGATGTGTTTCAATCTTTTGTTTAAGAATGTAATGGGTTTAATTTAAATCACAAACTTACGTCTTATAAAATATGTTTAATGTCTATCCTATGTAAGTATAGACGATAGATAGAAATGTTTTCTCTAGAAGGACCATAATCTACTGGCAAATTTAACTTTCATCAACTTTTTGTTCCCAGAGGTTTAAGGACTGGGTTACATTTTTCCAAACCTAACAGAAACATATCAATCAAGGATTAAGGTCAGTGTGGTGATGCATGCCAAGTACTCAGGATGCTGATGTGGGATGATAACTTGACCCCACCAACTCAGAACCAGCCTGGGCAACATGAGACCCAGTCTCAAACAAAAGAAGTGGCTCAAAGCTAAGCAGGCTTAATAGCTATTGGGAAAATATTTTCAGAGGTTTGAGGCCAAATATCTCTATCACTTTAAAGCATACATATTTAGCTCAAATGTTTATGTTATTTATTTTTTTTACTTACATATGTGCCTCTTTAGCATACTGTTTGAGAGAAGGTCTCTATGTCACCAGGTTTCAAACTCCTGGGCTCATGCAATCCTGCTGGCTCCAGAGCTTTCCAGGCAGCCAGAACTACACACATGTGCCACCACACCCACCTCATACGTGCTTTGTTTTTTTTGTGGGTACTGGGGGTCGACCTCAGGACCTCGCGCACCAGCAGGCGCCCGTGCTGCTGAGCGATATCACCGGCCCTTTTTTCGTATGTGGGTTCTGGAAGTCAAACTCCGGCCCTCGCGCTTGCCAGGCAGGCACTTATGCTGCTGAGCCATCTCACCGGCCCTCATTCGTGCTTTTTCAAAAATCCCAAAGCCCATGCACTAACTTTATGTTTTAAATATTAAATTATTAAAAGTATATGGCTTTATGCATATTTTTAAACTTTTAAAAGAAGGCCCTGTATGTATGTATGTGTGTGTGTGTGTGTGTGTGTGTGTGTACACACACACACACATATATTCTCAATTACCAAATACAGGCAAATTTTTCGCTTTTCTTTATACAATGGCTCATCCTAAAGTTGAGCCTTTAAATTATTTCTTACTGCTCTAACTAGCTAAATCCATTTTTTAGAATAGTATGCCAAATTCAACTCAAAGGAAATCCAGAGTTAAGGGAGTGATTCTGCTTTTGCAAAGCAATTTCTAGAAACACAGTACAAGCAAGGCTTCACATGATGGCCTTGTATTATTTGGTGGCTTTTAATTTTTTTTTTTTAGTACATGTTTGCAGTACATATGATTATATTCACTGTGATACTAGGTGGCTTTTTGATAATGAAAACTGATTTATATTTTAAAATCATTATTACTCATGGCTGCTGAAAAGCATTTTATTTCTTGAGTAACAAATATTGTTTGCATTTGTTATGCAATTAATGGAAATTTGAACATAGCCACTAGACTGCTCTGTGAAATGGAGTAATTCTTTTCCATCTACTACAGAGGAAAGTACTCTGCACAAACATGTAAGTGACAACCCAGTTCTCTGACATATCGAAGGTACTTTCTAGATAGGGAAGAATCCAATAATAAGGAAAGATGAAATCTGTAGGTTCAATAAGGAGACATGCAGAAAACAACCCAAGCCAGAGGTTTACTTCTTGTTGTTCCAATACCCTGAATGTCAGCTAGCGGTGATTAAAGATGACCATCTCCTCCATCATCTGCATCTTCTACATATGGGACCCTGAGTTGAAAAGAATCCCAAAGGAACCAACCAACCACAAATGTGTTAAGAATTAACTTGGCAAATCATCACAGGGACTGATGGAATTGGTTTGCAAACAATTCTTGAAATAAACACATTATTCAAGCTCAAAGCCTGTTTATTATTACCTATTCTAAAGTTTCTATCCCTAGGTCGGTCTGAAATTTGCACCCCCAAAAATTGTTTGCTGATAGCCCCCACTCCCTAAATAATATCTGAAAAGCAACGATTCTTCTCAAGTATTTTTATACCCACACATAGATAAAGCAGAAGAGATAAACACGGCCAAGTAACATAACATTTATTTACCTCCTCCAGCAGCAAACTTTTGAAACCCTCTTTTTTTACAAAGCAATCTCCTTCCCACCCGTTTACTGTTTACGAAGGACACAGAACATTTGCTTTATATGAAGAAAGAGCATTACATACAGATTTACCCCATTCTATAAAGTAATTAGTTAAGAAGGCAAGTACCATCAAATTTATCAAGTAAGATTCTTCCAGTATTCTTGAGTAAACTGCCAGTATCGTTTCTGTAAAAATCCTCTCAGGAAAATGACTTTGATCTTCTGTTATTAGTACAGGACATTAAAAAATAATACATGGGCCGGTGAGATGGCTCAGCGGCATAAGCGCCTGCCTTGCAAGCGCGAGGGCCCGAGTTCAACTCCCGGATCCCACATACGAAAAAGGGGCCGGTGATATCGCTCAGCGGCACGGGTGCCTATTGGCGCGCGAGGTCCTGAGGTCGACCCCCCCGGTACCCACAAAAAAAAAAAACAAAAACAAATCTGCATCTTAAGAGAATTTTAAATACCTCTGAATATGAAGTTATGCTAAAGGAGAGTTATTTTTAAACCCTGAGTCCCACTGGTCTGCCTCTGGTGGGAAAGGGAAGGAAAGGAAAGGAAAACAATAATGAATGTAGGGAAGAGAAATTGACAAAGTGGAAATAATACTAAGGAGAGAAACTTAAGAGAAAAAGCAAAGTTGACAAAATGTGTTGGACACTGCTGGAGATACCACAGGCACAAGGTTCAAGATACCTCAAAAATAGCACCTCTCAATGTCAATGCAGAATATTCTGTATCTTTGTTTTTCTCAAGTGCCCCCAGAAATTATCCATAAATGAACCCGGAGGGAAATTAGCCACATTTAACTATACTGAGGGAAGTACAATGGTACTCCTCAGTTCAGGAACACTTCTGTCTGCAAACAATTTGGTTTGCAAAAAGAAGCATTTGGCAAAATTTTGTTTTTGTCTGCAAAACTCTGCATCAGGTGACGAACATGATCATGGCCACTTTTCCCACACAAACACAAACATAGCCATCTTTTCCAGAATTGTGGAACGAACTAAGTTCATAAACTGAGGCACCACCATACTGTCAGGTCACCCTGAAATGTACAACTGCATATCCAGAACAGAATGTCACACGCCATCTAAGTGTAGTTACATGGATTATCTTCAAAGCTGTTCTGTACCAGCTCAGTTCCCTCTCATCGCTTAAGTAAGCTACCCTGGGGCCAGGGGTACACTGTTTAGAACATTCCTTGGGATCAGGTCAGGCTTTTTAAAAGAAAGTTGTTGTTCTAGACGTCTGCAGTGAACTATGGATGGTACAGACCATTTTCTAGATGAGTACTACAACCTTACAGTTAACAGCTATACAAACTTAGTACCCTTGCATATGCAGGTACCAATATATCTGCATGAGTAACTTACCCTCTCTTCAGCTTAGATCTCTTACTTCTGTCCCCTAAAGCTACTCCCTATTATTTTGAAACCAGACACACCTCATGTTTCCTCTTAGCACACACTAATTCCTGCACCTCACTGCCTGGCTCCTGTTGCCTCAACAGACAACTCCAAAATCCAGCTCAAGCACTTGGTAAGCAAGAAAAGCTTTCCCAACACCTCTTGACAACCTTCTTTTTTGTTCCAACATCACCAGAGGCATTCCTCTAAACAGAGCAATTACACTGTACTGGTATTTGTTTCTCTTAATATATTATCTCTTATCCTGTGTTACTAGACCTTCCTAAGTACCTGCCTGCACACAGCAGGTATTGGAAAAGATACAGGACAACTGAAAAGATGATTGCTTTCAACATAAATACAAAATGAAAAAATGCCACCGATCGAAAATCATACGAACGTACCTATAACACCATAAATTTCATTCTATACTCTTTTTCTTACTATTTAGTTTGTACTGGAGAAAAGAGCCTATTTTACTTTAAATTTGTTTTTCAAGGATTTAGGCCATTGTTAGGCTTGTACTGTAAGTCTTAAAAATTGTAAACAAGGGGAACATGATCAGATGGCATGAAATGAACATGCTATCAAAAACATTTTTAAGAAGTATGTATCCATCTATATCCAATATTATCCCACAGCAGCACAATTACTAAAAAAAGGAAATCTACTTTGTGCTTTAGTATTTTTTAAAGTACTTGCAAGGTATTACTTCATTTAAGAAAATAAACTCAAAGAATAAAGGACTTGTAAATACCTAGATCAAGGCCTTCGGAATTCAAATACCAAGTGCTTTAAACCATTCCATATTCCTTCTACTAAGCTAATTATCCTCAAGTTGCCAGTTTTAAAAAACATTAGTGGGGCCAGTGAGATGGCTCAGCAGCTTAAGCGCCTGCCCGGCAAGCGCGAGGGCCCGAGTTCGACTCCCGGAACCCACATACAAAAAAAAAAAAAAAAGGGGCCGGTGATATCGCTCAGCGGCACGGACGCCTGCTGGCGCGCGAGGTCCTGAGGTTGACCCCCAGTACCCACAAAAAAAAAAAAAAAAAAATTAGTGTATATCTGAAAATGAGTGTAGCAAGTTAGAAATTGAATGAAAATAACAAGAATTATGACAAAAATGATTAGCGCTGAAAACGAACAGAATACAAATAAGCACTCCATGAAACAAAAACCAATGACTATTAAGAATCATCTTAGTCCAATGCGATGAAACCTCAATTGGAGAACTAAAAGGACAGGGTTCCTGCTCTGACAAGTAAAATAACCAGGAATTACTTGAGAATAAAATTTAGGCAACTGAAAGATTCACTGCACTTGAAATTAGTTGGTCACAGAGGTAAGGATATGAGCGGGGCCTTTAAATCACATGGAGGCAGCCCAGTACAACACTGAACGGAAAGTCTGAAGTCTATTAATTCTCAACAACTTGAGCAAGCTGCTTAATGACTCTCAAGTTTTACTTCCTTATCTGCAAAGTAACTGTTAATTTCTATCTCAAGAGAGGCTAATACACATGGACTCTATTGATATAGAGCTTCTGCCTTCTATTTCCTTCCCAAAGAGGAAGGTAACAGTTAGACAAATGGCTATCAAGGTGGTTCCAAAACATGTCAGAATATATAGGAGCTCTTATAAGCCTTTACAGAAATATCAACACACAAGCAATTCTGTACTAAAAATCTAACTGCTACTACTTACATATTAACTATATACTGCTCAAGGCAGAAAGGAATGGGTCACACACCTAATAGCAAGAAACACCATGCAGTTAAATACATTAATTTTTTTAAGAAAAGGAATTGGACAGCCAGGTGTGGTGGTGCTTACTTGTAATCCCAGCACTCAGGAGGCTGAGGCAGGAGGATTGCTGCAAGTTCGAGGCCAGCCTGGGCTACAAAGTGAGGTCAAGGTCAGCCTGAACAACATAGCTAGACCTTGTCTCAAATACATACGCACACAAAATTAATACATACATAAACAAACAAAAAAAAAAATGGTATTGAAAACCTGAACCTATGTTTAATGATTTGAGGTAATGTATTTATTCCATTATCCACATCACCATTGCCTCACTAATTAAAAGCTACATAAAGGACTAAAAAACATTAGAGTTACTTAATACATAAATACATTACAAATCAATATAGTGTGAAACATAGCCACCAAGTGTAAGTCAACAAGAGATCTATCTGTAGTCCTTAAAACTGAATGCTGTGATAATTAATCAAAGAAAACTGAAAGCACATGAGGAAATATACTGCATATGAAAACTGGGCTAAAAAGACTTACAGAACCTATAACACAAGAATACCTGAAGCATTTATGGTAGAGTATTTTGAAATATTACCATATAGAAAACATTTACTTTCACTATACTAAGAAATATACTCAGGAATACTAGAAAAAAATAAAACGTAACAGACCTTCAAAGTCCTAAAAAATCTGAGCATTCTGAACTTGACAAATCATTAGAAAATCTAACAAACTACTAGAAACAGACAGTTACCTAGTAAAGCCCTTAAGACCTAGAGAAAACTGGTTAATTATAAGAAACAACGTATCAGAGCTGTAGATAAGTAGGTATAGCAGAGCTGTAGATAAGCCATAGATATATCCAGGCTATGGGCTTCAAATGAATTTGACCATAAACAATATGTAAATGATACATTTATGTGATTATATAGAAATGAGAAAAATACTACCATTAAACAAAAGAAGGTGTTAAAAACTGATAAAGGGTCAAAAGCCAGGGGACACTTTGAGACTGGACTGGCTACCTATGTTTAATAAAAATAACATCTGGTAAAACTAGAAAATCTCTTAGAATAATGCCTAAGACATGGTACTTAAGTATACAAATACAAAGCCACATTGAAATCCTAGCTAGTATACACTGGTAGAATAAAAAATATAATCTACCTCTCAAAGGATCAAGGTTAGATCAGAAATACTTTTAGGAAGTATTACATAAAGGGGAAGAGAAGATCAATACAAAGAAAAAAATGACTGCCAGGCTAACATCAAAAGGACATGACCGGAATGTGACCACTTCCAGACATGTTCCACAGGAAACACACAACAGACACTGCTACAAAGGTTTTCATTACAGCAAGTTCAAACAAATGAAAAGACAAAGAAGTACAAGAACATTCCATTAATAAGAGAAAAAAGATTTAATAAAACAATATTATCAGCATCCAGGAAGTGAAATTTCCATAAATTTTAATAGTTTACAAACTCATATTTGAAAAAACCAAAAAGATTTGCATTCAATACAATAATCATCATCATTTTACTGATAACTTCCACCTGATATTTTCTTAAGTGAAAAAGAGGAACCAACTGGTTTTTGTGTCCACTAAAAACCACATTGAATGGATCTGGCCAACTGAATGACATGCATACAGATGTGACAATCAATTACTGGGCTAGCCATCAATTATATGATGGTAAATGTCAAAAGGTAACCTGAACAGTGCAAGACTGGGGCAAAATAGGCCTCACACTAAAAAAATATGTTCAGTTATTGCAATCTTTGAACTATTTCTAAAAAGATCTAATCCATATTTTCAAACCTTCATCACAATCCCAATTAATTATAACTTCAAAAATAATAAGTATGTTACTTAATTCTTTGTTCATGTTAGTATTCAATTTTACAGAAGGGATTCTGCAGTTTCTTTTCTCAACCTCCTTGTTTACGACACCTGAGAGGTTATCCTGGATGTATCGGGCCTTAAAGACAGGACATTATCAGGTCACTTAGGTATAATTCAGTAAACTATTCTGTAGTACTAACACAGAGTACTAAATAGTATGTAAGGAGCCTGAAAAGGCTTATGTGCCCCTCAGCATGTCGCTTGTGGGCTAATACACAAAATTAAACTGATAAAGAAGATACCACACAGCTTTAAAGAAAGTTTAAATGTAATTCGCTCAGTCTAAAATAAATACGCACACACGCACACACACACAAAGTGTCAGCAAATTTACTGCTTTTTAAGATGTCCTTGCCTTTTCTTACCAAATAAACACATTTTGTTATCATAGCTAAGAATAAAGTTAAACGTAAGACAAAATGACTCAATCAGAAAATCTAGAACATATGAAGCTGCCTTAATGCCTAGAAAACTGGGCCAATCACTAAAAAATAAAAAGAATTTCTGTGAATAAGGGAGAGCAAAGTATACCACTTTCTGAAATGAGTCAACAGTGCTATAAAGAAAAAGAACATTCAGGAGAGTACATTTAGATAGTGCAATTATATAAATAATGAAGGCGATAAACTAAAAGATCAAAACACTGTACAAAATTCACACAAATACCACCAGCAATATATGCAAGACACCAAAATATGTTTTAAACGTAAGTGTGAAATTTAAAAAGGCACTTCATATAACAATGTGAGATAATTATTTCTTTATACATAGTAATTACAAGAAATCATATTTTCTTCATATACATTTTCTGTCTAGTCAAGAAGTAACATTTTGAAGAAAAAGGTCATTGGACACATCCTTTTTGAAAATGCTAAATCATTAAACTTGCAGCTACGTCAAGGCCTCCTAAAAAACCTAGAGGTATTTTAAATCAGAGGTTACCCTAATGAAGAATTTTGTCACAGGCTCTGCACAGAGCAGGCACAATGACTGTGTATCTGACTCGAGTTCTGTACTCTACTGGGGTTGTCTCACGAGACCAAGCACCCACTTTTAGTTCTGTAACACCATCATCATTCAAGTATGCCAGAGATTACAAAAAAGATAAATGAGCTAAGGAATCTGGGAAATTGTTTCTTCTGCAGTCAAGAAACTAATACACAGGTCAATGCCATTCCCACTCTGTTGCATCTGTCCCTGTCCCCACTCAATTGTCAAATACTTTCACCAATTTACCTAACCGATTACCAATTTGTTGGTTTCTAATACTTTTTCACTTTAAGGAAAACTGAATTTTCTAGAGATGCCTGGGCTTAAGTGGTTAAGCAGTGTCTCTTTTACTTTATTACTGAGCAACGTAAGTATCAAAAGAGAATAACATTTTGGGTTTTTTAACCACAATTTTAAAGGGGGAGCGGAGGAGAAGCATGGAAATACCAAAGCAATTTCAGAGAATCATGTCCTTAAGCATTATTTATTTTGGCTTAGTATTTTAGAAAATACAGGGATCTCAAAAATCACCAAGTTTGTGACACACATGTAATTCAGGGAAAAAAGGGGAGAAATGAATTAAAATAGCCTTAGTAACACTTCTGTGCAGCCACATAAAACCTAAGGTCCTTCTCCTGTGAGATGTCAGGTGGTGAGTCCTTTCGCAGGAGAAAACTACGGTGCCAATGTCAAGGGCATAAGACTGCTACACTGGTGCCATATATGTTACAAGTTACAAAGATCTATGTGTAATTTCTTAGGCCCTTGACTTATTTGTTTTTGTTGTTGTTTTTGTTTTTTAAGATAATCAATGGTAAGTTTCAAAGACAGTTTTTACAGAGCATTGGCATGAACCTAACTTTGTGGAAAATATAGAAAAATAAGATAAATATTAACTTTAGATACAACTTGGTTAAATTTACTCGATGATTTTTATCAAGACTAGTTCAGGCTTCACCAAAAATAGGACAGACAGGACCAATACAGTACCCTAAAATTATCTGACAATAAAGTAACTTCTTCCAAGTAGGGATAATCAGTGTCTTCAACCTCTATGGCAAGAAGAAGAAAAGTAGGTTTAAAAAGTGTGCTGAGTATAGTTATGATGGGAAAAGGAATAAGCTTCTAATAAACCATTAAAAGAAAGGGCATCAAGAAAATGTAATCACTACTGCGCAAGAACTGTGACAAAAAGAAATAATCACATAAGCCCCAAACAGTACTAACATGGCACCAATAGCACACCTACAACACCTGATCAAACAGACAAAAAAAGACAAATGTTTGACAAACCAAAAAAATTACAGAATTATATAAGTCAGTCAAAAAAACTTTTCTGGTTGCCAAGCAAGTAACAGTAATTGATGTATTTAGACCCCCTCAACCTTGACATTTTCTCCATTCCTGGAGCCGTGCTGCGAAGACAAGGATCTAAGGGCTGGTATGCCGCATAGCCGCTGTCTCGAGATACAGAGAAGATACTGTGGGACATGTAACTGAGGTATCTGCTGCCAGTTCCAGTATGGTAGAAAACGTTAAGTCACCTCTTATGGCGAGTTTGACAAGACTGAGTGACCAATTAACCAAGAACATATCACTTGAAGTCTTTCTTTTTTTTTTTTTTTTTGTGGGTACCGGGGGGTCGACCTCAGGACCTCGTACGCCAACAGGCACCCGTGCCACTGAGCGATATCACCGGCCCCTTTTTCGTATGTGGGATCCGGGAGTCGAACTCGGGCCCTTGCGCTTGCAAGGCAGGCGCTTACGCCGCTGAGCCATCTCACCGGCCCCACTTGAAGTCTTGATTGCAGCCTTTCAAAAAATCTTTAATGAATATCATTATTTAGATATCCAGAAATAGAGTTGTGTGGCCTGTTCTCTTCATGACGTCCACAATTTTGCTTTAAATCTTAAGGATTTCTCAACAAAAGCTGGACTGATGGCACCTTGTTTTATTTTTGGTAAGACCAGATTGTCAGCCATGATTGAATTCTTACTCTTTTAAAAGAGTTCAGATTTGCATGCCTTCAGGGTGTAAATATTTCCAGAGCACTGCTATGCACATCTTTAGAGTATGATGCATTATCAAGCCCAAACAAATTAACTGTTGAGAAGATAGGTTTAAGAAGGCCATCTTGGTGAAAGGCCAAGTGATTACAGCGAGACCTCTATGACAGAGTCTCTCAACTTGATATGCGAGCTTGATAGATCAAAGACTACTAGGACCGATGACAACAAAGAACTATCACACATGTAGTTTTATGAGGGCTGATGGTATGGCGGCCATCAGTCTTGATGAAGACAGTTACTACAAAAATTTCTACAATACTGTTACAGGTAGAAAAGTCTTTCCAGCTGGCAACCACTGCAGATTTGTGACATGTAGACATTCCAGCTGGATGCAAACTGGATTTGGCAAAACTTGTTTGAATTTCAATTGGTACACAGCTTCACAGCTGATTCTAAAGTCTCACAGAGCTTGACAGTAGTTTGAACTCTTGGTGAGTTGATCATCTTGACACACAGACTATTAACAGAGCTGTCATTTAATGAAGATCTACCAAGCTGATGCCTGAATAAAGCACTGATGACCTAAAAATAGAGGATTTGCCTCTGATCTTAGAAAACAGAATCTAGTAGTAAACTGTTTCCAGATTCAAAATCTGCTGGTCCTCAGTTTACAAACACGATTTTCCTGAGGAACGTATCTATACACTTTGCCTTAATCCAAGAGGATTTGGAGTTCCAAGTGCCCTCATCTGGCCTTATTTTGGACCAGAAATAATGGATAACTTTTGTCCAACCCTCCTTACTACAAAATCTCCAATACTCACTTGGCCAATAAAACTTGAGTCTTTTCATTACATTCAAACACTCACTGTAATTATTCCAGACATGCATGCAGTTTACTGATGACCTCCTGGCTATAAAGCCGATCCTATTTGAGTGGGGTGAAACAAGTAAAAAAGAATCTTGGATGACTATTCTGCTGAACATGAACAGGTTAATTCTTGTATCCATGTCGTTCCGGAGATTCTCCCTTTTTTCTATACCTATAAGGGTGGTTTCGGGGTTTGTACCAATCCCCTCTGGAATATCCTCTATTGTGATAATATGCTTTCTGATCATGACTATTAAAGTATCGATGTTGGTTATAGTATTTATTGTGATCCTTATAGTCATTTTCTTTAATACTGATTTCTTCTGCAATAACAGCATTTACATCTTGTCCGAAAAGGGAAGTACCATCAAAGGGCAAGTGTAAGATCTTTTCCTGGGTTTTCTTACTGAGAGATGTAAGTCGGAGCCAGGCCTGCCTTCTGTAGTCTATTGCCATGGCCATAACTCTGACTACAGAGTCCATTATGTCCCTAGCAGTACAAAGCTGCCAAAGGCCTGCATCCATGCCATCAGATATGATACACCTTGCTTTTCCATGATCAAACTGTGGGTTATGAACTAAATCCTCCATGTCTTCCCAGAGCTTACGCTGATACTGAGTCATATAGGCCATATAGCTAGCAGCTCGCGCTGCGATGGAGGCAGCGTGGTAGAACCTACAACCCATGACCTCCATTTCTTTTGAGGCAGAATCTAGAGGAGATGCTGTGCTTCCTCTTTTGCTGTGCGCTAATGCTTCTACAATGGGGCCCTCAGCTGGTGGATTTGGTTGGAAAGGAGAGGTATCCTTGGACACAGGATATACCCTGTGTCCCATGAAAGAAGAAGGGTGACAATCAGCAGGGTCCTTAAAAACCTCAGTGGTGGCAATTCTCAAAAGAGGATGCAATGGAGGAACCAAACGTTTTTTAGAGGTTACACAATCAGGTTTCCCTTCACATGATTCTGTTTCAGATTGTAATGTTACCCTCTTTATAACACCTCTCTTTTCCATTCTCTTCAAAAGACCTGTGAAACTACATTGGGTGGGGTCAGTTGGCTGCCCTTTGTTGTCAGCTGATGGAGATTTGCAATCCGCTTCTTCAACTGTGGATAAATTTTCTTCCTTAGATGTGGAGAGGTCCCAAGGAACTGAAGAATTCTCACTTGGCCTAGTATGATGAAACCTAAAACAGCTCCTGGACTGCAGATCACGTATTACTCGGGACATTTCAGCCACCTGTGTCTGGAGATAGAGGATGGCGTCCTGTCCATGCTGTGAAGTAGAAGACAACTCTATGGGTAAGTCCTCTTTGACCTTAGAAGAGTCCAAAGATTCCTGGTGGACCAGAAGTGAAGATGAAGGCAAAGTCTGATACTTCTGTGATGGTTTAAGTGTGTCTGTCTCAAAGATCTTATTATCAGAATTATTTTGATCATTTTTCTGGTTTTCCAATGGGTTCTCAACAGAGGAAAGTTGAGACACTATCCTTTGTGGACTGCTGGCACAGCTCCCAGAGGAGGAGCTGCTGTCTCCAATGGGAAGAGGAACACTGCAGCTAGAGCGATGATTCTCAGAGGATGGCACCTTAGATTCAGGTATTCTCTGGGTTATCCACATGAACAAGAAAACCAAGGAAGAAAAAAAATATGCTTTTAATACGTTAACTTTCAAACGCAGAGATGCATGTCCAGTCAGTAGAATTCAATTTTTAAATTATTACAAATAAAAATGAAAAGCACAATCCACTATAGGTCAGCAAAAGGATAATAAAGTCACATCCACAAGCTTCACAACCCCAAGCCCTGTATCAACTATGGTCATCAATACGGGCCGACTGAGTCTATGAAAAAGCAGAGAGTAAAACTAAACTCGGTTTAAGTGGTGCTATCTCGGCCACCTGCTTGGCCCCATGCTAAGATAAGGGGTAAGACCATTGCTAATAACAATTAATAAAAGAAAAAAATTCCCATTCAACATGTGGAAATCAGCAAGTGGAAGCTAATAATGAGAAAGTCGTATTGAGAACAACAAAAAAATTCTATATCTCCCTTATTAGAGTTATTTTAAGACCCTTTCAAAATCCTATCATTTATTCTTCATGAGTAACAACTTTCCAGTTGAATATTCCTACTTTATGGTTTTTAGTTTTATGGAGCTTACGTATTTGTTACCTTACTTCATCCTCACAACTCTGTAAGTATTACTCTCATTTAATTAAAAAGCAAAAACACAAGGTTAAAAGGTTAGTTTATCCAAAGTATCAGTAACAGTGAAGAGTAAAGGTGGGTCTCAAACCTAGTTATTTTGACTCCAAGTCCAAGTCTCAATCCCTTGTGTCATAAGCAAGAGTTCTTTAATCCATCAAGAAAACAGCCCATTAATAAAATTTGGGCTAAAGAAAAGACAAATGAAAAGCAAGACTGCTACAAAGGACTCAATTAATTCAATGCTCAAAATAAGAAAGTATCAGCTTACGGGTCTAACCCACAAGCAGCATGTTACAGTTTAAGATTAATAATTCCAGGTATGGAGGGGTTGTAAAAGGGATAAAGATCAAAGTAATAATCAGCTATTAACCCTCCCCTATATTCCATTTCCTAAAGGATCTTCAAGTATCTTCTAAAATAAAACAATTTTTCTGTGGCCACATGGTTTTCGAAGGATCCAGACAGTACAGGAAAGGAGAAAAGCAAGAGGAGCCAAAATGCTTGCAGTTTTTATTACACTTCTCTTTTATCAGGTATCTCCTTCAGGAATTTCCTAGTCATTTTATCTTCTCACATCTTCACTGAAACTAAAGAAACAAAATTAGAAGTAGGAGATGTTCTGAGCAAAAGACTCCTTGGATTAGCTAGTATGGACCATACTACCAGAAATAGGCCATTTTCTACAGCACAGTAGCTCCTAAATAAAGCCATCACTGACTTGATAACTTCCTTTAGAAAAACCTCTCCACTGGTACAAATGAAGAAATGTAAATCAAATGTAATGTACTTACCTCACTATGAGAGGTGCTAGGCTCTTCATCATCACTGCTGACCAGATCAATGTACTCAAGAACAGGTCTTAATGGTCCTTCCTAAAAGAATTAAGCAAATTTTAAAAGTTGTAACATTTCTTTAAACCAAGCTAGCATTTAAAACAATTTTTAGTTGGGATTGGTTCTGAAGAGAAAGCTTATGAGTAGAAGAAAAAAACAGAATGAAAGAAATAGGAATATTCAGAGTACACAAATTAAAAATGATGACAGGACCTAAAATGAGCCTAAACACCTATTGATACTAGGGCCACACCAACTGCCTGGAAAGGGAAAACTAATACAGAAATACTGGTAAAAAGGCACAGACACTGTGGTTCAATGTTTTTCAGCTGGGATGAGTCTGTTAAATTATCCAAGCTCACTCACAGGCTGGGGGTATAGCTCAGTGGTAGAGCACTTGCCTAGCAAAACTTGAAGCCCTGGGTTTGATCCCCAGCACTGCGGAAGAAAAAAAGGAAATAGAAGAAAAGATATCCAATCCCAAAATGTGGAGATCTCTGACCAACAACTTAGTTTCCTCTCTCACCCATATACCAAATCCAAAGTCTCTTCCAACCTTTCTTCCTATTCATGCCGACTTCTTCATATACCAGGCCTTGAATGATGACTGAAAAGCCTAGATTTTACTCTATAGGCAAAAGGAAAGCAGTAAGTGAGACCTGTGGGGGGAAGCCAGACAACTAATCAGTATGGCACATAATAACGTCAAGTAGTGGTAATGGTTAGAACAGTGCAATAGTGCACATACAAAGAATATGGGCAAAGCAGGAAGGAAAGAACCTGGGTATTAAAGAAAGAACAAAATCAAGAAGTCAAAGAGGGTTTTGAGACTTGAAAGCTTAGATGCTACATCATTAGTATAAATTCAGAATGCAAAAACAGAAGAGTGATGGCTAAAGTACCCACAGTATACAGGGTTATTTGACAGCTGGAAATGTGGAACTATAAACTAGAGGTATGAACAACCTGGAAATAAAAGGGATTTGGGAGTTCCTCCCCTAGAAGACTACTAAATTCTAGAACGAAACTGTAACTATAACATTTGAGTCAACAAAGAACGGTCACTGTAGCCAAAACATTTGAGCTAAATAAGGCCGAAGACACCGAGCATCAAGAAGATGTCACTGAATTTGGCAACAGAACACGCTTAAAAATAAGCAACACTGGAAAAAAGTAGTGAGAACTTTAAAAAGTAAGGAAAGCCAAGCACTGTGGCACACCTACAATCTCATCTACTCTGGAGACAGACAGGAGGATCTCAATCAAGTTCAAGGCCAGCCTGGGCAACTCGGCAAGATCCTGTCTCGAAATAAAATTAGGGGCCAGAAACGTAGGCAGAGCACTTGCCTAGCTGTGGGGTGGGGAGTGGGGGTAGAAAAGATCATTGGTAAAGACTATTTCTTTAAGAAATCTAGTACGGTATGTTAGATAGAAGTCAGAAGGTATGCAGGTCGAGAAAGCGCCAGAGGGAAAAATTTCTTAGAACGGGGAGAAGTCACTTGTCGGTGACAGTTGAGATCTAGTCAATGATTCTTCTTCTCTGAAAGAAGCATCCAGTCTCAAAGACAGCTTGTTTCTCAGAGGGTGCCCTTTGGGCCCAGACGCCAAGATGAAACCAGTAGGCAGTGAAGGAACTAGGATGCTTGCAAACTTATATAAAGACGAAAGATGAAAGGAGAATAGGGGAAAGGGAAAAGGGAAGGAATGGGGGAACAGATATTCTCGTATGTACGGTCGACAGGTCTGCATCACCTATTTCTACCCCTGCTATTAATACTGTTGCAGGTGGGTGTTCAACTCCAGGAGGAGAAGATAAAACTGGAACAGCTTTTACCATTCACACAATCACCTGAGTTTGCTCTCTTCCAGAAGGAAACGTGGGGCCAGGGAGACAGCTCAGTGTACAGTGTCTGCCTGGAAAGCGCAAGGTCCTGAATTCAATTCCCGGTACCAGAAAAAAGAAAGAAAGAAACGCGCTTTACAAAATTTCATTACAGTACCACAGAAATAGTAAACCCAGAAAGTCCTCGTGTAACCAGAAATATATAGAACGAGAGGCAGAATTTTCATAAACAGAATCATAAAAAAAAGAGGTAGGATACAATACAAATTAAAATGGGCATAAAAAACAATAAGGAAATATGGACACAAACAGAATTAAAAATTAGCTGCAGAGGGCTGAGACAAGACTCCAGGAACCATTACACTGATGTACAACCCTTTCTGAACTACAGAAGATCACAATTTCACAACTCATAATAATTAAGACAGAAGAATAAAGAATCGGGGGCTGGAAATGTAGCTCAGTGGTAGAGCACTTGCCCAGCATGCATGAAGCCCTGATTTAGTCCCAAGCACACAAACATGCAAATCAAGATTAAAAAAACTCAAACGAGAAAAAGTAGAAGTCAGAATATTTATTCATTCATTCAATAAATAATTACTAATTTACCAGCAATAGCATGAGAGAATGAGAGGGAAACTGGATTAGACTGCCAAAAAGAGATGGAGCTATATAGTGGTGCCTCAGTTCATGAACTTAATTCTTTCTGTGATTCTGGTCTCAAACTGAATTGGATGAGAAACAAAACAAATTCAGTGGTTAGGTTTAATGTTGAACTTATGGGGAAATTTGATTCAGTTCTTTCCCAATTCTGTTTGTGACCAGAACTGTGGAAAGATTTAAGTTCGTGAACCAAGGTGCCACTAGTAACTCAGTGGTACAGCGCTTGGTTATTAGCATCTCCAGGCCCCTGGGTTTGATCCACAGCACTGAAAAGAGAGAAAGGGGTGGGGTGGGGTTGCCAAAACAACAAACATACTAAATGGAAAAATAAGGAAGGACAAGTATCTCCTGGAAAGAGTACAGTATACAGATCAAGCATACTTTAGCAAATTTTCATGGTGGATACAGAAAAATTCCCACCATAATGAACTTAAAGAATCAAAACATATGGGCCAGTGATATAGCTCAGTGGCTTCGCGAGGTCTTGAGTTCCGTTCCTGGTACCCACGTAAAGAAGAAAAAAAAAAAAAAAAAAGAATCAAAACATATAGCCTTCCACTTAATTTACTACTAATCAATAACATTTTATTGAGGCTTATACCATATAACAGGCTAAGCTTTTCATGTGCATCATCTCATCCAATTCCCACAACTGTTTACAAAGCAAGATCCAGAATTATTATTATTTATCTCATTTAAGAGATGATAGGGGGGCCGGTGAGAGAGCTCAGCGGCATAAGCGCCTGCCTGGCAAGCGCGAGGTCCTGAGGTCAACACCCGGTACCCACAAAAAAAAAAAAAAAAAAAAGAGAGATGATAGAACAGAGTGAGGTATACCGAGTTCTCTAAACATGTAATTGTGTGGTCACTGTAATTCTGAGTGACTTCAATGTATAAATTCTGTTTTCAAATCAATATTTATTATCCAAGTTTCTGAGATAACATTTTATCTTACTTTAAGAGGAAAAAAAGGCCGCCTGTTACTGCCCTTCTAAATAACTCATAACACTGACCAATAATAAGTTGGTAATTCACCTAAGAAGTAACGTTCGTAATACAAGTATCAGGAAAAAATGTTTATAATGACTTTTTACATTTTTATTAAATACAAATACACGTGGTCCTCCCATTATGAAGTGCTTTATTTGAACTTATACCACCTATCACCTAATAAAATCATCATTCTCATCCTCTATTGTACCAAAAACAAAATCAAAGGATTCAACCCTCAGTGCCATACAATTTAGCAGCAAAGGCACATGCACAAGTTCAGAAGCACAGTTAAATTCATATAAATTTTAAAAGCATACTTTAACAAAATAAGAAGCTGTCATTTCTCAAATTAGAAAACTTATTCTTAAAGCAAAAGCACAAATTTCCTATTTGGAAAAAGATTTTAATACATTGAAATATGGTCTTCAAAAAAAAGTGGTTTACTTCAAAGAATTCTCTAAAACAATGAATATTAATTTGGGCATACATGCAAAAACCTAACTTAAAACTCTATATAATCGTATTTTATCCCTCACATAGAGAAGCTAAGGACATATTTTACTTCAGAAATCCTACCCCCTTACGGGCCGGTGAGATGGCTCAGCGGCGTAAGCGCCTGCCTTGCAAGCGCGAGGGCCTGAGTTCAACTCCCGGAACCCACATACGAAAAAAGGGCTGGTGATATTGCTCACTGGCACGGGCAGCTGCTGGCGGCACGGGCGGCTGCTGGCGCGCGAGGTCCTGAGGTCGACCCCGGTACCCACAAAAAAATAAAAAGAAATCCTACCCACTTAAAAATGTTTTCAAATGGCTCTCAATGGCCTATTTTATAATTGGAATTTGTGCCAGCACTCAGGATGTATCATCCGGCCATCCTTCTCTCACCAACTTCAAAACTAAAAATAAAAACACATCCTCCAGAACCACATCCTCCTGCTTTCCTATGTTCACGCCTTTTCCTTTTTCTTCTGCTCAAAATGCCATCTGAAACACATATATATAACCAATTACTCGAGAACTGAAGAGTCTGATGTCCTTGCAAAGCACTACGTACTTTACATAAAGCAACTATCTGTTAGAACTATTTACCTACTTCTATCTGTACACCACACTAAATACTGACACTTAGGGTAAGAAGTATTTCCATTTTGGGCCGGTGAGATAGCTCAGCGGCATAAGCGCCTGCCTGACAAGCACGAGGTCCTGAGTTTGACTCCCGGTACCCACATACAAAAAAAGGGCCGGTGATATTGCTCAGCGGCACGGGTGCCTGCTGGCGCACGAGGTCCTGAGGTCAACCCCCGGTACCCACAAAAAAAAAGAAAAGAAATCCAGTCAAAACCCCTCATTTTTTCCATGAATCCCTTCTACTCCAGCTAAAGTATTAATATCCAACTTATACACTCAAATTATTTATGAAATTGTCTTGATTTCCTTCGTTATTCCGTTTTCAATAATTCCATATAATACCAATAATTTTGGCTAATACCTCAACCTTTTGTACTACGTATTATGAGATTCCAATAGGTTCCCTTAGCAGTTTTTGCAACATCACATGTAACGTGGCACTATGAACAATCCCATCAACAACTAGTAACTACAAGTTCTTTGGAAATAAGGTAGGTATAAGATCTGCCTTTCAAAGACTGAAAAAAAACACGCTTGAATAAAGAAGAGTATTACTAAGCAGACAATGAACCAACAGACCTAAGTGAAAAGTTGTTATAGTAGCACTGCTTCTTGATCTGGGTGCTGTTTGTGCAGATGCACTGCCTTTGCAAAAGCTGATCAAACACATGCACTTACGAATTGTGCATTTCTCTATATATTTCAATGAAATATAAATGAAAGGGCTCACTGTTGCATCTCCGCATCTATTAGCATTCCTTTCCTTCAGCAGGCTGCATTTGGTTTCAGGCTCTATATTTTAAAAATCACAGAAAGTCTGCTATGCCACCATCACATAGATTAAAGGTGAGAAAATTAGGTTAGTAAAAGCTAAGGAATTCAAGCCAGAGTAAATCAAGAGGTGACATCATAATGTACTTTTTGTACCTGAAGAACTCCACCAGAGAAATGTTTTTCATCTTTACTGGATAAGGATTACCTGGAGGAATCAAGTAAAGGACCAGGTTACAAGGAAATGAAAGATTCCACCTCTGAACGTGTTTTAAAATACAATTAAGGGCCGGTGAGATGGCTCAGCGGCATAAGCGCCTGCCTGGCAAGCGCGAGGTCCTGAGTTCGACCCCCGGTACCCACAAAAAAAAAAAAAAAAAAAAAAAAAAAATTAAGCTACCACTAATTGTCCTGAATTGGTACCACTTAAACAAAGGCCTTTTCTTTTTTTTGGGGGGGGGGGGGGTCCTGGAGATTGACTCCAAGGCCATCACACTGAGCTACATCCCCAGCTTTTTTGTTTTCTTTTTCATTCTGAGGTAGGGTCTAAGTCACTGAGTTGCCCAGGCTGGGCTTGAATTTGTGATCTTCCTGCTTCAGCCTCCCAGAGTGCTGGGATTACAAGACTACACCCTTATGCCAGGCAACAAATTTTTTTATAGGCTGCTTCTGATACTTTAATTGCACTTAAAAATATGTAATTTATTTTCCATTTAGAGCTGCCAAGCCATTAAACCTTTACTGAAAACAGGTAACTGTAAAGAGATCATACCAAGTTGAATGTACAATACATTGAGAAAATATTCTTGATGAAAGATTGACGTGATCTACACTTTAAATAAATGGGCCATGATTCCCAAACAAGATTGTTATTCCTACTTTTACTTGCATGAAACATCAATCAGAATGAATACTGTGTTCATAAAAACACCCAGACTCAAGAAGGACCTGAAATATTTGTCCTAAAAAGCCATGGAATCCTATTATCAAACACACGTGGCTTAACAAGCACAGAGCTCTGAGATCAATCCTCAGCACACATTCCCCCGAAAAACAGCGCACAGTGAAGAGAGAGGCAGGATACAATGCACGCCCATCCCCTATCAGAAATCCTTAAAAGTTCAAGATGAGAAGGACAGAGTACAATGTGTGCTGGCAAGGGGTAAAAAAGACAAGAACCTTCACAACAAACCCATGAAAACGCTACACAACGCACGATGTTTAATTACCACTTTTATATAGCTGCCCAACAGCTTCTATCAATACATCGTCAATGGACACTCAAAAAAGATACAACTTTGGGCCGGTGAGATGGCTCAGCGGCATAAGCGCCTGCCTTGCAAGCGTGAGGGCCTGAGTTCGACTCCCGGATCCCACATACGAAAAAGGGGCCGGTGATATCGCTCAGCGGCACGGGTGCCTGTTGGCGCGCAAGGTCCTGAGGTCGACCCCCCGGTACCCACCAAAAAAAAAAAAAAAGATACAACTTTAACACCGAACTACAACCACACTATTCGCGGAGAGCAGTATGGGGTAGAAGTGTCCAAAACCTAGCCACCACTTAAAGCAGAATAATTGCAAAAACATAACAGCTAAAAATGAAAGCCACCCAAAATATACCACATACAGTATTTTTCTTCCAAAGCCAATGCTTTATAAATGTGGTCAGAAATCTCTGTATCCTGTATTTCTTCCAAAATGAAGATTTCTAGGCCCTGCCTTGAATTTCTGATTCAGAACACATAGGGTAGGTCAAGATATCTGCTTGTTCACAAATTTTTTTTTTTCAGGTATGTCTGAAAAATACTGTCCCAAACAGAATAAACTCAGAAAAACACAGCATATTCCTGGGGCCGCAGGACAGGGCACCGGGAGCATCGAGCGCCGCACCGCGCTGTCAATGATGCTAGCGCAGCCGGTAGGCTGTGGAGCTGCGGAACACTGAGAGGCTCAGCGCTCAGGACCCTCTGGTTTCCCTTCTCTGCATCATCACCATCTCTTGGGATGATATTCCCTGCGTGTCACCTCCGGAAAGACATTCTCACCATTTCAAACCAGAACCCCGCCTCAAGTGCAAAACGCACGGAAGAGGCGGCGTGGGGCGCCGGACCCAGGCGTCCTCTTTGTGGCGGCCACCGCGGTGGCCCAGAGCCCGCTCGGGTCCCGTCCGGGCCGCGCCGAGCGTCACGGGATCCGCGGGACCCCGTGCCCCGGAGGGTCTGCCTCACAGCGGCCGCACTCCGCGGGCAGGCGCTACTCACACTGACGAACTGGATGTCGTCCTCGTTCTCCTCCGCGGCGGACGCGGGAGCCTCGGGGCCGGCAGGAGAGAAGGCGTCCACGATCTACAAAAGAAGCCAGAACACCTCAACCCCCGGCCGCCCGGGCCGGGCCTCCGACGGGCGCGCGGGAGACAAAGCTCGCAGGGCCGCGCGGCCGCCGCACCTG
Organism: Erethizon dorsatum; assembly: GCA_028451465.1. Classification (NCBI taxonomy): domain Eukaryota; kingdom Metazoa; phylum Chordata; class Mammalia; order Rodentia; family Erethizontidae; genus Erethizon; species Erethizon dorsatum. The sequence goes on along the minus strand of CM051830.1, from coordinate 54,441,865 downwards.
GGCTCCCCACGCCCGAGCAGGGCCGCGCGCCGCCGCCCGTCTCCGCCGCCCCGGGCCAGGGCGCGGGCGCACGGCGGCCATTGTGGGCCGGGCGGCCGGGAAGACGCGGCCCCGGCGGGCGGCCCGCCCTCGGCGCTCACCTCCGGCCCGGGGTCGTCCATGTTTCCGACGCCCGAGAGAGAGAAGCGGCGTCCCCACTGCGCGGAGCCCGTTGCGGCCACGGCGCCCCTTCCCGCCTGCGTCTCCGTGAGCGCTGCTCCGGCCCCACGCGCGCGCCGACGCCGCTGACGCCACAGGGGCCCAGACGCGAGACGGCGGGCGGCGCCGGCGGGCGGTGCCGGGGCGGGGCGGGGCGGCGCGCGCCCGCCCTCTTCCGCTCTCTGGGCTTCCGGCTTCCGCCGCGGGGCCGCCGGGAGCTGTAGTCCCCGCGGGGGTCTCCCCACACCGCGCGCGCACGCCCACTGCGTGGGTGGGGAACGCGCCGGGAATCCCCTCGGCGCGGCGCGCGCTCCCCCGGCTCCTGCGGGAGAAGCACAGGCAGCCGGGTCTGGAGGCGGGCCGCTTGGGAGGGCGAGGCGGGAGGATTGCAAGTTTGAGGCCGTCCTGGACCTTTAATAAGGAGCCCTTGTGTCAAGACTTTTAAAAAGACCTTCAGAAAGGCCTGGACTTGTAGCTCAGCCTCCCTGGGGTCAATCCTCAGTATTGCCGAGGGGGTTAAAAAAAGGGCACGGGGAAACGGAGGAGGTTGCGGAGGTGGGTCTTGCCTTCATTCGTAAGCGTGTAGAGTCCGGTTCCGCCGTGCCCAGTGCAGCCAGTGGCTGCGGAGACACAGTGACCGGGGAGAAAGGCTTTACCGGCCGCACCCGCAGGTCGGGACCACGCGCACCGCTGGGGAGTGGCGCGGTAGCCCAGCCGGGAACCAGCGCGTTCCTTGAGCGGAGGTGCTGTCCACAGGTCGCCGGGCGTTCTGGTTCCTGTGACCTAAAGCTCGCTGGTTAAGGAAGTCTTGCGGTCGTATTTTTCTTTGATGGTTTCCCTTATTCTTAGTTTCAGGCAAGGTTGACTATTTCGGGAATGAGAGAAACAGAAACGATGAGAACAAACTTACTAGTGCTAGTGATACAGGAAATGATACAGGAATGATATCAAGACCTCGGTAAGGAAAACACAACTCCCAACCTCCTAGATGTCCCATACACCGAGTTGGTGTTCTCTAAAATCGAAGAATAAATTCTAGGAATAACAGAGGTTAAGAGAAGGAATATTTATTGAGGAGGAAATGTACAGCTCCTGAGAGGCGGAAAGGGGCCTGAATGGGTTGCTGAGAACCCTACTTTTCAGGGGAAATTTTATAGAGCACAACCACATGGGTATAACGTGGGTTACAGCTGTGATCAACCAGTGAGGTTACAAGTACAGCCGCTTAGGTAATACTGATCCAATGCGGAAGCAGGTCATACAGCAAGTGCACGTGGAAAGAACAAGAACTTTTTAGGAAGTGATGAGTCTGGGGGTCTTGGTCACCCAATGGGGTGACTGATGTCTGTCTAGACTTTTTTAGGCCAGGTGTTACCACTTATCTTGTTCTTTGGGGAAGTATGCAGGCCTAACACATGCGTCTCCAGCAGCGGCTGATGTGAGAGCAAAGCGCACTGATTTCTGTCTCTGCTACAGACCGAGGGTGGGAACTAATATCTATTTGGCTTCCTTTTACTTTTACTTTCTTGCTTACTATTTCTCTTCTTTCTTTCTTTTTTTTTTTTTCCTCCTTTGAGGAGATGGAGAATGTGGAGGTTTAGCGGAATTCAAGAATCTTGAGGTGCCCTTAACGTTATTTCCTTCTCCAGCTTCACTCTTGGCAGCCCTACCAACAATCGGTACGCCTAGAGAAGAAAATGGAGAGCTGAGGACTGGAGCGTAGAAAACAGGCAAACTTAGATCCCAGGTGCGATAGAAAAGGCAGCCGAAGCTTAGCAAACTTTATCACTCAACGCTGGACCAGTGAAATTAACACTTACTTTTCCAAGGTATTTTTACCTATGCCCCCCTAGAATAAAGCTTGACCTTTTTGTTAAAGTATGTATCACACACCAGTCTATAAATGGTTCACTCAAATTCAACTATACATTTTTAATCTTTTCTCAAATAATGCCTTACCCAAAAAAAGGCCTTTTTAAAAACAGCAGTAGTGGTCAGTATGGTTTCTGAAATGGGTTTTAATGTGAGAAAATTGTCTCCATACCAAACTACGATCTGATTGTTTATGTCTGTTGTACATGATTGCTTAATATCCTTGATTTTCACCAAGTGCTGTATGTTTGTTTCTCCATCTAGTAAGTTATAGATTTGTACAGAACAGTTGAGTACTAGAGACCTGCCTGTTACGAGTTCTTCAAATGCTGAATGTGTAAATTACATATTTCTAAAAGTTTTAATTGTGTAAGCAAAACTTTTATGCAAAAGATTCTCCTAATGTGCAGATGAAGAGTTTAGTGGAACATTTACTTGGTCACAGATAGGACTTAACACTAACAGCCAAGCAGTATGTGGCTACAGCTGAAAAAAGCATCTATTATTCCATTCAGTAATTGATGTTGCAGGGATTCATCCTAAGGATCTATTACAGGCTTATAATTTTAAAACTTTGAAAATAGCTCAATGTGGCATGAATGGGGGAGGGAATGGTTAAATTTTGGTACATAGTCTATCAATATAACATGGATAGAAATTTTTTTTATCTCCACTGACAGTGTTTACCTAATATTTCTAAAAGCTTATTTTTAAAAAATGCCAGAGATATATAGTATAACAAGAACCATGTCAAACCACCAAGCAAACCATGCCTACTTAATTAAATACCAATAGTGATTTTTTTTCCCCTGGGTAGTTGGAAAAGAGTGTGTGTAAAGAAAGATTTGAAGCCAGGCGTGGTGTCACATGCCTATAATCCCAAAACTTGGGAGACAGAAGCAGGAGGATCACTGTGAGTTTGAGGCCAGCTGGGCTACACAGTGAGTTCAAGGCAGCCTGAATTAAAAAGCGAGACCCTGTCTCAACAAAACCAAAAAAAAAAAAAAAAAAAGGAAATGATTTGAAGCTTACCAATAGAAAATTAAAAACATGCATATAGTTCCCCAAGGCCAAGTTTATTTAGGTTGGCATGGGAAAGGAGATAACCTAAGGCAAATTTTCAGTCATAGGAAGTTAAGAAGAGTTTGGTGGGCTGGTGAGATAGCTCAGTTGCATAAGCGTCTGCCTGGCAAGCGCAAGGTCCTGAGTTGGACTTCCAGTACCCACATACAGGAAAAAAAAGGGCTGGTGATATTGCTCAGCAGCACAAGTGCCTGCTGGCAAGTGCGAGGTCCTGAGTTCGACTGCCGGTGCCCACAAAAAAAAAAAAGAAGAGTTTGGTTTGGGTAATTTTATTGGCTAGTCTTATGAAGTGGGAGACTGGTTAGAATAGGCAGGGGTAAAGGTGTTTGCCGATTGGTTCAGGTTTCAAAATGGAGCACTTTATGGGTAAGTTTTTTTGTGTGATTGAGAAGTCTTGTTTAACTTGGGGTCTGAATCCATTATTCTGTTTTATGATTAACATCTTGAAGAGGGCCCATCACTGGATTTGAAAATGCTAATTTAGTTCTCTTAGACATAACCGTTATCAATGTCATAGTGAATTGCTAGATCTACATTAGTGATCTCATGTTAATAGTCTTCCTTCAATTCATTATGCATGAAAGAATCCTAGATTTCAACTTCTGTTTCTGTCAGTTCATCACTGACTTAGTTTATATTGAATAAATATTTATAGAAACATATTTCTGAACATTAGCTGCTCAGCAATATTTAAAACTCTAAAGAACTGGTTCTTGACTAGGTACATCATCAAGGCAACAATAAATTTCAAATACCCTGTCTTCGTTACTTTCTCATTGCTGGGACAAAATACCTGACACCCACAAGTTAAAGGAGGAAAGGTTTATTTCAGCTCCCAGTCTGTAGAGGTTTCAGTCAATAGTCAGTGAGCTCCAAAGAAGGGCAGCATGGCAGAAGGACATGACAGAGGAGAAACAGCTCATGGTGTGCAGGCAGGAGATAGCGAGCCTACCTTCCATCTTTCCCTTTTTATTCCATCCAGGCTATAAGCCTATTGGCTGGTGCCACCCACACCCAGACCTATATCAAAACAATCAGTGCAGTAACCTAGTTATCATACCTTTAATCCAGCATCACACTCTCATGATCCGGCCACCTCCCAAAAGCCCCACCTATGAGTTCATGAGGCTTTGGGGGGACATTTAGACATAAGCCATAACACCCCCATTAAGAAACATAATCTGATAATCATCAGTCTCAGAAAAAGGAAAATATCAGCATTTGTATTTCCGACCTGACTAGAATGAGCCTCTAATTTACTTAAAGAGTATTCAATTTAGGCAGAAGAATTGATGTATACACAGTACCCAATTTTATTATGTTCTTGTAAAACAAATGCTTTTTTTTTTTAATGTGGGTACTAGGAGTTGAACTCAGGACCTCGTGCTTGCCATCAAGCGCTTGTGCTGCTGAGCGATATCACCGGCCCTTTTTTTCCTTTATGTGGGTACCAGGAACCGAACTCAGGACCTCGCGCTTGCCAGGCAGGTGCTTATGCTGCTGAGCCATATCACTGGCTCAAAATAAATACTTCTAATACAATTCTATTATTAAAAACCTATTTGGGGGCCGGTGAGATGGCTCAGCGGCGTAAGCGCCTGCCTGGCAAGCTCAAGGGCCCAAGTTCGACTCCTGGATCCCACATATGAAAAATGGGCCAGTGATAATCGCTCAGCGGCACGGGTGCCTGCTGGCACGCAAGGTCCTGAGGTCGACCCTCGGTACCCACAAAAAAAAAACAAAAAAACCTATTTGGTCTGGCCACACTGGCTCATGCCTGTAATCCAGCTACTAAGAGGCTGAGGCAAGAGATTGCAAGTTCCAGGCCAATTTGGACAACTTAGCAAGCCCCTGTCTCAAAATAAAAAAGGGCTGAAGATGTAATTCACTGGGAGAGAGTTTGCCTACATGTGCAAGGGCTTGGGTTCAGTCTCCATTACCACAATAAAAAACTTTTTTTTTTTTTTATTCTGCTGAAGTGCTCTGTTTTAAGATCTAGCAACTCAAATAGTCTCATTAACAATAATAAATATTATATAGGCATTTTTATGGTTTGTGTCTAGATGTCCCCCTGTGGTGGATTGACAACTTGTGGTCAACTTGTAACACCCAGCTGAACTGAACCAGCATGGTGCTGGGTGTGGAGGGCCCACCTGAGGATTGTTGCCAAGAACATAAAAAGGAGAACCAGAGAGGAAGAGGTGGTGCTGTTGGTTCTTCTTGAGGAGCTTGTCATGCTGGCTTTCCTGATAGGAACTTGGCTATTCTCATCATCAGAGGAGCTCAGGACCTTGTTGTCACTGAGGATGGCTGTGGCACTTTTCAGGGGAGCTCTGGTCTTTACTTTGAGCATCGCTTCCTGGCTCCAGTGCAGATCCCTCAGCCTGCTGGCACAGATCTTTCATCCCACTGGCACAGACTTCCTAGCTTCCACCACTGACCTTTGGGCCTTCACAGCACAGGTCCGTGAAACAGACTTGCATGAGATGTTGTGGGCTCTGGGCCTCCAGCTGGACTCGTGGGGGGACATTGCCATGGGCTCTAGGTCTTCAGCTGGACTCATGCAGGACATTGCTGTGGGATCCAGGCCCTCAGCTGGATTCTTTGGGTCTTTAGTGTGTGGACAGATTTCCTGCACTCTTTTGTGTATGACTCTTTGGGTGACTACTATAAAATAATCCTATAAATTATGTGTCCTGTGTTATATCTTTTTCTTGCAAACCTTGACTACAACACCCCCTAGAGCCTTGTGCACTTTTAGATGGGGCTTTTTTAGAGGTAGCTAAATCTAGGGGTTGTGATTGATTCATGGTTCAGTGCTAAGATTAAGGGTGCTGGGCTTAAGGTGGATGATTGCTGGGTCACTCCACTGATTGGATTGGCACCGCCCTAATCCTAGCAGTCTGGATAAGATAAAAGGGCAAGAAAGAGGCTTGTTTCTCCCTTTTGTTCTTGTTGCTTTTGCTGTTTTCTACTGCCATGAACTGTTGGCCCTCTGCCATGTGCCACCTGGCCTTGGAGCCAGCTGATATGGACTGAAGCTGCTACAAATGGTGAGCTAAATAAACTTTTCCTTCCTTAACTTTGGGTGTTGGATATTTTGTCTCAGCAATGAGAGAAAAGTAACTAAGACAGGCATTTATCTCAAAACAGAATATTCTTCACAGAATAAATAACTCAGGAATCAGATGTCATTGTTATTACCTGGAAATGATAAGAATAGAACAAAGCATCTGGTTCTGGAAGAGCATGAAGGACTAGTCCATAGGAACATCATGCAATTTCTTTGCTCCTTCCAGGTCTGGAATTTGCATAAGTGATGCAAGTGAGGAAAAGAAGCCTACTAGAGCATGGCACAGGAGAGGGCAGCTCATGTCTATGCCTGGTTCTTACATACAAGCTGCTTGGCACATTAAAGCAAGCGGTCATATTTCCTGCTTTAGACTTAGGGACATTCTCCCTTTCAAGCAAAATGCAAAATTCATGACAGTAGTTTTTGGTGCTATTACGATACACTGTGAATAATTCGCAACACTTGGCATCTCCTTTTTGGAAGTGTTTGGAGGGTCACGGTTTTATATTCTCTCTTATTTGTTGTGCCAATTAATCTTTCTTGTCATCTTGACTGGATTAAGACTCCGGGGGAGGTCATAGGATCATGGGAGCTATATTCATCGGTGGGTTAATCCTCTGATGTTCATAGCTAAGTGTGTTGTTAGGAAGAGAGGAGGAAGGGCCCAGTTGGAAAAGGCTGGATAGCAGGAGCATAATCTTAGGAGGGTATATCATTCTCGGGTGTTTTTCCCTGGGCTCCGCTTCCAGGCCACCATGAAGTGAGCAGCTTTCTCATGCCATGCCCCTCTACCATGATGATTCTGCCTTGGAGCCAGCTGACTGTGTGGATTGAAACCTCTGAAACCATGAGGTTTCAAAAATAAACCTTTCCTCCTTTAAGTTTGTATATTAGGTATTTGGTTTCAGTGTTGAAAATTTGACCAGTACAGAAAACTGGTACCAGAGTAGTGGGGTCATTTTCGCGACTATACATGTGATTCAGAAGCCTTTGGAATTGGTTTGCAGGAGTCCAGAAGTTTGGAGAAGCATGCTAGAGAAAGCCTGAAATGCTGTAAGCAGTGCCTGATGGGCAGTTCTTGTAAGAGCTCAGAAAATCAAAATGTTGATAGGAATGTAGACAGTAAACACCAGGCTCATGAGGTTTCAAATGGGAATGAGGACTCTATTGGGAACAGGACCACAGGCCATGTGAGCTAATTTCTAGCTGAATTTAACAGCTATGTTAATTGATCTGGCAGAAGAAATTTCAAGGCAGTCCAATATTCAGGCTGTGACATGGATACTATTGGCTGGTTTTAGCCAAATTTATAGTGAGAACCAGGAGCAAGAAGCTGAGCAGAAAGGCTTGAAAAACTTAAATTTTGGGCCAAAAAGAACCACATGTAAAGTTGGGGCCAAAGGTATGGTTGCTGAAAAGTTTAGCATCAGTAAAACAATAAAATAAGTACTTTGAACAGGGACAAGAAAGATGCCTTAAGGGCATCTCAGTATCTGCACCCTTAACTCGAGGATGCATGAGTGCAAAGCTTTCCTTTGAGAATAAAAGCCACCCAAGAAGGGCCACCTAGGGACTTGGATCCCCATTTTACCATGTTTGGCCATCTAGGCACTCAGAAGCCACTGCAGCCATGGTCCAAGGGGATTCAGCTACTGCTTGCATTGGCACTAGACACTGGTGTCTTCCACATGATGCTGTTTTCTCAGGCATGCAGAATGCAATAATTGTGAGCTCAAACTTCTACCAGGATTTCAAAGTAAAGCCTCGTGTGAAACCATAGGGATGAAGCCAAAGGCACACTGGAAACCCCAGGAAGCTGGAGATGGCAGGACTTTGAAACATCTGCCAGAAAAAACTACAAGCAGTGAGTAGAACAAGCCCAAGGTAGGCCATGTGGGCTGCAACTAACAAGGCCTTGGGGTGGGGGTACTCAGGCCCTTTAGAACTCACATTTTACTGCCATGTGCCCCAGATGCCACACATGGAACTACCAGACTTAATATTGCCCTGCTGAGTTTTAGTCTTTCATGGTACTTTTTTTTGTGTGTGTGGGTACAGGGGGTCGACCCCAGGACCTCGCATGCCAGCAGGCACCTGTGCCGCTGAGCAATATCACCGGCCCTTTTTTTGTATGTGGGTTCCGGGAGTCCAACTCAGGCCCTTGCGCTTGCCAGGCAGGCGCTTACACAGCTGAGTCATCTCACTGGCCCTTTTTTTTTTTTTTTTGAGACAGGGATTCACTATGTAGTTCAAGCTGGCCTTGAACTCACTTCGTAGCCAGGCTGGCCTTGAACTTGCCATGACCCTCCTGCCTCAGCCTCCCGAGTGCTGGGATTATAGGCATGTGCCACTATGCCCAACGGTACAATTCTTTTCTAGCCCCCTATTATTCTCTTTTAGAATTGGAATTTTATGCTATACCAGTGTATTTGGGAATACATAACTTCCTTTTTGAATTTTGTAGAGGTTCACAGCTAAGAGGTGGCCTTCAGCCTCAGAGTAGTAGGTTTTGGAGTTGTACTTTTGAGCAGTGCTAGAACCGTTGAGATTTTGAGGGAAGGGATTACTGCATTTTTGGTTGTACATAGGATAGTTAACATCATGCTAGGCAGAATTATGAGCTTGTTATTGTGTTTATTTGGAGATTAAATGTGGTTTAACGATACTCTTCCCTTATACTCTGTTTCCCAGCCACCGCGAAGTGAGCAGCTTTCTCCTGCCACGCCCCTCTGCCATGATGGTTCCGCCTTGGAGCCAGCTGACCATGAACTTACACCTCTGAAACTGTGAGCCAAAAATAATCCTCTCCTTTAAACTGTAGTACATGGATATATATTTTTTTCTGAATCATTGGAGAGTATCTGGCATATATTATGTATCCTTATCCCTTAATATTTCAGTGTGTATTTCCTAAGGGCCAGGATCTTCTTTGATATACCATAAGCACTTTTTTCTAATCTATGGTCCTTGTCACATTTTCTCAATTATCCAAACTATAATATCCATAGGATCACATAGTATACTTAGTTGTTATGTCTCTTTATTCTTTAATTTGGAACCATTTTCCAGCCTTGTTTAGATGACAATGATGTTTTTTAAAAACCATGACCAGTTATTTTATAAAATGTTCCTCAATGTTGATTCATCTGATATTTACTCGTTAGTAGATATAGGTGTCAGTTATGAAACTGTTATGTTGACGTTGTTTTAGATTATCACATCTAGAGGCACATGATGGTCATCTGCTTGTCATCAAGGAAATCAAGTTTAGTTGTCCGGTGGTGGTGTCGTCCAGGGACTAGGAGTATCTACTTTGTAGTTACTGTTTTCTCCCTTATAACCAATAGGCAATCTGTGGATTCAGCCATGAAAGCATCATGCTCTCCATAAAATATACAGTGGTACCTTGGTTCACGAACTTGACTCTCCATGATTCCCGTCACAAACTGACTTGGATAAGAACCGAATCAAATTCAGCGGTTAGGTTCAATGTTGACCATATGGGGAAATTTGATTTGGTTCTCATCCGGTTCAGTTTACGACCAGAATCATGGGTAGAATTGAGTTTGTGAACTGAGGTACCACTATATTCCCTTAAGTAGAAGTTCTTCTAATAATTTTTGTCTACGCTATTATTTACTGTGATAATTGTGGATGGTAATTATCTAATACTGTTCTCCCAACACTTTCAGTTGGCATTTTTCTGCTTTAGCTTCTTGCCTTATTTATTTTTAAAAAGTTTTTGTAAGTATGAGCTCATTTATTGTTCTTTTTGTAGGCATTCATTGCATTATTTGACAGTGTGAGCAGCTATCCTGGCCTGTTTCAGAGTGAAATTGGTGAAAAAAAAATTTTTTTTGGTTTATTTCCAAGATAGGGTCTCACCGTGTACTTCAGACTGGCCATGAAATCACTACCGATTTGTAGCCCAGGCTGGCCTTGAATATGTGGTGGTCCTCTTGCCTCAGGTTCCACAGTGCTGGGATTATAGGCATACACCACCATGCCTGTCAAAAATATTTTTTAAAACTCATATAAACACCTATGTTCCTAGCTACTCAGAAGACGGAGGCAGGAGGACCATGAGTTCGAGGCCAGTCTGGGAAACTTAGTGAGACTGTACCTCAAAATGAAAAGGGCTGGGGAGCTGGCTCAGTGCTGGAGCACTTGCCTAGCAGTACACCCTGGGTGGTTCAATCCCCAGTGCCACAGAAAAAGAAAGAAAAAAGAAGCCTGTGGAAATAATAGCCTAAATAGCAAGTGAGGAAATATTTGTTTTTAAAAATCTGTGAAAATTCTGCAAGAAACACGCGAGGGTCTGTAGTAGTTGGGGCACGCAGTTCGCTCCCTCCTGACTTCCAGCACAGCAGGGCCGAGACTTGTGGCTGCTGCAGCTGGGGTACTTCCTCTTCCTCGAGGCTGGGCTCCCAGCTTCCATCGGGAGGATTCTCCTCCTGAAAGAGCAGGACATTGGCGTTGCTCGTTCTGTCTCCAGCTACCTGTTGCTGAAGCTAAGTTGTGAGCTAGTGCAGTTGAGAGGTAGGGGCTCTCTTATTTTGGAGCGAAGGCTCCTCGCCTTGAACTCAGTGCACTGAGAATACTGGGGCCTTTCACCCTTGCCCCACTGGTGAGGTGATGGTTCTAAGTCAAAAGAAGCAAGACAGGAGTATTTCAGGCTGCTGTCCTTCCAGTAAAACACTCAGCCCCTAGATATCACTAAAAAAAAAAGCTTACATTGGTTCCCATTCCCAACTCTAGAACTGGTTGTGACATTTTGCCTGATGAAAGAAAGCTATAAAGCAGATAGCTTCTAATCTTTTCACAAAGGAACTGATGTCATTTGTAAAAGAGAGTGGAGAAGTTGATCCCTAAGGTGCTCTCAAAAACATTAGAGGGCCGGTGAGATGGCTCAGCGGCTTAAGCGCCTGCCCGGCAAGCGCGAGGGCCCGAGTTCGACTCCCGGAACCCACATACGAAAAAGGGCCGGTGATATCGCTCAGCAGCACGGGCGCCTGCTGGCGCGCGAGGTCCTGAGGTCGACCCCCCGGTACCCACAAAAACAAAAAACAAAAACAAAAAAAAACATTAGAGATTGTGAGGAAGGGCAACTGCCAGACCTTTAAGAAACAAGGCAAGGGCCAGTGAGATGGCTCAGCGGCATAAGTGCCTGCCTGGCAAGCGCGAGGGCCTGAGTTCAACTCCCGGAACCCACATACGAAAAAAGGACCGGTGATATCGCTCAGCAACACGGGCGCCTGCTGGCATGTGAGGTCCTGAGGTCGACCCCTGGTACCCACAAAAAAAAAAAAAAGAAAGAAAAAAGAAACAAGGCAAAATGTAGGTTGCCTAATTTCAAGTAGAACTATGAAATAATTTTAGATCAGCCTTTAGGTGTTCCAAACAAGTATCAAATTCTGACCTCAGAAACTATTCCTTCAAAGAAGACAGAATTTTATTGAATTACTTTGTAGAGTAAGTCACTCCACAAGGCACTTTAGAAAATAATATAGCAGTCAGCAGCATTAGTGGAGTTTAACAGCTGAGACTAGTCAAGGAAAGAGAAGAAACCTCCAACAAAACTGATTTTCTCACATAGTGACTTTGGGATGCTGTATTTCCCTGAGGGGCAACATAGTCTTTTCACCTGGAGGCAGAAGGAGGAGCAAACTTCACTAAAACAATACAGTCAGTCACTAGACAAATGAGCAAATGACAATAGCAGGTCCTGGAAGGAGGGGAGTATCTGTACAAAAGGTTGCTATATTAACTAAATATCCACTTTCCAATCAAAAATTATATGGCAAGCAAAGAAAGAGTAAAGTATGACCCATTCACCAGAAAAGAATCAGGCAACAGAAACTGCAAGTGAGGACATTTAAAAAAAAACAACTTCAAGCTGGGGATCTAGCTCAATAGTAGAATGCTTACATATCATGCACAAGGCCCTAGACTCAATCCACATCGCTGCATCAAAAAACAAACAGAAACCTTTAATTAGCCATTATACACATGTTCACAGAACAGAAGGGAAACATTAACAAGGAAAGAAAGTATAATGACAATGTTACATCAGTGACAATGTCACATCCAATAGAATATCAATAAAGACAAAGCAACTATTGAAAAGAGGCAAGTGGAAATCTGAAGTTGCAAGGTACAATAAATGAGATTTTTAAAAGAACTCTCTAGAAGGGTTCGATGATAAATGTGAACTGTCAGAACAAAGAATAAGCAAGCCTACAGATAAATTGATAGAGGTTATGCAACCCAAGGTACAAAAGAAAAATGAAAAATGAGTCCCGCACAGAAATGTGGAACACCATTAATCACATTAACATATTCATAATGGGAGTATCAGAAAGACAGAAAGGAGCAGAGAAAATATAGAGAGAATGGCCAAAACCCTTCTAATTGATTGAAAAGCATTACCCTACGTGTATAAGAATTTCAGTGGACTCAAGTAAACATGAAAAGCCAAAACTGACAAAACAGTAAAAATCCTGAAAGTCAAAGACAGGAAAATCATGAAAACAGCAACAGGAAAACCACCCCTTATTTTTAAGGAAACCCAAGTAAGATTAACAGCTGACTTCTCAAAAAAAAAAACCAATAAAGGTGAGAAGGCAGTGAGATGTGTGCAAAGGGCTAAAAGAAAAAAAAAAAAAATTCCTATATCCAACAAAACTACTTTCAAAAATGAAAGCGAAAAAAACCTTTTCTATATAAATGAAACGAATGAGACAATCTGTTAGCAGACCTGCCTTACAAGAAATTCTTCAAGCAAAGATGGTAACTTGAGTCCACATACAAAACAATAAATACCCTCAGGTAATGATATAATTATTAAGAACAGCATAGCATTGGATATTTTTCTCTTAACTGATTTAGAAATCATTCATATAAAATATGCATGTGGTGTATCAATGGTATTATTGAGCTGGTTACATATAGAAAAATGTAATATACATGTAATATATTTGCCAACAAAAGCAAAAGAGAAGTTTTGGGGAGCAAAGCTCCATTGGGCTAAAAAAAAAAAAAATGTTAATTGGTTATGTAACAGAGATATAATATGCATAACAATAATGCTACAGAAAGAGGTAAGAGAAAATAATGATATATAGGAGTAATGATTCTATTACTAAAAATAAACCAGTAAAAATCTAAAGCTGATACTGATAAAATGTATGAGGTGTGATCAAAACATATGGTGAAAGTTAAAAATTTTAAATTTATTACAGTAAAAGAAAGACACATTGCCATTAATTTCCCTCAAAATACTCTGTCACTTCAAACACACTTACCCTATCATTCTTGCTGCATTTGAAGCAGTTCTGAAAGTCCTCTTTCATGTGATAGGACTCATTTTTTATGAGGTGTGATAAAAATTTCAGTGAATGCTGCTGCTGAATCCAATGCAAAGGCAGACTCATAAAAACATTGTGGTGTGTTCTCGTCTCCCATAATCACTGATCTGGCACCATGTTGGCTGTCTCCCAAAGTCAGAATGACCATGGAAGGCTATGTTTTGAACTGATTCAGGACATTGAGGCAGCAATGACAGTGCAACTAAAGACATTCAAGAAAAGCTTCACAACTGCTTCAGAAAGTGGCAAAAATTATAGGATGTGTTTAAAGTGAGGTGGAGTATTTTGAGGGGGATTAATGGCAATGTATTTTTTACCATAATAAGTGTTCTTTAAATTTAAACATTCAGTACATGTTTTGATCCTACCTCATTTATGTTAAACCCTAAGGAAATGCTTTTTTAAAAATGTTAAAAGTGACAAAAGAAAAAAACCCATTAAATTAAAATGCTACATTAGTGGTCAACAATAATGCAGAAGGAAGGAAAGGAACAACCAGCAAGGAATTGAGGAACAAAAACGCATGACACGGGCCGGTGAGATGGCTCAGCGGCATAAGCACCTGCCCGGCAAGTGTGAGGTCCTGAGTTCGATTCCTGTGAACCCACATAAAGGAAAAAAAAGGGGCCAGTGATATCGCTCAGCGGCACAAGCGCTTGCTGGCAAGCGCGAGGTCCTGAGGTCGACCCCCGGTACCCACAAAAAAAAAAAAAAACACGCATGACACAGAAAACAAAAAATGTTGGGCCGGTGAGATGGCTCAGCGGCTTAAGCGCCTGCCTGGCAAGTGCGAGGTCCTGAGTTCAACTCCCGATACCCACATATGAGAAAAGGGCCGGTGATATTGCTCAGCGGCACGGGAGCCTGCTGGCACGTGAGGTCCTGAGTTCGACCCCCGGTACCCACACACACACAAAAAAGTAACAATCTGATTCTAGCAATGATGACAGTAAATGTAAATGGATCAAGTGGTACAATCAAAAGTAACAGTGAATCAAGGAAGAAAGCAAAAGAATCAGAAAATATTTTGAGGCGAATGGAAAGATGCAACATACCAAAATTGATGGTAGGTAGGTAAAGCAGTGCTCAGAGGGAAATGTACAATTATAAATGCCTGTATGAAAAACACAAAAGGATGTAATATATGTTAATTAGCTTCATTTAGCTATTTCATAATGTACACATATTGCAAAACATCATATTGTACACCATAAGTGTATTTTATTTTTTAATTTTTCAAAAATGTAAAGAAAGGCAAAACCCCCCTAAAATCAGTGAGCTTACCTTGCACTATAAATCCCTAGAAAAAGAAGGGCAAATGAATCTAAAATAAAAAAAGGAAAAAAAATAATAATGACAGAGCAAAAACTAATGAAAAAGAAAAGTAATAGAGAAATCAATGACACCAACAGATCATTTTTTTAAAGCATCAACAAACTGACAAACTTTAGCTAGATTAGCCAAAAAAAACAGGAGATTCAAATTACTGGATTAGAAATGAAACAAGTTCAGCCCAACACAGTGATACATGGTTGCATGGTTGTAATCACAGCTACTTGAGAGTGCTGAGACAGGAGGGTGGCAGCTTCGGTAGACTCTGTTACCCCCAAAAGAGGGGGGGATGTAGTTCAGTGGTAGAGTACATGGCTAACATGCAGAAGGCTCTAGGTTGAATACCCAGAACAGCAAAAATAAAAGGGGGGAGAGGTTATTCTATCAATTGTACAGGAATAAAAAAGATTACAAGAAACACAGTTCACAATTCTACCCACAATGAACAATTGTGTACCAACAAATTATATAACTTGAATAAGATAGACAAATTTCTAGAAAGACAAATATAAAAAATTACTCAAGGAGAAATAAGAATGTTAACAGAGCTATAACAAGAATAGATCGTAAAATAAAACTCAGCCCCAGGTGTTTTAGCTGGTGAATTCTATCGACAGCTAAAGAAAAATTAATACCATTTTTCCCCAGAGGGTGGTTCTAACATAGGCTTTTTTTTGTTGGTTTGTTTTTCATGGTACTGGGCATTGAATCCAGGGCCTTTGCACTAAACTATATCCCCGGCTCTTCTTATTTTTTATTTTGAGACAGGGTCTTGCTAGGTCACTAAGTCACCCAGGCAATCCTCTTGCCTCAGTCTCTCAGAAAGCTGAGATTACAGTGTTGGCATGTGCCACCATATCAAGCTAGTTTGTTTCTTGTATTGCTGAGTAGTATTTCATGTTATAGATGTACAAGCACTTTAACCATCCCCATAGTGAAGGACTTCTCAGTTGCTTCAAGCTTTTGGCTACCACAAATAAAGCTACTACAGCCAATGTGGCAGTATACACCTGTACTCCCAGCAGTCGAGGAGGCTGAGGCAGAAGGGTCACCAGTTTGAGCCCAGCTTGGGCAACTGAGCAAGACCCTGTTTCAAAAAGCGAAGGAAGGACTGGGGCTGTAGCTCAGTGTAAAGGTCCTGGTTTCAATTCCCAGTACGACCACAAAAACAAAACAACCCTGCTGTGAACAGTATGTGTGCAGTTTTTTGGTAAGATTTTATTTATGAAGATAGTGGACTGATGAGTGACAGCAAAATTCAGCCTCTCTAAGATCCAGAATCCAGGCACTGGAAAATAACTTGGGGAAGAAAAAAAGAATAAATCACCAGGAATTGGGAAGGTACTGGCAGGAAAACTGAAAGCTGCAGAGAAGTTTCAGAGATGGACCACAGCACAGAGAAGGAAAGGAAAGAGTCTGGACTCGTCCCAGGTGCCCGTCTAGAGGCTTGTGGGGACAGGAGCCGAGCTCTACAGAAGCAACATGAGTGCTGGGGGCCACAGGGAAAAACAGCAGTTCAGACTGGGTAGGCAGTGTGGCTCCAGTGGGAACCCACGGTGTCACTCCGAGAGGACAGGCAGAAGCCAGATGGGGATCCCAGCACAGGTACCTGCCATGTTGCTAGAGAGTGCTGCGTAGGGTGCCATTCCAGGAGTGGGTTGATTGTATGAATCTGGGACTCAGAATACCTGGTGTATGGCTTCTCTGCAGGCTTCCCAGTGTGGCCCTCCCACAGTGACTGGGACAAAGACAGTCACAAGACAGCCCCAGACAGGGAGCAGGCTGGAAAGAGACCTCCAGAGGAGTTTGAGCTTGGGCCAGGAAGGACGTGAACCCCGTTCCCCACAGTGGGAGGCAAGGCCCAGCTTGAGCTATGCTGGGTCTGAAAGCACTGGCCTTGAGTACTTAAACCCTTGCCCTCGTGCCTGGGTCCAGTGTGGATTTGGGGTTTGATTGCTTTCCTTGTCTACCGATGAGAGCAGGTATGTGTTTTAGCTTGAAAACTGCCGCCAACTGAGGTAAATGGAGGTAACCTCTGTAATGGGTGGGGGCACCTCACAAACCCACGGGCCACAGGGCAGCGTATGTGGAGAAAACTGTGAATTGCTGGACTCCAAACTCCAGGTCCAGGAAGAAATGTGCTCATCCAAAAATGCAGAGGAAATTTTTTTTAACCCCTTTCCTCTTCTTCACTAGTCTACTGGGGCCTGGAGAATTTTCCTTTGTTCATCTTCCTTTTTTTTCTTCCTTCTTTTTTCCCTTCTTTTCACTTTTTAATGTTTTATTTTATCCTCCATATTCTTTCATTCTTTTTCTTTCTTCTTGCCTACATGTTTTTCTTTTTTTTGTTGTTTTTTTGGGGGTGTTGAGACAGGGTCTCACTGTGTAGTTCAGGCTGGCCCTGAACTCACTGTGTAGCCCAGGCTGGTCTTGAACTCGCAGTGATCCTCCTGCCTCAGCCTCTGACTGCTGGGATTACAGGTGTGCGCCACCATGCCTGGCCCTTTTTTTCTTCTATCTTCTATTTCTCACTTTTTTTTCTGTTACCTTTATCTAATTCAATAAACATCCTTCTACTGCTTAACAGCATCCTTTGTTTCACTTCTCTTTCTTCCTTCTGAGTTCCCATTGTTTAATTTTTCCTTTTGTAAGGAAGGGGAAAAAGAATTGAGATATGTTATGTACATGTACCAAATCCCCGCAATGAATATAATCATTATGTACTATGAACATGCACTGTGGGGAGCAGCTAAAGCTGGAAATTGATCACATGTGCAGGGGCGAGGCAAGGCCGGTCCAAAAACAAAGATCAGCCGAGGTGGGCTACCTAAACAAGCTGCTCCAGTTCAAGGTTGCTAGGCAAAGGGGTGTCACATGACACCAACCTGCAAAAACGTATAAATAGACTCACTGCTTTGGTTGAGCAGTTCCTTTCCTCCCATCAAGAGTGAGGGCTCCACCTGACCTCAGCTTTTTGTCTCTCATCTTTATTTCTCTGTCCTCTTGCCATCCTCCCCTACCCTGGGAACTTTGACAGCTGCATAGGATGTGGCAATGTACTAGTAAAAGTAATTTTAAAAAATGTTTTTCCTCTTGCATTTTCCTGTTCCCAACCCCCTGTATCAGTGGTGGCGAACCTACGCCACACATGCTGCAGCCAGCTGTTTGCTATCATTGAAAGTGCCAAAAGGTTTGCCATCACTGCTCTGTATCTTTAATAGTATAATGAATAAGTCTTTACTGTTAAATCGCTTTCTATCATTAGTGGAGGTATAGTTGCATTTAGTACATAAAGTTAAACCTTGAATTATTACTTGTTCTGCAAGTGTTCCACAAGATAAGCAAGCATTTCTAGTAAATTTTAACTTGATAAACAAGCAATATGAGTAGAACGTGATGCAGAACATCACATGATCACAGCTGAGCCAGCCAATGGTTCTCTCTCTTTCTCACTGCAGGGTTGCGGGTGATCTCTCCCAACAGCAAGAGGTTATAGAGGAGATCTCGTCTGCGGAGGAGGAGAAAAAGGTGGAGGAATCCCTCACTTCAAATGAAGTAAAATGTGTAAAATGTAGAAAACAGTGCAAAATTTTGTAGAAAAGCAACACCTGAATAAGGCTGTAGTACTATAAGCAATAAATCCGTAAAACAATGCAATGTCACATTTCCACAAAATCCTCAAAAGGAGGCAAAAGCAAGTGTCATTGGATAGGTTCCTTGTTAAAGTTGCACAAAAAGAAAGATTCCACTGAGCCAACAGATAGCAGTGATTCCATTAGTGATAGTGAAAATCGTTCTACACAGTAACTCTCCTCTGTCTCTGGTGTATGACTGTTGCTGATTTGCTTGATATTTGCCACAGTCACATAATTTTTGCTATTAATGTGTTTTTTCTCTATGAGAACACCTGGATTACCTTTGTGATATTAACAATACTGTTGTCCATTCCCAGAGAACTGGGACTTGGGCCAATTGCACTTTATCCTACCCTCCCAAATTAACAGAGGTGGTCAGATATAGGCAAAGGACTATAATTAGCTATGCCTAGAGTCCATCACTAAAAAGCACACAAAGTAAAGAGATCCTCTTACTAGCAACTAAGTCTTTCTACTCTAAAGGTCTGCCTAAGTATAAAACAAAACAAAACAAAACAAAACAAAACAAAACAATTAAAAATGATGGAAACATTAGAAGACAAGGCAAGAAACTGCCTCTGCAAACTCCCAGCTCCCTGAAAGCCAAACTTGGTGACATCAAGAGGGAGGAAAGCAAAAATCACATACTCAAATTATTTGAAAAGATATCAGGAGATCAATGAGGTGTTCAGCAACTTTAACAAGGAACTTATCCGCAGAAGATATAACTAAATAGATAATGGAAGTGTTAAAATGATCAGAGAGCTTACAGAAGACAGTAATAAAAGCTAGCTGGGATAAACAAAATGGTATAAAACATGAATGACCAGTTTAGTAAAGAATAAGAGTCCATGAAAAGGTTCTAAGCAGAAATCCTGCAGAATAAAAATCACATTGACAGTATGGGCAAGAGAAGCAAGCAGTGTGAGGACAGGATATCAGAATTAGAAAATAAGGATGCTCTCAAAGACCAGTTATGCAGAGATATCTTTATTTTTTTATTTATTTTTTTTTTTGTGGGTACCGGGGGGACGACCTCAGGACCTCGCGCACCAACAGGCACCCGTGCCTCTGAGCGATATCACCGGCCCCTTTTTCATATGTGGGTTCCGGGAGTCGAACTCGGGCCTTCGCGCTTGCAAGGCAGGCGCTTAAGCCGCTGAGCCGTCTCACCGGCCCTGCAGAGATATCTTTAAAAAGAACATGAAAAAAGGATTCAACAGCTGCTGGATGACGCAAAGCAAACTAATGCAAGATTAATTGGAATAAGTAAGCAAAGAGAAGAGAGCATGAAAAGTATAAAAATATGTTTACAGAAATCATAGAAAACTGTCCACATATAGGAAAAGAAGTAACCTTACCATAAGTAATGCACACAGAAACCCAAATAGCCATGATCGAAAGAGAACTTCCCCGTGTCACAGCATAATCAAAATACCTGAAGTCCCACACAGGAACACTGAGTCCCACCGCATGCAACACTGGTGCATCCAACTTCATAAAACAAACACTACTTGACATAAAAGATTAGAAAAACACCAGTACAATTATAATGGAGGCCCTCAATACCACATTATCACAAATAGATCAACTAGACAAAAAAAAAAAAAACAAATACAAGATGAACAAAACCTTTGAACAAATGCACTTGATAGTTACCTACGGAATGTTCCACTGAACAACCACAGAATATACATTCTTTTCACCATCCCATGTCTCCAATATAAAACACATGCTAGCCCATAAACCATGCTTAAGTAAATGCAAAAGAATCTAAATTATGCCCTGCATAGGGAGCTGGGGATATAGCTCAGCGGCACAAAGCCCGCCTGGCAAGCACAAGGTCCTGAGTTCAATTCCCAGTTCCCAAAATATAAAAGAATAATTAAAATAAATTATACCATGCATATTATCAGATCATAGCACAATGAAATGAGAAATCAATGGCAAAAGAGGCCACAGAAATAATACAAATGCATGAAAACTAAACTATATTTTCTTAATAATGCCTCACAGAAAAAGTCAAAGAAGAAATTAGCTCATACAATCAAACAATAATGCTAGCACAACATACCAGAACCTATAGGAGACTATGAAAGCAGCCCTAAGAGGAAATTTTATTGCTGTAAGTCCCCACATCAGAAAAACAGCAAGTTGAAGTATGTAGTCTAATGATGCACCTCAAGGTCCAAGAAAAACAAGAACAAGCCAAATACAAAGCTAGTACAAGAAGGAAATTATAAAATCAAGAATTAATGAAATTGAGACCAAAAATGCAATGAATAAATTGAACAGCTAGTTCTTTGAAAGAACAAACAAAATAGACAAGTCTCTAGCCAATCTTACCAAAAAAAAGAAAGAAAAGATCAAATAAATGCAATTAGAAATCCAAAATGTAAAATCACAACTGACTCTGATGAAATCCAGCAGATCATTAGTAAGTACTTCCAGAACCTGTACTCTTTAAAAAATGGTGAATTCAGAAAGAACGGATAGATGCCCAGGTATATATGAACTGCCAAAGCCAAGTCAAGAAGATATAAAAATCCTAAAAAATCCAGTATCAGGCAGTGAAATTGAAGAAGTAGTAACAAAAACTATCAACTAAGAAAAGCCCAGGGCCTGGGGGCGTCAGTGCCGACCTCTACAGGAGCTTTAGAGAAGATGTAACACCAATACTCTACAAACTCTTAGTGAAACCAACAGAGAAGCAGCACTCCCAAATCACTCCTGGAAGCAAGCATTATCCTGATTACAAAACCAGAAAAGGACCCAACCATAAGAGAATGACAGGCCAAGCTCTTCAATGGACATAGCTGCAAAAGCCTTTAATAGGATACTGGCAAATAATGCAACAAGTCATCAAAAGATCATACAACATGATCAAATAGGATTCACTCCAGGGATGCAGGGGTGGCTTGACATACAAATCAATAAATGTAATACACCACATAAACAGAAGCAAGGACAAAAACCACATGATCATCTCAACTGACCCAGAAAAAGCCTTGACAAAACCCAACATCTATTCGTAACAAAAATTCTGAGGAAAATAGAAAGACTTTATCTCAATGTGATAAAAGCTATTTATGACAAACCCACTACCAACATCATATTAAATGGAGAGAAGATGAAAGCTTTCCCTCTAAAATCAGGAACAAGGCAGGGATGTCTGCTATCACTACTCCTGTTCAGTATAGTTCTTGAAACATTAGCCAGAGTAATCAAGCAAGAGAAAGAAAAAAAGGGATGTGTATAGGACAGGAAGAAGTCAAATTATCATTATATGTGTATGACATTATCCTCTACATAGATGACACAAAAAAATCCCTCCAAATGACTCCCAGAATTAATAACCAAATCCAGTAGTGTAGCAGGATACAAAGCCAACACTCAAAAATCAATAGCGTTCCTATACAGCAATAATAGACTCACTGAGAACAAAATTACAGAAATAATATCATTTGCAACACCATCAAGAAAAATTAAGTGCTTAGGAATTAATCTAACAAGGAAATGAAATACCTCTACAACCAAAACTACAAGTACTCTGAAAAAAGAGATAAAAAAGGATACTAGAAAATGAAACAATATTCCCTATTCCTGGGTAGGTGGAACAAATATAGTCAAAATGGCCATATTCTCCAAAACTGATATAAAGATTTAATGCAATCCTAATCAAAATACCAAAAGCATTCCTCACAGAATTAGACAAAACAATCCTAAAATTCACATGAAACCAGAAAGAACCTAGAATAGCAAAAGTAATTCTAGGCAACAAGAGCAAGGCAGGAGGCATCACAACCCCAGACTTCAAGGTATACTACAAAGCTACCATGATTAAAAAACAAAACAAAACAAAACAAAAAAAACAGCATGATATTGGCATTAAAACAGACATGTGGATCAATGGGAGAAAATAGAGGATGCCAAAACAACTCCAGGCACGTTCAGATACCTGATCTTTGATAAGGGGGCCAAAAACTTACACTGGAGTAAACACAGCCTCTTTTGCAAATGATGCTGGGAAAACTGGCTGTCCACATGCAGAAGATGGAATCCTGACCTATGTCTCTCACCATGCACTAAACTAAAATCAAAATGAATCAAAGTTGTAAATGTTTAAATATAAACAGTTAACCTGCTGGAAGATAAAATAGGTAAAACTCTTGAAGGCATAAATGTAGGCAAGGGCTTTCTGAACAGAACCCTGGTTGCACAAGAGAATCAACAAACGGAATCCTATCAAATTAAAACACTTCTGCATAGCAACAGACACAACGAACAGAATAAAAAGACAGCCTATAGAATGGGAGAAAAATTTTGTCAGCTATTCATCAAACAGAAGACTAATGTCTAGAACATGTAAAGAATTAAAAAAATATTAATTCCTCCAAAACAAAAGACTCCATCAAAAATGGGCAATTGAAATGAACACACAGTTCAGAGAAAAAGAAATACAAATGGTCAATAAATACATGAAAAAAGTTCAATGTCAATGACCATTAGAGAAATGTCAATTAAAGTAACACTGATAGTTAGGCCTGGTGCACAAGTTTGTAATCCCAGCAAGTGGGAGGCTGAGGCAGGAGGATCACTGTAAGTTTAGGCTAGCCTGGGCTACATAGTGAGTTCAAGGCCAGCCTGAACTACATAGAGACCCTGTCCCCCCCATACATACATACATACACATATACATACATATGATAGTCCATCTTAACTCCAGCGAGAATGGCTATCATCAAGAAATCTAATAACAAATGCTGACCATGCTTCAGGGAAAAAGGAACCCTTGGTGGAAATGTAATCTAGTACAAGCATTATGGAAATGTCCTTGCAAACTGAAATCTAGAAATTACATTTGATCCAGCTATTCCCCTTCTTGTATCTCCCCAAAAGAGTTAAACCCATCATGTAATAGCATGTATATACGTCCTTGTTCATAGCAGTATAGTTCACAGCAGCTAAATATTGGAAGTGGCCTATGTGTCCACCAAGAGATGAATGGATAAGAAAATGTGGAATTTATACAAAATGGAGTACTACTCTGACATAAAGAAGGATGAATTTGAGTCATCTGTAGGAAAATGGATACACCTTGAGACCATAATGTCAAGTGAAATAAATGAGACACACAATACTAAATTTCTCGTGGTTTCTCTTATATGAGAAACCCAAACACAAAGAACAAAATAAAAAATAAACAGAAAGTTTCCTTGAAGAGTTCTTGGTTTACAATCAAAACACTGTGATTTTATTTTGAATTTTGTAATGTTTGCAGTACTGATAGCTTTTTAAAAGTGTATAGGGCCGGTGAGATGGCTCAGCGGCTTAAGCGCCTGCCCGGCAAGCGCGAGGGCCCGAGTTCGACTCCCGGAACCCACATACAAAAAAAAAAGGGGCCGGTGATATCGCTCAGTGGCACGGGCGCCTGCTGGCGCGCGAGGTCCTGAGGTCGACCCCCCGGTACCCACAAAAAACAAAAAACAAAAAAAAACAAAAAAAAAAATAAAAGTGTATAAATTTTAGACTTCACTAACCAGAGTTCTTGCTCTGTTAATAAATAATCCTTTGGATGTGAAAAAAACTTTTTTTAAAAGTACATTCATCTCTGGTCAAGGATTAGTGTAGAGTAGCTATCTGGACTTGAACCCGCAGCACACCGGCCACTCTCCTGCACCCTGACTGTCAGTTACCATGCAGGAGGGCCAGGGACTTCCCATCAAGACCCCCACACATTAGCCTGAGACAAAACCCCTCTTCCAGGAGACCTATGTGCTGTAAGAGCGCTCTCAATGCCAAGTCAGAGAGAATCCAAAGAGTGAAGACTCCCAGAAGTGGGAGGAAAGCCAGAGGTCACTTAGTTGAACCCTGTAGCAGACAGGCAGACCTGGGCCGCCCAGGCGCAGGTGAGAAAGCCCCCAGCACAGAACCAGATTGGAGTTGCTCTTCTGACCCTCAATCCACTGGAGTTTGACTGCAGGGCGTGATTGTCTGCTGTGTTTCCACAGATTTTAGAGTTCCTGAAAGGCATGCTCCTTTAACACTATGATTATTTAATACTAATAGCAATACTAATATTGTTGTAATAACACCAAAATCTGGGACATCTTCAAGAGTAAGAGTGTAATATTTGGTTCAAAGGGATGCTGGAATTTAGAAGTGGAGTTATATGTAAGAGAAATATTTGGGGGGAAAGGCTAACTAAAAATACTTGTATAGTTTTACCCAATTTAAGAATATTTTCATATGTAAATATATAAATGAATGAAACAGAACAGAAAAGGTGGGATTGTTGGTACCATAAATGTATTCTCCCAAGCTGTGTGATTTGTCTCCAAATATCAGACCTAATTTAGCATTTAAATGTGTATTTTCATTTTGTGTATTTATTTTTAATTCTTTTTTTTTTTTTTTTTTTTTTTTTGTGGGTACCAGGAGTCGACCTCAGGACCTCAAGCGCCAGCAGGCGCCCATACCACTGAGCGATATCACCGGCCCTTTTTTCGTATGTGGGTTCCGGGAGTCGAACTCGGGCCCTCCCACTTGCCAGGCAGGTGCTTATGCCACTGAGCCATCTCACCGGCCCCCCATTTTAAATTCTTAAGTATTAAATTCTGGTATCATTTTTAAGGACCAAAAGATATACAATTCTAAAACCAGATTTGAAAAAATAAAATCTTACCGATCTTAAGGAGAAAGCAGTCTTATACCATTAAGTAACTATAAGTTAGCTATAGAATTTTTGCAGTTTTTTGAGAGCTTTTTTGAAATAATGAATTACTATGAATTATGTCAAATGCTTTTTCTGTGTCCACTGATATGATGTGACTCTTATTCTTTGGCTTAGTGGGGCAGGAGGGGTAAAGTGAGGCTGTCTTGTTTCAGGCTGGGAAGGGTAGACCTCCTTCCCACTCAGCATTTGTTGGCATGGTGTGATACTTGGCTGGAGTTCTTTGGACTTCAGAAATACTTAGGTCATTTTTTTACTTCCCCGTGTTCACTTTTTCTAACCAAGCCTTAATTCCTGAAAGGTACACCAATAAGTACGGTAGCCAATATAAATCGGGTAAGTGCTTTAAATCTCTAGTTTTTCAAATTTTATTATCAAAGACACCATTAACTGCAGACATGACAGTTTACAAAGCCAGGTGAAACAGCTGAAAAAATCAAGACAGTTCAAAAGGGGACGAAAATAGTACTGAGGAGAGTTGGTACAGGATTTTGACAGGTGATACAAAGCAATTTGTCAGAAGGGTGTCGTCTAAGAAACTCTGTTTGGCACTCTTCAGCGCAACTCAAATGAGGGGCTCATCAGACCTATGTCTGCACTCTTCTCATAAACTTTCCCTTACAGAAAAACTACATGGAAGACATTAGAATGAAAGCTGAAAGAGCACAGAAGATGAGAGAAATTTAACCAAAAGACAAAATATAATCTGACTGGAATTCAACTCTTTATTCTGATAGGATTAAGAAACTAAATTCATGCTGAAGGGCACTATGAGAGTTTAGACTTCAGATTCAGGGTGAAATGTACCTTACTTTTGTGGGCAAGACAGACTTACACAGTCTCAAATATACACATCATTACCATTTTAAAGATGCTATTCCAAGCAGGCATGGTGGCGCTGGCATGTAATCCCAGCGCTCTGGGAGGTTGACACAGGAGGACGGCAAATTCCAGTCCAGCCCAGACAACTTGGCCATTTAGTAAGAACTGTCTCAAATTAAAATGCAAAGGGCTGGGGTAGGGCCCTGGGTTCATTCCTCAGTACCACTGAAAAAGGAAACAGAGATACTACTCCATCCTCACAAGGCTATCGAAAGAATCTCTGTGAGACCTCTGGGTTATTAAAGCTCACAAATGGAAGGTCACAAGTGACACTTGTAAGTCACAGTAATCCAAGTAAATTTAATTTATTGCATCAAAAAGGAATCCCTCTTACCTGCATCCATGGGCCACATTTAGGAGAACCTTAATCTACAGAAATTAGAAACAACTTTTGGGAACAGGTATTAGTAATTGGATTGAATGTCTTTTTTCAATCTTTTTTTCTTTAAAGAGAAAAAATGGAACAAAATTTCAGAACAAGATAATAGGGTAACAATGGTTAATACATTGCACATTGCTGTCTTTAAATTAGTTACTCAGAGTACAAGATATCAGCATTCAATTGTCCAATATTAGCACAAACCTTTCTTTTCAATGAAATAAGAGAAATTAGTAGTATATCTATCTTAGTATTATAAATATATATATATATATATATATATATTTGCTTTTCCCTTCTTTCTTTTCCCCATTCCCCCATCCCATTGGATTGAATGGTTTTAATGCAGATTCTGCAATATGGGGACTGATTGGAACAGGTAGATTTGGAGAAATAAGGACCATTTTACTGATTGGTTAGGCTTTAAGCAATAATTTTTGCCCTGAGCAAATGTTAATAGATGAACATAATAATTAGTCTATTAATATAGTTTATGAGTTAAGATGTTAAAGAAGATTCTTGGGGGCTGGTGATATAGCTCAGTGGCATAAGCACCTGCCTGGCAAGCGTGAGGTCCTGAGTTCGACTCCTGGTACCCGCATATAAAGAAAAAAAGAAGATTCTTGGGTCTGATCTGTGAGATAAGATCTGTACAGCTTTCTATAAGTTAAGATCTTTAAGGCTATATTAAGCTAATTTCTTAAACCCCTAACTTACCTGTGCCTCCTTTTGGGTTTTCACATGGAGACACACTTTGTTCATCTAAAAGTGATGATTCTGGTAACCATTAGTATTGGAAAACCATATCTCTTATCTCCCCCCAGTGGACATTATTATGCTGCAGAATGCAACATAGGAAAGACACAGAATTCTTTGCAACAGGCACATAAGTAACATGGTATGATGGGTAAGCTTAATTGTGAGCTTGATTAGATTGGGATCCACCCAGGGCATTGTGGGGCACACTTCTGGGTGTGTCTGGGAGGCTTGACCATGGTCTATATGTGGACCTTCATCCCTTCCTCTCTGGCCGTTTCCTGCTCTGCTTAATGGCTGCCATGAACTATGCAGATTTGCTCCACCACACCCTTCCACCATGATGCTTCTGCCTTGGAACCAACTGAACATGGACTGAATTCCCTGAAACCATGAGCCAAATTAAACCTCGTCTCCAAGTTGGGACTGAATGCATTACACTTCCTTTGTAGGCCTCTCTCCTCCTGCCTGTGTCTGGTTTACTCCTATTATCCTTTTCTTTTTGGGGGTACCAGGGGTCGACCTCAGGACCTCGCATGCCAGCAGGCGCCCGTGCCATTGAGTGATGTCACCGGCCCTTTTTTCATATGTGAGTACAGGAGTTGAACTCAGGACCTTGCGCTTGCCAGGCAGGCGCTTATGCCGCTGAGCCATCTCACCGGCCCATCCTGTTATCCTTTTAATATCAGCTCAAATATCACTTTCTTTGAGAGGCTTTCTTTGACTCATTTGTTTCCCTCATGTATATGTACAAACTAGGTCTTCCCCTTCTGTAAATGTTTACGGGCTACCAGGTGATATTTCAACAAACATATGAAATGCTTAAATTATGCTGGATTAATTTCTGTGTTTGTAAAATGAAGAAACAGGTTAACATCTTAGGACTTTAAGTAAAAAAGGAAAGGATACACTGGGCATGGTGACACATGCCTGTAATCCCAGCACTTGGGAGGCTGAGGCAGGAGGATCACCATGAATGTGAGGCAGCCTGGGCTACATAGTGAGTTCAAGGTGAGCCTGAATTTCATAGAATGACCCTGTCTCAGAAAAAAAAAAAAAGAAGAAAAAAGAAAAAAAAAGTAAAGGATATGAACACTAGTCACATGAGGAACAACTTGTAAGAAAATGCTTGGGCTTGTCCATAAAAAGATAAATGCAAACTAAAACTATAAATTTAATAATATATTGTTCAAAAGGAGATGTGGGGAAAAGGCATCTCAAAGGATTGTTACTAGAATTATAAATTTGGACAGCCTTAATAAAATGCAATTTGTCAGTTTTCTAACAAACTTTGTACTCCATTACTCATTTCTCAGAGTTTTCTTTCAGACGCACTTGCAAGTGGTTGAAATGGCACATGTAAGAGGGAAATTCCTAGTGGCATTGTTTATAACAATAAAGAAACTGAAAATACCCAGGTGTCCAACTTAATGGATTCTCAAATAAATGATGGTGCATTCAGACAAGGGAAATGTTAAAACCGTACAAACGGGTTGTCGTAAAGCAGGTGTGTTTACATTTGGGAAAGAGCTGCTGAACCGGGACTGGAAGCCGGGGAAGAGATCCCGTGGCGCCGTCGGAGGTGGCGAGCCTACCGCACGCGTGCCACAGCCGGCTGGCTGTGATCACTGGAAGCTCTGAAACATTCAGAGCGATATATAAAATCCTACCTTTTATGAAAAATACACAAATCGTTTATATATACGTGTGTGTACACAAACAAAAATAGCTGGAGATACAGACAGGAAAGTGGGAGGAGTGACTGCCTCTGGGAAGTGTTGGGTAGAAATGGGGCACTAAGTAATTTTCCAAGGTGTAACAATTTGGAGTTTTTAAATTATTCTGCATTAATCGCAGGTGTGAGCCTCAGATCTACATCATAGATTATTTACTCTTTAGGTTTAATTATGTTATTCAGGTTTATTATATTCTTGAGTCCAAGATGATCAGAAATGGCAGGTTAGGGCCGTTGAGATGGCTCAGCGACACAAGCGCTTGCTGGCAAGCTCGAGGTCCTGAGTTCGACTCCCGGTACGCACATAAAGGAAAAAAAGGGCCGGTGATATCACTCAGTGGCACAAACGCCTGCTGGCAAGCGCAAGGTCCTGAGTTCAACCCCCAGTACTCACATTAAAAAAAAAAAAAGAAAGAAATGGCAGGTTAGTAGAGATTAAGGAGGCTTACCATAAGTAAGCATGCTGAAAGTTGCAGGAAAGATAACAGCTGGAAAATGAGAGGTAGAAATGAAATTATAAAAAGACAGATGAAAGTGATAGGTCTGACCTCCCCCTGCCCCCCCCAGCTGCCTGAACCTGGGGAACAATGGCTACTTTGCCGGGGTACCCACACCAACCCCACCTGCTATGTCACAGCGCATCCGCAGCAGAACATCAGCTGTTGTTATGAGCACGAACTCAGCTATTCTTGCTCCCCAATGTCATGACCCCCTTCACCTCACCTCACCTGTGCCCATCCTACTGACCCCCCAACTCTCTCCATAGAAGAGCCACCTCAGTAAACCAGACTCAGACTCTCCCTCGGCGTCACTCCAGCAGGCCCCGCCCAGAACCCCACATCATGCTGGCTGTGCTCTTTACCGGGTCATCGCCATTTACCTAACATCTGGTGCCCACACCCAGGAGGTTGCAGGAACAGCCCCCGCTCCACTGTGTGGCTCCCCGAAATGAACCCCTTCTGGGGCATAAGAGCCGGTGGTGTCATTGCCTTGAGTCTACTGGAAACCTCCTTCCAGCATCTCTTCCGCCTAAAGCGCACCACTCAAGCTTAGGGGCTAAGTCCTTCCTGGGGAGCGGTTGAGGGTCTCCGTCCCTCCAGTCGGACAATCATGTCCTAATTAGGCCCGACCTCTGGCTTCAGCCTGGACACAACAGACCTACCTGGACGCGGCTGGTCTGTTCGTCCTTCATTCTGGCCTCTGGTCTCGATCTGGGAGATGCTCCTTTTGATCCTAATTGTCCTTCTTCCTGTTGGACACTCTCGGCCCTAACCCACCATGGGAGGAACCGCCTCTGCGCCTCCTAAAGACACCCCTGGGTGCCTCTGCAGTAACTGTCTCATGTCTTTCTGTAACGTGGCCAGGCCATATCCATCACAAGCTACCATGGGTAATGACTCTCTTTGGCCAGAACATACACTGTTCAATTTCAGAGCCTCTCCAGCCTTGGCCACTTTCTCCAGAGCTCAGACAAATGGGACGAGGTCCCCTAGGATCAGGCCTTTTCACCTCCACTCTTGTCCCTCCCTCTAGTCATGCTGCTCCACCTCACCCCAGATATTGGCTCACAACACCCCTCCATGCCAGCCTTCGGCCCCAGACTCTCCCTCACACGAAGACTTCAATCCCACAAGCAAACCTCTCCTCCGCGCCCCTCGCCCATTCCTTTGCTGCCCATGACCCAGTCTTCCGACCAACCACCCCACTGATCCCTCAGAGCCAAGACCCCTACGCCCTTTGCGAAGGGCTGGGGCACGAATGACCCATTCTCCCTTTCCAGTCTTTCCCAGCTAAAGCTCGTCTCTGTTCCTTCTCATTAAACCCCTCGCATACATTAAAAATTCACTCACCTCACTCCTTTGACCTCACCTGGCACAGTGTTTGCATCGTTCTCACAACCACACTTTACCCAATGAGGGAAAAAAACCAAGTTAGGATGATGGCTGCAGGTGCAGCCCACACCCAGGAAGCCCACAGACCTTGGGACAGTTGCCATTCCTAGACAGGACTCTAGATGGCGTCACAAGCCCCGTCCCAGAGACTGGGAAAAATGCTCTTCTCACCAGTCTAGACTGGGCCTCCATTAAGTCCATCTACTTTGACAAAGTCCAAAAAAAAATCTATCAAGACCCCCAAGAGAGCCTGGCCCAATTTATGGCCCGTCACAGAGGCTCTAGAGGCCCACACTCGCTTAGATCCCTCCTCAGCCAAGGGACAACTTTTTCTCAAGGCTTATTTCATTTCCCAGGCAGCCCCTGACATCAAGGCAAAGCTCAAACAATTCAAGGCTGGTTCTCAAACCCGTGGGGCCAATCTCATGACCAGTGCTCTCAGGGTCTACCAAAATCGAGAACTTGACAGCCCTTCAATAAGTCTGCCCTCCAGGTTCTCATGACACTCCAGCCAGGACAGTCACCCAAGCAAAAGTCTAAATCCCCCAGGGCCTTGCTTTTGATGCAGCAAAACAAGGACACTTTGCAAAGCAGTGGCCAAATCCATACCCTCCAACCCCGTTCCCTGTGTGGCTTACCTGTTCTCCTAACCGAGGACTGCCAGAGCCTGCGGCTCGTGTGCCCCAGACCATCGCACACAAGAGCCCAGCGTAACCTTCTGGTCAGGGGTAAGTTTATTTCATTTCTCCTTACACAGGGGCCACTTATTCCTCTTTGTCAACATTCTTGGGACCTACAGTTAAATCTTTAATATTACCAGTGGGAGGTGACAGCCAGCCTTTTCATCCCTACATGACAGCACCCTTAAATGGCTCTTTCATTCACCCAGTGATTG
This sequence comes from Erethizon dorsatum, assembly GCA_028451465.1. NCBI lineage: Eukaryota > Metazoa > Chordata > Mammalia > Rodentia > Erethizontidae > Erethizon > Erethizon dorsatum. Next base: position 54,410,033 of record CM051830.1, on the reverse strand, counting down.
TCCAGTGATTGTCCAGTGCCCCACTCCTGGGATGGGACCTCCTTCCCAAGCTCTGGGCAACAGTCGCCTTCTCCAATCCTCCTTCCCTCTCCACCCTCCTTCTCCTCCCTCCTTCCTCTGATCCCTCACCTCCACCCCAGTTCTCAAGACCTTTTCACCTTCACTGAGACTAACTTTGCCTCGGGCCATGCCCCTCAGCTCGCCTGGACAGTCCTCCCTCAAGGCTTTAGGGACAGTCCCCATTTACTCTGTCAGGCTCTCAGCCACAGTCTAAACTGGACTGCACCTCTCAACAACGTATCTTAATCTGCAGCCCTTCTCCCCAAGACCGTCACTCAGATACCTTGTTCCTTGGCTTAGCTGGCTTTCTCTGCCTCTGGGTTCCCAGCTTTGGCCTCATAGCCTGACCCTTTTATAATGGCTCCAAAAGCACCCAGATCTTCAAGCCCTCCCTGGCTGATAGCTACCTCCAAACCATCCACCATGATCTCAGCCACTTTCCCAATATACATAAAACCCCATCCCACAGGCAGCCATTACCTGGTTCACAGATAAAAAATCTTTCCCAACTCTAATGGGTACCAAGTGCTCTGACTCCAGACACATAAAGGAGACCAAACCACCCCCCCCCGAAAAGACCTCACAGCAGACAACACTCAGAGCCCTAACCCCAACACTTGTCCTGGCTTCCTCCAGGCTTTCTCACTCTCACCCAAACTCCGAAAGACCCAACGCTTCGCTCTACTTCTTCCCTTGTTCCCGGATCTCAGCTATTAAACACCCCCATCCCTGGCGAGACTTATCACCACTGACCTTCCTACATATACAGGCTCTGCCAAAACGACTCACAGTCTTGAGTTCTTTTTAAGCTTAGGTATGGTCGCCCCTTCTTCCGGGCCCCATTCTCCCACTCATTCCCTAGAGAATGACTCCCTAAGTCACCGAAGGCCATGCAAGCCCTCCACAAGCACACATTGCTGACTCGCTCCTTCCCCAGCCTTCACACTCAGGATCCCTCCCCCTTTACCACTCCCCTCAACCTGTTCAAAACCCTTAAAGAGGCCACACTTCAACCAACATGGAAGAGACCCCACACGGACGGTCCTTCTTATCACCCTCCTTTCCACTACCCTTCCCTCCCTGCCCTTCTTACTACCTTAGAACCCAAGAATGTCAGGCTGTTCTGTGTCTCCTCCCCACAGGTTTCCCTCTCCTCAGACTCATTCACTTTACCCCTTACCTCATACATGAACATCCTTTCCCCCAACCTCGATTTTGCTCCCAAAAATAATCCTTGACCTCTGGCTCCAGGACATCTTCATTGAGTTCATTCCAACCCAGATAAGCTTCCTTGGCCTGACTAAAAGTCTCCATTCACCATTTCTCAGCTCTCTGCAAACAGGTAGCCTCCAAAACTGAAAGGGCCTTGCCAGGATCAACGCCAGTCCTCTGCCCAACAGCTGCCCATGCTGACAACCTCAGATTCCAACTGAGGGCAAAGAAAATTCACTGCTGACTTCCAGGAACATGGCGGAGTGGTGAGCAGCAGAGGAAGAGAGCAGCAGAGAAATTCTCTCCAAGATTTGGTGTTCAGACACTGGAATACAGCAATGTGAGGAAGAGAAGTAGGGAAGTGGGTCCCTGGGACCCAAGAAGGACCTGAAGTGAGAATTGAAGCCCACAGGGAGAGTGAAGAGAGAAATTTCAACAAATAAGAAGGAGGTGGCGGGTGGTCCTTTCTCCCTGAGCCGGGCCTCACTTTGTGGAGGAACAGCTGAAACCTGCAGACACACAGTGACTGCGGGCGACCCCAGAGGCCTCCACGGGGAAACGCGCCAGGGGAACAGAGCGGTGGACACAGTGGACTGCATGGCTGGTGAGTTATTCGGGTTCAGATATCCCGCAGGAGAGGGTAACTGGCCAGGAGCCATCTTGGAGAGAGGCCACTTGAGCATGGAATTCAGCAACTGCTGGCTCCACCTAGTGGCTCCCAGCCAAGTTTAAACCCGCAGGAGGCACACACACTGTGACCGGCTGAACAGCTCCGGTTCCAGCATCACAGCCAGAAACCAGCCTGAACTTCAGGGAAAATAGAAGTGCAGGCTCTCTGGGATTACCCACTACCCTGCGGTAAAACTACTGCTGTCGTGCTGGGATTAGTGAACACGGATCTGGACTCTGTCTACCCATGTTGTCTACCAGTGACAGCAGAGACACACCTTGAAGTGGGCATTCTTTTTCTTTTTTTTTCTTTCTCTTCTTTTTTTTTCTCTTCATTGTTTGTTCTTGTTTTTATATGACTGTGAACATGGTTTCTATTTTTTGTTGTTGTTGTTGCTCTGTTCTGTTCTTGTTTTTATTTCTTCCTTCTCTCTTTCCCTCCTGTCTACACCAGTTTCCCAAAATTTGACGATCCTCCTTTGTCCACAAGCCTTGCTTCTAGTTTCTTCCTCTTCTTCTATTTCTTTATTTTCCCCCCAACCCCTTTTAAATTTTCTTCGCTGAGGGTAAAATTGCCATATTGAGGCATATTTACTGCATACAATTTTCTGGTTTGTTTTGCATTTTGTTATAGAATCACAAAACTAGTTCATGTGGTTAAAGCTGACAAATTAATAGTTACCCCGTTTGTCATTTTCTAGACTGTGTTTGTTGCTATTATTATTGCTGATTGTACCACTTTAGCTGAAGTGTCATAATTGTTCTAGCCAGTTGTTCTTCCTGTGATACCAAGACTGAGATTGCCTAAGAGTCATAGAAAATACCATAGGCCAGTGCCAAAGAACCAGGGGCTGGGCCAAGTTCTATCCCCAGTAAACTGAAGAGGTAGGATCTTGCAACAGACTCAAAACCCAAAAACCAGTTACACCTGGAAGACACCTCTGAAAAGTAGTCATTTCATAAGTGTTCTAAATATAGCAATAAAGCTACTCACGATAGGCAATTTACAAGCTTCAACCCAGGAATTAAACTAAAAAGAGAAAAAAGAAAATCAGAAGACACTTAAACAAGTTGCAACCCCAGACATCTAGTCCACCAAAGGCAAACACAGGGGGCAATGATGTGGGACAATCCAAAAGCCAACCAGCTGGCTCTCTGAAGTGGTAACAGTGAAAGAAACAAAGCAAATGAACGAGGCTCTAGAAAAAATCAAATCAAATACAATTTCTCAGATAACTACAGAAATGGTGACAATAATGAAAGACATGCTTAGTGACTGTACAGCAGATACAGATTAAAAAAAAGTAGAATTTAGGAAAATGATGGAAACCTTGAATCCCCAACATAGGAAAGAAATGGAATGCATAAAACAGATTCAAACAGATATCCAGGAGACTAAAAATTCCACAGAAAGTATCTGCAGCAGAATAAACCAATGTGATGAGAGAATCTCAGATATAGAAGACAGGCTTGCAGGTAGCCAGCATGAAAAGAAAGATTTCTTAAAAATAGGAAGGGACCATGAGAAATCAATCCAGCAGCTGCTAGATGATGCAATGAAGAATAACATAAAGTCAATTGGAATCAATGAAGAAGCAGGAAATAGCGCAAATGACAAACAACATGTTCATAGACATCATGGCAGAAAATGACCCTGGTAGGGAAAAAGAATTTGACATACAGATAAGTGAGGCGTGTGGAACTCCAAGTAGCCATGATCAAAAAGAAAATCTATACTAAGGCATATAATAGTCAAGATTGCAGAAATTCAACACAAGAACAGAATATTAAAAGCTGTCAAAGAAAAGAAACAAATCACCTATACAGGAAAGGCCATCAGAATCATGGCAGATTTGTCAGTACAAACCCTCAAGTCAAGGAGAGCTTGGAGTGAAGTATTTCAACCCCTAAAAGAAAACAACTTCCAACACAGATTGAGAGACAAAGAAGTTCACTACATCCTTGTAAAGGGAACAATCCAAAAGGTAGTATAAGATAAGGACAGATTACTTTAAAAATCATGAGTATAGTCTTCACACACTAATAGTGCAATCATAAAATGGGCGTAGTAAAAATCAAATAACCCAGAAGTGGTATCAGGATTTAGGAGCACATAACGCCAAGAGTGTAGAGCCACTTTCCTTTCTCTTCATGTCTGGCTCCTGCCACTTTTAAATTTAAAATGGCCCATTTTTTTCCCCTTAAGGATAGTCTGTCTACTACAAAGTTTCTAGGTAGAATGTCACATAATTATTTTCCTTTCATTTATGTGTGAGAGTTTTGTGTGTGCTTGTGTGTGTGTGTGTGTGTGCATACTTTCTGGTACATTCTTTTTTTTTTATTTTAAAGAGAAGAAAAAACAAAACAAATCAAAAAAAAGAACAAATTTTCAAAACAACATAGTATGAGGGTAACAATGGTTAATGCATTACGTATTATTTTCTTTCAGTTAGTTATTCAGGATACCAGACATTAGCATTCAATTGTCCAAACATTATTGGCTCGAACCTTACTCTTCAATGAACTAAGTAAAATTGGTAGTGTATCTATCTTAACCATCTTATATATATATACAATTTTTTTTCCCTTTCCCTTCTTTCTTTTCCCTATTCCAGTTCTGGTACATTCTTGCTTGAAACAGCAAAAACAAAACATATATCAATGGGCGACTCATTAAAGAATGTCTTAAGTCTTATCAATAATTATCAAACATAATACTAAAAACATTCCCAGTTAAGTGAGGAATAAAATAAACATGTTTGTTACCATTACTATTATTTCTGGAAATAATAAGCAACACCATAAAATGAGAAAGTAATGTAGTAAACACTAGGAGAAAGAGGAGGTAAAATGATCATGATTTCAATCATTTCTTTCTCCCTGCCTACAAAATTTTAATAGAAAAATAATATGTAATATGTACACTTAAGCTGGACATGGTGCTAAATGCCTGTAATCCCAGCACTTCAGAGGCTGAGGCAGGAGGATCACTGTGAGTTCAAGGCCAGCCTGGGATAAATGGCCTCAAAACAACATCAGCAAACTTAATATATATACTTTAAAAGGAAAATGCAAATATTGGTGTTTTTCTATAAATTAATGAACAATTGTAAATATAATGTTCTATTTACAGTAAGAACATATGAAATATAGAATATATAGAAATTATTAACTGTGTAGGTCTTATGTGAAAAAATACAAATGTTTACTGAGGAAAGGAAAAAAATTATAACTTAAACTGACCTTGTTCCTGGATTGGAAGAATCAGTTTTGTAAAAATATAAAATCTCCCCAGATTTGAACATTATTTAAGTGTAATCCCAAATAAAATTTCAAAAGTATTTTGAGAGAGGAGATTGGAGCATACTAATCAAAAATGATGGTAAAACTCATGAGGATTAATATATTTATTAAAATAGGCAAATTATTCCTGGAAATAAGGAATAGTAAATTACAATTAACTATCAGATGTTATAATTCATTATAAATCTCTACTAACTAAGACGTTACATTGGCCAGGCGTGGGGGCGCACACCTGCAATCCCAGCACTCAGGAGGCTGAGCTGCATAGTGACACCCTGTCTCAAAAAAAAAAAAAAAAAAAAAGTCACTATGGTGACAGAATTAAAGCATGCATCTGTTTTATTTCTCTTCCAATTCTTTAGCTAAGATGAATGTAAAGAAATTAGTGCATCCATTAAAGCAACAGTAGAGGATTTTCTGGGCATCACTATTCAGAGAAATAATATGAAAGGACCGTGTGGAATATTGAAAGGCTACGTAATACTAGTAACGACCATTCGTAGAATGATTACTGCATGGCCGGGGCTATATTATGCGTTTTACCAACAAAACCTCTCTTAATCTATAAATCCAAGTTATAAGGTGGGTATTATCAGGCATCGCCTCCACTAGGCAGTTGGGAGAGCTGTGGGAGATGAAAAGAGATGGAGAAATAGGGCACAGGAAGCAAACCACGCTCCCTGCAGGGAACCCAGAGGAACGCAGAGCTGTGACAATGTGTGCAGTGGAGGATGGAGGGAAGGTGCCACATGGCGGAGAGATTGAAAGGCTGCATGCAGAAACCGGACAGCCTTCATCTTGTGCCTCTCCACACATCTGTTCACAAGCATTCTCTTCACGCAGCTTAAAGGATTCACCCAAGACTCTGGGCTCTGCATGTAGTCATGAGCCTGAGTAAGATGAAAACAGAATTCACTGAACGTCTACTTTTAATATTGCCACTTTAAGTCCCTTTTCTCTGTCCCGTATGGAAAACATGATCAGCTAGAACCTCTCATCATCAACCTCAAAAATGAGTATCAGGGCCGGTGAGATGGCTCAGTGGTTTAAGTGCCTGCCCGGCAAGCACGAGGGCCCGAGTTCGACTCCCGGATCCCACATGTGAAAAAGGGGCCGGTGATATCGCTCAGCGGCACGGGCGCCTGCTGGTGCGCGAGGTCCTGAGGTCGATCCCCGGGACCCACAAAAAAAAAAAAAAAAAAAATGAGTATCAGACTGAGTGGAGGATACCACCACATAAACTCGCTTTCTACTCATGACCCAAGTGAAAGCACATCCAAGAGTCAAACAGAAAGGCCCTGGAAAGGAAAGTAAAATTAAGATTTAAAAAATTTGTTGGGGCGGTGGGATGGTTCAGCGGCATACGCACCTGCCTGGCAAGCATGAGGACCTGAGTTCAACTCCTGGAACCCACATACGAAAAAAGGGCCGGTGATATTGCTCAGCGGCACGGGCGCCTCCTGGCGCGCGAGGTCCTGAGGTCGACCTCCGGTACCCACAAAAAAAAAAAAAAAAAAAAAATTTGTGAGTGAAAAAAAGTAATTCCAAGAAAAAAATAGTTTTGTTTTGTTGAGACATGATCCCAGAAAAAGAAAAGATGAAAAAGGGGGATAATGAAATTACACACAAATTATATGCAAAGTAACTCATGGCAACCCTCCTGCCTCAGCCTCCTGAGTGCTGGGATTACAGGCATGTTCCACCACACCCAACACAAAAATTCTATTTTTAAAAACCTAATGTTGGGGGTGGGGCATAGCTAAGTAGTAAAGCACATACTTAGCATGCAAAAGGCCCTGGGCTCAATGCCTTATGCAAAAAAATCCCTGTATTTTAAGAGAATAAATAAAAGCTATGCATAAATAAACATAACACTTAAAGAAAAAGAAACAGAGGGCAAGAAACTTTGGGAATTAGATAATTGAAATAAAAAATTCAGTAAATAGACTAGAAGGTACATAAAGAAATCTTCCAGAGAGAGAGAGAGAGAGAAGCAAAGCAATAAAAAAAATAGAAAAGTGACAGGTTGCATAGAGATCCAGCCCATGATAATTTGATTCCCAGAATAAACAATTCCAGAAGATGATAAGATGAAGAAGGGAGAAGAGAAAGTTACACATAATTACATGCAAAGTAATACAATTTCCCAGAGGTGACTACAAGCATTTCAATCGAAAGGGTCTGTCATGTTCCCAGCACATGACTGAAAAAGATAAAGAGGCACTTTCATCAAATTCTGTTATATTAACCAAAAGAAAAAGATGGTGAATCTCGAGGCACAGGGGAGATAGCTTCTGAATAAAATAATGAGAATCAGAATTGCATTAGGCGCCTGTAGCAATACTGGATGTGCCTCTCTGATAGGAGCACATGGGTTTACCATCTTTCTCCTCCTATGAGACAACAAACCAGAAGCAAGAAACAGATTTAAAAAATATTGCTCCCCCAACAGAACTGGAAACAGAGATTAAAAATATATCCCCTCCCCCTTTCAACAAGCAGGTGACGTAAGATCTGTAGCATCCAAAGAAAAAGCAATTACAGTGAAGAAAATGCAGAGGGGGAATGTCAAGGGGCCTCATCAGTTGCAGGTCTCAGCATCAGCAGAACTATTCTTCCTAAAATCGAGGAACTTGCCAAGAAATGTAAACTCTTTAACCCATAAATCTAAGACAGTGGGTGCCGGCTGCCACAAGCTGAGCTTCAGCAGAAGTCACAAGATTGGGGTGCGGAAAGACAAAGCAGAGTTGCCTGGATGTCCATTAGAAGCGCACCTCAGAAGGATCCAGTGAAGACATACTGCCGAAGAGGAGGAAGAGGAGGCTGACTGGCCGTGCAGGGGTTTCATCCTTTGCACGTGCTGAAGGGCCTGGGGATCTCAGGGCTAGTGACAAAAGCCCTTCCAGATTTAGCTTAATTATTTTTCAGATTCTGTTTCCTAAAATGACAGGGCGACAGAGCCAGAGTGTGGAGCCACACACACACACACACACACACACACTCACACTCTCTCTCTCACACACACACACACACGTCCGAGAAGCCATACCCAGCAGAATCAGTGGTCTCAGTGGAAGAAAGGACTTTTGAATAGTTCAGACCCTAGAAAGAAACCATGGGGCCTATGACCCATGAACCTGTCTACAAATTGCAAGTGCAAAAAAAACCAGTAAAAAAAAAAAAAGTGTTCAAAAAAGGCTGTATCTCAGCATTAGCACGAATTTTTATCGTGGTGGAGGTTTTGGGGTTAACACTGTTAAGATGGGCTGTGCAGGCTCAGCTGCTTCGGGGTGAGACCGTCAGACTCAGTCAGCCCTAAGACACTGTGTCCTTTTTACAGCTCAGAGATAACTTAGCCCAGCTGTGCTCCCCAGCCTGTAAATGTATCTCGTTTCAAGGACTTCCTGCGGGACAGACTGGTCCAGCCAAGGACACGCTTGGTTTCACTCACCTGCTCAGCCCCAGCTCCCTCCCTAGGCTTTCCCACCTTATGATAAACAACTCCCCCAACAAACCCTGCCCAGGACGAAACTGCCAACCACAAATGACCAAATGTACATAACCAATTATAAAATAACCTGCTATCAGCTCTCGTACTTTCTGCTTACAAACGTGTATAAGTCTTCGTTTTACTCTGACCCAGGGCTGGTGATTTGGGCCTGGATCCCACCAGCCCACTGGCGTTAATAAAATCAAAGTGGCCTTCCAACGCCTTGGTGCAGAGAGTCTTCCACGCGGTTGGATATCACATTCTGTAACATTATAAGTAAAGAATGTGGGAAAGAGTAGAAAAACTGACAAATGTATGAACAATGTTCACTAAAATTAAAGGGTTCGCAAAACAGATGAAAATGCTGACCACACTTCTGCCAGCGGGGTGAATTCTTAATGAAGGTATCGCTTCTGTGTGGGAAGAATACAGACCATACAGGCAGGGTGCCCACTGGTAAGCTTCTTCTGGCGGTTTTGCTGAACCAGCTGTGTACTGGGAATGTCCCTCCCATTCGAAGAACATAAAAATTGTCTTCAGTTTTTATTTTCAGTTCATTACTTCAATTTTTATTCCATCCTTTTTCCCCTAAAACTTTGAGGTGGGAATACAGCTTGTTTTCTTTATTTTAATATGACAGTTGTATGTAGGGATGAGAAAATATGTTATCTCCAAGAAACTGCATGCTTATTGAATGAGAGAAATTTCATGCTGCGTGCTTGAGTGTAGAAATTCTCTGGCTTCATGCACCACCGGTATTTAGGGTGGAATCTACATGCAGTTTCTTTAGAAATCTCACTGCTGGGCTGGTGAGATAGATCAGCGGCATAAGCACCTGCCTGGCAAGCGCGAGGTCCTGAGTTCAACTCCTGGTACCCACATAAAAAAAAATAAAAAAAAAAATAAATCTCACTGCTGTTGGGAGATCCCTAAGATGTTACAGATGTCCACATTTTACAGCTGCCACCAGCCATGTTTGTTTGCGCTCACTGCCAACGAGGCTGTAGATTCTCCAGTAAAATCCAATGTCAGATTAAGAAATGAAGGGGCTTTGTTTTTGATGAGTATAACTTTAACAAAGCAAATTTTTAAAAAGGGGAAACTTAAGGCACTGTTTTATGGTATTTTGATACTTATATGTCTAATTGTATGTTATTTTGTATCCATTACAATGGTTTTTTGTTTAAAATTACAAATTGCTAATCATAACTATTATTATTGAGGTGAGTTAGGAATTATGTAATCAATTCAGAGTAATTCTGCATAGAAAGCAGTTAGAGTATTTTATATATTTTAAGTTTTTCATTACACACACGCACACACACGTACTTTCTTTGTTTTGCTTTGTTTTTTTTTTTTTTTTTTTTGTGGGTACCGGGGGGACGACCTCAGGACCTCACGCGCCAACAGGCACCTGTGCCGCTGAGCGATATCACCGGCCCCTTTTTCGTATGTGGGTTCCGGGAGTCGAACTCGGGCCTTCGCGCTTGCAAGGCAGGCGCTTAAGCCGCTGAGCCGTCTCACCGGCCCTGTTTTGCTTTGTTTAGTTTTGTTTTGTTTGCAGTACTGGGGGTTGAAACGGGGGAGCACTCAGCTACATCCTCAGACCTTTTTATTTTGAGATAGGTTCTAAGTTTCCTAGGTTGGCCTCTAACCTGTGACCCTCCTGCCTCAGTCTCCCAGGTAGTGGGGATTACAGGTGCGTATGACTGCACCTGGCTACATTTATTTCTATCTCAGGTGTTTTTTTAAAAACTTTTCATTTGGGAAACTTTAAAACACAAGGTAAAACAAACTTCTCCACACTGCATACACATACTCAACAGCCACCTTAAAAAAATTACCCACAATTCTATCATTCTTCAGGTGACATTTACTAATTGCTTCATGTCTGGTACTTTCTCAGTATGCCTCATCTCATTCAATCACCCCCCCCCCAAAAAAAAAACCAAGTGGCCTAGATCTGAGGCAGAATTTACTGTTGAGCCAATAAAGTTTACTTGTATGATAACTTCCAAAAAGGAGGCGGTAGCAATTTATCTCCACATATTTATATATTTATGTTAAATTTGCAAAAATAAGATATTTTGATCATAACCAGTTAAGACTGCTATTTGCATTTCAATGGCTCCTACTTCAAGCTTTTCCCTCCTGTTGTAACCATGAAAGGGCAGTAGATATTTCCTAGATCTTGTAAAGGCTGACTGGAATATATTTTTATGCTTTGCCACCTCTTGCATGCATAGTTACACCTGCTGGCCATCTCAGTTTGGGATGTCTTCTAGGATGATTCTGAATGTAGTCAAAGAATATGTTAAGAGCAGTTATTCCATAGAAAACATAAAAATGCCCTGAAATCTTGTAGCTCAGATATGAAAAAAAAAAAACTCAATGAAAGTTTCCCCAAATTTGACATTACTAAAACTAATTGTATTAGTGATAAAGAGTTGAGAATTTGAAGGAAACCTCTGTAAACTGTCAAAAATAAAGTGATTTTCCACTAAACATGCTAGAAGGTATTCTAAATTACCTTTCTATTCCACAATAGAAAAGGAGATTACAAAATTGTCAAGTGAGACAAAAAGCACCCCCCATATTTTGTGATATTAACTTTTAAATCTTGTGACCCTTGTAGTGATTTACTTTCTTGGTCTAAATAAATATTTCAAATGCGTAGAATTTGGTGTATTTGTAATTCTGTGAGTTTTCCTCCTTACTGAGAGATGAAGAAGTTCGGATATCCATCAACTCTTCAAGGTCACCTAGATACTAAAAGATGGAACATGATTTAAAATCACATTTTTAGGCCGGGTGTGGTGGCACATGCCTGTAATCCTAGCACTGGGGAGGCTGATGCAGGAGGATTGCTGTGAATTCAAGGCCAGCCTGGGCTACAAGTGAATTCAAGGTCAGCCTGAACTGCAAAGTGAAACCCTGTCTCAAAAAGACCAAAAAAAAAAAAAAAAAAAAAAAAAAAAGTAAAGAAAAAAAATTAAATCAGATTTTTAGGGCTAGGGATATAGTTCAGTGGTGGAGTGTTTGCCTAACATGCATGAGGCCCTGAGTTTGATCCCCTGCACCAGGAAAAAACAAAACAAAAAACCAAACTACCACATTTGCAGTCCCCTTAAACATCAGTAAGTATGGTGTAATATTGGTTATCTGTTCATGACCAACTTCAGCTTCACTACATGCAGAAAAAGGAGATCCATCCGTAAATTGCCCTTTCATAACTAGACCGATGACAGCAACTTGAATGCTGGATTTAATTGTCTAGAACAAAGTGGGAGAGCCAGTGAAAGATTTTCAGTAGAGGAGAAACGTGGTAGGTCCCACAGACTGGCTTCCTACCATCCATTCCCAGTTCTTATGCCCTAGCCTACTTCTACTACTGACGCAGGCGAGGAGAAAGTTCACATCCTAAGCTCTCCTTGCAGTGAGGATGGTCACGAGGACACCATTCTGGCCAGCGAGATGTAAATCTACTCAGAAGAGCTTCTGGAAAGCTTTGGTTTCCTGTTGAATAGTTACAGTTCATCTACCCCTTTTTATGTTGGCTTAAGTGCACTAGATCTTAAACTGTGCCAGCCGTTCTGCCGTCTTTTCCAAGAGACCAAAATCATAGTAGGTGATACAATGATGACATTATTGAACTATGTTGGCAAAGCTTGTAGTCATCTCCAAATTTCTTGTTACAAAAGATTATAAATCCACTTACGCTGGGTTTTCTCCTGCAATTGAACATCTTCCTGCCTAATAAAAGTTATAATAAATGTAAACTCTATAATAGCCATTATCAAATTAGCGTGGCAAATTGATTTAAGGCAGGGCAAGAATGAAGGCAGGGAGACTTGTTAGGAAGCTATAACAGTGCCCTAAGCAAGAAAACCAGCTCAACGAGCACCGTGGGACAGGTGGAAGAGTCCAGGCAAGCTAGATGCAAAAGTTTCAAATGTCTTCTAAGTTTCTAGTTTTTGCAGCAAGGATGGTTGGGCCGTTCTCCAAAACGGATATGGTGAAGGACTGATAAATGCAGCTTTGGACATATTGTTTGAGCTGCCAGTGGACAAAACTGTGACAGTGGTGAAGGCAGCTGACTATGGAACTTGAAGTCAAAAATAAGGCCTGGGGGCTGGTGAGATGGCTCAGCGGCACAAGCGCGTGCCTGGCAAGCGTGAGGTCCTGAGTTCGACTCCCGGTACCCACATATGAAAAAAGGGCCGGTGATATTGCTCAGTGCACGGGTGCCTGCTGGCGTGCGAAGTCCTGAGTTCCCAGTACCCACAAAAAAAAAAAAAAATAAATAAGGCCTGGACTGGAGCCACTTGGATTTGAGAATAAACATCATAGAACAGTGCTGCCTAATAAAACTGTTGTATAAGCCTCATACATAATTCTAAAGTAAAGACAAATAAGTCTCATTTTAACATTTTATTTAACCCAATAACCTAAAATATTATTTCAATATATCATCAATATAAAGATATCGGACTGATAATTTTCATGCTAACTTTTAAAAATCAGACATATATTTTATATGTAAGCACATCCCAAATCCTCCAAATGCCCTTTTCATCAGAAATATTTAATGTGCACATAACTTTCATAAAACTCACAGATGAAAAAGAATACCCATATATGCAAATTGTTTCAAAGTTATTGTCCTTAGTTTTCACATCCATACTAAAATAATCTCGGGCTCTGTGAGATAGCTCAGCGGCGTAAGCGCCTGCCCGGCAAGTGCGAGGTCCTGAGTTCGACTCCTGGTACCCACATAAAGGAAAAAAAGGGGCCGGTGATATCGCTCAGTGGCACGGGTGCCTGCTGGCAAGTGCAAGGTCCTGAGTTCAATTCCTGGTACCCACATAAAACAATAAAAAATAAAATAAAATAATCTCATCCATCTCTTTAAAAATAACTGATTTGACTTTAAAAAAAATCAGTTTAGGGCCGGTGAGATGGCTCAGCGGCTTAAGCGCCTGCCCGGCAAGCGCGAGGGCCCGAGTTTGACTCCCGGAACCCACATACGAAAAAGGGGCCGGTGATATCGCTCAGTGGCACGGGCGCCTGCTGGCGCGCGAGGTCCTGAGGTCGACCCCCCGGTACCCACCAAAAAAAAAAAAAAAAAATCAGTTTAAAGCCATCTATAAATAAAATTAATACATTCTATGCCAACTCAGTACTGTTAACACTAAATTCAGCTACTAAGTAGATTGAAAGGAATTCTAAATTTGTCAATAACACATTTCTCAATTTTTTCTTATGGTTTTTGATACATTTACATAAAATTGTGAATACAGTTAAAATTTTGTACACATTAGGTCATGTATGAAAGATGTGTAAAATTTTACTAACCTTCATTTTTAAAAGTTTTTATTAACAAATTCTAGTATTTGTTTAAGCAGGGCACAAATAAGCTTTTTCTTATCCTTGGAGCTTCAAATTTAGATACTTCATACACCATGTGATATTGGGAGAAAAGAAACTACCTTTGTTTTTATTAAGTGCTTGGCTAGCATTTCTGTTATTGCAAGAAAATCCTGGACTGGAGTTAAAAGTACAGTAGGTTTTCTAGAACTTTTCACGAATTCCACAAACTGGCAAAGTATACAAGATCACTAAAATTATTGTCTTAATCTCTCAGCAACCCTATAAGCTGGGGTTGACTGACAGTTTGCATTTAAGTAATAAACACTTAACTGTACCATGACCCTTGGAGACAGTTTCAAAAAACCTAAGCACAAATATTTATCAAGTTTTTGTTTGTTTTGGGGTGTGTGTGTGTGTGGTGCTGTAGATTGAACCCAGGGCCTCATGCATGCTAAGCAAGCACTCTACCATTGAGTTACATCCCCAGCTCCCTCAAGCTTGTTTTGAAATTCCAATGAAATCTTATTATTATTATTTTTTATATGCAGGTACTGGGAGTCAAACTCAGGACCTTGCAGTTGCCAGACAGGTGCTTATGCCGCTGAGCTATGTCACCGGCCCTGAAATCTTATTTTTGACCTGAGCTGAAAAAATTTTTTTTTCTCACCCACCACTAGAAAGCCTAGTGACATATGTAAAATATTTAAAAATAGCTGCACAAGTTTGATTTTAGTACATGACTTTAAGATACTTCATAATTTTTACATTGTCTAAGGTAAAATGTATTTATTTATTTATTGGGTACTGGGAATTGAACTCAGGACCTCACACTTGCCAGGCAGGCACTGAGCCACTGAGCTATATCCCCAGCCCCTGTAAGGTAAAATGTGATTAGAGTATTTGTTGGGCAGTTTCTCCTACATTACATAACTTACCTAAAGCGTTTTGTAATTTTTCAGATTTTGAATTGATCTTCGATATGGTTAGTTCCACATTCTACAAGAAACTGTTTAGCGGCTTGACTGAAAACCCTACACATTTTTTTAATAAAGTACCTTTTTAGGCTTCACTCATAATATTCAAACAATTTCTGTAACTAAAATAATTTATAATTTATCCACCTGAAACTAGTTCTCTTTCATTCTCTTGAATACAAGCTATTTTATATGTCAAATAAATTCAGGTTCTTTTAAAATTGTTAAAATTTTTTGTTAGACATTTAATTCTGACCTCAGGTAATTTCAATTGACACATAATAGTTGTACACATTTATGGGGTAAAACACACAACTTTCTTTTTTGAACTTTGAAAGGTAATTTATCTAAATCATTATATATTCAAATACATATGCAGTCATATCTCCTAATTTTTTCATAAACAATAGCTTGGTTTTTTTTTCTGCCAATGTAAACTGCAATGCCATTCATCATGAAATCTGCAACATACCTTCTTCCAGTTTTGCTTACTGTGCCAGATATATTAGCTTCAGTATCTCTACTTGATACTTTTTCAGTGTGCCTTCATTTTAAATTGAAAAATTTGCTCATATTCATGTGTAAACTAAAAAAATACTTCAATTATTATTAAAATAAGTATTTCAATTTAATTACCAATGATAACTTACATAGGTATTACTAGAATTCTTATGGTCTGCATAAAATAGTCATATAAACATTTTAAATGTTACATGAATTAATAGAATAATTTGCATTAATTCATCTGTTGATAAAGACAGTGATATACATAATTAGAAATAATGCACAGGTTTGACAAGCATGCAATAACCTTACACAAGATAACAAAGGGAAATGCGTACTTAAAAAAAAGTAGTGTTAGGCAGAAAAATATTTATACTGCTCATTTTATATTTAATTAAAATTAAATAGATTAAAATTTTACTTTCTTTTTTCAATTTTATGGAAAAAAGTAAAACTAAATTTCATAACAAAATAATAGAATAACAATAGTTAATACATTGAGTATTGTTATCTTTAAAGTACAAGACATGGGCATAAAAAATTCTCTAAACTATGTTAGCATGTTAGTTCTTTTCAATGAACTAAGAGAAACTAGTACTATAACCATCTTATATTTTGTTTTTTTCCTTTTCCCTTCCTTCCTTTCCCCTTTCCTCCATCCTTGTTCCTTTTTCCTTTTGAACAATTTCTTCCCATTTCACAATATCTATTGTACACTTTGAACCTTATTTACTCTTTCAGTTCCTCACCCCAGGGAGACAATACAATGTTTACACATGTGAGTCTGATTTATTTCACTTATGAGTATCGTTTCAAGTTGAATCCATTTACCTAGAAATGTCTCAAGTTTATCCTTCTTTATGGCTGAGTAGTACTCCATTGTATAAGAAGACCACGTCTTTTTTATCCATTCCTCAGTTGATGGGCATTTGGGTTGTTTCCAAGATTTAGCTATTACAAATTGTGCTGCTATAAACATGGGTGCACATATATCACTGTGGTATGATGTTTTTAATTCTTCTGGGAAGATACCTAGAAGGAGAATAGCTAGGGTGAATGGGACTTTTAATCCTAGGTTTTTTTTTTTTTTTTTTTTTTTGGTACTGGGGATTGAACTCAGGACCTCGCACGCCAGCAGGCGCCCCTGCCTCTGAGCAATATCACCGGCCCTTTTTTCATATGTGGGTACCGGGAGTCGAATTCGGACCCTCGCACTTGCCAGGCAGGTGCTTATGCTGCTGAGCCATCTCACCGCCTAGTGTTTTGAGGAATCTCCACACTGACTTCCACAGTGGCTGCACCAGTCAACACTCCCACCAACAGTGGAGAAGGGTTCCTTTTCCCCCACAGCCCCTCCAGCATTTGTTATTAGTTGAATTCTTGATGACAGCCATTCTTTCTGTAGTGAGATGGAATCTCACTGTTGTTTTAATTTGCAGCTCTTGAATGACAAATGATGTTGAAATTTTTTTCATCTATTTATTTGCTGTTTGTATTTCTTCATCTGAGAAGTGCTTTTTTTCTTCTAAGATGCCCATTTCTGGATTGGGTCTTTGAATTTGGGGCCTGATTTTTTTCAGTACTTTATATGTTCTAGACAGAAGTCCTTTGTTTGAGGGAAAATGGCTAAAGTTTTTTCTCACTCTGTGGGTTTCCTTTTCACTCTGTTGGTGATTTCCTTTGATGTGCAAAAACTTTTTAATAAGATGAGGTCCCAGTCGTTGATTCTTTGAAGCATTTCCCGTGCAGTTTGGGTTTTGTTCATGAACTCTCTGCCTACCCCTATGTCTTCAAGATTTCTACCTACTTTCTCTTCCAGTAGATTTAGTGTTTCTGTTTTAGTA
Source organism: Erethizon dorsatum (assembly GCA_028451465.1). Taxonomy (NCBI): domain Eukaryota; kingdom Metazoa; phylum Chordata; class Mammalia; order Rodentia; family Erethizontidae; genus Erethizon; species Erethizon dorsatum. The sequence continues at coordinate 54,392,607 of CM051830.1, read as the reverse complement.
TTAAGATCTTTGATCCATTTTGACTTTAGTTTAGTGCATGATGATAGACATGGCTCTAGTTCAGTCTTTGGGATGTGGAAAGCCAGTTTTTCCAGCAGCATGTATTAAAGAGGCTGTCTTTCTTCCAGTGAACATGTTTGGCCCCTGTGTCAGAGATGAGGTGGCTGAGTGTGTTTGGAGTTGTGTCTGCATCTTCTAATCTGTTCCACTGATCCTTATGTCTGTTTTTTTGCCAGTACCATGCTGATTTTATCACAGTAGCTTTGTGGTATAATTTCAAGTCAGGGATTGTGATGCCCCCTGCCTTGCCTTTGTTGCCAGATTTGCTTTTGCTCTTCTAGGACTCTTCTGTTTACAGATGAATTTTAGGAATGTTTTCTCTAGTTCTGTGAGGTAAGCTAATGATATTTTGATCAGGATTGTATTAAATCTGTATAAGAATTTTGGGAGTATGGTCATTTTCACTATGTTGGTTCTTCCTATCCATGAACTAGGGAAATCTTTCCATTTTTGGGTATCTTCTTCGATCTCCTTTTTCAGAGTACTGTAATTTTCAATGTATAGATCTTTTACTTTGTTAGGTTGATTCCTAAGTATTTCATTTTTTTGGATGCTATTGTGAAGGGTGTGGTTTCCCTAATTTCTCTCTCAGTGAGTTTATTGTTTGTGTACAGGAATGCTATTGATTTTTGAGTGTTGACTTTGTATCTAGCTATACTATTGAATTTGGTTATTAAATCTAGAAGTCTTTTGGTGGAGTTTTTGTGGTCTTCTATGTAGAGTATCATGTCATCCACAAATAATGATAATTTAACTTCTTCCTTTCCTGTTGTTATTCCTTTTATTTCTTTCTCTTGCTCTGTCTAAGTGCTCTGGCTAATGTTTCCACAACTATATTAAATAGGAGTGGTGATAGCGGATATCCTTGTATTGTTCCTGCTTTTAGAGTGAAAGCTTTCAGTTTTTGTTCATTTAGCATGATGTTGCTTGTTCGTTTGTCATAGATGGCTTTTATCAGATTGAGATAAAGACCATCTATTCCAATTTTCTATAGGTTTTTTCTTTTAATCACGAATGGGTGTTGAACTTTGTCAAATGCTTTTTCTGCATCTATTGAGATGATCATGTGATTTTTGTCCTTTGCTCTGTTGATATGGGGTATTACATTTATTGATTTGCATATTTTGGACCAACCCTGCTTACCTCGAATGAATCCTACTTGGTCATGGTGTATAATCTTTTTGATGATTTGCTGCATTCTGTTTGCCAGTATTGTATTGAGGATTTTTGCATCTAAGTTCATTAGGGAGAATGGCCTATAATTCTCTTTTTCAGTTGGATCCTTCTCTGGTTTTGGTATCAGGGTAGTACTTGCCTGGAATGAGTTTGGGAGCAGTGCTTCCTTTTGCATTTTATTGAAGATTTTGAGGAGTTATGGCATTATATCTTCTCTAAATTTCTTGTAGAACTTAGCTGTGTGTCCATCAGGACATGGGCTTTTCTTTGTCGGTAGGTTTTAAACTACATTTTCAATTTCTTTGACTGATATTTGGTTATTTAGAATTTTTATATCTTCTTGATTCAACTTTGGTAGTTCATATGTATCTAGGAATTTGTCCATTTCATCTGTGTTTTCCATTTTATTATAATAAAGTTTCTCAAAGTAAATATTGATGATCTTTTGGATTTCTGCAGGATCTGTTGTGATTTCACCCTTTTCATTCCTAGTTGCATGAATTTGAGTCTTTTCTTTCCTTTTTTTGGAAAAGGTTGGCTAAGGGTTTATCAATTTTATTTAATCTTTCAAAGAACCAATTCTTTGGGCCGGTGACATAGCTCAGCAGCATAAGTGCCTGCCTGGCAAGCGTGAGGTCCTGAGTTCGACTCCCAGTACCTGCATTAAAAAAGAGAACCAATTCATTGATTCTTTATATTGTTTTCTTAGTCTCAATTGCGTTAATTTCTGCTTGATCTTTATAATTTATTCCCTTGTAAAAGCTTCGGGCTTGATTTGTTCTTTTTCTAGAAGTTTGAGATTCAATATTATGTTGTTTAGTTGAGCTATTTCTGCCTTCTTGATATGGGTATTCACCACTATAAATTTCCCTTTTAGGACTGCTTTCGTTGCACCCCATAAGTTCCGGTATGTTGTATCAGCATTATTATTTTATTGTAGATATTGTTTCATTTCTTCTTTAATTTCATCTGTGACCATTGATTGCTCAGGTGGGTGTTATTTAATTTTCATGCATTTATGGAATTTTTGTGATTTCTTTTGCTGTTGATTTCCAATTTCATTGCACTATGGTCAGATAATGTGCATGGGATAATTTCACTTCCTTTCATTTACTTACGCATGTTCTATGGGCTAGTATGTGGTCTGTTTTGGAGAACGTCCCATGTGCAGCTGAGAAGAATGTGTACTCTGATGTTGTGTGGTGGAACAGTCTGGAGACATCTGCTACGTCCATTTATTGACAGGTTTGGTTCAGTTCTGATATTTCTTTATTGATTTTTTTGTCTAGTTGATCTATTTATTTGTCACAATGGGGTATTGAGATCCCCCATTACAATTGTGTTAGTGCTTATTTGACTTTTCATGTCCGTTAATATATGTTTTATATAGTTGGGTGTTTCTATGTTTGGCACATATGTATTTATGATTGTAATCTCTTCTTCTTGGAGTTTTCCCTTAACAAGAATGTAGTGACCATCTTTATCTCTTTTGATCTGCCTTGGCTTGAAGTTCACATTGTCTGCAAATAGAATAGCTACCCCTGCTTTTTTCTGAGTTCCTGTCACATGGAATATTGTTTTCCATCCTTTGACTTTCAGTCTATGGATTTCTTTTTGAGTTAAATGTGTTGTATGTAGCATATTGTTGGATCTTATTTCTTTATCCATTCTGCCGGTGTATTTCTTTTGATTGGTGGGTTGAGACCATTTACATTGATGGTTATAACTGACATGTATTGATTTATCCATGTCATATTATTACCGGCAGTTGGTTTCTTGTCTTTCCCCTCTGTTTAATTGTTTGCCCTGCCTTTTGGCTTATTCGTATTAATGTTCTTGGATTTGTGCACATTGTTACCTCTCTCTACAATATCTTTCAGAACACACTATAGAGCTAGTTTGGTGGTCATGAATTTCTTCAGCTGTTCTTTGTCATGGAAGTATCTTATTTCTCCATTAATTCTGAAAGACAGTTTTGCAGTATACATCAATCTGGGTTGGAATTTATTTTCTTTCAGGACTTGGAATACTTCACTCCAAGCTCTTCTTAACTTAAGGGTTTGTGTTGAGAAGTCTGCTGTAATTCTGCTGGGCTTTCCTTTACAGGTGATTTGTTTCTTTTCTCTAACAGCTTTTAATATTTTGTTCTTGTGCTGAATTTCTGGCATCTTGATTATTATATGCCTTGGTGTAGATTTATTTTGGTCATGGCTAATTGGAGTCCTATATGCCTCAGTTATCTGTATGCCGAATTCTTTTTCCATATTTGGGAATTTTTTTTTTTTTTGTGGGTACTGGGGGTCAACCTCAGGACCTCGCGCGCCAGCAGGCGCCCGTGCCGCTGAGCGATATCACCGGCCCTTTTTTCGTATGTGGGATCCGGGAGTCGAACTCAGGCCCTCATGCTTGCCGGGCAGGCGCTTACGCCACTGAGCCGTCTCACCGGCCCATTTGGGAAGTTTTTTGCCATGACTTCTGTGAACAGTTTTTTTTTTTTTAACGTCATTTGTGTTGGAACCTGCTTTTTCATTTTCTTCAATCAGTCTTATATTATTTTTCTTTGCATCATCTTGCATCTGTTGGATTGTTTTTTCATGGTCCTTTGTTATTTTTGAGAGATCTTTCTTTTCATGGTCATAACCACAATCCTGTCTTCTAGGTCTGAAATTATGTCATTTTAATTTTTTTCTTTTGGTATGGGAATTGAACTCAGGACCTTGTACTTGCCAGGCAGGCACTTATGCCACTGAGCTATATCCCCAGCCCCAATAATATTCTTAAATATCTTCATTTTCATTTCTTTCACAATATGTTCTACTATTCTTGTTGTACTGTGTCATGTATTTAAACAATCAACCTCTCCATTTTCTCTTGTAATTCTATTGCCCCCTCAGTATCAGATAAAGGTCTATTATATTTTAATAAACTGTAAATGGTACTAAAAACTTGTAGTAGGTTGAATATTTTTATTTATTTTGTGTATGTTCTACATTAGAAATTGAATCATTAATTGATTCCTTTAATAAATCTTGAATTTTACCAAGGGCTTTAGAAATACCACGTTCCCTGATTTTTTTCTGCAGAGAAGCATGCCTGGTAGGTTTATTACTGCCCTTAGGGTTACTAAATATGCAGTCCATTCCTGCACACATGGACATGCTTTTCTGCCTTTGATTCCAAATACCGAACTGCTGAACAATCCCTACACTGTAATTTACCTTTCTAAATTTCTAACCATTTATACTGTTCTGTAAACATAAATGCTTGCTTTTCATTCCAACAATCTGGAAGCATAAGATTATCTATTTCTGGGCCAGTGAGATGGCTCAGCGGCGTAAGCACCTGCCTGGCAAGTGCGAGGTCCTGAGTTCGACTCCCGGAACCCACATACGAAAAAAGGGCCGGTGATATCGCTCAGCGGCACAGGCGCCTGCTGGCGCACGAGGTCCTGAGGTCAACTCCCGGTACCCACAAAAGAAAAAGATTATCTATTTCTTCCATTGATGAACATGGCAGTTTGTCTTCAGTGATGGGTTGTTTGGTATATTCAAAACTTGGCTCCTGTGATTTCCACAATCCACAGTGAATTTTGTTCCTGTCATCACTTTCTGTAACTGTTTTCACTTTCTTCGCATTTAAAAAATCTGAAAAGTCACCCTGTCATTTTAGGAAACAGAATCTGAAAAATAATTTTACATATGTTAGTAAAATTCATGGTAACTTTTTAAAGTCTATTGTACTAATGATTTTTAAACTCTAATTTTAGAAATAAATTTTAAACTAAAATACTTACCCTGATTTTCAGTTTATACCTATGACTTCAATATGACCTGCTATTTATTGAAAAATTCCGTATCAGCTTTTAAAATTCTACACCAAGACGAGCATCATAAAATCTGCCTATGAATGATTATGATCCAATTCTGTCAAAACATTGGTCGTATGATTTGCAAGTTCGTACAGTTCCAACAAGGTGAGTGATCGTTTCACTTACATTAGAGAGTAAGATTAAAGTGCAGCAATGAAGATATATATTAGCGTTCCACGCATTCATCAATGATGACATCAACATCTTTGCGTTATCCTTTAAGTTCAAATAATCAATGAATAATTGAATCAAGCTTTCATTGTATTTTATTTCCACGGTGTAAATACTCCCACCGTGCTGTACCGCACAGTACTGTGGAATATCTACTACATAGATACAACACATGCAAATAACTTCAGTTTAATACTACCCACGTAGGGCTGGTGATATCGCTCTGCGGCATAAGCGCCTGCCTGGCAAGTGCGAGGTCCTGAGTTCAGTTCCCGGTACCCACATAAAGAAAGAAAGAAAAAAAAAAAACACTACTCATGTAATGATAACCTATATACGCATACATTTATATACTTTAATTTTTAATAACTGCTATGTTCATAGTTGACTCACAAAATTCTGGAAAACTTAACCACCAGTTCTTGTAACTCAGGTCAAGCCACCCCCCGCACGCTACCGCACTTAGCGAAAGAACTGAAAAAGACAGAAATATGATGTGCTTACATCTCTATGATGCATGGTAGGCTCTTCCTCATCACCACAGATGAGATCAATGTCCTCAAGAACAGGTCCTGACAGTCCTTCCTAAAAGAAAGTGGAAAACCGTTCATCACTGAGATATGAATTTACAGTCACTGGGGAGGTTTTTTGAATTTGGTAAGGATTTCTCTGAGAAGGAAATCTTGCAAGTGGCACAGAATAATCAGAAACAAAACAGGCATTGAAAAAGATTCAAGGGCCGGTGAGATGGCTCAGTGGCTTAAGCGCCTGCCCGGCAAGCGCGAGGGCCCGAGTTCGACTCCCGGATCCCACATACGAAAAAGGGGCTGGTGATATCGCTCAGCAGCACGGGCGCCTGCTGGCGCGCGAGGTCCTGAGGTCGACCCCCCGGTACCCACAAAAAAAAAAAAGAAAAGAAAAAGATTCAGAGTATATGAATATGTAAAAAATGACAAAACTGAAAAAGAGTCTAAATCTACATACAAGAATAAAGCCATGTGGATTACTTTGGGAATGAAAAATAGTACAGAGACAGTAATAAAAAGACAGATTTCATGGTACAGGATTTTTAAAGTGAAATGGTCATCAATAATCTCTTAGATATCTAACCTCAAATTCATGGAGTTTTTTGATACTAGGATTCATCCATCGTATCCAAATTCAGCCAAACATCAAACTCTGAATCTTCTTATCCTTTATTTATATAATGCCTTTATCATGGACCAATCATAAACACCCTGGAAGATGCCTATATTTTATTCTATAGGCAAAAGAATAAATAAATGTTAAAATGAGAACAACAATATTAGAGCTCTGTTTCAAGATTAATTACATAGAAAAATATCAAGTGTGGGAGGAAATACAAATACATCAAGACAAATGGAAATGTAGTACTAAAATGAGAGCAATGAGGAAATATATTTTTGTGCATGTATACTGTATTTCAAGGAAATTTATATCAAAGAAAAGGGCTCCTTTTGTACACCAAAATCTTTATTACACCTTTCTTTCAGCATATTGTGTTTAATTTGGGTCTATACACATAGCAGACCACAAAGAGAATGCTGTGCCATAGTATATACTAAAGTCTGGAAAATGAAGATTTACATGAAAAGGCTAAGAAATCCAAGCTAGTTTACATGAAGAAGTCACATACTAGGGCTCCTTTTTGTCCCTTGAGAACCCTTAAGCAGAGAACAACACCCAGTAGCATTCCATCTTCACTGGACGATACCATCAAAAGTACACAGAAGTAAGTATATCCTCAGTAGAGGATGTGGAGGTCAATTCAGGATGGGTTAAAGAGGAAAACAGTAGATTCTGTCTCAATTCCATTTAAAAGTACAAGTAAATTTTCATTGTCTTTTACGTAGCGCTATTTAAATACCATACAAATGTTTTTGCTAAATAATTTTATGATGCTGCCTTTCCTTTTACATCATATAATGCACCTCTCTATTTGAAGGTGTCAAGACTTTGACCCCTATTTGGAAAAGGGTTAAATGTAAGTGGTTTTATCAAGTTAACTATTCAGAACTTTGTACAAAGAGGCAAACTATTCTCTGTGTTTAAAATACAGTCAACCCTGCATATCTTTGGATTCAGTCATAGAAAATATGTGGGAAAAAATTGTGTCTGTAGTGAATATGTGCAGTTGTTTTTCTTGTCATCATTCCCTAAGCATCAAAAGTATACAGTAAAACCTTGGCTCATGAACGCTTCTGTTTGCAAACAGTTCCGTTCACACACAGAAGCATTCAGCAAAACGTTGCTTCCATTCACGAATTCATCAGGTGACGAACATGACCATGCCCATCTTCCCCGCTCTGACATATAGTTTTGGCTTCCTCTAGTCAAGATTACAGTCATAAGCATGCCTGTAATCCCATAAGCATGCCTGTAATCCCAGCACTTGGGAGGCTGAGGCAGGAGGATTGCTGAGAATTCAAGGCTAGCCTTAACTACATAGCGAGACCCTGTCTCAGGAAAAAAAAAAAAAGAGATTGCAGGTGTAGACAAACCTGGGCACACTTGCTGTGAAGCTTCTTCTGTGCTTTTTAGCACACACAGTACTGTACAGCATCATTCAATCCAGGACGGCTCCAAAGAAAGTGCAGAGCAAGCATGGTGGTAAAAAAAACTGTGCAAAGCAGTAGTGAAGGTAACTAGGATGCTCACGGTGGTAACAAAGTGGCAAGAAAGTGCAGAGTAAGAACAGTAAGAAGGAAGTTTTGAAGAAAATAAGCATTGGAGTGAAGAAGGAAATCATAGAAAAGCATGAGCATGGTATTCACCTGACCAATCTGGCTTTGGAGTACGTTAAAGTTGACAATCTTGACTAATTTGAAGAATAAAGATGCCATCGAAGGAGCTGATGTGGCAAAAGGAGCAACGATATTAACCAAGCAGAGGACACCAGTGCTGGAAGTGGTGGAAAAACTTTTGTGAGTGTGGCTGAATGAGAAACGGCTGGCAGGTAACAGCGTTAGTGAATCTGTGATCTGTAAAATAGCCGGAAATTGCGCAGTGATTTACTGCAACGAAACCCCTCTACAAGTACAAGTGATGGATTTAAAGCCAGTAGAGGGTGGTTTGATAGATTCCACAAGAGAAGTGGTATCCACAGTGTGAAGAGACACGGAGAGGCTTCCAGTTCTGACCAGGCCGCTGCAGAAGCCTACAAGAAAGAATTCACGGAGTTCATGAAAGCAGAAGGGTACAATGCTCAACAAGGGTTCAACCGTGATGGCACAGGGCTCTTCTGGAAGATCCCGAACAGAGCCTACACACACAGGAGGAAAAGGCACCGCCGGGGCGCAAGCCCATGAAGGACGAATTGACCCTCTTGCTCTGTGCAAATGCAAGCACCGATCTGAAGATTAAGCCACTACTGGTGGCCCATTCCCAGACCCCGCATGCATTCAGGGAGCAGAATGTGGACAAGGCCAGGCTGCCCGTCGCATGGAGGGCCAGTGCGAAAGCTTGGGTCAAAAGGCAGGTGTTCATGGAATGGCTGCACGGGGTGGTCGCACCCACCATTAAGAAATAACTTTATGACAACAAACTGCCTGAAAGGTGCCTTCTTCTGGTGGACAATGCCCAGCACACCCTCCAGCCTTGATGGATGATACGGAAATTGAGTGTGACTTCATAAAGGTCAAGTTCCTCCCCTCAACACGACACCTCTTCTGCAGCCCATAGACCAGCAGGTGACCTGCAACTTCAAGAAGCTGTTCACAAAGGCGCTCTTCACCGGGCGTTTCAATGTCGCTGAAGAGACGCCCTTGACTCTGAAAGAGCTCTGGAAGAGACACTTCAGTGTCCTCCACTGCATCAGCCCCATCGACAAAGCCTGGGAAGATGTCACACACCGCACCTTAAACTCAGCCTGGAGGAGACGGTGGCCAGATGTGTCACTGAACGTGACTTTGAAGGGTCTGCTGCACAGGGAGTGGAGGGGACCGTGAGATCGCGTCCGTGGGCGAGAGTGTGGGTCTGGAGGTCGCCGGTGCAGACACAGAGGCGCTCGCTGAGGACCACGAGGAGGAGCCGACGCCGGAAGAACTCGCCGAGCTCCAGAGTGAGCAGCGGAAGGCACTGGCTGAGCAGCGTCCGCTGAGGAGGAGGAAGACGGGGAGGAGGTCAGCAGCGAGGTGATAAATTCCATTATGGAAAATGGAATGAGTGCCAGGGTTTCTTTGAGAAGCATCACCCCAACATAACTGTAAGGAACAGAGTGTTGGATCTGATGAACGATAACGCGGCCTCGCATTTCCAGAGGGTGATGCAGCTCATGAAAAAACAAGGGGCACTAGACGGATTTTTCGAGGTACTTTGAGACCATGATGTTAAAGGAAGTAAATCAGACACAAGTGTAAATATCACATGGTTTCTCTTATATGAGAAACTCATATAAATAAAGTGCAAAATAAAATTCAGGCAACAGGAAAGAAGAGAGAGATGAAAGTTATTGTAATCCAGCTTAGACAGTGTATCTTAAAGTGTTCCTTGATTTAATATAATTGTCTTGTGCGTTTTATATATTTTTGGCCTGTTAGTCTGGCTGTTAATCTGTATGTATGATAATTAACTTTATAAGGGCTTATAAGATAATAAATGAATCTGATGCTGGCAAAAAAAATGGGTGAAGGGGGAGGGGAAAAAAGAATTGAGATGTGTTATGTACACGTACCAATTCTCCACAATGAATGTAATCGTTATGTACTGCAAACATGTACTAATAAAAATAAAAATCAAAACAAAAAAGACTCTGAATACGACTACAATTTCACAAGAAATAACAAGAATCAACAAATGGGACTATATCAAATTAGAATGCTTCTGTACAGCACAGCATACAATAAACAGTGTGAAGAGACAATCAACAAAATGGGAAAAAATTTGCCAGTTACTCTTCTCATAGGACTAATATCTAAAATATATCTAAAGAAGTAAAAGAAAAAAGTAACCCCCAAATAAAAGACCAAATCAAAAATGGGCAACTGAAATGAATAGACATTTCTCAGAATAAGAAGAAATGGCCAATAAATACATGAAACATGTTCAACTTTCAGACAACACTGAAATTTCATCTTACTCCAGAGAGAATGGCCAGCATCAATAAATCAAGTAACAACAAATGCTCCTGAGGGTGGGGAAAAAGGAACCCTTCCATCTTGTTGGTGAGAATGTAAACTAGAACAACCACTCTGGAAATCAGTGTGGAGATTCCTCAAAAAAGTAAAACCATTTGACCCAGCTATTCCTCTCCTAGGTATCTTCCTGAAGGAGTTAGACATCCTGTTTCAGAGGCACACACATACCCATGTTTATGGCAGCGCAGTTCATGACAGCTCAGTCTTGGAAGTGGCCCGCATATTCATCCACCGATGAATGGATTCAGAAAACGTGCTGGTCTCACCGCGGGGTACGACTCAGCCATGAAAAGGGGCAAAAAAGAGTCAGATACTCAGTCCTGAAGTGCAAGTTTCATGAGGTGAGTTTACTTACGTGGTCTCCAATTATTGCTCTGTAGATTCCTTATAGATCGCAAGGAGAAAAATAGCAACTGTTCGGAGGGAGGAGTGAAAAAAGTGGGCAATTCTTTGACAAGATGATTAAATTTCTTATCATTAAAGGCAGATGGGCATCATATATCTGCAGATGTCATTCCTCAAGACCAAAACACGCTCACTTGAATAGTGTTTTCTACCCACCCTCAGATTCTTTTAATCCTCTGATATTCTCAAGTTCATGAAAATGAGCCTTATCATGTATCCTTTTGATTAATTTTTCTCGGTACGTAATAGAACACTTCCGAACCCTCTTGGTTTTATATCTTCAAACCCGTGTTAGTTTCTTCCTGGTACTGATGATCAATCAAAACCAGGTCCTTCTACATGCTAGGCAACTGTCCTACCACTCAGCTATACCCCCAGCCCTAACTTTTAAGTTTCAGCCTCCAAATTTCTAACTTGTAACAATTGTGTCTTGTTCTCTATTTTTTTCATAAAACTATATTCAGATTACAGCAGTAGTGCATGCACGTATAAGCATAGGGAAACATATTAAAAGAATGAGAATTAGAATGACATTAGGTTTCGTGCTAGTAGAGCCAGATTCAATGCATACGAATATAGGACGTCGGTTAAATTTGAATTTCAGGTGTAAAATTGTTCATTGTAAGTATGTCTCAAGCATTCCCTGTGACGTAACTATATTAACAAGTATTTGTAGTAGTTCTGATTTATATTTAATTGAGTGTGCCTTGTTTATCCAGGACTCCTGCAGAAACACTGAAAATAACTCCTCCAGTATGAATATGCAAGCAACTGACTTACCTTTTCCTCCCTCTAATGACAAAAAAAAAATAATAATAAAACTAGAACAAAATATCCTATCCTGCTGTTTTTAGCAAAATAAGTGACAATCTGCAAAATCCAAATACTTTTAAAAGTTGCTTACAGAAGTTAAATAAGACAGAAAATGCAAGGATAATATCAAGGTGTCGCATGAGTGGTAGATCTCAGAAAACATCAGCAAAAGTGTGTTTTCTCTGAAGGAAACACTTAGAAAATGTTAAATCTGTAACCCGTAACTCTAATAGCCAAGTGAGTGTGAGGCTGCCGCAGGCTGAGCGTCAGCAGATTTCTCACTGGCACTTTTGCTGCACTGGTTTTGGATTGAGAATGTCTTTCCCATTCAGAGAATATAAATACGGAAAACTGAATACATAAGAAACATAAAATGGAATAAGGTTTGAAATAAGGGTGTACAAATTTTTCCATATTCTGTCACCATATCACTTATTGAATAAACATTTCTGGCTTTATTTTTTGAGACAGGGTCTCACTGTGCAGTTCAGGCTGGCCTTAACTCACTATGTAGCCCAGGCTGGCCTCGAACTCATAGCAATACTCCTGCCTCAGCCTCCTGAGTGCTAGGATTACAGGTGTGCACCACCATACCCAGCTAAAGGCTTCATTTTAATCATATTCTAAGTTCTTACAAATGTAAATACATAGTATACTTACTATATGTGTATCATTGGCTTTCTGGACTCTATTCAGTTTCATTGGTTTTATTTTGGAACTCATTTACAATCAATATACAAAAATACATTCATTCTGTTACCTAAACAGGTATCAAGATTTTTCAAAATATTTCGGGGGGAGATTATACAAGTTCTATCTGAATACTACAGTTAGGTTTTGCAAAGACAATTTAATTTACCTTTTAGTAGGCAATACTTGTATTACCAAGTAGTTTTTTTTTAAAGACGAAAGAGCATACATTTTAATAAGTGTATCCTTTTTTCGACAAACACATTAAATGTATTTACCCTCCTGGACATCGTCTATATGTCATGCAGTACATGGCTCTTCAAAGCCATGTAGTCCAGAGCTACATAGTCAGACTCTCATGGTAATGCCTCAGTGTGTGGGTGGAGAAGCTGTCTACTTAAAATTTCTCTGAATTTTGTACATTAGTAAAGAAAGAATACCTTTTCTCCTTTTGAATGAAATTTATTTATGTTTAATTAGAAGTAGCAAATATTACATAATTCATGTCCTTAAGAACATTTATTTTGTACAATCACATTGTTATCAAGCAACATTTACGGAGTGTTCCCTGGGTCCACCATACTGCACTTTGTAACTAAGTGACATCTTCCCTTCCAAGTTTAAGTGTGGCCTCGTGCACTGAAGAGCGGCTTTGCCTTGCACAGTGGTCAGCTGTGACAAGCTAATATCAAGAGGGAAGCCTTTGGATAATATTTTACCTTTTGGTGATTAACAAAATGGCATTTTTGGTGTGATTATCAAACCCATATTGATTACTTTCTATTCATTTTTCTTCTGCTACAATGAAAATAAACTAGTTAAAACTAAGCAGCATAGCAACATAACTGACCAAATACATGTTATATATCATATAATAGGATGTTTTAGGTGATATTGATGCTTTATATTCCACATCTGTATATTGGATAATAACTTAAGAGCACATCTGCTAAACAAAAGATCATTCTGAGAACTTATACATTGTTTTAACACAAAAAAGCTTGTTTTTCTGCAGTGTGGTGGAATATTTATGATGGAAAAGGTTTTGCTGCTCTCATTTTTTCGTACTATTCATTTTTAGATAATAGAGTCATCCTGTAATTTTACTGGTAAAACATGATTACTTGGTTAGACATGATTATCGGAGTTCAGGCGCACCATGCTGCTCTATTTGTGAGCGATGATTATTTACCTGTTTACTTTTCTAAATGTGCTTACGCTAAAGATCCAAAAGCTATGATAGGGAGTCACTGGTAATAATAAATATACAGCGTTTGGCTCGGACAGAGATCTATGGAGTGGCAGATTTTCCTGCTATGATGAGAGCTCTGCCTGTCCTGATAACTGTATAAGTATTTGGGGAAAGGAAATGATTATTTCCAAATAAACCATCCTGCATGCTTATTTGATGGTAGAAATTCCTTGGCTTGATGCACCACTAGTACTTAGGATGGAATCCACATGCAACTTCTTCAGCGAGCGTGCTGCGCTGTCAGGAGAGCCCGGGGCTGGAACGCATCTCCCAGCCTGTCACTGCGCAGGACTCCGTGCTCACTGCCAGGAGGGCACAGGCGCTCCAGTCCAATCCAGTGTGAAATTCAGAGTGGAAGTCCTTTGTTTCAGATACCTGTAATACCTGTAATAAGCAAATTTTTTTTAAAAAAGGGCAAATTTATGTTAAAAGCTTTGTAGTATTTTTAATAGATCTGAGTTATTTGTTTTTATATCTGTTATAAGTTTGTTCTTAAAAATACAAATTGTTGATAAGAACTATTACTACTGAGGTGTCTCAGGAATTATTTTACGATGTATTCAGAGGAATTCTACCACAGAAATCAGTTAAAGTATTTTTATCTGACATAACTTTTCTTTTTCTTTTTATGGTACTGCTGATTGAAGCTGCGCCTTGCACATGCTAGCAAGCATTCTCCACTGAACACATCCCCAGCCCTGAAGTGACTTTTTAAAAGCTTTTTATTAGATCAATTTAAAAACATACAAAGTACAACGAACACCCAAACATACCATTTAACCATCTTAAAGATAATTAGCAATTCTATCATTCTTCGGTTATGCTTAGCGATTGCTTCCCAAGTGTCTGCCAATTTCTCATTTAAAACACAGCAGAATCAAATCCTGTTTAAGCTGAGGTTCAGAGCAGTCAAGTGACTTGCAAAGTTCACACAGTTCTCAAAAGCTGGAGCGGCCTTCCAAACCAGACTTTCTGTCCTAAAGCATTAGTTGTGATAGTTAATTTTGTGTGTCAACTACAGTACCCAATTCTTTGGTCAAATGCCAGACTATGTGTTTCTTTGCAGATATTTTTAGATGAGATTATCGTTTCAGGAAATCAGTGCTCTGCATAAAGCACATTTCCTTTCATAATGTGTGACGTGGATGGAGCCTTCTCCAAGCTGTTGAAGGCCTTGAAAGACAAAGACTGAGGTCCCTGAGTGAGAATGAATTTTGCTTCCAGATTGTCTTCAGGCTTACGACTACAACATCAGCCCTTCCTGGGTCTCCAGCCTGCCAGCCTACCCTGCATTTTTAGGCTTGCCAGCTAGCACAATTGCTTAAGCCAATTGCCTAAAATAACCCCCTCCCTCTGTTTTGCTGGAGGACCGTGTGCTATCATTTGGATATAGTTTGTCCCAGTTTCAAGTGCGGGAGGCAGGGTCCTCAGTGTGGCAGTGTTGAGGCGGTGGACTCTCTACAGGTGGGGCTTAGCGGAAGGAGGTTGGGTCACTGAGGGCACTGACCTCAGAATGGATTCATAGTTTTCTCAGGACCCGAGTTAGTTCCTGATAGAGTGGGTTATAAACGAACATGTGTGGCCCTGCATCTCTAGGGCTTCCTGTCTTTTCCGGTGAGCTCTTCTGCATGGGCTCCCATCATTGAAGAGCCACCCACCACGGGACCCTCACCTGAATAAATGCAGTCACCTTGCATAGGGCAGCAGTCCAATAGATGGTGTCGTATCTAATGAATTCATCGAGCATAAATGGATCATGTGGCCCTGTCTTTCCCAGCTCTGTATTTTCTCCAGTCTTTTGGACGTAATTTGAATTTAGCTACATTTCCAATGAAATATATCTACCAATTTAAACAAGATTTCCATTCTGATGTTAATCTTCACTTCTTATTCAAAATATATGCATTTCTAACATAAGCAACTTGGCTGTACAAAGCTAGGCTCAGGCCCTGAGACACAAGAATATATTGTGTTCAAAGCAAAAGGTTTGAGTTTTGTTCCAATTTTAAATAATATTCAGGTAGTTTAATAACACTACCGATTGTAAACACAAGCAAAACTGATATAGAAATCTTTTAATGATCATTCCTTCAACATCCTGCCAGCCGATGTGTGAGAGAGATGTGTTTTGTACCTATGCTTGGCAGCCTAAGATACTAAAAAGGCAGAGCTTAGGACGTTAAACTGCTCTATGGAGTCCTGAAATATAATATCGTGCCCCAAAAGATAGATGCAGACCTGGAGATCTAGTTACAGAGCACTCAGAAGGCAACTCAGAAGGTACACCATGACAAATAGCCTCGTGGCAAAATGAGACACATTTAAGCAATCATCTAACAATTGAAAAGTTATGACTTTCACAATATTCTGAAATTTATAATCTCCTGGGGGAGAAAAAGGATGCAAATATCCTTATCTTCTATAATTCTTTAAGTCAGTCCACCAGCATGGGTGAGCCAAGGGGAAGATTCCACTGCCCTTATTCTATATTTTTAAGGCAGAGGCGCTGCTGTTGCTCTCATCGGAGCTGCCTTCCGTGTGCCGCACGCTTGATAAGGGCACCTCCCCGAGGCAGGGGCGACAGCACTGCGTGCAGTCCCGCCCCGCTGCAACAGTCGGTGGAAGGGCCGACAAGCAACGCGGCGTTGGAGGTAGATAACCAGGGAGAGAACCGGCAGAAAGAAGTCAAGGACAGAAGAAAATGGAAGAGAAAAAGAGAACTTTTAAACACATGGGCTCTACTCTCTCTCTCACGTGTTACCCATGTACTTCTGTGAATGAATGAAAACATCAGTAACACGATCATACATATTTTTCACATATTTTCAATCAAAATCACGGAGAATGCGTTAGCCAGCCTTCCGTTACTGTAGCGAGCATCTGAGAAGATGAACTGACGGGAAGGGAGGTTTACTTCGGCTCACAGTTTCCGAGCTTCGTTCCCAGCAGCGGGTCCGCTGCTTTGCGCGGGAGGCGGCGGGGCCTGGGGGGAGCGGGCGGGGCGGCCGCGCAGAGGCGCGTGGAGGCCCCGCGACCCCAGGAAGACCCCGCCGCGCAGAGGCGCGTGGAGGCCCCGCGACCCCAGGAAGACCCCGCCGCGCAGAGGCGCGTGGAGGCCCCGCGACCCCAGGAAGACCCCGCCGCGCAGAGGCGCGTGGAGGCCCCGCGACCCCAGGAAGACCCCGCCGCGCAGAGGCGCGTGGAGGCCCCGCGACCCCAGGAAGACCCCGCCGCGCAGAGGCGCGTGGAGGCCCCGCGACCCCAGGAAGACCCCGCCGCGCAGAGGCCCCCTCCAGGCCCCACCCGCGACGCCGCCGCCCCTCGGACAGCCGCGCCTCTCGGGGACAGTCCGGGCCCAAACGGTGGGCCAGCGGGCTCGGCGCAGCGAGGGCGGACACGAGCCCACCTAACGGCTCTGCTGCGAAAAGGCTCAGCGCCTGGTAAAAATCCCCGTTAAACTACAACGGCCCAAGTCCAGACCTACGGGCGATGGAGGCGGGGACCCGGGCTCCTTCCCGCCGCCCCGGTTAACCGCATCCTGCGGCCCGGCCTCGGGGCGACTGAGAGCGGCACGCGGCGCGCGGAGCCACGGAGACCCCGGGGGCGCCGCCACGGAGGCTGCGCGGCGCTCGGCCCTCGCAGGGGCGCCCTCCGCAGTCCCCGCCGCGGGCCACCGGGGTCCCGGGTATAAGCAGCGTAACAGCTTCGCGCCGAATTGAAAGGACGTGAAGATTTAAAAGACTTACCGCAACGACCTACTTAATGTCCTGAGAGTTAAGGTTTTTGCTTACATTTGGCTTCTTCGTACAGTTGTTTAGTTTTTGCCCTATCATTCTCCTAATTGAAACATCATCTGTATTGGGAAATAACTGTTTGGTTACTCCTGTAAAAGACAACAATAACATACAATTACTTAGTGAGACTTTTCCGTCTTAGGAACCGAGGTCACACAGCAAACATCCTACATTATAATTCTTCTCTGCATTACAGAAGTAGCATCTCATGCGATAAATGCGTGAATATATAGGCAGGTTTTTCAAAGCAAAGCAAAAAATATCAGACGGTCTATTTCATAAATGAAGAACATACATATTTGTTTTCTTATAGTACCATTTAAATTTTATGCTACAACTTGCTTTGAACTCTATATATCTTTGCTTCAAAATGTTAGGGATTTGTTTTTTTTATTTTTTATTTTTATTTTTGTGGGTACCGAGGGGTCGACCTCAGGACCTCGCGCGCCAGGAGGCGCCCGTGCCGCTGAGCGATATCACCGGCCCCTAGGGATTTGTTTTTATCTATGCCTAACATCAATGAAAACAACTAGATTCCAACTGATCTTTTTCTAACCAAGAAATGAGCTACATTGAGCTCAGAATCAGCGAATCGCTAAATTTCTTGGATGTTTGCAAAAATATTAATTGGGTAACTTAGATGATGGGCCCACTTATATTAAAGACATGCATTAATTTAAAAACCACGAATGGAAGTCAAATTAACCTCTATCTTTCTAGAATAAAAGATGAGACATAACTAAAATAGGAAAAACAAGATACAAATTGTTATTGAAATTTTTTTAGAATATTTTGAAACTTTTATTGTCTAAAGCTATGAGTTTTATTAAGTCAAACTTTGCAGTTATATACACTTCAGTCCTATGTAATAACCATTTTAATGAAAAGTTTTTCCAAACATTTTTCCATATTTAATGAGAATATTAAACTATTCTAAAATTTTTCTTTCAAAGAAGTATAATTTTTACAAACATGCTGACAGAATAAATTGACCTTGGATGGCAACATAATTTCAAATTCACGCGGCAGGACGTGCAATCATATGGTCACCTATGATCTCTTGAACTTCATGCTGATTCATAGCTGGCTTTACGGCTTTGTCCCTGGAAGTGGAGGATTTTGCCCCAGTCAGGCTGTGTGTGGCCATGTATTCATTCGTGTAAAGCACTTGCATTAAATCATTAATAAACTTCTGAGGTTTGTTCTTGTTACAACGGGCAATCTGCCATTTTTCAATCTTGAACTAAAAAACAAGAAATGATAATTGAAATTAGACAAAGAAAAATGATTATCTGGAGAAACGTATTACTAACTGAGTTAAAACACAGCAGAACACAATATCAACATTCTTTAAGGGGCTACTTTATACTTTTAATATACATTTTACATTTGGGGGGTTAAACATCTTTGAGAGAATTCTCAGTGTTTGTGAAGTATTTGTGCGAGGTTATGTGCAAATTCTTGTCATATAATCTGGACTCGATGCTTTAAGAATCAGTCCTGTCCTCGAGACTGCAAATGAAATGAGGCGGGCAGCATAAAGACTCCGTGAAGATGCCCACATCCTAATCCCTCCTACCTGATGCGTTACCTCACGGGGCAAAAGTAATTGGGTAGATGCTAGTAAGTTAAGTACCTTGAGATGGGAGGTTATTCAGGTGGGCCCAGTCTACTCATATGAATCCTTAAAAGCAGAAGAGGGAGGCAGAAGGGTAGGTCAAAAAAGAGAGACAGAAGCAGGAAAGACTGAACGAGCGAGAAGGACGTGACCCACTACAGGGGGCTTTGAGGATGGCAGAAGTGGGCCACCACCCAAGGAATGTGATCGCCCCTAGAAAGGCCTTTGGCCTGGTCACAGCTAGCAAGAAAATGGAAGATTTAGGTTTACACAAGAAACTAACTTTGACCCCAACCAGGATGAGCAGGAAACAAATTCTCCCGTAGAGCCTGCAGGAAGGAATGTGTGGGCACCTGGTTTTAGTCCAGTGAGACCTGGCAGACTTCTGACATTCAGCACCCTGAAATAATAAATTTGTGTCATACGAAACCACCAAAGGCATGGGAAACTGTTACATAGCCATAGGAAAGTGACATACTAAGATTTTTTTTCTTTTTTTGTGGGTACCGGAAGTCGAACTCAGGACCTTGCGCTTGCCAGGCAGGCACTTACGCCACTGAGCCATCTCACCGGCCCAACATACTAAGATTTAAATATTGTGAATATTAGATTGCTAGCATTTGTCACTTTTAAAGGCATATTTCCCAAGGCTCACACCTGATTTTACCTAAACTCTTATCTTTTTGGCTTCTGTTTTCTGATTAAGAGAAACTGGAAAAATAGAAAAAGAACTGTGCTCACCCAGCATGGAGAGGCTGAAATGTATCTTTTCTCAATGATAAAAATTTTATAACCCTGAATGCCTAGCTACCTTTTTGTTATGGGTTTAAAAATTTTATAGTTTTAAAAATGTCATCTTTGGGGAAGAGGGGGGAAGGAGAGTAAAAATTATCAAGATGCAATATGTATATGCACCAATTCTCCAAAATGAATGTGATTATTATGTATTGCAAACATACTAAAAAAATAAATTTAAAAGAACTTCAAGTTGTTCACGGTTCACCTTTAGTCTTCTCAGCCGGGTATGTGTTTCATAAACAGTAGTTTTTATTCTAAAATGAAATGCAGACACTCCTTGCTTAACGACCGAGTTCCAGTGCGAGCCTGGGTCATTAAATGAATCGGTCGCTGAGTGAGGAATTGTATATGGTACGCACGTTGCACTATTCAGAACAAAGCCGTGGTCATAGCAAAGTCCAACCTGACGACTTTGCTTTTGTTTGCATAACTCTTCCAAGCGGCACTGTGACGTGTAACAGAACGTGGAATTACAGCGCTGTGCCGTGGAAGAAGCCGCCCTCAGGCTGCGCGGCGCCCCGTGGGCAGTGCGCGCGGCCGTCACACGCGGCTCTGCAGCCCTGCGTACCGGAGCTACTACGGCCACGACCTAAACTTTCCCGAAACGTGTTTGCTACAACAATGACGTTCTGCACACCCGTGTTACTCTTCGTGTGAAACCGCTTCCCAGAGACCGGCTGACCTGCTTCCCGTCCGGGGGGCGCGGCTGCTCCTCGGCCCTCGGGGACCCCGGCGAGCTGGCGCTCGAGGCGGAGCTGCTGCGCGTGGAGGCGCAGGACTCCGGCGAGGAGTTGTTCGCCGCTCTCCAGAGGGTGGACGCGGACGCAGGCAGGGTCCCCGCGCCCTTCAGCAGGGTCTCCGCCACGCCGACCAGCTCTTCGAACTGCGTGACCGCCTGCGGCAGGACTGAGAGGGCAGCAGAAAGCAGCAGCTTGCGGTCACGTTAACAAGGGTGCACGCAGCTTCCTATGTGTGCGCGCACAGAACTAAGCGGGACAAATTGTTAATACCTGCTACCTTTGGAAAATAAGCATCTGGAAACTACCTTTCACTATTAAATGATTTAATAACTGCTTAATAAATCAGTTTTAAAACACTTGGCTACTGGATTTAAGTGAATATGCATTTCTTTGAAACTAAAAAGAATGTCTTAAAAAGTGGATTCTTTTTTTCTCTAATGGCTAAGAGTATTATTTGAAGGTGTTGAATCTTCGGTTTAAAGACAAGATTGATTTTCCTATCAATCACCTTCTAGAAGCTCCTGTTGGGTCAGTGTGAGTGCCAAGACAAAATTAGCCAATTCTCATAGATTAAAATAAAAGTTTTATGACCTTTGTTTATGATTTACCAGGGTGTCAAATTCTATCAAATTAATAAAAATGTATTGCTGCAATTCAAACCTATGTTGTCAAACACTAGACAAATTTTTATAATCAACTGAAAATACTCTTTTGTTTGTTATTGGAAACTTACACACTCAAAAAGTTTTCATGTCTGTATGTAAAATGGCCTTCTCTGTTGTTTTATCCAGTTTGTTTTCTACGGACAAACAACATGTTGTTGGAGTTGGCAGGGACCTTGAACCCTGTCTAATTCAGTTCCTCACTAAATGGTTGAGGGCACTCCTTGCTGGAGAGATGAAAAGACTCTGAAATTCTGTTTTTTTCCTTCAAGCATATCATTGAGCTATAATCTTTTGAATAATTAATGGCATGTCCATCCACACTAGTGCATCTGGTACTATATTAACAGGAAAATCTACTAAGATCTTACTTCCTGTCGTTTCAGTAAATATTTACTAAGCACTTCTCATGTGCCAGACACTTATTTTTCAGTTGTTATTTATTGAGCATTTAATAATGTTAAATATTTATCCAGCTTTTGCTGTGTCGCACACTATCCTGAGAACTTCACTGATGTGCATTTGTTCAGTCACTGGAGCGCTCGACCTATGAACTGTAACTATCCCCAATATGCTGGTGAGGCAAACAGGTAACAAGAGGTTAAGGAATCTGTCCATGGTCACCCAGTTAGTGGAAAGAAGAGCTAAGATTCAAGTTCAGATTGTCTCGCATCCAAATCCACGTTTGTTACACAGCACAGACCATTGTGCTCTGTGCCCGGGATAGAACTGGGAGTCACTTTTAGAGCTCGGAGTCGAGGAGAAGGGAGGACATTTTTGACATAACCATACTGTGCAGTAAGAATTTTGTCCTGCTTGCAGAGGGTCGGGACTTTGTTCTGGTTCCTGGGACAGAAGGGCTAAGCCAACCCTTAGAATTTCCTGAAGTGACAGGAAGTCTTTGTTAATCATGGTGAGCCCTAGAACCACACCCGAATGTTTATCCTGGTAGGGTGACTCACCATGGGCTTTTCGCCCTCAAAAGCTCAAGGGTAGAGGCTGGCCACAGCCATCAATCCAGAAAGACCCCCACATACGACTTGGGGACAGAGTGCAAGCATGTGGGCGGGCAATCAGTCAGTCAGTCAATCCTGCTTGCACAGCAGAGCCTCAGTGGAAACTTGGGATCCCAGAGCTGCCGCTGGCCTCCTGGAGGTGTCGCACCACAGCACACGTGTATGTCACGCATAGGTGCTGGAAGGTGAGGCATCCTGAGGACAACGGCTATTTCATTTCATATTTAGAAACTTCTGGCCTCTGCCCTCTTTCTCCTCAGATTCTATCTAATTTGCATCCTCACCCTGTAATAAATACAACCTCGAGCACAATGTGTGTGAAGGAGTTCTGAATTTTTCAAGCAAATTGTTGAAGGTAGGGGTGGTTTGGGAACATTTCCATGTTTGTCATTGGTATCCTAGTCTTGGGCAGGGCTGACAGTCTACAAGACAATGTCCTTAGCCTTGCAGTTTGCCTAAGGTGTTACATGCAAAGAAATTAAAAACTGTGATTCTCAAGTGCTGCGAAGAATAGGCCTAAGGTGCCTGACCCAGCTCACGGCAAGGTAGGGCTGGCCCAGGGAGGGACAAGAAGGGCCGCTCTGAGGATGTCAGGGTTGATCTGAGAGCTGAAGGCTGAGCAGGAATTAAACAGCTGAAGAGAAAGGGCGGCGGGGTCATCAGAGGTATAGGAAATGCGAGTTCTGCATTTGAAGAACTGAAAGGCCAAAACTAGACGAGAAAGAGAAAAAGGGAATTTGGCATGGAGTGAGAATAATTTGAGAATAATTACTTAAGTTACTTAAATAGTAATTTAAGAATAATGACTATTTTTTCTAACTATGAAAGTACACGTTCATTAACATACAATCCTTGTCATTTCTATCCATTTATCTCTATTTTTATTTGTGTATTTTATTTTATATAAATAGAATGTATACATAGCATGGTATCATTATGGGTCTTCTTTCCAATTAAAACTCTAAAATGAATACTTTGCCTATTTTATTTAACATTCTTGGAAAATATGATTTTTTTTTTGAGATGAGGTTTCATTATGTAGCTGAAGCTGGACTTGAACTCACTGTGTAGTGTAGGCTGGCCTCAGACTTGCAGCAATCCTCCTGTCTCAGCCTCCTGAATGCTGGGATTACAGGTGTGAGCCATCATGCCTAACCAGAAAATACGATTTTTTGAGATATAATTTACATTAAGTCTTTTTACCTGAAGCCTGAGCCAAAATGAAGGCATAAAGGGATGAGCTCGACAAATGGATACCTTGGGTTAGTGCACACTCTGAGACACAGAGCGAAGCTGGAAGCAGTGGCACACACCTATTATCCCAGCTACCAGGGAGGCCAAGGTTGGAGGGTCATGAGTTCGAGCCCTGTCTGGGCAACACAGTGAGACCTCATCTCAACAGCAGCAGCAGCAGCAATAACAACAATGACAACAACAAAAAGAAACAAAAGTCAAAAACAAACTTGTAAGAAAATCTTTGGATTTACCTCAGAAGCATGCAGATTAGTGATTTACTTGCTCTAGAACTGCATATAAAGATTCTAAACAGTATGTACTTTTTTGTCTTTTTGCTTTTGCTCTGCATAATAGTTTAAGGTTCATTCATGCTGTTTATGTATGAATAATCGTTCCTTTTTGTGGCTGACTTGTACTCCATTCCTCCATAATTAATACTCTGCAATCAATGTACCTACTCACCTATTGATGGCTTATTTTCCATTTGAAAAACAATTTTAATGGTTTCCTAAATATTCCAAGATATTTGTGTCATATATTTTATTTAACAGCTTTTCGGGGTGGGGATGGCATTGCTTCTTTTCTTAATTACAAACAAAACTCCGGCAGACTCCCTAGCACATCCACTGCCATATGCATCTCCGTTTATGTTAATGCTAAAAATTCCTGAGAGTATAACGAGAGGTCAAGATGTATAAATGTTTTCAGAGCTCAGTATTGCTGAGCTGCTCTCCAGATTTTTCCAAGTTACCCCCAATTAGCAGTGTAAGAAATCAGCTACCTCACTGCATCAGCCTTCAAAAGGTCCAACTTGCCTAAAATTGGTAGGGGGCCATAATATTACAAGACCATGTCCAGGAGCTAGAAATGCTCTTTACTATTACAGTCTCGTTTCTAAGCCTATTCAGTCAACAGTATTAGGAAATATATGATCCTATTTTTTAAAGATGAAATTTTTATGTCCAAACTAATACTTTCCATTCACGTTGAGAACATGTAGGTTTTTTTTTGTGTATGTGTGGGTACCGGGGGTTGACCTCAGGACCTCGCGCGCCAGCAGGCGCCCATGCCGCTGAGCGATATCACCGGCCCTTTTTTCGTATGTGGGTTCCGGGAGTCGAACTCGGGCCCTCGTGCTTGCCAGGCAGGCGTGTACGCCACTGAGCCATCTCACTGGCCCCGAGAACATGTAGTTTTATTTAAACTTATAATTATGCTTTTCATGTGCCACATGGTGTGAAATGAGAACCCAACATGTAGTATCAGTTCCCCACACCATTGTTGAATAATTCATCCTTTTCCCAGTTGACTTCTAGGACTTGCTACATAGCTATGTTATTTGCAGGGCCTGGTGCAGCATGAAAACATGGGGCCTCTTGTTCAAAGCATCTTAAGAATTTAAAATGATGACAGTAAAGTGTGAGTAGAGCCCTTTCACTGAATGGGTCACAGAGCACAAGGCTGGTCTCGTTGACTTGTGAGGACGGGAACATCACAGCAGCAAATCCTGAAGTAGCATTTGGCTGTGTGCCTGACTACTCAGAAAGCTCTCATCTCTGATGGTGCAGAGTGGTTCGGTGACTTACACAAGGTTATACATTAGATGACAGAGAGACAGACAGACAGACAGACAGACATCAGAGCCAGCGCTTGAACCAAGGTAGTGTGCTAGGATTTTTTTCAGTACTGGAGTTTGAACCTCACAAACGTTAGGGAAGCGCTCCATCATTGAGCTATATCCCCAGTCCCCAGTCCTTTCATTGTTTACTTTTAAGACAGGGTCTCCCTAAATTGCCAGGTTGGCCTCGAAGTTGTGATCCTCCTG
This sequence comes from Erethizon dorsatum, assembly GCA_028451465.1. Classification (NCBI taxonomy): domain Eukaryota; kingdom Metazoa; phylum Chordata; class Mammalia; order Rodentia; family Erethizontidae; genus Erethizon; species Erethizon dorsatum. The sequence goes on along the minus strand of CM051830.1, from coordinate 54,367,327 downwards.
CATCAGCCTCATGAGTCGCAGGGATTCCAGGGGTATGCTACCGTGCCTGCTAGGGTATTTCTTTACTATCCAGTAAGTTCTGTGCTGGGGACACGCATCTTGCTTGCTAACTCTTGAGCTAGCAAGTCACTTTTAATTATGAGGTAGTATCCACCTACTGTCTGTGTAGACTTGAGCAAGCTGTTTAACCGCTCTGTGTTTCAGTTGCTTAATCTAAAATGGGAAAAGCAGAACCTGTTACCTGGGCGACAGGTAAATATTCTGAACTGAGTCTGGTTTGTAGCAAGTGCTATATAAGATTTAGTTATTATACAATTTAACATTGACAAGTTTTGCATTCACAGTTTTCTTTTTTAGAATGTTCTCAATTGATCTTGCCTGTTTATTTTTTCGGGTTAATTTAAAATCAATTTGGTCAGATATTAAAAAACAAAATGATCACAGGTGCTTTGACTGGGATTTCATTCAGACAGTTATTTTGGGATAAACTGGCATATTTTCTTTCCATCTATAAATGTGACATGTCTCTCCATTTATTTAGGTTTGTATATTTCTCAGTTTTACATTTTTCTTCACAGACCCCACACATTTCTTGCTAGGGTAATTAGTAAATATTTTATAGTTGTTTGTAATTATGGTGAATAGATTCTCTCTCCCTCCTTTCCTTTCCCTCCTCCCTCCCTTCCTTCTTTTTATTTCCTTTCCCACATTACTGGGGATTGATCCCAGGGGTGCTCTACCACTGAGCTACATCTCAGCTTTTATCTTTTATTTTGAGACAGAGTCTTGTCAAGTTGCCTGGGCTGGCTTCAAAGTTAAAATCCTCCTGCCTCAGCCTCCCATGTAGCTAGAATAACAGGTATGTGCCACTGTGTTTGGCCTTTTTTCTTTCTTTTAGGTTGGTAATTAAAAGGTGACAAGTTTGAGCCTAGCCTGGGCAACTTAGTGAGACCCCGTCTCAAAATACAAAATTAAGAAAAAGGGCTGGGGATGTAGCTCAGTATGAATGCCCTGGGTTTAGTTCCTAGTGCCACAAAAACAAACAACAACCCCCCCCAGACCTAGTAATCTGTGATATATAAAGAAATGACTGAGCAGGGCGTGGTGGCCCACACCTGTAATCCCAGCACTTGGGAGGCTGAGGCAGGAGGATCACTGCAAGTTCAAGGCTACAAAATGAGTTCAGTGCCAGCCTGAATTGCATGGTGAGACCCTGTCTCAAAAAGACCTCCTGTCTTTGCATGTTTGGACTCTTGGACTAATTCTCTAGTTCTTAAATATTTTGTATTTTCTTTTATCTTCTTGCTCTAATATCTTCCTAGCTTTAACTTTCAGACGTTTTTTCGACTTTCTAGGTTTTTCCCCACTTTTTTTTTTGATATTCTGTTGTAGAACCACCTGTTTTTGTTTCATGGATGCAATATGATCTCTTAGTGGAATTTCCTTCTGATTCTGGGTTTGTTTTCCATGTTAGAGAATTTTCTCAACCAATCCTACTTTTTTTCCTTGGCTGTGCCCAGTGCTCCTGAATTTATAGCGAGGGTTCAGCATCTCCGGAGAGAAGAGCTCTGGCTCCCGCTGTGTGAGGAATGACTGCTGCAGGCTACACTGGAAGAACGTGCTTGTGAATTTGTGGTAGAAAATGGTTTTATGTAGGTTTTTCAGTGTCTTTTCCAATTTTCTTACTATCAGGACTGCCATAAGCCTTTTCATAGGCACAACTTCTGAAGCTTTTTGCAGTTTTGTGGTACAATTTGCTTTATTTTTTAAAATTTCTTTACCTCTGTCCCCTCCCCACCATCATGGACACAGAATGTCCAGCTTTTCCATCTTTTTGCAGAATAAGTCAGTCTTCACCCATCCATCTGCTTTTCTTTCGTCTTCTAAAATTTTACTGGCATGCTTTATCCATTGTGTCTTCTCTTGGATTTTATTGGTCTTTCTGCTTTTGTGAATTTTAAATTTATTTTTGGTAGGGTTTCAATAGAAGAAGGGGATTCAAATACTTATCTTTAGGTTTCTGTCATATTTAAATAAAGCTGAGCCCAAAACATACTGATTTTTGACTCTACTGAAATTTCAAACTGAATGTTGGATACAAAAGAAATGCAGACACTGAAGATAACATCGTGGTTTTTTTGTTTGAGGAGCTGAAGCAATGAGGTTAGCATTAACCAAGATCGGGAAGAAAGAAAGAGGATGAAGTCAAGAATGTGATTTGAAACCAACAGAGTGAAGAGACAGCCTACAGAATGGGAAAGAAATTTTGCCAACTACTCTACAGACAGAGGACTAACATCAAGAATACATAAAGAACTAAAAAAAATAGACTCAAAATAAAAGACCCAGTCAAAAAATGGGCAACTGGAATGCACAGACACCATTCAGAAGAAGAGGTACAAATGGCCAATGCCATGAAACAAATATCATCATCACTGGCCGTCAGAGAAATGCAAATTAAAACTACACTGAGATACCATCTTACCCCAGATAGAGGGCTATCATCAAAAAAATCTAATAATAAGAAATGTTAGAAAGGATGTGAGGAAAAAGAAACCCTACTGCCTTGTTGGTGGGAATGTAAACTAGTACAACCACTATGGAAATAAGTATGGAGATTCCTCAAAAAACTAAAAACAGAAATTACATTTGACTCAGCTATTCCACTTCTAGCTATCTTTCCAAGAGTTTAAACTATCACATTACAGGGATATGTGCATGACCATGTTTATAGCAGCACAATTCATAATAGCCAGATCTTGGAAACAGATGAATGGATAAGGAAAATGTGGTATTTATATATAATGGAGTACTATGCTGCCATAAAGAACGATAAACTTGAGGCATTCATAGGTAAATGGATGCAACTTGAGAATATGTTAAGTGAAATAAATCATACACACAAGCTCAAATATCACATGGTTTCTCTTACATGAGAAACACTATATATATATATGTATATGTATGTATATATATGTATATGTGTATATATATAGTACATATATACTATATATATGTATATGTATATATATAGTATATATATATGTATATATGTATAAATATCAAAATAGAAGAGAGATAAATAGGAAGTAGGGAGAAGTTCAAATACTTCCCTAAATTACATATTTCATTGTTTCAAAAATATTTTAATATATACACTAATTTGTTTCATTCATACTACTAGTTTATCTTAGATCACTGAAAAGAAAGTTTTGTGTTATTATGCTTGTTTCTTTTTTGTAAGACTCTTTTGGACTTTTGTACTCTGAGTAACTACTTCGAAGATAATGAATGATACACAGTGTATTAACTATTGTTATTCTCCTATTACTTTGCTATGAAATTTTATTTTATTTTTTCATAAAAGAAAAAAAGAGGGCCGGTGAGATGGCTCAGCGGCATAAGCGCCTGCCGGGCAAGCGCGAGGGCCCGAGTTCGACTCCTGGAACCCATATATGAAAAAGGGCTGGTGATATTGCTCAGCGGCACGGGCACCTGCTGGCACGCAAGGTCCTGAGGTCGACCCCCAGTACCCACAAAAAGAGAAAGAAAGAAAGAAAAAAAGAATGTGGTTTGACATGTGTCAGTCTGAGGTGGCTATGAGTTATGTCAAGTGCGCAGCTGGACAATGAGTTGGAGAGGTCCGGGTAGGAGATAGAAATCTGTGACTCGGGCTGGGGATGCAGCTCAGTAGTAGAATACTTGCCTAACCTGTGTGACACCCTAGGTTCAATGTGTAGCTCCACAATCAATCAATCAATAAAATTTTTAATAATTTGAGAATCAGAGGAGAGGATTAATATCTAGAATAGATAAAGAACTCAAAAAATTAGACCCCCCCAATGAAAGACCCAATAAAAAAAATGAGTGACTGAAATGAACAGACACTTCACAGAGGAAATACAAATGGCCAGCAAATACATAAAAAATTGGTCAACATCATAGTTATTAGAGAAATGCAAAGGGGCTAGCATTAACCAAGATAAGGAAGAAAGAAACAGGATAAAGGTCCAAAATGTGGTTTAAAACCAGCAGAGTAAAGAGACAATCCATCTTACTCCAGAAAAAAATGGCTATCATCAGGAAATCAAATAATAACAAAAGCTGGGCTGGGGGAGAAAGGAGGCCTTCTACATTGTTGGTGGGAATATAAACCAGTATAACCACAGTGGAAGTCAGTATAGAGAGTCCTCAAAAAATTAAAACTAGAAATCTCATTTAACCCAGCTATTCCCCTTCTAGGTATCTTCCTGAAAGACATAAAGACAGGCATGCTCATGTTTATAGCAGCACAATTCATAATAGCTAAATGTTGGAAGCAGTTTATATGTCCATCAACAGATGAATGGATAAAAAAATGTGATATTTATACACAATGTGGTACTACTCTGCTATAGAAAAGGATAAATTTGAGTCATTTGTAGGAAAATAGACGCACCTTGAATCCATAATGTTAAGTGAAATGTTAGACACACAAGGTTAAATATCATATGGTTTCTCCTGTATGAGAATAAACGAAGTGTATACAAAGTATATATAAACAAAGTATAAACAAATATAAACAGATCAAAGAGCAAAATAAAAGATAGACAACAGGAAATAGGGAGATAGATCTTTTGCAAATGGGAAGGGGACCAAGAGATGTTGGGAGGGAGTAAAAAGAATTAAGACGTGTCGTATACATGTACCAATTATCCACAATGAATGTATTCATTAAGTACCACAAACGTACTACTGAATAAAAATTTTTTAAAAATCCGAGAATCGTACCTCAGTGATACACTTTAATACCCTGTAATTGAGAAGGATCACGTAGGAAGTGAAGGCAGACATAATGGAAAGAAGTCCTAGAACTGAGACAGGTATATTATCAAATACTTAGAAGGGAGGGGGCCGGTGAGATGGCTCAGCGGCTTAAGCGCCTGCCTTGCAAGCGCGAGGGCCCGAGTTCGACTCCCGAAACCCACATACGAAAAAGGGGCCGGTGATATCGCTCAGTGGCACGGGTGCCTGCTGGCGCGCGAGGTCCTGAGGTCGACCCCCGGTACCCACAAAAAAAAAAAAAAAAGAAGGGATGATGTATTAGCAAATAATCTGAGATAAAAAGACCAGTGATTCAGGGGGAAAAGTGGTGCAGATAATGCCTTGGAAGCGAAATGAAAACTTTTCAAGGAAAGAGTTGCCCGTATGTGTCAAAATGCTGGTTACAGTGTGCTTAAGATGACAACTGAGAAGAGACCCCTGGGGCTAGCAGCGTGGAACCTTAGGGACTGAACCTGTGTCCCCCAGAGGGATATGTTGGAGTCCTAAGCCCTAGAATATGATCTCATTTGAAGATAGGGTTTTTATAAATATACCTGAGTTGAAACGAGGTCAGTAGGGCGGGCTGTAATACAACACAACTACTGCTCTGATGAAAAGGGAAATATTTCTAAGGGGAGCAGTAGACACACAGGGAAAGCGCCATGTGTAAGTAAGGTCACTGTCTTTAGCCAAGGAGCAACCCCGAGGTAGAAGGCGGCCTGCACAGACCCTGCCCTCGCCCCGCAGGGCAGCCTGACTGTCAGCAGTGAAATTCCAGCTTCTAGAACTGCCAGAAGATACACTTCTGCTGCTGTAGGCGTCCAGTCGCGGTACTCTGTCCCTGCAGCCCTCACAGACTCGTCCATGAAGAACACTGATGATCAGGAGAAGAGAGATGATAACAGAATTAAAGATGGGACCCAGAAATAGCAACAGGGGAAGCCGGCGCGTGCAAAGTCACGCCTTGTAAGGAGCATTTCTGTAAAGGAAAGGAGAGAAATAGGACGGAAGCAAGTGACCTGAAAGTGTTTGTTTTTAAGTGGGAGACATGGTGGTACATTTGGTGCTGAACAGAATGATTCATTAGAGAAGGGAACCCGGGTCTTGCAGAACAGCGAGGCAGCATCTCTATGGCAATGTGCTTGATTGGACAGGGGGCGAGGCTGGTGCGGGCGGGGCAGTCTTTGGCTACCGGCAGGACGATCATTCAGGAGCACTGAGGGACAGTGGCGCAGGTCAGCACGGGCGCAAGGACAGGCGTCTCCATCTCCTCCCATTCTCCCTGACGTGGAAAGCGAAGCCACCAAGTGAAAGTGAGGCTAAGGCAGGAGGATCAGGAGCGGGTGGAGGAGAAAAAGAAAGGGCAATCAGGGAGTGCAGAGAGGAAGCTGGTTATATATCCATGTGTTACCGAAGCTGCTTCTGCACCCATTATTTAGAATTTTCTTGTCGATATTTATAATAGGAAATTGGTGTATAATTTTGGGGGGTTATGCTGTAAATAAAAACAGATAATAATAATAACTACTATTACTGAATGAGTTCTACTCTTGTACCGGGGGCTGGGTAAAGCAGTTTACCTAATTATCTCATTCAATCTTCATAGCAACAAGAAAATGATATATTGTACCTACTTTGTAGACAAGGAAATGGCCAAAATGGTAAAGATAATAAGCAGAATTGGCAACCGAAGTTAATGCTTCTAACAAGCAATTTATTCTAACTTTGTAAACAAGCTTTTCCTCTCCCCCAGTGTTTTTCAAGATGTTATATAAAAATGGAAATTATCTTTTCTTTGAAAAGCACAAAAACCTTACCAGGAGAAAACATCAGTTATAAAAATGCAATGTTTAGGGCCGGTGAGATGGCTCAGCGGTGTAAGCGCCTGCCTGGCAAGCGCGAGGGCCCGAGTTCGACTCCCGGAACCCACATACGAAAAAGGGGCCGGTGATATCGCTCAGCGGCACGGGCGCCTGCTGGTGCGCGAGATCCTGAGGTCGACCCCGGTACCCACAAAAAAAAAAAAAAAAAAAAAAAAAAAAAAAAGCAATGTTTAAAGTGAAGAAATAGGAGGCAATAGCTTGTTAATGGAATAAATATCTTTTCGCACACGTAGCTATTAGTACTTAAAACTATGAAACCTTAAGTTTAATGGATATTCTTAGGAAACATGTGACTTATTACTCTGTCAACCTCAAACCTCACTTCTCACTGTATTCCATGTGTCTTCTGTTGTTCTGCCCTTCAATACACCATGAAACTGCCATTGCACAGCCATTGTTCTAGGGTAGGTGGCCACCATTCTAGTCTGGATGACTGTCACACATTTCTGGTGGCCCTTTTTCATATTCTTTCTGGTGACACTTGTACAAACTCTGTACACAGCAGTCAGAGATACCTATTTCCAAAATGTCCTGTGTATTTACTGTTTACAGCACAATGCTGTTCAACATAGGAAATAATTGTTGGATATTCAGCTGCCTAAAATAATGCATTGTGTTTAACTACAAATGCAAACATAATTGTTGATAAATAAACACCCAGCCAGATGTGGTGCTGCACACCTATAAGCCAGCACTTTGGGAGCCTGAGGCAGGATTGCAAGTTCTAACCCATCCCTAGAGCAATGGGTAGGACCTGAAGCCCAGGGAAGACATTGTCTTAGCCAGGCCCCACCTAAAAATAAAAAGGGCTGGGGATGTAGCTCAGTGGTAGAGAGCCCCGAGTTCAGTTCTTAATACTGCAAAAATAAATAAATACAGCAAAACAAAAAACAAACCAAAACCACTCAAACACAGCATAGGATCCTATGAACAGGTATTAAGACAAGTGGTTTTCAATTTGCTTAAGCTGATCTCTGTCCTTTATATGTCTCCAATGGGATGCATTCTTTTCCCACACTATTGTTCCCAATAGAAAAACAAAATGTAATCCATGGAATCATTAATTCCAGTGCTTCCAAAATGGATCACAAGCCCCATTTTCTAGAGCTTTTCCTAGCAGCTAGGAATGAGATAAGTACCTTATGAGCACTTCAATGTAATTTGCTGTCTTACTCATCTTTTCTCTCTAGGGGGTACCATGTGAGTGGCCAATATTAAATGCTCAATAAATATCTTTTGAACATTATTAAATAAATACAATATTGGATAATTTGGAGGAAAAATTAACATTTTTTGAGCAATAAACTAGATGTTTTAATAGGATGCTTCCATATTTAAATCTTATAATCAAGTGATTTTCTTAAAAAATGACTTTTAAGCTCTCTAAAGTACTGATGGCAGCTGATCTGCAACACTTTTCATTGGCTGTGTATTTTCGCCAGGTTTACCTTGCAGCATGACCAAAGACTGTCGCAGCCGGCTGTTTTCTTTCCGGGTGTTCGTTAGTTTTTCTTTCAGGCTTTTTATCTTGGTGCACAACTCCTCCTTGGACAGCTCTGCCAAGGGCGTCTCATCCTCACTGGAGCTCTCGCCGGGCAGAAAGGCGTTTCCCGAGTACGGGTCTCTCTAGAAGAGCGGCAAGCGCAAGGAAAGAAGGGTCAGGGCGCCTGGGATGGTTTCTCCCAAGCTCTGTGCGCTGAAGAGGCTTCATCAGGCCCACAGATGTCTTCCCACAAGCCCTTCCTGCTACGCAACCAGCCCCAGTTGTCCTCAGCCGTCCGGAAGTACTCGGGATAAGGGAAGGACAGTTTTCTGCAGAGCTGCCTCTTTCGAAGTAGAAACCAGGATTCTGACTTTCTGCCTAGCTTCAGTGAACAGTACCAAGCAGTATACAGAAATTCACCGGAGGTGTGTTCCTAGAGCACCCGCGAATTGTGAAAAACCAAGAATTTCAGATATGGCCAGAAAAATGTCTAAAATGCCCATTTTAACAGGCATTTTAAAACCCTAAATATGCTATGTCTCCTGCAGTTGTGTAATTTAATTAAAAAAATACTGTATTAATAAAGGCGTAGAAGGTGCGGGGCATTTTGGCAGCATCTTAGGGATTTTAGGGCTTTAGGAAGAATAAAACCGAGAACACTGGTGCATCTTCCGGAGAGGGTTACAGGGCAGCAGCCAATCAGCAGCAAGGAGAACTGAATCGCGCTCTCGGATTGGCTGCTTGCATACCTCCCGCCAAAAAAACAATCTCGGAGGATATTTGCGGTTTCCGCAGATTGCAGGGGTTTCCGGACAATTATTAGTTAGGTTCTAAGGAAAAATCTGCGAAGGACCGAGGCCACGAACTCTGAACGGCGACTTCGCGGGGTGTGTGTGTGTGTGTGTGGATACTGTATTAGCGTAAGGGTAGAATAAACGAGACTGCCATTCAAATCTAGGGTGCTCTGAAATGCGGTCTGTCTTAGGTCAAATGCTTCACAATCTGAACCTTACTTCCTTCATCTGTGAAGTTATACATAAATATGATGTAATAAAACAGGAAACCTTAACAAGATGGCGGGAAGTAAAAACTGTATTGCTTCCATGTGTGCCAACTACAAACAATTAGTGGCCAGGGTTCAAAAGGACACCATGTATTAAGTCAGAAAAGTAGTTACCTGCAGGGACAAGTATGGGGTGGTAATCTCAAGGGTGCAGAGATGTCAGTGGTCTAATTTTTGATGTAGATAGGTTGCATTTGTAATAACTCATCGAACTGTACATTGTTGATCTGTGCATTCTTTTGCATGTATACACTTCCATAAAATTTTCTTTAAAAATCTCTAGGAGATAATTTTTTATAGCACCTCTTCACAGTTTCCAACCCCTAGAGCTTATATATTGTATATTTGTGCTTAAATCTTGCTCAGAGAACAGATGTCATTAATGCACAACAAAAGATGTGCAAGACAGGAAGAAAGTAAAAAAGCTTTACTGAAAGATGATGGTGGGCTGGAATGGCTCCGTGGTAGAGCACTTGCCAAGTACGTGTGAAGCCCTGGGTTTGATCCCCAGCACTGTCATCTAGAAAAACATCATGTTCAAAAATAAAAAAGCCATAATATAAAAATACTAATTATCCTCAATACAAGATATAGAATTAATACAATTTTGACAAAAATCAAAAGTATTGGAACTTAATTTCGTTTTAAAATTTAGGTGAACAGGGCCGGTGAGACGGCTCAGCGGCTTAAGCGCCTGCCTTGCAAGCGCGAAGGCCCGAGTTCGACTCCCGGAACCCACATACGAAAAAGGGGCCGGTGATATCGCTCAGCGGCACGGGTGCCTGTTGGTGCGCGAGGTCCTGAGGTCGTCTCCCCGGTACCCACAAAAAAAAAAAAAAAAACAAAAAATAAAATTTAGGTGAACAATCAGAAGGTGAAGAATATCCAAAGAACTTCTGAGGAAGTATAATAGAGTTTTTTTTTTTACAGGTACAAGGGCTTATTGAAAATCTGGCGCAATTAATACACTATAAGCAGGTAAAGGGATAGACAGCACAGTCAAGAGAACAGAGAGGCCAAAAATAGACACAGGAACAGGACTGATTACAACACAGTGGCATAGAGGCTCCTGGGAAGGTGGAATCTGTTCAACAAATGAAGCTGGAAAAGCTGAACCACTTTGGGAAAAAGATAAAGACAATGACCGCTGCTTCATCACACACACACACACACACACACACACACACACACACTCCTGCAGGTGGATCAAAAATTTAAACATCAGGGCCGGTGAGATGGCTCAGCAGCGTAAGCGCCTGCCTGGCAAGTGAGAGGGCCCAAGTCCAACTCCCGGAACCCATGTACAAAAAAAGGGCTGGTGATATCGCTCAGCCTCACGGGCGCCTGCTGGCGAGCGAGGTCCTGAGGTTGACCCCCGTTACGCACAAAAAAAAAAAAAAAAAAAAAAAAAATTTTAAACATCAAAAGTAAATCTTTAAGTTGTGTAAGAAAATAAAAGCAGATATATTTTGACTTTGGGACAGATTTTAAATATAAAATCATTTGTCATAAAGAAAGATTAATACATTAAAGTTAAGAACTTTTGTTCATTAATGAACATTTAAAGAAAGGGAAAAGACCTCAAGCCAATGGAAGATATGTATTTGCATTGTTAACTAATAATGGTGTGTGTGTGTGTGTGTGTGTGTGTGTGTGTATCTTTTTCCCCCTACAAATCAATAAGGAAAAATAACCTAGAACTTCAACAGAAAAATGAGCAAATTACATGAAGAACTACTTTATAGAATAGTAAAAACACAGGCCAGTAAGTATACAAAAAGATGCTCAACCTCATTAGCAGTTAAGGAAAAGATCAAGTTCAGGGTAAAATATCATTTGAAATATCATGATAAAATATTATTTGGGCCAAATTTAAGGAGTTTCATAAAACCATGCATAGAGTGGACATGGATCCCTGGAGTTTCCTATATATTGCTGGTAGAAACAAAAATTGGTTTACTACTTTGGAAAACATTTTGATATTATCTTGTAAACATTATTACTCATGACTCTGACCTTGCAATTGAGGGTCTGTAAGTAAAACAAACTTTTAGTATGTATGTACAAGGAAATCTGTCCAAGAACTTTTAGTAATAGCACTCTTGTGTCCCCCAAAACCTGCATTAGTAAATTACAATGAGATATTTTCACGCATCGATTTGGTAAAAATTAGAAACATAGACATTAATGCTAAGTGTTGGAAGGGGAATGTAAATATAGGGAACTCTTACACACTGGTGCTGTGCAGGCAGAACAATGAACACTGTGAAAAAAAATCTTATAACATCTAGTCAAATGAACCTGAAATAAACACGTCATTTGTAAGCCAAAATCCCCCTCCTGTGTATTTATTCCAAAGAAATTCTCACACTGTATCTTAGAAGACATGTATGAAGATTTTGTGATTTTTTGTGGAAGCAAGATGCTGGAGGTAACCTATGGACACATCGCTGCCGGAACAGATAAACAAACGCGGTGCTACGCAGCGGTTAGAGGCAATGGGTCAGATGTGCACTGAGGTACAGACAGCTGCTGGAAATAGCACTGACTGTATGGAAATAATGTAAGCGTCCATCGGTGGATGAATTAATAATGAAACTATTACATACTTTTAATATATGTGTGTATGTGCATATGTATATAATGGCACATCCTTCAGCCTTAAAAAAGAATAAGATCTTGCTGTTGCTTCAGTGTGGATGAAACTGGAGGACATTATATAAAGTGAAGTCAGACATGGAAAGAAAAATATTGCATGGTATCACTTATACCTAGAATCTCAAAACAAAAGAAGCAAAACCCCTCAAATATACACAGAGAATGAAACAGTGGTTCACCGGTGGTAGGTGGGTAGAGGGGGTTAGAAAATTGGAGTATTAGGTCATAGGATACAAAATCATGAAATGTTCAACATGAGGACTGCTGGTAACAAAACTGTACTACATTTGGTATTCATGCTAAATGAAAAGATTTTAGCTACTCTTATCTTAGAAATAAATGCAGATAACTGTGTGAAATGATATTAATTTGTTTCACTACAGTAACCTTGTCATTATTTATATTTATCCTACAACATCATATTACATACCTGAAATTTTATAAATATAACATTATAAAAATAATCCTGATTGGAAAAATCAGAAACAAATTAAGGTTTATATTATGATATCAATGTATTGGTAAATGATGTATATATGAGGTCAACAGTGTAGTGTGGTTTATAATTTAAAAAGATCAAAAACAACCCCATCTATCACGGAGACTGGTTAAATAAAGGCTGGAGTAATATATAGCTGTAAGAAAGAGAAAGCTGTCTATTAATGGAAAGATCTTCAAATTATAGGGAAATATAGGGAAATACAGAGCAGTACATATGGTAAGTTACTTTTTATTCCAAAGAGGAATAAGAATGTATATTCCTATTTACTTTATTTGAACAAAGAAACACAGGAAAGATAAATAAGAAAGAAAGCAATAAACGTGGTTCCCTGTAGCAGGGAGAGGGTGTGTATCAGGGTGGGGTCAGGTTTGACAGGGTGGATAGGAGACAGGAATATAAGGGACATTTTCACCATTTATCTTTTAAAAATGTTTTAAACCATAAGAATGCAACATACTTAAAAAGTGAGGGCCGTGAGATAGCTCAGTGGCATAAGTGCCTGCCCAGCAAGCACGAGGTCCTGAGTTCGACTCCCGGTACCCACATAAAGGAAAAAAAGGGCCGGTGATATTGCTCAGTGGCACAAGCGCTTGCTGGCAAGCGTGAGGTCCTGAGGTCGACTCCCGGTACCCACATGAAAAAAAAAAAAAGTGAAATAAGAATATATGAAAATAAAACATTACATGTATTACAAAGACATATACAAATAAGAATACAGAATAAACACATGTATTGGCTGCCTAAAGTGCCGGAGGGCAATGGATTATGTGGTGGCCATGAATTTGAGATATGAAAGGAGAGCGAGCAATAAGTCTTAAAGAAGAGGTATTCAGTTTCTCCAATATGTTTTTTGGGGAAGAATATTTTCTGACAGTTTGTGTACCTTTAATTCCCAGAATAGTAAGCAAAGTTTGAACAATGACACATTTGGCCATAATTAAACAAAAGTAGGCAAGTCATCTATGTTTCTAAGTCAACCTATTTGACATTAAAAAGAGAGCATGAAATCATATTCCCTTAACTGAATAAAGAATTGGAAGAATAAATTAATAGAATAGGGCAAGTACTAATAATTATTATGAGAATTATGGTAGACAATAAAATTAAATCAAGGCCACAGAAAACCAACCTGTCCTTTATCCATGTCACTATTTGCATTTTCTGAGTCCACTGTCTCCGTCCTTTTCCTCTTTCCTTTTCTAAAAGCTTCGGTATTGATGATTTCCTCTGTCTGCAAGATCTTCTGCATTTTCTCAAGTAGTTATCAAAGGTTTTCTGAAACTGTAGGAGGGAATGCCCATGTGGATGATGCTATTCTGGATATAGCCCAGAAGTTAATATTTTTCCTTAAAAACAAAACAGAAAGGATACAGAATACATTTACAACTCTATGTTTCATAATGACACCACCTACTCAGGCAAACTACTTTTACTAAATGCTTCCTCCTATAGTTCTCCCTCCTGCTGACAAACGTTAGCGTAGGTTTTCATCTGATTCAAAGCCTCTCAATTCCATTATCATCATGAAGCTGCTCAGGATGTGATGTGAGCCGTCGCTTACAAAATGAAATAGTGTAGTGTGGAACATTTTCCACCTTTATAAATCTTTTCTTGTCAAATGGCTATGAGGAATCTAAAAAGTAAGTTGAATTCTTATATACAGTACCACAGAAGGCTGAATTTATATATTTTAGGAAAACGATGTTAATAATAGTAGACCTCACCAGGACCAAGGACCAAAATTGTGCCAAGGAGATCAATAAAATTTTTGGGAGGCTTTTTTTGTTTACTTTTTTTTAAAAAAACAGAATATTCTAAAGTCTTGAGATGGAAGATTTTTCTTGGTGCAAACTGAAGAACTGTTGTTCTATTAGGGTTGAAACGGTGAAATCGAACTTCTGGTTAACATCCTTAGCATTTGTGTGTATTGGTTTGTTTTCGTGAAAAAAAAATTGTCATAAATAATAAAACTTTATAGAAGGAACTGAGCTTAGAAATCTCCCAAGAAATACGTGGACCACTGAGAAGACAGTAACATTATACTTCCTATCAAATTTATACTATTTATATTAGAAAATATGGTTCTTTTGTCTGTTTTGTCGAAGCATAAAAATGGATAAACTTGCTTTTTGAAAACTTTATGCTTTTAAACACATTAATAGTACTGAGCTTATGCACAGGACATATTAACAGATCTAGCTCAGAAATATCAGATGTCTTACCCAGTACAACGCTTTACTCATAATTTCAAAGGTACAAGCAGTCAAGGGGCACAGGCGGAGTAGGGAGAGGTGTCAGGCATCCTGCTGGCTTCCTGAGTCCTTCCTCCTCATCTGTGTGTGTGCTCCAGGGTCCGGAATAATAGGGGAGGCCCCTGAGTTAGGGTTAGGGTCGCCTCATGTAATGGGGAGTGTTCAAATAGTGGCTTATCTCAGTTTCACGTTTCAGAATTGTATGGCTTGTCCGACATTCTCTAGGGAGCTATACAGCCATAAATTCTATGAATGTGTGCCAGAAGCAATCCGAAACCAAGGGTGTACCATTAGTTCACAGACCTTCTGTGTAAATGGCTTAGATAGCAAAAGTTTCAGACATTACAAGGTGAGGTACAAATGTAGGGCATTATACTCTCTAGGTACGTATACAACGAGAGAAAACAAGTTTTCATAGTATTTTCATTTGTAAAATTTGAAATATAATAGAGTACAACTTTTTGAAAGACGGATTTACCAATAGAAAGAGTGCCGTCAAAAATACCATTTTGTGGGCCAGGGATGTAGCTCAGCCGCACAAGTGCAAGGTCCTGAGTTTGATTCCCAGTACCAAAAAAAAAAAAGTACCATATTGTTTAACTGGAGTTCAAAGTTACTACTAGATATCATCAAAATTAATTGCAAATGCTCATGTTTAAATACTGGTCTATAAAGACATTTTGCATATTTCCTCTTTGAAGATGTTCTTCACATTGAGAAGTATAGTACTGGCATACGTTAATATAAATCCATGAGTTTAGAAGTTTCTTAAGATAAAATTCACGCAATATAAAATTCACCATTTTAACCACTTAAAAGTATGTATTCAATGGTTTTTAATATATTTGCAAAATTGTAAACATCATCAACTTTTACCTCCCGATATGAGCTTAAAATTTTAATTGAGTATATTTATCTCTTAGAAGACTATTACAGAATTCTTCAAAATTCTTCTCTTAATATTTACCATTTAGTGGGTCATTACCTTGTAGACTACTTTGGATTCAAGGTTAGTTGGAAAATCCCGAAGTGAACAGTAAAACGGATTGTGAAATATGGAAATTTTCTTTGCATTTGTTTTGAGGTCTGAAAGGCAGGGCTGGAACTACAATTTGAACCTATATCCAGTGAAATCTGAGTGAGAATGAGTATTTCATTTCTTATTTTAACTTCTGCCAATAAAGTACATAAAAGGAAATTGACATTATTTGAATCACAAATTCTAATTGAAATGACTTTACCTCAATATAGGTTTTGCATATAAATGGTTTATCATGTAATTTTGTCTTGTAATTTCTTAATAAATTCATTTGGGAAACATTATCAAGTCTGTAGCAAAAGTTTATTTCCAAAGCTATTCAATGTTCTATGAGTGGTCAATAGCAGTTCTTATTCACAAAAATTTCAATCTTGGTCCTGGTCTCAAACATTTGCAGTAAACCTTTGTCACTTATAAGTCACTGAAATGCTGTGTAGTCAGGAAAGTCAGAATATTCTTCTATGTCTATTCAACTACTTTTTGATAGGTGGGTACTGAGCATTGAACCCAGGGTTCTATGCATGCTAAGTGTACACTCTACTACTAAGCTACCTTCTCACCCGCCAACTTCTATTCATGAAGACATTCAAGGAACTGATAACAGTCACATCTACAAGCATGAAGTACACTCCTGTTCGACAATGTATGACATTTTCAGGAACTGCTAATGTGATCTTAATTTTTTTTGCAGTGTTGGGTGGGGACTGAACACGAGCTGTCTGTGTAAGCGAGACGTGCACGGAACGTGCAGTTGTCATGTGCGAAGACTGACTGGGGTGTGACAACTGAAGTAAAGCTTACTTTTATTGTAGAGTTCTGTTGGTACTTTCATTGTAGTTCATATAGGAATTTATTTCTGATGTTATCTTTTAGATTTTGTAAGCAAGTATACAGCTGATGTAAAAATGTTAATGTCCATTCTAAATGTACAATACGTATTAAGAATTTTTTTTTTTTTTTTTTTATGCAGGTACCGGGAGTCGACCTCAGGACCTAGAGCTTGCCAGCAGGCACTTGTGCCGCTGAGCTGTCTCACCGGCCCAAAGTACCTCTTTTTTTTTTTTTATATTCGGGTACCGGGAGTTGAACTCAGGACCTCCACTTGCCAAGCAGGCGCTTATGCCGCTGAGCTGTATCACTGGCCCCATATTAAGAATTTGATGCTTTATTTCATTGATATTTTATGTTCCTGTTAACTACTCACTGTACCATATAAGAACCTCCTGACAAAACAGCAAGGCTACTGGGATGTCAAGGGTGTCCTACAAAGAAGCCAGGAAAGCAACAGACGTGTGCTGTGAGGGAAGCACCGCGTGCGTATGGAACATGCTGTTGTCATGTGTGAAGGCCACCTTAGCTGTGATAACTGAAGTAAAGATTATTTTTTTTTGTAAAGTGTTATTGGTATTTTCATTGTAGTTCCTATAAGAATTTATTTGTGTTGTGCTTTTTTAGACTTTGTACACCAAAAAACAGTTGATGTTGGAAATTTTGATGCTTTTTATATAAACACTTAATAAATATTAAAAATTCAATACTTTATTTTTATGACTTTTTTCCTGTTAAGTACTCATTGCTTAATATAGTAAAACTCATAAAATTAAAATTAATGATTCATCAATAGAAATATTCTAAAGAATAAATGTGGGTCTGGCAGACCCATGTTTCTGCACCTTTATGACAAAATTTTTGTTATGCTCCTAGCTAAGGGTGTGAGTGCTACCCTAAGGGTGGGCAGCCTGAGTAAAATGTAAGAGACAAAAAGAAGCCTGTGGTCATTGCTGGTCCTCGTTTTTTTTTTTGGGGGGGTACGGGGGATCGAACTCAGACCCTCACGCTTGCCAGCAAGTGCTTGTGCCACTGAGCGATGTCACCGGCCCTTTTTTTTCCTTTTTATGTGGGTTCTGGGAGTCGAACTCAGGACCTCACGCTTGCCAGGCAGGTGCTCATGCCACTGAGCTATCTCACTGGCCCGTGGTCCTTGATTGTTGCTTGTTGCTTATGGCCTGCTTGCTACCTTCTCCTTGCTCTGCCTTGCCATAAACTCTGCCTCCTTTCTGGTTGCCCCTCTGCCATGCCACCCTGCCTTGGAGCCAGCTGGCTATGGACTGAAACCTCTACAAACTGTGAGCCAAATAAACCCTTTCTCTTTTAACTTCGGGTGTCAGGTATTTTGTCTCAGCAATGACAAAAGTAACCAATATATCCTGCGAATATACAAACAAACAAACAAAACCCCCCCACTGAATTATACTCTTTAAATGAGTGAATCACATGGTATATAAATCATATTTCAATAAAGCTTTTATTTTATTTTTGGCAGCAACAGATTCATTTATTTATTTTATAAGTCCTTATAAAGTTAATTATTATACAGATGGCAGCCACACTAACAGGCCAAAAGGCATAAAACACATAAAACAATTATACCAAATCAAGGTATGCTTTGTTTATATATATATATGTAGTCTTTTTGAGACAGGGTCTTGCTATGCAGTTCAGGCTGGCCTTGAGCTCACTTTGTAGCCCAGGCTGGCCTTGAACTTGCAAGGACCCTTCTGCCTCAGCCTCCCAAGTGCTGGGATTACAGGTATGTGCCACCATGCCCGGCTGAAGGTACACCTTAGATATACTGTACACACAAAGCTTTCATTTCACAAAGGAACATAATAGGTTCAAATATTTTCTTCAGTGTACCTGTTGATGAATAGAAAACAAATAATCGTAGGATTTAAACATCCCATGTTTTCACAAGTTTTGTACATTTGTCTTACTATGGCTTTTTCTGCTTCATGTGTATTTTTGCCACCAATAGTTGTAATACATCTTGGTAGATTCTACTTCAGGTCGTATTGAAATAGTGTTTCCTTAATTTCTTTGAAAACAGTCTTGCCTACCCTTGTTTCAGAAAGGTTCTTTACAGACCTAATTTTTTTCGGTCACTGTTAATTTATGAAATAATAATGTGAGATATTCCTTTTCTAATTTTTCTGACTGTTGCTTTCCCACTAGAAATATTGTATTGCGTGCTTAGTCTTATAATGTTGACAGTGGTTCTTTTAACACAGCTAGAGTGTTATTGTACAATAAACACAGTCTTTTGCCACCTGATTTGATAACAAAATAATCCATGCTGTACTCTGCTTTAAAATCAGCAAGTCCAACTTTATCTTTTGCCTTTTTTTGATATGATTGCCACACACTGGTAATAAAAGAAAAACACATACCATGGTTTGATAATGCCATTCAAACGGTGCCAAGTTATTCCACCTGCATCACTGCAATTTATGGGGTAGACACACTATAAAGCAATGCGACTGCCTGATACCATCTCTGTTACAACTACCTAACTCTTCCCTCTAGTATGAAAGCAGCCACCGGAAATACATAAGCACCAAATTGGGGCTATATTTTTAAACTTTCAGTTTATGTACACTGAAACTTCAATTTGATATAATTTCCATATATCATGAAATGTTATTCTTATATTGATTTTTTAAAACTATTGGATTTTTAAAATTAAGGAAATTCTTACTTCACAGTCTGTACACTGTGATAAATTTTGTTATTTGAGCCAAGCAGTCGATGGTATTTGCATGACATCTTAAACTTACTGACACATTTCAGTTGCAAAATGGAATGTCACTTAAGATTCCCCTAAGCATTTCTTCATCTTCTAATCTGTTCTATTGATCCTTGGGTCTGTTTTTTGCCAGTACCATGCTATTTTTGTAACAGTAGCTTTGTAGTATAATTTCAAGTCAGGGATTGTGATGCCTCCTGCATTGCCTTTGTTGCCCAGATTTGCCTTTGCTATTCTAGGTCTCTTCTGGTTCCAAATGAATTTTAGGATTGTTTTCTTTAATTCTGTGAGATATGCTGTTGGAATTTTGATTGGAATTACATTAAATCTGTATAACAATTTTGGAACATGGCCATTTTCACTATATCGGTTCTTCCTACCCAAGAGCAAGTGGTATCTTTCCATTTTCTGATATCCTCCTCAATCTCCTTTTTCAGAGTACTGTAGTTTTCAATGTAGAGGTCTTTTACATCTTTTGTTATAATGATTCCTAGGTGTTTCATTTTTTTTGGATGCTATTGTGAAAGGTGTTTCCCTAATTTCTCTCTCAGTGAATTTGTTATTTGTATACAGGAAGGCCATTGATTTTAAGTGTCCTATAGAAAGTGACAGTTGAGAAGTCTATCTTTGCTTCTTTATTCAGAAAGCAGCAGAGTTCATTATAAAATTGAAAATCACACATACAGTATGAAATAAAAATGTAAAAATCTTCCTTACAGTCCTTAAAGGTACATAGGTAACTTTTTAGTAGGTATAATTTGTTACATTAAATTTTTTATTCAGTTTGAAAAATTTCTGTAACAATTTTATTCCAAATTATTTTTAAAAATTAGTTATAAAATCTTAGATGAAAACAAGGTAAAAGCTTCATGCTATTGGATTTGACAATGATTTCTTGCCCATAACACTAAAGGTGCAGGTAACAAAAGAAAAAAATAAATAAATAAAATAGTGTATCATCATGAGAACTAAAAAAAAAGAGGGGGATACCAAAAGCCACTATTAAAGGAGCAAAAAGGTTCAGCTGTAGAGTGTGAGAAAATAAGCTGGACATGGTGACACATGTCTATAATTCCAGTGGTCCGGAAAGTTGAGGAGAATTATGAGTTCAAGACCCATCTGGGCAGGCTGGTGAGATGGCTCAGTGGCATAAGCACCTGCCTGGCAAGCGCGAGGGCCCGAGTTCGACTCCCAGAACCCACATACGAAAAAGGGGCCGGTGATATCGCTCAGCGGCACGGGCGCCTGCTGGCGCGCGAGGTCCTGAGTTTGACCCCCCCGTACCCACAAAAAAAAAAAAAAAAAAAAGAGCCATCTGGGCTACATAGTAAGTTTGAGGCCAGCCTGGAATACAAGGAGAGCCTGTCTCAGAGAGAGAGAGAGAGATGGAGAGACAGAGAGATAAAGAGAGAGAGAATATGAAAAACTATTTTCAAATGATGTATCTGATGGGGATTGACAACTAGAATGTATATAACAACAAAAATTTAACAAAAAACCCCAAACAACTTGATTCAAAAATAGGCAAAAGACTTGAATAGACAGTTCTGCACAGATTACCAATGGCCAGTGATACATGAAAAGATGCTCCACATCTCCAACCATCAGGAAAATGCAAGCTACCACCTCACACCCATTAGGATAGGTACGAACACAAAACCCGAATCACACGGATTTGTGAGATATGGAGAAAAGGGAAGCAGTCTGCACGGTTGGGAGTGTAAAGCGCCGCCACTGCTGTAGGAAACTGAGCGCAGACTCGAAGAGACGCTTGGGCTCCCACGCTCATGGCAGCAGCATTTACAACAGCTAAACGGCAGAAGCGAGCCAGAGTCCATCGATGAACGTCAGTGAGTGGGGAAGCGAAAGGCAGCGTGCACATACATCACGGGGCCCCAAGAAGAAAGGCCACACTGACAGGCGATAACACGGCTGGACCCCGAGGACACGAGATGATCTGCTAGGAAATTGTTGCCAAATCCAATAGTGGGAAGCTTTTGCCTTTTTTTCTTCTAAGAAACATGGGTTTCATATTATCCCTGAGTGTATTAAACTTTCTTCTGTTATGATTTGCTTAAAAAGCAATTCCTCAAGCTTTTTTCAAAAATACACAATTCACTCAAGACCAACCAGAAGCGGACTTTTCAGACCTCTTTTAGAATGTCTACTTTTCAATAGATTTCAGGTCACTAAGCAGTCATAGCATCCACAAACAGGTGATTCAATGTTATATTACCTGCCAATTAGAAATTCAGAAGGGATACTGCATTAGGAACATGAGTACCTATTAAGCAATGCTAATTCCTGACAGGTAGTAGAAACTTTGCCATGTCACCATCTGCCTCCTATTTACAGTGTTTACTGAAAAAAAAGGATTTTGCCAGGCGTGGTGGCTCATGCTTGTAATCCCAGCACTGTGGGAGGCTGAGGCAGGCAAATTCAAACACAGCCTGGGCAATTTAGCAAATTAGTGAGAACTTGTCTCAAAATTAAAAATACAAAAGAGCTGAGAATATAGCTCAGCGTGAAGGTCCTGGGTTTAATCCCCAGTAATACACACGCATGCATGCAAAACATTTCATTAATTCCCTGAATAGTTGCAGGGAATAATATTTGTGAAAATTGTTAGAATTAAAACAGAGACACTTTTGTAGAGCCCTAATCAATCAATCAAGCAAGCAAGCAAGCAAAGGGGTGATGAAGAGGCTCTTGCGCACGTACGCCGGATGACAAGAAGTATTCACCAAGGTCTTTTTCAGAACCTCGATCCTGCACAAAGGCACGACTTCATTCAAAAAATATTTCTGCAAGGACATTTGCCCAGTACTCGTCTGTTCAGTCTCGGACTGATGTGAACCTTGTTGTGGATCTTTATAGCTAAGGATTACTGGTGCAAAACATCTTAGATAATCATCTTTACTTCACCTTTCCAAAACCTCCTCTTACTTTGATCTTCTTAAATGCACTCACAGTTTAGAATGGCACATGTATCCCCATGGTAATCTTATTTTAGTCTCAAATAAACTTAACTAATCTTTGGAGAATCTCTACCTGCTAGATTGATAAATTGAACATAACCACAGCCATGATAAAACCCAAGCTATGTGGTTGGATGAATAATATAAGCCAGTGGGTTTTAATCTTTTTTTTTTTTTTTTTTTTTTTTTTTTACTGCAATTCACAGAAAAAACACATTTTAGGGGACAGACAGAGGGAGGGAAGAAAAAAACCATTTTGATCCAGAAAACACATAAGCGTATGTGCACGTATGCATGTGTATACACACGTGGAAAAGTAAAACAAATTTCATAAAACATATTTACTCTTACTACATGCAACACATCCTCTCAGTTTCTGTTCTATCTGTAGACTCTTACCTCATTTTTAAAAGCGCGGGTCACAGTACAGCAAATCGATTTCACAACCCACTGATGGGGTTGCAAACAATGTCTGTCAAAAGCAACAATCACATTATGAAAAAGATGATATCTAAGAAATAACATGGAAAAAGGGAAATGAAAGCAAATATAATTAAAAACATAATTTCTCAATTCATTTGTTTACTTTTAACAAATCAATGAGAAAATTAATGCAAGAATTCAAAAGCCAACTCTGAAATTATCAGAAACAAAAATCATGAAACTTAAGAAATGAAAACCAACACATAATTCAGGTGCCTCATTTGCCTTTCTATTTAAATATACATTCTCCATTATGAATTAAATAAAAATTGTGAAAGGCAAATATAGCACTACGGTAAAACCTACATATACTTTTATAGATTTGAAAAGATTTTTATTGCTTTCTCTACATATCAGTTGGGTATTTGCAGACATAGAAGCTCCTTGCAGTACTCAGCTCAGAATATAAACAAAAACGCCCCCCTACATGAATTGCAAAGAGCCAGAAAAATCGTGCCACTGTAATTCTAAATTTCTCATAGCTGTTCTAATGATCTTTTGGGAATGGACAACTAGTTTCAGCTTTGCCTCTTGGCAAGGTGGAACACAAGGGAGGGAGATGTCCATAGTCCTTTTTAGAAATTGTATACTTGTTAGAGAAAAAAAAAAATGATTGGAATGGGTCTAACTGACGGCTTGAGGATCCCAGCACTAACAGTGCATGCTGCATCTAGCTGAATAAACAAATGACTTCATCAAAGTGTTCTTACCTTCCGAAGGGAAGTTAGTAGGTGTTATAATGCCCATTGGAGAGATTTCAACTGACTCTTTGCACTGCCTCTATTTTCAAATGATGTCAAGCACATTTTTAATTCTCAAGTAGTTCCTGCAATATCCTGATTAAGAAGATGGTCATATACTATAGGATGATTGAACAGCCCTGCAAACTACAGCATTGCTTAGAGTGATGAGTAGAATATGAGAAGCCTGAAGACACTCGGTATGTCTGAGGGATTACAAACCTGCACCATTTTAAACTTCCCACGACAGGAAAGGAAAAGCGAAGCATTCTTATCCAGCCAGAGTTTATGACTGTCCTTTTGTTGAAGCTAATTTTATGAATACATGGGGATATCATGCATTGTCCTGTGTATAACCATCATCCAGGAAGGGAATTAATTCAGCTCCCTGTATGCCATACATGGTATCTTCAGATCTGTCCAGTCCGGTTTCTTTCACTTAATGAGAATAAAAATGTAGCTAACATTTACTGAGTTTCTCTCTCTCTCTCTATGTATATATGTATATATGTATATAGAACTGTCTTAAGCATTTAACTAAACGGATTTGTTCAAGCCTCATGGAAACCATCCAGGAAGGACAGGAGTAATATTTACGCTTTAAAGATGAGGGAACTGAGTGGACCCTGGCAGCATCTCCCAGTTGCTAACTGTAAGCAAACTAAAGGATTTTCATCAAGTCAACATTGCAACAGGTTGTTGATTTTAGTAACTAATTATTTGTATTTTTCTGCTGACCCAGCTACTCTCTGGGCTCCGTCTATGTTTCGGCCCTGCAGCTCCATCCTCCCAGAGAGAGGAGCTGGACCTGCTCGTCGAGCACGGCCTAGGACTACAGGTCTGCCAGGCACCCGCGCTGGAGGTCTCTCTTCCCCCTCCACATCCTTTTTCTAGCCTTCCCCATCCTGGGACCCTCAAGGTTGACCTGTATGGAGTCCCTTGTCTTCTTTCCAGCTGAGTTCAGCCACTGGGGTGTCCAGTTCCTGTTCAGAAGGAGGGAGGACAGTGATCTAGGAGATTATACCTTCCCGGCTCTCTTCCTTTGGGGTGGCTTCAGATTGCATAGCTGCCCTGCCTATTTGACTCACTTCCTCCAGGTTACAAAAACCACTGCCTTCCCTCTGTCTCTGGTCCAGGGCTGGCACATTGCTTCTATGACCAACCCCACGGTACAGTGCTACTTTCTATATCCAGGCTATACTTTCTTAAATAGCACCTTTGCTAAAACTTCCTCAGAGCATCCTGACTCTAGTGGGCCATCCGTTTTGTGTCAGAACTCTGTCTGACATAGCATGGTGGGGCTCTGCAAACCTCCTCATGCCTGGGTGCCTATTTCCCGCCAACCAGTAAATTCCTTCTGCCGCCAGCACTCTCGTGTTGTCTCCCTATGGACATCTGATACTGACAGTGCACCCTGACCTGCACAGTGCGTTTACTGGAGTATTATTGCAGCACTGGTTAGGGCTAGTGTTTCTGATTTCTATGTTTTGACATGGTTCATCGTACCACTGATCAAGCTCCATTTCCAATGGTGAGGGTTGGTTCAAAGAAAAAGGGTGAAAAACTCTTCTCTTCCTGCATAAGCACTCTGACCTCTATCCCTGGATCAATACCGTGGGTACTGCTGGTGTGACTGGCTTTCCACACAGCTTCATCATCTGAACCACAGTCTCTCTGTTGCTCCTGACCTGGCAAGAGAACCAAGAGCTAAATGACCTGCCTTTTTCTTACCTTGTTTAGACAGTGTACCTAGCTAACGTTCACCTTGATGTGTTGAAGAAGGTGACTTCACCGCAGAGAGACAATAACACAGGAACCAGACGCTGGGGTCGGGGAAAGACAATCTTAACTGCTCCCCAATGCCGCCCATCTCCATCAACTGTCAACAGAAAGCCAGCGGCCACGGGGAAGGCCATCTGACAGTGTGCGCCAGAAACTCAGAAGGAGTTAATGTTTCCAGGGCTGCCAAATTCTTCTCGGAGAAATACCAGGGTTGTGAGCATTTTCCCTCTCACTGTTCTTCTGTTACTATCTGTCCTCACAATATTTACCTGCTTTCTCCTTGATTTATCAAAACAGATGCAGAAAAAAGAAAAGATGCAGAGTTAAACCTAGAGAAGAGTAAAATCAATTACTAGTTCTATGATAGGATAGCTATGAGGCGTGTAAAAACACCTGCCACTTCGCCCGTTTTTTATTAATGCGGAGCATTCTATTCATGTTGAGAGTAAGACGAGGTCATTAATGCTTTTTGCTTTAAGTGTATTCTACAACTTTAATAACTTTTAGGCCAATTTTTAAAATTCACAAAGTGTAGTAACTCTGATCCCAGAATCAATGTGTATGCACAAAAATTAGGAGTAATTCAACTTTCAAGTACTAATTTACCTAATCAATTATAACATGAAAAGACAAGCTAATTTTTCATTGAGATATCTATCCCATTATACCCTATATTAATATCGCATGTTAATGAACTAGCTGGTTACCATTTCCAACGTATTCATTAATTTTGTACTTTCATAATCTCAAAAGTTTAGTTCTAAACATAATTAATATGCTGAATCACACATTACAGACAACTTAATAAATCATCTTAAGTGGTTTTCCCCTTTTACCCCTTACTAACCATTCCTTCTACTCTAATATTCTTTCAAACCACCTTGAAGCAACCTTAGAGTTTTAAAAATACAACAGTCAGTTTCATTATACATTTTATCAAGTAATTTCCCTATATGTATAGGGAGGTCATTTGCAGAAATATATTCACATATATTTATTGCTATCGGTAAATTCACAGAGTAATGAAAATGGACGGGAACGTCAGAGACCACTTCTGTCACAGGTATTAGCAAGCCCGGGTTTAGGCAGCCATAGGGCAAGCCAGAACCAGGAAACTAATTAAAAGTGGAGAATGCAAGTACAGTTTGCCCTCTATATCCATGGATTCCACACCCGTGATTCAACTGATTCAACTAAAAAATGGGGAAAAATCGAGTCCATAGTAAACATGCACAGATATTGTCCTTGTCGTTATTCCCTAACCACATAGTGGGACACCTATTCACTTAGCATTCACACTGTACTAGGTATTATAAGCAACCTCGAGGTGAGTTAAAGCATATGGGAGGATGTGTGCAGGTCATATGCAAATACCGTGCCACTTTATGCAAGGGACACGAGTGCCCATGGATTTGGGTTCAGCCAGGGTTCCTGGAACCAACTCCTTCAGTTACCAAGGGATGGCTACTGATTAGAGGAAGGAGCCCAAGGAGGTGAAAAGGAGGTATTTAAGCTGCATCCCGGAAATTGCAGAAAAGCAAGGAAGGAGGATAGATAGGCACAGTGAGTCCAAAGTATGAGACCTAACACTCAAGGTTAAAGAGGGTCAGAGTCTGAGAAGAGAGGAGGCTCAGCAGCAGCCACATTTTGGGGCAATATTGTGAACTTTTAACTGTGGCACAGAAGTTGCTGCAACAGCCGGCGGCCAACCAAACCCTGGGCAAACCTATGGCAGGATAGAAAGCTGAATGATTTTTTTTTTTTTTTTGGTAAAATTTCTATGTTGATAGTTTGAGGTGGTCTTCTAGTCTGAATCTGTACTTCTAAATATACTAGATGGTGAAGCAGAGCCTCATGAATGGTTACAAACACAGGCTCTAGGGCCAAACTGTCTGAATCCATAGCCCTGGCTTCAACACTTATTACCCCCGTAGCCTTTTCATGTCTGTTTTTCTACCTGTAAAATGAGGATAACAGTACCCAGTGAGTTCATTTCTTAGGTATATTAACAGTGCACTAATTTATTAATAGTTACTTTTTTGGATACTTGAAATTGAACCCAGGGTTTTCACACTGAGCTACATCTCTAGCCCTTTTTATATTTTATTTTAAGAAGGGTCGCCAAGTCACTATGGTGCTCAGGCTGGCTTTGAACGTCTGTGTTTTTTGTTTGTTTGTTTGTTTTGTTTTTTTGAGACAGGGTCTTACTGTGTAGTTCAGGCTGGCCTTGAACTCGCTTATGTAGCCCAGGCTGGCGTGGAACTCACAGCAATCCTCCCACCTCTGCCTCCCGAGTGCTGGGATTACAGGCATGCGCCACCATGCCCGGCTGGCTTTGAACTTTTGATCCTCCTGCCTCAGTGTCCCAGAGTGGTGGGATTACAGGTGCGACCCCTCTGCCTGGCTACATTTTTATTTTTAACTGAAGGAAACAGTACCAGATTCTCCTCACATGAGGTTAGATCCGACATGGAGGCATCAGAGGAGGGTTTATAACAGTGGGGCAGGGCTTTAAGAAATGGCTAACTAACCTCATTAGCCTAATGCCTGTGACGCTGAGACCTGCGTCCTAGGGACACCGTGGTGGGGAGGAGCTGAGGGCCATGAGGACACCAAGAGCAGTTCTTAATCCATTCTGCACTACTATAACAGAATACTACAGGGTTAAGTAATTTATAATGAACAGAAACTGGTTGGCTCACAGACACAGAGGCTGGGACGTCCAATGGCAAGGTGTTAGCACCTGGGTCACCCCATGGCAGAGAGGAGGAGGGAGGGGAGGAAGAGAAGCAGGAGAAGGAGCATGAGGAGGAGGGGAAAAGAAAGGGGGTGCAGTAGTTTCTGGGAGCCTTAAACCTCCTTCTGTCCCTCTTTTAGGCTTTAAGGCTATGGCAATCTTTGTACCCTGAACACAAAACTAGAGTTTAGGACCAGTGCTGTTGGCTCTGGAAGGGCTTATCCATTCAATACCACGATAAAACCGGCGTACTGAATTGATCTGGAGGCACTTTGGCACTCCTTCCCATGACAGAAGGCTGTAAAGTGGGCCTAGGTAGTTAACCCAGTCTCTTCCCCTCGGATTACCACGGACAAGCCAACAGGAGTTACCTTAGGGAACTCACCCCACTCCCTCCCAATATATTTAAAGATGCTGGAGGACAAAGAAATTCACAGCACGCCACCTGCACTCAGTCTTGAGGTGAGCAGCCTTCACCTGCCTTTGGGAGACTTCCCTGAACTTCTGCAGGTTAGAGAGGAAGTATCCTCTGCCTCCCCTAGACTGGTGGTGGCCAACCTATAGCACCCAGGCTGTGGCGGGCTGTTTGCATTATTGAAAGCTCTAGAAGGTTCCCATCACTGCCCTAGGCTGACAGTGCCTGAGACAATGCTTCTAGTCCCAGGGACACCCAGCTGATGCCGGTGTCAACGGACTGAGAGAATACTGCTTTCGGAAGGCTGAGTACTTAGGTGGATTTGTATGGCTCACGTGATTCTTCTCATTTTGAGGGCAGGAGGTAACTAAGAACCTAATGAAAGTTATGGATCACCTCCCTTAAAAGAGACACAGATACTTACATAATTTCAGGTCCCTAGAAATTCATCTATAGATTAATTCCAGGTTAAGGACTTCTACAGCAGAGAGATGAGCACCAAGAACAGAGTTCAGGTTTTTGGCTCTCTTCTTTGAACTATAAATTCTACTATATTCTGGTTTACTGTGTTTGCTGTTGGTTTCTCTGTTGTACTCCACAAAGCATTTAGGGCTACAAAGACATTTTAAAATATATTTTTCTTTCCATTCCTAGATTCCTGGGATGTCATTGCACTGGGATAATTTCTAAAACCTCTGGAACTGTGTGTTACTGAAACATTTTTCTAAACTAATCATCACTTACTCATCTCAATTTTCTGTTCTTAGTACATTTGGTACTTCTGCTTTCTTAGTGCTATTATTCTTTCAGGTTATGAAGACATGAAGGCATGAGCATATAAATCTGTGAGAATAAAATATTTAATGCAGAAGTCCTAAATCACAAAGAATTATTGTAAGAAATAAAAGAAATATAGCTATTCTATGTTGGCTTAGTTTTATCAAGATACACTAACATTTAATTTGTAAATATTTCAAACAATGTTTTATTCATCTCATAACGTACTTACTATACAACTATAAAACTTTCACCTTTTTTCACTTAAGAATATAGAAATGCTTATAATTTATATGGTAACTTTCATCTTGGATCTAGAAGACAATACTTTCAGCTTTCAAACTTGCTTTGTAAATTGCACATTCTTAGAAATGGTGGGAGTATTTTACACTATAAACACTATCTGAATACTAATGAACAATACTTCTCAGTGATTTATAACTCTAGGAGCTTTATAATTTGATTTATGAACAGCTCTCAAATTTTCCACTGGCAGTTCATACAACTATGAGTAAATTTTCTGGCCAAATGACTCAGTATTTTGCCGCATGACTAATCAGTGGAAACTATACAGGTGAATTCTATTTGGTTGTGAATAATACTTCCCAAAACCTGTTGGCAAAGCATTATAGAGTAGATGAGATCAATTATATTGATGTTACTAAGCCCCTAAACTCAGCAGACTTCTTGAAAACTCTATAATGCTCATAGACAAAAATTTTTTTCACAGCATTATCATGGATTTTGCAGCCTGGCAAATCCATAGGATAACAAATCTTAGTTGGGCTTTAAAATTTCTAAAATGTTGAAAGAACAATCTGAAATGCCTCTATTTGAAATATTTTGTCATGATGATTCCTTTAAATTATTTAAATGTATTTATTATGATAAAATGAGTACAAAGTCCTTTCCTCCCAGGTATATTTTCTGAAAATAATATTTGATATTACTGAAAACCACAATTCTTTTTCCTTCCCAAACTCAAATATTAAAAAAAAAAAAAAAAAAAAGGAATAGCTATTCGTCCACTTTTTTTTTTTTTTTTTTTTTGTGGGTACCGGGGGGTCGACCTCAGGACCTCGTACGCCAACAGGCACCCGTGCCACTGAGCGATATCACCGGCCCCTTTTTCATATGTGGGATCCGGGAGTCGAACTCGGGCCCTCGCGCTTGCAAGGCAGGCGCTTACGCCGCTGAGCCATCTCACCGGCCCTATTCGTCCACTTTGTGGTTTTCTTGATTCTAGTGGCTGGAAATCACCAGATTTCTAAGATTACATTAGATGAGGTGGGTTTTTCCAGATGCTAGAGCTATTTTGCCTTTCAATACACACACGTCGGCCACTAGTCCCAAACCAGTGTGATTTCTAATAATTTATTGCTAGAGCTGTTCTCACAGAATCTTTTTGTTTGTTTTCAAGGGGGTAATATTTCACTGTAATGTCCTTGTGTGATTACCAATTGTGTATTTACTTACGTCCACAAAGGTTTGTAAGAAGCATGGAAGCCTCGACAACATTCCATGCATTTATCTTTCCCTCAGTCCTTCTTCCAGCCTGAATATTAGTAGCGAGGGTTGGGGGGCAGAAGACTGGGGCCAGGAGCCATCATCACTACCAGTCAGGCTCCATCTCAGCCCTGCACCAGGAAGAACCACGGGGAGGAGGACCTGAGATGTGCTGGCTCCTATTGCTGAATATGGATTTCCGGGGGGGCTGCGCCTCCCCTCTCCAGTTCTGCCACTCTCACTGTCGGCTGTCTCCCGAGTGCCTTAGAAATTTATTCCAGTACCCCAGACAAAAGGATCGTTATTGGCCTTCACTAGGCTTTTAATTGCTTGTCAATTTAACCCCCTCAGTTATATTTTCCCAAAGACTGTAGACAGTAATTCTCCTTTTTTCATTCTCTGACTCCCCACCCAACCCATTATCCCCTGGGCCCTAAGGAGTCAGTCTCCGACGGTTTCCGGTGGCCTCCCAGCGGCCAGTCCTCAGTCCGCACCCTTCCTGGCCTCCCGACTCCACACCCCACGTGATCCCCACCGCACACTTCTTGCGTTCTCCCAGTCCACAGATGGACGCTGTCTCCAAAGCTCTGATCCCGATTCGTTCTGCGATCCTCTTCCTTAGTTACTTCCTCCATTTCTATAACTTCAATTTTCTGTCTATGTTGATGACTCCCACACCTATTTGTGGTCCGATTTCTCCACATTTCCACGCTCTTGCTGGGTATTTTCACACTGATAATCCTGACAGTTCTAGCTCAGTGGGTCTGCCACAGTTTGTCATTTTTCTTTCTGAAACGGTTTCTCCACTCTCGCTTAAAATTTGTTTTCAGTTCCTCCCTGTCCCTCAGTTGGCTGCATACAGCACAGGGGGGGAAGTTTTCCCCTTTCTGATGTTTGTGCCTGGCCCACAAATTAGAAACTCGGTGCTATGACTTGCTGCTGATAAGGAAGTACTGTGGGAGATGTTTTTGCGGTCATATCAATGTCCATTACTCACTTTCAGCTTTGGGAGGTGGAAAGACAGTAATGGGAGAGACAGGGGAGGGCTTGGGGCCACAGAGTGCAGAGCAGAGGACTAAAAGTCCCTCCTCATACGTGACCCCGTCTCTTGCTGGCTCCGGCTCAGTGTTCTATGGACGGTGTCGGCTCAGAGCCTGGGATTTCTGTGCCGGACTCGGTGGAGGCCGGTTCTGCCCCTGTGTGGGGGAGCCTGGCCTTCCGCTGTGCCCGGGAGGCATGTGAGTTAGGGGAAGATGGACCATCCCGGCCTTGAAACAAGCCGTTCTTTAATCTGACCTTACCCCGAATAGTTAGTATTTTAACATCTTCTTGGATCCTTGCGTTTATTCCCAGTTTGGTTTAAAAACCCCAAGAGAAGAAGGGCTGTGTGAGCAGTCACCTCCTACATATCTGATAGCAAGCTCTCCTGATTGTTCCCCAGCTCCTCTGTCTTCTCTCGGGTGACAATGCTAACTTATTGTCATAAAAGAACAACAAATTATGCACACTCTTCCATCATGATTTTTTATTTCTTGGTATGAGAGATTATGGTTATAGACCATCCTTTTTGATTCCTGGAAGTCCCTAAACATTAAATTTTTTTGTGACTTTTACACAAAAAATGAAAATGGTACAAATTCTTTCTGGAAGAAACAAGCTACAAATTCTACTAAATTAACTTCCAAAAAGGACCAGTGGCCTGATTTAATATTTATTGATTCCACAATGCATCAGGCACTACATAAACACACAGAAAAAAGCAGTTAACAACACACCATTATTTGGAAAGGAAAATGATAAATTAGAAGTACATCAGAAAACTAGAACCAAATTTCAATTCTTCCAAAGAGTCGGTTTGCTCATTATTAGCATTCCTAGGGTAACTGACACCAAAATCAGAAACGGATGCATATGAGAGAAGTATCTACAGTCCTATTGCCTGGTAGCTAAGCATTTGCTGCCAACAGAAATAAACGAGGTTCTGTGAGCACTGAAACTTATAAATGGCTGCGCCAAGACTCAGGATAAGTGAGCCAGACTTACAGCTCAGAGAACCATATTGCTATTTAGTTGCTTTTTGTTGTTAAAAATGCAGAATTTGGGGCAAATTCGTTACTGTGCTGTGATCTGTGGTCTTAGCCCTGTTTCTGTTCAAGGTTACCTAAGCCATTTCAGTTCAGTTAGAAATTTTAGTCAATTTAATCAAGAAGCAAAAGATGACCTTCCCACATTCCACTAGTTATCTCCATCCGATGTTTGCCAAAGGTTGACTCAGCGTCGTCGTTTAAATTACTGCACCATGCGCATGTTGAGTGAGTGGTTTCTCCTGGGCCACACACTGCGGACTCTCAGGATTCTCTTCAACCACCCCTGCATAATGGTCAGGAATCCAGCTCCTCACTGCAGTGGGCTGCGGTAGCGGGAAACCTTAGGCGGTGTGCATGTGATGCAGTGCTGCCTGCCCTCCCCGGCGCCGGGTCTGCGCAGCCCATCCTGGCGCGCACTGGAGGACGCGGACTAAGGCCCCCTCTCTCCACACCGCCCGCAGGCAGGACCCGTCCACCTTCCATCCTATGCCTGAACCAGCGAGAGGCAACATGCAGTACCAACAACGTGAAGTTTGAGCAAATCGCTGCAATAAGAAATCCTATCCGCTGTCTTCCCTGTGTATGACTCTGGCCTTCAAGAAACTGCTTTAGGGACACCTTTCCGAGTTGCTTACACCTGGTACTCTGTCACCGGCTTTCAGAACGAACATCATCGGTTAAGCTTTTATTCATACCCGCACGGTGGGTTTTGGGTAGTTAGAAAACAACACTGATTTTGAGATCCCTACAGACATGTAAGGCCAGTACGCGGATTAATTCTTTCATTGCTTTTTAGAATTTTACAAATTATCTTATGATATTTCCTTCAGCCTCTTAAATACACCAGAAATGAATCCAACCTAATTTTTAGAAACTTCATAAATGCAGTAGTGTGTCGTTACTACCACTGCAATTCTCTCAAGCAAGTAAAGGAAGCAGAACCACCCTCTCCCCTGGACCCCGGGGCTGCCCGGCCCGCCGAGCCGAGGCCGCAGAGCGCCCGCTGCAGCAAGGCTCCCCGCCGGCGCGCGGCTGAGGGGGCTCCCTGGGCTCCCCCAGACCCCGCGGGGGCCCTGACCGGCACCCACCGCTAAGGGCCCCGGCCACCCACCGCCTCGCGCTTGCTGCGGAAGAACCGCGGGGCGGGTGGGCAGCGGCCGAGGGCGCGAGGGAGCGTGTGCGCCAGTGTGACGGAGCACGACCGCCCAGCGCGGCTAAGGAATTTCTCCTGAAACCCGGGCACGCCGACCCCCAACTTCCTCCATCCGCCAGGCCCCCACGTCTCCAACGACGCCCCTCCCTGCAAGGGCACTAAACGGGTCGGGTGCGCGGCCAGCGCCGGGGCGCGGGGTCTCGGGTACCCGCTTCCCGGCGGCCGAGCGCTCCAGGTCCGGGGCGGAGCGGCTGCAGTCCGCAGCCCGGGCCGGCTCCCGCGGGCGCTCCCGGCGCGGAGGGGTCCCCCTTCCCAGGGAAGGCCCCAGTGCTCACCCGGCCGCATCCTCCAAAGCCCCGCGGCGCGGGCGGGCGGGGGCGGGGCGCGGGCAGGTGTGCAGCGCCTCGCGCGCCCCGGCTCCTGGGCGCCCCCTGACGTCGGGCGCCCCGCACTTCGGCCGAGGGCGCTGGACAGGTGCATGCACGCGCCCGGCGCGCGGGACGCGGGGCCCGCGGAGGCGAGGTGCTCAGGCCCGGGAGCAGCGGGCGCCCGCCGCCTGCGCAGCCATGTCCGCGCGCCCGCGCCGCAGCCCGTGATGTCACCGCCCGCCGCCGCCCGCCGCGCGCCCCTCCCCGCCGGCCACGTGCGCCCGGCCGCGGGGATGCTCGGGCTGGCGGCCGCCGCCGGACCATGCGCGGGGCCCGGGCGTCCGCGGGCGCGTGGGCGGCGCCGCTCCTCCCCGCTCGCCGCGTCCCCGTCCCCGGCGGGGCTGCGCCCCGGGGCTGCGCACGGACCGCGGCGGGGGCGCCCGCGCGGGGCGGGGGAGGGGGAGCGGGAGCGGGAGGGGCCGGGCCCCCGCCACCCGGGTGCTGCTGCGTCGCCGGCTGCTGAGTCATGGCGAGCGCTCCCCGCGGCTCGGGCCAGCTCGCATAGCGCGGGGCGCGCAGACACGGGGCCGGGCGCGGGGCCGCGAGCGTCGGGCAGGACGCGCTGAGCCCCGCTGCGCCCCGCCGGTGCCCGAGCCCGCCGCCGCCCGCCAGCCCGTCGCCGCGCCGCCCGCGCCTCGCCCGCACCATGATCGCCGCCGCCTTCCTCGTGCTGCTGAGACCCTACAGCATCCAGTGCGCCCTCTTCCTCCTGCTGCTTCTGCTGGGCACCATCGCCACCATCGTCTTCTTCTGCTGCTGGCACCGCAGGCTCCAGAAAGGGAGGCATCCGATGAGATCAGTCTTCTCAGGGCGCTCGAGGAGCCGAGGTAAGCCCGTCGGCGTGGTCTGCGGCGAGCCCGGAGCCTGCGCCCACCCGAGCGGCTCCCCGCGCGGGCGCCGGGCCCTGTGTCCCTCCCCTCCCTCCTCCCGGACCCCGGGCTGCGGAGCCCGGCGATGCCGAGACCTGGGAGAGAGGAACCATTTTTGGGGTCACTTTGCTACCATCCTAAGGGTAACTGGCGTCCGGGGCTGCGGCAGCCTCGCTGTCTCATCCTTCGCTCGAGCTTCGAGGGGGAGAAAGTAAGGCGTGGAGATTTGGGGCCCCAGCTCCCCAGAACTTTGCCCGAAACTTCTCACGGAGAAATCACCTTAGAGACCCGTGGTCTGGCCCCCACCCCAGCCCTGCCCGCTGACTGTGGCTCCGGTCCTCGGTCCAGCCAAGAGGTCAGTAACTCGGCGGGTGAAGAACAAGGAGTTAAACGGAGTCTCGTTTTCTCTTTTCTCCCTAGATGCTGTTCTGAGAGCTCACCACTTTCGTTCTGAGGTAATTTATTTAGCGCGCACGCTCAAGGTCAGAAGTTCTCTTTCCTGAGTACCAGTGTCAATCACATGCGTGTTAAGGAACCAGTGGGAGACTGAACGGCAGCGTGCTGCCCCCAAGCCCAGTGGCAGGTTTCTTTTTAAGGGAGTCCACGTCGGTGCCCAGCGAACGTCCTAACATTTTTCTTGTGTGTCAGAGTCTGTATTAGAGGGGAAAGACGGCCCCTGAGCCGTGGGATGGATGTCAGCTTAGTGCACAATCTGTAGTTTGCAGTGGAAGGGCTTGCTGGGTGCTGTCACATGTCTCCTGTAGTTGTGCCCTTGGATAAACGACAGAAAAGCTTTTAGGAGGCTGGCGCAGGAGCCTTCGATCCATATGCATTTCACTTTAGATTTCCAGGGTTATAGTCGTATTCTCATAAAGCTCTCCATGCTCTGCAAAGTGACATCATACTGGTGATGGAGCTTTGCGCGATGGCGTGTGCTTCAACGCTTGTGTTAGCTGCCACGCTCAAAACGAGGAGCGGGCGACCTGGGCGCTGTGATTAGGTGACACCTCTGTAGGACCAGCTCCAATGAAGCCGGAACCAAACAGCACAAGCTGTCCCGACTCCGCGTTCCTTCAGGAGTTCCCAGACCTACCCCCGCTTCGCGTAATTGCCCGTTTCGGGGAAAGTTTCACGTAGCCAGGCATGGCCTGTGCTGTCATACGGTTTACCCGGCTGAGCAAAGACTGCATAGTCACACACCCTCCACTACTTCCCATTCACCTACGGTTACTTCACATTTTATTTTACGAGTCTGACATTTTATTATGCCCTGGATGTTTCGCTGGATTCTGATTGCTGAAAAGCTGTAACTGCAGTTTTTAAGATTATAATGTTGCACAGTAACTCTACTGCATGTGGCCCTGAGGGTGAGAAATTTGTGTCCAATTTAGGATTAGTGAGAGAACGCGTTAACTTCTCAGGTAATCAGAAGGTCTGTCCCTTGCTTTATGCTAACTAGCTGTTCCATGCTGGGAAACTGCCTTAACTTTTGGGCGTTCAGCTTCGCTATCCGTAAGATAGGGCCCGTAGTGCCTTGCTGGATTGTATGGGGGAGATGACGAGGAATTATGGTTAAAAGTCTCAATTCAGAATAGACGTTCAGTATTTGGTGGCCATCACTGTATTTTATAAAACTCATCTTAAAATGTATAGAAAGATGTGCTTGTAAATTTCCAAGTCTTTAGAAAATTAGTTCAAGTTAATGGGATACAACGTAAAGCATATCTATTTGTGAAGTGACAGTTCCTGAATATCTGATTGATTCAGTAAAACATCTCATGTAGGTTGATGAAAAGTAAGTAGTGGTCAGGATGCAGACATCCAAATGCAAGATTTTGACTTGGAAGACAGCACCAGTTCCACGAATGTAAATGAGAGAGGGAGTCATAATGCTGTTGCGGGAGATTCTGTTAGCCTCAGGCATTTCAGCTAAAGCCCACATAGAAAACATGAAACAGGATTGTCTTGTTTAGTTATTTCTCAGTTAAAAATTTGTCCTGAGCTTGCATTTGGTTAGAAAAGCTGAGGGCTTTTGTCAGTGCCTTAGTTCATTCCTCAGGATTGCTGGTGTGATTTGATATTCTTGCGTGTATTTGGTGTCTCTCTCATCTGTTAGCCTGTGAGCTCCTGGAGGGCAGGGACTGTGTCTCTTTTCAGGGCAGTGCCCTGCTGGCCCAGTGCCTTGTATAGAGTGGATTCTTAATAAACATTTTCTGAATGAATGAAAACCATCTCTTGGTTAGTTCCTGTAACTGGGCCAGTAGGATGCAGAGCCAGGCAGAGAAGAAAAATGCACAGAGAACACTCTTGAGAATTCAACATTTGGTGAATCTCAACTCTTATATGATCTTTTCGGGCTTTTAGAAATTGCCCTGGGGCCGGTGAGATGGCTCAGCGGGGTAAGGGCCTGCCTTGCAAGCGCGAGGGCCCGAGTTCGACTCCCGGAACCCACATACGAAAAAGGGGCCGGTGATATCGCTCAGCGGCACGGGTGCCTGTTGGTGCGCGAGGTCCTGAGGTCGACCCCCCGGTACCCACAAAAAAAAAAAAAAAATTGCCCTGAAGTTTGTACTAAACTATAAGTCACTAATTGTAACAAATAGATTTAGTTTGAATGTTTTTTCCTGAGAAAATTAAATGCAATATTAGCTTAATTTGTTGATGGGCCACCCATCAACAAGTTCCTTTGGTAAATTACTCAAAGGGAATTTTTTTCCTTCTCTTTTTTTCTCTTGAAATGCCATTTCTTACAAGATTATACCTCCCCATTTACTTGGACTCTAGCGTATTAAAAAAGTTAGAACTTGGATAGCGTAGTGGATACTCTTGTTACCTTTTAGAAACAGCTCCTGCAAAGCAGTTACCAAAGAAAATATTTTGATTTTCTGACGAGTCATAATCATATTGAAATAAGACGTTAGTGCTTCCTATTATTCATTCCAATCTCAGTAAGTAGATAATTTACTTTCAGTATTTTTAGTGTGGTCAAGCGAGGAAAATGACTTTACGATATGCTGACTCACTCTGAATATGAAAGAGCCTCGGGAAAGCCCTGGAACAGAGGAGCAGCTAGGTAAGCACTTTGCTGTTCTTCGGCCCAGGATACTGCCTGTGCCACCCTTCCGCTGTCCACATGCCCCGGAAAGAGTCCAAGTGGGCAGGAAACCCCAATGGGTTCCTTCCCAGGTAGCGAGAGAAGTCCTTCTCCCTACCCACTCTATTTCCACATACTTAAAAACTTCTCTTTATTGCCTTTAACTTTCAGTGAGAGCATATGACAATGTAGAATTATTAGTGCATCTAGCAAGGCCTGAACAGATAAAGTCCAGTTAGACAGAAGTGTGTGTCTTGTGTGTTTTATAAAAAACTTGTAGGGTATTTTGTTGTTGTTGTTGTTCTGTTCTAGATGCTAACGAGGTGATTTCACATTGATGTAGGACACAGTCTAGGAACCAAGTGTTCTGGCTTCTAGAATTCTGGCATTTAAGAGATGCACTTTTAGGGCTAGGAATGTACCTCAGTATAGAGCGCTTGCCTAGCACGCACGAGGCACTGGATTTAATCCTCAGTACCATCAAAGCAAGACAAGAAATGTACTTTCCATGAGGACTTACACTGATGTTTTATGCCGTGACTTTAAACAGTGGTAACTGTTACCCTAGATCCCTGTGGTGAAAATCAGGTAGTGACAGTCTTGATTTTAAGGAAATTTCAGAAGGTGATATGGGCAAGTGAGGTATTTTAGATTATAAGAAAGACTTTTAGGAGTACTTCCTAGAATGAAGACAATTATAATGCCTTTGAGAATACCCACAGTGAATAGTGGTAAGTGATCCCTATTAATCAGCTCCTTGGAATAAAGGAAGCCTTGTTTGATATAAGGAGGCAGAAGAATATGTTTTCCCTCTGTCATTTGAGTAAATATCTTTACTGTTCTGCCAGCTTGTACCGCTGGTGGTACATGCATGACTGTCCCATCAGGTGGTTTGAAACATCGGTGGTACATGCATAATTGTCTCATTCATGACTACCAATTCTACCACCAGTGGTACAGGCTGCCCAATGGGACAGTCATGCATGTACCACTTGGTGTATCAAGCTGCCTAGCAGCAAGACATACAAATTATGGCTCTGTCATGAATGTGTTAAGCACCTAGGGTCACATAGCAAGATAAGGAGTAAGACAAAAGTCCATGGAGAAATTCTGTCTGTCCCGTGCTGCTTAACTGTGTGTGTCATGCACAGCCCATAGAGAAACATACCCAGAATTCTCAGCGAAAGGAAGAAGCTGAGTTTTTAGTGGACATTCCTTATAAAACCGAAGAGTTAAATTTGTTCATTTTTTTCCTGTGATTATCCAGCATATCCTGGATGAAACAGACCACCCACCCAGGTGCTCTTGGACTCATCAGGTTCCCAGAGTGTCCCTGTCCCAAGCCATGGACAGAAAAATAGCCCCACTCCACAGCTTCTCATTTCTTTTGCATCTTTCATTAAAAATTAATTTAAATGTTTATGTGTATCAAACTTCACATGGTGCCCTATAAATATGCATAGTTTTTAGCTATTAGTTAAAAAATAAGCTTAAGTTTTTTGAAAGGGGAAAAAAATTACTTAATGTAGTGGGTTAGGGAAAATAATACTTTATCATTGAGCTATCCTTTATAAGTAGCTTATTATAAATACATAATTTTTTTGTGTAGAGTTGAATTCTGGATCTAGATTAATTTACGCTAATTAACTCAGAAGTAATAACTCTGCACACGATGCGATGTTCATTTCGTGTCACTCAATTATTTTCAGCATAAACACGTTCATTTCTTCTTTATGCAGCACTGTGTCAGACACTGGGGCTAACGGAGGGTCTGCGATACAGCCCTGCCCTTAGCGATTACTCCAAGGTCGCTCCCAGTGTTAGAGCTGAAATTGTGCAGTTACTGTTTCCTCTGTTACCGTAACCAAACTGTTGTGCCGCTGCCAAGTGTGAGTCACAGATGTGAGGGAAGCTGTGGCGTGCAGTTGTACAGCCAGTGAGTGTGCAAAACACACACACCCTGTCCCTTGAGCACATTATACCAGAGTTGGTACTGCCGTACCATTAACCCTTACTTCGCGGGGGACAGAACAGGCATTGCTGGAAGCAAGGGGGGAACCCTCTTTTTTCTTGGCATCTAAGCCAGTTAAATGCAGTCTAGAGTACAGTTGAAACGAAAGCTTTTAGCGTAGCAGTCTGAATCTGTCTAACCTTAAGGTTCAATAACAGCTTTCTTCAGTGTTTCGATGGCTGGACGGGGTCAGGCTACTGAGGAGGAGGACTGGCGTAATGACAGGGTGGGAGCGGGAGCCCTTCGAGGTGGCTCTGTTCTGGTCCCCACTAGCTGACCTCACCTTCATCGAGTCTCTCAGGTCTCTCACGTTTTCATTGGCCATGAGATGTGTTAAGAGTTTTTTCTTTTTTTTTTTATTAATTAAGTTTATTGGTACATTTTAGGTAAGAGTTTTTGAAAGTATTCGAAATGTGCGTATTGGGCTTTCAGCTTCTTCCTGAAAATTCCTCTCCTGCAGTAATTACTTTAAATGTTTGCCCCCTCTTCATCTGAGGCCTATTCCTTAACTCTCAGCCTTTGTCTCCTAACTCATGGGGAGCGTGAATACATCAAGGAATAACTCCTTGAATTTCTTGTTCCTCAAGCTGACATCTTAACCCTTCCTTCTCAGTCCGTTGGAAAATTCGCCTGTCCTGCTACTCTTCATTTTATGTCTATGTTGTGAATTGTTCTCTTCCT
The DNA here is from genome assembly GCA_028451465.1 of Erethizon dorsatum. NCBI lineage: Eukaryota > Metazoa > Chordata > Mammalia > Rodentia > Erethizontidae > Erethizon > Erethizon dorsatum. The sequence continues at coordinate 54,326,320 of CM051830.1, read as the reverse complement.
GTCTCTTGGAGGGTGTTCCATTAGTCATCCCCTCCTCCTGTTTTATCATAAATTGCCTCTCTCTGCCCATCCCACTAGCTCTTGGCAAGAACAGTTTTTTGCAAAATGTCCTCTATTTGTTGTGTCCTATTCGTCGCCTTTCGTTTACTCCCTAGTTTAATGTGACCTGGCTACTGCTGCTGCTACTTAAAGCCACTCACATTTAGCTCACCATTGACTTCCAAATTGCTAATTCAGTGTTTTGGTCTTTAGCTTAATTGATCCATCTCGTATTTGACACTGTTGGCCACTGATTCTTCTTGAAACTTCCTTCCTGATTTTTGGACAACATCCTCCGTCTCCTTCCCCCACAATCTTTTCCTGCCCCTGGATCCCTCCTTCCTTGCGCTGGATCTTCTTACTACTTACATGCTGATATTCCCTGTCTTTAGCTTACTTAAAAAGAAAAAATAGCTTTATTGGGATAGAATTTACGTGTCATACAGTTCATCCATTTAAGGTATATAATTAAGCAGTTTTAATATATTCACAAGATTGTGCAATCATCACCACAATTTAATCTTCATTTCTCATCACGACCCGGGAAAAGCCACACCTGTTAGCAGTTAACCCTCCCCTGTTCCCTTCGCTTCTCTGCCCTCCAACCCTAGGCAGTCACTAATGTATTTTCCGCTTTAGATTTGCTGGGCCTCAGTTATGTCTGTTCAGATTTTGCGTGTGGGATCTCACCATACTTCTCTGTTTTATTTATCCCCGTGTGATGGTTCCTTGGAGTTGATGTTCCTCATTGAGGCCTCCAGGTGCAGTCTTTTCCCTCGTTTTACACGGATGTACCATAGGCCTCAAACTGAGAATGTCCAGAATTGAAATCCTCAGCTCTTCATCGTTTCTGCTTCCATTTTGGAGACTGACACTGCCCTTACACCTGCATCCCCTCACAGCTGCTCAAACTAGGGAGCAGATGATACCACAGACTGTCCCCTCATTCATCCTGCCCTGTCTTCTCTTAAATATCTCTTAAATACCTCCACTTTCCCTGCCAGACCTGTTGTGGTTTTCTTGGTTCGAGAACCATAATACACCTCTGCATAGACTCTGCACTTCTCTACAGTATGTCCACAATAATTTAATGAGGGTCATTCTGAAGTCACACTCTTAAAACTTAGCAGCAATGGAGATTATCAGATTCAAAGAATTGAAAACCTGACTTAATGTGAGTTAATAATGCACAGGGATTTACATTCTTTCACTGTGGGAAATCTAGGGTTGGCTGCAGGCTTCTTTTGAGCCCGGCCTTATCTTTGCTGTGCCTCTGCCTTCCACACTGTTGGATGGCTGGCACCGTTCTACACATCTCCCCAAAATTCAAGGTAGGAAGGTGGGGAAGGGCAGAGCCAGCCAGGGGTGTGAATCGGGAAATCAGAAGCTTTGCCGGAAGGGGTTTCAGTTAGATTTCCGCTTCCCTCCAGTGGCCAGAAGTGTCGTGAGGTCACCTCGCACTGCCGAGGATGCTGTGCATGGGTGCTGTTATCTCTCTAGCACCTGTAGTAGAGAAGAAAGCAGAGTGTTAACCACATTTCTCCCAGTGTAGTCTTTCCCACTTCCGCGAAGGCAATACAGATTCATCCTTTTTAACACAGTGTAATGTCAAAGGGACCCCTATACTGATGTCCTTGCGGTAGGTCTAGTCCATGATGTGTTCACACTTTTTGTAATTCTCCAAATGGATCCAGACCTTTCATGGGTTTTATTTTTGTCCAAGTTATTTCAATTGAGAAAACCTCTTTCCATCCCTTTCCTCTCTGCTTTTACCCACTGCTAACAAAAACACTCAAGCACAAAGGACTGACTCATGCGCTTTGTTCAGTACTCAGTTCATAAGAAGTCTTCTTGAAGAAGCTTCCTCGGCTTCCTTCTCATAATAACAGTTGCAGGTTTTGTTGTCTCCTTTACAAGACTGTGAATCTTGAGGGAAATAGCAGTTCCCAGTCCATGGCCCAGGGTCTGGCACATACCATAGTAGTATTTAATAGATATTTGCTGAATGAATACTTCTGTAAGCTCATTAGTTTTCATGGAGTTTGTAACCTTTCAAATATCCTGTCTCCTCTAAGGGGAGAGAAATAGATTTTTGTCATTTTTAATTTTAGAAATAGTCACAGTTATGCCTTAGTTAACATATCCAGTGTTTACTTCAAGGATACATAGATTTAGGCAATTTTTAAAATAAGCTGAAAATATCCCCTGACATTTTTTATTAAAAGGATTTTCATACTTTGTGAGTTTTGAATAATAATTTTATTATTTGATGTTTTATTTCAGTTTGTAATTAAAATCAATATAGGTATATATTGAATTGTATATTGATATGTCTTGTAACCATTTTACTTTATAACCAGTATTGTTATCCAATTGCAATGCCTGAATTTATGTTTTGCCAAGAAGCATTGCATGATGAATTTAAGAGGAGAGATTAGGGGCATAATGCCAGGGGAGGGTCAAATGGTGTACCCTGGCAGTCTGTTCAGCCAGTTCTGAGAAATGTAGTGTTATATTTGAATGAAGAGCATCAGAAATGGCAAAATCAAGATAAACACAAAATACTGTTTTATTTTCTTAATTTTTAAAGAATGCATATAATTGTTTAATGTGTGTGTGTATGTGTGTGTGTGTGTGTGTGTGTGTGATATTGGGGGTTGAACCAGGGCCTTCTTACTGAGCTACACCCCCAGTCCTTGCCATTTTTTGTTTTGCGACAGTGTCTCACTAAATTTTCCAAGCTGGGCTAAAACTTGGGATCCTTCTGCTTCTGCCTTCCAGAGTGCTGGGATTACATCTGTGCACCACCACACCTGGTTTAAAGCACAAATTTTAACAGTGTCTTGTGGGGTTTATAATGAATATAGATTTTTTTTCAGTGTTGGAGATTGAACCCAGAGCCTCGTGCATGCGAGGCAAGCACCGAGCCATGTCGCCAGCCCTCGTGTATGCAGACGCGGATGACTGTAGTATAGAAAATGACAGGGAAGTGTATATGATTGTAAGTTTCACATTTTATCTGAAGCGGTATTTAAACTGAAGTTCAGTGAAAAGTTAGGTCTGCCTATTTTAATCCCCAGAGCAACCTATAGAAATAATGCAAAGCCAGTAGGTAAATCCAAACAGAAATCTAGAACATATCCAGGTGATCTGAAGAAGGCAGGAAAAAGGGTGAAAACATGGAGAAGATAGTCTGAAAATAAATACTAAGATTTTAGAACTCAATCCAGCCATATCGGTGACAGCGTTAAACATTGATGGACTAAACATTCTCATTAAGAAACGTATGCGTGGTATTTACAAGCAATGTCCTTTTTTTTTTTTTTTCCCAGTGGTACTGGGGATTGAACCCAGGACCTTTGCACTGAGCTGTAGTCACAGTCCACTTTTTATTTTACTTTGTGATAAGGTCTCCCTAAATTGCTAAGTTGCCCAGGCTGGACTGGAACTTTCAGCGCTCCCTTAGCCTCCCAGAGTGCTGGGGTTGCAGGCGTGCGCCGCTGCAAGACACCGATGGCCAGGGAGCCGGGAAGTGGGGCGCTGTGCTGTGCTCCGGTGCCGAGGCAGGAGAAGCATTTGAGCCTAGGAGTTACAGGCCAGCTTGGGCAACGTAGTAAGACCCCAATCTCAAAAAACAAAACAAAACAAAATACATGGAAGGGAACAAATAGATAAACATAAATAGTGCAAACAACAAGCACAAGAAATTTGGGGCGGCTGTATTAATGTTAGATTAAATAGATAGCGAGGGCCGGTGAGATGGCTCAGTGGCGTAAGCGCCTGCCTGGCAAGCGTGAGGGCCCGAGTTCGACTCCCGGAACCCACATACGAAAAAAGGACCGGTGATATCGCTCAGCGGCACGGGCGCCTGCTGGCGCGTGAGGTCCTGAGGTCGACCCCCGGTACCCACAAAAAAAAAAAAAAAATAGCGAGGCAAATAGTAGCAGTAGGAATGAAGGGTATTTCATAAGGACAAAAGGAACAATTGTTTGGGAAGACTTAACCATAACTGTGTTCCTACCTAATGACAGACCCCTCAAGATGCGTGGAGTAAATACTGTCAAAAGTAAATGGAGGGCCGGTGAGATAGCTCAGTGGCATAAGCGCCTGCCTGGCAAGCGCGAGGTCCTGAGTTCGACTTCTGGTACCCACATACGAAAAAAGGGCTGGTGATATCGCTCAGCGGCACAGGCGCATGAGGTCCTGAGTTCGACCCCTGGTACCTACCAAAAAAAAAAAAAAAAAAATAAGTAAATGGAGAAATAGACCGTAGTATATGATAGCTGGTGATCAGCAGTTTTGAAGCATTCTTCTATTGTCAGTTAGAACGTCCGCGGAGAGAATGAATGAATAGTAGATGATCTGAATAACCCTTCAGCTCTTAAACTAGCCGGTGTTTGTAGACCACCTCACTCACGTGACTCATCTAAATCATACAATTACTTTTTCTGATAAGAGAATTAGAAATCAGTAACAGTAACATCTTTAGCAAAACCTCAGACCTTGAAAATTAAATAACATGCTTCAAAATCATTCATCAAAATAGAAGCCATAAAGGACATTAGAAAGTATTTTGAACTGAGAGATAATGAATATATAGTATTTTAAAATCATAGATGCAGCCGATGTAGTGTTTAGAGGGAAACTTAGTCTAAAATCAGTCAACAGAGACAGGGCATTAAAAAGCTTGGGTTTGGACCAAAGTACATACACACAAAGTAAGTGGAAAGAAAGAAACAGCTAAGAACAGATATGGATAAAGTGGACAAAAGACATTCAGTAGAGAAAACAAAGCCAAAGTTGTTTCTTTGGAAAGATCAGCAGTATTTGCAACTAATTGTATTGATCAAAACACTGGTATGACAAGTGGAGAAGAGATTATAACTATTGTACAACAGACATTAAAAGGACGAAACAATGTACTGCATGGCTTTACACCAAAAAGTTCAGCAATTTAGATGAAATGGAAGAATTCCCTGAAAAATATAACTTATCAAAACTGACCCAAGATGTCAGTACTAACACGGTTGTTAGGAAAATAGTTCTTTACCTTGTGGACTCTGCAGAGCCTCATGGACATGACGGGTTTGCTAACCACACTTTGAGAACTGCCACTTTAGATGGATACAGTTTATTGTATGTACCTTATGTTCTAGTGAATTGTTTTTTTTTTTTTTTTTTTTTTGGGTGGGTACTGGGGGTCGACCTCAGGACCTCGCGCGCCAGCAGGCGCCCGTGCCGCTGAGCGATATCACCAGCCCTTTTTTCATATGTGGGTACTGCGAGTTGAACTCAGGACCTCGCGCTTGCCAGGCAGGCACGTACGCCACTGAGCCACCTCACCGGCACTGAATTGGTTTGAAAATATAGATATATATGTATATGGGAATTTTTTCAGTTTTTTCCTTCAAAAAGTTTCTATGACTTCTACATGTGTCAAACTGCTGGTGGTTTGTCTGAGGCTGTGGCGTTTTTGGCGGTATGATTGGAACCAATTTCTATTACATTTCTGTTAGGTTTATTTCCTATACATTTCTATTGGAAAAGAGATCCATATACATCTACAAAAACAAAATAAATTTACAAAATAAATGCAAAAAAAATGCAGAAACAATGAAGATGGCCTGGCCACTTCGGAAGAATAGCGGACAGAGATGTAAGGGGAACTTTCTAATATTTATATAACGTTTCTTTTTTATTTTACTAGTATATGCTTGCAGTACATAAGGTTTACATTCAGTTTAGGGAGCAGGTGCCTGTACATAACACAGCTCGATTCTGTCTTAATCCCCTTCCCACCCATCCCCCTCCCTCCTTCTCTAAATCCCCTTCTCTGTTTTCATTCTTACTGTTTTTGTGTTTATGACACATGATGTTTATATTTGTGTTGGTGTTTGGTACCTGCAAATGGCACATTTCAAGTCTTGATCTGTATGTCTCTTCTGTCCGCCGGGCTGTTCCCTCCTCCTCTTCCACCTCCTCCTCCTCCTCCTCTCTCTCTCTTCCTCTCCCTCCCTTTCTTTGGTCCTGCACATAAATATTTCATTGTCCCTTAGAACTACTCTCGCATCTTGAATTTTGGCTTCTCCCACACACTCTGCACCTCGTCGCATGCTCATTGTGACTGGTTACCCAGCTTTCCATTACAGAGCAAACACCCGAGATAACGCCTGTCACGAGGGAAGGTGTCTGGCTCACAGCTTTACGTGTTTCAGGCCAGGCTGGGTTGGCCCGGTGCTCTCCTGTGGGGTAGGACCTCGGCCCACTGTGGGGGTGCCCGCAATGACCCAAGCACACCGTAGGTTCCGCCTCCTCCCAGCAGCCCTGCGCTGAGGACCAAGGCCATACTGCACAGACTTCAGGGGGCAGCTCTGCAGCCCTGAGCCTCGTCTTCCCCTCCACAAGACCAGGCTGAGTCTTCCCGAGCGTTCAGTCTGCAGTGCCTTCGACCCGCGCTCTGGCTTGGTACAGACACTCAGATCACCTGCACTGAGAAACTGTTACTGTTTTGTCTATGTAGCTAATCTGGGCAGAGGGGCTTCCTCAGGCTTGGGCCAACCTTGAGGACTGCTTAGGACACCTGGCTTTATTGGACAGCTGCACAAAAGTCATCCATCTGATTCATTTGTTATCTAGCAGTCATCCCTTCTCTTTATTTATTTGTTTATTTATTCATTTAATTTTGTAGTATTGGGAATTGAACCCAGGGCCAGCCTTTGTGAGACAGGGTCTCACTTAGGTTGCTCAGGCTGGGCTCAAACTTGCCATCCTCCTGCCTTGGCCTCCTAGAAGGTTAGGGTTATACACGTGCACCACCTCACCCAGGTATGACTGCTCTTTTGTAGTGTGTCAGTTTGTTCTTTAACAAATCACTTGGAATTTAGTGTGTCTGACCTTAGCCCTGTAGTGCGCGCTCCTGGGCATGGGCGAGCTGGGCAGTGCCGGCAGGGCGGTTGCTCAGGTGCCAGCTCTGGAGTCCTCGGCCAGCTTCCGGCTGCTCACACGGCTCCTGCGTGAGTTCTCCCGGGCCGGCCGGGCGTGGTTAGGTTTGAGAACAGCCGCCTGTCTGGCCTCCTGAGGCCTGGGTTCCGGGCCAGTAAACTTTCCCTACTGTTTTCCCTGGCCAGGTTTTCCAGTTTCTTGGTTTTCTTTTATATGGAAATTACTGCCACCTAAAATGCCTAGGCCTAATTTAATTTTTCGAAAACTTCACCAGGGCCCAGAGAGAGAGGGCAGGGGAAGGAGGAGGAGGGAGGGAGGAGAAGGGGACGTAAAAGGATCAAGATGTGTTCCGTGCCTGCACCAACTCCCCACGGTGAATGTAACCAGTGTGTACTGCACACGTGTACTAATAAAAATAGAGATTGAAAACAACTCTATAACTTTTGGTTTTAGAATATTTTCCATGACCCCAGCAGGATTTCTGGTCTACCCCGGGCCGCATGCAGACACCGATCTGTGTTCTGCGTCTGTGTAGAGGTGACATTAGAGGGCAGTCGTGGAGTATGTAGTCCCCTGCCTCTGTGTTCTGCACGCAGCCGCGTGTTTCTGAGGTGCATCCATGTTGTAGTGCGTATCAGTAGTTTGTGTTCATTTTTGTTGCTGCATAATATTTCCTTCTATGAATATCCCACATTTTGTTATCTGTTCACCAGTTGATGGATGCTGGGGTTTCCTCCCAAAGTTTTTCAATTACAAATAATGCCACCGTGAACATTTGTTTAAAATCTTGTGTGAACTTATGTTTTCATTTCCCTTGGGCAGATACCTAGGGGTGGAATTTCTAGATTGTAATAAGCTTAACCTTTTAAGATACTGTCAAACTGGGCCGGTGAGATGGCTCAGCGGCATAAGCGCCTGCCTGGCAAGCGCAAGGGCCTGAGTTCGACTCCTGGAACCCACATACGAAAAAAGGGCCGGTGATATCGCTCAGTGGCACGGGCGCCTGCTGGCGCGCGAGGTCCTGAGGTCGACCCCTGGTACCCACAAAAAAAAAAAAAAAAAAGATACTGTCAAACTTTTCCAAGTTGCTGTAAAATTTAATATTCCCGCTAGCAATGTGTGAGGGTCCCAGTTTCTCTATATCTTTGGAAATATTTGTTACTGTCTTTTCATCATAACCATTCGAGTGGGTCTCTGGTAGTTTCAACATTCTGAATTTGTAAATTACTGATATTAATTCTTATTATTTGATAGAGTTCACCAGTGAGGTCATTTGGGGCTAGTGTTTACTTTGTGGGAAGATTTTAAGTTATCAATTCAGTTTCTTATTGTATAAGGCACATTATATATTACATTTATATATTATTTTTATAAACTTCCTTTTATATACTTTAGATGTTGTTTTTCTTCTGGAACCCTTTGGTACTTTGTGTCTTTCTAGGAATTTTTTCATTTAAGTTGTATAACTCATTGATCTGAAGTTGCTTATTACAGTCCTTTTCACTCCTTTTAATTTCTGTAGGGTTGGTGCCTTCAGATTCCCCTTCTGTTGGGGGTTTTGTTTTTCTGTCCCGCGGCATACTTCCATGACCGTGCTCGCTCCCAGGGCCAGGTGGCAGTGAGGTAGACACAGAAAAGGAGGAGCGAGAGTGGGCCCTGCTCTCTGGAATGAGGGGGAAGTTGGATTCCGTGGGCTTCTTCTGGGACCCTGCCTGGGGGACTGTGCAGGGCAGGGCTTGAGAGAACTCGGAGTAGAAAGCAGTGGGGGATTCCTGTGCTTTCCCTAAACATCAAGGATTGCTTTTCTCGCCCCTCAAGCTGGAGTTGGGGAGCTTCTCCGGCAGTTCTCGCTCTCGCTGAGACTCTGTCTTTGGGCCAGGGGTGCCGAAGGTCGGAAGTGTCAGACGCTCTGCTAAGCCTTCGTGTCCTTCGAATTTTGGGCTTTTACTTCAATCCACCTGTTGCTGCTAATTTTTCAGAATCCTCAGTGGTTACTCACTGCATTCTACCTGGTTTTATAGCTGTGTTCAGTGAGATGCACTCATTCTACTTTACTGTGGAATAATAGCCACAGTTTATTTTTGATTATTCTCTCTCCCCACCACCTAAAGCGCAACTTGCTTTTCTCTTTTTATTTATTTACCTTTTGGAAAATCTTGTAACATTTCGTCATTTTGTAAAATGTTGCTGTTAGAGGTATATATTGTCACATATAACGTGTAATGTTGATTCTACTTATCATTTTACTAAGTTTTTAGGAATTTAACCTCAATACATTTTTCATTTGAAAGAGTTTCTGTTTTTTTGGTCTGATCTTCTCCACATTTTCTAGATCTTTTTCAGCTTCTGAAAACCAAACAGACTGAGCTTAAAGAATGACCTGCGGACTTTAAACATGTTAAAACATGTCGTCATGTTTACTAATGCACTTACAAGAGAGTAGAACTCTCACATAAAGAAGTAATTAAACAGTGGACCATTAACAAATTTTTAAAAACTAACTGACCAACTCTGGAGAATAATTTTTAAAACGTTCACTGCATAAATTCCTGCTCCTGCCAGTTTGTAGGGCGCCGCGTGGAAGAGGCAGCAGGCCTTCGTAAGCGCTGCAGACTGATCGAGACGGACCTGCCTTCCGTTCAGAAGCTGCTGGAGGGCATCCCAGGGTGAATCCCAATATATTCTCCAAACTTGGTACAGTTGTCCAGCTTTTCTTTGTAAGTGATGCAGGCATATACAGAAACTTGAAAACTTTTACGTTAAATCATAATAATGAGGTCCAGCTTCCACTATTCTGAAGTCCTCTGCGGTATCTTAATTTTAGGGCGCATCCTGAGACTCTGATGAAAGCAGCGGTCCACATTTTTAGAAAGAGAGGTGCATAAACACATGCTTTTCCATGTACTTTCAAGTACCTGAAGGGGCCCTCATAACACTCACCTGGGGACACCGAGGGCATTATAGGCCCCAGTTAAGACTTCTTACAGCAGGATAATGAGATATCCCTGTCTAGCTAGGGTTGAGATCATTTTAGGGTGGACCCTGTAGTGTAATAGCCTTGTGTCTCTCAAATACTTTTTTAGATTCTGTTCCTCTTGCTCAGAAAAGAGTGAATGAGAGGAAGTTGAGTGACACCCAATAAAAATGAAGTCGAGGGCCGGTGAGATGGCTCAGTGGCTTAAGCGCCTGCCCAGCAAGCGCGAGGGCCCGAGTTCGACTCCCGGAACCCACATACGAAAAAGGGGCCGGTGATATCGCTCAACGGCACGGGTGCCTGCTGACACGCGAGGTCCTGAGGTCGACCCCCCAGTACCCACAAAAAAAAAAAAAAAAAAAAATGAAGTCGAATGATTTGTGTAAAAATTTGTGTAAAAAATTTCTACCAGGTAAAAATTTGTCCTGGGGATACCTTTCGTAGGGCAGGCAGGTTGACGTTAATTTCTGCTATGGTTCAAGTGTGTGATGTTGCAGATAATTTTCTCTTAATGAGCTTTGATAGTTGGAGACACAGTAATTCTCAGTCATCCATCCCCACTCCACAGCCTACACCTGAAATTTCAGCTCTGATCTTTTCCCTGTAGCATCATGGAAAAAGGTTCCCTCTAGATCATGGACTCCAAGTTTGTTTGTTTGTTTTGATAGTGCAGAAGTACATGTTTAGGAAATATATGGGGCTATAAAAATTTCCCTGTGAGGTGTTTCTCAGCCTCCCTTCTCCATGCATGGGGATTGGACCATGTGAGAAGTGGAGTAGTGTGGTAGAGTGCATCCTGACTTAGTAAAGGACCAGAAGCTTACCTTTTGGTAAGTCGCTTAATATTGCAGCCAATCAGTTTCTCTTGAGAAGCCAGAAGTAGCAGTAACCATGTCTGTGTTTTTACGAGGCTCTGTGAGAGTCAGTGTGTTAGTCAGGTTCCCATTTCTGTGATAAAACACTTGACATCCACAAATTAAAGCAGAGGTTTAATTTGGCTCATGGTTTTAAAGGGTTCCGTACATGGTTGGTTGGCTCCAAGGCAGAAGCTGCATGATAGAACATCATGGCAGAGAACAACTTCTCACTGATGGCAGCCAGGAAGCAGAGAGAGAGAGAAGAGCAGAGCTGGGGACAAGGATACACCACTCCAGATCACACCCCTAGTGACCTCTCCTACATCCAGGGCCAACCTTCTAACAGCACATTTGATTATGAGCACATCAATGGATTAATCTACTGATGAGCGTAGCACCCTCGTGATTCAATCAGTTTCTGAAATCCCCACCTCCAAACACCTGAGACTTCTGAGGTACATTTTAGATCTGTATCGTAATAATCAGTGAGATAATAGGTCATTTTTTTTCTGTGTAAATATCTATGGAATTAAATGGTATTCTAGGACCCTGTAGTGTAATAGCCTTGTGTCTCTCAAATACTTTTTTAGATTCTGTTCCTCTTGCTCAGAAAAGAGTGAATGAGAGGAAGTTGAGTGACACCCAATAAAAATGAAGTTGAATGATTTGTGTAATATTTAAGTTGGAAATAGCAGTAAGTGCATGGTTTCTAGTGTTAGTTCTTCAAGTGATCATGGAAACAGGGTGACTTTAGGGCCTAATGTTTAGGCTCTTTTGGAAATAGTGAGACCCCATCTTGGCCCACATCCCTGTCCTGGAGATGACCTAGTTCCAGGGAAATGATAACAGCTGACATTTTCTGAGCACTTCCTTTGTACCAGGCATCTTTCCTTATGTCCTATCTCATCTAATCATCACTTGCCTGCTGTCACATGATTCCTAGAGCTGAAACTCAAAGCCCAGTCCTCCTGTGCCTTCAGCCCATGCTCAGAGCCACCTGAAAGCAGAGATGTGGGGCTGGATTACAATGAGCTGAACTGGCATTTACTTTTTCTAAAGTTCAGAGGGGTCAGTGTTGTTCACATTCTCTAACACTGAAAGCTCAGAATAACCATTGCTGTGCAGCGCTTAGAGATAGTGGGAACTGCCACTTCGAAAGTCAGGTAGGGCTCAGATGAAACTGAAATTTAGCTTTAAGAAATAAGAGTCTCTGAGATTTAATTTTTGAAATCCTTAAATGACTTTCCGTTTTAATCCCTTTTCTGAGAGTTCCTTCATCAGGCGTATGTCTGAGTTAGAAAATACATTACGTGACTATTAGTAAATCATGTAGTGATGTGTCATGGGTAGCATGGAGATGTAGTGCGTTTTGCGCGCTGTTTTTAGAAGAACGTGCTGGTGCTTTCGACAGCTGCAGCCTGTGTGTGTGTTAGGCCGAGTCCCCTGCATCTGCCGTCTTTGAATAAACTGCAGTCTGCTGGTTACACGACTGACGTGGAGGAACGGAGGAACCAAAGGCTAAATTTTAAGTAGCATTCCTAATTGTTCAGACTCTCTTGAAATATGGAAATGCCTAGGTGTATGACCAGGTCATAAGCTGTCTTAGGTGGGAGATAGAAATGGGCAGTGTTGGCTGGCTACTGCTGGTACAGTTTCTCTAGAAACCTCGAGAAAATAATGGACTCAAGCATGCCTTGAGCTGTTCTCTGGGAAACTATGGCAACGCGCCTTTTAATTAAAGCTGAAGTAGTGTGTAGCTTAGAAAAACATAGATACTGCCAATTGATAGGGAGAGTATATGGGAATAGTCCAGAAAACTAAAAAAAGTGTTCTTTTCAGACACATTTGATAACTCTTTGTTAGCTATATGGTTCAAGGAAACAAAAATAAATAAGTTCTTTTAGTGACTATCAATATTTGGCTTTGTAATATGCTTCTTTTGCTTAAGAAAATATAGCTTCCTAGTTTTATTTATTTGTCTTCTGTAGTTCTAAGAATTGAGCCAGAGCCTTGACACCGAGCTACATCTGCAGGCCTTTAAAAAATAAAACAAAAATTTTTTTTCAGACAGGGTCTTGCTGAGTCCCTAAGCTGTCCATACTGGCCTCAAACTTGCAGTCCTCCTGGATTAGTCTCCCAGAGTGCTGGGATTATGGGCGTGTACCACCATTCCCAGCTTGTAATTATGTTTTTTAAGGTTAATACTCAAATTAATTTGTGTTTTCTGAGTGCAAGTTAACTGATCATTGGAAGGGTTGGCCTGAAGACACCCAGAATGCAGAGGGCAGCATTGTGGGGGCCGTCCGCAAAATGGGTGATTCTCACCTTCTGACAGTGGACCCATTAGTGCAGTGTTCCTCTCTCTCTCTCTTTTTCTCTCTCCTCCCTCTCTCCCCTCTCCTGTCTCCTCTCTCCTGTCTTTCCTCTCTTTCCCTATCTCTTTATATATATCAAATGTATTTCTATATATATATTTCCCATATATATCATATCTACATATGATGTACATAGTGAACTGGTGGGCTGATGCTTGACAAATTAGTAAACTATCCCCTCTTAAACTGAAGCATTTATAGTTGGTGTATTAGAATGTAAAGCTCAGGACCTATCAAAAAGTAATTTAGTGTATTAGTTTTAGCTTTCCAAATTAAAAAAAAATATTACATGAAAAGTAAGAGTTGTCATATTTCTTGGATCAAAATATGTGTCGTGCAAGGATGTCCACTATCACCACTCCTATTCAGTATAGTTCTGGAAACATAAGCCAGAACGATTAGACAAGAGAGAAATAAAAGTAATAAGGATAGGAAAGGGAAAAGTTAAATTATCATTATTCACAGGTGACATGATACTCTATATAGAAGACCCCAAAAACTCCACCAAAAGACTTCTAAATTTAATAAGCAAGTTCAGTAGCATAGCTGGATACAAAGTCAACACTCAAAAATCGATAGCATTCCTGTACACGAATAACAAATTCACTGAGAGAGAAATTAGGGAAACCACACCTGTCATAATAGCGTCCAAAAAAATGAAATGCTTAGGAATCAATCTAACAAAGGAAGTAAAAGACCTACACATTGAAATTACAGTACTCTGAAAAAGGAGATCGAAGAGGATATCATAAAATGGAAAGATATTCCTTGTTCATGGATAGGAAGAACCAACATTGTGAAAATGGCCATACTCTCAAACTGTTATACAGATTTAATGCACTCCTGATCAAAATATCACTAACATACCTCACAGAACTAGAGAAAACCTTCCTAAAATTCATTTGGAAACAGAAGAGACCTAGAATAGCAAAGGCAATCCTGGGCAACAAAGGCAAGGCAGGAGGCATCACAATCCCTGACTTGAAATTATACTACAAAGCTACTGTGATAAAATCAGCATGGTACTGGCAAAAAAACAGACATAAGGATCAGTGGAACAGATGAGAAGATGCAGACACAACTACAAACACACTCAGCCACCTCATCTCTGACACAGGGGCCAAACACGTTCACTGGAAGAAAGACAGCCTCTTTAATAAATGGTGCTGGAAAAACTGGCTCTTCACATGCTAAAGACTAAAACTAGACCCATGTCTATCACCATGCCCTAAACTAAAGTCAAAATGGAACAAAGATCTAAATATTAAAACAGAAATACTAAATCTGCCGGAAGAGAAAGTGGGCGGAAATCTTGAAGATATAGGGGTAGGCAGAGAGTTCATGAACAAAACCCAAACTGCACAGGAAATACTTCAAAGAATCAACGACTGGGATCTCATCTTATTAAAAAGTTTTTGCACATCAAAAGAAATCATCAACAGTGAAAAGAAAACCCACAGGTGCTTGCAGGCTATGTCAACTAATCACGTTTGGATGGCTTGGTTCTCTGCTAGTTCAGTGCCAATCGCAAGCAAAGTGTCCAGCAATCGAGCTAGGACTTGGTGAGGCTTTTCGTTCTGCAGTATGTGAATGGCATCACCTACAATACGGTCTGGTGAAAATCCTGCAGTCTTCGGTAGTAAACCCAACAACGATGCAATTGTCAGTCTCACAGAGAGATCATTTTCCTCGTAGTAATGCTCCAGAAGAATCCTGACTATGCCCTCTGCACTTTCTGCTTCGACAGGCTTTCTGGCGAACTGCAGCTGGTACTGCAGAGCATCCGCTGGGGAGGCAGCTTTGCACAGGTCTGCGTGGAGTGCTGCAGATTTACTTGGTTTTGTCGGTTGCAGTTTCTTCATTGCAATTTCCTCCTGTTGCTGCTGAAGCACTTCAGTGAACTCTTCATATACCCGCTTTTTTTTTTTTTTTATATTTATTTTAAAGAGAAGAAAAAAACAAAACAAATCAAAAAAGAACAAATTTTCAAAACAACATAATAGGAGGGTAACAATGGTTAATACATTACGTATTGTTATCTTTAAGTTAGTTATTCAGGATACCAGATATTAGCATTCAATTGTCCAAACATTACTGGCACAAACCTTACTCTTCAATAAACTAAGTAAAATTAGTAGTGTATCTATCTTAACCATCATATATATATATGTAATTGTATATATATTGTAATTGTATATATATTGTATATATGTAATTGTATATATATATATACAATTTTTTTTCTTTCCCTTCTTTCTTTTCCCTATTCCCCCATCCCAGTCTCTCTTTCCTTTTGACCAGTTTCTTTTTGATTCACCATGTCTATTGTACATTTTGGATCTTATTTACTCTTTCAATTTCTCATACTAGAGAGACAATACGATGCTTATACATGTGCATCCGGTTTATTTCACTTATGAGTATTTTCTCGAGTTGCATCCATTTACCTACAAAAGACTCCAATTTATCCTTCTTTATGGCTGAATAGTACTCCATTGTATAAAAATACCACATCTTTCTTATCCATTCCTCAGTTGATGGGCATTTGGGTTGTTTCCAAGATCTGGCTATTACAAATTGTGCTGCTATAAACATGGGTGCACATATATCGCTGTGGTACGATGTTTCTAACTCTTCTGGGAAGATACCCAGAAGGGGCATAGCTGGGTCAAATGGGACCTCCAACCCTAGCTTTTTGAGGAATCTCCACACTGATTTCCACAGTGGCTGTACCAGTCGACACTCCCACCAACAGTGGAGAAGGGTTCCTTTTTCTCCACAGCCCCTCCAGCATTTGTTATTAGTTGATTTCTTAATAATAGCCATTCTTTCTGGGGTGAGATGGAATCTCAGTGTTGTTTTAGTTTGCATCTCTCGAATGACTAGTGATGTTGCACATTTTTTTGTATATTTATTTGCCATTAGTATTTCTTCATCTGAGAAATGTGTATTCATCTCAGATGCCCATTTTTGGAGTGGGTCTTTAAATTTGGGAGGTCTGATTATTTTGAGTTCTTTATATGTTCTCGATAGTAATCCTTTGTCTGAGGAACAGCTGGCAAACATTTTTTCCCACGTTGTGGGTTGTTTTTTCACTCTGTTGGTGGTTTCTCTTGCTGTGCAAAAGCTTTTTAATAAGATGAGATCCCAGTTGTTGATTCTTTGTGATAGTTCCTGTGCGGTTGAGGTTTTATTCATAAAGTCTTTGCCTACACCAATGTCTTCAAGGGTTTTACCTATCCTACCTTCCAGCAGATTTAATGTTTTAATATTTAGATCTCTGGTCCATTTTGAATTTAGTTTAGTGCATGGTGAAAGATATGGGTCTAGTTTTAATCTTCGGCATGTGTAAAGCCAGTTTTTCCAGCACCATTTATTAAAGAGGCTGTCTTTGTCCCAGTGAATGTGTTTGGCACCTTTGTCAAAGATAAGGTGGCGGGGCCGGTGAGATGGCTCAGCGGCTTAAGTGCCTGCCCGGCAAGCGCGAGGGCCCGAGTTCGACTCCCGGAACCCACATACGAAAAAGGGGCCGGTGATATCGCTCAGCGGCACGGGCACCTCCTGGTGTGCGAGGTCCTGAGGTTGACCCCCCAGTACCCACAAAAAAAAAAAAAAAGATAAGGTGGCTTAGTATGTCTGGGGTTGTTTCTGTATCTTCTAATCTGTTCCATTGATCTTCAGGTCTGTTTTTTTGCCAGTACCACACTGTTTTTATCACAGTAGCTTTATAGTATAATTTCAAGTCGGGGATTGTGATGCCCCCTGCCTTGCCTTTGTTGCCCAGAATTGCCTTTGCTATTCTAGGTCTCTTCTGATTCCAAATGAATTTTAGGATTGTTTTCTCTAATTCTGTGAGATATGCTGTTGGAATTTTGATTGGAATTGCATTAAATCTGTATAACAATTTTGGAAGTATGGCCATTTTCACTATATTGGTTCTTCCTATCCAGGAGCAAGGGATATCTTTCCATTTTCTGATATCCTCTTCAGTCTCCTTTTTCAGAGTACTGTAGTTTTCAGTGTATAGTTCTTTTACAACCTTTGTGAGGTTGATTCCTAGGTATTTCATTTTTTTGGATGTTATTGTGAAAGGTATTGATTCCCTAATTTCTCTTTCAGTAAGTTTGTTATTGCATACATCTGCTTTTTAAGGTGTACTGCCAGGCTGCCAGCCGGCCATCTCAGCTTCCGTACACAAGGAGGGAGGCGGGGAGCCTCTCTTTAAAATTAAAACAAACAAACAAAAACCCCTACAAAATATGTGTCATGCTGTCTACTCCTGGTGGGGGATGGAGTCTGTTGCCCTTCTTTTGCTGAGGGGAATTTGAGTTGATGTCTGCTGTTTTAGTGGCTCTCATCTGCTCAGTGGCCCTCTTCAGTATTCAGAAATGCCCTTGTTTGTAGGATAAGCTGCATAGTCGCCTGGTAAGGGCAACGGGTGGAAAGATGAGCAGCGTCTACTGCAATGAAATGTAATAGTGATAAAAGCAAAAGCGCCTAAGCCAGAAACAGTATAGAAACTGGCTCTTACAATAGATTGTTACCCAGTCTCCTTCTTCCAGTTCACTTTTCTTATGCTTTTGGCAGAGTTACCTATCTCTAATCAGATCTGACCTTCCCCACATTTTACTTAATGGCCTCTCTCTGCTTAATTGCATCCTGTGGCTTACAGGATTAGTACATCTTTTTCTCAGTCACGGCTCCAACGTACCCCTAATGCTTGCATCTCCACAGCTCAAGCTAGATCCAGCTGCTCCATTTTCCTGTGTGTGTGTGTGTGTGTGTGTTTGTGTGTGTGCGAGAGAGAGAGAGAGAGAGAGAGAGAGAGAGAGAGAGAGAGAGAAATCCCTACGTGTTACTTCAGAATGAGGATTAAACATCACCTCTTTCCTCCCTTTACCTCCCAGCCTTCCCTTAATCGTTCTGCACATCCTCCCTCTGAGCCTGCTGTGGGCTTCAGATGCGAGGACCTGCACATCTGTCTTCCCAAGCGGCAGGTACCATGTGATTTGTGTCATAGCCCGTGTGGTGTCCGGCGGGGAAGAGGTACTTACTATTTGTTGGATATTTGATGGTGGGTGAATATTTAGTGAATAGATGAATGGAATTAAATGAGTAAAATAATTCGGATCACCAGGCATATATGAGAGAATGGAAAGTACTTGATATCTGGCTGTACTGTTTCTTGTCCCTTCTTCTTCCCAGTTTTCTCCTGCCTCCACTGTCTGTCCCTGGGTCCTTCTCCAGTGTCTCACCTAGGCCTGCCTTTGCCCCCAGTGCTGCTGAGTTCTAAAATACTATTTGTCTTTCTTCCCCAAACTTCCAACCTTCAACTCTAATCAAAGTGCTATTTGTGCCAGGCCTGGCGTCACAGCCTCTGAGAAGCTGAGGCAGGAGAATCACAAATTCTAGCTTAGCCTGGGCAGTTTAGTGACTTACCAAGACCCTGTCTCAAAATAAAAAATGAGCCATGGATGTAGCTCAGTGTGAAGGCCCTAGATTCAATCCCTAGTACCTTAAAAAAAAAAAAACTGGTTTTGCATACTGGAGACTACAGCTAGACAGTTGTCCCACCTTAACCATGGATTCCATATCTGTGGATTTCCCAACCATAGGTTGAAAATGTTTGGAAAAAAATGGGTGTGTACTGAATATGTTCTAACTTTATTTTCTTGCCATTATTCCCCAAACAATATAGCAAACAGCTATTTACATCTACGTTGTATTTAGGTATTATCAATAATCTAGAGATGCTCTGAAGTGTATGGGAGGATATGTGTAGGTTAATTGCAAATTCTGTGCTATTTACTGTAAGGGGCTTGAGCATCTGGGGGTTTTGGTATGCAGGGAGCTGAGAGTGTGTGTGTTCCTGGAACTAGTCCCCAAGGACACCACCGGATGACCGGAATTAGAGGATTACCACTTCGCCTCCTTTGTGCCAGGTTGCAAATACATGATGGGAGGACAGCAGAGTGTTTGAGTTTTGAATGCCACAATAGAAGGGTCGTTTTGGTGTTCACATTTCTGGCTGTTTGTATAACCTTGCCTTTCACATAGTGTATTACTACCATCTTAGGCGGGCGTTCACGCCAAGACAGCGGATGTGTCGTTCTGTCATGACGGACGAGTATTTTGAGGGCAGCCTGTCTGTAACTGCTTTCAGCAACATTACTGGCTGTCAGTGGTGCAATTATTTGAATATTTTATTGCTTTTTGGTGTCTTATATAAATGAATGAATATTGGAAAAATGACTGCAAATGTTGGTGATAAGAATATTAGGTTTCATACGGCAGTTCACTTGAGACAAAGGTATAAAAAAATCGCTAGATGCACCGTAAGGGGGAATATAGTTTCACGGGTGCTCCCTGAGTTTAAGCCCATCTAGTCTGGTTCATTGCTAACGCACAAACACGTAAGGCATTCTGGAATCGCATCACTGAAGATTGTATGGGAAAGAGGAGGTATAACTTAAGACTTTTAATCTTGTGTTTTTAGTTTCTGGGCCCTGAAACCTAAGCCTCTCATGAGATTTTTGCACATTTCATGTCTTTGGTGCTTTCAAGAAAACATTTTATACCAAAGACGGGCTGCCTTGTGAAAGACAGGACAGTGTGCCTGGGTGCCTTCAAGCTTCCATGTTGTTAAGCCTTGCTCTGCAGCCTTCCAGTGACCCGCATCTAGTTAATAATACCTTTGTTACGACTATTTTAGTAGATCCTCGGGGTAGGACGCTGCAAAACCAGGGCATCACTAGGCCCCTGGGCTGGGCACTGAGACCTACGAGATGAGGCCAGGGAACTGGCAAACCCTTGTCACTCCCTCACCCATTGCCAATCTTACTCATGCAGAGCTGCCAGCAAGCAGAGGCCCGCACACTTGCGTCTGTTGTTCTGACGGGCTTTGCGAACCTTGCTGACTCAGAGAGAACTTAGATGGAATACAGTCAAGTGGAATAGGACTTGTGTCTGCCTTGGGGCACCTCCTTTTTATTTTTTTAAAATTTAATTTAATTTTTTAAATATTTATATTTTAACTTTAAAATTTTATTTTATTAGTACATGTTTGAAATTTTACAATCATCTTGGGGAGTGGTTACATGTATGTACCACAGCTGGTTTTTTTTTAAATCCCCCCTCCCCCTTTCTCTCCTTCCCTCCTCCAATTCCCCTATCTCATTTTTCATTCTTGTTGATATTATTGATCTTATCCCATGATATGACATATAATGTTTACATTCACTGAGGTTATTAGGTTCCTGTACATGGCACATCTTTATTCTACTTACTTCCCTTCCCCTGCTCCTCACCCCTCATGCTTTTTCCCTTGGACCCCTTCCTTATTGCACGAGATCCATCCCCTTGTCCCCTCCTATCCATTCTTATTATTGTCTATGTTTGTACTTTGACTCACTCAAATGAGAGATACCATATGGCATTTAAGCTTGTGTGTCTGGTAAATTATTTCACTCAGCATTATACTTTCCACGTGCATCAATTTTCCTAAGAATGCCTCAAATCTGTCATTCTTTATAGCAGAGTAGTATTCCATTATATATAAATACCACATTTTCTTTATCCAATCATCTGTTGATGGGTATACAGGCTGTTTCCAAGGTGTAGCTATTACAAATTGTGCTGCTGTAAACATTGGCATGCATGTATCGCTGTAGTGTGATGACTTAAGCTCTTTGGGGAAGATGCCTAGCAGGGTGGTCACTAGGTCATATGGAATTTCTAATTTCAGTTCTTTGAGAAATCTCCATACTCCATAGTGGTTGTACTAGTTTACATTCCCACCAACAATGCAGGAGGGTTCCTTTTTCACCACAGCCTCACCAGCGTTTGTTCACACCAAGTTACTTTTTTTTTGTGGGTACCAGGGGTCGAACTCAGGACCTCACGCGCCAGCAGGCGCCCATGCCGCTGAGCGATATCACCGGCCCTTTTTTCGTATGTGGGATCCGGGAGTCGAACTCAGGACCTCGTGCTTGCCAGGCAGGCGCTTATGCCTCTGAGCTATCTCACCAGCCCAACTACCAGCATTTGTCATTGTTTGATTTCCTAATGACTGCCATTCTTTCTGGAATAAGATGGAATCTTAGCATTGTTTTAATTTGCATTTCTCTCATGGCCAGAGATGTTGAACATTTTTTCATGCATTTGTTGACCATTTGTATTTCTTCCTCTGTGAAGTGCCTGTTCATTTCTCTTGCCCATTTCTTGAGAGGCTCTTTAGGTGGTTTAATTTTTTTTTTTTGAGTTCTTTGTATATTCTAGATATTAGCTCTCTGTCTGAGGAGCAGCTGGCAATTTTTTTTTCCATTCCGTAGGCTGTCCCTTCATCTTACGCAGTGATTCTTTTGCTGTACAGAAGCTTTTTAGTCTGACCCCATTTGCTGATTCCTGCTGTTATTTCCTGTGCACTTGAGGTTCTGTTTAGAAAATCCTTTCTTACGTCTATGTCTTCAAGTGTTTTTTACCTATTTTATCTTCCAGTAGGTTTAATGTTGGTTTTAGTGTTTAGATCTTTGATGCATTTTGATTTTAATTTAGTATATGGTGAGAGATAAGGGTCCAGTTTCGATCTTTTGCACACGGGTAGCCAGTTTTCCCAGCACCACTTGGTGAATAGGCTGTCTTTCTTCCAATGCGTGCTTTTGTACCTTTGTCAAAGATTAAGTAGCTGAATGTGTCAGGGGAGGGTTCTGTATCCTCAGTTCTGTTCCACTGATCCAGGCATCCGTTTTTGTTCCAGTACCATGCTGTTTTTATCACTATGGCTTTGTAGTACAGCTTGAAGTCAGGTATTGCTGTGCCTCCTGCTTTGCTCTTGTTGCCCAAAACTGCTTTTGCTTTTCTGGGTCTCTTCTGTCCATATGAATTTTAGGATTGTTTTTTCAAGATTTGTAAAGTGTGCTGTTGGTATTTTGATTGGGACTGCATTGGATCTGTATAACAGTTTTGGAAGTATGGCCATTTTGACAATATTGGTTCTCCCTATCCAGGAACAGGGGACATCTTTTCATTTTCTGATGTCCTCTTCAGTCTCCTCTTTCAGAGTACTGTAGCTTTCTTTGTAGATGTCTTTTACTTCCTTGGTTAGGTTAATTCCTAGGTATTTCATTTTCCTTGAAGCTACTGTAAATGGTATTATTTTCATAATTTTCTTCTCATCCCGTTCATTGCTGGCATACACAAATGCTAATGGTTTTTGTGTGTTTGTCTTGTGTCCTGCTACATTGCTGAAGTTGGTTATTGATTCCAAGCGTTTTTTGGAAGAGTTCTTTGGGCCTTCTATGTAGAGTATTATGTCATCTACAAATGGTGATAATTTCTTCTTTTCCTTTATATATCCCTTTTATTTCTTTCTTTTGCCTAATTTTCCTGGCTAATGTTTCAAGAACTATGTTGAATAGAAGAGATGAGAGTGGACATTTTTGTTTTGTTCCTGATTTTAGGGGGAATGTTTTTAGCTTTTCCTCATCTAGTATGATGCTGGCTACTAGTTTGTCATATCTAGCTTTTATCATATTCAGGTATGGTCCTTCTATACCTGTTTTCTTCGGAGTTTTCATCATGAAGTGGTGTTGGATTTTGTTGAAAGCTTTTTCTGTATGTATTGATATGGTCATATGGTTTTTTGACCTTGATTCTGTTTATGTGATGTGGTACATTTATTGACCTACATATATTGAACCATCCTTGCATCTCTCTGGTATGAAACCTACTTGATCATGCTGTATGATCTTTTAGATAATGCAGTGCATTCTATTTGCTAATATCTTGTGGAGGATTTTTTGCATCTATGTTCATTAAGGAGATTGGACTATAGTTTTCTTTTTTAGTTGTGTCATTATCCTTTTTTGGGGATCAGGGTGATACTGGCTTCCGTAAATGAGTTTGGGAGCACTTCATCCTTTTCAGTTTCTTTGAAGAACATGAGGAGTATTGGTGATGAAACATCCTTAAAGGTTTTGTAGAATTCAGGAGTGAATTCAGCAGGTCCTGGGCTTTTATTAGTTGGCGGACTCTTTATTACCGTGTCAGTGTTATTGCTTGTTATTGGGTTGTTAAGCATATTTATGTCTTCTTGGGTTAGTTTTGGTAGTTTTTGTGTATCTAGGAATCTGTCCGTTTCTTCAAAATTTGCTAGTTTGTTGGAACGTAATTTTTCAGAGTAGTTACTGTTTTCTGGATTTCCACAGTGTCTGTTGTAATTTCACCTTTTTCAATTCTAATTGCATTGATGTGAGTCTTTTCTCACTTTCTCTTAAGTCTGTGTAGGGGCTTATCTATTTAATTTATTCTTTCAAAGAACCAGTTCTTCGATTCATTGATTTTTTTTTTTTACTGTTTTTTTAGCCTCTATTTCATTGATTTCTACTCCCATCTTTATAATTTCCCTCCTTAATTTTGGTTTGGGGCTGTTTTTTATTGTTTCTCAAGTATCTTAAGATTCCTAATAAGGTTGTCTATTTGAGCTTCCTCTGTTTTCCTAATGTGAGCATTGATTGCAATGAATTTTCCTCTTAGAACTGCTTTCATAGTGTCCCAGAGGTTTCACCATCACTGTCATTAACTTCCAGAAATTGTTAAATTCCTTCTTTGATTTCGTCTGCGACCCATTGGTTATTTGGGAATATGTTGTTAATTTCCCAGGAGCTTTTGCCTTCTCTGAGATTTCTTCTGTCGCTGATTTCTATTTTCATTGCTCAGTGGTGTGATAGTGTGCATGGGGTAATTTCTGTTCTTTTAATTTACTTAAGCAGGCTTTGTGGACTAGTATGTGATCTGTTTTGGAAGAAGTATTGTGTGCTGCTGAAAGAGTGTATACCCTGTTGTAGAGGGGCGGAAGACTCTGTGTATGTCCTTTAAGTCCATATGTTCAGGGACACAGTCCAGCTCTGAAATTTCTTTATTGGTTTTTTGTTTAGTTGACCTGTCTCTTTGTGAAAGTGGGATGTTAAATCCCCTACTATGATTGCATGAGTGTTTATTTGACCTTTTAATTTCAGTAGTTTTGTTTTATGAAGATAGGTGCTCCAGTATTTGGTGCATATATATGTTTATCAATGTTAGCACTTCTTTCTGGATTGTTCCCTTAACTAGTATGTAGTGACCTTCTTTGTCTCTTCTAGTCGGTTTTAACTTGAGGTTTACTATCTCTGATATTAGAATTGCTACCCCTGCTTGTTTTCAGGGTCCTGGTGCATGAAATGTTGCTTTCCATCCTTTAATTTTTAGTCTGTGAATATCTTTTTGGATTAGGTTGAGTTTCTTGAATGCAGCAGGTTGCTGGATTCTGTTTTTTGATACAGTATGCCAGTCTGTATCTTTTAATTGGAGCATTGAGACCATTAACATTGAGAAATGTTACTAAGATATGTTGGTTATTACCATTGCCTTATCTGTTTGTGTATCCTTTGTTTTCCTTCTCCTGATGTTTTTTGTTGCTGTTTATCCATTGACCTCATTAATTTCCTTGTGTTTTTAGCTGTGTCCACTTCGTTGTTTCTGTCAAGAATATTTTTAACTATTTTCTCGAGAGCTGGTTTATTACTCATACATCATCTGAGCTGGTCTTTTTCATAGAAATACCTTACTTCTCCATCTATTTTGAAGGATGGCTTTGCTGGATCTGTTAATCTGGGTTGGAAATTATTTGCTCTTAGGGCTTGAAATACTTCACTCTATGTTCTTCTGGCCTTCAGGGTTTGTCCTGTGATTCTAACTGGTTACCTTTATTTGTGATTTTTGTTTTTCTCTGGCTGCCTTAAAAGTTCTGGGTGTTTTTGCTGGATATCTGGGAAGTTAATTAAAATATACCTTGCTGAACTCCTTTCATCATAATTGTTTGGTGTTCTGTAAGTGCTGTTTACTTGTATTTTAAAATCTTTTCTTATATTTGGGAAATTTTCTTCCAAAATTTCTGTGAGCATGTTAGTGAATCCATCTGTGCAGTCTTCTAGATTTTCTCTAACTCTGATTAGCCTTAGTCTGTTCTTGTTGTCATCTAGTAGCTGCTGGACAGTCTTCTCTTGCTCTCTTATTTTCTTTTTGGTTTTTTTGAGGTCTTTATCATAACTCACTATTTTGTCCTCAATATCAGACATTCTGTCTTCACATTGGTCATTTCTGCAATTTATGAATTCTATACTGTTTTTTATTTCAGGTATTTCTGTCTGACATCTTTTCAAGGATTTCATATTCGTGTTGAATGTATCATTCAAAATTTGAACTGTTTTGGTTAGCTTGTCCAGTTTATTACCTTCTTCCCCGAAATTCACCATGGACGTACTGAGGGCTATTGCTGTGGACTTTTGGTTCATTTCCTCTTTGAACTCATCTTTTTTCTTTATCCCTTCTAAGAACTTTTCATAGCTTTCTGCTACCTTTGATTTGTTTTCTTCTCCCTTTGTGACCCCTTGCTCTGCCTTGGGAGAGTTGGGGGAGGGGTTCAGAGCTCTTCTGTCTCCTTGCTTCCCCATTCTATGTGTAAACACATATATATGTACGTATATGTATGTATGTATATGTATGCATGTATGTATGCGTGTGTTTTAAAATTTATGTATGGCCCCCCCTTTTTGGAGGGGTGTTACTACAGTTTGGGGACTAGAGAAATGAGGAGAGTTTGTGGCTTCTATGGAGATTTTTAGTAGGATGTTGCCTTCCTGTGAATAATTTCCAGCTTTGTATTCCAGTGCTAGTGTTTACTCCGTTATTTACTTTAAGTGACTTTGACTCTGTCCCTATGTTTTGCTGAAGGAATTGCTTCTGTTTATGCAGCGTCCACAGATTCCATCTTACAGCGCTTCTGTATGACAGTCCTTGCAGTCACTCTTCCCCCTTTGTCTGTTCTCTTTGCACATGGTGACAGTTTATTATCTGTGGCTGCTCTGCAATGAGATAGGTGAGGTGGGGTGGGGAGAATGGGAGGTGGTTGGATGAGTGTTGTTAGACACTAAGGGAGAGGATTGCAGGGGGGAATAGTGGCAGATAAGAAAAGGTTGATGTGGGTACTTTTAGGTGAGTTGAATGGTTAGTATTGAGAGTTTTCAGAGGATATTTTGTGTCGCAAGGGCAAGATATGGGAGAAAGGGGGTTCGCTTTGTGAGTGAGGAAAGCTCCATAGTTGTCAGA
Organism: Erethizon dorsatum; assembly: GCA_028451465.1. Lineage (NCBI taxonomy): Eukaryota > Metazoa > Chordata > Mammalia > Rodentia > Erethizontidae > Erethizon > Erethizon dorsatum. The sequence goes on along the minus strand of CM051830.1, from coordinate 54,299,990 downwards.
ACTTGCTGATAGGAAGGACGGTGAGCTAGGTAAGACATGGGAGAGCCAAAGACTTAGGAAGGGGAGGATCGAGGAATAAAACCAGAGAGGACAGGAGTGACTGTGAGAGAGCTCCGTACGGGGAATTTAAAAACTTGGGAGGAGGAGTTTATGTGCTTGGAAAAAGAGTAAAGAAATATGTTAATAATATTGTCTTGGGGGTTTGAGGTGAAGGAACTAGATAGCTAAGATGAGGGAGAGAACCTAGACACCTATTAATTAAATCAGAGCCAATGAAAGAACAAACACACAAAAGTAACACAAAAGTCACAACACAGCAAACCATAAAAGAACATAACATAACCCCGCGTTGCTAAATAAACCAAGAAATGCACAAAAACTTAAACCCACAGGATGTGTGATGGGAACACAGATTAGATATTCCGGTGAGACGTCGCGCGTGTGACTCCCAGTAGCGTCTTTGCCGTAAAGTCTGACTGCTCGCACCCCAGTAACTCCTGAGCCCGTCGCCCCGGTACTGAGGCTCACGCAGACTCAGGGCTTCTTTCTGCCTGGGCCGCCTCTTCCTCACTGTAGTAGAAGCCATGGGCCTGGCTTCCCTCACGTAGTGGTTTTCTCTTCCCCCAAAGACCTGACTCCCTCCTCAGTTTCCCCATTTTGTCTGCCGGGCCTGCTTCCTGTGTCCGCCCTTGGGTCATTGCGTGCACGTCTTTCCCCCGGCCTGCTTGCAGTGGTCCTGTGCGGTCCACGTCTGTCCCGCTCGTTTCTGATGCCTACGAAGGGGCTTCAGCACAGCTGTGTCATTATTGACTAAACGAGACCCAAGTAAAAGATGCAAGCGGATAAATGGGCTCCGAAGGGACCTTAGTGCCGTTCCCCGTGTGCTGTTGGTGGGTTTTTAATAATCTGCTCGCACTGCATGAAAAGTAAATGTGACTTCATTCAGAGTAATGTCATTTATACTTGACTTATTTTCTCATAGTAGATTCTTTTCTGACAACACGCTTTCTAAATCTGCTTCTGAAGACAGGTATCAGAATCAGTCAGGCAGTTTTCGAGGCCATGAAAGTCTAAACTCCTCTGGTAGCCTTATATAATTCAGCTTGGAATGGGAATTTGTATTTATCCTCTCCGTGTCAGGAACCATGCTTCAGGGAATGATGATAGCAGAGATACGGGAATCGAAGGGATTAATAAGGGGTGCTAAAAATGTATATGCTGGGAGATGAGATGACCGAAAAGCAGAGGATTAAGTTAAGGGTTTTGAGGGAAATAGCTACTTCCATGACGCGTCCACCTGGATAATATAAATAGCATTCGGGAATATGTTTAGCTTATGTTTTACCATCTTACTGCTGGAAAAATCTTAATTGGCTACCTGTGCTTGGGCAACAGAAAGGAATGTATAATTCTTGGGAACCACTTTAGCCACTAACATCATTCAGGACTGTTTAAGCGTTGTTACCTTTTCTTGCTGCCCTGCTTAACGTTGCCTCCTCAAAACTTATCTTGATATATTTATGTATTCTGTATTTTACCACTCTAGCTGGGTATTTTGTATTTAAGTTTTTTCTTTTTATTGATGTATTAAGTCATACTTAGTCATACTGCATCATGTAGGGATAATTTTGGAGACTTGCATACAAATCTGTGATTATTACTGAATTGCCTACATAGTTGAAATGAATCATTTGCAGAGCCGAGCATTACCCCAAGATGGGGAAAAGGGTTTGATGGTGACAGTTTAAGTTCATTGATGTTAAAATCTTCCCTGGAAGCGTTCCCTCCTTTTGATAAGATGATTTGGTTTTCTCCGCTGAGTTACTGTAGAAGGCAGCTAATTCTCACCTGTAAATCCGTGAGTGCTTCTGCCCCTTGGAGGCCGCTGCTGCTGCCTTTGAGTGTGGAGCAGGTGAGGTCAGAATGCGGGAGACAGGACTTGGGGTTTCTCCCTCCGAGTGTTCTTCCCAGGACGATGGTCTTCCTCTCCAAAGGGCACACGGTCTGGAGACCACAGCCACTTGGTTTCCTTGAAATAAATGTACACTGCATCCCAGCAGGAGTTTGAGCAGTGCATGGTTTGGCTAGATGCTCCAAAACTCTGGAGGGAGTCAGGTGTGCTGGAGCCTTGTAATCCCTACACTCTGGGAGGCTGATGCAGGAGGATCATGAGTTTGATCCCAGTCTAAACAACTTAGCAAGACCCTTCCTCAAAAACAAAATACAACAGCAAGAAACTCCCCAAACGATAGAGGGTGGGGCCAAGGGGCTGTCAAGGGCTAGGCCAGGTCTCATGCCTGGGCTTTAGACCTTTCTTCTTTAATTTGTCTCTTTTCCCTGGGCCCTCTGTGTCATAAGCACAGGGGTCTGGTCCAGAGCCTGCCTGCCTCCTCGCGCCCACCCCACATGAGGCACCCTGTGAGCATCGCACCTTTCTCTGTCATCCCATTTTCGCTGTTGCTGCTGGGCTGAGGTGAAGCCTGCCTTATGATGAGGGCTTTGTCAACCTTTGTGGGGTCTGAATGAGGAAGTGACAGTCCTTCTACGCGTGCTATTTTTATGAACCATTGGTGTAGCATGATTATGCTAAGAAAGCTTTTTAAATTAGCTGACCATGAAAGTGCCCAAATTGCTTTTCCTTAATCTCCATGAAAAAAAGCAAACACTAATGTTAGCCAGCTCGTCAAAGCTTGACTTAAAATTGAATGTCCTGGTCCTCCTCCCCTATCTTATTAAATTAAGGAATACTCTTTCTTAAAGCAAGCATTTGTAATGTAGTGTATTTTTTTTTTTTAAACTCTAATGGCCACATATAGAACTGGTGGCCCTGTGCGTCTGTCTCTCGATGATGCTCTGGGGACCATCATCCCTTTGTTGGAGATTTTTACTGTAAAATGGGCAGGTCGACTTCAGCCCACTTCCATAGTGCAATAACTTACTTAAGCCTATTTTCATTTTGGCTGTGGATAGGTTATTAGGAACATGTTAGGGTACACATGACAGGAGGAGGAGCCTACCCAAGGGTACGCACCTGTAATTCATAGACAGAGGCAGGAGGAGTGCTTGAGCCCATGAATTCCAGACCAGTCAGGGCAACATAGCGAGCCCCTGTCTCCAAAAACAGTAGCCTGAAAGACCTTTCTTGCAATGGGAAGGTAACCATACTTCTGGTGGTTAAATTAAAATAATTGACATATAGTTTTTGAGAATTAAAAAGGATATCTTTATATATTTTCAGTGCCACAAATGTCTCACTTTCTAGATATGTTTATTACCTTAGTAAAATTTCCTCTACCATAAAAGAATATTAGCAGTAATCTAAGATGATCAAAGCTGAGAAGAAATCCTTCTAAATTGTGTCAGTAAGATGGTATCCTCTCAGACTTCCTTGTTTTTCTTTGGACACAGAAAAACTGAGTTATGTATATATGTGTGTACATACACAAAAGTACGTGAAATCATTCCGCATCCAGTGGTGCTCTGCAGCTGGCTTCTCCTAGCTGGGGAGAGCCAGTCATGGGCAGAGCGTTTGAGCTCTGTACTCCATGGTATCACAGCTACGATGGAAGTTTTTATATGATGGATATGAGTGAGCACTGCATGATAGTTAATCTTATGTGTCACCTTGGCCATCAGGCATGCAGATGGTTTGGTCATGTGTCGTCTGGGTGGTGATGTGAGGGTATTTTTGGATGAGATTAGCATTTAAATTTATGGGCTTTATAAAGCAGATTGCCCCCATAATAGGGGAGGCCTCCTCCAGTCAGTCAAATGCCTGAATTGGGCAGAAAAGATTGACCAGATCTGCATCCCCTGCCAGATAAGAGAGAATTCCCCACGTGTCTTCAGACTTCAACTGGAAGATTGATTCCTCCTACCTGATGTTGCATTTCTTTTTTGCAGTAGTCGGGATTGAACCCAATGCCTTCACACTAAGCTGCATCCCTAGTCCTTCTTACTTTTTAAAATTTTGAGACAGTCTTGTAAGTTGTCCAGGCAGGACTCAAACTTGCCATCCTCCTGCCTCAGCCTCCCAGAGTGCTGGGATTGCAGACATGTGCCACCAGGCTTGGCTATAGCAATGGTCTTTGAACTAAAAGGTTGGCCCTACCTGGGTCTCCTGCACCACTGCCCACTCTGCAGAGTGGACTCACCCGCCTTTGTACTCCGTGAGCAGTTCTCTCCAGCGAAGCTCGTGTCTGTCTGTCCGTCTTTCTATTTCCCGTTGACTCTGTTTCTCTCAAGCACTGGACTAGTATAGTCTGTACCAGCGACTGTTCTTTCCAGACAGTTGTTTTACAAGGGCATTGAAGAAAGAATAGTTTACTGTTTCATGTTACCCGCGTGGGAGTAAACAGAGTTTGTTGTGTACACCTCACACATTTTTGACTGTAGTCAAAAATTAATTTCAAATGGACTAAACATATGCATGTAATTAATTCCAGATGAATTATAAATGTACACTGAAAAGACTTAAAAAGGAATAGAGGGCCAGGGATACAGCTTAGTGGCACAGCGCCTGCCTGGCAAGTGCGAGGTCATGAGTTCGATTCCTGGTATGAAAAAAAAAAAAAAAGAAGAAAATACAGGAGACTAAACTTCTGCAGTTGCAAGAAATGTTGGACAAAACAAAAGTTTAATAGTCATAAAGGAAAAGATTGGCTGGTTTGAATGAAAGAATTCAGAAAAATGAAAAGATAGATTGCAACTAAGGCAAAAATACTTGCTGCATATATAACAGATAATTTTACTATATAAAAAGCTTCTACAAAACCAATGTTTTAGATACAGTACAAAAATAAGCAGAGAATCTGAGCAAATAATTCAAAGAAGAAAGCAAAATGACTCATAAAACATAAAAAGATTTTAAGTTTACTAATGCATAAATGCAAATTAAGACTAGTTTTTTGCCCATCAGAGTGGTGACAGATGAGAAGATTTATACTCTCCAGTGTTGATGGGGATAGGATTAAAAAGGCACTTGCATGGTGTTAGAAATTTAATTTGGCACATTTTTAGGGACAAATGTGGTAGTATCAATCTTTTTTCCTAAGGCCTGCCAATTCCACTTTTAACTAAAGATTTGAAGATGCAGGCTGGGTGTGGTGGCGCAGGCCTGTAATCCCAGCACTCGGAGAGTGAGGAGGAGGGTCCGTGGGAGTTTGAGGCCATCCTGGGCTACATAATGAGTTCAGGGCCAGCCTGAGCTACATAGTACGGCTGTCTCAAAAGAAAAAAAAAGACACATATATCTTGTTGATTGCATGTTTATACTAGGGAAAGTATGAAGTTTCACAATTTCAGTCAGGTTAGCTAAAGTACAGTGCATTCATTTCTGAAAAATCACTCAGTTGTCAAAAAGAAAATACATAAAAATGCCATCTGTATTCTTGTTAAATATAAAGAGCAAAGACCAAAACACGTGTTTTGTTAGATTATTTTTAAATATCTCTGTAAGTACAGGAAAAATCAAGATGATGTGAAAATGATTACGCTAGAGGGGTATGTTTTGGGGGTAAAAACAGGGATATTCACACATAATTCAAAAAAAGTATTGCATTTCAGGGGTACTTAAGTTTCTAATTTGGGTTTTCTGAAAATTTCAGACAAACACATCTTTAAAAAGGAAAAATCAAAACTAAAACATAGTAAAAATGTGCTTTGTGCTGCGTGTAAGTAGGAGCATTGAAGGATAGAGGGATGAAAAAGAAACACATCTGCCCACAGGCCCATGAGTGCCTTTTATGTGAGTCAGACTGCTATGAACACTATAAAAAAGCCAAATGGAAATAAACTCCACTTCAATAAATCTACTGGGAGAAGTCCACTCTGGGAAAAGTAGATTTTACCAAAATTGTATGTATGATCTAGCTTAAAAAGTGCACAGCTATCGCCCAAATAACTGCAAGGGAAGCGAGAGAAGGTCGCAGACTCTCTCCAAAGCTTTTAGGTGCTATTTGAGATTCAGCGACATCATCTTAGGAAAAGGAGTCAGCGCGAGGTGACTTCCGCAGTGTTCGCCCGTGTCCCGTGCCGCTCTTCAGCAGCAGCAGATCCATCGCCACCCCCAGCTGGGCAGCCGCGAATAGTTCTCACTGACCTCTCACTGTCTCTGTTTTGGAACCTGGTTAGCGCTACTTTTTTTTCTTTCTCTTCACTCTGTAAATTAGAGGGTTTATCGGTGATGGCGAACTCTTTAGAGACCAGTGCCCAGACTGCAACCCAAACACACTTACGTATCGCAAAGTGTCAGCACTGCAGTTAAACCCCAACACTGAGGTTTGAGTTTAGAAAAAAACATTCGTACATTAGCATCTTTTGTCTTAAAAGAAAAACAAGGGGGCCGGTGAGATGGCTCAGCAGCATAAGTGCCTGCCCGGCAAGTGCGAGGGCCCGAGTTCGACTCCCGGAACCCACATACGAAAAAAGGGCCGGTGATATCGCTCAGCGGCACGGGCGCCTGCTGGCGCGCGAGGTCCTGAGGTCGACCCCCGGTACCCACAAAAAAAAAAAAAAAAAAAAAAAGAAAAAACACGTGTGCCATAGGTTCACCACCCCTGGTTTAGGTAATGAAACCATTTTTTTTTCCTTCGTGCTGGTGAGTGCCTTCAGCATAAGCAGATTATGAGAAGGATCGTGCTGCCAGGAAAGCGTTTAAGACTCGAGTACAGACCAGATGCAGTCTAGTCTCTGTGTGACCACGGTTATGGGCAAGGACTGTGGGCGGCAGTGGTCAGTGCTCCCTGCTCTGTCGAGCCTCAGCGCTGCGGTCCCTCAGTGTTTCGGGGACATTCTGACCAGGGCAGTCAGTGGTGGTCGGGAAATGCAGCTTCCTTGTTTTCCTACTTTAGTACCGTCACTCACCCTTGGGACTTGAGATCCTGCCCCGAGCTCCAGCACAAACCCCGAGTACCTTTTATCTCCATACACTGGCAGGGTGGTGTTAAAAATAATTTGTTTTGATTTTTGGTTATTTGAGACAAAGTCTTGCCATGTAATTCAGGCTGGCCTTAACTCACTGTGTAGCCAAGGCTGGCCTCAAACTTGTGGCGATCTTCCTGCCTCAGCCTCCTGAGTGCTGGCATTACAGGCGTGTGCTGCCATGCCAGGCTTGATGTTCAGACTGTTTAACACATAGAAAGTGGGCGCGTGCCACCTGAGCAGCTGCCCAGTGAGGTCTGTGGCCGGATCCTGGAGGAGGTTCCAGACTGCTGGGAGGGAAGGTGCAGAGGAGGCGCAGAGTGTCCTGGGGCCTTTCCCCCGATGCCTGCCCACGCCCTGCCCTGCTCGGACTGATCTGGTGTTTGCCTGGCTGTGACTCCTCGGTGCCGAGACCCTCTCCCGGACCCAGCCGCTTCCACCACCCCCTGCCTGGGAGCCGCCCGAGCCCCGGCTCCGCTTGCCTGTGGCTGAGCTGGATGCGAAGTGTGGGTCTCCGTGTGTCCTCCGGGTCTGAGCCCCGTCCGCTCCTGTGTCTTCAGGAGTTACTTCGGGTCCTCGGTCTGACCCGATGGCTTTTCTGTCTTAGAGGTGGAATTTATGGTGGGTATTGGAAGGCGCTTAGGGACCGCCCTGGAAAGAGACGGGGCAGACTTGCCCAGGACTGCAGGTCCCAGTGGTGACTTGTGGAGTAGCACAGGTCCCCTCCCGCCCCTCGTTTTCTTTTGTCCTGCCCCATCTTCACTCCGCCCCGTGTTTCCTCCGGCATAGTGGGGGGGCTTGTCTATGGGGTGGACTTTCCACTCTCCGACTGGTCTTCGCAGCCTTGCGTGGTGTGACTGTGCCGCACCTGACGTCCCCAGGAGCTGTTTGGCTTCCCAGGATTTGCCACTGGGAAGCTGCACATGTTCCATGAAACACTCCTACTTACTTCCCAGCCTCTTGTTTTGAAAAAGACATTGTCTGTGGAGACATTTTAGACTGTCGCTCTGTAGACGTGGTGGCTAGAGCTGCCGTCCGCGAGTGGGCGTCTCAGAAAAGGGCCTGTGCGAGCAGAGTGGCCGCACCGAGGAATGAACACCAGCGAGGCCTCTCCGCCTGCAGTGCTGCGGGCTGGCTCCCGCTTAGCTGCTTCAGTGCTATTTATGGACCCGTCCTTGCGCATGACTGTCTGCGCCCAGGGCGCGGTGTCTGCTGAGCCCAGCCGAGCTCTGGCTGCTGCCCCCGTTCCACACGGAGCCCTCCTCCCTTGCCCTCCTTAGCTTCTCTGTTGGACTCTTGCCTGCTGCCCGCATTGCCGTGTTTGTGTGGCTGCTGCCTCCGCGTCCTGCTGTGACCTGTTTGGAGGTGTACACTGCTCAGCGCTTTGCTTTTGTTCTCAGTTTTTGGTACCGATGGATTTGCTGTCCTCTGAAAGCTCCTTACTGCTGATTCCCTCAGGTCACTGAATGTTAAATATGACGTTAAGTGTTACAGATGGCGCCGTTGAGGAAAGCACACTTGATGTTTTTCTTAGATGAGCTTCTCATGACATAGACTTTGAGATACAGGAGACTTCTTGGGGAGGGCCTTGGGAACAGCGGAACACCCTAGAGAGTGAGGTTGGTGTCGGGCCGGGGTGCGTACTGAAGACACCCACTCATCTTACGGGAAGTTTCAGAGTGGTCCCTAACTGGGGCGAGCACTTCCCCTCCCCCTTTGACCTGGGCCGAGCAGCAGCTCCAGGCCGGAGGCAATTCCCTGATAGGGCTTTAGCTGAAAGCTGAGAGCTGGGCTGATGAGGGGGAGCTCGGGTGGGGCCCCACAATATCTAATAAATTATTCTTGTCATAGTTTTGCGTGTAGTGCAGTTTCTCCTTTCCCTTTATGTTTATTTTAATACAAATGCAGTGTTGGTTCCATACTGAGAGTCTTTAAAAAGAAATACATTTTTATGGTTCATTTGAATAAAAGACAGATAGTTGATGAATTAAATTGAAGAAGAAAATAGAGGATAGGCCAGTGATGGCAAACCTTTCAGAGGCCACATGCCCAAACTGCAACCTGTAACCCCAAACCTACTTATTTATCGCGAAGTGCCCACACTGCCCCTTCATGCTTGGCTGCTGGGGTGATGCTTGGAGGACTTGGCTCTGGTGCCAGCAGAGAGGGCTGCGTGTGCCCATGCAGCACGCGTGCCATAGGTTCCACACCACTGGGATAGGCCAGCTTCAGCAGAGGATGCCCTGCCTTGCTAGACAGCCATTGCCAGAAATGTTCATTGTCCTCTGGAGGCTGATGACTTTATCCCCAACATTCAAAGCTGGGAGGCGGGGGGGGGGGGGTAAAAAATTGAACCGGGCACATCAGAAACAGTTGGGTTGATAAATTTGTGCAGACTTTTCCTTGGTAGTTACAACCTAAATATAAAATACCATAGGGAACAGGCGTAATTGTGAGTAGAAAAGCAAAGCCAGGGCATGCTTTGGTAGTATCATCTGTGTGTTGGTGAGACGGCATAACAGATGCTGTTGAATCCGCCTATGAGACTGCGAACAGATGGAGGAGACGTGGCTGCCGGAGGGAGAGCACACTGACCTTAGATTTCACAGACGAGGCTGCTGATGGAGAGTACAGCTCACAGACCAAAACACAAGTCAGAATTACTTTTCAGTTTACAGTCGAGGCAGAGTCCCCCCGCCCCACTGTAGTGAGGGGTGGGCAACGGTTTCCTGTGACGGGCCAGAGAGTAAGGACGGTTATCTGTTGCAGGCCATAGGAGCTCGTAGCAGACCTAGTAGCTCCCTCTGCTTCTGTAACACAGAAGTAGCCCTGGATTATATGCACACGAATGCTGCTGGCTGTGTTCTAGATGTGAAAACAGATGCTGTGACAGATTTGACCGAGAGCCAGAGTTTGCTCACCTGTGTTGGAGACCCTGGGCCAGGTTGCCTGAGTTTCAGTTCTAGAGCAGATTGTATTGGACTTATTAGGTACTGGACAAACTTCTAGGTGTGTGTTTCCTATCTGTGAAATGGGCATTAAGGTGGCATTCGCTTCCTAGAAATATTACAGGAAGTAAGGAGATAATGTATGTGGTGCTTGGCACTTAGGAAGTGCTTAAGAACTAGAAATTGCTATTGTTTATGAAACCGTAAAGAATTAGAGCTGGACATATGATGGCTGAGCTGTGCTGGAAAAGTGCTAGATTAGAGGGACTCAGATTACATTTGCTATATATTAAGCTGCGTAAGTGGAATTCTTTTTGTCTTAGTTTTGTTTGAGGCCCCAGGAGCTGTTGTCAGTAAAGCTCACAGTGCTGGAGAGAGGAGTTGGACCCCTCGGTTGGACTTGCCCCGGATGTGGCTATGAAATCCGTATTTGCTACCAGCTCTGTGGCTGTGAAATCGACTCTGGTGCCTTTGCTCATCAGTATGAATTTTCTCCTAGACATGTGGCCTCACTAATTTTTTGGCTTTCTTTGCAGTTGGGTGATAGCCATGTTATCGAGGTCTAGTTAGCAAAATGTGAGAAGTGACCTGTGCCATTTATAGGCCTGCCCCTCGAAACCATCCACACGTAATCCTGGCTCCCAGGAGGGAGGGAGGACATTGAGGACCTAGAGGGTTTTACATTTAATTTAAATTATTAAAATTTAAATGAAAAAAGATGTATGTGGCTAGTAGCTACCCAACTGAACAGGTCAGGGTTAGAGACTAGAAAACTCCTTACAGTACAATTGAGTCCCACCCCACACCTTCTTAAGTCCAATGAGGATAATCTTTGAAGGGCCACTGGGAAAGTACATTTATGTCCACGGAGTCTGTGTGGCAGAGAGACCGTGGCTGGCCAGCTGTTGTAATGGAACAGTGTCATGAGAAGGAGCTACATTGGGAAAAATGCTCTCCTAGAATTTGTGGGGGCAAAGGCTGCATGAGTTTTCTCGTGTATCTGTTGAATGACTTCGGAGTGGTTTTAAAGCCTGTCTGAGAGGAAACCAGAAGGACTGATGTGACCTCACTGGAATGGTACTGTTTTGTGACTAGAAGTGGTTAGAGGACTTTTTAATTTTCTGAGAATGACTGGAAAATTATAGGATCCACACAGAATTTTATGTAGGGTTGGGAGAAAGCTAAACCCTCATTGTGGATTTGAAAGGTCAATTAGACAGGAGAACGTAGTAGTTTTCTGCGTGTCCCATGCGATCCCTGCTTCAGCCAATCTAACATTTATAGTTAAAAACAATGTAAGCTCTTTAAAGATGCTCTCAGTTTAACACTGAGTCTCCTTTGTTCTTTTCCCCCCCCAGCCACGGAGACTGTGTTTTGTGTCTTAGGTTCGTTTGAGTGCACAATAAGGGACGTGTTATATTTTAGTGTATGTTGTATGCATAACTGAAGGGAAACCTGAGGAGAAGATGCGTACCAGGGTCTTGCAGAGGTAGGGGTTGGACACTGGCGGATTCAAGGCCTCACTGCTGGCTGCTGCTCTTCCTGTCATTTGCTTCCCTTATGGTTTCTGTACTTGGATCCGCTCCACCTATATCAGGGCCACACAGCCCCATCCGTCCTGCTTCATCGTTATTGGGTCGTTCTTTAGAAAAAGCTCAACGATCAAAAGTATTCCAGATCCTTCTTGCCTTGAACATAGAAGACCAAGCCAAAAACAGTGCCAAAAAGTTTATTTGAAAAGTGAGGGGTGAGTGGGTATGGGAGAAACGAGCTCTGCAGAGTGAACCTGGGCCAAACAAGAAAAAAGGTAAAAACAAAAATAACAGTACACACCGTGTCTGAGAAATCTGGTGTGGGCTATTGTGGGAACTCGCAGTAGCGGCTCCCGGTGGCATCCGGTCAGGACAGGGTTCTCAGGGTGCAGTCACCGGAAGACTTGGCAGGAACGCAGGGCCTTGCCCCATTCCAGATTTAACTGCATCAGAAGCTGCAAGGTGGGGTTCAGCAGTCTCTTTTTAAAAATTAAATGTATTTTAAATTGATACACAAAAACACAAAAACTACATCTTGAAGTTGGGGTCTGGCTCAGTGATAGAGCGCATCCTTAGCACTTGGGGGTCGCTCCCCCAGTTTGCACATATTAATGGAGTGACGTGGTGTTTTGAGGCATGTGTACGTGGCGTTTACATGTCTCCTCAGACGTTCGGCACGCTGTCACGGCATGCGCATTCGGAATCCTAAGAGCCTTTCGAAATGTAGGGCGTGTTATTATCCGGAGTCTTCAGGTGTCCAGCAGCACCCCAGGACTCCCCGCTCGGTCTGACCGTCACCGTAGCGCTCCGTCCCCGCCTCGGTGCTCCTTAGCCTCTGGTAACCGCCGTTCTGCTTTCAACTTCTGTGAGATCAACTTCTTTGACTCCCCCGTCCGTGCCTGACTTATTTCATTAACATAAGGATGTCCAGTTCTGTCCTTGTCACTGCAGATGACAGGATGTCATTGTCACGGCTCAATAGTATTCCACTGTGTGTCTGTACCACATTTTCTTTATCCATTCATCTGTCAGTGGCTGCCTGGGTTGTTTCTGTCTCTTACCTGTTGTGAATCTGTCACAGTAAACGTGGAGCACAATGTCATTTGACAGACTGATTTCTTTTCCTTTAGATGTACATACTCAGTATAGGAGGATTGCTAAAGTATATAATAGTATAATTTTTTAACTTTTTTTTTTTTTTTCCGTGGGTACCGGGGGTCGACCTCAGGACCTCACGCACCAGCAGGCGCCCGTGCCGCTGAGCGATATCACCGGCCCCTTTTTCGTATGTGGGTTCCGGGAGTCAAACTCCGGCCCTCGCCCTTGCCAGGCAGGCGCTTATGCCGCTGAGCCACTCACTGGCCCCTAATTTACATTTTGACGAACAGTGTACTAGGGTTTCCTCTTTTCCACATTTTTGCCAGCACTTAATTTCTTCTGCTCCTTCTTCATTCCTGCTCCCTCCTCCTCTTCTCCTTTCTTCTTCTTTTCCTTCAGTGCTGGGAATTGAACACAAGGCCTCATGCATGCTGAGAAAGTACTGTAACGCTGAGCTGCATCCCCAGCCCTGGTCGCTTGACCTACTCATTCTTGGGAAGGTGAGGTTAGCAGTCTGGGTTTTGCTGAGCCTTCCAGGAGCTTCTGCCGCTTCGCAAAGTTCGAGAACCACTGGGTCAGGGTCATGCAAACTCCTGTGGTGGCTTAACAGAACAGAAGTGTATTCGTTGCTCATTTAGACACAAATGGGTAAACAGGAGGAGTGGCCTTCGTGCATTTATTCAGGGACCCAGTCCGATGGACCCAGGCACTGCCATCTTCAATATGTGACTCTCAAGGTTGCTGTGAAGGTCGCCTCAGACAAAAGAGGAGAAGACAGTGGAGAAGCGGCTATGGGAAGTGTTATGTGCTAGACACATTATTTATGTCCATATTTCTTTGGTTAGAACTCAGTCACGTGGGTTTACCTAACTCCAAGGGGGCCTGGGAAATACAGTCTATTACTTGTGCCTCTAAAAAACTGGCAAATCCAAGTTTCTGTGAGCAGCTAGAAGTGTTTCTTTTAAATTCCTTATGAAAATTTTTGAGATTTTCTCTATTCTGTGCCTATTTTATGCATGAACTTCTTTGGCAGAATGATGAAACCCGTGGACTCATCTTGTAAAATAAAATATACAGAATTATAAAGGGCTGGTGATATAGCTCAGCGGCATAAGTGCCTGCCTGGCAAGCACAAGGTCCTGAGTTTGACTCCTGGTACCTGCATATTAAAAAAAAAAAAAAAAAAAGAATTATAAAGGAAACCATAGTATACTGAAATTTATTGTAAATAATTAAAACCATTTTAACAGCAATATGTGTACTTTTCTTGAGACATTAAGGGAGAAGAGCTAGTGGAAGATTTACTGACTACTGTGATTTTGAAATAATGAGTATAAATGGTATTTCAAGATGTCTGCAGCCACTATAATTTAATTTAAATATCTGTGATTACTTTTGCTGGCAAAAGTCACAGGTACTGCTAATAATACCAGGCTGATAGCCTACATTCCCAATTGAACTCTATGCTAAACTTCAATTAGAGGCCAGTGAAAATAAAGACAGTTTTCCCCCATCCAAGTCCATTGTCTGCCTTGTCTCCCTTTAATTTTATACATGGATCCAAAGCACTTCTGATGGACACCGTATGTCTAGCCAGGGATGAGGACAGTCACAGAGTTTTTATGGGGTATTATGTGCTTTAGAAACAACAGTTTATTAAGCTTCATAAAATTTGTATATAGTAGATTTATACCTTGTGTCCTTTGCACCTAAGTTTTTCAGTAGTAAAAGCAATTTGTATGAACGCTCAGTGATACCTATGTTGTTTCTATTTAGATATTTCAGTATACTTGATGGTAGTTTGATCATATATAACAGTATTTTTTACCTGAAAATATCATTTTTTTTTTCAATTTTTGCATCATGTATCTAAGTTGTGTATGGGCCTTTTCTTGTTTTAGTCAGTCAGTGTATACTCTGAAGACTTCCGAGCCTTGTGAATACGTCACACAGACAATTCGTAGTACGTTACTGTCATACAGTCTCTCTGTGTTGGAGTGGAGTGGTGGAGGGCGCTGGTTGGCTTTAGATAAACCTTGCTCCTGGTCTTTTCTGATTGCAGATTCTGCCCTTACTTAGCCCTTAAAAGCCTCAGTTTGCTTGTCCTTGAAGTGGCTATATTATTAGGTGTAGGACCCTAGTGATGCTCAGGAAATAAATGCTATTAATACTTCCTCACTTTTTATGCCAACTTACCCAGCCAAACAGGCTGGTAAAATCTTGAGTGTTTACCCGCTAAGGAAAGTAGCTACCATTTGAAAGCATAGCAGAAGGTGTATGTCCAGGCAGTTTTTTTTTTTTTTTTTTTTTTTTGTGGGTACCGGGGATCGAACTCAGGACCTCATGCTCCAGCAGGCGCCCGTGCCGCTGAGCGATATCACCGGCCCTTTTTTCGTATGTGGGATCCGGGAGTTGAACTCGGGCCCTCGCGCTTGCCAGGCAGGCGCTTACACCCCTGAGCCATCTCACCGGCTCCAGGCAGTTTTTGTTTGCCTGCGACAGAACCTGCTTCTGACTTAAACCAAAAGAGAATCAATTACAAATATGTGGTAGAACTATGAATGAATGACTAGAACAGACAAAACTAGGCAGTGTCCAAGGGCCTTGGTGTAGCCACTGGAGCTAATGAATTCTTACTGAGTTTTTCAACCTCTACTTAATATTCAGAGTCCAGGCACAGAGACATTAACTCCTGGAGGGCCGGCCACGTGCCTACCTGTAACCCTTACTGAGTTATTAAGGGGCCAGATCTAGAGTGGTCTATGGAGCACCTTGATTTAAAAATATACAGGACATCACTAATCAACAAGACGTCACAGTGAGCTATCACTTCATATCTGTCAGGATAAATACCATAAAAAAGTGTTGTCAAGAATATGGAGAAAACAGAGTCTTGGTACACTGTTGGTGGAAGTGTAAAATAGGGTAGCAACTATGGGAAACAGTATGGAACAGGTAGTTCCTCAAAAACTTAAAAACGGAATCACCGTATGATGCTGCCGTCCCATTTCTGGTATGGATCTAACAGAGTTGCAGTCAGGAGCTTGATACACGCTGTCCCGTCTTTATTATAGCATTCCTCACTATAGCTAAGATTTGGAAAGAACCTAGTGTGAGCAGATGCCTGGATAAAGGAAACCTAGTGTATCCGTACAATGGAATCTTACCAGCCTAAAACGAGAAGCCATAGGCAACATGGGTGAACCTGGGAGACATTATGCTAAGTGAAAGGACCCATTCACAGAGAGACAAGTACTGCATGACTCCACTGTGTGATGAAGCTATGAAAATAGTTTCATAGTGTAAACAGTGGAATGGTGGTTACCAGGCGCTGGTGGGAGATGGAAATGGGAGCCTTGTTTATGCCAGGTGCATAAATTCTAGAGATCTTTTACAATACTGTGCCTATAGTTAATGCTGTATTTTGCATGTAAGTAACAATCTAAGGGAGTAGATCATAAGATAGTGTTCGCACACACACACAACACACACACCCCTCCAGACTGTGCATCTTGATGAGGTATTACCCAGAAGGTGCTGATAAATTGGGCTGGCATAAAAATGTGAGAAGTCTGAGAAATTCCCAAGTGCCCATGACCTGATGGTTGAAGGATATGTTATCCAGATGAATAAACTGATCTAATACTGACTGCCAACTCTAAGTAACACCTGTGAGAGCTTTTAGCACCACTTGCTGTTTTAAAATAGAATTTCCTTCTGTTAAAAGTTGTGGCTTATTTTTTATAGTATTTAGAACAGGCGCGTATCATAAACCAAAGGGCTGTGATTTAGGGAAATTAAAAAAGTGACTGTCCAGTGATGACTGGGTTGTTTGTAGTGTTCGTAATCACATCTGTGCACTGTCGATGTGTAAATTGCTGCTTCAAGATCCAGAGCGTGAAGCACTAATAATGATGATAATTGATTGCCCTTTTTATGCTGTGTGTCGTTCTGAGTGCCTAGTGTGGACCACCGTAATTCTGGGAAAGAGGTCGCGTATTAGGTGCCTTTGACAGACTGAAACGCAGGGGCACGAGGAGGTAACCTAGCCGGGATCACATTAGAAGAGCTGGCCGTGCAAACCACAGTGTGACCCTGGGGTGGCGCCTCAGCGCCTGTCATCAAGGCGCGCTAGCAGTGTGATTCATTTTCCTCTTTATAGCTGATTTTTCGAGAATACATTTATTCACAGAAGCAACACGCAGTAATCATGGCCCGCACTTAGATTTTGCTGTGTACTAAGTGCCCGGGACACCTCGGTGGGGTTTCCCCAGGGCGGGTCTGGGGCTGTGGACTCAGTGGATTACTGCTTTCCCGGACAGCACTACTAACATGTTTTCATCTTTTTTTCTTCATGCAGTTTTCCCCGCTAAATATTCCTAGAGTTTGTAGGCCAGTGATCATAGGCAAGTGTTTGTAGACTACTGGTAATAGTACAAATTAGGCAAAATTTGGACTTGAAAGAGGAGAATCTACATTCTTTCCAAGGAAATATGCTCGGCTCACTCCACTATGGAAAGTACTGACTGCACCGCGAAGGGTTTGTTCACCAGCGCTCGCATTTCTCAACTGCGGAGGAGCGGGCTGTGGCCGTGCTGCCACCTAGCGGCCAGACCCGCGCTCCTGCAGGCGTCGGGCCTCGAAGTGCGGAAAGCTCGGCCCCGCCCCGCCCCCGTCCCCGCCTTTGCTCCCGCACCGCCCATGACCTCCCACCCCTCCCCGCCCCCGCCCCGCCCGTGCCCCAGCCCCAACCCAGCTCCGCCCCAGCCTCACCCCACCCCGCCCCTCACCCCGCCCCTGCCCTGCTGAAGCCCCGCCCCAGCCCCCGCGGGTGTGCTTCCGCAGGAGGGACCTGGGCGAGCCGGAATCTGGGAGCTGCGTGGGGAGAGGAGCCAGTGCGGTTCTGACGTGGGGCCCACGCTGCCCCAGGACACTTGCGCTTGGCTCCCGCTCCGTTTCCCTAACCCTCTTCCTGGCAGCTGCTGAGGGGCCTCCCGGCTGACGGGGGTCTTGGGGACGGTTTTGAGTGGGAGTGAGGCTCACGTGGTCGGAGATGGGAAGAAAGCCCAGCAGCGACCTCGGTTTCGTTCCCTGTCTGCGTTTCCCCTTCCGATTTCTGCGCCCTTTGACTCGCGGGTCGCCCTCTTCCACGTCCTCGGCGGGTGCGCCAGGCGCGGGGCGGCGCGGGCAGCTCGCACGTCCCTCCGAGGAGCGGCCCCGCGCACCTTCGTCTGCGGCGCCCACGCGCCGTGCTCAGGCCTCCCTCATGCTGCTGCTCCCGCTGAAGTTCTTGCTCCCTGTTCTTTATGCCCTTCCCGTGTCTTTACGACTTTTTACATTTCCTGTAGAATTCAGAAGACCTACAAAAGCAAGCCCTTTGTGGAGCATTGATTGCCCCTTCATATTCACCGTGGTTGGTTTGTGCGCTCATCCTGGCACATGGGCAGGCGGGGTTTCTCCTGCTGTGTAGCTCTTTCATCCGTCTGTTACCTCACTCACTCGTTCTTACGTTGTTTCCTTTGCCTGGAACATAAATCCTATGCATTCTGCAAGTGCCACCCACTCAACTAAGCCCAACATAGGCTGCTCTCGGTTCCATTCACTGCTTCCGTCGGAGACCTGCTGTCCGCTTTCACCCGATTCCACCTTCCGTGTGTTCGTGAGCTTTTGCTCCCCCGTGAACTGTAAGCGCCCCGGGACGGAGGCTATCCAAACCCGTTTGCTCGTACACAGTGTGGCTTAGCCAAGCTCGATCCCTTTGTCTAACGAGTTGTCCTTGCTTGGAAGCGAAATGTGAAGCACCTGGTGGTTTTTTCGCCCCATATATCGTGCTTGGAATTTTACATTTATTAACCGATTTAAAACATAAAGGCCCACAGCTGTTCCTCAAACGATTACTATCAAGAACATATAAAGAACTCAAAAAAACCAGACCTCCCAAATTTAAAGACCCACTCCAAAAATGGGCATCTGAGATGCATACACATTTCTCAGATGAAGAATACAAATGGCAAGTAAATATACAAAAAAATGTGCAACATCACTAGTCATTCGAGAGATCCAAATTAAAACAACACTGAGATTCCATCTCACCCCAGAAAGAATGGCTATTATTAAGAAATCAACTAATAACAAATGCTGGAGGGGCTGTGGGGAAAAGGAACCCTTCTTCACTGTTGGTGGGAGTGTCCACTGGTACAGCCACTGTGGAAATCAGTGTGGAGATTCCTCAAAAAACTAGGGTTGGAGGTCCCATTTGACCCAGCTATTCCCCTTCTGGGTATCTTCCCAGAAGAGTTAAAAACATCGTACCACAGCGATATATGTGTACCCATGTTTATAGCAGCACAATTTGTAATAGCCAGATCTTGGAAACAACCCAAATGCCCATCAACTGAGGAATGGATAAGAAAGATGTGGTATTTTTATACAGTGGAGTACTATTCAGCCATAAAGAAGGATAAACTGGAGACTTTTATAGGTAAATGGATGCAACTCGAGAAAATACTCATAAGTGAAATAAACCGGACGCACATGTGTAAGCATCATATTGTCTCTCTAGTATGAGAAACTGAGAGAGTAAATAAGATCCAAAATGTACAATAGACATGGTGAATCAAGAAGAAACTGGTCAAAAGGAAAGAGAGACTGGAATAGGGGAATAGGGAAAAGAAAGAAGGGAAAGGAAAAAAAATTATATATATATATATATATATATATATATATATATATGATGGTTAAGATAGATACACTACCAATTTTACTTAGTTCATTGAAGAGTAAGGTTTGTGCCAATAATGTTTGGACAATTGAATGCTAATATCTGGTATCCTGAATAACTAACTTATAATAATACGTAATGCATTAACCATTGTTACCCTCCTATTATGTTGTTTTGAAAATTTGTTCTTTTTTGATTTATTTTGTTTTTTTTCTTCTCTTTAAAAACAAACAAACAAACAAACAAACAAACAAACATAAAGGCCCAGTAAGTAGAGCGTTGATCTTACAGAACAGTTGG
Organism: Erethizon dorsatum; assembly: GCA_028451465.1. Lineage (NCBI taxonomy): Eukaryota > Metazoa > Chordata > Mammalia > Rodentia > Erethizontidae > Erethizon > Erethizon dorsatum. The sequence continues at coordinate 54,280,470 of CM051830.1, read as the reverse complement.
ACTTGGAAATGTTTAACAAATTGTGTTGCTGTACCTCACAAGGCAGTATTTGGAGCTGTGGCCTGTGGTCCGCGCCTGGCCGCAGTGTTGGTTTTGGCGCTTCCCTTTGTGGTGTTTTATCTCACACTTTGCATCTCTGCTTTCCTTCCTTCACAGGGAGTCTGCTCTTGGAAGTGCAGAGTGGATCTTTACTCTGGAGTGATTGTCTGTCCTGCTCCTTAGTCCTCCCTTCTTTTCACACTGTCTGCTTGATACTTCAGCAAAGCAGGGTGCCCACCTTTTTTCTTTTTCACTGTATTTTTTAAAATTTTAAAAATATTTATTGAAAAGCAACTATAGTTCCACTTCATGGTGACAAATGAAAACAAAACATCAATTACAAAACTATTAAAATAGGGCCGGTGAGATGGCTTAGCGGCGTAAGCGCCTGCCTTGCAAGCGCAAGGGCCCGAGTTCGACTCCCCGAACCCACATACGAAAAAGGGGCCGGTGATATCGCTCAGCGGCACGGGTGCCTGTTGGTGCGTGAGGTCCTGAGGTCGACCCCCCGGTACCCACAAAAAAAAAAAACTATTAAAATATAAAATACTGATAAATCTCACCACAAAATTTACAAGACCTATATACAGAAAACTAGAAAACATTACAGAGAAATTAAAAATTTCGAGAAACGTTTTAAGGGGAAACACTTGAAGATAACAATTTTCTGTGAAAATCCAAAAGACTTGAAATCATTGAAACAGTTTTGAGAAGGAAGAAGAAACTTTGAAAGGCTAACATGACATTATTTCCAGAATTAATAGGGAGACAATACGATGCTTGCATATGCAAGTCTGATTTGTTTCACTTATGAGTATGGACTCAAGTTGTATCCATTTACCTATAAAATTCTCCAGTTTATCCTTTTTTTATGGCTGGATAAAACTCCATTATATATATTAAAAAAGCACATCTTTTTTATCCATTCCTTGGTTGATGGGCATTTGGGTTGTTTCCAAGATCTAGCTATTACAAATTGTGCTGCTGTAAACATGGGTGCACATATATCGCTGTGGTACGATGTTTTTAATTCTTCTGGGAAGATACCCAGAAGGGGAATAGCTGGGTCAAATGGGTCCTCTAATCCTAGCTTTTCGAGAATTCTCCACACTGATTTCCACAGTGGTTGCACCAGTTGACACTCCCAACAGTGGAGAAGGGTTCCTTTTTCCTCACAGCCCTTCCAGAGTTTGATGTTGGTTGATTCCTTGATGATAGCCATTCTTTCTGGGACGAGATGGAATCTCAGTGTTGTTTTAATTTGTATATCTCGAATGACCAGTGATATTGAACATTTCTTCATGTATTAGTTTGTGTTTGTACCTCTTCATCTGAGACGTGTGTATTCATTTCAGATGCTCATTTTTGGATTGGATCTCTAAATTTGGGAGGTCTGATTTTTTTTAGTTCTATATTATGTTCTTTTTTTTTTTTTTTTTTTTGTAGGTACCGGGGGTCGACCTCAGGACCTTGTGCACCAGCAGGCGCCCATGCCGCTGAGCGGTATCACTGGCCCTTTTTTTGTATGTGGGTTCTGGGAGCCAAACTTGGGCCCTTGCGCTTGCCAGGCAGGTGCTTACGCTGCTGAGCCATCTCACCAGCCTTATATTATGTTCTTGATAATAATCCTTTGTCTGAGGGACAGCTGGCAAACATTTTTTCCCATGTTGTAGGTTGTCTCTTCACTCTGTTGGTGGTTTCTCTTGCTGTGCAAAAGCTTTTTAATAAGACGAGATCCCAGTTGTTGATTCTTTGTGATAGTTCCTGTGTGATCAGGGTTTTATTCATAAAGTCTTTGCCTACACCAATGTCTTCAAGAGTTTTACCGATTTTGTCTTCCAGTAGATTTAATGTTTCTGTTTTAATATTTAGATCTTTAATCCATTTTGATTTTAGTTTAGTGCATTGCAAAAGATATGGGTCTAGTTTTAGTCTTCGGCATATGCAGAGCCAGTTTTTCCAGCACCATTTATTAAAGAGGCTATCTTTCTCCCAGTGAATGTGTTTGGCACCTTTGTCAAAGATAAAGTGGCTGAATATGTCTGGAGTTGTTTCTGCATCTTCTAATCTGTTCCATTGATCTTCAGGTCTGTTTTTTTTTGCCAGTACCACACTGTTTTTATTACAGTAGCTTTGCAGTATAATTTCAAGTCAGGGATTGTGATGCCCCCTGCCTTGCCTTTGCTACCCAGAATTGCCTTTGCTATTCTGGGTCTCTTCTAGTTCCAAATGAATTTAAGGATTTTTTTTCTAATTCTGTAAGATACACTGTTGTAATTTTGATCGGAATTGCATTAAAGCTGTATAACAGTTTTGGAAGTATGGCCATTTTCACTATATTGGTTCTTCCTACCCAAGAGCAAGGGAAATCTTTCCATTTCCTGATATCTTCTTCAATCTCTTTTTTCTTTTCTTCTTTTTTTTTTTTAATGTGGGTACTGGGAGTCGACCTCAGGACCTCGTGCTTGCCAGCAAGCACTTGTGCTGCTGAGCTATATCACCGGCCCTTTTTTCCTTTATGTGGGTTCTGGGAGTCGAACTCGGGACCTCGCGCTTGCCAGGGAGGCGCTTATGCCACTGAGCTATCTCACTGGCTCTCAGTCTCCTTTTTCAAAGCACTGTAGTTTTCAGTGTAGAGGTCTTTTACATCCTTTGTTAGATTGATTCCTAGATATTTCATTTTTTTTTGGATGCTATTATAGAAAGTGTTGTTTCCCTAATTTCTCTCTCAGTGGGTTTTTTATTCATGTACAGGAAGGCTACTGATTTTTGAATGTTGATTTTGTATCCAGATATGCTGATGAATTTGCTTATTAAATCTGTAAGTCTTTTAGTGGGGTTTTTGGGGTCTTCTGTATAAAGTATCATGTCATCTGCAAGTAATGATAATTTAACTTCTTCCTTTCCTACTGTTATTCCTTTTATTTCTTTCTCTTGTCTAGTTGCTCTGGCTAAGGTTTCCAGAACTATGTAGAATAAGAGTGGAGACAGTGGACAGGCCTTGTCTTGCTTCTGATTTTAGAGCTTTTTCACTGCATTAAGAACGTTTTTTTTTTCCCCAGTACTCAGGACGGAACCCAAGCTACAATGAGCTACATCCATAGCCTTTTTAGTTTTTTTAACTTTTAAGACGGTGTCACTAGGTGGCCAGGTTGCCCAGGTTGGGCTCAAACTTGGGATCTTCCTGCCTCAGCCTCCTAGAGTGCCTGGTTTAGAACCTGTCATTTTACCAACTAAGAACATTTCTTAATGTAGAATAACTCTGGGTGCTGAAGCGCTGAGGTGCTTTGTGGAGCACTTGTGAATAAACCTTGCATGCGTGTTGAGCCTCCTACACGCTCCCTTTGCAGATGTAAATGATCTCATTGAGCACGGTGACTTCAGGAGCGTTTGTGTAGCTAGTGTCAGAGAATGACCAGACTAACTCAGTACGAATCTGGATTTCTGTGTGTTTTTGCTACAGGGATTCAGGGCCAGCCCTCGGCATATCAGAAGACGTGTTGCGGCGGCCGCGGCCGCCCGCTTGGAGGAAGTGAAGCCGGCGGTGGAGGCGCACCACCAGAGCGAGCAGGAGGCTTCCGTGAGGAAGCGGAGGATCAAGAAAAACAGCCGCGTCCAGCCCGAGTTTTATCACTCTGTTCAAGGAGCTTCGACCAGGAGGCCTGTAAGTAGAGAGCCGCCTCTTGCTGGGTGTTGCAACATTGTCAAGTGGCATAGTGGGTGTCTTAGCTCAGGAGGTTTTTCAGACGAAATACCTTCGTTGCCGGGGTGTAGCTCAGTGGTAACAGCTCTTGCCCAGCATGTGCACAGCCCTGGGTTTGATCCCCAGTACTGCAAAAAGAAAGAAAAACGAGGTGCTTTAGTTGCCCTGTTGCTGTCCCGGTGTGGGCGTGTGCTGGTGTGAGTCAGCCAGGGCTGTGGGCTCCTGGAAGGTGCTGGGGCTCATCAGCATTGGGCACTGTCAGCAGATCTGTATGAAAACTGGTGAGGTTCCAGCACCCTGGAGCTGGGATGAGAAAGAGGTTCAGGCCATGGAGCCAGCAAGCTGAGGAGCAGCGGTGACGAGATCAGTGATGCAGCAGCGAGCTGGCGAGGGTCAGGATGGGGGAAGCAGAGGAGGGGAGGGGCTGGGGTCTGTGCTCCTGGCTGAGCCCCTCCAGAAGGCTCTTGGGCAGGGAGGCCTGCGTGTCCCCTTGCAGCCAGCCCAGGGGACTCTGGGGGGCTCTCAGGTGACCTTTAGGCTGTCTAGGCAGCGACCTTGTCTCTCCTAGCCAAGTACCCGGGTCTCTGTTGGCTGTGGTGTTGTCTTTTCTGGGAAACCTAGGGCTCAGCAGGAGCTGGTCTCCACCACCTGCTCCCTCGCTAAGCACATTGTTCTCTGTGCTCTGAGTTTTTTCTTGGTGGGGTTCTGGCACGTGGACTTATTAACCTAGGTTGTGGTAGTTAAGGACTTGGGACTTAGAAAATTCCATTGTAAAATGTTTAAAAAGTATTTCATGACTGCAATGATTTTGCATTGCTTTAGTCGGAAAAAGGGTACGGTGTGATTCCTCACTGTGCTGTGTGGAGCCTGTTACTGTCATTTCTTATTGAGGTTTCTCCCCCAGCACTTGGGAGTGAACCCAGGTTCTAGCATGCACCAGGCAAGTGCAGTACCCCTGAGTTACACCTGCAGGACACTGTTGTTTCTTGTGCCAGTTAGGGGAGCCATCAAGAATTAACTCGGTAATAAGTTTTTGTGAATTACTGCAACAGAGCTGCCCTTCTGTAGGGTAAGCGTGTGGCAGGCACATGTGCAGGCTGTCGGAAGGCCAGGAGGATGAGAAGGTCAGGGGCCAGGCAGTAGCAATGGCACGGCCCTGAGTCCTCTCATGGAAGAGGTTGTGTGTCTCTCTCGCCTCTTGTAACATGAGTGTCGTGAAACATGCTTGGTGATGCGTTCCGGGAGGTGTGTTGTTGGTGGTTTCATGTTGTGCAGTGTAGAATGTACTCGCACAAGCCGCGTGGTATAGCAGCTGCCCCGGGCTCTGCGGTGCATATGTACAGTATTACTTCTCACTCCCTGGGCCAGGAAGAACAAAACAGCGTGAGATGAAATCAGGCATGAGGAAAAACAGTGCAATCAAGAGATCTGGTAAACGTGATGAGTGTGAGGCTCCTGCCAGGGCATAACAGCAGATTGTTTCACTTGTTAAAGAAGTGAGTTGAAGGAGTGTGCTCCAAAATAACAATAAAAAGCATAGCACAGGTGAAGGAAAAAGAATTAAGATGTGTTGTGTACATTGACCAACTCCCCCAGGTGAATGTAATCATTATGTGCTGCAAACATGTGCTAGTAAAAATAAAAAAGAAGAGAATCAAAAAAAATTTTTTAATCTCATCTAAAAAGTAAGTAGACACATAAGCCGATAACTGAGTCATCTATTGTCAGTACTGAGTATAATTGTACTGAGCTGCTCTTTTGTGTGACTGGCGGTGAGGTAGGTTTACTATGCTGGTGCCACTGCAGATGCGCGGATCTGCACTACACAGCTGGCACAGCTGGCGCGGTGTCTGCGCTGCCCTGAGGCGATGGGGAGACTTCTGCTCTGTTCAGTTGCTCGGCACTGCCCCACACACAGCCTCGTGTGGACCTAGACACTGGTGTGGCACATGACCAGATAAAACTTACTCAACAAATACATGCTTTTTATACAGAAAATGAGGGGTACACAGATATATAACAGTTATGGAGGGTTTAGTATGTGACAGGCATTATTTCATATAACTGATTCATCCTGTGAGGTAGACATTGTTATTATTGCCATTTCATGGATCATGAAACCGAGGCCCAGAAAGCGTGAATAACTTGCCTGAGCGGCCCGTTATTTGGGACAGAATTTAGAATTTGGATCTGGTAGCTTGCCTCCTAATGGCGAGCAGGTATGCCTACACTGTTAGATTCCCAAAGCCCTGGGTTCCAGGTGCTCATGGCCGGGTCGGCTGGCGGATGTGCAGACAGGCGGAGAGAGCGCTGCTGTGGAGTTACACACACGAGGGAAGCATCATGGAAGGCCAGCAATACTTACAGCTGGGCGGACACCTGAGGCGAGTCTCGAACGATAAGAAACAGTTTATCAACCGGGTGCAGTGGTGTAATCCTAGCTACTTGGAAGGCTGAGGCAGGAGGATTGCAAGTTCAAGGCCAGCCTGGGCAATTTAGCAAGCCCCTGTCTGCCTGCAGATAAAATAGAAAAGGCTGGGGTGTAGCCCAGTGTTAGAGCACCTGCCTAGCAGTGTGTGAGGCCCTGGGTTCCCTCCCTATCACTACCAAAAAGAAAGTTTTATCAAGAGGAGGGCGAAGATGGGTATCTCACGTAACACACACAGAAGCACGGAGACCCGGAGGGCCGGGCATCCACAGAGCATGCGTGCGGCGCTGCGTGGTGAAGCAGGGCAGGGCTGTGCTGTGTGTGACCTCAGTGTGGAACTGGTCTTCCGTGCTGGGGTCAGAGGAGGTGGGGAGTGGGTGTATCTCTTCTCTTGCTTGGCATCTCACTAGTTCCTTAGTTATAACTCCCCATGGGGAGCAGGATAGAATCGTCAGCCACCCTACTTTCCGCGAGCCCTCTACCCATCTGCCTGGTTAATAAGACACCTCCCCCTGCCGCGGGGACTTGGAACCTGCCACCACTTGGACCTTGTCCTCTTTGCTTGCCAGAGAGCTCCAGTTCGGCTTGTAGGAGTGACCTGTGCGTGTGTGAATTGTTCCGTGCAGTCTCCTCTGACCCCTGCTGCCCTTTATCCTGATCTCAGTACTCTCCCCACCTCCTCTGACCCCAGCACGGAAGACCAGTTCCACACTGAGGTCACACACAGCACAGCCCTGCCCTGCTTCACCACGCAGCGCCGCACGCATGCTCTGTGGATGCCCGGCCCTCCGGGTCTCCGTGCTTCTGTGTGTGTTACGTGAGATACCCATCTTCGCCCTCCTCTTGATAAAACTTGCTTTTTGGTAGTGCTGGGGAGGGAACCCAGGGCCTCACACACTGCTAGGGAGGTGCTCTAACACTGGGCTACACCCCAGCCTTTCCTACACCGAGCAGGTGTCTCAGTGAAGAGCAGCTCTGCGGCGAGGACTGAGGTGGTGCAGATCCCACTCTTATCTGCAGGAGCAGTCGGCACACTCAGTGGGTTTAACTGAATAGCTTTAGGAGGGACTCTTTTTGCTGTTTTGTTTTGTTTCGTTTGAGACAAGGTCTCACTATATAGCCCAGGTTGGCCTCTAACTCCCAACGATCCTCCTGCCTCAGGCTCCCAAGTGCTGGGATTACAGGCACCACCGTGCCCAGCTTCATGAGGGCGCTCTTCACAGAGCTGTGGGTATGGGTGAGGTGCTTCACCGGCTGTCACAAGGAACCAGCCTGCCTGCCACTCCTGGCCTGAAGGGGCAGCAGAAGGCAGTGGTCCTACTGGTCCTGGTTGGAAGGGCGCAGCGAGGGAGGGCCCTGCCCCAGGGCTGTGGCTGAGTGATGCAGACGCCACAGGAACAACATAGGTCTGGAAGAGCAGCGAGGCGGATGCAGTGCCCTCTTGAACCCGCCCGTGTCCCCCATTGGCAAGGCAGAGGTGGTGTTCTCTGTGCTCTTCTCTTTCCCCCTTCTCATTTAATTTTCCCAGCGATTCTCTGGGGTAGCTACTCACTTTCCAGAGGAAGAAATTCCTCATGGTCACAGAGCCCTTAGGTAACAGAGCTGACAGTTAAATCCAGGCACTCTTGAGCGGTGCGAGGAGGAAATGGGAAATCCAGTGACCGCCCCTCTAGATGCTTAACCTAATCATCCCTCCTGAAGTTTTTTAACCACTTGGAGCCTCAGTTTTCTACATGCATAGATGGCAGATATGTACGGATGAGATCTTCAAGTTTTAAAGCTATTACGTCAATCAAAACCTATTTTAGGATGGTGCTGAAAGCCCGCCCTAGGCCCCGACCTGATTTTCGCAGGCATCTTACCGGCCCCTCCTTCGGTGTCAGGGGGCCTGGGAAGTAGCGGGACCATTTTGCGCGGCTGCCCACTCACACGGGCCTGTGACTATGTAAGGACTCTCGGGCCCAGGAGGTATTTGTGTTTGGAAGTGGGGCTGAGGTACAGGAAAGGAAAGGCGTTCGCACACGGGAAAATAATGATGAGCCCCGAGCCTGCTCCTGTTGTGTTTTCACTGGCCCCGTTTTTCTCAGCCTGCAACGGCATTGCCTCGGCCTGGCCCGCGAGCTGCTGCCCTCTTGGCTTTGAGCTGCCACCACCAGCGGGTGACTGGATGGTTAGGCCTGACAGTTCAGACGCGGGAGTTGGGCAGACAGGCCTAGCTGGAGTGTTACCTTGTGTTCTGAAATGGTGAGCCCAGAAAGAGGCAGGTTTGGGCTGAGGGTGGAAATTAAAATTTCCATTCTGAATATGTTAAGTTTGAAAAACCAGTGAGATTTCCTGGTGTCTGGAAGCATGGGAAATATGAATCTGGATTTTAGAGTCAGTAGTAAATCCAGGGCACTGGGTGACAAGACCCAGGAAATGAATACTGATAGAGAAAAGAAGACAGCAGAAAATGAGCCTTCAGGTCCTTCATTGTTGAGAGTTTGGACAGAGGTTATTGGAGTAAGTTTGGCCAAAACCACTCCTGTTCTTTAATTTAATTAAATTTAATTTTAATTAATTAATTGTATGGTCCTGGGGATTGAACCTTAACAGTGATCTATAATTGATCTTGGCGCTGAGCTACATCCCCAGCCCGTTTTTTAATTTTGAGGCAGGGTCTCACTAAGTGGTTAAGTAGCCTAGTCTGGCCTTGAAGTTGTGATCCTCCTGCCTCAGCCTCCCAGAGTGCTGGGATTACAGGCCAGTACCACCAGTCCCAGCTTCCGTACATATTTTAAATTTGGCCTCAGTGTTTCTTAGTACAGAGTAAATGGTAACGTAACTTGACGTGTGAACAGGCTGTAACCTAGGCTTGTAGCAAGTCGCAGAGTCTCACCCAGTCACAGCCCGCGCTTCAGCCAGTGACTCTCTGCTGTCCAGATAAGGTTACTGAAGGCAGTCCGAGCTTTAGCCAGCTGAGCTGTCCCTGTACCTCACTTCCGCTTCCTGTATTTCACTTCCTTTTCCTGGCTATCAGGAAGATCTGCACATGAAGTGAAGTGGAACATTCTAGACCATTTCAGGTCTGGATTATAGCCTGGTTCTGGAATCACAAATTCTGCCCATTAAGATCTGCAAAACTAGATTTGTTGTAATTTTGTTTTTTTAACAGGAACATGGGTCCTTTATGACTTCTAATGTTTCCCTGTGAAATATAGTTGCTTTAAGCAGAGCCCTTAAATCCAGGGCTATTGACTTTGACTTTCCTTTACGGCGCTCATCTTCAGTCAAGAAGGGCCACTTCCTGGGAGAAAGGCCAGAGAAAGTAGCAGGAAAGGATTTCCCCGCCGCCCCCAGGCACTGTTCTCCTGTTGGTTTCTAAGTCTTGGGGCATTTTTTGCTTTTTTCTTTGCAGTTTAGCTTGATGTAAGATTGCAGGATATTTGGGGACTTTGCATAGTTTTAATTTTAAAAAATTAATATAACAAGGTTTTAGGTCATCTTCGTAGCTTGGAGTTTATTACCTCAGTGTGGAAAAAAACTAAGCACACGCCCTTGATCTTATTGAAAATACAGTAGGGCGTTTCCCTGTGCCCTTCCTCCTTGGATTATTAAGGTCTTCCTTAATAATCTTCCCTTTCCCCTTCCTTTTCAGATATGTAAGGCCAGGCAGTTACTTGCATGACCTCAGGACACGTCCCCGTGGCAGGCTTGCCTGCACAGTCATTCCTGACTTAGGCTAATTCATCAGCACATACAGAGCTCTTAAAGGAAACATTCGCTCCCCTTTCCTCTTGCATTTCTACAGTATGGATTAATAATGTCAAATTTCTTTTGCTAACTGCCTGAAAAGAATTTTATTAAGTGAAGCTTGTTCATTTTACTGACTTGCTACACATTGCACCTGGCTTTTAGGTTTTTAATGAATGGAACCTTACACAGTAGAAGATTTCACTTATTACAGATTTGCTACCAACAGGCATATGAATAACTGGCACACCAGCGTATGCAAAGTTAAGTGGGCAACGTGCGTGAACAGTGCTAGGGTTCAGTCTCCTGGGCAGCTCGTGAAGTAAAGATTAAGTTGAAGGGCTTCACGTGCTCCCCTCAGAGCAAACAAGCTTGTCCTCCTGACTCATCATTCTCCAGGTGAGTGAGGTGACCGAACAAGGCCTCTTGTCTTCTTTTTGTTTTTCTTGTGCTCAGGGTCACCTGGCATTTTGAAAATCTGAAATTCCTGTAGCTCCAGGCAAAAGAAACTTAAAAGATTCAGGTAGCCACTTAATGGTTTCAAACTTTTGTGGATAACTGTGGATCAAAGGACTGAAAAGAAAGCCCCTTTAAAGGTGGTCTAGTTCATTGCTGTATCTCTAACCAGAATAACCCTTAAACTGTTCTGGGACGATGGGGCACATTCCTTTATTTCAAGGCCACGGCCATAGCTTCCATGGCAGTTCTGCATGGCATTTAACAGACATCTTGAACCCATCTGAATCTCATGGGTTCCAGTCTGACACTCTTTCCTGTTGCTGTGCTGTCTGTGAAGAGGATTAAGTTTAGCCCACCCACTTGTGTGTTACTCAGAGAATTTTAAAGTTTGAGGAAGTCAGGGCTGGTTTGACCCAGCAGTTTTCAGAGTAGACCCCTTTCTGCTCCAGTACTTTGAGTGACAGTCTCCCATCATTAGGTAGCTGTAATTAGCACAAGTTATTGTACTTGATAATAAGCAATTTCTTTTCCGTGCCCAGGGTTCCAGTTCTCTGGACCTTTCTTTCCAAATGTTTAATTCTTTTTTTTTTTTTTTTTAATGTGGGTACCGGGAGTCGACCTCAGGACCTCGCACTTGCCAGGCAGGTGCTTATGCCGCTGAGCTATCTCACCAGCCCCAAATGTTTAATTCTTAATTTTGCCAAATACCATGTTCTTTGAATTGTTCTAAATCACACCAAGTGAGTGGTAAGGGCCCCTCTGATTGCTCGAAATACTGTCCATATTTTCTCCCAGTTGTGGAATGATGTGTGGTTCAAGAAAATCAAACTACGAAAATTGAAAATAGGCAACTAGAACTTGGTTTGTGCTTTGGGAGGGCAGAGGTCAGTTCTGGAAATGACAGTAATGTTTCAGGAGAATTATTTCTCCGCAGTAGCACTTTATAGTTACATAGTGTTTCATATTTTCAAAGCATGTTCATAGCCCTTGCCTTATGTAATCTAAGCAGTCACCCCATGCTTGGGTAGGGTCACAGAGTAAGCGATTGCCCAAGGTCATAAGCCTGGATGGAGGTGGACATCCCTCAGCCTTGTGAGGGTTTAGGAGGGAGACCTCCACCTCAGATAACACCCAGGCAGGTGGACGAGAAATCTCAAGAAGAATGTAGATTGCAGTCTCGCTGGAGGAATTACTCATTGGCTCAGTGTGGCTCATTCCCAGAAGCTGCCGTACACCTCGAGAGCATGCTCACAGCTTGCATGACCTGTACTGGCCGCCTAGGGTACGAGTAGAGTTGGTTTGTTTTTTTCTTTTTGAGACAAGGCCTCTCTGTGTCACCCAGGCTGGCCTTGAACTCACAGCGATTCTCCTGCTTCAGCCTCCCGAGTGCTGGGATTACAGGCGTGTGCCACCACGCCCGGTTCCAGTAGAGTTTGAACAAGTCCACTTTGGTCAGCTACTACTTAGCAAGGCCCCTACTGCCCAGTCAATTTGAAAATGATCACAGTGGATCATAGATACAGCAATATCTATGACGTTTTAAGAAACCACCTCATTGACAACCTTTGGAGAATGCTAAGAAACCAGCTCACTTTTCTGAAGTGTGTTTAAGAAAAGAATCAAGTATTGTCCTCTCTTTGGTGTAAGAATTATCTTACATAGTAACCAGAGAGTTTTAGGGAGAAGAAGAAATGATGAAGTAAAAATGTCAGCATTTTGCAGCTCTAATGAAATAACCTAGAGAGTAATCAACAGTGCCTGCAGGTATGCAACATGATATGTACCTCCTGTAAGAGTACACAATAGGGGCCGGTGAGATGGCTCAGCGGCATAAGCGCGCCTGCCTGGCAAGCGTGACGGCCCGAGTTCGACTCCCGGAACCCACACACGAAAAGAGGGCCGGTGATATCGCTCGGTGGCACAGGTGCCTGCTGGTGCGCGAGGTCCTGAGGTCGACCCCCCGGTACCCACCAAAAAAAAAAAAAAGAGTACATAATAATACTTACAAAGTATTTTGGTTTCTAAATTTTTCTTTTGGTGCTACTGGGGAATGAACTCAGGGCCTTCATACTGAGCTACATCTACAGTCTTTGTTTATTTTAATTTTGAGATAAGTTCTCGCTAAGTTGCTAAGTTGCCAGGGCCGGGCTTGAACTTGCGATTCTCCTGCCTCAGCCTCCCAGGGTGCTGAGATCATGGGGATGTGTCATCATGCCCAGATTATGAAATATTCTTGCTGAAAAAAATTGAGCCTAAATCAGATTAAACTGTTAGTTCTAATTCCAGGCGCAAAGCACAGGGGGACAGAGGAATATGTTAAGTGGTACAGTGAACATATAGTTAGCAAGGTCTGGCTGTGGGGAAGCTGTAGGATGAATAGGGGGTGATAACCTGTGGATGGAGAGATTTACCAGCCGGATGTAACGTGTGCCTTGTCTGGATGAACGAACCAAATGTCAGAATGAGTGGTTTGGGATGGTCTCGGATTGGAGCCAGCGCCGTTGTACACTAGGCAAGAGCTCTATCACCGAGCTGCATCCCCGGCCCCAAAAAGAAAAGAGGGGAAATTTGAATGCTGCATATTTAGTGGCGTTAATGCATTTATCTTAGTACTTTAGTTTGATAATGATATTCTGATTTTGAAAAAACAGTCTTATGTTTTAGAGAAGCATATGAAAATATTTAATAGTGAAATAATAAAGTCCCTGGGATTAGCTAGGATGGGGGAGAAAATGCAGATGCTGTGGCATCAAAACAGCGCTGGCCAGAAGTTGGTAGCTGTTGGAGCTGGCTGCTGTGTAAACGGTAGTGCTTTATGCTTTTGTTTTCAGGCTTGAAGTTTTTTTATAATGAAAAATTTCAGGCATTAAAAAACAAAAACAAAACCTTGATTCGAAGTTTTTTGAACATCTTACTTCATCGAGTTCCTGTTTCGGTTTTACCATAGAGTAAGCCTAAGTCATTGTTAATAGCATCTCCAGGTTGCAGATCTGTATTGTAAGAAGGTTTTAAGAAGGTAGGAGGGGGCAGTATTCCCATGGCTATCTTTTGATATTTAAATTTTTTTTTTCCCTTTAACAAAGAACTACTTGCTTATTTGTTGGCTTTTTGCCCAGAACATTTTAAAAGCTGTACTGCTGAATTGTATCTACAGTGCTTATTTTTAAAAATTTAAATAATATGAGATAGGCAAGGAATTGTATAGGCATATTCTTCTATTTTAATATCTAGAAGCTGATTTTCCCAGATAACAATTTTGGTTCTTGGTAGAGTCATTGCTATGGAGGAAGCATGTCATCAAACTGCTTCGGTTACTAAAATGCAAATGATACTCGCTTTACCAGTTTTCTCATAGTAGGGGACTGCTTCCATTCTTATATTACCTTATTCTAGCAAGTTACACTTCTGTCTTCTCGCAGAGCTCATGAAATTTTGATGATGGCTAAAATGCAGGATATTGAGTTGCCACATCGATTTGAGTTAGTCTTTGACATTGGCATCACTTTCCATTATGTGACTCTATTCAGAGGGTGGTTTCCAGTGGCAGATTATTCACCTCATTTTGCTGCTCACGTTTCTACTTTTCTGTTGCCAAACGCAGAGGCAAGCCAGCTTTTACACCTTATGAACTCTGTGTAAAGCTTATTTAAGGGAATTTGAAAGTGTCTTTAGTTAGGATCATGTAGAGTTATCAGTGTATTTTTTTTTTAATGTTTCGGCCCCATTAGAAATGGGCATGGATAATTGAGAGTAGAGTATAATTTTTAGCTGCTTTGCCAGATGCATTTACCCTCTCTCAAACTAGCTGAGTATGGGTATATTTAAGTTGGGAATGGTCATATCTAAAAAGCAATGAGGTCCTTGTAGGCATGGGCTCTCATGCTATGGATTTTCATAACTTGCAGTCACAGAAAAATAATTAATTTTAAATAGCCAGTGTCAGTGTTGAAAATGAGCCCGTTTATCTCAGCCATTGCAGTAGCCAGTATAATAATCAGATGTGACATAATCATTTTCAGCCCTTTCTCCTCCTTCTGCATTCTAATAAGGTGAGACGTTATTGAGCGTATGCCTTTAAGGTGCAAAAATTATACATTCAGTGTGCGCATATAGTTTATTTAAGAGTATTGGTACATTGTAGGTATACACAATGATCACATTCATCATAGGGAATTTGTACCTGTACATGATATAACTTGATTCTTTTTTCCCCCATTCCGCTACCCTGCCTTCAACACTTCTTTCCCTCCTTAATTACAAAAGCTTTGTTTCCATTTTTTCCTTCTTTCCTCATCATTTTGTTCTTGCGCATATATTTTAAAGTGGAGTTCTGTGCGCGTTCAACTCCTTGCAGCTTTAAGCAAGAGGCATCTGGGCAGTCATCAGCTGAAACTCTGGGCACCTTACCTCCTTTTTCCCTCCTTTTCCCTCCTTTTTTCCCTCCTTTTCCCTCCTTTTTCTCTCCTTTTTCCCTCCTCTTCCCTCCTTTTTCCCTCCTTTTCCCTCCTTTTCCCTCCTTTTTCTCTCCTTTTCCCTTTTCCCCCCTTTTCCCCTCCTTTTCCCTCCTTTTTCCCTCCTTTTTCCCTTTCTCCCTCCTTTTCCCTCCTTTTCCCCTCCTTTTTCCCTCCTTTTCCCTCCTTTTTCCCTCCTTTTCCCTCCTTTTCCCTTTTTCCCTCCTTTTTCCCTCCTTTTTCCCTCCTCTTTCCCTCCTTTTCCCCTTTTCCCTCCTTTTTCCCTTTTCCCCTCCTTTTCCCTCCTTTTTCCCTCCTTTTCCCCTCCTTTTCCCTCCTCTTCCCTCCTTTTTCCCTCCTTTTCCCTCCTTTTCCCTCCTTTTTCTCTCCTTTTCCCTTTTCCCCCCTTTTCCCCTCCTTTTCCCTCCTTTTTCCCTCCTTTTTCCCTTTCTCCCTCCTTTTCCCTCCTTTTCCCCTCCTTTTTCCCTCCTTTTCCCTCCTTTTTCCCTCCTTTTCCCTCCTTTTCCCTTTTTCCCTCCTTTTTCCCTCCTTTTTCCCTCCTTTTCCCTCCTTTTCCCCTCCTTTTCCCCTTTTCCCTCCTTTTCCCCTCCTTTTTCCCTCCTTTCCCTCCTTTCCCTCCTTTTCCCTCCTTTTTCCCTCCTCTTTCCCTCCTTTTCCCCTTTTCCCTCCTTTTTCCCTTTTCCCCTCCTTTTCCCTCCTTTTTCCCTCCTTTTCCCCTCCTTTTCCCTCCTTTCCCTCCTTTTTCCCTCCTTTTCCCTCCTTTCCCTCCTTTTTCCCTCCTTTTCCCTCCTTTTTCCCTCCTTTTTCCCTCCTTTTCCCTCCTTTTTCCCTCCTTTTCCCTCCTTTTCCCTCCTGTGCTTGGTGCCCGCCCTCTCTCTGTGAAACAGAAGATTTGCCGCCCATTTAACGAGGTGAGCAGCAGTTAGTCGGGCTTGGTTTCTTCCACTAACTGCAGTTATGGGAAGCGTGGTTCTTTCCTACAGGCAGAGAGCTTGGATGATCGTCTTGACCTGTTTTTGAGTCTGAACTGTTGCCTGTTCTTAGGGGTAGAAGACTGAACATGGCTGCAGGGTTTTGGGATTCTGGGGCCCATAGCCTACTTCTAAAACCCTGCGTGCCCCCCGTTTAAATGTAAAAATAAACGATTGGGCCTGAAAGCAGCAGACATAGTGGGAAGACAAGTCCCCTGGATACCAGGCATCCTCTGATTCTTTTGGCAGTTATTTACTGTTTGCTTTATATTCTTAGTTACTTTCATTTGTTCTTTTTTTCCTTAGACATGAAAACTTTGAGTAGGAGAGTATTTAATATTGCTAACTGCTGTGTGAGTATTTCGCTAACTGAGACATTAAAATGTCTGGCATCGGTGCCCGGGAAGTGCTGGGGGTAGGGTTAGGGTGGAGGGGTTGTCTTCGCTTGTTTTTCTGCATCTCCCGAGCTCTGATGGCTCACCTCCTCTGCCTCGCGCCTCCCTCCGGTCAGGGAGCGCTGTCCCTCTGCACAGACACTTGACCTCGCGCCCCTCCTGCATCCTCGCCAGGCTCTCCAGTGTGCGCTCCGCACCGGACTGGCGCTCAGCTCCAGGTGGGCCTTTCTCTCCATCCACGTCTGCGCCCGGAGAGTCTTCTGGTGAAAGTTACAAGTTCCCTCCGCCCCAGCGGAGATGTACTTTGTCCTTCCGGAGGTCTCCTTGCTACGCAAGGCAACGGCTTCTCTTGGTTTCTGGCTTCATTTTTCTCTCTTGGTGTGGGTGATGAGCTTGCGTTTCTCGAGATGGTGCGACAGTCGCTTAACATGCGCTTAATGGACGGCCTAGCGCAGCGCCTTTCACGTATCTGGGGGAGATACCTTTTAAACGTCCGGTGCATTGCGGGTCTGCGCGTGGCCCTTTACCACCTGACCGGTCTTCCGCTCGCAGCACGGTGGCTCCCGCAGGAGTCCGGCGGCACCCGAGATGTCCGCTCAACAAGGCCGGTCCGCTGGCGGGGTGTGTTTCTAGGACAATGTCCGATTACTCAGAGCTACTAAATACTACAATTTCTGTGTTTATCTTGTGGTAAATGAGTAAAAATAGATTGGCACCAGCCAACAGGCACATTGAGTGGTCTGGTAGTTTCCTTTAAGCTTGGAGGGATAGTGGAATTTATTGTGTTGCTCCTAGTCTTTGGGGCATCAGCTGAAACATATCATACTAATATTATAATTAGAATAGATGTTCACTAATTTCACATATGTTTATTGTTTGCTCTGTGCACAGATCCTATAAAAATAGACCTACTCAAGAAAGGGGAGAGAAATAAATAAATATTATATTAGGAGGTGGTGCGTGGGTGAGAGGGAAATGTGCTGGGGGTGGGATGGTGGCTGCAACTTTGCATGGCATAGCAGGGAGCATCGTTTGATAAGGTGATGTTTGATTGGAGACCTGTATCAGTGACGCAGGTGTGTATCTGAGCAAGATCCTTTTTGGTCAAATGCCTTTTTATCGTTATCTCCTTAATTTATGGGCATGTTTTACTTTGATAAAAATTGAAGTCAATATTAAAATAAATGGGAATAATAAATGAGATATGGGGAAACGGAGAGACCATTTGTAAGTTGTCTTTAAAGAAGTTTGCCTAAGAAGGGACCGAGGAAGTTAGGTAGTAAGCTAGGGTGGATATAAGATTCAGAAAGGCTTTTCTTACCATGAGAGACATTTGAGGTGTTTTAGGGAGAAGAAAGGCGGTCTTTTCTGGGTCTGGACAGAATGAAGGTGAGGAAAGAGCAGAAATAAATTTTGGGATAGGTAGAGGCATAAAACAGACAGTGCTGAGGGCGCAGTCGTTAGCTGCGTGTACGTTTGTGGAGAGTCCGGCTGCCTGGGCAAGTGGTGCTTTCAAAGCAGGCTTCCTCAGGGCAGATTAGGAGTTAGGCGGATGGGGCAGCGGGCAAGATAAAGGGTGGGAGTGGTCGCCCTCGAGGAGGTGGCTGGGATGATGATATCAAGAGAATGCTTGAAATGATGAAGCATGAGGGTGCATGAAGAACGGGAAATCTCAGGGGCAGTAGTGGATCTGACCAGAGAAGATTGGAGGTCAGGCTTAGCTTGAAGAGCAGTGAGAGAACTGTAGAGCCGGAAAATGGAGGTCACATTGTTGCCTTAGATTAAGAGGTCTCAGAGTTGGTTAGGTTCCAGGTGAGGTCGTCTACCAGATGGGACCACGGGGTGGCTGGTAGAAGAGAAGCAGAGTGAAGAGTATTCGAGTTCACCAGGTTGGAGCCGGAGGTTTTGGATGGCTCATCCGCAGGAGCGTGGGCATTTTCCCAGGTGGTGTCCACACTTAGGGGAGGAGCCGTGAGCCAGAGGGACCTCACCGGAGGAGGCAGTACAACCAGGGGTCAGACAGCGACGGTCCAGGAAGGAGAAGAGAGTGACGTTGGATGCAGATGGGGACCTTAGAGAGGGCAGGCTTTTGCGGGGGTGTGCAGGAGAAGGCGCAGCCTCGGCCGGAAGGGTGCAGTGTGAAGGGAGTGAGCCCTAGTAAACACGGGAGGGCAGATTAAGGTCAGACAGGCAGTAGAGATGGTGCTTTTGGTGAGGAGGCAGAGCTTGTTGACATGAAGCGAGGGTTGCAGAGAGCACCTGGCAAGAGCTGGCAAGCAGGGCAGCAGTGGAGGAGGCGTGGAGTAGCAGGAGCGTGGTAGTCTGCGAGGAGAGGGCGGCCGTGGCGTGTGGATTCGGGACATGTACAAGGATGGCTAGGATGCGTGGTGTGCGGGGTGAGGCCACTTGTGCTAGCAACCAGCAGATCATTATTATCTTCTTCTTAATTTATGAGCATGTTTTACTTCGGTAAAAATTACAGTCAACATTAAAATAAATGGGAAAAATGAATGAGATACGGGGACATGGAGAGACTGTAAGTTGTCTTTAGAGGAGTTTGCCTAGGAAGGGACGGTCTTCGTTACTTTCTTGTTGCTGAGACAAAATACCCGATACCCAAGGTTAAAGGGGGAAAGGTTTATTTAGCTCACAGTTTGCAGAGGTTTCAGTCCATAATTGGCTGGCTCCAAGGCAGGGTGGCACATGGCAGAGGGGCAGCCATTCATGGGGGCAGAAGACAGCAAGCAAGGAGAGCAGAAGGGGGAAACAAGCCTCTTTCTGCTCCTTTTGTCTTATCCAGACTGCTGGGATTAGGGCAATGCCAATCCAATCAGTGGACTGATCCAGCGGTCACCCAGCCTTAATCCCAGCATTGAACCATGAATCAGTCACACACACTAGATTCAGCCAGCTCTGAAAAAGCACCCCCCCCATGACCACATGAGGCTTTGAGGGGACATCCAGACACAAACCGTAACAGGGACTGAGGAAGTTAGGCAGTAAACTAGGGTGGATGTAGGATTCAGAAAGGCCTTTCTTAACAGGAGAGACATTTGACAGACATTAGGCATCGTAGCAGGCAGCCCTGTGTCACCCACACCAATAGTTGGCAGCCAAGCCTTCTCGCCAGGCCAGTCATCCATGGCCACACTCGTTCTTAGGGTCCATGGTCTTCAGAAGCATTTGGAATGACTGAGACCTAGACATGTGTTAGGGATTCCAAAACAGGAAGTTCAGAGCTTGACCTTTAAAAACAGTCTGTAATCAAGCGACTACAAAACACATTATGATTTCCAGTGGAAAGTTACAGCTCAACTTTTATGTAATTATACATATAAGAAATGTAAGATTACACAAAAATCATTTTTAGCAATAATTTATTATTTAAATACTAAAAGCCCTTTCAAACATTTAGTGGAGAGATGTACTGAAGAGTCCGATACACACGTCTGCCATTGTAAAAGGGTGCCGAGAGCCCTGTGAACATCTTGGAGCATCTGTGGGTTCTAAGGGATTCAGTCGGGGCTGGTTCGGGAGGTGTGTCTGTGTGTGGCTGAGGATCATGTGAGTGAAGACAGCCGGGCTCCCATGTGAACCTGTTCGGGTGGCTGGGAGAGGATCCACTATTTTGAGGAACCTTCTCTCTCAAGGGCATTCACTGTGGTATGTATGTATCTTTGGTGATTTGGGGCCTAATTTTACCATTTCTTTGAGATCTCTTAATTGATTTGAGATGTGTGTGGGGACGTTAGAAAGGACAGGTATAGTCATGTGTGCTGGTAGCCCCAGCTACTCAGGAGGCTGAGGCAGAAGGGTTGCCTGAGCCCAAGAGTTGGAGGCCATTCTTGGCAACACAGTAAGACTCCATTTGTTTAAAAAAGTTATCTCATTTAGTGCCTGCAATAATATGATGAGGTATATCTTACTGTCATTCTCCTTCTACATAAAAGTATGGGACAAAGAGATGAAGCAATTATATTAAGTCTTGAAACACCAAATTCTGTGTTCTTTACTTAATGGGAAACTGAAGAATACCTGCCCTTTTTTGTTTTGTTTTGTTTCTTTTTAAAGATGGGGGTCTTACATGTTGCCCAGGGTGGCCACGAATTCCTGGGTTCAAGCAATCCTCTTGCCTCAGCCTCCTGAGTAGCTGGGACTACAGGTGCCTGACTGAGATAATATTTTTGACAAGATTTGTGAGCTATAAAATGGGCTTCAAATGCAGTTATGATTGACGGGGGTTTTAGGTGTCAGCGTGGGGATTAAGAGGTATAAAAGAAAGTAAGATGGAGGGTATATGTCACTTTAATGGTTGGCTTATGCATTGCTGCTCTTATTAATTCATCTTTCTACTGTGTAAGTGTCTATGTGATGAATACCCTGTACCCTCCAGTCAAAACAAGTGCTGGGATCTTGGCCATAATCTATATCTGACCATGGCTGTCTTTCTGTTGGCCTGAATCTTCCTACTCAAGGAAACTATCGGTCTGAACCACGGTGTATCATATTTGTTTCCCTCTTCAGATTTTTATTGCATCTCTGTGTAATCTTGGAAAATTCATTTTAACATTTTAGTCATTTTAATAAAAAGATTAGCATTCTTTACGTAATTACTTGGAACTCATTTTTTCATCTAATATTCTGTTACTGATATGTAACCATATCGTTAGATGTTGCTGTACTTTTTTCATCTTGGTTTTGGTGTGAACAAAATCACAGGTTGTTCTTTCACTCTCTCACAAGAGCGCATTTGCTTCTCGGCCTCTGCTGTGTGATGCTGCTCTGTTTTCTTATACGTGCATCCTACTGCGCGTGGGCAGGAGTGTTTCTTGGGCACGAGTGTAGCGAGATTACTGAGTTATGGAGTATAGGAGAAAGTTCAATGATATGTAACATAAAACTGCTTTTCAGAGTACTCACACCAGCTTATGCTTTCATAAACATTTTCTTAGCAATCAGGAGGTGCTACGATCTTTTCCACACATACTAGATTTTGTAAATTTTTGGTAAGTGAATATGTGTAATCTGTTAATCTCATTCTAGGCTTGATTTGTTTCGCTCTGGTCACTGATGATGCCAGACAGCTTCCCGTATGTTTATTAGCCATGTGTGTTTTCTGCACAAGAGAAAATTTCCTTTTGTTTGTGCTTTTCTTTCTGATTTTTATGAGTTCTTTGAATCTTTTTTTTTTTTTTGTGGGTACCAGGGGTCGAACTCAGGACCTCGTGCGCCAGCAGGTGCCCATGCCACTGAGCGATATCACCGGCCCTTTTTTCGTATGTGGGTTCCGGGAGTCGAACTCAGGACCTCGCACTTGCCAGGCAGGCGCTTACGCTGCTGAGCCATCTCACTGGCCCTCTTTGAATCTTCTTGGTTTGCTGAGTTTTAATTTATATTGTTATATTTTATTCCTAACTCTAACTTTGATATTCCTTTCTGTTTTTTAACATGTAAAATACATTTACATTTAATGTCAGACAGTTCACATAGCTGAAGTTTTTGTCAGGGTGTCTGTGTTGTTTCTGTAGTTTTCCCAGTGGGATTTTATTTTATGTTTTGTGCATTTTTATCACAAATTTGTGTTTCATTGAACTTTATCCATGGTAATTTTTGAGACTTACATGTACATTTGTCCAAAGAGGATCTTTTCTTATTTTTTCTAGGCCTCTACTGGGAACCTGAAAATAAATTCTCAGTTTTTCGTGCTGTGTGGGAATGAAACTTAGGTCATGAGTTGCACGCAAGGACTGGATGTCCAGCCCCAAACTGGGGACAGGCAAGGGTTCTTGCTGTATCGGGGTATTCTTGTTTTGCTTTTCCTAGCTCATGCTTCCCCACTGTACTTGGGGTTTAATTAATCAGACTTTCTTGGCTTTATCTTCTGCCCCTGAGCAAATGCTTGGCTCTTAGGCAAAGCTTTGGGTTCACAGGAAGTTAGCACAGGTGTCTGGCATTTGAGGATTTTGCTCTTCTCTCTCGTAGGAGCCAACCTACGAGCTTGTACTTGACTGAAGGACAACGAGGATAAAAAGCAAAGAGACACAGAATTAGGTTAAAATGTGGGGGGCAGGAGGCTCTTGTCTCCCTTCAACAAAGAGCCCCAAGTGACTGGCTCACCGTGCCTTTATTCGCTC
Organism: Erethizon dorsatum; assembly: GCA_028451465.1. Lineage (NCBI taxonomy): Eukaryota > Metazoa > Chordata > Mammalia > Rodentia > Erethizontidae > Erethizon > Erethizon dorsatum. The sequence goes on along the minus strand of CM051830.1, from coordinate 54,258,137 downwards.
ATACATGGGTACAAGCAATTAGAGTAACACAGGATTCATCTGCCTCTCACCATCCATGGTACATGTCCGGGTAACAACCAGATCTCAGCTGTTTTCCCTGTCCCTCGCGTGTCAGCACACCTGCATGCCTCTTTCTCCTTAGTGCTCACCGAGGAGGCCAATTAGATCTCAATCTTCCCGTCCGGTGTCGCTCACTCTCTCTCTGGGCATGTTCCTTATTTTCTTGCTATTTCGCTGATGCGTTAAAAATGTATTGTTCTTGTTTTAGCCAGCATTTTTAGATACTGTGCAATAAAAAGGCTTTTAAGGATGTCAAGTCTGTGATATTTTCTGGGAACCCTCTCTTTATTTTGTGTGATTAAGGAGGCTCCCCAAAATGGACTGCTCAGAGCAGAGCCATGTGTAACTCAAATTGTAGCTTCCATCCCTGGAGGCACTGAAAGTTTAAAACCTGGACACCACTGTCAAAGTACTCTAGTCGTTGTCGCCAAGACATTGCTTTTAGTTCCCATTTCTAGGATAATTCCGTTTTTGTTAGGGCTGTACAGTGCAGTCAGCCGGTTGTTCCTCATCTCCAGACACAAAGCCGATGACTTAGCATCTTCGTTTCCCGTGGAGGAACAGTGAACCGCAATGCCGTACTGCAGTGGCTCGCTCGTTCTCAAGTCTCAGATTTCAGTACCTGCTTCTCATTTCAGTTAAGCCCATCAACTTCTAATGACACAGTGTTTTTTATGGAGTTGATCATAAATCTTCTCATAAAGAAAATATTCATGTATTCTATTTTATGATAAATTATGAAATAGCAATTGTGGTGTCAAGTTGTTTTGATTTTAGTTTTTATTTACCTTATCTATTGGTTTTTAGCACTGAACAACTTTCTAGTTTTTTTGAAGGGAAAGGCGAGTTATGGGACTAGGAGAGGGTATTTTCTGTTTTCTTTATTACATGTATTCCTCAGTACATAATATCTCTGATTCATGAAAATTTAAACTTAGCTCAAGATATATGAACAGGCTCTTTATAAGTTGGAAGAGGAAACATTAAAGATACTGAAAGTTGGGCGTCACGAGTGTTAGAGATGATGGATTCCTGGGCATTTCAGGAACCTCAAGCATGATCTACCCTGGGTTGTCCCTTTGAGGAAACAAGGTGCAGGAAAGTGACCCGAGATGCCAGATGTTTCGTGTGCAGTTACTTTCAGAGTTGCTATTGGAAACAGGGCCCCTAGTCCGACCTGCTCTTTTCCGTGCTGTTTTCCTGTTTATGTCCTGTGTTTAGTTAAGCCCTTCTAGTTTTTTTTTATACCTATGAATATTTTCTTAAAAAAAATGTCCTATGTATATATTTTGTAAAATGAACTGACCCTTCCATGTTTAAGATTAATTCAGAAACCCCTGACATTTTAAATCTTTTAAAAAACAACATAATCATCTTTGGAATTTATGGGAGTGTTAAGCAGGCAAACACAGCTTTCTCAAGTGTATTTCAGGAATATGGGTAATCATTATGATTCCAGGCAAACTTGTTTAATACAGCAAAAGAATCAGGAGGTCTGAGATGCAGACGGTTCAGGCTACTAGGGAAATAAAAAATAGCTTTATCTGAAACAAGGGCACTGCTTTTTATAAACAAATGACTGCCGTTATTTCCTGTTCTTTAATCATATTACAAACTCTTGGAACTTCATCAGCTCTCTGTAGCTCCAGAGATAACCATAAATGAGACTGTAAAAGAAATGAAGCTCTAAAGACACATAAGGATTTTACATCAACAGCATTTTTATTGGTGCTAATTAATAGGGCATTTCTTAGGCATTCCTGTGAGCCAGGCACTAGGCTAGGCTGCGGGCATTCCTAGCTCATTGAACCCTGACAGCAACGTTAGGGTGTAGATTTTCATACAGAACCAGACTCTAAAGCCTAAGTAAGTAGCATGTCTGAAGTCACTTCGCTGAGCGGCGAGGCTGGGCCGAGAGGTTCAGAGCTCTGGTGGACTCCGCTGTCTCCCCGTCGGCTGGCTGAGAGCAGCCTTGTTTCTGATGGGTGGTTAGGAGAGTTTTGCTGTGGGTCTGGGACCACATTGTGCTTTTACTTGTGTCGGGACAAGCTTCGGGGCAGATACTGCAGCAGTGACTGTGGGAGGAGAGGAGGATAGATAGGAAGAAACTAGTCTTTGTTGAAAGAAGTCAGCATTTATTGAATACTTGCTGTGTCCTGTGGGTTTGTTACCATGCCATGAACTTGGGATATAGTAGTGAACAAAACCAGGTTCCTGTGGTCCTCAGACTTAGTGATAGGAGGTTAGGGAAGAACTTTCCTTAAAAATGCTTCTGGGGCTGGGAATATAGCTGAGCAGCAAGGCGCCTGCCTGGCAAGCATGAGGCCCTGAGTTCAATTCCCGGTTCTAAAAAAAAAAAAAAAAAAAAAAAGATACTTCCATAACTCCACAGGAGAGCACTTTTCCAGCATGTGTGAGGCCCTAGGTTCTATCCCTGGCATCACCCACAAGAGATATTTGAGCAGATTTTAAAGATAGTTTCTGAGGCCTTTTAGGTCATGATACAGGCTCTGGATTGTACCCTGAGGGAAGTGGGAAGCCGGGAGGGTTTCGGGCGCAGCGTGATATCGGAGATGCAGTGTAGTTTCTGTGTGGAAACAGGCTGTTGGGAATGAGGAGAGAAGCCAGCAAACCAGTGGGAAGACCGTTTTCAGTACTTGTTCAGGCAAGGCTAAATGGGAGGTGGAGTAAGAACAGCGTAGTTATTACACACTTAACGCCTACGGTGTACTTTCTGCAAATCACGCCTAACCGTTTCAGTAACCCAGTTGTGCTCCGCTATGCCCGTGCAGCGGGTGATAGGACTAAGAAGCTCGTATCTCAGTAACTCACCTAACGCTGTGAGCTATGACTGTAGCACAGTTCTATCAAACTGGCGATTGGGGCACAGCTCTTTAAAGTGACACGCGTCATTCAAGGTGTCCCCCTGCGTGGGAGACTTGCCCTACGTGCCTGAACACATTCTTCTTACCTGCATAGCAACACTGATAGGTCCCTGTTTTTAGACGAGGAACCCAGGGTTCCCAAAAGTGGCCACTGAGGACCTACTACGAATCCGCGTACAGTAGTTAATAAATGGCCGAAGAGAGCACTGAAGCCCAGTGCCTCTGGTTTTGAAGATTTCCTCATCCTGTCGCATCTTAACACTCGCAGAATTCCTCCTGTACTCCCTATTCTGGCATGAAGAATTTTATGGCGGGGGGAGGTACTTAATAATAAGGCATAGAATTTACAAAACTGTGAGAAGTTTTACTTTTCTTCACATTTTTGCCTTTCCCCCTTTGGCTTTAACTACTCTCAGATGAGCCGCACCTTCCTTTGGGGAGAAACTGCCTCACTTGCTAGTTGCTTAGGTTGCTTTACATATTTTATTATCCCAGCCACTTACGAGCCCTCACAGGTAGGGGCGCCGGAGAGGGCGGGGCTCTAACGGAGCATTTTAGACATCCTGGCACCAGTGTTTGGTAGCAGATCTCCTGCCTCCTGTCAGATCACTCGAAGATTGTTTTCTCCCTGGAGGATTGGGACGCAGGTGAGAAGACATGGCCATCTGTCTCTGGGGCTCCGTAGAGTTGTTGCTCTGGACAAGGGAAGCTGAGGGGTGGATTTTTACAGTTAAATTAAAAGCCAGGGTTCCTGGCCATCTTTCCCTTGAATAGTTTCTGAGTTGGGCCAGGCTGCGTTTCTGTTGAGACAGACTCATTTCACTGCTTGCATCTCTGTCTGTGTGTTGGTCAGGCATGGCTCTAGGAGACACTGAAACAGGCCGTTTATCTTTCTGTACTCGAGGAATCTCAATGTCCCCTTTACTTTGTGTCAAAACATTTCTTCAGGACATAGTCTAATGACTGTATTCACTGTAAAGTATAAATAAAATAATATTTTTTATCTATGGGAAGCTTGGTTAGAAATAAAAAGCTCTAAGCCACCAAAACAGTGAATCATTATTACTGTAATTTTAGGCAATATACAAGTGTTATGAAGGGAGTTAGAATATTTTTCCAAGTCCTCAAAATGGTATGCTTCATGGCTCTGTAACTGTAGTCACTGCTATCCTAAGGACTTTTAACCTCATTTTCATGTTACCTTTTCATCTTAGAACGAAATGCTATGGAAAGTATTGGCTATCATGTGTTGGGCAGACATCGCGTTAGAGGTTTCGCGTATGTTCTATCCTTTTGGTACCGTCAGTGAAGTAGCTGTGATTATTTACATTTAGAATATGAGCAAACCAAAGTGGTTAAATAACTTTCTTATGGTGGTGTGGACAGTAATTATGGAGCAAGGAAACACTATGGCTTCCTAAGAGCCTAGTAAAAGTCTTGTAGATCCTTCCTTTCCATAAAATTGTGAAATGGGAACTGTAGCAGATGATTCTGCTTCCCTGAAATGGATCTCCAGGTGAGTCCTAAACCTCTAATAAAGAAATGTGGCGGCCAGTTGTCCCAGTCGGGTTTTCTGGAGGAACAGAGCCAGTGGGACATGTTGGTTGTTCTACACCCACACACCTGTGCAGGAAAGAGCTCATGAGATTGTGGTGCTGGCGGATCTGAAATCTACAGGGCAGGCTGGAAATTATGGTAAGAGTTGGTTTTACAGTCCTGACTCCAACTTCTGCAAGGCATCAGGCTGGAAACTCAGGCAATGTTTTTCTCTTGCAGTCTTGAAGAAAATTCCTTCTTCAGGAAAGCTTATCTTTGTTCTTACAGCCTTCTGCTGATTGACTGTGGCCCAGCCACACTGTGGAGGGCAGTCTGCTTTACTGAAGTCTACTGATTTGAATGTTAAGCACAGTTAAATATACCTTCAGAGCGACCTCTATGCTGATGTTTTACCAAGAACTGGGTAGCATGGCCTCCTCAAGGTGACACAAAGTAACCCTTATGTCAGTAAGAATTTTTTCTTTTTTTGTGGGTACCGGGGGTCGAACTCAGGACCTTGTGTGCCAGCAGGCGCCCATGCCGCTGAGTGATATCACCGGCCCTTTTTTCATATGTGGGTACTGCGAGTTGAACTCAGGACCTTGCGCTTGCCAGGCAGGCGCTTATGCTGCTGAGCCATCTCACTGGCCCAAGAATTTTTTTGCTGAATATACTTTTGAAGGTACCTGGGTTCAGCTGCCAGCGGGCCGGCTGGTTCCTGTGCTGTAGACACATTCGGGTCGATTCAGCAGGGAGAAAGAACCACAGACGGCATCGGCTGTTGAGTGTGTTGTTTCTGCTAAAGTCCATCCCGTTGTTTTCTGGATACAGATACGCATTTTCAAAAGGTCTTCGCTTTATGTCATTGTAGGAGGAAGCTGTTGGAGTGGCTGGGAAAGCCCCTGTTGAGAAAGGGAGGATTTAAAAAATACTCAAGCAATATTACAGGCCCGGGGGCAGCTGGGAAGGGCAGAGGGCCTGGAGGTTGGAATCCGCACAGGCCCTCAGAGCATGCTGTGGCAGGGGGGAGGGGTGCAGAGCTGGAGCCTGGGACTCTGAGGGAGAAGAGGACTCTGCAGGGGTGCTGCAAGAGAGGGGATGAGTTTACTTCGTAAGTGCAGCAGGAACAGCTTACTGCTTATGGACAGTTACACGGTGTCATTGCAAAAATACGGTGAAGTTTAAGTTTAAAAATTTATTACAGTAAAAGACACATTGCCATTAATACCTCTCGGAAGACTCCCCCTTGCTCTGGACACACTTAGCCCATCATTCTTGCCACTTTCTGGAGCAGTTCTGGAAGTCCTCTTTCATGTCTTTAGTTGTGCTGTCCGGGCTGCCTCAATGTCTTGAACTGATTCAAAATGTTTCCCTTTCATTGGTCATTTTGACTTTGGGAAGGAGCCCGCCGTCACACAGTGTCAGATCCAGGAATAAGGTGGGTAAGAACACACTGTGATGTCTCTCTTTTTTAGAAATTACCGTACCAGAAGCCACATGTTACACGGAATGTTGTCATGATGGAGGATGAAACCATTTGCCCATTTCTCAGACTATTTTTTATGCACCTTGTTTCTTAAATGCTCTGAGAAGCCCTTACGATACTCAGAGTTCACCGTGGTGTTTCTGGGTACAAACTCAGCCTGGACAATCCCATCAGGGCAGAACACACAGTGAGCATCACCTTCATGTTGGTCTTGGTTGGTGCACTTTTTCCCTTGCGGAGAACTGAGTGATTTCCATTGACCTAAGTTTTATCTCCCACGATGACATTTCTTTGTTGTTGTTTTTTTTTTGTCTTTTTGAGTCAAGGTTGTCGCTAATGGAATTCCTGGCTGAGGGGGAAAAGGGACAAGATGGCTTATGCGCTCTTGTTCGTTTACACGAGAAAAAGGATAAATAAAGGACCCAGTGGCTCTGTAGCATTTTATGACCAGCGTGCCGTCGCGCAGCAGGCCCTTGCGCGGTGCCAGCCAGCTGGAACTTCTGGAGGACCAGGCTTCCAGGCTCGCTCGCTCGCTGCAGCGCTGGGGGCCAGGAAGTGGCTGGAGGGCGATGCAGGTGTCGGGAGGTTGGCATCCGACCAGCCTTGTGCTGTAGACCGGTTGGAATCACCATACACTGCGTGGCTTTTCAGAAAGCACTCGAGCCCTGGGCCCTGCGGGTATGGCTTGCCTGGGACCCACTCGTTTCCCTCCTGTGCCGGCTCCCGCGGCTGCAGTCCTGCCTGACACCAGCTGCCTTTTCCCTCCTTCTCAGTGAGCACCACACCTGCCTCCCTAGCAGCAGCAGCAGCCCTTCCGCTCTCTGGCCTTCCCTTTTCTGGGCTCTAACTATTTCTCAAATGTGCCCTGTTCTCTCCACCTCTAATTGCAGGGATTTAGTGCAGGTACTCGTCCCTTGTTGCTGGATGGTTGAAATGACTACCATCTCGTCTTGTCAGTCTGACGCCTCCAGCACACACGGTCAGTCTCCATCGGTCTCCGTTGGTCTGTAAGGCAGACTGCTTGTCGCCCTCCACGGCAGTCCGGCTCCTTCAAGGGCAGGGCTAGGCTCCAGCATTGCGGGTAAGGCCCTCCGCGAGCTCCGTCTCCGCCTGCTTTCCAGGCTCCTCTGTGGCCCTTGCACTGTGTTTTAAGCACCTTGTGTCCTTCCCAGCTCGCATTCTGGTACACTGGCTGGAGAGCTGTAGGTCACAACATCCCTCCCCTATCACCAGTGTCTCCTCATGGCATCAAGAAGCAAGCAAACAGGCAAGGAAGCAAGCAAGAAAATAGGTTCCCTTCTTGCTTGATTCTAAAATGATTCAAAGTAGCCTTAAAATGAAAAAATGATGCTAGGGAGGGAGGGAACATAGGAGGAGGCGGTTGCTGTGGTGGTCCTTTCTGTGTCTCTCTCACACACACACACTCACAGCATTGCAGTCCTTGTTAGCAGAGCGTTCCGAGTCTGCATATGGCACCGGGCTGCTGAAGCCAAGCTGCCAGGCTGGTGAATTCATTCAGGATGTTCTTCAGGAGTGCATTTAAAAGAATTCTTTAAACTGGGATTCTAATGGGTATGAGAACCAGTCACGGCCCACTCTGTGAGTCTGAATCAGTCCCTAACTTGAGTATAAGTTATATTCCTTTTTCCCAGCTCCAGCCATCCTGACTCTGTTCCCTTCTTACCCATCCCTGCACCCTCATATCCTCTGCCCCCAGTTTCTGTTAGGGACCTGGGGTCTTGTGAGATGAATGCCGAGGTGTCAGGGGAGGAGAAAGCACACTGATGCCTCCAGCTTGTACCAGTGTGCCCCTGTAACTGCCCTGAGCCGTCACACATTAAGAAATCCTTGCTCCTCCAGCCCAGGGATGCCTTCATTTTTTTCAGTACCGGGGAATCAAACCTAGGCCTTTCACACTGAACTACATCCTAGCCATTTTTTTTTGTTTCTTTTTTTTAATTTAGAGACAGAGTCTCGCTAAGTCACTGTCTTGGTTACTTTTCTCTTGTTGCTGAGACAAAATACCTGATGCCCAAAATTAAGGAAGGAAGGGTTTATTTAGCTCACAGATTATGGAGGTTTCAGTCCATAATCAGCTGGCTCCAAGGCAGAGTGGCACACGGCACAGGGCAACCTTCATGGAGGCAGAAAACAGCAAAAGCATCAAGAGCAAAAAGGGAGGAGAGCAAGAGAGCAAGCCTCTTTCCCTCCCTTATATTGTATGCAGGCTGCCCGCCCCAGGGCGACTGTAGCACTCACGCCCATAATCCCAGCACTGGACCAGGAATCAATCACAAAGTCTAGAAGCCCACCCGCATGACTGCATGAGGCTTTGGGGGAACATCCAGGCACAAACCATAACATTCCATCCCTGGCCCCCAAACTCTCATGCACATCCCTTTATGCAAAAGGCATTTAGTCCACCTCTAAGAGTTGCCAAAGTCCTAACAGTTTCAGCATTGCTGAAAAGTCCAAGTCCCAAGTCTCCTCCAAGATGTAAGACAGGGCCGGTGAGATGGCTCAGCAGCATGAGCGCCTGCCTGGCAAGCGTGAGGTCCTCATTTCGACTCCCAGTACCCACATACGAAAAAAGGGCCGGTGATATAGCTCAGAGGCATGGGTGCCTGCTGGCATGCAAGGTCCTGAGGTTGACCCCCAGTACCCACAAAAAAAAGAAAAAAAAAAGTAAGACAAATTCTTAGCTGTGAGCCCCTGTACAAATGAAAAGAAAGTTACATACTTCCAACATTCAATGGCGTAAGATAAAACATTTCTATTCCAAATGGTACAAATAAGAGGCTACAAAGGAATGGGACTAAAGCAAATCCAACGTCCAGTAGGGCAAACATGAAGTCCTGTAGTGCCACGTGGAACATCCGAAGCAATCAGTGGTAAGTTGTGAGCTCCAAAGGGCTTGTGTGGCTCTGCCCCTACGGCACTTCCAGTGGTTGCAGCTCCCACGGCTTCTCTCTTGGGCCTGCTCTGCTCCCTCCTTGCAGGTTTCCTCAGGTGATCCACATTCCTGGCTTCTCCAAACTTCTGGGGTCTCCACTGCGCCTTTGGCTTCACATTCATGGCTTCACACACCGCTCTCTCAGGGGCATGCTGCCTGGCCTCCCAGGCCTTCTTCAGAAATCTGGGTGGAAGCCTTTTTAACCTCAGAGCTCTTGCATTCTGCATGCACCTAAAACCAGTACCATGTGGGTGATGCCAAGGTCTGCTGCCAGCTGGAGCAGTAGCCAGGCTTTCTTCTGTCTTGGCTGTAGGGGTCAAGTGTCTGGATCGCTGAGCGCTCTGAACCTGATTCTGAGGAACAAATTCTCTATGCAGCCGCCATTCTGGAACCTGGTTTGGCCGCTGCTGCCATTCTGGAACCTGGTGCTCTGCTGCTTTCTCCTCCAAGGGTGGAGACTTGCTGCTTCCGGTGATACCCTCAGGCCATCTTTTATATTCTCCTGTTCCTTCTCAGCAATCGTGATCTCCTCAGCTCTATCTTTACAGTCCACAGCTTTACTGGAGCTTCCTTTCTGGCAACACTCACAACTTTCTAAATCATTCTACTGGGCTCTTTGCTCTTGATTCGCAACATAAATCTGGCTAAAGGCCCCCAACGATAGCTATGTCACAGCCTCAACATTCGACTGCCTAGAAGTTTCTTCTGCCAGATTAATTAGTCCACCGCACTTAATCTCAGTCTCAGGCAAAGTCTCTGGACACGAGCAAAATTCAGACAAACTTTTTGCCAAGCTGTAACACACATCTTCTGGAGTCTTAACAACCAGTGCAATCTTTCTTCCCAGCAGAAACCTCTTGAGCCTGGTCTTTACCGGCAGATTTCTATCAGTCTTCCGAGCTCTGACCAGAATCTCCCATACAGAGCAGCCTAAGATGTTCCAGCTCTACTCTTTCAGGTGACATCTCCGAGCCTTTCCAAACTCTTCCCACAAGCCATTCCCAAAGGCTCTTGAGCCACATGGTCAGGTATAGTCATGCAATGACCCCACCACTCTGGAACCAAATTCTGTCTTGGTTACTTTTCTCTTGTTGCTGAGACAAAATACCCGATGCCCAAAATTAAGGAAGGAAAGGTTTATTTAGCTCACAGTTTATGGAGGTTTCAGTCCATAATCAGCTGGCTCCAAGGCAGGGTGGCACATGGCACACGGGCAACAATTCATGGTGGCGGAAGGTAGCAAAAGCAGTAAGAGCAAAAAGGGAGGAGAGCAAGAGAGCAAGCCTGTTTCTCTCCCTTATATTGTATGCAGGCTGCCCGCCCCAGGGTGGGTGTAGCACTGGCACCCATAATCCCAGCATTGGACCATGAATCCATCACCAACTCTAGCAGCCTGCCCCCATGACTGCATGAGGCTTTGGGGGGACATCCGGACACAAACCGTAACAGTCACTAAGTTGCCCAGTGTGGGGAGCCATAAATGACCCAGCTTCACGTCTGAGCATGCGCCCCCCCGCCCATCCTGATCCTACGTCACCCATTAGACCCTCCCACCGTTTCCCTCAAAGAGATATAAGCCCTGGCACTTCCGCAATAAACTCTCTCGCTCGACTTCCCTGATCTGTGTGTGTGTGTGTGTCTTCTTTCTCATCCCCATACCGTCGCCCGGGTTCGCGTTCCTGCCCCTGGGAGGCCCCGCTGGTCGGAGTCTTCTTGGGCCACAACACAACATTTGGCGCCCAACGTGGGGCCCGGGAAAGATGGATCCTATGAGGGATCACCCTGTAGGGCGATAAATGCCAACGATTGACCGGTCTTTAGTTTCATTTTCATGAGATTCCTTTCTCAGTGATCCGTACGCCAACTCCTTTCTTCGTGTCTGAATCACGGTAAGCATACAGGGTGCAAAATGGGACAAAACCTCTCCGAGCACGAACTTTTTACTAAAGGGGTCTCTGAAGTGCTCAGAGTGAGGGGAATAAAAGTCACCCCGCGGCAATTGACTGATTACTTTTCCTTTATAAATAAGGTTTGTCCATGGTTCCCCTTGGAGGGCACCATTAACATCAGGGTCTGGGACCCCGTGGGTGACGCACTCCAAGATTATTATCGGGTTTTCGGGCCAGAAAAGGTTCCCGTCACAGCCTTCGCTTATTGGACCCTAATTTCAGAACTATTACGGACACAGCCCAATAACCTTCAACCATCACAGGCTCCGGCTCAGCCACTGGGTCAACCGGTTGCCCCCCCAATTACTGATACCCCTATCCCTAGCCCTCCACCCTCTGTAGTTCTCCAGATGCCAGAAGAAAAAGATGGCCGTTGCTCTCCTACTTCCCCCGTACCCACTTCTGCCTTCTTTAACGATAGTCACCCGCCATCTTATGAAACAGACCTCCGCCTGCCATCTTGTCCTGGGTCTCCACCGTTCGATGGCCTGTCATCATGTCCTAAGCCCACGCAGCCTCCTGCACTTTACCCCCCTCTTCCTGACCCCCCGCCTTTCTCCTTACCTCCACAAATACCGCTGCCCTCTGCCCCCTCACCTCCCCTTGTTGCGCCCGCCTTTTCAGTTAACTTCCCCTCCCTTCACCCTGCACCTACTGCCACACCCATGCAAGATCAATTTCTCAGTTCGCTTCTGGAGCGCATCTCCCTACTTGAACGTAAGGCTCAACAGGATCATCTTAATTATAAGTTATCTCTTTCTCAGCCCTCTCCCAAGTTACATGCATACCCCATCACAGAGGTACAACAGGCCCCTCCGCCCCAGCGCGCCAGGGTTCCCTTCCCTTTAAATTCCCTCAAAGAACTCAAAATGGCAGTCACCCAATATGGCCCCACCGCTACCTTCACCCTTGCGGTCCACGACAGCCTTTCCCAGGGATGGGTCACCCCAAATGAACATAAGGAGTTGGCAAGGGCCGCTCTCTCTGGGGGTGATTTTCTACTCTGGAAGTCTAATTTTCTAGATCAATGTGAAATAATCTCCAAACAAAACCAAGAGAGACAGCCCCCCAACCCAGTTACTTTGCCATGTTATCCGGAACGGGTGATTTTTGCACTGATGAACAACAAATGGGCCTTAACCCTCAGGCGTTTGCCCAAATCTCCCTGGCCGCAAGTAGAGCCTGGCGCAAGCTTCCATCAAAGGGAGAGGGTCCTACCTCTCTTACCAAAATTCGGCAGGGTCCTACTGAACCCTTCTCCGACTTTATTGGCAGGCTCACCGAGGCTGCAGATCGCATTTTTGGAGAACATGAAAATAACAATTCTCTCATAAGACAACTCGCCTTCGAAAATGCTAATCCCACTTGTCAAGACATTATCAGACCCCATCGACATACGGGCTCTATTGAACAGCTTATCCGTCTGTGTGCAGACTTTGGCCCCTCATATCAACAAGGAGTAATGTTTGCCTCTGCGCTCGAAAACACCCTACAAAAGGTCTTATCTTTACAGATAGCTGGCCCACATGATAATAAAAACCCCCCCGCCCACCTTCGTTGCTTCAAATGCCACCAACCAGGACATTTCTCAAAGAGCTGCCCTCTTCGCACAGCCACCCCGCTCCCATCTCTCCCTCAACCTTCAGGCCTCCCACAATCATCTCTACCCCCATCTCGGCCCCCACCTCAAACCATTTGCCCTAAATGCCGAAAGGGATTCCACTGGGCAAATGAGTGCAAGTCCCGATATACTGTTGATGGACACCCCATTCCAAAAAACTTCTCGGGGGGCCCTCCCCAGGCCCCGATATCAAACCCTCTTCTGACTCAGGGGACTACGGAGTCAACACACAATCCCTCCACATTACCGACCTCTTCAAGGCAACACCTTCCAGCCCGGGACTTGACCTCTGTGCCTCCACCCCCATGGTATTAGAGCCCACCTCCCCGGTACATATAGTTCCCACCAATGTTAAGGGTCCACTACCAAAGGGCTTTTGGGGCCTTATACTAGGTCGATTCTCCACAGCTACTCAAGGGATACTCATACATCCAGGAGTTATTGATCCAACCTTTCAAGGACATATCCACCTCCTTGTCTCTGTCTCAACTGGCCCCAGTCTAATCCCCACCTTCCCTCCCCTTGCCCAATTGGTCCTTGTTCCCCAAGTCCCCACTCCATCCAACCCTCCTCTTTCCACACATCGTCGGCCCGTTCCCCCTGGTCTCTCCCAGGCTTATTGGTCTCAAACCATATCTCAAGATAAGCCCATGCTTAAACTCTTTATCAATAACAAACCCTTTCGTAGGCTCATCGATACGGGAGCCGACGTATCCGTCATCTCCCATAAACATTGGCCCTCACATTGGCCCCTGAGGCCCTCGGCCACCCACCTACAAGGGCTTGGGATACCTCCAACAACCTTATCAAAGCTCCACCCCCCTTACATGGCGTGACTCAGAAAATAATACAGGAACTTTCCAACCCTTCGTTGTTCGGGACCTCCCCCTCAATTTATGGGGCAGGGACCTTCTCTCACAGATGCAACTCATTATGCATAGCCCCAATGCTATAGTCACTAAACAGATGCTTGCTCAAGGCTACCTCCCCGGACAAGGTCTCGGAAAATACTCTTCGGGCATCACTTCCCCCGTTCATCCTAAACCTTTAGCTCCCCGCCATGGCCTTGGCTACGATGATAGTCCTCCTAATGAGGATCCTCCCTCTGAGCCCCCTCTCCATCCTCAAAATTTTTAATTGGGACCGCTGATCCTCCTGTAACTCATGCACAAAAGATCACCTGGCTCTCAGATGATCCTGTCTGGGTTGACCAGTGGCCCATCATAGGCCCCAAATATTCCGCCCTTCTGCAGTTGGTACAGGAACAACTCACAAAGGGCCATATTGTTCCCAGCTCCTCCCCATGGAATACGCCCATTTTTGTAATACACAAAAAACATAATAATAGCTTTAGACTACTCTAAGACCTTAGGGCTGTCAACAAGACCATGGTTGTCATGGGCTCCCTCCAGGCGGGTATACCCACCCCCTCCGCCATCCCCCTTAATTCTCATAAGATCATCATCGATCTCAAGGACTGTTTCTTCTCCATCCCTTTACATCCTCAAGATCAACATAGGTTTGCATTTACCGTTCCCGCCCCCCGTCTTCAGGGACCCTCCTCCCGTTATCAGTGGACTGTCCTCCCTCAAGGCATGGCTAATTCGCCAACTCTCTGTCAACAATTCGTAGGCCAAGCCATTCAACCCCTTCACCAAACCTGGCCTTCTGTGCATGTGTTCCATTACATGGACGATATCCTTCTCGCATGCATTGATGAAAATACATTTTATCGATGTTATGCTCACCTACAAACCCTCCTTAGAGATTCTGGTCTTCACCTCGCCCCCAATAAAATCCAGCTCACAGATCCTTACACCTACCTTGGCTTTCAGCTGACACACTCTACCATTCATGGACCAAAACCTCAACTTAGACTTGACACCCTTCACTCCCTCCATGACTTCCAAAAACTTCTAGGTGATATCAACTGGCTTCTCCCGTCCTTGGCAATCCCCAAATCCACGCTTAGACCCTTATATGACATCCTTCGTGGAGACCCAAGTCCTACTTCTCCTCGATCCCTAACACCGCTGGCCTGTACGGCCCTCCAACGTGTCCAAGAGGCAATCAATACCCAGAGCCTTACCTACATTGACTATACGCAACCCCTTACTCTGATTGTCCTCCCCTCCCCTTTACAGCCCACCGCCCTCTTCTGGCAAAATGCGCCCCTCCTCTGGATTCATCTGTCTGTCTCCCCCAAAAAGGTCCTTAATCCATATTATGATCTCATCGCCCAGATAATTATGACGGGCCGCAAACAAGCTAAAATCAATTATCATAAGGAGCCAGATGTCATCATCCTCCCATACTCTGAACACCAACTCACCTGGCTCCTACAGACCTCTGATACATGGGCCATTGCACTTGCTGCCTTTCCTGGCCAAACACAACATCATTACCCCCCCCAATAAGCTCCTGGCCTTTTTTTCCCGCCACCCACATATCTTTCCAAAGATCACCTCTTATACCCCCATCGCTAACGCAACCACAATTTTCACAGATGGTTCTTCCTCCGGCCACGCCGCTTATACATGCCTAGATCATAACCCCATCATCATTCCAACACCTGGTCTCTCAGCTCAACACGCTGAACTCCAGGCCATCATTCAGGTTTTCCAAGATTTCCCTAACACTCCCATAAATATCTACACCGATAGTCACTACCTGGCCACCTCCGTCCCCCTTTTGGAGACCCTCTCCAACTTCTTTCACTATACTTCCATCGTCCCCCTTTTTGCCACCCTCCAGACACTCATCCATGCTCGCACACACTCATTTTTCATTGGCCATATACGCGCACACTCTGGTCTTCCTGGGCCTCTGGCCTCAGGCAACGCACTCGCAGATCAAGCTGCTCGATCCACATCTGCCTTCCCCATGCTCCTCCCCACTCCCCGTACTCGACCTTCCTTATCCAATGTCTCTCAAGCACAGGCTGCGCATGACCTACACCACCTTAACGCCCAGTCGCTGCACACTCTCTTCAAAATAACTAGGGAACAAGCCCGCGCAATTGTTAAACAATGCCCCAAATGCATCACTCACCTGCCCTCACCAAATTTGGGGGTCAATCCCAAAGGTCTCATCCCTAACGCCCTCTGGCAAATGGATATTACTCATATTCTTTCCTTTAGACAACTCAGGTTTGTCCACGTGTCTGTTGACACCTTTAGTGGCTACATCTTCGCCTCCCTGCAGTCGGGGGAAACAACTAAACATGTCATCGCCCACATGCTCGCAGCTATGGCCCATATGGGCTGTCCTACAAGGCTCAAGACAGACAATGGCCCTGGTTATACCAGCAAATCCTTTGCTGAGTTCTGTCAACACCTTAACATTATTCACAGTACAGGGATCCCATATAATCCACAGGGCCAAGGTATCGTCGAAAGGGCAAATCAAAAACTCAAAATACAATCGCTCCGCTGCCGATCGCTTCTGGCACCCCTCTACAGCCTCCTCCTTCACCACAGCCCTCTGGAAAGATGCCCTCACTAATCAATGGCATGGCCCTGACCCCGTCCTCATATGGGGAAGGGGCTCAGCCTGTATCCTCAGGCTGACCACAATGCACGCTGGGTACCCTAGTGCCTTGTAAAACAACTTAATAAACCTGCCCAGGGAGGCGCCCCTGAGGGTTAATATTTTTCCTTTATAGATGTTCCCGTCAAGCTTCCTGTATGTTCTTGTGATGCTCCCGGCGACCATCGCTAATCATCAACATGCTTCATTCAGGTGGACACTCAGGCGCTGGGGGGACCAAAAGATACTAGGCGCGGCTTGGATCTACTATTCCTCAAGGAGGGGGGCCTCTGTGCGGCCCTCAAAGAAGAATGTTGCTTCTACATTGACTCCTCTGGTGTTGTCCTACGCGCTATGGACAAATTAAACGATGCCCTAAAAAGAGAGAAATAGCCAGAACGCAAGCCTTATTCCCCAGCGCCGGGTTCTCCACTGTGCTCCCCTACCTTGCCCCCCTTTTTGGCCCCCTTATAATTGTGGTCCTCGCCTTGACCTTTGGTCCCTGCCTATTCAAGAGACTCATTGCCGCCGTAAAAACAGATGCTGATGAGTACAAACAAGCCGAACCATATGATGATATTCAGGCCCCAGCATATAAGAATGTCGGCCAATGACGGGTAAGATGGAGTCACAAGTCACTAACACTCTCAGGACCACCTAAGACAGAGCGCCACTCTTCGCTGGGACGCTGGCGATGCTAGTGGTTAGCTCAATGACGGGTAAGGCCTGAAAAATCAAATGCGTAAAAACAAAAAGACTTGCAGTAACCTCCACAACCTAAGACAGGCCACATTCAGGGTCATACAAACATTCATGGTCGGCAATATTCTCATTTGGAGAAAAAGGAGCATATGTGGGGAGCCATAAATGACCCAGCTTCACGTTTGAGCATGCGCCCCCCCCATCCTGATCCTACGTCACCCATTAGACCCTCCCACCGTTTCCCTCAAAGAGATATAAGCCCTGGCACTTCCGCAATAAACTCTCTCGCTCGACTTCCCTGATCTGTGTGTGTGTGTGTGTCTTCTTTCTCATCCCCATACCGTCGCCCGGGTTCACGTTCCTGCCCCTGGGAGGCCCCGCTGGTCGGAGTCTTCTTGGGCCACAACACAACAGCCCAGGCTGGGCTTGAACTTGCGATCCTCCTGCCTCACCCCACCATGGTAGGAGTACAGCCACGTGTCACTTTGAATGCCTTTTCATCCAGAGACCTCTGCCCTCTTCTACAGCTGCAGCCTTGATAGATGTAGTCTTGTGGAAAAGAAATACCAGGTATTATTCTGCAGGCTGCTTCTGTTTCCTGCTGCCATGTGGCTTCCTGTGGGGACAGAGTCAGGAAAGGAAGGGCCCTGATTCCCTTGGGAAACAGAAATCTATTGCAAAGGCAAAGTGAAACTGACACAACCCTTAGTGTAGATGGAGGGGCTTTGTGGCACATAGTTTTTCTGGATGGGTCTCAGGTACTCTGTGGCTGGCAGATCTTAGGAAAACCCCCAGTATTAGAGCATTTAGAATGCCTTAGCATTCATTCTGCAGAGGTAGGCTGCTGTTGGATTTTTTTGCCACCTGCCAGTATGAAGCAGCTCAGCAAGGCGGAGTTCGCCATCACGTCAGCTCAGAGGCAGTGTCCAGGCACTGATCCCCGGCAGGATGGCTTAGGGTGGCAGAATTGTTTTCACCTAACACACACGCCACAGGTCTGCTTTCCTCAGAAAGCAGTAGTGGAGGTACCAGTACCCAAAGTTTCACAGACTGTTTCAGTGCAATAATAAACATTTTTAAAAAATGAAAAAAGCAGTTCTTCCACTTAAGTAGTAAGTGAAACGAGAGAATAACTATGTAAAAGCTATTAGCAAAAGCAATTTTCTGCAGTCTCATTAATGAAGACAGGTATCTTTGTTATTTTTCTCATTGCTGAGACAAAATACCCAACACCCAAAGTTAAAGAGGGAAAGTTTTATTTAGCTCACAGTTTGTAGAGGTTTCGGTCCATAATTGGCTGGCTCCAAGGCGGAGTGGCGTGGCAGAGGGCAACAGTTCATGGTGGCAGAAGACAGCAAAAGCAACAAGAGAGAGCAAGACAAGCTTCTTTCTGTCTCTTCTATTGTATCCAGTCTACTGGGATTAGGGCGGTGCCAATCCAGTCAGTGGACTGATCCAGCGATCGCCCACCCTTAATCCCAGCACTGCACTATGAATCAACCACACACTCTAGATTCAGCCACCTCTGAAAAAACCCTGCGACCACATGAGGCTTTGGGGGACATCTAGACACAAACCGTGACAAAGGCAATGAAAATGGGAGCATAAAGGCAGTATAAAGACACAGCCTATTTCACGGTCAACAGGGAAGGAGAGAACAGGCATGTTTGTTCTTTTTCACACCAATGTGTTTGTCTAAGTTTCTATTTTTGTCTCCAGGAATAGGGCCAATGAGTTTAAAGTGGACCCCAACCCCCAGAGAATGTGTTGGAACGGGTAAGAGCATTCTGCAGAACTGAAGGTTCCACGGATACGGGGACTTCATGGGCTTTGCTTCCTGAGAGCTGTTGTTAATGTGACCTGGTTCCAGTAACTTGTAGTTTCTGTGTTATTTCAAATTTTCTGGAGTGACAGTGGCGTGACATTTTGGCTCAACTGCAGTCAGTCATCTGTGCCTGGATCCAACAAGTATGAATGGGCGCCATCACTGATAGCTAAAATTCACTGAATGGTTCCTTGTATTTTGGGCATTGCTCTAAGCCCTTCTTGTGTGGTATTCTGCTACTGTAGCTCTATGTATCAGGTGATGTTATTTTTCTAGTTTCTCAGATTAGAAAATCAAAACCCAGAGAAGCCAGACAATTTTCCTAAGGCATATAGCTTTTACCCAAGATTTACTCTTTGCCATAACATGCACATACCTTTAACTCTCTAGATTGCATGGATAGTAGCTGGGGTTTGGTCTCTGCAGAGTCCTGTGTTTATGGCTTCTGGCCCTTGTGTATGATCATTGCACACATCTCTATGTGGCTTGTATCTAGATGTTCCCCCAAAGCCTCATGCGCTTATAGGTGGGACTTTTGGGAGGTGGCTGGATCATGGGTGTGTGATGCAGGATTAGGGTGTGTGATTTGGGATTAAAGGTATATGGCATTGGATTAGTCCGCTAACTGGCTTTTATCATAGTTCTGAGTGTGGATAATGGGAAGGCCCAAAATGTTTGTAGCTTGGATAGAATGGGAAAGGGAGGCTTGCTGCCTTCTTGCCCGCTCTGCTATGGACTGTTTCTCCTCTGCCATGTCCCTATGCCGTGGAATATACTGGTTAAACTGAAGGGAAGGAAGTCTTGCAGAATGCCTTAGTGCTAAGCCAGAATTGTCTAGAATTTGAAGCCATGCTTCTACTAGGACCCGAGATTAATGTCCAAGAGATACATGCATTCCCATGATAACTGCAGCATTATCATGATAGTCAAGATATGAAATCCTAAGTATCCATCAGTGGGTGGATGGATAAAGAAAATGTGGGCTTTATGGACAGTGGAAAACTTCTGAGCTTTAAAAAGAGAAGGAAAGGAATCTTTGATACTTACCTTGTATCAAAGAAAGGTACTTGATACTTTCAGAGTACTTTGATACCTACCTTGTGAGAGAGGCCCCACAGCTAGAGGCAAATGATCTTGGAAAATTTCTCCCGCCTATGGCCCATCAGCAAGCTCATCAGCAAGCTCAGAATCTCCAGCAATACAGCAGAAGGGACACTCCAGCCAGTGTGCAGTCATACCCTAGGAAGAGTTTGGGTTCTGAATCCCGGTGTTCTTTCACACGCTGGTGTCCGGGGCTCTCCTTGACTTTTCTGCTTCCTTAACTTTTCTCCTGAAGGAAGCCTCTGCCTTTGGGTTAGAACCAAACAGTCACCTTCCAGCACCCCTCCTGTGACCTCCCCTTCCTCTTTAGCTCTACCCAGAGCTCTGCCTCAGAGTTGTGGGCTCCTGCAAATCTCCCCTAAAAGGAGAGACTGAGAACTGGTTGAAGCCTCATCTACCCTATCCCTCATTACTTTATGGCAGTTTCCAGGTGAGAGACTAATTAATACCTTTTTATTTGATGAAGAAGCACTTGAATCAGCTGGTTTACCAAAGCAAGCACAAGGTCCCCCAGGTTTACCCTATCTCATTTTTGTCTTCAAGGGGTTAAACTCACTTTTTTATATTTTCTTAACTTTTCTTCTATACCTGTTTATTTGTGGTAGAATTTGTGTTCCTTGGAATCTCTAGAATCAGATAATGTACTTTTGCAAAATTTTTAATGTCTTTCTAAGTAAAAAATTAGTATATAAGGTTAGACTTGGGACTTACCCTTTACTTTTATAGAACTGTAAGAAGTTAGTATTTGTACCTAATTAAATGAAATTAGGTCTTTAGTTTTTCTAAATGTTGATCTCTTATTTATATAAAATGTGATATTCATGTGATATTGAACCTTCAACCTACCTTGTGTTCACTGGTCTGCATTAATAATATACTGAGGAACTTCTTTTACATTCTGTCTAAAATTATGCTTGGGTGGAGGCAAAAAGATTACTTTCTATGGTGGCTTGTTGATGTAGGCCCCTGTTTCTGGTGCCTTCCTGATTATAAAGAAATGCTATGAGAAATTTCTTAAATTGAAAGTGTCATTGTGTCCTCACAACCTGAGAATGTTGACCTTGTGAGCATGGCCTAGACGAAGGAACTCATTAAAAAACTGAAAAAAAGGCGGATGTGGTGGTGCATGCCTTTAATTACAGTGCTTGAGAGGCTGAGGCAGGAGGATCACAGTAAGTTCAAGGCCAGCAGGGGCTAAGTTCAAGGCAGTCTGAACTACAAAGTGAGACTGTTTTTTTTTTTTTTTTTTTTGGGTACCGGGGGTCTTCAGGACCTCGTACGCCAGCAGGCGACCGTGCCGCTGAGCGATATCACCGGCCCTTTTTTTCCTCATATGTGGGTTCCAGGAGTTGAACTCGGGCTCTCGCGCTTGCCAGACAAACGCTTACGCCGCTAAGCCGTCTCACTGGCCTGACTTTGTTTTAAAAAACAAACAAAAATACCATAAAAAGACTTTGCTGTGCTTTACTGTATATTTTCCCCCAATTCTGCATTTGGAAAATAATTGAAATATGCAGAAAAGTTGAAATAGTCCAATGAATAGTTTTTATTATCCTCTGTCACATTCACTAGTTCTCTGTTTTTATTCAAAATCACTTAACTGAAAATAAATGCAGACATTAAGTTTCTTCAGCCTGAATCTCCTAAGGAAAAGGACACTTTCTTGCATAACCACCATACCTCTGCCACAATTTAGAAAATTAACAATCACTTCCTAATATTATCCACTAAATAATCCATGACCCATGTTCAGATTTTCCAAGTTGTCCCTAAAATGTCTGTGTAGTTAAAAAAAAACAAAAAACAAAAACAAAACAGAAACAAAAAACAGAATCCAATCAGAGTTCATGAATTTGTTATGTCTTTTGTCTTGTAATCCTGGAACTGGCCTTCTGGGGTATGTGCGTTTTATACCACTGACTTTTTGCAGAGTCTAGGACAGTTGTCTTGTAGGATGTCACGCAATCAGAATTTGTCCATCTGTTTCCTCCTTTTTTTTTATATATAAATTTCTTTTGAAATATACATGCAGAAATGTGTTTAAATGATAAGTGCGTTGCCTTCAGAAAGTTTACCCTCAAACCTCTGGGATTCTGAAAGTCTGGCTGTTTTATAAAACCTTACCTCTGTGCTTGTTTCCTTCCCCTTGCCTTCCTGGCACTTTGCTACAGATCAGAGCACTAGGGCAGAACCAGTTTAGGCAGTTCCATTGTACTTATCTCAAAGAAGTTATTATCTAGTTCCCCTTCTAAAAAATGTTGCGTTATGTAGTTATCCTGGCTTTAGGAGATTTGGGTTATTTTACGCCATGCGAATGAATTGGCTATTAGGAAAGTCAGTTTAAAACTTTCAGCAATCTAATTCAATTGTTCAAACAGCTTTAATAACTAGATTGTAGAAGACACAATATAGGAATTTTTAGTTTGTCACAACCTAGAGTGTTTTTTTTGGGGGGGTTACAGAGACAATATCAGTCCGGAGGTAGCTCACAGTCCTTTATACAAAAAGAGGCCAAATTTTAAAAATACTATGACCAAGGCCAACTGTGTCTTCACTGCCCTAATTATCCTTCCCCTCAGTGGTGGAAGAGCTTTTTCCTATTCTTCTTGCTCTCAGCGTGCATTCCAAGTGGCTGATGACAAATGAGGGTGTGAATGGAGTCTGAACTTGGGGTCAGGGGTCAGGGGTCAGTGGGTCAGGGAATCCCATCATATCATATGCAGAGTTCGTGTGTAGCTGCTTATTCTCTTTGTTCTGGAGAGCAGTTTCTCTCGATTCCATGAACTTTTCAGGGGTGTGCATGAGTCTAAACACCGCCTTACGTAGTTGTTTCTTCATAGAGCTTTTGATATTTGGGCTTTTCTTTTTGGTAACCTTTTAATGTATTTATTTGAAATTAAAAATGATAAATAAAATATACTCATAATCTTAGTCACTACCCTGAGATTTTACATATTGGTGAATATCTATCTACACATTTGCATGCACGCTGTGCAATTTTTAAAAAAAGGAATCATTTTCTATATGACTTCTCTTTTTTGAATGTTAATCACCAACATTTTTCTTTAATTACTGGCATGGATATACTATACCCCATTTAATCACCTACTGATGGACATGGAGATTTGTATTGTGATAGGAACAAAACCTCAGGCAGTGAGAGTAGAATAAGAGATAGGAGCCTGTGGCTCTTGGTGTCCCAGGAGCACTCTTCCTCTGCCTTGCTTTTCCAAGCTGCACATCAGAGGTTAGGCTCCAGACCGTTCAGAGAACAAGTATGCTTTTCCCCAAACAAAACGCAGCCGTACTGCACTCTCGTAGCGACGCCGTGTGTGCCTGGCTCTTGGCTCTGCAAACGCCAAGGAGTGAAGTCATGAACCAAAGGCAGAAGTTAGAGTTTTACCTGAAATCAGGAGGAGGAGAACCGCTCCTGGGTTTCTAGGAGGGGTTTCTAATGAGGTGGCCATGTGGCCTCTTGATCTAGAGCTAATTATAGATAAATAGAGCACAGGAATTGCTCAGTTATTCAGTGGTCACCTATCACAGGTGGCTCTGGATTTAAAATGAACAGTTGGGAACTGGGATCTCAGAGGGAACTGGTGAATTCACATTAAAATTTCCTTGAAATTCAGGAATTTAGTAGGGAGCAGTTGCATGTTGTCCCTTTAGTAGGGGGTGGGCTGCATTCCCTGCTGCCTGAGGAAATTCATTCTTTGTCCAAAGTCCTAGTTTATTGTCTGTTCTTAATTTTTATCAGTGTGGCTGGTCACCCCGCTCTGTCTCAGACCCTTCTACTAACTAACTCCTCAGAAGCTAACTACATAAACTATTTTCTACAATACTATTCCCTCTAGACCACTCAAATATGACCTAATTCGGCAAGTCATTTCAAATCAATAATGTAATAGTTTTATTGGATCCATCCACTTCAAAGCAGGTTCATTTAAATGCACTCTCAATTTTCAGTGTTCCAATGAGCTTTAATTTTGTATGGTCTACCTTACATTTTTAAAAAGTGATTATGAAATTTTTTTGTGAGAAAAAATCTAATTTTTTAATTGTTAGAGCACTTGAACCATGCAGCCAGGGAGAGTCTTAACCATTAAAAATTGGTGTAATTTCCCTCAGTTTGTGTATGTGTGGTCTGTATCTTCCTGTGATATATTGTAGAAAGAGGTGTTGCTGATTGTCTTTTCTTTCTTTCCCCTTATCTGCCTACAATGACAGGACCAGATTGGAGGCTGCATCCATCAACACCCTTGGGTCTGGGGGTAGTGGCCTTTCCCATCTGGCTACATGTGATTAATAGTGTTTATGTCCTGGCATAAATCGCATTTTGTTGTTCACTCAGCTGAGACTCTTGGCCGTTAAAAAAAATTTACTGTGCAAAAAATCAATACCCTCTGGTTTTGGGAAAGGAGCAATTCTTTAATTGTTATTTCCCGAATCTATCTGTAAAGATAAACAATCAAATTACTATAGTCACTAAAATTGTGCAGACATCAAGAATACAATCCCACAGATAAAGGATGACCTTAGCTAAGGACAGGGAGGAAGCCATTTTAAGGCGGACAGGAGGCAACTAAAGAAACCCAATACCCTTTTAAAAGTCTTTAAGAATCTCACCCTTTCCCACAGATCCCGCCAACAATAAAACCTCAGAAAGTGTAAGGTGAATTTTCAGAAAATCGTGGAAAATAAACTGTATTGATAATAGCATGCCGTGACTGACTTAATGCCACTCCCAACTCTCTATGGACTATAGCCACAGTTCAGAAAATCAATTTTACTTATTTGCCCAAGTTTGCCTAATTTTATTCAGTTAGCCAAGGCAGTAAAATTTCTTGTAAAATAAATAGGAAGAATGTTTTGGGGGAGGGTGCCTCACTTTGTGGGAAGGAGCATGTGAACTTTTGAAATGATGGGACTGGCCGTGTTTGAGCTACACACACGCTTGAGTAGATGGTGGCGGTGTGGCCAGCAGTCCTGATTCATTTACGGTTTATGCTCGGCTAGTGCTTGGGGACATGGTCCACACAGCCTGTTTGTGCTGCTGTGGCCGCTGCTTTTGTGAGCCCCTCAGTGTTCGGCTTCCCATCGGAGCATGCCTTGCTGATTTATGCCTGCAGCCTGCTTCTTAGGAATCCCTGTCTGCAACTTACATTTCAGGAATTCCAGCTACACCAGTTTCACATCATCCCTCTGAGCCTCAGCAAAGAGGAACGGGAAGGTAGAGGTTTCCCTTTGATACTTTATTTATAACTGTTCACAGCCCAGATATGCAGCATCTTGGCTTCCTTAGTAAGCCAGCCGATGGCTCTTTAAAGATGCACAGCCCAGCAAAGTGGGAAGGAATAAGGTCTGGTGCCTTTTTCTTCAATGGAGGATGTAACCCTTTATGCAAGATGTGATCCTGCAGATTGGCTCCTGCTGGCTCAGGGAGGAGTAACCTTCAGGCAAAGTGCTTCCGTACCAAGAGCGAGTTTCTCGTTTCACTGTGCAACGACCAGGGAGCCTAGAAGACCCGTTTCCTGTCACTTGCCTGCATCATTCTCATTTACATTATTGGCAGCTGTTGGGTTGCTGGAAGTTTAAATTATCTCAAGAACTCTAAACTGAGTTCAGATGTTTGTTTATTGGCACCGCCTCAGGCTTCTGAAAACAGTCTTTTGTGCTCTCTGGGTCTTAAGAAAAGGCTCTTCTCAGAATCAGCCCTTCCTCCCTCCTTGCTCTTTTCTGGGAACCTGCCTCAGCCTCAGGAAGAAGATTGAATAAAGAGAACACAGGGCTCACGGCTGGTGAGAAGGTGACTCGAGACGGGAAGGCGCTGGGACCCGACATCCTGCGTTTGTGCTTTGTTTTGAAACTTGGGAGTTAGTTGCGTTGATGAATTAACCAGCAGCCTAGGCACGGAAAATGTTTCTCCTGTCCTGGTGGGGGAGCCAGACACTCTAGATTTGTCACAGGAAGGCTGTTGATTCTGGCTTTATTGTTGGGCCCGTCATTTGGGAGCTGGTGGCCGGACTGCAGGCCACACACTTCTCCCGGGCAAATCTTCATGTATCGGAACTGCCTGGATATTGTTTCTACTGTCGGAGACTTGGCTGAGTAAAGATGGTGAGGGCTGGGTTTCATTTCAGTTTTGTTTGTGTCTGTCCCCCAGTCTCTGAGGATGCTGCAGACCCAGTTGGGAGGCGCTAGGCGGGGCGGGCGGGCGGGGGGCTGTGTGAATCTACGGGCATCTGTGAGCACTCAGCTTCTAATGCTTTTTTCCATGTCATCCTCCGTAGAGTTCTGGGAACGCGTCCTATCGCTGCTCTATGTCTTCCTCTGCGGATTTTTCTGATGAGGATGATTTCAGCCAGAAATCTGGCTCAGCATCTCCAGCTCCTGGAGACACCTTGCCCTGGAATTTGCCTAAACATGAGCGATCCAAAAGAAAGATTCATGGCTCTGTGCTGGACCCTGCCGAGAGGGCGGTGCTTAGGATAGCAGGTAAGCGTGGTTGGGGAGGGGATGCGGTGGGGACCAGAGTTGCAGAAATCCATTTCTCTGCTCTCTGGGGCCTTATCTGGGAGCCCTGCCCTAGGCGGAGATTCGTCCTCCAGGTGGGGGAGGAAGATGACTGCGTTTACTTCTGCCTCCTTTTACTGCTAGAGCTATTTCCTTGCTTGTGACTAAGCTGTTTGGCACTGCTTACTGGTTGGATAAATTGATATATTTAAAATTCGAGGAAATATTTAGAGACATCTATTTACATGCACAGCCACTGGAGAGTACTAACCTAGTGATTCCTCCAGTATTTACTGGAAGTCCAGAGAAAGCAGCCTTCATTTTCATTTTTGTACAGGGGCACTGAGCTACGCAGATTTAACTTGAATAAATACGTGGTTTTGGGTACACAGGATTGCCTTGCATAGTCCAGCGGCTTGGTCTTTTTTAATATACCATCTCTGCTGGCATCATGTGTCCACGGCAGCTTTCTGTCCATAGGGCTTTTGAGGGTTTACCATCATGCATTCCTGATTAATTAATACATGGGAGGGCCCAGGGCTTCTGTTCTGTACCCGGTGTCCCCTTGCATTGGCTGTAAAAGCCTAACCAGAAGTGATGGCTTGTTTTGCCCAGCTGAAAGCTGAGAGCACACTGGAAATCAACCCTTTAACCCTGCAGCGCCAGTGTGGTTTATGTATGTGTGCTCTGCGCAAGGGAGCGCGCTTTCAGGGATGGTCTTTCCTCCACTCCCTCAACAGTTTTATGTGCCTTTTAGAAATGGTAACAGGGCTGGATGGGAGTGGGTCCTTGAGATTCTCTTGCAGAGGGCCAAGAGCAGTGGGTGTTTTTAGTTGGTTTCTGCAGTCAGAGGTTTGGGCCTCCTCCCCTCTCCAGTCCCTACTCTTTAACTCTGGGGGGCTCCTCTCGGTTTCTTTTGCTTCCCACAATAATGCAGAGTTGAGGCTTTCTCTTCCTCCAGGGGGTGCTGGAGGGCACCAGCCTAGATTACGTCCACCCAGGCTGCGGAGAACCCCCTAGAATCCCCCTAGAGGGATTTGTGATTTACGGAAAAATAAACAACCTAGCCAGTCATCCTCTAGTCTGGGTTTCTGGGGCAACAGCCTGGAGCATCTTCAGGTTCTGTTGTGAGATGCCAGCTGGCCTCTTCCAGCCTCTGAAGAGGAGGGGTGGAGCAGGGAGGAGGAGGAAGCGTGGGAGACTGCTTGGGAGCCCAGTGAAGCAGCAGAGGTGGCCTTGGCCCTGGCTCCAACTCTGCTGCCCTCTTTGGGTCCCCAAAGTGCTGAGTCACTCAGGCGTGCCTTCTTGCCTGTTGAAAGGGAGAGCAGGTGACACTGTGCCTGCACCAGATGTTTTGGCTCAGTGGAAAGAGAACGTAGCTCCAGGGAGGGTGTATGGAGCCCAGGCCTGTGGCAAGGTGGGCATCAAAGCAGGGTGCCTGTTCTGTGCATTCTGTAATGGAAGGTGGATGTTTGGGTGGCTGTTGTCAGGGGGATGAGATTATAAAAATTGGGGAAGACACCCCTGGCATATGTCAGGAGAAGTTGGTATTAACCCTCAGGGTCCACTATAGGTGGGAAGGAACTGGAGAAGAGGGGGTTCTAACAGGCTGCAGTGTGCACGTAGGTGCTGATGAGGTGCAGTGCACATGTAGTAGCAGACTGTGGGCTCCCTGAGGGCAGAGGTCACACGAAAATGCCCACCGAGTTTGTGGGAGTATCTGTGAAGGGGCTGAGATCTCAGGATGCTCTACAGCATCATCATCCTCTGTGCTGCTGGGGTGGAACCCACGACCTTCACACTGGGCTACATTTCAGTCTTTTTAGTTTTTATTTTGAGACGGGATGTTGCTAAGTGGCTAAGTTGTCCAGGTTGGGCTTGAATTTATGACCTTCCTGCATTTTCTTTCCTGGTGGGATCACAGGCAAGAACCGCCACACCTGGCTAAAGTTACCTACCTACTTTTATAGAACAAAACAAAATGAACAACAAACAGCATGGAAGCTTATTGTTTTAAATTAATGTTGGCAAATTGGGTGTTTGTTACACGGTCATAAAAAATAATCATACATGGAGGATGGCTTGGGAGCCAGTCCACAGATACCCGTCTAATTCATAATGTGGCTGAATTATGAGATTCAGATATGTTATGAATTAAGTTGGCCACTGATCACGCAGTGTGATGATAAAGCATATTTTATCTAAAGGACTCTGGTGCTATGGATAATTTGAAAGCACATCACTAATAATTCCGCTTCTAATCTCATACATTTTCACACACTCCTTGAAACTCACTGCCTCTTTGAAATTTATCCCTTGGAAGATCTGAAGTGACATTCAGAAATGGTGTGATGGTATCCATTACTTACTAATAGAGAGGAGGAAGTTTAATGTTTTTGTTTGTTTTTTAAGGCCATCAAAGTAGAATTGATTGTGAAAGTGTCTACTGAATCAAAAAGGCCATATCTGGTCTGCGGGGTACCTTAATTCACCCACATTAAACAAATACTTAGCTTCTGCAGTAAAATGAGGAACAGCACACAGTTCTGCCTTTAAAAAGTCGTAGTTTACGATGATAAAGGAATGTGTTGTCAGACAACCACAGCTTGGTGTGAGAGATAAGTCGTAAAGGCTGTAGGCATCTACCTAATATAAAAGAACCCAGGAAAGAGTCTGATTAACGTGGAGGGAGAGGGGAGGCATGGAGTTTCCCGGAAGGCTTCTGACAGGAAGCGCCACTTGGGATGCAGAGTGTGATGGAGTAGGGAAGCGGACGCCCGCTCCTCAGAGGCTTGGCGCTCTGCGCTCCGCGGACAGGGGCGGGGAGCTACAGGTCCCGTGTGGGCTCAGTGTGGGCTTTGGGAAGGACGGCAGAAACCAGGAGCCCGGGTGCAGTCCCCAGGCAGTGGGACCACCGTTCAGAGATGAGGAGCGGAACTTCCCAAGGATTAAGACCCCGGGTCTCACACGTGTGAGGCCAGGTCTCTCCGCTGAGTAACCCAGCCCTGCATTAGAGTTTTAAAAGTGCTTGTGCATTTATTGTAGTATCATCATATTAAAATCTGAGATTATAGTGTATTCACTTCCTGTCTCTCAGGGCCAGTGTGAGAGTATGTTGACAAGATGTAGGAAAGGACGTTTTGTAACACCCGTTATACAAATGCCTTTTTTACATGAAGAAGACTGATCTGTTTTTCTTACCTTCAGGATATTTTAAGTTGGGTTTTTCATTCTTAAAGTACCCGTTAAAAGTCCATGGCTTGTTAGTGACAGTGCTGTTTTAAAATCAGAACTTTTGAATTTAGAATTGAATGGTCAAAGCAGAGTCAGACTTTGGACTTAGGCAATCTTGGATTTTAATTCTTCTTCTGCCACTAACTAGTTGCGTTTACTTGAATGATTTACAGAACTTTCCTCAACCCCAGCTTATCAAAGGGCCTTCATTGTGGTGATGAGTGAGTAGTGAGTGTAAAATGTTTTGCAAACTCCTTGGCACATGGAACACGCTCTCTATACAGGATAGCATTCCGACGGTCAGCTGCTCTTCTAACATTGTGTTTTCTCATTTAGGCCTGTTGAGAACCCTATAAAGTAGGAACTGTGGTTTTCCCACTTTTTCAGTTTAGAAATCTGTTGAGAAGAGGAGAAACATCCCAAGGTCATAGGGCTAGAATCTGGTTTCAGGCAGTCTGGGCTCCGGAGACCCAGCTCTTTCCTGCTGTGCTTTTGCTGGTCCCCAGTGGAATACACCAGTATCATTAGCCTATCGACCACTAGTCCCATTCCAAGAGTGCCTGGGGCAAAAGCATTTTACAGACAGCTTCTGTTCATTTGAGGGGCCCTTTCAATGGACAGTAAAAATCAGTAGATGTACATGACTATATTTGTAAAGCAGTGCTCCTGGGTATCAGTTTTTGATGAAAACTCAGACTTATGGCCTCAAAACGACCTTACTCATCGGGAGGAAGATAGGTTAGCGAGAACTGTGTCTTTTTCTGTGTGGTCTTTAAATGGACTAATTTTGGGGGATCTAACTGCTAACCCTTTCGTCTCAAGGTGTTCCATAGAAACCTGTTCGTTTCTTCATGAGCCAGCATGCAGGTGAATGTCTGCTGAGTTGCATTAACGTGCACACTCCAGGGATTTTAGAGGTCTGCTGGGAGGAGGGATCAAACTCAGATTATAAACCGTAGTCAGGAGAGAAAACAGACGTGTTCTTGCTTTATCTTGAGAAATAAAAGCAGGCCAATTGGAGTTAAGCGCTGTAAGTAAATTTTTTTCAAGAGCATACAATTTTTGCTTATCCTCATCCAAGAATTAAGGGAACATGGTCCAGATTTCACAACCGGTCCGTGTGAAAGTACGGAAGGTAGATTTGGACAAGAGGTGAGGTTGACATGGATCAGGATGGCCAGCAACGAGCTGATTTACTCTAATAATAATAATACTAGTTAACACTTAAATGGCTCCTAGCGCGCCAACTCCCCTTGCCCACCCAGGGTTACGCATGAGACACTAGATGACCAGCATCGCGTCCGTGAAGAAAGGCCGCCGCAGGAGGGCCGTGCGTCAGCCCCTTCGGAGGAGCCGGGGTGGCATCCAGGCGGCCTGGCCTCGGGGGTTCCACGGGGGGCGCCCCTCGTGTCCCCACCATTCGGAAGAGGACGCGCGGCGCTGAAGGGACCGTGCCCCACTCCCTGGGACCGCAGCACCGAGGCCGGAGCGCCGGCGGAGGAGGGAGGCGCCGGCCGCGGTCCGCGGTGGGCGCCCGGCCTGCGTCCCTCCCTCCCGCGCTGCCGAGCCGCCCTGCGCCCTCCCTGCGCCCTCCCTGCCCGCCGCGTGAGGGAGTGAGGGAGGCGGCTTCCACCCCCGCGGCGCCCTCCTTCGTGCGGAGCCGTGCGCCCTGCGGCTCTGTGTCCCGCACCTGTTGTGGGTCCCGGAGGGCACCGCAGCCGCGGGTGGGGGCGGGGCGGGGCGCAGGGAGGGGCGAGCGTGGGCCGACCTCCCCCTCCTCTCTCCCCTCCCCTCCCTCCTCCCCTCCCTGCTCTCTCCTCCTCCCTCCTCCCCTCCCCTCCCCCGCTCTCTTCCCCCTCCCCCTCCCCCCCTCCCTGCTCTCCCCTCCCCTCCCTGCTCTCCCCTCCCCTCCCTGCTCTCCCCTCCCCTCCCTACTCTCCCCCTCCCTCCTCCCCTCCCCTCCTCTCCCTCCTCCCCTTTCCCCCTCGCGCTCTCCTCCCTCCCCATCCCCTGCCCCTCCCCTCCCTGCTCTCTCCTCCTCCCCTCTCCTCCCCTCCCGCGGGCGGCTGCGGCGGCCTGCAAACGCTGCAGATGCGCGGCGGCACCGAGGGCGGAGGACGCAGCGCGCCGGGCTCCGGCACCGCGGCCCGGCTCGGCCCGGAGCAGGCGTCCCGCGCGGGCTGCCCGCGTCCCCGGCTGGCCGAGGTCCGCTGAGCGCGAGGCGCCGGCCGCGCCGGCCGGCCTGGGCGTCTCCCCGCGCGGCATGGCGGGGCACCTGTGCCCGGCCGCGCACCTGTACGCCGAGGAGCAGGAGTACCTGCAGGCCTACGAGGACGTGCTGGAGAGGTACCGAGGTGCGTGCCGCGCCGCCGCTGCGGTCGGGGCTGGGGTCGCTGGGCGGCGAGGCCCGGAGCCCGCGCGGCCTTTGTGACGCCCTCGGTGTCCTGCCCGGCGCGCTCGCGTTCTCGCAGGGAGGCGGCCGCCCACGGGTCCTCCGCCCGCTTCCGGAGCGTGTGGCCGGTGCGGGGCGCAGGGCGTGAGGAGAGCGTGTGCTCCTGAGTACGCGAGCCCGTTCAGCCCTGAGAGCGGCGTAAATCCCTCGTTTTACTCATGCGAAAGAAGCTTGTGGTCTGTGACTGTATACCTGACCTGGTGCATGGCAAAGATCATTTTATAGCATAATGGGTGAAAGACTTGCTAGTGAGATTTTGTAAATTTAAATGTGGAGAAGTATATTTTGAAGTGTTTTTATGCCTGTCATTCATATTCAGGCAGTCTATGCCAACCTGATAAATGTTGATGTTTTAGCATTGTTTGCTTCATAGTTGAATATGTTAGGCATAGCAGGAATCGCGCCTTCCCACGTTGAGTCAGTCTCCTTGTCCCTTGGAATGTGTTTTTAGGTGTGTATGGCTAATCTGCTTATTGTGGCCCCCACAGCCCTGCACACCCAACGGTGGCTCACAAATGCGTATATGAATAGCAAATAATGGTCTGTTCCATAGGTTGGACTCAAATAGGTTTGCATCTTTTGAATATTTGCTTTGGATTTAGTAACTCAATATCTGTAGATTGAGTGGCATTATATGGTTAAAATGCATGTACTTTTCTATTAGTAAAAAGTAGAAATAGAAACTCCCAAACTGAATAACAAAATTTCAAATCCCCCAAAAGTTCAAAATCTACCCACTTTCTAGATTGTTTTATAACTGAAATCTTTGCAGTCCCTGTAGAATTTTGTAAACAGCACAAGTAGAATCCCTTTGTGCCAAGACTCTATTGTGTTCAGTACTGCTGTAGAGCAAGTGCAGTGGTATTTTTGGCTAAACCACATTGGTTGTGTGTGTGTGTGTGTGTGTGTGTGTGTGATGTGTAATGTACTCATGTTTACCTCGGTCCTTCCATTTAAAATAAGATTCTTAATCAGTTGTCCGTAGGATTTTAAAGATGAGAAATACTGCGTTGTAGACTAGTAAACCTTAAACCTTATTGAAGATACACCCTATGAAGTCAGAAAGAACAAAGTCTGAAAGTTCTACAATGTAAATGTTTTATACTTTTGGAAAAATTACGGCTGTGTGAGTTTTGGTCACATCCAGTTTTACATCAGTGATGGTAGGATTTCAGGTGACTGAAAACACCTGAAACTCGAATTGACCTGCCTCGAGGAAAGCAGATGTTATTTAAACGCTTGTCTGTATTTGCTTTTGTAAGTAAAACTGAAGATCAGAAAGCTGTTGTACTTCTCACCATACTTCATTTGAATCTTAACCTCACAATCTATATTGCGTTCAACCATGTGGTTCTTCAGACATCTCCCCCGAGATTTCATTGAAAAACTGAGGGGTACGTCTCTCACTTCCCTTATGGTTTTAAAATGCTTAGGTCATCAATTTGTCTTTGGCTTTATACATGTTCCATATTTCATTTAGTCTTGGAAAGAAAAATAAGCGTGTTGGCCAGTATATTCCATGAAAAGCTGGAGACCTGGAAAACTCATTGTCTCCCAATGTGTTTGGAAGCCAGTGACGGTTTCCCGTCAGTGTCTGGCAGGATGACTTCACCGGAGTGCTTATCCCGGTGACTTGCCGTGGGGGCTGATCTAATCAGAAAAGAATGGCAGGCTTGGAGTACGAGTGTCAGTTCACTAAACTTTCAAAGGACAGTTGCTCATTTTCTGAAATCATGCATTGCTCACATTTTACGTTCCCATTTGAACTTGAGAGGTTATTTTGATTTTTACTTCTTACGGAGTTCCTTGGTTGCAGAATGCGCTTGCGGTCATCCATCCAGAGTGTTACAGGCTGCCAAGTTAGTGTATGCCCCAGCCGTTGAGCAGTGTAAGTGGTAGAGTCAGCTGGAGCAAATTCAAAATCTGCCTGTCATCAAAAAAGTAGAATTATAATAACCTATAATGTTAGGAGTTATGAATATTAGATGCAGAAGTTGAGAGTTAGGCCTAGTCCTCAGCTTTGGAAGGACTTCAAACCAGGCCCTCTGTGGAAATACAGGAATAGTGGTGAGTGAGCCCTAATTATTTATGGTGTGGTCTATTCTTGTGTCTTGCTTTGGTCTTTTTCTTCTGCAGGGAAGCAGGCAACTGCTTGTGAATTAGAATCGCACAGAAGGGTGTGGTGTTCTGATTTATCCTCTAGTCCTGTTACTTATAAAATACAGTCATAGTCAAAATATTCAGGACTATCTGATATAAAAGAAACCATCATTAGCTGATATCAGAGCCAGGGTTATAAGGGTACTTACTTTTAATAAAACATAATTGTTATTGTTTATGCTAGGAAACTGTCCATGGGCGTGGCTTTGTTCCTATAGCAAATTATCCAGTGTGTTTACTGTGTATAAAACATGTTTAGTAGCTTAAAATAAAATGTATGGAGTGGTCTTTCTTGTCTCCCTTCTCACGTATAAGAAGGCTAACCTGTATACTGTTACTGTAAATGATTAAATTAATTAGCTGTCTAGTGACAGCAGTGAAATTCTGCTGTTTGTAATCAAAAGATTTTGTTTTCCCAACATTCTTTATGTGATGTTGAGTGAGAAAATGAGACAATTAATGTGAACTCAGTGGATTTTAGACTTAAAATATATTAAATTATTTTGGTCCAGCAAAATGGTTATTTTTCTATTGATCTTCCATTTTATTGTCCCTGGACCACTGCAGTGAAGGCATTCTGTTATCATTCTCTGTGAAAGCAGAATGGACAGTTTGGTTACTTAGTTATAAAATCACTGAAAAATAAAGCAGAACTCAATTATTATTTAGACAATAGGCAAAATTTCTTGAGTATTTTAGTAATTGCTTATGTGCATGGTGACAGAGGAACTGTTGTAGTTTTCATTTTCAGTTCAGTTTTATGGCCTATGTAGATAGATGATTGGTAATAACCTTTTTACTCTGTAACCAAACTTCGTGGCACTCAGGTGAATTGATCTTGGAATGGAAAGATTCCAGGGGATCTTTCTCCTTACGTATAACAGCCTGTGAGGTTCTTTCTTAGTGGTTTTCAGGATTCTGCAAAAACCTGATTTCAAATTTCAAGCGCTCCGCTCTGTTTGTTCATGGCTTACTAGTCAGTTATGTAATAAGTGCACTTTATGCTGTATCATGAGAATGCGGTATTGCAGCTAGTTATAACAGTATTCGCCTGGGCTCTGGTTTGCTTCTAAAAAAGAAATGGGTTTAATCTCTTGAGTGTTCCTTGAGATTGGTTTGGCTGTTTCTAACAGAAAATAGATAGTAGTGCCTAACCAAATATATGTTTTCTTTTTCTCAATTACGAGAGGTTCAAGGCAGGCAGGCCAAGGCTACAGAATACTTCCTCTGTAGAAGGGACCTAGACCCCTATTTCTGCTGGGCCACTTACAGTGTATCGTGTGGTCATTTTATGATCACAAGATGGCCGCTACTCTTCCAGCCTTTGTGTCTCAATTCCAGGACCACTCCTATCCACCAGATAGGAAATGTAGATTTTTTTCTTTCACTGTTCATTTAATTTGTTATACAGATTAATGGGTTTCATTTTGTCAGGTTCTTCATGCACATAACATATTTTGAACATTTTTACCCCCTGAGCCCAATTGCGCCTTGCACAGAACCAGCCATGTTTGTGCGGAGTGAGGGAAGAATGGCTGCTGGCTCTGTAACCGGCAGTGTCTGGCACCCGGAGGATAAAGTGTCTGTGCCGGAATTGGAAACATGAAGTGCGGACATATGCTAGCAACCATAACACCATCCACTTGACTGCGCTGAAGTTTGAGGGAATATCTGAGCGCTCTGTTGAAGTCTGAGGATTTCCAGAATGACACAGTTGAATGTTATGTGACATCACAACATGGATTTGAGTAATTCCCACCAAATAATGAGGATTATTATTATTTTTTTTTTTGTGGGTTCTGGGGGTCGAACTCAGGACCCCGTGCTTGCCAGGCGGGCGCTTATGCCGCTGAGCCGTCTCACCAGCCCAGTAATGAGGATTAATGAGGATTAAAGGTGACCACAGAACTTATTTAATACCTCACACTCAAAGGCACGCGTATCAGTTCAGGAACGCGAGCAAGTAGATGCTGTCAGTTACTTCAGCTTTCAACTTCAGATCCGATGCTGACGCTCGCTTAGGCTCTCGTTCCAGGGTGGTTACCTCAACATTTACTTACTCAGGTACTTTATGCTTAAAACTTCAGGTTTCTTCTGCCCTTAATTTTGGGCAGTTTGGAGAGGCTTATTTTGGCTGGGCAGTTTGAGGTAGTACGTGTGAGGAGAAGCGCTGGGCACAGTTCATTATCTTACCTTTACTTTGTAGTCAGCAGTGGCGCTTGCGGGGTTTCTGCTTCCGCGGGGGGCTGGTGCGTTTAACCAGAGCGTCATCCTGACGGCGGGCACCGAGGGCATCTGAGGCTAGCCGGGCAGCGCAAAGGCGGAACACCTAGGCCCGTGACGGCGATCCTTTCAGAGCTTTCAGTGGCAGCGGACGGCCCGCTGCGGCGCGCGTGCCATAGGTTCGCCGCTCTGATGGGCTGTCCGGCACTGTTTTAGTTCCACAGCCGAAAATGAAAATGTAGAAGGTATACCAAAATCACTTCTCTAAACCAAACGAACAGATTGAGGGCGAGAAGGTGATTTGTACTGTAGAATGTTTATTATTTCATATTAATTAAAAAGAAACCCAGCCGTTTCTGTTTACATGCATGGGCTTTTCTTGCTAGAATGGTGCTTGAGGGAAAAACAGGAAGGACCTCTGTGTCCATGTCTCAGTTTTTAGTAATTTTGTGATTGCATTTTCCCTCTGTAATTGTTTCTGTAAGCGATCAAATAAGCTACCCTCTTCTTCCTCCTCCTCATTTGGCCTATCCTTTAATGCAGTTTTTGTTTGTTTTTTTTCTTTTTGGTGGTTCTGGGGATTGAACCCGTGGCCTTTGCACTGAGTTACATCCCCAGCCCCGTTTTATTTTTTATTTTCAGACGGGATCTCGCTAAGTCACTGAGTTGTCCAGACTGGGCTTGAACTTGCAGTCCTCCTGCCTCAGCCTCCTAGAGTGCTGGGATTACAGGTGTGTGCCACCATGCTCAGCTTTTAATGCAATTTTATTTGCTATTGTTTTCTACCCTTCTTTCATGTCTCCCAAAGAGGAAACAAATAAATCTGCCTAAATTGGGTGCTGGGGGAAAACTTTGTGTTTAGATTTTATTTTGTGAGGAGGTGGAAGGATCAGGGAGGAAAACCCAACAGGTGAGCTTGGCCTGACTGTGCCCCCTTGTACAGGCAGAGTCCCTCTTCAGTGTGTGACAGAGGTGCACAGTAGGCTTGAGGGATGTCGTTGGACGGAGGCTGTAAAAAGGGGTGACTGTGGAAGGATATGTTGGGTCAGCGTGAAAGGGTCTTAAATGCCATGCCCGGGACTGAATTTGGGCTTCGTGCTGCGGGGAGGGAGGGGGAACGGAGCCCTTGGTGGTGCCCAGCATGGTAACTGGCAGCAGTGTGGAGCATTGGGCAGAGGCGAAGACTCAGGAGGCCGCTGGGAAGTGGTGACAGTTTCTAAATGAGAAGCGCCTGCATTTCTGATTCTTATAACGCTCTGTACAGCTTAGTACAGAGCGTTGCCATTTTACAAATGAGGAAACTGAGGCTTAGAGAGTTTTCCTGAAATCCTGTTGGTAGCAATGACATTTGTACATGAAGTGTGTATTTGACCATAAACTATGTATTTTTATTTTGAGTGTCATTGTATTGACGGGGAAATGTTGCAGAAATACTCCATAAGAGAATATTTTTATTAAGAATCTGATTTTGACTAAAAGCAGAACTTTCTGAGGTGCGTTAAATAGAAACATGAAATGAAAATGAATAGTTTAAGGATTCATAGAGATTTAGTTTAGTTCAAATATTAAATAGATTTTGGATCTTGTACTGTTTTATCTTAGCTTGATTGTAAATTCTAAATATTGGATATTAATGAAAGAGAAACAAAATTTTAATGTGAGCATTTTTGATATATATTTTGGTTGAGGAAAATTTGAAAATAATTAAGTTTTGGTAAATGTCACCAGTGAATGTAGCTGCTTTGATACATGCCTGAAATGTTTCCTGGAAAGAATTGTCAAAGGGAGTTGACAAAGTCCTGATTTTTCTCTTGTGGGTGAAAATATTTCCCAGTGAATCTTGGTATTAAAGACACTATACAAAGATACTATTGTCACAGGGGAATTAAAAACATGCCCCTGTGTTCAGTGCTGTAGTTTTCCACGCTGGCCATGACAGCGTGACAGTATGTATTCTTGATACTCCTCGGTAGCTTAGTTAATCCCACCTTTGTTCACCCAGCGAGGAAGATAAAATGAAATATTCTGAGCAGTAGAGATTATGTAAGAAGACAGTGAATGAAGTAGAGCTAAGAACTCAGGTCCCCTGGCTTTTCCTAGCGCAGTAGCCTTTTTTTTTTCCCCTCATAAAAGACCATTTTTTAGAGCAGATTCAGGGTTAAAGAGAAATTGAGCAGGAAGTGTGAGTTCCCATTTGCGCTCTCCCCTCTCCGTCCCCTTTGGTTTCTTCCGTGGTGGTCTTGCATCGGTACATTAGTTGCAGTTGAGGAGCCGATATCAATACATTATTAACTTAGATCTGTAGTGTACGTTGGAGCCCACGCTGGCACGGTTCTGCGGGTTGCGGAAAATGCATGTCATGTGTCTGTCACTACAGTACAATACAGAACAGTGCTACTGCCTGAATCCTGTGCGGTCTACCTGTCCCCACCCTCCCCCTCGTCCCTGAGCCCCCGACAGCCGCCAGTGTGCAGCCGTTTCTGTATTTGCGCCTTTCCACGGTGTAATGAGGATGGAACCATCGGGTACAGCATAGCCTTGACACAGGGCTTCTTTCATTTAGTCGTGTGTGCTCTGGGTTCCCCCTTGTCCTTTCAGGGCGTAGCAGCTCATCTCCTCCTATTACTGAATCACAGCCCTTGTCTCCTGTAGCAGTTTGTTTATCCACTCACCTGTTGAAGAGGATCTTGGTTGCTTTCATTTTTGATCAGTTGTTTAGAAAGCTCTTATAAATACTTGTTTGCAGGTTTTTGTGCAGACTTAAATTTTCAAGTCTTTTGGGTAAAGGTGCCATTTCTGGATTTACGGTATGTTTTGCTTCATAAGAAATTGTTGTGCTTTCTTTTTTTTGTGTGTGTATGTACCAGGGGTCGACCTCAGGACCTCGCGCGCCAGCAGGCGACCGTGCCACTGAGCGATATCACAGGCCCTTTTCTCGTATGTGGGTTCTGGGAGTCGAACTCGGGCCCTCGCGCTTGCCAGGCAGGTGCTTATTTTGGCTGAGCCATGTCACTGGCCCTGTTGTGCTTTCTTCTAAGGTGGCTGGCCTGCTTTCCAGTTCCACTAGCAATGACCGAGAGTTCCTATTGCTCCACATCCCTGTCAGCATCTGTTTTTCTTAATCTGTTTTGCATTGCTGTGACAGAATCCCTGAGGCTGGGTAATTTATAAAGAAGAGAGGTTTGCTGTGGCTCGTGGTTCTCTCCAAGGCAGCCTTGAGCACCCACCTCTGGTCAGTTTCTGATGTGGGTCCCATGCTGTGTCACATCACGACAGAGAAACAGAGGGGGAGGGCAGGCGGATGTGTGCGGAAGGAGCACAGGTGCGGCAGCGAGTGGGGAGGACCAGGCTTGCTCTGTAATGGTTGCTGTCTTGGTGACCAGTCCGGTCTCGTTGGCCTAACCTCTGGAGAGAGCTGACCCCTCTCTTAAAAGCATTTGTGTATTCCTGAAGCCGGGGCCCCATGACCTCCTTCAGGCTTCACCTTAGGAATTAATCCAAGCCATAGCCGTGATGTCACTGTTTCGCACTTGGGCCAGTCATAGTTTGCAGTGGTATTTCGTTGTTTTAGTTTCCCTTTACCTCGTAGCATGTGAGCATTTTTTCATATGCTTTTTTGCCATCTGCTTGTCCCCTTTGGTGAGGTGCATGTTCAGATTTCTGTTTTTGTCTTACTCAGTTTTAAGAGATCCTTGCATATACTTTGGGTACCAGTGCTGGCCTTAATCATTACCTTCTTTTGACGTCTTTGAATCATTGTGTTTATGGACACTTTGTCATGAATAGGGACCTGTTACTTCTTCGGTGTGGTAGTGTTAAGTCCGCTGTTGTGTTTCTGCCTCCCAGAGCGCACACCAGTGTGTGTTGGTCCAGAGCTCAGCCTCCGTCAGTCTGCTCTGTGTCTTCGTGTGTGGCTGCAGCAGGTTGGTGTCCAGTCAGTTGGCAGCGAGGAGGCCGTGTAACACTTGCATCTAAAATTAGTTGGGCTGTTCTATTTTAAGGATAGACTGAACTTACTGGTGCATGTCCTGTAAAATATGTGAAAGTTAAACTCTCAGGATATTGAATGACTTCTTTTAAAATGTAATCAGAGGTGGAGTTGAATAGAAAGTAGTTTAAATTTTTTAGAAAGTTTTTGTTGTAATGATTTCCTGATAGCCTGGCTGTGATGTCATATGTATACAGTATCTAAGAACCCAGTTTTTTTTTTTTTTTTTTTTTTATTTTAAAGAGAAGAAAAAAACAAAACAAATCAAAAGAAGAACAAATTTTCAAAACAACATAATAGGAGGGTAACAATGGTTAATACATTACGTATTACTATCTTTAAGTTAGTTATTCAGGACACCAGACATTAGCATTCAATTGTCCAAACATTATTGGCACAAACCTTACTCTTCAATGAACTAAGTAAAAATGGTAGTGTATCTATCTTAACCATCTTATATATATATATATACAATTTTTTTTCCCTTTCCCTTCTTTCTTTTCCCTATTCCAGTCTCTCTTTCCTTTTGACCAGTTTCTTTTTGATTCACCATATCTATTGTACATTTTGGATCTTATTTACTCTTTCAGTTTCTCATACTAGAGAGACAATACGATGCTTACACATGTGCTTCTGGTTTATTTCACTTATGAGTATTTTCTCGGGTTGCATCCATTTACCTATAAAAGTCTCCAGTTTATCCTTCTTTATGGCTGAATAGTACTCCATTGTATAAAAATACCACATCTTTCTTATCCATTCCTCAGTTGATGGGCATTTGGGTTGTTTCCAAGATCTGGCTATTACAAATTGTGCTGCTATAAACATGGGTGCACATATATCGCTGTGGTACGATGTTTTTAATTCTTCTGGGAAGATGCCCAGAAGGGGAATAGCTGGGTCAAATGGGACCTCCAACCCTAGTTTTCTGAGGAATCTCCACACTGACTTCCACAGTGGCTGTACCAGTCGACACTCCCACCAACAGTGAAGAAGGGTTCCTTTTTCCCCACAGCCCCTCCAGCATTTGTTATTAGTTGAT
This sequence comes from Erethizon dorsatum, assembly GCA_028451465.1. Taxonomy (NCBI): domain Eukaryota; kingdom Metazoa; phylum Chordata; class Mammalia; order Rodentia; family Erethizontidae; genus Erethizon; species Erethizon dorsatum. The sequence goes on along the minus strand of CM051830.1, from coordinate 54,216,879 downwards.
TTCTTAATAGTAGCCATTCTTTCTGGGGTGAGATGGTATCTCAGTGTTGTTTTAATTTGCATCTCTCGAATGACTAGTGATGTTGCACATTTTTTTGTATATTTGTTTGCCATTAGTATTTCTTCATCTGAGAAATGTGTATTCATCTCAGATGCCCATTTTTGGAGTGGGTCTTTAAATTTGGGAGGTCTGATTTTTTTGAGTTCTTTATATGTTCTCGATAGTAATCCTTTGAGGAACAGCTGGCAAAAATTTTTTCCCACATTGTGGGTTGTCTCTTCACTCTGTTGGTGGTTTCTCTTGCTGTGCAAAAGCTTTTTAATAAGATGAGATCCCAGTTATTGATTCTTTGGGATAGTTCCCGTGCGGTTGAGTTTTTATTCATAAAGTCTTTGCCTACACCAATGTCTCCAAGGGTTTTACCTATCCTACCTTCCAGCAGATTTAATGTTTCTGTTTTAATATTTAGATCTCTGATCCATTTTGAATTTAGTTTAGTGCATGGTGAAAGATATGGGTCTAGTTTTAATCTTCGGCATGTGTAGAGCCAGTTTTTCCAGCACCATTTATTAAAGAGGCTATCTTTCTTCCAGCGAATGTGTTTGGCACCTTTGTCAAAGATAAGGTGGCTTAGTATGTCTGGGGTTGTTTCAGCATCTTCTAATCTGTTCCATTGATCTTCAGGTCTGTTTTTTTGCCAGTACCACACTGTTTTTATCACAGTAGCTTTATAGTATAATTTCAAGTCGGGGATTGTGATGCCCCCTGCCTTGCCTTTGTTGCCCAGAATTGCCTTTGCTATTCTAGGTCTCTTCTGATTCCAAATGAATTTTAGGATTGTTTTCTCTAATTCTGTGAGATATGCTGTTGGAATTTTGATTGGAATTGCATTAAATCTGTATAACAATTTTGGAAGTATGGCCATTTTCACTATATTGGTTCTTCCTATCCAGGAGCAAGGGATATCTTTCCATTTTCTGATATCCTCTTCAATCTCCTTTTTCATAGTACTGTAGTTTTCAGTATAGAGGTCTTTTACATCCTTCGTGAGGTTGATTCCTAGGTATTTCATTTTTTTGGATGTTATTGTGAAAGGTATTGTTTCCCTAATTTCTCTTTCAGTAAGTTTGTTATTTGTGTACAGGAAGGCTATTGACTTTTGAGTATTGACTTTGTATCCAGCTACACTACTGAATTTGCTTATTAAATCTAGCAGTTTTTTAGTGGAGTTTTTGGGATCTTCTGTGTAGAGTATCATGTCATCTGCAAATAATGATAATTTAACTTCTTCCTTTCCAATCATTATTCCTTTTATTTCTTTCTCTTGTCTAATCGCTCTGGCTAAAGTTTCCAGAACTATGTTGAATAAGAGTGGGGACAGTGGACATCCTTGTCTTGTTCCTGATTTTAGAGGGAAGGCTTTCAGTTTTTGGCCATTTAGTATAATATTGGCTGTTGGTTTGTCATAGATAGCTTTTACCAGATTGAGATAAAGACCCTCTATTCCAATTTTCTGTAGGGTTTTTATCATGAAATGGTGCTGGACTTTGTCAAAAGCTTTTTCTGCATCTATTGAGATGATCATGTGATTTTTGTCTTTGGTTCTGTTAATATGCTGTATTACATTTATTGATTTACGTATGTTGAACCATCCCTGCATCCCTGGGATGAATCCAACTTGGTCATGGTGTATAATCTTCTTGATGATTTGTTGGATTCTGTTTGCCAGTATCTTATTAAGGATTTTTGCATCTATGTTCATTAGGGAGATTGGCCTGTAGTTCTCTTTCTTAGTTGGGTCCTTCTCTGGTTTTGGTATCAGGGTAATGCTTGCTTCCAGGAATGAATTTGGGAGTATTGCTTCCCTTTCAATTTCATTGAAAAGTTTGAGAAGTAGGGGTGTTAGGTCTTCTCTAAATTTCTTGTAGAATTCGGCAGTGAATCCATCAGGGCCTGGACTTTTCTTTGTTGGGAGGTTTTTAATTACATCTTCAATTTCATTGGTTGATATTGGTTTATTTAGGATTTTTAAATCTTCTTGATTTAGCTTTGGTAATTCATACGAATCTAGGAATCTGTCCATTTCTTCTGCATTTTCCATCTTAGTAGAATATAAATTTTCAAAATAGGTATAGATGATCTTCTGGATTTCTGCAGGGTCCGTCGTGATATCACCCTTTTCATTTTCAATTGCATGGATTTGAGTCTTTTCTTTTCTTTTTTTAATAAGGTTGGATAAGGGTTTGTCAATCTTATTTATTCTTTCAAAGAACCAACTTTTTGCTTCATTGATTCTTTGTATTGTTTTTTTATTCTCCAATACGTTAATTTCTGCTCTGATCTTTATAATTTCCTCCCTTGTACGGGCTTTTGGCTTAACCTGCTCTTCTTTTTCTAGAAGCTCGAGGTTCACCCTTAAGTTGTTTATTTGCGCTTGCTCTATTTTCCTGATATAAGTATTTAATGCTATAAATTTCCCTCTTAGGACTGCTTTCATTGTATCCCATAAGTTCTGGTATGTTGTACTGTCATTATCATTCAGTTGTAGAAAGTGACTAATTTCTTCTTTAATTTCATCTGTGACCCATTGGTTGTTCAGGAGGATGCTGTTTAATTTCCATGTGTTTAGGGAGTTTTTGTGGGATCTTTTGCCATTGATTTCCAATTTCATTGCACTATGGTCTGATAATATGCATGGGATAATTTCAATTCCTTTGCATTTACTTAAGCAGGTTTTATGAGCTAGTATGTGGTCTATTTTGGAGAACGTCCCATGTGCAGCTGAGAAAAATGTGTATTCTGATGTTGTGGGATGGAACACTCTGTAGACATCTACTAAGTCCATTTGTTCAAAAGTTTGGTTCAGTTCTACTATTTCATTATTGATTTTCTGTCCAGTTGATCTATCTTTTTGTGACAGTGGAGTATTGAGATCTCCCAATATAATTGTATTAGTGCTTATTTGATTTTTCATGTCCTTTAGTACTTGTTTTATATAGCTGGGTGCATTGGTATTTGACGCATATATATTTATGATCGTTATCTCTTCCTCTTGGATTGTTCCCTTTACAAGGATGTAATGACCGTCTTTATCTCTCTGAATCCTTCTTGGCTTGAAGTTCACTTTGTCTGCAAAAAGAATAGCTACCCCTGCTTTTTTCTGGGTTCCTGTGGCATGGAGTATTGTTTTCCATCCTTTGACTTTCAGTCTATGAATTTCTTTCTGAATTAAATGTGTTTCTTGTATACAGCATATTGTTGGATCTTGCTTCTTGATCCATTTCGTCAGTCTGTGCCTTTTGATTGGTGAATTGAGACCGTTAACATTGATAGTTAAAACTGATATGTATTGACTTGTCATGATATTTTCCTGTTGTTGGTTCCCACTCTTTGTTTTTCTGCTTTCCGGCTATTTAATTATTTGCCCTGCCTGGTGGATTCCTTCTGTTGGGGTTCCTATCTCTTTCTAGAATGTCCTTCAGAACGTTTTGGAGTGCTGGTTTGGTGGTCATAAATTTTCTCAGATGTTCTTTGTCATGAAAGTATTTTATTTCTCCATCAATTTTTTTTTTTTTTTTTTTTTTGTGGGTACCGGGGGGTCGACCTCAGGACCTCGCGCGCCAGCAGGCACCCGTGCCGCTGAGCGATATCACCGGCCCCTTTTTTGTATGTGGGTTCCGGGAGTCGAACTCGGGCCCTCGCGCTTGCAAGGCAGGCGCTTAAACTGCTGAGCCATCTCACTGGCCCTCTCCATCAATTTTGAAAGATAGTTTTGCAGGGCACATCAATCTGGGCTGAAAATTATTTTCCTTTAGAGCTTGCAATACATCATTCCAAGCTCTTCTTGAATTGAGGGTTTGTGCTGAAAAGTCAGCTGTGATTCTGATGGGTTTTCCTTCATAGGTGATTTGTCTCTTCTCCCTAACAGCTTTTAAGATTCTGCCCTTCTGTTGAATTTCTGGGATCTTGACTATAATATGTCTGGCTGAAGTTTTTTGTTTGATCATGTCTAGTTGGTGTTCTAAAAGCTTCACTTATAGGGGTGTCAAATTCCTTTTCTCTTCCAGGAAAGTTCTCCCTGATTATGTCTTTGAACAAGGTTTTAATGTCGTTGATGCTATCTCCTGCTTTTTCATTTATTCCAATTATTCTTAAGTTGTTTATCTTTGAGTCATCTAGCAGCTGCTGAATTGATTCTTCATGGTCCCTTGCTATTTTTAAGAATTTTTCCATTTCATGATCACTAATTGCAAGCCTGTCTTCTATATCTGAGATCCTGTCCTCGCATTGGCTTATTCTGCTACAAATACTTTCAATGGAATTGTTTATCTCTTGGGTATCTGCTTGAATCTGCCTTATGGATTCCATTTCTTTCCTATGCTGAGCATTCATGGTTTCTATAGTTTTCTTAAGTTCATCTATTTTTTTGTCTGTATCAGCTATAGTGTCCTTAAGCATGGTCTTCATTGTAGACATTATCTCTGCAGTTATCTGTGAGATTATTTCTGTTTTAATTTTTTCCAGAACCTCATTCAGTTGCTTTGTTGTTACCACTTCAGATAGGCCAGGTGGGTGGCTTTCGGATTGTCCCACCTCGTTGCTCCCTAGGTTTGCCTTTGGTGAATTGGATGTGTGGGGTTGCATCTTGTTTAAGTGTCGTCTCATTTTTTCTTTCTTTAATTCCTGGGGTGATGTTTGCAAATTACCTATAGTAGGTTACTTTATTGCTAGTGTTTAAGATCTTTAGAAGATGACTACTTCTCTGCAGTATCTTCCAAGTGGAGCTTGCTTTTAGGTTTTGAGCTTTCTGCCAGATCGTACCTCTTCAATTCGTTGGGTATGCGAAGTTGCTACCTGTTTGGCCCAGTCCTTGATTCTTTGGTACTGTGCCACTGTATTTTCTGTGTCCCTTAGTCAATCTCAATCATGAAATATCAGGAAGGAAAGCTGTTTAGAACAATTATTTCACATTTGGCTATAATGTTAACTAAAGCATCAAACACAGCCTAGAAAATGACAGACTGAGCTAACCAGTTATTTACCACTTTTAGCTGTATAGAGTTGCGGTTATATAACAAAATCTAAAACACACCAGAAAAATTATATGCAGTATACAAGTCCTGTGTATGTCAATTTTTCCCCTGAGGAGTTTAAATTTAAAATGAGTTAAGGAGGAAATAGAGTATTGGGAGAAGAGGAAGGAATTAGATGTAAGGTTAGAGGACCAAGAGGGATCCCACTAAAATTGGGACACTAGTGCAGAGGACAGGTGGTAGAAAGAGAAGGAAGGGATAAAAGGAAGAACAGGTCACAACCACAATCACAAAGAAGTTAGAGGCACTGTTTACACTCATATAAAAAACCAGAGAGAATAATGAAGGAAAGAGCAAATACACATACAGAAACAAAAACGAAGATAAAAACAATAAAACAGACAGATCAAAAATAAAACCCCACCAAAAAACAAAACAAAACAAAAACAAAAAAACCCTTCGCCAGAACAAAAAACAAATCAGTGAGAAAAAAAAAATAATAATAAAAAATAAAAATAAAAATAAAAATAAAAATAAAAAAATAAAAAGAATCAGTTCCAGGTGTTGACTCTGCTGTAGGCAGTTACCCTGTGGTGAGAGAGTCCTGTTCTGTGCAGGTCCGTCCCAGTAAGCCAGGAGCGCCCTCTGGCGGGCGGTGAGCAGATGCGCGTACTTTCAGGCAGAGACCAGTCTAGCTCGCCTCCGCTCTCAGCGCCCTTTCACGATCCCTGGGCCTGAGAGGCTCAGCGCGCTGTCCGAGCGCGGGTTCCCTGCACTGGTTCCCGCCGCTCTGGTTTTTCGCCACGCCCCCCACAATGGCGCCGGGCCAGTCGCTCTCTGGCGCCGGACAGGTGTGGCTGAGAGTCCAGTCTCGTTCGCCTGCTGACCTCAGCACACTTTCGTGGGCCTGAGAGGCCCCGTGCTGCCCTGTCCGGAGCACAAGTTCCCAGAGCAGTTTTCCAGCCGCTCTGAGTTTCGCCACACCCCCCACAATGGCGCCCCGGCCGGTCGCTCTCTGGCGCGGGGCAGCTGTGGCTGAGAGACACTCACCGCCGGTCAGCGCCGTTCTCCGCCGCTCCCCTGCCCCGCCGCTGTCTCAGGATCCTCCGTGGGGGCTCCCTGGGCGCCAGCTGCCACCGTGTGTCCGTAGAATTGAGCCTCCGCGGCGCTGCAACTCCCGGGATAGTAGAAGGTGCGCGCGCGCGGTCTGCTCCTTCTTTCCTTCTTCTTTGTTGGAAGTCACCCGTCACTGGTGCCGGGGGTCCCAGATTGCGCTTCAGAACTTTTCTGGGTTTCGGGGAGGCATCTCCCCCCCTCCTGGAGCGCTTTCCTGGTCGCTATATTCCCGTGTTCCAATGGTAACTTTTAGAGAGAGTTTCGCTGCCTGCTTCTTACTCATCCGCCATCTAAGAACCCAGTTTTTAAAAAGGGAATGCTTTTACATTGATGATCATGTTGACTTTAGTGTATGAATTGAGTTAGAGCGAGATTACCAGATTTTTCTCATAGCATATTTTAGAAGAGTCACAGTTGCTAGATATTTATGAATCCTGGGACCCCAGTCACTGAGTTTGCTAGGAAAAAAAAAAAAAAAAGAATGATTAAAGGAGTATTTGGTTGTTCATTTTGTGATCTTCACAATAATAACTTTACATGACAGAAATGAGACTATTACAGATACTTAGATAAACAGTGATTGAAAATCAGAGCTTGGTTTCGCACGTGGCTTGAGTTGTATACCTCATTCAGCAAGAGCTTCAGTTATGAAGGCTTTTTGCAGTGGTATTTGAATGTCCTTCAAGCAACTCAGAAGCTATAACAATTTAGTTACTATAGGTAATTTGTAATCTTTTTTTTTTTTTTTTTGTGGGTACCGGGGGGGTCGACCTGAGGACCTCGCCTGCCAGCAGGCGCCCGTGCCGCTGAGCGATATCACCGGCCCCTTTTTCGTATGTGGGTTCCGGGAGTCGAACTCGGGTCCTCACGCTTGCGAGGCAGGCGCTTAAGCCGCTGAGCCATCTCACCGGCCCTAGGTAATTTGTAATCTTTATGATTTTGGGGGGAAATATTTTTGGAGGGTCTAAAGCAGGATGTAATTCTACATTACAGAAAGCAAGATGCAAAGATATTTTATTTTGTGGATAAACCAGGTATTTGATACCTATCCTTTTCCATTTACGAGACAGTGTAAAAATTGAAATTTGTGCTTCAGTAGTATTAAAATGACAAAATAAATTCAATGAGATACTTTTATAATTAGCATTGTTTTAAGAGCACTTAAGTAGCATTTTTCCAACCTTTCTCCTGCTTCTAGTCAGAAATTGAGTGTACGCTTCAAGTGAACATTGCCTGTGATAGACCCCTCCCCCAGGTCCATCCTGTTTTGTACCTGATGTTTCCCTAGAAAAACTGGTAAGCATTTGGAGCAGGGGGCAGTAGGTATTCAGCAAATTGCAACGTGTGGCTTAATTCTAAACACTGAGACTGTGCTTAAAAAGTGTGCAAAGGACTTGGCTGCAGCAGGAGCCTGTCAGTGGTGGGGGAGGGCCTGCTGCACAGGAGGAGGGACCTGACCCCGGGCCTCGATCAAGCCCGAATGCAGGCTGCATTTGGAGGAAGACAGGATTTGAATGGGGAGAGAGGCTTTGGGTTGTTTGTGCTGGCTGATGGTGTGGGCTGAGGTCCTTACCACTTCCTTTGAATGATTTGACCTTGTGCTTCACTGCTTGTGTTGTAGGGAAAGTATTGTCATGCTTTAACTAATATTTTAATAAAAATAGATTTTGCGGGCCGGTGAGATGGTTCAGTGGCGTAAGCGCCTGCCTGGCATGTGCAAGGTCCTGAGTTCGACCCCCGGTACTCACACACACACAAAAAAACAAAAAAACCCCAAAAAACAGATTTTGCTTACAGCTAAACAGTGTTGAGTTGAAGATTTTATGCTCCACTTTTAAGAACTCTGCTATATCGTAACTATATTACCCAGTCTGAGGGTTTCTAGTGAGAAACGGCTTTCAGTCATGGCTCAGCACACGATTGAGAGAGCCACTGTTAATGTGGTGTTACCAGTCTGAGTTCGATTGATGATCCCGGTGATTAGAGCACCTACGTATTTATCTTTTTGCATGCATGATGAAATTTGATTCTACAGCAGTTACCTGATGCAAGCGATGTGGATGCCGGTGTCCTTCCTCTACAGGCGAGGGGGTCAGGCTCCTGTGCTGCAGGGACTGGGTGGCCGGCTGGTGACTGGAATTCAGGTCTTCTGATAGACCGTGGGGGCCCACCTTACATGCACGCAAAATTATTAATAATAGGAACCCAGTGTATGTGGTAAGAAGCGAACGGACTCAGTGTAAATAAATAGCAGTGAATACACCCTGGAAGTGATAGAGGTCCATATTTAGGAAGGAGAGAAATAGGGCTTAATTTTTATTAAATGTGGTTTAGGGTTACCATAATCCATAAATTTCAGTCAAAAATGTTGTTGCTGACTGTAGAGGATTTAGTTACTTAGGGCAAAAACTCCATTGTCTTTTATTTCCATTGCTAATTGAAGTAGCTTTTTATAGTGTTGCACATTTAGGTGAAAAACTGTCCCATTTGACTACAGCAATTTCTGTAGTATTCCATGGAAAAGGAAATACTTGAGGAAACATGGGAGGAGAACCTATAACATATACCTGCTAACATTTCTGGAAAACATGTACAAAATATGAATTGAAAAATATCTGAATTTCTGTTACCCAAATGCACAAATTAATTTTCTCACTTGTTTCCTTTGGTTTTTCCATTACTCTTTTTCCTTTACATATAATATTGTAAAAATCGGATCACTTTGCATGAAGTTCTGTATCCTATTTGTTCCCTTTTCCAATGCCACGAAGTTTCAAAAAGTTTTTAATGATTGGTACATATCTTCTGTTATGTAGTAGTGATAAAGTGTCATGAAATGTTTAAGCAGTTTTGTGTCCTAATAGTTTTTGGTTAATATTATTATGTTTGGGCTGGTGATATAGCTCAGTGGCATAAGCGCCTGCCTGGCAAGCACGAGGTCCTGAGTTCGACTCCCGGTACCCACATAAAAAAATTATTATGTTCTTGCCTTTCCATCTAATTACAGGCATAACTTTTTAAGATAAGAAAGCAGTCATTGGATTATATAACTTTATACAATGTTGTGTAATTGATGATTGCATACATTCTTGAGTTATGTATCCAATGTAAAAATTGTAATCCCTCTGAATTTTAGAAGAAAGCAATGACTAATAATGAAGAGTACTAGTTTTTATTCCTGGTTCTCACGCTAACTGGTTAGCCTTGGCATGGCTTATAAATTAAAACGAATGATTACCAAGGTTCCTAATCGTCCTGTAATACTTTCCTTAATTATTTATTTATATTTTATTAATTTCTTGAGTGTTTATGTGCCGCCAAGTACAGTATATTGTTAGAACCTTAGGATACAGATATAAGAATGTCAGTTTTTTAAATATTTCTCACTGAGTTATGAATGTGTAACTTTATATTGATGTGATGTTTGATTATCATTGGCATCATTTTCCGTCATGCTTTCCACTCACCATTTATGGTATCCACCTCATTTTTTATTTCGGAAATGACCAACACATTTATGGTTTTTAATTTTTTTTTTTTTTTGAGAAAGTGTAATTGATTCCTTTTCAAAATCACTTTATAATGTCTTTTGGGCTTTTGATAGAAAAATTTTTTTTTTGGTACTGGGAATCGAACTCAGGACCTCACGCTTGCCAGGCAGGTGCTGTGCTGCTGAGCTGTATCCCCAGCCCCGTTGATACAGTTTTTAACTGTTTTTTAAATTTTCTTTCGGTGATGGGGCGCAGTACTGGAGATTGACTCAGGACCTTTTCACTGAGCTACATCCTCAGCACCCTTGATTTTTAAAAATTTGAGAAAGGTCTCACTAAGTCTCTGAAGTTGCCCAGGCTGGGCTTGCACTTTGTGATCCTCCTGCCTCAGCCTCCCAGAGTGCTGGCATTACAGGTGTGTGGCAGCTGTAGACACAGAGTGGCACTGACTTGAGTACTTTGGGGGATTTGACTTATTGTGACACTGATTGAAGTAGAATTTTGGAAGGAATTTATGTTTTTAAAACCTTTTCCACTCTCATTACGTGCATTAATGGTGTGTCAGCTTGGTGCACGTGACCAAGCTGACATTTGAAAGTATTATGCATGGCATCACGGTGTCACTCCTGCACGTCCAGGTCGGTGTTTCTGCTGTGTCAGGTGGATGATGGCCATTTGTAGTCTTGGGGAAAGGCCTGAATGAGGCTGCTGCTTCTGTCTTCTCTGGTTCAGTGGAAGATTTCTTTCATAAAACTTTTAGTTTTTCGCTTTAGCGGTGAACTTGAACAGACACTTCCTGGTTGACCATTTCTTTCCCCAAGATTTTCAGCCAGGGCTTTGAGTCCGGGTGGAGCTCCTGCCCCAGGCCCAGGAGCGCAGGGGTCCCCCGTGAGGCACCTCGGTCGCCCCGGCATTGCGGAAGCTGCTCAGCAGAGCCCGGGGGCTGCTCTGCCTCTGACCTGAGCCACCGCCTCTACCGCCCGTCCGCCTGTCCATTGAACGTGACCGTTGCTTGCAGTCAACGTAGAGAAAAGGCAGAAACATTGAGCGTGTTGATTTTCAGTCCTTTCATTGTATTTTTGGGAGAAACTGAAGTCCTTTAGAAAAGTGAGGACAGTTAGGTAGATAGCAACATCTAGACTGAAGTCTCTAGATGTCCAGTTCTTCATACTGATCTTTTCCTCTATTTTTATGTATTTATTTTTACTTACTGGTAGATAGAGGTGGTACTTTCATTAAGTGTATCTACCTCACTTGACAAAAAGGCCAAGACTTACTGGAGAATCCGTGAGGGGAAGTGGAAAAGTGGTGCTGCAGCAGAAACCGGAGTGGTGATGTCAGAGCTATTCCTACATGCAGTGGGAGGAGGGGTGGGAGTTCAGAGTCACATTCGATGTTTAATGTATTTTAGGGACATGCCTCGGGCCAGTGACGATAGAGTGCATGCAGCAGGCTCATCAGTGTTCCAGGGCTTTAAGAAGTAGATTGGGCTTAATATAAATTAAAAGGATAACATGCAGTTAAAACACTCCCACCGTGAAAGGCTGGTGGCGTTTGCTGCAGCTCTCTGCTCAGCGTGGCGGTCACCAGGAGGCGGGTCCAGGCAGTGCACAGCTGCCGGCCACCCCTCTCTGTGGCCTGCCTTCTGAGGGTCTGCTGGGCCCTCGAGCCCCGCTCCGAAGCAGGGATAGAGAGGTAGTAGAGCGAGCACCTGCTCCGTGGCCCCAGCTCTGCCGTGTTTAGAGAGGAGGAGCAGTCCGGAGGGGCAGGCTTGGGTTTGCTCTCCCTCAGGCAGCCTTGTTTTGTGCCTGTGCCCAGGGTGAGTGCCGAGCAGGAAAGGGCAGAGCGAGGGGCCTGATCCCTTGGTGTTTCTGGGAAGCTGGGTCAGTCTGCCTCCATCCCCAATCTTTGAGTCTCCACATAACGCTTTACGCTGTTTCTCCCCACCCTTTCTCCTCTGCTGTTACGTTTCTTCTGGCTGTCCCAGCCCCTCTCCCCCGAGTTCCCTCTGTGACAGCAACAGGGACAGACATTGTTGGGAGGGATGTGATTTGGAAAGTGTGTTCCCAATAAGAACATGCCTGTGCAATGTATATATTAATAGATCCAGTGTTACATATTTTAATCATTATTTCAGATGGACTACAAAGTGCCAGTGCATATTGTACATTGATAATGTTGTTGCTTTACCATTTTTTTGAGACAGAGAACTACTACTAGTTATGCAGTTCAGGCTGGCCTTGAGCTCGCTATGTAGCCCAGGCTGGCCTCAAACGTGAAGTGATCCTCCTGCCTCAGCCTCCCTAGTGCTAGGATTACAGGCATGTGCCACCATGCTGTTTGCTTTACCATTTTTTAAATTAAAAATTACAGCTTTACCTTTGCCTTGATTATCCAACCTTCATTTAAATGACATTTTAAAGAGAAAACATTATAAATTGGTTGTTTAGAATTTAAAGTGAGTTTCTATATCACAGTTCATTGGTTAATTGGCAGCAGCTGGCCTTTTTTTTTTGTTTGTTTGTTTGTTTTTTGTTTATAGTGTTAGAGATTGACACCAGGGCCTCGTGCATGCTAGGCAAGCACTCTACCAGTGAGCTACATCCCCATCCCCAGGAAGTTTTCACAGTGGGAGAGTCTTAGGGAGGAACCTAAAGGGTTTTAGAAAAAAAAAAAATTAGAATAATGTTTTTTTAAAGTTAGTAGGCACGTTTATTTTCATCAGCCTCCAGAAGCATTTGTTGTAATACCTGGCACTGGCAGGACTGCGGGGAAATGGTCCTCTCCTGCCATCAGCGTTTGGGAATCATCCTACAGGCCCCATTTAGAAGTTACTTATTGAGACATTGTTCATTACAGCAAAATACTGGAGACAACGTGAATGGCCATCAGGTGGGGATAGTTGAATAGAATTTGATATTCAGATATTAAACAACTAATAAGGAATCTGAGTAGGTTTCTAGATACTGATTTATAATATTTCTCATATATTATTAAGGAAAATTAGAAGGCAGAGATCTAATATGTTTGATATTTTTATTAAAAAGAGAAAATTGTATATACAAACAGAGAGATGCGAAAGAAGAAAAACCAAAGTGGTAACAGTGACTAACCCCCCAGTGAGGTGATTTTTCAATCTCTGTAGTTGATCTTTTAAAGCCAGTGTTTATTGCTTGTGGAATAAGTATAAACACCAGCACTACAACTAAAGTAGGAAGTCGAAGAACGTTAGTGAACGTTTCTGTGTGTGAGGTGTTGCTGGTTATCCGGCAGAGATTCCTGTATGCGATCCTGACAGGTATCATTTGTAGGCAACGTTGTGCATTTACCAAGCTCTGTGGCGTTTCTGTGAGCCCTTCATGGACCTGTGGTCTGTGTGGTCCCTGAGGCCTGCGTGTCCCATTGTGGCCTCCGCCCTCGTTTGCGAGTCTGATTTTTTCGTGCACCCCCATCCGTCTTCTCAGGCAAAGACTGTGGGGAGAGAGCACGCTGACCTGAGTCGGATTTCTTGAGTGCTAACTAGGCAGACTACCTGCATATTTTGTTTCTTACTCAACCTTCATTTTCTCATTCATTTATTTAACAAATTAAAAAAAATTTTTTTATGTGGGTACCTGGAGTCGACCTCAGGACCTAGTGCTTGCCAGCAGGTGCTTGTGCCACTGAGTGATATCACCGGCCCTTTTTTTCCTTTATGTGGGTACCGGGAGTCGAACTCAGGACCTCGCACTTGCCAGGCAGGTGCTTACGCTGCTGAGCTATCTCACCGGCCCAACATATTAAATTAAAAAAAAATCGAGAATCCATGACATATGCGGAGATAAAGACAGACAGCATTGCTTTTCTTCAGGAGATCTCAGTCTGTGGGGAAAGCCATCAAGATGCGTCGTGGAGTAGTCGAAGCCCCCGGCCTGCAGTGGGAATGAGGTGCCCTGTGAGTCCCGCAGCCTTGTTTCAGACGGTTTTTTATCTCTGGCAAGCAGGAATAAAGACATTTTAGGTGATTTCTTTTCTAGCATATGTCATCTTCTCTGGAATATAAAGTAACTACAGGATTTATAAGAAAGTACCTAATGCTAAAGGATGGTATGAAAATACAATAGAGAGAAGGAAAAGCAAATTAAAATTTTAAAAATAGTGTAGTAGTACAACATAGAATACTTGCAAAGTTTAGGAAACTGTAGAAAATATCTTTATTTAAAGTCTTGTTCATACCTCTGCTTAGCATAGCACTTGGTGTACTGTAAATGCTTAATAATTTTTTTTTTTTTTTTGTGGGTACTGGGAGTCGACCTCAGGACCTCGCGCGTCAGCAGGCACCCATGCCGCTGAGCGTTATCACCGGCCCTTTTTTCGTATGTGGGTTCCGGGAGTCGAACTCGGGCCCTCGTGCTTGCCAGGCAGGCGCTTAGGCCGCTGAGCCATCTCACCAGCCCATTGTTTAATAATTTTGTTTTAAAGATTGAATGAATGAATTTCTACTGGAGGTTTGGGCTTTAGGTAATTTTCTGAGTTGAGTGGCTGGGCCAAACTATTTCTAGGAGGTGATCGCTCCGGTTAAGTACAGTAGCTAAACTGATCGTCTCCAGGCAGTTATTAAAAGGGCCAAACAGATGAAGTCTGAAGTAGCTTTTGTGATTTTTAAGAATTGTACGGATCTCCTCACTTAGTGGGACGTCGTTTCTTTATGTAGGAAGATGAGTGAAACGAACCCTTGCTAAGTGAATAACAGGAGAGATTGTAAGGCGAAGAGAAGACTCAGTTTAGGTAAAAGTAACGTGGTGCTGATCTTTTGGAGCAGAGTCCCGCAGGGAGCTCGGAGTAGGGGTGCACCCTTCGCAGGCAGAGCAAGTTCCCAACAAGTGGGCTCACAAGTTCTTGGGAACTGGGGGAAGCGTTGCCGACAGCGTTATTTGGAGATGTCGTAGCATTTTAAGCAGCTGTTTATAGAGCCTTTAAATATAAAAGGTCTAGAGATATACATTACTAGGGTCAGCACAGATCTTGCAGCCTCAGGTAGCTGGAAATGTAGTGCTACCCAGCCTTCCATGTCAGTGCTGCCAGGGTCTCAGAAGGTTTCGCTGTCGGCTTTGCCCTTGTCTGTTGGGGCAGCGCTCTTCTGCGTCTCTCCGCCTTTTGGTGCTGCTGTTCCTGCCTTCAGGTGGCCTCCTTGATGCACACGTGCGTGTGGTATTCGGTAAAGGTGCGGCTCTCTTCAGACCTGATTTGCTCTGGTGCAGCTCCATCCCCCTGGGCCCTGCCCTACACTTTCCAGTTGTCCTGAGCTCCTCGGGGACTCTGTCTGCTCACCTGCAGGTACTGCTCCCTGTCTTCAGCCCACCTTGTCAGTTTCCCTTTTCCGGAAACCATCGTCACCCGCGCTCCCTGATGTGCGGTGTCTGGAAATTGGAATGCATCTAGTCTCCAGAGGCTGAAGGTCTTTTCTTTTTAAATATGGTTCCTACTTACATAAAACCTGCATTATTTTTTATTATGATTACACTGTAGAGATGTCGTAACCTTGAAGTCCTGAGTGCTCACACGCAGCTTGCCCACGTCTGTTAAAGTACAGAAAAGGAAAAGCCATGGCCCTTGCTCATGCACTTGTTTTGGTGTTAGTTAACTATAAAACGTGAACTTGTGTGGCTGGGGAATTAAGACATGTTAGATTTCTGTATTTTCCCACTAATGTAAGTGGAATATGGTACTTAAGTTTGGGTCTAATAAAACTATGTTGTCACAGCACCTCAGGCAGAGAAGGGTCTTTTTGTAGTGACGCACATTTATTCTGAAAAATAGAGCAGAATCATAACACTAAGCTTGTATAATTTAGCGCTAGCGTTTTATGTTTGAGAAGAATGAGGCTTACAGATGTTAAGGTGATAGAGCTCGTTAGCACCAGAGTTGGAGCTGGGGGAGGCCTACCTGTTCTGGTGTCCAGTCTGGCGCTTCCCTCTTCAGTATGCCCCATAGGAAAATCCTGGTTAGGAAACTCCTAACACCAGATGCACGTATTATGCTTTCCCACCGCCTTGGAACTGAGCAGGTAGGGTGTCTCTTGAAGGTCCAGCCCGTTAAGTTTTCTTGCAGGCTTTACTCTGAGCTTTGTAAACACTGACATGTTTTGTGGGCGGGTCCCTCTGAACCCACTGTTTGCGCAGGAACGACATTACATCCCGACACGAGGTGCGGTGGGCCTTGGAAGGCGCTTGGGGTACTTGACCAGTGTTTTGAAAGTTAATACCTGTGTTTCAGCTAGAGTGGCCTGTTTGATATTGACTTGAGTTGCTAAGTAATGTCAGAAGGGCAAAACAGTTTTGAGAGACGTGTGGGCCATATCTGATGATGACAGTTTGGCAGTCGGCTTTTACTCCTTCAGGTGGCCTCGGTGTTGAACCATGGCAGATGAGTCTTGTTATTTTTAATGTATACTGAATCTGTGGGGCTTTGGCAATACAGAAAAGGAATGTGAACATTATGCAGTACAAACATGGACTAATTAAAAAAGAACTGAAAAAAGATAATTTAGAGCAAAGTAACAACAATATGCTGGACTCTGTAACACTTGTAACAAGTAGAATGTATAAAAAATAAAATAAGGCTAGCAGGAGAGAAAAAAAGTGAAAGAAATTAGTACTTTTTTTTTGTTAGTCAGGACATGAAACCATAAAGTTTAATTATTTTATTGGCAAATATCTAAATGGTACGAAATAATTATTGTGCCCTAAATGCCTGTGGTAATAGATGCTAGTGAATATTTGTTAATAGTAGATTGTATGCTTTATATGACAGTCTCGCAGTGTTTTTCATTTAATACAGTTGGTGATACTGTTTGCATTATCATTGACCAAGACATTTGAATTAGAACGAGTGAGCGGCCCGACTCTCCAGTATTTAGTAATCTCCTTGGGACGCCTGCGCCAGGGTGACCTCACTTGCTGTCCTGCTGTCCTCTTGAATGGCTTGAGCCTGAACATGGGGGCCAGGGCGTGTGCACAGGTTTGGGGCTCTGAAGTTTCTTCCGTTCTTCCCCTTTGGGTGTCGTCTCTAAAGGGCATATGCACTTCTAAAAGTGGAGGACTTCCACTGCAATTTAAAAATTGCCTGAATTTGTCATACTCCTTTTTGGGAAGAGGTGACAAACTCATGCCAGATAAATACAGTGCTAATTAATTTGCTCAGTGTAGACATGGTAAACTAAAGTTATCCCTTTTGTAAAAATAGAATTGGTATAAATGCTCCAAATTTCAAATTTGCATTTGTATGCTTTGGAGCGATGGGTCATGTGGATAGATGAAGACACACTCTTTCTGTATCCACAGCACAGATGGGGTACGTGGGCGCTGTCTTTGGCCTTCCATCGACCTGAGGAGAGGTCAGAGGCAGCTGTGGAGGACTGTCGCCAGTGCCATCTCTGCTGATTTTTAATGCAGTGGCACCCCGAAATAGCAGCGTTCTCTCATTCTCGCAGGCCTTCTGTTTGTGGACGGATCTTGATCTAAGAGTGCTTTTTGCTTCTTATTTATTTAGTGAGACATCACATCATAGTTCACTCAAAAATACCTTGTGTAATAAAAATAAAATTTAGCGAAGTGAAATAGCTTTTCTGCTGGCCGTGGTGGCACATGGCCTGTAAATCCCAGCGCTCGGAAGGCTGAGGCAGGAGGATCGCCATGAGTTCGAGCCAGCCTGGGCTACATAATGAGTTCAAGACCAGCCTGAACTGCATAGTGAGACCTTGTCTGAAAAAACAAAAACGAAGAAACAAAAGAAATAGCTTTTCTTTGCTAATTTTCCACACACATGAGTTTGTACTTTCAAATTGAAGTCATATAGGGAGGCTGTGTACCCTATGTGAACCTTTACTTTGTCTAATGGATGTAATAATAATAATAACTAATGTGTAATTTGGTGTGTTGGGATTGTCATAATTATTGCATCTGTATTCTTATTTTTCACATCAGGAATTAGTTTTTTTTGACTTAGTGATATAAAAAATATATTTAGGCTTAGTAATTTCTTTGAATGAATTATGAAAAATACTGATTTATTTTACTAGTTGGTAATATTTATTTTTTCTTCTGGCTAAAATAAGATAACCTATTTTAATACATACAAGTTTCTTAATTATTTAAGCTTTAATTTTGGGGGCATGTAGTCTTGGATTCTCGAGAGCATCATAAGGAAGCTCTGATATAATGAGGTAGAGGGCCGGTGAGATGGCTCAGTGGTTTAAGCGCCTGCCTTGCAAGCGCGAGGGCCCGAGTTCGACTCCCGGAACCCACATACGAAAAAGGGGCCGGTGATATCGCTCAGCGGCACGGGCGCCTGCTGGCGCGCGAGGTCCTGAGGTCGACCCCCCGGTACCCACAAAAAAAAAAAAAAAAATAAATAAATAAATATAATGAGGTAGAAAATTTTATACAAAGGGAATAGACGCATAAAAAAATAAATAAAAGGGGCCAACCACAAAAACTCTGTTTCACTTTTGAATTTTTTTGCCTCCTTTCCTATAGCTCATTATTCATTAAGAACTTTTTTCTGAAAAGTGTCTTCCAAATACATATATACATATATATATATATATATATATATATATATATACACACACACACACACATATATATATATATATGATCTTTAGTAATGTCCCACTTTCAAAATGGGTATCCAGTTTATTTAGCATAAATTTCAGAATATTAAAGCTTTTTTTTTTTGAGATATCCTGTTTAAAACATTTTGCTCCTTATACAACCTGCTTCAGGATGTTTTCTCCTTCTGTGGAATATAGTTTATATTTCAGGTTTATTATTTTTAGACCTTTTTTTCCCTGAAAATTTTTTACTTTGGATTTATTAGAAAATCCTTATCTTAATTAGAATTAGTTATGATCTGGTTAAATTGTTTCTTCTAGTTTTTTTATGTTAAGCAGCTGAAGAACATTTGAGTTTATGTTTATGAGAGCAATTATAGTTTAAAATAAATGCAAGATCCTGATTTAAAATTAAGCTGTTTAAAAGATGTGCCGTCCATGTTACATAACAGCTAAGACTTGCATCAGCTACTGAGGTCATTAGAAGTGCAGGGTGTTCGCTTTTTCTGAAGAGTTAAGGTTTCTCATCACATTATCTATCAGTAGAGAAGTAAGTCCTTTCTTTTGTTTTCAGCACAGCCTTGACATCGATAATCGGGTTACGGCACCCTGAAAATGAGGAAGACCTTTTACAGGTCTCTGTGTGTTCACCAGGCAAATGGGAAAACTTGCAGCTGAAAATCTAAAATCTACCAGCGCTGTCTTAGTTCTAGGTAGTAGACGTAAGCAAGCCTTCTTCAGTATCTTGCCAGAGTCATCAGTGGGAAACCTTCGATAGGATTTAGTCAGCTGCCCATGTGGAAGGTAGGAGATTCAGATAACTGTTTGCTGACATCGAACAACTGATTTACTAACTATTGTAATAATTTGCATTTTTCTTTGCGCCAGTGCTGTGAGGGTTACTATAGTGGAGGTGCTAATGTCTTGGGTTCATAATTTTTAACCGTGTGATAAATATTATAAGATGGCAATAATCACTTAAAAGCCTTACTTACACCACCCTGGAAACGGCCAGGTTGTGGAGCTCGATGAATCCTCCTTTCCAGCTCCAGGTGGCACCTGGTACTGCGTAGTGAAAGATGGTCCTGTCCTCCAGAAGCCATGTTTTGCTCGGGGTGAGGGGGCGGCAGTGAGATTTGTTTCCTGATACCATCCTCATTCCTGAAATATTTGTGACAGAGGTGGCTGATTTGAAGTGGGAGAGAGAGAAGGAATTTGGGGTGGGGTAGGAATTGGATCATGAGGTCAAAAAGAGATGAGTGTCCTTTGGGACAGGATGGAGAGGTTGGGCAGAGAGGCCAGTTGTGTAGGTGGTCCTCTCCCAGTCTTGCCCCCAGCTGTTCCTTTGCGGTCAGATGCTGAGTGATTGGGTGTTGCAGTCAGCCAGGGAGGTGGGGGGAGGCCGTGCGGTGCTGCGGGAGCCACGTCAGACAGACAGCATCTGCCATTGTAGTAAGCCCCGTGCAGTGCCTCTGCCAAGCGGCCATTGTGCAGAAATTGCTGAAATCCTCCTCACCCACTAATAAACACGTACTACCAGCAGGTGGTAGAAAATGTCCGGCTTCTATTATTAGATTGGGTGCCATCTGCTTATAATAAAAATATCAGTGATTCGTTACTTTAATCTCTCAATTGAAGCTCACTAAGGGCAAACCATTTGTAGAATACTTATACAAGTTATGAGAAATCAAATTTAATTTGAATAGCATTTAGTAAATAGAATAGTCTTTCATGTTGATTTAAGCAGCCACAACCATAGTTCCATTTATTAAAACAGTTGGTTAGACTTAATTGTGTATAATTTCATTATTTTTAATAAGAAATGGTCACAAGATATTAGATAAGTGGTTGTCTTAGTTACTTTTCTCATTGCTGAGACAAAATACCTGACAACCAAAGTTCAGGGAGGAAAGGTTTATTTAGCTCACAGTTTGTAGAGGTTTCAGTCCATAATCGGCTGGCCCCATGGCAGAGGAGAAGCAGTTCATGGTGGGCAGGAGACAGCAAATGCAACAAGGGACCTTAACAACATCTTTCTGCCCCTTTTATTTTGTATCTAGGCTGCTGGGATTAGGGCGGTGCCAAACCAATCAGTGGACTGACTTAGTAATCACATACCCTTAATCCCAGCATCACACACTCTAGACCCAGCCATCTCTGAAAAAGCCCCACCTATGACCCCATGAGGCTTTGGGGGACATCTAGACACAAGCCATAACGGTGGGGGACCACTTTTTCCTTCTGCATTATTTTTTTCTTCTTTAAGAAGGGAGAGCATGTTTTATTTTTATTGTATTCAGTATTATTAATTCATGTCTGAATGGTTCACAGTTTTGTTCTCAAACTTTATCCTGGATCATTTAGTAGCAAACATTATTCCAAAAGGCTGAAGCAAATGTTTTTATCTTTGGAAAAAAATTAGCATGGAAATCTTAGGTAATTTTTGGAAACAGAGAGCAGTACTGGTTTTCAAAAGGAACCATAACAGTTACTGAGACATCGCCAGGGTAGCACACTGGGGTGTTACTTGGATAAAGTCATAATAGTCCAGCGTCTGTTTCTAAGCCTTGTCAGTGGAGAAATTGAGTTTTATTAGTTTACTCCACTTTAGGACTGAGCCTTTCTTGGTAAGTAGATGCTGAGGTGACCAACATATTAACCAGGATGACAGTTTATTAACTTACAGTGAAAAGAATGGAGCAACCAAGCGATTGGACCTTTGTGCTGGATGGAAGGCTAGTGCATTTTTCTTGTCAGAAATGCTGTATAAGAAACCATGCTTGTGGAAATGGGAATGACAGATCTTTATGAAGAACACTTTTTAAAAAAAAATATTGCAGAGGTCTGATTGATCAGTTTTTTCCTCTGTGGTTCATGCTTTTTATGTCTTATCAAAAAAATCTTTGCCTGGGCCGGTGAGATGGCTCAGCGGCGTAAGCGCCTGCCTTGCAAGCGCGAGGGCCCGAGTTCGACTCCCGGAACCCACATACGAAAAAGGGGCCGGTGATATCGCTCAGCGGCACGGGTGCCTGCTGGCGCGCGAGGTCCTGAGGTCGACCCCCCGGTACCCACAAAAAAAAAAAAAAAAAAAAAATCTTTGCCTAATTCAAGATTACAAAGATATTCACCTACTTTTTTTTCTAGAAGTTTTACTTATTTAGAGTTATGGACCATTTTGCATTAATTTTTGTTTATGATGCTAGATACCTATGTTAGTTGCATATGAATGTACGGTCGTTCCAGTGCCATTTGTTGAGAAGACCTCTCCCCTGCTGAGTTACCTTACCTTTGTTAAGCATCGGTTGACTGTGTGTGGCTGGGGTCTGCCTGGACTCTATTCTGTCACATTGACCCATGGGTCTAATTATATGCCATTACTCTACCGTCTTGATTATACCTTTAATTGTTGCAATCAGGTAATGAGGGTCCTACAATTTTGTTCTTCTACAGCATTGTTTTGGGTATTTTATTCCATTTTTATTTCCATGTTTTAGAAGTCAGCTTACCACTTTCTACCAAAATGTCTGAAGTTATTTTGATGATGATTGTGTTGAATGTGTAGATCACTGGAGAATTCATGGGTTTTCCGTATCGAGTCTTCTGATCCATGAACACTGTGTGTATTTAGATCTTTAATTTCTCTCAGCAATCTTGAGAGGTATGTTACCTTAATGCGTAGTAGAACATAGACCGCGTGCTCAGATCTGGGTTCCAATCATGGCTCTGTCACTTAGCAAGTGACCCTGGGGAGGTAGCTCAGCTTCTGTGAGTCTCGATTTCCTCATCCATCACATCGGGGTCACCCTGCCTTGGTTTACTATGAGGGTTACATGAGATAATGTGTGTAAAGGGCCTGACTGGCCCAGCAAGAGCCTGGTTCAGCCATCCCCGCCATGTAGTTATTCTTGCCTGGTGACTGCTTTGTAGCAGCTGCTCAGGGCTCCCTTTCTGGTCAGCGTGGCTGGTGAGCACGGCCAGACTCTTGCTCTGGCAGCCTCTTTCCTCCCCGCCCCCGCCAGCCACCCTCCAGCTGTAGCTGTTTACGCCTTCTCCTTTGAATTCTATTAGGAACATTGATGAGGCCTCAGTCTCCTTTGTGTGCAGTCCCATCTTCTCTGACGGTCCAGTCTTGCTTTCCGCTTTTGAGAGACGTCGTTCTGAGTGTTCATCTGACAGTTGGACCTCTCCAGTAAAGTGTTTATGCTACAGGTTTTAACTTAGAGATTTGGGGCTGCTTCACAGCACCCCAGTTTTTATTTCAGAATCTTGGTGATTGGGCAGTGACTTGTTTAATAGGATAGCATATTTTTATGCTTACACAGGATATGCATTTTTAAATTGCCTAACTGATGGGGAAGTGGAGTGTGACAGGATAATACTTTAGTTTTTTAAAATTGAAAACACAAGATACAAAAATAATTTGATATTGTCTACATCGGTGTGTAGTTGCTGTTATTCCCAGGCTGAACTCAGACGGTCCGTTGCTCACGGCGGCCTGCAGGCGGTTGCCGGTCGGCGCTCCCTCTTGGCATCTCCGGGGAAATGTGCAGGGGTCTCGGGGGCAGATCCGGGACTGCTGTCCGGCCCGCGTCTGCTTGGCCTCTCTATTTCGGTATGATTGTGTTTTGGCTTCAGAAAGAATGTTTTGTACTTGGCACAAGATGTTCTCTTTTTGTGAGTCATCAAATAATCATTATATATTTTATTCAGTATTGGTTTTAGAACAAATTATGCTGCTTCCTCACCATTGAAATGTGGGCAAAGCACATATCCCATCTGTGCATCAGTTTCCTTATTTCTGACACGGGAATGATATTAGTATCCTTCTATTTTGAGGATTAAATTAAGTTACACTCTTAGAATAGTGCCAGTGGGCACATGATAGGTACTCGGTAAATGTTAGCAGCTTATTTTGTTCCTGGTTATTTGAAGACTGACATCCTATGCTTGCTTTATTTATTGGAAATAATTTAGTCAAATTGATGGTTTAACCAGTTGTTTCATTTTTTAATCATTATGCTTAACTAAGAAATGATGAGTTTTTTTTTTTTTTAATGTGAATTCACTGTTCTTTACTTACGAGCTGTTACAAGAGACAGTCTTTTGACTCCATGGTGACACTATTTTCAAGTTACAGAAAATACCAAGTTTTGTTTTTCAGGTAACATGGACGTTTCGTATTCGGATATCGAATGTGATTTCCCAGAGACCGTGTTTCACTTGTTTCCGTGTAAACCCGACCGAGTCAGGAGGAAGGCATTGGATTTGCTAACAGCCACATAGGGAGTCAGAACTCTGGGCTCCCTGCTTTGTTCCCCAATCCCAGACGATTGTTTCCTTAGAAACTGCATGATATACGTGATTTATGAGCTGTGGATCAACTTAGCTCAAGAACTCTCGTCAGTTATTTGGAACTTATTTTAAAGATAAACTAAGTGATTTTTAATGAATAAACACTCAAGAATAAGTATATACTTATATGTTTAAAATTAAAATATGAAATAAAAATATGGACATGAGCTGGGAATGTAGCTCAGTGGTAGGGCATTTGCCTAGCGTGTGTGAAGCTATGGGTTTGATCCTCTAGCACCACAAACACACTCTCCATACCCATATTCAAAATCTTTATATAATAAAAACTACAATTTTGTACCCCAAGTTAATTTGAAAAATAATTTAGAATTCAAAGAGATCAACATATTTTCTGGATTTTTGAACAGTGAATTAAAAAATCAGGCAGTGTCAGCTTGACATGATACATCTAGCTCAGAGTCTTAGACAAGATGATAGGAGAAACATTGCTTTAGGACCACAACACTCAAATAAAAGTTAATGATGTAACTGCTGAGAAAAAGTATCCCACGAAGATAAAGTAACAAGAACATGTAGGCTAGTAAGGTAGAAACAAAATTCAATTTTTACATTGAAATATATAGTAACAGCTTGTTAATTCTCCTTTTTATGAACCAGTCATGGGGCAAAGTAGTCACATTTGAAAGGGATTACTGGGAATTATTATCATCAGGATAAAAGTTTTACTCTAATAAGATCTAGTGAGGATCAGAGTTTGGTTTAACATGGGTATGTTCATTACTTCCGTGCAAATAGTATAATTCCTGGGTCGATGCTTGTAAATTGCCTATGGTGAGTAGCTTCTCTACTGTTATTGAGAACCCTTAGGAAATGACTCGTTCTCCAAGGTGTCTTCCAGGTGTGGCTGGCTTTTGGGTTTTGAGTCTGTTGCAAGATCCTACCTCTTCAATTTATTGGGGATGAGAAGTTCTGCCTATGTGGCCCGCCCTCTGGCTCTTTGGCACTGGCCAACAGTGTTTTCTGTGACCCTTTGGCAGTCTCGGTCTTGGCATGGTAGGAAGAACAACTGATTAGAGCAATTATGTCACCTTGGCTAAAGTAGTATAATCAACAATAAGAGTAACATCAAACGCAGCTTAGAAAATGACAAACTGTGGTAACTATTAATTTGCCACCTTTAACTGTATAAAGTAGATTTGTGGTTATATAACAAAATCTAAAACAATCCAGAAAATTGTATACAGTAAATATACGCTCAATTTGGTGACTTTACCCTCAGGGGAGAAAATTTAAAAGGGGTAAGGGGCAAAAACATAGAGAAATAGAAGAAGAGGAAGATATTAGAAGCAAGACTGGAGGACAGAGGAAGATTATATGAATTTTGGGAAACTGGTAAAGAACACAGGAGGGAAAGAGAAGAGAGAAATAAAAACAAAATTAGAACAGCACAACAACAAAACTAGAGACAGTGTTCACACTCATGAAAACAAGAACAGACAATCAAGAAAAAAAGAAAAAACAAAAAAAGAAGAAAAGAAAGAAAAGAAAAGTGCCCACTTCAGGGCGTGTCTCTGCTGTCACTGGTGGACACAGAGGGCAGACAGAGTCCAGATCCCAGTTGATTCATCCCGGGAGCCAGCTGTAGCTTTACGGTGGGGCAGTGGAGAATCCCAGCGAGCCTGTGCCTTCAGTTCATTGAAGTTCAGCCTGGTTTCTGGCTGTGAGGCTGGAACCTGATTTGTTCAGCCTACAACACTCCGTGTGCCTCCCGCCGGCTTGAACTTGGCTCCTTGAACTGGTTGACTTGAACTGGTTCTGCCTCACCCTGACACTGGAGCCGCTAGATGGATCCAGCCTGAAACTGCTCTGAGTTCTGAGCTCAGTTGGCCTCTCTCCAAGAGGGCTGCCGGCCAGTCACCCTCTCCTGGGGGACGCCTGAACCCGAATACCTCACCAGCCACTGCAGTCTGCTGCATCCACTGCTCCGTTCCACTGGTGCTTTTCTCCACGGAGGCCTCTGGGGTCGCCAGGAGTCACTGTGCATCTGCAGGTTTGAACTGCCCCTCCCAGGCCATGAGCCGGGGCTCAAGGAGAAAACACTGCCTACCACTCCTTCTTCTGCCTTGAGGTTTCTCTCTCACTCTCTCTCTCTCTTCAGTTCTCGTTTCAGATCCTTGCCAAGTGGATCCTGGGGACCCACTTCCCTCCATCTTTTCTTCCTCACTATATTCCAGTGTCTGGACACCACATATCAGAGAGGCTCTTTCTGTGCTGTTCGCCGCTCCACCATCTTTCCAGAAGTCCTCTGTGAAAATATATTTACCCGAGCTACTTTAGCCATTAGAGTCTCTTCTGTGATATAGTTCAAAGAAATGTACTATTGTAGTAAATCTGTATATCACCTCATTAAATTTTAATTGTCAAAAGAAACTAAGATATATTTAAAAGCCCCAGGAAATTGAACTTTTTTTTGGAGCAAGAATGTATTATATTCCTTCTTTCTCTTTTAATTAGGGTATCAGTGAAAAATACTGTGTGAAAACATTTGTCCCTGTATAGCCATAACTACCTTAAATTTTATTCATCTTATTTTTTGATATTTAAAAAACTTATTACATGACACCTTTTCTTAGAAATGTATTTCAGAGTCACTATAATAATCTAGTTTTCAGAATTTGGAGTTATATAAATCCTTCTGATTGCAGAGGCACAGATAATGTAACTACCATGTATTCAGTACTTACACTGAAAATCTAATTGTAGTTAAATCTAATTGTAGGTAGAGCTCTTGGTGTATTTTGCTACTTAATTATGTAATATATACATATTAGTATAACCTGTATCTTGATAGCATGATTTTGTGAAGAAAATCATAAGTAATATATTCAAATTCATGCAGCAGCTCACCCCAAAAACCCCAGCTAAATTGAAGTAATTTGACAAGCTGAATTTGGTCATATGTTTGATATTCAAGAAGTTCAGGAGATTTGGTGAAGTTGTGACCCTTGACTTCTTTTCTTTGCCATGTGATGGGAAAGCCCCTTAATTTCTAGCACTGTAATTCCCACTTTAAGGAGACTGGCTTGCAAAGAAATGGTACCTGTTTGGTTCCAGTTTCCCCCATGAGCCACCAGTGGGGGCATCGTAGAATATCCTGGAGGCCGGGATCAGCTCGGTTAGTTACAGCGTCTGAGCGCTGGCTCTGAAGGATGGGAATTGACTTTGCTGGCCATCTTGGTCTGCCAGGGAGACTCAGATGAGGGCCCCAGGAGACGGGGTGTCCCCTCACAGCTTCGTCACGGAACGGGAGCCGTGCCTCTGGCAGTGTGTAAAATGATGTCATGAAGGTCTGATAAGTATGTATATCAAAAGAAAATGGAGTTATTACTTAAACAGATGATGCTTGTGCTCACATCAAAGACTGGCCTCCAAATTCTTTGTATTTTGTGGTCTCCTGAGCACTTATGAGACTGAAGGTGTGTTTAGGCAGTAGTGTCACTATTATAGAGAAGAAGAAGAAAATAAACCTGCTCCAGAGAACAGAGTATGGAGCAAGATTGCGGCACAGATGTTATAGTGATCTCCATAGGAGTAGGCTACTTCCAGACCGTATTTCAGCCTCTGTGCTGCAGTTAGGCTCCCCATCGTGTTTTGAGAGTGTAAGCGTTTTGCCAGTTAAGCGCTCGTAAGTTTCATGTTCCTCACCCACAAAATACAGATACCATCTAGTTAGAATCCAGTGGCCTGCTACAGCCTGTGCCTCAATTAGCGCATTAAAAACACCTCCAGAATGGCAGGCTTTTTGCTGTAGATTTTTCCATGTTGGCTACAGTAGAATATTTTAGCTCATTGTCAGTATTGTACCATGTGTTACTACTATATGACGTTCTGTGTCCTAGGCCTTTTAAATATAATGATTTCTCTTTTCTCAATTTGAATTTTGACCTTTTCAAAAGTCTGGAATTCATTGAAGAGAAAAAATTATACAACATGTCATAAATGGTGATATTTGTATTGAATTGGCTGGAGGCGAGGCGCAAACAGCGTTCAATAGCAGACAGAGTTTTCCCTTTGCAAGAGGCCAGGGGTGCTGCTCTCCTGTGTCAGGCTCCCATGGCTGTCAAAGGGCGAAGTGTGTGGAGAGCAAGGGAAAGGTCTTGCTGTGAGAAAGTAGGGCAGGGTGATGTGTAAGACTGATTAGTATGTTCCCATGAGCTCATGCTTTGTCCTGAAAGATGTCTTTGTGTTGAGGTTCTGTTAGAAGGTGGCTGCAGTAAGAGTCAATATTTGATAAAATCCTTAGTATGTGAATCTTACTAGGATGTTCTGATTTTCTTAAACTAGTGAGAGTAAAGTCCAAATGCAAATAACTTATTACAATCTTACATGCTATACTTTGTTAAAGTGATATTTGCAAAAGAGTTTCCTGTTGTTACCAATTTTAAAGATGGACTTAAATCCTTTCCTCAAGAGTTTTAAGAAAAGTGGTACCTGAATCTGTAAAGCTAAGAAAAGTTTTGCTTACTGTTCATAGAGATCAGAAAATGTAATTATAGTATTAAAGCATTCAAATGTATTACTCAGTATGTTCATGTGATTCATTTTGCTTATAATGCTCAGTTTTAAAAACTTTTCTGATTATTCCTTAGATACAAAAGTTAAGTAAATTAGTATAAAAATAATCAAGAAGTAGTAGTGACAGTAGATATTAAGGAATTAGAAACCAGCTTTAGTTTTTCCCTTGATTATTACATGCCATCTATCCATAAGATTAGAACACTTAGTAAATTTTATATTCTTACTTCTTTGAACTTATTATTATGATCCTCCCAGGACTACATAAACATTTTATTATGTACAAGTACCATGTGAACATACTAAGTCTTTAGATTCCCTACGTAATTACAAAGAGGTTAAAACTTCTTTGGAGGAAGGTAAAGCAAAAAGTTTAAAGACAACACACAAAAATTTTGCATGCGTGCAAGTCGATAGTTTAAAGTCATACTGTTGCTCTTAGAGAAACTTTAGAAATAAATGCCTGTCAATACTGTCAGGCCTGGTGTTGCACACCTGTAACCCCAGCACTCAGGAGGCTGAGGCAGGAGGATCGCTGCGAGTTTGAGGCTAGCGTGGGCTACAAAGTGAGTTCAAGGCCAGCTTGAACTGCATAGTGAAACCCTGTCTCAAAAAGACAAAAAAAACCAAAATGCCTATCAATATTATAATGAATAAATATCACTTGGAAAACCACTAGAATTGTATCAGTAGAGTTAACTGTAAAATGTTAATTTTAGTAAATAAAGGGAATTGTCAAATTAAAAATACACCTTTGAATGCTTGTCAAAAATTTATTTAGCCGGTGAGATAGCTCAGCGGCATAAGCGCCTGCGTGGCAAGCGCGAGGGCCCAAGTACGACTCCCGGTACCCACATATGAAAAAGGGG
The DNA here is from genome assembly GCA_028451465.1 of Erethizon dorsatum. Classification (NCBI taxonomy): domain Eukaryota; kingdom Metazoa; phylum Chordata; class Mammalia; order Rodentia; family Erethizontidae; genus Erethizon; species Erethizon dorsatum. The sequence goes on along the minus strand of CM051830.1, from coordinate 54,187,889 downwards.
CCGGTGATATTGCTCAGCGGCATGGGCGCCTGCTGGCGCACAAGGTCCTGAGGTCAACCCCCCAGTACCCACCAAAAAAAAAAATTTATTTAAAATTTTTATTTAAATATTGTACTATATACACGTGGTTACCAAGTCAAATAATAATGAAGAGTTTGTAATGAAAATGAACAGTTTTGACTTTCCTTCTTCCTCCTTCCTACCCTATTCCTAAAAGCCGTCTGAATCATGTTTTAGAGTTTCTGGTGGTGGTTTCCGTGTCTCAGTGAAGTGGTCATGTGTGATTTTTAAAGACTACTAATTGTAGACATTTACTGTTGACTCAATAAGCATTTTCCATCATATTCCCCCTTCTCTACTTCCCGTACTGTTACGCTACTCTGTGACAGTATTTATTTTTGTAGCATAGTTTCAGTTTTTATTGAGTTGTTCATGTACATAGTTTAAAAGTAAAATTGTATAAAGCTTACAAGGAAAACTTGCGTTCTCCCGTAGCCACCCTCCCCGCCACTCCAGCCGCCGCTCGTATCTCAGAGACGAGCGCTTCAGACTTCGGGCTCTTTCAGATGGCACCAACAGGTAACATACTCCAGGTTTACTCCTCGGCACTCTGTGTTATGTCTGTTGGATTCCCTCTCTGGAAGGTGAATGTTTAAGGTCCCCTTTGCTGCCGCTGCTGCCAGCCGGCCTCCCCTGCCGCTGGCCCTGTAGATGGTTAAGGCTTCGCTGGGCCGGGGCTGGCTGGGGCTGGCGTTCGCAGCTGCGGCCTGGTGCGGCGGAATGGCTTCTCCCTCCGCCCGCGCTTGCTGTGCGCTCCGAGTTTGCTGTCTGGTGCTTTTGCTGAGTTTCCTATGTGCTTATCACAAATCTATCCCTAGTTGTTACACATTTCTCTCAGGCCGTTCAAATACATCAGGTATTTTCTTTTTGGTTCTTACTCTCCTGGTGTGCTGTTCTGTCTATTCTTAAAAATTTTATTGGTACATTTTAGATAGGCATAATGATCACATTCGTCCTAGGGAATTTGTACCTGTACATGATATACCTTGCTTCTTTTTTTCCCATTCACCTCCCCTCACTTCAACTCCTCTTCCCCTCCTTATTTATAAAAGGTTTGTTTCCAGTTTTTCCTTCTGTTCTCTTTTTTTCTGTTGTCCCTTCCTTCCTTTCCCCCTCCCCCTCCCTCTTTTCGCTTCCCATTTGAACTTCCTTTCCATTTCCCATTCTGTTTTTTTGGATGGGTGTCCTATACCCCTGGGGCACGGGTAGCTGTTGTTCTGGAAATGCGATTCGCCTATCTCTGTTAAATCCTTTTTCCTCCATCCCTGTTTCCCTCTTTCTTGGTTTGCTGTTTTGTTGTTTTGAACTGCTTTCTCATGTAGCACTCTGAGGAAAGGTGCATGGAAAAGAAATTTTGTACTGGGTGTGGCAGAGCACTGCTGTAATCCCGGCACTGGGGAGGCTGAGGCGGAAGTTCGACAAGCCGGCCTGAACCACTGAGCGAGACCCTGTCCCAGAAACAAAGCAAAACAAGGCCAAAACCAAAAGCAGAGAAGTTTTCTCAGACCTCAGAGTTTTGGAAAAAAATGTTTTTATTGATGCCCTTACAATTAATTGATAAATAGCTAGTTGGAAATAATTTTTCCTTCTGAATGTTGAAAATGCTAATCATCGTCTTCTGGATTTTCTCTATTGTTGGTAAAAAAAAATCTCAAGAGCACCCCCTCCAAGTCCCGTTCTTTCTTTTTTTTTTTTTTTGTGGGTACTGGGGGTCGACCTCAGGAACTCATGCGCCAGCAGGCACCCGTGCCGCTGAGCGACGTCACCAGCCCTTTTTTCGTATGTGGGTTCCGGGAGTCAAACTCGGGCCCTTGCGCTTGCCAGGCAGGCGCTTATGCCGCTGATCTATCTCACGGGCCCCAAGTCCTGTTCTTTCTTTCTGGGAAGTTTTAGGTCAGGCTTTGCTTTCGAGTTGAAGTAATTGCTCCAGAGTGGAGCCCTAATATACAGGTATTCTTGAAAAGCTTCTCTGGAGAGTCTAATACGTAGCCAGAATTGAGAAGTAGAGACTTAGGGCCTAACTTCGTCCTGGTTGCTGAAATTTCTTGACGGTGCCCTCTGGCGTGGGTCTCTTTCTGTACACCGTGCTCAGCACTTGAGTGTTCCATTAATCTGGAAATTCATGTCCTTTAATTTCGGAGTGTTTCTCTCAGCTCACTTGTCCTGTTACTTGTAGGCACCCTTCTTGTCTCTTTGATTTTCTGTAACTTTTTTTGTTTTGCTTTCTAAGTGATTGCCTCAGTTTGATCTTTTTTTTTTTTTTTTTTTTTTGTGGGTACCGGGGTCGACCTCAGGACCTTGCGCCAGGAGGCGCCCGTGCCGCTGAGCGATATCACCGGCCCTTTTTTCGTATGTGGGATCCGGGAGTCGAACTTGGGCCCTTGCGCTTGCCAGGCAGGCGCGTACGCCGCTGAGCCATCTCACTGGCCCCTCAGTTTGATCTAAGCCTTCCATTGAATTTGCTTTTTCTGTTACCGTGTTTTATATTTTCCCAAGAATTCACTTTTGTGCTCTGGTCATTCTGTTTTTATGCATCCTATTATTTTATGGCTACAGTCAGTATCTTTCTTCCTCTGTAAGGATATTAGTGATTTTTAAAAAGTTTTTAATCTCTCTTCCAAGCTCTGCTTCTTTCTAAGTTACTTTAAAAATCCATCATTGGTTTTAATGCCCCTGTCCACAGGGGGCTTTCGCGGTAAGTCCTCTCGCCCAGTACCCGCTCAGGTTTCAGAGGTAATTGGGGACCACGTGTCTGCGGCGGGCGGTGGGCTCCAGCCCTCGCCTTCCCTGTGCCTGAGCTGGCCGGGCTGTTGCTTGGGAGGACGCTGGTACAAGGATCGTGGTGTGTCGTGTTCTTCAGAGCGCACTTGGGTCAGCTCCGCCCTTAGGAACTCTGCGGAGGGGTGTTGATGGCAGGATGTTACATTCTCGCAGGCGAGCTCCTGCTTGCTTTACTCTGCACCTGTGTCTCTTACCTTGAAGGTGAGAGACCCTCCTGTTTTACTCTTTGCCCTGAACAAACCTCCAGGCTTTTGGTGGTTGGACAGTCATTGAGGGAAGGGGAGCCTGCTGCTTAGACTTCACCTTTCCGTTCTAGGCGCTTCTCTAGATGCCCAGGGCTGCCCACTTCTGGGGATTTCACGTGTGGATCTGGCTGCTTCTCTCGGTTTCCTTGCTGCTGGCTGAGCTGCTGCTGTGCTCCGTTATGTCAGGTGCCACTTGTTCTTTTGCTGTTCAGCTCCCAGGTGTTGTTCCAATCAACTTCTTTTCTTTGTCTGTAGAGGCATATCCTAAAAATAAACCCCATTTCTGTCAATGTAATACAGTTTCCAGAGAGAGTAGAAATAAGCTGTCATTTATTTGTTCCATTTAACCAGAACTGAGTAAGGTGATTGTGACAAATAAAAAGTAGAGATGGTAAAAGTCCTTCAGTTGTATCATTTTTTCATTTATTTTCTTAGCTTATTTACTTTTTTTTTTTTTTGTGGGTACCAGGGGTCGACCTCAGGACCTCGCGCGCCAGCAGACGTCCGTGCCGCTGAGCTATATCACTGGCCCTTTTTACGTATGTGGGTTCCTGGGAGTCGAAATTGGGCCCTCGCGCTTTCCAGGCAGGCGCTTACACCGCTGAGCCATCTCACCGGCCCCATACTATTTTTATTTTAGCGTTTTAAATTTGTTTTTCTTAGTATCATGTACACTGCAACAAAAAAAATTTAGAAATTGTAATTCATTTCTATCCTTCTATTGTGTTTAAAATATAAACATTGCAGTGTTTGATTTTAAGTTGCTTTCCTTCTAGAGATTTGACAGGAAGCACTTGAGTAACTTTTAGTAAAAAAAAAAAAAAAAGCTAATTGTCGTTATTCTGTATCAGAGATGTCATATATTTTTCACTGTGTCTTCATTTAAATTTTGAAAGCCGTCTAATTACAGTTTGTTGGGCAAGGAAAAGCCAGATTTTCCTTATTTTTACTGCCTAAACAATCTTTAAATAACTGTTTTGTTTCTTTCTTCAAAAGCACAGTGCTCTTGTCCCCCTCAGAACCGTGGGTGTTGTTAAGGTTCTCTGGGGGCGGTGTGAGGAAAGTCCCCCTCTCACTGGAAACCCCGATGTCGTGCGGAAGCCGGAAGAACGGCTGGGAGAAGACTGTGGGTCTCTCCCACGTCAGCTCTGCACCGTCACGCACTGCTGCAGCTGGGTTCTGGCTCTCGTTTTCACTGCGCCGTTCAGTGCGTCAGGACGTGTGCTCCCCAAATTAGTGAGCTGTACGTTGTCAGAGTGAGGGCGCTCTCTTACACAGTCACAGCACCATTTCAACCCTAAGATAGAATTCTGTAATACCATGGAATATATAATTTGTGTTCTTTTCTGATTTTCTGCAACTTCTTTTTTCGTTACCGGAGCTGTGCATGCTAAGCAAGTGCTCTACAGCTGTGCATGCTAAGCAAGTGCTCTACACTGAGTTATATTCTAAGCCCTTCAAAGCTTTTTTTTTTTTTTTTTTTTTTTTGAGATAAGGTCTTGCTCAGTTGCCCAGGCTGGGCTTTCACTGGTGACCCTCCTGGCTCAGCCTCCTGAGAAGCTGGAATTACAGGTGTGCGCCACCACGCCTGGCTTGCCCCAGCCTCTCTCTGCTCTTACTGGCCCTCCAGGACTCCAAGATCCAAATAAGGATCACATATTGCCTGTCACTGACATTTACGTTTCCTTTATTGTACCCACCCCCCCGTTATCTTATAGGATGTCCCATCATCAGGTGGAAGTGCTCTTACTATTCTTAGTGCCTGGAGTCAAATTAAACGTTTTTGACGAAAACAGAGGTGATGGCTTATACTTCTCATTGTGTCATCTCAGGAAGCACGTGTGAGAGTACCCCACTAATGGTGATAGTAGATTTGATCATTTAATTACTGTTGAGAGATCGGCTAGTTTTCTCTATGGTGAAATAGCCTCTTCTGGGCCACTTTTTCTCTCTGTTAATGTCTGGGTAAGCAGGTTGGTTTGTGCATGTTATGTTCCCCAATAGCCCTTCACCCATGGTTAGTATTCTTTGATTCTTGTCTGAGTCAATTCCTTAATTTAAAAAATGCTCATTTCTTTATTAGCTGGCATTCTTCTGTAAAGAGCTTTTCTTCATCCCGTTTCTTTTATTAAATGTCACTGTTGACTTATATATGTTTTTTATTTTATTTTATTTATTTTATTTTTTTTTGTGGGTACTGGGGGGTCAACCTCAGGACCTCGCACACCAGTAGGCGCCTGTGCCACTGAGCGATATCACCGGCCCCTTTTTCGTATGTGGGTTCCGGGAGTCAAACTCGGGCCCTCGCGCTTGCCGGGCAGGCGCTTAAGCCGCTGAGCCATCTCACCGGCCCCATATTTCTTTTTTATTCACTGTGTTAAGATCTGTTGTCATTGCTGTTCTCTTTGATGCTTCAGTTGTCCCAAGTTTGGCTTGTGGGAGCCCATTGACGCTGGGTTCTATGCCCTTTTTTTTTGAGACAGGGTTTCTGTGTATAGTTCAGGCTGGCCTTGAACTCACTTTGTAGCCCAGGCTGGCCTTGAACTTACAGTGATCCTCCTGCCTCAGCCTCCTGAGGGCTGGGATTACAGGTGTGCGCCATGGATTCTGTGCGTTTTGCCATGTTTCCATTAGTCTTTAACATTGTTTCACTTTCTGACACAAGATGTTTCCTGCCCACTTTGCTTTTCCTACCCCAGTTCTGGAATCAGTTATTTTCCGAAGTAGTTATGGTTTGTTTTCATGAGTCTTCATATTTAGAAATCAAGATCTGAGCACTAGATAGGCTTATTGCTACCTGGTTATCACTGTGTGTGTGCACCCCTAGAATAGCTAGGAAATGATATATATATATTTTTTGATATCTGTTTTTTAAGTCACAAGTTTGTTAATAATTCCCTTTTCAAATCTGGCACTCTGAGACTCTTCTTTACCACATCCCATTCCATCCTCCTGGTTCCCAGCATTAATGGATCTTACCTGATTGTTCTCTCCTCCAAGATGCACGAAGTTGTCTCAGTTTCTTCTTTGTCATTACCTGTTGCAAGCTCCAGGGATTTACTCTGGCTGCTCAAAAAGGCTAAAAGGATGGAAAGGATTCAGTGAGGATATTCAGTGGCGTGGCTCTAAGGCAGCTTTGGAGATCAGCTGCTGTCGTCCATGCAGCTGTCGATCTTCTGACTGGCCTCTCTTTCGTTCTCAGTGTGTCTGCGTCTCTCGCTCACTTTCAGTCTTATTAGGTGTGGCCACGCAAGTATCAGGTTATTTGGCCTCTAGTAAGAAGCGTTTCTGTGGACCACTTTTGATCCAGGTGCCTTTGGTCTGAATTGCCGAGGGCTGGGAAATGGGGATTTCCTTTGTCAGAGCAACTTCCTGTTTTCCTTTGTTTGGTTAGTGTGTAATCACTGGACACTTTTAGGTTTCATGGGTCAGTACAAACTGTTTAGACTACAGTGCATCCATCCATTCATTAGTATAAAGAATATTGCAGAAATATATCTTGATATTAAAATATACCTAGACTACTAATATTTGAAAAAAAGTAAGTTCCATGTGTAAGTTACAGAACTCAAGTGTCTTAATATACTGTGATGTTGTCACTACAGTAAAGTGTTTATCTTTATTATGTAGTTAACCCTGGTCCTGATTTTAAAAGTTGGATACAAACTAATAGAAGTATATCTTACTAGCATATTTGATGTACCTAATACTTTCTTTATAACTGTCGTAAGTAAATCTCAATGCTATTCAAACTCTAATTTTTTTTTGTGGGTACCGGGGGTCGAACTCAGGACCTTCCGCGCCAGCAGGCGCCCGTGCCGCTGAGCGATATCACTGGGCCTTTTTTCGTATGTGGGTACCGGGAGTTGAACTCAGGACCTCGCGCTTGCCAGGCAGGTGCTTATGCTGCTGAGCCATCTCACCAGACCTCAAAGTCTAATTTTTAAGAGAATATGTATTTCATGGAAGTTGTTTTTACCTAGTTCATTTAAGTAAAGTTAACATTGTAGTATTTACTTTTATGGAGAAAGTTATTCAATGATTCCATGTTAGAATCTCTTAAAAGCCATGATTCTTTTTAACAAAGTATTAATAATCAAGAAAAATCCATGGCCAATTGCTATGCTTTTCTGTATATTTTGATATTAGGGGGTGGAAGTCTACATATTTTGTGGTTTGTGTTACAGTGTTTCATGATTTTCTTTGCTAACCCTGGTAGATTACTGTCTTCATAGTAAAGTACTTCAGCTCATAAAAGGCCTTAAGTTATTTTTTATCGTTTTGTACCAGGAATAGATCCTGAATTTCTAAGTGAAGTCAAGTTTCTGAGTGGTCTTGGTTTAATTACTTCAGTTCTAAAAACTGCATTTTACTTATCTGAAATAAAAGAAGAGGTAATAAGTAGACACATACTTACTTTTTGTGAGTAGAACATTTTTCATCTTGTGTACCTTTACCCCTGGTGTTTCACCACAGCGCCTGGCAAGGGCGCGTCTTTCGGGCACATCTTTCGTGGCGTGAGTGCGGGGGCACCCATCCTCTCGGTCGTTCTCAGTGCTTGTTGTCTGATGGTTCGAATGTCCTTGTGCTCTGGGTCCTTCGTTTGTGCACAGGAACCGTGAGTGTGCCTGCTTCACCGGGCCATTGTGAGATGCAGTGAGTTACTGCTTGTAAATTTGGAATGGTTCATGTCACATGCTACCCGATAGTCCAGTAAATGTTCGTTATTGCTACTATCTTAGTTAAGAGTATGTAATGGCAGTTTATAATGCAATATTTCAATAAATAAGAGTATATAAATTGGTAGATTTTTTTCCTCTATGTGCAGCAATTTAGGCTTTCAAGGCAGTCATACTTTGGCTAACGATCACCTTAGATTCTGGTGTTTCAAGGGGCTAATATTCCACTGTAGTAAGCATCAGAAGTGGAATGTTCCTAATGGTCATGATTCCGGCAGATGCTGGAGTTGAGAATTTAGAGCATTTTTTCCTGGAACTTGTAATAAACTCTTACTCAAACTCCATTTTCTTTGCTGCTGGGGGTGTGACAGTTGCTGTCTGATTCCCCAGCGCATTAATTTTAAAGGGGCAGGACATGGCTCACATGCAGGCGACGAGTGATTTTCTGTCCCATCATTGATATCAGTGCACAAGACATTTGGTCCTAGGTTCGTTTTGGGTTAAAAATGTGCTGGGACTGGGATGCCAAGTGCATGACATCAAGGGAAGGGATAGTGAGCTCAATTAACCAGCAATTTAACAGCCCAGCTATTTTCCTCTTTTAAAAAACGAGCTACCCATAGTGCAGCCTGTTCGGCTCTGCAGGGACGGACTGCCCCATCCACTGATGCGCTGCCCGTGGCTGGGGAATAAGCCGTGTACTTCTGGGGCTCAGCATTGGCTGACGCCTACTTGTCTGTAGAAAGTCATGTTCTCCAGGAAAGACACGTTTTTATCAGTATGAAGATAAGCAGCATTCTTTCTTAATTTCCAGTAAATTAATCTATAAAACAGACTGGGCCATGTTAGCTTTCCCAAAGAGTATTTATGTGTGTATTCTATTCCTATAATTGTTAAAAATTGCAGATTTTAAATTATCACAATGTTTTTCTCTTTGAAACTTATTTTCTCCCTGGTATGTTTAAATCTTGATTTGATTGTGATTCTTAATGTGTTTTTTAAAAAATTTTTATTTATGTTTTTATAATTTTAAAGAGAAATAAAATTTCAAAACAAGCTAATAGGAGGGTAACAATGGTTAATACATTATGTATTGTTATCTTTAAATTATTTACTCAGAGTACAAGATATAGGCATTTAATTGTCCAAGCAATATTAGCACAAACCTTTCTTTTCAATGAACTAAGAGAAATTAGTACTATAACTATCATATATATATATATATATATATATATATTTTTTTTTTTTTTTTTTTTTTTTTTTTTTGGCTTTTTTCTTTTTTATTTTGTGGATACCGGGGGTCAAACTTAGGACCTTGCACTCCAGCAGGCACCCATGCCACTGAGCGATATCACTGGCCCTTTTTTCATATGTGGGTACCAGAAGTCGAACTCAGGACCTCGCACTTGCCAGGCAGGCACTTGTGCTGCTGAGCTCTCTCACCGGCCCTGGCTTTTTTCTTTTCTCTATTCCCCCATCCCAGTTTCTCTTCCCTTTTGAAGTTTCTTCCCATTTTACAGTATCTGTTACACATCTTGGATCTTATTTACTCTTTCAGGTTCTCACATTAGGGAGACAATACGATGTTTGCACATGTGGGTCCAGTTTATTTCACTTATGAGTTTGGTCTCCAGTTGCATCCATTTACCTATAAAAGTCACCAATTTATCCTTCTTTATGCCTCAGTAGTACTCCATTGTATAAAAAGACCACATCTTTTTTATCCATCCCTTGGTTTATGGGCATTTGGGTTGTTTCCAAGATCTAGCTATTACAAATTGTGCTTCTACAAACATGGGTGCACATATATTGCTGTGGTACGATGTTTTTAATTCTTCCGGAAAGATACCCAGAAGGGGAATAGCTGGGTCAAATGGGACCTCTAATCCTGGTTTTTTGAGGAATCTCCGCACTGATTTCCTCAGTGGTTGCACCAGTTTATACTCCCACCAACAGTGGAGAAGGGTTCCTTTTTCCCCACAGCCCCTCCAGCATTTGTTATTGGTTGATTTCTTGGTAATAGCCATTCTTTCTGGGGTGAGATGGAATCTCATTGTTGTTTTAATTTGCATCTCTTGAATGACCAGTGATGTTGAACATTTTTGCATGTATTTATTTGCTGTTTGTATTTCTTCATCTGAGAAGTGTGTATTCATCTCAGATGCCCATTTTGGATTGGGTCTTTAAATTTGGGAGGTGTGATTTTTTTGAGTTCTTTATATGTTCTCAATAGTAATCCTTTGAGGAACAGCTGGCAAACATTTTTTCCCACGTTGTGGGTTGTCTCTTCACTCTATTGGTGGTTTCTCTTGCTGCGCAAATGCTTTTTAGTAAGATGAGATTCCAGTTGTTGAATCTTTGTGATAATTCCTGTATGATTGGGCTTTTATTCATAAAGTCTTTGCCTACACCAGTTTCTTCAAGAGTTTACCTATTCTATCTTCCAGCAGATTTAGTGTGTCTGTTTTAATGTTTAGATCTTTGATCCATTTTGACTTTAGTGCACGGTGAAAGACATGGGTCCAGTTTTAATCTTTGGCATGTGCAGAGCCAGTTTTTCCAGCACCATTTATTAAAGACTTGGCTATCTTCCATCCAGTGAATGTGTTTGGCACCTTTGTCAAAGATAAGGTGGTTGAGTATGTGTGGAGTTGTTTCTGCATCTTCTAATCTGTTCCATTGATCTTCGGGTTGTTTTATTGCCAGTACCACACTATTTTTATCACAGTAGCTTTATAGTATAATTTCAAGTCAGGGATTGTGATGCCTCCTGCTTTGCCTTTGTTGCCCAGAATTGCCTTTGCTATTCTAGGTCTCTTTTGGTTCCAAATGAATTTTATGATTGTTTTCTCTAATTCTGTGAGATATGCTGTTGGAATTTCTATCAGAATTGCATTAAATCTCTATAACAGTTTTGGAAGTATGACCATTTTCACTTTATCGGTTCTTCCTACCCAAGAGCAAGGGATATCTTTCCATTTTCTCCAAGTCTCCTTTTTCAGAGTACTGTAGTTTTCAATGTAGAGCTCTTTTACATCCTTTGTTAGATTGATTCCTTGGTCTTTCATTGTTTTGAATGCTATTGTGAAAGGTGTTGTTTCCCTAATTGCTCTCTCAGTGAGTTTGTTATTTGTTTACAGGAAGGCTATTGATTTTTGAGTGTTGACTTTATATCCAGCTATACTACTGAATTTGGTTATAAATCTAGAAGTCTTTTGGTGCAGTTTTTGGGGTCTTCTATGTAGAGTATCATGTCATCTGCAAATAATGATAATTTAACTTCTTCCTTTCCTATCGTTATTCCTATTATTTCTTTCTCTTTTCTAATTGCTCCGGCTAATGTTTCCAGAACTATGTTAAATAGGAGTGGTGATAGTGAACATCCTTGTCTTGTTCCTGATTTTAGAGCGAAAGCTTTCAGTTTTTGTCCATTTAGTATGATGTTGGCTGTTGGTTTATCATAGATGGCTTTTATCAGATTGAGATAAAGACTGTCTGTTCCAATTTTCTGTAGGGTTTTTATCATGAATGGGTGCTGGACTTTGTCAGAAGCTTTTTCTGCATCTATTGAGATGATCATATGTTTTTTGTCCTTGGCTCTGTTAATATGGTGTATTACATTTATTGATTTACGTATGTTGAACCAACCCTGCATCCCTGCAATGAATCCACTTGGTCGTGGTGTATAAGCTTCTTGATAATTTGCTGCATTCTGTTTGCCAGTATCTTATTGAGGATTTATGCATCTATGTTCATGAGGGAGATTGGCCTGTAGTTCTCTTTCTTAATTGGGTCCTTCTCTGATTTTGGTAGCAGGGTAGCTTGCTTCCAGGAATGAATTTGGGAGTATTGCTTCCTTTTTAATTTCATTAAAGAGTTTGAGAAGTAGTGGTGTTAGGTCTTCTCTAAATTTCTTGTAGAATTCAGCAATATATCTGTCAGGGTCTGGGCTTTTCTTTGTTGGGAGGTTTTTAATTACATCTTCAATTTCATTGATTGATATTGGTTTATTTTAGGATGTTTATATCTTCTTGATTCATCTTTGGAAATTCATATGTATCTAGGAATCTGTCCATTTCTTCGCCTTTTCCATCTTATTAGAATACTACAAGTTTTCAAAGTAGGTGTAAATGATCTTCTGGATGTCTTCAGAGTCCATTGTGATTTCACCCTTTTCATTCGTAATTGCATGGATTTGAGTCTTTTCTTTCCTTTTTTGATAAGGTTGGATAAGGGTTTGTCAATTTTATTTAATCTTTCAAAGGACCAACTCATCTTGATTCTGACCCAAGTAGTGTTTGCCGGGCTCCCCGCCTTGGCCTGGGATAATCTAGACTTCGGAAGCCAATCCTAAATGCAGCCCATATGCAGGGGAAGGGGAGTTGGCACTCTGTTGTGAAGGAATTTCTCTCCTCATTTGCAGCAGTGAGGTAGGCTTTGGGTTACAATCCGATACTGTGTTGCTTTGTCCCTCAGATTACCCTGGCTTTGGTGTTTGGAAGCTCTTTCAGGTTGGGTCCTGTGTGCACAGGGCCTGTCTTGCTGCTTAGATTTGGAGCACTTCCTTACTTTTCTGACATTGTGAGATGCAGCAAGCTTCTTGTGTATTAATTCTTGCCCCAGCCCTAAAATCAGCCATTCTTAAAGGAGCCCTCGTTGGTTTATTGAATGCTAGTATTCGAAACCAGTATCCAAGCTCTGGGCGTTTGAGATGCTTTGCTGTCTATTTTAAGGGGAATGTCGTTGTTTTGAAATCGTATCTCATAAAACCTTAGATCTGATTTCAACTAAAAAGTGAAATATTTATTGACACTTACTCTGTACATAATTACAATGGCCATGTTCTGTTTAAAAATCAGAAGGAGCCATCGAAGGATGAAACTGAGTAATGAGTGATGCTGGCAGGGATGCAGTTAGGCTTGGGTTGACAGCGACCAACCGCTGGAGTTCAGCGATGGCTGAAGAGTGTAGATGAGGGCTCTTCATTTTCGTGACCTTGTGGCTCTCCTTGGCCTAGTTCAGTTGTGACTTCCGCATAGTTCTTTCTGTCCTTCTTGGAAGAGTTCAGTTGCTGGTGTAGCTTTTCTCCTTAACATTTTATCACAGTGGGTGGTGGAAACGGTTTTCATCTTGCTTTCTGAAGACTCTGTAACTCCTGAGGTCAGGCATTGTGCTTCACCTTTGTATAATTTTCAGCACAGAGTGTAGTAAACGATGACTTCGGGGTGTTTTATAACTGCGAACTGAAGTGAACCAAATTCCGTATTCTGTAGATAAAATCTTACAGAATAGTTAGTGAGCAGTGTAAGTGTTTGAAAAGAAAAATATTCCAAGTTCAAAGAAAAGTTCAGGGTGGCAGTAAAAGAACTACTGAACTGACACGGCGAGTGGCTGAAAGGCGTCTCGACAGCTCTTCCTGAGGACTCCAGAGCGCAGAGCAGCGGGGCGGTGTGCCCTGAGCGAGCGGCACTTGGTGTGGCCTCGGGGTGGGAGCGGGGGCGATGGGCAGGTTGGCCGAACACCGTGGGGAGAAGGAAGGAGTGTTTAGTGGGCGTCGAGTAGGTCAGTCTGCTGTTGAACGACCCAACAGAGGCTACAGGAGGGAAGGCAAGCCGGGTCAGCACAGGTTGAGGTCTGTGAATGCCAGGTTAAGAAATTTGGTCTGTCCTAGGGCATGGATAACCATTATGTGTTTTGAGCAGAGGAATCACAATCTGAGAGAAATTTCAGAAGAATTGCTGTAGAGGAGAGGTTGGAAACTAGTGATGGGGGGGGGGGCGAATCCAGACCGTAGGTATATTTGGACCCTGCACTGTGAAAATTTTAAGCCAAAATTAAAAAATTGAGAAATACCATGTAAAAAGTCAGATTTTTCTTTAAAAACAGGTGATTGGAGAACACTGGGCCCACATCCTCACGTGGCACCCATTGGTTAAGGCTGCACAAAAGCTAGCAGCTTAGGAAGTTTAGCCAAACCAGTATTCACTGTTGCCCCCTGCTTCCCTAACACCTTACACTTGGTCTGCTTCACTGTGTCATTGACATCGCCTGGCTGTCCTGTGTACCATTTGTGAATTTAGGGTCCTTGGTTTAGAGGTGTGGTGCAGTATGTAGGCATTTGTGGTATTTGTTACAGTAAGATAGTAGGGACTCAAATTTGTGTGGTTGTAGAGGAAATGAACAAAAGTATGTGTGTACATCAGAGATAGAATGAAAGAAGAATTAAATAAATATATATGGTCACCTATAACTTACAAGAGCCAAGAGGCTCAGAAAATAAACAGATGTCTACAATCCCAGCTACTTGGGAGGCTGAGACAGGAGGATTGCAAATTAGCCCAGCCTGGACAATCAGAATAAAACAAGGCTGGGGATGCTCAGGTGCTCCCTGGGTTTTTATTTATTTATTTATTTATTTATTTATTTTTGTGGGTACCGGGGGTCGACCTCAGGACCTCATGTGCCAGCAGGCGCCCGTGCCGCTGAGCGATATCACCAGCCCTTTTTTCGTTTGTGGGTTCCGGGAGTCGAACTCGGGCCCTTGCGCTTGCCAGGCAGGCGCTTATGCTGCTGAGCCATCTCACCGGCCTGCTCCCTGGGTTTTTAATCCTCAGTACTGCAAAAAAAAAAAAGAAAAAGAAGAAAAAGATGACCGAATTATCCATTGCTGTGTAACAAGTTTACCCAGAAACCTAGTACCTTAAAACAGCAAATATTCCTCCCTCACATACACTTTCTACGATGAGAAATCATCTTGAAATGGGTTGGCTGAGTGTTTCTGGCTCCCCTGCTTCATGGTAGGTGGCTGGTGAGCTGTGTCACCTCTCCAGGCCAGGCGGGGCTGGCAGGTTGCCTTCCGGGCAGGCATGTGTGTGTGTGTGTGTGTTTATGCACGTTTGGCCTCCGTTCCTTGCGCTCTGCTGGCTGGAAGCCACACTGGGCTCTTGGGTGGCAGATCGCCCTCTCCAGAGTGAGGTGTCCGAGAGCCGGGGGAGCAGCGCTCAAACGGAGGACTGCCTTGTGTAACACAGGCTTGGAAGCTGTTTTTGCCATATCAAGGTCACACTTGACAGCCTGGGTGCTGCGGTGCGAGAGGAGATGGAGAGGGGGTGTGTTACAGAAGGCCAGGCTGTTGGGGTCGTCCTGGCCCCTGGGTACCACCCTGACTCCCGGAGAACACAGATTGGTGGCGGCAGCCTCCCGAGGTTAGAGCTCACGTGTGAACTGTCTTCTGGAGGGTCTCCTGTAAGAAAATCACCTGTGATTTTAATTATCCTGTTCCACTAATTGGCTGATTATTTACCTCTGATGTACTCTTAGATAAACTGAGAATAAAACAGTTGGTACTTTTAAAGCGCATATAGTTCATTTCTTCACCCTGGGGAGTAGTGAGCTGATCGCAGGCCTGTGGCCAGTCGCCTCAGTTCTGGGGGGAGGTCGGGGATACGTGACTGTCCAGCGCGGCTCCCGCGTGGCCCTGCGGTTCCTGTCCCGTCCCTCCAGTCTGGAGAGTTCACGACAGTGAAAACGTCACTTTCAGAAGCATTTCCGTGATTCAGTTAGTAAGTAAATTACATTTTTATTCCTTTTTCCCAATCACATGAAATAATTTACATGTTATATTGAAAAGTTGCCATGTATTTTTATATATAAATGTGACATTTGGTTTTACCAAATGATGAGTGCTTATATGACAGAGATGTGCTAAAAAAGACTAAAAATACACCAGTTTTAAAAGTGAAGATTTTGACATGTTTGCTTTCTTGGCATTACTCAATCTTCCTGGCAGAAATAGCCTGGCACCTGCATACAGCAGCGTTTCTCTTCCCTACTCCGTTAGTTTCTCTTTTGGAGCGCATTTCATTAGTAATGTGGTGTTTCGTTTTCTGACTGGAGTTTTGTACTGGTGTAAAGTTGCTGTCCCAGTGTCTAACAGGCCAGAACACGATTCTCTTTGACTTTCAATGGGGTCACGTGTACCTGAATATTTTGACATGGGGCTTTAATACTTATTTTACGATGGTTGACATATTTAGAAGTATTAGAAATGATAATTTTAGGGCAACATTTTAGTACTCTGTGTTCAACACAGGGAATTATTGTCTCCTTAAGTGACACCACATTCTTCAACTATTACATTACAGACCAATTGAGAATGTCAGTGGGACACCTGCTCTTTGCAGACACACACTGGTGTGAGGATTAGAGTTAGCCTAAATCTGGAGCCCTGTGTTAAAGAATTCGTGAACTTCTGCAGTAATTCTACTGTTTTCTAAGGTAGTGTTGATGAGTCCATTCTCCTTCAAGAAGACTGTTGCCTAAAACAAGTTGGAGTTCAGATTACCTCCTAGTAATCATGTGATCAGAGTTTTTATTGAAGACAAGTTATTTTGGGATGTGGTAGCTCTAAGGCTGTGTTTATATTGACCACAAAAGATGATGTTTATAAATACTTTTTCCCTTTTCCCTGTTTTATCTTACCCCTCGATAATTGGGTGCTGGCTGGGGTATTTCTTTGTTTCTGTGATTAAAGGCAGTGAGTGTTACTGTAAGAATCCCATATGAAGAGCATAGCAAGGGCAAGACCATGATTCATCATTTCCAATGCTTATTATTTTACAGTGTTTAAATAAATTGAGGATGGCCGAGTTACGCCTTACCCACTGCCATGGTGGGTGTGTGGAACAAAATGAGGCATCCTACACACCGAGTTTTAGTTAACAGACTTTGAAATTAGGAGGAATTATGATCTTTTTTGGTTATGTTAAGCTAATTTCCAATTTATAAACAGATTACATTTATTGACTCTCACTGCCTTTGCCAGCTTGGAGGTAACATGCGTTGCAGCAGTTCTATCATGCTGCGTGCTGGAGGCCAAGACCACAGGCCCACGACGTGTTTAAATCTCCCTGCCTCAGGTTCTCTACCAGACTGGGGATTTCCTGGTCACTGTAGTAACACTTAATTCCTTCGTGTTCAAAGAGTCCCGTGATGGAGGGTAGGGGCCTTACCAGCTCATCCCCCTGCCTTCGAGTGCTAAGGCGGGAAAGGGCTTGGCTGAGGGACCCTGGTGGGACGATGCTGGTAGTAGCTTGTTACCCAAAATGTTGGTGTAGTGGTATTGATTTTCTTATGTATACTTTATTTCTTTTGTTAATTTTTTGTTTGTCTGTGCTGACTTCATTTTATTTTATTTTTTTTTTTTTTAAATTTTTTATTTTTTGTGGGTACCGGGGAGTCGACTTCAGGACCTCGCGCGCCAGCAGGCGCCTGTGCCGCTGAGCGATATCACCGGCCCTTTTTTCGTATGTGAGTACCGGGAGCCGAACTCAGGCCCTCGCGCTTGCCGGGCAGGCGCTTAAGCCGCTGAGCCATCTCACCGGCCCCTGACTTCATTTTAGAAGGAGACAGAGTGTAAAGTTTTTGAGGACAGGGTCTTTTTATAAAGTTTAGAACATTGTTATGGTTTACAGAAAAATTTGGCAGAAATCAGAAAGTTGGCATATTCCTGCACTCCCCTGCAGCCCCACAGTTTCACTTATTATTAACCATTTTTTTTTTTTTTTTGCAGTAGTGAGGATTAAACCCAGGGCCTTTACACTGAGCTGCATCCCCAGCCCCTTTTTTGAGGTTTTTATCTTGAGACAGGGTCTTGCTGAGTCTCTGAGTCGCCCAGGCAGGGCTCAACGTTGTGAGGCTTCTCTTCCTGCAGTGCTGGGATTACAGGTGTGCACCACTGCACCCAGCTACGCTTTAAATTAGTGTGGGATATTGGTCATAATAGTGTGGCATATTGGTTATAATACATTATTATTAACTAAGATCCGTAGGTAGAGTGTTACACAGTTCTGTGGATTTTGGCAAATGCATAGCACATACCTACTATTATAGTAGCCAACAGAGTAGTCTCATAGCCCTAAAAATCTTCTGTGTTCAGCCTATTTATTCTTTCTCCTGCCCTACAAGCCCCAGAAACCCTCATCTTTTGCTGTCTCTGTAGTTTGCCTTTCCCGGAAGGTCCTATAGTTGAAATTATACAGTTATATAGCTTTTTATGTTGGCTTCTTTCACTTAGCAATATGTTACTAAGTTTCTTTCAGGTTTTTTTGTGGCTCCCATAGCTTACTTCTTTAAGTAATAGCCCATTGTGTGGATGGATGTACTGAAGACTGATTATGTATTCACCTGTTGAAGAACATCTTGGCTGCTTTAGTCTTTGGAATTCATGTTCAGGTTTTTGTAGACATAAGTTTTGAAGGTAGCTGGGTAAATACCTCGAGGTGGGATTGCTGGGTTGTATGGTTAAGACTGTGTTTAGCTGTATAGGAATTTGGTCAGCTTCTTCCAGAGTGGCTGTATGATTTTGCATTTCTACCATCAACGAATAAGAATTTGTTGCACCACATACTTGTCAGCATTTTATGTTGTCATTGTTAGAGATTTTAGTCATTCTAATAGGTATGCAGTGATATCTTATTGCTGTTAATTTGCAGTTCCCTAATAACACATGGCATTGATTATCTTTTCATAAGCTTATTTACCATGTGTACATTTTCACTAAGTTGTCTATTCACATCTTGTAGCTGCTTTTTTTTTTTAAAATATATGCAGGTAATGGGAGTCGAACTCAGGACCTCGCTCTTGCCAGGCAGGCGCTTATGCCGCTGAGCTGTATCACTGACCCTTGTGGCTACTTTATATTTTGTTTTATTTTATTTTATTTATTTTTTATGTGGGTACCGGGAATCGAACTCAGGACCTCGCGCTCTAGGAGGCACCCGTGCCGCTGAGCGATATCACCGGCCCTTTTTTCGTATGTGGGTTCCGGGAGTTGAACTCGGGCCCTCGTGCTTGCCAGGCAGGCGCTTATGCCGCTGAGCCATCTGACCGGTTCTTGAGTTATTTTCTTAATGATTCTTTAAGAGTTCTTTGTTTATTTTGAATACTAATCCTTCATCTGATACCATTTTGCAAATAGTCTCTCTCAGTCTGTGATTTATCTTTTCATTTTCTTAGCCATCATTACTTTTTATATTGCATATACCTTTGATTATGATTGATTATTATTATCATTTTTCTAGACAGAGTCTTGCTATATATAGTTCAAGCTGGCCTCAAACTTGCGGTGATCCTCTTGCCTCAGCCTTTTGAGTGCTGGGATTACAGATATGTACCATCATACCCAGCAATGTCCTTTATTATTGATTGTTGTATTTCTCTTGGTAAAATTTGGTTCCACAATGGCAAAAATTTTTGTTTTATTTACTAGTGTCTTCAGCTCATGAAGCATATTAAATTATTATTATTATTGTTATATTTGGTCTGGAGATCGAACCTAGGCTTTATGCATACTAGACAAGTACTGTACCACTGAGCTGTGCTCTCAGCTTTTTAATAAACATTAATTTTTAAAAACGAGTGAATGAGTTAATGACCGATAGAGCATTGCTTGTATGAAAGGATGCTGGATCTTCATGTGCTGCATCTTACCTTCTTTAAGCTCAGGAGCTTTTAAGATTAAGTCACAATTTAAATCAAACCAAGGTACTGTGTTTCAGAAAATGTAGTGATTTTTTTACTAGCTGTAGCTGCGTATGTTGATATTGATAATTTCCTTATATGTTATTTATGAGTAGCTTAAGGGCATCAGCCAGGTCGAAATGGGGGGAGAAAAGCACTGACTCATTAGATTTTTATAACATGACTTGTCCATTTGTGTTTCTTGGTTAAGAGAATTAGAGTTTCCCTGTACAGTCAGGACTCCCGAAGGTTCTTGCAGCAGTTATGGAGAAAGACCTTTGTGTCTTTAGCGGGCTGGCACTGCTGTTTCACTAGACATCAAGGAGCGTCAGGAGTCAGAGCCTGTGTAAAACTACCTTTGCCTGCCTGCACCTGGCTGGGTTTGTACGTGGTACCCAAGGTGCTTGGTAAGTGTATGTGGAAAGCATCATCAGAGACCCGCAGCCCATTTGTAATCTAGAAATGACATAAAACATGGGAGCGATTATACTGAGCCATCTTTATTTTATAAGAAAGTGCTTTTCCTACTATATCATAGAAATTGTATTAAGCGAATTGCCTTTGACTTAAAGTCTGAGGCTAATAAATTTTCTACAAAATGCATCCATAATTCAATTACTGTACCGAATCTTTGGGAAACAGGCTCGGCTTACAGAGTTAATGTTGATGGAGTGGGCTTTTGGTCTCAAGGAGTCGTAGTGTGAGAAGAATCCCACGTCCGTGCATGTGTCTGGCCAAGTGGGACTAATGCTTCGCTCAGGTTCTCTTTGCCCGCATATGGTTCAAGGAAACACAGCAATTGAAATATTTTTGGAAGGGAGAGATGCGCTTTGTCTGTGTAGGAAGGTTGAAGAGGAGGAATGCTTTGTCTTGTCATTTGTCAGGGACCAAGATCTGAAATCCCAGTCAGACCCTTGAAGGCCTTGCCCACACACTGGTGGTGGCCTAGGCTTGGGTCTGTGTAGCACCTCCAGGGCTGTCGTAGCTCGTCGTTCGTTTCTCCCCTCCGTGAGCGGCTCGGTTCTGCTGTGTCTCGTACTCGTGCCTCCGAGACTCAGAACTCTCCTTCGCATCCCTGATCCATGCCACACCTTTCCCCTGAAACCTTCTTGTGTCCGATGCCCTGGCGTGAATGTGTTTCCTGGATTGTTTCCAGGAAACATGGCTGGTTGGGATTCATTCTATTCGTTGGCGGCTCTTGTTCTTTACTACTTCTTGCAGAAAATTTTCCATAATTCTGGAATGATTTGAAGATGTTTTATTTTTTTTTAATTTTTTTTATTTTTATTTTTATTTTTTTTGTGGGTACCGGGGGGTCGACCTCAGGATCTCGCGCGCCAACAGGCACCCGTGCCGCTGAGCGATATCACCGGCCCCTTTTTCGTATGTGGGGTCCGGGAGTCGAACTCGGGCCCTCGCGCTTGCAAGGCAGGCGCTTACGCCGCTGAGCCATCTCACCGGCCCAAGAAGATGTTTTAAGTTACTGCATTTCCATGCAGTTATGAAACTCTAAACATTTTGAAACCTAAAATTAGCGGAAGGTCAGGAGACACAATGGCCTGTACCTGTGTACAGGAGCCGCTAGGAGCCTGAGGAAGATCGCTTGACTCCAGGAGGTCAAGGCCAGCCTAGGCAGTATAGCCAGACCGTGTCTCCTAAAAAAAACTGTGGGAGAGTGACATCTGTTGAGACTAGTATAGGCTTTACTTTTGAAAATTTCATTGAAAAAAAAGTGTTTCCTGAAGGGATTTGTAATAAGCACGATGGGCATTGTATAAAGCAGCGAGATAAGAGTTTACAGGTCGCAGGGTCTCGCGTCAGGAACTGCAGTCCAGTACTCCTGCAGTGGAGGGAACGGGCCAGGTGCGTGAGTTATCTCTGCTCATACAGCTCGCTAGTGGCAGGCAATCAGTAGTTATTTCCTGAGCCTGCATTTAACGTCTTCTGCTGCTTCCTTTCTCTACCCCCTTTCTAACATCCTTCTTCCTAGTGTCCTGCTTTGTCTGATCTTTTTTCTTTTCACACATTGGTGAACATCTTCTCTCTGCTGGGCAGTGTGCTTGTGGCTGGGAACGCAAAGGTAAATAAGGCAAGGCCATTGCTCTCAAGTTGTTCCTTGAGTGTGAAGGGTGCTGGACTCGTAAACAGAGACCTGCACCTGGGGGCTCTCAGGCTACGGCTGCAGAGGGAGCAGAGACGGTCGCGTTGTGTGTGATGCGGACCCGCATGTGACCGAAGGCGATAAAGGAAAAGGCTGCCCACCAGACTAGCTAGTGTGTTTGCCGTCAAAGCGGTTTAACCAGGAACCATCTTAAGAGAAGGTGCTTGTTGCTTTGCTTGTTGGTGACATGCATTTTTCAGTGTAGCCACTGGGGAGCGCAGGAAAACTGGGCAGCGAGGTTCACAGTGGGTGGAAGAGATCAGAACAGGGCGACTGGCTCTTCTCTGGCACCTGGGTGCACACGTGCGTGCATGTGTTTGTAAAAGGTTTTGGCCAAGGAACAGTTAGATAGATTTTTATCTAGAGACTTCTTCATACCTGTCTTAATTAGTGGACTGTACTGCTAGTTTGAACTATTGTACATTAACCTGTTTATTTATAATGTTCAGTTTTGTTAGTGGGAATTCTCCAGACTAGATCATGAAAATATTTCCAAGCCTTAGGTAATGTGTACTTAATCTTAAACACATTGTCAAATAGCAGAAAATGTCGGTTAGTACTAGAGTTCCCGTGGAGTCGTACGAGCGTTCCTTGAGGTTAGCGATAGTTTGCTGGGTGAAAGTTTACTCTCCCCTAACCCCCTCTTGTGCTCTCTGTGTTTATCTCTTTTAATTAATTGGTCATGGAGAAAATCTAGGACATACTGGCCTTGATCCAGGCGGAGATAAAGAGCACTTTGACACACATGCGAGTGATCAGGAAGACGAAGCATTCATTAATGCCTGTGCGAACCTGTCTGGAATATGTGAGGAGAACCGTGATCGCAGATGCCAGATCCCTACAGTCAGCAAGGGGGAGCTCTCCTCCTCGTGGCATTCTCACAGATTTGTTTTGCCCGTGGTACCATCCACAGTAGGGGTACGGTGTAAGAACATGTTCCATGAATCAGTAGAGTAGCCAAGCCAAAAAGCACATTTTTAAACCCCAAAATAGAGGTAAAAAGATGAGCAGAAAGTAGTCATGCAGATATTTCACAGTGTTCTGCTGAGCAAAGAGTTATTGGGCGACTCTGAGATGAAGCTGTAATGCAGAGCAGAAGAGGGCTATGAAAGAGTTATGATAGGATTCCAGTCTTCGAAGAATTTTATAGTCAAGAGAAGGCAGCAGAAGGGCCCACCTGGCAGTGTGGCTGCAGTGCCGTGTTTGTGGCCGTACGCAGGGTGTGAGGGAGCAGCACCGTGCCAGCGTGTGGGGCAGATGCTTTGGGAGCTCACTTCTGCTGTAAGTCTTGGCTGGGCCTGGTAGGCTGCAGGCAACATGGGATGATTGCTTAAGCCCCTTTTCGTTTTCCGCTCTGTGAGTCTCTTTTACAGTTTCTAGACCACTGCTTCAAGCTGGCAGGTGGGTCACGACTAAGCAGACGACCGGCGAGCTGACAGCACTCGCTGTTAGCTTTTAGATGCTCAGCTGCACGGTGCATTAAGTGATAACGTGTGCGGAAAGCAAAAGCTGTATTTGGATTTTAAATCAAGTTTCTGTGTGTAATTATTTGGTGAAAATGATGGTGTGTAAAATCGTTTTGACTTGAAGTGTTAGTGAATGAAAACTGATTAATCCTCATCTTAGTTTTTAAAAGAGTTTAAGTACAGTTCTGAAGACTCAGAGTCACGCAGATTCCTCACCCGGGGTTAGGCTGCAGGCCTGGTCATCTTTGAGAGTGAAACACGGGGATCTCAGTGTTTTGAAAGTTGCACAAATGGGTTTCCTGTTTATCAGGGCTGTTTATCAGGCACATTCTTACTGTGCCTGCTTAATTTGTGTTGCTGGCATTTGGAGTTACATATGATGTTTGGGTAAGTAACTACCTGGTTTGCATGTACCTGAGCCACTGGGTACTGAACTGCCTGGGTCGGATCCTGGTTCAGCTGCCTCTTAGCTGCCCTGGTGATCTCTGGCTGCGTAGCGCATTTCCCCCGGGTTAGCAGCTGAAACTGATAAGCTTTTATTTTCATTGTTTTGGGTGACAGCTGTTGAACCCAGAGCCTTGTAACTGTTACGTACATGCTCTACCACTGAGCTATACCCTCTGCCCCACGATACACTTTTTATAACTTTTCCTGTGGGCCTGGAATTAAGGAATGGACGGTTGATGTAAAGATGTCACCCAGGGCTGCAGTCCTCCCAAGACTCGATCTGCTTTTTTTTTTTTAAACTTTAAAGATATGTTTAAAGTGTTCATGGTAGTCAATCCTATACTGGCAGAATATCAGAAATTAAGGATGTGTTCTCAGCATAATGGAGGTAAGGGTATCATACAACTTTGACAATGAATGACTGAAATGTATTGGATAATCTATAAGAAATAGTGTATTTTACTTATTTGTTTCCAGCTGCTTTTAGTCCTGCCTTATTATTTGTACGTCTTCCATCTGCATCAGCCACTCTGTCCAGAAGGACCTGCCGTGTAATGGTGCTCGGTTGTCCTGTGTGGACGTAATGTGTTACACAGCATTCAGACAGTGTAGAGCTCAGATCTTTCAGCCGTTATTTAGCTAAGTGAAAAGTTGCCCGGGCCATGGTTAAAGGCCCTTGGTGCCAGGGTTTTTATGAACACAAGCAAGTACAGTATTACATTTGTCCCCAGCTCTTCCCTAAAGCAGCAGAGAGGTTTATTCCTTAGCCTGGAATGCATACTTCGAAGGCATCTTCTGATCAATAGCTGACAACTGCATTAGAGCTATGTGAACAGTTCAGTTGTCTATTTAGCAATTAGCTAGGAAGGAGGCATTAAAATAGCATAATGTGGGCCGGTGAGATAGCTCAGCGGCATAAGCGCCTGCCTGGCAAGCGCGAGGTCCTGAGTTCGACTTCCGGTACCCACATAAAGGAGAAAAAAGGGTCGGTGATATCACTCAGTGGTACAAGTGCCTGCTGGCAAGTGCGAGGCCCTGAGTTCAACTCCCGGTACCCACATAAAAAAAAAAGCATATTGCTGGTAAGGACCATGCCAATTTCTTAATCTTCCCCATCTCCCAAGAAAGGTTGTAACTTTGGGAAATGAAGTACTTCTTTTTAAAAATTTCCGCTGCTTTTTCGGTATCATTTTAGTCAGGAGGAGTGGATTACGGAGAGTAAGATGGAGAAGGATCTTAACATTTGGAGAATGTGGATGAAGGGGTATATAGAGAATTATTTATACTATTTTTGTGACTCTTTTGCAAGCCTGAAATTATTTCAAAATGAGAAGTTAAAACTGCAAGTGAAGTACCGATAAGCATATTTGTAATACACATAGTAATTATGTCTTTGTGGGTTTGATGGCTTTTACTTGAAATCAGGGAATCATATGGTCACTTGTGTTTTAAATGAGTCTGTCACTTTTTCTATATAAGAAATTGAGACAGCCGGCTTTTCTATAATGTACCAAACTCATCAAGTAAGTCCCTTTTCTGTATTTTTGTTTGGAAATGTCATATTTTTAGAGCCCACATCTCATTTTAAGCATGAATTATTCTGTTTCTTAATTCCTGTAGGGAACATGTGTTTATAGAGAGCTAACTACACTAACTATTCACTGTATATTTTTTTGGTAACAACTTTATTGAGACAAACTTCACATACCGTAAATCCACCCATTTAAAGTGTACAACTCACTGGTTTTTCGAATAATCACAGAGCTGTGCAGCCATTCCTACAGTCAACTCCAGAAAATTTTTATCATTCCAGAGGGAGACCCCGTGCTCTTCAGCAGTCTCTCCCTGTTCTCCCCATCTATCCCATCCTGCCTTACAGGCACCCATTAATCTGTCTCTGTAGATTGCCTAACGAGTGGACATTCACGTAAAGGGGATCATATGGTGTGGTCTTGTGTTACCGGCTTCTTCTACCTTGGCAGAAAGATGGGCCCTGAAGTACTCAACTGAACTCACTGTGGTGTCTGACTAGGCTGATCCTTCAATTAGAGACGACTGCTGCGATGCAAAGACCAGGGATTCGTGCAGTGTCTGGGATGTTCCTTGGATGCTGTTTTACCGCTTTCTCATGGCTGAGGCATGGTTCCTAACACACATAGCTAAAGGGAGAGGTTTGTTTTGGCTCATGGTTGCAGAAGATTCGGCCATGGTTGGCACGCTCCCAGGTAGAAACGGCATGGTGGAAGGGCCTGCCATAGTGGGAAGCAGACAGGAAGCCCCCCACGCCCCCATTCACCCAGCCCCAAGGAGGCCCCACTGCCTAGCAACACATGGAGCTCTGAGCTCATCCGCGGTCCATGCATGAGGACAGCACCTCTGTGATCAGTCACCTTACAAAGACCCGGCCCCTGCATGCATGAGTGTTTCGGGGACCTTCTAGACCCACCACAACAGATGGCATTTTCATTTCGTTAGTCATCTTGGAATAATTATGATTATTTGGTTCTTTTTCCTTAGAAAAGTAGTTACTGTTGGTACTGCACTGAAATTTATTTACCCGGAAGGTAGATTTCTTTAAAAGAAAAACACAGTATGAAGGTGCCCTGTATCTGAATCCCGTTTTTGCACACTCTTTTTGCAAATGTTCACGTGGTCCATTTTCATTTAAAAAGTTCACGTTAGGTGGTTCAGAATTCATACACTCTTGAGGTTCCCATGAGTGTAAGGTCCCTTCATTTCCTTCTGTCAGAGCTGGAAGGACTGTCTCAGCACGTGGTCTTTAGCCATTTGTACCTTCTCCTGGACCCTCGAGCTGGATGGTGGCCCGGCCAGCACGACCACGCCAGCAGCCTGTGGCCTCTGTATCACCTGGCCCCCTTGACCTTCTCTAACTCTCCGAGTGATTCAGGGCCAGTAGTTGGTAGCTTGCTGGTTGAGCCATTTAGATACATAGGCATGAAATATGTTATTCTTAATAATTGAAAAAATTCATCTTAATACCAAATAACTTAATGACTTTTAAGGATATTATGGTGCAATTTGAAGAAGCTAAACAGAGGAATTTCAAAGCTACAGAGTATACCTTTGGTGTGTGGCACTAGCAAGTCGTTCAGTCCTTTGCGGGGTTCTTGCGTAGAGTAGAAAATAGTGGGTTACCAGTCACCCTTTCTGCCCTACTTCTGCTATAGAGTGATTTTGTGGTCTTGTCACTTTGTAGCCATCATTCCATCAGTGGTACCGCAAGGACACTGTAATCTTCTCATTTCTTTTCTGCTTTATCATA
This sequence comes from Erethizon dorsatum, assembly GCA_028451465.1. NCBI lineage: Eukaryota > Metazoa > Chordata > Mammalia > Rodentia > Erethizontidae > Erethizon > Erethizon dorsatum. The sequence continues at coordinate 54,161,247 of CM051830.1, read as the reverse complement.
GCTGGCCTTCCAGCACTCTCAAATGACAGAAATCATGCTTGGACTCTGAAAAGTGTTTAACTTGTTACAAGCAGTAGCTCTCAGTCATCAGCTTTCAACGTAAAGAAACTAGCACGGATTTGTGATCAAAAGCTGAAAACCCTCTTCACCCGGTTTCTCCCTTCCCTCTAGTTTTAATAGTCTGTTGTTTATTCTTCCAGACCTTTCTCCAGATTCATAAGACACATGCATCTATGTACTTACACTTCATATTTTCTTCATTTCTTCGAGAAACAAGATTATACTGTTCCTGTAAAGATGTATTGTTAAATTACAGTATTCAACCATTCTCTCTTATTGATGATGTTGAGATTAGATTGTTCTTCCTACTTATCAGGGAAATGAAAAAACAATGCACGTTTTCATGTTTACCTTTCATAATTAGCGTTTGGTTTAACAGATACATTTTAAACTCTGAGCCAAAGAAGTTATACTAGTTCCAAAAATTAAAAATATAAAACAAATAAACGAGTATATCCAGTATTTAAACTTGCTATGTTCAAAATCAGTCATCTTGCTCCCTATTAAATCTTTCTCTTCCTTTGTTTTCTCTAACTTAAAATGCAGCTTATCAAAATCTAGAAACTTGAGGATGTAAAGCTTTCCTCGCCCCTACTTGTTTGTCAGTGCCCTGGAGGATTCCAGTAAAGAACTCATGACAGTATTTTGAAAAATTGAAACAAAGGGAAATATAAAAACACGTACACAGGTTACTGGGGAAATTCCGACGGTTTCCCTCATTATATGTAGGAAGTTTTTCCTGTTTAGAGATCCAGAAGTATTCGTAGATGTTACCCAGTCTGGGGTTGACTGCAGAGTAACTCATAGTGGAAGAATGAGTGGAAGTGGCAGTGGAAGGCGTGTTAGTTGGCAGTTGTTGAGGTGGGGTGATGGTATTGGAAATCCTCTATAATGAAACAGTTGCTCCCTAAAACAGTAGTGTTAAGACCTTTTCCAGGCAGCTGAATGTATAGAGATTTGTATCATAGGTGTGGTCTCATTTAAATTAGAGGACAGACTCCAGCTTCTCTGACCACACACACACCTCAGTCTCGGTCTGCTAACACGGAAGCAGGGGAACGACGAAAGCAAGCCCTGCTGGCACTGCCAAGCTTCCAGGCCACGTCACCCAGCTGCAGCTGAGGCGCGGCGGGTCCCGAGGCTCGTGCCAGCTGCGGATCACACAGCCCTGCATGATGCCAGGCCCAGCTGCAGCGTCCGAGCGGAAAACAAGTCTAGGGGCCCAGCCTTGAGGATGGTTGCTTGGACATCAGCAGCTCATGAAATGCTTTCATTACAGTACTGCATTATCAAAGGGCTTCTGTGGTTTTTCTGATAAGTGAATATTTCCTATATTCTGTTTGTTAAAACCCGGTGCAGTTTTACACAACCTTTAGGAAGTGAGATGATTATTTTGTGATCTGGAGAGAGTTCTGTAGAGAAATCAGGTGGTATGCAGGATTACTTCATGAGTTAGTAATCTTTGAATTGAAGAGGATCTGGGTTTTACTGCATTTCTGCACAGTGCTTGTGTTGGATTTGGTGCTGGGCATTTCTTGGCCATTAGTTCCCAGATAAACTGAGGCTTGGGAGGGGCTGGTAGCTTTCCCCTAGCTTAGGAAGCTGGTTGGTTGTAGAATTTAACTTTAACTTACTCTGTTTTTAGAGCCCCCATCTTCCTGAAATCTGCACCCATCAATCTTGCTATTATTATCAGCTAGGTAGGTGCATATTTTAAAGTCAGATACCTGGTTTTGAGTGTATTTTGAAATGTTCCTATTTTCACAACTTTCTGTTACATTTGTATGCTCTCAAAGTTTGTTTTCTTGTGTAGGGGACATGAAGTAACCAAGTATCCTTTTACATGCTTTGTTTGGAGTGGGTCTGAGGAGGTAAGAATCCTTTTGTCCATTAATTTAAAAAATAAAAGGATAATGACATAGCCAATACATACTAAATGATTAGCGTATGAAACAGTTCTGTTAAACTAACAGATTCTTCTAGGGTGCACTTTGCTTAGTTAAAAAAAGATGAAGGCTTTGCTGTGCCTGGAGCAGTATGTTTGGGGGACTAGCTGTGATGAGAGAGAGAGAGAGAGAGAGAGAGAGAGAGAGAGAGAGAGAGAGAGAGGGAGAGAGAGAGAGAGAGGGAGAGAGAGAGAGAGAGAGAGAGGCTTTTGGACACAGTCAGATTCTCGCGGCGGATTTGGAGCTGTTTCTCAGGCTGCATTTTCTCGGCCGCATCAGCATCTTTATTGTCTCTGCTCACATCCCTTAGTGTACCAACCAGGAAGGGAAATTGGCAGAATGGAAATGACTGACCAAGAGATCATAGTATATTGGGGCTTTCTGATATTTGTTAATAATTTGGGTTTTAAAAAAATTTTTAAATTTTTATTAGTACACGTTTGTGGTGTATAATGATTACATTCATTGTGGGGATTTGGTACATGTACATTCTGTTAAAAATTTTTAATAGAAAATATACCGCAGCTGGTAATACAAAATGAATTGTAACTGCAAGGTCACTCTACTAGTTATGAAATTAGTCACATTTTTGCTACGTGTGTTTGATGATCTCTCTGTCTAGCATTATTACTGTTCTGCTGTTTTTCAGACAGAGGCTCACTGTAGTTCAGGCTGGCCTTAAACTTGCTGTGTAGCCCTGGTTGGCCTTGAACTTGCCATCCTGCTGTTTCAGCCTTTCAAGTGCTGGGATTACGGGTGTAGGCCACGATGCCCCACTTGGATGATTTATTTTTAAGTATCAGGGTTCAAACCGGGTGCACTGGTGTATGCCTATAATCCAGCACTCTGGGAGGCCGAGGCTGGAGGACCTGAGATCCAGTCCAGCCTGGGCAATTTAGCAACTTAGTGAGACCCAGTCTCAAAATGAAAACCACTGCGAATGTAGCTCAGTGTGAAGGCCCTGGGGGTCGATCCTCAGTATTGGTGAAAGAATGAGGATACAGATATATTTAAATTTTTGTTACAGAGACCCACAGAAACAGTGGCTTTTAACAATAGTTTTTATTTCTGCTTGTGTAGGAATCCACGGGCAGTCTAGGATGGCATTGGTTCAGCTCTGTGAGGTTAACCAGAGCTGATGGGATTGTTGCTAAGGGTCAGGGACTGGTGGTTAAAAAGAGTGTGCAGTGTCTTCGCTGCTTTCTTCCTCTTGAATCTGGTCGAGCGCCCAGTTCAGCTGTACTCAGTAGATGTAGGATTCCCTGCCTTCCGTTTGCTAGTTCTGCGACCCTTGCTTTTGGAACGCTGAATACCTGCAGAAGAAGTTTGCCTGCCTGGGGCTGCCGCTGTGGGAGGAAGTCAGGTCACACTTTCAGAGATGGGCTGCGAGTGTCCCGGCTGCCTGCCCAGCGTCCATGGCTGCACATGGGTGTGAAGATGCCCTCAGATGATGCCAGCCCCACCGTGGAGCGCTGGAACTGAGACAGACGGTCTCCATCGCGCCTGGTTTGAATTGCTACCCTATAGAATTTGTAAGCATAATAAAATGATTGTTTTACACAGTTAGGTTCTGGAGTGGTTTGTTCCACAGCAGCAGTACCTGGAGCAGGGTCTCAGTTCCTGCTGTCCTCCTGCTTTACCCTTGCATGGGTCTCAGATGTTTGGCCCCCTCTGCATGCCCACTCTCTAGGGCAGCGGTGACAAACGTATGGCATGCGCGCTATTTGTTTTTCTTTTAAGACAGAAGTTTTTAATGTATGAGTTGATTTTTCTAAACTAAAACCCCAGTATTCAGGTTTAATTGCAGTGTTGGCACTTTGTGATAAATAAGTGGATTCTGGGCTGCAGTTCGGGCATGCTTGTGTAAAAGGTTCGCCATCACTGCTCTAGGGTGAGGAAGTACAACAAGGCCACCGCCTTCCTCTGAAAAGACGCTCCCCAGAACGACACTGTCCCTTCCCTCCACATTTCAGCGGCTAGGCAGAGCCAGAGCACGGCCACCTCGAGCCAGGGAAGGCTGGGAAATGGCTGTTCATTCCTGTGAATGAGTTGAGGAATTTATTTCAGAGAAAAGGATTCATGTACAGGGGGGAAGTTTAGGATTTCTGCTGCCTTCATGTTGGCTTGATTTTCCCAAGTTCTTTACATTATGCTTTGCAAATGGTATCTTGTACCTTCCTTGGAAATGTTGCATTCAAAGAGCTTTCCGTAGCAGGTTCGTTGGAAAACACTGAGTTTTGGTCAGGATTAGAATTGTCTGATCCTATTTTGCAAAAAATAATGAGTAAAAGAGAATGTTTACTTTTTTCTCACATAAGAGAAGCCTAGTAGAAGGCAGTCCAGGCTGACAAGGTTATAATCACCTCATCACTGACCAAGGCTCCTTTTATATATATATATATATATATATATATATATATATATATATATATATATATGTATGTGTGTGTGTGTGTGTGTGTGTGTGTGTGTGTGTGTGTGTGTATTACTGGGGATTGAATCCAGGGCTTTCGTGCTGAGCTATATCCCCAGCCCTTTTATAGTGTTTATTTTTAGACAGGGTCTCCCTAAGTTGCTAAGTTGCCCATGCTGGGCTTGAACTTGTGATCCTCCTGCCTCAGCCTCCCAGAGTGCTGGGATTACAAGCATGCACCTCCATGCCTGGTTTGAGGCTCCTTCTAACTTATTCCCACAGCTTTGTGGTCTGCCTGAGTCCAAGGTGGCTGTCTGGGGCCTCAGTCATGATCCTTGCCTCTCAAGCCAGTAGAGAGCAGGAAAGGGGAAGGAAGGGCCAGGTGCACCCACAGGTGTCTTTGAAAGAAAACTTCTGTGTGTTCCTGTGCAACACTTCCATTTTCATTTCATTTTTCAGGACATTGTTATCTGGCCACACTCACTGAAAGTAAGACATTTTTCTGTTCTGTGTAGTATGCTTGGAAGATACAGTTAATGAATAAAGCTGGAAATGTAAATAATATGTTCTTGTTCATCTTCTAGTTGATCTGGTCCTCATCACGAGTTCTATATTCTTTAGTAGAGAAAATGTACTAAATTGAGTCGGTTTTAAAGTGTAGTCTGATGTGAACTGAACAGTCTCTCTGCTGATTGTTTCTGTTGGATAAAAGTACTTGGTTCTTGTAGGTAGCCCTTCCCCGCCTCCCTCTTTTTCTCTGGGTAACTGGGGAAAGATGTGGCTTCTGTAACCTTACCTTTCTCAGGATTGTGGGGTACTTCTACAAGAACCCCTGCCTCTTGGGGGTTACACCTCTTTTCTGCAGGAATGCCTGTCACCCTGCAGGCCACCAACTGCCAAGTCAGCAGCAGGTGAACTTGGGGCCCGTTCTGCAGCTCAGGCTGTGTCCTCCCTCGCGTTGATTCGCCTTGGCTTCCGCCAGCCTCGCACACCCGCCGAAGTCTGCGTGCTCCACTGTTACTCACCCGAGTGATCTGCTCGGCAGTGTTTCCTGTAGAAGCCCCTCTCCCTGCTGGGATGAGCCCCTGGCGGGTGCCCCAGCCAGACTTACAGGATTCTGGGTCTAGACTGCACCAAGTGGAGCCAAGGGTGGTCTTCTTCCTGGGGTCCCAAATAGGGCATAATGCCAAGCACCCCCTGGTGCCTCCTGCTTTCTCTACTCACTGAGTGCCCCTCCCAGAGCCAGAGCCTCTTGGCTCCTCCTTTCTCTCTCGCTGTGCCTATGTTGTGTGATTCTTAAGCCAGCTCTGTGGCGCTGCTGGCGTAGCTGGCGGAGGTGTGTGTGTGTGTGTGTGTGTGTGTGTGTGTGTGTAGGCGGCGGGATGGGGCATCTTGTCTAATTGTGTCTCTGATTGAAAGGCAGAGAGAGGAGACAGGAATGAAGCATTTTGGAAAAATCTACACAGCAGTGTAAATACCAAAACTATGTAGTCTTGCCGAATAACCCTATCCTGCAAGTCAGGAATGATTACCGCATTTTTTGGTAGCATTTCTTTGATCTCTTGTATTATGTGATAAACATTTTATGCCAAACGGGTAAAAGAGAATACATGAATACATTTCAAAATAGTATCTATTTGCTTTAAGGTCAGCCAAAATTTTGTCTTCATAAATCGTATATTATTGAAGTCAGTCTGTTCGCTGGTGGTGTTTTAGCAAGAATAGGGGATTTGGTGAGCCCAAGACCTGCATTCAAGGCCTGGTTACCAGCTAGGTAATGTTAAATTGCTCTCATCAGTTATATTTCAGTTTCTTCAGCTTTAAGTGTGTGAATATAAAGTGGGGCGATAAGCTGGGTGCAGCGGTGCATACCTGCAATCCCTGTACTCTGGGAGGCTGAGGCAGGAGGAATGCAAGTTTGAACCCAGCCTGGGTGGCTTAGTGACATTGTCTTAAAAACAGAACAGCACACATACAAAAACGGCGTGATACTGTGAGTGCACTCTGCCAGCTCTGGGGTGCAGCGTGGTCTCACTGGTGCTGTTTCCCGTCCCACATCACGCTCGCTCCATTGCTCTTCCATCTCCGCGGGCCGTCTCCTTCCTCAGGTCTGTTGGGTCCTCAAGCTCGCACTGCTGGCTCTTCTTCGTCCCCACTTCACACGTCCTCAGTAGCTTTCCCATTTTGCTTCTTACTTTTTGTTTTACTTCCTCCTTTAGACTTGAAATGCCAGAAGATAGGACTGTACATATTTTTTATAATTTCACGTTTTTCTGATATTTTCTATAGCCCTGGGACATACTTTGGAGTAGACAAAGGTATTGCTTGGAAGCACCGTAAACTAATGAAATAGGAAGGATAATCCAGTCATAGTTACTGCATAATCCTGTGTCCTATTTCATTCTTTTCTGATTCTGAAAAGTATTTTGCTTCTGAATAACTTGTAACTAGTTGAAATTATTCAGGACTTATGAAATAAAGAACATATATTTTTAATTTAGATACTTTTTCCATAGCTGCAGATATTTTTGGTTTCAGAAATTTACTTTGGAACTATGAAGTCATTTCTTTTAGCACATGAAACTATTCATGGCTCAAAGATTTTTTTTTTAGTTCAAATTTGAATTTGAACTCAGATCTAATATGTGTGACATTGTGATTTTGGTGGTGTCCTTACATAGTTCTTAGATATTCTTAGGGGATATATAATAGGTACTATAATTAAGCCAGCTCAGATTTGATGAATATTTTGCTAATAGATATTCACAAGGCTGCCAGGTGAGCAGAAACCAGTAATGAAAGGCTTGGTAAGTATTTGGGGGCAGTTGAACGTGTCTGACTGTTAGAGATGGCACGCCAAAGGAAGTTAACAGCATGGAATTTAGAAAGGAGCCATGGGCCGGGGATATAGCTCAGCGGCACAGCGCCTGCTTAGCAAGTGCAAGGTCCTGAGTTCAATTCCTGGTACCAAAAAAAAAAAAAAAGGAAAGAAAGGATCCGTGATGCAGACCCCATCTGCAGAAATAAAATTTTACAGAAAAGTTGTACAGAGTCAGACATTGCCTGCACTGTGTCAGTGTATTTTGTGTGCACCTTTAAAGGTCACCATCTCCAATTAAGTAATGTATTTCTTCTGTTGGGTTAATGTATTTCCTTTTAGAAGCTTCACTTTATAAATGTTACTGGCTTCCATCAGGGAGCACTTGGAGTGACAGATACCACTATTTAATATTTTAGTTTCTTTCTGATTCCAGTTGCTGAAAAGAAATGGGAAATCTTACTTTGTAACTGAAAATTTCATCATCAGTAGTATTAAATGAGTTTCCAAAATGGTTTGCATGAGCAAATTTTCTGTTTGAAGAGGCACTGCTACTTCGATCTGTGCCCAGCTGCACTTCGATGTTTCACTGGCTGTGCTGTTACTGCAGCTGGGTAACCCAACTTGGCTTTTCCGTGTAGCAGTAACTGTGAACAACTGTCTAATTTATGACCGTGCATCCATGACACATGTTGCGACTGCTAAACTTCATTTCGTTAACTTGTGCTCATAGTTTAAATATCTTCTGAAAAATCTTCTCCAGAGAAATTTGGTAAACTTCATTCAAGAATAGATTATTAGGATCCCACTCACACATCTGCGGTCACTGAGGTAGTTTGAGATTAGCAGAACACATCAAGTATGCGTCTGATGTTGTCTTACTTGGATTCCAGGAACTATTCGAGATGAGTGCATTGAAATCCATCAAATAGCATTAAGGAGAAAACTAAGTACCGTTTTGTGCTAAGCATTCTCTTAAGTGGATGACGTGATTTCTTTTCAGCTTCTGTACCAGTGGAAATGAGTGGTATTATTCCTGTTTTACAGAAAGCAAAAGTAAGTTTAAGGGAGTTTACTAACTTTCTGCAGCCCTCAGAGTCAGCAGTGGAGGGGACTGGGGCTGTGCTCTGTGAGTTGAGGTTTAAGGACAGGTTTCCACGCATGCGCTCAGTCCTGTTCTCGGTTCTCCGGTGCTCTCCTGAAGGACTCTTATCTCCTTAGAGTGTGGTTACCTGCGAAGGCTTCTATTCTAGACTGTCTGTGATGGTTCTCTGTCATAGCACGACTGTGTTCATGCCTGCGCGCTCTCAGTTCTGTCTTGGTCTTGCCTAGTTCTCTCCACCTCTCCGCCTCCTACCTTTAAGGCACACAGATACGTATCAGAGATGAAACGAAGCAAATGGGATCCCGTCAGTCTTGTTTATAGTCACACGAACTGCTGTTACGTTGGAAGGTGCCCAGGCATCCAGCAGCAGGCAAGCGAGTAAGCAAACTGTTCTGTCCGAACAGAGAAGCCCCACTCGGTCATTCCTAGGGACAAACCACTGACACACGCAACGACGTAGACGAGTCTCAGAAATGGGGACTCTGAATGGAAGAACTGGACTCAAGAGACTGCACGTTTCTATCCTGCGAAACATCGGGAGAAGCAGGGCTAAGCGGGGCTGCTCTGCAGTGTACAGACCCGGCTGACCGTGGGGGAGTGGATGTTGCACGCGGATGGACGTGGGAGAGCTTTCTCGTTCTCCATCTTGTTTTGGGTGCTGGTTTATAGGATGCAAATGATTGATCACTTACGGTTTACTTCTTTCATGTTAAAAATAGAAAAGATACTTGATTAAAAAATAAAATTAGGCTAAGCTTCTTTTCATGGTTCTGTGATAGCATTTACTTCACGGTTATGAAAATAACTGCTTCCTAATGTCTCGTTCACTCCGTTTTGTGTCTCCGGTGCTCAGCTCCCTGCTCAGGGCTTCTCGGGGGATGCTTTTGGGGAATGTGTGGGACGCTACCTTCTTAAGAGAGGGTGGCCTTTCACGAGAGAAGAATGGGTCTGGAAATTGCGGTGACCCGCGAGTGTGTTTAATGTAGTTGCAGGCCTCTGTCTATGTGTGTCTGTCTGTCTGTCTCTATCTCCATCTCTGTCTCTCTGTCTCTCTCTCTAGCTGTCTCTGTCTGTCATACTAGGGAGTGAACCCAGGGCTTTTGCCCTGACCTCTGTCCCCAGCTCATTTTTATTTTGAGACCCGGTCTCACCAACTTGCCCAGGCTGGGTTAGAACTTGTGATCTTCCTAACTTAGCCTCTCAGAGTGCTAGGATTACAGGTGTGTGCCGCCACACCCCACTTAAGTCTGTCTCCCTCTCCCTCTCCTCCCTCTCTATCTCTGTCTCTCTCTCTATCGTTATCATCTCTCTCTCTCTCTCTCTCTCTCTAGTTAAACTTCATAGGAGTTGCAGTTCTGACTTAGTTGTAGAGATTTGTATTTAAAAAGTGGACTGGATTGTAGGTTTGTTTTACTGATTTGCTTTGAGCGTTTTAGTCACTAGGTGTCAGGTGATACCTGAAGTTTAAGATTCCGTGTTTCCTCTATTCGACCCTTCCCTCTTCTTTTTTCTTGTAGAGTAGGTTTGGGCAAGAACAGAGTCCTGAGTCATGCCTCTGGCCGTAAGGGCCTTGAGAGCACTCCGTTATTGAGTAAATTTTGTTTTATAAACTTCATTTCAGTAGTGGGCAGAGGTTGCTGAGTGCTCGCTGGCCACAGGGTGCGTAGTACCCTGTCCTGAGGGAACCCAGGAGCCTGGGGAAAGATTGCTCAGCATTTCAGTGGTTGCCTGAGACTGGGACTTCACCTTAACCCTGTATATTCGAGGTGCCTCCGACAGTTGCCAGGAAGGTATAAGATACCTTTTAAGAAGTATTTTATAAATTGAGAAGTTCTCAAAGCAAAAATATCACAATACCTGTGGCATACCCCCCCCGTTGTAAAAATTACATATTCCTTGAAGAAAAATTGCAAGAAAAAAAGATGAAAATAAAATGACCTGTAATCTCACTAGATTTAATCACTGATATTATACTTTCTGTCTTACTGAACCTGTTCCCTACTGATATTGCAGTGTAAACATTCACAGGTTACCAGACTTCATCAGTATGTAACTAATGGATGTATAATTGTTTCACAGAAGTAACTCCCAACCTGCTAGGTGTGCCGAGTGCCTGTCTCAGGACTCTGAGAATGGAGTGGGGGACCGAGGAGGTGAAGAGAAGGGCGAAAGCTCCTGAGAGGCAGGAGGGACCTTGAAAAGGGGTTGCCCCTGAGGCGCAGAGTCCAGGGTTTTGAGCAGTAAATCACATCACAGGTTGCCGTGCGTCAAACTACAGTCAACCCGTAGGATTAAAAGTATGGTTCCTTAGCTAATATTGACCTAATAGAAGAGCAAGGAGTGCACTGGGGAGGACAAAGGCATTTCCGGAAGGGGCAGGAGTGAGGGTCAGCGTGTTCGGGTCTCTGTGTGTTCATTGCGTTGTCTCTATGTGTTTGTTCATTGTTACTCTCACTGGGCCAGGTGGTGCTGGTTGTAGCGCAGCTCTGAGCTGCTGTTTCTCTCCGGGGCGGCGGCCTGCCATGGTGGCTCCATCTTGGGGCCTCGTTTCTGTCCACTCAGCCTTCGACCACAGGCCTGGTTGCCTCGTGTCTGTTCTGGCTCTGTCTTGGGCCAATCTCACCTAACTTAGCTATCTGCGATATAATCCTTTTTGTGGCCATACCATAACTGACTTATTTTTCTATTCTTGTATACTTATTTCACATTTTTCTATGAGTAACTGACAATAGCTAATAAACATTGAATATTGTCAGCCAAGAATTGTATTTAATATTGAAATGAGTGTTGTCATTTAAACCTTAGTCTGAATATTGGATGTTCTTTAGATTTTACTCCAGAGCCTGTAGAATCAGAGTTTCAGAGCAAGGTTTCTGGGGCCAGCTGCCTGGGTTTGAATCCCAGGTTCTCCAGTTACAGTTTTCTTTATCCTTAAAAAAAGATTGACTTCTCAGTGCCTCAATTTCCTTATCATCTTCCAATGGGGAGATGTGAAATCTTAGGGCAGGGCCTGACATTTAGCGTGATGCAAAGGTCCAGCTTTGTATGTTAGAGTACATGAACATTATGAACATTTAAACCCTTCTGGTTATTCCCGAAGGTTTACCAATAGAGCCCCCATCAGCACTAACTCAGGGTACCTGTTTCTGCCTCCTAGGTGTGGCTAGTACAAAAAGTTTCTTATATGCATCTTTTGTCGTTCACATATCAGCGTTCATTCCTTGCCCTTCTAGCCCTGAGTTTCATTAGGTAATTTATCTACTCATTAATAAAAATGTGGGAACAAAGAAAATACACTGTGGAAACAAGAAAATCCGCCCCCCCCATCAAGTAGACACTTCACTTTCTCATGGAGACAGGTAGGAGTGGTTATGGAATTTGAAAGTTTGAGACTGCTGTTCTAATGGTAGACAGGAAAGATAACTAGAGTAGTTTGAACATGTCTGGAAGGGTATCTGAGAAGAATATCCATGTTTTCAAAACTGGCCTCTGGTTTTTAGGGAGTGCGCATGCATGGTAAGGAAAGATTTCTCTAGAGCGCTGAGGTGTGGCGATGAGCCACCCAAGGCGGTACTATCTAGTGGGTGAACTAGAGGGACGCGCTCTTCTCCTGCGACTGTATCTCCATCTGTTCTGTCGGGTCTCCCTGGCTGGAAAGGTGAGAGGATCTCTCCCCAGGAGGAAGTAGGCCCCAGGGGGAAGGCTTCTGGCCCCCCAGGCCCTTAACTAGTGCCTGCGCCTTTCCTTTTGCCCATCATTGCCCGTGGGCGAGGAGCAGTGGGTGGGGTGGCGGAGCCCTTCTGGGGTGGGGTGGGCTGGGGTCAGCTGGAGTGAGGCTTCTGCAGCCCACAGGGCAGCGTGGTGGTCCTGTGACCAAAGCAGTTGTCTCTTGCAGCTGTAAAGCTCGCGGAAAGGAACTTCAGATGGGAGGCCACCTCCTTGCGAAGCAAGCCCTGTGGTGAGGGCAGTTGTCTTCCATGTACCTTTCTTCCCGCTGCTGACTCACTGGGGCCTGGCTTTGTTGAGTTATGGGAGTGAGAAGTGTTGCGCATGTGTGAATCAGGCCTGAACCTCCCACTGCCTTGAGTAACTGTGGCCTCACAGCCTGAGGAGAGTCTCAAACCCTTGGTGAGAATAAGAGACCACAGTTGCCTGAAAAGACTTACTGTGCATTCTTCGTCACTCTTTTTCATGAAGAATGAAGTTGATGAATGTTCGACCATGTAGTAAAGCATGTTTGGTTTTATTCCATAGGCCCTTGTGAGAAAGTCATGGTATCAATCAGTACTTGAGCAAGAGACTCTGATTAAACCCAAGGTGAGCAGAGCATTTCGTTATACGGCGGCCTGCAGTCTGTACCAGAGAGACGGATAAGAACGCCGAGGTCTTAGTTTTTGTCCTTGTATTATTTACACTTTCACCTTGAGCTGAATGAAAAATTTCTCTGTACCTTACCCCCAATTCCTTCATAAATGGAGGCATTTGTGCAGATCAGTGAGGGAATTGATTCCGTAGCAGCCTGGGGACATTTTCTTTGGGTTTTCTTCTTCTGGATTTGGTGTAGTAAGAGCTGAGAGAATCTATCTTATGTCCTTCTCTAGTTTCTTGATGTTGGAGATTATACAAGTCTGACTCACCCCTGCTTCTTGTGTAGTGGAAAAGTATTACAGAATCTGGGTCAAACCTTAGCATCGATGCTCCCTTGCTTACAGAAACTTTGGGCTAGATTAAGTTCTTTGAAATTTAGAGTTTTTTTTTTTTTTTTAATTAGTAAAATAAAGACAGTAGTAAACACAGTGGTAGCAGTTACTGTGCAGTGATGTGAAGTTCCGTAATGCATAGCTTAGAAACTCAGTGCGGGTACTTGGTTCGTATTTGTTACGGATTGAAGTGACTAGAAAACCAGTAGTATTTGTTGAGGCCCTACTGTGTCATCTTATACTGTATCACTGTATTTCATGCTTAATACCTGAAGAAGGTGGCTCTATTTATAGATGAGAAAATTACTTCCTCACACTGAGATCGCTAGCCACTGTCCATGCCAAGATTCAGACCCGTATTTGTGTAGATGTTTGTCCTCCTCCCAACGCCTGAGTCCCTTTTGTCTCTGTCATAGCTGCCTCCCTTAGCCTGAGCTGTCTAGGTAGGGTATTCTTTGGGACAAGAAATAGCATAAGAGGAAATAGGGTTCTTTCAGAAACCAAGAAGTCATACAGTTTTAATGAGACTTGAGACACCATGTGTATTTACTGTATTTTGTTGTTTATGTTTTAATGTGAGTTACCGGAGGTCCTTCTTTTGAGGGTATCTTGTATTAAAAAGTGAACTGATTTCCTTTTATGTAGTAGTTATAATTGTAAAAGTTTTCAAAACTAAAGACTTTAAAGAAAAATTTTCTAAGCTATTCAGAAATATAGTAGACTTATCTTACATCTAAATAATGTAGAAATGTCTGTTTAATTTGTTTTTTATCAATTTATATAATTCTTTGTGTTTTGGGTTATATTTTTAACCAGACTTCTGAATCTGGAAAGACTGATATTTTAAACTTCACACCAAGTTTAATTTCTTAAAGTTAGTATCATATAGATGCACATCGCAAAAACTTTCCGTCTCTTATGGTGTCTCGGATCTAGAGAAGTTGGATCCTAGACAGCACTTAGCGTAGCAATGTGAAGTCTCTTCGTGTTTGTAGGTTTTTAGGGTATTCATGCAGGAGAAAGCTGATTAACAGCAGGTTCTGGGAGTTTTATATTCAGCTCTTGGCCAGTCATCAGCATGGACACCAGTAAATTCCTTTTTGGAACAGAGCCCAGTACCTCTGTTCCCAGCCACCAGTGCTGTTGATCTCCACAGTCAGGAGCTTGGGGTTGCTGACTGGGGTTTGTGTAGCAGAGCACGCGATGCACAAAAGGGCGTCTGTGGGCAGAGATGGGTGGCATCTATTGTCCTGCATCACCAGCTTACCCAGCACATTCCACCCCCTCTTTCTGGATCTGTAACGCGTGCCTCTGAAGCGTACTGCATCTTGTTCTCTGGTGGTTACATTTTGAACAAGGAAACCTTCCAAGCAGGGCAATTTATTTCTGAGTGGATTCTCAGTGAGTGACTCTCCATCCTCTGTGAGCCTTTCTGGAGTCCCATCACTCTGTACCCCGGCCACCGGGCAGCTGTGCTCTGGCCCTCTCCTCCCTGCTCCATTCCTGCCTGCAGCCTCTGCACGGAGGAGCCAGCCTCACCCGAGGGTGGACAAAGCTGCATCTCTCACTGCGTGGGGCCTTGGGGCCTGGGTCTCGCACCTTTTGCTATGTCTTATGTGGAGTCTACCAGAGTATTCAGTATGTAAATGGAAAAATGAGCTCAAAACTTTTTAAAATCACTGTTATTAATAGTAATATAGAATGCAGCATGAACTAGGAGTGATACTATACCAGCCTGTTTCCTCCAGCTTCCACTCTTACAGTGGAACTTATCTGTCTTGTAATATGCATGTTTTGCGTATATTTATTATTTTACATTTTGTTACTTACCTCTGTATCTTGGAAATCCTTTTCATGTCACTACAGTATATGTAGATTTTCTTTTATTAAAATTTTATAGGATTTAAGCCAGGCATGATGGCACATGCCTGTAATCCCAGCACTCGGAAGGCTGAGACAAGAGGATTGCCACAAGTTCAAGACCACCCCAAACTACTGTGAGAACCTGTCTCAAAAAAAAAAAAAAAAAAAAAGACTTCAAGACCAGCCTGAACTACATATAGCAAGACCCTGTCTCCGATAAATTAAAAAAAATAAAAAATTTTATAGGATTAGCCAGCGATGGTGATGCCTGGGATCACCAGGAGTTTGAGGCCACCCCGAGCTACATCGAGGCCCTGTCTCAAAAGAAAAAAAATTTTTTTTCTATAGCTTGAGAGAACTGTAACTCCATCTGGCCTGCTATTGATGGACATTTAGTTGTTTCAAATATTTTGCTACAATAGACATCCTTTTATGTTAATCATATATATACAAGTATTTCTTTAATATACTACAAATAGAATTATTGGTTCCAAAAGTATATGCATTTTAATTTATAATGGATGCTAGCAAATTACCCTATAAAAAGTCTTTCCCATTTTATAGATCCACATTACAGTAATTTGGGACCCCCTATTTCTTTTTTTTTTTTTTTTTTTTTTTTGTGGGTACCGGGGGGTCGACCTCAGGACCTCGCGCGCCAACAGGCACCCGTGCCGCTGAGCGATATCACCGGCCCCTTTTTCGTATGTGGGATCCGGGAGTCGAACTCGGGCCCTCGCGCTTGCAAGGCAGGCGCTTACGCCGCTGAGCCATCTCACCGGCCCCAGGGACCCCCTATTTCTTTGCATTAGGTGTTGTCATTGTTATAAATTTATGCCAATGTGGCATAAATAGGAAACCATTTTATCTGCATCTCCTGGTTAGAAGGGAGGTTGAATTTTCCCCATATCTTCAGTGGTTATTCATATTCCTTCTATGAGTTGTATGTTCACACCATTTGTTTAGGAGGGGCTGCCCTTTTTCATACTAATAGAAGTTGTTAATCTTTTCTTGGTATTTACGTATGTAGCAGATATTTTCTTTCTTCTGTGCAAAATTTTGTTTACTGTGTCTTCTTTTGTATCAGTAATTTATCAAGTTTGTTAGCTTTTATATGTTCATTTTCTTTTGAGTTTTAACTTGCTTTGAAAGTCTTCCCATTCAACTATTTTAAAGCAGTACTTTTTTGGTGTTTTTTCTCTAATAATTTTGTTTAAAATTTTTTCTCCTTTCTGATGTTGTGTAATTTCTTCCTATACTTCCAGGTAGTATAAATCTAGAGAGTTTACTGAAGCTATATATTTGAGATTGTTAGTTCTGTCCTTATCTTGAAACACTCCTCCATCTTCAGTTTCTTTTTGGCAGGGTGATGAATGGTTTTTGAAAATGTAAAGAGTTTCTTAATGAAGACTATAAATTAGATATGCCAGTAGCCCCCTTTAAAGTGCGATTTTAACCATACTTAGTGTCGAGCACAGAAACTGTACATTGATAATGCCCTGGTCAACAGGGATTGCTTTAGAAATCAGTGTCGTTTTATTTAGATTCATATCCTAACAAATAATGGTTACAAAAAATTAAAAACCAGCACTGGGAGTTTAAGTTGATAAAACCAGTAATAAGAAAGGGACAACCCTGGAACATTTACATCCTCTAATTTCTACAAAGGAGGAAGAATTCTGTGTAAGCCATGAACAATAGAATCTTGAAATGTGTAAGAAGGAAGCCTCTCTCAAAGTCTTAAAATATTTCTTTGAATCATGCAAGAATGAGAATCTGCTGTTATCAAGAAGAATGACCATGGCAGCAGATAACAGTTGTTGTGAGGTTAGCCGTAGGCTTGAGGATTATGGGATGCTGTACTAGTGACCAAGTTGAGAAACCACCAGCAAGTACCAATGTTGGCATACTGTTCCCACTGTAGCCCTGTATTTTGCAAGCTTTTTTTCAGGTTGGATAGTTTCACAACTCTGGGTTGTTCTAATGGTTGTTTAACAGTGAGGGGAGGGAGAAGGGAATCTAGTCGTCCTCCTGCCTCAGCCTGCCAGTGTCTGGGACCTCAGGTGCAGTACATACCGCTGTGTCTGGCTCCTGACCTAGTTTCTTAATGTCTCCAAACTCTGTATTTCACAACTCTAAATTTAAATTGTTGTAAGATCTAAATGAAAGTTCATCTATGAAGTTTGTATAAAGAAATATTTGATAGTAGTATTCTTCTGAAAGATATGTCTAGGCTATAAAAGTGAGCTTTGCTTTCTAAGTTACCTTTGCAGTACATACATCTAGAAGAGTTAAGCAATTTGGGCTGGGTGGTTTTTACTGCAGGGGAATTCTGCCTGGGGTGTTAGGAGAGACTGTAAAGAATTATTTCAGCTGTAAAATCTAACATCCTGTTGGTTTGTCTCATGACAAAAAAGGAATCAAAACTCTGTTTTTAAGTGACTTACTATAAAGAGCTTTAAGCTTAAAAGGAGAAATAGACAATTTAGTTTCTTTTTAATGATAACTGTGTGTGTACCGTACGAAGCAGTAGAGGAGCCTGGCTTTGCTAATGTTTGCTTAAAAGTGGGTGTTGACTGGTTTTCAGCTTGTAGGTGGGAGTGTCTAGTTTGTTTTCCTTTGCACATAGAAAGTTTTCAGGACTCTGACTCAGTGTGTACGGAGAGAGTTTGGGGAGCCATTGCACATATTCCTGCAGGTCATGAAAAATGATCGCGACTGGAACGCGAGGCTGGTGGGACGGATGTGCTGCATGGGTTAGTAGAGTGCTGTCCCGTCAGGCCTTTTGCATGTTTTCGGAGCTGGGAAAGAACCCTTGCGCTACCTGCTTTGGCTTGTCTGGCGGGAGTGGCGCGAGGCTCCGAAATCCGGATGGGATCCTGGTGCCTGCTAAAGCTCTGTGGAAGGACTTCACCGGCTGTCACGCATGGGGTGCTTCCTGTAATCTCAGTATTTACTGTGTGTGACACCGAGGGCGCTGAGTCTTGACTGGACTTCACTGAAAACCAGTCAGTGCAGATTTAATAATCAGTGCTCTTTATGCACTTGTAAATTTCTTCCCTTAAATTCTGTTACTATTTGCATTAAGAGTTACATATTTTCAGCTATGTTGTACTTTCTAAGGTATGTTTTCATTTGAAACTAAAAATGAAGTAATATTCAAATAGATAAAGATTATAAAACTTCATTCAGAATAATAAGTCTGTAAAACCAGTAGAATTGGTTAAGGTCACAGGGGTGACTTTCCCCTTTTTTTGTTGTCATAGCAACATCGCCTTAAATATAAATCTCAGTGTTGAGAGATCCCTGACAAATGAAATAATCGCCGTGAGACTTGTAATTGGAAAATTAGTGGTGTAATCTGGAATACTCCCTTTTGAAATGATGTGTATGGAAAGTGGTAAAATAACAAGCTTCCCAGACTTGAAGTATTCTGATTGTAAATCGCTCCCTTCAAGAAAGTTGCGGCTCCGGTAGTCACGTGAATTCTTTCACATTATTGTGCTGCTGCAGGAATGTTCTAGTGTCAGAGCTTCCGGGACGCTTCTGGGTTTATCTTGGTTTAAAAGAAAGGGTTTAGGTTGTTACTGTTGGAAACCAGTGTCAGAATTCACTAACGCTGAGTGACGGGTGTTACTGCATCAGTAAGGACGTCAGACCTCTTTCTTTGTTCTTGCCTTGTATACTTATTATACTCTAGGTTCATTCTGAACATTTTTTGCAATAGGCAAGTCAAAAAACATTTCAGGTATCGTTGTTGCTTTAAGAGATACAGCCTTATACACTACTGTGTATAAGTATGTAATTCTACACTGCTTTCCTGAGTTGGCTTTTCCTTTCTGAACCATAATTCACACCATGGACATCTATTTGCTGAATGCATTAAAAAAAAAAACTGTGGCGTTTAGTATGGAGTAGACAAAGATAAATAAGATGTAAACAATACCCTTATGGGGCCAACAGTAATTAATAAATATTTTGTGGCTGATAGTATAGGTTAACAGTAATCCATGTTGTTCTTGACATTGTTAATATTAAAGTGCTTTGGGATTTTACATTTGGAATCAGGCAAATATGACCGTTTTAGCATAAATTTGGAGCAAGTATGTTGAGAACTAGCTAGCCTTCACTTATCGGGCCTGCTTTCTGCAGCCCTTTTCCAGTTTTTAAATACTAAACACAGGCTCCTTGGTTTGCAAATGCTTTTGTTTACGAACAGTTTGGTTTGCAAACAGAAGCGTTTGGCAAAATTTTGTTTGTGTTTGCGAGCTCTGCATCAGGTGACGAACACGACCGCAGTCACCTTTTCCAGAACCAAATGCAGTTTGTGAAGCGAAGCTCCACTGTAATAAGTCAAGAAGCAGACTAGAATTCCGGCATTTTTGAAAAGTGTTTGTTATAGACAGAACCAAGTGATAGGTTATATGAGGTATCTTTCTGTTTCTCCCTGACAATGATAGGACATGGAAGGGGTTTAGGTTGGTACTTTGGAGAAGTAATGCTCATGAAATTACAAACTTCATGTTGGCATTTAAGTGTAGGAGAGCAGTGGATAATGTGTCATTATTGAGTAGCTTTGCAACAACTTGTATCTGAACAACCCATTGGATGGCTTTGCTAAAACATCTCTAACCATGTCCTTATTTTTTTTCAAAAATTTTATTTCGCTATTGTGAATACTTTGATTTGTATTCTTTATAGGTACATTTTGTACACACTGTGGTTATAATTTGAGAATACATTCTAGAAGTAGACTTGCTGGGGAAAGGTGCACGTATTTTTAATATATTTTATGTACGCTGATTGGTAAGTTGCTGAGCAGCGCTGTCCGTCTACCAGGGATTCAGGTGATGGTGGGAATGTTCTGTATCTCTGTTTTCCGTGCTGCATGTAACTCTTAAGCTTTTGAATTGTGACTAATGCAACCAAGAAACTGCGTTAATTTTTTTTGTTGAATTAATTTAGGTTTAAACTTAATCATATGTGACTAGTTGCTATGTATTAAAAGGTACAAGTGTAGAAGATTTAAATCAGATTACATTTCCATTAGCAATACATGAATATCTCTTCCCCGTGTCCTTTCAACATGAATGTCCTTTTTGTCCCATAAAATCTTGGCATTTTTATAGGTTAAAAGGTTTTTTTCTATGTTATATTATTATTGTTTGTTAAATGAAGTCAAAAACCTGTGGGCATTAGTTGTTTTTTTTAAATGGGTTACCTGTCTACTTTTGCCAACTTACACAATAAGGCATTCACTTTTTTCTTATTTCTGATTTTTAAATACTAGCATTAGTAATCTTTGTCTGATCTTGCACATATTTTCCCTAGGTGGTTTGTATTTTTATTTTTGCTTATTTTCAGGTTATTATAAAGAGCAAAAATACTTTTGACAAATAGGGCAAACATTTTATTTTTTATTTATTTTTTTTGTGGGTACCGGGGGTCAACCTCAGTACCTCGCGCGCCAGCAGGCGCCCGTGCCACTGAGCGATATCACCAGCCCTTTTTTCGTATGTGGGTACCGGGAGTCGAACTCAGGACCTCGCGTTTGCTAAGTAGGCGCTTATGCCGCTGAGCTCTCTCACCGGCCTATGGGCAAGCATTTTAAAAGAAACCTCATATCACAGTAGTTGAAAGAAGTTCGGGGATGAGGAATGGAGAGGAAAAGAGACAGGGAAGACAGCAGCATTCGTCTTAATCCCAAGCGCGGATGGGGCACACCTGCACTGTGGTAGGAGCGGAGAGAAGAGTGCCAGGGAAGGAGGAGGAGGAGGGAACCAGAGACGCAGGAAGGGAGGAGGGCGGGAGCAAGGCAGTGAGTTAGTGCCTGGAAGTGGGGAAGAAGACCCAGGTGTTGGAAGCCTGTGATTCTCCTTTGAAGTAACAGCTTGATGTGTCGGAGCTTTCCCAGCTTCTTAAACCACGGGCGACCCTGTCTCCCCTTCTCTGCGCTGTGTCTGTACTGAGCAGGGCAGAATCACTCACGCAGGGAGGTCTGGGTGTAGCTTTCTGTTACCAGATCCCCAACACAGGGAGTCTAGGAGGGAAGCGGCGCGGCGAGTGCATAAACCAGGGTCCACTTCTAGCCAAAGTCGGAAGTTAGGCTCTGGCTTTTATAAAGATTTTAAACCCCTTGCTGGGTAACGATGGAGACCTCTCTGAACCTCTTGGAGCCCGGCTTCTTTGTGTAGAGTGGGAATGATAGTACACTGTGGCTGTAAAGAGCGGATGGGGTGCAAGTATGTGAAGAGTGCTCTGGAGAGTTCGTGTGGGGCGCACCCGAAGCAGGAGGGTTTAGGGTGGAGACCCTCTGGTGGGTGGTGGTGACAGTGGATTACACAATACTCGTTAGTGGGGTAAGGCTGGCAGGTACAACACCAGGAAGAGACCAATCTGACCACGAATGGCCTAAAGTTGTCAAAATTTAATAAGAGAATGCAGATGCACTGAGCAGTGCCTTTGAATATCCTATTTTATTTTGTGTATTGGCATGACCACAAAGTTTCCCATGCATAGATCGTACCAACATTATTTTATATCTTTTTTTTTAATCTTCCAGATGAACGGGACAAAGTTCAAAAGAAAACATTTACAAAATGGATAAATCAGCATCTCATGAAGGTCAGTTTTTATTTCTTTCACATCTTGGAATTGTTTTGCTATTTCACTCTGTTGAACAGTAGTTGATTGTATAGCTTTGAAGAACGGCTTTCGAATATCAGCCTGAAAGTTTAAATTGTAGAATGTTTCACGTGCATTTTAGGCATCTACAATTACATGGCGTGTGGTGTGTGGGTAATGATGGAGGTGGGAAGATAAGCACCCACTGATCACAGTGTGTTCTGTGACATCAGTAAAACCTGCTATTACTGGACTTAAAAAATCTCAGTAGTTTAAGAAATCTGTAAATATTTATATGTTAGGGCATGGAAAAATTACAGTTGCAGTAAGATTTTTTTTCTCTCGGAAGATTCAAATTCTGTGACCATGGGAAATGAAGTGATAAAAATGAAAGAGTAACTGAAGAATAAGGAAAGAAAGAAAGGGAATGAAATCATTCATGTAAAACCTAAGGCCAGATGTGATTGTGCAGACCTGTAATTCCAGCACTCTGGGAGGCTGAGGCAAGTTTGAGCCCAGCCTGGGCAACTTAGTGACTTAGTGAGACCCTGTTGAATTAAAAAAAAAAAAAAAAAAGGACTGGTATGAAGGTTTTGGGTTTAATCCCCAGCACCACAATAAATAGAACAGAATAAAATAAAATCTGCATACTTCTGTGTTCTCTGCCTTGTAAATGTTGACTGAAGTTGTAAGTAGTCCTTAAGGCACGAGGAAGAGGAGCGAAAAAGATTAGAGGAGAAAGAAGGGCAGAGCAGCGCACAAGGTTGAGGGGAGAGGGGCAGGGTGACGCCTTCTGCAGCAAGGTGCCCCCCGCCCTGGCCTGCAGTTATGGGGGGGGTATCACTCTCGGCCCTGGGAGTGCTGACTCAGGCAGGAGGCGTGGTCCTCATCTTTTAAATAATCCTTAAAAATTTTATCTTTTCTAAATTTTTATTTTACTTTGTTAATTTTCATTTAATATTATTGAATTATTTTACCTTGATCTTCTTAACCTCATTATGACTCCAAGGAGCGCAGTTCTGGGTAGCTCTGCCCCTTTGGACAGTGAGGGCCTGGAGCAGCTGTGCCCAGACAGACCTTTCTTCACCTGCCTTTTGCATTTACTTGTCCCTTGTGGTATTTCAGCTGTTCGCTAACTAATCCCTGTGACCTAGGAAGTTACCTGTGCAGCTGTGCAGTGGCTTGTACTCCACGCCCAGTGCGATTCTGGCATGGTCAGCGTGTGAGCGTTTACATGACGGAGAAAGGTAGACATTGTGCAGCTTTGAAATGCTTGTGGAGTTACTGTATCATCAGTATGTGGAAACAGTTTTCCTTAAAAAATTTGGTGGGGATTTAAAAAATATAACTTAAATATAACTTAAAATGTAACTTAGTATAGCTTACAAATTACATTTTTTAAAGTAAATAGACTGGTTATCAGATCTGTTGGTGAGCAGACATCTCTGACTTTTCCCAAACATACGTAAGTTTCGGGTTCTGGGTTTCCCTTGTATGAGTGACTAAGTCTGCCCTTAAGCTGGTGCTGAGTGAATGTTTCCCTTTGGACTCACCCTCCCTGAGAATACTTTCAGGAGTAAAACCAGCTAGCATACTCGTGTCTGCTGCCTTTTCATACCCTCAGTCGATTAGATTATTTACCTTGGAAATCATGGTTTCTAGGTAAACTTTTGGTGGCAGGAACATTTATGTGTCATTCTTTAGCACAATTTAAACTGGTAGCACTAGATCCTCAAAACATTAGCCAGGAAAAAAATGAGCCGGAGCAGTCAGGCAAGAGAAAGAAAGGAAAGGGACCGTATAGGAAAGGACAAAGACATTTGCAGATGACATGATCTTCCACTTGCAAGACTCAAAACGTTCCACGAAAAGACTCTTAGAATTCCACTAAAAAATTCCACTGAAAGATTCCTGGTAAGATACAAAATCACATGAAAGTCAATAGCGTTCATATATGCTAATAGTGAACTCACTGAGAAAGAAATTAGGAAAACAATACCATGCACAATAGCATCAAGAAAAATGAAATACTTAGGAGTTAACCTAGCCAAGGAAGTGAAGGGTTGTCAAAAATAAGAAGATCGCTTTTAATTCATCGTTTACTTGGGCCAGAATTAGAACTTGAGCCATGACTGAGAGATTGTGCTCAAGAGGAGTAATTCAGGGGAATGAGTGCTTGTTCGAGTACTTGAGCCCGGGAGGTCTCCACTATGAGCTTCCCCTGTGGCGGACCCATCTAAGTGGCAGTTTACAGTGAAATTACGTTCTTCAGCATTGATCAGCTGTCTTACAAATTTATCCAGGACACTGTATAATAGGATATTTTCCTGTTTTTCCCTACATTTTAATGTATTGCTACATGGATGCATTTGGAGAGGAAGAGGCCCTGAATTCCAGTGTTGAACCACACCCTGTTTGATTATTAGTGACTCGTGGGTTACTGCCCGGGAGACACCCACCGACTGTCATGTTTTTGTGTCTGTTCCATTATGTTGTTGGAAAGGTTAAGTTTATGGTGGGGATGTCCTTTGGCCACATAGTAAAGTGAATGATTTCATGACTCCGTGGAATCAGCCACACTATTCTTTATTTTCTGATTTGGCGGCCAGAGAGAAATGTAAATTCCCAAGCTGAGGACACACTCTGTGGCAACTTTTACTGAAAAGAAAAAAAAGTCTGTTTGCTCTGTGTTCTTGACAGTTGCTAATTGAGTAATTTTACGTTTGTGGCCACAGATAAGATAGGGGAATTTTTAAATTATTGACTCATGAAAGTAGAATGTGATATTTTTGGCTCTTAATATCTACATCTGATTTTTTTCCAGGACCTTAAATTTATACCAGTGGTGCCTAAAATGCCCCACTGATTCAGATTCAGTTAGAGGGCTTGTTAAAACAGACTTCTGCATCCCGCCCCAAGAGCTTCTGATTCATTAGGTCCAGGGTAGGGCCTGAAAACTGGTATTTCTAATAAGTTAGAGAAGTTTTTATTGCTAATTCAGTTGAAACTCTTGAGTTGGGGCATACTATGAGAACCCCTGTGATAGATAAATGAATCAGTATATAAATAACCATCAGTTTCATTTGGCATATCCAAAAATATTTTTAAAAGATTTAGAAAACAATAGTAGCTTTTATTGAACGCAAACTGGATGCTAAGTACTTTTTCATATTATTATCAATATTAGTAGTAATAGCTGCTAACACTGATGGAGCTTTAACCCTGCTTCAGGATCCGTCCGTCTCGTGTCTCACTGTATTTCTCACGACACTCCTGTGGATAGGTCCTACGTGTTGTTACTCTCTGGTTATAGGTGATAGAACTGATGCACAGAGATTCTGTAATTTTCCAAGATCGTGCAACTAGTAGTTCTTGGACTGGTGTGGAAAATAAAGCCAAGAGATTAAGTAAGTTAATAATGATGTTTGGTACAGCAGACAGAAGTTTAAGGAGAAAGTGAAAATCATTCCCCATCTGCCTGACTCTGGAGCCCTTGCTCTCTCTAATACACTGAATTCTTGAGGATAAATTTGGAGTTGAATGATTAAAGGAGGGAAGCTGAACTTGACATTTGGACATTGGTCTGCTTCCCTTGCAAACAGGACTTGATGTTTAATTTCTTTCTGTTGTGATGTAACAGATAACAGTTACATAGTTGAGGAAGGTTTGTGTGCTTTTGGGGAAATACCGGCTTGGAGTCCCAAAGTATAAAATTTAGGGGCAAATCTCACAAATCAAGTTTTTATATGTGTGAAAAAATAACTGAAATTTCAAGATTTTAAGAGGTACATGGAAGTAAGAAATGGTTTCATGTAGATAAGTTGTAGACTGAGAAATTCTGAACGTCTTTTCATCAAGAAGAATGATTGAATAGAGTGATGATTTTCATCGTGAACACTGATAGACTCCTCATTGGGAAGAAAATTCCAGACTAACACTGTGCTCACAGGGCTGTATAGAACTTCTGATGTAATCAGGATTCTGTTTGAAATACAGTTTAGGGGGCCGGTGAGATGGCTCAGCGGCTTAAGCGCCTGCCTGGCAAGCGCAAGGGCCTGAGTTCGACTCCCGGATCCCACATACGAAAAAGGGGCCGGTGATATCGCTCAGCGGCACGGGCGCCTCCTGGCGCGCGAGGTCCTGAGGTCGACCCCCCGGTACCCACAAAAAAAAAAAAAAAAAAAAAAAAAAAAGAAATACAGTTTAGGAAGCTGCAACTGCCACTTGGTTGAGATGTTACATATACATACGTGAAATCATTACGCAGTCACGATAAAGTGTCAGAAGAGGTGAGCAGAAAGTAAGGGTTTTCAGAGCTTGGAGCTGGTGTGAGTGGCTGTGCGCAGGCAGGGACCCGCAGCACAGGGCGGCTGACTCAAACTGCGTGTGGGGAGGAAGTGTGTTGCGCTGCGGAGTGAGCCTGAGGCGCCCGCCGCTAGGGCTTGCTGCGGGGAGCGCAGCTGCATGGAAAGTGGGGGATCAGAGAAGAAACAGAGGGGCCTGCTTAGCCAACAGTGCTTTGGGAAGTTTTTGAGAAGAATGACACTATGGCGGCATTTTAGGAAGAAAGCTGCATTTGACACACAGGCGTGAGGGTCTACATGAAAGTGTGTGGTGAACTCCACCACATGGCTGTTTCCTCCTAAGCGGACGTTGGTCAGTGCCGAATGAGTAAACCGACGGCAGGTGACTGCGGGCAGGAGGCCTTCATTCTTTCTTTGCCTGCAGCAGTTACATGGATGAAGTCAAAGAAGGCTTGCTTATTAGATCTACTTGGAGTA
The DNA here is from genome assembly GCA_028451465.1 of Erethizon dorsatum. Lineage (NCBI taxonomy): Eukaryota > Metazoa > Chordata > Mammalia > Rodentia > Erethizontidae > Erethizon > Erethizon dorsatum. The sequence continues at coordinate 54,134,937 of CM051830.1, read as the reverse complement.
ACAGATGCATAAAACCCATTCTCAAAGTAATTGTGAAAGTTGCACCTCTAGTTTTATCCAAAAGAAGAAACTTCAGAGGGAAGAAAGTGTGAAGTTCTGCTCAGATTGAATCTACTCGGAGGGAGCAGAAGGTCTGTTGTAATCCTTGTGACTTAGACTGAGGATCTGCCGACCGCAGGCTTCTACCCGTGGGATGGCTGAGTGGTCTCTGGGGGCGTCTTCCTGCGGCTGCGGGTCCGTGGCTGTCTTGTATTGTTTGCGCGTTAGGCCACATCCAGGGACTTTTGTTCAGGTCCCGACAGTGCTTTTTGAGAGGGATTGTCCGGCAGAGGATATCCACGGAGCTGACCATCCAGCAGCATCTTGGAGAGGGATGATTGAGACAGGTGGGGAAGCGGTCTCTAGAAGAGAGGACTACGGAGAAGCGAGGCATGTGTCTTCAGATACCAGTGGGGCAGTCCTGTAGCAGTGATTGCAGCTGGCATTTATTTAGTTCACAGAGAAGATTAGTGGATAATTCCTGAGACGAAGATTTAAATTTTAAAAACGTCTCTACATCCTCTGTGCTCAGCAGTGGGCATTCATTGTTTTATGATCTAAGGGTATATTTTTAGTTTCCTGTGGCTTACTGTGATAAATTACACAAACTTGGTGATCTAGTGTAACAAAATTTATTTTCTTGTGGTTCTGGGGGGCCAGAAGCCTACAGTGTCTCACCGGGCTGAATTTCGGGTGGCAGCAGTCTGTTCCTTGCCTTTGCTGGCTCCTGGGCTGCTGGCATTTCTTCACCTGTGGCCACACCGACCCAGTCTCTGCCTTCCTGTCTCCTCTCGTCTGCCTGACACATTTGGCTAAGCTCCCTTTTACAATAGGACACTCGCAATTATGGATTTAGGACCTACTGGGATGACCTTCTGATCACAGCACCCTTAATTTAATCAGATCTGTGGAGACCATTTCCTAAATAAGAACATTTCTAGTTCCCGGGGATTTGGACCTGATATCTTTGGGCTGCATGTTACCTTCATCCATGACTTCATGGGGGAGGGTACTCCCCAGCCATCATGGAACTTCGCCAAAATCTTTTGGAGATTTAGTTATGATCTATCAGAGATGGAATAAAAATGAACAGTGCATTGGAAGACACTAGTGTCATCTAAGGAACTTTCCAAGAGCAAGATCTAGTGACTTATAGATGATAAGATGTATGAAATACTAACAGGATAGACCAGAGATTAACTTCCATAGCTTAAATGGTTTGGAAATAATTTTAAGTTTTAAAAAGTCAAAGAAATAAAAACAACACCAGTAACAGTGGTATACTGTTCACACAGATTAACTCTTGTTACATATTTTACCTTGTTTGCTCTACCTTTCCCCCATGCTATGTGCATCCTGCCTTTTTAAAAATCTGAGCTATTGGAGGATGAGGTATACACCGTGGCCCCTCACCCCTGAATACTTCAGTGTGTGTTACCTAAGATTAGGGATGCTCTCTGTCACACCCGCAGTTACCGACTTCCTACGTTTACACTGGTTCAGCACTTCAGCCTCCGCATTCTGGTTCTGGTGGTTGAGCAGCGTTTCCCTGCCAGGGCAGGATCCAGTTCAGGGTCAGGCGTTCTGCTTGGTTGTTACTTCTCTCTAGCCTGCTGTACCTGGGGACAGTTCCACAGCTTATTCACAAATTTTCATGGTGTCGACATTTTTGAAGCATACAGACCAAGGTTTTGAATGTATAATTATTATATGACAAGAAGATAACCTTTTTCTTTTTATTCATGAGGGTCAGTTAAGCTATTACAAATTATTTTAGCATTTGCGATGAAGTCGTACACTGTCTTTGCAAATTAAGAGCATCAAACTTTTACTCCCTAATTCCATCAAATAATTGTAGTTCCATCTTGTAGTCAACTACATTTTTCTTCTTTACTTCCTTACTCGTTATTATCATTATTGCTATTTGCAGGTGCTACACTGGATGTGCTATATAATATATATATTATCTAACTTAATCCTCATTTTACCATTGAGGAAACTGAGGCTTAGGGAGGATTAGTTATTTGTCCAGTACAGATGCGGCGGAGTTGAGATTTAGTGCTTCATCACAACAGCCTATCATGCAACAGTTGAAAGATACCATGTCTTGAATGATCAAGAAGAAATGAAGGTAGAGAAGTGTGCTAGGACATATCACCTCTTTTCTCATCTCTGATTTCAGCATTTCCCCATGTATTTTAAATCTTTGCTGGTTTCCCTTAGCCTCTTTGTGGCCCCAGATTTCTATTTATGTTCTTCTTTAATCAATATACTTTGCAAGAATTTAGAGATACAGGAAGTATGGAAAGACCCAAGCGGCGTTCTGGAAGGCCACTGCTTTCCTGGACAAAGTAACGACTAAGGCATTTTCAAAGAAGAAAAAAATTGTACTTTGATCAGTGGATAACATATCCCAATCATGTTTTTGAGGCCTGTAGGTCAGAAGTGTGTACCTATAGCGGGTAAAATCAAAGCAGGAGACTTCGCTGTGGAACACTAGGCTCTGAGCTGCACCGGGCAGAGGTCTTCCTCTCATTGTACACTGCATCCGCAGCACCCAGCAGTGTCTGCTACGCTGCTGCTTTCCTTTGCTCATATGAAAGAATTTGTTGCTTAATGAATGAGTGTTGAACCAAGTTAAACTTTTTTTCCCCCACTGGTTTATAATATAGAACTACTATGATGAGAAAGTGAAAGGGTTTCTTTGGTAGGAATGAGAGAAAATTTAGTCTGCAGAAAAAATAAATGCTAAATTCCTTCTTTTAAAGCTGAAGAGATCTGTTTCATTTTAGACATAGAAACTGGGCCCCCAGGTCTAACATGTCATAATCAGTGGAGCCAAACTTGGGGTCCACTCCTGACTGCTTCCCATGATCTTTCTGCGCGATGCAATTTCTCAATTTGTAGCTAGGTAGTAGCAGGCTTACTCATATTCGTAGATGAGAGCCACTTATTTGTCTAAGATTACTTTTACTTTCACCAGTTTAGAATTTAGAAAAGTATTGGCTAGCACTAGAGTATTCTCACTTGGAGGTTTTCTAATAGTTGATACAATTGATGGCTTCTCTCCAGCTTTCTTCCAGATGCAGTCAGGTTTCTTTGAAGGTCTGCAGCAGTGGTGAAACTATGGCATTTGAGTTATTTGCTTTCTTTTAACACAAAAGACGTTAATATATGAGTTTTTCTAACCTTGAAACCTCAGTGTTCAGGTTTAATTGCAATGTTGACCCTTTGCGATAAATAAGTGGGTTTGGGCTTGCAGTTTGGGCACTCATTCTCTAAAAAGTTTGCCATCAGTGGGCTAGGATCTTCCGTTCCATGGAAGCAAATAGAAACTCTGTAACCAGGATGCAAAGCCAGAGGAGAATTCAGGAACTAACTTTCCAAGAAGCTGACAGAAGAAGACGAGTACCAAGGAAGGCAGTAACCAGGCGGGAGAAGTCATGGGCAAACACAGCAGGGTCGAAATGGACTTGCCTACACGTTGGAAGCTAATGGGCTTTTGAAATTAGTATAATACAGAACAAATTTCTGTGTTGTGAAAATGGAGGAGGGCCAACTTCAGAGAGAAGCTTTTGAAGTTGGAATCTATTACACACTTCTAAAAATGCTGAATCTCATGCCTGGTGGCACTTTGCTGTTGATGTACAATATTAGCATTCTGACACTTTTGCTTAAAGAATTTGTAAATAAAGATTGTTCAAGTATTCTTGTTTTTGATTTAAAAAACTCATGGAAATATACTATTAGGTTTCACATAAAATTTAAGAACATTATGGTGTTCATAATAAGGCCAGTGTTTGCTGCTAGGCGCACAGCATCCTTAAAAGATGAAACTTTAGTTATTTTTGGAAGCCTGAAATTGTATTTCATTAAATAAGTGAAATATGATACTGGTCTTGTTCTCAGGGTAATCTGTTGGCTCTTATGATCTTACGTAATGCATATCTTATTTTACAAATGTTAAGAGCTTAAATTCTGGGGTTAGGGAGCATACAGTAAGGAAGAGTGGCCAGGTGTGGTGGTGCATACCTGTAATCCCACTACTCTGGGAGGCCGAGACAGGAGGATCACAAGTTTTAGCCCAGCTTGGGCAGTTCAGCAACTTAATAAGGCAGTGTCTTGAAATTTAAAAAGGAACTGGGGATGTATCTCAGCGTGAAGGTACCACATGTGAGCCCAGGCTTGGCGCGTATACATGCACACGAAAGAATAATCTCTCCTCTCCTGGCAGATTTTAGTTTCTTCCTAGATGCCCAGTGCAGCCGTGTGTCCTCCTGAGGCAGCCCTTTTTCAGAGCAGCTGTTGTCAGGATCAGTGAAGAGACCTGGGTGAACCTGCTTGCTCCAGTGTGGTCTGTGGATGATGGAGTGCTGTAGCCATCCTGCTGGAGAAGGAATCCCTGCTGGAATTTCAGACACATTCAGGAAGGAAGGTCAGCTGTGGGTTGGAAGCCGGCCTGGAAGCAGGCCAGCCATGTCTGAGTCTGCCCTCCGAGTTCCTTTCTCTGAGCTCGCCTTCCACTGCAGTGTCTCCGTCTCTCTACCTTGGATCCCAGGGAAGTAGCACAGTGAGGCGGTGAAGAACACAGGCCCTGTGCTGAGCTGCTGGGCTCATCTCTCCCCTAGATGGTCTAGTGGTGTCGTTTTTTTTTTTTTTTTTTTTTTTTTTTAAAGACGGGGTCTCTCTGTGTAGTTCAGGCTGGCCTTAAACTCACCATGTAGCCCAGGCTGGCCTTGAACTCGCTGCAATTCTCCTGCCCTCAGCCTCCTGAGTGCTGGCATTATAGGCGTACGCCGCCACATCCGGCCTAGCGGTGTTGTCTGAGAGGTTCCTGAATCTGATTGAGGAACTTGACCCGTACTTTTTGTAAGTTTGCAGGTTTGCTGACCCCTGGTGTGGAAAAGGATTTTTAGGATGGGTCAGAAAGAGAAATGGGCGGGCCAGGGAGATAGTCAGTGGCACAGCGTCTGCCTGTCCTGAGTTTGATTCCCAGTACCAACCAACCAACCAACCAACCAAACAAACAAACAAACAAAAAAAACAAGAAAGAGACACAGGAAGGGTTTATTAGGCAGAGATTTTAGGATACACTCAAGAGTGGAGTGTGGGTGCTCAGAGAAATCAGACGCGTTGTTTCCTGGAACAGGGAGTGTTTGTGCTTTGCTTGAAGGAGTAGAAGCCCCAGACACCCCAGAGGGGTGGTAGCAGCCCACTTTATAGGTGTGGGCACAGTTCTCAACAGTCTTTGCCTTTTCTCAACCTGCTTCTTTATCTTAGGATCAGGTTTCTGCTCTTTGCTTTTTAGTTTTTAGTTAAATTTTGGACTTTCCGTATTCCTGAGGAATTTTGGATGTGTGGGAAGGGGCCTGGATTTAACCAAAACAACGCTGGTGTGCATCACCCGGGGTGACTGGCGCATGGCGGAAGTCGCAGTCTTCTCGAAAGTACAGCTTTTAGTTAAGATTTTCATCTATTATTTCTTCTGTCTTATCTCACTGTGACCTTAAACCTTTCGAGTCTGAGTCTCATCTGTAACATAGAGATAAATAGTGTCCTCCTGTTAGAGTTACGATGGATAACTAAATACAACAAAACAGAGCTTTCGGCACAGTTTTCTCTTGAGTAAAGAGAGTGTGTGTACAAAGTGGATTTTACATACTTTTAAACTACAGATCTTGAAGATTATCCGAAAGCTTCAGGTTCAGTCTGTCTTCCATAACGGTAGCCGTTGCGGTCCTCGTGTTCGCGTTTATAAGGGTTTGAGTCCTAGCACTGCCCGTGTTGACAAGAGGAGACGCCCGTGACGAGTAGCCCCAGTGTTATGGCCACTTTAGGTCCATATGTTCAGCTTCGTTTGCTCCTGCTGACCAAATCAAAGGAGGCCATGTATAGGATGCCAGTGAAAAGGAAAAGGAGGGCCGGTAAGATGGCTCAGAGGCATAAGCGCCTGCTTGGCCAGCGCAAGGTCCTGAGTTCGACTCCCGGTACCCACATATGAAAAAAGGGCTGGTGATATTGCTCAGCGGCATGGGCGCCTGTTGGTGTGTGAGGTCCTGAGTTCAACCCCTGGTACCTACCAAAAAAAAAAAAAAAAAAAAAAAAAGAAGGAAAAGGAATTTTAGGGCCGGTGAGATGGCTCAGTAGCATAAGTGCCTGCCTGGCAAGCGCAAGGTCCTGAGTTCGACTGCCAGTACCCGCATATTAAAAAATGAAATTTTAAAGTTCCATTTTGCCACGCTGGTTACAGTAGTGATTTTATAATATTATTTACAGTGTCGAGTGCCAGTTAAATGGTGAACTTTCATGGTCTGGCCAAAGCCTACACTAACACCTTTCTGCCTCGCTTGGGCACACAGTTTGAAGTGAGGTGCTGAGGGCCTGGCAGCAGCCGTGGGGATTATCTGTGAGCCATTGTGTCTCTGCATGCGTTTAGCCAGAAGACACCATTTACAGAGAATGACAGGGAGCCGCAGCCACACAGGGCATCTTGCCCCCTGCCTGCGCAGAGAATCTGCTGCTTCAAGAGCGTCCAACAAACCTCCAGTTGTTTGTTTGTTGGTTTGCTTTTTTCTTTTCTTTTTAATGACCACCCCCCCATAGGTTGGATCTCCAAAAACAGCATGCGCTATTGAATTCTGTGAAGGTTCTGTTTGAGTACAGTTATACTGGAAGGACAAAGCGTGGATTTTCCTAGTTATTCTAAAAGTAGAAATGTTTTTTAGTTGCTTGTTTGTCAGAGTTAATAAGTTTTAATATTTTGATTTATCACTTGTTATGTTCCCAAATGTTTTAAACATCTTGTATTTTATCATTTCTTTCAGTTTATTAAGTAAATTTCAAATTTCTGTTATAAATTTATTCAGTTTTTGATTAGTATTTTCTTGCTGAATTTGAACATTTCATTTTTTCAGAGCTGACAAGGTCAAATAAACGCATACGCATTCATTCATTCACTCATTCATTTTTATTTAGGGAGCGGAAGAAGAGTATTTTCCGAATCACGTTCCCACTTTAGCATGTTGAAGACTGGAAAGTTCTGTGATAAGGAAACTGTTTAATCCAGTGTTTCCCAAATTCTCTTGTCTTAGATTTCTCTTGTTAAAGAATACGTGTTAACATCCCTTAGGGAAATAAATCTGCAGGAGAGTTTTAAGTTACGCATTAAGCAAATATAATTAATTTTGTATTAATTAGAGTTACAGATTTGGAAGTGATATAGTTGTTTTGGTGGTCATTATAGACATGTTTTGTCACAGGCCTTCTTATGGGTCATTAATTTTCTAATTTATGGACAGTTTATACTTCTGGTCCACTTGAATGATAACTGAGCTATTTCTTTCATTGTCAAAAATTTGCCTTTTGTAACTTTCCACTTGTCTTGGGCCAGCCTCCTAGAATGATGTAAGACATATATGGCAGCTCTTAAATATCTGAAAATACCCTTTTTTTTTTTTGTCTTTTTGAGACAGGGTTTCACTATGCAGTTCAGGCTGGCCTTGAACTCACTTTGTAGCCCAGGCTGGCCTTGAACTCACTGTGATCCTCCTGCCTCAGCCTCCCTAGTGCTGGGATTACAGGCGTGCGCCAGCACACCTGCCTTGAAAAAGACTATTTTGTGCCACTCTTTTGCGTTACTTCTCAACCAGACGGTTCCATTTCCTTTATTTCATATTCATGTAATATGGTTTTTATATCATGTATTTCTTTTCTAACATGTTCTTTGACTTTTTACATTTGTTTGAAATTATTAAGACTTGAGTTTAAGTCGGGAAATGAGTTGAAGGAAAGTCTGTCATGTAATCAGAGCTACACAGTAAGAGGAACACGGGCAAAAGTTACATACATTATCATCTCAACTACACGTATATTACCTACTTTCACATCCTTACCTTCCTACCTTTACTTACGTTTATGTGTGTTTTCCCTACATTGTAAGATAATTTAGTCTTAAATACTTTTCAGCTTTTCTAAAATATTTTTACTATGAGAAAAGAACATGATAATATTATTTTATAAAAATTTAGTCTTTTTTACCCCCAATTTGTTGTAGCAAGGGAAGGCAGTGGGACAGTTGGTCTCTTTTAAGGGAGTCCGGCTGATGATGATTACTGTACCTCCTCTCCAGAGGTGTTTGCATTTTAACTGGCCTCTTTGGGTAGGAGGTACGCAAGCTATCTGACCCCAGCTTTGTGTGTGCAGGGAGTTGAACCCAGGGCCTGGCACGTGCTGGGCAAGCCCTGTACTGAGCTGTCCCAAGCCCCTCAGGGCAAGGTTTTGTATTATACTTAGGGTAAAGTTTTGCATATATTCACTTTCATGGCAAGGAGGGGGTGGCCTTTGGCGTTTCTCCTGAATTTATTTGTGAAGGTGACTTTCCTCTTTTATGAAAGAGCAGCTGTGGTTGTACAAATGTAATTCTCTACCATAGATGCGTTTCTGCATGAGTTTCCTCCCTTTTTGACCTGTTTAACAAAATGCTGCTTGAAGAGGCCAGTTCAGTATATCGCTTCACAGCCAGGCATGGTGGCAAACACGCCTGTAATTCCAGCCCTCAGGAGGCCGAGGCAGGAGGGTTACCATGAGTTCAAGGCCAGCCTAAACTACATAGCAAGACCCTGTCTCAAAAAACAACAGTATATTGCTTCACTAGTTAGGCAAAATTCTATTTCTGTGTTAATCATTTTTGAGTTAAGATAATGGTCATGAGCAAATGCCATTTTAAGAGTTTAATAAGTGTGAAGGTTTGAAGCCTGTGTTGAAATAAAGCTTAGTAAATGTTTCCCCATTACTCAAATTGGATTACTTGTAACCTTTTACGTGTACTTTTCCATTTACTCTTTGCTCTCTTAATAATATACCTCCTTTCTGGTCTAGAGTAAAATGCTTTCTAGTAGTTGACATTGGCACCTTTTGCACCTTTATTAGTATATGATCTGCCCTACGTTTTAATTATTAGTGGATAATCTTTGGAACTATATTTTCAGTAAATAGAAATCATGAATCCTTTTAAATGCTTTTCACTGTGTGTACTGATGTGTATTAGAACAGTCTAACACCCCAGCTGATATTCCAGGAACTATTTTTAATTCCTGTTAATTGTGATGGATATAAACATTTCCTGTGTACAAACATTACTGCCCCTTGCTTTCTCAAAGGGAATCTGATTAAAATACTTCAAAAATGGCTTTATTGATATATAATTTATGCACCATAAAATTCACTTGTTTTAGCTGCATAATTGGGTGGTGTGTTATAAATTTACAGAATTGTGCAGCCATCACCATGGTCTAACTTTAGAACAGAACCACCACCTGGAAAGAAACTCTGCGTCCGTTTGCTCTGCACGTCTCCTCCACCCCAGTCCTAGGCAACCCCTGTACGTTTTCTGTCTCCTTGTATTTCCCTTTCTCCATATTTCACATAAATAAAAGCCTGTGGTATAAAAGAATGTTTTTGAGGCTCATCTGCACTCTTCATTCCTTTTAAATTGCTAGGTAGTGCGATACCCTGTGGATGCGTCGCAGTTTCTTTACCCACTTAGGCGGGTGGACATTTGAATTGCTTTCTCTTGTTTCTCTGTGCAGTGTTGCTGTAAATATGAATGTACGAAGTCTCCGTGTGGACACGTTTTCATTTCTTTTGAGTATTTACCTGGGAGTGGAACTGCTGGGTCGTGTGACGAGTATAATTTAATATTGCTAGAAAGTGCCCACCTGTTGCCCAGAATGGTTGCATCGTTCCTCATTTCCACTCGCAGTGTTGAAGAACCCCGTTTCCCTACGGTTGTGCCCGCACGCTCGCTTTGACTTTTACCTGTCCCTTGACTCGGAGATGCACGGCTGTGATTACCCACCAGTTGTCTAGTTTTAGCCATTATATCTAAATTTATGATTTGTTTTGAAGAAAAGGTTGGAATGAATCCTTTTTCATGTGGATGTGGAGTGTCCCAGGCTCCTTTGTTGAAAAGACTGTCCTCTACTGGATTACCTTTGTTCTTTTGTCAAAAATCAGTTCTCCATAAATACATGGGTCTATTTCTTGACTCTTGATTCTGTTCTCGTGATCTGTATATGCCTGTTTTTATTAAAAACATTTTAGTTTTTGATTATTAAGTCTCGATTTGTCTGAGTATCTTTCTGCCAGTCATTTACAAAACTCACTGAGATGGGTAACAGGAAATACGCAGGAGGTTTGACAGGCAGAAGTGGATGCTTCTTCTCTGGTGTCAGTCATCCACGGCATTTATGTAGCTCCAGTCGTGGCAGGACATGATGGCAGGCGCTGACTCTCATAGACAGCTGTGATGGGCTTTGGGAGCAAGGACAAATCCCTGACAGGAAGTGGTTTGATGGGGTTGTGGATCCATTTCCTGTTTTTCTTACTCCTTCCATACTGAGAGCCCTCAAGGGCTCACAGCTGAGAGAATGGCCAAGGTCATACACGAAGTACAGATGATCTGTCTTCTGTTCACTCAACAAACATTCCTTGAATATCCGCTGTACGAAAGTACTGTGTAAGGCACGAGACATTCACAGTGAAGACCTAAGACAGGAGTGCGCTGTCCTTCTAAAAGAGCTACGTTTACATATGGTGTGCGTAAAGCACTCTGAGGAAGATGATGATTAGTGGCCTGTTGCAAACCAAGGAATGTGGTAGTAAGGAAGAGGATGACATTATAACTTGACCTTGAAGGAAAAGTAAGATGTCAGCTGCTAGAGGAGGAGTGGGCGTTTTGGGTAGAATGTGAATACTGGGCGTGTAAGCTGAGAAACACGACAGTGGGGTTTTGAGAGAGTGATCTAACCACCCAGCAGACCTTCGCTTCTGAGTCCCTTAGTTCCTGGGGTTGGAAATGAAGCTCTGCTGCAGGGTTCTGGGACCCACACACCTTGCAGTAACCTGACAGCTACGTTCCATGGTTCACTTTCGGAAAGGTGGCTCTGATTTGCTAGGTGTCAACCTACCTCAAACCTGCTCTGGGTGAAGTTGGTTGTTTAAAAAGTAGAGTGTTCAGGACAGGGGTCGGGGAGAAAAATAAGTACTCTCAGATTTAAGCCTAGTATGAGACAGAAAGGCCTCATTTCCGCAGCGATTCTGGTCTTGCACAACTGCAAGGGCTAGCCGCCGGGCATTTGTGGCCCACAGATCTCTGGAGTGGACTGGGATCTGGGAACTTGCTGTAATTATAATGTTGTTTAGGACGTTATCACTTCAGAGATATTGATGACATCTTAGAGAGTTTTATTTCTCCTACAGAAAGTATGTTTCTGTTGTAGAGATTAATTTACCGAGAATGTATGGAACATCTGTGAGTTTTCTTTTTTTCATTAAGGAACCTATGTAATTCCATTCTAAACATATTACTATTCCAGATGATTTGCAGTGGTTTTGTTTTAGAATATAAATCATGGTGCTGGGAACCTAGATTGAGGCAACATTCATGGACAGGAAGGGGCATGAGGGTGACCTGTATGGAGCAGAGGCAGTGGAATGATAATCTGGGGGTGTGATTAAAAATAGTTTTATTACTCATCTCCTGGTGACAGTTGTCTTGCTCATAATCCTGGGTATTTTACAGGTTTAATGAAGAGGATATAACCAGTTGTTCTTAGTTCTTTATTTGTAAGGACTTGATAAAATGGCCTTGTGTTTAGTTTGCATATAAATATCAGGGAGTATCAGAGTATTATAAAGACCTGGAACTACAGAATGATCCTTAGATCTTCTAATTCTTGAGATTTTATAAAAGAGATGAAGCAGGCAGTTGTGTCTGCTCACCTATGACAGTTTCTCATGCCAGCGTGTACAGTAATGGTCAGTGGGGTGCCAGGAAGTGTCCGAGCTGGCTGGCCGGGCCAGCTGCACTCTTCAGCGCCACCTTTCCTTTCTGTTAGCTGCCCAGCTCTCACCCCTCTTTAGGAGGAGCTCGTTTCCTCTGAGCCTGGGGCCTGGCTCATTTTATAACCATTCCAGCAACTGGTTCCATTCAGTTGAGAATGGAGAGAGCCATGTGAAATATCCAGGAAGTACATGAAGTCAATTTTTTTTATAATTTATTTTTGAGGCAGGATCTTACCGTATACCCCAGGCTGGCCTTAAACTCAGTTAATTCCTCCTGACTCAGCTTCCTGAGTGCTGGGATCACATGCGTGAGCCATCATGCTTGGCTCTAACGTCCATTTTTGAGGGCTCAGGTAGTTTTTTCATTTTTGTGTATTTGTGCACTGAGATTGTAGCTATTTTTTCAGTATACAACTACATTATTGAAGACCAGTATTTTAAATGGTGCCAGAGGGAAGAGAAAATAGCTATTTGGGGCAGGTATCCATTTACTTATTGATCTCTGTGTGTAGCTCTCGTCAAAAGCTCTGGGAGACGTTTAGCTGAGCTGTGTCAGGGTAGTTGCCACAACGAGCACGCGAGTCACAGTTACACAGCAGCTGAAGTTCTTGTCACTTCTCTGAAGCTCTGTCCTTGAGCAGCAGCTGCCCTGGACCCTCCGCCTGCTTCTCACTCCAGAGTCCACCGTGCCCTACACTTTGGTTAGTCCACTGAGGTGCCAGCCACAGTTCAGTTTCTGCGAAGCCCGGCGTAGGTACGAAGGGAAGTCTGATACAGCAGCCTCACATCGCTGACCCAGGAGTGGCCTTTCCCATCAAAGAGGGGCTGAATGTATTTACCTGAATGCATCTCTCATTGCTCATAATTAATTTGAACCCAATTTATGAATTTGGCATGATATTATCAGAGTCACTAGGTGAGGATTTTTAGTGAAGAAATTCATATTTTTGAACTAGTTGTGATTTTTTGGTCATGGGCATAATTTAAATAAAACTAAATTCTTTAAAAGAATTTTTGCATGATTTTTATTATAAAGTATTTGCAAATCAAGTTTTTCAGTAAAACCTGGAATTTGAAACTTCAGTGGTATCTGTTTATATTGTTAGTGATAAGCTAGAAATGGTGGCATGTGTCAATAATCCCAGCTACTCAGGAGGCTGAGACAGGAGGATTGCAAATTCGAGCCTGGCCTGAACAATTTAGGGAGACCTTGTCTCAAAATAAATAAAAAAAAAAAAATGAAAAGGGCTAGGGATGTAGCCCAGTGGTAGAGGACCCTTGGGTTTAATTCCCATTACTGCAAAAACAAAAACAAAATCCCTGCTCTTGATAGTAGCACTTAACATGATTTTTGACACAATGAATGGTTTAAAGAAAAGTTTGTGAAAGGAATGATGAGTTAGGAGGACCACGGAAAAACTTCCAAAGGTGCGGCCTGTGCCCTCCGCCAACCGTGGCTGAGTTTCGTCCTTGGAAACAGAACGGGAGGGACCGGGACGGCCTTGGGCTGACCTCAGATCCTGCCCCATCCCTTTTTAGGGTTGCACAGGCATGATTGTTAGACACGCTGTGCTTCCTTACCGAGGAGAGGGACAGTGCCGACGTGTCGCAAACCTGCCCTCATCTGTGTGACACTGCATCGTGAGGTGGTCTGTTCCAGAACACACTTGTGATGAAAATCAACTCCAAAGAGCCGTGGGCGGAGACTGCGGACGATGTGGGTACGCAGAGATACTTTGGTCTCTGAGTTTATTTTTCTCTTTTGGTTGCCTTATAATTACTCAGCACCAAGGTCTGCGCAGCCGTGTGAGCGATGAAGGATCTGTGGGCTGAGGGGAAAATTCATGCAAAAATAGGGTTTTTGTCTGTTTTCCTGTTTATAAAGGGAAAGAGCTATAAGGAAATGGTGAAACCCAAATCCAATCACAACCAGAACGAACTCAACCCCCAGACTGTTACAGAAGAGAATTACATACTCAATTAAAAAGAACTAGCCTTTGAACAAGGGTCCACAAACCCAAGAGACTGTTCTGAAGAGAGCGTAAACACTACTAGGGGCAACCGAGACAAATGTGCCCCTAAATCTCCGTCCGTAGCATCAGTGCTTTTATTTTATTTAACTTCTTATAGTTCCACTGCGTGGTGAGATTAGAAAAGACTTTTTTTTGGGGGGGGTACCAGGACTCAAAACTCAAGGCCTCACGCTTGCCAGGCAGGCGCTGTGCTGCTGAGCTATATCCCCAGCCCCTAAAAGATGATTTTTAAATTAATTATAGAACATCATTCTGAAAGCTTAAAAGGGAAACCTTTTTTTTGTCAAAGAACTAATTGAGTCCCCTGGGAAGTAAATGGGTTATTTCCACTGCCTAGTGTCAACACTGATTTATTTTTTTAATTTTAACTTTTATTAGTACATGTTTGTAGTATGCAATGACCACATTCACTGTAGGGAATTGGTACATGTGCATAACACATCTTGATTCTTTTTATGTCCCCTTTCCACTTCTCTTCCTGCCTCCCTCTGTGTATCTTGGTCCTCATTTCATTTGCAAGAGATCTCTGTTTCCTGTTATCTTTTATTTTGCTCTCTGTTTTCTGTTGTCTGCCTTTTATTTTGCTCTTTGATTTGAGTTTTTCGTATAAGAGAGACCATGCAATATTTAAGTTTGTGTGTCTGATTTATTTCACTTAACATTATTGTCTCAAGGTACATCCATTTTCCTAATAGTGACTCAAACCTTTTTTATAGCAGAGTAGTAATCCATTATGTATAAATACAGTTTCTTTATCCATTTATCTGTTGATGGACATGTAGGCCACTTCCAAGACTTAGCTATTATGAATTGTGTTGCTATAAACATGGGTATGCATGTGTTCCTGTAATATCCAATATTGACTTGAAACGCTTCATTATTTTATCCATTAATACCTTAAAATATAGAGAAACATCTTTATTTTAAAGAAATAGTGGAAGAGGGCCGGTGAGATGGCTTAGTGGCATAAGCGCCTGCCTGGCAAGCGCGAGGGCCAGAGTTCGACTCCTGATACCCACATACAAAAAAAAGGGCTGGTGATATCGCTCAGCGGCATGGGTGTTTGCTGGCGCACGAGGTCCTGAGGTTGACCCCCAGTACCCACAGAAAAAAAAATAGTGAAAGAGATGGAATTTTTTATAGCCTTGTGACTTTCTATCACATGAAACAAGAATATTTCATTATATTACTTAGAATTTCTAATAATTTAAGCAAAATCTGAATTGTGGTTTTATTCTTTCACAACTCTTGAAGAAATAGTACTGAAGTTGTAATACACAATTGTTCAGATAAGACAGTGTCCTGACCGGGCGTGGTGCCGCATGCCTGTAATCCCAGCACACTGCAGGCCGAGGCAGGAGAATCACTGAGAGCTCAAGGGCAGCCTGGGCTACATAGTGAGACCCTGTCTCCAAAAAAAAAAAAAAGTGTTAAGAGAATACACTGTTTTTAAAGCATTTCTCGGTATTTTATGAGCATTAATTTTCTTCTCTATTATTGATATGATAATATATAGTATTTTAATTTTTGTAAACAGGGCTTTTAAGGAGCTTTTGTAGGAGAATTTGACAGTGTATTTTTCATGTATTTTTGTGGACTGAAAAAGAATGGAAAGCATTCTTTTAGTTTCACTGAAGCACAGTCTCCCTTCTTTCCCCCAGTGTAGTACGAGGCAGTGACATGGTGTGCTCTGGGACAGCCTTCTTCGTTATTTACGCTGCTTTCTAAAGTTGGCTGATTGTCTTCCAGAACACGGTCTCCTTAGACGGAGGGCTTCTTCAGGAGGGGCCCGAGCGAGCTCAGTGGGCTGCTGCCTGCTGTCTGATGCCGATGTGCTGGGTGCTCTCGTGCAGAGTGGCTGAATGCCCTGTCTGCGCTGCTTTCTCGTGAGGGGCCTTTTCTCTGTTACTGGGTACAGAGTGGCCTTGGGCTTCGCCTATGACTTGAGTTTGCTCAGGAGACAGTTCCAAGAGCTTTATATAGTGGCCAGAGCTAGCACAGGGGAAGAAGCCCTCACAGATTCTTAGTTGGCACTGACTCCTGTAACAAAAGGTTAACAGGAGAAGCACAAATGCGTGTTTTCCCGTGTGTATTTCACACACGCAGGGGAGACACGTAGGGGATGAGTGTTCTCAGACAGGTGGCTCACGACTTCCAGCTTCTACAAAGCACAGTGAATTTTTAGAGATGAGTCAAGACAAAGGCAAGGGACTTTGAGTCTGTCAGGGTGGCAGCTTGAGAGGGACAGGCTGGTCCGTAAAGCTTGCCCATGTCAGCTCTGCTGGGACTGCCTCGGAGCCAGTAGGGTTCAGAATGATCTTCGGTGGTTAAGCCTTCTTCTCTCTGGAAGAAGAGGAGGATACTTTTTGTCTTTGTAAATCCGTGTCCTGTTTTTAGGCAAATGTGGGGAGGCCGGAGGGCTTTCCTGCATTTGTTGCCTCTAACTGCCTTCAGTTCGGTTGTCATTCTCAGGCTTCGGGCAGCGTTTCTGGTTCCCCACAACACAGGATCATCTCTTCATTTTGCTTGGAAGCCTTCATTGGTTCTTTATACCTGAGAAAAGTCCAAGCCACAGCTTCTGCTGCTGCTCCTATCCTTTTCCCTCTCCTCACCCAGGGCCTTCTGTAACTAGGCAGGCAAAGAGCTACATTCCCAGCTCTCTGCGTCAGACACATCAAGCTGCCATGTGTCCTGGCCCGCCATCCTGCCTCACCTTGTACCTCAGGGTTTGTTGGCTTCACGGCTGCTCTCCCGCCCGCCTCGACACTTGGCTCAGTTCTGTGTCCTCGCCTTGCTCCTGCGTCCGTGTCTTGTGCTTCTGTCCTTGCTCCTCCCGCGTGGGACATCCCCGTCATCTTTGCTGGGAGTTGTTCTCAGAGCACGCTGGACTGGAACAGAGCACGCTCGGAGTGTCTGTACTTGATGCTGACATTTTCTCATCCCGTTTCTATCATTTCAGACTGTAGGCATCAAGAGGTGCTGTCATTGTCTCTCTACCCTTAGAAATTAAAGAATGCCCTGGCATGTGGTAGATGCTTTACTAGTTAGCTTTCCTGTTGGGCCCAAATTTCCATCCCCTACAATTTAAAGAAGAAAACGTTCATTTTGCTCACGGTTTCAGAGATTTCAGTCCATGAGCAGCTGGCTCCAAGGCAGGAACATGGCAGAGAGGTGTGGAGGAGCCAAGCTGCTCCGTTCATGGTGGCCCGGAAGCAGAGCAGGGGGACAGCCCCAGAGAGAAAGGGGCAGGGACCATCAGTACCTCAGGTCATGCCTCCATGACCCGCCCAGACACACCCCGAAGTGAGCTTTATTAATCCCAAGTCTCCCCAGTCTATCAAGTTGACAGTTAAGCCTAAATAAAGGTCACAGTGCTCAGTAGTATTTGGTGACATGTATTGAACAGCAGCCACATGGTAGCCACATGTGTAAATATGAGAAGTAAAATTCCTGTAGAGTTCATCTAGATTGACTTGAACCACTACAAAGCTGGATTTCTGAAAAAAGACAGTTTTGAGCCATGCACGGTTGTGCAGGTCTGCTGTAATCCCAGTACTCTGAGAGGCTGAGGCAGGAGGGTCACAGGTTTGAGCCCAATCCGAGTGACTCGATGAGGCACTGTACCAAAATAAAAAACAAAAAGTAGGGTAGGGGAGACAGCTCAGTGCAAAGGCCCTAGGCTGAGCACTTACTACCACAGGGGAGAAAAACAGGTGGTTTTAAACATTAAATATTTATGTGCTCTTCTCTCCAAAGTTGAATTTAGTTTAGCCCATGTAAAACCAAACCTTAATTAAGCATTAACAGAATGAAATGTTGGAAGTAGTACTTCCCGTTTATTGCGTAGTATTTTTTCTTTTTGATCGATCCATCTGGATAATCCAAACCTAGCATATCGTACTCTGTTCACACTCAAAATAAATGTAAAATACTGCCTATCATTACAGGCATCTTGTTTAGAATTTTCCTCCCACAGAACATTTTCTTCTGTGTTTATTTTCTTACTTTAGAGTCCTTTTAAATCACCAGATTAGCGCCCCCTATGGATAGACTGTAGGTGCCAAATTCCAGGAGAATTTGTGAAGTACAGAAAATGCTTCGCCCGCCTTACGTAATGCAGGTTATGTAATCCAGTCCCCTGCTGTCTCACAGCGCTTTTAGTTGCTCATCACCTCCCCTAGCACTATTCGTTCAGACATTTTTTTGTCCCACTGGAGGAAAATATCCAAAAAGAGAAGAATGTTCTTTTGAAAATGGAAAACAGAAGGTTAAGACCCCTGTCGTCAGTGTAAGTCATCTGTGAAGAAAAGTAACCAGGCCAAAGGACTACGACTCAGACTTAGGGCAAATAAACAAGTCACGCCTTTGCTGTGGGCTTGAATGCTCTAGTTTCCCTTCTTCTCTGTCTCCTTAACGGCCCCCTTTGTCAGACATTTCCCCCGAACCCTTTTCTTGTAGTGTTGATTTTTAATTTTTTAACAGCATTCTCTTTTCACCCCACTCACTTGTGAGGAAAATGAGCACGATTATAAAGCACTTAGCACTGAGGGTCTGAAACCTTGTACTGACTCATCATGCGTGTGCTTTGTTCATTGCTGCAGACATGAAAATAATGTTGTATCTTCATTGCTCGCCGGGCTGGTGGCCACCCCGGGTCTCAGCAGGCTAGGTGAGCGTCTGCCACTGAGCTCTACCAGCTGATGGCCCTGATAACTTAATGCTGTGCGGTGTTTCTGTGGACCTTCAAGAACAGTCACTTCAGTTAAGAAAAACAGGCAGCATCAGAGGGTAGCAGTGTCCAGGGTATTTTAAAGTATTCTAAAAAATTAAATCAGTTTGTATCTGTTTTTCTTCTAAAATTCTTAAATTAAGTCGTAAGGTTTAAGAGTACTGCATTTTCCATTTTACCATTTGCTTTTAAAATTGACAAGTCATTAAGTTCAAAAAAATTATCATTTTATTTTGAGATCATAGGATTGCTGTTCTCTAGTTTGAACCAGAAGCTTTCTATTTTCAGACCTTTGTGTTGCAGATGAGGAAATTGAGGCCAGGGGTGCTTAGGCAGTTGGTTCAAGTTCATGAGGCCGTCGCCAGAAGTGGGACTGAAATGTAGGTCTCTGAATTCTTTTTTACCCCTTATAGCAAGTTTTCTTTCCTCCTAATTTGGGTTTTCATAGCATATTATCATTTTTCTTTTCTAAACATGCCTAAATTAATTTTTCTTTATTGTAGCATAAATATAACGATGAAAAATGACACCTGGTTTTGGAAGTGTTTTTTTTTATGTGGAGGCTTTAGTTCAATCTGGCAAGGCAAGCTGTGAAATTGCCTTCCTGTGTCGTAAGTATTTAAAATCACACCCCACTTTCAACTGACCTGGAGTGGAAAGACGCAGGAAGCAGGTTGTGGAGCAAACTGGGGTTCTGGCCGGGCTCCCCACAATGCTTGGTGCTGCGTGAGCTACTGTTCCGGGTGGCCCCGGCGGATCACGTGCTTGCTTTTCCCTGTCCCTGTGTGCGGAGGGTGCAGACCTGCACAATGAGGGCATTTATGTGAAGAGATGAAGCCGCTGGCTGAGGCTCTGTAGCTGCATGGTGTTATTTCTATAATGCGGTCTCTCGGGAATCCTCCGAAGGCTCTGAGTGTTAGGCGGCTTTCTGGTTACACTGAGATGCACTGACAGATATGATGCGTGGCAGAAAACTACAGGGTTTAAATTACAGATGTACCACAGTAAAAAAACACATCGCCATTAATCCTGTGCTAAATGCGCCTCCTTGCTCCCACTTTTCTGTCGGATGGCACTTTGCAGACGTGTTCACTGTATTTTTGGTCACATCTTCTGAAGACATAAAAGATTTGTAGAACTGCATCAGAAGGTGGCAAGAACAATGAGACAAGTGTGTTCCAAGTGAGGGGGAGTATTGTGAGAGGGACTGGTGGCAAGTGTCTTTTAATATCTTTATAATAATTTAATATCGGGCCGGTGAGATAGCTCAGCGGCATAAGCGCCTGCCTGGCAAGCGCGAGGTCCTGAGGTCGACTCCCGGTACCCATGTAAAAAAAAAAAAATTTAATATCTCGGGCCAGTGATACAGCTCAGTGGCACCATGCCTGCCTGACAAGTACAAGGTCCTGAGTTCGATTTCCGGCACCAAATAAAAGGAAAAAAATTTAATATCTTTTTAATAATTTTTGAAACAATTTAAATATTCACTGTGTATTTTGATCACACCCTGTACATAGATTTAGGTGCATTTAATGTGTAAAATATTAGCAGGTTTAGTTTTTTTGGCTTGTTTTTAAGTAGGTCTTAGCCTTATAAATTCAAGCTTATTCCTCGGAATGGGAGTGGGTGAATTTTTACAGTGCTTTAATGTGCAAGTAGAAAATTATAGTACCTAGTACTCATTTCATTAGGGGCTAATATGCCTTGCCTGTGTGTGTGTGTGTGTGTGTGTGCTAAGGTCCTTGAACTTTGTCTTTAAAATATAATTGAGAACTTGAGAGGATTTGTCATTTAATTCTGTCTCAGGGTAAATATTCTAATGGAATGGATAGTCCCTTTGGATTTATTTGGAGTACAGTATTTATAGATTTTTTAAAATAAGGATTGCATAAAATGTGTGTTTTAAAAACAAAATGTTTCACAACTTTTTTTATTGTAGTAAATTTTATGTCACCAAAGCTTTAACGGAATGGGAATTAGGAAATCAAAATGACTGCTAGTTCCTGCAGATGGAGATGCAGTTGAAAGTCTTTGACTGTTGCCGTCAGTTTTGCTGGCATTTCTGGGTTACTGCGCTGTTGACATTAAGAGTGACTTAGTGTTGAGCTCTTGAGCCTAAGTTTTAACACTTATTTTACCTATTTGTAGGTAATGATGCCAGATGATATTTGAATATTAAAAACTTTTGTGACTTAGGCAAAAAGTTCCAAAACACTAGGGATAGGTGCTGGTAAGTTTGATATGAATCTCCCCAGGGAAATTTTTCATGTATCAAAACTCTTTCCTGACACTAACAACAGATAATGTGGGAGGTGTCACTCAGCAGTAGAGCACTTGCCTGGCATGTGGCCCTGGGTTTGATCTTCACACCACAAAAAACCAAAAACAGAAACAGATATTGCACAACATATGTGTAGGTGACTAAGATAACGCAGTATAATGGCATTTAGGCTACCTTTGTGAAACGAAAGGCCAGTTTGCTTCCTGCTGACACAGGCCTTTTCTTGTGTTACGTGGTCAAATGGTTTTCATCATCATTTGAGATCTTTATATTACTTTGAGCTGTATGTTTATCTGACGTTTTGGAAGTGCAAAGGGCTTTGGATTCATATTACAGAGTTACAGGGCCTGGCAAGCACACTGAACCTGGGCTCGGGTGAAGTTGGTGGGGCCCTGATTCCTGCTCCTTTCTTACCACCACTTCTGTGGCGCCTTTCATGGGAGCAGCACAGAGTAGCACAGCCTAGCATTGCTGCAGGGTGAGAAGGTGGAAACGTGGCATCCCACCTTGGGACAACAACTGTACTTGCCTGCTTTGACTCATAGGTATGGGAACTGTCCTGTTGGGCTGACTGAACCAAGCTTTTGGGGAGTCTTTGATGGCTTGAGCTCTAAAATCACAGGTTTAAGTCAGGCTTGTGGAGTGGGGAAAGTGGTTGCAGGCTGATTTTGTGTCACTCAGTTTTGAAAACTTTCATTTCCAAGATTTATGTTGTGTAGTGGAAGCTTTGGACAGAGGCCTTCTAATCCGAAATACATGGACTTTTAAAGACTTTACATTTTAAAATGATTATAAGTACATAGGAAGTTGTAAAAATGGTGCGGGGCCCTATGTGCCCTTCACCCAGCGCACATGTATGGGTCTGTAAGATGTTACGTGTATCCCGGCATCCCAGACCGTTATCGGCTCGAAGGCAGCGAGGCCAAGGGATGGGTAGGTGGATAGGGTGCGGGTGGTGTGACACGCTTGAGAGGTGGCTCTGGTGCTGTGTCAGGAACCATAAGTAACGTTAGGGTGTTGCTTGTGTTTGAAAAATTGTAGCCCCATGTGGTAGTCCAGGTTTATATTTATTTTAGTATGCTAAGACGTAGTAATTGGTATTGTCTTTATGAAGTATTAATTTGAAACTCACTTTCATTAGTTTTGACATTGAAATTTAATTTTTAAGTAATGAGAGAGTATAAAGGAAAAATAAGTGTAGGAGTGAATGCCGTTCGAGGCATGTTTTCTACTTCCCTGTTTTGTTTGAGAATGTGAAGCGTGATTCTGAGTTCTGTGATGACAAGTTTTGCTTTTTCTTGTGTAGGTTCGGAAACACGTGAATGATCTCTATGAAGACTTAAGGGATGGACACAACTTGATCTCTCTCTTAGAGGTTCTTTCGGGAGATACCTTGGTAAGTTTTATGTTTCTTCATTTATTTTGAAGCACATGTAATCCTCTTCACAAATGACCACTGTGTTTACAACACAGACTTCTCCGATTTTTACGGTATTTATCATGTGAGCTGTGAGTTCTGCCAGAAAGTAAAAGTTCTGGTTCGATACCTAAGTGTTCTCCAGCTTCAAGTGATGTGAATTTGAGAGAGTGAAGCACTTTGATTAATTCGCTTCTATAATCACTTCTGTAATTAAAATCCTATTTTTGTTCTTGCTTCTTTTTTACTTGTGAGTTCTGCTTAGCAGAAGTTGAGTGCGAAGTATAACCATATATTAAAAGACTTACAAATAGCAAGGAAGTAAGCATCGCTTTCTGGAAAACGGTCTAACCCGTTCCGCAGGGTCATTTCCTTTTTTGTGAACATTGCTTCCCCTTCTTGGTTACCTGTTCCCTCATTGTGTTCTGTTCATGCTCTTCTTTTCATTTCTGGTCTGTCTCGTGTCTTTGCTGTCCTATTTTCTGTCTGTTATATTCATTAGCCAAGGGAGCGAGATTTTTTGAAGACCTTGCGATTGGTGAGTCCAACAGAAGCATGCGCGTATGAGCAGCATGAGGATGTGGAGGATTAGGATAAGGGGGTAGGTGTCCCCCGTAACTCGACTAACCCAGCTGGTCAGTGTGGTGAGCGCTAACCCGATAGGGAAGTAACTCACGGCTTCAGGCTCCTCCAGAGAAAATACAGGAAGAACCAAGCCCACCTACAGGGAGGTGGATATGTGCCTCAGACAAAACTGGGCAAGGGAATATTTTCTCCTTAAGTTTATCCTCAGAAAGATAAAGCGGTTGAACTGTTTATACACTACTGTGCACTGCATGGCAATCGCACCTATTTATTTAAAGCATATGATGGCATTTTAGTTGAAGAATTTTATATACATTGTATATAAATGCGGAAATCTTACAACTCGTATGCTCATTTTTGTGCAAATTCATTCCATTTCCGGAATTGATATTTCACACATGGGAACTGTTGATTCTTTTTGAAGGGACTTATTGAAATTTTATATAGTACTTAAGTTTCTACTTTAAATCATACCTACTGCAGCAGGTATTTGATGGGCATTCTTTATCTCATAATGGCTTATGGTTTCGAGAAGGGAGGAAGATTTAAAAATCTAGGGTCCTAATAGAACTCTCAGAGCTGTTTAATCTCCGTGACGTGTACTTGGTGTCCGCCCACCTTTGAAGGACGGACGTGCTGCTTTTGTCATCTGCATCCTAAGTGCTCCCTGATGTCTTTGGGCTTTGTGCTTTGCTGGATCCGGTGGGTGAATTTATCAACAACATTTTTACTTGTTATGGAACTCATTTGCCCCTCTATAGTCTGCTCTCTGTTCTATTATGGCATCTTTGGTTTTCGGCAACTTATTCATGTTTAAGAAGTCACGCTGTTGGTTTTTTCCCCTTTGGAAGATTTTGTGTGACAAATTTTAGCTTCATTTTTTATATTTTTGTTAAGCATTTTTCAGCTGTTTCCTTATGTTTTCCTTCTACTAATTTGTACCATGTCTTAAGGAAACAGCATTAAGAAAATGACTAAGGTCTGTCACTTTTCCTGAGTCTGAGAAAATAGCCATGACATCCCCATGTAGTGTAAAACTAGTCCTTTCTGCTTATTATACAGTCTGATTTTGTGAAAAAGTTAAACTAAAATAAAGAGGAAATAGATGGTTTTAGTTGCTTTTCTTTATTCTCCTATCATGGCTATGTAAACCTGTCTTTCTCCTTGGTGATTTTTATACTAACTGCATGCTACTATATCTCATTTTCATTAACATGCCATATATATAATTATAAAAATCCTCTTGCTAATAGTGTTTATTAAGAAGGTAAAGTGGGGAATGATATTTAGTTATTTTTGTACATCCGTAGCTATATATCTGTAGGCCAGAATTGTTCTGTTAGTGACTAGGAAAAGTTTATGTGTTGTATGGCATTTTCTCTTTTCCTTTTGCTTAAATATTTGGAATAAAGTATATATTTAAAATCTATTCAGAAAAAGTCTGTAGTAGTTTAAATTCATTTACAGATAATCCAAAGAAATTAAAAATGTCTTAAGAGTCTTATGGGCTTTTAATATGTTAAGATGAACAAAAAGTGTATTTCACTGGTATCAAACTATAGTGTTTTTTATACCTGCATTTCTCTATTCTTAGCC
This sequence comes from Erethizon dorsatum, assembly GCA_028451465.1. Lineage (NCBI taxonomy): Eukaryota > Metazoa > Chordata > Mammalia > Rodentia > Erethizontidae > Erethizon > Erethizon dorsatum. The sequence continues at coordinate 54,110,413 of CM051830.1, read as the reverse complement.
CAGAGAGAAAGGTCGGATGCGTTTTCACAGACTACAGAATGTACAAATTGCACTGGACTATTTGAAAAGACGCCAGGTATGATATTTTTCAGATTCTAATAGTCAAATATATGTGATTAAATATGTGTCGAGATACGTTGCAGTGAAAAAGTTAAATTTGTCAGCTATGATAATGAAGCCGTGCCTTGGTTAGGCAGATATTTGAAACATGTTTTCAAACATTTGTTCCCAAGAAGTTAATACCAAGTGAAAGCTCAGAGGAGTTATAAGTGGCTACATTTCCATCTGATTTTCCCCTTTTGAATTGGAATGCTCTTGCCTAGCGGTTTTAATGGCGTTTTAGTGGCAGCAGAATGTTAAGCATGCCTGTGAACTGTTCTTGGTAAGGGGGATGCACACTTTGCTTTCATACTTAGTACATAAAAACACTTTCATAAAATACTTTGCATCACACTTTAAGAAAACTTTCTGTAAACGTGTTCTTACTTAGTAGTGGTGGAGCGGTGTTTTGTGTTCTAAGTAGAGAACTGTCTAGTTCTGCTGTGATAGACCGCCAGAGGCGGGGAGCAGGAGTACTCCTCACGCTGCAGAGGCTGACATCCAAATTCAAGGCGTTTGTGTCAGGCGAAGGCTTCGTTCTCTGGGGGAAGGACCACTGTGTCTTGGCAGAAGGGACAGGGACAGGAGGGAGCTCAGCTGTCCATCAAGCCCCTTACCTGAGGGCATCTCGCCCTCCCAGAGAGGAGGGCCCTCGTCAGGTGAGCATCTCGTACAGGCCCTGCACACCATCGCCTTGGCGATCCCTGAGCTGTGGCGGGTGCAGATTCAGGCATAGCAATAGTAATGGGTAGTGTGTGAGAGACTGAGAATGGAACCTTTCCCATGGAACAGGTCCCCAGCTAGCCTGAGCACAGAGGAGAAATCACGGAAAAGAAAGAATGCCATGTGGATAGGATTTTGATTTGGTAATTTTTCAATTAGAAAAAAGGAAGAAAAATGCCAGAGAGTTGAAAATTAATGAAAACAATGAAAAATCAGAGGTGGCAACAATTTGGCTTTTTAATGGGGTAGGAAAAAAGGCAAAGAGGGGGAAGGGAACAGATTTTTATTATTTCTTCATTTAGTTTAATAAGCACATTGAATAGCTTTCAGTTACTAAGTACCAGTAAATGCTCAGTGCTTAAGAATTTCAGGGGCCATTGAGATAGCTCGGCGGCATAAGCGCCTGCCTGGCAAGCGTGAGGTCCTGAGTTCGACTCCCGGAACCCACATTAAAAAAAAAAAAAAAAAAAAAAAAAAAAAGAATTTCAAATGTTCTGGCCTCATTATTTTTCCTTCCAGTGAAAGTTTCCAGAAGGCTTAATAGTTAATTATACCCCCTTGTCTGAAATGTTCTTGGTAGTATTTTTCCAACAGTTAAATATTAGGTATCATGGTGTGTAATTCTTGGTATGTAATTTATGATATTTAATTCTTTTGTCCAGGAATAAATGTTAGAGATCTCATTTTGTTTATTTATCCAAATGTACAGTTTAGCAGTTTATAAGCTTTATATCTAAATATTGTGTTATTTGAACAGCCTTCAAAATGCTCAATGACTTACATCATTACTTACAGTATATCAATATAAAGTGATTTTCAAAATCCTTGGTGATGGATGTGTGCAAAGTTGTTAAAAAATGATTTTATGATTCAGAACAGTTTCCTACTTAATAGTAAGAGTAAAATAAAAGTTATTTTCTTTCTTTCTTTCTTTTTTTTTTTTTTTTTTGTGGGTACTGGGGGTTGAACTCAGGACCTTGCACGTGCCAGGCAGGTGCTTATGCCGCTGAGCTATCTCACCGGCACAAAAGTTATTTTCAAAACACAAATTATTTTCAATTTTAAGATCATAAATAATACTTTGAACTTTTCACTTTTGTTTTTGACAAATGAATGTTTTTAGTACTTACATATGCATTTTTCCTTTGTACTTACCCTACACTGTAATTTGCTATCTAAAATGAACATAAGGATAAAACAGTATTTCGGTGATTTTAGAAATGCTTTCATGTAGGTAAAGATAACTTGTGTACTGATTTGGTAAACAGTTTATCTCTTCTTTACATATAAAACAGGTGAAATTAGTGAATATTAGAAATGATGACATAACAGATGGAAATCCCAAGTTAACTTTGGGACTAATATGGACAATAATTTTGCACTTTCAGGTAAGCCCAATTTTCTTTAATTATCATTTTTAAGCTTTTTATAGCTAGTTTGTGAGTAGTTCATATGAAGTGTGTTTTATGTCATATGAAAGAAAAATAGATTTCAGGCTGCTTTTGTTAAACAACATTTTTTTTTTTTATTTTAAAGAGAAGAAAAAACAAAAAACAAATCAAAAAAACAAAATTTCAGAACAACATAATAGGAGGGTAACAATGGTTAATACATTACGTATTGTTATCTTTAAGTTAGTTATTCAGGGTACCAGATATCAGCATTCAATTGTCCAAACATTACTGGCACAAACCTTACTCTTCAATGAACTAAGTAAAATTAGTAGTGTATCTATCTTAACCATCTTATATATAAATACTATTTTTTTCTTTTCCCTTCTTTCTTTTCCCCATTCCTCCATCCCAGTCTCTCTTTCCTTTTGACCAATTTCTTTTTGATTCACCATGTCTATTGTACATTTTGGATCTTATTTACTCTTTCAGTTTCTCATACTAGAGAGACAATACGATGCTTACACATGTGCATCTGGTTTATTTCACTTATGAGTATTTTCTCGAGTTGCATCCATTTACCTATAAAAGTCTCCAGTTTATCCTTCTTTATGGCTGAATAGTACTCCATTGTATAAAAATACCACATCTTTCTTATCCATTCCTCAGTTGATGGGCATTTGGGTTGTTTCCAAGATCTGGCTATTACAAATTGTGCTGCTATAAACATGGGTGCACATATATCGCTGTGGTACGATGTTTTTAACTCTTCTGGGAAGATACCCAGAAGGGGAATAGCTGGGTCAAATGGGACCTCCAACCCTAGCTTTTTGAGGAATCTCCACACTGATTTCCACAGTGGCTGTACCAGTCGACACTCCCACCAACAGTGGAGAAGGGTTCCTTTTTCTCCACAGCCCCTCCAGCATTTGTTATTAGTTGATTTCTTAATAATAGCCATTCTTTCTGGGGTGAGATGGAATCTCAGTGTTTAAACAACATATTTGAATTGTTCTTTCAAATAACATGCCATTTATGAACTTGGCGTCTCTTTTTCTGTTCTCTATGAACTTAAATGGACAGTGCTTAAATGGACAGAACTTAAGGACAGTGCTTTTAATCTTAGAGTTGGAAGACAGAGATTTCTTTTTATTGAATGCGGATGCATTTCTTTTGTTCTTGGGACAGTATTAACTTGTTGGAGACACTGAAATATTATATGACTCAATCCTTGGAGTTTTATGCGTGTTCTGTATACTCTTTTCCTGTGGCGGACACTAGATGGCAGTAGGATTAAAAGGAAGGGATCTGAAGTAGCAGCAAAGTACCGTGCTGCATATGTATTTGTGTACATCTGTGCTTCCTCAAACTTGATTTGAGGAGAGAGATTTACTATGAGTTATTGTCTAATAAACTGGCTCCAAATGAGGACCGATTCTGATTTAGTTTTTGTAAAATGATACACTTTGGGGAAAACCTTCACTGCTGCGAGGTGGTCACTTCAGAGCTTGCGTTGCGCTTTGACTGCCTGTCTCTGCTGAGGTGTCCTCTTGGCAGCGCAGCCTCACCCGCGGCAGACGCGGTGCGTCTTGATTACGGCGCAAGTTGACCTTAAGGAGGAAGATAGTTCCTGAAAGGAGGTGGGGTCTGACCCAGTCCTGAGAGGAGTAAGGCTTAAAAAAAATTGGCTGAGATACAGTGTTGGTAGGGGAATGGTGGAAAATAACGGGGCTCTTCTGGGAACTGGCCTTGTCTGACAGACAGCACAGGGATGGGATCTAGGTGAGTTCTAGGACCGGAAGAAGCGGCTAAGCAGTGTTAGCTGTAGGGCACTGGAGGAGACCTCGGCAAGTGGAGAAAAGACGTTAGCCAGCCAGAGGTCAGGGTAGCTGCTGAAGGCGAGTGTTGGTCAGCTGGGCTGCAGAAGACACGCAGGACGCCCTCAGCCTTTGGGGCCGAGGGTATTAAGCATTGAACCATGGAAGGGACTGGCAGTGCAGCACATAGCTATACCTTGTTCCCCAAATTGGGTGAGGTCCAAGTAGAACTGGCCCAAAAGTTAATTTCATCGGGAGTTCTTCAGTAGCTTTCTCAGGCAACCTTGAATTCCCCCTTAGTGGATTAGGCCCCGGCACTTTCTGTAGGGAAACCGTAGGAACTGCACATGGGTAAGTCGGGCCTGTTTCAGGAGGGAGCCAGTCACTGTGGGTTGCTGTCGGGTAGTAGCAAGCACCTGGGCCTTAGAAGAAGGGGAGACTGAGGTTTCACTGTAGGCTTTTATTCTTATTTTTTAGCTTACAGCTGTGATGGCGTTGCTATGATGGAAGTAATTTAACCACTCTGAGCTTGAAAAGTTGTGTTTTAGGAACCGATCGATTTAATGTAAAATAGAAATGAGCAGAGTCCACAGTCAGGGAGATAAACTCAGAAGCTGAGGCGAAGATCTCAGAATATAGTGATAAAGGCCAAGACTCGGGTAGGGATAAAGGTTGAATCCAAGAGATGATATTTTGAAGAAGAAAGAAAGGGAGTGGCCGCAGGGTATAGAAGGTGGAGAGGAGGGTTTTGTTAAGGATGATCAGAAAACAGCAGACTGCTGCGGGACGGGGTGATGGTGAGGGAGACCACAGTCTTCCAGGTGGTTTGATGGGATGGTGGTTTGCTCTGAATCACACGGTGTTACGACTGTTGTCACCAGTATTTAAAAATTAGACCAAGATCTATTTAAAACGGAACATACCTATGTTTTGGTTAAATTGTAAGTGTCCTTTCTTATTTAAGTGAGATAACTTTTCTTAGTACTTTGTAACTAAAGATTAGAACTAGTTTCCGATTATGCCAAGATGTAAAGCTGTTTATAACAGTGGTAATTATCCTCACTCCAAGTGACTGAGCCTTTTTCCCTCTATACTCTCCATAAGTAAGAGCAGTCATTTCAAAAAATCCTTTATTTATTTTAAAATCATTTGTTTGGAGCATTGCGGATTGAATCTGTTTTTCAGTCAGACAGTCTGACGGTGGTGTGTGTTAGCGTCCTGGTAATCCTACATCATTAGCCACCGTATGCTGGACCCACAGATATTAAGATAATGGAGTATGTTGTCCTGTGTATTAGGGGAATGTTCAGAAAATTAATCAAAATCAAGGGTGATATATCTTTTTTTCTTTATGTGGGTACCGGGAACCGAACTCAGGACCTCGTGCTTGCCAGGCAGGTGCTTATGCCGCTGAGCTATCTCACCAGCCCAAGGGTGATAAATCTATTGTGATATAAATAAAAGTAGAAATGTATGGGAGGGAAATTGTTGTGATAGGGTTGGGAAGGGGTTAGAGAATAAGAGAAATTTTTACAGATACTAGAGATAAGCATTGCTGGATGAATGCCAGCTAATAGGCAGATACTAAAGTTGGGCCATTTATAGAAGAAGGAACAGTGTATGTGTGGCCTAAAAGTGGACAGTTGCTTAGTTTGGCAGGGCTGGAGGGCAGGGTGGAGGGTGCAGGTCACAGATCGGCTCTCTCACATTGTGAGCACAAACTCCTCATGATACATTTAAATACTCTTGAATGATCCTCCATTGACTATTAAGACATTACAAAATCAAATTAACAAGAAACCAGCCAAGTTAAGACCTTATTTTTGCTCAGCCCTCTTCTAGGATACTTACTTTTTGGCAATGGAGAATGTTTAATTTCCTTTTTAAATGATTAAGGAAAACCTTACAATGCAGGGTGTGTCATGACCAACATCTACACCATCATTGTTAACTTGCTTACTCAGTAAAATATACTCTGTTACATCTTTTGGTCAGTCAAAAGACTACCCAGAGAAAGGCAATTACCAATATTTTTTTTATGGTCAAATGATTTTTGCCTTTGTGTAAGTAAGTCCATTTTATACCGTGCTAATTTCCTTTTGTACCATATCTATGACTCAGTGTTATAAGTATGCAGGCCTTAGCTAATCAGCTTCCATACTGATACCCAGCAAGGTCTTACTAAAGCTGCATAATATTTAACTAGGGTACAGTTTTAAAGGTTATATACAAAGTTTAACTGCTATGATTCACATGTAAGAATGCACAGGTGTTTTCCTTGGCTAATAATTTAAATAATTTCATTCATCTCTTGGCTCTTACGAAGATCCCAGTGATCAGATAATGGCAGTGGCTTAGAAATTTATGTTGTTTGACAAATATTCCAAGTTTTTTTTTTTTTTAAAGATTGATTTTAGTGACAACTTTATTAGTGTTCATGCATTCAGTATTTATCTCTCCTGCTAATTATGGAATCATATTTTTATGCTTGTTTTGAGTAAGAGTCAGTGTAATTTAGAGATTTTCAAGCTTTTTGTTTGTGTGCAAATTAAAAAACTGGGTGGTGTTTCTTAAGGAGGAAGGTTACGCGGTAGAGGCTGCTTAAGGCAATTTGAAAGGCACTTCTTTGCTAGGTCTGTCTTGACTGGTGTTTGCTTTCTGTTTGCGCCCAGATTTGTTGAACCACCAGTAGTTTCAAAGGTTAATGCAGACTTCCATAACGTCTGCGTTTCAGGAAACTGAGGGTCATAGTCTTCTCCGGCAGTGAACCTAAGGATTTGCCCTGGACGCTCCCCAGTGTTGTAATTTGACAGGGAGCAGTGATGTTTGGTTCAGAGATTGGTGGCCAGAAATAAGCCATGGCGTCTAATGAGACACAGGGACCGGGCTGGGCAGGGTGCCACGACATTGCTTGTGTGTGCCTTTCCCATAAGCAAGATGGCCACAGGCTGAAGAGGTCGGCCGCAAAGTCTGTGAGGAATTAGAGGTCAGCGTGGAGAGTTCAGACTTCAGACGAAGCTCTGATTTTGAAGTGAGTGAGTTCGTGAAGCTGTGATTTCCTTCAGATCAAATGGGGAATGTCTGTGGCTGTGTGAGAGCTGAGAAAGAAGAGCAGTATTTAGATCCTGCCAGAACTCCGCTGAGCCCTGACAAACATTCTCCTGGAAGAAAGTATTTCAGAGGGAAACCGACCCAGAAGACTGTAGGTAACCCAGAGTCGGTACAGCAAAAGAGGGAAAATGAAGGCAGGAAGAGTGGCATTCGGCTTTCAGGGGAGCGGCCAGCTCTTGTGTGCAGAGGACGGGCACCGGCAGACTCTGCCACCCCAAACCCCACTCTGGAAGATAGTTTTCGGCAAGAGACGACAAGAGCCGTCACTGACAGGGTTAAACAGAAACTTCTGCCCACTGCTGCAGGCAGTTGCTGTCATGAAACAAAGGCTTCCCCCGTTCAGCACAGTGAAGCAGAAGTTCAGGAGAGTACGCCAGACGAAGAGAGCTCAGAAAAAGAGCACATTCTGTATTGCGCAGGGAGGAAGAAGCATGTAGATGATGAAAACACAGAAGAAATAACATTCCAGAGAAAAACTGATGTGTTTTCTTTCCGAAAGGCAGCCAGCTTGAGTTCCCTTCCCTGTGGTACTGAGAGATCACTTCAAAACAGTGGGTTTGCTGAAAGCCCATCGAAAACTTACAGCAGTGTCCAAGAAAGGCAGAACACTGAGAAATTTTGCCCTTGTGAAACTCACCATTTTCAGTTTAAAAAAAGGAGATGCTATTCCCTCTGTGCTATGTTCTCAGTTTCCAAGAACACGCTTGGAAATGAGGTGAGTGAGATGCGGTGTAAATCAGCGTCCTACATAGTCATGCCAGACTGAGGGTTTGTCATTTATCTTTCAAAAAGCCATTTGCATAGTAGTTTATGTGAATGCTATACAGTTCTTTGCATACCTTACCTTTGAGTGTTACAATTTGATTTTTGTGCTTTCCACATCCTTTTTTTCGAACTTTAATTTCAAAACCTTGTACACATTTATTGTTGGAATACTTAGAAAAGCACTGGTTTCAGAGAATGCATATCTTTTGAATTTCTCTAGTTCTTATTTCTTGACTTAAGGAATATCCTATAAAATATTAGCTGTATGGTGGGTAAAAGTTACATTAGAGAATAGTCATGGCAGTTAAATATTTGAAACTGTATTGGTCACCGTGATCTGATTATTGCAAATTGTGTGCATGTATTAAAATGTCATGGTGCACTCTTTAAATAGGTGCAATTACTATGTGTCAACTAAAAATTGCAGAATTGAAAAATGAAAGCAGTCATGAAAAGACAATGGCTTGGGTATTGTCCAAGATCTTGAGTATGTATGATACAGTATGATTCCCAGTTGATACTGACTTGCTGTTTCATAAGCTTGAAAAATCAAATTCCAGTTCTGGACCGGTTTTCATGCACAGAAACATGCACATAATTACTTTCAGTTCTGTATGTTTTGAGGGTGGAGGCACAGATGAAATTGCCCAAATGTCTTCTGTCTCTTTGTTTTTGGAGTTTTTCCTTGGCTCCAGTATGCAGCCAGAACCCTTTAGGGCAGCCTTTCTCAAGAATTTGAGTATGACACAGACCTTCAGGAAGTTGAGATCTTTATTCCTAACACTGATATTTAGCTTCAGACAAAGTTACTTATCTGGGTTTTTATTTGTCTTTGAATGCCTGGGTAGTACGTTACCCAAACACCTTCAACAGTGGAGAGTTGACAGATTTTTCTTTAAGCTGTTTTTTTTTTTTTTTTTTGTGGGTACCAGGGGTCGACCTCAGGACCTGGCGCGCCAGCAGGCACCCGTGCCGCTGTGCGACATCACCGGCCCTTTTTTTGTATGTGGGTACCGGGAGTCGAACTCAGGCCCTCGCGCTTGCCAGGCAGGCGCTTACGCCGCTGAACCATCTCACTGGCCCTTTAAGCTGTTTCTTACTTTATTTTTTAACAGAAATCTAGACATAAATGGTGTTTGTGCTGCTTGACATTCTTGGGCAGGCCCTTGTGTCACGGGGAGAGATCATTTGAACAGTAGTGGAATGAGATTTGACAGGGGTTAGAGTACACAATTGTCATTGCCCTTGGCTGCTGAGTGCTCCGGAAAGGTGTCCCTGCTTATGTACATGACACACCTTGCCAGTATTATGTCACCAGTTCTGTTTATGTTTTACAGTGGTTGCATTTTAAAAAGGAAAGCATCCAGTCTGTCATTATCTGTGTAGGGCTAACATAAAGGCAAGTGTAAAAGAAAACTACTTGGCTGCTACATGTCTATGAATGTCAGCACTTAGTTTACTTTCACATATGTTTTTTTTTTTTTTTTTTGTGGGGGGCATACTTTGGTTTAAAGAAGCTACATAGTTTTTTATTTTTTTCATTCATGATCCTTAAGTCTGTTTCTTAAAATAAATTATCCTTACTGCAAGGATTTTACCTTTCTTTGTAGTTCTAGTCTCCAGTGATTTTTGAAACTTCAAGAGAGGGGAAGGAAAGGGAATGAGAAAGGAATTGAGATGTGTTATGCTCATGTACCAACCCCACACAAGGAGTGTGAACGTTATGCGCTACACACATGTACTAATAAAAAAGATATCAAAAATGCAAAAAAAGATTTATTAAGTAATCATGATATGGAGGTACATAGCAAAGCCTGGCATCCTGTGGATCAAAATTGAGGAGAGAGTTACTATTTCATTGGAGGAGTTTGGCATCTCATTTCGCTTCATTGCAGATGACAACTGCTGTTTGACATAGTCAGGATCCAGCAGTTGGGGTTCTTCTCTTCCAGTGTTCTGTCCTTGGCGGTGTCCTCCTCTCTCTGCTTGTCTTTCATTAAGACTGTTTACAGTACTCTGGATCTTACATCGGATTCTTCATTTTCCATTGGAGAATTAGATGCAACTGAGAGCTCCTGGTCCTTTCATTAGTATTTCATGCTTAAAGTGGCCTATTAGCCAACATTCCTTTTATTTATTCCTTCAAGTTCTTGCTGTATGATTCTTGTCTGACCCATTACTCTTAGTTGTCGGAGGGGTTGAGCTTAATGATCTTTGAGTTAGCTTTCAAGTAGAATAGTGTACAATTCTTTGAGCTTACCCTAACCTGTTTTGACCTCCCCTGGTTCTATGACAGTCATTCTCAGTACGATGACCAATTTAGCACCTCCTTGACTCCCTGCAGTGATGCGCTGACCTACAGTGGCCCTCCAGTTGGGGCCTCTGTGGAAGCCAGCCAGCCCGCCCTTCCTGCTTGCTGGTGAGTAGAAGTCCCACTCATAAACACACTATGTATTTATTAGCTTAAGTAGGTGAGCTTTTAAAAAGGCAGTGTCTTAGGTCTGTATGTTGCTTTAGAATAGGAAAATGCTTTTAGACAAATTGTGCAGTTTGAGCTTCACAACTGCTGTATGAAATGGGCAAAACAGTTGTTATACAAAATGAAGAAATGGAAACTCACAGAAGTTATGTAAGTCCCAAGGCGGTATAGTAAATGGGATTAGCTGGGTTAAACTATAGCACAACATCTGCTTCATGTAATTGTTAAAGCTGCGGTTGGGTATGGTGGTCCACCTGTAGTCCTAGCTATTCAGGAGGCTGAGGCAGGAAGATCCCTTGAGCCCTGGACTTGGAGTGTAGTGCTCTGTGCTGATGCAGTGTCTGCAGTAAGTTCAGCATAAGGAGGGGTGAACAGGCCTCATGTAGAAATGAAGCAGGTCAGAACCAACCCATGCTCCTCATTAGTGGGATGGCTGCAGTGAACGGCCCTGCACCCCAGCCTGTGCAGGCTAGGAAGACCCCATCTCTTGAAGAGAAGTCTGAGAGTAGGTCAGAGCAGAGGTTGATGTCCATAGGGTCGCCTGAAGGATGTGTATTACAAGCAGGGGTGTTATCTCATTTGGGGAGCCTTTTCAGGGATTCCCGAGACCCACGAGCTTCCCGTATCTTGTGACAACGTCTCCTGCCTTTGCCTTGAGCTGTCCTTACGAAGCGTTTTTCTTTAATTTCACTTTCCAGACTTGCTAGCTTGATGTCAGCAAAGATAATTGATCCTTTACTGTCCCCAGCTTCTCACCTGAGCGCATGCAGGAGCTATCTGAGGAAATTTCAGAATCACCGCTGTGGGTGTCACCCCAGTGATTCTGCTGTACTCAGTCGGGGTGGAGCTGGGGAGGTGACACTGACATCAGGACAGCGTCAGGCTTCTTACTGCTTTCAGTGCCTGTCAGAGTGTGGTCCCAGGGTCCTGCAGGATGGCCATCCTACCCTGGATTTGACTTAGAGCCTCTTCTGGTGGGGAGAGAATGTTGCATGGTATGTTTTAAAAACAATAAATGGTGAGAATAGGCATCACCGTTGGTTAACATTTGCTGTCTCATTTTCTTCTCAGTGTAGATTTTGCTGGTAAGTGGTGGATTATGGTCCCAGAAGGCAGGTGTCTTGAGTTCTCAAAGTCAGGCTTTGCCATCAGAAAGCATTGTGTGACTTGGGCAGTCTTCATTTCTCTAGGTCCCAGTTTTGTTTTCTGTAAAAGGAGGATATTTGGAGGATCATGATTTTAATAATATTACCAAGGGTTTTTTTTTTTTTTTTTTAGTCCTACTATGTGTCAGGCACTCCCATATTATATTACAGTATTTAATTTTAGAGCAAGCATATGAAGTAGTTCTATCATTAGTTTTATAAATAAATTGTTCAGCTTACTTAACTAGCAAGCAAAAGAGCTTGGGTTTGACCCAAAGTTGTCTGCCAAGCTGAACTCTTCACTGATGTGATTTATACTCCTTTTTCTACATATATATCTTTCATTTTTAAGTTTCTGTGAATCCATGTACATGGCATATACTTTTTTGTTTGTTTAGTGTTTTTACATCTTGTTTTCCCCTCTTCTATTTTTCTATAAAAAATACATTGTTAAGATATTGAACCAAAACTCTCACTCTGAGCTAAGTAAAACACAGAACTTTCTGTATGCGTGATACCCCAGAGTCGCTTTATAACAAATGATGGGGCTGTGGTCCTGAGCCGGACCCTTGAAAATGAGGCCTCTGTGATGGTGATGAATTTCACTGTGCCACAGAGCTAATTAACTAGTGAAAAGTGAACTATTTTTGTGCTCATTTTCATTCTTTGGTGAATTGTGGATTGATAGAGCAGTTACTTGAAGGGAAGAAGCCAAGGAGAGCATGATAAATAGGAGTGTGCATTTTATACAGGTTATATTACCAGTATCTGAATAATGAAGAATTGAGTATTTTTATTACATTAGCTTTTATATTAAAAACTTTTTAAAATTGTGAAATATCTCAGAATGTGAAAGAAACACGTTACTATTCAGTCACCTTAAAATACATTTATTCATTATTGTTTCTCTAGCCAAGTCTTTTCTGAGGCTTAGGCAATAGAATTCATACTGAGAATTCGAGAACTAGAATAAAATCTCAGTGTATCGCTCCTTCCGTGTGCTGGCTTTGCCGCTCAGGGCTAATTCATTCTACAGTGGGCCACTTCATTTGTTTCTGAACCATTTTATTTCTTTTTTAAAAGTGCAAATGCATTTATTGATACTCTGGTTAATCCTGGTCATTTAGATTTTGTAACTATCTTGTGAAAATTTAGTTTTAAAATATTTACATAGAATTTGGGTCCTTAGTAGCATTATAAATGCTTCTATCTTTAAAATTAAATTAAAGACCTGCAAAAGTTTAAAATCCTTTGCCATATTAAAAAAGATAGTTATTTTTATGTTAGTTTTGCTTTGTGTAAGAAACAGAATTTGCTTGTAGTAGCCATCAGTGTAGAGTTGATATTTACCAACTTTTTTTTTTTTTTTTTTTTTTGTGGGTACCGGGGGGTCGACCTCAGGACCTCGTACGCCAACAGGCACCCGTGCCACTGAGCGATATCACCGGCCCCTTTTTCGTATGTGGGATCCGGGAGTCGAACTCGGGCCCTCGCGCTTGCAAGGCAGGCGCTTACGCCGCTGAGCCATCTCACCGGCCCTATTTACCAACTTTTTAATCGGTTTTTTTTAGTCCTCCATTTGACCCTTCCTTTCATGTAGGCTATTTGTAACCAGTTAGAATTTTCAAAATGTTTGAGCCATCTTTGCAGTTAAAAATATTTTATGTAGCAATTTCACACATTTTTTTAAAAAAAACTTGGAAACAGACAGTAAAAATATGTTGGGTACATTTATTTCTGCCAAAATAGTTAAAATATTTTTGAGGAAGTCATCTTCGGAAGCAAATATCTTGCCTTGGAAATATTTGCCTGTGTTGACAAATTAAACGTGGAGTTTGCTTTTTCCTGACTGTAGCGCCGAACGTGGCAGCGGTAATTCCCCTCTTCAGTTTCCACCGTTCACTGCAGGGCAGGTCCTGTTGCAGCACCGCTGCACATGTCGTCTTCGTGTCCCAGCAGCTCTGTGAGGTGGTACTGTTTTGTATCTTCAGTTCACACTAAGGGACACTGAGGCTCGAGGAGTCACAGGACCGGTCCCTGATGGGATCGGGATTGAGTGCGGGTCACCGCCCTCTGCGGTAGCGCTGGTCTTCCTCAGCGTTACCCTTCTGTTCCAGAAGTAGCAGTGGAGAGACTCATGAGAGGACCAAGACTCAAGTCCCACCTTTTCCAAATCACTGCTTTGACCCTCATTAATATCTAAACCTATTCATATAGAAGGAAATCTATTTTTTTTTTTTTTTTTTTTTTTTTTTGGGTACCGGGGGTCGACCTCAGGACCTCATGCACCAGCAGGCGCCCGTGCCACTGAGCGATGTCACCGGCCCCTTTTTCGTATGTGGGTTCTGGGAGTCGAACTCGGGCCCTCATGCTTGCCACGCAGGCGCTTATGCCGCTGAGCCATCTCACCGGCCCGGAAATCTATTTTTTAAAAAAAGCTTATGAAGGAACTGCGTTTCCATTCAGTAATGTTTTTGTGTCTCACCTCTAAATTGAGAAGGATTTTGTGTTCTGCACAGCCTTTGGCTCACTACCTTTTCTCCATCCACTGTGGGTCCCGAGAGCGTTTCTGCTTCCGCAGAATGACGTAGTTCATCAGCGGGTAGGATTCTTCAGAGATGTTGCAGGGAGTCCCTGTAGATGTGGTGGGGTGGAGGCGAGAGGACTGGAAGACTCGTATAACCCGGGTCGTTATTTCCACATCTGAGAAACTGCGGTGGCTGCCCGTGAGCTTGAACGAGGTCGTGTATGTGAAGCAGATTCAGGAGACTGCAGAGCGCTTTGTAACCTTTATCCTTTTGCTGTCCTGCTCCTGTAGAAAAGGAGAAAGATCTTGTAGCCATCCTCTGACTAGAAGAGCTTTATAAATCTTCAGAGCTTCCACCTTCTCCGTTTCTCCCCTCTGGTCACAAAGTGTTGTGTGCAACTAGAGTAGGCTGCGCTATCCGGCTTCCCATAATCCCACCTCCTTTCACCGTCATTTCTTCAGCAGATAGATTGAACAGAAATACCCCTGGGAGGAACCAGTTCTTGAAACTACTTTTGATGATTTCCACGTTGGTAAGGACTCATTTCAAAGGCATTATTGAGATTAGCTCTGATGTGAGAAAAGCAGGGTCTTGCTCTGTACCTAGGTTGGCCTCGAACTTGTGGGCTCAAATGATCCTCCTGTCTCAGCCTCTTGAGTGGTATGGACTACTGGCTTGTGCCATTGCCCACAGCGTAGTGGGAACATTTTTCATAAACCCCGACACCGCACTGACGTGAGGGATCCCGGCGTGCCTGTTGCCCATGCTCTGGACATATGCGGTGTCCCCGTGTCAGCTGCTGTGTCCGTACGGGAGCTGAGAGCCGCCAGTGCAAAGGGGCGGCGGTGGGATTGAGGAGGAGCAGGGGAGGCTGCTTCGGGACTCGGATCTGTGTGGCCCTTTCCCCAGCAGTGGTGCTGTGAAAGCAGGGTGGGCTAGCGGCATCTGCTGTGGCTCCCGACACAGAGGAGAGGTTTGTCTGTGTTGTAAGGATAGCTTTTTCTGTATTTAAATTTGAAGAAGTTTCACTTTCTTCTGGGCACTTCTGACCTGGACCGTGGGAGCCCTTGGGTCATAGCCTAGGCCAGTGGCGGCGAACCTGTGGCGGGAGTGCCGTAGCCATAGCCGGCTGCGTCCACCACACCCTCCTTTTAGCCTCAGCCTTTTCACTGAGTGGCTCCCTTTCTTCCGGTTTGAATTCTCTCGATTCCTTTTATAGCCTTCTCTAAGTGGAATGCTTTTTCCTCTCTTACCAAAATTATTTGAATAGTGAGCTTGATAAAACTTTTAAGTAAGTTATATAATTATTTTAAACTTAAAAGTTGCATTTATAGAATAATAGATACTATTGGAAAATGTGAATAGGGGCTGGGATGTTCAGTTGTATCTGCAAGGCCCTGGAATCAGTCTTCATAGCCCCCCATTTTATATTTATTTATAAGAATAAAACAAAACGTGACTAGGCTTGCAGAGTGCACCAGGCCTCTCTGGAGCTGGCTGTTCTCGCGTGCTCAGAGCATCTGTTAGAGTAGGGTGTGCTGCTGCCCGCTCGTCCGCTGGCTTTGCTTTGCCCAGGGGACTTCCACTCACAGTGCAGCTGACTGCCGAGGTGAGACCGGTGCCCTTCCTCCATCAGGGAGCTGTGGGTGAAGCCGGAGCGCAGTGAGATGGAATATGCTGGCTTATTTCGTTGACAAGACATTCTGGGCATAGACTGTGTCAGGGTGTTTTTTGTTTTTTTTTTTAATGTGGGTACCGGGAGTCGACCTCAGGACCTCGTGCTTGCCAGCAGGCGCTTGTGCCACTGAGCGATATCACCGGCCCTTTTTTTCCTTTATGTGGGTACCGGGAGTCGACCTTAGGACCTTGAGCTTGCCAGGCAGGCGCTTACGCCGCTGAGCTATCTCACCGGACCTAGGGTGTTTTTTTAATGATTAATTATCTACGTATTGTGTCAGGTTTGTGATTTTTTTTTTTTTTTTTTTTTTTTTAAGAGAAGTGACTCAGTTAAAGCTCTGTAAGTTTCTTTACGTGCTGTTTGGTTTTCATTGAGAGGTCTGTGGACTCGTGCTCCCTGCTGGGCACTTCTGTGCACTGGTCAGTGTATTCTGTCATTACTGGAAAGTGACGTTACTGGAAACCATTAATTCCTAAAATTATGACATCATTCCCATGGCAGGTTTAAACCTCATTCATACCAAATAAAAATATAAAACATGTTTCTGATCTTTCACACTTGTTTAAATTAAATTACTTCCTTCTTTGTGCCCCTCCATATCTTCTTTCGTAGAACTTCCCTGAGCACCTAATAGGCGCTGTGTGGATAGAGTATGGGGAGAACATTTTAAGGGGAGGTGGGTAGCTTGGACCAAGAGCCCGAGGAGAATGGAAGCATGTGGTTTGTTAGCTTGATGCTTTGCTTGTGTGGGTTGGTCCCAGAAGAGGAGGGGCATGAGTGGCCTGGGTCTGGAGGGATCACGCAAGACAGAAACGGAGTATTATCGGTGCAGAGTAAAGAGAGAGTGGAGTGGGAATGGGAGTAGAGCACAGGTTGGTAGAGCAAGACCAGTAGGTTAGGAGACTGCACTGACCAGACGCTGAGACTTACTGGCAGAAGCAGGTGGAAGCTCTCTCGACCCCAGTGTTTTCCTAGGCCTGTCGTGGCTCTTCGTGTTGACACGGGAGGTTGGAGGCAGTAGTCTAGACTAGAGGTAATAGTTGCCACAACGTAAGGTGGCGATAGGAAAAGAAAGGGAATGAGGGTCTAAAACGCCTTCCTCCCTGCAAAAAGCTTGGGACTGCTAACGTAGCCATACTACTAGGTTCTGGTGTTTTCACTAGGATGGAGGAAACTAGTGGATGAGTGTGTGAAGGGCAGGAAGAGCTAACATATGTGAGGAGGATTCAGAAAAATCAGATTAATTCACCCTTTGAGAGCTCTAGGACTGCTTTCTTTGGCTGTCTTTGTGGAAACAAAACATTTGCTTATTCTCAGGTATTCGTTGTGTCCCTTAGTGTTTTGTTGAGATGCTGGTTCGCAGTGCATCTGTGAGCACTTGGTCAGACCTACACAGTGAAGCACCCATTGTTTGACATCTCTGCCTGTCCGTGAGCAGCTATATGTCTGGTGACGATAGAAGCAACTGTGAATTTGGGTCATGTTTTCCTCCCCTTTTGAAAATTGCCTGTCCACACTCTTCTACCCCCTCCAAGAGACTCATCTATGGTCCCTTGAACTGTCTGCTTTTAGTTCTAATTATTGGGTTTTTAATCGTTAGATGTTGTCTCAGCTCTGCCAAGAGAGAGAAGGGAAACGGAGTAAAGTGTCCGTGTTGCATCTAAGGGAAGAGATTATCTGAGAAAGGTTACTCCTACGTGAATGTAGGAAAGGTTATGAGGGCGTTTCATGTTGGGATCAGTTATTTTTAAGGTTGACGTTAGTTTTCAGTGTTTTTAATTCACTTTTTGAGCTTGCTTACAGATGGCATGAAAAGGAGAAACAGAAGTGGTGACTTCTTTATTCTCAAGGTCCACAGTCCTGAACTATGAGAAAAACTTTACATATTGGATACCTAGATTCTTTTGTTATGGCCCAGGGGCTCCAAGTTATTTTACTAAATCTGTGATAAACTTTTTACTAAAATTTCACATTTGAAGCTGATAAGCCAGACAAAAGCTCAGCTCCAAGAGGCACACCAAGACATGTCGTGTCACAGCCGGAACCTTCCATCAGCTCGGAAATTCAGTTCTAGAAGGTAGGAGCTTTGCTGAGGCCGGTGCCACTCTAGCCCTGTCACAGCTGCGTCTTCAGCTGCGACTGGTGCTGGAGTTCACTGGGCTTGTGATGGAGCATTTTGTTCAGGTTGTTCCCCACCCCCCTGTATTCTCTTTCAGTTATATTCTGAACTTGGAGAACAAATGCTAGATTTGGGTTGCTTTTCCAGTCCCAAGATCAGTTTTGTTGTTTTGTGTGTGATGCTGGGGATAGAGCCCTGGGCGGTGTACATATTGGGCAAGTTCTTTATCACAGAGTTATATCCCCAGCCAAGATTGATTTGATGAAACATATTATATGTGTTATTTGTCTCATGATAATACTAAGCCAAAAAAATACCCATCCGCGTGAGTGACCTTTTTAAGGTGGACGCTTTTGTTGGTTGGGGGTTGCATGTCACCCGCAGTGGGAAAGCCTCTGAGAGGCTGTGGTAAAGTAGAAGTGGTCAGGAGTATCCTGGCTGCCTAAATGAATCAGTGCAGATTCCAAAGGTGTCTGACTCATTCACAAAGTGTTTGTTTGCTGGGGACTTGCTGAGTGTCTGCTGGGTGACCAGTGCTGAATAAGCCAGATGTGGCAATAAGAAGACGAGGAAGACGTCCGTTTTTGAGGGGGCGGGTGTGAGACAGAGTGTACCCATGTAACCGAGGCTGGCTTCAAACTCTTGCTCCTCCTGCATCAGCCTCCCCAGTGCTTTGATTACAGGTGTGCACTACCATACCCAGCAAGACGTTGTTGTTCTTTGTAGGTTGCTCACATGTTACAGGGGAAGAGCTGTATGAACAGATAATAACGGTGTGTGGCACGTACTGCTAAGACAGCAGTATGCACAGAGTAGGCAGTTGACGGCCGCGCAGACCTGCAGGTGGAAGGGTTGGGTAGGGCGGGAAGTGGCACCTGCACATGAGCCCCTGTGGGCATGGGTCTGCGCGGAGGGAGATGGACATGGTTCCGGGTGGCGAGCGTGGACAGGGCTCTAGGGTGGGTGCCGGAGGGCAGGGGGAGCCATGGGGCTGTAGGACCGTGCGGCTTTTGAGGGGGAAGACACAGGCTGAACACACCAAGGGTGACGCCAGGGGTTTTGATGTGGGGCCAGTTGGCTGAAGAGGAGGTCGGGATACAGAAGGAAGAACACAAAGGAGAAAGGGAAGTTTTGTTTTTGATACATTAGATTTGAAAGGGTTGTGAGATGCAGCAATAAGAGTGGCTGCTCTAGGCTGGGGTTGCAGCTCAGTGGTGGAGCGCCTGGCTGTGATCCCCAGCCAGGAAGAACACAGGCAGTAAAGTCGCATTTTACTTCTACCTGTTCGTAGTTTGTAAGAACTTGAGCAAGTCATGGAACCACTTCATGCCTCTCTGTCAGCCACAATGAGATTGTAGGTCTTAAGGGTTGTGAAATACACACGTGACGCGCCCAAGTGCAGCGTCTGCTCGTGTAAGTGCGCAGTACCTGGTCAGTTTACTGTTTCCACAGAGCTCGCGTGGGGCTTGGTGAGTTCGGGGATGGGGGTAGGGACGGGACTGGGGAGTGGGCCGTGTGAAGCAGGCGGCTGGAGCCGTTGTAGGAGAGATGCAGGCTCAGCCCAGACAGCGAGGGGAGAGGGCTGAAGCGCAGACCCTGGGGAACAGCATGAAGGTTGGGTAGCTCGGGCCAGTGACAGAGGCCTGTGAGAGACAGGAGGAGAAGATAGAGGAGAGACGGGAGGGTGGGGGCGGCTGGAGAGCTTCTCCAGTCTTAGGTTTCTGTCACTAGACCGCACGCTGCCTGTCTGTCTGAGCGGTGCCTCTCAGTGGTGCAGGCGGACGTTGATGAGTGTGTTGAATGAGTGGGACTGTGAAAGGGCGATGGATGATCACCCAGTGTCTTTCAAGCCTGCAGCACCTCCTACCTGCCAATCCTGTTGTTTGGCAAGCAGTGATTTCCTTCCTGCCTGGGAAAATAGTCACGAGCAAGGACTTCCTCGCTTTCTTGTCTGTCAGCTCTACTCAGTTAGTGGCCAGTGGGTGTGGAAACTAAATCACAACTGTTAGACGAGTGAAGATAAAGGCAAAACACACACGTGCGCACGCACACACAGAATGCTGTTTCTGTTAGTTTTGCTAAGAAGAGAGAGGGTAGTGAAAGCTGAGTCTATGAAGGTTGTCTTTATTTATTTTAGTTGGAAGAGCCCTAGGCATTTTAAATACTGAGAGGAAAGACCCAGGTGAGAGGGGATAATTTATATAGAGTAAGATCCTTAGGAAGAAGGTGAAAGCAGAAAAGTACAGGAGGAAAGGAGACTGGGTGGACGCAGAGTTTGTGAGTAACAGGACAGGAAGTTGAAGGAGTCCTATTCTAGTGGCTCTCTTCTCTGTTTATAGAGAAAAACAGCGGGAAAAGACAAAGTGATTAACATGAAGAGGTGATGGTTTCAGAACTTTAGGACAGACAGTGAGGAACTGGAAGAGATACTGTGATTAGTGGAAGAACTGGCCAGATGGGACACTGAGAAGAATGGCTGGGTTTCCTTGTGTACCCGGCTGCGAATTCATGGTGGCACGGTCCACATGGTTGTACGGTTTGCTCTGGTGGAGCTTTGCAGCACAGGGTGACAGTGGGGAAGAAGGACGCCTGGACTGATGAAGACTGAGGCCTGGATGAGCGGTTGCAGGGTGACGGCGGGGTTGTGAGGGAGTTGTCTTACTGACAAAGTGGTCGAAGTGGTGGATTGTGTAGTACCAGACAAAGAGAAGGATGTAAAGGGCTCTCTGGGAGCAGAAGAATAACTTTTTCTTCAGCCCTCGAAAGTTCTTAGTTGGAGTGGACAGTGTAGCAATAGATACAGATCAACATGAGAAAAGTCAACAGAAGGTATTTCATATACACGTGGGAAACACACAGGAAATGTGCATTTCTCAAAGACGTGGCTCCGAATTCCAGCTCACAGACTCTTCAGTGCAGAAAGGAGTTTTCACAGAAGTTACAAGAAAGGACAAGGGCTTTGAGTCTTCAGGGGTGGCCACTTGGGGAAGGCAAATCGACAGCAGACTAGTTAGTAGAGCTTATCTGCATAGCGTCCTCTGGTACTGTCTTGGTTACTTCTTCGTTGGTGGGACAGAATACCTGACACCCGCAATTTAAAGGAGAAGAGTTTTATTTTGGCTCACTGTTACAGTCCATGGCCAGCTGGCACCAGGGCAGAGCAGAGAAGAGCTGCTTCAGTCAGGCTGCCGGAAGCAGAGAGAGGAGCCTGGGAGGGAGGTAGAACGTGCAGGGTCACGTCCCCCAGTGACCACCTCTCCTGGCCAGACCCCACCTCCCAATAGCAGGTCACCCCCCCCTTCAGTTGCCTTTCAGAAGCCGCACCTGTGAGTGCAATAAGGCCTTTGGGGGACATCTCTGGGTCAGTCTTTTCCTCCCTGGTTAGAAGTGGGGTCAGGGAGGGAGGACACATTTTGTATATCTGTGTCCTACTTTTAGGTGAGTGGGGGAGGGCAGAGAGCTCTCCTGCGTCTGCCTCTTCATGGTTTTCAGTTCAGCGGTCCCCCATATTCTGCTTTCCCACAGTCTACCTTGTCTCCCCAAAATGTTTTTAAACTTGTTTGTTTTGTCTTGTTAATCTTTTATTATATGGGTTCATCCCAACTAAGAACTTCAGTTCAACTGAGAACTTACAAGCGTTGGAGAAAAAGGTTATTTCTCTTCCCTTGCAATTCATAGATTAGAACAAAATTGGGCAGGTCAAAGAATGTGAGATGTTGATGAAGCTTAGCTAGAATGAGAAAACAGAAGTGCTAGAAAACAGGAAGTTGCTGTCAGAGGTTCAGCATCTGAGATGACCGCTTCTGGTTCAAGACGGAGATATGCAGGGGGCTGATGTGGGAATGGCTGAAGTGGAGAGGACATGGGATGGTGGTGGGGCATTGGGTGGAATCAGGGCGTGGGCTGGTAGGCATGCACTCCTGCACCTAACGTGGGGTGGGGGTGTGGGGATCACTTTTGAGGAGAGGAAAGTGTAGTTGGTCAAAAGTGTGTGGTAACGTAAAAAATGAGGTCTCTGACCCTTCGGGTGTGGTTTGAAAACCACAGGCTGGAATGGCTGCGTCACCCAGGGGTTAGGTACCCCTGTGCTACCTGTTGGCCTGGAGCATGGCTGCATGTGAGTTGCCGCAGTAGGGAGGCCCGGGATTCAGCCAAAGGTAGAAGCAGGGCAAGGTATTGAAGATCTAAGAGACTTTGTTTTCCGTGGCTTGAATATTTCTGGAATGTTTGGGAATGGTGGCAATCTGGTCAAGAGAAGCGAAACCAAACAGGGACGTGAGAGGCTCAGGGACGGGAAGAGCTTGCATCTGAGTGGGAGCCAACAGTGACCTGGATGTGAGGCCTTAGGGCACCGAGTTTCCGAGAGAACTCTGCTGTGAAGTCATCTGTTTGTATTGGATGCCAGCTGAGGATTGTTGGCGAGATGCTTGAAGCAGCAAACACTAATAATAAAATTGTGGTGGGAGGGTTTTCTGTGTGCCAGCCACTATGTTAAAAATGGATCATTTCATCTAATCTTTAGACCCACCCAAGGAGTAGACATCCTCATTTAAGTTTTAAAGATGAGGAAAACGGATTTTGGAGAGATTTTGTGAATGGCCTGTAGTAATCACCCTGTTAACTTTTGGTGTTGAGATTGAAGCCTGGGCAGGATGAATCAAACCCTCTGAACATCACTGCACTGCCTTCAGGGTTTAGATGGAGGCAGCTGGATTACTTCCTGGAGTCTAGCCTGAGTGTGGAACCAGCGTTTCCTGTCATTGGTGGATGACTCAGGCGATTTGGCAGAATACTCAGATTTCAGATCAGGCGTTATGCGTGACAGCAGCTGACTTACACAGCATTTCTCTTGCTTTCCCTTTTTGTTTTGGTTACAGAATGTAATGAAAAGTCCATACTCTGAGATAAATAGTGACTACTCTTAGCAGTCTATTTTTAGAAATACCTTAAATTACCATGCAAGAATGATGTTGAGTTAATTGGGAATAGCAGGAGAAGCTGAAAATGAGTTAATGTGTTAGTCTTTGATATGTTAAAGCTTGGTTCATAACATCCTAAATACATATTTTAAAATTATAGCTCTTTAAATAGTATATGTATGTGATCATCTGAAACAGTGTGCGGTAACAATCT
This sequence comes from Erethizon dorsatum, assembly GCA_028451465.1. Lineage (NCBI taxonomy): Eukaryota > Metazoa > Chordata > Mammalia > Rodentia > Erethizontidae > Erethizon > Erethizon dorsatum. The sequence goes on along the minus strand of CM051830.1, from coordinate 54,087,425 downwards.
GAAATTCATCTGTTGGAAACTTACTTAAGAGTAAATTGTTTTCTCTTGGTTGCTATAGAACCATTTTCAGATCTCTAACATCCTTCCTCGGGTAGAATACGGTGTCGTTCTCAAACTGGCTCCTGTGGTTGAAATTTACTCACTTTCCTAGTTAATGGGTGATAACTTTTGTAAGTGGACTGGACTGGAATCTACTTGAATCAGCAAAAAGCAAGCCCTCCCCCCATCTCTCAAGTCTTTATCTGTAAATGCGCCCTCCCCCGGCTCCTGTATTCTAAGGGCTCCCAGAAGCAGTTAATGTCATCAGCTCATAGGTACCTGTGATGAAATTTTACCTGGAGGCCCAACTTCTTATGCACCATTTCCTAGATTAGTTTCTGTGCACTAATAGATTTTGATTAGTTTGAGGTATCAATTTTAAAACTAAAGTTTATTCCTCTCTATGGGAAGAGTGGAGAGAAGACTAAAGACAAGTTTTTGCTTCTTTCTTTGTCAAAAGAGTAACACCAACTATGACAAAATAAGCTAACCTGTATTGAACGTGTCTTTACTATGTGCCAGGTATGACACTGTGCTAATGCTGAATTCTCACACACGCTGAAACTTATTGTCATCGCCATTTTACAAGTGAGGGGACAGCCTTAAAGCAGTTGAATAATTTGAGCAAGTAAGCAGTGGCAAGGTACATGCATGGGCCATGCCTGGAAGGATCATCGGCATAATTTTAGACCAGGATATCTTTGGAAGTGGGGCAGAAAATAGTGGTGTTTTTTTCCACATTAAAACAAGAGAAATTGCTCCTATATTCTACATAGTGGATTCATGTACGTAATTCTTTCTGATCCTGCGGAGGTCAGCATGAATTCTGAGGAAAGATGATTAAAATTGAGACACCGCCTTCTTTCATGTCTTGGCCGTTTGTCAAGGCGAGTGTCTTGGGTTATGCCACGTGGAGCTCCACATGGCAGGGCCTGGCTGTCCCTTGCTGTGCTCTGGAGAAAGGGTGGGTGAGGGCCACCATTATGTCCTACTGGCGGCGGTGGCCTGGCTGCCTGGCCTGCCAGGGGCCTCGCCTGCCACAGCCTTTGTGCCCCAGGTCCGGGTTGGCTGGGCCTGGCTCTGTGGTAGCTGAGAGGAATAAAGGGCTTTCTGTTTGAGTTCCCCACTGCCCTCACGTAAAAAGCTTTCCTTTAGTCTGGAGTGTTTTTATTCTCCACTTTCAGCTGCTTGACTCTGTATTTTGACCTCTTGAGTTCAGTGTTGTGTTCACAGTCTTTTTAGTAAGAGTTTAGCCCACAAAGGACCTTAAACATTATCTACTTCAGCCTCTGCCTTCCTCATTTTGTAGAGGAGGAGGTTGACTCACAGACGTGAAATGAATTATGCAAAGCGTGGCACTGGCGGCCAGGACCAGGAGCGTATCTCATGACTGGCCTATGGATGTCGTTACTTCAGCAAGATGATTTGTAGCTCTCTCTGTTTTTTTTCCACTCTTACTTTCCTGTCCTGATCCTGGCTTGCCTCCTGCCTCCTTGATCCCTTGGCTTCGTGCCTTGCTCTGACTGAGGGAGCAGTTGTTTGTTGGTGTTAATCCCAGCTTTGGAATTACTGTGTAATCCCTGGTAAAGTCGCTTTGGGCCTTAGTATAATTCTCAGTGGTTAAGTGGGACCCTTGTCAAAGAGATGCTCTTGGTAAAGTGCGAATCATGGAAACTAGGGGCTTGTTTTATTATTCAATAGAAAAGACTTTTGAAAAACAATGAATACAAAATATAGGTAAAAATCAGCTGGTAAAGGTTTCCTGTTGAACAAGCTGAGGTAAGACTCAAAAGAAAATTCAAGACTTTCAGCCAAATTATATAAGAGGGTTCATAGGAGAAGGCAGTATTTCTTTCTTTATTCTTTACACAGAATACCTGCTGGATCAAATTCTGCTCTGCAGGTGGTAGTACAGAGTAATTTTTTTTTTTTACTTCTAATCCATTGCATTTGGAGAAAACATTTGTTTGAGTTTTAACATATGATTAGCAAAGAAGAATGCAGTATTTTTCAATGCTGGGACTTTTTGGCATAATAAAAAAGTTAGGCGTTTTAAAATTGGATACACATAAGTTGTATTCATCTTTATCAATCTGTTAAATTCAGTTTTACTGTATGTGAAATGGGTGAAGTATATTTAGCTAATACATGAGAGTAATGAGGATTAATTGAAAAACACTCGTGAAGTGTTTGGCACATAGCGGGCTCTATCCTTGTCAGCTCCCTTCCTTCCTAACGGTTTACCCTTTCTGTTGCATTTAGATATCTGACATCCATGTCACTGGGGAGTCAGAAGATATGTCTGCAAAAGAGAGACTGCTGCTGTGGACGCAGCAGGCAACCGAGGGCTATGCTGGAGTGCGGTGTGAAAACTTCACTACCTGCTGGAGAGATGGAAAACTATTTAATGCCATCATCCATAAATACAGGTATACAATTTGTGGGTTGTTTTCCTTTATACAAACACAAGCTCTTTCTTTCATTCCTAAATTTTAAAATAACCTGCTACTAGTATAGAAGCATTTATGTGTGCCTGGTGGAGAATTAGAAAATACAAATAAGATACAGACATCACATTCCCACCACCGAGAGATGATCACTCTGGACTTCAGTGCATGTGCACGCCCGCACGGGTGTGCGCACACACACACACACACACACACACAGGCCCCCATAGCTGTAATAAGTCTTTGGATTTTGTCAGGGACAGCATGTAGTAAGCTCTGATATGAAAAGTTTGTAGGTAGATGACCTAGATTGCAGCTCAGAAGTTTCCAAATCATGTTACCCGGTCAGGTTACTGTAGTGAGTAGCTGGGCTTAATTAACACTGACCAATTTGAGAGTAGTGAACAGTTTTCTGGTGAGAATTAACAGCTAAATCCACGTTTAAAACTGAGCAAGCTCTTGCTGCCAGGCAGTACTCTATGCAGTTTACATGTATTATTGCCGTCTTCTATTATCATTCCTAGTTAACGGGCAGTAACTGAGACAGAGTAAATACTTGCCTTGTCTCACACCTAGCAAGTAGCAGGCTTGGGATGTGAACGTAGGAAGGCTGATGCTTGAGTCTGTGCTTCTGTTGCTTTATAAGAAGCTAAATCCACAGAAAATGTTGATTGAAAGCTCTGTATTTCTTGATATCAGTTATTTTCCTTAATTTTACAGAGATTGTATCATGTTGAAAAACTGAATATATTCCTAAATAGACTAAGCCCAAGCTATAAACTCGTTCAATTGAAAAACTTATTTGATTATAATAGAAATAATTGTGTCAATTAGTTAATGGTTTGAAGCATTCTGTGAAGTGCTTTACCGTGTTACCTCGTTCAAATCTAACAGTTCCATAAAGCAAGACCTGTTGTCACTCCAGTTTTACAGATGGAGAACCTGAGGTTTACCGAGGTCACACTGTTAATAAGTTTACAGCTAAGATTCAAACCTAGCCCTGTCTGAATTGAATCCCATTCTTCCCCCTCCACTTCTCCTTTTCCTGCTTTGGCTTCTCTCCTCCTCTCCCCTCCCCCTCCCCTCCCCTCCCCACCCCTCTCCTTCCTCTTCCCTCCCCTTCCTCTCCCCTCCCTTTCCTCTCCCCTCCCCTTCCTCTCCCCTCCCTTTCCTCTCTTCTTCTTTCCCTTCCTCTCCCCTCCCCTCCCTCTCCCCTCCCCTTCCTCATCTTCTTCCTCTCCTCCCCCTTCCTTTCTCCTCCTCTCCCTGCCCCTCCCTGCCCCCTCCTCCTCTTTCCTATCCCCTCCTGCCCCTCCCCCTCCCCTCCCTTCCCCTCCCTTCTTTCACTCCTGTCTTCTTTCACTCCTTTTCTTTCCCCTTCATCTCTCTCTTCCTTTTTATTTTGAAAATTTTAGTATTTACAAGATAGTAATGAATCTTTCTTGTATCCATATCCAGGAGTGTTCCTTTTTTTAAATACTGTTGTAGTTCTTTCCTTTATGGAACAATATTTAAATAGAGGGGGTTGTGCATTGTTACATTTTAAAAAAAAAAAAGATCAACTTGCCTATACTAGATCAAAATAAAGCATCAGATCTTCTTGAGTGATAAACACAGTGCTAAGAGAGTTTCATGGTTACAGAAACTCGTCAGAACGTACTTCCCTGGTGGCTCGAAACAGGAGGGCCATGTAGCTGGACATGTACCTCACAGCAATGATCAAGTCATCGAGACCATTGAATAAGATTTCCATTTGATACCTAAAGAGCTTATGTCATGGTATATCTTTAAGGGGGTGCCTGTTCTGTCTTTGAAACTTTCTAGGTTAGAGTCAAACATTCTTAGAAGCCAGTTCTTTTTCTAAAATAATGTGCTTTAAAAATCAGTGGTCTCTAAACAGTGTGTCTTCAGTACTTATGAAGAATTATAAGAATAAATTGACATATAGGGGCCATGCGTTTTTCCACTAAGTACTTAAATAAGTCACTGTGTATGTTATTAAAGAGCCTGACATTTCTCAGGGATGTTTAATGTTGCAGAGCTCTTTTTGCTTTTGGTGAGCATTTGAACCTTGTGAATGTTACGTGTTTTCTTTCAATTTGGAATAGAGATCATTCTAGAAAATTGTTTAGCTTTAACTTTGAATTTCAGTTTCCCTAGTTTGCTTTTTTTTTTTTTGTTAGAATTTGTGGTAAAAATACTATATATCAGATTTAAATACAAGATTTAATTGTTGCTGAGGTTTGTATGTGATAAAATATCACTGTGGTGTCTTTCACTAGAAGAAACCTTTCATCTGTAGAACTGAAATAAAAATAACAAGTCTCTATAATAAGTAATTCATAGCTATCATAGAATTAAAATGATCTGTGAGGTAAAAAGAAATTGTCACGAGGTGAGTGCCCGAGAGATACATGCAGAATGCTGGCCATGTAGACGTTTCTGTCCCAGCTTTTATTTTATTTTATTTTTTATTTATTTTGAGACAGAGTCTTGCTATGTAATTCGGGCTGGCCTTGAAATCCCTATCTAGCCCAGGTTGGCCTCAAACTTGCCACAATCCTCCTGCCTCAGCCTCCCAAGTACTGGGATTACAGGCATGTGGAGCCACACCCAGCATGTCCCAGCTTTTAAAAATGTATGTTAGCTTTTAAAATTACCTCAGTCCTCTGAAATACTAGATCGTATCCCCATTTTTATTAATAAAGAAACCGCAGCTCAAAGAGTTGCTAACCTACCTTCAAAGTAATGGAGGCGATTGCTCTGGGTCCTCGGGACTTCTTGTCCTTTCCTGTAATTTTCCTTAGATAATTTCCTTCAGGCAGATTTGATTTCAAGAAATGGAACAGTTTGATATAGGGGAGATAAATATAACTCCCAACCTGCTGGATGTCAAATACACCGAGTTTGTGTTCCCCAAAATTGAAGAATAAATCCTGAGGAACAACAGAGGTTGAGAGTAGGAAAAATTTATTGAGAGAAATAGCTCCTGAGAGACGGGGGGACCAGAAAATGGCTTGCCAACAAGCCCACCTCTTAAAAGAAGTTTTATAGAGCAAAATCACGAGGTGGGTACAACATGGGTCAAAACTATGATCAACCAATAAGATTACGGGGGTAGCCGCTTACGTAATACTGATCCAGTGGAGAAGCTGGTCGTGTCGCACATATACATGGAAAGAACAAAGACCTTTTTAGGAGGGGTTGGATCAGCAGATGCTGGTTACGCACCGGGGTGACTGATGTCTATCTAGACTCCAGGTGATACCACTCATTTTATTGCTTGGGGAAGCGTGTAGGCCTGGTCTTTCTGTCTTTATCTTGAGGCCTGTCCTTTAACAGATGCATCTCCAGCCACAGCTGTAATGTGTTCTTATCTTCTGTGTTGACTCTCAAGGGCCTAGCCCATCTGACTGTCTAAAATATTTTTACCTAACTTAGCTGTCTGTAAGTTGGCCAGAACAATTATGATAGTGTAACCTTGAAGACTTATGGTATTTAGTAAAGTCACATGAAAATTATTGATGAATATAAGAAAGGATTAAATATATACACAACTAACAACTGAAGTCTTTGCTCCTTGTTAAAAATTAATAAGGGACATTAGTTGTTTAGCTTAGTGTTAACCAACAATGAAAATAGCATGAGCAACAATTTGTAATATGAGGAGGAAACCTGTGGATAATAAAAGAAAATTAAAATACGTAGTCTAAGAGCAGAATCACAAAGACCTTTTCTGTAGTTCAGTGTGTCATGTTATCCTGAAGAGATGAAGAGCTTGAGTTCTGGCATGGGTGATGGGAGTGGAAAAGTAATATGATTTCATGGCAGAGGTTATAAGAACCGTTCTGCAGCTTCTGTTGTCCATTGAATCTGTGTTAGAAGTTTTGTCCTCACTCCTTCTAGGAACTTCTATTTGTTATGTTCAGTTTTCAGTGGAAAGGGTTCGCATAATAACCACATGCCTGTACTAGTTTCTGCTTGTTTTGTTTGTATAACTTGAGTGTTTTTTAATGCGTTATAAAATCATGTCACTGAAAACCACAACTGGTAAGGAATCTTAGTTAAGTGAACCTCACTGTTGCCTGCAACCTTAGTTACCGTTCAGAAGAACAGCAAGGAAGACTGGATTCGATGTACTGTGTTTAGAGGAGAAGGATATACACAGGCATTTGATGAGTAAGTAGCTTAAAAGCAGGAGAGGGCGAAGTAGAATTTACTGAGAGCCCACACTGAGGAGCTTTGGGCTGTGAACACCAGGGGCGTCAGTAGGTCATCAGGATTTAGGATCAGTGTAGAGGTGTAAACCCTCTAACAGTGCTGCGTGTTCTTTAGAGGTAGGGTTGTAAGCAGAGGAGTCAGCTGCGTGCTCAGGTGTCATAGGAACACAGGTTTGCTGCCTTCTGAGAGCGAGGAAGCTCTGCCTGCCACTTTGAAGGTCAGCCCGGAACTGTCTGACTTCTGTCAGTCTCTCCAAGTGGCTATTTGTCCTAGAACATTGGTGAAAGCAAAGCTCCAGTACATTGTTTAGGGTAGAAACGTGTCTATCTGAGCAGGCTCAAGTGTGAATGTGTCCCCACAAGTCGGAAAGAACAGTACAACGCGTGCTGGAGGCCGTGATACGGAAAGACACTTCGTGTGTCAAGACAGAAATACTGGGGTGTGCATGTCTTTGGAGGAAAGAGTATTTCTTCCTTGCTTGTCGCTGCCTGTCCTGTTCTTGTTTTTAATCTGTGCCATTCATTTGTTTGAGTTTCCTTGGCTCCAGGCATTCTTTTCATAGGCATGTTTAAAACACATTAGCCAGGTAAGACTGGAAATCTTGGGAATAGGTTGTGTACAAGAGCATACCACTGAAATATTTTCTAATTAAACAGTATGTAATTGAGTAGCAATTAGTTTGTTCATTGTTTGCATTTTGAACGAGAAATTAACAGGGTCATCATATTTTATTGTATTAAATGTTTAAAGATGCTTTAATTGGGAAAGTTAGACTATTAAGGCTGTGGTCGGAGTCATCTTAATAGTCTGACCTGGAGGCAGGTGACTGACTCACGTGCTTGGATTGTGTCCACCTTAGAAGCTGGATTGAACAGGTTTAATACTGGGAGGAGGCCCCGCAGGGTTTGAAATGTTCTCCCAGGAAGTTTGATTAGCAATGACTGAGTGGTTCTTTTCCTTCAGTCCTCAGGCTGTAGGGTCCAGATGTACAAGGGTGTGCAAATTGTGTGCGTGTGTGTGTGTGTTTGTGTTTCCATTCACTTTTCACTTTCCTTTCTCTTCAGACTTCTTTTTGTGTCAGCCAGCATGTGTCATTTGTAAGTTCATATTTTTCATCTTATTCTGTGATGTGAAGCAGTTGAAGATTCTATTTTCTACGAGAATAAAAGTAAATACAAGTAAATCGATTTCTTTTTTTTTTTTTTTTTTTTTGTGGGTACCGGGGGTTGACCTCAGGACCTCGCGCGCCAACAGGCACCCGTGCCACTGAGCGATATCACTGGCCCTTTTTTCGTATGGGGGATCCGGGAGTCAAACTCGGGCCCTCGCGCTTGCCAGGCAGGCACTTACGCTGCTGAGCCATCTCACCAGCCCTGATTTCTACGCCCCTGTTTTGGGGAGGTGGTGTTTATTCCCTAGCCACCGAGATTTACTTAAAATTTACTCTTAGCCAGTTCACTAAAACACAGGTACTCGAGGAGTTACTTCTCACTTAAATCAGTACTATGTTCTGTGTTTATTAAAGTCTAGGAGGAGGTAGGGGTGGTTGTTCTTTGTGCATTGAAAGTCTTAATTCTTTAAGGATCTTTTAATTATCAAAGTGTTAGATTCCAGTCTTGAAGTACCAACGAAACTTGCTATAAATTAATAGTGTTCTCATCTTTGCTTGTTAATAGTCACATTGTAGGTAGAAAAAAAAGGAAGGCTACTTGAAATAAAGTCAGGCATCTGGTTGGGAGAACAAAGGAAAATTATCATCGTAGCTCGTTGCCATCTTGGAGTTCTTGGCTTCGTTTCTTTCAGTAACGTGTGCCCAAATATGAGCAAAGAGGAATGTCCACACCCTGTTTCGCAGTTGTGTGGGGGACTTCTGAATGCTCATACGTATTTGCTGAAGGTTGGGGAGGAGACCATTCTGCAGACCTTTTTTGGGGTAGGGTGGAAGGAGATGAGATGGTTGTACCAGTAAGAACAGCGAGAATATGCTAGGTCTGGACACGTTTTAGTCCGAATAGTCATCTTCAGGAATTGGTTGTGGTAAGTGCTGCGCTGTCACAGGAGTGAGGCACGTGGGACGCAGGCTCTCACGTGTGATCTGTTGAAGGCCTGGTGTTCTGTGTGCCTCTGTGTGAGCTGTGTTCTGGAATACAGTGATGGTTTTAAGACCAATCTCTGGGTAATTGGAATGCAGTTTTCTTTATTTTTCCTTTAAACTTTCATAGAATCCCTTCTTCAGTTCCTTGCAAACTGCCGAGTATGCATTACTTTCCCAGCAGAACCTGAGCCTGTGTGAGCCCCGCTGCCTGCCTTGCCTGTGCACGTCCCTGTGCCTGAGGTACACTGACACGGGCACACCTCAAGATAGGGGTTTCACTAGAAATTCAGCAGCAACTGCTGTCTGACCACAGGCTTTTTGTATCCCTGTCCCTTACCCCTTCCCTCTCTCACAGTGCCTTTCTTCCTGTTCTTCCTGTACCTTTTCATCACTGGGAAAATGGAAGCCAGAAAGAGGGAAGTCTTTTCTTCTTGCTACCAAAGATACAGACCTACCTTCATTTGCATCCTCATCACCCTGGCTATCTTAGACACGGCTGTCTGTCCAGAGCCAGCGCCTCCCGCTGCTATGGATTTCATCTCACCATCTCAGCCTCTGCCTCGGACACCCTCTTCCCACGTGTGTTTAGCACTACCCTGGACTCGATCTTTCTCACTGGATTTTAACCACGTTTTAACACCTCTTCTGTAATAAGACAATCAAAAACATTCTCCCTGAACTCCATGCTTTTTTTTTCTTTTTTCTTTTCCCTTCTCAACTACTTCCTTTCTTTCCAGGCCAAACTCTCACAAAAGAGTTGTCTGTATCCTCCGTCTTCTTTACTTGATATTTATTCCTCAAGCCCCTCTGGTGGTTCTGGTTCTGGTTCTGTAATCCAGTAAAACACTTACAGTCAGGATCGCGCGTGACTGCGGGGGGCTAGATCAGTGGATGTTTTTCACACCTCATCTTACTTCTGAGGATTTGACCTGCGGGAGCGTTCCATTCTTGCGGAACTACTCTTACCCTTAACTTTTATGTTGAAATGTTTTAGGCTTGGATGTTCCACCTCCTCTTTTCTCTCACTCATGCCTGTCGCCTTAGCTACTACAACCAGTGTTACAGGACAAAGCTTTGTGGGTTTGACCTTCTAAGTGTCTCCTGGCCCTCCAGGGCTCCCCGTTGCTGCCGCACATGTTCTTCTGCAAGCCACTGTGGTCTTCTGCCGGATTCTGTGGGTATCTGGCACCGCTTCAAATGTCTTCTCTATCTGACCCCAATCCGACGGTTTAATCTCTTATAATCCCCCTTAATGCACTTTAATGATTGGCCACAGTGCTTAGAAAAAAGTTTGCAATTCTTTAAAGAAGTTCATGAGACTTGGCCTTGTCCTGGCCCTTTGCCACCTCCCTGGCCTGCTCTCTCAGCAGGTCGCCCTTGCTGCTGACTCCTTGGCCCTGTGCCAGGCTCCTTGTAGTCAGCTCCTCTAACGCAGAGTTTGTGCGTGCATTTTCCCTCTGCAGCGCGCTCTTCCACAGGTCCCTCTTGGAGTATTCTGGAGACCCCTGCAGTACACGGACCTCTGCATGTACACGGTGACTGTGTTCTTTGTACCTCGTGCCTGTTAAATATTGAGTGAGCAAGTGAATGTACGAATGAACTTGCTGTTTTCCTGACTGAAAAGGACTATGTGTGAGTAGCACACCAGAGCATCAAGTTGTATCTTCTCCGATTTCATTTATTAGCGGTGCGCATTGCTCGGTTACTTAGTGACTCTCTTGAGACCTTGGGCAGATCATTTGGAGTCTTCACGCTAATGCCAGCTGCAGCCCCTCGTCCCCTCAGTCCTGTGCTCGCACATGATCCCTGACGCGCTTTAGGTAGAAGTGGAATTCTGTGGCATCTTGGTGGAGCTTTTGTGTCTCCTGATTTTTACTTTTCTTAGAAGGAATCGAGACACAGGTTGTAGGCTGTCTATCCACAGTCAACCAGAGAGCACGTCAGGGCTCAATCACAGGGCATCTGGAGCACAGCTCTGCGATTTTTGTTGTGTGGGGTTTTTTGTTGTTGCTATTTTATCTCCATAGAGCCCTTTTCTCAAATATGTAAAAATTGTCTTATGAAAACTAAAGAATATTCGTGCTAAGATACATAGCATGAAGTACGCCACCTCAGTCTTTCTAAGTGTATAGTTAGCGGCGTTGAGTACACGCTCATTGTTGTGTAGCCATCACCACCGTCGGTGTCTGGAACTCTCAAACTGAGTGACTAAGACTCAGTGCCCATTAAATGCTAATTCCCCACGTCTCCTCTCAACCCAGCCTCTGGAAACCCCTGTTCTGCTATTTCTTTTTTAAAAGATTGAGATAGGAAATTATTACCTAGTATTCTTTGAGATGATCAGATAACTCACAAAAGTTAATAGGTTTTTATTATGATGATTTGTAAAACTCTGCAGTGAAATGCTGTTTTCTCCAGACGTCATAATTTTACAGCGTATTCCAAAGTGAGGCCAACACAAGCTGTCCTTCCCTACCGACTCTAAGTGTATTATTTCTTCTGGATTTAAACAATAAAAATAAACACTGGAGGAGAGTGACAAGGTGCCGTCTCTTACTGAGGACGAAAGGCAGTGAGCACACCAGTGTTTGTGTGTGCTCCGTGTTCTTGTTTCCGCTGTTACCTGATTATGTGGTGGTGCTGTGGTTTGTTTGTCTGTTTTTCTTTGCCAATACAAAATGTTTGTAATTTGAAAAGAAAATTAGAGTGATGGATTCTAACTTGGTTTGGTCCTCAACCTTGCCTGATAAGATTCACCTGATAGGAATTGCCCTTGTTAAAATGCAGGTAAGCAGGCTTTTCTCTCTGTTCTTAATCTAGATTAGGGCCCTAACACCATTCCTGCGCTGGTGTGGTACCTGTTGGTGAGTACTATTCTGGTAACAATCTGGCCCCTCATCTTATTTCTTACGGTTTGTTAGCCTGTCAGGACCTATGCACACACGTGCATGTGCTGTCTTGTATTTCTTATTGAGTATTACCATTATCATTATCATTTCCCCCAGGAGCATACATTTTCCAATGTTTTCTTTGAGTTCTTAGCTTCGTATTGGATGTTAGTTCTCAGTTTGTAATGCGAGGGTGGTGCAGCAAAGAGCTCAGGCTTTCTGCTGAAACAGACCTGGCTTCCTGTCCTGAGTGCCACGTGCCAGGTTGGTATTCTGGGTCAAGCTGTATAACCTCCTGTAGATTTTTCACCCGTAAACTCAGGATAGTAATATAACCTACGGCTGAGGGTTGATGAGGAGATTAAATGAGATAATGTTTTAAACCTCTCTCCTTCCCCTAGGACAGGTAAGAGGAAAGTTTCTCAGACATGGAAGGGAGTTCTGTGAGCAGTCAGACTCTGCCCTGTCCACTTATGTAGTTACTGAGCGCTGGCTGGGAGCCAACACAACCTAAGAAACTCTATGAATTTATATCACTTAATTTTTGCGTGCTTAAAAAAGAAACCCTGTTTGGACCTTCTGCCTGACATTTCAGCTGTCGCCACAGTCTTGGCTCAGGTTCGCGGTCTTTTCAGTACTGATGCACCCTTCTCTTAGCTGACTTCACTTTTCCTTTCTGTTAACTTTAATCACCAGCCCCTACAGTGTGTGTCTGGGTGCTTTCTTTCCAAATATTTTGACTTCGCTTCGTGTTCCTTGTGACTGAGTGTGCTGGTGTCGGGCACGATAGGGTGTGAAAGTCTTCGCCAGTCTTGTCTTTAGCTATTACCGTTATGTCAGTCACAGTTCCCCACGGAATCCTCCCCATCGTGGGCTAATATATTGATACGGTGTTTGACTTGAAAGATATTTTGGGGTTATGTGTCCTCCAGAAAACTCCTCTGTGCAATTTTAATGTTAAGCCAGCTTTGGCTGTTAATGTAGGTGGTGCTGCTCTTACACTGTATGAACCTAGGTCCACGTGTATACCTGCGTACACACAAATGCTCACATGCATACATATGTGCACGTGCACGTAACGCACGCATATGTGTATGCACATACGTATTTCATCTAAGGAGAACACTATTTTAGATGGGTGTTGGAAGAGGAGTGAGAGTAAACATTACTTTTAACTGAAATAGTTTTGTATTATACAATAGCCATTTTAAAATAACTTTTTACTCTATATTTTTAGTACAGGTTCAGGGTATTCAGCATGCATATTAGTGGCTTGCCCTTTGCGGTATCACTTTCAACTTCACTTTATAGCCTTCTCTTGGTTTTATACAGTATTTTTTAACTTAAAATTTATGCTATCTTGTATTTTTGGGTCTTTCTAAGGTGTTTGTAATGACTTATAAATGAAAAAGTGGATTATAAAGACATGGTTTTAAAAATCACTATGGTTGAGTCATTAGAAAAATTAAATTATCTAGAATAATTTAAAAATGAGAGAGTGGCTTCAAGGATTACATTCTGTGATTTGGAAAAGTTTTATAAAATAGGGGACTTAGAGTAGTTAATACTCAGCTGTCTAAAATACAGTACAAGAGTATGGCCATAGCCTTATGTGCACTTACGATTTAGTCTAATACTCTGGTTAGTCAGACCTATGGTAGCAATGAGGTTTTCTGCTGACTGTCACGAAAAGGAGATGTTACATTGAAATGAAACCTTTAGAATGAACACAGATATCTTCTGTATGTGAAAAACAGCCGAGCTCTGGGCAGGTTGTGTTGTTCCAGTGCGACTGGAGAGAGGCACACGGGGCCTGCTGGCCTCTGGTGCTCTGGCCACACAGGGGAGAGGCGCATGGAGAGACTGGGTCACCGGTTAGGAGGGGCCGGGGCAGCCACAGAATTCTCAAGACTTTCAAACTATTTCTTTTTAACAGTTTTTAATTTTTCCGCCTTTCTATTTTTATTAACTAATCTTCTTACTATAGTCTTTGAATGTAGGAAAAGTGCCTCAATATTTGTTCCTCTAAAGAGTTAAAGATCAGAATAAAAGAACAGACTTATTCAAGCTCGTTGTACTGTGCAGCTGCTTTTGTGCTGAAACGACGATGTCATTCTGAAGGAAGTTTTATGTTTTATCCTCTTGGTCAGAAAACTTGATTCTTCAATGACTTTATTCATTCCCTCCGGGATTACTCAGTGTTTACTCTCTTTGCTAATTGTAGGGTTCTCATGATAACATGCTGCTTCTTGTTCGAGAGTTGGCAGACTCAGAAAGCCTGGTTTGTATTTCTCCAAAACGTGTAAACTTTAGGAAAACAGAATAATTTTTTTAATGAAAGAACTTTACCTATTTATTTTTGTCTAGACTGTTAGACACACCTGTTTAGTAACCTTTATGTTGTCAGATTCTTCATGATTCAATGTGAATTAAAAATACTACTTTTGGAGATCTTTCACTTACCTCTGTTGTTTTCAGTAGATTTATTGTTCCTGTAGGATCACTTTTGATGTTGGTGGCATATGAAAATCATTAAAAACTTTCCTGGAATATAAGCATGTAGAAAGTGGTAGCAACCTTTCCAGGTTTTGAGCACTTCAAAATATTATGAAACTATTAAGTAGGTGTTTTTTTGGAAGTCTGCCTTCTCACCAGATAAAAATAGGAATAAAAACTGCTGTTTAACGTTCTACATGATACATTTCCCAAGAGTCTGTCATGTAAATGGCCTTCTAAAATAGTATTCAGATTAATTTGCACTCCCTACTGCCGAGCCCTCCTGCTCTTTGTATAGTTCTCCAAATGGTTATTCCCAGCAAGGCAGGGCCGGTGGGGACTGTGGAGAGCTGATAAACAAGTCTCACTCAGTGAGGTTAGGGTGCATGCTACTCTTTTTGAAACTCTGTGGTTTTCGCACTGTTCTGGATTCTTTTAGTACTCCTGGGTAGCTCTGGCCTTGAGTGATGTTCCCAACCACCATGTCTTGCCACTTTCTGTGTGAGGAGTATTTGAGCAGCGGTTCCTGACTCCCGGAGATAGGGCTGGCTTCAGGGTATCCCCCAGTTCATGGCATCATGTGAGTGTCACAAATCAGGAAGACATGAAGGCCTATTTGTGTGTGTGTGTGTGCGTGTGCACATGTGCACATGCGGGCATATACGCAAGTGAGCATGCAAGTGTACGTGTGCACATGCATACTTATGAAACAAGCTAATGTTTATTCCAGTCATCCATGTATCACTCAAATTACTAACTAACCAATCTACTTCCAACTTACCAGATACTTTTTGGGGCTCTGCTGTGTGTATGCGTCTCAGTAGGGGGATAGTTGACGAGTTGAGAGAAACAAGATGCATGTGTACACGAAACTGTGACTGAGTGGGTCACGGAGGTCTGAGGTTACGTCCTAAGTGCCACGTTAGCGACCAGGTCCGGGGTATAAGGAATTCAGGAAACAGAGAAATGGGGTGGGGAGCAGGGAGAGCACCCCCCTGCACAAGGAGACCCGGCTTCCTTTGCTAGGAGGAGTGAGTCTGAGGGTGAAGGACAGCAGTGACGGAAGGAGCATCCCGAGGGCCGTGCAGGGCTCGGTGTGGAGCAGAACAGGAGTCGCTGGTGTTCGGGAGAAACACCGAGAGGTGCCACCTGGTCGGTCGGGTGCCTGGGGTACTGGGACTTAAATTGGCTCAGTGGGGCAGGTGCTTCCTGGATGTTCCGGGGACTTTGTTGAAAGTTACGTATTTCCACATTTTTATACTTTCCTGGCTGTGTTTGTTTCCAGCACACAGGTTTCTGAGAGAAGTAAGTGATGTTAACTATTTTGAAGAAAACTTATGCTTAACGCAGGCTTGGTGTAAATGTTTGCGGAAGTTGTTTCATAGACACATATGTAATGATAAGGTTGAACTGGCATGTGAAGAAAACTTCATTAACTCCGTGAATTTCTTCCTAGGCCGGACCTGATAGACATGAATACTGTTGCTGTTCAAAGCAACCTTGCAAATTTAGAGCATGCTTTTTATGTAGCAGAAAAAATTGGTGTTATAAGACTTCTGGACCCTGAAGGTGAGTTTTTCTTAACTAGGCAGGGACTGGATGAAAGCCTGATCAAAAGTAAGTTATCAACATCGTGAAATAATGTATGTTGCTGGTTTTAGATGTCGATGTCTCTTCCCCTGATGAAAAATCAGTTATAACTTATGTGTCATCGCTCTATGATGCATTTCCCAAAGTCCCCGAGGGTGGCGAAGGCATCGGCGCAAACGTGAGTATTGACTTTCCTCTACTAGAAGCTGCTGATACCGTGATGACGAGATTGACTGAATTCTTTGACAATTCTTATTTTTTATTTTTATCTCTTTATCTGTCTGTCTGTCTGTCTGTCTGGTACTGGGGATTGAACCCAGCACCTTGTGCATGCGAGGCAAACAGGCTACTACTGAGCTATATCCCCAGCCCTTTTATTTCTAAGATAAGTGTTTACTAAATTACCCAGGCGGAGCTCAAACTTATGCTCTTCCTGTCTCAGCCTCATGAGGAGCTGGGATTACAGGTGTGTGCCACCATACCTCCATTACAATTTCTAAATGTCAAATGTATTTTAAAGATTTTGACAGCATTCTGGGAAGCAGACACAGGAGAATCAAAAGCTTGAGCCCAAGCTGGGCAACTTAGACTGTGTCTCAAAATAAAAATGATCTTGGGAAGTGGCTCCGTGCAAATACTTTGAGTTCTTAGCTTCGTACTGGATGTTAGTTCTCAGTTTGTAATGTGAGGGTGGTGCAGCAAAGAGCTCAGGCTTTCTGCTGAAACAGCTTCCGATCCTGATGGTCACGTAGCAGGTTGGTATCCTTGGTCAAGTGGTATAACCTCCTGTAGATTTTTCACCTGTAAACTCAGGAAAATAACATAACCCTCAGTCACCAGCACCACACGTGACGAGGGTTTGAGTTAATGTGCTGTTTAATAAACAGATACTATACACTATTCATGGTAGTGTCTTTCTTTCACTGGGAAGTGGGGTCCTCATGATTTGAGGTGCCATCCCTCACTCCTCTGTCTTTCATGCTTTTTATGAAGATTCAGTCAAGACACATAGGCAGCCATGGAGAAGTCTAGGTAGCATTTATTCTAAAGCAGATACGGAGATATTAGCACCTTCAGAGGAGGTGGGCCGTGCCCCCAAAGGCACCTAAGATCCTGTGCGGTAAATTGACAGGGTAATGTTTTTTTAATTTAAAGGAGGGCCTGGAGGAAGGCAATTGGATCTGGCCGTATTAACAGAACCAGGTCGCAGACACACAGGTTCGGGTATTAGGCATGTATCAGATCACTGTTTCTCAAAAGTTTGTATAACTTAATTCAGTCGTGCATTTTGCGGTGGTCTTGCTGACAAGTGTTTGTGTGTTTCTGGAAGACAGCAGGACTGTTTGTGTCACACGTGTGGGGAGACCCCCTCGACCTGGCCTTCTCCCCCTTCCTCACAGATGCCTTTCATTTCTGCATTACTTTGAACATTTGGAGGCCCCTTTCTGGTCTCTTCCTCATGTCTGTGTGTGTTGTTTCTAGACTTACTTTTATTGTTTCCTCCTTTCCTCCTCACAAAGGTCCCGTGCCTTTGGACCCAGGGCAGCTTGTGCTGATGTGTAGCCTGTCATGATTGCTCTTTGATCCTGGATGTTGCTTCGGAACATTTCTTGTTCCTCTCAGGACTTCACTTTACTCCTGCCTCTTACTCCTCCACACTAGAACTAGGGTGACAGCTATGGCTTTCCAGCCCCATGTCCCCTGGTTCCCATCAAATCTGCGTTTTATTGCCAAATTAATCTTCCTAAAACCTATGTCTTCAGCTTAAAAATTTACAGTGGTGATATAACTTGCAGGCTAAATCCAATCTAGATGTCCTGACATTCAAAACTCTAAGTATATTAATTGTTCTTACCTACATTTTTGTTGGTGTTTTCTCAAAATGAACCATTTACTAATAGCTGAGCATTTCCATGTCAGGGCTCATCTCATTTGGGGCTGCCCTGTCTTTTATCTACTCTCTCCATGCCCTCCGCCACTCCACCCCCACAACTTAAGAATCACTGGTCCCATTGTGGAGATTCCCTTTCCTAAGAACCCCCTAGCGGCCATTTCAAGGCACATACATACTTGCCTGGTTATTATCTCAGTTTCTGATATAAACAGTACCAACAGTTTCAGTTCTTTGAATGTGTAAACAGTGCTTTTCATTATGCGTATCTGCTTATACAGGTAGGATGTCTTGAAGTTTTGCTTTTTATTACAACACTGAGCACGTAATAAGCATTCATAATAAACGTTCATCAAATGCTTAATTGAATGTAGCAGTTGACAGTCTCCCAGTTTCTTTCCTTTTTAAAAAGTTTGCTTAATGAGTACTTGAATAACCCCACCACATCCCAGTTCATTCCTGTCTGGTTTCCTGCATACCGTGTGAGTCTTCTGAGTGTCAGCTGTTCGGTGGACTTCGATCTAAAACGGTTGGCACAGAGGACTGGCCTGTCACACGCAAGCTGTTACCTCCCCCTTCTTGAGCCCTGGAAAGCACCTCAAACTGATCCTGGTGCTGGTTTCCACTGCTGTCTTGGATGTAGACTCAGAAGCCGCCTCAATGCAGTGCCCCGGGCAGCCACTATCTTGGGATCAGAATGTTAGTGGCCAAATGTTGATCGCATGTTTATGTGGAAAGGATTGTGGCTGAGTGGAAAGTAAGAAACCATTTAGCTGGTTCTCTCTGTCAAGCTTCAACATACAAAAACTTCATACAGTGACTTCTGACCAAATTGTGTTAGATGTGAATGTTTTATTTATAGACGCAAACTGTGTCATTTTATTACGTTAGGATGTTGAAGTCAAATGGATTGAATACCAGAATATGGTGAACTACCTCATCCAGTGGATTAGACATCATGTGACTACGATTTCTGAGAGAACGTTTCCAAATAATCCTGTAGAACTAAAGGTTGGTGTCATGTGGAAGTTAGCCAGGATTGATTTGATAATAAATTTTTAACTAAATCTGTGATAATTCCATAATTTTAGACATTCGAGAAAAGATGCTGTTGGCAAGCCATAAATAAGTAGGCAGATTTTTAATTTACTTACTTCCCTATTACACAGAGAAAATATAAATAAATATTAATAATTAAAACATAATAGCAGTAGCATCTTAAAGAGATTGATAGTTCTAAGCTCCATTTGTTGAGAGTTGAAAATGCCCTGGGGCTGGCATTGCCACTTTGTTTTTGGTGGCGGGAAGCACTTGGAGCCCACAGCTGGCGGGTACGAGGCCTGGGGGAGCCCGCACACAGGCCACGGCGCTGGGGAGTGCGTCTCGCTGGAGTGCCGTTACATGTTGCCTCCAGTGCCTCTCCTGTGGAGCAAGAGATGTGTCCTGAATTTTGTCACGTAAATTCCAAATGGGCACTCATGAGGCTGGTGTTAGCGGGCAGATGGTTTAGGCAAACATTCACTAATACCGAAAACTTAGCTCAGACTCTTCGAGGCAAAGATGTAGCAATGTAAAAGGCATAGATATATAAACTTACCGCACAGTAGGTTGACTCATCCATGCATATGGCTTTGAGATAGCAAAGCACTCTG
Organism: Erethizon dorsatum; assembly: GCA_028451465.1. Classification (NCBI taxonomy): domain Eukaryota; kingdom Metazoa; phylum Chordata; class Mammalia; order Rodentia; family Erethizontidae; genus Erethizon; species Erethizon dorsatum. Next base: position 54,068,106 of record CM051830.1, on the reverse strand, counting down.
TTTTTACAAAATTGATAATTAAATATTGACCACAAAGCCTTAATTCCTTGATTTGCAAACTTAAATGTTTCCACGTTCAGACTAGAATCATGAGAACTGTAATAATCCAGGGTGGGCCCTGCGAAGTTACTGCTCTGCTCGTGCATCTGTGCAGAGCATCTGGAGCACAGCTCGGATTCACATTGCCGCGGGGAGTTTATCCTCGGCATGAAGTTACTCGGCATCTGTCAATAAGGGGCGTTTTGAAGTGCCCCAGCCTTGTTCGTGTGATGTCTACCTGTGTGAAAACGAACTTCTCCAGGAAGGGAAAGCTTTTTCTTTGTACCACCATGGTGCCACACTCATTGGGTACCACATGGTGATCTGAGTGCTTAATGCCTGACGAATGTCCTAAAAGGTGACATTTCCAATTTAAAACAATTTTTTACTTTCAAATACACTTACTTCCAGGTGCATTCCTATTGTCTAGACCTTTGAGTGAATTTGTCCTTGCCTCTGATAAATGCAGATTCTTAAATTTGTCAAACAAGTTCGAGTGACTGTGCAGATTATTTACTAGTGCCTAAAATAGAGTAGGACATAATGCAGGAAAGAAAATAGCACGAAGAAATGCTAAATAATTGTTTTAACCAGGCAGCCATTGAATAGAATTCTACAGAGACGTGTCCACCTGAAGATTTATAGGGACTTATTTTAATGCAGCTTGAATTAAGAGAGTTAGCATGTATTTATTAAATGAGAAAACATTTTATCTGTGTATTTTTTATGAAAATCTTTTTAACAAGCACAATAAATTATATTCAAGAGGTTTGTAAATTAATGTCTACATTATCCAATTAATATCAACCATATAGTTTAACTATGTGGTTATGACTTCTCTATTAATAGGCCCATCAACTAATAGTGTCTACCTTCATTTATTTAAGAAAAGCTGTTTACATTGGCCAATGGGACACTGAAACCAAATTTTATCAGAATTCTGTTTTCAAGGATAGAACATGAAATAGAAAATTTTTTTCTTTCTTGTGGGAATTGCATCAAATTGTTTTTCCAAAAACTGAAAGCTAAGGAGCAGCGTTTGGAAAGCACATCTTTTAAAGGATGCTCTTTCTTCTTTTGGGGCTGAGAGACTTTTATGAAACGCCAGAAGGCCTGTCACGGTCATTATTATTCAGATTCCCGAGGGGTACATGTTGAAACAGGGCGCACATCAGTAATTACATCCTCGTCAACTCTTACATAACCCATGTCTCCAGTTGGCTGGGAATTGGTATTATCCTCGAGTGTTAAGTTCATAAAGGAGTTTTCACTGAACACACATTACACAGTAAACAGCATTTGTAATGGTGCAAAATGAGATATTGAAAGCAGGTCTTTGACGTTTGATGCTTAATTTATTTTCTCTTTCACTTAGGCACTTTATAACCAGTATTTACAGTTTAAAGAAACAGAAATCCCACCAAAGGAGATAGAAAAATCAAAAATTAAATGCCTCTATAAACTATTAGAGGTAAGTAGAAATTTCCCTTGTATTATCAAGCATTACCTTTATTTTTTTAAATCTTTGCTTCATATTCACAATTTTTGTTTTCTCAAGATTTGGATAGAATTTGGGCGCATCAAACTGCTTCAAGGTTATCATCCAAATGACATCGAGAAGGAGTGGGGGAAGCTCATTGTCGCCATGCTGGAGCGGGAGAAGGCTCTGCGTCCTGAAGTGGAGAGGTAGGCAGAGGCTCAAAATCCTGGGGACCCAGGGGGCGGGGCCTCTTAGTTCTCTGGAAAAGAACCTGCCTTTTAGAGCCAGGCCGATGGAGGACCAGTATTAATCTTGTTCATTTATTTGGTGTGTGACCTTGGATAAGTAACTTGATCTTTCTGATCCTCCATTTTCTTATGTAGAAACTCTTCCGAGAAGTTAAAAGAAATAAAGCAATGAAGTAATTATTATAATGGGCCCGGTAGGCTGGACTGGTGTGTAAAGTCTCATCTAATAGGGATTCACAATTTCTGGGTTTTTTGTTTTTTGTTTTTGATATTGGCAGTCAAACCCAGGGGCCCTCTACCACTGAAGTGCATCTGCAGCCCCTCACACCCTTCTTCCCCCTTTATTTTTTGAGAAAGGTTCTTGCTACATTGCCTAGGTGGGAGTTGGGCTTGGCAATCTTCCTGCCTCAGCCTCTTTTAGTACTGGGATTACTGTGCCTGCCTAATGTAATTTAAAACCAATCAGAGTTACTCATAAGAATTTTTTTTTCTTTTGGTACTGGGAATCGAACTCAGGACCTTGTGTTGCCAGAGGCACTGTGCCACTGAGCTATATCCCCAGCCCCCCATAAGAATTTTTAAAGTCCTCTTTAAGTCACTAGAGCTGGAAGCCTATACGTTAGCAGTTAACTTTTTTTGTTTCTTGTTACAATTTTGGCCATGGGCTGTTTTTTCCCTGGGGCAGCGGAAACCAAATTCTAGCCTGCCACCATTTGAAAGCAACAGGGTCACGTGTAGAAAACATTCAGTCGATGCCGGCTCCCTGTCTGCCGCTGCATTTATTTCGTGAAATCGTCACTGGCTCCTCACTGTTCCGTCCTCTCACTGTGTTCCTCACGTACAACCTCCGAGAGTGTGGAGACATGCTTTGTTTTTCCTCTGCCTTGTGGCATTGACGCTGTACACAGTGCCTGGCTCCCGGTAGAGACACTTCGTACAGTCCTGCAGGTAGTATCTCACACTGACTTCAGCGCTGCTAGAATGTGAAATAACATGTTGAAGACATGAGGGCTTGTCAGTCTTTTATTTAATTTTTGATTGCACGCTTATTAAAGTATAATGTTATATTTCTATAGTTGGATCATTGGAATTTAAAAAAGCCTGAAACTCACAGGATTAGGCTTTTATGGAGCCAGTACTTGTGGGTGATCAAAATGAGATACTAAGCTAATCATGTGAAGTAAGGGAAAAGAACGCCAGAGAAAAAAGATGAAGGGTAGAGTTTTAGGTGTCATAGTAGTAGATGAATTTAATATATATGTCTTAATCCACTTTGTGTTGCTATAACAGAATATAGTACTGCATGCTGAGTAATTTAAAAAGAAAAGACATTGGCCAGGCCAGACATAGTGTGTGCCCAGAATCCCAGCACTTTAGGAGGCTGAGGCAAGAGGATCACAAGTTTGAGTCCCACCTAAGCAGCTAAGTAAGACCCTGTCTCAAAATAAAAATGGCTGGGGATATGTAGCTTGGTGCCTGGGTTTAATCCCCACTACAGTATTGGAGAAAAAGTATTAGCCAGGTGTGGCGGCCTGTGCCTGTAATTGCAGCACCTTTGGAGGCTGAGGCAGTTGGCCACAAGTTTGAGCCCAGCCGGGGGAATTCAGTGACTGAGTGAGACCCTGTTGCAGAATGAAAATAAAAAGGGCTGGAGCTTTATATAGCTGCATGTGAAGGCTCTGGATTCAATCCCCAGCAACCCCCCGACCAAAGAAATTATTTCTCACAGTTCAAGAGGTTGGAAAGTACAGTGTGGTGCTGGTATCTGGTGCGGGCCACTGTGCCACATCATCTGCTGGTGGAGGTGGGAAGGAAGAGAAGGTAAGAAGGAGAGACAGACAGAGACGCAGGACACACTGAGTGCACACGCGTGCATCTCCGGGAGAGCAGGCAGCCTCTCCAGCAGAGGGGCCAGACCCGCCTTCTCAGCTGGCCGAGCCAGTCCAGCCGCGGCAGCATTAGCCTGTCCGTAAGGGCAGAGCCGTGATGGTCACACCTCAGCACCACTGCCTTGGGGATTAAGTCACCAGCACATGCACTTCAGAGACACCCAAGCCACAGCAGAACATTCTGTCCAGCGACAGTTCGGCGGTAAGGATTAGAGTGACCTGTTTATTAAAATGCAGTCAGGAGTTCAGGACTCAGGAGCCTGCCGGGGAATCCTGGATTGCATTTATTTCCTCAGCCTGCAAGTTGTGTGACCGTATACTTTACAAGTTTTTTAGATGTCTAACCCTCAGTTTCCTCATTTGTAAACAGAACGTAGTAGTACCTACCACATCTGGTGGTAAAGTGTTTGAGATGGAATAATTGTGTGTAAAATGATGAGTTCATTTCCTGGCACATAATAATTGCTTAGTGAATGTTAGGTATGTTATTGTAGGTTTTTTTTAATAGTTGAACTTACAGTATTTGACGTAGCACTCTCAAATTTCTCCTTTCTTACCTTTTGAAAAGAAAAATGTCTTTCCCTCAGTAGAGAAATGAGAGTCTGGCTTTGCAGTGGTGCAGGTAGGAAAATATTGCAGAGTGTGGTTGGATAAATGCCTTCACTTTTCTTGACACAACATGTTTTTCGGCACTGATTGTGCATCATAAGTAATAGCTACACAACATGGTGCGTGTAAAGACAAATAGGAAAGAGCCACTCTCTTATGCCATGTAACAACTTGTCAGAGGTGAGACAAGCACAGATTAACTTTGCAACTATTGCATTAATATTCCATTTAGCACTTCGGCTATTAGAAGTACGAAGTAACTATAAGTAGCTTAGAAAACATCATTGAAAGCATGTCACATAAAGGATGGTAAAAGGAAGCCAGGTGTGGTGGCGTACGCTGTAAATCCCAGCACTTCGGGATGCTGAGGCAGGACGATTGCAAGTTTGAGCCCAACCTCGGCATCTTGGTTAGTTAGCAAGACCCTATCTTGAAATTAAAAAATTTTAAGGGGGCTGAGGTTGTAGCTCACTGTGAAGGCCCTAAATTCCATCCCTAGTGCACCTCGTCTCACAAAGGGTAAATGGATGAGTTTCCAGTTAATCTAATCTTGTGAACAAGTGTCGTGAATGGAAATGTCGCCCGTTTCTCTTGTTTGTGGATACTTGATGGTTTCCAGCTCTTTGCCTTGTGTTACTCAGTTCAGACCCCGCCCTTGTGGAAGTCAGGCGACCAGCGGATGTTTGTGTTCTTGCGCAGGTACCTACTGTCAGAATAACCTTCGCTAGCAGTACCTGGGCTTCTGGGGTCTGGGTTGTTTTTTAAGTGTTTGCAGTTGGATGACTCTTGGTGAAAGTATTTGGCATCTCTTTCCAGCGACGCCCCAGTCCGCCTGCTCTGTCTGTACTTGCAGGGCTTTAATGCAGGCTGCAAAGGCAGACCTCAGAGAGCGAACGATTGGCTTTAGGCAAGATTCTTTGGAATAGTTATCAGCGTATCATTTGCTGTGTGTTACATATGCATGTTGAAACCTATTTAAGGAGCCACTAAAGTTGTAATATTCAGCTGCCACTTTTCACCGTTAGAAGTAGAGCTTTTCCCAGACCTTCTACTTCTTAGTCAACTTTTAATGGTTGAAGAACGTCATTTCAGGACTAAAAATGCATAGTAGTAGTTACAGTTACCGTAGCAGTGATTCTGTGTTTAGTAACACTACCAGCACTCGAACCAGTCTTGATTCAAATGAAAATTTTCTCTCGGTTCATTGTGGTCCAACACTGATCAACTCCTGCATTAGCTTCGGCAATGAATCCTTTGAAGGACACAGGTATCGGTGTGGGCTTCGGGGTGGCAGTATTTTCCAGTGATGGTGCACTCTTTGATTTTCTCTTCTTTTGGCCCTTCTTTTAGGTTGGAAATGCTGCAGCAGATTGCCAACCGCGTCCAGAGGGACAGTGTCGTCTGCGAGGACAAGCTGATGCTTGCCCGAAATGCTCTCCAGTCTGTAAGTTCAGGGTAGGAGCCACTGGGCTGCGGGAGAGGGCTCAGTGTGCGTTTCGATGAACTGAAACTTTTGAATAACATTTGGTTGATTCTTGATATAGTTCCTGTACTGAAGAAACTTAGTTTATTAATAATGAATTGATGTTTGCTCTCTGGAGAGCCAGTAAGCAATGGGAAAACACATTTTTGAACCAAAAAGTAAAACAAAAAAGCCCAAGTAGGCTTTTGTCCTAATAATTAGCGTTTTAAATTTAAGGCTAATTCTGACACTTATTTCATGGAGGTAATATTGAGTTCTTTTAAATACAGGATTCCAAAAGATTAGAATCAGGGGTGCACTTTCAGAACGAAGCAGAAATTGCGGGGTACATACTTGAATGTGAGAACCTTTTACGCCAGCATGTCATTGATGTTCAGATTCTTATTGATGGAAAATACTACCAGGCCGATCAACTGGTACAGAGGTAGGAGTGCCACCTACGTTTCCCCTGTCTTTTTGAGTATTTTCTGGGCACTTGTGATCAGAATGTGTACTATTTGTATGAAATACATTTCTTAGTTCTTTTTAGATGAAATACGTGGTCATTTCTAAGATTGGTAGTAGAAAAAACATTTTATACTGCGTGAAATAATTACTGCAGTAGTGACTAAAGTATTCATTACAGTGAAGATTTCCATTGCGTGTTATTTACATACGCGAGGCTGAGGAAGCAGTGGCAAAGCACATACTTATGCACAAAGCCTTGTGTTCAGTCCCCAGCACCACATGATAAAACGAATGAATGAACATCCTAAGTGACATTTGGAAAAGGGAGTATGTAAGAAAATTGCCATTTAATTCAGTTTTTCAGTCTTCTGTTTATCTTGTTACAAAAGTGTTCAAATAAAATGTTGGGGAAAATGTGTATAAACACATGTCTCTAAGAAGTGGGTTTGAGGTTAGGAATGGAAAGTTATATCACAGCCTGAAAGTTTCTGTTTCTATCTATATATCTATATAGATAAATGTATAGATACATATGTATACAAATAAGCAAAATTTGTAAATCACGTTTGACCCAGTAATTTCACTTTAGGAGTCTACAGTAAATCTAAATATGGATGCTAGTAGAAAAAGCTTTATGTTCATGCTAGAAATATTTTATAACAGAAGTCTGGAATTATACATTAAAGTCCTTTTAAATGATAAAGACTAATTTGGAAAGTGCTCATGGTACAACAGTTGGTGAAAAAATCACCATGTAAAATTTTACCAATGTGATTATGATGACTTTTAAAAAATAGGCTTTTAGGGCCGGTGAGATGGCTCAGCGGCTTAAGCACCTGCCCTGCAAGCGCGAGGGCCCGAGTTCGACTCCCGGAACCCACATACAAAAAAGGGGCCGGTGATATCGCTCAGCAGCACGGGCGCCTCCTGGCGCACGAGGTCCTGAGGTCGACCCCCGGTACCCACATAAAAAAAAAAAAAAAAGGCTTTTTTGAGCAGGTTGGGTTTACAGAACAGAATTAAAAGTAGAGCTTTTACATACCCCTTTGCTCTCACCCTTTCCATATTATAAATCCTGCGTTAGTGGTACATTTGTTAGAATTGATAAGCCATTATTGGTACATTGTTATCAAAGAAAGGCCACAGTTGACATTAGGATTCACGCTTTGTGACGAGGGCCTTTGATTCTCTGCCTTACCCCCTTCTGATTTTCTTTCAGGGTTGCAAAACTGCGCGACGAGATTATGGCGTTAAGGAATGAGTGTTCCTCGGTGTACAGCAAAGGACGCATGCTGACGACGGAGCAGACGAAGCTCATGATATCAGGAATTTCGCAAAGTTTGAACTCAGGGTTTGCACAGACCTTAAACCCCACCCTGAACTCAGGGCTGACCCCGAGTTTAACACCTTCCTTGACCTCTTCTAGTGTGACCTCTGGCCTGTCGTCGGGATTTACTTCCCGCCTGACTCCGTCTGTCACTCCGGCTTATACACCCGGCTTCCCATCAGGGTTCATTCCAGGGGTAGAGCCGAATTCTTTGCAGTCTCTGAAATTGATGCAGATCCGGAAACCCCTTCTTAAGTCTTCTTTGCTGGATCAGAATTTAACAGAAGAGGAGGTCAACATGAAATTTGTTCAGGATCTTTTGAATTGGGTTGATGAGATGCAGGTAAAAAAAGTTTTTACTTGAGCATTTCAGTTTTTATTGCTGTCGATTTCTTTTTTTTAAATCTAGTATTTTTGTATTAAAGGTGCAGCTTGATCATACTGAATGGGGCTCAGATTTACCAAGTGTAGAAAGCCATTTAGAAAATCATAAAAATGTTCACCGAGCTATAGAAGAATTTGAATCTAGTCTTAAAGAAGCTAAAATCAGTGAGGTATGTGAAGCAGAGTTTTTATCCATTTCATTGTTTTGCTTTTTACATGAAGACCTTATATTGTAACTCAATAATAGATGTACAAAGAGTAAGAATTAAGATCCTTAAACTTGATGTCTTTTTATCGTGTATTATAGATTCAAATGACAGCACCTCTTAAGCTAACTTACGCAGAAAAGCTGCACAGATTAGAGAGCCAATATGCAAAACTCTTGGTAAGTTTTTCTGTTTTGTTTTTGTTTTTAAGCCTTTTGTTTCTTTTATCTCTTTGGGCAAAGATACGATTCTTGTAACAATTTTCTTTATAAAGAATACATCCAGGAATCAGGAACGGCACCTTGACACACTCCATAATTTTGTAACTCGTGCAACTAATGAACTAATTTGGTTGAATGGAAAAGAAGAGGAGGAAGTTGCTTATGATTGGAGTGAGAGAAATACTCACTTAGCCCGGAAAAAAGATCACCATGCTGTAAGTGCGGCCTTTGTGCCTGCGTGCTGAAGTCGTATTTTAGGGTTAGATTTTTTCCCTGACATACTCCTTCATTCTTTCTTAAATTAGGAATTAATGAGAGAACTTGAACAAAAGGAAGAAAATATTAAATCCGTTCAGGAGATAGCAGAGCAGCTTCTTCTAGAAAACCACCCAGCCCGTTTAACTATTGAGGTGAGTTAGAAAGTTCAGCGGCCTGGGTTGAATATTGGTATGTGATTATTACCCTTCTTTCATTGCTGGTAAGTTGAAAAATGCAAACTGACACATTTTTTATTACAATATGGCTCAAAAATAATGTTTCTGACAAATTGTGCTGATTTTGCCTTTCATTCTCTTGCTCTCTACGTACATCACCTAGCATTGCCATCTTTGGCGGCCAACGAAGTGGATTATTGTAAATATGAAGGACTTGTCTCTAAACTTGTGTTTTAAAATTGCAGTAGATATAATCTTTCCAAGCTTCATTTCCCTACCAAAAGTGGGGAAGAATGAGAACGAGAAGACATAATTTACTCTGACTACCTTAGTTGAGTTCTTGGAGCTTGATATATTCTCAAGAAATGCCGTGGTTTGATTTAATGCTTCTATTTATGACCTGGTTTTGTGAAGTTCGAGTATACTGGGACACCCTGCTCATGGTGTGTGGTGAACATTTCACAAACCGAAGCCAAGCACTGACACTGGATTCACCAGCGTGCCTGAGCAGCTGTGGCAGTGGCAATGTTTTTGAGTTTTAGGGCTGATTTATTCTAGTCAGAGTTAGTGACTACTGTATCTGCAGGTGAGGGGAGTTATGTTGCAGGGTAGGAGGTGTCACACCTGGGCTCACCGTTGTAATAATGTATCACCGGGGGAAAATGTTGTGCGTAAAAGCTGACATGCTTTGGGTTCAAAATTGAGGGATGGAGTCACATAGTTTTTGTCCACTGAAATTGTTACACAAAATATTAGGCCTCATTAGGAATGTTTTAGGAGTGCTCTATTTAACCTTTTTGATGTGAAATATAGTTTTGTATTGATATGAGCTTCCATTTACAAAGCTGAAAGACATAAGTGTAAGGCCTCCACTAGGGAGAAGAAATAGGGTAATGGGGGTTCAAGGTATACTTTTGTGCAGTAATAAACCAAAAATGGAGTATAGGGTAGAGAGAAGAAAGCTGTTAGGAAATGAGATTATAGGTTAAGAATTTTAATGGGAATGGAAAATGTGAACGTGAATCTTAATCTTCATGTAAAAATGATACTTGACTGAAAATTTTTTATGGGGTAAAATGAAGCCTTCATCACCTTGCTGATGCCTTTGGCCTCTCCAGTACTCAGTACAGATAGATGGGTAGTATTTAATTAATTATCAACACTTTCCTATTTTATACGAAAAAACTGCTAATGTAACAGTGCACGGTGATATGTCTTTCATGGCCAGTGTGCTTGGAGTAGGTGAATGTGCGGGCTGGGGGCACTCAGTGGCAGAGCACCAGGAAGCAGCACACACAAAAGTAGCCTAATTTGATGGAGCAGATGATGTGAGCGTGATGCGCTGGCAGATTTCCAGCGTGGCCCTGGGCTTTTTGTTCAGAAGGCCTGCCTGAACCCTGCGGGAGGGTGTCCAAAGGGAGGACGGATGACAGGCTGTCCTGCAGTTGTGAGACCATCGAGCGCCCTCTCCTGGAAGGCAGTGAATTGCACCGTGACCATACAAGGGTGTTGGATGTTTACCAAGTAGATACCCAGTCCGCACTACTTACTGCCCTCATGAAAGATGCACTTCGTATTAAATAAAAATTCATGTAAACAGTTTTTAAATATAATTCATGTACTTTAATTAACAGTACATGATCCCAGAACCATACTGATAGGAAGTGTACACTTCCTTTTTCACTCCCCCAGACCTGTCCTCAGCAAAAACGAGGAAGAAAAGTACAGAACCTTAAATTTCCATGTTAGAAGGTATCGTTGAGTTTTAGTGGTATAAAAATTCAGAACCAACTGTGGTGTTGCATGCCTATAATGCCAGCACTCTGGGAGGCAGAGGCAGGAGGATCACAGGTTAGAGCCCAGGCTGGGCTTAGTAACTTAATGAGACCCTTTCTCAATAATAACAGTTAACAGGGGCTGGGTGTGTAGCCAGTGCAGAGGCCCTGGGTGCAGTCCCCAGTATCAAACACAAAAAAATCAGAAGGATGTTATCTCATAAAGGAAGGCATATTTGAAGATTCCACAGGGCAAGTTTGCATTTATGTCGAATGTTAAATTCTTTTTTCATGTAAAAGTAGTCAGAATTAAACTTTTTTCTTGTATTTTAAGGAAAAACTTCAAGAAGTTTAAAATTTGAGAGTGATCAACTGGATTGATTTAAAAACTTACACATAAACTTTAGGATTGGCTGTGGAAACAAGAACTCTTAGATGAAGAGGAACATTTAGCTACCCTGGTTTCCAAGTTTCGTTCTGTTGGGAAAGCCCATCATCTGTTTAGACAGTGAAGTGTTCATTGTTTAAATAGCATCAACGTGCACACACCTCATTCTTTTTCTCGCTTTTATTTATTTCCTGTGCTGGGGGTAGAACCCTGGGCCTCATGCACGCTGGGCAAGCGCTGTGCCCCAAGCCACATCCCTGCCCCATGTCCCACCCCTCTCCAGCTGGTCTCAGGGGCTGTGTTTTGTCTTTAAGGCCTACAAAGCAGCCATGCAGACGCAGTGGAGCTGGGTCTTACAGCTGTGCCAGTGTGTGGAGCAGCACATAAAGGAGAACACCGTGTATTTGGAGGTACGTGGGTAGAATCACAGCTTCAGTAGACAGCACTGGGCTTTTGGCTGACTTTCAGAAATCATCAGTTGTTAGGACATACAGACATGTATGTGATATAACTGAAGTCTTTTCCTTATAGGACATAAGGGTTGCATTCATGTCCTGCAGGAGAGATGCAGCGTACTGTTACGATAGAAAACCTTAAGAAACCCCCACACATCATACAGTCTTTTTATTCTACAAACATGTCTCCTATTAAGGAAATGTTATCAGTATAGACAGTCAACCAAGTAAGCTCTTCTATTTTTCAGGAGATTTAAGATATTCTCAGAATTCCCCCCTACTTAAAAATCAATAGACCCCTGAAGTAAAATAGACCTTCCCTCAAAATAATACAGAACCCAAGCATGATACAGAGCCCAAGCACACGTAGAAACCTGAGAGACTCAGCCCCATTTAGAACCATCCAAGGTCAAGGGATGTCGGTTCAGAGGAGGGCGAACCTATTTTTTGTGCTTTCTTTTGTTCTCAGTTGTGAGTGGTCCATAGGGCCTGGGCCCCCAAACCTGACAAGTCTGCTCTGCAGGCGTCTAGCATACTTTAATCTCCACGTGTTATTTTTTCTTAGTTTTTCAATGATGCCAAAGAAGCTACTGATTACCTGAAGAATCTAAAAGATGCCATTCAGCGGAAGTACAGCTGTGACAGATCAAGCAGCATTCACAAGCTGGAAGACCTTGTTCAGGAGTCAATGGTACTAACACAAAAACCCTATGTGTTTCATTGCTAACGTTGACTAACAGTTAATGTTTTATTGTATTTTTATATGTGCAGACCTTTATATTTTATTGGCATTCGATATTTCCACCTTATTCAAGTAAGCATTTAAACACTATTTTAGTATTTTTTGATAATAAATACAACAAAGGTTTTTAAAGGCGATAGCCTTCATGTTTTAAAATACTTTAATGGTGTTCTTTGTATGGTTGTGTTTAGTTGTTCATTTCACAAGTATTTGTTAAAAATGTTCTTTATCCCAGGCATTATTTTGGGTTGCAGAGATGAAGCAATGAACAAAACAGACAAAAATCTCTACCTTCATGGTGCTTGCATGTTGGAGGGGAGCTAAACAATACATGTTACATAAGCAAAACATATGTGATATGTTCCATATTGCAAACTGCTAAAGAGGGAAGAAACACCAGTCCAAGGAAGGGAAGCGGAAGCAAGAGGGACTGAGCAGAGATGGGATGCTGAGAGCAGGTGGTCAGGGAGTGCTTTGCTGGTGAAGTTTCTTTGTGTAATTCCCCGAGAGAATGGAGAGAACATGTCTTTTACTTTTTAAAATCCATTTTCTCTGTTACTTAGGAGGAGAAAGAAGAGCTTCTGCAGTACAAGAGCACAGTTGCAAGCCTGATGGGGAGAGCAAAAACCATAGTTCAGCTCAAGCCAAGGAACCCTGACTGTCCACTCAAAACCTCTCTCCCCATCACGGCTATCTGCGACTACAGACAAATCGAGGTACTTACGAGTCCTAAAAACAGCAGTTTCTGTCATTATCTCTTCTTTGTTTTGTTTTTTTGAGACAAAGTCTTGCTGTATAGTTCAGCCTGGCTTTGAACTCACTATGTAAACTAGTCTGGCCTTGAATTTGTGGCAGTCCTCCTGCCTCAGCCTTCTGAGTGCAGGGATCATAGGTATGCACCTCCACACCTGGCTTATTCATGTGTTTTTAAAATGGTATCATAATGCTTACTCATGATTAATTTTACACCTCATAAAAACAATCCCAAGATTGAGTATGGAAAGGATTAGTTAATGGTGACCTGATTTAGTTGTTCTGTTCTTCCTTTAAACTAGATAACCATTTACAAAGATGACGAGTGTGTTTTGGCAAACAACTCTCACCGTGCTAAGTGGAAGGTCATTAGTCCTACTGGGAATGAGGCTATGGTTCCGTCCGTGTGCTTCACCATTCCTCCACCGAATAAAGAGGCAGTTGACTTTGCGAATAGGTGTGTATGCATTGTGTGTTAAAAACAGCTGGTTTGGAGGCTTTCTGAAGATGAAAGAAATAATCAGTGCTTTGTGAAGGCTCCGTAGGACCAGGATTTAGCATGTTTTCAGAAGGAGCAATAAAAACACAGGATTTCTCTCATATGTTTCAGAATCGAGCAACAGTATCAGAATGTCCTCACTCTTTGGCATGAATCTCACATAAACATGAAGAGTGTGGTGTCCTGGCATTATCTCATCAACGAAATTGATGGAGTTCGAGCTAGCAACGTGGCTTCCGTAAGTATAAATGTACACATCATCTCAGTATGTCCACGAGTGTGGGACATCTTGTCCTGAGTGAGCTGGAGTTGGTATTCACCTAGAGTAAGATGGAGTCCGGCAGATCATGCTAATGTTTAAGCACTCAGTGAATACCTGTTCCATGCCTGCCACGTCTAAGACACTTTCTAAGAATTAATGTCTTAGTCACTTTCCTCTTCGCTGGAACTAAATACCTGACACTTAAAGGAGGAGAGGTTTATTTTGGCTCATGGTTTCCGTCCATGGTCAGCTGACTCCATGACAGGAAGTCAGAGCGGAAGGACCTGGGCAGTGGAAAGCTGCTCACATCATGGTGGCCAGGAAGCAGAGGGTGAGGGAGGAGCCTGGGAGGTGGATGCACCCCTCCGGGTCAGGCCTCCGTGACTGCCTCCTGCTCCAGCAGGTGAGCTGTATTGCCCCCGATTTGGTCACCTTCTATAAGTCCTGCCTGTGGCACATGAGGCTCTTGAGGGACATTCTTCATCTAAACCCTAATCTGGAGGTCACAGATTTCATTCATGCTTACCGAAAGGTAGAGAGATAGGACATAGTGTTTAGCTACAGAGAATGGGTATAGTTTAATTTCATTTATTGAATTTCATTGACTTGTTTTTCCAGAACCAGAAATTGCTAATAAAAGAACTTGAAAAGGTTCTTTTACTTATGACTGTTAATGTAAGCTGGAATATGCCATGAGATCAACTTGAGATCGATCTCATTCCAGTTTAACCCTTAGTACATTGGTCTTTGTTCCTTTCTAGATAAAGACAATGTTGCCTGGTGAACACCAGCAAGTTCTGAGTAATCTGCAGTCCCGTTTCGAAGATTTTCTAGAAGATAGCCAGGAATCCCAAATATTTTCAGGCTCAGATATCACACAACTGGAAAAAGAAGTTAATGTATGTAAGCAGTATTATCAAGAACTTCTTAAATCTGCAGAAAGAGGTAAAGTATAGGGATTTCTGTCTTTTTTTTCCCAGTGGTGTTTAGTCTGTGCTGTTTTCCCCTCTCAGTGGAGATCTCAGTCTTGCATGTAATTGCACCACGCTGCCTATGATAAACGGCACAGTTGCTGGAGCACTGGAAAAAGCTGAGGCTGGGGGTGTGACGCGGTGGTAGGTACTTGGCAAGCACGCACGAAGCCCTGAGTTTAATCCCCAGCTCTGCAAAAAGAAAGAAAGAAAGGAAGAAAAATTGTTTGATATAGGACAATGCAAAAAAGAATTCATTAATTTCTAAATGACGAATTAACAAAAAAGATACCAACCATATAGTGCCAACAAATGATGAATTTTTCATCTACTTTTCAACATTTTCACTGTTTTTCATGGTAATAGAATGGTGATCCTTCATTTTTCAGAAAAGTTGATTGTTTTCCTAGGTATAATTTTATACAAGCACTAAAGCAAAAGGTTTTGTTTAGTTAACTTTTATTAAATATAAATTCTGAACTTCTGATACTACTTAGAGATAAGTGATTTTATTAGTAATATCCTATTTTATTAAATCTTGAACGTTTAACACATTCTTTACCTGCTTTTCACTTTTAAGTATTTATAATTTTTATAATTAATCTGTAACATAATTTAATTTTTATGAACATAAAAAGAACTGCATATTGATTTCTTTGGACATCTTAAACCAGAAACAGGTACTTCAGATGGCATTAGGGAAATTGTATTAACTCTTCTTAATTTTTAGAAGTCATTTTAAGGTTTTATTACCTTAAGGTGAGTTTGTGGTAACAGGAACTGTTAGTTTGACTATCTGTAACTCTGTAATAGTGAAGCTCCTATTAAAACAAGAGCAAGAGCATCCAAAGCAGAAAAGATATTTTCTAAACAACGTATTTATTTTCACAGAGGAGCAAGAGGAATCAGTTTATAATCTGTACATTTCTGAAGTTAGAAACATTAGACTTCGGTTAGAGAACTGTGAAGATCGGTTGATTAGACAGATCCGAACTCCCCTGGAAAGAGACGATTTGCATGAAAGTGTGTTCAGAATTGCAGAGCAGGAGGTGAGAGTTATCCATGTGTTGGGGAAAAAAGTAACTTAAGGTAGTCTGTTAGTGACCTTAAATGTCCCCTCTTGTAATTTCTTACGTGCTCAGCTTTGCACACTGGTTACTTGGTGAGGTCTAATCAAGTATTTATTGCTGGTCGTAAGCCAGGATTCTGCAGTTCAGCTCCCCATCTGGCCGGGGAAGCACAGGAGC
Source organism: Erethizon dorsatum (assembly GCA_028451465.1). NCBI lineage: Eukaryota > Metazoa > Chordata > Mammalia > Rodentia > Erethizontidae > Erethizon > Erethizon dorsatum. The sequence continues at coordinate 54,052,247 of CM051830.1, read as the reverse complement.
AGGTTCCCTTCCTCGCATCCTGCTGGCTTCCCAGGCCTCGCACCTCTGTGTGTCTGAGTGCTAAGTTCGGTGTTGGGTTTAAGGACATAGACAGGTAGGAAATTGCATTGTTAATTGTAAAACTAGAATGCTGTATCTTAGCTTCTTTGTTGAAGAGAAAGTGAAGAATACATAGATTTTAAAGTCAGGAGTGATAATGTAAAATGGGTTTCTAAATTGTTTTAAGAAAAATATTCTATTTGGCACAATTGCCTAATATCTATGTTTTTTTTTTTTTTTTTTCGTTCTCTGTTTTGTAGAAACTAAAGAAAGAGCTGGAACGACTTAAAGATGATTTGGGATCAATCACAAATAAGTGTGAAGAATTCTTTAGTCAGGCAGCAGCTTCTCCATCTGTGCCCACCCTGCGGTCTGAGCTCAGCGTGGTCGTTCAAAACATGAACCAAGTCTACGCCATGTCCTCCACATACATAGAGAAGTGTGTAACTGCTCCTACCTAATGTGCTTCAGACGGCTGTCACCTTCATGTGCTGTTAATTTACAAACTCACTTTTATGAACATAAATGTTCGGTTTTATTTTGTCTTAAGAGATGTATTAATATCTGCATGGATTTTTGACTCTTTTCCATGTTAGAAGAGGATGCGCCTTGGAGATTATAGTATAGCATTAGTATGATCGACTCACATTTCTGTCTCACAAGCTTAGCTGTGGTAGCTTACAGGTTTTTCTCTCATGCTTGGGCCAAACAAGTGTAGAAACTGTCTTATGTTAGAATCTCTTTTCTTGAATACTACCTATGAGGCGGGCATGAGTTGGAGCACATGGTGTCGGTTAAAAGAGGACTCCAGGCTATGCTGGTGCTTGCCTGTAATCCCAGCACTCTGGGAGGCCGAGCGGACTGCAAATGCAAGCTCAGCCCGGGCCGCTTAGCAAGTTAGCTAGCCCCTGTCTTGAGAAAAAAAAAAAAAAAAACGAAGCCTGGGAATGTAGCTCATCAGTGCAGAGACCCTCGGTTCAATTCTCAGTATCCCGCACCTCCCCAGGTCAGCCTAATGGCCATCTTACAGCCACTGTATTCTTAGAGTGTTCTAGATGAGGAGTACACCCTGTCATTTGTGATAATGGTGCTTTAGGAGTGCATTATGCAAAACAAACATTTAACAGCAGGGGTTATTATTTAATTCCCTTTCAAAGGTTGAAAACGGTCAATTTGGTATTAAAAAACACTCAAGCTGCAGAAGCCCTTGTAAAACTATATGAAACCAAACTCTGTGAAGAAGAAGCAATTATAGCTGACAAGAATAATATTGAGAACTTAATAAGTACTTTAAAGGTAAGCATCTTACTTGTGGATTTTTTTTTTTTTTTTTTTTTTTAAATGTGGGTACTGGGAGTTGAACTCAGGAACTCGCGCTTGCCAGCAAGTGCTTGTGCCGCTGAGCGATATCACCAGCCCTTTTTTCCCTTTATGTGGGTTCTGGGAGTCGAACTCAGAACCTCGCGCTTGCTGGGCAGGCGCTTATGCCGCTGAGCCATCTCACCGTCCCCGGTACTTTTAAAATCATATCCTCAAGTATTTCTCCCACACTGAGTTCATCTTCAAACATAAAGCACCAGATATCTTACTTGTACTTTCGAGTGTATTCATTCCATTTTATATGTCTGCAATTCCACAGCTCACTGTAAATATATGCATTCAGTCATTTTAGTTTGAAGAATGTGCTTTTCATTTGAAGCTGGAACCTTTTTGTTGGCGACTTTTCATAGTTAATTCATGTTAATGGCAAGAGGAATTCAAACTAAAAATTAATAAAGGTAGTTATTTTTAAGATACCAAGAAAGTTAAAATGAAGAGTTAATCTAAGAAAGGGAAAGCCTGGTGAATTTATTCGTATGTATCTGCATTTCTACATATAAAACACCAAGTGAAACTACTGCAAAGCATTGTAAAGTTAACTCAGTGATTTTTACTGCATGTATTCATTTTAAACAATGGGATTAGTAACAAAGAATAGAAAAGACTTACCTTAATAAGGCAACAAACTTGATTATGGAATCTATCTTATTTATTGATATGCAAAGTCTATTAGGCAAAACTTTATAAAACTTGTCAATTTTTAAAGATCAAAGGATGAACGGGTGGTCAAATATTGGCCATTTAATAAGGTTAAAGCTAATACAATACATGAAAGGTAGTCTTTTCTTTATCTGATTTTATGTAGTCATTGGTAAATAAATTGTAACATTAAGTAAATAATGTGTTCTCCATGACTGGTTGATACATTTTTGTAACTCTCACCAATTAATGTGTCTTAGCAATGGCGATCTGAAGTAGATGCAAAGAGAGAGGTGTTCCATGCACTCGAGGATGAGTTGCAGAAAGCAAAAGCCATCAGCGATGAAATGTTTAAGGTGTATAAAGAACGGGACCTTGACTTCGACTGGCACAAAGAAAAAGCAGATCAGTTAGTTGAAAGGTGGCAGAATGTTCACGTGCAGATTGACAACAGGTTGGTACCCTTTTTTGTTCAGTTAAACACAGATTAATGTCTATGTGTACTGAAGAAAATCTAGTTTATCAGGCTTTTAAAAAGTTCACTATGTTAACTGTAAGACTTCTACCTAGTTATATTGCTTTCTTATATAGTAGACTTTAGCAAGATAGTAACCTTAAAGTGAGAGTGTTTCACCTCTGTGTTACTAAACCATTGATGTATTCTGGCATTTGCATTATCTATTTGCCTTTTTGTAGGAAAAGTAATACATTTCTGTAATTATTACCAACTGATTTTCAAATAACTGAATCATATACTTTTTTACTTGAGTTCTGTGTAGCAATATACATTTGATCTAAGAAATATGAATGAATGAAAATGTCTTGATGTTCGTTTTAATTGAGGATACAAGAAAGCTGAAGTCATTTGCTCAGTGGCTGAATTGAAAACATGAAAGTAAATGGGATATTTTTAGGGCCCATTAGAAAAAAAAGTGGATTATACTTTTAGGGCCCATTAGAAAAAAAATGGATTATACTTTTAGGGCCCATGAGAAAAAAAAGATTATCTTTTCTCATTTATTTTTATCTTTATATTGATATAAATTAAGTGCTTTATGATATTCTTGAGCAGTAAAATTATGTACACGTATATTATTTCATCTCTATAAAATAAGTGACACATACATAGGTCCATAGATCTGATGTGTTGAATTTAAAATCATAGCAACAGGTGTTCAAGCATAGCTGAACCCACGTTGAACGTTCATTGAACTGTCTTCTCATTTCAAAAGTGTTTGATGCAAGTCTTGGCTATTTGAGACATTCTGATTGATAAAACTTATGGTGAAGTCTCTAGGTTTTGCCCATTTTGGCTTTTGTGTCTCGGCCTTATCCCTAGAATAATCAGTACCACTGTACTTCCTGAGTGTTAGAGTAAAGTGTTCATACTCGGCGCGTAGCCAGCGCGGGCCCCCTTGGAAACGGGCTCAGCTGTGCTGGCCTGGAGAAGCAGAGGGTGGTTATTGTCTCTCCCTCCCCCGAACCTTCCAGCTCCTCACTGATTCTGTGGGAAACCGCGACTGTTCTGTTACTGTTCTCTTAGGTTACGAGACTTAGAGGGCATTGGGAAATCCCTGAAGTACTACAGAGATGCCTGTCATCCTTTAGATGATTGGATCCAGCAGGTCGAAACTACGCAGAGAAAGATTCAGGAGAATCAGCCTGAAAACAGCAAGACCTTAGCCACACAGCTGAATCAGCAGAAGGTATGTCAGAGGGGTTGCTTGTGCCAGGGTTGTCTCCGTCTTTGGGCAGTCGTGAGCCTTATCTTCCTTTCGTATGTTAAAACAAAAAGCAGCTCTTTAGAGAAAAGTGGGGAACATATAATAAATACTAAAATCCTGCCACCCAAACCAACAAACACCACTAATTTTTATTTCCTTGAAGTTGTTTTTGGAAGCATTGGTCATAAAGAAGAGGCATGTTGGGGTATTTTTTCAAACTTCCTAGTGATCATTTAATCGTAGGTGTGGAAATCTCTTTGATATTTTGCTGGCCACAATAGTTTTGTGGGTTCCACATAAATTGCAGTGCCCAGTAGTAAATGTTAAACAGTTATATTTGGCAAAACATTGAATGCCTTGAGGCTTCTCTTCCGTCTTTGGGGGCCAGCAGTAATTTCTAACTGTGTTAATCAGAAATGGGTGGTAGCCAAGGGCGTCAAGTCTTTTCTGAGTAATTGCTGTGGAGTTTCATAATTTCTGCTTTGGAAGCCTCATGAGCGAGGGCCACTTAGGAGTCTTACTCTGCTGGTTCACAGTTTACCTGCGAGGCGAGCTGCACAGGAAGTGCAAAGGGCTCAGGAGCTGTACCGCTAAGGGTTGCCGAGCATCTTTAAGAAGTAGAATAGCGTAGAATTCCTTCTCTTCTTTCTTTTAAACTATTGTAGATGCTGGTGTCTGAAATAGAAATGAAACAGAACAAAATGGATGAATGTCAAAAATACGCAGAACAGTACTCAGCTACAGTAAAGGTAAGATTCAATTTAGTCAAATTTAATACTCAGGTATATAATATACTTTTAAGGACATTTCACTCTGTGTTGAAATGTAAAAAGAGAGAATCCATATTTGAACTTATTTTATACTTAACCTAATAATTCTTTGTGAAGTCTGAGTCAGGTGAAAGCCCCCTCATTGATTTATTTTCTCTTTCTCTTCTCCACCAGTCACATAAATATACATGCACCCCTACCCAAACAAACAAATAAACAAAAAACCCACCTCACATCCCCCACCCTCCCACCTATACACACTAAAATAAATACATAGCTCCGAGCCTACTTTCTTACCACTTTTCTATTTTTTTTCTTTAACATTGACAGAAGCTGTAACTTTCTAACAGAGGGGACGTTTCTCATACTTTTTGGGTTTTTATTAATAATTCCTCAGGGTTCCAGACCCACAGTTCTGTCGCTGAGCTGGGGAAGGGGAGGCTGACTACAACTAGAATAGTGTCGTAAATGCTTTCGTGAGCTTCCAGAGACCTAGGAACTTTCTTCCCGTCTTACATGTTTCTTCTTTTATCCCAACCTTGAAACAATTCCAAGATCAGATTGATTTCTAAAAATGTAGTTTATTCACCATTAATTCAGTGAAACTAAGTTCCAATTCCCTGGGTTTATTCTCTGTATAAGCTTCAGGGCCTTGCTTTAATTTTATCATACTGACTCTTCCCCAGGACTATGAATTACAAACAATGACCTACCGGGCCATGGTAGATTCACAGCAGAAATCTCCCGTGAAACGGCGGAGAATGCAGAGCTCAGCAGATATCATTATTCAAGAGGTAATAAAAATATCAGAGAGGGGTAGGGGTGTAAAAGGGAGACACAACATCCTAAAAAATAATTTTATTTTTATTGTGGTGAAATATATGTAATATAAAATTTACCATTTTTGGGCCAGTGAGATGGCTCAGCGGCTTAAGTGCCTGCCCGGCAAGCGCGAGGGCCCGAGTTCGACTCCCGGAACCCACATACGAAAAAGGGGCCAGTGATATCGCTCAGTGGCACGGGCGCCTGCTGGCGTGCGAGGTCCTGAGGTTGACCCCCCGGTACCCACAAAAAAAAAAAAAAAAAAAAAAAATTTACTATTTTAAAATATATACTTTGGGCCGGTGAGATGGCTCAGCGGTGGAAGTGCCTGCCTGGCAAGCGCGAGGTCCTGAGTTCGATTCCCAGAACCCATGTAAAAAAGGAAAAAAGGGCTGGTGATATTGCTCAGTGGGACAAGCGCCTGCTGGCAAGCACGAGGTCCTGAGTTTGACTCCCGGTACCCACATAAAAAAAAAAAAAAATTAATAAAATACAAACTTTAGCCAGGCATGGTGGCACACACCTGTAATCCCAGTACTTGGTTGGCTGAAGCAGGAAGATCACAGCAAGTTTGAGGCCAGCCTGGGCTACATTCCAAGACCCTGTCTCAAAAAACCGACCAAAAGAAAAAAAAAAAAAAAGTATACTTTAATGATATTTTAGTGCATCTCAATGTTGTACAACCCTGTTCATTTCCAGAGTTCTTTTTATTTCCCCATAGCAATACATTTTATTATGTGTTTTAGAAAACCATTTTACCATCAAGATAAATTCAAGATTAGTTACTGGGCTGGTGAGATGGCTCAGCGGCATAAGCGCCTGCCTTGCAAGCGCGAGGGCCCGAGTTCGACTCCCGGATCCCACATATGAAAAAGGGGCCGGTGATATCGCTCAGCGGCACGGGTGCCTGTTGGCGCGTGAGGTCCTGAGGTCGACCCCCCGGTACCCACAAAAAAAAAAAAAAAAAAAAAGATTAGTTACTATTTCAGAGCTAAATGAATACATACTTCATCATTAAATTTAATAGAAGTATTTTGTATGGTATGGACCGCCTACCCAGTCACCATTGATTATAAGGAAGTTATGTGGTTTACTCTCCCAAATCCTGGATAATACTATAATTATTGCTGTAAGTTCATTCAGCTTGTTAAAGAAATTATGTTTTTGTTACTTTTTTTTACTTTCAGTTCATGGACCTTCGGACACGGTATACTGCTCTGGTCACACTCATGACACAGTACATTAAATTTGCTGGCGATTCATTAAAAAGACTGGAAGAGGAGGAGGTAACGACTGCGGGGAGTTAAGTAGAAAGGAGCTGGATGCGAGTGGGAACTTCGATACGGTTTGGGGAAGCAGTGACGAGTTTCATGATAAATTTACATGACTGACATATAATTGCAAGTAATTAATTACACAGTTACAGTGAAAAAGAGTAATGGCCTTGGATTTTTTTTTTTTTTTTTTTTTGTGGGTACCGGGGGGTCGACCTCAGGACCTCGCGCGCCAGCAGGCGCCCGTGCCGCTGAGCAATATCACCGGCCCCTTTTTCGTATGTGGGTTCCGGGAGTCGAACTCGGGCCCTCGCGCTTGTCGGGCAGGCGCTTAAGCCGCTGAGCCATCTCACCGGCCCCATGGCCTTGGATTTTTGTTCGTTTATTTTTTATTTTTATTTTTATTTTTATTTTTATTGTTTTTTTGTGGGTACCAGGGGGTCGACCTCAGGACCTTGAACGCCGGCAGGCGCCCATGCCGCTGAGCAATATCACCGGCCCCTTTTTTATATGTGGGTTCCGGGAGTTGAACTTGGGCCCTCGCGCTTGCCAGGCAGGCGCTTATGCCGCTGAGCCATCTCACCGGCCCTGTTTATTTATTTTTAAAGATTGTCTCATATAGAAAAGTATTTTTAAATTTTCACTTCAGGTGGGCTGGTGAGGTAGCTCACTGGTAGAGCATTGTCTGCCATGCATGAGGCCCTGGGTTCAATCTCCAGCATTGCAAACAAACAAAAGACAAAAAAATGCAAATTTTTTACTTCAGGACCCTAGTATGATGGCATTACTGTCTTAAATGGTTAGGGAATGTTGGCAGTGTGGCAGAATTTTTTCAGCTTTGTCACAGCTTAGAAGTATATTTCTCTAAAATATCGTTACTACTATTATGATGTCTACAGAAATACTGCATGAACACATTTGTTTTATGCATTTTAAGTGAATCTGTATCTTCATGGAAATTATTATAATTTAAATAGATTAAAAAAACATCAACTTAAAGCAGTAGGAGTTTGTATAAAGCATGGCTATTTTTCAAGTATTGTGGGGATTAGGTCTTTGTGTTTTTGCCAAAAAGATATGATTCATGATTAAAAGATCATGTAAGTATTCTAATTTGGAGGACTTCTAAGCTTTGACTCTGCCTTTAAAAATTATATTCAGAAATAGATTAAGGAATTACTTGTAAAAATAAATTGTCACGAAAGGCTGTTGTTTCTAATCTTGAAGGAATTACTCTTTGCTCTATTATCTTTATATGCTTTCTATTCCTAGCCTCAGAACAGACAAAAATAGTAGACTGAATTCTAAAATAAGTGAATTGTAAAATGTGGGACATCAGCATTGCAATTGGATTGTTGTTGAAATACTGAAGGTGATTATAGTTGATGTAATTCATTTCATACAATGAAAGACCAGAAAAAGTACTAGATGCCTAGTAGATGTTACTTTCTATGTTTCTGAAAATGTGAGTGCTTTTGTAAACTATTTTAGTCTGTTCTGCGCTAACATTATTTTCTGATACTAAATCACTAATGGAGCTAATTATAAGACTTTATAGTAAGCTTCCATTAGTGTTCAGGAAGGAGAACCAGAATACTTGTGGTCATCTTAATAATTACCATGTACCTCTTCCATATGAAAGAGCATCCATAATTTTTTTACCTTTTTAATTTTTGAGGGTCTTATTCCATGTTAAATGGTATACATATCTTTTAATTTGTATATATAGTAGTAAATATAAAGTAAAATAATATCTTGCTTTCTTATAGTGCATATGTTATTATACATATATCACATATGGGCTGTTTGGCTTCATTTTTCTGATAAGGCGGAAGTCGATAGAAACGAGATATTTTAAAAGGCCTAAAATAAATAGAAACCATGATTACAAACCTTTGAAAGGTGAAAGATTTATAATGAATTGTAAATCAAAAACAGTATATTTATGGAAGATGATGTGGAAAGACTAAAGTTTAAATATATAAAAACCCCACCACTTAGGATCGTAGTAATACAGTGGCCTATAAAAGATGAATTTGTAGACTTCGATTTTTAGACTCAAGAGTGGTGTTTCTGAGACGGAGCCTTGAAGAGCCACAGGAGCAGCCTTGCTCTGAAAACAGAGTTTTTCATAATAAGCATAAAATCAAAGACAGGTGCCAGTTAATTTCAGAAATAATACCAGATTAGAGAGATGTGATAGTGTCTGAAAAGGATACGAGATTCAATGAAGAAATTCTTTAGTTTATGTTGAGAGCAAAGTATATATTAATGGCATCAGGAAAAATGAGAGAAAACTTGAAGTTGTTTTTATGTGAATAAACTTGACATCTATAATAAAGGAAATCAGCATTTGATCTAAATTATTTGAAGTAACTTTTCTAGCATTTGCTAAAATATTTAGTCACCAGGCAGTTAAAGATTATTAACAAATCCTGAAAGTGACTCTCGGTAAATATTGAGGGCTCAGCCATAGATACGTTTTTTTCCTGAGGAAAACAACATGCCAAAGGAAAAAAGTGCTCAAAGTCTCTCAGCAGTAAGTTTTAAAGGAAATTTTATAAAGAACTGGGAAACACCCTCTTAGAAGTAATAAAAAATTGAAACTTAGTATTTTAAATAGATAAAACACTTTAGTGTTACCCAGAGATAAACTGACACCCAAGTGAAGAAAGTGGTGCAAAAGCATGCAGGTTCTGATTCTATTGGTTTCTGTGTGAATTCTTAAGAAAACTGCATTTAGGTTAGCAAGGGAAATGACTGAAATTCTTGTGAAAATTACTGGAGGACAATGAATTAAAGAAATGAAAATAATACATGGTCTGTAACAGTGGTGGCAAACCTGCGGCACATGTGCCACCGCCTGCTATTGGTTATCATTGAAAGCTCTAAAAGGTTTGCCATCACTGGTCTATAATATAAGTTAAATTCTGGAAATTTACTAAAGCATCTCAATGAAATCTAACCTGCTATCTAAAACACTTTCTCTGCTCATGTGTAAATTGTTGCGAGCTATGGTGATTTTGAGTTGATGATGCTAACAATGTACTAACAACATACTAACAACATACTAACAACATACTAGTAAAGTGATCTTACATTGTCATTAGAACTGATCCCGATCACGTAGTTCTGTCAGTGTGGAGTGGGCTCCTCCCAGCTGAGATTATGACATCAGTAAGCTAAAAATTCCTGTATTTTATTTAATAATTGGAGCTGAATCCTTGAGTATATGTAAAATGAAGTTGTATTTAACAAATACCTGTATTCGTGGGGTATCTAGAAGTACTCGTCAAGGTGGAGTCATAGAAGGCATGTCATACCACACCTGTGAGTGTATGGAGCACAAACTCTCAACCCCTTGGGGACAAGGGCTGCCTTTGCATTAGCACTTTTGATTATTATAATTGGCGTCATGTGGCAAGTATAAACAAGAGATTTAACTTAAGAATTTTCAAGTTTTTATGTAATCTCTTCCTTCCCATGTTACATATTATTTCTGAGTTTGGCTCTCTGTCCTGAAGTTCTCCATTTTTATTTTTTACCCATAAAACATGGGAATGTAAGCATCTTTTTAGGTGTCCTTTGGGCTAGCTACTGAAAACTAAATTCTTTCATGTTATTTGGTTCCTGAAAGATGTATACTTTTCTCAGTGGATAGATGTCTTTTCATAAAAGCAGAAAGAGCACTGCTGTGAAAGTGTTGGTGTCCTTTTTGTCACCCATTGTGCGAGTTTGAAAATTATTTAACCTCTCAACTTCTTCATCTGTAAAAGATTGGGGTCATGCTACATGTTTTGTAAGGCCCTTTCTTGTTATAAAAGCATGAGTTAAATAATTTTTAAAATGAAATTATTCCTGAGAGGCAAAAAAAGAATCTTCAGAAAACCCGCCCTGGAAGTTTTCTGTTTTATCCTGCCGCTGACTTTCTGAAGCTTCCTCTACAAAGGACGCGGTGCTGCTGGTGCTGCTGCTGGTGCTGCTGCTGCTGGTGGTGGTGGTGGTGGCGCTTGCTCTGCGTTGGGTTCACTCTGCTTTGTGAGTACTCAGAAGGACATTGCTTCAGATGCCATAAATTAATTTGAACAGAACAGGTTTGACACTTTGAAAACATCTCTTGTAGATGAAAAGGTGTAAGGAGATTTCTGAACGTGGGGCATATACAGATCTGCTTCAGCGTCAGAAGGCAACAGTGATTGAGAATAGCAAACTTACTGGAAAGATAAATGAGTTGGAAAAAATGGTAGCTGAACTAAAGAAGCAAAAGTCTCTAGTAGAGGAAGAACTTCCAAAGGTCAAGGAGGCTGCGGAAATTGAACTGAGAAAGCAGCAGAGAAATGTAGAAGACATCGCTCTGCAGAAGATAAGGGCTGAAAGTGAAGCCCAGCAGTACCGCAGGGACCTGGAGACCATAGTGAGGGAGAAGGAAGCCACAGAACAGGAGCTGGAGCGTGTGAGGCAGCTCACCTTGGAGGCAGAGGCCAAAAGAGTAGCCGTGGAAGTGAACCTCCTGAATTTTCGGAATCAGTTAGAGCAAAACACCTTTACGAGAAGAACACTGGAAGATCATCTTAAAAGGAAAGATTCCAATCTGAATGATTTGGAGCAACAGAAAAATAAGTTAATGGAAGAATTAAGAAGGAAGAAAGACAGTGAGGAAGAACTCTTGAAGCTGGTAAAGCAGATGGAAAGAGATCTTGCATTTCAAAGACAGGTGGCAGAGAAACAGTTGAAGGAAAAGCAAAAAATTGAATTGGAAGCAAGAAGAAAAATCAATGAAATTCAGTATTCGTATAGAGAAAATACATTGCCAGCTTGTGTAATCACACAGGCTACGTCCTGTATGGGAACCGAAGGTCCTCAGAAAGAACGTGACAAACAGAAAGCAGAAGAACTTAAGCAGCAGGTGGACGAACTGACCGTTGCCAATAGAAAAGCTGAGAGGGAGATGAGAGAGCTCAAGTATGAGCTGAATGCCCTCCAGCTTGAAAAGACGTCATCTGAGGAAAAGGCTCGTTTGCTGAAAGATAAACTGGATGAAACAAATAATGCACTAACGTGTCTGAAGTTGGAGTTAGAAAGGAAGGATCAAGCAGAGGAGGGGTATTCTCAGCAACTCAGAGAACTTAGTAGGCAGCTGAACCAAACCACAGATAGAGCAGAAGAAGTCATGCAAGAAGCAGATGATCTCAAGAAAGTAAAGCACAATTATCAATTAGAATTAGAATTTCTCCATCACGAGAAAGGGAAACTGCAAAGAGAAGTAGACAGAATCACCAGGGCACGTGCTATAGCTGAGAGAGATATTCAGCATTTAAGTTCCCAAGTTCACTCTATTCAGGATGAGAAGGAATTCTCTAATGAAAGAGGGCAGCTCTGCCAGAGAAAATCAGATCACCTGAAAGAACAGTTTGAGAAAAGCCACGAGCAGTTGCTTCAAAATATTAAAGCTGAGAAAGAAAATAATGATAAAATTCAGAGGCTCAATGAAGAATTAGAGAAAAGTAATGAGTGTGCAGAAATGCTGAAACAAAAAGTTGATGAGCTTACTAAGCAGAATAATGAAACCAAATTGATGATGCAGAGAATTCAGGAGGAATCAAAGAATATAGTTTTAGAGAAACAAACCATCCAGCAGAGATGTGAAGTGCTAAAAACCCAGGCCGATGGTTTCAAGGATCAGTTGCGCAATACAAATGAACACTTACATAAACAGACAAAAGCAGAACAGGATTTCCACAGACAAATTAAAAGCCTAGAAGAAGACCTGGCCAAAAGTCAGAATTTAGTAAGTGAATTTAAGCAAAAGTGTGACCAGCAGAACATTATCATCCAGAATACTGAGAAAGCGGTTAGAAATCTGAATGCTGAACTGAATGCTTCTAAAGAGGAAAAGCGACGTGGGGAGCAGAAAGTACAGCTGCAGCAAGCTCAAGTGCAGGAGTTAAATAACAGGTTAAAAAAGGTACAAGATGAACTGCACTTAAAGACCATTGAAGAGCAGATGACCCACAGAAAGATGGTTCTGTTTCGGGAGGAGTCTGATAAATTCAAACATTCAGCAGAGGAGTTTCGGAAAAAAATGGAAAAGTTAATGGAGTCCAAGGTCATCACCGAAAATGATATATCAGGTATTAAGCTTGACTTTGCATCTCTTCAACAGGAAAACTGCAGGGCTCAAGAGAATGCTAAGCTTTGTGAAACAAATATTAAAGAACTCGAAAGACAGCTCCAGCGATACCGTGAGCAAATGCAACAAGGGCAGCATGTGGAAGCAAATCATTACCAGAAATGTCAGAAACTGGAAGGCGAGTTGATAGCCCAGAAAGGTGAAGTTGAAAAGCTGAAGCAGAAGATGGACCAGCAGATAAAGGAGCATGAACATCAGTTAGTTTTGCTCCAGTGTGAAATCCAGAAAAAGAATGTTGGCAAAGACGGTACCTACATGCCGGACTTTGAGGTGACCATGAGGGAGCGTCAGCACTCTGGAGAGCTCCGCTCTAGGCGCGCGGGACCCCTTCACCCAAGTGCAGGGTCTTCTCTGCTCAGATGGCCTCCAGAGCCACAGCAGGCGGGAGAGCAATGGCAGCAGCGGGTCGGTGAACAAATGCCAGAGGAAGTCCAGGTCCAGCCACCAGGGGTTCCACTCGAGAGAGAGAAAAGCCAGCAGTGTTACTCTGAGTATTTTACTCAGACAAGCACTGAGTTTCAAATAACTTTTGATGAGACAAACCCTATTACAAGACTATCAGAGAAGATAAGAGATCAAGCCCTGCACAACTCCAGACCAACCGTTAGGTACCAAGATGACGCACATGAGATGGAACTGGTGAAGCTTTTGACCCCCTTGGAGGTATACTCTGTTCTGAGCCCTTACCGCTAACTACTGTTGAGTTTCTTCTTTAATTTCTTTGCTCTCCTCTATGAAATTTTTAACTATTTTGAATATGTTTGGCTCTCTGTACTTCAGAGAGGACTATAATACTATAATTTTCTAGTGACCTACTTGAATCTTTACTATAAATTATCCTTTTATGTGTGAATGTTTGAGATGAAACACATATCTAATGAGTATCTTGTTTTATCTGTGGAAATATATTTTGAAAACTGTGGTTCTAAAAAAAGCTAGAAGAACCAAACAGTTAACTTTAACTTTCAACATAGTCAGTCATCCAGTTTCATCTCAGTCATGCCATTTTAATATTCTTTAATTGTATTATCATCTAAAGTAAACTGAAGGCTCTCAAAATAATGTTACTGCTGAAATGCCACCCAAAAATTTTCTTTTCTTCGCGTATCTTAATTATTTGAGGGATTGTGTTTGGATTGAGAATGGGTTGTGACATAAATTCTTTAGGTGACTTTTAATGTCTTAAAAATTCCTGTTGCAGATAGTTAAGAATAAGCAGTATGATGTGCATACAGAAGTCACATCATTAAAACAAGAAAAGAACTCAGTTCCCAGTGCTGAAGAATGGATGCCGGAGTGGTGCAGAGCATCTGGTGGACTCGGGAGAGATTTCCTTCAGAAAGACTCAGAAGCAGAGACTTCACAGCACAGGGATGGCAGTCACGTGTGTCCAGTGAGGGATGACGAGTTTAAGTTCCAGGGCCTCAGGCACACTGTGACTGCCAGGCAGTTGGTCGAAGCTAAGCTTCTGGATGTGAGAACCATTGAGCAGCTGCGACTTGGCCTGAAGACTGTTGAAGAAGTTCAGAAAAGCCTTAGCAAGTTTTTGACAAAAGCCACCTCAATTGCAGGGCTTTATCTAGAGTCTACAAAAGAAAAGATTTCGTTTGTGTCAGCAGCCAAGAAAATCATAATAGACAAAATGATGGCTTTAGCCTTTTTAGAAGCTCAGGCTGCAACAGGTTTTATAATCGATCCCATTTCAGGTCAGACATATTCTGTTGAAGATGCAGTTCTTGAAGGGGTGGTTGATCCTGAATTCAGAACTAGGCTCCTTGAGGCAGAGAAGGCGGCCCTGGGATATTCCTATTCGTCCCAGACATTTTCAGTATTCCAAGCTATGGAAAATAGAGTGCTTGACAGACAAAAAGGTAAACATATCCTGGAGGCCCAGATTGCCAGTGGGGGCATCATTGACCCTGTGCGAGGCATCCGTGTCCCTGCAGAAATTGCTCTGCAGCTGGGCTTGCTAAATAATGCCATCTTGCAGTTTTTGCATGAGCCATCCAGCAACACTAGAGTTTTTCCTAATCCTAATAACAAGCAAGCTTTATATTACTCAGAATTGTTGCAAATGTGTGTGTTCGATGTAGATTGCCAGTGCTTTCTGTTGCCGTTTGGGGAAAGGAACATTTCCAATCTCAGTGTAGCAAAAACTCATAAAATTTCTGTGGTTGATATTAAAACAGGAGCAGAACTGAGTGCATATGAGGCTTTCCGGAGAAACCTAGTTGACAAAAGCATTTATCTGGAGCTTTCAGGACAGCAGTATCAGTGGAAGGAAGCCACATTTTTTGAATCCTATGGGCAGCCTTCTCATATACTGATAGACACCAAGACAGGGTTACAGTTTAATATTAATAATGCTATAGAGCAGGGAACAGTTGACAAAGTTTTGGTCAAAAAATATCAGGAAGGCCTCATCACACTTACAGAGCTTGCTGATTCTTTGCTGAGCCGGTTAGTTCCCAAGAAGGATTTGCATAGTCCTATTGCAGGCTACTGGCTGACTTCGAGTGGGGAGAGGATCTCCTTACTAAAGGCGTCCCGCAGAAATTTGGTGGACCGGATCACTGCCCTCAGATGCCTGGAGGCCCAAGTCAGTACAGGGGGCATAATTGATCCCCTAACCGGCAAGAAGCACAGGGTGGCCGAAGCTCTGTGTATGGGCCTTGTTGACGAGGGCTTCGCCCAGCAGCTGCGACAGTGTGAGTTAGTGATCGCAGGGATTGGCCATCCTGTCACCAACAAAGTGATGTCGGTGGTGGAAGCCGTAAATGCCAATATCATAAGTAAGGAACTGGGAAGCCGATGCCTGGAATTTCAGTACCTGACAGGGGGCTTGATAGAGCCACAGGCTCACTCTCGGCTGTCGATAGAAGAGGCTCTCCAAGTAGGTATCATAGATGTGCTCATCGCTACGAGGCTCAAAGATCAAAAGTCGTACGTCAGAAACATAATATGCCCCCAGACCAAAAGAAAGCTGACTTACAAGGAAGCCTTAGAAAAAGCTGACTTTGATTTCCACACAGGACTTAAACTGATAGAAGTGTCTGAACCTTTGATGACAGGAATTTCTAGCCTCTACTATTCTTCCTAACAGGACGTGTTTAAATAAGTATGAGAGGGGCTGTGCTGGCTGGTGCATGCCGTCTGTTCAGAGCAGATGGAACTGACTAAATGTGTAGTCTAGGAATTATGCAACTGACTCAAAGCGCTGTTTGTTTCTCAAAGGTTCGAAATAGCTCACTGCTCAGGAGACATAATAATTTTTAATTGAAAATAACAAAAACATTGCTGCCCTTAAAATGGTTCATTTAGCTTTGAGAATAGCTGCTTTTAATCTTACTCACACTAAAATAAACATGTTTGCTGGGTGTGGTGGTACACGCCTGTAATCCCAGCACTTGGGAGGCTGGGGTAAGAGGACAGCCACAAGTTCGAGGCCAGCCTGAACTACATGGTGAGACTGCGTCAATTAAAATAAGAATAAAATAAAATAAATCATGTTTTACCTACAATGTGGAATAAGCGTGACAAATCTCAGCATGTTCACAGTGTCATTTCTTCAGACTTCCCTTTCCCACATGGATCCAGCCTGGGCTTTGTGTTCCCATTATTATTATTATTTTTGTGTGTGTGTGGGTACTGGGGGTTGAACTCAGGACCTCGCACTTGCGAGCAGGCACTTGTGCCGCTGAGCGATATCACCAG
Organism: Erethizon dorsatum; assembly: GCA_028451465.1. NCBI lineage: Eukaryota > Metazoa > Chordata > Mammalia > Rodentia > Erethizontidae > Erethizon > Erethizon dorsatum. The sequence goes on along the minus strand of CM051830.1, from coordinate 54,035,695 downwards.
CCCTTTTTTCCTTTGTATGTGGGTACGGGGAGTCGAACTCAGGACCTTGCGCTTGCCAGGCAGGCACTTAATGCCGCTGAGCCATCTCACTGGCCCTGTGTTCCCATTATTGAATGATGTGTTGTACTTATTGAATGAGCACCTCACAGAGCACCATGGAGTCGAAGGAAAAGATGTGAATTCATTCCCTCATCCCTGAGGCTGCAGTGTTTGACACTGCTTCGGAAACATAAAAAGTTTGGTTTTTTGTGTAACTTCCCTTACATATTAAAATATTCACTGTAATTTCTCATTTCTAGTTGAGACTTTGGAATTAAAAGCTAGCATGATGAATGTATTGTGTGTTGGCGGGGGAGGGTTTTTCCTTGCTCTGTGTATTTGTCTGTTTGTAGACATGCTCTGTTTTCCCTTGCCTGATACTTCTCTGTCCAGACAATCCAGATCGTAATGCTAATGCAAAGGCAGTTGTCCAAGATCTTTTAGTGCCTCAGGAATAAAGCTGAGTTCCTTTATTTTTTATATTCATGGAGCTGCTGGGAGATTAGACTAGCAATGAAAGAATGTTTGTCACGGCTTTCCTTGCTACTATAAATATTTTGGAAGTATATCTGCTGTGTGACATAAACACCATCTTTATGGTGTTTACTTTTTAAATCATAAACAAGTAAATGAATAAAATATCTCAGTAACCTGTGTGTGATGGAAAAAATGTTGTATTTTTGTTTTTAGTGGCGAGTTCAGTTTAATAGCTCGGTCATTTACTGGAATGTGTCTTTTTTTTTAAACCAACTCACACCTATCAGAAATCACTGGAAGAGGAAAAGAAAGAGCATGTTGAAAAAGCCAAAGAATTGCAGAAATGGGTATCAAATATCAGCAAGACATTGAGAGATGGCGAGAAGGCTGGAAAATCTCCCTTCTCTAAGCAAAAGGTATTCACAGAGGTCCTAGTTAATAACAGCGGGTAGAATTTACTGAGTTGGTAGAGTCCACCTAGCACAATGTTAAAGTCTTTACCATAATTTTTATAGGTAGTTATTACAAAAACCAGAGATGTTAGACAACTTACCCAAAGAAGCACAGTTAGTGTATAGCAGAAGTGACCCAGATTCCAAAGCCCGAACTATGTGTAGGAGCTTTGCGATTAGCAAGCTAATAGGTTGTACTGCTTTCCCTTGAGGGCAGCTCCCCAACTGTGATGGGAATCACTGAGGAGCAGTCCGCGCGCCATCTCCTGAAGATACAGTCTCGCTCTTACAGATGGAAATAGAAAAACTAAGAACAGTGCAAATACAAGTTAGGATAGTAACATTTTGGAGTAATAACTTCAGATGTGCTTTTCTGGACCATTTTTATTTGATAAGGAAGTGTCCACAGTTAATCAGTAGAAATTTTAGGTTCTTTTCCTTGCCCACCGGGGTTCTTCAGTCCTGAGGGCTATTTTCAGTTCCCAACTACTCGGCATTAGTTGGGTGACAGCAGCTGTGTGTGATGTTACTGCTCCGTGATGTCTTTGGACTGTCACACTGGAGCCTCTCAGGACATTGGTATTCACGGTATCATTCTAATAGTGCTGCTACTGATGGTAGAAATTGCTGCTGTGTTGAAAGAAAATAATTTTACACCAAGATAAAGCCCCCCCACCTTGAGGAATAAATACTTTTCTAACACTTTCCTCCTGTCCCTGCCTGATACTTGGAAATTTCAGGGGCTGTCATTTAATGTGAATATTTAGGCCCTCTTCCAGCTCTGCCTCAGTGTCACTTGCCATCAGTTAAACCTGACATTGTTGACATGATTAAACAGAAGACGTTACCATCTCGTCTGATTTTTGTCTGTGATGTACCTTACCTCGAGTTCTCTTTTGAGAAGAGAAGTTTATAGACCTGGTTATAGTCTTGAAATATTATTCAAATTAGATAAAGCTGTATTCTCAGTCTTAATATGTAGTGTGGAAGAAAGGAGAAATTTGAAAGCATGTACATTTGGTATTTTGGATTCAAAACCTTCAAAGTAATTTAATGCACATATTTAATTTAAAACATCTTCCTCCTTTTTCTCTATCAAATAGCAAGACAACTAAAATAGCCACTTGCTACTTAGCAAAGATTTCTTGGGAGAATACGTTTCCTTTCAGAAGCATGGATTATAAACCCTTGGTAGCTTCACATTCTATGGTTTGGAATCCTCCAAAGTGTTACTAACTCAGAGTTAGACCTGAGACACACAAAAGTAGACAGTTACTTTTTAATGCACATGACCTTAATTATAACTCTCCAAAGAACCCTTGATGGTACTGCTGTTAAAGAAAATTTAGGCAATAAATTTGATGTATATAAATATATCATCCAAAATTCCCTACGGTCTCATGATTACTTGTAACCATGAAAACTAGACTTTAAGTTGGCTCTAAATAGTATACATAGGGATATGTCATCATTGGCCCATTATTTCCACTCCTTTCTGCTCATTTAAAAGAATGGCACTTCCTCAAATAGCGATTCAGAAATGGTACGCTGAGGGTTAGGAGAAAGGGTTATTACAGCCTCTTGCCTTTCCCCAACTGATCAGTTTACTTCTCTGACTCAAAAGTGGCTTTCTTAAGTGAGGGTCTTAGCATTGTTTAACTCTGATCTGCAAACTGTAGAATAATACTTTCACCACGATTTTTGTAAAGAAATATTGTATTTAGGAGTTTGGGGAAATAAAAATGCTCTTTGGAGATGATATACTACATTCACAGATTTTTTTGAGTACTGTGATATACAAGGATGATGTTGGGCCATGGCTGAATTTTTGGCCCCTTAGGGGTTAAGGCCTCATTTATTTATGGTCGGGCTGGGACAACAGCAAGAACACACTTAACGCTAAATTACTAGTTACTCATGAAAATGATGGCATTAAGGGTAGAGATCGCTGCCTCTCTTGATAGTGCATTAGAAGTAAAGCGCTCTTCTTGTCGAGGCTTGTACCTGCCAGTTACTGATAGGTTATTAATCTGAGTCATCAAGAAAGTAGACCCATCATTTGAGTCCTGATTAAAACTTGATTAATTTTTTTAAAAGAACTAGTATTGTCTTTTTGAGGGGAGAGTTGAAGTGCCTTCTTTACGTTGCAGATTTCCGGTGAGGAATTATCAACCAAGAAGGAACAGTTATCTGAAGCACTTCAGACCATGCAGCTGTTTTTGGCTAAACACGGAGACAAGTATGTCGATTTTCATCCGCTCTTTCAGCAGAATTAGGGACATGTTCTTAAAAACAGCAAAGCAGAAAGTGGTAAATTTTAATTGAGATTATAAAAATGGAATCGTAGTTGCAATTAATATAAAGTATATAAACTTAATGTTTTACTAGTCTTTACCACAAATTAAAAATGTGCCTGTTATCCACATATACTACTGAAAAGGAAATGGGCTCTGAGGGGTGAAAAAGTAGCAGCTGGTGAGTGGCAGAGGTGAGGTCCAAGCCAAGCCTCCAACCCTAAGTAGTGCCCGTGAGCCTGCCTTGTGCAGAGCATGTCAACATGTGCTTCATTTCCTTCCTGTAGTTTTTCAGACTGTATTTTGGTCCTGCTTTTTACAAGAAACTTCCTGTATTGAAAGCAGTGACTCGGGGAAGGAACACGCTTGTCTTAAAACCTTTTTGAACATCCCGATTAGGATTATTCCAGAATGGGTTTGGATTGTAGTTTAGAGAATCCGTTAATTTCCTTGTAAGTTTCTCTTCATTTATCACTCAGTTTGAATGAGTGTTGTCTTGAGAAATGCTACCTTACTGCCCCTTTTCGTGATGGGACTGACAGTAGGTTCTTTCCCTCATCAGATAACAGCAGTTTTTATTCTGGAAATTTGTATGTTGGAGAGGTGTGGATATAGTAGTTCACACCCTTTCCTTCATCCCTTTCTCAGGCAAGGGAAAGACTCCTAGATGTTTTTAGGGCCATGCTTAGTTTTCCTGTGCAGTCATTTCAAGACGTGAGCAGTACGTACTGTACCTAGAACTGTATTTTAAAATCATATCATGATGTCATCAAACCTAATATGTAATTTTTGTATTTGAGGATGAGCATTTATTCTTTTTCATACTTTGATTATTTTAGAATGACAGATGAAGAAAGAAACGAATTAGAAAAACAAGTGAAAACTCTTCAAGAAGGATATAATTTATTATTTAGTGAATGTCTGAAACAACTGGAAGAATCACAAACCTCAGGAGATATAAATGTAGAGGAGAAGGTAATATTATTTATTAAACATGAGGCTGTTTCAAGAAGCTTAGTTACTGCATGACTATGGAAATGATATATATCAATAATACGTTACCTTGAATTTTTTACATAGATAAAATATGGGTGAGGTTTATTTACATGTTTGGAAATTTCAGTGTCTTTTTTTTTTTTTGTGGGTACCGGGGGTCGACCTCAGGACCTCGTGTGCCAGCAGGCTCCTGGCCGCTGAGCGATATCACCGGCCCTTTTTTCGTATGTGAGTTCCGGGAGTCGAACTCGGGCCCTTGCGCTTGCCGGGCAGGCGCTTATGCCGCTCAGCCATCTCCCCGGCCCCTCAGAGTCATTTATTAAGTGCAGTCTTATACTTGCTGTTCATCAGTTTCTATGACATCTTAATCTCTGCCTTGCATGTTAAAAAAAGAATGATTCATTTCTCTAACTCTCCTGTTTAAAAGCCATTTTCTACTACAGTAGGTATTTTATTATAAAATGTGTTAGAGGCTGCGGTTCATCTCGAGTGATGGCATTGATGTGCTGTGGAGTTTGTTTGATTTTCAGGGATACCCATGAGAGTTACTCAAGTAATAGGAGTCTGTATATTGTAGTGAAGGTGCCCTCATATCTTCTTAAGATAGACATCTTTTCAAGTTTTTGTTTTTAACTTGGCAGTGCATATCACCATGCCAAACATGATATTCAGTATTTTAAAAGTTCACCTTATATTTAATTCCATTTCCCCTGAGAATACTTTCCTCATAGTTGTCACATTTGGGGAGTATGTATTATTTTGGTTCCTTAATTTTTAAGTGTCTTTGAAGTAGTATGCTGTAAACATCAGTAGCATGGGGTTTGCTACTCTCTCTCATGTCACTAGACATTAATCTCACCCAAATACGGAAAGCATGACTTGCCTCTCGGTGTGTGTTCTCTTCTCTCATTGTCATCATCCACTCTGCTGTGTCCTCACTAACCTTGTTAATGTACACGATATGAAGTTTTCAGTTCACAGATGCATGTTGTTTCAAAGCTTTTATCACATCCCGTGCTGTTGAATAGATCACTGACATAGATCACTTGTGCATTTGAGCTGCCTAACCCTCACAGCATTGCTGCGCCTTGGTAAGTAGAGGATTTTTATGATGAAGTGTATTCTTAAAAAATTAAAACCAAAAACGAAGTTGCATGAAATCCTGCCCACCCTTGTGCAATGGGCTGACCTGAGACTTCTGCATTTTCCTTTCAGCTGGATAAAGTGATTGCGGGCACCATTGATCAGACAACTGGAGAAGTCCTTTCAGTCTTCCAGGCAGTTTTAAGAGGCCTCATTGACTATGACACAGGAATCAGGTTGCTTGAGACACAGCTGCTGATTTCTGGTCTAATTTCACCAGAATTAAGGAAGTGTTTTGACCTCAAAGATGCCAAAAGTCATGGCCTCATTGATGAACAAATTCTCTGCCAACTCAAAGAACTAAATAAAGCTAAGGAGATTATTTCTGCTTCATCATCTACCAAAATTCCTATACTAGATGCTTTGGCTCAAGGCATGATATCAGAGTCCATGGCCATTAAAGTTCTCGAGATCCTGTTTTCTGCTGGATTTCTAGTTAGCCCAGCCACCGGGGAGCACTTGACCCTGCAGAAGGCTTTCCAGCAGAACTTGGTTTCCTCAGCATTATTTTCTAAAGTCCTGGAAAGGCAAAATATGTGCAGAGATCTTATTGACCCCTTCACCTCTGAGAAGGTGTCTTTAACAGATATAGTACAAAGAAGTATTTTGCAGGAAAATACTGGCATGTGGCTTCTACCTGTGAGGCCACAAGAAGGGGGTCGGATAACATTAAAATGCGGAAGAAGTGTAAGCATCCTGAGAGCAGCCCACGAAGGCCTCATAGACCGAGAGACCATGTTTCGGTTGTTAGGTGCACAGCTTCTGTCTGGTGGTCTGATCGAGTGTACTTCTGGTCAGAAGCTGACTGTCGAAGAAGCCTTGGCCGCGGGGGTGATCGATGGAAACACTGCCCACAGCATTCTCACCTATCAGGTCCAGACAGGCGGGATCATCTGCTCCAACCCTGCTAGACGCCTGACCGTGGATGAAGCGGTCCAGTGTGACCTAATCACTTCCAGCAGTGCTCTTTTGGTCCTGGAGGCTCAGCGAGGCTATGTTGGCCTCATTTGGCCCCATTCTGGTGAAATATTCCCCACATCATCTTCCTTGCAGCAGGAGTTGATTACAAATGAATTGGCTTACAAAATTCTGAACAACAGGCAGAAAATAGCTGCTCTCTATATTCCAGAAAGTTCTCAAGTCATTGGTTTGGATGTTGCTAAGCAACTAGGAATTATAGATAAGAACACAGCATCGATTTTAAAAAATATAGCACTGCCAGATAAAATGCCAGATTTAGGAGATTTAGAAGGTTGTAAAAATGCCAGAAGATGGCTCTCTTTTTGTAAATTCCAACCATCAGCAGTTCACGATTACGGACAAGAAGAGGATGGTTTTGAAGGAGAAGAGCCAGGGGCAACTCAGAGCTCAGAACAGACTAAGAAATTATTCTTATCTTACTTGATGGTCAATAGTTACATGGATGCAAACACAGGGCAGAGGCTTTTGTTGTACGATGGAGACTTGGAGGAAGCTGTCGGTATGCTCCTGGATGGCTGCGGTGCTGAGTTTGGTGAGGATGCAGCCATGAAAAGCAGTCTGGATGTCGTAGGTGTCCCTGGTCTATTTCTTAATAGTGCTGCCAATAAGGGAAAGGATGAATGTACAGCTTCACCAACTAGTTCTGATAAACATCATTGCAGAGAACCTGGACATGGAGAGACTCCTGAACATCCAGAGGGTGTCATAGATGAAGAGTTTGATGGAATGGGAAATAATGCTATCAGTAGTGAATTTTGTCAGTCAGAAAACAAGGCAAACATGAAAGCAACTGATCAGGAAGTTAACACTCCATTCAGCATGTGTGTTCCCAATCCTGTGTCACATGTAAAACAGACTGAACCTACAGAGGTCAGCACGCTTAGACATGACTCTGAAAACAGACTTACACACTGTGAAAATCAAAGGCAACTTGAAACAAACAAACATGCAGATGAATGTAGTCATTCTAAAAATATTCAAAACTTTGCAACTAATTTGATAGCAAGTCCTGTTGTGAAATCAAAAACTGATAGGCTCTGTGATGTGAGTGAAACAAAGGATGAGGGTGACATAAACCAGGATTCATCCCGCTTTGACTACTCCCCCAGGCTAAGTACCTTATTAAGTCATGATAAATTGAGGCGTAGTCAGAAAGGTTTTAATGATGTGCGCTCCGCAGAGAGCGATGGAAGTCACTGTGAAGCCTCCTCGTTGTCATTAAGTGAGCAAAGCATGTTACCAGATCAGAGAATGGGAGAAAGTTTTCAAGACCATTTCCTTGGAATTGCAGCTATTAACATCACTTTACAGGGAGAACACGGTGAACAGAAACCTTTAACTATTGCTTGTAGTAATCTTCAAGGACAGTATCACAGGGATGAATACATGTCAGGGACTTCAGCTGAGAATGGAGAAATGCATACTGCTTGTCAGCAGACACCTACAGGCAAGCAAAATGCATCTGACATGGAAGCGTTCTCCTGTGCCGCGACCCAAGGGTGCAGTACGGACAGTGCCAGCGCATCTCGTATCTGTGGTACCCCCGCGCTCGAAGAGACCATCAGTGCCGGTGACTATGAGACGTCACTGCTGGATGACCAGCAGAGTGACACAGGAACAGATAGCGACAGTGATGATGATTTTTATGATACCCCCTTGTTTGAAGATAATGACCATGATTCTCTGCTTCTCGAAGGTGATAACCCGGATGGTCTGCAGCCTGAGGACTATGACACACTGCAAGAGGAGAACGAGGGGATGGCTCCTCCTGTTGATGTTTTCTATGATATTTCAGAAGAGAATGAAAGTTCGGCGGTTCCCCAGGGAGGACTAGTTGGCAACTTGAGTGTGAGGGGCGAAGCACAGTGTCTTCCAGGTTTTCTCTCGGGTGCTGATAGAGCTGAATTAGATGCTAGTAACAGAAAACATGTAAGATCAGTTGGCTCAGACAAGGTGAATGCGTGGGCAACGGAAACTTTATCAGAAAGGGAACACACAAGTGACCTCGAAGGTGGTGAGTCTGACTCAGTGACTGATGGTGAAATTGTAGGAAGGAAAGGGAGCTGTGGTGATTCATTAGAATTTGATGACACTGGCAGTTGGAGAAGAAAGTGTGTAACTGGCCAGTCTGATACTACCCATTTTGATTCTATGCAAAGTGAAGAAAGTTATGGGGATTATATATGTGACAGTAATGATCAAGATGACGATGGTGACTATGATGTTGACAATGGTGATGAAGGAGAAGGAGTGGGAGATGAGAATGGAAAGTCTGAAGATAACCAGTTGTGTGCCATGGCTGTAAAGGAAAATAGTGATGAAAACCAAAGTATTAAAATGCTTCTCCTGGATAAAATGCATAATTATAGTTCTCTAGAAACACAGCAAAGTGTTAGTGTTTTACAGTTAGAATCAACTAGTAAGAGCAGTTTAGTTACTGAAAGAAACAATCTTCAGGAGCACACAACTGGGGTTGTTGGAGAAAGCAAAGAAAATCTACTGAGTTATGAGGCAGTACTTACAGATACATTGCTGCCTAACACTAAAGACACTGAATCAGGAACGGTCTTTGGTCCTGAAGGTATTTTACATGACAGTATCAGTTCAACTTCTGAGTTAGAGATTGAGCTAATGAACACAAAGATCAAGGCGATTGAAGGGCCAGAATCTGTCTATCTTGAGAATGTGACAGCCAAAATCAACCCATCTTTTGATGAAATCATTGGGTCTCAGCCTGAGTTAATAAGGAAACCTCTGGAGAACCAGTTGTTATTCACAGCCTCTGTAACTGCCAGAGGTCAGCAGGGAAATGGGAGAGGCCGAGTGAAAGGGAAAGTTGATAAAATCAGTGTACTAACGGAAGGTGCTGTGTCCGCCCAGAAAATGTGCTCAGGTAAAGAAGTGCTTATAGAAGATCCAGAAGAAGAGGAAAATAAATATCTCAAAAATTCACTTAGTGAACGTACAAGGGAGAGCCTCAATTTAGTTAAAAGTCAGTATCCATTTCCTCAGATCACAAACAATGAAGACGGTGATCAGAGAGGAAGCCCTGAGAAGGCAGCTGGAACTCTTAAAGAGGAACCAAAAAATGTACCAACAGTGGTTAGTGAAAGTCCTGTTCAGTTTGAGTATCTTGAAGAAATATTTCAGACATCAGTTTCCAAGGTGATCAATGATGATTTTACTTCAGACATTGTATTACCTGAAGGGAATGCCGCTGCTGAGAAAGAGTCATTCACCGATGGACCTGGGAAAGAGCTCGGTCTGCTTACTTTCCTAAAACATGGAGCTAAAAGTATAAAAGCAAAAGATGTGCTGAAACCACATGAAGATACCCCCAGCCGTGTTTTAATAGCTGATTCGCCCATGAGAGAAGATTTACAATTAGGAGTTAATAATGCAAAAGAGAATTTGACTCCTACACAGGAAGACCGGCCTGTAAATAAGATGATGCAGCATAGTGATCTTATTACTGAAGAAAGCGTCTCAGAAGGGGGAACAGAAATTCCTGAGTTCACACCAGAAAGCAATAAAATCATACTTCCAGGCTTGACCCTTAGAGATGTGGAAGACATGGGGGAAAATACTGATCATATGAAGTCAGAGGTCTGTATAAATAAAATGGGGAATGATGACTCTGCTGATACTTTAGATACTGACTATTCATTCTTCAAAATAGACAATAAGAAAGAAGGAATTGAGAAACAGCCACCAAAAGAACAAACTTTGCCTTTTTTGTCTCCAAAACACAAAGAGAAGGTGAGACAGATTGCAGAACTATCTCAGGGATTTGTGGAGGACGTAAAGGATACCTTAAAAAGCAGATTGAAGAGTAATATGAGTCCTCGAGAGGTGGGTGACCCTTCAGCTTGGGCAGATCCTGAAACTTTAATTCAAAACCTAACTGAAAGGATTAGCTCATCACAGTTGGTAAATGAAATGTCTCATGTGCCCATCAACTCTAAACTCAGTGACTGCCCTGGAGTTCCCCCCGGGAATAACTCATCAGAACTGAAGGCAAAGAGTAGAGATGATCCTTTCTGTATTGCAAATGCTAACTCTGAGCACCTCCTCGATACACTGAAGCAAAATCCACACAGCCCGGAAATTACAGGAGTGTTTGACTTGATGAGAGAGTTAACTCAGATGAAATATGATCTAGAGCAAAGAGGTATTTCATCTAAAATACTTCCAGTGCAGCTTGAAAATGTTTTCTATAAGCTGCTTGCTGATAGATATTCAGAAAAAGGAGAACAAGTTAGAGACTTGAGTCAAAAAGTATGTACCACGTCTGAGAGAGTGGACGAAAAGCCACACATTTTTGGTGATCTTAAAAGCAAAGAAGGAAACCACTGTTCCCCTGATTTACAAACCATAAAAGAAATGCGACTAGAAAGCTCTGTTGTGTGTGCATCAGCGTTGCCAAGAGATGAGAAGCTTGAATACCTAGGCGGTGATTTCTCAAACCATTTGGGATGTATTACTGGATCAAAAGAAATGATTTCTGGAGATAGCTCAATGGAAAAAGTAAGTTCATTTTTATATTGTATATGGAAGTATTTTGTATTAGTTAACTTTCCCATCACTGAGGCAGTATCCCACACCCACAATTTAAAGGAGGAAAGTGTTTAGCTCACGGTTTCTGGAGATTCGGTACATGGTTAGCAGGCTCCAAGCAGAAACCTCATGGTGGAAGGATGTGGTCTAGCACAGCTGCTCAATTCATGGCAGCCGGGGAGCAGAGTAGGTAATGGTGCCAGAGAGGCAAGGGGTTGTATGGTACCAGGGGAGTGCTTTACTAACCCACTAAGAATTTCTTAATCCAGTGAAGTTGGTATATCAGGATTGACAGTCACATATCTGCATGAAACTTGGGAATAATCCCTTATGTTTTATTTGCTTTCAAAATCTGCATAAAGGCTATTGTGTTCAAATGTTCAAATTTGCTTTTAGTTTTCCAGTGAATTGCAGCAGTGTTCATGGCACACTGAAAAAATGCATGCGTATTTAGCTTTCCTTCAAGATATGAAGCCTCCTTTAGACAACCAGGAGTCAGTGGATAATAATCTAGAGGCTTTGAAGAATGAATTTAAACAATTAGAGGTAAGAACTGTCTGCTGCTGTGTTAGCTCACCATGACTGACAGTCACGTGAGGTGACCAGAGGTTTACGGGGCTCATAGCTTCAGAGGTCCCAGTTCCTGACCATTGGCCCTGGTCCTGGAGGCTTGTGGTGAGGCCGCACATCACAGTGATGAGTGTGTGGCAGAGCAAAACCACTTACCTTGTCGGGCGTGGTGGCACACAGCTGTAATCCCTGCACTGGGGAGGCTGAGGGAGGAGGATCGCTATGAGTTCGAGGCCAGCCTGGGCTACAAAGTGAGTTTAAGGCCAGCCTGAACTGCATAGTGAAACCCTGTCTCAAAAAAACCAAAAACCAAAACAAAACAAAACCAACCCACTTACCTCATGGTGGGGGAACCAAAAGAGAGACTCGGTTAGCACTGTCCACTTTGAATGCATGTCCCCAGTGACCCAGAACCTCCCACTAAGGTCCTGTTTCTTAAAGTTTCTACTACTTCTCTGTGGCACCAAGCTGGGGACAAATCTATGGCCCTTGGAGGACTTCCCGCTGGCTGTTCATGGATAATACCTATTAATGTGAGGTTTGAAAAAATGGAGCACTTATGTTTCGTGTTTATACTTTTCTTTGAGTAGCAAATATATCTGGGACATATTTCTTTATAGACCTTTGAGTTGAGACTGTCTCCAATTGCTGTGATTTTAAGAAAGGCTATGAAATTGGCAGAAGACTTCTCAAAGTCTCTTCCCAGTGACTTTCCTAGACGGTATCTTGAAGAATTGAGTGTGAGCCGCCAGAGTGTACAGACTGCCTTCTCTTCCCTGAGCAACAGGGCTTCAGAAAGAATGAAACAGATCATGCTTGCAATTGACGCTGAAATGGTGGGTACAGAAATGGCAAAGTTACAGTAAACTTTGATTATTTGAAAATTTAGTCGTAAGATATTTTTAGTGTTAGGCCCTTAAAACAGAATTACTATTTGTAGGACTTTGAAATTTGGAGGACATAAAGAAATGAATGCACAATATTATTTTCTAGTCCAAACTAGAAGTTTCCTGTGAAGAATTTCTGCATAAACTTAAGTCATTCTCAGAATGGATATTAGAGAGGAGCAGATATGTGAAGGACATTGAGACCGTGAAGGCTGAAGATACTGAACATGTAAAGAAAAATTTGGAGTTTCTTAAGGCAAGTGTCAAAGTAAATATGACAAAGGACATTACAAAACCTATGGATTTAATATAAGTGTTTAGGAAAAATATCACTTTCCTAAGACTATAAAGAATTATTTCTTTTGTCTCTAATAGATGTTTGTTCCTAGTTGGCACAACTATAAAATAATCACAACTTTATGGTTATATTGTGATGCTATCCCAATGCCTTATCAAACTCTTACTACCACTGACATGTTTAGACTTAAGACTTCTATATTTATGTAGTAGTCACATAAATGCATAAGTTATAAATTAGTAATATAAAATTAGTCACATAAGTACAAGATAGTATAAATAGTATCTCTATGGTAGTCAGTTTTGCCATGATATTTTTGCAAGCTCTTAATTTGAACACATTTCCAACAACAGGATTAGGCTCCTTGCCTCAGAGTCAGAAAACTGAAATCCTGGTACAGTTAATTCACATTTCAAACTCTCCATAATCTTGTTATTTATTACCTCAGTTTAATGGATATTGTAAGTATTAGCGAGGAGTGTTTTAATGTGTGATAAATGTACACATTAACATAGGTTAACTCTTTGCCTTTTTTCAGTTCCATTTTAAATGTGATGCAGCAGGCAAAGAAAATATTCTTGGAGGAGTTCTCTGTTGTATATAATAGTAACTACCATTATATTTAAAAAACGTAGTATCATCTGTTTCTAGATGATGGATTTTTGTTGAGTAATGAATAAAAGTCTTTAAACTTCCAAACCCCTGAAAAACCATATTTGAAAAGATGAATATTTCTGTTACTAGAATGCTTATCGATAGCCTTACTCTCTATTGGTAACTTGTGCCACTTTGTTCACAGACTGTGTTGAAAGACCTGGGGCATACCAAAATGCAGCTGGAGACCACTGCCTTTGATGTGCAGTTCTTCATTTCTGAATATGCACAAGATCTGTCTCCCAACCAAAGCAGACAGCTGCTGCGGCTCTTAAATGCAACTCAGAAGTGTTTTCTTGATGTGCAGGAATCAGTAACTATGCAGGTGGAACGTTTAGAGATGCAGTTACAGCTAGAACGAGATCTCGATGACGAGAAGGTTTGCCTTTCTCTGTGGATTGGGAATTCTTTGTTTTTACCGCTTCAAGGTGAAGACTTCATGTAGTTGCCCGTGGATTATAGCATATTAGGAACAATTTTCCAGACAGGCATTAGTGAGTAGGACATAGTACAGCGTTCCTCCAGTCTGTAACAATGCCGTTTTTATAATGATGCTGTACTTCAGATGATTTTAATTTTCATGACTCCCTAACACTACTTATTTTACGTGGGCCTCTTACATTTTTTTACGCTACAAATAGGAAAGATGCACATAATGCAGTAATTTCCAGGAATCAATTGAGGGCAGGTGGCTAAAGAAGGTTAAGAGTAGCATCTTCTTCCTCAGGAAATGGTTTGGCACAGCGACTCAGAGCATGGCTTCCGGAGCCACCTTGCTGTGTTTGCGTCATACCGCCGCCTTCCTTGTGTGTGAGACCCAGAGTGAGGCACTTAACCTCCCTTTTCTCACCGGTAATGCGGAAATAATAGCAGTGCTTACCTGGTGGTATTGTGAGCACTGATGAAGAAGTTGTAACACTTAGTTATAAACCTTGCCTAGTACGTGCTAGGCTTTAAGGAAGATGAGCTGTGTTCACTGTGTCTATAAAAATGGGTGATCAGTGTATGCACAACAGCAAAGTGAAAGATGCATGCAAATTGGTTTTGACTCAGTCTTTTAGGATATGTAGTGAGTTGCATTACAGTGCTATATCTAATAGCAAGAATGAGTAAAGAAATGGGAATGCGATTAGACACAGTGACTGGGTAAACATTGCATGCAGTGTTCTTTCATTATTTCTTGAAGCACAGGGCGTTGTCTCTAACATGATAACCTATTTATACGTATCAGTTACGTTAACAGACAAGTCACAACTAACTTCTCTTTTGGTGTCCTTTTGCAGAATTAATTGTGTGTATTGCAGGTTTCAAGAGCTTAAGAAAATGGGATGTTTCTTCCTGTCGGTCAGAAGTTCCATCTGTCACACATATGCATGGCCAGTATTCTGCCGAGTAACTTCACCGCAGTGGTCTCTTGTGTTTGGGACATGCTCACGCTTTCTGTCTCTCCTTGCTCAGTTTGTACCCCACTGCTCGTATGTTTACAGCATACTTAAATAAAGGCTTGGTAGAGGAACTTTGGGAAGTGTGTGCTAGTCAGGAGCGTCACAGGGATGATTTCATGTCTACACATTGACGATGTTCGGGATTTTCTCCACTTTAGACTGCGGCAGAGCGTCAGCAGGAGTACAAAGAGAAGCTCCAAGGGATGTGTGATCTTCTTACCCAGACCGAAAACCGCCTCCTTGGTCACCGAGAAGCCTTTGTGATTGGAGATGGCACGGTCGAGTTAAAGAAGTACAAGTCTGAGCAAGAGGTAGGCGTGGGCTTCGTATCAGCAGCTCTGTGTCCCACGAGGTTTGATTACTGTTGTTGGAGGGCCGTTAGGACTGCTGAATGCTACCAGGAATTTTAGATTGTTTTTCAGAAGCAAGGCATAAATTTTATACTAAAAATTAGATTCCCAAGTTGAAGCAGGCCAAGTAATTTCCCTGTCATTTTTAGGGTAAGTTATTGGATGGAAGAAACACAAAGGAGACTTGTATGCATTAACGTTGGAACCCATTTAAGGCCAACTTACTCACTTGCAAATCAGGACAAATAGCCATCACTTTGGGTTCTTTCTCTCTCTTGTTAGCTTATTCTTACTCCTTTCACCTTCTTTGTAATTTGTTCCTTTTTATTGAAGGAAAATGGAAAAAAATAACAATAACAACAGATAAAGATATCTTTATCTTGGTGTCAGGAGAAACAGCATTCTCCTGTAACTGAATAATTTTTTATTCCAATTCCAGATTTTATACATGGTTAGCTTCATAACTTAATCTCTGAGCCCGTTTCCTCATTGTTATACTTTCATTGCTACATTATTATAAAAGTTAAGTATATATTGTGAATTAAGGCATTAGCACACTTAATGTCACATAGTAATGGCTCAATAAATAGGATCTGTTTCAATTCAAATAACTTCTTAGAAAAATTTGAGAAGGCTTAACATATGAGGAGAAATATTAAAACTCAAACACAGTACAATATGGAGAACAAAAATGCATAATAAAGAGAGGAAAGAATAGGGAAAATTACATATAGAAACTTCTGCCTAGTCAGGAAAGCTGGAAGTATGGAAAAAGGGATCTTAATCTTGAGCTTCCTAGTAGCCAGGGCAAAGAAGCAAATATCATGTATTATTATTGAGTCTGGTGTTTAGAAAAAGAAAGAGCTTCATTCACTGAGGAAACTATTTTTTATCCTGAGCAGTAAATACATATTAAAAATAAATGTTTAAAAACAACAAATAATACTGTGTATTTATAAGCTTTTGTAAATGTACCTGTATTAAAAATCTGGCATATGCAAATTGGTGTGTATAATATACCAAAGACTTCAATGTTATCAGTGTTTCACAGAGTACATTCTGCAAACCACATTGTTTTGTTAAGCATGAAAATTTCAAGCTTTTCTTTAGATTTCAAATAATATTAAATACAACTTCAATAAGCCAATGAACTCAAAGTAACATATTCAATATGCTTTTCAAACTGCATGGGTCATACTCCGCTTACCCCCTTTTAGAATTGCAACTCTACGAGACCTATATAGGTAATGATTTAACAGAGTATTTTTTCTTTTGTGTTACAAGGAATTACAGAAAGATATGCAAAGAAGTGCACAAGCATTGGCAGAAATAGTAAAAAACACAGAGAACTTCTTAAAACAGAATGGTGAAAAGCTATCACAAGACAATAAGGCTCTGATTGAACAAAAACTTAGCGAAGCAAAGACAAAGTGTGAGCAGCTTAATTTGAAGGCAGAACAGTCGAAAAAGGAGCTGGATAAAGTTGTGAAGACAGCAATCAAGGAAGAAACGGAAAAGGTTCTTATTCACATATGTGGTACATTACTGCTTTGTCAGAAATGATTAATATAACAGCTGCTTGATTTTATTAAGTGTATCAGGTGGTAGTGAGTGATAATTAGCCCCAAAACTAGAATTCTTAGATTCCAGATATGTAATTGACCAAATACTACAAAAGGTTTCACTAGTGGTCTTTCCTAACTTTTTCTTAGAATTGAGGTAGGCTTGTGAAATGCATGAGCATTGATGGATTACAGTTACAACTTTGGCATATACACTATTTTTAAGCGCAGTGAATATGTCAGAGTAACTGTTGCTTTAAGGTTTAATTTCACTGTGTTACGATTGCAGTGCATGTCAGTTTTTACAGTTTAAAATTATTCAGATTTTACTTTTGAAATGTCTTAAAACTACACCTCAGCTTGCATTCATATGAATATTCCTGCCCAGGTTGCAGCTGTGAAGCAGCTGGAAGAGAGCAAAACCAAAATAGAAAACCTTTTGGACTGGCTGTCAAATATCGACAGTGACTCAGAAAGGGCAGGGACAAAACACAAACAGGTCATTGAACAGAACGGGACCCATTTTGATGAAGGCGATGGCAAGTCGGTGATCGGAGAGGAGGATGAGGTTAATGGTAACTTGTTGGCGGCTGACGTTGATGAGCGCGTTGGAAGCACTGAGGAGAATCTGAACCAGCAATACCAGAAGATTAAGGTGTGTTGTTTAAACATGGTGATACAGTCCAATTCTGTTTTCAGGAGAGCAAAAGATAGAAACAACTTAGCTCATACCAGGTCTTCTTGATCACAGAGAAGAAAGTCCTTTTTTCCTAGGTTGTCGTTATGTCAAATATAATTTATTTTGAGAGTTCCAAGCAAGTCAAGAAAATAAATAAATAGGGTTGGAGGTCCCATTTGACCCAGCTATTCCCCTTCTGGGCATCTTCCCAGAAGAATTAAAAACATCTTACCACAGTGATATATGTGCACCCATGTTTATAGCAGCACAATTTGTAATAGCCAGATCTTGGAAACAACCCAAATGCCCATCAACTGAGGAATGGATAAGAAAGATGTGGTATTTTTATACAATGGAGTACTATTCAGCCATAAAGAAGGATAAACTGGAGACTTTTATAGGTAAATGGATGCAACTCGAGAAAATACTCATAAGTGAAATAAACCAGAAGCACATGTGTAAGCATCGTATTATCTCTCTAGTATGAGAAACTGAAAGAGTAAATAAGATCCAAAATGTACAATAGACATGGTGAATCAAAAAGAAACTGGTCAAAAGGAAAGAAAGACTGGAATAGGGAAAAGAAAGAAGGGAAAGGGAAAAAAAATTGTATATATATATATATATATATATATATATATATATATATATAATGGTTAAGATAGATACACTACCAATTTTACTTAGTTCATTGAAGAGTAAGGTTTGTGCCAATAATGTTTGGACAATTGAATGCTAATGTCTGGTATCCTGAATAACTAACTTAAAGATAGTAATACGTAATGTATTAACCATTGTTACCCTCCTATTATGTTGTTTTGAAAATTTGTTCTTCTTTTGATTTGTTTTGTTTTTTCTTCTCTTTAAAATAAATAAAAAAAAAAAAAAAGAGTTTATCAGGATTAAGGACTGATTCGTCCATTTAGTGTCTCAGTAACTAGATGACTATCTGTCCTCTAAGTAAATCCTCTTCTAGGATTACTGTGTTCTGATCAGTTGTAGATAAAATATGTTTAATAAAAAAAAATAAATAAAATAAATAAATAAATCGCTGCATGTGGCACTGTGTAACTGAAGCCGTATTTTAAGAAATTAATAAAAAGTAGTAGTAATGCTTAACATTTATACAGCAGTGACAGTGGGCCAGTCATTCTTGGATCCTTCTGCCTGATCTCACTTAGCTCTGCTAGTTATACCCTGAGGTTATTTTCATGTTATAGGAAGACTGTAACTTACAGAACTGAAGTAGTTTGCCCAGGTTATACTTGGAGGGATGAGTCTGAGTTTAAACTTGGCTGTGTGCGAGGTCGCTCTGCCTCCTCTGTTCACTGAGTGGCTCGCTGCGCTGTGTTGGGCTTGCACCCTTTCTGAGCTCAGTTCCTCCACACAGTTTGGTCTCCTGGTGAGAAGAGACATAAAAGTACTTCAAAAAATACTCTGCATGGTGGAGATTAAAACTATTATTAATGCTACTGTAGTAGCAAAGGCAACTTTTGAAGAAACATTTTTAAAGTGTCACATAATTAATGATTTTATCTCAGGGTTTTCCTTTGCATGACTGGACTTGAGGAACTTTCGCAGTTTTGTTTTCCTCCAACTCTTCCTCTTTGGATCTTTGGGGTAGGATGTTCTCTGTGAAGTTTTTATAGAAAATACACATTAAGCCAGGAGAAGAGCAGGAGTATTTACTGTATCATGGTTTCAAGAGACTGTTATAGGATCTTATTATTAAATTGTCTCTAAAAGTGGAAAATCTGGTGAATTCCTAAAGGAAGTTTATGAGTCAGTTACAGGAATGTCAAGAAAAGTAATGAAAAGTATCAGTAAGTGGACTAAACATAAAGGTGTCACACGGAAGAGCTCTTGTTTCAGTCCACAGTGTGACATTTCCTTCTGATCTTTGGGCCTGTAAGAATATGAGAATCTGGGCCGATGAGATGGCTCAGTGGCGTAAGCGCCTGCCTGGCAAGCGCAAGGTCCTGGGTTCGACTCCCGGTACCCACATAAAGGAAAAAAAGGGCCGGTGATACCACTCAGCAGCACAGGCGCCTGCTGGCATGCGAGGTCCTGAGGTCGACCCCCAGTACCCACAAAAAAAAAAAAAAGAATATGAGAATCTGGCAGTGTGTAGAAGATCTCACCTGCTGGTAGAGTGGAGTGGTGGCCAGCGGCCTGCTCTAGGGATCTCTGGCCCTCTGCAGTTGTGCCCTGGCCCCGGCCTAGCCCTTCTCCAGCTGTTGAAGGAGAAGGACTGATGGGATAGTTCGTTAGCTATTCCAGATCTAATTGTGTGCGAAGTCCTTCTGGAGAGTAGCATACGAATATAATTCAGACTCTACAGATACAGTCTGTGGGGGAGGATTTGTTCGTCACGGGGTGGGCATCGTTCAGACAGTGAGGGTGTGAATGTTAGGACTCTGCTCTCAGCTGGCTGATTGGGAGCAGACTAGAAGTGAGGTCATCTTATAGCAGTGCTTCTGAAGGTCCTTGGCCTTCACAGCACACAGCTTATTTTTACTCTGCTGTTTGGGCCAGCACTGTTCTGGGTACTCGGCGTTCTCCAGTGAGCAAAATCAGTTCCCTGTACCAGTGCTTGCGAACAGAGCGGAGGGCTGAGGATGAATGACACAGTAGACAAAGCAAAGCGACATGTTCCCTTAGAAGGTCTGAAGTGCTGAGTGGAAAGGTTCAGGCCTTGGTAATGGTGGTGAAGAGTGGGTTTGGGGACCATTTTCAGTCTGTAAATAGGGCAGTCAAGGTGGGGTTCACTGAGAAGAGATTTGTGCAAAGACTTAAAGGCGGTAGGAGTTTAGCCAAGTAGATACCTGATCACAGAGCTGTCACTAGACAAAGAGAACGGGAGCAAAATGTCCTGTGAGTCTCTCCAGGTGGGCTGGGAGCAGCAGGGAGGCAGTAGAGTGTAAAAATAGCCCTCAGGTACAGGAATCAGGATATGTGGCTCCGTGAAAGCCACATGAGAAGTGTAGGAGTTCTGTCAAATCTTCTGCAGAAGACCTAGGGATGGGGGGAGCAGGAGGGAGGGGAAGGAAAGGGAAGGAGGTAAGAAGAATGAAGATGTGCTGCGTCCTTGCACTGACCCCCACAGTGAATGCAGTCACTGTGCTGCAAACATGGGCTATAGTGATTTGAAAAAATAATCCTTTGCTGTATTTGTGTGGCATACTGGGAAAGAATACTTACGGCTAGAGGGAAGGGGGTGCTGACCACCGGAGGCCCTCTTGCTGCCCCCACTCCAAGGTAGTGCTCAGTAGCTCTGCACAGCTGCACCTGTTTGCAGCCTCCCTTGGGGCCGGAGTCTGGACGCATCAGGCGCTGCAGGGTGTGTGCTTCGTGGGTGATCTCGGCTGCTCCTCAGAGCCAGCTGTTTGTGGAGGGGCCGTTATCTCCGTGTTGACAGGTGGAAAACAGGTCCAGTGACACTAAGTAGCAATGCCAGAATTCTTCCCTATAATCCCTGTTCCCTTTACTTGCATTTGGCTTTTCAGGACATTTAATTGCTGAAATATTTTTCTAGTTTTAAAAGTACATATTCTTTTTTCCTATTTCACGATCGCTTCCTAACAAATTATTGTACTTAATTGCTCAGTAATTAGGTAAAGACACTAGCAGTCCCTTTTGTGTGGCTGTGAGGAAGCAATGAGCAAACTGAGATTAGATTGTAGACACTTATTTTAGTATTGAAATAGAAATTTGTGATTATCTAAGTACTTGTAAGAGAAGACTGGAAATTTTCTTAAAATTAAAGAGCCCTGTGGCTGGGGATATCGCTCAGCGGCACAGCGCCTGCCTGGCAAGCACAAGTTCCTGAGTTCAATTCTTGGCACCAAAAAAAAAAAAAAAAAAAATTAGAGAGCCCAAAATGCAGCTCTTGTTCTGAAGTTCAGCAGAGAGGAGAGTGTTGCTCAGCTTAAGAAGGGGGGTGAGTGGGAGCTGAAGCCCTGTAGGTCACGTGTGCCCGGCGGTCCTGAGGCCGTGGGAAACTGCTGGCTGCGTTAAAGCTGTGGTCAATTTGTCCTCACGCAGGCCCAGCATGAGAAGATCATCTCCCGGCACCAAGCAGTCATCGTGGCCACGCAGTCCGCACAAGCCTTGCTGGACAAGCAGGGCCACTACCTCTCTCCTGAGGAGAAAGAGAAACTGCAGAAGAACATGAAGGAGCTGAAAGCACATTATGAAACCACCCTGGCCGAGTCAGAGAAGAAAATGAAGTTGACACACTCCTTGCAAGAGGAATTAGAGAAGTTCGACGCTGATTATGGCGAGTTTGAGCACTGGCTGCAGCAGTCGGAGCAGGAACTCGAGAACCTGGCAGCGGGGGTGGATGATCTCAGTGGCTTACTGACTGCACTGAGCAGGCAGAAGAGCTTCGCAGAGGACGTGATTTCTCACAAAGGTGACTTGCGGTACATCACCATTTCTGGAAACAGGGTGTTAGAAGCTGCCAAGTTGTGCAGTAAGAGAGAGGGCAGCAAGGTTGACAGGGATGAGGTGGACACTTCTGCAACCCACAGAGAAGTCCAGAGCAAGCTCGATCACGCCACGGATCGATTCAGGTCTCTCTACTCGAAGGTAATTTTCATTGTCTTTTTTCCAAGAGGAAAGTCATTATGGGATTACAGTTTGCACTCTGTCCTCTTAACTTTGGTTTTTGATTTAGAGGCAGGAAACCTAAAAACCTATACATCTACTCTACTTTTGAAAAATGTGTTTAAAGATAGGAGCTTAAAGTTATTTCCTCTGAGAGTGATTCTAGAAAGCCTTAGTGCAACTCTGGTCGCCGACTTGGCCACCAGGCGGCAGTTATGTCTGGACCGATGCGTAGGGAAAGCTGGAGTGGCCTGTCTCGGTGGGGACCTGAAGCTTCGTGTCAGATGTTCTCTTCATGACACGAGACTGTCCTGCGCGTTTACTTCATCAGTGTATCGCTGTCATACTTCATGACTAACAGGCTTTTTGGTTCTTTTAAATCTCCAAACAAGTAAAAAAAATTAGAAAAATACCTAAGAACCCAAGCTGCATGAACTTAGCAAGTTGCATAAATGATTTAAAAACAATCTTTGAGGCTGGGGATACAGCTCAGAGGCACAGCACCTGCCTTGAAAGTGCGAGGTCCTGAATTCGATTTCCGGTACCAAAAACGAAAGAAGCATCTTTGATTCTGACTTTAATTTTAATGTAAACTGTTTGTCCTCTTTGTGTTAATCAACCTTGTGGAAAACATGAAAATGATTTATTAAACACCTTGTAAATCTCTCCACCAACTATGTACACAGAGTGTACATAAAACCCGGGGAATCTGATGCGAGATATCTTTATATTTCATTCTTGGTTAAGGCTCAGCCATTTTAAGTATTCTTTCAATTTGGCGTAAATCTAGAACTATAGCCTCATTTTTGTGGTTACTTTTTGACGCTCTCATATAAAGTAAAATCCTTAGCCCTACAACTTTGCTTGAAGTTTCTTTTTTAGTTATGTATTTTACAGATCTTAGGGTAATTTGACACATAAGAAAATAGTGGGTTTTAATCTCCATTGCCTTTTCTCTTTTGTTTTCCAGTGTAATGTTCTTGGCAATAATCTTAAAGACCTGGTGGATAAATACCAGCACTACGAGGACGCGTCCTGTGGGCTTCTGTGTGCGCTGCAGGCTGCGGAGGCGCTGGCCAGCAAACACTTGCTTGAACCTGTTGCAGTGGACCCCCAGAATCTGCAGAGGCAGTTAGAAGAGACCAAGGTAAAAACAAAAGAGAAAAGGAGAGAGAAAAGAGAGGTGTAGTCCTTCAATAATCTTGCTGAAAGACTTCAGCTTCCCATACTTGTGACAGTTTTACCTAAGGAAGTAGAACAAAAGATGGGAAGAACATAACTCTCCCGCTACAGGGAGTTATGACTTTGCTTCGCCACAGCTTTTCCCGCTATTTAGCTGGCTTGACGTTACGGTGACACCTTACTACCTGCCTTTCATTACTCCTTCCAGGTAAACAAAACCTACTATTGTCAAGCCATTGAATCTTGTTTAAGTTTTTTCTCTTCCATTCTAGTTAAGCTCTGTGTGAGCAGATATTTTTGTCTGTTTTATTCATTGCTATATTCCTAGCACCTACCCTATTACCTGGCCTGAAGAGGTCACTCATTAAATATTTGTTCAAGAATTGACAAGTGGGGCTGGTGAGATAGCTCAGCAGCATAAGCGCCTGCCTGGCAAGCGCGAGGTCCTGAATTCGACTTCCAGAACCCACACAAAGGAATAAAAAGGGCCGGTGATATCGCTCAGTGGCACAAGCGCTTGCTGGCAAGTGCGAGGTCCTGAGGTCAACTCCTGGTACCCACATTTAAAAAAAAGAATTGGCAAGTGGAAGGGAAGACAGAATGGCACTGTAATATTCAGAATTTCTATGGGTCAAGATTGGGGTTCCTACTGAGTGTCTTAGAAATACAAACTTCAGTTATTACTTGCACAGTTGTCAGAAAGTCTGCTTGTGGGCTGAGGGTGTAGCTACAGTGTAGACTGCTTGCCTCGCATGTTCAAGACTCTGAATTCAGGCCCAGGCACCCATGTTTTCAGAAATGCAGGCTTGATATCATAACTGCATGATTAGGGGAGTCTCAGTTATACCCATAGTGGTAGACAAAGTCTCTATTCTATTTTTTATTTAAAATATATTTTAAAATTCTTACACAATGGGACATAGTTTTAACATATTCTATGCAAATTCATTATGAGTGTAATTTTGATTTTAAAAGTTGCATTTCTATTTCTGTTCTTTTTTTTTTTTTTTTTTTTTTAGCTTTTGTCACCATGGATAGGAAGTAAATGCAATCTTGCCAGTTGAAAAACTGCCTTTTAGAATTTAGTTGCCTGATAGTTATCGAGTAAAAAGTCATTATTGTGCTGTTAACAAGGAAAATACATACCTTACTGGGTGAGCTTAAAGTTAGGTGTGGTGCGAGTTCAGGGATGTCTGGCTGGAGGAAAGTTGTTTTAGTCACTTTCCTTGTTGCCTGACACCACAATGTAAGGAAGGAGAGGTCTATTTTGGCTCACGTTTCAGTCTGCGTGGTTGGCTGGCTCCAAGGCAGGGTGGCACGACAGAGGGGCCTGGCAGAGGAGAGCTGCTCACGGTGGGGTGGACAGAAAGCAGAGCGGGGAGGAGCCAGGAAGGGCGATACAGCCTTTATGCCATGACCACAGTGACCCACCTCGTGAGACCAGATCCCTCCTCCTAACAGCAAGTCAGCTACACTGCTCCATAATCCAGTCACCTTCCACAAGCCCGCCTTCGAGGCCATGCAGCTTTGGGGGAGGGCAGCTAGATATAAAGCATAACAAAAGCTAAGACATAAGTGAGGTAAATGTGGCAGGTGAGGGCCAAGCAGAGGGAAGGCCGGTCAAGGGGATGGAAGTGGTCTTAGTTACTTTTCTCATTGCTGAGACAAAATACCCAACACCTAAAGTTTAAGGAGGAGAGGTTGATTTTGGTTCACAGTTTGTGGAGGTTTCAGTCCATAATCGGCTGGCTCCAAGGCAGGGCAGCGTGGCAGAGGAAAAGCAGTTCATGGCAGGCAGAAGGCAGCAAAGCAGTGAAATAGCAAAGAGTAGCAAGCAACCACAGCAGCCCTCTTTCTGTCCCTTTTATCCTGTGCAGGCTACCTGTCTTTAGGACAGATAGCACTCACACCCAGGGAGGGCCTTCCCATTATCCACGCCCAGAACTGTGCCAAACCAATCAGTGGACTGATTCAGCAATCACACACCCTAGACCCAGCCCCCTCTGAGAAGCCCACTATGCCATGACAGAAGCAAAGGAGGAGAGGACGGAAGGGGGAGGGCGCTGCGCCTTCCTGGGCTGGAGAGTTCACCCACCCCACGGCAGGCACAGGGGGTGTCCTGGGCCCGCTCGGTGCTGCCAGCTGATGCGGCGTCCCCAGGGGTTGCCTCTGTCCTTTCACTGTGCGCTCTCTGGCCTGCTTCTTGTTTCGTTTTTATTTTCTTCTTCTTTTCCACAAGCATGAGAATAGACCTATGTTAAATTTTCACGTCTTACTTGATTAAGTGTTCAGGACGGTGTGTACGGCGAGGGCAGAGGAGATACTGTGATATTGAAGGCTACATTTTTTGATAAGAAATGCCAAGAGTTTAACATCTTAAACTTAACATTGTTAAGATCAATGTTAAATCTTTAAATTTTAATGTTAAATCTTTAAAATTTAATGTTAAATCTTAACATTAAATCTTAACATTGTTAAGATTCATCATATTACATTTAAGTAAGAAGTTAGTGTTTTTAGTATAGAAAAGTATAAAAAATAGAAATAATAATTTTTAGGTTAGAATGGTGTTAGGGAATGGATTGTATCCTAGATAAAAGTAATACAATCAGCAAAAAAAGAAAAAGAAAGGAAACCCCAAAAGTCTTTAAATTGATACAGGGATTAATTTTAGAGTGGAGACCTTATTTAGTTAGTGCCTAAGAAGGCTTCTTAGGCGTAAAACAGTCCTAGACTGTCAGAAATACGAAAAGGCGAGGTCTCAAGCGAGAATGAATTCAGATTAAGCTACAGCCTCATTTTAAAAATTAAATGTGCAGTCGAAATTATTTCTGCCATAAGTCTATATTTTTCTCACAGATGTTCTTTCTATGTAGTGAGAAATTTTTATAGGTATTAGGTAGTCTCCACTTCTTTTTTTACTAACATTTAAAATTATTTCTCTTTTAGTAATAGAAACACTTTAAGACTGTTACAAGAAAATCAGTCTTTTCTGTATTTAACATACTAACTTCTGTGTATTTTCTGGAGATAATCAATGTAATTTTGAGACACCCAATGAATTGTTTGAAACATTTCTGTCCACTAGCGTGTTGTTATTAGTGTTATTTTTAAAAACAAAACCATTAGGTGCATTATCAGCAGTTTGATACCACTGGGCTAGAATGACACTCAAAATCCTCTTCCGAGATTTCAGTACCTTATAAAGGAGGCGCAGAGACGGGATTTGGGGACCACCTTGAGGCCTTGTTTTGGAATAGTGGGGGGCTGGATTCTGCTGCCAGCGATGTCGGCCTTTGCGGCTCCCCTGTCTCTGGGACGGCGTGAAGCTGGAAAAGTGTCATAAGCGGGACGAGTACTCACGACAGGGAGGAGACCGCAGTTATCAGCTTGTAGTGTCCCTGTCCTGGGTGTTTCTTCAGTGCTTTAATTTAACTGGAATCTACTCAAAATGATATGGACATGTATTTGAATGATTTAATTTGTAGTTTTGTTCCAAAGTAGTACTATAAACACCACTTCCGTTAAATTATAACCCGACACATTAGGAATAAAAAGTATTAACTCATGTCTATAGTTATGGAGAGCAAAGGGATAGGATGTTTTGAGGAAAAGAAATAAAAAAGAGATACTTCTTTTGTAATCATCGCTAAGTTTTAAGATAATAGGCGGGGCCCTTTGGCATTGGATGTTTTTATAGAACTGTGATAACTCTTACATATATTTAATCATTCAGTAAACATTTATGTTCTGGGCCCATTTTTAAGTTTTGTGAAGACACACAGATTTTAAAGCCGTGTCTTTGTCCTTGGAGAACTTATGTTTAAAAAACAGCGTGTATGGGTGCCCTTAACTTCATCTCATCTTCTGAACGAATGCACAGTGTGGCCTGGACTTGAGTCTGGTTCTGAGTAAAGTTCTCATCCATGGGATTCCTTCTGCTTTCTTAACTAAACTTCTGGCGGGATTTCCCGAATAGATGCACTCTGATTTGGCTTCTTCGGCCTCTGGGAACAGATGCAGGACCCGGTATGCAGCTCTCAGGTCCCGTGTCGGTTACGCTTTGCTGGGTCTTTCAGCCCAAATATACATGGGCTGCTTGTGTGTCGCATAGTTCTTGTATTGTGAAAATTAGTTAAGGAAAATGTTGCCATTAGCTAGAGGCATTTATTTTAAGAAATATTAATAAATGATGCTGAAAAAGAAGGTGGTCTTTTTAGGGTTTATGCTTGATATCTGCATTTATTATTAATTTACTCATTTATTTCAGAAACTGCTAACAAGGCCTGCTATAAGGCAAGCTCAGGCCCAAGCATGGCTACTGAAAGCCGAATGAGATAAATTCCCACTTCTCGAGAAGGTTGTAGTTTGATGCAAGAGATAGATAACTACGTTAGTATTTACAGGGTACTTATGGGACCTTCCGGGAGGAACACTTAACCCAAGTAGGTGAGGAGAGAACTAGGAAAGACTTCCTAGTGGAGTATTAGAGGGTGAACAGGAGCGAGGCTGGTGATGGAGTAAGGTAAGTTGCATGAGAATGTTGGGAGGTGGAGACGAGGAGGCATCAGGTCTCACATAAACGAACAGCAGAGACATAGCTGTTGGGCATTTGTGGAACAGGAAGTTGAGAAGGATCTAAGGAAGGGATAGGCTTCATTCTCTTCATGGTGTTCTCGAATCTTAGCCTTCCTTATGAGGGGAAGCTACTGAACGGTTTTAAATAGAGGAGTGGCATGTGGTCAGATGTTAAATACATGAGGGGCTTTTCTAGGGAAACCACTGGAAGCAGGAGCACATTTATGAGTCTTTTTCAATAACCCCACGAGGGGTTACAGAGCAGAGTCTGTTTACACCACACAGGGAAATTTTCAGGACTTGATGCTGGGATTTACGTGTAGGAAGACGGAGTCTGGGAGCAGGGTCAGACTGGGTACCTGGGTCCTTAGCTAGGGGGTCAGCATTACTCTGGGTCCATTTGACTTCCTTTATAGCATTTGTTCTGGCTCCCTCTCCCCATCACATAAATACAGGTATCCTCTGGGAGTCCGCATGGTCTCCTCCTGACGTTGCTGGGCTTTCCCCTTTCATGGTCCTGTCTGACTTCCACCTCTTTCTGTCTAATTCCCCTTGCGTTCAGAGTTCCCTTCACTGCTAGTTCTGCTCTTTCATTCTGTATAAAGTCTCAAGAGCGCTTTGAAATCATGAACTTCAAGACAGGTTCTCCTTTTCTCCTAAACTCGCTCTCATTTGTGTATACAAATTCTGCATATTACCGGGGCAGGGTGGAAAACTTAAGGCTTCTTCTCTCCTCTTCTCCCCTCGCCCTGATTCCCGCCCTCTGGAGCACTGCTGACCAGCAGAGAATCCATGATGACGGAAAGGTCCTATCTGCTCTTGCTGATGTGGTGGCCATCAGTCTCCAGAAGCTACTTAGCACTCGAAGTGTAGCTGGTACAACTGAGAAATTTCTAATTTTATTGCATGTCAGTTTAGAAGCACAAGGATTTATTTAGTGGCTACTGTATTGGGCAGCACAGCTTTGGTAACGTGACCGAGTTCGTGGGACTTCCTCGCTTTGGAACTAACTCCATGTCTCCGTCAGGCAGCCTGGGGAGAGTCCTCACGAGCCCTCCTCGCGTTGTTATGCTGAGGTTGCTCCTAGCTGGAATCTCTTCTTCATTTCTTCCCCCTGAATTTTCCCCATGCATTGCTACAAATTCCGCCTTCCTGTAGATCTGTCCTTAGCACATGCTCACTGCTTACTCAAAAGCCTTGAATAGTTCTCCACTGCTCCCAGATAAAATGTAAACTGCTTAGCCTGACATTTAAGGCCTTTCTACCTCTGTTTCTCTTCACCATATATAACCTTAAGCTGGATAGGACTCCTCTTCTCCTGAGTCATTTCTGTCCTGTCTTCGTGTTCTCCCTCTCCATTTCTGCAGGCTTAGATCCACACTTCCTTCAGGACCCGCTCAGTGACACCACCATTGTGGTGGCCTTCATTTCCCTCCCTCGTTGTCCTTCCTCTCAACGTCCAGTAATGGTTTTACTTACTCACCTTTGACACTTCACACTTTCTGCCACAGGGCATAAGATTCCTGTTTCATTTTTGTATTTTCACAGAATGTAGCAAGGATTTTGAAAATTTGTTAGATGTGTAGTGACTTTCATTGAATTCACAGAAATAAATATGGCTCAGTATGAAATCAGGATCTACTGACACGGAAGTCCCTAATTATCTCTTTACCTGGAGTCAGAAATGGTCCCCAAGGTTTTCTGTGTTTGGTTTGGTTCTGGTGATAGTGTGGGTGCTGTGCAGCGCTTATAAGTAGGGAACTTAGGCGAAACGAGGAGGGCTATAAAGTCAAGGAACAGGAAAATTATTACAAACCAGTGCTCAGTGGTTTATTTCAAGACTGAATTTGTGTTCTCCAGACTGGTCGATGCTTCTCAGACAAATGCTGCATTATAATGGTCTCATTCTGAGAACTACAGAGAAAGTTCACATGATGAAAGTTTCTATACTGGAAGTTTATTTTACTGTAATTCACTTTTTTCCATATTGGACTCTATCATTTAGTCCTCTTAAGTATAATTGAAAAACTTTTAATCCCATAGGCTCTGCAAGGACAGATATCGAGTCAGCAGGTTGCTATCGAGAAACTGAAAAAAACAGCAGAAGTGCTTTTAGATGCCAGGGGGTCCTTACTTCCAGCCAAGAACGATATCCAGAAAACACTGGGTAAGAGATTCAGTATTTTTGTATCCTGCCTTGCATGTAAATTCTAAATAGTCTTATAGAGATGTAGAAAATCACACAATTAGGTATTAATTATTTGTGATCTTTCTCTTGAAATGGTAATGCTGTATGTGGGAGTTACTGTATATTTGTGTGCATGCATATGGGAAATAATAATTCCCATAGCAGATGACTACTGTTTTACTCCAAACAGAGAATGAATTAAAATCTGAGTAGAAATTTTGCATGAGCAGAAGGGTGGAAACTTCGGTTCATTGATCTAAAGCCACTCTATAGCAGGGAAATCCTTTTTTCATTCTTACAGTCTTCCAGACTCTTTTGAGCATGTGCCCCATCAGTAACTTCAGTGTGCCCCCATATACGCACATGCATTTATGAATTGTATGCACATATTGCCATATTATTGTATCATATGCATTATAATTATAAATTGCAAAAACAAGGAATTACAAGGTATAAGACAGAAGTATGGATGGAAATTGTAACATTGTGTTCCTCTACCCCACGCATCATCTTACACGTCCACATTGGAGACCACAGCTGTACGGCAGTGGGCCTGTCGATTTGAAGGAGAAAGAAACACTGTCTTAACTGTATTTCTGTTATCTGAGGAGACATTTGACATTTTTCCTACTGTTAATTGTACCTAGTTTCATTTTGAGTTGTTTAAATTTCACGTTATGTTAAGACCTGAAAGCTGCTTTCTGGCATCATTTTCTAGGATTGTGTGAAAATGTGATACAGAAGACTTTCTCTAAAGTCTTTCTGATTTATAAGGAAAGCAGCAACTTTAAAAAATAACTTTCTTACAGTGGATTTTGTTTTGTACTTTAAAATAATTTTAGTCACTAAAGTCAAGAATTTACTTCAGTGACAGTATTTTTCACCAACAAGTA
Source organism: Erethizon dorsatum (assembly GCA_028451465.1). NCBI lineage: Eukaryota > Metazoa > Chordata > Mammalia > Rodentia > Erethizontidae > Erethizon > Erethizon dorsatum. The sequence continues at coordinate 54,004,862 of CM051830.1, read as the reverse complement.
CAGAGTAAACTCAGTTCAAGCTGCTGTAACAAAAATACCATGGACTGGAGAGCTAAAATAGCACACATTGGTTTCTCACGCCTCCGGAGGCTGGAGTTCAACGCCAGGGCGCGGGAACAGTCAGCTTTCTGGCAGGGGCCTTGTCCCTGGTGTGTAGATGGCCACCTCCTTGCTGTACTGTCGCATGGTAGAGAACAGTGGAGAGAGCGCCTCTCCCTCACGTCCTTCTCATAAAGCCCACTTAATCCCCCTCATGAGGGGTCCTCCCTCATGACCTAATTACCTCCCCGGAGAGGGGGAAGTGCAAGTGCTTTCCTACTCTCCCGTCCCGCTTACCACGACTCGGAACGCTTCTGTGACCGTGCGAGCGGGGCTTGCCCCACACACAGGTGACCTCCAGCGGACGTCAGCTGGGTGTCCTAATTCAGTTCACTTCTGACACTGTCTGCCGAGATCACATCGGATCCCACAGTGCCCCAGCTGCTCCACCTGCTCCCCACTTCAGATGCCAGCCACGAGTCGCGGTTTGAGCCCTGTGCGTAGGCCCGCCCAGCTGTAGACTGAGATTCGCGTGACCTGCTCCGTGGATGTGACCTATTCGCTGGAGCAGCTCACAGGACTCACAGAGGGCTGTACCTACACTCGCCTGTTTAGCACAGGGATGTTACAGAGAATACAGATGAGCAGCCAAGTGGGAGAGACACCCAGGGTGAGGGGAGGGAGCGGGACCAGAGTCCCTGTGTCTCCCCTGGGTCTGCACCCTCCCGGGACCTCCATGCACCCGCCCTTGCAGTGTTTTATTGTGGTTTCACCCCATGAGCATGCTCGCTTCGGTCCTCAGCTAAACTTAATGCCCTCTGCCTCCCTGGACAGAGGTCAGTGAGTGGGGCTGGAAGTTCCAGGCTTCTAATCCCATTGTCAGTTCCCCTCACAACCAGCCCTGATCCCGAGGCCATCCAGAAACCTGCCAGAGGTCACCTGTTCAGAGTGAAAGACACTGCTGTCACCCAGGAAATTCCAAGAGACTCAGGAGCTCTGCATCAGGAACTGGGGTCAAGGACCCAATATCAGAAGAAGACATTCTTCTGGTGCTTTTGATTGCTGTGGAAATTACAAGAGAGTTTTCAAGCTCTACCTCGGGAACATGGCCAGTGTGTATATATATATGTATTTCTTCTTATATCACCGTATAACAATATCACACCTTCCAAAGGCCCCAACTCCAGATATGATCACTTTAGGGGGTAGGTGTGCACATGTGCATCTCGAGGAGACACAGACATGCAGTCCACAGCAAACAGGAACACTCGAAGTGTGTCACTCTGTGAGTATGGCTGACTTCGCTTAGAGAAAGCGGATATCATAGCTAAACACGTCACTGGTGTCATTCTTCTTGTCGATGCCCAGCCACGGCCCAGGTAGGAGCAGCTCACCTGACAATCTCAAGCTGCAAGTTAGGGCTCTTGAGTCTGTCAGTTAGGACTTGAACCTCTGCTTGGAGCACCATGATGCATACTGAGGGCCTTCTCCCTACTCGGCACTCGCCCTTTGCTTGTATGCCTGGAGCATGCGGCCCCAAGTTGTGTTTTAGTCAGGTGCGTGATGATTTCTCTCAGTCATGTTAACTTATCCTCCCCATTCAGTGAAAATTTATCAAGCTACTTTCTCATGAGTGCTAGGACAATAAAAAATACTGTTTTGTTATTTGGATTATGTTCCACAGCCAAACACAGTATGTAAGATATTTCATTTATAAAGTAGTTTAGGATCACAACTTTATATCAGGCTAAAGTATTCACAAAGAATTAAAATACTCTACAGGTTCTTGGGCAGTAAGTTCTGAATAAAATCACAGTTAAAAACAGATTGTTTGGGCTGTTGAGATAGCTCAGCAGCATAAGCACCTGCCTGGCAAGTGTGAGGTCCTGAGTTCGACTCCCAGTATCCATGTAAAGGAAAGAAAAGGGCCGGTGATATCGCTCAGCAGCACAAGCGCCTGCTGGCAAGCGCGAGGTCCTGAGTTCGACTCCTGGTACCCACATTAAAAAAAAACAAACAAAAAAAAACCAGATTGTTTTCCAAAGGGGACTGGGGGGAGGTACATTAAAAACATTGCCCTTTGAGCTTGTTGAAAGGATTTTTTAGCATCTTAATAATTAGAGTTGAAAGTAAAGTGTATCTTATATGTGATAGGTTAGTCTGTTTATTTTCCCCTTTTGTCTATTATTAAACTTTTAAGTAAATTCTATTTGTGTATATTTTAGAAGCATAATCTCAGTTTTAAGTAGATTTTCATTGTTGTTCTGTTTTCTTACTTGATTTTCATCTGCCAATTTTTGTGCATTTGAGTACCTTCTGAGGTTTTGAAGGATAATGAAAGCTTAGCATTGTGTGTACAGTAGAGGGTATGATAATTTTTATTTTTAAAGATTAATTCTCAATAAATCTTTATCACTGTGTATTCTCTTGAGAATACTTTTGTATGACTGTCACTTTCTCCCTAAATAGTTATCAATAGGTATTGCTAATTTTAAATGTCAGAATGAAACCCAGTATTTATTCTAGAAGTTTGGTGTTTGGAACACTCTCTCATTTCTCTGGGGCAATTCAAATATTTCTTATATCCAGAAATCTGTTTCCAAATGCCATTGATATATTTGTTTTCTTTTTTAAAATTCTGACATTTTATTTTCTACTAATTTGTTTCTTTCATTATTTCTCAGGGTTTTAGATAGTAATCTGATTATTCATTATGAATTTAGCATTTAAACATTTTTTTCCTTCTCCGAGTTTTGTATGGAAGCTTTATAGTTCACGTTGGTGTATTTTTAAGAAAATGAGTGGGGCAAAGGGCCCTTTGTGGTTAATATTTCCTGCTATTTGGACTAGATGACATAGTTGGGAGATACGATGGTCTGTCCAAGTCTGTTAATGAACGAAATGAAAAGCTCCAGATAACCCTGACCCGCTCCCTGAGTGTGCAGGACGGCCTGGATGAGATGCTGGGCTGGATGGCAGGTGTGGAGAGTGCTCTGCAGGAGCAGGGTCAGGTGCCCTTAAACTCCGCAGCGCTTCAGGATCTCATCAGCAAAAACATTGTAAGTAACATTCGAAAAAGAAAAAAACTTCCACTTAACAGTTTTTTTTTTTGTTTTGTTTTGTGTTTTAGGTTTTGTAAACACCAAGGATAGGTAGATTTAGGGTAAATGTAAGGATATAAGAAAGAGCTGTTTCCTGAATAGAGCAGTATGAGAAGTACAGACTTGAGTGTGTAAGATGATTGTTCCATGGTGGAGCCTGGGGGGCTTTGTCCGCTTGTCATGATGTCATTCCTTGTGGAGCGCTTAGTATACATGGACTCTTATCTTGTTGTCACGCTGCAGCCAGCTGCACAGAAAGCTCATCTGGTGAAGTGTGTCAGATCAGTCTTATTGTAGCCTTTTAAAAATTAGGCCATGGGTAATCCCCAGGCTCCATTAGATCCCAGGGCTGTGGCGTGGCAGCAGCCTCCTGGCTCTTTCCACAACCAGCCAGCTGTTCACCACTCTCCCTCAAAGAGATCTGAATGGGATTCCTCAAGGGGCGAATCAAACTTGTCCTTCAGTTCCAATTGTTAGCCTTCTCAGTCATAGGTGTTTCAAGCGTATGTTGTTATGAATAATAATTTTTAAAACTGTGGCATTATTTGTATCATAAAATATATGCAATATTTGGTTTATTTCAGATGTTGGAACAGGATATTGCAGGTCGTCAGAGCAGTATAAATGCCATGAATGAAAAAGTGAAGAAATTTATGGAAACAACAGACCCATCCACTGCCTCCTCACTGCAGGCTAAAATGAAGGACCTGTCTGTGAGGTTTTCAGAAGCCAGCCAGAAACACAGAGAAAAACTTGCCAAGATGGAGGAGCTGAAAACCAAAGTAGAACTGTTTGAAAGCCTCTCAGAAAAGCTCCAGACGTTTTTAGAAACAAAAACTCAGGCTCTTACTGAGGTGGATGTGCCAGGAAAAGATGTTACTGAATTGTCTCAGTATATGCAGGCAAGTCTTCTTACTGCTTCTGGGGCGGGGCTTAATCAATCAGTAATTAAGACACGCTCATACATTGACTGGCAGAATTGTAATTAGCAGTTGTCATTGTGATTGCTTATCGATTAATAAAGAGATGTTTTTCTTCTTTGTAAATTTCAAACCCTTCTCCTCTACCTTTGCCCATTGAATAGAAATAAACACCAATTATCATAAATGTTTATAAACATCATCTTATGTGCCAGAACCCACTGAGAGTCAAAATACAGAGTGCATTTTAAAATGAATTAAATTTCACTGTGTTATTTTTCAGATAGCCTACCTACACGTTTACTGTATCTGATGTTGACCATAGCCAGGTGCATTCCTCTGTGAAATTCTCAATAGAGCCACTCTGGTCCCATTCGTACCTATAGGTCCTTCGATGATAGCAGCATCTAAACTGACTAAATCTAAATGTTTTATAGGAATCAACCTCTGAATTCTTAGAACACAAGAAAGATCTTGAAGCTTTACATAATCTCTTGACGGAGATATCCAGCCATGGCTTACCAGGTGATAAGGCTCTGGTTTTTGAAAAAACAAATAATTTGTCTAAGAAATTCAAAGAAATGGAGGATACTATCAAAGAAAAGTAAGCACCACTTTAAATAAAAATTGCATTTTATTTCTTTTAATACTAATTAGATGAGTGATTTGTATTTACTGATATTGATAACTGAAAAAAATTTGAAAACTTGTATAAGTATACAAAACTTGAATAAGTATAGGGCTACTTAAGTGTTTTCATATTTTGATAATTTTTGCTATAAAAATTAAGTACATTATTTGTTAATGTACTTTTAACATTTAGGAGGAAAACTCAGTGTTTCTTCCATAAAAGTGGAAAACATTATGTAGGAAAATTGGAGGGGGTGGTGGATTACTGAAAACAGTTTAACCTCACTGTAGGTTCTGAAGCCTTTGGCAAATATCACATTTTTATTTGCAAAGATGAAAAATAACCTTGAAAGACCGTGTATGGTTCTTTGCTTTCTGGACCATTTCAGAAGCTATACATCATTTCAATATGGCCATTTCTTTATGGCCTTTTTTGTTTAGTAGTTTACTTTTTAAAGATTAGGTGAACCATGAGTCCATGAAAAAAAAGAATGAACCTGACTTGAGCTAAAAAGCTGCGCAGGGATAAGCCTTGTAACTGAGCTTTTGTATCCCTGATCTCGGGTCAGTTTAGCCTGCAGATCTGACTTTGCCAAAGCTCATATGGAAGAACCCCTAAAAGAGAAAAGAGCAGTTTTCCTTTTCAGCTACTTAATTTCTTTGGAATTCTCTAGAACTTCTGGATGTTATTCATGCTGCTCATACTGCTATGTTTTTATCGGTTGTATGATCGTTCACACTTCACTGAAGAAATGTCCTCGAGTTTATGTTAATTCTCACGTTATTTATTCTTTCAAATGGGTTCAACTTTAAAACCACGTAGTAGTCAGTAATTCGTCCGGCTGCAGGGCAGTCTTGGCTGCCAGAGCGCCGCGCGCTTGCCTGTGTGCACACGTCACTCGCGTGACACGTGGAGCTGTCCTCACGGTGCGTGTGCTGGGCCTCTGTGCTCCTTCATGGTCTGAGCACACAGAGGGGTCCACGTAATTCACCGTGACCCTTCCAGCGTCCTGCAGGGAGGTTCCCGCTAGCACTCTCCAGTTACTAGTCTGACAAGCTCCCTGAGCGCTGTTCTAACCCATCCGGTGTGACTGCAGGGTAGTGCTGAAACCTCTAGGTGGCACTGTGTGTTCCTTATGTGGGCGATTTGTATCTGTTCCCCCTCTGGTTCTTTGCATGCTGGCATTAAGCGTCATGTAACGGGTAGAACAAAGCTCACTGAATTGAAATAATGTTAAATGGGTTACAGATTCTTTGACTGTTCTCTTTTGAGGGATACTTATTTAGCTGATTTCTCTTGCCATGTCTGAAACTTTCTTCCTGTATCAAAGGGTAATATGGTGCATGGAGGGTGCTTTTCAATATCAAGCCCAATATGAGAATAAAAATTATTGATTATTTGTCCTTTGGAACGTCTCCTTTTGTGGCTTAAATTTCGGTATGATTTTTGTTAACCAGAAAAGAAGCTGTAACGTCTTGTCAAGAACAATTGGAAGCTTTCCAAGTCCTTGTTAAATCCCTAAGGTCATGGCTGAAGGAAACAGCAGAGCAGGTTCCCATTCTGCAGCCCTCCTTTGGTGCAGGAGATCTAGGAAAATCTCTGGAGGAAACAAAGGTGACTCGCTGAATCTAATGTGGAGTTTTTTTGTCTGTGTGTGGGTACCGGGGGTCGAACTCAGGACCTCGCACGCCAGCAGGCGCCCGTGCCGCTGAACGATATCACCGGCCCTTTTTTTCCTTTATGCGGGAGTTGAACTCAGGACCTCGCGCTTGCCAGGCAGGCGCTTACGCCGCTGAGCCATCTCACCGGCCCAGAATGCAGATTTTTATTTGCCTGTAGTGAAAGGTAGTTTCCTTTGATCTAAAATCATGTAATTTGGCTCTCATACATGTGCTGTAGATGTTCCTGGTTTTTGGAAATGATAACATGTACTTAAACATCCTTTTGAGGAAGGGTATGAATACTTTCAGTTAGTTCACCAAGTGTTCTAATATCCAGGTTTCCTTCCTTGTGAAATTTCTACTTAGTTTCAGTTATTTTCGATGCCATTTTTCACAGCAGTAAGTCAGAGATCCTTCTGTTACTCCGAATTTGACCCTAGGTTGGGTATGTCACCTTAACAAGTTTTGAAGCATTTGAGTTACTTGACTCTCCTGTACAGACAGAGTGTGAGTCTTTTGTCATCTGACTCCAAGTCATTAAAAATTATAATCATTCGTGACAGTTTTTCATTTCCAAATTTGTGGAAGTGTTTTTAAAAATTCACTGTAATTTTGATGGTTCAAACTCACTGTGACATGGAAGTCTGAGTCCCTGTGTCCATTTCATCTGGTAATGTGGCTGTTAGCCAGGGGGACCTACAGTTGACAGTTACTTTGGAACCTGCGGCAGCTGGGCACAGCGATTCTACCATGGCCAGGAGCAGAGCGCGGAATGGGCCATACCCGCTCCTCACTGCTGCCAGGGTTGACAGGGACCTGGGCTGTGTGGGCAGATGAAGATGGTACTTCTCTCTCCCATCGACTCCCTCACAAATCAGAGCCTACAGTTGTTACTGCTTTAAAATATGTTTAAGAAATTGAACTGTATTGTGCATCTTCAATATTAAAACTGAAAAATAATGTGTTTTCATATCTCAAGAAATTACAAGAAAAGTGGAGTTTAAAAACACCAGAGATTCAGAAAGTAAACAGCAGTGGCATCTCACTATGTAACCTCATAAGTGCGGTGACCACCCCTGCGAGGGCAATCGCGGCAGTGAAATCAGGTATGCACTTCATTTATAGTAGACCTATAAGAGTTGGGGCCACCTATGTTTATTTTGTGTTACTTTTTATGTTATATGCATAAAATAACCTCAGAAATACAAGGTGAATGACAGGACAAGAAGGATGACATCTTATAAACACACTAAAATCTGTCTTGGGAAAGTATCTGTGCTAATCCAATTTCAAATCCCTGCCATGTTTCATTTTATTAAATACTACGCTTAAAAATGTATCCAGATTAATATGTAAGAGTAAGGAGTGTTGTTTGGGGGGAGGGGACCGATCAGATTGTTCTTTTTCTTAATTAAATGGAGATATGGATGCTCTGTTTGGAGTATTTCCATTTGCATATATCTGCTAGTGAGATGAGTCTTGGGAGTAAAGTGAGATAAGGGAATGGGCTCTGTTCTGCAGGGCAGCGCTCTCGTTGCGTTCCCAGCAGCTCGATTCTGTACTCTGTTGCAAAGAAAGCAGCTGTGCGGTGTGTCAGCCAGCGCATCTGCATCTCTCCTAGTCGCAGTGGAGCCGCTCTCCTGAACAGAAGGCGAGAGCCCGGTGTAAAAGTTGATTCTAAAATTAACGTGAGTGAGTTGTGGGCATAGTTTTTAGTTAAAAACACACTGCATCAAGATTTAAATAAAACAGGCAGAAGGCACATCACATACATCGATTCAGGAGTTCCTGGAGGCCCGCTGAGGTTTGTCTAGGAGACCACGCTCCAGCTGTCCCTGTTGTCACACTGACGTCCAGCCGGGCCTTTCTCTGCCAGCCGCTTACTCCACTCTGCTGATCGCGTTTCGGGGCCTGCCCACACTGTACGTCCTGTGCGGACCTCCGCTTTCTCTCCTAATCAGATTTCCTGAAATGTCCTTTGTGTTTCTTTTCTTTAAGAAAAGGAATTCTTTCGTGTTTTATCTCAGTTTAGTTCTTCATGTCCCTTTCATATTTGTAATAAATATGTTTTAAAAATATTTGTTTCGGCTCGGGCCGGTGAGATGGTTCAGTGGCTTAAGCGCCTGCCCAGCAAGCGCGAGGGCCCGAGTTCGACTCCCGGATCCCACATACGAAAAAGGGGCCGGTGATACCGCTCAGCGGCACGGGCGCCTGCTGGCGCGCGAGGTCCTGAGGTCGACCCCCGGTACCCACAAAAAAAAAAAAAAAAATTTGTTTCAGTCTTAGTTACTGCCGGCTAGGGTAGGAATTAGTCTTGAACAGCTACAGGTTATTTCAGTTTTCACTTCCTTGTGAGATGACACTATGTGGAACATTTTTAAAGAGACAATTCAAGATTCAAATGTTTAAATGCTTCTGTTTGTTTCACCTTGTTCTTGTGTGGTCAATTTGGTAAATGTCTTTGTGTTTTGGATAGGTGGCCAATGCATACTAGTATGAGAAAGTATAATTGATTTTTAAAATACCTGATTATAAAAAGGTGCCGATGTTAGAGGATTATAAAGTGAAAGAGAAATACTTAACAGTTGCTATGCACTCTGCTGTTTGTTAGCAGTGGGCTAACAGTCTGTCATCCCCGGGGTGGCCCTCGAGTTAGGGGTTGTTGTCCCCCCGGGTTGGTTGACGGGTTTGTCCAAGTCCACAGCTCGTAGGGCCGGGATTTTAATTCTCCTGCTCGTACTACAAAGCTCAGACACCCCAGCTGCTGTGCTCACTCTGGGCTTTGTTTTCATTTCTAACTTTTCTGCCCTGTCTTTAAGAATCATTCTGCCCCCATGAAGCCTGAGACAGCACTGTGTGGCTGTCAGGCCATGTTCGGTCCTCGGGTAAGGCAGGTACTCTTTGTTCACCTGTCATCATGTACCCCGAGCATCTCCTGAACTCGGGAATTGTATCACTGCGATAACCTTAGTTATAGAGCAATTTTGTCAAGAAATTGTTGGGAATATTTAATGGCTAATTTATATAATCTAAATGAGTGGAACTCTAGTGTTTAAAAGATGCTCATATACTTTGACAATTGAATTCATGGGGTTGGGGATGTACCTGGTGGTGGAGCACTTGCCTCGCGTGTGCGGGACAGCGGGCTCAGCCTTCAGCACCCTGCCCCCCCCCGAACACAATCGGTATAGAAGAGAGGATACAAGGACCTGCATTGAGAGTTGAATTAATATTTTACATTTTCAAATAGGAACAACATTTTAAAATGATTCCTGTTTGTAGGGTTCGATTTAATGACATACGCCATTAATGTATGGATATACAAGGAAAATCTGATGAATTCAGTGTTCATATTTTTGCAGGTGGAGCAGTATTAAATGGTGAAGGAACAGACACAAATACACAGGATTTTTTGACAAATAAAGGTGAATAATTTTAAATGATTATTGATTAATGTAACGTGGGTTTTTTGAGGGCAAAATTTTAAGAGTAGTTATATTAAAAAGTTAAAGTATATAACGTGTAGTCACATCCTTCTCAAATATATTTACGTAACTTTCTATAAACATTGTTCATCTGAAATTAGTGAAATCCAGTTTTTTAGTTTGGCGCTGGTTTCCTCCTTTTTAGTTAGAGATGTATTGTCCCTTGGAAAAACATTTGAGTTTGGTGCTGGAGGAATACATTTTATTATTTGAATATTTTATTCCATCTAGAATGCCTTTTTAAATCTCACTTGCATGTTCCTTAATTGTTATTAAATAGCATTATAAGATGAACTAACCTTTTAGTTCTAAAATATCTGTGGTTTATCATAGTAAGCTTAAGAGTGACAAAATAAAAGGGAATATCATGTAAAACACATTTTTATTTCTAGACCTTTATTCCCAACACCCCAGACATGTGTCAGCATAGTTTTTTTCTCACTCCCAGGTTTAACATCTGTTCAAAAGGACATGACTGACATAAGTCACGGTTATGAAGATCTTGGCCTCTTACTCAAGGACAAAATAGCTGAATTGAATACTAAGCTCTTCAAATTGCAGAAGGCTCAGGAAGAATCAAGTTCAATGATGCAGTGGTTGGAGAAAATGAACAAGACTGCAGTGAAATGGCACCAGACACCAACACCTGCGGACTCTGAAGCCGTGAAGACCGAGTTTGAGCAGAACAAGGTGCGTCCTGGACTCACGCGGTCAGGCGGAGGAGAGATTTGCAGTCGGACCCGGGCCCTGATCAGGAGCTCCGTGCTGGTTTTGAGATCTGTAACCTTTGGGTACTAATCGGACAGTTTGGTTTCATGTGCCTTTCCGTAGAGATTGATAATAACAGTCACTTTTTATACACTCTGACATACAAAATGAGCAAGCTGTTCGGTGTCAGTGACTGTGTCACCTTTGAATTGGTGTCAGTTTTGGGAAGCAGCCAGTCAACTGTTAGAAAAGTTTTGTACCAGGGATCTCTTCTGACTAGTACAAAATAGGGTAGCTAATTCTTCTCCTTTCTTAGGTAGATAGTATTTTTCCTTAGGGCTGTCCAGATTGGGAAAATGTTTTTCCATAGTGGTAATAATGACAAAAATTTCTGTAAATTATTAACCTACATTTATACTCTTCACTGTGTTATCCACCGAAGTGCTGATCCCTAGTAGATTCTCAAATTCCGGCGGCCTTTGACAGAACTGATTTTCTTATTAATTATAACCTGACTGATGACATCTTAGTTTTTTTCACGGTGGTTTGAGGATATGAAATTCTCTCTCAGTAATGGGAACGAGAGTCATTTCCGCCACAGTTAGGGTGTCCTCTGCAGGGCTCCCTGGTCCCAGAGCTGGAGACAGGAGAGATGAGGAAAGGAAAATATCTGACTGCTGAGCCTGGGGTTTCACCCACTTTAGCATTTAACAGTGGATTTCTTTCCTCTTTTGGTCATGTTAGAGAAGAAAGCATATCATAATTACGTTTTTGTCTTTCGATGTTGGCATTCTAGTGTAATTATTTTTTTCCTTGTTAGTCATTTGAGGCAGAACTGAAGCAAAATGTAAACAAAGTGCAGGAGTTGAAGGACAAACTGACAGAGCTATTGGAGGAGAACCCGGATATTCCCGAGGCCCCCAAATGGAAACAGATATTGACGGAAATAGGTACGTTATATTATTTACACTAAATTCCATGAACAGAAGCACAGTCATTTTTCATTATTATTATAATCTTTACCAGAAAACACCCAGTAGCCTCAGTTATTTTTGAAGTTCCTTTAACATTTCAGAATCTGTTTTTTCCATACTTTAAAAGTGTTATTTCAAATTATATTATTCTGAGAATTGGCATGAAACTCAATTTATTTTTATGAAGAAGGAAGATACTTTTTAATAAAATGCTATGCTTTCAGTAACTCTTTTCATTAATGTTTCATTTCTTTTTACTCATTTGTTTGGGAAAAGTGGGCTCCCTTCTCCTTTACCAGGTTACTCCTGGAACTCCTCAAGCCCCATACTTGTCTTCTCTCCCCAGCCACTACTGAAAAGTAGCGTGCTGCGGAAGACTGGTGATTTTCCTCCTTTATGCAGAGTTATCCTCCCACCCCATCCTCTCCCTGTCTAACCTGCTCCTCATAGGCACAGAGTTCTCTTCACAAACCTGTTGTCTTATCATTTTTTACTGTGATATGGAAAATGAGTGGAAGGCAAGGCTGTTAATTCGTGCTGCTTTGTAGTATTGCTCTGGCGATTCCAATAAGTTAATGTGTGTGTAGCTCAGAGGAACAGTACTTGGCGCATAGCTGAGTCTTACTATCAGTCATTATAAATATTTAACTTTCAGTTGTTCCATTATATTTATTAAATATTGTCCTTTCTTTAGAGTCAGATGTGCTGTGGTAGTTTAGAAATCTGTAAGTATGTTTTGGTTTGAAAAAAAGTCAGCCTAACATGTCTGAATATTTGAAGGTATATTTAATCCTACTGCATTGTTATCGCCTGGTCCCTAATTCGGTGGCTGTCCCGGGGATGGCAGAGATACTTGGGCAGAGAATTATCAAGACATCTTAGAAAGGGGTGGGAATGAGGAATGCATATTTTAGCTTCCTAGTTATTTTGATGTTTCTCCATCCTGACTGCTTTAATTGCACTATTTCATTGTCAGATTGACTAGTACATGCCATTGTAGAATAATGTCATTAGGATAAGTTTTCAGGGATCATGCTGTATTAAAATAAGTCCTTTAGTATGTTATGCTAAGTGAAAAAAATCTCTCTGATAACTAATCCCATTCATTAATGAACATTTCTAGACAATGGATGTGTTCACGTGCTAGACTCAGTGCTCTGATGAGTAAACCTTGACTGCTGAGCATCTCAGTGTGAACCCCCAAGATCAGTAGACCAAAGCCAGATTGTGAGAGCCCCTGAGTAACAAGCAGGTCTTCGGGTTTGATCTTCTAGGATCAATGGCAGCCCTGTAAGAGTTTTCAGTGATAACAGCCGGCTGTGGCCTGCGTGCCATAGTTTGACCACCATTGGTCTAGGTGGTGAGGGGTTAGGTGTTCAAGGATTTGAGCAGGAAAGTGCCACATTTTAAAGTGGTATCTTCTCAAGGGTAAGTATTTTAGAACCAAATGGATTGCAGCTGAGAAACGCTAATAATAGCAGTACCAGTTAAAAGGCTGGTTGGTACTTGGGATTGGTGGTTCCTGGGACCAGGGCGAGCACTAGGAGTGACCTCCCAGACCTCACACCCAAACCACCGCCTCAGAAACCCTCGGGGAGGAGCCCCAAAGTCACTGTCAGCGATGCCTCAGGTAACTGCTGCACCTGGAGCTTGAGAACACTGTTCTAGGCAAAACACGAGGAGGACGGAAGGGGAGTTACAGCGTGGTTTAAGGGCTTATGATCAGCGAGGTAGGAGAGTATGGAGGGTGCTAAAAGAACATTCAGAAGTATTACACTGCAGTGACATGGCAGAGATGATAACCCTTGAAAGAAATCTACAAGATGAAAAAATTCACTAGTTTTGAGAGAAACACTGGTTTTATTTTTAAACGTTGAATTGAAGGAGTTGGTGATGTTTCCTACTATAACTTTGCAGCAGCTGGCTGTTAAGGTGCAGTTTGAATAGGAGAGGATGATTGGGGATAGATACACAAATTTGGGAGCCACTTAGTTAAAAATGAAACTTGAGATTTGATACTCAAGAGGCATTAATAGTCATTGTTCTAGTAGTTGAGCAAACAGATTCTCTAGGAATTCTAGGAGAAACGAGAGATCTCAGGATCCCGATTGCTTCAGGGAATATCCCAGTTAGTACAGTATCTTTTTAAAAAGGTTCAGTTTTATGCTGACTCAATAAACAGCCACTAGGTCTATAAAATCTGTGGCATTAAATGCAGTTAATCCTCTCTGGTTAGACCCTTAATTGGCTGTGTAAGAAGAGTCACAAAAATGGAACAGTGCCCACTATGTATCATTTTGAGTCATATCATACAGTCTTCCTGCAGTCATACTAAGTATGTTAAAACCAAATGCCAGTTTTATCCTTTTCTTTTAGACTCTAAGTGGCAAGAACTCAACCAATTAACAGTTGATAGACAACAAAAGCTGGAAGAATCCTCCAACAATCTAACCCAATTCCAGACTGTAGAAGCTCAGTTAAAACAGTGGCTCGTGGAAAAAGAACTGATGGTTAGTGTGCTCGGGCCCTTGTCCATCGACCCAAATATGCTGAACACACAAAAGCAACAGGTGCAGGTGAGTATTACTTTATTAAGTAAGCCTTGTCTCAGGCTCAGCAGCTTGACTTAACAAGACCAGCACTGTCATCATAAATATGTTAGCTGTGGACGCTGTGTGCTCTCGTGCTTCGGAGTGGATTTGTAATTTTCAGGTGCCCCACGCTGTGCGTTTTAGAGGATTACAGCCACGAGTCATCCCAGAGGAGGCTCCTTGAGCTCGCGAGTGGACCAAGCACCCAGGTTATTCTAGAGAGAGTGTGGTTGGTAGAGACCATGTTAAAAAAGGGCCTTCTCTGAAGTGTTAATTGTTTCATATTTTTGTGAGAAACTAGCCATAATTTTATTGCTTAGAATTACTCCTTTGAGGTTTTATTCATTTTGTTTGAGGTAGTTGATAATGAAATCTGTAAAACTCATGCAGTCAGTCCTGAGGGGAGGAGAGACAGAATTAGAAAGGGACAGAGAATGAAGGAGGCAGAGAGGAAGCCTTGAAGCCCAGTGCAGTAGACCAGCCTAATTACCATGCTGATAAACCCACAAAAGGGAGGGAAAACCATAAAGCTGAAGTCATAATAGTCCAGTCAGATTTCTTTAGGTATGAATAGTGGCTTTAAAGCTGGGAGGTGATTCCATAAGCTGAAATTACAGATACTTTCTGAAGAGAATGAAAACAAAAGATAAAAATAAATGTCTGGGGAGAAATATTTGCCTCTGGTCTTAATAGTCTCTTAGAGATGGATAGATAAATATGAGATAAAAATATAAAATAAAAGATACATAAAATATACCAAAACACAGAAATTTTGGATCATTTGTTGTATAGTGAGAGTCATGTTGAATTTATATCCTGACCAGCTTGATTTTTCTTGCTAAACTTTAGGCTATAAATGTCAATAAATCCTATGGGCCAGTGAGATGGCTCAGCGGCATAAGCGCCACATACGAAAAAAAGGGCCGGTGATATTGCTCAGCAGCACGGGTGCCTGCTGGCATGCGAGGTCCTGAGGTCGACCCCCCGGTACCCACAAAAAAAACAAAAACAAAAACTTTGTTGCCAGGCATGGTGGCGCATTTCTGTAATCCCCATACTCGGGAGGCTGAGGCAGGAGGATCACCATGAGTTCGAGGCCAGCCTGAACTACAAAGCAAGACCCTGTATCAAACCCCTCCACAAAAAAAAAAAAATTACAAAACAATATATTGTGAGCGTAATGTATTCTAACACTTATCACTATGCATTTTCCTTAATGTAGAGTATTTTGGACTATTTCATAAATCCTGCAAAGAGAAAACATGGGTAGGAAAAGACAAATGTGGTAATAGGATGATGTAAACTGTTTCCCTTCATATTTGAAAAATTTATATGAACTTCTGTTGATTTTGCCTAGATTACCAAAACAGATTTATTCTATTCTTCTCTTTGGGAAATGTGATTATTTTAGACAAAGTGTTTTCTCTCTGAATCACCATGACTCTTCGAATTAGCAATTAGTTTAGTGTAATTGCACTGTCCTTGAAATAAGAACTACAAGAGTGGTAACTAAAAACCCAAACCAAAACCTGATAAATAAGTACCATTTCTGTTCCTTTGGATGCTTAAAGCTGTGTTTTCTGTAACTTACTGGACAATAATTTGTGTTTACCTTAGATTCTGTTGCAAGAATTTGACACCCGGAAACCTCAGTATGAGCAGCTCAGGGCAGCCGGCCAGGGTATTCTGAGCAGGCCTGGAGAAGACCCTGCTCTGCATGGGCTTGTGAAAGAGCAGCTGGCGGCCGTGACCCAGAAGTGGGGCTGCCTCACAGGACAGCTGAGTGACAGATGTGACCGGATTGACCAGGCCATCTCCCAGAGCGCCCAGTATCAGAGCCTGCTGAGAAGCCTGTCGGAGAAACTGAGCGAGCTGGAGAGGAAGCTCAGCAGCAGCCTGGCCGCGAGCACCTGCGCCGATGCTGTGAACCAGCAGCTGGAAACAGCCCGGAGGCTGAAGCAGGAAATAGAGCAGGAAGCACCGCAGATAAAGGCAGCCCAGGTGCTGTGTGCGGGCCTGTCAGCACTGGTTAAAGAGGAGTACCTGAAAGCAGAACTCAGTAGGCAACTGGACAGCATCTCAAAATCATTTAAGGACATTGAGCAGAAAGCAGGTCTGTATTCTCTTAATACTTGTGTTTGCTGGTCAGAAATAGATGCCATACATAGCAGAGATGTCATCTGTTACTGTGTCCAGTGATCCAGGGCCCTAAGGAGACTAGTGCAGTGAGGCAGGACACAGGAGTGCAGGGGCAGAGGCCTCACACGCGTCCCAGACAGGGGCTGCGCGGGCAGAGTCCACTTAAGAGAGACCATTCGATTACTAGGTATCCCAAGTTGGTTTTGAAAAGATGTAAGCATTTTTATGTGATATTACTTAAGTTGACCCCGAAAAACAGATGATTAGATGTTAAAAAGGCTTTATATCATCCTAGTATCTCCTTTTTTTTATTGCTGGTGCTGAGAACCGAACCCAGGCCTCATGCAGACTCAGCAAGCACTCTACCATGGAGCCACGTCCACAGCTCTGTCTGCTGTCACTCTGTCTGACTCTGTGGAGATGACTTAGAGAAACATGTGGGTTTCTCTCTTTCCTTCACTACCTACCGTAGCAATAATTCTTTAGCAGATGTGCTGGTATTTGTTAGAGGCAACACAGTGGTTATAGAAGCCAGAAGGGTCTTGCCAAAGGAAGACACATTTTGTTGCTCTGGTCTGTTTGAAACATAGCACTAGTTTCTAAGTCTTGCTCCTGTAGAACTCTGAATTTATATTTTTAATTGATTGGATTTATTTATGGTTAGAGCAGCCATTTCAGACTTACTCCCTTTTTGACGTGGAGGCAACATAATGCAGCACGTAGAAACTGTATGCATTTGTGTCCTGGCTTCACCTCTTCAGAGCTGGAAGACCCTGGCCAAATACTTAAACCTCTATTATATGTAAAAGTCATAGAAGCAAAAACGGTCAGATTTTCCAAGAGATAGATTGTCACCCCAGCCTAGAACTTCGGTTGTCTCTTCCGCACACGGAATGGGGAGGATGATAGCAGGGCAGGCAGTGTGTGCTGTGACCACGCCCTGCACCTTGATGCATTTCTCCTTATCTCCGTAATCATTGTTTCCCCTCTTTCCTGCTTTTTGCTTCTTCCCTTATCTCTTTTCTTATTGCTGTATGTACTTTTTCTCCCTACGTCAGTCATTCTTGCAGTTCTTGATGTCTGTGCTAAAAGCCCTTGCTTTTAGACAATTCTATACATTCATTTGGAGGTGGTTTTCTTGGCTTTCTATAGATTAAATTAACCTTTTGATGTAAAATAAACATGTCTGTAATTTCACTTATAGAAAATCTTGTCCAGCACCTTCAATCAGCTTGTGCAAGCTCTCATCAATTTCAGCAAATGTCTAGAGATTTTCAGGCTTGGCTGGACACAAAGAAAGAAGAGCAAAAGAAGTCTCGTCCAGTATCGGCCAAACTCAAAGTCTTAGAATCATTAATTAAAGATCAGAGAGACTTTAGTAAAACCTTAGTTGCCCAGTCTAATATTTATGAAAAAACCATTGCAGAAGGTGAAAATCTGTTATTGAAAACACAAGGGTCTGAGAAGGCAGCCTTACAGCTGCAGCTTAACACGATTAAAAACAATTGGGATGGATTGAATAAGCAAGTGAAAGAAAGAGAAGACAAGTTAAAAGATGCATTTGAAAAAGCCCTCAAGTACAGGGAACATGTGGAGGCTCTCCGGCCGTGGATAGATCAGTGTCAGAGCAACCTGGAGGAAGTTCAGTTTTGTTTGGATCCCGCTGAAACAGAGGATTCTCTTTCCAAGCTGAAGTCCCTGCAGAAGGACATGGACCAGCACTTCGGTATGGTGGAGCTGCTGAGCAGCACAGCCAGTAGCCTGCTCCATGTCTGTGAGGTAGATAAAGAGGTGGTTACAGATGAGAGTAAAGCGCTGATCCAGAAGGTGGACAAGGTCACGGAACAACTTCATAGTAAGAAATTCTCTCTGGAGAAGATGGCCCAGAAGTTTAAAGAATTTCAAGAAGTTTCTAAAGAAGCCAACAGGCAGCTTCAGTGTGCAAAGGAACAGCTGGCTGTCCATGACTCCCTGGGGCCCCAGGCTTACAGTAACAAGTGCCTGACCATGCTGCAGGCTCAGCAGAAAGCACTGCAGACCTTGAAGCACCAGGTAGATTTGACCCAAAGACTTGCTCAGGATCTTGTGGTGGAAGCCTCAGACTCGAAGGGAACCTCTGACATTTTATTACAAGCAGAAACCTTAGCTCAAGAGCATAGCACACTAAGTCAGCAGGTTGATGAAAAATGCTCATTCTTAGAAACCAAGCTTCAGGGCATCGGCCATTTCCAGAATACCATCCGAGAAATGTTTTCTCAGTTTGCAGAGTTTGATGATGAACTGGATAGCATGGCTCCAGTGGGGAGAGATGTAGAAACATTGCAAATGCAAAAGGAGACTATAAAAACCTTTCTGAAGAAACTAGGAGCCCTCATAGCAAGCAATGACAATGCCAATAAAACCTGCAAGATGATGCTGGCCACAGAGGAAGCCTCTCCTGACCTCATTGGAATCAAGAGGGACTTGGAGGCCTTAAGCAAACAGTGCAACAAGTTACTGGACCGAGCACATACTAGAGAAGAGCAAGTTGAAGGAATGCTTGAGCGTCTTGAAGAATTCTATAGCAAACTTAAAGAATTTTCCACTCTGCTCCAAAAGGCTGAAGAACATGAAGAGTCACAAGGTCCTGTTGGGATGGAGATAGAGACAATTAACCAGCAGCTGGCTGTCTTCAAGGTAGGGAATTCTTCATTTTTACTGAATGTTTTTATTCCTGAAAGACATTTCTAGTAGGTATAACGAAGTGATTACCTATTTTTTAGACCCTTCTAGAATAGCTCTCCTGCAGTATCCGAGCCTGAATGAGCAGATGGGGGTAACAGCCAGGCACTTAGGGCAGTGCCAAGCTTCCTGGATTTGGGTTTTCGTAGGCTAAGACCCTGAGATGCTATCACGAGGTCAGAGAGGCACTTGAAAAAGTCCCAGGAAAGCTCCATGACATCACGGAGCCCATTTCTGAGGGGACTGATAACTGACATCTGTATGACCAGAGCTGTGGTTTGAACTCAGCTGCAAAGGTTTGTCTCCCAGAATTTTCTTTAAATGGTGAATTACAGTCTTTTCCTGTTCTTTCCCTTTTTATAGTCTTCATATACTTAATTTGTTCTGCAAACATCTTCTTCAAAGGTTCGTACTTTTAAAGGCAGTGTAGCCTCCCATGTTGTTATCCTGGTTTCATAACACAAAGATCTGAGGCTCGTGATCTGGAGGATTAGGAGTAAATTATTTTTTATTGGACTACATAAGCTCCTCAGTACCAAGAAATGTCTGTTCTTTGACAGCTTCAATAACACATAATGAATGGAACATTAGATTACAGTGGCGGCCCAGTCTCTGTGTCATTGGGTTTGGCCTCATTTATGAGGGTGGAAGCAGACATCCCATCTCAGCAGGGGACAGAGGCAGGTGTCACCCCTGGCTGGAGGATCCTAAATATCAAGTCTTTGCTGCACGAGTATGATCTGTCTCTTCGCTAATTGTTTGGGGTTGCTGTGGGTCCTGTGCTGTTCACGCAATGTGTTTATTTTCTGGTAAAGACTAGTGAAAGTAGATGGCACAGCTAGCACATAGAGGGTGTACTAAGAACAGATAAAAACAAGGTCTGCAAAACTACCAGTTGAGCTGGGGGTATAGCTTAGTGGTAGAGCATCTGTTTAGTGTGTGTGGAATGCTGGATTCAGTCCCTAGCACCACAAAAACAAAAATAACAAACCAAATTGACAGATTATTTCCCATGGGAAGTGAATATAAATCAAACGAACTTCCAAATTGTAAGGTGTTAGAATGACATATCGTTTCCTTCACTTGTCTTTAATAACATGGTTTAGGAGAAGACTGAATTTTTAAAAATAACTTCAAAATAATGTTGTTTTTGTTGTTACTGTTTGTTCTTTATTAAATGCCTTCAAAGTCCAGCTCCTTCCAGGCTTAAAAATCAATATTTGGATCTCAATTCTTGAAGGTTAAGGAACTATTGACTTTGCTTCCTTCACTATACTGCCGAAGTTTTATATTTCTGATTTTAAAGTTAAAGATTTCATGTGACGAGAACACAGTTCTGTGTCTCAAAGACAGAGAGGTAGCTTAGGAGTGACTGTTAACTTGGAATTTTCTGTTGAATCCTGACAAAAATTTAAATATTAAATCACAGTTCTCAGAACAGTCTTTTTAATAGTGCAATTTAACTGTTTTGTGGTTTGTGAGACAATTTTGGTTTTTCCAGGTTTTCTGTGAATTTGTGTAGAGAAAAGAGTGGGTCTTCATTTCTCCTTCCTGCTTCAATAAACTGTAAAAAAGTGGGCAAAAAAATAATAATCGGGCTTCCACTATATGTGGATGCCTTCCGTTTGAGTCCAGGCGTGAGTACAGTGAAAAATGTGGCTGTCCCTGTGAAGAATTCAGAGTAAGCAAAAGCAAGAGATAGGAAGAGCTTTCTCACCATTGCACTGAGTGTTTTGCAAATTAAAAACCTCCAAATAAGTATCATTACCATTAATAGTCACAGAGATTGTTTTATTTGTGAAGAAAAAGAGTGATCATTTCTCCTAAAATAAGCCAGTTAGCATGCTGTGCTTGTTTTCTGATTATTTTAGAAGGAGTTGATTGAATATCATGACACACCTTTAGAGTCTTGAAACGCAGTGACTAAAAAAGTGTTGAAGTGGACAGGTCACCAGCATATCAAATTACCATGCCACAGGTTAAAAGAAAGAAGAAAGATATGCTTATGGTAAAAATATATGGTAGTTTATATAACCAATAGTTCTATTTATTAGTATTGATTTGTCTATTAAAAATAGCAGTTACAACATTAACATTTATTGTGGTCTCAGTGTGTGTTGAGCGCTATCCTAAACTCTTTATCTTGTTAACAGTCATGAAAGATAATAAATACTACTATTATCCTTCCCTTACTGTAAAGACGCTAGGCCTGGGGAGGTTAGGTGCCTTGCCCGGGTTACACAGGAAGTCACTGTCACAGCACGGATGTTTTGATGGAAGTAACCCTGTGCTTTGTGTCAGCTTCGTTTGTCGGCTTTTGAATCTGATATTTTCTGTGGGAAATTTTTCCATCATCTTCACTGTAGCCTAATTTAGGCAGCCTAAATAACCAGCCATTGTTCATTTTAAGACAAAATACCAGAAACACCCGCTTAAAGAAAGTGTTCTATAAAACTGGCTGCAATGAGAAACATGAGCGGAATGTGTGTAAATGGCCGTGGACTCTCATGTTACGTAGACGCTGAGGAGATGATGATGGTGACCAACGCTGATGGGATTTTGTTGGTTACCACCGCTGCTGCTGCTGCGATGGGCCCAAACATTTCATTGTCTTGGCTTTATCTTTCTTGATTAAAGTGCAAGTGTTTATAGTTCAGATCATAATTTGGTTTTTCTTGGGCCTTAGTCTTTCATTAAATGTTAGTTTCACCGTGGGTTTTTAGAAGATGTTGAATTTTTGGGTGGAATGATTTGTATCGAGTAAAAAGCTAGTTATTAAAATTTCTGAAAATGAAACAGAAAAGCACTGAAGGACAGGGCCTGAAACATCATAGATTTTGAAATATAGTCCACTTTTTTTTTTTTTTTTTTTTTTTTGGTTTTTTGAGACTAGGTCTTGCTATGCAGTTCAGGCTAGCCTTGAACTCACTATGTAGACAGGCAGGCCTCAAAATTGCAGCAAACTTCCTGCCTCAGCCTCCCGAGTGCTGGGATTATAGGCGCGCACCACCACGCCTGGCTATGATCCACTTTGACATTAATTCATCAGGTAGCTTTACTGTAACATGATGCCGTAGATAAAAATCCTATAACAGTTTCTTAAATTTTTGAATTTTTAAAATTTCTATTAGTACATGTTCGCAGTATATAATGTTTACATCCCTGCTGTGGAGTTGCTACATGTATGTAACACATCTTAATTGTTTTCTTCATCCCTTTCTCTCTCCCTGCACCTCTTGATCCCCTTACCATTTGAGAAAGATCTGTCTCCCTCCTTCCTCTTATCTTTTATTTTGCTCTTTATTTATTTATATTTGGGGCTTCTCATATGAGAGAAACCATGGGATATTTAAGCTTGTGTGTCTCATTTATTTCACTTTATGTTATGAATTCAAATTTCTGACAAGCAACTCAAGTTTATCTTTCCTTATGAAAGAGTAGAATTCTCCTGTACGTAGCTACCACATTCTCTTTATCCACTCATCTGTTGATGGACGGACATGTAGGCCGTGTCTAAGATCTAGCCGTTACGAATTGTTACGAAGACTGCTGTAGACATGGGTATGCAGGTGTCACTGTGTAATGTGATGTCTTTAATTATTTTGGGAAGATACCTTGAAGGGGAATAGCTGAGTCGAATGAAATTTCTATTTTTAGGTGTTGTTTTGGTTTTGTTTTTTTGAGAGATCTTCATACTGGTTTCCGTAGTTGTTGTACTAGGTTGCATTCCCACCAACAATGTAGATGGGTTCCTTTTTCCCTGCAGCTTCACCAGCATTTGTTACTATTTGATTTCTGGATGATGGCCGTTCTTTTCTGGAATAAGATGGAATCTTCGGCGTTGTTTTAACTTGCATTTCTTGAATGACCAGTGATGTTGGCATGTATTTATTGGTCATTTGTACTTCTTCCATGAAGTGCAAATGTCTATTCATTTCACCTGCCCACTTTTTGATTGGGTCTTTTATTTTTTGGGGGGGTTCTAATGTTTTTTAGTTCTTTATATGTTCTAGATATTAGTCCTTTGTCTGAGGAATTGCCTGTAAAAATGTTCACCCATTCTATAGGTTGTCTTTCCACTCTGTTGGTTCTTTATTTTGCTGTGCAGAAGCTTTTTAATTTGATATGATCCCATAACAAATGTTTTTAAAATAAAAAATAAACTTCTTTCAGAGCAAGCCCTGTTACTTAATTAGGAAATGTCTTATATTCACTGGGAACATAGTAGATTATTTAAACCAGGAAGACAGACTTCCCTGCTTCCATTTTTTCCCCCTAATATTTAATCTAACAAATAGCTGTTAATATTTATCTTAGGTTTCCTTAAAAGGACAACATTCATTAATGTTTAAGGTTCCAACTCAAGCATAATGATTAAAAATAAATGCTGTTCTAAACTAAATGTCCTGATTCAGCCTCACTGAAAAGTATTATGAGGTTTTGAATAGATTGGTGTTGCCCTTATTTAGCTTGAAGGTAAACTATTTTGGTAGTATAGTTTCTGTGACCATGTAAATGCTGGTTACTGGACTAACATGTCTGAAGAGTGAGGTGTTTTCTGTACTCTTGGTAACTCAAACTGGTTTTCTATTTGCACTTCTGTACTGTTACAGTTAAATTCTCTGCACACTTTCGTGAATTGGTAGGTTGAATAACAGAATAGGTTCTGTATGTCTCTGGCGAAAAGAAAGCAAGCCTCCACCCCTAAATCCTTTTCGAAGACCCCTAACTCAAGATTAAACACAGATACATTATTAAGTAATATTAACTTTGCCACATTTATATTTACCAAAGACATATGTGACTGACTACAGAGTACATGAAGAATTATGTCCTCCTGTGATGTCATTAGGAACCAGTCAGCTCTTCTGATCATCACGAAGCAGTCATCATCATTATACTGAACTGATTTAGTTTCACTGAAGATCAGAGGAACTCGATGTTTTAGTGAATGGGCACAGTCGCGTCCTGACTAAATCTGTACGCCTGTGCCTCGCTATCATGAGAAAGTCTTACCTCAGCCCTGCTGTTTCCTTCTGGCCACTCTGTTGCCGCCTCAGTTGTAATTCATTTGTTCCCACACATGAACCCGTTTCTACTGCAGGCCTCCCTGAAATGAACATTCCTTTCTATTTCCATATTGGGGATATCATTACACAGAGCAGATTTTTAAGCCAAGTTGAAACCGGAGACATAGACCAGAACACATGCCTAATTATACTGTTACAACTTTTCTGTCGTCCAGGTGAAGGCATTGTGTAACCCAGGCTTTGTGAGTTGAATATCGGGTAGCTAAGATGCAAAGTATCACAGTGCTAGAAAAACCAGGCCATTTGAGCACAAATTTTTTATGAAGGTATTCATTAAATGATCTGAAAACCTCTACGATGTTGTTGTATTTTTTAAAATTTTTATTTTCATTGGTACATGTTTGTAGTACATGATTGTGTTAAAGATGAACCATTCAAAGAATGCTTTAATGGTAGTGTTTAAGTGTATTCATATTGTGAAATAAAAGTAAATTATGAATTATTTTGTTTTTGTTAGGAACGGGGAGGGAGGGGAGAATTAGATAATGCTATTCAGAAGGGCTTTTAGATAGGGAAAATTTCTTACTAGGCTGGGTTTGTGTTAATGAGACCTTTTTAGCCAAGGGGTTGCATGGTGTTTTTAAAGATGAAAATATTTTTACTCTAGAAGCTGTACCTAGATGAATGGGCTTTTATAGGAAGGTCTCATTATTTAAGAAATTATATCAAACTGACATTTAAGATTTTAGGATGAAAGAATACCACATCTGCCTGGCAGTGCAGAAGACCCCATGCAGAGAGCACACCTGGCCAGGAAGGGTTAAGAGTTGATCTACTGTGTGATATTATTATAGATATTATTATACTTTTATGCACCCAAGATAAGCGTAACAAACGACTGCCTTCTTTCCTGTGTCACACGGGGGATACACCATGCTAATCTGGAGGAGTATCAAAGGGGACAGGGCAGTGCAGGTCCTCTTTGTGGTTTTGCTGCTAAGGCTATGAACCTTGCTGTCACAAAGCCCGTCTTTTTTTGTGTGTGTGTGTGGGTACCGGGGGGTCGACCTCAGGACCTCGCACGCCAGCAGGCGCCCGTGCCACTGAGCGATATCACCGGCCCCTTTTTCGTATGTGGGATCCGGGAGTCAAACTCGGAGCCTCGCGCTTGCAAGGCAGGCGCTTACGCCGCTGAGCCATCTCACCGCCCCACAAAGCCCGTCTTAACTACTGTTGCTTCATTTAAGAGTGTTCTAAGGCAGTTCCAGCTATAGATTTTATGAATCAGGAATTTTGAGGGTTTTGTTGTTGCTTATTTTTTTTAACTGGATAAATCTATATTGTCATTTTACAGTGATCTAAAAGAAGAGCCAAACTGTAGCATTTACTGTGATTATCATAGGCTCTTCTTAGATAAAGGAGACCTCCATAATTCATTAATGTGGAAAGGGGTGTGTGTGTGTGTGTGTGTGTGTGTGTGTGTGTGTGTGGGAGAGGCAGAAGAAAATTTACTTTGTTGATGTAAAATTGTACTTTGGTTTCTTGATAAGAAAATTTTACTGGTAAATGTTTAGGTCTTTAATCATTTATTAACTAATAGTAGCATAGGATAGGGAAAGGCAACAAATTAAGTGAAAATCCATTCAAAAACCATGACACCCTAAGAAAATGTCTGTGCTCACATATTTATTCTCTTCTCTAGTTGTCTTAGTTTAAGTTACTTTCGTCAGTATTTTAATATGAAAAGTACTTTCAATTTTATTGGGTTTTTTTGTTTCTCTAAAGGAAAATCAGTGGTATAATTAAAGTGTACATTGTTTTCATTTGCTGAGTGACTTTTTAAAAAAATCTGACTTTTAGACATTTCTGTGCATAAATGCATATAATTCAGTTAATAAGATTTATTAATAGAATCACCCCCGTCATGTGGAATATTTTTTATCACTGTCATTGGAAAACCTAGTTGAACATGAGGAAAGCATAGTCTTAATGTTATAGTAATTTACAAAAAGAGTAGCAAATAGTCCTTATATATACTAAAGTTCACACAAGATAAGTTCCCAAGATCAGACAGTAAATCTGTTCCTTGTTTCTAAGCTTTTTTCTTTTGTGGTGGAGTCTGAATCTTCTTTATATTTAAAACTTCTTCTCAGTGAAATAAAGAGCTATTGCATATTCATCTGATCAATACCTCAAAAAGCCTTGTTATGTATATAAAGTTTATCAGTTTGAAAACTATAGGATGCTTTCAGTTTTCATTAGTTAATGGCTTATCTGCTTTAGAAAGAATAGAAACTCTTGTCCTAATGCCTAGTTTTGTATTTGCTGCACAAAACACATACTGTACCTCTTATTAGGTTTCTAATCCACATTCCGAGAACTATTGGCCAGGAGGGACTTTTGTCAGTTTTCATGAATAATATTGCATTTGTTTACATAGACAATTTTCTACTTAGTATACACTGAACTTCTTAACCTCACCAGTCTCTCAGTTCTAAAAACTTGGTGTTTAAGTTGATAAAATTAATTTTCAGCTTTTCCTTAAGTGGCTTAATGCTCTTAGTGGTAAGATTATTTTCAGGAATTTTCCTTTCTAAGGAATTAATTTAACTTTAGAAATATAAGATCCCACATATGAAAAAGGGGCCAGTGATATTGCTCAGCGGCACGGGCGCCTGCTGGCGCGCGAGGTCCTGAGGTCGACCCCCTGGTACCCACAAAAAAAAAAAAAAAGAAATATAAGATGGCAGAATCACACTGTTTTCCTTACGATTCAGTTAGTACGGGTGCACCTTTCCAGAATCACCTGCTTTACTGGACAGTTTGTCCGGATCACATCAAGATTAAAGTAAATTGAATTACATTTTGAAAGAAAAAAATGTTTATCCAAAAGTCAAACAAGCTCTGGAATTAAATGAAATCAATCATTAAAAAAAAAATACATTTTGAAAACAGTATTCTGATTTCCCTGTATATACTAATGTTGACTATTTTTCAGGAAAATGCTTTTCATCTTACTCGTATGTGTTTCTCTCATGAAAATGTGAGTGACCTAGAGATCATAGTTAATATTTAATAGTTTAATATGTCTTGATTTTATTCACATTAGAACTATAACTTTAAAATAACTGTATAGACTGAAATTAAGGGGAAAACTAAACAAGTTCAGTTCTGCTATGTATGAGTCCTTTCGTTACCCAAATAGGTGTTTGAAGGTGATTTCAAGTTACAGAGATGTATGTAGATTAGCATAAATCCCAATGTAAAATTAATAATAGATTTTAACTTGAACCCCAGAGCAAAATAGATAGAAATAGTTCAGTAAAATGAGAATACAGCTATTAAATAAGTGGTACAGATTAAGCATGGTCAACCAAGAGCACATTTTCCCCTGGCATCGCCTGCTCGGAGCTGTGCTGCACCCATTTTCCTGTCTGTTCCCGCCCTGCCGTGAGCGGTGTAAGGACAGCTGTGGCTGCAGCTCCGTGCACATCATCTTCCCGTGTGCATCCTTATCATTGTCCAGATGTGAACACTTTGCTGAATGGCGGAGTTTTATGAATGAACTGTCTGTGAGGTTTTTGAAGTGCGCCGCTTACCTGAAGCGTGAGGTTACGTGTTGCTCTTTTTAACTTTTCATAAGGCTGGACGAACATCGTGCTGGTGAGTGGGGGTCGAGTCTTGGGTAGATTGACTTAGGGCTGTCTTTCTCATGAAAAACTCTGTAAGGACCTGAGACTGTTTAGAGAAAGTTACTCATCTAGATATCATGGGAATAGTTGGCTTTTCAGGCTGACATATCAGGATAGTGGCAGTTGGGAGTGAGACCCTTGGTTCTTAGTAATTCCCAGCCTCATATGCAGTCCACTGTTTAAATGTGGTAGCTGGTTGCACATTTTTCTTTCTTTCTCATATCCGTGCCTCCCAGCAGCCTGTGTGCTTTACACCACAGGAGCAGGTGCTGATTAAAATGCTTCCCTTCTCGACCATGACAAATAGGCGTTAACACTGTGATGCGGGTGGATATGCTTATACCTGTGTTTTCTTTAGAGATGAAATACATTTTAGCTTAGTAATAGCTACCTACCAAGTCACATCTAACAATTGGTGAATTGATGAGTTACCGATCAATGTTTCTATGATTTTGTTTTTAATTCAACATGTGGGTTTATAAAAATTATCTTGGGATGTTTCCTTTATTAAAGGTACAAAAGTCTCCTCCCCCATCTTTTCTACAAAATTATCAGAGAAAGTATAAGGTTGTTTTCCCCAGAATGTCTTTCTTCATTTGGAAGCCGTTTATTCATGTTAAAAGATTATTTTATGATATTGAAAAAAGACAGTCTGCCTTCCTTTGTATCTGCTACTCTTGAAATGTTGCTCTTTTCATAAAAGGCAGTATGGACTTTATTAAATAAAATTTGCAGTTTCTGCTACAGGCTGAGATTTGGCTCGCTGAACTTACTTTAAAACAGTATTTTCAAAGGGTGTTTGTTCAATAGATAAAAATCTGTGCATGTGATTTTATTATGTATCCAGAGTCAGATCTTACCCTTGATCTTTGCCTGGGTCTTACATTAATCTCAAGAGAACTACATGGATTTTAGTTAACTACAAATACTCCTGTTAAGGGCATGGTGCCTGCAGGAATAATTAACTCTGGAGAAGAGTTAGATTTGAACTTGGGCTTTGAAAGAGAATGACAAAACACTGGACTACAGGGATCTGTACTTTGCATCGCAGATACCGCTTAAGCTGCAGATTCTTCACTGTGAAACTGGCTTCCTTGAAGGCTCAGAACCAGGCAGCCCCCTTTCCCCTCACATAGTCACGGAGCTGGCAGAGTGATTTCTCGGGAGCTCCTGGTGTCAGGTTCCACCTCCTCCCTGGGGTTCTGGGGCCTCCACGCCCAGCCGCCCCTTCCCGTGCAGGAGGCAGGCTCCTGGTGCTGATGTCACCGCTGGGCAGCCTGCAGTGGCTCCAGGTCCCTCCCCCTGAAACCGCTGTGGCTCCCGGCTGGGCTAGGAGTTGGGGAAAGATGACTGCGAAGTTAGGTCACAGGAGGGTGTAGCACCGGAGTGAGAGAGAGCTGGCGGCTCAGTACCAGGGCTGCGCAGGCAGAAGCTGTCTGGAGCCGGAGAGGATGCCGCCGCCAGGACCCTGCAGCCCTGAGGAGCCGGTGCCCTGGAGCGCCCTGCTGGGGCTCCCTGCCTCCGTCCACTGCCACCTCCTTCGCTCCCCAGCTCTAGCTGAAATGAAGGCCAAGCTGCGGCCACGGCAGTTGGTCAGTTTCCAAGGACAGAGCAGTCCTTTGGTCTGCAGCTGAATGTGAATTGCGACGCCTGTGCCTTAGAGGAAACCTCGGAGCTCTCTTGCAGCAGTTGCCTCAGGTGGAATAAGCCTTCTTAAAGAGGATCAGATAAGAATCTTCGGGATTTTTAAAAAGGGAAGTTATTGCTAGTACAACATGCTTTCTGATTGTTTACGTTCAACTGCCCTGGC
The DNA here is from genome assembly GCA_028451465.1 of Erethizon dorsatum. Classification (NCBI taxonomy): domain Eukaryota; kingdom Metazoa; phylum Chordata; class Mammalia; order Rodentia; family Erethizontidae; genus Erethizon; species Erethizon dorsatum. The sequence continues at coordinate 53,975,360 of CM051830.1, read as the reverse complement.
CATCTGGTATTTTTCTTGGGGTAGTTCTGCCTTGAAGAAGCTTAATATGGGAAGGAAAGCTGCCTTTTGAATCAAGATTATTTATAGCTACCCTCCCAGAAGAGTAAAAGAAAACTTTAACTTTTTTACAATATTAGACATTTTTCTTCTAAAGATTTGTTCTGTGCCTTGATCTGAACAGTACATGACCCTTTTGTCTTTTAAGTTTCTGATGCATGTTTTATTTATAAAGGAGATGGAGTTTTGAAAGCCATGTTAAGTGGATCACAGTTAACCAGAGCTCTGTTGAAATTTACATTCAGCCTGTTAAAATGCTTGCTCATTTGGAAATTTTAATCTGGAAACCTCAGATGCAAAATTAGACTGAAAAGGGAAATGGATTGACAGTGGAATGTTGTGAGTGTTGGAGCCACTGTTAAGTGTGTTTGTTTTCTCTGTGTTTTGGATTGTGTGAAAGGGAACTTCGTGGGGTGGGAGAGGCGGAGGAAGATTTCTGTTCTCCGTTCTTGATGCACTTTACTTTTCGGAATCACTCTGAAGTCAACCAGGTAAAAGGATAGTTGCATTTGTACGGGTGCGCTACTGATGACCTAATCACCTCGTCATGTATGTGACACGTGTGTAGTGCTGTTCAGAAGTAGTCATTTTTGAAAGATGCTTTATTACCTTATCTCTTACTTTCTGTATCGAGAGCTGCAATATTTGTTTTGACTGTCTACAAGATGGGGAAGCCACTCAGCAGACCAGACTGTTTACGCCAGAATCCCCCTTGTGGAGGGAAGGGTGAGGAAGAAGAGGACCTAAATATCGAAGACTGCTATGTCCCACAGCGGTCGATCTATGATACAGTCAGACTAAACGAACAGATAGACTCCGGCTCAAAAGGTAGCCTGTCTTCCAGGCATTTTACAGACCGGACTTTACCCTACAGTCACAGAACACTGGACGTTAGCTCTTTATGCTCCAATGGTGCCCTCGCTTCTTCTAGTGTGTTTGAGCTGAGAGGCCGTGAAGCTAACAAACTAGATGAAAAGATGATCTTTGATGCACTCAAACTAAATAGTGATATTATTCGAACCACAGGGTTACCCAAAGGCAAATCTCATGCAGAAAAGAAAGAGCATAGACGGTCCTGGCGAACGTTTGTCCCAGCCAATTTTATGGATTATGCAAACAAAAGTGAAAGCTCTTTTGTTGAACCTTTTGACGTGTCAGATGCTGTTTCCAAGGCCATCAAGTGCAGATGGGGTACTAATTCTCTAACTTCAGAGGAGGATGACTCTGTTTTATGTAGTCCTCCTGCAGAAAGGGAAGAAAAACAGGGTATTTTTAGTGGAGACCAGTCACGAATGAGAAGCTTGTCTTCTGCTGAAGATATTCATATAACAGAGCAGTACAGACCTGTTTTTTCTGTTAATTCCATTAGTGAACAGAAAATCCCCCTGCTTTCATGTAGAAGTGCCCACCCTGAGGATAACTTCAAAATGATTTTACATAATATGTCTCCACTGGAGGAAACAAAATGTGTAAATGATCAAAAGGCAATCCATGATGACGGTTGTTGCCTGCAGAGTGATTGGAAAGACAACTGTCGGTGTGATCCATTCATTGTGCCAAGAGATGGAGAAAACGAGCATCTTTCTAACCTTGGAGGAGAGGAGCAAACTTACCAGCCAGGAGACTTACAAATCATAGCAGCAAGTGTGGAACGCATGAAGGCTCTCCCTCAGGATTCAGAGCTGTCTCCCACAGACCTGGGGGACAGGGATGTAGATTGTAGTAGCACAGGTTTGGTAGAAAATGTGACATTGTCGACACAATATGATTTAGAAGAATCCAGCGTAGCCTCTGATGGGGAAGAGGAAGCATCCCTTTTTACCCAGGACATGGAGGGGACTCCTCCTAAGTGCTCCCTGAAACTCTTACCACTAAGAAAGAAAGCAGCATCCAGAAAAACAGAAGGCCAGGCAGGAATGCTGGACACAGTCAGCAATGGCTTCCAGTCGGGCCAGGTAATTCATGGAAAACTTTCTGAGTGGTCACCTGTGTTTCTTAGTTACGATCAAATCCAGGCATTTATTTGGGGTTTGACAGGCACCCTGCAAGATGCCAGCTATTGATGAATGACTATTACTACAGATTAATTAGGGACCAGTTTGGGGGAGGGTAATTACTCCCAGCTGTTGAGGGTCCTGCTGTTGGTGCTGCAGATGGTGCTGTCCACTTCATTCAGAATGCCTCCACCGTGAGTTCCATTTAATGTTGGGCTTTACACAAGTTGTGGCCGAAGACACTGCCATTTAAGGGCAGTTATATTGGGTTTATTAAGCTTCAGCAGGCTTAGTCATGAAGGTACCAGCACAGTATTATATTGTTGTGATCTTAACCCAACTTAAGGACTTTTTTTAAAAAGTGCTTCCTCCTTCCTTTTAAAAAGTCTTCCCTCGGAAGCTCTGAGTGTGCGAGTAGAGAAGTTAAAGTTACTGTGCTGTTTGTGCAGGCATTATGGCTCCTAACTTTTTTTTTATTAGTACATGGTTCCTAACTTTTTATGATTTAGGATGAGGTAAGAAAGTAAAGGGTGCCTTGTAATAAGCAAGAGGTTGTTTTTCAAGCCTGTAATTTTTTTCTTCCCACTCAGATTGAAGTTTAGCTATTTTTGTACTTTTACTAACTCTTCTGGTAAACTCTGCCTCCGGGGCGATTTTATTTCAAGTTTCTCTGTGTTTGTGTGCTAGCTTGCTCCTTTGTGTTCGTTGGTGGGGGAGTGTCTCTCCGTAGGTATCTCCTTACCGCTGATGTTTTAGACACTGTCATGGAAGTTCTCAGTCTGAAATAATTGCTGTAGTCAACTGTGCCCTTTCCTTTCCAGGCATACAGCAGATGGCCTGCTGATTTGAAGGCCTAGGAAAATACTTTCTTTTCCTTTAAGGGATTTTACAGTTTATTTGTAGATAATATTTTTTTTTCTATTTTAGGCCTTAGTATATTTTTGTAGCACTTTTGGAAATTACCACAGTCACCTAGACCTGCTTTGATATACACCCTTAAAGTTTACTCAAAGCCAAGATCAGAGGTTAGGGAAATTTACTAGAACTTTGTATTAGTTGGGTTCCGCCCCTGGTCCTGAAAAGTGTCAGAGAAGAATAAAACTTTTCCCCAAATAATTATATGCCACACAAATTCCTGCAACTAAGAATGTGGCAGTTGTTCTAGATTCCCCCACATTTTTTTTTGGTAAATAATTAAGCGTATTCAAAGCTATTAGTTCCTAGAAGTAGTAGCTTAGAAAGTAGTATATAAAAGCAATAGGATTGCGCTGCCAAATTCTGTCTTAATCATCTTATTGCAGCTTTCTGCTGAGTTACTTGGTAAGTTATTTTGAAAATATATGAAAACTTAAGTTCTTTCTTCAGTGATTTGTGGGAATCTCATGTTTATGTGCAGTTAATTTTTACAATTAGTATTATATAGAAACAATTATTGGAATTGTCTGTGGATTTTGTGTAGAGAAAGCAAGTTGGGCTTGAGGCTGGGAGAGGACTTAGAGGAAATGGTAACTAATGTGTTTGCTGTTCCCTAACACATTCATGCGCACAGTAATGCAGGCGTATCCTGTGTGCTAGGCACTGGGCCAGGTTCTGGAGAAGAGCTTCTCTTCTGCAGCCTCTACCTCTTTCAAAATTAGTTTTCATGCTGTGCCTGTAATTTTCTTTTGAAGTGCTATTTTAATATTTGCCTTTATTATGTTTCCATCTATTCTGTTTTTCCACTCATTGATTACTTAGTACATTGATTACTGTAGTACAGTGACTCAGAATCCCAAACTGTGTTTTAGCTTAATATTTGTCTGACCTCCCAGCCCTACATTATACATTTATATTACCCTTGAAAGAATTGACGTGTCCACTCCCAGTGTTTCTTATAAGGGATTGATGCCGTTCACCTGAGCTGGAAATAACCTTCTCTAGAGGGGTGTTCATTCAGCAGCTGAGTCCCGGTGGTGGTTCCAGGGCACAGAACTGCCATAAGGAAACAGTGGGTGATTGCGACTTCGTGGAACCTGCAGTTTGACACACTGAATCCGTTGCTAGACACAGGCACCTGGGGACCATAAGATGCATGGGGCTGGAGAGTAAGGGAGGGAACGCTGGGAAACTGCTGGCAGTGCTCGCAGGGATGGCGGTGGACAGAGAGGAGCCAGAGCTGCTGTGCTGCTGACGTGTGTGGTCAGATCTTTGGATGAGACCACTGTGCTCTTACGAGCCTACTGGCATTTTTATAAGCATCAGAGGGGCTGAATGTGTGGGGTCCTCACTGGCCCGGCACATGCCTGTGTCTTTTTCCTTTTCTGTCTGCCCATCTTTGACCCCTGGGTCCACTTCATTTTCTTGCCGTGATTCTCCATTTCCAGTGTGAGTCTCAGGCTTCAGGTGCCAGCTAGCAGCATCCTTCGGAGAAGCTCGGAGAATTCCTCCCCAGTGAGGCTCATCTTGGGCCCATCTTGCCCTTCTGCTTAGCCTGTTCTGTAAATCTTTCACTACAGTTAAATTGGGACAATAGGACGGTTCTCAGGCTATGATAATGAAGCAATAAAGGACACATAATGCCATCTTCTTGTTTTATAGCTAATCCGATTAAATATACAATCTCATTCTTGATATTCTTGAATTATTTTGATCTTAAAATTTTTTATTTAATTTACTTTGACACTGTTACTCACAGGGTGCCTATGGCCTGTGAATAGGAAACAATTATCTTTACTTCTGTAATAACTCAAAGTTTTTACTACCTGATGACTATAAACAGACACTCCTTTGTATTGGGTGGTTGTTAGATAGTATAATTCATGTAATTGTGGCTCTTCCAACTGCAGGTTTTCCAGAAGGAAGAGATTGAACCCTTGCAGGTTAAACAGCAAGATGTAAACTGGCTGGGTCAAGGGCTTATTCAGAGCGCTGCTAAAAACACCAGCACTCAGGGCTTGGAGCATGACCTGGAGGATGTCAGTGCACGGTGGAAAACTCTCAATAAGAAGGTAATTTTTTTATCCCCTTCATCGTTTTTGTTAGTCATTATTCACTAGCATTTATTGTGACCTTTCATCAGATTTATAGTAGCCAGACTTCCCTAAATATATCTACTTTTTATATTGCTCTAAACTAGATGTCCCGAACACAGATGCCGCTAAGAGCCGTGGTGGTTAGGGAGCATATATGAATGAGGGGAGCTGGGAGAAACTGGGCCCCTCCCTGTCATCGTCTTGATTTTGATATGACTACATGCATGTGACTGTAGGCACAGCAGGTGTGGCAGCAGGTGGCTGGGGCCTCTGCCCTGTTTGAGAGAGCACGGTGCCTTGAAGGGGTGGGAAGCCTCTTTGCTCCAGCCAACCACTGAGGTGTCAGGATGCAGGTGCACTGCTGCCACATATTCTACTTCCTGTCAAAAGAACCTGGAAGGGCTGGTGAGATGGCTCAGCGGCTTAAGCGCCTGCCCAGCAAGCGCGAGGGCCCGAGTTCGACTCCCGGATCCCACATACGAAAAAGGGGCCGGTGATATCGCTCAGCGGCACGGGCGCCTGCTGGCGTGCGAGGTCCTGAGGTCGATCCCCTGGTACCCACCAAAAAAAAAAAAAAAAAAAAAAGAACCTGGAAATCTCACCTTCTGTGTGAAACCTTCCATTCTCGAATGTCGGTAACTAATTTCACGCTGTGTAAGTGAAAGAAGCGATGTCTCTCTGTCAGCCCTAGACTGAGGTTTGCCACCCTCACCGTAGACTGTCAGTTCCAAACAGTATTCTACCTCAGCTTCCATGAGGGAAACGCTAGAAATAGTGCTCTGTGCTCTTAGAGCAATGCTGTGATGCACAGTGGCCCATGGTAAATGATCAGACGTTGCTGTGGGACGGCAGTGCTTACTTAGTGGTAGAACTTGTTTGTGCTCTCTGTGCGTTGAAATCTTAAGCAGTTTCCAGATCTTAAAACCACATCATCTTTTAAGGTCTCAATAAAGAGGTAATTTTCTTAGTGACAGTGATTCGCATTAAACACAAATCAGAGTGCAGTGTCAGGTGTAAGTTTATTCTGTAGTGCCTACAGTATCTTGCCAACGTTTTTCAGTCCAAAAGGAGAAGATCTATGAAAACAGCAATAGGATATCTCCATGTGGAACACAAAGACTAGAAAGACGCTAGAAGACAAAGGCCCTGGTTTGTTGAAAAGGGACTTAGGACCTTTTGCTAACAGAGTTTAACTGAATATTTTATAGTTGTTTTGCATACCAAAATATAAATAATTCTGACACTCTTTGCTATAGTAATTTCTTATCCTAGCCTTTTATCGTTATCCCTAATATTCATAGTAGGAAATAAAAAATGAATCCCAATAGTGATAAAATGACTAAAGCACAGATTTTCAGTAATTTTAAATATTTGAGGGCTGGTGAGATGGCTCAGCGGCATAAGCGCCTGCCTTGCAAGCGCGAGGGCCCGAGTTCGACTCCCGGAACCCACATACGAAAAAGGGGCCGGTGATATCGCTCAGCGGCACGGGCGCCTGCTGGCGCGCGAGGTCCTGAGGTCGACCCCCGGTACCCAAAAAAAAAATAAAAAATAAAAAATAAAATAAATAAATAAATATTTGAATCACTTTTTGCTAACCACAGATACACTGCGCATTTCCAAACTCTCAAAGATTTAGTCTCTGTCTTGACTGTCTGGGATCTTGACCTTATCTTCATGACTGACTTGCTGAAATCTGATTCCTTTTCACTCCTGTCCTGCCTACTGTCAGTGCTTTGGGTAGATTTTAAATGAAAATCAAAAGAAAATGTGTGATGAAATGAGAAAATAAGCAAGAAAAGTAGTAGCCAGTGGCAGATTTCGTTATAAGTAAACAAGTTGAAGCTCCTGGACCTTCACAGGTGGCTCGGCGGGCGGCCCAGCTGCAGGAGGCCCTGCTGCACTGCGGGAGGTTCCAGGATGCCTTGGAGTCCCTGCTCAGCTGGATGGAGGACACCGAGGAGCTTGTGGCAAATCAGAAGCCCCCGTCAGCCGAGTTCAAAGTGGTGAAGGCCCAGATTCAAGAGCAGAAGGTAAGTTAGGGATGCTTTGTGTTGTGTTTCATATTGACTCTTAAAAATGAGAGTAAAAATGTACTGCTTCATATATATCAATAGGCTCTCCTGGTTAACTGGTTCTTGCTGCAATAGATACTATTTTGTTAATCATTAAACCAACACTTACTGAATATCTGCTGGAGTGTGCGCATTGTTCTAGATACTGGGGATTACATCACTGACTAAAAATAATAAAAGTTCCTGATTGAGGCTGAAGGCTAATGAGAAGCGCGGGATAAGGAGAGAGACAATAAACAAGGTAGATATGTAAAGTGGTGAGTTAGTCATAAGTAAAGCCAGGACAAGAGATAGGAATCAGAATGACAGGGCAAGGACGGGTGGGCAGGAAGTGCTAAAGAGAGGGGATCTATGTATGGTTTTAAATAAGGTACTCAAGGAGGGTTTCACCGACAGGGTGACATTTGGACAGAAATACCTTCGTTCCCTTATACATTAGTTTATCTGTATGAAATTGCCTTTCGTATGGATTAAGTATTGGCAGTTTCTTCTAGTTCAGTCTCTTAGTAAAGAGGCAGCTGTTTAATCCATATGTGCTTGGGAATGTGCCATTGTATCTTTTGACAACGCTAAAAATACCCAAATTGGGAAAACACAATCTGTGTTGGGATAACTATGCAGGACCATTAGGTACAGTTTTGGGCACCTAATGATCGTGGTCAGCTATGACACATTTGATGGCAGTCACAGTAGCTTATGGGCTAGGACTTGAAATGATGTGTGGGGAGGGGCTTAGCACACAGCACATTGGTAAGGAGTCCCCTGTGGAACATTAAAAAGAAAGGAGGATATTACTTTAATTTTAATTAAATTTAATTTCTTTACATTTAAACTTCATAAATTAAAAGTTTATCTTTCTATTCCTGGCTGAGTTCACTTGATAAAATTAATACTAATAGTGTACTACATATTTCAAAATTGCTAAAAAATTTTTAAATGCTCTCAATACAAAAAAAGGTAAACGGGAGGTGCTAGATACGTTAAGTAGCTTGATTTAATTGTTCCACAGTGTACACATGCATATATACATACATGTATGTATATCTATCACATTGTACTCCAAAAATATATAGAGTTATTATTTGTCAGTTAAATTTTTTTTAAAACTTCTACATTTGGCCTCATTTTTTAAAAATTTAAAACCTACTCCTCACTTTAATTTCTGCATTTCATAGTATTTTTCTAAAATTAATCTGAAAACTTAAGCATATTAGAAATAGAAGTAAGCATTAAGGAAATGTAACTGGAAACACATTGCATTTGTGTCATTTTTTGAATAATCTACACCTGCTACCATTCACAGTCAGTTTATTCTCCCAGAGTTAATTAATGATGCTTGGCCAACAAAATCTACTTGTTGAGTTGGCTTTCTTAATTGCCAGAGGCTTTGCTACTAAAGTTTACCTAAGGTAATTTACCTAATTAGTTTTCCTTGCTGGCTAAACCATCTGTTCTACTTTGATTATAAAATAACTCAACTTGTGTCAACAGAGTTGGTGATGCTGCACCTTCTTTTTAAACATGTGCTCCTCTTGGCTCTCACCTTGGAGGTCATGGTCTCAGAGTCCTCTGCTAGCATTTTACTTCTGAGGAGCTGTGGAGTCTTTAACCCCTAAGAGGATCAGGTTGTGGAGGCCGTGAGGCGCCCAGTGCTTTAACCCTTCCTCAGTGCTTTAACACAGCGCCTGTGCGGCCATTGTTCAGGAGCAGTTGGCTCTGATGAGGTCAGAACACGGTAACCCTGAGCGTGGCTTCCTGAGTCAGCCTTTTCATTCCAGGCATCTCATGATGCTCAATTAGAATTAAATTGAATTTTGCTCCTACTGCTAAATCCTGGAATGTTAGTCTTATTTAGCCAGCTTAGTTGACTTCCATACTCTCTTACTCTGTAATGATACTTAAAGCCTCTTTTTTCATTTTCTTCCTCATGAAGGATTTTAGGCTCTAGTTACAGCTAGTGAAAGGACCCAAGCGCTGCTCCTGTTAGCCTTGCTAACTTACGAGTTTGATCTGAATCTTAACTTCTTTGTCAGTCATGGGTTGTTCAGTGTGGGAAAGGGTTTTGAAAATAGTAATGATTCATAGTGATGTTTTTATTTGTGTAGAGCAGGTAATTGTTGAATGCTTGGGTCATTCTTCTTTCATTAAAGTGAGGGGAATTTTCTACTTTTCCCATGATTCAGTGGGGTCAGTCCAAGCATCGCCTTCCCCTCTATTGTTTTATATTAAAAATTAATTATGAAGAGTTTAGTGGCTTTATCCATATTAGTTTTGTGTATTCTGAAAAGCCCAACCACAGGTATCTGACACAGTGGTGGTAAGTTAGTAAACCAAGTGAGTTCTTTTTAAAATCCCACTTCTCAGATATTTTCCTGTCTGCATTCATACAAGATATGTTTCTGTCACATACCAAAAATACTTTTTTTTTTGGAGACAGGGTCTCACTATGCAGTTCAGGCTTTGCCTTGAAGTCACTTTGTAGCCCAGGCTGGCCTTGAACTCTCAGGGATCCTCCTGCCTGAGCTTCCCGGGTGCTAGGATTACAGGCTGCACCACCCTGCCCGGCTTCATATCAAAATAGTTAAGGCAGGTTTTATGTTGTGCTTATTTAATTATTCTTTTGCTTTAAAAATATTTAATGTTTTGTCTCAAGCTTCTGCAGAGATTGCTGGATGACCGCAGATCTACTGTGGAGGTAATCAAACGAGAAGGAGAAAAAATCGCTGCAACGGCAGAACCTGCAGATAAAGTGAAGATCTTGAAGCAGCTGAGTCTCCTGGATAGTAGATGGGAGACATTGCTTAATAAAGTTGAAACGAGGTAACTTAATTACTTGCAGTTCTTTTGAAAGAGTAGCAGGGACCTTACAACTGTGTATTTTGGTAATGCTTTTCTTCAAATCTTTATTCTCTGACGATCATGGCTATGAATATAGGTAGCAAGGGTTGTGACTTCTCTCTCCTGTCTTCTACTGGTAATATCTTACAGTATCAGTTGCATCCCAGTGCTTTGGATTAAGAAAGCATCTTCCTTGGGGTAAGCAGGGGAATTGTTGGTTATTGCATAGTTATTGTCTGCCCACCTAGCATCAAGCACAGAGCTAGGCCCTGGGTTGCACAGGTGAGCTGGACAGATCACCTCTGTCCTCAGGAGGGTGTAGATTAGTAGGATTTATAGCTGTTGGGGAAAATGTGATGTTTTGAAGAGTGCTGGGGGAGTGCGTAATGGGGAGAACCTGGCCTGGCACAGGGACGTGACCCCTTAAGCTGCGTGTTGAGGGAAGAGTTGGAATTGGCTAGTGTAAGAGGCAGATAGAAGAGAACTCGAACTCATGAAAGCCACGAAGCCTAGAGCCTGGCTGCACTGGCCTTTTGCTGGCATTTTTCTTAAGACAGATTCCCAACAGTGCTTTATTTCTGCATTGACAAGAAGTTGACTGTTGTGAGTGCAGCCGCAGCGAAGTGTGGTCACCTGGACTGGTTGGGTTGAAAGTAGGTGACCCACTGAGCAGAACAGGTGTGCTCCATAAATCCCTGCCATCTGTGAAACTGGAAATTAGCAGAACTGTGTGTGCTAATCTTGGATTATGGAATAGAATTGTGTTTTTAGGACTGCAGAATGAGGTACTCCTAAAGAGGCAAAAAGTCCTGTCCTTTAATATAGGTCAGTAGATTAACCTTGTGTGTCACATCCCAGGACATTGTGGCCTGGAAGACATTTGAAGATATTCTCAGTGTTTTTTTGTTTAAGCTCAATGAGTAAATGTCTATGTCTCAGCTCTACTCCTAGAACTGGTCTTCTTTTGCTAAAACCTTCTTCACAGTGGTATTCAGTGTAGGACATTAGTGATTATTATGATTCAGAGATGTATTGCTCATAATTTCAATCATAGTGAATTAAACATAATTACAAGACAGTTTTTTAATTTTAATTTTTATTAGTGCATGTTTGCAGCACATAATGGCCACATTCACGGTGGGGAGTTGGTACATATATGTAACACATCGTAATTCTTTTGTCATCCCTTTCCCCTTCCCTCACCCTTCTCTCCTTCCATCTCTTGATCCTCCCTTTTGCAAAAGATCTATTTCCCTGTTTCCTATTGTCTGTCTTTTGTTTCGCTCTTTGATTTATTTCTATTTTGAGTTTCTCTTGTAAGACAAACCACGCTATTTAAGCTTGTGTGTCTGATTTATTTCACTTTACACTTTTTTTAGTCTCAAAGTGCATCCATTTACCTACAAGTGCTTCACGTTTATCCTTTTTATGGCAGAATAGTACTCCATTATGTATAAATGCCACCTTTTTTTATCCATTCATCTGTTGATGAATGTGTAGGCCATTTCCAAGATTCAGCTGTTAGGAATTGTGCTGCTGTAAACTTGGGTGTATGTGTATCCCTGTAATACGATGTCTGTAACTCTTTCAAGAAGACACCTAGAAAGGGAATAGGTGGGTCTAATGGAATTTCTGTCTTTAGTTTTTTTGAGGAATCTCCATAGTGGTTTTACTAGTGGTTTCCATAGCGGTTGTGCTAGTTTACATTCCCACCAACAATGTAGAAGAGTTTCTTTTTCCCTGCAACCTCACCAGCATTTGGTATTATTTGATTTCTTTTTTTTTTTTTTTTTTTTTTTTTGGTACCGGGGGGACGACCTCAGGACCTCGCGCGCCAACAGGCACCCGTGCCACTGAGCGATATCACCGGCCCCTTTTTCGTATGTGGGTTCCAGGAGTCGAACTCCGGCCTTTGCACTTGCAAGGCAGGCGCTTACGCCACTGAGCCATCTCACCGGCCCTTGATTTCTTGATTGGCCATTCTTTCTAGAGTGAGATGGAATCTCATTTTTTTAAAATTTGCATTTCTCTGATGGCCAATAATGTTGACCTTTTTTCATGTATTTATTGGCCATTTGTACTTCTTAGAATTGTCTATCCATGTCAGTTGCCCATTTTTGATTGGGTCTTTTATTTTGGTGTATTTTTTTTTTCTTTTAATATTCCAGATATTAGTCCTCTGAGGAATATCTGGCAGAACTTTTTTTCCCATTCTGTAGTTTGTCTCTTCATTCTGTCAGTTGTTTCTTTTGCTGTCCACAAGCTTTTTTACTTTTTTTTTTTTTTTGTGGGTACCGGGGGTCGACCTCAGGACCTCGCGCGCCAGCAGGCGCCCGTGCCGCTGAGCGATATCACCGGCCCCTTTTTTCATATGTGGGTTCCGGGAGTCGAACTTGGGCCCTTGTGCTTGCCAGGCAGGCGCTTATGCCGCTGAGCCATCTCACCGGCCCTGTCCACAAGCTTTTTTAATTTGATATGATCCCATTGTTGATTTCTGATGTTACTTCCTGTGCAGTTAAGGTTCTGTTCAGAAGGTCCTTGCCCATGACTATTTTTTTAAGTTTCACCTATTTTCCAGCAGATTAAATGTTTCTGTTTTAACAACTTAGATCTTTCATCCTTTTTTATTTTAGTTTGGTACATGGTGAGAAATACATGTCTAGCTTCAATCTTCCTGCATGTGTATAACCAGTTTTCCTAGCACCATTTCTTCAAAGGACTCTCTTTCCTCCAGCTTATGTTTTTGGCCCCTTTGTCAAAGATCAGGGAGCTGAATGTGCCGGGCTTGTTTCTGCATCCTCTCTTCTGTTCCATTGGTCCACATGTGTGTTTTCGTGCCAGTAGCATGCTGTTTTTATCACTGTAGCCTTATAATATAACTTGAAGTCCAGGATCGTGATGCCTCCTGCTTTGCTTTTGTTGCCCAAGATGGCTTTTGGTATTGTGGGTCTCTTCTGGTTCCCTATGAATTTTAGGATTATTTTCTCTAGTTCTCTGAGGAATGCTGTAGGGATTTTGATTGGGATTGCATTAAATCTGTGTATCAGTTTTGGAAGTATGGCCATTTGGACAGGATCAGTTCTGCCAACCCAGAACCAGTAGGGGATATCTTTCCACTTTATGATGGACTCTTCGGTCTTTTTCAGAGTACTGTAGTACAAAACGGGTTTTCCACTGTTTGGATGATTGGATAATTGAATTTAGAAAAATTCAGAGTGACAGTCCAAAAGTTTAAAAGAATACTCTATAGTAATTTCATCCATTTTTTGGCCAAATGTATTCCCACTGAAAGATTTTAAAAATTTATACATACATAGTTTGTGATATAATGATACAGAAATTATACCGTGTAGCTTGTGTCAGTTTTCCATAATTACCTTTGTTTTCCTAACAAGCTAGGTTTCTCAAATCGTGAACTTCTCTAAGAATTTTACATGGTAAAAAGTGAACAACTCTGGATCCTGGCGTATTACTATGCTGACGGGCAATATTATTTTAAAGGATTGCTTTAGACTTTCATTAGATTCAGGAACTGCTGTTTAATATTAATTTTAGATTCATGTTAATTTTAGATTAAATGTTTCTGTTTAATCTGTTCTTCAATGTTAATTTTATTTAATTGAACCATTTCAGTGTATCCTATAAAGGTTAGAGATTTAAGTTTTAACCTTAAATGATTTCTATAAAAAGTGTTTAGAATAGAATAGTTAAGCATGACTAAAGGCTTTTGTTGAATTCTTCACACAGTCTTCATCCCTCAATGACCTTTACCTTGGCACATTTGTAGGAATCGTCAGCTGGAAGGTATCTCGGTTGTAGCGCAGCAATTTCATGAAACCTTAGAACCACTGAATGAGTGGCTCACCACCATAGAAAAGAGGCTGGCGAACTGTGATCCCATAGGAACCCAGGCGTCTAAACTCGAGGAGCAGATCGCTCAGCACAAAGTAAGCTGTAAATCACATGTCAGTAAGACTCAGTTTTCCATTTATTTCATGGTTTTGTGACATAAATTTGAGTTATGGACTATTGTTATGTTTTGTGTACTTGCGAAGTAAATCCATTTCAAATGTCATCCTTTTATGCCATTTATTTTTCATTTTCATTTGTCCGTTCTTTTTTGTTTCTTTTCTTTTTTTTTAAACTCTGTGTAGGCCTTAGAAGATGACATCATCAGTCACAGTAAACATTTACACCAGGCTGTTAGCATTGGCCAGTCCTTAAAGATTTTGAGCTCCAGGGAGGATAAAGATATGGTGCAGAATAAATTAAACTGCTGTCAAGTGTGGTACATCGAGATTCAAGAGAAAAGCCTCAGCAGGTCTGAGCTCCTCCAGCAGGCCCTGTGTAACACTAAGATTTTCGGGGAGGATGAAGTTGAGCTCATGACCTGGCTGAACGAAGTGCATGACAAACTGAGCAAGCTTTCTGTCCAGGATTACAGCCCCGCGGGGCTCTGGGAGCAGCAGGCTGAACTGCGGGTATTTTGATTTATTTCATTTCATTTCATTTTATTTCATTTCATTTTGTTTTATTTTATTCATTTCAGTTGTCATTATTTTATCCACATTTCTTATTTCTCTCTTGTTTTATGTCTGTTATGATTTGGGTAATTCATTATACTCAGAAAGGCTTTGCTTGTTTATACAAGATACTTTTAATGAAGTCACTTCTAAGTGAGATGGAATTTATCCAATTAGCTGGACCTTTCCCTTTTCATTTTGCTATTTTATTGTTATCTACAAAGACCAGTAATTAACCAGTACTTCAGTGCCTTCACATAGCCCGCTCTCATACAGCCCTAAGTATTTTCCAAAAAACAGAGCACTGTGAATTACAGTAGATGAGCATGGGGTGAGGAGCCCGATGGTAAAAAGACAAACATATGAGAAGAGTGAATGTTTGAAAATGTGAGATGTTTACTCAGATAGATCTCTGAAGCCTAATTAATCTCTGAGATTTAATTTTTCTTCCTTACACATAAAAATGGTACTTGTATTTTTAGGTTCTACAAGAGGACATCCTGCTCAGGAAACAAAATGTAGATCAGGCGTTACTCAATGGCTTAGAACTTCTTAAACACACCACAGGTGAGCTGTCTTTTTAACCAAAGGACTGTGCAGTCATCGTTTAGCATTGCTTTCAGAATATTTTAGGGATGGGGAAAAGACAAAACATTTAATGATTTTTGAGTCCATTCCAGGGCTTCATTGTGGAGAATGTTTTGAAGACCAGTCGAGGCGTTTAACAGTATGATCTCACTCTTTTCTCATGATCTCACTCGAGTCCTGGTGGACATTGTGTATATTACTCACAACCTGTGAAGCACTTTGGCACAGGATATGGTCGGAGAAGCCCGTGATGGAGTGACATTAGTTTTCCACTTGAGGAAGGCAGATGAACACGGAGGTTGTAGACAGTTTTTTTTAGGTAGATTGCATTGCAGTGACACGTGTTACGGCAACACACAGACTTCCTTTCTCCATGCCCGAATCACCGAGAAAACAGAGAGTTGGTTTAATGTATGTATGAACTGTTTTTAGAATATCTCAGGGAAACGAACTTGTTTTAGTGGTTCTTTTGGCCATAGGCAAGTGTCATTTATTGAACCTATATCCAGTTTAGCACCATGCGTGTGTGGGGAGCAGTTACCTTTCACTGTGAGTTGCAGGAATGCAACTAGAGCCTCAAAGTAGAAGCCTGAAGCCCAGGACTCAATTTCTGTGTGTCTGAAAAGGAGGTAGGGACAGGCACGGATCCACTGGAAAGGGCAGATGAGTAATGATGAGCTACTAAGAGCACAGAGAAGTTAAGTGTCTTGCTCAGGGTAAGCCAGCTTTTAAGCCATGAAGTCAGTGACCTTAATCCAGGTATTTTTAACTCCTCTTCTTTGAAAACTGAATCTATTAGAGGATAGATGTAAAAATGCTACTTTCTTCATAACTAAAGGCCTTCCTCAAAACTATAGCTTTTCTCGATTTTTACATTTGTCTTTTAGAGCTGATTAAACTAGTCAGAAATCCTTGGAATGATGAACCTAAGTAGGGCTTCTCTTGGTTCAAGTCATCTTTAGAAAAATGTGTCCCTTTTTTCCCAAGAGAATTTCATCAGTGTACAATAATACCTAAAGAAACCTTCCTCCCTATTTTTTTTCTTTTTATAAGAAATCACATTGTTGAAATTTTAGGTGACGAAGTTTTAATAATTCAAGATAAATTGGAAGCCATTAAAGCAAGATACAAAGACATTACCGAACTGAGCACCGACGTCGCCAAGACTCTGGAGCAGGCGCTGGAGCTCTCCAGGCAGCTGCACGCCACGCACGAGGAGCTGTGTGCCTGGCTGGACAAAGTGGAGGTGGAATTACTCTCCTACGAGACTCAGGCTCTGGAGGGAGAAGCGGCAAACCAAGCACACTCGAGACAAAAAGTATGCCTGATCGATACACATTGTGACCATTCATTCTTTTACAGGGAGTTCTAGTCCACATAGGAACAAAGCTGTATTTGCCTTGTGTCGTTACTAATACGCTGAAGGATGCCTCGATGGGTCAGGACTCGGCAGAAATTGGCAGCAGATCAGCCGCTAGAAATAAAAAGTTTATTCTTTGTTTCAAGAGTCTTATAGTTGGGAGTATAGTCTACCACACGAAAGACAGAATGGTGAAAGAAGGAAGAAGTGGAGAAGTGTCAGTTTCAGAGGCACGTGTGATTTGGTTGGAATAATAGCATCTCTCTCAGAGAGATGTGTAGCACAGCATGGGTTTTCTGATTGTAGCACAAAGGTGGAGTACTGCCTTGATGATGACTCTTCAGCAATAGCAGCCTCGGCAGTGTGATCACCTGAGGGTGAAGGGAGCTGGTGAGCTTAGGCTTCCCAAACCTGTGAGGTTTCAGCCAGAATGATGGAATACTAGTGTGTCCTCATTTTGAAGGTCGTTTAATTTTGGCTTGTAGTACCCTTCTCATTTTAGATTTTTTCTGTTACCTGATTACATGGAGGTTCCCAAAAGGCAAAGAATACCTGATAACTTGCTTGGTTCTGCTTTCCAAATTTTAAATATTTACATTAAATTTCAAAACTAAAATCTTGCCACATAGATGAATGAATTGTTCTGAAAAATTGTCCTTTTTGAAAAATAACTTTAAATAATAAAAGTTTATGTAACTCAACTGAAACTGCAGGGGCAAAGCCTGGCCTTACCGGCCAGCCAAGGCCTATAACCCCAAGAACAGTTAAGGCACTGTTATCCATACATTTGTGATTTCAGGAGCTGAAAAAGGAAGCTAAGAACAACAAAGCCTTACTGGATTCCCTTAATGAAGTGAGCAGTGCTTTGCTGGAACTGGTACCATGGAGGGCCAGAGAAGGCCTGGGGAAGATGGTGGCCGAGGACAACGAGCGCTACCGATTAGTGAGTGACACCATCACTCAGAAGGTGGAGGAGATCGATGCCGCCATTCTGAGATCACAGCAGGTAGAGACAAGTGGTTCATTGTCTAGGCAGTACATTTTCTCCAGTTGTTCCTGGAGCCTTTACCTGAACAAAGTTGTCTGTTAATAATGTTTCCATTCATTCGTCGTACTTCAAAAATAAAAGGGTGGATTTGAATAGAATTTGACTGGGCTACGTCTAAGTCTAGGGCAAGGCTGAGCTGTACATTGTTAACTGCCACCTGCCCCATTGCTTCCCAGGCTTAGCCTTCCAAGTCAGACTCCGGGAAGACTGGCCCTGCTTTCCATACAAAATGCTTCTGTCTGCATATATGCATATTGCTAATGTTAATGTTATGCCTCAAATGACCCTAAATCTTTTTGTAAATATTTTGACTTAGTATGTAAGTCAGTATTAACTGTTCATTTACATGCAGCTATTGCAAAGAGAAAGTATTCTTTTTTAAAAGCAAACAGTTTGTTGGTGACATGAAGTTTTTCCCAAAGATGACTGAAAGGGAAAATATTATAGTTTCTGACCTGCCTGTGTCTCCACCAGTGTATGCTCCCGAGTTTAGAGACGCCCTGCGCTCAGCCCAGCCCCACCGTGGGCCGCGGTGGGCAGTGAGGGAGGGGCCCTGGAAATAAACGTTCGATGAACTTTTTGCAGAAGTCCCTGTCACTGCTCACCTTAAGTCATCAGGCTGTGATTCAGAACGCTGTGGGTGGAGGTTAGAAGGTACAGCAGGATACTTTGGAGCACAGTTTAGAGGGTATGTGGCTAAGCTTTTACTAAAGCAAGCCAAAAACAAGAAACAAATTGAACAGTTTCTGTGGGAGCAGCCAAAATTGATTTTCTAATGTTGCCATAGAAGTGTGATGTATGTGATTCTGAAGCATAATGCTCCGTTCGTTTTAGTACTGTGCTCTAGAGTCACAAAGCTGATGGAATACAGTGATAGCAAAGCCTTGCCTAAGAAATGTTGGCGAGGGAGGCACTCACGCCTGAGGAATGTGTTTGCCTGACTGTTTTTAAAGTTTGGAGGAATCTGTATGCCTCATTATTATAGCAGAATAAGTGTGTTCATTTATGAAGTGTATTCAACTGTTTAAAAACACTGAATTTTTTTCACTGAAATTTATTTGAACATTTCAGAATTGGCACTGAATAGTGCTCTAAATAGTAAGACAGATACTCTGAACTCTTGGTAATAAGATTTTCCTGAGAAGTTGATTATGTTACCTCGGTGACGTGAGGCAGCATGAGGGCAGGGTCTCAGCTCGAGTTAGTACTGACAAGTGCACTCGGTATATGCCAAGGTCATGAACTGTAGCAGAGTTCTCTGCAAGGCTTTGCAGATGTTTTCCAGATTTAAAAAAAAAAAAAGTTAAGCAGGTCAGTGTAAGTCTTGTAGAACCTTAAATGTGAGTAAGCCCCCAACTTAGGAACGAGCTCCTTTCCAGGAGAACATTCGTAAGTCAGATTCGTTCATGTCCGACTAAGTGAGTCTTACACAGTACACTTGTGAGAGTTCACAACTCGAGTGTTTGTAAGTTGGGGACTTTCTGTGTATCCTTTAGGAAAAGTGTGTGTGTGTGTGTGTGTGTGTGTGTTTTACTGGTGAAATCATTCCCTATAGAAAATACTGAGAATTTTCCTAAAGAATACAGAAAAATGCACCAAAGACTTTATAAACATTTTGGGCTATAATCAGTGGTGGCGAACCTGTGGCACACATGCTGTAGTGAGCCGTTTGTTATCGGTGAAAGCTCTAAAAAGTTTGCTGTCACTGGGCTATGTCCTTCTAGCTTTCCTTTTGAGGGGAGGAGATTGAGATTGAGATTCTACAAATAGGTCATAGCGCCAGAATGAATGCCAGTACTGTCTTCTGGCTGATCATGTGGTGTCCGTATCTGCATTTCTTCGGACAGTGAGGACCTCTGGCAGGGCTGGAAGGACACGCGTGTTCAGAGCAAGGGAGCACGTGTGGTGGGCCTTCTGTGACGGAGCAACTCGCCTGTGGTCCTACGGCTGGGAAGTAGCAGGGCTGCACCTAGGATTTAACCTGGATCTTGCCTACCTCACTGTGGTGCTTCTTTGTAATTAACATGGGAAGGACAAGTCCTGAGGAGTGATACACCTGTCCTAAATTTCTTCA
This sequence comes from Erethizon dorsatum, assembly GCA_028451465.1. Classification (NCBI taxonomy): domain Eukaryota; kingdom Metazoa; phylum Chordata; class Mammalia; order Rodentia; family Erethizontidae; genus Erethizon; species Erethizon dorsatum. The sequence continues at coordinate 53,955,792 of CM051830.1, read as the reverse complement.
GTCAAATGAAGAAAGTGCCTTTAATTGAAGCTAAATGGAAGTCTGTAATGAAAATATTTTGGACTATCAGGACTGTGGAACATGAGAATACAGAATGAAAAGAACCACGAGACATCGCTCTGGTAGATTCAAGAGCATTGTAGGCACTTGTCTTTATGATTTAGCAGAGATTTAGTTTTGCATTTAAGAAACTTAAACTCACTCTGAAGAAATAAGCTTCAGGGCCAGTGAGATGGCTCAGTGGCATAAGCGCCTGCCTGGCAAGCGCAAGGTCCTGAGTTCGACTTCCATTACCCACATTAAAAAAAAAAAAAAAAGAAAGAAAGAAGCTTCAAAACTCATGATTTTGATGTTTATAAAGTAGCTAATATGTCACTGAAATTACTTTGTAAGCTTGCACAAAGTAATAGGTGTTCAGAATTAAGACCAGAATATAGTGTGATACTAAAGTGTTTGTTTTCAAAATGTGAAAGTAATGAAAAAGCAGCTTTAGACTTCATTGTAAATCAGAAATTTTGAACTGCATGCTTTATTTTGTGTAAACAAACTACCATTCTGCATCTCTTCTTGTATGAAGTATGGGCGTGGGCTGAGCTCAGTTCATCTTTTCTTAGACACACCTTTACTCGCATCCAGTTTGCTGTATTAATAGTGATCCTTCCCCAGCCCCCCACCCCCAGCAGGCAAGTGATAAGGTGAGGCTGTGTGCTTTGAACATTAATTGGTTATTTAGAAATTTATAGATTTAATGTTCTGTCCCTGAATGACCTGGTAGAATTAACCAGATTTTACATGATTAAATGTTCTATTTTTCAAACAAATATCTCTGAAGATATTTCTATTTTGTCTAGCATCAACATTGTTTATATGTAGTTTACCTCCTTTATAATGTTACAACTTTTTGGAGTTCAAAAAGTGCACTATTGTAAACTATTAAGCTACTATCACAGAGTGGATTGACTTGCAAACATCAACATGGAAGATGCCAAAAACAAAAACAAAAATCCACGGGGAAAAGGATTACAGTTTAGAGGGAGAAGGAAAGGACGCATACAGACACACTTCTAATTTGCATGTACTCTATTTAAGTTCTGATTTGATATGTTAGATTTGTGTGCTTATCTTATATCGCAAATAACAGTTTGGGAAAGACATGCCACTGAATTTTGACTCATAGGGGAAAAGACACTATGTAAATTTGAGCAGTGTTTCTAATGGTTGGAAAAACAGTTGAACTGTGTCAATTATGAGCAAATATGAGGACTCCGTGTATGTGCTCCGTGTTACTAGTCAATAAATCCCCTTGAATCTGATTCTGCAGATTTCCAGACAGTGGTATTTGAAGAAGATGTTCTTGTTTAGAATAATCGGACCCATTCCTTACTTTGAGGACAGAATCTGAGTGGACCAAGGCAGCTCAGGATATGGGGATGTTGAGCTCGACTGCCTCCCTCTCACCACCCAGGCCGTTAGCTGAGTGAGAAACTGCATGTTTTTGCACTGAGCAGTATATCTTTGTTGCTTTCTTTCTCTAATTGCATATTTAACTAAAGGAGCCCTGTAGAAACAGGTAAAGGCACTCTTGCTTAAAAGATGCCCAGTCTTGTATCCTGGGTTCAGACCATGGTGGTGGGTCAAACTTAGCACAGTTTGCTGTCCTTTGCCTCTTATAACTGTGCAGCCCCCAGAAGGTGCTCAGTTCCTGTATCTCAGTTGACTCGAGAATTCCAGGGGCTCCAGCAGTCCCAGTTTCTTGGCTTACCTAAGTGGGCTCCATAGAAACCTTGACAGGAAGGCCCAGAGTTGGTGCCTCGGGTGGAGTGAATAAACAGGTCACCAGGTCATCAGGAATCAGCCTTAGAGAAAAATACTGCCTGTTTCTTTCTTTTTTTTTTTTTTTTTGGTGGGTACTGGGGGTCGAACTCAGGACCTCGCGTGCCAGCAGGCACTTGTGCTGCTGAGCAATATCACCAGCCCTTTTTTCGTATGTGGGTTCCGGGAGTCGAACTCAGGACCTCACGCTTGCCAGGCAGGTGCTTATGCCGCTGAGCTATCTCACCGGCCCCTGTTTCTTTTAAAGACCCAGAAGAAAACATCCCCGTGGAAATGGTATTTGTTTCTTGTTTAGGCTCTGCAGGTGTTGGGGATGGGAAAATAGGGTCCATGTTATGAATAATGAGTAACAGAGTGGAAAGAAACGCTAATGAACAGAAAGGGATGAGGTCCCCAGCCCAGGAAGGGAATAAAGACTGTGTCCTTGAGTCCAGGTTTGCTGATCACTCATGTCTTAAAAAACCTGTTTCTACTCAGGAGAAACTTTCTGGACCAGTACAATTTGTCAGAGATTAGAGAAATATTTTATTATGTTAAAACCTAGTACTTACTGATTGTTATGAAACTTGAGCCAGTTTTGGTGAAATCATACAGATAATTTGAAATCCTGAAGCTCAAGGCATATCCACGCACGCATGGGGAGCAAGAGTGCAGCCCCTGAGGCCGGACTCCGGGTGGCATGTCCTGCCGGGTGATCTTGGCAAAACAGTTAGCTTTTCTCTGCCTCAGATTTCCTGGCTGTCAGTGGAATTAATGGTAATACCAACATTATATATTTGTTGTCTGGATTAAGGGAGAGACTGAGTGTGTTCAGTAGGGTGCTGGTCTGTTCTCGTTTGAGTATTTTTCAGAAATATTTAGAGATAGCTTCTTAGGGAGGCTTGCATTAACTTCTATGAAATTGCTGAAATGCTAATTCAACTGCATTAGCTGTTACAAGGGCTAAGGGACTATGGTTAGGCTATAGTCACGCTGCCTGTTAAAATAGTCCCCAGAATGGAGTACAGGTGCCAAGATCATTGGCGGTGTATTTGAAGTCAGTTTTTGCTACTTGTAGATGCGTCCAAAGTCATTAACATTGGTCTGGTAATTCTCCTCTGCGTGTTGCTCACATGTAGGCACAAGCTGGTTTTGTAGTCCATTAGAAATAGGTGTGTTGAACCAGATGTGGTGGCGTAAGCTTGCGGTCCCAGCACTCGGGAGGCTGAGGCAGGAGGATCATTGCAAGTTCGAGACCAGCCTGGGCTACAAAGTGAGCTCAAGGCCAGCCTGAACTGCATAGCAAGACCCTGTCTTGAAAAGTCAAAAAAACACAAAAACAAAACAAAACAAAACAAAACAAAACGTGTGTTAGCCCACCATTTGAATGAGTCATGGCTCTATGGCTGTTCTGTTGGTTGTATAACAATAAATATTTGCTAATTTAATTTTTATAATTTCTCCAAAGGCAGAACTGAAACTTTGGCTCGAAGTCTTATTTTCTTTTAGGAGAGCAAATATTTGATTTGATTAAAGAAACAGTGTTTGAGTTTTAGCTTTCCACTTGGCAACCTAGATGGTATCATCATATTGCTTTTCATTGGTAGTCTCTTTTTTTCTGTAATGGGGGGAGAGACATCACGTTAAACTGATATGAACACTGAAAAGCCTGAGTTTCTTTATGAGGACAGTCATACATATGTCATGTTTTTCGCAGCTTAAGTACAAACAAAAGAGGAGTGATGAGTCACTTGATTTTTCTCAGGATCAGTAGAACAAATAATTCGTGACTGTTAAGTTTTATTTAGATATCTTTTAGGATTTATACTTAGGTAGAAAAACAGACTGTTTTTGTCAGTCTTAGACTCTGTTAGGTAAATCACGTACTCAGGTTCTACCTAGAGCTGTTATAAATGCGTTAAAAACCCCTGATCCACACTAAGCAGACTTTCCCTTCTTTGTGGGGCTTCTGTCCCTACATCTGAGACTGCTGAATTAGTCTGTAAAATGTTTTTCTTTTGTTTGCTTATTGATCAATAATTACTAGTGAGTAGTTCTGTTTGAAATGTAGTAACATCATAAAAATTACTGAAACAGATTAAGATAACATTTTTCAGAAAGTTTTTTGTTTTCTTATAATTAAGGTCTACTTAGACTCTTGACAAACATTAAAAAATAAATTATACCCCATGTTGATTGAGGGTACAGCAGAACCCTTCTTTCGGGTGTGCAAATGAGTACTTCCTAGAGCAGTTTAAGAGAAAATGTGAGCAGGAACTTGCAGGTCAGAGATGACCCACAGAGCTGCTTTTCTTTTCCTTTTTTAAAATGAACTTGTTTTAAGATTACTGAGATTCACAATCAGTTGTAAGAAATAACCCAGAGAGATTCCGTTATACTCATTGTACCCAGTGGTAACATTTTGCAAAATTACAGTGCAGTCTCCCAGGCAGGATGCTGACAGTGATGCGGTCAAGATACGGGACACTTCCGTCACGCAAAACCCCTGTGCTGCCCTTTTATAGCTGCACCCAGTCCTTCCCAACTGCACGCCTCCTGCGCTCCTGGTAACCATCAGTCTGTTCTCCATTTCTAACTTCATCATTTCAAGAATGTTTCAGTACTTTTTTCAGCCACAACTGCTTCTTCCTCCTTCTGAGACTCTGAATATTGGGCCTTATTATACTTCACAGGTGCCCAAGGCTCTGTTAATTGGTCTCTTCAGTCTGTCTTCTGCTATTCAGCTTGGGTGATTTCTACTATTCTGTCTTCTACTTCACTGATCTTTCCTGTGTCCCTTACGTTGATTTTTGTTTCAGTTCTGAAATTTCCATTAGGGATTTTCAGTGGCTGAGCCTTCTGATTTTTCATTTGTTTCAACCATGAATATTCAGAAATGCTCATCGAAGCATTAATTTCATCGTGGCTGCCTTAAAATCCTTGTCAGGTAATTCTGACATCTGTGCCATATAGGTATTAGCAACTACTTGATGAAATTCTTTAGGTCAGTTTGAGGTCTTTCTGTTTCCTGTAAGACGTTGGGCGTCTTGGGTGTTAACGTTCCCTTTGGAACTGCTTCCTCTGATTCCACTCTGGTGGAAGAAGCTGGGTGTGCCTCCAGGTGGAGAGACAAGTCCAGCTTCACCGCCCAGCCTCTCAGCTCCTAAGCCGGGATGCCTGTGACTGCTGCTGAGCCAGCTCCTCTGGTGGTCTCCACTGATGCCACAGCGAGAGCGGCCACAGAAGTGAGAGACTGGCCAGTGGTAGAAGTCCCGACTCCACCAGGCTTCCTTTGACATCACTTCGAAGAAGAAGAGGAAGGGATAACTCATTACTGCTTGGTTGGGGGTGGAAGTCCAGGCTCTACTCATGGTCTCCACAGCCAGGGATAGGGCTTTGTTGTCACCCGGTGAAGATGAGAGTTCTGGCTCCCAGTATGGCCTTCGTGTCACCTTGCAGGGATGTTGGGAACCTCATTACAGCCTCACTAAGATGCATGCTGAGGCCCTTCATTCAGCCTTCTTGGCGTGAGTGTGAGCGGGCGCACAGGTTTTTTCTGTGGTGTTGGTTGGGTAGAGTGGTTACTATCTGAGTTTTCTGGCTGTGCTGCCCCTTTCCTTATTCTTTTGCTAGAGAGGCCAGGGTTGTCTCGGGGCTTTGTCTGGGCCCTCTGGTGTGACCGGGTTGCCACTTCGCCAGTCTTCAGTCTTGATTAGGTGAGGTACAAAGGAAACCCAGAGAACTCAGCAGTGTACCCAGTTCCTCAAGGTCCAAGGGCCACTGCAGACCTGCCTCGTCTCTCCCATTTGCAGAATCTTCTTGTGTATGTTTTGTGTGTAATGCTGAGTTTTCAGGTATAGTTATCATGAGGAGCTGAAAAAAAGTTCATCTATTCCATCTTCCTGTGAGTCTATGTAATAGTGTTCTCTAGAGCTTTTAAAGTAGAAACTACTTTCTAATCTAGTTTCTTATTGCTCTCCTTCTCTTCCCTTATCTAGTTAATTCCTCCACCCTCATTTTAGACTTCCAGCTTTTCTTGGAAAATTAGAAGTTCTGGCAGTACTGGACTTGGATACTTATAACGTGCATTCCCCATTCATTCTTCCATTGTAGTTACCGTTTATCATCAGTGCTTGTTCATCACTCGCCCACTTTATTCATCAGTGATAGCTGCTTGGCTCAGAAAGGCATTGTAATTTGTCTGATACAAGGCATTGAAAATGTTGAAAATAATTGAAAGCCTCTTTTGACTTGGTAGTCACTTCTAGGAGTCTACACTAAAACTAATTAGAGATGCCAAAAGGTTTCTATGTAAGGATATTCTACAGGTCTGTTTGTATCATAGCTAAAAAAATACAGAAAGGTTAATGAAAATATCCATAATAAAATATGCTAGATTATAGTGGAGCTATTTAAAAATCACATGTAAAAGTATTATGTGGGAAATGTTCATAATAAACTCAAAAGCAGGATATGAAGTGGTTTATACATTATTATACCAGATCTTTATGAGTGTCTCATAACTTTAGGAAGAAAATTCACTAAAATACTAGTAATATTGGGCTAGGGATTTAGCTCAGTGGTACAGCGCCTGCCTGGCAAGTGCTAGGCCCTGAGTTCGATTCTCAGTACCAAAAAAAAAAACAAAAAAAAAAAAACTAGCAATATTAACTCCAGGTTTTAATTTTTTGTGTATTTTTTGTGAATTTCTTGTGAATTTCTGCTATGTTCATGAATTATTAGTGGGGTCAAGAAAATAGAATCTCGGGCCGGTGAGATGGCTCAGCGGCGTAAGCGCCTGCCTTGCAAGCGCGAGGGCCCGAGTTCGACTCCCGGATCCCACATACGGAAAAGGGGCCGGTGATATCGCTCAGCGGCACGGGGGCCTGTTGGTGCGCGAGGTCCTGAGGTCGACCCCCCGGTACCCACAAAAAAAAAAAAAAAAAAATAGAATCTCTTAAATATTTTTAAGAATGCTCTTGAAAATGTTTTCTGCCATTATTGAGATGTTTAAAAATTATATATGAATCATTTGGGTATACACTCTGCATACATAGAGACACGTATGTGCACGTACATTTGTACACATACACATAATCTAATAGCACATCAGTATGTCTCATTCCTTCTCTAGTAATCATGTGCTGCGATAGCAGAGTGCTCCCTGTGCATCATGAGTGGAGGAGCTGGATGGGATGGGTGGTTAAAGGTAGTATCTAGCCGTTGTTGGCTTTTCTAGCTTTACACTACGCTTGCGCTCTTAAGGAGCAAATCCGCACAGAAGAAGGCAGTGGGACCAGCTGACCTAAAATAATTACTGCAGTGTTAATGGACTCACCGGTTTTAAAAGCTTGTGTTTAATTGCTTTGTGGAAGGTGTCCTTGTGAATTATTTCAGGATACCATGAAGAGATAAGCTCAGTTCCCACTTGTATAATGAGAAATTTTTAAAACCTGGATAGGTATTATTCTGGCACCAGGTACAGAAACTTTGACTTTATTTATCTTTTGTTTAGTTTGACCAAGCTGCGGATGCTGAGTTATCCTGGATCGCTGAAACAGAAAAGAAATTGATGTCCCTGGGTGACATCAGGCTTGAGCAAGACCAGACCTCTGTTCAGCTGCAGGTTCAAAAGGTGAAGAAATACATTTCCAGTTGCTATTGAAATTATTTGCTGCTATGCTCCAAGAGTAGAAAATAAGCTGGCATGCTTTACTTTTTAAGACCCCTCTGGCGTGACTTGGTATTTTCAACTGCTTTGTCTAATTGTTTTTTACTATAGTCATACATTTTTTCTTTCTTTTTTTAAATCTTTACTTGGGAAATCACAGACATTCACCATGGAGATTTTGAGACACAAGGATATTATTGATGAACTTGTTAAATCTGGGGATAAAATCATGGCCGCATCCAGCGAAGAGGAGAAGAAATCAATGAAGGTATAATCTTGACTATGTCACAGGTCATGAGGCTCTTGGGTAAACAGCATGTGTTGAGCTTTAGGTCTTAGAAAAGCACTTTGTCTTTATCCATAGCTGCTGTTTAAGCAGCAAAATCATTACTTTTAAAAAAGACACTTTTTAAGCTTACAAAATAACGGTGAAAGGAATACTCCTTCAGGGAATCATCGTGAGGACAATCTTTTTTAAAAGGCATAAAAGCTATTAAAGTTTGAGTCCTTGGTTAACTGCTGTACATTAAGCATTCGCTTAAGATAAGCTGATATTAAACATACTTAGACTTAATATAAGTAATATTAATGGTAATATTACTACCCTTTTTATCAGTAGGAAATAACATTATTATGTCTGTCAGCTGTGGTATATAGGCTTCAGGAACATTTGGGACTCCAGCTGAAACAAAACCCAGAATACCTGATTCTCTCTAATACTGAAATCCATTTTGTATAAAGTTGCAGTAAACCGTATAAGGGCAAAAGTGAGCTGAGTAATTAAAAAATGGATGTAGTGTTAATGATCCTATAAATTAGGGCTTCTGGTAGGAAATATCCTACAGCAAAAAATAAATACAGAGTCTGCCAAAAAATGTGTACATCAGGAAAGGAAAAACTTGTGTAAATATTTTAATACTAAATTTATCGAAACATCATGAGATTAATGCACATTACCGTTGTCCTCTGCAATTACAAGAGGTGCTCTAAGTGGTGGCTGTGAGCTTCCAGAGATTGATCAGTACGGCGAACCACTGAAGTGTGTCTCCATTTTTTCAGCGCACTCGGTATATACAAATGTCATTCCCAAGATCACATTTTTAAAGGGTACACATTGTCATTAAGGTGTATCATAGATAGACTAATAGGTCACACAATATCATGGTGCTTTCTCTTTTATTTACACTCTACAATAGTGATTTGTCTATAATTGAATGTTTATTATTTTTGCAAAGATTCAGACTTGAAAATTGTAGATCATCCTGCAGTGGTTTATTGGGTTACTGCTGTGCCTTATCTTCTCCTATTAGTTTTTATTTATTTGTTTATTTATTTTGGTACTGGGAATCGAACTCACAACCTTGCGCTTGCCAGGCAGGTGCCGTGCCACTGAGCTACATCCCCAGCCCTCCTATTAGTTTTTTACTGTGACTGTATACCACGATCTAGGTCCCTGTGACTGCCACATAAGATCAGTGTAGAAGATAATACTGTACTTTGCTTCTAATATATGGAATTTTATTGACTTGCAGTTCTTATAATTACATTTCCAAATGATAGTTCTTTTTTCTCCAGAAAATAATGTAAATGTTGGGAGAATCACAGGAAACTTGTTTCCCAACCTGAGAGCATCGTAAGAATGGCTGGAGAATTCTGCTTGCTGTGTTTGGAGTGTTCAGTATGTTAGTCATAAAAATTTGAGGCCCTTCCTTAATTTAAAATGAGGTTTTCCACATAGAAACAGTCCAAATAGCTTTTATTGATTTACTCATTTCACATATATTTGTTGAATGTCTACTCAGCAGGGCATATAGTGGTAGACAACACACCGTGGAACACGTCTGCTACCTGGCCTGACAGTTAGACGTGCTTCATCTTCTTATTTTCTAGAACAAACTGGACAAGGTATTGAAAAACTACGATGCCATCTGCCAGATAAACTCAGAAAGATACCTGCAGCTAGAGCGGGCGCAGTCCCTCATTAACCAGTTCTGGGAGACGTACGAAGAACTCTGGCCGTGGCTGACAGAAACACAGAGAATCATCTCTCAGCTTCCTGCTCCAGCCCTCGAGTATGAAACTTTAAGACAGCAGCAGGAAGAACATCGGGTAAGCTCAGGGTGAAAGAGAATGTGGTGTTCCCCGTTGAAAAAGAATCGTGGTTCTGATTAATGTTGTTAGACAATACTCCATTTAGTCTGCACAGTTTACTTACCTCAGCAGCTGCTGCCCTGGTTGCCTGGGATTCAGTGTTTTGGAGTGAAGACTTGTGTGGGTAGAATGCATTGTATATTTTGTAATTGCATCATGACTTTCATAGACTAGGGCGCAGTATATACCATCTGGGCAAACAAGATCCCATTTTCAGGTGATTTTTGAAGTGCTTTCAGTTCACACCTGTTGAATTGCTTTTGATTTATATGTAGTGACCAAGTTTTATGCTTTCTTTGTAATGATCAGAGCCTTCACACAGACAAAGCTCTTGGGCTTGGAGAAAATATACAAGATCATGAATACGTCAAAATAGCAATATTGTGAAATCCTTGAAAAGGATGTAGGCTGAAGTATAGAGACAAGTTGTGTCCCTTCTTTTTTCCCCTTGTGTAGGTGGGACTCTGACATTCCTGGTCCTGTTAAGTGTAGATGAGTACACTTAGAGCGTGTTTACATCCACAGTTATAACATGTTTAAACATAAATAGCACGGCATTCTGAAGCCTGCACACTATCAGTCACTTCATTATTAATGTTGCTTAAAATTTTGCAAGGATTTGGGTGAAAGAGGGTTCAAAACTGTTAGAAAAACTCTGGAGTCCTTGCTATTTATGGACTTGTGAGCCTAGTTCTCCCAGATTTGTACAAGATGTACTCTCGAGAGTTGTGTGAGGGGCGGTGCTTTCACTTGGGGTATATGGCACCACTGTTTGCACTGTTCGGAATATGTAACATATTTATCAATCTTATTTCTTAGTTTTTTTAATGTATTGGCATTGAAGAGTATCTAACTCAGGTATTTATCTAGAAGACAGTTTTAGAGAATAAGGAAGAATGAAAATTTTGTGGAGTACTCTAAATCATTCAGCAAAAAAAAGGGAAACTGTAGAACTAAATTTAATTTTTGTTTATTTGTGGAAGAAATCTTGATGCCTATTCACTGAATGATTTTTAATATAAAATGTTTTGTGAATTTCTACTATGAGGTGATTTGAGTTTTTAACATAACATCATATAGTAAGGAAAGAATAAGTATAGAGTTGAAATTTTCTAAGTTGATTTTCCTTTTTTGTATAATCTTTCAAAACAAACTTATGATTGTATATTTAAAGAGAAATAAGATTTGTAGCCAGTTCTTCAAATTGTACAGGCTAAAAGTGTTCAGAATATTTGCAGCTCTCCAGAATGGCATGTACTCTCCAGTTCCACACTAGCTACTATTTTAGGGGAAGATCTAGTTCATACTGCCCAGGGATGAGAAATGGTTCCTAAGGCGTGTTGCTGAGTTTAACGTCACACTGTGTATCCCCAGCATGACTGACTCCAGGAAACATTTTGTCACATGTGAGGCAAAGGCGTTTCTTATCAGACTTTTTCCCATGCAGACACATACACCTGAAGAAACACCCGGTCAGTGTCCCCTGGCCTGTCATGAAATGGTCTACACAGGGCTCATTTCACACTCCCCTTCTGAGGCTGAGTTGCCTCATAGTCGTGCTCACAAAGGAGATCTCTAGGCAGCTCAAGAAACCTCAGCATTTCACTTGAGAGACTAAGCATCCCTTACAGAACTTGTGTGGCATCCCCTCCATCTGTCCTTTTTCATATGATTCTGTGGTAACTGATATTGCCATCACCACCTCCATTTCGCGGAGCAGCACGAAAGGATGCTCTCTCAGCCAGAAACAGCCGGAAGCTAGATTGCAGGCATGGCCCTCGCGTGTTCTTCTGTGCAGAGTCTTAGATTAGACATCTTACCCCTTTTTGAAATTGAATTTGTGTTTATTCAGCCCTTTCCAAAAGTGCTTTGAGGCAACCATCAGAAAAACTTTCAAAATGGCATATTACACTAGGAATAGATGTAGCAGTTTTCTCAACAAGTTCTCACCGTAGTCTGTGAGATGGGTTTTAACGGACACTATGAGTAAGAACTAGTTGTGTTCCATCTTGGTGATTCTTCTTGATATTTATTAAAAATTGAAGGAAAAAATTGGCTGCTTACCTCTAGACTGTCTTTCTTGTATGTAATTTCTCTCAGAGAAACTCTTACCAGGGGCTGGGTAGCAAACAGCATGGAGATGTATCTTCCTGTGAGCTGCCGATGAGGGAGCCAGATCCATAGTGTGGCACGCGGAAGGTTCCTCAGTACTGCCGAGGGCCGACCTCAGAAACTCTTCGGCAAAGACTTCCCCCAGTTGGTTTTGGCTTTGACCCCTGAGTAGCTGCTCGGTGGTGGCCCGGGGTGTGAAGTGGAGATATGCTAGCCTCATTCGGGCTCCCAACATAACATTCAGGAGACTCCACGTGGGTTCCACCTCCATCCATTAGCGGAATTATCACTGTATCTCTTGATTAGATGACAAAATTATGCAACATATTCATATGACACACACTTTTATTTAAATGCGTCTTACAAATCACTTTTAATAAATAGCTATACATTTGATATATTGCAAACATTTTAAAGTAACAAAAAGAAGTAGATTCATTGTGTGCATGTGTAATGTCCATGTCATAAATACATACAGAAGGTTCTAGTACACATATACAAGGCATGATAAAGAAATACAGTGAATGTTCAAAGTAAACTTTTTTTATTTATAGTAAAAGATGCATTGCCATTAACCCCTCTCAAAGTACCACCCCCACTTTGAACATACTCACCGCATCGTTCTTGCCACTTGTATCAGTTCTGGAAGCCTCTTCTGTGAATGTCTTCAGTTGTTCTTTTGTAGCTACCTTGTTGTCCTGAATCAATTCAAAATATTTATCTTGCTTGGTCATTTTGACTTCGGGGAAGAGCCAGAAGTCACCAAGTGTCAGGTGCAGTGGACATGGTGGAAGAGGACACACTGATATTTTTACAGGCTTGCCCTTCCTTTGGATGGCACTTGGCATTGACAGTCACTGTAGTTTTTGATCATACCTCATAAAGACACTCACAAAAGAGGACTTCAGAACTGCTTCCGGAAGTGACTAGAGTGATGGGATATGTGTGTTGTTTGAGGGGGAGTACCTTGAGGGGGCTTGTATTAGTCAGCTTTCCTGTCACTGGGACACAATAACCAATACTCTCAATTTAAAAGAGGCTTATTTTGACTCACAGTTCAGTGTATTCAGTCTGTGCTTGGCAGACTCCAAGGCAGAAAGGCCAGGTGAAAGGGCATGGTGGAGGAAAGCGGCCCACCCCTTGGTGGCTAGGAAGCAGGAAGGGGAGGGAGGAGCCAGGGACGAGAACACACCCTTCCTTCCCACACCCTCAGTGACGTGGCCTTCCAGATAGGCCTCGCCTCCTAACAGTACATTCAGCTGTGACCTCATTAGTGGGTTCATTCAAGGATGAGTACAGTGCCCCCATCGTTCCAGTCACTTTCCAAGCACATGAGCCTTTGGGGGACGTTTTACTTAAACATTTACCATATATTTTGGTTATACCTCATACAGTACAATGTAATAGATCTGCGTGTCCATCTTATAATGGTTTTATGTATATAAATGCAGTGTCACATGGGCGTACGTCACCTTCACATCCTTTTTCGTTCTTTTTGTCAGCTTTGTGTCTGCATTCTCCTGCGCTTCTTTCCTTTTCCCTTTTTCCTTTCTCTCTCCCTCCCTTCCCTCTCCCTCTTATGCTTTTGTAAATAACATAAATGTGCCAAAAGGAATACCAAGAGTTACGGTTTATTCTCTAGGAGGATGTAGCAGTTAAGAATGTCAGCGGCACGGGTGCCTGCTGGCGCGCGAGGTCCTGAGGTCGACCCCCGGTACCCACAAAAAAAAAAAATGAATGCTTTTATGTAAAATGTCCCTCGGCTAATCTTCTTGTCAGAATGTGCTGCTGTGGGTATGAGATGCATAATGAACTGGGAGTCATCGTTTCATTCAACCAGCATTTTTATGTACCCCTACAGAGGGGCCTTGGCGTGACTAGACTGCTTAGCCTTGTGTTAGAGCCATCTCACCCGGGTGAAGGGTTGTACGCACCTCCACATGCTAAACGCCTTGCAATGGGGAGGGTGTGTGTTTGGAGTTTCTTGCCAAATGGAGGCATTGGGGGTGCAGACAGCTGTGATGTGGAGGTGTAACCCTGAGGTACTGAGAAGCTGTTTGCTTTGTTACAGCAACTGCGAGAGTTGATTGCTGAACACAAGCCACACATCGATAAGATGAACAAGACTGGGCCACAGTTGCTGGAATTGAGCCCAGGGGAAGGCTTTTCTATTCAAGAGAAGTATGTGGCAGCTGACACCCTTTATAGTCAAATTAAAGAAGATGTCAAAAAGCGTGCTGTGGCGCTGGATGAAGCCATGTCTCAGTCAACTCAGGTAATCATTTACATTAGAAATAGAATTTTGTTCTGAACAGTAAAGCATGAGGAGACATTTTTATGGATTTCCTGATTAAATTTCAGCCAAAATTATTTCAGTCACTCAGATTATTCACACTTGGTCTCTCAGAGGTGATGTTTGCTTGCATCCAGCCTTAATAGTTTCACCTACTTCAAGATATAATAAAAAATAATGTAAGTGACTAAGAAACATACAGTTTCTGTCATTGTACGGATATTTAATTCAGTGCCCATCTTGATGGAAAGCAGTGTTGCCCTTGGGGATAGAAAGTGTCCCTGTCATCATTAATAAAGAAGCTAATAAGAGGAAACACTAAAGGATCAGCCAGATAAAAAGGTTAAAAATATAAAGTTGCAGGTGGATTTTTTTCTTTGGAAATATCTTTTTGCAAGAAGTTAAATTTTGAAGTTAACTATAGGCTTTGCATTTTCAAGGTTTCATTTTTATCATTAGATGCAAGACATTAGAGTCTCCACTTTCTATAATCTGGAGTGATGGTTCCCTTACTTTTGAGGCTAGTGTAGAAATTACGAATGAACCAGTTTTTTATAACTTTGCTTAATTGTCTATGGTACTTTTACCAACAAACATTTGGAATTATCTCATGTATCTGGTTATGTGTTTGGATTATTAACTTAATACAAACTTTTTGGGAAAGGTGCTGGATATTGAACCCCGTGTCCCAGCATGGGCTCTGCCACTGAGCTACTTCCCCAGTCCCAAACACAAACTTTAGATACAATGTTGAGGAAAGTTTTGTTTTGTTTGATTTTTGAACTTTTTTTTTTTTTAGTTACAGAAATACATAACCTAAGGGATCCCTTAAATCTAGTGAAAACTGTCCATGAATTTCACATCTAATAATACAACTTTGTAGGATGCCAAAATGTCATGAAAAATGGAGAAAACAATCACTTTTAGTACACAAAGACCTACTTATTGAACACAGTTTTTAAAATTTATTTTAATTATGGTAAGATGAAACAGTAGACTAAAACAGATGCTGTTGCCAAGTGGTCCACCTATATGTTAACTCATATAATTTATTAATAAATACACTTAATTGCATATAAGAAACTGTTCTGTGTAAGTGGTATGCAGAAGTACATATAAATTGTAATTTCAGTAGCATCTTCATATGTTAGCTAGATCTAACTCTTGGATAGATGTTTTGATAAAGGGACTACGATTTTGTTCATGGTTGAATAAATTAGATGTTTTTCATTTAAATCTTACATGTAGCATTATAGATCTTTTCCCCATAAATGATCCCATTGTTTTACCACTTAGTTCCATGACAAGATTGACCAGATCCGCGAGAGCCTGGAGCGCATTGTGGAGCGTCTGAGGCAGCCCCCGTCCATCTCTGCTGAGGTTGAGAAAATCAAGGAGCAGATCAGTGAAAATAAGAATGTATCAGTAGACATGGAAAAGCTACAGCCATTGTATGAAACTCTTAAGCTGAGGGGAGAGGAGATGATTGCTAGATCCGGGGGTACTGATAAAGACATATCTGCTAAAGGTAATAATTATGGCGTAATGAAACAATTCAGCTTTACTTTCACAACAGCCCTAAATTTTATGCTGTTTTCTGAAAATCCAATTGCAGAACAAAATGCCAGATCTTGGAAAAGGTATTACAGATACGATGTGTTTAGGGTTGAAGGGCTGTGTGCACAGATCCCTTACTAATGTCATCCCGTGTTTGGGAAATTAATCAGTTGAATACAACGTGTGCTATTATGCAAAAACTACGGGTTCTGCAGGTGTTTGAAACAAGCAGGTTAAAGCATGATGCTAATAAGGCCAAATAGGTATTTTTTTAAATCTGTATTTTTCCTCATTAGTGACTGTCCTGTGTTGCATAGCAGGCCTGCCCCATCTCATAACCACAGAAAGATGCCCATGACAGTAGTCAGCTGTCTTAGAGCCATGCGCTGGGGATCAGTAGGAAGAATATGTGCACTGCGGAAATTCAGGATGAGATCCTCTAGCCGCAAGCCCGAAGTACATATCCTACGTTATTGTATTCCTGGGGCTGAACAGACAGTGTATTCTCGGAGATCGTAAACGGTATAGTCAGTCAGGTGCTACTTCACTTCCTTTTGGGTTCAGGCCCACCTTAGTGAACTTAAAACTTGGTAAACTTGGGTCTTCTCTGAGCTCAAAAGCTTTGAGCATGGACATCTGTGAGGAAAGTTCTTGGTTCAGCAGAGATAGGAGAACCCTAGACCTTGCGTTGTCTGGGAGAGCTCTTGGGCCCAGTGATACCCACCAGACTGCTATCAACCAACACCTGAGCCAATTTTAGATACTTAGCACACTGAATCACTGTTCCCTGTGTGAAGTAAACTGTTTCGCTTTGTTAAGTGGAGCTAACCAGTGTCCTTGTTTCATAGCTGTTCGGGATAAGCTGGACCAAATGGTTTTCATTTGGGAGAACATACACACTCTGGTGGAGGAAAGGGAAGCCAAACTCCTGGATGTAATGGAGCTAGCCGAAAAGTTCTGGTGTGACCACATTTCTCTGGCGGTTACCACTAAAGACACTCAGGATCTCATTCGGGACCTGGAAGACCCTGGAATCGATCCCTCAGTAGTAAAACAGCAGCAAGAAGCAGCAGAGGTAAGCAGGATATCTCATTTAAAATTAAAAAGCAAGTTATGGCCCAATGAAGCCTTCATTCCTCTGGCAAATATTAGGAATTACTCTTAAAATATATATTTGATTCTGAACATGTAATGCTGCATAAGGATTAGTAGGAAATAGAATGTACCCACAAATTTCACTTAGAGATGTAGATGCAAAAATAATTTCTCTCCATCCCTACTGCTTCTTCCTTATTCTAGGGCCTGTTATCTCTCTTTTTTTGGGGGGGGTCCCCTTTCTTGCCAGCCTTCTAACCTTGCTGCTAGTCCTCTTTCTAGACCTGCTCCTATTGTGTTGTTGCTTAAAAGCTCTCAGCAGAGCAACTGCCAGATAAAGCCCAAACTGCCTAGAATGGACTGTGGAGCTTTTCGCAGCCCCACCTCGCCCATGGCCGTGCTCCCAAAGGCGTGTGTCCACTGCTCCTGTACCGAGCTCCTCCAGTGCAGAAACTGGAAAGTAACCCCCACTGCTTTGCTCTCCTCGTGCCTCTCTGTGCCCCTGCACGTTTTGTTTCCTCTCCCTGGAGTGTCCTTTCTGCCACTTTTGTGGCAAATCCTGCTCCAGAATTAATGTTCAGTTGCATTAGTAACCCCCACATCAGTCTTTTCTTATATACTTAGTGGGACTGTGGGCTGAGTATAAATACCGTCTGTGTCCCCATACTCTTTCCTTGTGCAAAGTACTCCACACGCAGTGTGACCAGTGCTGCTTGCCTGTGCCTGTGTGGTCCCTGCTGGACTTGCAGACCCATGAGCGGAGTAGCCAGATCTATTTCTCTTTCTATCCCAGTGCTCTAGTTTACAGCTTGGTTCATGCTTATTAAATATTGAACGAATAAATATATTTTTACCCAGAAGATGAAAGCAAAGGTAGGGCACTTCATTCCTGTTGTAATATTTCTATAGTTTACAGATGCTACCTAGGGTAATGTCATAAAATGTAAATTGAAGCTAGGGTGTCCTCAATATACTAACAAGTACATTAATCTGAGTGAAGTCTTGGGACTTATTGTACTATATCCTCTTAAAATGCATATTGTTAAACTAGTTGGTTTGGCAAACAAAATGTCTTTCTGTGCTTAGTGTTGGTATTTTTCAGAATTTGTTTGAGTGTTTATTACAATTTTTATTTCTTTTTGTCTTTATAATAAAGATCTGACATTTTTAAGAGTGCCATTTTTCCTTTAAAATATTCTTGTTTCTGTGTGAGAAAATTTGTAGCAAAAAGTTGGAAAACAGAAAGAAACTAAAATAATTCTAATCCCACCTCCTAGAAGCGACTACCACCAGCATCTTTGTGTCCAACTCTATAACATTATAAAGCTGCCGTTTTCTTATTCTAGGCCATAAGGGAAGAAATAGATGGGCTGCAGGAAGAGCTGGACATGGTCGTTAACCTGGGTTCAGAGCTCATTGCTGCGTGTGGGGAGCCGGATAAACCCATTGTCAAGAAGAGCATAGATGAGGTACAGCTGGCTTCTCTGCGCTTACCAGAATCTTTCTATAAAAATTTGGTTAACTAAAATGTATTTGTTAAAAGTAATTAAAAATTCAAACTTGGTACTAAAAGAGTTACAACATTGCTATTTTTAGTTAAATTCAGCATGGGATTCTCTAAACAAAGCTTGGAAAGATCGGATTGACCGACTGGAGGAGGCCATGCAGACCGCCGTTCAGTACCAGGATGGGCTGCAGGTAAGGCGGTCGCAGCGTGCCTGCCTGTCGAGGCCAGAGGAGGAGTCCCACTGAGTGATGTCTGTAACTATGTACACCAGCACTGCCGCGGGTCTGCAAGCGTGCATGCAGCTGTGGGCAAATCTTCTCCTGTCATTTTCCCAGCTGCTTTGATTTGGTTTTGTCTTTTAGAAGGTTTCTGACCCTTAGGTGTGTTGATTCATATGCACAGCTGCACACACTGCTATGCACACACTCAGTGAAATTTACTTTAAATGAAATACTTTACTTTTTCTAAAAAAAAGTAAAAGTAAATGTTCCTACACTGTCTTTTTCATGAGTGGTTCAGCAGTAGACAGTGAAATGGAACTGAGTCTTGATTCTTTTCTAAAGTTGAGTGGAATAAGATGAAAGGAGTAAACACCATCTAAAAATATCTCCAAGTTTAAAGTCAAAAGTAAGGAAATTTGATTTGAAGCCAGTGTGCTCCCTGTACTAGATTTCTGTTTTATTAGGTCATAATCGGGTGTGTAAAAGATGTTTTCTTTTTTCCATATATATAATTTGTTTTTGTAGTTGTTTTTCACATTTCTTAAAGGCTCTCATTCAGTTCATTAACTTCACAAATTGATTTTTTTAATATTAAAAATTCTCTTGTCAGTCGAGACATATTCAGGGATTTTTTTTTTTTGCTACCTTCCTTGACTTTGTTCCATTTCTTAACAGGCTGGCAGGCGTTTAATCTTTCATCCTTCTTACCATATGGAAAAAGTCCCTCTAAGTATTTCCATAACACCAAGTGAACATTATTCTTAAAGCTCAGATGAGAACATCTTTTCCTTTTTCATTATGCCACTCCATTTCTGTGTTTGTCAAAATAAATATCACCAGCCAGGCTTTAAGTCAGCTGAAAAGGGCTTTGAGCTTTGGAAATACATGAAAAAATTCACTACAAATAACACCTTATTGTATCACCCCCATTTTTAATCAAAGTGATAATTCATTAGTAAATAGCATTAGCTAATAGTACCTAAGTGGGGTGCCAGCCCTCTGCCCTTCAGGCCAGGCATGGTGGTGAGTCCCTGAGCTGCTCAATCCTCCAGGGCTGGAGGTGGTGCTGCCACCATGTGCAGACACTTAGGAGGCCACAGGCAAGACGCCATGACTTTCCACAGGCCTCATTACTGCTGCAAAAGCAAGGCCCTTTCTAGGTCCTGTGGGTCTTAGGGCATTAGCACCACCCGTTAGTCATGAAGGGTATTGTAGTTTACAAATAGCTTGGTAGTACCGTTAAATGTCCAAAGCTTCAGGAGCTCCTCAGGGTCCAAGGGTTCATTATAAAGTGAAGTATATTTTATTTTCCAGGTTATGGCCTAAGTTCTTAGGGTTGATTAATGATAACTTAAAAATATCAGATTTTTTTTTCCCCCTGCTATATGGTCTGGCAACTTCATTAAAGGGCAAAATAATAAAAAATGTGTTGAGCCTTTCTAGAATATTTATATTACCTAAAAAGAATAAAAAGAGTAGAGGACTCTGAAGTCTGTGTTGCAATTCAGAATAACAGTCTCAGTACCAATCATCTATATGTGCAGGACTCTAATGCTAATCTAAATTTACATAGGGGTTTAGTTGAACCAAGTATTTTGCCCAAATGCTGAACAGTGAACTTCTTGCTTATTTCAATAAATAGATGCTTTTAGACCTTTTTCTTTAGTATATTTTACAGAAGAGAACATAGGGAATTTTATTTCCTTTGAATTTGTAATTTTTTTCAAATACACTTTTTTAAAACTTTTAATATTCTGAGAATCTATTCAGTAAAGAATTTCTTTTGAAAACTTGGATGCAAAATTGGAGATTACATCTGTTTACTATTTGGGGCAGCTCTTCCGTTATCGTACTGCTTTTATTGAGGTAAACCATTTTAATTTTTTATAAAATGGGTTAATTCCATAATATTTTTGTAGGTTTATGATTGTCCTTTTCTATTGTGCATGAGATATTATAGCATTGTCAAATGCACCTTTATGATAACCCGTTTACTATTGTGTCTTTCAGGCAATATTTGACTGGGTGGATATTGCAGGTGGTAAACTAGCTTCAATGTCTCCAATTGGAACAGATCTTGAAACTGTCAAGCAGCAGATTGAAGAACTAAAGGTATTTGTGGAAGCTAAGTAATTTATCAAAGAATTCCTGGCGTTTTTTTTTTTTTTGTGTGTGGGTACCGGGGTCGACCTCAGGACCTCGCGCGCCAGCAGGCGCCCGTGCCGCTGAGCGATACCACCGGCCCTTTTTTCGTATGTGGGTTCCAGGAGTCGAACTCAGGACCTCGCGCTTGCCAGGCAGTGCTAATGCTGCTGAGCCATCTCACCGGCCCTTCCTGGCATTTTTAAAGTTCTTTTTTTATTTGTTTGTTTTTTATTGTTGTTTTTGGTGCTGAGGATCTAACGCAGAGCCTCGTGTGCTTGCCAAGTAAATGTTCTACCATAAAGCTACTCCTCGGCCTTCCACTTCTGAGTTCTTGATTCACAAAATTCTTACATAAATTTTACATATTTTACATAATTGAAGCATTATATTTTGATTTTGAAACTGGTTTAATGCAGTGCCTACATGTAGTAAGCTAGACAAATGCTTACTAAATAAAGGAAAGAAAGTTTGTTTTCTTTTTATTAATATCTGTTAATTGTGGAAAAATCAGAACATACAAAAAAAGAAAAAACAATTTTTCTAAGTCACCCAACATGTTATGTACCCAGAAACAGCTACTCTCGGGAGTTAATAGAGTCTTTCAGGTATCTTGATGGATGTGTGTGCAGAGAGAGGGGAGGAACGTATTTAGATTATACTGTTAGATTATAACCAATCTAACACAGCAACATTTTTATTATTTTCATGTGTTCTAAGTAATTTATTTAGTCTTACAGGACAAAAGCACATCCATAGTATAATAGTGCTTTCCAAAACATTCGCGTTTTGAGAAAGACAGTAGCGAGGTTGCAGTTCCCACCTTGGCCTCTTCTCTCATCCTCGTGGATTGTGCCAGCATTTCTGTCTGCTTTCCCATCATTTTTGCTTTTGTGATTCTTGATCTCCAGTTGTGAAAATGGCTGGACTCTTTCTCTTTTGAATTCTCTATATCAATGATCATTTACTGAAGCGAGATCAGTGATTTTCTTCCTAATTCTTCATACATGGAGACCGCTGTCAGTGATCTCAATTAGGCTTTTATATAAAATTACAGTCTGGCTTTAAAACTGTAGCATTTTCATCTCAAGTCTGACAGCGTACTGTATTTAGAAACAGACTCTTTTTCGAGGCTTCTACTGTTGGCCTCATTAGATTGAGGAATTTTGTTTGGTTTTACTTCTCCTGTCCATTTTAAACACACGATTTATTTTGTGTACAGTTACAGGTGTGGAGGAGGGTTCAGTTCGGATAGTTGTGTGTACTGGCTCTTGGCGGGCTGGGCGGGAGCGCTTGCTCTGAGCGCCGCTTGTCTCAGTTCGTCCAGCTCAGTGGACAGCTGACCTCCGGAAAGTTACCCGACCGTCTCGCTGCCAGGTCCTTAGCTTCGTTGGAGGACAAAATTATTTTCCTTATAAGATGGTTGAGAATAATTTGACAGAACAACTGTTGAATTTAGTTACTGTTATTTAATTATTACTTCCATATGTTTGAAAGAAAATTAAGGGACTGTGTAGCCATTATGTATTACTGCAGATTCAAAGAAATATTTCATGAAGGTATTTTATGACATGGCAATTTTCTGTTACAAGGAGCCATTTCCTAACCTATTGTTGGCAAGCCAAGATTATTAACTGTACACTAGTAATAGAGGGCGCACAGGAGAAGGAGTAATAGAATTCTGTGTCAGCAGTGGGCGAGGCGGGAGAGTAACTAAATACTGAATAACTAAATAGTGAATGCAGCACATCCTCAAAAAAAAAAAATCAGTGGTGCAAGATGTGTGTGTTTGGAGAAAATAATACTGAGTTTCTTAGAGACATTGTTTTCAGATTTTCATACATGTTAATATATTTTATTTTCTTTCCTATTAAAGTTATAGTTATAGTTAAAGTTACTCATTTTTTAATATATGTAATTAGATACTGAAAATAAGCTCAACCTTGAAAACCTTGAAAATATAAAGTTCTAACCCACAGAATTTTTTGGTTTAAAGTTACTGATGCATAAAAAATTTTCCTTGTGTACATCTCTTTTTTAAATAGCAATTTAAGTCAGAGGCTTATCAACAACAGATAGAAATGGAAAGACTGAACCATCAAGCAGAACTTTTGCTGAAGAAAGTAACAGAGGAGAGTGACAAACACACTGTTCAAGACCCGTTAATGGAACTGAAACTGATATGGGACAGCCTGGATGAGAGAATTATCAACCGGCAGGTAAAAGCTGAGACTTTTGTTAAGAAGGTTTACATGGTTAATCTCAGATGTTACTGTAAAATGATTATGAAAAATAAAATCAGGCAATTACATAAATACTTGTCTGAAGTACCCTGGTCCTCCCTGGTTATGGCATTTTTTTTTTTTAATCCACAAAGGATGTTAAACTAAAAATGTAGAAGGATATGATGATTAGGCTTCATAGGCTATGCCCACAGACTTACGCAGCATGAAACAGTTGATTTTTGCCCTTGCTCTAATGCGTGTCATTCTTTTTTTTTTTTTTTTTTTTTTGTGGGTACTGGGGTGTCGACCTCAGGACCTCGCACGCCAGCAGGCGCCCGTGCCACTGAGCGATATCACCAGCCCCTTTTTCGTATGTGGGATCCGGGAGTCGAACTCGGGCCCTTGCGCTTGCCGGGCAGGCGCTTAAGCCGCTGAGCCATCTCACCGGCCCTAATGCGTGTCATTCTTAACGTCAGACTCATAAATGGATTTTCTTCCTCTGTTTTTCTGGCAGCACAAGCTGGAGGGTGCTCTGCTGGCCCTGGGTCAGTTCCAGCATGCTTTGGACGAGCTCTTGGCATGGCTGACACACACTGAGGACTTGCTAAGTGAGCAGAAGCCCGTTGGCGGTGACCCGAAAGCCATTGAGGTTGAACTTGCCAAACATCACGTATGTAGCCACTACTGTGTATTATGCTTCCTCTTTTTTTTCCTCCAGTCAGATTTTATTGGTACATTTTAGATATGCATATTGATCACATTCATCATAGAGAATTTGTACCTGTACGTGACATAAGTTGTTTCTTTTTTTTTTCCCCATTC
Organism: Erethizon dorsatum; assembly: GCA_028451465.1. Classification (NCBI taxonomy): domain Eukaryota; kingdom Metazoa; phylum Chordata; class Mammalia; order Rodentia; family Erethizontidae; genus Erethizon; species Erethizon dorsatum. The sequence goes on along the minus strand of CM051830.1, from coordinate 53,932,184 downwards.
CCCTCACCTCCCTTTAACCCTCCCCATTTACAAAAGCTTTGTTTCCATTTTTCCTTCTTTTCCCATTTTTCTTTCCTTTTCCCGTCTTTCCTTTTCCCCTCTCCCTTTCTTTGTTCCCCTCCCCATTTGAGCATTTTCTCCCTGTTTCACAGTATCTGTTACACATTTTGGTCCTTATTCACACTTTCGGTTTCTCACACCAGAGACACAATGCGGTATTTACACATGTCCGATTTATTTCACTTAAAGAGTATGGGCTCAAGGTGTATACATTAACCTAGAAATGTCTCAAGCTTATCCTTCTTTATGTCTGAGTAGTACTCCATTGCATAAAAACCACATCCTCTTTGTCCATTCACCAGTTGATGGGCATTTGGGCAATTTCTAAGATTTCTAAGATTTACAAACTGTGTCACTATAAACATGGGTATGCATATATCGATATGGTATAATGCTTTTAATTCTTCCAGGAAGATACCAAGAAGGGGAATTATGCTTCTTCTTTATGCATTTCTAATGTCATCAGGTTTTTTTTAGTATGTTTCTATATGAGCTTTTCTAAGTTTATGATTTTAATAGAAGTATGTATTTGGCATTTATAACTAAAGGTTAAATTACTTAAATACACTTCCTAAAAGATTATAATCAAGACATTTTTCTCATTGTTTAGGGGAATTATCAAACACAGGAAGGACTGGAAATTTGTGGCTATATTTTATTAGGGCTTCATGGTAAACTTTATTAAGTTTTAAGTCTCTAGTTATACTTGTCATTGGCTAACTTCATCTGTTTTTTAAAGTTGTGGGGGATAGTCTAAAAATAATAGGTTTGAAGTGTTCAGCCACCAGTTTATGTCTTTACTCTGGTCACCTTCTGGTCTCTCTTACTTAGCCTGTCTGTTTAAATTATGGTTTTTCCTTCTGTCTCTGTGTCACTCTTACCTTTGACTGGCTTTTTGTTTCATATTCCTTTCTAAATCAGTTTTTAAAATATGTTCTAAGGAGTTTTTACAGGTCATACATTTGATTTGAAACTTATAAATTGAAAGTTTTTTATCTTGAGATATTTTCATAAGCAAAATAACTTTACACTATTGTCACCTTTGTGACTTTCCCTATCTCTTAAGCCACTAGATTTACTTGAAGGTTTATGCACAGTAGCATTTATCTTGACTGACATACCACAATCTTTCATAGGCTTTAGCATTTACACTAATAGTGGTATTTTCAAAGTCCTGAATCCTAATGTCAAGTAAAATTTCCTTGATGATCAGGTAGAAGATATTTGATGATTTTCCCTTTATTAATACTTCTCAAATAAAAGGTAGATTATTAGCATTTAAAATGGTGTTTGACCATTCTTGTTTTAGTTCTTCTCTTGTTCTTCTTTCAGAGTAGTAGTTGTTCCCTAATTTAAGTTTTTCTTCTTTTCCCTGGTCCTATTGACATGGATAATCATACCAGGCCACATTCGATGGAAAAATTAGGATTTATTTTGCATAATTAACGTTTATGTGGAAGCCTGCTCTGCTGTTTAATGTCTACATTATACCTTTGCTTAGGGCTGGTCAGACTGATTCTGCATAAAAATGAAATGTGTTTATTTTCATAGGGTGAGTTTATAGAGCACTTGCATTCTCACAGACCTGATAGTGGTCTTAACGAGCCTGCAGCAGTGATTAAACTGGGTATGATTAGCAGAGGTGGAAACCTGAGGTACGGGGATCCAGTTATTTTGGCAGGGGATCTGTAGGGACCTTTGAATTGTTTATCTGTCTTTGAATAGTTAGCAGTGTCTCCTTTTTATCTCTTTTCCTTCCTTTCCTGAAAGATCAAAAGTCAGAAGACCGTTAGATTTCCCAGCAGACCTGCTGGAGGAAGGAAGAGAACGTTTCCCGTTGCTTTCCCGCGTTCTCCTGCCACTCCTGGGCTCTGACCTTACGGCAGGACTCAGACCATTTAGAAGTGTGAATTTTATAGAATTATCATTTAGATTTGAAGAAGGAGAAATGTTTTAACTCTTACTTCTTGAAAAGGTGGTGCATTACCGGAGTACATGGTTTCTAGAAAGGTAACTCCTTCCTTGTCCAGTTGGTTTTCCAGCCTTAGGAAAACACTCCTTCCCCAGGCGCTTCAGGAAATAAGTGAGCGCAGTCAGAGCAGCTCTGCTCTCGGGGCCGCTGCCTTCTCTGAAAACGCCCTCAGGTCTGCGGCCCTCCGGATGCGTGATGTCTCCACAGCACAAGAGGCGAGGTTCCGCAGCCTCGCTGTTGCCGGCCTCATGCAGGGTGAGGTTACGATAGCGCCCTTCAGCAAGAGAAGAGAAGGGATCGTCAGTGGCTACTTTCTTCCCTTTCGGGATGCTGACTGTAAAATACGTATGTCTTAGACGTGGGATAATTTTATATTTGAAAATGTATAAGTAGGAGTAAAAGTGTCTTTTAAATTAATTCAGACATGAGAATTAGGTTTAATTAAACCGAGTGTAAATCAAAAAAATTTAGAACCTTTTAATTACAATCTGTCGATGTGTAGCACATCAATTGCATAGTCGTTAGGAGAATGACTAGCAAAATGTCCTCACATAATTGTTTCGGGAAGCGTCGATAAGCTAAAGGTATGTCTAGAAAAGCTACAAAGTAAGGGGAAAGGAAGTTCATCATTTTAAAGCGCAGTGTTAAAACTGTTACGAGGCCTGTTTCAGAATGTTCCGTAACCAGCAAATGAAACTGGTGCATTAAAAACGATGTTGAGCGCAGTACCGACTAGTGAACATACTATCTTAACATTTTCAGGTGCTCCAGAATGATGTATTAGCCCATCAGTCCACAGTGGAAGCTGTTAATAAAGCAGGAAATGATCTAATTGAATCAAGTGCAGGAGAAGAAGCAAGCAGCCTTCAGCACAAGCTAGAGGTTTTAAATCAACGCTGGCAAAATGTTTTGGAAAAAACAGAACAAAGGAAGCGGCAGCTAGATGGTGCCTTGCGCCAGGTGATTAAAGATAATAAATTCTGACACTGTGGTTTTCAGGACCAAAAGAGCATGGGTGTCTTTCTGTACTTCACAGACTGCTGTTTAATTTTTATACCTTAAGGAGAATAAGTGGGATAAAGAACAGCAGAAGAGAGGTAGCGGTCTGGTTCTTGGCATAATTCTCTGAGCTCCTGATGAAGCAAGGCAGGCAAATGGAGTGATACCTGGCATTCAAGGCAGAGGGAGACTTAGCAGGTGGGGGCTGTTTGAACCTTCTTTTCCGCCTGAAAGTGACCAAATTAAAACTTCCTGTCACTTCAGGCCAAAGGCTTCCATGGTGAGATTGAGGATCTGCAGCAGTGGCTGACTGACACAGAGCGTCACCTGTTGGCGTCTAAGCCTCTGGGAGGTCTACCGGAAACAGCCAAGGAGCAGCTGAATGCGCACATGGTAAGTACAGTGTCTCCTGCTGCCCTGGGCCCAGGCCAACAGGCTGTTTTCGGTGGGCCCTGGTGATACGTAAATAATAATGGGAGAAGTTTTGAAAGAGATGATGATTTCTTAGCAGAATTCACTGTGTAAGTGCTATAAACAAAACCATTTAGTGATTAAATTGTTCAGCAGAACCTAGCCTTGTTTCAGAGGTTAGTCTTGTCAGCATATGAAGAGGAAATTTTAGAAGTCTAGAGGGTCTTTCTGAAGCAAAAAATGCCTCCACCAAACGATAAGCTTGTATGGCTGGTAGTATGACACTGAGGAAGTTATACGTGGTTGTGCTTTTTAGTATAAAGAAAATATAAAAACTGGTCTTAGAATTATTATTCAACTATATTTATGAGTATAAGACTATTTCTCATGGAAAACTGGAAAATACGTTCTTGTTCTGTTACAAGAAATGGCTTGTCTTAGTGATGGTAGAGCTTTGTCGTCAACTTCACACACCACCAGCTACAGAGAGAGGCAGAGGCTTGTGTTCAGCTGCCCCATCTGGACCGTTTGCCTCTGGGCTATTCCCACCCAGTTCTGCGGCAACTCTTTAAGAATGAGAACAAAAAAATACGGAAACTTGAAACTCTGGCTTGCTTTCTTTCTTAGAAATATGGACTGACAAATTTAGAGTATCATTGATTTATTGACATTTCCTATTCATGTCTCTTTGTAATTCAGCTCTAAAAATTCTGAGAAAAAGCAGTCATTCAGATATGTGAAACTTGTTTCTCCAGTTTTTACAGCTGTGAATTTGCATCCAAAATATTTTTTTAATATTCAGCATTCATAATTACTCTCTTTAGAAATAGGGATTTGGCAAAGAAGAAAGCCATCATGTATGAAAATCTGTATTCTTCAATAGTTGTCTAATGTTGTAAGATCTTAATAAAATTTTACTTACTTGGAAATAATTTTGAATTTGGTGGTGTGGAGAAGTAACCATCTTATAGATATAAAAATGTACAACAGACTGTGACATAGATAACATCTTATTCTTTCACAATTATATGGGATGGCTAAAATAAGTCCTGTTATCCAGTATAGAATTTACTAGAAATTAGTGTATTTTTTTTAGAAAGGTATTGTGTGTGATTGTTGTTATTGTTTGGTGCCATAAGAAACCCATTTGTTTCACTGAAAAAGTGATGGCTACATAACAACTTGGGAGTACTTGCTTTCCTTTTCTATAATACCTTCTTGCTTTTCTGGAGTGCTTGTGTTGTATTATAAAGTCTGTTAATTATAAGTTTAATGAAATCTTGAACAAATAAATTATTGGTATTATTTCAGTAACAAATACCTTTAAATGTTAATTCAGAAGAATCTAGCAATTCGAAAGCAAAAAGCTCTTCTTTAGAATACTTTACTTATAGAAAAATATGTTATAGGAGCCGGTGAGATGGCTCAGCGGCGTAAGCTCCTGCCTGGCAAGCGCGAGGGCCCGGGTTCGACTCCCGGAACCCACATACAAAAAAAGGGCTGATGATATCTCTCAGTGGCACGGGCGGCTGCTGGCGTGCAAGGTCCTGAGGTCGACCCCCAGTACCCACAAAAAATAAAAAAATTTTAAAAAAATTTTTATATCAACTTACTTGGATTGCGTGGTGTACTAGTCACCTTTCCCTTTGCTGGACACAATACCAGATACTCAAAACTTAGAGGAGGAGGGGTTTAATTTGGCTCACATTTTAAGGGGATTCAGTCCATAGTCAGCTGGCTCCAAGGTAGAAATATAGCAGAAGGATGTGGCAGAGCAAATCTGCTCACTCCAACATGGCAGGGAACAGTGCTGGAGAGGAAGGGACCAGATACAGACCATAGTACTCAAGGCCACGTGACCCATCCAGCCACACTCATACCAGAAGATGTGTTCACCACAAGTCAAGCTGGCACAGTCAAGCTTAAGTGTCACAAAGGGCTGTTTAAAATGAACTTTCTAGAACTGTATGTAATGTGTCAGGCTATAGAAAGTCCATGATTTAAAGAATTTTGAAGAGTTACTGATATTTGCAATGCCATTTGAGTAATGTTCTTTTTTTTTTTTTTTTTTTTTTTTGTGGGTACCGGGGGGACGACCTCAGGACCTCGCACGCCAACAGGCACCCGAGCCGCTGAGCGATATCACCGGCCCCTTTTTCGTATGTGGGATCCGGGAGTCGAACTCGGGCCTTCGCGCTTGCAAGGCAGGCGCTTAAGCCGCTGAGCCGTCTCACCGGCCCTGAGTAATGTTCTTTTAATTTGGTTTTGGTACAAATGAAGAAAAATACAAAATATAATATAAACATAGCTAAAATGTTTACATTTTTAAAAATTTATTACAGTAAAAGACACTGCTATTAATCTCCCTCAAAATATTCCCTCTTGCTTCAGACACACCCCATTTTCCTGCTGCTTTCTGAAGCAGTTCTGGAAGTCCTCTTTTGTGTCTGTAGTTGGATTGCTGTGGCTGCTTCAGTGTCTTGAATCAATTCAAAACATTTATCTTTCATGGTCATTTTGACTTTGGGGAAGAGCCAGAAGTCACACTGTGCCAGATGCAGGGAATAAGGTGGGTGAGGACACACCATAATGTTCTTATGAGCCTGCGTTTCCTTTGGATGATATAGGCAGCAGCATTCCCCATATCCTTTATCACACTTCATAAAGACAGGAAGTGCTTCAGACAGTGGCAGGAGTGGTGGGATAAGTGCGTTCGAAGTGTGGGGGGTACTTCAAGGAGAATTAATGGCAATATGTCCTTTACTGTAAGTTTTTTTTTAATTCAGTCATTCACCATATAATTTGATCATCCCTTGCATATAAGTTTCTTAGGAAAGCTTTGAGTAGGTGCTATTGCAAATATGTTTTGAAGGAGGTTGTTTTTAAAAGGAAATTACAAAGTTTTGAGATGATGAAAGTGTTCTAGAGTTAGTGGTAATTGCTTGCACAAATTTATGAATTTACTAAGAAACACTGGAATATGCACTTTTATTTTATTTATTTATTTCTTTTTTTGTGGGTACCGGGGGTCGACCTCAGGACCTCGCGCGCCAACAGGCACCTGTGCCGCTGAGCGATATCACCGGCCCCTTTTTCGTATGTGGGATCCGGGAGTCGAACTCGGGCCCTTGCGCTTGCAAGGCAGGTGCTTACACCGCTGAGCCATCTCACCGGCCCAGGAATATGCACTTTTAAATGGTGACTTTTATGCTGTATGAATTATTCCCAGTTTATAAAATTGTAAAGTTGAAAATTATTAGTGAAATATGTCAGTGGGAACTATGATTTGACCCACATCATAATTCAATCAGCGGAATAGAACCAATCTTAATTTTTTAAATGAAATTTATCTGTTGTTTCACTGGTCTTAGATTTTGAATTTGTTTAAGCAGAATCTTCGAATATTCTTTATAGAATATGCACACTAAATTCAAATTGGAAGCTTTAAAAATGTTTTAAGTGAGAGTCTATTCACAGTACCACAAGTGTGGCTGTTGTAATCTAAGAAACTGAATAATCAGTGTAAGTATCTTTGTGCTTGTACTTTGCTTTCTACCCATTGTATGTTTTCTGATCAAGGAATAAATTATACAAATCAAATATAGTTATTGTGTCATAATACCAAGAAGGACGTAGATGTCCCCACTTTACAGAGCAGGAAATTGAGACCCAAAGAGCTTAAAATACTTGAGAGCTGATAGGGTACTGTACAACGAAACCTTCCCTGACAGTGTGCAAACGAATGCTTCAAACCTTAGCACGCCAGAGTGACTGACAATGGGAGCACCACTTCGGGCTTCCTCAGCAGACAGCGCACGGCTGTGGGGTTCAGTACCGTTCCCGTAGAGTGAAACGTTTAACTGTGTCAGTTCTGTGTGCCAGAAGTGAACATTTGATGAAGGGCTTGGGATTGATGAGCTGAAAAAATAGAACTCTTAGGTACTGTTCTCTTGAAAGCCATATAATTCGAGGGTGTTTCAATTTAGGAAATCTGCGCTGCGTTTGATGTTAAAGAGGAAACATACAGGAGCCTGATGCAGAAAGGCCAACAGATGCTCGCAAGATGCCCCAAATCTGCAGAGACAAATGTCGATCAGGACGTAAATAACTTGAAAGAAAAATGGGAATCAGTGGAAACGAAACTCAACGAAAGGAAAGTATGTGCTTTAGTATAATAGAATCAGTATTAGAGTCATACAATAGACAGTTTGTTCATTCCATGGGTTTTGCCTTTTTTCTGAGAACCATCAAAAATAGAACTTTTAATGATTCATGTTTAAATTTTTTGTATACTTGAAGATTTCGTGAGGGCAGTTGAAAATTGTATTCTCACCCAAAAGAACAGACAATTAAAGGAACCTGTTCAATGTAGATGAAAATATTTAGTAGACCAAGAGTCACTTAGGGATATTTCTATGTATTATGAACACTCAAATTCAAGGTTGTTAATTCTGTTTTAATCCCAATCATTAAAGGAGGGGAAGAGCAAGAGAGATGTTTGTACGTTTTATCAGCGCTTATATAAAAATGTGAGAAAGGAATTATGATGTATGAATTATATATTCTTTGCCACTTAAAAAAAACCACAGAATAATCTGAGAAATCTCAATAATACCATTTAATGCTATAAGAAAAAAGTAGGCTAAAATACTAGGTAACATAGCATTACTGAGGGAGTATAAAGTATATTTCACAGGATTTTGATTCCAACAATTAATTGTACAAATGTCATTTTTTCTTCTTACCATTCTGTTCAGTGGGGTTTTTGTTGTTGTTTATTGCCACAAAACACAATTTAGTCTCCACTGAATGTTTTTTTAGCCACAGGGAAATGTTTCTTACTAGATAGGATTTTAAAAAGGTTGGTTTGGCATTATTTTAGTGGAGGGTCATTACAGTGGTTGTTTGTTTAGTTAATACAGATACAAAATGAAAGGGAAAGGAATCTTCCAGAGAAGGATTAAACTGAAACAAAGGGACCAAAGCCCTTCAACAGCAGATACTGTACTAACTAATCCGTCTTCACAGACTAAACTGGAGGAGGCCCTCAGCTTGGCTGTGCAGTTCCACGACTCCCTGCAGGACTTCATCAGCTGGCTCACCCAGGCCGAGCAGACCCTGAATGTGGCTTCCCGGCCAAGTCTCATCTTAGACACAGTCTTGTTTCAAATTGATGAGCACAAGGTATGTAGCGACCGCTCAAACGGACAACTTTCTCCTTTGAGATACCCGGTGTTTTAATGTCTGAAACGTGGATTTGGTAGTTGAAAACTTTGTCTTGTCTTATACAACATTATGAGCTTTACGATACCTGAAACATTTCTAAGATGGATCCGTATTTCCCTTGTTTCTGATTGTGTCTTTTTTTGGCGGGGGGAAGGTCTTTGCCAATGAAGTAAATTCTCACCGTGAGCAGATAATAGAGCTGGACAAAACTGGAACCCACCTGAAGTATTTCAGTCAGAAACAAGATGTTGTCCTAATTAAGAATCTACTTATCAGTGTACAAAGTCGGTGGGAAAAAGTAGTTCAACGGTTAGTAGAAAGAGGAAGATCGTTGGATGATGCAAGGAAGAGAGCCAAGCAGGTAAGAAACCTTTGTGAAAATCCTCCAATCTTGGCAGTAAATGAGTTGCAACGACTGAAACGCATGGTATTAAACACTGGCATTGCAGGCCGTGCTAGCGGCACCAATCAGGAGCTGGGTGTTCACTTCCTAAGAGGGCTGTGGCTTACCTTGGCGTGCTGATTTCACTTTTTGGACCTGGCAGCAACTTCAGGGCCTGTGGACTAATCTTGAAAAGACTGAGTATAGCTTGGCTTCATAGAGGGGCCATTATCATGAAAGCACAAAAAGGAGCTCCAAATTTTGTTACTGGGTTTGTTTATTTTTCCTCTGACCTTTTGGCCTCCACTATGGTGCTCAGGGTATAGCATTATACTTCACTGTGTCACTTACTCGCATCTGCTTCCCAAGCCGAACACGCCTCCGTCTTCAGAGGCCATAGGCAGACCTGCAGCCTCCAGGCAGCTGCGGAGGGAGGTTCTGGGTCTGAGCCGGTTGGCGCTCCCCACCTTTCTCAGCACTTGTTGACAGCCCTGCACCTCCTCCCTCACACTTTGATGCAGCTTCACCTCATTTTGAAAGTAATTGTTCAGGTCTTTTTGCAGTGCTTAGTTTAATCTAGAGAATTTCACAAGGAATTTTCTCTCTTCTCTTTGGCTGTTGTTAACATTCAATTCAAGACTAAATACAGAAGAGGTAAAATTATACATCTCTGAGTGTCTGTACCCTGTGGAAGTAAGATGTACCCACCTTACTTGGCATATATCTTTTAAAAAATGTATTTAATAATTTTACCAAAGTTTAGTACACTTTTGAGGCTGAACGTTTTACCCTTTTTGCCCCACTCAGCTGCATTCGCTGAGCACTGTCATATCCCCTTGTTTGGGAGAGATAGGCTCAGTTAGATGGTACAAGACAGCCTCACAGATGCCAGGTGTTTCAGGGTTTAATGCCATCAGTATACATTTTTGAAGGCTTAGAAATGACAAATGGCATTGTTATGGAATTACACACCATGTATCCTTTCTTGAGTGGGGCGTATGACATGCTCAGTATTGGAAGTGAGTCTCTGGAATAGAATCTGCCGCTAATTAGTGTCTTTTATACAGTAATAATTCTAAGCCTGATGTTTTTGTCTCTACATTATGTAGCACAGTGTCTTCTGTAGTACATCTTGAATTATAAACATCAAATTTATGAAGGTGTTTACTGTCTTTTTCCCGTCTCCTCTTAATCTGATTCATTGTGTTACCTATATAAATATTCTCTACTGTTTTCATCCCCAAAAAGTATTTCCTCTACTTATATGGCTTAAAGATAGCTTCAAAGCCAGGACTCATTCTTGAACGTGTGGTTTACATCATTGAACTTCATGTCCAGTTGTTGTTACAGCCTCTGGTAATTGAAGTCAAACTGCCCAGCACCTACACCAGCAGTTCTTTTCATTTCTTCTTGATCAGTTGTTGGCTCCCATGTTGGTCATACCTCTCTGATTTTGGCAATTCGTGTACCTATTCTGACCTTGCTTTTTTTCATGTGTAAATTGATTAGAGTTGTGGGAGGGATGTAGAGGTAGAGTAGGTTTGTAACACGATGATATCTAGTGTAGCTTTGTGATTCTGTGCCTGAGTTTGCTCTTAGTGTTAAATGTTTTTTGTTATTTCATTATTAATATGCTTTGAAATATAAGTAGTTTATGTTACTTTGTTTTTGGTAAGTATCCGTTCATTTACATTGGTTATAAGAAATAATTTATAACCAGTTTCCCAATCAGGTACAGAAAATTAAAGCCCACTAGTTTTGAGTACGGTAAACAGAAAAGATACTGTGGCTAACATCAGTGTGGCAACACAAAATATTTGCAAGGCCTCAGATGGCAAAGAGAATTACATTTGCTTAGAACTCAAATATTGTGGGTGCTTGTACATATAAAACAAATATGTAAGGCATAAGCACTAATGGGAGGGTTCTGGTAGCAGCAGTAAAGATGTTAAACTACCTTTGTATTAAATAGGAATGTAACGGCCTCTTTTTATTCTTGGTACTTTAAAAGACAAATTTACAAGCTCTATAGTTCTCCTTTCCTTTTTGTTCCTTTTTCTCAACATAGGAGTTAAACACATGTAAACCCAGTCCTGTCAAGAGACAGTAATGGACATCAAAAAAAAAAATAAATAAATACAAAAATATGTTTTTCAGAATTTATGTCAAAATTTGAGGCAAAAAAAGTAGGAAGAAAGGAAGTTTTCCCTTGAGCTCCATAGCTGTTTCTAGGCTCATCGCTGTTTTTGCTAAAGTGATATGTTGGGGATGAGTTAGAACAAAGTGACCATCGGCCACAACCACAAACACCAAGCGTTAGCAGGAATTTTATAATTTGCTGATAAAAGTATTTTTTTCTAAAAGGGCAATTTTGAATTAATGATTTTCAGCATGGCTATTAATATTAATTTCTGTTTTAAAACATGCCGTATTTCAAATACATGTTCAAAGTTTTTCTGGACAAAGATGAGAATTTCTTTTACAGTTTCACGAAGCATGGAGTAAACTTATGGAGTGGCTGGAAGAGTCAGAAAAGTCTCTGGATTCTGACCTGGAAATTGCCAATGATCCGGACAAAATAAAAATGCAGCTTGCACAGCATAAGGTGAGTCTGCTAAGGAAAGGGTGTTGCCTCATTGTATATTTCAAGACCACTTCCAGATTCTCACTTGATCATGTATTTCCTCATCACTAGAACAACGAGGCCACTAGCGTGAACTGGTACTAATAGCAATAATGCCTTTACTTCTAGTGACCATTTCACTGATATTCGAGAGTTAAAAATTGAGTTAAAAGAAAAACATGCAAAATTACAACTGGAATATGTCTACATTCTAAAACAGATGAAGGGTTTTAGCAGTGTGAACACCGGCATTTCAGTTTTCACAACCACGGTCATGTCTTGTATGTTTTCTTAGATCAAATGCAACCTTGAAGATAATTCTGTAGTAAAAAGTACAGATTTTGTAGTATACATTATTTTAAAGAGAGGAAAGATAAATTGATTGCTACTACCTAAGAATTGATATTTTATCACATATGCATGTATATAAAATTCTACCCATATCCTCAAAGACACACAGTATCAGTGACTTCTTTGTGTAGACTAGATGCACGTAGGAGTGTATTTTAAAAATATTTACATTCCTTCCACAGGACGTTCAAGAGCATTCCCTGCTACCCTTCCCCACTCTTTTTTTTTTAGTGGGTCTTTCTATAATTCTGTTTGTAAATTGCCATCAGGGTGCAGATGTAGATAAAGGAAAGTGGTTCCTGCAGACAGGCAGCGAGGTATAATTTTAGGCAGCGAGATATAAATTGCTGCTTGAAACATTTTAAAAAGCTAAAAAAAAACCTTTTGCATTGGTAATGTTAAATACATTAGTGTAGACAGTAACAATACAGTAATGTTGCACTGGTAATGTAAAAACATTTACATTGGCTTTGTAAGATTTACCATCATCAGAAAATTCTTTGCTATTGTCTTCACCCAGGTGGGTTGCTGCCCTCCCAGAGTCTAACCTCAGAGGGTCGTGACCCCGGGTGTCAGAGGAAACACTCTGGGCCTCTGCTCTCTCTCTGAAATAGGGCTTATGAGTGTGTTGTTCTGCAGCAGCCTCTGCCCACGAGCTGCCACATCCAATCCTAGGAGCACAGTGACAGTAAATAGCACCTTCCGTCCTTCCCCTCTGGTGGGAAAACAGGAGCCTCCTTTTCAAAACAGAACGCCTTACTTGAACTTAGAATTTTAGGAACAAGAATATTCAAAGAACCTTGTTAGATTCTTTATTTTGCCCAGTATTACATACTGCCAAAGTCACCAGTTTCTCCAAGACACATTTCAAGGTAGTCCATTAAGCCAATTTTAAAAGAAGTCTTCTCTATTCATTATTCAGGGACATTTGCCTTTACAGAGTTCTAATCAACCTGTACTCACCTATGATGTTTATTTATGCATCTGCTGTATAAAGAAAATCTGTGTCAGTATCATGATTCTAAACCCAAGCATTCTTTTCAGAATAGCATGAGGAGCTAATACTTCCAGATAACAAACTTTAGAAATAGTGTGATATTGTAATCGTTTTAGTACTTAAAGATGTCCAGATGTAGTTGGCTCCCAATACAAGACAAAAAATTTTATGTCATGTTAAAGCATTTAAAGTGTAGCTTTTAAAGGCAGTAAAAATTTATTAAGTACTGTATTTGTAACTTTGAGATTATTTGGGAAAGCTATTCATTTACGTACCACTTTATTGTCTAGTTTGATTCTAATGGACTGTCAGGATTGAGAATCGCTGCGTTAGTACTGCCTTGGTATTTTATGAGCTTGTAAGTTGCCCATTAAGTTGACCTACCTACCTTTCTTCTCGTCCCTGACGTTGTATATTCAATAGTAGTCGTCTCATTTTTCTACTCTAATCTTATAAATATTTATTAGGTATAAAATGATAATGAGAGCCTACAAAGACAGTGTCCCTGCTCTGTAAATGGTTATAATTGTGATGCATAGAACGAACGCGATTCTCGCGCTAACCCTACACACGTACACATATATGAACACGGACGGCTCACCGACAGTGTAAACAGCAGCTGAGTTTAGATGTTCTATTAGCAACGTAAGGATTTGATACTGGACAATAATGTGCAGATCTTTTGAGGTATCTATCGGTAGGGCTTTATATAACTGAGTAGGCAGGATGTAGGTTTCCCACGTCGTGTGAATAGCAGCAGCTCCAAACACCAGAATCTAGAGAGAGGCCAGTCCTTACCTGCTGCTCATTCCGGCTCAGAGATGGAACTGCATGTGTCATTACTGTCACTGTCCAAAGTGTGCAGCAGTAAATCTGTTTGAACAACAACAACAAAAAAGAGCCTTCACTGAATCACTTTTGTCTACACTGGACCTGTAGTTACTCTACTCATAGTGCATGGGCCACATTTTCTAATCCCAAACCTTGTTTTCAATAGTTTATCAGCGACTCTCTTTTATCATAAATACAAATTGTGGTGTTTGTTGCTTATATATAACAAGGTCAGGGCTAAAGGTGGAGCTCAGTGGTAGAGCGTTTGCCTTGCATGCATGAAGACCACCTGAGTTTGATCCCCAGCACTGCCCCAAAAAAATTCAGAAAAAATTTTTGGCTTTGAGATTATTTTCTCAGGATTAGTTGGCTTCTGAGAAAAGTAAATCCTTCACCTTGGGAGTTTAGATTTTTGGGGGCCCTGCTGCATTCCATTGTCAAACTCTCATTCCTTGAGGTCTCCCATGTTAGAGACCCTCCTGCAGTGCCTTTTGCTTGTTTGTTTCTAAGTCCCACAAAGAAATGCACACTGTTTTCTCGTTAAATGTGTAGGAGTTTCAGAAATCACTAGGAGCCAAGCATTCTGTGTACGATACCACCAACCGAACTGGACGTTCACTGAAGGAGAAAACCTGCCTGGCTGACGACAACCTGAAGCTGGACGACATGCTGAGTGAACTCAGAGACAAGTGGGACACCATCTGTGGCAAGTCTGTGGAGAGGTGAGATGTCCCTTCGGGCAGCCTGGTTGCTTCGTAGGCCTCCTTCAAGGAGAAGGTAGTGGTGCTTTGCGGACACGCTTGAGGGACCCTCCTTACCCCTTTCCTGGGGACGTCTGCTCATCCTGATAGCTACTCGCAGACTGCCTGAACTGGGGAAGCTTTGCAGTTCACCACTATTTACTTCAACTACTCTTTCCAGTCAAAACGATGTCCTGCTCCAATCCTCTGTCATCTCTCATCCGACTACAACAGCTGTGTCTGACTGGCCTCCCAGATACTCTTCTACCTCTCCTTTCATCTAATTTCCACTTCACTATGGGGAGGGTTTTTCAAGATGTGAATGGTCTCTTATCATCCCCTTCAGCTTCATCCCCTCAGGGCACCCTGCTGGGTATGAAATAAAACAGGTTCCTTCCCCTGGTGTGCCTGGCACTACTGCTGGCCCAGCTTCTCTTCCAACTTCCAGCCACCCCTCCAGTCTCTGTCTTGCTTGTTATGCTTTCGTGAAGGCTAGGACTTTCTTCAGATTTTCAAGTATTTAAGAAAGTACAGTAGTACTTCAAAGAGTTCAAATATCTTGTAAATATTATCAGTTTTTCATTGATTTTCAGTTTTAGTTACTTTGTCAAAGGGGTTAAGTATCCTGTATTTGAAACGATTGAATCTAGAAATGTTTTAGGCTTTTGCTTGTTAGATTTTGGAATATTTACATACACACGTTGAGATGTATTGGGAATGAGACTCATCTAACCATGAAATTCATTTGTTTCAATATACCTTATACACATAGCCTGAAAGTAACTTCTTAGTTTTAATAATATTGTGCATGAATTAGAGTTTCACGGCATGAAATTTTCCACTCGAGGCACTGTGTTGCTGCTTAAAAAGTTTGATTTCAAAACATTTTGGATGTTGGATTTTTTTTTTTTTAATATGCATGTACCGGGAGTCGAACTCAGGACCTCGTGCTTGCCAGGCAGGCGCTTATGCCGCTGAGCCATCTCACCGGCCCTGGATGTTGGATTTTTGAACCAGGAATGCCTAACCTGTATCAAGATTAACTATAATGTTATATTCAGTTCTAGGGAACTTCACAGTATGTTTTTGCAGTGCCTATTCATTAAAAAAAAAAATTGACTTCTCCAGTCTCAAAAGGTTATATCCTTTTCACAGTGTCATGCAAATGACTTATTTCATTTATGGCATTTTAAAAAGACAAACAATTACAGTGATAACAGATCAGTGAGTGTCAGGACCAGAGATGGGGGCAGGGTGTGGCTGTGAAGAGAGCAGGAGGGAGACAGGATGGTGAAACTCTTGTGTGTCTCAGTTGTGGTGAAGTGTCACGTGGCTCTACACGGTGTTAAAATTCATAGAACTGTGTGCTAAAGAAGTCGTTTGTTGTCTCATCATTTAAAAACACTTAAAATATTTCTAAAATTAAAAGGCATATTATTATGAAGAAACTTGAAGTCTCGTTGATTTCCAAAGTTGATGATTAAGGAATTTTCCTAGAACAGGTACAGTGCACTTAAGGAATGAAAATATACTTGAGAAAAGTTTTGTTTTCTAAGGAGAGCAAAGAAACTCATTCTTCTCTCTGAGTACCGCTTAACCTGCTTGAATGAACTCACTTTTCTGGGACTCTGATTAATTTTTCCATCTTTTTCCCCCAGACAAAACAAACTGGAGGAAGCACTGTTATTCTCTGGACAGTTCACAGATGCCCTGCAGGCCCTCATTGACTGGTTGTATAGAGTTGAACCCCAGCTGGCAGAAGACCAGCCTGTCCATGGGGACATTGATTTGGTGATGAATCTGATCGATAATCACAAGGTATTGTTATCTGGGACATTTTATTTTATCATGTTTGATTATTTGGAGTAGAGAGGGACATACAACCACTTAAATTAGCCCTTTAAAATCGGGAGACTGTGTCATACTCTATATTACTACTTTATTGTGAAAATATGTGTGCGTTTGAGCAGAATCAGGAGCCAACTTTAAAAGCAATAGGAGAAAATTATTTTAGTTTTCAGTAATATACTTCTGTTTCTAATTACCAGATATAAAACTTTTTTATAATTAAAATAGTGATTTCATCCTTTGGTGCTTTAAAACATGTTTCAAGGATATTGTACTATCTTTAGTTACTCATTTAAACAATTATGTAATAAAATTTAGGGTATGCATTCAGTGACCTGGAACGAGGTCATTGCATAAGTGAATAGATTTGTGACATGATTCATGGGGGTCATGATTAGATGCTCTTCTCTTTTGGAAACTGTTTTAACCTTGTCCCTTACACTGTAGCAATGTATGAATCAACAGCGTGTTTTTATGAGGGATTTATTATTCATTTCAAAAAAATTGGTTTCTTTGCAATCTGCTTGTTACACATATTATGCAAATCAAAGATAAATTTGAGGTGTCCAGTTGATGTTAAGTTTGAGGTCCTAAATTATTATCAAATGATAAAATACAACTCAAAGGACTTTGGAAGCAACAGGAAGCATGTTCCTAATGTGGAACGGCTGTGTCAGAGTTGACTTGTTGTACAAATACCTTACAGCACCCTACCTGAACTCCTGTGTGTGTCCTCTGCACTTCTGAAGTTCAGAAAATATATTTCATTTTAAAATATTTTCCTTATACTTCTTGGTTATGCTATATTGATTTACGTGTTTCTAAATAGTTGGTTTTTTGCATATTTGTTTTCCCTTTTCTGTTTCTATTCTGTGATTATTCCTATAAAAGAGAGTTTGTGATACTTGAATATTAACAGAAAATAAAAGAAAAAATAATGACCAGACCTACAAAAATTTAAATACTGC
The DNA here is from genome assembly GCA_028451465.1 of Erethizon dorsatum. Classification (NCBI taxonomy): domain Eukaryota; kingdom Metazoa; phylum Chordata; class Mammalia; order Rodentia; family Erethizontidae; genus Erethizon; species Erethizon dorsatum. Next base: position 53,914,776 of record CM051830.1, on the reverse strand, counting down.
ATTGCTTTGCTTATATTGAAACAAACATTTTGTGTATGATAAATACAAATCTTTGCATTTCCTGGCACACATTCAGTGATTAATCAATAGTGTAATGTTACTATTACATAAATGCCATTTTTATAAGCTCACTGTCTAAATATTTACTACCCTGGTCACTTGCCAGACAATTTTCTATATTGAAGGTCATCAAGAATGAATGAATCATTCAGCATTAGTAATACAGTTAGAAGGCTTAGGAAGTTGAAGCATACAGAGGAGACTGGGCCATCCACTCCTGTCACAAATGGAGTCTGTAGATGTTGTTCCTTGTGCGTGTGCGTGCACATGTGTGTGCTGTGTTCGTGTGCATTCGCGTGTTTATCTGCAGGCTCATCTCATTTAACACTGTTAGAATAAAATGAGAGACTCCACCATACTGTTTGGATTATTTTGGACGGGCTTCCTTCTGTGACTGATCTTAGACAACAGGTTGGTTATTTGAAAGATCAAGTTTTGTAAGCACTCTTGGATCTGACATGAAGTACGCTGGGACCCCTTCTTGATTAAGTCTGAGACCAAAGAAGTCAGTTTAACTCTTGTCACATCAAAGTTCATCAAAATTAAGAAGGGAAAGAAAGCCCAAAACGCTTTTCCTGTAAGGTGAGAGATAAGAATTCTCTAAAATTTGAAATCATACGTTAGTACTCAAGATGCTGTGAAGACAAAGGCACATTATGGAAAGGAGGACCATGTACCACCTCCCCATGGGATCCTGTCGCTGTCTCTGAGGCCTGGGACTACGCCGAGAGTAACGAGTCATCTGTCTTCCCTGTCGGTGTCGTGTGGCAGCCAGCATGCGCGTGGCACGCACACTAACGACCTGAGAGAGACTGGGACACCTGTTAAAAGAATCACAGAAGGAGGAGTGGTTGGATACATTTGTGTAAATGTATCATTTACAAAATACTCACGTCTGGTTCCCTCCTGAGAATGTTACCAGACTAAACAGAGGTCAGCAAGACCGTGTTCTCGATGGCGCTCTTACCCTCTGAGGTCCTGCCAGGACCTTGGCTGTTAAACTGCAGGTCTCAGATGACCGCAAGTTATATTTTACACACATACGTATTTCAGACCAGTACATTTTGTTAGTGTGGTTTTCTAATCAAAACTTAATTTTAAAAACTGTGATTTTCTTAGGTCTTCCAAAAAGAGCTGGGGAAGAGGACCAGCAGCGTGCAGGCCCTGAAGCGCTCCGCCCGCGAGCTTATAGAAGGCAGCCGCGACGACTCCTCCTGGGTCAAAGTCCAGATGCAGGAGCTGAGCACACGCTGGGAGACCGTGTGTGCACTTTCTGTCTCAAAGCAGACGCGGCTGGAAGCAGCCCTGCGTCAGGTAAAAGCCGTGCCGGTGATGGTTGGGTGTATCGAAAAGTGTTGAAGCCTCAGCTAGAAAGGCTGCAGTGGAGAACTACTTTCTCCCCCGGCTTCAGGAGGGAGGGAAGTCTGATCGCATCGCTGCCTCGACCTGTCCTCTGCCTCCCTCAAGCCTTTACGTTTCTCATGGAGGGGAAGTTTGCTGATCTTCACAAAAAAGTGCTGCTTGGATAATTTTTCAGCTTGGAAGTCTTGTGTGCTGCTGTTCACCTAAAACCAAGTTGTTAAAAATGATCAACTATTCTACCATAAGCCTTAATGAGATATCAGATATTTTCTTATATTTGTAAAACGCAGCACTATGTATCTTTATCTTTTTGATGGGAGTAATGTACATAATTAGGCAATTTAAAGCTAAGACTTTTTTTCATTGAGGGGAAGAATCTACTCTTTAGTTCTGTGAATTTCTCAGACATATTTTGAAATCTCACTTGGTGTGTGTGTATGTGTGTGTGTTCACGTTGTTAGGCGGAAGAGTTCCACTCGGTGGTACACGCCCTCCTTGAGTGGCTGGCTGAGGCAGAGCAAACCCTGCGTTTCCATGGTGTTCTCCCAGATGACGAGGATGCTCTCCGAACTCTCATTGACCAGCACAAAGTGAGTAGTTTCTAAACACTAAGTATAACTAAACGAGACAGCGAAACAAAGCAGCTGAAATAGATTTGATTACAAATATCAAGTGCATGAATATTTTCCTTCCTGAGAAGTAGTGACACATCTGGTACATTTCAGCATGTATCTCCATCCTTCTTGCTAATGTGCAAAAATCCCCACACACGCACGCAGGTGTTTAGAGAAGGTGGTTATTCTATAATCAGTCTCTCTGTTTCATACCTCTAGGAATCACATTGATTTTTCTAGGAGGTTATTTGGCTATGGACCAAAATTGATCAATTTTGTTAATTTTTATATGGATTTCAAGACGGAAACTTCCTTAATGAGCATTTTGACATTTATAAAATTATGCTAGTAGAATTATAAATTAATATCTTTGACCTTCATAAGCAAAGGAAGCAAGTCATTTACCCACGGAGCATAGTACAATTTTTTTCATAAAGGGGCATAACCATGGGTATGTCAAACCCATGTTTATTCTTTAGAATATTTCTATTAATGAATTATTAATATTAATTTTATGAATTTTATTATATTAAACAATGAGTGCTTAACAGGAAAGAAATCACAAAAAATAAAGTATTGCATTTTAATATTTATTGTTGATAACAAAGCATCAAAATTTTCAACATCAACAAGTTTTTGGTGTACAAAGTCTAAAAAAGAACAACAGAAATAAATTCCTGTATGAATTACAATGAAAATGCCAATAGCACACTACCAAAAAAAATCTTTACTTCAGTTATCACACTAAGGCAGTCTGCACATGTGACAACAGCACGTTCCATAGACACGCATCACTTATACTAACAGCACATGTATTTTGCTTCCTGGCCTTTTTGTAAGACATACTTGACGTGTCGCTTGTCTTGCTGTTTTGTCAGGAGGTTCTTATATTATGCAATGAGTAGTTAACAAACATAAAATATCAGTGAAATAAAGTATTAAATTCTTAATGTATATTGCACATTTAGAATAAACATCAACATTTTCACAGCAGCTCTGTACTTGGTTACAAAACCTAAAAGATAACATCAGAAATAAATTCCCATATGAACTACAATGAAAATACCAATAGCACTCTACAAAAAAAAAAAAAAAAAACTTCAATTATCACAGCTAAATAATAAGAAAATAACATGTTAATAAAATAAAATACCCAAACGTGTAATGAGGACTTAGAGTAGGTATCAACATTTTCACATCAGCTGTGTTCTTGCTTATAAAACCCTCTAAGAGATAACACCAGAAATAAAAACCTATGTGAGCTACGATGTAAAACACAAACAAAAGTCTACCACAGAAATAATCTTTGCTTCAACTGTCCCACTCAAGGCAGTTTTCACACATGACAACTGCATGTTCCATACACAAGTCTTGCTTACACTGATAGCATGTATGTTTTGTTTTCCTGTCCTTTCTTGTAGGGCACAGTTGACATCTTTTTGATTTTCCTGTTGTCAATAGTAGGTCTTTAGGATGCTGCGCCTGCCTGTTCACCTGTCAGCTCACCAGTGTGATCCACAATTTTTTTGTGTAGTTCCCTGGGTGGAAACATTTTTTTTTTCCCTCTGCTGTAAATGATCTCTTATGAGTTCCATTCCCAGTCCTCTGAGATAATTTCTCTGTGGTATTTTGCAGTTGTTATTTTCTTTGTAAACTATCAAACTATTTATGCCATACATCATCCATGCATGAGTAATCTGATGATTCACTTTTGACCTCCTCTAAAACTTCCAAATGTGGTTTTTCATGTGCCATTGTACTGAATTGGGCTACTTGTACCAGAAAAATAAAAAGAAAACGTTTTTACAAACAAATCCTACAGTGGTGTGGGTGTATTATACCCTCTGTGATACTCGGGTAAACAGGCAAAACCTGTTGGAGCATCACATGGGTATAAATCCTGGTTTGACACTTTTGCACACATGTACACACCTTGTCTTTCTTTGTACCAAGTAGGTAAACACAAAGATTGCTTCTTGTATCCCTCAGGCCCAGCTACTGAGATGCATGGCTGGCTAGTATTACGCTAAAGTAAAAATTTATAGTAGAAAAGTAAGGAATGGGTTTGTGGAACCCAGTATTATGCTCCGTGGGATTTATAGATTTTATATTTAAGCCTCTGCCACTTCTGTTTTTAATCAAGAGCCTTTTGAAATATTTTTAGACATAACGGTATAGTATAAGTTCCATAGATAGATATATTAATGAATAACCAAGTAAAAATCTGATCATTTAATTTTCAAACTATGATCTTTCCTGTGGCAATGCATGAAAGTTGGCAAAACCCTTAAGAGAGTGGTCCAGATAGCTCATAACAAATGTTTTTCAACCTTCGACACAAAAAGTCAGGAATTCACAGTGCTAACATTCAAAGTAGTATTGAAGTCAGCGTTTTCTATCAGCTTTAAAGGACCTTTTAACGCCACTAATAACTTTGCCTTTCAAGGTCAAGTTGGAAATACATCATTCATTTCAGTGTAGCATGGATTACATCACCAGTAGACTTTTTGTTTTAATTACTCTTTCTCAAAGAGGGGTTGGTTAACCTATAGCAATGAAATACTGCCTTGTCATTAAGAAAAGTGATGCAAGCTTGTATAGCATTATCTGGTGAGATGAAATGTGATATGTACCATTTGAATTTGAAACTAGAATAAAGAATAGTAAAACTACATCAAATTTATTGTAAATTTTTGATTCAGCTCAATGTTTAGAAATCTATACCGTATTACTATAGGCTAAACCTTAATATATGAGGGTTTGGGTCTCAGCAGCAGTAAGCACCTGCTGGCTGGCTGTTGAGGCCTTGCATGCAGACTTAACACCCACAGAAAGGGCTCTTGTTTATAGTATCAGCACTCTTAACCGCAGAAGCAGGAAACCTCCCGGAGGAAAGCATCCAGCGCGGGAGTATTTTAATTTTAAACTTAATGTTTTAATTTTAAATTTAAAATTTGCATTACTTTAAAATACCTTATGTAGTATTTTTATTCTGTCTATAATTTGAAGCTGTATCTTAGTAATATTTTCCAGTGACACTGTTCATTCTTTTCCTTTTCCTCTGCTTCCTTTCACACATTCACCAAAGTAAAACAGGGTATTTAACTTACTAATACCAGGACTGAAGACATCGCGGTATAATCCAGCTTCCAGAAATGTCAGGCTTTCCCATCTGAGTAGGCAGCCTCAGACTTACTTGAAAGGTGCAGAATTGAGTGGGGAGCTGGTTCCACCCATCCGACTGGCCGTCACCGTCCTGGCCCTTCAGGGTGTGGGAGTGATTTCAAGTGCGTGCTGTGGACTGCTGTGCTCTGGAGAAGCATAGATGCTACCGGCCTCTGCCTTTTCTTTACTCTTTCATTTGAGAGAGCCTATAGTGGGGGAAATATTTTTTAAAGTAGATTATTATATGGCAAAATAAGTCATGTTCATTATCAGAGTATATTGTTAATTGAACTTTGACTCTACAATAATAAGCATGTTTAAAAGAGATAAAATCATTTATTCTATCATTAAATCTTTTTTTTTTTTGGCAAGCAATATTTCTATCTCTGGCAGTATTATATCTTCCAATCATATTTCCAAATATATATGAATTTTGGAGAATTATTTTTGTATGATATATATTTTAAAGCATGAGATGATGCTTTGTATTCTCTTGGACATACATATTAGAAAGTACTTAATTTGCCATTTTTCCTCTTTCCCTTCCCAGTTAGTAGATGACTTCCAACTGTGAATAAACCAACTAAAGCTCTTATTCATTTGGTTAACGCTGACAGTAAATGAATGTCACTAGAGTTTTGTTTTCAGCCAGTGCCAGTGGCTAATTGAAGTCTTTATTTCTGCTGTAGGAATTCATGAAGAAACTGGAAGAAAAAAGAGCTGAACTCAATAAAGCCACCAGTATGGGCGATGCCGTTTTGGCCATCTGCCACCCTGATTCCATCACCACCATTAAGCACTGGATAACAATCATCCGGGCCAGGTTTGAGGAGGTTAGTGTGTCTCCCCTAGTCTGGTTGTAGCCTCAAGAGTTGGGGAGTGGGGGAAATTTCCAGCAATTAAGGTACATTTACAGCTGTGGGAAAGCAAGACCCCCTGATGAAGTGTTCTTTATGATGTCCTTCTTATTGTATTATCAGACTCTGAAATTTACTTTTCTTTAAAAAGTTAAAGGAATTTTCAGCCGTGTCCCTGAGACTTTCAGGCAGACCTTTGGCTCACTGTGCAGCATTGTGTCCCACTCCCGTACTGCGTCTGTTGAATAATCCAGCATCGAGTAGTGTTTCAGAACAATACGCACTTGCCGAGTGAGTGACACACACAGTGTGAATTAACTCCGTATTTCAGATCTCAGCATGTTCACTTTCTGCTCTCTGCTAGGTGGAGTAGCACACCTGACCCTTCAGAGGATCAGTGTTTGAACTTACATTAGAAACAAAGGGAAACCTAGGTGATTGATAACATCATTAAACTTCCGATGGTGATGAATATCATACAGGGCTCCCATCTCCTCCTCAAGCTGGGTTTCGGCACCACTGAAGAATGGCATATGGATCTAGCCTAGGATGATCCTAATTTACACTTAAATTTGTGTATTTTACACTAAGGCATTCAGCGAAATCGTTTCTCCAACAGGTACTGGCCTGGGCAAAGCAGCATCAGCAGAGGTTAGCGAGTGCTCTGGCTGGGCTCATTGCTAAAAAGGAGTTGTTGGAAGCTTTGCTGGCTTGGTTGCAGTGGGCTGAAACTACACTCAGCGAGAAGGACAAAGAAGACCTCCCCCAGGAGATCGAGGAGGTGAAGGCCCTCATCGCAGAGCACCAGGTGAGCTCAGCCTGTGCCAGCCCTTGTTAGGCGCTGCAGCTTCTTTCTCTCCCTTCAGTTCTTGGGAAAAGATTGCTGTGTGCGTTGCCTTTGCTTCCTCCAAAGTCTTCCCCCACTCCTGGCAACTGGGTTTCTAACTGCAGCCGCCCTAACACCTCTCTCTTCACAGTTACCCACTGGACCTTTGCGAAACTCTCCTGCGTTGTCCTCCTTGAAGTTACACTCAGCCGGCGCTGCCCCACACCGGCTTCCGTACCACCGCTTGCCTTCTGTCAGCTCTGCTCTCTCCTGTATCTTACCCTCAACTCTCTACTCCTTTCACCGCACTCCTCTCCCAGACCTCACTCTTCATGGCTTTAGCTGGCACTTACTTTATTGCTTTGTGTTTGCATTTCATCTCTCCCCCAAGATGACCATCAGTACTCCAAACACATCACACCTAACGGGGCAATAGTTGTCTTTCTCAGAAAAATTTCTCCTCCTCTGTGTCCTGCTTGGTTTGAAGTCTGCAGCAGTGGTCATCACTCACTCTAGTTTGTTTAATATGTATTTACAACGAGAAGCATTACGTGTTAGCTCAGCTAAGCAGTGAACATCGCCGTTGCTGTACTTTAATACAGGTCTAAGGTCTGCATGCCCGTCCCGGCCCCTGCTGTCTTGCGCCGTGTTCTCTCTGATCAGGGGTGTTGAAGTGGTCACGGTCCTCCAGTATAGACATTCCAGAAGTGTCTCTCTTCCCTTTTCACGTTGGTCTGTCATACCCTTTCCCCACCACAGTCCCTGCCTTCCTCCGCCTTCGCCACGTGTTTCAGATACAGGTATACCTAGTAAGTAATAATGATAAACAAGGGAGATGTAAAAATGGCAAGATAGTCAACCCTTGAAACAGACCTGTAATACAATTCGACTCTTACCTTCCTTGAAATAGCTTATGACTCTTTAAAATATTTGCACCTAATGTGGGTGCCTTATCTCACTATATGGCAGAGCCGTTTTAAAAAATTCAAATATGTAGATGAAGTGTGCCACAGAAGAGTCTGGGAATACCCCAGCTAACCAGTTCCTTTCCAGTCAAATGCTCACGAAAAATTCTTGTGGAAAAGCTTGAAGCTTGGGTTCGGTTATACGTTATTCACATGACTGCTCCCATGTATGGGCTTCCAACTGAAGTTATTTTTGTTTTTAATTTTAATTTATTCTCCTTACCAGCTGTAACATTTCACATTCTTTAGAAATCAGTCAATGTGGCATGCTGGTGTAGCAGTTCTTAAAGATAAAACATGGTAATTTATTCTTCTTCAGAAATAATAGCCTGACTATTCCGCTTTGTCCTTGTGTTTATTCTTAAGGCTGATTTGGTGTGGTAGTTTTATTTAACTGACACAGTCTCTTTCCCTGCAGTCTTTCATGGAGGAAATGACCAGGAAGCAGCCCGATGTGGATAAAGTCACCAAGACCTATAAGCGGAGAGTAGCTGACCCTCCTTCGTTGCAGTCCCACATTCCAGTCCTGGATAAGGGACGAGCAGGAAGTAAGCAACGGCCAATTTCTTTAAAGTGAAAATCGTTAATCAAAAAAAGAGCTAGTTTCCTTTTAGCCGAGTTATTGTTTGAAATTTTTGAGCAAGTGCATGGCCTCAAGAACTACAGCAACTTGTTGAAAAATAAAAAGCTGTGTCTGGGTTTCTGTATTTAACTTTATTTGCTTGAAGTGCATCTTTCAAATTAGCTAGAAGAATTGGAAAAGTGTGCAAGGACAGAAATTGTCATTTAAATTGTCTTCTTTTTCTTCTGTTATGTAAATAGTGTTACAGTTGAACATAGGAAAGTGATCATGACCTGGATAGAGCTCCTAATCTAGCTGCCCATTAGTGAATCCATCTGTTAGATTTTGCCCACGTTCATGTCGCTTCAGGCTCTGTATACGACTTCTCAGGCAACCATAACACAACAAAATCACATTAAAAGCTATACCTTGGAGACTGTTTATAAGAAACAATTTGTATCACACATGTTAAGTATTTCTGACTGGTGCCTTAATATTTTTCTCATAAAGTGGGGTTGGAGCTGTTGTGACTACTGTGATACCCACTGGAAGCACACCCCTTGGCTTGCCCCCCACTTAGCGACTGAGAAACAATGCTGACAGCGTCCTCACATTCCCTGTAGACCGCCATTTCCCTGTCCTTAAAGGGAGATAGTTACAGTCCCAGAAACTACAGCAAGAGTGAAACGAGCTGACGCACGTGAAGTGCTGGGTGTACCGCCTGGCATATAGTTAAGTCCTCAATAAACATTATCAGTATGATTCCCAGCGTGGACACCAGCATCCCATATGACCATAGGCCAGTCATTTTCCCAGCCAACAATTAACTACCATGTTCCTCTGAAAGTAAGACCTAGCCAGAAAATAATCAGCCTTGGAAACTAGGCACCAAAAATGCCAGTCCCGGCCAGCTCATCCTTGCCTCACCTGCCTTATGGAGTAGCCACTGAGCAAGAGGAAGGCGATGGCAGGGAAGGCAAGGGCAGGCTGGCTGGGCTGACAGTTCTGGTGTCTAGTTTTCAAGGCTGATTGTTTTCCAGCTAGGTCTTATTTTCAGGGAAAGAGGGTATTTAGATAAGAAAAATACATTGCAGTAATTGTTTTGTAGATTTCAGAAACTTACGAAAAACAGCCAGAAGGAGGGACACAGGAATCTTGGGTGTGAGACTATGCGCAGGAAGCGTGCAGTGGAGTCTGGTTAAAGTTGGGACCCTGTGCACACTTGTGTGTCCTCTTCTATTGGGATTTGTAAAGCATCTGACTCCGACTGTGGTGACACCGAGGTCTCCATCTCCACTTGCTCTCCTTTCAGCCTTATATATGCTCTAAGAAGGGCAGCCAAGCCTGACGTAAGCGGTCCTAAGTGGAGGTCTCCACACAGGGGAGATTTCTTTCTCTTGCCTTAACAAAGAGGAGGATCGCAGGGTGCTGCATCGTCACTGCAATGGAGTAAATTTCAAGCACCAATTTACTGAGAGAGCATTTCTAATGTTTAAATGTCCCCATCAAGATATATTTCTCAAATTTACTTCTCTAATTTATTTTCTCTAATTTAGTATGTGGGCCTTAATAAGCAAGGCAGGTTCACACTTTGATATCACTCATCATCTAAAGTAGCATAGTTCTGCTTGGGATACCAGTAATTGAGGTGATTCAGTCCTGGCTAGCACCAAAAAAGGCCAGGCATTAACACATACCAGAGTGCGGGAAACAAGCTCTGCCATACTAACTGAAGTTGTACTTTTCACAGGAAAACGCTTTGCAGCGTCCAGTTTATATCCCTCTGCGTCCCAGACACAAGTCGAAACCAAGAATCCCAGGGTAAACCTGCTGGTGAGCAAATGGCAGCAAGTCTGGCTCCTCGCGTTGGAAAGGAGGAGGAAGCTCAATGATGCCTTGGACAGGCTGGAAGAGGTTCGGAAATTCATACGTTCATCTCCGTGTTGTCACTCGCCCTCATTCGTTACACCACCGTGCCAAAATCTTGATTTTCTTTTACATAAGCGAACTCTTACTTTTGAGTGCATGTTGTACTTTGAAGATGAATTCTAAGAGCATGTATGCCTTTGTAAAAGACTTGATAATTGAGATTTGGATTTAGGGAATCAGTAAAGCAAAATAATATTGTGTTTCGACAATGAGAAGCTGACTCTGTAAGAAAAGCTCTAACTTGATGTGTTCCCTGGTGGTCGTGCCTGGCAAATGAAATTGTGTATAATTCAGAGCTTTGAATAATATATACTCTATGACCTAAGAGTGGAGGTTCAGGTCCTAACATTGGGACATTTTTAGACATCTGTGGGAGTTAAGAGTGGCAGAACGGGTCCAGAGGGAGATGGGCTGCGGGTCGCTTAGGAGCTGCTGAGTGGGCACAGGACTGGAGCCGGGACTCGGGGCGCACTGCCTTGGTGACTCTGGTGGCATGGGAAATTTTCCCTTTAACATTTTAAGGATTTTATTTTTAAAGAAAACTCAGTGACATTAATGAAATAAACTTTACAGGAAAAATGTTTCTGAGTCACCTTTGCGAGATTGTTCTTTTCTTTGAAATGGGAGAGGTGTGTGCATTATCCTGAGGATTATTCTTTAAAAATTTATTCAGACAATATAAATGTTTAAATTGTAAGGTGAACACAGTACTAACTCAACCAAAATACCTTTTGCTCTTTTAGCTGAGGGAATTTGCTAACTTTGATTTTGATATTTGGCGCAAAAAATACATGCGGTGGATGAATCACAAGAAATCCCGAGTGATGGACTTCTTCAGGAGAATTGACAAAGACCAGGATGGGAAGATCACGCGGCAGGAGTTCATCGATGGGATTCTTTCCTCAAGTGAGTCCCGAGGGAGGTGACGGCGACTGGCACGGTGTTTAAGCGGGAACAAGCACAGTGTAAAATTGTGGACCCAACCAAGTGGTGTTGCTGAGAAATCATTACCTTTAAACTAGCGAGAAAGTCACCAGCCTTTTAAAAAGTATCTTCGGTTCAATTTATGGCTGTGAAGTCGTACACACTTACTGATGATGTGACCACAGATGTGTCTCTTTACTGAAGCTGCATCACTGTTAGTATAATAAAGTGAATAATGTTGGATTTTTAGGGTTTTTATGTGTTGCCTGGTATATAATAGAAAATCAATAAATGTAGTTCTCTTTCTCTATTATGATTCACATTTCGATCTAACATTGTCATTAAGTCATTAGAACCCTATAGGGACTTTTAAGGTGTCTGTACCTTCCGTTTGATGGTTCGTTTGTTTGTATGTAATTTCCCTAACATATTTTACTAGAAGTAATTCTTAATGTAAGTTTTGTATAAATTACTCATTAAGTAGAGTAGTTGAAGTGAATGAAATTGCAAAAACTAAAAAGTTGTCAACCTACAAAAACAGCCTTTTCATATGATTCACCTGAATAGTAAAGATAAATTTAGATCACATATATATCTGTTCATTTGTGATGCTGTAAATCAATTTTTAACACATTTGATCACTCTGATAATTTAACCAGCCAGACTCCGATTAAAGGAATCGAAAATGTCTTGAGGTGGAATTAACAAGTTACGGTACAGTACTTACTGTGTTTTTGCAAATCTTAGAATTCCCAACCAGTCGCTTGGAGATGAGTGCAGTTGCGGACATCTTTGATAGAGACGGCGATGGATACATTGACTACTATGAGTTTGTAGCAGCTCTTCACCCAAATAAAGATGCCTATAAACCCATCACAGACGCTGACAAAATTGAAGATGAGGTACTCCTTATCTTTCCACGTCTGCGGTAGTATTAGTGCGTTCTGCCAGGACATCCTGTGCAGTTCATGCAACCATTTTATTTATTTCCACTTAGTTGTTGTGTTGCAGTTTTTAAGGATTCCGCTATGTGATATTAACATTAAAGTGAATATTCCATCATTGTTTTTGGCAGGTCACAAGGCAGGTAGCTAAGTGTAAATGTGCAAAACGATTTCAAGTTGAACAGATTGGTGATAACAAATACAGGGTAAGTTTTCCAAATCACTTTGTAGTTCCTTTAAAGGATAGAAATTGAAATTTATGTGAAGTTCGATCTGTGTTGTTTTCTAGGAATCCTAATTATTTTTACATATCAAAATTCATATGGAACTATGGAATGGCATATGGAACTCCAACATTTTCATTTTAAATTATATAAAGATAGCCTTTTTTTTCTATTAGGGCGTATCTTTGACCTTTACAGCATATGCACATTACTTTTAAGGAAAAGAATTATTCACAGGGCCAGTGATATCGCTCAGCGGCCCAAGTGCCTGCTGGCAAGCACAAGGTCCTGAGTTTGACTCCCGGTACCCACATTAAAAAAAAAAAAAGAATTATTCACAGTGAAACACTCAAACCTCTTAATTCAGGTTGCTGCATATTACTTTATATTTTATTATAATTAGAGGTAAGCTTCCAGATTTTAAATAACAAAGCTATTCCAAAGCAGAACCGTGAAGTCAGAATGTTGACTCATTTTTATAAATATGAGAAATATGCAGTAATTTTTGCTTCTACTGTATTTGGAATCTCAGTGAACGTAGTTCACCTTCAGAAAAGAAGAACAGTGTGACTTCATCACTCTGTCTTTATTTTCTCTGTTTTTAGAACATCTCTGATAGGTAGTAACTAGACAGGAAATGTGCTGAGTTTCCCTAACAGTGTATTGCTTATAAATGCAACATTATTTATTTTTATACTTTCATACTGAAAAATAATCCTGTACATAGTCAAAATTTTAACTTAAATTTGAAATCCTAAGATTTTTCCAGTAAATTTGTAGGGAAAATTTTCTGATTACTTTGTTTGAAATTGGGACAGCTGGGTACCTGCACATTTCTAAACCAGTTACTGTATCCAGAGTGTGCGAGTGTGTGGTGTGTTCTCAAGTCATATAGAAAGTTTCCTGTTAAACTAATTGTGTCTTTCTTCCGTTTTTCATTTTTTTTTATCAGTTCTTCCTGGGAAATCAGGTATAAACCAGTGGAATGTATATTCTCAAGTTCCAAATGACTTTTTAAAACTTTAATTCATAGTCATTAAAGCTTGCCATGGCCAATCTTCCCGTGCTGTCTCCCTAGCTACTACATTGTTGGTTGGCGTGGTGTTTCTGTAAGCGCTACAAGGGTCCTTGATCCAGGATTCCTTTTTGCCTTGCATCTCAAATGAGGAGATTGCTTTTAAGCAAACCAGATAATGAATTGTAGCTTAGCCGGCTACAGTGCTACAAATACGATTTTAAATTCCCATTTACAATAATACTACTAGCATGTATTTTATGCAAGTACTTACTGAACACGAATTCAATTCTCCACACATCTGTGTGCCCTCATTGGTATTCAACTATTTAGGAGCCACAGTGTACAGGAGCACAGGAAGATCAACAATGGGTGGGGGGAGACAGAGCATGGAGTGGCCACCATGACACTTGGCCATAGTAACATATTCTCTCCAAAGCAGCTATTTCCCATTCATCCTAAGTCATTGATATAGGATTTGTCACCCTCTGGGTAGAAACGTTAACTGGAGATTTTAAGTGACGTCATTCACTTTGGGGAGAGTTATCACATACACAAAGTCTTAAAGTCAAATATTATGTCTTCTTGGCCAGATGTCTATATTGACACTTAAGTCAGCGTTAACAGCCTAGTGGCACTACAGCGTGGTTAGAATTTTAAACTAATGACAAAATAAATGTTCTGAAGTAAACATTCATTTACTATATTCTCTTATAAAGAACATTGCTATCTATAGTACCTGACATATATTACTCTGCCACTCCATTTTAAGCCATATTACATCTTAAATTTCAAGTTATCTTTTACTCCCATTTCTTGCAAGCAGATAATTTATTTCAAATAGAAATATTCAGGTACTTTAAATAGACTTTCCCCAAGAAATATTTTAATTGACATATTTATGGAATATAGCACAAGAACTTGATACATGTGTGTGATGGTAATAAAGCAGGGTAAAATTTCTTTTATTATAATACATTAAATGTTACCTTACCATTTTTGTTATTTTCTGAATCAGCGAGTGGGGTAGTGTCTTTTATTTGCGGAGAGAATAAGAGAAATACCTGAAAAGATCTTATTTACTGAAGCACAAAGAATATTAATCTGTTTTTTTCATGTCTCACCATTTGGGTTTTGGGAAAATTAGAGAAATTCTGAAAACAATGTTAGTTGTCTGGAGAATGCCTTCTTAAGATTGAAAATTGCTCGTATTTAATAGAACTGAAATTTCATCTCTAGAAAGTACTTTTAGTTATTTCCTTAAAACTTTTGTTTTGAACATAATCTTGGGCCAAAATTATCTGGTCCGATTATCTGGTTCCTTAAGGGTAATTTTCTTTAAATCCCCTCCTTTCCCTTTGCTTAGTAGCAGCACCAAATTTTTTCTAACAAAATACATGTTTTGATATTTAAATTTACATTTACGTTTCAGGCACAGGTTCACTTATAAAATGCTCAAGTCTCCATGTTTAAAAATGAGATTTAGAAACGAATCTCACAGCTCTGAGTGTGTAATGATGAGGTCCTGCTGTGCACTCTACACGCTTTCCAGCTTCTGCTCAGCTTTAGGATCCTGAATAGGATCGGGTTGACTTTGCTTTAGGGTTGTCTTCCTGAAGTCTAATGCTAAAGCTTATTGAAAACAGCAGATCATTTCCACTTAAAGTTTTCTGTTTCTCATAGTGATTCCAGACAAATAAGTGTCACTGTTGTATTTTCCCTGCTTTAAAAAGAAGCTGCTTATGCTTAATTAACTGTTCGTTTTGCTTTGTTGTCTGCTGGGTTGGCAACCATGAAATGCAGTACAGTATTTTCACGGGTTGAATATAAGCCTATTAGAAATGATTTAAAAGTACAAAGTCATTTCTCACAGGCTTTCAAAACGAATAAACCCAAGACCAGAACTACCTGTAGTGTAGCATTTACTCGGAACGTGACAACTGTGTACCGTATCCAAGTGATCGGCAGTTCATTGCAAGGGCAAGGAAAAGATGATTGCTTGTTAGTGTCAACAGTTATGCTACAAACAGCTTTGGAGAAACCTTTTTAGATTTGAAAGCTGTATCATTAATAATTTGTCAGCGGCTATTACAATATTACAGTAATCTAAAGTGGCATATTAATCCAGCCTTTAATAAATCGGTTTCTCAGACCATTAGGGATGCAGAAATTTTAGTTGACTGTGAAATTTTTATTAGTCATACTCACTGATTACTCTACTCTCCATAAGACAAAACTTTTTTAAAGAAAACAAAATGTGTTTGTGAAGATTTCTCCCATAAATTTCAGTGGAGAACAGTTTTAATGTAAGAGGTAATTTTAAGCCAGGCATGGTGGCACATGGCCTGTAATCCCAGTGCTCTGGGAGGCTGAGGCAAGAGGGTCACAAGTTTAAGCCCAGCCTGGGCAACTTAGCTGAGACCCCGTCTCATAGTAAAAATATAAAAATGGGATAGGGATGTGGTTCAGCTCAGAGGCCTGGGCTCAATCCCTAGTTCCACACAAGAAGTAATTTTAATGGAGAGAAATAAGAATTTATTATATTTTCCTTGACTCTGCTTGCTTTGTATAAGCCCGTGGCAGGTGGGCCTGTGCTAATTTTCATGGCTGTGTTTAATTTCTAAAAACATTTCTCAGTTACTACCTTACTAATGTTGATTCTATTATAAGAAAGAAAAAACATTTTTAGAATAAAGCTTCAATGTTATACTTGATAACCTTTGAATCTTTTCCTCATCTTTCTCCTTTGGGCTAAATCAGCATGCAGCAGTCTAACGCACATCGTGATTGCCTCCTTGTGGAGATTTTACTAATCGCTATGAACTAAGCAAGACAGCAAAATTGGTTGCTTAAGCTCCTGCAGAGCACACATCACTGTTTAGCTTCGGATTATTACTGACAGTTAGAGGTTATTTCTTTCTTCACTGTGCAGTTTGGAGACTCCCAGCAGCTGCGGCTGGTTCGGATCCTGAGAAGTACTGTGATGGTTCGTGTTGGAGGTGGATGGATGGCACTTGATGAGTTCTTAGTGAAAAATGATCCTTGCAGGGGTAAGGAGATGCTTATGTGACGGTGATGGCACCATGAAAATTGGCCAGCTTTGTGTTAATCTCCAGCTTTGAAAACGTACTGAGCGTAATGTGGACATTGATTCTGATAGTGTTTCACCTTCAGTATAGCCTGAAGTTCCCGAAGAACTTGTGGCAGCCATGTAAACCATATTTTTCTCATTGTTTTTGTTTTTACTATTTCTAGAATAAATATGAGACAGGTAGGCAGGGAATACTAGACTCAGTTTTCTTTATGAGATCCTCCTATCTGTGATTTTCAAATGAACACTTACACTTACCAACAAAAGCGTTTGTCATTAAATAGCAAGATAGGAGGAAAGAAAATTGAGACAATAATGACTGAAAGTGCTGGATAGTAAAAGTTTTTTTGTTTTGTTTTATTTTTGTCTTTTTGAGACAGGGTATCACTGTGCAGTTCAGGCTGGCCTTGAGCTCACTTTGTAGCCCAGGCTGGTCTCGAACTTGCAACGATTCTCCTGCTTCAGCCTCCTAAGTGCTGGGATTACAGGCATGTGCCACCATGCCTGGCTTGGATAGTAAAAATTTAAAAATCAAAGTTTTTATGAAATAAGGGAGGCCTGAAGAAAGCAATATTTAAAAAAAATTTTAAAATAGCAATGAACTGTTAACTTGACTCTTACTTTTAAGTCACAGATTGGAATATTAAAAATATAAGCATATATAATGTAGTTCTCACTGTATCTACAGCCCTAAGAATCCTAGGTTACCTTTTAATTTTCAATTTTCAGATCCTACAGTCAGTTTTTAAATTCTTAATTGATTTATAAGTGAACATTTGATCATAGTTTCTAATTAGCTACCATCTACTCAGCAGGACATTTTTCTTACTTTGAAAAGAAGAAACAGTAGAACTGTTACATTTTGCTTTAGTCTTGAGCTTGTGGTAGTCCTTTTACAATATCTAGGCTACCAAGTGGGAGGTGAAGGCCGCCCTAGTGGAGCCTCTTGGATGCCATACTGTCATTTGAGGATCCCGGATTTGAGTATCAGCAGGCCTGCCTGCCAAGGCCACCGTGGCTTATTACACAACCAAGTTTGCTTGCTGTTGGCTGAAGACATATCTAAAAAAGAAATAAAATAAGAATAAAAGCTCCCATTTCCTTTTATCAATCATGTATCACTTGAGTTGTATTCTGGGAAATGTGTTGTTAGGCAACTCATTATTATGCGTACGTAGAGTGTATTTAAACAAACCAAGATGTGTAGAGCCCGCTGCACACCTGGGCTATATACTGTGGTGCGTATAAGCTATAACCTAGCACTCCCAGGGCCATGATGAACAAAGCAGCGTGAGATTAAAGCAAGCACAACAGAAAATAATGTAATCAAGGGATGTGATTAACACGAGATGTGCAAGGCTACTGCGGGCGTAACACAGCTTACTGTTTCACAGTTAACTTCTGTAAGTAGGGGTGCAGTTTAAGGTAACAGTAAAACATAATGTGGTAAATACATAAACAAGTGACAGGCATTCTCGTCATCAAGCGTTCTGTCCTTGCATAGCTCTGTGTGCTGCGCTTTTACACGATGACAGCACAGCAGGTTTGTTCACACCAGCGTCCTCGCAGGCGTGGCAGCAACACTGCGTAACCACCGGGTTAACTAGGCGACGGAGCGCTTCGGCTCTGGTGCGGTCTCAAGAGCACCGCTGTGTACTGTGCAGTCCTTCATTAGCCGAAATGTCCTGACGTGCACGTGACTGTATTTTGAAAGTAATAGCCTAGTACAGCTCCATTTGTGAAAGAGAGAAATTAGGGTGCGTACTGTTCTGTTAGTTGCCTTAGGAATCTACCGTGACTGTGGCGAAGTCTTTCAAATGCATTTTTCTCGTCGAGCCAAAACTTTGAGGGCTTCTTTTCTTGATGCCACTTTCCTTCTAAAATGTGTGCTGTAGGCTGGAGCACTCTCTACATATTCAGCTACTGTACTTTGTTTCTTCTTCTGCTAACAGTATTCTTAAATGTGATTGGTATCCTGTGTCATTTTTTTCTAGTTCATCATCATGGGAGTAAAATGTTGCGTTCGGAATCAAACTCTTCAATTACTACTACTCAGCCTGCTATAGGTTGGCAGCCCCTCTCTTTGCCTTTCCCTCTTTCCTTTTCTCTTTTTCTACTTTTATGTTCTTGCTTTAATCATTTGTTTTAATATAACATGCGTCATCGCTTATTGCTTAACTTGTATCCAACTGTGAGCTGGTGCTTCCAAATTTAAATTCCGGAAATCGGACACACTTCCAGTGTGTCGCAGATGCAGGTGTTGTATCAGTGATGGGACACGTGCTAACACGTCGCTCATTGGGTTCTCGAGGCACGTGCTCGGTGTGCACTTGTGTCTGTGTGAGTGCTGCACCGCTGACCTCACGGATCCTTGGGTCTGGTGTTCGTTACTGCATGTCGGTAAAAGTTTCTCGAGGCATAAAGTAAAAATGCTAGCTGCCTCACGTCAGTGAAAAACCTGGAAGTTTCTATGTTGTCATCATGCCTAATGAGCCATCTCTCATTCTGTGTAATCTATTGTTAATTAATCCCCATGTTAAATACTAGCATTCTCCCGAACTCAATAGCACATGCAAGAGACATGGTCCCTGCCCTCCTCGCTTGTCTTCTCAGTGTGACGAAAGGGCAGTGAGACCCTTTGGCATCAGTAGCTGGTGGATTAACAGTGTTTTAGCATGAGCTTTGCATTTTCACGCTGACCTTTTCTTTTATACTGGTTATTCTTGCTGGTGTCTAGTGTTAGAATAAGCACACTTCTTCCCCCTTCCCAAACTCACTTATATCCAAAAGGAATGCATCGTTAAGGAATGCATTTAACTTTTTGTTATGTCGAATTGGAGTTGGCATGGCAAAAAGATGTTCTTGAAATTCTCAGCGTGATCTCTGGTACTAGATGGTCGTTCTTTCCATTAATAACTGAGTGCCTGCTTTCCTTCTTTGTGTGTGTTGTTGTTGTGTGTCACTGTGTGATCCAGCTAAAGGAAGGACCAACATGGAGCTGCGGGAGAAGTTCATCTTAGCAGACGGCACCAGTCAGGGAATGGCTCCTTTCCGACCTCGGGGCCGCAGATCCCGGCCTTCCTCCCGGGGAGCTTCGCCTAACAGATCAACTTCTGTGTCCAGCCAAGCTGGTCAGGGGGCCTCCCCGCAGGTCCCTGCCACCAGCACACCCAAGGTAGGACCCTGGGATGAAATCTTATCCAACACAGTGTCCCAGGTATACTTTTGAATGTTTTACATCCCTAGAATTTGTAGAGTTATATGTCTCCATCTGTGTCCCTTCTCACAGTATGGGGAATTCAAGATTTTCTTCTTTTAAAAATATGACTTCCTTAGTGATCCATATAGAGATTATGTATGTAGGGGCTTTGTTATCTCTCAAATTGAGTTTTCTTTTTAAAGCTTCATTCTCTATCTCTTTTTTTTTGGTGTGTATGATTTGCCATCAGATCTTTCCACTTATTTTTAATTGTTATCTGACTGTGAAATATGACTCCCAGCTGTGAATATCTCTTTCTGTGGCTTTGTTTTTTATCTGCTGTCCTTTACGTTTGATTTGCCGTTGTTCCATACAGATTCTCCATCCTTTAACACGCAATTATGGTAAACCATGGTTGACAAACAGCAAAATGTCAACTCCTTGTAAGCCAGCAGAGTGCCCAGACTTTGCCGCGTCATCTGCAGAGGTATTGTAAGGCCCCGGATCCCAGCCTTAACAGTCTTCTTTAATTGGAACGGTCACCCACTAACACTGCCTCACCACTCCCTTAGTATATGTAATTTTGATAATACTGCAACTTTTTATAGACTTCTATAAGACAAATATCAACCCAGCTGTTCTTCAAAGACGTAAGAGCAATGGATGAACAGAAAAGATGGTGTCAGCTGACATCGTCACGCCTGTAGTTCTCCCTCACGCTTACTTCTGCTGTCTCTCTCCCAGGAGTAAAAGACAGGGGATTGTATTCAGACCTAAGTAAAGTTTCTTTGAAAGCTGATAGAATGTTTGTGGACATAGACATCATTTGGGCAAGACATGCAACATGCTCCCTTTAGATGGGAGTGAGCGGCAGTATCGTTTGCGAGAGAACCGCTCCAGTGAGAAGAATTGCAGTGAATGTTTGCGATGGGCCTGTACCTTCTGATTGTCCACTGAGGCTATTTCTGCCCAACCACACGGGGTGTATGTGACACACATGATCAGTGATCGGTGCAGGAGGTCGGAGGGGTAGGATTAGATGTGCAGAAAGTTCTCTCTCACTTCCCAAAGGCAGCTTTGTTAGATTTCAGGAACTAACGTAAGAATGCTATAACTTCTCCATATGGCATGATATTTGGGGGTAAGATATTTAGGGGCTATAAAATTTACCAAGAATAACTCAAATATCATATTCACAGACTTCTCTGTGATGACAGACATAGGTCCCAAATAATCGCATATTTTATTAGTCACAATAATTAGGGAGGAGGGCCAGTGAGATGGCTCAGCGGCGTCAGCACCTGCCTGGCAAGCGCGAGGGCCCGAGTTCGACTCCCGGAACCCACACACACACACACAAAAAAATAATAATAATTAGGGAGGAAACTTCCTAAATATTTTTTCTTGAAATGAAAGAGGTTATTTTCTCTTAATTAAATACAACTCAAAGGCCAAGACTCTTGTATAAAAGAAATACAGTACCTTTAAGAAGTCCTTTCTGCTTATAAAACACTGTCTAATTCCTCACATCAGTAATAAGAGGAGACGAGTACAGTACCTTGATAATTTCATGGCAGTCCCGTTGCTGCTAAGTGGTAGAGTTGGGGCAGAGACACCCCGTTCTTCAGCTTTTCCTGTTGCTTCCTCTTCATTTTTCCATGCTCCTCATTCCCATCCCCACCCTCAGTGGGGAATGTTAGGACCATAGATTGCATCGAGAGGTGTCTGTCGGTTGTTGCGGATTGATTGTAGCAACAACTGAGAAGACTTAAAAAAAGTGCAAGCGACACACATGCAGTTAGATTGAAGTATAAGGTGAATGTTTAAATAAACAATGCACTACTGTAAAGGAGGCATTGCTATTAATCCCCTTGCAACCCCCCTTCCACAACTTCAAACACACTTTTCCATCATTCTTGCCGCTTCTTTAAGCAGTTCTGGAAGTCCTTTTTTCTGAGTGTCTTTATGTGGTGTGCTTAAAATACAGTGAGTGCCGCCGCCGAGTGCCATCCAACAGAAAGGCAGGCTTGTAAAAACTTTACAGTGTGTCCTCCTCCACCTTATTCACTGGGTCTAGCACCGTGCACTGTCTCGCTCTTCCCCAGTCAGATGACCATGGAAGGTAAACATTTTGAATCATTGCAGGACATCATGGCAGCCACAATAGCACAACTAAAAATGCTCATGAAAAAGGACTTCTAGAGCTGTTTCAGAAAGTGGCTAGAATGATGGGATAAGTGTGTTTGAAGGGAAAGGGGAGTATTTGAGGTGGGTTAATGGCAGTGTGTTTTTTACTGTAATGAATTTTTTTTTTCTTTTTTTGTGGGTACCAGGGGTCGAACTCAGGACCTCGTGCGCCAGCAGGCGCCCATGCCACAGCGATATCATTGGCCCTTTTTTTTTCGTATGTGGGTTCCAGGAGTCGAACTCAGGACCTCACGCTTGCCAGGCAGGAGCTTATGCCGCTGAGCCATCTCACTGGCCTCTGTAATGATTTTTTTAAATTTAAATCTTCACCATATTTTTCGATCACACCTCATATTAATTTTTAAAAAATATTTAGAACTAAGATGCTGTGTTCAAATTTTTATTTATTTTATTATTATTATTATTATTTTTTTATGTGGGTACCGGGAGTCGCCCCCAGGGCCTCACGCTTCTCAGCAAGCGCTTGTGCTGCTGAGTGATATCACCGGCCCCCTTTTTTCCTTTATGTGCGTTCCAGGAGTCGAACTCAGGACCTCATGCTTGCCAGGCAGGCGCTTATGCTGCTGAGTTATATCACCAGCCCCTCCAATTTTTAAAAAGTAGAAATTCCCCAAAATTAAAATATATTATTGGGACTAATGCAAAATTATGTATTTCATTTCAAATAACCTCATTAAATAAAAACCAAGCAAAAAAAACCCACAGCAGTGTGCTTCTGTGGAAGCGTCTGTGACAATAAGGTCAAGACAGGGCGTTCGCAGAGCAAGGTTTCGGTCCTTCGTGGTAATGGCCTGTGCCACCACGAGTGATGCACGGATTGTTCAGATTCTTTTAGATTAGAAATTTAGCTAGTCAGCACTGTCAGATTACGTCTTTCCGTGAGTCCTAATTTCTCAAATTTATAAAAGAAGTGATGATTAGGTGAGTGTGGGTGTTATCTGTGTTCTGTGTGTGAAAGTATTTTGAACACTTGAGCATTCCGTGTGTAGAGATCATATATAGATACTTCACTCAAGTGTAGGTAGTATACATTAATGAATGATCAAAATATTTTAATATTAGTAAATGCAATTCTGTTGTGTCGAAAGGTCCTATTTATTAGGCATTTAAAATTATCTTTACAAAGGAAATTATTTTTTAAATGTACATGTAATCTGTACAGACTCATTATCTACAGGTAGCTCCTTGGCCGTGTAGTAATTGAGAAATACAACATCTCTATTACTCTTCAAGAGAATTTTTGTTTTGTTTTGTTTTTGTTTTTTCCCAACTTTGTCAGAATATTCAAAATGTTGTAATCTGGAAAAATGCAATGATTTCAGACCTAGCGTAAAATTTTACAATTGCTTAGACATTCTCTGCAGTCTCCTATAAGAATTTTAAAAGAATTATCCCCCAAAGTTGCCTGCAAATCTTGCATGTGGGACCGTGAAAACAATAGAGCCGAGAAGCGAAGTAATATGGCACCAATATGAAACATCACTTCTTTTTTTTTTCTTTTTTGCAGTTTAGTTTGTTTAAATGATGGCTCTCTTGGCATCATTTATTTACTTTTCGCTGTTTCTATTTGTTTAATTCTGCCTAGTTCCGTAAAAGCATTGGAGGCAGCAGAATATCCAAACACAGGTTTTCAGGGTCCTCGCCCCTTCCCTACCCCAGCGAGTCCCCAGCCTTCGCGCAGCGACGCTCGCGACTGCATTGCTCACTCACAGCCTGGAAGAGCCTTGTGTCCCCACAGTTCGATTTGTCTTTTCTTTGCCATCACTTTTGCGTTATACTGGGGACTTTCTTTTTTATATTTTCTCTTTGACCACAAATTCATTTCCTTTAGAAGCTTTCCTTTAAACTCAGAATAAAAAATGGAAGGAGGAGGCAAGCAAGGGCCCTGTGCCTTAACTGAAAAGTCCCCGCCTCCCAAAGAAGTCTGGCATAGACGTCCAGCAGGGGTAGAGAAGCGGCGTCCGCGGAAGGTTGCGGAACACGAGGAAGCTCCTGAGACGTCTTTTCTCGGTTCCCTGCAGGGAACACCGATACAAGGCAGCAAGCTGCGACTTCCAGGGTACTTATCAGGGAAAGGCTTCCACTCTGGGGAGGACAGTGGCTTGATCACAACGGCAGCTGCCAGAGTGCGAACGCAGTTTGCTGGTGAGTAGATGTCCTTCTTTCTTAATGGCTTTGCGCTATACTAATAGGAAGATGAAAGTCCCCTTTCTTCCCAACTGGGAAAGAATATTCTTTTCTTTGTAGCACTGAGAGTAGGGCCTCGTACATGCCAGACAAGTGCTGTACCACTGAGCCACATCCCCAGCCTTGGAAGGAGATTCTGAGTTCCTGCATTCTTAAAATGACATGCAGACCTAGTCATCCAGCAAAGGCAGGGGATAAATGAGCTCTGGGAGCAAGCACCTGAGGAGCCTTTTGGGAAGTACCAAAGAAAGGTGAGAAAATGACTGCGGGCCAGAAGAAAAGACGCAGGACTCAACCGGGCAAGCTGGACAGCCTGGGCTCCTGCCTGGAGACCGTGAGGGGCTCCGTGTCAGATGGCTGGAAACCCCGGCCATCCCGGGCCTAACACCAGCGTTCCTCAGGTATCCTCACAGAATAGTGAGCGTTCCAGTGCCTGAGTCCTGATCTCAGCCAGACTGCAGCTTCTTTAAAGTTTCAGCTCTTCGCTTTTAAATTCCTGCATTCTTTGAGTTAACCTGTCCTCAGGCAAGACTTAAACCTAGAGTCTGCCCTGTGCAGTGGAGTGGGTTTACTTGCTGAACCTTAGAAGGCATAGCTCACGTGACAGGTACGTTCCTTACGTCTCTTTGTAATAAATGGAATCCTGTTTCAAGTAGGGTAAGCCCATACTTACCTTTTGTATCTAAATCTAGCTTTTGCCATATTCATTAGAGCGAGGCTCCCTGCCCTTGTGTAACAGGAAAAGTATATTTTCTGAGCACCTACAAAGTGTCAGAATGGTTGAGGTTCAAGCCTGAGTTGTGAAAGGACCAGCAATCGGGGTAACCCATCTCTGCCTTCTTTCAGATCCCAAGAGGACTCCCAGCCGACCTGGAAGCCACGCGGGGAGCAAAGCTGGCAGCAGGGCCAGCAGCCGCAGAGGCAGTGACGCGTCCGACTTCGACATCTCGGAAATCCAGTCTGTGTGTTCAGATGTGGAGCCGGTCCCCCAGACACACAGACCTGCGCCCCGAGCAGGTTCTCGGCCGTCCACAGGCAGGCCTTCCAAAATCCCCACGCCTCAGAGGAGGTCACCTGCCAGCAGACTGGACAAGTCCTCCAAGAGATAGTGCAGTCCGCGCCTCCGGGCCTTCCTTGAACTTCTATTATTTAAGTTTGAACAGTGTAAAGTATGATGTAGAAATTATTGTGAAATATCCCAAGAGATGAGTTTAAAATTCTGCAGATGGCCTTATCTGTGTATATGCCTTTTTATTTGATCTGTATAATTTTTTGGTCAGATATTTGGGGCTGAAGTCACATCATATGTGACGGGAAGAAAGAGTCCGATGTGAGCTAACATTTCTGCACCTAATGTGTACACTAAGCATACACTAAAATCAGTTACCATACTACAGGTAAGTCTCCGTTCTCTCTGACAACCACAGCACTACACTGATAGCTGACACTAAGGACATCTCATGATGTACTTTCTTGTTTTCTGTGGAAATTTCAAACAGCCGTAAGACACAGACCAAGGGTATATTTTAAGATGATTTAAATGTAAAGTAAAAGTTGGATGACAGCAAGACAAACACATCCACGCACAGTTCTTCAAGCAGTATCTGACAGAGAACTCACGGGCGTTTACTTCAAGCACTTGCCAGTAACATGATACTCGTATGGGGCAGCATTTCTGTGCCATGGCTGTTAAGGCAGCCAGCCAGAAGCATCCTAGATACTAGGCATATTATACTGTAAGACTATAATCATAAAGTGCCGTCGTATAAATGTGAGGTTTTCTTTTGCTTGAGTGGACAGTAGCACCTGTATCATTGAACTCATTTTGTAAAAGAGCGATTTTTGCTTGCAAAAAGCTATGAAATAAAAACATTTCCCTTAACTACATTGCTATGGAATTAATTTTTTTCCCCAGGGAAAATTGGTGTATTTTTTTGTAAGCAGTATCAATTTGGAGTGACCAAAAGATACTTTAAAATGGGTTTATTTTGATTTCTCATCTGAAATAACCATGTTCTGGTATTATATCTACCTATATTTAATAAATATATACATTTTAATTTATTATGTATACTCACATACTATAGAAAAATATTAGTATGCATTTAATAAAACATATTCACTTGAATATATGGAATACCTGGTTATTTAAAATGAACTTTTTCTATTACTTGCTTTAAATAAAGTTTGTACAATAGTATGACAGGCTAAATCTTGGGGACATCAGATAAAGGGAGTATAATAAATTTGTATTAACCACTCATTCTGCAGATGTTTTTAATAAGTACCAGCCATGTGCTAGCCACTGTTGATGACACCGTAGTTACAGGTTCCTGCCCCCTTATAGTTAAGGAGGAATTAGTTAATAAATCACAAAACATAAACTGAAACCAGGGGATGTGTGATAGGATGACTGAATTTATTAAGGTAATTTTAGATGTGAACAAAACTATGGTAAAGGTTTAGTTTTTTTAAGAATTTATTACAATAAAAAACACATTGCAATGAATCACTCTCAAAATAGTTCCCTGAGGCAGGAGATTAGGGCACGGCCAGCCGGCTGGGAAAGGGGATATGACCTGTCAGTCACGGTGACCTGGGAGACATGTGTCCAGTCCTGCACCTGGAGCCAATCAGAGAGTGCTATCTTCAGTTCTTCTGGTGAGAACTCAAGCAGGGTTTGATGAGACAGCCTAGACCTGACATTGGCCTGAGGAGTGGGAAATACAAAAGACGAAGTCCGTTAAGCCGGTAGCCACTGTTAACCTCTTTAAATGGCCCACTCCGCACTTTGCAGGGAGTGATTCTTTTCCTGTTTTTAATTGGCCCACACTCTGCAGAGTATATTTACTTCCTACTTTTAATAAATGTAAAACCTGGCTACCTTTTTTTACTTGTCTTGAGCAATTCTTTGTTCAGGATAGAAGGAACCTAGAAAACTCCCCTAGAAGGAGACCCCAGAATCCAGTAATAGCCCCCCCCTTGCTTCAAAGACACTTATCCCATCATTCTTGCCACTTTCTGAAGCAGTTCTGGAAATTCTCTTTTGTGTGTCTGGTTGTGCTGTTGTGGCTGCCTTCATGTCTTGAACCACTTGAAATCATTTGCCTTTCATGGTTATTGTGACTTTTGGAAAGACCCACATGTTGCATGGTACCAGACCAGTGAAAGGGGTGGACTGAGGACACAGCACATTGTTTTTAACAGAAATTGCTGTAAATGGTTGATCTACAGGGTGTTCAAAAATAGGGCGGATATTTAAAGAAATTTATAACAGTAAAAGACACTGTTGTGGTTTGTTATGGGATTGTCATTAACCCCCCTCAAGGGACTCTCCCTTGCTTCATACACCCTTACCCCATCATGCTTGCAAATGTGTCTTTTACTGTGAAAAGTTTTTAAATTTCCTGGTCACTTCCCATATAGTGATACTCTTCTGACCTGTGTGTTCATTTAAAAATCAAATTGTAGAATTTTCCTGAATAAGAAAATATCATCAGCTGTAATTAGAAGGATGGCAGATTGTCACTTTGGGCATGACAAGTCATGGCATTCCCCATAACGTTGTGTATTTAATTTAGCAGTAGTGGCGTCTGGATTCAGGGGAACAGGGTTGTATTTTTTCAAGCTTGGCCTTTTTAATGGAGGCCAACAATGACAAACCTGGAGTTTCCAGCGACATAAATTGGTGCCAGTTTTGAGCAGTAGCAGTTCATTTTTTGTCAAGGCATCAGTCTCAGGTAGAAGCCCTTGATGGAAAGGGTAATCCTAACCTATGCGATCAGGTGCTACAGTTGATGCATGTGGCTGTAAAACATGGCACCTGAGAAGGCAATTGGAACTTTTATTCCTCTAGTGCTTTGCATACGATCCACAGTTCCACTTCAGAGACAAATTTAAGGGAATGATTTTATCTCAGCCTGTTTGAATGCTACCCCTGTTAAAGAGCTGAGGATTATAATTTTTTAGTAATGAAAGAAGATTTTTGGAAAAAAATAGGTAGTTTAAAATATTTCAGAGAATTTTAAAGAACTGCTCCCCATTACCAGCATTTGCCCTCATGGGAGCTTTTCAAATGTTGACGTAACGCTGATTAGTCCTGGAGACTCAAAGCTGCCGCTGAGTAGTCTTCCTGTTAGTTTCACTGAAAGCAACGGAAATGCCTCTTCCCTACCCTGTACACATTCCTTCTGTCTTCTCCTTGTTCTCTTTCATTTTCTTTTTTTTAAAAAAAAAAAAGTTCAGCAGGACACTGAGCTGGGTGCTTCGGAGGAGTTCGAGATCAGCCTGGGTAACCTAATAAGACCGGAGCTCAAAACGGGGGACAGAAAGAAGGGAAGGAGGGAGGAAGGAAGGGCCTCGGAATGAACCTCAACTATAAAATCTGAATTGGAAAGATTGGATCTTAAGAATTAAAGAATCTGAATCACAGATTTTTTTTCCTTCAAAATCAAAAACTCTTCCTGTGTGCTGCCCCTTTCTTTTGAAATAATGGCACAGCCTTTTTGCCATCAAGGCAGGAAGCGGGTAAACGTGACCAAATCTCAGATTTGGTTCCTTTTGTGGCAAATAGAGTTCAAAGGGCTTGAAAACTGCCCACAGCTGCCCAGGACTGACCTGAAAAAAAATGGAAGGGAGGAGGGGTTGATCTTGTTGCTTTTTTTTTTTTTTTTTACTTAAAACTTGCTTTCTGTATTTGCAGTAAGTGGACTTGTAAGGAGGTGCCGTTATCACTTCCTTTTTGACAAAAAGTGCTTTGAAGTGTGCTTTATTGTCAGATGGGTGATCCGCTACCACAAACAGTACTTCTGCAGCTTCTCTGTATGTATCTAGTGACACTGCCACCCAGAGTCACACAAAGCAAAGACACTGGCTTTGTCTTCCAGTACTTCAGTGCGGAAGTTCCCTTTGATCGTGTGAGGGATGACTTTTTCTCTCCTCACCAGGATCTGCTTGGAGGTGAATAGAATCATTAACAGTTAATTCTGTACGGACCAAGCCCCTGGTCTCACAATATTGACGAATGAAGTCGTGAGGTTAGGCGAGTTTTTATTGAAAAGAAGAAAAACAAGGCTCCTGGTTTCTTCAGGAGGGGCTCTGAAAAGCGGGATTTCCACGTGGGCCCTGGGACAGGAATTGCGCAGTTCTTTACTGCTCTCCTATCACAAGGGCTCTGTGAATTCAAGCAGTTGGAACTCAGGCTCTTTAACTCAGTTACTTAGCGTGTAGGGTTTAAAGGCAACAGACTTTCAAGAAGAAACTAGTTATTTTGCATTTTACATTCCTAAACTCTCAGGAGCTTAGTAGAGTGGGGCTCTTTGGAATGTTGAAAATACCATGTATTCCATAATTAGACTAATTTGCACTGTAGCAACCCTATAAATTTGGTTTTCCAACTGAAATGACCTGATTTGAGTTAACTAATACTTAGTATCTTTTTCCACTTCAGCCTTTATAGATGTACAGCAAATTCCCTTGCAAAGTTGCCTCGTTACTTAGTTACCAAAGAGTCCTAACTGCTGCTCTGCTGGTAGAGTACCCCAAATGCCTTACTTGAATTAGACTTTCGAATATTCTACCTTTCGCTTTTCTGTTCATTGATGAGATGCAGGGATAAATGTTGGAACTCCTCGCTGACTGTCTCGGGGAGATAGGAAAACGGAGCGTGGCTTTGACTGGTTTCACTGGCTGGGAAGTGAGGCGTGGGAAGATCCCGGAATCCACGCGGCACCGCCTCTCAGGACTGAGTACGACTTCTCCCGAGAGCCCCGACGTGGGAATGAAGGAAAGGAGACTATTCTAAGTGTTCGCTAGCATGGCTTTATTCACGGTACCCTGCCGTGTACCTAGGGTATATTTTTCTATTATTTTGGTTTTTATTTTTTCCTCCTTTACCCGGCCCACGGTCCCTCTGCAGAGCCAGTTTCTCCCTTGCCTTTCAACTTTTAATTTTTCCCTACCTCAAATAAATGTGAAACTTTGCCACCGTCTTTGCTTGTTTCGTTCAATTCTTCAAGACAGAAAGAACCTGAAAACCACCTCCAGAACGAGAACCCAGTGCCCCCAAACCCGGTAACACTGGTGTGTTATTTTCAAAAATGCATTTCACACGTGCAGAAATACATAAAGTCCACTGGTGAAACGAGATCCAATTAGGATATATAAGGAATGACATTCAGTGCTTTACAAGGTGACATTTATCCTGATTCTGTCACTCAAATATATTTCAAATTATGTTTGTACTTTTGTGTTCTTTTGCCCACTTTCACAAAATATGTCCTTTAAATACCAGTTTAATATATCAGTGGCAAAACCACTTCCTTTTATGAAAACATGTTTGAAAAGTTAGTTAATTCAGTGAAGAATTTTTACTCAGTACATTCCTTTGATTATATTGACTGCATTTTGAGAGTGGAATTTTAATACATTCAGTGATATATTCTGTTGTCAATTTCTGATTCTAAAAGTACTCGTTAATTATAGAAAGTTTTTAGAAAATACATAGAATACTAAGGAAAATTAAATCACTCATCATCCCAATGTTCAGAGTAACAAATTTAGGGGTGATTAAGTTTTGATGTCATACTATGCTTCATTTTTCTGTCCCCAATTATGTTTTTTAAAAAGGCCAATTAAAACAATTTAGAGAGTAATTATTTTACTATCTAAAATCAGAAATGGTATGATACTTGTGTTACTGTGTATTGTTGGGCAACAAATTGCTCTAAAACTAGGTGACTTCAAATAACTTACGGGTTTTGTGGTTAGAAATTTGGGCAAGGCTTAGCTGGGTCTGCTGTTTCCAGCTCTTGAACAAAGCAGCAATTGGACAGGATAAAAGTGCCAGCTGGGGGCCACAGTCATCTCAGTGTTCATCTGGTAGCAGATCTACTTTCAGGTTCATTCACTGGTTAGTTGGTGTCAATATTCTGTTTGTTATTGCTGTTGACCAAGGGCCCTGGTTCCTGCAGGCTTTTGCTGGAGGCCACTCTCAGTTCTTTGGGTCCCTCCAACACGGGAGTCCTCTTCCTCAAAGAGTGCGTGCTAAGAAGGCAGAGTCCAGCAAGATGAAGTCATATTCTTTCATAACCTAAAGGCAGAAGTGACAGCCTCTCATATTTGCCATCTCTATTAGAAGAAAGTCACTAGGTCCTGCCCACGCTTAATGTCAGGGATTACCAGGAGGCAAGGATCATTGAAGGCCATCTTTGAAAACCGCCTAGAACAATACTAAATCAGAAAAGCTGTACTCTAATCCCTTAATTTTATGATATGACGAGACTGGTTTAAAAATCTCTTTAAAAAAAAAAAGTCCTTCCACATTAAGCATGCATGATATTTCAAAATTCAATTACTTGTTCAAAGATGTCTAGACTGAGGAATGTTTCTTCAAAACTTCATTTTACTAAAGCAATATGGAGAATATTTGAAAATGAGCAATTCAAACTTCCAAGCAAAAAATCGTCTATCCCAAGCCAGAGGAGCTTGTCTGACATTCTAAACAACAAGCGAAAGAGGTTGGAGTACTAATAGGTATCAGTGACTCACTCGTGGGGACAGTGGGAGAGCGCAGGGAAGTTACTAAATAAACATTCTTCAGCTATGGTCAGAGGATGCGTGGGGCGAGCCCCGTTTTGGGTAAATGCTGCTTACCTTCCTCTCCTAACTCCCTTGTTCTGGGGCCTCTAGGTTGCTGTTACCCGGAAACATTAGAGCCTCTCCACTCGGGAACACTGAATTCTCAGGGCCGGGAAAATGCGCTTACCGATCTTGACACCTAAACGCTGCTGGCCTGTGAGCGCCCAAGATTTAACTAGTTAGGGTTAATGTTTCATTCAAATTTTCTTCCCGGAAGATCCCACATTTGCTGCACATGCATTCTGAAAAGCCCATGCCCATTTTTTGAATCTGGGAAATTAAATTTGATACTTGATAAAACTTGCCCCCGCAGCTTCTCCCCTGGATGCACAGTCCTATGTAGTTTGCCCTTTCGGTTGGTGCCGGTGAGGTTATTTTGGAATTCAGAGGAACTGCTTCACAGTGTCCCTAGAAGACCGAAGGGCACAGAACAACTCATGAGCAGGGCACTGTTTCATGGGGTTTGAAATGAAGTTTACTTAAGAGATTTTTATAAGTAATGAGGCAATACTGCTTAGAGATTTTTGCAGCAGCCATGAACCAGCTGGCCTATGATTTCTTGTTAATCTGTAAACAATTGGGATAGTTTTCCCTACCATATAAATATATCTGTAGAGAGCCATGAAGGACCCAGCTTCTGAGCATGCGCTACCCCTGCCCGCGCCAATCCCGCGCCAGTTAGCGGTCCCTCCCACTTCCCCCCAAACATATATAAGCCATGGCACTTCCTCAATAAACTCTCTCTCTCGCTCTCGCCTTCAAGCTGCGTGTGTGTCTTTCATCATCCCCATACTGTCTCTCGGGTTACGCGTTCCTGCCCCTGGGAGCTCTGCTGGTCGGAGCCTCCGCGGGTCATGACATTTTGGCGCCCAACGTGGGGCCCGAGAACGACAGGTTCTATGAGGGATCACCCTACAAAGTTTAAAAGAGTGCCCGGCCGGCCTTTGACCTAGATGAAATTTTTCCAGAGGACTTTCCCTCAGTGATCCGCACGAAGACTTCTCTCTCGTCTCTCGTCTGAATCACGGTAAGCATACTCATATTGTAGGGTGTAACATGGGACAAAACCTCAGTGAACATGAGCTCTTTGTCTCAGGGCTCTCCAAATCTCTTAAAGCCCGGGGAGTCAAAATTAAAAAGACTGACTTAACCGGTTACTTTAGCTTTATAAATAAAGTCTGCCCTTGGTTTCCGCTGGAGGGCATGATCAATGTTAAGGTTTGGAGCCGTGTGGGTGACGCGCTCCAAGACTACTACCGGGTCTTCGGACCTGAAAAGGTTCCTGTAACTGCCTTTGCTTATTGGACTTTAATCTCAGAATTATTACAACAACACCCTTCTGATCCCCACATAGCACAGACTATAGCTCATGCAGAAGCTTCCATGCGCTCCAACACCCCCGACAACAGTCCCCCAGCCTCTGTGGTTCTTGACATGCCTGAAGACAAACATGGCTGCCCTTCTCCCGCTCCATCCTTGTCTGCTTCCGCCTCCCCACATGATGATGGACCTCCTATAAAGGAAAGCCCATCAGAATCATAGCGGACTTTTCAGCACAAACCCTCCAGTCAAGAAGAGCTTGGAATGATGTATTTCAAGTTCTAAAGGAAAATAATCTTCAACCCAGATTGATGTACCCTGCAAAACTATCTTTCAAAACTGATGGAGAAGTAAAATACTTCCATGACAAAGAACATCTGAGAAAATTTATAACTACCAAACCAGCACTCCAAAATGTTTTGAAGGACATTCTAGAAAGGGATAACAAGGACTACAACTCCAGAAACCCCAACAGAAGGAATCCACCAGGCAGAGCAAATGATTAAAGAGAGGGAGGGAAAACAAAAATTAAAAGAGGGAGAGCCAACAACAAGAAAATAACATGACAAGGATAAGTCAATACATATCAGTTTTAACCATTAATGTTAATGGTCTCAATTCACCAATCAAAAGGCACAGACTGGTGTATTGGATCAAGAAGCAAGATCCAACAATATGCTGTATACAAGAAACACATTTAATTCAAAAAGAAATTCATAGACTGAAAGTCAAAGGATGGAAAACAATATTCCATGTGACAGGAACCCAGAAAAAAGCAGGGGTAGCTATTCTTTTTTCAGACAAAGTGAATTTCAAGCCAAGAATGATTCATAAAAATAAAGAAGATCACTACATCCTTGTAAAGGGAACAATCTAAGAGGAAGAGATAACAATCATAAATATATATGCAACAAATACCAGTGCACCCAACTATATAAAACTATATTAATGGACATGAAAAATCAAATAACCACTAATACAATTGTATTGGGGGATCTCAATACTCCACTGTCACAAAAAGACAGATCGACTAGACAAAAAATCAACAATGAAATATTACAACTGAACCAAACTTTGGAACAAATGGACTTAGTAGATGTCTACAGAGTGTTCCACCCCACAACATCAGAATACACATACTTCTCAGCTGCACATGGGACGTTCTCTAAAATAGACCACATACTAGCTCATAGAACCTGCTTAAGTAAATGCAAAGGAACTGAAATTATCCCATGTATGTTATCAGACCATAGTGCAATGAAATTGGAAATCAATGGCAAAAGAAACCACAAGAATTTGCTAAACACATGGAAATTAAATAGCACCCTACTGAACAACCAATGGGTCACAGATGAAATTAAAGAAGCAATTATACAGTTTCTGCAACTGAATGATAACAACAGTACAACATACTGGAACTTATGGGATACAATGAAAGCAGTCCTAAGAGGGAAATTTATAGCATTAAATTCCTATATCAGGAAAACAGAGCAAGCACAAATAAACAACCTAATGGTGAACCTCAAACTTCTAGAAAAAGAAGAGCAGGCTAAGCCAAAAGCTCGTACAAGAGAGGAAATTATAAAGATCAGAGCAGAAATTAACATATTGGAGACTAAAAAAACAATCAAACAATCAAAGAGTTGGTTCTTTGAAAGATTAAATAAAATTGACAAACCCTTATCCAACCTTATTAAAAAAAGGAAAGAAAGTACTCAAATCCACACAATTAAGAATGAAAAAGTTGATATCACAACGGACCCTGCAGAAATTCAGAAGATCATCTATACCTACTTTGAAAACCTATATTCTAATAAGATGGAAAATGCAGAAGAAATGGACAGATTCCTAGATACATATGAATTACCAAAGCTCAACCAAGAATATATAAAAACCCTAAATAAACCAATAACAATCAATGAAATGGAAGATGTAATTAAAAACTTCCCAACAAAGAAAAGCCCAGGCCCAGATGGATTCACTGCCGAATTCTACAAGAAATTTAGAGAAGACCTAACACCACTACTTCTCAAACTCTTTTATGAAATTGAAAGGGAAGCAATACTCCCAAATTCATTCCTGGAAGCAAGCATTACCCTGATACCAAAACCAGAGAAGGACCCAACTAAGAAAGAAAGCTACAGACCAATCTCCCTAATGAACATAGATGCAAAAATCCTCAATAAGATACTGGCAAACAGAATGCAGCAAATCATCAAGAAGATTATACACCATGACCAAGTTGGATTCATCCCAGGGATGCAGGGATGGTTCAACATACGTAAATCAATAAATGTAATACACCATATTAACAGAACCAAGGACCAAAATCATATGATCATCTCAATACATGCAGAAAAAGCTTTTGACAAAGTCCAGCACCCATTCATGATAAACACCCTACAGAAAATTGGAATAGATGGTCTTTATCTCAATCTGATAAAAGCTATCTATGATAAACCAACAGCCAATATCATACTAAATGGACAAAAACTAAAAGCCTTCTCTCTAAAATCAGGAACAAGACAAGGATGTCCACTGTCCCCACTCTTATTCAACATAGTCCTGGAAACTTTAGCCAGAGCAATTAGACAAGAGAAAAAAATAAAAGGAATTATGATTGGAAAGGAAGAAGTTAAATCATCATTATTTGCAGATGACATGATACTCTATGTAGAAGACCCCAAAAACTCCACTAAAAACTTGCTAGATTTAATGAGCAAATTCAGTAGTGTAGCTGGATACAAAGTCAACACTCAAAAATCAATAGGCTTCCTGTACATCAATAACAAACTCACTGAGAGAGAAATTAGGGAAACAACACCTTTCACAATAACATCCAAAAAAATGAAATACCTAGGAATCAATCTCACAAAGGAAGTAAAAGACCTCTACACTGAAAACTACAGTACTCTGAAAAAGGAGATTGAAGAGGATATCAGAAAATGGAAAGATATCCCTTGCTCTTGGGTCGGAAGAGCCAATATAATGAAAATGGCCATACTTCCAAAACTGTTATACAGATTTAATGCAATTCCGATCAAAATTCCAACAACATATCTCACAGAATTAGAGAAAACAATCCTAAAATTCATCTGGAACCAGAAGAGACCTAGAATAGCAAAGGCAATTCTGGGCAACAAAAGCAAGGCAGGGGGCATCACAATCCCTGATTTGAAATTATACTATAAAGCTACTGTGATAAAAACAGTGTGGTATTGGCAAAAAAACAGACCTGAAGATCAATGGAATAGAATAGAAGATGCAGAAACAACTCCAGACATACTAAGCCACCTTATCTTTGACAAAAGTGCCAAACACATTCACTGGAAGAAAGACAGCCTCTTTAATAAATGGTGCTGGAAAAATTGGCTCTACACATGCCGAAGATTAAAACTAGACCCATATCTTTCACCGTGCACTAAACTAAATTCAAAATGGATCAAAGAACTAAATATTAAAACAGAAACATTAAATCTCCTGGAAAATAGAATAGGTAAAACTCTTGAAGACGTTGGTGTAGGCAAAGATTTTATGAATAAAACCCCCATCGCACAGGAACTATCACAAAGAATCAACAACTGGGATCTCATCTTATTAAAAAACTTTTGCACAGCAAGAGAAACCACCAACAGAGTGAAGGGACAACCCACAATGTGGGAAAAACTGTTTGCCAGCTGTTCCTCAGACAAAGGATTACTATCGAGAACATACAAAGAACTCAAAAACATCAGACCTCCCAAATTTAAAGACCCAATCCAAAAATGGGCATCTGAGATGAATAAACACTTCTCAGATGAAGAAATACAAATGGCAAATAAATATATGAAAAAATGTTCAACATCACTAGTCTTCCGAGAGATGCAAATGAAAACAACTCCTAGATTCCATCTCACCCCAGAAAGAATGGCTGTTATCAAGAAGTCAACTAATAACAAATACTGGAGGGGCTGTGGGGAAAAAGGAACCCTTCTACACTCTTGGTGGGAGTGTCGACTGGTGCAACCACTGTGGAAATCCATGTGGAGACTCCTCAAAAAACTGGGATTGGAGGTCTCATTTGACCCAGCTATTCCCCTTCTGGGTATCTTCCCAGAAGAATTAAAAACATCGTACCACAGTGATATATGTGCACCCATGTTTATAGCAACACAATTTGTAATAGCTAGATCATGGAAACAACCCAGATGCCCATTAATCGAGGAACGGATAAAAAAGATGTGGTATTTCTATAGAATGGAGTACTACTCAGCCATAAAGAAAGATATACTGGAAACTTTTATAGGTAAATGGATGCAACTCTAGAAAATACTCACAAGCGAAATAAACCAGATGCACATTTGTAAACATCGTATTGTCTCCCTAGTATGAAAATGCAATTTCACTGTGACTATTCCATTCCTTAGTCTATTTTTACCTAGCTTTTACATGGCTTAATCTTATACTGAGTAATATTTTTCTCCAAAAGGTATTTGTACATTCTCTAATGCTTGAGTTTCTTAATACATGAGAATGTTTACTTGTTGTCTTTATAAAAAAAAGTTTGAAAAAAAAAAAGAAAGAATTCCACAAAGTTTACGTACTGCTTGACTTAGAAAAGTGGAAACCAGTTATATTAATTATTGTGACTTCACTAAATAAGTTCACTTACACATTACTGAGCTAACAAGAATTATTTTGCAGCTAATGTTCATTTTCTATTATAGTCTCAAGATTACAGCTACTAAAGTTGAAAAATAACTGTTTAAAACCTCTGTCTATGACAGGAATTCTCTTTGAACTTTTTAGACAACTGATTTAGGAACCTAACATCCCAATGACCAGACACTGTAGAATTAAAGAAGTGTAGAATTAAAATAAATTAAATGGTAATGGGCCGGTAGCCATTTTCTAATCATTTCCTTTAGGAAAGGGGTAACAGCCCAAGGAAGGGGTAATAGCTATCTCAGTGGCTTACTCTTGTGAAAAGTCTTTCCATTAACTATTCAGAATTGTAGCTGATTACAACTACCATTTTAACTAGGCCAAATGAGATTATTTTGGGCTTGTTTCTCTGTAATGTAAGTACAAATAACCCATGTTAGAGTTGTGAGCACGAAGTTAACTGCTCAAGGTCCCACAGTAACTAAACTCATGACTGTCGGACTCTATACCCATCTTTCAACATCCAAAGGCCCACCAATGGGTAGAAGATAGGTTTTTGTTACATCATAAGAAAGAAATTTTTATTCATTAAAGTTGTCTTAAGGTGGCTGCCTTGGAAGTAGAATTGCCAGATAAAATACAGGACACCTTGATAAATTTGAATTTTAGATAAGAATTAAAAATTTTATTATAAGTATGTTCCACATATTGTATAGGACATTCTCATGCTAAATATTATTCATTGTTTATCTGAAATTCAGATTTAACTGAGTATTCTGCATTTTTGTTTGCTAAATCTGGCAATTGGAGAAGGATTGTTTTCCAGGTACTAGTTCTGCAAAACACTAATGTCCCACGGAGATACGGTCTGGAGGACCTAAGAGGCAGAGGGGTGGAGCTGGAGTTGTGCGGAGTCTGGGGTCCAGATTTCATATCTTCATAGAAGTCTCATTTGCATCTAGAACTGGGCTAAGTGTGTGTGTGTGGCGGGGGGGTGACTCTATATTCTTGGCTTTGAGGAACAGTGGTTTTTTAATAGTAATTTTCCTTTTTTTTTTTTTTTTGGTTTGTTGTTTTGAACAGATCATTGCTCACCAGCCCGTAGTAGATACACAGGACAGGGAGGATGCAAAAATGAACATTTTGCCCTTATTAAGATTTCTTGAACTGTTTTGGTGGTGCAGATCTTTGGAAATGCATTATATAGAGGATGTGAGTTACTGGGAGAGATTCTGGAATTTTTACCACCAAGATGAAAATATTGTTATATATTTTGTGTTTTGTTTATAAAAGAATAAGGTATCAGGGCTATTATCCTTAGAAATGGGACTTAGGCTAAATAACTTCTGGAAAACCTACAAATTACATTAATGGTACTTTAAAAGTTGGCCCATTTTGAAGTTAATGAAACTGTTACATTAGAAACATTTCTTAATGTTACTGAATAAAATAGGAGAATTCTTTTTTTCTTTTCTTTTTGTGATGCTTAGGGGTTCAACTCCTGCATGCTAAGCATACCCTGAACTATATCCCCAGGCCCAGGGAGCATTCTTCCTTAGTGGGTCTTTTAGCACATAACATTAATGACCTGTCACACGAAATCCATGAGAAGAGGCTCCATGCTGATAACTGACAAATAATGAAAGTTCAGCTGCCTCCCTCTCAGATTTGTTTCTCCCACGCAGTACGATCTGTTTGCTGGAGACTGTTGTTAAGGCCGTGAATACAATCTTTGGGTCCTGGAAGAGAATGCAGGCTGCCTGAGGCAAGAAAAATGAGTCATGCGTGTGCTCAGTGGAAGCAGTATTTCCGTAGACATAGTTTTAGGGTACAGTGATGAGAAATATTTGAAAATGTCCCTAGACAGGCAGGGACCAAACCCATTATGTTTTTGTGAAACAAGTATACAAGATAAAAACCCAGTTTTATGAAATGTTTTCATTATTTTAACTAGTGGAAACTTGCCTTTGTTCAAAATAAGATTCTCTTAATATTCTCTACCCACGCTGAAACTAAAAAAGTGTGACACAGAATTTTTAACAAATGCAATTAGAGTGGGGAAAGCTTTTCTAACTTTCCAAGAATGGATAAGTGACAAAAATGACACAAGATCAAAAGACAAACTGAGGAAAATATTCCCATTATAATGACAAAAGACACGGTTTTCTTAGTGGACGTAAAATACAATTCACATTAGAAGGTTATAAATGGCTCTTGGTACTCAAAGTTAAGGGTTATGAGATCACGTTCCTGCCCTAGGTTTTCGGCTAATACAGAAAAGTCTGATTGTCCACACTGTGGGTGTGGATGTGGGGCGCAGCCTCACAAACTGTTGCGAGGAGTGCGAGGTAGAGTAGCCTGCTTGTCAGAGCACATGCTCTTTGACCTGGTGATACTCCTTCTGGAAATGCACCCAACAAAAATGTACAGTGTCCTAGAACAACTACAGGTAAAATAATATTTCTCTCACCAGACCCATGCTATCTTTTCAGCCAAAGAGCCAAGTAGTGAGCGAGCATTGCGGGGGAACTGTACAACATGGAAAAATCACCCACATTTCACTCCTGGTCAGGCTGAGTTGGAGTGCAGAGCAAAATAGACTTGCAAACCTAATTTCTGTGGCAAGCTGACCCCCCAAGATCTCAGTTGGCATATTCATTTCCATATGAGAGAAAGGGACCACTAGACTTGCTGACTCCTCCTGGACCAGGGGCGTTTGCAGTCCTCCAACAGTCTTCCTCCATGTCTCTATGGACATAGCCCAGTAGTCAAAGTCCCCTTTGTGTTCATTTTCATTCAAGCCCTGCTTATGTTCCCTGCACCTCCAGGCTGACACATCTGGGCTTCGACTCTCTCTGGACCGTGGTTCCTTCCCATGTAGCATGCAGTTCTCCAGCTCATCCCTGCTCTCCTAGGCCTCCATAGTCCTCCATCTTCAGCAAGAAGCTAGGACTTGTTAGTGCCGTTCCAGGGTGGCAGCTCCACTGCTGCCTGCTTTGAAATTCTTAGGCTTTCGAACCCTGTCTCCTAGGAGCATTTTCCTTTCAATCTCACATTGGTCTCAGGGAGATACAAATGAGAATCTCAAATATTTGGCATGAAGCTGCCTTTGGTATGTGCACTAAGTCCTAAGGCTCCCAGGAGGCCCGGGGCGGAGCAGCCCCTGCTCCACCAGCTTCTCTTCAAACTTTGCCTCTTCTCGGCTTTTCATTAGTATCTTAATTTTAATGGCAATACATTTACATCGTTCGGATTTCCAAAACATAAGTAACATGTACAAGGATGTCAGTCAAACCCCTTCCATCCCGCATTTTAAATTTTCTTCTTGTTCTTCTAGTATATGTGTCTACACAAATAAAGCAAAGAATTACATAGATTCTGCTTTTACCCCCTTACCATATAGTTATTACACTTAAAAATAACCGGATACACACACACGTAAGTTTACTTGTGGTGAAATACATAGAACATAAGATTTATCTCCTTACACATTTTAAGTGTACAGTTCAGTGGTATCAAATATTTTCATATGGTTGTATAGCCATCACCACAATTCCCTCTGCATAAATAATGTCATCTTGAAAAACCAAAATTCTATACCTATTAAACAGTAGGTACCCCTGACAGGGTACCATTAACCCCTGACAGCACCAGTCTACTTTCTGGGTTTAAGTACTTATATAAGGGGGTCATATAGTCTTTTAGTGACCGGCTATTTTCACTTAGCATAATGTCCTTAAGGTTCATCCATGCTTCCTTCCTTTTTAAGGTTGAATAATATTCCACTGTAAGCACAGATCATATTTTGTTTATTCATTCACCCATGGATATATATTTGGGGTGTTTCTATCTTCAGCTATTGTGAATAATGCTGATATGACCATGGGTATACAAGTAAC
This sequence comes from Erethizon dorsatum, assembly GCA_028451465.1. NCBI lineage: Eukaryota > Metazoa > Chordata > Mammalia > Rodentia > Erethizontidae > Erethizon > Erethizon dorsatum. The sequence continues at coordinate 53,873,143 of CM051830.1, read as the reverse complement.
CTTTTGAGATTTTTCTTTCAATTTCTTTTGGATATCCATGTAGAAGTGGGCTTACTTTGATAATATTTCATTTGATAATTCTTTTTTAATTTTTTTAGGAAATTCCATACTGGAATTTTTTCCATAGTGGCTGCATCATTATATATTTCCATAGACAGTGCCTAAGTTGTCTGAAACAGTACTTGTTGCTTTCTGGGTTTTGTCTTGGATGGCCATCCTAATGGGTATGAGGTCTCGTTGTGGTTTCGGTTTGTGTTTCCCTAAGGACTACCAATGTTAAGAATCTTTCAGGGTGTTTACTCGTCATTTTGTCCTTAGCTTTTGGCTACCATAGGCCTTGAGCAACTTGCTGGCTTCAGTGGCAACAGAAACATTAGGCTTCTTCTAAAGGCCGCCTCTTTCTGGTAGTCGTGTGATGTGACCCTCTTGGTTTATGTCCCTACTCCTCTCAGATGAGTGTTTAAAATCTTCATCACCTTCCAAGGTTAGTCCCTGCTCTTTCTACCAGCTCCTGCTGAATCATGGTGTCTTCTCTACTTTAACCCTCTTCATTTTAGGTCTGACTCATTCCTCCAGATTCTGCACGAGGCTGTCGCCATAGTGAGGAAGAAATGGGGTCAATATGCTCTGAGACTGCTGCAAGCAGCCACTGTTTACGCAAACCCGGCTAGCTGAAGAGTTCGCTCTTCAGCATAGCAGAGACCTTTTGCTGTCCTGCTGCTCCTCTGCCAGCCTCACCTGTACCTTCTCTGGGATGGTTTCCTTGGTGAAGCTCCTTGTCGATGATCAGCGCTTCCACCCTCACAACTCTTGCACTCTGAAACTCCCTAACAATGCACCAAGTAACCCGTGCTAATCTTTGCAGCTATTCTTTCTCAAAAATGCCTAAACCAGTGGTTCTCAACTTTGGCTGCATGCTGGCATTGGCTGGAGAGGTTTTTAAACATCTAACACCCACTCCAAGGCTTTTGCTTAATTGGGCCAATCATAGCACCAAGAGTCTAAGACGCAACTAGGGTTGAAAATTGCTGACCTAAATGTTTGGAAAAGCTAATTAATCTTATCAGTGCATGTGCTAGTAAATCTTATTTGCTCCCATCTATAAATGAAAAGATTTCTCTCAATAGTAACCTCAAGTGGAGTGTCCTTGGGGGAATTAACCATAGCTAGCTCTCTGAGGATTTATTCTCTGTTAATTATCTTTTACATTGTAGGTTCCCTCTCTGATCCAATCACAAATTCCCTTTCCTAATTCTGACTGTGAAAGGAGTGTGCCTCTTTTTACTTTTCATATCTCTCTAGCCTGTCAGGAACAGAATAAAAGAAAATATCTTTCCTACCCCACCCTTGAGCTCCTTGTACAAGAAGGAATACTCATGGACAAATATTAGATTCCAAATTTATTGGAAAATCTTTGGAGCCTGATTTCTATGTTTTTAGAATAATACGAAAAGTTATCTAAAGATAGCCTGGCTGATATATGCTATGTTAATGACAAACAGCTGGAAAGGCAAGACATATAAGCCTAGCAGTAAAATGAGTAGAAATAATACTCGAGAAAGATCTGCAATCTAGAAGGCTGAGAAACTAAGTCAATTTATCTTTCTTTAGAAACTTGAGATTCATTTTCTCTTAGGTCAATTCATGTGATCGCTCTTGTTAAGAACCACCTCTAGAATCTCTACCTAGTAGAATTCTCATTCCTAAAACTCAAAATGTTGAAAGTCATCCAATTATTCTAGTATGAAGAGTTAAGCACAGTAAACACTTTCCTTGACATCAGGTAGGGAATGTATAGTCTGTTAGGAGGAAGACCTGCTTTTTGATGGTCTCCAGTCCTACTCTTCCACCTACCATCACGATGCGCAGTGGGCACTCCCAACACTTCAGGTGAGGTATACTTGACTACTTACCTACTTGCCTCCAAACAAGCCTCCAGCTGAGTTTCTTCCCAGGATGTGTCATTGTGTAGGGCTCCTCAGTGCCAACCTCATTTTAGTGAGTCGGCCAGGTCCCAGTCCCATCCTGCTGTAGGTCTGCGTGCTCGTACCTGGCTCGGGTGGCGGTGAAAGACATGCGTGGAGCAAGGCTTTAGGGTTCAGGTTCAAATTATGTTCCATTCCCTGCTGAGAGTGAGACCTTCCCAAGCTTCATTTTCCAAGGATACAGAAAATAAATAATAGTAATTAACTTACAGAATTGCCATGAGGTTTAAATAAGGCAATCCATGCAAAGCACTTGGCTTAACACCTGGAATATTGTGAGTGCCCAGAATATGCAACATAACCCTCTCCTGGCTGGGACCCTCTGCTCCCGGAGGCCCGTGAGGCTCTGCTGCAGCCCGCCTCCCCCTGTGTCCTACAGATACTGGGCATCTCTGTGGAGGAGGCCAAGGCTCACCAGGAGCTATGAAATAGGGAGTACATTAAGAAAATAACTACGTTAACATTAAAAAGAGACTGGGGGTGTAGCTTAGTGGTAGAGCACCCCTGGGTTTGATCCCCAGTACTACAAAAATGTGCCTTCTTGAGGGCCGGTGAGATGGCTCAGCAGTGTAAGCGCCTGCCTGGCAAGCGCGAGGGCCGGAGTTCGACTCCCGGATCCCACATACGAAAAAAGTGCCGGTGATACCGCTCAGTGGCACAGGCGCCTGCTGGCACGTGAGGTCCTGAGGTCGACCCCCGGTACCCACAAAAAAAAAAGTACCTTCTTGGAAGTTGAGGATGTAGCTCCGCGGTAGAGCACTTGCCCAGCATACGGGATGCCCTGGTGCCATCCCCAGCACCTCAAGGAAAGCATCTTCTTGGAGGCAGTGCAAGGTTGTTGCTGAGAGCTTTATGTCATTGTCCCCCCACAGAAGACAAATTAAGCTGAACAGTTACTCAAGCACCAAACTGCCTTCTGACTTTAGCATAACAAAATGACATATTTAAGAAGGCGGGTGGTGTCCACCCCACTCCCAACTCCAAGCAGCCAGGGTGGGGAGAGACGCAGTGACACCCAGCACTGGTAGAATCTGCAGCCCTATCCACATAGGCTGGAGTCTCCAGACTGGCCCCGGCCTGAAGTGGAGGAGACCTGTGCACCAGCAATATACACTTGAATTTCATCACACCGTTTCCAGCTTTGCGATGGGCCCCAGGCACATCTGCTCTCCGCCCAAGTCTGTGCAGGCCCCTGTGGCTGTGATACTCAGCTGCAACCCACATTAAATGTCAGTTTTGGTGAGCAAGGAACTTTTTCTTCCATGTGTCCCCCAATCTGGCGCAGCACAGCTATAGCCAGGCCAGTGCTCACACACATGGCTCTAGAATGGCCAGTGCCAGCAGATATCTGTGCCCCAGTGGGACGGACTTATGTTCGGCCTGCATCTACCCATGGTATGGGCTTCTGTGTACATTGAGACCGTGCAGGTCTTTGAAACTGTGAAATTCAGGCACAACATTAGCTGACGTGGCCGAAGGGCCCCATTTGCTGGAGTGGGACAGGTAATTAGCATACAGGGACTTGGTGCTGTGCTGGTGAAACCTAACCTTGGGCACATCCTGACGGCCCCCATTCTGTCCTGTTCCTTGCCAGGGGAAGGCAGTGTCTACAGCCTAGCAGAGTTGGGTTTCTATTCTAATTAATATCACCTGTTTTAGAAAAATTTAATAAGTTGAAATTTGATCACCTAAACGAAATGGACAAATTCGTAGTTACATGTAGCTTACCCAGACTGAATCGTAAGGAAGTAGAAAAGCTAAACAGAACAATAACAAGTAGTAAGAACAAATCAATAATAAAAACTTCCCACCAAAGAAACACCATGGACCAAATGTCTTCTCTGCTGACTTCTACCAAACACTGAATGTAAATTAATACCAATTCTCTTTAAGTTATTCCAAAAAATAAAAGAGGAAGGAATTCTTCCAGATACCTTCAACAAGGCAAGCATTATTCTAATACCAAAACCAGATAAAGAAACAAAAAAAAAAGGAAAACTGTAGGCCAATACTTTTGATGAATATAGACTCAAAAATTCCAAAGAAAATAGTAGCAATCTGAATCCTACAGCATATTAATAAGGTTATTCATCAGGTTCAAGCGTGATTCATCAGAGGAATGCAATGATGGTTCAACAAACATGATACACCAGAATGAAGAACAAAAATTGCGTGATCATTTTAGTAGAGGCAGAAAAGCATTTGATGCAATTCAATATCCCTCCATTATAAAAACACTGAACAAATTATGTACGGAAGGAAAAAACTCAACAAAATAAAGGCCATTTATAATAAGACAACAGCTAACATTATAGTGGATGAGGAAAAACTGAAACCTTTCTAAGATCTGGAGCAAGACGAGCATGCCCGCTTACACCATTTTTATTCAGTATAACGCTGGACACCCTATTCCAGTGGTGGCAAACATTGTAGAGATGAGTGCCCAAACTGCAACCCGAAACCCACTTGTTTATCATAAAGTGCCAACACTGCAATTAAACCTGAATATTGAGGTTTTAGTTTAGAAAAAGCAACTCATATACTAACAGCTTTTGTCTTAAAAGAAAAACAACACATGTGCCATAGGCTCACCACCACTGCCCAGCAACCATGCAAGAGAAAGAAATAAAGGACAACCATATTTGAAAAGAAGACATCAGATTTTCACTGTTTGCGAATGACATGGTCCTACAAATGGACAACCCTGAAAACGCCACCAAAAATCATTAGAACTTATAGATGAAGTCAGCAAAATTGCAGGATAGAAAATCAACATACAAAAATCAGTAATACTGCTATCTACCAATAGCAAATTATGTGAAATAGAAATCAAGAAAGCAATCCCATTTACAATATCAACAAACACAAAATAAGATGCACAGGAATAAATTTAACCAAATTTATTATTGTTATAGATGAAAGGCATCTATAAGGAAAGTTATGAAACACTGATAAAAGAAACTGAAGAGGACCCGAGCAAGTGGAAAACATCCCACATTTATGGATTGGAAGAACTGAGGTTGTTAAAATGTCCATGCTACCCAAAGCAATTTATAGATTCAGTGCAATCCTTATCAAAATATTAGTCACTTTCCTGTCACTGGGAAAGATACATGACTCCCATGACTTAAAGGAAAGGGTTATTTCAGGTATCAGAACTGAAACTAAAACTGAAGGTCTGAGTCAGTTGGACAATTACGAGTGCTCATCATATTAATTTGAGGCCATGGGAGGCCAGGCACGAAAGCAACTGAAAGCAAATGACTCATTTATCAGGACATAAATTCAACCACTGTGTTAAAGACAAAAATAAATTGTCTGAAACCAGATAAGAGTATAGCTCAGAGAATTCAGTCCATGGTTGGCACCAAGAAACAGCATGGCAGAAGGGCATAGCAGAGAAAAGTTGCATAGCAGTGAAAAGATATATCTGTATCTGTATATATCAGTCTCTCTCTATATACATATCTATGTATGTATGTCTATATATAAAGAGAGAAAAAGAGAAAGAGCAAGAGCCAAAAAATGTATACACACTTCATGAAAAGAAAAAATAGTGTGATATTTCTTCAACAGAACCCACTACACTGCCAGCCCTTAGAGAAGAAATTGAAGATGACCAAGTTTACCCAGCAGCATACTAATAAATGTTTGGAAGCTGATGGCCACCACTTTGAACATCTCTTGTAATTGTAGAGGCCAAAGACAACTTGTACTAATCTCATGATGTCTCAATAAATTTAGTATTAAAGTATTAAAGTATTTAGTATTAAAGTGTTTTTTTTTTTTGGCAGAATCTGTATATATGTGCAATGGGATAATATTCAGCCATACAAAACGGAATGGACCCTGTCATTTGTGGCAACATGAAAGGAGATCATTGTGCTAAGTGAAATAAGCCAGCCACAGAGAGACAAGCACGTTTTCACTCATATGTGGAACCTCAAAACTCGACCTTATAGAACACGAGAATAGAATGGTGGGTACCAGAAGTCAGAGAGCTGGGACAGGGAAAAAGATGGAATATGTTGTTAAGTGGGGGAAAATAAAATAAGTAAACAAACTAATGTTATCTGCATTATTTCACTTGCAAGAAACAAACTGACCCAGTATAGTTCAAGAAACAATGGAAGTATATTGAAAGATACAGAGGGATTTCTCTGAAGCATTTTCTATTGCAATGGGGGTAGATGGGTGTCTGGGACATGTGAACTGTCCCCTGACTCTGATTCTGTCTCTCTCCCACTGTCATTTCTACTTATGGCTGCGTATTAACTCCTTTCTGTTGATTCTCTCTGAACACCCCTTTTTTAATCTTACAGCTTGTGGCAGAGAATGCTAATTGTTCTCCAATATCTGTTCTCCTTTTCTTCCTTTAACAGTAGAGTCCTTTGCTTAGCTGTACGCATGTCCTCCCAGCCAAAGATTTTATTTCCCTGACTCCCTTGCAGCTAAGTATGGACACCTAACCAGGTTCTGGTTTCTCGTGGATGGGTTTGTGCGACTTTGTGATCACAGGAAGAGGCCTGCTCCTTTATTCATCCTCCTGTCCAGAACAGGGTTACGGCAGAGAGCTACTTTGGACCACGCAGCCCTAAGGTGGTAGGCCACAAGAACACAAGTGCCAGGACTCCAGCAAAGGGGGGTTGCTACATCCAGTCTGGACTACTTATAATCAATCTGTTACCTGGGAGGGAAAAACAAGATTTTTTATTTTGCTTCAGGCAATTTATTTTTGTCCTTGATACAGTGGCTGAATCTATGTCCTAATAAATAAGTCATTTGCTCTCAGTGGCTTGTGTGCTGTGGCCTCCCGTGGCCCCAGATTAACACGATCAGTGCTCTCAATTGTCCGGCTGACTCGGAACTTTAGTTTTAATTTTCAGTTCTGATGAGAAGGAATCTCATTGGCTCGGCTCAGGCCAGCTGTCCAACGGATTTAGTGACCTGTGGCTGAGGTTTGGAGGCGAGGCAGGGTGAGAGAGGAGGAAGGTCGTTTGGGGATTTTCCCTCGCCAAAGACTGTCAGTGTTGCATCATTAATAACAGGATACAGATGATAATTATGGGATGCCTGAAACCTTTAGTTTTTGTTAATTAAAAAGCAAGCCTCTAGCATATATTCTGACTCAGTACATAGTCTAACCAAGCCCCCCAGACCCCCTAATTCTGTAGCACTGTCTAGTAGTCACTGAATAAAATTGAAATCCTACACTAAGATCCAGAGTTGTCAAAACATGCTTCATTGTGTTTATTCATTTATTGAATTTACAAAGTCTACAAAGTGTACCTATGTATTTTATAAATATTGTTGACCTAAAATGTTATGTGAACCAGAAAATTCCATATACTCAAAAGTATTCATCTCCTGGGAAATTTAGCTCACTCACGATGCTTTTGCTACGTGTGGAGTGGTTAGCTGTTATGCTGTCAAGACCTTTTTTATGACAAAGTTAAGCTGGGTGTGATTCCACACATTTAGCTTCCATAATTTCTTATTTATGTGTCAGTGTCATACTTAAACTGTAGACCAATATCAAAGGATGGTGTAAGATTATTGGAGGACGCAGGCTCTGAGATGTTCCCATCATTAGCAGTGAAGCTGTTTGATTTCTTCCAAGCCTATACAACAGCTTTTCAAACACGTGTTCTGCAAACCATTGGTACTCACAGATATTCCAGAAAAAAATGAATTCCAATATAAAGTCAATTCTCAAAATACTCTGCAAGTTACAGTGCCCTGTCGGAGCCTCAGTTGCCCTCTGAGATGGCCTCACAAATGGAAAGCTGTGACGCCTGCTGAACATCTAGTTCTGTGCTGCCCCACAGTTTCACACTTTGGAAAATGCTATGTATGAGTATGCAATAGCGACAGGAGGGACAGATCCAATAATGAGGCTATGGGTAAAATTATAAGAAGCAGATCAAAGTAGCCCAACCAGAGACAAGCTTGCTCAAGAATAGCAAAATTTTCATTCTTTTTTTTACATATGCAGGTAGTGGGAGTTGAACTCAGGACCTCGCATTTGCCAGGCAGGTGCTTATGCCACTGAGCTATATCACTGGCCCTTTCATTCTTTTAAGCTGTAAAAGACTTTATACAGGTCTAAATAAAGTAGAAAGCATAGTTTTAACACCACAATTGTTGCCATGCCTAAGAACACAGACATTTATGTAATACTTTATCATTTACGGAGCAATTATACATGCATATAAATGTTTACTTAACTCTCCCCATGATATGAAATATTCTTTTTATTTTTTTAAGTGAGACGCTAGAAGGCTAGTGGTTAGGGACTGTGATGGCACATAAAAAAGGCTAAGATAAAGGTGAGATTACTTTGAAAATAAAGGCAGTCTTCAAGTCAGCTCAGAGAGACACAGTAAAAAATTGACCATTCTAAAACAGTCAGTAAAAACACTCATTTATCTTAGATTTCATTTGGCATGCTAAGCCCATTTTCTTGTAAAGCCTTTTTGTGAATTTATTTTTCCATAGTTGCTTCCTATCAACTTTCTATGAAACATACTTTGAAAACAGCTGTTCTTGATCATGATTTCTCACTGGCCGAAACCAAAAATCATCATGTCCAGTGCCCTCACATAAATGAAAGTCATACTACATTAAGTAAAAATAGACAAGAATTCCGGGAACTAGATTAAGGTTTACCTTCGTGGTTTATAAAAGAACTCCCTTGCTGAGGAGTAACAATACAAGCACCTTCCACTTTGCAGTTTGCCCAAATTGTCTGGGTGTGACTTAGATCATAGAGGTTTTTCCCTTACACACACTTTCCAAGAATTGAGCCAGGTTGATGCCTGCCATCGGTTGCTTAAAGTATTTGGAATTTTATGTACCTTCTGAAAAATACATGGGAACTATGGGCCAAATTTTAAAAATGAATATTCTACATCAAAACAAACTGATAATTATACCCAGGTGTTAATTCGCTGAATGCATCTCACGTAATGCTGTTACAACAGCAAATTTCAAATTTTTGATGGGCCAACATCAAAACTCCAGTTTTAAAAGCCAAGAACTCATTATTGGGGAGTTCAGCTTCTTTCAGTTGCCAGCTCAATTAGATTAGTAACCAGCCAATCTATAAAAAGTCATTTTAAGCGTCTTGGAAGATAATTCCAGGAAGGGTTTCCTCAGAGAATGCTGTGAAAATGAAAAGACATAAAGGCATAGAAGCCACAATTTTCATCCTGAAAGTACTGGAGAGAGGTGGTGGTTAATGTCATTTCATTGTCTTATTGATCAAAATGTCAATTCATGTTCATTCTGATGAATTTAAGAGAAGAAAGGTAACTTTGAGTTAATATTCATATGCCATATCTTTAAATGTTTTAAAATAAAAATCCATAAATCTATCATTTCTCCAGTTCTATTTGTAGCTTTTCTCTCCCACTCATGGTTGGCAGCTAGTCTGCACTTAATATTTTAAATCCCTAAGCTACTGTGATCCTCTGTTTTCTCACATCTAAAACAAGAAGACCGAGCCAGAGAGTGCGTGAGGCTCCATTGGTGCCGTGATTGTAGTGTAGTCCCAGGCCCATGGCAGGCACTGGATAAATAATTGTTCAAAAATTCTGGATATCCAGTCATGTATTTTGACCTCTACCAACACAGCGGATCTGCGGTGTGGCAGGCCTAGGTTCATAACCTGGCTTCATGACTTATTCTGCGAGGTTGAAAAACTTATCCTTTCCAAGGCTTTGTGGCTGTACTTATTGTATGGGTGAAAAGGCACTGCCTCATTAGGTTGGTGAAGAATGAGAGGAGATGGGCTTCATAACCCTCAGTGCAAGGACTTTTACAAACATGCACCAAATAGGTGCCAATATTATCATGTTATGGGAACATATAATAAATAAACGTCACTAATAGTAGCTGGGTGGGATATTTTCTTAGCACTAGAACAGTTTGCTTTATAATTTGTCTGCCTTGCAGGTAACCATTACACTGGGAATGTGTTCCTGGTCATGAAGCTCTGGTATCTCCAAGCTGTAGGTGCTAGCAAGTCCCTGCCCTCATTAGGGATGCTCCAGAGTTCCTTTCTCCACCGACTTCTCCCTCTCCACTCCAACATTTCTATATTCTTGGCAGCATTGAATCCTGCCCAGTCCTGATTGTGGCACTTTCCCTGGCCCTGTCACATTTTTCAGTCTTTTCCACTGAGTGCCAACTGCTTGGCCAGCTTGGTTGTGACTATCTTACTTGCTGTTCTGTCCCAGCCACCTAGATATGTAATGCGTACAACAAACACGTGTTGAGTAAACAAATAAATACAGGCAGGTATTCACTGCTATTTCTGATTTTAAGAAAACTTGTTCCCAGATGGATGTTTCAAAAAACAAACATAGCCAAGTTTCAGCTCTTCTCATCATTAGAGAAGTTCCAGAGTGTAGCACATGCCTTTATAACAATCATACGTGCATGTGTTGGAAAATGGCTGCTGTTTGGGAAATACGAAAGATGAAACCACACTTTAAAATATGACTCGGAGGGCCAGTGAGATGGCTCAGCAGCATAAGCGCCTGCCTGGCAAGTGCGAGGTCCTGAGTTCAACTCCCAGTACCCACATACGAAAAAAGGGCTAGTGATATCACTCAACGGCACAGGTGTCTGCTGGTGCGTGAGGTCCTGAGTTCGACTCCTGGAGCCCATATATGACAAAAGGGCTGGTGATATCGCTCAGCAGCATAGGTGCCTGCTGGCGTGCGAGGTCCTGAGGCCGACCTCTGGTACCCACAAAAAAAAAAAAAAAAAATATATATATATATATATATATATATATATATATATATATGACTCAGAAAGAAATGGTCAGTTTTTCCATTTCCCTACACCTTTTATTGGTGATGGGACAATAGTTCTCTCTGGCTAATGCATGGGTTATCTGTTTTGCATCTTTCCATTAAAGAACTAGGAGTTGAACAAGCACTGGGACAATAGTTCTCTCTGGCTAATGCATGGGTTATCTGTTTTGCATCTTTCCATTAAAGAACTAGGAGTTGAACAAGCACTGAGCTTCCAAAGCCTGCCTCTGTGTTTAAAGTGATACAGAGAAAACCTAGAAGTCATCCAGGTAATCACATAGGTGAAACTTAAATTGAGTTTGTACCATTTGTAGGCAGACAAGAAGACTAAACGTGCTGTGGCTGCAGAAGGTATATGAAAGTAAACTACAAAACTGACTTGTTTTTAAAAATAGAATTTTCATTCCTTTTGACAAGGAGAAGCCTCACTCATCTGCAAGTGCCTCTGGTGGTTATTAAGACTGATGCCTTCTGAGAATGAATACCATCTTTATTCGCTAAAATCAATGGAAACTTCTTTTAATCTCTGCGTCTAACAAATTTCCATTCTTTGGAAATTACATTATGATGTAAATTTACCTGAAAGCTAATTCCAAAAGAATATATTTGGGCTTTGTTCATATATATATATATATATATATATATATATATATATATATATACATATATATATATATATATATATTTTTTTTTTTTTTTAATATGCAGGTACCGGGAGTCGATCTCAGGACCTCGTCCTTGCCAGGCAGGCGCTTATGCCGCTGAGCTGTACCACGGCCCTGTTCATCTTTAATGCAATAAATAACCTGAAAAGAATCTTACCTCTACTGAAGTCTTATTTTCAGATGTTACTATTTCAGTATTTAGTATATACATAGAGGTTCTCAAAAAGGCTAAAGTAGTTAAAATTTTTTTGCACTGTGAAAATTTAATTTACCCTACAGCCAACAGGGAATGACATTGTACATTTAGAAATAAGAGTAAGGATCTTGTGAAGAAACAATGAATTCATTCATTCACTCTTTGTTAAGTGGCTACTTTGTGTGAGGCGGTACACTGTGCTCATTATGTACAATTCATTCACTTATAAATTGTTTTTAAAATATGTGTTAAATGTGGATGCTCCAGGCACAATTCTAGATGCTGGGGGTGAATAAGTTTCACATGTTTCTTGCCATTAAGCATGTCACATTGTGTGGTGGAGAAAGATGGGACATACAAATGTATAAGAAACACTTCAGAATAGATCTCCTTCCAAGAGCAGTATTAAGACAAACAGCTAGCTTTTTAAAAAGTTATAGCAGAAATTAATAGAATGCTATTTTTATTTTTTTATTTTATTTTATTTTATTTATTTATTTTTTTGTGGGTACCGGGGGTCGACTTCAGGACCTTGCGTGCCAGCAGGTGCCCGTGCCACTGAGCGATATCACTGGCCCTTTTTTCGTATGTGGGTTCCGGGAGTCGAACTCGGGCCTTCGCGCTTGCCGGGCAGGCACTTACGCCACTGAGCCATCTCACCATCCCTAGAATTCTATTTTTAAACTGCTGGAAAAAACAAAAATCTACCAATCTAGAATTCTATATCCTGAGAAAATTGTTTTTCAAAAATTTTAGTAAGCCAAAGAAATTTTCAGTCAATTAAAAGTTGAGCAAAGTTGTCATTAGCAAACATATTACACAGGAAATGCTCAAGTAGCAAGTGTGGTGGCACACACCTGTAATCCCAGCACCCTGGAAGGCTGAGGCAGGAGGATCAAAAGTTCGAGACTAGCCTGGGATAATTAGTGAGACCCTGTCTCAAAATAAAAAAATAAAGCAAATGGCTAGGGATATAGCTCAATGCAAACACCCTGGAGTCAATCCCTAAAACCATAAAACTCCAGAATCCTAATGTATATTTCTTTGGGTTGAAAGAAAATGATCCTAAAAATCTGGAGGAAGGAAAGAAGATTCCCCAGCATGGGAAAATGTGAAAATTTTTTTACTGCTTAAAGCAATGACAATAATAATGTCTTGTGGGACTGACAACATTTGTGAAAGTGAAAGATTTTAAAACAATAGCAGAAAGGCAGGAGACAGGTGCATGGAGTTCAATTGTTTTGAAGTTCTTGTATTATTTTTCACTCTAATTGAGAGATCAAGATTTCCAGATTGGATTTTAAAATTTCTCCTAAATACTTTCTGGTTGTAAGATGCACACTAAATATGAGGACATGGATAGGGTGAAAATAAAAGTGTGATAAAGATATACCACGCTAACACTAGCCCAAATGAACTGGTATTGCTATGTTACTATCAGATAAAATATACTTTAATATAAGACTTATTACAAGAAATACAAAGAGGGATATTCCATAATGATAAAAAGGATCAATTCAACAGGAAAATAATTTTAAATATGTATGCATCCAATAATATATCCTTAAAAGATATAAAACAACAAGAACTAGACAAATCCACAATCATAGAAATAGGTTTGAAAACCTCTCTATATATAATTGATAAAATTAATGGACAAAGTCAATATCTGAAACCTTCAAGATAACTGTGTTCTTTTAAAATCAGACCTTGGGCCGGTGAGATGGCTCAGCGGCGTAGGCGCCTGCCTGGCAAGTGCGAGGGCCCGAGTTCGACTCCCGGAACCCACATACGAAAAAAGGGCCGGTGATATCGCTCAGCGGCACGAGCGCCTGCTGGCGCGCGAGGTCCTGAGGTCGACCCCCGGTACCCACTTAAAAAAAAAAAAAATCAGGCCTAGCAAAACCTCAAAATTTTATTAACTTTGAATAAAGAGCACCTTGACTAATGTATTGATATCAAACCAAAGCAAAATCACAGAGTTTAATTATGGCAACATATCCTGGGAGTAGCATAGGCACTATGTTAAGTCTAGAGAAATCCATACAAATGAGATGTGGCCTCCTTTTTCTATGGGCACGCTCCAACAACAACAGCAGCCAAGATTTATATAGCACTTCCTGTGTGCAAGGAACTGTGCTAAGCACTTAATGTGCTATTGTGTTTTAATTTCCCCAGCAATCCAGTGAGGTGGGTAATTATCCCATTTTACTAAGTTTCTGAGACACTAAGTAACTCATCCAAGGTCAACACAGCCAGTGTTGGCACAGCTGGGATTTAGACACGGGCGTTTCAGTGCTATGCCACATTTCTTATTCCCTTTTGAGCACGGTGCCAGTGAACACTTCCTTTCCAACTAGGATTCATGGTTGAGCAGGAATATTTTAGGAAAAGGAGAATGGGGAGAATGGGGGAGGGACCTCTCTATGGAGCTTGTAAAAGCCCCAAATTTCCTACACAGGCAGGAAAGCCGTAGCCATCCTACCCTCTTCCGTAGAGGGCTGACCTGCAGGCGTGGCCTCTGAGCTCATCTCTCACCTCTACACTAGGGTGGGTGTTCCCAAGCTGGACGCTTGTCACCCTCAGGTCTAGAGGTCACGTTTTGTCTGAGATGAAGCAGTTGCTCCTTGGACAACCTCAGCCCTGCAGCACGCAAGGAGAGCTACCAGACTTTCCTAAGTGAATTTCTGGAGGAGGCTGGAAATCGACTCTTCCTCCTTCCAGCACGCCAGCACCACTGACACATTTATAAAAATCCTTCACGGAATATGTTAAACTTGATTTTATTTTGTTATGGTGCTTTGTTTATGTCTTTGTTACTGTTGTGGCTGATTTTTCTTAATTCTACATGCTTCTTTACCTGAGGCGCCAGAGATGTAAGCCCTCGACGTGAACTTTCTGTTCAGTCTTGACTTTTAGTGCAGGGATTTTTCTTTACCTTTTTGCTACAGAATTTCTCAATCTCAGCACTGCTGGCATTTTGGACCATGTAACTTTTTGTCATGGGAGCCGTACTGTGCGTTACGGGATGTTCGCAGCATTCCTACATTCTAACCTCCAAATGCCGGTACCATCCGTGCACCAGTAGTGACACAAGAATGTCCCCTGACAATGCCAAATGGAGAGGGAAGAAGTCCATGATGCATAACAGGAATAAAGCCAAGCTAGCTATAAAGCCCCAGACAGCCCGTTTCTGCACAACTCCACTGCAAATGGCATCTGCAGCTTCCACTCCCTGTGACCTCGAGTGCACAAACACATTCAACTTCGAGCCTGGGCCTGAGATAGGCTCTTCAGAAAATATTTTTTGAATGAATGAAAAAAGTAAACACTGAATACATAATTATTCTAATGTCACAAATTTGGGGCAATTGGATTAAAATAATTCAAATCTGTGATTGGCTCGGTTAATTTCATACAGAACTGGCTGACATGTATTCATTCAGTTGTGACTTTTTTTATCCTTTGACTCAGCAAATGCTTATTGTGATCTTGCTGTGTTTAGGAAGCCTGGTGCTATGGCTCCGTGGGTGGGCACTGGAGTTGGGTTGCTGAGGTGTCATTGGTTTGTTTGTTTGTTTTTGTTTGTTTGTTTTTGGTACTGGGAATCGAACTCATGACCTTGTGCTTGCCAGGCAGGAGCTGTGCTGCTGAGCTGTATCCCTGGCCCTTACTCATTGGTTTTATGACCTCAGTCTCATTTATCATCTCTGTGCCTTGTTCTCTCATTTGCAAAACAGAGAGGATGAGTACATCTAGTAACACCTTCTACAGTTATTATAAGGATTCAGTTACATATACACTATTTGCCCATACCTAGAAAGAAATACGTTTGCTATTATCACACCTACTTGGAAAAATAAAGAAGGATAAAGTAAAAGAGATGCATCCAAGTGACTCTTATTTGAGGCAGAATATAGTGTATTATATGATAGGTTCCAATTAATTGGAAGAAAGAAGCAAGATCACATCCAGTGGAGAGGAGAAAATAGAGATGGCCTGAGGACAGAGCACATTTGAGTTGGTCCTTTCAAGGCTGGGTAGGTAGAATAGGTGCTATGGTTTAGGTTTATGTCCTCCCAAGCCTCATGCATTCATAGGCAGGATTTTTTTTTTTAATATGCAGTTACCAGGAGTTGAACTCAGGACCTTGCCAGGCAGGCGCTTATGCTGCTGAGCTGTATCACTGGTTCCTAGGCAGGATTTTTGAAAGATGATTGAATCCTGGGGTTGTTATCATTGAATGTGATGTTAGTAAGTGGTCGGAAGAGGCAGGTCACTGGGGGTGTGACCTTCTAGAATGTATCTCCCTCCCCAGTTTCTCTCTTCACTCTGCTTCCTGGGCACCACGAGGTGAGCAGCTCTCCTGCGCCAGGCCTCTGTGCCATGCCAGCTTACCTTGCAGCCAATGTACTGTGGACTAAGAACATAAACCAAAAATAACCTCTCCTCCTTGAAACTGTAGGTATCGGGTGTTAAGTCCCAGTGACTAGAAAGTGACTGGAACAGTAAGGTGCCGTGGGAGGCGCATGTGGGATACATAATGGGACAGCCGGAGAAGCGAAGTTGTGGACTCATGTGCAGAGAATTCTAGCGGTCCTGTAGAGCTGGAGTGTAGGGAGGTGAGGGACACGGCGTTGGTGGCACAGGCTAGGAACAGTCTGAAGTGTTTTGCATGGAATTCAGTTTGTTCTTCACAGGATCAAGGTGAAAAGCCAGAAATCTAGCGGAGTTAATTCAGGTTCTAATTTCATCGCTTAATACTATGTTCTAGACATGTCACATAACTTCTCCAACTTCCAGATTTCTAACTTTAAAATGAGCAAAACAGTGCCTATCTCACAGAATTCTTATGAGACTTTGTAGAAATCTTGAATATAAAGGACTTATTATAGTGCCCATAAACAGCATTTATTATTATTCTGAAGAAGGACTGAACTGGGAAGAAATAAGTAGAATGCTAAAGGAAAACGGAGGTAAAGAATTAAAAGAAATTGAAATGTTTCCCACCGTCTCTCCTAAAATACCATATTTTGTTTTTATTTAAGAAGGTGATGCACCTTCTTAAGGGAAGTGAGAGGGTTTGAGGAGCATCTGGTACTTTTGTAAAACACAGAAAGATTTCTTTACAGTTCTTTTTCCTCATCTTTTTCACATCTGTCCACCATGGCTGCTGCTTCAAGGTGTCTCATCTCTGATTCCCAATCCATCTCCCAAAATTGTCCCCTCTAAACTCAACACCTGCAGATTCTCCCTTTTCTCTCTGCATCTACCTGACTTTAGCTCTTTAACGTGTAAACTGATTTTACCTCTCATGAATTTCACAATTATCGGTTCTTCCATTCTCCAAGTTCTATATGATCAATAGCCAGTAGTTGACCAATCCTGTCAGCATCTGTCCTCCTTGGAAATGGGGGGAAGGGAGAGAGAAAGACCAACCTAGAATTTTCTTTAGAGGCAGAGACAGGGAAAGAGGATATGATCAATGAATTTTAAGGTATAATTAGGAATGGATCTTCAAAGAGTTTGACTAAACAACTAGCTTTTTTGTTGATATGTGTGTACACAGCCAAAAGGAGTTGTCTGGCCTGGAACTCAAAGACTGTGCTAGTCCTTTTGGCCATTATTATACTCTCTCTACCCTCTGGTCAAAGACCACCAGGAGTACACCTGTGAGAGGAAGAAAGTCTGGGTTCACCAGTTCTCCTTAGGCATTGCACAATGTCTCAGTAAAGAGGTATCAGGAAGGACTTATTCCAGGAGTTTGCCTTGTGTTAGGTGATTCTGGTGAGAGTTTAAGTAGGCAGGGTTTTGTTCTGACGTAGATACTGTCAGAAGGCAGAGGTAATTTTATGATTGGATGTATTGGTATTTTTTCTCTAGAAAGCACAGAAACATAACCTCTCAATGCTTTAGCTATTGCTACACAGTGCCAGAATCTGAAAATATCAGGGAAAACATTCTTATTTTTGGAGTTCCTTAAAATAATCCTCATTTTGATCCTTACTCTGTAAATAGAAAGTTAAGCAGTGTGATTTTCTTAGTCCAATTAGATTGACCATCCAATGACACAACTAGTCTCTAGTTTTTCATGGAGTGTCTTTCCTATTTTTATTTTTTTTACAGCCATTCCAGAAAGTGGTGAATTGTCTTCATGAGTTTGGCTATAATTTGCCGCCTGACACAATTTCATAGCTTACTGGGTAAGTTTGTAGTCAGCTGGATAATAAGTGAATTGCTTGGGCAGGGTTCTGTAACTTGGATTGTCCATTCAAGAAAGCTGTGTGTCATCTTGAGTCCTTCGACCCAATGCTATATTAAGTTGTTCTTTGTCATCTCACTACATCATCTTCTGAGTCCACTTTTTGTGGGGTAAAATTTTCCTCTTGAACTTACTTTGTCTATTATATACTGTACATCTTTATATATCAGATTGCCAGCTTAATTCTCCTTGTGTTATGATTGTCTTTAACAAAAATACATGCTATGCTTTCCACAAATAGATTATAATGGGGTGGTGTTTGCTGCATAGCTTTTGACCTTCTCTTGAACTTGGCATCCAGCAACTTCCCTGCCTTTGCCAAGGTTGCCTCACACAGCTCTGCTGTCGCCTTACTCCTCGCTATTGGGGAAATGGCTCTCGAGACGGATTCAGCACATCTATCACCTCATGTCCCCAAAGGGTTGATAGCCAAACACAGTCCCTCAAGAGTTCAAGGGCTTCCCTGGCCTGGTGGAGGTATGGATTTACAGACAGAAGACATCAGCCTTAAACATTTTCACAGGCTTTTATCATCTGAAGGGTGCTAGGTACTCTGGAATCTCTTAAATAATGGCTAAGGTTGTTTCACAATTCTTCACTTATCATGAGTCTTTTATACCAATAAATCTATCTCGTGTGACACCAGATGATTCTTTTTGGCATCCTAGCAGGATTTCTTTCTAAAACTGTAAGGGTTATAATTTCAAACAGGTTCTTGATGGATACTACAGACCAGAGCTGCTTGACACACGTACTTGGCTTTCTAGGACCTCGTGGGTTTTGTAACGAAAGCCAAAGCTTACCCGGCACTCCAGCTTTCGGGGGAAAATGGACAAACCCCACAGGCCAAGAAGGAAGATGGGGGCTGATCCTCGCATGCTCTACGGAGGACCCCTCTCTGGCACCACAGTGTGAATACGAGGCCAGATGTGCAAAAATACAAAAGTGATGTGCAAAAATGACCAGACCAGGGCTGGTGATATAGCTCAGCGGTGTAGGCGGCTGCTTGGCAAGTGCGAGGTCCTGATTTCGACTCCCGGTACCCCCATTAAAAAAAAATATGACTGGACCATAAGTAAAGACAGAACTTTCGCTGGTAGTTTAGCCTAATGACAACTCTAATGGCCACCCCAGTACCAGGGGGTCATGACAGCCCCTTGGAGACAGCAGGGCACTGCTCAGTTGATGATCATTTCTATCAGCTATACCAGGAAATTTATTCTCCTAAGGAAATTCATTCTCGTAAGAAGTTGTCTGAAAGTGATGTATATAGCACAGAGGGCTTCTGCAGACGTGAGCCTGCTCTGCTCTTGAAGCATCCCATGCAAACCTCATCACTGAGTGTCGAAAGCATTGGCTTTAAAATATATCCATCAAGATCTTATATATATACACATACGTATGTATGTATATATGTAGCAGGATCAGTCTGAAAAATTAAAGACCTCGATGCTGACTAACCAGCAAATGTCAGACAGGAAGATCGTCTGGCGAGGTAAGGAAGAGTGAAGACCCCAGAGAGATGGCTGACTTACCTTTGGTGTTTCCCAACCCCGGTGCCCTTTCCTTATCTTGGCTGCCTGGGGTTGGAACTGCCGCCATCCTGACCTGTCTGTCACCATCGCCTCTATTCCTCCATAATGGGAGCTTTCTGTGTTTTCAGACCCTATTTTCTTGTATCCACAGTAGCAAGTAAGTGGGCTTATAACTGGGAGGTGATTGGGCACCCACCTCATCGTGGTCACCACGATAGCATATTTTAACGAGAATGAAGACGGTATTCAAGCTGACTAGTTCCATGGTGTGCAGCAGAGCCTGGACCCCTGAGCTGCGGTGGAGGGAGGCCAAGCTCAGGTCTCACTCCACTCTCTCCGCCAGGAGAGGTGCTTATCACCTCTGAAAACACAGGCAAGTTATCTCTTGGGCCTCTGTTTTCTCATCTTTAAATTAGGTGAGAAATAGTAATACATAATATTTACTGAATGCTTATTCCTTGCCAGGCAGTGTTTTAAGCATGCCACATCTATTAACTTACAGAAAACTCACAATAAACTTATGGAATAAAGTAACCAAGGCACAGAATGATTACTTGCCCAGGTGGCAGACCTGGGGCTCAGACCAATGCAGTCTAGTTCAGACCTCATGTGCTGGCTCACTGCACACACTAAACCTCCACACTGACTTTCTGCCTTATAAAATAGCTAGAACTTTGTAGTATAATTTCAAGTCAGGGGTTGTGATGCCCCCTGCCTTGCCTTTGTTGCCCAGAATTGCTTTTGCTATTCTAGGTCTCTTCTGGTTCCAAATGAATTTTAGGAGTGTTTTCTCTAGTTCTGTGAGGTATGCTAATGGTATTTGGATTGGAATTGCATTAAATCTGTATAACAATTTTTATACTACAAAGCTACTGTGATAAAATCGGCATGGTATTGGCAAAAAAACAGACCTGAGGATCGTTGGAACAGAACAGAAGATACAGATACAACTCTAAACACACTCAGCCACGTTGTCTTCGACAAAGGGCCAAACATGTTCACTGGAAGAAAGGTGACCTCTTTAATAAATGGTGCTGGAAAAACTGGCTCTCTACATGCCAAAGACTAAAACTAGACCCATGTCTATCACCATGCACTAAACTAAAGTCAAAATGGAACAAAGATCTAAACATTAAAACAGAAACACTTAATCTACTGGAATAGAAAGTTTGTAGAAGTCTTGAAGACATAGGTGTAGGCAGAGACTTCGTGCAAAACCCAGACCACGTGGGGAATACTTCAAAGAATCAACAACTGGGATCTCATTTTATTGAAAAGCATCTGAACGTCAAAAGAAATCACCAACAGAGTGAAAAGAAAATCCACAGAGTGGGAAAAAATTATAGCCAGTTATACCTCAGACAAAGGACTTATATCTAGAACATATAAAGAATTGAAAAAAAATCAGGCCTCCCAAATTCAAAGACCCAATTGAAAAATGTGCATCTGAGATGAGTAAGCACTTCTCAGATGAAGAAATACAAATGGAAAATAAATATATGAAAAAATGTTTAACATCATTGGTCATTCGAGAGATGCAAATTAAAGCAACACTGAGATACCATCTCACCCCCAGAAAGAATGGCTATTATCAAGAAGTCAACCAATAACAAATGCTGGAGGGGCTGTGGGGAAAAAGGAACCCTTCTCCACTGTTGGTGGGAGTGTAGACTGGTGCAACCACCGTGGAAATCAGTGTGGCAATTCCTCAAAAAACTAGGATTAGAGGTCCTATTCGACCCAGTTATTCCCGTTCTGGGTATCTTCCCAGAAGAATTAAAAACATCGTACCACAGCGATATATGTTTACCCATGTTTATAGCAGCACAATTTGTGATAGCAAAATCTTGGAAACAGCCCAAATGCCCATCAACTGAGGGATGGATAAAAAAGATGTGATGTTTTTTATATAATGGAGTACTACTCCGTCATAAAGAAGGATACACTTGAGACTTTTATAGGTAAATGGATGCAACTTGACACTATACTCATAAGTGAAATAAATCAGACTTATATATGTAAACATCGTATTGTCTCAGTAGTGTGAGAAGCTGAACAAGGAACAAAAAATGTACAATAGATGTGAATTGGGAAGAAAGTGTTCAAAAGAAAAGAGCAACTGTGATGGGGGAAAGAGGAAAGGAAGGAAGGGAAAATGAAAAATATATACATACAAGATAGTTAAGATAGTTAAGACTGCTAGTTTCTCTTAGTTCATTGAAAAGGTTTGTGCTAATATTTTTTGGACAATATTTCATGTCTATATCTTGTACTCTGAGTAACTACTTTGAAGATGGAATGTATTAATATGGAATGTATTAGTTATTGTTACTCTCCTAGTATTTTGTTTTGAAACTCTGTTTTATTTTTTCTCTTTAAAATAGAAAATAATAAATAAATAAATAAATGCTGTAAAATACCTAGAACTGTGCCTGACACACTAGTTGCTCAATCTTACTGATCTGTTTTTCTGTAAAATCCATCCCACCAAAGGTTCTACTCTTACATCATATGTTACTTGGGCAATTTCAGCTTCTCTTTGATGGGAGGAGATGTATGGTAGAATCCATTGTTCTATTCAGTAAACAAACAAACACAGTCACATATTCATTCAACAAATCAGACTGGGTGATTATACAGTGTTATGCTTATCTCGGTCTTGGTGAACATTCCAGGGTAAGTTCGTCCAGTCCAGGGAAAGGTAGGACAGAAGAATGCCAATAAACTTAATATAAAGTTGGGGCACTAAACGAACAAGAGGTACACCAAAGGAAACATGTTTTAGATCAGTGGAAAAACATTGTTCTGCTGGTTATTTCTTCAAACTGGGAAGTTTATATGAGTCATGGTTGTCAGAAATACCAAGATACAGTGGAAAAAAGTCCGCATGTGGAGCCATAGAAGGCAAAACCTAAGACTTGGGACTCTGTGTGTGTGTGTGTGTGTGTGTGTATTTTTATCTGGGAAACTGGATAATTTACTGACTCCTGAGTTGATGTGAGCATTCAAATGAAAGCAAATGTAATATTCTCTGCATTTAATGAGTTTGTGTGATAAATGGGTTGAAGAACTGTGGTGATGCTTGCTGTCCTTCTCTGTATTTATTTAGGGTGGTAGCAGACACAAACTCACACCCTTACGGAATTGCTCTAAAAAGGGCTGTAAAGAAGCTCATTAAATCAGTTGTTCCTTATCAAGTGAATACAAGTGAATTAATGCATAGTCTCATCAGCTGAATGCCCATACAAGAATTTTGAAATGTATAAAGCACGACAGAAATAGAAGTGTTATTTTTATTTTCTGCTAGGTACCAGTAGGTGGTTGAGTGGAAAAAGTTCCTTTAGGAAACAATGTCAGGGTTTCTAAGTTTTGTGAGTTTATTTAAAGAAAATGCGTGTAAGCAATAACTAGAGAACTATATTCTACTTGAAAATTGATTGGGATCCAAGAAGTAAAATGTGAGGAAAATCTGGCTTCTCTACACTTTGCTATGTGGCAGATGTGTTTGTGATTCTGCATAATTGTTTTTCTACCAAAAGCCAATACTAAAATTTTCACAGCTTCTTACCACATTAGGCTCAGTGTTTCACTTTCTGTCAATTCCATCGGAAGAGTCAATTTTGTCTGAAAGAAAATGGAAGGACATCCACCCAGATGTTCCATGAATGTGCAGGGAGCTCGTGAGACCATTGCCCTCCTACATCTAACTTGACCTACTGTGTCATTTCAGCAACCTGCCTACCTCTGGCCGTTGGGCCCCTACTCCATGTTTAGCTCACTTTAATGAACTTGCTTTCCATGTAAGTTATCTGGCTCTCTGCGGACACTCCTACCACACTCAGTAGCAAATTCAAGGAAGAGTGAATTGTAGACTTCAATGTGGATACAGTAAGTCCCTGATTTATGAACATTTGAATTGCCAGCTTTCACAGATACAAATGGACCTCGCATCAGGAGCATTTGCAGATGTGAACAAATCACGGAAGTAGCTCCCATGTCTGCTGGACACTGTCACAGTTGTGCTGCCATGTGCTCATTGTGCAGTGCGATGGTGTAAGTGGTACAGTGCTCGGTCAGAGCCTGGGTGTCTGGAAGCAAGAGGAGAAGCAGTGGTGATGTGGACGGGACTGGTAGGAAGTGCAAAGCAATAGCCATGCAAACAAAAGTTAAAATAATTGAGAGATTGGACCAAGGCGAAAAGATGGTACTGTACCACCACTCTAAGGTAATTGTAAAAGTGAAAATAGTTTATTTACAGTATTTGTGTGTGTGTGTGTGTGTGTGTGTGTGTGGTTATTCTTTACATTGTATATTTACGTCAAATGTGTATAAGATTCATTTTGTGGGATTTATGAATAAATCCGACTTACGAACGTTCTCCCAGAATGGAACTCATTTGTAAATTGGAGACTTACTGTAGTACACAAGTGATGATAAAATATAATGGCCTTATCCATTGGTGATTTGGAAACATGATTTATTTAGAAGTAAAATCTCTTGAGTAAACTATATTAAGATCTCTCAGTTGGGAAGAACTATGTGTTTTTTTTGTGTGCTGTAGTATTTGCTTTGCTTTTTTGATTTAAATCTCCCTATTTTACTCTGGTTCCTATGATTTTTGGTTGGTTCTTTTTTTTTTTTTTTTTGCATTTCTTTGTTCATTTTATGAATCATCACTTTTTCCTTTAAATCCCCATGAGTGCAAATGATCAATTAAAATGGCTATTACCCACAAAGAGTACTATTTTATTAGTAATTACTCTAACTTAGTTTCCAAGATCTTTCCAAAGATATATCTGGAGATGAGATTTTTCAGGAAATCTGGCCTAATGATGTAGGGAAATTTTATGAGTGTTTTATTTCACTGCTCATTAGCATTCTGGGATCGGGATTGTGAGAGTGTTTGCAAAGGTCCGAGCAGAGACCAAAGACAAACATCTGGGTAACGTTCCCAGGGATTTACCCTCGGAACGTGTGACGCTTTGTATTCTGGAAGGAGCAGAGAACCTGGAGCAAACCGGCTGGAACAATGAGGGGATTCATTAGCTCGCATCACAAGACTACCTGGGGTAGGGCAGTTCTGGGTACAATTTGTCATGCTCTGTCTTTGCTTCTCTGTCATCCCCTCAGCCTTACCATCCTCTGGCCTTGTGCTGACAATTGTAATGAGAGGCTGGAGCAATCCCAGGCATGCCACCTCCAGACAGGGCAGTCTTCAGAGAAAGCAAGGCTCTTTTGTTCCCAAGCACATGTCTTTTCAGTGTAACCCCAGAAGGCTCCTCTGGGTGGGTGAGCCGGCTGTGTCATAGGCGTCTCCCTACACTAATGAACAGAAAGTGGCGTGGGATGGCCACGGTGGTTTGCTGACCTCACCACTTTCTGTAGGAAACAGATAATGCGCAGATTATCCAGATAAAATTGGGGACAGCAAGAGCAATCAAGAGCTTCAGCTGTGTCCTTGGAGGACCATTAAAGGGAGACTTTTTGAGACATTTTGAGAAGCACCTGACATTTTTCCCCGCGTCAGAGGGAGGAGGTGTGTGGCTTGGCCAGCAGCTTTCTGCCTTCCCCCTCACTTCCCTGTGCACCTTGCTCCCCAGTGGACTGGGACACTTTGCTTCAGTGTCGTCGCTGGCTATCAAACCTCTATTCTCCACTCCAGCACGAGTGCAGCCGCAGACAGCACGGTTCCCCTCCCCACTCTCGCTGCTTCAGACAATGCTGCTGCCTTTTTGAAGAAGGGAGAGGGCACCCTGGAGTGGCTAAGATCAGGAAGGGAGGGCTCTGGGCCCCTGGTTCACACACCCAACGTTCACACACGCTTTCAGCCCTGCCCCTCACTGACACAGGCTCGCAGATGATGTATAAGCAGCGCTCCCCAGCCACGTCCTGGGTTTCAGTTTAGGAGAGCTCCCTCCTGTGTACCGACCCCCCGCGTGCGGTAGCACAGGCCTTGTTACAATAAGGCCTCACTTTGGTGTTCTGTAAACCTGTTCGTGATTTATTTCTTGGGCAGTGTGGGTTCCAAATCTCCTGTAAATCTACTCAGGATTTTTATCTTGAGTAGTGTGGACAGAGCCGTTGTTTCAAAAGAAAGAACAATAAACCCTCAGAACAATTTGCCCCGAAGAGTTCCAGAGGCCGGCAGCAGAGGTCAGCACCCCGCAGAGTCAACCTATGGCAGTGGCTGTCAGCTGGTGGCAACCAGCATTATCCAGTGTCATCTGTTGACATCAGGACACCTAGCAGAGCGGTACTTTGCCAATTCACAATTTCCATCCGAATCGAGGAAAAGACCCCTAGGCTGATTGGCAACATTTTGAAAGGCAAGAAATATAAAACTATATGTGGGTGGATCCAAAAGGCGGAGAGCAGTCTCTTAAATATTTGAAGCAAAGAGGAATTAGGCGACACTGAAGCATTGTTACAGAGCTGAAATCGAGCTCCAATTCTTGCTCATGCCATCCAGCACAGAATTCGAACTCTAAATGTGCGCAGCCCCATCCATTTTATAGTTAGCAATCAGTAGCTGCGAACATAGGGGAACAGCTTCAGTGGTTGGGGCGGCTGCTGATGACCTCTGTGAAAATAGAGCCTCTGAGTTACAAAGGGTTCGTTTGTTTTTCCTAGCACCACTCCGCATTGTTTAAAGTACTGTTAAAGACCCCCTTCACATTGTCCTATTTTGGGTACAGAGAGAGATTAGTTGAAAAGTGGTAGAATTCAAAGTGGGTGCCTAACGCAAGCTGTCTTGCGGCGAAGGGGAAAGGGGACGGGAGCGCGGAAGACCGGGGGCCTCGTCTGCAATTCCGAAGGCCGTGGCGCTGCAGGATGGGCGGAGCGCGGACCACGTCCTCCGCCCTGCAGTGAGAGGAGCCGCTCGTTACGCAGCAATCTGGCCTGGGCTTCACGTCCCTACAGTTTCATTACATGTGCTTAATGTGTAATTCGTCAGATTTTATTCTTCATTCTTATTAGATTCCTTTGGGTTCTGTGTTTTGTTTAGTGTGGGGAAACATGCAAGGGAAGCTTCTTAACTGGTATTAATAAAAAATTTCATTTAAATTCTTGTTCACAAGGTCTTGTTTGGAAAGCAAAGGAACCGAAAGGGCTGTGGTGAAATTTGAATACAGGTCCAAATATAGAAAACGAGTACTTTCTGAGGTAGCTTTTTATACTTAAAAAAAAAAAGAGGTTGAGAGAAGGATAGTCTTGTAAGTGACCAGTTCCAAAAAGGCTGAAAAATAAAGGTTTTTCTTTCTTTCTTTCTTTTGCATGTCTGGCAAATCTTAATTCTTTCTTTCAGGTAGGGAGGCCTGCCAGCACGAAGGAAAGAGACAAATTTTCTTTTGCATTTTGTAACTAATGCTTTTTGGCATCTTTTAATCTGGCAGCAGGCTGTATGTGAATTACAGATTACTGAAAGCCGTGACTGGTGTAAGGTCTTAATCAGCAGTCATACAACTGTGAAAGCTCACTGGTTCAAAGCCACTCCAAACTGGTACTTTACCGAGTGCTTCTTAAAATAGTTTTTTTTGTGTGTGTCTTCTGTAACATGTGTCAAAAATGCCAAAATGGACCCCCACAAATGCCTCAAAATCTGGAAAATATGCTTTTCTGGCCAATTCTGGTTTGCTTCAGTAGTGTTTTGAAGACTTTCAATGTTAACTGCAAACATTCATATACCGAATTCCATGGGGCCTTCATCATTTTTAACGTGAAAAGAATCTGGGTTTTGGTTTCTTTAATCGTTTATGTCCAAATTGGGTCCAGAAGACGAAACTGTGGACCTGCACTTATTAACTAAACAAAGCGCTGTGGATGGAGGAAATACATGGAGACCCTACGCCATCAGATCTCTAATGCATAACTTCTTCAATCTTGAAATAAAGAGGTCTGTACAATACAGGAGAGGAACACTGGTTTCTGGTCTTAAAACCAGTGTGATCAGAAAATAATCTCAGAGGCAAAGAGTCTGGCTTTATTGAGAGCCACGTGGAGCAGTAGACTTGCACAAAAAGATGAGGCCTATGAACCTCACTGAAATGAGAGGAGAAACCCTTTGCACATGGCCCATTTCAAAGCTTTGACATTATGCTTCCATGGTTATTATTTTCTCCAGAACCAGGTTCTTAAATTTATGATATAGGACTGTGTTGGGTGTGGGCTTTGGGTACAGAGAGAGATTAGTTGAAAAGTGGTAGAATTCAAAGTGGGTGCCTGTTATTTTAATTACTTTGAACTCTGAAATTTTGACTTCATGTTTCTTGGTAGAGAGACTTTAATTCGCATCTGATTCTGAAAATAGTCACTGATAAGAGTCACTGATAATAGTCACCATAAGAGTTCATTGCCGCTTCTTAAAGACATATGTTCAAAAAGTTTTGAGCCTTTTTCGTAAGGTTTCTCTCTAGTGTGTAGAGCTGTATATGAAATAGTGAGCTGGGCACCATGACTCATGCCTATAATTCCAGCTGCTACGGAGGCTGAGGGAAGAGGATTGTAAGTTCGAGGCCAACCTAGGGATCTTAGAGAGATCTTATCTCAAAAATTAAAAAAGGACTGGGATGTGCAAGGTCCTAAAATTCAATCCCAAGTAGAAAAAAAAAAAAAGCTTGAGTGAATTCTGTATATATTTAGCTTACATTTATCTTTCTTTCTTTTTTTTTTTTTTTGGTGGGTACCGGGGGTCAACCTCAGGACCTCGCACGCCAGCTGGCGCCCATGCAGCTGAGCGATATCACCGGCCCTTTTTTCGTATGTGGGTTCCGGGAGTCAAACTCGGGCCCTCGCGCTTGCCAGGCAGGCGCTTACGCCGCTGAGCCATCTCACCGGCCCCTATGTTCAACTTTCTTAACTATTTCTTTTGGAGTTACCCTTATATTTCTAAGTAACAAGATTACATTGCTTGTGTTTGGTTTTACAGTATAAGCTATTATTTATTGATGTCCCATTTACAGAAAGTAAGAATTTAGTCTGCTGTACTCCCTACCAAATAGACCTAGGATATTGTAGATATTTACAAACACCTCTAAACACACACAATTTCCCATCTTCCATTCCTCTAGTGTATTCGTATAATAATATTGGGTTAGCCCAATCTTCATGTAAATTTTACTCATAGGTAGGTCATATAGTATACTATGATTATCTCTCACTTTTGTTGTTTAACTTTTTCTCATAGAGATAATCATGTTTGTGAGTTCTAGAAAAGCATCAAAATAATTTTGGGGTTGTTTTTTCTATTTTATCCTGTAAAGTCCCGCCAGATAAGTAGCTCTTCTTTTAAAATGTTCTTATCTATCAGGTTGTCCATCACTAGCATGATTTCTTGGAGAATAGCTTCAGATGACTTGCATCCTTGTGGTTGTTCTCTGTACCTGTTTTCCTTTAATTGTGTTTATTGTCACTCTTTGGCTTTCATCTCTCTTCTGGTTGGTTCACCTGCCTGATAGATTTCTGTCTTCCTCTACTTTGGTTACTTCTTTTGTTTTTCTTAGAACACATTTTCTGATAACTTCCCAAAGAATTGCATAGGTAATAAATATTTGGGGAATTTGCATGTTTGAAAATGTGTTAATCCTGCCCTTATACTTGTTTAATAGTTTGACTTCTTTTATTTATTTATTTTTTTTTGTGGGTACCGGGGGGTCGACCTCAGGACCTCGCGCGCCAGCAGGCGCCCGTGCCGCTGAGCGATATCACCGGCCCCTTTTGCGTATGTGGGTTCCGGGAGTCGAACTCGGGCCGTCGCGCTTGCCGGGCAGGCGCTTAAGCCGCTGAGCCATCTCACCGGCCCATTGACTTCTTTTAGAATTGTAAGTTGGAAATAATTTTCCCTCAGAATTTTAAAAAAATATCTAAATAGTTGGTTGGTAAATATAAAATTATTTTTTAAAATAAGTGTTTCCAAAATACATCTTATAAATAGAGATTAATTACCTCTTGGTAAAATAACATAAAATAAAATATCATTAGCAAATGCATATTTCTAAATCTGAGCAGCAAAATAAACATCACTATAAAAATTTTTTTTTTGTCCACCTCTACAAACATTACTAAATGTTAACTTCTGCTGAGTAATACTTTAACTTAAATATCACAGGGCTCAGTTTATAATGGCAATTTACAAACAGACTTTTAAAGAGTTTTCTGTAGTGTAATTTAAATAAAACAAAGTAATTAAAATAACAGACCTTCTAAGTAAGGTACTGAACTATAGAATATGTTATTTTGGTAAGTGAAGATGAGTAGCTCTGGCCTTCGGTATCTACTGAGCATCAGCTTCAGGTGTCCCGATTTAAAACATCCCGTTCTGGTATCTCCAAGCTCTGAGTCAGGAAATAGGCTTGACTTCTAACCATCCACCTCCATTAATGAATAGGATCCCAACACAAAAATCAACCAGAAACCTGAACTAGGAGGAGAACACTGGGCCTCTAGCGGGTCCGGCCTGTTCTTTACACTATTCATCTGGTTCTTCCTCAGGTAAGCGACTGATTTTGAGGTTAATGCTTTTCGATTTCTTTCAGAAATTCTTCAACTAACGTCATGTTTTTAACTGGTGTAATTTCCTCAAAGTCAGGGTGACAAATTTTGCAATAACAGGCACAATAATTCACTTAATGAATACTATCTTCATAAGCATAACCTCTAAAAATTTAGATTCACACTTAAAATATGACATAAAGTAAAAGCAGTAATGTCTTTGTTTTCTGTTACTACCTGTTCAAGCCACTTTCACCATGCAGGTATCATTCAAACTACTCATCAATATAAGAGATAATATTAAGACACAACCTGCTGCTGCTTCGATCACCATATCTTGGAGTGCCTAGTGCTGTAAATCACAATTTGACTCTCTTTGACCTTAACTTTTAGTGTCTCAAATTGGATAGTTTTTTGGATTTTTTTCTGTTCTGTGTAAAATTATTTGTATGGGTATAAGTCAGTCAAAAATAGGCTGTTTATGAGTGCAGCTTTTCAATCACTACTATGAACTCAAGTAGTATTAATTTTCACTGGACTTGCTTAGGAAGATACACAAATTCAAAATAGTTAAAAGTGCCTGGATTAAAGAGAGTGGGCTGCTTGAACATCTTTAAGGAAATTTTGTCAATCAGCAAAGTCAAAGAGTAGATACCAACTGACTGAGCCAATGTACTCATTTTTAAAATAGAAGGTTTATTGAGATATAATTCACATACAATAAAGTTCATTCCATTAATATGCCCATTTGAGTGATTTTTAGTATATTTGTCTTGGTTACTTTTCTCTTGTTGCTGAGACAAAATACCTGACACCCAAAATTAAGGAAGGAAAGGTTTATTTAGCTCACAGTTAGTGGAGGTTTCAGTCCCTAATCAGCTGGCTCCAAGGCAGGGTGACATGGCACAGGGGCAACAGTTTATGGCAGCAGAAGACAGAAAAGCAACCAGAGCAAAAAGGAAAGAGTGTGAGAAAGCAAGCCTCTTTCCCTCCCTTATATTACATGCAGGCTGCCTGCCCCAGGGCGACTGTAGCACTCACGCCCATAATCCCAGCACTGGACCTCCTGGTCACAAAGTCACAAAGTCTAGAAGCCCACCCCCACGACTGCATGAGGCTTTGGGGGGACATCCGGACACAAACCATAACAACATTCAAGGTCATGCAGTCATGGATACTATCTGATTCCAGATATTTTCATTACCCTAAAAAGAAAATTTGAATGATTAGCTGTCATTTCCTACTTCCTTCAGTTTCACAAATCATCTCTATGTTTATATGAATTTCCTTACTCTGGACAAATCAGATAATGCATGGCTTTCTGTGGCTGGGTTTCTTCACTTAGCATAGTACTTTAAAAGTTTATCCATGGTGTAGTATAAATACTTCATTTCTTTTTATAGTTGAATAATATTTCATCACATAGATATAACAACTTGTTTATCTGTTTATTAATTAATGGACATTTGGATTGTTTCCACTTTTTGACTATTATGACCAGTGCTGACCTGAGCCCTTGAATACACATTTTTGTGCAAAAAAAAAAAAAAAAAAATATATATATATATATATATATATGTGTGTGTGTGTGTGTGTGTGTGTGTGTGTGTGTGTGTGTGTGCCTTCAATTCTCTTGGGAATACAACTACAGAGTGGAATTTCAGGTCACATAGTAATTCCATGTTTTACATTTTGAAGAACTGCCAAATTGTTTTCCAAAGGGGATATATAATTTTATAATCCTACCGGTAATATATGAGTGTTCTGATTTTTCTACAGCCTTTCTAACATTTGTAATTGCCATTTTTATTTTAGCCATCCTAGTGGATGTGAAGTGGTGTCTCAATGTGATTTTGATTTGCATCCTCTAATAACCTCTAATATATTGTGTGTCATTTCATGTGCCTACTGGCAATTCATATATCTTCATTCGAGAAATATTAAATTATTCGCCAAATGTGATGAGTGAGGTAGTGTTGGAGAAAGTTGCCACAAGCTAGATGCTTACATCTTTGTGGAATGAAAGGAAGTGGACCAGAGATGTAGAAGAACCTAATAAAGAGGGGTAAAAAATAGAATGTGAATACCTGCACTTCAGAAAAGCTGAGGGGTTTCAGGGATGAGGGACAGGTGGAAATGGCAATGGCAATGAGGACCGGAAAGGTGACTCCCCTTTTGTCCAGGCCCATGGAGTGTGAGTTATGAGAGATAAAATAGCCACTCTGTGGCCAGAGCACATGGAAAGCTACAGCTTCAGGAGAAGGCCATGTCTCTCTGAGTAGCAGAAGGTGAAGGGAATTTTTCTGAGAAGTTGAAGGTGTAGGAGTTTCTTTACATCTAAGTTGAATTTGTATCTGACCCTATATTCCAGAAGTCATCATGGAGCTAGGGAACAGGACATGTGGGCCAGTTTAGGGGTGTACAGAACCGTCGGGCTGCGATTCTGATTTTGATGATGTTCTCAGTCACCGAGGTACACAGGCTCTGACCTAACAGCAGTGGTTGACTGGAGAGGACGATCCCACCGTGAACACAGTGTTCTCCCCATCCTTCCTCAGTCCGGCCCGTGGTAGCGTGGAGGCTGTGGAAGGCAGCACGAAGGAGATGTACTTGCATGAATCACAGAAACTCTAAGCCCCGGCCCACCCAGCCTGTGGCACTGTCTAGGCCCGTGGAGAGGCAGGAGTCGGGAGAGACTGCTTCCTTAGACCTCTTGGCTGCATTCATCCCTATTATTATGAGAGTATAATTTATGTGGATTGGTGGATTTCTTCCCTGTTTCCTATATTATTGTATTCCTCCACTTTTTTTTTCCTATTAGTTTTGAACTTTGTTTGCAGGGCCTGAGACACTAGCACAAATGGAAACAGCCAAATTCCATGTCTGTAAACAAATGAAAATTGTAACTCAAACTACTACATGAAGTATGTTCTATCCTTTCACTTTGACAACTATGCTGTTTTATTTATTTATTTATTTATTTATTTATTTATTTGAGACAGTGTCTTGCTATGTAGTGCAGGCTGGCCTTGAACTCACTTAGTAGCTCAGGCTGGCCTCAAACTCAGGGCGATCCTCCTCCCCCAGCCTCCCGAGTGCTGGGATTACAGGCATGGGCCATCATGCCCGGCTACAACTATGCTTTCGTGAAAACTTGGAAAGTCAGGCTCAAATCTAGAATTCTTAGACACCAATGGAGGAGGGAGCTGGGGACTTGCCTTTCAATTCAGATGTGAAGGCCACATAAGCGTGCCTGGGTCCCCTTTACACAATCTCTCTTGTTCAACCTCTCTGGAGACCATGTGACCATTCCTCTACTTGCCATGAGGTCAGACCCCAGGCTACTCAACATCAGGACATCTGTCTGCTGTTCCTCCTTTCATCTGGTTCTCTGATTCAGCCTTACCAGAACTGCACTCCTTTTGCTTTGCTTTGACTTCTTTCTGAGGCACACCCTTTCCCCCTCCCTCAGCTTCCTCAGGTTTGCCCATCTGCTTTCCAGATTCCAAAATATTTTTGCTGCCATCTCTTCTCTGACTCTTTGTGCTAGCGAGTTTATGCTTAAAGAAAAAAAATCCTGTCATTTGGTGAGATTTTGGAATATGAATAAAGGTTTCCTTAACCGTATTTACTTATGCTTCTCTTTCCACCGGTAGTGATGACTACAGTGGGCTACTGCTTCATCTGTTTGATGATAACATAATTGTTTGAAGGAGGAAGGCTTGAAGTCTTTATATTTCAACACAGTGAAAATATTTTCAAATGATTGCCGCTGCTCTGGTTTTCTGACTGAATTGTTTAGTTATTTAAGCACAGTAGCTGAATGAGAAGGCCAAAAGTCAGAGCTGGATTGGAGGATACTTGAATCTCCAAACTACCCAGGAAGTATGGTGGATGTTTTTGTGATGTACCTGCCCAGAGCAGTCTACCGCTTTTTTGGTAGTGGGTCTCCTCCTCCACTGGGACCGCCGCACACACACCATGCATGCTCTAAGTGGTTTGGTTGGGCCTGACCTAACCTGGTTGGAGGGGATGCATACAGCCTGGCCTGTTCCATGAGCAGCTTCACCCTCTGGCCACAGTGGTTGGTGCAGAGATAAATGGATGATCCAAGTAAGTCCAGTGCAGCACAGCCCAGGACTTAGGTTGGGAATCTTTAGGAAGAGGTGCCCTGTCTCACTGTGGTCACTGATCTGGCAGTTGTAAGACCAAAGGTTATGGTGACCACTCTATCCTATGTAGCCGAATGCCTGTGTGAGAATGAAAGAAGGGAAAGAGGCATGAGGAAGAGAAGGAGAGAGAATTCCCCCAATCATTGATTCTGCTCATTCCCTTCAGTATAAATATAATGCTACTGTGCTTTTAGAAATAAATAAATCTTAATTGTTAATGTACATTGGTACTTTTTATATGTGAATAAAGCAACAAAGCATGATACTAGAGGTACAAATGTTTGATAAACTCCTTTCAGGGTCTTTGAGGATGATTTCATCTACCATCAATAGCTCACGGGGGAGTTTCAAAGGATAAGAAAAGTGAATATTACGTGACTCCACCAGATGTGGGTAAGAGAATAATTTTAGAATTTAAATAACTAAGAAGTGCCTCTGGTGCACTTCTAATGTTTCAGTATATATAAATTAGATTTTATATGATGCCTCTCATAATATAGCCAACAACAGGGTGAAATTGAACTTTAATTGAAAGCAGAGCTAGAGGAAAGCCAAGGTTAAGAAGCATAATGTCTTGTTCCAACAAGAACAAAAAAAATTAAACTGTGGTTTTAGACAAAATCATAAATAGATCAACAGAAAGGAATCCATTTCGAAGTATAGGAATAGAATTGAGGCACAATAAAAGTGCTATATATTTTATAATGATTAAATTATAAGAAAAAATATTATGCACAATGTTTAATTGCCCACAAGAAAGCAGTTAATAGAGAAACAATGCTAGATTGAAAAGCACAGTTGATACAAAATACTATCAGAACAAGCATCATTTTATTTGACATGGTTCTGTGTCTCCAAGTTATTATTATTATTATTTTTTTGTGGGTGCCGGGGGTTGACCTCAGGATCTCACGCGCCAGCAGGCGCCTGTGCCGCTGAGCGATATCACCGGCCCCTTTTTCGTATGTGGGATCCGGGAGTCGAACTTGGGCCCTTGCGCTTGCCAGGCAGGCGCTTACGCCACTGAGCCACCTCACCGGCCCTCCAAGTTATTTTTGAACCATATTTTATGCAGTCTTTGGATAGCAGCTTAAAATCATAATTCAAGAAAATATTACTGAAAAATGTTTATGATTTTCTTGTGTGAGGAATATAGACAGAATTTTTCTTGTTAGGTGTATGAAGACAGAGGGCATGGACTTCCTTGTTATAGATTCTAGATTTTAATAGATTCTAGATATTTAATTATATACATTCAATATTATATGACTTCTATATATTTTGTTTATATTTGCAGATACATAGATTTAATGTATTATGATATATTTATTTTCTAATATATGTGAAGTACAGTCCCTCTCTCAATATTTCTTTCTCTTTTTGTATGAAGTATACTTAAGCTTTTAAAATTAACATCACTTGACAAAGGCACTACTGTGAATTGGTGTTTGGGGAAAAAAGCAAGGGAGAATTTAATTCATTCAGTCAAAACAGCACACTCAGAAACAGGGGCAGACGCTATTTTGAATCATATAGCTATAGTAACCACAATAAAGTTCCTTCGATGGTTAAATTTGTGGTTTTAGCATTTAAAAGCAATACTATAACCATGAATAATTGTGGTGTGGGTTTCAGTTGTATGCTGGACTGAAAGATAACATAAGGGCGATGCTTCAGACTTCTAAGCGCCGATCTTTTCCGATGCGCTGCTGGAGAGCTCAGTCGATGAGCCGCCCTTGTCTTCCGCACGGAGGATCCCGCTGAACTGACCCCGGGTGCAGCGCTCTTACCTCACTCTAGGAGTCTGGTGCCACGTGGCCCTGGAGTGACTTGCCGCTGTGCGTACTTCATGAATTTTTGTGGTCATCACAGCTGAGTTTTCATGACTACCCAGGACCAGCTAGTCTGTGGTGGATACAGGATTTGGTCCCAGACAGGCTGACTACCGATCTGGTCTCTGAACCATTGCTTTACTGCCCGTCCTTTGGTGCAATCGCTGGCATATAGCGACTATGTCTGTGCCAGGAATCGTTCAAATCGGTGACATGTTTCAGGGCATTGGTTTTTACCACACCCCTCGGTAACCGGTGGAGGCTACGCCTCTAGATTTACAGAAGAATCACAAGCTGTTAAGAGCAAGCCAGGAAGAACCTTCATGGCCTTGCACAGTGTGCCCGCGTCCTCTGTCAGATGATGGGGAGAAGTTTTACACGAGTCTCAGGAGTACGAACAGCCAAGCCATTGAGCCACCAGTGTGAACTACTTCAGGACCTTCGATTCTGCTATAACTTGTCACTTTCTCTTTTCGTTGACGCTTCGGAAAGCAGCGGGTTAGCTTGGTGGCCGATCACTAATGAAGAAAGTAGTATTCCATGGCTTTCTTTTTTGAATGAACGTCAGTCCTACACCTGTTTTTTTTCTTCTCTTAATAACAGAGTGACCACAAAAATCTAAAGGCATACATAATGTTATTTTCTCATGTAAAATAATATAACATGTTATTTTATCATGTAATATATTGTGTAGCTACTTCTGGACTTGTACAGTATTCCTCCCTGCATTTATGTCTTATTTTCCAGGCTATTGGGCAGATGCTTGTGCAGTAGACAGAGCATTAAAAAAAAATGTAGGGCAGTTTTTCAATAGCTACTCAAAAACCTTAAAAGTATATGTCCTTTTCACTGAAAATTTTATGTTCATAAATCTATTGAAAAATAAGACTTCTGCTCTAGGATGTTAATCACAGAATTGTCTATCCAACAAAGTAGTATTTAATAATGAGTAATAAGGGCCGGTGAGACGGCTCAGCGGCTTAAGCGCCTGCCTTGCAAGCGCGAAGGCCCGAGTTCGACTCCCGGAACCCACATACGAAAAAGGGGCCGGTGATATCGCTCAGCGGCACGGATGCCTACTGGCGCGCGAGGTCCTGAGGTCGTCCCCCCGGTACCCACAAAAAAAAAAAAAAAAAAAAAAATAATGAGTAATAGGAAATTGATTACATAAATTGATAGACTTAAAATGCAAACCTTTAAATATACATTGTGAAATATTCATTAATATAGGAAAATATCTAAGACTTGCCAACCTCATTCTGTTGATAAATGTTTATTGCCATAAACAGGATGCACTTTCTTTCTTACTAAGTATATTTCAAGAATGAAATGGGCTATAATGTGACACCATAGAAATAAGGATTAGTGTTAAAGTTTTTTAATGCTCTTTTTCAGGAGTGATTCATCCTTTCCTGTTTACTTATTTAGCTATTCATGTACTTGCTAAATTTCCCGGTGGTCTTAAAACATGTTCAGAACCCCTTTGCCATGCTTCCCCACAAGGTGGGCCCTGCCTCCCTCTCCTTGTGCATGTGGGCTGTTTCTAATGAAGAGAGTATGGTCGCAGGGGTTCTGAGCATGTCTGGGGCCATCTTAAGGGTTGATGTGGTTTTCTCTCTCCCTCATTCTCCTTTCTCCCTTAGGACGCAGTCCTTGGGATTGTGACATGTAAGTTGTACTGAAGCTTCCATGCTGGAGACATCAGGAGAAAGGGGTACATACAGAGCAACAGATAACCAAATAGGCTCAGTTGTTCCCATTCCAGCTGTTTTATTGTCCCAGCCTAGCCATCAGGCATGCAAGCAAGAGAGGCTTCAGATAAAGCCAGCCTCCAGCTGAGGCTAAGTGGAACGAACATGAACTGTCCCCACCAAACCCTGCTCAATTTGCAGATCTGTGAGCAAAATAATTTTTAAAGCCATTAAGTTTTACTAGGGGTGTGATGGGGTGGGTTGTACACAGGGCTTCCATGAGTAGCCTCGTGCTAAGCCCTTTTTTATTTTGAGACACGTACCTTCTGTGACAGCATACTAAGCTCTTTGGTTTCACAGATGCTGCCTTAGAAAATGTGACGTTGGGGAGAAAACTGTCATCAAACCTATTTTCATCAATATTAGTTGTACTTTAAGGAAAATAAGTGGGCCGTCTCTGGGTTCTGGCTGTTTATCATCATATTCTTTATCTTTGATATAAAGAGTCACAGAAAAGGGATGTCCACACATCTCAGAAGAATGCATCATTTGTGCCAGCATAAGCTGGCCTTAGTCTAAATGTGTTCCCCATGAGCCAATGCCAGAAGAATATTGCCAGTAAGATGTTTATTAGTCTCCTCCACACTCATTTTGGATGTTCCTTGCATACAGAGGAAAGTGGGCTTGTGAAAATAACTATAGCTTCTTGGGAGTATGTGCTGTGATTGTGTAGAGTGGTTGGTTGATGATGTCATTTGCTTTCTATCTGTACAGCATATAAAGTCAAACATGTTGGGGATGCTACTCTTAGTAAAAAATAATTAACATTTTCATCCCCAGGAAAGGATATCTGGGACACTGATTTGGTGTGGAAATTTAGGGCAGTTCTTATAGTAACCAGTGAAAGTGTGTTGCATATTAAGTGTGTCAGTATAAGGGCAAAACACAGATAAACCAGAGTATATAATTAATCTTTGCTTTCAGAAACCTGGAATATGTCCATTTTAATAATATTTGAGGCGACACAGCTAGTTTCCAAGCCCAGCTATAAATAGTTTACTCTTGAGTTTGAAATCAAGCTGCAAAAGACTTAGGCTTGCTGACCAGTTGTGTCCACACTTTTGATGATTTTTCCCTATTTCATTTCCTTATACAGTATTGTAAAAATGTCAGTGGTAGTGTGACATCAAATGCCCTGAGTAATGACAGCATTTACTTTTACTTTTTTTAGTGATTACTATGCTTCAGGCAGTGGGTGTATTGTATATATTAAATCCACTACTTAATCCTCATGATAACCTTTGTAAGGTAGACACTTCCACAATTCTCATTTTATAGATCAGAAAACTCAAACAAAAAGAATACACTAAGGTCGCCCAGCTAGTACCTGACAGAGACAGGACTACAAAGATAGGAAAAACAAATACATGGTCACTTTTTGAGCATTTCGTGTTAAACATTTTATGCAAATTTAAAACGTTATCCAAAACTTGGAAATAAGGCATCTTAGTTACTGTTTCTCGTTGCTGAGACAAAATACCCAACACCCAAAATTAAAGGGGGAAAAGTTTATTTAGCTCACAGTTTTAGAGGTTTCAGTTTGTAGTTGGCTGGCTCCAAGGCAGGGTGGCATGGCAGAAGGCAGCAAAGCAGCAAGTAATGGCAATAGTCCTCTTTCTGTCCCTTATATTCCATCCAGGCTACCTGCCCTTAGGGCTACTTAGCACCCTTAATAGCACTCACACTCAGAGTGGGGCACTCTTAATCCTAGCCTCACACCATTAATCCCAGCATCACATCCTTAATCCCAACACCTCATTCCCTAGATCCAGCCGCCTCTGAAAAGCCACACCTGTAACTACATGAGGCTTTGGGGGAACCTCTAGCCATAACATAATGCAAAATAATGATGGCATATTTTTTCATGACTATTATCTAACAGGTTCACCCAAGAGTTATCTAATTCTCTAGGAATATATCTTTGTTTGACTCTATTTACTATTGAATCAGGCCTAGATTCTATAAATTACAAATCTAACTTGTAGCAGAAAATACATTTCAAGTAATTTTTGAATGGTAGAGATATAGATAATTTCTGTATAGAAGATAAAAAATGTTAAGATTTATTAACTTATAGGACATT
Source organism: Erethizon dorsatum (assembly GCA_028451465.1). NCBI lineage: Eukaryota > Metazoa > Chordata > Mammalia > Rodentia > Erethizontidae > Erethizon > Erethizon dorsatum. The sequence continues at coordinate 53,833,349 of CM051830.1, read as the reverse complement.
ATTCACCTTTATAAATAATTTAGAATCTTATTCCAGCACTTTCTATTCTTTACTATGTATACCACTCTCTCCCGTAATCCTTTGAACCAACATTGTCATCAAGCTGGTTTCCTCACTAATTAATTAAATAACTGTCTGATGTTCATTGTAGATTTGGATGGTAAGCATACATTTTTAATAAATTCATAAGTAATTTTACACTCAATAACTGCTTAAAGTTTCAGAGACCTAGGTTCTAGTTCTTCATTTACTGCATAAATTTCTGCTCAATTCTGGGTTTAAGTTTCCCCAATTTATTAAAACAAGAGTGACGATATTTGTCCTGGAAATAATAGAAGGTTTCAGCAATAAATCCATGATGCTCACCCCTTTTCCATGAAAATAGGTAATGACAAGGCCCAGAAATCCCCCAAGAGGCAGTAATTTGTGGTCAAACTTGGATTTATACCTAGAAGGCAGGATCGAACTGCTGGGTTTAGGAAAAAGAATTATCCAAGAGCGATGCCAAGAGATACTTTCATAGGATTCTGCTGGAGTGATTCAACAGAATACTTTGGCTGGCAGAAGAAAGAATCAGCAGATTTAGATGTAGATGAATAGAAACCACACAATATGATAAACAGGGGAAAGTAAGGAAAAGCAACAGTCAGAGAAACATAGGTGAGCACTAAGTGTACCAGCTTATGTGAAATGGGAGTGCCAAGAGGAGAGGAGAGAAAAAGGTGAAAAACACCTTCAGAAATAAAGGCTAAAAAATCTCACAAATTTGATAAAAAAAAATTAATCTACCTTTCAAGAAACCAAATGAGCTCCAAGAATGATTAAGACAAAGAGATCCACACTCAGATACATCATAGTGAAACAAAGAAAGATAAAATGTGAAAAACAGCAGGAGAATAACATCCACCGATTCAAGCACTTCCCAACAAGATTAGCAGCTGACTGTATGTCAGAAACAATGGATTCCAGAAGACAATGGAATGACATATTCGATGTGCCTTAAAAACTCAAAACTATCTTTCAAACATGAAAACAAAAGGTTTCCCAGATAAGCAAAAACTAAGACAATTCCTTTATAGTTGACTTGCTTTGAAAGACATAGTAAAGGAAGTTTTGAGGCTGAAAGAAAATTAGAAAGTCAGTTGAATCATGTGATAAAACAAGCAGTTCTGGTAAATATAATTATATAGGTGTGTATAAAAATATATAAAATTATACACTTCTTATTTTAACTTTCTTTTAAAACAATACAAAATAATATCTATGAAATTATATTTTTGGGCTTATAACATAAAGATATGTAATATATTTTATGATATATTTGACACAAGGAGGGGAGGGAATTAAACTAAATTGGAGTAAAGAAATGAACTCCATAAGATCTGAAAAAAGAAGAGAATAGGAACTTATAAATTGGAATATTAATGTAAAACCTCTATGAACACACTTTTCATTCTTCTTTTAGCTTATTTAAAAGACAGAATGTCAAATAAAGCTGTATATATATTATATTCTTGTGTTTGTAGCATACATAGTTTTATTGTGTCTGACAGAAATAGCACAAAAATTGAAGGAAGTATGAATGAAGTCATACTGGAGCAAACATATCTTATAATAATCGAGTCAGTAATATCTGAAATAAATTCTAATAAAATAAGATATATATTGTAACCCCTAAAGTGAAGGCAAATAAAATAACACCCCAAATCCAAAATTATAAAAGAATTGAAACTATACACTAGAAAATGTCTACTTAATACAAAAGAACACAGTAGAGGAAAAAAGTGTGATGAAAGATATAGAAATTGAAAAGCAAAATGGGATAGAAGTGCAACTACTTCAATAATATTAAATATGAGGGCCAGATATGAAATGAATAGGTATTTATCAGCTGGAGAAGTACAAACAGCAAATAAATATATTAAAAAATTTTCAACATCACGGGTCATTCAAGAAATGCAAATTAAAACATCACTGAGATTCCATCTCCAGAAGAATGACTATCATCAAGAAATCAACCAATAACAAATGCTGGTGGCACTGTGGGGAAAAAGGAACCTTTCTGCACTGTTGGTAGGAGTGTAAATCAGTACAACCAATATGGAAACCAGTATGGAGATCCTCAAAAAACTAAAAATAGGGGTTCCATTTGACTCAGCCATTCCCCTTCTTAGTATATTCCCAAAAGAATTAAAAGCATCATACCAAAGCAATTTATGGACACCCATGTTTATAGCAGCACAATTTGTATTAGCTAAATCTTGGAAACAGCCCAAATGCCCACCAACAGATGAATGGATAAAGAAAATGTGGTTTTTATACACAATGAAGTAGTACTCTGCCATAAAGAAGGATAAACTTGAGACATTTTTAGGTAAATGGATGAACCTTGAGAGCATACTTTTAAGTGAAATAAATTGGACACACCTATTTAAATATCACATTGTTTCTCTGGTGTGAGAAAATGAAAGCATAAATAAGGACCAAATGGATGATAGATATTGGGAAGTAAGAAGAAAATGCTCAAATGGGAAGGGAAAAAGGAAGGGATGAGAGGACGGAAAGGAAAAGAAAGAAAAAAGAATAGAAGAAAAAAAGGAAACAAAACTTTTGTAAATAAGGAGGGAGAAGAGAGTTGAAGGGAGGGGAGGGGAATGGGGAAAAAAGAAGAATCAAGATATATTATTTACAGGTATAAATTCCCTATGATGAATGTAATCATTATGTATATCAAAAGTGTAACAATAAAATTAATTTTAAAAAATCATCTTGGACGAAGTTCCACAGAAATGAAAGTTACAAACAACATTAAAAAAAATAAATATGAGATTCAGGAGTATAGGTCAGTGGTAGAGTGCATACTAGCATGTTTGAGGCCCTAGGTTCAGTCCCCAGCAACTTCCCCCATCACCAAGTATGAAGGAATAAAACAGTCTAATCAAAAGGTATTGATTGTCAGATAGCAAAAAAACAAGATCCAGCTGTTTGCTGTCTGTAAGAGACACTTCAGATCAAAATTACAAATACATTGAGAATAAAAAAATTACCTGCAGTCTGGTTTTTTTCCCCAGCACCAAATATGTATAATTTTTCCATATCAGTTCTCCAGTTCCCTAACACTAACCAGGTCTCCAACAATTCACTCCTGTTCTGACACTGCCTACTTGGTATTAGCATCAGACCCTATAAATTAAAGGATTTAGTCCTACAAGACTGCCATCAGTTCAGATGCTAGGCACAAGTAGCATTCTGAGGTGATCCAAACTGCCCAGCCAACAACAAATTCAAGGGTTTCCATCCCTGACTCAGTTTCAAAAATTTTCTAGAACAGCTCACACAGTTTAAAAAAATGCTCTACTTGTGGTTATGATTTATTATAAAGAATAAGAATGAACCACCAGACCCAGTGGTCCATGTGGCAGTGTCTGGAAGAGTCATGAGCATAGGAGCGTCTGTCCCCATGGAGACAGGGTGCTCTGTCCTCGCGGCATGTGATGTGTTCCCTGACTTAGGAACTGTCTGAGCTCCATTGTTTGTGTTTCATTTTGTAGAATGAATGGTGAAATCATTGGCTGCGGTGGCAATTTATTCTCTAGTCTTCTCCTTTCCCTGGAAGTCAGGAAATGAGGCTGACTCCCATTCTGAAATATTCAGCTCCCCAACCCACCATGAAACTGCTCATCAGCATACGGAAGACATTGCAAAGATCAGGGGAACAAAGAGTGAGTATTTATCTATTATTCCACACAAGGAAAAAGTGATTCAATGTAAATTGCAACCATAAGACAGCTGGAGTGTCTGTGAGGCAAAATAGTCTTTAAGACTTTCATGTTGCTAGAGTCAAAGGACATTTTAGAATTCTCTAGTGTCCTGTGAAGAGAAATTGGGAAGAAAAGGAAGCTTATATTTGAAGTTGTGAGGGTTGGTTCAGGAACAGGGGCAAACCTTAGCATGAGGACAGCCCAATGGAATAATACTACCAGGAGCGTGAGTGGAGAAGGACGAAGTCAGGAGAAGAAGGCCTGAGGACAGCCCAGTGGAATAATACCACCAAGAATGTGAGTGGAGAAGAATGAAGTCAGAGAAGAAGGCCTGAGGACAGCCCAGTGGAGTAATACTTCCAGGAGTGTGAGTGGAGAAGAATGAAGTCAGGAGAAGAAGGCCTGAGGACAGCCCACTGGAGTAATACTTCCAGGAGCGTGAGTGGAGAAGAATGAAGTCAGGAGAAGAAGGCCTGAGGACAGCCCACTGGAGTAATACTACCAGGAGCACGAGTGGAGAAGGACGAAGTCAGGAGAAGAAGGCCTGAGGACAGCCCACTGGAGTAATACTACCAGGAGCACGAGTGGAGAAGGACGAAGTCAGAAGAAGAAGGCCTGAGGACAGCCCACTGGAGTAATACTTCCAGGAGCGTGAGTGGAGAAGAATGAAGTCAGGAGAAGAAGGCCTGAGGACAGCCCAGTGGAATAATACCACCAAGAACCTGAGTGGAGAAAGACAAAGTCAGGAGAAGAAGGCCTGAGGACAGCCCAGTGGAATAATACCACCAAGAACCTGAGTGGAGAAAGATGAAGTCAGGAGAAGGCCTGAGGACTGCACAGTGGAATAATACCACCAAGAATGAGTGGAGAAGAATAAAGTCAGGAGAAGAAGGCCTGAGGACAGCCCAGTGGAGTAATACTTCCAAGAGTGTGAGTGGAAAAGGACGAAGTCAGGAGAAGAAGGCCTGAGGACAGCCCAGGGGAGTAATACTTCCAGGAGTGTGAGTGGAGAAGGACGAAGTCAGAAGAAGAAGGCCTGAGGACAGCCCACTGGAGTAATACTTCCAGGAGCGTGAGTGGAGAAGAATGAAGTCAGGAGAAGAAGGCCTGAGGACAGCCCAGTGGAATAATACCACCAAGAACCTGAGTGGAGAAAGATGAAGTCAGGAGAAGAAGGCCTGAGGACTGCACAGTGGAATAATACCACCAAGAATGAGTGGAGAAGAATAAAGTCAGGAGAAGAAGGCCTGAGGACAGCCCAGTGGAGTAATACTTCCAAGAGCATGAGTGGAGAAGGATGAAGTCAGGAGAAGAAGGCCTGAGGACAGCCCACTGGAGTAATACTTCCAGGAGAGTGAGTGGAGAAGGACGAAGTCAGGAGAAGGAGGCCTGAGGGCAGCCCAGTGGAGTAATACTTCCAGGAGAGTGAGTGGAGAAGGACGAAGTCAGGAGAAGAAGGCCTGAGGACAGCCCACTGGAGTAATACTTCCAGGAGAGTGAGTGGAGAAGGACGAAGTCAGGAGAAGAAAGCCTGAGGACAGCCCACTGGAGTAATACTTCCAGGAGAGTGAGTGGAGAAGGACGAAGTCAGGAGAAGAAGGCCTGAGGACATCCCAGTGGAGTAATACTACCAGGAGCGTGAGTGGAGAAGATGAAGTCAGGATAAGGCCTGAGGACAGCCCAGTGGAGTAATACTTCCAAGAGCATGAGTGGAGAAGGACAAAGTCAGGAGAAGAAGGCCTGAGGACAGCCCACTGGAGTAATACTTCCAGGAGAGTGAGTGGAGAAGGACGAAGTCAGGAGAAGAAAGCCTGAGGACAGCCCACTGGAGTAATACTTCCAGGAGAGTGAGTGGAGAAGGACGAAGTCAGGAGAAGAAGGCCTGAGGACAACCCAGTGGAGTAATACTACCAGGAGCGTGAGTGGAGAAGAATGAAGTCAGGAGAAGAAGGCCTGAGGACAGCCCACTGGAGTAATACTTCCAGGAGCATGAGCAGAGAAGGACGAAGTCAGGAGAATAAGGTATATTCTTCAATTCC